>OX422217.1:324610341-330035341 GCA_949130495.1 Sambucus nigra | reverse complement strand
AATAAAAGGATTAAAACCCTAAATTTGAAGAAGACAAAGGTAATCTGCTGTTTGCAGTTTATGCAGAAAGAAATTCGTCTGGTCTTTTTAACAAAAATGGAGTCATTTAACACGCTTTATATAGAAAATTTGAGTCGGTGCTCTCGCTCGAACGAAGTCAGGATCTCGCTCGAACGATGCCACGTGTCACTCAAATGACATATTGCGCGACATTTCCATGTCGCTTGAAGGACATGGAGCGAAAAAAATAATTTTTTATTCTGTTAAAAATTCCGCCGCAATACTTAGAAAAAATTCTTTGACGGAAAAAATGCCTCAATACTTAGAAAATATTAAAAAAAAATATTCCAACACTTTAAATGAGCCGTAAGGGGACTAAAATACAACCTTACCAAATTCATCTCGCGAAGGCTGGAATGTTGAAGAACTTTTGATATTTGGATCCGTCTTCATGTATCTTGAAACTTGAACTTTTTCTTCCACAGTTTGTAGTGGTATATGTCATACACGAATGTAAACAGGACTTATAAATATGTCCTTACATATCCATCGCCGTGTAGGCTTATAGGGTGTATAACCTTACAAGATATAGGGTTATGGAGCTAATAAACGTCACGATTAGAGACGGTAAGCCACCTAAGTTTGTCAACCCTGACCTCGAGTGTCAGAAAAATGCACCCCCTAGTGACGATCTTATTGTTCCACGTACTACCTAGATGAACCCCGCTCTTAATTTAAAGAATCCATTCGCCTGGGTTTGAAAGAGTCATGACCCTCCCGCGATACTTAGTGATCCCACACTAGGTTTCAAGAATCACACTCAACTTGATAATGTGGTTAGCCACTTTTTCTACACCTCCTTGGTTGAGTCCAATAACGTGAAAGAAGCACTCAATGACGAGCATTAGAATCTTCTATGCAAGATGAGTTGCTTTAGTTTTACAAGAATGATGTCCAGGAGTTAGTTCACTGACCTAGCGAGACTAATGTGATTGGTACTAAGTGGATTTATAAGAATAAGATGGATGAGAATGGTACCATAGTTCACAATAAGGCTAGGTTGGTTGCTCAAATCTACACATCGATTGAGGGTGTATACTTTGATGAGACATTTGCTCATATTATTAGGCTTGAGTTTATCCGCTTACTATTCACCATAGCATGCCATCTAGGATTCAAGTCATATAAAATGGATGTCAAGAGTTCCTTCTTTAATGACATTCTATATGAGGAAGTGTAATGGAATAACAAAAGGGGTCTGGAGACCCAAAGTACTCGGGACACATCTTTTATCTTAAGAAGGTCTTGTATGGTTTGAATCAAGCACCTCGTGCTTAGAACGAGAGGCTCACTTCTTATCTCTTAGCTCATGGCTGCAAGAGATGGGGTGGATAAGATGTCATTTGTGAGGATAAAGACTGGTGTTATATTGGTTGCCCAAGTTTATGTTGGCAACATAGTATTTGGATCCATGCATTCTCAACATGATAACACACTTGAGGAGGAGATGAATATTGAGTTTGAGATGAGCATGGTTGGTGAGCTTACATTCTTCTTAGGTTTCCAAGTGCGTCAACTTGAGGATGGGATATTCATATATCAATACAAATATGCTAGGGACCTAGTGAAGAAGTTTGGTTTAGACTCTGATAAGCACTCGCGCACCCCTATGATTACATCGACTAAGCTTAGCAAAGACACTTTAGGCAAGGACGTAGAGCAAACCCTTTATAAGAGCATGATAGGTAGTCTTTTCTACTTGACTGTTAGTCATCTTGATATTGCCTTTAATGTTGGAGTTTGTCTGCGTTACCAAGCATCCCCCAAAAGGTCTCACTTGCTTGTATTTAAATGTATCTTAAAATACGTGAGTGGAAAATTTTGTTACAGTAGATGGTACCCCTTTGATACCGATGATCATTTGTTCGCCTATTAGGATGTCGATTGGGCCGGGGATGTTGACGGTTATAGGAGCATCTCGAGTGAATTTTTTTTATTTTGGGAGTTCTCTTGTCTCTTTGTTGAGCGGGAAGAAAACTTCATATCCTTGTCCATGACATAGGATGAGTATCTTGCCATCGAGAGTTATTGCACGTAACTCTTGTGGATGAAGAAAATGTTGGAAGATTATGTGATTTCCTAAGGTACAATGACTATTTCATGTGATAATACGAGTGAAATTCATATATCTCATATTCCAGTCCAACATTCCCTCACGAAACACATTGGGATACATGAGCATTTCATTTGTGATCTCATTAAGGAAAAGGTCGTGTCCTTGAGCTTTGTGAGCACCGAGCGCTAATTAGTCAATATTTTCATGAAACTTTTAGATGCACTTAGATTCGAGAATCTTAGGAAGCCTTTGATTACTTGTTCCATTGATTGGGTTTAGGTACTTTGTCTAGTGTAGGGTGATTATCCAGTTCATATCATTTGTCCCTATAACTGGATTGTATTTTTTTTTTATGTTTATATATGCTTTTATTTTGAAAAATCTTGATAAAAATCCAAAAAGATTTTTGATTTTTAAGAAAAAGTTCGAAAAAATTCTAAAAAGATTTTATTTTTGATAAGATTTTTGAAAAAGACAAAAAGATTTGTGTATTTTATTTTTTCACTATATATAGATGTGCATTTTAAGATGTTCGAATCATAACTTCATTTCACCCAATCATGTGACTTTTTCATGGTTCTTTGATTCATGGCTTTGTCTCTTTAGTGTTCTTAATAATGCGTGGTTGAATTTCTTTGCCTATCAATTATCACTTTCTACATGCTAGACTTTTTATAACCTTTTCACACATGCACAGACTTTTTGAACATTGTACTTACTTATCATTTATCAAATACGGTGTTCTCATCTCAATAGTGTTTAGTAACAAACCAAATGTACTAGAGATAAGTTGTGCTTTTAAGAACCATTGGTCCAGATTTCATTTCCCCGACAAATTTGTTATATGTTAAGCAATGGATAGGGGTTGGGAAAGAGCAAAGTTTTGTTACATTAAAAGCCACTATTTATAAAAAGAGCCTAAAAAATTAAAGGCACACAAAAGCAGAAGTGCCAAGGCCATTTTATGTTTTCATTGATGTTTCACTACATATGAGATTATGACATCTTCAAAATTTTTAGAGTGAATTCTTTTATATGTGATATTTTGAGGGTGTTATAAAGTATAAGATCAATAGTTTTGCACAACATATTCTCTTGAAAAGCATTATATAGTTTAGCGTTATTATTTTGAGAAGAATTTAAATTCATGACATGTTAAATAAGTTGAGTCAATTTCGTTTAAGTTCAACATTATTACACCTAACATTAAAATTGTGTTCTTTCTTTAGAAGCATCTCATTGAATTCGTGCGCCTATGTTATGAATGATTATGTTGATTTGCCCATGTCTTATGTTCACACAATTACATTCCGCTTTCATGATACGGATATTTTAGTGTTATTTGACGATGTTATGTATTTTGCACCTTTATGTACTTTTTATGCATATATTTTTGTATACTTGAAATTTTTTGTAATATTTCAAAAATAGTTATTTGAAAGACTTTTGGAAATCTCATTGCATGTGCTTAATTAACTATCTGTGTGATGTTATTTCATTTGGATTCAAGTGATGCTATTATTCGTTCTTAGTTTCTTACTCTTTGTCTATTATAGAAAAAAGTGGTGAACAAATTGAAGGGGCGTTTATAGTTTATTTTAAGCTCTCGTATGCATCACTGTAATATTTTATTTCATGTGTATAGGTCTCTTCCTCTTTGATGATGACCTCATGGACCACACAAGATAAGGAATTTTTGTTGAAGAAAAAGTCTCAAATGTCATTCCATTTTGGGCTTGGGAGGGCATTTGTAGTTCATTGACTTGGTGTTTTAATTTGGTTTCAGTTTTTGCTTTTGTACTAGAATAGCCAAAGGGAAAATTTTGAGAGAAAGATTTTATAATTGCTCATAGTGTAGATTTTTTAGCGTATCTCACTACAAATTGAACACTAGAGAAGCATATGCTTTCGTACGATCTTTGAAGACATGTTAGTGACCTAGCATCAATTCCAAAATTCAAGCCATTAGAATCATCATGAACAGTTTATGGAGGTATACGGATTTGAGGTTTTGATTTTACTAGTCAAATGTATTCTAGTATGTTCCTTTTTACTCGAGGATTTTTTTAATAAAAATAATATTCAAAATCAAATTTTATCTATTTTGGTTTGTTAGAATGAGATTATCATCTCGTTAGAATAATATCATGTTCTTGTTCGAACGAGGTTTGCACTTTGTTAGAATGAATGTTGGAGTTCGTGGGAACAAACTTTAAACGAACTTCAAAAGGGTTTCTCTATTTAATAGAGCTATACCCATTAGAAGCTCGTTTGAATGAACTAAGCAGTTTGTTCGAATGAGTCTGTATCTTATTAGAACGAAACATAAGTTTTCATTCGAATGAAGTGGAGTTTTCGTTCAAACGAACTCCGTTGCCTCAAAAATCGTGTTTTTTTATAAATTGGACACTTTTGGACTGTTTAACACAACACTTTTGGTAAAAATCAATTTAGAAACTTGTCCGAAAAGTTTTATTTTTCTTATTTCTTTGAAACAACTTTTATTTTCCAAATCATGCATCCCAAATATGATTTGTTGAGTGTGTTAACCCTACTTTCCATGCATACATCAGTCCATAATAAAGTTTACTCTGCGATTGACTCTTATGGCGTTACGACTCTACTACTGAAGAAGAAAGGATTATGCATCCTGAGGCTGATCAATGGTCACCGAGGAAAGATTTACTTCTTGTCGGTGGTGTTGGATTGCATTATTTTATGTTGGAGATTCGAAAATACTACCACTTTAAACTTAATGGAGCAATATTTTTTCGTAAGTCTGTCATAGTCTGTTGAGTCTTAACTGTGTTGAAAATTCTTCAGCTTTGTTTTAGTTTGATTGTGTGGTTTGACAAACTTTGTTTGGAATTTATCTTGCATGCACAACTAATTATAATAAAGATAAAATTTGGATAAAATTGGATCTTTGCTTATGTAACCTAAGCTATAAGTGAATCCATATAATTCGTGCGTTCTCACGATCTAATAACATGAACATGAGGTTTGGTAATCTATGTTTTTCTACCCCTAGGAGGTGCCTTAGTCTTAGAATTGGGACCTAAAAAACCTTATAGCTTTAATCACACTATTGACTTCTCTAATCAGGTTCCTAATCTTTCGACCTATTTGGTTCAACTCCAAGTTTTGGCTAGTGAAACAGTTGGTTCTAGGTAGCCTAGACACTCTCCTAAGATTCATACTTACAAATCCTTCACCAAAATTTCAAACTAGTTTCATTTATGAAAACAACTTAATTTGAAGATGCTCCAAACATATAAGTTATAAACTTTGAATTATCTTTCTAATGGTAAGAAGTGTTATGAATCGAACACCCGAGTTAAAAGTTATGGACACAATACAAAGTTTTTCGAGTGAAATCATTACCTTATATTCTATTTACATTATTCTCTTTTTGTTATTACTTTAATCACTTTTGAATTTCTTCATCACTTTACTTGCACCGCTTCGTATTATTTGTCACTACATTTGTTAGTACTTATTAATCACCTTTTTATTTATATATATACACACCAAAATCTATTTTTTCTTAAATAAAAAAGGCCTAAATAAAGTTCATATTATAATTTTCAATATAATGGTGCTATAAACTTGATTACGTCTTTTGTCACACAAAAGGGTTTTCACACCCACCCAAACAAAAAGGATTTTCCCACCTAAATTACTTCAATATGACTCAAAAGCTCCCTTGAAGTACAAATATGTTGTAAAGTTACCCTTTGAAGTCCATTTTGAACTATATGGATTTTTATCCCTCTTCGTGAGTCTATGTAGGAGTTTTGGGTTGACTATCTAATTGCAAGTACAATTTTGCACATTTTTTCCCCATATTTTCTTCACTTTATTTGCATATCTGATCACTTTCACCTTGTTTTACACATTAACGAGTTATTTGTTTGTAGTCACTAATTCGCAATGTTTTCATAACTATCACAAGAACAAGAAAGTACATATTTATTTCACTATTTTGACTATTTGTGATAACCGTTTCCATGGTGATGGCACAATTTTCCCTTACTTTCTACACACTCAGACACTCCCTTATTATACTTTTGCAAACTTCCTCCCATATGTACACTTTCGCAATTACACGCCCGTACTCACTCACACACATAGAAACAAACAAAAAAATTAGGAGTAAATTTTGTTATTTTACACCCACTAAATATCGTAAGGGTTGAGGGGATGCCTAACACCTTCCCTTTCCGTAAAATAGTGAGAGTTACCAATTTGCTGGGTTCATTTTAATCATCACATGACCTTACATAATCATTTATTTTCTTTTGGATGTTTGATATGAATAGGCTGGTGACTATGGTTTTTACACTATCACACACCATACCTCGCATAATTATCTCGTCTCTCTCCTTCTCACCCTGAGAGAAGAAATCACGAGTGCACATCACCCTTAAGTAAGCATGTCAAGGGTTTGATATGTGCCTCTGTGTCCGAGAGGGGATGGCCACATACATGTTGGAATTATTGGAGGACAAAACTTAACAAAATAGTTAAGGATATGGAGAAAGAACTTGAAAAACTACAAGATAAAACACTAATAATGCCAAAAAGATATCAACATTGAAGGGGGTATGTGGCTTTGGTGATAGAGGTCCGAACTAAAAACCTTTACCACTTTTAAGCTTGAAGAAAAAAATAGATGCAAAAACTCCATCTCCTAAAATACATAAATTGGACTAAAAACTTACTTCCTGTTACAAACATGAAAAAATAAACTCTAAATCATCCTTCTAAAAACATGATTTGTAAAATAGGTTTAACGAAACCTTAGCATCCACCATTGAATCAATAACTTCGTATGCAAAGTCCAAAAAAGAAAATTACAACACTAACAAAATACAATTCAATTAAGTGACATTATCTAGAATTATAGAAAGTTCATAAAAGCAGAATCTCCTCTTTCATATAATTCAATCAAAATTGTAGGAGATTTTTCCCACAATAATTAGTAGAATTTCAAGAATGCCGCAAGAATAATATGAATTCATAAAAAGGAGAAAATAGAGCGAATTACGTGGTTCGACCATGAGGTACATGGGGTAAAGGGTGACTATTTTTTATTAGAGTAAGGGGATGGCAATAACCGGAGTGCTACTGTTACTTGCGAGAGTTCGATTAATCATGTGCTGGTTACAATTACCCTATAATATGGGCTAGATAGCTCCTAATCATAGACTTAGTGTTCCATACTTGTAGGTTGCTTCATACTTATCTCTATTTGTTATGATCTTGTTAGATTTGATTATATCTAAAGTAATTATAGCATATTAATCCACATGCATTCCTTCTTTAATTTGACCTGTGTTCGGCCATGTGGCTCAGGCCACGTGACTTTAATTATTATTGTCCCTTCATTTAACCTCCAAAGTGAGGACGATCAGTCAAGCACAATGATCGGCATTACCTTGATTTGTTGTATGAGTGTTCGGCCTTCCATGCTGATTAACTATATATCTTGACTTCTTTGTCTGCCACGTGTACATTAATTTTGGCACTTTTTTATTTGCGTTTATTTTTGGAGGCATATGAAGTAATCATTTCTATCATAGTTTGTGCACGTATCTTTCTCATTGTGTTGTGTGTAGATCACCATCATTATAAGTAATGATAGCACGTGAGCACGTGACATGCTTTCTCAAGAATTGTGACGACTTTGAAGGAATGTTTCTTTAGAGAGAGTATTAGGGTTTCCTTTCCTAATACCTTGACATTTCATCCGTTGCCAAGGTAATTTTAGTTTTTACTCTCTCTTCACTTTAAATTTTCCTTTTCATTTTTTCCTTCATCTTCTTTATCCGCTATGTCTAGGCGTTATAGAAAGTATGAAGTTTCTTCAGCAAAAATTTTTCAAGAATTTTTTTATTAATATAGAATTCCTGATAGTGTTGTCTTGAGGGTTTCCCCTGAAGAGAAAGACATCTTTGATCTTCCTCATGGGGAAGTGGTCTTCTTGATTGCGATGATACTTAAAGGGGGTATAGTTTCCCCTCCATCCATTATCGGTAAAGGTACTCCGTTATTAAGTAATACTCCTTGTCCAAGCAAACAATTATTTTTACCGCATATTAATGGAGACAATAACTATAAATCAAAATTTACCAGACTAACCTTGGCTTCGAGGAGATTAGGTATTGTTACGACCTGAGGTCTTCCTTAGGCACCGGACTTTACCATTTCTAGGATAGGGACAAGACCCGTAATTTGGTCATTTAATTACCTAAATCCCCAAAAGACACTGATAAAAATGTCATTGTGGGTTTTGGAGCAATTTATGGTGAAAGCTATGATGGTTTTAGGTTACCGCCACAAGGGGCCTCCTGGTAGGTCGCCCACTAGGGGTTTGCTTTTGTTTCTTTTGTTTTATTGTTAACCTATCCGACCTTTTGCTTACATATCGATTTCTGAACTCCAAGCCCTCAAACTATCAAGTGAATCTTAGATATCTAGAGACAGTTTGGAAACGACTGACCCCAACAGGATTTCACCCCCACTGTAGAGAAACGCATGTTGTTCTTAATTACCAACTCACCTATCACTCCCTTCCCAATTTCACAACCATTCTAGTTTGCATTTCAATTATTCAGATCGTTAAGCCAATTTCTCGTGAAAATCCAACCCTCGCTGCTCTATACGTGATCTCTGTTAATTCCAAGGAGAGCGAAAGGGAGGGAAAAATAGAGGAAGAAGAAGTATAGGAAGAGGATAAAGAAGAAGGTGAGGAGGAGGAGAATTTAGGTTTGTTCTTGGATGGTTTTGATCCTTTTTTTTTCTTACGAGGTGAGCGTGTCATGTCGGCCTTAGGAAGAAGTATAGGACAAGGAGGACTTTCCCTTTCCATACTTTACTTTTCCCCAATCCCATACTTCTTAGACAACATGAGTGTCTGAATCAGAAGACCGATCGACTTGGAACCTGTTAGGGAAAACTTGAAAAAATAATCGGCCACCAACCCGAAGGGTGGCCGAACTTCCTCTAGCGATGACCAGAGGAAGGCAAAGTTGGTCTCCCTTGGGGAGAATGAGTCTTTTTTGATCGAGAGCCAAAGAGCGTAGGCCTCACATGCCAAGAAGAAGAAAATCAATAAAACTCCAATCGATGGTGGTACCAGGACTCCCCAACCACCCAACCGACCGATAGTTATTAACGAGGAGATCAATGGCAACATTTGAGGACCCCACCTCTTCTTGTGAACTAAAACCACCCATGGGAGCCTACCTTCTTTAAAGGGAAGGGTCCTGTAATGGCCAACAATTTGACCTATAGCGACTTGGAGGTGGCCTTTTCTGTTTCACAGGCTGCTATACTGCTATTTAACATGATGAAGTTGAGGAGCTTCACTTTGGAAAGGCTCCATAGCGAGGGCCTTTGCCATAGTGTGATGGTAAGTTAGTTAATCCTTTTTTCATTCTCGTGTTTATTCTTTTAACACGTTTTTAATACATGTCCATTTGTTAGTGCAGAGAATGCAGGTTCAACACGAGATTGCTAGTCGAGCTTTCTCTTATTAGAAATCACTTGAGGGTGTTGTGAAGGATAATACTACCATTAATAATCAACCGAAGACTCAGGCCCAATAAGTGGAGGACCTGAATAATAAGCTCAAGGAGCAAGGCGATGCCCATAGTAAGGTGGTGGAGGAGGCTGTGCAAGTTCAAAACGAGTTCAACCGAGTTGATAGTCTATTTACCAAGCTCATGGTCTTCTACCAGTGCACCCTCCTAGAGAAAATTATTCTTTCCAAGTTGTGGGCGTAAAGGGAGAAGACTAGGAAGGCTGACCTGTACATGGACTTGAATAAGGATATGATGTGTCCATCCAGGAGATCCCTGCCTAGTTGGACTATCATGAGTCAGTTGCCTTTAACAAATGATAGGTAGTGGGACTCAAAGGTGAAATATTGGTGAGGACGACCCTACTTATGCCTAGAACCCTCCCCTGGCTAACCCCCGACCGTTCTTCCTTAGGAGTCATCGCCCCCCTCCTCCACTAATCTCCCAGCCTCAATCAATCTCCCAGCTCTAACTGATCTTCCTATTGAGGGAGCTTCTGGGCAGACGGCCCAAACTTAGGGCTTTTCCCCCCCTTTTTCTCTTGTATTTCTATTGACCCTTAGTGGTCTTTTTATTTAATAGTAATGAAAAAAAGTCTTCTGATTTCTACTGTTGTACTTTTGTTATATTTTTCTTTCTTGTCGCATTGAAAATTAACTTAAATCACCCCAAACGAAATGACTAAGTCAATTATTAAGAAAATTTTAACGGCAATCAACTCTAAGTGTTTATTTACCATTTTGAGTAGTTAGCCAAAGCAATCTAGGTTGTTCGACTGAAGTAATTCTTAACCAATTCGAGTAATAGCCCAAATCCATCTTAGGTGATTTGACCAAATCAAGCTTTAGGTTATTTTTAACCTATGAAACAGTTGGACAAATCCATTTCAAGTGATTAATTTAATTAACCTTAATTAATTAACTTTCAAGTAGTGTGCCAAAGCCATTTCAGTTGGTTTGTCATTTCAAGTGATAGATTTGATTCTTAATGAATACAACTTTTGGCTAAAACCATTTCAAGTGATTAGTAGGTTTGAGTTCAAAATTATCACAATAAGCAATCATAGAAAGAACTTAAATGCATAAGGTAAATAATCACACACACAACACCAAATATATGTGGTTCGATAATGTGCCTACATCCACGGAGGGGTTACTATTTCTTATTGGTGTCTCTCAAATAATCAGAGTTTCATCACCCATGCCTCGGGGTTGGGGTTTACATTTATAATGGTAATTAAGTGGTTGAATTGTAAACTCATCCCTCTTATAGATAACTCGTAGGTGTCCCTGAATATTTTCTCGAGATTATTGGTAACCGATTTGAGCATATCGCAATGTGTTTAAGCACACGTTAAATACACGATAAAGAATTTAATGTTTTAACTGGGCCGAGAAGTCCACTCCATGTGCTGGGATGGTCGGATGCAAGGTTGGGCTTGATTCATAAAATAACTCCCACAATTTCCCCCAAAATCTTTGGGCTAAAACGACGGGCTAATAAATTTTAATTTCCAAGCCCATGTCATGGAACTATCAAAAAATCAGCATGGCATTTGTGTAAATCTCCTGAACTATCAAGGGTGCTCTTGTCTAAGCTAAGTTGAAGGTAAACTTGTAATATCCTTGAAATTATGGGGGTGCGCTGGTCCGAGCAGAGATATGAAACGCCAAAATCCTCCTTAGGAAGTGTTTCTCATTATTTGCACTAGATTCAAACATAGTTCAGGTTCAAGAAATCGTAATTTTGTATTCCAAGACTTTCTTCTATGCGAACTCTTCCTATGAGTATTCTTTCTTATTCCTTATATTTCCAGAATTTACTGGTTCCGTTTTTCCTTGTAAGTTTCTCTACCTTACTTCTTTTCTTCATGATTTTTGTTTGCAGTCGCTTACTGTTTGCAATTCCTTCTTCAATGGCTACTCTTGATGGTAGAACCGTTGAAGAGTTTATCGGACTGGGTGGAGATCAATTGTGCCCCCATGCCAAAAAATGTCAATGACATGGATGGGGGTCACTTGATACACACCCTGGATGTGGTTCAAGGGGGGTTTAACCTTTCATCCAAATCACTTATTTTTGGAAAATTTTGATTATTTTAATGTCGTCCCTCCCAATGTGCCCCTAACACTATGAGAATAGTAAATGGAGTTCATAAAATCAATGAACTATATGGGACCAACCCGAGGGTCCATGAGATCATATTCAGCTACGTCTGATCGCACACTTTTGATGGTCTTCTATACTTGAAAGCACAAAAGGCTAACGGAATCCTGGTCGTGAACCTCCTTGATTCCAACAAAGGGTATTGGGATCAGGGTTTCATTGCCAAAAATTGGCAACATCCTCCCCTACCTGAGGGCGAGAGGCGCAGAGTCCCCTTCTGCCTTGACTGGGATGAGGATCATATAGGTTGTTAATTATTCTCTTTTATAAATTGTTGACTTTTTATTTTTGCCATTTGCTCTGCTTGTTAATATATCTATGATTTTGTCTTTGTGCGGCTCAATACAAAAATAAAGAGCCTTCTCTCCGCCAGACGGGTTGCTAACCTTGTAAAGGCCTGGAAGGTCAAGGATAGATTGCTCGACGGTGAACAACCCCGATCGACCACCTTTCTCCTTGAATACATTAACACCATATCTAACTTTGTTACTCGACTGGTAGAAGAGATCTTTGAGATCACTCTTACGAACGAGGAGACTTCCAACTCATAGTGGACAACGGATGTTGGTTCCTCCTCTCAAGGAGAAGAGGAAGAAGAAAAAGAATAATAAATGGCTCCCCCTAAAGAGGAGGCTGTTGCTTGGGAATGAGGACGATGATGATTGAGTCTTGCTATCCCACAGGGTCAAGGCCTTAAAAAAATCTGAGGTGGGACTCCCCCAAGACCAGTGATTCTAGTTCACGAACAAAGAAAAACGAGGGAGAGAAGAAAAAGAGAGAAGAGGAGAAAAAGAGAGAGGATGAAAGGAGGAGAGAAAAAAAGAAGAAAAGAAAGAAGCCCGTTGAGACTTCTGTGAAGTCTTCCCTCTCTCTCTCTATTGCTTCTCTAGGGGAGAGCGTGGCCAATAACTCCAACCTTATTCCCCGTCTGCTGAAGGGGGTTATATTTTCCACTGACAGTGAGTTCTCATCGAGGCTGGGTTCCGATCAGATGGCCCTTAAGTCTACCCAATCCCCCCTAGTAAATGTTCTCTTTTTCCAGTTTTGTTATCTCTGAAATGTATCGCCTTCCTATATTGACTCCTATATTTCTATTTATAGTTTGTATCAGACTTTACTACTCTGTTGGATGGTTGTGCTGACCAATCTAAAAAGAACCAGGAGCCGACCAATGACCTTAAGAAGTCCCAGAAAGACTTGGATACTGCTCAGAACACCTTCGAGTTGGAGAGAAAGGACTCCGTGAAGGTTTTGATCGAGATGAAGATAATTAATAGCCTTATTATTATAGAGAAGGATAAGGTGGTCGAGGAGAAGGATAGGCTGGCCGAGAGGGATCGAGTATAATAGCTACACTGATGATTGGAATACAACATATGATGATGATGAGATTTAAATTGGCCACACTAGAAAAATTTCTTTTAAGAAGGGTTGGGGTTAGACCCTAAAAGTAGCAGGGGTCCCCCCAGAGTTAGAGTGGTTCCATAAACATTAGCCAAGACCCCCTTCGATTACTAAGGAGGAGTATTCTTCTAGCTAGCCTATCGACCAAGATGGGGGGATGTTAGGTAAAGTAGAAATGGCTGGGACCAGACGGTCAGGGCTTTGGAGAAGGGAAAGGAGCTGGAGTCCTCTAAGAAGGTGGAGTGAAGCCTTATAGACTTAGGACTTTTTTTCTTTAATTTGCTTAAGTTTTTTATTTTCACTTTCTTCTCGGTTGTACTATTTTTTTACCTCCCCTTTATTATTAATGAAAGAAGTTGTCCTTTTCCTTTTACTGATATTCTTCATGCTTATTATTTTCCTTCTTGCTTATAGCTTATTATTATGAGGGACACTTCTTCTACCTTAAACCTTGAAAAAAATACTAGGCTTAGGTGTGAGCGAGCAAGGTTGTCAGGCCTTTATAAAAGTTTATAAAGCTTTGTAGGAAAGAACATTAGCGTATAAGGACCAATTGAAACTGTTCACCAAGCTGAAGGATGACCTACAAGACATGAAGGATATCGGCTCCTGTATAGGAGGAGATAACCGAGCTAAATGCCCAGCTTGCTGTGAGTAAGGATATAGGTAATGTTGGTGAACTAATTCAGGTCGAGAATGATGCCTTAAAGAAAAAGATCTTCGATCTAAAGGAGGAACTTCAGAGGAAAAATTTCATTATATCCGTCCATTAAAGATACATAAAGAGGCTCAGGCTTTTATTCAGGAGGGGACCATGAGCTACATGGGCAACAGGTTATGAAGAAGGTTGATAGGATGCCTCATGCAACTGTAGGAGGCATAGGACGTGGCGTACAAGCATGGGTGGATGAATGCCCTCAAGGTGCTCAAAGAACCCAAGGATTCCCATCTTTATTACATGTACCAGGTAAACTTCCCTGCATATAGTAGACCTCCCCTTAAGAGGGATGAGCAGTGGGTTCCTCTAGATGCTATCCCTCACCAGCTGCTCAATGACTTTGAGGTGGACCCTGATAGTGAGGATGAGTTCATCCATAATTCGAACGATGGCTAGTGAAGGCAAATAACGTATTTCCTAGCTCGTCGACTATAAACAACCTATGCCTTTGTCACATATTTTTGTAATTTTGCCATGTAATTAATGCAGGGTGTATATTGTATTACCAAGTGTAATGACTAAAGTCTAATTATTAACTATTATTTGTTTTGGGCACTTGTCCACTGAATCTAGTTAATAATAACTTTTGTATATCTCCACCAGGAGGAATTGATAATAATTGCTAATCACTTTGGGCATTTGTCGACTAAATGAGTTAGTAATAACCGTTTAAGCATTCTTCCAGTCTAGTATGCCTTAACATGTATCATTCCATTTCCCTTACCTTTTAGGTTGTGTCATCACACTCCCTTAGGCCTAGAAAACATGATGGCAAGAATGCACCTGGTTAATAGTCCTTCTACCCATTCAAGATTGTTTTTACCAACATAGTTGGCAACCAACCTAAGTTAGCTTTTCGCCTAAGGATCCCTTATAGGGATTTTATTATTGCCTGGGCAACTCGTGAGGTACTTTGTGTTTGATATGTCAAAGACCTGAGGATTCCCCTAACTAATTGAAATAAACTTAGTAGCTTATTGTAATTAATCTAAATCAAGCTTGGCACAAGGAGATTCCCAGATTGTAATAAGTTAAATGACTTATTATAATCGATGGAACTTTGTTCAGCCTGAGAAAATTCCTTGGCTGAATTAAGTGAAGCAGCTTACTGTAACTAGGTATAGTCCAACTTAGTGTCTAAGAGTGGATTTGTTGCTTGGATATGGTGCATAATATCGAGATAGTCAAGACATCGTAAAAATTAAGATAATCAAAATTGAGATCAAAATGGGCCTTTTTTCATTAAGTATGAATTTAGGAGCAACATAAGTCTGAAATAAAAACTTGCATAAACTAGATGTGCTATAATAAAGGAAGAAGACTAAAAATAGAACTTCTTAAGGTTGACCGCATTCCATGCTCTTGGTATCTCTATGCCCCTAGTATTTCCAAGTGATAAGCTCCTTAAAGGTCGTCCCTCATTACCTTGAAAGGTCCCTTCCAGTTTGGCCCCAGTTTGCCATCTGACGGTATTACAACATTACCGAGGACTTTCTTTAGGACGTAATATCCTACCTCGAACTTCCACGGATTGAGATTTTTATTATACTGCTTTGCCAGTTGGTGCTTGTATGAGGCTAACTTAATCATGACATGTTCTCTTCATTCATCTGCTAAGTCAAGTTGAGTGCACAAGGCATTGTTATTAAGCCCTTGGTAGACCAAGTTGGTTCTCGTGGTAGGGAGACCAGCTTCAAGTGGCATAATAGCTTCCGTTCCATATATAGGCACGAAGTATGTTTCCCCGATTGGACTTCTGGGAGTAGTACAATGGGCCTAGAGGATATGGGGAAGTCCGTCAACCCAAGCACCCTTTTCCCTTTCCAGCCTCTTCTTCAGACTATCGAGCATCATTTTGTTGGAAGCCTCTATTTGGCTGTTTCTTTGGGGATACACCATTGAGATGAAGTGATGCTTGATGCCATATTCAGCATAGAGGTTTTGGAAAAAAATCACTTTCAAACTATGTGTCGTTTTTGGTGATAATGGCTCTAGGTACCCCAAAATGTGTTATGGCATTTTTCCAGATAAACCTTGTCATGTCGGCATTTCTAATGTTGGATAGTGGTTTTGCCTTTAACCACTTGGTAAAGTAATCTGTTTTGACCAGTAGATACTTAGGATTCCCAGGTACGATAGGTAGTGGAGCCACGATGTCCAACCCTTATTGTGCGAACGACTATAGACTGGTAAAAGATTTTAGATCATTAGCTGGTTGATGAACCATTGGAGATAACTTCTGGCATTTTTCACACTTTTGAATGTAAATAATTGCATCCCTTTGTATATGTAGCCACCAGTAGCCTTATTTGATTGCTTGGAATTCTAGGGATCTTCTTTTTGTGTGCCTCCCATAAATACCGCCATGAAGCTTGTGGAGGACTTGCTCGGTGTCTTGTGAGTGGATGTACTAGAGGTAAGGATCTGTAAAGGACCTTTTGTAGAGCTTACCCCCATGATCAAGATAGAAGCGAGCAACCTTTACCCTCACTCGGTGAGCTAATTTCTTATCGTCTGGTAGTACCTCATTCTATAGGTAAGCAACGATCGGGTCCATCCAGCTAGGACCCTTTCTATAGAAAGAATCTGCTCGATAACCATCGATTTATCAATACTGGTCCAGGCGAGGAACTCTACTTCAATTATCCATTTAAAATCTAAATCTACTATTGAGCTTGGGATTGTTAAGGCATCAACATGACTGTTTTGCCCCTAGGGAATTATTGGATGTTGACTGCATCAAATTCTGCCATGAATTTATGAACTACAGCGAGGTAGACTGACATCCTATCTCCGCTCACTTGATTGGATACCAACTTGGAATCGCCGAATACCTTGCGCCGTTTTACCCCCAGCAGTTGGGCTTTACACAGGACAACTATCAGAGCTTCATATTCGACTTCATTATTTGAGGCTTCAAATATTAGTATGATTCCTTGCTCAATGACATTGTCTTTAGGGATTATCAGGATAATCCACACTTATGCCCCCCTGGAATTAGAGGCTCCATCAACGTTCATGGTACAGTAGTCGGACTGTGCTTCCTAGATTAATGGTTATTCTACAAGCTGTTGGTAAGATCTGTCCCTTAATTGTTGTTCTTGGTTAAAAGTGAATATCGAACCTCCCGAGCTCGATCAACCATTTTGATAACCGTCCGGAGAGGTAAGATTTTCGAAGAATGCAAGGACAGTCTGTCACACTTAGTATGTCATATACCGCTACAAGTTTGTCGAAGAATTGTAAAGCATACATCTACCATGGACGATCCGAATTTCAAGTCAACTTACAAAGCGAATTTAGTAAATGTGGTTAAGTTCCATTTACATTTTTCATAAGAAGTGTTAGGATTTTTTTATGAAAAATAAAATATTTTTTTCTTTTATGAAAAATGATTTTTGAATTATTTTAAATGGATTTTTATATTCTCAAAAACATTTTTATCATAAAAGCTTTTTGATAACTCTTCTCAGACTTGTAAGAGTGTTGGCTTCTAAATCTCCAAATGTTTTAAAACCCTGTAAAATGAATCTCGAGATTTGTGCCTGGTCATTCAAACGAGATCCTATCTTATTTGAACGAGACCAGAAGTTATTCGAACGACATGACAGTTCGTTCGAACGAGAAGACTTGTTGTTTGACACGTTACCGCCTTATAAGTTTTATAAATAGGGTGTTAGACTTTGTTATTTTATGTGGAGAAAGCACTAGTTTTCACAGAATACGTTTTTAGTTTCTTTTTGTTTATTCTCCATCACTTTTGAGGGTTTAAAATTTATTTTCACAATTCACAAATCCCAGACTTTTTGTGTGAGTTAATTAGTGGAACCCAAAGCATTTGTTTACTGGGAATTTCGCTGGAAGTTCAACCTTGGTGGAGAATACATCTCCATATTTTATCGGTGGATATCGAGCGTAGGGGTCTGCATGTGGACAAGCCGAAGATGACGAACCGAAGTCTGGAGGGTATTTTCGCTGTCTCTCGTATCTTTGAAGATTTTCTGAAGGCACCGTGCATTACAGACTTGTGGGCGATTATCAAGTGGTATGTAAGTCAAAGGTCTTGTAATTTATTCAAAATGTATTTTCACTATAATCCGATTGTAACCGATACTTTACAAATTATAGTGAAAATAAAAGATTTTTTCCCTGCGAGGATGTTTTTCCTGAAATCGGTCGTTGTTGATATAAAAAACTAGACTTGATCTAATTATTTAATTAATCACGAATAATTATGATTAAAGAAATAAGACGAGATTTTTAAAGTGGTTCATCCTTAAAGAAAATGGCCTACGTCCACTATTTTGTATTATTGGGTGTCTTGCCTTGATTTTGATTATGTTTGCTTATGATTGCTTACCCTGCCATGAGGGTATTACAATGTATTTATATCCCTTGGGTTGTCAGTGTGAATAGATAGTAGGACTTTATCGAATTGGCATATTCATCTGTACATGATAAGGAATGACTGTAATACAATAAACATTGAATCTGTCTTGGTCGTTTAGTCTTCTCAATAAGTTGCTCGGTACGTTAAGTAGCTCGATACATTGAGTATCTCGGTACTCTATGTAGCTCGGTACATTTAAGTAGATCAGTACTTGAACTTGAGCCACGCTGGATAACACGTGTCTTCATATAACTGGTCCACATAAGCTGACTAATTTTTGTATCAACAGAAGCCCCAGTGTTTCACAGTTGAGGTTGGATGTGAGAGTGTGGAACATTTACCCAAAAAGTTGCTCGGGCATATTTCTCATGTTTTGATTAATTGCAGACCTTCAACACTTGTAATTTTTTTTCACTTTACGTAACAGTTTTGGGCACGAAATGACAATTTTGTAAATATTTTGAGTTTTTAGCGATCTTTTGGGTACTTGCGTCTTTTTCCTTTAATTATTCGCCGGAAACGCAACCGCCGTCACTTGTGATCATTACTTTTCTCGTTTCCAAGGCAGCATATATAAAGGTGGTAAAATCCGATTGTCTTCTACCTTTTGCGATCTTGTTTCCAAAGTCTTTATTTTCTCGCTTTTCTTCGAACGTTCTTTCTGCCATCTACCTGAGGTGATTCCTTAATTTTCATTAAGAATTTTTTCCTTCCTTCTTCTTTCTTTGTGTTAGTCATCATGGTTTACCTTATCGAGTCCTTAGATAAGTTTAGAGCTAATTTTGAGATTTCTTCTTGGGTTGACTTGTACCAACCTTCTTTTCCTTCCGATTTATTTTCTTTAGCTAAGGGACACTGGTGTCCCTCTATTTTTGCAGCAGAATGTGATTTTTCTTTCCCGCCTAATCCCATGTGTTTGAAATTCTGCCAATATTTCGATATTATACCTGCAAAAGTAGTTCCAAATACATGGAGGGTAGTTAATGGCGTACATAGGTTGAATAAAATTCATGGAACTCGTCTAGGAATTCCTGAAATTATGTTTTGTTATAAATGGGTCACCAGCGACACCACTTTTTATTTAAAAACTAGGTTTTCTAATAGAGCCTTAGTGGTCAATCTCCCTGATTCTAATAGGGATTATTTTGAACATGGGGTTGTGATGAAAAATTGGCAACACCCCCCATTAAAGGGGAAAAACATGTACTAAGGTCTGAGATGTCCACCTTGTGGCAATGGGATAGGTTGTTCATTTTATTTTTTTAAAACTAGCTCTGTTTTTGTTTAACACCACTTCCTCTTTTATTGCTCGTCATACTGCTCCTCCTTTGGTAATTGATATGGAGAAGGTTCCAGCATCTTCTTCAGCCATTGAAGAATTGATAAGCACCCAAAACTGTACATTTTATACCCCGAATGGACGTACTTTAGTTGCTAATTCTCGGCAATATGGGTCTTATGTGCTTAAATGTTTATCTTGTAGGTCAAACGTCCGTTTGCGGTGTCAAATCTATATATCGAGGCAAATGCGCGTTTTATGGAGCTAATTCCCTCTCCTCTAACCAAACCCGAGCCGAAACCTAGCTCAAAGAATCACCCCAAGCCCGTGTGTGTTTAGTTTGTGGCTTTTTATATTTTTAGTTTGAGTCATTTTTATTTTTAGGATTTATTTTAGATTTATTTAGAATTTCCACGATTTATTTTCTATTTTTCTATTTCTTTTTATTTAGTATAATTTTATTTTGATTATGATTAGTTTTAGGGGTTTATTTTTAGTTTATTAGATTTTATATTTTTTAGGACTTTAGTTTTCATTTAGATTTTAAGTTTTTATTTCTTTTGTTTTAGTTTTTATATAAGATTAGGATTTTATTTTTTTTAGTTTTAATATTTTTATTTTTTATTGTTTTTACTTCGTTTTATTTTTAGTCAGATTTTATTTTGTATTTTTAGTTTTATTAATTTTAGTTGTGTTATTTTTTTGGGGTCACAAATTAATACACACTAACTCACACCTTTAAACCCTACACACTAATACACCAAAATACCTCACCTCACCCACACCTACCTTTCCATATAACTCACTCACACACAACCATCCCCACCCCACCATCTTCTTCCCTAAGACACCCACACACTCTCTCTCCTCCATTAACAAGCAAACCAAACTCCACCACCATCTACCATCCCACATCCATCTAACCCACCAACCAACAAACCCCACACCCACATGTATAACCCCATCCAAACCTGAAAACTTAGAATCGAAACCCTTTACCCCCCGTCTCCGGCGATTTCTCCAACGCCGGCGCCCATTTCCAAAAACCGAAACCCTCCTTCCTTACCACCCCTGTTACCCGTAACCTGTCGACACCGCCCCAACCCAACTCGAGCCCGACTTCAACCCAACACCCACCACCTCAAGCCCGAAACCAAACCCGACCCGAACCACGACCATACCCATCGGCGCGCCTCAACCCGTTCCACCTCGACATCAACCCGTGAGTTAGACCCATCTTTCATCTATTCTAATCGAACCCGATTGTGTCGAGCCCCTTATTTCTCCAATCCCTTGCCCATTTTCAAACCAAGACCCACTTCTTCCCATTTTTTCCCCAAATGCCAAAATCGTGTCAGCTACAAAACACAACCAAAAACAAACCAAGGACCAAATGCCAAATAAAACCCACATGTGACTAATAAACCCAACTTATTCCCTTTTTACCCCTTTACCCAAAATAATCCTCAAACCAAATATGATTTTATCCTCACCACCACAATTCCCACATGACCTCACCTCTTACCCATGCACATGTGTGGATAATTCCCTAGATACCCTCACCTAAATACCTTCCATATCCCATACACTCTTGTCCTCCCATTTTTACCCCCATGCTCCATGCCTACTATTTAAAGGATGGAAGAACCCATTTTAGGAGAACTTTTGATCATGAAATAGAGAAGAGACTTGGAGAAGAAGAAAAAAATAGTTAAAGAGAGAAATTTTTAGTTTTAGTTTTTTTTCTTTACCAAAAAATATTGAGAGATTGTAATTGAAGATTCTATTTCAAATTGAAGGCAAAATTGGGTTTGATTAATTATTCTCTTACTAATCATTCTATGCTATTACCTGGTTTCAATTATTCTTGGATTATGACTATGGTTGCCTAATTACTCCATTCAAGGAGTGAAATGAAGCCCCATATACTCAATTGAATGTATTAATTAATCTATTTTACTTTGTTTCATTTAGTTAATTTTCTTTTCATTCCTACATGAGTTTATGCATTGAGAAATGGTAAACTATCATTGAGAAAGGATTAAAATCTAATATACTCTTAATTTTTGGATTCAAACTAGAGATAGAATGACCCACTAATTAGAGTATATTATATTTTATTATACTCATAAATTAAAATTTTATTGGATTTATGATTTATTATACGAATCTACTCTAGCGAGTGATTTATATAATTTTTTCTAAATCAATTATTCAATTGAGTTGTGGGGATGAAAACTGGATTAACTAATTTTATATTAGTTTGTTTTGTCAAATGATGAGATCAATTGATAAAATAAGTTAATATTTGGAAAATTAGTAAACTAGAATAATTAACACATTTAATTGATAAAGTGGAGGTTAAGTTTTATTCCTTGAATATTTCTCAAATTTAAGTTCATCTCAATTCTTATTACTTAGTTCTTATTTGGCAGACTAGTTAGTTTATTAATTTCATTTCTCATATTATTTTAGTGGTACTTCACATTTTCACCTAAAAAGTATTTTAATATTTGAAAAACATAAAAAAAATTAGAAAAACCCAAAAGTAAAAAAATAATAATAAAGTGAATTATATTCATAATCCTCTCATGTTTAGCATGTTCACACCTTAGATTAGGATTTACATCCTTACTTACCACTCTACACTTGAGTTTGTTATATATTTGTAGGTAATTGAGGTTTTGATTAGAGCTTTTACAACAACGACGCACACCAAAAAGTAATTCATCAAGAATCTTCCTGTGATTTGTTTACTTCCATTGCTGGATTTGATGACGGAGAAGAGGGGAGTGCCTGATCTCTTTGTCAAGATTGTAACTGGTGATGATGGGATAAAAAAGAGCAAAGAAGATATCCCATCTGAAGAGACTAAGAAAAGGATATTGCTCAACCCAAGCTTTTGAGCGGCTATTTTATAATATTTTGCCCGATGGGCTAATTCTATAAAATAAGGGAACTTGGAGTAAATATTGTTTCCCGTGATATTAAGGGATAATAATTACTATGCTTTATCTATTTACCGTTATGAGAAGGTAAATGTCATTATATTGTGATATATTGCGTCGTTATATGTAAAATGACGGTTATGACTCATATTGAAATTGAGGTATAATAAATGAAATAAAATAAAGTTGGAACACAAAAATAGTTCACATTTCTTCGAATGCCAAAATAGGGGGTGCGGTTGTTTTTAGAATAGTCGAGATAGTCGAAATAAGTGTCATGTTGTATTTTGGAATTTCGGGCACTTTCGGGGTCTTAGGACTCAATTAAGTGGCTACGAGTCATTTTAATGGTGTATTAGCAATTAAAGGAGGGCATCTATATTTTAAGACTCGTTTAAGTTCCCCCACCCCTTTTTCTTTCTTCATTTGTGTTAGAAGCCAAAGGAGAGAGAGAGAGAAGAGAGAGCTTGGGAGAAATGGAGAGAAAGAGAGAGAAATGGAGATTTGAGGCCGAATTTCGTTGCTTCCGGAAGAGGATCCGAGACTACAAATCCCGAGGCAAGTTTCTTACTTGCTAGATGTGATTTAATGTGATAAATTGCATGTATAGTTAGGTTTTTGGAGATTTAAACCCTAAATGGGTATTTGTTGATTTTGGTGATTAAAGCCTTAAATCTTAGTTTTAAATTGACTTGAGGTTTATATATTAGTTGCTAGTTGTGTAGGAATGATTTGGGGTAAATTGTTGTTGTTGATGTTAGGAGAAATCAAAGATTTGGGGTTTTGAGATTTTAGGGTTCATACAACCCGAAACCCACACTTGGGAATTCTACGGGACCGAATCGATTCGGCCCTAGGGGCGAATCGATTCGGATAAGGGACAGCTTACAGGTCTGGGCAAACCGAATCGGT
This sequence comes from Sambucus nigra, assembly GCA_949130495.1. Classification (NCBI taxonomy): domain Eukaryota; kingdom Viridiplantae; phylum Streptophyta; class Magnoliopsida; order Dipsacales; family Adoxaceae; genus Sambucus; species Sambucus nigra. Next base: position 330,011,822 of record OX422217.1, on the reverse strand, counting down.
TCGGGTTGGGACCGAATCGATTCGGCAATTACAGGAAGTTGGGTTTGCTCACCGAATCGATTCGGCCTTTTAGGCGAATCGATTCGGCCCTAGGGGCGAATCGATTCGGTTCCCCTGTTTTTGTGAGATTTTTCTTAGTTTGTTTTTAGCCTTTTTCTTTCTAGGTCCGAGGTTTAGGACCCTTCCTTTGGGAAGTAATGAGAGTTCCTAGAGGGTTGTTATGGGTAGACTAATGTCCTAGGATAAAACGGGATAATTAGGCTTACTCCGAGGGCTAGTTTGTGTAGGTTAATTTCCGAATGATATAGGAGTTAACCTAAAGATGAATTGGAGATAAAAATGTTTACGATGAGACTTTTGGGAGACACTCCTTGAGGGAGATTCATTTGAATAGTTTAGGATATTATATTGAAGCCTTAGCGACTAGTTTAAGTTAATGGCACTTCGGGTCTTAAGTCATTAATAAAATATGACTCTAAGAATAAGAAATGAATATTATTAAATGTTGTAATAATAAATAAGTCCAAATGATTTTGAGAATGTAAAAATGTATGTTTTCAAATGAAAAGGAAGATGATTTTCATAAATGTTAAAAGGCATGGATACACACCCTCTCTAAATCGCTATCTTAAGGGAAGTTCGCGCGTTGTGGCGAAGCCCCCTGACTAATGAATGCAGGGTGGATATAGTCCCTAGGACATATGAACGGTTGTGTTGTATATTTTTTGCGATGGATAGGAGATTTTGGGTGTGGTCTTGACTACCCCGCAGGCATATGTCCGCTTCCCGATGTTTCGGTAGGATCCCAGGTTGTCTAAGTGATAGGCCCTGGAAGATGATAGCCATTTAGGGGCGCGCACAGTGGGGAAACCCGGACGGGCGGTCTTAGAATTGTTATATATGTATGTAATTATAACTATTCTAAATCAAGTTGGACTTGATGTATGATAAGTGCCATAAAAAGCACAATGAAATGCCATAAAGAGCATGAGGAAGTGCCATAAAGTGCACGATGAAAATGCCACAAAGAGCATATGATAATGATTATATTCCTATTAAGGAAGAGATTTTTACAAAAGTGTAAAATTGAGATAAAATGCCACAAAGAGCATAAAAACTATAATTATATTTCCTGATAAGGAATGGAATTATGAAATGAATTACTATACGATGAAATTGATTGGTAAACATTTGATAAAATGTTGTACCATTTATATATTCCTAAAGAAAGAAGTGGGAATTATGTTTTGATGGTGAATGGATATAATTATGTATCCTTGAGTAGCAGTAGATGAGACCTCTCATTTATATATATATATATAATATTGTGCTAAGGGTCTAATGTATCTCGACGATCAGCCTTGCCTAGTAGTAGTGTATCGGGGCGGTTCCTTGTTTGGATTTCTCTTTGCGAGACACCCCACGCATGAATAAGGGCATAGTGTTGTGACTGGGGAGAAGTTAGCCTTTAGTACTTGGATTAATTAGGACAGAGTCTAATGTATCTCGACGATCAGCCTTGCCTATCGGTCCGGGTAGGCGGACCGGTTCTTTTTATTTTTGGCTTCTTCGGTTCGCTTGTGGTCCGGGGTTTACTGGCTTTTCAGCAGGCGGACCGGTTCGCAGGCGGATCGATTCTTTTTCCAGAGCGGACCGGTCCGGCCTGTCAGACTTTGATTCCTCTTCTTCTTTTGATATTCGGATCCGTTGATGACTGTATGAATCTTTGAATTTCTTCAACGGTGTAACGGCGTATGACATAACAAATTGATAATGGACAAAAAATGTCCTTACAAATCTCCCCCTATGTCTCTGCCGGTACATACATAAAAACAAACATCCGAATTATCAAGTATAAAATTGCCTATACAAATCTACCCTTCCATGAACCCAAAACTGAAAAGGTACAATTGAATAAGACTTTATCGTTTGTTCTTCAACTCTTCAGGAATCTTCAACGCTTTTCTCATCAGGGTGTGCAATCCAATGTTAATCCATGTAGTACCTACACGCATGAGAAAAATCAAAATACCAAGTGACGTATCGAGTTTGAAATGAGATAAACAGATATGCCAATATGCTAATTGGTGATAAACAACTCAACACTACAAAACTCACTCCCCCTTAATGTGATAATTCTTTCTCCCCCTTTTTATGATGTCCTCAAATAGACAAATGAGAGAAATAATGCAAACAAGCAATGACGGGGTGTCACAAGGAAATACACAACTATTTTTAAAATTTTTGAAATTTTTTTAAACAAAATCACACCATGAATAAACACAGGACAACCAAGTCGATGAAGACGGAAATGAATGGGTGTGATCAAATTTGATAGGAAAATCAATGCATACAAACAAGATATATGTGCACGATGAATATCGGGTACTCCTAAAGAATGAACTCAAAGGCTTCCTTTGGTGTAAAATAATGGTAATATAAGATATTGACTCAATCAAATCAACAAATCAAATCTCAAAGTGATTTTCACACCAATAACGTCCAAAATGTTTTCATGCTTTTTCAGGACTTTCAAGGAAGTGCAAACCCGTTTATATTCTCCAACCAAACTCCCTCAGATATAATTTTGAATAGAGGCTTTCTAAATTATCAAACTTTGGAGAATTGATGGTGAATCCTAAGTGGCCCATATTTGGCATGAATTGCTTGTTATTGCCTTTAAATTTTTCGGGCTCTTTTAACCTCTTTGGACCTCGGATATTAAAATTCCTCCATTTTTTAGGTCCTTTTTAATGGTGGATTTTGCGCAAAGGATAGATGATTACCTTTCGCAGCCCCTCCCCGTTATACAAAAACACACAGTCTCACCAAAAATGATTTTTACATGCATTCCAATCTTGTCAAGTTTTATCGCATATTGAAAGTTGTATAGACAGAATTGAGATGGAAACACTCAAGCCAATATGAGATAGACAAGTGAAATAATCAAATATAGCCGTGCATGTGTGCAATAAAGGATATAGGAGTCAAACATGTAGGAAAATATCACTAATTACATCTCAAAGACTCCAAGCAATGTAAAGCACATGGATGAAATTATGTAGCCTCTCAAATCTCTATCAAACAGTCACATGGATATATGGAATGAAGTTGTGACTTGGCTATCTTAAATTCTCATCCATAAAAGGAGCAAAAACAGAAATCTTTTTGGATTTTTCAAAAATTTTATCAAAATAAAATCTTTTTGTGCTTTTCTTAAAATTTTTCTTAAAGGAAAATCTTTTTGGATTTTTTGTTTTAACAAAATAAAAAATGAACAAAAATAAAACAAACTAATGGTACATGTTAGCAATAGGCAAAAGAAACAACATGAAAATCAACCTATGCTAGCAACCAAGACAAGATCTCAACCGTGTAAGGACATTTTTCTCATGTCCAACATGTTACATTTATGTATGTCGTACGCCGCTACATTTGGCACGTCACCTCACGATCTCACATGGCGGCCTCAATCCGAATTTCGGGGATCAAGCATTCAACATCTCCATTAATGTGTCCCACATCTGCCTCAACGACTTCACGTTCCAAGATTTTAGGGACTTAATGCAAGTGGTACGCAAGGGAAGTCAAAACAGTGAAAAAAAGGCACGATAGGAGTGTTCAAGGGCATTTTCGTAATTTCACATCCATATTTCGGAGGTCTGGTAAACTGTAAAGTTGAAGATCTCGCTGCAACGAAGATACTGGAAAAAACGGCACCTCGATCCGAGCTACGGTGAAGGAGTTATGACCTTTTGAAGATAGAGAAAATTCCTTAAAGAATGCTGTTTTTTTTTTTGTACGCTGGATAGAATTTTAGAGTTTTAAGAACGTGGGACTCTTCATATTTTTTTCTATAAATACCAACTTCGGGGGAGTTGTTTCACAAGACCTTAGAAGACGTTTTTGAGAGTCCAAATACCTCTAGTCTTCATATTTTTGAGTCCCAAGACTCATGTTTTGATTCACACAATTGCCAATCCTTTGTGAATCTTTTTGGTAACCCAAGAACACAACTTTTTAGTTTGTTTAAACCTTTGTGGAGAGATCTTTGCAACCGAGGGTTGCGTGTCATTGCTGAGGGAGTCTCTACAAAGTTTTATGGCTGCGTGTCATTGAGGAGTGCTGCGGTTCTTCCTTTGTTGATTGGACTGACGTTCATGTGGGTTCGCTGCGTGTGGATTCATTGCTGACGACATCGACCGACGCCTGCGGGTATTCGTGTGTCACTCTATTTCATTGTAATCCGTGTAAGTTGTGATTTACTTATTATAGTGAAATAAAAGGTTTTGCCCTGCGGGGATTTTTCCTTAAACTTGTTTCGCATATTTGTTTATGGGATTGACACACGCACCGTAGATGCATGATTAAGGGCTGAATTTATTTGATTTAAAAGTAGACTCTAATTAAATAAGGGTTACTTGGAATCTTGCGAATTTAATTTAATTTAATTTAAATCGATATTACACGCGTTCTCAAATTGGTATCAGAGCGTGTTACTCTAAATTATCGAGTGATCTTGATTTTTAAAGTTTTTTTTCCTGATACAATTTGACTTCTCACATCGTCAAATTGGTATCAGAGCAGGTTGCGCAAATTTATCGCGTATTCCTATTTTCCGCAAAAATTGTGTGATATTGATTTTTTTAAAAATCAGTTTTATGAAAAATCGCAATTTTTCAATGGAACGCCCATTTAATGAGGAGCTTATTTTTAAAAAAAAGTTCACGACCATGCTGAAAATTTAAAAAGTTTGAATTTGAAACTTTGCAAAAGAATTAAAGTTTTGGAAAAAGAAAATTCTCTCTTTAAGAGTAAGATTGAATATTTGCAAGCGTTTCAAACTCAAAGTGATATTTGTCGTGAGCACTTTGGTAATTTGTGTACTGATTTTGATTCTTTAAAAATTGCCAAAAAGAAGAGTGATGAGAGAGTCCTAGTTTTAGAGAAGGAATTAGAGGACTTAAAAAATTCTAGGGTTCCCGTTTGTGCCGTCAAGGATAAAAAATTAATCGATGATTTTACGGCACGTGAAAAGACTCTTAGAGATAAGTTTGTTTTAATTGAGGGGGAGCGTGATAAACTGTTAAGTTTAATTGATAATTTTAAAAAGAAATCCCTCAGATTGGAAGAGTCTAATTGTTTGCCTGAGTCAAAAATTTTGAAGTTAAAAAATGATTTGACAGACTCAAGTAGGTTTGATAGTGATGGTAATGCCTCATCGTGTTCTCATGCTTCTAATGCTAAAGCCAAAACCATTATTTGTTTTAGAGGGTCAACTAATTCCAAGGACGCTAGAAAATATCACACTTTCGGTGTCATCCCACCCGTTTACACATGCTCATATTGTGGTAGGAATGGTCACCTTAGGCGATTTTGTTTTGATCTTGGAAGAGGTCCTAGGAATTCGAAGTCTAGTATTTTGTTGGTTCCCAAAACCCCTTGTCGACGTGTTTCATCCATTTGGGTTAGGAAATCACTTTTGGAGGAACTAGATTTTAGGCAAGTTGATTCCCGTTTGCTTGCACATGATTCTTCTCTTGCCATATCATATAGATGATTGTGTTTGCATATTTGTCATACGCTAGTTATGCTTTTTGATATATTTTTGCTAGCGTTGTGACATGTACTTTTTGTATATATTTTTTTGAAAATTTTGAAAAATACAATTTTTTTTTTGTTGCACCGTTTATGGATGAACACTTTGGATGACCGAGTCACAACATCATTCCATTTTTTCATGTGACTATTTGATAGTGTTTTGAGACAATAGGTCAATTCATCCATGTGCTTTATAATGTTTGGAGTCATTAAGATGTAATTAAGTGTTCTTCCTACATGTTTGACTCATATTTCCTTTATTGCACACATGCACGGATTTGTTTGATTATTGTGCTTGTCTTATCACATGTTGGTTGGGTGTTTTCACTCCAATCCTGTCTTTAAAACAAACCAAGCACGATAATTTTTATAAGGAAATTGTGCATATCAAAACCGTTTTGTGAGTTTGTGTGGTTTGTTTGATAACGGGGAGGGGCTGCGAAAGGTAATCATCTATCCTTTGCGCAAAAGCCACCGTTAAAAAGGACCTAAAAAATTGAGGAGTTTTATTATTCGAGGTCCAAAGAGGTTAAAAGAGCCCGAAAAAAAAATTAAAGGCAATAAAAAGATATTCATGCCAAAATATGGGCCATTTAGGTTTTTGCACCAATTCTCCAAAGTTTGAGAATTTAGATTACCTCTAAAATAAAATATATATGAGGGAGTTTGGTTGGAGAATTTAAAACGGGTTTGCACGTCCTTGAAATTCTTGAAAATGCGCTACATAGTTTTGGACGTTATTGGGGTGGAAATTATTTTGACTTTGATTTGTTGATTTTCATAAGACGATGTCATCTACATTCAACATACTTTTACACCTAAGGATACTTTTGATGTTCATTCGTTAGGGGTACACATATGCATCGTGCACATATAATTGATTGAGTTGATTTACCTATCGAATGTGTTCACACCCATTCATTCCGTTTTCATGACTTGTTTTTTTGAGTCTAAATCCATGGTGTGATTTTTGTATCATGTTTTACATTTTTTTCAAAATGGTATCTATTTTTTGTATAAAAAATTGAAAAAAATCAAAAATAGTTTGTGTATTTTTTGTATACCGTGACACCCCGATTTTGCTTGTTTGATTCATTTTTCTTATTTGTCTATTTGGGGTCATCATAAAAAGGGGGAGAAAGAATTATCATTTTATGGGGGAGTTTGAATTTTGGGGGAGTTTTGAGATTTGACTTATGCTTATCATATATTGGTATCTATGTTTATCTCATTTCAAACTCGATACGTCACTTGGTATTTTTTTCTTTATCTCATGTGTGTAGGTACTACATTGATGATCTCTGAATTGCACACTCTGATGAGAAAAGATTTGAGATTCCTGAAGATTTGAAGAACAAACGATGAAGACTATTTATTTGTACCTTTTCCAGTTTTGGGTTCATGGGAGGGTAGATTTGTATAGGCAATTTCATATTTGATAATTCGGATTTTTATGTATGTACCGGCATAGACATAGGGGGAGATTTGTAAGGACATTTTTCTCATGTCCAACATGTTACATTTATGTATGTCGTACGCCGCTACATTTGGCACGTCACCTCGCGATCTCACATGGCGGCCTCAATCCGAATTTTGGGGATCAAGCATTAAACATCTCCATTAATGTGTCCCACATATGCCTCAACGACGTCACGTTCCAAGATTTTAGGGACTTAATGCAAGTGGTACGCAAGGGAAGTCAAAACAGTGAAAAAAGGCACGATAGGAGTGTTCAAGGGCATTTTCGTAATTTCACATCCATAGTTAGGAGGTCTGGTAAACTGGAAAGTTGAAGATCTCGCCGCAACGAAGATACTGGAAAAAACGGCACCTCAATCCGAGCTACGGTGAAGGAGTTATGAACTTTTGAAGATAGAGAAAATTCCTTAAAGAATGCTGTTTTTTTTTGTACGCTGGATAGAATTTTAGAGTTTTAAGAACGTGGGACTCTTCATATTTTTTCCTATAAATACCAACTTCGGGGGAGTTGTTTCAAAAGACCTTAGAAGACGTTTTTGAGAGTCCAAATACCTCTAGTCTTCATATTTTTGAGTCCCAAGACTCATGTTTTGATTCACACAATTGCCAATCCTTTGTGAATCTTTTTGGTAACCCAAGAACACAACTTTTTAGTTTGTTCAAACCTTTGTGGAGAGATCTTTACAACCGAGGGCTGCGTGTCATTGCTGAGGGAGTCTCTACAAAGTTTTATGTCTGCGTGTCATTGAGGAGTGCTGCGGTTCTTCCTTTGTTGATTGGACTGAGGTTCATGTGGGTTCGCTGCGTGTGGATTCATTGCTGACGACACCGACCGATGCTTGCGGGTATTCGTGTGTCACTGTATTTCATTGTAATCCGTGTAAGTTGCGATTTACTTATTATAGTGAAATAAAAGGTTTTGCCCTGCGGGGATTTTTCCTTAAACTTGTTTCGCATATTTGTTTATGGAATTGACACACGCACCGTAGATGCATGATTAAGGGCTGAATTTATTTGATTTAAAAGTAGACTCTAATTAAATAAGGGTTACTTGGAATCTTGTGAATTTAATTTAATTTAATTTAAATCGATATTACACGCCTTCTCAAACCGGGAGTAACGGTGGAGTTTTACAAAGATGGTGACATCTTTTGAACACACTCCACTAGATCATGTGTTGTCTTGATAAAAAACTTCACTTGCTCGCGAATATGTGCAAACTCTCTATCATAATGTGCAGGTAAAATGTCATGAGTGGGTGTATGTGCATGAATGTGTGAAGTGGCATGATATGGTACAAAACCCAGCTTGGAACAAAACTCCCTAATATGTCCTCGCTTCTTGCAGTGGGAGCAAACATAAACCGGTCTAGGAAGTAATTTTTCAACAATTTTGGGATGAACATTCCTAGACAGTCTCCCATGGGACTCACTCACCAAGGTGGATATAGGCTCAGGTGCATTAAAAGTAGTGAATGTATCGTCATTACCTTTTCCAACATCATTCAAAACGGGATAGGAAACCATCTTATCAACCTTCTCAGATGCATTCTCTAATGTGACTTGGACCTCTCGTGCTTGTTTGAGATCATCCTCGAGATGGGATATACGTGTCGTCAGACTAGACACCGTGTTGGTCAAGTCACCTTTTTCCCTTTTTAGCTCGTCATTCTCTCCCTTCAACTCATGAATTCGAAGACCTAGGATCCTATTTGACCTTTTTATTTCCATGGTCTCGATAAACAACTTTCTAAATGCTTTTCGGATCACACTTTCATCACCATCCTCATCCTCACTATCACTTAGAGAGGTGGGCATTGCATCTTTCTTACGCTCTCTCCTAAGTTTAGTGGGACACTTAAATTTCTTGTGCCTGTCCCATCGCACTCAAAACATCTTATCTTCTCAAGTTCTTTCTTTATTTCTTTTCCACTCTCATCACAACTCTCTCTTTCTCCAAACAATCTTAAATCTCTCTCTAAAGCGGTGATCCTAAGAGCTAACGCTTTATAACGCTTCTTGGTTTCAAAAGACTCAGAATATAACTCGGCGTAAGCGTGTTGGATATCACACTCGCTCTCACTTGAGTCATCCTCCCCCTCACTCTCATCGCTCTCACTGTCGAGGTATCCTTGAGACGTAGCATCCTCATCGCCGTGAGAAGCATTGGAGGTATTCACATGACTTGCCATGAGTGCGGTGATGTTATGCTCATGCGGTGACTCATCTTCACAGTCCACCGACTCATCCTCACTGTTGTCACTAAGGGTAGCATTTAGGACAGCTTTCCCTTTCTCTCTGTTCAGACGTGTGGCACACTCAAAGGCTCTATGACCCCTACCATCGCATTCAAAGCATCTCTCACTGTCTATCTTAGGAGGATCTTTAAAATCTTTTTCATTTTTCTTTTCAACCTTATTTTTCTCAAATTCATTTTTATCTTTAAAATTGCCATTTTTCTTAAATTTGAGAATCCTCTTGAAATTTTTTGCAAAAAGAGCCAAATCATCTAAGTCAAAATCACACTCAGAATCTGACGTGTCAGTCTCTCTCTTTCTAGATGACTCTTCCCTCTTTCTAGCCGACCCCTCACTCCTTTTCTCTTTGGCATTAAGTGCAATTCCATTATCTTTAGACCTAGCAGTTTTAGGGAACATATCAATTTCATAAGTTTGCAAATCTCCTACAAGTTCTTCCAATTTTAGCGTATTTAAATTGCCCATAGAATTTAACACAGTGACTTTAGGGATAAAACGCTTAGGCAAAGAACGAAGAATCTTTTTGACAACTCTAGCATTAGGAATATGTTCACCAAGATCAAAGCTAGTATTAACAATGCCAAAAAATCTAGCATAGAAATCATCAAAACATTCAGTCTCATGCATGGTGATGGTTTCAAATTGAGTTGTCAAATTTTGAAATTTAGACTCTTTCACAGCATTTGTTCCTTCATAGGTGAGTTGTAAAACATCCCATGCCTCTTTTGACGTGGTGCACGTCATGATATGTCGGAACTCATCGGGAGTGATGGAACCGGAAATAGCACTCAAACCTTTAGAGTTAAAAGAAGACCATCTAAATTCATCTTCAGTCCAAGAGGTGACAGGTTTTAAATTAGTCACGTTTTCCACAGTGACGGAGGGAGGTGTCCACCCTCTTTCAACTAAAATCCAAACCCTTTCATCTATGGCTTTTAAAGTCGACCTCATTATGGCTTTCCAATAAGCATAATTTGTCCAGTCAAAAACAGGTAATTTATTATATGATTTCTCCATTTGAACATGCACTTTTCAAAAATCATTTTTTTCAGAAAAATGATATCTTAGAAAAGATTTTGCGGAAAATAGGAATACGCGATAGATTAGTGTAACCTGCTCTGATACCAATTTGAGAGAGTTTGTGCTTGCATTCAAATGAGAAAATTATATATTAAACACCTTTTAACTCAAACAAACCGTAAACATGCAACTAGGTGATTTAATCAAGAAGTAGACCATGAAGATTAATCAAACACACACAATTGAGGAAAAATTCCCCTAAGGGGCAAAACCATTTATTTTCATTATAATATTGTAACTGTACAATTTCGGATTACAATGAAAATACAAGTGACTAAGAATTACCCTCAGGTGTCGGATTCTGTAGTCGGCGACTGGAGTTATCCCTTTCCAGTAGGGCTGCAATGAAGAAGAAGAACGGTCTTCTCCACAATGGTATGAACAGTAAAAATGCGTTCCTGGGTTGCAAAGTGATTCACAAGTGTTTGGAAATTTGTGTGAATAAAAAACCTAGAGTCTTGGTACTCAATAGGTGAAGACTTAGATTTTTTTGTACTCTGAAAATCGTGTATAGAAGTCTTAGAAAACCACTTCCCGAAGTGGGTTTATAAAGGAAACGTTTAGCCTAGAAAATCTGACCACGATCTGATGAAGTTTATCCCAGGCGGACCGGTCCGGGTCTGAGGCGAATAGGTCTGGGTAGGCGGACCGGTTCTTTTTATTTTTGGCTTCTTCGGTTCACTTGCGGTCCAGGGTGTACTGGCTTTTCAGCAGGCGGACCGATCCGGGTCTGAGGCGGATCGGTTCGCAGGCGGATCGGTTCTTTTTCCAGGGGCTTTGATATTCGAATCCGTTGATGACTGTATGAATCTTTGAATTTCTTCGACGGTGTAACGACGTACGACATAACAAATTGATAATGGACAAAAAATGTCCTTACAGTAGTGTATCGGGGGGGTTCCTTGTTTGGATTTCACTTTGCGAGACACCCCACGCACGAATAAGGGCATAATGTTGAGACTGGGGAAAAGTTAGCCTTCTGTTCTTGATTTAACCTGAGCATCACTGATTTTGCGCTAGGTTACTTTTAGACTGAGTGGTGAGAAATATTATTGTTAACTACGAGAGAATTACGCACTTAACTGTCATGCATTTTATTGACATGGGAATCATATCAAATCGGGCCCTGATTCGTTTATATTTCTTGTTTTTGCGCATACTCTTTGCCGTTATAGGTGCTCTACCGCATGGACACCCGTATTTACATTTCCATTCCGGTTGTCATGGAGCTACGACATATTGCGAATGTTGTAGGTTACTTGTTTACACGCTTCTTTCCCTTGTACTCTAGTTGTGCTCAGTTGTTTATTCGGACGTGTTTGTCCAAGTCTTGCACTCATTTACTATATTGTAAATATTGAAATGTAATACTCGGTGTAACTATTTGTATTAGTCTGTGCACCAACAGCTTATTCAGTGATTACTTAGTATATTGTCATTCTTTATTTATTGGTTTTTGATATCCACCGTTTTCGCAAATGGGATTGTCTAAGGGTTTTCTTTTATTTACAAAATTTTCTTTTATTGACAGTCCGTTTTCTAAAATGATTGGTGGTTATCTCGTACTATTATTTTAATCGACAGTGATGCTGAGAATGGACCATATATGATTCCTGTGATTATTAGAGTATTGGGCTGGCCACCTATTATTTTAGTAGGCGGGTTGTCACACTGGGGAAGCGATTACATCTGTTAAGGAGGTCATTAAGAATCCCACTGTTGTTTAAAAAGAGGCAGCACCTTTGATTGAAGAGGCTGCTATCGTTTGAAAAGAGGTAACACCATTGATTAAAGAAGCTGCGCCTTTGAGAAGATTGAGAAGGGGTCTTATTGAGAAGACCGTTGATGTTGCTTCTCAACCTGCAGGGGTAGAAATACCTTCTTTAAAAGCTGGTCCTCCAGTATTCATTACTCCTTGTTTGGCCTAGGAAATTGATTTGATATGGAACTCTTCCTAACCACAGATCTGCTGAGACCTCTACTCCTCGGGGGAAAGTTTCTGATTTGTCAGCCCAACATCTTGCATCAGTAAGTGTCACTATACCCTGCCATTTCAGTTATGATTTCAATTTTCATATTCTAATATTGAATTTCTCTTCGTCTTGTAGTTTTTGGTGTACTTCAATAATATGCTGAGAAGGATGAAGCTATCAAAGCTACTTCCTCTTCCAGTTAAATAAAAGAATCCCTTACTGGGTTATCAAAATCTTTAGTGGATTCCCGGTAGAAATATAAGGATGACAAGACTTTTTGGGAGAAAAAAATTAAGGCTGCTGAGATAGCTCAACAAGAAGCTGTAGATGCTACAAAGGAGGCTGATTTAGCTCGGCAAAGGGCTGTAGATGCTTCCAAAGAGATAAAGGAGAAATCGAAGGTCGTCGTTACCAGCAAGGAGAAAAATGAGAGCAAGCTTAAAGAGGCTGAACAACATAAGAAAGACCTTTAATAGAAGGTAAAATCTATTGAATATCTTCTTAAGGAAAAAGCTTCCTTGGAAAGGACGAAGATAAGGTCTGTTGTGAAGAAGTCCTTCATCTCTGGTTGGGACAAAGGGTGGAACAAAGGTATAACTGCTGCCTCTGCCCAAATGGAGTATGCAAGTGTGAAGTTCTTCATGGATGGATGGGTTGTAGCGTTGAAAGAGTTAAATGTTGCTGAATACTCTGAATTATTTTAAAAGCATATCCACGACCCTCCTCTTGTTATTGAAGAAGAAGAAGATGAAGCTAGATCTAGCTAATTTCTTTGATGATGGAAGAACAAACACCTGCTACCATTATCCCTCAATCTTTCGAGCAAGTCCAACAGACAACAACTTCTTCCGAATAATATCAGCTGCCCTTCGAGCAACTTTAACAACCAATTCCTTCTTCAAAATCAGTTGAAGATGTTATGGGGAATAAGGAGAAGGTGTAATGTTGTTCGATAATTTTTCTTTTCTTTCATCTTTTTTCCTTTTATTTTGTACCTCTGGTTGTACTCTCTTCTATTATCATCAATAAAATGGACTTGTTACTTATTCTGAATTTCTCCTTTACTGTTCAATATAGTTGTGCTGTTGTGGATCTATTTTTAGTTTCCATTGCTAGTTTATTACCAGGATGGAACTGTTGTCAGCTCATGGTACAAAGTTGATGAATAAATGTACAGAATATTTTATGCTAGTTGTGCAAATTTTATCGAAGCACTAATAGTTAACATTCTTGGTTCTGATGCCTCTGAACGAGTAATTGAGGCTTACCAGTATTTAAAATGTTTACTTGATCGTACTGTAGAGAATAACGTAGCTTACTGAAATGATTGAAGATCTTCAAGAAATGATTGAAGAACTTCAACTTCAACACAGGGAAGCCACTGCTCTTCTTCATGAAGGCTATGCGAGGTAGTACCGACAGTTGAGTGCTGATCAGGGTTATGACAAATTTATCTATGACCATAATAAAAGAGAGAGTTTGGTAAAACTGGAAATTGAGGATCATAGAAACGTTGCTAAATTGCTGGAGGAAGAAAATATTGCTTTAAGAGAAGAAATGAGACAACTAAAATCTGCTTCTTCCTCTGGAGCTCTAGTCCTAGTTAATGATGAAGGTATCCTTTTTGAAGACTGAGAATGCTTCATTAAGAGAAGAATTAGAAACTTTGAAAAGATTGAAACCTACATACACTTCCCGGGGTAGAACAAGAGCTGGTTGGAGTAGTATTGAAGAGGCTAGAACTCAACAAGCCTTAGAAAATCAAGTTGCTCAAATGAAGGAAAAAAATCAACCTTTAGCAGAGATGTCTAAGAAGATTCAAACTCTCAGAGAGCAACTATCCAATCAGAGATTTGCGTTATAGAATAAAGAAAGTGTGTTGAAAATACTTCATTAACATGTTGAATAATTAACTTATCAGTTTCACAAGCACCCCATAGAGTTTTGGATGGAGGGATATAATGATGCTTAATATAATCTTGACGCCAGGTTAAAATAGACAAACAATAAAGGGTACAAGCAGGGATGGTTTAATGCTTTAACCGTGATGAAAGTGAAGCAAGGAACGGAGTTGTGGGATTGGTATGATCTCGGGTAACTTGATCTGCCAGTACCACCATTTCAACTAGATGTTAGCCGGATTCCAGTTAGCTCTATTCCTTAATGTTTGATTTCCAAATACCTTGGTGATTACAGTCTTCATGAAGAATTTGAGATATCCTAACCTCCACATTTATTAGGTCGAGCAATACCAGGATGTTGCAGGACTTAAACTTTATCAATTCTTCTTTTGCTTGAGATGATCCTCCAGCTGGAATGGATCCTATATCTAAATCTGAAGGAAAGAAACCAATAGAATAGACTATTTGTATTCCGTTAGTAATTATTTGGTGGAAATGAAGAAAAATTATCTTTTTATAATTTTTGTTTCCTTGGAAACTAAGTAATTGTATGATATTTATTCTGTCAATCTTTGTTCATAAGATGAGATCAATAATAGTAATGCTGCTCTTATAACAATAATGGGTTATTTTTCGTCATTGAGTATATATATATTTGAATGGACAGTTTGCCCTTTTTTTGATGTGATTGTCTAGACAATGGAACTTTTGCTCCATGTATTTGTCTAGTTGTAGTGACTTATCACCCATAAATGCCTAAGCAATGGAATTTGTTTCTCATGTTCTTGCTTAGTTGTAACAATCATTTAAGTAAATAATTTTCCTGGTGCCTAGGCAGTGGATATTTTACCCATCTTCTTGCCTAGTTTAAATGCCTTTTAAGTCACCCATAATCAAGCATAACTCGCCTTACTCGATTGTTTTACCAACATTATTGGTGTTTGTGTTGATACCGACCAACTTTTAGTTGGTGGTTACTGATGTCGACCAACTTTTAGTTGGTGGTTGTTGATGCCGACCAACTTTTAGTTGGTTGTGTTGTTGTGGATTTTAAAATACACTTTCAAATGCTGTATGCTGCGAAGTTTGTTAAGCGTAGTGTGGAGCACTAGTACTCCAAAAAAAATAAAACAAACGAATGGAAAATCATCATTTTTATTCATTCTAAAATAATGAGGTACAGGGGAAATTACATTATTGATAGTATTTTCGCAAGTTCTCTGCATTCCATGCATTTTTTAATTCTTCCCCTTCAAGAGTTGCTATTTTATAAGTGCCAGGTCGAACAACAGTCGTGATACGATAGGGACCATGCCAATTGGCCTCCAACTTATTGTGATTTTGAATTACTTTCTTTAGAACATAATCGCCTTCCTTTAGATCGTATTTCTTGACCCTTTTATTATAGAACATGGCAGTTCTTTGCCAATAGGCTGCATTTTGAATTGCTGCATCTTCTCTTACTTCTTCGAGCATGTCCAAGTCTAAGCATCTTATCAAATCACTCACTAGAGAAGTGACGTTGAGCACCCTATGAGTAGGTAATCCTAATTCAGTAGGTATCACTGCTTCACTCCCAAAAGACAACATATAAGGGGATTCCCTAGTTGCTGTTCGGGGAGTTTTTCGGTAAGCCCACAACACTGACTGCAACTCATTTATTTAATTCCCCTTCATATCATCTAATCTCTTCTTTAACCCATTCAATAGAGTTCTGTTCGTCACCTGTATTTACCCATTACTTTGGGGATGACCTGGATAAGAATGAACTTTTTAAATATTGGACTGTAAACAGTACGTTGTAAACTCATCATTGTCAAATTGGGTACCATGATCAGTGATAAAGGCATGGGGCGGACCATATATGCAAATAATATTCTTCTAAATGAATTGATAGACCCTTTCATAGGCCATGTCGATCAAAGGTTCTGCTTTCACCCACTTGGTGAAGTAATCAATAGCTATTACCAGATATTTGAATCGTCCTCTTATAGTTGGTAAGGGCCCAACTAAATCTATTCCCCACATAGCAAATGTCCAAGGTGAAGTGATTGGTGTTAACAGCGCCTGAGGAGCTCTTCGTATAGTGGAAAATCGCTGACACTTATCACATTTTTTATCATAAGCTGTACAATCAGCGTGCATTGTTAGCCAGTAGTACCCCTACGTATTTATTCCCTGTAAAAGAGCTCCGCCTATGATGTGAGCTCCATAAGATCCTTCATGAATTTCCTCCATCAATTCGTTGACTTCTGCTGGGTGAACACACCTTTGCAAACCGGCTATTAAACCTCTCCTGTATAGAATTCCATTATTCAAAACATATCTAGCAGCCTTATACTTCAACTTCTTGGCTGCGAGTAGATCGACTGGTAAAGTATCTTCTTTAATATAAGCCCTGATTGGATCCATCTAAGATGGCACCATATCCAAGGTGATAATTTTCACCATCAAGTCTTCATAAATACTTCTGCTTGCAAGTACTTCAATGGGTATTGTTCTTCGTAGCTCGGTGCGAGTAGCTGAGGCTAAGCGAGCAAGCGTATCTGCCATTGCATTCTCCTTTCTAGGTATTCTGATCACTTGAACAACTGCAAAATTGGTCATAATCTCGAGAGCTTTAATTAAGTATCGTGACATGAGCTCTCCTTTTGCTGCATAAAGACTTGGTATCTGATTCACCACTAATTGCGAATCACTGAACACCACAACTTGCTCTGCATTCAATGATTTAGCTAAATTGAGGCCCACGATCACCGCTTCATACTCAACTCCATTGTTGGAAGCTTGGAATTAAAATCACAGAGCATATTTAATGTCCATGCCATCTGGACTGTTGAGAATAATTCTAGCTCCACAACGTGTTGCCCACGAAGGACCATCGATATTCAAATTCCATATAGGGATATTATTATCAAACCCTTGGTCTAACAAAATCCCTTGATGGAATATCTTCTTCTTCTTCTTCTTCTTCTTCTTCTTCTTCTTCTTCTTCTTCTTCTTCTTCTTCTTCTTCTTCTTCTTCAATTCTTGCTCATTACCAGAGGATTCTGGTTGATCGGTGGCCATCCTTTCTAGCAATTCTGCTGCTAAGAGTTGATCGAGAATATTTTTTGTTCATCCTTTTGC
This sequence comes from Sambucus nigra, assembly GCA_949130495.1. Lineage (NCBI taxonomy): Eukaryota > Viridiplantae > Streptophyta > Magnoliopsida > Dipsacales > Adoxaceae > Sambucus > Sambucus nigra. Next base: position 329,994,402 of record OX422217.1, on the reverse strand, counting down.
ATCCTTGAGTGTCTCTGCATTAGCCCCCTGTTGATCCGAGACATCTGGGTAGGTGAACTCAATAATAAAATCTGCCACTTCCTGTCCTTTGAGAGAGGATCTTGGCTTATAGATAATGTCGTACTCCCCTAACTCCACTGCCAAATACATCAATCTTTAAGAATTTTTTGGCTTATGTAAAGCATGTCTGAGTGGAATGTCAGTATATACCACTATTGTTTGGGCTTGAAAATATGATTTCATTCTCCTGCTTGCTTTAATCAATGCCAATGCCAACTTCTCCAGTTTTGGATACCTGATTTCTGCTCCCCTGAATGCTTTGCTAGTATAATAAACTGGTTTTTGCACTCCGCCCTATATTCTTCTCACGGATGAACTGATTGCACTTTCTGAAATAGCTAAGTATAAATATAATTTTTCTCCCACCACTGGCCTGGACAATAGAGGAGGTGTCCCCAAGTATCTTTTCAACTCTAAGAACGCCTTCTCATATTCGTCATTCCATTCAAAGGTCTTTCTGAGCACCTTGAAGAATGAAAGACATCTATTAGTCGATCGGGAGAAAATTGATTGAGAATTGCAACACACCCCGTAAGGCACTGCACTTCCCTCTTGGTGGTTGGAGATTGTAACTCCAACAAGGCTTTTATCTTGTCAGGATTTGCTTGAATACCTCTTTGATTCATAATGTATCCAAGGAACATGCCTTCCTGTATGCCAAAAATGCACTTGGTCGGGTTCAGCTTCATCTGGTATTTCTCCAGTTGATCAAATGTTTGGCTCAAATCAACTATATGATCAGCAATTTTCTTGCTTTTAGTCAACATGTCATCGACGTATACCTCTATATTTTTGCCAATCTGTTCTGCAAACACCTTGTTCACCAGCCGCTGATATATATCACTTGCATTTTTAATACCAAAAGGCATAACATTATAATAATATGTTCCTCATGAAGTAATGAAAGAGGTACTTTCTCTGTCTTCTGGTTTCATTTTAATTTGATTATATCCAGAATAGGCATCCATGAAGCTTAGCAGCTTACGATCCGAAGTTGCATCCACCATCTGATCTATCTTGGGCAGAGGAAAATGATCTTTTGGTCAAGCTTTATTCAGGTCTGTGAAATCCACGTACATTCTCCACTTCTTCTTCTTCTTCTTCTTCTTAACCATCACTACATTATCGAGCCAATCAAGATATTTTACGTCTTTGATGAAAGAAGCTTTTTACAGCTTTTCCAATTCTTCTTGAATAGCCTGGTTCTTCTCCGGAGTAAAGACTCTTCTCATTTTCTTCACTGGTTTGATCTACTTATTGACATTGAGCTCGTGACATAAGAAAGCTGGGTCTATCCTCGGCATATCCTCACGACCCCATGCAAATACTTATTTTCTGTGCTTTAAAAATACCACCAACTCTTGCTTCAATACTAGATCAAGTGAAGCACCAATATGGGTTATTTTTTCTGGTTGCTCGTCATCCAGAATAATACTTTCTGTTACCTCCACGACTTGGCCTTTAACAAGTTCCGTTTCATCTCTTGGGTCTAAGGTGTCAATCTCAGACTCATCAGATTCATCCACTTGATAAGTGGTTGTTTTCCTCCTCGCATTTTCAAATTCCTCTTGCTCGACAAATGAGTTGTAACATTCTCGGGCTACTTTTTGATCTCCCTTTACAATTCATACCCCAAAGCTGGTCAAAAACTTTAAGCACTGATGTACAGTGGATGGGACTGCTTAAAACTTTTTCAAACCTACTCTTCCCATTATTATATTGTAGGCTGACTGGATATTCTTATCCATTATAAAGAAGCGCACCTTTTCTCCTTTTCTAGATGGCCAGGTGCCAATCAACATATCTAACTTGATCGTTCCAAGGGGAAAAACTTTTTCTCCAAAGGGTCCTGTGATACGACTCTAACTGACCAAGTTTCAAGTTTAAACTATCGAAGCATGGGCAAAACATGATGTCTGCCAAGATACCATTATCCACCAGCACTCTTGAAATTATTATGTCTTTCATTCTCATTTTGATCACCAGAGGATCATCATGAGGATATAAAACGCCTTCCAGATCATTTTTACAAAAGCCAATGACTAGTTTATCTTTGTTAACCTTCCTCGGGAGATTTTCTTCTGCTAGATTTATCCACTGTATATAGGATCAAGCTTGAGCCTGATTGAGGTAATATTTTGTTTCGCCGGTATGATCACCTCCTCATGCGTCTCCACCTGTAATCATGTTACAATCGAATGAACCAAAACGAATTGAAAATACCTCATGCTCAGGTTATCTTAGCCTTTTTAGAAGATCAGGATCATCTTCAGGCTTATCTTCATGATCCCTTTTCTTATCTTCTTTTGGCCGATAAGGAGATTTGGACCTCTGCCGAGCTCTATTATTGGTCTTCCCACCATTTTGACGATCAACATACCTGTTCAATTTTTCTCGCCTAATGAGTGCCTCTATTTCATTTTAGAGAACTAAACATTGCTTGGTCGTGCGATAATGATCTTTATGGAACTCGCAATACTTGGATTTATCCCTTCTTTCTGGAGTTTTCCTCAGTTTTTCAGGCCAATTCAGTTGCTCGTTCTTAATTTCGTCCAAAATGTGGTTTATATCCACCTGTAAGGGGGTATAATTTGCATACTTCCTTAAGTGATCCAACGTTTCTTTGCCTTTCGACTGCTTACTCCCACCATTATTCTTGTGATCTTTCTTTTCCGACCTGCCTTCAACTTTTGCTTCCATATTTGCCTCAGGATTCTTTTTCGCAGCTATAGTTTCCTCGACATTTGTAATTTTGGCTGCTTTAGCCATCAATTCAACCATAGATTTAGGGTGATCTTTGGCCAAAGTGTAATACATCTTATCTGGAAAAAGACCACTCATGAGAGCTATAATGGCTGTCTTCTCCTCATAGTCTATGACCTCCAGGTTCTCGTTGTTGAAACGAGTGATATAATCCCTAGTACTTTCACCTACTTTCTGCCTAACACTCAATAAATGTGCTACCCTTTTAACTGGATTTGCACCAAAACAGAAATTTCCTATAAAGAGTTCTGCCAGTTGATGGAAGGTTACAATCTTCCCCCGAGGAAGGCTGTTGTACAATATCTTAGCAGATTCGATAATGGTCCCTGAGAACGCCCTGCACCTTATTTCGTCTGGGACTGCATAAATATCCGCTGCAGCTTGGTACTATTCTATGTGGAGAATGGGGTCAGTTTTACCATCGTACTTTGGTGTGACCAAGGGAGCCTTGAACTTTGCTAGTGTAGGAAAATCCATAATCGCTTGTACAAATGGAGATCCCTTGATAAAGGTTATTTGGAGAGGATTTTTGGCCTTAGCTATTTCTCCTAACCTGTCTTCCAACCTCTGAATAGATCCTTTCCACGCGTTATTTCCTGCCCCTGATTTATTTGTGTTTACCCGAGCAACAAATCGAGCAGAATTTTCTTCTTGGGATTTTTCCTTGTAAACAACAAATTTGGGGTTTGAATGTGATTGGGCTGAGCCTTCCCTTAAATAATTTGGTCGTTGAGAATTTCTCGATCCAATCCGATGAGGATTTTTGTTCCTCCTGGGGCTCAAATGGTCGAAGGGAGAAGCTCTGCTCAACCTTTCCAGAGTGCTTGGTGTTTCTGGAGTTAGAGTGATGTGTTCCTGAGAATCCAAAATTCTAATAGGAGAAGTCAAACCAGGATGATAGGATGGATCACTTGAATTCCCAGAATAATGAACTTCAGTATGTCTAGATCGTGACTTAGACCGTGGATGTTATAAAGATGGTAGACGCAGGCTTCTCTGAATGTTTCGTTGGCCTGATTGTACGTACACTCCATTTTAAATAGTCTGAATGAACTATCATTTAGTTTCATGCATAGCTGTTTGTCCCCTGGATAATCTTGCCAAAATTTTAGTGATATCATTTGCATTTGGAGGGATGAAAGGGTTATGAGGATTCCCTTCATAATTCCTATTGCTAGATTCTGGGATATCATCCATTTATGATGAGTTTTTGGTGAAAAATACTATGGATAGTCGTTTCCCACAAATGACGCCAATGTGTTAATGTAAAAAAAAAATATTTGATCTAATTAATTAATCACAAATAATTATGAGTAAAGAAATAAGACAAGAGATTTTTAAGTGGTTCAACCTTAAGGAAAATGGCCTACGTCCACTGTTTTGTATTATTGGGTGTCTTGCCTTGATTTCGATTATTTTTTCTTATGATTGTTTACCCTGCCATGAGGGTATTACCATGTATTTATACCCATTGGACTGTCAATGTGAATAGATAATAGGCCTTTATCGAATCAGCATATTCATCTGTACATGATAATGAATGACTGTAATACAATAAACATTGAATCTTTCTTGGTCATTTAGTCTTCCTAATATGTTGCTCGATACGCTAAGTATCTCGGTACGTTGAGTAGCTCGATACTCTATGTAGCTAGGTACATTTGATTAGAATAGTACTTGAATTTGAACCACACTAGATGACACGTGTCTTCATATAACTAGTCCACGTCTGCTCACTAATTTTTGTATCAACAGTCGTCTTTATTTTCATGCATGATTTGATTTATATTACTTAGATGCATGTTCAGGGGATGATTTAATCGTAATTTGGTTTGAGCATATTTTGACATGCAATTAAATAAGTTTGAATTGGAAATTGCGAATCTATTTGAAATCAATATCGCACACGCACTTTTCAAATTGGTATCAGAGAGGGTTACGCTAATTTATTGCGTTTGATCCTTGTTTTCCGCAAAAATATGTGTGATATTATTTTTGCTAAAAAAAATTGTCGTAATCTTTCAATGGCACACTTATCTAATTTGATGCCCCCACCCGTTAGCTCGAATAAGAATTTTGACGATTTAAATCATTTGAATTTGACGTTTGCTAAAAGAATTAACTTTTTGGAGAAAGAAAATTCTCGTTTTAAATCTGCTACGGATATTTTGTAAGCAGTTTAAATTCAAAGAGATTTCTATCATGAAAAATTTGTTTCTTTGGACCTGGACTTTAATGTTTTAAAATTCTCCAAAGAGAAAAGTGATGAAAAATTCATAATTTTAGAAAAAGAGTTGAAGGACTTAAAAAATCCCAGCTTTTGTGTTTGTGCCGTCGCAGATAAAAAAATAATCGATGATTTTATGGCACGTGAAAAGAGTCTTAGGGATAAGCTTATTTTAATTAAGGGTGAGAGAGATAAACTGTTAAGTTTAATTGATAATCTGAAAAATAAATCCCTATCTTTGGAAGAGGCTAATTTGTTACTTGAGTTAAATTTTTGAAATCGAAAAATATTTTGAAAGACTCGAGTAGTTTGTGTAGTGATGGTAATGGCTCATCTTGTTCTCATGTTTCTAATGCTAATGCCAAAACCATTGTTTGTTTTGGAGGGTCAAACGTTTCTAAGGACGTTAGAAAAGGTCAACCCAAAAGTGTCATTCCACTCGTTTTCAGATGTTCGTATTGTGGTAGGAAAAGGCACCTTAGGCATTTTAGTTTTAACCTTCGAGAAAGTCCTAGGAAGTTTAAGTCTAGTGTTTCCTTGGTTCCCAAAACCCTCACACGACGTTTGAGATCTATTTGGGTTAGGAAATCTCTTCTAGAGGCACTGAATGTTAGACTTGTTGATTCTCCGTTGCTTGCACATGATTCTTCTCTTGCTATATCATATAGATGACTGTGTTCGCAATTTTATCATACAGTAGTTATACTTCATGATATATCCATGCTAGTGTTATAACGTGTGTACTTTTTGTATTAAATTTTGTTTTTTGAATTTTTTTAAAAAATACAAAAATATTTTTGTAGTTTGTTTACACCTTTTATGAATGCACACTTAGGATGACTGAGTCACAATTTCACGCCATATTCATGTGACTATTTGATAGTGTTTTGAGACAATAAATTGTGTCATTCATGTGCTGTACAAAGTTTGGAGTCTTTGAGATGATATAGTGTTGCTACCTACATGTTTGACTCACTTTGTCCTTTATTGCACACATGCACGGATTTGTTTGACATTTTTTATTGTCAAATCACATGTTGGTTACGTGTTTTCATCTCAATTTTGTCTATTAAAACGAACCAAATGTGATAAAACAAGATAATAAAAGGCGTGCATGTTTTAAACCATTTGTTGTGAGTTTGTGTGAATTTTATAAATGGTGAAGGGCTACGAAAGGTACACATTTATTCTTTGCGATTAAGTCGCCGTTTAAATTGGACCTAAAAAATTGAGGAATTTTAATTATTCGGGGTCCAAAGAAATTTAAAAGAGCCCAAAAATATTGAATGGCAATAAAAAGAAATATATGCCAATAATGGGCCATTAGTTTTTTTCCGCCAATTCTCCAATGTTTGATAATTTAAATCACCTTGAAAAGAAAATATATATGAGGGAGTTTGTTTGGGAATTAAAACGGCTCTGCACGTCCTTAAACAATCTTGAAGAAGCATGAAATCATTTTGGACGTTATTGGTATGAAATCATGTTGACTTTGATTTGTTGATTTTGATTTAAGACGATGTCATCTAAATTCAACAATTTTACACCAAATGACTATTTTTGATGTTCATTCGTTAGGAGTAAACTTATGCATCTTGGACATATGATATGATTAAGTTGATTTTTCTATTAAATTTGTTCACACCCATTCATTTCGTTTCCATGATTTGGTCGTCTTAGTTAAAATTCACGGCATGTGATTATTTTTTGTAACATCATATTTTTTTTGTTTAAAAAATAAAAAAATAAAAAATAGTTTGTTTGCTTGGTTTTCTGTGACACCCCGATTTGCTTTATGTGATTTATTCTTTCCTTGTTTATTTCGGACAAATAAAAAGGGGGAGAACAAATTATGATATTATGGGGACTATTTTATTTGGGAGAGATTTGATTATTGCCTTAATTTAATAAATGTTTCTTAATTATTTCAAACTCGACACGTCACATGGTTTTTGATTTGTCATATGTGTGTAGGTATAATTGAAGATTCTTTGGATTGCACACCTTGATGACAAAACCTTGGAGATTTGAAAAGTTGATTGTTGAAGCCAAGTTTGATTGAAGACTTGTTTAATGTATCTTTCCACATTTTGAGTTTATGGGAGGGTTGATTTGTATAGGTTATTTTTGAGTTTGATAATTCGGATTATTTTTATTTTGTACCGACATAGACATAGGGGGATATTTGTAAGGACATAGTCTGTCACACTTAGTATGTTATACACCGTTATAAGTTTATCGAAGAGTTGTAAAGCATACATCTACAATCGACAATCCGAATTTCAAGTCAACTTCAACAATCATGCCCAACGAAGATGAATTTGGTAAATGTGGTTAAGTTCCATTTACATTTTGCATAAAAAGTGTTGGGATTTTTTTATGAAAAATAAAATATTTTTTTCTTTTATGGAAAATGATTTTTGAATAATTTAAAATGGATTTTTACCTTATCAAAAACATTTTTATCATAAAAGCGTTTTGATAACTGTTCTCAGATTCATAAGAGTGTTGTTTTCTATGTCTCCAAATGTTTTAAAACTTTGTAAAATGAATCTCGAGATTTGTGCCTGGTCATTCAAACGAGATCCTATCTCGTTCAAACGAGACCAAAAGTCGTTCGAATGACATGAAAGTTCGTTCGAACGAGAAGAATTTTTGTTTGACACATCACCGCCTTAAAAGTTTTATAAATAGGGTGTCAGACTTCGTTATTTCGGGTGGAGAAAATATCAGTTTTAACAGAATACGATTTTATGTGTTTTGGGTTTATTCTCCATCACTTTGAGGGTTCAAAATTTGTTTTTACAATTCACGAAATCCCAAACTTTTTATGTGAGATGTTTATGGAACCCAAAGCATAATTTTGCTGGGAGTTTTTCTGCTAAATCTAGGTGCCTTAGAGAGGTACTGAGCTGACCATAGGTGCCACTTGCGGAAGGTACTGGACTGATCATCGGCTGCGTGTCATAGGGAGTGCTGCGGTGTTCCTGGGCTGACGACTACGAACTGACACCTCCAGGTATTTCGTAAGTCAAATTGCATTTTCGCTGTAATCCGATTGTAAACCGTTCCTTTACAAATTATAATGGAAGTAAAAAGTTTTTACCCTGAGGGGATTTTTTTTCTGAAATCTATCTTTGTCAGCTTACTCATTGCATGATTTATTTTGAGATTTGAATTGACAGGTAGATGCATGTTTAGGGGTTGATTTGATTGGAATTTGGTTTGAGCATATTTTGACATCCAATTAAATAAGTTTGAATTGGAAATTGCGAATCTATTTGAAATCAATATCGCATACGCACTTTGAATAAATAGGGTGTCAGACTTCGTTATTTCGTGTGGAGGAAACAATGTTTTTAATAGAATACGTTTTTAAGTGTTTTTGGTTTATTCTCCATCACTTTGAGGGTTCAAAATTTGTTTTTATAATTCATGAAATCCTAGACTTTTTGTGTTAGTTGTTTATGGAACCCAAAGCATAGTTTTGATAGGAGTTTTGATGCTGAATCTAGGTGCCTTGGAGAGGTACTGGGCTGACCATAGGTGCCACTTGCGGGAGGTAATAGGCTGATCATCGACTGCATGTCATAGGAAGTGCTGCGGTGTTCCTGGGATGACAACTACGAACCGACACCTGTGAGTATTTCGTAAGGTCATGTACGAGTTGGGTTAATAGGAGAAAACACCCTTAACCTATACACGACCCACTAATACTAATGAGTCTAATAACAATACCCAAACATTATCCGTTAGTATTAATGGGTACACGACCCAAATTGTTAACACCTATTAATATTAACGAATCCGTTTGGGTATAAACGGGTAACGGGTTGGGTGACCCTATAGTACCCTTTACTCTTCATTAGTTTAAAAATAATGGGTTTTAATGGTTATTATTATTGAGTATAGGTTGGGTGACCATATAGTACCAGTTAGTCTTAAAGTATTTAGAAATAATGGGTTTTAATGGTTATTCTTATTGGGTACAAGTTGGGTGACCCTATAGTACCTGTTAGTGTTAACGGTAATTAACGGGTAGAAATAAGTAAAAATGGGTACAAGTAAAGTTCCAAACCCGAACCGTTAGTGTTAAAGGGTCTACCGTGTTTACTTGTTAATGACCCAAACCCAATAAAGGTAAATCCACTAACTTATAATTTCGTGTCGGATCATGTCGTGTTAATGGGTTATCGCATTTTTTGACAGGTTTATGTATCACCATTAAAAGAGCTCTTGTTGGGTTATTCAAGATTCTTTCCAGCTCACCCCTTTATTTTCTTCATTCAACGGAGAGAATGGCCTCTGATTTTCCTCATGGAGCTGGCCCAAGCTGCAGCCAGGCACCTCCCCAGTCAGAAATAGATGAGGTGGCTGCGGCACTGCACTCACTGGCAGCCAGTCAACAGAAAATGCAAGAATAACTTGCTGCCTTAAGCCAAACTATGATGGCTAGACCTATCAGCTCTGTAGTGAGATGATAACTACGACCGCCGGACAGGTGGCTCCGGTAACAGGGGGACCACCCTCAACTCCACACAAAGAAGTGCCACAGCAACAAAGACGCAGAGACGTGGCCGACCCTAAGTGATTATTAGGCCTAGGAATTTAAGGCTAGGAAAACCCAGATAATTAGTGCTGTGATGAGGATGAGTACTAGGAGCCCTATGAGATTTTTGGAAACACAGTGCACCCTGTCCCAACTAGAAGGGAAATAGTGGCCGATCGAACCGAGATGGCCAACCCTGGACTTCAGTATTTGATAAGTTGAGTAGAGGGTCAACTTTTTATCGACTCGGTCCAGTCGGTGACCTACGAGACTGACTCTCCAGATCATACAATATTGCAGCCTCTAGGGATAATGGAGGTTATGCAGACCGTCGACCACAACAAGGCCAAAAGTGAGAGCAAAGGGAAGACAATAATCGTCAGAGGACAGCTAGTCAAGAGCGTGTATAATGCCCAGCCGATAGAGAAGGTGTCGGGGATAATGTTGTGGAAGTTGAAGGGGATAATGTAGCAGTGGTTGAGAAACCATAGAAAAGTTCCATCCAATGGCTGGAGGATAAAATTACCGACGTTCGAAAAATTTGATACCCTATTCAAAGGGGATATGTGTAAGGTCTCCATTTGTACTAAGGATTGTGAGCTACCCAACTCCATCTAAGTTCAAGCCTCCTACTGTCACACCCAAGTATGATGGGAGTACAAACCCCATTCATCACTAAAAATGTACCAATATACAACTGACATCTACTCGATTTCTGATGAGATGAGATATCAGACATTATCTAGCACTCTAACTGGTGCAACCTATATTTGGTATACCTCTCTTTCCAAAAATTCCATAAAAAATTTAAGTAATTGGCCGAGAAGTTTATTCACAACTTCTGTTTTGACATGAAGCCACATATAATGATTACCCATCTATTATATGTAAAGCAAGGGAATAATAAGTCTCTCAAAGACTATATTGCATGGTTTAACAAAGAGAAGCTGGAGGCTGAAGACTACGAGGAGAACATTACCATGACCGCCCTCAAGGGGGATTATAAAAAAGAAAATTACTTTGGAAGCTGGTTGAGGATCCTCCAAAATCCATGGCAGAACTTCTGGTTACAATCGAGAGAGTCACGAATGCAAACGAGGCCATAACGGACAAGGGAGAGGATGAAAAAAAAGCCAGTGGAAGTAAGTCTAAAAAATCTAAGGGCAAGGATGTAAATGAGAGGTTAACTGATGACAAATTTGCTGACTACACTCCACTCACAATAAACCTGATTTGATTCTAAATGAGATTAAGGATGATAGATCTTTAAAATGGCCTAAAAAGCTGAGGTTTCCTCCGCATAAGAGAGACAAGAGAAAATGGTGTGACTTTCACCAAGATCACGGCCAAATCACCGACAAATATTTTGTATTAAAGGATTAGATTGAGAAAATACTGAAACCAGGGACGTTTTGAAAGTATATTGACCGAAATGTTCCAAATATGATGATCAGAAGAGACATGGCGGGTCGAGAGATGAGAGGCCAAGACAACAACCTCATGCTGAAAAGAAGGATGACCAGTCTGATGATGATGGTGAAAATGACCCCTACCTCCCACAAAAGATCCCCGAGCCCAAGGGATTAATGTGTATGATATCGTTTGATGTAAAAATGATTAGTTGGGGAATGGATGATGGAGGAACATAGCCGTCTGTTTGCAAGGCGCATGTAATAGAGGCCAAATCAGTGCCCAAGCGGATGAAAGTAAACTCGACTACTTTAGAGACGAAGTCGTCAAAGATTAAAAAGGTGGATATGGATACTCTAATTATGGGATTCTTCAGGTTAGATTTAAAGGGAATATTGGCCCCCCATGATGACTCTCTGGTCATTAGCACTAGGGTTCATGGGTATAATGTATCCAGAATTTTGGTGGACGATGACAACTCAACCGACTTCATATTTTGGGAATGTTTCAAATGGCTAAAATCAGTAAAAAAAGACTGATTCCTTACCACCAACCCTTGATAAGGTTTAATGGAGAGAAAGTGCATCCTCTTAGAGTGTTTGAAATGGATGTTTTCATGGTCACCTGACCGAGGTGCCTAATAAAGAGGGTTAGACTTTTTATAATGATGAAAATATATTTTTGACCTACAACATCATCCTCGGTCGTGTAGCCCTCAAAGAATTTGAAGTAGTATCCTCTACCGTACACCAGATGGTAAAATTACTGAGGGGAAGTCCAGGGTGACCAGGTAGAGGCTAGAGAATGCTACTTCAGCTCGGTCGAGCAAAGAGAGGCCGATAAAAAATACCACCTCATAAAACATTAATACTCTTGACCCAAGGTATGAGAGAAAACTAAAGAGAGGCGAAGCCATAGAGGAGTTAGAATCCGTTATACTCAATGAGGACAGGTCATAAAAAATGTCCAAATCATCTCTTCGATGAAAAAGTAGGTGAAAGAGAAGCTGGCGGAGATGCTAAGGAAGAGGAAAAACATGTTTGCATGGAGCCAAGAAGATATGCCAGGAATAGACCCAAAGGTCATTTGCCACAAGTTGAGCATTGAAGAAAAGGCAAAGTCGGTGAAACAAAGAAGACGAACCTACACAAGAGTGCAATATGGGGTCATCCAGGAGGAAGTTAAGGAACTCCAGTTAGCTAAATTCATTAGAGATGTGTATTATCCAAAGTGGTTGTTTAACATTGTAAAAGTCCCAAAGGCTAATGAAAAGTGGCAGATGTGCGTCGACTTCACTGATCTAAATAAATCTTGTCATAAAAATATCTTTCCTCTGCCTCATATAGATAAGACGGTTGATGCTACAATGGGGGCATAAATTGATGAGTTTCATGGATGCGTACTCTAGATATAATAAAATATTTATGGATGAAGCCGACTCAGAGAAGACTTCCTTTATCATCGATAAATAAACCTATTGCTGCAAAGTCATGCCTTTTGGCCTTAAGAATGTAGGGGCAACCTATTAGAGGTTGGCCAATGAGATGTTTGAAGAACATATTGGCAAGATTATGGAGGTCTACGCAGATGGCATGCTAACGAAGAGCCTCAAGGCTGAAGACCATGTGGCCGACCTTAAAAGGACATTTGATACAATGGATCTTTACTAGATGAAGCTAAATCCAGCCAAGTGTGTATTAGACGTGGGGATAAGAAAATTCCTCGGCTTCATTGTTAAACAGAGGGGTATAGAGGCAAATAAAAAAAAATTAAAGTGCTAATTGAAATGAAGACCCCAAAGACCATAAAAGATGTGCAGAGATTGACGGGAAGGGTCGTTGAACTCAACATGTTCATATCAAGGGCAACCGAAAAGTGTCGACCCTTCTTCAAAATTTGAGAAAGGCATTTGAATGGGATGAGGAGAGTGAGAGAGCCTTTTAAGAGATTAAAGCTTACCTGGGTTCTCCAATGCTCTTTTCTTGGTCCATCTAAGGGTTATTTTTATTAGTAGTATATAGTCGACAATTAGTGCAGTTATCGTCTGAGATGATGAAGGGGCGCAGAAGCCTGTATACTTCAGCAGTAAGGCTCTTCAGGGGGCCAAACTGAAATATCCAAAGATGAAGAAATTGGCATATGCTTTGATACACACCTCAAGGAATACGAAGCCTTACTTTCAATCCTATACTATGGTGGTTCTCACCGATACTCCAATGAGGTAAGTCATCCATAAACTAGAGAAATTAAGCGCATACCAATCGAGGATATAAATTAAAAGGAAAGCGTTGGCCGACTTTGTGGCTCAGTTCACTTGGGATGAGGCCGATACCAAGGAGGCCTCGATGGTAATTTTGCCCCAAAAAAACTATGGGTCCGACCATAACTGATAGTGTATGAGCCGAACTTACTGAAAATAAAATTTTGTTCAGAAATGGTACAGCTGATGAAGGGCCTTTCACAGCCGACATCCCAGTCTGGAGTCTATTTATGGATGGCTCCTCTTGTGAAAGCGACAGTGGGGCAGGGCTCATACTGTCGGCTCCAGTCGGGACATATATTAAATTTGCGTTGAGGTTTAACTTTAAGGCCTACAATAATGAATCTGAGTATGAAGCTTTATTAGAAGGATTATCCCTGGCTAAGGCATTGAATGCACATGATAATTCACAGTGACTTTCAGTTGGTGATGAACCAAATTTTGGTGATTTATGAAGCAAAAGAAGAGAAGATGGCCAAATACATTTCTAGGGTGAGAAGGATTTTGATGTACTTCAGATAGGTGAAAATGAAGAGAGTCCCTCGGCTTGAAAACAACCAAGTTAATGCATTGGAAAGATTAGCATCGATCACTAGAATAGAAGTCAGGAGAACCGTCCCAATTGAGATACTACACATATTGAACATTGATGAAAATGATAGAAAACTTGAATTTTATTTGAATTTGAATCTTAGATCTTCTTAAATGGACCCTCTCATCAGATATATCAGAGATGGAAAACTCCCAGAATCAAAGGAAGAAAAAAAAATGGCAATACAGGGCAACAAAATTCACTATCATAGGGGATGTTTTATATAAGAAGGTTTTTCTGCTCCCTCTGCTACGATGTGTCCACCCCTTAGAGGTAGAGTATGTATTGAAAGACGTGCATGAGGGATCATGCTCCAGTCATATGTGAAAAACTGTTACTAAAGCCGTTTAATACAGGATTAAACTATTTAAGTAACTCCAAACTACTTTTTGAGGAAACTCTTTTCTTTAAACCAAAACAGTTTTAATCACAAGATGAATTTAATAAAATATGCACGAGATCAGTTCAAGATTTGTTAACAAGTTTTGAAAAACAAAACTTAAAAGATTAAATCAGCACACCAGCAAGAATGAGATGGGGAGATGTATAAAGATTAATGACAAGAGATTTTTAACGTAGTAAAACCTCACCCAACTGAGGAAACATCCACGGTGACTTCAAAGTCACAAACCAAAAATCCATTAAAACAAAATATATATATTACAAACTATATAACACACATGCACACAAATCAGTCCTATATAACTTTAGGAATGTACCTAGTGGTGTCCTTCTAACTTTTCTGCAGTTCTGGTTGCTAATGTGGTTCTCCCAGTTTACTAACTTTCACTTTGTTCCAGTATTTACGTCGACTCTTGTTTCAAGATCTTATTACCAACACTTTCAGTATTGTAGTGTGTAAGTGTTTGTGATGGGGCTCTAACACCTGCATACACACACTCACGCTTATTTATACAAACAGTCCTAGTAAATTACAAATTTGATCTATATGCTGTGATTTCCAGTTTCTCTCTTCTTAGAAAACTAAAACCTTATTTGACCTTTAAAGTGATCCCGGAATCCACGGCTATCCTGCTCAGAAGACGTTTCAAGATCTTAATCAATTTCAGGGTTTTGAAAATACTTTTGAAATTGAAAATCGCCAAGTGTGATTACAACTAGGTCAAAGGTCTTGTTTCAAAAGAACTAGAAACATAAAATGATTTTGTTGATTTTGAAAATGAAAACATTTACAGAAAATAATCAACAAAAGATTTCTCAAGACGCGAAACTGAGAATGCAGATATAAGTGTAATATAACATAAAATGATTAGATCTATGATTTTTATAAAACAGAAATACAGATCTGACCTAATGTTTAAGTTGGATACACGATCTTAAAATGAAGAGGTTAAACCACGAAATAGCTTTCAACCCAATACTCAAAAACTCTCAAACACTCGTGGTTGGTGTTTGGTGTAAACTGGTTTTTGGTAAAAAGAATTAGGGTTTGATAAGGTGTTTGAATGAATAGGGTTTCTATTCTCTCTCTTTTATCTCTCTTCTCTATTCTCACTTGAATTGAATGAAGTGGAAAAAGTCTCTCAACGCCTGAGGGTTAGCCTCCTTGTATAGTGGGCTGAGAAGGATCGAGAAGATGGTTCAAAATCAAGGGCTGGGATTTGGTCTTCCCATATTGACTTTGATCCAACGGTTTAAGAGAAGCGGTTGATTAAACGCTTTCTGATTGGCTAAGAGAGGTTCACAGGGATAGGGACTGGACGCATGCAGGACGTTGATAAGTTCAATCCAAGGGCTGATAAAGAACAACGGTTTTGTCTTTTAAAAGAAACACACATCCAACCAATAGAAAGGCAATAGGTGTAGGCTTAATATTGAACCTCACACGCGTGTCTAAAATAATTACACAACTTCCCTTACAATCTCTAGCGCTTTCGATTTCTACCCAAGTGAACTTTCAGGCATAAAACCAACAACCAAAATTTATAGAATGACCCCAAAACCTTTTAATTCCAATTTTATTAAGAAAAAAATGTTTTAAAAATCATTAAAAATTCCTAAAATATTATTAAAAAAGGTTTTAAGGGAAATTAACACACACAACACACACACACACACACAATCAATGTATGCAATATATGACCAATGTATGCAGTCCTAATGTGTGTGAGTGTTTGTGAATATACCTTTGATCAATCAAACAAGAGGAATGAATTGTATAGAAGTATCTGAGGCTCTTTGGTATCTAGGGGAGGAACTCAATTTTGTCACTATTTCCAAACTAGATGAGCACTTATACAATGTAGACTCAAGTGAGTTAAGATTATAAGGTGCTTCAATCTCCCACTTTGGAAATATGAGACAAAATCTCCTTTGAGTCAGCTTGGACTCGTAGGGTTAAAAAAAAATAAGGAAAAAACCTATTCCTATACAAAATTCTATCTACCCATATCCTAGAAAAGAAAATTACATAACTCAACTAATTACAATTCATTACCCTATTACATCTGTTGAGAATAACTGTAACCTACAAATAATCACTAAGATCAAGCTTATTAGAATATGTACAAAAGAAATGAATTCTCATAAGACTCAAATTTCTCTCCCATTTTGTCTCAAATGGACAAAAGGAAAAACTATACAAGTCAAATAGTTTATTCAGCACAAACCATTCCTATCGATTTACGCAAGGCAATAAACCTATTATAATCCAAAGGTTTGGTAAACATATTTGCGAGCTGCAAATAAGTAGGAAGATAATTGATTTCTAATTCCTTAGTCTAAACTAATTCGCGTATAAAGTGATGCCTGATTTTTATGTGTTTTGTTCGCGAGTGTTGAATAGGATTTTTAGAGATATTGATCGCGCTTTGATTATCACAATAGAGATGTAATTATTCCTCTTTAATACCATAATCACTTAGCATTTGCTTAAGCCAAAGTAATTGGGCACAGCAGCTTCCATCGGCTATGTATTCAGATTCAGCTGTTGATAAAGAAGTGCAGTTTTGTTTCTTACTATTCCAACCTACCAAATTATTACCAATATAGTAACATGCTCCTGATGTGATCTTACTATCATCAGTACACCCTTCCCAATCGGCATCAGTGTATCCTATTATAGTGCTAGGATTATCATTGGTGTACCAAAATCTTAAATTTCGAGTGCCTTTTATGTATTTTATGATTCTTTTAACACAAACTAAATAGCTCTCTTTAGGATTGTTTTGATAATGGGCACACACGCAAACAACGTACATAATATCAGGACGTGAGGCGGTAAGGTATAGTAAGGATCCTATCATACTACGATATAATGTTGGATCTATGGATTTCCCAGTTTCATCCTTAGACAGTTTGACGGTAGTACTCATGAGAGTTTTGGCATCTTTTGCACTTTCAAGACCGAATTTTTAAACAATCTCTAAAGCGTATTTTGATTGCGAAACAAATAATCCTTATGAATTTTATTTGACTTGAAGACCCAAGAAAAATTGTAACTCCCCCATAAGAGACATTTGAAATTCTTTATGCATAATTTCAGAGAAAGATTTAACTTTCGCAGGGGAAGTTGATCCAAAAATGATATCGTCAACATAAACTTGAACTATAATGATATGTTTGTCAAAATATTTGACAAAAAGGTTTTGACCATTTCCACCTCTCCTAAAACCTTTGTCTAAGAGAAAATTGGAAAGGCGCTCATACCAGGCTCTTGGCGCTTGTTTTAGGCCATACAAAGCCTTTTTAAGATGAAAGACATGATTTGGATATTTAGGGTCAATGAACCCTTTTGGTTGTTCTACATAGGTCTCCTCGGTTAATATTCCATTAAAGAAGGCAAATTTAACATCCATTTGGTAAAGCGTAAAATGTAAGTAACAAGCTATGGCAAAGAGAAGACGAACAGATTCTAAGCGAGTAACAGGAGCAAAAGTCTCATTAAAATCAATTCCTTTAATTTGAGAGTATTCGTGAGCAACTAATCTGGCTTTATTTCTAATGATTATCCCACTTTCATCAGATTTATTTTTAAATATCCAACGTGTGCCAATAACCTTTTTATAATCAGGCCTAGGTACAAGATACCAAACATCATTAATGAAAAATTGAATAAGTTCTTCCTGCATTGCAGAAATCCAATGAGGATCATTCAATGCATCATTTACTTTCTTTGGTTGCACAAGGAAAACAAAACATGCATAGTGAGCATAGTTTCTTAATTGAGATCTTGTACGTACAGGCTCACTAGGGTTACCAACAACGTTATCTTTGGGATGGTCTTTAGAAACCCAGTTGGGTACTTTAGGTGCCTCAATTAGTAAAGAATTATCTATTTTTAGAGAGTCATTTTCTAAAACATTTTCAGATACTTCCATAATAGTTGGTTCTTCAGTCTTACTCTCTACAAAATGTCACTTACAATAACGTTTATGGATTCCATTAAGGTCTTAGTGAGAAGATTATAGACGCGGTGTGATCTACTGTTAGGAGAATATTCTAGAAAGATGGCTTTATTTCCACTAGTATCAAATTTGGATAAGTGTTATCTGTCTTTGCAGATATAACACGTACTACCAAAGGTTCTAAGATACTTAATATTGGGATGCTTCCCATACCATAGTTCGTAAGGAGTTTGTTTAGAATTCTTTCTAAGATAGACCCTATTGATAATGTGACACGCAGTACAAATATATTCTACCCAAAATACTTAGGTAGAGTCTTGGCATGAATCATAACACGTGCCATCTCTTGAAGGGTACGGTTCTTTCTCTCAGCAATACCGTTCTGTTGAGGAGTCTTAGGAGCACTAAATTCATGTTAGTAACCATTATAGTCACAATAATATATAACAAAAATATCTATGAATTCTCCACTTCTATCACTATGAATTCTATTTACTTGAGTATCTTTCTCATTTTCAATTCGAAGTAAAATCTTCAAAAAAGTTTAGAAAGTGTCACACTTTTGTTTTAAGAAAGCTACCCAAGTAAATATGGTGAAGTCATCAACCATAACAAGAATGTAACTGTGTCCACAGAGACTAACAGTTCGAGAAGGACCCATTAGGTCCATATGGATGAGCTCCAAGGGTTTAGAGGTAAGGATATCTTTGACTTTCTTATGATGGGCCTTAGCAATTTTTCCTTCTTGACAAGATCCACAGACAATATTAGAAATAGGTTTGATATTAGGAATACCTCTAACTATTTCTTGTGAAGACAATCTACTAAGATTTTTGTAATTTATGTGACCTATTAGATTATGCCATATCTCATTGTCATCCATTCTGGCAATGTTACAGACCTCAGTACTATTCTAGACAGTATAACAATTGTACGGAGTTCGGAGTCCTATAATTATGCACTCACCTTTTTCATTTAAAATTTTGCAATTATTCTTTGAAAAGGTGACAGTATGATTTGAGTCACAAAATTGCGAGATACTAAGTAGATTAGCCTTAAGCCCTTAATAGAAGAACATTTTCAAGTAAAGGTAATCCTTCTTCTTGGAGTATTCCTTTACCAATGATTTGAGATGATACACCATCACCAAACATAACTTTGAACATCCAGAGTCTAAATACCAACCAGAGGAGGTGTGTTCAGCTTTTAAAGCAGTAATCATAATATTACATTTCATCTAGGGTAATAGCTCATCTTTTCTAACCCAAATAGCTCTTGTTTTCATTTTGCGCTTATTTTCTCTCATTTGATAAAATTTGCGAGCATTAGATTTCTGTTGAAAAATGTTTTATGCATGAGGTTGAATTTTATGATCAACATGAGCATTTGGCTTAGGAAAGTGTCTAGGAATCCTTCTTGGAAATGATATTTTAGGTTTGGTCTTTCTCTTTCTATAGTTAGAGTTTTTGTCTGGTTGTCTAGGCATAACAGAATTGTTCCGGCTTTGCCTAGAATAGTTAAAGTTTTGGTACACAGGAGTATTATAGACAGGGTTGACTAATCGTCTAGAGTAGCAACCTTCAAAGTTATGACCATATATGTCGCAGTAAGAGCAATATAAATTGCTCGAGGATGGTATCTCCTTAGGAAAGTCTCTAAACATAGGCTTCACGGCATTTTGGAGTTGAACCTTATTCTTAGGGAGTATAGTTTGAAAGGCAGAATCACTCTTCCTAATCGGGGGGGGGGGGGGGGAGACATATTTAGTCTTGGGTGGACTTTCACAGTTAGAGAAACTTGATTCCTCAATATCAAACTTTGATTGTTTTTCATCAAACTCATTTTTCAGAGAATGAAAATCTGGACAAGTTATCTTGATTTGTTCAAGGTTTTTAATTTGTGTCTTCAAATTTGGGCAAAACCCTATTCCAATTCGATCATCAGAATTGGTTTTTGAATCAGCAACAAAATAGTTTGAATTATTTTCAAATTTTGCAAATTTTTTGAAAACTGTTGCCGTCTTCTCTTTGGATTGTTCCAATTCTAATAATGTCCATTTATATTTTTTCTCCAGAGTTTCATTTTCTTCAATCAAATTCTTCAATTTTTGATAAAAATTTTTAACTTCATCTTCATGAGTTAGACATTGGGTAGTATACTCTTCAGCGTTAAGTTTAACCATTAAACTTAGGTCTTCTAGTTTCTTAGTGAGATCCTTCACTATCTTCTCTAGTCTAGTGCTTTTCTTAAGGGTTTTCGCATAATGTGTGTGAATGTCAGGGAGGTCTTCAGTGTCTGAGTCACTACGTGTAGTGTGTGAAGTGACCCCTAAGGATTCAATTCTTGAACTCACGCACCCATTGACATCGTCATTATTGCATTCCCTTTGACTCACACACCCCGTGGTAGAACTAGCAATATTCTCAGAGATTAAAGCATCTAAACGAGTAGCAGCATGATTTATAACAACAGAAGTAGAGCTATTATCATCATTCTCATACATAGACATATCATCATTGTAGATTATCTTAGCAAAGAAAGACATGCAAGGATCAAAACCATCAGAAGATTCAGGTTCCTCATTTTCAGAATCACTTGAATCATCCCATGTTTTGCAAATGTTGGCCTTAGTATGTTTATTGGCAGTGTTCAGTTTCACTCTACAGTCTTGTGCTATGTGTCCTAGTTTTCCACATCTAAAACATTCAATATTTTTGAAGTCTTTGTTGGGTCTCATGTCCTTGTGATGTTTGTCCTGACCTTTCTCATGAGGTTTGTAGTTGGACTGAGTTGGATAATTTAGCTTGCCTTGTCTGTTTGCCATTTTATTTCTAAATTTGATAATTTTCTTAAACTGTTTTGACATCAAGGCAATTTGATTATCCAAATTATCTATATCACATTCCTCATCAGAATCATCAGTAGGAATAGTAAACTCAGGTTTCATCATCTTAGAGGAAAAAATTAAGTTGGAACTGGTCTGTTTCCTATAGGACTGAATCATTTGTTTCTTAAATTCTAATTCCATTTCCACAGTTCTTAGTTTACTACTGAGTAATTTAGGAGTGAGATTTTGATCACACTTTTCCTCAATAACATATCTTTTGTTGTCAAATTTATGTGGTAGTGATCTTAGAATTTTAGATACAATTTCATGTCTATTCTATGTTATCCCATTAGCATGCAGTTTGGTCACAATGTCAGTCAATTTTATGTAAAAGTCATCAAAAGATTCAGAATCAGACATAATTAGAGAGTTATACTGATGGATAAGCATTTGAGTTTTAGCAGCCTTAACTCTAATGTCACCTTTATGTGCAGTGATAAGAGTATCCCAAGCTTCCTTAGAAGTGGCACAAGATGAGGTCCTTTTGAAATCATGTTCATTTATGGACATAAAGATGGCATTCTTGCCTTTGTTATTGTTTCGACACGTTTGCTTCTCTTCTTGATTGAATTCACTTAATGCTTTCTTAATCCTCTCATTACTTCCTTCGGTGGATGGTTTAGTAGGATAAGTGTATCCATTTTCAAGAATATCCCAGACATCATCTCCCAAGGTTCCTTGTATGAAAGCAACCATTCTTACCTTCCAGCAAGCAAAGTTGTTTCCATCAAAGAGAGGGGGTCTGGTCAAGTTGCCAATCTTTCATTTTTCTCGTCCATTGTTTTGATTTCAAGAAAATAATTTCAGAAACACAAGATCTTTTAAAAAGATTTCCAAAGCTCTGATACCAATTGAAAAACTATTACTAAAGCTGTTTCATACAGGATTAAACTATTTAAGTAACTCCAAACTATTTTTTGAGGAAACTCTTTTCTTCAAACCAAAACAGTTTTAATCACAAGATGTGTTTAATAAAATATGCACGAGATCAATTTAAGATTTGTTAACAAGTTTTCAAAAACAAAACTTAAAAGATTAAATCAGCACACCAGCAAGAATGAGATGAGGAGATGTAGAAAGATTAATGACAAGAGATTTTTAACGTGGTAAAACCTCACCCAACTGAGGAAACATCCACGGCGACTTCTAAGCCACAAACAAAAAATCCATTAAAACAAAATATATCAGTTACAAACTATATAACACACATGCACACAAATCAGTCCTATACAACTTTAGGAATGTACCCACTGGTTTCCTTATAACTTTTTTGCAGTTCTGATTGCTGATGTGGTTCTCCCAGTTTGCTAACTTTCACTTTGTTTCAGTCTTTACGTCGACTCTTATTTCAAGATCTTATTACCAACACTTTCAGTATTGTAGTGTGTAAGTGTTTGTGATGGTGCTCTAACACCTGCATGCACACACACTCACACTTATTTATACAAACAGTTCTAGAAAATTACAAATCTGATCTATATACTGTAATTTTCAGTTTCTCTCTTCTTAGAAAACTAAAACCTTATTTGACCTTTAAAATGATCCCGGAATCCACGGCTATCTTGCTCAGAAGACGTTTTAAGATCTTAATTAATTTCAGGGTTTTGAAAATACTTTTGAAATTAAAAACCGCCAAGTGTGATTACAACTAGGTCAAAGGTCTTGTTTCAAAAGAACTGGAAACAGAAAATGCTTTGTTGATTTTGAAAATGAAAACATTTACAGAAAATAATCAACAAAAGATTTCTCAAGCCGAGAAACTAAGAATGCAGATCTAAGTGTTATATAACATAAAATGATTAGATATATGATTTCTATAAAACAGAAATACAGATTTGACCTAATGTTTAAGTTGGACACAAGATCTTAAAACGAAGAGATTAAAGCACGAAATAGCTTTCAACCCAACACTCAAAAACTCTCAAACACTCGGGGTTGGTGTTTGGTGTAAATTGGTTTTTGGTAAAAAGAATTAGGGTTTGATAAGGTGTTTGAACGAAAAGGGTTTCTATTCTCTCTCTTTTCTCTCTCTTCTCTATTCTCACTCGAATTGAACGAAGAGCCAAAAGTCTCTTAACGACTGAGGGTTAGCCTCCTTATATAGTGGGCTGAGAAGGACCGAGAAGATGGTTCAAAATCAAAGGCTAGGATTTGGTCTTCCCATATTGACTTTGATCCAACGGTTTAAGAGAAGCGGTTGATTAAACGCTTTTTGATTGGCTAAGAGATGTTTGCGGGGATTGGGACTCGACGCATGCAGGACGTTGATAAGTTCAATCCAAGGGCTGATAAAGAACACCGGTTTTGTCTTTTAAAAGAAACACACATCCAACCAATAGAAAGGAAACATGTGTAGGCTTAATATTGAACCTCACACGCGCATCTAAAAGAATTACACAGCTTCCCTTATAGTCTCTAGTGCTTTCGATTTCTACCCAAGTGAACCTTCAGGCATAAAACCAACAATCAGAATTTACAGACTGACCCCAAAACCTTTTAATTCCAATTTTATTAAGAAAAAAATGTTTTAAAAATCATTAAAATTCCCAAAATATTATTAAAAAAAGGTTTTAAGGGAAATTAACACACACACAATCAATGTATGCAATATATGACCCATGTATGCAGTCCTAATGTGTGTGAGTGTTTGTGAATATACCTTTTATCAATAACACAAGAGGAATGAATTGTATAGAAGTATTTGAGGCTCTTTGGTATCTAGGGGAGGGACTCAATTTTGTCACTATTTTCAAACTAGATGAGAACTTATATAATGTAGACTCAAGTGACTCAAGAGTATAAGGTGCTTCAATATTGGGGGATGGCCTTTGGAAAAACGGATAGTTACACAGGGCTATCACGTAAAAAGGTGTGATAAATGCCAAAGATACGCCTACATCCCTTATCAGCCCCATCAATCTACGTCATCCATCATAGCCTATTGGCCATTCACTGTCTGGGGGATTGACTTAACAGGACCTCTGCCTAGAGCTGCATGCACTTATAAATACCTGATAGTGGCGATCGACTACTTTTCGAAATGGGTAGAGGCTGAGGCCATGGTTTCCATCACAGAGATGAAGACATTTAAACTTATTTGGAGAAATATTATTTGTAAATATGGTCTACCTCATACTCTGATCTCCGATAACGAAAAACAGTTCAAAAATAAGTCTTTAGAGGCTTACTGTGGAAAGGTCGACATCAAATAGTTCTACTCAGTGCCAGGCCGACCCCAAGCAAATAGACATACAGAGGTCACTAACAGAACAATCGTGGATGGGATAAAGAAGAAGCTAGAAGATACCAAAGGCTTATGGATAGAACTGGTGCATGTCGTCCTGTGGGCCTACAGGACGATAGAAAGGACGCTGACAAGGGAAACCCCCTTTGTGCTGGCTTATGTCTTAAAAGATGTGATACCAACTGAACACGGCCTGCCCAGCCACATATTCCAGACCAATAATCCAAAGACGAACAATGAAGAGAGAAGGATGGACTTAGATATGATAGAATAGATTAGGGAAGATGCGGAGGTGAGGCAAACAGTGTACCAATAGAGAACAACCAAGTTCTACAATAAAAGGGTCAGACAAAGGCCGATAACTGTGGGGGACCTAGTTCTGAAGAAAGTTTGGCAGAAGTCGAACAAGTTACACCTGAATTGGCATGGACCATACATGGTCACTGAAAGAGGTCATCCCGGGGACATATCGTATGGAAAATTTAGAGGGAGATCCATTCTCCAATACATAGAATGCCGATCATTTGAAAAAATAATATCAGTAGTCTTGTGTATACAATTTATGTAAATTTCTCTTTGTATTTAAAAGATTCAAAGTTATTACTGAAAATAGTTCCAAGTGTTCCCTCATATCTTTCTTGTACGGATTGTCCAAGTGAATTGTTTATATTGTATTAAGCTAAACAACATCATTTGTTTGATGAATTAGCATTGACTCACTCTCGCTGACACGGGAAACCGTGTGAGACTCATCTCGTCCATGGGCTCTCAATAACATCGAGAGGGGGGGAATAGTGTGACATCACTAAAGTGGTAAAAAAAACTTTATTAAAAATCATTAAGTTGGTTATTTATCTCTCGACTAAGGACGAAAGTAGAATTGAGATTAGCATTAATAATTTGCTGGTCTCTAAATTAAAAATCATTAAGTTGGTTATTTATCTCTCGGCTAAGGACGAGAGTAGAATTGAGATTAACATCATTAATGTGGTGGTCTCTAAATTAAAAATCATTAAGTTAGTTATTTGTCTCTCGCCTAAGAATGAGAGTAGAATTAAGATTAACATCATTAATTTGGTGGTATCTAAATTAAAAATCATTAAGTTGGTTATTTATCTCTTGGCTAAAGATGAGACTAGACTTCATTTAATGGTTATAAAAAAAATCATTTACTAGTTATCATTGTAAGTCGAGATGAGAGTAAACTTGGCTAAATCATTATCAATTATACAGATTCAAAGCAAGAAGAAATGAAAAGAATAAATATGAGATAACATTTTCATTAAAAAAATATGATGTTCATTCAGATACAGAATATTACACATGAGGAAGTGTTAAAATAAGCAAAATACAAAAGATGAGGGTATAGGTCACATGAGACCACCCTATGCAGCTGGCTTATTATTGACGGCCACCTCTTCTTTACCTCTCTTAGCCGACCCGTCACATGCTGCAGTGGCATCCCCAGCACTAGTCTTTGAAACCTCGACCTCGATTGATGCTTCAACTTCAGCCATAACTACTTAAAAGAGAGGATCCTCTAGGCCAGGTGCCTCAAGATCTGGATGGATAGATGAGATGACCTCAGGGTGCTTGAGAATTAACTATCGATAAGCCATCATAATTCCTATTTTGAGGTATTGGCAACCGAAGATGCCAAACTCGTCTAAGGTCTTGTAAGCTTCAATGGCTTCGTCCTTAACCTTCTGGGCAACTGAAGCCAGGTTGGTAGTGTATTTGGTTAACAATGTAGTGATGGTATCATCCTTTTCTTTGGTTAAAGCATTTAGATCATCGATATTCTCCTTCTTCAAGCCATCAATGGCGTTCTTGTGATCGACTTTTTGGGACTTCAGCGTCCCCTTTAATTCTTCCTCGGCCTTGAGGGTTCTCTCAACCTCCTGGATCTGGGGGTACTTCTTAGCCATCCATTTGATGGATGAGGCGAAGGCACACATAGACTACAAAAAGCACAAGAAAATATACATAAGTATGAGTAGAGATAAAAGTTATAAATAAGAAGGAGAAAGTTAAAAAGTGGTATTGAATTTACCTATGCCAGCTGGTGAAGCCTAAAGTCGTAGACCTTTGGGGGGTCCATCTTCCCCAAGAATCGATAGTCAACCTCAGAGGGAAAGGAAAGAGAGGCCTCTTTAGCCCTTGATAATTAAAGGATGAGATAGGATGAGCTCGCCTTGAGTTGGGTAAGATTTGTCGCCCAAGCATCCTCAAAAGAGTAAGAGGTCGAGGAAGATGGAAAAAAATCTGAGGGATTAACCCCCTTCCTCATCTCACGCTGATGGGTAGCATCACCCTCGTCAACAAGTTCTTTTCTTCCTTCCCTGCCTTAGCTCGGAGGGGCCCACCAGATGTTGTGTTCTTTGAGGGCTGCTTGCTCCCCTTATTTCGAAAAGCAGCTTGTAAGCTTGGAGACGTCATATTCCAAGCGTTGTAAGAAGTGTTTGGGGGATGGTCTGTTAAGAAGAAAAAGGGAATGGTTAGTAAAACAGTAAAGATGAGAAAATAGTAAAAAAGTGTGAAAATATTGAAAAACTCACACAACTCAACCAAGGGGGAAACCCCCAAATTAGATTTTTTAAGATTTTTAGGGGTTATCACATCTTTAAATTCCGATATATTCCCCTATTTCCCTCAGATCCTCAGGATGTCAACTTTCTCTTTATCGTCTATGCTGAGGTCGGGGTCTAATTTTGTAGACATAGAGGGGTTGGACCAACGACTAGGAACCCTCATCTCATCTTCAGTACGCTCGTCGTCGACTGAGAACTCCTAATCACTGGATACAAAGAAGTACCCCGACTTCCAGAAGTGGTTGAAGGTTTGGTTGATATGGAGAATTTTCTTCCAGGGTCTCCTAGCCCCTAAGTGATATCAAGTCGGTTGTGCCTTGGTGCTAGACACATTATAACAGGCTTTAATAACA
The DNA here is from genome assembly GCA_949130495.1 of Sambucus nigra. NCBI lineage: Eukaryota > Viridiplantae > Streptophyta > Magnoliopsida > Dipsacales > Adoxaceae > Sambucus > Sambucus nigra. The sequence continues at coordinate 329,967,099 of OX422217.1, read as the reverse complement.
TCAAGTGAGGGCTCATCCATATAAGTTAATTTCCAAATGGAAATGAAGTCGAGATGATCCTCTAAGAATTTGGTGCCAACTTGGCATGAGAAAGTCCCAAGCTGACCAGAATAGCTCGTACTGAAGGGTGGATGGGGAGACAAAATTCGACCCTAAACATTTGGTCGTAAATGACAATTTAACCATCTCGACCATCATATGACCTCTCATCTTCATCTGGGACTCTCATCATCACATTGGGTTTTATCCCATAGGCATGCCTCCAAACTAGAATGTCGGTCTCTGTGACGGAGGAAGGAAAAGTCTGGGTATAGGAGCAATCAAGTGGTTCCCCAACCTTATCATCATCGTCATTGAGAGGGATCTCAACAGCCAGGGCCCCACTTAGGAACCTCTCATGGAACTCTCCCTTGGATATGTCCGATAATGGAACAACCATACAAGGAGAGGCTACTATTACGCTGGGGTCTTAAGAGGACTGATCAAAGAGGGTTTGGCGACTATGTGAACTCTTGGCTGCATCTGACTTGGTAGTACGAGACAAAGGAAATCTAAGAGCCTCATCAAAAGAATTAGTTGGCGAAGAAGCCTGAGTGGACGAGGGACTGTATCCCTCAGAGTACGAGGACGAAGATAATGATGAGTTGGAAAACATCTTGTCCTCAGAGACTTCTACCACAAGAGGGGGGGGGGGGGTGACAACTAATGGGATTGGAAAAATTGGGCATGTACGATCGGCTTCGACTTTTTTTTTTTGCATCGACCTCGGTCTTAATCCCACGTATCTCCCTAAGGAATCTTTCTCTAAGTGTTGGGTATTGGTCAACTAGTTTATATAAAGTTTTTAACATTCAAACATGTGCAAGTTTAACTAAGTTTAACTTAAGGATCAAAAAGAGAAGTTGGATCATTTTTGGCCAAGAACAATTCAAGAACAAAGGGTTGAAGGTCACCGGAGAAGATGATCAGAGTAGCTCCAACGACTTTCACAGGGGGTAAAAATTATGAAAAATTGATTGAAAAGCCAAAACCACCGTCCTAAGCCCAAAACCTCTCCTAAAATTCTCAAAACAACGCTAAAGGAACCAATGTAGGCTGTCGAAAAATTTAAAGGACACCGAAAAAGTTAATAAATATGGAAAACCAACGAAAAGCTTAAAAAACTCAAGGCTAAAGAAGGAGGAAGGTAACCTGAGCAAAGGAATTGACTTGAGATGAAGAAAAATGCGCCTGGAATGGACTGAAATGAGGAGAGAGAGAGAGAACAAGAATTCTGTTTGCAGAGATCTTGGGCGGGAGATATTTTGTGAAGAAGAAAGAGAATGTTTGATCTTTTAAGTATTTAAACCAAGTAATCACTGTGCACAAGAAACGAAGAGCCAAATCATTACTTGGCACAACTTACTAGAGCATAATTTTCTAAACCAACCTCTGCTCTATATTAGCTAACACACCAATCCATATACCTAGTGAGAAGTGGCAAGTTCAGAGCACTCCATCCAGTGATGTTTAAATCACCGTTATACGTTCGGTAAAACAGGTTCACGACTTGAGCAACCTCAGACGACCAATCAAACACATAGGGGGTCAGTCGACTATACCCTTTAACCTTCCATTCATAGTAAAGACTAAGGGATAGGGGGTGATTGATATACCCAAGTATAACCTCATCCCTAGCTGGGACTAACTCGACCAAGGTTGACCTTTTGGAAACCATTATACTGAACATATTATGACTCGGTCGGGGGTCCCATCACAAGGGGCCTCGTCCTTGGTCACTTTATCCCATATTCCTCTGGCCTCAACATACAATGACAACATCGATGGTCTCAACTCTCTTCCAGGTTCCCATGACAGGAGGCCGAGACTCCTATGCAGATTCAACTCAACAAACCAACAACCATTCCATTAGAGGATTGACTTGACATCTCGGCCTCAGCTTGGACCAGCACAATCAATAGTTGACACCTAACATAGTGTGTGGGATTGGGCACTTGTGGCAGTGTGCACATGGGTTAGGACTCATTGACCCACGTGGCACTACAACAAAACTTACATTTAGCTGCGATTTTCTTACCTACAAAAAAAAATTCGTGGCTAAATATCAACATCTGCTACGAAATTTATTTCGTGGCGAAAAGTATTATATTTGCCAACGAAAATTAAAATTTCGTTGATAATAGGTCCCAAAAAATTGGCGCCCACGTCTTCCCACGCTTGGGGTCTAAATGCCAAATGTTTAGCAACAAAATATTTATTATTGGCAACGAAATATTTCGTAATAGTTAATATATTGTTTTTGCAACGAAATTATTTTCGTGGCCTAATATATATGTTTTTTGACAACCCTTTCTTTTGTGGTAAGAGGTAAATCTTTTTTTTAATGTCCCTCCAAAACAAAACGATCTCTACCTCAGCCCTCCAAAACGTTTGGGAGTCCAAAACGATCTCCATCTCAATCTCTCTCTCGATGAACTGAAAGGTACTCTCTCTCTCTCTCTCTCTCTCTCTCTCTCTCGGTGTATACATATCTCTATCTCTCTCTCGGTGAACTGAAACGTTTGATTTTATTGCATCTCTCTCTCGGTGTATACATTAAAGCTTTGAGTTCATCTCATGATCTCATCATTTCAGATTGGGAAAAAAGGGTTAGATTTGATTTTGGGTCTTTATTAAGGCTTGGAGGGAATGGTTTGGTATATACGGTTCTTTAAAACCTTTCCCAAAATCCCTACATTGGTGTTGTAATTTTTAGTCTAAAATCCAGACAACCCCTTAAATTACATCCCTTAGGTTTCATTTTTTTAGGCAAAACGTTTGGGAGTCTTGTTTTTTAATATTTGTAAAACCCTTAGTCTTGTTTTGTGATTTCTTTTGTAACACACTCACTCTATAATCTTGTTTTGTAACACATTAGTATACAATCTATAAGAATTTGAAAGATAGAATAATTTTTTTAAGTGGGTTTTGGGTTATTTTGGCACATTTAATCTTGAAACAAATCTTGTTTGACATAATTCTATAGATTTAATCTTGAAATAATTTTTTAGGGATTTAATCTTGAAATAAAATTTTGGGGATTTAATCTTGGTGGTGTGTGTTGATTTTTTCTTGTTCGCGTGTATTGATTTATTCTTATTGTGTTTGCTGATTTTTTGTGATAACCCCTACCTCATTCAGATTTCTATCCTGTTTAATAGTAGGATCTTGATAATATCTTGTTTATGTTAAATTTATTGGTGCATACCTATGTACTTTTATTGTTTTAGATATAGACATGAATTTTGACATTGTTCTCAAAATCCGTATATTCAAAGTTTCTTTTTCCATGCTCCTTTAAATCTACCAACATTGGCGCTCTGCCATGTCTTGCGTTTTACATTAAGAAAGTTTTAATAGGACGGGTATATAGGTTTAAAAGAAATCGAGTTTGTGGTCCTATTTTGGGTGATAGTTAATTAGATTCCTATTAGATTACTCAGAAAACATAATATTTATCTCCAGTATATTAATTAGTGAAGAGTTATCTGTTGAATATAAATATATAATACGATTCTTATTTTTTTAAAGTTCTAACTGGTGAAAATTGAGTGTTTGATTAATAGTCGTCAGAATGGAATCACTAATTTATTTTTTCTAGTACTAAACCATTGTTAAGACCTATTTTGTAACAATAATATGTAATTTATTTGTTCCAATGACTTGTACCCTTCAAATTGTGGATTATAATTTTAAGGTATTTACTACGACTTTGTTTCGTATATTACTAGATCCCACTTGTATTAACCAATTTTTTTCTACTTAACTTGCTACGCACCGTATATGTAGCGCGCCTGCCCAATAGGTAGTATATATATGTGGAAAAAATTTAATAAGATTGACGAAAACACCTGTTTAATTGTTAATGTTGTGTGTTACTTTTTCATTGATAAGGGGACTTAGGTTTATGTAGTGGGAACCTAATTAGAAATGTTGTGTTTTGACTTGAGGGCTTCCCTATATCCTCTAGTTTTATGGATATTGATTAGTGGTTATGAATAAACATATTCTATCTTATGCTCTGGAATCTTAGACAACAAAAATATTATATGAAAGAATAAACTAATATTTTAATGTGTTTGATTTTTCATGTGAATTAGATGGATACGAGTTGGATGCAAGAAACAAATAGATTTTGTGAAAAGTATGTCTTGGGTGTTAGATCATTCATTCGATTTGCAAAGGATCATATGGGACCCAACAGTTACATTAGGTGCCCATGTTGCAATTGTCTTAACATCGATCTCAGAAATATTGATGAAGTAAAAGATCATCTTTTCTTAAAAGGTATTTGTACCACCTACACACAATGGACATATCACGGGGAATGTTCTAATGATATAGTTCATGATGATGCTAATGATGATAATATTGATGTCGATGATTGGATTGATAATGAAAATGAAGAAGGGGACGAGATGCAAGAAGTGTTGGAAGACATGCAGAAAGGGTTTTTCTTTGATGCTGGTCCAGCTGAAGCGTTTGAAATTGGTAATACTCCTAGATAAGTTGGTGTCGGGGATAAGACAAATTTTAACAAATTATTGAAAGATGCAGAGCGTGAATTATATCCTGGTTGCAAAAAATTATCTGCACTGTCTTTTCTCGTGAAGTTGCTCCACTTGAAAGTGATCAATCACTGGAGTAATAAATCACTCAAGATGTTGCTTGAACTATTGAAGGAAGCTTTCCCCGATGGTGAGACGCTTCCAAAGTCAGATTATGAGGCAAGGAGCATGTTGCGTGGCTTGGGATTAGGATACGTATCAATTCATGCATGCAAAAATGATTGTTATTTGTTTTGGAAGGAGCTTGAAAATAAACATGAGTGTCCAATATGTGGAGAGTCTAGATGGAAGGTTAATAATGACGGGGGTAAACGCATTCCTCACAAAATACTTCGTTACTTTCCACTAAAGCCAAGACTCCAAAGACTGTTTATGTCGAGAAAAACGGCTGATGATATGAAGTGGCATAAAGAAAAACGTGTCAAAGATAATGTATTGAGACATCCTGCAGATTCTAGTGCATGGAAGGATTTTGATGCGTAGCACGAGTGGTTTTCTCAAGACCCTCGTAATGTAAGGCTTGGACTAGAAAGTGATGGTTTTAACCCCTTTGATAATATGCACAACTCATATAACATGTGGCCAGTAATACTTATGCCATATAACTTGCCGCCTTGGTTATGTATGAAAGAGTCATTTTTTATGATGTCATTACTTATTCCAGAACCTCTGGCACCAGGTAAGGATATGGATGTGTATTTACGACCATTAATTGATGAGTTGAATGAGTTATGGGAAGTTGGTGTAGAAACATATGATGCATCCACCAAAACGAATTTTCAAATGCATGCGGCAGTTTTGTGGACTATAAATGACTTTTCGGCGTATGGTAATTTGTCTGGTTGGAGCACTAAGGGTTATATGGCTTGTCCTACGTGTAACAAAGATACTTGTTCGAAAAGAATAAGGAGTAAGATATGTTATATGGACCATCGCCGATATCTGGATCCCAACCATATATGGAGGAAGAGTAGAAAATTTGATGGTAAGTAAGAGCTCTGGTTAAAGCCCATGAACTTAAATGGGGATGATTTGTTGCGACAATTGAATCATGTCAATGGTTATATATCGGGAAAAATTCGGGTAATAAAAAGAGGAAACGTACACCTGAAGAGCTCAACTGGACAAGAAAAAGCATTTTTTTTGAATTACCATATTGGAAAACATTAAAACTTTGACACAACCTTGATGTTATGCATATTGAAAAAAATATTTGTGAGAGTGTGTTGGGAACTTTATTAAATACTGAGGGAAAAACAAAAGACACGTATAAGGCGAGGCAAGATTTGGAGGATATGAAGATAAGGAAGGAATTACATTTGAAGCGGATGGGGATAAATATATAATGCCGCCTGCATGTTATACACTTAGTAACTTAGAGAAACAAGGTTTTTGTGAGTTCTTGAAATCAGTGAAGTTTCCAGATGCATATGCTTCGAATATATCACGGTGTGTGAACGTTGGTGATGGTAAGGTATCGGGGTTGAAAAGCCATGATTGTCATGTTCTATTACAGCGTTTATTGCCCGTTGGGACTCGTGGATATTTGCGCAAGGAAGTATACAATGCAATTGTTGAGTTGGGGAATTTTTTCAAAGATTTGTGTTGTAAAACACTGGATGTGGAAGAACTGAAGAGGTTGGAGAAAGACATTGTCGTGATTTTGTGCAAACTAGAATTGATTTATCCACCGACTTTTTTTGATATAATTGTCCACTTAGCTATTCATTTGCCGCGAGAGGCTATGCTTGGAGGACCGGTGCAATATAGGTGGATGTATCCTATTGAAAGGTATGTCAATGTACTCATTGTCATATTTTAGGGCTATTTCGACATAGCCCCCAATTTTTAAGTCAAACTTGACATTAAAAGTGGGGGTTTAAGTCAAAATACTTATTTTTTACGTATAGTTTATTGATTTAACATGAGGTAATTTATATCATTGTAAATGCTAATAGGTACTTGGGCACATTAAAGGGTTACGTGCGTAATAAAGCTCGACCAGAAGGTTCTATAGCAGAAGCCTACATCGTTAATGAATGTTTGACATTTTGCTCGATGTACTTTTATGGGATTGAAACTAAACTCAACCGCTCGGAAAGAAATTATGATAGGTAGGAGCAAGAGGAGGGATTGGATGTATTCTCTCAAAAGGTACGCCCTTTTGGGGCATGTACTTTTGACTTTCTCACAGTGACTAAGATGGAAATGACGCGGTGGTATACGTTGAATAATTGTGAGAAAGTGGCTCCATATATAGAGTAAGTTAATAACTAGGAAGTAATCTTCATAAGTATTAATTTTCCAACTTCTACGAAGCTTATTGTTATAATTATTACCATTGTTAGTGATCATATGGAGGAGCTGAAGAAAGAAAGCCCTTTGAATTTAGAAGAGAGAAGTCGAAGAAATTTCCCTAGCTGGTTTGAAGAACGCGTAAGTTTAAGTAAAGTTATCATAACATAATATTGATGTATAAATTTAATTAATTTTTAAGAAATATAATTGGTCTAACTTATATCATTCAAATTTTATCTTTAATAGATGAAAAAGTTGTACGACCAGAAGTCTCCAGAATGTACTGAGCAATTATATGCATTATCATGTGCTCCTGACGTACGGGCAAATAAGTACAAAAGTTGCATAGTAAACGGAGTTAGATTTCACACTAAAGATCGTGACAATCGCAGGAGAAGTCAAAACAGCGGTTTAGTTATTAAAGGAGATCATAATGACGAAGAGATTAACTTGTATGGTGTATTAAACGATATTATCGAGTTAGAGTATGTCAAAGGAAATTGAGTCCTCCTTTTTGAGTGTGACTGGTTTGAAGCTGATAAAAAGAAAAAATCAGGAATACAAATCGATGATCACTTTACAAGCATCAATGTTAATGGTAGGTGGTATAAGAGTGATCCTTATGTGCTAGCCATTCAAGCAAAACAAGTGTTTTATCTCAATGACACAAAATTGGGAAAAAATTGGCAAGTTGTTCAGGAATTCCAGCATAGACACTTGTATGATCTTGGGGTGGAAGAAATGGACACAGATGTATCAGAAACAAATGATTTTGTGTACCAGGAAAATGCTTCATCAGGGGATTTTGAGATTATAGAAGTTGATGTTGGTCAGTTGCAGAGAAACGATGTAGAGGCAGACACTATTGATGCTGGAATTGTGGATATAGACAAAGGAGTACCATCAGACTACGACATTATTTCCCTTGATGGCGTCGATGATGAAGACGAAACACTTGATGAATATTGTGAAAATGTGGAAGAACTCGTAGTGGTTGAGGATGATGATAGTGATATAGATTAATTTTTTTAATAGAAACTATGTAATGGAGTGTACTGCTGGTTGAGGATGATGATAGTGATATAGATTGCCTCTATTTATCATTGTAATTTTTGTTGATTTGCTATGAATGACCATGCATGTGATTGTTGTTCCTCTTTATATTGGATCAACTATAATGAATGGACAATGTGCTACCCTTGTCAAATAAAACATGTTTGGTGTACAACTATAATGAATTTACTGCTAATGGCATATTTGAATGTTGATCAATGAGTTGATATGGCGTGGTATTATTGAAAATTTTGTGAAATTGTGGATTTATGTCTATTTATAGTTTTGTTTTATTTCACTCAAGTGGTGTAGAAATTATAATATTTTATAATACTACATGTTATTCTTTCTTATTATTCATTACTAAATATGCAAAAAATTGTGTTTTGATGTTCTTTTTCAGTATGGCGCCAGGAAGACGTCTTCGGTCATATAGCATGAAGGAGGCTCCCTTGGCACCCCCGAATCTCACGGCACCCCCGACTACCACGACACCCACGACACCTACAGCACCCACGGCTCCCACAGCACCCACGACACCCACGGCTCCCATAGATCCCATGGCACTCACGACTCCCATAGCTCCCATGGCACCCACGATTGAACACGTAATGGATGTAGAATCTGCAAATATCTCGCCATCAACACAACAGACTAGTCCCGAAACCTCCACAAGCCATGCAGGTACAAAAACTAATTTTGAAATGTTTCTTACTATTGTTCATTTGTTGCTAATATTGTTTATTTTCTTTTAAAGTTTCGAATACAGATTCTACCATAACGAAAAAAGTCCGTGGACCTACACGTGGCAAGGGGCTTCAGAAGATTATCAAAGCTACCGAGAAAAAGATACGTATTGAGATATCGAAGGAGAAAAACATGCCACTTGACAAAGAACAGTCTGCAAAATTATCAAATGAACTAGGGATTATCATTCGTAACCTAATTCCAGTCCCAACCAAATGGAAAGACCTCACTGAAGCTGATAAAACAAGAGCGTTCGACAGACTTAATGTAAGTAATTTCTTATTGAAAATGGCATTATTACTTTAATTTTGTGATTTTGAATTATTTCTGCATGCTGGAGTGATTTTGAATTAAGAGTATATACATATGTAGATTGGAACTTGTCATATAGAATCATTAATGAAAATAGTAGTTATATAACAGATATCTCTGGGAATTTCAGAAGTACTTGAATGATGTATACTGATATCAGAAGTTCTATAACTGTTATGTTCTTTAACAAATGTAATATGTCATCGAGGAAAATGAAGCATATGTTAAAAAAGTTGTACATCTGAATGTATATAGCTTTAATCATCACTCGACATAAATACATGTGATGGAAGGGGTGGTGGTGGGGTGGCATATTGGTCTGTTACTTGTGACAGAGTTGTAATTCATTGAGCTTGACATATTGCCTCTTGAATATATTTGATAGTCTTGTGATAATCTAAGAATCCCATAAACCAAAATTCAAAGTTATCGTCAGTAACTAGGATATCACCATCTCCTGAGATCTTTGAGGCTCTAGTTCTGTAACTCTCAAAACTTCTAGTTACCTAGTATATAAGTAGCCTTTCTTGTGTTATTAGCTCATTGACCTAATTCTGAATATTGAGAATGTGAGAAAGAGAGACGGAATCCTATTATTTGTGCATGTAATTGCGCTTCCACTTGTAGTTTGCATCAAAGTGGTACCAAAGTGACATCCATTCACTCAGGGTCGAAGTCGATAATGTACCATAATGATTGGGAAATGGGTTGGTACAACTAAGACTGAAAAATGAACCGAGGTGATCCTAATCGAGCTCGATCCTTCAACGAGCTCCTTTTGTTTTAAGAGATTAAACTACCTGAGCCTAATTGAGCTCGACATTCAAATGAGCCGAGCCAAATTGAGATTGATTTTTAAACAAGCACAACCTTTAAACAAGCTGAGCTCGCTGCAGGAGGCAACCTTATCAGTAGAGATAAAGAGGAGGCCTGCCATTGGACCTGCAATTGTTGAAAAATAGCATTGAGATGCTCTCAATAGCTGCTCTCCTTCTCCTACACTGAATTTCTGCTTGAAAACTTTAGCTACTCCTCCTGCTTGAAGAATTTTAGCCCCCAAACTCAACTTTCCCTTCAAAGTTTCACTTATTTTGGGTACTAATCTCACTACAATTACAAAATGAATTAATATCTTAATCTCACAGAAGGTACGAAAAATAAAATGTAAATTCCAACAATGTTTTTGTTTATGTAAGGAAACACGTAGCATGCTCTCGAATCCCAAGTGCAAGATTATCTGCTCTTTCACCGTGATTTCTCATTCTATGGATCACTGAATCTGCTTTATAAGGGTCAGCTAAGACTTCAGTTCCTGACCTCTGATTTAGGTATGCTGCTGAGCTGACTAGAGCATTTTCTTAAAACCAGTTCTACATATTTAATGGGAGAGCATGAGCTTTCAGTAGCGGACTGAGGGAACAATGGGATGCCCGATGCCTTTTTATGGAATGGAAACATGTGCAGGGCAACTTCCCTCAGTATATCCCTTTACCTCAAACAAATCTAGTATCTCCAGCGAGTCTGGCCCCACCTTCTTATCAGACCAGTTTAGCAGCAAATCCCCGTGGAGTTTTCTTTACGGCTCTTCTCTTGTATAGAATCACCATATAATATAACTATACCCTTGTTTCTCTCCCCCGTAGTAGTAGATTATGGGGTGTTATTTACATTGTTTACTACAACACTGTCCACTGTTTTGGGTAGCACAACCAGTTGTTTGCATGTTGGCAGGTCAACTTTGAGGGTAGCATTCTCGGATGCTACATGGTTTACGTTCCCACGTGAGGCCACCAACATATCTCTTAGGTCAGAGAATCCTGTACCATCTAATGAATCACCCATAACGTGTTCTGCTACAAACCGTGTATTCCCCTTGCCCACCATATGACCCTGCTTTGGTATCCCTGCACCCTCCACATCATTCAATAAACAAGAAGACATTTTGTTACATTTTCTATAATATTTGGAGCAGTATGGAGGGATATACTCGTATTGAATAGGCTGCCAAAAACCTTGAAATTGTGAAGGGGATTACCCACCACTTGGGAAATAGAAAACAGAGGATTTTTTTCAAAGAGGTGAAGGGGAAGATGAGGGAAATTGAAATTGTAATGCCATTTGAATGCTCTCATTGGGGTCCTCTTGATCATCCACGTATCTCTAAGCTAAAGCCGAGTAAAATTGTCCTCATGTTTTAGCACAATCAATATATGTTTATGATCAGTTAACCTAACAGAATATGAAGATTTGAGTTTGATATGAGATAGGCCTTTCTAATTTTCTCCAGATTTGGATGGCTATAGTTAAACTTGCCCACAATCTAGGTATGCTGCTGAGCTGACTGGAGCATTTTCTTGAAACCAGTTCTTCATATTTAATAAATTTCTCTATTTTGATCTTGTCTCTTATAACGTGAACTTGTTGTCTGCATTTATTTTTCAGCTTCCATCAGCCCAAAATGCTGAAGCAGATTGAGGCAACTTTATGCCAATTTCTTTGGACAATTTCTCATCCCCAAAATGCTTCATCTCAGTTGTTGTTTTGCTGATGATATTATGATTTTCTACCGAGGGAATTTTTCTTCTTTAATATCTCTAGTTAATTTACTCCACTCTTATAACAATGATTCTAGCTAGTTCATCAGTCTAGACAGATGCAATGTGTTTATTGGCAAATGAGCTATTTTTACAAGTAATGTTATTTGCTCTACTATCAACATGAAGAAGGCATGGACTCTTTCTCTTACATCGTTTCATTTTATCAGTTACTGATTGAGTATAAAATTTCAGGAGAAATTCGACATTGATCTGGATGATCATGCAAAGGAGTGTTTGGAAGAGCTAATGAAAGGGAGAAGTAGGAGTCAACGGAGCAAGCTTCGTGAAGTGTATAAAAAATATGGATCAGCGGAGGAGGCTCGAGAAAATGTCCCTACTAATATGACAAAGGATAATTGGCTTAGTCTATGCGATCTTTATGGAAGTCCAAGATATAAGGTTTGAACTATTGTTGATGTTGGAACATGTAAATATTTTTTTTATTAAAATATGCATACTTATGATGTTTGAAACAAAGACAATGTATTGTAAATCAGAATAACAAGTCCAAACAAGTTGTAAAGCATAATCAAGGGTCAAAAGCATTTGTGGTGGTTCGTCATGAACTGGTAATATATCAACTTGTTTTGGTGTGTCAATTGAGAATTTTATTTTACAAGTACAATTATTAATTATTTGTTGTTTAATAGCGGAGTAAAGAGGTGGACGGTCAAGAGCCGAATAGGATCAAGTTTTATAAAGAAACTCATTGTAAAGATGAAAAGTGGACATCTCCCAAAGCCGAAACGCTCTATGTAAGTCTTATTAATTTTATTTTGAATTTACCCTGTTCTTGCAGAATTACAAACTAACAAACGCTGCTGGCTTGTAATTCCTTTGGTACTCTTATCTTCGGTATAAAAATTACACATACTGCATTATGCTTTTCGCAGTTAAAATTATTGTCTTTAATTAGCTTAAAAATTGTAGATATCTCGACAGTTTGGCTAAACCTGTAATCCTTTTTCTTCTATTTTGTTTACAGAATGAGATAAAATGCCTTGAATCTAAATCAATATCCGAGAATGGTACCATGATGAGCTCAGATGAGATAGCAGATAAAGTTCTTGGCACAAGACCAGGATATATTAACAGGCTTGGGTATGGTCCCAAAAAAAAGGATTCTAGAATTAATCTATTGTGATTGAGGAATGCTGAATTGGAAGAGGCACTTGAGAAGTCTATGAAAGTTCAAGAAGATTTGATGGAGAGTTTACAAGCTCGTGAGGTAAAGGCAACAATTCAAAGAGAAGAGTCAGTGGCACAAAAGGCTGATATGGAGAATCAACGTGCAATGCTAGAGGATATTCTCGCTCGACAAACGAAGTCCGATAAGTTGATTCAGTCATTGATCGCATCACGTTCCTCATCTTCCGAACAATGATAATCTAGACATCATTTGACGTGACAAGAACTATTTTTGGTTCACCATGAACTTTTGACATTTGCAAATGGAATTGAAAACTTTTAAGTCCTTTAACTAGTTTAAGTTATTTTTTTGCACCGTGGATATTTGTCGTTTGTAAGGGGATGAAATGTGGGACTTCTACATCCTTTAACTAGAATTTTGTTGACTTGACAATGTATGTGTATGTGACTTAATGTGGATTTTATTTATGATAATTTAGTTATTTTGTGAATTTTAACGAATGTGTTATTTTTAGATGGAAATTTGTTTAAATTTGGTGGTATACATTAATTTACCAAATTCAAAATAAAAAATATATATTCGGAAACATTCCTTTAGCAAAATAAATATTTTAGTAGTTAAATATGCAATTGATAAATAAAAGTGTGGCTTAAGATTTGATAGTTTATTATTGAAAAATTAATGATTAAGAATCATTCTTCAACAATTGAATTTCTTAGCTAATAGATTTTGAGGGAAGGTACAATTTTTGTATCTAACAGTTTGTATATATAGAATTGGCAACGAAATGTAGACATTTAACAACGAGATGTTCAACAATTAGCTACAAAACAAATTGTAAATTTCGTAGCTAAAAGTTTCTAGCAGTAGTTTACATATAGAATTAGCAACGAAATTAAGATATTTAGCAACGAAATGTTGAACTTTTACCTACGAAAAAATTTGTAGCCTAAATATGATAATTCTCCACGAAAATAATTTCGTGGCCAATGACCTAAACATTTGGCAACGAAAGTTAATTTCGTGGCCATATGCATTTAGCAACGGGCCTTTGGCCACAAACATGTTACGAAATAATTTTCGTTGCCAAAAACTATCAGCAACGAAATATGAACTTTTGGCTACGAAAAATTTCACAGTTAAATGTGTAATTTGTTGTAGTGTGGATAAACAGTTATAACAAGATCTCCCCCTCATGTCGGGGAATATTACATCAGCATTACTTACTTGTGCCATGAACATGTATCCACACCCTATTGGCGGCTTCATTATGCACACGCTTTATACTAACCCGAGGGCAACATTATATAAACCCATCTTCTTCCCCAGAAGAAAGGATCCAAAAATGGTAAAATCCTAGTAGAACTTTGTCTTACTTGCATTAGAGAGAAAAAGCTTGAGAGATGTATATTTCAAGTCATTAGAGCCTCTTTTCTAGTGAAAACTATACTCACATGCACAATGGAGTAGGTTGATACAGCTGAATCACTTAAATTCCGCTGTTATTCTTCTTCTCCTCATCTGCTTCTCTTATTTACATGGCTATTCTGTTATATATATATATATCTCCATTGTTGTGTTGTGCTTGAGCTGTTTATATAAATTTAAATAGTGACTTCATAGTGTCATTATTCATAAAAAATAATAAGACTATGAAACACTTTTCCTATTTATAATTATTTGTTTCATAAAGCATCACAAAGTATAAAATACATGAAACAATTATTTTTCATGTCAAAGATATCAACATTAATCAAATGGACCTAAGAAATTAAAATAAGCATAAAGTGGTGTTAAATGTTCGATCGCTAAATTTTTTGAATAATTTTTTATTGAAGCGAGTTCATAAAATCAATATCCCCAAGGATGATCTTTAGTTAGAAAACCAAAAAAAGACTAATCCTATGGAAACCGGAACTAATCATTCCTTCCCTAATAAATTGCTAAGTGGAGGTCAAATAAAACAAACTTGGAGGACCTGTTGGGCAAACAATAAGTTCAAGAAGATAAATGGAGTAAAATCAGTTTCATTGGAACAGACCCATGACCCACAATTTGCTCAACTACCCCATACGTTTAGCCGAATTACGTTACATATTTTTTCAATCTTAGGAACAGTTTATATCTATCATTGAGCTAAAAACCCTAGAGATAGAGAGAAAAGATCCCAGCGAAGAAGAGCTTGGCTTGGACGGTGAGGTTTCCCGAGCGAAAAGAGACTCAGTGGGACTTAGATCACAGGTATATACCCATAAAATATCAAAATACATTAGTTGCGGTGGACTGGGTAATGTACTGAAAGATATTATATGTACACATTTCGCGTGGTTATGTTTTTGTGGAATGCGTGTATACATGCACTATACGTGCTTTTATCTCTCAGCTGCAAAACTTACCATATTACGGTTTCTGATCTAATACCACATAGAAGTAATAATATATATGTACGTACTCTAAGGTTTCCTAACAATGTGATTAAGTGTTTTCTTTCAGATCAAACCCTTGAGAGCAATCAATCAGTAAAAAATGGCGGTGAAGCAAACTAGGGCGACCAAGAAAATAATGTACGACCAGAAGCTGTGTAAGCTTCTTGATATATACTCTCAGATCTTGATCGTGGGGGCTGACAATGTGGGATCGAACCAGCTTCAGAGCATCAGAAAGGGGTTGAGAGGTCACTCGATTGTGTTGATGGGTAAGAATACTATGATGAAGCGCTCAATTAAGATTCATGCTGAGAAGACTGGTAACACTGCCTACCTCAGCCTAATACCTCTTCTCGTGGTACGTTTTTTTTACTGGACTTGTTGTGCACGTGTGTTTACGTTTGTAGGGTTTGGTTTGTTTTAGTGAGAAATTCTGGGAAATGTAAAAGGAAAAAAATGTTATAATATTTGTTAATGTGACTGTTTGGATGTTTTTTTTTTTCAAAATAGTTTTCCATTCTTGGGATTGTTGTAATATTTGTTTCAGTATTTGGGGGTTTGTTTGGTCATTATTTGTGGGTTTCGTCGAGTTTTTTTATTTTGAAAAAGAAAAGACTGTTTTTTTAAGTAAATAAATGTTTTAGAAATCAACTCCTAAGGGAGCGGACCCGATTACAAGTATACAGAGCAGACAACCGGCTAAAAAACAAGGAAAAAAATAGGTACCGCAAACACGGAAACCTAAAGTTACAAAACCGAGTAGAGTTCCTCTACGAATGCTAGAAAATCTTGAGTAGAATTAGTTGTCCTCCCCTTATACCAACTAAGAAGAGCACTAAAAAAAGATAACAAAGTCTAGAAAGGCGCAGTCTCAATGCCATCGAAACATCTTGCATTCCTCTCCTTTCAAATAGTCCAAAATATGCAATGAGGCACCAACCACCACACTATGTTGTCTCTCGGTCATACTCGGGGGGGGGGGGGGGGGGATACTTCTAAAAGCACCCTCACTGACTCAAACATCACCCACGCAGTCCGAGTGAGGGCAAGGAACACACCCCATAGACCACTTGTCACCTTGTTGTACAAAAGAAGACGATTGGTCTTCTCTTTCGTCTCCTTACAAAACCAACAACTCACCATAAACCTCTTTCTCTTTTACAAGCCCTTGATCGTCAATGGCTTGTCTTGCCGCGGTCAACACAAAAAACCTCATCTTAAGCGGTGACTTAACCTTCCAAATCTGCTTCCAAGGGAAACAAGCACTATGGTTCCCAACACCTCTTACCGACCATCTCAAAGAATCGTCCCCACCCGATGATCAAGGCGCCGACTCCAACGAGACAAAAACTTACCATCCTCCTGAAGTTCCCACTCCCAAAGCCTTCCCTTGAACCGAGGGTTCCACATCACCTGAACCACATGCACCTCCACGTGATCAGCCACCAAACCATTTTGGTCCTCCCCTAAACTGAAGATATCGAAAAATAGATCCCGAATAACACCGTTCTTGCCCCATCTATCTTTTCAAAATCTAATTCTATCTCCTCTTCCTAAATGTAACTCTATATGCCTAGAGAAATTCACCTACTCCTTCGCAATATGCTTCCACAAACCTACTCAATGAGCCAATCGCCCCACTCTCGGACACCATCCCAGATGTGTACAACCACACCTAATGTCCACCACCCTTCTCCATAACCTGTTCTCCTCATGAGGGAATCGCTATAACCATTTACCTAACAAAGCTTTGTTGAAAAGCTCCATGTTTTTAACACCCGCCCCCTATTTGATCGGTTTGCAGACCTCCTCCCATCCTACTAAGCTATACTTAAAATTATCCTCGGTGCCTCTCCATATAAAGTCTCGCATAAGTTTCTCCATCTTCTTCCACATAATACAAGGTAACGACAAGATATGCAAGAAGTATATTGGCAAACTAGACAACGAACTCTTAATCACCTTCATTCTCCCCCCTTTCAAAAGAAATCCATTCTTCCACCCTGCTAATATCCTTCTAATTTTCTCAAACATTGGATCCCACATCGCTCTAGACTTAAATTTGCACCAAGCGGAAGCCCAAGATAAGTCGAGGGGAAAGAACCGATCCTACAACCAAGCGTACCAACAAGGCCCTCCACATTAACATCTCCCCCAATCGGAATTATCTCTCACTTCCACGAGTTGATGTGAAGACCCGACATCGCCTCAAAACAAGTAACAGTAACTTCAGCGCACGAATCTGACCTAAATCAGAACCGTGAAAAATAATCGTATCATCAATAAACAAAAGATATGAAACAATAATACAATTCGTACTCGGCTGCACAATCGCAAAACCACTGATCCACCCAGCCGCAACCACTCGGACCATCATCCGACTAAAAGCCTCCATAACCAAGATGAAAAGGAGAAGGGATAACGGGTCTCCTTGCCGCAGATCTCATGAACTGGGAAATAAACTCTCATGCACTCTATTAATCAGAATATAGAACCTGACCGTAGAGATATATCTCCTCATCCATCGGCACTACCTCTCACCAAACTCCATCCTCCTCAGTAGACATGAGCATATGCCTTCTTGATATAGAGCTTACATGCAATCCCTGACACTCCACTTTTCAACCTAGATTCCACACATTCATTAGCCACCAAAACTGCATCGAGAATTTGTCTCCCACCAATGAAAGAATTTTGGAACTCAGAGATAAGAGGGTCAAGGACATTCCTGAGTTTAATCGACAACACTTTGGTAAGAAGCTTATAGACGCTCCCAATCAAACTAATAGGTATGAAGTCCTTAATATCAATCGATCCACCCTTCTTGGAGATCAAGGAAATGAACATCGCATTTAAACTCCTCAAAACGTAACCTCTGTTATGAAACTCATCGAAGAAAGACATCACATCCCTCCTAACCACGGGCCAACAATGCTGAAAAAATGCCATCAAAAAGCCGTCAGGGCCTGTCACCTTATCCCAAAACATCGAATTAAGGACCTACATCACTTCCTCCTTGGATAACTGACCCTCGATTCTCACAGTCTTCTCCCCCGAAATACACCCTAACTCAGCCCCGTCAAGAGAAGACCGCCACTCCTCCTTGAACAGATCCTTATAGAGCTGTGCGTTGCCCCTAACCTCTATATCTTCTTCGAACACCACCCCCTCTTAAATTATCCCAATGTGATTACCACGCCGATGAGAGTTAGCCACTTTATGAAAGAACTTAGTGTTCATATCACCCTCTTTTAGTCACAAAGCCCTAGATTTTTGTCTCCAACTAATTTCTTCCCGAATAAGTCTCTTCCCAACCTCCCATTCCTCTCCTCCCTAACTCTTATCTCCCCCTCAAAATATCGAGCTTACCTTCCTTTTCATCGAGCTATCTGACCCCCTCCATGAGCCTAGCAGTAGTCGCCCTCACATTTCCAGAAATCTCCCTATTCCATTGTTTTAAATCCTCCTTGAGAAGTCCCAACTTGTAGGCAAATCTAAAACTGGCATGCCCTCTACCTCGTAACTTAACTACCAATCCTTGACCAAGTCCACAAAATTTGCCTCCTTTAGCTGCATATTCTTAAATGTAAATGAAATTCTACCTTTTTATAGCCCCCACACTCTAACAAGATATGACAGTGATCTGACGCAATCCTAGGGAAGAAAGGTTGAATTACCCTAGGAAAATGCTCCTCCCACCCCTGAAAAATAAGAAAGCGATCTAGTCAAGATAAGGTTGGTCTGACCCAAAAGATGGACCACGTATACAAGTCGCCTTCCAGCGATAAGTCCATCAACTCCACCTCATCAATAAAATTCGAAAAGTCCCTCATATACCTATCGGTTCTACCATCTCCACTTTTCTCCGATGCAGAACGCACTATGTTGAAGTCCCTTCATACATGCAAGAACATTCACACCTTACTAAGTCCTGTTAACTCCTCCCATAATTCTCATCTATTAGAATCTTTTACCGGCCCATAAATTACTGAGAAACTCCATGAAAAATCGTCCTCTAAGTTCCTGAACAAGCAAGATAAAGATCATGCGCCCACCAAACACCCCAACATCTCAACCACACTGGAGTCCCACATAATCAACACCCCACCAAAAGCACCTACTGTGTCTAAACAAACCCTTTTCACCCTTTGCCCTCCCCAAATAGAACAAGCAATCCTATTATCTACCATACTCAACTTTGTCTCCTACATGCACAAAATGTTTTCCACCAAGCGACGACCCCACTAGCAATGCCCCTTTTGTCAACATCGTTCAACCCCCTCACATTTCATGATACGATTCTTTATCTTATTAAATGAACTTAAAGACTGGCTTCCCCCTCTTTACTACCTTATTACCCCTCACGCAAAACTGCTTATCTTCTCATATAACTCCAAAGTCTCATTCTCACTACCCTCGCACAGCATCCCCGCATCCTTACTAATATATCTTATCATGTTTTCCATCCAACCCTCAGGATCCTCTACCCAATCCTCTTCTTATCTATCCCTGGGAACCTCCTCCCGACAAGGGATATCCAATTCCACCCAAAGGTCTGAACTGTTTAGAGCTGTGTACTTTGCTCCTGCACCCCTTTCTCCTACCATACTAGAGTCACTCAAGCTTAAAATGGGGGGGGGGGGGGGGGGGAGGTCCCCCGTGTCAAATTTATAGGGATAATCGCTCGTTCCTACCAGTCAGATTATTGCACACTGGATCCCCTGATTTCTCCCTCCCAACAGAAGAAACAAAACCACGATCTGCTGGAACGCAAGTAACCCCTCATTTCTTTTTACCCAAAGTCGAGCTTTTTTAAAATATAATTTGATTACAAGTGAAGTCAATTTCTAAAGTCTTTTGGACGAAGCTAGCTTATGGAAAGGGGGGCCATGGTCCCCATCAACATTTATAAAATTCTATGTGCATATATGCAGGAAAACTCTATGTAAACTATCTCAGTCAATGGTTCCGAAGACTTTAACTAATTCTTCTATGCTTGCTCTTCAAAACCATATGCGAAAGAACTTAGGGTCCGTTTGATAGCACAAAAATTCCAAGGCAAATTTCCAAAAGTTAGAAAATTATGGTATTTTTCAACTTTTAGGCTCTTTGATAGCCTTAATTTGCCTTGGAATTTATTTTTCATGTGCAACACCCCTTAAGCACAATTTGCCACCCTAGGGTGGAATTCAATTCTTTGTGTGTGTGTGTGTGTGGGGGGGGGGGGGGGGGGCAGGTTTTTTGCCACCTTTGGGTGGCAAATCACTTAAAACCAATTTTTTTTATAACTCTACATATTTCATAAATACATAAATATATATTGTTAATAAGTATATATATTTCGTATATTTTAATATATATTAGTATATTTTATATATTTTAGCACATATATGTATATTGCGTATATTTCGTACATTTATATATATTTCATATATTTATATATTTCGTACATTTATATAATTTATATATTTTAATATATATTTGTATTTCGTAAATTTTGTATATTTCATATATTTCATATATTCCTTATATTTATATATTTCGTACATTTAATATATTCGGTATACTCATATATTATGTATGATTAATATATTTCATATATTTTGTATAGTTTTTTAAAAATAATTCATTTATTTCGTATATATAATATATATCATATATGTATTGAATATGTATTATTTACAGAATACACACACACACACACACACACACACATTATATATATACTTAATATATATTATTTACGAAATATATACATATATATGAAATATATATTTACATATATACATAATATAATATTTTGTATATATGTAAATATATATTCTATATATATGTATATATTCTGTAAATAATATCTATTTAGTATATTCAGTATATAATATAATATATATTCATATATTCCGTAAATAATATATTATATTTTCATAGATTTTGTACATTTAATAGATTTTATATATTTCGTAAATAATATATTATATTTTCATAGATTTTGTACATTTAATAATATAAAAATTATTATTATTATACATACTAAATATATATTATTATATATTATATATTATATTTTCATAAATTTTGTACATTTAATAGATTTTGTACATTTTATAATATAAAAATTATTATTATTATACATACTAAATATATATTATTATATATTATATACATTTAATAATATAAAAATTATTATGAATATATATACAAAATATATGAATATATATTATATTATTTCCGAAATATATATATATATATTCCGCAAATAATATAATATATATTCATATATTAAATATACAAAATATATATTATATTATTATATATGTGAATATATATTATATTATTTACTATATATATATATATATATATATATATATATATATATATATATATATATATATATATTCCGTAAACAATTTTTTCACAGTTATATCTATTTTTCAGCTTTTGCGTTTGATAGAAAATGTAGAAAATTGATGATTTTCCAACTTGTATCAAACAAACACAAGTTGGAAAATATTCATTTGCCTTGGAATTGTTTGTCCTGGAATCAAATGTCCTGGAATCATTTGCATTTTCCCAGTTTTCTATCAAACGGACCCTTAGTATATTTGGATTGTATGCAATCTTATCCCAACACTTTTCTTAATTCTTCATTTTGTTAACCAAGCTGTGAAGACCATACCCTTTGTAACAATAATATATTTGTGAATTTATGAATAAGTGTAAGATGGATTTTGGATTCAGAATAATAGTTTCCACTTCTTTTACTAAATTGATGATAATGTAATTGTTAATAAAAATATATATAGATTGTTTAGTGTAGCTGATAGTCTTTTTTTTTTATATAGGCCACATATGATTCACATATGTACATAAAAACTTTTATTTTCGAGTATGTCATTCGGGGAATTAACTATATCAAAACTCAATTTTTCATTTTCATCCCTGCTTTTGTGGAAATTATAAAAGTTCTTTTCAATGATTTAGACAGTGAAAACACTTCACCAATACTGAATTTTCAATTTCTTTCAGTTTCCTAAATATAATAGCAAAGATCACTTCTTTAAAATTATCCTCCAAATTCTTGATTGAAGAAATATGATACTAAAAAGAGGAGCCGATGTAATAAAGTATTGTACATTGTCAAGTGAGTTATTTTACAATACATCATTTTGTGTATGTTTTGCAACTCTCTTGTGCTCATAGCACCATTATGTGTATATGTGTTTATACAGTGTTTAAGCAGCATTTTCCACTTTGAAGTGAGGTGGGTTTTTGGACATGTTCTAGGAAATATTCTTGATACTAAGTTAAATTTAAATGATTTTAAAACAATGCTTTTTAAAATCTAAGTGAGTTGGGAATTATTTCTCGCGAACATGTACAAAATCCATTTATACCAACTATTACAATACAGAAGAATGGAAGGAGTTATACCCTTTAGTTAGTGGGAGAAATCGCATGAGTAGAGGAAACATGTTGAATCTTTTATCCCCGTGTCTTGAAATTTGCATGGGAGCACCATGAAGTGTATATTTTCTCCGTCCACTTTTATGTCACAATGGTGAACTAGATGCGCCATATATTTCTCAATTAATTGGAGATAATAATAAATGCCACATTATTTCTTCCCTTTTAATCTATTATATCAGCAACCGCCAGCATTTCTGTCTTTAGTTCAATTATCATGAAGGTTAATTATTAAATGTTTAACCTTTCTTTATATATTCCTTTGAATAGGGTAATGTGGGGTTAATATTTACTAAAGGTGACTTGAAGGAAGTAAGCGATGAAGTTGGGAAATATAAGGTATGGCTATGGATACTTTTATTTTTGTAGTTAATACTGAATTATGATTTGGGTTTCAGATAGTCGGAGTTGTTAATCACAGTCTTTGAATACTATATTTGGATATTTAGAAATCTAAAGAAGAACGATAAAAAGTAAAAAATAAAAACATGTTTTAAAATTTTACAACAAAGTGTAACATATCCTTTTCTTTTCTTTTTCATATGCTCAATATTTCTTGAGGAACCTGAATTTGCCGATCCTTTTATAGTGAGTCACTGAGTCTAAGTATCCTCTTTATTAGTGCTTTAACACCACCAGAAGCTGTTTTTGTGATTTAAGCAGGAATTTGAAACCCTCCCATAGTTTTAAAAAGGTAAACAAATTTACTCTCGAGATATTAAAATCATAGCATAAAAGTATAGACATTGCATGTTTTACATATTTAATGTCGTCTTTAGTCTTAATCATCATAACATTTGTCACCTGTTTGGCAGTCCATGCACCTGAATCCAGTCTTTGTGTTTATTTATTTGTTTAAATGCTTTCCCTCTACTAATCCAAAGCTATTGTAACATGTTTCATCTTCATTAGGCTTGTTCATTCTTTGTAGCATTAGACTTAACTAGTATTATGCAAGTACATATATATAGGTGATGACTCAGTGGCGGATCCAGGATTTTAGTCCAATCGGGGCTAAATCGATTCAAAATTACATGTGCAAAAGTTTCGAGTGTTACCGGGGGTTCGGGGGTGATAGCCCCCGAGGCGATTTTTTTTGAGTTATTTCTAATTTTAAACAAATTATAGTTTTACAATGCCCAAACAATTACTCTCAATCATTATTAACAATTTAAGACTATACAAACATACATACAAATTACACAAATTTGAGACTACATATTTAAAAATTTCTCCATATGGGGAATTACACAAATTTTAGCTTCGGATACGGCTTGTATGTTGTCTCCTCTTTTTCGTTTAAAAAATTT
Organism: Sambucus nigra; assembly: GCA_949130495.1. NCBI lineage: Eukaryota > Viridiplantae > Streptophyta > Magnoliopsida > Dipsacales > Adoxaceae > Sambucus > Sambucus nigra. Next base: position 329,943,135 of record OX422217.1, on the reverse strand, counting down.
CTCCATGACTTCCTATTTAAAAAAATACCACATATTTTAGACTACATTTATCGCCACATGTTTAAAAAAAATAATAAGGGCAAATATTTTTGGGACACAAATTACAGAAATTTGACATTTTCCCCCAAATTATAGAAATTATAGAGATTTTTTTGGAGAAATTACAGAAATTTGACATTTTTTTGAGAAATTTTATGAAAAATATATACCCTTATTTCTGTACAATTTTTCAAAAAATCATAAATTTAACCAATCAAACATTCAACTAAAACCCTATATTTTACACAATTAAAATCTTACACAAAAATCGTGCATTCAATCAAAATCACACATTCAATCAAAATTATACATACAATAAATTTTTTTACATAAAAATCAGATTAAGGGACAAAAAATACCTGACAAAAAATCAGATTACAGTGGGCTGGGCGTGACTCTGCTCTGCTGGTTGTGGGCGTGGGGTGACTGAGATAGGAGAAGAAATGAGTAGGAGAAGAAATGAGAATTTTAGGGCCGACAGCTACTTCTTCTTTCATTTTGCAAATTTAATTTTTCAAGTAATTACAAACTTATACCCTAAGGTTTGAAAATAATTATAGTTATACCTTAAAGTAAGAAATCTTACTAAAAAACCTTAATTTTTTTTTTTTGGAAAAACTGAACCGGGGCTATAGCCCCCTTTGGTCCTATACTGCATCCGCCCCTGTGAGGACTGACATGCATAATTATATTGACTTGAACAGATTGGTGCGCCAGCCCGTGTTGGCCTTATCGCTCCTGTTGATGTTATTGTCCCACCTGGAAACACTGGACTCGATCCTTCCCAGACCTCCTTCTTTCAGGTTCATTTCAAAGCTTTCATAATTTATAGTTTATTGAAAATATTTTATACTTAATAATTAATCTTACACATCTAATTTTCAGGTGCTTAACATCCCAACCAAGATTAACAAAGGCTCAGTTGAGATCATCACCCCTGTGGAGCTTATCAAGAAAGGTGACAAGGTGGGATCCTCTGAGTCGGCCCTTCTATCAAAGCTAGGAGTAAAGCCATTCTCTTACGGTTTAGTGGTCCAGTGTGCTTATGACCATGGCTCGGTCTTTAGTCTCGAGGTGCTCTATCTCACAGAGGATGATCTTATTGTCAAGTTTGCTGCTAGCCTCTCCAATATTGCATCACTTTCCATGTCTCTCGCCTATCCGACCCTTGCTGCGGCTCCATACATGTTCTTTAACGCCTACAAGAATGCGTTGGCAGTTGCTGTGGGAACAGATTACTCTTTCTCACACGCTGAGAAAGTAAAGGAATACTTGAAGGTTAACACTTCTATTGATACGAAAGTTCTATTTTTTTCCTCTAGTTTTCTTTTTACATTTTTCCTTTTAGGAGTTTAGCCCTCAAAGTTTATGCTGAAACTAAAAGTGTTTTGGGAGGCCACAAATATTTTGATAATCGGATTTTCCCCTAAAATTGTCAAAATAAACACTTTTCGTAAGGATCTTTATGATGTTCATTTTAGAATTTATGACAATTTAAGCCGGCTTGATCATAAAATTTGGAGGCCAAGACTCAGAAATGTCCCATTTCTTTTGGTGAATGATTAATGGTTTGAACAACAAAATTGCAGAATCCTGCAAAATTTGCAGTTGCTATGGCCTCGGTTGCGAGAGGAGGTTCTGGTGCTGCTACAACAGCTACTTCAAAGGAGGAGCCGAAGAAGGAAGAGGCAGATGAGGAATCAGATGATGATTTTGTCAGTAATCTATTTGATTGAGTGTTAACTATTAATTTTCGTCATATTAGGAACCTTTATTTTCCATACTTTTAGAATTATTTTAGGGGTTATTTTAGGGGTGTTAAGTTTAACTCGAACACTACGTTTTTAGCTTCAGCTAACTTGTGCACTAATAATATTTATTTTCCTATGCTACCGTGTATGTTTCCTGTTGGTTCAATCTGGATGAGACTTTTGTGATGAGTTAATTCACAAGGGATTTATGTTTTTTTAAGAGAAATGATTTGAGTTTAAAAAAATCTTTTAAATCATTCCCAAAAAGCAATAAGTGTTGTATGCTGATGATAGGGATGATTTTTTAATACTCATAGCACTACTTTTTTTTTTTTAATATAACTGTACTGATGAAAACAATTGACCGACATTATTTACAATTGAAAACAAGTCTGACTGACAAAATAATTTTGGAAGTGTTTTTAGATCCTGAACAATGAAGTGCTATTTGGCTGTTAAAAAGGATTGTATTGGGACTAGAAAAAATAGGGGCAAAACTTTGCTCCATGAATAATTTAGGAAAAACATATTATTTGGGATGTAATATTTCTTACAAGGAAAGGGTTATTCGATGGAAATAACAATAGAAGAAAGTAATTTTACTTTTGCTTTTTGTTAATCAAATGCAGGACTATTGGGGGTGTAGTCCATTTTTTACCCTCAACTCTTGACCTAATTTTCACTTGTGCATTAATTTTTAATACTAGACAAAGAATTGTTTGTTACATATATTGTTAAAGAGACAGCTGATTGGCAACAAATGAGTCCAATGTTTTTTGCATTATATTGAAGAAAATAATCATCGGCTAGCAGAAAGAATTTTATAACAAATAGATTTGTATAAAATAATTTAATTTTTCTTTATTTTGAATCTTGATACCCATCGTTTCTTCATTGGAAACATTCCACTAGAGATTAAAAAATATCCTCTTGAGGCAACAAATCATTCAATTTATTCATTGCAACATCCATCAAAACTCAATTAAAGTGTTTATCATCAATCTTCCCATCGTACCTATGTCTGTTCACACAAAGAAATTCAAGGCTTTCAGATTAAAACTTTAGAACACACTGCCTCTAATTGCGGAAGAAAGGTGTGAGTCTGAGGAGAAAGGACATATATTTGGTATAAAAATCTCAATATCAACAACTGAAAACCTATGTTAATAATTCCGTGAATCTATGAGAATTTGTACATTGTGCTAAAAAATTGTTGGAAAACAAGTTTTGAAACAAGTAGGGAAATGTAATAGTTGGTCGGCTTATGATTCTCTCCTTTTAAACAAATTAATCTAACAATTGATTGTTTTCTTTTACTCCAACTGACGGGGTAGCCCATGGAGCAGCAGACGATCTGCCACAAGAGTGACTATTTTGCCTTAACCGTTCAAGCAAGTGCGAAGACAAAATCGCAACTCATTACCATTTTTTTAGAACTTTGGCATATGCCAAATGGATTGTGCAAAACTGATTATGTAACATTTTGCATAATTGTCACAAGAAACCACAAGGATTTGTCATCCAAGGCTAAGAACACAAAGTTTGCAAGCTTGTGAAGTGTTTGTATGAATTGAAACAAGCTCCTAAGTAGTGGCATGAAAAATTCAGGATGGTAATGGATTCGAAAGATTTCATTATCAATGAATGGGATGTATGCATATTTAGTAAGTTTGTTAGAAACTCAGGAGTTATAATATATCTATATGTTGATGATACGCTCATGTTTACAACTAATATTTCTTGCATCAATGAGACTAAGAGGTTTCTTAGTTCATAGTTTGAGATGTAAGACCTTGGAGAGGCATATGTGATTTTGGGAATCAAAATTAAAATAACGAAATGGATTAGTGCTTACCCAATCGAGCTACAATGAGAAACTCCTAAAGAAGTTAAACAATTTTGATAATTATTTAGATCCTACACCAATTGATCCTAGTGCAAAATTGGTTCGAAGTCAAGCTAATACAATAAATCAAATTGATTATTCTCGCACCATTGGAACCCTCATTTATGCCATGTACTTTACAAGGCTAGATATTGTTATGGATTTGGTACATTAAGTAAGTTCAACATCAATCCTAGAAATGAGCATTAGTATGCTTTAAACAAAGTGTTTAGGTATCTTTGAGGTACAATGGATTATGGGTTGCATTATCATAAATACTCAACTGTAATAGAAGGCTATAGTGAGGCTAAGCAAAATTTAGATAAAGAAGATTCTTTATGAGTGATTGCCTAGATCTTCACTTCGGGTTTGTGGGACATCAAGTGAATGTTCCGAGCATATTTCAGGATTCAAATGAATGTTGTAATGGGAAGTCAAGACAAATGACACTAAAGCATAATCATGTTTGTGGGATCTTAACTGATGGATTTGCATCTCCCCAATATGTGAAGTCCATATTTAATTTGACAAATCCATTGTCAAAAGGTTTGAGAAGATACATAGTCTCCGAGACATCGAAAGTGATGGGTTTAAAGACTGTAAATTAAGTTGTTCATTATGGGAATCCAACTAAATGATACCTCTCTTTGGCTTAATGGGAAAATAATTAATGTATCAACTTGTGAGAAGAACATAATGAAATTTATTTTCATTTTTTGTCCCTAGATGTTTGTGTTTTTTCTCTGCTTTTGCATTAGAGAGATGGTGATATTTTATCATGTCAATAAATCTACAGGTTGTTTTGACTGGGGTGAAAATACCCATTATTGATAGATTCACTGACTAATATTGCATACTGCTTAAGGGTGATATTTACTTCTCTTAATGAATTTCATAGATCGTTCTGGTTGGAGTGTCCAGGATCACTCTTGATAGAGTCACTATAGAAGTGGACCATATCCATCTTGTGACTAAGTAAGAGAAGTTTATGAGTGAAAATTAAGGTTTACTCTTCTTCAAAAAATTGGTTATTTTGGTGATCAATTTATAGTATTCTCCATTAAGAATTTGGGTAGAAATTAGGTACCTTTGGTGAGATTCATATTGTGTGTGAGGGTTAATTTTTAGAAGATAGATTATTCTGTGTGATGAAGGGACAAAAAGTCTTATTTGCAACCTTCTTCTAATTAATGAACAAATCGCTTGTGGATGTAGCTAAATTGGAGACCCATGTAAATTTTGTGTTTTTTTCATCTATTTTCTATTTTATATATATATATATATATATATATATATATATATATATATATATATATATATATATATGTTGGTGTGATTGGTTTGTTGGCCATAGAACCCTAGTCAACACATGCACCGCTCTTCGACAAACAATCCTTAACACACTTAAAAGTTGGATTCAGAAGGCATGGATAAAATGTACCAATTTTTTTTGGTGTTTTATCTCTAAGTTAGAATTGTGTGCTTATTAATCCGTTCTGTCACCATGGTTCTTAGTTCACTGGCAAGGTATAACTCGCATTCCCCTCTACCACATAACCTTGTCACCACTCCCTCACTCTGTCCACAAAGTCAACCTCTTTCAACCACATATTCTCAAACAGAAAAGGAGTCCTCCCACCTCTTCACCCTCACACTTTAGTATAATTAAAATATGATCTGAGGTCACCTGCGGTAAACAAGACTGAATCACCCCCAGATATTTCTCCTCCTACTCGTGGGAATGTGAAAATCAGTCAAGTTGCGATAAGGAAGGGGTGTCCCTTTCACTAGACCAAGAAAATACTCCTCTTTCTAAATGCATGTCTAACAGTTCCATATCATCCATAAACTCAGAAAACTCCCTCATATATGTATTCATCGCCCCTCCACCACTGCGTTCTGAAGGAAATCTAATAATACTCTAATCACCCCCAAACACTAAGGGACACCACCATACTTCCTTCAACCCTTTTAATTCTTACCATAACTCCCATCGAATAAGGTCCTTAACTGGACCATGAACCCTTGAGAATCCCACATAACAATCACCCCACCTGAAGCTCCCATCGCATCTAGATTACACCATTTCACCCTCCTACCACCCCAAATTTACCTAGCCATAGCCCTGTCAATACTCCCCAGCTTCGTTTTATGAAGGCAAATGATATCTGGGCATCACTTAAAAATAGTTCCACATACAATACCTATTTTCACCAGGTCATTCAAGCCTCACACATTACAAGAGATTAAGCATAGCTTCATTAAAACCTTTTTGTATCACCCACCCCTTCGATCCCCTCTCCACTCCCTATAAGAACATTTCTAACTCCCCCTAGTTAAACACCTACGAGTTCTAACTATCCCTCTGAACAATGTCAATGCCTCTACTTCGTTCCCCTTATAAGAAATACCTAAATAAATGCTAAACCTCTCTATGACTTTCACTCACCACCCTTCAATCTCGTCCCCTCTCCTCCCCTAACCCCACTACCTCCACAAGCACATTCAACCCCAATGGCAAACCCCTTACTATTCTCCCCCCAACACTCCTTCCTTTTCTGATCCCTTAAGATCAATCCACAACTTAGGACTATGACATTTACTAGAATCAACCACTTCCACCCACCTCCCCGGGGACTCGCTTGTAAATTCTGCATCACATAATTTACCCTCCCTTTGTAACTGTTAATCGCACTTGTATCACCCCGGGAAAGACTAGAATGACCCCCTTCCACCAAGCCCCCCCAACTCCCTTCCCCTCTTGCCTAAAAAAATAAGGGGTAACTCAACATACACAACATCTATTTTATCTTGAGAAAAATTATTAACTGCAGGCAAGTCCAAACTAGCAGCCACGTCACTGAACCCCACCACCACGCCTGTATTTTTCCCCTTGTAAGCCACCTGACTCTTTTTAACTTTCAGTTTATTTAATACACATCTGACTCACGAATTTTTCAACACAATACCTCTTTTCAAGACTTTCCCTGAATTCAATATAGGGCCATTTTTTTTCAATTCAACATGGCTTTCCCACCTTTATTATTTAAATGATCCACCTGCGAAAAAATGGGCTCCTCATTAACGTGCAAATTGTAAGAGCATATTTTTTGTCATTGCTCAATAGATTAGGCTTATATATTCATTTGACATATTCCGTTACAAATCGACTAGAGTCATCACGAAGAACCGAATCTTCAACATCTCTATGTTCAAGATGATCTCCACATTATGAAGGTAAAATAATTTAGGAGTTCAAATTTATTTTCATTTATATTGGGAGATGAAAGTTTTATAAAAATTCAAGGCATTTTTTATTTAACTTTTTTTCAAAGTTCACTGATCTCGTTCAAATGAGAAGGCTTTCTTATTCGAATGAGATGTCAAACTCATTAGAAGGGTCGTTCGATCATTTTATCTAATGTGCATCTAACGAGGGCGTATTGTTTGACATCATTTGAAGCTTGTCCAAACGAGATAGCAATGTCGTTCGAACGTACTTGCTTTCGATCAAAAGAGATGCTATTTTCATTCGAACGAGCCTTATTTTCGTTCGAATGAGTGACGCCGCCTTGAATATTGAGCCGACATATAAATACTTGTTTCGTAAAGTTTTTGATAGAGACTTTTGTTAAATCAATTTCTGTATACGTGTTACAAAAGTCCTCACATCTTTTGGGCCTAAAAACCTTTTGATTCACAAAATCATCATTCCCAATATACTTGTGAATCTATTTGAAACCTTACATAGTTTCACACTGGATATAACCTTGTGGAGAGATCATCTTCACTGCTGAACTTGTGAACCTTGGAGGGAATCCCCATTGAAGGAAGATAAAGGATGATCGGTGAATACCGATGGTGGACCGCCACCTGTGGACTACTTTAGAGCTTAGTAGTTTTCTTTAGATAAGTTCTGTAAGTAAGTTATGTTATAAAACTATCTAAAGTGCTAATATAGGTTTTGCCATTTTTAGAAATTTTTCCTCATAATTATTTGCTCTTGCATGTGTAGTTAATTTACCGTGTTTGTAACAATCATCACATGCAAACTTAAATTAATCAAATTGAAAATGGGTAATACTTTAAATTTGTGTTTGATGGACATTTAATATATAAATAGGTCCATTAAAATCACAAGCACACTCTCAGACATCTTAAGTCAATATAAGTTGAGTGACACCTATTCCCACATGCTCATCCACTCCTACCGACAAAGGGGCATTTAATTTGCAAAAAGTGAGAGCAACATTTTCTCTTTTATTAAAATGTCCATCCCTACTGTCTTTGTGTACACATAAAGCCTTGTCCCTACAGTAATGGACGACACAACCCACGACCCCATGCCGCTTCTTTTACCAGTTGCCAAAAATCTTCCCACCTTAGCCGGATCTTCCCCACCTTCTTGCCCAAGCGTGGGACAACCCATATCGCCTGACGCTACCACCTGCTTCCCCAGCGCCTCCCTCTACAGCCATAATTTCCATGTGAGTTGAGGCTATCTTGCATGTAACTAGAAAAAGGCGTGGAAGATGGGTTAGCCATGGGATTCAGACCACCGCCCAAACCCACCCTAATAGCACCCAAAGGAACCATGCACTGAGAAGAATCCACCCCCTGCATTTCGATCGGAATAAACACGCGCTGACCAAAAGAGACCCCCCTCGCTGTGATCGAAGTTCCCACTCTCTTAGTTTAAGACTCAACTAGACAAAGGTGCTTCACCTGAGCAGAAACCTCCATTGGAATTCCCCAAACTAGACTAATCTCATCTCTTAAAATCTCCTACGTAACTACGCAATCCGCTACCTCTGGAGTTTCTTTCTCTGAGTAGCTTTGGGTTCTTTTGTCTCCTTCTTTAAAAATAAAATCCCCCTCTTTGTCCAGGAGTCATCACCTCTGAAGTAGCAGGACCAAATATTCTCCGTCCAGATAGGTAGTTCAAAGACCCATCCACCAATCTTAATGGTCACTTTCTCTTGCACACGCTCTTGCCGTTTAACCAAAATACGCGTCCACCTAAGTTCTTTCCCTTAACGAGTAAGCTCATCTACTTAAAAAAAACCTCCACACCTATTACCAATAGCTTGGAACACTTCCACCACCCACAAATGGAGGTGGAGGCCCATAATCCGAATTCACTGATTTTTCGGTCGCCGGAGGGTTTTAGAATAACCACCAAGAGGGTGACATTTGTTTAAATAAACAGGATCCCCGTAAAAAGGACAGTTGTTTTTCTTCAATATCCTCTCCGCTTCATTCTAAGATGTGAAAACGAAACACGTCGTAAACGAATACAAGTAGCTAATCACCACCCCACCAACCGGTCTCCAATTCTCATCAACCCACAACTTTAATCTCTTGATGAACGGAGGCGTGCTTCTTCCGGTACCTACATGCATACCAAAGCTCTCCGGAAGAAGCTAACTCTTGACTTGCATGAATCATCTTCAATGGATAAGTCAGTCATTAATGGGCAAAAAGGGCCATGGCTCGGCCAAGGCAAGAAGGCTGCATTTGGAATATACGGATTTTGAAAGAAAAAGCATACACACATTCACAAGATATAGAATGAGGGATATAAAGATTACCCCTAAACTCTGTTGAAGAACCATGCTGATTCGCTTTTGAATTTTTTCAATAAATATTTAATTTCAAAATTAAGATAATAAAAAATTAGTTATACAATTAAATATAAGTATTCTACTTAACGTGGTTCACATAAGAATTTAGATTTGGTAGTATTCTATTAGATAATTCTTCTAAATATTAAGAATAATGATGGTGAATTAATTTTCTAATCAAAATTTACTGTGATCGATGATCGAATTCTAGTCTAACTAGGAAATTGGGTCCTCTATCACCCTATATATAATAGATTGTATTCCATCAATAATTTACGTTACAACATTATACTGGGCAAAAAAGAGAAAATTATGAGATTCCGACATTATTATTTTTTATCAAAGTGATGAAGGTTATGCTGGAGGAATTATCAAGATGATTCAAAAAGTTGTCTACAACAAATTTGATCAATGCATTGGATCAAGGTAAGTCATTTTTTATATTATTTAGGCATATTTTTGTGAAAAAATGAAGATCCAAGATCATTTTTATTAAGAATTTTTTTATGTTGAAGATAATAAAATTAATGGATTTTTGATTAATATTATCGCATTCGAAAGAATGGTTTTACATCTACTCCTTGGAGTAAGCTTGAAAAGTTACAACCATAGGCTTGCGTGACACAACAAAATGGTAGAAACCTAAAATAGTCTTATCCTAACAAATAAGGAACTGAATTATATTCTTGTTATTAAATATGCCTCTAACATATTGATAACTAACATATAGTCCCTAGGGTGATAATGTGATGGTTGTACATTTAAATAAAGAGACTTTTTTCGTTCACAATTTATTGACAAGTTTTATGAAACAATTAATGCGTAAATAATCTATTTACATATATGTGTGATGGGAAATAAGGGATGATGATGTAAGAAATTGAATCGGTAATAAGTAACCATGCCATCAAAGCTATTCTCAACTATCATAAAGTGTAAAAAGCATAGAGAAGTAAAAGTAGATAGATAAACACAAGATATAGAGTGGTTCGGCTATAAAATAAGCCTATGTCTACTTTGGTGCCACATTCTCACTATCTCACCATCTGTTTGCATTATTACAAAGGTTGAGGGACTATATAGGCATACAAGAGAGAAAGAGGGTTGAATACATGAATATACAGGCTCTTTGCTAAGCTGGATGCGACCTATATAGGGGTCGCGGACTGTAGTGGAGTAGGTGACTGGGACTGACTTGAGTGAGCTCTTAGAGAGAAAAAGTGGGTATAGAGTTTGGCAAGAGAGAAAGTGGGTAAAGGGAAGGGTCATGCACATAGAATACGTGACATATGGATAAGTGATGCATGTGTAGAATCCTTCTAGAAGTTGGACCGCTGGAAAATGCATGAGAGGTGGTTAAGTCTGTGCCAGGGTATGCGTTAGGTGGTCACGATCTGTGGGAGACTGTGACACCCCGACTAATTAAATACCGGGTAACTACTCCTTTATTCAAATTAATTCAAAATGTCAAGTTGGTTCAGTTCATAGCATCACTGTCGAAAAACGTTTTAACAATTACTAGCCACCTAATATTTAAAAAGTGAGTTGTCAATTTTAATTAAATCCGATTAACATGCAATAAGTATTAAGTTAAGAAATAATTATATCACAACCACATTACAGTCATATTACAATGATAAAGGAATAAATAATCTAAAGGAACACTCCTCGAAAATAATCCGAAATACTGAATAAAACTGAATACAAAGTCTGAATTCCTAAATAATTACAACCCAAAATCTGAAATAAAACTGAATAAGTAAGATGTCTCTAAAAGAAAAGGGGAGACATGCCCTACAGATGAGTAATATAGAGTCAAGGTAGAAAGTGGAGGCATCTACTATCGAGATCCTGTAACTTCCACAGCAGCTACAGCACGTCACTGGAATGGAATTCCTACACTTGGTGTCCTTATGGCTGGGCACCTAAAAAGTTTTTACAAGAAAATGGATTTGAAAGAAAACGGGTCAGAGCCCGATTGTGAAAACAGTTTAAAATACAACAAGTGTTTAATATCATTAAACAGTGAATATAAAGTACATGATAGTGCGTGCACTCACATGAGTTCCTCACCTCTCAACTAATTTGTGCACTCCTATCGTACCCGTACCCGTTCTAGTTATTCCCATATCTAACTAGTCCAATACACAATCTAACATTTCTATACGATTCACGATTTAATTCCCGACATCTTAATTTAGACAGAGAGTTTTTCTTTTCTTCTTAGTTCTCAAAATTAGTAATACTAATCACTAGGGATTTTCCATTTTTAACTCTACTAAAAATGTTGCTATTATTCACACTTACATTTATACATGACAATTCATTTCAATTAACAGTATATTATTCTCATCATAAATATATAATACTAGCACCCCGAGACTAAGCTGCGGTGCACACATACTCTGCTATCGAATCCCGGTACATCACGTACATAAGGACCACATATTCCTAATCTCTCAAGAATCGTTTCAATAAACAACAGTCACACATAATGGAGGCGAACATAACTCACATCGCATGGGTCACGCACATATCTACGCTCCCATGATCAGCTGACTTATTAACTCCTCAATAAGCCATTCTCTGACCTATGTCCTCGAGGTACCAATCTAAATCCCCCCGTAGGCACACAAAGATTAGATGGCCCTGATCGAACGCCAACCTCCCGTGATAACAAGTATGGTAGGTATGTTATACACAGATAAATACGTATACTAAGTATTCACACATCTTAGATATCTTATAATATTAATAGAGGTATATTTCTCATCCCTATACCGTCAATTTAACGTTTCACGTTTACAAGTCCCCGAATAATATCGATTAAAAGTTGTCAACCCTTCTCACGTCGTAATTTTAGGTACTTATTTCCTAACCCATAAATATAATCCGGTTTACTACAAAATTCTAAGTTTTAAACCTCAACGTACTCAAATCTCCCAACTCTACCCACTAGTCGACAAGGGAAGGTTATCACACGATTTAAATAAGTCTACTGAAAGTTCGAAATAAAATCAGGCCTAAAAGGCCATTCTGTCAACTCGGTAGAAATCTCATTCGAACGAGTGTCGTTCGAACGACCTGGGCAGGTATTCTAATGAGATGACAGAATACGCACAGAAATTTTCCAACTCGTTTTTCTTCATTTTTCTCTTCTCTAAATCCATCCTAAGATCATACCAATAACGTTTTAATGTTCTTAAACTACTCTAAGCCACCCTAGATCACTCCTTAACATATTTTTGGGGTCAAATCTTACTAATAAACATGCAATAATTATAAATCCCCAAATTCTTGCCCCAAACCCTATGAACATGAACCCATAATTTAATTACACCTAGATATTCATCATAAATCCTTTTTTAAATAATCAAAGCTAAGTTTTGGGGTAATAAATTCGTCCATAGTCATTCTACATGCAATCCCTAACCAAACTTTAGAGTTTCTATAACAATTTCTTTAGGTTTTCCTCAAAACTTTCAAGACAAATACAGTTTCTACACTAAACATGGAAGAAATATTCATTGAACTTAATAATATCAAATCACTTGCCTTAAATCCGATGTTCTGATTCGTTGTTGATGATCAATGTTGGCTCTTTCTTCTTTCCGGTCACAAATTCCTTTCAAAATGATGGTGTGGAGATGGTTTGGCTTAGATCCTCCCTTAACCTCTCTTCTAACTTCTCTTAAAAACCTCCGTAGCCCACTTTCTCACTTTTTGGTTGATAATAGCCTTAGTGGAACTTTTAATAATATCTAATTTTACTCTAAAATTCGTGGGTTTTAATCCCTTAATTTTTAAAATTACTAAAATACCCTTTTAGGTTGCCGGTTTGGCCCAAAAATGCCCCGAAACCCAAACTAAACTCCCGATTAGTGTTTTCTGACTATTTCGACCCTTCCGGACGCGTTGGCGCACTCAAAATGATTATTCGGTTGATAAAAATATAATTTACTTTTCAATTTAAACAAATTCATTCCTGACGTGACTGACACACGCGTCCCAATTAAATTTCCCAAATTGTCATATTTTTGCCTCGTGACAATTTAAACATTTCTAATACTCATATATTACACATCATAATCAAATACCAACTCACATCTCGCTAGTATTTATATCCAGATTAATTTCCAATTAATTCACATTTAATTCAATTAATCCCTTAAATAAAAATCAATAAAATTACGGGGTATTACATACTCCCCCCCTAATAACATAATTTCGTCCCGAAATTCGGAACTAAAGAGTACCTGGCAAGAATAACTCTGGATAATGTTCGCGCATCTCCTCATCACGCTCCCATGTGGACTCCTCGGCATTATGATGCCGCCACTGAACACGTACTAACGGTACTATTTTCGACCTCAGTTTCCTCTCGCTGTGGTCCAGAATAGCAATCGACCCCTCCTCGTAGGAACTATCAGGCTGAAGATCGATGTCCTCTAAAGCAATGTGAGTATGGGCCAAATCATCCCTAAGATATTTCCTTAGCGAGGAAATATGGAACACATCATGAATCCTATGCAAGTGCTGCGGTAACCCAAGTCTATACGCAACTGGCCCAATCCTCTCGATGATAGGAAATGGTCCCACATATCTTGGTGCCAATTTCCCCTTATTCCCAAAATGCATAATACCTTTCATAGGAGATACTCTGAGTAATACCTGGTCCCCCACCTTGAATTCTCTGAAGAATCTCTTGGCATCAGCATAGCTCTTCTGCCGGTTCTGAGCTACCCGAATATGGTTCCGTATCGTCTCTATCCTTGCCGAAGTGTCTTGAATCACTTCCGGCCCAAGGAGTTTGTTGTCCCCCCACCTCTAACCAACATGCTGGGGAACGACAAGGTCTACCATACAACGCCTCGAATGGAGCCATGCCAATGGTGAACTGGTAGGAGTTATTATAAGCAAACTCCACCAGTGGAAGGTACTGCTCCCAACCTCCTCCAAAGTCTAGGATGCACATACGCAACATGTCCTCCAACATCTGATTTGTTGGCTCTGTTTGCCCATCAGTCTGTGGGTGATACGCCGTACTCAGCAGCAACTCCGTACCCATGGCCTCCTGGAAACTCTCCTAAAATCGTGAAATAAATATCTTGTCTCGGTCAGACACGATATTTAGAGGCACCCAGTGAAGTCTTACTATCTCCGCAATGAAAATCTGGGCATACTGTCCAGTAGTGTAGTCTGTCCTCACGGGCAAAAAATGAGCAACTTTGGTCAACCTATCCATAATTATCCGTATGGAGTCGTGACCCCTCTGTGTCGTAGGTAACCCCGTGATAAAGTCCATGGATATATTCTCCCATATCCACATAGGAACCTCTAACGTCTGTAAAAGTCCTACCGGTTTTTGGTGGTCCACCTTTACTAGCTGACAAGTGGCGCATTTAAAAACGAACACGGCGATATCTCTCTTCATCCCGCTCCACCAGTACTGTCATCTCATGTCTTGGTACATCTTATCCCCACCAGGGGGTACCCTGAATCGCGAGCCGTGCCACTCTGCCATTACCTCGTGTCGCAAGTATTCCCCTTTCGGAACGACCAGTCTCCCATTGGAGCGTAGTCCCCCGTCTGAAACAACGGTATAGGACTCGGCTCCCTCTGCTAGTAATCGAACTATCTTCTCCTGACAGAACGAGTCTTTTGCCTGGGCCTCTATCACTCTCGTAACAATCTGAGGTGTAACAGTCATCACAAACATGAATGATCGGGCCACTGCATCCTGGTGTCCCAACTCCTTCCACTTAGCTTTCCACACCTCGACTACTTCATCTACTGGCCTACGGCTCAACGCGTCTACTACCACGTTAGCCTTCCCCGGGTGATATTGGATATCAAACTGATAATCCTTCACAAACTCAAGCCACCGATGTTGACGCATATTCAGTTCCTTCTGCGTAAAGAGGTATTGTAGAGACTTGTGGTCTATGAATAACCGAAATTTCTCCCCCAAGAGATAGTGTCTTCAAATTCGAAGAGCGAATACGACTGCCGCTAACTCCAAGTCGTGGGTGGGGTAATTCTTCTTATGAGGCTTAAGCTTACGGGAAGAATAAGCTATAGCCTGACTCTCCTGTTGCAGTACACCTCCAAGCCCTTGTAAGGACGCATCGGTGTAGACTAGATACTCAACTCTCGATCTTGGCAATGCTAACACAAGCGCTGAGGTCAACTTATCTTTCAACTCATCGAATGCCAACTGACAGGAATCGCTCCAAATGAATGGCACACCTTTGCGAGTCAGATGTGTCAAAGGACCCGCTATCTTTGAGAAACCCCGAATAAACCTCCTGTAGTATCCTGCTAGGCCCAAGAAACTACCGATCTCAGTCGGTGTCGTGGGCTGTCCCCATTCCCTCATCGCGGATACCTTCCCCAGATCAACAGATATCCCCCGGTCTGAAATGATATGCTCCAAAAACTGAACCTCCTTCAGCCAAAACCCACATTTCTCGTACTTTGCATAAAACTCGTTCTGACGCAGCGTCTGCAAAACCTGCCTCAAATGTTCAGCGTGTTCCTCCTCTGTCTGGGAGTAAACTAGAATGTCATCAATAAAGATAATGACGAACTGGTCTAGGAACTCTCTGAATACCCTATTCATTAAGTCCATAAACATGGTTAGGGCATTGGTCAAGCCAAAAGGCATAACCCGAAACTCGTAGGAACCATATCTCGTCAAGAAAGTAGTCTTCGAGACATCCTATTCCCTGATATGCAACTGATGGTATCCCGATCGCAAGTCAATCTTTGAGAAGAAGGAAGCTCCTCTCAACTGGTCGAATAAGTCATCGATTCGGGGCAACGGATATTTATTCCGTATCGTGACTTTATTCAACTCCCGCTAATCTACACACAATCTCAATGATCCATCCCTCTTCTTTTCGAACAATACAGGGGCACCCCACGGTGAAGTACTTCTTCGGATAAACTCCTGACCCAACAACTGCTCTATCTGATCCCAAAATATAAGATATATGATTCAGACTACAATCATCCCCAAAATATCAAAATAAGCAATTCGAAAACATAATAACCCCCCAAAATAACCACCTAACTTATAAATGTGAAAAATATAAGTGGTGGCATTTGCTAATAAAGTCATATAGCTGGCCAACACCTATTCCAAATGATATACATATTGAACCAAATAATGTCCGAAAATGTAGAAGAGAAAATAAATATAATTTAGCACAATATTCAATTATGATAATCCGTATATCGTTATGTTAACTATTTTTAAATCACTAGTTATTTTTTAAAAAAATTGGTAAAGTTTCCTTCGTTTATTCATGAAAACAACATATGTTAACATTAAAACTCAACTCGACAATAGCAAAAACCCTTAATGAGCATATTAATTAATTTCATCAACATAAATATTCACTGGCCCACATAGCCTAAATTAATCTCAAATTATTCGTAAAAAATTATAATTGTTAAGAAAATACCTAAGCAAGTGGTGGCATTTGTCAATAAAGTCATATAACTGGCCAACACTCATTACATAGGATATCCATATTGAACCAAATGATGTTTGGACCCGTGGAAGAGAAAACAAATATAATTCACTCTAATATTCAACTATGATAATCCGTATAATCACTATGTTAACTATTTTTTTTAAATAAGTTGTTATTTTTAGAAACTTTTGACAGAGTTTCCTTTGTTTATTCATGAAAGCCGACCTATTTTAACATTATAACTCAACTCATCAACAACAAAACCTAAAAATGAGAACATGTATTAATTTCATCAAGATTAATATTAATCGGCCCTCATGTCTTAACTTAATCTCAAATTATTCATAAAGGAATTATAATTGTAAAGAAAATACCAAAGTAAGAGCATAATTTGGTTTATTGGTGTTGTCCCGTTCTATTACACTCAGGCATGTCCGATTGGACTAGAGCCCAAGATGTTCTTATTATTTTCTTTACCTTCACATTTATTTGGTGAAAATGATGGCTTCTTTATATATAATACTTCTTAATACATTCTTTTTTTACATCTAAAAATTCATATAGCTCACTTAGAACACCTTTTCATATCAGGTACAATTCAAACATATTACATAAACTGAAATTACTTTAGTTAAGAGGTGTTGTTGTTATGGCACTGTCAAGGATTGTAAGGAATGGTCAGGAGCTTCTATTGGTAATTACCTAAGCGAGAAGGAAATACCTTATAATAAAGTGTCGGCTCGCAAGCATTATTCACATCCCATTGAAAATGTTACAACACGTGGCAATCTATCATACCTTTCAAACATCAGAAAGCTTAATCCTATGAATTTTGGGACTAGGGGCATAAAGGGTTACCCCACAACATCATTTTGCTTATTTAGATAAGGTTAGTGAGGAATCTGATTCAAAGTATGACAAGAAAAAGTATCAAAGTCTAGAAGCCACAAAGCCTAGAAAAAAGCCTAGGATAGTTGTCCTTGGCACTGGGTGGCCCGCGCCTAGATTCCTTAAAAGGATTGACACCAAAATATACAACATTGTTTTCATATCATCGAGGAATCACATGGTCCTCACTCCTTTGCTTGCATCAACATATGTTGGGACTGTGGAGTTCCGGTCAGTAGTTGAGCCAGTTAGCGGGATACAGTTTGAGTTGGCGAATGATCCTAATTCCTACTATTATTTGGTTACTTGCACTGGTGTCGACACGGGCAAACATGAAGTGAGTAGCTAGTATCTCTTTTTTATCAACCGTGATCATTTTACATGAACATTTGTATGTATATACAAATATTAATCCAAAATGCTAAAATATATACATAAACTTCTATTCCTCAATATGATCATAAGAGGGCATAGAAGTGCATAACAATACATACTATTAAAACATATATCTACATGCATATATTTGAAATTAGAGCTTCATCATCTATGTTATGCATACAAGTGCTTGTAATGCTAAAAAAACTCACAATTATTATATTTAAGAGTTGAATCGGAACATATCACCCTAGAACGGAATACTTCTTAATTTATGGCAAGCCATTTGCATAAAAATATATTGAGAGATATATTGTTGCATTTTTTATTGTTAATAACACAAAAATCTTCTCGGTGTTCCATACTAGGTGTACTGTGCGACGGTTGTCGACGATGGACTATTGTGAGCCTTACCATTTTAAAGTTTTATATGATAAGATTGACATTGGTATTGGAACTGAGCCCTTGACCTTTGGTGTTAAGGGTGTGACATTTTTTCTTCGTGAAGCGTATCATGCCCTAGAAATAAGGAAAAATATTATATCAAAATCCAGGTTGATTTTATTTTTATTTTATTATGTATTTTCATGTTTTTTTGGCCATTTTAGATTTCTAACCCTGAAGTGTTGAAATATATGCATAAATTTTTATTTGAGTAGTGTCAACAGTGTTATCTGTAATCAATGATTAACCCACAAATTTTTTTGCCACAAATAATTCACCGAGCCACACTAGATCTTAGGCAATATATACGTGAACCAATGAAAATAAAAGCCAAGGAAAAATGAGCATATTTTCGCATCTCTGTTATATTCATAACTGATGTTCTGATGAGTATATAGAACACATTAGTTAGGCCTCGTTTGGGAGTTTGAGAGAGAAAAAAAAGGAAAGAAAAATTTTATTAGGAGAGAAAAGAAAAGAAAAGAAAGTTAATAGGAGAGAAAAGAAAAGAAGAGAAGAGAAGAGAAAGGAGTTTGTGAGAGAAAAGAAAATAATTTTCTTTCTTGCGTTTGGGAGTTTGGAAGGAAAATAATTTTTTTAAGAGGAAGAAGGAACAATTCATTAAAAAACTTTTCTTTCTCTCCATTTCTTTCCGATTTGGAAAGAAAGTTTTGGAGAGAAAGAAAGAGAAAGTTTTTTAAAATTTTTTCTTTCTTTTATCTCATTTTAAACTCCCAAACGAGAGAAAGTCACTTTCTTTCCTACTTAAACTCCCAAACGAAGGAAAGAAAACACACTTTCTCTTCCTTTCCTTTCTTTTCTCTCCAAAAATAAAACTCGCAAACGAGCCTTAGAGAAGCAAGCGATGTTTTTGCAAATATGGCGCAGTATGATAAATAAGATTATGAAAAGAGGTTTAAAATCTATTTGAGGTAGTAAGATTATGAAGAGGTTTTTTCAATTGGAATGGAAGCTTATCAAACGATTCCTTGAAACCCAAAATATCATCCCTCCTAAAAATCCCCAACCATCTATTTTCTGTATATCATTCGAAATTTCCTTCCATCCGACTCCCATGTACACATTTATTCCAAAACAACCCTCCCGGTTGTTCATCAAACTGTGAACACCAAAAGTCCAAAACCCAATAAAAGGACGCAACCCTTTTTCACTTCCTGTTACAACCTCAACTTCTGGCAGGACCGTTGTCTGTCGGAACTATCGAGGTGGGTGGGAATGCAACTCTGAGTTGGATCGAAGTTTTAGTATCTATGGTTAGGTTGGGTTTTATTCTCAGCTAAGTCAATTTTATACCCACATGGTCTGTAGGATTTTACGAAGCTTCATCGGAGTTTCCTCAGATCTGTCACTCATTTGTTTCAAATGAGCCAATGGTCGGTCGGTTTCAGTTTGTTGGCTTGAGATCGGAATGGTCGACTGAAGTTAATCCATATCTACTATGAGTTGTCGAATTCACCAAGTTTAATCATATCTTTTTTTAAACCACGAGACACCCACCAAATCAGAATATAGAGTGAATCTCAAGTTTTTATTGTTTGATTTTGAAAAAACAACAACTAACTAGGGTTTGATTTTGAAAAAAACAACAACCGACATGCGTTTGATTTTGAAAAAACAACGACCGACTTTGTTTGAAAAATAACCACTTTAATTTTAAATTATTGAACACCCGGGTTTGATTCGAATCACGAGAAAAAAGTAATCTTATCTGATCTGAATGAAATTGATATTGGTTTTCTGTTTGAATTTTTTTACAGCTCTTATTCTTCTGACTTAGGGGTCGTTTGTTTTTACCTCTTAAGTCTAAATCTGAACTATTCAGACTTAAGAGGTATAAAAAAGTGTTTGTTTATTTAAATGATTAAGAGGTTAACGGTCATATTTGCCTCTTAATGATTAAGAGGTAGAGTTAGGTCTGAAGTTTGAATCTGAAGTCTGAATCAGTCTAAATACATTCATTCAGAAGTATATTCAGACGTAAAAATGTTCAGATTTCAGATTCAGACTTCAAATTCAGATAAAAAAACAAACGCAACCTTAGTTTCGGCAACCTAAAGTTATGGCCAAGTACGATGTAAAGATGGATATTGAACTTCTAGGCATTCTTGACACTGGTTCTAGACAGAAAGAGGTGCCTTTTTTTCTTCTTGACCATTTATATTAATAGTTGTATACATAATATTTTAATTGGTTTACATTGAATTAAATATGAGTATATAAATGTATATTCAAATTGTGATGAAATTATACTGGGGAGATGCAAGAGAGAAGGTGTGTGATGTTCTTTAAGATCTGAAGTTGGATTCTTTGGTCATGGCTAGCAGAGGACTCAACACCTTGCAAAGGTATTAACTTTTCGTTTTGATTATTTTTTTCTTAAGATTGGGAAGTAATTGTTTTGGCGTTGATGAAACCGGATAATTTTAGAAAGTGTGACTAACTATGTGATGACAAATGTGGAGTGCCTTGTGACTATCGTGAAAGAACCAGTGATCAAGATAAATAAAATTAGAATTTGTGATTCTCATATATTTGTTAACTATGAATAATTTGGTGGAGTCTCTACCCCACCATTTCTTTCTTCCCTCCACCTTAGTTTGTGTTAATTGTTTGGTAGTAATTCAGTTTATTGCATCTTGCATCAACTGGTGGGTTTATTAGTTGTCTTTATGTTTCCTCAATTTATTTGAACTCTAGATATAAAATTGGATATCATCGATATGATGCCTGATAATTGTATTTTAAATAGTCCACCTGACATGGTCACATGGGTTGGTAAAATTAAGAAAACCAAATAATGGGTTTCTTATTTACTCTCTGTGTTGGACTCTGCTCTATGACATCATTCTTACTTATTAGAGGTGGTAAACGGACGGATACGGATCGAATACCATGTTTTTCATATCCATATCCGCTATCTGAATGTACTATCCGTATTCGTATCCTCCCGAATAGTTAAAACAACTATCCATATCCGTATCCGCTCGGATACCTTGGATTCGGATAATATACGTATCCATTTACATTATTTAGCCATCGCAAAAAATAACAATTAAAATATTCAATACAATGAAATCCAATCTAATCCAAATAAATATATAACAAAATTACTGCCTCCTAATATCAACAATTATTGATTCCATAATAATAGTATCATTTCATAATGATAATATCCCTTAAAGTCATCCATAATTTACAACCATATAAGTTTAAAACCATAAAAAAAAAAAATAACAGCCGCATTCCATGACAGTAGAAATAAATATGCACCTTTTAGATTAATCAAATTTATTGAGAATGATAACCTCATGGACCTTTTGTCTTCAAAACATATTAATATTTTTATTTTAATAAGTATACATTTTGATTTTGTATGTAATATATATGTTAACTTCAGTTCTGATCACAATCAAAACCATCTCTTTACTTTTCTGTTTATTTCTTTCTTACATTCTATTCTATTTCTCTCTTACATTCTTTTCTGTTTCTCTCTTACATTTATTTATAATTAAGAAAACTAACGAACAACCATATGAGAGTTTCTTTTCTCTTGTTTTGTACGAAAGAGAAATGAATATGCACCTTTTAGATTAATCAAATTTATTGAGAATGATAAGCTCATGGACCTTTTGTCTTCAAAACATACTGATATTTTTATTTTAATAAGTATACATTTTGATTTTGTATATAATATACATGTTGTTAACTTCAGTTCTCATCACAATCAAAACCATCTCTTTACTTTTCTGTTTCTTTCTTACATTCTATTCTGTTTCTCTCTTACGTTCTTTTTTGTTTCTCTTACATTTATTTATAATTAAGAAAACTAACAAACAACCACATGAGAGTTTCTTTTCTCTTGTTTTGTACGAAAGAGAAATGAAACGAAGTTATTTTTTTTAGTGGAGTATATGTTCTTTAGTCGGTATATGTTGTGTGTGATAGGGTGTATTATAACTTTAGTATAACTCAATGATAATATACATAATAAAATAATAATACATGACATTTTATAATATACCCAATAGAATAATAACTTTAGGGTGTTTTTGTTTTGAGTGGAGTATGTGTTTATTTTGTTTTGGAGAATAAACGATTAAGTTTTTTTTTTTAATATTTATTCTTTAGTAATACTAATACTAATATTATTAGTAATATTTTAAACATATGTTTGACGGATACGGATATCCGATAAAATGGATACTTCGCATCGGATACGGATTATCCATGTCGGATAATAGTACTATCCGTATCAATTTTCTCGGATATTTTTATAGAGTATCCATATTCGTATCCGTTTTCATATTTTCGGATAAATATCTGCAAATTCGGATTCGGATATCGGATGGATGCGAATTTTCGAATATCCGTTTACAACCCTATTACTTACTTATAAAAATATTTTTGCTTCAAATTATAACATTATTTGGAGAGTTCATTCCATTGCATATAAGAGTTTTCATTGAACAAGTACACAAAAATAATATGGGAGGTGGGCTTAGTAGGTATTTCAAATAATCTTTTGTTTTTTAATGTTGTACGTGTTGGCATCTTAGTCCATTATATCATGGAATACATGAAGTGGGGTTCTTTTTCATAATTGTCGAACTTTCTAAGAATTTTTTTTACTTACATAGTTACTTGGATTTTCTCCTTTGTTATTAATTCTTGACTATTTTATGTTGTGCATATATATGGCAGATTTCGCTATGGTTTCAGTGGATACTCGGAATGGGATACTCTGCCCTTTATTTTGGATGTTATATACTTTTGTTAATCTGGAGGTGCTGTTTTATTGAATTGATAGTTTTGATAATTAATTGATGTTAAATTCTATTTTTTGTATAACTTAGTTATGATATTTATCATTAACATTCAAATATTGTTATTGGATTTATAACACACTTAGAATGGTTTTCATTTGTAATATATAGTAATAAATTTAAAAATTGTATTATATAGTTAAATTTAAAATTTTACTCATCCTCGATTTTTTTTTATAATTAGTTCCTTATTTTAATTACTTTTTTCACCACATTATTATCAAATATTATAATACTTCTCCGCATTGCACATGGTACATGCTAGTCATAATAAATTTCTTCTCAAGTTGGAGAAGAATTTTTTTAGGCTTGCTCTATGAGTCTAACTTGCTTTATTTCATTCAAATTGGATCCATTAAATGAATGTGATTTTAGGGTCTTAACTGCTAGTTATACTTTTAAACCATTCCCCCACCAAATAAAATGACATGAAAAGAAAAATGACCTACAATACCCTCTTTCTTCTTAGCGACATCACTACCTTTTACATGCTGAAGTTGTGTCACTAAAATTAGTTTAACTTGGGATGAGCGATAAGTTTTAATTGTTATATACAACATCTTAATTAGCACACATAATTTATGTTAATGTTAATATATGTGTAAAGTTGGAAATCAATCAATAATTTTAGGTGTATAAGAAGACGAAAAGGAGCGCATGTTATACTGTGTTTTTATAGCAGGTGGACCTACAGGGGTGGAGTTTAGTGGTGAATTGAGTGACTTCATCATGAGAGATGTCCGTCAACCTGTGTCACTCTCATGAGGTATTTACATTTTTTTTTCTTTTGCATTAAACTAAGTTGTTGTGTACTGTTCTCGCTAACGAGATTTTCTCATCATTTGATGTTGGACATGACAATATGCCACAAAACACTTAACTAAGGTAAATTGAGATGTTTTTCTGAATCTTTGAGGTCGTTTCTTTTGTAATTCTTTGAATAATCAGTTTGTTTTTATCTTTATGACAGTGTGGAGATTTCCTTGTACGAGGTGTTGTAAAAGAGGTGCATGCCAAAAAATAGTTCTCAGTGATGGGAGTTGCAATCCTTATGGCCTTTTGGTCTGGTCTGCTGGTGTTGGTCCTTCTGAGTTCGTAAAATCGCTGGATCTTCCCGAGTTTAAAAGAAATACATTTTGGTCCTAGTTCTATCATATGTTGTTGCTTAGATAATATACAATGGGATATTAAAATGATGTAGATACAAGAGAATATAAAAAATAAAATCTAATCCAAGTTGTATTTGGTTCATCGCCAAATGGCAATAAAATGGTGTATAGATAATACAAAATCATTATCATTTACTGCCTAAATACTTGCTGGGAAAAAATATTGAAAACACTAGAAATAGAACAAATAGTAGAATGCTGACAATACTGCTACTACTTTTAAGTGTCATGCTAAAAAATAAAGTTAGACCAAGATTTTCTTTTTTAGTCTATTTCATTGTAACTTATATGAACTGCAACCTCAACCTCAACCTCCATCATTAACATTTCCCGCTAAACCAAAAATGAAAATAAAATAAAATAAACCAAAAGCCTATATGAGAAATGCAATTTGATAGTCTTTACTAATTGAACCCAAAAACAAATGTTACCAATAAAGTAGAGTATAAATTTATATGAATTTCAACCCATTGATTACCTTTCATAAATAAAGCAATGAACAAACCTAGTGAGCTGCCTACAAATCACTAGTGTAAATATTCATACCTATCATACCAAGACTAAGAGATAAACTTTTTCACACTAAGTTTTAAGTAAATTAATCCACGCATGACATATGCATATATTGCAAAGCACCCAATAATATAATTAGGTAATGAGATCAAACAGGCCAATAAAATGTATTGATAAATAAATGTTCCTCCTTTGGTGTGATCTCTTCCTCCACTTTTCTTTGTGATGATGTTAAAAGTTTCATTGGCAAAATTCTGCCCTTTTCAAACCTGTAATTTATAATACGAAATTTGGTTTTTATCGGGAAAAGAAATATTTTAAACACATAAGCTACCAAAAAGACAGAGGTGTAATTGACTTAGAAGAAGGGAAAGTAAAGGTTCATTTAAAATTTAAAGCCTGTCCAGGTGGGGTAAAAATTCCATAAGTTACGATCAACGTCCTTTGAGAGGACTGCTGTGATTTTAGCATCACCAAGAGAAAAAAAAACATATTGCATCATATGAGGGGGTGACGATGTAATTTAGAGATGTGTGTGCGACAAGCTATTTTAGATGTGGAATGATAACGACATGACGTCAATTTATACAAATATATTGCATCATATCAGTTGGTATACTCCACCAAATAAAAGGGAAAAATTTGGCATTAAGATTAAGAGTAATGATACTCTTATCGGTACTTAGTGCCGGTTTAATACCAAATGCGCTTTATTTAATTGTACATTGGTAGGACCAACATCATTTCCTGACGAAACTCACACCATAGTACAAACAAATAAAGCAATACCGGTTGTATAACATTTTCCTAAGATTAATCTCGAGATAGCTGCTATAGCAGACATGTTATTTGACCATTCTCTTAGGTCTTAAGAACTAGTTGTATTAAAAGTCTATCTTTTATGCACCCAAGGATTAATGTTCTAACATAACATCAAAAATGCAATTTCTTCTACATTGGTTGTCACGTGACTCGTGCCTTATTGTGGCAAGAATCTCCTCGTTATTACAAGATAAGATTACAATTCACACCCTCACTGCGAGATAATGCGAGTTGTAGAGGCAAATTGTGCTAATATCTCAGTTGACTTCGTGATCGCACAATGTGGGACTCATTTTCACTCTTTCCTCTTTGTTGATGATCAACTACTACAACTAGGATCAATAGTTTATCTATGTTTTATATATTTTTTAAAATTTGTATTTCTATAAATACTGCACCATTGAGTCCTTATAAAATAGTAGATGCATTGCAAACGTCTACATCCATCAATTGATAAAACGAATTTTAGTGGGTTCCATTAATGATGGGTTGAATTTTTCATGTAAACATGATAAGCAAATTAGAAGGGCAATCAACGCAAATCAGTAAGGTATATAGAATTGAGTGTGCAACTTAAAGACTGATGTTGCTTGCCCTATCCAAGTCGTAGCCATGCTCTGCTGTGATTTACCACGTCTATCTCAAGTCTTCGTATTCTAGTTTAGTTGGACTTTCATTAATTGGGGTATTCCAACTCAAATATTACTTTTATATCAACATTAATAATATTTGACGAATCTAAATGAGTCCAAGATCAATGGTAATTCCACTTCTTATATTCACCCACAATTAAATGACACACAACAATATATTTTAATGTTTTGGAGTGTCAAAAGACTTGTTAAATATATATAGATCAGAAAAAAATCAACACTTAAATATGAAGATATCAACAGTACCCAAAATCTTTTATGAAACCAAACATAAACTACAGAATTTACCCAAAATCATTCAACCCAAATATATATAGATAAGAAAAAAATCAACGCTTAAATATGAAGATATCAACAGTACCCAAAATCTTTTATGAAACCAAACATAAACTACAGAATTTACCCAAAATCATTCAACCCAAAGAAACAAACCCTAAATCTAAGCCATACATACACATGCATGCATACACACACACACACACACACACACACACACAGAGAGAGAGAGAGAACCAAAAAAGAAGTTACCTAAAATATAGAGATCTTTAACTATGAGATGCATAAAAGATCTAACTTTGCCAATAATTTCCCTAATATCAACCTAAATTTTCCCCTTTTTCTCAACCTAAAATGAAGAAAAATTTTGGGTTACTCCTTTTGGGTTATAAACTTATTGAAATCACATTTGTGTTTTGGGAAAAGGAATCTGCTCCAACTTCTTCTTAACATTTGTGTCGAAAAACTCAAATCGACGGACGGAACACAAACGTAAAAATCTAACTAACTAACTAACTAACTAACTAACTAACTAACTAACTATATATATATAAAGAGAGACCTTCATGTGATGGAGTTTTGAGATCGATGCAATAGGTCCCAGGTCGTCGAAGCTCCCTGGAGCAATAAGAGAGAAAGAGAGAGAGGGTCTAATAGGGACGGGTGAACTTAGTTGTCTCCATTAATATAAGTTTATAGGGCATTTAAAATCCGTACTAAACAATAATTTTTAGGGTGATTTTAAACGGACATCCCTAATATATCAATCCCAATTAGTTATCTTTTTTGTAGTGAGGCACGCATTCTTCTCCTACTAGTTGTGCGTGACCACCTCCTATTATCGAAGACGTTGTTCATAAGCGTCCATGAACCATGAGATCTCATTAGATTAGGGTGGCTCATTTATATCCACGGTTTAGTCCTCACGTGGACTATAAAGATAACTAGGAGTATGAAGACACCATTTGGTTGGGTCTCATACCCGATTCTAGGGGCATTATGACCATTTTAGTTCTCTTGTCGGCTGGCATGAAATGAAAAGTGTTGGCTGTGAGAATGAGACATGACTATTTTTAGTTGGATTTGTTTGGTCGAGAAAAGAAATCATTTCCCACAAACATATCCAATTGTAGGTGGTAAAATCCTGCAAGTTGTAATCAACAAAAATAGCGATGAGCGAAAAATAGTTAAATCACCATCACACAAGTACATTATTTATGTGGTTCGGCAATGTGCCTACGTCCACAGGGAGTTTCTCTCTTTTATTAATATTTTATGATAACATGATCATTTTTCCCAGAGCGAGGGTTACATTTATAGAGTAAAAGAAAAGAGGTTGATCTACGCAAGACTCAGTGAACTTAGATAGCTATTGTAAGCTACTGGTGCTAAGGTTGATTTGGTAGCTAAAGAGTCACATCCCATATCTCCCGAGTGAGGGAAACTAATGTTCCATATATGTAGATTTGCACCCTTCTAACACCGAGGCATTTTCAGCTCCAATGGTAAGTCATGTAGTTTATGATGCCACATGTTAGGGGTTCAAATTCCGTTAGCATTATTAGATAAAATGGCACCCCTTAAAGAATGGCTCAAATTGAATGTGGATGGTGCCTCAAAGGGTAAT
This sequence comes from Sambucus nigra, assembly GCA_949130495.1. Lineage (NCBI taxonomy): Eukaryota > Viridiplantae > Streptophyta > Magnoliopsida > Dipsacales > Adoxaceae > Sambucus > Sambucus nigra. The sequence continues at coordinate 329,914,744 of OX422217.1, read as the reverse complement.
CTAAGCCCTAGTGTTTTTGGTGGAAATATCATAAATCATCGGAGTCAAGTGGTGTTGGCTTATGCTTGTCCAGGAGGTATTACTACTAATTCAGATATGGAACTTCAAAACTTGTAAAAGGGCATTCAACTTTGTTTGAAGTATCAACTAGACTTCATTCAAATTGAATCTGACTCTTCAAAGATAGTTAATGTTTTCAATAAGAATTGGAGGCCTCCCTGGAAATATTTAAATATAGTAGCAGAGATTCGTGATAAAATGTCCCTTCTTCATTTATCTTTCAAGCACTATTTTAGAGAATCAAATAAGGCAGCAGATTGTTTGGCAAATGTTGGAGTTTATTCATCATCAAGTGTGATTGTCAAAGTTAAATTAGATTTTCCAAGATTTGTGAGAGCAACTATCAAATTAGATGCTATGGGGTGTATCTACATTAGAGCTGTGCATAAATATTGTTAATGTTTCATTTATTTATTTGTAATGGGACTAAGATAAAGTCACAAGTTTATTTAAAGCATCTCTCCTTTGGCTATTGGCTTCCCAAAGTTGTTTCTCTTATTATTGAGCCTGTAAGTTTCATTTAGGAGAGGCTATTTCTCCTTTTATCAATAAAATGTGTGGGGGTTCCATCCCTCTTGTTAAAAAATATTGGCACAAGCTTGTGGATGTGAGTTGGAATAAACCCCATACCGCTGTGAGCAATGGTTAAATTGGGGACAATATATATGGCGGTAGAGTAGGATATTATAATTATCTAGATTGATCAGTTGTATTTAATTTTGAGATTTTAATAGGTTGGCGTTACCAATATTTATTTCCTTATTTAAGATCTTTGATATGATAGGTGGACACGTGTCCTCTCTGATTGTATAGTTGAATGATCCCTCACACCTCTATTAGTAAATTTTAACTTATATCTTCTAGTTTTGAATTAAACTAGGTAGTAATATTTGAAATATAATAGTAAGACAAGAGAGCTTGAATTAAATTATATAGGGTGTTTTTTTTTCATGTATGACATATCCTATAAACTAAAATGAAAATAATTTCAACCACATTAAATCTCTCCAACTAAAAATTATAAATAATTGTGGAGTCTAATGACCCACGAAATCCATAAAAACCGTCTAATAATAAAAATGGAAAGAAAGCTAAATTATTCACTAAAAGTAAACCCCAACTACAAGTTCGCTAATCTTCAAAATAATGTACCCACTTAGCAACCTATCTTGAAAGGTTAGTCTATAGCGACAGGTCAGAGCTCACCACAAGAATACCATATACTCTTCTCAGATAGGATCCATGAATCTAGTCATAAGAATTATAAGAGATAAATATCATAATATTGGATTTTAATTACGAATCATTAATAATAACGATTCATGTAATGTAAAATTGTAATAAAACCCATATAAAACAAAATATCTCACTATCAATATCTAATTATTTTTATTTCAACACTAATTAAATCTTATTGCATTATCTTCCTCAATTCAATTATATTTCTAAATATTAATCATATATTCGATGCAACACCATTATAGCCAATTTGCTTTTTCTAATGGCCTTGCATATACTCGTGGCATGTCTGACGTCTCAACAATTCAAATCCACATTAATCACTATATCCCGTTGGGCCAATTTTTATTAGCCCACAAATACTGTGATCTTCCCTACACACAACACGTTACTAAACCCAGTTAGCCTAGATTTCACAATCATCATAATGCCTCAATCATCGTAATGGCCGTAATTATCGCTTATTAACTTAGGTATTAATTATTTTTTCTTTATTACGTATTTAATATTTATAACTATCCCCCACAATATAATATAGGATCACAACAAAACCATAATTATCACCAAATACTGCACCTAGGAAGAATACCTAAAACATAAATCATCACTAAATCTCATGCATAGGATTGAAAAACGTAACGAAGTACTTGCTAGTCCCATACCTAGGAAATACCCCCAAACGAACAAATGCACACTCCCTAGTCCCATAACTAGAAGGCGTCAACAAGGAATAATATGCCTACTCGCTAGTTCTATATCGGAAAAGTAACATACAAATTCAATGGCGACGATATAATTATCCACGTAAATCTTAACATCCCAATGGTGTCAATTTATTAACACGAACAATTTCTACGTTTATTACATTTTCAATTCAACCTTACGATTCTTCATTTTGCCTTTATACAAATCCAATTTCATGCGCTTTAAACCAATTATATCATGTGATAAATAATTTCTGCAAAATATCCCAACAAGTCATCCAAATTCAATATATCAATATGAGTGATAATTAATCAAATTAAATAATAAACCCTACCAAACATGCATACTAATTTTTTTTTACAATAAATTAATACATACTACATCATATAAACTGTCCACGTGATTTTATAAATCAACATATATCATTGAATTACATATTTTTTTTATTAACATGTGATTTAGCCCGACAACTGAAAATAACAAGGTACAACTATCTAATCATACAACATTTCGAGTAGTAAAACCAGTTTCAAAAGTTAATAAAAACAAATTTGTACTTAGGTTATCACTTTTTCTAATTAAGTTGCTAATCATATAAAGAAAAAAAACATATTTTGTAATTAGACAACATTTAAATCAAATAATACTTAAGGGGAATAATTGTTAAAAACCCCGACCCAGATTTAAGGGTCATCCGTGGGTCAACTCGATACACTCCGATTGCGTTAAGTGTGGAATGATGTGAAATAACTTAGATAATGTTTCTAGTCCATTTTAATTAATTATACTTGCCAAGTATGCACCCCATTTCTTTTTCGATGCATGTAAACCAAATAATAGCAAGTGCAGATACCATTAGGTAATACCCTAGGGTTATTGTAATCAGAACCACTAGTTTAAATAGTAAGAATACTGACCTGCAAAATGATTTCAAAGGATGGGATATTGACTAACCTATCGTAACAAAGGGAATGAGGTGAACCAATGCCTAGTGGGTTCCTAATAATAATTAATCATAGAAAAAAACGATGGAAGGGACGTATGCAATATCATAAATTAACTTGAATATATATATGTAACAACTACATAGGGTATGCAACAACCATATTTTGTACGAAAAAACATTTCCTTTAGTTGGGGTTAAAGGATATTAACCGTGACATTCTGTGCCTTACCATTTTATTACAAAAATGTTCCTTTAATCCATTAATTTGCAAGATTAATATGTGAAAAATATATTCATTTGTTACTCCTTTTCTATTTATTCAATTTCTATTGAAATCATCTGTTTTATATTTAAACCGCCAGTTAGATGGCATTTTCTAAAAATAGTCTTTCAAGACACACATCCGATGCATAAAATATTTATTTACACTTATATATCAACCCGAGCTTATAACCTCTATTCATTGTTCAAATACCTAACTAAAGTCCTTTAAGGATTTATTTCCTGTTGCCTTTAAATTTATCAAAATGTTAACGTGTTAACTCGTTACATTCTTTATTCGGTTACACCACGAGTTTGTCATATAATAAATTTCACAATTACCCAGTATTAGATGCTATTTAAACTCAAAATATCAAGTATGTATGTTATTTTCTTTAACCATTTATCTTTTTCAAAATTTACTAATTTCATATATTTCCATTTATTCCTTTTACATCCCAAAGTTAACCGTATTCCATTTATGTTTACGGGCTTTTATCGTCTATCATAAATGTCATAACCGTTGCTTCCTTGGCCACTGGTTTTAGGTATAAGCCGAAGCCACACCCTAGGTCTCCAAGACCTTCTTAAATTTTCTCGACACTCCTTTGTGAAAACTCTTTCACTTTACATTATCTCCTTTAACTTGTTATCCAACTGTCGTTTTTATCAAAAACTCCTATCTTATTGCGGTCCTTTTTCTTACATAATTCCATATTTTAGATCGTTTTTGTCACATTACGATTTATATTCATCCCAAAGTCCATTTATTATAAGGTAATTTCCACCATGTCATTTCCATTGTCATAATATTATACACTTCGAATACGTCCATTCAATAAGTACTTATTTACCAAAGTTACACACTTTGTTTACTCTTTCGAACCTTTAGGTCCTTATTTTCTCACCAAATTAGTACCATTCCATCTTTCAAGAGTTTATCTTTATCATCTCATGCAAAATATACGGAGTTAAAAAAACTTAATTAAATCCAAACTAATTTATGATCACACTACTTTATGATATTTTATGAAAAAAGTGTGAATTGTGGTACCGTTTTTTAGGGATGTCAATGGGGTGGGTTTAGGGAGGGGTTATCCCTTGTCGCCCCAAACTTGCCAACAAGCCCCCTTCTCCAAACCTATCCCATTTACCCCCCCCCCCAACCTGCCCCCTCCCTATGAATGAAATTCAATGGGGCCCTAAATCCACCCTTCTTAACCCGCGAACAATTGAAAACAACTCACATATTTACCAAAAATATCACTAAGATCACCTAGATTTTCAACAGTCAAATAACAGCGCTAAATATATAAAATTTTCTACAATCAAACAACAATCCAAATCCATCAAACTTTCATTACAAACAGATTTTAAGGGGTAATATGTTATTTACTCATACTACCAGGGGTATTTTAGTACAAATATATCTAAACGGGGCAGGTCCAGGATTTTACTATTCAAACCCAAACCCGACTCCGAATCCAACGGGTTTTTCCTCTCCCCTAAACCTGAACTCGACCCTATTTATCCCCTCCCCCCCCCCAAAAAAAAAAAACATCAGGTTCGGCTAGGGCGGGTTCCCCATTTATCCCCACCCAATTGACATACCTACCATTTTGTAAACTTTATAATTTTTAGGGAAAAATGTAATTTTTACTTTTTAGGGATTGTATTGCAATGAAATAACCTTAGGGGATGTTTTCAAACTATTTATATATTTTCTCAATATTACAAGCTTAACACTTTAAACTGTATTTTTATGCATATATATACGTACTCATGATGTTTAAACATATAGCCATTTACATATATCACATTTACAAAAATATGTCCTCTTGGGTTTTAACATAAACGTTCTTTGAAAATATTTAGCAATATTTTCCATAAAACCACACAAATATCATGAATATTATATCCCAAAAATCACTTTTAACTAGCTGAATCAATTACTCATATGAAATAACAATTTCCTGACGCACAAATAACATGTATATAAAAATATATATACATAAATAAGTATCATGGCAAATAAGAATGAATATATAAAGAATCTACTCTAAACATACATAAGTTCATATAAAATTACTTATATGTAAACCCCCACCTCAAATGAAGAAATCCTCCAAAACGTTGTGTAGAAAATGTGCTCGAAGACACCAAGAATAACACTCCCAAGAATAATCCAAAAAAACAAACCGTGGGTGCTCCAAAAGTATACCCTCACAACACCTTAAAAATAATTTGTATATATTAGTAAAATGATAACTAAAATTATAGTGTTCAAGGCTAAATAATACACAAGAATTCAGGTTGTTTGTGGTATAAATAAAATTGTGATATCTTTTTTTTGGGATTGACCGAAGGTTTTGGTTATGCAAAAAAAAGACAAGGGGAACTCACCCCTTTAATTGTTCGGCCGACTATATAAGGGGGTGGGAGATAGAGATATGAAATCCTAAAAGATAATGTTTTATATTTCCAACCAATGATAGTTTGACAACACATAAATGTAATAGTAACTAATATGGCAAATATAGTCCCTACTGCCGCGGAGTATTCAACAAGAGCCGCTGCCTGGACTCAGACAGGTCGCGACACCATACTGTTAAGCCTTGGCTTGCACTTGCTGCTGCCTAACCTCAGACAGGATGCAACACCCCTTGTAACATGGTCACTGCATGGGATCAAACAGGCCGTGACATCCTTCAGACTAGATGCTACCTGGGTTCAAACAAGCCGCAACCCTTACTCTTATGACAAGCTAGTTGTCTAGCTTCTAGAATGATTCCTCATTCTTAAGACTTATCCATACGTCACGTGTCCTAGACACGTGACACTACCTTTATATCTCCTACAAATAGAGGTGCTCACCTCTTTATTAAGGGGACCGAGAAGAGAATCACCCGACGAAGCCTTGCTAAAATCTCTATGCTAGCTCTCCCTCCCTAGAGCTACACCCATCTGCGGGCTTGCCAGGCCACAACCGGTACACAAATTGCCTTGCAGTTCACATTTGGTCTACCCGGATTCACTATACTCATGTATTCTCTTCTCCTCTCTTACGTGTATGCCTCTTTCGGCCCAATTATATTGTATTATACAACGCATTTAATGAGAGTATAGAAAAAAAATGGATGTAGGCTCATTTTTTTATAGTCGAACCACTCTACATCTTGTGTTCTTTCCCTTAGTACTTTCTTTACTTATATTCTACACTTGATATGATGCATTAGAATGACTTGTGTCCGATTTCTTGTATCATCATTTTTGGCGCCGTCTGTGGGAAATGAGGTATTTCTATCTTGTTTCCTCTTATTCAGGGTTCTAAATGCCTTATTTCATTTATGGGGACCCCTTAGGTCATGATCCTTTGGGTGAGGTTTTGATTATCGAGTCCTTACATTTGTGTACAACCCGATGAGGGGATTATTCTTTTTTCAGATCTATTGTCTATCTTCTTTTCTATAACCATAGATTTGTTTTCTGTATAGTGTTGAAAAAAGAATAATCCCCTGGTGATGTTACTTTACATGGTGATGTTACTTTACCTATATAGTGTTGAAAAAAACAAAAAACAGGGGCCTACTAAAGGTGGGTGACTAGGGAAGAGTTCTATTCACTTATTTCTGTCTTTTACACCTATGATCTAGGGCTTATTTCCACGTTGGTGCTACTTTCACACCTAAAGGCTATTTTGCCCTTGGTAAATTCCTAATAGGCACATTCTAGGTATATTCTATGAATTGATCTCATGTCATGAGCCTATATTTGGGATCACGACCTTTACCTCCACCTGAGGGATACGGCCAGGCAGTTTTATTACCAGATTATAGCATTATTCCTAAAGCAGTTGGTCTTTACATCTTCTACAGTTCACATCGAAAATTCTCATTGATGTGACCACGACAGTACTATCATATGCACCTCAAGCTGCGGTTACAGCAGAATAACATTCCAGATAGCAAAAGGTTGCATACCCATTATTATGCTTAGTTGTTATAGAATTCCTTGGCTTCTCACTATTGTCTGGTTGATCTTAGAAAATATATTTTAAAAGACTAATATAGCAGACCTCAAAGACAAGCACATAGTAGAGTGAAGAAGCTGCCCAGTTGCTGAGCTATATTGATCACCTGTATGACTGTCAATTAGCACTCCAAGACCAGGTTAACTTCCTGATGAAGGAGATCCTGACATTAGAGGTTGTGGCGTTCGTCTCAGCATAAGCCGCGACAGATTCAACAACGATCATTGCCAAAGTTCAAAAGAGGAAGCTGGAGAAGACAAAGCCAGAAAAAGGCTCTGAGACCTACACCCCGCTCATTTATAAAAGTAAAGACATTTTGGAGCTCATCAGAGAAGACAAATTGCTCCGTTGGCCTAAGAATATGAGGTCCCCTCCTCACAAGAGGGACCGGGACAAATCGTGTAATTTCCACAACGATCATGCCCACGAAACAAATAATTTCCATGCCTTAAAGAATGAGATTGAAAGGCTCATCAGGAAGGGAGCACTTCAGCGATTCCTGAAGGATGATTAGGGGGTACATCCGAAACGTGGGAAGCCGCTTCGTTAGTCATATATATATATTCTTTATTTCCTACTTAGAATTATAATGAAAGACTGTCGTCTTAAACATATATAATGGAGCATGATGATTAATTATCCCAGATATCATTTTCTTATTTCAGGCGGAAAAGTCTATTAGGGAGAATGCCATTGGCAATTTGTGTCCCTCACAATGCAAAGCCACAGGGGGCTTACAATGCACGTTCTTATCTTTGTGATGGTTAGATTAGTCACAGGGGCTTATAATGCCCGTTCACAACTTCTGTATGCCTTAATTAGCCACGGGGGCATATAATGCCCGTTCTCAGCTTTTGGATGCTTCAATTAGCCATAGGGGTTTACGATGCCCGTTCTTAGCTTCGGGATGCTTCAATTAGCCACGGAGTCTCATAATGCCCATTCTTAGCTTTCAGGATGATTAAATTAGCCATGGGGGATCATAATACCCAGTTAGGGATGGTTTGATATATATCCAATTATATCTTGGTGAAGCTTATAATACCTAGCCTGGGGAGGCCTAATAATAACCCAAAGGGTCCAAGGACTTAATCGTCTGCGGACAATCCTATATTTCTGGAGTGAGAATTAAAGGGGCCAAGGACTTAAACATCCGTGGACAATCATATATTTCTATAGTAACATTCAATCAAAGCACCCTAAGTATTGTCGCAGCCTAAATAAAAAAGTGAAAAAGATTTAAATGGCCGCGGTAAAGAAATTTATTCCATTCTCTCAGCATCTTTGCAATGGAGATTCTAGTGAGCAAATGACTTAAATGGATGCAACCAATTTTCAACAAAGCGTCACATAGCCGCAACCCCACATTAGAGTTCCAAGTCTGAGTCAAGCATAGTCCAAATGAAAGAGCAAGATTGAATGGAATTCTTTAAAGTCCGAAGCATTATAAAGAAAATGGGCAAGTATATAAAGGGTAGATGAGAAAAAAAATAAAAAATGAAAATTCAATCATTTAAGTATTTAGAATGCGGAGCAAAAAAGGCATGCAGTCAAAAGCTAAACATACTGATTTGGGGTCGCAACTTTACCAAAATGATTGCAGCCCCCTATAAGCATTCAGAAGTTACAAGATTGTTTCAATATAGCCATAGCCTATATAATTTCATGCCATGTAAGTGTTCAATACCGTAGAGGATATAAAGAAGATTACAAAAATATACGAATGCCCAAGAATGACAAAGTATGAGCTATGCGGCTGTGTCATCTTCATTGTCATCATCACCATCATCAACAACGGTCTTAGTTTTCTTGTCCTCCACCGCATCCTCTTCCATCAATTGCTTGGCTCTTAACTCTACATTATCCCTGATCTCTGCCACATTTTTGTTATGCTCATCATCACCTAGCTTCCACGACATGACTTGCTCTTTTGAATCAGGGAATTTTTTCACTACCTTGTACCTAAGCTATTGGAAGCCACGGTGATAGGCTTTGTTATTTGGGAGAAAGAAGTCCCTTGATTTTTTATAGGCAACTACAACATCATCCGTAGCTTTGGTCAAGGCTACGACATAGGTCTCCTCCATTTTTTTTAGAGAAGTAGCATGGTCAAGATCTTTCTGCTTGAGGGTGGATGAGGTATTAAACTCTAACTGGTCATACTTCGGTTGAAGAACATTGCGTTTACCCTCAAAGTTGGTGGCTTGGCTGGAAACTTCCACAGCCTTAGCCTCAACAATTTGAAGTGATTTTGTAGCCGTAGTGAAATTTAGTTCGACCTCATTTTTTGCCTTGGTGGAAACCTCCAAATTCAGCTTAGACAGATCAAGTGTCGCGTTAGATGATTTTTTACTTGCCTCAAAGGAAGAGGCCTGGTCATTCTCCATGTTAGCCTTATTAACTGACTCCGCTGCTTGATGCAGTTTGTAAAGGCCTTAATATTTGACCTCTGAGTCATAGCAACGTTCGCAGCCTAAAAAAGGGAATTTTTATGAGAATTTAAATAATTAAATGCTGAAAATGAACACAAGGAAATGGAATTACCCACAACAAATTGTGGAGGGCTGCTTCCTCCAAGTCCTTGGATCATACTCAATAAAAGAATCAAGATTAATGGTGTCCGGGACCTCCCTTATTCTGTGGACTACTTTGAAAGTAGTGTCCTATGAAGATTTAGGATTTAGCGCCCTTAATTGAGGATGTGGATGGCCATCAGGGGCCACACCTTCCTTGCTTTGAGGCGGTGGAAAATTGGCATTGATTGCCATAATAGTTCGCGGAAGAGGAGAAGTAGTGGATAAGACGTGGATAGGGCTACGCCCACCTTGAAAATCCCCAGGAGACATTAATCCTTTTGCGATAAGCTCATCAGTAATGTCGACGTCAATCTGCTTCTCTCCTGCTGCAGTAGCATTATCAGGGGCGGCATACTTCTCTGCTAGACAGATTAATCTAGTCTCTGTCGCAACACTTTATTACTGATACTCTGCAGTTTGTTCATTTGCAGGGGTTGCCTCCTTTTATGTCCTCTTCCTCTTCCTCTTTTTATCCTTTATTCTTTGGTTAAGGACCATAACAACCTTGTCCATCTCTAATAATTGGGCTGCCAAAAGATCACGATCAATTTCCTCACCTGAAATTGTGAAGTTAAAGATGTTAGGAGGCTGCATAAAGATTATTAGAAGTTAAATATGTGAAGAGGCCGTCGAAAAAATATTTGTAATAATTTTTTACCTTCCGCGGCCATCTTCTTAGGGATCACCTTGGATGTAAAATATCCTTGTTCAAGAATAGAGGTTGAAGTGACTAGTTCAGAAAAGTTTTTATCAGAATCGGCTATAAGGGCAGCGTCTTCAACCCTCTTCGCTTGATTTTTCTTAAGCTTCATGTTGCTAATATCTACATCATGAGAAAATGTGGAGTTAGTATGAATTAAAAAATCTCAAGGATTAGTATGGGCCGTAGATAGTACATACCTTTCTTGGACGAATGTACCATGGTCTGCGGTATTTTAACAAAATTTTCCCTTTTATTTTCTTCTGGGCCGATATCCCAACTATCCCCAAACACAAAGAAATACTCGCCCTTCCAGTTTTTCACACTAGTAGGTCGGTTAGTGTAAAAATACCTATCATCGCTTTGCATCGTGAAATAGTAATACCACGAGAATTTTTTGGAGTTTTCCTTTGGAGTATAAATTGCCTTCCAGCGGTTAGGGTCTAATTAAACTGGAGCCAAGTTCATGGCACGTAATATCCTTCTGATGGGCACAGGAATAGGAAGCCGCAGCCCCAGAAGGAAGGCATGGAGAGGAAAGCAAACATCATCAGAAATAACAAAAAAAGACCTTTGTTTCGCGAAAGGAAGTGTGCAAATTGCTCTTTCGAGGAACTCAAGGGTCGTAGCAACATAAAAAATCCATTCCTCATCCATAATGCACCTGTGGTTGAGAGCTGCAGGGGCATTCTCATGGGATTGGTCGTGGCGAGAAGCTTCAGCTGGGGGATTCCTAGTTTCAGGTGGACATTCATTATCCCAACAAGCGCCGCAGCTACTACTATCGTAGGAGGATTGTTGCTGGAACTTGTATTCTCATCAATAACGTCCGCAACTTCAATAATGTCCCTAAAGTTTAAGGATTCCAAAGAGTCGGAATTAAGGATGACACAGTTGGGACAATCTTTAAGTAGACAAGGCCCAATTGCCTTTAAAGGCTTTATAGATGGAATCTCAGGAGGAGAAAATCCAAAATGAGACTTCTAAAAGTCATCTAGGAAAACTTAAGGGTTCTAACTCATAGGGACGCAGCAAGACCTGAAAACCTGAAGGGCTCCATAGTTAGGCGCCATAGCCACTATGGTTAAAGAAGTCGCGACAGAAACAAATAACAAAAGAAAAATTAAAAGTTGCAACTGATTCTAAAGGTCTGGTGCCAATTATTCTAAGGACCAAGAAATTTACAAGGTCAAGCTGTAGACTGTAGCCAAGATAAGGGATGACAAGAGGCCGCAACAAAGTAGCACAAGTCATACTACAAGACGCGACTAAAAACATAAACAAATAATTTAGAGACTGTTCACAAATATTGAAAACCCAAGTTCTTGGTGTTCTTGGCTAAAAACAAATTCGAAATAGGGTCAAGGTGTGGATCAAAACACAGAAAATTCAAGTTTCTATCCTACAATCCAATTCAAACACCTCAAGTTACCCAACATATATCTAACATATAAAAGATTTAAACATCTACCCAAAAATCTAAAAAATGGCACCAAACACATATTAAGGATTAAAACGAGGGTTTTCTTATTCAATCTTATATATTTTAGCAAAAAAGCTACTAATCATACTAAAACGGTATATCATCATCAAACCCTAGTTCTACAATAAATGTAGAAAACAGGAACCAAGAAAAAAGGCTTTTCAATGTAAATTCAGCCATATAAATTCATTGGTAATCAAAACACATCGTTTATACAAAGGTTATCCAAGAGTAACCAATCAAGATCTTTCTTACAAAATGGAGAAATAGGGAAAGCTGTAGAAAGATGAAAAGATAATATGAAAGTTTACTTCGAAATGGATGGAAAATAAAGAATCACTAGTTGCTCAACCTCAAATCTGCCTCAAACAGCCTTGAACCACCTCTAAACGGTAGCCGAAAAAGTCCAAAGAGAAACTGACTGAATTTCGCTTTCGATATGCTCTCAAGGTTTGTGAAGGTTAATGATTAGAACATCCAGAACCCATTTATATAAGAGGTCACGGGAAGATGAATCGCCACTTTGAAATGATCGCGACAACACTTGAACATTAATAAAGCCGCAACCCCAACTTGTCAGCTCTTGGCACCACGTCTTGGGGGCTTATTGGTATTGTGTCCATCCCCTTCCGGATCCTCACGATGGGAGAGGCAAAGAAGAGGGGGGTGTCTCCCCTTCATCTCAGGAGGATCTTGGTCTCGCGCATCCCTCTCGGGAGCGCTTTGGCTGGCGTCGGGGATGAGGTGAAAATGTAGAGAGATAGAGTCGCCAGTCTATTTTACTCAAAATAGACAAAAGAAAAAAAGGATCCATTCCAAAGGATAACATCCAAAGACATACTGATACATACAAAACAAAAATGATTCGAAAAGGGTTCGGATTATGAAATGGGAAGGTGTTAGGTACCGATTCCGCCCTTACGGTGTCTCATGGGTTATTGTTATTTTCCTTTATTTCCCCGTGATATGTGTGCATGTGTATATGTAGTGGAGATATGAATCATCGACTTGTATCATGGAATAGATTAATTGAGTCATCTGTAGGAATGTTCCAAAAAGTAATATTACAAAAATAGGATTTATGCGATTATCCTAGTGTTGATCGTTATAACAGAACAATAACACATATGGAATAATACACCACTAAGTACAAATATGTGTATATGTAAATATATAGAGTCTAAGAGGGTTAATTTTAAAGAATATAGAAAAAAAGGAAAAATTAGGAAAAGGACTCGAGTCTCGTGTTTTACCCTGAGACGCCTACGTAGCCTATAGAGGCATCAAAGTCCACGTAGTTCGTATGAAAAATGAGTGGTGGGATTTATCCCATAAATCCAATCGGGGATTTCTATTGTATGTGTATGTGTGTAAAAAGTGTTTTAGTTGTGAGAAAAGTGTGAGAAAAGTATGAGAATTTCCGTTGGAATTTATAAGAAAATCCTCTTTTTCTTGTTTTTTGGGTTTTATTTATATGAAAATAAGAGATGTGCAATAATACTTAGATAAAAAGTATATTAGGATATGTGAGATTAGAGAATGAAATTACTAAGTAACAAAACAAACTAATGCGAATTTAGGAGAATTTAAGGAGAGAGTGGAGAAAGTTGGACCTTCTTGAAGATCTTGAGCTTGATCTTGGATGTTGGAGAGAAGCCCTTGCACTTGGGTGATGATGGAGGGTACTTAATTCACTAAGTTTGATGAAAAAGGTGATTAAACGTGAAGGTTGAAAAGGGATTTTGGATGTGAAAATAACATTGACTTCCATCCCCTTCTCACTGACCATGAATCCCAAGAGTTTTCCCTTTGTAACGCCGAAGATACATTTCTATGGATTGAGTCTCATCTAATATCGTCGTAGTCATTCGAAGAACTTTCAGAGGGCAGGGACATGATCGTCTCTAGTTTTGGATTTGATAATCATATCATCCACATAGACCTCGACTTCTTTGTGAATCAGATTATGTAGGATGGTTGTGGCAGCCCTCTGGTAGGTAGCCCCATCATTCTTGAGACCGAATGACATAACAGTGTAGCAAAAGGTTCCCCATGGGGTGATTAATGTGGTCTTTTCTTGGTGATCTGGGTGCATTTTGATTTGGTTGTATCCGACAAACCCGTCGACGAATGACTTAAGATCATGACTCGCTGTGTTGTCCAAGATCATGTCGATATTGGGTAGCGGGTAATCATCCTTTGGAGAGGCTTTGTTTAAGTCCTGGTAGTCTACACACATACGAAATTTCCCTCCTAATTTCGGTACAAGAACTATGTTGGCTAGCCATGCGGTATATTCGATCACGCGATTGAAGCCCACGTTCAGTTGTTTGACCACCTCTTCTTTGACTTTGAGCGACCATTCGGTGCAGAGCTTTCTCAGCTTTTGTTTAACCGACTTATAATATGGAAGAGTGGGGATCTCATGCTGAGAAATTTTAGGATCAATATTGAGCATATCGTTATAGGACCATGCGAAGACATCTACGAATTCCTTCAATAATTCTTCGAGTTGTGCGCGCTCATTCTCGTCAAGGGTAGCCCCTATTCTAATCTCACACAGTTGGCTACTAAAACTGAGGTTAATAATAATATTCTCTTATTCATTTACTTGGACGCCATTATGTTGCTTGTTATTAACCTTATTTAGATCAGTTAAGAATGGTTCATTTGCAAAATCATCATCATCAAAAGTTTGATTAGAATCTAAACATTTAATGTTTTGCACAACAAGATACTCAAAATCTTCATTTATTTCATTGATAGGAAAAACAACATTGAGAACCTCATCAAAGGAGGTCTCGATTACATTTGAGAAAGGATAGAAAACATAAGAAGAAATGGGGTAAACATTGGGGTTAGGTGGGATTTCAACAGGTAGAACCGGCGTGGCATGCCAGATGAGGAGAGGCGTATCAGCAGCTTTAATCAAGTGGGATGGATCCATTGATATAGCTCTTAAATGAACCATGCAGAGTGTCAGCCCCAGTATCTGCAAGTTGAACGAGTCCTCAGAGTCACTTTCCTCAGTCTCTTCAATCTCTTTGATGAGCGATTGTACATGGTGTTGGGAACTTTCGGCCCATGGGTAGCTATCCTGGAAAAAGATATCCATTCCAGGATTCATCTTCCTGTCTGTATGGTCATACCATGGTTCTGAAAAACCGCAAAAGGGGAAGTCCTCATCCTATTTAATGAATCGTCCATTTAAGGAGTCGTCTGGTATAGTCTGGATGCGGTCTAGTCTTCTCTTTGGTCGAGACTGGAGGATCATTCTGAGCTATTGTTTTGATGGTTGATACCCCAAACCACAAGGGGGAAAGCTTTCTTGAGTTTAATGGGTTCAAGTATCCCTTATTGCCTTTATCCTAGCCCCAGTCCGAGAATGAAGTACATGTTTTTGAACATCTGAATCATATTGACATTGCCATGAGGGTCGTATTTTGGACAAGCTCTTTCTTTAAAATCGTCCCCTGTCGGGAGTAGAAGTGGATCAACTCGAAATCCTGATAGGAGCATATCAATTGAACCGTGCTGTATCTTAAGGATTTGACTGCTGGTACTTGCACCCTCAACATTATCGTCGTAGCCCAAAATGGTGATAACTCGTCCATCGACGAAGAACTTCAATTTATGATGGAGTGAGGAAGACACACCCTTGATACTGTGGAGCCAAGGTCGTCCGAGCAACAGGTTGAAATAAGCTGGGATGTCAATAACTTGGAATTCAACGACAGGGTTTATAGGGACAACCCCAATTATAAGTTTTATGGATCCCATCACCTCTCGACGGGTATTATCGTAGGCATGTACAACAATGAAAGTTGGAGCGAGGTCACTTTCCTTCAGTCCTAAGCATTTGAAGGTTTTTAATGGGCATACATTCAAGGCAAATCCAGTATCGACAAGAGAGAGTGATACGATTTTTCCCATAACTTCAACGGATATGTTGAGTGCATGATTGTGGTTTGGCCCAATTATGGGGATTTTTTCTTCGAAAAAGGATAGCATTCGGGTAAAGATCAAGGATCCGACTAAATTTATCGCTTCTTCTGGTGTAGTGGAAGGAGAAATTGTGGGTCCAGTGAGCAACTTGATCAAAGCATTTTTGTACAGTTGGGAAGACATGAAAAGCCCCCATAGAGTGATGTTAGATTGAGTTTTCTTCAGTTAATCGAGGATCTTTCTCTCCTCTAGGGTTATTTCTGGCATAGGAAGGTTTTTAGTGCCCTTCCCTTTGTTATTGTCTGGTAGTGAGCTCGGGATATGGTAATGCCTCCCTGATCTGGTCATGTGATTTAGTGAAGAAGAAAAGAACATGAACCCTATTTCTTCGTAAATCTCGGGTTGTTCTGCCACTTTTTTTATTTCTTCGAGGAGCTCCTCAAATGATATCATCCCACACATATCGGCTACCGGGACAGTTTTCTCGAAAGCTTATTCTTCATTCGAATCTTCAAATTCTCCCCCCCATTCGGTGGCAACAACTATGTCTTTCCATGTAAATTCATTGCATTACACAACTTCAATGGCTTCTTCATACAGGTCATCCCATTCTGTGGGGATATGTAAGGGTGAAGGGACCAGGCGCCCTTGTAATTTTAGAGTATCAAGTAACTCGGTCATACTGCAAATGTCATTGGTTTGCCTAAATAATTCTGCCATGATCTGGATGACGTCGTCTAAGCTGACTTCATCGGTTGGGACCACCCAACTATTTGACTCTCGGGCCTATTTCCATACTTCCAAGAACAGCGTGCTGAACCTATGGTAATCAATGATCATCTGTGAGGGAAATTTTAGCCGAAACTCTAGGAGTTGGTTTAACACTTTTGATAATTCCATACCTCCATTTTCAGAATGGGTACGGACAATGATGCATGCTCTGGTAAGGAGTGACAGTGCCTGATCAGCGAGGTTAATAGGGTGTAGGAGGAAATATGGGTAAGTTTGTAGAGGTTTGACAGAGTGTATGGGTGTGATTTGAGATGAGGGATCAAATTCTGGGTTCATTTCTAGGAAGATAGCATTGGTATGATTTGGGAGTGGGTTGTGAGTAGTGTTCGACTTAGGATTAGCTGGTGGGGCAATGGTACCCCGGTCAATTAAACCTTGAATTATGTTTCGAAGGTGAAAGCATTGGTCAGTGGTATGACCAGCGGTTTGGTGAAAGGTGCAATGGGCATCTGCCTTGAAGTTTCTTGGAAGTGGATTGGGCAATGGACATGGATTCAAGGGCTAGATGAGGTTTTGGCTTAACAGGGCCTGATAAATTTTGGAGAGGGGAGCATGGAGCTCGGTGTATTCTTTTTGGACTGGGACAGGGAAACTTTCTGGTGACCACAAAGTGGTTGGTTGAGAGATGTTGTTTATGGTTGAGACTGCAGCACTGACAGGTTTGCCATATTTTCTGGGTGTGAACTGTCCGCACACTTTCTTTAGCTCAACCTCTATTTTAGCAAGACCTTCCTCGATTTCTACTCCTGCTTCTCTGAGAGTTCGGAAGTGGGGATAGTATTTTCCTCCCATGGTTGCTCGGCATGGGGCAAGAAGTTCTTCTTCACTATGTTGACTTGTTCTTCCTCGAATGGCCGATTGGTCATAGTGGCTGCCTTTTCCCTCCATCGGGCTATGAAGTTACTGACTAATTCCCCAGAGTTATGTTTGAGCAGCTCTAAATCACGGAGGGTGACCTCAAGATCTTTGTTATATTTGTACTGCGACACGAATTCACAAGCTACATCCTCCTAGCTACAGATTTTGGACTCCTCGAGAGACAAAAACCATTGGAGAGTGCTATCCTTCAAAGTTTGCTGAAATAGTTAGGGCATCACTTCTTCAGAAGCCCCAAGGAGAGTCATGGAACGGTGATAACTGCGAAGATGAATAATCGATGGTCCACTTCCTCCGAATTTCATGATATTCGGTATCTTGAACTTCTCGGGTAACCTCGCCTTTGAATAAGGAGACATGTGGGTGTAGTCCATGTAATTTCCGAAGATTCTGACTTGGTCGAACTTCTTAGTTAGCATCTTGAAATCTTCTTCGACCTTGTTCAATTCTTCCTCTTTCGGATCAACGATCACAGGCGAGTTAGTCCCAGGCTGGGCAAGGTTTGGCATAGGAAGCTGGGCAGGTGGGGGCCTATTAACAGGAGGGGAACGTGGAGCGTGTTGATCCTCTTCGGGAACTTAGATAGGATCAGATGGACCCATAGCATGAGGGAATAAGGCCTCGGTAACTTTAGGAACAGGAACCTGGTTTCGTTGCATCTCTTGGACTTCAGTCTGAAGGTTGTTAATCTTGGACACGAGCTGAGCTAAAACTGTCGTTAGATCTGGCTGCGCAACTGGCACTTGATCTGTATTCTCTATGGAAAGCGGATGGATACCAGACTCAGAAGAAGTAGTAGGGGAACGAACGGAGCTCCGGGGTGATTTTACTGAAGATCGAAGCCAATAAGGAGCCTGTCCAAGGACGTGCGATCGACTTGAGAAGGCATAAAACGGGATTTATTTTTAAAAAGGAAGAAGGAAAATATTTTTAACATTTTTTTTAGATTGAAAGACAAAATATTTTTGTATTTTTGATAAAGAAAAGAGAAATATTTTTTATGAAGAAGGGATAAATATTTTTGGGTTTTTGATAAAGAAAGAAGGAATGTTTTGGAGACGGGTCTCAGCATGATTATTATTATTATGTTCTCACTTGTACTAAATTCTCCTAAATGCAAAATAAAATGTCGGACGGGACTCGAGCCTGGAAAAGTTGGGTTTGTAACATATGCAAAGCTATGGATGGACTTATAACCAGGCTCATGGGCAGGGTCCCATTTTAAAAAAGCGCAAAAATTTGGGCGACAGGCCAACCCGGAATTTCGGCAGAGTTTCGGGTTGAAATCGACAATCTAACATGTGTGTCCTAGGCTTGACACCTATATGCGGGTATGTAGTTGGTTGGGTGAATCGAAAAGGGTTCCCCCCTTTGGCGTGGCTTCCACGATATACGTCTTGCTTTTGAGGGAAATAGGCACGTGTGGACAAGCCATTTGATATACCTGAGTGTACATGAATTTCCTCACTATATACCTCGTGGGGATGGTACGTGTGAGGGTGAATTCGATATACTCGGCATACGTGAATGTGTTCCCTGCGATATACCTCCCATCATGACTTCGGTCAAGCGGTACGATGCGGGGGAACCATTCGATATACGTCGAAGGTACTTGGCCAATGAAAGGTGAGAGTCATATCGCTTAGGCTAACTGCGCTCTGTCGGACCAGCGCCCATCACGAAGTGACCCTCTAGTTACTGGACAAAATTTGTCCAATCACAGTGCTCTTTGGTGATATCGTGTGAATCATGCATGATTCTCTTATTAGTATCTTATGAGAGTATCTTTCTTGATCATGCCCAACAGTGAGCAAAGTATGAGTACCAATGGTATACCAAGTATGGGTGATGCGTGCAACATGGGGATATATGTGATCCTAGGTGCACGTGGTGTGATGTATACATGGAGATTTTTTTTACAAGTGTGTGAATGGAGGAATAAGCATTAGGTACTCATGAATAGTAAAGGCGAACATGAAAAATTGGGGAAAATATAAAAAGATATAACACCCATGTAAACAGAGTTTAGCCCTCAAAATAAACAGTCCCCAGCGGAGTCGCCATTGTGGCCATCCCCTTTCAAATCCTCACAGCGGGAGAGACGAAGAGGAAGGGGGCTTCGTCTTGGGAGGATCTTGGTCCCGCATATCCCTCTCGGGAGTGCTTCGGTCGGCGTCGGTGATGACATGAAAATGTAGAGAGATAGAGTCGCAAGTCTATTTTACTCAAAATAGAAAAAAGAAAAAAGGGAGCCATCTCGAAGGACAGCATCCAAAGACATACTGATACATACGAAACCAAAATGATTCGAAAAGGGTTCGGAGGCTAAGTTATGAAATGGGAAGGTGTTAGGCACCCATTCCGCCCTTACGGTCTCTCATGGGTTATTGCTATTTTCCTTTATTTCCCCATGATATGTGTGCATGTGTATATATAGCGGAGATAGGAATAATCGACTTGCATCATGGAAGAGATAAAGTGAGTCATCCGTAGGAATGTTCCAAAAAGTAATATTAGAAATATAGGATTTATGCGATTATCCTAGTGTTGATCGTTATAACAGAACGATAACACATATGGAATAATACGCCACTAAGAACAAATATGTGTATATGTAAATATATAGAGTCTAAGAGAGTTAAATTTAAAGAATATAGAAAAAATAGGAAAAATTAGGAAAAGGACTCGAGTCTCGGGTTTTACCCCGAGACGCCTACATAGCCTATAGAGGCATCAAAGTCCACGTAGTTCATATGCAAAATGAGGGGTGGTATTTATCCTATAAATCCAATCAGGGACTTCTCTTGTATGTGTGTGTGTGTGTAAAAAAGTGTTTTAGTTGTGAGAAAAGTATGAGAATTCCCGTTTGGAAATTTATGAGAAAATTCCTCTTTTTCTTGTTTTTTGGGTTTTATTTATATGAAAATAAGCGATGTGCAATAATACTTAGATAAAAAGTGTATTAGGATATGTGAGATGAGTGAATGAAAGTACTAAGTAACAAAACAAACTAATACGAATTTAGAAGAATTTAAGGAGAGAGTGGAGAAAGTTAGACCTTCTTGAAGATCTTGAGCTTGATCTTGGATGTTAGAGAGAAGCCCTTGCACTTGGGTGATGATGGAGGGTACTTAATTCACCAAGTTTGATGAAAAAGGTGATGAAAGGTGAAGGTTGGAAAGGGATTTGGATGTGGAAATCACGCTGACTTCGAGAGGGGTTTTCTGAGCTTGCTGAGAGTGATCAATCTCTGATCTTCCTCCACCTTGAAATGAGGTCCTTTTTATAGGCCCAGGGCATTGCCGATCGGCATAGTGATCACGCGTGAAACGCGACGTCAATCAAGACTCTGGTCGTTGTTTTCTGTTTCACCGCGTTGATACAAAAACCTAAATTATTACTACACTTGCGATACACGTATAACGGTAAGTCAGGTATTGAATCCACGGGGAGTGTTAGTATATCTCATAATCGGTTTATTAATTCAGGACTAAAAGTGTAAAAGGTGACGTGTGCTTGTAAATAAAATAAAAGAGAGCAGTTAAGTCTAAATAAAAGTAAAGCGAGGATCGGGATAATGTCAAACCATATGGATCAAAACAACTATTAATCAGAATTCCAGCTCGAGAGAAATTTAATCGAGCATCCTTAATTAATCATAAACTTCACACAATAAGGAATTTAAGCCAAAGTTGTGTGAATAAACATTTATTCGAAATTGGTCATATGCGAATTAAACTCGAATTATCACTATAAACACTAACGATGCATGACAGAGAAAGTTAAACGCATAATAATCCTACTTTAATTCGCACGGGTTCAATTAGACGTAATTTTGCACAAAACCTAATTTTCGGAGCTCAAGGCCCGTAAATGGCGGAACGAAATCCCGACCATATTTATCTAAGGGTACATCATAAATTAAACTATTTTAAATCAATTAAACTAAGAAAGCAAGAAATCAACATAATTAAACTAATTAACAAAGCAAGAAATAATCAAGAGCAACTATATTAATGATAGAGGAAATGGAAAGTTCAACTTAAAAAGCCCAAATGGTTGTCATCCCAAAGATAAATGAATCCAAGCTCTCAAAACCCAAAACCCTAAGCTTTCGTAACCCTAAAACGAATTAAAACTGAATCTATATCTATTACAACAAAAATCCCTTATATAGTAAGTTGGGAGAAAAATAAAGAAGAAAGAAAATAAAATGGAAAATATCTTAGAAAATAGGGGATCGATCGATCGATCCCTTTGATCGATCGATCGATCAATCAAATATCATCCCACTGTCTCCCACGATTTTAGAAACATAGAGGGATCGATCAATCGATGGTTTTGATCGATCGATCGATCAAGCAGGTGTGAGCTAAGCTGCCCTACTTTGGTTTCCTTATGGTTCCCTTTCGCTAAAAATCCCGTAACTTCTTCGTTCGGACTCAGAATCACGCATCGTTCGTGGACACGAGAGGCTCGCAAGGAAGGCTACAACTCCCGTGAAGATGTCGGGCCAGGTGCCCAAACTGTAAAATGACTAAATTGCCCTTGAACGTGCGATTCCATACGGAATTTCATCGGAATGCGTCAAACCTTCATACTTAGCATCCAATTACCTATAAAAGCTCAATTAACCCCTGCAAAGCATGTTAACATAGAAATCCAAGGTTTTCATGTTAACGAGCATAAATATAGGGAATAAGATACCCGAGGGGGCTAATAACGCGTATGTTAACGGATGAAATACGCAATATTTGCGTATTATCACACCCCCTAACTTACACATTGTTAGTCCCTAGTAATGAAATAAGATGCAATAAGAACTACAAGTAAACCAACAACAAGAGATAGGTACAAAAACATGATAAGAAAGCAATAAAAAGACAAGGCCACTTTCACGGGCGAACGATTGCATTTAGCATATGGAATAAGTCGTTAAACCCCTAGGTTACCCTAGTGGACGAGTGTCGTCTCGTGAGGGTTTTCAGGGATGAAACCAACAAACATCATAAAGTTTCCTCAAAATATACCCAATCAAGAATGCGGCAAACTCAACAATATGAACAAGATTTCAACATGTTATTAGCATAGCAAACGAATTCACATGAAAAGTCTGTAGTTATTAACATTATAGAATGCATCTCATTGAATTGAAACCTTAAAATGTGGGAGGGGAGCAAGTACATGCAAAGTGTGATTTGGCTAAAACTTAAATAAATCGAATAATAAACATCAACGCGTGCATATATTCAAATCCTCACCGGGCATTACACTCATCAAATGAATTCACTTGAAACGGGGAGGTAACACACGGGACATGCGGGAATAATGAGTACATGTAAAGGGAAACTAGGTCGCGCACATGTCACAATTGAAGAACGCTATATAGAAAATAGAAACTGTAATCTCAATGAAAGATATCACACATATAAAAGAGGCGAAATGCATTTTCATAGATTATTAAAACTATATAAACCTTTGAATTACATCTACTTAAGATCACATAGGACTTTAATAGGATTTTAATGTAGTCTAGGCTAGGGTACGAAATGAAAGGGATGTATATACGAATTCAAAGTGTTTGGGGATGAAACTCGGGCTAATGGGAAAAAGTGGGCAATAACAAAATTGGACAAATAACATCCAAACAAGCATTACATATATCAATCGAGAGAGAAATCAAAGCTTATTGAATCACTATAAACAATATATACAAATTTCTCTTTCTTTTTCTTTTCTTTTTTTTTTCCTCACTTTTTCTTTTGTTTTCTACTTTTCTCTTTTTATTTTTCACTTCTTTCACCATTCTTTTCTCACTCTTGTCATGCTCAAATTGCAACCACAACACACAACATCATTAAATCCCAAGTAACATTCCAAACAAAGGCATGTGAGGTAATATGTATGGTATATAACTCCAATTTGGAGTTGGTTATGGGATATTGGGTAATGAAACGAAAGGCTAGTGTTTAGGCTCAAATGGGTTGACTAAGGAACATGTAAAAGCTGAGGTCAAGGTCATATGGGTGATATACAAAGATGGCCTATGATCATTTCATAAAGTTTACGCAATTCTCGAATCAAAACAATACATGAAAATCATGCTCAAGTAATACATTTCAAGAATTAACTCAATTAATGAATGATCAAATGAAAGAATAGAGAGATTACCAACGACTGTAACATTTTCAAAGAGGAAAGAGTAGTGTATACACTCACAAATGAAGATAATTTTCTAATCTCATTCGGTGTAAGTATATACAATGCAACCAAAGATTACCGAGTTATAAAAATCTTACACCAAATCAATATAACAAGAAAAATGTATGAGCTCATGGGATTAAAGTATAATTCATGAAGTTATTCATAATATTAATGATTTGAGGACTAAAGTCTAATAACTTTTAAAATCGATAACATGAATCGTTGAATTGTCTAATGGATCGGACAATTATTAAAATTTAGCATCGGAAACAAGGGTAAAATGCCCAACAAAAGAGAAAAAAGAAAGAAAATATTTTTGGAAGTTTTCGTTTTTAACAAAAAACATGCTTTGTAACTAAATTGTAGTCAAATTCAAGGACTAAACAAAGAAATGGATAGAATATTCCACACCCCCTAACTTAAACGTTGCATTGTCCCCAATGCGTCCATTAAAGAACACAACACAAAGATAGGAAAAGAATGATATTACCCAAATTTGGAGCGATCTCCATAAGTACAAGTCCAATTGAATCTACAAAACAAGTTAGTACAAAGCAAAACTATGTACCGATGTATTAAGTTAAAAGAATTCATGTCACAAGTTACAACAATATAGAGGGGATGAAGTGCAAATACTAGATAAATTGATGGTGAACATTTTGATTTTATAAAATGGAAGGTCAGACACATCAAAATCCAATAAACAAACTCAAACTACATTCTCATTTTTCATTTCATAAGTTCGATACAAAATAACTTAATACATTCCAACTATTAAAATGAAAGAAATACAAATAAAATAAAAAGTACAAAATACTATCCGATCCAAAAAATGGCCAAAATGGCCCAATACAGCAGCAGCCTAGTGGCCGGAACCACTAAGATCAAAAGGATCCTGAAAATGAGGATGGAGCATCGCATACGAATCATGCCACTGCAAATAATATCTCTTATCATAGCCTGCATCATCCGAAACTCTCGTCGCTGATGTGCTCTGTCCTGCCTCTGCTCGTCATGCTGCTGATCTAGGCAGGACTCCTAAGTAGCCCACCTAAGCTGGGTCTCCTCCTAGCACTGGTCCTGCACTTCCTGATATGACTCAAAGTGGGCATCAAAATTGGCATGTGGCACGTGCGAACCCTCACCCTGCTCCATGTGTCTGATCTCAGCCTCCTCCTCTGCCTGGTCAGCTGCCTCCACCCTCTGCCACTTGTTACCCAGTTCCCCCCATGCGTGAGTCAACATCTTTGAGATGTTATCTTGAGTGAGAAGCCCTAGTGGCTCACGCCTGCGGTCCGCGTTGTACTCGGGGAAACCATGTGAAAGGCAAATCCTTGTGATGAGGGAAGGAAAAGGAAGGGAATATCTCCAAAACTGCTCCTTAGATGTCGCGAACATCATCTCCAAAAAGATTTTGGGCAGGCTGATATCCCCCAAATTATTAATCATTGCATAGATAAATGCCGCATGCTTGTGTCGCACCTCAGATCGGTTTCTCGTCACCATAAAAGAGTGGACATTGATGTAGTGGAGTACTCTCAACAAATCCGCCATTGCAGCCGAACGAAAAGCACCTTTCTTCCATATTTCCCCCGATGAAAGGGCCTCAATCAGCATTGGCACAATTAATGGTTAGTTAGCGTACTAGTTGAAACGGTGGTTGCATGTGAGCGAAACCGAGCAAAAAAAATCAACATTGCGATAAAATTTGTCGGCATGTGACAACGAGTGAAAATCACCCAAGTGTGCGCTAAAAATGGATTGAAAAAATGGTTGGGTCATTTTAGCGAACACTTGGTGTGCGCAATGTGAAACGAGGGTGAAAAAATACCATAGGAACCAACAATATAGCCCCATTCACGAACACAACAATAATACAACAACAAATGTGTGTTCATGAATGCATATATAGCATTACAAGGCAAGAAATCTGTTGGAATGATACACAAAAGGGATACAACCACAAATCATTCAAAACATGTCAAAATATGGTTTAAACATTGAAAACATGACATAATTCAACCCAAATCCACAAATATACAAGTAAAATAGGAAGTATTATACCTTTGATGTGTAGAAAAACTACCATAGTCTAGGGCACGAATGTAGGAAGAGAGAAGAGAAAATAGAATGAAGGAGAAAGGGGGAAAAAAGGTTGTCTCGGTTAATAACTAGTCGATCGATCGATCGAGCCTGGGCATCGATCGATCGATGACACAGTTATTGGCCTACTGCTTCCTGTTTTCAAAATGGGGGGGGGGGGGGGATGGGAAATAAGGGGTATATAGGGGGGTATATGTACAAATAAGTATAAATATATATATATATATATATATATATATATAATAAAATAACAAAAAAATAAAAATAAAATATATAGGTACTTACATACACATATACTACACTAACCAAAAAAAAGAAAAATATATACAACGAGCGACACAGACGCACATTCACAAAAAAAATGAAAAATAAAATAAAATAAAAGAAAAGAAAATAAATGCAAATGCAAATGCGTGAGAATGAGTGTGTGCAAAAGAAAGAAAAATGTTTTTGCGACTTTCTTTCAGTTTTCTTAACAAAAGTATGCCAGGACGCACAATTTCTGCAATTTCAAGTCCGTTGAACCTACATAAAGAGTTAGAACCAAGCATACAAAAAGAAATAAAAAGAGAATAACTAATTACACTAGACTAAATTAAGAAGAAATAAAAATGAAAAAGTTAACTATATACAACCTACATATAGGACTTGTAATTAGCTATATACTAGAAGTAGAAATTTTTGAGGGTCCACCCAAAGAACATTTTGACTTTGTAAGATCAATAGTGGATCCTCCCGAACATGCATGCCGCCCGAAAAATGAAAATTCCATTTGAGCAACGGAAGGCATGTGTAAGGCGGTAAAAGTGAACCATCCCCAGGTAAAAATTTGGGAGGGAGGATTTGGATAGGACGAGTGACAAATACACAATAGGGAGAAGAAAAATTGAATCATCTCCCAAGTATTTTGAAGTTGGAGTGGGAGGCGGCACACATGGAGGCAAAGATTCCTTTATAGAAGGCGACTCGAGCGAATACACCTCGTCAATGAAAAGGTTTGGAACTAAATTTTTTTAACCGATTCATCGGGTACTAAATTGGCGTGACAGTATAGAATAAAGATGGGGACGAAAGAAATTCAATCTCAGGCGATGAGTTATCATCGCTTGAAGATTGAATTTTGAAGGAAATACGATCGTTTACAATGAAACTTTCTTCTTCGAGAATCAAAGAAGAAACGAGTTCATTGCAAATGGATACTATGCCCATTTCTTCCTCATTTTCATTCTCTACTATACCATGGGTCAAGTCAAGAACGATTCGTTCCAAAGTAGGCATAAAGTCCTCATTTGGTTCAAAACAGTCCTCGACTTCGAAAGTCTCAAAAGAAAAGTCATCGTCGGATTCAAATAATAAATCCAACTCATGTTCCCAACAACGATTTTCTTCTTGATAACGGTTTTCAATCCTCTCATTTTCAAGCATGCGCAATCCCTCACCGAAAGTCATAGGGAAAGGAATGGATTCTTGGAAATGAGAAGTTTGGAAATTGTTCTCGGGACTACAATCAAAATAATTAACATAAGAATTTTGAAAATGATTGCAATTCGTTTCAAATTTCTTATCATAAGGATCTCGCAACCCAAAATCGAAATGATCAATCTTGAAATTTATGCAATCCAAACTTTGACTTTCGTAATACTCACCCAATGTCATTTTAGATGTTGCAATTTTTTGGGATTGTAAATATTGACCAAAAGTCATAGGTTTACCGAAAATTTGAGAATAAGACATGCTAAAACTAAAATGAAGCTCGATATGGCGAATTCCACAACGATGATATGCGGCCGAAAAGAATTCAAGCATTTCTAGGCACTCAAATGTGCAAAGCCTGCAAAAAAGGTTAAAATAAAAAATACAAATACAAAAGAAAAATACTACGAACTAATAAGACAATTACAATCTATTACAAAACATTCCCCGGCAACAACACCATTTTGATCACGCGTGAAACGTGATGCCGGTTAAGACGTCGGTCGTTGTTTTTTGTTTCACCGCATTGATACTAAAACCTAAATTACGACTACACTTGCGATACAAGTATAGCGGTAAGTCGGGTATCGAATCTACAGGGAGTGTTAGTATATCTCGTAATCGGTTTATTAATTCAGGAATACAAGTGTAAGAGGTGATGCGTGCTTGTAAAATAAAAACAAAGAGAGAAGTTAAGTCTGAATAAAAGTAAAGAGAGGATCGGGATAATGTCAAACCATACGGATCGAAACAACTATTAATCAGAATTCCAGCTCGAGAGAAATTTAATCGAGCATCTTTAATTAATCATAAACTTCACGTAATAAGGAATTTAAGCCAAAGTTGCGTGAATAAACATTTAATCAAAAATTTGTCTAACGCGAATTAAAATCGGATTATCGCTATAAACACTAACGATGCATGACAGAGAAAGTTAAATGCATAATAATCCGACTTTAATTCGCGCGAGTTCAGTTAGACGCAATTTTGCACAAAACCTAATTTTCGGAGCTCGAGGCCCGTAAATGGCGAAACGAAATCCCAACCCTATTTATGTAAGGGTACATCATCAATTAAATTACTTTAAATTAATTAAACTAAGAGAGAAAGAAATCAACATAATTAAACTAATTAACAAAGCAAGAAACAATCAAGAGCAACTATATTAATGGTAGAGGAAATGGAAAGTTCAATTTACAAAGCCCAAATGGTTGTCATCCCAAAGAGAAATGAAGCCAAGCTCTCAAAACCCAAAACCCTAAGCTTTCCTAACCCTAAAACCAAGGTTCTAAAAAACGCGGGGCGTGATTGAGGCGTGGAGGTCAAGCCTTAAGTCTTAGAAGCCTAGGCGAGCCTTGGCGTAAAAAGGCGTGAAAAGGCGTTTAGGCCTTCTTAATATAATTTAATATTTTTTAACCATAACAAGGCTATTAAAATATAAAATTGCACATATCATAAGAATATGTCTGAATATATGCAAATTAAAATACTATCTGATTATTTTGGATAAGATAATGGTCCGGTTTGTAAACAAATTCTTTAAAATGCGACATCGTTTCACTAAGGCATTGTTGTTTTTAGAAAAAAGTGCGCCGTAAGGATTTTACCAAGAATAAGGCGTGAAAAGCGTAAGGCGAGGCGTTTCTCCCAAGCCTTAAGCCTAGGCGTGCCTAGGCGGAGCCTAGGCGGGTTTTTTAGAACAGTGCCTAAAACGAATTAAAATTGAATCTCTATTTATTACAACAAAAATCCCTTATATAGTAAGTTGGGAGAAAAATAAAGAAGAAAGAAAATAAAAGGGAAAATATCTTAGAAAACAGGGGATCGATCGATCGATCAATCAAATATCAGCCCACCGTCTCCCATAATTTCATAAACATATAGGGATCGATCGATCGATGGTTTTAATTGATCGATCGATCGAGCAGGTGTGAGCCAAGTTGAGCTGCTTTGGTTTCCTTATGGTTCCCTTCCGCTAAAAATCTCGTAACTTCTTCATTCGGACTCATACTCGCGCATCGTTCATGGCCATGCGAATCTCGCAAGGAGGGCTACAACTTCCGTGGAGATGTCGGGCCAGGTGCCCAAACTATGAAGTGACTAAATTGATCTTGAACGTGAGATTGCGTACGAAACTTCACCGGAATGCGTCCAAACTTCATACTTAGCATCCAATTACCTATAAAAGCTCAATTAACCCCTACAAAGCATGTTAACATAGAAATTAAAGGTTGTCTGGTTAACGAACATAAATATAGGGAATAAGATACCCGAGGGAGCTAATAACGCGTATGTTAACGGATGAAATACACAATATTTGCGTATTATCAATACCAATCTCACAAAATCCACTTGAACACTACAAATTTATCATTTCTCATTTTCTAGGGTATCACACATAAGAGTCATATACATCTTGAACCAGAACATAAATGTCCACTAGAGTTCTCTTTTAACTTTTCAAAAATTCGTATTTGAATTTTCATAGGCTTCCTCACTTAGTGAAGACGATTACTACTGAAAAAACACTAAACACCACTATGAGCCCAAAATTCAAACCATAATTTGGTGCATATATAAGCACTTAATTCACCTTCATGGGGTCATCCATGTCACTTACCACATATAATCTCCCCTAACCTTATACCTGGTCATACACTACTATTCGAAAAATCTTTCAAATTTATATACTTAAGGTTTCCCCGCTTCTATTGTCGAAAGACAAAACCTTTTAATGTCCTTGAATCAATATTTGAATTTCAAAACCATGTACACACTGTCTCAGTCGTATCCTATAACCTACTAACCACATACAACAGACCATTAGGACCAAAACAAGTAAGTAAATATTTGCAAATTATTTTAATCACCCATGCTATCATGCACACGTACACCAAGATGCTTATGCAAACCTAAACGAATATTCACATGGAACACGCCATCAGTTACCGTGATGCATAAGCCATGCTCGACCTAACCCACACCAACACTGAGTTAAAACCATGTCGTACCGAGGTAGGCACTGAATGAGAATATTTTAACCATTAAAGTAAAATGAAATGGCTTCGGGATATGGCCGAACATCCGATATTATTTTCCAAAATTTGAAGGACTTCCACACAAGAACCACAAACCTTTTCTTGCTCGTTGCAGACCCAAAACTACACATAACTAGAGATACCAATGTGTTTACTTGCTAAGAATTGGTGTTGTACCTATCAGGGCACGTACCTTAGCATAAAGTATCACCTCACATTGAGGATAAACCATGAAACCATTAAACTTATGTAACGACTACAATCATATTATCTTTAGGAAAACTACAACAATACACTTTCGTCTTTAGAAATGATGTTTACCCCTTTTGTTCACCCTGGTGAACATAAATTTTACTTTAATAATCGTCAAGGAATTAATGATTGTTCTGCGATTCCATGCTCAAATTTCTTCTTTAACCATTGTAAACACAATGCATCTCAACTTGAACCTCAAGGATGAAACCCAACCAAACACATTTCGATCATCACATGCCTTAGGACACAAGCGATCGGTGTCCATGAATGTTACTATGGGTGAGCCCATCTCGTGCCATGCCCACCCTACTATGGGTGTAGTTTCCATAATGTTAACGAGCATATACTTCACAATATGCCTTCACTTGAGTTTGCATGCTAATTATGTCGACCGATGTCGACACATTTGAAAATATTATGATGCTCAAATCATATTTACCCCTTTACATCATGCTTCTCATTTTCCACTTCCTATTTGTAATACCCCGTATTTTTTCGTATTTGAATTTAATTAATTCAGTAATTAATTAGTTATTTTAAATTACACGAGAGAAGTAATTTAATTGAATTGAGTAATAATGTGTTTGTTAAATATTAATCGAGAGTGAGATAATGATTAATATTATGAATTTGAACTACTATGTGAATAGTACCTAGCGTATGGAAACTATTACGCGTAATAGTGAGTGATATTGGTATAATTGGAATTATCTCCACCATGAGTCGCGTGTAGACTAATTTGAGGCCGAGATGAAATAATTATGTAGAGTGACTTGGATGAAGATTTTTAGGTCATGGATGACTCCTCGGGGTGTCTATTGGGTCACGGGGCATTATTAGGATAAATCGGCACCATATAAGGGCATTTTAGTCATTTAGGAAATGAGGGTTAGGACACCTACGAATTTCTAAATCCTTTGTCAGATGTTATATAAGAGGGGATAGGGTTAGAAACTCAAAATACAATGGGAGTCCATTTGAGAACAAAAGGAGAGAGTTCTTGGAGCATTTGAACAGATTTTTGGAGCAAAGCTTTCATCGATTGGGAAGGAATATTGGAGGAGGAAACAATCAAATTCATCACCAAGCCGCGAAATCAAACCCTACTGATCAAAGAAAAGTTTTTATATACAAGTTATTTGAGGTTATAATACGCATGTCACTATGGTTTCATAATATCTTGATTTAATTGACATTCCTGGAAGAAAAGAACAATTTAAATGCATGTTTGGGTAAGAATTTCATGTAGAAGGATTTGGTATCGGGAGAGTATAGTAAATCAGGGGTTATGTGTTATTATCCATGAATTTAACCTGGGTTTATGTTGAATATTAATGGAGAATATTAAAACTTAGGGTTCTTGAGGATTAGATAATTAAATCACTTCGTGAGCGAAAATTATAAGGTTTTGTTATTGTGTTTACGTTAGAAATAATCCTAATGCATGTAGAAATGGTTAGGGACAATTGGTTTCAAATTTGATGAAGAAATATGTAAGTTATGTGGGTGTTAATGGAGAAAAACGCACTTGAATAAGGAAGAAGACGATACAGCAGATTTTCGAATCGATTCGTCCAAGATGTGAATCCATTTGGTCTCTTATCGAATCTCTTCGATTGCCCAAAAAATATGAAAATTTCCCTTTTAAGACTAGAACTCCTGAATTATTGTTGGGAAAACGTTTAGGACATTGTTAGAATGTAATGAGGGATCCATTATATTGCCGGAGGCTTTGATAAGGTTATGGGAACTAAGTGTTATTGAGAGAATTAAGACAATGATTAAATGGGATTAAACGATAATGTAATTAATTTGTAATTACGGGGAAGCGTGAGTGAGATTAAGGTATGGACCAGTAGAGTAAGTAAGAATTAGCTACTGAAATAAATCAAGGGGTAATGAGGACCTTAGAGTAGAGAATGAAACTCCATTAAATACAATAGTGAGTATAATTGTAAATTGGAAGTACGGTGAGAATTAGAGTAATATATACTACGTACGAAGTTATGCTATTTAAGTTGTGTATATACCTACCGAATATATATCGGTGGAGTGAATACCTATTGTATACTTGATTGTACTGGGGTCAAGGTGACATTTAGAACCAATATATGAAATGAATATTGGGGTTGAGGTAACATTCTGAACCAATATATGAAATGAATATTGGGGTCGAGGTAACATTCCGAACCAATATATGAAATAAATATTGGGGTCGAGGTAACATTCCGAACTAATAGTCCTTAATGTGTGATATGGGGACATGTTAGCAAATTATGCACTTATAGTAAATTGTGTATGAAATATATACCGTATGAATAATTTACTTTTGTGTGATAGTAGACTACTAGATGATAAATCCAAATAAAAAGGTAATTAAATAGAGAAATGATAACATGCGAGAAATGTTACTTAAAATTATTATAATATATGAGTGATGTTAATAAGATAACATATTGTATGGGCGGTATCGGGATTTGGAAGTGGTAGTCTTGAAATGAAGTACTTATGTCTAGTTAGCTTTGGTAGAATAGCTAGGTGGGCTAAGTGAAAACGTTAGGCGTGCATAATAGATGAGAGGTGAGGAAATTCAAGTGAGTGTACGTAGAGTCTAACATGTGTAATCAATAATTGATTTTAAATTGTGATAAATACTTACAAAATATTTTCAAAATGTTTTGGGTACTAACCCTTGCTATAAAATCTTTTTAGAAACCTTTTAGGTGTCTAGCCACAGGGATGCCAGACGTGATGGTTCTCTACAGGGATGTATGGTTGCAGCACTGCGGAGGCTTGCAGGGCTTTGATTAGATGCATCCATGGTTTCATTTGTAGTGTAGCAGTTATTCCAGTATTCCAGTTTGGGCATGTTGCCCTTTGATATTTTATTTATTTAGTATTTCAGCTTCAGATTTGTATTCGGATTTTCTTTTTAGTTGGATTCATTATTTGTCTTGGGAATTTTAGCCGATGGTTTATTCGCCAAGACTTTAGTTATTAATTTATTTGTGATGATTTAGACTCTAGTATGGTGTGAATGTTTTATATTCAATGCTTTCGCATATTACTATTTTTTGTTTAATAGAAGATAAAAAATTGGCACCGGCTTAATTAACTTATAGGTGATTAATAATAAATTTTGTTTTTGACAGTGATGTTAAGAATGGACCATTTTGTAAATATTGTTTTAATTTAATAAAGTCCTAATCACCCGGTATTTAATTAAGTGGGGTGTCACACTGCGCATGACACACATAGTGTCAATCTTATCCATTCCATATAAATTTGATAGAATCCTATCAGCAAACACACAATGCAATGTCACTCGTCATTCTTACTAACCATACATGGATACCATTCCTAAACTGCAAAAGTGACATTATCGCCACCTTTATCTTCTAATTATTCTAGAAGCCCAACATGCGCACCTATAATTCCCTTTTTTTTATCAATAACTTTACATGAATAACTGCTCATATTGAACCCTACATATAGTTCCAATACACGAATTTCCCCTTAGACAAATAGTTATGTTACTTAGTAATTCTAAGTCCAACCCGACATACAGAGTCCAAGAAATTTCAAAGACACTAGGCTACCTAACACCGCTGAACCTAACGATGCTACCCAAATTACACAGACCTTATACTCTAGCATAACTCCTTACTATAAATCTCCAAAGTTGGTAAAACCATAATTTTCTAGTCCTCTAACGAGTCATGATCACAAAAATTGTAATACCCCCCAACAATGTTGCTTGTAACACTCTTGGAGAAAATGGACATACATATAATATTGTCCAAGGGCGATGAGACGCTTTTATAAAATTCTACCACTCTTATTATGTGAGGCGTCTTAGTGCTTACCCCAGACTTATGTTGATATGATTTCCCTCCAATGACAATGCAATCGCTCACCTGTTTATGGGAGAACATAAAATATTCCACTAAAATTTCCCCTTTTGAGACTGAACCTTTCCATATGCAATTTCTATACGAGAGAAACTACATATGGTTTACTTGCTTTATATCTCCTTCTCCTTCAAACACTTTACATATATCGAGTCAACCAATGGAAGACATTTGAATACTTATCATGATGAAAAAATGCACTACTACGATTTAACATTTCCCTTGGGTAACGGGAACCCTTCATACTAGGTACCAAACTCCTTTGGAACATTTATTCAATGATATTTGGAAGCCTTCAACATTAACCCTTGGTGTGCACTTCTATTATACTGCTGACACTAGTTTGTGTTTCGAATCAGGTTGCGACGCTATCTATGATGAGACACAACCTTAGTGTCAAGTCTCTCTTAATTACTATTATTACTTTTAGATAACAGTGAATGCCGAACCAAGGCTCCTATTCTTTTCGTTATGGTATCATCATGCTTCCGTCGTGCTAATCTGATAACTCAATTCTATGAGTTGTCAAAATTCCTCCATGGAATCCTTACTATATAACACAAGAAAACATTGCTCGATCCTCAATAAGGCTTAAACCCTTCACTACACGACATGGTATTCCACCTACTTTCCTAGAATTTAAACATTATTGCATGTTTTCAAAGTGAGAACTTATCAAGATACTTATCAATCTACCCAAGAATGTCGACGAGATAACACAACGACTAATACTCAACATGTAATTATCGTTGAAGAATCCCTAATGATGTCTTAATACTTAACTCCAACGCCGTGGTCGAATGTGTACACAAATCGGAGTCCTTGCACTCCTTACAAGGTCAAGCCTAAATCTAGGCTTTTATGATTTAAGATCAAAACCCAATCTAATGATTACATGCCATTCTTGTAGGGACTTTAAACCCAAATATCTGATGCTAGGTTGTAACTTCCTGAACCGGGTTTAAAGATCACCCATGAGTCAACTCGATCCAGTATGGATAAGTTAAGTGTTTAGTGATATTAAATAACCTACATGACACCAAAAAATATAAAATGGTCAATGCCAGGAACAGTGATCCGATGGTCAGAGTAAAAAAATGTGACCCCTAACTAATTACGTGATTGGGGTTTACGGTGACCTCATATAGGAGATGGTCACGGTCAGGAGCCGTGACCAAAGGGGTCATAGTAAAAAACTATAACCGAGTTGTAACCTATTATGGAGCTAAACTTACCACCCTTTCGTCACAGTGGTGGTCATGGTAAAAAATCGTGACCCACACGTGATTATTTACAGTGAACCATGGTCACGGTTTGGAACCGTAACTCCCAAACTCTATTCAAAATCATCACGTTAACTTGATCACAATTCAGAATCGTGATGATTTCTCGAGCTTTAATTTGTCACGAATGTGATCACGATTTAATTGGTCACAGAGGGGGTTGTGACACCCTGCCCAATTAAATATCAGGTGATTAGTCATTTATTAAATTAAAAAAGAATATCCAGTTGGTTCATTCTTTGCATCACTGTCCAAAAATGTTAATTACTAATCACCTACATTAGTTAATTAAATCGATGCCAAATTTTAAGTATTTTAAATTAACATGCAATGATCTGAATTACATAAAAAAATAAACCACATTCAATATTCCAATTGATCAACATCATAAATAGCAAAATATCCGACTCAAATAAAATATGACTGGAATAAACACTCCAACCTGAAGCTCCAATACAGTAATCAATATTTAAAACTAAATCTAACAACTGAAAATAAATGAAGTATAGTGTCTCTGGAAATAACTACTAGTAGAAGATGGGGCAGCATGCCTGACTGAAATAGATAAAATGATGTATATGATCTAAAAGGAATGGAAGTGTCGACAACTGAGGTCCTGCAAGCATCCACAGCAACAGCGGCACGTCAATTGAGAATGAACTCCTAGGTTGGGCGTCTCTGTGGCTAGGCACCTAAAATGATTCTTACAAAATAGATTTGGAAAACGGGTCCGACCCCGAGTAAAATAGTTTAAAAATATTTGCAAGTATTTAAAATGCATAATCAGCAAATATTATACACATGTTAGTTTCACGTTCTCTCACTTGAGGTCCTCACCCCACAACTAATATGCACACCTAACATATTCTTCTAACCCGTTCTAATTATGCTACCCTGACTAAATAGTTCAAGTCCATTATCTTACTACACATACTTACTCGTGGTGCCCACCCATATTACCCATACAATATGTTATTGATTTGGTTTCTCATATCATTTAAATCAATTAAGAATTCACCAAATAGATATTAAGTTTCCACATTCTTTAGTAATTTTAGATATCACTATCTTTCTCATCTACTAAGCACACGCAGTAGGATAAATCAAAAGTGTATATATATACACACACACACATACACACACACTAATACAATACCCCTAGGTTGAGACTTGCGGTGCATGCATACTCTGTTATTAAGTCTCGGTACATCACGTACTAAATAAAGGACTATCAGTTCGGAATCACTCTCGAACCATAATATACAATTCACACATAATTGGAGGCGAACATCGTACTTGGCCTTTGGGATATGTAGATACCTACATACCCAAATGACCGGGCATACCCTCATTCACACAAGCAGTGGTCATCCCTAAGTTCTATGTTCTGAGGTACAAGTCTAAAGTCCCCTAAGATGGCTCATCAAGATAAGACTATCTCCTTTTCAAACCTCCCGTGATAGCAAGCATCGTAGCTATGTCATACACATAATAAGCCACACATTAGGTATTCACATAACCTATCTATATATATTCAGTAAAGGTAAGCACATACCCTATAATATATTCCGTACGTAGTCTATATAACTCTCGTATAGCCTATGTATTATTAATATACTATTATGCTTCTTATTCGTATATTCCCAAGTGTTTCCCATCACTTGAAAGGTTACCAATTGTTTCTCAAGTCCATTCAGTAGCTATCTCACCCATACCCTACTGGTCTAAGTCACCGGTTCCTTAGTAATCCCCTTGCCACAATAAGGTTCCCCGAATTTAAATCTCACCATAATTATGTCCAATTAAATTTAACCCTAAATTCTCCTCATGTGATTAAGTCTCATAACAATCCTTGGCCTAGTGGTATTTATTATAAGTCCCATTATATTTAAATATTACCTTAAAATTTATCCCGATCGCTTTTCACGCATTCTAAGCAAAAAGGGAGAAATTTATCAGAAATCTGGGCAACCGAATTGATTCAGCCTTGGACTGAATCGATTCGCCTACCGAATTGATTTGCCTGTAGTAGGTGTTCATCTTCTTCCTTTAACAGTTATAGGTTTCACCATTTTTAATCATCCAAACCTTCATTACACGATCATATACTCCCAACCAAACCTATCAAACATTATCCTAACATATATGCACGATTTCTAACGTAATAGAATCATCAAATCATCAAAAATATCTATAAATTAAATAAATTCCAAGAAAATCCAAGAAAACCTAAAATTATCATTTTTGTTCAAGAACTCAACTAAAAACCCAGGTTTCTTCATAAGTTAATAGTTATGAATTAAAAATTTCATTTTACATGCATAAGGGTTATATCTTAACTCAAATTCAACCTAAGAACATGTTTTAAATCTCTCAAATTAAATCAAAATTTATGAAAGTCATAGATTAATCATCCTACTCTAACATGGATGATATATCTTTCCTAATTTCAGCATGAGAAATACTTGCCTCTATTTCAAGGTATGATTCTCTATAGAAGTATGGTACGTTTGTGATCTTCTCCTCTTGATCTTCACGATGGCGGTGTTTATGGTGCAAGAATGGTGTGATATGGCCTTGGGGTCTCCTAAGATACTCCTACTATGACCTCTCTGTGAGTTTGCAACTTCTAACACTAGTTACAAAAGTTATAGATTTAGAATTTTCGTGGGTTTTCTTTCCTCTAAAATAAAAAAGATCGAAATAACCTTTTGGGGTGTCGGTTTGGCCTAAAATTGCCCCGTGACTCAAACTAAACCCGTGAGTACACTTTTCTAACTATTTCGACCCTTACGGACACACTGACTCACTCATAATGACCACATAAAATATCAAAAGTAAAATTATATTTTATTTTCTAAATTAAGTCCCGACACGACTGACACGCGTGCCTCGACTAAATTTATCGTAACTGTCGTATTTTCAATCTCGACAATTATAATATTTTTGTATCATTATTATTACTTATTCATTAAGTAATATTAAATATAAATAAATATTAACCCTTATCTCGCTAATTAATATTTATTTACCTGATCAATTTCTAAATATAATTTAATTAATCCCAATTAATTCCCAATATAAAAATCAATAAAATTACCGGGTGTTACATACTTCGCCTCGAATAATGGAATTTCATCCCAAAATTCGAAAAAATGAATCACCTGGTATGAACAACTCTGGATACTTTTCTCATATCTCATCTTCGTGCTCTCAAGTGGACTCGTTGGCATTATGATGCCCCCACTGAACTCGTACAAGTGGAACTACCTTTGACCTAAGTCTCCTCTCGCGATGGTCTAAGATAGAAACCGACCTCTCCTCATATGAAATATCAGGATTCAAATCAATATCCTACAAAGAAATATGTGTGTGAGCCAACTCATCCCGGAGATATCGCCTCAGCGAAGAAATATAAAATACATCATGAATCCTATGCAAGTTATCTACCAACCCAAGTTTATATGCAATTGTCCCAATCCTCTCAATAATAGGGAATGACCCCATAATATCACCTTAGATTTCTTACACACAAATGTGTTCGAATGTGCTCAAGATTTACTCGCAATAATCTTTTGTTATTTCCACTATACAAACACCAGTGGTACTATTTCAACCAAAGGTCTGCTCACTACAAACCACGATTAGCAACAAGTTCATTCAAGCCCTTACATAGTAATATATTCCGTTATGATTACGGTCTCACTAATATAATGACACGTAAAACTATTTGTAATTCGATAACAATGTCTCAAAAGACAAGCCTATACTCCACTGGCTCTATCATCTCTATGTTAGAAAAGATCTCACTTCTATAAGTATCAATTTCCCTTATTATCATACCAATCCATCTCTCCTCATGGGGTACACCCTCATCAATCCTTTCATACTCATGTCAGACTTCAAAATTTTGGCCCACATCAACGTACTCTCATTACATTTCTAGACTGTACGAAAAGGATGTAAATTGACTCAATCCTTATCGATGGATCATGAATCACTTTGGATCCGAGAAACTTGTTATTTCCCATTTTTCAACTATCCAAAGGGTGGGTGAAATTTTTTCTCCCTATTAAGTCTCATAATCCACTTAGGAGTTAATATTCTACTATGGGTAATCACATCCAACCCTACCAGCTGTAGTTAATATTTCTAATTACTCTAAAAATCCAAGACATCCATCCTCACATTCCGCCACATTCTATATCACCCCTCCCGACTATCCATCGGCTTATGGTTAACACACCTAGCTCAGGGCTCAACACTGCCCCCATTGCCTCCTGATACACCCTATTCAAGGTGGGACTCATGGGTATTGTCCTGATTTACAATAATATTAGGCAGAACCTTGTGCCGATTCATTTTTTCTCTTTAATAATCTGTTGGGAACACTGCCCGTTAATATAACACACCCCAAAATATTAACAATTATTTGGCTCATGAATAGTTCACTTAACAACCCAAAGAAAATCTTGACTACTCCGCGATTTTAATAATCCAATAATGAACTTTATCAATCTGCGTATCCCTTCCATCCCCGGAATTATCAATCTATCATAACATTCGAGTCGGTAGTATCGGACCAACCATTTCATATTACAAGTGATGCACTTGGAGACAACTTCACTATGTAATACTCAACCTAAAATCAACGGACTCAACATCTCAGTTCACGTGGAACATCTTACTCCACTTTTTTTGAGATATACAAAAATTATTGCCTGTGTGTTTGCTCCAAAATTTCTCACTTCCTACGCCCTTTTTTCGTCTATTATAATACAAGAAACCACTCTACGCGTGAACCACTCTACGCATTCGACTAGATGAGACTCCATTTGTTTCCAAGGTATTTTAACTCACCTCGGTTATGGGAGTTTTCTCGTGATATACACATGGTCAAACTATCTCCTTTCTCGAATGAAGTTCAGTTTCTCCTACATTTACTTTTGTTTTTTTTACTGTCCCACATACATATTTATAACATATTTCTAAGCCTTCTTATCACAGATGATACCGAAGGTGAAATTAACCTAGTCACCCATACACCCTATATCTCATGCACAACTGCACAATCATCTCTAATGTTCCACATGTAACATAATTAACTCAAGTCCGACCCCAAATTCTCAGCGTGGCTATACTTTATGGCTAACCTCAGTTACCCTCCAAAAATGATTTGTTTCTCCTCGACACTGCCCCACCCATCAACTAGTGGTGCAAAAAAATTTCCCCAGTGCTCCCCACACATCACTACTCGAGTCTATAGGTCTTATATCAGAGAATAACTCTCATCTCATGCTTTCATTCACACACACGTATAATAACTAAAGTGATAAGCTCATGTCCTAGTGACCAACACATCTCTTCACTCTCGACATTCGCTGGGATTCATGCGTCGGATGTCTTGCAAGTGAAATCCAAACAAGGAACCCTCCCTATACACTACTACCTAACATTATTGGTCATCGAGATCCGTGGGTCTTATGCACATAACCTGAATATCCAAAATTCTATCCCCGGATGTACAACTCTAACCGTTCACTCCCACATGGATAAAGGAGTTATACAACACGACGCCCTCACTCTCACTAGTTCTCCCATACTAAGTCGATAACGAGCCAAATTTCGTCACTCAACATCGAACTTACTATACCTCGATTCATATCGATACAGTCCCTACACACTGGGATCGAATATAACGAGACGACTATAACCTCTGAAGTTTCTTACACGATGTAGCATAAATGCGAGCTCAACCCTCTTCTAGGTGACACATCGCTAAACAACACTTTCTGCCCTGGAGTAGAGAACATGATATCCTTACTGTAACATCCCATTATCGCTCAACCCATTGCTAACTAACACATACCCAGGACAACATCATACTCGAATATCATCTCTCGA
This sequence comes from Sambucus nigra, assembly GCA_949130495.1. NCBI lineage: Eukaryota > Viridiplantae > Streptophyta > Magnoliopsida > Dipsacales > Adoxaceae > Sambucus > Sambucus nigra. Next base: position 329,872,960 of record OX422217.1, on the reverse strand, counting down.
AATGAGTTAACCCACTAAAATATATCTCAGTGTCCCCACCCTCTCCCCGACAGATGGGACAAAAAAGATCCCCGCAAGGCAATGGTAATTATATACACAATAGTAACACTAACGATACATGCACTAAACATATCTTACAAGCAAACTTAGTGATGATGAATTACTGTGACCCGCTCGTGTCATAAAAACGTACCCCATTTACCCTAGGATAATACTCACACTTTTAATTGCCGACAACACTGGCGGTCCAAATGCTTTTTGGATAGAACACTCTTGTTCATACTGATAAAAAAACTTTTACAACCATTATCGCTGCTGGGCATTTCGCTCATGTCCCCTAACTCGTTGTGGACAAGGTCGGTACATGTGGTCCTACTATCCACACATAGGACACCTCTTAGTGTCATTCCCCTATCTATGGACCTATTGGCCATATCAAAATTGTCCTACTCTCGGACCTGGTAGTCTTAGCCCGATTATTACCCTCGTTGTCCCTTTAACTTTGATGGCCCTGCATAACACCCTGTTGTCCCTAACGACCTTAATTGAATCCATCGTCACTCGATAGGAATTTCATTGATCTACATCATATAAATGGGTATCATGTTGGGTATCCCTCTGTGGTGCATTACTATGACCAATTTCCTTCAGTCTTGCACTGTTGTCTATGCTCTCCAACTCTTTTGGCTCCCTTCTCATAGAAGCGTTGATATAAATATTGTATTAGTACGTCATTGACACCGTGGGCATAAATCGTCCAAGACTGATTCCCCATGAATACTGGTGACTTCTACTCGTGAGTCCATCATCATATTTAAGAACCTTCCCCTCCACTACCTACCTCCCCTAGTACGAGGTTCACTTAAATAAACAATTTCTTCATCACAATCAGCCTTTGTTCGTCCCTCATGTGAAAAGTCCAAAAAATTTCTTTGCATCTCTGTTTGAACACCAGATGAAAGAACTTGCATTTAAATCGCGTCCTTATACTTGGTGAATATCTCTCATCATGGCAGGACTGCTCCTACGAGCAAAATTGAAATCAAAATTTAAATCCTAAGTGTCACTGCCCTCCTCCATACTCAATTGCCTTTGCATTATCTACTTTTCATCGGCCCATCACACTTCCTCTCTTCCCTTAACCCTTATAGATGGCTCTTCAAAAGGGTCCCTCCGACTTCCCCCTTTACTGACTACGCTGGGTGAGTCTGAATTTGCACCACCGTTCTCTACAACGGCGCTTGGGGGAAACTACTGCACCCTAGTGATTATCCTATCGTCACCTGTCTAAACAATAATCATGGTGACTCCCATCGTGGCCACCGTTCCCATAATACTTTATGGCTTCTGCTGAGCCTCTCCTCCTGTAGTCCTTCTAATGGCCCTCGCTGGTCGCCCAATGTTGTTCGATGTACGAAACCTAACCGCACTCGCATATGATTTGAATCAAATATAATTAATAGTAGGAGAATCATAGACATGCGTACGAAAAGGAATACAATAATCCTATAATAGGGTTCTAGATCAAAGAATGCAACGCTGAAATGTAGTAAAGCCACATAGATCCTAAAAACACTAGAACCTGATGCTCTAATACCATTTTTGACACCCACCCAATTAAATACCGTGTGATAAGTCCTCTATTAAATTAAAACAGAATATCCAGTTGGTTCATTCTTAGCATCACTGCCAAAAATTGTTAATTACTAATCACCTACATTAGTTAATTAAGTTGGTGCCAAATTTTAAATCTTTTAAATTAACATGCAATGATCTGAATTAAATAAACAAATCACATTCAACATTCCAATTGACCAGCATCATAAATAGTGAAATAACTGACTCAAATAAAATATGACTGGAATAAACACTCCATCTTGAAACTCCAATACACTAATCCATATTTAAAACTGAATCCAACAATTAAAAATAAATCAAGTACAATGTCTCTGGAAATAACTACTAGTAGAAGATCGAGGCGACATGCATGACTGAAATAGATAAAATGATGCATATGATCTTAAAGGAATGGAGGTGTCTACTACCGAGGTCCTGCAAGCGTTCACATCAACTATAGCACGTCATTTGAGAATGAACTCCTAGGTTAGGCGTCTCTGTGGCTGGGCATCTAAAATGGTTTTTACAAAATAGTTTTGAAAATCGGGTTGGATCCCGAGTAAAACAGTGTTAAATTTTTTGCAAGTATTTAAAATGCATAATCAATAGATATTATATACATGTTAGTTTCACGTGCACTCACTTGAAGTCCTCACCCCTCAACTATTGTGCACGCCTAACGTATTCTACTAACCCGTCCTAATTATTCTACCCCGCCTACCTAGTTCAGGTTCATTATCTTACTACACATACTTACTCGTGGTGCCCACCCATATTACCCATACAATACGTTATTGATTTGTTTTCTCATATCATTTAAATCAGTTAAGAATTCACCAAATAGATATTAAGTTTTCACATTCTTAAGTTATTTTAGATATCACTATCTTTGTCATCTACTAAGTACACGCAATAGGATAAACCACAAGTGTGTGTGTATATATATATATATATATATTATAAGTTACAAAACTTATGTATGTCATAAGAGACATCTTATGATGTCACAAGATGATTGTTTTTGCACTTCCTCTTTTACCCCTTAAAATTTTGACTTCTCGCTCTTTTGACACGCTCTAATTTATTCCCACCCTCCCCCCCCCCCCCCCCCGTTTTCTTCAAAATTCAAACACAAGGGTACAATGGTATTTTATTCAATATTACACGTAGACCCACTTGCTCTCTCAAACCCTGTGTCATTTTTCGTTGAAACACAAACCCACCTAAGACAGTATCCTTTTTCTTTCTCTCTTTAGTATCTTTTTTCTCTCTCCGAGTTTCAAATTTCAAACTCACCAGGGATCGAATAGTGATCAAAACAATGTCAGGGGTTTTGATTCGGGAGTGTATAGTCTCTGTGAGGTGGATAATTAGATGTGCGATATGTTTTTCAAGGGTTGAGATCCCTTTCTTGGGGCCATTGATGGTGTGACAATAAGGTTGTTCTTGGATTTTCTCTTTTATTTTATCTACTCTCGTGCTACTGTGGGATTCCAATTTGTAACCTTTTAGATTTAGGATTTGTAAAATACTATTTTTACCTTTTTTATTTTTATATTTGGAACCTGCAAATAGGCTTTCTCTGGTGTTGTGGTGAGTTTACTCGACTTTTCAGGATTTTTTTATCTTAATGTTTTTTATTTATTATGTTACTCTATAATATGAATTGTACAGATAACCTTCAATGATAGAGGATGAATAGTTCTATTCTTTGTTTTTTGAAGTATGTTCATTTTTATTTGGAACTTTTAGAACAATATTATTAGGCTTCATGTGTTTGGAACTTTAAGATTTTATTTACGCTTTTTTCTTTGATGTTTTGTGCTCATTTAAGAGTTTACTTTGTTTTTATTTCTTGGATCTATTTTACTTTCTTTAAAGTGAAATGTTTGAGATGTATTTCATCTTTTTGTAACTTCTATATCCCTATTAAATTTTATGACTCCCTATCTCATTTTTACATCTCATTTTCACAACTCTCATGTCTCACCACTAGCTACACAAGTAATCTCTCCTTCACTTTAGTTTTTTTTTTCCAAAATTAGACGTTAAATCCTTCATTTATAATATGGGTTTTTGGATGAGTCTCTTCAAAATCATATTGTCTAATAAAAATAGGGACATCACATCAAGATTTTGGTAATGTCAATTCTATTTTTTCTCTTCAAACCCCTAGGTATTTCAATTATATTTTTTCTTTTAAAAAAACCTTCATTGTATATATACCTATGAAATGGAACTTAGCTCAAATCATTTATATACTCAAAGCTTAGGTTTTGGGAATCTTATGTTGTGATTTTGCTTTCGATTTATATATTTGTTTTGTTCATTTTACCATCTTTGATGAGGTTTGGTTCAGTTTTAGTGCTTTTACAATGGACATTTGTTTCTTTGTGCAGAAACGGTGATTGGTTACATAGTAGCAGCAGTAAAAACATAATTTTAGTTTGAGAGTGAATTATCGACCCCACCCGACCTTTGCGTAATGGTACCTTTTTGTTTTACTTTTATGTCCCTTTAAACCAAATTGTACATCTAATTATGCATTTATATGTTATTATTTTTAATGTGTGACTCTTAGGTGTGATTTATATGTTAAGTAACATATTTGGTGGGTTTGAACTTCATGTTGGGTTTTTGAAGTTCAGGTGTTTGGTAAATATTATTTCTTTATAATTTTTATGTTCAGCTGGTGCTCTGCACAAAAGATTTTTTTTAGCAAAATCAAACAAACTCAAAAGCCATGTATCTCCCTTTAATTGGTTTAGTGTTCATGTTGATGTTCATGTTGTTGTTGTTGGTTTAGTGTTCATGTTGATGTTGCAATAGTTGTTTATAGTAGGACAATTGCTTTTGGTTTAACCTTAAGGCCTATTATAAATGTATGTTTGTATGTTACCCAATGCCCTAGGAATCATATATGAACTTATTTGGCATTTATGGATTTTTTTTTATACAATTTTTTTCATGGCCTCATTGTTATGTATTTAATTCTCATCTACAATTATTTAAGTATGTCTTTCTTATAGGAGTTGGATCATGTCAAGTTAAAGATGTTTTATTGAGTTGTATAAAATGTCCTTATAGGAGTTGGATTTGTACCCAAACGACTATCGTTGGATATTTATATTTTGTGATTTGTAGTTAGACATGGTTCTAATGCACGCTTTAGAAGGTAATTGGTTATTTTTAGTTTGATATTTGATGAGTGGTTGTTTAACGGTTGGGGTTTTAGTTTCATTTCTTCTACAAGGGCTTCGAGTAATACTAACTAATTCAAAATGACAGATATATCATGACCTAACCAATACAAATTTGAATGGGATGTTATCAGAGGAGGATCAAGAGAAAGAGGTATTAACTTCCTATATTTTGTGTCTCTCATTATTTTTCCAGGACCATGTTGTAAACTTGTCAGTTTAGTTGTAAAAATATAATGTTAGCTATGAATTTGACCTCTCTAATGTCCTTGAAGCATGGTTTAAATTATTGGTTGATACCATTACGTATTACCGATTTTTAACGGTTGATTACATTAATAGTTTTCATTTTATTTCATTTTCACAAATATCTTGCAGGGTCAAGTTTCAGAATTGTCTTTGCCAAGATAGGTCAATAATCTCATGAATTAATTAGGGATCTTTTCAAGAGAGGTCACTGATCTTTAAGGTTTGCTACTTTTTTTTGTAGCTATTTGGTTTAGATGTTTAATTTATTCTCTATTTGTGATTCACATACAACTAAGGAGAACAATCAAAATTTTAATTGTATAAAGTCTTCGCAAATTAAGGAGAACAGTCCATGTTATGGGATAGACTGCAATGACCGTAGAATAAATGGCATGAAAGAGCCGAATGTCTTTGAGACACTAATTGGGAAGAAGCAACAGCTCTTGCTTGCAGCTCAACTATTCTTTTTTACTATTTTAGTATTATAAATACTATTATCCATTTAATGTGTATACTCAATACTTTGGTGTACCTATGCATTATGGAAGTATAATTTATTAAAGTTCTTAAGTATGGGTAGCATTATTTCCCTAATGGACTCTATTGTGGAACAATTCCACTTCTATATTCAGAGTGCCATTTTTTAGGAAAACGAAATTTATAGGTGAGGATTTTTGGTGTTATTGTTTCAATTTGATAATGATGTAGATTAATATTGCATTTCAAATTAGAAACAACTGGTATATAGTACACTACTAGTGGATGAAATGGTAGAAAAAATAAGGTTCATGGACTGCTATGTTCTTAGTAAAAATTTGAGGTATGTTTATGATTTTGAATCCAATTTCATTTTATTATTTTGTAGACATTAAGGTAATGCAATTTTGAATAAATTTTGAATTATCCAAGTAAAGAATATAATACTAAATGGATACCATTTTATGCTTGAAATCATATTTCTTTTCCTTTTTTTTCCAGTACCATCCATGCTTTAAGTCATACTGATGGAGCATCCAAGGGGTATCTAGGAGAATGTGGTTATAGGGATGTTCATAAAAATGAAGAGGGACCCTTTTTATGGGGATATTCGGCTTTTGGTCCTTACATTACAAACAGTGTTGATGAAGCTTTGGTAATAAGATATGGAATCAGGCTTTGCGAAGAGGGTAACTTCTTCACAGTTTATTTTTAGCCCTATTTTACAAACTTTGGCTATAATAGATTATAAGGGTTTTAATTTTTAGCCCCGTTTTTCAATATCATAAAGTAACCCCTCGTGATTAATTTATATTATGTATATAGTTTGTTAACATGATTTATTATATATGTCATTTGTATAATATTTGGGCTCCAATGTGTTCTTAGATAAAAGTATTTAATGAAATTCTTATTATTAAGAAACCACAGGATTTGTATACCACTTTAAAAATATTTATAGTTTAATTGTTAACATGTTTTTTATTATTGTGGTGAAATGCAGGGGCTTGACTGTTTGACGCTCCAATTATTTTTGTTTTTTGTGCATTATTTGTCCCATCTAGTATTATTTACCAGAACCCAACAAGTATTTTGTTTTACATTTAGTTTTGAGTTATTTTTAACTATAAAGTGTATACGAATTTATTAGAGAACCAAAGAGGTATTATGTTTTATATTTTGTTTTGAGTAATTTTTAAATGTTTATACGACGTTGAAATCTATTAATACTTATGGTTTTACCATTTTGAAATTTCATTTTACAGGCATCAAAACTTGGATGTATTGTTCAATGTCCACATATACTGACGGTGGTTCTCTTTCCATGTATGTTGGTAATGCTCCACCTGAAGGTTATTTTTCTATTTGTCATGGGACTGGATGTTAGTGTGACTGTATCATGAATCAAACATTATTTTGAATTCATACATTAATAGTGTAATGGTGATACATTATTATTTCTTCATCTCAAACATTATATCCAACCTTTATATGTTATTGCATAAGGTAACCCAGTGGTAAGGAATTCCTTATGAAATTTTCGTTTATTGTTTGGTATTGCACAATATGTTTTTTCCGCATACTCTTTATTCACACACTAGAGCGTTATTATGAACACTAGAGGTGTTCAAATTTCTCTCTTTATTTTTTATTGTGACGGTGTGCATTATTGTGGCAGCGTTCATTACGATTCGTACTTGGGAGAATTGTCGTCGTGCCTTCTGGCACGGGCATAACCTAGTGTATATATATATATATATATATATATATATATATATATATATATATATATATACACACACACTAATACAGCACCCTAGGCTGAGACATGCAGTGCATTTTTACTCGGCTATCAAGTCCGGGTACTTCACGTGCTAAATAAAGGACTATCGATTCGAAATCACTCTCGAACCACAATATACAATTCACACATAATTGGAAGTCAAAATAGTTCTAGGACTATCGGTTCGCAATCACCCACGCATTATAAGAAAAAAGGGAGAAATTTATCAGAAATTTGGGCAGCCGAATTGATTCGGCCAAGGGGCCGAATCAATTCTCCTGTAGCAGGTTTTCATCTTCTTCCTTAAACGGATACAAGTTTCACCACTTTTAATCATTCAAACCTTCATTACACGATCCCATGCTCCCAAAAAAACCTACCAAACATTATCCTAACAGATATGCACGATTTTTAATGTAATAGAATCATCAAAAATATCTATAAATTAAATAAATTCCAAGAAAATCCCCAAAAACTAAAATTGTCATTTTTGTTCAAGAACTCAACTAAAACAAAGATTTCTTCATAAGTTTATAGTTATGAATTATAAATTTCGTTTTACATGCATAAGGGGTGTATCTTAACTTAAATTCAACCCAAGAACATGCTTTAAATCTCCCAAATTAAACCAAAATTTATGAAAGTCATAGATTGTTCATCCTACTCTAACATGGATGGTATATCTTTCCTAATTTAAGCATGATAATTACTTGCCTCTATTTGAAGGTCTGATCCTCTATAGAAGAATGGTACGTTTTTTATCTTCTCCTCTTGATCTACACGATGGTGGTGTTTGTGGTGCAAGAATGGTGTGATATGGCCTTGGGGTCTCCTCAAATCTTCCTACTATGGCCTCTTTGTGAGTTTGCAACTTTTAACACTAGTTACAGAAGTTATAACCTTAGAATTTTCGCGGGTCTTCTCTCCTCTAAAATAAAAACGATCGAAATACCCTTTTGGGGTGTCGGTTTGGCCTAAAATTGCCCCGGGACTCAAACTAAACCCACGAGTACACTTTTCTGACTATTTCAAGCCTTACGGATACGCTGGCTCACTCAAAATGACCACATGGAATATCAAAAGTAAAATTATTTTTTTATTTTCCAAATTAAGTCCCGACATGAAAGACACGCGCGTCTCGACTAAATTTATCGTAACTTTCGTATTTTCACTCTCGATAAATTTAATATTTTCTTATCATTATTATTACTCATTCACTAAGTAATATTAAATGTAGATAAATTTTAAACCTTATCTCGCTAATTAATATTTATTTACCAAATCAATTTTCAAATATAATTTCATTAATCCCAATTAATTCCCAATATAAAAATTATTAAAATTATCGGGTGTTACATACTTCCCCCCGAATAACGAAATTTCGTCCCAAAATTCGAAAAAATGAATTATCTGGTATGAAAAACTCTGGATACTTTTTGCGCATCTCATCTTCGTGCTCCCAAGTGTACTCGTCGGCATTATGATGCCCCCACTGAACCCGTACAAGTGGAACTACCTTTGACCTAAGTCCCCTCTCGCCATGGTCTAAGATAGAAACCGACCTCTCCTCAAATGAAATAACAGGATTCAAATAAATCTCCTCTAAATCAATGTACGTGTGAGCCAACTCATCCCGAAGATATTGCCTCAGTGAAGAAATATAAAATTCGTCATGAATCCGATGCAAGTTCTTTGGCAACCAAAGTTTGTATGCAATTGGCACAATCCGCTCAGTAATATGGAATGGCCCCATAATATCACCTCAGATTTCTTACTCACAACTGTGTTCCAATGTGTTCAAGATTTACTCGCAATAATCTTTTGTTATTTCCACTATACATACACCAATGGTACCATTTCAACCAAAGGTCTACTCACTACAACCAAAGGTCTTGCTAATTAATATTTATTTTAGCGGATTAATTTCCAATTATAATTTAATTAATCCCAATTAATTCCCATTATAAAAATCAATAAAATTATGGGGTGTTACAAGGGTCACGGGTTCGGACCTTGACCACATTTTAGTTCTATATCAAAATAGAACCCCCCTATTTCATTTCACCCTAAATCTCTCTCTCTCTCTCTCTCTCTCTCTATATATATATATATATATATATATATATATATATATCCATTCGAAGATTAACAATTTTTTACCATCTCCCCCCTTTCTCTCTCTCTCAACACATCTGCATTTTCGGCCTCTTTCTCTCCATTTTTTGGTGTATGTTTCCTTATGTGTGTGTGTGTGAGAGAGAGAGAGGGTTTTAATATGTGTTTATGTGTGATTCAGTGTGAGTGTGTGTGTGTGTGTGTTTCAATGTGTGTGTGTGTGTGTGTAATAATTATAAATATATAAAATGTGTCCAGGTTGTTATCCAAATTTAATTAATGATTGTTGGAAGTTTTTTCCATTTTTATTGGGTGTTGTTATGGAATTACTATTGAATTTATGATTAATAACATTTAATTTATTAATTTTTCTTACATAACTAATTTTTTTTATCAATATCAGGCCTTCAAAGAACAATATTTTAGATTAGTCAAAGAAAGTAATTGATTGTCCAGATTTCTCTCCAAAACCCTATATTTTTTAATTGTATATTTTAATCCTTATAATGGGGGTATGTTTTCATTGAGGATCGTAGTTTTTAAGGTTTTGGTCCAAGTGGGAAATTCATCATGTTTGGCCTTATTTGATTAATACAAGTGGACAAAACCCGGAATAAGGATTTTATAGGAATTGGGATGAGAATTGATCTTAAAGTGAGTAGTACCTTTGAAATTATTAGCTAGTTCTCTTGGGGACTTTAAGTATCCCTCTGACACTATTCATGAGAAAGGGGTTCACATTATTATCTTTATTGATACCCGAGCCAAAAGATACCAGTGATGATATTGATATATTCTTATCCTTATTAATCGAAGAACTTAAAACAATATTAATATATTCTTATCCCTATTAATCTAAGATCAATTCTCATCCTGATTCCTATAAAACCCTTGTTCCGGGTGTTGTCCACTTGCACTAATCAAATAAGGCTAAACATGAGAACTCTTAAACCCTATGAGAAAAATATCCTCTTAGACACTTTTTCAACTTTAAGACTCCAATTAGTTATTTCAGTAATTTGTGCAGGGTAGTAAGCTACCAAACAAATGACCTAAAATAGTGCAAGTCTCACGACTGGCACGACATCATTCAACTAATTCCTCTGTTATTTAGGCATTACTTCTTCGAACATAAAGATCTTTATGGGTACATTATGAAAATTAGTTTTTTCTTTAACCTACTTTGTGAAAAAGTGGTAAACAAAATCAAATTAAAACCGAAATCAAATTTTGCCAAGGCAATTTGTCTATTAGAGCAATATTTTCCTTTATCTTTCTTCGATGTTAGCATCCACCTGCTTGTTAATTTATGCGATGAAATTTTGTTGTGTTGTCCCATTAGCTATTGCTAGATGTATCCTTTCGAGCATTTGATGAAAACCATCAAAGGTTACATAAAGAGTACACAATGTATGGGAAGGTCTATTGCTGACGAATGCGTAATTGTTGAATCATCGTTATACACTCGGGAATATATTGCAGAACAAGAGATGTGGAGGTTAAATCCTTATGGAGAACGAGTGATCGAGGAACCAGACGAGTTGAGAATGAATTTCATTTTGTAAACCCTAAAGATATGAGACTCACTAATTTACAATACGAGCAAGTAGCTCGTTTGGTTTTCAAATCGTAAGATGAAGTTAAAGATTGCAGAGAGTAAGTAGCTACATACACTACACCAAGAATGTCAATATATCACCCTTTACCCGGCCAACATTGTAACGGTAAAAGACCGTGATACAAAAATACAATTTTTTTATCACGATCAAAGATCGTGACAAGTCCGTGACAACTGCTTTATCAGAGGAGAAGTCCCACGGCGGATGATTTTAGGGCATGGATATTAAAAGAGTTAATTTCCACCATTTATTTATGCGGTTATTTAATCATGTGTGGTAAAAACATGCCCTAATTTAAATTGATGAATAAATAAAGCTTCTAAATAGGGGCGAAGTTTCTTCAAGGCTTTCACGTCTAGAAAAAGAACCCAAATGTCATGTAAAACATTTTAAGAAATTCTGCACCAACGGTTTTGATTTCATTTCGTATCCATCTAAGGAAAATCTTTTAATGAAAAATAGTGAAATTTCAATTTCTTTCTTGAATACATGTGTCGCTAGAAAAAGCGATATATCCAAAAGATACAGTGATAACCTATTATGGGATTGTCAAACAAATCTTGGAACTCGATTATTTAGAATTCACATAAATTTTATTATATAATGCTTGGATGAAGGTGGAGGACAGTACGAATGTTTTTAAAGTAAATCTTGACTCTAAATGTATCATGGTAGATTTATCAAAGATGAAGAGTAAATATCGCATAGTGTACGAGCCTTTTAATTGCGCCTTTCAGAACGTAAATAAGGTATTCTACTTAGAGTGCATAAACAATGACAATTGGTATTGTTGTACATGCACTAAAGGGTATGGCCACTCAAGCAGACACATTAAAGTCTCCTAAAGAGTTCCCATATACTCTTGATGACAACACTAATTTGAAGGATCTTTTATTCGATTTAGAGGAAAATTGACTATCAAAACATTATTATACACTTAGCATTCCTATTTTTTATCCTATTACTATATTTTCCATTGACAATTCGATTTGTATCCAAATTGTATCTTACTATGATATTGATGTTATATTGGCGCTTTAGTCCAATTTATGAATGTTTATTTTAATTAATGAATGTTTAGTTTCAATTATGAATGTTTAGGGGCACGAACACCTAGCACGGGACGCCCGATTTAATTTACAAATGTATTTATCATGAGACCTATTTTCTTGTATGAGGTATAGTTCATTGTCTATGTTAACGTGGGTGAGTTTCTCTCTCAGGTTTTCGACCTCTAACTTCACCTTTTCAAATCAACTTTCATCTCGATATTTTTCATAACAATTTCCCCATGTTCATATTCCATCGAGTCATATTTGGTTTTCGTGATTAATTCTCGATCCATCAGAAGTTTTTTGCCATTATCAAACTCGAACATGATAAAGGTTGATCAGATAGCTACCTTGATGAGAACTATCCCGGAGATCATTTTTTTGGTTCGATTATCCTTTTTGCATGTTCAAGTTTGACAATGTTGAAACAATTCCTAATGAATTGATAATCAATCATGAAAACCAAAAACGATGCTATGAAAAAGGAACACAGGTAAATTTTGTTGGAAAAGATCGATATGGAAGTTGATTTGAAAAAGTGAAAGTTAGAGGTTGAACACCTTAAAGAGAAACTCACTTGTGTTATGTCGACTTTTAACTACACCTCGTCATAGAAAATAGGGCTCAAGAGAAATACAATAGGCTGCTAGACAAAGACAATGTTGTGCAGTCGAAGCGTGCCAAAACTATCGCACGAACCAAGTATTCTTTACTTCAACTCACATATTTATATACTTGATATGCATACCTTTTTAAAGGTTTTATTCCTATATGATTGTTAAATAAGTGCTCATTTGGGCGTAAATCCAAAATAGACTCCAAATGGCCCCCGTAAGAGGCACGAATAACTCATAGGAACTAACCGCGTAGTCACGGGACACCCAGTCTGAGAATAGAACTAAAATTTTCGAATAACAACACTTAGACTTGAAAACATGTCTCTAGAGGAGGTAAACTCAAAAAAAACCCCAAACGGCCTTGTATGGGGTATGAACGCCTCCTGTGGGACCAATATAACTCATAGGAACTAAACGCATTATCACGGGACTCTCGGTTTGAGAATATGATCAAATTTTGAAAATAGTTTGACTTTGACTTAAAAACATGTCCTTAAAGGGAAAAAATTCAAAACAACCACCAAACGGACCCCGAAAAAGGCACGAACACCTCGAACGGGACCAATGTAACTCATAGGAACTGATCGCATAGTCACGGAACTCCCAATTTGAGAATATGACCAAAATTTGCAAATGGTTAGACTTAGGCTTACAAATATACTGTTAAAGGGCAAAAACACAAAATAGTCACCAAATGGCCCACAAGAGGCATGAACACCTCACATGGGACCAATGCAACTTGTATCAACTGATCGCATACTCACGAGACTCCCATCTTGAGAATATGACTAAAATTTGCAAATAGTTAGGCTTAGGCTTAAAATCATGCCGTTAAGGGGCAAAAATTCAAAAGAACCACCAAATGGCTCCGTAAGAGGCACGAACACCTCGTATAGAGTAATGTAACTCATAGCAACTAACTGCATAGTCACGGGACTCCAAGTTTGATAATATAACAAAATGTTGCAAAAAGTTAGAGTTAAGTTTAAAAACATGTCGTTAAAGGGCCAAAAATGCAAAACAACCACCAAACGATCCTACAAGAGGAACGAATACCTCGCCGGGAGCAGTGTAACTCATAACAACTGACCGCGTAGTCAAGGGACTCCCAGTTTGATAATACGATCAAAATTTATAAATAGTTAGACTTAGGCTTAGAAACATGCCGTTAAAGGGCAAAAAAGTAAAACAACCACCAAATAGCCTCGCAAGAGGTATGAACACATTGCGCGGTACCAATGTAACTTGTAGCACAAACACATATCACTAAGACATATTTTTTATTATCATATATGCAATAACATATATTTTTGTGAATAAAAAACCCAGGGGGGGGGGGGGGGGGGGCTATACCACAATTCCCAATTTTGAGTGTTCTCATGAATTTCCATACTTTCAACACATTTGACATTATTTTCATAAATCAAAAGAGACACCCTGAATTAGAATTATGGGTTAGACCCCAATCTTGTTCATGCTATGAACTACGTGAACTTTGATGCCACTTTTGGTTATGTAGGTGTTCCAAAGATATTTTAGGGATTCAAGTCCATTGTAACTTACCATTTAAAATATTTTGAAGTTTTGTTTGCAAGCCTAGTTGCAGAAGGAACATCTGGACCATTTGGAACATATGCACGCAAGAATGCATTGTATTTTATTTGTGTTGCACATATTCACATAATCATGCATTGTATTTTATTGCATATTCACACAAGAATGCATTAGTAAACTTATGTTGTATTATTATATTTTGATTTATGGATGACATATTGGCTAAATATTTATATCTATAAATGTAAACAAATTTAAAAATTGTACATATTTTTTTGGGATACAAAAAAATAATTTTTTTTAATATTTTTTAATTTGGTCAGGGTCTAAAATCGTGACCAAATATTTTTTTATAAATTTAATAACTGTGGGTACCTCGATTTGTCACTTTGGGCTAGACGTGGATCCCAATCAAACATGGCCCAAAGTCTAAAGGCCCCGCGCCTCAACCAATTCAGTTTTAACCCAGTCAGTTCCTAAAATCTCTCTTCAGATATATTCTAGGGATTATGGGCTAATGTGGGGGAGTCTCACTCCTCCATTCTCCGAAATAACATGTATATAACAAACCCTCCACCCGGGGTAAAGGGCATGTATTATTTTCTATAAAACACTCCCCGGAGTAAATAGAAATAATATACAGAAAGCACCACCGTGGACGTAGTCCTTGTTGTCAAACCACGTACATCCTGTGTTATGTGTGGTTATCATTGTTTTCGATTCTTTATTTATTCTGGTGATTGCTTTTATTTGTTATTTTGTGATGAATTTATTTTTCACCACAATTGGCACCGTCTGTGGGAAACATTTGTTTTCCTTTAATAAAGCCTTCACGAAAAAAGAATTTGGAATGTCTGGTCACAGTAGCAATGCCCCTCAAGCAGGGGATATTCAAGAGCAGCATGCCCCTCGCAGGATCAGATCTTAAGTTCGATGTTCAAATCCTAGGGCTCACCCAGAACGGCAGGCCTTGGAGGAGAGCCAAGGGCCAGCCAGGTCCACACGGGTTTCTAGGCTAATTGACACCTATGAGCCCAGCCTCCAAGAGCAAGAGGAGGCCACTCGCAAGCAAGAAGATGAGAATGCTCGTCTCAAAAGAACATTGGAGAGAATGTAGAAAGAACTCCATCATAGTATCAGGTACCATCAATACCGCACTCCTAGCCCTCAGGCCAAATCTCGTAGCCGAGGAAGGAGCCCTAGACTTGGATCTCAAAGGCTTGAGGGACACCTATTAGATTATGACTTGCTTGAGCAACAGTAACTAGCTCGTTGTTATAGGCTCCCAGCTCGAGGAAATAATGATATAAGGAATTTGCTCTGAAGAGAAATGGACCAGCACATCGGGGTACCAGATCGACAAGAGAGCTAGCCAAGCGAGCTCTTAGGACCCAGATGAAACCCCCTTTCTTAAGGGAGATAGAAGAAGAATAAGCCCCCAAGAAGTTCATGATCCCTAAATTCAAAATCTATGACGGAAAGACTGATCCTATCGACCATGTTAGGTAGTACAAGCAGGCCATGACCCTCTGGAACCATAAGGACGCCCTAATGTGACGAATATTTCCATAGAGCTTGCATGACGTGTCCCAGAAGTGGTTCGAGAGACTCCCTCATAGATCCATCAGGAGCTTCGAGTCCCCGGCAGAGATCTTCATAGCTCCCTTCATTACCGGAGACTTCCATCCGAAGAGGATGGATGCCTTATTGACAATGAACAAAATGCCCCAGGAGAACCTCAAGACCATGCAAAATGGTATTGGGAGTTGTTCAACAAACTCGAGGACTACTCTGAGCAGGTCGTTGTGGCATCTTTTAAAATTGGCTTACCCATCTCTTGCCTCTTACACTAATCCCTTACTAATAAGGAGGCCACAACCGTTGATGACATAATGGCTCGCATTGAGAAATATGCCAAAGTTGAGGATGTGACCCACCTCAGTGCAGGGGAGAATGGTTGAGCTAAGTTCGTTGCCAAGGGTAGCGACAAAGATGAGAACCAGAAGAAAGTAAACAAGAATGGGGGCAAGGGTAGCTCCAAGAGCGAGAACAAAAATGATGCTTCAAAATCATTTCAAGCAGTGAACACTGTCTTTAAAGAACCAATTTACAAGATTCTAGCAAAGATTAAGGACGAGACGTTCGTTAAGTGGAACAGGAATATGGGAGGAGATCCCTCAAAGAGGAACAACGTGCTAAGATGCGATTTTCACAAGGAAGGCGGGCAAAAAACTGAGCACTGCAAAGCTCTCAAGTTCCACCTTGAAGAATTAGCTCAGACTGGGCACCTGAACAAATTTGTGGAGAAGAAGTCAGAGAAATTCACTGCCAACGGAGACACAAGGCCCGACAACGTGCCCGATGAGGATGTTGTCCATGAGTTCGCAGTGATTCATGGGGCATCGGACCTAAAGCAGATTCAAGGAAATTCATCTCGGATGGAAGTTAAAAAGATTACTGCAGTAATGCAAGCTTTTCAAATCGATCCAGCTAAAACACAGTCTGGGAAGCATTGACGAGCAGATGATGTCGACTACAGCAAACACATTTTGTTCACAGATGAAGATTTGGTGGGAGTAAGGACCCCACATCATGATGGCTTGATCATTACACTCAAGATAATTAACTACGATGTCAAAAAATTGCTCGTCGACCAGGGTAGCTCATCCGAAGTAATGTATCACGATCTATTCAGAAAATTAAAGTTAAGCGTAGCCGACTTGAAAGAAGCCACTGTCCCTCTAGTCGGCTTCGCTGGTAAAGTGACCGTCCCATTGGGAAAGATTGTACTTCTAGTAAGGGAAGGAAGCATATCCAAGATGATCGAATTTTTTGTGGTTGACATTGACTCGCCCTACCAGGCCATCCTTGGTAGAGGATGGCTACATGGGATGAAGGTCACCCCCTCCACTTACCACCAGAAACTCAAATATATGACTTAGCGAGGAGTAATGGAAATCCATAGAGATCAGGCGATGGTAAGAAATTTCTTTATAGCATCCATCTGCGACACCCCGACTAATTAAATACCGAATAGATACTCCTTTACTAAAATTAATACAAAATGCCAAGTTGGTTCAGTTAATAGAATCACTGTCGAAAACATTTTAATGATTACTAACCATCTAGTATTTAAAAAGCGACTTGCCAATTTTAAATTAACTCTGATTAAAATGCAATAAGTGAAATATAAAGGATAACATAACCATTCACAATAAAGTCCAACTACAGTAATCATCAAATAATAATAAGTCTAGAGGAAATACTCCTCACAACAATCCTAATAATGAAATGAATAAACAAGTCTGCATCCTGAATTAATTACAAACCAAAGTCTGAATAACTGAAATATAAAATGTCTCTAAAAGAAATTGGCGACATGCCCTACAAATGATGGACCTGAATAAGGAATCAAGACAAGAAAAGGAGGCGTCTACTATCAAGGCCCTGTAACTTCCACAATAGCTACAACTCATCACCTGAATAGAATTCCTATGCATGGTATCCTTGTGGCTGGGCACCTAAAAATGGTTTTTACAAAAAGATAGATTTGAAAGCAAACGGGTCAGAGCCCGAATGTCGAGAATATTTTAAAAACAACAAGTGTTTTAACAACATTTAAAACAATGAATGCAAAGTACATGTTAGGACGTGCTCTCACATGAAATACTCACCTCTCGACTAAGTATTCACTCCTAACGTACCGTACCCATTCAAGTGATTCTCATATCTAACTAAACCGACATAAGTTCTAACCTTCCTACTCAATTCACAATATGAATTCCCAATGTTATCACTTAAATAGATAGCTTTACTTAAACTCGGATTTTCAATTATCAGCATTACCATTTACTGGAGGTTATCCCCTTATTTATCTTCTCAAGGAGTTACTATAAATTATTCTCATAATTAAACATGACAATTCTGTTCACTTAAGCGTATATCATTCACATAAAAAATATACAATACAAGCACCCCGAGGCTAAGCTGTGGTGCACACATACTCTGATATCCATCCCGGTACATCACATACATAAGGATTACAAATTCCGAATCTCTCAGGAATTGTTAGAATAAGCACCACACACAAAAATGGAGGCGAACATAATTCAACATATCCATGGTCACGTACATACCTACGCTCCATAGTCAGCTGACTTAATAACTCACAATTAAGTCATTCCCTTGAACTATGTCCTCTAGGTACCAACCTAAATCCGGGCACACAAGGATTAGATGGCCCTAAGCGAACGTAAACCTCCCGTGATAGCAAGTATGGTAGGTATGTCATACACATAAAATCATATACATATACTAAGCATGCACACATCTTAGTAATTACCATAATTTATTAGTGTTATACTTCTCATTCTTATACCAATACACGTGTCCCCGGTTTATATATACACATCATCCATTATCCTCACGTCGTAATTAGTTATTCGCGTCCTAATCCACAATTACCATTTGAATATACCAATACACGTGTCCCCGGTTTATATATACACATCATCCATTATCCTCACGTCGTAATTAGTTATTCGCGTCCTAATCCACAATTACCATTTGGTTCAAATCATTCTTCCATATTATACTCTCCAATATATCCCGAATATCCCAAATATATCAATTAGTCATCAAGGTAATGTTATCTCTACAATTAAACAAGGTTACGGGACACTAGAAATCAAACCAGGCCAAAAAGGCCAATCTGTCAACTCGTTCGAACGAGAGTTCGTTCGAACGAAATGGGCATCTAACGAGATCTCGTTCGAACGAAAGGCATCGAATGAACATCCCACTCGTTAGAAGTCAAACTGTCAACTCGTTAGAAGCTCATTCGAACGAGCTCGTTCGAACGACCTGGGTAGGCCTTTTAACGAGGTGACAGTTTCGAGCCCAGAATTTTCCTATCTCGTTTTTCTCAATTTTCTTCTCCTCAAATCTCATCTAAACATCATTTCAACAATAGTTCAAGGTTTCTAATCATTATTAAACATACTTAGGTCGTATATTAACATATATATGGGATCAAATCATCCTAAATCGCATCTAATCATCAAATCTCCCCAATTTTTCCCAAACCTTATGAACATGAACCCTAGAAATTTAAAGTCTTCAATTTGCATAATTAAATCCGTTTTTGTAACATAAAAAGTAGTAATTCTTTTAGTTCAATCACCCAACAACAATTCTACATGCAAACCTATATCAAAATATGAATTTATAACTCCAAATTACATGAGTTTTTACAAGTCTCCCAATACAATGCAATTATATCAATTTCTAAGCATGGAAGAAGCATTCGCTTGAAATTAACGTAATTAAACCACTTGCCTTGGATTATTCTCTGAATTTGGTGTAGAATGATGAAGGTTGCACTCTCTCTTTTCCTCCCAAGGTTGAAGGTTGAAGATGGAGGTTGTGTTTTCTCTTTGGAAACTCTCTCTAACCTCTCCTATAACTCCCGTAGCCCTTTAGTTGGTTAAGTGCTGGTAATGGCTTAGTGGGTCACTAAATATCCTAATATTTAACTCCCAAAATTCGTTGGTTAATTATCCTAAAATTTCAAAATTACTAAACTACCCTTTTAAGTTGCCGGTATGCCCTAAAAATGCCCCGGGACCCGAACTAAATTCCCGGCTAGTGTTTTCTGACTATTTCGACCCTTCCGGACTCGTTGGTGTACTCAAAATGACCATTCAGTTAATAAAAATAAAATTCACATTTTAATTAAAAAAAAATATTCCTGACGCGACTGTCACGCGCGTCCCAACAAAATTCTCAAATTGCCGTATTTCAATCTCGCGACAATTTCAATAGCTTCAATATTCATATATTTCCATATATACACATTATAATCAAATACCAACTCACATTTCGTTAGTATTTTATCCGGATTAATTCTCAGTTAATTCACATTTAATTTAATTAACTCCATAAATAAATATCCATAAAAGTACGGGGTATTACATACTTCCCCCCTAATAATATAATTTCGTCCCGAAATTCGGAAAAGTAAGGCACACCTGGAAAAATTTGGTATCCTCCAGTATTCAAAACAATTATAAAGAAAAGCCCAAATCAGTAAAACCCTCGCTTCACAATAAGCTTGTTTAACATACTTGATAACTTATTAGAATAATCTTCGATAATTGCACCTCACGTTGTGCTCTTATTAAACAACATTCGAATAAAAATAACCTTTACATCTTTAGCCGCATTATTTTTTTTATTAGTATTGTGAGTCCGCACCTCACTACTAACTCCCGTTTTTATCAAAACACCACACTCCCATCCTGGGATTAATCAATAACACCTCTGACTATGCTTGTCCATTCCCTGAAATATCCCGACGTTGTGACTTTTACACAAGGGAAAACCACTTCAGCCTGTTGGTGTCACACAAACCTTTATAAGTACCTTGTCCATCATAAATAGATACGGGTGCTTTTCCCCCAACTCTACCATTAGGTAATATCTGCTCCTCATGACTACAATATACCTCACTAGTTATACCCTATTTGGAATTGAAAATATCGCAATGAAATCAAAATTTCTTTCACACAATCTATCAGTCGTTAGTCACCTTGCGCCTGCACCTCGGGTTATAGGTGATACAACCCTCAGTTTGAATCGTCATTTCCCACTACTAATTGTCACCACACCTGAATGTGGATTTCGGGGATTTCATCCCAGTTCTAAATAATACTACATCGAACCACGTACCGGCGTGTTCACTATCTAATAGTGTAAATCACCCCAAGTATTTAACAATTTCTCTCCTTCTGGACAACATGTCCCACATAATCGAAGGAACTCATTACTTATCAATAAGTTGGCTACCTCTCAAGAAAATTCTCCAACTTGACCCTCCCATTATTGGAATCGTCGTCTTGATACAAAATTATTTGGTTGATCATCTAACCTCAAATGTTCTACTACTTACTATACCTCTTTCAATGTCGATATTCACATAAAATTTTCCCCGTTAAATGATACTCAATGATCTTATTCTCCCAACGAATGCCAAAAGTTTGGACCTTTACACTTTTCACCACTTTGTGAAAATCCGGACTCCTTATACTTGATTGACTTCCTCATTCTATTTACTCTTGAGTCACCCTCAACATTCGATTGATCGGAACTCTACTCCAAATTTCTCATAATAATTTATTCGCCTTCTCAAGAGATATCCTTTTATTAAATGGCTTTATACTGCCCTTTTTCCAAGTTTGAACGTGCTACACTTACTACACATGATATTCACTTACACCTTTTCTTATGACATTTAATCTCATAAGTAATAATCTCACCCGTCTATGTTCCCTCTTCCTTTGATTTACACTTTAGCAAATCAAGATGTCTACGTTCCTTATAATCCAACCATACAGTTTTTAAACATTATATACGCTTCATACAAATCCCAAACTCTTTATTGTCACTGTAAATACAACGGTGTTATACCACCTGGGCGTTCTCAATCGCTTCTGAATTAGAAATCCTAAATCCTCCTTATCCTCAATGCGTCGTTCAACACGTCGTGACAAAACCAACATTATTAGTACTTATATCGTAATTTACTAACAACTGGCTCTAATGGCCGTACATCATAATTTACTCCTTGTAACTTCCCGTTATAACTACATATTCCCATAACAATAGAGGTATCCAAATCATGAACGAAGGTCCACACATTTCCTTACTACCAACCTTACGCTAAGTTTCATGTGTGGGGTGTATCGCAAAGCGAAATCCAAACAAGGAACCCCCCCGATACACTACTACCTAACATTGTTGGTCATCGAAATCCGTTAAGCCCTGTCCATAATATGTACCCCTATACTCTCGTCTTTTAACAACAAAGTTTCATCTCAGTTCGCAATTATACATAAACAAAGAACTCCTTCTGAAAGACACTTTTCTCTTTACAGTGATGGAAATCACATTTCATATACAACATGCGAGATATTTGAGACCCTCAAATTCCCGTCCCCAGACACACAACTATTAGTATAAACTTCTAAATCTCTAACGGGGAATAAAACAATGCACTCTTTTTTGTTACGACCTCTCTATCGTTAATTATAAAAACCAAATAACTCTTTGTTGACTAGTAAATCAATTACATACGACTCATAATAATAAAATCCCTACGCATACTGGGATTAAATATCCGAGACCATTATGCCTTTGAAATCACAGCAGTATTTATATATATACTCATGTATACAATAGTACAATTTTGAGCCCGACCCTCTCACAAATGGGGCCTTTCCAGGACCAAAACATTCTACCCCAAGGTAGTAACTTCGATAAACTTGTAATACCAGCACACTATCGGTACAATTATATAAAAACACAATAATTAAGATCATATCATACTCGTATAACACAGCACTAAAATGAGTAATTTCGAACGAAAGGCATCGAATGAACATCCCACTCGTTAGAAGTCAAACTGTCAACTCGTTAGAAGCTGGTTCGAACGAGCTCGTTCGAACGACCTGGGTAGGCCTTCTAACGAGGTGACAGTTTCGAGCCCAGAATTTTCCTATCTCGTTTTTCTCAATTTTCTTCACCTCAAATCTCATCTAAACATCATTCCAACAGTAGTTCAAGGTTTCTAATCATTCTTAAACATACTTAGGTCGTATATTAACATATATATGGGATCAAATCATCCTAAACCGCATCTAATCATCAAATCTCCCCAATTTTTCCCAAACCTTATGAACATGAACCCTAGAAATTTAAAGTCTTCAATTTGCATAAATAAATCCGTTTTTGTAACATAAAAAGTAGTAATTCTTTTAGTTCAATCACCCAACAACAATTCTACATGCAAACCTGTATCAAAATCTGAATTTATAACTCCAAATTACATTGGTTTTTACAAGTCTCCCAATACAATGCAATGATATCAATTTCTAAGCATGGAAGAAGCATTCGCTTGAAATTAACGTAACTAAACCACTTGCCTTGGATTATTCTCTGAATTTGGTGTAGAATGATGAAGGTTGCACTTTCTCTTTTCCTCCCAAGGTTGAAGGTTGAAGATGGAGGTTGTGTTTTCTCTTTGGAAACTCTCTCTAACCTCTCCTATAACTCCCGTAGCCCTTTAGTTGGTTAAGTGCTGGTAATGGCTTAGTGGGTCACTAAATATCCTAATATTTAACTCCCCAAATTCTTTGGTTAATTATCCTAAAATTTCAAAATTACTAAACTACCCTTTTAAGTTGCCGGTAAGGCCTAAAAATGCCCCGGGACCCGAACTAAACTCCCGGCTAGTGTTTTCTGACCATTTCGACCCTTCCGGAATCGTTGGCGCACTCAAAATGACCATACGGTTAATAAAAATAAGATTTACTTTTTAATTAAAAAAATATATTCCTGACGCAACTGTCACGCGCGTCCCAACAAAATTTCTCAAATTTCCGTATTTCAATCTCGCGACAATTTCAATAGCTTCAATATTCATATATTGCCATATATACACATTATAATCAAATACCAACTCACATTTCGTTAGTATTTTATCCTGATTAATTCTCAATTAATTCACATTTAATTTAATTAACCCCATAAATAAATATCCATAAAAGTACGGGGTATTACACCATCCGCCCAAAGTCGGAGAAAAAGGTTAAGAAAGCCAAGAAGAAGGATGAAGAACCGGGAGGATCGATGCCTTCCAAATAGCAGTTAAAATATGGAAGACCTGGAGTGGAGGAGATCAGGATCCTTCCCTCTGAGCGGGTCATGGAGAACCTAGAGGAGGTCGTAGCCGGGGGAAACAATAAAGACAGGATGTTCTTGATTGGATCCTCTCTCATAAATCGAGAGAAGATGGAATTAACAGCACTTTTACGAAACAACTTGGATGTTTTTACCTGAGAACCCTACGAGCTACTCGGGATTGATCCTAACGTGGTTTTTCATTGGTTGCACGTTGACCCGACCTTCAAACCAATAGTGCAAAAATCACGACAAACTGCACCCGATAAGGCCAAAGATGTGGAGAGAGAAGTGGAGAAGCTTCTGGATGCAGGGTCCATACGGGAAGTTCAATTACCTAAATGGCTGTCCAACCCAGTAGTGATTCCAAAGAGAAATGGGAAATGGAGAGTTTGTATTGACTTCACTGACCTTAACAGGGCGTGCCCTAAGGACAGTTTCCCTCTCCCGAAGATGGACCAGTTGGTGGACGCCACAGCAGCTTATGAAATAATGAGTTTCCTAAACGCATACTCCGGGTACCACCAGATTCCTCTGTAGGTACTAGATCAGGACAAGACATCATTCATCACCACCGTCGGATTATATTGTTACAAAGTTATGCCCTTTGGGCTAAAAAATGCAGGGGCAACCTACCCGCGACTGGTCACCAAAATGTTTAAAGACCAAATGGGAGATACCATGGAGGTTTGCATCGATGATATGCTCGTTTAGAGAAGGCGTAAATAATATCACCTCTCAGACCTATCAAGGACCTTCGAAATCCTCAGGAAATACCGAATGAAGCTCAACACAAGTAATTGTTCCTTCGGTGTCCAGTCAGGAAAATTTCTCGGGTACTTGGTTTGCAAGAGAGGCATTGAAGCCAATCCCGACCAGATTGACGCAATCAATAGAGTGCACCCCCCCTGGCACGATAAGAGTTATACATAAGCTCATAGGTATGCTCGCCGCCTTGAATTGATTCATCTCGAAGTCATTCAAGAAGTGCCAGCTATTTTTCCAGCTATTAAAGAAAAGCAAAACTATAGAGTGGAACCAGGATTGCTCAAAAGCATTAGAGGAGACTAAAACTTATCTCAGCACACCACCCTTTCTCGTAATACCTCAAGAAAAAGATTACATGTACCTGTACCTTGCAGTTTCCAGCCACGCTGTTAGTTCTGCACTGGTATGCAAAAGAACGGGAAACCAACACCGAGTTTACTATGCGAGTAAGACATTCTTAGATGCCGAACAACGATACCTACGACTGGAAAAGATTGCATTTTCACTAGTGGTAGCTTCGAGGAAACTAAAGCATTACTTCGAACCTCACTCTATCATCGTCCTTACATCTCATCCACTTAAAGCAGTCCTGTGAAAAGCAGATCTATCCGACAGACTATCCAAGTGGTCAGTCGAGCTCAGGAGATTTGACATCCAATTTCAGCCAAGGAATGCAATCAAGGGATAGGTCCTCGCCGATTTCATTACAGAATTCACAGGAGAACATCCTCATAATCAACTTCAACCCATTGGTCAGAAGGAAGATAACTCGGCGTAAGGTGTTTGGCGACTGTTTGTTGACAGATCCTCCAACTCCAAAGGGGCAGAAGTGGGCATTGTGCTGGTCACCCCAGAAGATACAATCCTCGAGCAAGAAGTCAGTCTTGGATTTGAAGCCTCCAACAATGAAGTAGAGTATGAAGCATTGATAGCAGGCCTGCAGAAGGCACAGGGGTTGGGCGCAAAACATCTTTAGGTGTTCGGCGACTCACAGCTGATCTCCAATCAGATAAATGGAGACTTCAGCGCGAGGGATGAAAGAATGGCGGACTACCTCACCACAGTGAAAAATTTAATATCTAACTTCGAATAGTTCAGCATCCAACAGTTTCCAAGAGGACAAAACAGTCATGCTGATGCCCTAGCGACCTTAAGCTCAGCGATCAATTCTGACTTGGAGAGAATAATTCCGATCGACTTCCTCACCCAATCGAACATTAACCAGAGCAATAAGTAGCGAGACGCAGGTCATATTCTTCAGATTGAACCATCCCCCAGTTGGATGGACCCCCTGAGGTATTATTTGAAAGATGGTGCCCTACCAGACGATAAAAAGGCCGCACATCAGATAAGAGTCAAAGTTGCTCTCTTTCACTTATCTCTTGAAGGCAAACTGTATAAGATGTCTTTCACTGGTTCTTACCTCCAATGCATTCACCCAAAGGACGTCGAGCAAGTTCTCCATGAGCTCCATAATGGAATCTGTGGAAGTCATATTAGGTGCAGGTCGCTTGCCTTCTGAGAAATAAAGGAAAGCTACTGGTGGTCGTACATGCAAAAGGATTGTGCGATATATGCTCGCAAGTGTGAGAAATGTCAACTACACGCTCCTATGGTTCACCAGCCTGCTAGTGACCTAAAATCACTTACCAGCCCCTGGACTTTAATTCAATGGGGAATGGACATCGTGGGACCTCTCCCTACCGCTGCTGGTAATCATAAGTATTTGTTGGTTGCAACAAACTACTTCACTAAATGGATAGAGGTAGAGCCACTAGCAAACATCAGAGACGCGGATATGATAAGGTTCGTATGGAAGAACATTATCACCCGCTTCGGGATCCCCAAGACCATCATCACTGACAACAAAACCCAGTTCGAGAGTGGCCTCTTCCAGGGTTTCTGTAACGACTACAGAATCAGGTACCATTTCAGCTCGATAGCACACCCCTAAAGTAATGGACAAGTTGAAGCTTCTAAAAAAACAATGATTGATGGATTGATGAAGAGTTTGGATCGAGCCAAAGGGGCATCGGTAAGAGAGATACCACACATCCTATGGGCCTATCGCACTACCCCACGACGAGCAATCGAGGAAACCCCATTTGCACTCACATATGGTATGGAGGCAATCATCCCTTTGGAAGCTGGCCTCCCTACCGTGAGGTCTACCCTGGTCGACCAAGGCCAAAACGATGCAGCATTACTCACTGAACTTGACCTAGCTGAGGAACGCAGAGAGCTGGCTCTAGTGAAACTAGCAGGCTACCAGCAATAGTTAGCGAAGCACTACAACAAGAAGGTCAATCCAAGAGCATTCCAAGTTGGGGACTATGTCCTAAGGAAAGTTCTTGGCAGACCAGTAAAACCATCAGATGGCAAGCTAGGACCAAACTGGGAGGGACCTTTTAAGGTGATAAGGGACAACCTGCAAGGAGCCTATCACTTAGAAATGCAGGAGGGCAGGAAGATACCTCGAGCTTGGAACGCAACCAATTTAATGAAATTCTACTTCTAATTTTCTATTTTAATCTTTTATTACAATGTCGAAATTTGTAATTCTTTTCTGATTAATAAACGATTATTTGGCAGTGGCATTCTATGAAGTGTTGATTTCTTTTTCAGAAACTTTATAACTTGTGCACCTTTTCCAAGTGACATTCTCCCCTCTTAACGCATATAAATAGGGTTTTACCCTCCTCAACTTCTCGTCGTTTAACGTGAACAACCTCTTAGCATTGCCCCCAAAAATATATGAAGCCCTACAGGGGACCTTTAGGCAACTCGGCCAACTCGAAATTGGTCACCAAACAATGTTTGGCTCAAAAAACCTACTCGGATGGAACATCCAACACCAGGTGTGTCCTCATAATTGCAACACTTAGGCCTAAGAGAGTGTGACGCCACAACCTAAAAGGTAAAGTGGGGCAGAATGGTATCTTATAATCATACTGGACTGGGAGGATACTCATGCAATAAAACAACTCTAGTCGACTAAGAAAAAGCCCAAGATAATTAAATAAGAAATAAATGAAGTGGACAATATACAATACATGTTTAGTTAGAAAATCGCCCAAAACATAATTATTTTGTTACTTCATTGCATTTACAAAGAGTTACATTGGTTGAATTAAATAGATACTAATGAGGATTAGGCCTCCGAGCAAGATAATCAGCTACTTGTGCTCATCGGCCATCGTCTGGGTGAGGAGTTAACTCCTCCTCGACTTCATTTGCATTTGGCCCCAGTAACTGCCTGGGGATAGCATCTATGGGGACCCACTAGTCATCCCTCCTGAAAGGGTTAGGCATCAGAGTCGAGGGGGAGATCTCATGACGATACCAGAGTACTGAGTTCCTGGGGACCTTCAGCTCCCTAATAGCATTCTACCATCCCCTAATAAAGTATATCTCTTCGACCTCTGCCAACCTCGTCGGAGCATCTATCCAACCCTGATCAGAACCATCAACCCACACTCACCGAGGACCTTTCTTGAACAGATGCCTCAGCAGCGTAACATCTCTTTGAAGCCCGGCATCTATCACGTATGCTCGATAAACATCTCCTCGAAAATCATCAATCTCCCTAGCTGAACCCCTATCATCTGTACCTGCTCATGGACCAGTTGATGAAGAGGAGCCCCATAAAACTTGAGGGGAAACGCTCGACGCATGCTCTCTAAGTTGTGACACCTTCCTCCTTAGAGCTTCATTCTCTTATTGAAGAACTTCTCTGACCTGATTGATCTCGGAGGCATCCAAAAGTTTAGCTCTCAGGGCATTCACTTCCTCTTGAACGAAAGCACCAAACTCTTCCATCTCATGAAGCCTACCCTTCAGTTTGGCAACAAGCTCCAACTAGTCTTTAAAACTCTAGTTCCTCGACCTAAGGGACTTGCAAATCCTTACAAAGTCTTGGTGAACTTGGTTACTAGAATTAGGACCAAGAATCCTTCCTATTTGAGAAAAAGCAGGTATATACTCATCAACATCAATCAGCTACAGACCATATAAGTATTAAAGAACGAGATCAGTACGCAGAAGGGAACAAGCATTATTTCATTAAGAAAGGATTCACAGTACATCAAAGGGAAAGAATAACAAAAGAAAAAAATACAAAAATTTCCCTAAGAAGGACTACCTGTCAACCTCAGTCTGCTCTGAGGTTTCTGGTTATTTCCCCTTATCTGCAACGGCTCCAGACGCACCTCCCTCAAACGGAGCAGTTGCCATTCCTTGGTTGAGAGGAACTTTGGCAGAGTTAGTCTGGACAATAAGAACACCTTCATCGATAGCAGGAGAAGGTGCCTCATCCGTAATAGTCTTAGGGCCAAGATTTTGCTCGTCGAAGAGTGGGTAGTCTATATCCACCCCGATAGCCAAGAGAGACTTATTCCAACCCTTCTTGAAGTTCAGCCGACTGATATAGATAATATAAACATCAACATCCTATACGCAGTGGCCCATTCGGTATTGTACGAGCTTTTCTTAAGGGTGGCAGCCTCAGATTCCACCTTCTTCACCTTTTCTGCTAGCACCTTATTTTCCTCCACCAGGGCCAGCTTGCTCGAGCAGACCAGGTCGTAGGACTGCCTCAACTCCTCAATCTCCTTAGCCTCTGCCCCCTTCACTCGATTATCTTTAGTAAGGGCAAGATCGGAAGACATTTGGGCATCCTTGGCAGTCTTCAGACTGGCCTCCATCTCGATATTCTTTTTTTAGCTCGGTGCTCCTCCTCACCAGCTCATCACTGTTGCGATAGAGGTCAGCGAAATCGGTCACAAATTGCAGAAAAGAGAAATGTCAGCAAGAGACGTATTGAACAAAATATTGCGAGAATAGAGAAGTAAAAGCAAACTTACCAAGGCTAGCCTCTGACTCGCTTTTAAGGCTAATTGGTCAGTCCCCATCGCCTTCTGATGATCAGTCGGCAAAATTGCTCTTTCGAGCAATGCAGGAGCCAACTGAGGTGAAATGGCAACACATGCCCCCTCAGGCAAAGAAGATACAGGCACCAGAGCTTACCCCGCCTTTGTTCTTACCTCATCTCTCCTTTTTTCTTCTTCCCTCTATTTCTTCTCCTTCTCTGCTCTCTTTCTCTCCTCAACCTTCTTCTTCTCCTCCTCCTTCTTTCTCTCCCTCTTTCTCAACAGCTCATCCTCCTTCCTCTTCTTCTCCTGCTCATGGGTAGCAGACTAAGAACTAGTAGCAACATCCTCACTTCCAGACTTCTGCTTCTTCAGCCGACGAGTGAGAAGCACATCATCATCATCATCATCATCTCGGATCAAATTCTTCCTGGGAGGAGCCATATCTTCTTTGGTGGAACTTCTTGAATCCCCTGAAGACTCTTGAACTTCTGAACCCTCTTCTGAGCTAGAAGATTCTTCACTACCAGAGCTCTCCTCACTAGAATTGTCCACATCACCGACCCTATTAGCACCCTCGCTCTCCTCACTATAGCTGGTTTCCTCCTCGTCCAATTGGATAGGATCAGAGGTAACCTCTTCGGTGATGTATAGATCAGGAATGCTATCCACAGGCCTTGCAATGAAACTGGACCCAACATTCTTGTACTCTAAAAGGAACGCCACTGATCGAGGATGCTCACCGTCAGCCAAGAGTTCCCTAATTTTCTAGGATTTAACCAGCTCAGCAGCTCGGATCTCACTAAGAGCAAGCTTCTAGTTCTTTATCTTTGCTGAAAAAGAAAGAGAGAGAAAGATATGATAAAAACCATATATAAACAGGATCAACTAGCAAATAAGAACTAAGCCTACCTATGTATTCCTCCCCATAAAATGGAATCACAAATCTCCCAGACCTCGACCCTTCAGTATGGGGAGGGAACTGGCAATTCCTAGCAATAAAACCCTCATTCCAGTAGTCCTTGTGGGAATCAGGTAGATTTACTACCTATACCCTATCAGGACTCCTAGAATTGAGGTACAAAAGATGAGAGCTTATTCGAGTAAAAGAATAATAGAAGCAGATTTCAGCAAGCCCTAGATTGGTGCCGGGGAGCTGATTTATTCTATGTACACCATTGACAATTTTCCAGACATTGGGCGAGCATTGTGCAAGAACTATATTGAAGTAACCAAAAAAGTGAAAAAACAAATTACTTGGGGGAAAAGTAAGCCCCCCTTGGATAATAAGAGAACATAAATCCAGTGGCCATCCTCAACTTCTCTAACATTACGAGGGACGGGATCACATTCATTGTCCGCCCAGTTTGGAATGTTATAGTATTTCCTAAATTCAGTTATCGATCTATTGCCTATTTTCGACATCGAAAAAGAAAAAACCTAGTAGCGAATATGAAGAAATTTCAACAGAAAATACAAAAAGAAGAAGTAAGAAGAACTTATGATGTAAGAGTCAGCTTGAGATAAGGCAAAGTCACAAGCAGGGACGACGAGAAGATGTGGGAAAAGCTTGAAAATGGAAGACGAGACCTGAGAGTACAAAGAGCGACAATGAAAGCTTGGAGAAATTGAGAGGATGCGAAGATATATGAAGGTGACGATTCAAGGAATGACCTTTCTAAAATGATTTAAACCTTTCTAATCATGATGCACCAGAAATGAGGAAATATGCCACCTAAGTCAGTTCGGGAAAGGGCGCTTCAGTTTAAAAGTGTGGTGAGAATCACGAAAATGCCATTAAGACTAATCATTTAAAATTATTGAGCCCAAATTATGATCCAAAAATTTTAGGGGCAATTGTGGGTACCTCGATTTGTCACTTTGGCCCAGACGTAGAGCCCAATCAAATATGGCCCAAAGTCTAAAGGTCTTGCGCCTCAACTAATTCAGTTTTGACCCGATGAGTTCCTAAAATCTCTCTTCAGAGATATTCTAGGCATTGTGGGCTAACGTGGGGGAGTCCCACTCCTCCATTCTCCGAAATAACATGTATATAACAAACCCTCCGCCTGGGGCAAAGGGCCTTTATTATTTTATGTAAAACACTCCCCGGAGTAAAGGGAAATAATATACAAACAGCACCATCATGGACGTAGGCCTTCTTGTCGAACCACATACATCCTGTGTTGTGTGTGACTGTTATTTTTTTCGATTCTTTATTCATTCTAGTGATTACTTTTATTTGTTATTTTGTGTTGACTTTATTTGTCACTATAATAACATTTGTGGTCATGGTCCAAAACTATGACCAATAGGGTGACCTTTAAGAATAAAATATATTTGGTCACGATTGTAGACCGTGACCACAAATGTTACTAATTAAAAATGTCACACTAGGGGTCACGATTTTGGACCATGACCAACGGTGTCACATTTTTCATTAGTCACATTAGTGGTCACGATTCTATATTGTGACCCACGGTGACAGTGATGCCAAGATTTTAGACCGCAATCCACGATGGCCCCTGATGAACCCTATGGGTCCCAGTTTTGGATCGTGACCTGTGATTTTTTCATCCTCAATGTGGCTACCATCAAAACTCGTGACCCATAGGGTTGGTCACGGACCAAAACCGTGATTATAGTCCAGTTTTGGTGTAGTGCTAGATAATATTTCTAGATCATTTTAATTAAGTATAATTACTGACTAATCATACAGTTCCGCTTTTTAGGCATATTAACAAAACAATAGCAAGTTAAGAACACATTAGCCAATACCCCAGGGTTCGTGTAATCGGAGATAATATCTAAAATAGTAAGAACACTTAGGACGAAATGAGAATGTTGGGATTCAATAGATTGATTTGTATATTAGTTTGCCACACACAAATTTAATTTTTAACCAAATTTTATCTTCGATTAAATTACGTGTGCATTCAAAGATGTAGTCAAATTTTATAGCAACAAACCAAGATTACAAATAACGTAAACAAGTGGAGAAAAATCTTGTAATGGGGAAAAATATATATTCAGCACTATAAATAATTGACAGATAGTCGTACGCGGAGTCTTCAAATTCATCTATAGAAGATGACCTAATCCAGAGCCATCCACAAGAAGCTATCTTCCATCGACATCCATCGATTAGCCTTTCCTGCCTCAGAAGTGAAACCTCAGTTCCATAATTGAGTAATAAAAGTTTCTCTCCACAAAGATTGTTGAGATAGAAACCTTCTTCTTGATTTGGTAAACTGATATTTATGAATCTAAGGGGTTTGGAATGATTATAGAAGTGTTTGATCACAAAGAGAACTTAAAAAGGTGTTTAAAGATGGCAAATGGAGTTTTTAAAGAGTCTTATCCCCTACATCCTATTCATAAGAATGTTTGTCATAAAAGGATAAACATGAAAATTTTGGATTAGAACTAATTAAAAAAAATATTTCCCGATCGTTCGAACAACAGGTGCCTCATTCGAATGACAGACCTATTTTCGTTCAAACAGGTAGCAAACGAGACATCGAACGAGATTCTGTAGAAGGGCCAGAAATGGTTCATTCGATCTAAAAGGTGTCTTGTTCGAACAACCCTACTAATCTCATCAGAATCAGGTATCCAACTCATTTTAACGAGGCACCGAGTTTTTCAAAAAAAATATTTTAAAAACCATTTTGAGAAGCAGCCTCTTAAAAATTATTCAAATCCTGAAAATATAAAGTGGCTATTTACCAAATAAATCTATAACTTGATCTAACGTTGTTGAGACATAAGATTCTTAAATCTTTCTCAAGTTTTCAACTTTGTCTTTGAATCCATAAAATTCATATACGTTCAGTGCATGTGTAATGTGATAAGCCAAAATTCAAAATAAAACTGAGAAATTATTAAACTTTCTCTTACAAATCTCCCCCTTTGGCTATTCCGGTAAAAAACACAAAGCGAAACAAAATTATATCCTAAAGACTAGTACAAAAATTAACCATCCACATCAAGACAAAAAAAAGTATTTACGTAGAGTCTTCAATTGTAATTGATCTTCCCTTTGTCTAGATTTTTCTTCATCTTATGTGGGTCCAAGTGATCATCATCTAGGTGGAACGTCCTATATTCATGAGACAAACAAAATACCATGATGCATACGAGTTTTAACAAAACAAAAAAAAAACTTTACCTCATTTTTTTCTCCCCCTTTTTGTCCATAATATATAAAGAAGTAACAACTAATCATGAAAAATAAGCATCACATGAAGAAGAAAGATATCATCACAACGGCTTTAAATAACGCACATGTAATGAAAATCTCAAAAGGCAACTTTTCTCCACAAACTTTTTTTTGAAATTTTTTCAAAATTTTCAAATATAAAGTATAAAATGTACAAATACAAGACACTATAGAATAACACTAAAATATACGAATCGTGAACACGAAATATAATTGTGTTAACATTTTCCATAGGTAAATCAACATAAACATTCATAATATAGGTGCACAAAGTTTTGAGACACTTTTAACGAAAGACCTCAAAGTCTAACTTATGTGTAAAAATAGTGAACTCAAATGAAATTAACTCAACTTAATCAATATGTCATAAACTTAAATGATTCTCACACTAATAATGCCAAACTATTTAATATTTGTAGAGAAATTTCGTTGTGCAAACCGGTTGATCTTCTACTTTTAACTCCCTCAAAACTCTCATATATCTTATGAATTTACTCTCAATTGTTTTGAAGAAATCATATTGTTGATATGTAGTGAAGAATAAATGAATCTATACAAAATTGGCCTGTCACTTCTGTTTTTATGTGCCTCTAAGCTTTTTAGGCTCTTTTCTGCAAATGGTGGTTTTTAACTCAAAGAATATTTTGACCTTTCGTAACCCCTTTCCATTGCTTAACATATGATGAAATTTTTCTAAAAAATATGAAATCCGAGCAACGGTTCTTACATGCACAACTTATTTATTTTTAAATTGGGTTCATTACTAAGCAGAAATGAAATGAGAACATCGTATTCGACAAAGGACAAGTAAGCACAATGTTCATAAAGTTCGTGCACACGTGCAATAAAGATAAAAAAGAGTCAAACATGTAGAAAGTAGCCATCAAGGATTAACTTAATGATATCAACACATTACTAAGCACACCTTTGAAAAAATGTCATCTCTCAAAACACTACGAACAAGTCACGTGAATGGATGGTATGAATCGGTGATTCAAAAATCTTAATTGTTCATCCATATATGGTAAAAAAAAATACAATACTCTTTTTATCTTTTTCAAAACTTTAACAAAATAAAATCTTTTTCACTTTTTCATCTTTTCTTAGAAAAGATGAAAATATTTTTGTACTTTTTAAAAAAATGTCCTGGAAAAACACAACTCTTTTTTGGATTTTTTTTAAAAATATCGAAAAGAAAAACATATAAATACAATGATAATTTAAATCTATCAAAAGGAACAAAAGGTACGAACATGATAAACATCCTATACTAGATAAAGTACCCAAACTCAATCAATAATGAAAATACCCAAAGATTTCCTAAGATCCACAAATCTAACTGTATGTACAGGTTTCGTAGAAATATCGGCTAATTGACGCTCGGTGCTCACAAAGCTCAAGGACACGATCTTCTCCTCAACGAGATCATAAATCAAATGCCCACGTATCCGAATGTTCTTTGTACGTGAATATTGGACTAGATTACATGATATATGGATCGCACTCGTATTATCATAAGAAATAGTCATCGTGCCTTGTGAAATCCCATAATCTTCCAATATTTTCTTCATCTACAATAGTTGTGTGCAACAACTCCAAACGATAATATCCTCAGCCTTTGTTATGGACAAAAATATGAAGATTTTCTTCTTTCTCAACCACGAGACAAGAGCACTCCCAAATTAAAAACACCCACCCGAAGTGATCTTACAACTATCAATATCCCCGACACAACTGGAATCCAAATAGTCAAACAAACGGTCATCACTATCAAAAGAATACCAAATATCGTAGGACAGAGTGACACTCACTTATTTGATGATACGTTTAAGTGCGAGTAAGTGAGACTCTTTAGAGGATGTCTGGTATCGTGCATAAACTCCAATGCTAAAGGCAACATTGGGATGACTAGCGATCAAGTAGAGAAGACTACCTATCATACTCTGATAAAGGGTTTGCTCTACGTACTTTCCTAAAGTGTCTTTGCAAGATTAGTCGATGTACTCATAGGGGTGTATGAATGCTTAGCAGAGTCTAGGATCTTCACTAGGTCCCTTGCATATTTCGATCAAGATATAAATATAACATCCTTAAGTTGACGAACCTGGAAACCTAGGAAGAACGTAAGCTCACCAACCATACTCATCTCAAATTCTCTTTTAATCACCTTCTCAAAGGTGTGACCATGGTGGGAGCACGTGTATTTAAATACTATGTGATCCACATAGAATTAGTCAATCAAAATAGCACCACTCTCTCTCCTAACAAATAACTTCTTATCCATTCCCCATATCTTGAAGCCA
Organism: Sambucus nigra; assembly: GCA_949130495.1. NCBI lineage: Eukaryota > Viridiplantae > Streptophyta > Magnoliopsida > Dipsacales > Adoxaceae > Sambucus > Sambucus nigra. The sequence goes on along the minus strand of OX422217.1, from coordinate 329,836,778 downwards.
CGATCTAAGAGATAAGAAGTGAGCCTCTCGTACCATGCATGGGGTGCTTGCTATAAACCATACAAGGCCTTCTTAATATAATAAAAGTGTTCCTAGTTCTTAGTGTCTTCAAACCCTTTTGGTTGTTCCGTAAACTTCCTCCTATAGAATGCCATTCGAAAATTCACTCTTAACATCCGTATGATATAACTTGAAGAGCATATGACATGCTATGATGAGTAGTAAGTGGATGGACTCAAGCATAAAAATAAGAGTGAATGTCTCATCAAAGTCTACACCCTCAACCTCTGTGTATCCTTGAGTGACCATCCTAGACTTATTACGAACTATGGTACCATTCTTATCCATCTTATTCTTGTAAATCCACTTCGTAACTATCACGTTTATTTCGCTAGGTCGAGAGACCAATTCCCAAACATTATTCTTTTGAAACTGAAGCAACTCATCTTGCATAGTGGATATCCAATGCTCATCTTTTTATGCTTCTTAAATGTTCTTAAGCTCAACTAAGGAGGTGTATCACAGATATCTAACCAGATTCTCAAGTTGAGAACGAGTCTTGACACCTACTGTGTGATCACCAAATATAACGAAAGGATCATGAATTTTTCGAATCCAAGCAAGTGGATACTCTCAATTAGGAATGGGGTCCACCAAGGTAGTATGAGGAAGGATGGGATCGTCACCAGGGGTGCATCATCCTCACATTGGAGGCTAGGAGCAATAAATACCGACAACTCGTCATCTATAATTGTGACATTTATTGACTCCAGAACCTTAAATATTTCAAGGTTAAAGATCCTATAAGTCGTACTCGTCGATGAATAATTTAAAAATATCCCCTCATCGCTCGAGGAGTAAAAATTTCTTAAGGGCCCATTTGTCAACCCAATTCCAAGCCTTGGAATTGTATTGCCAAATGGACCCTAAGTGTTATTGATCTCTTAAGATGTAGAAAGTACTCCCAAAGACATGAAAATATAATAGGTTGGGCTTCTTTATTGTCCATAACTCATAAGGAGTGTGTATCATGTGCGAACGAAGATATACCCTATTTATCGTATGGCATGCGGTGATCACCGCCCCTACCCAAAAATGTTTAGGCACATTTATCCCCAAAAGCATGGATCTAGGCATTTCTTATATTGTCGGATGCATCCTCTCAACATTCCCACTTAATTGAGGAGTACGAACTGTCAAAAACTAGTGTTTGATTCCTACTTCATCATAATATATATCCACCTTCACTTTTTTAAATTCGGTGTTTTTGCCACTACACGTTCGATTAAGAGTCACACCATGTTGGTATTTTAGGAAATTACACTTGGTTGTTAGGAACTCAATCGCATTGAAATTTTCTTTAAGGAATCCTTCGATACAGTGTCTTGAAAATCCATAAACCATAACGAGAATGTATCTATTACTACCTAAGCTCTCCAAGCGAGTAGAACCCATAAGATCCATGTGAATAAATGCTAAAACAAGGGTGGTGGTAATGTTATTCAACTTTTGATGGGGATTTTGAATTTTTTTTCCTTATTTGCAAGGTCCACAAATCGAGAAAGTTGATTTCCCAAGCGATGGAAAGTCACAAATTAGATTCTTTTTCATTAATCTCTTAAGATATCTAATTTTGACCTAGTCGTTATTTCTAAAGGTCCATGGAAGAGACCGTGGAACTTTTACACACACAGGAGGACTTGGGAATGATCCCATAGAAATTATCTTCAGTCCTTACTTCATGAAGGAATAGTTCACCATATTAATCATAAACATTGCATTCGGACCGGTCAAACTTTATCGAAAAGTTTGTGTCACACATTTGGCTTATGTTAATTAAGTTTTTCTTTCAACCTTTTCATATACAACACATTGTCTAGTTTAGGAAAATCAGGTATATCAACATAACCTTGCCCTAAAATAATATACCTACTCTCATCTCCATAAGTGATATTACCTTCCTTGTGATCCTCAAGGTGGCTGAAAAAGGATATGTCACCAGTCATGTACCTAGAGCACCCACTATCAAAATACCATTAGGAAGTATTTTGAACCTTAAGATCAACATGCACAACAAGGTATTCATCGGCTTGCTTAGGTACCCAAGTGGAGGTAACCTTTTATTTTTCCCGTGTCATTATTGGCTCTAGTTAGAGAGTTATAAGCATTCTCAAATGGCATAGACATCCGTTAAAATTCTTCCATTGGGATTTGGTAGGAACTCAACTTTCTTTCTAAGACTATCGAAATCTCTATAATGGTGCACGAGAGTTTGTGTATGTCTAGTTCTACCCAACTTATAGCAAAACTCTCTAAGGTGACCTTTCTTCTTAAACAAATTACAAACATTGACTTGTTTAGGTCTACATTTGTTCTCTTTCTTAGGTTGATCTCTCTTTTAAGTTTTAGGTTGACGCCCAAAAAGATTAACCATAAATTTAGGAACCAATTCTGGTGCGACATGGAAAGTGGATGCACCGTCATAACCTATTCCTCGCCTTTCACCATAGCCTAAAGCGGGACCGAGGAACATCTTTCTAACCTTATTCGATGTATACTCTAGAGCAACCTTGACCTCCCGAGCACATTCGAGATATTTCTAGAGTTAGGATATAAGGGCTTCAATTTTCTCATGAGTGCCGATGGATGCTTCAAGATCGCTCATAAGACTAGGCACCTTGTTGGTCAAGTCATTATTTTTCCTTTCAACTAAAACAACACTATCTCCCAAAGCAACTCTTACCGAGGGCTATATCTTTCTCAACTCCTTTTCTGAGTCTAAAACTATAATCGCTAAACCTTTGTTAAATTTGAGAAATTTAAGAATTTTTTTGAAAAATGGCTAAATCATCTATCTCAAAATCAAATCCAGACTCAGTACCACATATTTTTTTCGTTTTTCTTTTTAGACAGAGCTTTCGAAGCAATCCTTATTTCTTTTTTCTTAATTGTTTTGGATAACATATCAATTTCATAAGTTTAAAGGTCTCCTATTAGTTCTTCTAACAATTGGGTATCTAATATTACTAATGAATTCAAAATAGTGACTTTAGGGATAAAACGGGCTGGAAAGGATCTCCAAATTTTCTTATCAATTCTTGTCTCAGGAATTTTCTCATCCAAATTAAAACTAGAATTAACTATGTCCGATAAATGTGCATAAAACTCATCGAAAGACTCGAACTTTTGTATAGTTATAGTCTCAAACTATGTGGTGAGGTTTTGTAGATTATAAGCTTTTACATCATTGGTACCCTCGTGAGTGAGCTAGGGGCATCCCAAGCTGCTTTTAATGTGGTAGAACTCATCGAGGGTGACGACTCCAGACATAGCACTTAAAGCATGGGAGTTATAAGTACTCTATTTAGATTAATCCTCTATCCATGCAGACATAGGTTTTAGACTTTCAACATTGTTGTTAGTCACTGTGGTGGTGTCCATCCTCTTTCACAAACTAGCCAGACGCGTTCGGTAATATACTTTAAAGTGGACCTCATTGTAGCTTTTCAATAAGCATAATTTGACCCATAAAATATAGGCATCCTATTATACAATTATCCATTAAATCCAAAAAATTTAAAGAACAATAATTTTTTGAAAAAATTGATATAAAAATGTTGTAAAACGTATCACACAGTAATTTAGTGTAACCTGCTCTGATACCAATTTGAGAAAATTTGTATCCCAAAAGAAAATTGGTAAAAATCAGGATCATATGATATTTTAGTGTAACATTCTCTAATACTAATTTTCTCATGAAATATCGACTAACCTACCACAACAAAGGGAACAAAGTGAGCCAATGCCTAGTGGGATTCCCAATAATAATGCAACATATAAACAGATGATAACAGGAATGAATGCAATATCATAAATTAAATCGAATGTACATGTAAAAACTACAAAGGGTATGCAATAACCATGTTTTATACAAAAATATTTCCTTTAATTTGGGTTAAAATATATTAACCTTGACATTTTGTGCCTTACCATTTTATTACAAAAAAATTCCTTTAATCTATTAACTTTCACAATTAATATGTGGAAAAGCATATTCCTTTGTTAATGCTTTGCCATTTATCCATTTTTTAAATCATCAGTTTTAACTTTAAGCCTCCACGTAGATGGCATTTTCAAAAAATAGTATCTTAACACATGCATCGGTGTAAAAAATATTTATTTATATTTATATATCAACCCGGGCTTATAACTGTTATATAATGTTCAAAGCCCTAACCATGGTCCTTCATTTTTTTTATTTCTTATTGCCTTTAGCTTTACCAACACATTACCATGTTAACTCTTTCCATTATACCATGGATTTACCAATTTTTTAAATTTCACATTCACCAATAATTTTATTACATGCCATTTAAACTCGAAATATCGTATATATATATATATGTGTGTGTGTGTGTGTGTGTGTGTGTGTGTTATTTTTTAACCATTTATCTTTCGCAAAATTTATCAATTCTATATCTTTCCATTTATTCCTTTTACATCCTAGAGTTAATCATATTCTATTTATGTTTACGGACTTTCACCAACTATCGTTGATGCCACAAACGTTGCTTCCCTGCCTAGTGATTTTGTGTCTAAGAAGAAGCCTCACCTTAGGGCTCTAGGCCCTTCTTATATTTTTTTAATACTACTTTTTGAAAACTCTTTCACTTTAAGTCCTTTACCTTGCGAACAAGAGGCTATTTTTATATAAAAAAAAAACTCTTATTATTATCGGTTTTCTTACATAATTCCATCCTTTAGTTTATTTTTTATTTTACTATTTATATCCAGCCCAAAGCCATTTATTCAAAGGTAATTACTACCTTGTAATTTCCATTCTCACAATATTACACATTTCGAATACGTCCATTCATTAAGTCCTTTTGTTTACCAAAGTTACACACTTTAATTACCCTTTTTAACCTTTAGGTCCTTGATTTTTGGGATATTACCTTCTCATTACCGATCTATCTTTCAAGACATTATCTTTATCATTTTATGCAAAATATACTACGTTTCAAGAACCTTAATTATTTCACACTAATATAGGATCACACTACTTTATGGTATTTTATGCAAAACCTGTAAATTTTGGTACCATTTTTAAACTTTATAATTTCAATGGAAATAATATGATTTTTACTTTTTAGGGACTATTTTGCAATTAAATAACTTTAGGTGATGTTTTATAATTATTTCAATATTTCATGCTTAATTCTTTGAAATAGATTTTTAGGCATATTTATACATAGTCATGGTGATTAAACCCATATTCATTTGATCACAAGTTTCAGTACATAGTCCTTGGGCAAAAGCTTCTAAAAATAAAGGATGTGAAAATATTGAGAATCAAGAAGGTATACAATCTTCTGGAGACTCGTCTCACATCCAAGGAAGGAAAAAATTAGTTAGTTTTTAGTATTTCATTTTTTATCTACCCATGAGCCTTGGATGTGGGCACACTCATTGACCTTTATTCTTTTCTTTGAATAAATAATAGATCCTTGTGATATTTTAGTTAAAAAAACAGAAAAAAAACATATCAATTTACATATATCACATTTATAAAAATATACCATTTTTGGTTTTATCATGATGGGTGATAAAAATCGTAAGTGACTTTGACCCACAGGTGCTCCCTTATAGACCTCAGATGCGTGAGACGATATGAGTGTCAAAATGTGAGATAATGATTTAAAGTAATTCGTATCTCGGGATGGGGTCCTACATCCACTGCCAAAGGCGTTGCACTTATTTATTAGACTAGAAATGAGCTATTACAGTGTAAGAGACCTCTTGAGCATTGGTCAGGAGAGTCTGAGGTCTTGATCATTTCTCAGTGATTCAAAGGATCTTAGGAAGTAACCAATTGACTTCTCTAAGGGTAATGAGTATTTCTTTAGGGCTCAAAAAGATGCACAAAGTTTTTTATAATTATAAATTATTCGATTTATAAGTGTATGCTCTTAACTATGTGTTGAGAGTTTGGAACAATGATTTATACTCTAGTAGATGCTGGAACTCGAACTTCTCTAATCGTATGATATTATGAACGCATTAATTTCTCTGAATGCTCGAAATTAGTTTCCCTAAAACCTTTCACCAACCTTTATTTTATATGAAAACTCTTGGAGAGAAAACGAGTGGACCATCACAGCATATCTAGAGCATCTCTAAGGTCTAACGATGTTAGCAAGGGGTGGAGTGTTGGCCAAAGATTTTGAAGGCAATGTAAGTAAGTTTTTGGTAGAAATAAATGTGTATGGGGTTCTTTAATGCAAGTGGGATTGGGTAGTGGTGGTAAGTGAAATAGTATTTTGCTTTTTACCTCCTCCGCTAGACTAGTTATAGAAGTCCTGATGAAGGCTTATGAGCTCAGGATCTGCCATAGGTCGATCTCAAATAGTTCTCAAGATGTTTTAGAGCGGTACACCTTGGTGCGGATGTCTAAGTAGCCTATAGAGGTCATTTCTTGTGTGATTGAGTCTTACTCTGGGTGTTAAAAATAATGGAACTTTGGTCTTGTGGTCTCTGAACTTGGCTAAGGATATATATTGGAACGAATATCCATACTAGGAAGAAGAGGCAGTGACTGGGGTCTTCTATAGATCCATGGCTTATCCTTGAGAGCAACTGAAGTCTTGGGGACCAAGTGGTTATTTTTTTGAGGACGGAGGTTAGCCATAAGACCTCTGTTCTTTCCCGAGGATACTCAAGGGGGCTTAAAAACTTACAATACTAAGTGTAAAATAGGTTATCATCATAACATAAACTTTCTTTGAAAATATTTAGCAATATTTTCTATGAAATCACAAAAATGTCATGAATATTTAGTCCCAAAAATCATTTTTAACTAGTTGAATCATTTACTGACATGAAATAAAGTTTCTAGTCACACAAATAACAGGTATATAAACACAAAGACACATAAATGCGCACACACATGCGCGTGCACGCACGCACACACATACATATATAAATAAGTAACATGCCAAATAAGAAAAAATATATTCAATATCTACTTTAAACATGCATAAATTCAAATAAAAATTACTTGTACGTAAACACCCACCTCAAATGAAGAAATCCTCCAAAAAGTTGTGTAGAAAATTTTCTCCAAGATTCCATGACAAATACTGAAAATGCGGGGATATATGGAATAACTTGTATCTTAGGTTACACAAACAAAAATACAATTTTTTAACCAAATTTTATCTTGATTATACTTAGGTGTGTATGAAAGATATATTCCAAATTAAATATTCCAAACCACACAATCAAATCAAAATAAATCAAGCAGAAGACACTACACCAAAACTGCAAACTTGTCACCGTAAAAAATCTTTACAAGTCAAACTTGTCACGGTCTTTGACCGTTACAAGTTTGTTAGATTTGTCATGGGCTTGTCACGGACTTTGGCCATGACAAGTCCGTGACAAAAGGAAAACTTGTCACGATTAAAGTCCGTGACAAATAAAAAATTATTACGAACTTTGACCATGACATGTCTGTGGGAAGTTTTCTTTATCACGAACTTGTCACGGTCAAAGTCCATGACAAATCTGGACAGATTTTAAAAAAAAACTGTTGGGCAGTATGGCCACTGCTACTGCCCAGCAGTATATTTATACCTGTTATAGCAAATTTTAACTTTTCCAAACAGCATATATATCAAGCGACATTCAATATTCAATAACCAACACAAATACATACAAATATCCATAACAAAAACCAAACCAACATTTGAATATCCATAACCAAATAAAAAAATATAAATAATATCCAAATAAAATAAATACAAATAATGTCATAGTGTAAGGTCTACAGGAGATTGGAGTAGGACGAAAGGCCACACAATATATGAATTGAGACACCCATTAATTCGTCAAATGCTGCATTGTTCTTCCAACTACAAAGGTGCATTCTCCTTTTCGGTCAAAATATGCATGACGAGAACTTTTGCCTCAAAGTATTGCATGACATGTCCATGCACCCCCATACCCAGGTCCATCAACCCTCTTTTTATCGATGTGCCACCAAATACGCCTATTAAAAACATGCTCAGCCAATCGATTATTGACATAGGTCGTTCGACGGGGGTCAAGATGGGAAATGGATCATATAAGGGTGACAAGTCCGTGTGTATCGGGGAGGTATCAGTGGCATCCTCATCTACCTCCTTACCCTCCCCCTTTCCATTACCCTTGAACTTATCTTAGGTGCCATTATCGGAGGTGGACCCCCACTAACGCTTCATGAAGGCGTACATATACAGGACCGTCGCCTCCAACCTTGATAGCTTATCATCATGGGTCTCCACATTACGAGCCAACCCGGTGTTTCTCGTCTTTATCCCCACCAGAGAGCTCACCCATAGTCATCCCCTTATGATCCGCCCTGAGCACTTGGTTGAGTGTATTCATAGCCAAAGATGATTTGTCGGCATCAAACTTCTTTTCATGTACTTTCTTAAGTTTTGCCTTAAACAGTAAATAGTAGACGATTAGTTAATTAAGCTAATAAAAAAATTATAACATAATTAAAGAATTAAACAATTATAACTTACAATCGTGGTTTCCACGCTCGAGGACACCTTCTTATCCTTGCCCTTTTTTGTCTGGATTGACACATAGGCATATAATCTATGTGGCCTACCCCCAGGGCCACTCCCCACCTCCTGAAATAAAATAATACATAATTAGTAAGTAACGCAAAGTAATGCTAAATTAGAATAACATAAGACTAAAATTAAAGAAAAATAAAAACATACCATCTTGTTCTCCACCTTGACATAAGACGTCCATCCGGAATAGTGGACGTCCACCTTTTTTGCCCGATTTTTCCTCCTCGATTGACGATATGTCAATTGTCGCTCCTTGATGTCATTGTCACAAAAATGCTGCCAGTGTGCCAATGCGATCGACTCCTTAGACGGAACGGTGTCGCGTAATCTCATAATGTACATCCAGGTGTTCAAATCTACCAGTCAATAACAATTCAAGAATTCAAAACAATAATGCAAATAATGCCTTTTGTTAGGAATTCCTCGGGCCAACCAACTCAATAGCCATCTAAATGTTCAAATCCACTAGTCAACAACATTCAAGAATCCCAAAAAATTCAACAATCTCTATGTGTGTGTGTGTGTGTGTGTGTGTGTTTGTATATATATATATATATATATATATATATATATATATATATATATATATATATATATATATATAGAGAGAGAGAGAGAGAGAGAGAGAGAGAGAGAGATGTACCGAAATGTGTGTAGAGATAGAGAGAGAGATGGTCATCGCTGCTGCAATTAGAGTGAGAAACCAAATTTTAATTTCAAAAATGAATACCAATTTAAATTTATACCAAAAACCAAATACCAAATACTAATTTCAATTTCGATTTATAATACCAAATTCAATTTCAAATTCAATTTCAATTTTAATTTGAAATACCAATGCCAATTTATAATACCAATTTCAATTACATTAGTAACCCCAAAATACATACACAATTTTAATTTCAATACACACAATTTCAATACATAAAAATTTCAATACACACAATTTAAAAAATCAATACCACACACAGTGGCCCACTTACACACACACACACATAGACCCACATACACACACACTGACCCACATATGCACACACACACACTAACCCACACACACAAACCCACATACATATGCACGCACACTAACTCACCATCTCCACTACTCACATACACACACAAAGGATATATATATATATATATATATATATAGAGAGAGAGAGAGAGAGAGAGAGAGAGAGAGAGAAATGTAAATGATGAGATGAGAGAGGGGGGAGAGAGAATCGCAACAGTTTAGAGGGAGAGAGAAATTAAAAGGGAAGAAAATGAGGGAACGAAAAATGAAATGACAAGGGTTTTTTGTTTTTAATGTTGTCACGGACCTGTCACGGTCTATGACCGTGATAAGTTTACAAGCCTATCACGGTTGCCCGTGAAAAACATTAAAAAGTGTTTATCGAGGTCATAGACTGTGACAAAAAATGCATGTTTTTTTATCACGGTCCTTGACTGTGAAAAGGATGGCAGGGTCAAGCGTGGCATTTTAGGCATTTTGGTGCAATGAGAAGAATGTTTGAGGAAAAATTATTTTAGGGAATAACCTATATTTTAGAACTATTAAAGAGTTTGACAGACTCTATGACTTACAGACTACTTAAAGCTCCATTAAGTATAATGCACAGGGTCTCCAAATATTTTATAGAAAGTGATGCCATCTGGCACCACCCATAGGAAACATCTTTTCCCTCGATATCCACTGATCAGGCTCAGGATGCGAAATCCTTTCTTCTTCAGCAGTAGATTTGCAACTCCACAATCAGCCGTAGAGAAAACTCTAAAAGGTTTTGATGTAGTGTATGAAAAATGAGTTTTACAAAACTCAAAAATCATATTTAAGGATGTCTGATTTGAAAAACAAAAGTGATTCTATGGAAAAAAAACTTTTGGTGCAGATATAGCAATTAATTTTCACCAAAAGTATTGTGTAAAACATTCCAAAATAATAATTCTCATACAAGAATAAATTTTTAAAGGCGGATAACTCGTTTGAACGAAAAAAATATAGTTTCATAACGAGGTCCAATCTCATTCGAATGAAATTCTTAGCTTGTTCAAATAAGTATCCAACAGACTTCCAATGAGGTTTGTTCTGTCAAGCAGAGACCACTCATTAAAGAATCATTAGAAGTTCTTTCAAACGACTTAAGAACTTCTTTCCAACAAAATTTCAACCTTGTTCGAATAAACAATGGGTCTCATTCTAACGAGATGACAATCTCGTTCCAACGAACCAAAAATAAAAATAAAAATTTGATTTCTTTTTTATAAAAAAATGCCTCGATTAAAAAAATCATCTCAGAATATATTTGACTTAGAAAAATCAAACCACAAATCCATATACCTCCATAAACTGTTTGTGACAATTCCACCGGCTTGAATTTCAAAAATGATGCCCGGTCACATATATGTCTTCAAAGATCAGGGAAGCATATGCGGGCAAAACATTTGGTTTGTAACAGGATATGCCAAATTATCTAAACTATGAGCAACTATAAAATCTTGCTCTTAAAAATATCTCCCTTTGTCTATACTTGTACAAAAAAAATTTAAACCTAAATTACAATAAAACCCCTAAGACATTGTTTCACTAATGTCCTCCCAAACCCAAAACGTATTAACATTCGAGACTTTGTCTTTAACTAAAATTCTTCATCTTGTGTAGTCCATGAGATCAGAACCAAATCGAAAGAGACATACACACATGAGATAAAAGAATATCGTGACGCGTACGAGTTTAAAGAAAATAAATATCCCCCCAAATAAAATGCCCCCCAATTTGTTCTTCCACTTTTTGTTCGTAATAGAAAAAGGGTAAAAAACTAAGCATGAATATTTAGCATCACTCGATTCCAAAATAAATAACATCATAAAGATAAACAATTTAGCATATACGATGAATTTTCAAAAGGCTTTCAAACAACTAATTTTGAATTTTTTCAAAATTTTTAAGTATAAAAATATATGTCTATAAAATGCACATATAGGTACAAAATACATAACACTATGGAATAGCATTAAAATAATCGAATCATGACATAGAAATGTAATTGTATGAACATTTTTTGAAACAAATAAACATAGGCATTCATAACATAGGCGCAAGAAGTCGATGAGATACTTTTAAAGAAAGAACTCAATTTCATCCTTAAGTGTAAGAATGTTGAACTTAAATGAAATTGACACGACTTATGCAACCTATCATGAGTTTAAATGCTTCTGAAATCTATAACACCAAACTATTTAATGTTTTTTAAGAGATTCTGTTGTGCAAACCCATTGATTTTCTACTTATAACACCCTCAAACTATCACATATTTAAGAATTCACTCTTAAATTCTTTAAGATATCATAATTCTCGTTTGTAGCGAAGCATCAATGAAACAAAAATGGCTTTGGCACTTCTTTTTTTGTGTTTTTTTAATAGTTTAGGATTTTTTTTACCAATGGTGACTTTTAAATCAAAGAGAATTTTTTTTTCTTTCATAACCCCTTTCCATTGCTTAACGTTTAATAATTTTTTTGGAAAATAAAATACGATTAATGGTACAACTTATCTCTAGTACATTTGGTTTGTTATTAAAAGCTATTGAGATGAGAACATTGTATTCGACATATGACAAGTGAGTACAATATTCAAAATTCCATGCATGTGGGCAAATAAAGAGTCATGCATGAAGAACGTAATCATCAATGAACAATGAAATACTAGCCACACATTATTAAGCACACTAAAGAAACGAAGTCATGTATAAAAAAACCATGAAAAGTCACATGAATGAATGGAATATAGGGGTAATCTGAATATCTTAAATTTCCATCCATAATTGGTGAAAAACAAATATACAAAAGATCTGTATGTCGTTTTCAAAAAAAAATCTTTTGGATTTTTTTTCAACCTTTTCTTAAAAAACTGAAGATGTTTTTTGATTTTTCAAGATTGTTCCAAATAAAACAAACATATATGAACATAGAAATACAATCTATAAATAGGTATAAATGATATTAACATGATAATTACCTTATACTAGACAAAGTGCCAGAACTCAATCAACGAAACAAATACCCAAAGACTTTCTAAGATTCTCGAATCTATGTGCATCTAAGGATTTTGTGAAAATATTAGCTAAATGACTTTCGGTGCTCACAAAGATCAATGACAATACCTTCTCCTCCACGAGATCACGAATGAAGTACTAACATATCCTAGTGTGCTTAGTGTGGGAATGTCGGACCAAATTACGGGATATATGAATTGCACTTTTATTATCACATGAAATAGTCATTGTGCATTATGAAATCCCATAATCATCCAACATTTTCTTCACCCATAAGAGTTGTGTGCAATAACCTTCAATGGCTATATACTCGGCCTCTGTCATGGACAAAGAAATAGAGTTTTGCTTATTGTTGAACCAAGAGACAAGAGCACTCTCAAAGTAAAAACACCAACCTTAGGTGCTCCTACAACCCTCAACATCCCCGGCCCAATCAGCATCCGAATAGGTGGACAAACGGTCATCAATATAAAAGGAATTCCAAATTCCATTGTAAATAGTGCCACTTACGTATTTGATAATACAATTAAGTGAAAGTAAGTGAGACTCTTTCGGGGACGCTTGGTATTACACACAATCTCCAATGCTAAAGCTAATGATGGGATGACTAGCGGTCATGTAGAGAAGACCACCTATCATGCTCTCATAAATGGTTTTCTCTACAGCCTTACCTAAAGTTTCTTTGTTAAGCTTATTCTATGTACTCATAAGGGTGCGTGAGTGTTTAGAGGAGTCTAAACAATTTTTTTTACTAATACCCTATCAAATTTAGATTGAGATATGAATATCCAATCCTCAAGTTGATGCACCTGGAGACCTAAGAAGAACGTAAGCTCGCCAACCATGATCATCTCAAATGCACTTTTCATATCCTCCTCAAATGTATGAACATGTTTGGAACACGCGGATCCAAATACTATGTCGTCCACATAGACTTGGGAAATAATATAGCACCATTGTCTCTCCTCACAAATAACGTCTTATCCTCCCCTCCCTCCTTTATGCCAGAAGCTAAGAGATAAGAAGTGAGCCTCTCGTACCAAGCATGGGGTGCTTGCTTCAGACCATATAAGGCATTCTTATGATAAAAGGCATCTGTCGGGTGCTTTGGGTTTTCGAACCCCTTTTGTTGTTCCACATAAACTTCCTCCTATAAAATGTTGTTAAGAAAGGAACTCTTGACATCCATTTGATATAATTTGAAGCATATATGACATGTTATGCCGAGTAGTCAGTGGACAAAATCAAGCCTAGAAATATGAGCGATTGTCTCGTCAAAGTCTACACCATCAATCTGTGTGTAGCCTTGAGCTACCAACCTATCTTTATTGCGAACTATGGTACCATTGTCATCCATCTTATTCTTGTAAATCCACTTGATACATCACATTAGTTTCTGTAGGTCGAGGGAGTAACTTCCAAACATCGTTCTTGTAAAACTAAACACCTCATCTTGCATAGAGGATATCTAATGCTCATCATTAAGTGCTTCTTTTATATTCTTAGGCTCTACTAAGGAGGTGTAGCAAAAGTATCTAATAAAATATTCAATTTGAGCACAATTTTTAACACCTAGTGTGGGATCACCAAGTATAGAAGAAGGGTCATGACTCTTTTGAACCCAAGAGGGTGGATCCACAAAATCAAGAGTGGCATCCGCCAGGGTAGTATGAAGAACAATGGGAATGCCATTAGGGGGTGCATTGTTCTTACACTCGAGGTTAGGGTCAACAAACACCGATGGGTCATCGTCTCTAATCGTGATATTTACTGACTCCATAACCTTAGAGTTTGCAAGGTTAAATACACTATAAGACCTACTCGATGATGAATAACCTAAAAATATACCCTCATTGATTTGAGAGTCAAAAATTTTAAATTCTCTCTATCTCTAAAAATATAGGAAGGACTCCCAAAAACTCAGAATTACGATAAGTTTGGTTTCGTCCCTATCCACAACTCATATGGCATGTGCAACCTGTGTGGATGAAGATATACCAAATTCACCGTATGGCATGCGGTATTAACCGACTCTGCCCAAAAATGTCTAGGCATGTTTCTCCTAAGAAGATCTAGCCATTTATTGTATAGTTGTTTCTTCCTCTCAAAGATCCCATTTTATTAAGGAGTACGCATGGACAAAAACTCGTGTTTGATGCCCACTCCTTTAAAATAACTATCCACACCAACTTCTTTAAATTTAGTGTCATTATCACTACGTATCTTATCAATAGTAACACCGTGTTGGTTTTGTAAGACACGAGACTTGGTTGTTAAAAATGCAACTGCATCAGACTTTTATCTATGAAACCATGCGATAAAATATCTCGAAAAGTCGTCGACCATTACGAGAATGTGTCTTTACCACCAATGTTCTCCATATATGTAGGATCCATAAGATCCATGTGTATAAACTCCAAAACACGAGATGTGTAATGGTATTCAATTTTCGATGGGGACTTCAAATTTGTTTTCCTTATTGGTAAGGACCACAAACTCAGGAAGTTGGTTTCCCAAGAGATGGTAAGATGCGGACTAGGCCTTTGTTCACTAATCTCTCAAGACACCTAAAGTTAACATAACCTAGTCGCTGATGCCGAAGGTCTATAAAGGAGACCGTGGCATTGTTGCACACAAATGAGGACTTAGTAATGATGGATTGATCATATACGTTACACGACCGATCTAACTTTACTGCAAAGTTTGCATTGCAAAGTGGGTTATGCTAATAAAGTTCGCTTTCAACCCTTTTACGTATACTACATTTTCTAGTTTAGGAAATCCAAGTTTTTCAACATAACCACGTCTTAAAATGCTAAACATACTCTCATCTCTAAAGATGACTTTTCCTTCCTTTCAATCCACAAGGTTAGTAAACAATGACTTGTCACCGATCATGTGTCCAGATCACTTACTATTAAAATACTATTGGGAATTATTTTGAACCATGAGAGAAATGTTAACAACAATGGCTTTATTATTTTGCATAGGTACCCAAGTGGAGGTAACCTTTTATTTGCCCTTATCATTTTTGGATCTAGTCTAAACATTGAAAGCATTCTCAAAAGGCTTAGACATCCTTTGAAATTCTTCCATTAAGCTTTGAGAAGTCACGATTAGGAACCCAACTTGCTCTTTAAGATTAGCAAAGTTACCATAGGACTGTGCGGGAGTAAGTGTACGTAGAGTTACTCCTAATTTAAAGCAAAATTACCTAAGGTCACCTCTCCTTTTATAATGGGTGCAAACATAGACATGTTTGGGTCTAACTTAGTTAGCTCGTTTAGTTTAAACTCTCTTTGGTATGTTAGGTCGAGGCCTAAATGGATGCACTGTCGTAACCTATTCCTTGCCTCTTTTTAAAACACAAAGCGATATGAGGAACATGTTCCCTACCTTATTTGATATGTCCTTTATAGTAACATTGACCTCCCAAGCACGTTCGAGATCTTGCTCGTGTTGGTATATGATAAGCACCAAAAATTGTACAATTTATACCCCAAATAGACGTACTTTTGTTGATAATTCTCGATAATTTGGGGCTTATGTGCTTAAATATTTATTTTGTAGGCCGAATGCACGTTGCGGAGTTTAAATGCGTATTTCAAGGAAATTGTGCATTTTATGGAGCTATATACCCTTGTCCGTACCCTAAACCGAGCCTAAATCTAGCCCAAACTTACCCAAGCATGTGTGTGTTTTGTTTGCGTCATTTTTATATTTTTTTAGATTTTTAGTTTGAGTCATTTTTTATTTTTTAGGATTTATTTTAGATTTATTTAGTATTTTCTAGGTTTTATTTTCTATTTTTATATTTATTTTTATTTAGTATAATTTTATTTTGAGTTTTAGTTTATTAAATTTAGTTTTAGTTTTTATTCTATTTTATCTTATTTTATTAGGATTGATTTTTTAGGATTTATTTATTTTTAGTTTATTTTGATTTTACATTTTCTTTTTAGGATCTTAGTTTTAGTTTAATAGATTGCTATTTTTTATTTTCATTTCTTTTTAGTTTCAATTTTATTTGAGTCTTTATTTTATTTTAGAATTAGATTTTATTAGGTTTTTATTTTATTTTATTAGTGTTATTTTTTAGGTGTCCTAATTAAACACACACACAACCCCCTTATCCTACACTCCCATACACCCATTTACACCTAAACTAACATCCTCACCCATACCATACACCCTCACCCTCACACACCTACTTTATACCCTCACCCACACTAACACCCCACTTCATTTTCAACCTCCAACTCACCGCTCTCTCTCCACCTCAACCACCACCTCCATTCCATCTCCTCAAACATACACCTACCCAACACCATCAATACCCACCTATTAAACCCGGTGCCGACAACCCCCTACATCCTACCGTCGTTCCCCCCCCCCCCCCCCCGGTCGACATTAAACCTCCGACCGAAAAGGTGCAACCAGCCTCTCACTCCCTCACCGTCGGCGACTACCTCAGCCAGTACCTCCGATCGCAACCGGTCTCTCTCTCCCTAGCCAACACCGAGCCGCCCCTACCTCCATCTCCGGTTTGCCTAACCCTCCCGGCGTCGTCTCCCCTGTTCGCCTCCGGCGATCGCGGCGCCCACTAACCGACCACCCTCTATCTCTCTTCACCTGCTTACCCCTACCACCTCTAACGCTAATCTCACTCGCCGGAGCTCCTGCCACAAACCCTTATCCCACCTCTTCCTTAGACCCACTTGCTCAAGCCACAACCCCATTCCATTCAAACCCACCTCACCAAAACCCATTTTCAAGCCAACCTCTTCAAAGCCACGATCTGCCAAACCAAAACAAAAGCATGCCAAAAGACCAAGTCAAACAAAACTAAAAACAAATGCCACATGCCATATTAAAACCCATTTTTAAAGCCAAAGACCCACTTTCTAACCCAAACCCATTTCACTTCCAAAGTCTTACACGATTTCTTCTCAACAAAATAAAGCCAACTAAAAACTAAATTAACCCACATGTTGAAAACCATTTAATACCTTTTAGCTCTTATTCCCTATTATACCCTCCAACTACCTCTTTTACCCAACTTCCCATTATACCCTTTTAACAAATCAGATTTTTATTCCCTCTTCCAAATATCCCCACACCCCCATCCACATGTGCTCTCACATTTCCCACATGTTCACCATAGTCAATTCCCATTTTTACCCCTAACTCCATGCCTATTATAAAATGAAGGGGAAGACCCCATTTGCAAAAGATCTCAAAATTAGTTTTAAGCTTGGTGTGATAAAATTCTCTCCACCCCTCTATGTTGAGTATTTTCATTTTTAGCAAATACCTCAATATAGAGGTGTGTAGTGAAAATTATCTCTAGGATGAATTTCACCCCACCCCTCTATTATGAATTATTGCATTTTTAGCAATTAATTCAAAATATATTGATGTAGTGAAATTTATTCCTTATGGGAGGTAAATTCCAATCCATTCCTTTATGTTGAGATTTTGCATTTTTAGCAATTATCTCAATATAAAGTAATGATCTAGAATTTATTTCTTAGGGTGAATTCTAATGTACAATTTTATAATTTTAGGATTTAAATTTTTAGCAAATCTCTTTTATTATTTAATTGTCCATTATTATTTCATCCACTATCCTTTTTATTTTTATTTTGTAATTTTTAGTTTAGATTCAATAAATACATGAGTGGGGAATTGTAATTGAGAGATTGATGATGTAATTGAAAATTTCATGTCAATTCAAGGCTTAAATGGGTTTGATCTATTCCTCTCTTCTACTTTTATTTTAATCCTCACATGCTTTCAATTGTTTATCTTATATTTTTGGATGATGATTATTGAGGGCTAATCTCCCATTAATGGGATGAAGTTTTGAAGCCCTCATGAGTTCAATTTTGTTAGTTTACTTATTAGGACAATTTTGTTTATCTCACCTTTCTTAAATTAGCTTTTACTTCTTAATTAGTAGTTATAAAAATTAGTATAGTTAGTTAGTTAAAAAAATCCCTTGAAAAATTCAATAAAAAAATATAAAAAGCAAAAATAAATAAAAAATAATAAAATGCAAATGAATCTATATATGTCCTCTCCAATTTTATGTTTCAACCTTAGATTTGGATTGACTCCCTTACTTACCCTCTACACTAGTTTTGTTATAATTTTGTAGGTTCAAGGGAAATTTTGATGGATAGAGAAGTTGCACAATGACAAATCTACAATGTACGCAAATTTTTCTTATTTATCAAATGATTCCCTTGCGTACCTACAAAACTTGTCTAAAAATAACTCGTATTGCGGTAAGTACGGGTACCAATCCAACTTTTAAGGTGAAACAATTAATGTGAAAACGTGCAATTTCAATTTTTTTTATTTTTTTATTTTTAAAAATAATTTAAGGGAAAAATTAACTAACAAATGCTAAAAATTACTAAATGATGAAAAAGAATGTGCAACCGAGTGTCAAATAATGTGAGAAGGTCAAGAGATAGGATTACACTGCATTTTTAATTATTTTAATTTCTCAATTTATTAATTTGAAATATTTCGAGATAATATTAAGTCGATAATCTAACTCTCGTTAAAATTATAAATTTAATAAATCTTTTTCAGAAAATTAATTTAAAAAATGTCACACGATGAAAAATTAGGACTACACTATTTTCATAAAATTACCCGCTAGGATCAATTTAACGAAAATTATATCAATCCTCATATTTCAACATCGAATTAATATTCAAATATCGGAAAAACCTATCTTTAGTTCGATTCCTAAATTCAAATATTAATTTGTTCAATTAATTTACTAACTCTCGTTACATAAATTAATTGGTGACAGTTTAAATTAATTTACCTAGAAATATAAAATTAATGAAACCAATTAATTAAATTATCATCATTCGCAGTGCATCCCACCCCTTGAACGGGGTGATTAGACAAACATAATGAAATAATTAATCACAGCCACAAACATGGAACAATAAATTAAAGAGTAGAGCAAGAAATACAATACAAAAAAGTCTCCATTTGAATTGATTCCTTGAATCGCGTTCATGCACGTGTGTCCCAATGTTTTCACAAATCCAGCACTTGATTACACAAAAAAGAATAAAAAAAAATTAAAAATTTATTCTAGCACTAAACTAATTATTTTGGAATTTTGTTTGGAATTTTTTTATGACCCTAAACTGTACATAATATACACCCTCTTTTTCTCTCTCTACGTATATTTTTTTTTTTTTTGCTGTTGAGAGTCTCCTTTTTTTCACTTGAGCTCC
The DNA here is from genome assembly GCA_949130495.1 of Sambucus nigra. Lineage (NCBI taxonomy): Eukaryota > Viridiplantae > Streptophyta > Magnoliopsida > Dipsacales > Adoxaceae > Sambucus > Sambucus nigra. Next base: position 329,816,831 of record OX422217.1, on the reverse strand, counting down.
TTTTCTTTTAAAGCCATACCCACGATGCTTTGCCTTGAGAGATTTCTTTGGGATTTGGAGATTGGTTTTTTACTCAAATTGAAAATGGGTTTTTGGGTTCCTATTTTGAAGGGATTTGATTTTCCAGATTTGGTGAGCTCGAGTAAGACACGGGTTGTGGTTCAGGCTGGTGGGTCAAATGGGAAAACGGGTTTGTAATCGGGTATAGGGCAGGTCCGAGGGTAGTCGGGTCAGGGTTTTTGTTGGTGTGGCAGCGGTTTGGGTTGAACCCGGGTGTGGCGCGGGTACTCGGTTGCGAGGGAAGGAGGTAACCGGGTTGAGCAGGTCGGGGTATGTCTCGGGTATAAACCTGAGTTGGGTTTCGAATTGGGTTAGTGCTAATTTTTTTTTCTTTTTTTTTAGTTGACTTTGAAATGGATTATGGGTTGTGGTTTAAAGATGTGGATTAAAAAATGGAGGTGAGAGATTATGGTTTGTTTTGGCAATGGAGGAGGTTGGGTTTTAGAGGTATATGGTTATGGTGGTAGGAGAGAGAGAGTTGTGGTGAGGAAGATGAAGTGGGAGTGGTTAGGTGGGTGAGGGTGTAGGATAGTGTGTGAGGGTGAGGGTATGTTTGATTTTTTTTTTTTTTGTGTGTGTGTGTGTGTGTGTGTGTATAATTTGTACCCAATAAAAATAAAGAATAAAAATAACTAAAATCCAAAAAAAAAAAATGAAATTCGTAAACACTAGAATTAAAATAAAATAAAACTCTAATTTATAAAGTAAAACTAAAATAAAAGAAAATAAAAGAAATAAAACTAAAAACCTAATAAAAATATAGAAACTAAAGATCTAACAAAAATAATATAAAACTAAAAATAAACTCCTAAAAATTAATCCTAATAAAAATAAAATCAACAAAATATTAAAAATTAAAAATTAAAAACTAATAAAAATCAAAATGAAAATAAAGAAATAGAAAAATAGAAAATAAATCCTAGAAATTTCTAAATAAATCCTAAAAATAAAATGACTAAAAATAAAAATCTAGAAAAATAATAAAGGTACAAACTCAATACACACGGGGCTCGGAGAATGGTCTGGCTCGGTGTAGGCTTAGGTTTAGGTTACGGGATTGTTTCGGAACATCGCATCACATCGGGGCAAGCTCAGATTGGACTCCAGACTTCGCGATCTCCTTAATTTCTTCGTTGCAAGCTTTTGACCGCTATTGAGTCACAATTGTACTGATTTAGCATTATTTGTACCGCAACTGCGTATTGACCTACAAAATGATAAAATACGAACATAAGGCCAATTTTAATTAAAACGAGCGACTAAAATGCATCTATTCGGGGTATAAATTATACACTTTTTGGTGCTTATCACACCACCCCCAAACAGAACATTGCTAGTCCTCGAGCAAAAATTAGAGAGAAAACAGAGATAAGTAACCAAAAGTGTGCCACTTTTGCAGGCACGGGCGATTGCACTTAGCATGTGCAACAAGTCATTAAACCTGTAGGTTGCCATATAGGATGAGTGGTGTCTCGTGAGGGTTTGCGGTGAATATACCCACAAAATTCAAAAGATTATTTAAATGCAGTATCTAAGTAGATAATGAAAAGCTATACAATCCAACTTAAAGGATATCAAGTAACACCTTATTCAACTATCAAAATAAGATATGAAATTACTTAATACCAAAAGCGTAATCCTTCCTAAAACTCAGCATGTGTAGTGTGAAATAATCTTAAGTATCATTAGAGTAATTCCTAGATTGCCTTTATAGAATCAACACTTTGACTTCAATTCTCACTGGATATATCTCTCTGAATCGAACTCTCTGAGAATTGGGTAAGTGTATCTCTATAGTGTGTGAGGATATGAGTAAATGTAAATAAGTTCAAACGTCTCGCACACTTTATAAAAAAGGACGGATACATGAAAAAATATGATCTCATGAAGGGATGCTAACCACTATGTCAAGAATGTCGAGTTATTCACCATATAATCTTCTCGTTTGCCCGAACACTTTACCAAAGGTGAAAATGGGGATTATGTAAGGTATGAAGGGATAATGAAATGAGGAAGATGAATGATAGGGTATTTTGAGAAGAGTGTGACACACTTTGATTGACTATTGTCTTCATCTTTTGAACTTACGATCGCATCTTTATTTTTCTTCTTTTCTATTTTTATTTTTTTACTTTTTTATTTTTTTATTTTTGCAATGCATTTTTTTTTTCATAACGAAAATGAAGACAATTTACCTTGATAATATCAAACACTTTTTTTCTCAAAAACGATGGAAATGATGGATGGTATTTGGGACATATGGATAAGGGTGATATGAAAAATGATAAAGGGTGAATGATTAAGTGATAGGAAAAATGGTAAGTGAAAAATTCGGTTTAGTGCTTGGGACAAACTACAAGACACATGTTTCTTATAACTCGAAAGTAATGTCATTCTCAGTGATTAAGCCAAATTTGAAAAAAAATAATGAGATCATGCAACGACTCAGTGTGGTATCCAAGGAAAGTTGAGTCAACTTGTGACTCTGAGATACGTAAAAGCCCTCAAAAAGGTGAAAATCTCAAATCTCACGGGTTTTAAGTCTCTACTAGTGATCTTTTAGGCTTTCTTAAGAATATAGTTACTCTTCAACTTTTGATTATAGACGTGATAGTGCAAATTGCCAAGTTTAGGAATTCATAGTGCAAGTACGCTTTAAGAGGTATTAATTAATTTAAGGTTAAAAGCGTAATTTTTGGGTCAAACATGGGTATTTCGAGATTTCTAAAAGAGGGATGATAGACAAATCATATCATAAAAAAGTAATTTAACTGCACAAAATTTTAAAATCACTTGTTTCTGAAAATTTTCAAAAGAGGTACGATTTTGATAAATTTTCCATCCACAAACAAAAGAGAACATCGTCCTCGATGTTTAAAACCATATATAAAAATAAAAAGCACAAGGGAGGAAAGATATTACCATAATGAACCGCTTATGAAATTGTACCGCACTCTGGAGCAGAGATGAAACCTGAAGAACATATGTGATACAAAAATACGTACAAGTCTATAAAGCATGTGAAAATCATTGGGTGGTGTGAAACACCACCCCCAAACAGGATATGACTCATACTCAGCATATTAATTTTATTTTTTTATTTTTGTTTTATAGGTGTCCTAATTAAACACACACACAACCCCCTTATCCCACACTCCCATACACCCATTTACACCTAAACTAACATCCTCACCCATACCATACACCCTCACCCTCACACACCTACTCTACACCACCACCCGCCACTCCACCACCACTATCATCCACCTCCACTCTCGAAACCCTCTTGCAATCGTTCATACTTGAGCAAGAGCAAGCAATTCAAAATCAAGCTCTCCAAAGGCTTGAACAAAGGCTAAATGAATTGGAGTGTGAGCAAAAGTCGGATATTCCCATGACCCCACCCATCATTGCAACCGAGTGTGATGATGATGTGTCCTCTTGTGACACGAAATTTGAGTGTGACCAACCCTACCACCCCGAGAATCTCAAAGTTGAGACCATTCCATGGCCCGGGTCCCAAGTTGACAATTGTGTTGACTTACCTTTCGATAGTGATCCTGATCAATTCCCACCATGTCCACATGAAACCCACCTTGAGGTTCCCACTCCCGAAATATCCAAAAATATGCTCGAGTTTTTACCTTATGCCCCAATTGTCTATGTCTCTGACATGACCATATCTTTTCGGTTCGCTCCGGCTACGAGTGCTCACTATTTTTCTGAGATAGAATCCGTGATAGTTCCTAACTATCTGGATATGGATGATGTCCCACCACGCATGGCTCCCTTTGAGCCTGATATTTCTAGAGATTCCTCTATCTTACATCTTGGTGCCTCGTCTTACTCACCCACCCCATTCACCAATGATACATTTTTGGAGAAGTTTACCACTCCATCTTTAGAAACCACACTCCCTTGTGAGTATTCCTTTACTCCTCCCAATGAGTGTGTATCTCCCACGCTTGAGTTGGATCATCTTCCTCCACCATTTATCCCACCCGACCCACCCATTATCCTTTCCACCCCACCGATACCTCTTCACCCTTTCCACCCTCACCCTTACCCTGATCCCCACCCACCCATAGTCCACCGATGCTTTGCATCACGTGCGACATTTTTCTATACAAGTGCATTGACCCGTTTTAGTCTCTATCCAGTAAGACTGAAGCTTCAGTCTTGTTTGGGGGTGATTCTCATCACCCACTTTTTCTGTCACCCCGTGCTTTCATAGATCTTATCATTAGGGTGAGATTTCATCGGTCTGGCTGAAGACATTAAACTTAGCGCTACCGGGAGGAAGCTCGTGTTTCTTGTACTAGTCTCATCCTATTTGGGGGTGGTGTTTCACATCACCCTATGCTTTACCATGTTATAGACTTGTACACATCTTTTTCTCTTATCACTTATTCAGGTTTATTCTTGGCTACATCTGTCCACTTCATTAGCGGTTCATTCTGGTAATTTCTTTCCTACCTTATGCTCTCAATTTTAAAAATCATTTTACTTAACATCGAGGACGATGTTCCTTTTTGTTTGGGGGTGGGGAATTTTATTAAAATCGTGCCTCTTTTGAAAAATTTTGATTTTTAAACCTGAATTTTAAAATTTTGCGCAGTTTCTTTCATCTCACTCATTGATGTGAATTTTCAATCATCTATCTTTCAAAAGTATAGGAATCAAGATAGAGAATATTTTTTTCTAAATAGCTTATGTAATACATATCAAGGCATTTTGCACAAAGAATTCCTAGACTCAACAAAATCTACGCACTTATCACGTCATTACGTTTAGAGTTGATGAGTACTAAAATTCTAAAGAGAACCTTTTTAGGATCACTAGTAGAGACTTTAACTTGTGAGATTCGTGCCTTTCACCCTTTCAGAGTGTCTTACGCAATCTCCAAGTCACAAGTTGATTCAACTTCATTTGGGTCCGCACTTTAAATTGTTGTATGATCTCATTATTCTTCGTTTTTGGCTTGATCACTGAGAATGACATCTTTTTCGAGTTGTAAGAAACGCGTGTCTTGAAATTTGTCCCAAATACTAGATTTTCATCCATACACCTACCACTTTTTCCCATATCATATTCCCATTACATTCCCATGCTTTTCCATATCACATTTCCATTCACTCACCCATTACCTTTCCATATTTTCCCCATCCATATACATATCCCATACCCCACCACATTCATATATCTCCCATCATTTCAAATAAAAGTGTGTGATTTCAAATGTAAATGTCTTCATTGTTAGTTTGAAAAGTGAGAGAAAAACAAAAAAGAAAAAAATAGAAAAAAGAAAAAAATAGAAAAATAGCAAATTATAGAAAAAAAAAGAAAAAAAAGAGAGAAAAGAAAAGAAAAAGAGAGTTGTAGTTAATTTTTATGTAATAAAGACATTTGTTCGTCTACGAGTGATTCACTCTTTTCAAATATCCACCATCCATCCATCCATCCATCCATCATATCATCATCCCATCCTATCCTACCTACCTCATCCCAACAATCCCACATCAGCATATCCTTCCCATCTCATTTCTCCTCACCCATTATCATTCATATTCCCCTAGGTGTTCGGGCAAATGAAAGTCGACGAGGTGAATAACTCAAAGTTCTCACTATAGTGATTAGCATTCTTTCATGAGATCATTTTCTTCAAATTATTGGTTCTTTCTTATGTGTGTGTGAGACGTTTGAACTTGCTTACATTTACTCACGTCCTCACACACAAGAGCGATACACTTACCCTAATCTCGAGAGTTCAATTGAGAGAGTTATATCCAGTGAGATTTGAAGTTGAAGCGTTGATTCCAACAAGGCAATCTAGGAATTACTCTTGTGATACTCAACCCGTTTTGACTGATTCACACACACACGTTGAGTTCTAGGAAAGATGTGCCTTGTGTATTTACTTAGCTAAAATTTTTACACTTCTAGCTTGTATTTCTGAAAATATTATCTCGTGATGGATTGTGCGACTATTCTATGTCTAATAAGAGATTGACTTCCCTTCAATAAATTTTTGCAAATAAAGAATTTTGTAGGTATATTCCCTGCAAACCCTCACAAGACACAACTCATCCTATAGGGAAACCTATAGGTTTAAAGTCTTGTTGCACATGCTAAGTGCAATCGCAAGTGCCCGCGAAAGTGGTACACTTTTGGTTACTTATCTTTCTCTTTCTCTCTATCTTATTACTCGAGGACTAGCAACGCTCTGTTTGGGGGTGGTGTGATAAGCACCAAAAAATATACCATATATACCCCCAAATAGACGTACTTTTGTTGCTAATTCTCGACAATTTGGGGCTTATGTGCTAAATGTTTATTTTGTAGGCCGAATGCGCGTTGCGGAGTTTAAATGCGTATTTCAAGGAAATTGTGCATTTTATGGAGCTATATACCCTTGTCCGTACCCTAACCCGAGCCTAAACCTAGCCCAAACTTACCCAAGCCTGTGTGTGTTTTGTTTGCGTCATTTTTATATTTTTTTAGATTTTTAGTTTGAGTCATTTTTTATTTTTTAGGATTTATTTTAGATTTATTTAGTATTTTCTAGGTTTTATTTTCTATTTTTATATTTATTTTTATTTAGTATAATTTTATTTCGAGTTTTAGTTTATTAAATTTAGTTTTAGTTTTTATTCTATTTTATCTTATTTTATTAGGATTGATTTTTTAGGATTTATTTATTTTTAGTTTATTTTGATTTTACATTTTCTTTTTAGGATCTTAGTTTTAGTTTAATAGATTGCTATTTTTTATTTTCATTTCTTTTTAGTTTCAATTTTATTTGAGTCTTTATTTTATTTTAGAATTAGATTTTATTAGGTTTTTATTTTATTTTATTAGTGTTATTTTTTAGGTGTCCTAATTAAACACACACACAACCCCCTTATCCTACACTCCCATACACCCATTTACACCTAAACTAACATCCTCACCCATACCATACACCCTCACCCTCACACACCTACTTTATACCCTCACCCACACTAACACCCCACTTCATTTTCAACCTCCAACTCACCCCTCTCTCTCCACCTCAACCAACACCTCCATTCCATCTCCTCAAACATACACCTACCCAACACCATCAATACCCACCTGTTAAACCCGGTGCCGGCAACCCCCTACATCCTACCGTCGTTTCCCCCCCGGTCGACATTAAACCTCCGACCGAAAAGGTGCAACCAGCCTCTCACTCCCTCACCGTCGGCGACTGCCTCAGCCAGTACCTCCGATCGCAACCGGTCTCTCTCTCCCTAGCCAACACCGAGCCGCCCCTACCTCCATCTCCGATTTGCCTAACCCTCTCGGCGTTGTCTCCCCTGATCGCCTCCGGCGATCGCGGCGCCCACTAACTGACCACCCTCTATCTCTCTTCACCTACTTACCCCTACCACCTCTTACGCTAATCTCACTCGCCGGAGCTTCTGCCACAAACCCTTTTCCCACCTCTTCCTTAGACCCACTTGATCAAGCCACAACCCCATTCCATTCAAACCCACCTCACCAAAACCCATTTTCAAGCCAACCTCTTCAAAGCCACGATCTGCCAAACCAAAACAAAAGCATGCCAAAAGACCAAGTCAAACAAAACTAAAAACAAATGCCACATGCCATATTAAAACCCATTTTTAAAGCCAAAGACCCACTTTCTAACCCAAACCCATTTCACTTCCAAATTCTTACACGATTTCTTCTCAGCAAAATAAAGCCAACTAAAAACTAAATTAACCCACATGTTGAAAACCATTTAATACCTTTTACCCCTTTTTCCCTATTATACCCCCCAACTACCTCTTTTACCCAACTTCCTATTATACTCTTTTAACAAATCAGATTTTTATTCCCTCTTCCAAATATCCTCACACCTCACACCCCCATACACATGTGCTCTCACCTTTCCCACATGTTCACCATAGCCAATTCTCATTTTTACCCCTAGCTCGATGCCTATTATAAAATGAAGAGGAAGACCCCATTTGCAAAAGATCTCAAAATTAGTTTTAAGCTTGGTGTGATAAAATTCTCTCCACCCCTCTATGTTGAGTATTTGAATTTTTAGCAAATACCTCAATATAGAGGTGTGTAGTGAAAATTATCTCTATGATGAATTTCACCCCACCCCTCTATTATGAATTATTGCATTTTTAGCAATTAATTCAAAATAGATTGATGTAGTGAAATTTATTCCTTATGGGAGGTAAATTCTAATCCATTCCTTTATGTTGAGATTTTTCATTTTTAGCAATTATCTCAATATAAAGTAATGATCTAGAATTTATTTCTTTGGCTGAATTCTAATGTATAATTTTATAATTTTAGGATTTGCATTTTTAGCAAATCTCTTTTATTATTTAATTGTCCATTATTATTTCATCCACTATCCTTTTTATTTTTATTTTTATTTTGTAATTTTTAGTTTAGATTCAATAAATACATGAGTGAGGAATTGTAATTGAGAGATTGATAATGTAATTGAAGATTTCATGTCAATTCAAGGCTTCAATGGGTTTGATCTATTCCTCTCTTCTACTTTTATTTTAATCCTCACATGCTTTCAATTGTTTATCTTATATTTTTGGATGATGATTATTGAGGGCTAATCTCCCATTAATGGGATGAAGTTTTGAAGCCCTCATGAGTCCAATTTTGTTATTTTACTTATTAGAACAATTTTTTTTATCTCACCTTTCTTAAATTAGATTTTACTTCTTAATTAGTAGTTATAAAAATTAGTATAGTTAGTTAGTTAAAAAAATCCCTTGAAAAATCCAATAAAAAAATATAAAAAGCAAAAATAAATAAATAATAATAAAATGCAAATGAATCTATATATGTCCTCTCCAAATTTGTGTTTCAACCTTAGATTTGGATTGACTCCCTTACTTACCCTCTACACTAGTTTTGTTATAATTTTGTAGGTTCAAGGGAAATTTTGATGGATAGAGAAGTTGCACAACGACAAATCTACAATATACGCAAATTTTTCTTATTTATCACTATACAAGGTCTTCAAGTTTCTCATGAGTTTACAATAAAGCTTGATTATCTCTCGTAAGACTAGCATCTTTGTTGGTCAACTCACCATTTTTCACCTCTACTAAAACAACTCTCTCTACTGAAGAAAATCTCATCGGGGACTCACTTGCTCCTTACTCTCTTAACTCATACTCTAAAGCTAACACCCTAAGCACTAAATTTTTATCTTGTTTTTTCATTTTAAAGTACTCGGCGTGAAGTTCAGCATAAGTGATTTGGAGGCCATTTTATCCCTCACTCAAAAATTCATCTCCCTCACTCTCTCTGGAATGACTAGATTCACTGTTAAGGTCATCATGTTTGGAAACATCCTCATCATTGTGAGACGTACTCGATGTACTACATGACTAGCCATGGATGCGGTGAAGTTACGTCCATGCAGTCATTCCTCCCCAAAATCCACCAAATCGACATATCTATCACTAAGAGTGGCATTGAAGACAACTTTTCCCTTGCCCTGTCTCTTTAAACTCATAGCACACTTGTGATATTTGTGGCCCTTACCCTCTCACTCACCGCATCTCCCCTCATCTTTCTTAAGGTACTCTCCTCTCACTTTTTCAAAAATTTTCTTTCTCGAATTAAACTTTTTATCTTTCTCAAAACCTTTGTTTTCTTAGGAAGTATTTTCTTTTCTAAGCTTAAGAATTATTTTGAATTTTTTTTGCAAAAAGATTAAAATCATTGTGGCCATCCCCGATCCCCGCCGCGGAGGTGGGAAGGATCCTTCGGGTCCCGCACATCCCCTCTCGGGAGAGCGCTTTGGCCGACGTCGATTTTGTGAGGTGTGAAAAATGTAGAGAGATTCAGAGTCGCCAGTCTATTTTACTCAAAACAGACAAAAGAAAAAGTGGAAGCCACCCCGAAGAATGGCTTCCAAAGACATACTGGTACGTGCGAAACCAAAATGATTCGGAAAGGGTTCGGAGGCTTAGTTACAAAATGGGAAGGTGTTAAGCACCCATTCCGCCCTTTCGGTCTCTCATGGATATTTTCTATTTTCCTTTATTCCCCCCCCCCCCCCTTGTGAGATGTGTGCATGTGTATATATATAGAATGGAGGTAGGAATCTTCGACTTGTATAATGGAAAAGATAAACCGAGTCATCCGTAGGAATACATAAAAGTAATATTAGAAAAATAAGATTTACGTGGCTACCCCTACGTTGATCGTTATAAGGGAACGATAACGCACATGGAGTAATACGTCACTAAGACTAATAATGTAAGAAAAATAAATTTAGAGAAAATAGAAAATGAGAGAAGAAGTGAGAGAAAGGACTCGAGTCTCGGGTTTTACCCCGAGACGCCTACGTATCCTATAAAGGCATCAAAGTCCACGTAGTTCGCATGTAAAGTGAGGGGTGGGGTTTAACCCATAAATCCAAAATGGAGAAATCTCTTATTTGTAAGTGTGTGTGTGTGTGTAGAAAAAGTGTTTTAGTTATGAGAAAGTGTGGAAAAAGTGTGAGAATCCCTTTTTGGAATTTATGAGCAAACCCTCTTTTTCTTATTTTTTGGGTTTTCATTTATATGAAAATAAGAGATGTGCAATAATACTAGATAAAAAAGTGTATTTATGGTATATGAGATGAGTTTATAAAAGTGCTAAGTAAGAAAACAAGTTATTGGGAATTCAAGAGAATTTAAGAGAGAGTTTGAGAAAGTTGAACCTTCTTGAAGATCTTGAGATTGATCTTGAACGTTGGAGAGTAGACCTTGAGCTGGGATGATGTTGGAGAGTGGTTAATTCATCAAGTTTGATGAAAGGGATGATGAAAAGTGGAAGTGAAAAAGGGATTTGGAAGTTGAAATCACGCTGCCTTCGAGAGAGGTTTCTGGGATTCGTTCAGAGAGATTTCTATCAGATCTGGGATCTCCTTGCAAATGAGGCTAAGGCCTCCTTTTATAGGCCCAGGGGTCTACCGATCGGCATTGCCATGGCACTACCTATCGGCAGGTGCCGATAGGCAGGGTTTAGGACCTGCCATTTGGCAGTGAGCCTCAGGCTTTTTTGGAAAATTGGTCGCCGAGGGTAAACCGTTGGTCAGAATCGTGCACGGGGCATACCGTTGGAAAGGTAATTCAGAGACCTTCGAAAGTCCTTTGGACCTATCCCGAGTTCGGGAGTTGACTTTGGGTCAAATATAGCTTGGAAGCGCTTATCGGTCCATTGGACGGGGAATCGTGCGGATGCAAACGGATCGTTCGTCTGCATGATAAGTCTGAATCACACACGGGGCATACCATTGGAAAGGTTAGGAGATTTACTTTTACATTACAAAGAGTTTGACCCGGTTTGGAGAGTTGACTTTGTTCAACCGGGCCCGAGAAGCTCTCAGTGGCTTCCCAGAGTCAAATGGATCGTTCGTCCGCATGGAAAGTCAGAATTGCGCATAGGATGGACCATTGGAAAGGGTATTCAGTGACCTTCGAAGATTCATTTAGCTTCAGTCGAGCTGAAGGGTTGACTTGGGTCAACAGATCCCGGGAGCGCCTGGTGGCATCTGGGTCAAGTTTCGGACGCAAACGAATCGTTCGTCCACATGGTAAGTCAGAATCGCGCACGGGATGGACCGTTGGAAAGAGTATTCATTACCCTTCGAAGATTTATTGAGTCTCAGTCGAGATGAGGAGTTTGAGTTTTGGGTCAAACTGAGCCGAAGGGTGCCCGATTGCTTCCAGGTCAGTACTCGGGATGTGACCTGGGTTTGTGATGATGAGTGGAGGTACTAATGACCTAAGGAGAGTTATGGGGTAACAGAGTGAGGTGTCTACAAATCCCCTCGACGGGTGAGTTTTGAACAAATGATAGCCGTCGATTAGACACCTCATGATGCCTTTGAGGGAGTATGGCCGATTCAGAGGGTCGAGGTTGATTCCGAGGACCTAAGAAGTATGCTAGGGATGATCAATTTTGTGGATCAAAGATGAATCTGCGGGCCTAAGGAAGCGAGGGTGACCAATTCAGCGGATCGAGGTCAGTTTTGAGGACCTGAGGATGAACAATTCAGAGGGTCGAGGTCAGTTCTGACCTAAGAGTGGTGACGACTGAGGACCGAGGTCAATTCCGACCTGATTTAGGTGATGATCCAAGATCGGGGTCAACTCTGACCCAAGAGTGGTGACGATCGAGGACCGAGGTCAATTCTGATCTAATTAAGGTGACGATACAAGATCGGGGCCAATTCTGACCTAAGAGTGGTGACGACCGAGGACCAAGGTCAATTCTGACCTAATTAAGGTGACGATCTAAGACCGAGGCCAATTCTAACCCAAGAGTGGTAACGATCGAGGACCGAGGTCAATTCTGACCTAACAAAGGTGATGATCCAAGACCGGGACCAATTCTGACCCAAGAGTGGTGACGACCAAGGACCGAGGTCAATTCTAACCTAGCTAAGGTGATGATCCAAGACCAAGGTCAATTTTGACCCAAGAGTGGTGACGACCGAGGACCGAGGTCAATTCTAACCTAAGTAAGGTGACGATCCAAGATCGGGGCCAATTCTGACCCAAGAATGGTGACGATCGAGGACCGAGGTCAATTCTGACCTAACTAAGGTGACGATCCAAGATCGGGGCCAATTCTGACCCAAGAGTGGTGACAACCGAGGATTGAGGTCAATTCTGACCTAACTAAGGTGACGATCCAAGACCGGGGTTAATTCTGACCCAAGAGTGGTGACGACCGAGGACCGAGGTCAATTCTGACCTAACTAAGGTGACGATCCAAGACTGGGGTCAATTCTAACCCAAGAGTGGTGACGGTCGAGGATTGAGGTCAATTCTGACCTAACTAAGGTGAGGATCCAAGACCGGGGTCAATTCTGACCCAAGAGTGGTGACGACCGAGGACCGAGGTCAATTCTGACCTAACTTAGGTGACTATCCAAGACCGGGGCCAATTTTGACCCAAGAGTGGTGACGAGCGAGGATCGAGGTCAATTCTGACCTAACTCAGGTAACGATCCAAGATCGGGGCCAATTCTGACCCAAGAGTGGTGACGACCGAGGATCGAGGTCAATTCTGACCTAGCTAAGGTGACGATCCAAGACCGGGGTCAATTCTGACCTAAGAGTGGATAAAGATTATATTTTGATTTTGTTGGAGAAAGAGCTATATGATTCCGATTTGAGCTGTGGAGCTGATAGCTGGGGGAAGCTTTATAGGAGACCTCGCGGGGGGGACAACCTATTTTGGGTGCTGTGAGAGAATTTCGCTGGGGAAGTGATCATGTGATCCTTAGGGATTTTTCGGAGCCTTACCGGGAGGAGTTTTCACTTAGCTTTTAAGGATTCCACTGGGGAAGAGGGGTTCCATTTGGGGGATAAGAATTGGATTTGAGGTTCCGCTGGGGAACGATGAATGAGCTGGGGAAAATTTGGATTGCCCCTTGGGAGATATCGCTCGGGGCGAGTGGTTCTTCTGATTTTTCCTGGGAAAAATACCATGTGATAATGTATCGCACCGGGTAGCCGATGGCCGTGGAGGCCTTTTGTAAAGTTTGATGAGGAGGTGATTAGGTGGTCTGGGCGCCTTGCTCGAGAGGCCATTTGCTTGGATTTTGAGGGCTCCGTTGGGGAAAACGGTGTATCGCCTGAAGGAGTGAAAAATTTTCTTGATGAAAAACATTCTAAATCCCTCCTGGGATTTTCCAGGGATTTTTCGAGGCTTCCTGGTATTTTTTGGGAATTTTTGTACGAAATTTTAAGGGGGTGCCGGTCGGCATAGACTGAGGTGCCATTCGGTAGTGGCATGGACTTTTGGGCTGCCTCGGGAAGGTGAGGAGACAGTGCCGATCGGTATGGCAGGGGTAAGTGTCGATCGGTATGGCATTTGGCCTCCTATATAAAGGGGGCGAATCCCCTTCATTTTTCACAGCTTCTTACCTTCTCTCTTTATGCGATTTCTCTCTGCGAATTGTTCTAACGTTCTGATCTTCAAGAAATGGCCTCTTTTGTGAGTACCGCTGTCCATCGGGAGTGGTTGGCCGTTGATGACTGGGCGAATGTGGATTGGAGGGACAAGGTGCCTCTTGTTTTGGGAAATGAGAATACCTTTGATGCATTCGAGCCGACTACGAATGAGCGGACCTTACTGCGGGAGCCGTCACATCATTGCTCTTAGAGAGTGATTCCCGGTGGTTATGTAAGTAACCTGACCTTTGGCATTCTTTCCTTTTTGGGTGATTTTTCCCTTTTTCTTTGACCTTTGATTGAATTTTTCCTTTTGCCAGTCAGATATTTCCTTGAAGAACATGTGCGCCCGCGGGACGACAGGGCTTAGGGATGTTTGGGAGCATCTTCCACCCGTGGTGTGCTGGATGGTATCTTCAGCGGGTTTTGGGAGGTTGGCGGCTGGGCTGGATGAGACGCCTCGTTCGACAGCAGTTTTGTGTGCCTTGGGGGAGAGGTGGTGGGACACTACCCACACTTTTCATGTTGGCTTCGGGGAGATGACGGTGACTCCCATAGATGTGCAGCAACTGCTGGGGCTGGATTGTGACGGGGAGCAGATAGAGGTGGATTGCTCTTTACGGGTGAGGTCGGAGGCGGTGTATGCGGAACTCGGTGATGTGAGGAGGATAGTCTCTGGGGATTCTATCCGGCTGTCCTTGCTGAAGGATGTTTTGCTGAGTAGGGTGGTTGATGTGGAGGACGGGCTGCAAGTGAGGCAGATGGCCCGATTGTTCATCTTGTTGGTGCTGGGAGGTTTCATTGTGGAGTTGAGCGGCGAAGTCGTCCATTTGTGGTTTCTGCCGTACTTGAGTATGTTTTAAAACATCCCTTTCTATGATTGGGGGAGTCTGACCTTGGCGACCCATTACTCTTCTTTGGATGCATTCAGCCGGTGCTGTCGGCAGACTTTTACTGGATCCACGTATCTCCTGGAGGTATCCTTTACTTTGTGCATTTTCCTTTCATGCCTTCGCATTTTCCTTTCATGCATTCGCATTTTCTTTATGCATCTCTTTTTGCTTGTGAATTCAGACGTGGTTTTATGAGGTGATTGGGTGCAACACCCCGCTGATTGCTCTGAAGGATGACACTGTTGGGGACTTCTGCCGACTGTACCGATGGCGTAAGGCCAACCGGCAGTCGAAGGGATCTCTTTCCCTTGAGGCGGTGCGTCAGGTCTTGAATGACCTGACCAGTGGTCGGGTAAGGTCTTTTCCTTTTCAGTCTTGGTTTTTTAACCTGATAAGCACCCAAAACTATACAATTTATACCCCGAATATATGTATTTTAGTTGCTACTTCTCGGCAATTTGGGTCTTAAACGCTTAAATATTTATTTTGTAGGTCTAATGTGCATTGTAGAATTCAAACGCGTATTTCAAGGTAATTGTGCATTTTATAGAGCTAATTCTCTGTTTCGTACCCTAACCCGAGCCTAAGCCTAGCCTAAACCCACCCCGAACCCCGTGTGTGTCTAATTTGCCCTTTTATTAGTTTTTTAGATTTTTAGTTCGAGTCATTTCTATTTTTAGGATTTATTTTAGATTTATTTAGAATTTCTAGAATTTATTTTAGGATTATTTTAGAATTTTTAAGTTTATTTTCTATTTTTATATTTTATTTTCTATTTTTATATTTTATTTTATTTTATTTTTAATTTTTATTCTATTAGTTTTTAGTTTTAGTTTTATTTTATTTTATTTTATTAGGATTTTAATTTATTTATTAGTTTTTACATTTTCTTTTTAGAATTGTAATTTTAAGTTTTATTAGATTTTATTTTTATTTTTATTTTTTTATTTCTTTCTAGTTTCATTTTTAATTGAGTCTTTGTTTTATTTTAAATAGGATTTTATTTTTTTAGGTTTTTATTTTATTTTATTGATTTTATTTTTTTTGTTAGTTAGATTTTTTTTAACTGTATAAATTAAACACACACACAAACCCACTCATACCCAAACCTCATCCACATCCTACTAACATATACCCACAAACACCAAAACAACCCCTCACCCTCACCCTTATCCCATACACACTCACACACTCTATCACCCTCACCCCCTTCTTCTTCCCCCATCACCCACCTTTTTCTCTCTCCTTTCACCACACCCTACCTCCGGCGCAGGCGACCTCCTGCCTAAGCCGGCAACCTCCAACCCGGTCCGCCGACGAGCGCTCTACCCCGGAGCTCCGATATCCACCCCAGCGCGCCCCTGCACCTGCCGACGACAGCTAGCCTCTCACCCCCTCTTCCGACCCGCCGTTCTCTCTTGATCCCAGGCACCGACCGCAGCCTCCTTCCCCATCTCCCATCCCGACGGCGTTAAACCCAAGAGCCGTCGTGATCTCCCTAACCCGCTTACAACCCGCCGGCGAGTACACCTCCGGCAACCTGCAAAAGCCAACCCCATCTCGACCTCTCCAAACCGGAACTGAGTCCGACCCAACCCACCTCCGACTTCCATACCAGCCCTCTCCGGCGACACTGATCTTCGGTCGGAACCCTCAATCATCAGCCACCTCCGGCGGTAACTTCCATACCCGGTTGAGTACAACCCAAAACCTATCCGACCCAGCTACACCACCACCCGAAAACCCATACCCAAACCCATTTCCAAACCTTACCCATTTCCCATTTCTCCAAGCCACGATGTTACCACCTGCTAACAAACAAACCAAATTCCACCAAATAGCCCATGTGCCAAAATATAACCCACTTATTCCTTTTAAACCCCTTTTACCCATATACCCTTAAAAACCCCAACTACCTAACTTTAAGCAACTTTCCAAAATTACTCACACCCAAATCAGATTTTTGTGACCTCATACCTCTCAACCCACATGCTCCTCACACCATATCCACTTGTGCACTTCCATTATCCAATTTACCCCCATGTGCACACCCCTCATGCTCCATGCATCTACTATATAGTGAAGATGAAGACTCATCAAATAAAGAGAGCTTTTGGAGGAAGAGCTAGAGATAGGAATTTGTAGAGAGATAAACACCATTTTGTAAATATTTTTTCCTTTTATTTTTTTAGATATTTGTTGAGAGTTAATTGTGAGTAATTGAGTTGAATTGAAGATGATAGAGTTCAAATTGCCAATTTCAAGGAGACTTGTTAAAGATTTGTTCTCTTTCTCTACTCTTTTATTATATATACCTTGATTACTAATTTGTCATGTTTAATATCATGTTAGGCTAAATCCCTTTTTCAGCGGTGGGGTGAAACCCTTATTTGATGATATTTTATATTTATTAGTTTAATTACTTGAAAAGTCCATTTGAATGTTAATTTTGATCCCTTACCCTTAGATTTACACCTCGAGAGAGGGTAAATGATTTTCGAGAGAAAATCGAAATTCTAATTATAATACCCATTTTAGATTCGAACTAGAGATATGGGTTTCTTAAGTAGGGTATTATAATTTCAATTTCAACTCTAAATTTATTTTCTAAGATTGACATAAATTTTAATTGATCGATCCTAGCAGGTGATTAATTAAAAGGAGTGTGGATCTATTTTTCTAGAGTTGTGGGGTGTTAATCTTAATATTCTAAAATGTTATTATTAAAATTATATTTGCAACGAGAGTTG
This sequence comes from Sambucus nigra, assembly GCA_949130495.1. NCBI lineage: Eukaryota > Viridiplantae > Streptophyta > Magnoliopsida > Dipsacales > Adoxaceae > Sambucus > Sambucus nigra. The sequence goes on along the minus strand of OX422217.1, from coordinate 329,799,155 downwards.
ATTTGTAGTTTTGATATTAATTTGGGAGAATTCAATTAATTAAATTAATTAATTAGAATAACTAAAATTTGTGATGTAATCCCACTCCTTGATTGTTCTCACAATTATTTACCTCACTTATCTCTTATTTTTAGTATTAGACTTTATTTTTCATTTTAGTCATTTTCTAGTTAGTTTTCATATCACATTTTAGTTTAGTTTAGTTTAAAATCTCACCTCACCCTATTGTTTTAATATTGAAAAAGCTAAAAAAAAAATTAGAAACGTGAAAAAGAACAAAAAGAAAATAAAAAGTGAATTACAATTGAATTTGTCTCTAGCTTACTCCCTAGAAAGTGGATTGATACCCTTACTTACCTCTATACTTGAGTTATTAATTTTGTAGGCAATTGAGGTTTTGATTAGAAGGACTTTTCAAGCAACGACAATGCATACAAAAGTCTTTTCTATCAAATGGCGCCGTTGTCGGGGATGATGAAAAGTCTTTTCTATCAAATGGCGCCGTTGCCATTCTTGGGATTGTGAAGCTCGGAGCGGATTCCATTTTGTGATTCACTTGTATTGTACTTTTTTTTCATTTTAGTACCATTTTTTGCATTTTATTAGAAGGCTTGTATTAGGACTTTATTATCTTGGCTTGTATTGCGGTGCATGGAGACACCATTTATTTTTCAATTAAAATTGTAATAATCGAAGCCAAGCGTGATAGGGAAACCGGACAAGGTAGAGAGAGGGCGTCCAAAGGCGAGGATTTAGAAGTCTCTCTATCTTGGGTCGGTAGGATTCCCGGGGACGACTGAGATAGACGTAATCTCCCCCCGGTCGACTCAAAAATTTTCGGCACCCCAAAGCCTAAAAATCGTGGGAGGTACATTTCTATCACCCTCGCGCCTCTCCTGTTAGCGAGTCAATTATTTTGTGCTTTGTGTGCTCTTATGTGATTTTATTCTCACATTTATTTTCGAATGGTGTGATGAATTAATTGACTAAGACCTACACCCGGTCACTCAGGAGAAGGGATTTCATCACCCGACTCACTCGCTTACCATTGTGTGCTACCCTAGCCATCACTAAATTTAAAATTAATTAACTAGGTAGCCCACTAGGAGAATTTTTTTTTGCAACAGCGATCACTCAGATTATTCCGTGATTTTTTTATCGCCCACGGACTTAATTAAAATTTGACTACCCTTTCACCTAATTTAAAGATAAAAATTGGCTATGTGCTAGTTAGGATTTCTCCTTGCCTTGTTTGTATCCAATTCCATTTTTAGGTAGTCGATTTTCGTTGGTTCGTCCAAAATTTAGAGTCCATATTTTTTCCCACCTTTTCTTCCAAAAAAAAAATCCAAAAATATTTTCTTTCTTTCATTTTAGAAAATCAAAAAATATTTTCTTCCTTTATTTTTTACAAAAAAAAAATCCAAAAATATTTTTTTCTTTTTTTTTTACAAAAAATCCAAAAATATTTTGTTTCTTTCATTTTTATAAAAAAAAATCCAAAAACATTTTCTTTCTTTCCTTTTTAGAAAAAATCCAAAAATATTTTCTTCCCTTTTGAAAAAAAAAAATTAATTAAAAGTTCCAAAAAATATTTTTCTCCTCATGGCCGAAAAACGTCCTTTACGGGACTACTTTGGTCATTTTCCATTGACACGTGACACGTGTGAGAGTGATCCCGAGCGGTCTCTTTATGATATTCTTTATGATTTCACCTCTCTCACGAGTACCGTTGGTACTCTTGACCCATCTATGCACTCACCTCCTATTCCATCACCCTCGGTGTCAAGTGTCGACGTGCTTCCTCCCTTGTTGTGCACCCACTGTTCTTATGCCGATCACATGTCCCATGAGTGCCCTTACATGTCATATCCATCCGAACCCACCACGGACCATGTGTATCCATATGACACTGTCCCGGAACCAACCTCGGTCAATTCTCCCTATATACCCAATCCCGAGTTGTGTGAGTCCCCGAGCTATTCGTGGAGGCCTGATCACCCTTCCACGCAATACGTATCCCAACCCAATGTTGTGGATCCTCACACGTTCCAACAGTCATCATCGCATCCTTGTGCACCCATTTCCGATCAGTCCCCTCACTACGCACCCCATGAGTATCAACCATTTGTCCATCACGAAAGTGATCCTTTCGTGTATGATGCACTTGGCCTCACCCCACCCATTTCATTTGAGTATTCTCCGTATAGTCATGATCATAGCAAGTTGTGTCCACCACCACCACCACCACCACCACCACCACCATCACCACCACCCACCATTCCACCAAAACCTTCATCCACATCCGCTCTGGAAACCCTCTTGCAAAAGTTCATACTTGCGCAAGAGCACGCCACTCAAATTCAAACTCAAGCTCTCCAAAGGCTTGAACAAAGGTTAAATGAATTGGAGTGTGCGAGAGAGTCGGATATTCCCATGGCCCCACCCATCATTGCAACCGAGTGTGATGATGATGTGTCCTCTCGTGACATGAATTTTGAGTGTGACCAACCCTACCACCTCGAGAATCTCGAAGTTGAGACCATTCCATGGTCCGGACCCCAAGTCGACAATTGTGTTGACTTACCTTTCATTAGTGACACTGATCCAACCCCACCATGTCCATATGAACCCCACCTTGCGGTTCCCATTCACCTTCCCATTCCCGTCGAATCCAAAAATATGCCCGAGTCTATACCTATCGAGCTTCACCCTTGTGTTCCCGAGGAACCAATTTATCCTAGGTTAGCTCCGGCTACGAGTGCTCACCATTTTCTCGAGATAGAATCCATGATTGTTCCTAACTATCCGGATATGGATGATGTCCCACCATGCATGGCTCATTTTGATCCTCATATTTCTAGTGATTCCTCTATCTCTGAGATTGGTGCCTCGTTTTACCCACCCACCCCATTCCCCGATGCTGCTTTTATGGAGAAGTTGACAACTCCATGTTTAGAAACCACACTCCCTTGTGAGTAATCATTTACTCCTCCCAATGAGTGTGTGTCTCCCATGCTTGAGTTTGATCATCTTCCTCCACCATTTATCCCACCCGACCCACCCATTGTCCTTTCCACCCCACCACCTGGTTTGGATCTTGACTTTGCACATTTCAAGTTTCCATCTACATATTTAGATCCTAACCTGAAACCATCCTCCATCTACAAGAGTATTTGTGGTGCTACTCTCCACCGTGACACCGAGTTTGTTCCTCCATGCACACCACTTCCTTGTGGTGTTGACTTTTCTTCTCAACAACTCCCTGGTGTGTCACGGGGCGACCATTATCATCGCCCATTCATAGAACGGTCGTGTGATTTTTATGAGGCCCACCCCATTCCAATTACTACACCTTTTCGCCTCCCTCACCAATTAGAGCACCATTTTTATAGGGCCCTAGTTGCCCCCACCTTTAAGCTCAATAAGGCCCGTGACCGATACCTATTCACCCTCACCCTTACCCTTTTTCCCACCCGCCCATGGTCCACCGATGCTTTGCATCGTGTGATGCACTTCTCCATACAAGTGCATTGACCCCTTTAGCCTCTATCCAACAAGACTGACGCTTCAGTCTTGTTTGGGGGTGATTCTCATCACCCAAGTTTTCTGCCACCCCGCACTTTCATAGATCTTATCTTTAGGGTGAGAATGGTTCGGTCTAGCTGAAGACATTAAACTTAGCGCTACCGGGAGGCAGCCCGCATTTCTTGTACTAGTCTTATCCTATTTGGGGGTGGTGTTTCACATCACCCAATGCTTTATCATGCTTATAGACCTGTACACATTTTTCCTCTTATCATTTATTCAGGTTTATTATTGGATACATCTGTCCACTTTATCAGCGGTTCATTTTGGTAATCTCTTTCCTACCTTGTGTTCTCAATTTTAAAAATCATTTTACCTAACATCGAGGACGATGTTCCTTTTTGTTTGGGGGTGGGGAATTTTATCAAAATCGTACCTCTTTTGGAAAATTACGATTTTTGAACTTGATTTTTAAAATTTTGTGCAGTTTCTTTCATCTCATTCATTGATGTGAATTTTCAATCATCCATCTTTCTAAGTCTAGGAATCAAGCTAGAGAATAATTTTTCTAAATGGCTTATGTAATACATAACAAGGCATGTTGCACCATGAATTTCTAGACTCAACAAAATTTCCGCACTTATCACGTCAATACTATTTAGAGTTGAGGAGTACTACAATTCTTAAGAGAACCTTAAGGATCACTAGTAGAGACTTTAGCCCGTGAGATTTGTGCCTTTCACCCTTTCAGAGTGTTTTACGCAATCTCCGAGTCACAAGTTGATTCAACTTCCTTTGGGTCCGCACTTTAATTGTTGTATGATCTCATTATTTTTCATAAAATTTTGGCTTCATCACTGAGAACGACATCATTTTCGAGTTGTAAGAAACGCGTGTCTTGAAATTTATCCCGAATACTAGATTTTCACCCATACACTTCACTTATTACATTCTCATGCTTTCCCATATTTCATATATATTCCCCTCACCATTCACATATTTCCCCACCTATCACCTCCATTCATATATTACCATCATTTTGAGAAAAAGAGTGTTGTTCCAAAATGTAAATGTCTTCATTCTTAGTTTGAAAAGTGAGAAAAATAAACAAAAAAAAAAAGAGAAAAAAAATAGCAAAAGTAGAAGATATAGAAAAAAGAAAAAAAAATAGAGAAAAAGAAAAGAAAAATCGAAAAAAAGAGAGAAAAAAATAAAGAGAAAAGAAAAGAAAAAGAGTTTGTAGTTAGTTTTTATTGTAATAAAGACATTTGTTCTTCATTATACACTCTCACATATCGCATCCATCTTTTATCCATTACACATCCATCACTCATTATTCATCCATACATCGCCATTCTACCTCATATCATCATATCCTTTCCATCTCATTTCCCCTCACCCATATACATACATGTTCCCCTAGGTGTTCAGGCAAATGAAAGTCGACGTGGTGAATAACTCGACGTTCTCACTATAGTGATTAGCATTCTTTCATGAGATCATTTTCTTTCTAATTGTTCGTTCTTTCTTATGTGTGTGTGAGACGTTTGAACTTGCTTACATTTACTCACCTCCTCACACACAAAAGCGATACACTAACCCATATCTCGAGAGATCGATTGAGAGAGATATATCCGTGAGATTTTGAAGTTGAAGCGTTGATTCCGACAAGGCAATTTAGGAATTACTTTGATGACACTCGACCCGTCTTGACTGATTCACACTACATACGTTGAGTTCTAGGAAGGATGTGCCTTGAGTATTTACTTAGCTAAACTTTTTACACATTCTAGCTTGTATTTCTGAAATCATTTATCTCATATGATGGATTGTGCGATGATTCTATGTCTAATAAGAGATTGACTGCCATTTTGCAAATAAGAATTTTGTGGGTATATTCCCTGCAAACCCTCACGAGACACAACTCGTCCTGTAGGGCAACCTATAGATTTAAAGGCTTGTTGCACATGCTAAGTGCAATCGCATGTGCCCGCGAAAGTGGTACACTTTTGGTTTCTTATCTTTCTCTTTCTCTCTATCTTATTGCTCGAGGACTAGCAACGCTCTGTTTGGGGGTGGTGTGATAAGCACCCAAAACTGTACAATTTATACCCTGAATAGATGTATTTTAGTTTCTACTTCTCGACAATTTGGGTCTTAAACGCTTAAATATTTATTTTGCAGGTCTAATGTGCTATGCAGAATTCAAACGCGTATTTCAAGGCAATTGTGCATTTTATGGAGCTAATTCTCTCTTTCGTACCCTAACCCGAGCCTAAGCCTAGCCTAAACATATCCCGAACCCCGTGTGTGTCTAATTTGCCCTTTTATTATTTTTTTAGATTTTTAGTTCGAGTCATTACTATTTTTAGGACTTATTTTAGATTTATTTAGAATTTTTAGAATTTATTTTAGGATTATTTTAGAATTTTTAGGTTTATTTTCTATTTTTCTATTTTATTTTATTTTATTTTTTATTTTTATTCTATTAGTTTTTAGTTTTAGTTTAGTTTTATTTTATTAGGATTTTAATTTATTTATTAGTTTTTACATTTTCTTTTTAGAATTTTAATTTTAAGTTTTATTAGATTTTATTTTATTTTTTATTTTTTTATTTCTTTCTAGTTTCATTTTTAATCGAGTCTTTGTTTTATTTTAAATACGATTTTATTTTTTTATTTTTTTAGGTTTTTATTTTATTTTATTAATTTTATTTTTTTTATTAGTTAGATTTTTTTTAAGTGTATAAATTAAACACACACACAAACCCACTCATACCCAACCCTCATCCACATCCTACTAACATATACCCACACACACCAAAACAACCCCTCACCCTCACCCTTATCCCATACACACTCACACACTCTATCACCCTCACCCCCTTCTTCTTCCCCCATCACCCACCTCTTTCTCTCTCCTTTCACCACACCCTACCTCCGGCGCAGGCGACCTCCTGCCTAAGCCGGCAACCTCCAACCCGGTCCGCCGACGAGCACTCTACCCCGGAGCTCCGATATCCACCCCAGCGCGCCCCTGCACCTGCCGACGACAGCTAGCCTCTCACCCCCTCTTCCGACCCGTCGTTCTCTCTTGATCCCAGGCACCAACCGCAGCCTCCTTCCCCATGTCCCATCCCGACGGCGTTAAACCCAGGATCCGTCGCGATCTCCCTAACCCGCTTACAACCCGCCGACGAGTACACCTCCGGCAACCTGCAAAAGCCAACCCCATCTCGACCTTTCCAAATCGGAACTGAGTCCGACCCAACCCACCTCCGACTTCCATACCAGCCCTCTCCGGCAACACTGATCTCCGGTCGGAACCCTCAATCACCAGCCACCTCCGGCGGTAACTTCCAAACCCGGTTGAGTACAACCCAAAACCCATCCGACCCAGCTACACCCCACCCGAAAACCCATACCCAAACCCATTTCCAAACCTTACCCATTTCCCATTTCTCCAAGCCACGATGTTACCACCTGCTAACAAACAAACCAAATGCCACCAAATAACCCATGTGCCAAAATATAACCCACTTATTCCCTTTAAACCCCTTTTACCCATATACCCTTAAAAACCCCAACGACCTAACTTTAAGCCACTTTCCAAAATTACCCTCACCCAAATCAGATTTTTGTGACCTCATACCTCTCAACCCACATGCTCCTCACACCATATCCACTTGTGCACTTCCATTACCCAATTTACCCCCATGTGCACACCCCTCATGCTCCATGCATCTACTATATAGTGAAGATGAAGACTCATCAAATAACGAGACCTTTTGGAGGAAGAGCTAGGGATAGGAATTTGTAGAGAGATAAACACCATTTTGTAAATATTTTTTCCTTTTATTTTTTTAGATATTTGTTGAGAATTAATTGTGAGTAATTGAGTTGAATGGAAGATGATAGAGTTCAAATTGCCAATTTCAAGGAGACTTGTTAAAGATTTGTTCTCTTTCTCTACTCTTTTATTATATATGCCTTGATTACTAATTTGTCATGTTTAATATCATGTTAGGCTAAATCCCCTTTCCAGCGGTGGGGTGAAACCCTTATTTGATGATATTTTATTTTTATTAGTTTAATTACTTGAAAAGTCCATTTGAATGTTAATTTTGATCCCTCACCCTTAGATTTACACCTCGAGAGAGGGTAAATGATTTTCGAGAGAAAATCGAAATTCTAATTATAATACCCATTTTAGATTCGAACTAGAGATAGGTGTTTCTTAATTGGGGTATTATAATTTCAATTTCAACTCTAAATTTATTTTCTAAGATTGACATAAATTTTAATTGATCGATCCTAGCGGGTGATTAATTAAAAGGAGTGTGGATCTATTTTTCTAGAGCTGTAGGGTGTTAATCTTAATATTCTAAAATGTTATTATTAAAATTACATTTGCAACGAGAGTTGATTTGTAGTTTTGATATTAATTTGGGGAAATTCAATTAATTCAATTAATTAATTAGAATAACTAAAATTTGTGGTGTAATCCCACTCCTTGATTGTTCTCACAATTATTTACCTCACTTATCTCTTATTTTTAGTATTAGACTTTTTTTTTCATTTTAGTCATTTTCTAGTTAGTTTTCATATCACATTTTAGTTTAGTTTAGTTTAAAATCTCACCTCACCCTATTTTTTTAATATTGAAAAAGCTAAAAAAAATTTAGAAAAGTGAAAAAGAACAAAAAGAAAATAAAAAGTGAATTACAATTGAATTTGTCTCTAGCTTACTCCCTAGAAAGTGGATTGATACCCTTACTTACCTCTATACTTGAGTTATTAATTTTGTAGGTAATTGAGGTTTTGATTAGAAGGACTTTTCAAGCAACGACAATACATACAAAAGTCTTTTCTATCAAATGGCGCCGTTGCCGGGGATGATGAAAAGTCTTTTCTATCAGCACCTTCTGATTTTGTATCGACTCATGCTTGTCTTGTGGATTTTTAGGTGACCTTTTATCCTTGGGGGACCTCCATTCAGGATACGGGGGTGACTAGGGTGAACGCGCAGATGAGGCATTTGTTGGCGCATGAGTTTGGCCATTCCTGGTACCTCGGGGAGAGGGTGATCCGTCAGATTGCCGAGGAGGAGGATGGGTGCGTCCCGCGCAGCCTCCTACTTCTATGAGGCGGGAGCGACAGTTGTTGGAGGATGAAAGGATCGCGGCGATGATTGGCGAGTCATATGTGTTGTATACTGATACGGCCGCGCCGTATGATTATATGGACTTTGTGACGAGCTGGTTGATGGCGTCCAGTATACATGATGCTTTGCCTTTCCATCCTGCTGGTTCGAGTCGGGAGGTGGGGTCTTCCCATAGTGGTGGCAGTCCGTTGGCACCTGCGGGGGTGGCGACCTCGAAGGTCCCTTTTGTTCGGATGCACACTCCATTGTACAACATCCGACGGGCTGATGGAGGGATAGTGCCGATGCTGCACCGTCCTCTTGCGATGGATTCAGAGGAGCTGGGCTTGACAGAGGACGTCCTTCGTCCTGCGGTAAACCTTTCGATCCTTTTCCTTTCTTTTTTGATTTCTTTTGCTTGATACTGATTCTGCCTTTTCCTTGCAGCAAATCCGGGTGTCGACCACTTGGCTCAGGGACATCAGAGACTGGATATCATCGACCACTGCCCACATTCGGGATGATGTCCCTGTTCCTTCTTGTTTGGTACCGTCAGCCTCGTCCGGGGAAGACTCTGGCTCGGGTAGTGGGGGTGCGTCGTCTCGCCGTAGGGGGAAGAGAGTGCGTCGTAGGGGTGGAAGCTAGAGAGAGAGAGAGAGAGAGAGAGAGAGAGAGAGAGAGAATGTGGGTTCGGGCTGAGTCCCGTTTGTTTTTGGATTTTTCTTTATTTCCTGCAAAATGATGTAACACAGAAAACATATATATGCAATGTAATCTAGTTTTTTGGCTATCTTTTATTTTAATGATGAATGAATGCATGCACATGCGCCTTTTAATTTGCTACTGAGACCGTAAAATAGGAGTATTCTTGGAATTTTTCAAAAGAAAGTTGTTTTATTTAAAACGGGGAATCCCATAAGGAGGGAACAGGATTCTCAAAATTCTTTTGAGAATATCAATTTATTTTTATGGAGTTTTTTTTATTTGACAAAAAGGGAAAGGAGGAAATTTCCAAAAATGGGGGGTTACCGATCGGCAAGCACTCTGGCCTGCCTATCGGCAGTTCAGTCCAGTCCCACCAATTGAAAGCTTTGAATAGTACCCTCTTCAGCCTTTAGTACCTTGTGGGGTAGGATTCCTTTCGATTTCTTCAGGGATTATGTCCCTTGTGAGGATTTTTAAATATAAAAAGGGAGAAGGGTGGAGTGTTTTCCTCACACCTTTTGCATTCTTACATACCCACCCATCATCTTTTAGTCTTGCGAGATGGATCTCCCTAGTAGCATTGAGTTTGTTAATTACCTTGAAGCCTTGGAAGCTATGTGCTCTTATAATGTCGACTATGATGCTTTCAACATGCGTCGAGTCTCCTTGTGGCATAATCGACCTTTTGAGTGGAATATGCTGGTGGCGGCAGTACAATTTTGGTATCCCGAAGACCATGTATTCCGCTTTGGGTTGGAAGAAGTTTGTCCTACCTACGAGGAATTTTCTGCCATACTGGGCGTGAATCCCAGTGTTGCCGCGGCTTTACCTAAATTTTCCCGTTCTCCTAGGGATTTTTTAGCCGGGCTTCTCCATATTTCTCCTTTGGCGGCCAGATCATTGGTTGCCGGAGGAATGATCTCACTCCCGGTGGTGTTGCAGTCCGTGCATTCGCGGGAAGTAAGTGATGATGGATATGCTGGAGCCATTGTTCTGGGCCTGGTTTCAAAATTGCTGTTGGTGACTGGGGAGGTGCGCGCGGACTCACAGCTCGCAGCCATTACCTCATGGATGTCATACCGTCGTAATCCTGCGGCGGTGATATTGGCGGAGACTTTGAATGGCCTGGATGCCTGGAGAGAAGGTCATTTCGACTTTTTTAGGGGTAGTCCTGTGATGCTGTTCATGTGGTTGTATGAAAGATTCCGCTTGTCGACTCCTCTAGAATATCCTTTGTCGGTCGTACCCAACTTCTTTTCACGTTACTTCATCCGCATGGGCATGTATGTTGAGAACTAGGAGAATTGACTTGTGGAGCATGGGGCTTGTGGGATGTATTGGTCAGTGCCTTAATGGGGACAGTTGCAGCTGTTCTAGAGCTAGGAGAATATTCATATGTGCGGCTGGTTGGTCTTAAGCATACCTCTTTTTATTTCCCTTGGCGACTTTTGCGCCAATTTGGCTGGGCGCAGGTCGTGCCCCCTAGGACCTCAAATTTCTTTCCGATAGAATATTTAAATGAGAGCATGCGTCTGTTGCTTGGATCTCTGTGGGAAAATCAGCGTCCGTCGACCCGTCCCTCTCAGTCTGTTGGGAAGCTTTGCCATGTACCCAAATATTATATGAAGTGGTTATGGAGGAAATTAGTCAGCAAGATGTTGGCAGTTGAAACTGGTCAGAGGTGGTTTATTTTATCTGACTCCATGGAAGGGGGTGTTGTGGTTTTTTCGAAGATGGTTAAGGCTCATCAGTCCATGGAGTGTTTGCGGCACTCCATTCAAGCAGGAGAAACTTAGGGTCCTCAGGATGTAGATGATTAGGGTGCAGGCTCTTCGGGTAGCTTTTGGTAGGACTCCTGGGGAGTTTATTTATGTAACATATGTGGGGGATTTTATCTGGTTTTTAGGGTAGTAGGGGGGAAATGAGTTATCCGTTCCTTTTTCTTATGTAATCTGTACTGTAGTTTCTTATTAATGAAATAAACAAGTTTCTGATCATCCAGTTGTGCCTTTCGATGAATTTTGTATTTTGAATTATCTATACCAATCGCTGAGGCATACATAATCCTTTTGTTCAAGTAGATGTTTAGAATGACCTGTCGTTCTCGGAGATAAGAAAATAATATATTTTTGTGAAAAAGAAGGGTTCGTGCTCATATGGGGAGTATGAGCTGCCTACATACCTCTGGGGCTTTTGAAAAAGTTCTTATTTGTTTGAAAATAGATTTTGCAGAGGATTAGGCCCACGTAGTTCTGGGTAGAGGGAAATGGAGAGAGTTTTTTTTTTAAGAATAGAAGGGGGAGAAGAGTCGTAGCGCGCCGAGATTTCAGACTAGGGGTAAAATTTCTTGAGACGGTCCAGATTGACTGGACGAGACATCTCTTCCCCATCCAGGTCGGTGAGCATGGAGGCACCGCCAAATAAGATCTTTTTCACAATGTAAGGGCCACTCCAATTGGGTTTGAACTTTCCTCTGGGGTCCCAGATGGGTTCGATTATCTCCTTGAGGGCTAAATCCCCCTCTCGGACACCGCAGTCCTTGACTTTCTTGTTGAACGATCACACTATTTGGCGATGATACCCTTGTATGTGTTAAAGAGCTTTTAATCTCCGTTCATCTAGGAGGGTCAGCTCATCAAGATGGCCTTGGCTCCAGTCTTCTTCACTAACCTTGCTTTCGAGCATGACGCATAGCGAGGGTATTTCCAGCTCCACAGGTAGGACTGCTTCCATGCCATAGATTAGGGAGTAAGGGGTAGCCCTAGTAGAGGTTCGGATTGAGGTTCGATAGCCCAGAGGGCGTACGGTATCCGATAGGTCCAATCCATACAACTTTCGGTCATCTTGTTGATGATGGTTTTGAGGTTTTTATTGGGGCTTCAACTGCACCATTGGTTTGAGGTCGGTAGGGACAATATTTATGTATCTAAATCCCGTACTCATTGACTATTTCTGTGACTTCCACCTCGAAGTGTAAACCATTATCCGACACTAGCTCGTGCGGGACCCCATATCAACAGATGATATTTTTCTTGATTAATTTGGCCACCTTCTTGGCATTTAATACTGCGTATGACTCAGCTTTGACCCATTTGGTGAAGTAATCGATGGCAACCAGGATGAACTCATGCCCATTTGACGCTTTTGGTGTAACCTTCCCTATGATGTCGATACCCCAGGTGGAGAACGGCCAGGGAGAAGTCATGTTGTATAATTCCCGCGGAGGTAGATGTTGGAGATTGGAGAACTGTTGGCATTTAGGGCATCTCCCAACATAGGCGGTGCAATCCTGGGCCATGGTGGTCCAGTAGTAGCCTTGTCGGATTATCTTCTTGGCAAGCATGTGACCGTTCATGTGGGGCCCGCATTCCTCATTGTGGATTTTCTGCATTATCTTTTCAATGTCATCCCCTGCGATACAGTGCAAATGAGTTCCATCGAAATTCCCCTTGAGTAGTGCTTTATGACAGATGATGTACTGATCGGCCAGCCTTCAGAGGGTAGCTCGGTCATTCTTGTTAGAACTATCTTGATACCTACCGTACCGGAGGAGGCACCAAATATCATAGTACCAGTAATTGACTAGCTCAGGATCTTCTGAGGTGGCAAGCTCAATGTGGTAGAAATGGGTAGGTTTGTCTTGCTTTTGAACCAAGAAGGGGGTCATTATTATTCCCTCGAGCATGTCGACCATGGAAGCCAAAGTAGCGAGAGCATCGTCTAGGTTATTCTTTGCTCGGGGTAGGTAATGGAAGGTGATAGCTCAAAATTGGGAGGCCAACTCTTCTAATTGGGCATGAAAGGGTTGGAGCTTTTCGTCCTTGACTTTCCACTTTCTGAGCACTTGACCGATGATGAGGGCAGAATCCCCAAATACATCAAGGTGTTGAATACTTTTCTTAAGAGACCTTGAGGCCAACTGTGAATGCCTCGTATTCTGTCATGTTTTTGGTGCAAGGGAAATCCAATTTAATGGCAATAGGAGTGTGGGAGTCATCTGGGGCGATCAGAAGTATCCCAATGCCATATCCCCTTTTGTTGGAAGCACCGTCAAAGAACATTTTCCATCGGAGGCAGTCTTGAGCAGTGCAGAGGACATTTTCATCTGGGAATTCGTAGATCTAGACATCTGTTTCTTCTACAGGGTAGTCAGCGAGGTAGTCAGAGACGGCTCTTCCCTTAACGGCTTTCTATGTGACGTACACGATATCGAACTCGGTTAGGAGCATCAACCATCAGGCCATTCAACTAGATAAGGCGGGTTTTTCGAGCAGGTATTTGATGGTATCCATTCTGGATATAAGTTTGATGGGGAAGGCGAGCATGTAGTGCTGTAACTTTTGGGTGACCCAGACAAACGTGACGCATGCTTTTTCTAAAGCAGTGTAGTTAACCTCGTACCCAGCCAATTTACGACTGGCATAATAGACGGATCTTTCTTTGCGGGAGTCTTCATAGTAATGGGCTAGCAAATCCCCGACTGTAGTGTCGGTTATGATTAGGTATAAGAGCAAAAGGAGACCAGGCTGTGGTGGCATGAGAACTGGAGGTTAGGTTAGGTATTATTTGATTCGATCAAAAGCTTCTTGGCAGGCCTCGTTCCAAATCTTGGTTGAATCCTTTCGGAGGAGCTTAAAGATTAGTTCACAAATGGAGGTTAGCTGGGTGATGAACCGGCTGATATATTATAATTTCCCAAGGAAACCTCGGACTTCCTTCTTTGTTCAGGGAGGTGGCATCTCAAGTATGGCCTTCAGCTTAGCGGGATCTGCTTCTATCCCCTTCTCACTGACCATGAATCCTAAGAGTTTTCCTTTTGTAATGCCAAAGACGCACTTCTGTGGATTAAGTCGCATCTGATACTGTCGCAGTCGTTCGAAGAACTTCCGGAGAGCGGGAGCATGACCTTCTATAGTTTTGGACTTGATAATCATATCATCCACGTAAACCTCGACCTTTTTGTGAATCAAATCGTGTAGGATGGTTATGGTGGCCCTTTGGTAGGTAGCCCCATCATTTTTAAGACCAAATGGCATAACGGTGTAGCAAAAGGTTCCCCATGGGGTGATGAATGTGATTTTCTCTTGATGGTCGGGGTGAATCTTGATTTGGTTATATCCATCAAATCCGTCGACAAATGACTTGAGAGCATGACTGGCTGTGTTGTCCACGATCATGTCGATGTTGGGTAGCGAATAATCATCCTTCGGAGAGGATTTGTTTAAATCTCGATAATCCACACACATTCGAACCTTTCCTCCTGATTTTGGTATAGGTACAATGCTGGCTAGCCATGTGGGATATTCGATTACTCGAATGAAACCCACGTTCAACTGTTTGATCACCTCTTCTTTGACCTTAAGCGACCATTCGGTGCGGAGTTTTCTTAATTTTTGTTTAACTGGCTTGGCATCTGGGAGAGTGGGGATCTCATGCTGAGCTATTTCGAGGTCAATAACGGGCATGTCGTCGTAGGACCATGCGAAGATATCCACGAACTCCTTTAGCAATTCTTCGAGTTGTGCGCGCTCATGCTCGTCAAGGGTGGCCCCTATCCTAATCTCGCACAGTTGGCTACTAGAACCGAGATTAATAACAATAGTCTCTTCTTCATTAACTTGAACGCGGTTATGTTGTTTATTATTAACCTTATTTAGATCAGTTAAGAATTTTTCATTTGCAAAATCATCGTCATCAAAAGTTTGATTAGAATCTAAACAATTAAGGTAAGGCACAACAAGATACTCAAAATCTTCATTTATTTCATTGATAGGAAAAACAGCATTGAGAACCTCGTCAAAAGAGGTCTCGATTACATTTGAGAAAGGATGGACAACAATAGAAGAAATAGGATAAACATTGGGGTTGGGGGAGATTTCAAGAGGTAGAACTGGCACAGCATGCCAGTTAAGGAGAGGTGTATCAGCAGCTTTGATCAGACGAGAGGGGTCTAGTGATGTAGTGCCTGAATGAACCATGCAGAGTGCCAGCCCCAGTGTCTGCAGGTTGAAGGAATCTTCGGAGTCACTTTCTTCAGTCTCTTCAGTATCTTTGATAAGCGGTTGTATGTGGTGTTGGAAACTTTCGGCCCATAGGTAGCTATCTTGGAAGAAGATCTCCATTCCAGGCTTCATTTTCTTGTCTGTGTGGTTGTACCATTGTTCTGGAAAATCGCAAAAGGGTAAATCCTTGTCCTCTTTGATGAATCGTCCATTTAAGGAATCACATGAGATAGCTCGAACATAGTCTAACCCTCCCTTTGATGAAGTCTGGCGGATCATTCTGAGCTCTGGTTCTGATGGTCGATATCCCAACCCGCAAGGCGGGAAAGCTTTCTTCAGTTTGATGGGCTCAAGTATCCCTTGCTTCCTTTGTCCTAGACCTAGTCCGGGCATAAAGTGCATGTTTCTGAACATCTGAATCACATTGACGTTGCCATGAGGGTCATATTCTGGACAAACCCTTTCTTTGAAACCGTCCCCTGTCGGGAGTAGGGATGGCTCAACTCGAAAACCTGATAGGAGCATATTATTTGACCCATGCTGTATCTCAAGAATTGGACTGCTGGTGCTTGCCGCCTCGGCGTTACCGTTGTCACCCAAGATGGTGATGACTCACCCACTGGCAAAGAACTTCAATTTCTGATGAAATGAGCAAGAGATACCCTATATACTGTGGAGCCAGGGTCGTCCGAGCAACAGGTTAAAACAGGCTAGGATATCGATGACTTGGAATTCGACGACAGGGTTTATAAGACCAACCCCTATTATAAGTTTTATGGATCCCATCACCTCACGACGGGTATTATTTTAGGCGCGCACGGCAGCGGAGATTGGAGCTAGGTCACTTTCTTTCAGACCTAAACATTTGAAGGTTCTCAGTGGGCAGACATTCAAAGTGGATCCGTTGTCAATGAGAAAGTGGTACCACCTTCCCCATAATTTCGACGGAGATATTGAGTGCATGATTGTGATTTGGCCCAATTTTGGGGATTTCCTCTTCAGAAAAGGACAGCATTCGGGTAGAGGTCAAGGATCCGACCAGGTTCACCACTTCTTCTGGTGTGGTAGAAGGAGGAACTATAGGTCCAGAGAGTAATTTGATTAAAGTATTTATGTGTAGCTGGGAAGACATGAAAAGCCCTCATAGGGTGATGTTAGCTTGAGTTTTCTTCAGTTGATCGAGGATCTTGCTCTCTTCGAGGGTCATTTCCGGCATAGGAAGGTCTTCAACTCCCTTCCCCTTATCATTTACTGGTAGTGAGTTGGGAACTTGGTAATGTCTCCCAGATTTGGTCATGTGATTTACTGAAGAAGGGAAAAACTTAAATCCAGTTTCCTCATCAATCTCAGGTTGTTCTGCCACCTTATCTATTTCTCCGAGGAGTTCTTTAAATGATATCATCTCACATAAGTCAGCTACTGGGCCAGCTCTTTCTAAAACTTGTTCTTCGCTCGAATCTTCGAATTCTTCCCCCCATCAGGTGGCAATAATTCTGTTTTCCCCTGTGAAGTCAATGCAGTCCACGACTTCAACGGCTTCCTCATATAGGCCTTCCCATTCTGTGGGGATGTGTAAGGGTGAAGGGACCAGGTGCCCTTGCAGCTTCAAAGTGTCAAGTAACTCGGTGATACAACAAATGTTATTGGTTTGCCTGAATGCTTCCGTCATGATCCGGACAACATCATCTAAGCAGACTTTGTCGATTGGTACCATCCACCTATCTGATTCTCGGGCCCATTTTCGTGCTTCCAAAAAAAACGTACTGAACCTTTGGCAGTCGATAATCATCTGTGAGGGCAATTTCAGCCCGAACTCTAGGAGTTGGTTCAACACATCTGATAATTCCATACATCCACTTTCAAAACAGGTCTGGACAGTGATGCACGCTCTGGTAAGGAGTGACAGTGCCTTATCAGCGGGGCTAGTAGGGTGTAGGAGGAAATATGGGCAAAGTTAAAGGGGTTTAGGAGGGTATAAGGGTGTGATCTGGGTTGACGGATCGAAATTCGGGTTTTCTTCCAAGAAGATGGCATTGGTGTGATTTGGGAGTGGGTTATGAGTAATGTTTGGTTTAGGATTGGCTGGTGGGACGATGGTACCCCGGTTAATGAGATCTTGGATTATGTTTCGAAGGTGGAAGCATTGGTCGGTGGTATGGCCAGTTATTTGGTGAAAGGCGCAATGAGCATCGGTTTTGAAATTTCTGGGAAGTGGATTGGGTAATGGACGTGGATCCAGGGGCTTTATAAGGTTTCGGCTTAACAGGGCTTGGTAAACTTTGGAGAGGGGAGCATGAAGATCAGTGTATTCCCTACGGACGGGGGCAAGGTGGCTTTCTGGTGTCCATGATGTGGTTGGTTGAGAGATGTTGTTGATGGTTGAGACTGTAGCGTTGGCAGGCTTGTCATACTTTCTAGGGGTGAACTGTCCGGTCACCTTCTTCGGTTCAACTTCTATTTTGGCAAGACTTTCCTCGATTTCTACCCCTGCTTCCCTGAGAGCTCGAAAGTGGGGGTAGTACTGTCCTCCCATGGTTGCTCGGACATGGGGTAAGAAATTCTTCTTTACTATGTTGACTTGTTCTTCCTTAGATGGCCGATTGGTCATGGTAGCTGCTTTTTCCCTCCATCGGGCTATGAAGTTACTGACTGATTCTCCAGAGTTTTATTTGAGCATCTCTAAATCACGATGGGTGACCTCGAGCTCTTCGTTGTATTTGTACTGCGACATGAATTATCGGGCTACATCCTCCTAACTATGGATTCTGGATTCCTCAAGAGATAAAAACCATCGGAGGGCACTATCCTTCAAAGTTTGCTGAAATAATTGGGCCATCACTTCTTCCGAAGCCCCTAGTAGAGTCATGAAATGATGATAACTGCGAAGATGAACAATTGGGGGACCACTCTTTCCAAACATCTCGATATTTGGCATCTTGAACTTCTCGGATAACCTTGCTTTAGGATAAGGAGACATATGGGTGTAGTCCATGTAATTTCCAGAGATCCTGACTTGGTCAAACTTCTTAGTGAGCATCTTAAAATTTTCTTTGACTTTGTTTAACTCCTCCTCCTTTGGATCAGCAACCACATGCAAGTTATCCATCGGCTGGGCAATGTTTGGCATCGGAAGCTGGGCAGGCGGCGACCCATTAGCAGGAGGGGCACGCGGAGCGTGCTGATATTGTTTCGGGACCCAGATGGGCTCGGGTGGACCCATAGCACGAGGGAACAGGGCCTCGGGCTCTTGAGGAATAAGAACTTGGTTTTGTTGCATTCTCGAACCTCAGCTTGGAGGTTGTCAATCTTGGCCACGAGCTGAGCTAGGACTGTCGGCAGATCCGATTGTATGACTGGTGCTCGATCTGCATTCTCCATGGAAGATGGATGGATTCCGAATTCGGAAGTAGTATAGGAACGGATGAAACTCCAAGGTGATTTGACTGAAGACCTAAGCCAATAGGGAGCCAGGCCAAGGGCGTGCGATCAACCTGAGAAGGCGCAGGATGAGATTTATTTTTTTGAGAAAAGGGGAAGAGATTATTTTTGGATTTTTGATAAAAAGGGAGAAATATTTTTGGATTTTTGATAAAAAGGGAGAAAATGTTTTTGGATTTTTGATAAAAAGGGAGAAATATTTTTGGAGACGGAACTCAACATGATTATTATGATTATTATGTTCTCACTTGTATTTAATTCTCCTAAATGCAATGCCGGACGGGACCCGAGCCTGGAAAAGTGGGGTTTTAATACATGCAAAGCTATGTTTGGACTTGTAACCAGGCTCGCGGACAGAGTCCCGTTTTAAAAATGCGCAAAAATTGGGTGGAAGATCGACCCGGAATTTCGGCAAAGTTTCGGGTTAAAACTGACAATCTAAAGTGCGTGTCCTAGGTTTGACACCTATATGCGGGTATGCAGTTTGGTTGGGTAAATCGGCATGGGTTCCCCCCTTAGGCGTGGCTTCCTTGATATACGTCTTGATCTTGCGGGCAATCGGTACGTGTGTACAAGCCATTTGATATACCTTAGTGTACATGAATTGCCTCACCATATACTTCGTGGGGACGGTATGTGTGAGAGCGAATTTGATATACTCGGCGTACGTGAATGAATTCCCTGCGATATACCTCCCGTCATGACTTCAGTCAAGCGGTACGATGCGGGGGAACCGTTCGATATACGTCAAAGGTACTTGGCCAATGGAAGGTGAGAGTCATATCGCTTAGGCTAACTGCGACCTTCCGGACCAGCACCCATCACGAAGTGACCCTCTAGTTACTGGGTAAAATTTGGTCAATATCAATGCTCTTTGGTGATGTCGTGTGAATCATGCATGATTCTCTTATTAGTATCTTATGATGTGAATGCCTTTATTTGATTATGCCAAACCGGGAACAAAGTACAAGTACCTCAAAAGGTACACCAAGTAAGGATGGGTGATGCGTGCAACACGGGTATATACATGTGATCCTAGGTGCATGTGGTGTGAAGTGTACATGGAGAATTTTGTACAAGTATGTGAACATAAGCATAAGCATGGGATACATATGAAAAAGAGGAACATGCAGATATGGGGGAAACATAAACAAATATAGCATCCATGTAAATAGAGTCAAGCCTTCAAAATAAAGAAATCCCCAGCAGAGTCGCCACTATGACCATCCCCGATCCCCGCCCCAGAGGGAGGAAGGATCCTTTGGGTCCCACGCGTCCCCTCTCGGGAGAGCGCTTCGGCCGGCGTCGATTTTGTGAGGTGTGAAAAATGTAGAGAGATTCAGAGTCGCCAGTCTATTTTACTCAAAACAGACAAAAGAAAAAGAGGAAGCCACCCCGAAGGATGGCTTCCAAAGACATACTGGTGCGTGCGAAACCAAAATGATTCGGAAAGGGTTCGGAGGCTTAGTTACGAAATGGGAAGATGTTAGGCACCCATTCCGCCCTTTCGGTCTCTCATGGATATTTGCTATTTTCCTTTATGTTTCCCCCCGTGAGATGTGTGCATGTGTATATATATAGAATGGAGGTAGGAATCTTCGACTTGTATCATGGAAAAGATAAAGCGAGTTATCCGTAGGAAGAAATAAAAGTAATATTAGAAAAATAAGATTTACGCGGCTACCCCTACGTTGATCGTTATAAGGGAACGATAACGCACATGGAGTAATACGTCACTAAGACTAATAATGTAAGAAAAATGGATTTAGAGAAAATAGAAAATAAGAGAAGAAGTGAGAGAAAGGACTCGAGTCTCGGGTTTTACCCCGACATGCCTACGTAGCCTATAAAGGCATCAAAGTCCACGAAGTTCGCATGTAAAGTGAGGGGTGGGGTTTAACCCATAAATAAAAAATGGATAAATATCTTATTTGTAAGTGTGTGTGTGTGTGTGTGTGTGTAGAAAAAGTGTTTTAGTTGTGAGAAAAGTGTGAAAAAGTGTGAGAATCCCTATTTGGAATTTATGAGCAAACCCTATTTTTCTTGTTTTTGGGGTTTTTATTTATATGAAAATAAGAGATGTGCAATAATACTAGATAAAAAAAAGTGTATTTATGGTATATGAGATGAGGTTATAAAAGTGCTAAGTAAGAAAACAAGTTATTGGGAATTCAAGAGAATTTAAGAGAGAGTTTGAGAAAGTTGGACCTTCTTGAAGATCTTGAGCTTGATCTTGAACGTTGGAGAGCAGTACTTGAGCTTGGATGATGATGGAGAGTGGTTAATTCATCAAGTTTGATGAAAGGGATGATGAAAAGTGGAAGTGAAAAAGTGATTTGGAAGTTGAAATCATGCTGCCTTTGAGACAGGTTTCTGGGATTCGTTCAGAGAGATTTCTATCAGATCTGGGCTCTCCTTGCAAATGAGGCCAAGTCCTCCTTTTATAGGTCCAGGGGTCTGCTGATCGGCATTGCCATGGCACTACCTATCAGCAGGTGCCGATAGGTAGGGTCTGGGACCTGCCATTTGGCAGTGCGCCTCAGACTTTTTCGGAAAATTAGCCGCCGAGGGTAAAACGTTGGTCAGAATCATGCACGGGCATATCGTTGGAAAGGTAATTCAGAGACCTTCGAAAGTCCTTTGGACCGCTCCCGAGTTTGGGAGTTGACTTTGGGTCAAATATGGCTCGGAAGCGTTTATCGGTCTATTGGACGGGGAATCGTGCGGACGCAAACGGATCGTTCATCCGCAAGGTAAGTCCAAATCGCTCATGAGGTATATCGTTTGAAAGGTTAGGAGATGTACTTTCACATTCCAAAGAGTTTGACCCGGTTTGGAGAGTTGACTTTGGTCAACCAAGCTCGGGAAGTGCTCGGTGGCTTCTCGGAGTCAAATGGATCGTTCGTCCGCATGGAAAGTCAGAATTGCACACGGGATGGACCGTTGGAAAGGGTATTCAGTGCCCTTCGAATATTCATTCAGCCTTGGTCGAGCCTAAGGGTTGACTTGGGTCAACAAAGCCCTGGAGCGCCCGGTGGCCTCTAGGTCAGGTTTCGGACACAAACGGATCGTTCGTCCGCATGGTAAGTCGGAATCGCGCACGGGGCAGACCATTGGAAAAGGTATTCAATTCCTTTCTAAGATTCATTGAGTCTCGATCGAGACGAGGAGTTTGAATTTTGGGTCAAACTGAGCTGGGAGGTGCCCGATGGCTTCCAGGTCAGTACTCGGGACGTGACCTGGGTTTGCGATGATGAGTGGAGGTACTAGGGACCTAAGGAGAGTTAGGGGTAATAGAGTGAGGTGTCTACAATCATCTAGATCAAAATCATACTCTGAGTAAGAAGAAACCTCCTCTTTCTTTTTAGATTGAACTTTCAAAGCAATCCCCTTTTCCTTTGGCTTTACAGTTTTGGAAAATATATTGATTTCACAAAGGTCTCCTACGAGTTCTTCTAACTTAAGCATATCTAAAATTGCCAATGAATTAAGGACCGTGACCTTAAGTATAAAGCAGGGTGAAAAGGATCTAAAAAAAAAAATTCCCAACGCGCATCCCAGGAATTTTCTCACCTAAAATAAAACTAGAATTGACTATATCAGATAATCCATCATAAAATTCAGCAAAAGTCTCGTATTCTAGAATGGTAACAGTTTCAAACTCTGTGGTAAGATTTTGGAGCTTAGAAGCTTTGACGGTGTTAGTACCCTTGTGAGTGAGTTAAAGAATACTCCATGCTTCCTTAGACGTGGTGTAAGTCATGATGCGGCAGAACTCGCCGGGGGTAACGACTCTAGAAATTGCACTTACATCATGGGAGTTAGAATTACTCCACTTAAAGTCATCCTTTATCCAAGCGGTAACAAGTTTAAGACTTTCGACATTGTCATTAGTCACAGTGGGTGGTGTCCACCCTCTTTGGCAGATAAGACAAACTCTCTCCAATATGAATAATTTGACCCATAAAAAATAGGAACCCTATAATAAAAATTATCCATATGAACCCAATTTAGAGATCATGCAATAAATTAGTGTAACCCGCTCTAATACCAATTTGAAAACGTAGGGCTATATGGAATCACTTGTATCTTATGTTACACCAAAAAAGATATAATTTTTAACTAATTTTTAGCTTAATTATACTTAGGTGTGCATGTAAGATAGAATCCAAATTAACTATTCGAAACTACACACTCAAACCAAAACAAACCAAGCAGAAGAAGAATGTTTGAGGAAAAATCCCTATAGGGAAAAACCTATATTTCAACACTATTAAATAGTTTGACAGACTCGATGACTTATAGAATACTTAGAGACTCACTAAGCATAATGCATAGGGTCTTTAAATCATTGATAAAAAGTGATGCGATCCAGCACCACCTACAGGTAGCAGTTATTCCCTCGGTATCCACTTATCAGCCTCAAGATGCAAAATTCATTCTTCTTCAGCAGTAGGTCGAAACTCCACAATTAGCCGTGGAGAAAACTCTACAAGGGTTTGATGTAATGTATGAAAATTAGGTTTGAAAAAACTCAAAAAATCATATTAAGGGATGTATGATTTGGAAAATAATAATATTTTTTTTAAACAAAAAGAAGATACTTTTGGTGCGGGTATGGCAATTGATTTTCACCAGAAGTATTGTGTAAAACAGTCCAAAGGAATCTTTTTTTTAAATAAAGCCACATTTTTTAGGCAATGAACTCGTTTGAATGAAAATTGAACTTCATTCAAATGAAAACCATAGTTTTGTTCTAATGATGTCCAATCTCATTTGAATGGAATTCTGAGCTCATTCAAACGAGCATCCAACGGACTTCCAACAACGTTTGTCTGTCAAACAGAGACCACTCATTAGAGGCTCGTTAGAAGTTCGTTATAATGACTTAAGCACTTCGTTCTAATGAAATTTCATCCTCGTTCGAATGATATCTAGGTCTCCTTCTAATGAGATACCAATCTCGTTCCAACGAAGAAAAAATTTAAAAAAAATATTTTGAAAATTATTTTTATAAAAAATGCCTCTATTAAAAAAATCATCTGAGAATATATTTGACTGCAAGAAAATCAAAATCATAAATTCGTATACCTCCATAAAGTGTTTGCAATAATTCCACCATCTTGAATTTTGAAAATGATGCTTGGTTACAAACATATCTTTAAATATCGTGGAAGCATATGTGGATAAAACGTTCTATTTGTAACGGAATATGCCAAATTATCTAAACTATGAGAAATTATAAAATCTTGCCCTTACAAATACTCCTAAAAATGCTCCAAAAATACTTGTCATAACAACTTCAAAATAATATATATATATACACCACTAAAATGCTCAATAAAACTATAGTGTTTGAGGCGAAAAAATATACGCAAGAATTCAGGTTATTTTTATGGTATAAATAAAATGGATATATCTTTTTTTACGGGGGGCTTGATCGAAGGTTTTGGTAATGAAAAAAAACACAAGAGGAACTCACCCATTCAATTGCTTGTTCGACAAAATAGAGAGGGGGTGGGTAAGATAAAGATATAAAATATCAAAAGTATATTATTTTAGATTTTCAGTCAATGATAGTTTGACAACACATAAATGTACCAGCAGTAACTTTGACAACACACAAAAAATAAGAAAATATTGTCATATGAAACAAAGGTTGTGTGTCTGAAATAACTTCACAACTTGATCACACAATATGAACAACTCATTAAACCTAGAAGTAGGCATATGTGCCTGAAACAAAGGCCGAAAAAACCCAAACTAG
Organism: Sambucus nigra; assembly: GCA_949130495.1. Classification (NCBI taxonomy): domain Eukaryota; kingdom Viridiplantae; phylum Streptophyta; class Magnoliopsida; order Dipsacales; family Adoxaceae; genus Sambucus; species Sambucus nigra. The sequence goes on along the minus strand of OX422217.1, from coordinate 329,774,573 downwards.
CACTTTGAAGATCTCTGTTTTGTTTCGATCGCGATCCAAAACATACAAGTATGTCTCATTTCATTTCGTTTCATCTATAGGTATTAAGAACCCATAATCTTTTACTTTCAGAACACTGTGACCTGGTCAAGTCACATTTTATTACTTTAACTAATACCAACTTCATTCATTAAAAAACACTACTTAAATAATATTTTATTTTTGTAATTAACCAACTTTATTAGTTAATATATTTATTACAATATAACCATAAATTAAATATTTAACTTCTCGTAAAAATATTACCCTTTCGTTAAATTTGTACTTTAACACTTTAAAATATTCAACTTAACTTTCATCTTTATATTAATTAGTCAACGCTATTTACACTTTTACTTCAAGGATAGTCATTTTACCTTTGTTGTGTTTTTGTGTATATTTCTTTGTGCGAATGAAATACTCACAACGACCTCTAATAGCCTAGTGGTAAGTTTCCAGAATCCTTGTGTGAGGTATCGGGTTCAAGTCCCTCTAGGTGCACACTATATATATTATATATCAAGACTTGGAACTTGGGCTTGGGTCCTAAGTCAAGACCTAATCGTAATTTCTGTTTTTATTTATTTCATTTTTATTTAAAATTAAAATTCGAATTCTTTTTTTTATTAATATTATAATACGTTTATTCCTAGCCGTTGGAAGTGGTCTGAGGGTCAGTAGTGGCTACTTATTTTACGCCATAGGGTGGCTATAGGGGTGGTAGTGGCTACTTATTTTAAGCCATAGGGTGGCTGTAGGTTGGTGGTTGCATCCCTTTAAAGGGCCTTACAGAATCAGTAAATAATTCAGTCTGAATTTTCTTCTTTCTCACTCTCAAAAATCTGTTCCTCCTCAAATCCTATTTCTGCTCAATACTTGTGTGGTTCTATTCATTCTCCATTATGTGCTTCAATCGGACGAACAACGCTATTGAATCCAGGGGACAGATATATGAGGCTCGAGGCACCACTCGATTAAGTGCGGGCGATATTTCTATCTTAGGACTGTGTGTCTAACACACACCACATCATCCAGATAAGTCATTATAATTTTATTTTGATATTAAATTTTCCCGTTTAGATGAACAATAATCTAAGACATCAATATTTTAATATTCATATAATGGGAAAATTTTATCCTCCAGCGATTGCATCTACTAGGCTTGAAAAATTTGTTGGACTGAATTTTAAACGTTGGCAACAAAACATGTTATTTTATTTGAACCTGTTAGAACTTGATCACACCTTAGAAATTGAGGAAGATAATTCAGAAGAGGCTAAACCTGCTAGGAATGTTGTTAACCAACTTTGGGAAAAATATGATTTCATGTGCAAAAACCATATTCTGAACAATTTAGATGATACTCTATATGATGTTTACTTTTTTGTTTCCACTGCTAGAGAGTTATGGTTGATGTTAGATAAGAAATATAAAACCGAAGATGCTGGAAGTAAGAAATTTATTATCAGCCATTTTTTGGACTTCAAAATGGTTAATGAAAAATCAGTAGTGTCACAGTTAGAAGAGCTACAAGTAATTGTTCACAAAATTCATGCTCAGGGTATGTCTATTAGTGAGGGTTTTCAAGAGTTTAGAAATGGCCTTAAACATAAACGTAAGGATATGACTATGGAAGATCTGACTGTTAGACTTAGGATTGAAGAAGATAATTGCGTTAAGGAAAAAAAGGATGTTGCCATGGCTATGGAAGCCAAAGAAAACATTACTGAAAATAGTGGGGGGACCAAAAATCATTTTAAGCCAAATAAGTACCAAAAGAATTTTAAGGGAAAAGGAAGAGCAGCAAATAATTTTAAAAAGCCTAAAAGTGGGATTAAGAAATTTGTAGGAGGATGTTTTATTTGTGGTAAACCTGGACATAGGGCCCAAGACTGCTACAAAAGAAAAAACAATGACCACTTTAGAAAACCTAATGGGAATGCCCAAGCTTCAATTGTTGAAACTGATAACTTTTCTACTATCATGTTAGAAGCACATCTCGTTAGTAACATTAAGGACTGACGGGTGGACACTGGGGCCACCCGACACATATGTGGAGACAGAAGTGTATTTTCCTACTACGAGGTGGTAGGAGGTGATGAAAAGCTCTATATGGGCAATTCTTTAGTGGCGGTAGTTGCTGGGAAAGGGAAGGTGGATTTAAAATTCACTTCTGGAAAAGTCCTAACGTTGAACGAAGTGCTACATGTGCCCGACATTAGGAAAAATTTGGTCTCAGGTTCGATGTTGAGTAAAAAAGGTTTTAAAATGGTCTTTGAATCTGATCAGTTTGTTTGAACTAAAAATGGGGTTTTTGTGGGAAAGGGTTACATGTGTGAGGGGTTGTTCAAACTAAGTGTAACCGTTTACTCTAGTTTTAATGTAGTTAATTATTCTGCGTATCTCTCTGATTTTTTATATTTGTGTCATAGTAGACTTGGACATGTTAATATTACTTCACTTAGAAGATTAATGAATTTAGTAGATATCCCGAAATTACCCGAAAATGTCGAACATAAATGTGAAATATGTGTAGAATCAAAATTCAAAAGAAAATCTATTCTAAGTGTACAACGCTCTACTGAAATCTTGGAATTAATTCATACAGATTTGTGTGACTTAAAAAGAATTCAAATAAGGGGTGGAAATAAGTACTTTATTACCTTTATAGATGATTACACGAAATTTTGTTACGTGTACCTTTTGCATTCGAAGGATGAAGAACTTGAGAAATTAAAGCTTTACAAAACAGAAGTTGAAAATCAACTAAATCAAAAAATAAAAATTGTTAGATGGTTTCTGTAAATTGCATGGCATAATACATCAAACTACTGCACCATATTGTCCACAACAAAATGGTGTGGCTGAACGTAAAAATCAAATGCTAAAGGATATGATAAATGCTATGTTAAACAGTTCGGGTCTTCCTCACAACTTATGGGGTGAAGCGGTACTTTCCGCATGTTATATTTCAAATTAAATTCCCCTTAAAAAATCTAATAAATCTCCTTATGAATTATGGAAAGGAAGAAAGTCGTCAGACAAATACTTAAAAGTGTGGGGGTGTTTAGCTAAGGTAGTTTTGCCACCACCTACATGAACAAAACTCGGACCTAAAACTATTGATTGTGTGTTTATAGGTAATGCTCAAAACAATAGCGCTTATAGGTTTCTTGTGTTTAAATCAGACGTAGATAGTGTATCTACAAATACTATTATTGAATCTCGTGATGCAAAATTCTTTAAAATTATATATCCACATAATCCAACTACTAGATTTGAGAATGCTCCTATAAACATTAATTTGCCATCTAGTAGTAGGAGAGATAATGAAATGGAAATTCAAGGACCTAGAAGAAGTAAAGGACGTAGAATAGAAACATATTTTGGGCCTGATTATATTTCATTTTTTTTCTGAAGAAGATCCTTAATCTTATCACGATGTTATTATCTCTCCTAAAGCTCTATTTTGGAAAGAGGCTGTTAATAGTGAAATGGAATCTATTATGCAAAATCACACATGGGATTTAGTTAGCTTGCCACTTGGATGTAAAACCATAGGGTGTAAATGGATTTTTAAAAGGAAAATGAAACTGGATGGATCCATAGAAAAATATAAGTCTAGGTTAGTAGTCCAAGGTTATAAACAAAAGGAGGGACTCGATTTCTTTGACACTTATTCTCCTGTTACATGAATTACTTCTATTAGAATTTTAATTTTCCTCGCATCCATCTATAAAATTAAAATTCATCAAATGGATGTAAGAACTTCCTTTTTTAATGGAGAATTAGAAGAAGAAATTTATATGGATCAACCAGAAGGTTTCGTCATTAAAGGATTTGAAAATAAAGTATGGAAGGTAGTTAAATCCTTATACGGACTAAAACAAGCACCTAAACAATGGCATGAAAAATTTGATCATGTAATGATTAATGATGGATTTAAAATAAATGAATCTGATAAATGTGTGTTTATTAAATGCCATGGAGATGCTTGTGTGATTGTATGTCTATATGTTGATGATATGTTAATATTTGGATCACATATGAGTATTATCAAAACAACAAAAAAGATATTATCTAAACAATTTGATATGAAAGACTTGGGAGTTGCAGATTTTATTTTGGGAATCAAAATAATATGGGATTCCGAGGGAATTAAATTGTCACAGTCACATTATATAGAAAGTGTCTTAAAGAAATTCAATCAATATGAATCTACTCCTGCTAGATCTCCTTATGATCCAAATAGTAAATTAAAGAAAAATAAAGGAGAAGGTGTGTGACACTTGAATTTTCAAGAATTATTGGTCGCCTAATGTATATTATGAATTGGACTAGACTTGATATTGCATATGCAGTAGGGAGATTGAGTAGATATACTTGTAATCCTAGTAATGATCACTGGAATACACTTATTAGAGTGTTAAGATAACTGAAACTTACTTTGGATTATGCCTTGTATTATGTATCTTATCCTACTATGATTGAAGGTTATAGTGATGCTAATTGGATTTCTGATTTAGAGGAATCAAAGTCAACAAGTGGATATATATTCACATTAGGTGGGGTTTTCGTATCGTGGAAATCCTCAAAACAGACATGCATTGCAAGATCAACAATGGAGTCTGAATTCATAGCTTTAGATAAAGCAAGTGAAGAAGCCGAGTGGCTGAGGACCTTCTTAGCCGACATTCCGATGTGGCCTAAACATGTACCCGCGGTACTTATATATTGTGATTGCCAAGCAGCAATAGCGAAAGAAAGAAGTAAGTCCTACAATGGAAAATCAAGACATATCGGTCGCAGGCATAGTAGTGTGAGACAACTCATATCTAATGGTATTATAACCATTGACTTTGTGAGGTCAAGTGATGATTTCGCGGATCCGTTAACCAAAGGGTTTTCAAGAGATATTATTTACAAAACATCGAGGGGGATGTTCTTAAAGCCTAATGAGTATAATCACCATGATGGATACCCAACCTGTATGAATGGAGATCCCAGGATATAGGTTTCATGGGAAAACTAAATTATGAGTGATTATGTGTAAGCATTACAAATACTTTAAATTGTCTTTTTCCCTATGATGTTAATAATAGTAATGCTACCTGTAATGAGAAAGGATGAGTTAAACTCTTAATGAATCTATGGCTTGGATTTTCAAGCGGGATGTGACAGGATATTCTTGATAGATACACCTAAGTGAGTGTGGCAGTGGGGCCGCTGCCTATGGAAATTCTGGCTGAATCTCCAAGAGTGCTCATGATAATGGGATATAGCTTATGGCCTTAATGAGTAAAACTATTTTGAACCACAAGTATATTAAAGTGTCATGTGTGTAATATTTTGAATAGGTTTACCAAACATAACTGCTCAGTTTAAGATATGTAATTCACTGAATAGTTAGTAAACCCAATGGACCAACACTAAGCAAGGTTCAAGTCCAAAAGACACCTCTGCCTACTAATGACATTTTACTGCCTAAAAATTTCCTTTTGTTCCTTCTTCTCATATTTCATTCATGTGGGGGATTGTTGTGTTTTTGTGTATATTTCTTTGCATGAATGAAAAACTCACAACAACGTCTAATAGTCTAGTGATAAGTTTTTAGAATCCTTGTGTGAGGTCTTAGGTTCAAGTCCCTCTAGGTGCACACTATATATATTATATATCAAGACTTGGGACTTGGGGACTTGGGCTTAGGTGTTGGGTCTTAAGTCAAGACCCAATTGTAATTTCTTTTTTTTATTTCGTTTTTATTTAAAATTAAAATACAGATTATTTTTTTAATAATATTATAATACGTTTATTCCTTGTCGTTGGAAGTGGTCTGAGGGTCAGTATTGACTACTTATTTTAAGCCATAGGGCGGCTGTAGGGGTGGTAGTGGCTACTTATTTTAAGCCATAGGGTGGCTGTAGGTTGGTGATTGCATCCCTTTAAAGGTCCTTGCAGAATCAGTAAATAATTCATTTTGAATTTCCTTCTTTCTCACAATAAAAAATTTGTTCCTCCTCAAATCCTATTTCTGGTCAATACTTGTGTGGGTCTATTCATTCTCCATTGTGTGCTTCAATTGGACAAACAGCGTTGTTGAATCCTGGGGACAGATATCTGAGGCTCGAGGCACCACTCGATTAAGTGCGGGCGATATTTATGTCGTAGGACTGTGTCTAACACATACCTCAGCATCCAAATAAGTCGTTATAATTTTATTGTGATGTTAAATTTTCGCGTTTACTCGAACAACAACCTTAACAACTTATAGCTTTGCACCATATTTTATATTTGTTTTGGTAAGTTAAATTGAATATAATAAAAATAAAAGGATTACAGTAACAAGAGGGCATACCCTCGAGAGGATAGAGCACATGTGCATTTACCCAGCATAACAACAAAGATAAAAAAACAACATTATAAATGAACACGTACAATAGAACAATACATAACAATGAGGCATGGAATCCCAACAAAAAAGCCCAAAAAATTAAACACAAAGGACCACAACACCAAACTAGGTATACCACCCGAGAACACACCTCATTGGTCAATTTAACATGCAACTCAATATTACTAATCCAATCAATACTAAATAATTAGCACCATCAATATCACAATTACACATTAAATATTAGAATAATAAAATCAGTAAAATGTTACCATGTACAAAACCAACATGATTAAATCAATATTGTATTCAAATTATTTTTGAAAAATATTGTTCCCCCGAAATCACTTTTCACCCGAAATGACTATTAACCCAAAAATCACTATTCATTCAATCATTATTCATCTGTTCTTTCTTCACAAACACCGTAATTATTTATAAAACTTTGTAAAACTCATTCATTAATTAGAAGTACATACCAATTAATACATATAAAATTGTTGTTTGATGTAAAACTTTTACGTAAAAAATCATCATTAACCCTTAAATTAAAATTCATGCAAAACACTATGCAACTCCATGCAATACACTAAAAATATTAATAACGCACATGTGAACCCATGAAAATATACATCTCATAAAATCTTACTTCAAAATATTATAATGTGCCATGTAATAATATATTCACCACTTAGGGTATTACAAATAATGATATTTTTTCTTGAGAAATAATTATTCTGAAAATCTGAGCACTCTGTTGCGTTCGTCTCATGAAAATAATCAAGTTTCGTTATTTGACATTCTTGAAAGTATGTGCTTAAAGCCTCTCAAATTTAGGTCGAAGTGTTATTTAATGAAGGTTAAAGTTGAAATAAGGGATCTATAGTTTCTTGCCTTTGTTTTTTAGACAAAAGAGTTGTGCGTGAGCTTTAAAAAAGGATAAATCTATATCGACACAAGAAGTTGGACACACACTTGCGACACATTGCACTGGACATGCTACAGGGAAAAAAATACAAGGGAATATTTGTTGACTCAGCAAAGATAAATCTTTTAAAAAAGAGTTAGTTATAAACCAATAAAAATAAGAACCAATTAGCACGACACAATGCTAATTGATATTACGTAATACGAACACAAGAAAAATTAATTGTCATGTTTTAAGCTCACACAAATACACCCAATTACAACACATCACAAAATGAAATGATTATTTTAAACGTAACACGAACCAAATAAAACTCGACTCAACATGAATTCATATTTCTTTTACGATACAAAAATGACGTAATTAAAAAATAAAGGGAAATCTCTTTTTACGTAATACGAATACTGTAAAAATAAAATAACCCAATAAATAAAAATATGATACAATTAACTCGACACAACATGAAATATTTTTGCAAAATAAAATGCGTCGCGACATAAAGTCATATTTTTTAACCTCACACCGACATCCTAATTAAAACATAGCATGCCATGAAATCTTTAAAAAAATCTATCACGAAACAAATAAAACACGACTCAATATGAAATCGTATTTTTTTACCTAACTAAAGGACCCAATTAATAAACAAAGCGAAATCGTGTTAGGTAATAAAGATCTCGTGTAGTTTCATATTTTAATTATGACTTTTCGTGTTGCATTTTATTATAACAATATTTTGTTAGGTAAAATACAATTTCTTTTGTTTTAATAGGGCCATTTTGTAACACCCCGTGTTTTTATTACTCATTTTAATTAATTAATTAGAATTTTCAAATTCTTTTTTATAATTTTATATTTTTTATTGGCTAAGTATGTTGGTTATGATTTTAGAAGAATAAAACTTCAAGTGGAATTAAAATCGGAGTTAAAACGGATTTTATATTGATTTTACAATATTTTGCCTTATAGGCATTTTTTAGGTGAACTGTCAGTTTTTCGGGGTGATCGATCGATCGACGCGTGCGCAGCAGTCTTATTTTTGACGAATTTGGTTGGTATTAAAACTCTTCCACTTATATATATTTAAAGGGACGGGGCTAGATTTTTAAACACTCATTTGTGAAAACCCTAAGAGCAGAAAACTCTATTTTCTCCATCTTCTTCTACCTCAAAACCCTAGCCACCATTAAAATAACTTTTCAAGCTCAGTGTTGAAGGCCAAGGCTAATCTGTCCCGAGTCGGTGTAAGAAGGGGTTTTGACCCATTTTTCGAGAGGAACACAGTCACGTAATCAGATTTTTCTGTCGAACAAATCCCAGGCATGTTTACCCTATTCTTTTCCCTTCGTGTTATGTGTCTTGATTGTAGCCTCCATTAAACTCATGTTTTCTAAAATAAGATATGAATATAAAGATTGAAGAGATAAATTTCGGGGTTGTTTTACAAAAAAAAAAAATTAATGATACCGAATACTTATAACTGTGTATTCTTTAGGTTGTGTCGGTGTAGTCGATTTTGCTATGGGCATGTGCATGTAGAGGAGCCCTTTTAAAAGTAAATTTTGATATTTCATGTGAAAACCCTAGCTTAATTTAATTTCTTGTGTTGGAAAATAAGGATCATGATAGGACTTGCATGTAGCGATTATTCTGAAAATCATTATATTTAGGTGTCTTTGATTTACACTTTCTAAATGGAATTATTTAAATGAGAATTTATTATTATTATGAATGTTGTTATAATTTGGAATTGTGTTACTTTATGGAAATATGTTAATATTTCGAAAAGGTTGGGTATGGTAGATAATTGACTTTCACCCTTGTTATAGTACACTTGTTAAGTACGGGACTAGTAAGTGGGCCTTAATTACGATTTATGCTAATTAGGTATGGGACTAGTTAGTGTAAGTCTATGCGGGTTATATAATTGGGGTGGGGGTTGATTTTCTATTTTATACCTTTATTGTGATGGACTAGGATTGATATCTAGGTGGAGTGAAATTTTATAATCATATTGTTGGCACTAAAGGTTATTTTGAGAATTTTCACATCGCTTTTAAGGGTGGGGGAAATTAATGTGATTAACGAAAACAAGAAATGTGGAATTTAATATCGCAGGACTAAAACGGATATTAAAAATTTATTGGCGACATAATGTGTCTAGCGCCGACAGTTTGAATGGGTCAGAGGACGAGTTATGTCGTGTCGTGTGTGGAACCTTGTCATATCGCGAGGGTCGCGGGATAAAAACGGACCAGACGGCGGACTTGACAAGGGGACGGGTGCGTGTGTGGAACCTTGTCATATTGCGAGGGTCGCAGGATAAAAACGGACCAGACGGCGGACTTGACAAGGAGACGGGTATTGATAATATTCTTCACGGTTAAATCAATTAAATTTAACATTGTGGGAAGGTGGGTTAATTAAAATCATATTGGTGTGAATTTTATGAAAACCTTGCGGGTAATTGTGAATTTATTTATGGTGATTATTAATCTCGTAATTAAAAGATTCTATTGTTATAGTCGATATATATAGCACTATTGTCTGGGTTCAAGGACCCTATTTGAGGAGATTAGTCGGTTTACATGCTCGGGGCTTTGGCTCTGACACATGCGTTGACTAATCTTTTTCAGGATTTTTGGGAGTTGCTGCATAGGATTCATTGGAGATATTTTGGAGGTGCAGCTGGATTTATGTTACTGCTTTAGTAGTTATATTTTCTCTTTCCATTCAGTCGTTTTATTTATGAGACCATTTTGGAGTTATTGGGCCTTTTGGTTCCAAAGTTGTTTTAAGTTTTAGTTGGATTGATTTATATCATTATTAGAGTATGAATTTCTTTTGGAGTTAGCATGTGATGGATCTTTTATTTCATATTTGGGTTTGATTAAAATAAATTATATTGTGGATTAAAATTTGATGTCTCATATCTGTCTCATGCTAAGAATGGTATTTTATTTACTCACGCCAGGCTTAGTTTTGGTGGCGGCCGACGCTAGAATTAGGCGGGGTGTGACACATTTTTTGTATCGTAAAAGAAATATGAATTCATTTTGAGTTTTTTTCTATTTGGTTCGTGTTAGATTTAATAAAACCATTCCGTGTTGTGACATGTTTTAATTTGGCCGTTTTTGTGTGAGATTAAATATAACTTTACTCAAGTGACGATTTTATTTCGTTTGTGTTTGTATTATATAACAAATTAGCATTATTTCATGTTAATTGGATCGTATTTGTCTTGATTTATAAATTACTCTTTTCTTAAGAGCTTTTAGCTCTAATGAGTCAACAAAGCTTCCCTTATATTTTCTGGTCCTCTAGCGTGTTCAGCTCTCTGCATCGCAAATGTGTGTCTAACTTGGTGTGTCACTGTAGACTAATCCTTAAAAAAGAGTCACTTCCCTTTTAAAAGATTAACCTAAGGAGGCCTAATCGGATAACAAAAGAAAAAGGGAAATAAAAAAAAAACACCATGCATCCAACCAATCACTGAATCCTAAAGACTCCATCCTTAACCATGAATTCATTCCCATCTCGGAGGTAAGATCATAGCCATCAAAGTCGAAACACCCCATTCTTTTTAAAAAAATGAAATCCAAAATAGTTTTAACCAACTTTAAAACATCATAACTTGAATGTTGTAAACCCAAACCAAATTATTATCTTCGAGTTTAAGTCAAAACAAAAGACTCAAATACCTCAACGATTTTTAAAAAAATCTCATTTTACTAGATAATTACACAATGCGAAAAATATTTAAATAAATAGCCAAAAATCCATGAATTCAACTAAACCAAATATTTTTAATTTAATTCGAGTTCTAACCGAAATAATAAATTTAATAAATTAACCCAATTAATTAATAAATTTCATATCCAGAAATTACGAGGTATGAAAATCTTTCCCACTAGCACACGAATTTCGTCATCGAAATTCAATTAAGCAGAAACATCATAATATAAAATCACACAAGTAACAAAGTCTCATATACGTGTAATACCCCGTATTTTTATGGCTTTTAAATTTAGGGATTTATTAAATTTAATTGAGATAAATTAATTTAATTTTAATCCGGAAAGTTGTTTTAAATATTTACTAGCGTGACGAGAGTTAGTAATCATTGGAAATTTGTTGAATGTTATTGGATGATTATAGTAATATATGAGATTTATTTTATAAAAAATGTCACGTGTGAATAAAATGACAATTTTGGAAATTTAAGTCGGAACGCGCCGTGTCGGGTCGGGACTAAATATTGATTAATAAAAGTGAATAAATTATAAGTTGCTCGTATGATCATTTTGAGTGCGCCAAAGTGTCTGAAAGGGTCAATATAGTCAAAAAAGTGTACCCGGGGGTTTAGTTTGGGTCTCGGGGCGTTTTTAGGCCTATTTAGTACCCCCGGGAGGGCGTTTTGGACATTTCGTAATTATGGGTAATTAAACCCACGAATTTTCTAGGGTTATATCGGATGGAAAGTGTTGACTTCTAGGGTTAACATAACCAAAAACTAATGACGGCCATTTGAGAGGAAGAGGAGAAGCTTTCCAAGGAGTTCTAGGACAAGAACTCCTCTGGTTGCACCGCCGTCACCGCCAAATGGTAGATCGCGCAACGAGGATCTCAACCACACCAAATTCTTCCACAAATTAGAACTCTGAAATTTCAGGCAAGTATGTATCTTGCTTTAATCAAGTTAAGGCTCTTTTATATTAGTCTAGGGTTAACTAGAATTAGTATTCTTGAAAGAAAACATTAATTGGAGACAAAATTACATGTTGTAGAGGCAAATATCATATTTTGGAAATCCATTTCACATGTAGAGGTTGAACCATGAATTTTCATGGTATTAGTGATAGAAAATATGGAAGAAGAATGGAAGAAACTAAGTTAAAGAAAATTATTAGGGTTCTTGAGAATTATATAGATTTTACCCTCTTATTTTGATTATACTTGATGAAAACTCGCATGTGTTACGTAGGATAATGTTTATATGGGTATACAACACTTGTAGTATGAGTTGTTGGGAGTTTGGGACTGAAACATGATGATTTGGATGAGTTTGGAGTAAGATTTCCGTAGCTGGGTTTTTTGCAGTTTCGCCATAACTGCTTGATCGATCGATCGAGCCCAGAGCATCGACCCCCTTTCATCGATCGATCGACCCCTCCTGGAAAACTGCATTCTTGCTCGTGTTATCTTAATCCGATTTTATATGTAGTAAACCTTGATTAGGGTTTCTAGAACATAATGGGACATAAAAAGGACCATTAGGGTCAAGATAAACCCCGTTAAGTGGAACTTTAATGTGAAGGGAAATAAAAGGGTAAACGGAAGTTGGATTAGAAGGTGAGAGAGGTCCTACTGAAATTGTACTTAGGTAAAGATAATACTTCGGGAGACGGGAAGTGGGTTTAGAATAACTTAATTACGAGAATAAAAGGAATGAGTCCGTTATACGAGATAATTGAGTAAAATGTGTAATAACTGATAATTATAATTATGGGTCGTGAGCGCACCTTATTTAATAATGTGGATGTGAATACATATATTATATATATGACATTGTGATTGTGCATATATTATTTCTGTGTAAAAATCGTACCTGGGCTACTTGCTATCACGGGGGGTTTTCGCACCGGGACAGTCTTATCTCGATGGGACCTTTATGGGGGATATTGACTTGTACCCTAGAACATAGAATTCCCTGGTACGTGTATCTAGATTAGAACTTTCTACTGAGTGAAATAGTAGTTAAGTAATGTATAAATTCTTCAGCTTCACTATAAGTATTCGAAAACATTATAACGATACATAATTATTCTAAATTACGTAAGAAATCTTGAAGAGATAGATTTTTCTAAAGTGAATACCATAACCTTAATTTCACGTGTTAAGACTTATGGAGAATAAGTTAGAGAGATATATGGGATTCATTAGTACGGTAGACGTGCACACTAGTTGAGAGGTGAGAATTCTCAAGAGAGTGTCGCATACTAATATGATTGTTGCATTAGTCGGTAAGCATTTTAAATAATTGCTAAACTATTTTTAAAACTGTTTTACATTCGGGCTCTGACCCGTTTGCTATTACTTCTGCTCTCTTATGTATATATATATGTATTACAGGTGCCTAGCCACAGGGGCGTCATGCTTAGGATTCTTTGGATGGAACGCGCTGTAGCTTTTGTGGGAGTTGCAGGCCATTTCTTAGACGACCTCATTGTTGACTCTACTTCTAGTTCAGTTTTATCCAGTGGGGGCATGTGTCGCCATTTTCCATTATTTAGTTGGTTTTATCAGAGATTGTAATTCTTTTACTTTCAGTATCTTTATTTTGGGATTTATTACTGTCAGGATGTTTTCCTTTGGTGTTTTAATGTTGGGATTTATTATTGATGGTTAAACTCTTGAATGTTCATTTTTATTCTTATACTTAATGTGTGACTCTTAAAATGTTAATGGTTAGAGGTTTTATAATTGGATTTAATAAAATGGAAATAAGGTTTTAAATGGTTTTTGACACTTAGCTTAATTAATCAGGGTGGGCACAAAAAGTTTTGCTCATGGAGAAACTCGATAGATACTTACTATCGCAAGTTTCTCTGGGGTAACTAGATTGTCAAATGTTCATGCGAGGCTCGGTCAGAGGCCGACATATGAATAAAAAGTTGTGCGATCAGGGAAATCATACACTAAAGAAAGGTAGGGATAAGGAAGAAAGATTCCTTCAATGGAATGATAGGCTCCATAATGAGTGTCGTTAACACTTCTGATGGTGCAGTGATCATGAAACCGCATTGGTGGACATCCGCCTGGGAAGGTTTCATTGAACTGAGGAAGAGGAGGTCGAGAGCGTGTTCTCTTTTATTGAGAAAGTAAAAGGAACTACGTGGGCTATTGTGACGGGGAAGGACCCCGCATTTTCATTATGTTGATTGGAGATCATGGGCAAAGATAAAGTGCCTAGTTGGGGAGTTGATGGAAGTAATGTTGGTTCGTATAAGACTCGAATATGGAGTCTGAGAACCATTAGTTGACCCGGAGTGAATGGCATGAAAGGTTGGCGGGAATTTCACCTTATTAGTGGGTGGTGTATTCCTTAGAATAAGATTTAGTAGTATTATGCTTACTTTAGAATCGGGTGTGCATATTGAGGTTGTGGTAGTATTGACGCTACTATAAATAGATAAAATATATGACTTCCGTGGTAGGGAAGTTTTATATTTTTCGTCACTCGTTATAAAGAGAGTGATGCTATAGTTTCTTTTAAGTGCAATGTGTGCAATGTACTACGTGTATGATATATACTATACAAGCAAGGATATTTTGGTTTAGTCGGGGTGATAGCAAGTAATTAGATTGCGAGGCTATCTTACTTCTAGTTTCAGGATGGAACTAGTTGTCTTATAATATCTCTCCTGGATACAGGTTGAGACTTCATAGGGGTGATTGAGGTATGTAGGAGGTTTCTATTACTTGTTATGTTATCTTGCGTGTGTGCTTAGTTGATTTATTGTTTGCATTGTACGTGATTGGTATGCCTTATCTCCAGGACCAACAACGTTGAGTAGTAACGTATAGGAGGGGTTCCTTGTTTGGATTTCGATTTTGCGGGACGCTCCACGCGTGAACCTCAATGACGTTGGATGTGGGGAGATGCTATTCTTTCTTTTTTTAAATTCATTTCATTTTATTTATTTATTTTATTGGTTAAAGGTTGGGTTGAAAGGTTTAGCCGAGAATCACGTAGAAGAGTGATTAAGGGCTACCAAAGTGCGAGATAGAAGCACTATATATAGTTCTCTCCTCTGAACGATGTGAGGGAGACTGAGATATGAAGTCGAATTGAGACTTCGGGTTATGCCTTGATAATAAGGCTATTTGAAAGATGTATATGTTATGGGATGAAATTTGTAAGACTTCACAGAAAATGAGTGTCTGATAAGTTAAAATCTTTAATCATGCTATGGTAAGACGTAGAAGTAGAATTTTGTTAATATAATTGTAAGTTATAATTTACCGATCCCGGTCATATGTTTTAGACTATCACATCTTAATGACCGACGATACGAGGTAGTAGTGTAATGGGAGGGTTCCTTGTTTGGATTTCGCTTCGGCGAGACGTCCCACGCACGAAATCGAGCGAATGTCGAAAGTTAAGATAGGTCTTGGACACTAGGGATATACTTAGTATTATATATATATATATATATATATATATATATATATATACGACTTAGATATGATATATATAGATCGACCTTAGGTTTATTAAGACGTAAGGACATTAGGGCAGGTGATGTTGAATTAGGCAGGCTATAGGGAGTTGACCACAAATATGTTGTGGGTTAACCCTTAGGGGTAGTAGGTCCCTAGGAACGAGAAGTATGGAATCTCGAGAGATTTCAAAGGTTAGGCCAATGAAGATGAGGCCTTTCTCAGCTAGAAGGTTGCATTAGTAACCTAACTTTCGTGGGAGTTAAAAGGATGAGATGACTTTCACTCCCGAGTTCACGTGCTTAGGTTCGGGGTTGAATTTAATGAATAAGTCTCTGCCATGAGCGGGAAGTACTAATACTGGAGCATAGACCCATTGCCTATGCGTCTCACAAGCTTAAACTTGTGGGAAATATTATCCCACGCTTGAATTAGAATTTGTTGCGGTGGAAGTCGCCTTAAAGAAATGGAGGCACTACTTCCTGGGTAGGGAAATTTAGTCTTTCTCGCGAGCAACAAGTGGTTGCAGTATGTCGGGGGAGATATTGAGTTGGTGTTTGGAGTTCTTAAAGAACTATCATTTGGATATTCTCATTCTCTAAGGAAATGCGATCGGGATAGTATATGCATCGAGTAAGAAACCCGTTGGAGATATTTATGTTGGCATGGAAAGCCAAATGAAACGAGCATGACTAGGATGACTTGTAGCTAGAACATTTCGATCTATGATTGACCATTTAACCTACTCGTGTGAAGAGAGTAGTGGTGGGATGAAAAAGGGGTACATTCATAAACGTTCACACTGAATTGTTGGCATCAGACTGGTCATGATTCTATTTGAGGAAATTATTGATCGTTCGACCAAGCCGTTGCTTTTCCAGACATTGCGGGCGGACGATATGTAGAAGAGTACGCCCCACTTTTATAGAAGGGTAAAGTGCCTAACAATAGTGGTGGACCGAGACTAGTTATTCATGTCGAGGTTCGGTAAAGTTTCCATGAAGAAATGGGAACCGTATGGAGATGGCGCGTATTTTACCACCCTAAAGTGGATGGATGAATGAAAGAAGTTGACTTAATGCCGAAGGGCATATATTGAATGCGAACCTTAGGATACTTAACGAACGGGTGCAGTAGTTATATGGATGGAAATCCCCGTACAATAATTGGGCATTTGATGGCCTTATGGATCATTTCCTAAGGTATGACGCCATGAGTGGCCTTGGGTAGCCGGTTGAGTAATTTGTATACTCGTTGAATGGGGCCAGCGAATAATTGGTCCCTTGGATTTGGGGCGGTCTCGGAACATTTCATTAAGGATTGGGATTTTGAGCCATATGCTTTGAAGAGTTACGGCTATGCAAGAAGAAGTTGAGTAGTGTTGGGGTTAAGCCATTTAGTGTTGGTGTAGGTATCCCCAAGGTGGGATGTAGCGTGATTTAGGATGTAAAGCATTTTGCACCTAGTCACGTAGTTAGCATCTTCCGTCGTAGGAAGCTAGAACTGATATTTTGTGAGAAACGCTTTGTGCTATGCTAGAGCACAAAGATTGTGGACTAAGATCGATAGAGACGACCTTAATCCGAGTCCATTTTGGACGCCGTAGTAACGAGGGTTTATTAAGGACAATAGGATGAGAATTTGAGATAGTATACCCTTTATGCGTATAGGGTATGCCCGGATTTTGGGGACAAAATTCCCTCGTAAGGGGGGGGAGTATGTAACAACCCTCGATTTTAGGAGGCTAATTTTATATTAATTTACCGCATGAGGTAATTATATAAAATGTTGGAACTGGAGTAAATATTAATTTAATGAGTTAGAAGTTAATATCTACTAGATTGATGCATATTTACTATATGTGAAAGTAAATATCATCAGGTTTTATGTTTTATAGTGTCATGTATTTTAAATGACATTATGGTTAAAATGAAATTGGAATTGGAAATGAAATAGTTATGGTAATGATGATGGTAAATGATAATTTACTTGATTTTGAAAATGGTAAATAAAATGGTTGGAACACATCTCTCCAAATGACATCATAAGGGAAGTTCGCGCGTGAGGTGAATCCCCCTGACTAATGAATGCAGGGTGGATATAGTCCTAGGCCATGTGAGCGTTTGTTGTTATATATATTTTCTGCGATGGGTAGGAGATTCCGGGTGTGGTCTTGACTACCCCGCAGGCACATGGCTGCTTCCTGACGTATTACGATAGGTGCCCAGGTTGTTTTGTATAGATAGGCCCTGGAAGATGATGGTCATTTAGGGGCACGCCCAGTGGGGAAACTCGGAGGGGGCGGTCTTAGAATCGTTATATGTATATAAATATAACTATTCATAATCAAGTGGGACTTGATGGATTATATGCCATAAAGAGCATACTGAAGTGCCACAAAGAGCATTTGAAAATGATTATTTTCCTGATAAGGAAAGGATTTTTACAAAAAGTAAAAATTGAGATAAAAATGCCATAAAGACCATAAGATTTTGAATATATATATATTTCCTATTAAGGAAAAGATATATGAAATAATTGGTGCGCATGATGAAGTTTTAGATTAATGTTATTCATTTTATTTTCCTGCTTAGCTTATGTTTTAAATTGTGTAGGTAGCTTCTTATTTCTCTTTCATCTTGATTTGTCATTCATAACTGTCATACTTTTTATTCATCTGGTAGTCATATAGAAACGGGCCCTGACCCGTTCATATTTCTTGTTGTGCTTGCATCTTGTATCCGCTCAGGTACTCCACCGCAAGGATGCCTGATTTGAATTCTGATCCTGGTGTCTTTGGCGAGCCGTGATGCTTTGCTGGTGTTACAGGGTATTTTGCAATAGACTTTGTCATCCTTGCCTTCTAGTCGTGATCATGTCTTTTTACTCGGGCGAGAGACCCAAGCTTTTGTACTTGATTAATGTAATGTATTATGTAATTAATGAATTTGTTTAATTTTATTGTATGAGTCTGTGGCCGACAGCATATTCGGTCTCTTATTGTACATTCGTGGGTATATAATAAAATTTCGTCTGGATTTCCCCTTTCTCTTATTGGGTTGTTAAGTTGTTTTCTTTAATTAACTTTAAAAATCAAAATTTTTGGCAACCCGTTTTTCTGAAATAAGGAGTGGTTATCCCGTATACTTCTTCTTTTGTTGTGATGCTGAGAATGATTCCATCCATAATTCCGTTATTTTGGAGTATCGGGCTGGACACCCCCTATTTCGGATGGCAGGTTGTCACACTACAGTTTCGCCATAATTGCTTGATCGATCGATCGAGCCCAGAGCATCGATCGATCGACCCCCTTTCATCGATCGATCGACCCCTCCTGGAAAACTGCATTTTTGCTCGTGTTAGCTTAATCCGATTTTATACATAGTAAACCTTGATTAGGGTTGCTAGAATATAATGGGACATAAAAAGGACCAGTAGGGTCAAGATAAACCCCGTTAAGTGGAACTTTAATGTGAAGGGAAATAAAAGGGTAAACGGGGAGACATTCATACTTAAGAAATCATACGTGCGTTGATTAAATAATTGAAACATCTAGGAAGTTGGATTAGAAGGTGAGTGAGGGCCTACTGAAATTGTACTTAGGTAAAGAGAATACTTCGAGAGACGGGAAGTGGGTTTAGAATAACTTAATTACGAGAATAAAAGGAATGAGTCCGTTATACGAGATAATTGAGTAAAATGTGTAATAACTGATAATTATAATTATGGGTCGTGAACGTACCTTATTTAATAATGTGGATGTGAATACATATATTATATATATGACAGTGTGATTGTGCATATATTATTTCTGTGTAAAAATCATACCCGGGCTACTTGCTATCACGGGGGGTTTTGGCGTCGGGACAGTCTTATCTCGATGGGACCTTTATGGAGGATATTGACTTGTATCCTAGAACATAGAATTCCCTAGTACAGGCTATCTGATTGATAGTCAGACGGTCCTAAGAGACGTGTGGGTATGTACTAACCTCTTATGACTGGGAACTATGCTTCGCCTCCATTTGTATGTGTTTGTGTTAATGCAGTTCGAGAGTGATTCCCAACTACCATTTCCCTAAATATGTGTGATATAGGGACTAGATAGAAGAGTATGCTAGCACCATAGTTTTTATGTGGGGTGCCGTTAGTATATATGTATTATATGAGTGATTGGTATATATATACACTTATTTATGGAAACTTTGCACCATAGATTTTATGTGGGGTGCCGTTTGTATATATATTATAGGTGTAACTAATATATATACGTGTATCTATATGAGAACTTTCTACTAAGTGAAATAGTAGTTAAGTAATGTATAAATTCTTCATCTTCACTATAAGTATTCGGAAACATTATAACGATACGGAATTGTTCTAAATTACGTAAGAAATCTTGAAGAGACAGATTTTTCTAAAGTGAATACCATAACCTTAATTTCACGTGTTAAGATTTATGGAGAATAAGTTAGAGAGATATATGGGATTCATTAGTACGGTAGACGTGCACACTAGTTGAGAGGTGAGAATTCTCAAGAGAGTGTCGCATACTAATATGACTGTTGCATTAGCTGGTAAGTATTTTAAATACTTGCTAAACTATTTTTAAAACTGTTTTACATTCGGGCTCTGATCCGTTTGCTATTACCTCCGCTCTCTTGTGTATATATATATATGTATTACAGGTGCCCAGCCACAGGGGCGTCAATCTTAGGATTCTTTAGATGGAACGCGCTGTAGCTTTTGTGGGAGTTGCAGGCCATTGCTTAGACGACCTCATTGTCGACTCTACTTCTAGTTCAGTTTTATCTAGGGGGGGCATGTGTCTCCCTTTTCCATTATTTAGTTGGTTTTATCAGAGATTGTAATTCTTTTACTTTCAGTATCTTTATTTCGGGATTTATTACTGTCAGGATGTTTTCCTTTGGTGTTTTAATGTTGGGATTACTTATTGATGGTTAAACTCTTGAATGTTCATTTTTATTCTTATACTTAATGTGTGACTCTTAAAATGTTAATGGTTAGAGGTTTTATAATTGTATTTAATAAAATGGAAATAAGGTTTTAAATGGTTTTTGACACTTAGCTTAATTAATCAGGGTGTTTAAATTTGAAAATTTTCATTTGCGATAGTGATGCTAAGAATGAACCAACTGTTCACCTTGAATTTAATTTAATAAAGGAGTGATCGCCCGGTATTTAATTAGGCGGGGTGTCACAATACACTTACCCATAGTATGCCATGACTTTGGCACCCATGCACCCAATCTCATGCGCACATACTCTGCAAGTAAAACATAACAATAAATTTAAGGAGCATACCCAACTACCCCACTAACCAGACCTAGTTTTTTCCTCAAAAGTAATCGTATACTCTAATTATGCGGGACGTTAAAATTAAATATCATTCTTACCATTTGACAGAAATATTGGATATTAAAAACTTTTTTCCACAAGATATAAATCTATATTATCTGACGAAAATACTGTTTTCACCACAATAAAATACATCATCGTGATAAACTTCAATAATGAATCTCAACTCTAAATATAATATAACTTAGAAGAAAATAAATTTGACTGCATCAAATCTCTCCAACTAAAAACCATAAACAACTCCGTGAATTCAGTTAAATTAAATATTTTTAATTTAATTCGAGTTCTAACCAAAATAATAAATTTAATTCATTAACCCAACTAATTAATAAATTCTGGAACCTAAAATTACGGGTATGACCAAAAATATTCACGACAAATATGTAAATATGTAATTAGGGATTGTACTTTAAATAAAATAAAATTTTAATGTACATATAAGTAATCAAACAAACTAAGGGTTCACTTTGTTCGGGGTGAAATACTTTTAATAGTAGTTAAAAGTAAAATGGTAAAATATTTTCCACATATTTTAAAAAAATACTTTAAAATTCTGAAGCACATCCTATAATTATGTAATTGAAAATAAAAATAGTAAAAATATTTAATTTTAAATAGATAAAAATATTTTTAATTATTGTTTTGGGGTCATGTACTGTTTGAGATACAATAGTTCTTCTTATTTTGGGTTTGGATCAATTAGTTTCAGTATTAATTATTTGGGGTCCAGAACTAGCGAAACTGTCAGTTGACCAGTTTGATCGTTGACTGTTCAACTTTTTCAATAAAAAAACTATTTTATCTCCCAATACATTAATACACATTATTATACTTGTACTCTTTATATTTATATATAAATATATACATCTAATATCAAAACTACAGTAATATATAAATTTATTTTAATACATTCACATTTCTACATAACTTATATACCTTATATACATTTCACCCACTTTCTACTTCCTTGATATGCTTGAATTAACTACTGTCCAAAACTTCCTAAAATGGTCAGAAAATGTGAAAATTGCTTTTCAATGACGGGTTGCATTGCACCACGAATATGGATGGAAATAAAATAAAGCAAGTTGACTTTCTTGTTCTCGCATTTGATATGCAGTAGTAAAGTGTAGGATTGCAAAATTTGTGTCAATGGAAAGAAATATTTTCATGTAGAATGAGTGGTTTATGGTTCACGACAAACGTATATATATAAACGTTTTTATATATAAATACTTTTGGATCAATTATCAAAAAGGTCCACAAACACTTTTTCATACACATTTAGTTCAAATTTTTTTATTTTGTTTCAAAAAGTCATACAACCACTAATTTAACCAATATTTTCTTATTTTTTAAGGTTCGCGCTAGCATTACTCCCGCCCACCTCCCCCTCCCCCTCCCCCTGGCGACCCTCGTCGGAGCTCCTTGTTTTGAGTGTTTTTATGTGATGATAGCCTTTTTGAAAAAAAATAAAAAAGGCTTGTACAAAACGTGTATTAAAAAATGTTCGAGAAACTATTTGGTATATGCCCCAACATTTTATATATATAAACACGTTAAAAATGTTTTAAATATTTTTTAAACTGTTTTTATATAAACTGCTTTATATATAAATCGGTTTATATATATATATATATATTAAAAAAATTATATAAACCATTAAAAATGTTATAAATATATACTCTTTTTTTTAAAAAGTAAAAAAAAAAACGTGTTATGTTAAACTATTTTTTCATATATAAACGTTTTTTCTATTTATCAAAAAATATATAAACAGTTTTTCATGTATAAAACATGATTAAAAAATTTTAAAATGTTTTTTTTTTTATATATAATCTCTTTTATATATGATTTGTAAGGACACAAATTTCCAATTGAGTCCCTTGTTGTTTTGGCTCAATTACGGACAAAAACGTTTGAGTCATAGGATAGAATACTTGACCATCCTTCAAGCCTATGACATGTTAGAGTTGAAGACGTAGCAACCAAGAGTGTAAAGCTTCATCTAATGTCGAGTTTATTGTGCCTCGTTTCTACGTCATCAACATGGTTCTATTGCTCCTAAGGTATGAATGCATTTTAGTATATATATATATATATAGGAGCTTGGAACAATATTTATATGGGTGTACTTTGTTTTTAAACTGTTGTTTAATTTCAGAAAGTTTCATTAAAACTTTAAAATAAAGTTTTTGGGCTAAAAAATAGAATTTTCAGCTTTCTGGCATTTTGTTCGATATTGTCGTTCTAATGAGTTTGTCGTTCGAACGAGTTTGCCAATGAGATTTCCCCATTGGCCACTCGAACTTCGTTAGAAGGGTCATTCGAACAAGACTACGTTCGAACGAAATCTCGTTCGAACGAGATTTTCGGCGGGAAATTAAAATGGTAGTTTTTGAGCAGTTTTTACACTTTCTCCACTTCCTTTCTCCACCAACTTTTGACAGAATTTATGAAGTGCGAAAAAAACCTTTTTGAACTTAACTTTTCATACTATTCTAACTCCTAGAGAGTGTTTTTGAGTGTTCAATTTTTCAAAGAAAAGTTCATGGTTTAAGTGTATATTGTTCTAAGAGAATTTCATAAAAACACTTTTGTTTTCACCCATATTGTTTATTCCAAGTTTCAATATATATATCTTTGCTTGGAGTGTTTGGCACTGGGTTTTACTCTACCGTTTGAAGAGTTCGTTTGGGTTTCCTTCTACATCCCATAAAGAAGAAGTTTGAGTTTTGCTGCGGCATTCTCACATGGTGAAAGGCACTATGTGTGGTTGACGGTGTACCTAATGTCTCATTGGTGAAGTCCAAGATTCCGGTGGAGCTATGGGGTTGTCGACTAGGCAGAGGTGTTTACAAGAAGAAGCGTCAAGGCTTGAAAGGGGTCGAGTCGAGGAAGTAAGTCATCTGTCTTGTAATTGTAAAACCATACTTAGTGGACTTAAGGCTAGGGTCGTCCGAGATTTTTTTCCGTTGTGGGTTTTTTCTCATATATCGCGGCGTAGTGATTAATTATTTATTTTATCCTTTGGTAAATCACCTAGAACGCATGATTAGGTAAAAAGATAAAATTTGGTTTAAATCACTACTCATTTAATTTGGTGCTAATTTAAATTGGGTATATGTTAATTTAGTTCAAGTCGATTTCTTTAATTTGATAAATTTTGGTTTGGCCTAATTTGCTAAAATGAATTAATAATGTTAGGCAAATTTCTAGGACTTGAGTTAAACTAATTTGGTTTAAGTGAAATTAAAATATGTGTGGATTTAATCTTATTTCACTTGGTTTAATTTTAATTTGAAAAAAAAATTAAAATTAGTTAATTTGTTTAAATTGAATCATCTTTCGCTTTCGCATCTTTAAAAGAAAATTGAATTACTTTTTGTAATAAGATTTAAAAATTAGGGGTCCTTTCCTTCTCAACAAGTGGTATCAGAGTCAGAGCGCTAACTTATCGCGTCAAAGATCCGTTTTCGGCTTTTACAATTTTTGTGCTCCTTGTATTTTTAGGTGGTTCATTTTTTTTACTCACTCTCATTTTTGTTTTGTATCTCTCGATGGGACGTCTTAATGATAATTTGTCCATTTCTAATGATAATGATGTTTTTGCTTTTCGAGAGAAATTTAATGGGCTTAATAAGTGTAATAAAAAATTAAGAGAATTAAATTTGAGATTTGCAAAAAGAATTAAATTTCTTGAAAATGAAAATTCTTGTTTTAAAGCTAAAGTTGAATTTTTGCAAAACTCCCCATCTCAAAAAGATATTTTTCGTGAAAAGCTCATGAACATAAATTATAATTTTAATATTTTAGAAAAGTCCAAGAAAGAGAGTGATAGTCGAGAAAAGACTCTTAGGGACAAGTTTGCTCACATTGAAGGGGAGAGTGATAACCTTCGAGGTGTAATTAAAAATTTAAAGAAGGAGTACCGTCAATTTGAGGAGTCTAATTTATTACTTGAGTCCGGAATTTTAAAAATAAAAAAATGACTTACTTGACTCGAGTAGTAGTTGTAATGGTTCTAGCTCATCTTGTTCAAATACTTCCATTGCTAAAGCTAAGACCGTTATTTGTTTTAGAGGGTCAACTTTATCCAAGGACTTTAGAAAAGGTCACACCTTAGGTAACATTCCTCATGTTTACACATGCTTGCATTGTGGTAGGAAAGGTCACCTTAGGTCATTTTGTTTTGATCTTAAAAGAAGCCTTAGGAAGTCTATGCCTAGAATTTCATTAGTTCCCAAATCCCATCATTTTAAATATACATCTATATGGGTTAGGAAATCATTTTTAGAGGCACTAGATATTAGATTTGTTGATTCTCATTTGCTTTCACATGAAACCTCCCTTACTAAATTTAAAGGTTGAATGTGTTAGTTTTGTTTGCATACTCTAGCTTTTTTTGCTTCATATTATGTATCATTGCTAGGTGTATGCATGTTTAGTAATTTTCTAGTCATTGCTTTATTTCATATCTCATGCTAGAAATCATGACGTGTTTATCTTTTGTATTATATCTCTTTTGATTTGCATTAAATATAAACAAAAAGATTTTGTTTATCATTTGTGTTTCATCTTTTTATAATTTAGGCTTAATGAAAAATTCAAATGATTTTTGTGTGTCTTTTGAGTAAATATTTTTATTTTTGGTTAAAATTTGAAAACTCAAAAAGATTTTATTTTGTGTGTATTTTGGTTTTACACACATTTTGTGGCATATGTTTGTGTTTGAATCCTCATTTAGCTTCCATATGACTAGAACTTTTGGTTAGAATTTTAATCCTTAAAATATTTTTTATCATGCTTACATGGAGTAGCTTAAGTTTGACTTGCTTAATGGATTCACTTTTATATGCCTTTACACACATGCACGAGCTTTTTGAACCTTAACGTCACATGTTATATTTGACCTTTGTAAGGTGTTCTCCTACCAATCTTGTCATCTACATATTTGTGACCTAGGAGGACTAGTGCATGTCAAAATCCATTGCACGTGAGTTTTGTGTGATATAAAAAATATATATGAATGTGCACAGGGAAGGGATCCAAAAGGAATTATTATCCTTTGCGAATTGTAAGCCACTGTTTGTTTGGACCTAAAAGAAATACGTGGTCCAAAGGCCTAAAAGAAGATATGGAAATAAAAAGAAAATAATTGCCAAGGCCTATGTTTAATTGATATATTCATTCAAAAGAATAATATATATGCTTATTGAGGGAGTTTGGATGGTATATCAAGGGTTTGCACAATGTCCGTTTATCCTAGTTGCGCTTACAATGTCATGACTCTATTGGTTTGTAGAATCATCAACATGCTAGGCTTGTATGCATTGTGTTTGTTTGTTCATTAGTTCACTTTATCCTGTCACATAAAGGCTAAATTCTAGTTGATAAAGTTTTGCAATCAAATGCGAACTACGTGAACATGTTTAAGTGATTGGGTTTTAATTCATTGGTATCTTGTTCACACCCCTTCACTTCCATTTTCATATGACACATTTATGCTATAAGAGTGTGAAAAACTTATGTTATTTAGTTTTGTGTCATTTTGGTGTTTATATCTATATGTGTGTACTTATGCTTAGTTTGAATCTATTGTGTATACATATATATGATATTTTGTTTAAGTCTTTGCCATGTTTTGCTAGTCCATCTATGCTTTTAATTCATTTTTGGTATCTATCTTATTGCGAATTTTTTTTCGATATCACATGCTTAGATTACTACAATCAATTGATATCTTTTGTTCTCGCATCACAGTTGATATTCATATCTTTATGTGGATTAGTTGAAGTTTAGTTGCCCATATACTTTAATGTTCTCATCACCTTATTGCATGTTTATCTTGTTATCCCATTATATTTATCCCTTGTTTAGTTTAGGGGGTGTATATGCTTTAATTGGGGGAGATAAGTTAATTTTTAATTCTTTAGCCTTTGTCTATTCCTGAACAAAAAAGGGGAGAATGATAGGGGAGAAATGGTATATATTCCTATTATTATCGTATCTTAGTTTGGGAGATTTATCTTAGGGGGAGACGTCTTTCTAAGTAGGTCATGTGTTTGATAAAGGGAAGAATTAATTTAGGGGGAGTAATTATTTTATGCATTTAATATTCTTGTTATTCCCTATGCGTTTGATAATTTGCTTAAGTGTGCAGGAATTCTTCTAAATGATAACTGTCTTCATCGGCAAAGATATTGATCCTTGGGTTGTTTGAGTCAAGCTTTGTATTTTTATTTTGGGTGGGATTTTTTTTAAGTCTTGTAGAGCTTGACGGCCCTTTAGGATTTTTGTTTAGTTTTTGTCCCGGAATAGCCAAAGGGGGAGATTTGTAAGGACACAAATTTCCAATTGAGTCCCTTGTTATTTTATCTCAATTACGGACAAAAACATTTGAGTCATAGGATAGAATACTTGACCATCCTTCAAGCCTATGACATGCAAGAGTTAAAGACGTAGCGGCCAAGACTTATAAAGGTTCATCATTGCCGAGTTTCAAGTGCTATGTTTCTACGTCGTCAACATCATATTCCATTGTCTCCAAAGGTATGAATGCATTTCTATATAAATATAGGGAGACTTGGAATAATTTTATATTGGGTGTACTTTTATTTAAAACTAAGGTTTATTTTCAGAAAGTTTCGTTAAAACTTTAAAATAAAGTTTCTGGGCTAAAATGGAATTTTTAAGCTTTCTATCTCTTCGTTCGAAATTGTCGTTCGAACAAGTTTTTAATTCGAACGAGAATGTCGTTCGAACGAGGTTTGCCAATGACTTGCCACTGGAACTTCGTTAGATAGTTCGTTCGAACGAAATGTCGTTCAAACTAGATTTCGGTGGGAACAGTTTTTGACAGTTTTTTTTGTACTTTCTCACTACCTTGTCCCACTATTCTTTCAAAGAATTTAATGACTTCGGGAACAGATTTTTTAGAAGAACTTTTTCCATCTCTTAATGAGTTTTTGAGAGCTTAATTCTTTTATAAAATTTTCCCTTGGTGTTTGTTACTTAAATTGATTTTATTCAAAGAACAAAACCAAGTTTACACCTAATAAACATTGTTTTAATCCAAGTTGCTATCTATATATATACACATCTTTCTTGGAGAGTTTGTTTGGCACCGAATTCATCTCTACCGTAAAAGAGTGTTTGGGTTTGCTTGTACATCCTACAAAGAAGAAGCTCGTTTGCGTTGACTTACCCACTTGGAGAAAGGCTCCTTGTTCGGGTGGCGGTGATCGAAAAAGGTCTGATCGGTAGATTTCGAGACCGCGGTGGAGCTCCGTGGTTATTTGCTAGGAAGAGGTGTATACAAGAAGAAGCGTCGGGGCTCGGACGGAGTCAAGTCGAGTGTTGTAAGTCTTACTGTCTTGTATTTGTAAAACCGTGCTTAGTGGATTTGAGGCTAGGGTCGTCCGAGGTTTTTTCCCGTTGTGGATTTTTCCTTGTACATCTCGGCGTAGTGGTTCTTTGTTTATTTTATCTTTTGCAAAATTCACTTAGAACGCATGCTTAGGTAAAAGGATAAATTTTGGTTTAAATCACTACTTACTTAAATTGGTGCAAAATAAATTTGGGTAATGTTTATGTTAATTTAATTTAAGTCATCACTTAATTTGATAAATTTGGTTTGGTCTAATTTGACAATATTGAAAATATGACTTAGACAACTTTCTAGGACTTGAGTTGAGTTAATATGTTAAAGTGAAATTTGTATTTATTGATTAATTTAATTTCACTTTATGTTTTGTTTAATTTTAATTTGGAAAGAAATTAAAATTAGTTAGTTTGTTTATTTGAACCATCTCGCTTCCGCATATCTTTAAAAAGGAAATTACTTCTTGTGATAAGATTTTAAAAATTGGGGGCCTCGTGTTCCAACATGATTTTTTGAGTAAACTACTCCATAGGTTACTCATCTTTTCACTTGTTTCAATTTCGTCCTTATCCTTTTTTTTTTGTTTCAATTTCATCCTCAATCTTTTATTTTATCTCAATTTCATCACTGTCCTATTTTTTTTTCAATTTAGTTTTCAACCTTTCATTTTGTCTCAATTTAGTTTATCTGTTAATTATTTTGGAATAAATTATCTGTTTTACGCCTCTTTATGGAAAAATAATAAAATGGATGTTATAAATATTGAAAAATAAACTATTTAATTATTATTTAGGGATAAAAGATATTTTTTTTATCCAAGAATAATAATAACAAATATTTTTTATCCAAGAATAATAGCAATTGTATTTAATTTAAAAAAAAACTAAAAAAATAATTTTAATAGTCAAAATAGTTTTTTATTTATAATAAACTCTTCTTTTTTCAATTTTAATTAAAAATGTTTAATTTGATTTCTTAGATTCACGATTGTTTACTGCAGCTGGCGCGGACCCACATTACAAGAAAATTTTATTTATCAATTATATTACATAGATGGGGTAAAGCAATTGATGTCTTATATCCGCGATTGGTTAGTTCGCTGGATTGGACCCACATTAGTTAAATGATGTGGGTTCGCGCGAGCAACACTAATCAATTGTGATTCTAAGACATCAAGTTAAACATTTTTAATTAAAATTAAAAATATGTTTTATAAAATAAAAAACAATGTTGACTATTAAAATTGTTATTCTAGTTTTTTTTAAATGAAAACAACTGGGATAAAATAAAAATTAAAAATATTTTTTATCATTATTTTTGGATAAAAAAAAAAATTAACCCCAAATAATAAAAAAAACAGTTTATTTTTCAATATTTATAACATTCATTTTATTATTTTTCAATAAAGATGGGTAAAATAGTCAATTGTATCCAAAATAATTAACAGAATGACAAAATTGAGATAAAATGAAAAGTTAACGATGAAATTGAATAATAAAAAGGATAGGGAGAAAATTGAAACAAGTGGAAAGGTACCTATGGGGTAGTTTACTCTATTTTTTTTATATATAAACTGTTAAAAATGTTTTAAATATATTATATTTTTTAAAAAGTAAGAGAAATTGTTTATACCAAAAAACTGTTACAAAACACATTTTTAATTATATATATTAATAAGTTTTTAAAAATGTGTTTTGTAACAGTTGTTTTGTAACAGTTATGTGTTTTGTAATAGTTGTTTTGTAATAGTGTTTTGGTATAAACAATTTTTCTTACTTTTTAAAATATAGTATATATTTAAAACCTTTTTAATAGTTTATGTAAAATAATTTTATTTAATGTTTTTATATATAAACAATTTTTATATATAAAAAACAGTTTGACAAAACATGTTTTTTAAGCTTTTTTTAAAAATGGTATATATTCAAAAAAATCAAAAAATTATATAAAAAAGAATTTTTTGACGTTTTTATAAAAAAAATAAAGTTTATATATTAACAATTTATTTATAAAAAAACAGTTTAAAAAATATTTTTACAGTTTTTAGATATAAAAAACTGTTTATATATATAAAAACTTTTAACAAAACATGTATTTTTAACGTTTTTAAAAAATAGTACATATTTAAAATACTTTTAATAGTTTATATAGAAAAGGACTTTTTAACGTTTTTATATATAAAAAACACTTTTTTATATGTAAAAAATAGTTTACATATATAAAAAACAGTTTGTAACCATTTAAACATTGTTGTAATGTTTTTCTATATAAATACTTTTTTTTTAATAAAAACTGTTATTATAGAAAAAAAATGTTTTGTTACAATTTTTTTTAATTAAAAAGTGTTTGTTTTAATATTAATGTATTTTATTCTCTCTCTCTCTCTCTCTCTCTCTCTCTCTCTCTCTCTCTCTATATATATATATATATATATATATATATATATATATATATATATATATATATATATATATATATATATATGTGTGTGTGTGTGTGTGTGTGTGTGTGTGTGTGTGTGTGTGTGTGTGTGTGACTGTATTAAAATAAAATTCATTTATTAGTGTATTATTTATATTAGATGTATATATTTAACATATATATTTAAAGTGTTCAAGTATAATAATGTGTATTGATGTACTTGGGGGTAAAATAGCGTTATAGTTGAAAAAGATAGACAATTAATGATAGAACCGATCAACTGATGGTTTTCTTTACTTTTGGACCCTCGTCAACTAATACGAAAATTAATGAATCCAAACTCAAAATAATGAGAATTATGGTCTGTTTGGTTTGTAACTATAATTTTGTTTTCTGTATTTAAATATAATTTTGATAAAAATTTGCGTTTTGCACAACTGTTTTTAAACATTGAATTATAATATTTATGTGTTATAATGGAGTTTTTCAGAAAATAGAAAAATGGTGCTTTATAACTTCTATTTTTTATTTTTCAACTCAAAATTATTCATTCTTAATATTTTAATGCATTTATACCTTAATATATAATAAACATTCATAATATATTACTATGTGTGTAATTCTTATTAAATAAAAAAATATATATGTAAACAAAATTACGTATATTTATACTATTAAATTATATAATATACTAAAATTCATATGTTAAATAATGTATATCTATGTACATTTATGTATGTATATACGTATACATTTGTATTATATATATATATATATATATATATATATATATATATATATATATATATATATATATATATATATATATATATAGAGAGAGAGAGAGAGAGAGAGAGAGAGAGAGAGAGGTGAAAGGAGGTGATACGTAAAAAAATATTATAAATATGCATTTTCGATCGTTGAATTATTGATCAAATTATTTGATGAAACTTCATACATTGAGAAGATCATATCCATGAAGTTTCAACAAAAAAATCAATCAATGAAGTGGTTGACGCCCCCCCTAACATTTCAACGGTTGAAAATGAATGTGTATACATTTTTTTACATATCCCTTTATGTCAACGATTTTTTTTATTGAATTTTTTAATGAAAAAAATTAGAGATAATTTTTTAACCCTGGACATTATATCAATAAAGTTTCGTCAAAAAATTAAATTTTTTACTATTTTAAAAAATAATATGTATCAACGCTGCACCATAGAATTTTTTTTGTATATATATATACGGAAAGGTTTTGAAACATGACAAATGTGAGCAGAAAAAAGTCGCTTTCGTTTCCCACCGAAGACATGTCGAGCCAAGTAAATTTCCTAATCATTCCTACACTATGGTGCATGCGTGAGTGCACTTTACTGTGACCCATTGTAATATTGCATTGTATATCAATTCTTTCTTCAACGAGGATCAGAGAGAGATCACCGTGGGGTTACAAGTTTTGGGGATATTTTTTTTGATAAAATATTATTTAAAATTTTAGTTCATATAAACTTAAATGAATTTTTAATATGTAAAAAAGAACTCACAAATTCAGTTTCGATAACAGAAATATGAAAGTGAGAGGGAGAGGGAGGGTTTTTCATAATTTGAGCTTATTAAATTTTCATTACACAATATTATGATATGAAATTGAGTAGGAAATAAAACCTTGTGTCATATTCGTGTCATGATTTTTTAATAGCAGCTCCTATGGTATTGTGTTCGTGTGGAAATTACGACTTGCATCAGTCATCTTATCGTGACTTGTCGTTGTGTTATTTACGTTTTTACTTTACATTTTTACTTGTATTTTCATGTATTATCGTATTTTGTTGTGTGTAACATT
The DNA here is from genome assembly GCA_949130495.1 of Sambucus nigra. Taxonomy (NCBI): domain Eukaryota; kingdom Viridiplantae; phylum Streptophyta; class Magnoliopsida; order Dipsacales; family Adoxaceae; genus Sambucus; species Sambucus nigra. Next base: position 329,741,983 of record OX422217.1, on the reverse strand, counting down.
GTCAATTGTGTTATTCGTGTCATGTCGTGCCTGTGTTGTGTGGTATTCGTGCTAAGTAAAAAAAACTATCAATATCAATTCAAGCAGTTTCATATTCATATTTAAATTATACTTGTCGTATTATGTTATGTCAAATCCAAACACGATCTAAAATCATGAATTTTCAACCTTAGAAATAGGTCTAAGAAAAAGTATTTACAATAGCGTTGTCTAAATCCGTCTCAAATTGTTGGACCTTCTATATTATGTGTCAACTGTCAATAGGGGCGGCGCTAGGAAGTTTCGATAGTGGGGCTAATTTAACAACGATTTCCGAGGGTTCGAGACGGGAGCGGGAGCCACCGAGCGAAATTTTTTCTAGGTTATTTTTTAGTATTTGCAAAAAAAAAAATAACGTAATTTGTTTATTCTAAGAAAACCTACATAGTAAGTTAACTGCTAACACACAAAATTCAACCATAAAATTTCAACCCTAAAATTCAACTATAAAATTCACCCATAAAAATTTCAACAATTTTACCCCTAAAACTCAATTATATAATTTCAACCATAAAATTTCAACAATCATAGAATAAATTTTAGCAATTAATAGAGTTAATGAGTCATAGCATAGAAATTAGAATAATAATTGTATTCATGAAATTAAATACCTAATGAATGCTATTTGTATTGAGGTTAGATACAAGAAGAAGCCTTGTAGTTGTAACGTTCGTGTTGCTTGCCGCTGCTTGTATTTAAAAAGAAGATACTTTCTTGAAGGTAGGTATGGATAATGGAAATGGAACTTGTTTGGAAGGTATTTAATGGAAATGGAAAGAATGGATTTGGAAGGAACTTGGCATTCAGAGAAGAAGAGCATGGACGGATGAAATAAGTGACTGTCCTCTTTGAAAATAGGTCTTAGTTTAAAGTATGTATAAATTAAGTGTAAACTATTATCAGTATTTATGTTTTTTATCTTAAGTTTTGTAAAATTCAGTTTTTACCCCTAATTTTTTTTTAAAAAATTGTGGGGGCTCAAGTCCCCACTTGCCCCACCTCCCTCCGTCCCTGACTGTCAATAGCTAAAAATTTCAATATGATATGTCATTTTTCATAAATTAATAGAAATTTTTACAAAATAATATCTACACCGTGGTCCAACTATCGTTATTCATGTCAGTCAGATAGAAATTCTATATAAAAAAGGGGGTTTGTAAATTTAGGACCTATTATAATATGTATTTTGGAAATAGGACAACAAATATTTTATTTATAGTTTTAGTCCCTATTGTTGAATAACGCTGCTGGCGCGGACACATATTCATAAAACATCAACCAATCACAACATGCCATGTGTACCTTTAATTTGAAAATAGTACTAAAAATGTAAACGAAATGTTTAATGTCCTATATCCATAATCAATATTATTTTAAGTCCTAAAAGTACATAATCTATAAAAAATATGTATAGGGATGAAGACAAATTCGACATTTTATATTTATTTTTTACATTTCTTTTATAAATTATTTGATAACTTTGAAGGTATGTCTGGGAAAGATATCTCCGAAAAAGAAAGTGACACTTGTAGTATTTTAATCGGGGATTGTCACCATCGCTACCAGCCTATTTCACTTGTTAGAAATAGACCTGTCAATGGGTCGTGTCGAGTCGTGTTCGTGTCGTTTTTTATTGTATTCGGGTCTTATTGGGTTCGTGTCTAAACCCCGATGACTTTTTTATCGTGTGAAAAAAGCATACCCAAACCCGACCCATTATGTTAACGTGTCTTGTCGTGTTCACTCGTTAATACCCATTAAGATAATGAATTATTTTGAATTGTATACAACTTGACATATTATCTCATTTTTGAACCCAAATAGCCTATTAATTCATTGACATTACTAAATCTCTCATTCAGTAAAATTCATTATGATTAAATTAACATTATGCTACATAAATTATTTATAAGTTCCCAGAGTATATCTTATTTACTTAAATTAATGGGTCATGACGGGTCTTATCGGGTATTAACGGGTGAAGGGGGTCAACACTAACCCGACCCGTTAACTATCGTGTCTTATTGGGTTGGCACTGATATGATCCGAACCCATTAAGGGTCCACCCATTAACTTATAACTTCGTGTCCTGTTATCATACCGTGCCTCATTTTTCCAGGTCTAGATAGAAACAACTTCCCTTTCACATACAACTTACAAATTACCCTTTCTGAGATTTCATTTTGAATCGTTAGTTCCTCACCACTCAGTTGCTATTTTATTATTACTCTGTTTGTTTGTATCTAGTGTTTCCTGAAATGAGGTACATAGCCCGTGAGGGAAACACGATAATTAAAAAATATATCCTATCGAATAATAATGAAAATATAGAAAATATTAAACTCCACAAGAGGACACAAGATAAGCACGCCATTATTAGTGGCTCCTAAGAATCCATTGGAAAATTTCACCCTTTTAAACAGTATCCAGCAAAATATCATTTTGCATTTCAAATCTCGAACTTCACCAAATTTTATTTTTATTATAATATTTTTTAAGATATGGTTACGAGTGGAATATCAACTGATTCGATCAAATGAAAATAAGCGAGTGGGGTGTTATGCGATAAGAGGATACTAATTAATTAAAAGGAAAACTTTATGAATAGTGGTTAGACCAGCGACCCTATATGGAATAGAGTGTTAGGCGTTAAAAAAACATTAACAAAATATCCATGTTAGTAAGATGAAAATACTCTAATGGATGATAAGAATTACTAGAAAGGACAAAATTAAAAACCAGTACGTGAGAGAAAAGCTATGAGTAACTTCCATTAATGATAAATTAAAAGAAAGTAGACTTAGGTGGTACATACATGAATTGCGTAGACCAGTAGATGAGTATACAACAATAGGAAGATTATTGAAATAGAGGGCAAACCAGGAAGAGACCGCACGCCCTAAGCTCTCGTGGGAGGAAATTAGTAGGAGAGATCTTAATGATTTAAACTTGAATGATAATATTGCATATAATAGATTAGAATGAAAAAGGAAAATTCATGTGGGCGACCCCATATGATGGGATTAAGGCAAGTATGATGATGCTGATGATTTTTTAAAATGTTTTTTAAGAGCCCAAAGTGATTATATGGAAATATGACGATAAATCATTAAATTTTTAGAAATTAATAATAAAGACAAGTTTAAAACAAATTTTTTAGGTTACAATTATTAGTGTGAAAATATGAATATAGATACAATTACACTCAATAATTTAAATGAACTTTCAATTATTAACGTAGATAGAGTTACAATTATAATTATGCTGTGCAATAACATTTAAAAAGATATGCAATAATTATGTAATGGATGTAATTAATTTATAAAATATAAATGAAACATGTGCATTACATTCATAACACAATTTTATTTAGGATAACTTCTAACTTGGAATGGAAATATAAATGAGAGTGTGAAAATGATTGTGTATCTTCACTTTCTTCATTTTCCCTCTCTAATACACTCTCTTTGAGTAAATCTCCAAGTATATATCTTTGTGACATATTTACATAGACAAATATATGAATTTTTTCAAATTGAATGAGAAATAAGATTTGAATTAATGTTATATCAACGTTAAATTTATACTAAGTTGATTAATATCAATAATCTCCAAACCCACCAATGTCCACCGTTTTCACATTAAGAACCTACAACAAACAAAACGAATTGTGTAGTTCTTGATTTTACAAAATTCTTAACTTCTACTCCAATCTATATTATACCTCGAATACAATAGTATTAGAGGTTAATGATTATTTAATCCTCAATAATTTAATGCTTTGTATGTACGCAAGAGCCACTTTCACCTCCTTTTTTAGGAACTTATTGGCTTTAATATTCTCAATGTCTGTTCATTTCTCTAGATGTCTCTTCAGGACATTGATAAAGGAGACAAAGAAGATATATTATTCCATTTGTATTTTCATGACAATATATGTATATGTATATGTATATGTATATGTATATATTACCTGAGGATTTGAAGATCTTGGAGGGTACGAGGAAGCTTGAGAAATGTGTAATACCAAGCAGGCATGGTGAGATAGACACTCAAAAGGCCAAAGACGGAACCCAAGACGACGTCGGATTCCACCCCCATCTCCCAAAAGGTTAATAAAATTTTTGATTTATTTACAACATTGCCATTGCCTTTCAAAGAAGAAGATGTGTGTACCTGTTCTTGTTGGAAATAATATATGTAGAATAAACGAAAAATCCCAAATTCGAAATAGATAAAATTATAAGGACTGATCGATTGAGGTTTGTGTTGGACACAAAGTCCTAAAGGTGAAATTGCTCGCTGATATTTGTAGCTGTCAGCCTCGTGAACATACACCTCCCAGGATTCAATGATCTGATTTACACACCAGCTTTGTGGTAAATCTTTGAACTCTCAGGATACTCCTGCACTCCCAAAAAATAACGAAAAGTAGAAAGTAGTAAAATTATTTTTGCAGTGAAAGTGAGAGAGATTGATTTTTTTGTGTTATTTTCTCAAAGATGTAGCCGTTGTTATATTCAGAATTTAGTAAAAAATGTGGGTAGTGGTTTTAGCCAACTAACCCAATAATATCTCCATTAATGGGTAGTTTATTCTAAATAGGAGTCAAAGTCAAAAATTAAAAATGAATTAATAAAAGGTAAAAATTCTGGGCACTCAAGAGAAGCCCAAAGCCCCCAAGGCCCAATCTTTGATCCTTAATAATTAGTGTGCTCCCTAGGAATTGAACCCAAGACCTCAAGCACCAAACCCCATAAACTTACCACTAGGCCAGTTACCCCAACTTATTTAGTTTATTCAAAATAAATATATATACCAATATACCCAACAATCCCCCACATGAATGAAATAAATAAAATAAAACGACGCTCTGGAGTATCATAAAGAGTGACGTATAAGGCAAATGTGTCATTCGACTTGAACCTTTACTTTGTGTTGATCTATTGAGTTTACCGGTTGATAGTGAACTAATGTCTAAAACTATTTCATCATTGTTGTAAACTTAAGTCAATAGAATACACACGTGACTCCCAAAAATCATCATCGAGTTCCCACATTTGTGCTCGTTTCGGCCTTGAGCATGCCCAGGTTTCTTGAGTGCTCTAGAGAATCAACCTTAATTCTCATAGGAAGCGGACCCACTACCACACTCATATAGGTGCTTCTATCAAGAGTGTACTGTATCTCACACCCCACTGAATAAAAACTATAGAAAGCATTAAGAGATTAAATCTCATCCTCCATCGATACAGAGGTACTACATCATAGGAATGGATTTTAAGTAAAACTTAAATTTGTACTCACAAATCACTCGTATAACTTTGTTATCCCATTGAACCCAGATCTTGGGATCACCAGTCATATGGGTTGGGTTTCCATTATAGATGATTTAGATTTTAATAGGCTTTAGGTCCATTCCCCTCGATGTTTGATAAACTAGCTCTCTAACTAGCCCTTTAGTCAATGGATCAGCCAGGTTTTCTTTTGACTTGATATAGTCGATTGCTATAACTCCATATTTCAATAATTGTCTCACTATGTTGTGTCTCCTCCTGATATGTCTAGACTTTCTGTTGTAGGAGTTATTATGTGCTCTTGTGATCGCTGCTTGACTATCACAATGAATGGACAAGGCTGGAACTGGTTTAGGCCACAAATGAATATTTAGTATAAAGTTCCTTAACAATTCATCCTCTTCACTTGCTTTATCCAACGCTATGAACTCTGACTCCATAATGGATCTAGCTATATGCACGTTTTCTTGATAGATTTCCAAGATATAGCGCCTCCTGCCAAGGCAAAAATATAGCCACTCGTAGACTTACATTCATCATTATCAGAAATCCAATTAGCATCACAAAAGCCTTCAATTACAGCAGGATATCTAATATAGTGAATACTATAATTTATTGTGTATTTTAGATATCTCAAAACTCTAATCAAAGCATCCCAATGTTCATTATTAGGATTACAAGTGTATCTGCTAAGTCTACCCACAACATATGCAATATCAGATCTAGTGCAGTTCATAAGATACATTAGACTACCAGTAACTCTAGAATATTCTAATGATGATACACCAGGACCCGAATGTTGCCTTAAGTGACAACTAGGGTCATAAGGTGTTTTAGCAGGAATACAATTAAATTGTTCAAATTCTTTAAGAACTTTCTCTACATAATGAGATTGGGTTAAAACAATTCCTTCAGAATTTTTAATGATTTTAATTCCAAGTATAACATCAGCAACACCCAAATCTTTCATATCAAATTGCTTATTAAGGAAACTTTTAGGTTTATTCACTACATCCATATCAGTTCCAAAAATAAGCATATCATCCACACATAAGCAAATAATCACACCAGATTTATCCTTGAATTTGCTATAAATACATTTATCCGCGTCATTAATGTTAAAATTATTAGAGATCACTATTTGATCAAAATTTTCATGCCATTGTTTAGGAGCTTGTTTCAGTCCATATAATGATTTTTTAAGTCTACACACTTTTTTATCTAGGCCTTGGACTACAAACCCCTCGGGTTGATCCATATAAATTTCTTCTTCAAGATCTCCATTTAAAAAATCCATTTTAACATCCATTTAATGAATTATCAGATTATGTAATGAAGCAATAGAAATTAATAGCCTAATAGATGTGATTCTAGTAACAGGAGAGTAAGTATCAAAGAAATCAATTCCTTCCTTTTGCCTATAGCATATCTTGCCTTAAATTTATCGGTAGAACCATCAACTTTTAATTTCTTTTTAAAAATCCATTTGCATCCAATAGTTTTACATCCTTTAGGCAAGTCAACTAATTCCCACGTGTTGTTAGAAATAATATAATCATATTCACTATTAATAGCTTCTTTCCAAAAAATAGAATCGGGTGAGGATATTGTCTCACTAAAAGTGACGGGGTCATTTTCCATTAAGTATGTTAAAAATTCAGGACCAAAAGAAGTAGCTATACTAGGTTTTTTACTTTTCCTAATTTCAATATCTTCTGAATTTGGAGATTCATTTCTAACACTAGGACCCAATGGAACAGAACTACTAGTTCCCTCACTTCTCAATTTAAAAGGAAATTTTTTCTCATAAAATTCAGCATCTCTTGACTCGAAAATAGTGTTTTTATCCATATATTGATTTTTAGAATCAATTACAAGAAACCTATAAGCATTACTGTTTTTAGCATAACCTATAAAAACACAATCAACAGTCTTTGGGCCAAGTTTAGTTCTCTTAGGTACTGGTATTGCAACCTTAGCAAGATACCCCCACACTTTAAGGTGTTTATAAGAAGGTTTTCTATTTTTCCACATTTCATAAGGAGTTTTATCATTATTCTTAAAAGGTATTTTATTAAGAATGTAACAAGCCGTAAGAAGTGCCTCACCCCACATATTATAAGGTAATCCCGAAGTGCTTAACATAGAATTTACCATATCCTTAAGAGTTCTGTTTTTTCTTTCAGCTACACCATTAGATTGGGGTAAATAAGGAGGAGTAACTTGATGAATTATTCCATTTTCTTTACAATATTTATCAAGATCACCGGTGTATTATCCTCCCCTATCGGATCTTAACGTTTTAATGGATTTCTCCAATTATTTTTCAATTTCTAATTTATAAGAAATAAATTTTGAGAAACTCTCATCTTTACTAGTAAGGAGATAAATATAACAATAACGAGAGTAATCATCAATAAAAGTAACAAAATATTTATTTCCACCACGTGTCACATAATTTTTTAAATCACAAAGATCGAAATGTATTAAACTTAAAACAGTTGAACTTCTTTGGACACTTGGAAAAGGTTTTTTAGCATATTTTGATTCAACACATATTTCACATTTAGAGTTCGTAGAAATATCAGATTTTGGTACGTTTTCCAAAAACATTAATTTTTTAATGGATACCTTATTTACATGACCAAGTCTAAAATGACACATCACAAGAGTCAATCAAATAAGCAGAAGAAGTTGATGTTTTATTATTATCATCCACGGTTACATTTAGTTTGAAAAGACCCTCATGAACATAACCTTTCCCCATAAAAGCACCTCCCTTAGTCACAACTACCTTATCACTCTCTAGAAAAATTTAAAACCCTTCTTAACTAAGACAAAACATGACACCAGATTCTTGCTAACCTCAGGGACATACAAAACATCTTTCAATGTGAGAACATTTCCCGAAGTGAACTTTAAAACTACGGTTCCCTTGCCCTCAACCTTAGACGAAGTGGAGTTTCCCATGTATAGACGTTCATCCCCACCCACAGCAGTGAAGGTAGTAAAGGCACCTCTCGTGCCGCAAATATGTTTGGTGGTGCCAGAATCAAGCCACCAGTCTGTCATGTTACTCACAATGTTTGCCTCGGTCACAACTGCAGAAAAGTTACCCTCATCGGTTACATTTGCTTGAGGCTTCATATCCTGACTCTTCCTAAGCTTGCAATTTCTAGCGTAATGACCTAGTTTTCCACATACATAGCATTGACCTGCAGGTTTAGATTTAAACTGAGGTTTAGAATTTTTATTCTTATCGTTAGATTTGAATTTATGGTTGGACCTCGAATTCTAGTTTGGTTTATGGTGCCCATGTTTCTGGTTTGAATGGTTAGGCTTAGACTGGTTCTATTTTTTGTTTCCATTTGATTTTCCCTCTACCAAATTAGCCTTAGAACTGAATTCAGAATTTTTCTCCCTAAGTTCTGCATTCCTATTATCTTCCTCAATTCTCAAACGAACTATCAAATCTTCTAGTGACATCTCCTTTTTCTTATGTTTCAGACCGTTTATGTAATCTTTCCAAGAAGGTGGCAATTTTTCAATTGTAGCAGACACCTGAAATACCTCACATATATTATAACCCTCGGCCAGAATTTCATGGATAATAATTTGTAGTTCTTCCACTTGCGACACAACAGATTTATTATCTTCCATTTTAAAATCCAAAAATTTTCCAACCACAAATTTTTTAGACCCAGCATCTTCAGTTGCATATTTTTTATCTAGTAAGTTCCATAATTCTTTAGCAGTAGGGCATGACCAATAAACATCATACAACTCAAGGCAGAGACAGTTCAGAATATAATTCCTACACATATAATTCCTTTATTTCCAAACAACCAGTTCTTCAGGCGTAGAAGATCTATCAGATGCAATAACGTCAACGACCTTAAGAGTTGTTAGGTAAAATTGCAGTTTCATTTGCCATATCTTAAAATTCTTTCCATAAAACAATTCAGGTTTTTCAGAGTATTTTGCATTAGGATTTTCCATAGCAGGTTGTAGAATAACAACAGACTTTCACCTTTAGATTTTTGGAAATAATATATGCAGAATAAACGAAAAATCCCAAATTCAAAATAGATAAAATTAGAAGGACTTATCGATCGATGTTTGTGTTGGACACAAAGTCCTAAAGGTGAAATTGCTCGCTGATATTTGTAGCTGTCAACCTCGTGAACATACACCTCCAAGGATTCAACGATCTGATTTACACAGCAACTTTGTGGTAAATCTTTGAACTCTCAGGATACTCCAGCACTCCCAAAAAATAACAAAAAGTAGAAAGTAACAAAATTATATTTGCAGTGAAAGTGAGAGAGATTGATTTTTTCCTGTGTTATTTTCTCAAAGATGTAGCCGTTGTTATATGCAGAATTTGATAAAAAACGTGGGTAGTGGTTTTAGCCAACTAACCCACTAATATCTCCACTAACGGATAGTTTATTCTGAATAGGAGATTAAGTCAAAAATTAAAAATGAATTAATAAAGGGTAAAAATTCTGGGCACTCAAGAGAAGCCCAAAGCCCCCCAAGCGCCAAGGCCCAATCTTTGACCCTTAATAATTAGTGTGCTCCCTAGGAATTGAACCCCAAGACCTCAAGCACCAAACCCCATAAACTTACCACTAGGCCACTTATCCCAACTTATTTAGTTCATTCAAAATAAATATATATACCAATATACCCAACAGTTCTGCCATATTCTTTATCTTCAATATTAAACACAATTAAAAACAAGAAGGGTATAAAAACTAACCAAGAAAGAGAAATAATTAGTCTTTTGTATCCCCTTCTTGGATTTATGTGTGGATCAAGAGAGAGAGATAGAGAGAGGAAGAAACCCAAACGTTTTTTTATTGAAATTTTTTAATGAAAAAATTTAGAGATGATCTTCTAACCGTGGACATCATATCAATAAAGTTTTATCAAAAAATTCAATTTTTTACTATTTTAAAAAAATGGTATGTACCAGGTCTGCACCATAAGGAGAGCTTACATAAGACTTTCTGTATATATATAAGTATTGCTCTTGTGCAGACTATCCCGCATTTTAATAGTACGAATTGTTCATGTGTACCTTGATGGCGACCCTAGAAATTATCGGTTAAATTTTAGGCACCCTCTCTTTCTTTTCTGAGCGCACCGTCCGGTGACACATGTCCAGTCCGCACTGTTATAATGCGGGATAGTCCGCACAAGAGTAGTACTGTATTTATATATATATATATATATATATATATATATATATACACACACACACACACATATGTTTACCAAATTGTCAAATTTTCAAAAATCTGTATTTAAAAACAAGTTTATCGAACGCGTACTAATATTTATAAACACAAAAAATTGAATTTCAAAATTGTGTTTAAAAATTGCGTTTAAATTGAGTTTCCTGAATAGAAAATCAAACGGACACTATTTTACTTGAAACAGTAAATGACTATTTTTTTATGAGAGTAAAAGATATGTCACTTAAAATCAAATGGACCTAAAACTAAAAATCAAAAAAATTATGAAACCTTCTAAATTCGTTTTCTACAACCCCGAGCGATTGACGCTGTTAGTAGCTGAGGAAAATCACAGAAAGCACTATAATTTTGTTTTCTGTATTTAAATACAATTCCGATAAAAATTTGCGTTTTGCACAACTCTTTTTAAACATTGAATTATAATATTTATGTGTTATAATCGAGTTTTTCAGAAAACTGAAAAATGGTGTTTTATAGCTTCTATTTTTTATTTTTCAACTCAAAATTATTCATTCTTAATATTTTAATGCATTTATACCTTAATATATAATAAACATTCATAATATATTACTATGTGTGTAATTCTTATTAAATAAAAAATATATATGTATATGTAAACAAAATTACGTATATTTATATTATTAAATTATATAATATACTAAAATTCATATGTTAAATAATATATATCTATGTACATTTATGTATGTATATACGTATACATTTGTATTATATATATATATATATATATATATATATATATATATATATATATATATAGAGAGAGAGAGAGAGAGAGAGAGAGAGAGAGAGGTGAAAGGAGGTGATACGTAAAAAAATATTATAAATATGCATTTTCGACCGTTGAATTATTGATCAAATTATTTGATGAAACTTCATACATTGAGAAGATCATATTCATGAAGTTTCAGTAAAAAAATCAATCAATGAAGTGGTTGACGCCGACCCAACATTTCAACGGTTGAAAATGAATATGTATACATTTTTTTACATATCCCCTTATCTCAATGATTTTTTTTATTGAATTTTTTAATGAAAAAATTTTTAGATGATCTTTTAATCGTGGACATTATATCAATAAAGTTTCGTCAAAATATTAAATTTTTTACTATTTTAAAAAATAGTATATATCAAGGTTATACCATAAAGAGACCTTACAGAATTTTTTTATATATATATATATACGGAAAGGAGGGACCCCAAGGGTTTTGAAACATGACAAATGTGAGCAGAAAAAAGTCGCTTTCGTTTCTCACCAAAGACATGTCGAGCCAAAGTAAATTTCCTAATCATTCCTACACTATGGTGCATGCGTGAGTGCGCTTTACTGTGACCCATTGTAATATTGCATTGTATATCAATTCTTTCTTCAACGAGGATCAGAGAGAGATCATCGTGGGGTTAAAAGTTTTGGGGGATATTTTTTTTGATAAAATATTATTTAAAATTTTAGTTCATATAAACTTAAATGAATTTTTAATATGTAAAAAAGAACTCACAAATTCAGTTTCGATAAAAGAAATATGAAAGTGAGAGGGAGAGGGAGGGTTTTTCATATTTTGAGTTTATTAAATTTTTATTACACAATATTATGATATGAAATTGAGTTGGAAATAAAACCTTGTGTCATATTCGTGTCATGATTTTTTAATAGCAGCTCCTATGGTATTGTGTTCGTGTGGAAATTACCACTTGCATCAGTCATCTTATTTTGTCTTGTCGTCGTGTTATTTACGTTTTTACTTTACATTTTTACTTGTATTTTCATGTATTATCGTATTTAGTTGTGTGTAACATTGTCAATTGTGTTATTTGTGTGTGGTATTCGTGCTCAGTAAAAAAAACTATCAATATCAATTCATGCAGTTTCATATTCATATTTAAATTATACTTGTCGTATTGTGTTATGTCAAATCCAAACACGATCTAAAATCATGAATTTTCAACCTTAGAAATAGGTCTAAGAAAAAGTATTTACAATAGCGTCGTCTAAATCCGTCTCAAATTGTTGGACCTTTTATATTATGTGTCAACTGTCAACAGGGGCGGGGCTAGGAAGTTTCGATAGTGGGGGCTAATTTAACAACTATTTTCGAGGGTTCGGGGACAGAAGCCCCCGAGCCGAATTTTTTTGATGTTATTTTTTAGTATTTGCAAAAAAAAAATAACGTAATTTGTTTATTCTAATAAAACCTACATAGTAAGTTAACTGTTAACACACAAAATTCAACCATAAAATTTCAACCATAAAATTCAACTATAAAATTCACCCATAAAAATTTCAACAATTTTATCCCTAAAATTCAATCATATATTTTCAGTTATAAAATTCAACCATAAAATTTCAGCAATCATAGAATAAATTTTAGCAATTTATAGAGTTAATGAGTCATAGCATAGAAATTAGAATAATAATTATATTCATGAATTAAATACCTAATGAATGTTATTTGTGTTGAGGTTAGATACAAGAAGAAGCCTTGTAGTTGTAACGTTCGTGTTGCTTGCTGCTGCTTGTATTTAAGAAGAAGAAACTTTCTTGAAGGTAGGTATGGATAATGGAAATGGAACTTATTTGGAAGGTATTCAATGGAAATGGAAAGAATGGAATTGAAAGGAACTTGGCATTGAGAGAAGAAGAGAATGGACGGATGAAAAAAGCGACTGTCCTCTTTGAAAATAGGTCTTAGTTTAAAGTATGTGTAAATTAAGTGAAAACTATTATCAGTATTTATGTTTTTTATCTTAAGTTTTGTAAAATTCAGTTTTTACCCCTAATTTTTTTTATAAAAATCGTGGGGGCTCAAGTCCCCACTTGCCCCACCTCCCTCCGTCCTTAACTGTCAACAGCTTTAAAAAAAAATTCTATATGATATGTCATTTTTCGTAAATTAATAGAAAATTTTACAAAATAATATCTACAATGTGGCCCATTTGTCGTTATTCATGTCAGTCAGATAGAAATTCTATATAAAAAAGGGGGGGCTTTGTAATTTTAGGACCTATTGTAATATGTATTTTGGAAATAGGACAACAAACATTTTATTTATAGTTTTAGTCCCTATTTTTTAATAATGCTGCTGGCGCGGACTCATATTTATAAAACGTCAACCAATCACAGCATCCCATGTACCCTTTTAATTTGAAAGTAGGGACTAAAAATGTAAACAAAATGTTTGATGCCCTATATCCATAATCAATATTATTTTAAATTCTAAAAGTACATAATCTATACAAAAAATTGTATAGGGATGGAAATAAATTCAACATTTTATATTTATTTTTTACATTTCTTTTATAAATTATTTGATATCTTTGATGGTATGTCTGGGAAAGATATCTCCGAAAGAGAAAGTGACACTTGTAGTATTTTAATCGGGGATTGTCGCCATCGCTACCAGCCTATTTCACTTGATAGAAATAGACCTGTCGATGGGCTGTGTCGAGTCGTGTTCGTGTCGTTTTTTATCGTATTCATGTCTTATTGGGTTCGTGTCTAAATGAGTGACTTTTTTATCGTGTGAAAAAATCATACCCAAACCCGACCCGTTATGTTAACGTGTTGTGTCTTGTTCACTCGTTAATACCCATTAAGATAATGAATTATTTTGAATTGTATACAACTCGACATATTATCTCATTTTTGAACCCAAATAGACCTATTAATTCATTGATATTACTAAATCTCTCATTTAGTAAAATTCATTATGATCAAATTAACATTATGCTACATAAATTATTTATAAGTTCCCAGAGTATATCTTATTTACTTAAATTAATGGGTCATGACGGGTCTTATCGGGTATTAACGGGTGAAGGGGGTCAACACTAACCCGACCCGTTAACTATCGTGTCTTATCGGGTTGGCATTGATATGACTCGAACCCATTAAGGGTTCACCCATTAACTTATAACTTCGTGTCGGTTCGTGTCGTGCTATCGTGGCGTGCCTCATTTTTCCAGCTCTAGATAGAAACAACTTGCCTTTCGCATACAACTTACAGATTACCCTTTCTGAGATTTCATTTTGAACCGTTGGTCTCCACCACTTAGTTGCTATTATATTATTACTCTGTTTGTCTATATCTGGTGTTTCCTAAAATGAGGTACATAGCACATAGGGGTGTGCATGGGTCAGTTCGATTCGGTTTTGGACCGCAATTCAAACCAAACCGATCGGTTCGATTTTGGAAAAAATCAGACCGAAACCGAACCGACGATGAAAAAAACACCGATTTCGATTCACATCGGTTTCTGTTCGGTTTTAACCGATTTTTAGTTTTGGTCGGGTTTTTTTTAGGTCGGTTTTCGATTTTGGTCTGTTTTAGAGCTTGGTTAATGGTTTTTGGATATAAAAATAAAAGATATTTAAGGGTTTTTTAATATAAATATTGATGTCGGTTCGGTTCGGTTCGAATCGGTTTTTTCTTTGTCTAAACCTCCAACCGAACCGACATTATCGGTTTTTTAAATCCTTAAACCGCCAACCAAACTGGGCTAAAAAAATCGTCGGTTTCGGTTCGGTTCGGGCCGATTTGGTTCGGTTTTCGGTTCGGTCAATTTTTCTGCACACCCTAATGGCTCGTGAGGGAAACACGATAATTAAAAAATATATCCTATCGAATAATAATGAAGATATAGTAAATATTAAACTCTACAAGAGGACACAAGATAAGCACGCCATTATTAGTGGCTCCTAAGAATCCATTGGAAATTTTCACCTTTTTAAAGAGTAACCAACAAAATATCATTTTGCATTTCAAATCTCGAACTTCACCAAATTTTATTTTTATCATAATATTTTTTAAGATATGGTTATGAGTAGAATATCAACTGATTCGATGAAATGAAAATAAGCGAGTGGGGTGTTATGCAATAAGAGGATACTAATAAATTAAAAGGAAAACTTTATGAATAGTGGTTAGACTAGCGACCCTATATGGAATAGAGTGTTAGGCGTTAAAAAAAACATGGACAAAATCTCCATGTTGGTAAGATGAAAATGCTCCAATGGATGATAGGAATTACTAGAAAGGACAAAATTAAAAATCAGTACATGAGAGAAAAGGTAGGAGTAACTTCCATTAAAGATAAATTAAAATAAAGTATACGTAGGTAGTACTTACATCTATTGCGTAGACCAGTAGATGAGTATACAACAAAAGGAAGATTATTGAAATAGAGGGCAAACGAGGAAGAGACCGCGCGCCCCAAGCTATCGTGGGAGGAAATTAGTAGGAGCGATCTTAATGACTTAAACTTGAATGATAATATTGCATATAATATATTAGAATGAAAAAGGAGAATCCATGTGGGCGACCCCATATGATGGGATTAAGGCAAGTATGATGATGATGATGATGATTTTTTAAAATGTTTTTTAAGAGCCCAAAGTGATTATATGGAAATATGATGATAAATCATTAAATTTTTAGAAATTAATAATAAAGACAAGTTAAATACAATTTTTTTAAGTTACAATTATTTGTGTTAAAATATGAATATAGATACAATTACACTCAATAATTTAAATGTACTTTCAATTATTAACGTAGATAGAGTTACAATTATAATTATGTTGTGCAATAACATTTATAAAAATATGCAATAATTACTTAAAGAATGTAAATAAATTTATAAAATATAAATGAAACATGTGTATTACATTCATAACACAATTTTATTTAGGATAACTTCTAACTTGGTATGGAAATATAAATGAGAGTGTGAAAATGATTGTTTATCTTCACTTTCTTCATTTTCCCTCTCTAATACACTCTCTTTGAGTAAATCTCCAAGTATATATCTTTGTGACATATTTACATAGAAAAATATATTGATTTTTTCAAATTGAATGAGAGATAAGATTTGAAGTAATGTTATATCAACGTTAAATTTATACTAAGTTGATTAATATCAATAATCTCCAAACCCACAAATGTCCACCGTTTTCACATTAAGAACCTACAACAAAATATGGGAAAGAATCAGTTAGACAAAACGAATTGTGTAGTTCTTGATTTTACAAAATTCTTAACTTCTACTCTAATCTATATTATACCTCTAATACAATAGTATTATAGGTTAATGAGTATTTAATCCTCAATTATTTAATGCTTTGTATGTACCCAAGAGCCACTTTCATATCCTTTTTTAGGAACCTATTGGATTTCATATTCTTAATGTCCGTTCATTTCTCTAAATGTCTCTTCAGGACATTGATAAAGAAGACAAAGAAGATATATTATTCCATTTGTATTTTCATGACAATATATGTATATGTATATGTATATGTATATGTGTATGTATATGTATATGTATATGTATATGTATATGTATATGTATATGTATATGTATATGTATATGTATATATTACCTGAGGATTTGAAAATCTTGGAGGGTACGAGGAAGGTTGAGAAATGTGCAATACCAAGAAGGCATGGTGAGATAGACACTCAAAAGGCCAAAGACGGAACCCAAAATGACGTCGGATGCCACCCCCATTTCCCAAAAGGTTAATAGAAATTTTGATTTATTTACAACATTACCATTGCCTTTCAAAGAAGAAGATATGTGTACCTGTTCTGCCATATTCTTTATCTTCAATTTAAAACACAAATTGAAAACAAGAAGGTAATAAAACTAACCATGAAAGAGAAAGAATTAGTCTTTTGTATCCCCTTCTTGGATTTATGTGTGGATTAAGAGAGAGAGAGAGAGGAAGAAACCCACACGGGGTTTTCCTTCTCAGAGTAAGAAGAAACCTCCTCTTTCTTTTTAGATTGAACTTTCAAAGCAATCCCCCTTTCCTTTGGCTTTACAGTTTTGGAAAATATATTGATTTCATAAGGTTGAAGGTCTCCTACGAGTTCTTCTAACTTAAGCATATCTAAAATTCCCAATGAATTAAGGACCGCGAACTTAAGTTAAAAGCGGGGTGAAAAGGATCTCAAACACTTTTTCACAACGAGCATCCCAGGAATTTTCTCAGCTAAAATAAAACTAGAATTGACTATATCAGATAATCTATCATAAAATTCATCAAAAGTCTCGGATTCTAGCATGGTAATAGATTCAAACTATGTAGTAAGATTTTGTAGCTTAGAAGCTTTAATAGTGTTAGTACCCTCATGAGTGAGTTGAAGAATACTCCATGCTTCCTTAGACGTGGTGTACGTCATGATGTGGCAGAACTCGCCAGGGGTAACGACTCTAGAAATTGCACTTACGCCATGGGAGTTAAAATTACTCCACTTAAATCCATCCTCTATCCAAGCGGTAACAGGTTTAAGACTTTCGACATTGTCATTAGTCACAATGGGTGGTGTCCACCCTCTTTCGTAGATAAGACAAACTCTCTCGTCAATCGACTTTAGTGCCAATCTCATTCGAGATTTCCAATATTCATAATTTGACCCATAAAAAATAGGAACCCTATAATACAATTATCCATATGAACCCAATTTAGAGATCATGCAATAAATTAGTGTAACCTGCTCTAATACCAATTTGAAAATGTAGGGCTGTATGGAATCACTTGTATCTTATGTTACATAAAGAAAGATATAATTTTTATCTTAATTATACTTAGGTGTGCATGTAAGATAGAATACAAATTAACTATTCTAAACTACACAATCAAACCAAAACAAACCAAGCAGAAGAAGAATGTTTGAGGAAAAATCCTTATAGGAAAAAACCTATATTTCAACATTATTAAAGAGTTTGACAGACTCGATGACTTATAGAATACTTAGAGATTCACTAAGCATAATGCACAGGGTCTTTAAATCTTTGACAAAAGGTGATACGGTCCAGCACCACCTACGGGTAGCAGTTATTTCCTCGGTATCCACTTATCAGCCTCAAGATGCGAAATTCGTTCTTCTTCAGCAGTAGAGTCAAAACTTCACAATTAGCCATGGAGAAAACTCTACAAGGGTTTGATGTAATGTATGGAAATTTGGTTAGAAAAAACTCAACAAATCATATTAAGGGATGTATGATTTGGAAAATAAAAGTATTTTTTTTAAACAAAAATAAGAAACTTTTGGTGCAGGTATGGCAATTGATTTTGACCATAAGTATTGTGTAAAACAGTGTGACACCCCGCCTAATTAAATACCGGGCGATCACTCCTTTATTAAATTAAATCAAGGTGAACAGTTGGTTCATTCTCAGCATCACTGTCGATAAAAATAATTTTCCAATTTAACACCCTAAATAATTAAGCTAAGTGTCAAAACCAATTTTAAACATAAACTTCCAAATTTTATTTAAAGAAAAGATTTATTTATTTTATTAACAAAGATTAATGAAAAAGATTCACGCCACACTAAACTGGAACCAAAAATCCAATATATAAAACATCCATCAACGAATGCCAACATACGAGAAAATAAAGTAATACATCCATTTTGAACAAAATCCCATAATAACGAACTAGGAAACAACTGAAATAACAATGTCCCAACATAAAGAAATAATGGAAAGGGCTACACATGCCCATCTGAATGAAAATGCTAGGAGTGGATCTGAATGAACGAAGTCGTCTAATCAAAAGACCTGCAACTCCCACCTAAGCTGCAGCGCGTTCCTTCCAAAAGATCCTAAGTAAGACGCCCCTGTGGCTGGGCACCTGAAATACATACATATATATACAAGGGGGAGAGGGAGAGAAGAAACGGGTCAGAGCCCGAAAGTGTGTGTTATTTAAGATCAGTTTAGCAAGTATTTAAATTGATACAGGCCAATGCAACCACATATTAGTTCGACACTCCCTTGAGAAATTCTCACCTCTCTTCTAGTGTGCACGCCTATCGTACTAACCTTCCCAAATGATTTAACTTAACATTTAGATCATACTAACCTCCCCAATAATTTAATTTATCTTAACTTACACATAAGTTTTAAAACCGAACAATGTCAACGTGTAAAAAGGTTACTTTCTAGTTGTAGCACAACTCTCATTTTAACTTCATTAATTTATAAAGTTTCCCAGTGTCATATTATACTTTCGCAAAACAGTATTTATTATCTGAGTCAACAACCATGTCCTACTTATCAAGTCACAGTAGGTAGTTTGAATTCCATAATCTCATATATATATATTTAAACTACTCGGATAATATATATATATATATATATATATATATATATATATATATATATATATTAGCACCCCAACTAAGATTATGGTGCGGGCATACTCTGCTATCCAATCCCCGTATCGCTCACACAAAGGGAAATACACGTTCGGAATCACTCTCGAACTGTATTAACATATACAACACAACATTGAGGCGAAGTATAGATTCCAAGTCTCTAAAAGGTCAGTACATACCCTCACGCCTCATAGGACCGTCTGAACTATCGAATCGATAGCCTGTACCAAGGATATCTATCTCCTAGGGTACGAACCAATATCCCCCAAAAAGCAACACAGGATAAGGTCGTCCCAGCGCGGTAACCTCAGGGATAGCAAGTAGCGCGGGTACGTTTTTCACATGTATATAATATATGCACACACAATCATATAAATATACCAATTTCATCATATTAATATAGGTTCCTCTCATTACCCATAATTACAACATTTATCCTTAATTTCACATTATTGAGATTACGTATAAGGTTTCGTCTCTAACCTTAACTCGAAGGGTTTTCTCACTAATTATGTGATACTCGTGGATTCTAACTATCCAAGTAGTAAATTCAGTAGGTAGACGTCTATGCACTATCGAAGTATTCGACGTAATCTCTCACTTTAAATACGTAGTTTCCTCGTTCTTTAAATAATTGTCCCTAAAACCCAAATATCGTCACATAATAAAGTTCTTCAACACTTAATCATATGTCCTACTGGTCTCTCCTATATCCCAAAACATTTTATTCATAATCCCAAAAGTTATTCCACGGTAAATTAATTCAACTAATTAAACAAGGGGAAATAAGAGGCTGCCAGGAAGGGTCGATCGATCGACGACTGGGGCTCGATCGATCGAACCTTCGATCGATCGACGCTCTAGGGTCGATCGATCGATCAAACAGGTGTTTCGATTTCTGCAGAAGTGCAGTTACGGATTTCATCACAATTCTTCATCCAAATGCATATTTTTCAACACTAATCGTCCCAAAACTTATACCACAAACATAATAACATATTACCAGATGTTTCTAACGTTAAGCATGCGTATAACCATCATTAAACATGATTAAACAACCTAAAATCTCATCTAATCATCAAGAACCCTAAGTTTTCTTAACTTCTGTTCTAATCAGTTTTTCTCCAGAATTTCCTTCTACATAATCATCAAAATTCGTGGGTTAATCATCTACATCATATAAGACTTCCAGAATATGGTTTTAATCTTTTCTACATGCAAATTCCTATAAAAAAAAGTGGGGTTTTCTTCCATAGATTATACTCCTAATCATTCCTAACTAATATGAATATTGCACCAACGAAAATACGCAAGTTAAACACTTGCCTGGGATTTCAGAGGTCTGGTTTCCTGTTGATTTTGGTGTGGTTGCGTTCTCCTCTTCGAGATCTACGTGTTGATGGTGACGGCGGTGCAAACGGTGGTGTATTTGGCCTTGAATCACCTTGAGAGCTCTCTCCTCTCTTCTCCAATGGCCGTACTAGGGTTATGAATGTTCTAACCCTAAAAGGCTGACCTAAATAGCTGCTAAGGATGGCTGAAATTCGTGGGTTTAATTACCCTATTTTGTAAAATGACCAAAATGCCCTCCCGGGTCACTAATTAGGCCTAAAAACACCCCGAGACCCAAACTAAACCCCCGGGTACACTTTTCTGACTATCTCGACCCTTCCGGACGCGTTGGCGCACTCAAAATGACCATACGGACAATTTATAAAATATTCCCTTTTTAATTAACATAATTAGTCCCGACGTGACACGGGCACGTCCCGACTTAAATTTTCGAAATAGTCATATAATTTACTTATGACATTCAATATAACCAATATAATATATTACTATGCTCATTAGTAATATTCAACAAGTTTCCCATAATTACTAACTTTAGTCACGTTAATAATTATAGCATAATTAATTTCTGGATTTTTATTAAATAAAACATCACATTAAATTTAATAAATACCCAAATTAAAAATAGCATAAAAATACGGGGTATTACAAACAGTTCAAAGGAATCTTTTTTTTTTTTATAGAAAACCACATTTTTTTTAGGCGATGAAATCGTTTGAATGAAAATTGGACTTCATTCAAACGAAAACCATAGTGTTGTTCTAATGATGTCCAATCTCATTCGAATGGAATTCTTAGCTTGTTCAAACGAGAATCCAACAACGTTTGTTCTGTCAAACAGAGACCACCCATTAGAGGCTCGTTAGAAGTTCGTTCTGATGACTTAAGCATTTCGTCTGAATGAAATTTCATCCTCGTTCAAATGAGATCTAGGTCTCATTCTAATGAGATAACAATCTCGTTCCAACGAAGAAATTTTTTTTAATAAATTATTTTTATAAAAAAATGCCTCGATTAAAAAAATCATCTCAGAATATATTTGACTGAAAAAAATCAAAACCATAAATCCATATACCTCCATAAAGTGTTTGCAATAATTCCACCATCTTGAATTTTGAAAATGTTGCTCGGTCACAAACATATCTTTAAATATCGTGGAAGCATATGTGGTTAAAATGTTCTATATGTAACGGAATATGCCAAATTATCTAAACTATGAGAAATTATAAAATATTACCCTTACAAATACTCCTAAAAATGCTCCAAAAAATACTTTTCATAACACCTTCAAAATAATATATATACACCACTAAAATGCTCAATAAAACTATAGTGTTCGAGGTGAAAAAATATACACAAGAATTCAGGTTATTTTTATGCTATAAATAAAATGGCTATATCTTTTTTTACGAGGGGCTTGATTGAAGGTTTTGGTAATGCAAAAAAACACAAGAGGAACTCACCCATTTAATTGCTTGGTCGACTAAATAGAGTGGAGGTGGGGAAGATAAAGATATAAAATATCAAAAGTATAATATTTTAGATTTTCAGCCAATGATAGTTTGACAACACAAAAGTGTACCAACAATTACTTTGACAACACACAAAAAATAAGAAAATATTGTCATCTGAAACAAAGGTTGTGTGTCTGAAATAACTTCACAACTTGATAACACAATAGGCACAACTCATTAAACCTAGAAGTAGGCATGTGTGCCAGAAACAACGGCTGGAAAAACCCATACTAGCACTTTGAAGATCTTTGTTTTGTTTCGATCGCCATCCAAAACATAAAACTATGTCTCATTTCATTTCGTTTCATCTATAGGTATTAACAACCCATAATCTTTAACTTTTAGAACACAATGACCTGGTCAAGTCACATTTTATTACTTTAACTAATACCAGCTTCATTCATAAAAAAACACTCCTTAAATAATATTTTATTTTTGTAATTAACCAACTTTATTAGTTAATATATTTATTGCAATATAACCACAAATTAAATATTTAACTTCTTGTAAACATATTACCCTTTCGTTAAATTTGTACTTTAACACTTTAAAATATTCAACTTAACTTTCATCTTTATATTAATTACTCAACATATTTACACTTTTACCTTAATGATAGTCATTTTACCTTAACAACTTATAGCTTTGCACCATATTTTATATTTGTTTTGGTAAGTTAAATTGAATATAATAAAAATAAAAGGATTACAGTAACAAGAGGGCATACCCTCAAGAGGATAGAGCACATGTGCACCTACCCAGTGATATGCCCCAAGTGTGACCTCGGCCTAGAGACACCAACCTCGGCCGAGGTGATGGCCGAGATATTGATCGATCCTGGATAAGCCATGGGCCCACGATATCAGCCCTCGGCCTTAGTAAGGTCGGTCCAAGTCGACACTATCACCTACATTTCCAATGGACACTACGCGCATCACGGGCATCAACAACATTCTCATATACCTGGGTATGGCAACCTCGACCGAGTGTAGGCCGAGGTGACAAGAAGCCTTGGTAATCTTCAACATGGAATCAGTCCAACCTCGGTTGGGGCCGACCCCAGCATAATGTCTCGGCTGAGATCAGGCCGAGACTCCCTATGGCACATCTCGGATTGAACGAATATCAAGCCTTTACAACTCGGCCTCTCCCAGGCCGAGGTCATGCACCAATATGGAGGCCGAGCATCTGTTGACATTTGGATAAGGACACATGGGCACAAATCAGTTATAACAAGATTATTCTCCACACGTGGGGAGAATATTTCATCATCATTCCTTACATGTGACAGTGACAGGTGGCTTCCCCCTATTGGTGAGGCTAACACACATATGCATATTACATGCATGGGGGTACACTACACCCCCTAAGTACTGTATATATAGAGGTCATCCTCTACCTTGCAAAGGATCCAGATATTCAACCCTGGCTGAAACTCTGTCTAGATACATAGTAGAGAGAGAAAGCTAGAGAGATTGTATTAATGGCCGTTAGTGCCTTATTGCAGTGAGGTTATTCACACACACACACAATGGACGTAGGCCAATTTAGGCTGAACCACTTATATCCGGGTTCTCTCTCCTCTTCTCCTCATCTCATTTCCTTACCTTTTACATAACTATGCTGCCATTGTTGTTCTTAGATTGGGCTTGAAAACACCTTATCTGGTGGTGCTAATTTCAGCATCATCATTTTGGCGCCGTCTGTGGGAACGAGAATCTATCTCTTCCTCTTTATTTGCTTAACCTCACCGGAGACTTTGGTAATGAACCAGGCCTCCCCCTAGCGCGGAGCTGTTTCACCATTGAAAGAGGTCCTGGGAGGTACTAAGCTCATCTGCTAATCAAGCTCTATAGTGTTAACATATGGCACCAGACTTACCACCGCCTCTTCCGCTGCCCGGAGGTGGAGGGCCTAGTTCCAGTCAGGCTCCCCCCCAGTCTGAAATGGCGGAGGTAGCAGCAGCCTTGAAATCTTTAGCTGCAACACAACAAGCCATGAAGGAGCAATTTGCTCAGCTCAGTCAAACTATGATGAGGCCACCTGGAGTCTCACCGGACATGATCACTTCGGCGGCAGTTCAGCCTCATCCTGACGCCAGGGGACCACCCCAGGCGCCAATGAAGGACCAGCCTGCACCCCAGCGGAGAAGGGACGTTGCTGACCCTAGGCGCTTGCGCCTGGGGAGGCAGGAAAACCCTTGCCGAGAGGACAGGTATGATGACCTAGAAGCTGAAGAAGCCCCAGAAGACTGCTGGGAGCCATATGAGGTGTCAAATAACACTATATGACCTCTTAGGCAGAGTCAAGGATGTGTTGGCCAAAGAGGTGAAGAAGCCCAACAAAGAGGGTCGGCCTTTGATAGGTTGAGCAGAGGGTCGGCCTTCGAGAGACTGGGCCTGGTGAATGACCTAAGACAGAGGCTGTCGAGGTCAAGGAGCGCAGCAGGCTCTCAGAGAGGGAATAGTCAGGGTCGACCAGACCAAGGCCGACCCTGTGAAAGAAGAGGCAGGGAACAGGAAGAGGTCAACAGCCAATGTGTCGCGGTTGGGGAGCCCTCTGTCCATCGCAGGGAGGTGGCAGGGGATAACCTCGGCCAAGTTGATGACAAAAGACCCTTTAATGATTCTATCCAACGCCTTGAGGAGAAGATAGGAGATATCATTAAAAGCAGGGACCAATTACAAAGGGGTTACTCAGAGGGCTCCCCATTTGTGGCTAGGATAGTGGGGAACCCAACCCCAGCCAAGTTCAAGCCTCCTACAATGACTCCCAAGTATAATGGCAGCACTAACCCTGTACACCATATCGAGATGTACCAGTCGGCAGCAGACATTTACTCGATACCCGATGAGATGAAGTGTAGGGCCTTCTCAGGGACCTTGACAGGGGTAGCGCACAGTTGGTTCACCTCCCTTCCGAAGAACTCAATTGAGAACTTCAAAGGCTTGGCTGAGCAGTTCATCCACAACTTCTGCTTTGGGGTAAGACCTCAAAAGAAGACTACCCACCTGCTGTATGTCAAACAGGCCAAAGATGAGAGACTAAGAGACTACATAGCAAGATTCAACAAAGAGAAAATGGAGGTGGAAGATTATGAAGAGAGCATAGCCATAACCACCCTTATAGGAGGCCTCCAGAAGGGGAAGCTATTGTGGAAACTGGCGGAAGACCCCCCTAGGTCTATGGAGGAGCTGCTGGCAACCGCAGGGAAAGTGATGAATGCGGAAGAGGCAATGGCCGCCAAGTGTGAGGAGGAGAACCGCAGTGGCACGGGAAAGTCCCAAGGTAATAAAGAGGGGAAGAAGAGGTCAGGAGATGACAAGTTCGCTCATTACACTCCTCTGACTGTGAGCTATGAGCACATCCTCAATGAGATTAAGACTGACCGAACTCTGAGGTGGCCAGAAAAACTGAAGGCCCCGCCACATAAGAGGAATAAAAGCCTATGGTGCGAGTTCCATCAGGATCATGGCCATGTCACAGATAGATGCTTCGCTTTAAAGGATGATATTGAGAAGATGCTAAAATCTGGAAAGCTGAGGAAGTATGTGGATGGTAAGGCTCCAAAGGGTGGAAGAGATGACCCTAAGAAAAGAAGAAATGACAGATGCCATGGCAATGTCCCGGCCAGAAGGGACGATGATTCAGAAGGAGATGATGAAAACGACCCCGGTGAAGAGGGTCGGTATGATCTCCTTTAGTGTTAGCACCATATGTGGGGGATTTACAGGAGGTGGCTCTGAGGTAGCCGACAAGAAGGCTCATGTAGCAGAGGCCAGGTCATTGGCCAAGATCGAAGTTGTGAATCTAACGTCTTCTCATGCAGTGCAGAAGAAGAAGAAGGTAGACATGGACACCCTCGTAGTGGGGTTCTCCAGACTCGACTTCAAGGGTATCTTATCCCCCCATGATGAACCTTTGGTCATAACAACAAGGGTGCATGGGTGCGAGGTACGGAGGATCCTCATAGACCGGGGAAGCTCAGCAGACGTGATGTTCTGGCCTTGCTTCAAGAGCCTGGGTCTTAGCAGGGCAAGGCTGGTGTCCTATCATCACCCATTGATAGGCTTCAGTGGCAAAAAGGTCCACCCATTGGGCATGTATGAGATGGATGTATGGATGGGGGATGAGTGGCCTAGGAGGCTGA
The DNA here is from genome assembly GCA_949130495.1 of Sambucus nigra. Lineage (NCBI taxonomy): Eukaryota > Viridiplantae > Streptophyta > Magnoliopsida > Dipsacales > Adoxaceae > Sambucus > Sambucus nigra. The sequence continues at coordinate 329,715,187 of OX422217.1, read as the reverse complement.
CCAAGAAGATAAACTTTTTTGTTATGGACGAAAATGTCTTCTCGGCCTACAACCTCATCATAGGAAGGGTAGCCCTTAAAGAGTTTGAAGCTGTGCCGTCGACGGTCCATCAGATGCTAAAATTCCCGACTCCTTATGGAGTAGGGGAAGAGCAAGGGGACCAGACCACGGCGCGAGAGTGTTACTTCAACTCGGCCGAAGAGAGAGAAGCCCATAAGAGAGCAACCACCACTTACAGCATTGACACTCTTGACCCAAGAGACGAAATAAAATTGAAGAAGGGTGAGGCCGCGGAAGAGGTAGAATCCATCGTCCTCAATGAGGACAAGACGGAAAAAACCATCCAGGTCGGTAAGGACCTAGAGCTAGGAATCAAGGAAGAGCTGATAAACTTCCTCGGGAGGAAACAGAGTGTCTTCGCATGGAGTCACGCAGACATGCCTGGCATCGACCCTGAGGTCATGAGCCACAAGCCCAACGTGGACAGAGATGCCAAGCCAATCAAGCAGAGACGAAGAGTCTACTCCTGGGAGAAGTACGACGTCATTCGGGAAGAGGTAAAAAAGTTAGAAGAGGCCGAGTTCATAAGAGAGGTTACCTATCCGGAGTGGCTCTCAAATGCAGTCATCGTGCCTAAGGCCAATGGGAAGTGGCGAATGTGTGTAGATTTCACTAACCTGAACAGGTCTTGCCCGAAAGACAGCTATCCCTTACCTAGGATAGACCAGATGGTGGACGCAACGGCAGGGCACGAGCTCATGAGCTTCATGGACGCTTATTCAGGCTATAACCAAATCTTCATGGATGCTGAAGACTCTGAGAAGACAGCCTTCATTACTGACAAAGGGACGTACTGCTACAAGGTGATGCCCTTCGGTTTAAAAAATGCGGGGCCAACGTATCAACGTCTTGTCAATAAGATGTTCGAAGAGAAAATAGGTAAGACCATGGAGGTATATGTAGACGATATGCTAACGAAGAGCCTGAAAGCATGTACTCACTTAGCGGACCTTGAGAAGACCTTCGATGTCATGGACTCGTACATAATGAAACTCAACCCAGCAAAGTGTGTCTTCGGAGTAGGAGCTGGGAAGTTCCTGGGATTCATCATTAATCAAAGGGGGATTGAAGCGAACCCTGAGAAAATCAAGGCATTACTCGACATGAAGACTCCCAGGAGTATCAAGGATGTCCAGAGACTCACGGGAAGAGTGGCTGCCCTTAACAGGTTTATTTCTAGGGCAACGGACAAGTGTCTTCCATTATTTAAAGTTCTAAGAAAGGCCTTCCAATGGGATGAAGAGTGTGAAAAATCCTTCAACCAACTCAAGTCCTACTTAGGGTCTCCCTTGTTGCTTTCTCGGCCCATCACGGGGGAAAAGTTATTTGTGTATCTGGCAGTCTCTGAATCAGCCATCAACGCGGCCATCATACGGGAAGAGGATGGGGTCCAGAGGCCTGTGTACTTCAACAGTAAGTCCCTTCAAGGGTCTGAACAAAATTATCCCCGAATGGAGAAGTTGGCTTATGCCCTAATACATGCCTCAAGGAAAATGAAGCCTTACTTCCAAGCTCACTCCATGGTAGTCCTCACTGACTCCCCACTAAGGCAGGTTCTGCACAAACCTGAGAAGTCCGGAAGATTGATGACCTGGGCCATCGAACTAGGAGAATATGATCTTACCTACCAGCCTAGGACAGCCATCAAGGGGCAGGCCCTCACAGACTTTGTCACAGAATTCAACTGGGAAGAGGCTGGTAGAAGTTTGGAAGAGGCCGAGACAGAGAAAGGATTAGATGACGGCGAATAGACGAACCGTAGTGTCTTCCGATATTCGGAAGAGACGAGACCAAATGTCTTTCGAGATCGGGAAGAGGTCATCTCAGGCAAAACCCAAAACGGAATAGAAGAGAACGAAGAGGATCGATACCTCTTCAAGAAGGGGGTTATGAGAGAAGGGGTCTTCTCATCAGATACAGACGTCTGGAGCCTCTTCGTTGATGGCTCTTCCTGTGACAGTGGAAGCGGGGCGGGACTAATACTCTCGGCTCCAGATGGCGCCAACATTGAATACGCCTTGAGATTCAACTTCCAGGCCTCAAACAACGAGTCCGAGTATGAGGCCATGATAGCAGGTCTCTTATTGGCAACAACTCTTCGAGTAAAGCGACTCCTACTCCATAGCGACTCAAGGTTGGTTGTTAATCAAGTATTGGGGGTATACGAGGCCAAAGATGAAAGGATGGCCAAGTACTTAAAGAAGGTAAGAAGGTTGTTAGAATATTTTGAAGAAGCAAAACTGAAGAGAGTGCCTCGACTGAGCAACAATCACGCTGATGCATTGGCAAGGCTGGCCTCAGCAGTAAAGATAGATATGGGAAGGACCATTCCAATCGAGGTCTTAGGAAAAGGCAACCATCGAGGAGGACGAGGTATGTAGCCCTTGTCACAATGTGAACTTAGGAGACTCATGGATCGACCCGCTCGTCAGATACCTAAGAGAGGGAGAGCTGCCTGAGTCCAAGCTAGAAAAGAGAAAGTTGAGATACAGGGTTGTCAAGTGCTCAATGATAGGAGACGTCTTGTACAAAAAGGGGTTTCTATTACCTCTCCTTAGATGTGTGCATCCCATGGAAGTACCCCGGGTCTTACAGGAGGTTCATGAGGGTTCTTTATCTAGCCACATAGGGGGAAGGCCCTTAGCCAAGAGGATCATCACTCAGGGATACTGGTGGCCTACCTTGTCTAAGGACGCTTCAGACTATGTGAAGAGGTACGATAAATGTCAAAGGTTCGCCACTATCCCTCATCAACCCCATCAGCCTATGAAGTCAATCTCTTCTCCATGGCCATTTGTGGTATGGGGAATTGACTTGGTAGGACCTTTTGCCAAGAGCTGTCAACAACTATAGATTCTTGATAGTTGCCATTGACTACTTTTCAAAGTGGGTGGAGGCAGAACCAATGATAACAATTACAGAGCAGAAGACCTTCCAGTTCATTTGGAGGAACATCATATGCAGATATGGCCTCCCAAACACTCTCATCTCGGATAATGGGACCCAGTTCAAGAACTCCTCCTTAGAAAAGTATTGCCTAAGAGTGGGGATTAAACAGTTCTTCTCATATCCTGGTCGACCTCAGGCAAATGGCCAGACCGAGGTCACGAACAGAACCATCTTGGACGGAATCAAGAAGAGGTTAGAAGATGCGAAGGGGAGATGGACAGAAGAGGTCTACGCTGTGTTATGGGCCTACAGAACCACGGCAAGGACACCAACAGGAGAAACCCCATTCGTGCTGGCACATGGCTCAGAGGCCGTCATACCAACGGAAGTAGGACTACACACTCATCGGATTCAGACTTACGACCCAGACAGCAATGGGGAAGAGAGGAGGCTAGACCTGGATCTTATCGAAGAAAGAAGAGAAGACGCAGAGGTCAGAAAAGCAGCCTACCAGCAGCGGGCAGCGAAATTTTACAACCAAAGGGTGGAGTCAAGATCCATTGCAGTGGGAGACCTAGTGCTAAAGAAGACCCTACAAAAGGCAAATAAGCTACACCAACACTGGCATGGCCCCTACAAGTAACAGAAGAGGTTGTGCCAGGAACTTACAGGCTAGAAAACCTAGAAGGAGAACCTTTCACTAACCCATTGAATGCTGACCACCTAAAAAGATATTACATATGATGTTGCGTAGAATTTTATGAAAATGTACCGTCTTATTGAGAAGAGGTTATTAATAAAAAGATCAATTCCTACGACAGCTCTTATTCCATTTTTACATCAGAAATTATGAGGATAACATCTTAGGTGATGACCTCAGACCTTCATAACATCACTCGGTGGTGACGAAGTCTCAGCGCAGACACCTTAGTTAGATGACCTCAGACTCTTAACATCATTAATTTGGTGAGATTAATTATGAGGATAACATCTTAGGTGATGACCTCAGACCTTCATAACATCACTCGGTGGTGACGAAGTCTGAGCTTAGACACCTTAGTTATATGACCTCAGACCCTTAACATCATTAATTTGGTGAGATTAATTATGAGGATAACATCTTAGGTGATGAACTCAGACCTTCATAACATCACTCGGTGGTGACGAAGTCTGAGCTCAGACACCTTAGTTAGATGACCTCAGACCCTTAACATCATTAATTTAGTGAGATTAATTATGAGGATAACATCTTAGGTGATGACCTCAGACTTTCATAACATCACTCGGTGGTGACGAGGTCTGAGCTCAGACACCTTAGTAGATGACCTCAGACTCTTAACATCATTAATTTGGTGAGATTAATTATGAGGATAACATCTTAGGTGATGACCTCAGACCTTCATAGCATCACTCGGTGGTGACGAGGTCTGAGCTCAGACACCTTAGTAGATGACCTCAGACTCTTAACATCATTAATTTGGTGAGATTAATTATGAGGATAACATCTTAGGTGATGACCTCAGACCTTCATAACATCACTCGATGGTGATGAGGTCTGAGCTCAGACACCTTAGTAGATGACCTAAGATTCTTAACACCATTAATTTGGTGAGATTAATTATGAGGATAACATCTTAGTTAGATGACCTCAGACCTTCATAACATCACTCGGTGGTGACGAAGTCTGAGCTCAGACACCTTAGTTAGATGACCTCAGACCCTTAACATCATTAATTTGGTGAAATTAAGTATGAGGATAACATCTTAGGTGATGACCTCAGACCTTCATAACATCACTCGGTGGTGACGAAGTCTGAGCTCAGACACCTTAGTTAGATGACCTCAGACCCTTAACAACATTAATTTGGTGAAATTAAGTATGATGATAACATGTTAGGTGATGAACTCAGACCTTCATAACATCACTCGGTGGTGATGAGGTCTGAGCTCAGACACCTTAGTAGATGACCTCAGACTCTTAACATCATTAATTTGGTGAGATTAATTATGAGGATAACATCTTAGGTGATGACCTCAGACCTTCATAACATCACTCGGTGGTGACGAGGTCTGAGCTCAGACACCTTAGTAGATGACCTCAGATTCTTAACATCATTAATTTGGTGAGATTAATTATGAGGATAACATCTTAGTTAGATGACCTCAGACCTTCATAACATCACTCAGTGGTGACGAAGTCTGAGCTCAGACACCTTAGTTAGATGACCTCAGACCCTTAACATCATTAATTTGGTGAAATTAAGTATGAGGATAACATCTTAGGTGATGACCTCAGACCTTCATAACATCACTCGGTGGTGACGAAGTCTGAGCTCAGACACCTTAGTTAGATGACCTCAGACCCTTAACAACATTAATTTGGTGAAATTAAGTATGAGGATAACATCTTAGGTGATGACCTCAGACCTTCATAACATCACTCGGTGGTGACGAGGTCTGAGCTCAGACACCTTAGTAGATGACCTCAGACTCTTAACATCATTAATTGGGTGAGATTAATTATGAGGATAACATCTTAGGTGATGACCTCAGACCTTCATAACATCACTCGGTGGTGACGAGGTCTGAGCTCAGACACCTTAGTAGATGACCTCAGACCCTTAACATCATTAATTTGGTGAAGTTGGTTATGAGAATAGCATCTTAGGTAATGACCTCAGAGCCTAATAACAATTCAGTGGTGAAGAGGTCTGAGGTCAGAATTATTGACTGAGTATAAACAAGACATCACTACAACAAAATAATAGAAGAGATCACATGGCATTCAATAAAGGGAAGAGATCATATAGCATTCAGAGGTTGAAATACAAAGAAGTAACAAATATTCCTTGAATACAAAGTACCATGGTGTTACAAGTTACGAGTTACAAGTTACAAGTTACAAATCCTAAAGGTTTGGGGGGGGGGGGGACATTAACAGCCTCGGCCTGATTGGCTTGATCAGCATTAGTCACCTCGGCCACGTCATCAGTATGGTCTGCCCCTCCGACCTTGGTCCCTCCCAGATTTGCAGTCTCAGCAGGAGCAGCAGCCTCGTCCTCCACCTCTTGAAGCACCTGAGCAAACTGAGGGTCAGCAAAGCCGAGACCCACAAAGTCAGAGGCCTTTAGAGTACCGACCTCCCTCTCTCTGACTTCAGCCCATTTGGTAGTGGCCTTGATACCTCTTTCAAGATATTCAAAGCCAAACCCCATGAATTCGTCCGAGGCTTTGTAATCAGAAATTATTTTATCCGAGGCATCTTCGAGGGCAGCCTTGACAGCCGAGCTGACTTTTTGCTGCAGAACGTCATCTTTCGCCTTTAGGGCTTTGGCATGATCTTTGATGAGCATAGAAATGCCTTTCTCCAATCCCTTAACCTTACTTTCAGAGTTCTGCAGCTCTGATTTCAGACGATCGACCTCAGCATTTAGGGCGCTCTGAACCTTCTCGGCCTCTTGCCCCTTCTGGATGAGGGGCAATTTCCTCAGAGTCCAGTTCGATAGGTGGTGCATAGCAGCCACTCCCTGCACATTTAAGGAAGAGGTTAAGCTAGAGAAAAGTCAGATGTTGCACTTATAAAATTTTGACGAGAGATCAAGACGTACCTGAACGGCTCTGTGAAGGCCGAACTCAACCAGTAATTGTGTATCCAGAGACCTGAAAAAGCGCTTGTCAGCCTCGGTCATTGCAGAGTCGATGGCACCAAGGGCCTGCAGACTATGGCCGACAATGCTGTCAGATAACTTCAGCTGGTCCAGGCGGGCCGACAGGGCGTCGACCGAGGATATCGAAATTACAGCATCAGAGGCCTTCTTATGTCTCAAGGTCGGCCTCTGATCCTCTGAGGCAGGGGCTTCTGGGGCCCTCTTCTTTGAGGCCTGAGATTTGGATGTAGAGGGATCTGGGGGAGGAGCGTTCAGACCGGTTTTTTTGGCAAGTCTCGCTAAGCTCGGTGCAGCCATCTCCCACAGTTCGTCTGGAATGCCTTGTGGTCGCTCTACAAAAGTTAAAAGATATGGGTTAGAGATCAGATATGAATGAGTTCAGAGGTTAAACTTAAAAGAAAAATCCTTACCAAACTGAACAAGGGGACTTCCACCTAGGCCCGTCCCCGAGAGATAATGGGGGGTCAGCAAATGTTCGAACTTAACAAAAAGACCATGTGCCCCTTGGTCTTGTAGGACTTTCACCTTCTGGATATTCTGAGGACTTAGACCAGGATCGGCCCTAGCAGACATGGTGACCTTACCCCATTTGAGGGGTATCCTCGGCTCAAGTGTGGAAGAGGGAACGCATGGGCCAAATTCCCATGGTCCAGAGGCGAAAAAATAGCGGGGCTTCCAATTATGGTTTGAGGTCTGAGTCACCGGAGCATTTTCTTCTCAGGCCTCCGAGCCACAAAATGATAGTAGCTCTGATGGTTTTTGGCCGAGGTTGGGACATAACAACCAACGAAGACCTGAACTGGGAGGTCAGAGTGGTGGACTGCCCTCCATAAGATAATGGCCCCTATGATGACTCTCCAGGCGTTGGGGGACAGTTGTGAGGGGGACAAGTTGATATAAGAGAGAATGGATTTGATGATGGGATGAATGGGTGGGCGAAACCCTAACTTAAACATCTGCTCGTACATGCAGATTTCTCCATCTCGGCCGTGATAGGCCCTCTCTTACCTCAGAGGTCTCCTTAATTTTATGGAGGGACTAATGGAGTATAAATATCTGAAGCACAGAAGATCCACCTCAGTTACCGTGATCTTGATCTCGGCCGCCTCAGAGACGTCGACATCGCTTTCAGCATCTTCATCATCATCAAGATCAACGTCGAACGGAGCAGATGTAGATAGGTTACTAGTGAATCTCTGAGCGAACTCTTCCCCTGTGACAGCCGACAGGGGGATGGCGTCAAGAATGGGTGGCATAACCACACTCGGCTCAATAATTTAAACCTCTAAAGAAGAGGCTGAGGTGCTTGAGCCATTATGGGATGAGGCTCGGCTGGAGACCTCGGTCTGATCAGGGGCATGACCAGGCCGAGGTGTGAAATCCATGGCTTCCTGAAATAAGTCCACAGACATAGGGTTTGAGGTGGAAGACTCAGACTCAGACATCGGTATGGGGTCGGCAGGGACCTCTATCTGATAGAAGAACTCAGGGGGATCAGGATATACCACCTTGAGAGGTGGGGGAAAGATAGGTCTAATAGGAAATTCTTTCAACCTACGAGCCTCCTTTTGGGCCCTATCTATTTTCCTAATCTTTTCTATGGTCTTATATCTAAGAGAGGGGAAATCCTCAAGAAGCTGGTATAAAGGTCTGAGCATCAGAGGACGACCCTAAACTTGGGAATAACTCCTAAAACTACAAACAAGATTGACTTATAAAATAAAGGAGTCTAAAGATCAAACCAAGAAATTCAAAGCAAACACAGTTCGCCTAAAATAATGGTGCTCGCCGAAAAACTTAGAAATTCGTCGGAAAATGCAAACCGAAAGCGAAAAACAAAGGAAATGGAAGGAAGAAAATACCTGGAAGTGAAACAATGAAGGCAAATGAAGAAAGCTTGAAAAAAAAACCAACAAATGCCTATGCAGTAGAGCGTTGATTAGAGAAGCTTTAGAGAGAGAAATGGCAAGAAAAAATCATGCACATGAGAGAAGAAGTGAAGAGGAAGGAGGGAAAAGGGTTTTGAAACCCTTAAATACATGGGCGCGTTTCCCAAGGCCCATCATTGCCTTGGGAGCCCCAAAGGGCGGCTGAAAACACACGCCTACCAAGTGAGCATGCTCCAACATTGGACAAGTGTCAAGCAAGTACTGGTTCGTAAGAAGACAGGCCTCGGATGCGTACTAATCCCCTAGCCACCTTCCCTCATATGTGACTAGGGGTTGGGGGTGATTGATATGCCACAAGTGTGACTTCGGCCGAGGTGATGGTCGAGATATTGATCGACCCTGGATAAGCCATGGGCCCACGATATCAGCCCTCGGCCTTAGTAAGGTCGGCCCAGGCCGACACTATCACATACATTTCAAATGGACACTACGCGCATCACGGGCATCGATAGCATTCTCATATACCTGGGTATGGTAACCTCGGCCGAGTGTAGGCAGAGGTGACAAGAAGCCTTGGTAATCTTCAACATGGAATCAGTCCAACCTCGTCTGGGGCCGACCCCAGCATAATGTCTCGGCTGAGATCAGGCCGAGACTCCCTATGGCACATCTTGAATTGAACGAATATCAAGCCTTTACAGCTCGGCCTCTCCCAGGCCGAGGTCATGCACCAATATGGCGGCCGAGCATCTATTGACATTTGGATAAGGACACATGGGCACAAATCAGTTGTAACAAGATTATTCTCTACACGTGGGGAGAATATTTCATCATCATTCCTTACATGTGACAGTGACAGGTGGCTTCCCCCTATTGGTGAGGCTAACACACATATGCATATTACATACATGGGGGTACACTACACCCCCTAAGTACTGTTTATATAGAGGTAATCCTCTACCTTGCAAAGGATCCAGATATTCAACCCTAGCTGAAACTCTGTCTAGATACATAGTAGAGAGAGAAAGCTTGAGAGATTGTATCCATCGCCGTTAGTGCCTTGTTGCAGTGAGGTTATTCACACACACACACACACAGTGGACGTAGGCCAATTTAGGCTGAACCACTTATATCTGGGTGCTCTCTCTTCTTCTCCTCATCTCATTCCCTTACCTTTTACATAACTATGCTGCCATTGTTGTTCTTAGATTGGGCTTGAAAACACCTTATCTGGTGGTGCTAATTTCAGCATCATCACCCAGCATAGCAACAAACATAAAAAGCAACATTATAAATGAACACGTACAATAGAACAGTAGAAAACAATGAGACATGGAATCCCAACAAAAAATCACAGGACAATAAACACAAAGGACCACAACACCAAACCAGGTATACCACCCGAGAATACACCTCATTGGTCAATTTAACATTCAACTCAATATTACTAATCCAATCAATACTAAATAATTAGTACCATTAATATCACAATTACACATTAAGTATTAGAATAATAAAATCAGTAAAATGTTACCATGTACAAAACCAACATGATTAAATCACAATAGTATTCAAATTATTTTTGAAAAATACTGTTCACCCGAAATCACTATTAACCCAAAAATCACTATTCACCTAAAATCACTATTCATTCAATCATTATTCATCTGTTCTTTCTTCAGAAACACCGTAATTATTTATAAAACTTTGTAAAAATCATTCATTAATTAGAAGTGCATACCAATTAATACATATAAAATTGTTATTTGATGTAAAACTTTTACGTAAAAAATCATTGTTAACCCTTAAATGAAAATCCATGCAAAACACTATGCAACGCAATGCAATATGCAAAAAATATTAATAACGCACATGTGAACCCATGAAAATATACATCTCATAAAATCTTACTTCAAAATATTATAATGTGCCACGTAATAATATATTCAATAGTCAGGGTATTACAAATAGTGATATTTTTGCTTGAGAAATAATTATTCTGAAAATCTAAGCACTCAGTTGCGTTCGTCTCGTGAAAATAATCAAGTTTCGTAATTTGACATTCTTGAAAATATGTGCTTAAAGCCTCTCAAATTTAGGTTGAAGTGTTATTTAATGAAGGTTAAAGTTGAAATAAGGGATCTATAGTTTCTAGCCTTTGTTTTTGAGACAAGAGAGTTGTGCGTGATCTTTAAAAAAGGATAAATCTACATCGACACAAGGAGTTGGACACACACTTGTGACACATTGCACTAGACATGCTACAGGGAAAAAAATACAAGGGAATCTTTGTTGACTCAGCAAAGATAAAGCTTTTAAAAAGGAGTTAGTTATTAACTAATAAAAATACGAACCAATTAGCATGACACAATGCTAATTGATATTACGTAATACGAACACAAGAAAAATTAATTGTCATGTTTTAATCTCACACAAATACGCCCAATTACAACACATCACAAAATGAAATGATTATTTTAAACGTAACACGAACAAAATAAAACACGACTCAACATGAATTAATATTTCTTTTACGATACAAAAATGACCTAATTAAAAAATAAAAGGAAATCTCTTTTTACGTAGCACGAATACTGTAAAAGTAAAATAAGCCAATAAATAAAAATATGATACAATTAACTCGACACAACATGAAATATTTTTGCAAAATAAAATGCGTCGCGACATAAAGTCATATTTTTTAACCTCACACCGACGTCCTAATTAAAACATAGCATGCCATGAAATCTTTAAAAAAATCTATCATGAAACAAATAAAACGCGACTCAATATGAAATTGTATTTTTTTACCTAACAAAAGGACCCAATTAATAAACAAAGCGAAATCGTGTTTGGCAATAAAGATCTCGTGTAGTTTCATATTTTAATTATGACTTTCCGTGTTGCATTTTATTTTAACAATATTCGTGTTAGGTAAAATACAATTTCTTTTGTTTTTAATAGGGCCATTTTTTGTATCGTAAAAGAAATATGAATTCATGTTGAGTTGTTTTTTATTTGGTTCGTGTTAGGTTTAATAAAACCATTTCGTGTCGTGACATGTTTTAATTTGGCCATTTTTGTGTGAGATTAAATATAACTTTACTCAAGGGACGATTTTATTTCGTTTGTGTTTGTATTAGACAACAAATTAGCATTATGTCATGTTAATTGGATCGTATTTGTCTTGATTTATAAATAACTCTTTTTTAAAGAGCTTTTAGCTCTAATGAGTCAACAAAACTTCCCTTATATTTTTTGGTCCTCTAGCATGTTCAGCTCTCTGCATCGCAAATGTGTGTCTAACTTGGTGTGTCACTGTAGACTCATCCTTAAAAAAGAGTCATTGCCCTTTTAAAAGATTAACCTAAGGAGGCCTAATCGGATAACAAAAGAAAAAGGGAAATTAAAAAAAACACCATGCATCCAACCAATCACTGAATCCTAAAGACTCCATCCTTAACCACGAATTCATTCCCATCTCGGAGTTAAGATCATAGCCATCAAAGTCGAAATACCCCATTCTTTTTAAACAAATGAAATCCAAAATAGTTTTAACCAACTTTAAAACATCATAACTTGAATGTTGTAAACCCAAACCAAATTACTATCTTCGGGTTTAAGTCAAAACAAAACACTTAAATACCTCAACGATTTTTAAAAAAAATCTCATTTTACTAGATAATTACAGAATGCGAAAAATATTTAAAAAAATAGCCAAAAATCCATGAATTCAACTAAACCAAATATTTTTAATTTAATTCGAGTTCTAACAGAAATAATAAATTTAATAAATTAACCCAATTAATTAATAAATTTTAGATCCAGAAATTACGAGGTATGACAATCTTTCCCACTAGCACACGAATTTCGTCATCGAAATTCAATTAAGCAGAAACATCGTAATATAAAATCACACAAGTAATAAAGGCTCGTATACGCTTACCCATAGTATGCCATGACTTTGGTACCCATACACCCAATCTCATGCGCACATACTCCGCAAGTAAAACATAACAATAAATTTAAGGAGCATACCCAACTACAAATACATGTCCCATTTTGGTGGATTAACTTAATATTACCTTTAAGTGAATATACTTAGAAAATTTGTGGATAAATTCAAGATCACCCATTAGATATACCTAAAAAAACATAAGATTATGACAACATATGCTAATTGGTTTGTGTATGATAAGTAAGCTGGGGGCGATGCAAATTATACCATCAAGAGAATAAAATCTTATAATTTTAAAAATAACCAATCCTTTTTTAAAAAAATTATGTATTATTCTTGCATTATTTTAAAATTTTAAGAATTCAATGGAACAATGTTCTCTTATTAACAATTTTTCTTTCCTTGAAGGTCAACAATGGTCTAGGCAAGGTCAACTTAACCCGTCTAAAAATGGACCATGAGCTTTGAGGTGGATGGTTAAATGAGTCGAGGACCGTGACACCCCTTAAAATCCATAAGAGGTTGATCAAATATAATACAAATAATACAAGAGTCTAAGACAATTGAATATCATTCTAAGCATAAATTAATAACACTAACTTGTATGAAGTAAATAAAAAAAACATAATTAGAGAATGAGCATGCAATAGTAATAAACCCAACTTTGGAAATACAACTATCTTAAATAAATCCAACACTAACTGAAAATAGAAACTATAATAATCCGACATGATTGTAACATCAATAGATTTAAAGAGAATGACCACGAAAGCTCAACACCTAAATACTACTAGATAAACAACTGGAGAAACTGCAAAGATATAAATCAGGGTTGAGCCTGTCATGGCGGCATAGGTCCTGAAAAGCCTAATTAACAACAACATTAACAACAAGTCTACAAAGAGTACAAACTTCATGGAATTTGTTCTACAATAATAACTACACATCCTCCCCTTATATTTTAGTTGATTTTAACATAACTTAAACCAAACAATCCTAAATATATCATGCATTAAATCCCAAGACCAAGTGAACCCAATGATTAATTATTATTCTCCTCAATTGAATATAATAAAAAGGTTTCGTAACTAATATCATTATGTACATCTCTAGTAAAATATCAATATGGAAAGACAATCTTTACGTCTATTATTCACATAAGTACGATCCCTGACACGTATAAATAAATAGGTTATGCATGAATCTACTTTTAACGAAGGTTTTCCCTATTGCCTTTGGAGATCACTCATACAACTAGCTATAGTTGTAGGCCGTCTCACACCCATAACTTCACAACATCATAGTGTGACACCCCGTCTAATTAAATATCGAGTAACTACTCCTTTATTAAATTAATACTGAATATCATGTTGGTTCAGTCTTAGCATAAAAATATTTAGTTAGTTTCTAGCCACCTAATATTTAAAAAGTGAGATGCCAAATTTTATTAATTAAATTAACTTACAACCAATTAATGAATAACAACCCATTCAATATTCACATAAACAATCCCATAAGAATAATTAATAGAAAGAAATAACAGGGTCTGGAGTAACACTACAAATATAGTCTCAATGCCAAATAATCCCAATACAAAAGTCTGAATAAATAAATCCAACATCTGAAATAAATGAAAGTCTGAAACTGCCATCTCTGAATAAGAATAGGCAACATGCCCTAACTAATATGAAAGACTCTGAAGGAAGAAAAGATAGATTTGGAGGCGTCTAATACCGAGATCCTGTAACTTCCACAGCAGTTACCTCACCTCAACATAATGGACTTGGTGTCCCTGTGGTTCGGCACCTACAAGGTTTTTACAAAACAAAATAAATTTGGAAGAAAACAGGTCAGAGCCCAAGGAAAAAATATTTTAAAAACAACAAGTGTTTAATTTCATTAAATAGTAAATATCATATACATGTTAGTCACATGCTCTCACTTGAGATTTTCACCCCTCAATTATTGTGCACGCCTAACACATATTTACTACCCATCCTAGCTACGCTACCCACCTATCTTGTCGGTACCAAATCTTTGTCTAAAGGGATTACTATATTGAGCAACCTGTATTACCCAAATACCATGGAATTCCATTTTCATTATTTATTAATCAATTTTAAGTAACGTAATACTCACTTTGAATTTCCACAAGTTTACATTATTCTATAGGTCTCATCCTAACTCATTTACCAAACAAAAAAAATATAACAATCTAAATTATATATTTATATCACTCTCAGTATATATATACACATATGGCACCCCTAGGTTGCGCTACGGTGCATGAATACTCTGCTATCGAATCCCGGTACATCACGTACATACGGATCATGAGTTCTGAATCACTCAGGAACAGTATCAATACAAATCACACATATTGAAGGCGAACGTAGTTCACATAGCTATGGGTCACGCACATACCTACACTCCCATAGTCAGCTGACTTATCAACTAAAAATAAGTCTTCACAGTCCATGTTCTTAAGGTACCTAATCTAAATCCCCCCAAAGGCATACAAGACAAGATTATGCTCTTCCTACAACCTCCCGTGATCGCAAGAAAGGTAGGTATGTCATACACATAATAATCCATATATTAGGTAATCACACAAACCAATTAATCATCATTTCAATATAGGTATACTCCTATCTTATATTACAAGTCTCATACGTAGTATAGGTTCATCCCGACTATTCTACGTAATATGTTTAGTGCGACAACTCCTATCGTATACATACGAGTACTTAGACCTATCCCAAATGGTTATTATGTCTCCAACTTGTGTCTAAGGTTATTTCAGTAATTTAAAGTCCCCCTACTAATGTCTCTAACCTTAAGTTATTGTTTATCCAAATTAAATTCAAGATCCTAAAATTTCCAATCGGAACTCACTCGTCAGACACTCGTAAGTTTATCATTTAATCCCAAACCAAACTAACATTTTTCAGGCCTTAAATAAACCCCTACTAACCTTCCTTAAGTACCAATATGTTCAAATATTCCACACCAATAATTCTTAAAAGACGGGAATAGTTAAACCTTAAAAGAAAATTTTATCACAAATACACGGGGAGTGGATCGATCGAACTGAAGGGTTGATCAATCGATCCAGTCAATTGATCCTGTCAATCGATTGACATTGTTAAGTCTATCAATCGATCCATCATATATTAGCCAACGATTTCTGCATATTTTTGCGAACGTGTTTCATCAATTTCAACCCTCAAATCCTCTATTATAATGTCCCAATCTCCCAAATATTTATACCAAATGTTATACCAACATAAACTCATAAATTCTATTGTCTTAGAATCATCAAATCATTATGGGTTGTCAATTTCTTGGATAAAATCATGTATATTTCATAAGAACCCTATTTCTTCTATTTTCTTCAATAACATCATATAACTCAACATAAAATCGTAATTCTCTACACATATGGATCATGATTGCTTGTCGGCTATTTTTTCCAGAAGTTAATCCACATGCAAAAACCTACCAAGATTAAGATTTAAATATTTAAATCCATTATTTCATAATTTTCAAGGTTTTTCTCCAATTCCAAACTATCATGGATAATATATACACTAAATTATTACAAGTTAAATCACTTTCCTGGAAATGGAAGTTCTGATCCTTTGGTGAAGATGATATAGGAGTGATCCTCTCTTCTCGATCTATCCGATGGTAGTGATGGTGGTGCAAAAAGCCTAAGAATGATGGTTCTCCTTTGTGAACTTCCTCCACTTCTTCTCTAATGGCCGTCTGTGAGTTTTGGTGGTGAAAACCCTAAGGGATCTAACCTAGAAGATGATAAAGCTTTATGAATTTCGTGGATTTAATTACCCTAAAATTTAAAATGCCCAAAATACCCTCCCGAGTTACCGACTTGGCCTAAAACTGTCCCGCGTCCTAAACTAAACCCCTGGGTAGACTTTTATGATTATCTCGACCCTTTCGTACACATTGGCGCACTTAAAATGACCATAAGGATGACGTATAAATAAACCAGAAGAACCTCTTAGCATCGGCGTAGCTCTTCTATCGATCCTGAGCAATTCGAATAGGGATCCAAATCATCTCTATCCTGGATGAAGTATCTTGGATCACCTACAGCCCAAGTATCTTGTTGTCCCCCACCTATTAACAACACACTGGAGAACGACAAGGACTACCGTAAAACGCCTCAAATGGAGCCATGCCAGTAATAAATTGGTAGGAGTTATTATGGCCAAACTCCACTAGTGGGAGATACTGCTCCCATCCCCCGCTAAAATCTAGGATACCCATCCGCAACATATCCTCTAACATCTAATTTGTTCGCTTAGTCTTCCCATCAGTCTGTGGGTGGTAGTCCAAACTTAATCGTAACTCTGTACCCAATCACTCACTTTGACTCATAAAAATTCTTACAACCAAAATACTAGGCCTAATACCCTTGTTAATGTTAATATTCCTCAATACCCCCATAATTACCATAAGAGTCCAACTAAATTCCACAATATATTCATTGGTTAATATCATCTAATAAATTATTAATTTCTATCCCATAGAGTAATTAACTAACCATCAAGTTATTGATATTTTTTTATTAATTGAATTATAATACCCCGTACTTTTATAGATATTTAAATTACGTAAGTGACATAATTTGGTAATTAGAGAAAATTATTGTGAATAGTAATTTTGGAATTTAGGAGTGTAATTTAATGAATTTAGAAGTTAAAGTGAATAGTAAATATTAGTTTGCTGGTGCTGGATTAATATTTACATGGGTTATATTTTTTTACGTGACTTAGTAAATAAGTAGAAATATTTTTAAGTCATGTCAGAGTTGGGTTAAGTGACGGGAGATAGTTTACGTTGTAGGAAACGCGTATAGAGAAATGTCGGGTGCAACTAGTGAATTTTAGTTAGGTAACTCGAATGGAGATTTCGAGTGCACAGTTGGTTTCGAAATGGTCGAGATAGTTTGAATAGAGTATCCGGGGGTAACGTTTGGATTCCGGGGAATTTCGAACTAGTAGGGACTCACAATTGTGTAAACGAGTCAAAATTGGATTTAATAAGGGATAAACCCTTATCTCCCCCTTATAAGACCTAAAAGAGAGAAATAGAAGAAATAAAAGAGACGAAAGAAGAGAAAAGGATAAATGAAGAGATAAAGGGGGATTCCAGGTCAAACTTCACAGGATTCGACCCAAGGTCGTCAGATTTCATCCACGAGGCAAGTATTTACTTGCTTTATTCATTTGAGTGGGTATCTCATATTATAGTTGATAAACTAGATAAATTTTGGGTTAGAAACCTTAAAATAAATTTGGGAAATTTGAGTTTAAGTTTGCAAATTGAGGTATTGTAAACTCTTAACAATTTCTAGTGTTAAACCCATGATAATGGAGTGTAGAGATGGTTAGAAATGGGAGAAATGATAAACTAGAGCTTTAATGGCTTTAGGGTTTAAATCTAAGAGAAATGGTTTAATACCACAAATTATTCGATGTGTTAGTTATAAATCAGTGTTAGAATGATTATATTATTATTGGTTTAGATTACAAACTACTAAAATGGAGATTGGGTTGATATTTCGAATTTTTGGAGATTGAGAAATTGCCTAAATAGTGCCCTCCGAACAGGGCGAATCGATTCAGGTCTAGACTGAATCAATTCGTATAAGGGGATCTGTAAGGTCGTCTCAAATCGAATCGATTCGGATTGAGACCGAATTGATTTTTTTTTGGGGACTTGCTAGCAGAGAACTTTTCGAATCGATTCAGATTGAGACCGAATCGATTCGCTAGCCCGAATCGATTCGCATTTGGGGCGAATCGATTCTCCTTTTTTGAATTTGGTAGTTTTCTTCCCTTAAGTGTATGGGGAGTTAAATCACAAATTAGAGATTTTTGTAGTTAAGCGGGGTAGCTTAACTAGGTTATTTAAAATGAATGCGATAGGTGTGAACTATTAGAAGAGGGGTGAGGTGTATCTCATGGGAGTGCGATACCAAATTTGAATATGAGATATTTCATGATTTAAAATATGTCATTTGATGCACTTGATGAATATTTTCAAAACTCCAGCCTTGACCCGTTTCTCTATTTTTCCCTTCTCTTGCTATATATGTATATATATAGGTGTACAGACGTAGGGACTCTTAGATGATGATTCTTTCGAGTCAGACATTTTCTTGAGCAACTGTGGATGCATGCAAGTTTATTGCAGACGCTTATATCATTGAGATCTAGTTAGGAAGAACTATAAAAACACTCGAGTCGATAGCCCAACTGTATTCATTTATTCTTTTATCGCATTTCAATTTGCGGCATTCGATTTGGTTATATTATGTTACCGAGAGTTCGGTTATTTATTTCATTTCAATTTTTGTATATAAATTGTTGTCATTGTTTACTTGGTTGGTTCGGTTAAAAAGATTAGTAAATAAAATTTTTACGCCAGCCTAATAAGTTATTAATAACTAAATTGGTTTTCGGCAATGATGGTAAGAATGGACCATATGATATTCATGTTTTAATCTGGTATAGGATTAATCACCCAGTATCTTATTAGGCGGGGTGTCACAGATGGTATCATAGCATCAGGTTCTAGTGTCCTTACGAATCTGTTCGAACGTACTACGCTTTCAGCGTTGCTTTCTATTTGATATAGAGCCTTATGATTAGGATTGTTGATTCCTATTGTGAGATTTCTCTCTCCTGCTATTATGTAAGATTATAGTAAATCTTTTGCACGCTCGTTTGGGACTCGTGTGCTGATAGAGGAAGGGAAACCATGGAAGGCCATGATAAGGGAAGCAGGAGACGGGGCTTGGTAGGAGCTATGAGTTGAAATTGGGGACGAGGACCGCAGTAGAGGTCACTACTTTTACGGCATTATTATGAATTGCTGCAACAACTACTAAGTATAGTAGTTATAATTATCTACATACCGCTGAAGTAGAGAGTGGTTCTAAACTTGAATTACCCAGTGAAGTTAAATAGGGAAAAAGTTTGAAAGGTCTTTGATAAGTACCATACGTTGAAGTTAAGTTATGCGAAAGCAGTGTAGTGTTATCCAAAGGAAGTGGAAGGCTCAGAAGCTTCGGCTTAGAGCAGGGTATAGGAATGCCTAGATGTGAAAATTTGAGGAAAATATTTCACTAGTTGGAGCAGTGTCGAAATGGTGGGAACCGTGATCACCATATTTGGGGGAGTAGGATGTTTTGCTCATAGAGGGATCTTACGGATGGTTTTAACCGTGAGTTACTTTGATTTATTAGAAATGAAGAGAATGCAATTTTTAGATTATTCACACGAGGATCAGTCACAGGCCGACGGTGAATAAAGAGTGATATGGAAAAAGGAACTTTGTACTGAAGTAAGGTAGGTACAATGGATAAAGAGTCCTTCGGTGGAATAAAAGGCTCACTAGTAAGTGTTTCTAATACTTATAAAGAATTTGTGTTCATGAAACCCCACCAGTGGACATCCACCCAGGGATTAATTGAAATTGGGTTGTTGAGGCAGGTAGTATTGTTTCCTTTTAGTCGTAGGAGCTAAGGGAGCTATGAAGGTGATTGTCAGGATCGAGTGTATTAATGTCCGAGATACTGATAATTTAACATGGTCAGGGTGGCCAGCGAGGGGGAATAGGGTGATGTGGAGTGTAGAACCACACAATTAGTCCTTGCCTAGTAGGAGTTAAAGGACAAGAGTAGGTTGATTATGTGGAACATCGATTAAAGTAGTTTTTAGTTCGGTTAAGACAAGTGTACTATGTCTAGGAACCAAATGAAGCAGTCAGGGAGATTGGCAAAGTTATCATTATGAGTTTCACCTCAGATGAATGAGGTATATTTTGTGGCTAGATAGAGTCACATCAGTTTTTTAACCCTAGATTCGTGTGTGTGATTAGAGTTTTGTGCCAGTATCGATAATATTATAGAGGGTATATCTATATGTTTTTCCGTGATAGAGGGGTACTATTTTTCTTCATTCATTATGAAAATGGGCGTTGGTATATTGAGCTTATATTTGGGTTGCACTGCTCATTTTTTATGTGTTATAAGAGTATAGTATTATTCTGAGTATAATATGTCTTTGATTAATCAGAGCTATAACAGGCTAATGATTGCAAGGCTATCGCATTCGCAGTTCCAGGGTGGAACTGGTTGTTTTTGTGACATCTCACCTGGATACGGGTTGAGCTCGCCATTTATTATATGCTTAGATGGAACTTCGATGAGTAGACGCTAGCATGACTTTAGTGAACGGGGACCTTATGATCTAAGGTATGCAGGATTAATTATTTTACTTGTTTTATGCTGACATACCTCCACGACCGACAAAGTTAAGTAATAGTGTATCAGAGGGGTTCCTTGTTTGGATTTCTCTTGTGAGACACTCCACGCATGAACCTCAAAGATGTTGGGAGTGGAGAGATGTTATTGTATACTAGGATGTTTATTTTGATGATAAATTAGCTGAGAGTCATGGTATGATTAAGGGCTAATGAAAGTGGAAGTGCTGTGGAAAAGCGCTGGAATGTTTCTCTCACCGCAAGTATATGGGTGAGGCAAGATAAAGGAAATTTATTTGTGGTTTATAGTCAGGCCTTGAGTAGAGGGTAAATTTGGAGATAATATGTTTAGGGTATGATGTTTGTAGAACTTATGCAGAGTATAGGCGACCCGATTAGTTAGACTTTCCATTTCACCGAGATGGAAGGACATAGTGGTAGAAGCGCTTAGTAGGTTTACGAGGTAGGATTTAGAACATCCCGGTTGTGTGCCTCAGGTCGTTATATTTGATGACCGACGACGCAAGGTAGTAGTGTAATAGGAGGATTCTTTATTTGGATTTTGCTTTGTGAGACGTACCACGCATGAAAGCGAGCTAATGTCGGGAGTTAGGAAAGGCCTTGACTGCTAGGGATATAGTTAGTATAGTACTCATCTTACGTGTGTACGAAAACACATCGATCTTAGGAATACCATAAAGTAAGGCCAGTAGGGCCAGTGGAGCTGTTATAGGAAGATTGTAGTGAGTTAACCATGAGTAGATTGGTGGGTTAACCTTGAGAAGGATTAGAGTTCCAAGTATTGGAAGAATTGAATCTTAAGAAGATTGTTGAGAGGACCCAGGTCCAGGCCGAGGAAGTGAGGCCCATTTTTTAGAGAGAGTGTTACGTGTGTGACCCTTAAAATAGTTGTACAGATGTGAACGGGTAATAGGGTGTGTGAGCACCTTAGCAAGTTGATTTTATATATCGTTTGAGATAGAAGATGCATAGTATATAATGCTGAAGAATATGTTGTGGGGTAGTTATAAATGCTGGCACGCATAGGAGGTATGAGATAATCCAATTATAAAGTGTAGTTTCCTTTTTGAGGGAAATTACATGTCCTGATGTAGATGAGTGCACACTTAGAGTCGTGGTTCTCTGATGGAATCAATACGTTAGAGCGATGAGCATAGTCCCATTTTCTTTATATGAGGTTATAGAAACACTAGGTGCGATGTGACATTGTTAGAGTCAACCTTGCGACCGAGGGAGTGTTGTAGCATATTGAGATTTAGATGAGCTTGTTATTAAGCTACTGTGTTAGAATATAAGCCTTGAGATATGTGGTATATGGTAGGGTACCATTGGGTAGTACCATTCGACTTCGGTGTACTAGGACGTAGTATGATTAACGATCCTAGGTTGGTAGTACAAGTTGTATCCAAATTTCGAGCACAAAATTACGTGGTAAGGGGGGAAGTATGTAATACCTCGTACTTTTATAGATATTTAAATTACGTAAGTGGCGTAATTTGGTAATTATAGGAAATTATTGTGAATAGTAATTTTGGAATTTAGGAGTGTAATTTAATGAATTTAGAAGTTAAAGTGAATAGTAAATATTAGTTTGCTCGTGACGGATTAATATTTACTTGGCTTATATTTTCTTACGTGACTTAGTAAATAAGTTAAAATATTTTTAGGTCATGTCAGAGTTGGGTTAAGTGACGGGAGATAGTTTACGTTGTAGGAAACGCGTGTCGAGAAGTGTCGGCTACGACTAGTGAATTTTTGTTAGGTAACTCGGATGGAGATTTCGAGTGCACAGTTGGTTTCGAAATGGCTGAGATAGTTATAATAGAGTATCCGGGGGTAGCGTTTAGGTTCTGGGGACTTTTGGACTAGTAAGGACTCGCAATTGTGTAAACGAGTCAAAATTGGGTTTAATAAGGGATAAACCCTTATCTCTCTCTTATAAGCCCTAAGAGAGAGAAAGAGAAGAAAGAAAAGAGAGGAAAGAAGAGAAAAGGAAAAAGGAAAAAGGAAAAAGGAAGAGAGAAAAGGGGATTCCGGGCCAAAATTCGCAGGATTCGACTCAAGGTCGTCGAATTTCATCCATGAGGCAAGTATTTACTTGCTTTATTCATTTGAGTGGGTATCTCATATTATAGTTGGTAAACTAGATAAATTTTGGGTTAGAACCCTTAAAATAAATTTTGGAAATTTGAGTTTAAGTTTACAAATTGATGTATTGTAAACTCTTAATGATTTCTAGTATTAAACCCATGATAATGGAGTGTAGAAATGGTTAGAAATTAGAGAAATGATAAACTAGGGCTTTAATGGTTTTCAGGTTTAAATCTAAGAGAAATGGTTTAATACGATAAATTATTTGTTGTGTTAATTATAAATCAGTGTTAGGATGATTATATTATTGTTTGTTGAAATTAGAAACCAATAAAATGGAGATTGGGTTGATATTTGTGATTTTTGGAGACTGAGAAATCGCCCAAATAGTGCCCTCCGAATATGGCGAATCGATTCGGGTCTAGACTGAATTGATTCGCATGAGGGGATCAGTGAGGCCATCTCAGGACGAATCAATTTGGATTAAGACCGAATCGATTTTCCTTTGGGGACCTTCTTGCAGAGCACTTTTCGAATCGATTTGGATGGAGCCCGAATCGATTCGCATTTAGGGCGAATCGATTTGCCTTTATTGAATTTGGAAGTTTTCTTCCCTTAAGTGTATGGGGAGTTAAATAAAAAATTAGAGATTTTTGTAGGGGATTCTAGACGTGATATTAGAAATCCTAGACAACAGAATTGAGGATGGGCAAACCTTAGATTAAAAAAGGGAACCTTGGATTAGTTAAGGGTTCAATCCGGGGTATGTACCTAATGAATGTTTAGGACGAGAGACATTCGAGAAAATTATTCGTCAAGTGTTTGTAGATATATTTATGCGGTTAGGATAAATATGGGCCGATTGTAATTGAGTAAATCCTAGGACGCGATTATGATGGAATTTAGGATATGGGCTAAAGAGAATTAAGAGGTTATCCTATACGTCTATTGGCGACTATTAGTATAGGTGATGCGATACCTATGGAATTAAGATAATTAGTTAGTATACTTATTTAATTATTATGAACTGGTATATTCGGGTTTATATTATAAGCATTAAAAGTGATTAAGGTGCGAGTTATATTTAAGTAAGATAATACTTTTGGGTTTAGTATTTTAAGTGTATGAATACTTATATACTATCACGAATGGGAACATTCGGATTATTGGCTATCGCTATAAAAAGTTCGACAATTATAGCCAGAGCATATTGAGGAACGTTATATGTTATATATGCGGGTATTGTTACAGTATATATATATGACTTATTTACAAATATACTGGTATGCAAACGACATATTTTTGTATGTTTATATCTCTAGTACTATCCAGGGAGGTTGCGCGATGAGGGTGAATCCCCTAGCTTGCGGAGCAGGGGGAGTATATCCCTAGGTCATATCGTCCCGCATTTGGGTGAAATATTTTTATCCCATTTTAGGAGGGAATGTAATCGCCTCCACCATTTTGTATTTATAACATGATCATGAGAGAGTCTGACTTGGTATCGGGGTTAATTTGAGCAAACACAGATTTGGATTGGTACTTTGAGACCGCACCCTCGAGTTATAGCTCGATGGGATGGTTATTATACTTATGATTGTAAAATTGGTATAAATATACTTGTTTTTTTAGTATATTGCTTGTATATGAAGATGAGATATCATATAACTTTGAATGGTGTACAGTGTAAGATGAATAAAAGGTTATTCTTCTTCCGGTAGTTTTATATCCGGAGTAATAAAAATGGGAATCGTAGGTTCAAGTGAAAACTATATAATAAGGGATATTATATGTTAAAGAGAAAGTTACAGAATATGAACAGTATAGTTATATATATAAACGAGGGCTATATATATATCAAATCGAGAATTATATCCATTAAATCTTATGTATTAGCTTACGGTATAACATAGTATATCACGCTAGGTAGGTGATAGTAATGAGGGTTCAGAAGTTGGGTGAAAGAGATTAGTTAGGCTGGGTAGCTTAACTAGGTTGTTTAAAGTGAATGCGATAGGTGTGCACTATTAGAAGAGGGGTGAGGTGTATCTCATGGGAGTGCAATACCAGTTTTAAATATGAGAGATTTCATATTTTAAAATATGTCATTTGATGCACTTGATGAATATTTTCAAAACTCGGGCCCTGACCCGTTTCGGTATTTTTACCCTCTCTTGCTATATATGTATATATATACGTCTCCAGACACAGGGATACCTGGATGATGATTCTTTCGAGTCAAACGTTTGCTTGAGCAGCTGTGGATGCATGCAGGTTTATTGTAGACGCTTCTATCCTTGAGATCTTGTTAGGAAGCACTGTAGAAACACTTGGGCCGATAGCCCAACATTATTAATTTATTCTTTTACCTCATTTCAGTTTGCAGCATTCTAATTGGTTGTATTATGTTACCGATAGTTCGGTTATTTATTTCATTTCAATTGTTGTATATAAACTGTTGTGATTATTTACTTGGTTGGTTCGGTTAAAAAGATTAGTACATAAAATTTTGACGCCGGCCTAATAAGTTATTAGTAACTAAATTGGTTTTCGACAGTGATGCTAAGAATGAACCATATGAGATTCCTATTTTAATCTGGTATAGGATTGATCACTCGGTATTTTATTAGGCGGGGTTTCACATGAATGTGACACATAATTTCTCTTAAAAAAATTTCTTCTTTTAAATTTCCTTCTTTTAACTCGTTCTTGGTATGACCGTTCTAATTCAGCAGCTCAAACCCATGCTTGTAAATAAAATCAAACCATTCCCAGTCCCAAGGAAAGATGAAGAAAAAGTCTACCTCCCAGTATGTCACACGAACGAGTTGGAGGCTAATTCGCGCGATAGGGTATGCCGCTCGAATGACACGTGGCGTCGCTCGAACGACCCCCTTCTCCCCTTCCCCACGCTACTTCCAATTTGTTCTTCCAGAAACCATTTCTAAACCCAAAACGAAGTTTATGAACCCCAGAAATTGTTTATCCAGAAACAACCTTTTCATCCAAAAACCAACACAAAATCTATGCATTCAGACCTAAAATTCTTGATATGTTCAAGGCTTATCCCATTAATTTATTTTCCAATTTCCAACTACCATTTAATTTACAATAAAGGGTATTCATTAAGGGAACCACATCAAAATTTAGTCCACTATTTCACAGTGATATTCACTACTTTAATTAGCCGACTATCTCAAATTTAGCTACAAAAAATCTTACGGATTCTATCACCAAAATTTCATATTCCATGATACCTAATTTATGGGATAAATCAACATAAGGGTCAGTCCTTTACATGTATTATTCATCGTTACATCAATCATAATCAAACCTAAATCCTAGAAATTAAATGGGCTATTACATACATCAAGAAATAAATTGGAAACATAAATTAAGCAAGAGAATTCTTGCCTTTAAAATCTGTAGATGAGAAGCCCTTGATTTCTTCATTTGGTCCTTCCCCTTTTCCCCTCTTTTGGTATTCCTCCATTCCTCTTCCGTAATTATTATTTTAGGTTTTGTGGAATGATAGTGGGGGAGTGGTTTACCCCCACTTAAACACTAAATAAAAGGCTAATCATGAGTTGGGCCTAAAACCAACTTTTGGACCCCCAAATGGACCCGAATCCAAAACCCAATTAGCCCAAAAGTTTCTAACTCACATACCTATGACACAGGGCCATTTCTAAATATTTAAAACATTAAACCGAGTTTCTAATACTCCCCACAATGCGTCCCAATTATTTTTATTTCACTAAGCCCTCCATAAATTTATTGATGTGTGATTTATTTTTCACTAGTAAGCCCATTATGTCCAATTGAGATTTATAATTATAAAATCATGAATAAATGTTTATTTAAATTAAAACTTTTACTCGCTTAAATTTTAAATCCTCCCAATTAAATTTATTCTCAAAATAAATCCGAAATCATTAAAATTTATTAACGTTGTAATATTTTATTCTAAAAATTTTGGGGTATTACATTATCCTCCCCTTATAATGGAATTCCGTCCTCGGAATTATCTAAAGCCCAACCTTATGTTTTAATTCTCATTATTAGCCTAAGTCTTACATTTAATTAGTCCATACCCATATCACATGAGATAAAAGTAAAGGCTCGCCCATGCCTATCATAACATCACTGGGTGTTCAGATATTCCACATTATATGTACACACACATAATATTAACAAAGATGGATAGAACATATAAATCTAATTTTTACCATTCATACCAAGCATATCCGTACACCAAATATACCACCATATATGTACATGAGAATTAAAATGCTGATCTTAGTATCCGACTTCCCTTAACTCCCGACTTTTTCCAATTTCGTGCGTGGGACGTCTCGTAAGAGAAATCCAAATAAGAAACCCTCCAGATACACCACTGTATGGCTTAGTCAGTTATTGAGATCCATCGACCCAAGATTAACAGAAATGGAAATAAACCTAAATGTATGCAGTAGTAATGCAAATTCCAACTTTTGCCCATTGCCAATTAAAGTCTCATATCACCAAAGGAATACACTAGATCCCAATAAATTTACACATTTAATTATACTAATAATAACCCAAAATTTCCCAGGGCCTAACATCTCTATGCTCCCAACCTTTGCTACTTTCATGCGTGGGATGTCTCTCAAGCGAAATCCAAATAAGGAACCCTCCAGATACACTACTATATAGCGTTATCGGTCGCTGAGATCCGTCAGTCTAGGACCCATGTATATAATGTACTCAATTAATTTATAAGGCTCTCCAGGCCCTATAGTCGGCCATTTAACCATATTTAGACTCAAGGTGTCACAATTTCCTTTAGTAATTTTTTTTGCCGTAAAAATTAATTCCAACTAGTCACACCACATTCGACTATTACTTTTAATTATTTTCGTAAAATCAACTCAAACCTTATGGTTTAAGTTATATTGAGGTAAATTATCGTACCCTTACACACGAGACATGTTAGGTGCCTATCCCTCAACTAGCGGGTGAACCAATGTATAGCGTTTAAATAAAACAGAGTCTACCCTCCCCAATGTGAAAATGAGATATCATCTACTACGGAGTATTGTGAACTAGTAATAAACAAATAATGTCCTACAAAATAAAAGAATTAGGTATCATACCATCACTATTTATGCTGGTTCTAGTCCTTATCCTGATGCGAGGTGATACACGCGCCCGTACTGCAATTGCGAATGTTGTCCCTGAGGTGGAGCGAGTAGCGTTGGCGTGGCGAGATCTACCACCAATGGCTGTACCTGTAGTGGTCGGCACTCCCACTAGGGTGCCTGGTGTCCCCTATATCTCCCTAACTCTTGTGTCGCTCTATTACCTTCAGGGAACTTCCTGGAGAAGTGGACCTTCTCACCACAAATATAATAATTGCCCTGAAACTGTTGTCGATCTGGCAGTTACCCCTGTTGGACCTGACTTTGATGCCCTTGGCCCTGGTGGCCTCTTTGAGATTGGTCCGAGCCCTGTATGTTCCCATTATCGAAACCCCTAGATCTTTTGTCCTTCTCTGAAGGTTGAGGGCCTCAAGATTGCTGAGCCTCCTGACTATTACTGCCATTCACCCTACTTTATTGGTTAGACGTCTCGGAGCGGTGTCTCTTCTCCCATTATCTTTCTGGAATTCCCTATGATCATGGAAATACAATAAAGTAGCATTCACTACCTAGTTATATGTAGTGAAAGACGAATTCTCCAATAATGATTGTCTGATGTGCCAGGCTATCCCTAACATAAACTTTTCTATTGTCCTTTACTCTGTACTCACATACTCCTTAGCAAAATAGGAATGAATGGTAAACTCTTCCTCGTATGATGCCACCGTAAGACTCCCCTGCTTAAAGTCCATGAACTTATTTTGCATCGCTATTTGCATTGCCCGAGGAAAATACTTCCCCTCAAATCTCTCCCAAAACTCATCTATAATAAGACTGTCCTTCTCGGCAACCGTCTTAATCTCTTCCCACCATTGAAGTGCGTCCCCCACCAATTAAAATGACACTAATATCTGCTTTTGCACGGGTGTGCACTCTACTATCCTTAAGTGCTGCTGAATATCTCTCTGCCACCTACTCACCACTAGAATATATGAACTGCTCGTAAAATCAGACGGTTGGCCTTTAGTCAAGGCCTCCCTCACTCTGTCCCATATGTAAGTTGGTGCCCGTACTGGTATAACCATCTACTGTGATGGTGGATGCTGGGGTGCCTGTGATGGTGGAAAGTGCTGAATCATGGTTGTCATAGACGTAAATACTGTTTGAGACATAATGGTGGCTATCTCAGCATCAGTAATAAGTTGTGGGGCTTGTGGCGACTCCGGGTGATCCTCCTCCTCCTCAACTGGTGGAACTAATTTCCTCAGTCTACACCTACGTCCGTTTTCCATCTGAAAGAAAATAAGATTCGCATTAGTAACTGATCGTAAAGAATACAATAATTCCAAAACATAGGGCTCTACATCAAAGAATGTAATGCATAACGTAACGAGCTCAAACAAAAATCTAAGGACACTAGAACCGTTCTCTGATACCAACTGTAACAACCCTCATTTTCTCACGTAAAGGCTGGCCAGACACGATACACCGAAGATGGGGATTGACAATTAATTAATAGCATTCTTAGCACAACGTAATATAAATATTATTATTTTAAAGACAGATACTTTAAACATGATAAATATTTCTATAATAATAATTAAACTCAAAGCAACACCAATTAAAAAATAAATTCAACAACAAGTGAAAATCAAAACTCCAACATAATGTAAATAAATAAATCTCGGGCTTATGGACATATAAATGTTTCCAAAATAAACTAACTCAACTCTGGCAGAAAAGCAGCTAAGCAAGAGTCAATGATCTGGAAGACTGCTAAGCACGAGAGATCGCAAGGCTGGTGCAACAACAGTCCCACTATCCCTATCTAGAAATAACCTAGGGGAAAAATATTTAAATTTGGGTTAGAGCCCGAGGTGTGCAAGAATTAACTTAATTAATTTATGATGCAACAGTACAGTTGATGCAAAATAAATATTCCTCCTTCATCACTGACATGCGTTTAACACCTCCCCCTTCATCTAAGTGTGACATTAATTGCATCCTAAATATGTCCCAAGTAATGAGTATGGCATCGTCTCAAATTATAAAATGGATACATCGATAATTAAGTACTTAAATGTAGCTCGTACATCTAATTACCCACAACCATTTATCCTAGCCTCATAAGTTTCATATACATGGCATAAACATCTATTATGCATTAAAGAAACACAATTGTAATTTATGTCCACATTCTTTAACATTTCAGCTTATCTCATATAAAGTCTGGGTAATTATATATATGTCCTTATATATATGAAACACAAGGACATCTACCGTTGGTGTCAAATTAGTGATCTATCGGCAAGTCCAGAGGAATCCCTTATCCTAAGTGGACATCAAAAACACACATAAGTTGGGGGCGGTCCCTACGCAGGACACCTGTACCCAACTCATACCCAATGGTGACACAGGAACGATCAACGCCAACATCTACCTCTCATAGGTGACGCCTCCACGTAGTACCTATATGACCTATACATCATCAAGCCCACCTATGCCTACGTGTGGTACACGGTCCGAACGTGTGAACCGCCGAGATGATTGGAAAGTCCACTAGTATGTCCACACAAATATATAATAGTACATATAATTATCCCATATAATATGTATAGGTAATTACTCCATAATTACCATTAAAAGTCCAACCAAAGTCCACAACAGTTTTCCATTTATTAATAATTTACTATCTAATAAATTATTAATTACACTCCACAGAATGATTACTTAACCAACTAGTTAATTGTAACTTTTCCTATTTAATGTGGGAACAACCGTATTTTTAATAAATTCTTTATTTTCACAAATCTGGTTCCACTCACTCACTTTGACTCATAAAAATTCTCACAACCAAAATTCGAGGCCCAATACCATCGTTAATGTTAATATTCCTCAATACCCCCATAATTACAATAAGAGTCCAACTAAATTTCACAATATTTTCATTAGTTAATAATTTACCATTTAATAAATTATTAATTTTCGTACCATAGAGTAATTAAATAACCATCTAGTTATTGATAATTTTTATCAATTGAATGTGACACATCATTTCTATTATTATTTGTTTTCCTCTTTTAAATTTCCTTTTTAACATGTTATTGGTATACCCGTTCTATTTAGTAGTTTAAACATATGCATATAAATATAATCAAACCCATCCCATGCCCAAGGAAAGAGCACGAAAAAGTCAACCTCCCAGCATGACACTCGAACGAGTTGGAGGCTCGTTCTCACGACAAGGTATGTCATTCGAATGACACGCGGTGTCGCTCTAATGAACCCCTTATACTCTTATCTACGCTGCTTCCAATTTGGTCTTTTAGACAGAATTTCTAAACCCAGAACGAAGCTTATGAAACCCAGAAATTGTTAATCCAGAAATAACCTTTTCATCTAAAAACCAACACAAATTATATGCATTCAAACCCAAAATTCTAGATCTGTTCAAGGCTTATCTGATACGACGCAAATATTGCGTATTTCACTCGTTAACCTATGCCTTATTAGCCCCCTTGGGTATCTTAATCCCTATACTTATGCTCGTTAACTAGACAACCTCGGATTTCTATGTTAACATGTTTTGCAGGGGTTAATTGAGCTTTTGTAGGTATTTGGATGCTTAGTATGAAGTTCGGATGCTTTTCGGAAATGTTTCGTCGACTTTTGCAGCTTCGGGGGCATTTTAGTAATTCCAGCATTCGGGTTTGAATCTCGAGCTCTTCACGGAAGTTGAAATCCTTTGATTTCTCTTCGCGTGGCTGCCGACAGTGCATGATTCCGAGCTGTATCGATGGAGTTATGGCATTTTTTGGATGGTTTTTACTGTAAAAGTACACTCAAGGTCACATTCAAGGGTATTTTAGTCATTTCATATTTTGGTTTTTTAGCCTAATGTCTTCTTGGATGTTGTATTCCTCTGAGTTATCTTCGCGTAGGCTCTGACCTTGCCTCATTCCGAGCTATAACGAAGAAATGGAGGTATTTTCCGTAAAACAGGACAAAGCTACAGAATTGCAGACCTGTAGGGGCGAATCGATTCGCTCCAAAACCGAATCGATTCGGAATTGCTGCAGAATTGCAGTTCGAACTTCCTCTGTTTTCGAATCGATTCGTCCCTCCAGATTTTTGGTTTTCTTCCCTTTTATTACAAGTTTTCCATGGGATATTTTGTATAAAACCAATTCTCTCTCATTTGAGAGAAAAAAATCAGTCTTTTAGCTTAGTTTAGGGTTTGGGTTTGGAGAGGTTTTCTTCATTTCTCTTTGGGATGATAACCATTTGGGGTTTGTAAGTTGAACTTTTCATTTCCTTTACCATTAATATAGTTGTTCTAGTTTATTTCCATTGTTGTTGTTTAATTTCATGCTTAGGTAATTAGTTTTAATTATTTATTCCTTGCTTATTTATTGCTTTCTTAGTTTAATTAGTTTATTCATGCTTAGACCTTAGATAAATAGGGTTGGGATTGCGTTTCTGCCATTAATGGGCGTCGAGCTCCGAAAGTTAGGTTTTGGGTAAAATTGCATTTAATTGAAACCTCGCGTATTAAAGTCGGATTATTATGCGTTTAACTTTCTTTGTCACGCAACGTTAGTGTTTATAGCGATTATCCGAATTTAATCCGCGTGTGACCATTTTTGATTAAATGTTTAATCTCGCAACTTTGGGTTAAATTCCTTATTGTGTGATGTTTATGATTAATTAAAAATGCTCGATTAAATGTTTTCGAACCGACACTCTAATTAGTAGTTGTTTCGATCCGTTTGGTAGAATGCGATCCCGATCCTCACTTTACTTTTGTGTAGCGTAACTTATTCTTTTCTTTTATCACCATTTTCAACCTATCATCTTTTACATTTTTATTCTTGAAGTTTTAAAACAATTAACATCTAAAATTTAATCACTCCCTGTGGATTTCTTACGATATCCGACTTACCGTTGTGCTTGCTTGTCAAGTGTAGTAGTAGCTTAGATTTTCTTTGTATCGCGGCGGCGAAACACACGACGATTGTGCACCTCACACGAACACACTTTTTCCGCCCGGTCACAAAATGGCACCGTTGCCGGGGAGTGTTTTAGATAGTAATTGTTTTATTATTTCGTAGTATTTTTCCTTTTGTATTTGTATTCTTTGTTTTAACCTTTTTTGCAGGATAACATATTTGAGTGCTAAGAAACGTTGATTCGCGGTTGCTCACTTTCTTGCTCGGATTCTCCATCTATAAACAACGAGGTAATCGTGTCCTATTATTATAGTTATTACGGTTATTCTAATGATTCATACTTTGGGAATAGTTTTCAAGTTTTTCATTTTCAAGATTTTCTTGAAAATGAAAGACTTGAAAACATTTATCAGAATGAAAATTGTTATTGGTAGCTTGAGTTGGATTTATTATTCGAATCCAATGACGATTCTTATTTCATTACTTTCGAAGACGAGTTTCAACCAAATGAGGAGTCCGAGGCTCTTGAGCCGAGGAAGCCTACTTTGGAAGAAACTTTGCTTCTTTACTTCCAAGGTTTGGAAAGCCTAAATGATGCTGGAATGAGACTTGGTGCACTTTGCGATGAGATGAATTCTTATGCACAAAACAATGAGGCGGTGGAAACTTGTGTTTCACCTAAATTTTTGAAAGAATTTCTCATCGAGTGTGCATCTTTCTCCCTCGAAATTCAATCTCCTCCCGACGATGAGTCGATTTAGATTGAATTTGTTTCATCACCATATTCGTTTTCCGTGATCGAACCATTAGAATTACCGGTTGATTCCTATGAGTCGGTAGAAACTTCTAAAACTTCTACACTTTTTGCCGATGAGGACTCCTTGCCGGACTTGTTTTCGATGGATGTTATCCCCACGTGTGCACCATCTCCCATTCCATTTGAAAAATCTTTGGGAGATGAGTCGATTTTTCTTGGACCTCAAGTGTACCTTTCCCCCTTATTATCCAAATCCCCCATCGTCTGCCCAATATTTCAAATTGGCGATGGTTCACTTTTTTCACCACCCACATGCCTTCCGTTGTTCAAACGGAATTCGTATCTTCCGGGAGGCATGTTCGCTTTGGAGGGTCCACCGTTGATCTTTCAAAGTTAAATCCCTTTTTGGGTGGACCCACAACTATTTAGACTTCTAGTGTATAGTTAGTGTGAAGCGTAAATAGTAGGTTGTAAATAGTTAGCTTTTTAATTTTCTTTCTTTCCTATTTTTCTTTCTTTTTAATTTAGTCTAGTGTAATTAGTTAATTTTTTGTTATTTGTTTTTGCTATGCTCGGTACTAACTTGTTTTGTAGATTTCATTGGACTCATGCTTATGGAGATCGCTCCAATTTTGGGTAATATCGTTCTTTTCCTCTCTTTGTGTTGTGTTCTTAATGCGCATTGAGGACAATGCAACATTTAAGTTAGGGGGTGTGGGATATTTTATCCATTTCTTTGTTTTGTCCATGGATTTTCTCACATTTAGTTACTAAGTATGCCTTTTTGTGAAAAAAATGAAAATTTTCAAAAATATTTTCTTTCCTTTTTCTCCTTTGTTGGGCATTTTGCCTTGTTTCCGATGACAAATTTCAATAATTGCCCGATCCGATTGACAACTCAATGATGCATGTTCTCGATTTTAGAAGTTATTAGACTTTAGTCCTCAAATCATTGATTTTGTGAATAACTTCATGAATTAAACTTTATCCCATGGGCATATGCACTTTCCTTGTTATATTGATGTGGTTTAAGATTTTTATAACTCGGTAATCTTTTGTTGCATTGTATATACTTACACCGAGTAAGCTTTGTACCTTTCGTCGTTTGTGAGTGTTATACACTATTCTTTTCTCATTGAAAACGTTGAATTCGTTGGTAATCTCACTATTCTTTCACTTGACCGTTCATTAATTGAGTTCATACTTGAAATGTATTACTTGAGCATGATTTTCAAAGTTTGTTTTGACTCGATAATTGCGTAAACTTTATGAAATGATCATAGGCCATCTTTTTTATATCACCCATATTAGCCTTGACCTCACCTTATATGTCTCCCTAGTCAACCCCTTTGAGCCGAAATATAGCCTTTCGTTTCATAACCCCATTACCATAACCAACTCCAAATTGGAGTTTTATCCCATACATACACTTTCCATACCTTTGTTTGGAATGTTACTTGGGATTGAATATTGTTGTTATGATGTCGGTTGCAATTTAGGCATACGAGAGTTTGAAAAGTAAAGAAAGAAGAAAAGAAAGTGTAGTAAAAAAGAGAAAGCAAAAAGCAAAAGAAAACAAAAGAAAACATGAGAAAAAGAAGAAAAGAAAAAGAAAAGAAAAAGTTGTATATGTTGTGTATATAGTTCAATAAGCTTTGATTACTCTCCAAATGATACATTTAATGCTTGTTTTGGAACTTGTTTTCCAATTTTACAATTGCCCACATTTTCCCCATTATTCCAAGTTTTCATCTCCGAACACTTTGAATCCTTACATATACCTTTCATTTCATACCTTAACCCCAAACCTACATTACAACCCTATAAAGTCCTATGTGATCTTAGGGTGCATTTAATTTAAAAGTCATAATAGTTTTGATAATCTGTGAAAATGCATTTCGCCTCTTTTGATGAGTGGTATCTTTCATTGAGATTACAAGTTTTTCATTTCCTATATAGCGTTCTTCTTTTGTGACATGTGTGCGGCCTAGTTTCCATTTCCATTTACTCTTTGTGCCCGCATCTTCCGTGTGCTACCTCCCTGTTTCGAGTGAATTCATTTGATGAGCGTAATGCCCATGAGGATTGAATGTATGCTTGCCTTTATTAGTATCCGGTTTATATAAGTTTTTCACCAAATCACACTATGCATGTGTTTTCCCCCCTCCCACTTTTAAAGTTTCAATTCTATGAGGTGCATTCAACTTGTTAATAACAACGGACTTTAGCTTGAATTCGTTCAATATGCTAATAACATGTTTGAAATCTTTTTCATTGTTGTTGAGTTTGTCGCATGTTGGATTGGGCATATTTTGAGAAAACCATGTGATGTTTGTGGGTATCATCCCTGAAAACCCTCACGAGACGACACTCGTCCACTAGGGTAACCTAGGGGGTTTAACGGCTTATTGCATATGCTAAATGCAATCGTTCGCCCGCGAAAGTGGCCTTATCTTTTTATTACTTTTTCACCCCATTTTGTACTTGTATCCTGTTTCTGATTTTCTTGTAGTTCTTGTTGTTTCCTATTTCATTGCTAGGTACTAGCAATGTGTAAGTTAGGGGGTGTGATACAACGCAAATATTGCGTATTTCACCCATTAACCTACGCCTTATTAACCCCCTTGGGTATCTTAATCCCTATACTTATGCTCGTTAACCAGACAACCTCGGATTTCTATGTTAACATGTTTTGCAGGGGTTAATTGAGCTTTTGTAGGTATTTGGATGCTTAGTATGAAGTTCAGACGCTTTTCGAAAATGTTTCGTCGACTTTTGCAGCTTTGGGGGCATTTTAGTAATTCCAACATTCGGGTTTGAATCCCGAGCTCTTCACAGAAGTTGAAGTCCTTTGATTTCTCTTCGCGTGGCCACTGACAGTGCATGATTCCGAGTTGTATCGATGGAGTTATGGCATTTTTAGGATGGTTTTTACTGTAAAAGTACACTCAAGGTCACATTCAAGGGCATTTTAGTCATTTCATATTTTGGTTTTTTAGCCTAATGTCTTCTTGGATGTTGTATTCCTCTGAGTTATCTTTGCGTAGCCTCTGATCCTGCCTCATTCCGAGCTATAACGAAGAAATGGCGGCATTTTCTGTAAAACAGGACAAAGCTGCAGAATTGCAGACCTGTAGGGGCGAATCGATTCGCTCCAAAACCGAATCGATTCGGAATTGCTGCAGAATTGCAGTTTGAACTTCCCCTATTTCCGAATCGATTCGGACCATTTCCGAATCGATTCGGCCCTCCAGATTTTTGGTTTTCTTTCCTCTTATTACAAGTTTGCCATGGGATATTTTGTATAAAACCAATTCTCTCTCATTTGAGAGAAAAAAATCAGTCTTTTAGCTTAGTTTAGGGTTTGGGTTTGGAGAGGTTTTCTTCATTTCTCTTTGGGATGATAACCATTTGGGGTTTGTAAGTTGAACTTTTCATTTCCTTTACCATTAATATAGTTGTTCTAGTTTATTTCCATTGTTGTTGTTTAATTTCATGCTTAGGTAATTAGTTTTAGTTATTTATTCCTTGCTTATTTATTGCTTTCTTAGTTTAATTAGTTTATTCATGCTTAGACCTTAGATAAATAGGGTTGGGATTGCGTTTCTGCCATTAATGGGCTTCGAGCTCCGAAAGTTAGGTTTTGGGTAAAATTGCATTTAATTGAAACCTCGCGTATTAAAGTCGGATTATTACGCATTTAACTTTCTTTGTCACGCAACGTTAGTGTTTATAGCGATTATCCGAATTTAATCCGCGTGTGACCATTTTTGATTAAATGTTTAATCTCGCAACTTTGGGTTAAATTCCTTATTGTATGATGTTTATGATTAATTAAAAATGCTCGATTAAATGTTTTCGAACCGAAACTCTAATTAGTAGTTGTTTCGATCCGTTTGGTAGAATGCGATCCCGATCCTCGCTTTACTTTTGTGTAGCGTAACTTATTCTTTTCTTTTATCACCATTTCCAACCTATCATATTTTACATTTTTATTCTTGAAGTTTTAAAACAATTAACATCTAAAATTTAATCACTCCCTGTGGATTTCTTACGATACCCGACTTACCGCTGTGCTTGCTTGTCAAGTGTAGTAGTAGCTTAGGTTCTTTTGTATCGCGGCGGCGAAACACACGACGACTGTGTCCTCACATGAACACACTTTTTCCGCCCGGTCATTATCCCATTACTTTGTTTTCCAATTTCCAACTATCATGTAATTTGCAATAAAGGGTATTTATTAAGGGATACATGTCAAAATTTAGTCCACTAATTCATAGTTATATTCTCTATATTAATTAGCCAACTATCTCAAATTTTTCTACGAAAAATCTTACGGATTCTATCACCAAATATTTAGATTCCACGATACCTAATTTTTGGGATAAATATACATAAAGGCCAGTCCTCTACATGTATTATTCATAGTCAAATCAATCATACTCAAACCTAAATCCCAAAAATTAAAGGGGTCATTACATGCATCAATAAATAAATTGGAAACATAAATTATGCAAGAGAATTTTTGCTTTTAAAATCTGTAGAAGAGAACCCCTTGAAAACCCTTGATTTCTTTTGTTCTTCCTTGCCTGTTTCCCCTCTTTTGGTATTCCTCCTTTCCTCTCCCGTAACCTTTGTTTTAGGCTTTGTGGAATGATAGAGGGGGAGTGGTTTACCCCCACTTAAAAACTAAATAAAAGGTTAATCCCAAGTTGGGCCTAAAACCCAACTTTTGGACCCGAATCCATAACCCAACTGGCACAAAAGTTCCCTAAATCATATACCTATAACCCGGGACCATTTCTAAATATTTAAAACACTTAACCGAGTCTCTAAACCTCCCCAACGTCATGATTATTTTTATCTCACTAAGCCCTTTTATTATGTTAAAACGACACATGCCCATAAATTTATTTATGTGTGATTTATTTTTCATTAGTAAGCCCATTATGTCCAATTGAGTTTTATAATTATAAAATCAAGAATAAATGTTATTTAAATTAAAACTTTTACTCGCTTAAATTTTAAATCCTCGCAATTAAATTTATTCTCAAAATAAATTCGAAATCATTAAAATTCATTTATGTCGTAATATTTTATTCTAAAAATTTTGGGGTATTACCATTAAAAAGGATATGATCTCTTGTAATACACTGTAACTGATATATAAAGTGTATACACAACCACCCAAAATAAAAATGTGGCATTTGAAACACAAATTAGAGTGAAAAAGATGGATTATACCTGAGATATTGAAGTCTAAACCTAAATATTTGAACTAAAAATCTAAAAACCCATTATTGAAATTAGTATCCAAAAATGAAAACCAAGAAGAAGAGAGAGAGAGAATGGGGCATACTATCATTGAAAAAGAACAAGATGTACAACATGTTTTATATATGATATGGATACACGTGGCATTCAATGTATTATCCATATGAGTACACCGGGGCAAGAGAAAGGAGGATAAGAGACATGGGCGTGAGAGTGGTGAGATAATGAGGCAGGGGCTAGGAGATGTATTGGGAAAAGATGGGGTTTAAAATAAATGACACATGAAAGAGAAAATGGATTAAAAATTAATTCATATAAAGTAGAAGAGGAGATATAAATGAATTATAAGCACCAATTCTCTTTAAACACTTGGACGGCGAATGTAAAGAAAAAAAGGGAATGCGAGGGAAGCGAAGGATGATTAAAGAATAACACGTGGATATATTTATTAAGAGGAGATATAAATGTTGTATTGTATTTTATAATATTATATAGATTATATCTACATTAATAAGTGTAATTGTATCTACATTAATAAATGTAACTTTATCGTTTGGACTTATCATTAATTAATTAAAAAAATTATAGGTTTAAGATACCAACAAGATTATCGATTGGACTGATCATATATAAATAGACTTTTGATGTTGGTGAAAATCGAGTGTCCGTGTAGATACATCAATCGTTGTTATCATCTTCCAACTGCAAAGTAAAAAACCTAAACTTTAACTACATCAAATGGAGTATATCGGCTAGTCCGGGTATCGAAAATCCACAAGGAATGTTTGACAAAATTTAATTCATTTATTACTTATAAAATAAAAGTGTAAAAGGTGATGATGGTTTAAAAGGGGAAAAGGAGAAAAAGAGTTAATATGCTAACTAAAAATAAAAAAGATTAATAAAAACAAGATTAGGATCACATCCCTACAAAGGGCTAAACGACGCATATTAAGGATTTTAGTTCGAAAACACTTAACCTACCATAATCAATTATTTATAAACATCAAACATGAAAAAAATTAATTTAACAATGAAAGATTAAACTTCTAAACAAAATGGTCACATATGGACTAATTTCGAAATATCTATATAAATACTAACGTTGTGTAACAAATAAATTTAAACACATAATTTTCCAACTTTAATACACGAGGTTTCAATTAAATTTGTTTTGATCCAAAATCTATAGTTCAAAGCTCTAGACCTACTAATGGAGGAAATATGGCCCCAATCCTCAAACTAACTACAAAACATAAATAAAGCAAGAAATAAACCTTGTTATCAAATGAAAAATACTATTTAATCAACAAAAACTAAATACAAGGCAAGTAAATGAAGAACAAAGCAATACATAAAGAAAATAAAGCATAAATTAAATGGAATGGAAGATGAATAGGAACTTATAATACAAAAATGGGTGAAACCCTAGAGAGAGAAGCACCTAAAGAGAAAACCCTAAAAACTAACTAAAAATGAATTATATGAAGATTATCTTACAAAAAAAACCAAAAATTATTTATATAGTAAGTGGAAATAAAAATAAAAGAAAAGGAAAATAAAAAGAAACTGCCACACCCTACTTTTTGGTATAAATGAACAAAAAGTACACATAAATTTATGAATCAAAGCTACGATGGAGTAACATAACTTTATTCATTATTAATAGGTGTACATAGGGTTGAACCACTGTAGGGGCAAGTTCATTTTTTTTAGTACAAACGATAACATAGTAAATTAAAAAGTACCACTCCTTGCTCTCATCTGGATTATTCTCTACCCATATAATCACATACGTAACCAGGTGGTCGATTTATGTCTCTAGTATTGAAGATATATTATCCTCTTACTCCTGGTGCATCTGGAGAAGGAAGGAATTAGCATAAATATGCTAAGCAAGCTCTACCAGTTCTATAACAAGTATATAGAAATAAATGAGACTTGGATTGCGTATAAAATCAGTGTTTAGAAATGCTAATAATAATAAGCTGATAATCCCATACTTATTAGTTTATAAAAGAACATTAAAAGTTTTGGAGCTAATAATCCCATACTTACTAGTTCGTTTAAGAAATTAGGTTCATTACCAATTTATTTAGGATCATGTAAAGAAATTCAAGGAGTTTTGAACTAATAATCCCATACTTACCAGTTCACTAAGGGGTATATAATTAGTTAAGCCATCCGTTAAATCAAATAAAATCAACCCAAAACCTTTAAATTAAAGTAATAGGATAGGCACACTAGCTAAGTGGCACTTATACATATGTAGTAATAATCATGGTTCTCAATTATCTGAGACTAGTAGGCCAAGTATAAAGTTTCATGCGATAACACATCAGTCTACTCCCAAGTTAATACTGATACTTATAGTAAAAATAACACAAAAGTGCAAGGGTAACTGAATCAATATGAAGTATGATATCAATTATTAGATGAGAAGGGTTAAAATTGATCATTAGTCTAAGTCTAAATACCGGTGATAAATTCAAGTTTAAATACTGGTGATAATTTCAAATTTAAATACTGGGGAAAGATTCAAATACCGACGATGGTTAACAAAATAGGTAGTATGGCATTATAATAACATGCACAAACTAAGAGTAAAAAGGAGCTATCACATAGTGATATCAATATCAGTATGTAAAATATGCAAAGTATACTATTGAAAAGATAGGAAAAACCTACTTGCTTGATATTCGGTTGGCTTGATATCACACTAGGATATTTGGAAGAGTCGGGGCTTGATATTCTGTATATAATGTGTGGTTATGTATGTATTTTTGGTTTAGTCAGTCAGTTTTTTAATAAAACTATCTCTTTTAAAGTTCTGGGGATTTATTTTTAATTATTTTGGGAACTTAAAATACTAGACTTAAAATTATTGTTTAACTTTGGTGTAAGAGACTTTTTATCTTAAAATGCTTTGAAGTATTTTATAGACAAAATTTGGGGATCAAATTCATAAGTTGAAAAAGTTTCGAGGGGTCAATTTATAAATTTGGAAAAATATTCTTAAGTTAAAACCTTAGTTTTTAATAACTTAAGCTAGGAATATCCACACATGACCTTACCTTATTCCATTTTGACCAGAAAAATTTAATAAAACTTTTGGGAACAAAATCTGAAATTCCTGATCGGCCACGTGCCCTCACACGCGTGGTCATAGTTCCTGGTAAAAGTCTTAATCTTCAACCTCTTGATTTTGAATTTTTAGGGTTTCAATTTTTTACCCTGACTTTCTCCTTCATTATTATACCATGTGAGTTGATTCCTTAACCAACCTAACCTAATTTTTTATGAGGAATTCAAATATATAGGTTTTGTGGATTGATATTTAGTATGACTCATGTTTCAAAACTGTGTTTTTCTCTGAAATTTTGACCTGATCTTTGTGGATTCCTAGAATACGATAAGATTTCTTACGAACTTGGGTTGGTTTCTGCTATATACAAGAGTATTTTGGTTTTGAATTCTAACATTAAGATGGATTATACATGAAGAATTTTGAATTTTTAGTTTTTGAGTTTAAAATACATAATCGATTTGAGCTCTACATGGACATTCATGGCTTTTAACCATTACCCTAGATCCTTAGGTTATAATGAAGTTATAGATAGCTTGAAGTCAAAGTTTAAGGCAGTATATTAAGATTCACAATTAAATCTCATGCTTTAATCGTGTTTCTACATGTTTTTTCTATCCTAGGCTATTCTACATGGTAAAGCTTGAATATTATGATTGTTCTAACTATATTAACTATACAGAAAACTAATGCAATTGAAAGATCTATAAATGATGCATAAAATTCAAGGTACCTGATTTGGAAGAATTGTCGAGTTTTTGGACGGGTTGTAAGGTGTGTTTTTACTGTGGGGTTCGTGGGGTACTTGTACTACTTCTTCAGGAGATTTGATTGGAGCCTTTGGGTGATTGATGTGAATCAATTTATGTGTAGTTTTTCTCATGGGTAAGTGTAGTGCATATGGTTACATGGTGTGATCATTTGAGTTTTAACCTCTAGTGCTGAGGTGTATCACTATGTGGCCAGGGATTGAACTATAAATCAAGAAGTTTTCGAGTTAAGTCCTTAATTATTTGTATAATTACTTTT
Organism: Sambucus nigra; assembly: GCA_949130495.1. Lineage (NCBI taxonomy): Eukaryota > Viridiplantae > Streptophyta > Magnoliopsida > Dipsacales > Adoxaceae > Sambucus > Sambucus nigra. Next base: position 329,672,099 of record OX422217.1, on the reverse strand, counting down.
ATATCTTTGAAAGTATACTTTTTGTAAAGTTTAGGGGTATTTTGATAATTTTAAAAAGTTTTTAGGGTTGATATTTTAATTTTATATTATTTAAAGTCTAAAAGATTAATTTGATGTAAATTTGGGGTTTAGGGATTAAATATACCTCAAGTTATTCTACTTTGAAATTTTTAGGGGTTATTTTGTTATTTATTAAAACTTCAAGGGGTCTAAGTTAATGTAAAAAAATGTAGGTTTTTAAGTGTAGCTTCTTTCTTCTTAAATGACTTTTGATTTTACACACATTATGAGGGTTTAAGTTATGGTCGTAGCTAAATTGGGGATACAAAATTCTCGGTTCTTATGGAAAGAAGCGTTGGATATCTACTGGGACTGGTCGACTGCGACTAAGGGACCGATCGATCTGGGTATGGATTTGAAATTCTTTCTTTTGTTCATAAGTTTAATATAAGTTGTTGATCAATCGGGGGCTTAAGGTCGGTCAGTCGGTGCTCAGTTTTTTTAGGGAGTTTGGTCTTCACAAGGGAGAAAGGGGGCTTTACAAAAATGGCTCTAACTTCTTCGTCCGAACTCAAAACGATGTGACATTTACGGTCATGGGAAGATAATTCAACAAAATATGCTTTAGTGGAATTTAACTAAGCTAGAGATGAAGTGTGAAATGACTAAATTGCCTTGAATTTGAGTCAAATAATGAAACTTCCTCCAAAAGTAATCAACCCACACATTAAACATTCCAATACCTACATAAGCTCAATTATTACTTGCAAAGCATATAATCATACAAAACATAGGTTGTCTAGTTAACGAGCATAAATATAGGCATAAAGAACACAAAAGTTCAAGAATGCATAAAGATAATGGGCACAAATACACAATATTCGTGGCGTATCACACCCCCTAACTTAAACATTATTAGTCTCTAGTAATGAAACAAAACAAAATCATTCCAACAAATGGTGGTACAAAATGTATATATGTAGAAAATATATAAATGTCACTTTTGTAGGGAACATGATTACATTTAGTGCATGTGATAATCTGTTAAACTCATAGGCTACCTTAGTGGGTGAGTGTTGTCTTCTGAGGGTTTTCAGGAATGAAACCCACAAACATCAAGGATTCCTCAAAATATGCCCTACCACAATACAAGATATGCCCAACAATAGTGAAAAATATTTCAAACACATAATTATCATAGTGAATGTATTCACGCAAAAGTTTGTATTATTAACAACACAGTACGAACTTCATAGAATTAAAACCTTAAAAGTTTGATGAAAAATGAGCACATGTAAAGCATGATTTGACAAAATTTTTATAAACTGGATAATAAACATTAAAGCATGTATATATGTCAATCCTCACCGGTTTATACACTCAAAAAATGAAATCACTATGAATGGGAGGTAATACACTGCACACGTGGGCATAAAAAGTAAATGTAAATGGAAACTAGGCCACGCGCATGTCAGTAATGAAGATCGCTATATATAAAAGCAAAAACTTGTAATCTCAATGAAAGATATCGTCATTAAAGGAGGCGAACTGTATTTTCACAGATTATTAAAACTATTTAAACTTTTGAATTGAATTCACCTTAGGATCACATAGGACTTTTATAGGGTTGTAATGTAGATTTGGGATTAAGATTAGGAAATGAAAGGAATATCTATGGATTTAAAGGTGTTCGGGGATGAAAAATCAAGATAATGGAAAATTGGGGGAAATTTCAAATTGGAAAATGATTTTCATAACAATCACTAGATATGAAATTGGTGAGCGACATTGATTATTGAACACTATATACATCATACACAATTTCTCTTTCTTTTCTTTTCTCCTTTTTCTCTTCTTTTTCGTTTGTTTTCTTTTGCTTTTTCACTTCTTTCTTTTCTTCACTTTTCTCACTCTTACATGCTTAATTGTAACTGCATATCAATAACATCATTCAATCTCGAGTATCATTCCAAAGAAAGATATTGAAGGTAATTTGCATAGTTTATAACTCCAATATGGAGTTGGTTATGGGATTTTGGGTAATGAAACAAAATGTTATATTAAGGCTCAAAGGGGTTGACTCAAGAAATATATAAGGTGAGGTCAAAGTCAATATGGGTGATATAAAAAATTTGACTTATGATCATTTCCTAAAGTGTACGCAATTCTAGAGTCAAAACAAACTTTGAAAATCATGCTTAAGTAACACATTTCAGAAATGAAATCAAATAATGGGCTATCAAATGAAAGAATTGTGTGATTACTTATGAAATTAACGTTTTCAAGGAGGAAAGAGTAGTGTATAAATAACCACAAATGAAGAAAAGCCCATAGCTCACTTGGTGTAATTATATCCAATGTAACAAAGATTACCGAGTTATAAACGCCTTAAAGCAAACAAATAAAACAAAAAAAGTCCATGTGCTCATGGGATTAAAGTTTAATTCTTGAAGTTATTCATAATATCAATGATTTGAGAGCTAAAGTCTAATAACTTATAAAATCGATAACATGCATCATTGCATTGTCAATTGGATCGAACATTTGTTGAAATTTATCATCGAAAACGAAGGCAAAATTTCCAACAAATGAGAAAAAAGAAAGAAAATATTTTTTGAAAATTTTCAATTTTTATAATAAAAGCATGCTTAGTGATTAAAACGTGATCAAATCAATGGTACTACCAAATAATGGATAGAATATCCCATACCCCCTAACTTAAATGTTGCATTGTCCTCAATGCAAATCAAGAACACAACTTAAAAAGAGGAAAATAAAGATATTACCCAAAGTGGAACGATCCCCGATAAGTACGAGTCCATTGAATAAACAAAATATGTTAGAACCAAGCGTAATAAAAATAATAACAAAAACTTTAACTAATTACACTAGAATTTTTTTAAAAAAAAAGTGCAAAAGAAAGAAAGAAAAATTAACTATTTACAACCTACAATTTTAACTTCTAACTAACTATACACTATAAGTTGAAATTTATTAAGGTCCACCCAAAATACGATTTGAATTTGAGGGATTAATGGTGTAACCTAATTTTTAAGTATGCCTCCCAAAAAATAAGTATTTTGTTTGAACAATGGAAGGCATATGTAAGGCGTAATAAATGAACCACCAGCAATTAAAATTTTTAGTGGGGGTGATGGGGGATTTGGATACTAAGGGGTACAAGACCAAATTAGTCGCAAGAACATTAAAACCACATCCCTAAGATTTTTCAATTGGAAGGGGAGGTGGGGCAGGTGCAAGTGAATAACCCATGAGATGAGTCATCTCAAAATAACATTCCCGTACAAGAATCGGGTCAAAGTCCTCAAGACTTTCAACCGATTCTTATGATAATTTTAATGGTTCGATATTAGTGGGGAACCAAGGAAACAAAGGACTTTCAACCTCAATAGAATTTAAAATATTAATAAGAGGTTGAAATTTAAAGTTCTTGAATCACTCTCAATTACTTCTTCCTTAAAAAGGGGTCGAGGTGAAATGCAAGTTTCAACCTCAAGCGGGCTTTATGAAGAAGAAATAATCTCATCGAGTTGGCCATTTACTTCTAAAGACCAAGATTTAAGACTCTCGTATTGGTCAATAAATTCCTTGAAAGATAACTCATTATCAAGACAACAAGAAGCCATAACATATTCTTGAGAGGTTTGCTCATAGGTAGAGGATTCCACGCTTCCCAAAGTTCCTTCCTAAGGCGATGAGGGATTACTTACAAATTCTTGAATTTTTCGTTAAATACGTTCATTTTCAAGAATTTGTATGCATTCTCGAGTAGTCTTAGGAGTGTAACTTAGAAAATTATTCTCATAATAATTAATGTTATCTAAAGAGTTATAGCGAGACATTTCAAATTATGCAATTCAAAAACGCGACGAGTGCCAAAATTTCAAGATTCTTGAAATAATTTACCACAAGTAAAAAAGAAAGTCAAAACCAAGAACAAATACTATAAAATAATAAAAGAATTACAATCTATAACAAACAATCACTGACAACGGTGCCATTTTGATATTGGTGAAAATTGAGCGTTCATGTAGATATGTTTATCGTTGTTATTGGCTTCCGACCGCAATGCAAAAAATATAAACTTTAACTACACTCAAATGGAGTATAGTGGCTAGTCCGGGTAACAAAAATTCACAGGAAATGTTTGACAAACTTTAATTGATTTATTACTTCTAAAATAAAAGTATAAAAGGTGAAGATGGTTTAAAAGGGGGAAAAGGAGAAAAAGAGTTAATATGCTAATTAAAACTAAACAAAGATTAATAAAATGAGATTAGGATCACATTCCCTCCATGGTCTAAATAACACGTATTAAGGATTTTGGTTCAAAAATGTTTAATCAAGCATAATCAATTAATAATAAACATCAAACATGAAGAAAATTAATTCAATAATGAAAGATTAAACTTTCAACCAAAAATGGTCACAAATGGATTAATTTTGGAATATCGCTATAAACACTAACGTTGTGTAACAAAGAAAGTTAAACTCCTAATATTCTAACTTTAATACACGAGGCTTCAATTAAATACGTTTTGACCCAAAACCTAGATTTCAATGCTCGAGACCCATTAATGGAGAAACTATGACCCCAACCCTTAAACTAACTACAACACATAATTAAAGTAAGAAATTAACCTACTTATCAAATGAAAACAACTAATTAACAAACAAAAAATAAATACAAGGAAAGTACATGAAGAACAAAGCAATAAATAAAGGAAATAAAGCATAAATTAAATGGAAGGTAAGATGTGATAAGCACCCAAAGCGTTAACTTAAGCCCCGAATATGTGCATTTTAGTTAGTCAATTTTAATAAAATTGGCCTTATGTTCATATTTATTTATTTCTCAGGTTAATACGTAATTGCGGTACAAATAATGCTAAATAAGTATAATTGTGACACATAAGGAGTTAAAAGAGCTCAATGAAGAAATCAAAGCATCGTGAAGTCAGAAGTCTTATTTGAGCTTGCCGAGATAATTTTCGATGCCCCGAACCTAGACCCGAACGAAGCCTAAGCCTACACTGAGCCCAGACCATTCCCTGAGCCTGTGTGTGTTGAGTTTGTACCTTTATTATTTTTTTAGATTTTTATTTTAAGTTGTTTTTATTTTTAGGATTTATTTAGGATTTTCTAGAATTTATTTTCTATTTATTTTTATTATTTTTATTTCTCTTAGATTTTATTGTAGTCTTTATTTTTAGTTTTCATAGATTTTATATTTTAGGACTTTAGGTTCTATTTTTACTTCTTTTGTAGTTTTTATTTTTATTATTTGAGTTTTTTTTAATAGAATTTATTTATTTTTAGTGGATTTATTTATTTTTAGTGCGTCGAGTATTTGTTTTCCTTTATTTTTTTAGTTTTTAGTTAGTTTTTATTATTTTTATTTTATTTCGTTTTATTTTATTTTATTAGTTTTTATTTGAGTCATGTTTAGTTTTTAGAGTTTGTATTGTGTGTCGTGTTATTTTTTTCAGTTGATTTTTATTTTTATTTTACTTATTTTTATTTTATTAGGTTTATTTTCTTATTTTATTTTATTTAGGGTGTAAATTAAACACCACACATTCAGACACTGATACACATACTAACCTACTACACTCACATCCATACTATTTTACACCCTCACACACTAAATCACCCCTACTTCATTTTCTCCAACAAACCCACACCATCACACTCTCTCTCTCTTAAACTCCCATTAACAAACCCACCTCCATTCAAACCACACACCCTTCATCCATCTTACAATCCAAACCCGATCCACTAGCCCTCAACCCCATCAACACCTCCACAACCCAACAACCGTACACGCCGTCGGCCATCCAAAGATAAAACACGAATCCCATAGCTTCGGCCACCACATCATAACCCGATCCTACCGCCGCTGCCCAACCACCTCCGATGAACCCATTTCATCCCAAATCTGCGACCCTTGCCTAAGAACCCAAAACCCGATTTTACCCGACGCCGGCAACACGAAACCTAGATCCATGCCAAACCAAATTCGACCCTCTATATTCTCTCAGGAGAAAAAGTTGATAATGGTGTTAGTAATCCAGTGATGTCCAAAACCCACCCATTCCATCTTTAGAGCCTATCCTGTGACACCCCGACTAATTAAATACCGGGTAGCTACTCCTTTATTAAATTAATTCAAAATGCCAAGTTGGCTCAGCTAATAGCATCACTGTCGAAAACATTTTTTATTTTTCTAACTACCTAGTATTTAAAAAGTAAGCTGTCAAATTTTAACTAAAGTCTGATTAACATGCAGTGAAAGATTTAAAGCAAGAATAATATCACCATTCACCATCACGAAATAATAGAATAACCATCACATAATATAAATAAATCCGGAGGAAAAGTCCTCACAACAAACTCCACAACTGAAATGAATAACTAAATACTGAATACTGAATCAATACATGCCAAGTCTGAAAACTGAAATGGAAAAGTCTCTAATAGAACTTGGGCAACATGCCCTACAACTGAGGAATACTGAACATGGAATCCAAATGATAGAAGCGTCTAAAAGCAAATCCCTGTAGCTTCCACTAACAGCTACAGCTCGTCATTTGAATGAGTATCCTATGCATGGTGTCCTTGAGGCTGGGCACCTAAAATGGTTTTACAAAAAAAAATAGATTTGAAAGCAAACGGGTCAGAGCCCGAATGTGGAGAAATTTTAAAAACCTGCAAGTGCTTTAAAAACATTTAAAACATTAAATGCAAAGTACATGTTAGGACGTGCACTCACATGAAATTCTCACCTCTCGTCTAACTGTGCACTCCTAACGTAAGTACCCATCTAAAATGACACAAACCACTATCTAAGTGACATCATATCTAGCTAGACTGACATAGGTTCTACCCTTATTACTCGGTTCCCATTAACATTATAACGCTCGCAATTAAATAGGGGCTTAACTTACATTCAGGTTCTCACATAAAAGTAATACAACTTATTATAGATCATCCCTTTTGTTATACCATAGTTATACACACAATACCATATGAAAGTTCCCAGTTTATTAAGTGTATATTTTCCACAACATAAATATACAATATAAGCACCCCGAGACTAAGCTGCGGTGCACACATACTCTGCTACCCATCCCGGTACATCACGTACATAAGGATCACGCATTCCGAATCTCTCAGGAATCGTTCAGATAACACAAATCACATATAATGGAGGCGAACACAGTCACATCACATGAGTCACGCACATACCTGCGCTCCCACGATCAGCAGACTTATTAACATCCCAATAAGTCCTTCTCTGACCTATGTTCATCGAGGTAACCAGTCTAAATCCGGGCAACACAAGGATTATAGGGCCCTAAGCGAACGCAAACCTCCCGTGATAGCAAGTATGGTAGGTATGTCATACACACAAATCATATACCAATACTAAGTAAGCACACATCTTAGTAAGCACCGTAGTTTAATTGTAGTACTTATCACATTCGCGTACCAACTTAATATATATACAACTTATATAATCCCGGTCCATATTTATACGCGCCATAATTTTCTCACGTCGTAGTAGGCACTCACGTCTCAGCTCATAATGTCTATTTGATTCGATCCACACTTATAGAATTTACTCCTCATTATCTCCCAAATGTCCCAAGTATACCAATACATCATCAAAGGAATGTTATCTCTATCCTCGAACAAGTTTAGGGGACTCCAAAAATCAAAACAGGCCAAAAAGGCCTAAACTGCCAGCTCGTTAGAAGTCTCGTTCGAACGAACTGGGCTATCTAACGAGATCTCGTTCGAACGAGATTATCGAACGAACATCCCTCTTGTTAGAACCCCAAACTGTCAACTCGTTAGAAGCTCGTTCGAACGAGCTCGTTCGAACGATCTGGGTAGGTCTTCTAACGAGTAACCAGATTCAAGCCCAGTAATCCTATCTCGTTTTTCACCAATTTCTACACCTCAAATCTCAACCAAAATTCGTCCCAACAATGTTTTAAGGTCTCCAATCATCCTAAAACATACTAAGGTCATATACTAACATCTTTTAAGGAATTAACACATCCTAAACATCATTAATTCATCAAATCTCTACCCTTTCCCCCAAATTTTCAAGAACATAAACCCTAGAATTTTAAATCCTCAATAAGTCCATTCTAGATTCATTTTTGTTACATCCAACATGTATTAACATCAGAATAATCATCTCCATACTATTCTACATGCAATTTGTCCTCAAAATTCAAGTCCTAAGTCCAATGAAAATGGGTTTTTATTTAACTTCCAAGAACAAATGTAAATCTTTCAATTTATCTAACATGGAAGAAACATTCTCTGAATTAAATAGAATTAAATCACTTGCCTCTAGTTTCTCTGAATTTGGTGTTGGTTTGATGAAGCTTTTTCTGCAGAATTCCTTCTCTCTCTCTCTCTCTCTACAAGCCTTCTTCTCCAAAGGTGGCTAGGGTGGCTAGGGTTTGTTTAGGAGATTTAGAAAACCAATTTTAAAACTCCCCGTAGTCTTATGGGTCAATATGGTTGGTAGTGGGTTTAGTGGTTAGTTACCCAAATCAGATTATAAATCCTAATTTTCGTCATTATTAAATCCCAAAAATACAATATTACCAAACTACCCTTATAAGATGCCGGTATGGCCTAAAAATACCCCGGGACCCAAACTAAACCCCCGACTAGTGTTTTCTGACTATCTCGACCCTTCCGGACGCGTTGGCGCACTCAAAACGACCATACGGTTAATAGAATTTAAATTCACTTTTACAATTAAAATAATTATATCCTGACCCGACTGTCTCACGTATCCCAATAAAATGTCCAAATTGCCGTATATCAATCTCACGACAAATTTCATAATTCAACATTCATATATCATCATATATACTCAATATAGTCAAATACCAACTCACATCTCACTAGTATTTTATCCGGATTAATTCCCAATTAATTCTCATTTAATTAATTAATCCCAAAAATAAATATCGCAAAAAATGCGGGGTATTACATACTTCCCCCCTAATAACAGAATTTCATCCCGAAATTCGGAACTAGAAAGTACCTGATAAAAACAACTCTGGATAACGTTCGCGCATCTCATCCTCGCGTTCCCATGTGGACTCCTCGACATTGTGATGTCGCCACTGAACACGCACTAACAGAACTATCTTTGACCGCAGCTTCCTCTCACTTCGGTCCAAAATAGCAATTGGCCCCTCCTCGTAGGAGCTATCAGGCTGTAAATAAATCTCCTCCAAAGCGATGTGAGAATGAGCCAAATCGTCTTTGAGATATTTCCTTAGCGAGGAAATATGAAACACATCGTGAATCCGGTGTAAATGCTCCGGTAACCCGAGTCTATACGCAACTGGTCCAATCCGCTCAATAATAGGAAACGGCCCCACATACCTCGGTGCCAACTTCCCCTTCTTCCCAAAACGCATAATCCCCTTCATAGGAGATACTCTGAGCAAAACCTGGTCCCCCACTTGGAACTCCCTGAAATATCTCTTCGCATCAGCATAACTCTTCTGCCGGTCTTGAGATACCCGAATGCGACTCCGAATCAACTCAATCCTTGCTGAAGTATCCTGAATCACTTCTGGCCCAAGTAGTTTGTTGTCCCCCACCTCTAACCAACATGCTGGGGAACGACAAGGCCTACCGTACAACGCCTCAAACGGAGCCATGCCAATAGTGAACTGGTAGGAGTTATTATAAGCAAACTCTACCAGTGGAAGGTATTGCTCCCATCCACCTCTAAAGTCAATAATGCACATGCGTAGCATATCCTTCAACATTTGATTTGTGCGCTCTGTCTGGCCATCGGTCTGCGGATGATAAGCCGTACTCAACCGTAATTCCGTGCCCATGGCCTCCTGGAAACTCTCTCAAAACCGCGAAACAAATATCTTGTCTCTGTCAGACACGATATTTAGGGGCACACCGTGAAGTCTCACAACCTCTGAAATGAAGAGCTGGGCATACTGTCCCGTAGTGTAGTCAGTCCTTACGGATAAAAAGTGAGCGACTTTGGACAACCTGTCCACAATTACCCAAACGGAGTCGTGACCCCTCTGCGACGTAGGCAACCCCGTGATAAAGTCCATGGATATGCTCTCCCACATCCACACCAGGACCTTCAACGGCTGTAGAAGTCCTGTCGGTCTCTGATGATCCACTTTTACTAGCTGGCAAGTGGCGCATTTTGAAACAAACTCAGCAATATCTTTCTTCATACCGCTCCACCAATACTGCCGTCTCATGTCTTGGTACATTTTGTCCCCTCCGAGATGTACCGCGAACCGTGAGCTGTGCGACTCTTCCATCACCTCATGTCGCAATTTCTCCCCTTTCGGAACCACCAATCTCCCATTGAAGCGTAATCCCCCGTCTGAGCTGACGGTATAGGACTCGGCTCCCTCTGCTAGTAATCGAACTATCTGCTCCTGACAGAATGAGTCATTATCCTGTGCTCGTACTACCTTCGTGGCAATCTGCAGTGTAACGGTCATCACAAACCTGAAAGATCGGGCCACTGCATCCTGGTGTCCCAACTCCTTCCACTTAGCCTTCCACACCCCTGCTACCTCATCTGCTGGCCTACGGCTCAACGCGTCTGTTACCACGTTAGCCTTACCTGGGTGATACTGGATATCGAACTGGTAGTCCTTCACAAACTCAAGCCACCTCCTTTGCCGCATGTTCAACTCCTTCTGAGTGAACAGGTACTGTAGGGAATTGTGGTTCGTGAACAATTGGAACTTCTCCCCCAAAAAATAGTGCCTCCAAATCCGTAGGGCAAATACCACTGCCGCCAACTCCAAATCATGTGCGGGGTAATTCTTCTCATAAGGCTTAAGCTTACGGGAAGCATAAGCTATGGCCTGTCTCTCCTACTGCAATACACCTCCAAGTCCTTGCAAAGACGCATCAGTGTAAACCAAATACTCAACTCCCGGTCTCGGCAATGCTAACACAGGTGCTGAGGTCAATTTATCCTTCAATTCATCGAATGCCAACTGACAGGCATCACTCCAGATGAATGGCACACCCTTACGAGTCAGATGTGTCAAAGGACCTGCTATCTTCGAGAAACCCCGAATAAACCTCCTGTAGTATCCTGCTAGACCCAAGAAACTACGAATCTCAGTCGGTGTCGTGGGCTGTCCCCACTCCCTCATCGCGAATACCTTCCCCAGATCAATAGATATTCCCCGATCGGAAATAATATGTCCCAAAAACTGGACCTCCTTCAGCCAAAACCCGCACTTCTCATATTTTGTATACAACTCGTTCTGACGAAGTGTCTGCAAAACTTGCCTCAAATGCTCGACGTGCTCCTCCTCTGTCTGGGAGTAAACCAGAATATCATCGATGAAGACAATGACAAACTGATCTAGGAAATCCCTGAACACTCTGTTCATCAAGTCCATAAACACAGCTGGAGCGTTGGTCAAACCAAAAGGCATAACCCGAAACTCGTAAGAACCATATCTCGACAAGAACGCAGTCTTCGAGACATCCTCCTCCCTAATACGCAACTGATGGTATCCCGACCTCAAATCAATCTTCGAGAAGAAAGAAGCTACTCTCAACTGGTCAAATAGGTCATTGATTCGAGGCAACGGATACTTATTCCGTATCGTGACCTTGTTCAACTCCCGGTAGTCCACACACAATCTCAGTGAACCGTCCCTCTTCTTCATAAACAAAACTGGAGCGCCCCAAGGTGAGGTACTCCTGCGAATAAAGCCCTGACCTAACAGCTGCTCTATCTGATCTCGTAGCTCTCGCATCTCTGCCGTAGCCATACGGTACGGTGCGCATGCTATAGGCCTCGTATCTGGCAATAGGTCTATAACAAAGTCTATTTCTCGATTGGGGGGTAGGCCTGGTATCTCCTGAAACTCATCAGAATACTCTCTGACAACTGGGATCGAGTCTAAAGGAATCACAACCTCCTTAGAGGTATCCTCCTCTAGGTAATACAAATGAGCGGTCGAGCCTCCCTCTGGGCGAGGCATCGCCACTACAAACATCTCTTTCCCCGGAATGGCAAAAACAATGCTCCCACCGAAGCAATCAATCATGGCTCTATAATCAGCGAGCCAATCCATACCGATAATCACATCGTGAACATGCATATCTAATACCAACATATCTACAGGTAATACCAGACTACCAATTTCTACCCCCACTCCCCGGCATATAAAGAATATAAGTGACCCATTCCCCAATGGTGAGTCGAAACATGTCATTGTGCTCTCCGCTATGGCTAACAACCCTAAAGCCTTTGCGAAATGTGTAGCTATAAAACAATGTGTAGCCCCCGTATCAAACAATACCCGACCCATAGTGCCATGGATAGGAAACGTACCCTCAATCGGGGGCGGTGCCTGTGGAACTGCTGCCTGGTGGACGTTATAGACACGTCCATACTGTAGCTGCCCCTGCTGAGCTGGGACTGCTGGAATGGGTGGCAATGCTGCCATTTGTGGCGGTGCGGGGAGAGCGGCGGGAAACATAGGCCTCTGCGGCTCCAGGAGAGCACCCTGCTGCTGCTGCTGTGGGGCCCTGCCCCTATCTGGACAATCCTGTCGTTTATGGCCAGTCTTGCCACAAACAAAACACTTCCCTGGGAAGTTCCCTCCTCTCTGCCCCTGCTATCCCCGGACTTGGTGGTCGTTACCGTTCCTCCCTTGGCCCTGCTGAAACGGCTGCCCATTCTGTCCCTGTTGGCCCTGATGGCCGTTTGGACCTTGATGGCCCTGACGGAAACCTCCCTGTCCGTGCCTGTAATTCCCTGATCTGAACCTCTTCTGATCCCCCTGCTGGGAACCCTGCTCACCCTGTCTCAGCCCCTGAACAGATTGTGCCCCACCGGCACCATGTCCTCCAGTCCTGCCCTGATGACTAGACTCTCTCGATCTCTTGCCCTCAGCCATATGAAAGTGGTGATCCTGGCAGTGTAACAAAGCAGCGTTAACCACATCAGAATAAGTGGCCAACGAAAGGTTCCCTAACATATGCTGACGGATCCTCCATGTCAACCCGTCGATGAATTTCTCAATCTTCTTCTTCTCTGTCGGTATCTCATCCGAAACAATATTCAACAGATTCGTGAACTCGGCCTCATACTCGGCCACGGTCTTACCCTCTTGCTTCAGATTCATCAGTTTCCTCCTCATTTCCGTATGAACAACGGACGAAAAGTACTTACGGTCGAACCGCACCCAAAAGTCCTGAATAGTGAGAGTATCCTTCTCCTCCACGGTGGTAATACCCACCACTGCAGTGCAGATCCAACTAGCCTGAAAGTAGCTAGCACCTGCTTCTGAACGTCCGTGCACTCATACATCCTCAAGTGCCTCTGTATATCCTTCCTCCACTGGCTCGAGACTACCACATCTGAGCTACCTGCAAACTCTGGCGGATGCGCTTTCTGAAAAGCGTCACGTACACGTTCCTAAGCAGACGGGAATGCATTTGCCTGTACTGGCGCGGCAACTGGCGCCTGAGGTGGTGCCTACTGGACTACGGCAATTGCGGCATTTACCGCTTGGGCTACAATGGCTGCAACCTCAGCGACGTTCATCATGCCCTGAACTGGAGCGGGCTGGGGTTCGGGCGTTGCATCCCTGGGAACTCGTCGTGCACGTCGTGGAGGCATCTGAAATAAGAATAAAGTTTATAAGTTCACTGTTTATAAACTTAAAATAGCTGAAGAACGAAGCATACACAAAAAGAGTACAACAGTCCTAAAATATAGGGCTCTATATCAAAGAAACTTAGCGGAAACATAATAGCTGTACAGATCCTAAGGACACTAGAACCTAATGCCCTGATACCACCTGTGACACCCCGACTAATTAAATACCGGGTAGCTACTCCTTTATTAAATTAATTCAAAATGCCAAGTTGGCTCAGCTAATAGCATCACTGTCGAAAACATTTTTTATTTTTCTAACCACCTAATATTTAAAAAGTAAGTTGTCAAATTTTAACTAAAGTCTGATTAACATGCAGTGAAAGATTTAAAGCAAGAATAATATCACCATTCACCATCACGAAATAATAGAATGACCATCGCATAATATAAATAAATCCGGAGGAAAACTCCTCACAAAAAACTCCACAACTGAAATGAATAACTAAATACTGAATCAATACATGCCAAGTCTGAAAACTGAAATGGAAAAGTCTCTAATAGAATTTGGGAAACATGCCCTACAACTGAGGAATACTGAACATGGAATCCAAATGATAGAAGCGTCTAAAAGCAAATCCCTGTAGCTTCCACTAACAGCTACAGCTCGTCATCTGAATGAGTATCCTATGCATGGTGTCCTTGAGGCTGGGCACCTAAAATGGTTTTACAAAAAAAATAGATTTGAAAGCAAACGGGTCAGAGCCTGAATGTGGAGATATTTTAAAAACCTGCAAGTTCTTTAAAAACATTTAAAACACTAAATGCAAAGTACATGTTAGGACGTGCACTCACATGAAATTCTCACCTCTCGTCTAACTATGCACTCCTAACGTAAGTACCCATCTAAAATGACACAAACCACTAGCTAAGTGACATCATATCTAGCTAGACTGACATAGGTTCTACCCTTATTACTCGGTTCCCATTAACATTATAACGCTTGCAATTAAATAGGGGCTTAACTTACATTCAGGTTCTCACATAAAAGTAATAAAACTTATTATAGATCATCCCTTTTGTTATACCATAGTTACACACACAATACCATATGAAAGTTCCCAGTTTATTAAGTGTATATTTTCCACAACATAAATATACAATATAAGCACCCCGAGACTAAGCTGCGGTGCACACATACTCTGCTATCCATCCCGGTACATCACGTACATAAGGATCACGCATTCCGAATCTCTCAGGAATCGTTCAGATAACACAAATCACATATAATGGAGGCGAACACAGTCACATCACATGGGTCACGCACATACCTGCGCTCCCACGATCAGCAGACTTATTAACATCCCAATAAGTCCTTCTTTGACCTATGTTCATCGAGGTAACTAGTCTAAATCCGGGCAACACAAGGATTATAGGGCCCTAAGCGAACGCAAACCTCCCGTGATAGCAAGTATGGTAGGTATGTCATACACACAAATCATATACCAATACTAAGTAAGCACACATCTTAGTAATCACCGTAGTTTAATTGTAGTACTTATTGCATTCGCGTACCAACTTAATATATATACAACTTATATAATCCCGGTCCATATTTATACGCGCCATGATTTTCTCACGTCGTAGTAGGCACTCACGTCTCAGCTCATAATGTCTATTTGATTCGATCCACACTTATAGAATTTACTCCTCATTATCTCCCAAATGTCCCAAGTATACCAATACATCATCAAAGGAATGTTATCTCTATCCTCGAACAAGTTTACGGGACTCCAAAAATCAAAACAGGCCAAAAAGGCCTAAACTGCCAACTCGTTAGAAGTCTCGTTCGAACGAGGCTGTTCGAACGAGATTTCGTTCGAACGAACTGGGCTATCTAACGAGATATCGTTCGAACAAGATTATCGAATGAACATCCCTCTCGTTAGAACCCCAAACTTTCAACTCGTTAGAAGCTCGTTCGAACGAGCTCGTTCGAACGAGCTCGTTCGAACGACCTGGGTAGGTCTTCTAACGAGTGACCAGATTCAAGCCCAGAAATCCTATCTCGTTTTTCACCAATTTCTACACCTCAAATCTCAACCAAAATTCGTCCCAACAATGTTTTAAGGTCTCCAATCATCCTAAAACATACTAAGGTCATATACTAACATCTTTTAAGGAATTAACACATCCTAAACATCATTAATTCATCAAATCTCTACCCTTTCCCCCAAATTTTCAAGAACATAAACCCTAGAATTTTAAATCCTCAATAAGTCCATTCTAGATTCGTTTTTGTTACATCCAACATATATTAACATCAGAATAATCATCTCCATACTATTCTACATGCAATTTGTCCTCAAAATTCAAGTCCTAAGTCCAATGAAAATGGGTTTTTATTTAACTTCCAAGAACAAATGTAAATCTTTCAATTTATCTAACATGGAAGAAACATTCTCTGAATTAAATAGAATTAAATCACTTGTCTCTAGTGTCTCTGAATTTGGTGTTGGTTTGATGAAGCTTTTTCTGCAGAATTCCTTCTTTCTCTCTCTCTCTACAAGCCTTCTTCTCCAAAGGTGGCTAGGGTTTGTTTAGGAGACTTAGAAAACCAATTTTAAAACTCCCCGTAGTCTTATGGGTCAATATGGTTGGTAGTGGGTTTAGTGGTTAGTTACCCAAATCAGATTATAAATCCTTATTTTCGTCATTATTAAATCCCAAAAATACAATATTACCAAACTACCCTTATAAGATGCGGGTATGGCCTAAAAATACCCCGGGACCCAAACTAAACCCCCGACTAGTGTTTTCTGACTATCTCGACCCTTCCGGACGCCTTGGCGCACTCAAAACGACCATACGGTTAATAGAACTTAAATTCACTTTTACAATTAAAATAATTATATCCTGACGCGACTGTCTCACGCGTCCCAATAAAATGTCCAAATTGCCGTATATCAATCTCACGACAAATTTCATAATTCAACATTAATATATCATCATATATACTCAATATAGTCAAATACCAACTCACATCTCACTAGTATTTTATCCGGATTAATTCCCAATTAATTCTCATTTAATTAATTAATCCCAAAAATAAATATCGCCAAAAATGCGGGGTATTACATATCCCTAAGGTTACCCCACCATCTAAATACACATCTCACACTAAGTCCAAGCCTCCTGAGCCACCTCGGTTTACGTTCCCAAAGAACCCTTCCCTCACTGGTTGGCTCCCACTAAGAAAGCCCAACAATTTGATGAGATCAAGAAAGTCTTTTAGAATGTTCACATTAACATTCCCTTCCTCACCGCGATTTAACAAGTCCCTTCGTATGC
The DNA here is from genome assembly GCA_949130495.1 of Sambucus nigra. Lineage (NCBI taxonomy): Eukaryota > Viridiplantae > Streptophyta > Magnoliopsida > Dipsacales > Adoxaceae > Sambucus > Sambucus nigra. The sequence goes on along the minus strand of OX422217.1, from coordinate 329,655,064 downwards.
CAAATTTTTGAAGGACTTGTGCAGTGTTAAGCGTAGGACCACTATTCCTCGTGATGCTTTCCTCCCTGAGCAAGCTATGTCCCTTCACCATGATAACGGTGTTGTGAAGTACAAAGACCCTGGTCGACAAACTGTCTCTTGCATGTTAGGCGATAAGTTCACAATCAGTGCTTTACTTAATATTGGGGCTAGTGTTAATCTGTTACCTTACTCCCTCTACCTTGAGTTAGGTTTACAAAATTTGAAACCTACACGGGTTACTCTTCAACTTGCTGATCGTTCCATGAAAGTACCTAAAGGAATCATTGAAGGTGTTTTGATGAAAGTTTCAGACTTTTACTATCTTGTGGATTTCATCATCTTAGACACTCTTGTGCCCGACCAAACTAATACTCCTATCATATTGGGTCGCCCCTTTTTGGCCACTGCCAATGCCATCATCAATTATCGTGACAGGTCCATGAATCTATCTTTTGGAAACATGACTGTCAAAGTCAATATCTTCCACCTTAGGCAAAAACCGATTGATGTTGATTCAATTGATGAGATGCATGTGATTGACTCCTTAGTTAATGAAATGTTGGACCAAACATACCCTGCCGATCCTTTCTAACAATGTTTGGCTCATTTTGGATCCAACTTTGACATTGATTTCGCCATCTATGAAATAATGTCATGTTAGATTCCACTCCACTGATGGACACTTCCTCTTGGGATCCTCCATTCGAGCCCCTCTATGTTGATACTCTTCACTCTGTGGATCACCCTATTCCACCATCCCTCAATCCCATTAACACCTCCACAACCCAACAACCGTACTCGTCGTAGACTATCCAAAGCTTAAACCCGAACCCAAATCCCGTAGCTCCGACCACCTCAACATAACATGATCCTACCGTCGCCGCCCAGCCACCTCCGGTGAACCCATTTTGACCCCAATCCACCACACTTGCCTACGAGCCCAAAACTCGATTCTACCCAATGCAACCAACAAGAAACCCAGATCCATGCCAAACCAAATCCAACCATCTATATTCGGACCTTAACCCCTCGTAACCCATGCCTGAGCTCAACTTCCATGACCCGAAATACCACAACCCGATTCAACCCACTCCACCGCTAAATTCCCAACTCCATAAAACCAATTTGAGCTTCCACGATTCTCCACCTGTTAAATCCAAAACCAAAAATAAAGCAAACCCATTTGCGATTAACCAATTATCTTTGACTTATCCAACAACAAAATCCCTCAAATCTCTCATCCAACAAATAAAAGAATTCGTGGGTTATTTAAAACAAAGCATCAGCTCATCTAAAAAAAAAGAAGGACTCTCACGAAGAGAAGAGCAATGAGATAGAGAATAGAGAGAGAAATAATGTATATTATGTACATAACAAAAATTCAGAAAGATCCAAAAAAATTATATTAGCTTAGAATAAATTTTTAGGTTTGTTTTTTAGTCTTCTTGGTGTAATCAAGTTTTGGATTTGTGAAAACATTGGGACACATGTGCATGAACGCAATTCAAGGAATCAATTCAAAGGGAGAGTTTTGTGTATGGTATTTCTTGATCTTGTTTTTTTTAATTACAGTTCCATGTTTATGACTCTAATTAATTGTTTAATTATTCTTGGCTAGTCACCTCGTTCAAGGGGTGGGATGCACCATGTAGGATATTATATTAATTAATTAATATTATTAAATGGTATTTCTAGGTTCATTAATTTAGACTTGTCACAAATTAATTTATGTAATGAGAGTTAATAAATTATTTTTAAAAATTAACCTTTGATTTTGGGAATCGAACTAGAGATAGGTGTTTCCTAAAATTAAATATTAATTTGGTATTGAAATTAGAGAATTGATACAATTTTTATTAAATTGATCCTAGCGGGTAATTTTCTTGAAAATAGTATAATTCTTAATTTTATCATCGTGTGGCATTTTTAAACTAGTTTTCTAAAAAAGATATTATTAAATTTATAATTATAACGAGAGTTAGATTATCGATTTAATATTATCTCGAAATCTTTCAAATTAATAAATTGAGAAATTAAAATAATTGATAATGCGGTGTAATCCCATCTCTTGACTTTCTCACAATTATCACACTCAGGAGAACATTATTTTTCGGTATTTAGTCATTTCATTGTTTTAGCATTTAGTAGTTAATTCTCCCCTGAAATTGTTTTTAAAAAAATAAAAAAAGATTTTAATAAAAAAAATTTGAATTGCAAGTGTTTACGTCAATTGGTTCACCTTGAAAGTTGGATTGATACCCGTACTTACCACAATACGAGTTGTTTTAGACAAATTTGTAAGTACTCAAAATAATTTTGAGATTGGCTTTTGAAGACAAAGACCATATGTAAAAAGCCACTTATCAAATGGCGCCGTTGGCGCTTTCTTCACGTGGAGCTTCCTCTCCCTCCTTAGACTGGTTGTATAGGATTTTTGAAGCTTGGTCTTTATTTTGGTGCATTTTTCCACCGATTTTTTGTAATAATTATTCATAAAAATCAAAAAGGGAAAAGGGAATCTAGACAAGGTAGAGAGAGGGCATCTAATGACAAGGATTTTTAAAGCCTCTCTACTTTGGGTCGCTAGGACTCTCGGGGACGACTGAGATAGGCGCGATCTCTCCCCGGTCAACTCAACTCGGTCTTCACCCTACATGTGTAAAAGCTGTAGGAGGTACATTTCTTTATCCCTCATGAATCTCCTATCAGCGAGTCAATTTGCGTGAGCTTATTTTTTCTTATTTCCTTTTAATTTTTGCATCACACTTAAGTTGAATGGTTTGATGAATTAATTTACCTAATACCTGGACCCGATCATTTAAACGAGAAGGGATTGCATCACCGGACTCACTCTCTTATCCATTGTGTTCTACCCTAGCTATCATTAAATTTAAAATCAATTAACAATCTAGCCCAGTAGGACCACATTTTTACACCAGGCGATCACAAAGATAAATTCCATGATTTTTTTCACCTGCGGACTTAATTAAAATTTGACTACCCATTTCACTAAATTTGAAGACAATAATTGTCTATGTGCTCGTTAGGATTTTTTCTTGACTTGTGTGTGTCCAATTCAATGCTTTAGGTTGTCGATTTTAATTAGTTCCTCCAAATCAAGAGTCCATTTTCTCCCCTTTTCCGAAAAATCCCAAAAATATTTTCCTTTTTTTAAATATTTCCAAAAATCCCAAAAATATTTTCTTTCCTTTTGAAAAATTTTTAAAAAATCCAAAAAAACATTTCTCTCCTTATGGCGGAAGAACATCCCTTACGGGACTAATTTTCTCATTTTCCATTCTCACGTGACACGTGTGAGAGTGATCCCGAGCCGTCTCTTTATGATATACTTCGTGGACTCAGATCTCTCACGAGTACCGTTGATATTCTTGCACAATCTATGCACGCACCTCCTATTCCATCACCCTTGGTGTCAAATGTCGATGTGTCGCATACTTTGTTGTTCACCCATTGTTCTTATGCCGATCACATGTCCCATGAGTGACCATACTTTCATATCCCTACGAACCCACCATGGAACATGTGTATTAGTATGACACTGTTTCGGAACCCACCTCGGTCTTTTATCATGATATATCTACTCCCGAGTGGTGTGAGTACCCTCGCTATTCGTGGAGGCCTGATCAGCCTTCCATGCAATACAAATCCCAACCCGATGTTGTGGACCCTCACACGTTCCAATAGTCATCATGTCAACCTTGTGCACCCTATCCCGATCAGTTCCCTCACTATGCTCCGCATGCTGATCAACCTTTTGTCTCTCATGGAGATGCTTCTCCCGTGTATGAACTACTTGACCCCATTCCCCACACTTCATATGAGTACTCTCCACACCGTAGTGTTTCTAGCGAGTTGTGTCCACCTCCACCACCACGCCACCCACTACCATTTCCCCACATCTTTGCACATCCGCTCTCGAAAGCCTCTTGCAAAAGTTCGCGCACACTCTTCACTCTCAAAATGAATCCCTTCAAAGTCTTGAACAATTATTAAATGATTTTGAGTGTGCGCATGAGTCGGATTTCAACCCAAGTCAACCCATTGTTTCACCCGTGTAGGACGATGATGTGTCGTCTTGTGCCACTGATTTTGAGTGTGACCAACCCTATCATCTTGAGAATTTCGACGTTGAGACCACCCAGTGGTCTGGGACCCAAGTTGACGATAGTGTTCACATATCCATTGACTGTGAGATTGATCCCACACCGCCTTATCCCCTTGAACCCACCATTGATGTTTACCTTTCCCCTTCTAAGACTTCCTTATTTATGCCCGAGTCTACACCTTTTGATACTTCCCTGTGTATTCTTGATGAACCATTTATTTATAAGTTAGCTTCAGCTGCGAGTGGTTCCCACTGTACTGAGATTGAATCCGAAATGGTTTCTACCTCTATGGATATGGATCCTGTCCCACCATGCTTGCCTCCCGTAGAGTCAGCTATTAATGTTGATTCATCTATCTCAGATTTGGATGCGTCGTTATATTTTTCCACCACTTCGGATGGTGTCGTTAGTGTGGATAAGTTGATCATTTCATCACTTACTTTCACACCTCCTCCTACATGTGCCCTTGAGGTTTATTCCAATCCTCGTAAGGAGTGTGTCTCTCCTACTCTTGAGTTAGATCATCTTCCCCCACCCTTTGTCCCACCCGACCCTCCTATTCTCCCTTACATCCCACCACTTGGTTTGGACCTTACTATTGTACCTTCCCTGTTCACATCTAAGCATTTAGGTACTCACCTCCACCCACCCTCCACCCTAGTGCTCCATGATCCCATTTGTGCACTTTTCATCATCCCCACCATTTGTGTGAGCATGCATGCTAATATCCCCAAACGTGACACCGAGCTTGTTACTCTATGCACACCACTTGCTTGTGGTGTTGATTTTTCCAGCTACAGCTCCCCGACGTGTCACGGCGCGACCATTATCATTGTCCATTTATAGAATGGTCGTGCACTTTCTCTGCAGCCCACCCTGTCACTATTGCAAACCCTTTTGCCTCCTCCACTAACTTGAGTGCCATACTTATAAGGCCCTTGTTTCCCTCACATTTACGCTCAATAAGGCCCGTGATCAGTGCCTGTTCACCCTCTCCCTTACCGTTCTTCCATATATCCTACTACCCACCCACTCTTGGTCCACCGATACTTTGCATCGTGTGATGAACTTTGCCATACAAGTGCATTGACCTGTTTTTGTTTTTAGCCAACAATACTGCTACTTCAGTCTTGTTTGGGGGTGATTCTCATCACCCAATTTTTCTGTCGCCCCATACTTTCATAGATCTTATTTTTAGGGTGAGATTGGTTTGGTCTGGCTGAAGACATTAAACTTAGCACTATCGGGAGGCAGCCCGTCATATATTATTTCTAAGTATAAGTCTTATCCTGTTTGGGGGTGGTGTTTCACATCACCCCATGATTTTCACATGATTTCTAGACTTATATGTATTTGTGTCGCATTTGTTCTTCAGGTTTTATCTATACTCCATCTGGCAATACATGTTCATAAGTGGTCCATTATGGTAATACCTTTCCTCCCTTCTGTTTTTCATTTTTTATATGTAGTTTTAAACATTGAGGACGATGTTCTCTTTTGTTTGGGGGTGGGAAATTTATCAAAATCGTACCTCTTTTTGAAAATTTTCAGAAACAAGTGATTTTAAATTTTTTGTGCAGTTAAAAATCGAATTTTTATTACATGAATTGTCTATCATCCCTTTTTTAGAAATCTTGGAATAACTGTGTTTGACCAAAAAATTACGCTTTTAACCTTAAAATTAATTAATACCTCTTAAAGCGTACTTGCACCATGAATTTCTAAACTCGAAAATTTGCACTATCACGTTTTCAATCAAAAGTTTAAGAGTAACAAAATTCTCAAGAGAGCCTTAAAAGATCACTTGTGGCGATTTAAACCCATGAGATTTGAGCTTTTCACCTTTTTTGAGGTTTTTTATGTATCTCCGAGTCATGAGTTGACTCAAATTTCTTTGGGTACTATATTTAGTTGTTGGATGGTCTCATTATTTTTTTAATTTTGGCGTAATCACTGAGAATGACATCACTTTTGAGTTGTAAGAAACACATGTCTTGTAGTTTTTCTCGAGCGCTAAACTGATTTTATCATACACTTACCATTTTTTACCCTTCACTCCACCTATTATCATTCCATGTTTTCCTTACCCATATATGTCCCAAATACCATCCATATGTAATTTCCCATCATTTTTTAGAAAAAGAGTGTTTGAAATTATCAATGTAAATTGTCTTCATATTTGTTATGAAAAGAAAAATGCATCATAATAAAAAAGAGAAAAAAGAAGAAAAAATAGAAGAAAGAAAAAAGAAAAAGCATGCGATCATAGATTTAAAAAATGAAGACATTAGTTATTCAAAGTGTATCACACTCTTCTCAAAAACTCTATCGTTCATCTTTTTCATTTCATTATCCTCTTATCCCTTTTATAAATCACATTTTCACCCTTGGTAATTTATTCGGGCAAATGAGAAGACTATATGGTGAATAACTTGACATTCTAGACATAGTGGTTAAAATTCCTTCATGAGATCAATTTTGTTTCAAGTATCCGTCATTTTTTATGAAGCATGTGAGACGTTTGAACTTATTTACATTTACTCACCTCCTCACACACTAGAGAGATACACTTACCCAATTCTCAGAGAGTTCGATTCAAAGAGATATATCCAGTGAGAATCGAAGTAAAATCTTTGATTCTAAAAAGGCAATCTAAGAATTACTCTAATGATACTTAGGATTGTTTCACACTAACACATGCTGAGTTTTAAGAATGATTACGCTTTTGGTATTAAGTAATTTTATATGTCATTTTGATAGTTGAATACGGTATCCCTTGATGTCCTTTTTAGTTGGGTTGTATAGCATTTTATCATCTACTCAGATACTGCATTTAAATGAGTTTTTGAATTTTGTTGGTACATTCACTACAAACCCTCATGAGACACCACTCGTCCTGTAGGGAAACCTATAGGTTTAACGGATTATTGCACATGGTAAGTGAAATCACGAGTGCCTGCGAAAGTGGCACACTTTTGGTTACTTATCTTTCTTTTCTATATATTTTTGCTCGAGGACTAGCAATGTTCTGTTTGGGGGTGGTGTGATAAACACCCAAAAGTGTTAATTTAAGCCCCGAATATGTGCATTTTAGTCGCTCGATTTTAATAAAAATGGTCTTATGTTCGTATTTGTTTATTTCTCAGGTTAATACGCAGTTGTGATACAAATAATGTTAAATCAGTATAATTGCGACACAAAAGTGGTTAAAAGAGTTCAATGAAGAAATCAAGGCATCGTGAAGCCAAAAGTCTTATTTGAACTTGCCGAGATCATTTTCGATGCCCTGAACCTAGCCCCGAGCCAAGCCTAAGCCTACACCGAGCCCAGACCATTCCCCGAGCCTGTGTGTGTTGACTTTGTACCTTTATCATTTTTCAAGATTTTTAGTTTTAGGATTTATTTAGAATTTTTTAGAATTTATTTTCTACTTATTTTGATTTTTATTAGTTTTTAATTTTACTCTTTATTTTTAGTTTTGCTAGATTTTATATTTTTAGGACTTTAGGTTTTATTTTTACTTCTTTTTTAGTTTTTATTTTTATTACTTGAGTTTTATTTTTAATAGAATCATTTATTTTTAGAGGATTTATTTATTTTTAGTGCGTCGAGTATTTGTTTTCCTTTATTTTTTTTATTTGTTTTTACGTTTTAGTTAGTTTATTATTATTATTATTTTTTGTTTTGTTTTATTTTATTAGTTTTTATATGAGTTGTGTCTAGTTTTAGAGTTTGTATTTTGTGTCATGTTATTTTTTTTTAATTTTTTAGTGTGTTTTATTTTTATTTTTATTTTTAGTTTAGTTTAGTTTTTATTTTTATCTTATTAGATTTATTTTCTTATTTTATTTTATTCAGGGTGCAAATTAAACACCACACACTCACACACATATAAACCTACTATACTCACATACACACTATTCTACACCCTCACACACTAAATCACCCCTACTCCATCTTCTCCAACAAACCCACACCATCACACATTCTCTCTTAAACCCCGATTAACAAATCCACCTCTATTCAAACCACACACCCTTCATCCATCTAATAATCCAAACTCGATCCACCAACCCTCAGCCCCATCAACACCTCCATAACCCAACAACCGTACCCACCGTCGACCATCTAAAGCTTAAACTGAACCCGAATCCCGTAGCTCTTACCACCTCATCATGACCTGATCCTACCGTCGCTGCCCAGACACCTCCGGTGAACCTATTTCGTCCCAAATTCGTGACCCCTACCTACAAACCTAAAACCCGATTCTACCCGACGCAGCCGACACGAAACCCAACCAAATTCGACCCTCTATATTCGGACCTTAACCCCTCATAACCCAGGCCCGAGCTCAACTTCCATGACCCGAAACACCACAACCCAATTCAATCCACACCACAGCCAAATCCCCAACTCCATAAAACCCATTTGAGCTTCCACGATTCTCCACCTATTAAAAGCAAAACCAAAAATAAAATAAACCCATTTGCCATTAACCAATTATCTTTGACTTAGCCAACAACCAAATCCCTCAAATCTATTATCCAACAAATAAAAGAATTCATGGGTTATTTAAAAGAAAGCATCAGCTCATATAAAAAAAGGACTCTGACGAAGAGAAGAACAACGAGACAAATAATAGAGAGAGAAACAATGTATATTATGTACATAAAAATAATTCAGAAAAATCCAAAAAAAATTAGTTTAGTTTAGAATACATTTTTAGGTTTGTTTTTTTAGTCTTTTTGGTGTAATCAAGTGCTGAATTTGTGAAGACATTGGGACACACGCGCATGACCGCAATTCAAGGAATCAATTCAAAGGGAGACTTTTGTGCATTGTAGTTCTTTATCTTTTTTTTTTTCTTTCAAATATTGTTCAATGTTTGTGACTCTAATTAATTGTTTAATTATGCTTGGATAGTCACCTCGTTCAAGGGGTGGGATGCATTGTGTAGGATATTATATTGATTAATTAATTTCATTAATTACTATATTTCTAGGTTCATTAATTTAGACTTGTCAAAAATTAATTTATGTAACGAGAGTTACTAAATTAATTTTGAAAATTAATTTTTGATTTTGGGAATCGAACTTGAGATAGGTGTTTCCTAAAATTAAATATTAATTTGGTGTTGAAGTTAGGGAATTGATACAATTTTTATTATATTGATCATAGCGGGTAATTTTCTTGAAAATAGTATAATTCTTAATTTTATCATCGTATGGCATCTTTAAATTAGTTTTCTGAAAAAGATATTATTAAATTTATAATTGTAATGAGAGTTAGATTTTCGATTTAATATTATCTCAAAATATTTCAAATTAATAAATTGAGAAATTAAAATAATTAATAATGCGGTGTAATCCCATCTCTTGACTTTCTCACATTTATCACACTCGGTTGCACATTATATTTCGGTATTTAGTCATTTCATAGTTTTAGCATCAATTGTTTCACTTTGAAAGTTGGATTGATAACCGTACTTACCGCAATACGAGTTGTTTTAAACAAGTTTTGTAGGTACTCAAGGGAATTTTGAGATTGGCTTTTGAAGACAATGACCATACGCAGAAAACCACTTATCAAATTGAATAGTAACTTACAATACATAAATTGGTTGAAACCCTAGAGAGAGAAGCTCCCAAAGAGCAAACCCTAAAAAATATCTAAAAATGATTTATATAAAAGATATATTGTAAAACAAACCAATTTTTATATATAGTAAGTGGATAGAAAAATAAAATAAAAAGAAGCAAGCGCCAGATATCTGCTGGGACCGGTCGACCAATGTTTGGGTTCTAAATCCCCTGCCTTGGTTCGTAGGCTTAATCTAAATTTTCGGTCGATCGGGGGCTCAAGGACGATCGACCGCTGCTCTGTTTTCTTGTAGAGTTTGGTCTTCACAAAGGAAAAGAGGGGCTTTACAGAAATGGCCCTAACTTCTTCGTTCGAACTCGAAACAACGTGTTGTTTACGGTCACGCAAAGCTAACTCAACAAACTTTGCTTCCGTGGAATTCCACTGAGTTGGAGATGAAGTGTGAAATGATTAAATTGCCCTGGAAGTTGAGGTAGATGATGAAACTTCCTCGAAAATAAACCAATTTACATGTTAAGCATTCCAATACCTACAAAAGCTCAATTATACCTTGCAAAGCATATAAACATAAAAATAGAGGTTGTCTAGTTAACAATCATAAATATAGGCATAAAAAACACAAAAGTTCTAGAATGCATAAAGTTAACGGGCACAAGTACACAATAATCGTAACGTATCAACTTTTAAGGAATTTATTAGCTAATGTCCATTGATTATAAACTTAAATACATATATGGAAGACGATCAACTAGTAAAATTTGTACAAAGGCTTTAGGAGTATGTACATAAATAAGAAATTCTCTTAGTTACATACTACATTTATTCTTCACCATGCTTATAGAAACTTTATTATTGTATACTTCGCATGAACTTCTTAATCTCATGTAAAAAAGAGGATCTACAAGGGTCTTATATAGTTATAGTTCCAAAAAAATTTATACAATTATTTTTAAAAGGGTCCTGATAAAATTTTCTAGATGGATACACATTATAAACTCAAAAATAGAAAAAACATAATTTCAAAATAGAATTTATATGGTTCGTATAATCATGTAGAACTCTCATATTTATTATTTTGAGGCTCAAAACTTGTTTTTAAAGGCACATGTTATCATTTCTTTTGTAAATAATTAGTTCTCATTATAAGTGTAAATGTACACATTGAATTTAGAAGGTCTCTCTCTCTCTCTCTCTCTCTCTCTCTCTCTCTCTCTCTCTCTGATTGGTTTGTGATTTAATTATTTTATTCTACGCAAGGAATCATGAGCAACACAATGGATGTGGTTAATTTTTTGTGTAAAAACAAATTTGATATTTTAGATAGGATAATCTTGGATTCATCCACGAATGTTTTAAGTGCATCAACTCAAAAATAATTAATAAGTTAATCCACCAATATGGGACATCCACAAAACCTACAAATACATGTCCCATTTTGGTGGATGAACTTAATATTACCTTTAAGTGAATATACTTAGAAAATTTGTGGATAAATTCAAGATCACCCTTTAGATATACCTAAAAAAACATAAGATTATGACAACATATGCTAATTGGTTTGTGTATGATAAGTAAGCTGGGGGAGATGCAAATTATACCATCAAGAGAATAAAATCTTGTAATTTTAAAAATAGCCAATCCTTTTTTAAAAAAAATATGTATTATTCTTGCATTATTTTAAAATTTTAAGAATTCAATGGAACAATGTTCTCTTATTAACATTTTTTCTTTCCCTGAAGGTCAACAATGGTCTAGGCAGGGTCAGCTTAACCCGTCTAAAAATGGACCATGAGCTTTGAGGTGGATTGTTAAATGAGTCAAGGAACGTGACACCCCTTAAAATCCATAAGAGGTTGATCAAATATAATACAAATAATATAGGAGTCTAAGAAAATTGAATATCATTCTAAGCATAAATTAATAACACTAACTTGTACGAAGTAAATAAAAAAAACACAATAAGAGAATGAGCACGCAATAGTAATAAACCCAACTTTGGAAATACAACTATCTCAAATAAATCCAACGCTAACTGGAAATAGAAACTATAATAATCCGACACGACTATAACATATATAGATTTAAAGAGAATGAGCACGCAAGCTCAACACCTAAATCCTACTAGATCAACAACTGGAGAAACTGTAAAGAGATAAATCAGGGTTGAGCCTGCAATGGTGGCCTAGGTATTGAAAAGCCAAATTAACAACAACATTAATAGCAAGTCTACAAAGAGTACAAACTTCATGGAATTTGTTCTACAATAATAACTACACATCCTCCCCTTATATTTTAGTTGATTTTAACATAACTTAAACCAAACAATCCTAAATATATCATGCATTAAATCCCAAGCCCAAGTGAACCCAATGATTAATTATTATTCTCCTCAATTGAATATAATAAAAAGATTTCGTAAGTAATATCATTATGTACATCTCTAGTAAAATATCAATATGGAAAGAAAATCTTTATGTCTAATATCCACATAAGTAGGGTCCCTGACACGTATAAATAAATAGGTTATGCATGAATCTACTTTTACCGAATGTTTTCCCTATTGCCTTTGGAGATCACTCGTACAACTAGCTATAGTTATAGGTCGTCTCACACCCATAACTTTATAACATCATAGTGTGACACCCCGTCTAATTAAATATCGGGTAACTACTCCTTTATTAAATTAATACTGAATATCAATTTGGTTCAGTCTTAGCATCACTGTCGAAAAATATGTAATTAGTTTATAGCCACCTAATATTTAAATAGTGAGATGCCAAATTTTATTAATTAAATTAACATACAACCAATTAATGAATAACAACCCATTCAACATTCAAAGAAACAATCCCATAAGAATAATTAATAGAAAGAAATAACAGGGTCCGGAGTAACACTCCAAATATAGTCTCAATTCCAAATAATCCCAATACAAAAGTCTGAATAAATAAATCCAACATCTGAAATAAATGAAAGTCTGAAACTGCGATCTCTGAATAAGAATAGGCAACATGCCCTAACTGATATGAATGACTCTGAAGGAAGAAAAGATAGATGTGGAGGCGTCTAATACCGAGATCCGGTAAATTCCACAGCAGTTACATCACATCAACATAATGGACTTGGCGTCCCCGTGGCTGGGCACCTACAAGGTTTTTTACAAAACAAAATAGATTTGGAAGCAAACGGGTCAGAGCCCGAGGCAAAAATATTAAATAGTAAATATCATATACACGTTAGTCACATGCTCTCACTTGATATTCTCACCCCACAATTATTGTGCACGCCTAACACATATTTACTACCCATCCTAGCTACGCTACCCACCTATCTCGTCGGTACCAAATCTTTGTCTAAAGGGATTACTATATTGAGCAACCTGTATTACCCAAATACCATGGAATTCCATTATCATTATTTATTAATCAATTTCAAGTAACTTAATACTCACTTTGAATTTCCATAAGTGTACATTATTCTATAGGTCTCATCCTAACTCATCTACCAAACAACAAAATATAACAATCTAAATTATATATTTATATCACTCTCAGTACATATATACACATATGGCACCCCTAGGTTGCGCTGCGGTGCATGAATACTCTTCTATCGAATCCCGGTACATCACGTACATACGGATCACGAGTTCTTAATCACTCAGGAACCGTATCAATACAAATCACACATATTGAAGGCGAACGTAGTTCACATAGCTATGGGTCATGCACATACCTACACTCTCATAGTCAGCTGACTTATCAACTAAAAAATAAGTCTTCACAGTCCATGTTCTTGAGGTACCTAATCTAAATCCCCCCGAAGGCATACAAGACAAGATTATGCTCTTCCTACAACCTCTTGTGATTGCAAGAAAGGTAGGTATGTCATACACATAATAATCCATATATTAGGTAATCACGCAACCCAATTAATCATCATTTCAATATAGGTATACTCCTATCTTATATTACAAGTCTCATACGTAGTATAGGTTCATCCCGACTATTCTACGTAATATGTTTAGTGCGACAACTCCTATCGTATACATACGAGTACTTAGACCTATCCCAAATGGTTATTAAGTCTCCAACTTATGTCTAAGGTTATTTCAGTAATTTAAAGTCCCCCTACTAATGTCTCTTACCTTAAGTTATTGTTTATCCAAATTAAATTCAAGATCCCAAAATTTCCAATCGTAACTCACTCGTCAGATACTCGTAAGTTTATCATTTAATACCAAACCAATCTAACATTTTCCAGGCCTTAAATACACCCCTACTGACCTTCCTTAAGTCCCAATATGTTCAAATATTCCACACCAATAATTCTTAAAAGTCGGGATTAGTTAAACCTTAAAAGGAAATTTTATCACAAATACTCGGGGAGTCGATCGATCGAGCTGAAGGGTCGATCAATCGATCCAGTTGATCGATTGACATTATTAAGTCGATCGATCGATCCATCATATATTAGCCTATGATTTCTGCATATTTTTGCCATCGGTTTTCATCAATTTTAACCCTCAAATCCTCTATTATAATGTCCCAATCTCCCAAATATTTATACCCAACATTATACCAACATAAACTCATAAATTCTATTGTCTTAGAATCATCAAATCATTATGGGTTGTCAATTTCTTGGATCAAATCACGTATATTCCATAAGAACCCTATTTCTTCTATTTTCTTCAATAACATCATATAACTCAACATAAAATCATAATTCTCTACACATATGGATCATGATTTCGTGGCTGCTATTTTTTCCAGAAGTTAATCCACATGCAAAAACCTACCAAGATTAAGATTTAAATCTCTAAATCCATTATTTCATAAGTTTTCAAGGTTTTTCTCCAATTCCAAACTATCATGGATAATATATACACTGAATTATTACATCTTAAATTACTTGCCTGGAAATGGAAGTTCTAATCCTTTGGTGAAGATGATATAGGAACGAGCCTCTCTTCTCAATCTATCCGATGGTGGTGCAAAAAGCCTAAGAATGGTGGTTCTCCTTTGGGAACTTCCTCCACTTCTTCTCTAATGGTCGTCTGTGAGTTTTGGTGGTGAAAACCCTTAGGGACCTAACCTACAAGATGATAAAGCTTTATAAATTTCGTGGATTTAATTACCCTAAAATTTAAAATGCCCAAAATACCCTCCCGAGTTACCGACTTGGCCTAAAACTGTCCCGAGTCCTAAACTAAACCCCTGGTTAGACTTTTTTGATTATCTCGACCCTTCTGGACACATTGGCGCGCTTAAAATGACCATAAGGATGACATATAAATAAACCAGAAGAACCTCTTGGCATCGGCGTAGCTCTTCTGTTGATCTCGAGCAATCCAAATACGGATCCAAATCATCTCTATCCTGGATGAAGTATCTTGGATCACCTCCGGCCCAAGTATCTTGTTGTCCCCCACCTATTAACAACACACTGGAGAACGACAAGGACTATCGTATAATGCCTCAAATGGAGCCATGTCAATCGTAAATTGGTAGGAGTTATTATGGCCAAACTCCACTAGTGGGAGATACTGCTCCCATCCCCCGCTAAAATTTAGGATACACATCCGCAACATATCCTCTAACATCAGATTTGTTCGCTTAGTCTTCCCATCAGTCTGTGGGTGATAGTCCAAACTTAATCGTAACTCTGTACCCATAGCCTCCTAGAAGCTCTACCAAAATCTGGACACAAAAATCTTATCTCAATCGGACACAATATCAAGGGGCACCCTGTGAAGTCTCACTACCTTCGCAATGAAAATCTGAGCGTACTGCCCCGTAGTATAATCGGTTTGAACTGGAAGAAAATGAGATACCTTGGTCAGTCGATCCATAATCACCCATATGGATTCGTGACCCCTCTGCGATGTAGGCAAGCCTGTGATGAAATCCATGGAAATGCTTTCCCATTTCCACCTAGGGATCTCTAACGGCTTTAGGATCCCTGACGATCTTTCGTGGTCCACTTTTACCAGCAAAAAAATGGCACATTTCGAAATAAACTCGGCGATGTCCTTCTTCATTCCACTCCATCAGTACTATCGTCTCATATCTTGGTACATCTTATCCCCACCGGGATGTACTGCAAAACTTGAACCGCGCGACTCTGTCATCACACTACACCAAAATGGGCAAATTGTCACCTTTCAGCCGGCCAGCCTTGTCAAGGTCATTGACCGTGACAACTAATTGTCACGGTTATTGACCGTGACAAGTCCGTGATAAATTTAATTGTCACGGTCTTGTCACGGTCAATGACCTTGACACGACCGTGACAACTTTTCCAGCAAAACCCCTTCCCCCTTCTTTTTTCCCTCCCACCGTTCCCTCCCTCCCTCTCTCTCTCTCTCTCTCTCTCTCTCTCTCTCTCTCTCTCTCTTCCATTTATATATATATATATTTGTGTGTATATTTATGTGTGTATGTGTATATATATATATGTGTGTATGTGTGTGCGTGTGTGGGGGGTGGGGCAGGGTGGGGGAGGGGTAGGGGGTGGGGTGGGGTGTATGTGTGTGTGTGGTGGTGTGTGGTGGGGCAGGGGGTGGTGGAGGGGGGCAGGGGGTGGGGTGTGTGTGTGTGTGTGGTGGTGTGTGGTGGGGGAGGGGGTGGTGGAGGGGGGCAGGGGGTGGGGTGGGGTGTGTGTGACGTTCAATTTAAGTAATTGATAATAGTTTGATAATAATTGGATAATAAACATCGGGAGGGGGTGGGGGTGGGGGTGGGTGGGGTTTTTAATATTATTTACATTCAAAATAAATAATTGATAATAGTTGGATAATAATTGGATAATAATTGATATTTTCATTCAAAATAAATATTTCATTAAAAAATATTGGATAATAATTGATATTTTCATTTAAATTGATAATAATTTTATTTATGAAATTAATTCAATTAGGTAAAACCCATGATAATGAAATTTATGCTACAATTATAATTATCTCATGTCATAATTTTATTGATAAACAATATATGTAGTTGTCACGGTCGTGGTGGGGGAGGGGGTGGGGGTGGGGTGGGTAGGGGTGGGGTGGTGTGTGTGTGTGTGTGTGTGTGTGTGTGTAGGTGCGTAGGTGTGCGTGTGTGTGTAGCGGTGGGTGGGGGTGGGGGTGGGCACCCATTTAATAACTCTTTAAATATTTGGAAAAAACATAATATTACAAAATTGAAACGAAATGGTATTGACGGAACTTACACATACGTTATAATATAGACGAAACATTTTTTTATCTGTACTATTAATTCAATTAATTCAATTAGGTAAAACGAAATGTGTACTATTAACATTTTTTTATCTGTACTAATAACATTTTTTTTACAGCAAAAATGTCTCCTTCAGATGTTAAGGCGAAGATGATGATGCTGTTTATGATGATGTCGTCTGGGTTCGGTGGTAGCGGAGGCGACGAGGGCTCCTCCGCCGCTAGGCTCCCCAAATATGGAAAATTTGGGATTACCGTCGAAAACAAGTCGCAACTTTTAGCGAGATCCCTCGAGCTGCTAAAGACGGTCATCGGCCCGGGATTTATGAGTTGGAAGGAGGTGCCGTATGAGCTCAAGTTAGATGCTTGGGCGGCACTACATATAATATTTATATGAATATTTCAATTTCAATTTATATTTATATTTATTCGCAACTAACATTGTATTTGTTGGACAGGAACAATTCAACTTGGATCCAAAGCTACGCGATTCCGTCTTGGAGCAGTTGAGGGAGCAACACAAGACGTGGAAGAAAAATATGCGAACACGGTACTTTGGAAAAACACGAGAGTCTATTTTACAATGGCGCGGATCCGTCCCGCCCAAGGAGACGATCTCATTGGCACAATGGAAAAAGTTCATTGACAATGAGATCGAGGATCGACAATTGGCATCTCGCCAATCGGGGAGGGAAAATCGGGCTAAAAAGACGGACGTGCACTATTCCGGCCGGACCTCTTACGCTGAGGTGGAGCATAGGATGCAGGTAAGATTTAATTTATCTACAACTACAGAAATATATTATTGGATATTATTTTACTTTGCGGGGCCGATACTAATTTTACTTTACTTTATTTCATTTCAGGGGGTAGGGAGTGGGCCAGGGGGTAAGCCACATAGGCTCGATACTTATGTGGCTCTTCGGATGAAGAAGGGTAAGGACAAGGAGGTGTCCCCGAGCGTCGCGGCCACGATTGTAAGTAATCCGACAGTTTAATTATTGTTAATTACGTTATAATTTTTTAGTTTACTTATTTTACTAATCATGTGCTTTTTGTCGTTTCAGGCAAAGCTTAAGAAAGTGCATGAGTCGCAGTTTGATGCCGACAAGGCATCTTTGTCCACAGACGCACTCAGCCAAGTGCTTGGCTCTGATCGCAAAGGGAGGACAAGGGGAGTGAGCTCGCAGGTGGTCAAATCTAGGATCATCGGATTGGAGACGAGCGACACCGGGTTGTCTCGAACGGTGGATTCACACGACGCGAAGCTGTCCCGTTTGGAGGCGACGGTCCAAGATATGTACGCATTCATGAAGCGTACATTGGGTGGAGACCGTAAAGGGAAAGGGAAGGGGAAGGAGAAGGCGGTGGAGGAGGAGGTGTGGGAGGACGAGGTTCAGGATGACGAGGATTTGGACCTCGCTGCTTCATCACCGACACGTTCGTACTTCGACGATCAACTTCCCTATTTGACGCCCTCCAACAGACCATTGTCGACAATTGGATGGCCGATCGTGTTCATATTGGACGTATTTGATGGCCAGCGGATAGGGCGGGGGTTGAGGGACCCGAATATCGTCGAGGGTGGAATAGTCCATGGACGTGTGCTTCAAGAGATGGAGTCCAGGGTGCTCATCACGCATGTCATACCCGGGAAGGAGAAATCCCTATTGTGGTTGCACGAACAATGCGACACGACGAATATTAGTGGGTGCGTCAATTCGTATGTCGTGTGGCCTACTCACCTCCTCAGTTTTATCCAAGACATGCAGTAACATTATTTTTAAGTTTGTCCATTTTAATTATATTTGGATTATATCGTCATGTCTATTGTTTTTACTTTGAATATTTGGATTATATCGTCATGAATATATATTTGCATTATCTTTATTTTGTGTTGGATATATGATGTTTGGAACAAGTACAACGTTGCTATAACAGGTACAAATATACTGCTGGGCAGTGGCGGTGGCCATACTGCCCAGCAGATTTTTTTTAAATTCTGCCCAGAATTGTCACGGTCATTGACCGTGACAATTCTGGGCAAGAGGGGTCACGACTTTCTCACGGTTATAAACCGTGACAAATGTGTCACGGTCATTGACCTTGACACGACCGTGACACAAAACGCGAGTTTTTTGTCAAGGTCAATGACCGTGACACGATCGTGACAAAAAAAGTTGTCTCGCCTCGAAATGTCAGGGTCATTGACCTTGACAAATGGGCAGATTTGGTGTAGTGTCACCTTGTGTCATAAGTACTCCCCCTCCGAAACAACCAATCTCCCATTAAAGTGCAACCATCCATCCAAGACAACCGTGTAAGACTCGGACCCTTATGCTAGAAGTTATACTTTTTGGTCCTGGCAGAACGGATCAGTTTCCTGAGCCTGTACCACCCTCGCAATAATCTTAGGCATAACTATCATAATATATATAAATGATAGGTCCATTGCATCTTGGTGTCCTCCCAAATACTTCTATTTCGCTTTCCACACTTTGGCCACCTCACCTACTGGCCTACGACTCAACGCATCTGCTACGACGTTAGCCTTCCCCGAGTGGTAATGGATATCAAACTGATAGTCCTTTAAAAAAAATGGCAACTGCGCTGATGCATATTCAACTCCTTTTGGATGAAGAGGCACTATAGTAACTTGTGATCTGTGAATAAAAGAAATTTCTCCCCCAAGAGATAATGTCTCCATATTTGAAGTGCAAACATGATTGCCGCTAACTCCAAGTTATGGGTGGGGTAATTCCTCTCATGAGGCTTAAGCTTTCGGGAAGAATAAGCTATAGCCTGATCCTCCCGCTGAAGCACACCCCCAAGTCCCTATAAGGACGCATCAGTGTAGACTAAATACTCCACTCCCGACCTGAGCAGCACTAGGATGGGTGCCGAAGTCAACTTATCCTTTAGCTCATCAAAGGCTAACTGACAAGCGTCATCCTAGATGAACGATACCCCTTTGCGAGTTAGGTGTGTCAATGAACCCACTATGGATATACCCTTGTATGATACTATGTGCCCCAAAAACTGGACCTCCTTCAGCTAAAACCCACATTTATCATATTTGGCATATAACTCGTACTCGTGCAGTGTATGAAACACCTATCACAAATGATCGGCATGCTCCTCCTCAATCTGAGAATATATTAGAATATCATCTATGAAGACAATGACAAACTGATAAAGGAACTCACTCAACACCCTATTCATCAAAT
Source organism: Sambucus nigra (assembly GCA_949130495.1). Taxonomy (NCBI): domain Eukaryota; kingdom Viridiplantae; phylum Streptophyta; class Magnoliopsida; order Dipsacales; family Adoxaceae; genus Sambucus; species Sambucus nigra. The sequence continues at coordinate 329,634,863 of OX422217.1, read as the reverse complement.
CCATGAATTCGGATGGTGTATTGGTTAGCCCAAATGGCATAACCCTGAAATCATAGGATTCATACCTCATCAAGAATGCAGTCTTAGACACATCTTACTCCCTAATACGTAATTGATTGTATCCCGATCTTAAGTCTACCTTCGAGAAGAAGGCAACTCCTCGCAAATGATTGAATAAGTCATCGATTCTGAGCAACGGATACTTATTCCCTATCGTGACTTTATTCATCTCTCGGTAATCAACATACAAACACAAGGATCCATGCCATTTCTTCACAAACATCACGGGAGCACTCCAAGGCGAGGTACTCCTCTGGATGAACCCCTGTCCCAACAGCTTCTCTATCTGATCCCGTAACTCCCTCATCTATGCTGGATCCATAAGGTAAGGCGTGCGGGCTATCGGACGAGTTCTCGATGTCAAATATATAAAAAAGTCTATCTCTCTACTTGGAGGAAATCCCGGTATATCTTGGAATCAATCAACGAACTCCCAAATAAGATGAATAAAATCAAGTGAGGTTACCACCTCCTTAGAGGGCTCCTCCTCTATGTAAGACAAGTGAGTGGACGATCTGATCGAGTGGAAAAACCGAGCGTCCGTGTAAATACAATAGTCATTTTTATCGGCTTCCAACCACAATACAAAAACCTAAACTTTAACTACACTCTTGTGGAGTATAATGGCTAGTCTGGGTATCGAATCCTCAGGGAACTAGGACGAGTGAACGTGACGACAAAGGTAAGACTATTAACCCTAACTTGACTCTAAAAAGAAATAAAAAGATGATTGAGATGGGAAATAACTAATTAACTAAATTCACACTAAATTAAACTACTTCATTAAGTAGGTGAGCAAAATTAACTAACTAAGAATGACTTAATAGAATGAAGGGAAAACAGGTTGGGAATACAATCCCCCAATCCTTAGTAATTACTTAGCAGAATACTGAAATTATAAATTAGAAGTTTGAATGAATCCAGTCTTTATAGATCCTAAGCATTACATATATGACATTCAATCCCGCATCATATGAAATCAAAGGGAAATATAAAGCGGTGCTAAACAATTTTACGCACATTATATTCTTAAACATCCCAAGTACCTAGGGAAAGAGAGATTAAAAGAACTATAATGATTGTGGAATTATCTTGCACGACTCTTTCAAAATTTTAATTTAAATTCTATTTTCTACATATGTAATTTACATTGGGATGGGTTCCTGTATCCCAACCCTAAAAAAACTTAGCTAGACATGATTTTTTTAAATGAAACAAAATTCTAAATGTGCAAGAAATGATAGGTCTATTATGCATTGAAAAGAAACTTGAATTGAGAAACAAAAATTATACTACAAGAGAAATTTAACCATACAATATGGAAGAAATGGAAAGTAGAAATTAGCAATACTTGAATAGATGAAGGAAATCTGAACTTGAAATTTGAATCCTGAATAGCTCTTGTTCAACTTACAAACTAGGGTTTCTAAATCCTAAGAAAATATGAAATTATATGACAAAAGGAACTCTCTTTCTTCCTCTCTTCATTACTCTAGGGCTTGGCTTTTTATAATACCCAAATATGACTTTTCGAATGCCTCTCGACGTTTTACAACTAATAAAAAGGAATTATATAAGAAATTTCAAGAGTTGAAACTCTTCAGCTTCCAGAATTAATTTCAACTTTGACTTTCTTTATCCATCTTTGACTTTCTTTCTCCAACTTTGACTTGTCATATCTTTTAATCCAGAGCTCCGATTTGATTGCCATTTTTTCCAGTGTTCTTGTAATTTAGAGATCTTAAACTTTCTAGTTTTCCCCACCTACGAAATATATATGTAAAATTATGAAAATGCCCTTCAACTCCCCATTTCTTGGTTTCTTTCACTGTTTTGAGTTCTCTTTGGCACTAAATATTTGTAAAAACAGGAAGAAATACACGAAACTCGGGGTACTTGTTAGAAGTCATTAGAAATGATATGGGATAAAAATAAATATATTACATTGTTCAAGGTACTAAAACTACCAACTTAGGAGGATATATTCAGAAGAATTTATGCTTAGTCAAATCCCTCTAACTTAGAACTTTGCACGTCCCGAGCAATGTAAGAGAAATGAGTTGACTTTTGAAATTCCTTTTATTAAAATAAAATTCCACTTTCGCAGGAGCATATGCAATAAGCCTTTAAACCCACAGGTTATTATCAAAATACTTAAAAATACTTAAAATTTTTACAATTTAAACTTCTCAGAAAATAATCACCACAAATTCTTATTCAAATGTCTCTAACCATAGTCTGTGTGTGCAAAGCTAGAAATTAAACCTCAAATTTCCATCGATTGAGCATTACTTTACTTTTCAAAAATTCGTTTTGATTCAAATTCTTACGGATGCACTCACAAACGAATCACTCTGATTGTCGTTGTTTTCTCTCGGTATGCATGATATAAAGAGTAAATATAATGGACACAAATTCACGCATAAAAAATTAAAAAGAAGGAAATATATGGTGAAAAGATCTCATCATCAGAATACAGTTATTAAGAAACAGGAAACATCATCTCTTAATCACACCATTTTAATCTCTTTAATTATCTATTATCTTTTCACGTCTTAGCTCTCCATGCAGTAATTAATTTCTCCATTTGGACTCGGTTAGGACTTTTCGGGTTAAAAAGTGTAAATGGTAAAAATGGGAATGGACGGAATGTTCAAAATTGGAAAATGTCCTTATGACGCCCGTTAGTGCTTTTTCAGGCATTTGCTCATTTTTCTCTTTCTTTTTCTATTTTAATTTTTTCTTTTTTTTTCTTGCCCTTTTTTTATTACACACTTTGGACTTACTTGATGAATTTCCAATTTTTCACAATTCTGGGCTATTTGGGTTTTTCGGGTTATCAAACGAAAGGGAAATATTTTATTAGGCTCAAAGTGGGTTGCAAAGGGATAATTTTTTCACAACTTTATTGTGGCTAATATTTTTGGGTTAAACAAAAGAGGGCATACTTCATTGTCCAAATTACTAATCACATTACCATATGCATCTCGAGATTAATTAAGTTTAAAGATATATTGAGCACGAATTTTGAGACAACATTTCACACATTTTCCATAACTGATAAAAACAAAGGATTGAGATCATCAACGACTTATTAAAGCGCTGAAAAGAACTTTGAGTTAATCATAAATTTGGATTGATTAAAAAACTCATAAAAAAAATGAAAGGCTTGAAATCTCACCGGGTTTGATCAATCTCCACACTTATTCGTTAAGTCGTCAATTTTCTTTCAATTTCCATCTCCGGTCAATTTTGGCTTATTGCATTTTGAATGTTAACAATTTGAGGCTTTAAATAGAATAAAGGTGATATTTTTGAAGATTTTAAACTCCAATTTTTATTTATTTTGTTGATTTTTTTTTGGCTTTTTTCAAAATTTTTTGATTTTTTTGAAATTCTTGAAATTTTCTAAAAAAAAACACTTGAAAATAACATGTGATCGAATCAATGAATCTAAACAATAAACGGGAAGAATATCCCACGCCCCCTAACTTAAATGTTGCATTATCCTCAATGCGAATCAACAACACAATATAAAGAGAGGAAAAGAAAGATTTTACCCAAATGGAGCGATCCCCGATGAATGCGAGTCCATTGAATCAACAAAACATGTTAGAACCAAGCATAACAAAAAGAATAACAAAAACCTTAACTAATTACTCTAAACTATAAAAAAAAAGGAAAAAAAAGGCTAATTACGTACAACCTACGATTTGAACTTCTAATAAGTTATACACTAGAAGTCGAAAAATTTGGGGGTCCACCCAAAATACAATTTGACTTTGAGGGATTAATGGTGTACCCTCATTAGGATGCATGCCTCCCGAAAAATAAGAATTCCGTTTGAACAACGGAAGGCATTGTAAGGTGAAAAATATGGACCATCACCAAGTACTATTTTTAAAGGGATGATGGGTGGAAAAAACAATTGGGATCCAAGAAAAATATAATCTCCTCCCAAATATTTTTCTAGTAGTATGGGAAGAGGGGAACACAAAAAGGAATAACAAAGTCTATGGTAAGGAAGGCGGGATATCGGACGAGTTCTCGGTGTCAAATCTATAACAAAGTCTATCTCTCAACTAGGTGGCAATCCCGGTATATCCTGGAATCCATCAACGAACACCCAAACAACAGGAATCGAATCAAGTGAGGTTACCACCTCCTTAGAGGGCTCCTCCTCTATGTAATACAAGTGAGTGGACGATATGATTGAGTGGAAAAACCGAGCGTCCATGTGAATACGCTAATAGTTTTTATCGGCTTCCAACTGCAATACAAAAACCTAAACTTTAATTACACTCTTGCGGAGTATAGTGGCTAGTCTGGGTATGGAATGCCCAGGGAACTAGGACGAGTGAACGTGACGACAAAGGTAAGACTGTTAACCCTAACTTGACTCTAAAAAGAAATAAACAGATGATTGAGATGGGAAATAACTAATTAACTAAATGCACACTAAATTAAACTACTGCATTAACTATGTGAGCAAAATTAACTAACTAAGAATGACTTAATAAGAATGAAGGGAAAATAGGTTGGGAATACAATCCCCCAAGCCTTAGTAATTACTTATCAGAATACTAAAATTATAAATTAGAAGTTTGAATGAATCCAGTCTTTATAGATCCTAAGCATTACATATATGAGGTTCAATCCCGCATCATATGAAATCTAAGGGAAACAAAAAGCGGTGCTAAACAATTTTACGCACATTATATTCTTAAACATCCCAAGTACCTAGGGTAAGAGAGATTAAAAGACCTATAATGATTGTGGAATTATCTTGCACGACTCTTTCAAAATTTTAATTTAAATTATATTTTCTACATATGTAATCTACATTTGGATGGGTTCCTTCATCCCAACCCTAAAAAACTTAACTAGTCATGATTTTATTAAATGAAAACAAAATTCTAAACGTTCAAGAAATCATAGGTCTATTATGCATTGAAAAGAAACTTGAATTGAGAAACAAAAATTAAACTACAAGAGCAATTTAAACTTACAATATGGAAGAAATGGAAAGTAGAAATTAGCAAAACTTGACTAGAAGAAGGAAGTCTGAACTTGAAACTTGAATCTTGAATAGCTCTTGTTCAACTTACAAACTATGGTTTCTAAATCCTTAGAAAATAAGAAATTATATGCCAAAAGGAACTTTCTCTCTTCCTCTCTTCATTACTCTAGGGCTTGGCTTTTTATAATACCCAAATATGACTTTTCCAACGCATCTCCACGTTTTACAACTAATTAAAAGGAATTATACAAGAAATTTCAAGAGTTGAAACTCTTCAGCTTCCAGAATTAATTTCAACTTTGACTTTCTTTCTCCAACTTTGACTTGTCATATCTTTTGATCCAGAGCTCCGATTTGACTGCCGTTTACTTTAGGAGTGTTCTCGTAATTTAGAGCACTTCAACTTTCTAGTTTTCCCCACCTCCAGAATATATATGTAAAATTACAAAAATGCCCTTCAACTCCCCATTTCTTGGGTTCTTTCACTGTTTTGAGTTCTCTTTGGCACTAAATATCCGTAAAAACAGTAAGAAATACACGAAACTCGGGGTACTTATTAGAAGTCATTAGAAATGATATGGATAAAAATAAATCAATTACATTTTTCAAGGTACTAAAACTACCAAATTAGGAGGATATATTCAGAAGAATTTATGCTTAGTCAAATCCCTCTAACTTAGAACTTTACACGTCTCGAGAAATGTAAGAGAAATGAGTTGACTTTTGAAATTCCTTTTATTAAAATAAAATTCCACTTTTGCAGGCAAGCAATTGCATTGAGCATATGCAATAAGCCTTTAAACCCCTAGGTTACCCTAGTAGGACGAGTTTTGTCTCGTGATGGTTTGCAGTGAATACACCCACAAAATTCTTTATTGACTCAAATAAATATCAAAATACTTAAAAATTGTACAATTTAAAATTTTTAAAAAATAATCACCATAAATTCTTATTCAAATGTCTCTAACCATAGTCTGTGTGTGCAAAGCTAGAAATTAAACCTCAAATTTCCATCGATTGAGCATTACTTTACTTTTCAAAAATTCGTTTTGATTCAAATTCTTACGGATGCACTCACAAACGAATCACTCTGATTGTCGTTGTTTTCTCTCGGTATGCATGATATAAAGAGTAAATATAATGGACACAAATTCACGCATACAAAATTGAAAAAAAGGAAACATATGGTGAAAAGATCTCATCATCGGAATACAGTTATTAGGAAATGGGAAACATCATCTCTTAATCACACCATTTTAATCTCTTTTATTATCTATTATGTTTTCACGTCTTAGCTCTCCATGGAGTAATTAATTTCGCCATTCGAACTCGGTTAGGACTTTCAGGTTAAATAGTGTAAAGGGTAAAAATGGTAATGAACGGAATGTTCGGAATTGGAAAATGTCCTTATGACGTCCATTAGTTCTTTTTTCGAGCATTTGCTCATTTTTCTCTTTCTTTTTCTATTTTCATTTTTTCATTTTTTTTTCTTGCTATTTTTCTTTTCTTGACCTTTTTTTATCACACACTTTGGACTTACTTGATGAATTTCCAAATTTTAACAATTCCGGGTTGTTTGGGTTTTTCGGGTTATCAAACGAAAGGGAAATATTTTATTAGGCTCAAAGTGGGTTGCAAAGGGATAATTTTTTCACAACTTTATTATTGCTAATATTTTTGGGTTAAACAAAAGAGGGAATACTTATTTGTCCAAATTGCTAATCACATTACCATATGCATCTCGAGATTAATTAAGTTTAGAGATATATTTAGCATGGATTTCGAGACAACATTTCACACATTTCCCATAACCGATCAAAACAAAGGATTGAGATCATCAACGACTTAACAAAACGCTGAAAATAACTTTGAGTTAATCATAAACTCGAATTGATTTAAAAACTCATAAAAAATTGAAAGGCTCGAAATCTCACCGGGGTTGATCAATCTCCACACTTATTCGTTAAGTCGTCAATTTGGTTAATTTTGGCTTAGTGCCTTTTTATTGTTAACAATTTGAGAAATTAAATAGAATAAAGGTGATATTTTTGAATCTTTTAAATTCCAATTTTTATTTATTTTGAAGAAAAATATTTTAGACTTTTTTCAAAATTTTTCGATTTTTTTGAAATTCATGAAATTTTCTAAAAAAAACCACATTTGGAAATAACATGTGATCGAATAAATCAATCTAAACAATAAACGGGAAGAATATCCCACACCCCCTAACTAAAATGTTGCATTATCCTCAATACGAATCAACAACACAACATAAAGAGAGGAAAAGAAAGATATTGCCCAAATGGAGCGATCCCCGATGAGTGCGAGTCCATTGAATCTACAAAACATGTTAGAACCAAGCATAACAAAAAGAATAACACAAACTTTAACTAATTACGCTAAACTATAAAAAAAAGGAAAAAGAAAAAGATAATTACGTACAACTAACGATTTGAACTTCTAATAAGTTATACACTAGAAGTCGAAAAATTTGAGGGTCCACCCAAAATACAATTTGTCTTTGAGGGATTAATGGTGTACCCTCATTAGGATGCATGCCTCCCAAAAAATAAGAATTCCGTTTGAACAACGGAAGGCATTGTAAGGTGAAAAATATGGACCATCACCAAGTACTATTTTTAAAGGGATGATGGGTGGAAAAAACAATTGGGATCCAAGAAAAATATAATCTCCTCCTAAATATTTTTCTAGTAGTATGGGAAGAGGGGAACACAAAAAGGAATAACAAAGTCTATGGTAAGTAAGGCAGGCTATCGGACGAGTTCTCGGTGTCAAATCTATAACAAAGTCTAACTCTCAACTAGGTGGCAATCCCGGTATATCCTGGAATCCATCAGCGAACACCCAAACAATAGGAATCGAATCAAGTGAGGTTACCACCTCCTTAGAGGGCTCCTCCTCTATGCAATACAAGTGAGTGGATGATATGATCGAGTGGAAACATTGAGCATTCATGTAAATATACCAGTCGTTGTTATCAGCTTCCAACCGCAATAAAAAAACCTAAATTTTAACTACACTCTTGCGGAGTATAGTGGCTAGTCTGGGTATGGAATGCCCAGGGAACTAGGACGAGTGAACGTGACGACAAAGGTAAGACTGTTAACCCTAACTTGACTCTAAAAAGAAATAACATATGACTGAGATGGGAAATAACTAATTAACTAAATGCACACTAAATTAAACTACTGCATTAACTATGTGAGCAAAATTAACTAACTAAGAATGACTTAATAAGAATGAAGGGAAAGCAGGTTGGGAATACAATCCCCCAAGCCTTAGTAATTACTTATCAGAATGCTAAAATTATAAATTAGAAGTTTGAATGAATCCAGTCTTTATAGATCCTAAGCATTACATATATGAGGTTCAATCCCGCATCATATGAAATCTAAGGGAAACAAAAAGCGGTGCTAAACAATTTTACGCACATTATATTCTTAAACATCCCAAGTACCTAGGGCAAGAGAGATTAAAAGACCTATAATGATTGTGGAATTATCTTGCACGACTCTTTCAAAATTTAAATTTAAATTATATTTTCTACATATGTAATCTACATTTGGATGGGTTCCTTTATCCCAACCCTAAAAAAACTTAACTAGTCATGATTTTATTAAATGAAAACAAAATTCTAAATGTGTAAGAAATCATAGGTCTATTATGCATTGAAAAGAAACTTGAATTGAGAAACAAAAATTAAACTACAAGAGCAATTTAAACTTACAATATGGAAGAAATGGAAAGTACAAATTAGCAAAACTTGACTATAAGAAGGAAATCTGAACTTGAAACTTGAATTTTGAATAGCTCTTGTTCAACTTACAAACTAGGGCTTCTAAATCATAAGAAAATATGAAATTATATGCCAAAAGTAACTCTCTCTCTTCCTCTCTTCATTACTCTAGGGCTTGTCTTTTTATAATACCCAAATATGATTTTTCCAATGCCTCTCCATGTTTTACAACTAATAAAAAGGAATTGTACAAGAAATTTCAAGAGTTGAAACTCTTCAGCTTCTAGAATTAATTTCAACTTTGACTTTCTTTCTCCAACTTTGACTTGTCATATCTTTTGATCCAGAGCTCCGATGTGACTGTCCTTTTTTCCAGTGTTCTTGTAATTTAGAGCTATTTAACTTTCTAGTTTTCCCCACCTCCGAAATATATATGTAAAATTATGAAAATGCCCTTTAACTCCCCATTTCTTGATTTCTTTCGCTGTTTTGAGTTCTCTTTGGCACTAAATATCCGTAAAAACAGTAAAAAATACACGAAACTCGGGGTACTTGTTAGAAGAATTCATTAGAAATGATACAGGATAAAAACAAATCAATTACGTTGTTCGACGTACTAAAACTACCAACTTAGGAGGATAAATTTAGAAGAATTTATGCTTAGTCACGATCCTCCCTCAGGACGAGGCATCACCACCAGGAACCTCTCCTAACCCAGTATAACAAATAATACTCCTACTAAAGCAATCGATCATAGCCCTATACGCAACGAGCCAATTCATACCGATAATCGCATCATACTCGGTCTTATATATTATAAGCATGTCTGTAGGTAAAATAAATCTCCTAATCTCTATACCTACGCCCCGACATGTAAAGAAAATCAGTGTCACACTCCCCAATGGCACATCAATACACGTAATAGTTTCTCTGCTGTATCTAACAACCCCACGATGCGTGCAAAACTAGTGGCAAAAAAAGAGTGTGAAGCCCCCGTGTTGAACAAAATAGGCCCCAAAGTCCCTTGGATAGAAAATATACCATCAATCGCATGTGGAGCCTGTGGGACTGTGGCCTGATTAACGTTGTAAACACGCCCATACTATAATTGCCCCTGCTGAATTGGGACCACTGGTATAGCTGGCAAAGCTGGCATCTATGGTGGTGCTGGGAGGGCAGTGGGAAATATCGGCCTCTGAGGCTCCTATCGAGCACCCTACTGTTGCGACTGCGGGGCCCTGCCCCTCTCTGGGCAATCATGACATTTGTGGCCAGTCTTACCACATATGAAACACTTCCCACTAAAGTTTCCCCCTCTTTGTCCCTGCTTCCCTCGGCTCCGCTGGCCGTGCTGATATTAGTGCTGACCCTACTGGCCCTGATGGCCATGCTAACTCTGACCCTGCTCGCCATGTCTATAACCTCCCTGATCATCTCGGAAACCTCCCGATATGAAAATCTTAGAATCCCCCTATTGGGAATTCAGATCACCCTGCCTCTACTGGCCCTGAGCTGGCTATGCCCCACTGGCACCACTATCGCTTATCCTATCCTGCTGGTTGGACTCCCATGCTCGCTTGCTCCCTGTCAGATGGAGGCGGTGGTCCTCAAAATGTAATGCTACATTAAGCACATCAGTATTGGTCTGCAATGAGAGGTTACCCAGAAGATGCCATTGAATCCTCTAGGTAAGGCTATCTATAAACATCTGTATTTTCTTCTCCTCAGTGGGTTCCTCTGTTGGTACCTAATTATCCAGCCTGGTAAAATTTTCCTCTTACTCAGCTACGGTCTTTCCCTCCTCGATGTGGTTCAGTAATTTTTACCTCATCTCAGTCTGAACGGCGGAAGAAAAATATTTGCGGTCGAATCGCACCTAGAAATCCTAAATAATAAAGATATATCTCTCCTCAGCAGTGGTAATAGACTCCCACCATTGCAGCACTGCTCCAACTAGCTTAAATATAGCTAGTATCTGCCTCTGTACATGTGTGCATTCATGCATACTCAAGTGGATTTCTATGTTCTTCTTCTATTGGCTTGCCACTACAACGTCGGAGCTCCCTGCAAACTCCGGAGGATGTGCCTTTTGAAAGGCATCTCTGACACGTTCCCAAGCAGAAGAGAATGCATGAGCCTGAACTGGGGCCACCACCGGTACCTGAGGTGGCGCCTGCTGCACTACTGCTAAAGCTGCATTTACTGCCTGTGCTCCTATGGCGGCAACTTCAAAGGCGTTTATAGTACCCTAAACTGGTGTTGGCTGAGGCTCGGGCTTGGCACCCCTAGGAACTCTCTGTGCATGTCGAGGAGGCATCTACAATGAGAGAGAAACTTTATAAGTCTACAGTTAATATCACAAAATGGCTGAAAATGTAAAATGCACAAATAAAGATTATGATTCAACTGCCCTGTGTTTAAAGTGCGTGCTAATTACGATTCAAGTGCAAACCGATCGCCAAAGTAATAAACCCGGTTAGATGGGGTATCGATCTCAGGGACTAGAACGTGGAGATGTGATGACGATAAACTATAACGAATGACCTAAAAGATTGACTCAAAAAATAATTAAGAAAAGATGATTTGTTGGTGAAATGTTCTATTTTACTTCTACCAAAGCAATTGAAAAACTTATCAGAAGGTGATTTCATTAATATGAAAGAAAAACAAGGTCGGAATACAATCCCCCATCCCTATTATGTTTTCCAGATACAATCCATAACTGTGAATTAGATAATTGATTAAACCCAGACTTTATAAATCTCAAGCATTACATATATGAGGGTACAAGCCCGCATAATACATCATCAAAAGTAAGAATAAAGCGGTATCGCAAAAGCTAATACGCATATCACACTCTTAAACACCCTAGTTACCTAGGGTCAACTGAGGTTAAAAGTCCTAAGACAGTTGTCTTAACCAATAAACACGATTCAATCATTTATTTAACTCAGGTAATTAAATTTATATCCATGCAAACCACATCGGGTTAGGTTCATGCATCCTAACCTCTAAAAAAACTAGCCGGACATGGTGTAACTATGATTAAGTAAGAAATCTATGTAGTATGGAATCATTCTTACACTAAAAAAGTGATCAAACATGAGAAATAATAATAAAAATGCTGGAAATAAAGGTTACCAAGGTTGAAGAACAAGAACATGCAAGAAAAAATCAAAGCTTGAAGAAAAATCAGAAAAGCTCTTGAATTAAAGGTGCAAAATATGTAAATTCTTCTCCTCGATGTTCCTCTTTGATTAGGAGCTTTTACATGAATGAAATATGAATAAAAAGAATCCTAATATGACTATATATAAGTTATAAGTCATTTAGAAGAGTCCCTGAAACATAAAACTCTTTTGGCTATAAGATAATGACAACATAAACATACCGTATCTGGAAATTTGTCACACTTAGAAAGCGTGACTAATTTTGTAACAGATATTGAGCATGACAAAAGGAAAAACGATTAGGCGGGACAGGGGCGGTCGGGATCCTTAAATTTTAATAGGTCTGGATCGCTCTTGTTTTTCATTCAGAGATTTTTTCTTTACTTCTCTCATCTTCAAATGATCATTACTTCTTCACTGTAGCTCAAATTGAGGTGACATTTTTTCCAGTGCTCTTATAATTGAAATATCTTTAACTTTTTATATGGCCCCACCTCCGTACTAAGGTTGTAAAATTATGAAAATTCCCTTCAACTGCCCGTTTCTTGGTTTCTTTCACTATTTTGTGTTCTCTCTCGCACTTTCTTGCATGAAATACCTGTAAAACACATAAGAGATATACCCAGTACAAAATATTTGCCAAAAATGGTTAGTATCATAAATATGAGACAAATACAAGCTTTTACATTGCATGGTATCATTAAAATACCGAAATTAAGGGGATAAATGTGAAGAAACTATGCCTAATCAAATCCCCCTAACAGAGAACGTTGCGTGTCCCAAACAATGTAAAAGAATAAGAGCATGAGTTAAGGACCATTCAAAACTTTATTGGGATATAATACCTTTTTTGCAGGCAAGTGATTGCATTTAGCGTATGCAACAAGCCTTTAAACCCTTAGGTTACCCTAGTAGGACGAGTGATGTCTCGTGAGGGTTTGCAGCAAATATACGCACAAAATTCATCATTGACTCAAAGAAAAATCGAAATACTTTAAAATTCTACAATTTAAGCTCCCCAAAAATGGTCGCTGCAAATTCATATTTGCAAGTCTCAAGTCATAGTGCGTGCATGCGAAGCCGAAAATCGAACCGCTAATTTCCATCGATTGATCACTACTTTACTTCCCAAAAATTCGCTTTGATTCAAAATCTCACAGGATTCTCTCACAAAGGAATCACTAAAAAATGTGGCTTATTCTCTCGGTATGCATGAAGAGTAAATATAATGGACACAAATTCACGCATATAATTATGAAAGACGGACTTTATTTGAGTGAAAAGATCTCTTCAACGGGTTACAGTCACTGGGAAATGAGAGACATCATCTCGTATTCTCACCAATTAATCTCTTTTATTATCTTTTCATGTCTTGCCTCTCCACATGGTAATTAATTTCGAAATTCGAACTCGGTTAGGACCTTTTCGGGCTTAAAGAGTATTGGGTAACATGAAAATGGTTGGGAATTTTGGAATTGAAAAATATTTTTATGATTTCCATTAGTGTTTCTCTGGGCTTTTTGCTCATTTTCTCTTTTTTTCTATTTCTATTTTTGTTGACATACTTCTATTTTTCTTGCCCCTTTTTATCTCACCATTTGGACTTTATTGATGAATGTTCAATTTTTACAATTCCGGGCTAAATGGTTTTTCGGGTTATTAAAAAAAAATGGAAAACATTTTATTAGGCTCAAATTGGGTTGCAAAAGGGAAAAAATTTCATTTATTTTTACGGCTAATATTTTTGGGTAACAAACGAAGGCCTACTTCATTGTTCGAACTACTCATTATTTTACCATATGCGTCTTGATATTAATTTAGGTTTAGAGATATATTTAGCGAACTTTTTGAGACAACATCGTACACGTTTCCCATAACCATTCAAAGCAAAGGTATTGAGATCCTCAACGACTTTTTAAAATGCTGAAATGAACTTTAAGTTAACCATTAACTCGCATTGATTTAAAATTTTGCAAAAAATATATGCTCGAAATCTCACCAGGTTAATAATCTCCACACTTATTCGTCAAGTCGTCAATTTCCGCTCAATTTCCATCTTTGGTCGATTTCGGCTTAGTGCATTTGAATTTTTACAGTTTGAGATTTTGAACAAAATTTTAGTGATATTTTTGAAGATTTTAAATTCCAATTTTTATTTATTTTGAAGAAAAATATTTTTGACGTTTTTTTGAAAATTTTCATTTTTTGGGCACTTTGAACTTTGTGAAGTTTTAGAAATACACCCCCCCCCCCCCCACATAACTTAGAATTTTGCATTGTCCTCAAGTAAAAAGGACTAAAATCAAAATAAGAAAAACGATAAGTGAGAAAATAAAATAAGCAAAGATTGAAAAAGCAACAAGACACTATATAATGACTAAAAAACATGACCCAAAAATACAACAAAAGTCACCCCATACTCTTCGGGGGTGCGACGAGCTCTCTCTCTCTCTCCTATAAACTCAACCATTCCCATCAACGGGGTTCGATTCTCTCATCGTCTCCCTCATCTTCCAATCATAAACCAATAGTCGGAACAAGTTGGGACCTTTCCCATTGACAAGGGATATCCATAGTGACTCGTGATGACTAACATGAATGTGATCCTTATGGTGGATGGTCACGAAGAAGGAAGAAGGAATTCATCTATTGTATTCTCCCATTCGCTCTCTTCCAAGTGACTATATGAGTCCAATTGATATTGGACTTTGGCAGTGAGGCTCTCATCCATCAACCCGAATTCCTTTTCAAAATTTTCTAGGCTCATATCTCCTAACTTTCTCTCACACTCAATTTAGTATCCACTCCCTCTCTCATTAGTGGCTACTAAACACCCCTCCTCCACCTCTCGATCCAAGGCAAGATTGTCACACTCTCTTGACGTAACTAGACTTACCCCACCGGTGCTCTCAAGTGACTCATCTCTATTTCCTCATTCATTGTTTGTCCCTTAAGATCCTTCTCTCGCAATTCACCCTCATCACCCTCGGGATTAATGATGCTTAAGATATTTGTTTCGAGGGTCATATTCTCGAACGTAAGTTGCATGCGCCCATTTCGAGTGTTGATCAAGGAGTTAGACGCAGTTAATAATGGGATACCTAAAATGACGGGGACATGATTACTCAGTACATCGGATGGCTCCTCGTCCCAAATGACAAAATCCATCGGGAAGTCGAACGTGTCAACTTGGATGATCACGTCCTCAACGACCCCCCGAGGCCTCTTTATGAAACTATATGCGAGTCGGAGAGTCATGTTTCGGGGCTTAAAGTCCCCCAAACTTAATTGCTTATAGACGGAATAGGGGAGAATGTTAACACTCGCCCCTAAATCTATTAATGCTCTATCAATTCGGTTTCCCCCATGATGCACAAAATAGTGGGTGCACCCAGATATTTGAATTTGGGTGGAAGGTTACTTGATAGTATTGGGCTGACGTTTTGTAATAGGAACACATTTTTCTTTACCTTTAGCTTTCGTTTCACCGTGAGTAAGTCCTTAAGAAACTTAGCGTATGCGGGAATGTTCTTTATGGTATCGAGAAAAGGTATATTAATCTTTACTTGCTTAAGAACGTCTAACACATATTCACGAGAGGACTCTTTTGGCGTGGGATACTAACCGTTGAGGAAATGGCGTGACTGTGGGGGGTTTCACTATGACTTTGGTCTCACTAGTGTTCTCGTTATCACTCTCGTTCAAGGAGTCATCTTCATCCTCTTTCGTTTTGGGCGAAACTTCCTTGCCTTTAGGCGTATTTTATGGGAAAAGTGGTAAATCAACAACTTTCCCACTACGTAGAGTGGTTATCACTAAAAATTTATCATGATTTTCATTAGAAATAGAGCTTACACTAGTTTGACCTTGGGGAGGTCTTTGTCCTTGGGCCGAAAACTTACCCTTCTCTTGGATACTTAAAGATGATTGGAATCTAGAGATATTCGCATTTATGTCGGCGAAGATACGATCATACTTAACCTTGGTTGCATTTTAGGACTGGATAAATTGGTTTATAGTATCCTCGAGATTTCTCTGGGGTGGGGTGAGATATGGGCGAGGAGGTGGTGCTTGCATGTATTGGGACTATGGGAAGGGAGGAGGTGGTGGAGGGACAACGTTTGAATGAGGATTCAATGCAGCATTTTGTTGTCCATAACTAAACCCATGATGGTTTCTCCACGAGGGGTTGTAAGAATTCCCTTGAGGGCCATTGGAATTCCCCCTAAAACCTCCTATCGCTTACATTTGCTCGTAAAGCATAATTTTATAGGCGTGTATCATTGGGAATTCCTTCGTTGAATGTCCTGCCTCACAAATCGCACACACCTTCTCCTCCCTTGTTCGGGAGGATTCATGTCTTTATCTTGCCTAGGATTCGACAAAATTTTCCATATGCTTATAGTCCCTCTCGGCTTCCTTGACCAAGTTATAAATACCGAACACGAAAGGGGCCGTAGGTGTCTGTCGAAACTGGGTTTGGTCATTGGGGTCAGATGTGTCCCACCCTTGAGTAGTCTCTACGACATAATTAAGGTGAGACTATACATCGCTTACGTCCAAATCCCAAAATGGTCTTTTGCACATTGTCTCTCTGAATTTTTTTGATGTGATAGTCATCCCTTTATGGAAGAAGGATATGACATGGTGCCTGCAAAACCATAATGTGGGCATGAACTAATTATCTCATGGAAACGTTCGTAGCATCGATGAAATGGCTCAGTTTTTGATTGTTGGAATGTTTTAATTTGAGCTTTAATGGCTTTTGTTCGATACGGTGGAAAGAATTTCAAGAGAAACTTTGATTGCATAGCTCCCCATGCAGTGATCAAGTTCGGTGATAAAGACCATATCCAGGTCTTTGATTTATCCTTTAAAGAGAAAGGAAATAGTTTGAGGCGGACGACGTATTGAGTACATGCTTGGTCGCTAAAGGTCTCACACGCCTCTTCGAACTCACAAATGTGGAGATATGGCTTCTTTGAATCCATTCCATGAAAGGTGGGAAGAATTTGGATCATCCCATTGCATAAGTGAAATTGTCCTGCATTATACGGGAGTAAAATTCACCCCGGAGTGACGGTTCGCTGAGAGTATAAGAGGTCTCTAAAAGGATGATATGGCATCTCACCCTCACCTGTACCAAAACTATCTTGATTAGACATGCCTCTCTCTCCAAATGACTCAGTATCCTCACTCGATGTGCTCGGGGTGTAATCCGAAGGGTAAATCAAAGTGTAGCTCTAACTTATTGATTCAAATTCCTCACCCGGTGTGCTAGTGGTGTGACTTAACGTGATACTTACTTGTGAATTCGGAGGTGTAGGAGGGGGAACCCAAAACTGAGGAATATTAGGAGTGTGTGGGCTATCAGGATTGTGCTCAACTATCGGATTTTCGTAAATTTGGATGGGAGTAGATTGAGGGGCTTGTTGCATATTTTGCATTAAAGGCTTGAGAGATGGTATATCTTTTTAGAATTTTTGATTTTATGATTTTTTTTTGGAATTTTTGATTTTATGATTTTTTTTTTGCCTTTTGAGACTTAGAATCAATTTTTAGATTAAATCGACCTAACCTAATGTCTATCTAATCCCCGACAACGACACCATTTTGATCGAGTGGAAAACTGAGCGTCTGTGTAATACGTTAATTATTGTTATCAACTTCTAGCCACAATACAAAAAAAAACTAAACTTTAACTACACTCTTGAGGAGTATAGTAGCTAGTCTGGGTATCGAATCCACATGGAATGTTTGACAGATTTTAATTGATTTATTACTTCAAAAATAAAAACTAAAAGATCATGATGGGGTGAGAAAGGAAAAAGGGAAAAAATAAAGATGTTAACTAAAACTAATTGGAAAATTAAGTTAGGGACACAATCCCCGAACTCCTAGTATGTTTACCGGGTATAAGACTAGTTATGGATTAGATAATTGATTAAATCTAGTCTTTATTAATCTCAAGAATTATATATATGAGGGTACGAGAATGATACATAATCAAAAGAAATAATAAAGCGGTGTCGAGATAGCTACATGCGCGTTGCAATATTAAGCGTCCCGGTTACCTAGGGCAAACGAGATCAAAAGTCCTACAATGGTTGTGATCACCACTCAACACGATTCAACCATTTATTTAATTCAGGGAACTAATTTTACACACATACAAACCACATCGGGTTAGGTTTATGCATTCCTACCCTTAAAAACCTAGCCGAACATGGTGTAACTATGATTGAGTAAGAAATCTACATAGTATGGAATCATTCTTACGCTAAAAATTTGATCAAACATGAGAAATAATAATAAAAGTTCTGGAAATAAAGCTTACCAAGATTGAAGAACAAGAACATGCAAGAAGAAATCAAAGCTTGAAGAAAAATCGGAAAAGATCTTGAATTAAAGGTGCAAAATATGTAAATTCTTCTCCTCGATGTTCATCCTTGATTCGGAGCTTTTACATGAATGAAATTTGAATAAAAAGAGTCCTAATATGACGATATATAAGTTACAAGTCGTTTAGAAGAGTCCCTAAAATATAAAACTCTTTTGGCTAAATGATAAGGACAACATAAACATCCCGTAGCTGGCAATTTGTCACACTTAAAAAGTGTGACTAATTTTGTAACGGATCTTGAGAGTGACAAAAGGAGAACCCGTTTGACGGGACAAGGGCGGCCCAGATCCTTTAATTTAATAGGTCGAGATTTCTTCTTGACTTCTCTCATCTTCAAATGATCATAACCTCTTCACCGTAGCTCGGATTGGGTTGTCGTTTTTCCTGTGTTCTTGTAATTGAAAGTTCTTCAAATTTTTAGTTGGCCCCACCTCCAGACTAAGGATATAAAATTACAAAAATGCCCTTCCACTGCCCATTTCTTGATTTCTTTCACTATTTTGAGTCCTCTCTTGCACTTTCTTGCATGAAATACCTGTAAAACACATAAGAGATATACCAAATACTAAATACTTACAAAAAATGGTTAGTAGGATAAATATGAGACAAATCCAAGCTATTTACACTGTACGAGATCATAAAAATACCGAAATTAAGGCGATAAATGTGAAGAATTTATGCCTAATCACTTGCCCCTACGACATCAGAGCTCCTTGCAAACTCCGGAGGATGCGCCTTTTGAAAGGCATATCTGACACGTTCCCAAGCAAACAGGAATGCATTAGCTTGATTTGGGGCACCACAATACCTAAGGTGGCGCCTGCTGCATTACTACTAAAGCTGCATTTACCGCGTGTGCAACTATGGCGGCAACTTCAGCGGTGTTAAAAGTACCCTGAACTGGTGCTAGCTGAGGATCGGGTTGGGTACCCCTGGGAAATTGCTGTGAACGTCGAGGAGGCATCTGAAATGAGAGAGAACCTTTATAAGTCTACAACTAATATCACAAAATGGCCGAAGACGTCAAATGCGCAATTAAAGAATACAACAGTACTAAAATATAGGGCTCTATATCAAATAAGGCTACGCAAAAGCATAACAAGCCGTACATATCCAAAATAATCTTGAACCTGATGCTCTGATACCACCTGCGGCACCCCGTCAAATTAAATCCCCGATAGCTACTCCTTTATTAAGTTAATACAAAATATCAAGTTGGTTCAATCTTAGCATCACTATCGAAAAATATTTATTTAGTTACTAGACACCTAATATTTAAAAAGTGAGATGCCAAATTTTATTAATTAAATTAACTTACAACCCAGTAATGAATAACCAATAATTCAATATTCACATAAACAATCCCATAGGAATAATTAATAGAAAGAAACAACAGAGTCTAGAGTAACACTCCAAATACAGTGTCAATCCAAATAATCCTAACAAAAAAATCTGAATAAATAAATCCAATATCTGAAATAAATGGAAGTCTGATATTTCCATCTCTGAATAAGAATGGGAAACATGCCCTAACTGATATGAATGACTCCGAAGGAAGCAAAGATATATGTGGAGGTGTCTACTACCAAGATCTTATAACTTCCATAGCAGGTACAACACATCAATGGAATGGAACTCTTATACTTGGCGTCCTTGTGACTAGGCACCTAAAAGGTTTTTACAAAACATAATAGATTTGGAAGCAAACGGGTTAGAGCCCGAGGTGAAAATATTTTAAAAACAACAAGTGTTTAATTGGATTAAACAATAAATATCATATACATGTTAGTTAAGTGCTCTCACTTGAGATTCTCACCCCTCAACTACTGTGCACGCTTAACACATATTTACTACACATCCTAGCTACGCTACCCACTAATCTTGTCGGTAACAAATCTTTATCTAAAGGGATTACTATATTGAGCCACCTGTATTACCCAAATGCCATGGAATTCCATTATCATTATTTATTAATCAATTTCAAGTAACTTAATACTTACTTTGAATTTCCACAAATTTACATTATTCTATAGGTCTCATAATAACTCATCTTCCATGCGACAGAATATAACAATCTCCATTATATATTTATATCACTCTCAATACATATGTACACATATGGAACCCCTAGGCTAAGCTGCGGTGCATGCATACTCTGCTATCGAATCCCGGTACATCACGTATATAAGGATCACGAGTTATGAATCACTCAGAAATCATATCAATAAAAATCACACATATTGGAGGAAAACATAGTCCACATACCTATGGGTCACGCAGATACCTATGCTCCCATAGTCAGCTGACTTATCAACTCACAAATAAGTCTTAACTTCCCATGTTCTTGAGGTGCCAAATCTAAATCGCCCCAAAGGCACACAAGACAAGATTGTCCTCTTCCTACAACCTCCCGTGATAGCAAGTATGGTAGGTATGTCATGAACATAATAATCCGTATACTTTGTAATAAAACAACCTAAGTAATCATTATTTCAATATAGGTATACTCATATCCTATATTACAAGTCTCATACTTAGTATAGTTTCATCCCAATAATTCAGTGTATAAATTCGAGTACTTAGACCTATGCCAAACGTTTACTAAGTCTTCCACTTGTCTCTAAGGTTATTTCAGTAATTTAAAGTCCCCATACTACTATTTCTAACCTTAAGTTATTGTTTATCCGAGTTAAATTAAAGATCCCAAAATTTCCAACTGTAACTCACTCGTTGGACACTCGTTAGTTTATCATTTAATGCCAAACCGAACTGACATTTTTTGGGCCTCATATACACCCCTACTGACCTTCCATAAGTCCCAATATATTCAAATATTCCACAAAAATAATTCTTAACAGTCGGGATTGGTTAAACCTTAGAAGGAAATTTTTCACAAATACAAGGGGAGTCGATTGATCGAAGGGAAGGGTCGATCGACATTCTTGAGTCGATCGATCGATCCATCAGATATTGGCCTACGATTTCTACATATTTTTACCTACAGGTTTCAAAAATTTTAACCCTCAAATCCTCTGTTATAATGTCTCAAACTCCCAAATATTTATACCAAACATTATACCATCATAAACATAAATTCTAACATCTTAGAATAATCAAATCATTATGGGTTGTCAATTATTTGGATCAAATCATGTATATTTCATAAAAACCCTATTTTTTCTATTTTCTTCAAGAACATCATATAATTCAACATAAATTCATAATTCTCTACACATGGATCAAGATTTCGTGGCTGCTACGTTTTCCAGAAGTTAATCTACATGGAAAAACCTACCAAGATTAAGATTTAAATCTCCAAATCCTTTAATTCATCATTTTCACGATTTTTCTCCAATTCCAAACTATCATGGATAATATGTATACTGAATTATTGCAAGTTAAATCACTTACCTAGAAATGGAAGTTCTGGTCCTTTGGAGAAAATGATATAGGAGCGATCATCTTTTCTCGATCTATCCGATGGTGGTGCAAAAATACTAAGAATGGTGGTTCTCCTTTGGGAACTTCCTCCACTTCTCCTCTAATGTCCGTCTGTGAGTTTTGGTGGTGAAAACACTAAGGGATCTAACCTAGCATCTGATAAATATTTCTAAATTTTGTGGATTTATTTACCCCAAAATTTAAAATTCCCAAAATACCCTCCCGAGTTGCCAACTTGGCCTAAAACTGCCCTGGGTCCCAAACTAAACCTCCGGGTGAAATTTTCTGATTATCTCGACCCTTTTCGACACATTGGTGCACTCAAAATGACCATAAGGATGACATAAAAATAACTACTTTATAATCCATTAAATTGGTCCCGACATGACTGGCACGCACGTCCCAACTTAATTTCCAAAACTGTCATATTTTCCACTAATGACAATTTTAATAAGTTCATAATCATATATTACTATACCCGCTCAGTAATATTCAACATAATTATAATAATCAGATAGTGACTCTCATCTCGCTAATATTAAAATCCAGATTAATTACCAATTAATTTCCCATTTTTAATTCAATTAATCCCATAATTAAAATCAGTTAAAATACGGGGTATTACACATAGAAGGGATAATCACTATGCCTTAACACCAATAATATGATCCCATACTGCAGCCGATGTGAGAGGATCCCTCAATTAACCCGCACAAAATACAATGGGTACTTTAAGCACATAGGATTGGGGTAAAATGATCAAAGTAAAGCCCTTGGCATCACCGAGGTACCAACGTGGTTGACATCCTATGCGCCCCATAAAAATCCCTCCTAATATGTCCCACGATCATACAATCACACTATATTTTTACACATAAAATCCACAGATAGAAATTCTAAACAGAAAAAAATTACTGAACCATGATCCATTTTAACTTTATTAACCTCATTTAATTAAGAATTAAAGTGTCTGTCTGACCTAAACTCGTTCTAACGATATTCAAAGTTCATTCTAACAACATACCCTGTGTCATTCGAACGACATACCTAAGTCATTGAAATGAAATGCCCATTATAATTCTAACGACATCTTGACTCATTCTAATGATAACCCTAATCTCGTTTGAACGTGGTCCAAATATCGTTCGAACTAGATTAACACATTTTATCTTCTTTAAATCACCAAAATCTGCCATTAACAATACCAAGGATTAAATCTGAAGTCTCTAATCATTACCAATCCCATCATCCTTTAGATATAAGTTGCTAACAACAATAATAACATATATCTATAGGTTTTAATCACTAATATAATGAATTAAGGGTTTAATTTCAACTTATACCTTAAGAACTCTAGTTTCATACTTTTAATCATTTAATCTTAGATTTACACCAATTCGTGGAACTAATAAGGGGATTTTATTACAATCAATGTATATAATTTAATCCTCATAGTTATAATCAAAATCTAACTCAGATTCATATGATTATCTACTCAAATCAGTGTATATTATTTACATGAACATTAACCTTAAATTAACTTCTAATTAAATTACCAAATTGGGGATTTGATTTCAATAATTAGATTATAACATAAATTAATTTATATTCACATGAATAATAGATACTATAACATAAATACAAATTAATTTATACACTAAGTAAACTTGCCTTAGCGTATTAGGTTGAATCTAAGCCAACAACCTCCAACTCCTCCTCTCTCTAGAGTCCCTCTTCTCTCTAAGCCCTAGGATATCTCTCAAAAGTTGCTAATGTTCATTAAGTTGAGCCTAATGACCCTCTAATAGTGTTAACTAAGAAATTAGCCTGAGTTCCCATATGGGCCTTAACCCAATGAGCCCAAATACACCCACAAATGACCCAAAACTCTACCCAATCCATATACTAACCCAATAGACATTAAACCCATATTTTTTTTAGTTGAAAATTGATATTCTATGCATCATAAATGACAACCCAAAATATGATAAAAAACAATTAATTAAATCACTCCATAAACTAACGTATTTCCAGTATGAGTCCAAATATGAATTAATAAACTATTTATTATTTAAGTGCGACACAACATTATAAGAAACTACTTCATGATCGGTGGTGCCTGACATCGAATGATAATCCATATAAGGAAACCCTAGATACCTAATCCCTGACAGTTCCATAGTCTCCCGTAATACTAAGTCACTTTTAAATATTTAATTAATGACTTATTGCGTATTAAGTCCGATTTAAGATAAGAATAACACATATGATATAAATAGTGACATCACATATCATTACACGCAAATAAAATAATTTCACAGTTTAACTAATGCAAAAAAATATGGGTTATTACATTCCTCTCCCCTTAAATAAGGAAATTTATCCAAGAAATTCAAATTTTAAACCTGACTCAAAAATCTCTTGATACATAGCCCGCATATCGTCCTCTCTCTTCCAAGTCGATTCAGCCTCGCTGTGGTGTCCCCAATGGATTCTTATTAGAAAATGACCTTCGATCGTTGAATCTTCTCTCCCTGGTCAAATATATGTTGTAGACCCTACTCGTATCTCCCATCGGGATGTAAATCAATCCCGTCGAGGTTGATGTGCTGATCGGCTAACTCGTCCCTTAGAAAATTCCTTAACGTGGACACACGGAAGACATTATATACCCATTGAAGATGATATGGTACGACCAATAGACACGCCTACGATTTCATCCTCTCTAGTATCATAAAAGAACCTACATATCGGAGAGAGAACTTCCCCTTGGATCCGAATCTGATAACTCCCTTCATCAGGGAGATTTTGAAAATAATTTGATTCCCCACATGAAACTCCAATTTATTATTACTCTTGTTACCTTAAATCTTCTATCTCTCCCACGTTCTCTTTAATCGTAGTAGGATGAGTGCCACCTTCTCTGAGGTGTCTCGAATAATGCTCGGCCCAAACATCTTGTGATACCCTCACTCCAACTAATAAATTCAAGAACAATATGGTCGCCCATATAATGCCTCGTAAGGTGCCATGAAAATAGTCTCATGATGACTATTGTTATAAGAAAACTCCATAAGTGGTAAGTGCTTATCCCAGTTCCCCTTGAGATGCCACTCGCAAGCCCAAGGTATGGCATCATAAATTTTGTTCATTCAATCAATCTGACCATCTAACTGAGGGTGAAATGTCGTACTCATGTTTTTCTAACCCAATTTCATCCTAAAAAACACTCTAGAATTGAGATATGAACGTGATGTCCCTCTCGAACACAATATCCAACGGTACTCTATAAAGTATTATAGTCTCTTAAAGAAATAATATGCCATACTACTATGCCGTGTATTCTTTTCACACTAGAAGGAATGATCCACCTTTGTCAATATCTCAACGATGACCAAATGGCATCATGTCCCTTCTAAGACCTTGACAATGCCATAATAAAGTCCATAGAGGTGCTCTCCCACTTCCACTCAGGAATATCTAACGGATTCAACTCCCATATCGATCTCTGGTGCTCCACCTTTAAGTTAACAAGTGGAATAACTAGACACAAACTCCACTACACCTCTCTTCATCCTATCCCATCTATAAAATCTCCTTATATCTTCATACATCTGGTCCCCTCCAGGATGCATTGTGCATCGTGAACCGTGTGCCTCGGCTAAAACTTCCCTCCAAAATTATGGATCCTCTGGCACTACTAAGCGTCCCTAAAATCATAATACTCAATCTAATCTAATCGAGAAAAAGGTAACTCCTCCAGCCATAAAATCTCCCACCATTTCTCGATAGAAGGAATCCAAATCCCATGCCTGAATCACCCGTGACACAATGGTCGATTTAAAAGTCACAATTAGCAATAAGGCCTTTGATAAATCAATATCTCATAAGGTACTCCATCTCTATACCCAAAAGTCGAGTAAATCATCCCCGTGTGTGAGTGTGACTCTCGATAGTAGCTACCTAATCACAAAGTAATTCACCTAATTCAAGAAACAAGTTCATTGATTTATTATTACAAAAGGGTTCAACAATCCAAAAGTTTATATGACAAAATATTTTACTAAGTTTTAGAATCTCTCAGGTTTGGTCTTCTTAATTAAGAAAATGATTCTAAAAGATACGAAAAGAGTAAAATAATCACAAGATCAGATGTACAAGGAAAAAACCCACTAACGAGAAAACCTCAGTCCAATAAGAATGAAAAATGAACTATGGCAGAGTTTTAAAATTAGAATGAATAGACTTACAACCTCACCATGATACAACCGACTATATACTCTTTCCCATTTTATTCTCTATAGAGATCGCCATGAACTAGATTATGATACAATACCACAATCGGTTTTGGTTCGTAACCAATGCCTTTAAATCCTCTGGATAAAAAAATATTCTCTAAAGTTGAATCAACTTTATTGTTGTGGGAAGGAACGTTAAATAACCAAAATTCTACACCTAGGATCTTTGAGTTAATCCTAGAGATATGTACATTGAGGTATGTGCAAATGTGTGGTCATTTAAATCTAAAAATGAGTTTTTCCGAGCCAAGGAAGAGAAAATATTTACCCACCATTTAAGATTAGATTTTTGAAATAAGGTGAATAAATATACCTTTATTAGAAATAATGGCTAGAAATAACTCCAAGAAGATGAGTAAAAAAATGTGCTCTCAAATATATAAAATAATTTGATCAATAAAAAATAAATTTTCAAAGATCTCACTCTGGTTTAGAAGAGTAAACAACACTATCTTATAGCCTTTTGATTTGAAAATATTTTTAGGCTCAAATGATAGGTGTCACACTCTTAAAATGTTAAATAGTCACATCAGGGTCTAAGTCTCCCAAAAATGTCTACTTAACACACTAATTAAGAAGTTATTAAATAAAGATCTTGTTTAAATGTGACTTTTGGCTCTGTCAGACGCGTGTTGCCATAGGGTTGCCGCGGTGCACCTGAAGCAATCCAGGTCGCTCAATAGTCCAGGCATTTTGCATGGGGACACAAGAACCAGCGAGACAGTGTCGCTACAGTGATAAGGACCGTCACTGCGGGGGAATTGACGTGAATAAAGTTGCACTGTTGTCCCGATATTTTTGAATATGAACAAGAAAAAATTCCAGTGACAAATTTTTCTGCAGTGAGGAAAGCGGTCGTTGTGGCAAGGTAGGTCACGCATGTGTCCAGATATTTTTTCTTGATTGCCTTTAAAAGATTTTTCTAATTACGTTTTGAGTTAAACTCCGAGGATGTTTGTTTCTCGAATGAACACTCATACTTAAAATACAGAAAAAGATATAAATATTTATAAAATATATTTTTCTATATGAATAGTATATCTACATGTGTATTTGATAAAATTACAAAACTAAGGTTAATTAAAAATATTTTCCAATGATAAAAATAGATTAACCAAGGTGAATCTATGTTCGCTAAGTCTTATATATTTTCCCAAGTGGTGTGCTTACGGTTCGGTACTGAGTGAATCCAGTTTATTGATGACACTTTCCAGTGACCTCTTGGACAAAGGCTCAAATATATTTTTGGTCAATAAATTCAGACGATCTATTATATGGAGAACATTGAGGATACTATACTCTTACAATCTCCTCTTTTTTTGAATTCAGAGATAAAACATAAAAGGAAAAAATACAATCAAAGAAGTAAATCTACCATTTTACGACTCTCCTAGCCAAGGAAAAATAAAAAATAAAAAATTACAGTTTTTGTAAGTAACTACTCAGTATAAGAGACTAAACAAGCTTCATGAATAAAAAAGAATCTCTTGTTCAAAACTTTCCCGCCACACACTAGAAAAATCATCAAGGTACCAATATGAAGAAATATGACAAGGAAATATGATAAATAGGAACTTGGAATATGATATTATGAACATGAAAATCATATCTATCTAAAATAACTCTCCCTCAAATATACAATTCTTCTCAACAAACATGATACATCTACAAATAACTCTAAGCTACCTAATATGGTTGGATAGCTATAATCTCCCTATCTATAATCTTCTCCCCTTTTTTATCATGGAAAGAAACAAAGAAAAGAACTAAGAGCATAATGGGATCAAGTTTATGAAGAATTTTAAGATAGTAAAACATGCTAATCAAACCAACAAATAGAGAAGAGTTATATAAAGAGTGAATAATTAACATGTTAATCTAGGCAAGATATAATCATGAGAGTAATAGGCCTAAGATCAACAATTTAAACTACACATGGGAAGATAAAATATACTAAACAAATATATAAGTAATTCTAAAAGTGACAAGCGTTCAAAAGTCAATAGTTTGCAAGGATTACAATGAGCATGATCAATAATAAACCAAAATTTGAATAATTCTAACTAAAGTCCAAAATAAACAAAATTTACATCACCTCTTCTTCCTATTGAACATCCTAAACACTAACAAAGCAATAAGATCTCTATTAGCGTCATGATGGCATACCTAACATTCTGCAAATGCATATTAAACTAGTATTTATGGTCTTCATGGAAGGAAAAGTTCATTAGACCAAATGATGATAACAAACTAAAACCCGATTGACTAAATATCCTAGACACGATAGAATCCAACTCGTTTTCAGTTAGATGGAATGAATTAGATGGTAGTGATGTGGGGTTAAGATGACGGGGAAGTGGAAAAATGACATGTGGTGGTATAGTGAGGTCATCAAGGTCGTTAAGTTGAGCAATTGACTTAATATATGAATGAATAGTCAATGTAGACTTTGAATTTTCCTCAACTTACCTTGGAAGCAAAGGAACTCCACACTAAAAAAGAAAACACAAAATCAAACGACCACATGGAAAAGCATGGTCTTTAAAACCACCCTTAGGTTGATAAAAAATATAGTCTAAGATTAGGTCACATAAACACATACCAACACTCGAACTAAAGACATACAACAATCATGCACGTTTAAAAGTTAAGTTGTGTGAGTTGTATTTGGGAAAAAAACAAAAGCAAACAATTATATTTATGATGTTGAAGTCTTTATAAAGATAAAAATGAAAAATAGTCCAAACATTCCATTCATGATTATAGTTGTATCTTAACAGAGTGATACTAGGGGTGGAGGAAAATGGGTGTGTGTGTGGGGGGGGGGGGGGGGGGGAGTTACCCACCCTAAATCCAAAAACATATATGAGTATGACAATTTTTTGTGGTATTTTTGAAAGCGCCCCGT
Organism: Sambucus nigra; assembly: GCA_949130495.1. Classification (NCBI taxonomy): domain Eukaryota; kingdom Viridiplantae; phylum Streptophyta; class Magnoliopsida; order Dipsacales; family Adoxaceae; genus Sambucus; species Sambucus nigra. Next base: position 329,605,806 of record OX422217.1, on the reverse strand, counting down.
CAATATATACGCTAGAAGTTGAGTCCAATTTGTATTCACTGAGCCCCACCTATTTATCAACCATTTTGTTAACTTATTAAAGCCCCCAATTTAGTAGACTCGTTGGCCCACTAACTAATCAAAGCATGTGAACCATTCAATTCACTCGTCATTTTCTTATTGCCATAACTTATTAATGTCTTTTTTTTTAATTAATGAATTGTTATTGTATTCGATGTCGTTTTATTTGAGTTATAATTCTCTAAAAATACAAATTATCAATTAAATTTTGTAAAAACGTAAAAATACCCCTAAAAAATTTTTGGGGTATCTCTCTCGCACCCCCATCATTGGTTTATTCCCCATCCATACTAAATTCCTGGATTAACCACTGAATGATACCATCCGGATTACTAGTTCCATTAAAATACTTCTTGTAAGGATGTTTGGGATATTATTCTGTTGGAACACTAAGGTGTGGTTGGTTATCCACTCAGACGAAAGTGTGACTTGAATTCCCCTCACTTTGGCAAAAAGAAATTGATTTCGTTTGTGATCCTTACCATCCACAAGAGTAGAATAAAATTCTCTCACCATGTTGGGTTACCATGTGCCAGTTTGACAGAAAATTCCAAACCAATCTCATTTCAAAACTCGCCTAAACATATGTTGAAAAAGGATTCCAAATATATTGGCCTCTCCCAATACACAAAACGCGTGGTGAAGAGTTCATCAAATTGGAGTATTTTGTGGAAGTCGAGGCATTTGAGCTTGATTTTGGAGTCACAAGACAACCTGGAACTACATACCCAGACACAAGCACATAAATCGTATGAGATATAAAAATGAAACCTAAGGATCCTATACTAAAACTATGAGTAGACATACCTAAAAACGTAAAGCAAAAGCTATATAAACTAAAAGATACTCAAGAGATTCAATATAAACTCAGAATAAGTAGAAACTCGTGAATCAAAGATAAGATTTCGTCAAAATTGATCAAAACAACTATCACCAAGATCTAATTATGAAAAGGAGTAAATCATAAAATCTATGGAATAAAAACTTACCAAGATGATGATTAATCCACTAGAATGTGGTAAATACAACCTAAAAGACTTCCAAGATTATAAAAATTGGAGGAAGTCATGAGGTTTCTCTAAGGTGAAATAGGGTTGAGAGATAAATTGGGAAAAGTCATAAAACATTCCCAATATGGGAATTTTATTACTCCCAGACATTCTCGTTACAATGATAGGGTTCTCACAGGCCTTGCCAGCATGGCAGCAGTGAAGCTACGGTGACATAGGCCGCACTATCTTCCAACAATCAAAAGCTGTGCAAAAACACCACACACAAGAAGGAAATGTACATATAGATTCTTAGCCACAAAGCAGGTACATTTTGATCCCTAAAATATCATTTTAAATGACCAAACAAACTATAAAAAGGATCATACAATAGTTCTAGGTTAAAATAATACTCTACAAAAGAATGGTTGTAGCATTGAACAAGGCCAAATTAAAGCCATATAAAGATAGTGTGATTTCATAGATATAATTAGTTATAGAAAGTGAGTAAAATGAACATTATTCCATGAAATCGACGAATGAAGATCAATGTTTTAACTCACTTTTGAATTTTTTTAACTTTATACAACATAAAGAAAGCCCCATTTTCCCTTGAAAACAAATAAATTTTCAACTATTAGATTTATCCCTCAAATCATGATTTATTATTTCAAACCTTTTAAGTATCATATCCTTGATGTTACTCAATTTTGGATAGGTAAAAATCATTTAGACATCAATTTTGATAAATTTTGCATATGCGCTCAGTCATTACAATGGGTGGGAAACTATTTCCAATATTTTAAAGGTAGTTCTCAGGACCTAAAGTTGTAGCCCTTACTACATCATCACTCATGATTTTGATCATATATATACATATATATTTTCAACTACAACCATAATGATAAAAACGCTCATACACAAAATAATTAATTATGACACCCTTTCATCAAAACATCGTATACAACTTTTAATTTACAATAGAATTAGAAAATAAATCCTATCATAATATTTTGTGTGGAAATGCTCAAGTTTTTTCTGCGGTGTAAAAGTGCATGAATTATGATAAATAGTCTAAAATAGCAAGCTCAATTTATCAAGGCAATTCAAGCTATAAAATTTAAGCATGGAGTTTTAAAAGCCATAAATAGAACCATTAGTACAATGCATAAGCATGTAGGTTTGCATTTAAGTTTATGGAATAAAATACTACCTAACATCCATAGAATACCAATAGAGTACAAGGACAAAATCCAAAGGTATGAATAAAACAAAAATCATAACTAAACAAAATAAAATGTGATAGAAAGAAATCAAGATGTCTATCTAAAAAGAGTAAACCAAACACTCTAATAGACCAAAACCAAAAGAATCCTATTTTTTTTCTAAACAATGACTAGACCTTGATATGTTTATCTAGGGATTCTAGCTTATCTATCACTAATATGTTTTGTGTCCCTATCCGAATCAATTCTCCAAGAACTAGAACCAAATTGGGAAGTGAGGGAGGATCAAATATTTTTCCTTTGGAAGAGACCTTTTGAGGGTCTTCCACGTTCTTTTTTTATTTCCTACCTACCTTCATACCCTTATCAAAATCACCTAAATATGACGTGGGTTGAAAAAAAACATAAAACTCCTTAAGGTGTGATAATTTATGACAATGTGTGAAACTATAGGGTTGTGGGTGGACGGGGCGCTTGAGTTGTTGCTTTTTATGTTTAAAGAAAAACTCATTCAAGTGTCCTTCCTTTTTAGAATTGGAAAACATAAAGGTCACTTTCCTTTGGATTTCTTCGGGTATAGAATGAGTTAAAGATTCATTAATGGGAAATTGAAAATGGATTGTGATTCTATGAGAGCTTGGTTAGACATAGAACCATCACTTTCAAAGTCAATTCCTCGTTATTCCATTGTGGATAACTTACCAAAAAAAAATCATCCTAGCCAACTTCTGAGACATACCCTCTATATGGATCTTGAAAGTGGTCGCGGATAGTAGCGTAGTCTCAAGCAAAGAGGTTTGGTTCTCTAGGGTTATTCTCGAGTTTTCTCTCTCATTTAGGGCCATCTTAAGAAACTCAATATCCATGTGAATAAAGTCAATGGAACTTCCTTTAAAATGAGGTTCACTAATCATCATGTGTGTAATAATAAAAACACTTAAACAACTCTCACTCACCCTAGTCATTTGGTTCTCGACATTGGCTAACTTTGTGGACAGTTATATGTTTTGACTTTTGAGGTCTATATAATCATTGTAAAGCCTAACATAGTTTGCTTGAATATAATATTCCTATTATTCCTCAATAGTGATCAAAGAGTGGATTGGAATAGTCATTTCTTCACTAGGAAAAAGAAGAACATCAAAATCCTCTAAATTATCGAACTCGTCAAATTTCACTCTTTCTACAAATAAGGCATATTTGCATTCATGAGAGACATATTAGATTCTGATTCATCATCAATAAAGTGGCTTGATGCGAATTTTTCCACCATAATGACTCATATTTGAGGGAAATTTCCTCGACATATGCCCTCGACCACCACACTTAAAACATGCGAGGCTCCTTGAAGTTTCATCTTTTTTTTTCCACTTACATGACCAATCTCAAGTATAGGCAAATAGTTTTTAGGTAAGCCTCTAGAATGAAATCGTTTTTTCCACTATTTAGAAAAATTAATGATAAATACCATATCATCATCACTAATATCATGGGAACTAAAATTGTGAGATGCCTTCTTAGCCTTAAAAGATAAAAATTCTCCTTGTCCTTAAGATTCACTCCTTAGAGATAAAATAATTTAACCTCATAGGTTTCAAAATCAAGTATCTAACTTTTTCAATGGCCTCCACTTTTCCATGAAACCTAAGGGGAAGAGATCATAAAATTTTATCAGCAATTTTATTTTCTTTTGTAGTCTTCCCCAAAGATAAGATATAGGTAATTATGTCATTAATCTCTGTATATAACTCGTCTAAAGTTTCGTTCTCCTTCATTGTAATAAGTTTAAAATGGGTGGTAAGTCATTGAAGTTTGGAATTCTTCATGGCAGAGGTTCCTTCATAGGTTATTTATAAAATAGTCCACACTTCTTTAGACATTGTAAATGTGGATATGCTTCTAAATTCACTAAGGGAGATGCAACCAAAAATAACGTTAAGTCCCTTCATATTCCACCCACTCTTTTTTAAATCGTTGTCATCCCAAATGGATATAATCTTATCAACTTGGACATGATCAATAATGGTTTTGGGACAAGTCAATTTCACAAGAACATTAATCCATATACTATCTTTCACTGACATTAAATATATTATCATACGGGCTTTTTAATAGGAATAATTGCTACCATCAAATTGAGGAGGTTGGAGGGTTGAATTTACATCCATTTCACATAATAAGGATCTATACCTAGATTTTTCACCTAAAATTAGAGACCTTCTCTGATACCAATTGAGAGCGTGCCTCTTGACGGTAGATACCCAAATAAAAATTAATTCAGACAATTCAAGAAAAAATTTCGTTAGTTTATTATTATAGAAGGGTTCAACAATCCAAAAATCGATGTGACAAAATATTTTACTAAGTTTAAAAATATCTCAAGTTTTATATTCTTAATTAAGATAATGATTCAAAAAATGAAAAAAGAGTAAAATAAGCACAAGACCAAATGTACGAGGGAAAACCCCACTAATGGAAAAATCTCGGGCTGATAAGAGCGACAAATTCACTATGAAAGAGTTTTACAACTAGAAGAATAGACTTATAACCTCAGGACTCTAAAACCGACTAGATACTCCTTCCCATCACATTCTCCGTATAGAGTGCCAATAACTGAAGTACGCCGCATAACTGTGACTGATTTTGGTCCACAATTAATGCCTTAAAATCATCTAGATAAATATTTCTTCTTCAAAATATAAACAACTTTGTGGTTTTAGGATAAAAACTTCAAGCAATCGAAATACTGTACCTAGTGTCTTTGAGGTAATCCTATAGATATGTATGTTGGGATGTTTGCAAAGGTGTGGTTCTTTAAATCTCAAAACAAGTTTTTCAAAGACAAGGATAATAAAACAATGTGAGCATATATTACTTTATTAGAAATAATGGCTTGAAAGAACTCAAAGAAGAGGAGTGAAAAAATGCCATCTCAAATATATAAAATGTATTGATTTGCAGAAATACTTTTTAAAGATGTCACTCTTTGTTTGGAAGATTATATTTATCACTATCGTATAGCCTTTTGATTTGAAAATATTTAAAGGCTCAAATGCTAGGTGTCACATTCTAAAGGTATTAAATAGTCACATCAGGGTCTAAGTCATCCAAACAGTTGTACTTTTTTGCTTTTTTTTTTATGAAAGAGGGATGGAACCCCCACCCCCTTTTATTTAAAAATAATAAAATAGAGAAAATGCCTCTCCATAAATCCAAACTTACCTAAATCTACAGGTTGGGCCCAATACTCTATATTGAAGACTTAAATTTAAGGCTTTATAAGGTATCCTCATTACAAAGACAACAAACTTGAATAAATTAAATTTTGGATTTTATCATAATCCTGTTTATAATTTCTTGGTCCTTATTCTAATTTGAGGAGAATTTAGCCTATCCATATTAATATGACCTTTGATCAATCTAGGAAGAGACTTGAAGCTCCAATATGTATAATCAATATTTTCTTGAGCTGCTCTTAAAGAAAATAGGTATGCTACTGAAGTCTTTTCTCTCCAAATGTGGTCGATTTAGAATTGAGGTTGCATTTGAATTTTATTTGTTGTTTTAATGGATGACCAGAGAGGCTTTGCTTATTTTAGAACCACTTCAACTAGGGACCTGCAATCTGTTTTAACTATAAAATTTTGTATGTTTAAATGAGTTAAAAGCTTAATACCTCCTGCTAAAGCAATGTATTCTAAATTGAATGAAGATTGAATTCCAATTGATTTTTCAAAACCAACAATGAACACGTCTTCTGAGTCTATGATAATACCACCTATACCACTTGGGCCTAGATTACCTTTGGATGTACCATCAATGTTTTGTTTAATATATCCTGTTGAGGCTTTACTCCAAATGCATTTGATTACTTGGACTTTTTTAGGTATAATTTGATGTTGAAGCATTTTATGATATGATTATCTACTGATTGGCTTTTATCATAAACTTTGTAGTTAGAATGGATGCCTGAAGCAAGAGTTATGGAATCATGAATAATTTTTAAGTGAGTTATGTTTATGTCCACAAAAGTTTTATTTCTTGATTTCCAGAGTTCCAAAAAAATAGTTTTAGGCATAATATAGTGGATAACTTTAAGGCGATCTCTTTTTGTGTTAGATATCAACCAAAAAAGAAGAATTGACCTGCAAGAAAAATAGTTGATCTGGAGGTCAAATAGAGTAAAAAAGTATGATCAAGTTTCTTTGGCTAAGTTGCATTCAATCAGTACATGTGGACTAATATCTTGATTTGAAAAGAAGGCCCTGCATATAGACACCAGTATAATTCCAGCTTTTTATATTTCTATTTCAAATGGCACTGTGATATTGATTAATTTCCAAATGAAGTTTGAAAGTTTCATTGGACATTCTGGGATCCAGTTTATTTTTTAAGTTAAAGATAAAGTCCTAGATTATCAGCAAATATTATAGGCCGACTTGAAAGAGAATTCTCCTGGACGAGAGGGCTTCCAGATTTGCTGATATTCTTTAATGTTTTATTTAGCTAAGTCTTTAATGGTATCCATTCTTTTAACTATTTTAGAACCACAAGTGATAGATAATCCTTTGTGATATTTATTGCGTATGAAAGAAGCCCATAAGCCGTTATCAAATTTTTATTTTCGGTATATCTTACGAATAGAAGAAGATATAATGTTTTCTAGGCTTCTAAAGTTGAGGCATCCTTCTTCAAAAGGAAAACAAGATTCAATCCATTTTGACCATTGGTATGCATTTTTTATAATACCGCCACCCCAATATAATTTACTAAAATTGTTGTTTAGTCTTTTAATGACAGACTTAGGAGGATTTGTAACCGCTATAGTATATATACTGGTATGAAAATAAGAACATGTCTAATTAGAGTGGCTCTGCCAACTTGAGATATTATTTTAGACGACCAAGTGTTAAGTTTATCTATAATTTTGGAAATTAGATAAAAAAAGTGAATAATTTTGGCTCTACCTTTGTTTAAAAAGAAACCTAAGTATTTCATAGGGAAGTTTTTATGAGACAGAATAGTGTTTAAGAATATGAACTTTATTCTAGATTGACTAATCTTGTTATCAACAAAGAAAGAGCATTTAGCATAGTTCATTTGCTGACCAGATGTCTTTTCATAGTATTTAAGAAGATTGAGTAAGGTATTAAGGCTATGGATACCACCATTTATGAAAATTATTATATCATCTGCAAATCCTAAGTGAGAAATCAGAGGACACTTATGGGGATGAGAAAAAGGGGTTGCCTTTTGAGGAATGAATAGGTTGTCTATATTTCTACTTAAGCTTTTAGTAGCAATGATAAAGATGAGTGGGAGATAGAGGATCTCCCTACCTCAGACCCCTAGTAGACTTAAAAAAAACTTTACTTCGGCCATTAATAATCAGAGAATACCAGTTGTTTAAAATCATCCTCCAAGCCATGTCAATTAATGTCTCATTGAGGCCAAATGTTCCGAGAACCTCACATAGAAAAGGCCAACAGACTGTCATATGCCTTTTCCATGTCAATCTTTATAATATTTTTATTGTTATGAGCTTTCTTTCCTATTTATTGAACCATTTCTTGAGCTAGTAATATGTTGTCTTGTATGCCTCTACCTTTAACAAATCCACTTTGATTTGTGGAAATAATGATGGGAAGAATTGATGAAATTCCTTAATTTAAAATTTTGGAAACTATTTTGTTTGAGAAATTGCAAAGGCTTATAGGCCTTAATTGAGAACAATAGGAAGGATTAGTTACCATGGGAGTAAGAGTAATAACTATAGATGACAAACCTCTAGGCATGTCTACTATAGTAAAGAAAGAATGTATAGCAATAATCAGGTATATCTTAATAATATCCAAGAATTTAACAAAAAAATCACCTCCAAAACCATCTGGCCCAGGGGGCACTGGATGAGTCTAGACACTTAATTACAGAGAAAATTTCTTCCTCGAAAGGAAAGTCTATTAACTTTTTATTCATTTCAAGAGTTATGACCTTATCAATTACATCCAAGAATTCTTTGTTATGAGATTTATAATCAACTAACTTCATTTTTTTAAAATGGTTGAAGAATATACTATCGATTTCTTCTTTTTATTCTTCCCACTGGGTATTAGAGTTTTTGATTCTAGAGATATTTTTCTTTCTGTGTCTATCTTTGACTGAGGCATGGAAGTATTTTTTGTTAAGGTCACATTATTTTATCCATTTGAAGTGGATTTTTTGGTGCCAATAGGTTTCTTCCCCTTTTAAAGGAATATTTAAATGCTCTCAAGTTTCATATAGATCACTTCTAGTGGATTCATTAAGGGTGTTTTCAAATGCATTTTCTTTAATCATGACTTTGTCCTCTAAATATTTTATTAATTGAAAAATGTTTTTGAGTTTCTCCTTATTCCAATTTTTCAACGTTGATCTCAAATTTTTAAGTTTCAAAGAAAATAAAACCATCGAGGGAGCATTACTTTGAAGAGACTATACATCTTTAATAATATCTCTTACATTTGAGTTTATTTTCCACCTTGGAAGGAATTTTAAAGGTTTTGGACATTGATCACAAGTAGTTTTTATAGCGAGTAAAAGAGGACTGTGGCCTGGGCATGATCTATGAAGATGTGTTATTTTAGAATTTGGAAATTGATGAATCCATTGGAGGTTAACTAAGCCTCTATCTGATATGCAGAATATTGTAACATTCACTCTATTATTGTAAATTGATGAATATTGTAACATTCACTCTAATATGCAGAATATTGTAACATTCAATCCATGGCTACTGGTTCTCGGTCTTCTACTCAGAAGCAAGAGAGGAAGAGCAGGTGAGAGAGAGGGAGAGAAAAAAGGAGGAGGAAAGAAAGAAGGTGGAGGAAAAGAAGAGGATGGAGGAGAAGAAGAGAATGGAGAAGGAGAAAGAGGAAGAGAGGAGAAAGATGGAGTCAAGGACGAAGGATGGGCAAGCCTTGGTCCCGGTGTCTACTTTTCCCGAGGGGGCCTCAGTTGCCATTTCACCTCAGCTGCTCGAGAGGGCAGTTCTTCCTGCAGATCGCTAGAGGGCACTGGGTCTGATCAATTAGCCCTACAAGCTAGCCAGAGGCTAGCCTTGGTAAGATCATCTCCATTTTTTAATTCTTTAACAAGTTTTAGTTATTTCTCCTTCTTGATCTCTTCTTTATTTTTGGCAGTTTGCGACCGACTTCGTCGTGCTCTATCGTTCTCGCGACGAGTTGGTGAGAAGGAATGGCGAGCTGGAGCAGCAGAAGTCCGTTCTGGAAGTCAGGGGTTCTCAGTTGGAGGCTGATTAAAAGACTGCTGATGCCTCCCGAGCTTCCTCTGATCTGGCCCTCATCAATTCTAATCGAGAGAGGGATGCGACGGTTAAGGAGCTGAGCGAACTGAGGCAGGCCTATGACCTAGTCTGCTTAAGCAAGCTGGAGGTCGTGGAGGAGTACAAGGTTCTGACCAAGAAGTTAAGGGAGAAAGAGTCCCAGGTAGCTACCATCAAGGAGGATTCATATAACTCCGGGTGGACTGTTGCTTACAAAGACGATGAGGTTCAGATAGGCTACATCAGCCGTTTGAACTTCAAGAAGGGCCAGAACAAGGCCCTCATAGCTGCTGGTGTTGATGCTGAATCTCCTCTGTTCGACGAGCATGACCCGGATCCGAGGCCATCTGTGGACGAAGAAGCCCCTGCCCCAGCCATCGAGGGTGTTGATCTTACCTCTCAGACGATTCTTGCCGATGCTTGTCCTTCCCAGGCGACTGAGGGCATCCCTGTAGAGGGGGATGCCTCTACTGCTGCTGACAAGAGAAAGCAGTCAGCCACCTCTGGGCAGCCTGAGGTTGCTAGTTAATCTGCTTTTAGGACTATTTTTGTACTTCTTCTTGTAATTTTTCCAATTTCTGCTCGATGTACTTGACTTTTATCAATGAAATGAAAAGGCTTCTTTTTCCAGTGCATTGATTGATTTTTCTCTCCATTGCCCTTTTATGTCTTGTAGTTGACTGATGTAGAAGAGTATATTCCTGCCACATCTCAATTAGGCAGGACTCTTGGTCCCAATGCCAGTCCTCAGGTTCGTCAGGCCTTTGGTAGGCTTTGCAAATCTCTTAGGTCAAGGAATCAAAAGTATAAGTAGCAGTCCGAGCTAGTGGCTAAGATGAAGGAAAGGCTCCAGGAGATAGAAGACATTGGTGCCTCAGTGAAAGAGGAAGTCAATGTACTGAGAGTAAGGTTACTATAGGCCACCGAGATCAATCAAGTTGGGGAGTTCCTATACTAGGAGAATGAAAACCTGAGGAGGGAAGTCTTACAACTTAGAGAGCATGCGCCGAGCACTGTTTCACCGGTTCTGCAAGGCTCCTCGTCGTCGCGAGCTGGATATACTCCTCCTATGCCGTGAGGTTCCACTCGTCCTCCCCTCCCGCGAGCTGGTAGGAGCACTAGGGGCAGGAACAGGGAAGCAGAAGAACAACGTGATAAGGAGATGGAAGAGCTACGCGATGATGTTCGGCGAGCATATGTAATTTCTGTTGGGCTTCAAAGGGACGTTACCCAATTGCAGCACTTATTCAAGAGAGGTCCTCGGCAAGCGTGGGATGACGTTTATGATCAAGGCTGGCTAGATGCTCCAATAAGACTATCTGAGTTCGAGGAACTTTCTTTCATCAGAGGGTGGTTAAGTGCCTTGAAAGAGCTTAAGGTCCCGAGGAACTCGATGTTATGGTATCGTCACGAGATGTCCTCCTCCACTCTGATGCCCAACCCATTCAGGAGGGATGATCGATGGATCCCCATTGATGCTATTCCTCGGCAACTATTGGAGTTGGACGCAGATGAGGTTGTGGAAGAGCTAGTCCCCGCTCCTGATGACGGACGAAGAGCTAGAGTGGCAGATTATCTTGTTCGGAGGCTTCCACCTTCTTGAGATTTTGCAAGTTGTTATTCTTTTGTCTTTTTTGATAATGTAAATGCTTTGGGCGAGCTTCGCCGACTAAACATATATTATCATTGTTGTAAATATAAGAGATTAATGAAAAGTTCGTGTTTTGGGCAATTTTGAAAACTAAACGTGTTCATCCAATCTTTTTATATTCTTGCTGCTTCATAATCCTTTTTGTTTTGTCATGCAAGTGTCCTCCCAGTCCAGTATAATACCAAAATACCATTATGCCCCATTTTACCTTTTAGGTTATTTCGTCACACTCCCTTAGGCCGAAGTAGGGCAATTGGCGAGGACACACCTGGTATTGGATGTCTTTATCCGATCAGGATTTTGCTCAACCAAAGTAGGTTTGATGGCCATTATAAAATCTGGTCGCATTGCCTAAGAATCCTCTGTAGGGCTTTATATATTTCCAGGGGTAATGCTAAGAGGTCTCTCGTGTTTCACGACGATGACCTGAGGAGGGGTATTCCCCTGCTATATCGACCATCATGCCTGTGATTTGGAAAAGATGTGTGATAAAATGCAACTGTTACTGATTTAATTAATAATAAGGGAAATGAACTGTCCTTTCACATAACAAATACAAGAAAAAGATGCAACAATAGAATTCCTTAAGAATCTAAAAATAGAATTTCTTGAGATTAGCTGCGTTCCATGCTCGTGGTATCTCTCTGCCCTCCATCGTTTCCAAATGATAGGCACCTTGCAGGTCGTCTTTAGTTACTTTAAAGGGTCCTTCTAAATTTGGGCCGAGCTTGCCGTCTGATGACTTTACTGTGTTGCCCAGGACTTTCCTTAGAACATAGTCACCAACTTGGAATCTTCTCGGGTTAACCCTTTTGTGGTAGTGCTTTGCGAGCTTCACTAGGGAAAGTTCTCTACGCTCATCGGTGAGGTCGAGTTCAGCGAGCAATGCCTCATCAATCTGGCCTTAGTCGACAAGGTCGGATCTCATTGTTGGCAAACTCGCTTCTAGTGGGATGACTGCTTCCATGCCATATGTTAGCTAAAATGGGGTTTCTCCTATTGCTCGCCGAGGAGTTATTCGGTAAGCCCATAGGATATGGGGTAGCTCGGTTTCCCATGCGCCTTTGGTTCGCTCTAATCTCTTCTTCAATCCATCGATCACAGTTTTGTTAGAAGCTTCTGCTTGCCCATTTCGCTGAGGGTAGGCCACCGAACTAAAGTTGTGCCTGATCCCGTGTTCGTTACAAAAGTCCTGAAAGGGGACACTCTCGAATTGTGTCCCATTATCAGTGATGATGGTTCTGGGGATTCCGAATCGAGTGATTATATTCCTCCATATGAACCTTATCATGTCAGCGTCTCAGATGTTTGCCAATGGTTCTGCCTCGATCCATTTGGTGAAGTAGTCAGTTGCAACCAACAGGTATTTGCGATTGCCGGCAGCGATGGACAGTGGTCCCATGATGTCCATTCCCCATTGGGCGAAGGGCCATGGGTTGGTCGGGGATTTTAGGTCACTGGTGGGTTGGTGGACTATGGGAGCATGAAGTTGGCATTTCAGGCATTTGCGGGCATATACTGCGGAGTCCTTTTGCATATATGGCCACCAGTAGCCTTCCTTCATTGCTCAAAAGGCTAGAGACCTTCCTCCGACATGACTTCCACAGATTCCTTAGTGAAGCTCCGCAGCACTTGATCGACATCGCCTGGGTGGATGCATCTAAGGTAGGGACCAGAGAAGGACTTCTTATACAAGTCACCTCCCGTGGATAAGTGAAAGCGAGCAGCTTTGACTCTTATCTGGTGGGCAGTTTTCTTATCCTCTGGGAGCGTGCCCTCCTTTAAATAGTCTTTTAAGGGGTCCATCCAGCTAGGGGATGATCCCACCTGGAGTATTTGTTCCACGTTTGGTAGCTTGGTGTTGTGGTTAATGCTCGGACAAATGAGGAAATCGACAAGGAATAACCCTTTTAAGGCTAGAATCGGCTGTCGAACTTAGGACTACTAAGCCGTCGGCATGACTGTTTTGCCCTCTGGGAAACTGCTGGATGTTGATCTCCTCAAAGCTCGTCATTAGTTTTTTCACCAGGGCGAGGTAGGCTTCCATTCTTTCATCCTTCGCATTGTAATCTCCACTTATCTGATTGGAGACTAGTTGAGAATCGACGAACACCTGTAAACGTTTTGCTCCCAGGGCTTGCGCCTTTTGGAGACTGGCTATTAGGGCTTCGTATTCTGCTTCGTTGTTGGAGGCTGTAAATCCAAGCCTGATTCCTTATTCGAGGATTATGTTTTCTGGAGTGATGAGGAAAATGCCTACCCCTTCCCCCTTTGAGTTGGAGGCTCCATCAACAAAGAATTTCCAGGTTTCCACTGTTGCTTGGTTCTCCTTTTGCTTTGTTGGTTGAGATTGGTCGGGGAGTTCTTCGCCTGCGAATTCGGCTATGAAATCAGCAAGGATCTGACCCTTGATAGCTGTCCTTGGTTGAAATTGGATGTCAAACCGGCCGAGCTTGACTGACCACTTAGACAATCTGCCCGACAAATCCGCTTTCTCGAGGCTATGTAAGGACGATGATAGTATGAGCTTCAAAATAATGCTTCAGCTTCCTCGAGGCTATTACTAGGGCAAAGGCAAGCTTCTCCAATGGCAGGTACCTTTTCTCGGTGTCTAATAAGGTCTTGCTCGCGTAATAAACGGGGTGTTGGATCCCTGCAACCTCGCATATTAGCGCGGAGCTGAGAGTGTGATTGGATACATAGAGGTATAGGTACAAGGAATCTGTTTGCTATGGAAGGACCAGCAACGGTGGAGTGATTAGGTAGGATTTGAGCTCGTCCAATGCTCGCGAGCAATCTAGGCTCCATTCTATCGGTTTACTCCCTTTTAGAAGCTGGAAAAAAGGCTTGCACTTCTCGAAGGATTTGGAAATGAAGCGATTTAAGGCAGCGAGCATTCCAGTGAGCTTCTAAACATCTCGGATTGTTCGAGGGGGTTGTACCCTGTTGATTGCATCGATTTGGTCTAGATTGGCTTCTATGCCTCTCTTACTGACCAAGTATCCAAGAAATTTTCCTGACTGGACACCAAAGGAACACTTGCTCGCATTAAGCTTCATTCGGTACTTCCTGAGGATTTCAAAGGTCTTTGACAGGCCTGAGAGGTGATTTTCCTTCTTCTTTCTCTTAACGAGCATGTCATCGATGTAGACCTCCATTGTGTCTCCCATTTTATCCTTAAACATTTTTGTAACCAGCCGCTGATAGGTTGCCCCCGCATTCTTGATCCCAAATGTCATGACCTTGTAGCAATATAACCCAACTGTCGTGATGAACGTCGTTTTGTCCTGGTCTGGGGCATACAAGGGGATCTGGTGATATCCTGAGTATGCATCCAGGAAACTCATTCGCTCATGAGCTGCAGTGGCATCTACCAGTTGGTCTATCTTTGCGAGGGGGAAACTATCCTTAGGGCATGCTTTGTTGAGGTCAGTGAAGTCAATGCAAACTCTTCACTTCCCATTATTCTTAGGAACTACTACTGGGTTGGACAACCACTTGGGGAATTGCACTTCCCGTATGGATCCTGCATCCAGCAGTTTTTTGACTTCCTTCTCGACCGCTTTAGCCATCTCGGGTGCAGTTCTCGGTGCTTTCTGCGTGATTGGCTTGAATGTGGGGTCGACGTGCAGCTGATGATAGACCATATCAGGATCAATGCCAGGTAGCTCGTATGATTCCCATGCGAAAACATCTACGTTGTGTCTCAGCAAGGTCGTCAACTCCTTTTTTTCTTGGTCGGTGAGAGATGCTCCAATCAAGAAGACTTTGCTACTATCACCAACTTCGGCTATAACTTCTACCATGTCCTCGATGACATGCTCGGAGGGGAGGAGCCTGGTCTCCTCTACTCCAGGTCTTCCATACTTTAATTGCTATTTAGAAGGTATCACACCTTCTTCAACTTTCTCGCTGGGTTGACCGGCCTTCTTCTCTGGTTTTGGTCGGATGGCTGCTATGAAGCACTTCCTCGCCATCGCTTGGTCATCGTGGATCTCCATTACTCCTGGATCGGTTACGTACTTGAGCTTCTGATGGTAGGTCGAGGAGACCGCCTTCATTGCATGAAGCCATCCTCTGCCGAGGATGGCCTGGTACGGTGATTCGATGTCAACTACCAAAAACTCAATCATTTTGGAGACGTTCCCAGCACGAACTGGCAGCACTATCTTGCCTAAGGGCATGATCATTTTTCCAGCGAAGCCGACCAAAGGAACAATAGATTCCTTTAGGTCGGCGAAGCTCAACTTCAATTTCCTTAATAGGTCGAGGTGCATTATTTCGAATGAGCTTCCTTGATCGACGAGCAACTTGTCGATGTCAAAGTTGGCTATCCTGAGTGTAATGACCAAGGCATCATGATGTGGGGTCCTTACTCCCATCAAATCTTCATCCGTGAAAACAATATGCTTGTTATAGTTGGCGTCCTCTGCTCGTCGACGCTTTCCTGACTGTGAGTTTGCTGGATCGATTTGAAAAGCCTGCATTACCGCTGTAAGTTTTTTCATCTCCATTTGAGCTGAGTTCCCTTGTATCTTCTTGACGTCAGATACTCCATGGATTACTGCGAACTCATTTCCAGCATCATCCTCCAGCACGTTGTCGGGTCTCACCTCTCTGTTGGCAGTCACTTTCTCTGCCCTTTTTTTCCACAAAGTCGTTCAAGTGCTCGGACTGGGCCAACTCTTCGAGGTGAGACTTAAGAGCTTTGCAGTGCTCGGTCTTGTGTCCTCCCTCTTTGTGAAAAGCGCATCTCAACGCATTGTTCCTCTTAGAGGGATCTCCTCCCATCTTCCCTGGCCACTTGATGAATGGCTCATCCTTGATCTTCGCGAGAACCTTGTAAATTGGTTCTTTGAAGACGGTGTTTACCGCCTGGAATGCTTTCGACACGTCATAGTTCCCCCCGTTATTGGAGCCATTTTTGCCTCCGTTCTTTCCTCCTTTCCTATGGTTCTTAGTTTTCTCGCCTACCTTGGTAGTGAGCTTAGTTCGATCGTTTTCTCCTGTATTAGGGCGGGTGACATCTTCCACCTTTGCGTATTTCTCGATTCGGGCCATTAGGTCGTCAATAGTCATAGCTTCCTTCTTCGTCAAGGACTGGTAGAGGAGGGAAGAACTAGGGAGCCCAATTTTGAAGGAGGCCACTGCCACTTCCTCCGCGCAGTCCTCGATCTCATTGAATACCTCATGGTACCTCTTCGCGTATTCTCGGAGGGTCTCTTGAGGCGTTCTCTTCATTATCAGTAGAGCATCCATCCTTTTGGGATGGGAGCTACTGGTAATGAATCGGGCCGTAAAAAGTTTGGCTAGGGATTTTAAATTCTTGATAGATCGGTGGGGGAGACTTTCGAACCACTTCTGTGCTACATCATGAAGGCTCGAGGGAAAAATGCGGCACATCAGGGCATCTTGGTGACTCCAGAGGGTCATGGCCCGTTGGTATTTCCTGACGTGATCGATGGGATCGGTTTTTCCGTCGTAAAACTTGAACCTTGGAATGGCAAATTTCTTGGGAGCTTTCTCCTCTTCGATTTCTCTTGTGAAAGGTTACTTCATCTGGGTTTTGAGAGCTCGCCTCGCGAGTTCTCTGGTTGATCTTGTTCCGTGGTGAGTGGGATGCTGGTCCATCTCCCTACGGACCATGTTTCGTATGTTTTCATCGCTGCGAGCAGGGCTCTGGTAGAGGCGAGCTCTTCGCAGCTGTTCGCGGAGGTCGTCGTCTGACTCGCCTCTTTCGTCCCTTTGAGATTCTCGCATAGGACTCCTTCCTCGGCTACGATATTTGCTCACTTGAGGGCTAGGAGTGCGATATGGGCGTCTCCTGTTATCAGGATGAAGCTCCCTCTCTAGTCTTCCCATTCTTCTTTTCAAGCGAGCATTCTCAGCCTCATATCTGCGAGAAGACTCCCTCTGCTCGTGGAGCCTTGCCTCGTACGCATAAATCAACCTGGATATCTGCGTGGACCTCACTGGTCCCTGAATTTATTCTGAGGCTGGTCTTTCCAGGCGAGCTCTCTGATCTGAACGTCGGACTTCAGACCTAATCCTGCGAGGAGCAGATGGCTCTTGAATATCTCCTGCTTTGGGAGCATTGCTGCTGTGGCCAGACATCTTAAACTCCTTTCTTGACGTGGGCTCTTCTCAGGGAAATATGAACGCTTCCCACAGATGGAGCTAATTGTGGATGCAATTATTATGCAACACAAATAAATATGAGAGAAGCAATTATCAAGAAAAGAATAAGGAATATGAAATTCCAATCACACAACAAAGTATGTACGTGGTTCAGCAAAGATGTGCCTACGTCCACGGTGGTGCAGTCGATATTATTTCTATATACTCCAGAGAGTGATTACAGATAATACAACTTGTCCTTTTGCCCCAGACCTAGGGTTTAATATATACATGTACATGTAGGTAAGTGGAGGTGATGGGTTTCTCCACGTTTTCCATCTCCCGTGTAACTTCCGATTGTGGGAACGTGGGGGAGACCGGATCAACAAGAGATGAGGGGCCCGGACTTTGGGCCGTCAGGACTGGGCTACTCGTCCGGGCCCATGGTTCTAAATTTCAGGTACCCATAGGAACCTAGCCCAACATCTTCACGAAAGTTTTAGCTCTCCTCGCAAGATTCGTATGGCCACAAACGATGCATAATTCTGAATCAGAATGAAGAAGTTACAGGAGTTTTAGCGAAAGGGAAAACCAAATCATCCAAAGCAGGAGGAATAAGTGAAGACCTGTAGCCATCGATCAATCCTTCAGTTTTGTCCATCGTGGGGAGACAGTGGGCATGATTTTCAACCATCGATCGATCGATCCTTTTAATCGATCAATCGATCCCCTGTTTTCTGCAGATATTTTGCCTTTTCTTTTCTTTTTCCTTTCTTTTCTAATTTAATTCCACTTACTATATAAACTATTTTTGTTGTAAATATTAGATATCTTGTAATATAATTCATTTTAGAAAGTTTAGGCTAGGGTTTTGGAGGTTTGAGAGATCATTTCTTCATTTCTTCTTAGATTGACACCCAATTGGGTTTGTAATTTGCACTTTCATCTTCCACTCCATTGATATAGTTTGTAATACATTAATTCTTGCTTTGTAGTTAATTTACATGCTTTCATAATTATGTTTACATGCTTTCCTTTACTTTATTTCTAGTGTAGTTTTATTGCGTTTATTTACCGTATTTTTAATATGCTTTCTATCTAAGTTAGTCTAGGTTGTACCTTATTGAACTCACTCGGGTTGACGTGTTGCTTTGCTTTGGTGATAGAGTTCACAGGTCTATTTCGGGTGCATTGTCCTAGTTATTATGCCTAGGGGATTTGATGGGGCATATCATGTATGTTCCGTTCTTACGACCTTGCGTGCGTAATTTTTGGGGTATCATTGACGCCAAACTGATATTAGGCTTTTATAAGAATTTAGGGGCGTGATAACTCTTGGTTTAATTAACTATCGAAACGAGACGCATTTGTAATAATTCGTCGACCCATGTAAGAATTTTATACTAATTAACTTGGGTGAGGGATATTCGACGCAACCTATAGTTTTTACTCGTTTCATTAGTCTAGCTTTATTTTCACTCGCCTAGATTAATCATTTCCCTTTTTGCATCTTTTCCTTTTTGTTTATATTTATCTTTTAAACTTTTATCTTAGGAGTATTAAATCCTATAAATTATAACAACTCGTCTCTATGGATTTTTTATACCCAACTTACCGCTACACTTGTATCGCAAGTGCAGTCATAATTTAGGTTTTTGTATAGTTCAGGTGAGCCGAATTCAAAATGACATGCGCGTAGGTGACTCTCACACCGCGGAAAAACCCTGTCTATCACTTGACTTTGAGATCATTTGAACAAAAAATCACATCTTCTTAGAATTATTTCTTAGACTATTTTGTAAATTCCATTTGTGTTGATATTTAGTTATTGTTGTTGATTCAACTCTAGGTTAAAGTGGTAGGGATATTATAAATTTTAATAACACTTTTAATTCTTCTATTTGTTGATTTATTTTCTACTCTTCTTACATTCTAGTATATGAAGTTTAGCATTTAGGTTTGTTAAAAGGAATCTGAGTTTTTGACTTACCATGTTTAGTGCGAGACTCCAATTTCTTGAGTTTTACCTCGATCTTTGTTGTGTTTATTTTAAGCAGATTTCAGATCTTGGTGTTTCTTCCATTTGATCTCCAACCAATATGCAAAATTCTTTAGTTCTTCTATCAGTAAAATAATAATGTATTCTTGATCTTTCTCTGAATGGTTGCCTTTGTCTATTGTTGGATGCTTTTCACTTGGAGGAAAAATTGAGCCTTTAGGAGACAAGTTTAGTTTATCCACAATAAAAGTTTCCTCGGATATATAATCTCCATGATAAATCTAGTCTAATATTTTTCTTTTTGGACAATGGTGTTAGACCAGTCTTTTTTGAATATGTTAGTATTTCTTCTTAGATTTCTTCATTCGACTCTGCTAGGAAATTTTGAATAATATCAAATCTATTTTCCATATTTTCTCTATTTTCTTCTTCAATTGGTTATTCTTGAGAGATATCTACCTCCTGATCTTTATCAGTCCTGGTCTTATCTACTTCAGTAGCTGCTATTTCTTGGACTTGAATAGATTTTTGATCTACTTTATTTAGAGGTTTATTGATATTGGGATGCTTGAAAATGTATTTGGTTTCATGGTGACCTTTTTTTCCATATAAAAGTGACAAAAGGAAGGTAGGTTTTCATACGAAATTTATTGCCAAAAGCCTTTGTTACCACATCCAATCCAAATTCTATGAATTTGTCTTGAATAAGATTGATTTCAACACACACACTTTCAATACTAGGTCTAGTTATCGAGGCTGTTGAAGCATCCATTTTAAGAGGTTTTCTAATTAATTGGGTAATCGAATATAGAGATGATTTGTCATAAAAACGAATTAGTAGTTTTGGGACATTGATCCAAATAGGGGCTATGGGACTTTATTCTTTAGGACTGAAATTTGCTGACCATTTAAAGGTTCTCATTGGGTATTATTCAATGTACCATTGGTCCCAAAGCCATAAGAAAATATAGCCTTCTTCACAGTTTAGTTGAAATTATGATGTGATTGGTGTCAATGAGGCCGATAGAATATGCTGCCTTTAAAGAAAATGTTTGAAAAGTTTTTCGAATTGTCTCAATAGCTAGGCTTCCATGCGGTAATTTTACCACAATGGAGTGCTTAAAAGGTTATGATAATGATTGAATATGTTCTTCAAAGAAAAGTACTGCTAGTTCTCCTTTAAAAGATGTAGGGATGTTTAATTCAGGTTTTTTGAAGTGTTGTTCATTAGGCACTTGAAAATGATTTTGTCCATATATTTGATGGATTTGGGGGTTGGAGAGGGATCAATGTTGCTAGTGGGTCTTCCATGTTATCCATGTCAATAGAGTTCTTGTCTAAGAGTATCCAAGGGAGATGGAGAGTTAACACATGGGTTCTTAATGAAAGATCTTGTGCAAAAGTGACTTTCGGCACTATCAGATGCTTGTCACCATAGGGCCTCTGCAGCAAGAGATTACATCACTATAGTGAAGATAAAGAAATCTAGATCGTGTAATATTCCAAACATTTTTCACAAGGACACAATCAATCAGTGCGTCAATGTCGCTACACCGTGGATAACCATCGCGGCGATGGAACTGTTGAGAAGCAAGTCACGCCTTTTTTAAGAGATTTTTGAATATGGACTAGAAAAAAGCCAGTGAAAAGTTTCGAGGTAGCGAGGCAAGTCGTCACTGGAACGAAGCTGAGGTGAAGCAGTTTGTGCATATGTCAAGAGATTTTTTGCAGTTATCCTTTAGAAGATTTTTCAAGATATGTTTATGAAATATTTTTTTCTACATAAATAGTATATTTGCATATGTATTCGACAAAATTACAAAACCAAGGTTAAATTAAAATATTTACCAATTATAAAAACATATTAACTAAGGTGAATCTAAGTCCGCTAAGTCTTATACACTTTCCTAAGTGGTGTTCTTGAGGTTTGGTATAGAGTGAATTCGTTTTATTGATGAATCTTTCCGATGACCTCTCGAACAAAGACCCAAACATGTTTTGGTCAAGGAATTAAGACAATCTATTATATGAAGCACATCGAGTATAGTAGACTCTTATATCTTTTTCGGCCCACAAAGTTTGAAATAAAATTCTTAGCCTACGACTCAAAGCATCTTGTACCACATTTGCTTTCCGCGGATGGTACTCAATCGAAAAATAGTAGTCCTCATAAAATCTATCCATAAATTTTCTCTTACGTTCAGATCCTTCTTAGTGACCAAGTATTGGAGGCTTTTATAATCAGAAAAAGTGAACTTCTCACCCAACAAATAATGTTTCCAGATAAGAAGGGAAAAATCTACCACCGCCCAACTCCAAATAATAGGTGGTATACTTTCCGTAGTGTGACATAAGCTTATTTGAAGCATTAGCTATGGGCTTCTTGTCCTGTAATACTATGACCCCAATTTATTAGTTACCCACGGTCTACCTGATCTGACCCGAGCATTAGGTATGAAGTGCTCCCCAATTTATTATTTTAATTAACAGTTCACTTGCTTAGCATGCGATTCGGATTTTAAATCAAGCTACGTGAAGGACCCATGGGGAGCACCTCGGAGTTCAAGCATTCAGAGATACTAACATAAAATAAAATAGAGTACTTACCTGTATAACGCTCTTAAAATACAAAACTGCACCCAACCTACCGTAATAAAATGAGGGAGGGGGATGAATGCTTGTAAAAGACTTCCTCTTTCTCATTTTGACATTTTTCACCTTATTTAACACACACAATTAAATACTTGAACAACTACACTTGGTTATATCGAAATCCATTTCTTTAGCAAAATTATCCTTTTCATTTTAACCAATCCACATTTTTATTTTCATTGAAAATCACCCTTTTAACACACGCAAACACCGCGTCAGAAAATATGTATTTATCCTTGAAAACCTTTCACAACACACCATTGTGATAATTATGGGTTTAACCACTTAGGTCACTTAACCACCCATTTACCCACTTACTTTACCTTTCCTTTACCTTATGGACATTAATCGATTTACACATTTATTTTCCCATTCACCTTTATCAGAACATTTATTAATTCATTCAAGTTAGGCTATCTCCATATATTTTCACTACACAATCCATTTATTGACATGTTCCT
Organism: Sambucus nigra; assembly: GCA_949130495.1. Classification (NCBI taxonomy): domain Eukaryota; kingdom Viridiplantae; phylum Streptophyta; class Magnoliopsida; order Dipsacales; family Adoxaceae; genus Sambucus; species Sambucus nigra. Next base: position 329,583,330 of record OX422217.1, on the reverse strand, counting down.
TATTCTTTTATCTTCTTTTTTTTCTTCAAAATCTTATACTAATCGCATACTTTTACGGGCTCCACACCGTTGGCTATGCACACCGTATGCTCTGACCATTGATTTTGGATCTTTCACCCCCATGGATTCGTGCCCTCCAGAATTTTCCTTGTATCATTCGAGTTTCTTTTTAATGAGTTTTAACATTTTGCAAAAAAATATGTTTAACCATGTGTGTTTAACAATGTGTAACACCATTTCCAACATTTTTATTAGAGTATCTATATATAACTGAATCCTACTAGTTATAATCAAAATTAAACTCAAATACCTATGGTTTTCTACATAAAAATGTATACCATTAACACTAACATTGGCCTTAAACTAACTTTTAATTAAATTAAAGTATTCAGGATTTGATTTCAATAATCAGATTATAACATGGATTATTTTATATTCAAATGAATAATTACTACTATGACACAAAGACAATTAAATTTATTCACTAAATAAACTTGCCTTTGAGTATAAGGTTGAGTCAAACCAAAGAACCTCCAATTATTCTTCTTTCTAGAGTGAATCTTCTCCCTAAATGTTAGGGTATCTCTCAAAAGATGATAATATGAACTAGGTTTAGACTAATGACCCCCTAATAGTGTTACCCACGAAACTAACCTTATGACCCATATGGTCCTCGACATAATGAGCCCAGATACACATCCATATGGTCCAAAACTCCACCTAACCATATACTAACCCAATAGACTTGAAACTCATAATTTTAAAATTAATACGAACATTGTACGCATCGCAAAGGCCAACCCAAAATATGATGAAAACTAATCAATTAAATAACTCCATAAACCAATATTTTGCTGGCACTAGTCCATATATGAATTATTTAATTATTTATTATTTCAGCGGGATTCATCATTATAAGATACTATATCACGATCGGTGTGACCCGACAACAAGGGGATAATCCAAACAGAAAAAAACCTTGATACCTAATCCCTGACCATTTTGCAGTTTCCCATAATATTAAGTCACTTTCAAATATTTAATTAATGATTTACCGTGTATTAAGTCCGATTGTAGATACGAATATTATAACACATATAAGATATAATTAGTGGCATCACATGCCATTGCAGTCAAATAAAATAATTTCATAATTTAATTAATGCACAAAAATATGGGGTATTTCAATAACCAATAATAAATAAGACCAACCCGATCTGAGATAAATATAGGTGCCTTAGACCATACTTGTGGCGACAATTGAGTAGGATTTTGGGGGAGTATGAATCATATAATTGACCTAAACAAGTATAATTTTTTTTAGCGGGGCTACGTGTAGATGAAATTTGTACGTCAAGAAAAATGTGTATATATTTTATACATATTAGGTTAAGTGCATGAATTAAAAGTTTTTTATAGATAATTAACTGACTTAGACCGATAAACTTTTGAATTGGACCCTAATACCATACATCGGGAAAATCCTGGCTTTACTGAAAATTATGATGAAAAATAGGAGTACAAATTATTTGCGAATCAAGTCACCTAAGATAAGGTTAATCATTCTCGAAAAAAAAACCGGAATAATTTTATTATAGTTAGAAATATTAATCTTTTCACAATAAGATGCCTTGTTATATATATAAATGCACTTGATGATCAAAGGGGAAAATCAATTATCATGTAACTAATCTATATATCTCAATTTGCATTTTTGATTACAAAAAAATTCTTCTTAAAAAGTTATACAAAACCTTACCCTATAAATTTGGACAAAATTGCCTTACTAAATCATGTACATCATATGTTTACTTGTTTTTAATTCATGAAGTTAATTTTATTTCTTTATTTTATAGTGTAGAGGGGTACTCGCTCACCAATCCACTAACAAGGCAAATAGGGCGAAGGGGTTTAAGGCTAATAAGATACATCATTAGTGATCCTAGTTAAAAGTTAGGACAACACAAAGATTTGGACGAGGGGATCCACGAGGAGTGGTCCCGTCCCCAATGTGATACAAGCAAAAGGTTTAGGACTAGGGTGTCCACCATAAGTGGGCCCATCCCCAAAGTGATACCAAATAAGTATATAGGGCAACGGGGTCCACCGTGAGTTGCCCCATCCCCAAATAAATACAAAAAAAGGATTTTAGGAGAGGGGGTCCACCATGAGTGACCCCATCCTCAAAGTGATACCAGAAAATGGTTTAGAGTGAGGGGGCCCACCATGAGTGTCCTCATCCCTAAAGTGATACCAAAAAAGGATTTAGGGCGAGGGGGTCCACCACGAGTGGCCTTGTCTTGATAAATGATGCTAGAAAGTGTTTAGAGCGATAGGGTCCACGACGAGTGGCCCCAACCCCAAATTATTACTAGGAACAAATAGTTACTAATATTATTGTTTTCCTTACACCAGTAGACTTAATTGATAAAGCATGGCTCAAGCAGGCTAGTTGGGATCTCCTCGGAGTTTTGGTTTGGTGGCTGAGAGATAAGGTTTGTTGGACAAAGCCAAATCCCAACCACTTGACACTTTAGAATAAAGAGAATACTAGTAGGAGACCCTAGGGGTAATTCAAGAACTCACACAACCCACACTTAAAATAAATGAGCAAGTGGCTAAGAGTCTACTCACACAAGTATCTCTAGATGACCTTTATTGAGTGGCTCCCAAGGCTACTCGCAAGCTATTACAAAAGTTTGTACAATAAGTTACCATTTGAAAAAAGATATTTACAAAATAAAATATTTTGGCACTATTAGCCAAAATATTTGATTTTTGACTTTGGTAGGCACTAGATATCATTAGTTAAAGGGGACAAGCGACTAACAGTTAGGGACAAAAGGTACAATACAGACCTTGTCCATACGATCCTTCTCATTTTTAGGGCCCAAAAAGCCAAGTCAACCCTAGTATATACCTATAAATAGGATCCTTTGTTAAGGTCAAGAACATGCATAAACTCAAGTTTGCATCATTACTCTGCCTAGATTGCACCAGAAATAGTCTTCTCTCACTGTTCCCTCTTTAAGTGTCAAAATTCTTGCTTCTTCACTCCCCTTTTTATAGCCATTATTCTCAGGATCTCTCTCTCTCTCTCTCTCTCTCTCTCTCTCTCTCTCTTAGGCATCATTATTATTAATGAAATTTGCTATTATCTACACTCTCTTCATGAAGAAGGTCATAGTAATTACTCCATTATACTTAAATTGGAAGGTTTTCTCTCATTGTTTCTCTTGAGACTTTAAAGTCCATAAAGACAGCATATGTGCAAGTGGATCATGCCTCACCCGTTCCAGTTCTTCACAGACCCCAATACAACTACCCTCCTACATTTGGAAACTCCGTTGGGGAGGTATCCTCATTGCCATGGATAAAGAAGGACATAATGTTTTAAAACAAATATTATTTAAAGACACTCCGGGAGGCAATGGAGTTCAGAGTGAGCAGATAACCCAAGAGGAGGTTATAATGACCGGAGTGAGAGCACCTATTCCTCAAAGAGGGCCAACCAATGTAGTAGCAGCCATGTCGCTAGTAAGGATGAGTTTTTGAGCATGTTTTTATGTTTTTATAGCCGAACAATATTGAACTAGCAAGTTTGAGAAAAACTTACATAATGCCTGTAGTGGCCGCATTAGATGGGGCAATATCAGCCACGAACTTAGAGGTAGATCCACCTCGAAAGGTGGTAGCAGAGTAGATAACAATGCCAATAAGTTGCCCGATGACAAATAAAGTTACCATGGCGGAGCCCCCCTCCAAATTCATTACTATGAAGGAAGTAAAGAAGATTATCTCCTATCAAAGGGAATCCTCTCACATATATGAGGAGTTGTAGAATCTCTACTCAAAAAGCATCAATGAGAAGACATACTGAGATGGGTATGTTCCTCCTAAGTTCATCAAATTCAATAGAAAAGGTGAAAACCCTAGAAAGCATGTCAAAAGGTTCGTAGAGAACTTAGGTCTACATGAAAATGACAAGGAGTTGAAGCTATAAGAGTTCTCCAAGACTCTAATAGGAAAATCATAAATATGATATTCCCACCTGGCACCGAACAATATTCCAACCTGGGAAGAGATGCATAGGCAGTTCCTACAATATGTTTTCTTGGCGAAAGATGAGTTCAACTTGAGGCACTTCGCTCAAGAGGTATCAAAACTCGGTGAAAAATTGATGCAGTACATCGAACGCTTTCGAGAAATGGATTTGTAAGTCTATGAGGATGTAGCCGATGTAAGACTACTGCAGATATGTGTTATAAAATCCTATCGATCAATGAGACCAGAGATGGACCTTTCAGGGAGTTCACATGAGCAACTTGAAACATTGCGATGATCATCAAATATTGATTATATAGTTGGAGGATACAAGTACCCTTGATGGGAAGAAACTTTCAAGTCTCCAGATGACAAGCCATAAATTATATGGATGAAAACTCAGAAGGCAAGAATAGAGGTCAAGGGTTCAAAGGCGACAGCCCGGTAGGTAAAAGGAAGTTTAGAAATGACATTCCACCACCACTGGCTTGTAGTGTGGCAGAAGCCATGGATTATTACCTCACCTTACTGTAAGAAGGGTTAAAATGGCCCCTCATTTTAATGGGAAAAGACCATCAACAACATATAAGGCGAACGCAAAATTTTGGGAACTCCACAAAATGGTCCAATATGAGACCAAAGATTTCTTTTATTTGCGGAGGATCATTGGCGAGTAGGTGGCTAATGGAACTTTGAAAATACCTCCTAAGGATGTTAATGATAACCCATTGCCATCCCATCATTATAGTTCTACCAATATAGTGGTGACATATGATGGGGAGGGAACTCAAGAGGCTAAGGAGTGGTGGAGCATTGAGAAGATGTTTGAAGATTAGCTAGCCAACCTAGATAAAGAAGAGCAAGAGAATGAGTGGGGTGAGTAGGTTAGCCTCTCGCAAGGAAGAGTAGATGTGGTCCTTTATCTATATGAGGAAGGGACATATGAAGCAGAATATATGTGCAATTTGCAAAAGTATGAATTGGAGTTAGATTCCGAATGGACGACCATAGTAAGAAGTCCAAAATTTAAGTGGTTTGTCAATCAGATTAGTGTAAAACATGATACCCGTGTGGTCATTACAAAGAGGACCCTAGAGTCAGTTCAATAGAGAATGTATCCCTCTCTAAATTGGTAGGGACCCTTAGGAAAATTGATCAAGAGATATACCTCTGAGGTGGTCTTCTCAGAAGCTTATAGGCAAGGGACATATTTCCCCAATCGTCCTTTGTATGTGACAACTCTGATAAATGTAATCCATTTACCTAGAGAACTCATGGATGGAGGGGCATACATTAACATCATGACTATTAGCACGTTGTATACAATAGGCATCTCTCAAGAGAAGATAGTTCTGGTCCCGTTGGTATTTTTTTGATAGTGCAGGGATAAAATCATTGGGAAATGTGAACCTGGGAATTAAATTAGGAAATTTTACATCCCATATCAAATTTTATATAATCAAAGCCCGCACCAACTACCAGCTCTTGATAGGGAGAGTGTGTATGCACACACATGGGATAGTGCAGTTACCATTCCACCAATGTGAAAAAGCAAACATCCGAGGAACAAAGATTATAATTAAAGCCACAAAAGACCATTTTTAGTGGAAGAAGCTCACTTAGTGGACGCAGCATGATACACTGAGCTAGATGAGGAGAGAAAAATCTTGTTCAGGGGTTAAAGGATCCCTGTGTGGATAAAGGAAGTGACCATCTCAAAACGTCTGTGCTAGAAAGATTGGGTCAACGAGTGGCCCCTTTAGATGAAAAGGTTAAAGGAAATAAAAAGCTTGAAGTTGATACAAGGCCTCCTCGAACCCGCAAGAAAGTTGTGTTACCTGATGGAAAAGTCATCTACCATTTATAACGGTCTGTGCGGGTTGCATTTTGGAAGAAAAATGTCGACCCGACTCTAGAATGATTTTTGGTAAATGAGTTCTACAATATTGAACATATAGAGGAGCCTAAGGAGGAACCTGGGTGTATGCAAGATATGTCAAGAGAACAGCTTCAAGAACTAGAAGAGATAAACTTGTGAGTAAAAGGGGCAGACGAGAGGCCTATATTTATCTCTAAAGGCCTAAATCCCAAATAGATGGAGGAGATCATCAACCTACTCAAGAAGTTTACAAATGTGTTCGCATGGAAATATATAGACATGAATAGGATAAATCTAGAAGTAAGATCCCACATGTTTAATGTTCTCCCCAATGCTATGCCACTGAGGCAAGCCACTCACACTTAGAAAGATGAGTTAGACCTCCAAAATTAAAGAAAAAGTATATAAGTTGTTAGTTACAAGGTTTATTAAGATAATTCAGCATCTTATATAGCTCTCAAGCATTGTATTTGTAGACTATAAAGACAAGACAAAAATAAGGATCTACATAGACTTCTAAAAATGAAATCAGGCCTGTCCAAAAGATGAATTCCCACTGCCAAACATTGATAGTTTAGTGGATTCCACAGCGGGACATGAAATGTACATCTTCATGGGCAGATATGTTGGTTATAACTAAATTAGAATGGATCCAGCTGATGCTAAGAAAAATGCTTTTAACACACCCTTGGGAAACTTCCACTACACTATTATGCCATTGGGTCGAAAGAACGCAGGTGCCACCTATTAGTGTACTATGATGGACATATTTCACGATTTGTTTCATAATATATTGGAATTCTACGTGGACAATCTATCAGTACGTCTAAAAAGGAAAGAAAGAATATTCAAGATTTGAGGTAGGTGTTCCAAATTTGCTGAAAATACAATATGAAGATGAACCCCTCTAAATGTGACTTTGGGGTAGCAACGGGGAAATTTTTTGGATTTGTAGTAGACATACAAGGGGTTTAAGTCAATGAAGAGAAGAGGAAAGTCAATTTGATGATGCCACATCCAAAAACTCAGATACAACTCAAGAACTTCTTGGGAAAGGTTTCTTGCCTGAGAAGATTCATACCAGCATTAGCGAAGGTAACTCATATTTTTTCTCGTTTGATGAAAGATGTAAGGACACAAGTCTTCGATTGAGATTTAATGTAGTGTTGGATCAATTCCGGTAAAAAAAATTTGAATAATAGGATAGTGTTCAAGTGTATCCATCCAAGCCGATGACGTGTTAGTTGAAGACATAACGACCAAGATTATAAAGCTTCATCATATGCCGGGTTTACATGTGCTTCGTTTCATGTCATCAACATGATATTCCATAGTCTCTAAAAGGTATGCAAGCATTTTTATATATATAGGAAGACTTGGGATAATTTTATAAAGGGTGTAATTTTATTTAAACTAAAGTTTATTTTCAGAAGGGTTCTTTAGAACTTTAAAATAAAGTTTCTGGGCTTAAAATTGAATTTTGACCATTATGGGAATTCGTTCGATATTGTCGTTCGAACGAGTTTTTCATTCGAATGAGAATGTCGTTCGATATTGGCCTCTGGAACTTCGTTAGAAGGGTTGTTCGAATGAGACTTCATTCGAATGAAAATCTCGATCGAACGAGATTTTCGGTGGGAAATTTTTGAGGCAGTTTTTTGGCAGTTTTCACCACTACCCCACTCTTTTGTTCCCACTAATTTTTTCGTAATTACTTTGGTGCGGGAACTAACTATTTGTAACCAACCCTTTAATATTCTAAGAGACATTAGAGAGAGCAAATCTTTCAATAAAAAGTTCTGTTCTTTGTGTTTGATTGTTATTGATTAAATTCACCAAAACACATACACACCCAATAGTTTAGTTTATTCCAAGTTCCTTAATATATATCCTTGCTTGGAGTGTTTCGCACCAGGTTTTTATCTACACCTCAAAGAATAGAAGTTTGGGTTCACTTCTACATCCCACAAAGAAGAAGTTCGTTTGTTGTGACATACCCACTTGGAGAAAAGCTCCTTGTTCGGGTGGCGGTGACCGAGAAAAGTCCGATCGGTGGATTTTGAGTTCTCGGTGGACCTCCGTGGTTATTCTCTAGTCAGAGGTGTGTATAAGAAGGAGCGTCAGTGCTTGGACGGAGTCAAGTCAAGTGTTCTAAGTCTTTTCGTCTTGTACTTGTAAAATCGTTCTTAGTTGATTTGAGGCTAGGGCCGTCCGAGTTTTTTTCCCGTTGTGGGTTTTTACTCGTACATCGTGGCGTAGTGGTTTGTGATTTATTTTATCTTACTATATCACCTATATTCATGCTTAGGGCTAAAAGATAAAATGTGGTTTAATTCACTACTCATGCTTAAGTTGGTGCTAAAATTAATTTGCGTAATGTTTAATTAATTTAGTTCAAGTCATTAATTTTATCGGATAACATTTGGTTTGGCCTAATTTGCAAAATGAATTAATTAATTGTTAGGCAAATTTCTAGGACTTGGTTTGAGTTAATATGTTAAAGTGAAAATGTATTTCTTGTTAATTAATTTAATTTCACTTTAAGTTTCAGTTTAATTTTAATTTGAAAGAAATTAAAATTTATTGTGTGAGTGTTTTTAGTTGAACCATCTCTATTCCACATTTAAAGGAAAATATATTTAAAAAATTTAAAATTGGGTGTACTATCACGTTATTCAAATTGGTATTAGAGCAGGATCGCTAGATTATTGCGTTTAAGATCCTTTTAAATACTTTTGACTAAATAGGAATTTTCCCCATTTTCAAAATTTCCTATTTTTGATGGTTCTAATTACGTATTTTGGAAAGCACATATGTGTTCGGCACTTAGGTATCTAGATGAGAGGGTTTGGTTGTTAGTCGTTAACGGGTGGTTCCCACCTATATATTTAGTTGGAAACGAACGTGTTCCCAAACCCACCGATAGATGGAGTGAGAATGAATTTAAACTTGCAAGCTTTAATTCCCGAGGTTTAAATGCCTTGCTTAGCGCGGTCACACCGGATGAATTCCGACGCACTATAACATGTGAAACCGCTAAAGAAGCTTAGGATATTTTACAACTCACTCATGAAGGAACTAGTGTCGTAAAAGATTCTAAACTACAATACCTCACCATTCAATTTGAAACCATCAAAATGAATGAAAAAGAAAGTTTTGATGAATTTTATGCTAGACTTTCCGAGATAGTTAATTTATCTTTTAATTTGGGAGAGAAAATACCCGACAACCGAGTAGTAAAGAAAATTTTAAGGTCCCTACCCGATAGATTTATTCGTAAGGTGACCGTGTTAAATTCTTTACCCACTTTAGCCTCTACGAAATTAAAAGAGCTCGTAGATGACTTACAAACCTATGAACTAAACATGTTTCCCTCTAAAACTGAAAAGAAAATAGATAAGGGTGTTGCTCTGAAAGACCGAAAGGAGGAAAAATAAGTAGTATAGAGTGAAAGTGAGAGTGACTCGGAAGATATGGCTATGTTTTCTAGGAAGTTTCATAAATTTCTTAAATTCAGCAAATATAAATTTAAAAAGGATTTTAATAATTTTGAAAATTCTAAACATGACAAATCCGAGAAGATCCCTAAAACTTTTAATGAAAATTTAAATAGGGACGAGTCAAATATGTGTTACGGTTGTGAAGGGTATGGCCATTGGGATTTTGAATGCCCCACTAAACTAAGGACAGAGGGTAAACAACATATTTCATATAATGCTATCCTTAATGATAGTGATAAGGAAAGAGCGCAACTTTATCGCGTTCATGGCTAGTCACGTTAGTGAGTGTGAGATATTGTTCGACGATGACACCTTAAAACATGACACTTCCAAGGCCTTTGTTTGTGAATCCGAAAAAGATGATGGTAGTGATAGTGGAGAAGAATGATAGAGTGAAAGTGAAAATGAGGTTGATATGAGTGAACTTCAAATTTCATTTCAAGAATTATTTGAAGAATCTATTAAATTAAAAAGGACAAATTTTAAGTTAGAAGCTAGTTTGAAAGAGCGTGTTGAGGTCATTAATGAGAGCATTTTAGTGGAATACCGTAGGACACGTGAGAGAGCTCTTCGTGAGAAGCTTGAATATGTAGAAGGTGAGAGAGATGGCCTTAAAGGTTTAATGGAATCCTTGAAAAAGGATCTTTTTGCGTTTGAAGAGCGGAATGTTTTACTAGAGTCTAACATTTTAGAATTAGAAAATAAATTAAAAGACTCTAGTAAATTCAAATTTGATTTGGAGTGTCATTCGGAGAAATTAGATAAAATACTAGGAACGGTCCAAATTAAAAATGATACGTGTGTTTTAGGCTTTGATATTTATAATGATTCAACTCATAAAGACAAAACCAATTTTTTAGGAGAATCCTCCAGGAACAATGTTATAGATCATTCCTTAGGAAAGTCTTTTCGCCGAGTCTTTAGGTGCTCACATTGTGGTCGAAAAGGTCATCTTAGGAAATTTTGTTTTGATCTTAAACGAGGTCCTAGAAAATCCCTACGTAAGGCAACTGAGGTAGCCAAGATTCCTACACCCCGTGATCGTCAGTCTTCATTAGTTTGGGTTTGGAGATCCGACTTGGTATCTTTAAAAAATAGGATTTTTGATTCTCATTTACTTTCACATGCTTCCTCCCTTACTAAATATAAAGGTTGAATTTGTTAGTTGTTTGCATACTTTAGCTTTTATACTTCATGCTAAATTATCATGCTAATTGTATGCTTCCTATTCATTTTCTAGTCATTGCTTTATCACATTTCACATGCTAGAATTATGATTGCTGTTTATCTTTTGTATTATAGTTCTTTCATTTTAGTTTGCATTAAATGAAAAATATAAAAAGATTTTGTTTATCATTTGTGTTTCATTTTTTTGTAATTTAGGATTAATGAAAAAGTTCAAATGATTTTTTTTTGTCGTTTGGAGTAAATTTGTTTGTTTGATTGGTTTAAAAATTTTAAAAACTCAAAAAGATTTTTTTGTGTGTATTTTAGTTTTACACACTCCATGTGGCATATACTTGTGTTTGAATCCCTTCTTTTTCGCTTCCATGTGGCTAGAACTTTTGGTTTACATTGTCAATCCTTAAAATATTCTTTACCATGCTTATATGGAGTAGTTGGATTTTGTGTTGATATAATGGATTCTATTTTTATATGCCTCAAATTACACATGCACTATCTCTCTTGAAATCTTAAATTCACATGTTATATTTGAGCTTTGTGAGGTGTTCTCCTACCAATCTTGTCATCTACATGTTATGTGACCTAGGAGGACTTGTGCATGTTAAATTCGTTGCACGTGAGATTTGTGTAATATAAAAAATTATTATATGAATGTGCATGGGGAAGGGATCCGAAAGGAAATATCATCCTTTGTGAGTAAGCCACCGTTTGCTTGGACCTAAAAGAAATAGGTGGTCCAAAGGCCTGAAAGAATAATGCCATTAAAAGAAAATATTTGCCAAGGCCTATCTTGTTTAGTTGATTTATACATTCAAAAGATTAAAATAATATGCTTAAATTGAGGGAGTTTGGATGGTATATCAATGGTTTGCACAATGTCCATTTATCCTTGTTGTACTTTCAATGTCATGACTCTATTGGTTTGTAGAATCATCAACATTCTAGGCTTGTATGCATTGTGTATGTTTGTTCATTGAGTTCAATCTATATTGTCACATGAGGTTATATTCAAATGTGATAAAGTTTGCAATCAAATGAGAACTCCTTGAACATGTTTTAAGTGATTGGGTATAAATTTAATTGTTGCTAGTTCACTCCCCAACACTTTCGTTTCCATATGACACATTTTTTCCATGCTAGTGTGAAAATCTTATTGTATGATGTGTAATGTGTGGTGTCTATAACTATATATATGTGCGTGTGCATTTGTGATATTAATTATGTCTACATATATATGGTATTTTGTCTTTCCCTTGCTTTCTAGTCCATCTATGCTTTAAATTCATAATTGGTATCTATCATGTTGCATATTGTTGTTGCTATCACATGCTTAGTATCTTATGTATCACATTGGTATAATTTTGTTGCATCTTCGTTGGGATCCATTATTATTTGTTTGGATTAGTTATGATTTTGTTGTCCATATGATTTCATGTTCTTATCACTCTATTCTTCATCGTGTTTAAATTAGTTATTATCCTTTGTCTATTCCTAGACAAAAAGGGGGAGAATGATAGGGGGAGAAATGGTATCTAATCCTATTGTAATCGTATCATAGTTTATGAGATTTAACTTAGGGGGAGTCGCGACCTTCTTAGGTTGAGCATAGTTGATAAATGGGAGAATTAATTTAGGGGAAGTATTGATTTTACATGCATTTAATATTCTTGATATTCCCTATATGTTTGATAGTTTTCTTAAGTGTGCAAGAATTCTTCTAAATGTCAATTTTCATCGACAAAGAATTTGATCCTTAGGTTTTTTAGTCAAGCAATGTAATTTTTATTTTGGGTGGGATATTTTTTTTAAGTCTAGTAGAGCTTTACTTCCCTTTAGGATTTTTGTTTGGTTTTTGTCCCGGAACAGCCAAAGGGGGAGATTTGTAAGGACACAAGTCTCCGATTGAGTTTAAATGTAGTGTTGGCTCAATTTCAATAAAAAATGAGTCATAGAATAGTGTTCAAGTGTATCCATCCAAGCCTATAACGTGTTAGTTGAAGACGTAGTAGCCAAGATTATAAAGATTCATCATATGTCGGGTTCACATGTGCCTCGTTTCACGCTATCAATATCATATTCCATAATCTCCAAAAGGTATGCATGCATTTTTATATATATAGTAAGACTTGGAATAATTTTATAAAGGGTGTAATTTTATTTAAACTGAATTTTATTTTCAGAAGGGTTCTTTAGAACTTTAAAATAAAGTTTCTAGTCTTAAAATTGAATTTTGACCATTCTGGGACTTCGTTCGATATTGTCGTTTGAACGAGTTTTTCATTCGAATGAGAATGTCATTTGAACGAGTTTGCCAACGAATTTTTCCCATTGGCCTCTGGAACTTCGTTAGAAGGGTCGTTCGAACGGACTTCATTCGAACGATATTTCAGGTGGTAAATTTTTTGGGCAGTTTTTTTTTAGTTTTCTCCACTACTCCACTCTTTTGTTCCCACTAATATTTTCAAAATTACTTTGGTGCGGGAACCAATTCTTTATAACCAACTTTTTCATATTCTAAGAGACTTTAGAGAGAGCACCGAGAAAAAGTTTCATGTTTGGTGTTTGATTTTTATGGATTAAATTCACCAAAACACATACACACCCAATAGTTTAGTTTATTCCAAGTTCCTTAATATATATCCTTGATTGGAGTGTTTGGCAACGAGTTTTTCTCTACACCTCAAAGAAGAGAAGTTTGGATTTACTTCTACATCACAAAAATAAGAAGTTCGTTTATTGTGACATACCCACTTGGAGAAAGGCTCCTTCTTCGGGTGGCGGTGACCGAGAAAAGTCCGATCGGTGGATTCCGAGACCTCGATGGACCTCCGTGGTTATTCTCTAGACAGAGGTGTGTACAAGAAGGAGCGTCGGGGATTGGACGGAGTCAAGGCAGATGTTGTAAGTGCAAAAGAAAACAAAAGAAAAAGAAATAAAAAAGGAAAAAACGTTCAAGATTTTGGAGGCTCGGTCGACCGTGGCCAGAGGGTTGATCGACCGATTATAAGGTGAAATCCCCTTTGTCTTCGAACATAGGAAAAAGATGAAAGATTGATCGGCTAGGGGCTCAGGTCCGGTCAAACGGTGCCCTATTTTCTTGGATACTTTGAACTTTACATGGGATAAAATGTGCTTTACGGAATCAAATCTAACTTTTTCATCCGAACTCGAAACGACATGCCGTTTCTGTCCATGTGAAGGTAGATCAATGAACTATGCTTCCATGGAATTCCACTGAGCTGAGAATTAAGTATGAGATGACTAAATTGCCCTTAAAGTTAAGTCATATAATAGAACTTACTCAAAACACAACCAATTCACATGCTATGCATTCCAATACCTACAAAAGCTCAACTATAACTTGCAAAGAATTTAAACATATAAAATTGAGGTTTTCTGGTTAACGAGCACAAATATAGGCATAATGAACACAAAATTCCTCGAATGCATAAAGATAAAGGGTTCAAATAAGCAATATTCTTGACATATCACACACATAACTTAAACATTGCTAGTACCTAATAATGAAACAAAATGAAACTAGTCCAACAGAAGGCGGTGAAACATGTATATATGCATAATAATATAAATGCCATTTTTTAGGGAACACAATTGCATTTAACATATGTAATAAGACGTCAAACCCCTAGGTTATCTTAGTGGACGAGTGCTGTATGTTGAGGGTTTTCAGGGAGTAAACCCACAAATATCATTGTTTCCTCAAAATGTATTCCCAACCAACATGCGATAAGCCGAACAATAATGAAAAATGTTTCAAGCACATTATTATCAAAGTGAATGAATTCAAACAAAAGTACGTATTATTAACATTACATAATGAATTTCGTCGAATGGAAACCTTAAAAGTGGGAGGAAAAGCGAGCACATGCAAAGTATGATTTGGATTTTTTTTATAAATCGGATAAGCATTAAAGCATGCACATATGTCAATCCTCACCGATGTATACACTCAACAAATGAAATCACTATGAATGGGAGGTAATACATGGGACATTAGGGCATAAAGAGTAAAGGTAAATGGAAACAGGTCGTGCACATGTCACTAATGAAGAACACTATATATAAAAATAAAAACTTGTAATCTGAGTGAAAGATATCATTAAAGGAGGCCAAATGAATTTTCATAGATTATAAAAACTGTTTATACTTTTGAATTTAATTTACTCTAGGATCACATAGGACTTTATATGATTATAATGTAGGTTTGGGTGAGGGTTAAGAAATGAAAGGAATATGTACGAATTCTAAGGTGTTTGGAGATGAAAAACTTAGGATAATGGAAAATTGATGGCAATTTCAAAATTCGAAAATGATTTCCATAACAAGCATTAGATATGAAATTATAGAGCGACAAGGATTTTTGAAAACTATATACATCATATACAAACTTTCTCTTTCTTTTCTTCTTTTTCTCTTCTTTTTCTGTTGTTTTCTTTTACCTGTTCACTTCTTTCTTTTCTTCGCTTTTATCCCTCTCACATACTTAATTGCAACCACATAAAAATAACATCATTCAATACCAAGTATCATTCCAAACAAAGGTATGGAATGTTATGTGTATGGTTTATAACTCCAATGTTAAGTTGGTTATGGGATTTTGTGTAATGAAATGAAAGGTTATATTAAGGGTCAAAGGGGTTGACGAGGGGAACATATAAGGTGAGTTCAATATCAATATGGGCGGTATAACAAAGATGGCCTATGATTCTAAGATGGACTATGATTCTTTCGTGAAGTTTACGCAATTATCGAGTCAAAATAACTTTGAAAATCATGATCAAGTAACACATTTCAAAATAGGAACTCAAATAATGAACGATCAAATGAAAGAATAGTGCGATTACCAATGAATTTAACATTTTCAAGGAGGAAAGAGTAGTGTATAACACTCACAAATGATGAAAATCATAAAGATCACTCGGTGTAAGTATATACAATACAACAAAAAATATCGAGTTATATACACCTTAAACCAAATCATTAAAATAAGAAAAGCACATGTGCTCATGAGATTAAGTTTAATTCATGAAGTTATTCATAACATCAAAGGTTTGAGGTCTAAAGTCTAATAACTTCTAAAATCGAGGACACACATCATTGAGTTGTCGATTGGATTGGAGATTCATTAAAATTTATCATCAGAAACAAACGCGAAACACCCAAGAAAGGAGAAAAAGAAAGAATTTTATTAAAAAAAATTCAAAAACTTCAACAGAAGAATGCTTAGTGAATAACATGTGATCAAATAAATGGAACTGACAATGAATGGATAAACCAATGAATGGATAAAATATCTCACACCACCTAACTTAAATGTTGCGTTGTCCTTAATGCAAATCAAGAACACAAGGTAAAGAGAGGAAAAGAAAGATATTACCCAAAGTGGAGCGATCAGCGAGAAGTACGAGTCCATTGAATCTACAAAAAAGTTAGAACCAATCATAATAAAAGAAAAACAAAAAATTAACTAATTACACTAGACTAAAATTAAAAAGAGAGAAAATGAAAGAAAGAAAAAAAACTAACTATTTACAACCTATAATTTTAACTTCTAACTAACTATACACTAGAAGTTAAAATTTTTGAGGGTCCACCAAAAATAAGATTTGATTTTGAGGGATTAAAGGCGTACCCTCACCAGAGTGCATGCCTCCCCAAAAATAAGAATTTCGTTTGAAAAACAAAAGGCATGTGTAAGGCGTAAGAAGTGAATCATCACCAACTAAACATTTTAGTGGGTTGATGGGGGATTTGGATACTTAAGGGAATAAGACCAAATTAATCTTGGGAAAATTAAAATCACATCCTCAAGTTTTTATATAATTAAAAGGGGAGGTGTATCAAGTGCAAGTGAATAGCCCATGAGATGAATCATCTCAAAATAACATTCTCCTTCAAGAATCAAGTCAAAGTCCTGAAGACTTTCAATCGATTCTTAGGATAAATTTAATGGTTCAAAAATAGTAGGGAATAAAGGAAAGGAAGGACCTTCAACCTCCAAAGAAATGGAAATATTAATAAGAGTCTTAAATTAGAATGTTCTTGGATCACTCTCATTTATTTCTTGCTCAAAAATGGGTGGAGGGGAAATGCGAGTTTCAGCCTTAACAAGGTTTTGTGAAGAAGAAAAATCTCATCTAGTTGGCCATTTATTTGTAAAAAATAAGATTTAGGACTCTCGGATATGTCATTCAATTCCTTGAAAGATAAATCATGATCAAACCAAGAAGAAGACATGACATCTTCTTGGGAGGTCTCCTCATAGCTAGACGATTCCCTACTTCCCAAATTACTTTACCAAGGTTATAAAGGATTACTTAGAAATTCTTTTATTTCACACTCAAGTCATTCATTTTCAAGAATTTGTAAGCATTCTCGTGTAGTCTTGGGAGTGTAACATGGAAAACTATTCTCATAACAATTAATGTTATCTAAAGAGTTATAGCGAGACATTTCAATTTAGGCAATTCAAAAATGCGACGAGCGCTAAAATTTCAAGATTCTCGAAACACTTTAGCACAAGTAAAAAAGAAAGGAAAAATAAAGAATACAAATATAAAGAAAAGAATACTACAAAATAATAAAAGAATTACAATCTATAACAAACACTCCCCGAAGATGGAAAAAAATTGATGTCGACAGAAACCGAGCATCCATGTAAATACGCCAATCGTTGTTATCAACTTTTGATCGTAATGAAAAAATCTAAACTATGACTACACTCTTTATGGGAGTATAGTGGTTAGTCCATGTATAAAAAATCCACAGGGAATATTTAACAAACTTTAATTAATTTATTACTTCTAAAATAAAAATGTAAATGGTGATTATGGTTTAAAAAGGGGAAATGGGAAAATAAATAAAGCTAAACAAGAACAATAAAATGGGATTATGGTCAAATACCCGTCGTGGGCTAAACAATGAGTAAAAAAGATTTCGGTTCGAAAACCTTTAACCAAGAATATTTTACTAATTATAAATATCAAACATGAAGAAAACTAATGCAACCATGAAAGATTAAACATTTAATCGAAAATGGTCACACATGGATTAATTTTGGATTATCTCTTTAAACATGAATGTTGTCTGGCAAAGAAAGTTAAACACATAATATCCTGACTTTAATACATAAGGTTTCAATTAAATGCATTTTGACCCCAAACCTACATTTCAAAAATTGACACTAATGGCAAAAATATGACTCCAACCCTTAAATTACCTATGATACATAACTAAAACAGGAAACAACCTAATTAACAAATAAATACAACTATTTAACAAGAAAAACTAAATACATGGGAAGGAAATAAGGGACAAATTATGAAATAAAGGAAATACAACTTAAATAAATGGTGGGGAAAGATGCATAATAATTACTTACAAAAATGGGTACAAACCTAAAGAGGTGAGGAGAGGGAAGCTCTCCAAATGAAACCCTAAAACTAAACTAAAATGAAGATATTTAAAAAACAAATAAAACTTTGTTTATATAGTAAGTGGAAAAGAAAATAAAAGAAAAATAAAGAAAAAAGGAAAAAAAATGTCAAAGATCTGGGAGGCCCGGTCGACGGTGGCCAAGGGGACGGTTGATCGGTTGTAAGGTGAAATCCCCTCTATCTTCGAACATAGGCAAAAGCTAAAAGATCGGTTGATCAGGGGCTCAGGGCTGGTTGACCGATGTCCTATTTTCTTCGATTCTCTGGTCTTTACATTGGAGAAAATGTACTTTACAGAATCGACTCTAACATCTTCATCCGAACTCGAAACGATGTACTATTTACGTCCACATGAAGCTAACTCGTTGAACTATACTTCCATGTAATTCCGTTGAGATTAAGATAAAGTATGAAATGAATAGATTTCCATTAAAGTTGAGTCAGACGACGAAGCTTCCTCGAAACGTAACTAATTCAAACGCTAATCATTCCAAGACCTAGAATAGCTCAATTATACCTCTCAATGCATATAAACATACAAAATAAAGGTTTGTTTGGTTAACAAGCATAAATATAGGAATAAGAAAGAAAAAAGTGAGATAATACATAAAGATAAAGGGCACAAATAAGCAATATTTGTGGCATATCAATTTTTTCTCTACTTAACCTCAATAGAAAGGTGTATAGGAGCCTTGCCGACTCAAGAAAAGTTAGGAGTAGGGAGGCCTATGTCATACCTATCACAGGTGATTTCAAATACTGAGTCCAGATATACCAATATATAGAGGCATTGCCTTGTCGTAGTTTTTGTAGTGCATAAGCTGAGACACTACATGTTTTCTTTCACAGTTCACATCATTACCAAATGTGATCCCATTAAATATCTCTTAGCACAAATAGTCCTGGTGGGCAGAGAATTAAGATGGTTTATAATATTATCCGAATATGACTTAAAATGCATGGTCCCAAAGGAAATAAAGAGCCAAGTCATCACAAATTTATTGGCACACTTTCCCAGTCAGACATATAAGCCTCCTCTTGAGGAATTACTAGCTGAGAAATTGTAAGCCTAGCTAGCAGAGGAGATGGAAGAGTGAAAGATGGAGTTTGATGGCTCTTGTTCCTAAGGGATATGTGGGGATGGTATTTTCATCTCAAGTGGAAAGGATAAGGTTACTCTTTCTTTCAAGTTGGATTTTAAATTCTCAAACAATGAAGCCGAGTATGAGGATTTCATTTTAGGGTTGATAGAGGCAATGAGAAGAGGAATCAGAGTGCTATTAATACGAGAATACTCTAATTTGGCAGTGAAAAAAGTTAATGGAGAGTTCACTCTCAAGCTTGCTAACCTAGACCCATACAAGTTAATCACTAAAAGATTACATAACCTATTTTTAAAGGTGATAATAGAGAGACATACTCAAACAATGAACAGTCATCCAAATGCGTTGGTCATAATAGCTCAAAAATTAGAAATTTAGGAGAAAGAAGCTACCATCACAGTGCGTTGAAGAATAATGCCAGATATGGGAAAGTCATTGTTTCCATGTGAGGAGCCAGAAGACTAGAAGTGTACTATGGTGAAATAGTTAGAAATGAAAGAAGGAAACATGAAGATGTCGGAGTTAGTGAATTATCACCTTATCTAGGGAAATATCTACTTTAAGAGACTAGGAGGGTTATTATCAAGGTGTGTAAGGGATGAAGAGGTTAAAAAAAGGCTAGGAGTAATGCATGAGAGGAATTATGGGAATACTGATATCCCTCTTTATCATTGATCACAACGGTGAGGTTTTCACTGGACCACTACGAACATAAAAGTTGCTCAACTGCAACATGTCTATTTAAAGTTGCAAACCTAGATTGATCGATTCGTTGTGGCCAACTTCTTAGAAAATTTTGAAGATTGGAGACAACCATACACAGTTTACCTCAAATATGGAGAGCTGCCAACAAAGAGGGCAAATGAAATTTACCTGAAGAAGAGGGTGAGCCATTTCTACTTGATAGATGGGGAGCTATACAAATAAGGGTATAATGAGAGAGCTCTTAAGTGTGTGGTGAAAGGGGATATAGAGAAAGTGCCGAAGGAGGCTCATGAGCCTTCTCATATGAGAGGGGATATATTGTATGATGAGTTATTGATAGTGGGATATTATTGGCCAATGATAGAGGTTGATTCTACCCACTTTATGAAAAAGGGTAAGTCATGACAAGTGCATGACAACATGGTTCATGATCCTTCAGTCATCTTACAAAGCCTAGCATCCCCTACCCCTTCTACACTTGGGCATTTGATCTAGTAGGTAAGATCAACCGAGCCTATTATGGCAAAGTTTTTATCCTTGTTTTTATCAAATTGTATACCAAGTGGGAGGAAGAAATTCCCATAAGGAGCGTGATTGCTCAAGTGGTAACCCAATTTATTAGGGAATACATAATATGTAGGTTTGGTATTACAAAAGTGAGTCTCATTGATAGTGGGAAATAATTCATATGCAATGATTTGGGGATCCTGACCAACAAGTATAAGATCATGCATAATAGTTCAACCGTCTCATATCCCAAAGGGAACGGCTAGGCGGAGGCTACGAACAAAACACTGATCAACATCCTAAAGAGAATGCTTGAAGACATACCGGGGTCTTGAGATGAAAAACTACCAATGGTGATATGGGCCTATAGAACTTTGAAAAGAAAACCAGCAAGGTTCACTTAATTCTCACTGGTCTATGGGACTAAAGTTGTCCTACCAGTAGAATTGGAAGTACCCTCAGCTATAGTGCATCTAAGAAATGGTATTATACAAAAATTCATGCATATACAGTTAGAGGCATTGGATGAAAATAGAGATAAGGCCAAATAGAATTTCAAAGTATATACCCAATAGCTATCTAGGGCTTATCAGAATTTGGTTAAGCCTAAAGAATTTCAAGTAGGGGTTTGGTCTTACCGGCATGCACTCACCACTTGCGAAACATGTCAGTGTCCAAGTTCAAGACAAATTGGGAAGGCCCCTTTGTGATACGAGGGGTAGGTAAATCAGGCTACTTCCAAATATCTGAGCCCGAGAGTGAGTGATTATAGTCTATCAACTGTAGGTGGCTAAAGAAATATTATGCCTTATTCTTACCTAAGATTCCTTTCTTTTGATAAGTTCAAAAAGTTATCTCTAGTACATATGCTTTTTGTAAAGAAAATCATGATCACAATCTATGTAAATAGTATATAGACTGAATATAGTACAAAAATGAATGAATATCAGTTATTTTGACTAAGTAACACTTGTAATTTGGTTAATATGCTATTTAGCTGCATTTGTTTCTAATAGACTATAAGTATCCACCCACTAATAAGTAGTGAAGTGGGTACACACACATTAGTTTTTCTTTTTTTTTCTCTTTAAAGTATGGGAGAAAAAGAAATATATTCTCTAGTAGATTGAACAAATTTTGGGCCTTCAAAGTTTAGAAGAGGTCCATGACATAAGGAACTTTCCTCATTATACTTAGGGCATACATCTACCCCAAAGATAAAGTATAGTGAGCAAAGTCACTTTAGACACAACAATTTCAATCCCCCGCAGATTAATGGGAGGTTGTCCTTCCAAAAAAATATATATAATATTAAAAATAGTTGACAAATTTCTTTAATTTGAGAACAAGTTCTAAAAAAGTGAAATCATGTCATCACTTATGTTCTACAAACTGTTTACTTAATTGTTTGAGAATATGGAGATGGGTTATATCCCCCCTCTAACTTATTTTTTAAAAGTAAAAAGGTTCCAAATGAAGTGAGGAATAAGAAACCTACAGGTTGAGGAGAAGTTTTAAAATATAATAAACTCCAGAAAATGAGAAGAATCATTTTATACTTGGAAAGGAGAAGGGGTTCCCCCTCCAAATTATTTCCTAAATATATATATATATATATATATATATATATATATAAAATTAGTACCCCACAATTAAAGGGGCAGTTTTAAATGATAATTTGCTCAAATCATGTGCAAATAGCCCCCAAATTATGGGGCAGTTCAAGGATTATACTTGTCAGAACTTTGTGCTAATATTCTTACAGAAAAAGAGAGCAGCTCACTTTAAACAGACGTAAAATAACACTGAGGCAAGATGAAAATGAAAGGAATTTTTTTCCCATTAGTGTAGGACAACATTTACATGTACAAAAGAGATAAGAATACAAAAAAAGAAAAAGTCTACAACATAAAATATCTCAACTAGATAAAATCAAAAAGAGATAATAGATCCTCCTCTGAGCGCATGTCAGCATAAGAGGGACTTTCCTCCTAAATAAACAACTCCTATAGTCTGGCCATCTTGGCCTCATCATAAGTGTCACCAGCCTCAAGCTTGGCCAAATTTGCCTCTAACAATTGAATCTAACCCCGAATTTGAGTGGCGTCAGCCTACCATTGCGAGCTCTAGATTGCCTGGACGCATGACATCTCATCATCTTCTAAAAGGAACACTCGGGAAGTGGCAAACTACAATCTCAATCCAATCCAAATGAAAATAGCAGACCCTATGAATATTATGGAGAACTAGAAAAAATAGTGATGTCCTACCACTGTTCAGGCCGGCTGGTAGAGTGGATAGAAAGTTGTGGATATGATGGGTAAGGGCATTTAGGTTGAAAACAGTGAGGCTATTAATATTAAGAACACTCTGAGAGATAAAAGTCTCTAGTTGGTGCTTAAAGGTCATCTCCAATAACTTCTACTCATGACTTCAAAACCTTTTGATCTACTCCTCGTGCCAAAGATCCCTTATAAAAGCTTTAGGAGCCTCTACGTCAATGTATTCATAGTCTCTGTTCTTATAATTAAGCTCAAAAGGGAGGAAGAAGGACTCCTCACTCGAACCCCTAGCACCGTCAGAGCGAGTGGCCTCAGAACTAGGCCCTTCCTCATTAGCTTCCTCAGTAGGCTCGCTCACAAGATGCTAAAAATAATGAGCGTAGAAGGAATGGTTAAAGAAATGAAGAAGAATAGTAAAATAAATTCTTTTAGAAAAAAATTAAAGGAAAATAGTTTAACCCTAGACACAAAGGGGTGAGCATGTTGCGTGTAAACCGGAAAGGCCCACCTGGACTTGCTGTGCAAACCTAGTAAAGACGTAACAAATGCAACAATATTAGGGAACTTGCTTATCAAAAATCAAGACGCTAAGAAACACCCAGAATAAGCCAGGTATGACAATGCAATATTTGGGGGGTGCTTGCTGTAATGCTCCTAGTTTGTTCCGCAGGCATAGGAACACTTGCCTCACTAACTTGAAAATAGGGAAATAGGGGTGTGACAGTAAGAAGTTTCACATAAAAGGCAAGAATAAAAAGATAAGGAAAAAATAAAAATAGTGAATAAAATATAACAAAATAATACCTCACTCATAGTAACCTCCCCAAAATGTTCCAAAATGACAAGAACAATCGCAACACTAACCTGAAAATAGGGAAATAGGAAAGTGTTAGTGAACACTTGCACAGGAAAAGCAAGTTAGAAAAAGGAGCATATTTAAACAAGTACCCGAGGAGCCTCATTTATGGTGCTAACCAGGTGTCCCTCGGGAAAAGGGACCTCAAACACATTAGCCTAAAGGCAATAAAAAAAAGAGGTGTTAGTAAACTACTCGCGCAGAAAAAGAAATATAGAAAATAAAGTTGCCAAAATAAGTACATAGGGAATTAACTCCATTGTGCTCACGGCATGTCCCAAAGATGAAGGGACTTAAGCAACAATGTCGGCATAAAAAATAAAGGAATATAGAATAATCCACCAAGATGCCTTACAGAGTAAAAAAGGTAAGAAGGGTGAAGTACCAAGTATAATAGTATACTTGAGAGACCTCTGATGAGGAGCTACTCATTGGTAAGATTAAAGGAGAGTTCGCTACAACAAGGACCTGTGAGGGGATTACCTTGAAAGAAAGTAAGACCATGGTCCAAAATACATTAAAATAAAGAAAGAATTGCAGGTATAGGGAGCCCAAGAGAAAGAAATAAATACCTGGGGTAGAGGGGAAGCTGAGCTTCTAACTAGTATGCCCACTCCAGAAGAAACTGGTTCTTTAGTACTGACACTTCTTGAAGAGCAAAGAAATAAGAAGTGAGTTGTATGTGAACTAAAGTTACTACACAATAGGCTATCAAAAGCTAAAGGCAATAATATCTAAGTACCTAAGGCCGTCTCGATCAAGATGCGCACCCTTTCGCTCCTCTTCTTCCCAAGGGGAATGGGTAAGGAAGGGGGATTGAAAGGTCTCATTCCCTACTTAGGAACACTTCGGCCGTTGGTTATAAAATAGGGTTTCCCCTTATTTTAGAGGATGACGGTATTAGGGGAAAGGTACCACCAGCTCCAAAGGACACTCTACTTCAAAAGTCCGGTCAGTTTATACGAGTTACATTGGTCTCGTGCGAGGTGTCGACGGCTCCGCACCGTGTTGAATAGTTATCATTTTTTTAAGTGACATTTTGTGCGATACGAATTTAGTTTAACGATTTTCGTTGGTTTAAAAATGACAATAGTCAACCGCGATCTGTATTGCACAAAAAGTCACTTTCTAAAAATGAAACTCTTTAAAGAGATGGAGTCTCCAACCTATTTTTCACAAAATAGGCAAAAGAACATGTTGCTGCTTCGAGAGAGGGGCATCGAAGACAAACCGATGCATACAAAACCAATAGTTCAAAGGTTCGGGGGCTAAGTTAGAGAATGGGAAGGTGTTAGGCACCCATACCGCCCTTTTGGTCTCTCATGGGCTTGTGTTATTAATTTCCTTTATTTCTTTATGCTGTGTGTGTGTGCGCGCGTGTATATAATGGAGATCAGAACCATTCAACTCATACCATGGAAAAGATAGAGTGAGGTCATCCATAGGAACGTTGCCAAAATAATATATATAAAATATGAATTATGCGTTTATCGCGATATTAATCGTTATGATGAGACAATAATATGTGTTGGATGAAACACTAATAAGAATTAAAATCATAATATATATACTAATGCAAGAATATGATAAATGCAAAAATGGGGGATTTAAAAAAAGCTAAAAATTGAGAAGTTGAAAAATTGGAAAATTAGAAAATTGGAAAATTTGATTCGAGTCTCGGGTTTTAATCCAAAATGCCTACGTAGCCTATAAATGCATCAAAGTTCACATAGTTCTCATGCGATGTGAGGGTGGGTTTTATCCCATAGATTCGAATGGGATTTTATTATAAGTGTGTGTGTAGAAAAATGTGTTTTAGTTTTGAAAAAGTGTGATGGATAATCTCGTTTGGAATTTATGTGTGTAACCCTCTTTTTTCTTTTTTAGAAAATCAAATATGTGCAATGTACTAATAAAATTTTAAGATGTTAATGTCTATGAACTAAAATAAGAACTATATTATGAATCTAATGTATTTAATGCAAAAATAAGAAATTTAAAGAGAGAGGGAAAGATTTGTACCTTCTTTGAAGCTTGATATTTAATCTTAAATGAACTCACTTAAATGTGAGATGAAGATTGGATGAGAGAGAAGGTGATTTTTCCAAATTGGGTATGAAAATGATAGGAATGTAAGCTTGAATAAATATTAACATGGAAGAACTTAGCTGATTTCGAAAGAATATTGTTGAGTTCAATAGTGCTAATGGATTTTAGGTGTGCTTTGGAAGTGAGGTAATTCCCTATATTTATAGGGTCAGGGGTGGTACTGATTGACATGGCCCTGTCCTTACCAATTGGAAGGTGACCCTAGACACACTACTGATATACAGGTAAATAGACCTACCAATTGGCAGTCTCATGTAGATTTTTCCCAAAAAATGGCGGTAGAACATAATCCCTTGATCCAAATTACTCATTGTGAATACCGTTAGAAAATTAATTCAGATAACTTCAAGAGTCCTTTGGACCACTCTCGATTCTGAGAGTTGACTTTGGGTCAAATGTGTCACGAAAGTGTACATCGGTCCTTTGGACGAGAGATCATTGGACAAAAATGGATCATTCATCCGCATGGTAAGTTAGAATCATGCACGAGGCGGACAGTTGGAAAAGTTAGGATATGTACATTAAAATTCCAAACAGTTTTGCTCAGTTCGAAAAGT
Source organism: Sambucus nigra (assembly GCA_949130495.1). Lineage (NCBI taxonomy): Eukaryota > Viridiplantae > Streptophyta > Magnoliopsida > Dipsacales > Adoxaceae > Sambucus > Sambucus nigra. The sequence continues at coordinate 329,557,146 of OX422217.1, read as the reverse complement.
TGACCCTGATCAAACTGGGTCCCGAAAGAATCCGATGACCTCACTGAGTAAAACTGATTGTTCATCCACAAAGTAAGTCAGAATCACACACGAAATGGACCGGTGGAAAGGGTATTCAGTGAACTTCATAGTTTCATTTAGTCTCATTCGATCTGAAGAGTTGAACTTGGTCAAATGGATCCTGGGAGAACCTGGTGTCATCCTGATTAATTTTCGATAGTAGAATGGTATGTTCATCTGAACCATTCTGCTGATTTGTGCATGGGGTGAATCGTTAAAAAAGGGATTCAGACCCCTTCAAAGTTTCAAAGATCTTTCACTCTGATGATAGAGTTGACCAGAGTCTAATAAGGCTTGATATCACCTAATGGTCTCTAGATCGGTACTCATAGTATGACATAGGGTTTGTAGTGAAATGGGGAGGTGCTAGGGACCTAAGGAGAGACTTAGGGGGGTCATAAAATGTGTTATCTACAGTACCTGAACCCTGGGAGGGGGAAAAGAGCTCAGATCAATCGTAGAGGCTACCAAGGTTCTTGTTTGAGCCTGCCAACAAACAACTTATAAGGAAATGACCAAGTGAAGAAGAAAAAAGAAGAAAATAAATAGAAAAGCAAGACAGATGAATACTCATTGTGAAGAAGAAACCTAAGAAATAGTCTCGCTAATAGGCATACTGTAAATGAATTAGCTAAGAATGGGCTGAGTCAAGGGTATGCTATCCATGGAAAGACAAACCCTAGGAATAAATATCCTCCTAGAAGGAGTCAACCTAGGAATAATAACTCTCGTAGATATGAGTATCCCCCCGTTAGTGGTAGGGATGTCTAAAATAGAGTCATACATCACTAAGTTCAAATACAACAGTCAGAATTAGAATACTAGCAAACAGGAGACAAAACAAATGTACAGAAAACACTAGAAGGTACCTCCGTAGTAGGGGTAACAGAGGGACCAATAATAGAGTTGCCCACGGAAGAAAGGGGAGGAGGCCTAGCAGGGGGACTAGAAACTATAGTCACCTATTAAGAAAGAAAATGTACATATAAGTTAACAAGATAAATCATGATCTAACAGATGAAGAAGATTGAACAAGAATGTACTTGAGAAGATAAGTGAGTAACAATACGAGAAACCATAAAAAAAACCTCGTAGAAGAGGGGAATATTGTGGAAAGTTATAGAACACATAAAAATAGAAAATGTCAAAGACATATGAACAAATAAAGAACTGAAGAAGATCATAAAGTATTAAGAACCTTATGTGACACCCCGCCTAATTAAACCTTGGGTGATCAAGCCTTATTTTAATATAACAGGTTTCTTAATTGGTTCATTCTTAGCATCACTGTCGAACGCCTTTTAAAATTACTAACCACCTAAATGAAATTAAAACGTGTGCCAAATTTTATCTTTCTTAAACAACAAATATTCCAAACCACACATTACCAAAACTAGATATGTATGCTCAGTACATAAAAATAATCTGAAAGAAAATAAAGTCTTGCCGTAAACCATGGCCCAAAAAGACAACTACAATTCCATAACTAGAATAAACTGTAATAGTATAGGTGGAAAGACATGTTCCAACTAGAAATAATAAAACTGAGATCCTACACTAGAAATGAAAAAGAGGAAGCGTCTAAACAATCCCTGCAACCTCCACACTGGCTGCAGCTCCCAAATCTCTGACATGAAATCAAGCTGGGTGTCCTTGTGGCTGGCCACCTAAAAGTTTCTTTTTAAAATTTTACATTGCAAGAGTTAGTACTCAAAACATTTGAAAATATTTTGCAAGAAGTTATCTCAATTAAGTTATTGATTACACATATTAAGGTTTCGCACACACCCTTGAACTTCCTCACCTCTCTTACGTAGTACGTAACTATCGAGGATACTTAGTCTACCTAGTTATACTTTCCATAACCGTAGTTAACTCATTTACTGTTCGTTGTCCTTATTCATGTAATAATTTCATCATGTTATAAATTATTACTAAGACATTTACATATCGTTTCATTGACTACTATTCTCAAGTTGTAGATTATGCACATAGAAACATTTTGTCCCACAACAATGTATTTAATATTAGTTACCTCTAATATATCCTTTTATTACACACAAAGGACCCTTGGCTCGGAATAATTCATCGACTCCAAGTGAAAGTTGGTTCGGAATTATCCATCGACCCCAACTATCTACAAATATAAATATATACATATATTCTGGTTCGGGACTCTTTCATCGCGACACCAGTTCAAAGTTTGGTTCGGCATTAACATCGACTCCAAATATATAATAACTTTATGTTAGTTCGGAATGTCACATCGACCTTAACATAATTAGTTTAGGTAATATTCTCATAACCCAAACCTATTTATATAGATATAGTAGGTACACACTGGACCGAATAAATCATACCCGTACGTAATATATTTTACTTATATTCTCCGTACTTATTAATTACAATTTCTCTCACTATTGTATTTATTCGAGTATTCGCATAACTCTAAGGGTCCTAGTTACCCCTCCCTTAATTCAGTAGTTAAGTTAATTTTAACCTACTGGTATTTTCTTTCCGAAATTAAGTCTCACTCTTTCTGTAATTAAATTAACCATTTCAACTCACGACTAAGGAAATCGTTCTATCGTCATTCCATTTCTCCAACATTCCTACTCAATCATTAGTGGAGGAACCTAATGGTACACCTACTGGTAATTTACAAGTCCCCTCATAGGAAAAATATCAATTCTAAGGTTCCCATTAAGTAACGACAATTAAAGAAATTTCTACACAAATTTTCTATAGTTCAGACAGGGTCGATCGATCGACATTCAAGGGTCGATCGATCGATCGAGCAGTGACAGACCCAGTTCATCTTCTTCCTACGGGTTTCACAATTTTTACATCTCTAACTTTCATGATAGGCCATCATATTCACAACCAACAATTTCTAATCATTCCTACATATTCTGGGATGATTACTAACGATTTAAAACAACAAAATCATTATAAATCTTGGCCAAATTCACTGAAAATCTCACTAATATTCAAGAACCCTAAAAATGCATTCTTTATATTTTTCATCCGAATTCCAGATTTTCTTACGAATTTCTCATCAGGTTTTCTATGATATAAACATACTTGGTAATTCAAAAACGTCCTACATGCAAATCCTATTCAATCATGGATTATTATCAATTGTTTGTTCCCAAGAATATCATAAAAATCATGTTCTTCCTCAAGCTTAATCATGGGTATTATAACTCAATTATTTTGCAAATAACCACTTGCCTAAAGATTTGTAGGGTCTGATTTCGTGGTTGTTGATGATGATTGATGATATTGATACTCCAATACTCCTTCCCAACAATCCTTGTGGTGAAATCCTCCTAAGATGATCCCTCCTTCCTACTTTTGCCTTAGGAATTTGCCTCTCTCTCTCTTCTCTAATGGCTATGGTGTAACTCTCATTGCCTAACCCTAGCCACCACTCTTATAATCAGATTTAGGGCTTAAAAATTCGTAGGTCTTCTTTCCCATAATTGTAAAGAGACCAAAATGCCCCCGAATGGTCCCGGTTTAGTCCGAAAATGACCCGGCACTCAACTAGTACCCCCGGGTACACTATTTTGACTAATTCAACCCTTTCGGAGTCAACCGTGGACTCTAAATTATCATTTGAGTCTCGTAAACATTTTTCTACTCTCATCCCTAAATTTTGACGAGATACTTCCGGTACGTTCATACAGTCACTAGACCGTACATATCAACATTGAAAGTTTTTACTCACCTTAGTGAATTTTCTTTAACGCATATTCATCTTTATTAACATAATATCTGTTTAAATTACTCTACTCGTGTAATTTAAATCAAACATATTTAATCACATTTAAATTCCTCTACTCATGTAATTTAATTAAAGCGCGCATCTAATCCCATTAAATTACTCTACTTACGTAATTTAAAATTAAGCAAAATTACGGGGTATTACATACTTCCCCCCTTACAAAAGGAATTTCGTCCTCGAAATTAGAAAAATACCTGCTATGAATAATTCTGGATATTGTTCTCGCATATCCTCTTCCTGTTCCCAAGTGGACTCATCCATATTGTGATGTCCCCACTGTACTCGCACTAAGGGTACCACCTTGGATCTTAGTTTGTGCTCACTATAATCCAGGATAGCCACGGGTATTTCTTCATACGAGATGTCTGGATAAAAATCGATCTCCTCCAGTGGAATGTGCCAGAAGGCTCTCTCGCTCCTCTTGTATTTCTTCAGCGACGCCACATGGAACACATCGTGTATTCGCTGAAGATGCCTAGGGAGTCCTAATCTTTAAGCTACCGGTCCCACTCTCTCAATGATAGGAAACGGCCCCATATATCTCGGTGCTAACTTCCCCTTTTTGCCAAACCTCGTAACCCCTTTCATAGGAGATACTCGAATTAACACCTGGTCTCCCACATCTAATTCCACATGTCTCCTGCCGGCGTCAGCATAACTCTTCTGCCAATCCTGGGCTATTCGAATACGTCCTCGAATCAACTCTATTTTGGAGGAAGTCTCCTGTATCATCTCTGGCCCTAAAAGTTTGTTATCCCCCACCTCTAACCAACAAGCGGGTGAATGACAAGGCCTCCCGTAAAGCGCCTCGAATGGAGCCATGCCAATAGTGAATTGGTAAGAGTTATTATACGCAAAATCCACCAAAGGAAGATATGGCTCCCAATTTCCCCCAAAATCTAGAATACACATTCTCAGCATGTCCTCTAACATCTGGTTTACTCTTTCCGTCTGGCCGTTCGTCTGTGGGTGATATGTCGTACTCAATCGTAAGTCGGTGCCCATGGCCTCCTGAAAACTCTGCCAAAAGTGCGACACAAATATCTTATCTCGGTCCGACACGATATTAATAGGAACTTCGTGCAGCTTAACAATCTCTGAAATAAAAAGATGCGCGTACCGTATAGTATCATAATCCGTACGAACCGGTAAGAAATGTGCGACCTTAGTCAAACGATCCACTATCACCCATATGGAATCGTGGCCCTTCTGCGAGGTTGGTAACCCGATAATAAAATCCATTGAGATACTCTCCCACTTCCACACGGGAATCTCTAGTGGTTGTAGCATCCCTGAAGGCTTCTGATGGTCGACTTTTATGAGTTGGCATGTAACACACTTTGAGACAAAATCTTCAATATCTCGTTTCATACCTGACCACCAATATAATCGTCGCATATCCTGGTACATTTTGTCCTCACCTGGATGTACCGAGAATTTTGACCCGTTTGACTCTGTCATAACGGCATGCCTCAAATCATCATCTTCGGGTACTATCAGTCTACCGTTGAAACGTAGTCCACCCTCTGAACTGATGGAGTAGAACTCTGCCCCCTTGGCCAGTAACTGCCGTACTTTATCCTGACAAAAAGGGTCTTCTTCCTGTGTCCTCACTATCCGCGTAACGTTCTTGGAAGTGATAGCTAGAACTGCCATACATGCTCTCGCCATATCATCCTCGTGTCGGATCTCACTCCACTTTGCCTTCCAAACTTCTGCTAACTCTCCGGTAGGTCTTCTACTTAGCGCATCTGCCACCACGTTAGCCTTACCAGGATGATACTGTATATCAAATTGGTAGTCCTTCACGAATTCAAGCCACCTTCTCTACCTCATGTTCAGGTCCTTCTGAGTGAATAGATATTGCAAAGACTTATGATCTGTGAATAACGTGAACTGTTCGCCCAGAAGATAGTGTCTCCAAATCCTCAAAGCAAAAACAACTGCTGCCAACTCGAGGTCATGGGTGGGGTAGTTCTTTTCATGTGGCTTTAGCTTTCATGACGCATAGGCTATGGCCTTCTCCTCCTGCTGTAACACACCCCCAAGTCCTTATAAGGACGCATCAGTATAGACTCGGTATTTCACTCCGCTCTTAGGCAAGGTAAGAACGGGGGCTGATGTCAACTTGTCTTTCAATTCATCAAATGCTAACTGGCAACTATCACTCCATACGAAGGGAATCCCCTTCCGAGTCAGATTTGTCAATGGTCCGGCAATTTTTGAGAATCCCTTGATGAAGCGACGATAATAACCAGCCAATCCCAAGAAACTGCGAATTTATGTCGGTGTCGTGGGCTGTCCCAACTCCCTCACCGCCGATACTTTACTCGGGTCAACAGCAATGCCCCTGCTAGATACGACGTGGCCTAGGAACTGCACCTCCCGAAGCCAAAATCCACACTTCTCATATTTGGCGTATAACTGATGGTTCCGCAATGTCTGTAGGACCAATCGTAAGTGTTCTGCGTGCTCCCCCTCCGTACGGGAGTAAATCAGAATGTCGTCTATGAATACACTCACAAACTGATCCAAAAACTCCCTGAATACCCTGTTCATGAGATCCATGAATACTGTCGGTGCATTAGTTAGCCCAAAAGGCATCACTCTGAACTCATATGACCCGTACCGCGACAGGAAAGTGGTCTTAGGTACATCTTCTTCACGAATGCGCGATTGGTGGTAACCCGATCTCAAATCGATCTTTGAGAAGTATGAAGCCCCTCTCAATTGATCAAACAAGTCATCAATCCTCGGTAATGGATACTTATTACGTATCGTTACTTTGTTCAGCTCTCTGTAATCTACGCACAGACGAAGTGAACCATCCCTTTTCTTCACAAACAGTACTGGCGCACCCCATGGCGATGTACTCCGTCGAATAAAACCCTGTCCTAATAGTTGCTGAATTTGCTCTCTCAGTTCCTGCATCTCCGAAGGAGCCATGCGATATGGTGCTCTGGCAATCGGTCTCGTCTTTGGTGTTAGACCAATCACGAACTCTATCTCTCTGCTAGGTGGTAACCCTGGTATCTCCTGAAAGACATCCTCAAAATCCCTCACCACAGGGATTGAGTCCAGAGAAATGACAACCCCATGTGAGGTCTCCTGCTCAATATAATATAAATGAGTTCGCGATCCTCCCTCGGGAAGTGGCATTGCCACAAGGAACATCTCCTGCCCCGGGATGGAGAACACGATGGTCCTCTCATAACAATCTACCATTGCCCTATTATGTGCCAACCAATCCATGCCTAGGATGACATCATATCCCTCCATATCCAGCACTAAAAGGTCCGCCGCTAGACTCAATCTCCCAACCATAATGTCCACACCCTTACAAATCGAGTGTATAAGGGATCCACTACCCATCGGTGACTCCACACACATAAGATGAGTGTCTGCTGTCGCTAATAGGCCGGTTGCCCGTGAAAATCTAGTGGAAATAAACGAATGTGTCGCCCCTGTGTCAAACAAAATTTTCCCCTCAAGCCCATGAATAGGAAACATACCTGCAACTGCCGGCGGTGTTGTCGGTGCCGGCTGAAATGGAATGTCACGGATGTTGAACACACGTCCGTACTGCATCTGCCCTGGCTGTGGGGCCTGTACTGCTGCTGGGGCTAACGGTGCCTGCTGCCCCTGTTGGGCACCTTACTGTTGTGCCCGGTCTTGCTGTGGACAATTTCTGCTCTTGTGACCCTGCTGACCACAAGTGAAGCACTGCCCCTGAAACTGTCTTTGTCCTTGGCCCTGTTGGCCCTTACGTTGGCCCTATCGCCCTTGGCCTTGTTGTCCCCCATTTTAATTACCCTGGCCCTGTCGACCCTGAGGGACTGGTTGCTGAGAACCCTGCTGGCCCTGCCGGTCAAAGCGATACTTCCCTTGCTTAAACTTCTTGGCAGGGTTCCCCTGTCGGGAATCCTGCCCCAACTGTCCCGCTGCCTGCTGCTGTGTTGCGCTGCTGCCACTACCTCCATCCACCTTGCCCAGTTGGCTAGGCTCACCCCTCTTACTTCCCTTAGTATGAAAACGGTGATCCTGACAGTGTAGTAGAGCGGCATTGACGACATCTATGTAGGTTACCAATGCCGGATTACCAATTAAATGCTGTCTGATTCTCCAGGTTAGGCCCTCCATAAATTTGGACTTCTTCCTCTCCTCATTGCTCACCTCGTTTGGCACAAAATTGGCCAAGCGAGTATACTCCTCCTCGTAGTCAGCAACTGAGCAATCACCCTGAACCACTTCGCTGAACTTCTTTCTCATCTCAGACTCTACTGCTGGAGGGAAATACTTGCGGTCAAATCGCACCCAAAACTCAGAAATAGTCAAAGTATCTCTCTCCTCGATGGTGGTAACTGACTCCCACCACTGTAGGGCCGTTCCTGATAGACGAAAAGTGGCTAGCATCTGTTCCTGTACTCCGGTGCACTCTAGCATGCGCAAGTGGCGCTTGATATTCTTCTTCCAGTTGCACGCTTCCACTATATCAGTACTGCCCTGAAACTCGGGTGGGTGCCCCTTCTGAAATGTCTCCCTGACTCGTTGCCAAGTAGATGGTCCTGCTGGAACTTGCACTGCCGGTGCCACAGGGGGAGGTACTTGGGGCTATGGAAAGTGGGCTTCCATTTCCCTCATCGCTGTCTCAACTGCCTGAGCCACTATCACTACAACCTGAGTAGTGGAGATTACCTCGGGTGAGGGTGGTGGTATCGGTACCTGTGGCTCCTGATGAGCCTCCCTCACCTCCTCTCTGGCTTCATCCCTCTCTGCTCTCAATCTCCATGGAGGCATCTGAAATAAGATTCAAATTATATAAGTACACAGTTTATACAAAATTTAAGAGCAGAAGTATGATAACGCAACCGTTGGAAATTTTTATCAACAATCCTAATAGTAGGGCTCTAATACGACAAACGTAACGCTGAATCGTAGTAAGCCGTACAGATCCTATGGACAGTAGAACCTGATGCTCTGATACCATCCGTGACACCTCGCCTAATTAAACCTTGGGTGATCAAGCCTTATTTTAATATAACAGGTTTCTTAAATGGTTCATTCTTAGCATCACTGTCGAACGCCTTTTAAAATTACTAACCACCTAAATGAAATTAAAACGGATGCCAAATTTTATCTTTCTTAAACAACAAATATTCCAAACCACACATTACCAAAACTAGATATGAATGCTCAGTACATAAAAATAATCTGAAAGCAAATAAAGTCTTGCCGTAAACCACGGCCCAAAAAGACAACTACAATTCCATAACTAGAATAAACTGTAATAGTAAAGGTGGAACGACATGTTCCAACTAGAAATAATAAAACTGAGATCCTGCACTAGAAATGAAAAAGAGGAAGCGTCTAAACAATCCCTGCAACCTCCACACTGGCTGCAGCTCCCAAATTTCTGACATGAAATCAAGCTGGGTGTCCTTGTGGCTGGGCACCTAAAAGTTTCTTTTTAAAATTTTACATAGCAAGAGTTAGTACTCAAAACATTTGAAAATATTTTGCAAGAAGTTATCTCAATTAAGTTATTGATTACACATATTAAGGTTTCGCACACTCCCTTGAACTTCCTCACCTCTCTTACGTAGTACGTAACTATCGAGGATACTTAGTCTACCTAGTTATACTTTCCATAACCGTAGTTAACTCATTTACTGTTCGTTGTCCTTATTCATGTAATAATTTCATCATGTTATAAATTATTACTAAGACATTTACATATCGTTTCATTGACTACTATTCTCAATTTGTAGATTATGCACATAGAAACATTTTGTCCCACAACAATGTATTTAATATTAGTTACCTCTAATATATCCTTTTATTACACACAAAGGACCCTTGGCTCGGAATAATTCATCGACTCCAAGTGAAAGTTGGTTCGGAATGATCCATCGACCCCAACTATCTACAAATATAAATATATACACATATTCTGGTTCGGGACTCTTTCATCGCGGCACCAGTTCAAAGTTTGGTTCGACATTAACATCGACCCCAAATATATAATTACTTTATGTTAGTTCGGAATGTCACATCGACCCTAACATAATTAGTTTAGGTAATATTCTCATAACCCAAACCTATTTATATAGATATAGTAGGTACACACTCGACCTAATAAATCATACCCGTACGTAATATATTTTACTTATATTCTCCGTACTTATTAATTACAATTTCTCTCACTATTGTATTTATTCGAGTATTCGCGTAACTCTAAGGGTCCTAGTTACCCCTCCCTTAATTCTGTAGTTAAGTTAATTTTAACCTACTGGTATTTTCTTTTCGGAATTAAGTCTCACTCTTTCCGTAATTAAATTAATCATTTCAACTCACGGCTAAGTCAATCGTTCTATCGTCATTCCATTTCTCCAACATTCATACTCAATCATTAGTGGAAGAACCTAATGGTACACCTACTGGTAATTTCCAGGTCCCCTCATAGGAAAAATATCAATTCTAAGGTTCCCATTAAGTAACGGCAATTAAAGAAATTTCTACACAAATTTTCTATAGTTCAGACAGGGTCGATCGATCGAAGGAAGATCGTTGATCGATCGACTGCTTCGATCGATCGACATTCAAGTGTCGATCGATCGATCGAGCAGTGACAGACCCAGTTCATCTTCTTCCTACGGGTTTCATCATTTTTACATCTCTAACTTTCATGATAGGCCATCATATTCACAACCAACAATTTCTAATCATTCCTACATATTCTGGGATGATTGCTAACGATTTAAAACAACAAAATCATTATAAATCTTGGCCAAATTCACTGAAAATCTCACTAATATTCAAGAACCCTAAAAATGCATTCTTTACATTTTTCATCCAAATTCCAGATTTTCTTACGAATTTCTCATCAGGTTTTCTATGATATAAACATACTTGGTAATTCAAAAACGTCCTACATGAAAATCCTAATCAATCATGGATTATTATCAATTGTTTGTTCCCAAGAATATCATAAAAATCATGTTCTTCCTCAAGCTTAATCATGGGTATTATAACTCAATTATTTTGCAAACAACCACTAGCCTTAAGATTTGTAGGGTCTGATTTCGTGGTTGTTGATAATGATTGATGATATTGATACTCCAATACTCCTTCCCAACAATCCTTGTGATGAAATCCTCCTAAGATGATCCCTCCTTCCTACTTTTGCCTTAGGAATTTGCCTCTCTCTCTCTCTTCTCTAATGGCTATGGTGTAACTCTCATTGCCTAACCCTAGCCACCACTCTTATAATCAGATTTAGGGCTTAAAAATTCGTAGGTCTTCTTTCCCATAATTGTAAAGAGACCAAAATGCCCCCGAATGGTCCCGGTTTAGTCCGAAAATGACCCGACACTCAACTAGTACCCCCGGGTACACTATTTTGACTAATTCCACCCTTTCGGAGTCAACCGTGGACTCTAAATTATCATTTGAGTCTCGTAAACATTTTTCTACTCTCATCCCTAAATTTTGATGAGATACTTCCGGTACGTCCATATAGTCACTAGACCGTACATATCAACATTGAAAGTTTCTACTCACCTTAGTCAATTTTCTTTAACGCATATTCATCTTTATTAACATAATATATATTTAAATTACTCTACTCACGTAATTTAAATCAAACATATTTAATCACATTTAAATTACTCTACTCACGTAATTTAATTAAAGCGCGCATCTAATCCCATTAAATTACTCTACTTACGTAATTTAAAATTAAGCAAAATTACGAGGTATTACACCTTACCTCCCGAGCATGACCCCAATAAGTGATGACCATGGAGTTACTCTCGATTAAGAAGTGGGATTTGCAAATGGGGGCATATGAAGACGAGAGGGTGGTCCCCACCGCTGAAGGACCAGTCACCTCTTAAGAGGTAGTCTGCAGAAATGAAGAAATGAAGTTGAAAGGTTAGAAAATGAAGTAAAGAAAGTTAAGTAAGAAATTGGAAATAAATAAAGGAATTTATAGAGGCTCTTATAGTGGAAGGCGAGGGGAATTCCAATAAGGAAGCTGGCCAGTGGTGGGGATGAAAGCAGAGGTGGAATAAATCATAGTATCATCCTTGCTATCAAGACAGGAAATAAAGCACAAGTGTCAGACCAGTGATCATGATAAAGATCAATGACACCAATGTCATTTGAAGAAGAACTATTATCAACACAGGAAGGGGTGCTTCCATAATCAACCAGTTACTTTTAAAGTAAGTGAGAAGGGGAATAAGAAACTAAAACGTTATGATTGGCAGTTTCACTAAGTAAAAAGGAATGAGCTAGAGTGTCTTCAATAATAGGGGCTGGTGAGATGGATGGTTCTCGAGTCGAAATACCTTAGGCTTCACAGCCTTACTCATGAATAGTCTGGTAAATCTACTATATCCTAAGGGTATCAGTGTATGGCCCTAGTTTTATAATAGGGGGGGGGGGGGAGTAGAAGGCTCAACACTAGTCTTCTTCTCCTTCTTCTTCTTATCCTTATTCTTACTAGCCCCAGGCCTCACAGGAGAAGGAGGAGGGGAATGATCATAAAGGGTGAAGGAATAAAGTTAGTCACATCATCTGGGTATTTCCTTTTAGAGGAGGCCTTGGACATGGCATTTCCCTTTGACTTAGCATGCTAGCTCTCAAAGGGTTTCACATAAATTGACTCTTCGTGCAAGGGCCTCACAAGGACTATTATAACTTACCTAAGGGCATATTGTCTATTGAGATACGAAACTATAGCTCCTTTTGAGTCCTTTTACCCAAATATTTGTTATTTTTGGTATTTTGGTGAGGATAGTCTCATGGGACACATCCACGATACAATTCTTGATCAAGATAATTCGGCATTGCCAAAGGTTGAACCACAAACGACTAAAATGAGGGAATATAATCATAAGCAGGTACAAATATCTCCCTAGGCCATTAGTCATGTGAATCATCCCCTCCAAAGTAAAGTTGGCATATGCTTCCAAGAATAGTTCCGAGGGAGAGGTGCTCAATGGATAAATGGGGGTATGGAATCCCTGATCATAGCTGAAATGCCTCTTCACTCTCTCCAAGTGATAAAACTCTACAACTTGGCTAAGATATGCTAATAAAGGAAGAATTCAAGGAAGGAGAATGTCAATCACATAAATTTGGAGGCATGTAGATAAAGACTCCACACTAGAAGAACAATAGAAGTGCCCCCAAGAGCTGGGAAGGAGCTCCACGAGAAGATGCCACACACTCGCTTATAGTAAGGGAGAAAGAAAAAGTCATCCTCATTTTCAATAAGGGGGATTAAGAGGTTCTTGGGATTATTTTTGTGCCACCTGGTAATCCAAATGGCATCATTGTGACGGGCAAAAGCTTATGGATAAAGTTTATAAACCTCTTAAAAAGAAAGGCCATCAAGATAAATGAATTAACAAAGTTCGTCACATCTTGGTAACCACTAGATCATTCCACATCCACATGTGAATGAACTGGACAAGTATACATAGATCCCAAAGTAAGCCTACAAGGGCACATCCCTCCATCAGGCAAGCCTGACAGTTTACCTAAAAAGTAACTGATGAGGAGAATCGTCTAGTCTCCATGGGAATAAAAATCACTCAGAAAAGTGACAAAAAATGCAGTTAAGTGTGAAGTAGACCTGATTTTGGGCCCCTCCTATCTCTTAGTCACTCTACTTGAACTCTATTCTTTAGGGATGGATTCGAATTCCCTGAACCAATATCTCTGCCATTTCATAAAAGAGTGCTTGGTGGAACCCGTCTTGTTAATAGCATCATAATGAGAACACACAGACAAGCCTATTTGCAGCTCTTAGTATATCTCCTCCTCTATGTTATCCTCAAAACCATCGGTGAAAACTTGGCTCTCCCCAAGTAAAGAAGGCCATTCAACTCTCATATATCCTCCATTGTGATAGTAAATTCTCCCCAACCAGTAATAAAGGTAGTAGAATCCATACATCAATGGGAGGCCACAAGCTTGAAAGTGGTGGATTGTTGTGTAATAGTGACAACTTTTAAACTTGAGATAGTCCTAGTTAGACCCAAGCCCTCGATGACATACTTTTGATTAGGGTCAGCAATCACCTGATCTACCCAGATGTACCACTCGTCTGGGGAACATCCACAAACATTAAGGTTAATATTATAATAAGAGAAGTCATCCATATCCACCTTAACTCGCAAAATTCTATTAGCAAGGATGATAGGGGCATCAGTGGACTCACTCAGTCTTAGGTGAGGTAGCTCGTTGATCTTGGATATAAACTCTCGCTCTACGAAGCTCTTGAGCAAGGGCATAAAGTTATCGTTTTCCACAAAGTAAGGGGCAAGATGGTAGAGCCCAAAATCCCTCTTTAGATGGTTGTCGAGGTACTCCCTTTGAGATTTACAGAGGGTAATATCAAAAGAAGACCCACCAATAAGGGCGTCGACAGAAGAAACAACAATTGTGGCATCCACGGTAGTAATGCGAGTGGCCAGTACGATGGAAATCATCAAATGGATGGGCAAAGAGCCCAGTAGAAGCTTTCCAGTGGTGGTGGCTGTGGTAGTAAAGGAGGCTCGAGATGAAGAAGGCACAAAGAATGAAAGAAATTGAAGGTTTTAGTTATTGAAGTTATGGATCTTGGAAAGGGATGGTGTTTTCTCTCTTTAAAACTTATAAGCAAAAGTTTAAATGCCTAAGGTAGAGGGAAATGCTTTTCTAATTGACCATTTTATACCAAAGTGGGTATGTATGCTTTGATGGCTAAACGAGGGTCAAATCATGACCCAAATTATGGGATGCTTATCACTAGTTTAACCCATGTCTCCTCAAAACTAACAACCATGTGGTGTCGTGAGAGGGCTATTTAATTCCCTCAGAGCAATGATGAAATGCCTAGAAAACTTTTCAAATTCCAAGGCAAGATGATAATTTTGTACAAAACCCTTTGGTCTGACCAACACAATAGCTTTTGCATGAGGGGGATAATGTAGTTGGGTATCCTCTCGTCAGTCCACTAACAAGGAAAATAGGGTGAGGGGGTCGAAGGCTGAAAAGATCCATCATTAGTGATCATAGTCACAAGTTGGGATAAAATAAAGATTTGGACGATGGGGTCCACCACGAGTGGTCCCGTCCCCGAAGGGATACCAGGAAAGGGTTTTAGACGAGGGTGTCCACCACAAGTGGGCCTTCCCTAAAGTGATACTAGAAAAAGGATTTAGGGTGAGTGTGTCAACCACGAGTGAACCATCCCCAAAGTGATACTAGAAAAAGATTTGTGTGAAGGGGTCCTCCACGAGTGGCCCCATACCTAAAGAAATACCCGAAAAGTATTTAGGGCGAGAGGGTCCACCATAAGTGGCCCCATCCCCCAAAGTGATACCAAAAAAGGGTTTAGAGCGAGGGGGTCCACTGTGAGTGTCCCTATAATTAAAGTAATACAAGAAAAGGATTTAGTGAGAGGGGGTCCACCACGAGTGGCCCCATCCCCATGAATGATGCCAGGAGATTTTCAGGGTGAGGGGGTCCACCACAAGTGGCCCCACTTCAAATTTTTACTAGAAACAAATAGTTACTAATACTATTATTTTTCTTACATACGTGTAGTGACCCCACTTTAATATGCTCATATATAGTTTGTTTTTACAATTGCGTCTCAGTTATTATCTGATAAATGTTATATTATTACATATGTGATATTATAGGTTCTTAATATGACAAAGACCATTTTTAAATTTGAATAAACAACTGCAAAATGGGTCAAATTGAAGTTTTATGACACATCTTAAGCTAAATGATAAGTTTCGGGGTATAAAATATAATTTTATGAAACTTTAGGGACCTAATTTTAATTAAGAAAGTTTCAGAGACCAAATGAAAAATAAAAAAGATCTTTTTGTAAATAAAATATTTTCAAGGACGTCTAAGAAATATTAAAAATATAGTATGAAATTAGAAAAATGCCCTTCATGCGTAAATTGACCCTTTTACCCTTAATTACATTCCACCTCGTGCTTGCTTTTTCCACCTCCACCATACACGTGTCGTCTTTAGAGGAAAAGATAAAACACATCTCATGCATTCAGAAAAGGCTAAAACATGTATCGCCATTTGGTGATATAAGACTGCAAGATCGCTCCGTTACACGACACTTCAGTCTCTGTTACACGACACTTCAACACTGACTCGTTGTTATGAGAGCTTGGTCACTCAGACACGTGTCAACACCCAAATATTTTTGAAAAAAAATTATCATTTTCGTACTTAGGATCATTTATTACATGAAGTTACTTCAAAAGTTTACAAAGAAATTGTGAGGGAAAGTGCGGGAAAATTTAAGAAGAAGTTTCATCTTAGTAATCCAAGACTTAATATCTGTAACTTCGAACTTCTATTTTAGGTAAGTTCTCTATGACATTCCTTGTGCATTTTGATTATATGATATTATGAAAACTATAAATATTCCGTGAAATGGTTTTATTCTCAAATTCATTTGATACCAATGATTCCATCGTTTGTTATATCTGTATATCTCTCGATATAAACATTTGATTTCAACTTTGAATTTTTTTATTCGTCATATAGAAACTCTTTTACTATGTTGTCCTTGACTATCGGGTGGAAATATTTGGCTGACAGCTTCCCAGCTGATTTATCATTGGTGTGCCTTAAACAAGGCGTTATTCCAGAGATCATGATTTTTTGTCTCTGTTGTTACCGGGTGGAAATATTTGGTAACACTATTTGTCTGGGTATTAGAGCATACATGGCCACAAAAATTGAATAATTGACATAATTCTCAAATGTTTTATCGGTTAATTCTGAAGTTTTTATTCTGAAAATATATACTATCAGTTACTTTATATACATTAACTGTGAATTCCTATATCTACATATATGTTTTTTGTTCTAAATTGAATAGGTATCCATTTTTTGAAAAACCATGGAGTTTCTGGAGTTTGAACCTCATTCATGTTATATGAATAACCATTTTTCAGGAAATAAGTAGGCGCACAGACAAAATGTAAAAGGACTATGTTGAAGATTCATCTTTTAGAGCGCTTTTTATTTCTTTAAATAAAATGTTTGCTTTATAATATACAACATGTTTGTCTCTCTTTTGATAAGTTTTAAATCTATCTTAAGTTGTAACTCATTTATACTTTTAATGTATATGAAATTTCCTTTTCGAAAGATCTAATGATGTAATTCCTTCATTTTTAGTATTTTACGATTCATAACCAAGTGCTTGTATTTTCGTTGCATTCATTATAAGAAATATTTTAAACTAAGAATATTTGTTGCCTTGGTGGAATGTTAGGACACTCATTCCCTACTAATTTGGGTCGGGGTCGTGACAGAGATGGTATCAGAGCATAGATTATGAACCCATAGACGATTAAACATATGTTTCAAACGTTATGGATTTTAAGTTTCCATATAATGGATGTAAGATTAAATATCGGAATTATGTGATAACCCTCCACATGTCTTAGATTCTATATAATTGTTTATATATAATTTTTCTTCTAATTTTCAATCTTGATATAGTATAATACATCTTACATTTGGCCATGACTATTGAAAATGACCAAGAAAAGATCAACTACGGGAGCTAGTGGTTCATATATGAAAGGACTGGAAGGTGCATATAAGGCGACTGGTAGTCTAGAAAAGATTGTGGAGCATCAAGTGAATAATGGATCACCAAGGAATGCTGAAGAAAGTAGTTATACTATTGAACAATTCAAGGAGTTTAATCCGCCATCTTTCAAATGTACTCCTAACCCCACTGAAGAAGAAAGTTGGGTAATTCAGATGGAAAATATGCTCAATGTTCTTAAGTATACCGATGAACAAAGGGTTTCATTTGCAACATTTATGTTAGAAGGTGAAGTCGAGCATTGGTGGAGAATGACTAAGAGAATACACAAGGAACGGAATAATTTCATAGGTTTGAATGACTTCATAGTGATATTTTATGAGAATTATTTTCCTGAAATAGTGAAAGATGTCATGATAGCTGAGTTCATGAGTCTAGTGCAAGGGAATATGACAGTTAATTAATACGAGGCAAAGTTTACTGGGTTATCCCATTTTGCACGACATGTTGTGGTAACTGACGTTTTAAAATCTAAGAAGTTTGAATGTGTGTTAAGGTTGAATATTCGTAGTAGAATTTCCATCCTAAAGTTAACCCCATATAGTGACATCATGACTAGGGCTACGATATCCAAGAGGTATGGCAAGGGGTACAATCGAATTAGAGATGGTAAGAGGAAGTTTGTGGAACAAATAGGGAAGAACACAAATAATAAAAATAATTTTAGGAGTACACCCACTGTTGGGGGAGCTAATGATAACAAACATCACAATAACAAGATATGTCAGTAATGTGGAAAGATGCATGGAGGACAACCTTGTTACATGGATTCAGGAGCTGGTTTTAGACGGGGGACATAAAGGACATCAAACAAAAGACTGCCCAACCCCAACAAGGGTTCCGGTACAACCTTTAGGGTAAAAGAAGGACGAAGTCAAGCATGATAGAGTTTTTGAACTTTCTATCTAATGCAGTAGTGTCAGGTACACTTTTTATATGTGCATAACCTTTTCACGTTTTAATAGTTCCTGGTACTACCCTTTCATTTGTGTCTATACGTTTTGTTAACCATTTTCCTAATATGTCTGAACCCTTGAAACATAGCACTAACATTTCTACTCTTTTATGTGAGTTATTGATGGGAACATTAGTATATGAATCTTGCCCTATAGATGTTAGTAGTCATTAACTATTTTCCAATTTGAGAGTTTTAGAAATAAGAGAGTTTCAAGTCATTTTGGGGATGGATTGGTTAGCATCGTATCATGTTAAGGTAGATTGTTTTGAGACTAAAAATACTTTCCAAATTTCTAACCAGCCATAATTCAGTTTTGAAGGAACTAGTATCCTATCTCCCATGTATATTATCTCTAGATTTCAAGATTGTAGTTTTCTTAAGAAGGGATGTCAAGGATTCCTTGCAAGTGTTATTAATTTTCAAATAAAAGAGCCTAGTTTAGAAGATATTCCTATAGCTAAACATTTTCCTGAGGATTTACCCAGTCTACCTCCTTGTAGAGAAATAAAGTTTACAATTGACCTTATTCCTGGAACTATACCAATATCAAAACCACCTTATCACATGGCACCTTTAGAATTACGGGAATTAAAAGTTCAATTAGAGAATCTATTAGACAAGGGTTTTATTAGACCAACTGTATCCCCTTGGGGTGCTCCAGTGTTATTTGTTAAAAAGAAGGATGGGACAATGAGGTTATGTATAGATTATTGTGAACTAAATAAGGTGACCATTAAGAATAAATACCCCTTACCTCGTATAGAGGATTTATTTGACCAACTTCAAGGTGTGCAAATATTTTCAAAGATTGACCTTAAGTCAGGCTATCACCAATTAAAGATTAAGGCAGATGATATTTTGAAATCATCTTTTCGTACTAGATATGGTCACTATAAATTTCTTGTGATGCCATTTGGGCTAACTAATGCATCAACCGCTTTTTTGGATATGATGAATAGAGTGTTTAGAAAATATTTGGATAAATGTGTGGTTATTTTCATTGATGACATCCTTATTTATTCCAGAAGTATTAAGAACACAAAAAGCATTTAGGGATTGTGTTACAAATCCTTGGGAGGGAGAAATTATATGTGAAATTAAAGAAGTGTGAGTTTTGGTTGCCTAGCGTCTCTTTTCTAGGACATGTTATTTTCAAAGAAGGAGTGTCGGTTGACCCTCAAAAGATAGAGGCTATACTAGATTGGCCTAGACCAACTAACATGATGGAGATTCATAGTTTTCTTAGATTAGCAGGTTAATATCGTAGATTGGTTAAGGATTATCTATTATTGCCAAACCTCTATCTAGATTAACAGAAAAGAAGGTTAAATATTAATGGTCCGAGTAACTTGAGAATATTTTTCAAAAACTTAAGAATGGATTAGTAGCTACACTAATTTTGACTATTCCTTCTGGGACAGGGGGATTTATGATTTATAGTGACGCTTCTAAAAATGGTTTGGGATGTGTACTTATGAAGAATGTAAAATTAATAGCTTATTCCCTGAAATAGTTAAAACCACATGAGAAGTATTATCCAACCCATTACCTAGAATTAACAGCTGTAATATTTTATCTTAAGATTTGGGGCCATTATGTGTATGGCCAGACATGTAAGATTTATACCGATTATAAGAGTTTAAAATATTTCTTTATTCAGAAAGAATTGAACATGAGACAAATGAGGTGGTTAGAATTGATGAAGTATTATGATTTAAATATTCATAATCATCGAGGTAAAGCTTGTTAAGGGACTTGAGAATTATGGAAATAGATGTATGTATTTATATCAAATGAGGAATAATAGCAAACTTACAAGTACAACCTATGTCGATGGAAAGGATCAAAATTGCATAAGTAAATGACCCATGACTGAAAAAGATTAGAGAAGAAGTTATTGAAGGGAAGAGAATTAAATTTATGATATGAGATGATATATTAAGGTTTGGAAATAGAATGTTCCGCTAAATGCCCAACCGAAGAGGAAAATATTAGAGGAAGGTCATTACTCAAGATTTGCATATCATCCCCAATGTACAAAGATGTATAGGAATCTTCGAGAAGTATTTTGATGGAATAACATGAAGAGTGAGAGAAAAAATTGTATCTCAGTGTTTGGTTTGTCAACAAATAAATGTTAAACATAAGAAACCATCAGAATTCTTACAACCCCTAGCTATCCCTGTGTGGAAATGGGAACATATTAGTATGGATTTTGTGATAGGTTTACCAAGGATTTCAAATGGTAATGATTCTATTTGGGTGATTATTGATAGGTTAACTAAATCTGCTCATTTTCTTACCATTAATAGTCCCCATTCTTTGGAAAAGTTAGCTAAGTTGTATGTACAGGAAATTGTTAGGCTTCATGGAACCCCAATTTTAATCGTTTCTGATTGTGACCCTATATTCATGTCTCGCTTTTGGAAAAGCCTATAAGAAGCCATGGGAACACAATTGAATTTCAGCACCACTTTGCATCCTTAAAACGATGGATAATATTAAATAATCATTCAAACCATAGAGGATATGCTTAGGGATTGTGTACTTGGTCTGAAGTGGAATTTGGATGATCATTTACCGTTAGTAGAATTTGCATATAATAATAGTTATCAAGAAAGTATTCAAATGGATCCATATGAGGCACTCTATGGTAAAATATGTCGATATCTTTCATGTTAGGTAGAAGTTGGAGAGAGAAAATTATTGGGAACAAAATTGATTCAGATCACAACACAGAAAGTAAAATTGATACAACATCGATTTCGAATCGCTCAAATCCCTCAAACGAGTTATGTTGACAATCTCCACTGATAGTTAGAATTCCAAATAGGATATTATGTGTTCTTACAAGTATCACCATCAATAGGAGTAATCTAATTTGGAAAGAAAGGGAAGTTGAGTCCAAGATACATAGGACCTTTTGAAATCCTTGAAAGGATAGGATTTGTTGCATATAAAATTGATTTACCCCCTGAACTCTCTAGTGTGCATATTCTATTTCACGTGTTAATGATGAAGAAATACATCCCAGATCCAACGCATATCTTAAGTCATGAACCTCTTCAAGTTTGAGAAGATCTGACCTACATTGAGCATCCAGTAGAAATTTTGGACCATAAAGGCCAAATATTATGAACGGAGGTAATTCCATTGGTCAAAGTATTATGGTGTAATCATTCCGTTAAGGAAAAAACATGGGAGCGAGAAGATGAAATAAAGGAGAAATATCCATACCTATTTGAAAATTAATGTACATCAAGTTTGGGGACCAAACTTTTTATAAGGAGGGTAGGATATAATGACCTGAATTTTATATGATCATATATAGTTTTTACAATTGCGTCTCACTTATTATCTGATAAATGTTGTATAATTACATACGTGATATTCTAGGTTCTTAATATGACAAAGCCCATTTTTAAATTTGAAGAATCAATTGTAAAAAGGGTCAAATTGAAGTTTTATGACACATCTTAAGCTAAATGATAAGTTTCGGGGTAGAAAATGTAATTTTATGAAACTTTAAGGATTTGATTTTAATTAAAAAAGTTTCTGGAACCAAATGAAAATTAAAAGGGACATTTTTGTAAATAAAATATTTTCAAGGAGCTTTAAGAAATATTAAAAAGATAGTGTGAAATTACCAAAATGCCCTTCATGTATAAAATTACCATTATACCCTTAATCACGTTCCACATCGAGCTTGACACCTCGTGCTTGGTTTTGACACCTCCAACGTACATGTGTCATCTTTAGAGGAAAAGATAAAACACATGTCATGCATTTAGAAAAGCTAAAACACGTATTGTCGTTTGGTGAAATAAGACTGCAAGACTACTTCGTTTCGCGACACTACAACGCTGACTCGTCGTTGTGAGAGCTTGGTCACCCAGACATGTGTCAACACCCAAATATCTTTGAAAAACTATAAATAGAGTATTTAGGATCATTTATTATCGGAAATTACTCCAAAAGTTTACAAGGAATTTATAAGAGAAAGTGCGGATAAGAAGAAGTTTATTTTAGTGATCTAAGAATCAATATATGTAACTTCAAACTTCTATTTTAGGTGAGTACTCTATTACATTCCTTGTGTATTTTGATTAGATGATATTAAGGACATCGATGATTCCATCATTTGTAATATGGGTATGTCTCTCGATATAGGCATCTGATTTGAATTTTAAAATTTTTATTCGGCCTATGGAGACTCTTACTATGTTGGCCTTGATTATCTGGTGGAAATATTTGGGCGGTGCCTTCCCAGCTGGTTTACCACTGATGGGACCTAAACAAGGTGTTGTTCCATAGATCATGATTTTCTCTCTGTGTTCTTATTGGGTGAAAATATTTGGTGACGCTACATATTTGGGTATTCGAGCGTACATGGCCACAAAAATTGAATAATTAGCATATTGCTCAATTGTTTTATCTGTTCTATTATGAACTGTTTATTCTGAAAATAGATAATGTCAATTAATTTATATATATAATGGAAAATTCCTATCTCTACATATATGAATTATGTTACAAATTGAATAGGTATCCATTTTCTGAAAAACCTTGGAATGTCTGGAGATTGAACCTCATTTGGCTTTTAACTGATGTTGTATAATTAACCATTTTTTAGGAAATAAGTGGGATCGCGGAGGGAATGTAAAAGGACTATGTTGAAGATTCAAATTTTAGAGATCTTTGTATTACTTTAAATAAAATGTTTGTTTTATCATATAGAGCGTGTTTGGCTCTCGTGTAATAAGTGTTAAATTATGTCTTAAGTTGTAACCCATTGATACTTTTAATGTATATGAATTTTCCTTTTAGAAATATCTAATGACTTAATTCCTTCATTTTCAGTATTTTACGATTAATAACCATGAAATTGTATTTCGGTTGCATTTATTATAAGAAATATTTTAAAACAAGAATATTTGTTGCCTTGGTGGCATGTCAAGACACTTGTTCCTTACTAATTTGGGTAGGGTTCGTGACAAGCATTTAATTAAATTAGAAACTTGAACTAATGGATAACAGACAGAGGTCAAGATGGGATAAGATGGAGGAGATCTTCCTTTGGTGAATTTAAGGTTCCCTACCCTAATCTACTATTTCCTTCAATCTATAATGAATTCGAATCTTCATCATGGTGATCAATGGGAATTCTTCGATCCTGATATTGCAAAACTTAACAATCAACAAATCCCAAATGTTAATCATCAACCAAATACACCTGTCATGACAAATAAGAACATTGATATGGAACCTCAAAAATCCTTTACTAGCTCTCCAAGAACATATTCTATCATACTAATAATGAACTTAGAAGTAACTCATTTAGAGGGAGAGAGAAGTAAGAATCCTAGATACACCTTGGCAGGCAGCCAAGCATACCAACCACCCTCCAAGATATTTGTTAAGTATTAAAAGCTTCGTAATAAATGACCATGGTGGATGAGTGAACTCTGATTTATAATAAATCACTCTCTCTGATTTATAGTTTTCTCTAACAATAACTTTTGAACTCTCAAAAGAACATCCCTTCCTTAGAGGTGGATGAGGCCCTTAAATAGCCCCCACACCACTCTCGACATAACTCAGTCATTCATAAATGTGAAAGACATCCCTCATAATTTATGTCACAAACATTAAATTCCAATACATGCCCGCGCATCAGAGGACTGTCGTCACAGAGGTGGCTCAACACCTATCTGATAGCCCCAAATACCACGATGGTTTACTCAAGTGCAGAGTTGACATTACCTAGCTAGCTAGTGACATCTCATAGAGAGGATGTGACATTAAGTAGAGGGTTATTTGGTTCATAATTTAACGCCCGATGGAACTCAAGGCTACCCTGCCCAAGGTTCCATGGTCAAGGTCCTTTTGTGTTTTAAGAGGTATATCTAAGATGGTAAGGACAATACCCAACGGTGCCTCACTTCTTAATCCTCCAAACCAAGTCCCCCTGAGGTTCCCACGATGAGGTTGTTTGATACAACATGAAAGCTCTCCGAGGCCCTATCAAGCCTAGTCTCTTGCAAGTACCGTTCGACCTCCCACTAAAAATCATTATAACCGTTACAACTCATAGTAAATATAAATAAAAGGATGCAACAAGACTAAGTAAATAAATAGGACTAAAGGATGATCTCCCTCAGCCAGCTTCTTCGCTGAAAGATCTCCTTGGGCTGCCACGGTGAACTACCTCACCTGAGCTGCATCGTTGCCTTATCGATCTGCATCGCTGCCCTACTGAGATGCATCTCTTGAGCTGCATCACTGAGCTACATCACTGCCTTAATCCCTTGAGTCTGTTGCATTAGCGGGGGGGATTAATTCTAATTTTGAGATTATATTCAAGCCCCCTACATTTTCCCCTTCGTGGAGGGATTTGTTGTGGGAATAAGAAATGTCTGCACAAAAACTTCTAAATCCGATGACCTTTGGTGTCTCTGTCTTCGTTATGGCCTCTGCCATTATCACTTCTAGGAAAAAGTAAAATTCTCCTGGATGTACCTACACCAAAGTGTTGTGGATTGTCAACGATTGGCAAACGGACATCGCCACTTTTTTTATTCTTGAGCTTTTATCCTTTTGTCTTTGCTTCCTAGGCTAATTTGAAAATCTCCTAAAACACCTACTGACTTTCTCAAATACCCATTTTGACTCTTGGGAAGTGAAATTCTCCCATTGGTGCCATTATGGGGGTATAATTATAGGTAGTGGGTTTTTTCGTTGGGACTGCCCCTATCATTGAGACTTGTCGAATTCCCTGTTGTAAGCTTTTCCCTAGGAAATTCTCCCTATGAAAGTGCCACTTTGTTTGGGCTCTGCTGTATCATCGTTTATTCATGTTCGAATAAGAAGAAAAATTCTTCCTCATGTATCTGAGTCACAATTAAACAATGTTTGGACTTATGGCGAGGGGACATCATAGATTTTTGAACCGTTGTGATAATTTTTGCGTTGGGAGAGATCGGATATGTCTGACAAAAATTCTGGTGCCAAAACTCATTCTTGATTAGGAAGAAAACCCCTTTTATTCCCCATGTGTCACTTCATTAATGACGTGGTGCTTTCTTTTCAACTACCAGGACACTCCCCGAAGTGCCACGTCTCCACTTGAAATGATTATAAGCGGCTTTGCACGTATGTTAGTGGGAAAACTCAAAAAATGGGTTTAAAGGATTGCAAACGTCTATTTTTCAAAAACACTTAGCCATTTCTTCTTCGTCTTCTTCAAACTACCAGAGGTTTTTTAGAGAGAGAAATATTCAAAGCGCCATTGTTAATAAGGTTTTCTCAAGTTCTCTCCCTGTCATAATCTCTTTTATCACCACTTGTGGTTGTATTCCTCCATTTTCGTCCCCCTTTCCTCTTCTTTAAGCTTTTCTTCTTCCACCATCCACTGCCATGACCTCTTCCAATGTTCCTAGCATGACCACCACCAGTGCTCTGCCTATAACCACACTAGACGCTGCCTCCTTAGTGGAAACACGCCAAGAATAACTGCATTTTTACCACCAGTCTCCTATCTTTGGCAAAGATGATGTGTTCTCTGAGGGGTGCAGGACTTGCCATTTTTTAGCCAAGTATGAAGCTTTATTGCTGGGTGATGAAGACCAAGATTCCACTACATAGGGCTATTTTCCTCCAGAGGAGACTATGAGGTTCCTTCTTGACAGAGGTGACTTCCCTTGGTCCCATATTGACTTCAAAGGACCCGGTGGTTCCCCTTACCACTTAGATTCTTAGAACTCATTTATGCAGACCACTTACTCTGACACTCTTTCTAAGTTTGGTCTCTATATAGCTTCCTAGTTTGGGGAGTTTACTCTATCCAAACACAATGTTTCCCTTCAAATCTTGGTCTCCCATTGGAACATTACAACTCACACAATCGTTGCTTCATGGGGAGAGTTTACTATTACTTTTGAGGATATTTTTGAGATGCTTAGGCTTGAGCCCATAGGGATTTTGTCTTATCACGATGATGCTTTGGACGCCGAAGAGGCAAAGGCCCGAGCAGACTTGGAACAGATTTACATGAGGTGTATCGATACTTCTAATAAGGCTACCTTCACTCCCCTCATAAAGTAGTTATATCGTACTAACCCCGCTGCTTGATTTGGCCCAAGGAAAGGTACATCTCTTGAGTTACCAACCTACATACTTGTGATTCTATCTCATTTTGTCTTTCCTGTTAAGCCCATTGATCAACTACATAGGGACTTAATTAATTTGTCTGTCCATTTGGCTAGGGGATATAAGCTTCCTATAGTAGCCATGGCCTTAGGGTCACTTTATACATATTTGGACAGGACCCATATGGATATGGAACGGTCCTTGGGCAGATAAAACTTGGCCAATTTTGCCAATTCCATCATTTTGAATAGTTTTATTTACTTCTATTTTCTCGAGATATCTACCAACTGTATTACCCTTCGTGCTGGGGAAATTATCAAGCCCCATCGTCTTTTTTATTTCCACAAGAAAAAAATTAGAAAGGAGCTTCTGGGTATGTTTGACAAAGCAAGTTTCTTCGTGATAAGGCCCTATAGTGAAGATTCTTTTGCCCATAATTGGAAATTTTTTTGGTTCCATACCTAGGGTGGTGGGTCACACTTCGAAGGATCTTATAACAGAGGACCTTCTTTTCCCATCATTTTGGCTTTGAATCCCAGCTATCTGCACTCTTACACTAACTGTGGGTATATGTCTGAACATTCAACCATTGCAGTCGTCGGTTTGGGTATGACCAAGGTGCTCCTCAACCCGTGTTTCAATATTCTCACCCCAAGGCATCTTTACCTGTGGACTGTTCTTTTTATACTGTGTCAGCTGCTTTCACAATCTACTCAGCCATAAGTGGTCGTGTTACCAAACCTGCACTTTCTAAGAAGGGGGACGTAACCAGTGATTTTGCAATGAAGTATTAGCCAAGACTGATAGCCAAAATTCACGAATTCTTCCAAAGCCCCCCACTTTACCCCATTATTCAGAGTTTTCCCCCTTTGGAGCTGGGGTTAAAGGGGAATTCCATTATGGGAATTAAGTTCCCGCTTAGCCAAACACTGAAGCACCCTCCTAGCGAGCTGCCTCTATACTACCAAGCAATCCCCATTGTTGTAGCCAAAGCCAAGAAAGTTTCAATGCCTGAACCCCCAGTTGGAGGTACCTCTTTCACTGAAGCTTCTAGTGAAGGTCCCTCACAACCCCTTTCAAAAAAAGCAAAGAAGACCAGGAGCGGGGCCTCTTCGAATTCAATGTCCCCACATAAATCCCAAGACCTTATAGATGATTTTCCCATTGCCTCCATTCCTCCCAATGTTGATGTGCCTGAGGAAATAAGGGAGGCTGTTAGAAAGGAGGTATAACGGCATTAATAGATATTTCGACAAACTGTGTCATCAGTTCCTCCTACTGAGTCATTTCCCATTATCTTGGTGGATCATACTAAAGGGACTTCGTGAAAAAAAAGTGGTCCTTCAGGTACTGGCATTTCTGGTAAGAGGAAGAAAACTTTGGGAACTAAGGAAAGTAAAAAACAAGCCTTTATAGTGCAATCCACAATAGTTACCTCTACTCCTAGGATTTCTACTTCTCTTTCTCCCGATGCAGTTATACCGATTGATGATAGCCTTGAGACTGTAGTTGATCTCGACAAGAGGGATTCTCCTCACTCATCTCCCCCAGCTTCAGCCATTATCATACCATCACACTCTTTTTCTGAGCATGAGGTTAGTCTTCCAATACTTAGTCGTTTATAGCTTAGTGAATTCTTTAATGTTTTCATCAGGAGGATGATGAAGAAAGGCCTTCTCCTCTAATCAACCCTTTCGTGGGAGGATGCGTTGGTGTATTTATGATCGAATCATATCCTCCCCATTCTCCCATGATAGGTCTTACTTACTCGTGTCATTCGACCTCCAATCGAGCAGAGGAGGCTGGCCAGAGGTCTGATGTTCTTGTTGAGTCTGTGGGGGTTTCCTCTCATCCAGAGGAGACTCCCCCAACTTTTTCTAATACACCCTCTATGGCGGTGGTTCCTCTGATGTGATTCCAGTTTTTCCAAGATCTCCCAAGGTAACAAGTTCTAAACACTTCTAAATCTTTCTATTTTATCTTTTATACTGTGTGAATATTCTTATTCTCTTGATGTATTTCAGGTTGAGGTAGCTTCCTTTTTGGCTTCATCGTTGGCCAACATCCTTCTTCTACCTCCATTGACAAGACCCATAACTTTCGTTCCCCCTTTCTACCATATTACTAAGGTGAGTTAAGTGTGAAGTGTGTTTTTTCCTTTTGTGTATTATTCCCCTCCTCTAAGACTTAGTTTTCTTTTTTAGAGCTTTCTCCCAGTCTTATCCCACCATTATCCTTTGGGATTCTATAAGTTTCTAAGGTCACCGTTGTCTCTTCTTCCCATCCTGGTGCTTCGTCTGCCCCCATTAGCATTGGGACATCTATGGAAGGTTAAACGGCACCCTCAAGTTCTCCCCCAATACTGGACTTAGTTCCTTTGGTTGACTCAGGAGCTTCATCCAATATTGAGGTTCCTCTGGATGGGGTTGCTCTAGTTGAGGGTGCTATGGTGGCTTTTGAGGAGATGAATCTGCCCTCAACAGATCCCGCCGTTGTAGCCTCTTTAGTGATTCCCGTTCTTTCTCCAATCATTGCTGAGGTATTTTTCTATTTTCTCTTCATTCCTTATTGTTTATCCTTTATTTTGACAATGTACAATCTAAAAGAACCTCATTTTTAAACTTTCAAACTCCACCAGCAATGGAGACTTAATAATGAAAACCACTTGTTAAGATTTTTCTTTTATAAAATTCCACCAATAACGGTGACACCCATAATGGTGACTTAACAATGACAACCACTTATTAAGATTTTTCTTCAAACTCCACCAGTAACGGTGACTTAATAATGATAAACACTTATTAAGATTTTTCGTCAAACTCCACCAGCATCGGTGACTTAACGATGATAAACAGTTGTTAAGATTTTTGTCAAACTCCACCAGTAATAGTGACTTAAGAATGATAAACACTTGTTAATATTTTTCATTAAACTCCACGAGTAACGGTGACTTAACAATGATAAATACTTGTTAATATTTTTCGTCAAACTCCACCAGTAACGGTGCCTTAACAATAATAAACACTTGTTGACATTTTTCATAAAACTCCACCAATAACGGTGACTTAACAATGATAGACACTTGTTAAGATTTTTTCTTTCACTTAACTCATTTTTTTGCTTAATTTGTCCCCAGACTGCTGGGGAGTCCCCTTGCGTTGCAGAGAATCTCCAGCGATTCCTTCGCTTGTCACCTCACCAAATCGGGAACCACCTGTATCTGAGGAAATGAGTCCTAATGACCAAGGCTCCACAATAGGTGCTCTGGCCGATAGTGAATCTAGTTACGATCTTCTTATGCCAGCTCTAGATCCTTATGAGTTTTATCTCATGCTCCTTCATCGCTCTCCCCAACTACCTGCCAGTCATCGATTGGTGATTGGATAGATTACAACTCATCACCCTGAGACTTTTACTGTCGGCTGCCTACATTCAAACATTCTCGTGATGAGCCACATGCTTCAAGGTATGGCAATCATTGTTACTGACATCATCATTACTCCCACTACAAAAGTTATAAGGCCCATCCTTAACCAATTTTTAGGCTATCTAAAGGAGTTGGGCCGAGATGGCTTCCAATTTAGCTAGCTGATTGGACACTTAAAGATGTTAAAGAGTCATCAATTGGAACATTATAGGGAACTACTACAGAAGCATCAAGATGCTCAACGAGCTAAGGAAGCTAGACTATCCAAACTAACATCTCTACTTGAAGCTGCTAATAAAAAGGTGGAGGATATTAAAGATACTTTGCGTCTAG
Organism: Sambucus nigra; assembly: GCA_949130495.1. NCBI lineage: Eukaryota > Viridiplantae > Streptophyta > Magnoliopsida > Dipsacales > Adoxaceae > Sambucus > Sambucus nigra. The sequence goes on along the minus strand of OX422217.1, from coordinate 329,526,773 downwards.
AGAAGCTGAGTTGAGAGAAACTCCTCATTGAGTGTGCCCAAGCTCAGATAAGGATGGAAGGTTCTATCAATGCTCAACAAGCATGCCTAATAGCTTCTTTGGGTCTTTTTAGAGATTATTTCTATGCCTCAGACATGTGGTTCCTCCTGGACTGATGACCTCCCACATGCTTGTATATATTTTTAGTTTTCCTTCTTATGTAAATCCTGGGCAATAGTTCCTATTTTTGTAAAACCTCCCAATTTATGAATGAAATAGAAGTTATAACTTGTTTTCATGCCACTTTTTTGTGTTATAACTGCTTTCATGAAATACAAACTTTGCCCTCTTCCATCTCACTCTAGTTACAACAAAAGACATCTTTCGAGAAAAATAATGACTTATCACTACACCAAAACTGGCGATTGGTCACGGCCAAAATCCCTGACCAAAATTATGGGTCGCGAACTTGGGCCGCGACCATTTCGGGCATGACCATTTTCGTGGGTCACGGCCCAAGTCCGTGACCAAAAAATGGTCACGACTGAGAGGGGTCACGGAAGATGGTCGCGGACTTGGGCCGTCACCCTTGCCATGACGGGTCGCGACCCTCATCCGTGGACAATAACCGTGATAAATTGGTCACGGCCAAAGTCCACGATCCACGTCCGTGACAAAAAAAATTAAAAAAAACTTGGTCGCGGCCCTCGTCCGTGACCCACAACCGCGACAAATTGGTCGCAGCCAAAGCCCGCGACCCACGATCGTGATAAAAAAATTTAAAAAAATTGGTCGCGTCCCTCAGCCGTGACCCACACCGTGACAAATTGATCGCGGACAAAGTCCGTGACCCACAACCGTGAAAAAAAAATGGTCGCGGCCTAAGTTCGTGACCCACAACCGTGACGAAAAAATGGTCGCGGACTTTGACCGCGACCATTTTTATGCCCGACGAAAAAAACAAAAATGGTCATGGATAAAGTCGATGACCATATTTAACTATAATTTAAAGAAAATATATTTTTTTTGGTCCAATCCTAAAATTAGGGGTCCTGTGAGTGCACCATCGGTTGCAACGTGTAACGTTGGACGCGTACGAGGTGTTACAAATATTTATTATTGGCAAAATAATAAAAAAAATCACAAAGTGCGAATCGAGAACGTTGTTAATAAACAAATATATATACAAACTTAAAAATATTACACGTCTTAATAATTCACAAACCAAAAAAAATTGGGCAGAGTTTCCTCTATTTTCTTGACTTTAGAAACCTTGTAAATGTAAAACCTACTTATTATAAAGCCCGCACGGCCATAAAATTCAACAATCAAATTATAAAAGCCCGCACGGCCATAAAACTAAACTATAAAAGCCCGCACGACTGTAACACATAAAGAACAAAATCCTGAATGTCCACAACATATAAACAATCTTCATGTTGTAAACCATTGTCTCCTTCATTTGTTCCGCGTGGTAAAATCCTACAAATGATAGGATACATAAAAAAAATATCAGTAACCAAGTAGTTTTACGAAAAAATTAATCAAGCGGAAAAATTGCATATATGAGTTAAAATTATCAACATATGAATATTTTTATGCCTAACTCTAGAAATATGAAAATTACCGTCGTATTCTCAGACCGAAAGTCCCGCAACTGCATGGTCAGTTTCGACGAGTTACATTGGTCCCGTGGGAGGTGTTGGTGCCACCCACGGGGCCGTTCGGGGGTTGTTTCAGGTTTCCCCCCACTAACGCCATGTTTTTCCTCAGTCTAGAAATATGGAAATTACCGTCGTATTGTCAAACCGGGAGTCACGTGGCTTCGGGGTCAGTTCCTACGAGTTACATTGGTCCCGTGGGAGGTGTTGGTGCCTCCCACGGGGCCGTTCGGGGGCTGTTTTGGGTTTTCACCTTCTAAAATCATGTTTTTAATCGTAAGTCTAGAAATATGCAAATCATTGTCGTATTCTGAAACCGAGAGACCCGCGACGGCGAGGTCAGTTCCTACGAGTTACATTGCTCCCGTGGGAGGTGTTGGTGCCACCCACGGGGCCGTTCGGGAGCTGTTTCGAGTTTTCCCCCCACTAATGCCATGTTTTGCCTAAGTCTAGAAATATGAAAATTATCATTGTATTCTCAAATCGAGAGTCCCGCGGCTGCATCGTCAGCTCCTACGAGTTACATTGGTCCCGTGGGAGGTGTTAGTGCCTCTCACGGGGCCGTTCGGGAGCTGTTTTGGGTTTTCACGCTCTAACGCCATGTTTTTAAGCCTAAGTCTAGAAATATGCAAATTATCATCGTATTCTAAAACCACGAGACCCGCGACTGCGGGATCAGTTCCTACGAGTTACATTGGTCCTGTGGGAGGTGTTGGTGCCACCCATGGCGCCGTTCGAGGGTTGTTTTGGGTTTTCCCCAACTAACGCCATTTTTTGCCTAAGTCTAGAAATATAAAAATTATCGTTGTATTTTCAAATCGGGAGTCATGCAGATGCATGGTCAATTCCTATGAATTACATTAGTCCCGTGGGAGGTGTTGGTTCCTCCCACAGGGACATTCGAGGGTTATTTTGGGTTTTCACGCTCTAACGCCATGTTTTTAAGCCTAAGTCTAGAAATATGCAAATTATCATCGTATTCTCAAACCAGGAGACCGGAGGTTGCGGGGCAGTTCCTACGAGTTACAATGGTCCTGTGGGTGCTGTTGGTGCCACCCACGGGGCCGTTCAGGGGTTGTTTTGACTTTTCACCCTCTAATGCCATGTTTTGCTTAAGTTTAGAAATATGCAAATTATCGTTGTATTCTCAAACCGGGAGTCTCGCGGCTGCGTGGTCAGTTCCTACGAGTTGCATTGGTCCCATGGGAGGTGTTGGTACCACCCACGGGGCCATTCGAGGGCTGTTTTGGGTTTTCACCCTCTAACACAATTTTTATAAGTCTAAGTCCAGAAATATGCAAATTATGGTCATATTCTCAAACCGTGAGTTCTGCGGCTGCGTGATCAGTTCCTACGAGTTACATTGATCCCGTGGGAGGTGTTGGTGCCACCCACGGAGCCGTTCAGGGGTTGTTTCGGGTTTTCACCCTCTAATGCCATGTTTTTAAACCTAAGTCTAGAACTAGGTAAATTATCATAATATTCTCAAATCGAGAGTCCCATGGATGCGCGGTCAGTTCCAATGAGTTACATTGGTCCCATGGGAGGTGTTGGTGTCTCCCACGAGTCCGTTCGGGGGCTGTTTCGAGTTTTCACCCACTAACGCCATATTTTTAAGCCTAAGTCAAGAAATATAAGAATTACCGTCGTATTCTCAAACCGGGAGACCCACAGCGGCGCGGTCAGTTCCTAGGAGTTACATTTCTCCCGTGGGAGGTGTTGGTGCCCCTCACGGAGCCGTTCGGGGGCTGTTTTGGGTTTTCACCCTCTAACGCGATGTTTTTAAGCCTAAGTCTAGAAATATGCAAATTATCATCATATTCTCAAACCGGGAGTTCCGCGGCTGCGTGATCAGTTCCTACGAGTTACATTGATCCCGTGTGAGGTGTTGGTGCCACCCACGGGGATGTTTCGAGTTTTCACCCTCTAATGCCATGTTTTTAAGCCTAAATCTAGAAATAGGCAAATTATCGTCGTATTCTCAAACTGAGAGTCCCGTGGATGCGCGGTCAGTGCCTATGAGTTACGTTGGTCCCGTGGGAGGTGCTGGTGCCTCCCACGGTCCGTTCGGGGGCTGTTTTGAGTTTTCACCCTCTAACGCCATGTTTTTAAGCCTAAGTCCTGAAATATGCAAATTACCTTCGTATTCTCAAACCGGGAGACCCACAACTGCGTGGTCAGTTCCTACGAGTTACATTTCTGCCGTGGGAGGTGTTGGTGCCCCCCACGGAGCCGTTCGGGGGTTGTTTTGTGTTTTTACCCTCTAACGCCATGTTTTACCTATGTCTAAAAATATGCAAATTGTCATTATATTCTCAAACTGGGAGTCCCGCGCCTGCGCGGTCAGTTCCTACGAGTTACATTGGTCTCGAAGGGGCTGGCAATTTTTGACACGATAACCCGTTTATGTTAATAACCCAAAATGACCCGAACTTGACACGATTATCTTGTATAGATTTAAGAGTAACTAAAACTTATACTCAAATAAAAATCAACGCGACCCAAAAATGACACGACTAACCCGAATTGCCACCCCTACCCGCGGGAGGTGATGGTGCCACCCACGGGGCCGTTCGGGGGCTGTTTTGGGTTTTCACCCTCTAACGCGATGTTTTTGAGCCTAAGTCTAGAAATAAGCAAATTACCGTCGTATTCTCTAACCGAGAGTTCCGCGGCTGCGTGATCAGTTCCTACGAGTAACATTGATCCCATGGGAGGGGTTGGTGCCACCCACGGGGCCGTTCGGGGGCTGTCTCGGGTTTTCACCCTTTAATGACATGTTTTTAAGCTTAAGTATAGAAAAAGGGAAAGTATCGTCGTATTCTCAAACCGAGAGTCCCGTGGATGTGCGATCAGTTCCTACGAGTAACATTAGTCCCGTGGGAGGTGTTGGTGCCTCCCACGAGTCCGTTCGGAGCTGTTTCGGGTTTTCACCCTCTAACACTATGTTTTTAAGCCTAAGTCTAGAAATAGCTGTTTCGGGTTTTCACCCTCTAACACTATGTTTTTAAGCCTAAGTCTAGAAATATGCAAATTATTGTCGTATTATCAAATCGGGAGACCCGCAGCAGCGCGGTCAGTTCCTATGAGTTACATTGCTCCCGTGGGAGGTGTTAGTGCCTCCCACGGTGCCGTTCGGGGGCTGTTTCGAATTTCACCCTCTAACGCCATGTTTTACCTATGTCTAGAAATATGAAAATTGTCGTCGTAATCTCAAACCGGAAGTCCCATGACTTCACGGTCAGTTCCTACGAGTTACATTGGTCCCATGGGAGGTGTTGGTGCCTCCCACGGGGCCGTTCGGGGGTTGTTTCGGGTTTTCACCCTCTAACGCCATGTTTATAAGCCTAAGTTTAGAAATATGCTAATTATCGTCGTATTCTCAAACCGGGAGTCCCGTGGATGCGCGGTCAGTTCCTACGAGTTATATTGATCCCGTGGGAGGTGTTGGTGCCTCCCACGGGGCCGTTCGGGGACTGTTTTGGGTTTTCACCCTCTAACGCCATGTTTTTAAGCCTAAGTCTAGAAATATGCAAATTACCATCATATTCTCAAACCGAAAGACCCGCAGCTATGCGTTTAGTTGCTACGAGTTACATTAGTCCCGTGGGAGGTGTTGGTGCCTCCCACGGGGCTATTTCGGGTGCTGTTTCGGGTTTTCACCCTCAAACGCCATGTTTTGCCTAGGTCTAGATATATGAAAATTATCATTGTATTCTCAAATCGGGAGTCCCGTGGCTACGCGGGCAGTTTCTACGAGTTATATTGGTCCCGTGGGAGGTGTTAGTGCCTCCCACAGGGCCGTTCGGGGGCTGTTTCGGGTTTTCACCCTCTAACGCCATGTTTTTAAGCCTAAGTCTAGAAATATGCTAATTATCATCGTATTCTCAAATCGAGAGACCCGCGGCTTCTTGGTCAGTTCCTATGAGTTACATTGGTCCCGTGGGAGGTGTTGGTGCCTCCCACGGGGCCGTTCGGGGGCTGTTTCGGGTTTTCCCCGCTAACGCCATATTTTTAAGACCGAGTCTAGAAATATACAAATTATCACTGTATTCTCAAATATGGTATCCCGTGGTTGCGCGATCAGTTTCGACGTGTTACATTGATCCCATAGGTGGGGTCGGTGCCTCCCACGGGGCCGTTCGGGGGCTATTTTGGGTTTTCGCCCACTAACGCCATGTTTTTAAGCCTAAGTCTAGAAATATGCAAATTATCGTCATATTCTCAAACTGGGAGTCCCCCGGCTGCGCGGTCAGTTCCTAAGAGTCACATTGGTCCCGAGGGAGGTGTTGGTGCCACCCACGGGGCCGTTCGGGGGCTATTCCGGGTTTTTCCCCCACTAACGCCATGTTTTGCCTAAGTCTAGAAATATGAAAATTATCGTCGTATTCTCAAACCGGGAGTCCCGCGGTTGCATGGTCAGTTCCTACGAGTTACATTGGTCCCGTGGGAGGTGTTGGTGCCATCCACGGGGCCGTTCGGGGGGCTATTTTGGGTTTTCACCCTCTAACGCGATGTTTTTAAGCCTAAGTCTAGAAATATACAAATTACCTCGTATACTCAAACCGGGAGTTTCGAGGCTACGTGATCAGTTCCTACGAGTTACATTGCTCCCGTGGGGGGTGTTGGTGCCACCCACGGGGCCGTTCGGGAGCTGTTTCGGGTTTTCCCCCCACTAATGCCATGTTTTGTCTAAGTCTAGAAATATGACAATTATCATTGTATTCTCAAATCGAGAGTCGCGCGGCTGCATCGTCAGTTCCTACGAGTTACATTGGTCCCGTGGGAGGTGTTGGTGCCTCTCACGGGGCCGTTCGGGAGCTGTTTTGGGTTTTCACGCTCTAACGCCATGTTTTTAAGCCTAAGTCTAGAAATATGCAAATTATCATCGTATTCTAAAACCACGAGACCCGCGACTGCGGGGTCAGTTCCTACGAGTTACATTGGTCCCGTGGGAGGTGTTAGTGCCACCCATGGTGCCGTTCGAGGGCTGTTTGGAGTTTTCCCCAACTAACGCCATTTTATGCCTAAGTCTAGAAATATAAAAATTATCGTTGTATTCTCAAATCGGGATTCCCGCAGATGCATGGTCAATTCCTACGAGTTACATTGGTCTCGTGGGAGGTGTTGGTTCCTCCCACGGGGACATTCGAGGGTTGTTTTGGGTTTTCACGCTCTAAGGCCATGTTTTTAAGCCTAAGTCTAGAAATATGAAAATTATCATCGTATTCTCAAACGAGGAGACCGGCGGTTGCGGGGAAGTTCCTACGAGTTACAATGGTCCCGTGGGTGGTGTTGGTGCCACCCACGGGGCCGTTCAGGGGTTGTTTTGACTTTTCACCCTCTAATGCCATGTTTTGCTTAAGTCTATAAATATGCAAATTATCGTTGTATTCTCAAACCGGGAGTCTCACGGTTGCGTGGTCAGTTCCTACGAGTTACATTGGTCCCATGGGAGGTGTTGGTACCACCCACGGGGCCGTTCGAGGGCTGTTTTGGGTTTTCACCCTCTAACACGATGTTTATAAGTCTAAGTCCAGAAATATGCAAATTACGGTCATATTCTCAAACCGTGAGTTCTGCGGCTATGTGATCAATTCCTACGAGTTACATTGATCTTGTGGGAGGTGTTGGTGCCACCCACGGAGCCGTTCAGGGGCTGTTTCGGGTTTTCACCCTCTAATGCCATGTTTTTAAGCCTAAGTCTAGAACTAGGTAAATTATCATAATATTCTCAAATCGAGAGTCCCGTGGATGCGCGGTCAGTTCCTATGAGTTACATTGGTCCCATGGGAGGTGTTGGTGTCTCCCACGAGTCCGTTTGGGGGTTGTTTCGAGTTTTCACCCACTAACACCATATTTTTAAGCCTAAGTCAAGAAATATAATAATTACCGTCGTATTCTAAAACCGGGAGACCCACATTGGTGCGGTCAGTTCCTAGGAGTTACATTGCTCCCGTGGGAGGTGTTATTGCCCCCCACGGAGCCGTTCGGGGGCTGTTTTGGGTTTTCACCCTTTAACGCGATGTTTTTAAGCCTAAGTCTAGAAATATGCAAATTATCATCATATTCTCAAACCGGGAGTTCCGCAGCTACGTGATCAGTTCCTACGAGTTACATTGATCCCATGGGAGACGTTGGTGCCATCCACGAGGCCGTTCAGGGGCTGTTTTGAGTTTTCACCCTCTAATGCCATGTTTTTAAGCCTAAGTCTAGAAATAGGCAAATTATCGTCGTATTCTCAAACCGAGAGTCCCGTGGATGCGCGGTCAGTTCCTATGAGTTACATTGGTCCCGTGGGAGGTGCTGGTGCCTCCCACGGTCCGTTCGGGGGCTGTTTTGAGTTTTCACCCTCTAACCCCATGTTTTTAAGCCTAAGTCCTGAAATGTGCAAATTACCATCGTATTCTCAAACCGGGAGACCCGGAACTGCGTGGTCAGTTCCTACTAGTTACATTGCTGCCGTGGGAGGTGTTGGTGCCCCCCACGGAGCCGTTCGGGGGCTGTTTTATGTTTTCACCCTCTAAGGCCATGTTTTGCCTATGGCTAAAAATATGCAAATTGTCATCATATTCTCAAACTGGGACTCCCGCGGCTGCGCGGTCAGTTTCTACGAATTACATTGATCCCATGGGAGGTGTTGGTGCCACCCACGGGGCCGTTCGGGAGCTATTTTAGGTTTTCACCCTTTAATGACATGTTTTTAAGCTTAAATAGAGAAAAAGGGAAATTATCGTCATATTCTCAAACCGAGAGTCCCGTGGATGTGTGGTCAGTTCATACGAGTAACATTAGTCCCGTGGGAGGTGTTGGTGCCTCCCACAGGTCCGTTCGGAGCTGTTTCGGGATTTCACCCTCTGACGCTATGTTTTTAAGCCTAAGACTAGAAATATGAAAATTACCGTCGTATTATCAAACCGGGAGACCCGCAGCTACGCGGTTAGTTCCTATGAGTTACATTGCTCCCGTGGGAGGTGTTAGTGCCTCCCACGGGGCCGTTTGGGGGTTGTTTCGAGTTCCACCCTCTAACGCCATGTTTTGCCTATGCCTAAAAATATGAAAATTGCCATCGTATTCTCAAACTGGAAGTCCCATGACTGCACGACAGTTCCTACGAGTTACATTGGTCCCATGGGAGGTGTTGGTGCCTCCCACGGGGCCGTTTGGGGGCTGTTTCGGGTTTTCACCCTCTAACGCCATGTTTTTAAGCCTAAGTCTAAAAATATGCTAATTATCGTCGTATTCTCAAACCGGGAGTCCCGTGGATGCGCGGTCAGTTCCTACGAGTTACATTGATCCCGTGGGAGGTGTTGGTGCCTCCCACGGGGCTGTTCGGGGACTGTTTTGGGTTTTCACCCTCTAACGCCATGTTTTTAAGCCTAAGTTTAGAAATATGAAAATTACCATCATATTCTCAAACCGGAAGACCTGCAGCTGTGCGTTTAGTTTCTACGAGTTACATTAGTCACGTAGGAGGTGTTGGTGCCTCCCACGGGGCTATTTCGGGTGTTGTTTCGAGTTTTCACCCTCTAACGCCATGTTTTACCTATGTTTAGATATATGCAAATTATCATTGTATTCTCAAATCGGGAGTCCCGTGGCTACGCGGGCAGTTTATACGAGTTATATTGGTCCCGTGGGAGGTGTTGGTGCCTCCCACAGGGCCGTTCGGGGGCTGTTTCGGGTTTTCACCCTCTAACGCCATGTTTTTAAGCCTAAGTCTAGAAATATGCTAATTATCATCGTATTCTCAAATCGAGAGACCCGCGGCTCCTTGGTCAGTTCCTATGAGTTACATTGGTCCCGTGGGAGGTGTTTGTGCCTCCCAAGGGGCCGTTCGGGGGCTGTTTCGAGTTTTCCCCGCTAACGCCATATTTTTAAAACTAAGTCTAGAAATATACAAATTATCACTGTATTCTCAAATATGGTATCCCGTGGTTGCGCGATCAGTTCCGATGAGTTACATTGATCCCGTAGGTGGTGTCGGTTCCTCCCACGGGGCCGTTCGGGGGCTATTTTGGGTTTTCGCCCAATAACGCCATGTTTTTAAGCCTAAGTCTAGAAATATTAAAATTATCATCATATTCTCAAACTGGGAGTCCCCCGGCTGCGCGGTCAGTTCCTACGAGTCACATTGGTCCCGAGGGAGGTGTTGGTGCCACCCACGGGGCTGTTCGGGGGCTGTTCCGGGTTTTTCCCCCACTAACGCCATGTTTTGTCTAAGTCTAGAAATATGAAAATTATCGTCGTATTCTCAAACAGGGAGTCCCGCGGTTGCATGGTCAGTTCCTACGAGTAACATTGGTCCCGTGGGAGGTGTTGGTGCCTCCCACGGGGCTGTTCGGGGGGTGTTTTGGGTTTTCACGCTCTAATGCCATGTTTTTAAGCCTAAGTCTAGAAATATGAAAATTATCATCGTATTTTAAAACCAGGAGACCCACAGTTGCGGGGTCAGTTCCTACGAGTTACAATGTTCCCGTGGGAGGTGTTGGTGCCACTCACGGAGCCGTTCAGGGGTTGTTCCGAGTTTTCACCCTCTAATGCCATGTTTTGCTTAAGTCTAGAAATATGAAAATTATCATCATATTCTCAAACCGGGAGTCTCGCAGCTGCGCGGTCAATTCCTACGAGTTACATTGATCCCGTGGGAGGTGTTGGTGCCATCCACGGGGCCGTTCGGGGGGCTATTTTGGGTTTTCACCCTCTAACGCGATGTTTTTAAGCCTAAGCCTAGAAATATGCAAATTACCATCGTATACTCAAACCGGGAGTTTCGCGTCTACGTGATCAGTTCCTACGAGTTACATTGATCCCGTGGGAGGTGTTAGTGCCACCCACGGGGCCGTTCGGGGGCTGTTTCGGGTTTTCACCCTCTAATGCCATGTTTCTTAACCTAAGTCTAGAAATAGGCAAATTATCATCGTATTCTCAAACCGGGAGCCCCATGGATGCCCGGTCAGTTCCTACGAGTTACATTCGTCCCGTTGGAGGTGTTGGTGCCTCACTCAGGTCCGTTCGGGGGATGTTTGGGTTTTCACCCTCTAACGCCATGTTTTAAGCCGAAGTCTAGAAGTATACAAATTACCTTCGTATTCTAAAAATAGGAGACCCACAGCTGTGCGGTCAGTTCCTACAAGTTACATTGCTCCCGTGGGAGGTGTTGGTGCCTCCCACGGGACCGTTCGTGGGTAGTTTCGGGTTTTCACCCTCTAACGCCATGTTTTTCCTATGTCTAAAAATATGCAAATTATCATCGTATTCTTAAACAGGGAGTCCCACGGCTACGCGGTCAGTGCTTACTAGTTACATTGGTCTCGTGGGAGGTGTTGGTGCCTCCCAACCGGGCCGTTCGGGGGCTGTTTCAGGTTTTCACCTTCTAACGCCATGTTTTTATGCCTAAGTCTAGAAATATGCAATTTATCATCGTATTCTCAAAATGGGAGTCTCGTGGAAGAGAGGTCAGTTCCTACGAGTTACATTGGTCCCGTGGGAGGTGTTGGTGCCTCCCACGGGGCCTTTCAGGGTCTGTTTTTGGTTTTCACCCTCTAACGTCATGTTTTTAAGCCTAAATCTAGAAATATGCAAATTACCATCGTATTCTCAAATCGAGAAACCCGCAGCTGTGCGGTCCGTTCCTACGAGTTACATTGGTCCCGTGAGAGGTGTTAGTGCCTCCTACAGGGCCGTTCGGGCGCTGTTTCGGATTTTTACCCTCTAACGCCATGTTTTGCCTATGTCTAGAAATATGAAAATTATTGTTGTATTCTCAAACTGGGAGTCCCGTGACTGTGCGGTCAGTTCCTACGAGTTACATTGATCCTGTGGGAGGTGTTGGTACCTCCCAGGGGGACGTTCGGGGGCTGTTTCGAGTTTTTGCCCTCTAACGCCTTGTTTTTAAGCCTAAGAATAGAAATAACCAATTTATCATTGTATTCTCAAACCGAGAGATCCGAGGCTTCTTGGTCAGTTCGTATGATTACATTGGTCTCGTGAGAGGTGTTGGTGCCTCCAACGGGGTCGTTCAGGGGTTGTTTCGGGTTTTCTCCACTAACGACATGTTTTTAAGCCTAAGTCTAGAAATATGAAAATTATCATCATATTCTCAAACTGGGAGTCCCCCGGCTGCGCGGTCAGTTCCTACGAGTCACATTGGTCCCGAGGGAGGTGTTGGTGCCACCCACGGGGCCGTTCGGGGGCTGTTCCGGGTTTTTCCCCCACTAACGCCATGTTTTTCCTAAGTCTAGAAATAAGAAAATTATCGTCGTATTCTCAAACAGGGAGTCCCGCGGTTGCATGGTCAGTTCCTACGAGTAACATTGGTCCCGTGGGAGGTGTTAGTGCCTCCCACGGGGCTGTTCGGGGGCTGTTTTGGGTTTTCACGCTCTAACGCCATGTTTTTAAGCCTAAGTCTAGAAATATGAAAATTATCATCGTATTTTAAAACCAGGAGACCCACAGTTGCGGGGTCAGTTCCTACGAGTTACAATGTTCCCGTGGGAGGTGTTGGTGCCACCCACGGAGCCGTTCAGGGGTTGTTCCGAGTTTTCACCCTCTAATGCCATGTTTTACTTAAGTCTAGAAATATGAAAATTATCATCATATTCTCAAACCGGGAGTCTCGCAGCTGCGCGGTCAATTCCTACGAGTTACATTGATCCCGTGGGAGGTGTTGGTTCCATCCACGGGGCCGTTCGGGGGGCTATTTTGGGTTTTCACCCTCTAACGCGATGTTTTTAAGCCTAAGCCTAGAAATATGCAAATTACCATCGTATACTCAAACCGAGAGTTTCGCGGCTACGTGATCAGTTCCTACGAGTTACATTGATCCCGTGGGAGGTGTTGGTGCCACCCACGGGGCCGTTCGGGGGCTGTTTCGGGTTTTCACCCTCTAATGCCATGTTTCTTAACCTAAGTTTAGAAATAGGCAAATTATCATCGTATTCTCAAACCGGGAGTCCCGTGGATGCCCGGTCAGTTCCTACGAGTTACATTCGTCCCGTTGGAGGTGTTGGTGCCTCACTCAGGTCCGTTCGGGGGATGTTTTGGGTTTTCACCCTCTAACACCATGTTTTAAGCCGAAGTCTAGAAGTATACAAATTACCGTCATATTCTAAAACTGGGAGACCCACAGCTGTGCGGTCAGTTCCTACAAGTTACATTGCTCCCGTGGGAGGTGTTGGTGCCTCCCACGGGACCGTTCGGGGGTTGTTTCGGGTTTTCACCCTCTAACGCCATGTTTTTCCTATGTCTAAAAATATGCAAATTATCATCGTATTCTTAAACAGGGAGTCCCACGGCTACGCGGTCAGTGCTTACTAGTTACATTGGTCTCGTGGGAGGTGTTGGTGCCTCCCAACCGGGCCGTTCGGGGGCTGTTTCAGGTTTTCACCTTCTAACGCCATGTTTTTATGCCTAAGTCTAGAAATATGCAATTTATCATCGTATTCTCAAAACGGGAGTCTCGTGGAAGCGCGGTCAGTTCCTACGAGTTACATTGGTCCCGTGGGAGGTGTTGGTGCCTCCCACGGGGCCGTTCGGGGTCTGTTTTTGGTTTTCGCCCTCTAACGTCATGTTTTTAAGCCTAAATCTAGAAATATGCAAATTACCATCGTATTCTCAAATCGAGAAACCCGCAGCTGTTCGGTCCGTTCCTACGAGTTACATTGGTCCCGTGAGAGGTGTTAGTGCCTCCTACAGGGCCGTTCGGGCGCTGTTTCGGATTTTTACCCTCTAACGCCATGTTTTGCCTATGTCTAGAAATATGAAAATTATTGTTGTATTCTCAAACTGGGAGTCCCATGACTGTGCGGTCAGTTCCTACGAGTTACATTGATCCTGTGGGAGGTGTTGGTACCTCCCAAGGGGACGTTCGGGGGCTGTTTCGAGTTTTTGCCCTCTAACGCCTTGTTTTTAAGCCTAAGAATAGAAATAACCAATTTATCATTGTATTCTCAAACCGAGAGATCCGAGGCTTCTTGGTCAATTCGTACGATTTACATTGGTCTCGTGAGAGGTGTTAGTGCCTCCAACGGGGTCGTTCAGGGGTTGTTTCGGGTTTTCTTCACTAACGCCATGTTTTTAAGACTAAGACTAAAAATATACAAATTATCATCATATTCTCAAACCGGGTATCCCATGGTTGAGAGGTCAGTTCCTACAAGTTACATTGATCCCGTGGGTGGTGTTGGTGCCTCCCACGGGGCCGTTCAGAGGCTGTTTCGGGTTTTCACCCACTAACGTCATCTTTTTAAGTCTAAGTGTAGAAATATGCAAATTATCGTCCCACGGGGTGAAAAAACATGGCGTTAGAGGGTTGTTTCTAGACTTAGGCTTAAAAACATGGCGTTAGTGGGTGAAAACCCGAAACAGCCCCGTGGGAGGTGTTGGTGCCTCCCACGAGGCCATTCGGGAGCTGTTTTGGATTTTCACCCACTAATGCTATGTTTTGAAGTCTAAGTCCTGAAATCATCATATTCTCAAACCCAGAGTCCCTCGGCTGCGCGGTCTGTTCCTATGAGTCGCATTGGTCCCGTGGGAGGTGTTGGTGCCACCCACGGGGCTGTTTGGGGACTGTTTTGGGTTTTCACCCACTAAAGCCATATTTTAAAGCCTAAGTCTAGAAATATTCAAATTATCGTCCTATTCTCAAACTGGGAGTTCCGCGGCTGCGTGATCAGTTCCTACGAGTTACATTGATCCCGTAGGAGGTGTTGGTGCCACCCACGAGGCCGTTTGGGGGCTGTTTTGGGTTTTCACCCTTTAATGCCATGTTTTTAAGTGTAATTATAGAAAAAAGGAAAATTATCATCGTATTCTCAAACCGAGAGTCCCGTGGACGTGCGACCAGTTCCTACGAGTTACATTGGTCCCATGGGAGGTGTTGGTGCCTCCCACGGGTCCATTCGGGGGCTGTTTTGGGTTTTCACCCTCTAACGCCGTGTTTTTAAGCCTAATTCTAGAAATATGGAAATTACAGTCGTATTATCAAACCGGGAGACCCGTAGCTGCGCGGTCCATTCCTATGAGTTACATTGCTCCCGTGGGAGGTGTTAGTGCCTCCCACGGGGCTGTTTCAAATTTCACCCTTTAATGCCATGTTTTGCCTTTGTCTAAAAATATGCAAATTATCATCGCATTCACAAATTGGAAGTCCCATGGCACCACGGTCAGTTCCTACGAGTTACATTGGTCCCGTGGGAGGTGTTGGTGCCTCCCACGAGGCCGTTAGGGGGCTGTTTCGGGTTTTCACCCTCTAACGCCATGTTTTTAAGCCTAAGTCTAGAAATATGCTAATTATCATCGTATTCTTAAATCGAGAGTCCCGTGGATGCACGCTCAGTTCCTACGAGTTACATTAGTTCCGTGGGAGGTGTTGGTGCCTCCCACGGGACCGTTCGGGGGCTGTTTCGGGTTTTCACCCTCTAACGCCATGTTTTTAAGCCTAAGTCTAGAAATATGCAAATTACCGTCGTATTCTCAAACCGGGAGACCCGCAGCTGTGCATTTAGTTGCTACGAGTTACCTTAGTCTCGTGGGAGGTGTTGGTGCCTCCGATGGGGCTGTTCGGGTGCTGTTTCGAGTTTTCACCCTCTAACGCCATGTTTTGCCTATGTTTAGAAATATGCAAATTATCATCGTATTATCAAATCAGGAGTCCTATGGCTACGCGGGCAGTTTCTACGAGTTACATTAGTTCCGTGGGAGGTGTTGGTGCCTCCCACGGGACCGTTCGGGGGCTGTTTCGGGTTTTCACCCTCTAACGCCATGTTTTTAAGCCTAAGTCTAGAAATATGCAAATTACCGTCGTATTCTCAAACCGGGAGACCCGCAGCTGTGCATTTAGTTGCTACGAGTTACCTTAGTCTCGTGGGAGGTGTTAGTGCCTCCGATGGGGCGGTTCGGGTGCTGTTTCGAGTTTTCACCCTCTAACGCCATGTTTTGCCTATGTTTAGAAATATGCAAATTATCATCGTATTTTCAAATCAGGAGTCCTATGGCTACGCGGGCAGTTTCTACGAGTTACATTGGTCCCGTGGGAGGTGTTGGTGCCTCCCACAGGGCCGTTCGGGGGCTGTTTCGGGTTTTCACCCTCTAACGCCATGTTTTTAAGCCTAAGTCTAGAAATATATAAATTACCGTTGTATTCTCAAACCGGGAGACCCGCAGCTGTGCATTTAGTTGCTATGAGTTACCTTAGTCTCGTGGGAGGTGTTGGTGCCTCCGATGGGGCTGTTCGGGTGCTGTTTCGAGTTTTCACCCTCTAATGCCATGTTTTGCCTATGTCTAGAAATATGCAAATTATCATCGTATTCTCAAATCGGGAGTCCTGTGGCTACGCGGACAGTTTCTACCAGTTACATTGGTCCCGTGGGAGGTGTTGGTGCCTCCCACGGGGCCGTTCGGGGGCTGTTTCGAGTTTTCACCCTCTAATGCCATGTTTTTAAGCTTAAGTCTAGAAATATACAAATTATGATTGTATTCTCAAATCGAGAGACCCGCGACTGCTTGGTCAGTTCCAATGAGTTACATTGGTCCCGTGGGAGGTGTTGGTGCCTCCCACGGGGCCGTTCGGAGGCTATTTCGAGTTTTCCCCGCTAACGCCATATTTTTAAGACTCTGTCTAAAAATATACAAATTATCACTGTATTCTCAAATACGGTATCCCGTGGTTGCGCGATCAGTTTGGACGAGTTACATTGATCCCATAGGTGGTGTCGGTGCCTCCCACGGGGCCGTTCGGGGGCTATTTTCGGTTTTCGCCCACTAACGCCATGTTTTTAAGCCTAGGTCTATAAATATGAAAATTATCGTCATATTCTCAAACTGGGAGTCCCCCGGCTGCGCAGTCAGTTCCTATAAGTCACATTGGTCCCGCAGGAGGTGTTGGTGCCACCCACGGAGCCGTTTGGGTGGTGTTTCGGTTTGCCCCCACTAACGCCATGTTTTGCCTAAGTCTAAAAATTTGAATATTATCGTCGTATTCTCAAACCGGGAGTCCCGCGGCTGCCTGGTCAGTTCCTACGAGTTACATTGGTCCCGTGGGAGGTGTTGGTGCCTCCCACGGGACCGTTCGGGGGTTGTTTTGGGTTTTCACGCTCTAACGCCGTGTTTTTAAGCCTAAGTCTAGAAATATGAAAATTATCATCGTATTTTAAAACCAGGAGACCCACAGTTGCGGGGTCAGTTCCTACGAGTTACAATGTTCCCGTGGGAGGTGTTGGTGCCACCCACGGAGCCGTTCAGGGGTTGTTCCGAGTTTTCACCCTCTAATGCCATGTTTTACTTAAGTCTAGAAATATGAAAATTATCATCATATTCTCAAACCGAGAGTCTCCCAGCTGCGCCGCCAATTCCTACGAGTTACATTGATCCCGTGGGAGGTGTTGGTGCCATCCACGGGGCCGTTCGGGGGGCTATTTTGGGTTTTGACCCTCTAACGCGATGTTTTTAAGCCTATGTCTAGAAATATGCAAATTATCATCGTATACTCAAATCGGGAGTTCCACGGCTACGTGATCAGTTCCTACGAGTTACATTGATCCCGTGGGAGGTGTTGGTGCCACCCATGGGGCCGTTCCGGGGCTGTTTCGAGTTTTCACCCTCTAATGCCATGTTTTGAAGCCTAAGTCTAGAAATCGGCAAATTATCATCGTATTCTCAAACTGGGGGTCCCGTGGATGCGCGGTCAGTTCCTACGAGTTACATTCGTCCCGTTGGAGGTTATGGTGCCTCCCTCGGGTCCGTTCGGGGGCTGTTTCGGGTTTTCACCCTATAACGTCATGTTTTTAATCCTAAGTCTAGAAATATGCAAATTACCATCGTATTATAAAACTGGGAGACCCGCAGCTGCGCAGTCAGTTCCTACGAGTTACATTGCTCCCGTGGGAGGTGTTGGTGCCTCCCACGGGACCGTTCGGGGGTTGTTTCGGGTTTTCACCCTCTAATGCCATGTTTTGCCTATGTCTAGAAATATGCAAATTATCATCATATTCTTAAACTGGGAGTAACACGGCTACGCGGTCAGTTCTTACAAGTTACATTGGTCCCGTGGGAGGTGTTGGTGGCTCCCATCGGGGCCGTTCAGGGGTTGTTTCGAGTTTTCACCCTCTAATGCCATGTTTTTAAGTCTAAGTCTAGAAATATGCAATTTATCATCGTATTCTCAAACTGGGAGTCTCGTGGATGCACGGTCAGTTCCTACGAGTTACATTGGTCCCGTGGGAGGTGTTGGGGCCTCCCACGGGGCCGTTCGGGGTCTGTTTTGGGTTTTTACCCTCTAACGTCATGTTTTTAAGCCTAAATCTAGAAATATGCAAATTACCATCGTATTCTCAAATCGAGAGACCCGCAGCTGTGCGGTCCGTTCCTACGAGTTACATTGGTCCGTGGGAGGTGTTGGTGCCTCCCACGGGGCCGTTTGGGGGCTGTTTCGGGTTTTCACCCTCTAACACCATGTTTTACCTATGTCTAGAAATATGAAAATTATCGTTGTATTCTCAAACTGGGAGTCCCGCAACTATGCGGTCAGTTCCTACAAGTTACATTGATCCTGTGGGAGGTGTTGGTACCTCCGAGGGGGCCGTTCGGGGGTTGTTTCGAGTTTTTGCCCTCTAACGCCTTGTTTTTAAGCCTAAGTCTAGAAATATCCAATTTATCATCATATTCTCAAACTGAGAGACCCGAGGCTGCTTGGTCAGTTTCTATGAGTCACAATGGTCTCATGGGAGGTGTTGGTGCCTCCTATGGGGTCGTTCGGTGGCTGTTTTGGGTTTTCCCCACTAACGCCATGGTTTTAAGACTAAGAGTAGAAATATACAAATTATCGTTATATTCTCAAACCAGGTATCCCATGGTTGAGCGGTCAGTTCCTACAAGTTACATTGATCTCGTAGGTGGTGTTGGTGCTTCCCACGGGGCCGTTCGGGGGCTATTTTTGGCTTTCACCCACTAACGTCGTCTTTTTAAGCCTAAGTCTAGAAATATGCAAATTGTCGTCCCACGGGGTGAAAAAGAATGGCGTTAGAGGGTTGTTTCTAGACTTAGGCTTAAAAACATGGCGTTAGTGCGTGAAAACCCAAAATAGCCCCCGAACGGCCCCGTGGGAGGTGTTGGTGCCTCCCACGAGGCCGTTTGGGAGCTGTTTTGGATTTTCACCCACTAACGCCATGTTTTGAAGTCTAAGTCTTGAAATATGCAAATTATCATCGTATTCTCAAACCGAGAGTCCCTCGGCTGCGCAGTCTGTTCCTATGAGTCATATTGGTCCCGTGGAAGGTGTTGGTGCCACCCACGGGGCCGTTTGGGGACTGTTTTGGGTTTTCACCCACTAACGCCATATTTTTATTCCTAAGTCTAGAAATATGCAAATTATCGTCATATTCTCAAACTGGGAGTCCCCCGGCTGTGCAGTTAGTTCCTACGAGTCACATTGGTCCTGCGAGAGGTGTTGGTGCCACCCAGGGGTCGTTCGGGGGCTGTTTCGGGTTTGCCCCCACTAACGCCATGTTTTTCCTAAGTCTAGAAATATGAAAATTGTCGTTGTATTCTCAAATCGGGAGTCCCGCGACTGGATGGTCAGTTACTACGAGTTACATTGGTCCCGTGGGAGGTGTTGGTGCCTCCCACGGGGCCGTTCGGGGCTGTTTTGGGTTTTCAAGCTCTAACGCCATGTTTTTAAGCCTAAGTCTAGAAATATGAAAATTATCAGCGTATTTTCAAACCAGGAGACCCGCAGTTGAGGGGTCAGTTCATACGAGTTACAATGGTCCCATGAGAGGTGTTGGTGCCACCCATGGGGCCGTTCAGGGGTTGTTCTGAGTTTTCACCCTCTAACGCCACGTTTTTCTTAAGTCTAGAAATATGAAAATTATCATCATATTCTCAAACCGAGAGTCTCGCGACTGCGCGGTCAATTCCTATGAGTTACATTGGCCCCGTGAGAGGTGTTGGTGCCATCCATGGGGCCGTTCGGGGGGCTATTTTGGGTTTTCACCCTCTAACGCGATGTTTTTAAGCCTAAGTTTATTAATATGAAAATTACCGTCGTATACTCAAACCGGAAGTTCCGTGGCTACGTGATCAGTTCCTATAGGTTACATAGATCCCTTGGGAGGTGTTGATGCCACCCACGGGGCCGTTCGGGGGCTATTTCGGGTTTTCACCCTCTAATGCCATGTTTTTAAGCCTAAGTCTAGAAATAGGCAAATTATCATCGTATTGTCAAACCGGGATTCCCGTGGATGCACGGTCAGTTCCTACGAGTTACATTGGTCCCGTGGGAGGTGCTGGTGCCTCCCATGGGGTCGTTTAGGGTTTGTTTCGGGTGTTCACCCTCTAACGCCATGTTTTTAAGCCTAAGTCTAGAAATATGGAAATTACCGTCGTATTCCCAAATTGGGAGACCCACAGATGTGCGTTCCGTTCCTACGAGTTACATTAGTCCCGTGGGAGGTGTTGGTGCCTCCCACGGGGCCATTCGGGGGCTATTTCGGGTTTTCACCCTCTAACATCATGTTTTGCCTATGTTTAGAAATATGCAAATTATCGTTGTATTCTCAAACTGGGAGTCCCGCGACTGTGCGGTCAGTTCCTACGGGTTACATTGATCCTGTGGGAGGTGTTGGTACCTCCCAGGGGGCGTTTGAGGGCTGTTTTGAGTTTTTTCCCTCTAACGCCATGTTTTTAAGCCTAAGTCTAAAAATATCCAATTTATCATCGTATTCTCAAACCGAGAGACCCGAGGCTGCTTGGTCAGTTCCTATGAGTTACATTGGTCTCATGGGAGGTGTTGGTGCCTCCCACGGGGTCGTTCGGGGGCTATTTTGGGTTTTCCCCACTAACGCCATGGTTTTAAAACTAAGACTAGAAATATACAAATTATCATCATATTCTCAAACCAGGTATCCCATGGTTGAGCGGTCAGTTGCTATAAGTTACATTGATCTCGTAGGTGGTGTTGGGGCCTCCCACGGGGCCGTTCGGCGTCTGTTTTGGGTTTTCACCCTCTAACGTCATGTTTTAAGCCTAAATCTAGAAATATTAAAATTACCGTCGTATTCTCAAATCGAGAGACCCGCAGGTGTACGATCCGTTCCTACGAGTTACATTGGTCCCGTCGGAGGTGTTGGTGCCTCCCACGGGGCCATTCGAGGGATGTTTCGAGTTTTCACCCCCTAACGCCATATTTTGCCTACGTCTAGAAATATGCAAATTATCATTGTATTCTCAAACTGGGAGTCCCGCGACTGTGCGATCAGTTCCTACGAGTTACATTGATCCCGTGGGAGGTGTTGGTACCTCCCAGGGGGCCGTTCGGGGGTAGTTTCGAGTTTTTGCCCTCTAACGCCTTATTTTTAAGCCTAAGTCTAGAAATATCCAATTTATCATCGTATTCTCAAACCGAGAGTCCCGAGGCTACTTGGTCAGTTCCTATGAGTGACATTGGTCCCGTGGGAGGTGTTGGTGCCTCCCATGGGGTCGTTCGGGGGCTGCTTCGAGTTTTCCCCACTAACGCCATGTTTTTAAGACTAAGTCTAGAAATATAAAAATTATCGTCATATTCTCAAATCGGGTATCCCATGGTTGAGCGGTCAGTTCCTACAAGTTACAATGATCCCATAGGTGGTGTTGGTGCCTCCCACGGGGTCGTTCGGGGGATATTTTTGGTTTTCACCCTCTAACGCCATCTTTTTAAGCCTAAGTCTAGAAATATGCAAATTATCATCATATTCTCAAACCGGGAGTCCCCTTATTGCGCGGTCAGTTCCTACGAGTCACATTGGTCCCGCGGGAGGTGTTGGTGTCACCCACGAGGACGTTCAGGGGCTGTTTCGAGTTTTCAGCCACTAACGCCATGTTTCTTAGCTTAAGTCTAGAAATATACAAATTATCATCGTATTCTCAAATTGAGAGACCCGCGACTGCGAGGTCAGTTCCTACAAGTTACATTGGACCCGTGGGAGGTGTTGGTGCCTCCCACGAGGACGTTCGGGAGCTGTTTTGGATTTTCACACACTAATGCCATGTTTTTAAGCCTAAGTCTAGAAATATGCAAATTACCGTCGTATTCTCAAATTGGGAGACCCGTAGCTATGCGGTCAGTTCCTACGAGTTAGATTGGTCCCGTAGGAGGTGTTGGAGCCTCCCACGGGGCCATTCGGGGGATGTTTCGGGCTTTCATCCTATAACGCCATGTTTTGCCTATGTTTATAAATATGCAAATTATTGTTGTATTATCAAACTAGGAGTCTCGCGACTGTGCAGTCAGTTCCTATGAGTTACATTGGTCCTGTGGGTTGTGTTGGTACCTCCCACGGGGCCGTTCGGGGGCGGTTTCGGTTTTTTACCCTCTAACTCCATGTTTTTAAGTCTAAATCTGGAAATATCTAAATTATCATCGTATTCTCAAACCGGGAGACCCGCGGCTGCTTGGTCAGTTCCTATGAGTTACATTGGTCCTGTGGGTGGTGTTGGTGCCTCCAATGGGGCCGTTCGGGGGCTATTTAGGGTTTTCCCCACTAATGCCATATTTTTAAGACTAAGTCTAGAAATATAAAAAATTTCATCATATTCGCAAACTGGGTATCCCATGGTTGCGCGGTTAGTTAATACAAGTTACATTGATCCCGTAGGTGGTGTTGGTGTCTCCCACGGGGCCGTTCGGGGGCTATGTTTTGCTTTCACCCACTAACGCCATGTTTTTAAGCCTAAGTCTAGAAATATGCAAATTATCGTCATATTCTCAAACCGGGAGTCCCTCGGCGACGCGATCAGTTCCTACGAGTCACATTGGTCCCACGGGAGGTGTTGGTGTCACCCACGGGGCCGTTCGGGGGCTGTTTTGAGTTTTCACCCACTAACACCATATTTTTAAGCCTAAGTCTAGAAATATGCAAATTATCATTATATTCTCAAACCGAGAGACTCGCCGCTGCGGGTTCAATTCCTACGAGTTACATTGGACCCGTGGGAGGTGTTGGTGCCTCCCACGGGGCCATTCGTGAGCTATTTTGGATTTTCACCCACTAACGCCATTTTTTAAGCCTAAGTCTAGAAATATGAGAATTATTATTGTATTCTCAAACCGAGAGTCCCTCGGCAGCACGGTCAGTTCCTATGAGCACGTTGGTCCCGTCGGAGGTGTTGGTGACACCCACGGGTCCGTTTAGGGACTGTTTTGGGTTTTCACCCACTAAAGCCATATTTTTAAGCCTAAGTCTAGAAATATTCAAATTATCGTCATAATCTCAAACCTGAAGACCCGCGGTTGCGGGGTTAGTTCCTACTGGTAACGTTGGTCCCGTGGGAGGTGTTCGTGCCCCCCACGAGGCCATTCAAGGGTTGTTCTGAGTTTTCACCTTCTAACGCCATGTTCTTCTTATGTCTAGAAATATACAAATTATAGTGGTATTCACAAACCGGGAGTCTCCCGACTGCGCGGTCAATTGCTACGAGTTACATTGGTCCCCTAGGAGGTTTTAGTGACATCCACGGGGCTGTTTTTGATTTTCACCCTCTGACGCGATGTTTTTAAGCTTAAGTCTAAAAATATACAAATTACAATCGTATACTCAAACCGGGAGTTCTGCGACTGCGTGATCCGTTCCTAGGAGTTACATTGATCCCGTTGGAGGTGTTGGTGCCACCCACGGGGCCGTTCGGGGGCTGTTTCGGGTTTTCACCCTCTAATGCCATGTTTTTAAGCCTAAGTCTAAAAATAGGCAAATTATCATCATATTCTCAAACCGAGAGTCCCGTGGAGGCACGGTCAGTTCCTGTGGGAGGTGTTGGTGCCTCCCACGGGTCTATTCGGGTTTTTTTTTGGGTTTTCACCCTCTAACGCCATGTTTTTAAGCCTAAGTCTAGAAATATACAAATTACCATCGTATTCTAAAACTGGGAGCCCGCAGCTGCGCGGTCAGTTCCTACGAGTTACATTGCTCCAGTGGGAGGTGTTGGTGCCTCCTACGGGGCCGCTCGGGGGTTATTTCAGGTTTTCACCCTCTAACGCCACGTTTTGCCTATGTCTAGAAATATGAAAATTATCATCGTATTCTCAAACTGTGAGTCCCGCGGCTACGTGGTCAGTTCCTACGAGTTACATTGGTCCCGTGGGAGGTGTTGGTGCCTCATACGGGACCGTTCGGGGGCTGTTTCGAGTTTTCACCCTCTAACGCAATGTTTTTAAGCCTAAGTCTAAAAATATGCAAATTATCATCGTATTCTCAAATCGGGAGTCCTGTGGATGCGCGGTCAGTTCCTACGAGTTACATTGGTCCCGTGGGAGGTGTTTGTGCCTCCTACGGGGCCGTTCGGGGACTGTTTCGGGTTTTCACCTTCTAACACCATATTTTTAAGCCTAACTCTAGAGATATACAAGTTACTGTCGTATTATCAAATCGGGAGACACGCAGCTATGCAGTCAGTTCCTATGAGTTACATTGGTCCCGTGGGAGGTGTTGGTGCCACCCACGGGGCCGTTCGGGGACTGTTTCGGGTTTTCACCCTCTAACGCCATGTTTTGCCTATATCTAGAAATATGCAAATTATCATTATATTCTCAAACTAGGTGTCCCACGACTGTGCAGTCAGTTCCTACGAGTTACATTGGTCCTGTGGGAGGTGTTAGTACCTCCCACGGGCCGTTCGGGGCTGTTTCGGGTTTTCACCCTCTAACGCAATCTTTTTAAGCCTAAGTCTAGAAATATCCAAATTATCATCCTATTCTCAAATCGAGAGACCCGCGGCTGCTTGGTCAGTTCCTATGAGTTACATTGGTCCCGTGGGTGGTGTTGGTGCCTCCCACGAGGCCGTTCGGGGGCTGTTTCGGGTTTTCCCCACTAACGCCATGTTTTTAAGACTAAGTCTAGAAATATACTAATTTTCGTCATATTTGCAAACTGGGTATCCCATGGTTGCGTGGTTAGTTCCTACATGTTATATTGATCCCGTAGGTGGTGTGGTGCCTCCCACAGGGCCGTTCGGGGGCTATTTTTGGCTTTCACCCACTAACATCATGTTTTTAAGCCTAAGTCTAGAAATATGCAAATTATCGTCACATTCTCAAACCGGGAGTCCCCCGGTGGCGCGGTCAGTTCCTACGAGTCACATTGGTCCCGAGGGAGGTGTTGGTGTCACCCACGGGGCCGTTCGGAGGCTGTTTCGAGTTTTCACCCACTAACGCCATGTTTTTAAGCCTAAGTCTAGAAATACGCAAATTATCATCATATTCTCAAATCGAGAGACCCGCTGCTGCGGAGTCAGTTCCTACGAGTTACATTGGACCCGTGGGAGGTGTTGGTGCCTCCCACGGGGCCGTTCGTGAGCTGTTTTGGATTTTCACCCACTAACGCCATGATTTTAAGACTAAGTATATAAATATGCAAATTATCATCGTATTCTCAAACCGAGAGTCCGTCGGCAGCGCGGTCAGTTCCTATGAGTCACATTGGTCCTGCGGGAGGTATTAGTGACACCCATGGGGCTATTTGGGGACTGTTTTGGGTTTTCACCCACTAACGCCATATTTTTAACCCTAACTCTAGAAATATGAAAATTATCGTTGTATTCTCTAACCGGAAGACCCGCAGCTGCGGGATCAGTTCCTACGAGTCACATTGGTCCCGTGCGAGGTGTTGGTGCCACCCACGAGGTCAGTTGGGGGCGGTTTCGAGTTTTCACCCAATAACGCCATATTTTTAAGCCTAAGTCTAGAAATATTCAAATTCCCATCGTATTCTCAAATCGAGAGTCTCGTGGTTGCACGGTCAGTTCCTACGAGTTACATTGGTCCCATGGGAGGTGTTGGTGCCTCCCGAGGGCCGTTAGAGGGTTGTTTTGGGTTTTCACCCTCTAACACCATGTTTTTAAGCCTAAATCTAGATGCTCTATACCTTGTTGATTGTTGGATTTAGTTTAGTTTTATCGAGTAGCACTCCGCTCCGCTCTCCCCAAGCGGGCGGGGTGTTACAGGCTGTTTCGAGTTTTCACCCACTAACGCCATGTTTGTAAGCCTAAATCTAGAAATATGAAAATTATCATCGTATTCTCAAACTGAGAGACACGCGACTGCGGGGTCAGTTCCTACGAGTTACATTGGTCCCGTGGGAGGTGTTGGTGCCTCCCACGGGGCCGTTCGGGAGCGGTTTTGTATTTTCACCCACTCACACCATGTTTTTAGGCCTAAGTCTAGAAATATGTAAATTATCATCATATTCTCAAACCAAAAGTCCGAGGGCTGCGCGGTTAGTTCCTACGAGTCACATTGGTCCCGTGGGAGGTGTTGGTGCCATCTACGGGGGCGTTCGGGGACTGTTTCCGGTTTTCACCCACTAACGCCATATTTTTAAGCCTAAGTTTAGAAATACACAAATTATCATCATATTCTCAAACCGGAACACCCGCGGCTACGTGGTCAGTTCCTACGAGTCACATTGGTCCCGTGGGAGGTGTTGGTGCCACCCACGGGTCCATTCGGGGGCAATTTCAGGTTTTCACCAAGTAACGCCATATTTTTAAGCCTAAATCGAGATATAGGTAAATTACCATCGTATTCTCAAACCGGGAGTCTCGCGACTGCGTGGTCAGTCCTACGAGTTACATTGGTCCCGTGGGATGTGTTGGTGCCACCCATGGGGCTGTATGGGGTTATTTCAAGTTTTACCTTTAAAAGCCACGTTTTTAAGCTTAAGTCTAGAAATACTCAAATTCCCATTATATTCTGAAACTGGGAGTTCTGTGGCTGCACGGTCAGTTCCTATGAGTTACATTAGTCCCATGGGAGGTGTTGGTGCCTCTCACGGGGCCGTTCGGGGGCTGGTTTGGGTTTTTACCCTCTAACGCGATGTTTTTAAGACTAACTCTAGAAATTTGCAAATTACAGTCGTATTCTCAAACCGAGAGTCCCACGACTGCGTGATCAGTTCCTACGAGTTACATTGGTCTCGTGGGAGGTGTTGGTGCCACCCACGGGGCCGTTCGGGGGCTGTTTTGAGTTTTCACCCTCTAATGCCATGTTTTTAAGCCTAAGTCTAGAAATAGGCAAATTATCATCGTATTCTCAAATCGGGAGTCCCATGGATGCGCAGTCAGTTACTATGAATAACATTGGTCCTGTGGGAGGTGTTGGTGCCTCCTACGAGGCCGTTCGAGTGCTGTTTCGGGTTTTCACCCTCTAACGCCATGTTTTTAAGCATAAGTCTAGAAATACGCAAATTACCATTGTATTCTCAAACTGGGAGATCCGCAGCTGCGCGATCAGTTCCTAGGAGTTACATTGGTCTCGTGGGAGGTGTTGGTGCCTCCTACGGGGTCGTTCGGAGGCTGTTTCGGGTTTTGACCCTCTAGCACCATGTTTTGCCTATGTCTAGAAATATGAAAATTATCATCATATACTCAAACCGGGAGTCCCGCGGCTGCACGGTCAGCTCCTACGAGTTAGATTGGTCCCGTGGGAGGTGTTGGTGCCTCCCACGGGGCCGTTGAGGGGCTGTTACGGTTTTTCACCCTCAAACGCCATTTTTTAAGCCTAAGTCTAGAAATATGCAAATTATCATCATATTCTCAAACCGAGAGTTTTGTGGATGTGCGGTCATTTCCTACGAGTTACATTGGTCCCGTGGGAGGTGTTGGTGCCTCCCACGGGGCCGTTCGGGGGCTATTTCGGGTTTTCACCCTCTAACGCCATGCTTTTCAGTATAAGTCTAGAAATATGCAAATTACAGTCGTATTCTCAAATCGGTAGACCCGTCGCTGCGCGGTTATTTCCTATGAGTTACGTTGGTCTCGTGGGAGGTTTTGGTGCCTCCGACGGGGCTGTTCGGGGCCTGTTTCGAGTTTTCACCCTCTAATGACATGTTTTTCCTATGTCAAGAAATATGCAAATTATCGTAGTATACTCAAACCGGGAGTCCTGCGGATGCGCGGTCACTTCTTATGAGTAACATTGTTCCCATGGGTGGCGTTGGTGCCTCCCACGGGGCCGTTCAGGGGCTGTTTCGGGTTTTCACCCTGTAACACCATGTTTTTAAGCCTAAGTCTAGAAATATAAAAATTATCATCGTATTCTAAAATCGGGAGTCTCGTGGATGCACGGTCAGTTCCTACGAGTTACATTGGTCCTGTGTGAGGTGTTGGAGCCTCCCACGGGGCCGTTTGGGGGATGTTTCAGGTTTTCATCCTCTAACACCATGTTTTTAAGACTAAGTCTAGAAATATGCAAATTACCATCGTATTCTCAAACCGGGAGACCCGCAGCTGCACGGTCATGTCCTACGAGTTACATTGCTCCCGTGGGAGGTGTTGGTGCCTCCCACGGGGCCGTTCGGGGGATATTTCGGGTTTTCACCCTCTAACGCCATATTTTTCCTATGTCTAAAAATATACAAATTATCATCGTATTCTCAAACTGGGAGTCCCATGGCTGCGCGGTCACTACATTGGTCCCGTGGGAGGTGTTGGTGCCTCCCACGGGGCCGTTCGGGGGCAGTTTCGGGTTTTCATCGTCTAATGCCATGTTTTTAAGTCTAAGTCTAGAAATTCAAAATTATCATCGTATTCTCAAACCGGGAGACCCACGGCTGCTTGGTGAGTTCCTACGAGTTACATTGGTCCCGTGGGAGGTGTTGGTGCCTCCCACGGGGCCTTTCGGGGGCTATTTCTGGTTTTCCCCACTAACGCCATGTTTTTAAGCCTAAGTCTAGAAATATACAAATTATCATCGTGTTCTCAAAAAACGGTATCCCGTGGTTGTGCGATCAGTTCCTACGAGTTACATTGATCCCGTGGGTGGTGTTGGTGCCTCCCACGGGGCCGTTCAAAGGATGTTTTGGGGTTTCACCCACTAACGCCATGTTTTTAAGCCTAAGTCTTGAAATATGCAAATTATCATCATATTCTCGAACTGGGAGTCCCTCGACTGCATGTTCAGTTCCTACGAGTCACATTGGTCCCGTGGGAGGTGTTGGTGTCACACAGGGCCGTTCGGGGGCTGTTTCGAGTTTTCACCCACTAACGCCATGTTTTTAAGCCTAAGTCTAGAAATATGCAAATTATCATCGTATTATCAAACCGGGAGACCCGCAGCTGCACGGTCATGTCCTACGAGTTACATTGCTCCCGTGGGAGGTGTTGGTGCCTCCCACGGGGCCGTTCAGGGGCTATTTCGGGTTTTCACCCTCTAACGCCATGTTTTTAAGCCTAAATCTAGGAATATGCAAATTATCATCATGTTCTCAAACTGGGAGACCCGCGGCTACGGGTTCAGTTCCTATGAGTCACATTGGTCCCGTGGGTGGTGTTAGTTCCACCCATGGGGCCGTTCGGGGGAGGTTTCGAGTTTTCACCCTATAACGCCATGTTTTTATGCTTATGTCTAGAAATATGCAAATTACCATCGTATTGTCAAACCGGGAGTCCCGCGACTGCGTGGTCAGTTCCTACGAGTTACATTGGTCCTGTGGGAGGTGTTGGTGCGACCCATGGGGCCGGAGGGGGGTTATTTCAGGTTTTAACCTTTAAAATCCACGTTTTTAAGCCTAAGTCTAGAAATATTCCAATTCCCATAGTATTCTCAAACAGAGAGTCCCGTGGCTGCACGGTCAGTTCTTAGGAGTTACATTTGTTCTATGGGAGGTGTTGATGCCTCCTACGGGGCCGTTCGGGAGCTGTTTTGGGTTTTCACCCTCTAATGCCATGTTTTTAAGCCTAAGTCCTGACATTTTTTAATTCTCATTGTATTCTCAAACCGGGAGTTCCGTGATCGCACGGTCAGTTTTTACTAGTTACATTGGTCCCGTGCGAGGTGGATGTGCCACTCATGGGGCCGTTTGGGGGCTATTTTGGGTTTCCCCCCACTAACACCATGTTTTGTTTAAGTCCTGATATTTTTAAATTATTGTCGTAATCTCAAACCGGGAGTCCTATGATCGCGCGATCAGTTTGTATGAGTTACATTGGTCCCATGCGAGGTGTTGGTGCCACTCATGAGGACGTTAGGGGGTTGTTTCGAGTTTTCCCCCACTAACGGCATGTTTTTAAGCCTAAGTCTAGAAATATGCAAATTACCGTCGTACTCTCAAACCGACAGTCCCGTGATAGCGGGGTCAGTTCATACGAGTTACATTGGTTTCGTGCAAGGTGTTGGTGACTTTTACGAGGCTGTTCAGGGGATGTTTTGGGTTTTGTCCATCTAAGACCATGTTTTTAAGTCTAAGTCCTGATATATGCAAATTATCCTCGTACTCTCAAACCGAGGTGTTGGTGCCTCTTAGGGGATCTTTTGGGCGTTTATTTCAAATTATCTAGACTTATATAATTATTATTATTTAACTATTGTTATATTGTTACGCTCTATTTATAGATATAACAATAATGACTTTGATAGCAGTTTCTTTCAAATAAAATATGAATGCAAATATGAATGTTGGTAGTTTTTTCACCTAACAAGTAAATGATACACATTTGCAATGGAGATGGTTTAAGTCCGCACAACAATATTAATATGGATACTGAATATAATATAACAATATTTGAAGTAAAAATAGATGTAGCTCCTTTCCATTACTTAAATATAACAATATTTTATGGAAAAATATGAAATTCGGGCAATGATTCTTACATGCACAACTTATCTCAAATTACAGTTGGTTCTTTATAAAGCAAAATTGAGACGAGAACATCGTATTCGACATAAGAGAAGTAAGAACAATGTCCGTAAGCTCATGAACACGTGTAATAAAGGTGACAAGGAGTCTAATATATAGAAAGTAGTCATCAAAGATCAACCTAATGATATCCATACATTATTAAGCACGCTATTGAAACAAAGGCAAGTCTTGAAACAATAAGAAAAAGTCATGTGAATGGATGGAATAATGGGGTGATACAAAAAACTTAAATGTTCATTCATATACGGTGAAAAATCGATATTACAATTTTTTTTGTCTTTCTCAAAAAATATTTATGAAAATAAAATCCTTTTCACTTTTTCAATTTTTTCTTAAAAACAAAACATCGCTTTGTATTTTTCAAAAAAATTCTTGAAAATAAAACTCTTTTTGAATTTCCAAAAATTATTAAAAAAACACATAAATGCAATGACAATACAGTATAGTAATATGAATATAAAATATGAACCCGATAAACATCCTATACTAGATAATGTAACCAAACTCAATCAACAATGCAAATACCCAAAGATTTCTTAAGATCCTCAAATCTAAGTGCATCTAAATGTTTCGTGGAATTTTTGGCTAATTGACATTAAGTGCTCACAAAGCTCAAGGACACGACCTTCTCCTCAACTAGATCATGATAAACTGCTCACATATCCTAATGAGCCTTATGAGAAAATGTTGGACCGAATTACGAGATATATGGATTGCACTCGTATGATCACAAGAAATATTCATTGTGCCTTTTAAAATCCCATAATCTTCCAATATTTTCTTCACACATAAGAGTTATGTGAAAATACTCCTGACGAAAATAAACTCAGCTTCCGCCCAGGACAAAGACATGGAATTTTCTTATTTCTCAACCAAGAGATAGGACCAGTCTTAAAGTAAAAACACCCAACCGAGGTGCTTAGATAACTAACAACATCCCCGGACCAATCATCATCCGAATAGGCAGACAAATGATCATTGGTATTAAAGGAATGCCAAATACCATAGGAAATGTTCCACTCATGTATTTGATGATACATTTATATTCAAGTAACTGAGAATCTCTCGGGGATGCCTGGTATTGCGCACAGTGTCCAACACTGATGGTCATATCGGTATGGCTAACGATCAAGTAAAGAAGACGAATTATCGTACTCTGATAAAGGATTTGCTCGACATCCTTGCCTAAAATGTCTTTACTAAGGTGTGTCTCTTTACTCATAGGGGTGAATGAGTGCTTAGTAGAGTC
This sequence comes from Sambucus nigra, assembly GCA_949130495.1. Taxonomy (NCBI): domain Eukaryota; kingdom Viridiplantae; phylum Streptophyta; class Magnoliopsida; order Dipsacales; family Adoxaceae; genus Sambucus; species Sambucus nigra. The sequence continues at coordinate 329,495,220 of OX422217.1, read as the reverse complement.
TAAACTGAACTTGTTCACTAGGTCCCCTGCATATTTGGATGAAATGAACATCACACCCTCAATTTGACGAACTTGGAGACCTCAGAATAACGTAAGCTCATTAACCATGCTCATCTCAAACCAGCTCTTTATATCCTCCTCAAAACTGTGAGAATGTTGGGAGTATGTGGATCTAAAAACTATGTTGTCCACATAGACTTGGGCAACAAATATAGCACCACTCTCTCTCTCTCTCCTCACAAATAACATCTTATCCACTCCCCCTCTTTTGAATCCACAAGCTAAGAGATAGGAAATGAGTCTCTCATACCAAACATGGGATGCTTGCTTCAAATAATACAAGGCCTTCCTAAGATAATAGACGTGTCCTGGGTGCTTAGCGTCTTCAAGCCCCTTTTGTTGTTCCAATAAACTTCCTCATGTATAATTCCATTCAGAAAGGCACTATTGATATCCATATGATATAACTTGATGTGCAGATGATATTATATGGTGAGTAGTAAGAGGACGAACACAAGCCTAGCAATACGAGCGAATGTCTCATCAAAGTTTACACCATCAATCCATATGCAGACTTGAGAAACCAACTTAGCCTCATTAAGAACCATGGTGCCATTCTCATCCACCTTATTCTTGTAATTACACTTGGTACCTATCATATTTGTCTCACTAGGTTAGGGGACTACTCCCAGACATCATTCTTGTGAAACTGAAGGAACTCATATTGCATAGTGGATATCCAATGCTCATTTTTAAGTGCTTCTTTCACATTCTTGGTCTCTACTAAGGAGGTATAGAAAAAATAGTTAACCACATTCTCGAGTTGAGCACGAGTCTTGACACCTAGTATAACAAAAGGGCCATGAGTTTTTCTGTAGACACCACATCCTAGGACCCTCCAAAGCATCTGCTTACATCCTTAGCACTCACTCATCCTTCACAAACCCTAGTTCATACTTCGAATACCATTTTAGAGTCCACTAGGTGCTCTAGAGCCCCATTTGATTCTAATGAACTTTATTATCAGTGCAAAAGCTGAATGGATCTTCAAAAGTATTTGAATCCATTTTCAACAGTCTTCCCTGTGGAAAAATCGTCCTCATGGTTTGAATGAACGATCCATTTTACTATTAAAAACTAATATAGAGGCCATGAGGCTCTCCCGGGCCCCATTTTAACCCAATCAACTTACTCACTGAGCTAAATCTCAATGAATCATTGAAGTCTTAGAATCCTTTTCCAATGGTTTGCCTCGTGAGAAAATCGGCCTTACGGTTTGGACAAACGATTTATTTTACTCTGAAAACTTATCCAGAGGCTACTAGGAACTCTTGAGCTCCGTTTGACTCCTATAAACTCTTCAAATCGAATTATACTAAATGAATCTTCAAAGGGATCAAAATACACTTCCTAATGATCCACCCCATGCACAAATCAGGCTTACAGTATGGACGAACGACCCATTTTACTTCGAAAGGTCATTATATGCTTGTAGACCTCATTTGACCAAGGTTAACTCTTAGAACTGAACGAGACTCAATGAATCTTTGAAGGTTTCTGAATACCCCTTCCAAAAATTAATCCCTTTCATGAATTGGGCTTAGATTTTGAACGAACCATCCATTTTCCTCTAGGAATTTTTTATTTAGTTCGATCCCCTTTTGACCTAGGCCAACTCCCTAGCCTGGGAGTCGATCCATGGATTTTTGAAGGTCTCTGAATATCCTTTCCAATGGTCTGCATCATGTGCAATTCTGACTTATTATTCTCATTTTATGGTTGTTTTTTGAAAAACCTGCCTGAGATTGCCAATTTTCAACCCCAGGACCGTGCTTATTAGTAGTGTGTCTAGGGTTCTATATCGATAGGAAGGTCTATGACCATGCTGATCGGTACCCATATTATCCCTATAAATAGAGGCCATGACCTCACTTTGAAAGACACTCCTCATCGCCCTCTGAATATCCCTATCAACATTTCCAAGAGAATTCCCTCGAATTCAGATTTGTTCTTTACTAAGAGGCCCATATCCCACATTACTTGCATCATTTTCATATTCTTTTGAGTAAATTCCCACCCACCTCCTTAAAATACCATCACTTCACCTTGAGGTCAGCGTATGTACAAGGAAGATATACTTTAAGTCTTCGTAAGGAGGACCATTTCTTCCTCTTTCCCTTTAAATTCTCTCAATTTTGGATTAGTTACTTCATTTTATCGTTAGTATTTTAGTTCATTACATCACACATCTTAATTCTAAAATTTTTATTATTAGTATTCACACATACTTTATTTTTATACAAAAATCCAAAAGTAAGAAAAAGAGGGTTCACTTGTAAATTCCAAAAGGGGATTTCTCATCACATTTTCTCAAACTAAAACACCTTTTTATATGCACATATAAATAAAATCCCTGGTTTAATTTATGGGTTAAACCCCATGTGATATGATATTTTAACTAGGTGGACTTTGATTCCTCCAGAGCTACATAGGTGTCCTGGGTAAATCACTCGACTTGAGTCCTCCCTCATATATATATATATATATATATATATATATGATTGTGTGCTTGAGTCTTTTCCCATATACACAGGTGTTCTTCCATAATGACTTGTGAATCAATAAATACTTACACTATATTTTTTATTATTATTTTGAGAACACTCCTAAGGATGACCTCGCTATTACTTTATCCATTACGCGAGTCGAACGATTCCTCCATCCATTTATATTATGCACATAAGCACACACATCATGAAGTTCTAAAGGAGAAGATTAACACATTCCCATGAGAGACCGAAAGGGTGGGATGGGTGCCTGACACCTTCCCATTCTATAACTTAATCCCTAGACCTTTGAAAAACTTAGTTTCACAAGAATTAATAATGTCCTTGATGACGTTCTTTAGTGGTGAAAACATTTATTTTTCTTATTTTGTGCAAAATGGGTTACAGGCTCTATCTCTATATATCACCCCACGTCAACAACGGCTGAGTGTCCCTATAAAGGATGCAATCCTCCACGAACATCGAAAAAGAAAGGGGGAGGAACAAGGGATCCACCTTCGGAGACTCCGACCTCCGACATCAGGATGGCCACAGTGGCGCTTCTAATGGGGATTTTATAAGAGGACTAGACTCTATTTTTACATGGGCCTTATTCTTTTCTGCATGTGTATGTATGAAGCTACCTGTATGTTCCCTTTTCTACTATCTTTACCTTTTTGTATATATATCTCTCATGTATATGTCACTTTCCACTCACATTTACACTTCACACAGTTATGCTTAGCTTCACTTTACACTCACATGTTTCATACACCACTTAAAATATCCATGCTTAGGCTTCACAAGCACACAACTACACTTACTACACTTGTGTATATTCTCACTTACACATATCACACACCACATGTAGTTGATATATGTATAGTCTCATTACCACACACACTCACTTCTATATATTCCCATATCACTTACTCACTCACATGTATCCATCCGTAGTAAAGTTTACATGCTACATTTACTTGTATATGCTCCCCATTACAATAGTGTTCTCTTTACTCATCATGCCAATAAAAAAATGATAAAAATACCCTCTCTCCATAATATGTTAATTAAGACTAGTGCATTTTTGCACATTACATCACTAAGATCATGGCTATTGACCAAAATTTTGTCCCGTACTGGGGGTCACTTTGTGATGGGCGCTGGACCTGTGGGTCACAGTTAGCTTAAGTGATATGAATCTCACCTTCCATTCTCCTCTTACCTTTGATGTATATCGAATTGTTCCCCCATATCTTATATCATGACCGAACTCAACTCGCTCATTTTCGTCGAGTATATCAAATTCTCTCTCACACTATTATCCCCATGAATTATATAGTGAGGCAATTCATGTACACTCAGTTATATCAAAGGGCTTGTCCACATGTACCGATGAATGATTTCCCTTATAGACAAAATTCATATCATGGAAGTCATGATAAACTGGGGAAACCCTTCCACTAACCCAAAAATTACATAAACCTCGTATAGTTGTTAAACCTAGGACATTCACATTTAGTTTATCGGTTACCCTCCAACTCTGCCAAAATTTCAGGTCAGCATACCACCAAAATGTTTTCCCAATTTTTCTTCTTTTTCAAAATAGGATCCCATTAGTGAGCCTGAAAACAAATCCAACCATATTTTACATATATTTTTGAATCCCATTTTCCTAGGCTCAGGTCCAGTTCGGTATTTTTTTGCATTAAGGAAAACCTAATGCAAGTGATAACCGATTAATAACAATAATAATAATAATAATAATAATAATAATAATAATAATAATAATAATAATAATAATAATAATGATGTTGAGATTCCTCTCGTTTTTCCCCCTTTTCCAAAAATATCAAAAGCATTTTTTTATCCTCCTTCCTAAATACTCAAAATTTTCTCCCTCTCTATTTTAAAATAAATTTGAACTATTTTCCCTCTCATGTCGATCGCATACTTGACATTGGCCTGGATTCCTATTGGCTTCGATTATCTGTTAAATAGCCCCGAAGCTTCGTCATTTCTTATGATACCTCATCCGAGTTTTGGATTTCCCTTCACGAGCCCTTCATTGAGAATGTCGACCAAGCATCAAATGTGTAACCCGATCTAATGACCATCTTGGACCAACTCGGTGATAAGATTGATATCCTTAAAATTGAGGACCAAGAGATACAATGTCACTGGGCCCAAATTCTTAAAGAACTCAAGGTTCTCTTTCCTCGTCCTATGGGTCCACATTCTCTTAAGACTATTTGGGTACTAAAAGAGTATCAGCATGATCCGTGTGCCCCGCCTGCTCAATTCACTATCCCAAACCTTACCCAATCGATGGCTAACCTTCCAGTACCCACAGTTCCAAAGGAAGAGGAACTGAACAAGGCTAAGGAAGACCTCAAGCTACTGTCGTAGAAGTTTGACCAGGTTAAGATATCTAGGAACTATATGGACTACACACCTATGTCTCCCTATCCCAAAGAAAAACTGCTATAGATGTTTAAGATACCAAACATTGAGAAGTTCAGGGGAAGAGTACCCCCAGTTGTTCACCTTTGAAACTATCACCGAATGATGACCCTCATTGGTACCTCTGAAGAGATAACGGCCTAGATGTTCCAGAAAACCTTAAAAGAAAATGCCCTTCGTTGGTTATTATCCCTTGAACAATCCGTAGTTAGGAGGATGTCACTCGAGAAATCATGTCATAGTACGAGTACAATGAGGAGATAGATGTGACGTGCCAAGATCTAGAGCTTTTAAGAAGAACCCTGGGAAATAATTAACAGCTTCATAGGAAGGTTGAGAGAACAAGATGCTACCATGACCAACAGACCTTCCAAGGAGGAACAAGTTAATATCGTGAATAAGAACTTATTGTCGCATATCTAAGCGGTCGTGGGAGGATAGTATTACATACACTTTTGATCCCTTCGAAAGGCTGGTGTAGAAATTAAGGAAAACATTACCAAATTTGAATCTGAGCCAAAGAAAGTAACCGAACAGTTCACTCTCCAAAATTATGAGAAGCCCGCCAATGCTAAAGTCTGAACCATCAACAACATTTCCCAACCCGCCACCTCTTGGGAACCAGAAAGTCACCCCAACCCTACCAAGAAATATTACACTAATCTCCATGCTCATCTGTCTAAAGTTTACCAGGCCCTGCTGAGTCGAAACATCATCAAACCCTTGGAACCTTATCCATTACCAAATCCACTCCCTAAAAACTTTAAAGTTGATGATCGTTATGATTTGCACCAGTTTGCCGACCATACTATTGATGAATGCTTCCACCTTCAAAATGTAATCTAAGGTATAATTGATCAGGGTATCATCGCCCCACCAGCTAATACTAAACCCAACACCACTCATAACCCACTTCTAACCCATACAAATGCCATCTATTTAAAGAGTACCCAAAATTTGATCCATCATACCCGTAATCTCACCGAAATTTCTTAAGATGTTCCTGTATTTTCTCTTACACCCTACATGCTTCATCAACCAGGATTTTCCACTCTTCATAAGGGCTTGTATTGACATTCATACCCAATTTGAAGGGAAAGATATGAAGTTACCTGATGTATTGAACCAACTCTTAGAGTGTGGGATGAAATTGCTTGCCGAGTTGACTACTGACTATTGCAAATGTAGTTTCTTGTTCATGAAAGCCTGAAAATAGGCTCTAGAGTTAGATGATTGGGTGGTACCTACTGATGAAGTCAGTCTAGATCATGTAGTGAAGATTATGGCCGATGCATTTTGATAGACATATGATATTTATAGTAGTTATGAGCTACAAACTACTTTGAAGATTCAAGGATGGTTGGTCCCTTCACTCCTGCACCTCCCCATTTAGTGGGAAGATTTGTATGATGAAGACATTGAAGTTATTGAATGAATTGATTTCTCTTGGAAAGAGAACATAGTCGCCACCAAATGGGGGGGACGTTTTTTACTTCTCCGATGACGAGTCCAGTTGGGAAGATACTGGTCTAGTAGCTAGTTTGTGCAGAATAAAAACCTTTGAAGATATATTGGGGGACATCAACAAGGTGGCCATTTATCCAAAATAAATGAAGACATGGGGTTCTTGTTCTTCCCCCCTCAGTAAATCACATAACTAAATGAGGGAGACATTAGAATGATTCGGATCCTCATATGACCGAGACAGATAAGGGAAAAGGAGTTACGTAAGAACTTTACATACCAGAGATAACCATCGAAGAAAATAAATTCCTTGACCAGCTCAAGAAAGCCTATGCAAACATCACCTTATGGGGGATTTTCATGTCCTCCCCACCGCACCCAAATGCTCTGATAAGACTCCTCACTATGCCTACGGTCTCTCTTTCCACTACTCCCAGAGAATACGTGAACATGGTTGGGTCCTTTACCTCTTCCAAAATCCTATCCTTTTCTGAAGTATAGATACTAAAAATTGGCCGTGGCCACAAGTATTCCCTAAACATCTCCATTGAAGTGTCAGGAAAGACAATCCCACTCACTTGTTGATAGCGGTTCTTCCCATAACATTTTTCCTCTGAGAACCTTCAGTTGATTGGGCTTAATCGTTAGTGACCTCACTTCCACTTTCGCCATTGTGCATGCTTACAAAAATACCCATCGAGAGGTAGTGGCGTATATAAAACTCACAGTAGGGGCTGGCCTTATCAATCATGTCATTCAGTTGCAGGTTATTAACAAACTTGCATGAGTTAACATTGTTCTTGGCCATCCATGGCTCCACAGTATTCGAGGGGTATTATCTTCTCTTTATCGAAAATTGAAATTCTTCTCCAATGGCCTGGTTATCATCATCTTGGGGGATAACGATAGTTCAAACACCATAGGTACTATTAATTCGATATTTGAGATCCAACATAAGATGAATGACATGCTTATCTCTAGCTTCAGAGTTGACTTACTTTACTTTCCAGCATGAGATAATTTCAAAATTTGATTCTATCCAGAACATAACCCTCACAGAAATGTCAACGTGATTCAGATGTTCTAAAAAATTCACTTCATGCTCGAAATGGGACTAGGACAACACCAATAAGGGATCCTTGAGCCCATATTACTAAAGGAGGCCTTCCCCCCCATATGTCTAGGTCTACTAAACCTCTCTAGAAGAAATAAGATCCCTTTGGGAGCCATGACCAAAAAGAAGATTTGAAATTGAAAGGACTGTTTTGAGAGACTCTTTGAATGGAAGATTTATCAAGGAAGGAAAAGACTTCCCTTTTTGTGGATTCCCCGAACCATGGTGTGACAACCCAAATTTTAAATAAGTATTTTTTTAAAATAAAAGTGAAATAATTCGTGAAAAAAATATTTTTGAATTTTATAAATTTTATTGGTTAAATATGTTGGTTATGATTTTAGAAGAATATAACTTCAAGCGGAATTGAAATCGGCTTTAAAACGAATTCTTAATAGAATTTTTAATATTTTGCCTTATCGCATTTTTAAGGGAAATTGTCAGATTTTAGGCATGATCGATCGATCGTTAATTTTCATAGATCGATCGATCCTCCCAGAAATTTTGTTCATCAGTTCGTCCTTTTAACAAAATTTCTAAATTTTTTAAACCATTAAAGTTATATAAATACATGATTTCGGGGTTAAGTTTTTAAGACCCATCCTTACCAAACTTTGAGCAGCCAACCCCCTACTTTTCCCATCATGTTCCACCTCCAAACCTTAACCTCCATTAAAGACATATTTTCAAGCTCAATTTTGGGGGTCAAAATATAAATATTTCAAGGTGGTTCAAGAGAGTTTTTCGATCAATTTTTGAAGGAGAACCCGAATCTCTCGTCAATTTCTACATCAAAAAATCAGGCATGTTTTATCCTATTCTTTTCCTTAGTGTTATGTATTTTGATTATAGCCTCCATTAAAACTCGGGTGTTCTAAATTAAATTAAGAACATATTATTTTGAAGAAATTAATTTCGGGGTTATTTTTTGAAAATAATTAATGATACCAAATAATTATGACTTTGTTGTTATTTGGATTGTATTTGCATAGTTGGTTATATTTTGGGCATATACATGTAGAGGAGCCCTTAGTAATTTAATTTGGATGTTTATGTAGAAATTGCTAAATTAATTAAATTACTTGTGCTAGAAAAATAATAGCTAACATGGGACTTGCGAGTAATAATGATTCGGATAATCATAATAATTATGTGTTCTCGATTTCCCCTATTTAGATAAAAAAAAATCAATTATTTGGGAATTTAGTGTTGTTGAGAATATTATCATAAATTGTTGATTGTTGTCACTTATGAAATATTATAATTTTGAATATTTCGGGAACGTTGATATTGTAAACAATTGGTTTTCACCCCTTGTTATAGCACACTTGCTAGGTATGGGACTAGTAAGTGTGCCTTATTTGTGATTCATGCTAATTAGGTATGGGACTACTTAGTATGAGTCTATGTGGGTTATATAAATTAGTGTGGGGACAAATTCTATATATTTATCGTTGTTGCAATAACCTAGGACTGATATCTAGGTGAAATAAAATTATTATAATCATCATTTATTAAGGTTGGGATGAAATTGTGTTTTTGGGACCTTTAATTGGGACTAAGGAATATTTTGAGGATTTTCACATCGCTTTTAAGGCTTGGGAGAAATTATTGTGAATAATGAGTATGAGAAATTTTGGGACATTAATACCGAAAGACTAAAATTGGTATTAATATTTATTGGTGACATAATGTGTCCAGGGCCGATAGTTTAAATGGGTCAGAGGACGATTTATGTCGTGTCCTGTGTGGAACCTTGTCATATCGCGAGGATCGCAGGATAAAAACGGATCAGACGTCGGACTTGATAAGGGGATGTGTGTGTGTGTGTGGAACCTTGTCATATCGCGAGGATCGGAGAGTAGAAACAGATCAGACGACAGACTTGACAAGAGGATGGGTGTTGGTAATAATAATGTATTTTGGTATAAATCACCCATGGCGGGAGGACCGCTATACCTAATAATAAAGTGAGAACAAATCATTTGGTTTAATTCAAACAGATTAACATCGTGGGACTTGGGTTAATTTAAAATAATATTGGTGTGGCACATTTAAACCTTGCGGGTACTTAGAAATTTATTGCTAGGGAATATAGACTTTCTTTTAATCAAAAGACTCTATTGTTATGGTCGATATGTATAACACTATTGTCCGGGTTCAAGGACCCTATTTCAAAGGAGTAACCGGTATTCATGCTCAGTGACCTGTCTCTGACACATGTGTTGACTAATATTTTCAGGGATTTAATTGGAGTAGCTTCATAGGAATTATTGGAGATCTTTTGGAAGTGTAGCTAGAGCTATATTATTGTTTCAGTAGTTTGTTTCTTCTCCTATTCAGTCGTATTTATTGCGAGACTATATTTGGATTTTATTGGGTCATTCGGTTCCAAAGTTGTCTTAAGATTTCAGTTGGGTATGATTTATTGTAATAATTAAGATATTCGGAGATTGCATACGGTGGACTTTATATCTCACTTTGATGATAAATCAGTTGAATGTTCTTAATATTTGGGATTGATTTAAAATATTTATCCTATGGATTAAAATTTAATATGTCTCACATCTGTTGCATGCTAAGGATGATTTTTAATTTATTAACGCCCGACTTAATTTTGGTGGATGCCGACGCCAGAATTTAGTAGGGTGTTATAGATGGTATTAGATCATGGTCTTCTATCTCGTAGGCTATGAGTATGTTTAGCTTCCGCTTTGCTTACCTTTGATTTCCTTTCGATGACTTATACTCTTGGTTTTTCTGAGTCTCATGATGATTGTTCTTCACTTTTCAGATGACGAACACTAGGAAAAATGGGAATAGGAGGGAGGAGTCTGTTTCTGGTCCCGCGGTTCAGGAGGGATAAAGGCAGATTATCCTGGATGCCGAGACACTAGCGGTAATTGTACGAGAGTCCAAAACACCCGGTATATAAATAAGGAGACAAAGAGTGATGATGTTAGTACCCCAACAGCAGGAACCACCCGTCTCAAATTAGGATAGAGTGAGGACCAATTTTTTCAAGGAAAATCCTTCTACCTTTACCGGAGGATCCGATTCCATGGTCGATCACCAATGGAGAAGGGACATGGAACGACACTTGAGATTAGTAGAATGCACGGAGGTGCAAAAGCAGTTATTAGCAACATTTAAGTTGTTGGGAAATGCCTTACAACGGTGGGAGAGCATCACCACGTCAGAGGAACGAGATAAATTGAATTATAATGATTTTCAAATAAGGTTCAATAATAAGTACTTGCCTTATGATATCAGGAGTGCGAAGAAAAGATAATTTCTGGAGTTGGACCAAGGTTCAAAATCAATTGTAGAGTAAGAACAAGAGTTCACAAACTTATCTATGTTCATACCGGAGGAGGTGGACATTGAGAGTAAAAAGATGGAGTTCTTCATCAAAGGGATGTCATGTCCCATCAGGCAAATAGTTTTGGAAAATCCGGCGTACACTGCTTACTCCCAAGTAGTGGATGTCGCGATGTTACATTAGAAGGATAGAATAAACCATCCGAAGAAATTGGGAAAGAGGAAAGATATAGAGAGTCAAGGTAGAGACAACAGGGGTCGCAATAATCAAGCATGGAAGAGGCAGAGGCCAAACCAAGGACGCCAGAACAATAACATTCACTAGGACACAAGAGGCAGGGTCATCAGGGTGAGCAAAATTGGAATGGGAATTTGGAGCTTTTTCAGGGTCTTGTTTCAAGTGTGGGAAAGTGGGACACAAAGAGAATAGGTGTTTCAAGAGATATAACCATCAGGGTCGAGTTAATTAAGGCCAGCAAGGCCAAGCGCCTCCAGCGCCGGCAGGGCCTGGGGTGCGGGGAGCCCTAGAAATACTGGCAACAATAGGTGTTCAGGGAGCGCCAGCAGCACTTCATGCATAGGGAGAGGCTGGAGCACTAACCAACACTAGTTATGGGAGCTGCTATCAATTTCAGCCTCGAGAGGAGCATGCACCGTAGGAGCCACGACGTGGCTAAATAGAGGATCGGTACGTAAAATATTTTTATTACGTGTTATATGTATTAATATTTTTCACTTGGGTAGAATTAGGAGTATGGGCGCCTAATTATATTACGTTATGAGAAAATCGTGGACTTTGAATTTGTGTACGCACTTAGTCTTGCTGAATTTCGAGCACGAAATTTCTTGTTAGTGGGGTGTGACACCCCGCCTAATTAAACATCGGGTGATCAGGCCTTTATTAAATTAAAACAGGTTTCTCAAATGGTTCATTCTTAGTATCACTGTCGAAAACTTTTTAATTACTAATCCCCTAAGTAAAATTAGACCGGTGCCAAATTTTATCTTTCTTAAAACAGATAAAAAAACCATGCGGAACAAAGTAAAAATAATCATGTACTATAACCCAATCAACAAAGTAAAAGTACAACAGAACAAAAGTATTACCGAATAAACCATCGGCTAAAAATCCCAAACAACAATAGAATAACCATTAGTCTGAAACTAACATCTGAGACTAATACCGGACAACAAGTGCATACATAGAATAGTGTGAGATCCTGTACTATATCTGAATGAGAGATATCGTCTAGTTAAAATCCAGTAAGCATCCACTGTGCTACAGATCCAAGTCCCTGGAATGGAATCATCATACATGGCGTCCTTGTGGATGGACACCTAAAAGGTTTTGAAAATATTTTATAGCAAGAGTAAGTACTAAAAACATTTTGAAAATATTTAACAAACGTTTATCACAATATAAAATGCGATTATTGATTACACATGTTAGGTTCTCGTACACTCTCTTGAGTTTACTCACCCCTCATCTCTTGTGCACACCTAACGTTCTACACTTAGCCTACCTAGCCATATCTTCCAAGCTATCTAGGACTAAGTAATCATCTGAACTTATCTAAACTTAAGTTCCATTACCGCCCATACGGTACAATCGTTTCACTAACATCTCGCGTATGTTAATTAATTCTCAGGTAACATTTCATCTATGTTATTTTTCAATACTTCTCATTTAGTTTCACTACTAAAATTACTACAATTCTCACAATTGTTGACTTCCCACTTGTGTAATTAAGTTTCGCTACTTGAATTACTAAATCGATTTTCTCTATCTAAAGGTGCATTTCGTAATTATGTTTCACTACTTAACTTACCAATTCAGTATGTATCTTTAAATACATAATATATATTAATCTACTAATACACAGAAGTAGAATATCATCAAGTATATATATTTCACACACAATATATACTAAATATCACTCATTACTATTTTGCCCTTTTTATACACGTAAAGGACTCTTTGTTCGGAATGATTCATCGACCCCAAGTAAGAATTGCTTCGGAATGATACATCGACCCCAATTATTTATATACACACGTAAATGATTCTTGGTTCGGAATGATACATCAACCCCAAGTGAGAGTTGGTTCGGAATTATCCATCGAACCCAACTATTTTTAAAAATATATATATACACATATTCTGGTTGAGGACTCTTTCATCGCGACACCAGCTCAAGGTTTGGTTCGGCATTTGTCATCGACTCCAAACATATAATAACTTTATGTTAGTTCGGAATGTCTCATCTACCCTAACATAATTAATTTAGGTACAAATCTCTCAACCTAAAAGATCACATAATTCAGTAGGTACACGCACGACCAATTAATTATATACGTACGTAATATTTTAATCTCATATATCTACCATACAATATTCGCTTTACGATTTATCACATTAATCGCATTTATTTGAGTATTCACATAACTCTAAGGGTCCTAGTTACCCCTTACATATAATTTCAGTAGTTATTGCTTACCCTACTGGTCTATTACTTAAATTGAATTTACTTCGCCCCGTACCTCAATTTCCGAAGTCCCCGATACTCTACTAAATCGGATTATTCTCCTCGATCCGTAATCCAAACCCTACTCCCAATGGCCTTATCGAACCTCAATAATATACCTATTGGTCTTATTCTCACTCCCATATAAGTATAATGTAAATCCTAGGATACTCATTCATTCCCAAAAATCAACGAAGAATTAAACACAAAAATTTCGGGAAACAGCTTGCGTCGATCGATCGGCGGCTGGGTTCGATCGATCGACATAGTCGATCGAACAGGGACAAACGCAGTTTGTCTTCTTCGTTAAGATTTTTCCTCCATTAACAAACCTTCAAACTACATTATAGTCCACAAAACTTTGACCCAATGATCCTAACAAATTTTCACATATACTAGGAAAATTTCTAACGTGTCAAATACCTCAAAACTCCAATTCCTTTAAAGAAATAGTGAATTAAACCCAGAATTTCTTGAAACCCTAGTTATGGTGTTCTTCCCATATTTTCATTCAAAATCCAGATTTTATTCCGAAAAATCATCAAGTCTAATCTGAATATTAATCCTCTACATAAGTTAAATCATTCTATATGCAATTCCTATCCCAACATGTATAAATATCATCATTCTCCTATCAAGATATTGATTTAAACAAGACTATTCAAAAACCCTACACATGGGTATTATAACTTTATAATTTGTGCAATAAACAACTTGCCTTATGATCAGTAGGGTATGATTTCGTGGTTGTTGTTGATGATTGATGATCTTCATCCTTCAATCCTTCTTTCTCAACAAGTTGATAGTGAAAATCTCCTTTGAATCCTTCCCAATTTTTCCTTTTGCCTTGAGAATGGTCTCTCTTATCTCTAATGGCTATGGTGTGTTTTCATGGGTTTTCTAACCCTAAACCCTCTATCATACGACTGATATAAAGCTCTCAATTTCGTAGGTCTCCATACCCTCTCATGTTAAAAGACCAAAACGCCCCGGAACGGTCTCAGTTTAGTCCAAAATTACCCCGGGACTAAACTAGTACCCCCAGGTATACTATTTTGACTAATTTGACCCTTTCGGACTCATCGGCGACCTCTAAATTATCATTTGAGTCACTTAACAAATATTACTCATTCTCACCCCAACACGGTCTGCACGCGTTAAGTAACTATTTATCACTCGCACTAAGTAAATGTAATGAGGCAATATAAATCGATAACTATCTCCCGATTGATATTCCAAAATTACAATTTTTAATAAATCCCATTAAAGTACTCCTCTTACGTAATTTAAATTAAGCTGTATTTTCTCATTTAATTCTCCAATTTAATTAAATAAAATATTCAGAAATACGGGGTATTACATACTTCCCCCCTTGCAAAGGTATTTTGTCCTCAAAATTAGGATAAGACTTGTATTAAGGCTAAGGACCTTAAATGCATCCTCTAATACCCAATACCAAATCATAACATCCTAACGGTCGCCCCAAGTACATGCCTTGCTTCATTATAAATTCTTATCGCATGTTACCCATGCTGCATATATCATAATTAAGTCTCACTACTTAATTTCTCCATAGATTTTCCCAATCCAACGTTAATTCTTGAAATTAAGTTTCTCCCTACTTAATTTACCCATTCGATGCATATCTCTATATAACATCTAAGTGTCTACAATCACTCATAAGTAGAAGATTATAAGGTATATATTTCACACACAATATATACTTTACGGAAAATTGGTCCGGTAAAAATCATCGGCCCCAATAATCCTATCATTTATATTGGTTCGGGAATCCCTCGCCCCCGAGGTAAATGTAATGCACATGTCGGTTCAGACCTTCCGTCGATACCAATATTTATCATCGATTTGGTTCGGAAAAATCATCGACCCCAAATCGATCCCTCATGTATTGGTCCGGAACATCATCGACCCCAATACAGATATTAAGCACACTTACTATCGCACATAAGTAGGAAAAAATAAATAGGTATATATATCGTACACATAACATATACTATCAACACTTATTTTATAATCACCCCCTTTCTATAACACTTTTGGGGTTAATGGCTCGGAATTCCACCTCGATCACCAATAGTGATTAATTACTTGCCTCGGAATCACATCTCGAGCACCAATATATGTATATATATCTCATCGCACATGAGTAGACAATTTGTGAGCCATATATTTCACATTTCATATACCCTAAAATCCCACACTCCAATAGAATGTCCTCATATCACGCGTTAAGGACTAAAAGTTCGAAATGTCTCCTTGAACCACACCTCAAAGTACATGTATTGTTCGTAATCGGTACCCACGAACCTAATCCTCATGTACAGTCCATATAGGCACTCACTCTACCTATAAATATGCTCTTATAGGCATACATTCAACCTATGAATTGATCAGTGGGCTTCTCCAAAATTCGACTATCATAAGGGCGTATCATCATTCTTTCTCACTAACATTGAGTCGTAGGTAACACAACGTACTCAAAATAAAACTTTATCTCTATTCCTTCCTGACCATCTCTCACATGGTGTAATTTTAGGATTTCATCCTGATTCACAATCATGTAGAGCGGCACCGTGCACTCTCCCTTTTTAACTACATACTAATCCATCCTGGTCACCCCATTTCGCTACCCCAACGAAATGTTGGCTTAATTATGATGTTCACAACCCTTCAATAATTTATAGGTCTGTCTTCTCATTCCATCATTAGAAATGTAGGTTCACTACCACATTCTGGTTGCTCATTTCGAGTCTATCTGGTTCTATCAACTAGAGGTGTATCTGGAGACAATCTCACTATGTCTCTCCTCAACATCGCTTCCCACTTACGTCATCTTTCCTCAAGTGGTACTCTATTCCCCTTTCTCTCAGGGTTTATTACACTTTACAATCTGTGCACTCTTCGCAATTGGCGCACTTTTTGGGGTTGGTTACTTTATAAGAACCAACATTCTAGTAACACGTAAGTCACTCACAGCACTAAGTCAAGTAGCACCTTGCGCTACTTCTTCACCACAGTTAGGTCTCCCATATCAAGAGATAACCTTTGAACGGTTTCCCATCGACTTTCATCCCATAGGGTGTGCTGGATCTCTCAGCACATATAATCTTGGATCATCGTCTATCTCCCATGACATTCAACCCATTTCATCGATACGACTTGTTTCCTAATTTCCCCACCGTCGTACAAAAAAAATTTCCGCATCCCTCTATCTCAGATGTCTAAGGAATCCAATTGACTAGGGCGCCCATACACCCTTTTCTCCGTGCACATTTGCAAAAACATTGCAAATGTCGCACCCGTAACATGCTTTTCATCAACTCCACCCTCATCTACACGATGTGACTACAATCTTGTGGGTATTTTCATTACTCTATAGACCAAAAATCAAATCCTTGCCCACAAAGTCCCACTTATCCCTTCGTGGTGAGGTAAGCCATTTAGTGTTTCTCCATAACACTACCGCCTCCACTGATGTCCTAGCATCTAACAATGTCTCTTCTCCTGTCGTGCATAAAAATTCAGTCGTATTCCCTTTCGCAACCGAACTTAAACAAGGAACTTCTCCCCATGTATTCTTACTGAGCATTGTCGGAACAACACATAGTCAAGATACTCAAATTTCATTCCTCGACATTATGTGCAACCATACCCCAATATTTCTAAAGGAGTCAAGTGGCACTGCGCTTATACTATCACTAAGTCCTTAGCACTAATTACAACAGCGAGCTCGATCTCTCCGCTCAGCAGTCATACGACATACATTGACTCACATCATTTAGGTTCCTACACACCGGAATCAATTACTATGAGACGTTCATAATCCCTGAAGTCCCTCACCTATTGATTATTATTTCAACTCGACCCTCTTTCAGGTGAGGTATCGTCACATACCCCATTCACTCGAGGCTAAAACCCATATACTTCCTGATCTATCGCTCTGGTGGTTCAGATGGTTTCCGGACATAACACGCTTGTCCTCTCCGGAATGCAAAACTTATCAGAGTTATTATTTCCTCAAATAACTTCAAGCTAAAATAAAACGCATGGCCCTACAAACCACACTAGACATCTTTATAAAAATCCCCTTACTCCAGGCCACACTGACCGATTTAGGGTATCCCTCCTCTCGGACTTGGTAGCCTCGATTGTGAGCACTATCATCTTGATTCCCTTAGTTCTGCTGACCAAGAGGAACGGGCTATGGGGCTTAACAGTCTCGACTTAGAATCTAATCATTAAATCCTCTAGTGGGTTTCCACTTATGGCTTGCACCATCCCCATTACATTCAGTCTTACTCTTTGAATAAATCTTTAAACTCTCTTAACTGCACCCCCTAGGAGCATTTACCCCAACCTTGTAAGAAGTACCATACTGCCTTCATATACATAAGTTGTTCAAGAAGAGTTTTACCAAAAATTGCGAATTACAACTCGAGAGTCCATTCTCTCAAGGGCTCTTTTTCCCTTATACCTATCTCCTCGGTACAAGTTCACTTCAATGGATAAATTTCTCTCTCACGATTGGCCTCTACCAGGCTTTCACGTGAGGGGTTTAGATATTCCCATTCCCTCCGCTTCTGAATCATCATTGGAGAACTTTGCGTTTAAACTATATGTAAGGTTCCTCTATTTGTATACGAACCCTCAGTCCGGATGTGGCGACTGGTATCCCCGCCACGTTGCCTCAAAAATTTTACCCAAATTTTCACTTCTGGTTATTTCAACTCTATCCCTAAATTCCAAAACCTCTGTACATTCTACTTCCATTGGTTACCATGCACAGTCGCCGTTTTATCACATATTACAGCTCGTTCTCATCAAAAATTTCTTCAGACTCCCTCCCACTATCACTGCATTGGGCGGGTCTAGATTATCATTCCCCCTTACCGTCGTGACACTTGGAAAATGCCTGCTATGCCGCAACAACCCTTGCAGCATGTACTTCCATTACACGCTTGGAGTGACCTCGACAACGGTCATCTCTCCTATGATTACCATCTTCGAACACCCCATGCTTTATGCCGAGCTCCTCCCTCCTGCAGTCCTTATAACGCCAATGCTGGTCCTACCACCATATTCGACGTAACTTGCCCAATCGAACTCGTATATATAACAGAACATCTACTTAATAGCAGGATAACATAAACTACGTACGTAGAGGAGTACAATAATCCTAAGATAGGGCTCTATATCAATCAAACGATACGCTGAAAATGTAGTAAGCCGTACAGATCCTATGGACACTAGAACCTGATGCTCTGATACAATCTGTGACACCCCTCCTAATTAAACATCGGGTGATCAGGCCTTTATTAAATTAAAACAGGTTTCTCAAATGGTTCATTCTTAGCATCACTGTCGAAAACTTTTTAATTACTAATCCCCTAAGTAAAATTAGACCGGTGCCAAATTTTATCTTTCTTAAAACAGATAAAAAAACCATGCGGAACAAAGTAAAAATAATCATGTACTATAACCCAATCAACAAAGTAAAAGTACAACAGAACAAAAGTATTACCGAATGAACCATCGGCTAAAAATCCCAAACAACAATAGAATCACCATTAGTCTGAAACTAACATCTGAGACTAATACCGGACAACAAGTCCATACATAGAATAGTGTGAGATCTTGTACTAGATCTGAATGAGAGATATCGTCTGGTTAAAATCCTGTAAGCATCCACTGTGCTATAGCTCCGAGTCCCTGGAATGGAATCATCATACATGGCGTCCCTGTGGCTGGACACCTAAAAGGTTTTGAAAATATTTTATAGCAAGAGTTAGTACTCAAAACATTTTGAAAATATTTAACAAGCGTTTATCACAATATAAAATGCGGTTATTGATTACACATGTTAGGTTCTCGTACACTCTCTTGAGTTTACTCACCCCTCATCTCTTGTGCACACCTAACGTTCTACACTTAGCCTACCTAGCCATATCTTCCAAGCTATCTAGGACTAAGTAATCATCTGAACTTATCTATACTTAAGTTCCATTACCGCCCATACGGTACAGCCGTTTCACTAACATCTCGCGTATGTTAATTAATTTTCAGGTAACATATTCATCTATGTTATTTTTCAATACTTCTCATTTAGTTTCACTACTAAAATTACTACAATTCTCACAATTGTTGACTTCCCACTTGTGTAATTAAGTTTCGCTACTTGAATTACTAAATCGATTTTCTCTATCTAAAGGTGCATTTCGTAATTATGTTTCACGACTTAACTTACCAATTCAGTATGTATCTTTAAATACACAATATATATCAATCTACTAATACACAGAAGTAGAATATCATCAAGTATATATATTTCACACACAATATATACTAAATATCAGTCATTACTATTTTGCCCTTTTTATACACGTAAAGGACTCTTGGTTCGGAATGATTCATCGACCCCAAGTAAGAATTGGTTCGGAATGATACATTGACCCCAATTATTTATATGCACACGTAAATGATTCTTGGTTCGGAATGATACATCGACCCCAAGTGAGAGTTGGTTCGGAATTATCCGTCGACCCCAACTATTTTTAAAAATATATATATACACATATTCTGTTTGAGGACTCTTTCATCGCGACACCAGCTCAAGGTTTGGTTCGGCATTTCTCATCGACCCCAAAAATATAATAACTTTATGTTAGTTCAGAATGTCTCATAGACCCTAACATAATTAATTTAGGTACAAATCTCTCGACCTAAAAGATCACATAATTCAGTAGGTACACGCACGACCAATTAATTATATACGTACGTAATATTTTAATCTCATATATCTACCGTACAATATTCGCTTTACGATTTATCTCATTAATCGCATTTATTTGAGTATTCACATAACTCTAAGGGTCCTTGTTACCCCTTACATATAATTTCAGTAGTTATTGCTTACCCTACTAGTCTATTACTTAAATTGAATTTACTTCGCCCCGTAAATCAATTTCTGAAGTCCCCGATACTCTACTAAATCGGATTATTCTCCTCGGTCCGTAATCCGAGCCCTACTCCCAATGGCCTTATCGAACCTCAATAATATACCTATTGGTCTTATTCTCACTCCCCTATAAGTATAATGTAAATCCTAGGATACTCATTCATTCCCAAAAATCAACGAAGAATTAAACACAAAAATTTCGGGAAACAACTTGCGTCGATCGATCTACGACTGGGTTCGATCGATCGACATAGTCGATCGAACATGGACAGACGCAGTTTGTCTTCTTCGTTAAGATTTTTGCTCCATTAACAAACCCTCAAACTCCATTATAGTCCACCAAACTTTGACCAAATGATCCTAACATATTTTCACATATACTAGGAAAATTTCTAACGTGTCAAATACCTCAAAACTCCAATTCCTTTAAAGAAATAGTGAATTAAACCCGGAATTTCTTGAAACCCTAGTTATGGTGTTCTTCCCATATTTTCATTCAAAATCCAGATTTTATTCCGAAATCAAGTCTAATCTGAATATTAATCCTATACATAAGTTAAATCATTCTACATGCGATTCCTATCCCAACATGTATAAATATCATCATTCTTCTATCAAGATATTGATTTAAACAAGACTATTCAAAAACCCTACACATGGGTATTATAACTTTATAATTTTTGCAATAAACAACTTGCCTTATGATCAGTAGGGTCTGATTTCGTGGTTGTTGTTGATGATTGATGATCTTCATCCTTCAATCCTTCTTCCTCAACAAGTTGATAGTGAAAATCTCCTTTGAATCCTTCCCAATTCTTCCTTTTGCCTTGAGAATGGTTTCTCTCTTATCTCTAATGGCTATGGTGTGTTTTCATGGGTTTTGTAACCCTAACCCCTCTATCATACGACTGATATAAAGCTCTCAATTTCGTAGGTCTCCATACCCTCTCATGTTAAAAGACCAAAATGCCCCCGAACGGTCTCGGTTTAGTCCAAAATTACCCCGTGACTCAACTAGTACCCCCAGGTATACTATTTCGACTAATTTGACCCTTTCGGACTCATCGGCGACCTCTAAATTATCATTTGAATCACTTAACAAATATTACTCGTTCTCACCCCAACACGGTCTACACGCGTTAAGTAACTATTTACCACTCGCACTAAGTAAATGTAATGAGGCAATATAAATCGGTAACTATCTCCCGATTGATATTCCAAAATTACAATTTTTAATAAATCCCATTAAATTACTCCTCTTACGTAATTTAAATTAAGCTGTATTTTCTCATTTAATTCTCCAATTTAATTAAATAAAAAAATTCAGAAATACGGGGTATTACATACTTCCCCCCTTGCAAAGGAATTTTGTCCTCGAAATTAGGATAAGACTTGTATTAAGGCTAAGGACCCTAAATGCATCCTCTAATACCCAATACCAAATCATAACATCCTAACGGTCGCACCAAGTACATGCCTTGCTTCATTATAAATTCTTATCGCATGTTACCCATGCCGCATATATCATAATTAACTCTCCCTACTTAATTTCTCCATAGATTTTCCCAATCCAACGTCAATTATTGAAATTAAGTTTCTCCCTACTTAATTTACCCATTCGATGCATATCTCTATATAACATATAAGTTTCTACTATCTCTCATAAGTAGAAGATTATAAGGTATATATTTCACACACAATATATACTTTAAGGAATAATGGTCCGGCAAAAATCATCGGCCCCAATCATCATATCATTTACATTGGTTCGGGAATCCCTCGACCCCAAGGTAAATGTAATGCACATGTCGGTTCAGACCTTCCGTCGATACCAATATTTATCATCGATTTGGTTCGGATAAATCATCGACCCCAAATCGATCCCTCATGTATTGGTCCGGAACATCATCGACCCCAATACAGAGATTAAGCACACTTACTATCGCACATAAGTAGGAAAAATCAATAGGTATATATATCTTACACATAACATATACTATCAACACTTATTTTATAATCACCCCCCTTCTATAACACTTTTGGGGTTATTGGCTCGGAATTCCACCTCGATCACCAATAGTGATTAATTACTTATCTCGGAATCACATCTCGAGCACCAATATATGTATATATATCTCATCGCACATGAGTAGACAATTTGTGAGCCATATATTTCACATTTCATATACCCTGAAATGTCACACTCCAATAGAATGTCCTCATATCACGCGTTAAGGACTAAAAGTTCGAAATGTCTCCTTGAACCACACCTCAAAGTACATGTATTGTTCGTAATCGGTACCCATGAACCTAATCCTTATGTACAGTCCATATAGGCACTCACTCTACCTATAAATATGCTCTTATAGGCATACATTCAACCTATGAATTGATTAGTGGGCTTCTCCAAAATTCGACTATCATAAGGGCGTATCATCATTCTTTCTCACTAACATTGAGTCGTAGGTAACACAACGTACTCAAAATAAAACTTTATCTCTATTCCTTCCTGACCATTTCTCACATGGTGGAATTTTAGGATTTCATCCTGATTCACAATCATGTAGAGTGGCACCGTGCACTCTCCCTTTTAACTACATACTAATCCATCCCGGTCACCCCATTTTGCTACCCCAACGAAATGTTGGCTTAATTATGATGTTCACAACCCTTCAATAATTTATAAGTCTGTCTCCTCATTCCATCATTGGAAATGTTGGTTCACTACCACATTCCGGTTGCTCATTTCGAGTCTATCTCGCTCTATCAATTAGAGGTGTATCTGGAGACAATCTCACTATGTCTCTCCTCAACATCGCTTCCCACTTACGTCATCTCTCCTCAAGTGGTACTCTATTCCCCTTTCTCTTCGGGTTTATTACACTTTACAATCTGTGCACTCTTCGCAATTGGCGCACTTTTTGGGGTTGGTTACTTTATAAGAACCAACATTTTAGTAACACGTAAGTCACTCACAACACTCAGTCAAGTAGCACCTTGCGCTACTTCTTCACCACAGTTAGGTCTCCCATATCAAGAGATAACCTTTGAACGGTTTCCCACCGACTTTCATCCCATAGGGTGTGCTGGATCTCTCAGCACACATAATCTTGGATCATCGTCTATCTCCCATGACGTTCAACCCATTTCATCGATACGACTTGTTTCCTAATTTCCCCACCGTCGTACAAAAAAAATTTCCGCATCCCTCTATCTCGGATGTCTAAGGAATCCAATTGACTAGGGCGCCCATACACCCTTTTCTCCGTGCACATTTGCAAAAACATTGCAAATGTCGCACCCGTAACATGCTTTTCTTCAACTCCAGCCTCGTCTACACGACGTGACTACAATCTTGTGGGTATTTTCAATACTCTATAGACCAAAAATCAAATCCTTGCCCACAAAGTCCCACTTATCCCTTCGTGGTGAGGTAAGCCTTTCAGTGTTTCTCCACAACACTACCGCCTCCACTGATGCCCTAGCATCTAACAATGTCTCTTCTCCTGTCGTGCGTAAAAATTCAGTCGTATTCCCTTTCGCAACCAAACTTAAACAAGGGACTTCTCCCCATGTATTCTTGCTGAGCATTGTCGGAACAACACATAGTCAAGATACTCAAATTTCATTCCTCGACAATATGTGCAACCATACCCCAATATTTCTAAAGGAGTCAAGTGGCACTGCGCTTATACTATCACTAAGTCCTTAGCACTAATTACAACAGCGAGCTCGATCTCTCCGCTCAGCAGTCATACGACATACATTGACTCACATCATTTAGGTTCCTACACACCGGAATCAATTACTATGAGACGTTCATAATCCCTGAAGTCCCTCACCTATTGATTATTATTTCAACTCGACCCTCTTTTAGGTGAGGTATCATCACATACCCCATTCACTCGAGGCTAAAACCCATATACTTCCTGATCCATCGCTCTGGTGGTTCAGATGGTTTCCGGGCATAACACGCTTGTCCTCTCCGGAATGCAAAACTTATCAGAGTTATTATTTCCTCAAATAACTTCAAGCTAAAATAAAACGGGTGGCCCTACAAACCACACTAGACATCTTTACAAAAATCCCCTTACTCCAGGCCACCCTGACCGGTTTGGGGTATCCTTCATCTCGGACTTGGTAGCCTCGATTCTGAGCACTATCATCCTGGTTCCCTTATTTCTGCTGACCAAGAGGAACGCACTATGGGGCTTAACAGTCCCGACTTAGAATCTAATCATTAAATCCTCTAGTGGGTTTCCACTTATGGCTTGCACCAGCCCCATTACATTCAGTCTTACTCTTTGACTAAATCTTTAAACTCTCTTAACTTCACCCCCTAGGAGCATTTACCCCAACCTTGTAAGAAGTACCATACTGCCTTCATATACATAAGTCGTTCAAGAAGAGTTTTACCAAAAATTGCGAATTACAACTCGATAGTCCATTCTCTCAAGGGATCTTTTTCCCTTATACCTATCTCCTCGGTACAAGTTCACTTCAATGGATAAATTTATCTCTCACGATTGGCCTCTACCAGGCTTTCACGTGAGGGGTTTAGATATTCCCATTCCCTCCGCTTCTGAATCATCATTGGAGAACTTTGCAGTTAAACTATATGTAAGGTTCCTCTATTTGTATACGGACCCTCGGTCCGGATGTGGTGACTAGTATCCCTGCCACGTTGCCTAAAAATTTTTACCCAAATTTTCACTTCTGGGTATTTCAACTCTATCCCTAAATTCCAAAACCTCTGTACATTCTACTTCCATTGGTTACCATGCACAGTCGTCGTTTTATCACATATTACGGCTCGTTCTCATAAAAAATTTCTTCAGACTCCCTCCCACTATCACTGCATTGGGCGGGTCTAGATTAGCATTCCCCCGTGCCGTCGCGACACTTGGAAAATGCCTTCTATGCCTCAACAACCCTTGCAACATCTACTTCCATTACACGCTAGGAGTGACCTCGACAACGGTCATCTCTCCTATGATTACCATCTTCAAACACCCCATACTTTATGCAGAGCTCCTCCCTCCTGCAGTCCTTCTAACGCCAATGCTGGTCCTACCACCATATTCGACGTACCATGCCCAATCGAACTCGTATATATAACACTACATCTACTAAATAGCAGGAGAAAGTAAACTACGTACGTAGAGGAGTACAATAATCCTAAGATAGGGCTCTATATCAATCAAACGATATGCTGAAAACATAGTAAGCCGTACAGATCCTATGGACACTAGAACCTGATGCTCTGATACCATCTGTGACTCCCCGCCTAATTAAACATCGGGTGATCAGGCCTTTATTAAATTAAAACAGGTTTCTCAAATGGTTCATTCTTAGCATCACTGTCGAAAACTTTTTAATTACTAATCCCCTAAGTAAAATTAGACCGGTGCCAAATTTTATCTTTCTCAAAACAGATAAAACAACCACGCGGAACAAAGTAAAAATAATCATCTACTATAACCCAATCAACAAAGTAAAAGTACAACATAACAAAAGTATTACCGAATAAACCATCGGCTAAAAAGCCAAAACAACAATAGAATAACCATTAGTCTGAAACTAACATCTGAGACTAATACCGGACAATAAGTCCATACATAGAATAGTGTGAGATCCTGTACTAGATCTGAATGAGAGATATCGTCTAGTTAAAATCCTGTAAGCATCCATTGTGCTACAGCTCCGAGTCCCTGTAATGGAATCATCATACATGGCGTCCCTGTGGCTGGACACCTAAAAGGTTTTGAAAATATTTTATAGCAAGAGTTAATACTCAAAACATTTTGAAAATATTTAACAAGCGTTTATCATAATATAAAATGCGGTTATTGATTACACATGTTAGGTTCTCGTACACTCTCTTCAGTTTACTCACCCCTCATCTCTTGTGCACACCCAACGTTCTACACTTAGCCTACCTAGCCATATCTTCCAAGCTATCTAGGACTAAGTAATCATCTGAACTTATCTATACTTAAGTTCCATGATCGCCCATACGGTACAACCGTTTCACTAACATCTCGCGTATGTTAATTAATTCTCAGGTAACATTTTCATCTATGTTATTTTTCAATACTTCTCATTTAGTTTCACTACTAAAATTACTTCAATTCTCACAATTGTTGACTTCCCACTTGTGTAATTAAGTTTCGCTACTTGAATTACTAAATCGATTTTCTCTATCTAATGGTGCATTTCATAATTATGTTTCACTACTTAACTTACCAATTCAGTATGTATCTTTAAATACATAATATATATCAATCTACTAATACACAGAAGTAGAATATCATCAAGTATATATATTTCACACACAATATATACTAAATATCAGTCAGTACTATTTTCCCTTTTTATACACGTAAAGGACTCTTGGTTCGGAATGATTCATCGACCCCAAGTAAGAATTGGTTCGGAATGATACATCGACCCCAATTATTTATATACACACGTAAATGATTCTTGGTTCGGAATGATACATCGACCCCAAGTGAGAGTTGGTTCGGAATTATCCATCGAACCCAACTATTTTTAAAAATATATATATACACATATTCTGGTTGAGGACTCTTTCATCGCGACACCAGCTCAAGGTTTGGTTCGGCATTTCTCATCGACCCCAAACATATAATAACTTTATGTTAGTTCGGAATGTCTCATAGACCCTAACAAAAATAATTTAGGTACAAATCTCTCGACCTAAAAGATCACATAATTCAGTAGGTACATGCACGACCAATTAATTATATACGTACGTAATATTTTAATCTCATATATCTACCGTTCAATATTCGCTTTACGATTTATCTCATTAATCGCATTTATTTGAGTATTCACATAACTCTAAGGGTCCTAGTTACCCCTTACATATAATTGAAGTAGTTATTGCTTACCCTACTGGTCTATTACTTAAATTGAATTTACTTCACCCCGTAACTCAATTTCTGAAGTCCCCGATACTCTACTAAATCGGATTATTCTCCTCGGTCCGTAATCCAAGCCCTACTCCCAATGGCCTTATCGGACCTCAATAATATAACTATTGGTCTTATTCTCACTCCCATATAAGTATAATGTAAATCCTAGGATACTCATTCATTCCCAAAAATCAACGAAGAATTAAACACAAAAATTTTGGGAAACAACTTGCGTCGATCGATCGACGGCTGGGTTCGATCGATCGACATAGTCGATCGAACAGGGACAGACGCAGTTTGTCTTCTTCGTTAAGATTTTTCCTCCATTAACAAACCTTTAAACTCCATTATAGTCCACCAAACTTTGACCCAATGATCCTAACATATTTTCACATATACTAGGACAATTTCTAACGTGTCAAATACCTCAAACCTCCAATTCCTTTAAAGAAATAGTGAACTAAACCCTGAATTTCTTGAAACCCTAGTTATGGTGTTCTTCCCATATTTTCATTCAAAATCCAGATTTTATTCCGAAATTCATCAAGTCTAATCTGAATATTAATCCTCTACATAAGTTAAATCATTCTACATGCGATTCCTATCCCAACATGTATAAATATCATCATTCTCCTATCAAGATATTGATTTAAACAAGACTATTCAAAAACCCTACACATGGGTATTATAACTTTATAATTTTTGCAATAAATAACTTGCCTTATGATCAGTAGGGTCTGATTTCGTGGTTGTTGTTGATGATTGATGATCTTCATCCTTCAATCCTTCTTCCTCAACAAGTTGAGAGTGAAAATCTCCTTTGAATCCTTCCCAATTCTTCCTTTTGCCTTGAGAATGGTTTCTCTCTTATCTCTAATGGCTATGGTGTGTTTTCATGGGTTTTCTAACCCTAACCCGTCTATCATAGGACTGATATAAAGCTCTCAATTTCGTAGGTCTCCATACCCTCTCATGTTAAAAGACCAAAACGCCACCGAACGGTCTCGGTTTAGTCCAAAATTACCCCGGGACTCAACTAGTACCCCCAGGTATACTATTTTGACTAATATGACCCTTTCGGACTAATCGGCGACCTCTAAATTATCATTTGAGTCACTTAACAAATATTACTCGTTCTCACCCCAACTCGGTCTACACGCGTTAAGTAACTATTTACCACTCGAACTAAGTAAATGTAATGAGGCAATATAAATCGGTAACTATCTCCCGATTGATATTCCAAAATTACAATTTTTAATAAATCCCATTAAATTACTCCTCTTACGTAATTTAAATAAAGATGTATTTTCTCATTTAATTATCCAATTTAATTAAATAAAATATTTAGAATTACGGGGTATTACATACTTCCCCCCTTGCAAAGGAATTTCGTCCTCGAAATTAGGATAAGACTTGTATTAAGGCTAAGGACCTTAAATGCATCCTCTAATACCCAATACCAAATCATAACATCCTAACGGTCGCCCCAAGTACATGCCTTGCTTCATTATAAATTCTTATCGCATGTTACCCATGCCGCATATATCATAATTAAGTCTCACTACTTAATTTCTCCATAGATTTTCCCAATCCAACGTTAATTCTTGAAATTAAGTTTCTCCCTACTTATTTTACCCATTCGATGTATATCTCTATATAACATCTAACTGTCTACAATCACTCATAAGTAGAAGATTATAAGGTATATATTTCGAACACATTATATACTTTAAGGAAAATTGGTCCGACAAAAATCATCGGCCCCAATAATCCTATCATTTACATTGGTCCGGGAATCCCTCGACCCCAAGGTAAATGTAATGCACATGTCAGTTCAGACCTTCCATCGATACCAATATTTATCATCGATTTGGTTCGAAAAAATCATCGACCCCAAATCGATCCCTTATGTATTGGTCCGGAACATCATCGACCCCAATACAGAGATTAAGCACATTTACTATCGCACATAAGTAGGAAAAATCAATAGGTATATATATCGTACACATACATATACTATCAACACTTATTTTATAATCACCCCCCTTCTATAACACTTTTGGGGTTATTGGCTCGGAATTCCACCTCGATCACCAATAGTGATTAATTACTTGTCTCGAAATCACATCTCGAGCACCAATATATGTATATATATCTCATCGCACATGAGTAGACAATTTGTGAGCCATATATTTCTAATTTCATATACCCTAAAAAGTCACACTCCAATAGAATGTCCTCATATCACGCGTTAAGGACTAAAAGTTCGAAATGTCTCCTTGAACCACACCTCAAAGTACATGTATTGTTCGTAATCGGTACCCACGAACCTAATCCTCATGTACAGTCCATATAGGCACTCACTCTACCTATAAATATGCTCTTATAGGCATACATTCAACCTGTGAATTGATCAGTGGGCTTCTCCAAAATTCGACTATCATAAGGGCGTATCATCATTCTTTCTCACTAACATTGAGTCGTAGGTAACACAACGTACTCAAAATAAAACTTTATCTCTATTCCTTCCTGACCATCTCTCACAGGGTGGAATTTTAGGATTTCATCCTGATTCACAATCATGTAGAGAGGCACCGTGCACTCTCCCTTTTTAACTACATACTAATCCATCCCGGTCACCCCATTTCGCTACCCCAACGAAATGTTGGCTTAATTATGATATTCACAACCCTTCAATAATTTATAAGTCTGTCTCCTCATTCCATCATTGGAAATTTAGGTATACTACCACATTCCGGTTGCTCATTTCGAGTCTATCTCGCTCTATCAACTAGAGGTGTATCTGGAGACAATCTCACTATGTCTCTCCTCAACATCGCTTCCTACTTACGTCATCTTTCCTCAAGTGGTACTCTATTCCCCTTTCTCTCTGGGTTTATTACACTTTACAATCCGTGCACTCTTCGCAATTGGCGCACTTTTGGGGTTGGTTACTTTATAAGAAACAACATTTTAGTAACACGTAAGTCACTCACAACACTTAGTCAAGTAGCACCTTGCGCTACTTCTTCACCACAGTTAGGTCTCCCATATCAAGAGATAACCTTTGAACGGTTTCCCACCGACTTTCATCCCATAGGGTGTGCTGGATCTCTCAGCACATATAATTTTGGATCATCGTCTATCTCCCATGACGTTCAACCCATTTCATCGATACGACTTGTTTCCTAATTTCCCCACCGTCGTACACAAAAAATTTCCGCATCCCTCTATCTCGGATGTCTAAGGAATCCAATTGACTAGGGCGCCCATACACCCTTTTCTCCGTGCACATTTGCAAAAACATTGCAAATGTCGCACCCGTAACATGATTTTCTTCAACTCCAGCCTTAGTAATTTAATCTGGACATTTATGTAGAAATTCCAAAGTTAATTAAACTACTTGTGCTAGAAAAATAATAGCTAACATGGGACTTGCGAGTAATAATGATTCGGAAAATCATAATAATTATATGTTCTTGATTTACCCTATTTAGATAAAAAAATCATTTATTTGGGAATTTAGTGTTGTTGAGAATATTATCATAAATTGTTGATTGTTGTCACTTATGAAATATTATAATTTTGAATATTTCGGGAACGTCTGTATTGTAGATAATTTGTTTTCACCCCTTGTTATAGTACACTTGTTAGGTATGGGACTAGTAAGTGGGCCTTATTTGTGATTTATGCTAATTAGGTACGGGACTAGTTAGTATGAGTCTATGCAGGTTATATAAATTAGGGTGGGGAAAATTCTCTATATTTACCGTTGTTGCGATAACCTAGGATTGATATCTAGGTGAAGAAAAATTGTTATAATCATCATTTATTAAAGTTGGGACGAAATTGTGTTTTGGAGACCTTTAATTGGGACTAAGGAATATTTTGAGGATTTTCACATCGCTTTAAGGGTGGGGAGAATTCATTGTGAATAATGAGTATGAGAAATGTTGGGAAATTAACACCCAAAGACTAAAACTGGTATTAAAATTTATTGGAGACATAATGTGTCTAGGGCTGACAGTTTAACTGGGTCAGAGCACGATTTATGTCGTGTCGTGTCGTGTGTGGAACCTTGTCATATAGCGAGGATCATAGGATAAAAACGGACCAGACGGCGAACTTGACAAGGGGATATGTGTGTGTGTGTGTGGAACCTTGTCATATCATGAGGATCGCAGAATAAAAATGGATCAGACGGAGGACTTGACAAGGGGATGGGTGTTGGTAATAATAATGTATTTTGGTGTAAATCACCCATGGCGGGAGGACCTCTATACCTAATAATAAAGTGGGAACAAATCATTCTGGTTAATTCAAACACATTAACATCGTGGGACTTGGGTTAATTTCAAATAATATTGGTGTTGCACATTTAAACCTTACGGGTACTTAGAAATTTATTGTCAAGGATTATAGACTTTCTTTTAATTAAAGGATTCAATTGTTATGGTCGATATGTATAGCACTATTGTCTTGGTTCAAGGACCCTATTTCAATGGAGTAGTCAATATTCATGCTCAGGGCCTTGACTCTGACACATGTGTTGACTAATATTTTCAGGGATTTAATTGGAGTACTTGCATAGGAATTATTGGAGATCTTTTGGAAGTGTAGCTGGAGCTATATTATTGCTTTAGTAGTTTGTTTCTTCTCCTATTCAGTCGTATCTGTTGTGAGACTATATTTGGGTTTTATTAGGCCATTTGGTTCCAAAGTTGTCTTAAGATTTCAGTTGTGTTTTATTTATTGTAATAATTGAGATATTCAGAGATTGCATGTGACGGACTCTATATCGCACTTTGATGATAAATCAGTTGAATTTTCTTAATATTTAGGATTGATTTAAAATATTTATCCCGTGGATTAAAATTTAATATGTCGCATGCTAAGGATGATATTTAATTTATTAACGCTCGGCTTAATTTTGGTGGCGGTCGACGCCGTAATTTAGCGAGGTGTTACACATGGTATGACAAAGTTTATAAGAATATGAAACCCGAGATGTAGATCTTCTTTCAAGACAACAACTCTTGGGAAGTATACTGTTAGCCTAAAGTTCAACCTCTCACTGAGAAAATCGTAATAGTTACCAAGGATGCTGAAGAAAGTGATTTCGAGGACTCGTTTAACCAACAGACACTAGGGTTGAGTCTATGCATGATTTGTTTAGATGTCATGCCGTCAGACCCATCTACTCAGATCAAAGCTACTGATATGCCTCTCCTCAACTATAATGTCTTGCTTGTCCAACCTGCCCAAATTCAAATCGACACTGCTATCTATTTTATCCAAATATCTTCATCCAATATTGTTGTTCCATTTTTTTATATCAATGTAACTTAGACCTTTTTTGATGAGGTTCTCAATGATTTTTTCTTGAAAATGAAATAAAAAAATATTTTGAGTATCTTGATGTGCCTTACATTAATTGTCTTAATTCTAATCAAAGTCTTGATAATGATGCTTTTTCGAATGAAGAATTCTTAATTGATCTTAATAATGAGAATAACAAACAACATAATTGCGTTCAAACAAATGATAATGACACAATTATTATTAATCTCGATTCTAGTAGCCATCAATGCATGATTAGGATAAGGTCCACCCTTAACGAGCATGAGTGTGCGTAATTCAAATACCTAGTGAAGGAACTAGTGGACGTCTTTGCATGGTTATATGATGACATGCCCTACATTGACCCAAAAATACCCTAACACGAGATCCTAACATTCCACAAATGCAAATAGGTCAAACAGAAGCTACGGAAGCTTCGCACCGAATGGTCTCTTAAAATTAAAGAACATGTGGTCGAGAAACTTAACGTAGGTTTCATTAGCATAGTCGAATATCCTACATGGCTCACCAACATCGTCCCTGTGCTGAAGTCAGGTGGGAAATTCCGTATGTGCTTTGACTACCGGGATTTGAGAAAAGCATCCCCAAAGGATGATTACCCATTACCCAACATTGGCATGATCATGGACGACATGACTAGCCACGCCCTCAAGTCATTTGTTATTGGATTTTCCAGATATAATCAGATTAAGATTCACCCGAACCATCAGGATAAAATTACATTCATCACCCTATGGGGAACTTTATTCTATGTTGTCATGCCATTTGGACTTAAGAGTGTCGGGGCTACCTACTAAAGGGCTTCCGTAACCATCCTACATGACCTTATTTATGAGGAGGTCGTGGTCTATGTTGAAGATATGATCATAAAATCTAAAACTCAGGAAGTTCATATTCTCGCCCTCCAAATTTTTTTTGAGTGACTGCAACAACATTAGATGTGGTTAAACCCACAAAATCGTGTTTTCGGCATCAAACTGAAAACTCATAGGATTCATGGTCAATGAAAAAGGGATCGAAGTAGATGTTATGAAGATAAAATCCATACTTACGATGCCACCACCACGGACAAAGAACGAAGTCCTAGGATTCATAGGAAAATAACAATACATTAGTTGGGTCATTATCCTACTAACTTCTATCTGCGAGCCCATTTTCAAGTTTCTCCAAAAATATTCTACCGAAGTCTGGAATGAGGCCTTACAAGAAGCATTTAACTGAATCAAGAAATACCTTGCCCGAGCTTCGGTGCTCAAGCCTCCGCAGCCAGGTGTCCCCCTACTACTATACTTAACCATACCAGATATTGCAATAGGGGCTTTGCTAGCCCAATACATTGAAGAATCCTATAGGGAAAGATCCATTTACTAGGCTCGCAAAAAATTAGATAAATACGAAATCAACTACACTGCTTTGGAGAAAGCATGTGTTACCCTAGTCTGGGTCACATAAAAATTATGGCACTACATGCATGCCTTCCCCATTAGACTTGTATCCCGTATGGACCCCATGATGTAATTGCTAGAAAATCCCTCTATGTCCATTCGAATGGCCCAATGGCTGATATTGTTAGTCGAGTTCGATATTGTGTGCGTTACACATAAAGAATTGAAAGGGGGAGACATCTTCGATGGAAGAATCCAATGTTTGGGTCTCTGAATTAATGGGAAACTATATTCTCTGCACCTCTCAGGAGGACCTCCAATGGCAGATCTTCTTTAATAGAGCTGCCAATAAGAAATGATACGACATTTGGATATTCCTAATTACCTCTTTATGACTCTCACACCCCTATTTTTATCAAACTAAACTTCCCCTACACCACTAACATGACTGATTATGAGGAATGAACTATAGGTCTCTGGATGGCCCTCTAAAAATAATTCATCACCTAAACGTCTAGGAAGGCTCTGCCCTTATCGTCAACCAAATCCTCAGAAAAATCGAAAGTCAGAGATGAAATACTCCTCCCCTTCCATTCCCACCTAAAAAAATGGACTCTCATTTTAATGATGCCACCTTCCAAAACTTGCCCCATACCAAGAACAACCTAGCTAGTGCCATATCCACCGTAGCCTCCATGGTTGACATGCCCAATGGAATAACAATGGACCCTTTCTTGGTTCAAAAACAAGGTAAGCCTAACTATTGCTACCACATTGAACTCGTTACTAAAGAGGATTTTGATATGGCCAGGTTACGGTACTATGACATTTCGTGCCTCCTCAAGAACGGTAAGTATACCCAAGACGCCGATAAGAAAGATCGTGTGACCCTTTGCAAATTTGATGCCTAGTATACTATCTTTGATAAATCACTGTTCAAGAGAAATTTTGATGGAAACCATTTGCACTGCATTGCAGGGGACGATGTTGAAGAAAGAATTCAAAAGATCCACAGTGGGGAGTGCATTCCCCACATGAACAGTCACATGCTTGCCAAAATGTTCATCTGTTAAGGGTACTTTTGGACCACTATGGTTCAGGATTGCACTGACGATGTCTGAAGATTCCTCAAATGCCATTAATTTTCTAATATCCAACACTTGACTCTGCATGAACTTTACAATATGATCTCTACTTGGCCCTTCTCCACCCGGGGCATTGACATCATGGGGAAAGTTACTCCCAAATCTTCAAACGATCACAAATTCATCTTAGTATCCATTGATTAGGTCACCAAATAGGTTGAAGCCGAGTCATATACAGTGATGAATGCCAAGAAAGTGACCAAATTTATCATAAAGATCATCATCTACAAATACAGATTTTCCCACTAGTTAGTGTTTGATAATGGGATTGATTTTAAAGTTGAGGTTACATAACTAGTTCACGAGTATGAAATTTATAGGCACAAATCGTCTCCCTACTGACCCCAAACCAATGATGCCATCAAAGCTGCCAATAAAAGCCTTACGACCATAATCAGCAAGATGACTGGGAGTTGTAGAGATTGGGTTGACCAGATCCCTTACGCCCTCTGAGGCTAACACACTTTAATAAAAAAATCCATTAGGGGTAGCCTTTATTCTCTAGTATACAACATGGAAGAAGTCCCACCCTTTGAGATGAAAATACCTTCCTTTCTTATCTTGCTCGAAAGAAAAGTGGACAAAGAAGATTGGCACCAGAGCCGCTTGGAAAAATTATCACTCTTGGATGAAAGGAGACTAAAGGCTTTATACCATATATAGGGATATCGTCGCCGGATAGCACAATCATTCAATAGGAAAGTTAAGGACTGTGGTATCCAGGAAGGTACCTTCCTCTCAATAAGTCATGGAACCTATTTGGGACCCTAGAGGAAAATTCACGCCAAATTGGAGTGGTCCCTATATCATGAAGAAGATTCTCTCAGGAGGCATCGTTATGCTCACGGACCTCAATAGAGAAGAGATGGCATGTCTAGTCAACCTGGATCATCTCAAGAAATTTTACCCTTAGTCCGAAATCTCAATGCACTATGAATCTTCTCACCCCCTTTTATTCAAATAAAAAATATCCTCATTTCCCCTACCCAGAACTACATGGGACCCGATCCTCTAAAAAGATTTTATTTTAGAAATGAAATTCATAAGAATTTTTAAAACCCCTAGAGGTACATAGGCAGCCCGTACACCGTATAAGGACCCGATCCCCTTCTTTTTCACAAAATGCTATTCTTTTCTCACATTTGAGAACGAGAGTTCATCCGATCATTTACAAGAATAAAAGGATTATGTATACCTTAGTGATTAGTATACATAATTCAATTTGAAACTCATCAAGATGCACAATAAATATGTTCAAAATCAACTTGTATTTCAGATTAAGGATAATGGCATTATTATACGAAGTATCAGTGAAAGGAGTCAAACCAACCACTTCTCTCCGCTAACAAAACCATTCCTAAAAAAACTAAACATAACCAAACTAAAAAAAATTATCCCCAAACCTCAAATACAAAAACACCCCAATCACCATAGCTTCATAAAATTTACCAAAAGCTTCCCAAAACACTGCCCTCAATTACCATAAGGACTTGCTTCATCATCATTATCATCCCCTAGAGGTCCCGAAATTTCCCACTCCTGATTATTATTTTGTATGTGCCCCATGGAGCGGTACGCCTTGATAAACCTAGGCAAAACCACAACACCATCTTCCATGGTATCGAAAATAATGAACCACCTCTGACCGATCTCTTACTCCAGGACCTTCACTACTACCTACTTCTATAGCCAATTTAGGTAGTCCCTAGATACATGCTATGCCCCTCCCACGGACTGCGTTGGATGGATAGATAGCTGACGGTTCTACCATAAAATCCCAACATCATCTTCATCGTTTCAGTCAAATCCATCACCAGAAATAAATTTTTTATAAGAGGGGGAACAATCTGTTCCCACCCGACTTGGCACAGGAGCCTCTTGGGGAAATAGAAAGAAGTCTGCCAAAGACCCACCAGCCGCACATATTGATAATCTTCAAGCTGTAGGATAGAGATTAAGTCCCCCCACCATGGCACTGACCAACGAAGACACCAGGCTCCGTGATCTACAAACCAATATACCCAACTCTCCATAAATGGGCTAAAGCTAAAGAAAGGTCGGACAAAGAAATTGGGCACAATCCCCAAAGTTTAATTAGGAAGGATCGCCAGACATAACCTCTTTTCAAGCACATAAACATCATTACAGGGCTCCCCCGTAGAAAATCAGAAAAACCCTCCTTTTAAGCATCTAGTTCATTTAGGGTGTCAGCCAACACCACCACCGCAAGGTTATGACCGTAAGACATCCAAGACGTTATCGTAGAAACCTAGGGATCTGCGGTCAAGTCCCCCATCACCAATAATAGCCTCGCAGTAAGGACTAAGGAAACAGACCGAGAAAAATCGACATCATCAAAACCCCTCAGACGCATTGAATACATAACAGCTTGGAGAGAAATGGCCCCTCCGGTAACCAATGGTCTATCCGCCGAGGGAGATATATGAAGCAACTAGGGAGAATGTGAGAAATCAGGCATAACCACAACCTGATTAAGTGTGAACCGTGTACTCGTGTAAGGACACTGTCGTTATTTTCAGTTCACCTCCTCAATGCCAAAACCTAAATTATGACTACACTCTTTTAAGGGAGTATAGCGGCCAGTCCGAGTATCGAAAATCCACAGAAAATGTTGGACAAATTATAAATGATTTATTATTTCTGGAATAAAAGTGTAAAGGTGATAGGTGAAAAAAGGGAAAAAGGAAAAATAAGAAGTTAACTATGCTAAATAAGAATAATAAAACGAGGGTAAGGTCACATCCTCGTCATGGACTAAACACGCAAAATTAGGATTTCAGTTCGAAAACATTTAACCGAGCATAATTAATTAATTATAAACATGGCACATGAAGGAATTTAATCAAAAAATGCGATATAAAACATTTAATAAAAAATGGTCAAACATGGATTAAATTCAAAATATTGGCAATAAACACTAACGTTGTGTGACAAAGAAAGTTAAATTGATAGCATTGCAACTTTAATACACACGGTTTCAATTAAACGCAATTTTATACAAAACCTAACTTTCGGAGCTAAACGCCCACCAATGGTGGAAACATGACCCCAACCCTTTAACTAAGGACAATACATAATTAAACTAAGTAAAACAACTAATTAACTTAGGAAAATAAGAATTAAATTAACTACAACTAACTATAAAGTAAGAAAATAACAAAAATATACAATATTAATGGTGGGATGATGACTAGTACAATTACTTAACCCAAATGGGAAACACCCAAAGAGAGAGAGAGAGAGAAGACGAGATCTCAACACCCAAACCTTAATCTAAACCTAAAACGAATCTCCCTTAACAAATAAGAACAAAAATTAACTTAAAAAAACTCGTAGTGATAACTAGTAAATCAAAAGTCCAAAATTTGCAGGCCCGAATTGATTTCGGCCCAAGCCGAATCGATTCGAAAACAGGGAAAAAAAGGAAAATCGTTTCTGGTCCAAATCGAATCGATTCTCCCTTTGGGCGAATCAATTCGCGTAAGAAGGTCTGCAAATCTTCATTCTAGAGCAACATACGGAAAATGTTGTAACTTCTTCGTTATAGATCAAAATTTGGCGCAGTGGGAAGCTATGGGAAACCAATTCAGAGGGATAAAAATTCCAAGAGACATTGGGACAAAAACCCAAATCATGAAATGACTAAAATTCCTTTGAATGTGCCCTTGATGACGAAACTTTCCCAAAATGCAACCAAACTTCACGCTAGGCACTTTAATACTTGCAAAGGCTCAATTATACCTTAAAAATATATAAATATATAAAATAGAGGTTGTTTGGTTAACAAACATAAATATAGGAATGACACCCCTTAACTTGAAAATTATTTGTCCCTAGCAATAAAATACAAAGAAAGAAGAAATCGAAGTAAACCACTAGAAAGGAAATATGTACAAAAGGGATAAAAGCCACTTTCGTGGGCGAACAATTGCATTTAGCATATGCAATAAACTGTTAAACCAATAGGTTACCCTAGTGGATAAGTGTTGTCTCGTGAGGATTTTCAGGGTTGAAACCCCCAAACATCAATGTTTCCCCAAAATGTGCCCAATCAACATGCGACAAGCCCAACATTAACGAAAAAGATCTCAAACATGTTATTAGCACAGTGAACGAATTCATACAAAAGGCCATTATTATTAACATTATAGAACTAACTTCATAGAATTGAAACCTGAAAAGTGGGAGGGGAGCGAGCACATGTAAAATATGATTTGGCAAAAACTTATATAAAGTGGATAATATTAAAACGTGCATATATGTCAATACTCAACAAATGTAAAATATGATTACACTCAACAAATGAAATCGCTACAAAAGGGAGGTAATGCACGCGACATGCGGGTATAAAGAGTAAATATAAATGGAAACTAGGCCGTGCACATGCCACTAATGAAGAATGCTATATATAAAAAGAAAAATTGTAATCTCAATGAGAGATACCCTTATTAAAGGAGACGAAATGTATTTTCATATATTATCACAATTATTTGGACTTTTAAATAAAATTCACCCTAGTATCACATAGGACAGGGTTGTAATGTGGGCTTGGGGTTAAGGATATGAACCGATGGGTATATGTACGGATTCAAAGTGTTCGGGGTAGAAAAACTTGGGTAATAGTAAATTGCGGGCGATTCCAAAATTGGAAAAATAACTTCAATAACAAGAATAAAATGTGAAATAGGAGAGCTACAAGTATTATTGAACACTATATACATCATACACAACTTTCTCTTTCTTTTATTTTCTTTTGCTTTTACATGTTTTCTTTTGTTTTTCACTTTTTCTTTTCTTTAGTTTTCTCACTCTCATATGCTTAATTGCAACCACATAACACGAATGTCATTCACTCCTAAGTAACATTCCAAACAAAGGTATGGAAGGTAATAAGTATAGTTTATAACTCCAATGTGGAGTTGGCTGTGGGATTTTGGGTAATGAAACGAAGGGCTATATTAAGGCTCAAAGGGGTTAACTAGGGAAATATATAAGGTGTGGTCAAGGTCAATATGGTTGATATAACAAAGGTGGACTATGATCACTTCCTAAAGTTTACGCAATTATTGAGTCAAAAAAACTTTGAAAATCATGCTCAAGTAACACATTTCATAGATGAACTCAATTAAGGAACGATCAATGAAAGAGTAGTTAGGTTACCGATGAATTTTTAGTTTTCAAGGAGGAAAAAGTAGTACATAACACTCACAAATGAAAGTATGTATCGAATCTCACTTATGTAAGTATATACAATGCAACAAAAGATTACTGAGTTATAACAATCTTAAACCAAATCATTAAAACAAGAAAAGCACATGTGCTCATGGGTTAAAGTTTAATTCATGAAGTTATTCATAATATCACTTATTTGAGCACTAAAGTCTAATAACTTCTAAAATCGATAACATGCATCATTGAATTGTCAATTAGATCGGATAATTATTGAAATTTATCATAAAAAACAAGGGCAAAGTGCCCAATAAAGGAGAAAAAAGAAAGAAAATATTTTTGAAAGTTTTCAATTTTTCAACAAAAGCATGCTTAGTAACTAAGATGTGATGAAATAAATGTAATAAAACAAAATTAATGGGAAGAATAACCCACACCCGTAACTTAAATGTTGCATTGTCCTCAATGCTAATCAAGAACACAACATAAAGAGAGGAAAAAAGAAAGAACACCTTCAGGGGAGTTATACCAGAGTTCAATCAGTGATTGATTAAATGGCTATTAAGGCTGAGAAAGGTCACAAAATCTAATACGCGTTGACTTTTCCCTCTCTCTAAAAAAAATCTCCCCCCCCCCCCCCCCGGGTTTTCATGGTGATTATTGCTGCCTCCAAAATAGAGGCAACCATCCAACCCTATCTTCTCCCCTTCAATCATATTGGTAATCTATCTAAGCCCCTAGTTAGATATAGATCATTCATTGATGTTGTTGGTAACCAAAAATCCTATCAGATATTCATCAAAGAAGTAGGTAACTTTCGTGGTGGGTAAGTGTTCTCATGGGTAATTACATGAGATTTGGTTTATTAATAAATAACCTACGAGAGTCTTTAAATGAACTCTTGAGTTTCACCCAGATGTTGAATCTATAATTTCTCCTGTTTGGATTCATATGCCATTACTCCCCATTCATTTATACAATAAAGACAACATATTCTCTATTGCAAATGTCGTTGGAACCCCCTAAAGATGGACACAACCACTGCCTCTTTATCTAGAACAAGTCTTGCAAGGATTTATGTCAAAGTTGATTTGATTAAGGAACATCCAGCTAGGATTTGGATTGGTAACAGTGACAAAGGAGTGGGATATTGGCAATATATTGTTTATAAAGACTTACATCACTACTAATCTTATTATCCAAAGAAAGGAAATGAGGATCTTTAAGAAGAACAAAGAAACTATTAATGTGGATGATATGAGTAAGAAGAAGACAAGTCACAAGGAAGAAGTGCCCAAGAAAAAAAGAACCAACCAAGGAATGGGTTTAAAGAAGTTTGAATAATCAAGCAGTTAAAAAATATGGAAACAGTGTAAAGATAGCAGTAAATGATGATGTAAATGGCAGCAAAAGAAGATAAAAATGATTTAGCGATTGATGAAAATAAGGAAAAGGAGATCCAGGAAAGAAAAGAAGGTGAAGAAAAGTTAATTAAAGAGTCCAACTGTGAAAAGTAAAGCCAAAGATAAGGAATGGAATGGAATGACTCCGAACAATACAATGGAAGAATGGTCAAAAGAAGGTGATCTAATTATTGAAGACAATGTTGAAGAAGTCCTGAATGAAGATCAATTTGAGGAGGTTTAAAGTAGATCCAGCAAACAATAAGGTGTTATATCACCTTGAAGAAACTCAACAGAGGTTCGGTTTCTCGCACAAGATAAATTCCTGGGCAGAAGTGGATTTTAGGATCAAACACTAAAATTTCTCTTGATGCTGAAGCCCAATGATAAATTATCTCATTTGGAATATTAGGGTAATCTTTAAGAAAGGTTTTGTGAGAAGGTTAAGAAGGTTAATAAGGAGTTATAAAGTAAGTTAGTTGGTTGTTCTAGAGACAAAACAACAGATGCAAGAACTTCACAACCACAAGCTAAAATTGGGATTTAGATATGCATAATATATTGTAATAGTAAGATATGGGTGTTTGTAAAGGAGGACAGTAGTTGTTGATGTAAAAAAATAGATCACTCTAATTATTCAATCACAGATAAATAAATAAGACAAAGAATTTTAAAGTGGTTCAGCCTTATAAGAATGGCCTACGTCCACTGTTATGTTATTGCTGAGTATTTAGGAATTCTCGATTACAAGTTTTATCAAGAAATCCCGGTCCCTTTACAATGAGGATTGTACAATGTATTTATAGCCCTGAGGTTGTAATGTGAAAGGGTAATACATTAAATGATGTACATATGAATGGGTAATACATTCAATGCCCTTTAAGCGTGTGCGTCTGAATGATAAGAATTTAATGAACAGTCAAACTGTTAGTTATCCAGTTATTAACGCTTTGTTCGAGGTGCAGATCGGACCGCCTAAGTTGCTCAGACCGCCTAAGCTTCTCGGTGTCTAAGAGTTCCTCGGAGCATCTGAGTTCCTCGGAGAGTCTGAGTTCCTCGGGGAAACAGTGTTCCTCGTTGTAGTATGGTTGCTCGGAGCGTGTGAGTTTCTCGGAAGTATTTAGTGTTTCCATGTAGATTGCCATGTGTCATCATTCAGTTGTGCCATGTCAGCAGACTAAATTTGGTATCAACAGAAGACCCCAATGTTTCATAGTTCAAAATTTGAGGAGTAGGGAACATTCTTTCTCAGAATATGATAGCTTTAAATAGTCCTCCTGATTTTTAGGAGTGTTTCCTTCGTATTTATTTCTCCTTCCAAATTCGTTGAATCGGGATTTTTTTAAAATTTTTATGCTCGCTTCGATTCCCGCGACACTTTTCGTCTTTTTAGCCGTCGTTGCCCGCTTTGATTCCCGCACCCCTTTTCGTCTTTTTAGCCGCCGGTAGCGTAATCGTTTCTTCTCGCTTCGATTGCCGTGCTCTTTTTGTTTCCCTAGCCGCCGGTAGCGTAATTGTTTCTTTTTGTAATCATTACTTTACCATTTCTCAAGGCAAGGTATTTAAACTTCACAGACACTCCCATCGTCTTCTACTTTTTCAAATTTATATCTTCGAGTTTTTCATCGTCTCTTTCTCTCCTGTGTATTCATCTCTTCCATCGTTCGTTGTCATCAGATCCACTCTTTTTCTGTAAGATTTTTTTCCTTCTTCTTCATTTCTTTTATTCATCATGGTTTATCCTATTGAATCTCTTGATAAGTTTGGCTCTGATTTTTCCATTCCCTCCTGGGTTGTTTTGGAAGAGCTTTCTGAGCCTTCTAATTATTTCCGTTTGGCTGAGGGACATTGGTTCCCCAGTCTCTTTATTGCTGAGTGTGGATTTTCTTTTCCACCAAATCGCTTGTGTGTGGAATTCTATCAGTACTTTGACGTTGTTCCTGCAAGAATAGCCCCCAACACATGGAGAATAGTTAATGGGGTGCATAGATTAAATCAGATCCATGGAACTCGCATAGGAATTCCTGAGATTATGTTTTGTTATAGATGGGTACTTAATGATAACATTTTTTTATTTAAAAACTAGATTTTTAAATAGAGCCTTAGTAGTCAATCTCCCTGATGCCAATAGGGATTATTTTGAACACGATATTGTCATAAAAAATTGGCAGCACCCTCCATTAACTGGAGATGAGGTTTACCAGGGTCCTAGATGCCCTCCTTATGGCAATGGGATAGGTTATTTTTATTTCATTTTATTTATTTTGAAATTATTCTTCCTTTATGTTTGATAAAATGTGCCACTGATATTTCAATGTTCATTTATTTGCAGTTGACAATAAAAGAAAGTGTCCAAAGGAAGCAGGCGTTAACATAAGACACTTGAAACTTATCTGGAGTCTGCATCAATCTGTTTCCGACGAGCATATTAGGTCGGCTTCGTATCTGTTATAGTATAAGAACTACACCACTTCTTTCACTGCTCGCCCAGTGATAAGTGAATCAGAGCTCCTCGCCTGAATCTCACGTCCCTTTGAGTGAAATAATGAAGAAGAGAAGACCTCCCACTCTCTTTGAGAAGCCTGCCACTGGTTCTGGAGAGGCAAAAAGAAGTAAAGTTGATGTCCCAGGGGAGGGGACAAAGAAGAATGATGCACCTTCCTCGGCTTCTATTGTGAAGGTTCCCGAGAAGCCCATAGTGGCTCCGAGTAGGTTTGCTGCTCCTGGAGAG
This sequence comes from Sambucus nigra, assembly GCA_949130495.1. Lineage (NCBI taxonomy): Eukaryota > Viridiplantae > Streptophyta > Magnoliopsida > Dipsacales > Adoxaceae > Sambucus > Sambucus nigra. The sequence goes on along the minus strand of OX422217.1, from coordinate 329,450,658 downwards.
GTGATTGTAATATCACCGACCAAGGGTTCTTCCTTGGTTGAATCTGTTCCTGTTCCCCCGAGGAGGCTGAAGAAGAGCTCCTCGGTCAATTTGGCTGACACCGTCACTCAGCCCCCAGTTACTGAAACTGGGGTTCCAAATTTTATTCCCCCGAGCTCTGCCATGAGCTCGGTAAAGTCCTGGATCATTCCCTAGGTCCAAGGTACTAAAGAAAACCTTACTCGGGACATGGTCACTTCGTTAACTACTCGTCATCTTGCTTCTGTAAGTCTTCTTACTTTGAACTTTTCATATTTCTTTTGTCATTTCTGTTTCTGACTTGCTTTCTTTTTACTTTCACAGTTGACAAGCTGCTTTAATATAATTCTGAAGAAGGATGATGCAATTAAAGCTTCATGCTCCTCGTCCAGTGTGGAGGGAGCTCTGGAAGAAGCTATCAAGTCTTTGGACGATTCTCGCCAGACATATGCTACTGACAAGGTTGTCTGGGAGAAAAAGCTTGCCTCCACCGAGCAGGAGAAAGCTCGAGCTGTTGAGGTCTCCAAGGAGTTGGAGAAGAGAATAAAGGAGTTAGAAGGGAAAAATAAAGATCTTTAAGAGAAGCTCAAAACTGCTGAAGAGTTTGAAGATAAACTTAAGGCTGCCGAGGAGGAGCTGGCTCAACTTCAGGAAGTAAGTCGCCAGAAGGAGGATATTGAGAGAAAACTTAAAGCTGTTGATGACCTGCTGTTCGAGAAGCTTTCCTCAAAAAAGTTGAAAAGGAAAATGGTTGTGAAGAAGTCCTTCAGCGCTGGCTGGGACAAGGGGTGGAACAAGGGGTTGGCTGCCATGGTGTCGCAAGTGGACTATGGCAGTCTCAAGTACTTCAAGGATGGATGGGTTACTGCTCTACAGGAGCTGAAAGTGGACAAAAATTCCAAATTCTTTTAGCAACACATCCCTGGTCCCCCTCCAACTTCTGAGGACTTAGAAGAGGACGAAGTTGCCTCCGAAGAGTCTTCTATGGTGATGGGAGATCATCCCCCAACCATTCAGCCTGCTGCCGAGGAACTTCAGCAAATTATTACTTCCTCCAAGCAGTTGCCAGTGCTCCCCGAGCAACTATCCATTCCCTCCGAGCAACCTACTTCCTCGTCTCAGCCTCCTGAGAAGGTTTTGAGAGACAAGGAAAAGGTGTAGAGTTGTTCGGGTTTATCTTTACATTTTATTTTTCTTTTATCAAATGTAACCCAGAACTTGTAACTCTGAACTATGTTCTAATAAAACTTGGACTTTTTACATGCTGTTGTCTATCTTCTATTCATACTCTGTTTGTACTCCTTATTGATGATTGCTCTTTCTTTCTTTGCTAGTTTTTGGCAAGGATGGAATTACTATCTACCCATGATACAAAGCTGCTGTGACAATGTAATGAATACTTTAAGGCTGGTCACACAGACCTGAGTGCAACACAAGTTGTAGACATCCTCGGCCAAGATGCTTCAAAACAGGCAGTGGAAGCATATCAATATCTGAAGTGTCTACTTGATCGAGCAGTGGCCAATAATGTGGCCTATTATGATATGATCGAGGATCTCCAAGGCACCCTCGAAGACCTTCAGCTTCAATACAAAGAGTCCACTGCCCTGTTGCATGAGGGGTATGAGAAGAAGTACCAGCAACTCAATGCTGACAAGGGGTACGAGAAGCGCTTTGCTGGCTACGAGGTGAGGGAGAGAACTCTGAGGGGCAAGGTTGAGGAATGCAGACAAATTGCCGAGTTGCTAGAGCAAGAGAATAACAACTTGCAGAAATAGCTATCACAGTTGAAGTTTGCAGCCTCTTTTTCAAAATCCTTAATCCCAATGACCGATGAGGGATTCTCGTTCTTAGAGGTCGAGAACGCCAACTTGAGGGATGAGTTGGAAACCTTGAAGAGGTCTGGTCCTTCCACATCTTCTTGGGGACGAGCAAGAGAACCTCGGGGACGAGCAAGAGAAGCTCAGATTCCTGTCGAGGAACAAAGGACTCAGTCTTCCCTAGAGAACCAGGCGTTGGCTGAAATGTCAAAGAAGATTAGGAACTTGGAAGAGCAGCTCTCTGAGTAGAAATCTACCTTGGAGAATAAAGAGCTCTTCGTCAAAAATCTCCACGAGCAGTTGGACAGATTAACATATCAGTTCCACAAACAGCCCAGGGAGTTCTGGATGGCTAGATACAACGAAGCTCTCTTTCACTTGGATGATCATATCAAGAATGCCAATAATGAGGGCTACAAGCAAGGCTGGTTGAAAGCCTTAGGTGTGCTGCAACTGGAACATGGTCATTACCTATGGGACTATCATGATCCTGGGCTGCTCGATTTACCCGTGCCACCATTCAAACTGGACATGAGTTGGATCCCTGCTCGGGCCATTCCTCGGAGCTTGATTTCAAAATATCTTGGTGACTACAATCTCCATTCAATTGTTGAAGTATCTCATCCCGAGCACCTTCTAGATCGACCATCCGTGATGAATATCAGGATGTTAAAGGATCTCAACTTCATAAATTCTCCTCTGGCTTTTAATGATCCGCCTGCTGGCGAGGAGCCTGTGTCAAAAGTATAGGGGAAAAGACCATTAGAGTAGGAATTTTGTTAGTATACATTTTAATATCAATGTAACTTTCATTTCATTATCAATGTAATTTATTTTGAATTTAATGAAAGACTTTCATTTTTATTTGCAAATCTTATTTGCTATTGTCTTGTAATTATCAAACACTTTATATTTGTGCATGCATATCTGTTAAAAAGATAACAATATTGTGTAGTTTGTCGACCAACTCAGTAATAATTACGATTATCAAAAATGTTACTTGATCACTTAATAATAAAGTTTTGTTTCTCGACCAACTTAGTAATAAAGTTACGAGTATAAAAATTGTTTAAAATGTTTCAAACCAACCAAGGTCGTTAAATTATACTTGTCGACCAACTACAGTTAGTGGGCTTTTATCCCCGACCACCTATAGTTAGTAGATTTTTCTCTTAAATGATTCCGACCAACCAAGGTAGATAAATTATACTTGTCGACCAACTACAGTTGGCGGATTTTTATGCCCGACCAGCCATAGTTAGTCTTTTTGAAATAATTTTACTTTCCGACCAACTCAAGTTGGCCTTTCCGATAATATATTTACTTCCTAACCGACATAAGTTGGCATTTTTAGGAATACTTTTATTTTTCGAGAAACATGTAGTTTTATTTCCCTTAGGAATACAAATTTTACTTCCCGGAGGAATACAAGTAGCTTTACTTCCCAGAGGAATATTGGTAGCTTTACTTCCCGGAGGAATATAGGTAGCTTTACTTCCCGGAGGAATATTGGTAGCTTTACATCCTGGAGGAATATTGGTAGCTTTACTTCCCGGAGGAATATTGGTAGCATTACTTCCCGGAGGAATATAGGTAGCTTTACTTCCCGGAGGAATATTGGTAGCTTTACTTCCCTGAGGAACATAGGTTTCTCGACCAACCTTAGTTGGCATTTTCGAGAAAAAAAATTGAGTAGCGTGAGCTTTGCCGAGTAGTGTGTAGCACTAAGAATTCGGCAGAATATCTTCATTTTATTCATCACTGATAATATTTGCGCAGGTGCTCTGCGTTCCATGCATTCTTAAACTCTTCCCCTTCTAGAGTTGCTATTCGGTAAGTTCCTGGTCGAACAACTTCTGTAACTCGGTATGGTCCATGCCAGTTTGTGTCCAGCTTATTGTGCTTTTGAATGACTTTCTTCAGCACATAATCTCCTTCTTTCAGGTCATACTTCTTCACCCTTTTGTTGTAGAACAAAGCTATTCGCTGCTGGTAAGCAGCATTTCTAATGGCTGCTTCTTCTCTAACTTCCTCGAGCATGTCTAAATCCAGTCTTCTCATTAAGTCGCTGACAGGGGAATTGAAATTCTGAACCCTGTGTGTTGGGAGGCCCAACTCGGCAGGTATAACAGCTTCACTTCCAAATGCCAGCATATATGGTGATTCTCCTGTTGCTACTCGAGGAGTAGTTCGGTAAGCCCAAAGTATTGATTGTAGCTCATTGATCCAGTTTGCTTTCGCATCATCCAATCTTTTCTTCAAACCATTCAGCAGCGTTCTGTTTGTCACTTCAGTTTATCCATTACTTTGAGGATGGCCTGGTGCTGAGTGGACCTTCAAAATATTTGAATGATGACAATAGGCAGCGAACTACTCGTTATAAAATTATGTTCCATGGTCTGTGATGAAAGCATGAGGAAGACCATATCGATAAATGATATTCTTACAAACAAATTGGTACACCTTCTCGTACGTCATATCAATGAGTGGCTCAGCTTCTACCCACTTAGTAAAATAATCCACTACGACGATGAGGTATTTGAACCTTCCTCTGGTCATTGGTAGTGGCCTAACCAAATCAATTCCCCACATGGAAAATGGCCAAGGGGAAGTTATGGGTGTCAACAATGCTTGTGGAGTTCTTCGGAAGGAGGAAAAATGTTGGCACTTGTCACATTTCTTTGCATAGGCTATACAATCAGCCCTCATCGTCGGCCAGTAGTATCCCTGCATCATCACCCTTTATAAAAGTGTTCGACCTGCTACATGTGCTCCACGGGACCCTTTATAGATCTCTTCAATCAAATCTCTCACCTCGGAGGGATGTACACATCTTTGCAAACCTGCCATAATTCCTCGTCTATATAGAATACCGTTAGTTAATACATACCGAGCAGCTTTAAACTTTAATTTCTTGGCTGTGAGCTTGTCAATTGGTAATTCTCCCTCTTCAATATATGCCCTGATGGGATCCATCCAAGATGGTCCTAAATCAAGGGTAATAAAGTTCATCGTCAGATCTTCATCTATAATCCGACCAGCCAACACTTCAATTGGGATTGTTCGTCGTAGCTCGGTGCGAGTAGCTAATGCTAGTCGAGCTAGGGCGTCTGCTCTCGCATTATCCAATCTTGGTATTCTGGTAAGCTTAACAGCGGCAAATTCTGACACCAGCTCCTTTGCCTTTGCATGATATCTGATCATTAATTCTCCTCTAACTGCATATACTCCCAACATTTGATTTACGATCAATTGAGAATCACTGAAGACCATAACCTGCCGCGCCTCCGTAATTTTTGTCAAACTAAGTCCTGCAATCATGGACTCATACTCAGCCTCATTGTTGGAAGCTTTGAATTGGAAACGCAAGGCGTATTCCGTATCGACCTCATCCGGAGTGCTCAAAACTATCCCCGCGCCACATCCTGCAGTGCAAGATGAACCATCTACATATAGCCTCCATATAGGTAACTCATCTTCAAATTTCTGATCAGTCAGAGTTCCTCGGTGAAATATTTGTTGCTTCTTTTCATCCTCCCCGGATACTTCTTGCTCTTCGTCGATCATCTCTTCTTGCTCTTTTACCAATCGAAATTGGTCTGAGCTCGAATTTGATGATCTTGTAACATCTAAATGCTCTTTTACCAACCGGAGTTGGTCCAAGATAGTATTTGTTGATCCTGTAACATCCACAGGTTGATCAGCGAACAACTTTTGCTCCTCGGGGGTATCAGGATAGGTGAACTCTGCTATAAAATCCGCTACATCTTGCCCTTTTAGCGATGATCTGGGTTCATAGACTATATCATATTCACCGATCTCTATTTCCCAGTACATCAATCTCCCTAATTTTTCTGGTTTATGAAGGGCTTGCCTCAATGGCATATCAGTATATACGACTATGGTATGAGCTTGGAAGTATGGCCTCATTCTCCTACTCTCTTGAATCAACGCCAGTGCTAACTTTTCCAGCCTTGGATATCTGATCTCTGCTCCTTGGAAGGCCTTACTCGTATAATAAATTAGCTTCTGCACTCCATTCTCCACTCTGATCAACACCGAGCTAACAGCATTCTCCGACACTGCTAGATACAAGTATAATTTTTCTCCCATCACCGGCCTGGACAACAGTGGAGGTGCTCCCAAGTATTTCTTCAAGTCTTGAAAAGCATTCTCACATTCATCGTTCCACTCAAAAGTCTTTCGGAGTGTCTTGAAGAATGGGAGACATCGATCAGTTGCTCGTGATACAAATCTGTTGAGTGCTTCTACTCGTCCTGTAAGACTTTGCACCTCTTTCTTCGTCATTGGAGATCGCATCCCTAATAGAGCTTTGATCTTTTCAGGATTTGCTTCAATGCCTCGTTGATTGACGATGTATCCGAGAAACATGCCTTCTCGTACTCCAAATATGCACTTCGTCGGGTTCAGCTTCATTTGATATTTATCTAGTTGATAAAAAGTCTGACTTAAGTCAACTAGATGATCAGCAGCTCTTTTGTTCTTTGTCAGCATATCGTCAACATAGACTTCCATATTGCAACTGATTTGTTTAGCAAAGACTTTGTTCATCAGCCTCTGATATGTCGCACCTGCATTTTTTAAACCAAAAGGCATAACATTATAACAATAAGTTACCCTAGGGGTAATGAAAGAAGTACTCTCCCCGTCTTCAGGTTTCATTTTAATCTGATTATAGCTAGAATAAGCATCCATGAAGCTCAGCAACTCGTGTCTCGAGGTAGCATCCACCAGCTGATCAATTCGGGGCAATGGAAAGTGATCATTTGGGCATGCTTTGTTGAGGTCGGTGAAGTCTACACACATCCTCCATTTGTTGTTCTTCTTTTTTACCATCACCACATTGGTTAACCAGTCTGGATATTTAACATCTTCAATAAAACAAGCCTTCTGGAGCTTCTCGACTTCTTCCTGTATAGCTTGATTCTTCTCGGGGCTGAACACTTTTCTTCTCTGCTTCACAGGCTTGATCTCCTTATTCACATTGAGTTCGTGACATAAGAAATTTGGGTCTATCCTAGGCATATCTTCATGACTCCATACAAAAGTTTGTCTTCTTCTTCTAAGGAAAGTTCTCAATTCCTATTTTAATGAGGCTTCCAACGACGAACCTACTTGAGTAGTTCGCTCAGGGTGTTCGTCGTCCAGAATGATATTTTCAGTAGCTTCCACCACTTGACCCTTCACGAGTTGTGACTCATCTCTGGGATCCAATGTTTCAATTTCTGCCTCTTCTTCCACTTGATAAGTAGTAGTCTTTTTCCTTGATTCTTCCAATTCTTCTTGTTCGGCGGATGAATAATAGCATTCCCGAGCTACTTTCTGATCACCTTTCACAACTCCTACTCCAAAGTTTGTTGGAAATTTTAGGCACTGATGTACTATAGATGGTACAACCTCGAACTTCTTCAATCCTACTCTTCCCATGATGATATTGTATGATAATTGAACATTCTTATCCATCACAAAGAAGCGTATTCTTTCTGTCTGACAAGCAGGCCATGTACCAATGAATATATCCAACTTGATCGTCCCAAGTGGAAATACTTTCTCGCCAGCAAAGCCGATGAGAGGTCTATGGTAAGGCTCTAGTTGAGATAGCATTAGATTTAAACTATCGAAGCACGAGTAGAACATGATGTCTGTCGAGCTACCATTATCGACCAGTACTCTTGAAATCATAACCTCCTTCATCCTCATTTTTATCACCAATGGGTCATCATGAGGATACAAAACTCCTGCAAGGTCGTTCTTTGAAAAACCGATGACCAATTTCTCCTTGTTCACCTTTCTCAGGCGATCCTCCTCAGCTAGATTTATTCGCTGAATGTACGAGCAAGCTTGAGCCTCACCGAGGTAAGCTTTTCTCTCGGCAGTAAGGACTCATCCTCCTGCATCTCCACCTGTTATAACATTACAGTCAAATGACCCAAAGCATATTGAAAATACCTCTCGTTCTGGCTGCCTTGGTCTCTTGGGAAGATCGGGGTCATCCTCGAGATCAACTTCATGGTTTCTCTTCTTGTTCTCCTTTGCTCGATGAGGAGATCTAGACCTCTCTCTTGTTCGGTCATTGTTCCTTCTTTCGCTTCCACGATCAACATACTTTGACAGTTTTCCTCGTCTGATGAGTGTTTCAATCTAATTCTGAAGAGCTATGCAATTTTTGGTCATATGGCCATGATATTTATGAAACTCGCAATACTTCGCCTTATTCCTCTTGTCAGGGTCTGCCTTCATTTTCTCTGGCCAGTTTAGTTCCTCGTTGTTCTTGATTTCCTCTAGAACATGGTTGATATCCTTCTTCAAAGGAGTATAATTATCATATTTTATCATTACATCCCATACCGACCTAGTTTTTGAATGTTTGTCATTACCATTGTTCTTGTGCTCTTTCTTATTAGCTTTATCACCTTCCACCTTGGTTTCTTTAGCATCCATATTCTTCTTCGCAGCCATAGCCTCCTCGGCATTCATAATTTTGGACGCTTTTCCCATCAGGTCTGACATGGTTCTAGGTGGATCTTTGGCCAAAGTGTAGTACAACTTGTTCGGCAGTAGTCCACTCATCAAGGCAGTAATCGTTGTCTTATCCTCATAATCAATGACTTCTAGTTTCTCGTTGTTAAAACGAGTTATATAATCTCTGGTACTCTCACCAGCCTTTTGTCTAACACTTAACAAGTGTGCTACTCGTTTAACTGGATTTTCCCCAAAATAGAAATTCCCAATGAATAACTCGGCCAGTTGAAGAAAGGTTGAGATCTTACCCCGAGGAAGATTATTATACCATATTTGAGCAGATCCGGTAAGAGTTCCCGAGAATGCCCTGGATCTCATCTCATCTGGAACAGCATAGATGTCAGCAACAGCTTGATATTGTTCTATATGAAGAACAGGGTCAGTCTTTCCATCATATTTGAGGGTCACAACAGGTGCTTTGAACTTTGATGGTGTTGGAAAATCTATAATATCCTAGACAAAAGGTGTTCCTCGAACAAAGGTTCGTTGTAGAGGGTTCTTGGCCTTATCCATTTCCCCTAATCTATCCTCCAACCTCTGAATAGAGCCTTTCCATGCATCATTCCCTTCCTCGAGCCTGTTGGTTCGAGAAATTGATCGCGTTGAAGTGGCTTCCTGAGATCTATCTTGACGAGCAGCTAGTCGCTCATGGGATCTATCTTGACGAGCAGCTGGTCGCGACAGGGCAGATCCTTCCCTTAAATCTGATGGTCGTCAAAAACTCCTCGATACGACTTTAGGAGGACTTCTACTCCTTCTAAGTCCTAATCGATCAAAAGGTGATACCCTGCGTAACCTCTCTAACGCAATAGTCCTTTCTGGAGAAAGAGTGATACGTTGTTCTGTATCTGTGGCTCGCACTGATCAAGTTTGTCCAGGTTGATAAGAAAAATCTTCAGATTCCTCATTGCGATATGAATTGTACGCCTAGTACGTGAGGATGGTGCACGGGTGTTTCTTTGAATACTCCGCGGTCCTGAATGGGTTGGTGCACCGCCATGAAGGGTTTGGATGAGTTGTCTCATTGTTTCTTGCATGACGGTATGGCCCTGAGCCAGATTTGTCATTATTCCATCCAGATCTGGAATATTTAGCGGAGCAGATGGATTTGGAGGGGTTCCAGCGTTTCGATTGCTGGATTCCGGAATTTCAGCCATTCGTAATGGATTGTTTTTGGTGAAAAATGATATTACCAGTCGTTCCCACAGACGGCGCCAATCTGTTGATGTAAAAAATTAGATCACTATAATTATTCAATCATAGATAAATAAATGAGACAGAGAATTTTAAAGTGGTTCAACCTTATAAGAATGGCCTACGTCCACTGTTATGTTATTGCTGAGTATTTAGGAATTCTCGATTACACGTTCTATCAAGAAATTCCGGTCCCTGTACAATGAGGATTGTACAATGTATTTATAGCCCTGAGGCTGTAATGTGAAAGGGTAATACATTAAATGATGTACATATTAAAGGGTAATACATTCAATGCCCTTTAAGCGTGTGCGTCTGAATGATAAGCATTTAATGAACAGACAAACTGTTGGTTATCCAGCTATTAAGGCTTTGTTCGAGGTGAAGCTCGGACCGCCTAACTTGCTCGGACCGCCTAAGCTTCTCGGTGTCTAAGAGTTCCTCGGAGAGTCTGACTTCCTCGGGGAAGCAGTGTTCCTCATTGTAGTATGGTTCCTCGGAGCGTGTGAGTTCCTCGAAAGTATTTAGTGTTGCCATGTAGATTGCCACGTGTCATCATTCAGTTGTGCCATATCATCAGACTAAATTTGGCATCAACAGTAGTATTCCTAAAATATTAGATATGGAGTAGTGCATTTCAGTGGATTTAGAAAATTTGCATTTTGGGAAGAGAATAAATTGCCGTTTTGTTTATGCCAAATGGACAAAAATTGAGAGAAGAAAGGTGTGGCATCATTTATCTACATTGGACACTAAAGAACCATGGGTAGTTTATGGTGACTTCAAAATAGTAGCATACTCTTGGGAGAAAACATGTGGGAACTCTATTGATTCAGGTTATGCTATGAAGTTTTTAGAATTTAAAGAATGCAATGGTCTAGAGGATTTAGGATTTTCTGGTTCTACTTATACTTGATTCAACAAAAGGGAAGGAACAACTCAAATTTTGAGTAGGTTGAATAGATTTTTGGCCAATCAAGCAATGATTCAACTTTCTAACTCAATTACTATTAATTACTTAAACAAATATAACTCAAACCATGCCCATCTTCTAATGATGCTAAAGGATCCTATTGACTTGTTTAAGAGGCCATTTAATTTCCTTAATTTCTGGACTCAGAAGGCTTCCTTTAAATAAAGTTATAAGGTTTCACTGGAATTAAGATATGTCTACAAAACCTATTTATTCACTGTCAGTGAACCTCAAAAACCTAAAGAAACACCTGCCTACTTGGAGTAGGCAGACATTTGGAGATATATTTCAATCGGCTAGAGATGCAGAAGATAGACTGTTGGATGCAAAATTGGATTTTAAAAATGATCCTAGTGAAGAAAATAGTTAGATATGGTCCTAACATCTTCTATTTATGAAAGGAAACTAGCCATTGAAGATCAATTTTAGAGAAAGAAAAGTCAGGAAAAGTGGTTAGAAGAAGGGGATAAAAACACTAAGTTCTTTCACGACTCACTTAAGGCCAAAAAGCAAAAGCTTGTCATCCACAAAATTAAAAATGAGAGGGGAAATTGAGTGGAAGGTGAAGAAGAGATTTCTAGGGAGGCACTTATTCATTTTAAGGGGGTATTTGATTCAGAGGTAATAAATAGAGATGAGGGCAGAGAATGTATCTTCGAGAAGAAAGAAGAGACTATTAATGTGGATGATAAGAGTAAGAATAATACATGTCACAAGGAAAAAGTGCCAAAGAAAAAAGAAGCAACCAAGGAATGATTTTGAAGAAGTTTCTGTAATCAAGCAGTTAAAAAAGGTGAAAACAGTGTAAAGATAGTAGTAAATGATGATGCAAAGGGGGGCAAAAGAAGGTAAAAATGATTTAGCAATTGAAGAAAATAAGGAAAAGGAGATTTAGAAAATAAAAGAGGGTGAGCAAAAGTTAATTGAGGAGTCCAGCGAAAGACAAGGAAGGTAATGGAATGACTGCAAATAATAGAATGGAAGAATGTTCAAAAGAAGGCGATCTAATTGCTGAAGACAATGCTGAAGAAGGCCTGAATGAAGATCAATTTGAGGAGGTTCGAAGCAGATCCAACAAAAAATAAGGTTTTAAATCACATTGAAGAAAATCAACTGAGGTTCTTATCAGTTTCTCCCACAAGACAAATTCATGGGTAGAAGAGGATTTTTGAATGAAATACTAAAATTTCACTTGATACTGACTCCCAATGATAAAATAATATTAGGGGAATCTCTAAGAAAGGAGCCATGAGATGGTTAAGAAGGTTAATAAGGAGTTATAAAGTAAGTAAACTGGTTGTTCTACAGCAAAAACAACATATGAAAGAGCTTCACATTTATAAGCTAAAATTGGGCTTCAGATATGCAGAATCTATTGTAATAGTAAGATATGCGTGCTTGCAAAGGAGGACATACGTATTCATAAAATATCAGCAATAGAGCAGTGCATTTCAGTGGCTTTAGAAAATATGCATTTTGGGAAGAGAATAATTTGCAATTTTGTTTTTGTCAAATGAACAAAAATTGAGAGAAAAGAGGTGTGGTAGTATTTATGTACATTGGACACTAATGACCAATGGGTAGTTTATGGTGACTTCAACATAGTAGAATACTCTTGGGAGAAAGAAGGTGGGAACTCTATTGATTTAGGTTCTGCTATGGAGTTTTTAGAATTTAAAGAATGCAATGGTCTAGAGGATTTAGGATTTTCTGGTTCTACTTATATTTGGTTCAACAAAAGGGAATGGACAACTCAAATTTGGAGTAGGCTAGACAGATGTTTGGCCAATCAAGAAATGATTCGGCTTTCTAGCTCAATTACTTTTAATTACTTAAAACAAATCTAATGCAGTGTCACATCCCGCCTAATTCTGGCATCGGCTTCCATAAAAAATAAGTCGGGCGTGAGTAACTAAAATACCTTTCTTAACATGAGATAGATATGAGACATGTGAAATTAATCCACAAAATAACTGATAATCAATCCAAAAATATAAACCATCCAACTAAGCGATAAAAGATCCATCTCCATGATAAACTTAAAGTAAATCCAATCTCTAATAATATGAAACTGAATAATCTCCAACTGAATCCAGTGAAATAACTGAATAAAATCCATAAGAACTTTGGAACTGAATGGACCAATCAAAACCATAAACTATGTATCAAAGTAATTACAAAGGAATGGAAAACTAAACTAAATCAATATGCATAAGGTAGAGCAACTCCAACTGCACCTCCAAGTAAATCTTAAAATATTTCTATGCAGCTTCTCCAAATACTATTTCCTAAAAAAGTTAGTCAACGCATGAGGTCAGAGCCCTGAGCAAGAATACACACTACTGCCCTCAAATAGGGTCTATGAACCCAGATAGTAGCATTATACGCAATAAATATCACAAAAGAGTATTTTAAAAACTAAAATAATTAAATGTTGCAAGATAAATTACTAACCACCTCCAAAGGTTCGGACAAAGACACACTGGTATCATTTTAATTGTCCAACAACCCCAAAATATTAACTTATTTAAATCAACCCATATAATCAATATCTCAGTTTATTTCCTTTAAGAATTGCAGTCCTCCCGCCTCGGGTGATTTCTCTACCAAAATACACATCCCTTTGCCAAGATGCCAGTTGGTCCGTTTAAACTGTTGACCCGTGCTACATGACGAGGTTTCACACATGACACGACATAAAATTCCGACTGGCCCATTTAAACTCTTGTCCCTCGCTGATTATGTCACTAATATATTTTAATATCCATTTTATTAGCTTAGGTGTTAAATTCTCAATTTCTCAATTTTACATTTATCAAATTAGCCCCACCCTTATAATCGATGTGAGATCCTCAAAATATCCCTTAGTCCCATGCCTAAGGGTCCCCAAGTCACCAATACATCCTACCCTATGTATGGGATGAATTTATAATAATAATGTCGACATAGTCTCATGCCTAGGATAGCGTAACGACGACAAAGTATCAAAAATCAGCCCACCCCCGACATAATAAAGTCGTAATAATCTATCCACTAGTCCCATATCTAGAAGGTGTAAATCATCAAAAGGCCTACCCACTACTCCCATACCTAGAAGGCGTCCTAAAATATAGGGAGAGAAAAAATACCCAACAACCCATCGTCACAATGGCAATTTAATAATACCAACAAGTCACACAAACAAGCATAATTAATTAACGTATAAAACTACACATAATAGTCCAATTCAATTAAATATTAATTTAATTATCTCATCATCCTAAACACCCAATTAATCCCATTTAATTACTTTGAATTAAATACATAGAGATTTCATCATTAATACATCATATTTCTAATTTCATTATATCTACACAATTTACATGAGTTATACGTCCTCAAAATTCATTTAATTCAAAACCAATGTTTTTCTACGTGCAACCTATACCAATAAAACCCAAAATTCACTCATCGATCTATGTACCCAAGGGTTATGAATATTATTCAGATTAAAAGATTTAATAAAAAATAACCCTATAATTAGTGTCCATTTTCTCTAATTAAGTTACTAATTAATTTTAATAAAAAACACATGATTAAGGGTTTAGGTAACACTTAAAACGCATAATACTAAAGGAAATGAATAGAGTATTCATGCCTGAGATTAAGTTGAAGAAAAACTGGTAGTATGGTTGGATTCCTCTGAAAAAAATTAACAAAGAAGTATTCTTTGACAAACTTTATTAAACCCCAATTAAGCCTTACAAAACTTGTGATAAAACTTGATTATGTAGGAGGTTGATGATTATGGAGGAGAGGAAAAACTTTTGGAAGAGTTATCTGGTGAAAAACTTATGAAAAAGTGATTATCAGAAGTCCCCCCCCCCCCCCCCCATGAATTATTAGTCTTATATACCAATTAAGAATCCTAAACTAACTCAAACTCTAAAAAAATAACTCACCGACTCATTATCTGGGCAAAGTTGATCGATCGACTCCTAGGGTCGATCAATCGACCTTACAGGTTTGGCGGCAGTTCCCCCATAAAATACCTATAAGGCAAAAATAATAAAAACCTTATAAAACTCCATTTGAAATCCGATTTCAATTCCGCTTGAAGTTATATTCTTCTAATATTAAAACCAACATATTTAACTAATAAAAATTATTAAATCCAAAAATTTATTTTTCTCGAATATTACAATAAATGAGTGAATTAATTAATTAAAAACACAAGGTGTTACACTCAGACCATGCCCCTCTTCTAATGATGATAAAAGTGTCCTATTGAGATGTGTTCCGAAGATATGCTATTTTTGAAAGGAACCAAGCCATTGAAGATCAATTTTAGAGGAAGAAATCTCAGGAAACGTGGTTAGAAGAAGGGGATAAAAACACTAGGTTATTTCATAACTCAGTTAAGGCCAGGAGGCAAAAGCTTGTCATCCACAAAATTATAAATGAGAGGATAAATTAGGTCGAAGGTGAATAAGAGATTGCTAGGGAGGCTCTTATTCAATTTAAGGGTGTATTTGTTTCAGAGGTAATAAATAGAGATGAGGACAGAGAATGTATCTTCGAGAAGAAAGAAGAGACTATTAATGTGGATGATATGAGTAAGAAGAAGAGAAGTCACAAGAAATAATTACTCAAAAGAAAAAAAGAAACAACTAAGGAATGGGTTCAAAGAAATTTTAATAATCAATTAGTTAAAAAAGATGCAAACAGTGTAAAGATAGAAGTAAATGATGATGTATAGGGGGGCAAAAAAAGCTAAAAATGCTTTAGCGATTGAAGAAAATAAGGAAAAGGAGATTCGGGAAAGAAAAGGGGGTGAAGAAAAGTTAATTAAAGAAGGTAATGGAATGACTCCAAACAATACAATGGAAGATTCTTCAAAAGAAAGTGATATAATTGTTGAAGACAATACTGAAGAAGGCCTGATTGAAGATCAATTTGAGGAGGTTCGAAGTAGATCCGACAAACAATAAGGTGTTATATCACCTTGAAGAAACTCAATGGAGGTTCTTATCAGGATCTCCCACAAGAACAATTCCTGGGCAGAAGAGGATTTTAGGATCAAACACTAAAATTTCTCTTAATGCTGAATCCCAATGATAAATTATCTCATTTGGAATATTAGGAGAATCTCTAAGAAAGGAGTTGTGAGAAGGTTAAGAAGGTTAATATGGAGTTGTAAAGTAAGTAAATTGGTTGTTCTAGAGCTAAAACAACAGAGGCAAGATCTTCACAATTACAAGGCTAAATTAGGATTTAGATATGCAAAATCTATTGTAATAGTAAGATATGGGTGTTTGCAAAGGAGGACAGTAGTATTCATAAAATAACAGATATGGAGTAGTGCTATCAGTTGCTTTAGAAAATCTACATTTTTGGAAGAGAATAATTTGTAGTTTTGTTTATGACAAATGAACAAAAATTGAGAGAAGAGAGGTGTGGTAGCATTTATCTACATTGGAGACTAATGACCCATGGGTAGTTTACGGTGACATCAACATAGTAGCATACTCTTAGGAGAAAGTAGGTGGGAACTCTTTTAATTTAGGTTATACTATGGAGTTTTTAGCATTTAAAGAATGCAATGGTCTAGAGGATTTAGGATTATCTGGTTCTACTTATACTTGGTTCAATAAAAGGGAAGGAAAAACTCGAATTTGGAGTAGGCTGGACAGATGTTTGGCCAATTAAGAAATGATTTGGCCTTTTAACTCAATTACTGTTAATTACTTAAACAAATCTAACTTAGACCATGCCCCTCTACTAATGATCATAAATGATCCTATTGAGATGGTTAAAGGGCATTTAAATTCCTTAATTTCTTGACATATAAGGCTTACTTTAAATAATTTTTTAGGTTGCACTGGAATTCAGATATGTCTAAAAAACCTTTTTACTTAGTGTCATTGAACCTCAAAAACCTAAAGAAACATCTGAGTACTTGGAGTCGGTAGGCATTTGGAGTTATATTTCAATTAGCTAGAGATGCAGAAGACAGACTATTGGCAGCAAAATTGGATTTTGAAAATGATCCTAGTGAAGAAAATAGGAAGATAAGGTCCGAACATCTGCTATTTATGAAAGGAACCTAGGCATTGAAGATCAATTTTAGAGGAAGAAATCTCAGGAAAAGGGGTTAGAAGAAGGGGATAAAAACACTAGGTTCTTTCAGAACTCTGTTTAGGTCAGGAGGCAAAATCTTGTCATCTATAAAATTATAAATTAGAGGTGAAATTGGGTGGAAGGTGAAGATGATATTTCTAGGGACCTTCTTATTAATTTTAAGGGGTATTTGATTGAGTTGTAAAAAATAGAGATGATGGAGAGTTCTTCCAATGTTTGCAACCTATTATTACTGAAGATCAAAATGGTATTCTCGTTGAATTCTCAGAAGAAGATGAAGTGTTTGATTCTGTAAACTCTTTAAATGGGTGCAATTCTCCTGGGATGGATGGGTATACTAGAGTTTTCTTTAATCATTATTGGGATATTGTTGTAAATGATGTGGTGGTGACAGCTGTTCGAGGTTTCTTTGTAGGTATGACTCTTCCTAAAATAGTCACCTCTTCACTAATTGCTCTTGTCCCCCCCAAAAAAGAAAACCCCCAAAGATTTAATTATTTTAGGCCAATCATCTTATGCAACATTTTTAATAAAATGTTCACAAAAATCTTGGCCAATAGACATGGTAAAATTCTCCCAAATATTATTTCTCCTAATCAGAGTGGGTTCATCAAAGGGCGGGACATCTCAGAAAATATCCTGCTGGCCCAAGAGATGTTTCATATGATTAATCATAAAAAATTTAGGGAAAATGTTGTAATGAACCTAGATATGTCTAAGGCCTATGATAGAGTTTCCTGGGAATTTTTTATTCATATGTTAAGGAAGCTTGGGTTTTGTGAGAGATCGATTGACATGGTATGGAGGGTTATATCTAACAAATGGTTCTCAGTTGTCATCAATGGAGAATAATCGTCCAGAGGTCTAAAGCAAGGAGATCCTCTTCCTCCAGGGCCTTTTGTCCTAATGGCAAAATTTCTTTCTAGCAATCTTAACTTGTTGAATTTCCAGCATTATTTCAAATGTTTTAAAACCCCAATTGGATGTCAAAAAATAAACCACCTAGCCTTTGCAGATGATATAATTTTGTTCTCCTCTGGTGATATAAGATCATTGAATCTTATTATAAAGGTTCGTAGTAGGTATAAGGAGGTATCTGGTCAGTTAATCAACAAACAAAAGAGCTATTTGATTTGGTCAAATAAAATTAGCTTTGCTACTAGTAGAAGAACAGATCATTTGGTGGGTATGAGAATTAACACATCCCTTATCACTTATCTAGGATGCCCTATTTACTCTGGTAGGAAGAAATCTCTTTTGTTTGAGCCTTTTGTGGCTAGGATCAGAGGAAAATTTATAAGTTGGAAAGCTAGAAACTTACCTCCCGGGGAAAAATTAACCCTCATAAAATATGTCTTGTGCTCTATGCCAATGTACTTATTGACAACAGTTATGTCAACCAAAAATATTTTCAATGATATTAATAAAGTTATGGAAAATTTCGTTTGGAGATCTAATATTTGTGAAAAGGGACATCACTAGTGTAATCGGTATCATATTTTTAGGCGTATTAGTTAAGGTGGAATTGGTATAAGAAACATCGAAGATAAATGTAAAGCTATTGCAATGAAGTTATGGTGTAAATTTAGGAAGAGAGATTATCCTTGGGCTAAGTTCATGGAGGTCAAATATTGTAGAAACTCCCACCCTGGTAAAGTCAGTAATAGAAGGGGATCTAATACTTGGAAAAGAATGATTGATATCAGATATTAAGCAGAGCAGTGTATTAAGTGGAGGATTACAGATGGTAATTTTCGTGCCTTATGGGATAACTGGTCCTCTCTTGGTTCTCTATACCAATACCCTTATAGAAGTCAATTGATTCAAGTTAAAGATATTTGAAATGAAAGCTATAGTTGGGATAAAGATAAGATCATGACCATATTTTCTTCAGATATCTGTTTTAAAATAATGGAAATTAATATAAGACCTCAGTGCTACAAGGATGAGATGATTTGGACAGGTACATCTACAGTGGAATTCCCAACTAAATCATCTTGGAATATTATCAGAGATCAACATATATATTCTAGGGTTGCCTCTTTTGTCTGGAATAAGGCTATGCCTTTGAAGATTGTTGTGTTCATGTGGAAGTTATTAGAAGGTCTTTTACCATTAGATGAAAAATCGTATTCTATTAGATGGAAGGGACCATTAAAATGTATGTGATGTATAAATTCCGAAATTGATACTCTAGACCACTTCTTTATAGAACAAGAGATGGCTTTACAGATCTAGGATCACTATAGTAGAGTGTTGGACATGACTCTAAATAGATCTACTATTAGAAGTAGGCTCATTCAATGGTTGATCATTGCTCCAAAGAACCCCACAGTCCATTTATATATCATTATTCATGTCTTATCTATTGGTTCTTATGGGTTCAGAGGAAGGATAACAGGTTTAATGGATCCAATCCAAATGTGCAACAGTTATATGAGAAAATCAACAATCATTGCCAGTGTATTGTTAAGAAAATTCCTAATTTTCCCCAACATTGTCATATTTATAATGTTTTTGAATTTCCTCACCCTTAATTTTTTTTTTGTTCACTGGGATTGCCCCTGAAAGAATCCCTCAAATTGACAATAGATGGATGTTCTAGAGGCAATCCATGATGAAAGTTGAAAAAAGGGTATCTTGAGGAATCATAAGGGAGAATTAATATGGGCTTTTAGTTATTACTTTGGGCTAAAATCTAGTGTTGAAGCCGAGGCTTTGGCCAGTTCGAATGGTCTCAAACTCTATTATGATCTCAAAGATTATCCTCTAATCTGAGAAGCGGACTCCAAAGTTCTTATTGATATTTTGAACAAAAAATATAGTTGTCCTTGGAGGATCAAAGATTTGGTGTAGGAGATTGCGCTTATCATTGAATATATCTCTATTTCCTTTGTCCATGTATTCAAAGAAGCCAATTGTTCATATGATTTCATTGAAAAATATGGTGCAGCCATTGATTCTTCACTCTCATCTCATGATATTGAAGACTTTCCAAAGCTGTTGAAGGTCATGATCAAATTTGATAAGTGAAGTCTTCCACCTGTTAGAATTTTATCCTAGTATCTATAAGTTTTTGTTTTACTATATTTCTGTATGGGGTTTGTTATAAAAGGCCTAATTTATTTAAGCCGTTCATTATTTTTTTGCTCGTAAGCTGCTGTGATGAGGCTTTTCCATCACTCCTGGGAATAATATAGTTTTTCATCTAAAAAAAGAGAGGAAAAGAAAGATATTACCCAAAAATGGAGGTATCCCCAATAAGTACGATTCCATTGAATCTAAAAAACATGTTAGTAACAAGCATAACAAAAAAACTTTTACACTAGGTTATAGCTAAAAATAAAAATAAAAAAATGTAACTATTTACAACTTACAATTTAACTTCTCGCTAACTATACACTAGAAGTCTAAATTTTTAAGGGTCCACCCAAAATTCAGTTTGACCTTGAACGATCAACGGTGGACCCTCCCTTGCATGCATGACTGTGTAAGGCGTAAGAAATGAAACATCGCCAATTAAAAAAATTTGGGGGAATATGGGGGATTTGGATACTAAGGGTGACAATATCACATTGATCTCGAGAAAATTAAAATCATATTCCCAATGTTTTTCAATTACAAGGGGAGGCGGGGATAGTGCAAGTGAATATCCCATGAGATGAAGCATCTCAGAATAACATTCTCGTTCAAGAATTCGATCAAAGTCCTGAAGACTATCATTCGATTCTTGCGATAAATTTAACTGTTCGAGATTAGTAGGGAAGAAAGGAAAGGATGGATCATCAACATCAATATAATTAAAAGAATTTATAAGAGGTTGAAATTCGAAAGTTCTTGGATCACTCTTGATTATTTTTTTCTCAAAAAGGGTTGGTAATGAAACGCAAGTTTCAACCTCAACCGACCTTTGTGAAGAATCAATAATCTCATCGAGTTGAGCATTAATTTTTAAATACCAAGCTTCATAACTCTCAAATCGGTCACTCGATTCCTTTATCATTAATTCCTGATCAAACCAACAATAAGACGTAACATCTTCTTGTGAGGTCTGCTCATAGCTAACAGATTCCCCGCTTCCCAAAGTTTCCTCACAAGGCGATGTGGGATTACTTACATATTCTTGATATTCACACTCAATGCGTCGATTTTCAAGAATTTGTATGGATTCTCTCATAGTCTTGGGAGTATAACTTGGAAAACTATTCTAATAACCATTATGGTTATCTAAAGAGTTATAGCGATACATTTCAAATTATTCAAATCCACAAAGCGATGAGCACCAAAATTTCAATTTCTCGAAACAATATAGCACAAGTCAAAAGGAAAGGGGAAAATAAAGAATTCAAATATGAATAAAAGAAATATTACGAAATCTCAAATCAACTACAATCTATAACAAAACACTCCCCGACAATGGAGCCATTTTGATCAAGCGCGAACCGTGTGCCCGTGTAAGGGCACTGTCGTTGTTTTTAGTTCACCATCTTAATACAAAAACCTAAACTATGACTAAAATCTTTTAAGGGAGTATAGAGGTCAGTCCGTGCATCGAAAATCCACAAGGAATGTTGGAAAAATTGTACATAATTTATTATTTCTTGAATAAAAGTGTAAAAGGTGATGTGTGAAAAGGGGAAAAGGGAAAAATAAGAAGTTAACTATGGTAAATAAGAATAATAAAACAAGGGTAAGGTCATATCCCCTCCATGGGCTAAACAACGCATAATCGGGATTTAGGTTCGAAAATATTTAATCGAGCATAATCAATTAATTATAAAAATCATACATGAAGGAATTTAATCCAAAAATGCAAGATAAAATATTTAATAAAAAATGGTCACACATGGATTAAATTTGGAATATCGCGTTAAACACTAACGTTGCATGACAGAAAATCAAATGCATAACATTACAACTTTAATACAAACGGTTTCAATTAAACACAATTTTACACAAAACCTAACTTTCGAAGTTCAACACCCATCAATGGCGGAAACATCAACCCAACTCTTTAACTAAGGACAATACATAAGTAAACTAAGAAAAAAAACTAAGTAACAAAGGAAAATAAGAATTAAATGAACTACAACTAACTATAAAGCAAGAAAATAACAAAAAGAAACTATATTAATGGTAGGGATGATGAATAGTACACTTAAATAACCCAAATGGGCAATACCCAAAGAGAGAGATGGATGAGGAGCTCTCAACACCCAAACCTTAATCTAAACCTAAAATGAATCTCCCTCAACAAATGAAAACAAAAATTAATTTAAACAAAATCGTAGTGATAACTAGAAATCAAAAGTCCAAAATTTGTAGGCCCAAATCGATTCGGGTCCAAACCAAATCGGTTCGAAAATAGGGGAAAAATCGTTTCTCATCCAAATCTAATCTATTCCCCCTTCGAGAAAATTGATTCGTGTGAGCAAGCCTGCAATTCTTCATTCCGGTGCAATGTACAGAAAATGTCGTAACTTCTTCGTTATAGATCAAAATTAGGCTCGATCGGAATCTATGCGAAGCCAATTCATAGGGATACAAATTCCAATTGACATTAGGACAAAAACCCAAATCAAGAAATGACTAATATGTCCTCGAATGTGCCCTTGATGATGAAACTCTCCCCAAATGCGACCAAACTTCACACTAGGCAGTTCAATACCTACAAAAGCTCAATTATGCCTCGCATAATATGTAAGCATATAAAATAAAGGTTGGCTGGTTAATGAGTATAAATATAGGAATGAAAGTAGCCGAGGGGGATAAAGTGCATAAACAAAGAGGGTAAAAATATGAAATATTCGATACGAATCACCTCCACATTGGGGCTGACCCCCAACATGGCCAAAAACTCCTCATAAGTTGGAAAAACTCATCCAATATGGAATGAAAATGTGATCTTTAGGATACTAGAATTGAACTAATACAACCAACATGTTTAAGTCTATAGCATGGACGCACCACAAAGAAACTCGGCACAAGTTAAAAGAATCATATTCAACATTATACAAGAAAATTTTCTCCACACCATCAAGATACGAAGAAAATCCTTTATGAATGGCAAGATCCATTTCAAAATGAGGAATTTTAAGAAAGAAATAATAATGTTGGTATTGGTGGAGAAAAACCCATCCCACACACCCCCTTTTATAATTGAAATCTTTGGCTAAAGACAAGAGCCCTAGAAACTCGAGCCAAATCCAACCCCACAAGAGTAATCTAATGTCTAGGAAAGTAAAATCAGGCCCTAATGATGATTTAAATTGACCCCCAAGCCGATAGGCATGTCAAGGGGTATGACGATTATCAACTCCCTATTTTGGAAAATTCCACCTTTCCTCTTTTATAAAAATCAATTTCAAAAAAATACTCAATTTGAAAAATTACCCTCGGGTTATTTACTCATTTTTTTTTCTATCAAAGAGAATCATTTGTACTAAAAAATCCTTTCCCTGAGTTAATAAATTTTAACAATAATCCTCTTTCCTTTCATTATCATTACCATACTTATCTCTATCTTTGCATAAAATAAATTGTCTTAGTAAAAAAAAATGCATATAGAATAGGTCACTAAATCAAGGAAAAAAGCCAAAAATGAAAATGCATATTTCTTTATATACATTGCTTCACCCAGTTACATTTTGCAGATAAGAAAATTTCAAAAAACTAATAGAACTCAGCCCAAACCCATAATCTCTCTCTCTTTAACTCTCAACCCCCGCGGGGGATGCGCTTTTTCCTACAGCGAGCGATGGATCCTCCACTTCCAGAACTCGATCCCTCATCAAAAGTGGAAGGTGTCACAAAGAAAGAAGAGGCCGAGATCTTAATATACTCTGGTATGGAGGACATCAATCCTCAACATCCCTCGGCCAAGTGGTTGATAGCCGAACATAATGCAAGCAAAAAAGGGAAAAAAAGGCAAATCAGTCAAAAAATCAAAGGAAAAGTCAAAAGAACAAGAACATAAAAAAAGGAAATACCTCAAGACAAAGCGCATTGTCCGTAAGCCCGATCAATCCAGACACCGACACATGAGGGCGATGTGGCACGTTCAGTGACTCCCCAATGCGCAATAAGAAATTGTAAGAAAGGGGAGTAACCTGAATAATTGGAGCCTCCTCTACCGGTGGTGACGTACCACCACCTACTTTGTGGGATGATCCCATCGGTGCACTAATCCCACTACTCAAAGTTGTAGCTGGTGGAAGCATGTTCCTCATGTCATAGATATGGGGGCATTAGATAACTCATCACCAAGTCTACGTAATCATAGATCATCGATGTATTCATATAATGCATGTAGGGATCCCTGATCATTGTCGCCACCCGAGCATTATCCTACATCTCCCTCACTCGCCTCATATACATAGGGGTGCCGACGGTAGGACTGCCACCTACTCCCCTAAAATCTGCATAACCACTCTCTCCCCTAGGTATCAGACGTACCCAAACTCATGCACGGTCAATCGTCGCATCCGTGCATGTAGGAACATCACCCCCATATCATGCACAGTCACCCTCAGGGGTAGAAGTTCACCTGCAATCCCTAACAGAGAATCAGTATCTACTCAAGGAATGAAGATTCCAAAAGACTCAAAAATGACAAGAAGATAACCTAATCACTCATCAAGGCATTCCGAGTCCTTCGCACATCTTCTATTGACAAATCCTATTTCAACCTCTGACTGGACTTCTGCCATTGGAACATCCGACACAAGTACCAAAAGCTATCGCCCATCAAGGCTATCAACCCTCCATTGCATCCTACTACCTCATTGAACAACGTCGGCATAATACAAGAATCAGTAAAAAAGAAACCATAGAAGAATGCAAGGAAATTCATAAAAATAAAAATGAATTCAAGATTACCTCCAGAAGATACATGACCCTAGTAAAAGTTTGTCGACAACATTGGCTGAAAGAATCCAAAGCAAAACAAAGGGACTCCAATAGAAGTCTCCCTCAATTTTTACATCCGTACCTCATAAATCTTTCGTAAATACGGAAAGATCTAAAGATGGATGATGTCGCAACTCGTCGCCACCCAACATAACCAAAATAAATAGAAGGGTTTTCTGCCTCACCTGCCACCCATTAGTCACATCCACCCTCCTCTTTAGAAGAGTCTACTTCAAAGGAGAAATACTGATCGAATCCCTAAAAATAATCCTACCAACGTCCCCCAACGCTGCCTACACTGCCTCCGACATCACCCTCATTGTACGATCCACCACTACCTGAAACCCCTCACACTCACCCACCCTCAGCTGCTGAGCTAAGATGAAAAGTGTGAGTAGTGTCCCACCACCTCCCTCCCAGAGCACACAAAACCGGAGTAGAATATGGTGTCTCATCCAAAACATTTTCCAAGTGACCAAAACCTGCATAGGTGTCCATCTAACATACCTCACTGGGAAGCTTCTCCCAAAACTCTTTCAACCACGTCGTCCCCCGAGACCGGCTAGCCAAAGGAGCAATGTCATCCTATAAAAGGAAAAGAAGAAAAACTTGTCACTAAACACCAAAGAAGAAAGAGAAAAATAAAATGGAATACCAAAAGTCACTGCACTTATATAGCCACTAGGGTTCCTCACCCTAGACGAATGATGGTGTGCTATCTCGCATTTTAGATTACGCTCATCATCCACAGGCTCAAACAAATCAAAGACATTCTCCTTTTCCACTGTAAAAGGCACCCTAAATCGCTACTCTAAGCTAGCCAAGTCATCAACGGCCAACCGCACATTATCGTACAACTCACTTGAACTTTCCATTTGTAGTCTTGAAGTAAGAAGGACTTAGGAATGATTTATTAAAAGAGAAAGAAAAAGATTCAAACACTCGAAGGTTTGAAAAAGGGGGGGAATCACTCCATTTTTATATAAGGCTAAGGGGCCTATCGATCGATAGCCCCCCGTCCATGCCAATCGACAATTATCTTTTACCTTTCCCAAGGAAGACCAAGAGTTCATGCCCTTATCGATTGTCACCCCTCAAGGACTCCCTATTGGCATCCCCTCAAATCTCAGAAACAAAATGCCAGAAAATTCGAGAAAAAATACAAAAAATGCTCAAAAAATTCCCAAAAATCGCAGAACAATATGGGACATTGTTTTCCACAAGAAAATAACTTTTGGAGCACTAAAACCACTTACAAGGCTCTTAAAATCCCCAATACTAATAGTCTTTCTTTGTTATCCCATGTATAATCCCTAGTTGGATTAACCTTGTAGACCTATCCTCAACATATTCCACAAGACGAACTAAGGATGAGCTCGCATCCAAGTCTACTATTCCCTATCTTAAACATGCCCGAGGTAAATACTTAGTTAGAAAATTCCTAAAGAAGCACAATCCCCAACGAAACCATAGGTGCATCCGCACCCTCAAGATAAGATAAAATTCGTCATAAGTACAACTTCCCTCATCACCAATTATGGTCCTCGAAATTGACCTCAACCCTCAGAATTGGTCTCTATAACTTAAGGTCCTCGTAATTGACCTTGGACCTCAGAATTTGTCTCTACCACTTAAGGTTCTCAAAATTAACCCCGGCCATTAGAATTGGTCACTACAACTTGAGGTCCTCATAATTACCTCAACCCTTAGAATTAGTCTCAATAACTTTAGGTCCTCAAAATTGACCTCGACCTTTAGAATTAGTCGCTACAACTTATGCTCCTCAGAATTAACCTCAACCCTCAAAATTTGTCATCACAACTCAAGGTCTTCAGAATTAACCTCGACCCTCGAAATCGATAGTCACAACTTCAGGTCCTTTGAATTGACCTCGGCCCTCAGAATGGTTCGTCACAACTTTAGGTCCTCATAATTGATCTCGACCCTCAAAATTAGTTGTCATAACTTCAGGTACTCTGAATTGACCTTGACCATCATAATTGGTTTTCACAACTCAAGGTCCTCGTAATTGACCTTGACCCTCAGAATTAGTCGCTACAACTTTAGGTCCTCAGAATTGACCTCGTCCCTTAGAATTGGTTGCTACAAGCTTCAGATCCTCAAAATCGACCCTAAGAATTAATCGTGAACCACCAAATTGGTCTCCTATCCACTTAGAACTCATCTTAACACATTTTTACACCCTGAATCGGCCATCCTCGTCTTCTTAATTCCTTAAAACTGACCTCGATCTGCTGAATCGGTCATATTAACCTCCTTAGGACCTCATAACTTACCTTGACCCTATGAACTGGTCAACCTCATTATCAAGGTTCTCAAAATCAACCTAAAAACCTCTTTCTAGCATCGATGGTGTCTATCATTTGACGATCTACACTTATTCCAAGCTCGCCCATTAAGGGGATCTATATAGGCACCCCATCTAATTACCATCCTAAGAAACTACTTAGATCCCTAGCACTCACTTATCCATTGCAAACCCTATGTCATACTCTGAATACTGATCTAGAGGCCGTCAGACACTCCCGAGCCCCATTTGACTCTGGTCAACTTTCTCGTCAGAGAAAATCTTAATGAATCTTTTAAGAGATATAAATCCATTTTCTAATGGTCTATACTGTGCATTAATTCGCCATACGGTTTAGATGAATAGTCCATTTTACTGTAAAAATGGAAATGGAGGCCACCAGGAACTCCTGAGCCCTATTTTTAACCCCTATCAACTTCCTCATCTGAGTGTAAGCTCAATGAATCTTTGAGGGGATCCAAATCTCATTTCCAATGGTCTACCCCATGAATGAATCAAACTAATGATTTGGACAAACAATCTATTTTACCCTAAAAATTCATCTAAAGGACACCGGCCGCTCTCGGGCTCAATTTTACTTTTGTCAACTCTTCATCTCGAACAAAAATAAATGAATCTTTGAAGGCATTAGAATAACCTTTCCAATGGTCCACCCCCATGTGCAAATCAAACTTACTATTTAGATGAGCGACTAATTTTACTTTGAAGGGTAACTAAGTTCTTTTGGGCACTGTTGACCAAGGTCAACTCTCCAAACCAAATAAGACTAAATGAATCTTTAAAAGGCTCTAAATACACATTCCATCGGTCTATCCCGTACATGAATCATCCTTAAGGTTCAGACGAACAATCTATTTTCCTCTGAGTATTTATTGTCTAGCAACCAACGTGTGATTTAAGGACCGATTTGACCTCGTTTAACTCCTAAACCAAGGAGTGTCACATGGATTATTTTAGGTCTCTGATTACCCTTTCTAACGGTCTACCTCGTGCAAAATTCTGACTTACAGTTTGCATTTTATGGCCATTTTCTAAAAAACCTTCCTCATATTGCCAATTGGTAACCCTAGGACCCTCCCTATTGATAGTGTGTCTAGGGTTCTATGCCGATAAGTAGGTCTAGGACAATGTCGATTGGCACCCCCTTGGCCCTATAAATAGAGGCCATTACCTCACTTTGAAAGACATACCTCACCAGCCCCTAAACATCCCTGTCAGCAATTTAGAAAGAATTCCCTCAAATTTAGAGTTGTTCTTTCCTAAAAGGCCCATATCCCACATTACTTCCATCATTTTCATATTCTTTTGAGTAAATTCCTACCCACCTCCTCTAATCACTTCTCCTTGAGGTCAACGCATCCACAAGGAAAATCTACTTCAAGTGTACGTAAGGAGGTCTATTTCTTCCTCTTTGTTTTTAAATTCTCTCAATTTTGCATTGATTAAATCATTTTCACTTTAGTATTTTTGTTCATTACATCAAACATCTTAATTATAAAATTTTTATTATTAGTATTCTCACATACTTTATTTTTATAGAGAAACCAAAAAGACAGAGAAAAAGGGTTCACTCGTAAATTCTAGAAGGGAATTTTTCATCACACTTTCTGACCCTAAAATACATTTGCTACACCCACAGATAAATAAGCTCCTCGGTTGGATTAATAGGTTAAACCCCACCTCATATCATTTTCAAACTATGTGGACTTTGATGCCCTCGGACTGCGTAATTGTCTTGGGTAAATCCCTTGGCTCGAGTCCTACCTCATATATTGGTTATTTTATACTCATTATAAATTCGTGATATATACATTTTATATGATTGTATGCTAGCGTCTTGTCTAATATACACAATCGTTCTTCCGTAACGACTTGTGAATTGATGAACACTTGCATCATATTTTTATTATTATTTTGGTAACACTCCTAAGCATGACCTCACTCTGCTTTATCCATGACGCGAGTCAAGAGATTTTGTCCTCCATTTATATTATGCACATAAGCACACACATCACGGAGTTCTATATAAGAACATTAACACATTCCCATGAGAGACTGAAAGTGCGGGATAGGTGCCTAACAACTTTCGATTCCACAAGCTGGTCCCCGTACCTTTGAACTACTTTGTTTTACAAGCATCAGTATTGTCCTTGACGATGTTCTCCAGAGGTGACGACATTTTTTTTGCCAATTTTGTGTAAAATAGGTTGCTAACTCTCTCTGTACGTACACCCCACATCGACGACCTTCGAGCACCCTTATAAAAGGCATAATCATGCACGCACATTAAAAAAGGTGGGGTAAGGAATTCGGGATCCACCTTCGAAGATCTCGACCCCCCTATATTGGGATGGCCACACTTTTGAACCCAAGCAGGTGGATCCTCTAAATAGAAGTGGTGTCCACAGGTGTAATATGAGGAAGGATGGTATCGAAACCAGGCGAAGAATCATTTTTAGACTGAGTTCTAGGAGAAATAAACATCAGCAGCTCATCATTTGTAATCTTTATGTTTGTTTACGCCATAAACTTAGAGCTTGTAGGTTAAATACCCTATAATCCCTAATCGTTGATGAATAAGCTAAAAATATCCCCTCACCGCCCCAAGAGTCAAACTTTCTGAAGTGATCTCTATCCCTAAAGATGTAGCAAGTATAAGCAAAGATATGGAAATATGATAGGTTGGTCTTCTTCCCTGTCCAAAATTTATAAGGCGTGTGCAGGGTGTGCGAATGAGGATATAACCTAGTCATTGTATGGAATGCCGGTACTCATTGACTCTGCTTAAAAAATTATAGGCATGTTTCTCCTAAGAACCATGGATATATCCATTTCTTGTATCGTCCAATTCTTCCTCTCAACAATCCCATTTTGTTGAGTATAAACGACTAAAAACTTGTGTTTGATGCCCATTCCATCAAAATAGCTATCCACCTTTACTTTTTTAAATTTAGTGATGTTGTCTCTTTGCTTCTGATTAATAGTTACACTATGTTAATTTTGTAGGACACAACACTTGGTTGTTAGGAACTCCATCGGATCAGACTTTTCCTTAAGAAACAAATGATAGAGTATGTATAAACGTCATTGACCATCATGACAATGTATCTCTTACCACCTAAGATCTCTGAGTGAGTAGGACCCATAAGATTGATGTGAATTAACTCCAGACCACGGGTGGTGGTAATGGTATTAAACTTCTTATAGGGACTTTGAAGTTGATTTCCCAAGAGATGGTAAGACACAAACTAGGTCCTTTTTCACTAATCTCTTAAGATCTATAAAACTTCACATAACACAGTCGTTGATGCCAAAGTTACATAGAGGAGATCATGGTACTGTTGCACACAAAGGAGGACTTGAGAATGATTATATAGAAATTATCTTTGGTCCTCTCACCTTCTAGTATAAATTCATCGGATTGATCATAAACATTACGTTCTCACCTGTCAAACTTTATCGTAAAGTTTACATGGCACAGTTGTCTTATGCTAATTAAGTTCTCTTTTAACCCTTTCACATACAAGACATTGTTTAGTTTAGGGAATCCGAGTATCTTATCCCATCCTCATCATAAAATACTATACCTAATCCTTTTTCCAAAAGAGACTTTACCTTTCTTGTGATCCTCAAGGTAGCTTAAAAATGATATGTCACCCTTAATTTTCCTTGAGCACCGACTATCAAAATACCATTGGGAAGTATTCTGAACATTAAGAGCAACGTGCACAATAAGGGCTGTCATATTTCTTAGGTGCCCAAGTGGAGGGGACCTTTTGTTTTCCCTTATCGTTGTTGGCTATAATAAGAGCATTAGAAAAATTCTCAAACGGCATAGACACCTGTTTAAATTATTCTATTAAGATTTGTGAAGTTGTGACTAGGAACTCAACTTTCTCTCTAAAACTCGCAAAGATGGTATTACGATGCACGAGAGTTTGTTTACGCGTGACTCTAGCTAACGTGTAGTAAACCCCTCTAAGGTGACCTCTTTTCTTGCAAAAGGTAAAATATATATTTGTTTAGGTATACCTTGGTTCAATTTATTAAGTTTAACTCTCTTTTATGGTTTAGGTCAGTGCCCGTAAGGATCTACCAAAAATTAAGGAATCGATTTTGATGTCGTATGCAAAGTGGATGCACTATCATAACCTATTCCTCGCCTCTCCTTAAATCTCAAAGAGGGACCGAGGAGAATATTTACAACCTTCTTTGATGTATCCTCTATAGTAACCTTGATCTATCGGGAACATTCGAGATCTTTCTCGAATTGGGATACGAGGCCTTCAAGTTTCTCACGTGCCTCCATGAATGCTTAAAGTTCTCTCGTAAGAGTAGACACTTTTTTTTTCAAGTCACTTTTTTTCCTCTCAACTAAAATGAACCTCTCCCCCAAAGAAACCCTTATCGAGGACTTGCTCTCTCTCTCTCTCGTCTCTATCAACTCTTTCTTTAAGGTTAAAAATCTAATCACTAAACAGTTATTTTGTTACTTCATTTTAATCGACATAACGTAAATATTGGCATAGGCAGGTTGAAGGTAACTCTCACGCCCACTTAAATCATCCTCTCTATCGCTCTAGTGGTAATGAGTAGACTCACAAGCGATTTCACCATGTTTAGTAGTTTCCTCATCGACATGAGGTTTACTAGATGTACTAACATGACTAACTATGAATGCGGTGAAGTTACGTCCATGCTTTGATTCATCCTCGAAATCTACACTTAACATCGCTCTCGCGAAGCATGGCATTTAAGGTATCTTTGCCTTTGCCTTGTCTCTTTAATCTCGTTGGACACTCATGAGCTATGTGACACTTACCTCAGACTCATAACACCTCTCTTCATCTTTGTTTGATATTTTTTTTCTTTTTCAAAAAATTTCTTTCCTGATTTATATTTTTTATCTTTCTCAAAGCCTTTGTTTTCTTTGTAAGTATTTTATTTTCTAAGTTTGAGACTTTTTTTTATTTTTTTCCCAAAAAGGGATAAGTCATCGAAGTTAAAATCACACTCGGAGTTAGACGATACTTCCTCTTTGTTTTTTTATTGTACATTCAATACAACTCCATTTTCCTTAGGTTTGATAGTTTTGAGAAACATATTTATCTCATACGTGGAAGGTCTCCAATGAGTTATTCTCACCTAAGAGTATATAATATCCCTAATGAATTAAGCATGGTAACCTTAGGAATAAAACACATGGAAGTGACCACAATTTTTTACGAGGTACACGTGTCTCAAGAATTTTCTCACCTAAATTGAAACTAGAGTTTACTATATCTGACAGACGTGCATAAAACTCATCAAATGATTCAGACTCTATCATAGTGAGCATCTTAAATTGCGTGGTGAGATTTTACAGCTTCTAAGATTTTACAGTATCGGTACCCTCATGAGTAACCTGGAGGGCATCCCAAGCTCATTCAGACGTGGTGCACGTCATAATGCGATGCAACTCGTCAAGGGTGATAACTATAAATATGGAACTCACACCACGAGAGATAAAATTTCTCCATTTGAAATCATCCTTTGTCCATGTCGATATAGGTTTTAAACTTTTGACATTGTCGTTAGTCACTGTGGGTGGTGTACAAGCCAAACACATTGATATATTGACTTTAATGTAAACATCATCCTAGTTTTCCAATAAACATAGTTTCACCTATCAAGCACATTCATGCAATTATAAAAATTATCCATGAAATCCAAATTTTTAACGAACCATATAAAAAATTAGTATAACCTTCTCTGATACCAGATTGAAAATATTTGAATTCTATGAAATTATTTGAATTTTAGTTTGCCACACACAAATCCAATTTTACTAAATTTTATCGTTGATTAAATTAAATGTGCATACAAAGAAGTAGTCCAAATTTTAATTCACAAATCAAGGAAAAAAAATTACATAAAGAGGAAAAGAAAAATACCAAAAAGGGAAAAAGCTATATTTAGCATTGTAGAGTAATTAAGAGACAGTCGACTTACAAACTACTTAGACCCACTAAGTATGACGTGCAGAGTCTTTAATTTTTTCTATAGAAAATAACTCAATCCAGAGTCATCCAAAGGAAGATTTCTTCCCTCGATATCCACCGATCAACCTTTATCTTCTTCAGTAGTGAAACCTTGGTTCCACAAGTCAGCAGTAGAGTAGAACTCTACAAGGGTTCATGCAAGTGCATTAGAAAATTAGGGTTCACAAATCTCACAAATCACATATGACGATAAAAGATTTTTTAAAGTAAAAGTGGTTTTGAAAAAACAAAAGTGAAAAACTTTAGAACAGTTATTGGAATATCAATTTCTCCAAATTTCTCTTAATGTTATAACTAAAACAAGTTTTTATAACAAAAATACATATTTCAAGGCGATAAGGTTGATCGAACGAAAACAGACCTCATTCCGAACGAAAATAATAATTTCGTTCAAATGATTGTAAGGTTTGTTCTATTAAAAAACCAATATCATTCGAAGGGACTTCTCATGTACTTCAATTGAGTATTCTCTGCCAAGGCAGGGACATCTCATTTGAAGGAGGTTAAATGGTTATTCTAACGGGATCTCTATCTTGTTTCAATGAGATCCCATCTCGTTTGAACGAAACCGATTTGTTTTTTTTTAATTTTTATATCAATTTTGTAAAAAGCCTCAAATTATAAAAGATAACAACCCAACATATGATTTGTAAAAAGCTATGAACACAAAAGTTTCATACGTCCATGTAGTGTCAGTGTGTCTTTGATCTTAGAGATGTCGATGTTCTGTTTGAGGTGCCGATATGTAATGGGATATGCCAAAACTAACAAAAGCCTAAGCTATGAGCAATCATAAATAGGCGATCTTACAACATAATTTCTCCAACTGAAAATCATAAACCAATTGTGGTGTCGAATGACCCACTATAAAAAAAATACAACTACCTCATTGTAAGGTTATTATTGTCCGTTATCAATTCAGTATGTCGTATACCGCCATAAGTTGTCGAAGGATTGAGAAGATTACATCTACAAAAGACGAATCCGAATTACTAGAAGACTGCAACATTCAAGCCCAATAAGGATAAATTTGGTAAAATATGTTTAATTTCCATTTACATTTTACATTAAAAGTGTTAGGATATTTTTGTGAAAGATAAAATATTTTTCTATTTATGAAAAATGGTTTTTCGAATTTTTTAATAAATGGTTTTTTATTTTCAAAAACATTTTATTATAAAATTTTTGGATAAACCTTTTCTAGTTCCGTAAACAATTTTAGTTTTTGAGGTTTCCAAAATATTTAAATGGCTAAAGTTTTTTTGGATAAGTGACTATCGTTCAAACGACGTCACATCTCGTTCAAATGAGATCGAATCTCGCTCAAAGGACATCGTGTCATTCGAACAAAAGTTATTTTTATCTGCCACATCACCGCCTTGGTTTTTAATGTAAATTGAGTGTCAGACTACTGAATTTCGTGTGGAGAAAAACTGGTTTTCACAGAATACATTTTTATACTATTCTTCAACCATTTGAGGGTTCATAACTTTTGTTTTACAATTCACAAATCCCAATTTATTTTGTGTGAGTCGTTTTTGTGGAACCCAAAAACATAGTTTGTTGTTGTTCATTCTTTGTGGGGAGATATCTACAATCGAGAGACGCGTGCTATTATGGAGGGAGCCTCTGTACATTTTTAAGACTGCATGTCCTTGTGGTATAGTTCAATGTGAACCTATGTTGATTTCTAGTCGTTGCTTTGAAGGTTTGATGAAGACACCGCGCGTTACACTTGTGGGCGATTATCAAGTTGTTTGTAAGTCAATGGTCTTATAAAATTGTCAAAGTTCTAGAAATAAAAGGTTTTTACCCGAAAGGGTTTTTTTCTTGAACTTGTGTCGCATAATCTATTCATGTTGGTTTGACACATGCACACACATAGTTGATTGTGTTTAAGGGATGAATTGATTTAATTCATAAATTTACTTTGATTAAATAAGCTTATGATTGGAACTTCCGAATATATTTAAATTGGTATCACATATAAGGTTTCTCGAATTGGTATCAGAGCTTTACTAAAAGCGAGTGCATACCTTTTCAAATTGGTATCAGAGGAGATTGCGCTAATTTATTTCGTATTCCTATTTTCCAAATAAATTGTGTGATGTTGATTGTTTTCAAAATCTGTTGTCTGAAAATCGCAATTTTTTCGATGGAGCACTTACCTAATTAGATGCCCCCACCTGTTGGCACGATTCAAAATTTTGATGATTTAAATTGTTTGAATTTGACGTTTGCGAGAATAATTGAAGTTTTGGAAAAAGAAACATCTCGTTTTAAATCCGCGATGGATCTTTTGCAAACGGTTCAAAATCAAATAAATTTTTATCTTGAAAATTTTGTTTATTTGGACCAGGACTTTAAGGCTTTAAAATTGTCCAAAAAGGAGAGTGGTGATAGAGTAATTGTTTTGTAAAATGAATTGGAGGACTTTAACAATTCTAGGGTTCCTATTTGTATCGTTGAGGATAAAAAACCAATCGATGATTTTACGGCATGTGAAAAGACTCTTAGGGATGAATTTGTTTTAATTGGGAGGGAGAGAGATAATCTTTTAGGATTAATTGAAAATTTGAAAAAAAAAATCCTTGAAATTAGAAGAGTCTAATTCTTTGCTCGAGTAAAAAATTTTGGAGTTGAGAAATGATTTAAAAGACTCGAGTTGTTTGTGTAGTAGTGGTAATGGCTGATCGTATTCAAATGCTTCTGTTGCTAAAGCCAAGACCATTATTTATTTTAGAGGCTCAACCATTCCCAAGGATGTTAGAAAAGGTCAACCCATAGGTTTCGTTCCACCCATTAACATTTGTTCACATTATGGTAGGAAATGGCACCTTAGGAGTTTCTGTTTTGATCTTCGAAGAGGTCTTAGAAAGAAAACAATAAGATAAATGTCCAGTTGCAAGTCCTGCTAATCTCTAACTATGAAACTCTCCAACAATCGATCCTGAAAGGTTATCTAATAACTATGGGTTTGGGCTCATTACAAAACTATCATCTACTCTTAACAATTAAGGTTACATAAATCCAGTCATAAGCATTGAATGAGATAATTATCACATTAGAATATTATAATTAACGATAAGAAATATAAATAACAATGAGAGTAATGTAATGTAAACAAACTACCGAACTTGCCAATTATGTTTATTTCAACATTTATTTATATCTTTTCTTTACCATTATCAATATTATTTATCATCAGAGGTAACACCACTACAAATAGTTTGTCTTTTCTATGATTATGCACATACTGCAGTGCGCCAACCAGCTCATTGCATCAAATTCACATACACCACTATATCCTAATGGCCAATACTATAACTCTCACATACTGTGATGTATCCCACACAATAACCATCACTATATCCTGATTTTCCTTTTTTCGAACATACTATATCATATCCAGACAATTCTTAACACCACACATACCATGACGCATATATAAAACCATTACTATGTCTAGTTTGACTAGGTCCCACACACATCATAATGTCCAACCCTGCACATACCATTGCACCCATATGAATATGTTAAAATATCCAAAATAGTGTAGATCCTTCACATATAGTGTAGCCAATAACTGTACACCCACGCATACAATGACACCACAAATCATCAATATCTAATTCTCGTTATTTATCTTAGGTATTTATTATATTTTCATATTTAAACTAAGTCCTCATTAATTATCACTAGACCCCAAATCTCTCATGCATCACAAACCAAATAAATTCCTAGTCCCATACCTAGAGATCAATAAAACCATATGTACCTCCTAGTACCTCACCTAGGATTATACCAAAAAGCAATCTTCATCTTGAAAATGTATAGAAGTGTTTGTTGGCTTTATTCTATGTAAATATATCTTTTTTTACCTTTCTCTATTCATGAAAAAGGGGGAACATAAGATTATATACTATAGTTCATATGTACATGGGGAGTTCCTGTGTGGGGGAGCTTTGCCTTCAAATTTAGGTTACCTTCTTGCTCGTTTTATGTTGTTTCAATTTTTTAAGTTTTTCATTATCTGTTCAGAGTCGTGAGCATCTAAGATAATATCTTCATCCAGCCTGTATTGTTTTATACAGTATGAGTCTATTTTGTCCTTTCTGTGTTTGGATGATGTATATTAATGGTTGAGACTTTGTTGTATATGGTAGGGTTGGCATGTATTTTGGGATTTTGGAATAATTTTCTTATTTTGCACAGAACAATCAAAGGGGAAGAATAAAAATACATAAAAGCGATTCTTGGCTTAGTCTGTGTCAAAATATTTTATTTTTCGGATGTATAATATTTTTTATTTTAGTCCGAGAACATATACTTAGAGTTCCATACATGCCTCTATTTATGTCTGAGCCGACTTACATTGAATCGCTTCATCACTTTAGAGACTTCAGTGGATTTTTGCATCTTTTTGGATATGGTATATAACCATTGATACACTTTAGGATGCCATCTCTATGATCTCATATTTCTCCCATAATTATGCACTTATTTTTAACATAAAAATTTCACATTTTCAAACATGTGCAAAAGGAGCCATTCGAAATTATTTACTTTGAAATCCTTCAAAATGGCATTTTGGTAATTTTGTGCTACCAGACATGCGCACTGGGGTAAATTAGCTCCGTGTGAATGGACCATGAACAAAGAGGGAAGTTATAATTACACCTATAGATATGACCATTACATTCAATCTTGGCCATTTTTAGTAACCGCGCACAGGTCTGAAAGAGCGTACATGTGCATAAACTTTACAAAAGAGGGAACCTTATTTGTACACTATAAAAAGAATTTTAGAGCCATTTTTGAATTAGAACCCTTACTTATTTTGGCAAAATTTTAAGATCTAAGAGCTTATCTTTCTCTCGTTTTAAACCCTAGATGATATTTTTTTTTCATCTCACTCCGATTAAAACAATTTGTGAAAATCTTTTTGGGTTTTCATCTAAAAAACTGTAGTGAACCTATTCTTCATCATTTTCCACCGAAGATCATAAGTTGATATGTCAACAAGAGGAAGACCCTAAGAATAAGAGTGTAGTTCTCCATAGGGGATGTGAAAAAGCTAATAGAAGTGGATTCTTCTCTCTCTATAAAGTAGCTTTAGAGGAGGTTTGGTTGAGAGAAGCTAGGATATGTGGAATTTAGAGATTTAGGGGATTAAGAGAGCATGTAAATGGTATTAGTTGTAGCATCTCGATATTTTTCCTTTGGTGTGGTTTTCCCTTGTAAATCTTAGTGTTATGCGTATAATCACATTTACTTTTATTCATAACACACAACCTCACATAATCTCAGATATACAATTTACTTACTTACTAGATGTTTAAATCTAATAAAATTGCAATTGAGTTAAACTAATTTGACTAGATCTCATCTTATCACAAATTAACTTGAATTGGGATCTAATTGGATCTTATTTGAGTTTTCTAATTATGTTTAGTTTCAATTGAACTCAAAGGTTTTTTAATTATATTTAAATGAATTCATAAGACTCCCCTTAAACTAAAATTGAACCTAATCATAAGTGGTTGAAAATCTCCTCGAGTGAGTGTGAGTTTGAATTACAAGGTGTTTAAACAAGAAAATTTTAACATGGACATTAATTCTAACTTTTTCCTTTTTACTCCCTAGAACATTAACACGTCATATTTTTGCATTTTTTACATGTAAAGTACAGTTTCTCTTTTAGGGTTTCTCATCTTGAGTTAGATTCTTGCGTGTTATTTTATGATTTTGTTCCTTACTTGCATTTCGTTTGTGGTAGTTTTTCTTGTGTATCTATTTGATAATTATTTGTGATTACTCGATGGATCCTAGCATGAGTACTTATATTTTGAGTGTATTTTGTTCTATTTTTCCTAGACCTTCACATGATAGGAGGTTTGTGATGAATGATAAGTCAAAAAGTTTTACTTCCAATATTAATGAGAATCATTGTTCTTATTCTCATAAGAGATGTAGTCTTGGTAGTCTAAATTTTTCATGCGCATGATTGTTTTAATGACGAAGGTGGTGAAATTTTAAGTTCGTAATATCACAAGCTTATGCAAAAATGTTTCAAACATTAAAAAAAATGATAAATTGGCTACTAAACTCATGTTTGTTAAAAATAAAAAATATTCCTTGAATGAGAAACTTGATGATTCTAACTAACTTTTTACTCAAAGGGTTGCCTTAAGATAAAAAGTGAAACATGTTGAAAAAGAATTTTTTTATCTATTGGACTTGAATTATATTTTAAAGAAAGAGATGAACACTTTAAAAGAGTATATGTATATTTTAAAGATCTAAATTTCAAATTGAAAGTTTTTTTAATAAATAATTGAGTTGATTGAAAAGAGAAGAATGAGTTGTTTTCTACACTTCAAAATGTGAATAAAAAACTTCGAATGTGTGAAGGTTAGTTTGATAAGAAAATTGCTTCACTTGAAAATGAGTTATCCTTGTTAAATAAAGTTAAATTGGATCTTGAGGAATGTTCAGAGAAATTTTACAAAATTCTTTTGAAAATGACCCAAGTTAAAAATGACAAGTGTGGTTTCAACTTTGACAAATTTGTGCCTTTTCATTCTCATTCTAACATTATTTTTGTGAAAAGAGTTTGAACAAATGAACCAATAAGAATGGTTCAATCCTCTTTTAATGAAAGTGAGAAAAATAAAGATTTGAAAAAAAAATGTGTTCACTGCCCCAAGTTTTGTAAACTAAAAAAGAAATGACCAAAATGTATTCAAGGGTAATTGTTTTGAAAAAGATCAAGAAACATTGAAAATACCTTGCCAACCCTAGATTTTCTCATTTTGTCATAAAACGGGTCAATTTAGGAAATTTTGCTACAAGTTGTTTAGTAATCAACAAAAGCCAAGAATTATTCATAAAAGTCATCCTAAGGTGGTTTACAGTTAAACTTATGTGTGCACTCATTGTCATAAGTTCAAAAACCTTAGATATTTTTATTTCATGATTAGGAATTCTTACATTGGTTCACTTTCCCATGATCATGATTCCCTTGATGTATTAAAACATGATTTGGATGCATTTTTAACC
Organism: Sambucus nigra; assembly: GCA_949130495.1. NCBI lineage: Eukaryota > Viridiplantae > Streptophyta > Magnoliopsida > Dipsacales > Adoxaceae > Sambucus > Sambucus nigra. The sequence continues at coordinate 329,410,650 of OX422217.1, read as the reverse complement.
AAAGTTAAATATTTGAATATGGATTGTAATAGGAATTTTTCTAGGGGAAAGAATTTTGAGACAAACATGTTTTTTAGAGCACGATGAGTATTAAAATCGTATGAGAGCTCAGACTCGATAAGCTCCCCATATAAAACCTTAGACAGGTTATTGGGGAGATATGTCAAAGTGATAGATAAGTGTATAAAATGGTTCAGACCTCTGTTGAGGATCCCATGTCCACTATAAACAATGCTCCTCTATAAACTTTATTATAAAATAGGGTTTTATAATCTAAATACATCTGGAGATTTGGGAAAGATATTGTAAGGTCACGGCTCTTTTCGAGTGACCTAGAAGTTCTTAGGAAATAACTAATGGTCGTATCTAAGGGTTCTAAAGTCTTAGTTTAGGACTCAACAGGGTATACAACAAACCCAAGAAATTGGAAATAATCCCAAATCTATATATTTATTGTCAAAAGTGGGTTAATAACATGTATTACCATGATTAGATACGTCCTCAATCTATTTCCTCTTATTATGCTTGTATTTTATAATTTTCTATGTCCCTTCATTAATCATAAGCCTACCATATATATTCATTCTCTTAAAGAGACAATGAGTAGACCACAATAGCATGGTCTAGGCCTTTCTGAGGTTTGACTGCTATAGTAGTAAAGTGGAGTGTCGGATAAAGGCTTGAAGGCGGTGTAAGGTAATTGATGGGAGATCCCAATACATATAGGACTCATCAATGCTATTAAGAGTGAGTGGTGGCGGTAGGTACATTGATTGTCCTCAATACCTCCCCACAAAAGAAGTTGCATGAGCTTAACCAGATGTTTGAAAGGTTTGTAATGGCAGAGGTTCCCTCTTGGATGATCCCATGGTGTGTTGTAATAACATTTATCTTGAAGATGAGTCATTGGACCTCTAGCGGATAACTATCATCATACCAACGTCCATTGTGAAAGTCTGGACTAAGAGACGATGGTGCTAAGGCCTCTAATTCGGGTTCTAAAGATGTAATGTAACAACTGAGCATTTTGGGCCAATAATGAGGCACCTGAGGCCTAAAAATCTACTATAATCCATTTTTCAAGGCTTCTATGGTCTTGGAAGAATAACTATTGTCTCATAATGGTCTTCACTAGAACTTAGAGCCTCTTTTATTGCATGCATTAATATGAGGGGGTTGTGAACATTTAGAATTCCAACATATAATTATTGATATACCCATATATACCCTCGGCTAGGCCGAGGGCACCCTCCAACATAGGCGCGCCCAAGATGGTCTCGTGACCCTCATCATGGTCCAGGCGACCCTTCAAAGGGCCGGCCCATCATCAGGCCCAGACGACCCTCCAAGGGATCAACCCTCATCATGGTACAGACGACCCTCCAAGGGACCGACCCTCATTATGATCCAGACGACCCTTCAAGGGGCCGACCCCTCATCACGCCCAGACGACCCTTCAAGGGGTTGACCCCTCATTAGGCTCAGACGACCCTCCAAGGGCCAACCCCTCATCACGCCCAGACGACCCTTCAAGGGGCCGACCCTCCATCAGGCCCAGACGACCCTTCAAGGGGCCGACCCTCCATCAGGCCCAGATGTCCCTTCAGGGGGTTGACCCTCCACCAGGCTTAGACGACCCTTCAAGGGGCCGACCCCTCACCAGGCTCGGACGACCCTCCGAGGGTATGATAGTACGAGGTATAAACTAGGCCAGACTCACTACCAGAAGGAACTTTGCCCTTGACCTCGTATCATAGGCCGAGGGTGACATCATTACAACACGTGGTTTAGGAGATGCATGAAACAGTGCGCGTGAGGCTCACATGGAATGTGGAAGACTATTATAACCATATCACCCCCTCACGTGAGGGAATATTATGTCCTTATTTGACATCTACAGGTTTCAACGGGAGATTGGCTAGATCATCATTCACATGCACCATGCATACTTGGGGGTGTACACTACACTCCCCAGGACCTATATATACTTGTCACTTATAACCCTACAGGAGAGGATCGATAATTGAAAACCCTAGCTAAAACTCTGCTTGTACACACAGTAGAGAGAGAAAGTGGGTTTATGTGCATTGTATCCAAGGCCATTAGTACCCATACTTAGTGGATAACACACTCACAGTGGATGTAGGCCTAATTAGATGAACCACTATACATCATTATCTTATTCCTCTTATACTCATCCCCTTCTACACACTTACACACTAATACATACATATACATATATGGCTTCCATGGATACTATTGTTTGAGCTCATCATCACTTATCTGGTGGTGCTAGGTTTCAGCATCATCCGTTTGGCACCGTCTGTGGGAACGAGAAGACATCTCTTCCTTCGTACATCTTGACCTCATTGGGCACTCTGGTGGTGAACCAGCTCTCCCATTGAGAGGAGATGTTTCACCATTGAAAGAGACCCATTAAGGTTCTCATGCTCACCAGTCCTTTTTCCAGTTCAGCTTTTCATAGCTTAAACACATGGCACCAGAGATGCCACCACCACCACTCCCTCCACCGAAGAGTGGAGTTGGACCCAGTTACAGTCAGCCACCACCTCAGTCTGAGATGGCTGATGTGGCAGCAGCCTTGAAGTCTCTGGCAGCAAGCCAGCAAATCATGCAGGAGCAGTTCACAGCTCCAAGCCTGAACAAACTAAGACCACCAGGAGTCTCACCTGAGATGATTACTCCGGCAATGGCTCTAGGGCAGCATGAGAAAGGGGACCACCCCAGGCACCACGCAAAGACCTGCCACCGCCTCAGCGGCGTAGGGATGTTACTAACCCTCGACGTCTATGCCTGGGGAGGCAAGGAAACCCTTGCCCTGAGGACATGTATGACGATCTGGAGGGAGAGGAGGCCACCAAAGAATGCTGGGAACCATATGAGGTCTCCAAAAATACTGTACGACCTCTCCAGGAGAGTAGAGGGAAGTGCAGGAGACCAAATCCTGATGATCGCCCAAGAGGCTCTACCTTTGATCGCTTGAGTAGGAGGCCAGCCTTTGAGAGGCTGGGCCCAATAAATGACGTGCGGGAAGAATTATCCAGATCAAGGAGCGCTGCGAGGTCCAGACGGGTGGCAGCAAATGGCTGACCCCACGGGGGCCGACCCCTAAGACGAGTTGATGGTCAGGGGGAAGTAAATAGCCGACACAGGCCTGCCACCGCAGAACCCTCCATCCACCTTAAAGAGGCGGCGGGGGATAACATCGGCCAGGCCGACCCTACGAGGCCCTAGAATGACTCAATCCAATGACTGGAAGACAAGATTGCTGATATTCTGAAAAGCTGGGACCCTCTTCATAGAGGATACTTCATAGGCTCTCTATTTGTGGCGAAGATAGTCAACTTTCCTACGCCATCAAAGTTTAAGCCACCTGTGGTCACCCCACGGTATGACCGGAGTACTAATCTTGTCCATCATATTGAGATGTATCTATTAATGGCATACATATACTCTATCTCAGATGAGATGAGGTGTCGTGCCTTTTCTGGCACTCTGACGGGGGCTGCACATGTCTGGTATATGTCTCTTCCAAAAAATTCCATTGAAAGCTTTAAGCAGTTGGCAGACCGGTTTATCCACAACTTTTTCTTTGGGGTGAGGCCATAGAATAAGACCACCCACCTGCTCTATGTTAAGCAGGGGAAGAATGAGAGTCTAAGGGACTACATAGCCAGATTTAACAAAGAAAAGTTGGAGGTGGAAGACTATGAGGAGAGCATAGCTATGACAGCCCTGATTGGAGGACTCCAAAAGGGGAAGCTGTTATGGAAGCTTGCTGAAGACCCTCCGAGGATGATGGCTGAATTGCTGTCAATAGCAGGAAAGGTGATGAACGTCGAAGAGGCGATGGCCTCAAAATACGAAGGCGAAAAAGGAGGAACTAGTGGGGGTAAGTACCCTAAGAAGAACAAAGAGGGGAAGAAGAGGTCTACGAATGACAAGTTCGCTGGTTACACCCCCCTAACGGTCAGCTATGAACATATTCTCAATTAGATAAAGAGTAACCGATCCCTGAAGTGTCCTGAGAAGTTGAGGGAAGCCCCCAACAAGAGGAACAAAAACCTGTGGTGTGAATTTCACCAAGACCATGGCCATATGACATACAAATGATTTTCTCTGAAAGATAAGATTGAGAAGATGCTGAGAGAAGGGAAGCTCAGGAAGTAAGTTGACAAAGGTGCCTTCAAGAGGGGCCGAGGGGACGACCCCAGAAAAAAGCGAGGCGATGTATGTAGAGAAGGTCCTAAAAAAAGAGGGGACGACCCTTCTAACGATGAGGACGACCCTGACCACCCGCTAAGAGATAACCAAGGACCTGTCAAGAGGTTTAATATGATCTCGCTCAGAGTAGGAATAATCTTCGGGGGTCCAGCAGGAGGAGGGTCAGAGGTCGCTGACAGGAAGGCCCATGTGGCTGAGGCCAAGGCAATGACGAAGACAGTACACTCAACCTCTCTGGAGACGAAGTCAAAAAAAAGAAAAAAAGGTTGACATGGATACTCTGATAGTGGGTTTCTCACTAATGGACTTCAAAGGCCTCTTATCCCCACATGATGACCCTCTCGTCATCACTGCCAGGGTGCACGGATGCGAGGTGCCGAGGATCCTGGTAGATGGGGGCTCATCTGTATACGTGATGTTTTGACCATGCTTTAAGACTTTAGGTCTCATTCGTGCTAGACTTATCCCATACCATCACCCATTGATTGGGTTCAGTGGAGAAAAGGTTCATCCCCTTGGAGTGTATGAGGTTGATATCAGGATGGGGGACGAGTGGCCGAGATGTCTTACCAAGAAGGTCAGCTTCTTTGTGATGGATGGACATGTGTTTTGGGCCTAAAATATTATACTGGGACGGGTAGACCTCAAGGGGTTCGAAGCTGTGCCGTCTACGGTCCACCAGATGATAAAATTTCCAACCCCTTACGGGGTGGCGAAAGTTTAGGGAGACGAGACGACAGCACGAGAATGTTATTACAACTCCACTGAAGAAAGAGATGCACATAAGAAGGCTATAACCACTTATAATATTGATACCCTAGACCCCAGAGATGAGACTAAGCTGAAGAAGGGAGAAGCCGCGGAAGAGGTAGAATCCATCATCCTCAATGAGGATGACCCAGAAAAAACCATTCAAGTCGGTAAGTCTCTGAAGCCAAATATCAAGGAAGACCTCATTAAACTGTTGAGGAGAAGACAGAGCGTCTTTCCATAGCAGATATGTCGGGGATCGACCCTGAAATCATGTGCCACGAGCTTAATATGGTAGAGGGTGTGAAGCCGGTGAAGAAGAAGATGAGAATTTACTCTAGAGAGAAGTATGAGGTCATAAGGGATGAGGTCAAAAAATTAGAAGATGCGAAGTTTATCAGAGAGGTCATCTACCCTGAATGGTTGTCCAACGTAGTCATTGTCTCAATGGCCAATGGGAAGTGGAGAATGTGTGTGGACTTCACCGACCTCAATAGGCACTGTCCCAAAGACAGCTTCCCTCTCCCCCACATTGACTAGATGGTAGATGCTACCGCAGGCCATGACCTCATGAGCTTCATGGATGCCTATTCAGGGTACAACCAGATCTTCATGGACCTTGAAGACTCGGAGAAAATAGCCTTCATTACCATCAAAGGGACATACTATTATAGGGTCATGCCCTTTGGTCTGAGGAATGTAGGGGCAACGTATCAGCGCCTTGTAAATAAAATGTTTGAAGACCAAGTTGGGAAATCTATGGAAGTTTATGTAGATGACATGATGGCTAAGAGCCTGAAGGCAGAGGATCATGTGGCTGACCTAGCGAGGACCTTTAATACGATGGACAAACACTAGATGAAGCTCAACCCGGCCAAATGTGTCTTTGGGTTCTGAGAAGGGAAATTCTTGGGGTTCATTGTTAACCAAAGAGGCATCGAGGCCAACCTTGAGAAAATAAAGGCCCTCTTGGAAATGAAGACCCCCAAGACCATTAAAGACGTACAGAGGCTCACGGGGAGAGTGGCTGCTTTGAATAGGTTCGTATCCAGAGCCATAGACAAGTGTTTGCCATTCTTTAAGATCCTTAGGAAGGCCTTCTAATAGAGTGAAGAGTGTGATGAGGCTTTTAGGGATCTAAAGTCATACCTAGGGTCCCCCTTGCTGTTGTCACGACCAGTGCAGGGTGAACGACTCTATATGTATCTAGCTGTCTCTGAGTCAGCCATTAGCGCAATAATCGTTAGAGAGGAAGATGGGGTACAGAGGCCAGTGTATTTCAATAGTAAGCCACTTCAGGGGGCATAACAAAGATACCCGAGGATGGAAAAGTTAGCCTATGCCTTGATCCATGCCTCAAGGAAGATGAAGCATTACTTCCAATCCCATACAATGGTCATCCTCACTGACTCTCCTCTTAGGAAGGTCCTACACAAGCCAGAAAAATTAGGCAGGTTAATGTCATGGGCCATAAAGCTGGGGGAGTTTGACATTGTATATCAGCCTAGGACGGCCATTAAGGGGCAAGCACTGCCGGATTTCATGGCCGAGTTCACTTGGGGAGATGATGAGGCCGAGGATGAGAGCTTCGGGAAGACAGACACCCAACAAGACAAGCTCACCGACACACCTACAGATAAGGCTGAGACAGGCATCGCTAGAAGTAAAGTGGCCAAAAATGAAGAGGGAAGACACCTCTTTAGACAGGGATCCCTCACCGAGGGAAATTTCTCAAAGGGAAAGACTGTGTGGAGCCTCTTCATTGACGGGACCTCCTGCGATAGCAAAAGTGGAGCTAGACTGATAGTATCAGCACCCGATGGCACAGACATTGAGTACGCCCTGAGGTTCAACTTCAAAGCCTCCAACAACGAATCCTAATATGAGGCCCTGGTAGCAGGACTCTCCTTGGCCAAGTCTCTTAGTGTCGGCCAGATTTTGGTCCATAGTGATTCAAGGCAGGTAGTAAATCAGATACTAGGAGCCTACGAGGCCAAAGATGAGAGGATGGCCAAGTACCTTGAGAAAGTAATGTCATTACTGAAGAGCTTTAAAGAAGTGAAATTAAAGAGGATACCTAGGCATAACAATGGACGAGCCGATGCACTTGCCAGGCTGGCCTTAGCAACTAGGACAGACATCAGGAGGACAGTCCCAGTGGAAATTTTACTTCGACCAACTATTGAAGATGCTGAGGGAACACTTAGAAATTGCCTGAATGTTTCTCAGGAAGCTTAATGGATGGACCCTCTAATCAAATACATTAAAGAGGGAGAGATGCCAGAAGCAAGGCAAGAAAGGAAGAAGCTGAGATACAGGGTTGCAAAATTTACTGTCATCGGAGACACCTTGTCTGATCCCCTTACTCAGGTGTGTACACCCATATGAAGTCCCACGCATTTTGCGAGACGTGAATGAGGGGTCTTGTTTAATCCATATTGGGGGAAGGTCTCTGGCGAAGAGGGTGATCACCTAAGGGTACTGGTGGCCGACCTTGGGCAAAGACGCCGCGGCGTATGTAAAAAAGTGTGATAAATGTCAAAGATTTTCCACCATCCCACACCAGCCCCATCAGCCTCTTACCTCCATTACGTCCCCGTGGCCATTTGCAGTATGGGGGATCGACCTGGTAGGCCCCTTGCCTAGGTCCATTAATAACTATCGGTTCCTCATCGTGGCAATTGACTATTTTTCAAAATGGGTGGAGGCAGTGCCGATGGTCACGATTACCGAACAGAAGACCTTCCAGTTCATCTGAAAAAATATTATATGCATATATGGTCTCCCCAAAACCCTCATCTCAGATAACGGGACTCAATTCAAGAATACATCCCTAGAGAAGTACTGTGAAAGGGTGAGTATCAAACAATTTTTCTCTACCCCAGGTCGACCTCAGGCTAATGGGAAAACGGAAGTTACAAAGAGGACGATCCTTGACGGGATCAAGAAGAGATTTAAAGAGGCAAAAGGAAGATGGGTTGAGGAGTTATATGTTGTACTGTGGGCTTACAGGATGACGACAAAGACCTCTACTGGGGAAACCCCGTTCATTCTGGCTTATGGCTCAGAAGCCGTCATCCCCACTAAGATTGGGTATCCTACTCATAGGGTCCAAATGTATGACCCCCCCAGAGAAATGTGGAAGAGAGGAGACTTGACTTGGACCCAATTGAGGAAAGGAGGGAAGACACCGAGATAAGGCAAGCCGCCTACCAGCAGAGGACTGCAAGGTTTTACAACCAGAGGGTGAAGCAGAGGCCAATTGTAGTGGGGGACGTAGTCCTCAAAAAGACTTGACAGAAGCCCAACAAGCTCCATCCAAATTGGCATGGCCCATATAGGGTCATTGATGAAGTTGTCCTTGGGACCTACAGACTTAAAAACCTAGAAGGGGAGCCCTTTTCCAACCCCTGGAATGCAGATCATTTGAAGAAATACTATCAGTAGTGTCGAAATGTCCTGACGAACCATAATTGTAATGGGTGTTGCTCCAACAGAACACTTGGAATGATAATGAGAAATATCAGTGTTTCCTCTCATCTTGTGTTTATCAGTTCTAGTATATCTGGGATCATTTTTGTGAAAATCAACCCTCGGCTATAATGAGGGTTAATGGTGGGGACGACCCCATCTTTGCCCTCAAGAAAGACGAGGAAGGACTTTATTAAAAACCATTAATTTGGTAAAAGTAACCCTCGACTATAATGAGGGTCAATGGTGGGGACGACCCCACCTTTGCCCTCAAGAAAGACGAGGGAGAACGTAATTAAAAACCATTAATTTGGTAGAAGCAACCCTCAGCTATGATGAGGGTCAATGGTGGGGACGACCCCACCCTTGTCCTTAAGAAAGACGAGGGAGTACTTTGTTAAAAACCATTAATTTGGTAAAATTAACCCTCGGCTATAATGAGGGTCAATGGTGGGGACAACCCCACCTTTGCCCTCAAGAAAGATGAGCGAGAACTTAATTAAAAACCATTAATTTGGTAGAAGCAACCCTCGGCTACGATGAGGGTCAATGGTGGGGACGACTCCACCCTTGCCCTCAAGAAAGACGAGGGTGAACTTAATTAAAAACCATTAATTTGGTAAAAGTAACCCTCGGCTATAATGAGGGTCAATGGTGGGGACGACCCCACCTTTGCCCTCAAGAAAGACGAGGGAGACATTAATTAAAAACCATTTGGTATAAGCAACCCTCGTCTATGATGAGGGTCAATGGTGGGGAAGACCCCACCCTTACCCTCAAGAAAGACGAGAGAGTACTTTGTTAAAAACCATTAAGTTCGTAGAAGCAACCCTCGGCTATGATGAGGGTCAATGGTGGGGACAACCCCACCTTTGCCCTCAAGAAAGACGAGGGAGAACTTAATTAAAAACCATTAATTTGGTAGAAGCAACCCTCGGCTATGATGAGGGTCAATGGTGGGGACGACTCCACACTTGCCCTCAAGAAAGACGAGGGTGAACTTAATTAAAAACCATTAATTTGGTAAAAGTAACCCTCGGCTATAATGAGGGTCAATGGTGGGGACGACCCCATCTTTGCCCTCAAGAAAGACGAGGGAGACATTAATTAAAAACCATTTGGTATAAGAAACCCTAGGCTATGATGAGGGTCAATGGTGGGGAAGACCCCACCCTTACCCTCAAGAAAGACGAGAGAGTACTTTGTTAAAAACCATTAATTTCGTAGAAGCAACCCTCGGCTATGATGAGGGTCAATGGTGGGGACGACCCCACCTTTGCCCTCAAGAAAGACGAGGGGGGACTTGAGCATCAATTAAAATTGGTTAAAAACCACCCTCGGCTATAATGAGGGTCAATGCAGGGGACGACCCCTCATTCACCCCAAGAAAGACGAGGGGGGGTGTAGTGATATTGTTAATATAAAAAAATTCACAATGCAAAAGAGACGAGTATGAAAGACAACAAGATAGATGATATTATAAATGAAATATTACAAGTGTTCTACAAAAATAAAGTGCAGTCAGGGGGTACATAAAGAGGGTATTGGCTACAAACAGCCACCCTATTGAGCAGCATCATAGGGCAGGGCCTCAACGTCGATAAGAGAGGTCTCCTCAATGACCACGACTGGGTGATCCTCAGACGTGCTGACACCCTCGACGTGCACTTGGGACTCCACTTGGGCTAAAGCCTCAGCAATCAACGGGTTGTCCAGTTGAACTGCCTCAAGAGAGGGACGGACTGAAGAGACGACATCACCAAACTTGAGGATGACCCACCGATAGGCCGTCCTGATCCCTCTCTCCAAGTATTCAAGACCGAAGCCTTGAAACTCATCTGAGAGTTTGTAGGCCTCCACAGTGCCTGCCTCTATTTTCTTCAAGGCCTCAGATAGCTCAGTCTTAAATTGGGCCCCCTGATGGGTCAAGGCTTCATCCTTCTCTTTAAGAAGCAAGTCCTTGGCCGCCATGTCTGCATCATGCTACCTCGTCAGCTTGTTCAGGATCCTCGCATGCTCAGTCCTGGCGCTCTCCAACTCAGCCCTTGTAGGCTCAAGCTCTGACTGTAGATCAGCCTCATGCTGAATGGCCCTCTCAGCTTCATGAAATTTTTCTTGGTTCTTAGCCATCCACTTAGTGGCCGAGGTAAAAGCACAGACAGACTGCATAAGGAAAAGAAACTCGTTAAGAGGCCGAGAAAACAGTTTGTGAAATAATGAAATTAAGGTAATGAAGTAAAACAAGTACCTGAGCCAGAGTGTGCAGACCATAGTCATACACCTTTGTCGGAGGCATCTTGGACAGGAATTCATAATCGACAGCCGAGGGGGCAGAAACATTAACGCTTTGGCCGCCCTCAGGTTGGCAATCAGAGAAGACGGCTCAGCCTTCAGTAATGTCAAGTTTTAGGACCAGAAGGCCCCCATACTGGAAGAAAAGGCGATCCCCTTAGACGCCTCGACCCTTGCCCTCGTCCGTGAATCTGGCCGAGGGTTGACAGGGACTTCTGGCTCTTTCCCCTTTTGTCTGTCGGAGGTCGGCTCAGCAGGCGTCGGCCCAACGGTCCTCATCTTCCTCGGAGCTTGCTGAGGCTCCTTGCCCTTCTTCTTGCCCAAGCCAAATAGAAAAATTGGGGTAGTCATTTCCCAGAGTTGATCAGATATACCAAAAGGATGACCTGAAAGGAGGACGATACGTCAGAAAAATGCAGAGGTAAAGATGAAACACTTGAAAAAAGCAAAGATCGGGCAAAAAATAATATAACTCACATAGATCTGTCAAAGGGACGACCCTCAGACCATCTTCCTTGAGGAACTGAGGGGTCATTAGATCTTCAAACTTTGCAAGTTTACCCCCTTTCCCTCATTCTCTCAGATATTCGACTATGTCTTTCTCGTCCAAACTAAGTCCGGGGTCTGACCTGGCCTTCATAGAGGGGTTAGACCATCTTCTGGGGACCTTCGGGCTATAGACTAAAGGTTGAGCCTCGGTAGAAAATTCCCATTATCCAGAGACGAAGAAGAATCTCTTCTTCCAATCGTGGTTGGAGGTTTGTGCCACGTGGAGAAGTTTTTTTATCAGACTTCCTCGCCCCCAGATGATAGTACCCAGACTGCTTAGACGAGGAAGTGATATTACAGCAGGCCAAGAATAAATCGACCGAGGGCTCATTAGTAAAGGTATTCTTCCATAGGGAGACGTAGCCAAGGATCTTCCTCTAGGAGTTGGGAGGAAGTTGAGAGGGGGAAACACCGAGGGCTAATAAGATATTCACAACAGCAGGGTGTAGAGGGAACCTGACACCGACCTTAAATATATGTTCGTATACTACGACCTCTCCCTCTTCACCCTCAAAGACCCTCTCAGACTCAGAGGGGACCCTCATATTTATGTTGGGGGCACACTAAATTCATGCCTCCAAAGCAAGAGGTCACGGTCCTTGATGGAGGAGATATAGGACGAGGCATGGGAGGTGTCAACTGGGTCAACATTTGAGTCCTCACCATCATCCTCAGTCCCCTCCCCCTTGGACTCATCACTTGTCAGAGGCCCATGAGGGAAAGTCATCTGAAAGGCATGGTGGAACAAAGTTGTCACAGGGACAGCCTCTGAAGGGACCACCCCCTCGGCCTCCCGGCCTGTGCTAAGATCAGACGTTTCTCTCCTCCCAGAAGGGCATGCACCCGTTGGAGACGAGGCTCTCTTATCCATCTCTCCTAAGTAACTCTCGGGTGGACGACCGGACGACGCACAAGACTCAGATGGCTCAGATGGATTTATTGTGGCAAGAGGAATGGGAAAAATGGGTCGTACCCAATTAGGGTCGGCCCCTCGTCTCCTATCATCCTCTTCCTCCATTCGCCTAATCTCTATGAAGAACTTCTCTCATAGGGATGGAAACTCCTCAGCTAAACTGTAAAGCCTCCTAAGCATTAAGGGTAAGACCCTACACTTAGAAGAATTTGGCTAAGCCAACCACAAACAATCTCATAATTGACCAGGTTGGACTTTTCGATCAAAACCAAATAATTAAAGGGTTTTATCAAGAACATTCAAGAACAGACTACCTGAGAATACGCCGGAAAAGCTATGAAATAGCCTAAGGAAAATCCAACCCTACAACCCTAAAATAAGAAAGCAAACAGAAATGAAGATAAAGAGGGCACTAGGGCAAAGGGGTTACCTGAGAAGAAATATTGCCAAACTCGAAACGTCGAAGTTGCAAAAATGGATAGAAAGATGGAGGCGAGAGAGAGAGAGAGTTCAGGCATGAAGAAGAAGAAGAAGAAGAAGAATAAGAATAAGAAAGAGAAACTTCAAAAATTGTTTAAATACCTTGCCAATGAGTGGGTCCACTAACCAATGCAGAGCACAGCCCACGAGGAGGGCATCATTAGGGCACAAAGCCCCAAGCAAAGTGTGCAGGCACCATGCCTTGGAAATATAAACAATAATGAGTACCTGCCTAGATGTCACAATAGCTTGACATGTGTCACTCATCAAACAGACCATACACTTATCTCAAAATCAGCATTATCCCTCAGCCATCCCGACATCATCTATGGCTAAGGGTTGGGGGTGATTGATATACCCATATATACCCTCGGTTAGGCCGAGGGCGCCCTCCAACATAGGCACCCCCAAGATGGTCTCGTGACCCCTCATCATGGTCCAGACGACCCTTCAAGGGGCTGACCCCTCATCAGGCCCAGACGAACCTCCAAGGGACTGACCCTCATCATGGTCCAGACGACCCTCCAAGGGATCGACCCTCATCATTATCAGATGATCCTTCAAGGGGCCGATACCTCATCAGGACCAGATGACCCTCCATCAGGCCCAAATGACCCTTCAAGGGTCTGTCCCTGCATTAGGCCCAAACGACCCTTCAAGGGGCCGACCCTCCACCAGGCTCAAACGACCCTTCAAGGGGCCGACCCCTCACCAGGATCGGACGACCCTCCGAGGGTACGATAGTACGAGGCCTAAACTAGGCCAGACTCACTACCAGATGGAACTTTGCCCTAGACCTCGTATCATAGGCCGAGGGTGACATCATCACAATGCGTGGTTTGGGAGACGCGTGAAACAGTGCGCGTGAGGCTCACATGGCACGTGGAAGACCGTTATAACCATATCACTCCCTCACGTGAGGGAATATTATGTCATCATTTGGCATCTACAGGTGTCAACAGGAGATTGGCTAGATCATCATTCACATGCACCATGCATATTTGGGGGGGTACACTATACTCCCCAGGACCTATATATACTTGTCACCTACAACCCTACAGGAGAGGATAAATAATTGAAAACCCTAGCTAAAACTCTGCTTGTACACACAGTAGAGAGAGAAAGTGGGTTTATGTGCATTGTATCCAAGCCACTAGTGCCCATACTTAGTGGATAACACACTCACAGTGGATGTAGGCCTAATTAGCTGAACCACTATACATCATTATCTTATTCCTCTTATACCCATCCCCTTCTACACACTTGCACACTTATACATATATATACATCTATGGCTGCCACGGTTACTACTGTTTGAGCTCATCATCACTTATCTGGTGGTGCTAGGTTTCAACATCATCAATTATGGTATCATAAGACCACATGGATATGGTCTTTGGAGAAACCTGCCCTGTGTTCCCCCCACTTGTGTGGAAAAAAAATATTTGGTGTGTAATTAAATTTTATGAAAAAAATAAACTTTTAAAAATGGAGGTAATGTGAACTTTAAGCCCCAATTTTTTAAAAGGTTCTTGCTAAACCCAATTATACCATTTCAAGAGATATTTGGTTGAGTAAAAGTTATTTAGTTGATGGTATGTGTGTTTCCTCCTCTAAGGGTGATTTTTCCTTAAGTTTTTGTCTGCCACTCATTGATACCGGAGAGGTTCTTCCTCCCAATTGAGTTGTTAATTTCTTTTTATAACTAGGATCATCTTGTCTCATATTCAATACCTTCTCCTAGGATATGTTTTATGAAGGATTTGGTTTATGTGCTTCTTGATTGTACTCATTTTAGGAGTTTCCTTGTTCCTAGTTTGGGGAATTGTTTTATTTATCTTTTTGAGATTTGGTGCATGAGTGGTTTCATTCATTTTATATATACATGCATTTTTCATCTCTTGATTTTTTCTTGTCTCTTTATTTTGAAAGAAGCCAAAACTGTTTTGAGTCTATTTGTTTTTGTGTGAGAATTTGTGTTATCGATGTGTGATTTGCTTTTCTCATACTTTTCAGTTTGTATGCTTTCATACATACTTTGAATTATTTTTGTACATTCATGAAAAATCAAAAAGTTTTTTGTTTGTATGATTTTTGATTTGTTCTTATCCATACTAAATGTTAATGGCCAAATTTTTTTTGACAACGAGAATTGGATAGTTTGATTTCCACGTGTTTATGTGCTTCATGAAAATATTTCTTAAAAATACCGTGAAAATTAATTTTTGAAAATATACTATAGATTCTTTGCTTGTATATCAGTTATAACAAACTCTCACCCTTGATTTAGTAGTTTATTGAGACTTATTATGATGATTGAGCTTAAATTCTTTGCCATTATCATCATATGGTTGCTTGTTAAGTCTCGATGGTCCGCTTTTGTGAGTTTGAGTGCTATATATATTCTTATTTGTTTGAGTTGAAAAAGGTTCATTTATATACAATGATAAGGGATACATTTAGAGAGATAATGGCCGATTTTAATTTGATTATCACTTGTGTAGATGCCATCTAAAGTATGTGTGAAAGCCAATCAATGAAAAAAGCCATTATATTGAAAAGATCCACAAGCCAAGTGTTTAACTGGAAATAAAATCAAGATAGGGCCATCGTTTAATAAAAAAGAAATTGCTATTTTAGTTTGGCATTTAAGATTATTATAACATGTGCTTTAGGGATTTTATGAAGTGGATGAAAACTTCTTATTTACTCCATAATATGATTTTGTATTTTTGATGACTAGTTATCTCATGAAATGAATTAATGATATTTAAAACACTTTTGTTACATTTTGTTCTCTTTCACACACATTCTAAAATTCAAGCATCACAAGTTATGTTGATTTTAATGTGAATTGAGATAATTTTCATATGTGTTAGTGTAGATTCCAATAGATGAGTATATCAAACGACTCAAAATTCCAATTGTGTCAAAGTGTAGATGTTGTTTGGTGGGTTGTGAGGAGGAGAGAGATCATATTTTTTGGAGTATTCCCATTGATCAAATTATTTGGAGGCGATTTTACAACCTCGTTGGATTGAAGAACTATTTATCAAATTTTAACAGCAACCTGATGACCTAGTGGATAAACTCTAAGAGCACCAAAATTAGAGGGATTATCTACCGTATCATTCCTTCTTTCATCTGTTGGTACTTATGGTGTTCTAGGAATAAAAGCATGTGTGAGGGAATGCCAATAACACAATCCTCTTATTTTAGACAAATTTGTGGGGAGATTAAGCTTACTTTTTGAACATTTCCTTTTTGGCCACTAAAACTAGATATTTTATTGATATTTTAAATACTTTCTCTTCTATTGGTGCTCATATTGCAAATCTTTGATGTAATCCACCGGTGGAGGGCGATTCTCCACTATTGATATCTAATAAATCGCGGAGCTCTTCTCCTCTTCAAAAAAAAATAGATGTGAAATCAACTTGATGGTTCTTATTGCTTAACAAAAATTAAAACTTGATATTTTTTTTTGAGAACAAATCTTGTGTTTGTATATATACCCTATATGTTTTACCTTTAACAGGAATGATTTCTCTTCAATTATGTCTAGATTTTGTATGTTTTGGTTGGATCGTCTGATTTCAATTCTATATTTGATTTTGATTTCATATTGTGTATCATGCCATTTAAGATTTTTGTTTTTTGTGTTATTGAGTTTATTTTGAGGTGTTGAGTGTACCTTGTCCAATTTTATTTTTTTTATTTTTTTTTTGCGGGGGGGGGGGGGGGGGGGGGTGGTTATTTCTAGTTGTGTTGACATTTGTTCATGCAAGGATGAGATTAAGGAGGAGAATTTTTTTCAAATGAGTGATAAGGAGGATTTGATTTATTTAAGATGTTTTTAAATATTATAGTTTCTTCCATATAGTACTCACATGGTTTAGTTTTTTCCCCGTTCGCTCAGTAGGCTTGTGCTTTAATAAGGATTGTTTTTTCCTTGAACCCTTTGCACGAACTCATCTACACAGTCACGTATACATGATTATTGGAAATTTTCTTTTGGTACCTTATGATTCATGAGTTTTCTCATTATTGTACCTTTTGCCTTATAGGTTCTATATCTTTATGGGTGTCATATATCTAGAGCTTCTTTCTCATTCCCTTTTCTGTGCTCTAATGACTTTATTATTTTACGAGTTTAGGAATACTTTATCATGTTTTTTTTGGTTATATCTCATTCTTGGCTTTATTTTTGTATTATTTCCCTCCATGACATGCACATCTGGACTTTCCTGGATATGAGTCTACTTTTCTATCGTCTACCAATTTTTGTTCTTTTTATGCCTTTGGTAGTTCAATTTTGATTTGACTACTTTAGTCGAGTATTCATATCATCTCTTTGAATACATGAATTGAGATTTGTAAATTTTGACTATCTTTTGGGTCTTGATTGGATCTATATGTGATTCCTTTGGGTTAGTAAGTTATTTTTCAGCTTATCATCGTAGTATCTTGCTAGTTCTTCCTTAAACACTTTTTTTATCTCCTTGTAGCTTTTATGTCATTTGTGACAATTTTATGTTTATTTCAAATAAAATTTTGTGATTTATTTTTCTAAATATCTTATGTGTTTTGAGACATGTCTTGTAATACCCTTTGTTGCTTTTTTTTTATATATGTTGATCTTGATGATGCATATACTTTCTTATTCATCTTATACCAAGTTACTTAGGTATTAGATATCATTTGTGTTGGAGTGCTTAATCTTCATCCATTACACATTATTTTTTTCAGGCTAATTTTGGACCTATATGGTTCTTGTCATGGATTCTCATGTTTCTTCATAAGTTCCATTTTCTTGCTCACATGCCTTTGATACATCTCTCTATGATACTCTTACTCTAGTAATCTTTGACATTCTTCATATATTTTTCTTTTTCATGCTTTTCATGATTCTCCCTTCAAATGCATAAATTTAAGGGGAGTGAGATTTTCTTTATGGGGAGAGATATTTGTTTTAGGGGGAGTATTTGTTACTTTGTTTGAGATCTGATTCATTTGTGGATGTTTTGCCATACTACACTTTCTAGACTTCACAATACATACTTTTTATTCCAGCATATGTTTCTCCTATTGTTTATATATAAATATCATATGGTCATTATTTATTTATCATGGACTATATCTCTTTACCATTGATATCTTATGATTTTTTTATGGTTATCCTATAATCGATCTAGGGGATAAAAATTTTGTGTATATCGTGCATGAGATTGACTATCATAATCTTTTTTATGTTATCCCTATTTTATCTTTAGCATATTTTGGGCTTTATTGCCTCAACTATCTTACTATTGTCTTTTATACCTTCATATATTCCTGGGAAAAAGGGAGAGATGAGATTATATAAGATACTGCATGTATTCATAGGAGTTCCTATGTAGGGGATCTTTAACTTCATATTGAGGTTACCTGCTTGATGGTTTTGTGTTGTTTGAGTTTATAAGTATCTCATCACTTTCATACTCTTAAGCATCTCGATTGATATCTTCATCGAGTCTATATTAGTTGTCTCGACTATTAGTCTATATTTTACTTTCTAGATTATTGGTGATATAGATTTATGATTGGGATTTAATTTTATATGGTGGGATTTGCATGTATTTTGGGCTTTGGAAATAATTTGAAATTTTTCCACATAATATCCAAAAGTGGAGAATGAAAATGTATAAAAGTATTTCTTGGCTTATTCCGTGTCAAGATATTTTACTTTTTGGATGTATACAGCCTTTTTATTTTAGTCCGTCAATATATCCTTTGCATTCTTAGTGTGTCTATATGCTTGAGTTCCATACATGCCTCGATCCGTATCCGACCTAGATTTTATTGCATCACTTCATCAACTCAAAGGCTCCAACATATTTTTGTATATTTTGGAATATGATATATGACCTTTTATACACCTTAGGATACCCTCTCTATGACCACATATTCCCCCCATTTATGCACTTACTTTTATCAACAAAAGGTAACATTTTCAAACATTTGCAAAAGGAGCCATTCATGAGCATTTACTTTGAAAAATCCTTCAAGATGGAATTTTGGTAACTTTATGCTATCAGGCATTCGCACGGGAATAAATTATCCCTGTGCGATCATCCCATGAGAAAGGAAAGAAATTGGTAGCTCGCGCACATATATGAATAGTAGGTTCAATCTTGGTCATTTTTTATGGCTATGCGCGTGAAGAGCCTCTGTATTCCCGGACTTTGCATAACCGGGAAACCATTTTTTTTCCACTCTAAAAAACATTTTGACTCCATTTTTTAAGTAGATATTTTACTTCCTTTTAAGAAATTTTAAGATGTAAGAGCTTCTTTTTCTCTCTCTCTAAATCATAGATGGAATTTTTTCTTAGTTCGCTTTGATTGAAACATTTTGTGATATTTCTTTAGTGATTCAACATAAAAATTTAGAAAACGCATCCTTTTTCATTTTACATCTAAGAGATTCAGTCGAGAGGTCAACAAAAGGAAGATATGAATAATTAGAGTGGATTTATCCAAAGTGGATGTGTGGATGCTAATATGAGTGGATTTTTTTCTCTCTATAAATGAGCTTTGGTTGAGAGATGCTAGATCGGGTGGATTTTACAAGATTCGTTTATAATGAGAGCTTGTAAATGGGAGCTCAGGCTAGGTAAATGTATGATTTCTTATAAAAGTATTTATTTTTTTCTAGTGGATTAGTTATAGCATCTCGAGTTTTTTACCCCTAGGTGGGATTTTTTCCCGATAAATCTTGGTGTTGTGCTTATTCTCGTATTTATGTTTATTCAGAATACACAACCTCGCATAATCTCAGATCTATAATTTGTATAGGTTTCTTTATGTTTAGATCTCACACAATTTTGAATTTAGGTGAAGTAATTTGACTAGATCTCACCAAATCATAAATTAACTTGAATTTGGATCTAATTAGATATAGGTGTAGATTTCTCATATTGTTTGATTGCAACTGAACTGTAATCTTTTTGAATTTGATTTGAATGCCGTCATGCAACTTTCCGTGAAATAAAATTAAATCTAATCATTTTAGGATAAGTGATTAAAAATTTACCTTAGTGATTGTGAGTTTTAATTATAAGGTGTTTAAAAAAATTAATTTGTCCTTTAATTTTGAGTTTGTCCAATTCATCCCCCTCCTTGAACATTAACACACCATGGTTCCAAATTTTCACACACCCTTGCCTCACACCTAGGTTTAAATAAAAGTAACACTTATATTTTAGTCTTGTACCTACGAAACACCAAAAGAAATAAATGTTGCCTAGTTCACCACTTAGGAAACAACCAACCATAAAAATAACCATTTTCTAGTCCCGTACCTAGAAATTTTCATGCATAAAAACTTGAAACTTTTCTAGTCTCATTCGTAGAAATTATCAACTACAATTAATATAAAATCAAGGTGCAACATAAGCACGTAACCCGAACAACCCAATAATATCATTATTTAATATATGCAATTTCTACACTTTATACATTTGCTCTTCCATCATCATATTCTTTTACTTCATATTTATATAAATCCAATTTCATATGCATTAAATGGATCTAATCATGTGATATGCAATTTCTAAAAATATCCTGACAAGTGTCCAAATTCAATATTCTAATTCGGATGATGTTTGATCAAAACAATTCATAATCGATTTAAACATGCGAGTCAACATATTTTAATGTTCTAATTGATATTCATCATTCGTGTGATTACACAAACTTCCACATATTGTTGAAATTCATATTCTATTTAACATGCAATTTTATCCAATACCCAATGATAATAAAGTCTAATACTCGAAACATGAGGGATTTCAAGTATTAAATCAAAATTTGTAACATCATAAATGCATATTTATAATTAGGTTATCATTTCACCTAGTTAATTTGCTAATCATTTTTACAAAATATGCATATTTAATATTTATGAATTTTTTTAAAGAAATAATACTTAAGAATAAAAATATAGTTATTATTGCCTTATATGAAAGTATTATGAAAATCTAAAAAGCATATTGGGTTCCTCTTTAATCAATTTGTAAATTCTTATTTGATCTTCTTAAGAAACTCAGTGTAAAGACTCTCAAATTAAGGTTGAAAATTTTCTTAACGGTGTTTGTGTGGTTTGTTTTAGGCGAAAGGTTTAAAAACGTAGGAAAAATAAGGTTTGATAGTCATTTTATTAAAAATCAAAACCTTCTCTGAAAAGACCCAAACCAACCCGCTCATTTTTCTCCCTAGCTACCATAGTGCTATACTACTAGTTGTAGAGATAGTACTACATGTTATAGCTGCCCTAAGCTTCCCCAATGCTCTCTATCTCCTCTAATTCCGAGTTTGTTCAGGATACTAAAAATCTTTTCCTTTCGGATTCCAACTTGGAATACAGTTATTAAAATTAATCGTGCAACCGAATTTAGATTTTATCTTGGAATCCAAATCTCAAAAGACTCAAATTCCCCTTAGGTTTTTACCAAAACCCAATTTACAAATTTAAATAAATAAACGATCAAATTAATATTTTAATTAGAAAAAGATCACCAAATTAATTTTTATCGAATCATTTCATATTTAATTCAAATTCCCATTTATAAATTACATTAATTAATTAAATATGGTTTCGAAAATAAGGGGTATTACAATAGGACACCATATGCACGGGTGGATCGCGACCTCACATATGAATGTGTAACGACATGATATACTCCTCACTTTTTGGTTTGGACTTTATTCCAGAACATAAAAAAAACTCTATCGAGCTATATTTTTTAGTCTTTTATGTGAAAAATGAAGATTTGAAGATTAAAATGGTGTATCAGGAAAGCACCAAGAGATTGGATATTGGATAGGACAATTTCATTTAAATTGAAGGTTGGGAAGCTTTTGGATATTATATCATATAAGTCTATTAATTTGTGAATTGACATGAAAAACTTCTTTTTTGGAAAAAGGTTATAAACTTATTTTTTTTCTTTCTAAAATGTTACTGGGGACTTCTTGATTTGAGACCTCATTGGAATGAGGGAGACCTTCGTACAAAATCTTTTTATTATAAGGGAGTTGATATTGATATAAAATCCCCTGTAAGAAAACTAGCTTCGCACGAGAGTCTCTCGTATGAAATAGTTTTAGTGAGAGAACCTTGTTACCATTTGAGAATACCTCGTATAATATATAACTTGGAAGATGACTCCCGTACGAAGTTATCGTTCGAACGACAACAAAGATGCCCTAATTTTGGAAATATATTTTAAAGCATATTTTACATTCAAAAGTATAAATAACTTTGTAAAATTGATTTCCTAGTTATGCAAATAAATATTACAAAATACTAACATGGTTTGGAGAGAGATTTTTGTGATTAAGAAACCATGTGAATCTATGAAATAGAAATAGCTTTTGATTTTATATATTCCTTAAAATATTCCATTTGAATAGTTTGTCACGAGAAATCACGTGGGTAGATTTCACATGTTTACGTGTGGGATGATTGTGCACCAGTCGAATATTAGTGGATCGGAAGTCCTACGGGTTGTGAAACTTGTGTCAAACATAAGCAACTGATTTCTGGTTCATGCACTGGCATCCGAGAAAAGCGCAAGGGTTGGGATTCATGGGGGTAATTGTTGTCTTATATGCAAGTTATGTTTATCTCTTTGTAAAGTGATACCCTGTATTTTTTATAACCGGATTTAATTAATTAAAATGATTATTGAAGATGAATTATTAATTAAATCAAAAGGATTTGATTTAAAATATTTCGGTGATTTTTGATGAATTAAATGAATATTTTCATAATTTAATTATTTTTTTGCGAAAAGGAATTTTGGTAAAAACCTTCAGGGCTTTTGAGTATTTTTGTTTTCTCTTGGATGCTAACAAAAAAAAAATTGGAAAAAAAATCATGGACTTACAACGTTTTAAAATTTTAGGAAACCATTTTTATAAGGATTTAAAATACCATTTAACCAGGGCATCAGATGGGGAAGGGAGACCCGTGTCCCAGCTGCTATAACGGATTGGGGCGATTTTTATGCATGTTGTTTTGGGTTTGGTAGAATCTGTTTTGCGGCGATCGTTAAATTTTTACTAATAGTAACTTCGAGACTGAATTATTTGACATGCATGAACATTGTGACCCTCGCAAAGAATATCGAAAGCTAAAAACCATTTCTTTTATAACTGAAACATCATTATCCATAGATTTAACCTTAATTTTTTATGCTTTACACTCATATTCAGAAGGAGGAATTAATATAAAAATCATAGTTTTTAGACATGAACATAATGGTATAATTAGATTTTCAGAAGACTTCATCATAAGGTGAAAATATATGTAGTTTTCCCTTTATGTATTATTTGATTTAAATGTTTCCTAAATATTAATTACACATATTTTATAAAGAACATTAGGAAGTTAATAATGGGAAGTGATAATCTATTATTAAATATGTTTTCATAAAGTTGCAAAACTAAATTTAATACTTGAAATCCCGCATGCTTAGAGTATTAAACTTTATTATTGTTGGGCGTTTGGATGAATAACATGTTAAATAATTTATCAAATTCGACAATTTGTTTTGATCTATGAAATCACATAGATGGTTCTTATGGTGTAGAATATGATGATATGTTATTAAAAATTATTAATACACATGTTTGAGCTAGTTTATGATTTATATTTCTCTATTTCCATTCAAATTGAAATATTGAATTTGGAATTTATTTTTTGATATTTTGTAGAATTTATGTATCGCATGATTAGGTTTATATAATGCATATGAAATCGAACATGTATAATTGTCAAATAAAGGAATTTAACGTTGGACTAAAGAATGTAAATATTATAGAAATTTCTTATGTTTATAAAATGATATCGTTGAGATGAATGGGTCATGCACGTTAGTTTTACTTTCACTTTTGTTACTGGTATGATAGTTTCTAGGTATGAGAGTAATGAGTAGGCATATTAATTGTTGTTGATTCTTTCTAGGTATGTGACTAGGGAGTGTTCACTTATATGCCTTGGGGATTTTCTAGGTATAGGAGTAGGTGATAGTCATTTTATGTTTTTATCCTAGGTGTGAGACTAGGGGATAGTTATGGTTTTCAGCATTTTTCCTAGGTGAGGGACTAGGTTGTACTCATGGTTTTGGTGATCCCTATGTATGGGACTAGGGATAGATTTAGTTATGATGTTAGGATTACTTTGGGGTGTAGTTGTAATTAATGAAAATATGATAATGAAAAGATAATTACTAAAACTATAAATGGGTATTAGAGACGAATTGATGTGGAATAATTGTAATTGTGGGTGTACTTTGGCTGGCTACACTATATTTGTGAGACTTACATTGTTTTGAATACTTTGAATACTTTATGTTAGCATCATGGTATATTTACTGTATGGTGTTGACTAGACATTACGGTGCGTATGGGACCTATGTTAATTGGCTACAGTGACATGCATTGTGTGGAGAACATCATGGTATATGCAGGATCATAATATGCATCTACGAGCTATAATCATCTACGTGTATTTGATGTGACAATCTGTTAGGAACATAACGAGTATGTGTAGCGTCGTAAGAAAGACAGACTGGTTATAATTGTGATTCTTCGATAATATATTGAAAAAGATAAATAAAATTGAGAAAGATGATAGAAACAAAACTGGACTTGAATAGTTGAGTTGGCTTATTTTATGTTGGTAATTGTTATAGCTTTACATTACTCATGTTATTATTATATTACTTCATTAATTTAAAATACTATACTATGATATTTACCTATTATAATGCTTATGTCTAGATACATGGATCCCATTTGGAAAGAGAAGTTGGTATTCTTGTGGTGGGCCTTGACCTATTACGATTGAGTAACTTTTAAAAATAGGTTGTTGGGTAGTTGCATAGTTATAAAATTTAGCAGACTTGCAATTAGATGTTTATTTTATTGCATATTTTAGTTTTCCTTTCCAATAATTTTTATGAGGGAGTTGTATTGGATTTCATGGGTCATTTGACTCTATATTTGATTTATGGTTTTTAGTTGGAGAGATTTATGTAGTTGACTTTATATCATTTGAGTTTATATTATTGGAGTTTTAGCATAGTGATGGATTTTATTATGGTGAATGGTTTACTATTGTTGGATTACCTCAATTTATATATTGTGAAAAAAGTTTAAAAAGTCTCATATTTCTGCCATATTCTAAGAATGATATTTTAATTTTAATATTGAACATATCTTGACATCGAGGCTAGATCACACTCAATGTGACACTCTACAAAATCCATAAATTGATTTATTAGGTCTATGTGTCACTCCGACTAATTAAATACCGGGTAGATACTCCTTTATTAAATCAATACAAAATCTCAAGTTGGTTCAGTCTTAGCATCACTGTCGAAAAAATTTAGTTAATTACTAGCCACCTAATATTTAAAATAGGGAGATGCCAAATTTTATTAATCAAGTTAACAATTAACCAAGTAATTAAATCATCAACCATAAATCGCATAAACAATCTCATATGAATACCCAATTAAATGAAATAAACTGAGTCTGGAATAAACACTCCAATAATAATAATAATACCAGAGTAAATAAAATCCCAATAAAAAAGTCTGAATAAATAAACTAATATCTGAAATAATGAAAGTCTGTAACTACAACCTCTAAATAAGAAAGGGAGACATGCCCTAACTGATACGAATGACTCTGAAGGAACCAAGGATAAATGTGGATGCGTATAATACTGAGATGTTGTAGCTTCCACATCAGCTACAACATGTCATTAGAATGGACTCCTATGCTTGGCTTCCCTGTGGCTGGGAACCTAAAATTTTTTACAAAAAGAGATAGATTTGAAAGCAAACGGGTCAGAATTTTAAACAACACATATATTAAATATGTTAGTCATGTGCCCTCACCTGAGATCCTCACTCCTTAACTATTGTGCACGCCTAACGCATCCTCTAAATTCCATTCTAGTTATGCCACTATCTAACTAGTCCGTACTAACTCCTACTTTCACATTCTAACATAGGGTATTTACTCATATTACCCAAACAAGTCATATTTATATCCATTTTCACATTCATTAAATTACTTATCTCAAGTGTTACTTAAATTCTCACATTCTTAGCCCATTCAAATATTTTAGTTATTCACATCTACTAAGCAACAGTGAACCGGTCACAAGTAAATATATAAATCACTCTCAGTACATATATACATATATGGTACCCCTAGGCTAAGATGCAGTGCATGCATACTCCTTTATCAAATCCATGTATATCACACACATAAGGATCATGTGTTCCGAATCACTCAGGAACCGTCTCAGTACAAATCACACATATTAGAGGCGAACATAGTTCACATACCCATGGGTCACGCATGTACCTACGCTCCCATGGTCAGCTGACTTATCAACTCAAAAATAAGTCATTCACATTCCTATGTCCTTAAGCTACTAATCTAAATCCCCCCAAAGTCACACAAAGATAATATGGTCTTTTTTAGAAAATTAACCTCCCGTGATAGCAAGTGTGGTAGGTATGTCATACACACAATAATCCAGATACTAAGTAATCACACAACTTAGGTAATCATCATATTTATATAGGTATACACCATCCCTATATCTTATGTATCATACGTATTATATTTCCATCCCGAATATTCCACGTAATATGTTTAGTGTTACAACTCTCGTCATATAATTCTGAATACTAAAACCTACCTCATAAGGTTACTAAGTCACCCAATAGTCTCTAAGGTTATCTCAGTAATTCAAAGTCCCTATTCTACTGTTTCTAACCTTAAGTTATCATTCACCCAAATTTCAATCCCAATTTATAAATTTTCTAACGGTATCTCACTCGGCAAACACCCGTAAGTATCCCATTCAATCCTAATTATTATAAAATTTTCCAGGCACAAACTACAATCCTACTGAACTTACCCATGTACCATAACATTCTATTAAATACCCTAAGAGTTCTTACAATCTTGGGATTTGTCAAACCATAAAGGGAAACAATCTACAATAATCAGGAGGGGTCGATCGATCGAGGAAAATGATTGATCCATCGATCAGTCGATCAATCGACATTCTTGAGTCGATCTATCGATCAGGTATTTGCCTAGAATTCCGTTAACCGTTACGGGTTCTTCAAATTTTATGCCCCAAATCCTCCATTACAATGTCCCAATATCCCAAGTAAATTTACTAATCATTAAACCAACATATCTACACAAGTTTTAACGTTCAAGAATTGTTAAACTATCATAGAACATCGTTTTCTTCGATCAAAAGTCATGAATTTCACTACAACCCTAATACTTCACAATTTCTTCCATTATCATCATAATCCTCAATTAAATTTCGTTATTCTTAACCCTTAATTTATAATTTCGTTCATCAAACATTTCCAGAAGAACCACTACATGCCAACCTACCCAAAATTAATTATTAAGTCTCCAAATTCATATTTTTGCCACTATTCATAAATTGGCATCAAACCTAAGCTATCATGTAAATTATATGTAATAAATTATTGCATGATAAATCACTTGACTCTGATTATAAGTTTCTTATCCTTCGATGATGATAATAGTTAGTCCTCCCTCTCTTTCCGGTCACAAATCTAGCGATGGTGGTGGTGTATGGTGGTTATTTGGTCTTGGAACTGTCTTGAAACCCTTCCTTTCTTCTCACATTGTTCTATATTGTATTTAATAGTTAAATGGAAATAATAACCCTAAGGTTTTGCTGATATACCAAACCTAATTTTCGTACACTACTATTCACCAAAAATAGAAATGACTAATATACCCCCCTCGGGTTGCCGGTTAGGCTTAAAAATGCTCCAGGACCCAAACTAAACTCCCGGCTAGTGTTTTTTGACTATCTTGACACTTACGGACACGTTTCCGCACTAAAAATGATCATACAGATGACATAAAAATAAATTACTTTTAAATCCATTAAATTTGGTCCTGACACGACTGACACGCGCATTCTAACTTAATTACCGAAACTGCCGTATTTTCAACTCTCGACAATTTTCATAGATTCAGTAATCACATATTACCATAATCACTCAGTAATATTCAACATTATCATCAAAATCAAATACTAACTATCATCTTGCTAGTTATTTAAATCCGAATTAATTTCCAATTAATTATCCCAAATAATTTAATTAATCCCATAATTAAAAGTAATTTCATTTAATTAATCTCATAATTAAAAGACATAAAAATACGGGGTATTACATACTTCCCCCCTAATAATGGAATTTCGTCCCGAAATTCTAAAAAGTAAGGCATACCTAGAAAAATCAGGTATCCTCCAGTACTCAAAACAAAATTCAAAGTAAGGCCCAATCACTACAGCCCCTGCTTCACAATAAGCTTGTTGAACACTTTCGACACTTTATCAGTTATAGGGTCACACCTCAATAAATACACCTCACGTTGTGCTCTTACTAAAAAAACATTCGAATAAGAATAACCTATACATCCTTGGCCGTATTATCTCAATATTATTCGGAGTTCTCACCTCACTTCGTATCAACTCCCGCGTTTATCTAAACACAAAACTCCAATCCTGGGAGAAACCATAGATCATATGACTACTCTTGTCCATTCTTTGAATCTCTATTCCCGACGGTGTGACTTTTACAAAAGGAAAAAGCCACTTAAGCCGGTTGGTTGTTATCCCATTATAGTCATCGGACTCTAACTTCTGACTGATCCTAAAACTCTAATAATTCGCTCACCTCTAAGAATCTAGACGAAGTATAGTAAGGTTTATCTACACAAAACACCTGTAAGCACCTTGCCCACTATAAATAGGTATGGGTTCTTTCACACAACTCTCTTATTAGGTAATATTCTCTCCCCTTTACCATATTGTACTTCACTTACTAGTTATACCCATTGTGGAAATGAAATAATCGTAATGAGTACAAAATTACTTTCATACAGCTCCACCAGTCGTCAATCACCTTGCGCCTACTCCTTGGGCTATAAGTGACTCAACCTTCTCAAAACAAAAAGTTATCCCCACTACTTCTTGATACCTCATATTGAAGGTGGGTTTCAAGGATCTCATCCTAGTTCAGAATAATACTGGGCAGGACCACGTATCTGCACATTCACTATCTAAGAGTGTAAATCAACCAAGGATATAACAATTACTTTCTTTCCAGACAACCTATTCCACACATTCGAAGGAACGCGTTACTTATCTTAGGTTGGCAACCCATAAAAGAAATTTACCATTTGACTCTACTATCACTGGAATCATAGGTTGGATATAAAATTTATGGCTGATCTTCTTACTCCAACTGTTTTCTATCTATGAGCGGTGATTAGGCACATATTCTTCATATTTATCCCCTTAATTTCGGTATTTTTATGATCCCGTGCAGTGTAAATATCTTGAATTTGTCTCGTATTTATGCTACTAACCTCTTTTGTCAAGTATTTCGTGCTTTGTATATTTCTCGTGTGTTTTACAGGTATTTCATGCAAGTTGGTGCGAATGAGAACTCAAAACAGCGAAAGAAAGAAAGAAATGTGAAGTTCAAGGGCATTTTCGTAATTTTACATATATATTCCGATGGTGGGGAGAGCTATAAAGTTTAAGAGATCTAAATTACAAGAACATTGGAAAAAATGGCACCCCAATCTGAGCTACAGTGAAGAAGTTATGCCCATTTAAAGTTGGAGACAGAAAGTCAAAAGTTGAAATTAATTTTGTAAGCTGAAGAGACAACTCTTGAAATTTCTTGTTTAATTAGTTTTTATTAGTTGTAAAACGTGGAGAGGCATGGGAAAAGTCATTTTTTAGGTGTATAAAAGGCCAAGCCCTACATCCTTCCAAGGGAGTCGAATTCTAGAGAGTAGAATAGAATTTTAGAGAGTTTTTAGTAGACAAATTTCATATTCTTATAAAAGCTTTGTAATAACAAGAAGTATTTATGGATTCAATCATCTCTTTTCCCTAGTGTAGATTTCAAGTATCAAATTCCATTCTCTTATTTTATCTCAATTCTTAATTATTTCGCAACTTTCTTTTGAAACAATGTTTCTTAGATACATAATTCCAAGCATAGTTATGAATTTGTTTTCTTCTCATAAAATCATGTTAAGCTAAGTTTTTAAGGGTGGGGATGCATGAACCCAACCCGATGTGGTATGCATAGATATAAAATTTGTCCTCTAAATTAAATAAGTGATTAGATCGTGTTGTATTGTTTCATAACCATTGTAGAACTTTTCACCTCGTTTGCCCTAGGTAACCGGGGTGCTTAAGGATGCAACGCGTGTGAATTATTGCGACACTACTTTACTCATTCTTTGATTATGTATGATGCGGGATTTAACCTCATATATGTAATTCTTTGGAGTACTAAAGACTGGGTCTGATCAATTATCTAATTTATGACTAATTTTGTACTAGCATACACACTAGGGTTTGGGGGAGTTTATTCATAACCCATTTCTTCATTCATATTAATTCCTTCTTAGTTAGTTAATTTTGCATGCATAGGTTAATTTAATTGAATTTGGTTAATTCATAAATAAAATCCAAAAATTAATCATCTTTATATTTTCTTTTCTTTTAACATCAACTTTAGGATTAAACTACCTTACCTTTGTCGTCACGTTCACGCGTCCTAACTCCCTGTGGATTCGATACCCAGACTCGCCACTATACTCCTTAAGAGTGTAGTTACTAGTTTAGGTTTTTTTGTATTGAGGTTGAAAGCTGATAACAACGACTAGCGTATTACACGGACGCTCGGTTTTTCCACTCGATCAAGAGGTGCACGTGGAGACTATTTACAATGTCCCACTCAACATCGACTTTCACTAATAATTTCTTCCATTCAGTGGTACTTAATAATCCTCTTCTTCCCTCGGTGTATACCCAAAAGTTCTAACCCGTGCACATTTCGCCACGATGTGAACTTTTGGAATCTTTATACCTGATTGACATCATCGTTCTATATACGCAGAAGTCACTCTCAACATTCGGCTGGGTAGAACTCTGCTCCAGATTATCCATAATAGTTAAATATTTGTCTTCTCAAGGGATACCCCCTTTTTAAATGGCTTTCCACTGCCTTTTATCCAAGTTCGGACGTGATACTTTGATTGCACATGAATATATAGATTATTGTCCTCCTCTCATGACGCTTCATCCACTCTACCTCTACCATTTTGTTATATTGGTCTCACAAGCATAAATTTTACCCATTTCTATGTCACTTCTTCTGGCCATTCTGACACCATCAAACCAAGGTGTCCATACACCCTATAAGCCGTGCAAATGGGCTTAAACATCATATACGCTTCATATATACGCCTAATTATTTATTGCCCCTGTATTCGCAACCTGCCTATACCACATGAGCATTCTAAATCACCCCAAAATTTGAAATTCTTAATCCTCCTTAACATCATTCCATCTTTCAACATGCCGTAATAAAACAAAATTTTCAGTAATTTCTCACAACACAACTGGCTCTATTGGCCTTATATAGTAATTTACCTTTTAACTTACAGTTATAACTACATAACTTTACAAAGGACCGAGGTACCGAGCTCATGGACGAATGGCTAAACATATCCCTACTACCAACCTTACGCTAAGTTTCATGTGTGGGATGTCTCGCAAAGCTAAATCCAAACAAGGACCCCCCCGATACACTATTATCTAGCATTATCGGTCATCAAAATTTGTTAGGCCCTCAATCCATAACATGTACCCCTATCTTCCAGTCTCTTGACACAAATGTTATGTCTCCTTTCATAGTTACACTTAAACAGGGAACTCCCTTCGAAAGACACTGTAACTTAACATCGGTGATAGTCACATTTCATAAATATTGTGAACATATAATTCGGGATCTCGAAATCCTGTCCCCAGGCATATAACTATGAGTCTTAACACCCACATCTTTAAAGTGTGATATAACAATACGCCTTTCCTATTACCAAGTCCTGAGCGTTAAACATAATAACAAGCTAAATCTTTCCGCTGAACAGTAAACCCAATAAACTTTGAATCATATCAATAAAGTCCCTACCCATACCGGGATAAAATATCTCGAGACCATTATTTCCTTCGAAGTCTCTATAATATATATACATATATATAAACATATAAACGTGAGTCCAGCCCTCCGCAGATGAGGTCTCGTCAGAACAAAACATTCTACCCTCAGGTAGTAACCCCGATAGACTTGTGATATTCGCCCACTATCGGTCTAAGCATCAATATAAAACATAATTTGGATAATATCATACACGTATAACACATCACTAAAACGAGTAATCTCCATAAAGTATATACCACTATCGATACACCCATGCATCCTCTGCGGATACACTAAAACTAACCCCGCTATACCAAAAAGATATTCACATAATGATAATGTCGTCGATATACGCACTAAACTCATCTCACATGCCAATCTAGCAAATAAAAAAATAAAAAATGTAGTAACTCGCTCGTGTCATATACAATATGCCTCATCTTCTGAGGGTAAAACTCATACTTCTACCTTGCTAATCACCCTTGCTTCTTAAATGGTTCTTAAACGTAGCACGTCTATCTGATCTAAATCGAAAATAACATTAACTATTTCCCTTTCCAGGAACCATACCCTTATCCCTTTACTCACTTCAAGAAAATTTTAACACAAGGGGTTTTACTCTCCCCCAAAAGCCTCTACACCTAACCCACTTATATTCGGTCATACTGACCATATTAGGGTTTCCCTTCTCTCAGACTTTGGTAGTCTCGACTCTGATGGCTTCCTCCATTGTTCCCTTAGCTTTAATGGCCTAAGGAATATGATACTGACTTCAATAGCCCTTACTGAGTTCACCATCGCTCGGTGAAGCTATCAGAATCATCTAAATGGGTCCCCTGATGGGTCTCCCCCTTGTGGTGTTTCACCTACACCGTTCCCCCCCAATCTTACTCTCTGACTAAATTCTCCGATTCTTGTAGCTCCCCACACAAGGAAGTGTTAACATCCACATTGACAAAATGCGACATTGTTACCATCTGCATTGACTGTCTAAGCAGAATTCCCCAGAAGTGCTAGAAATTCTTCTTGTAAGTTAATTTTCCCTTTTAAAGTCCTCTTCTTAATTGCACTTACTTCATCCAGTGCAAGGTTCACTAATTGATTAAATTTCTTTTCACAAAGTGTCCCCTATCCGACCCTCTTGTGTGAGTTCAGAACGTTCGCAACTTATCCTGAACATCTGATGAAAGGAACCTTTGGTCAAACCATACCCATGCGCCTTCTCTTGACAGAACATTCCACTTCTAAGTGTGGTGGTTGCCTCTCACCATTGTAAATCTTCTCTTGCGAGCCAAGAAAAATTTTACCCTAAATTTTCACTCCTAGTTAACCACACTCCGACATATGCCCAAGCCTTTAGATATTTTACCTTTGTTGGCTAACATAAGCCATTTTCACATTCTAGAATTTCCATTGCAGGTTATCTTCAATGTATCGTCTAACTCTCTCCTAATCCAGCCTTACTGGGTGAGTCTAATTTGACCCCACTTTCTACTATAGTGGCAGCTGGAAGCCATATGTTGTGCCTTAACCGTCTTTACCATCCTGGCCTTCCATTCCATAATAGGGGTGACCTCACCTACGGTCATCATTCTTGAATATACACTATAATATCAACTGAGCTTTGCCTCCTGTTGTCCGCCCAATTACCCTCGCCTGACATACTATATTGTTTGGCACACGAACATACCCGAATGCAATTAAGATTCACTATCATATGGATTATAGCAGAAGAACAAAATCTCACTAAAGTAATCAATAATCCTAAACATAGGGCTCTATATCACAGAAAGCTACGTTGGAAGCATAATAAGCCGCACAGATCCTAAAGGACACTAGAACCTGATGCTCTGATACCACCTGTGACACCCCGACTAATTAAATACCAGGTAACTACTCCTTTATTAAATTAATACAGAATCTCAAATTGGTTCAGTCTTAGCATCATTGTCGAATACATTTAGCTAATTACTAGCCACCTAATATTTAAAATAACGAGATGACAAATTTTATTAATTAAGTTAACAATTAACCAAGTAATTAAATCATCAACCATTAAACGCATAAACAATATCATATGAATAACCAACAAAATGAAATAAACTGGGTCTGGAGTACAACAATAGTAATACCAGAGTAAATAAAATCCCAATACAAAAGTCTAAATAAATAAACCAATATCTGAAATTGTGAAAGTCTGTAACTACAACCTCTAAATAAGAATGGGAAACATGCCCTAACTGATATTAATGACTCTGAAGGAACCAAGGATAATTGTGGAGGCATCTAATACCGAGATCCTGTAGCTTCCACAACAGTTACAGAACGTCATCAGAATGGACTCCTATGCTTGGCGTCCCTATGGCTGGGCACCTAAAAGTTTTAACAAAAAGAGAGAATTGAAAGTAAATTGGTCAGAGCCCGAGGTGAAAATATTTTAAAAACAGCAAGTGATAAGACACAAATATTGCATATTTCACCCGTAAACCTACGCGTTATTAGCCCCCTCGGGTATCTTAATCCCTATACTTATGCTCGTTAACAAGACAAACTAGTATTTCTATATTTACATGCTTTGTAGGGATTAATTGAGCCTTTTTTAGGTATTTGGATGCATAGTATGAAGTTTAGACGCTTTTCGAAAAAGTTTCGTTAACTTTTGCAACTTTGAGGGCATTTTAGTAATTTCAGCATTCGGGTTTGAATTCGGAGTTCTTCACGGAAGTTGAAGCCCATTGATTTATCTTCTCATTGACATCGACGATGCATGGATCCGAGTTGTATTGAAGGAGTTATGGCATTTTTGGATGGTTTTTACTTCAAATTAACACTCAAGGGCACATTCAAGGGAATTTTAGTCATTTCATATTTTGGTTTTTTAGACTAATGTCTTCTTGGATGTTTTATTCCTCTGAGTTATCATCGCGTAGCCTCTGACCGTGCTTGATTTTGAGCTATAACGAAGATATGCCGACATTTTCCTTAAAACAGGACAAAGCTACAGCAAGCAGGTTCGAATCGATTTGGCCAGTTCGAATCTATTCGGTTTGGCACGAGAAAGTCCGCAAATAATTTTTTTATGTTGTTTTTTGG
Source organism: Sambucus nigra (assembly GCA_949130495.1). Lineage (NCBI taxonomy): Eukaryota > Viridiplantae > Streptophyta > Magnoliopsida > Dipsacales > Adoxaceae > Sambucus > Sambucus nigra. Next base: position 329,375,716 of record OX422217.1, on the reverse strand, counting down.
TGGGATATTTATCGGTAAAAATTGTGTTAAGTTGGGAGATCATTTTTAGACATTAGTTAGTGTTAGAAATAAAATTTTTGGGGGATTTTTGTTGGAGCTTCCCTCTCCTCTCTCTTTGGGGTAAAACCCATTTATGTAAGCTACTATTCATTATCACATTCCTTTGTTTTTTTGCTTTGTTCTTCATTTTCTTGATTTGTAGTTAATTTTCATGCTTAGTTAAGTTGTTGCTAGATGTTTATTTGTTGTTTTCTTCACTTAGTAATTGTTTTAAATAGTTTATTCATGGTGTGTGAGTAGTTATATAGGGATAGGGTTGTGTTCCTCCATTAATGGGTTTAAGCTCTGACAACTAAGTTTTGTGTAAAATTGCATTTAATTGAAACCTCACATATCATAGTTGGATTGTTATGCGTTTATCTTTCTTTGTCACGTAACATTAGAGTTTATAGCGACAATCCGAATTTAATCCGCGTGTAACCATTTTTGATTAGATATTTTATCAAGTATTTTTGGGTTAAAATCCCTTCACGCGTGATGTTTATGATTAATTGAAAATTCTTGATTAAATTGCTTTCGAGCCTTAATTATAATTAGTAGTTGTTTGGATCCATGTGGTGGAATGCGATCCCGATTCCCACTACTTTTGTGTAGTGTAACTTATGCTTTTCTTTTGTAACCATTCCCAACTATCACCTTTTCTTTTATTTATTTTACACTTTTATTTTTGAAGTTCTAAAGCAATTAAAATATAAAATTCAGTCACTCCCTGTGGATTTCTTACGATACCCGACTTACCATTGTGATTGCCTTGCAAGTGTAGTAATAGCTTAGGTTTTTGCATGTAGAGCAGGAGCCGAAATCAACGACAGTGTCCCTACACGAACACTCAGTTTACCTCGCATCAAAATGGCGCCATTGCTGGGGAGTGTGTTTTAGATCATAATTTTTTTATTAATTCATAGTATTTTTTTTTCTTTCATATCTGTATTCTTTATTTTATCCTTTCTTTTTTACTTGTGCTAGATTGTTTCGAGAAATTAAAATGTTGGCACTTGTTGCTTTATTGAATTAGCCTATTTTGAAATGTCTCGCTATAACTCTTTAGATAACTTTAATTATTTTGATAATAGTTCTCAAAGTTATACTCCTAATGCAATGCGTGAATGCCTACAAATTATTGAGTATAAGCATCTTGCACGTGAAAGTCAAGAATTTGCAAGCACTCAATCATCTTCTTAGGAGGAAACTTTGCGAAAACGGGGAATCCATTAGCTATAAGCAACCCGCATAAGAAGATGAAATGTCTTCTTGTGGGTTTGATTATAAGTTAGTGATTAAGTAAATCAATGACTAATCCGAAAGTTCTTAAGCTTGGTTTTTGACAAATGATGCCATGCTCGATGAGATCATTTCTTCACAAAACCGGGTTGATGTTAAACTTGCTCTTCACCTCCACCCCTTATTGATGAGGAAATAATTGAGAGTGATCCAAAATTTATCACTTTTGAATTTCAACCTCTTATTAATTCTTCCGATTGTATTGAGGTTAATGGTCCTTCTTTTCCTTTACTCCCAAGTATTCTCGAACCATTAAATTTATCGCAAGAATTAGTTGAAAGTCTTGAGGAATTTGACATGATTCTTGAACGGGAATGTTATTTTGAGATGGTTCATCTCATGGGATATTCACTTGCATTAGCCCCATCTACCCTTCCGATTGAAAAAACCTTGATTTTAATTTTCCCGAGACCAATGTGGTCTTGTCACCCTTAAAATCCAAACCCCCCATCGTCCCTCTCAAATTTTTAATTGGCGATGGTTCATTTCTTACGCCTTACACATGCCTTCCGTTGTTCGAACGAAATTCCTATCATCCGAGAGGCATGATTTCTTTGGAGGGTCCACCATTGATCTTTCAAAGTTAAATCCCTTTTTGGGAGGATCCTCAACTATTTAGACTTCTAGTGTATAGTGAGTGTGTAGTCTAAATAGTAGGGTGTAAATAGTTAGCTTTTCACCTTTTCTTTCCTTTTAATTTAGTGTAGTATAATTAGTTAAACTTTTTGCTATTGATTTTTTCTTTGCTTTGTACTAACTTGTTCTGTAGATTCGTTTGGACTCGTGCTTATGGCGATCTCTCCAATTTTGGGTAATATCATTATTTTCCTATCTTTGTGTTGTGTTCTTTAATGGACGCATTAGGGACAATGCAACATTTATGTTAGGGGGTGTAGGATATTTATCCATTTCATGTTTAGTCCTTGAATTTGATCAAATTTTAGTTACAAAACATCCTTTTTGTTAAAAATTAAAAATTTTCAAAAATATTTTCTTTCTTTTTTCTCCTTTGCTGGGCATTTTGTCTTGTTTTCGATGATAAATTTCAATAATTTCCCAATCCAATAGACAATTCAACAATGCATGTTCTCGATTTTAGAAGTTATTAGACTCTAGTCCTTAAGTCATTGATATTATGAATAACTTCATGAATTAAACTTTATCCCATGAGCACATACGATTTTTTTATTTTACTGATTTGGTTTAAGATTTTTATAACTTGGTAATCTTTTGTTGCACTGTATATACTTACACCGAATGAGATTAGAGACTTACCTTCATTTGTGAGTGTATACACTATTCATTCCTCCTTCAAAACGTTGAATTCGTCGGGAATCTCATAATTCTTTCATTTGATCGTTCATTAATTGAGTTCATATATGAAATGTATTAATTGAGCACGATTTTCAAAGTTTGTTTTGACTCAAGAATTTCGTAAATTTTAGGAAATGATCATAGGCCATCTTTGTTATATCACCCATATTAGCCTAGACCTCACCTTTTAATATCTCCCCTCGTTAACCCCTTTGTGCCTATACATTATCCTTTCATTTCATTACCCAAAATTCCAAAACCATCTCCTAATTGGAGTTCTAAACCATATATATTACCTTGCATACGTTGTTTGGAATGTTTCTTGGGATTGAATGATGTTTGTGTAGTGTGGTTACAATCTGAGAATGAAAAGAGTGAGAAAAGAAGAAAGTGTAGTGAAAAAGAAAAGAAAAAGAAGAAAATAAAAAAAAAGTGAGAAAAAGAAGAAAAGAAAAAGGAAAGAGAAAGTGGTATATGTTGTATATAATGTTCAATAATCCTTGTTACTCTCCAATTTCATATCTAATTCTTGTTTTGAAAATTGTTTTCCATTTTCGTTATTGCCCACTATTTTTCATTATTCCAAGTTTTTCATTCCGAACACTTTGAATACGTACATATACCTTTCATTTCGTACCTTAACCCCAAACCTACATTACAACCCTATAAAGTCCTATGTGATCTTATGGTGCATTTAAATTAAAAGTCATAATAGTTTTAATAATCTATGAAAACATATTTCGTCTCTTTTAATGTGCGATATATTTCATTGATATTATTATTTTTAATTTCATATATAGCGTTCTTCATTTGTGACATGTGCGCTGCCTAGTTTCCATTTACTTTTACTCTTTATGTCCGCGTGTGTCCTGTGTTGCCTCCCTGTTTCGAGTGAATTCATTTGATGAGCGTAATGCCCGTGAGGATTGAATATATACTTGCTTTAAGGCTTATATGTATTATTTAAGTTTTTTCCAAATCATGCTTTGCATGTGCTGTCCCCCTCCCACTTTTAAAGTTTTAATTCTATGAAGTTCGCTCTATAATGTTAATAACTACGGACTTTTGGTTTGAATTAGTTCGATATGCTAATAACACGATTGAAATCCTTTTTGTTGTTGTTGAGTTTGTCGCATGTTGATTGTGTATATTTTGAGGAAACTATTTGATGTTTATAAGTTTCATCCCTGAAAACCCTCATGAGACAACACTCATCCACTAGGGTAACCTAAGGGTTTAATGACTTATTGCATACAATAAATGCAATCGTTTGCCCGTGAAAGTGGCATTTATCCCTTTTGGTACTTGTTCCTGCTTTTTGTTTATTCGTAGATCTTGTTTCATCCTATTTCATTGTTAGGTACTAATAATGTGTAAGTTAGGGGGTGTGATACGACGCAAATATTGCATATTTCACCCGTTAACCTACGCATTATTTGCCCCCTCGGGTATCTTAATCCCTATACTTATGCTCGTTAACCACACAACCTTGGATTTCTATATATACATGTTTGTAGGGGTTAATTGAGCTTTTGTGGGTATTTGGATGCTTAGTATGAAGTTCAAACGCTTTCCGAAAAAGTTTCGTCGACTTTTGCAGCTTCGGGGGAATTTTAGTAATTTCAGCATTCGGGTTTGAATACCGAGCTCTTTACGGAAGTTGAAGACCTTTGATTTCTCTTCGCTTGGCCACCCACGGTGCATGGATCAGAGTTGTATCGAAGGAGTTATGGCTTTTTGGATGGTTTTTACTTCAAATTCACACTCAATGGCACATTCAAGGGAATTTAGTCATTTCATATTTTGGTTTTTAAGCCTAATGTCTTCTTGGATTTTTTAGCCCTCTGAGTTATCTTCGCGTGGCCTCCGACCGTACCTGATTCTCAGCTATAACGAAGAAATGACGGCATTTTCCTTAAAACATGACAAAGCGGCAGCAAGTAGGTCCGAATCGATTAGGCAAGTACGAATCGATTCAGTTTGGCACCAGAAAGGACGCAACTCTTTTTTTTATGTGGGTTTTTGGTGGGGTATTTATAGGTTAAAATTGTGTTAAGTTCGGAGATCATTCTTAGACATTAGTTAGGGTTAGAAATCATTCTTAGACATTAGTTTGGGGATTTTTGTTGGAGCTTCCCTCTCCTCTCTCTTTGGGGTAAAACTCATTTATGTAAGTTACTATTTGTTGTCACTTTCCTTTGTTTCTTGCTTTGTTCTTCATTTTCTTGATTTGTAGTTAATTTTCATGCTTAGTTAAGTTGTTGTTGGTTGTTTATTTGTTGTTTTCTTCACTTAGTCGTTGTTTTAATTAGTTTATTCATGTTGCGTGAGTAGTTATATAGGGTCGAGGTCGTGTTTCTCCATTAATGGGTTTGAGCTCTGAAAACTAGTTTTTGTGTAAAATTGTGTTTAATTGAAATCGCGCATATCAAAGTTGGATTGTTATGCGTTTATCTTTCTTTGTCATGCAATGTTAGAGTTTATAATGATTGTTGATGTAAAAAACTAGATTACTCTAATTATTTAATCACAGATAAATAAATAAGACAAAAATTTTAAAGTGGTTCAGCCTTATATGAATGGCCTACATTCACTGTTATGTTATTGCTGAATGTTTGAGAATTCTCGATTACAAGTGCTATCAAGAAATTCCGATCCCCCTTGAATGAGGGTGATACAAGGTATTTATAGCCCTTTAGGCTGTACATGAAAGGGTGTTACATTAAATGACACACATATGAAAGGTTAATTCATTTAATGTTCTTCAAACGTGCGCGTCAAGATGATAAGCATTCAATGAATAGTTGAACTGTTGATTATCTGGCAATTAATGCTGTGGTCGAGGTGCAGCTCGAACCGCCTTAGTTGCTCGTCGTCCAAGAGTTCCTCGTAAGATAAGAGTACCTCGGAGGGTTGTTCCTCGGAGTATACTTGTTGCTCGGAATGAGTATGTTGGTCGGGGAAACAATCTGCCTCGTTGCTATTGTGCCACGTAGATTGACACGTGTCTTCTTATTATTCGTCCACATCAGCATACTAATTTTGGTATCAACAGAAGCCCCCAATGTTTCATTTTTTGAACTTTGAGAAGTATGGAACATTCTTTCTCGGTATATGGCAATATTAAATGGCCTTCCTGGGTTTTAGGAGTCTTTTCTTCATATTTGAATTTCCTTCCAAATTCGCAGAATCCGCCTTTTTGCCTTTGCATAAGCGCTTCGATCTTCGTGCATTTTTTGTCCTTTTAGGCGCCGGTAGTGCAATAATTTCTTTTATGTAATCATTTCTTTCGCTGGTTCCCAAGGCAAAGTATTTAAACTTCAGAGGCAATCCCATCGTCTTCTACCTTTTCAATTTCTACTTTCGAGTTTTCTAAAGCTTTTCTCTCTCTTGTGCGTTCATTTCCTCCTTCATTTGTCAACAGATATCCTTTTTCCCTGTAAGCTCTTCTTCCTTCTTCTTTTATTCATCATGGTTTACATTATCGAATCTCTTGAGAAGTTCCGCTCTGACTTCTCTATTCCTTCTTGGGTAACTTTGGAGGTTCTTTCTGAGCCTTCAAGTTATTTTGATTTGGCTGAGGGACACTGGTTCCCTAGCCTATTTATTGCTGAATGTGGATTTTCTTTTCCACCAAATCCATTATGTTTAGAGTTCTGTCAGTACTTCGACGTTGTCCCTGCAAAAATAACCCCCAACACATGGAGAATAGTTAATGGGGTACATAGGTTAAATCAAACTCATGGAACTCGTATAGGAATTCCTGAGATTATGTACTGCTACAGATGGGCTGTTTTAGACAACGTTTTTTATTTAAAAACTAGGTTTTTGAATAGGGCCTTAGTAGTCAACCTCCCTGATGCCAACAGGGATTATTTTGAACACGGGGTAGTTATAAAAAATTGGCAACATGCCCCTTTGGTTGGAGATGCAGTATATGAGGGTCCCAGATGCCCCCCATATGGAAATGGGATAGGTCGTTTTCATCTTATTTTGTTTTTGAAATTATGATTTCATGGTATTTGATAAAATGTATGACTGATATTTCAATATGTTTTTGTTTGCAGTTGACAGCAAGAGAAAAACTCCCAAAGAATCAGAAGTTAATATAAGGCAATTGAAACATATCTGGAGTTTGCATCAGAGAATTGCAGACGAGCACATCAGGTCTGCTTCATACTTGTTGCAGTATAGGAGCTATACATCGTCCTTTACTACTCGTTATGTGGTCAGCATCAGTGATCCAGTGCAAATTCCTGAAGATTCTGATCCGGAATCTCATATTCCTTTGAGCCAAAAAATGGGCAAGAGAAGAGTTCCTGCTCTCTTCGAGGAAACTTCCTCTGCTGGGAAGAAAAATAAGGTTGATGTCCAAAAAGGGACAAAGAATAAAGATGTCACCTCTCCTGTTGCTTCTCAGAAGGCTGTCGAGAAGCCCCCATTGGCTCCTGTGCAGAAGGATGCACCTGTTGAAGTAACCACGATCTTACCAACCAAAAGTTCTTCTTTGGTTGAGGTTGTTGAAAAGGCACCGAGGAGACTGAGGAAATCCTCCTCGGTCAGTATTTCTGGAGCCATTCCCCAGCTCCCAGCTGGTGGAGATGGTGTTCCAATCAGTGTTCCTCCGAGCTCTACGATGAGCTTGGCAAAATTTTCACCCATTCCCGATGTGCAAGGTACTGAAGAAGACCTTACTCGGGATATGGTTACTTCTCTGGATGCTCGTCATCTTGCTTCAGTAAGTATCTCTATTATGAGTTTTTCATATTTTCCTTTGTTATTTCCCATATTTATTTCTGATATCATTTCCCTTTTCTGATACAGTTGACGAGCTGTTTCAATATAATCCTTAAAAAGGATGAAGCGATCAAAGCTTCTTGCTCCTCGTCCACTGTGGAAGGAGCACTGGAGAAAGCTATTAAATCTGTGAGTGAATCTCATCAGAAATATGACGAGGATAAAATTGAATGGGAGAAGAAGTTGGCTGCGTCTGATGCAGAGAAAGTACAACTGGGTAATAAGGTGAAGGACTTGGAGAGAGAGAATAAAGACTATGCCAAGAAACTTTCAGGCTTTGGGGAGCTGGAGAATAAACTGAAGTCAGCTGAGGAAGAGTTGACACTTCTGCGCGAAGAAAATTGTCAGAAGGAGGAGTTGGAGGCCAAGCTGAAAGCCTCCGAGGACCTTCTATCCGAGAAGCTCTCCTAGGAGAAGATGAAGAGAAAAATGGCTGTGAAGAAATCCTTTCGGACTGGTTGGGATAAAGGATGGGATAGGGGGTAGCTGCAATGATGACCCAGGTGAATTATGGAAGTTTGAAATTCTTCCATGATGGTTGGGTTGCTGCCTTGCAAGAATTGAAGGTGAGCGAGGACTCTGAGCTATTTCAACAACATCTCCCTGGTCCTCCTCCAGTTATTGAAGACGAAGATGAAGACGAGGCTGCATCTGAAGAATCTTCAATGACAGGGGGTGATCAAGTCCTTGTTCCAACACCCAACCAGACATCCACCGAGGAGATTTCTTCGTTGCCTACTCCTTCAGAACAAGTCCCATCTTCTACCAATCAGATCAATGTTCCCACCAAGTAATCAAGCTCCTCGTCCCAGCCTCCCGAGAAAGTCTTGGGAGACAAGGAAAAGGTGTGAAGTTGTTCAGTACCATCTTTCTGTTTTTCTCTTTACTTGTACTTTGTATCTCAGATCTTTGTAACTTTTGCCTTATGATCTAATAAAATTTGAATTCTTCCTTTCCATATGATTGTCTCTTCTTTATCTGCACTCTGTCTTGATCTTCTTTTTCTTTCTCTGTTAGTTTATGGCCAGGATGGATCTTTTGTCTGCTAATGACACAAAGTTGATGCAGCAATGCCATGAGTATTATAAAGCTGGTCATACAGACCTTAGTACATCAGAAGTTGCTGACATCCTTGGCCATGATGCTTCGGAGCAAGCAATTGAGGCTTATTGGTACATGAAGGATTTACTTGATCGAGCTGTGGCCAATAATGTGGCATACTATGAATTGATCGAGGAACTTCATTGTACTTTAGAAGATCTTCAGAATCAACACAATGAATCAACTGCCTTGTTGCACAAGGAGTATGAAAATAGATATCAACAGCTTTCTTCTGAAACAGGCCATAAAAAGATCATTGTTGGATACGATGTTAGGGAGAGAACCTTAAAAGGTGAAGTTGAGGCCTGCAGACAGATCGCCGAGCTGCTGGAACAAGAGAACAACAATTTGCAGAAAAAGTTGGCACAATACGAGTCTGCAGCTTTATCCTCTACTGTCTTGGTACCGGTCACTGATGAAGGATTCTCATTCTTAGAGGTTGAAAACGCCAAATTAAGGCTAGAATTGCATACTTTAAGAAAGTCTGGTGTTTCTGCTACTGCTCGGGGACGAGGAAGAGGTTCTCGTGGGCGAGGAAGAGCTGCCCAGAATGTTAACGAGGAACGAAGCACTTCAGTTGATCGGGGAGGATCAAGAACTCCTCGTAATATTGAAGAAGCTCGTACTTTGTCAACATTGGAAACTCAAGCGTACCAGTTGAACGCAAAAGATCGGGCTTTGTCTGAGATGTCCAAGAAAATCCTGACTTTGGAAGATCAACTTACTGCAACGAAGTCAGCTTTACATACCAAGGACCTTTTCATCAAAAACTTTCATGAACAATTGGATAGATTAACCTTCCAATTCCATAAACAGCCCAGGGAATTTTGGAATGCAGGCTATAATGAGGCCCTTTATCACTTGGATGCTCGTATCAAAAATGCCAATAATGAAGGTTATAAACAAGGCTGGCTGAATTCCTTATGTGTATTAAAGCTCGAGCGAGGACATTTTTTGTGGTACTACTATGAGCCTGGAGTGCTTGACTTGCCTGTGCCACCTTTCAAGTTGGACATGGAATGGATACTTGCTCGCGCCATTCCTCGGAGCTTGATTGCGAATTATCTTGGTGACTATAACCTTCATTCTCAAATTGACGTATCTCGTCCTGAGCATCTCTTGGATACTCCTTCAGTAATGAATGTCAGAATGTTGAAGGACTTGAATTTCATCAATTCTCCTCAGACATTAAATGATCCTCCTGCTGGCGAGGAACCTGTATCAAAGGCTGAAGGGAAAAAACCAATAGAATAGGATTTTCAATGTAATAGTTAGCACACATATGTAACTTGTAATTTATTTTAATGAAAGACTTTCATTTTCTGTTTGCAAATCTGTATTGCTATTCTTTTGTACTTGTCTAACACTTTTACATTTGTGCATATGTATATGTTAAAAAGATAACAATATTGTGTTGTTCATCAACCAACTTAGTAATAAAAATTGCAAGTATTAATGTTGCTCAATCACCTAATAATAAAGTAATGAGTATTAAATGTTTCCAACCAACCAAGGTTGTTAAATTGTGTTTGTCGACCAACTACAGTTGATGGGTTTTTATCCCCGACCAATCATACTTGGTAAATTTTTTCATAAAATGTGTCCGACCAACCAAGGTCGATAATTTATCCTCGTCGACCAACTACAATTAGTTGGTTGTTGATCACCGACCAACTATACTTGGTTCAGTTTGGAATTTTTTGTATTTTCTGGAATGATTTTACCTTCCGACCAATATAAGTTGGCCTACTTTGTTTCTTAATCAACCAAAATTGGCATTTTAAGAATGTTGTTCTTGCCCTTTTACCAATCAAAGTTGGTCGTGGGTTTGAACTATTGCCTCCTAACAAAAGGAGTATATTTTGTTCTCGCCCTATTACCAACCGAAGTTGGTCGTGGGTCCAAATTGTTAGGTTCTTTCGAACTATCTTGTTCACAATCTCTTTTACCAACCGAAGTTGATCACGCAAGTGTACGCCTCCTAACCAAAGGAGTATAATTTGTTCTCGCTATTTTACCAACCGAAGTTAATCACGCTCGAACTATCAGATTCTTTTGAACTATCTTGTCCACAAGCTCTTTTTCCAATCGGAGTTGATCACGCAAGTGTACGCCTCCTAACCAAAGAAGTGTAATTTGTTCTCGCTATTTTACCAATCGAAGTTGATCACGCTCGAACTATCAGGTTCTTTCGAACTATCTACTAGTTATTTTACCAACCGGAGTTGGTCACGCTAGCGTATGTCTCCTAACCAAAGGAGTATAGTTTGTTCTCGCCCTTTTACCAACCGGAGTTGGTCGTGGGTCTGAACTATCGTCTTCTTTTTGCTATTGAACAGCGTAGTGTACAACACTAGTATTCCCCGAAAAACTTTCAAACAAAGGAGAGAAAAATTGTGAAACATCATCTTTTTATTCATGTTGATGGAACTGCAGTACATTTTACATTACTGATAATACTTGCGAAGGTGTTCAGCATTCCAAGCATTCTTGAATTCCTCTCCTTCTAGAGTTGCTATTCGGTAAGTTCCTGGTCGAACAACTTATGTAACTCGGTAAGGTCCATGCCAGTTTGCTTCCAATTTATTATGCTTCTGAATGACCTTATTTAGCACATAATCTCCTTCTTTTAAATCGCATTTCTTCACCCTCTTGTTGTAGAACAGAGCTGTTCGTTGTTGATAAGCAGCATTCCTAATGGCTGCCTCTTCTCTAACCTCTTAGAGCATATCCAAATCCAGTCTTCTCATCAAGTCACTGACTGGGGAATTGAAATTCAGCACTCTGTGTGTTGGTAGACCCAACTCGGCAGGTATTACAGCCTCACTTCCAAATGCCAGCATATATGGTGATTCTCCAGTCGCTGCTCGGGGAGTGGTTCGGTAAGCCCACAATACTGATTGTAGCTCATTTATCCAGTTAGCTTTAGCTTCACTTAGCCTCTTCTTCAAACCATTTAACAGCGTTCTGTTCGTTACCTCAGTCTGCCCATTGCTTTGAGGATGACCTGGTGCTGAATGGGTCTTCAGGATGTTTGATTGTTGACAATAGGCAGCAAACTCCTCGTTGTCAAATTATGTTCCATGATCTGTGATGAAGGCATGTGGGAGACCATATCGACAGATGATATTCTTCCAAACAAACTGGTATACCTTCTCGTACGTCATATCGATAAGCGGCTCAGCTTCTACCCACTTAGTAAAATAGTCCTGCTACATGAGCTCCACAGGACCCTTCATGGATTTCTTCAATTAATTCTTTCACCTCGGAAGGATGTACACATCTTTGCAAACCTGCCATAATTCCACGTCTATACAAAATACCATTAGTTAGTACATACCGAGAAGCTTTATACTTCAATTTCTTGGCAGTGAGCTTATCTTCCGGTAATTCTCCTTCTTCAATATATGCCTTAATGGGATCCATCCAAGATGGTTCTAGATCAAGGGTGATAATGTTCATCGTCAGGTTTTCATCTATGCTCCGACTTTCTAGTACTTCAATTGGTATTGTTCTTCGCAGCTCGGTACGAGTAGCTGATGCTAGTCGGGCCAGTGCGTCTACTTGTGCATTCTCTATTCTTGGTATTCTGATTAACTGAATCGCATCAAATTCTGCCAATAACTCCATTACCTTGGCATGATACTTGACCATTAATTCTCCTTTAACTGCATATGCTCCCATCATTTGATTCACAATCAATTGAGAATCACTGAACACCATTACTTGTTGCACTTCCATAATCTTTGCTAAATTAAGACCTGCTATCATGGCCTCATACTCAGCCTCATTATTGGAGGCTTTGAATTGGAATCGTAAGGCATATTCCATGTCCATCTCGTCTGGGGTGTTCAAAACAATTCCTGCCCCACAACCTGCTGTGCAAGATGAGCCATCTACATATAATCTCCATATGGGTAACCCGTCTTCAAATTCCTTATCTGATAGAGTTTCTCGGTGAAATATTTGTTGCTTCCTTTCATCCTCCCCTGGCACTTTTCGCTCCTCGTCGACCATCTCTTCTCGCTCTTTTACCAACCGGATTTGGTCTGAGTTCGAAGTTGGTGATCCTTCTACATCCACAAGTTCTTTTACCAATTGGGGTTGGCCTGAGCTTATGTCTGTTGATTTTTCAACATCCGCTTGTCCTTTTACCAATCGGAGTTGGTCTGGGCTCGTATTTGTTGATCCTGTAACATCCACAGGTTGATCAGCGAGTAACTTTTTCTCCTCGGGGATATCAGGATAAGTAAATTCTGCTATAAAATCTGCTACAGCCTGCCCTTTTAGTGATGATCTGGGTTCATACACAATATCATATTCATCGAGCTCTATTGCCCAATACATTAGTCTCCCTGATTTCTCTGGTTTATGAAGGGCTTGTCGTAACGTCATGTCGGTATACACGACGATGGTATGGGCCTGGACATATGGCCTCATTCTTCTACTTGCTTCAATTAATGCCAACGCCAATTTTTCCAACTTCGGGTACCTGATTTCTGCACCTCGAAAAGCCTTACTTATGTAATAAATTGGCTTTTGGACTCCCTTCTCCAATCTGATCAGTGCTGAGCTGACTGCATTCTCTGATACTTCCAGATATAAGTACAACTTGTCGCCCATCACTGGTTTGGACAGCAATGGAGGTGTTCCCAAATATTTCTTCAAGTCTTGAAAGTCTTTTTAACATTCATCATTCCACTCGAAAGTTTTTTGGAGTGTTTTGAAGAATGGAAGGCACCTATCAGTTGCTCGAGATACAAATCTATTGAGCGCTGAAACTCGTCTCGTAAGACTCTGTACCTCTTTCTTCGTCGTTGGAGATCGTAACCCTAAAAGATCTTTGATCTTTTCTGGATTCACCTCAATGCCTCGCTGGTTGACAAAGTATCCGAGGAACGTCCCTTCTCGTACTCCAAATGTACACTTCGTCGGGTTGAGTTTCATTTGGTATTTATCCAGCTGATCAAAGGTCTGAGCTAAGTCAACTAGATGATCAGCAGCTTTCTTGCTCTTTGTCAGCATATCATCGACATAGACTTCCATGTTGCAACTGATTTGTTCGGTAAAAACCTTGTTCATCAGCCGCTGGTATGTCGCTCCTGCATTTTTCAAACCAAAAGGCATAACATTATAGCAATAAGTTCCCCTAGGGGTAATAAAAGAAGTACTTTCCCTATCTTCAGATTTCATTTTGATCTGGTTGTAGCCGGAGTAAGCATTCATGAAGCTGAGCAGCTCGTGTCCCGAGGTAGCATCCACTAATTGATCAATTCTGGGTAATGGAAAATGATCCTTTGGACATGCCTTGTTAAGATCGATGAAATCAACACACATTCTCCATTTATTGTTTTTCTTTTTTACTATCACCACGTTTGCCAACCAGTCTGGACACTTCACGTCTTCAATGAATTGGGCTTTCTGGAGCTTCTCGACCTCCTCTTGTATAGCCTGATTCTTCTCGGGGCTAAATACCCTTCTTCTCTGCTTTACAGGCTTGATCTCCTTATTCACATTGATCTCATGACATAAGAAGTTCGGATCTATTCCTGGCATGTCTTCATGACTCCACGCAAAAGTTTTCTTCCTGTTTCTCAAGAAAGTTATCAACTCCTATTTTATTGAAGCATCCAACGTTGAACCTATCTGGGTTACTCGTTCAGGGTGCTCATCGTCCAGAATAACATTCTCTGTAGATTCCACCACCTGTCCTTTTACAAGTTGGGATTCATCTCGTGGATCCAGTGTTTCAATTTCTGTACCTTCATCCACCTGGTAGGTAGTAGTCTTTTTTCTTGAATCTTCAAGCTCCTCTTGCTCAGCAGATGAATAACAGCATTCCCGAGCTACTTTCTGATCACCTTTCACAACTCCTACTCCAAAATTTGTTGGGAATTTTAAGCATTGATGTACTATAGATGGAACTGCTTCGAACTTCTTCAAACCAACTCTTCCCATGATGATGTTGTAGGCTGACTGCACATTCTTATCCATCACAAAGAAGCGTATTCTCTCTGTTCGACAAGCAGGACAAGTTCCAATGAATATGTCCAACTTGATCGTCCCAAGTGGAAAAACTTTCTCGCCAGCAAAACCCAAAAGAGGTCTGTGATAAGGTTCCAATTGAGATAATTTTAAATTCAAGCTGTCACAGCATGAATAGTACATGATGTCTGCTGAACTACCATTGTCTACCAGCACCCTTGAAATCACTACTTCTTTCATCCTCATTTTGATCACCAAAGGGTCGTCGTGAGGGTAAAGAACACCTGCCAGGTCGTTTTTTGAAAAGCCAATGACCAGCTTCTCTTTGTTTACCTTCCTCGGACGATCCTCCTCGGCTAAATTTATTTACTGAATGTACGAACAAGCTTGTGCCTCTCCGAGGTAAGCTTTTCTTTCTGCAGTAAGGTCTCCTCCTCCTGCATCTCCTCTTGTAATAACATTACAATCAAATGCCCCAAAACGTATGGAAAATACCTCTCGTTCTGGTTGCCTTGGTTTCTTGGGAAGATCGGGGTCATCCTCGGCATCATCTTCATGTTCTCTCTTCTTTTTATCCTCTTCTCGATGAGGAGATCTAGATCTCTCTCTAGTTCGATCATTATTTCTTCTTTCACCTCCCCGATCAACATACTTTGCTAGCTTTCCTCTTCGAATGAGTGTTTCAATCTCGTTCTGAAGAGCTATGCAATTTTTAGTTATATGGCCATGATCCTTGTGGAACTCGCAATATTTATCCATGTTCCTCGCATCGGGGTCTGACCTCAGTTTCTTCGGCCATTTTACCTCCTCGCTATTCTTGATTTCTTCCAAGACATAATTAATACCCATTTTCAAGGGAGTATAATTATCGTATTTCTTCAGGACTTCCCATGACGACTTATTATTTCTGGAACGCTTGTCACCGCCATTGTCCTTATGCTCTTTATTCTTAGATTTGTCGACTTCCACCTTGGTGTCTTTATCCATATTCTTTTTTGCAGCCATAGCCTCCTCGGCATTCATGATTTTGGCCGCTTTTGCCATCAACTCTGACATAGTTTTAGGTGGATCTTTCGCCAAAGTGTAATACAACTTATTAGGCAAAAAACCACTCATCAAGGCGGTGATTGCTGTCTTTTCCTCATAATCTATGACTTCCAGTTTCTCGTTATTGAAACGAGTTATGTAATCTCTAGTGCTTTCACCAGATTTTTGTCTAACACTTAACAAGTCTGCTACTCTTTTTACTGGCTTAGCTCCAAAACAAAAATTGCCCATGAACAACTCGGCCAATTGAAAGAAAGTTAAAATCTTACCCCGAGGAAGATTATTGTACCATATCTGGGCAGATCCGGTAAGAGTTCCCGAGAATGCCCTACATCTCATCTCGTCGGGGACAACATAGATGTCGGCAGCAGCTTGATATTGCTCTATGTGAAGAACAGGATATGTCTTTCCATCATATTTAGGGGTCACTACTGGTGCTTTAAACTTTGATGGTGCAGGAAAATTAACAATGGCCTGGACAAAAGGTGTCCCTTGAACAAAAGTTCATTGTAGGGGATTCTTCGCCCTAGCCATTTCTCCCAATCTATCCTCCAATCGCTGAAGGAACCCTTTCCACGCTTCATTTCCTTCCTCGGGCCTATTGGTTCGAGCAATGGATCATTCTGAAGTAGCCTCTTGAGATCTATCTTGATGTGCAGCTGGTCGTGACTGTGCTGATCCTTCTCTTAGATCTGATGGTTGTCGAAAACTTCTCGACATGGTCTTAGGGGGACTCCTATTCCTCCTAGGGCCTAATCGGCTGAAAGGTGAGGCCCTACTTAACCTTTCCAATGCGTTGTCCCTTTCTGGGGAAAGGGTGACGCGTTGCTCAGTATCTGTAACCCGTATTGACGAAGTTTGCCCAGGTTGATAAGAGAAATCATCAGATTCCTCATTACGATATGATTCAGTACGCCTGGATCGCGAAGAAAGTAAATAGATTTGCCTCTGACCACTTCGATGCCCTGACTGTGCAGGTGCACCGCCATGAAGAGTTTGTATGAGTTACCGCATCGTATCTTGCATGGCGGTTTGTCCTTGAGCCAGATTTGTCATGATCCCGGCCAGATCTGGAGGTGCATAGGGATTTGGAGGATTTCCAGCATTTCCAGCGTTTCGATTGCTAGATTTTGGGTTATCCGCCATTGGTGATGAATGATTTTTGGTGAAAAACGATAATAACAAATCGTTCCCACAGACGGCGCCAATCTGTTGATGTAAAAAACTAGATTACTCTAATTATTTAATCACAGATAAATAAATAAGACAAAATATTTTAAAGTGGTTCAGCCTTATATGAATGGCCTACATCCACTGTTATGTTATTGCTGAATGTTTGGGAATTCTCGATTACAAGTGCTATCAAGAAATTTCGGTCCCCCTTGAATGAGGGTGATACAAGGTATTTATAGCCCTTTAGGCTATACATGAAAGGGTGTTACATTAAATGACACACATATAAAAGGGTAATTCATTTAATGTTCTTCAAACGTGCGCGTCAAGATGATAATCATTCAATGAATAGTTGAAGTGTTGATTATCTGGCAATTAATGTTGTGGTCGAGGTGCAGCTCGAACCGCCTTAGTTGCTCGTCGTCCAAGAGTTCCTCGGAAGGTAAGAGTACCTCGGAGGGTTGTTCCTCGGAGTATACTTGTTGCTCGGAATGAGTATGTTGGTCGGGGAAACAATCTTCCTCGTTGCTATTGTGCCACGTAGATTGACACGTGTCTTCTTATTATTCGTCCACATCAGCATACTAATTTTGGTATCAACAATGACAATCCGAATTTAATCTGCATGTGACCATTTTTCATTAAATACTTTATCAAGTATTTTTGGGTTAAAATCCCTTTATGCGTTATGTTTATGATTAATTGAAAATGCTCGAGTAAGTTTCTTTCGAGCCTTAATTCTAATTAGTAGGTTTTTTTATCCGTGTGGTGGAATGTGATCCCGATCCTCGCTTTACTTTTGTGTAGTGTAACTTATTATTTTCTTTTGTCACCATTCCCTACCATCACCTTTTATTTTATTTATTTTACACTTTTATTTTTGAAGTTCTAAAGCAATTAAAATATAAAATTCAATCACTCCCTGTGGATTTCTTACGATACCTGACTAACCGTTGTGCTAGCCTTGCAAGTGTAGTAGTAGCTTAGGTTTTTGTATGTAGAGTAGGAGCCAAAATCAACGACACTATCCCTACACGAACACTCGGTTTACCTCTCATCAGGAAGTGTTTAAATCACCCCTCAACTATTGTGCACACCTAACGCATCCTCTAAATTCCATCCTAGTTATGCCACTACCTAACTAGTCCGTACTAACACCTTCTTTCACATTCTAACACAGGGTATCAGCTCATATTACCCCAAAAAGTCATATTTATATCCATTTTCACATTCATTAAATTACTTATCTCAGGTGTTACCTAAATTCTCACATTCTTAGCCCATTCAAATATTCTAGTTATTCACATATACTAAGCAACAGTGAACCAGTCACAAGTACATATATAAATCATTCTCAATACATATATACATAAATGGCACCCCTAGGCTAAGATGTGGTGCACGCATACTCTGCTATCAAATTCATGTACATCACGTACATAAGGATCATGTGTTTTGAATCACTCAAAAACCGTCTCAATACAAATGACACATATTAGAGGCGAACGTAGTTCACATACCCATGGGTCACGAACATACCTACACTCCCATGGTCAACTAACTTATAAACTCAAAAATAAGTCATTCACATTCCTATCTCCTTAAGGTACCAATCTAAATCCCCCCAAAGGCACACAAAGATAAGATGGTCCTTTTTTGAAAATTAACCTCCCGTGATAGCAAGTATAGTTGGTATGTCATACACACAATAATTCAGATACTAAGTAATCACACAACTTAGATAATCATCATATTTATATAGGTATACACCAGCCCTATATCTTATGTCTCATACGTATTATAGTGTCACCCCGAATATTCCACATAATATGTTTAGCGCTACAGCTCTCGTCGTATATGTTCGAATATTAAGACCAACCTCGTTAGGTTACTAAGTCACCCACTAGTCTCTAAGGTTATCTCAGTAATTCAAAGTCCCTCTTCTACCATTTCTAACCTTAAGTTATCATTCACCCAAATTTTAATCTCAATTTATAAATTTTCTAACGGTATCTCACTCGGCAAATACCCATAAGTATCCCATTCAATCCCAATTGTTATAACATTTTTCGGGCATAAACTAATATCCTACTAAACTTACCCATGTCCCACAACATTCTATTAAATCCCCTAAGAGTTCTTACAAGCTTGGGATTTGTCAAACCATAAAGGGAAACAATCTACAAAAATCAGGAGGGGTCGATCAATCGAGGAAAATGGTCGATCGATCGACATTCTTGAGTCGATCGATCGATCAGGTATTGCCCAGAATTCCTTTAGCGGTTACGGTTTCTTTTAATTTTACACCCCAAATCCTCCATTACAACCTTCCAATCTCCCAAGTAAGTTTACTAATCATTAAACCAACATATCTACACAAGTTTTAACATTCAAGAATCATTATACTATCATAGAACATCGTTTTCTTGGATCAAAAGTCATGAATTTCACTACAAACCTAATACTTCACTATTTCTTCCATAATCATCATAATCCTCAATTAAATTTCTTCATTCTTAACGCTTAATTTATGATTTCCTTCATCAACTATTTCCAGAAGAACCGCTACATGCAAACCTACCCAAAATCAATTATTAAGTCTCCAAATTCATATGTTTGTCGTTATTCATGAGAATACACATATTAGTTGCATTTAAAGGCTATTCTTAGGTAGAATACCCAATTGTATGTATATAATGTGTAATATGCTTCAATCTTGAGATCTAGGATGATTCATAATGAAAATGTTAGTTTAAATATGTGATTAAAAAATTTGATAAAAACAACGCCAAAATAATTTAAGTCATAATGTTAGTTTAAGCTTCTTAAACATGTTATATATGACTTAATAATAGTTAGTTGTACTATTATGCAAAGTTATGTTAAAATGGATTAATCATCATTAAAATGGATTAAAAGGTTGTATGAAGTTTGTAGTACTATAGAGATGGAATGTTATGCTAAAAATCCACTTGAAAGGGTGAATATACGGTAAAAATACCTTGATGGTAGATTTGGTAAATAAGTGGAAAACTTATTTAAATGGTATTTTTGTATGAAAAATACTTGAAAAATGCCAAGGAAAAGTGTAACGTGGCATTTTGCTAAATTAAAGTGTAAAATGGTGATTTTGTATATTTTAGTGTTCAGCATTGACACTAGAATGCCTCCTCGACTCGTAGGAAGCAATGGCTAAAAACAGGTTTTGATACTAAGATCGGATATGTAAACGTGAACATTAGAATAATGTTAAATGCATGAAAGATAATGATATTTAGATGATGACGGGATAAATAATTAAGCAGGGTTATGATGTCCCTAGTGGTGGAAGACCCCAAACCAACCGCAAGTAGCATATGGCTCTCGGTGTCAAGCGATAAAATTCCGTCTAACCTTGGGTGTGCGTGTGTTTAATGGGTGAGTGTGTTAGCGGATTACCAAAGATAATTATAACTAATGAATAGAATATTCATAAAATATGCATAAATGAATGATATATATTCATTGAATTATTATGTGGTAACATAATGGAATATGATTAAGTTCCTAGCACGGAACATTAAAATGCTAAGCGTGAGTGGACATGTAACTTGGGGCATTGCATGTAGGTGCATTTATAACTAAGTTAAAGAATCTTGTTTGTATAGACAAGTAATAACTTAGTTGAATATAATGAAGACTTCTTGAATATTGTTAGTATAGTTAAATGTTAATTAAGATAATCATTAATGATAATTAATGACTATGGGACAATGATGGTTTTCGAAATTATTAAAATGCATTGTATATTTATAGTATTTTTCTATGAAAAATATTGCTATTATCTCCAACCCTACTGGTCATTTCATTCACATCCTAGTTTTTTAAGAACCCAGATACAACAAGTGATACGTCAAGTAAGGACGTTGGAAAGGCCGCAGAAATTGCAAGTCGTCGTTAGAGAGCTCTGTGCCTATTTTAATCCACTTTATTTCTAATGAGATGTACTTGGTTTTAGATTTAAACTATTTGAAGTTGTAATAATACAGGGATTTATGTTTTATTTTGTGGATTAAAGTATGGCAAAATGTTTTATGGATAAATTGTTAATTGAACGTAACTTGCACGATGAGTGGTCACCCTCTTTCATAATAAAAGCTGGTAATTTTTTTGTTAAGTAAAGTGAGGCAAACATTTTCTAAACTGTTTTATAGGAGCTATCCCCCTCCCCCTTAACACCTTGGATTGGATACAGGTTATTCCAATGGTAACTCTAATCTAGATCGGGGCGTTACAACTTGGTATCAGAGTTTTAGGATCCTCATGAGTGACAGAGTGATTCTCATTTTATTTCCTTTCCACTTTTGAATATATAAAATTATCACACTAAACTTTCCTATCATGTAGGATGGCCCCTACTCGCAATGTTGCGAGTGGTGACAACGAGTTATAGAGGATGGATCAGGTAGTGCGCCAGTTAGCTGAGACTATCTCCTATCAGTAGAAAGGTGGCACCGTAGTCTTGTGTGGGGTACATTATATGGAAATTTAATAATTAAAGAAGACTAAGTAGTGATTGCAACATTTAGTAATTTTTGTTGCATCTTATCTAAAGAGCTTGTAAGTCCATCTAGGGGATTAAGTTATTAGGTGGTACACTTATAAGTGTCGTTTCTATGGAGATTAGAATGCCTAAGTAACTTAATTATGATGTAGGTTTAGATAGTCACACTAATTGAAGATAACCTATGAATGGATCTATACACTCCTCAGGACTTAGCATTAGAAATGATGGTATTAATTTATGGTTATAGAAATTTATGTGATATCTTGAGGCTTAGCATGTAATGCGATGGTTACATAGTAAGATAAGTTAGTTGTCTTGGTGGGATAATCATTAAAGATTAGATGAGGTGTTATGATGAATTTGGTTTTGGGTAGCATTTTGAATAGACATATGAATCTGTATCAATTGTCCTTTGGAGTTATGTTCTAAGAATTATCTAATGATGTATTAGTACAAGTAGTAGATATTGCCTAGTAATGGTGAACTTCAGATTGTTCCCTGTGTATTACAGTGACAAAGATGTACCTCTTCGAACCTTCATGATTCCTTATGATGTCAAGAATATAGAGTTATATTTGGTGTAACACTAGGATTAGTGTAGCCCATTCAGGAATTAAATTAGTGGTCTGATCAGTTTTTGCACATTATAGGATTATGTCAGGACGATTTTTGCACTTGGATGTGTGTGTTTAATTGGAGATGATTCAATTGGTATCCTTAGGAAATTACTATGTTGAGATTTACATAATCGACTATTGATGGTTATATTATGATTGAGTCATATTGATATTATGGCAGTACCTCGGAGTTAGTGCTATGGCCTTATTTATAAGCTTGTATTATGGTACAATTTTTATGAAAAATGATAGGTCGATAAGTGTGGGTTACGCACTTGGGAGACTTAGAACACAATGATTCTCATCATGGATTTAGAGATAACATTCAAAATGAAGTGTTATGCCTAATCATAGCACATGTACGCGCTACCTTCACAGTTTAGTATTACTCTAGTGAAGAGAATCATTAGGTATCGATAATGGATAATGCTTGAAAAATTGAAATATCATTGTAACTCGTCTGATGGTCATGGTTTGAAACCACTAGGCTGTTGCTAAGGATTGTAGTGATGGTACGCAGGGAAAATTTATGCGAGTGTTGGGTTTCGCTAGAATTTGGAGGATCACAAGGTTTGAAAGTTAGCACTCACATGTACACAGTGTGGAAACTTGGGTATGAAGGTCAGTGACTAGACTAATACTTTAGCACACATGTAGGTAACTGAGAATTTTAGATTTCAAGTGTAAATTGTGGTTCACACTTCTTTTGGCATGGTTTGTTACTTGAATTCAATTATTTCATTCTGGCATGAAAATCGACAAATTCGTTGCCTCTTCTTGTGTCTTCACTGATCCCGATAATGGGAAGTTGTTGTTTCCAATGTGGATTTGTGTTCAGGTGTAGTGTTGCGTGAAGCTCAGTAGTGATGCGGGATATGTCAGGTTGAAGCCAATGTGTCATGGTACATGAGTATGCTCTTCTTAGGAAGTTCTTTAATTTTACACCAGTGGGCGTGTACGTGTGGTCTCATAGTTTATTGCATGTAGTTTTCATCTATACTTGATAATGTTAGGTTTGAAGACTCGTTAGTTAACGGGTATAGCTAATTACGATGTATATTGTGGATTTGAGGTCATAACTCTATGAAATTATGTATATTAGAACTTGGTGGGACATTAAATACTAGTGTAGCACTCAGTTTTAAATTTTCAGATTGAGAATATAGTCTCTCACGTGTATTTGGGTTGTGATACCTAAAATGACTCTATTTTAATGCATTGTCTCGTAGGACGTAACGGTCGGATGGACCATTGGGATTAAATGATTGTCTCAAAATCATTAATGAGCATAGTTATTGATGTTGAGGATGTGTGTGCCTAATCTAGGCAAGATTCAAATCGTTAGGTGTTAGCAAAATATTTGAAAAAAAATCGAGTTATTATTGAACATACATGTTAGGCATACTTGGTAGTTGACAATAAGACTTTATAGTCCACTATGATAGGGTTAACATGAGGGTGAGTTGATTGCATTAGTCATTAAGGAGCTACAATCAGAGATTCTTGTAGAGTTCCATTTGTCTCGATTCAACATACATTTGGGTTAAATAAAGATATATAAGGGACTATGTAGAGATTTCTAGTGGTCTGGGATGAAGCGGATGTAACGATGTGTTTGGATAAATGTTATATGTGTCAGGAGGTCAAGGCCACTCATAAGAAGCCAGTCGGGTTGTTACAACCACTCTCGATGGCCGAGTGAAAGTAGGAGCAGATCACCATGGACTTTGTTATAACGTTACCTCAATTTGAATGGGGTCATGATGCAATTTGAGTTATGGGGGATCGCCTCACGAAGTTTATGCATTTCTTGTCGATCAAGATCATAGATAACATAGCAAAGTTGATCACGTTGTACATACTGGAGATTGTCAAACACCACAGTGTACCGTTGACCATGGTTTTTTATAGGGATCCTCGATTTGTTTCTTGATTTTGGAGGAAGGTTTACGGCATACAATCCAGTGACAGCCGAATAGTTAGAATTTACGATTCATATTATGGAGGACTTGTTGCGGTCATGTGCACTTTACGTTCAAGGTAGTTGGGATGAGAACTTTCCTCTAGTGGAGTTTTCATAAAACAACTGTTACCAAGACAGTATCAAGATGGCCCCCTTCGAGGCCTTGTATGGGAGACCGTGTAGTTCTCTAGTAAGTTAGGTAGAGGTGGGCAAGAAGCATCTTACGAATTCAAATATGATCATGGATATGACCAAGAAGGTTTTGTTGATACGAGAGAGGATGGTGACAGCTCAGATCAGACAGAAGAATTATGACGACAATCTTTGTATGATTTTAGAGTTTAGAGTGGGTGATAAAGTTCTGTTGAAGATCAGTCCTAGGACTAGTAGCCAGAGATTTGGGGGAAAATGGCAAGCTTTCTCCTTGGTACATTGAACCCTTCGATATTTTGGAAAGGATTAGGGATGTCTCATACCAATTAATGCTACCTTCATAGTTGGTTCATGTTAATAATGTCTTCCATGTATCTATGCTAAAGAAGTATCTCCATGATCCTCATCGTGCTGTCAACTAGAAGAACATTGAAATGGAAGAGGATGCTACATTCTTAACTAGTCCCATATCTATCTTGGTCCGGGAGGACCGAGCCCTGCATAACAAAGTCATCCCATTGGTGAAGGTCCTTTGAGAGCCGTAAGGAATTGAAGGTGCCACTTGGGAAAGAGAATTCGATATGCGAGAGAAACATCCACAGCTTTTCGAGTGACTTATGATTAATCTTCGTGACAAAATTTCCTAAGGTGGGAAGAATGTAATACCCTCACTTTTAGTTATACTTGTACGGTTATCCTATTATTTAGAGACACTCCGTTAATAAAAAAAAAATTACGTCGCATTTTTTCGTGTGAACTATGATTTGTTTTCGTATAATTATTTTAAGTACTTTGACTAAGTTTCACGCGATTCGAATAAGTAACGAACGCTACGTAAGCTAGGGTACTAATTGTCCAGCAGTGCTCGACACTGCGAAAGTCCAACTTTGTGCGATTTTTGTAGGATACATCGCGGTCCCAAATATCGAAATGACCACTTTTATAAGGTCCAAAAAAAAAAAAAAAATATATATATATATATATATATATATATATATATATATATATATATATATACACACACACACACACACCATGCGGTCAAAAGTCAAAAAATAAAAAAATAATTCTTTAAAAAATCAAAGTGCTTAGAAAATTATGAAAATCTCCAAATAGACTTAAAATTTAAGTTTGAGCAACTTTCTCTTCTTTTATGTATTTGGAAAAAATCACTTAGACCCATTTCAGACAGATTTTTTTCAGGAAGTAAACTCGTGCGAATTGTTTAGGACAATCGGTAAGCCAAAAAACATTTCGACCATTTATTTAGACTCATAAGAATATAAGGAATATTACCATGCAAAGAAAAATAAAAATATATATGCGTCGCGTGGAGGTCCTGATTTTTTCGTGCGTGTACAGGACACTTCAGGAGGCCAAAGAATTATTGTGAATATGATTTTTCACTCAAAAAATATAAGGAATAAGATCCTTAGGTTAAAAGTTTCTAATTGATATATATATATATATATATATATATATATATATAAGAGAGAGAAAATGACGCCTGCTGGCAGCCCAAAGTATAGCAGGTGCACCTTTTCCTTTTTCCAGCTAAGATATTGATGGTTAGGAGTGGTCTCTTTCAAGCCCAGAAATCAAACCTTGGGACAATCCATACACGATTTAGGAAATACTAATTCCTGAGTTTGTGGGTCAAGAGTTAAAGACTCCTTAAAATGATTTTTAAAAGAGAAAGAGAGAGAGAGGAAGCCTGTGGTGTAAGAAGGAAGTTGTTTAAGTTTTTTTCTCTCAATCTTTCAAGTTCTAGTAAGTGAAAGAATCCATAAAATTTTGTTGTTCAACCTACCACCCTTTTCCCACCATCATAACACCAATCTAGAGGCCTCAAAACCCCATTGGAACCACTACCAAAGTTGGGACAGATTATGGGGGATTTTGCAATGAGTTTTTAGAGCTCAAGAGAGGATTTGTTGTGGAATTTTGGTGGAACTTTTGGGATCTCAAATTCATCTTCTTCACTTCAACACTCACTCTCCTTCATTGAAGTAGGGTTATCCTCCCCTTAAAATGTTTTATGAATGCCAATCCATGAGCTATTATATGTTAAATCCATGCTAGACTAGTGATTCTCCTATTTTGCTACATATGTAAAAACCCATTTTGTTAGTGTTGAAACACGTAAATCTCATGAAATAAACAATGAAAATGAAAGACTATATGAAATAAAGAATGAAAATGAAAGAATACCCATTTGTATGTGTAGGATGTGTAGTATGCTTCAATCTTAAGATTTATGATGATTCATGATGAAAAATGTCAGTTTAAACATGTGATTAAAAAAATTGATAAAAACAGTCCCAAAAAGCATAATGTTAGTTTAAGCTTCTTAAACATGTTATATATGACTTAATATTAGTATAGTTGGACAATGCTGCAAAGTTATGTTAAAATGGATTAATTATCGTTAAAATGGGTTAAAAGGTTGCATGAACTTTGTAGTATAATAGAGATAGAATTTTTTGCTAAAAACCTACTTAGAATGGTGAATATATGGTAAAAAAAATCCCTGATGGAAGATTTGTTAAATAAGTGGAAAACTTATTGAAATGGTGTTTTTGCATGAAAAATACTTGAAAATGACAAGGAAATGCTTTTTAGATAACAAACATGTAAGATTGCATTTTGGTAAATTAAAGTGTAAAATGGTGATTTTTTATATTTTAGTGTTCAGCATTAACACTAGGATGCCTCCTCGACTCGTAGGTAGTAATGGCTAAAAACAGGTTTTGATACTAAGATTGGATATGTAAACGTGAATATTAGAATCATGTTAAACGCATGAAAGATAATTATATTTGGATGATGTCGGGATAAATAATTAAGTAGGGTTATGATGTCCCTAGTGGTGGAAGACCCTAAACCAACCGCAGTTAGCATATGGCTCTCGGTGCCGAGCGGTAAAATTCCGTGTAATCGTGGGTGTGCATGTGTCTAATGGGTGCGTGAGTTAGAGGAATCCCAAAGATAATGCTAAGTAAAGATGCATAAATGAACGATATATATTCATTGAATTATTATTTTGTAACATAATGGAATATGATTAAGTTCCTAGCACGGAACATTTAAATGCTAAGCGTGTGGGCAAGTAGGTTGAGACATTTCACGTAGGTGCATTTATGACTAAGTTAAAGAATCTTGTTTGTATATATAAATGATAACTTAGTTGAATATAATGAAAACTTCTTGAATACTGTTAGTATAGTTAAATGTTAACTAAGATAATCATTAATGATAATTATGAATATGTGACAATGATGGCTTTTGGAATTATTAAAATGTATTTTATATGTATAGTATTTTTCTATGAAAACTATTGGTATTTTCTCCCACACTATTGGGCATTTTGATCATACCCTATTTTTCAAGAAAACCAGATACAACAAGTGATACATCGGGTAAGGACATTGGAAAGGTTGCGTAAAGTGCATGTTGTTGTTAGAGAGCTCTGTGCGTAGTTTAATCCCCTAGACTTATATTGATAAAATCATGTATGTCTGATGAGATGAACTTGGTTTTAGACTTGAACTATTTTAAGTTTTAATAATAGAGGGATTTATGTTTTATTTTTTGGATTAAAGTATGGAACAGGCTTTATGGATAAATTATTAATTGAATGTAATTTGCATGATGAAGGGTCACCCTACTTCATAATAAAAGATGGTAATTTTTTTGTTAAGTAAATTGAGAAAAATGTTTTCTAAACTATCTTATAGGATCTACCCCCCTCCCCCTTAACACCTTGGATTAGATTTGGGTTATTCCAACGGTAACTTTAATCTGGATCTAGGCATTACAAGACACTTAGGGATAAGTTTTCTTTCATTGAGAGGGAGGGATATGACTTTCTGGCAATGATTGAAAATATGAAGGAGTCCCTAAAATTGGAAGGGTCTAAATCTTTGCTCGATTAAAAAATTTTAAAGTTCGAAGATGATTTAAAAGACTTGAGTAGTTTGTGCAGTGATGGTAATGGTTAACATGTTTCTAATGCTTCGAGTGCTAAATCCAAGACCATTGCTTGTTTTAGAGGGTCAACCAAAAATAAAGACATTAGAAAAGGTCAAACCATAGGTAACATTCCTTCCATTTACACATGTTCACATTGTGATAGGAAGGCATTTTGCTTTGATTTTAGAAGAGGTCCTAGGAAGTTTAACGATAGTGTCCCGCCAGATCCCATAACCCCTCGAGTTTGGTATACACCTATTTGGGTTTGGAAATTTGTTTTGGAGACACTAAATGTTAGGTTTGGTAAGTCTCACATGTGCACATGATTCTTCACATGTTATTTCTTATGGATGATTGCTTGCATGATTTTATTTTTTATACGCTAGTTGTGATTCATGATATATGTTTGCTAGTGTTATGACATGTGTACTTTTTGTATTATATTTTTCTTTTATTGATTCATATTTGAAAAATACAAAAAGATTTTTGGTTTTATATATTTTTGAAAATACAAAAGATTTTATTTTTTGAAAAATATTTTTAAAAACTCAAAACGGTTTTTGGTATGGCGTATTCGTGTGTTTGAATCCAATTCACTCCCGATTTCATGTGGCTATTACATTTGGTTATGAAATTAGATTCTTAGATTTATCTTAACCATATTTATGGAGTTGTTTCAAAATTGACTTCCTTTAGGGATTTGACTTTGTATATGCCTCCATACACACATGCACGAGCTTATTGAATTTTGACTTCATGATGTATATTTCAGTTTAGTGAGATGTTATCCTATCAATTTTTTCATCTACATATATATTTGACTATGAACCATTGCCCATGAGAGTTTGTTTAATATTGAAAAAGTATGATTGTACATGGAAAAGGGCTGTGAATGTATAAGAAACTTGTTGTGAAATCCATCATTTGAAGAGAGCTCGAGAAAAATTAAGGCATCAAAAAGATCAAAATATGCCCCAAAAGGGACAAATAGTTTAGTTTGATATGATCATTCAAGTGAAAAGAATATAACAGAAAAATATGATCATGTTTACATTTTGAGGGTGTTTGGATGGAAATAATCAATGGATTTTCACAATGACAATGAATCTTAGTTATGCTTAATTTGTCATGACGCTATTGATTTGTAGAATCATTAATATTCTAGGCTTGTGTGCATTGTGCTTGTTTTTTCATTAAGTTAAAATTTATTTGTCACTTGAGGCCAAATTTTAGTTTGATAAAGTTTTGCGGTCAATTAGACCTTCTTGAACATATTTGAGTGTTTTGGTTATAATTCTTTTGTTACTAGTTCACACCCATTCATTCCATTCCACGTGTTTGGACACATCGATACTATGCTAGTATGTAAAGATTATATGTTTTATGTCATGTTTTGTGGTCATTTATACCTATATCTGTGTGTCGGATTTGATTTGATATATTCGCATCTATTATGTATGCTGTTGCATGTTGTATTGTATGATATTTTTTAAAGTTTTACATTTTTTGGGAAAAAATGATTTTTTTTAGTAACTAGTTTGACACACCGCAACCCAGTTACTTATAATTAAGTTTGAAAGTCAAAGTGAGTAATACCATGATTAATTTAACCAAACCATAAACACGAGTTTTAATTTCAGAGTCATCATTGTGAATCCATATAACTAAACCCCTTTTTCCAACATTAGAGTAGTCATGCCCATAAAAACTTGATTGAAGGATAATTTAACAGAATTACATCATTTACATTAAACCAAATCTTTGTTTCTCCCATTCCTGGCTGACCCAACCCGACCTCCTAGATTTGGCAGTGACATCGTGTTACCTGAAAAAAATGTGAAGACACAAAGCAAAATAGCCCAGTGAATGCATCACTACTATACTACTGCATGAATTTAAATGAAATAAATCATGTCCATATAATTACGTATTAACTTATCTGGCTCATTCATAATGAATGACTAACTTTTCTGAATCATGATTCACATATCCTGTCTAAATAGACAATTCTCCCCCATTCCTAGTCGAGGAGTAACCCCTTGTCATTAATAGACAAATATCCCCCATTCCGGGTCGAGCAGTAACCTCTCATTTCGGAAAAGCGAAATGAAAAATTTTATATTCATAACATTATGATCATATTCGTAATAGTATAAAAATACATCATTCCAGTGAGTACACTCACCTTAGGTTGTCAACTATGTATTTATGTTTCCTTCGGGTGGAGCTGAACTAGGTTGATTATACCTTACACCTATCAATCCAACTAAATCAGTACTGAATCTCAATCATAATTATTATCCTAACACAATTATGTAACTATCCATGACTATACAATAATAATATAATTCCACTTCAATCACATTCCATGAAACATGAGTAAAGACGAAATAATGGTACACGTGTTGATAAAGTTATGAACATTCAACCGTAAAAAATACCTCATAAGGGATTTATAATAAAACCCAAGTAAATATAAAAACATAATTTTCAATGTATATACACATGAAACATGTACTCAAAATACTCTTTAGAAAGAGGAGATAACTATATTATTTCATATAGTATTCAGTATGGCCTCAAATTATTGCCTTCTATACTCAACCATCCTATATTCCCAAATTGTATAAATACAAGTATCCAAAATTATCAATATGAAAACATATATGAATTAAATTTCCAGTACAAGTGACGGTGTAATTTTTCAAGCTTCCTAGAGCAAGTTATGACCATTTCGTTACAACACAAGAAATTTGCCCTACAAGCTCCTCTTTTGTTCCTTCGATTTCGAAGAATTTTCATAAGTTTTCTACTAAATACATTTCCATTATTTTCAACCCATTTTCGTTACACATACTGAATAGTACAGAATTAAAGTTTCATAAATTTTTGACTTCATTTGCTATGTCAAAAGCTTGACAAAACTCAGGGCATACCGAAATGAAATATACAAACAACAATTATATACAACCTTGCAAAAATCACTACGGCCTAACCACAAGGAGTTAAATTCTAATTCTCGGATATGATATTAATATATGAGTCTAAGTTCATATCCAATTGGAATTTCTCAATTCTAGTAAGCACACAAAAATATATTCAAGTTTGAATGCAAGGGGTTTCAATACAAAGAAATTTTAAGGGTTTGTACATTCAACTTACCTTAAACTTTCATCTAACCATACATATATATAAAGGGCTGAAATTTTAGTTAAAAGAATTATGATTTCTATCATATAAATCAGTAATATAAGAGAAATTATAAGATTTGCAATTAGTATTACCTTCGGTATTTTTACATAATTTCTACGGATTTTTCTACACTTTTTCTCCTCACTTTTTCTTCCTAAACTTCTACTTTCTCTTTCCTCAAGCTAACAACACTTCAAACTGAACCTAGGGCTTAATTTTCTGAAGAAATAAGTTAGAGGGAGAGTTTTAAGTCGTCTAGGGCTACCTCCCAAGCCATCCAATCAAATTAAAACATTTGGTTTACTAAATGACAATTTACCACTTAAAGGGAATGGATAGATTTGCCACTCGTTCGTAAATTCAGCCTAACTTCTTACTCAGACATCCGTTTGATGCACCGTATGTTGTGTTACAACCATAACTCATATGTATAGAATTATATTGTTTTCACCTTGAGTCAGTTGTTAAATTATGAGGGTCAAAACTAGTCTCCAATAGGAACATTTCTACAAAAAAATAACTAAATTTTGTGTTTTTAAATAATTCGAGATTTCATGATTTATGAAAGTAGGATTAGACTAAATATAATCACTTAATATTAGATATACTAATAACACATTCTTCATATCACATAAGATAAGCATGATTTAATTATAATTTATCATAATTATATCTGGGTTGTCACAACTTTCCCCTTAGAAAATCTCGTCCCCAAAAATTTAATATGAAGTTCACTTACCAAACAAATGGGGATACTGTTTCTTTATGCTATCCGCCGTTTCCCAAGTTTCTTCTTTAATCCCATGGCTCATCCACATAACTTTAACTAAGGGAATAACTTTATTTCTCAATACTTGCTCCTTACGATCAATAATTTCTATTGGTTCCTCGATGTACGACAAATCTTCCTTCAGTTCAATTGGTTGAGTTTTCAACTAATGAGATGGATCCGCCAAATACTTACGAAGCATCGATACGTGAAACACATAATGTAAACAGGATAAGTCTGTACGTAATGTTAATCTATGTGCCAGGTTCCTAATTCTTTCCAACACCTCATATGGTCCAATGTATCTTGGACTTAGTTTCCCCTTCTTCCCAAATCTTATAATGCCTTTCCATGGTGAAATACGCAGGAATACAAAATCTCCCTTCTAAAATTCCAATGGATACTTCCTTTTAGCTGCATAAAATTTTTGCATGCTTTGTGATATCTTTATTCATTCCAGAATCATTTTAATATTTTCTGTTGTCATATCTATCAATTCAGGACCCAAAATTTTCCTTTCACCTACTTCATCCTAACACAAAGGCATTCTACATCTCCTCCCATATAAAGCTTCATGCAGAGCCATACCAATGCTGGACTGATAACTATTATTATACGAGAATTCCATCAATGGCAAATGATCATCCCAACTGCCTTGAAGTCAAATGCGCATGCTCGTAACAAGTCTTCTAATATTATAATCGTCCTTTCAGATTGCCCATCGGTTTGTGGATGAAATGTAGTGCTGAACTTTAAACTTGTGCTCATGGCATTCTGTAAACAATGCCAAAACATAGAAGTGAACGTTGGATCTCTATCTGATACAATTGACACTGGTGACCCATGTAAACGGATAATCTCATCAACATACATACGTCCATATTTATCCACAGTGTAGGTGGTCTTAATTGGTAGAAAATGGGCCGACTTCATCAATCGGTCTATAGTCACCCAAATAGAATCATGCCCCTTTGGTGATAGTGGTAATCCTGTAACAAAATCCATCATTATATGCTCCCACTTCCATTCCGGAATAGGCAACGACTGCAATAATCATGCCGACTTCTGATGCTCCGCTTTCACTTGCTGGCATACTAAATATTTAGCAACAAATTCTGCAATCTCACATTTCATATTTCTACACTAGTAATACTCTTTCAAATCTCTGTACATTTTGGTACCTCCCGGATGCATAGAGTAAATAGAACTATGTGTCTCTTCTAATATATCTTTCTTTAAGGGTGGATCATTCAGTACACAAAATCAATTTTTATAACACAATGATTCATCATTATTAGTATCAAAGTCTCTCTCTCTACCATCCTGAACTTCTTGTTTCCTCATCTCAAGGAACGAATCATTGATCTGCAAATTTCATATGTGTTCTGCCAATAAAGGTCTCACTAGGACATGTGCTAATAAGACAACATTAATTCAATCCCCATCGATGCCAAGTCACGAATAATTTTGACACGTACACACTGTATGCAACTAAGCATACCTGATGATTTTTTACTCAAAGCATCTGCTACTACATTGGCCTTCTCAGGTTGATGATGAATGGTACATTCATGGTCTTTAATCAACTCTATCCAACGCCTCTGTCTCAAATTCAGTTCTCTTTATGTAAACAAGTATTTCAAACTTTGATGATCTTTAAATATCTCACAAGTTTCTCCATACAAGTAATGTCTCCACAACTTTAAAGCAAAAACAATGTGTGCTAGCTCCAAATCGTGTGCAGGTTAGTTTCGTTCATGCGTCTTTAATTGTCTGGAAGCATATGCTATTACCTTTCCATTCAGCATAGGAACACATCCTAACCCCTAAAATGAAGCATATGTATAGATCATAAAAGATTCATTCCCACATGGAATAGTAAGTATAGGGGCTGAAACCAACTGATTCTTTAATTCTTTAAAACTCCTCTCGCATTATTCATCCCATACAAACTTCACTTCTTTACGAGTCAACTTTGTTAATGGTAATGCTATTGTTGAAAATCCCTTAATGAATCTGCGATAGTAACCTGCCAATCGTAGGAAACTCCTAATTTATGTCACATTCTTAGGGCTTTCCCATTCAATGATTTATTCCACCTTCTTTGGATCAACATATATCCCATTTCCCGAGACAACATGCCCTAAAAACACAATTCCATTCAACCAAAACTCACACTAACTAAATTTAGCAAACAATTTCTTCTCTCTCAAAATCTGCAATACAAGTCTCAAATATTTCTCATGTTCCTCCATGCTACGCGAGTAAATCAACACATCGTCTATGAATACAATCACAAATGAAATAATGAAAGGGTGGAAGACCCGGTTCATCAAATCCATAAAAACTGCTAGAGCATTAGTTAATCCAAATGGCATCCCCAAAAACTCATAGTGCCCATATCGAGTCCAAAAGGCTATTTTGGAAGTATCACTATCCTTTAATTTCAATTGTTGGTAACCCAATCTCAAATCAATCTTCAAAAATAATATGCCCCCCTGTAATTGGTCAAACAAATCATCGATACGAGGTAGAGGGTACTTGTTTCTAATGGTCACCTTATTCAATTACCGATAATCAATACATAATTGCATTGACCCATCTTTCTTTTTTACAAATAACACTGGGGCTCACCATGGAGAAACACTAGGCCGAATGAAACCTCTGCTTATCAGATCTTGTAATTGCGCTTTCAATTCTTTCAACTCTGTTGGTGCCATTCTATAAGGATAAAGGGAAATCGGACCAACACCTGGAGTTAATTCAATGGAAAATTCTACTTCCCTATCGGGTGGCAATATTGGAAATTCCCATGGGAAGACATAAGAAAATTCTCTAACTACTGGTATATCTTCAACTTTAAGTGATTCATTACTAACATCAACAGCATAAGCTAAATACGCTGTGCAACCTTTACTCAATAACTTTCTACTCTTAATTGCTGAGATAAGACAATTAGGGACAACATTCCTTTCTCCTATAAACTAGAACTCAGGTTCACTAGGAAGATGAAATGTAACTTCTTTTCAAAAACAATCAATGGAAGAATGATACGATGATAACCAATCCATCCCCAATATAATATCAAAATCTCTAATGGCCAATGGTATCAAATCAACATAGAAATCTCGCTCCCCCATTCGTAAGACACAATCTTTATAAACATGATCCACTAGAATTACACTTTCCATTGGGGTAGAAATATATAAGGCACAATTGAGAAATGAATATGGTCCACGCAAATATGAAACAATATGTAATGCCACAAATGAATGCGTAGATATAGGATTAATGAGTGCGTATAAATCTTTATTTGCAATAGAAAGTTTACCTGTAACCACTTCTGGTGTAGCATGGGCATCTTGCAATGTCATCGCAAACACTCTTCCTCCTGCCTTTGATCCACTTGCTTGTCCTGTATCCTCTCCCCTGGTTGCATTCCCTAGAGATGATCCTTTATGAGGTCCCACACTACGAACTGAAACCGCTCTTGATAACATAGGTCAATTCTTTCTCAGATGGCCCTTCTCATGACAATTAAAACATTCTATATTCTGTAACTTTGGGCAATTTCTCTTTATATGACCCGATATCCCACAAAAGAAACACACATTCGGATCTCCTTGTGCTGAAACTCTTGAACCTCTTCCACCACTTGCTTCACCCCTTTGTGAACTACCTCCCATGCCTCTATCATGCTGGAATTTCTGCCCTCCAAGCCTCAAATATTCTGTATCACTACCTTTTTGATAACTTGGATCGAATCTTCTTATCTTTACACCTCGTTCTCGATTCCCTCTCACTTCATTCATGTCCTTTTCTACCAACAGGGCTTTGTTCACCAAGGCTGAATAATTAATAGTCTCTAAAGCCGACAACCTTGATTTAATAACTAACTCTAGTCCATCGAGAAATCGTCGGCACATATCTTCCTCATTCCGTATAAACCTTGAAGCAAACCAAGATAAGGCTGTAAGCTTAGCTTCATATTCTCTAACAGTTATGCTTCCCTGATTCAACATGAAATATTCTTTCTCCTTTTGTTTTCGATACATTGGGGGGAAATACTTGTCATACAAGGATTTAACAAAAGCATCCCATGAGATCACATTCCCACCTCCTGGAGTAATCAAAAAATGTTGTATGGATTCCCACCAGTACTTAACTTCTCCTTTCAACATATACGCTGCCAAGATCACCCGTTGATTTTTAGTCATCCTCATTACCCCAAAGATAAGTTCAATCTCTTTAACCCAGACGTTTGCCTCTGCTGAATCAACTGCTCCTTCGAACGATGGTGGGTTCATCTTAATAAATTTCTCATGTGAAGTACTCCTTTCTTCTCGGTGTATCACCTCCTCAGCCCTAGTTAATGCTTGTGCTCTAGTTTCCTAGTCTGCTGTTCTTCCATCTGAGCCATAAATCTAGCTTACTATTCTTCCATTAGAGTCATAACACGTGCCTTTTTAGTTATCTGTCAGTTGTTGTAGCTCGGGTTCCACATTTATCTGAACAGATTGCTCAACCTCCGCTTCTGCTGGAATACTTGAATCCTCATCCTCTATTCTCACATTTAGATTCCCTCGTTCCATGCTCTTATATCTAAAATGAATAAAAGATATAACAATATGCAGATATACATATCTTTCCTAACATAATCGTTAGTATCAAATAAAATATATTTCTAACATTCACTGCCAAATCTAGACTCTTCTCATTCTAGAACCTCTAAAACCTAGGCTCTGATACCAAAAGCTGACACACCCCAACCCAGTTACTTATAATTATGTTTGAAAGTCAAAGTGAGTCAAACCATGATTAATTTAACCAAACCATAAACACGAGTTTTAACTTCAGAGTCATCATTGTGAATCCATATAACCAAAAACCTTTTTCGAACATTTGAGTAGTTAATCCCATAAAAACTTGATTGAAGGAAAAGTTAACATAATTACATCATTTACATTAAACCAAATATTGTTTCTCCCATTCCTGGTTAACCCAACTCGAACTCCTAGATTTGACAGTGACATCGTGTTACCTAAAAAAATGTGAACATACAAACTATGAGCAAAATAGCTCAGTGAATGCATCACTACTATACTACTGCATGAATTTAAATGTAATAAATCATGTCCATATAATTATGTATTAACTTATTCGGCTCATTCATAATGAATGACCAACTTTTCTGAATCATGATTCACATATCATGTCTAAATAGACAATTCTCCCCCATTCCTGGTCGAGGAGTAACCCCTTGTCATTAGTAGACAAATATCCCCCATTCCAGGTCGAGGAGTAACCTCCCATTTCGGTAAACCGAAATGAAAAATTTTATATTCATAACATTACGATCATATTCGTAACAGTATACAAATACATCATTCTAGTGAGTACACTCACCTTAGGTTGTCAACTATGTATTTATGTTTCCTTCGGGTGGAGCTGAACTGGGTTGATTAGACCTTACACCTGGCAATCCAACTAAATCAGTACTGAATCTCAATCACAAGTATTATAATAACATAATTATATAACTTTCCATGACTATAAAACAACAATATAATTCCACTTCAGTCACATTCCATGAAACATGAGTAAAGACAAGATAATGGTACACATGTTGATAAAGTTTTGAACTTTCAACCGTAGGAAATACCTCCTAAGGGATTTATAATTAAAACCGAGTAAATATAAAAACATACTTCTCAATGTAAATACACATGAAACATGTACTCAAAATACTCTTTAGAAATAGGAGATAACTATATTCTTTCATGTGGTATTCAATATGCCCTCAAATTATTGTCTTCTATACTCAACCATCCTATATTCCCAAATTGTATAAATACAAGTGTCCAAACTTATCAATATGAAAACATATATGTATTTAATTTCCAGTACAAGTGACGGTGTAATTTTTCAAGATTCCTAGAGCAAGTTATGACCATTTCTTTACAACACAAGAAATCTTCCCTACAAGCTCCTCTATTGTTCCTTCGATTTCCAAGAATTTTCATAATTTTTCTACTCTATAAATTTCTATGAGTTTCAACCTATTTTTAGTACACATACGGAATAGTACATAATTAAAGTTTCATAAATTTTTGACTTCATTTGCTATGTCAAAATCTTGAGAAAACTCAGGGCATACCGAAATGAAATATACAAACATCAACTATATACCAACTTGCAACCATCACTACGGCCTAACCACAAGGAGTTAAATTATAATTATCAGATATGATATGAATATATGAGTGTAAGTTCATATCCAATTGGAATTGATCAATTATATCAAGAACACAAAAATATATTCAAGTTTGAATACAATGGGTTTCAATACAAAGCAATTTTAAGGGTTTGTACATTGAACTTAACTTAATCTTTCATCTAACCATACATATATATATAAAGGGGATGGAATTTTAGTAAAACAATTATTATTTCTATCATATAAATCAGTAATAAAAGATAAATAGCAAGATTTTCAATTAGTATTACCTTCTGGATTTTTACGTAATTTCTGCGGATTTTTCTACACTTTTTCTCCTCCCTTTTTCTTCCTAAATTTCTACTTTCTCTTTCCTCAAGCTAACAACACTTCAAATTGAACCTAGGGCTTAATTTTATGAATAAATAAGTTAGAGGGAGAGTTTTAAGTAGGCCATGTCTACCTCCTAATCCATCCAATCAAATTAAAACATTTGGTTTACTAAAAGACAATTTACCACTTAAAGGGAATGGACATATTTTCCCCTTGTTCGTAAATTTGGCCTAACTTCTTACTCGAACATCCGTTTGATGCACCGTTTATTGTTTTAGAACCCTAACTCATATGTCTACAATTGTATAGTTTTCACCTTGAGTCAATTGTTAAATTATGAGGGTCAAAACTAGTTTCCAACAGGAACATTTCTCTCGAAAACAACTAAATTTTGTGTTTTTAAATAATTCGACATTTCATGATTTATGAAAGTAGGATTAGACTAAACATAATCACTTAACATTAGATATACTAATAACACATTCTTCATATCACATAAGATAAGCATGATTTAATTATAATTTATCATAATTATATCCGTGTTGTCACATAGTTAGTGTTTGTTATTTTCCACGTGATCCTTCGTATCTCATGTTTATGTTTCTATTATTTGTCTATTTTTCTATGTCGGATAAAAACAAAGGGGGAAAGAAATTAAAATTTAGTTTTGATGAGTTTGAATTATGGAGGAGAATTTATTTATTTATGAGTTTTACTTTGTTTCAAACTTGATGCATCACAACGGTATATGTTACTTGCCTCATGTGTGTAGGTACTTAAATATGAATTTAAGACACACGGATGGAGATAAAATTTGGGAAGAGGAAGTTTTTGAAGACAAATAGACTTATGGAAATCCGTTCTATATTTGGGAAGGGTTTTAGTATTCTTGTCATTGGAGAATTTGATTTTAATTTGGTGTTAGTTATGTTTGTTTGGTTTGCACCGAAATAGCCAAGGGGGAGATTTGTAAGAATAATTTTTCTGGGATTATTCATAGCATAAATTTAGGTTAGTTTGGCGTATCCCTCTACTAATAATCATGCACCATCAAGATGAACCAAACTCAAGAATCTCCAAGTTTGTAGACTTCCCGACATCCCGGTCAGGTATAAAAAAAATTAGAGTTTAAATTAATTTACGAAATTATATGTTGGGATGTTTATTTTTTATAAAAATTACGTGAACTTTTTTATTTTCTAAAAAGAAATTTTTTTTATGTGTTTACTGAAGGTGGAGTTTTTAAATATTTAAATTTTATTTTACGTCGTTCAAACCACATTGAGATGTCGTTCTAACCACATCTGCATTTCGTTCAAACGACACCCTCATCTTGTTTGATCCCTCGTTGATGCCCATGATCTTATATGGATCAAACAAGAGTGTAATGGTTTTTTTTATGATGTCGTTAAATAGGTCATTCGAAGGGAATTCAAACGAGATCTCAATATCCTTTAAATGAACTTATGATCTCGTTCGAATGACACACTACCTTAAATTTTTTGTATATATATTTCGTTATTCAAATTTTTAAGACTTTTACCGGAATTGAAACTGCATAACTTTTGAAAAAGTTCTTCACTTTTTGTGTTGAAAAATACTTGTTTAATTCACAGAAAAACAACCTTTAATATTTCTCTTGTGAATTAGTTTAAAACTCTAAAACGTTTTGTATCTTTGCGCACGCCTTTTGTGGAGTGGATTTCCATTACTAACTTGTGATATTTGCGAGATTCACTATTGAAGACAAAGGGTGAGGCTGACGGAGGACTACGGTCATGTGATTATTGCGAGGATCATAGTTCTTCCTTAGAGATTTTCGAAGGATAGTGCATTATACTTGTGTTAAACATCAAGTAGTTTATAAGTCAAGTCCCTTGTAAATTTCAAAGTGAATAAACATTTTTTTCCTGAAAGTTGGCCTTATTGTATTTGCTTGTTCGATTTATCTATTTTTATCACCAAGATGCATGATTATAATAAAAGATAAAGTCGGTTTCAAATTGGCTTCCACATTTAAATGGGTGTTACAATCTTTATTTGAAATCACCTGGGATTATTTTGTGCTTTTACCTACAACCTAGGAATGATAACTAAAACAAGTATTGGAGAAACTCTTCCAACGAATAGCTAAAGTGTGCGACAACCACAATGACCTAAGACCAATAGAAACATGGTTCAATAACTAGGGAGAAACCTAATGGGTATATAGTGAGTAAGAATATAACTACATTTAGGACGGAATAACAATAATACATCTTCCTCCCGTATTAAGTAATTTCAAGTTATTGAAGTTAACCCAACCCAAATGACCTAAATAAACACGGGAGTCTAATCTAAAATCTATATGAAGCCCATGTGATATATTTTCATCTTTTAGTTAAGTATATCCACATTAAAATTATTAAGTTAATATCTACTATTATGAATCAGGTACTCTACGATAATCTCATGCATTAACAGTAATTCTCTTACTAACGTTCTAAAATTATGCTTATAAAAGTATGTCTCTAATATACAAGTCTTGATTATTCTAAAGTCACAGATCAACATATACATCTCTAGTATATTCCAACAATATTATTCTCGAGTAATAAGATTATGGTTATGCATCACTGGTTTAAATGATAATGTAGTACTATCATCTGAAAGTAGAAAAATACATAATCATAAAAACTAGATAATCTGTTAGTATACTCAACTCACATCAATTCACTTGAGATATGGTCAAAGCCTACAAATAAAAGCACTAAGGCGTATCCCAATTTTCTTTGGGGATCACTCATGCATACTAGTTATAGTTATAGATTTTTCCACCTCTATAACCTTAAAGAAACAACAAAGGGAAAATTAATACGCCTTCTCCCCTATCGTATTGACTCCATAACCAAGGCTATATGAAATAACACCCACGTTTACTCCACTCAAAATACGCATACGTCAGGATTAGAATCAGAGTAAATAGGACCTAGGTAGAGCTCATCTCCATCACTAGGAATACAACGTGTGGTCAATAATGTACACGCCCCATCAAACCTTTCCTAGTACGTCTCCACGAGCACGCGCAAATTGTCCATAAATTAAATAAACAACATACACACTACTCATTAGGGTTACCCATATAATCTCAATATTACAAGTTAATACGCACACTAAATATAATTGTTTAGAAACAATACTAGCCTAAACTCATATGGCATCACTATTTAGGTATTGTCCCACACCTATTACATATAAAAATCATGATAATTCACTAACTGCCCCCACTTCATGGGTTATAAATTATAGTCTAACTATCATAGGCCTTAAGCAACTGTTAAGCATCAACTTATATAATAAATATATTTCCAAGACAGTGCCCTTAATCTAGGTATATTCTCTACCTGTTGGTGTATATAATTTTTTTAACTCAATCACTACCCTACTCAATGGGTTACTAACTTATTACCATATTTTATCTAACTAATGTTATCATTAACATTAGTGTATGTATACAAATATCTTCTCAGAACTATGAGTTTCTAAACTAGATTTTGATTTGCAAACCGACTCCCTTGATGTCCCTCTGAGAATTCCAAAGTCCTAAAATCGAATCACAATCAAATTCTATCCCAAAACATCCCCTCGTTATAGTTTGTTCGAATGAAACCTATAGTTCAAATGACATGTCCTTTCTCATTTGAACACGAATGCCTAGTCGTTATAATGAGTTATCCTATAATGATCACATGAAACTCAAATCTCATTCGAACAAGATGGTTGGAGGTACCCTTCTTCCTTGAACAAAAATGTCCATAACCAAAACAAAACTCAAACTTAAAGCCCCTAATCAAACGATTAACCATTCTCATTTGAATCTAAACTACATAATCATTATACTAATTTGTAGTAACAAACTCTAGGTTATTTAAAAAACATTTAAGGATTTAATAATATATTATAAGGATTCAACTCTGAATGGATTCTCAACAATATTATTCAAATTAGTTCGCGCATTCAATTGAATAATCAAATTAAAATGAGGAGTTTAAATATTAATATCATGAAGATTAGCGTATAAGATTTATAGGTTATGATTACTTAAATTCATGACCCAATTCAATGATTCAATGTCTAAGTTACAATAGTTCGTCATCACAAAACATGTAATTAACTCTAATTATGAAATAAAGTTATAATATGATTTCAAACTAGATTTCATGAGTTAAATTATAGATTCCAATGAACTACAATTATTTTATCACAAATCCAACTATATTCTTATTAAAACTAAACTTGCCTTGAATTTATTAAAGTATTAATCCCCAAGTTCCCCAA
Organism: Sambucus nigra; assembly: GCA_949130495.1. Lineage (NCBI taxonomy): Eukaryota > Viridiplantae > Streptophyta > Magnoliopsida > Dipsacales > Adoxaceae > Sambucus > Sambucus nigra. Next base: position 329,332,879 of record OX422217.1, on the reverse strand, counting down.
TACTCTAATCTAAAACCTCCATTATCTAAGCTAGGATTTCTCCATCTCTTCTTTACTAGTTAAGGTTCTCACAAAATGTATTTTAAAAAACAGGTTAACCTAATGGCTTATATTAGCTCACTAACCACGAAGATAGGCTAGGGACCGAAACAACCCTAACTAAAAAGGACCAAAACATGATCTAAATGGCCCGAGACTTGGCCCAAACCATTAACTAACCCAATGGGATAAAATCCCATAAAATAAGTTGAAACCAAACATTTTCAATGGCATGTTAACCTACTTAAACGTTAACATATTTTACGAGTCAATCATCTTATTAAGTTATTTTAATTATCTTATGAAAATAATTAATATCCAAAACACATATCTTAAATTAAATCATGAGTGTTAAAGTATCTCATTTTCAACTTTGTATTATAAGAACTTACTTCATGATCAGTGGGACTCAATGACGAGGGAATAGTTCGATCAAGGAAACCCCCGACATCTATCCCCTATCCATTCCATAGGCTCCCATAATACCAAGCTACTTAATTATTTATCTTGGGGAGTATTATGTCTATTCAATCATCTATAATAATACAGTCAAACCAATAGGTAACTAAACTACCTAGTCCAACATATGTGATATCTCATGGTCACATCTCAATCCATTAAATAATATATCCAAAGTCCAACATCTCAGATCACATAAAAACATACCGCATATCATATGAAAATAACACCTCATCGAAAACCCATAATCAATTCCATAATTAATAAAATACAACAAAAATACAAGGTATTACATTCTCCCCCCCCCCCCCCCCCCCCCCCTGAAATAAGGATTTTTTTCCTTCAAATTCAATTCTTTATGTACTTAACTAAAAAACCTAAGAATATCTCGTTAGAATAACATCCTTGAACAACTAAACATAATCTACTCTCTATGTAGCCTACCATGTGCTAAGGTTTCCCCTTGTACTTCATGTTCAAATGAAACTAAAACAAAAAATGTCTAACTGATGAAACATTAACTTGTACTGTCAAAAATTCCTCCATCATTTACATGTGTAAGACATCATGCACAGAGTAAAGGTGATATGTTGAGGCCGAAAGAGAGCGCCCCAACCTATCCAAGATTGAAAGAAATGACCAATGTATCAGGGTGCTAACTTCTCCGTGGAACCCAAAATTCACCATTCTCTTCATCGGGGAGACCTTAAAAAGTACTCGGTATCGCTCTTGGGACTTCAATATAGGTTTTCTTCTATCTTCATCATTGTTTTGCCTACTCTGTAAGTCTTAATACACTCTCTGTTGAGAACCACCTCCTTTGAGTCGTGTACACAACTGGATAAGAATAACATGTTAACTCTCAACTCACATTAACTTTCGTCAATCTAATGTAAAAGACCCGGATGGCCCTATGTCCACCTTGGGACCTCAGTACGCCATGATAATCTCAATGGTTTTTACTCTCCCACTCTTAGAGTAGGGTCTCTAACAACTCAAATTTATCGGATGTCTCTTGTACTCTACCTTCGCTACTCGAAGGGAAACACCTAGATATAAACTATGATACTAATTCTTCGCTTGACCACCAATACGTACTCCCTAACTAGCGGTACATCTGGTGACCCTGAAGATGTACAATGAACCACGAACTATGTGCCACGGCCAAAACTGCCTCCTATAACTTGGGAACCTTCAGCACAAACAATCTCTATTGAAGTCACAAATCACCGTCTTAATCAAAAGAAGGGGAAAAAAACATTCCAAATAATACTCTGCATACCATCTCCTAGTAAGAGAGGTTAACTATCGGGTCTAAGCACCCACGAGATAATGTTAAGTGTAATGACTACTACTTCCATTGAGGCTTCTACTTAATTAAGATGCCACTAGTCAACACAATAATGAGCTAATTCATGTATGCTAGAAATACACTACACATCAACTTCAAGAACATGACCGTAGAAATGATCTCCCCACTACTGATATAGGTCATCAATATATGGATACAAACACTTATTTTGTATCATAACCTTGCCCTAATCCCGATGGTCCACATATAAACATAGTGAACCGTCTATCTTTTAATAAAGATGAAATGGAGATTTTCCACAGTGATATAATCTTATAAAAAAATCTTGGATCAAAATCCATGGTTCCTTATCCCACAACACTCTTTCGTCTCCAATGGAGCCAACCGAAAGGTGGCCACACAATGCGACTAATTCTAGTGTCAAACGAAGGCAAAAGTTAAACTTTGGTGTAGGAGGTAACTTGGCACCTCTTCAAATACCACAAAAAGAATTTTGAACAATAGGTATCCTTTGTAATAAACCAAAATATCGAATGTGTACTTGCATCTATACATATATATGTACTATACCCTCCCTTAAGCATAAAAAAGGCTATAAGAAACATCTCGTGCCACTCATTGCAATATCTATTAATGGAATACATATCTAACTCATACATGATCATTAATAGATATCATAAGACCACGTGTCTAAAATAAAAAAAAAATGCTGAAAACCAAGCCGACCAATCACAATTGTTATGTCTTCATAATGACAACATAAATCAACACCCCTACCCACAGGGGTATCCATGAAAAAAATATAAAACCTTGAGAAAAATAGATACATGCCCCAATATCATGAAGAAAATACTACAAGATAAAATAATGAGACTCCTCGGTGTCAACATAAGAATCGTGAACGTAAGCCATAAACATACACAAAATAATATCTCATTGTTGTCTCCATCTACTAGATTCCCCATAACATCTACTACATAAATGGACCCTCTAGCCATAAGTTTACCAATTTCTTCTGAAGGAACCATCAAAATGAAGGTCCTACTGACCCTATCTCCATGGCTAGCCCTGCTGAAATTGGCCTCCTCATCCCTGTTCTCATTGGTCGTGGACCTATTGGAAAATATGCCCTTGGCCATAATGTACCGAATATTTTTTATTGTTGGTTACTTAGAACCTCTTAGAGTATGATCCCCCTTACGGTCCTTTTTTTTTGGTAAGGTCCTCCCAGTGCTTGGGATGACTCTCCACCGTCTCTAGTTTATTAGTCCCCGCCTAACAATAATCTTCTCAATATTAGGAACTTATTACTTTTAATGGTTATGAAGATCTCGGGTATGTAGGAATGTAACTTCCACCACTTGAGTGCTAGTATGAAGGATGGGTTACCCAATACTACATGTCGAATCCTTCACGTAAGTCTTGTTAATGCAATTTGTCTTCTTCACTTATGTATACATATCTTCTATCAAAATAAGATAAATATATTTGAACTCCCCCTTTTCCTAAGATACTACAACACTGCCATGACGAGGTATCGAGAACTTTATCCTAACATAGTTACGAACGATGAGTGGGAAAATACTTCCCCTCAAACCATTCGCCAAACACTTACTATAAGTCTTACGCCCAATAAGTTCTAACTCCCGACCTAAATACACTTCATGCATGTGACATCTTATAAGGAAATCCAAACATGGAATCATCATGATATGCTTTGGTCTATTCGAGTCATTCGTCACAATTACTGGTGCGAAAGGCCTATGTGATTATCTTTATAAAGACTGCAAACTCTAATCGGTACAACTCTAAAGTAGTTAAAGAAAGCAACATGGAGAAACTATGGATGCACTCAAGTCCCTAGCATATTTGAATCTAGATTAATCTGATACCAACTGTGATACCCCATAAAATTTGTCAATAGATTAATCAAGTCTAATACAAAAATTACGGGAGTAAAAAACAATTATTGACATTATCAACATGAACAAAATAAGTAAAAATGATATCAGTTAATACAACACAAGATGATAAAATACCGAATAAATTAAAAACCTCTCATACCGTTCGAATAACAATAGAATCCAACTCCAACTTTGGAATATAAAATATCTAAATGTCTCAGTTCCAAAACCGGAATAAATAAATACATCTCGTACAAATCTATGATTGGGGAATATCTAAAGTAATACATCTAACTAACAAGCTGTAGCATAATAAATATAAGGATGTAAAGGTGAAACAATGCTTGACTCCTACAACCTAGGAACGATAAGTAAATCGAGTGTTGGAGAAACTCCTCTAACGAATAGCTCAAATGTGTGACATCCACAATGGCCTAAGACAAATAGAAAAATAGTTCAAGAACGAGAATTAAATCTAACAAGTGTATAGTGAGTAAGAATATAAATACAATTCAATAACAATAATACATATTCCTCTCATATTAAGTTAATTTTAAGTTACTTAAATTAACCCAACCCAAACAACCTAAATAATCATGCGAGTTTAATCTAAAACCCAAATAAGTCACATATGATATAATTTCATCTTCAAGTTAACTATCTCAACATTAACATTCTTAATTTAATATGTTCTATTAAGAATCTCGTACCCTATGATAATCTCATGCATTAATAGTAAGTTGCTTACTAAATGTTATTGTCTTACATTAACAGTCCCTAGTTATGACTTTAAAAGTATGTCATTAGTATATCATTTTTCCATATTCTCAAGTCACTATTCAACATATATGTCTGTACTATATTCTTAAATTAATATTCCCGAGTCATAAGCTTATGGTTATACATCCCTATTATAAATTATAATGCAGTACAATCATCTCAAAGTATAACAACACATAACCACATGAACCAGAATATCTCTGAGTATACTCAAATCACATTAAATCACTTAGGCCACAAATATAAGTAAGAAGGCCTATCTAATTTCCTTCTAGGATCACTAGTTCCTACTATGTATAGTTATAGGTTGTCCCAACTATATAACCTCAAACCAATAATAAAGGGGAAAATAATATGCCTGTACACTTATCCTATAGAGTCCACAACCAAGGCTATACAAAATAACAACTACATTAACCCCATCTATGATACGGGTATGCCAAGGATGATCTGGTCTCCACTATCGAGAATATGACTCGCGGTCAGCATCATACATTCCCTATCAAGTACCTCATGATATGTCCCCACGAGAACACACACACCACTAGTATGATTGCATATAAATCAAATAAACAACACAAGACCAAATCATTATTATTACAAGATAATACACTCATTAACAATTATCTTATATATACAACACTAGGTCGAAATCCTAACGCTTAACCATCCAGGTATTTTCCCACACCGTTTAAGATAAATATTATATAATTTCTCATATTTTTGATATTTTGCCTCCCGTTAGAAACTGAACATTACATCTGTATATGCTTCCATTCTCATTGAAGACAAGTTAGTGACTGAGCAACGTTCGGAACTTTAAGTCGTTGAAATTTTCATGAGGCCATATGGAGGTATATGGCATTAAGGTTTTCAATTTAACTTAGTCAAATTTATTCAGGAATTTGAATTTTACTCAAGGCATTTAGATAAAAAGAATTTTTGAAATATTTTTTTTTCACGTTGGAACGAAATTTTACTCTTGTCCGAATGAATCATGGTTCTCATTAGCACGAGGTTTCATCATTATTTGGAATTTTTTTGGGAGTTCGTTAGATTCATTTTCAAATGAGTTTCCAACGCTTGTTATCTTCCTGACAAAGGGTTACACGTTAAAAGTCCGTGAGAAGTTCATTAGTATGAATTAAGCTATTCCTCCAAACAAGATTGACTCTTGTTAGAAGAAATCTTGATTTCCTTCGAACGAAAGTCCATTTTTGTTCGAACAAACCTGTGACACCCCTCCTAATAAAATACCTGGTGATTAATCCTATATCAAATAAAATTGGAATCTCATTTGGTTCATTCTGAGCATCACTATCGAAACTTTTCAAAACATTACTAACCACATAGTATTCAAAAAGTTGGTGTCAAATTCTATCTTTTAATTAAACCAACATACATGTAAAAATATAAACTATTCCATTCACAATAATACAAAACTGAAACTAATTGAATATTTAATAAAAGACTTGTTGAATAAACCATGGGCTGAAATCACAATCCAAATAAATATCCAATAATTAATAAAATAATCTGAAAACTAAATTCGAAAGTAACTGGGCAACATGCCCTACATAAACTGTAACTGAGAATAAATTCCAACTCTAGGATTAAAGGAATGAAGCGTCTAATACAAACTCCTACTAGAATCCACATGTGTCGCAGTTGCGTGTCCCTTGCATAAATATCAATCCCGTTGCATCCATATTTCCCGCAGGTGTGCATCCCTGGAGTAGATACCAAGTCCGGCGTCCCTGTGGATGGATGCCTAAAAGGTTTTAAAAATATTATTATAGCAAGAGTTATTACTCAAAATGTTTTGAAAATATTTTGCAAGTAATTTATGGCAATTTAAAATCGGTTATTGATTGCAAATGTTATTCTTGCGAGAACTCTCTTGAGCATCCTCACCTCTCATCTATAGCGCACGCCTAGCGTTCTATAATTAGCCGACCTAGTTGTACTACCCAAGCTAACTAGACATAAGTAGTTAACCGAACTTATCTAAACTTCTAAGTTCCCCGTACCTCCCATACAATACATTCATTTTTTTAAGATTTCTCATATGTTAATGATTTCTCATGGAACATTTGGCATGTATTTTTTTTCATATTTATAATTAAGTCTCACTACTTAATTTATATAACAATTCTCGACTGTTATCTCTCAATCTTCATAATTAAGTCTCGCCACTTAATTTACTTTAGATATTCCCAATATACTTTTAGTTTCTTAATTAATTATCTCTACTTAATTCACCTTATTATATATCCACGATCTATTACCTACTATTTCACACAAATAGGGGAAATTTACTTTATCAAACTTGGATCGAACCTGGATCGGAATGTCTCATCGAACTAGTAAATCATATCTCATGCAAGTACAGTATAGGTATTCACTCCACCTATTATCACCATAGTAAGTACACACACAACCTAACTATCATATTGTCAAAAATTAGTATATCTTTCTCTCATACTCACCGTACTTATATGTTACATTTTATTACACTCTCGTAACTTATTGAGCATTCACACAACCATAAGGGAGCTAGTTACCCCTTTTATAAATTTTAGTAGTGAAGTATAACTTACCCAACTGGTCCACTTATTAATTCATTCAAAATATCTGTAATTCGTTATCTTTCTATCCGAGAAATTTATGACACAATCTATCCCAATTCACTCTCGTATTAAATCCCTCCAATTAGACTAAACTACCAATCCCATGTAGGCCTAATGTAGTATAAATAATCCCCTCATTATATCCTATCAAGGTTCCACAAGTTTTCCATAATAAACCTTTAAAGGAACCAGGACAAAAAAAAAGGAATTATAAGTATTCTAGGAGACCGAACCGGTTCTTCCCTTGAACCAAATCGATTTGTCTCTCTCTAACTCGTCTTCTCCAATACGCTAGTGCATTTTTCTACCATTAACACACCTATAACCCACGTGACACATCACCAAACTTCATATCAATTGTTCCTAACGATTTCTACATGCATTGGGAATATTAATAACGTGATTTTATCATCAAATCATAACAAATCCTTATCAAGATTGATTTAAAACATATAATCATCAAGAACCCTAGGTTTTAAGATTCTCCATTAAAATTCGTCTAAAACCCCAAAAAAAATTCGTGATTGTCAACATATAACCTCAGATATCTTGTCCTCGGGAAATATTCAATCTATGTACATAAAATTCCTACCCAAACATGTATTATAATCATTCTTTTCTTCTCAAAATGATAACTTCATCAATCAATGAGTAAACCCTCATAGCATGGGAATTATAACTTCAAAGAAATTGAAATAAACACTTGCCTTTTGGTTTGTAGTGTATGAAGTCCGCTGGTTAGATGAAGGTTTGACGAAGAAAACACAAATCCTCCTTAGTTTGGCTTTCAATTGCTCCCCAATGGATCCCTCTCTTTTTCTCTCAAGTTTCTAGGTTTAGAATTATATTTTCTACCATTTACACATTTAGACATAGGTTAATTATACATAATCCCGTTTTTAGGCTTATGGGGCAAGCCCAAATGACCTAAACACCCCCGTGTGGACCCAGTTATGCTAAAAAGTGCTCCAAGACCCGATTACTACCCCCGGGTACTCTTTTCCCACTATCTCGACCTATTCAGAGTCAACCATGTACTCAGAATTTTCATCCAAAATACTTTATAACATCCTCCAAATTTCGACCCCAAAATGCGACACAATAGTAATATGAATAATTAAATCTCACTTCGTCAGATTTAAATAATCCATCCAATTCAAATAAACTCTCCAAATTATAAATTTAAAATTCTCTGATATAAATTAGTTTTATTTATACCAAAGATAATTAAATTCTATGTCCTAAAAATTATGGGGTGTTACATACTTCCCCCCTTACAAGGTAATTTCGTCCTCGAAATTAAGTAAAGCCTAGTACTCCAAACCTTAACTAGCTTCCAAGTCTCCTTCCCTCAAGATCACTACACCCATCTCTCACACTTTTAATCGCGAATTATTAAAAAAAATAAAATTAGTTAACTAGGTTGCCCGTACACCCTGTACCCATGATCAATCGCATAAATAGTACCCGACTTCTTCCATCTTGATATCATAATATGACCTCCATATCGTAGTCGTAATCACATACGTGTAAAATAACTGAGGTACCCAATCCATGGATTAATGACAAAACATATCCCCACTTCCAACGTTGTGGTAAGTTTCATGCGTGGGACATCTCGTAAAGAGAAATCCAAACAAAGAACCCCATGATACACTACTACCTAACATTGTCGGTCGTGGAGATCCGTTAGGCCCTTAATCCATGGCACGCACCATAAATACCCGTCTCTTGACATAAAAGTATACACATCCACTCTTATGCCACTATCACTAGTTTCCTTACGAGAAATAAATTTTGAGCTATATCACCCCCCTCGAAATAAGCCTATCCACCCCTGAATTTCATCAGTAAATGCCCCGACTTCTATGATAAAATATAACAGCACAAGACATTTTATATGTCCATCATACCATAAAATGCAATATATATACTCACATATACATATATGTATGTATATATATATATATATATATATATATATATATATATATATATATATATATATATATATATACTAGAATCCATTACAGGTGATATCTAGCACGTGTTTATCCACATTCTGGTACAATGAATACCAAGACTTACTATCACTATCCTCTATAGTTCAAATCCATCGCTAACCAGCCAAAACTGGGAACAATCATCTACCCTACTCTCAAAATTCTCGAAAGTAGTAACATATCGCATAATTTCAACATCCCCTTAGTTTACTTCTCCCCCACTCTCTCTCATGGTTAACACTAAAGAACACCCAAACCCCATGGTAATTTCATATATGTAATATGTCCACCACAACCTACACAATGACTAAATTCGACTTACCCACGAATTCTAGGAAAACATAATTTTACGTTGTGATGCCCCCACTGTCACCCAAAACATAATCCATGATCCGGATAAAAATAAAATTACCTCCATACTCTAGCTGCATTGGCTAATCCTCGGGTTCCTGGTTAAAAATTTCTCATCTGAACTGACCTAGAAACTGCTATAATGGTTGTACATACAAAATCGCGTCATATAGTTACCCCCGCCTCGTTTAGGGAAATCTCTCTTCATGTGACCTTTTTCCCCACAAACGGAGAACTTTATAGAAAATTTGCCCTGCCTCTGATCCTTCCTTTGCTGGTCTTGTCAGAAATTCTGTCTATCCGGTCGATAGTCCCTAGATCTAACTCACTTGGACTGATCCCCCTGTCGGGAACCCTAACCCTGATGTCCCACTCTCTTCTATTGGGAGGCCCCACTAGTGTTGCCCCTCCTACCCTGTCCGGCTGAATAGATTCAACTCATCTCTTTCTCCCCTTCATGTGGAAGTGACGTTCCTTACAGTGTAAGAGTGCTGCATTGACCACTTTTATATAAGTCACCAATTCGGGATCACCAATCAAGTATTGACTAATCCTCCAGGCTAACCCATTCATGAACTTCACCTTCTTTCGTTCTTCATTGTTCACTTCATTTGGTACAAAATTTGCCAAACGACTGAATTCATCCTCATACTCTGCCACTGAACGGTATCCTAGAGCCACCTCCCAGAATTTCTACCTCATTTCAGTCTCAACTGTAGGTGGGAAGTACTTACAGTCAAACCACACCCTAAACTCTGAAATGGTCATCGAATCTCTCTCCGTAGCGGTGGTAAATGACTCCCACCACTCAAGGGCTTCTCCCACTAGCCTGAAGGTTGAAAACATTTATTTTTGAATTTCTTTGCAATCTAACATTCGTAAGTGGAGCTAAAGGTACTTCATCCATTGGCACGCCGCCACTACATCCGTACCGCCCTGAAACTCGAGCGATAGATCTTTTGGAATGTCTCAATGATTTTATGCCAAGTGGGTTGCCTTGGCTGGGCCTGAATAATTGGCTCAGCGAGCTGTTGTGCCTGAGGCTAAGGGAAGGGGGATCCTATGGCCCTCATAGCTGTCTCAACGCCCTGTGACACTATCACCACCATCTGAGTAAAAAAATCATCTCTAATGGTGGTGGGGTACCTGTTGGCCCTGAGGGTCCTCCCTAACCTCATCTCTGGTTGTTACCCTCTCAGCTCGCTCTCTTATGGGTGGCATCTGAAATGAAAATCATATTGTATGAGTTCATCAAGAAATATAAAGTATTCGGTAGAAGAACGTAAATACACATACGTACAAGAATAAAATGACCCTATCATTAGGCTCTACATCAAAGAACACTAAGCTGAAATGAGAAAAGATGCACATATCCTAAGGACACTAGAACCTGATGCTCGGATACTATATGTGACACCCATCCTAATAAAATATTGGGTTTTTAGTCCTATATCAAATTAAATAGGAATCTCATCTGGTTCATATTTAGCATCATTATCGAAACTTTTTAAAACATTACTAACCAACTAGTATTCAAAACGCCGGTGTCAAATTTTATCTTTTAATTAAACCAACATACATGTAAAAATATAAACTAAGCCATTCACACCAATATGAAACTGAAACAAACTGAATACTTAATAAAAGACTTGCCGAATAAACCTCGGCTGAAATCCCTATCCACATAAATATCCAATAATTAATAAAATAATCTGAAAACTAAATCTAAAAGTAACTGGGCAACATGCCCTACATAAACTGTAGCTGAGAATAAATCCCTACTCTAGGAATAAAGGAATGAAGCGTCTAATACAAACTCCTACTAGAATCCACATGTGTCGCAGTTGCGTGTCCCTTGCATAAATATCAAGTCTGGCGTCCCTGTGGCTGGACACCTAAAAAGTTTTGAGAATATTTTTATAGCAAGAGTTAGTACTCAAGACGTTTTGAACATATTTTGCAAGTAATTTAATGCAATTTAAAATCGGTTATTAGTTACACATGTTATGCTTGAAAGCACTCTCTTGAGAATCCTCACCTCCCATCTATAGTGCACCCCTAGTGTTATATACTTAGATCACCTAGTTGTACTACACAAGCTAACTAGACATAAGTAGTTAACCTAACTTATCTACACTTCTAAGTTCCCCGTACCGCCCATGCAGTACATTCATTTTTTAACATTTCTCTATATTAATTATTTCTCATGTAACATTTGGCATATGTTATTTTTCAAATTTATAATTAACTCTCACTACTAAATTTATATAATAATTCTCGACTGTTATCTCTCAACCTTCATAATTAAGTCTCACCACTTAATTTACTTTAGATATTCGCGATCTATATTAAGTTTGTTAATTAAGTCTCTCCACTTAATTCACCTTATTAAATATCCACGATCTAATACCTACTATTTCACACAAATAGGGTTAATTTACTTTATAGTCTACTATCTCACATAAGTAGCTTATCCATACGGTACATATATATTTCACACACAATGTAGATATACTGACAATGCATGCTTCACTGAAATGTCCCCGTGTCACACATTAAGGGATATTATTTCGGAATGTCCCATGGAACATGGTTCGGAATGCCTCATCGGACGTGGTTCGGAATGTCTCCTCGAACCTAGCTCGGAATGTCTCATCGAGCATAGTTCAGAATGTCTCATCGAACATGGTTCATAATGCCTCATTGAACTAGGCTTGGAATGTCTCATCGATCTAGTCAATCATATCTCATGTAAGTATAGTATAGGTATTCACTCCACCTATTATCACCATAGTAACTAGACACACAACCTAACTATCATATTGTCAAAATTAGTATATCTTTCTCTCATACTCACCGTACTTATATGTTATATTTTATTACACTCTCGTAACTTATTGAGCATTCACACAACCATAAGGGAGCTAGTTACCCCTTTTGTAAATTTTAGTTGTTAAGTCTAACTTACCCTACTGGTCCACATATTAATTCATTCAAAATCTACGTAATCCATTATCTTTCTCTCCGAGAAATTTATGACACAATCTATCCCAATTCACTCTCGTATTAAATCCCCCAATTCAGACTAAACTACCAATCCCATGTACGCCTACTGTAGTATAAATAATATCCTCATTATATCCTAACAAGGTTCCAAATGTTTTCCACAATAAAAGCTTAGAGCAACTAGGCCAAAAAGAGGAATTATAAGTGTTCTGGGAGACCGAACCGGTTCGTCCCTTAAACCAAATTGGTTCTCCGGTCTGTAAATCGTCTTCTCCATTACGCTGGTGCAATTTTGTACCATTAACACACCAATAACCCAGAATACACTTCACTAAACTTCATTCCAGTTGTTCCTAAAAATTTCCTCATGCATTGGGAATATTAATAACGTGATTTTATGATCAAATCATAACAAATCCTTATCAGGATTGAATTAAAACATTTAATCATCAAGAACCCTAGGTTTTAAGATTATCCATTAAAATTCCTCTAAAACCGAGATAAAATTCATGATTGTGAACATATAACCTCAGATATCTTGTCCTCTGCATATATTAAATCTATCTACATGAAATTCCTACCCAAACATGTATTATAATCATTCTTTTCTCCTTAAAATGATAATTTCATCAATCAATGAGTAAACCCTCATAGCATGGGCATTATAACTTCAAACAAATTGCAATAAACACTTGCCTTTTGGTTTATAGTGTATGATTTCATTTGGTTAGATGAAGGTTTGATGAAGAACACACGAATCCTCCTTAGTTTGGCTTTCAATTTCTCCCCAATTTCTCCCCAATGGCTCCTTCTCTTCTTCTCTCAACTTTCTAAGTTTAGAATTATATTTTCTATCGTTTACACATTTAGACTTAGGTTAATTATACCTAATCCCGTTTTTAGGCTTATGGGGAAAGCCCAAATGACCTAAACACCCCCGTGTCGGCCCGATTATGCCAAAACGTGCCTCGAGACCCGATTACTACCCCGGGTACTCTTTTCTGACTATCTCGACCTATCTAGAGTCAATCGTGTACTCAAAATTGTCATTCAAAATAGGTTATAACATCCTCTAATTTTCAACCTCAAAAATGTGACACAACAATAATATGAATAATTAAATCTAACTTCGTGAGATTCAAATAATCCATCCAATTCAAATAAACTCTCCAAATTATAAATTTAAAATTCTCCAATTTAAATCATTTTTATTTATCCCAAATATAATTAAATTTCATGTCCGTAAAATTACGGTGTGTTACAAAACCCCGCCGCCTCAAAAAATATGTTTTCTATCAATAGGACCCTTTTCGAGTGATTTTGACTAGAATTTTGGAGAAAGTTGTAACACCCCATATTTTTTAGGATATAGGATTTGATTAAATTGGTAATTTAGCATTTTATTTAAATTGGTGATTTGGGATTTATTTTATTTTGAAAAATTATTTAATTTGATGATTTAGAGTTTAAATTAATTTGGCCTATTTTAATTTCATGCAAACTGTATTTTGAGGTGGAAATAAGGTGATTTCATAAAGTGACTTGGATGACTATTTAGAGGTCACGGTTGATTCTGAAAGGGTCAAAATAGTTAAAACAGTATACTCGAGGGTATAGTTTGTGTCCCGGAGCAATTTTAGGCCAAACTGGCACCGTAGGAAGGAATTTTGATCATTTGAAAAAATAAGGTAAAGATACCTACGAGTTTACAAAGTCTTTAACAGTATATAGATAGGATAGACTAGGGTTTGGAGGCTAGAAAACAAAAGGAGGCCATTAGAGAAGAAGGAGGAGCCATTTTTTAATCTTAAGGAAGGATTAAAGTGATTCTTTCACCATAAACATCATTGGAGAGTGGATTGAAAGGGAAGACCAATGAATCTATCATCAACAATTGAGATCAGACCTTCAATTAAGAGGCAGGTATTTATCGTGCATTTATATTAAGCATGTTATAATACCCATGTTGAATAGGGTTTGATTTACATTTTTGGAAGATTTAATATGAATTTGGGTTAGTATAATCCATGAATTGAATTTGGTTTGTATGTAGTCAAATTTTATTATATTGGTGACACAAAATCAAACGGTTTCGGATGATTTATAATGAACAAATATGGGTTCTTGAATAAAAGATGTGAAGAGCATGAGAAACTAGGGTTTTTATGTATTGTTAGAGGACAATCGATTATTGGATTGTATTTGGGATGAATTAATGATTAATTTACATTGGAAATCATTCTTATACATCTATGTAGTGATTAGTTATGTTGGTGTAAAATTTAATGAGGTTTCATGAAGGTTTGAGGTGTGAAAAATGAGTTAGAGAAGAAGAAGGTTCGCAAGCCGAACCGATTAGATTTACCTGTTTATCAAAAAATAAAATTTGTAGATCTTTTCGTTTTGATCGCGTGGGCGCTAACGTCGTATTTTTTGGATATTTTAAAAATTAATCATGATTTTTCTACGAAAGGGTGTCTGAGATCGAAATTTGTAGTTAGAAATTAAATCGGGGTATGGAATTAGCAATGTTCTATACGAGGACTTTGGGAATTTCAACAGACCTATAGTGGATGCTTAAACTTATTCATAATGATGATAAAATTAGACTAGCGCCTACGAGATTTTATCGATTATGTTGCGTATCGGGAATTTATGAATTGGGTTATGGGAAGAATAAGTGATTACCCAAGGATTAATACCAGTAGAATGGTGAGGTAATAACTTTTGAAATTTCTTAAAACCTGATAAGGACTCTTCGGGTAGAGAATAAAACTCGAGAAAAATACGATGAGTAGTATAATCATAAATTGATAACATGCAGAATATTTGGGAGTTATATATACTATGTATGAAACATATATTATCGGTTGAGTGTATACCTATACCGATGTCATATGTATGTATAGGTTGTGTGAATACCTATTGTGTGAATCCTTATGTTCTTTGTGTATGTTAACATACATACACTACTTGTTATCGAGGAGGTCCCGCGCAGTTGGCGATCCCACCTTGACGATTCCAGTGAGGTCTGGATTTGTGCCCCAGAGCATAGTGCTGATAATGGATAACTATGTGAGAGAAATAGTGATTTCAGCAAGTCCTTTGGGTACGATAGTCCATGATTAGGTACGAGAGGTACTTGGGCTGATAACAGAGTACGTGAGTGCGCATCATTATAATGTGTACGGGAGATGCGGTATTATTATACATATATATAATCTTACTTATGTGTGATAGTAAGGAGACTAGATAGTGTATATCTAAGCAATGTTTCATCTTACTTATGTGTGATAGTAAGGAGACTAGATATTTTACATCTAAACAATGTTTAATCTTACTTATGTGTGATAGTAACAGGGACTACATAGTGTATATATAAACAATGCTTAATCTACTAAAGAGTAAATAATAGAAAAGATAGATAGTGCAAAATCTAAAGGAAAGTATGGGTGAGAGCTTAACATCAAGATCATAATAATAACGTAAGAAAAATGTTAATTATTAGTTTTTCGATAATGTAGGGCGGTACAGGAGAGCTAGAGTGGTGTATGGTTAATTAGATGCTTGAGACCTAGTTAGATTAGGTTAGCTTGACTAGCTGGGACAGTTGGTGCTCACTATAGATTAAAGGTGAGGAACTCAAGAGAGTGTACACATCCTAACATATGTATCTAAGAACTATTCATTTACATTGCAATTTAAATACTTGCTAAATGTTTTCAAATGGTTTTTACTTGGGCTCTGACCCGTACTTGAATTTTTTTCCAAAACGTTCTAGGTGTCTAGCCACAGGGATACCGAGCGCGATAATCTATTCTAAGGATGTGTAGCTATAGCACATATAGATGCATACATGATTTGGACTTTGATGCATCGGTTACTTCATTCCTAGAGTAGGATGTAGTTCATCAATTTCTTTTGGGATTGTCTCCCATTCAGTTATTTATTTCATTCACTTTATCAAACTTTGTATTTGTGGACTTAGTTTGATTTCATTGGAAGTTTAGTTAGATTTTATATGAGAATCAATAGTTTATTCCGTACCATTTTATTTCTATTATTTACTTGATGTTTAGTTCGGATTTTCTTTACTGCATGTATGACTTGGTTATTGTGATTATTTCACTTGTTGTTATTGTTAAATAAAAAGATAAAATTTGGCATTATCTTTTTGAATACTAGGTGGTTAGTTAAATTTTAAAAAAAAAATCGACAGTGATGCTAAGAGTGAACCAGATGAGATTCTTATTTTAATTGGATGAAGGACTTGCCACCCAATATTTAATTAGGTGGGGTGTCACATATGGATTCAGAGCATCAAGTTCTAATCTCCATAGGATATGTGCAGTTTTTCACATTTCAGCTTAGCGTTCTTTGATGTAGAGCCTTATGATAGGATTGTTGTATTCTATTACGTACGTGTATTATGTTCTTTTGATATTGTAGATGTATGAACTATGAAATCATAAAACTCATTTTAAAATTTTAGATGCCTCCAAAGAGAGGACATCAGGCTAGAGCAGCAATGAGGGATGAGGTAAGAGGGGCTCAACAGGAGCACGAGGTACCTCTGCAACAGACACCACCGAGAATAGTGATAACCGCACATGTGGTCGAGGTCATGTCATAACCGTTAGTGCCCCCCAACGATCAGGCCCACCCAGGGTTGTTCGATTGGCAGAGGGTAAGAGAATCATTTCAGAAGGGTCACCCACCAGAGTTTTAGGGTGCTTTAGATGTAGTAATGTCCTGTCAGGGGAAGAAGGACCTGCAGAGCCACCGGTATATGACGGAGTGTAGTGACACTAAAAAATAGTTCTTGGAAACATTCAAGCTAGTGGGCATAACTTTCTAGCGGTTAGAGTCTATGACCACTGTAGAGGAGAGAGAGGTGATGAGCATAGGGGAGTTTTGGGTGCGGTTTGATCGCCAGCCTTTTCCGTCCGCTATTCTGACAGAGATGTAGAGGAAGTTTCTCAATGTGTCTCAAGGAGATAAAATCATGGCTGAATACGAGAAACAAATTACTCGATTAGCAAATTTGGTGAAAGATGAGGTAAACAATGAAGAGAAGGGAATGTGCAAGTTCATGGACGGACTTACCTGGAAGATCTGACAACACTTGTTGGGTAATCTATCATTGGATACATAAGCGGATGTTGTTAATGCTACTCTACTTCATTGTCAGAATCACGATCTCATATAAAAGTATAGCAACATAGTGAGTAGGTCCAGTTAGATCGAAGAGGTATATGAGAATAGTGCTCGTAGGGCACAACAACAACATGAGTACAATCTCCAGAAAGGGAACCAGGCCAAGAGGGTTAGGTCTAGGTGTTATCGATCCGAGAGTATTGGGTTCAAGAAGGTTTAACAGGGCCCTCATCAGAAGTAGCATTTTGTTCCCTAGGGCCGCTAGGGCCAAGGGAATGGCCGAGGAGGCCAGTAAGGAGAGGATCAATGGCAGGGAGGATTTCCTAGGAGATGTTTTCTTTGTAGAGGGAAAGGTCATAGGATGATATATTTCCCTAATCTAGGTAGGGGTAAACCATAAGATGAGGTTTTGGATGTACAACCATTCTACCAAGTCATGGGTTAGTTCGAACACGAGGATTACTTTCAAGAGCCTATTGATTAGGCGGTGTAGATAGCACCTTAAGGTAAATTTTCTTTATTATCTTATGATTACATGATAGATTTTAATGACATGGGAGCATCACGATGTAATATTATTAGCTCTATAATTTGTGAGTGAGTCGGATTTAGTGGGGGCGTTGACCATAAAAACCTTCGTATGTATATTTATGATTAATTATCATGGGAGTAGCGAGGAGTTTTTGTGTCGCCTATGAGAGAAAGGGGGTTTACACTACTGGGATAGGTTCATTACGTGTTAGTTGACTGCTTTCAAGAATTAAGAGAAATAAGTAGACTATTTTTCGAGTATCGACTGCTTAGCGATGATTTGAGCAAGAGTAGAATGCGATAGTTGGAGTTTGGGTTCGTTGTCCCAGAGTATGATTTATTTGGATAGGTATCACCTGAAAGAGGGTCTAACCTATATATACACGTATCTATGTTATAATGTGTTACTTGATTGATTAGGCATAAATTCTTCCCAATTTATCCCTTAATTTAGTTACTTTTAGCACCTTGAACAACGTAATTGATTTGACTTTATCTCATAATCTTGCTAGTGACTTATCCTAACGATTACACCGAGTTTCTGGTATTTCGTACTAATTTTACAGGTATCTAATGTCAAAAACGAAAGAAAGAAACCATAAGAATCAACAAAGAAAATAAGGAAAGGTCAAAAGGGAAAAAGTGTAATTTTATCCGAAATTTGGATGAGGCACCAAGATAAGTTGAAGATATCACATTCTTGAGCACATAGGAAGAAACATCACCTCAATCGGAGTCCCGGTGTAAAAGATATGAGCAGTCAAAGTTGAGAAAAAAAGTCAAATAAGCAGACCGATCTGCCCCCATTCTGGATCGGTCCGCGGTGAATAATCCATAGGACCCCAGATCAAAAGCAAACTGAAGAAGGATGAAAAATAAAAGAAACGATCCGCATGGAAGGGAGACCGATCCGCCTAAGCCCCGGACCGATCCGGCTATCGAGATTTTGTAATCTTATCCTTCTCCTATGAAGAGTCCTAGTACAACTAAAATACCTAAAATTTTGTAGGGTATATAAACCCGAGTTATTATCATTTTTATCATGGAGAATTAGTATAATTTTCCTTTCTTTCCAGAAAACCCTAGTTTAGAAATAGTTTGCAATTTTAATTTCAAGATTAAAGGTTATTCAGAATTCTGTGTTCTTAATTGCTGTTGTTGCTACTTTGGTAAGATTAGGAGTTACTTTTCATCATTAAAATTCCTTTCTACATCAGTGTACAAATTTTCTTTACTTCAATCATGGTTTACTACAATTCAAAAATTATTTTCGTTACTTTCAACATGCTAGGCTAGATTTTCCAAGGTCGGAATACATGAACCCACCCTGATGTGATAGTTGCATGTGTATAACATTAATCCTATGAATTTAGTGATTTATTATGAACGTATTGCGTAGGAACACAAAAATTATAGATTTTTAGATCTCGTTTGCTTTCGGGTAACCGGGATGCTTTAGAATGAAATTCGAGTGTCACTATCGCGATACCGATTTACTCATCCTCAGATTAAGTATGATGCGGGCTTGAACCTCATATACGTAATGCTTGGGAGTACTAAATTCTGGGTGTAATTAATCAGTTAAATTTACGATTAGTATTATACCTACAATACACTAGGATTGGGGGATTGTATTCCCGTCCTATTTTGTTTCATCACGTAGTTTAATTTTTTAAATCAGTATTCATCAGCATTTTAGGTAATTTAGTATAATCGCATCTTCTCATAATTTCATAATTGCATTTAATATAATCATTCCCAAACCAAATCAATTTTCTTTTTTCGTTTAAAGTCAGAGTTAGGATTCATTCATCTATCCAATGTCATCACAATTCTATTGTCCTATTTCCCTGTGGATATGATCTCGACTTACCGGGTTTATTACTAACGCGACAAGATTGCACTTGATCCTAGAGTGAACGCACATTAGAGACACTTTCTAAGTCGCGTCAAGTTTTTGGCGCCTTTACCGATAAATTAGGTACACTTAGGATTAGATCGAGTCAATCTAAAGCTTTGACTAAAAATTTTCAAAAATCCAAAAACATAAGAAAAATTCAAAAAGCACAAAAAGATTCATCACCATCTCTCATAAGTTATTAATTCAAAATTCTGAACTCACTCCCACACCCCATAATACTCCAACCAACATTCATGAAAATCCAAGAGTTGAGTACAACCTCGATAGCCCTCACACTCCTAATGCACCACAGTTCTGGATTCCACCTCCCACACCGTCACACTCAATCTCATATAACACTCCATTTTCCTTCTTAGGACACATCTCCAAGCACACTTCGAGCACACCAAGTGAGGACACCGAGTCTTTAAGAAAGAGAGAAATGTCACAACACGTTAGTGCAGCCGCCGATGAGGAAGAGGCCCCATACTGCCCACTGAGATAAATCTTATATCCCGAGCACACTGTCACTCCGGGATGCATTATACTCCCATATAATGTCGAGAAATTTCGTTTAAAAAATGGGATGATCCAGATGCTACCCCATTACCATGGTATGGAGTCTAAAAATCCATATATCCATATCAGGGAATTTGAGGATGTGTGTGATGCTCTCAATGATCAAACTTGCACACAACACGTGATTCGCCTCAAACTCTTCCCCTTCTCGCTGAAAGATAAAGCGAAGACCTGGCTATGGTCTCTACCTCCAAGCTCGATTCCATCTTGGAATGAGTTGGAATCTAGATTTCTCAAGAAATTCTTCCCACCACATCGAACGATCTCCATAAAGGCTCAAATTCAATCATTCAGGCAATCTGAAAATGAGCCATTTCATCGATGTCACGAGCGTTTCAATGATTTAGTTGCTTCATGCCCCCATCATGGATTTGATACAGCGCAAATCATTTATTTTCTCCTGAGGTATGTCGACTTAGATGCCCAAGCAACTCATTGAAAATCGTTGAAACCATGGGTAGTGGTCCATTTGTCGAATTGAAACTCGTTAAAACTCATTGAAACTCATTGAAACTCGTTGCAAATCATTTATTATATCAAGCAACTCATTGAAACCATGGGTAGTGGTCCATTTGTCGACTTAGATGCCCACGATGTTGAGCTTCACCTGAGGTATGTCGCCAAGACTACCCAATCCTGGGATACATCTGATCCTAATGCTCAAAATCAAAATCGTCAAGTGACCACCACTCTAATGGCGTTCGGGCTATTTCACATAGATAAGAGTTCTATGACGGACAGTCGATTAGATATGCTCGAGAAAGGATTTCGAGACATATGTGAGGTATATGGAAGAGGACCAACTGGATCCATACCAAATCGCATCGAGAAGGTGTGTGCAATTTGTGAGCCGGGTCATTCAATTGAGGAATGCCCGACTATGCCCGCCTACAAAGTAATGCTTCAGGAGCAAGTTAGTAGTATAGGAGGATTTAAGGGTAATTTCGGTGCACCGGACAGAAATTCTTACAACCCTTCATGGAAAAACCATCCTGGTTTTAGCTATGGGCAACAACATGTTGCGATGAACCCTACCTCACATGTTACCCCTCCTCCACCATAACACTTTCAATAAGCTCCACACGTTCAAGGACATGTGCAAGCACCACCACCTCCAGGAGCATATATCCCGCCACCGTGAAGAATTATCAAGGATACTATGAATCAATTTATCACTAGCTAAACTGCAACCAATGCTAGATATGATCACCTGCTTGGCCACATAAATACAAGTATGTCAAAGATACAGTCCTCGTTGAGTGTTTAAGAGAAGGGCAAGTTTCCTGCCCAGGGCCAAAGACCTCCCCAAGGTCAAACTAGTGTTAGCTCCACCTCTACTAAACATCAGGAGCAATGTCAAGCTATGACCACTCTTCGTAGTGGGAGAGTCATTGATTTATCACATCCCCCACACGACACAACGAAAGATAAGGAGATTTCACCCGACACGAAAGAGGTCGAAGATGTCCCCTTGAATGAGAATGACAAAGAAGACACTAGTGAGCCCGAGGTAGTAGTGAAACCCCCCTCCACGGCACCGTTTCCTCAAAGGTTGATTCCTTCCCATAGAGGAAACCCACGTGATGACGTGCTAGAAGTGCTAAAATAAGTAAAGATGAACTTACCTTTCCTTGATGCCATTAAGAAAATTCCAGCTTATGCAAAAGTCATCAAAGACTTATTGACGGTAAAGAGAAAGATGAAGGTAAAGAAAAATGTCTTTCTAGCCCAGAACGTGAGCTCCATTCTACTTAACGATCTCCCGCCTAAATTCAAAGATCCCGATGCACCCACCATTTCCTGTATCATTGGAGAAAATAAAATCGAAAAAGCCTTACTTGACTTGGGAGCAAGTATCAATATCCTCCCTTACTCCATCTATAGGTAACTTGATTTGGGCGACCTCAAGACCACAAAGGTCACTCTCCAATTAGCGAATTGAACCATGAAGATCCCAAGAGGCATAGTCGAGGACGTGATCATCCAAGTTGACACTTTCTACTTCCCGGGAGATTTTGTCATTTGGGACACGGAGACCTCCTTCACCTAGAGCAACCATGTTCCCATCATCCTTGGGCACCTGTTCTTAGCTACGGCTAATGCAATCATCAATACTCGGAATGGGCAAATGCAACTCACCTTTGGGAACATGACCTTAGAGACCTACATCTTCCACATAGTCCAATATACGGGGGAAGAAGATGATCTTCACACGGTGAGCTTCATAGATGAGATAGTAGAGGAGTACTTTGAGGAGAATTATTGCAGAGATGCCCTAGGGTCTTGTCTAGTGTCGATCCAAGAGAGTGAGGGACGTACACCAACTTTGAGAGGGAGGTTGGGGAGTTGAGAGAGTTACTCGACGAGAGAGCGTCGGACGAGGATGCTAGAGATGTAAATTGGGTTTCTAGATTCGAGGAATTACCTCTGAGGGATACACGCATGGTTCCCTCCAACGACAAATTTCCAACCCTCGAATTGAAGAAACTCCCCTCCCATATTAAATATGCATACCTAGGAGAGGATGAGACATTTCATGTTGTTTTCTCCTCTATCCTAGACGAAGAGCAGGAGGGTAAACTGTTGAAAATTCTGAAAAAGAACCAAAGTGCTTTTGGTTGGTGCATTGCTCATTTGAAGGGGATAAGTCCTTTGATTTTCACTCACAAGATCCACCTCGAAGAGGATGTCAAGCCCTCAAGAGAAATGCAAAGAAGACTAAATCCCAACATGAAAGAAGTAGTGAGAACCAAAATTATCAAGTTATTGGATGTCGGGATTATCTACCCAATCTCGAATAGTAAGTAGATGAGACCTATTCAAGTAGTCCTGAAGAAGTCGGGTATGACAGTGATTGATAATGCCAAGGGAGAGCTAGTTCCCCAACGTACCACCACCGGGTGGCGCATTTGTATTGATTACCGGAAACTCAATGCGGGAACTAGGAAATACCACTTCCCCTTGCCATTTATTGATCAAATACTTAAGAGAGTAGCGGGCCACCCTTACTATTGCATCCTTGATGGTTATTCTGGATATGACCAAATTGAGGTAAATTTACTTGACCAGGAGAAAACGACCTTCACTTTCCCTTTTGGTGCGTTTTCCAACAAACGCATGTCATTTGGCTTGTGTAATGCACCCGCGACCTTTCAAAGGTACATGTTGAGCCTATTTAGCTACATGGTCGAGAGAGGACTCGAAGTGTTCATGGACGATTTCAACATTTTTGGCACCTCTTTCGATCGTTGTCAAGAAAAACTAGAAAAATTACTTGGCCGGTGTATGGAAAAGAACTTAGTGCTCAATTGGGAGAAATTCCATTTCATGGTCACCGGGGGAATAGTTCTTGGCCACATAGTATCATCCAAGGGAATAGAAGTTGATAGGGAAAAAATAGATGTCATAGTTGATCTTCCCCCACTAAAATCATTCAAGGACGTGCACTTTCTTGGGCCACGTGAGGTTTTATCGAAGGTTCATTAAGGACTTTAGCACTATCGCTAGACCCTTAAGCAA
Source organism: Sambucus nigra (assembly GCA_949130495.1). NCBI lineage: Eukaryota > Viridiplantae > Streptophyta > Magnoliopsida > Dipsacales > Adoxaceae > Sambucus > Sambucus nigra. The sequence goes on along the minus strand of OX422217.1, from coordinate 329,308,709 downwards.
CCTGCTCATAAAGGAGACCCCATTCGAGTGGACGGAAGCCTGCCAAAGCTATTTTGAAAAACTGAAAACCATGCTTGTGTCCTCTCCCATCATGCAAGTTCGGATTGGTCTTTACCATTCAAACTTATATGTGATGATAGCGATTATGCAATAGGGGATGTTTTGGGCCAAAGAAAATATAAGCAAGCTCACGTCATCTACTACGCTAGCGGGGCTCTAACCGGACCACAACTCAACTACTCTACCACGGAGAAGGAGTTGCTAGCGGTAGTCTTTGCCCTTGATAAATTTCGGCCATACCTTATCGGTTATCCCATTACTTGCTTCACCTACCACATGGCATTGAAATACCTACTTGCAAAGAGAGATGCAAAGCCGCGCCTCATAAGGTGGATCCTACTCCTACAAGAGTTTAATATCTCCATTAAAGATAAAAAAAAGGGGTAGAAAACGTCATTGCCGACCACTTATAATGGATTTCGTCCGATGTACCTAGTGATCCCATCCCCATAGACGAATACTTTCCGGATGAGCAACTTTTTGTTACCTCTTCTTTGCCCTGGTTTGCGAACATCGTGAATTACCTTGTCACGGGAGCCGTCCCTCCCGACTGGACACTGCAAGATAAGAAGAGGTTTATTACTTGGTCGCGCATGATTTTCTATGACGATCTCTTCCTTTTGAAATATTTCACCGACCAAATCATCCGAAGATGTGTACCAGATGATGAGATCCCGAAAGTCATCCAGTTTTGTCATTCGAAAGCTTGTGGAGGCCACTTTTTGACGAAAAAGACGGCCGCTAAAATTCTGCAATGCGACCTCTATTGGCCCATAATATTTCAGGATGTGAACGCTGCTTGCAAATCTTGCAATAGGTGCCAACAGATAGGGTCCATTACCCGACGAGACATGATGCCTCTTACCCCCATACCCATTATTGAGATCTTCGATTGTTGGGGTATTGACTTCATGGGCCCTTCCCCCCATTCTTTGGTTTCCTATACATCCTTGTTGCGGTAGACTACGTTTTGAAATGGGTGGAAGCTATAGCTACCAAGACAAATGACAACAAAGTGGTGATTAAGTTCCTACAGGAACACATACTTTCCCGCTTCGGTGCACCGAAAGTGATAATCAACGATAATGGCATGCACTTTTGCAATAGGACATTTGAGAAGGTAATGAAAAAGTATGGTGTCGTTCACAAGGTTGGAACGACTTATCACCCACAAATGAATGGGCAGACCAAACTAGAAAATCGGGAAATCAAGAATATTCTTGAAAAGATCGTCAATCCTACCCGAAAAGATTAGTCACTTAGATTGAACGATTCGCTATGGGCCTATCGTACTGCATATAAAAATCAACTCGGCATGTCCCCTTTTCGCTTTTTGTATGGAAAACCTTTCCATATTCCCGTTGAATTAGAGCACAAGGCGTATTAGGCGATTAAGCAATTGAATTATTCCATGGATAAGGCCGGTGAAGCCCGTAAGCTTCAATTGAACGAGTTAGAAGAACTACGCAATGATGCATATGAGAATGCTAAAATTTCCAAAGAAAGGATGAAACTCGCTCACGATAACATCATTCGACGCAAAGAGTTTCTTCCCAGGAAAAAAGTTCTTATCTATAACACTCGGCTTCATCTCTTTCCGGGCAAGTTGCGGTCACGATGGTCTGGCCCGTTCGTTGTGAAGAATGTTTTCCCTTACGGAGCTGTTGAATTAGACGATTTAAAAGGGGGAAATACATTCAAAGTAAATGGACAACGCCTAAAGCCATATCTAGAGGCGTGTGTGGAAGAAGACGACACCATCTGGTTGTCGGACCCCGTTTACGGGGTAAAGTGAGTTGCTATAGTGAGGTCGTCGCACCCCCTACGCGTATGGGGTGAGAGTCGTGTCTGTGGTGAGATTCGTGTGTGTAGTGAGAGTCGAGTGTGTAGTGAGCGTAGATAGGATTAGGGTACACTCGGGAAAAAGAATTCACATGTTTCGGGAAAATTATGTCAAGCTGTGTTGGTCATTAGTATCGAGAGGTTTTTAATCCAAAATTGATAGGGAGTATGTTATGAATGTGAAAATTCTCGAATAAGAGAGATCGAAATTAAGTTAGGGGGAAATCCAGCTCAAACATAAGAGCCGGACATGTTCCTTTATTTTAGGGCTGGACCAGTCCGTCCCAGATCGGTTCCTTTAATTTTGAGACGAATCGGTCCGGTAGTCGAATTGGCCTTCATATTAAAGGACTGGACCGGCCCGATCCCCAGGCGGACCGGTCCGCTTTCTGCAGATCTGTTTTTTCCTTTCACAATGTTCAACCCCCTTCTCCCCAATCCCATTCATTCCTTCCCAAATCATCCACACCACTCCCAAGCCTAACCTTTCCCTCCCAAATACACCCCCTTTTCCCTCCAAACCTTTTCCCTCCAAATCCAAGCCCTACCCCCACCCTTTCACCTATAAATAACCACCCAAACCCTCCCTTTCCCTCCACACCTTCAACCTAACTCCTCTATTCTCCCTCCCTAATTTTCCAGCAAAAATCTCTCTCACTATCATGGCCGAAAGAGCTTCCCCCACTAAGTATGACTCCACAGACATCCTCCCCTCCGGCCATGGGGAATTCCATTCCCGCTAACAGGAACGGTGGTGCCATCGGTTTTTCAACCCAGATCGAAAACTCCATATGGAGCGCGCTGTCCAATGGACCGGTCTGCCAAACTCCATCACTACCCTATTCATGGATGGGGGTTGGTGTGGATTCCTCAATGAACCCTATGAAGCGGTTTGGGCATCTGAGGTTCGATCCTTTTATGGAATCCTTGTTCGGATGGGCCAATTCGAGACTCAAGCGTACATGGATGGTACCGCCATCCCCTTTTCATTGGCACTTCTCACGGCCAAGTTGGCCGAATACGATGTTCCCGACGTTTAAGAATTCACTTATCCAAGGAACTTCGCCCCGGTCGCCAAAGACGTGATCATGGAACGCATAGCCCCGAATGTTACATGGATGGCGCAAACTATCTCCGTTTGTCACCTCAATGAAAAATCCCGCCTAACCTTCCAAATAGTGTGTGCCAATATCTTGCAAACATCCAACGATTCCGTGATGCGGCCCCATCAGGCCACATTGACCTATCACCTATTTGATCCACACACTTCCATCCAATTGGCACGAACCCTATATGTCGACATCATCACCGCGACCTTGGATGAGAAAGGTGCAGCCCCTCTTCCATATGTAACATTGATTACCTCCATCCTCAAGGATGCTGGCATAGCGGCGCCACTCGATCTTACTCGCATTCCCTATCCTTTTGGATAGGGAACCCGCACTAAGAGCGCCAAATAGCTAGATGTCCTTCGGGCGAGGCGGGGTAGTGATAGTGAGGAAAAATCTCCCTCAAGTGAAAGCGAAGAAGAAAAACCAGTCGGTGCTGATGTGGAAATGGGGGATGTCGGTACGGATGAGGAGTCAGCGGACGAGGAAGATGACCCTGATTTTGAGTGGGCGGGTAGCGACCTCATGAACCGTATGGAGGCGCTTGAGACGAGCTTCAAAAACTTTTTGACCGATTACCGTCGGGATACCAGCTTGATGTTGTGCTTCCAAGCGGACATATACCGACGCCAAGGGGATCCTAATGAGCCCCTGCCATCTTATTTTTATAACCCCTATGGTCCCGACGCGCCCGGTTCTTCCCAACCCCCGCCCTAGTGAAGCTTGATGTGGTTATGGAAGTTTTTATTTGTTTTTCCCTGTTCACATGGTTGTCTGTTTTTCCTGTAATTGAACCATCGTTCTGTTTTCTATAAAATCTCCATTTTCACCATTTGTTTGTTTTATTTATCGCACTTATTATTTTGCCTTGTTTAGATTTTAGTCATTTTTACTTGAGGACAATGCAAAAGTCTAAGTTAGGGGGGGTCACAAGTGCGTATTTCTAAAACTTCACAAATTTTCAAAATGCCCAGAAATTTCAAAAAAAATCATAAAATTTTGAAAAACCCAAAAATATTTTTGTTCAAAATAAATAAAAATTGGAATTCAATTTTTTCAAAAATATCATTAAAAGTCGGTTTAGAGTCTCAAGTTGTAAAAATTCAACATACACAAAACCGAAATTGACTAAAGATGGAAATTGAAAGAAAATTGGCGACTTAACGAATAAGTGTGGAGATTAACAAACCCGGTGAGATTTGAGCCTATCACTTTTTGCGAGTTTTTAAATCAATCTGAGTTAATTGTTAACTCAAACTTCTTTTTAGCGCCTAAAGTCATCGAGGATCTCAATCCTTTCATTTTGATCGGCTATGAAAAACGTGTGTGATATTAATTTGAAAAATGTGCCAAAATTGATCTCTACACTTAAATTCATCTCGAAATGCATATGGTAACGCAATTGGTATTTTGGACAATGAAGTAGGCCCTCGTTTGTTAACCAAAAATATTGGCCAAAAAAGATGCGAAAAATCACCACTTTTGTAACCCAAATTGAGCCAAATAGATTTTCCCTTTCTTTTGACAACCGAAAAAACCCAAATAGACCGGAATTGTGAAAATTTGAAAAATTCAAAATTTAACTCTGGAAAGTGCATAAAAAGGGGCAAGAGAAAAATAGATATGCTCAACAAAAATAGCAAGAAAAGAAGTAAAAAACAAAAAAAAAGAAGAAAAAATTGAGCAATAGCCCGAAAAAAGCACAAATGGACATCATAAATGACTTTTTCAATTCCAACCTTCCCTACCATTTTCATTTTATCCAATATACCTTAAAACCCGAAAAAGTCCTAACCGAGTCCAAATTGCGAAATTGGTTACCGTGTGGAGAGCTAATACACCAAAAGATAATAAAAGAGATTGAATGTGCGAAAAAGAGGCAATGTTCCCGTTTTTAAAACCGTAATCGGTTGATGAGATCCTATCACTATAAAAAAAATTCGTCTTTCTACTTGTATGTGTGACTTTGCGTCCATTATATTTACTCTTTATATCATGCATACTGAGGGAATAGCCACATTCCGAGTGATTCGTTTCAGAGAGCATTCCGTGAGAATTTGAAATCAAAACAAATTTTTGAAAAAGTAACGTAATGATCAATCGGTGGAAATTGGCGGTTAAATTTCTGGCTTCGTACACACGCACTACGATTTGAGACTATTGAACATGACTTGATGATGACTATTTTATGAAAAAAGTTTGAATTATACATTTTTTGCGTATTTTGAAGTTTCTTTGAGTCGAATTTTGTGGGAATATTCACTGCAAACCCTCATGAAACATCACTCGTCCTACTAGGGTGACCTAGGGGTTTAAAGGCTTGTTGCATACTCTAAATGCAATCGCTTGCCCACGAAAAAGGTATTCTATCCTAATAAAATGTTTTTCAAGAGTTAAGTCGTGCTAGGATTCTTTTAAATTGCTCGGGACACGTAAAGTTCTAAGTTAGGGGGGTTGATTAGCCATAAATTCTTCCCAATTTATCCCTTAATTTAGTTACTTTTATCACCTCGAACAACGTAATTGATTTGACTTTATCTCATAATCTTGCTACTGACTTATCCTAACGAGTACACCGAGTTTCTGGTATTTCGTACTAATTTTGCAGGTATTTAATGTCAAAAATGAAAGAAGGAAACCGAAAGAATCAAGAAAGAAAAGAAGGAAAGGTCAAAAGGGCAAAAGTGTAATTTCTATCGCAATTCGGATGAGGCACCTAAAGCGAAGTTGAAGATATCACATTCATGAGCACATAGGAAGAAATGTCACCTCAATCGGAGTCCCAGTGTAAAAGATATGAGCAGTCAAAGTTGAGAAAAAAAGGTCAAATAGGCAGACCGATCCGCCCCCAGTCCAGATCGGTACGTAGTGCATAATCCAGAGGACCCCGGATGGAAAGAAAACCGAAAAAGGATGAAAAATAAAAGAACCGATCCGCATGGAAGGCAGATCGATACACCTAAGCCCCGGACCGGTCCGGCTATCGAGATTTTGTAATCTTATCCTTCTCCTATGAAGAGTCCAAGTGAAACTAAAACTCCTGAAATTTTGTAGGGTATAGAAACCTGAGTTATTATCGTTTTCAGCACTGAGAATTAGTATAATTTTCCTTTCTTTCCAGAAAACCCTAGTTTAGAAATAGTTTGCAATTTTAATTTTAAGATTGAAGGTTATTCAGAATTCTGTGTTCATAATTGTTGTTGTTGCTGCTTTGGTAAGAGTAGGAGTTACTTTTATTCATTCAAATTCCTTTCTACATCAGTCTACAAATTTTCTTTACTTCAATCATGGTTTACTACAATTCAAAAATTATTTTCATTACTTTCAACATGCTAGGCTAGATTTTCCAAGGTCAGAATACATGAACCCAACCTGATGTGATAGTTGCATGTGTATAACATTAATCCTCTAAATTTAGTGATTTATTACAATCGTATTGCATAGGAACACGACAATTTTAGATCTTCAAATCTCATTTGCTTCCGGGTAATCGGGATGCTTTAGAATGCAATTCGAGTGTCACTATCGCGATACCGATTTACTCGTCCTCAGATTAATTATGACACGGGCTTGAACCTCATATACGTAATGCTTGGGAGTACTAAATTCTGGGTGTAATTAATCAGTTAAATTTACGATTAGTATTATACCTGCAATACACTAGGGTTGGGTGATTGTATTCCCGTCCTGTTTTTCTTCATCACATAGTTGAAAGTTTTAAATCAGTATTCATCAGGATTTTAGGTAATTTAGTATAATCGCATCTTTTCATAATTTCATAATTTCATTTAGTATAATCATTCCCAAACCAAATCAATTTCCTTTTTCCTTTTAAATTCAGAGTTAGGATTCATTCATCTATCCAACGTCGTCATAATTCCGTTGTCCTATTTCCCTATGGATACGATCCCGACTGACCGGGTTTATTACTAACGTGACAGGCTTGCACTTAAGCCTAGAGTGAACAAACATTAGAGACACTTTCTGAGTCGCGTCAATGATAGACTCTTAAAAATACATTTGTATGGTTATATTGAATCCAGATGAGTAGGGAAGTTTACTGATGTGATTCAGGGTATATAGTCTTTTTATCGAGCGGAGAGATATATCTCATGATTTATTCATGCTAAGAAACTAGTGATAGTAAGAGAGTTTTGATATATGTTGTATTTTGTAACATGAGAGTGGATGAGTATACTTTTATGTCGAGAGACAGAGATTTGGGGATACGTGCCTAGACTGAGGGCTTAATGGATCTCAATGACCAGAAATGTTAGGTAGTAATGTATCGAAGGGGTACCTTATTCGGATTTCGCTTTGCAAGATGTCCCACGCATGAAATGTAGCGTAAAATTGGAAGTAGGGAGATATTTGGCCATAAGGACTTGAGTTTAGTACCATATCTATGGTTCATTTATGCAGTTATATCTGAGGAGTGATAACTATGTTATAACTATGTTATAAATTGAGGCTAGTAGGGCCGAGTAACATTGGTACAGTTATGCATGGATATAGGGTGCATGGGCGCCCTAAGTAGTTGAATCATTTTTAATATTATCCGCGATTAGGAGAGATAGAAGTACATGTAGTGATCTTCAGAGTATGTGATTCAGGTAGTGTAGAATCCTTGGAGTACTAGACTTATCAGAATTTTGAGGATAAAATTCCTTTGTAAGGGTGAAGTATGTAACACCCCGTATTTTTTAGGATATTGGATTGAATTAAATTGGTGATTTAGCATTTATTTAAATCGGTGATTTGGGATTTATTTCATTCGAAAAAATTATTTAATTTGATGATTTAGATTTTAAATTAATTCAATCTATTTTAATTTCACGTGTGTCGTATATTTAGCTGGAAATAAGATGATTTTATAAACTGAATCGATTGACTATTTAGAGGTCACAGTTGATTCTGGAAGGCTCAAAATAGTTGAAATAGTTTACCTGAGGGGTATAGTTTGGGTCCCGGGGAAATTTTAGGTCAAACCGGCAACGTAGGAGGGTATTTTCATCATTTAGAAAAATAGGGTAAAGAGACCTACGAGTTTACAAAGCCTTAATTAGTATATAGATGGTATAGGCTAGGGTTTATAGGCTAGAAAACAAAAGGAGGCCATTTTGTAACCTTAAGGAAGGATTCAAGTGATTCTTGCATCACAAACATTATTGGAGAGTGGATTGAAAGGGAAGACCAACAAATCTATCATCAAAGCAAGAAATTAGACCTTTAATTAAGAGGCAAGTATTTATCTTGCATTTATGTTAAGCATTTAATTTACGTGTTTTTGGAAAATTTAATAGGAATATGGGTGGTTATAATCCATGAATTGAAGTTGTTTTGCATGTTATCATATTTCCTTATGTTAGTGATACGAAACCAGAGGGTTTGGGATGAATTATCATGAAGAAATATGGGTTCTTGGTTAAAAGATGTGAGGAACATGAGAAATTAGGGTTTTTTATCTATTGTTAGAGGATAATCTATTATTGGATTGAATTCACGATTAATTAATGATTAATTTATGTTGGAAATCACTCTTATACATTTATGTAGTGATTAGTTATGTTGGTTTAAAATTTGGTGAGGTTTCTTGAAGGTTTGAGATGTCAAAAATGGAGGAAAAACAAGTTAGAGAAGAAGAAGGTTCGCAGATCTAGTAAGACGAACCGGTTCGATTTTGAGGTCGAACCATTTTGATTTACATATTTGCAAATAATTAACTTTGTGGATATTTTTTTTATGATCACGTGGGTGCCAACGTCATATTTTTTTATTTTTTAAAAATTATTTATGATTTTTCTACAAAAGGGTGTCAGAGATCGAAATCTGTAGTTAGAAATTGAATCACGGTATAAAATTAGTAATGTACTATTCGAGGACTTTGGGAATTTCAACATACCTATGGTGGAGGCTTAGACTTATTCATAATGATGATAAAATTAGACTAGGGCCTACAAGATTTAAACGATTATTTTGCGTATCAGGAATTTATGAATTGGGTTATGGAAGAATAAGTGATTACCTAAGGATAAGTACCAGTAGAATGGTGAAGTAATAACTTTTGAAATTTCTTAAAGGTTCATTAGGACTCTTCGGGTTGAGAATAAAACTTGAGAAAAATACAATGAGTAGTATAATGGTAAATTGATAATATGTACAATATTTGAGAGTTATATATACTACGTATCAAACATATAATATAGGTTGAGTGTATACCTATACCGATGTCATATGTATATATAGGTTGTGTGAATACCTATTGTGTGAGTACTTATGTTCTTTGTGTATGTTAACAAACGTATGCTACATGCTATCACGGAGGTCCCGTGCAGTGGGCGATCCCACCTAGACGATTCGAGTGAGGTCTCTATTTGTGCCCTAGAGCATAATGCTGATAGTGGATAGTTATGTGAGAGAAATAGTGATGCCGACAAGTCGTTTGGGTGCGTTAGGTATGTGCACAACCCCAGAGACTTAGTGCTATGTTCGCCTCCAATATGTGTGATTTGATTTATGGTTCAAGGAGACATTCTGAACCGATAGTCTATGATTAGGTACGAGAGGTACTTGGACTGATAACAGAGTACGCGAGTGCCCATCATTATGACTTGTACGGGAGTTGTTGTATTATTATTATTATTAATATTATTATTATTATTATTATTATTATTATTATTATTATCATTATTATATAAATACTCATGGATGTTTAATATTACTTATGTGCGATAGTAAGGAGACTAGATAGTTTATATCTAGATAGTTTATATCTAAACATTTTTTAACATTACTTTTGTGTGATAGTGTATATCTAAACAATGCTTAATCTACTTAAGAGTAAATAGTAAAAAAGATAGATAGTTCAAATCTAAAGGAAAGTAAGGGAGAGAACTTAACATGAGGATAATAATAATAACTAGAGAAATGTTAATTACTAGTTGTTCATTAAAGTACCGTATGGGTGGTACAAGAGAGCTAAACTAGTGTATGGTTAATTTTATGCGTGAAACCTAGTTAGATTGGGTTAGCTTTACTAGGTTGGACATTAGGTGCGCACTATAGATGAGAAGTGATAAACTCAAGCGAGTGTACGCAGCCTAACATGTGTATCTAACAGCTGATCATTTAAACTGCAATTTAAATACTTACTACATGTTTTCAAATGGTTTTTACTTAGGCTCTTTCCTGTACTTACAAAAAAAATTTCCAAAACTTCTAGGTGTTTATCCACAGGGATGCCCAGTTTGATGATCTGTTCTAGGGATGCGTAGCTACAACACATGTGGATGCTTGCAGGATTTGGACTTAGACACTTCAGTTACTTTTGTTCCTAGTGTAGGAGGCAGTTTTGTTATTTCATTTGGGCATGGCTCCTGTTCAGTTATTTATTTCATTCACTTTATCAGACTTTGTATTTGTGGACTTAGTTTGATTCCATTACATGTTTTGTTGGATTTTAAATGAGAACCGATAGTTTATTCGGTACCATTTTATTTATGTTATTTATCTGTGTTTAGTTCATATTTTATGTACTGCATAGATGAGTTGGTTATAGTGATTATTTCTCTTGTTGTTATTGTTTAATAAAAAGATAAAATTTGGCATTATCTTTTTGAATACTATGTGGTTAGTTAAATTGTAATAAAAATTCGACAATGGTGCAAAGAATGAACCAGATGATATTCTTATTATAATTAGGTAAAGGACTGATCACCTGGTATTAAATTAGGGGGGTGTAACAAAAATAAATTCTCATACCTGTTGCAAAAGTTTTTCTCTTTTGTCTTTTTAGAAAAGCACTTTGTTTTCCAAATCACTCATCCACAGAATGATTTGTTGAGTTTGTCAAACCATAGTTCCATACAAAAATATCGAGCCCTTGTATAGTATTCTCTACATCTGACATTTATGGAATTGAAAATCTACTATTGAAGAAGAAAGGCTTTTGTATTATGAGGATGATCAGTGGATTCTGGAGAATATTTGCTTCCTATGTGTGGTGCTAGACTGCATCATTATTAGTTGAAAATTTTAATACCCTGTGTATTATACTTATTGGATCTTTAAGTAGTCTCTAAGTAATTCAAGTCTGTCAAATTCTTAAACAATGTTGAATCAAAAGGTTTTTCCCGAAAGGGAGTTTTTCCTTAAACATTCTTTTTTTTAAGTTTGTGTTTGGTTTGACATATTTATCTTGGACTTTATCTTGCATGCACACCTTATTCTAATCAAGATAAAATTTTGGTAAAAATTGGATCTGTGTGTTTATGTGACCTAACATATAAGTGAATCCATATAGCCCCATATTTTTCACATGTAATAGTTAAAAAAATCAATATAATTCATTAACCACCCCACTCGAAGACTTAAAAAATATATTCTAATTATCACTGGACCTACATAACCGTTAAGCATTAACTATTACTATAAATCTCTTTTCTGACTACTGCCCTTATTATATGTATAATCTCGACCAATTGGTGTTCATAATTATTCTAATCAGTACTCTACTCGATGGGTTTATGACTTATTCTCATCTTTTATGTAACTAATGTTATTAGTATCATTACATAAAGAATAAAAATCTCTACGTAGAACTATAAGTCTCTATACTAGGATTCGATCTGCAAAACTACTCCAATCATATACCTTTAATTGATCCAAAATCCTAAAACCGAATTTCAATCGAATTCAAATCCAAAATGATCCGTAGTCAAAGGTCATTTTGAAATGTTTGAACGAGATGTCCTTTCTCATGCGAATAATAACTCCTGGTAGTTAGAATGAGATACCCACTCTCAGTCGAACGACACTCAAATCTCATTCAAGCAAGATAGTCGTTGATGCTCTTTATCTTCCTTGAACAAAAAATGTCCGTAAACAAAACAAAAAGTTAACTTAAACCCTTTAATAAAGAGTTACCAATTATCATGTGCATCTAAACTTCATAACCACAATTTTAATATGTATTAACCAACTCTAAGTCATTTAAACAATATTTAAGAATCTATTCACAAATTCCAAGGATTCAACCCTAAGTTCATTATCTTAACAAAATTCATTAAATTAGTTCACATTTTCAATTCAATAATTTAAGTAAAGTTAGGGGGTTACAGATTAATATAATTAGTATTCGTATCTATGTTTTATAGGTTTTAATTACATAAATTTACGATTCAATATAATGACTCACTGTCCAAGTTACAATAAGTTATCATTACAAATTAACTTATAATATGATTTCAAATGACATTTCAGGAGCTAAATTATAAATTCCAATGACATACCATTATTCTAGGACAAATCAAACCTTATTCATAATCAAAATAGGCTTTCCTTTGAATTATTGGAGAATCAATCCCCAATTCCCCCAATCTTCTAAGACAAATCCTTCATTCTCGAAGCTATGGTTTCTCCACCTCTTCCTTAGCAGTTAGGGTTCTCCCGAAAACTTATTCTAATAAATATGTTAAGATAATGAGTTAAATCAACTCACTAACTACGAAATTAGGCTAGGGGCCTAAAATAGCCCTAGTATAGAAGGCCCAAAACATGCCCCAAATGGCTCAAAACTTGGCCCAAACGAAATACTAACCCAATGGGATAAAATCCAATTATAATAAGTTCAAACTAGGATTTCTCAGTGTCATACGAACCTACTCAAATCTTAATATCTTTTACCAATCAATCATCTGGCTAAGCTAATTTAATTATCTTATTAAATTCATTAAATAGCTAGAACACACAACTTAAATTAAATCTTTGTTGTTAATTAATTAGATTGCAATGGGTATTATAAAAACCTACATCATTATTGGTAGGACCTGATGCAGAGGTAATAATGCAAATAAGAAAACCCCCTATACTATACTTATGCTCTGACCATTCCATAGGAACCCACAATATTAAGTCACTTAATAAATTATCTTAGTGAATATTACGAGTTTATAAAATCTATAGCAATACAGTGAAGTCAACGTGTAATTCAATTACGTAACCCAACATATGTGACATCTCACTTAGCCCATTAAATAACATATCAAAAGTTCAACATCTCAAATCATATAAGGACATATCGCATGCATAAGAAAATAACTTCTCATCGCAGACCCATAATCAATTCCAAAATTAATTAAATATTACAAAAATACTGTGAATTACACTCAATGGGAAAATATATAGGGTGTTAAATGTAAGACCTGAAACATTACAGTACTAGAGGACTTGTGTGGGATGGGTACGGTATTGGTTTTTCCCACGATGATTTTTACTCTAAAATCTTGTGTTCTTATGTGATTGCATTTATTTTCTGCCTTTATTAATTATATCACCAACATGTAATTAGACTATTTAATTTTATTTGGTAAAAATAAAAGTGATTTAATTAAAAACATGAATTTTATTCAAGGATGAATAATTAATTTAAGTTTAATTCATTTAACTTAAATCGTTAGGCACATACTTCTTCAAACTACTAACAGAGCTGGTAGTCACTACAAATCCAATGAGTATGTTAGTGAGCGGTCAGTTTGTAATGCATGCACCCACTTTTTATGGTAGTAGTTATTCTTAAAAGAAACAACACATGATCTTTTTTCTTAAATCCCAAGATGGTTATGTGTGGTTTGCTATAGTTAAGGGATGACAATGTTCCAAGAAAAGATAGGGGATGTTGATGTCTCCAAGAACGAGGAGACCTGGACTAAGGATGAACATATATTGTCCAACTATAACTCTAGGGGGTGTAACATTGTTTTCTATGGAGTCACAACTAACGAGTTCCTCCGGTTCTCGAATTGTACAACCTTTAAGGAGGCATGTGATATTTTATATGTCACCCATGATGGTATAAATAATGTATGAGTCTCAAAGCTTCAATATGGTTCCACCTAGTTTGATTTGTTGAAGATGCTTGACAATGAGACCTTTGATATTTTTTTATTAAAAAATCTGAGATATTCTGATATGCAATTCCTTATATTTTTTTAATTGTATAATTTATTATTAAATATGGAATAAATTATTGAAGGTGAATAATTAATACTTATGTGATGTGGTAATAATAAATGCGGTATTTTATGTGACATTTAAATTTTCACATTATGTGAGATTTGGATTACATGTTATAAATTAATTAAACCATGGAAAAAATTATATTGGAATTAATCATGTGGATTATTCTCATAAAATATTTAAGTTGTGTATTATAAATTTACGTTATAAAATATTATTGTTTGGACCAAACTCTATGGTTATATGGAGGCACAAAGTGGTACTTCTAATGTTTGGATTAGCACCTAGGGGTAGGTATAACTTTGGGATAAGTTTTGGCCAAGTTTCGGGAACGTTTTGGGCTCATATGGGGGTAAAAAGTAAGTCCCTTTGGGGACCTACATGACTAAGGTCATAAACAAAGTGTTAAACCTCATTAATTAATTACCTTAAACATAAACCATAGTAGTAGGAGATGTTTAGGAGTGCTAAGGAAAATCTTTGGGGCAGAACTAAAAGATCATAAGAGAAATAACAATTCTAGAACCTTTAACCTTTATAATCAGGCAATTAATGTCTTGCTCTATAATAGTGTAACCTATAGTTTTCTACTGGTTTAATTTATGTTAAGAATCTATTCGTGATTATACATAAGTTGAGAATTTGATCTAATAGCTAATCATATATCATCTTAGATTAATGATGATCAAAGGCTTAGTTGTATTAAATATATCTTAAATATGATGTTAATTGTTGTTGATGACAAAAACCTGTGTAATTTATTAAAATTCTATTTTAAAGCTTTTAGTATGATTTTTTTTAGAGATGATTCATGTATTTAGATGATATTTAATGATTAAAAATATGTATTAATGGTGAAACGTGAATATGATAATGACCCTTTAATTAAGATATATTAAAATTGATTATGTTTAACACTATTGTGATTAATATTTGTGGTATTGTGAACTTATAGTGCTAGAATTTGATTTGGTAATTTTTAATTATAAGATGGAGTTGTGTTGAAATTGTTATGGAGCTTGGGTAGTCATTAATGGCGGATTTAGGACTAATGGATTTAAAGTTGAAGATTAGGGATGACTAAAGAACAATAAAATGATGTCGTTATGGTTGGAGCAAGCTAGTGGGCCGTATCTATGGCTTTCATCCATACCCATGCTTAGGTAGGCTGCAGTTGGGTCTAACTATGTCAGGCCCATAAGTCAGGTTAGATGGGCTCACAAGTTAGGTTGGTTTTGGGGTTTTAGATGGATTTGGTTAGGATTTTTGGTTGGGTTATTAAATGTATTTATTTAAAGAGTTAAGGAATTCTTTCAGGAATGCCTAGTTGGACTTAGGTTTATATAACCTACTTACAGATTGGAGATTATGGTTCGTACATTCAAATGGGAATCAGAATACGTGGGCGTTAATATGATACCTCTAGACACCCCATTCGAGTACCCCCTAAACTCTCCTTAGGTCCCTAGCACCTCCCTTCATCACTACAAACCAAGGTCATGTTTTGAATACTTACCTAGAGGCCATCGAATGCCCCCAGGCTCCGTTCGACCAAAAAGTCAAACTCTTCAGCTCAATCAATACTGAATCAATCATCAAAGGGAACTGAATCCCCTTTCCAATGGTCCACCCCGTGCGCAATTCTGACTTACAGTGCAGACGAATGACCCATTTTCCCACAAAACCTGACCAAGAGGACACTGGATGATCCCAAGCTCCGTTTGACCAAAGTTAACTCCTCATATCGATTGATATTGAATGAATCTTGAAAGGGAACTGAAACCCCTTTCTAATGGTCCACTCCGGGCCCAATTCCGACTTACGGTGTGGACGAATGATTCGTTTTACTCTGAAAGGTCAACGAGCGGTTCCAGGCCCCGATTGATAAAAGTTAACTTCCCAAACCGACTCAAACACTTTGTAATGTCGAAATACATCTCCTAACAGTCTCAATGGTCTTCCCTGTAAGCGATTCTGACTTACCATGCGGACGAACGAACCGTTTGCATATGACAATTCCCTATCCAAAGGACCGACGAACGCTTCCAAGCCACATTTGACCCAAAGTCCACTCCCGGACCCGGGATAAGTCCAAATAATTTTGAAGGTCTCTGAAGTACCATTCCAACTGTTCAACCCGTTCCCTATTCGGATATATGGTTTGTGCTCTACGAGTAATTTTCTGAAGGAACCTGAAAGAGAGTGCCAAACGGCAGGTTCCAAACCATGCCTATCAGTAGTGTGCCTAAAAACACCTTCCGATTGGTAGGACCAGGCCTATACCGATTGAAAATGCCATGGTCCTATAAAAAAGAGGATCTGAACTCATTGCAAAGAGGGAGAAGATCTTAAATCCATCACTCTCAGCGAGCTCAGAAAACCCCTCTCGAAGTTAGCATGATTTTCACATCCAAATCCCTTTCCAACCTTCACCTTTCATCATCTTTTTCATCAAACTTGGTTAATTAACTACCCTCCATCATCACCCAAGTGCAAGGGTTGCTCTCCATCATCCAAGATCCAAGCTTAAGACCTTCAAGAAGGTCCAACTTTCTCAACTCTCTTTCCTAAATTTTCATTAACTTATTTTATTACTTAGCACTTTTATTCTCTCTCACATATCCTAATATACTTTTTATTTAATATTATTGCACATCTCTTATTTTCATATAAATAAAACCCAAAAAAATTAAAAAGAGGGTTTGTTCATAAATTCCAAACGGGAATTCTCACACTTTTTTCACTCCTTTTTTACAACTAAAACACTTTTTTTTACACACATAAGAAAAGTCCCCGATTGGGTTTATGGGATAAATCGCACCCCCCTCATTTTGCATAGGAACTACGTGGACTTTGATGCCTCCATAGGCTATGTAGGCATCTCGGGGTAAAACCCGAGACTCGAGTCCTGTTCCTACTTTTCTCTCATTTTCTTTTCCTTCTATATTCTTTAATCTTAACTCTTTTAGATATTATATATATATATATATATATATATTTGTTCTTAGTGGCGCATTATTCCATATGCATTATCGTCTCATTATAACGATCAACGCTAGGATAATCGCGTATATCCTATTTTCTAATTTACTTTTAGGAACATTCCTACGGATGACTCGCTTTATCTCTTCCATGATACAAGTTGATGATTCCTATCTCCACTACATATACACATGAACACATATCACGGGGAAATAAAGGAAAATAGCAACAATCCATGAGATACCATAAGGGCGGAATGGATGCCTAACACCTTCCCATTTCATAATATAGCTTCCGAACCCTTTTCGAATCATTTTGATTTCGTATGTATTAGTATGTATTTGGATGCTATCCTTCGGGATGGCTCCTTATTCTTTTGTCTGTTTTGAGTAAAATAGACTGACAACTCCATCACTCTACATTTTTCACCTCATCACCGACACCGACCGAAGCGCTCCCGAGAGGGATGCGCGGGACCAAGATCCTCTCAACATGAAGACGCCCTCTTCTTCATCCCTCCCGCCGCGAGGATCAAATATGGCCATAGTGGAGACTCCGTTTGGGATACTTATTTTGAGGGATAGACTCTATTTACATGGGTGTTATATTTGCTTATATTTTTCCCTATTTTTCATGCCCCCCTTTACTATTAATGTGTAACTCATGCTTGTTCTTCTATTCATACACTTGTAGAAGATTCTCTACGTACACTTCGCACTATGTGCACCTAGGATCACATATATTCACATGTTCCACGCATCACCCATCCATACTTGGTATACCATTGGTACTTGTACTTTTCTCCTCGTTTGGCATAATCAAGAAAGATACTCTCATCATAAGATACTAATAAGAGAATCATTCATGATTCATAAGACATCACCAAAGAGCATTGGTATTGACGAACTTTTTTCCGATAACTGGAGTGTCACTTTGTGATGGGCGCTGGTCCGACAGGGCGCAGTTAGCCTAAGTGATATGACTCTCACCTTCCATTAGCCAAGTACCTTCGACGTATATCGAACGGTTCCCTCGCATCGAACCACTTGATCAAAGTCATGACGGGAGGTATATCGCAGGGAATTCATTCACGTACGCCGAGTATATCGAATTTTCTCTCACACGTACCGTCCCCATGAGGTATATAGTAAGAAAATTCACGTACACTCAGGTATATTAAATGGCTTGTCCATACGTACCGATTTCCCTCAAAAGCAAGACGTATATCATGGAAGCCATGCCAAAGGGGGGAACCCTTTCCGATTCACCCAACAAACTGCATATCCACATATAGGTGTCAATCTTAGGACATATATGTTAGATTACCGATTTTTACCTGAAACTCTAGTGAAATTCTGGGTCGGCCTGTCGCCCAAAAATTTTTGCACATTTTTCAAACGGGACCCTCCCCGTGAGCCTGGTTACAAGTCCAACCATAGCTTTGCATATGTTACAAACCCAAATTTTCCACGCTCGGGTCCCATATTGCATTTAATTTTTGCATTTAGGAAAATTTAATACAAGTAAGAACATAATAATTATAATAATCATGCTTAGACCTGTCTCCCAAAAAGATTTCCCCCTTCTTTATTAAAAATTCGAAAACATTTCTCCTTTCTTTATCAAAAATCCAAAGATATTTCTCATTCCTTTATCAGAACTCCAAAAAATATTTCTCCTTTCTTTATCAAAAATCCAAAAATATTGTCTTTTAATCTGAAAAAGAAAAAAATATCAAAAATATTTCCATTCTTTATCTCAAAAATAAATCCCATTTTACGCCTTCTCAAGTCGACCGCACGCCCTTGGCTTGGCTCCTTATTGGCTTCGGTCTTCAGTCAAATCACCCCGGAGTTTTGTATGTTCCTGCTACTTCTTCCGAGTCCAGTATCCATCCACTTTCCATGGAGAACACATATCAAGTACCAGTTGTGTAGCCAAATATGACGGCAGTCTTAGCTCAGCTCGTGTCCAAGATTGACAACCTCCAGACTGAGGTCCGAGAGATGAAACAAAACAAAGTTCCTATTCTTGAAGAACTCGAGGCCCTATTCCCTCATTCTATGGGTCCACCAGAGCCTATCTGGGTTCCCAAAGAGTATTAGCACGCTCCACGTTCCCCTCCTGCTAATGGGCTACCGCCTGCCCAGCTTCCTATGCCAAACCTTGCCCAGCTTGGGGATAACTCGCCTATGATCATTGATCCAAAAGAAGAAGAGTTGAACAAGGTCTAATAAGATATCAAGATGATAATTAAGAAGTTCAACCAAGTCATAATCTCTGAAAATTACATGGACTACACCCACATGTCTCCTAATCCTAAGGCAAGGTTACCCGAGAAGTTCAAGATGCCAAATATCAAGAAATTCAGAGGAAGTGGACTCTTGATTGTTCATCTTCGCAGTTATCACCGTTTTATGACCCTCTTAGGGGCTTCTGAAGATGTGATGGACCAATTTTTTCAGCAAACTTTGAAGGATAGCACCCTCTGATGGTTTTTGTCTCTTAAGGAATCCAGAATCCGAAGTTGGAAGGATATAGCCCGTGAATTCATGTCGCAGTACAAATACAATAAAGAGATTGAGGTCACTTGTTGTGATTTAGAGTTGCTCAAATAGAAATATGGAGAATCAGTCAGTAACTTCATTGCCCGATGGAGGGAAAAAGCAGCCACCATGACCAATCGGCTATCTGAGGAAGAACAAGTCAACATAGTGAAGAAGAACTTCTTACCCCATGTCCGAGCAAAAATGGGAGGACAATACTATCCCCACTTCCAGGCTCTCAGAGAAGCCGTAGTAGAAATCGATGAGGGTCATGCTAAAACAAACGCTGAACCAAAGAAAGTGTCCAGACAGTTCACCCCCAGAAAATTCGATAAGCCCACCAGTGCTACAGTTTCAACCATCAATAACATTTCTCAACCAACCACCCTGTGGGAACCAGAAAGACGACCTGTCCCAGTCCGAAAGGAATAAACCGAGCTCCATGCACTCCTCTCCAAAGTTTATCATGCCCTATTCAGTCAAAACCTTATCAAACCCTTGGACCCTGTCCATTATTAAATCCACTCCTAAGAAACTTCAAGGCAGATGCCCATTGGGCCTTTCACTAAACTGTTGGCTATACCACCGACCAATGCTTTGACCTCCGAAACATAATCCAAGGTATAATTTACTGGGATACCATTGCCTCACCATCCAGTCCTAAGCAAAACACTACTCACAACCCACTCCCAAATCATGCCAATGCCATCTTCCTAGAACAGAACCTAGAATTTGATCCCTCAACTCAAATTAGACCCATACACTATCCTAAACCTCTCCAAGCTTGCCTATATTTCCTTCTACGCCCTGTTAGCCTCACTGATCAGGAAATTTCATTCCTCACCAGAGCATGCATCGCTGTCTATACCCGTTCTGAAAATGGAAGTATGGAATTATCAAAAGTGTTAAACCAACTCCCAGAGTTCGGGATAAAATTTCCCTCACAAATGATCATTGATTGAAAGAGGTTCAGTACGCTATTCTTAGAAGCATGGAAATGGAACCGAGAGTCATATAGTTGGGTGGTACCAATCGATGAAGGCAACCTAGATGACGTTGTCCTGATCATGGAAGAATTATTCAAGCAAACAAACAATATTTGTAGTATGACCGAATTACTTGATACTCTGAAGTTACAAGGGTGCCTGGTCCCTTCACCCTTACACCTACTCGTAGAATGGGTGGACCTCTACGAAGAAGTCATTGAAGTTGTGGAATGCATTGACTTTACATGGAACGACAAAATTGTTGCCACCATATTAGTGGAGGAATTTGAAGATTCAAATGAAGAGAAAGCTTCTGATAAAACTATCCCGGTAGCCGACATGTGTGGGATGATATCATTTGAAGAACTCCTCAGATAAATAAACAAAGTGGAAGAACAACCCGAGATCGACGAAGAAACATGGTTCATGTTCTTCCATTATTCAGTAAATCACATGACCAGATCAGGGAGGCATTACCAGATCTCAAGCTCACTACAAGCCAATGACAAAGGGAAGAGCGCTGAGAACCTTCCTATGCCAGAAATGACCATCGAGGAAAGCAAGATCCTCGATTAACTGAAGAAAACTCAAGCTAATATCAGTCTATGGGGGATTTTCATGTCTTCCCAGGTGCACATAAATGCTTTGATCAAGTTGCTCACTGGACCCACAATTCCTCCTTCTACCACACAATAAGAAGTGATAAATTTAGTCGGATCCTTAACCTCTACCCGAATGCTCTCCTTTTTCGAAGAAGAAATCCCCAGAATTGGACCAAACTATAATCATGCACTCAACATCTCCGTCGAAGTTATGGGGAAGATCGTACCACTATCTCTTGTCGATAATCGATCCTCCTTGAATGTCTTCCCATTAAGAACCTTTGAATTCTTAGGATTGAAGGAAAGTGACCTTGCTCCAACCTCCGCTGATGTACGTGCCTACGATAATACTCATCGAGAAGTGATGGGATCCATAAAACTTGTAATAGGGGTTGGACCTAAAAAATATTTCATTGAATTTCAAGTTATTGACATCCCATCTTGTTTCAACCTGTTTCTTGGATGAACTTGCCTCCACAGTATCAAGGGTGTGTCTTCCTCACTCCATCAAAAATTAAAATTCTTCACCGACGGATGAGTGATCCCCATTTTGGGTGACGACGACAATGCCGAGGGTGCAAGCACCACCAATCTAATCCTTGAGATACATCACAAGTCAAATGATATGATCCTATCAGGATTCTAAGTTAACCACTTATACTCCCGACAGGGACAATTTCAAAGAAAGGGTTTGTCCAGATTACGACACTCATGGAAAGTCAGTGTGATTCAGATGTTCAAAAACATGCACTTCATGCCCAAACTGGGGCTAGGGAAAAGAAATCAAGGGATACTTGAACCCATTGTGCTGAAAAAGGCTTTCCCTCCTTATGGTTTGGGGTATCAACCATCAGATCAAGAGCTCAGAATGATTCGCCAGTCTCGGCCAAAGCGAAGACTATACTGCATCCAGACTATCCCAGGTGACTCCTTAAATGGACGATTCATCAAAGAGGGAGAGGATTTCCCCTTTTGTGGCTTCCCAGAACCATGGTATGAACATACAGACAAGAAGATGAAGCCTGGAATGGAGATCTTTTTCCAAGAAAACTACCCATGGGCCGAAAGTTCCCAACACCATGTACAATCGCTCATCCGAGATATCAAAGATTTCGAGGAAAGTGACTCCGAAGATTCCTTCAACTTACAGACATTGTGGTTGAAACTCTACATGGTTCATTCAAGCACTACATTATTGGATCCATACCACCTAATTAAAGCTGCTGATACACCTCTCCTCAACTGGCATGCTGCATCGGTGCAGCGGCGCTGACACTTGCAGCGGCGCAGACACTTAAAGCGGAGCTGGCACTTGAAGTGGCGTCGACACTTGCAGCGGCGCGGACACTTGCCGCGGTACGGACCCTTGCAGCAGCGTAGACACTTGCAGTGGCGCTGACACTTGCAGCGGCGCAGACACTTGCAGCGGCGCAGGCACTTGAAGCGGCACTGACACTTGAAGTGGCGCCGACACTTGAAGTGGCCCAGACACTTGAAGTAGCCCAGACACTTGAAGCGGCACCGACACTTGAAGCGGCGCTGACCCTTGTGGCGGCGCTGACACATCGGCGCTGACCCTTATAGCGGCGTAAACACTTGCAGCGGCGCTGACACTTGAAGCGGCGCTGACCCTTACAGCGGCGCTAAACCTTGCGATGGCTTTTGGACTTCTGGGTGACCCTCGCGGGCACCTCTCGCATGTCATTAATAAAAGAAGCATTTTTATTTTATTTTGCCTTTTTATTGATAGACACCCATATATATTAGCCCCTCGTGCAAAGATTTTTTGATTGGGTAGACTAAAAAAACTTTGTACGCTATAAATCTGATTTCAATAATTATTTATACATATGTATATATATATATATATATATATTCTGAGGGACCCTAGGATCATTAACTGCGATGTCCCTTTATCCGAGGTTTTTAATTTTTTTGAGAACCCACGCGTCAGTGTGGGAACTGTCATGTCGTCATTTGGGAAAAAAAGGTCATCACCTTTTTGCCTTCCTGCACGTTTTCCCATTTTGATGCAAAAAACATAAGCCCCTTTTCTTAGGCTCTTTCATCTTCTTCAAAAAAACATAAGACACCTTTGGATTTGTAGTGAGAGAGAGTGAGAGAAATGGATTTTTAAAACACCATAGCCACCCATCCCCTCGTTTTTTTTTGCTCTAGCTTTTCCAAATACCATAGCCTCTCATTCATGGATTCTAATCCAAACAATACTTCTTCAAATGTAGACACCTTCAAAGCACCCATGGTTTTAGGCTCTATGCCTTCTTCATCGTCCATCCCAACGGTTCCGATCGCCCCTATTATCGCCGTCGACGCCTCATCAGTGCTACCTGCCTCCTTTCCCTCTGTTGGTGGTTCGAGAACCCCCATGGGTTCCTCGCGATTTCATTCCACGGATGAGGTTCAAGTTTTGGGTATCTCGACTAGTGGCGCTCCGTTAGAGATGGTCGGTGTCTCGCCTGTCCCCCTGCTGTCAGCGAGAAGTGTCTCGCCCAATCTGTGTGTGACCTTGAGCCTTGATGTGGCTGTTGATGAGGGCCCGAAGCGAGTGGACCCCTCGTCTGAGGGTCTCTCGCCAGTCGCCTTGGGCTCTTATAAAAAAATCAGTTTCATTGGGAGGGGTAGCTCGACCTCGGTTCACGAAGTTTATCCGGTTGGTTTGGGTCAGGGTATCTCGGAATTTTTTAGCACCGACAGTGGTTCCTCGCGCGTTGATCTAGGTGCAGGGAGTTCTTTGTCTATTGAAAATGAGCTTGGAGGGAGGGGGTCTCGACACCCGTGAATTTTTCTGAAGCAGAGGGGTTCTCGACCCATTTTTTTTGCGAGCCAACACTTGCAGCGGCGGGCGGGTCTCGACGCCTTTGAGTTTTTTAGAAATGGGGGTTTCGGTCTTCGGCGGTCAACGGTCAGGGGTCTCACGACCTGGCCTAGTGTCTACGGGTCTCTCATCAGTGGAAGAGGGTATCTCGACATGTATTAGTGCTGACGTAGGTATCTAAACCTCGGGTGTCTCGAAACCCGTGATTTTTGTTGAGGAAGGGGGGATCTTGGCCCATGGTTTGCCGCGAGGCGACCCCATGCCCGAGGCAACCCATATCTCGATGCTTTTGAGTTTTTCTGAAATGGGGGTCTCAGCCTATGGCAGTATGGTGACCTCTCGTCAGCAGCCGGGGGTCTCGTAACTTGGCCTCACGTCCACGGGTCTCTCGTCAGTGCAAGGGGGTGTCTCGACATTTTGTCACATCGAGGGTTCCGTGACCCAGGGTGTCTTGCCAACTATTGGTGTTATGGAGAGCATGCTACTGACCGGGGGTTCTTCACATGATTTTGCTAGGGTTTCCGCCTCCACTTCTTTTTTTGCGACAGGGGACACCTAGGGTCCCTCGTTTGGAGTCCCCACTAGGATAAGTTCTTTTCTTGAGCCAATGGCTCTTGATGGTTCCTCAGCTACGACATCCTCTTCTCAGGCATGGAAGGACTATATGCACATTCGCCAAGGGTGAGACTTTGGTATTTATCGTCGCGCTCCTTTTTTTGGTCCTGCTGACAGTTTCATGATTTCACTTTCTGAGTTTGGGGAAAAAAATTTGGGTGTTGTTCTCAAACGTTCTCATGTGGGGTTAAGTGAGTCTGCTGACCTCCCTACTATTTCTCCGGATTCCGTTCTCTGAGTCCGAGTTGACTGCGGCGACTTTCCTTATTCCAATGTTGAAGTTAAAGCCCCGGGTGGACCCACAGAGGAGTGGGCAAGATGGGTTGATTATGTTCTGAGAGTTCCTGATTATGTGGCTATTCTTAGGGAGGTGGGACTCTTTACCGCCGTCAGCAGCCTGAAGTCCTGCACCATATTTAAGCATAGTTCTTCCCTCAATCTTTTATTGTCTCGGTGGAGTATGGAGTCTCACACCTTTGTCACAGGCTGGGGGGAATTTACCCTTACCCTAGAAGATATATGGGAATTGTACGCCCTTCCTTTCTTTGGGCAACAGGTCTTTTCTAATGACTGCGAGGACTCCCTAGAGCAGGAGATGGTGGGGGAGTTACGGTCAGCTCTCGGAGAGTGCTTGAGGTATGTGGCCATAAATATAACTGGTCATTCCAAGCATTCCTTTGCCATATGGCAAAGATACTGGTTCAGAGACTTTGAGTAGTTGTAGAAGGGGGAGACTTCACGTGCAGCCCCCAGATCCCAGGATGGTCTTAAGCTCCACTCTCCTGCACATTTAGCATCTTTCCTCGTTACATTTCTAACTCGGTTCCTTCTACCAGGTAAGCCCGAAGACTGTCCTCGCAAACTTCTTTTTAAATTGGCTGTTCGATTGTCTCGCGGTAGGTCGGTACCCCTGGCTACCCTGACCTTAGGTTCTCTTTACACCTGTATGGACCGAGCACACATAGATGTAGAGAGTTCCTGCGGTCGGTATGATGTTGCTAACCATGCCAACGCCCCTCTCTTAATGGCCTTTTTATTTGAGCATTCCCCCCACTTTACTTTAGGGGCTCACGTTTGTCATAGCGACGCTGCGAGACTTCTCCGGTGGCATAAGAGAATTCCCAAGCAGTCTCTGGGAATGTTGATCGACGATATCAAGGAGTTTCAGTTTCGGCCTTATACCAGGCGCCCTGGGGAGCTTTCAGCTGGCTTTCTTTCCTTGGCGATGACGGGACCTTCTATTGTCCTTCAGCAGTGGGGTCGATTTCCACGTGTCCTCATATTAATGTGGTGACGATGCTCTTACCATGTCACCTCCCTTCTTGGACCGAGTTAGGTCCGCGTGCTGAATCTTATCATTCCAAGAGGGCAAGATGACAGTTTGGCTATGATCAGGGCATTCACACTCCTCCTCTTCCGACCTACAGCAGTCATTCTGAGGCATTTTAGAGGCGTGTGCTGGCTTTACTCTTCAAGGATTATTCCATAGGGTCAGTGGTTTGGGTGGTCTTTATGTGCCTCCCTGCTATTATCATACTTCATTCACTTCATCTTGGTTCCTTCTTTGGCAGCGGCAGGTCCGTCTTATCCAAGAATGTGTAGTTGGCCCCCCTCATGAGACTAATCCCATTAAATACACCAGAGCTCAGTTTTTGGTCAGGCGGACGCAGAAAGATCCTTGGTTTCTCAGCACCACCTCCACGCCACCCTTGGAGCAGTCCATTCCCATTTTAGTGAAACCTCTCATTGACGAGTCACTTTCGTCTCCACCGACTGAGCTTCCCCTTGTGAAGTCTAGAAGCCAACCAAAAAGCAGAGGGAAAGCGAGCACTTCCACTACGAGAAAAAGGAAACACCCTGACGCCGATGTATCCAATTTTGTTCCTACTACTACTGCTTCTCCTCCTTCTTCTCCTATGAGGACCCGGGCTGCGAAGAAAAAGAAAGGAGATGCCACTTGCATGGCTGCTTCCTCTACAGCGGATCAAGAGTCTGATACTGGAAATCTTGGGGTGGGGGAAGCTTCCCAAGTAGTGAGAGGGAAAGGCTACTCCTCACCGAGCCTTGCTTCCCAGGAGGCGCGGGTCGCGTCTATTCCCATTGCGGAAGGTACTATATCACGACATTCTTTACTTAGTGGAACTAGTTCTCTCGGAGTTTCTTTATCTCCCTCCACTTCATTGGAAGAGGAACTAGTTGATTATGGAAGCACCCCTTCCTATGACGACCATAGTTCTTCTTCGGGTGATATGGGCGGCCTGGGTTTCCATAGAGAAAGCACTACTGACACTTATGCTTTGTTATCAGTCTCTAGAGAGTCTTCTAGTGATGATGACGAATCCCATTCTCCTGGGGGGGTTAGCCCCACCCATCTCCCTTATAGCTAGACTACGCGCCCTGCTACTGTAAGCGTTCCCCCTTTACTTATCTATATTTTTTTGCATATGATTTTCTTTCTTCCCCTCATTATTTTTTTATTTGTTAATTAAAGCATTCTGTCATATTTGTGCAGGTCATTTCCGTAGAGGCAAGTAGTTCTCCTCTTCCCCCACTACGACTGACGCCCTTTCAGCAGGAGAGGAACTCCATGCTCATTTCTTCCCGAGGCCTTTTTAGAGAGGTTTGATGTCTCCTTAATTCTTTTACCATCTGTTATAATTTATTCGTCTTCTAACTACCTTTTGGTTGTGTACATTGTCATTTCCCCGCAGCTTTCATCTGTGCACTTTACCGTCACCAGGACCACCCTTGTGGCTTCCCTTTCTCCTCAGGTATGCCTTGCTATTCTCAAAACTTTCATTGTGCCATTTTCTCTTTTACTTCTTCCTTTTATTTACCCATTTACCATTCATAGAGGGTTGTGTCTTCTGGCGTTGTCACCTCATCTTCTCTTGTCTTGGCGGTGGACACTTCGGCAGCTGAGCCCCTAGAGGCCTCTTCATCTGAGGTACGCATTTTTACTTTTGAATATTTGTTTCTTTTTAATAGGAGTCCTAATGGATCTTGGACTCTCTTCTCAGGGAGGGGCTCCTCCTTTACCAGGCGTTACCGCCCCGGGTTTATCTTTTTCGGGGAGAATTTCTATCCCTAGGGTCCGTGTATCTATGGACGGTAGACCTTTGGTTCAGGCGATCTCTCGTGGCCCAATATTTACTGTGGCTTCAACCAGTGAGCCTACGCTTCAGGTCAGTCCTTTCCACTGAAGCATGGAATCCCTTTCTCCTCGATCATGCAATGAATAACATACTTTCATTCTCTGCAGGCTATCAGCACAGCCCTTACTGCGCCGACCATCCTTTTATGCGCTTCCCCTTTGGATGGGGTTCAGGTATTCTCTTATTTTCTTGGTTCTATATTTCTTATCTATCCAGCCTGTACTTATCGTAGCCCTCTTTTACTTTGTCGCAGTTATCCCTTGGCGCGGTTTCGAGTGCGGCTCCTGCTACCGTCTCTTCAGCAACCCCTATACATGGGCCAGTTTGTCCTGTTATCGTTCCCCTTCAGGTAGGTGTCTCTGTGGTACTTTTTTTAGGAGTTTCCCTCTCCCTCTTTTTTTTAATTGAAGTATTTATCATTCATGGAGTAACTGATTTGTTACCTCTTGCCCTTTCTTATCACTCGCAGCCTCGCCTACCCCTCGCGCCCTCCGTCACTGAGGTTATTCTTATGGAAGTGCCTGAGGTTGAGGTAGCTTCTTCAGAAGCACTGGTCGCTGAGACAGCCCCTTCTGGAGCGTCGACCAGTATTGCTGCCCCTATGGGAGACCCAGCTCCTCCTTCTATGACCGTTATGGAGGGCGTTATTCAGGTACAGTGTATAAAAGTATCTACTTCCCTCATGTCATTCTTATGTCTTTATTATTTTATTTAAATTGCGCGAGCATTCCCATCTTCACCTTTGTTGCATCGTCTCTAGGTGAGCGAGGTCACTCTGATGACTAAGGAGCCGGATGAAGTTGCTCCAATACTTGTGGAGTCAGAGAGTGGGATGGCTGCGAGAGAGGTATTAAACTAGCATACTCTCTTTTTACTATTTCCCTTCTTTTCTTCTTGCGTATACTGTGCAAGTGTTCTCATTCCCCCTTTGTTTTATTGTTTCCAGGTGCATGAAAGTACTCCGATGACTTTGGAGTCTGGCAGTGGGGCAACTGCGAGAGAGGTATTAGACTGGCATACCCTCTCTTTTTACTATTCCCCTCTTTTCTTCTTGCGTATACTGTGCAAGCATTCCCATTTCACCCTTGTCTCATTGTTTCCAGGTACATGAGAGTACTCTGATGACTATGGAGTCTGGCAGTGGAGCAACTGCGAGAGAGGTATTAGACTGGCATACCCCCTCTTTTTACTATCCCCCTCTTTTCTTCTTGCGTATACTGTGCAAGCATTCTCATTTCACCCTTCTCTCATTGTTTCCAGGTGCATGAGAGTACTCCGATGACTGTGGAGTCTGGCAGTGGGGAAACTGCGAGAGAGGTATTAAGCTAGCATACCCGCTCTTTTTACTATTCCCCTCTTTTTCTTCTTGCGTATACTGTGCAACCATTCTCATTTCACCCTTGTCTCATTGTTTTCAGGTGCATGATAGTACTCCGATGACTGTGGAGACTGGTAGTGGGGCGACTGTGGAGGGAGATCATAGTTCTGAGTTCACTCCTTTGGTCGGTAACTCTGATTATGGTGGAGAGTCTTCTTTCCTTCCTTCTGAGGCGGGGTCTCGTCACTCCGATGGCGATGATGAAGTAGAGGATGCTGCGACTATTTCTAGTAGGCTATGGCATGAGGAGTTACCAGGCCGCTTCAGGGTACATGAGCGTCAGCTCTTGGATCTCATCTTGGAGCACCATCTCGAGACGTTCACTTATCAGAGTATACTTCAGGTTGACAGTCTTACGTCCTTCAACCTGAGGGCTCTTGCCAGCCATGTTCATGAGTTCTTGGCTACCTCCCCTGCTAAGCTGACTAGCTCTTCTATTTTGCTATTCTTGGATGCTCTCCGCGACTTACAGCAGTTCTATCATTTTCGTTTGGATTGGCTTGATGCGAGGGTTTTCCCCTTTCTGAGTGTTCCTTTTCGAAAGATAGTGAGATTTCACACTTCCCGACAGTCTAGAGTTCAGCAACGGCACGCTGAGGCTACGAGGATCCGGAATCAGATCGCCCTACTGCAGGTGAAGCTTGCCAGACTCGAGTCTGGCGATGAGGAGGATGAGGCTAAATTCATCAGGTTGGAGGAAGAGTTTTTGCGGGAGGCTGGTCCGTCATATGCTGGTGCCATCGCGCGTGATGACTTATTTTTTATGGTTTCTAGCAGATAGGCTACTTGATTTGTAGTGCTCAGAATTCTATGTGTACATCACTTATCAATCATGTATGAGACACTTTGTTTCTTCTGCACTTTCTTTTTTCTTTGTTCTCCCTTTATACTTTGGGTGTTTGTTTTATATGACTTGCTTTAATTTCTGTGAGCATTTAGTCTACTGGTGGCTACCCCATTTACTGCGGGGTATTTGCATTGATATGAAAAAGTTATGTATTATCATATTGTATATATTTTTTGAAAATGCACCTCTTGTAGCTGTGAGGTGTTGGCATGTGACTTTCTTGGGTTGCCCCTCCTGTCTGTGGGGGTATTCCTGCATATTACTTCTTATAGTCGTAGAGGCTAGGTTGGAGAGGACGGTGACCCCTGCCCCTTTCCGAAAGCCTAATTTTATTAAAAAAACTGTATTAAATTACGTCTGGGGTACTTTGCTCAGTATACTTTCTCTTAAGATGGACTTACCTCCCAAGTGTAGTGAGCAAAGTTCCTGATCTTTTTTTTGTACTCTCTTCTAACTTAATAGGGAGTGTATATGTATGTATAAATGAGCAAGCAAAGCAAATGTCAACAATGATCAAAAGTGTTGCTATTTCATTTCTTTACCTTTGTGTGATGTTTACAGTGTAGTATTGCTCTTAAAAAAAATTTACAAAAAAACTTTTCTGGTATAGGAGCAATCCTAGAAATCCATTACAGACATGCAAAACACAAATAAAACTTGTTAGCTGTTACTAAGCATAGTACCTCTTCAGTCACTTGCAGTGGACTGGAGGCAATCACTCTTTTGTTCTGATATTTGGCAGTAGCCCGACTTCCCCACTCCTCTGACGATAAAAGGGCCTTCCCAGTTAGGTTTGAATTGTGATGCCGACATGCTATGGAGATGGTGAGTTGATGCTCACAGGACTAAATCTCCCACCTAGAATTCTCTAGGCTTGACCAAGTTTTCGTAGGCCCTGGACAGTTGCTGAGTGTAAACTTTGAAATTCTCTCTCGCCTTGTCTCTATGCTCATCCAGAGCCTCTAGTTGCACATGCCTTGGGTCTGGGATGAGCCCATTGCTAAGAAAAATTCTGGCTGAAGGTACCACCAGTTCCACAGGTAGGACAGCTTCGGTCCCATATACTAGAGAGAAGGGAGTGAACTCTGTTGGCTTTCTTTTCGAAGTACGGTAGGCCCATAACACCATAGGTAACTTCTCATCCCATGCTCCCGGCATGTCTTCTAGCAATTTCTTCAAATATTTATCAGGGTCTTATTGGTAGCCTCTGCTTGGCCATTGCCCTTGGGGTAGTATATGGTTGAGCTATTATGCACAATCTTATACTTGTCTGTGAGAAGGGCCATCTCTTTGCATACAAATTGCTTCCCATTATTCTGTTAGGATCACTTTGGGTATACCGAACCTACATATGATATACTCCTTTATAAACTGGGTTACCACTTAGGCGGTGACTCTCCTTAAAGGAATGGCCTCCGCTCATTTGGTGTACAATTCTGTAGCCACGATAATAAAAGCCTTGCCGTGAGATGCTGGGACGATCTTTCCCACCAGGTCGAACGCCCATGTGTGGAAGGGATAAGGGGTTGCCAAGCTTTGTAGACTGGCGGAGGGAGCGTGCACCATGTTTCCATGCACTTTACATGCTCTACACTTTTTCACATATCCAATGGAGTTGACTTCCATGGTCGGCCAGTAGTATCCTAGCGTCATCAGTTGATCATACAGCTTGGCGCCTCCCATGTGGGAGGGCTCATGAGATTCTTTCAGCACCCTTTCCACCTCCTCTTTGGCTACGCACCTTAGAGCCTTCTCATTGTACCCTTTCCTATATAACTCTCCCTTGACCAAGTAAAAATGGGCTATCCTTTTTCTAAAGTAAATTTCATCCCTCTCTCGTCGGGCAGCTCCCCATCTTTTAGATATGCTAGGTACGGCTATCTCTAATATTCGAAGTCTTCCATGAAGTTAGCCTCCGTTGGCTGGTCAAAATTAGCTTGGCACTTTAAAGAACTTTGTTGCAAGCGGGCCGCTTCTACGCTTATGGCGGGCCAATAATACCCGCTTCGCTGCAGCCGTCTGTAAAGGGGGATATCCGTATCTCCACAGTGCTTCTGGTGCATTTTTATTAACCTCTCCTTGGCTTCTTGCTCCCCTACGAACCTTTCCAGAAACCCTCCAGGACTCTTAAAGTAGAGAGTTCCCTGCAGCACATGATAGTTGGCTAACTCTAATATTTTCATTGTCCCTTCCCTGGTTTCAAGTTGCTTCTCTACCAGACGCCTCCAATCTTCTGGCTCGTTACTTGGGAATAAGGACTTTACAATAGTGGGTACCGTTCTCCGCCTCACTGTGATGGTTGCTTCTGACTCCTCCATGTCCAACTTTTGTGCTATGGTAGCGAGCGCGTCAGGGTGCCTGTTTATCGTTCGCGCCTGCCTCTCCACAGTTACTTCTAAGAACTGTCACAACAGTCTTTGGATGATGTGTCTGTACGGCGCTAAGTTAGCATGTTTAAGGGAAAACTCTCCATTGACCTGCCTTACTACCAGATTGGAGTCCCCTCGTATACACAGTACCCTGATCCCTCTTCTGAGTGCTTTCAACATCCCTAGAATGAGGGCTTCATACTCAGCTTCATTATTTGAGCATTTAAAATCCAACTTAAAAGAGAGGGTAATCTTCTCCTTCCCATCTGACAGTATGACGCCGGCTCCACCTGTTCCTTGAGCGCTGGAACCATCAAACTCCATAAACCTCTTCTTCACCTCCTTCGCCATGCATGCTTGAAAACTTTCTCCGGGCATCTCTTCACTAGGTGGTTCGAAAACCCCACTCGGGAAGTGGGCCAGCAGATCTGCTACTGCCTGGATTCTAATGGCTTTAGGCACTACGTATTTTAGATCGTATTCTGACAAGATCAAAAACCACCTTGCTGCTCGTCCCATGAGTATAGTCCGCACGAGGAGGTACTTGACGGGATCAAACTTGGTGATTATGTGAACTGTGAAGGCTAGAAGATAGTGTCTCAACTTCTGGGCTACAAATACCAGCGCCAGGCAGTGCCTCTCAACGCTGGTGTATCTCGATTCTGTTCTGGATATTACTCTTGACAGGTAGTAGACCGGTTTTTCCACCCCTTCTTTCTCTTGCGCCAAGAGGGCCCCTATCGACCTCTCTGTAGAAGTAAGGTAGAGCAGCCGCGGCGCTCTGGCTTCGAGGGGAATCATCATGGAAGGAGAGGCTAGGATTTCTTTAATCTTCTCGAACGCACTCTCTTGCCTCTCTCCCCAAACCCACTTGGCTTTGTCTTTTAGTAGAGGTGCGAACGGATGAGTTACTTCTGCCAACGCAGGTATAAACCTCCATAGGTAGGATACCTTTCCCAGGAAGCCCTTAAGTTGTCTCTGACTCTTGGGCGGTGGCATCATCACAATGGCTTTCATCTTCTCTGCATCCACTTGCACCCCTTGTCTGTTTACCACGAAACCTAAGAATTTCCCTGCAGTAACCCCAAAGGCACACTTTGAGGGGTTCATTCTCATCTTATACCGACGACACCTTTCGAATACTCTCTTGAGATCCTGAATATGCTTGTTTTCTTTCTTAGACTTCACCACCAGATCATCCACATAGAATTCTAGTATATCATGAAATAAGTCATGAAAAATTGCCATCATGGTCCGTTGGTATGTGGCTCCAGCGTTCTTCAATCCGAAAGGCATGACTGTATAGTGAAAGTTCCCTAATGGTATGCGGAAGGCAGTCTTCTATGCGTCGGCGGGGTCCATTTTAATCTGGTTATAGCCAACATACCCATCCATGAAGCTATACATCTCATGTCCTGCGGTGGCATCCACTAAGATGTCTATGCTGGGTAGTGGGAATTCATCCTTAGGACACGCCCTGTTCAAGTCACGAAAATCTACACAGATTCTGATTTGGGTCTTGTCTTTCTTTGCCACTGGCACTATGCTGGACAGTCATATGGGGTGCTGAATAGGCTTGATGAACCCTGCCGCTAACAACTTCTCCACCTCAGCTTTTATTTTCAAATCAAGGTCTGCTTTATATGTGAGTGTGGCTTGCCTTACCGGAAGGGCATTGGGAAGGATGTTCAATCTATGAGAGCTCACTTCTGCGTCTATTCCTGGCATCTCCGTGTACTTCCAAGCAAACACATCAGTCAACTCCTTAAGTAGCTCAATGAGATCTTCCTTCTGCTTCAGTTCCAGTCACTTGGAGATTAGAATGGGTCTACTCTCACCCTCTTCTAACCCCAACTTGATTTCCTGTAATTCCTACAGCTGTTCTCTGGGTCCGTCTTGCATGCACTCTGGCGCTTCTTCTGGTTCCTCAACATTCTCAACAATATGGGATTCATCAACAATAAAACACTCGGGCGTCGGGTCGATGCTCTCATCCCAGAACACCGCCCGCACAGACCGTTATAAACGGTAGATGATATTTCCATCAGGCAAGACTACTTTCTTGCAAGTTCGAGGGGGTCTAGCTACCTCCTCTACTTTCCTCTTGCCTTTTTCCATATGGGGGATTATCCTCTCCCCTAGACGGTCATGAACGGATTTCTTCTGCGGGGCCCTTCCCTCAGCTACCTTGATTCCTACTAGTTTTCTTGTAGACACCTTTCTTTCCTCATCTAACTCGGTGTGGAAGGTAACATCTACCAGGTGGGCCTCCTCAACGGCGAAGGGTCTCTGCGTGGCCTTGATCACTATCTCTGTACCTCCAATGTTTGCCTTCGCGCATTGATGGTAAGTGGAAGGCACCACGCCATGAGTGTGCATCCATACCCTTCCAATGAGTAATTGGTAGCTGGTGTTAGCATTAATAACATGAAATTTGATGTGGGAGGTGAAATTTCCCAACTTAATTCCCACATTCACGTATCCAATAGACTTCATTCTAGCGTTGTCGAATCCGGAAATTACTAGAGGTATCGGAACCACCTTCTCTTGGTCAATTCCTGTTTCATATAATGTACTGATGGGCATGATGTTTATGGATGCTCCTCCATCCATCAACGCCGTGGGAAATGAGACTCCATTAATTATGGATGTGACATACAACGGGCGGTTGTGGAAATAGGGCACCACTCTATCTGCTTCTGAAAACACCACTTCAGAGGTATACTTCTTAATCATCATTCCGATTGGCCCCTGCCAATTTAGCGAAGGGTCTCCCCGCTACTGCACTGCCTCCAAGACTTTCCTCGTGATGGACACCCTCGTGTCGTACTTCACCCCTATCTGGTCGAAAAACCACTTGAACATGGGGCTACTCGCTATGGCCTCACATTCAGAATATAAGTCTACCTCGTACGTCTGGGCACTACAAACATACTCCGCTTCAGAGGTCCCTCCCTCGTCTAGAGCGAGGATGACGTCTACCTCACCTTCTGAGAGAGCGACTTCCTCAGCTTCCCCACTTCCATTTTTATGTTCCGGAGTTAAGAACCACTCCTCTTGCTTTCTTTCTAGCTCAAATCTGCTCAGTGATAGATTTTCTAACTCCTCGCATAACTTCTCGTCACTCTCCCGCTTCATAAGACTTCTTGTAGCTTCTTCATCGTAGGCAACTACCATGTTGGCGGTGCCAAAGTGATGCGCATGAAGTGGGTTCTCGTTAACGTCCACAGGAGGTATCTGCAAGGTACCATTATCCATCTGCTCACCAATGATCCTTCGCAAGTAGTAACAATCCTTGGTAGAGTGTTGCACTCGTTGGTGCAATTCGCAGTACTTTGGATTGGATTTGTCAGCAGCAGTGGGGGTTTCTCCTTTTAGGTGGGGAGGTCCTTCTACTCCTTCTCGCACTAAGGTGCGGTATCAATCCATAGTCTCAGCTACGCTGCACGGTAGTGGCGGTGGGGAATCTTCCCCAAATTTTCTCTTATTGCCGAGACTGTCAGTCTTGGCCCCAGAGCCTCCCTTCTTCCCTTTGTTACTCCCATCCACATAGTTAACCGCTTGCCTCCTCTAAACTTGAAACCTCCCAGGAGTCAGTGGAACTTGCGTCCTCCAACCCGGGGCTCTCGGTTTAATTATCATAGCTATGTTGCTGGCGGCCCTGGTGAATTCCCTGAAAGTTCCATCTCTAGTTTCGTTGATCAAGTGCAACTTGTACTCTTCTAAGAGTCCTTCCACACATATCTGTAGCAACCTGGCCTCCGCCACGTCCTCGTGGACATCTAAGGCCCTCTCGCGAAATCGCTTGATATAGTGCATCAACTCTTCTCCTGGCTTCTGGACCTCTTGCGTCAGGTGCCTCAGTGTAAATTCATCCTCGGCTATAAAAAACTTCTGGAGGAACTGCTTGTGCATCTGTTCCCAAGTAGGGACGCTGTTAGGCACCAAGTGGGAATACCATGTTTAAGCCTTCCCAGTGAGAGTCTTAGAGAACTACCTCAACCTCAGGTTCTTATCGCCAACATGTACTCCCAGGTACTCGACGAACCTTTTCACGTGCTCTCTAGGGTTCTCCCCCCCTACCGCCAAACTTGATAAATTTTGGTGGAATATACCCCTCAGTGTATGGCTTCTCACTTACTTCCTGTGGATATGGGTCTTGTAACTCCTCGTATAGGTGGTAACCCTCTCTTTCAGAGGAGGAGAGGAGCTTCCTCACTTCTTCCATAGTAACAGCCTTAGAGGGTGACTCCTCCAAACAAGTGCTTTTAGCAGCTGGAGAACCTGTTGGTGCCAGGACCTGCTCCGGCGCCGCCTTCCGAGACGGAATCGTCTCTGCCGGAATCGTAATAGGAGTGGCTAACCCTCCAGAAGGGGCAGCAGCAGGTGTAATATAACCTTGACCCAAGCTTGATAGATCCACGTTGTTTTTCTTTAAAAAGTCAAAAAACATTTCCATAAGGTTCATACCTGCCATTGGAGCCACTACCGGCGAACTGGTCTGCCCTCCCTGAGGCACTGGCGCCTTGGCTCCGATCACCACCACTTCTTCCTGAGTAGTCTGGTCACTGTGAGCTCCATTACCAGACGGAATGTCCTCAAAAACCAACTGCTTAGAGACATTGAAACCTTCTTTGTCAATGGAAGTGGGGATACCTCCCCAATAGAGTCGCCAAATGTAGGAGGGTAGTGAGACTGGGGTCTATGAATAACTGGAAAGGGTGAGGCATGACCCACTCCAATGGACGCTGCCTGCAAGGCCTTCAAGGTCTCCTGGTGCAACTTTTGAAGAAAACTTCTCCTTCTGGTAACAATGGAACTCAAGCTTCAACTCACTCGCTGCAAGAAGATGAACTTTCACAGCAAAAATAGCAATTTTCTCAAGGGAAACACCTAAGAGTGATGGCTGTCAGTGGGGAGTGAAGGAACAAGGCACTCAGCACTATGAGAATGAGCAGGGAGAGAATACTAGGTAGGTCTGGTGATATTTTAGCAGAGTAACAGTGCAATTTCTATTGTCCCCTTCTTATCTTGCCCAGAGGTCTACTTATACTAGGGCATTAGGGGTGAGTTGGCATTTTTTGGGCGCCAAAATTGAGAGAGTTGGTGGGGAACAATGTCTGAAGTGTACCATTTATCCCTACCTGTAGGCAGCCTGCCTGTCCCCCCTGCAGGCGCCACCTAGCACCGACCAAAAGTAAAAAAGCACATATGTCCCCTAGTGGAGACAAAATATCAGATTTGGTAGTTATCTTTTGAAACGATAACTCGTAGTGCAATTTTGCAAATCTTGAAAGAGGAGACCTTAAGGACTCCTTTCCTCTAAAAATGTTATTTTTCTTGAGAGGGACCTTGAGGACCCCCTCTTCTGGAAAAGTCATTTTCTTGTAAAGAGTTTATTTCTTGTGAGTAGCCAGCTCTTTGGCTGCTCACTTCACTCGTGACCAAGTGTGCAGTGTGTGTAGTCTCGAGTG
Source organism: Sambucus nigra (assembly GCA_949130495.1). Taxonomy (NCBI): domain Eukaryota; kingdom Viridiplantae; phylum Streptophyta; class Magnoliopsida; order Dipsacales; family Adoxaceae; genus Sambucus; species Sambucus nigra. Next base: position 329,270,892 of record OX422217.1, on the reverse strand, counting down.
ACTTCTGGGTCTTCCTACTAGTATTCTCTCAATCCTATAGTGCTAAGTGGTTGAGCTTGCTCAACATACCTTGTCCCTCAGCCGCCAAGCCAAAACTCCCAGGAGGTCCCAACGCGCCTGTTCGATCCCTGCTTGCTCGACTAGGCAACCTGTACAAGAAAGTAAAGTGTTAGTGTTGTTGTTCATTTGGAGACTGATGTTTCATGATGAGGAGTTGTTCGTTATAGCTACTCCCTCAATATGAGTTTCTGTCGAAACCCTTGTAGCAGCACCTCTCGAATAACATTTCTGCAGTGACCCTTGCAATGGCACTGAGCCTTGCAGTGACGCTGACTCTCTCGACTGTCATTACTGCAGTGACCCTTGCAGCGGCGCTGACCCTTGCAGTGGTACTTCTTAATTTTGGATTTCTGTGGTGACCCTCGTGGGAACCTCTCGAATGTTATTACTGTAGTGACCCTTGTTGTAGTAGCGTTGACGCTTGAAGCGGCGCCGACCCTTGCAGCATCGCGGACACTTGCAGCGGCGTTGACACTTGCAGCGGCGCTGGTACTTGAAGCGACGCCGACACTTGCAGCGGCGCGGACACTTGTGGCGGATTTGACACTTGCAGCGGCGCTGGCACTTGAAGCGGTGCTGACCCTTGCAGCGACGTAGACACTTGCAGTGGCGCAGACACTTGAAGCGGCGCTGGCACTTGAAGTGGCACCGACACTTGCAGCGGCGCTGACCCTTGCAATGGCGCAGACACTTGCAGCGGCGCTGGCACTTGAAGCGGCGCCGACCCTTGCGGCGGCGCGGACACTTGCAGTGGCGCTGGCACTTGCAGCAGCGCTGACACTTGTAGCGGCGCTGGCATTTGAAGTGGCGATGACCCTTTCAGCGACGTAGACACTTGAAGCGGCGCTGACCCTTGCAGCGGCGTAGACACTTGCAGCGGCGCTGACACTTGAAGCGGCGCTGGCACTTGAAGGGGCGCCGACACTTGCAGCGGCGCGGACACTTGCGGCGGTGCTGACACTTGAAGCGACGCCGACACTTGAAGCGGCGCTGGTACTTGAAGTGGCGCCGACACTTGCGACGGCGCTGGCACTTGAAGCGACGCTGACCCTTGCAGCGGCGTAGACACTTGCAACGGCGATGACCCTTGCAGCGGCGTAGACACTTGCAGCGGCGCTGACACTTGCAGTGGCGCTGGCACTTGAAGCGGCGCTAAACCTTGCGATGGCTTTTAGACTTCTGGGTGACCCTCGCGGGCACCTCTAGGATGTCATTAATAAAAGAAGAATTTTTATTTTATTTTGCTTTTTCATTGATAGACACCCATCTACACCTGGGTTGGCTTTTGCAGGTGGGTTAGGTTCATCGGGGCTGGCTGGTGGTCGGGTTGGTTTTTGCCGATGGTTTTGTCACCGGATTTGAGTAGGTTAGAAGTGGGGAATGGGTAATGGGTATGGACATGGTGGTGTAAGGTGGGAGGTTTGGGTTATGGAGGTTTTAGGAAAGAGAAATTGGTGTTGGTTTGCTTGGTGGGGAAGATGATGATAGAAGGGATAAGGTGTGGTGGGGTGTAGGGTGTATGAGTGTGGGTGAGGGAGTGATTAGGTGTGTGTGGGTGTATGATATTTGTGTGTGTAAACTTTAGACACCTAAAAATGACACTAACTAGCTAAAAATAAAACAATTAAAACTAAAAAACTAAAAATCTAAAAATAAATAAATTCCTACTCTAAAAATAAAATAAAGATTTAATTAAAAATAAAAATAAAAATAAAAAAATAAAAATAAAATCTAACTAAAAAAATAAAACAAACTAAAAAATAAAAATATTAAAAATAAAAATAAAATTCTTAGCTATTAAAAACTAAAATAATAAATAAAAAATGAAAAATCTAATAAAAACTAAAGTCCTAAAAAAAATATAAAATCTAATAAGCTAAAAATAAACTACTAAAACTAATCCTAATAAAATAAGATAAAATAAAATAAAAACTAAAACTAAATCTAATAAACTAAAAATCAAAATAAAATTATACTAAATAAAAATAAATATAAAAATAGAAAATAAATTCTAGAAATTCTAAATAAATCTAAAATAAATCCTAAAAATAAAAATGACTCGAACTAAAAATCTAAAAAATAATAAAAACGGAAAAATTAGACACACACAGGATTTACGCTAGGTTTAGGCTCGGGTATGGGTTTAGGTAGGTTTAAGGACAAGGTATTTAGCTCCATTTTACTGCAAGTTGCCTCGAAATATAGCTTTTGACACCGCAACTGCAATTAAGCCTGCATAATGAACAATTAAGCGCAGAAGACCCAAATTGTCGAGAATTAGCAACTAAAGTACATCTATTTGGGGTATAAATTGTACAGTTTTGGGTTATTATCACACCACCCCAAACAGAGCGTTGCTAGTCCTCGAGCAATAAGATAGAGAGAAAGTAACCACAAGTGTACCACTTTCGCGGGCACTTACGATTGCACTTAGCATGTGCAACAAGCCTTTAAACCTATAGGTTGCCCTACATGACGAGTTGTGTCTCGTGAGGGTTTGCAGGGAATATACTCACAAAATTCTTTTTAAAATTTATTGAAATGGAGTCAATCTCTTATTAGACATAAAATAATCACACAATCCATCACAAGAAAAATATTTTCAAAAATACAAGAAATACTCAAGGCACATCCTTCCTAGAACCCAAGAAAAACTTAGCCAAAGATGTGTAAAAAATTTAGCTAAGTAAATACTCAAGGCACATCCTTCCTAGAACTCAACATGTGTGGTGTGAATCAGTCAAAACGGGTCGAGAATCATAAGAGTAATTCCTAGATTGCCTTTTCGGAATCAACGCTTCAACTTCAAATCTCACGGATATATCTCTCTCAAACGAACTCACGAGATTAGGGTTAGTGTAACGCTCTTGTGTGTGAGGAGGTGAGTATATGTAAGCAAGTTCAAACGTCTCACACACACATAAGAAGGAGCGGACAATTTGAAAGAAAAGTGATCTCATGAAAGAATGCTAATCACTATAGTGAGAACGTCAAGTTATTCACCACGTTGACTTTTATTTGCCTGAACACCTAGGGGAAATATGGATGTATATGGGTGAGGGGGAAATAAAATGGGATGAGAAGGATATGATAGGTAGAATGGATGGGATGAGGTAGGTAGGATAGTGATGTAGAATGGGATTGATGAGTGAAATGATGGATATATGATGGATGAGCGAAATGATGGATGTATGATGGATGAGAAAGAAGAGTGTATACACTTTAGGCACAAATGTCTTTATTTAAAAACTAACTACAAACTCACTTTCTTTTCTTTTCTCTCTTTTCTTTTCTTCTTTTTTTTCGATTTTTCTTTTCTTTCTCTCTATTTTTTTTCTTTTTCTTTTCTTTTTTTTTTCTTTTTTTGTTTTTCTCTCACTTTTCAAACCAACAATGAAGACATTTACATTTGTAATCACACTCTTTTATTTGAAAAATGAAGGATGATATATGAATGTGGTGGGGTATGTATATAGATGGGGAGAAGTATGTGGGAATGTGGAAGAGCATGGGAATATAATGGGTGAAGTGAATGGAAATGTGAAATGGGGGAAAAGTGGTAGGTGTATGGATGAAAATCTAGTATTCGGGACAAATTTCAAGACACGCGTTTCTTACAACTCGAAAAAGATGTCATTCTCAGTGACCAAGCCAAAATTTTATGAAAGAATAATGAGATTATACAACAATTAAATGCGGACCCAAATGAAGTTGAATCAACTTGTGACTCAGAGATTGCGTAAAACACTCTAAAAGGGTGAAAGGCACAAATCTCACAAGCTAAAGTCTCTACTAGTGATCCTTAAGGTTCTCTTTGGAATTGTAGTACTCCTCAACTCTAAATCGTATTGACGTGATAAGTGCGCAAATTTTGTTCAGTCTAGAAATTTATAGTGCAACATGCCTTGTTATGTATTACATAAGCTATTTAGAAAAATATTCTTTAGCTTAATTCCTAGACTTTTGAAAGATTGATGATTGAAAATTCACATCACTGAGTGAGATGAAAGAAACTGCGCGAAATTTTAAAAATCAAGTTGAAAAATCACAATTTTTCAAAAGAAGTACGATTTTGATAAAATTCCCCACCCCAAAACAAAAAGGAACATCGTCCTCGATGTTAAGTAAAATGATTTTTTTAAAATTGAGAGCATAAGGTAGGAAATAGATTACCAGAATGAACCGCTAATGAAGTGGACAGATATCGCCAATAATAAACCTGAATAAGAAGTGAGAAAAAAAAAGTGTACAAGTCCATAACATGGTAAAGCATAGGGTGATGTGAAACACCACCCCCATTCAGGATGAGACTAGTACAAGAAATGCGGGCTGCCTCCCGGTATCGCTAAGTTTAATGTCTTCAGCCAGACCAAACTATTCTCACCATAAAGATAAGATCTATGAAAGTGCAGGGCGGCAGAAAAATCGGGTGATGAGAATCACCCCCAAACAAGACTGAAGCATCAGTCTTGCTGGAAATAGGCTAAAAGGGTCAATGCACTTGTATAGAAAAATACATCACGCGATGCAAAGCATCGGTGAACTAGGGGCGGGTGGGAATTAGGGTAAGGGTGACTAGGTATCAGCCACGGGCCTTATTCTGCTTAAAGGTGAGGGCAACTAGGTCCCTATAAGCATGGTGCTCCAATTGGTGAGGGAGGCAAAATGGTTTTCTAAGTGGAATGGGGTGGGCTTCATAAAAATCGTACGACCGTTCTATGAATGGGTGATGATAATGGTCGCGATGTGACACGCCAGGGAGCTGTTAAGAAGAAAAATCAACACCACAAGGAAGTGGTGGGCATGGAATAACAAGCTCGGTGTCACGAAAATTGATAGTATCACCACATATACTCTCGTAGATGGTGGATGGCTTCAGGTGAGGATCTAAAAATGTGGATGAAAACTTAAAATGGGTAAAATCAAGATCCAAACCAGGTGGTGGGGTGGAAGGAACAATGGGTGGGGTAAATGGTGGATCGGGTGAGATAAATGGTAGAGGAAGATGATCCAACTCTAGCATGGGAGACACACACTCATTGGGAGGAGTAAAGGAATGCTCACAAGGGAGTGTGGTTTCTAAAGATGGAGTGATCAACTTCTCCATAAGAGTAGCATCGGTCAATGTGGTGGGTGGGTAAGACGAGGCACCAAGCTCAGAGATAGAGTGATCACTAGAAATATCGAGCTCAAAGGGAGCCATGCATGGTGGAACAGGATTCATATCTAGATAGTTAGGAACTATCACGGATTCTATCTCGAAAAAATTGTGAACACTCGTAGCCGGAGCTAACCTAGAATGAAGTGGTTCCTCGGGAACACAAGCGTGAAACTCGATAGGTGTAGACTCAGGCATATTTTTGGATATGACGGGAGTGGGAATGGGAATATGAACTGCAATGATGGGTTCATGTGGACATGGTGGGATTTGATCAGGCTCACTATCTAAAGGTAAGTCAATACAATTGTTGACTTGGGGCCCAGACCATGGGATGGTCTCAACTTCGAGATTATCGGGGTGGTGGGGTTGGTCACACTCAAAATTCGTGTCACAAGAGGACACATCATCGTCACACTCGGTTCCAACGATGGGTGGAGCCATGGGAATATCCGACTCTCTCGCACACTCCAATTCATTTAAACTTTGTTCAAGCCATTGGAGAGCTTGAGTTTGAATTTGAGTGGATCGCTCTTTCTCGAGTATGAACTTTTGCAAGAGGCTTTCGAGAGTGGAGGTGGATGAAGGTGTTGGTGGAATGATGGGTGGTGGTGGTGGTTGAGGTGGACACAACTCGCTATGACTATACGGAGAATACTCAAATGAAGTGGGTGGGGTGGGGCCAAGTTCATCATACATGAAAGGATCGCTTTCGTGATGGACAATTGGTTGATACTCATTGGGTGCGTAGTGAGGGGACTGATCGGAAATGGGTGCACAAGGATGCGACACGCCTACACATGACACCGAGGGTGATGGACTAGGAGGTGCGTGCAAGGACGGGGCAAGATTATCAAGGGTACTCGTGAGAGAGCCAAAACCATGAAAAATCTCATAAAGAGACAGCTCGGGATCACTCTCACATGTGTCGCGTGTCAATGGAGAATGACCAAAATAGTCCCGTAAAGGACGTTCTTCGGTCATGAGGAGATAAATAGTTTTTTTTTTTTTGATTTTTTAAATTTTTCAAAAGGAAAGAAAATGTTTTTGGATTTTTATAAAAAGGAAAGAAAGAAAATATTTTTGGATTTTTTTGTTTTTTTTATAAAAATGAAAGAAAATATTTTTGGAGTTTTTTGTAAAAAATAATAGAAAATTATTTTTGGATTTTTTTTTTTTGGAAGAAAAGGGTGGGGAAAGATATGGACTCTTTGAATGGACGAACTCACTAAAATCCGACTATCGAAAAATGAATTGGACATACACACAAGTCAAGAAAATTTCCTAACTAGCACATATCCAATTTTTATCTTTGAATTTAGTGAAAGGGTAGTCAAATTTTAATTAAGTCCGCGGGCGATAAAAAATCACGAAAATATTTTAGTGATCGCCTGTGCAAAAATGTTCTCCTAATGGGCTACCTCGTTGATTGATTTTAAATTTAGTGATGGCTAGGGTAGCACACAATTGGTAAGCGAGTGAGTCGGGTGATGAAATCTCTCCTCGTGAGTGACCGGGTGTAGGTCTTAGTCAATTAATTCATCACACCATTCGAAAATAAATGCGAGAATAAAATCAAATAAGAGCACACAAGCACACAACATAATGGACTCGCTAACAGGAGAGGCGCAAGTGTGTAAGAAATATACCTCCCACGGTTTTTACGCCGTGGGGTGCCGAAAATTTTCAGTCGACCGGGGGGAGATTACGCCTATCTCAGTCATCCCCGGGAGTCCTACCGACCCAAGGTAGATAGGCTTCTAAGTCCTCGCCTTTGGATGCCCTCTCTCTACCTTGTCCGGTTTCCCTATCACGCTTGTCTTCGATTATTACAAATTTAAATGAAAAATAAATGGTGTCTCTATGCACCGCAATACACGCTAAGAATATAATAATCCTAATACAAGCCTTCTAAAATAAAGAAAAATGGTACTAAAAATGAAAAAAAATGCAATACAAGTGAATCACAAAATTGAATCCGCTCCAAGCATCACAATCCCAAGAATGGCAACGGCGCCATTTGATAACTAGACTTTTTGGGTGGGTCGTTGTTGAAAGCCAAGTTAGTCAAAATCCTTATGTACCTACAAAATGTAACAAACTCAAGTGTAGAGGTAAGTAAGGGTATCAATCCACTTCCTAGGGAGTAAGCTAGAGACAAATTCAGTTGTAATTCACTTTTTATTTTCTTTTTGTGCTTTTTCACTTTTCTTATTTTTTTAGCTTTTTCAACTTTAAAACAATAGGGTGAGGTGATCATTTAAACTAAACTAAACTAAATGTGATATGATAACAACTAACTAGAAAATTACTAAAATGCAAACAAAGTCAAACACTAAAATAAGATATAAAGTGAGGTAAATAATTGTGAGAATAATCAAGGAGGGGGATTACACCACAAATTTTAGCTATTCTAATTAATTAATTTAATTAATTAAATTCTCCCAAATTAATATCAAAATTACAAACCAACTCTCGTTGCAAGTGTAATTATAATATTAATCTTTTAGAATGTTAAGTTTAACACCCCGCAAATCTAGAAAAATAGATCTACACTCCTTTTAATTAATCACCCGCTAGGATCAATCGATTTAAATTCATGTAAATCTTAGAAAATAATTTTAGAGTTGATATTCTAGTTGTAATACCCCACTTAAGAAACCCCTATCTCTAGTTCGAATCTAAAATTGGGATTATAATTAGAATTTTGATTTTCTCTCGAAAATCATTTACCCTCTCTCGAGGCGTAAATTTAAGGGTGAGGGATCAAAATTAACATTCAAAGGGACTTTTCAAATAATTAAACTAATAAAAATAAAATAACATCAAATAAGTGTTTTACCCCACCCCTTGAAAGGGGTTTTAGCCTAACATGGTATAAAATTTGACAAACTAATAATCAAAGGCATAAACAAATAAAATAGAAGGGTAAGAAGACAAATCTTCAAACAAGTCTCCTTGATTTGCAAAATTGGACTCTAATCCTCCATTGAAATTGAGCAACATCCATTCAAAATGAGCTTTCCATAACATTCAATTACATACAAACACTCATTTGAATCACTCAACAATTAATTTCTCATAAATATCTAAAAAAAAATAAAAAGAATAAAATAAAACTATTTACAAATGATAATTTTCTCTATAATTTTCCTCTCTAAAAGCTCTTTTGATGATCATGAGCTTCATCTTCATTTATAGTAGGCATGGAGCATAGGGGTATTTTTGGAAGAATTAAGGTGCAAGAGGTTGTATAAGGTGTGGGTAAGGGTTAGTTTAGAAATTAATAGATGATGCGTGTGGTTTGGGTTAGATCATGTGGGTAGTGAGGTGAGGGAATAAAATCTAATATTAGTATAAGGGTAATTTGGATAATGGTTAAAAGAGGTTAGTTGGGGTTATAATTGGTAAATGGGAATAAAGAATTTTATTGGCACATGGGGTAATTGTTTGTTATTTGGTTTTGGTCTTGTAGATCGTGACTTGCTTTGTGGAGGTTCAAACTTGGAAATGGTTTTGAGGTTATATGGGTAGCTTTCCGGCCATGGGCGCCGGAGGTTTGGATGCCCGTCGGACAGTGCTGGAACGAGAGGGAACGCCGGCAGTGGGAAGGGCTGAGGTCGGCGGGTGGTATGGTGGCGGGTCGGGCATAGGAGAGAGAGAGAGGGGCCGAATCCGGCCGGAGCTGGGATTAACGATGACGGAGGAGTCGGGTTTCAGGGGCGCCGAACGTTGGAGGTATAAGGGGATGTTTTGGCCTGCTGCGTAATGGAGGCAGGCCGGAGGTTGGTGGTGTGGGAATGAGGAGGAACGGGACACGAGTTTCAGGTTCCGGGTTACTGGCCTGAGGCAGGGGATGCTGCTGGCGGCTGGGGTCAAATCTGAGGGTGGAGCGCCGTCAGCAGAGGGGCGGTAAGGCAGGGGGCTCGTCGGGTTTTGATTGTGGGCGCCGGCGCTGACCGCCTGGGTTGGCTTTTGCAGGTGGGTTAGGTTCGCTGGGGCTAGCTGGTTGTCAGGTTGGTTTTTGCCAACGCTTTTGTCACCGGATTTGGGTAGGTTAGAAGTGGGGAATGGGTAATGGGTATGGACATGGTGGTGTAAGTTGGGAGGTTTGGGTTATAGAGGTTTTAGGAAAGAGAAATTGGTGTTGGTTGGTTTGGTGAGGAAGCTGATGATAGAAGGGATAAGGTGTGGTGGGGTGTAGGGTGTATGAGTATGGGTGAGGGAGTGATTAGGGGTGTGTGGTGTATGATATTTGTGTGTGTAAACTTTAGACACCTAAAAATGACACTAACTAACTAAAAATAAAACAATTAAAACTAAAAATCTAAAAATAAATAAATTCCTACTCTAAAAATAAAATAAAGATTCAATTAAAAATAAAACTAAAACTAAAAAATAAAATCTAACTAAAAAAATAGAACAAACTAAAAAAAATTAAAACTAAAAATAAAATCATAAGCTATTAAAAACTAAAATAATAAAACAAAATAAATGAAAAAATGAAAAATCTAAAAAAACTAAAGTCCTGAAAAAAATATAAAATCTAATAAACTAAAAATAAACTACTAAAACTAATCCTAATAAAATAAGATAAAATAAAATTAAAACTAAAAGTAAATCTAATAAACAAAAAATCAAAATAAAATTATACTAAATAAAAAGAAATATAAAAATAGAAAATAAATTCTAGAAATTCTAAATAAATCTAAAATAAATCCTAAAAATAAAAATGACTCAAACTAAAAATCTAAAAAATAATAAAAAGGGACAAATTAGACACACACGGGGTTTAGGCTAGGTTTAGGCTCGGGTAAGGGTTTAGGTAGGTTTAGGGACAAGGTATTTAGCTCCATTTTACTGCAAGTTGCCTCGAAATATAGCTTTTGACACCGCAACTGCAATTAAACCTGCATAATGAACAATTAAGCGTATAAGACCCAAATTGTCGAGAATTAGCAACTAAAGTACATCTATTCGGGGTATAAATTGTACAGTTTTGGGTGCTTATCAGTCCTCCCCGGATGAGGTAGACGACACTAAGCAAGAAGGAATAGGAACCGCGCCCCGAATATGGGCGGTCGCCCAAGATATCCAGTCTTTAATATCCCTCAGCCAAGTGGTGGACACCCTGACTTACTACAAGAAAAGGCAAAATCAGTATCAAGTAGCAAAATATCAAAAGAAACCCAAAAGAAGGAAAAGAGAATAACATAAAGATATACCAAAGGACGAAGAACATCCTCTATCAAGCCCAACTCCTCTAGGTCCATCGCATGAGGACGATCCAACATAGGCACCATCCCTCCCTCAGCCCGCCGGATGTTGTGTGAAGGGGTATGCAACCTCACAAAGGTGACCTTCAAAGTCGTCGCCGCCGTAGATGTCGACGGACTGCCACCACTGTGGGATGACCCCACTAGCCGACTCGAACCCGCTGAAGGGAAAGGCAGTGCATCATATATGCTGGGCGCCATTAGCTAACTCATCACGAAGTCCATATAATCATATGGCACAGCCGTATTGGTGTACAATATATAGGACTCACCAATCATAGCCACAATCCTCACATCCTTTGGCAACAGCCGCTCACACCTCATTGACACAGGGGGACTCGCAGGAGGCACTACCACTTCCTCCTCAGCAAACTCTCTGACCACCCACCCCCCGAGATACCAAGAGTGGACAAACTCATGCGCCAACAAATGCATCATCTGTGCATTCACTCCAGTCGACCTCGTGTCCTGAACAGTCATCCCCCAAGGGTAAAAGGCCACCTAAAATCCCCAGCAGATATAAGCTAATATAGAATCAAAGCACACACAGACCAGGACTGAAGAAAGGAAAAGTCTTACCCTATAACTAGTTAGGCCATTCAAGACCTGACGCACCGCCTCTAAAGAAAGAGACTTCCTCGACTGCCGATTGGCCTTCCGCTACCGATACAACTGGCAGAAGTCCCCAACAGTCTCATCCTTCAGAGATATCAGCTGGGTATTACACTCAATCACCTCATAGAACCACGCCTTCCAAAGATAAGAATCCATGATAAAAAAGCTACGCGCAAGGGAAATGCGAATGCATGAAAAGAAAATGCATAAATTAAAGAATACCTCAAGAAGATACGTGGATCCAGTAAAAGTTTATCGGCAACACCGACTAAATGCATCCAAAGAAAAATAAAGAGTTGCCAAAGTTAGGATCCCCCAATCATAGAGAGGTATGTTCAAAAACATCCTCAAGTATGGAAAAATCCATAAGTGGATGACGTTGCCACTCGACGCCACCAGAAATCCCCCCAGCACTAGCAAAATGAACAACCGAGTCATCTACCTCACCAGCAGCCCGTCCTCCACATCAATTATACTACTGAGTGAAACATACCTCAGCAGCGATAGACAGGTAGAGTCTCCATATACTATCCTCCCCAAATCACCGAGCGCCTCCCGCACCGCCTCCGACCTCATCCTCAAAGAGCGATCCACCTCTATCTGCTCTCCATCACAGTCCAGCCCCAATAGCTGTTGCAAATCTATGGGAGTCACAGTCATCTCCCCAAAGCCAATATGAAAAGTATAGGTAGTGTCCCACCACCTCTCTCCCAGAATACATAAGAACGCCATCGAACGAGGCGTCTCATCCAGCACAAACGCTATCTCCCAAAGCTTGCTAACGATACTCTCAATGCACCACAGGTGGAAGGTGCTCCTAAACATCCCTAAGCCCCGTCGCCCCGTCGCCCCGTCGCCCCGTGGGCACGCATAGTCGACAAAGAAACATCAGACTATTGAAGAAAAATGTTGTTAAAATCCAAGTAAAAAAAAAGGAAATCACTAAAAAAGGGAATGCCAAAGGTCATTTTTTACTTTCATAACCACCAGGGTTCACCACCTTAGAAGAACGATGACGCGATGGCTCCCGCACCAATGTTCACTCATCCACAACTGGCTCAAATGCATCAAAGAGTTTTCACTCCCCAAAGCAAGAGGCGCCCTAGCCCTCCACTCCACATTCTCCCAGTCGTCAACATCCAACCACTACCTGTGTTCCACAGTGCTCAAGAAAGCGGCCATTTTTTAGATTGCGGAATGCTAGAATGATTCGCCAAAGAAAATCGTAGAAAGAGAGAAGGAAAGAAGCTGTGAAAAGTGACGGGAACCCTCCCCTTTTTATAGGAAGTCAAGGGTCATGCTGATCGGCATTGATACCAAACCTACTGATCGGCACTGCCCCTTTATCTTCTCAAGGCAGTCCAAAAGTTTGTGCCACTGCCGAATGGCACCCTCCACACCATGCCAACAAGCACCCCCCTTAAATTTTCGTACGAAAACTCCCAAAAAACCAGAAAACCCTGAAAAATCCTAAAAATCTCAGAGAGGATTTAGAACATTTTCACCAATAAAATTTTGCACTCCCTCAAGTGGAACCCCTATATCCCTAGCGAAACTCTAAAAAACCAAGTGAATCTCCTCCCGGCAATGACCTCAGAGGACCTCTAAAGTATCCCAAACTTCAGGATTATCTCCTATTCCCCAAAGATCTCAAATTTCCTCGATAAATACATCCAAATCCTGGACCACCTAATCACTTCCCCAGTGGAATTTATAACATCAGATTGGCTATTACCCCGCAAAGTCTCCCAACGATACAAGGATTTCCCCACCAAGCATATCCCTATCTCAAATAAAAATCACGAGGTAATTTCCCCTGTAAAGTTCCCCGAGAACATCTCATCTCAAGCCCTCAGAATTGTCTTTGACCCGCTGAATTGGCTTTGACCCGCAGAATTGGTCATCTCAAATTAAGCCCTCAAAATTGGCTTCGAATGCAAAATTGGTCATCTCAACTTAAGCCCTCGGAATTGGCTTCGACCTATAGAATTAGTCATCTCAACTTAAGCCCTCAGAATTGGCTTCGACCCACGGAGTTGTTCAAATCAATTTAAGCCCTCAGAATTGGCTTCGACTCGTAAAATTGGTCATCACAATTTAAGCCCTCAGAATTGGCTTCTACCCACATAATTGGTCATCTAAATTTAAGTCCTCAGAATTGGCTTCGACCCACAGAATTGGCTTTGACCCACAAGATTTTTTATTCTCATCCCTAAGCCCTCAGAATTGGCTTCAACCCGCAAAATAGATCACCCTCATCTTCAACCCCTCAGAATCGGCCTCAACCCACAGAACCGATCATCCTCATCCTTAGGTCCTCATAATCGACCTCAACCCTCTTAATTGGTCATGCTCTTTCAAAGGCATCGTGTAGTGTCTATTCAACGACTATCGTTTAATCAAAACTCACCCATCGAGGGCCTCTATATACACCCCATTCTAGTACCCCCTAAACTCTCCTTAGGTCCCTAGAACCTCCCTTCATCACTACAAACCTAGGACATGTTCCAAATACTTACCTAGAGGCCATCGAACACCCCCAAGCTTCGTTCGACCAAAATATGAAACTGTTCATCTTGACTGATATTGAATGAATCTTGAAAGTTCATTGAATCCCCTTTCCAACGATTTGCCCTGTGCGTGATTCTGACTTATGGTGTGGACGAACGACCCATTTTCCCTCAAAACTTGACATAGAGGCCATCGAACGCTCCTAGGATCCATTTGACCAAAGTCAACTCTTCAACTCAACTGAGACTGAATGAATCTTCAAAGGGCACTGAAACCCCTTTCCAACGGTCCACTTCGGGCCCAATTCTGACTTACGGTGTGGATGAATGATCTGTTTTACTCTGAAAGGTCACCGAGTGCTTCCAGGCCCCGGTTGATCAAATTCAACTTCCCAAACCAAGTCAATCAGGCCCCGTGCATGATTCTGACTTACCATGCGGAAGAACGATCCGTTTGAGTCCGATAATTCCCCATCCAAAGGACCGACAAATGCTTCCAAGCTAAATTTGACCCGAAGTCAACTTCGAAACCCGGGAGCAGTCCAAATACTTTCGAAGGTCTTTGAAGTAACTTTCTAATGGTTCATCCCATTCATGATTGGGATCAATGGTTTGCGCTTTACGACCGATCTTCCGAAGGAACCTGAAAGAGACTGCTAAACGGCAGGTTCCAAACCCTGCCTATCGGCAGTGTGCCTAAAAACACGTGCTGATTGGCAGGACCAGGCCTATGCCGATCAGTAATGCCCTGGGCCTATAAAAAGGAGGGCCTAACCTCATTGGAAAGGGGGAGAAGATCTTAAATCCATCACTCTCAGCGAGCTCAAAAAACCCCTCTCGAAGTCAACGTGATTTCCACATCCAAATCCCGTTCCAACCTTCACCTTTCATCATCTTTTTCATCAAATATGGTGAATTAACTACCCTCCATCATCACCCAAGTGCAAGGGCTGCTCTCTAACATCCAAGATCCAAGCTCAAGATCTTCAAAAAGGTCCAACTTTCTCAACTCTCTCTTTAAATTCTCCTAAATTCGCATTAACTTATTTTATTACTTAACACTTTTATTCTCTCTCACATATCCCAATATAGTTTTTATTTATTATTATTGCACATCACTTATTTTCATAGAAATAAAACCCAAAAAAACAAGAAGAAGAGGGTTTGCTCATAAATTCGAAACGAGAATTCTCACACTTTTCTCACACCTTTTTTTACAACTAAAACTCTTTTTTTACACACATATAAGATAAGTCCCTAATTGGATTTATGGGATAAATCCCACCCCCTCGTTTGGCCTACGAACTGCGTGGACTTTGATTCCTACATAGGCTACGTAGGTGACTCTAGGTAAAACGTGAGACTCGAGTCCTATTCCTACGTTTCTCTCATTTTATTTTCCTTCTATATTCTTTAAACTTAATTCTCTCTCTCTCTCTCTCTCTCTCTCTCTCTCTCTCTCTCTATATATATATATATATATATATATATATATATATATATATATATATATATATATATATATATATATATGTTCTTAGTGGCGTATTATTCCATATACGCTAGGATAATCGTGTATATCCTATTTTCTAATATTACTTTTAGGAACATTCCTACGGATGACTCGTTTTATCTCTTCCATGATACAAGTTGATGATTTATATCTCCACTACATATACACATGCACACATATCATGGGTAAACAAAGGAAAATAGCAACAATCCATGAGAGACCGTAAGGGAGGAATGGGTGCCTAACACCTTTCTATTTCGTAACTTAGCCTCTGAACCCTTTTTGAATCATTTTGGTTTCGTATGTGTCAGTATGTCTTTGGGTGTTGTCCTTCGGGATGGCTCCCTTTTATTTTGTCTATTTTGAGTAAAATAAACTGGCGACTCCATCTCTCTACATTTTTCACCTCATCACTGATGTCGACCGAAGCGCTCCCGAGAGGGATGCGCGGGACCAAGATCCTCTCGACATGAAGACGCCCTCTTCTTCATCCCTCCTGTTGCGAGGATCGGGGATGGACACAATATATATATATATATATATATATATATATATATATATATATATATATATATATATATATATATATATATCATGCTTTATATATATTTTTGTTAGATTTAAGCCTACCGTGTGTTAATATTTGCTCATCGAGAATCTATAGACGAGGGTGGTTGATTGTGATGGTACTTTGTTGAACTCCTAAACTTCCAAAAGACCTTAAACCTCTTTAGGCATCCTTAGGTAAGAAAGAGACTCCTCAAATGATCGCAGACTTTATACATGGGGACACTTGGTTCCAAAGATTTCTTCCACCCCTAAAAATAGGGTGGGTTATCTGAACATATCTCATTCCTTCATACCACCCCAAGTGGGCTTAGATACATCAGAACCACGGTACCATCAAGTCTGGTGCCCAGAATTAACCTCACTCTAAGGGAAACTAACATGCCCAGGATGCTTAGCCCTCATAACTAAGGTATATCACCCTAAAAAATCTTGAAAATAATTTAAGACCAACCTATATGAAGTCCTATGCCTAGAAGACCTCGGTAGAGACTCCTCGATTAGTTCAAAAGAGCACATAGAAAGTAAAACACTATTCTGCCTACCGATACTATCCAAACCCACTTGCATTAAAGGTTTCCATGACCTTTTAATTCACTCATCAACAACCTTAAATCTCATATAAATACTTTGCCCAACACTCCGCCTTTCTCCTCGAACCATCAAACCTCAGAACTATTAAAGTCAGGCTGTTACAATCCACTCGCTCTCTCTTTAAGACTTTTTGTCATAAATAGGAGTCTGGTATAAGGTGAAAAGGGGATTGATATCCAGAATTTAAAGATGCTAGAGCATTCAAATAATCAAACTGATAAAAGTCATATCATGTCGTAAATGTTTGCACTCCATTTCACACTTACAATCGACTATTGTGAACTTATATTTGTAGCTTAGACTAGTTACATTACTTACTCCATTTGTATATCATATTGATCACTAAAGTAGCACTTAGGAAGACTTATAGAAGTCATTCAGTTACTTCCTAAGGCCCTTTGGACTGCTAATAAAGTAAGCAAGACCCCAGACTACCTTCACCAAACTTAAGGGGTCTCTTAGACAATAATACTTATCTACACTATAATAAATAGGCATAACAACTTTGTACATAAGATCATATCTAGATGTTTAAAAAACATGAAATTATTTTCTCTACTTTTAGACTTCTCCCCTCTTACTCATACGAGGTAGAAAGGGCATCGATTATGGTCCTAAAGTCACTTATGATTTTAAGATCCATCAGTTTGGTGCCATTTGTCAGAAAAACAAGTACCATGTTTCAAAAAATTGACATCTCGCTCTCTTCGAGTCAACAACTAGTAGTGTTGTATCTTAATCTCCTAAAAGAAAAGAATCTTGGCCAAAAGATCTCCCGTAGAAGTTCAAATCATCAAAATTTCTAAGCATGGACACTCTAGATCCTTAAGATGAAAATAAAGAGCCAAGGGGTGATCCAGATGACGCTATGGTCACCATGTGCATAGATGCATAGGATTCAACTAAAGAAGTCCACATTAGGGCAATGTTCAACCTCTTCCTCAGAGAATAAATCATGCAATTCTTGAGGAAAAATAAGGATGTCTTCGTGTGGAGCCACTTCTACGTAAACAATTGGATCCTGAAGTCATGGTACTCCACCTAAACATGGACCCAAGTCACAAGTCGATCCAGGAAAAGAAGAGGTTCTTTGAATCATAAAGAAATAACCCTACAATAGAGAAAGTTGATAATCTTCTGGCCTCTCACGTCATCATAGGGGTCTAGTACTCGGAATGTCTCTCAAATGTGGTAGTTGTGCCTAAAGTCAACGATAAGTAAAGAATGTTTGTTAATTTCACTAACCATAACAAGGCATGTCCAAAGGACTTTTATCCTCTACCTAAGATCATCATATTGTTATATTCTACATCTACCCACGATCTCCTTTCCATCATGGATGATTATTCTGGGCATAAGAAAATTAAATTGTGACCTAATGACGAAGAAAATACCTCATTAATAATAGAGAAAGGTACTTAATATTATAAAGTTATGCCATTCGGACTAAAGAATACAGGTGCCACTTACCAGAAGGTGTTAATACCATGGATATATATGTCGATGACATGTTAGTCAAAAGATTCGAGTATCCTTCGAAGGAAACAATGAGCCTAAAATCAAAGATGTGTCATTTTGGTGAGGTTTGGGGAAAGTTCCTTAGGTTCATGGTCACCAGATGTGGAATTATAACCAATCGAGAGAAAATCTAGGAACTATTGGATATGAAATCTCAAGGGACAGTAAATGAGGTCCAAATCCTAGATGGGAGGGTTGTTGTCCTCTATCGATTCTTCTGTAAGGCCATAAATAATTTCTTATCATTCTTCAAGTTACTAAAGAAATCCTTTGGGTGGACTTATGAGGATGAGAAGGCTATCAAAATATTAAAGGGTACTTAGGGTGTTCATCACTATTGTCTTGGACAATTTTGGGGGTAAGACTTCTATATGTACCTCGATAACTCACCCATTATAGTCATCTTCGCCCTTATCAAGGAATAATTTAGGTTAAAATACATTGTATATTACATTAGTCGAGCCCTACGGGGGATAAGAGTATGTACCCAAGGATAGAGAAACTAGATTTTTTCCTCATCATCTCAAAAAATGATTGAGGCCCTACCTCTAATACCATTTTATCATGATTATTACTAATCCACCCCTTCGACAGGTGCTCCATAAGACTAAAACCTTAGGAGGATTGTCAAATGGTTTGTAGAGAGGGGTTAGTTTGACATCAGATATCTACCTCAAAGTTCTATCAAATGCTAGGACTTGTATGACTTCATTGTAGAATTATATAACCTGGAGGAAGTAGAAGAATAAACCATGAGTTCTAGGTCCAAGGTCATAATGGTACCTCAAGATCCTAAGCCACCCCAATTGCAGAAACTACACCTCAACTCCTCTAGCTAGGTATTGCATATGGATGGATCCTTAAATAACTCAGGAAGTGGCATTTAGATTCACCTGAAAATGCTAGAAAAGGTAATATCTCTCTCACATTTTGCTTTAAATTCAATGCCTCTTACAATGAAGTAGAGTACAAAGCCTGGGTGGCAGGTTTAGGTCTTTTCGTCCACTTAAAATCTCAACAAATAAAGGATTTTAATGACTCTCAGATCGCTGTCAATTAGGTCTCTGAGGCCAAAGGTGAGAGTATGGTGTGGTACATATTAATTGAACAACACCTCATCAAAAGGATATCCAAGTTTAGCATTATAAGGGTTAATTGGGATGAGAACTCAAAGGCGGACAACCTTACACGTGTGGCATCATCAGATGAAATAGACCTACATTCCCTATTTCTCACTCTTGATTAGCTGAGCATTACGTAGTTGGAGATTAACACTACAGATGTCGATCAGAGATTTATATTGAACCATTCCCATTAAAGCCTACCTCATAAATGATGAGTTTCCCAGAGACGAGCCTTAGGTCGGAAGGGCAAAGTTCATAGCCTCTAGGTACTACCTCAAAAATTGAGTATTTTACAAAAATGGATGCTTATCCACACCTCAGAGATTCTTGAGCCTGTCAGAAGCTAGTTACGTCCTCAAAGATATCAATGAATATGTCTGTGGTGACCACACGGTCCCAAAGACCTTAGCCTATAAGGTCATGAGACAGAGGTACAAGGGTAATTCGGGCCAATGCTGGTAAATAAAGCCAAGGACATGGCGCAATGCTGTGATAAGTTCCAAAGATTTTCTTTTGTAAACAACATAAAATATGGATCTGATGCTAAGTCTATGGCCCTTTTCTCAATGGGTTGTGGATTTGGTAGGATGTTTTCCCCTAGAAAGTGTCAATACAAGTTTTTCAAGGTGGACATTTATTACATCATTAAGTTGGATGAGGCTGAACCCTTAGGCACCATCTTTAAGAAGAAGACCAATAACTTCATCCGAAAGAAAATCATTTGTAGGTTTGGCCTTCCCTAGGCTATTAACTCAGACAACGGGAATCACTTTGATAACCCGGCATTTAGGGAGTTATTCTCAGGTTATGACATAAGTAATCATTACTCATCTCTGGGCCACTCTTAGGCTAATGGCCGAATTAAAGATACTAGCATAACAATTTCCCATAATTTCCATAAGAGACTAGATAAAGCCAAGGGGATATGAGCCGAAGAATTACCCAGCATTCTTTGAGCTTATAAGAACACCGTCATAGGTCCAATAGGATAAATTTTATTCTCTTTGACATTTAATACTTAGGTAGTGATCCCGACTAAGGTTGACATACACACAAAAGGGTATCTCAGTTTGAACCAAGGGATACTGAAGGATATTATAGGATGATAAGTTTTAAGAAAGAAGATAAAATGCACTAGTACGAATGGTTGCCTATAAGAAGAAAATAACCTCCTACTTCAACGAAAACGTTAGCCACAAGGAATTCAAGTTGGGAGACCTGGTCCTAAGGGAGGTCACTCTTGAAACCCAAAGAATGATGAGTAATGTATTCAATACTCAAGTAAAATTAGATAAAACTCTTTAGTAATCATGATGAATTCGATATCCGTACTCTTTAAAGGCTACATGGATTTTATCCTACTAATATATAATGACCGATAAATTTAGATGGAAGGACTTCAACCATTGCTTAAAACTTAAACTAAGATCCCAGGGCCCAAAAGGGAGGTACAAGGATTTTAAAATTGTCTTTAGTTTTGAACTAAGGTCTTAGGACCCCCAACATTAAAGTTAAAAGGATTTTGGCCTTGGCTCAAGACTAATAGTTGATTAGGCATAAATTCTTCCTAATTTATCCCTTAATTTCGGTACTTTAATCACCTCGAACTACGTAATTTGATTGACTTTATCTCATAATCTTGCTACTGACTTATCCTAACAAGTACACCGAGTTTCTGGTATTTCGTTATGATTTTACAGGTGTCTAATGTCAAGAAATGGAAGAAGGAAACCGGAAGAATAGAGAAAGTCAACAAGAAAAGTCAAAAGGGCAAAAGAGTCATTCCTACCCAGAATCCAGATGAGGTACCTAAAGAGAAGTTGAAGGTATCATCCTCACAAGCACCTAGGAATAAACGTCACCTCAATCGGATACCCGGAGCAAAAGATATGGGCAGCCAAAGTTTGAAGGAAAAGTCAAATAGGCGGACCGGTCCGCCTAAGACCCGGACCGGACCGATGTACACAAATCCAGAGAACTGCGAACCGAAGGCAAATTGAAGAAGGCAAAAATAAAAAGAACCGATCCGCCCCCGGACCGATCCGCCTGAAAAATAAAAGAACCGATCCGCTTTAGAAGCAGACCGATCCGCCTAAGGGCCGGACCGGTCCGCCCATCGAGATTTTGTTTTCTGATTCTCCTCTAAAGACTCCGATTTATACTCAACTTCTTGTAATTTCATGTTGGGTATAAAAACCCGAAATATTTTCATTGTAAAGGAGGCAAGAACGTGGGGAGTTAGTTTAATCTCTCCTTTTCTTCCACAAACCCTAGTTTAGCAACTTTATTCATTTTAATTCAAGACTGAAGCTTTGATTCCGATTGTGAGTACTTCTAGTTAATTGATTGACTGCTGTGGTAAAAAAATTAGTGAGTATCTCATCTTTTCAATTCCCTTTTACATCATTGTACGAGTTTGCCTTAGATTAATCACGGTTTTCTGCACATTGAAATCTGTTTTCATCACTTACGGTATGTCCGGCTAGATTTCCAAGGTCGGGTTACATGAACCCAACCTGATGTGGTAATTGCACGTATAAAATTAATCCTCTGGATTTAGTGATTAATTGTGACCGTATTGCGTAGGAACACAACAATTGTAGGTCTAAATATCTCGTTTGCCTCTGGGTAACCGGGATGATTGAGAATATAATTCGAGTGTCACTATCGTGATAATGATTTACTCATCCTTTGATTAAGTATGACGCGGGCTTAAACCTCGTATATGTAATGCTTGGGAGTACTAAAGACTGGGTCAAATTAATCAGATAAATTTATTATTAGTATTATAACTGCAGTACACTAGGGTTGGGGGATTGTATTTCCGTCCTATTTTTTCCATCATCTCATTTAAAAGTTCAAATCAAATTTTCATTCACATTTTAGGTAATTTAGTGTAATTGCACATTTTCATAACTACATAATTGCATTTAGCTTAATCATTCCCAAAATCAAATCTTTTTCTTTCTTCTTAGAGTCAACGTTAGGATTCTTCTGTCTTACCCCGTCGTCACAACTCTTGTTGTCCTTTTTCCCTGAGGATCGATACCCGACTTATCGGATTATTACTTGAACGACAGGCTTGCACTTGATCCTAGAGAGTACACACTTTAGAGACACATTCTGAGTCGTGTCAAGTTTTTGGCGCCGTTGCCGGGGAACTAGGTAGACTTAGGATTAGATTGAGTTAATCCAAAACTTTGACCAAAAATTTCCAAAAATCCAAAAACATACAAAAATTCATAAAGCACAAAAAGATTCATCAATCATCTCTCTTAAGCCGGTAATGCAAAATTCTGAGCTCACTCCAACTCCCAATAATACCCCAATCCGCATTCACGAAAACCCGATAGGAGAGTACGACCCCGATAACATTCACACTCCTAACGTTCCACAGTTCTGGGTTCCACCTCCCACACCGTCACACTCAATCTCAGATAACACTCTGTTTACCTTCTTAGGACACACGTCAGAGCACGCTTTGAGTAGACCGAGTGAGGGCACCGAGTCATTACGAGAGGGAAATATGTCACAACACGGTAGTGTAGCCGCCGGTGAGGAAGAGGCCCTGTACCGCCCATTGAGAGACATCTTATATCCCGAGCGCACTGTTACTCCGGGATGCATTGTATTCCCGTATAATGCCGAGCAATTTCGTTTCAAAAATGGGATGATCCAGATGCTCCCCCAGTATCACGGGATGGAATCTAAAAATCCATATCTCCATATCCGGGAATTTGAGGAAGTGTGTGTGACTCTCAATGATCAAACTTGCACACAAGAGGTGATCCGCCTCAAATTCTTCCCCTTCTCGCTCAAGGATAAAGCTAAGACCTGGCTATGGTCTTTACCTCCAAGCTCAATTCCATCCTGGAATGAGTTACAATCCAGATTTCTCAAGAAATTCTTCCCACCACATCGAACAATCTCTATAAAGGCTCAAATTCAAGCATTCAAACAAGCAGAAAATGAGCCATTCCATTGATGTTATGAGCGTTTCAATGATTTAGTTGCTTCATGCCCCCATCATGGATTTGATACACTGCAACTCATATCTTTCCTCTATAATGGGCTGAACCTTAACTCCAAGCAACTCATTGAAACCATAGGAAGCGGTCCGTTTGTCGACCTAGACGCCCAAGATGCTGAGCTTCACCTGAGGTATGTCGCCGAGACTACTCAATCCTGGGATATTGCTGATCCTAATGCTCAAAATCGAAATCATCAAGCGACCACCACTCCTTCGGCGTCCGTCCTATTCCACGTAGAACAGAATTCTATATCGGGCATTCGATTGGACGTAGTTGAGAAAGGATTGCGAGACCTACGTGAGATGTATGGAAGAGGATCATTTAAATCAATCCCAAACCCCGTCGGGAAGGTGTGTGCGATTTGTGAGGCGGTACATTCAACTGAGGAATGCCCGACTATACCCGCCTACAAAGTAATGCTTCAGGAGCAAGTTAGTGGTATAGGAGGATTTAGGGGTAATTTCGGTGCCCCGCACGAAAATGCTTACAACCCTTCATGGAAAAACCACCCTGGTTTTAGCTATGGGCAACAACATGCTGCGATGAACCCTCCTTCACATGTTTCCCCTCCTCCACCACCGCACTATCAACAAGCTCCACACATGCAAGGTCATGTGCAAGCACCACCACCTCAAGGATCATATATCCCGCCACCGTAGAGAACTCTCGAGGATACGATGAATCAATTCATCACTAACCAGACTACTACCAATGCCAAATATAATCGCTTGTTCAGTGACATAAATGCAAATCTGTCAAGGATTCAATCCTCGTTGAGAGTTCAAGAGAAGGGCAAGTTTCCTGCCCAGGGCCAAAGACCTCCCCAAGGTCAAACTAGTGTTAGCTCCACTTCTACTGATCATCAGAAGCAATGTCAAGCTGTGACCACTCTTCGTAGTGGGAGAGTCGTTGATTTATCACCTCCCCCACACGACATAACCAAAGACAAGGTGATTTCACCCTGCACGAAAGAGGCCGAAGATGTCCCCTCGAATGAGAGTGATAAAGATGACACTAGTGAGCCCGAGGTAGTAGTGAAACCACCCTCCGCGGCACCATTTCCTCAAAGGTTGATTCCTTCCCAGAAAGGAAACCCACGTGATGACGTGCTAGAAATACTAAAGCAGGTAAAGATGAATTTACCATTCCTCGATGCCATCAAACAAATTCTAGCTTATGCAAAAGTCATCAAAGATTTGTTGATGGTAAAAAGGAAGATGAAAGTAAAGAAGAATGTCTTCCTAGCACAGAACGTGAGCTCCATCCTACTCAATGAGCTCCCTCCTAAATTCAAAGATCCCGGTGCACCCACCATTTCCTGCATCATTGGAGAGAACAAAATTAAAAAAGCCTTACTTGACTTGGGAGCAAGTGTCAATATCCTCCCTTACTCCATCTATAGGCAACTTGATTTGGGCGACCTCAAGCCCACAAGAATCACTCTCCAATTAGCGGATCAAACTGTGAAGGTCCCACGAGGTGTAGTAGAGGACGTGATCGTTCAAGTTGACACTTTCTACTTCCTGGTAGACTTTGTCATTTGGGACACGGAGCCTTCCTTAACCTCGACCAATCATGTTCCCATCATTCTCGGGCGCCCATTTTTAGCGACAGCTAACGCTATTATTAACACAAGGAATGGGTGAATGCAACTCACTTTTGGGAATATGACATTAGAGACCAACATCTTCAACATAGCCCAACATACGGGAGAGGAAGATGATATTCACGCGGTGAGTCTCATAGATGAGATAGTAGAGGAGTACTTTGAGGAGAATTGTTGTGGCGATGCCTTAGGATCCTGTCTGGTTTCGAGCAATGAGAGTGAGGGGACGTATACTGAGTACGAGAGGGAGATTGAGGAGTAAGAGAGTTACTCGATGAGAGAGCGTCGGACGAGGACGCGAGAGATGTGAATTGGGTTTCTAAATTCGAGGAGTTACCACTACGGGATACACGCGTTGTTCCCTCCGACGAAAAGTTTCCAACCCTTGAATTAAAGAAACTCCCCTCCCATATCAAATATGCATACTTAGGAGAGGATGAGACATTTCCTGTTGTGATCTCCTCTAGCCTAGATGACGAGCAGGAGGGTAAGTTGTTAAAAATTTTGAGGAAGCACCTAAGTGCTTTTGGTTGGTGCATTGCCGATTTGAAGGGGATAAGTCCTTTGATTTGCACTCACAAGATCCATCTCGAAGAGAATGTCAAACCCTCAAGAGAAATGCAAAGAAGACTTAATCCCAATATGAAAGAAGTCGTGAGAACCGAGATTATCAAATTATTGGATGCCGGGATTATCTACCCAATCTCGGATAGCAAGTGGGCGAGCCCCATTCAAGTCGTCCCGAAGAAGTCGGGTATGACAGTTATTGAGAATGCTAAGGGCGAGCTAGTTCCCCAACGTACCACCACCGGGTGGCGCGTTTGCATTGATTACCGGAAACTCAATGTGGGAACTAGGAGAGACCATTTTCCCTTGCCATTTATCGATCAAATGCTTGAAAGAGTAGCGGGCCACCCTTATTATTGCTTCCTTGATGGTTATTCCGGATATAACCAAATTGAGGTAGATGTACTTGACCAAGAGAAGACAACCTTCACTTGCCCTTTTGGTACGTTTGCCTACAAACGTATGCCATTCGGCTTGTGTAATGCACCCGCGACCTTTCAAAGGTGCATGTTGAGCTTATTTAGTGACATGGTCGAAAGAGGATTGAGGTGTTCATGGACGATTTCAGCGTTTTTGGCACCTCTTTCGATCTTTGTCTAGAAAAATTGGAACAAGTACTTGCTCAGTGTGTGGAGAAGAACTTAGTGCTGAATTGGGAGAAATGCCATTTCATGGTCACTGAAGGAATAGTTCTTGGCCACATAGTATCATCTAAAGGCATAGAGGTTGATAGGGCTAAGATAGATGTCATAACTGACCTTCCCCCACCGAGATCGCTTAAATACGTGTGCTCATTCTTGGGTCACGTCGGGTTTTATCGAAGGTTCATTAAGGACTTTAGCGCTATCGCTAGACCCTTAAGCAACCTTCTCATGAAGGACAACCCGTTTGAGTGGACCGAGGCATGCCAAAGCTCCTTTTACAAATTAAAGAACATGCTCGTGTCCGCTCCCATCATGCAAGTTCCGGATTGGTCCCTACCATTAGAACTTATGTGTGATGCAAGCGATTACGCGATTGGGGCCGTTTTGGGCCAACGTAAAGATAAACAAGCTCATGTTATCTACTACGCTAGCCGGACCCTTACCGGACCTCAACTCAACTACTCTACCACGGAGAAGGAGTTGCTAGCGGTACTCTTTGCCCTTGATAAGTTCAGATCGTATCTCATTGGTTCTTCTATAATTGTCTTCACCGACCACGCGGCGTTGAAATATCTACTCGCTAAGAAAGACGCCAAGCCGCGCCTCATAAGGTGGATCCTACTCCTATAAGAGTTCAATCTCTCCATTAAAGATAAGAAAGGAGTAGAAAATGTTGTTATCGACCATCTATCACGGCTTTCGTCCGACGTACCTAGTGATCCCATTCCCATAGACGAATACTTTTCGGATGAGCAACTTTTTGCTACCTCTTCTTTACCTTGGTTTGCGGATATAGTGAACTACCTTGTCACGGGAGCCGTCCCTCCCGACTGGACACCGCAAGATAAGAAGAGGTTTCTTACTTAGTCGCGCATGTTCTTCTACGATGATCCATTCTTGTTTAAATATTGCACCGACCAAATCATCCGACGATGCGTACCGTATGACGAGATCCCGAAAGTCATCCAGTTTTGTCATTCGGAAGCGTGTGGAGGCCACTTTTCCATGAAAAAGGCGGCCGCTAAAATTCTGCAATGCAGTCTATATTGGCCCACATTATTCCGGGATGTGAACAATGCTTGTAAATCTTGCAATAGGTGCCAACGGATGGGAGCCATTACTCGACGAGACATGATGCCTCTTACCCCCATACTCATCATTGAGATCTTCGACTGTTGGGGTATTGACTTCATGGGTCCCTTTCCCCCGTCCTTTGGTTTCCTATACATCCTTGTTGCGATAGATTACGTTTCTAAATGGGTAGAAGCTATAGCTACCAAGACAAATGACAACAAGGTGGTGATAAAGTTCCTACAGGAACACATACTTTCCTGCTTCGGTGCTCCGAAAGCGATAATTAGTGATAATGGCAAGCACTTTTGCAATTGGCCATTCGGGAAGCTTATGAGAAAGTATGGCGTCGTTCACAAGGTTGGAACGACGTATCACCCACAAACAAATGGGCAGGCCGAACTAGCGAATCGTGAGATCAAGAACATTCTCGAGAAGACCGTCAATCCTAACCGGAAAGATTGGTCACTTAGACTGAACGATTCGCTATGGGCCTATCGCACCGCATACAAAAATCATCTTGGCATGTCCCCTTTCCGCTTTGTGTATGTCAAGCCTTGCCATCTCCCCGTGGAGTAAGAACACAAAGCGTATTGGGCAATTAAGGAGCTCAATTATGCCATGGATAAAGCCGGTGAAGCTCGCAAGCTTCAAATAAATGAGTTAGAGGAGATACGCAATGATGCGTATGAGAATGCCAAAATTGCCAAAGAAAGGATGAAACTCGCTCACGATAGCATCATTCGACGCAAAGAGTTTCTTCCCGGGCAAAAATTTCATCTCTATAACTCTCGGCTTCATCTCTTTCCGGGCAAGTTGCGGTCGCGATGGTCTGGCCCGTTTGTTGTCAAGAATGTTTTCCCCCACGGAGCTGTCGAATTAGAAGATTTAAAAGGGGTAAATACATTCAAAGTGAATGGACAACGCTTAAAGCCATATCTTGAGGCGTGCGGGGAGGAAGTCGACACCGTTTGGTTGTCGGACCCCGTTTATGGGGTAGAGTGAACGGTTTCAGTTAGGTTGTCGCACCCCTGACGCGTATGGGGTGAGAGTCGTGTATGTCGCGAGAGTCGTGTGTGACGTGTGCGTTAGTGAGTGTCGTTAGGATTTTAGTACATTCGGGTTTAGCATGTGCATGTTCGGTAATTGGGTCAATTCGGGTGACCGGTGATGTTGAGAGGTCCTTAGTCTATAATTGGTGAGGAGCGCGTTTTAAAAGTCCAATATTTCGAGGAAGAGAGGTTGAAATCTAGTTTCGGGGAAATTCCAGCCTAAAATCCCCAGGCCGGACCGGTTCCTTTAATTTAAGGGCGGACCGGTTCGCCACCGGACCGGTTCCTTTAATTTTAAAACGGACCGGTCCGCCTGTCGAATTTTCTAGAAATTAAAGACCCGGACCGGTCCGCCTTCTGCAGATTCGTTTAATCCTTTCCTCCCATTCACCCCCCTTCCCCCCAATTGCCATCCTTCCCTCCCATTCGGTTTCCCACATCCCCATACACCTTTTCCCTTCAAATCCCTTCCCCTCCACTATAAATTTAGCCCTACCCCTCCCCTTCTCTTCACACCTCAAACACAACTTCTCTCCTCTCCCTCTCCAGATTTTTTGAGTTCCATCCTCTCTGTCTCCATGTCCCCCCGTGTTGCCCCCACAAAATACACGTCCACCGACATCCTACCCTCCGGGGGCAACGAGTTCCGCTCCCGCCAAGAGGAGCGATGGTGCACCCAATTCTTCGGGACAAGCCGCAAACTCCATATGGAGCGCGCGGTTCAATGGAACGCGCTGCCCGATTCTGTCACGGCCCTATTCATGGCCCAGGGGTGGTGTCGTTTCCTCAACGAACCCCATGAAGCCGTGTAGGCTTCCGAGGTCCGGTTATTCTATGGCACACTCGTGCGGACGGGCCAATATGAGGCCCAAGCTTACGTCGATGGGACGGTCGTTCCTTTTTCCTTAGCCATCCTCACGGCCAAATTGGCCACCTTTGGTGTTCCGGACCCTCAAGACTTCACATATCCAAGGAACGTTCCTCCGGTCGCTAAGGAGGTCATCGTGGAACGCATTGCTCCAAACGTGGCTTGGGCGGGTCAAACCGTCGCTGTTGGACAACTCAACGAAAAGGCGCGCCTCACTTTCCAAATTGTGTGCGCCAACATTCTTCAAATGTCCAACGATTCCGCCATGAGGCCTCGGCAAGCCACCTTGACCTATCATCTCTTTGATCCCCAAACTTCCATCCATTTGGCCCGCACATTGTATGCCGACATCATCGCCACCTCTTTGGATGAGAAGGGTGCCGCCCCTTTTCCCTATGCCCGTTTGATCACGTCTATCCTCCAAGACCCCGGCATTGAGGCCCCGCTCGACCGCACCCGGATTCCCGGTCCCTTTGGACAGGGCACTCGCACTAAGAGTGCCAAACAGCTATCCATAATCCGGGCACGGCGGGGTCATGATAGCGAAGAAGAGGCCGCCTCGGGATAGAGCACGGGGGAGGAGGCCGCCGAAGCAGACGTTGAGATGTATTCCTTCCCCGTGATGTTTTGTTGGTTATGGACTGTTTTGATGTATTCCTTCTCATGTCACACATATGCTGTATTCCTGTTTGTACCACAGTCTTATGATATAAAAAGTTGCATTTTCTATATTTGTTTGTTTTAATTATTGCACTTCTTATTTTGCCTTATTTAGATTTTAGTCCTTTTTGCTTGAGGACAATGCAAAAGTCTAAGTTAGGGGGGGTCACAAGTGCATATTTCTAAAACTTCACAAATTTTCAAAAATGCCCAAAATTTCCAAAAAAATCATAAAAGTATGATAAATCCAAAAATATTTTTGTTCAAAATAAATAAAAGTTGGGATTCAAATTTTTCAAAAATATCATTAAAAGTCAAATTGAAGTCTCAAAGTGTAAAAAGTCAACATACACAAAGCCGAAATTGACCAAAGATGGAAATTGTGCAAAAATTGACGACTTAACGAATAAATGTGGAGATTAACAAACCCGGTGAGATTCGAGCCTATCACGTTTTGTGAGTTTTTAAATCAATCCGAGTTAATTGTTAACTCAAAGTTCTTTTTAGCGCCTAATAAGTTGTCAAGGATCTCAATCCTTTCATTTTGATCGGTTTTGAAAAATGTGTGCAATATTGCCTTGAAAAACGTGCCAAATTAGTCTCTAAACTTAAATTCATCTCGAAACGCATATGGTAACGCAATTGGCATTTTGGACAATGAAGTAGTCCCTCGTTTGTCACCCAAAAATATTGACCAGAAAAAGTAGCGAAAAAATTACCCTTTGCAACCCAAATTGAGCCGAATAATATTTCCTTTCGTTTGACAACCCGAAAAACCCAAAATAGCCGGAATTGTGAAAAATGAAAAAAATTCAAAATTTAAATCCGAAAAGTGCAACAAAAAGGGGCAAGAAAAAAATAGATATGCTCAACAAAAATAACAAGAAAAAAAAAAGAAGAAGTGAAAAATAGAAACAAAAATAGAGAAAAAGAAGAGAAAATGAGCAATAGCCCGGAAAAAAGCACAAATGGACATCATAAATGAATTTTCCAATTCCAACCTTCCCTACCATTTTCATTTTACCCAATATACCTTAAAACCCAAAAAAAAAAAGACCTAACCGAGTCTAAAGTGTAGAATTGGTTACCGCGTAGAGAGCTAATACACCAAAAGATAATAAAGGAGATTAAGTGCGCGAATAAGAGGCAATGTTCCCGTTTTTAAAACCGTAATCCGTTGATGAGATCCTTTCACCATGAAATTTCCATCTTTCTAATTGTATGCGTGATTTTGCGTCCATTATATTTACTCTTTATATCACGCATACCGAGAGAAAAGCCATATTCCGAGTGGTTCGTTTGAGAGAGCTTCCCGTGAGAATTTGAAATCAAAATGAATTTTTGGATAAGTAACGTAATGATTAATCGGTGGAAATCAGCGATTATATTTCTAGCTTCGCACACACGCACTACAGTTTGAGACTTGTAAACATGACTTAATGATGACTATTTTCTGGAAAAGTTTGAATTATACAATTTTTGGTTATTTTGAAGTTCTTTGAGTCAAATTTTGTGGGTATATTCTCTGCAAACCCTCACGAGACACAACTCGTCCCACTAGGGTAACCTAGGGGTTTAAAGGCTTGTTGCATACGCTAAATGCAATCGCGTGCCCGCAAAAGAGGTATTTTATCCCAATAAAATGTTTTTCAAGAGTTGATCCTTTCTAGAATTCTTTTACATTGCTCGGGACGCGCAAAGTTCTAAGTTAGGTGGGTTTGATTAGGCATAAATTCTTCCTAATTTATCCCTTAATTTCGGTACTTTAATCACCTCGAACAACGTAATTGGATTGACTTTATCTCATAATCTTGCTACTGACTTATCCTAACAAGAACACCGAGTTTCTGGTATTTCGTTATGATTTTACAGGTGTCTAATGTCAAGAAATGGAAGAAGGAAACCGGAAGAATAGAGAAAGTCAACAAGAAAAGTCAGAAGGGAAAAAGAGTCATTCTTACCCAGAATCCGGATGAGGTACCTAAAGATAAGTTGAAGGTATCATCCTCACAAGCACCTAGGAAGAAACGGCACCTCAATCGGATACCCGGAGCAAAAGATATGGGCAGTCAAAGTTTGAAGGAAAAGTCAAATAGGCGGACCGGTCCGCCTAAGACCCGGACCGGACCGATGTACACAAATCTAGAGAACTGCGAACCGAAGGCAAACCGAAGAAGGAAAAAATTAAAAGAACCGATCTACCCCCGGATCGATCCGCCTGAAAAATAAAAGAACTGATCCGCTTTAGAAGCAGACCGATCCGCCTAAGGGCTGGACCAGTCCGCCCATCGAGATTTTGTTTTCTGATTCTCCTCTAAAGACTCCGATTTATACTCAACTTCTTGTAATTTCATGTAGGGCATAAAAACCCGAATTATTTTCATTGTAAAGGAGGCAAGAACGTGGGGAGTTAGTTTAATCTCTCCTTTTCTTCCACAAACCCTAGTTTAGCAACTTTATTCATTTTAATTCAAGACTGAAGCTTTGATTCCGATTGTGAGTACTTCTAGTTAATTGATTGACTGCTGTGGTAAAAAAATTAGCGAGTATCTCATATTTTCAATTCTCTTTTACATCATTGTACGAGATTGCCTTAGATTAATCATGGTTTTCTGCACAGTGAAATCTGCTTTCATCACTTTCGGTATGTCCGGCTAGATTTCCATGGTCGGGTTACATGAACCCAACCTGATGTGGTAATTGCATGTATAAAATTAATCCTCTGAATTTAGTGATTAATTGTGACCGTATTGCGTAGGAACACAACAATTGTAGGTCTAAATATCTCGTTTGCCTCTGGGTAACCGGGATGATTGAGAATATAATTCGAGTGTCACTATCGTGATACCGATTTACTCATCCTTTGATTAAGTATGATGCGGGCTTGAACCTCGTATACGTAATGCTTGGGAGTACTAAATACTGGGTCAAATTAATTAGATAAATTTACGATTAGTATTATAACTGCAGTACACTAGGGTTGGGGGATTGTATTTTCGTCCTATTTTTTCCATCATCTCATTTAAAAGTTCAAATCAAATTTTCATTCACATTTTAGGTAATTTAATGTAATTGCACTTTTTCATAACTACATAATTGCATTTAGCTTAATCATTCCCAAAATCAAATCTTTTTCTTTCTTCTTAGAGTCAACGTTAGGATTCTCCTGTCTTACCCCGTCGTCACAACTCTTGTTGTCCTTTTTCCTTGAAGATCGATACCCGACTTGTCAGGTTATTACTTGAACGACAGGCTTGAACTTGAGCCTAGAGAGTACACACTTTAGAGACACATTCTGAGTCGTGTCAATAGTCAAAGGTCTTATGACACGAAATACTATAGTCCTCAGATTTAAACAATTGAAAAATCGTAGCCAAAGGCCTCGAAAACTGTAAAATACTAAATGTATTATTGATATTTTCATTAATAAATTCCAAAAGGATAAAGTCTAAGGACCCATAAACAAAACATCCCCTTACAATAAAATATTTTCTCTACAATAGAGTTATACAAGGACTACACCCCTTAAACATAACTTTCGACAATGTTTAAGAAAAACCTTTTGTTTTCAAAATTTATTGGGGGGGAAAAGTGTTCAAATGAAAAAAATATTCAAAATTCAATTTTTAAACAGAGCAAGGATGAAATGTTCAAAATTTGAAGGTCCCAGACCCATATCAATACTTTAAATTCCATAATTTTACTGCCCAGAGGTCCCAAATTGTTTGTACAGTCAAAATATTTTGGGGACTTAGAGTTTGTACAAAACTTATGGGCTTTCAGTCGTAAAAAATGCAAGTACCAAGTATTACATGGTTCTAAAGTCTAAGAATCAATTATAGCATCTCAATCACAACTTCAAAAACTTAAAAAAAAATGCATGGCTTCTGGTCTTAGGACCCTCAAGGCTCCTCCAATAATCTGCATCCCTAACTATTTAGCTTTAACAAGCATTCATAAGAGCTAAGGGTGTACTACATGCTTGGAAAATAGAAAGACACACAACAATTGCCTGGCAAAGTAAAAAATGGAAAGTACAAATAAAATATTGAAGAACATAACATTTCCATTGAAAAATCATTAAATGTTGGGAATCACATCAATGGCCCATCGACAATCAACAAAGTCTAAAATAAAAACTACATAAAAATCCACTCGAGGATTGATATCCAGAGGTTTCACAAGAATTTCACTGGTTGAGAGAGAGGCGGGGGCTTTTTTCTTATGATTTTCCCTTCCATTAGAGCCGCTCTCATCATCTGAAATTCCCCCACCCGATTCAAATACCTCAGCAAATAGGTCAAAAAAATCCACTTCAGGGAACAACCTTCGGATCTTCGCTTGGAAAGCATCAAATCTAGAGCTATAATTTTGGAAGAATTACTTCTTTAACGTCTCAGACCTAAGATATGTATCCACATTTTTTCTTAACATTGGAGTGGATCTCCCCTTGAAGAGTGGAATAAAGCAAGGAGACCCTAGTATTCTCTTCTAAATTTCCATCCTCCTGGAGGTCATGTACTCTTTCACAACAGTAATCTCTATAACCAACTATATTAGTAATGCCTCCTCATCATCATCTTAGTGGAGTTTCTACTTCAATCCTTGGACCCCATAATTATGTACCCAGAGAGTTTTCACCATCTCAATAAGCTCGATCTGTCTAAGAGCGTGAAGTTTCTCTACCTTTTCTAGAGAATCCCTCATGGAAGCTATTAAGGAACCACTATCCCTCTAGTTTTTGGAGTACAAAAGTTTCTCTTGCTGTGGAAGAATGAGTCGAGTCCTTGGGGCATATTTTTCCCTCCTAAGATTGTTACCCTCTACCCTCAGATCATTGATCATTCGATCTAATTCCATCCGACTAAGGGTCCATCTCTCCCCCATCTTAACATATTTACCCCACCCTTTGTTGACATTAAGGAAATCGTCCAGAATTGCCTCTGTTAAGTGGTGGGCCTAAGAATAGATAGGGAAATGTGAGAACAAGGTCGCATAATGTAAGAGAACTGAAAGACAATCAAATTAACTGTGAGGATAACTTACCCAACAAGTGGATTAACTACTGAATTTTAATATAAGAATCTGTAGTCCTCAGTCCATTCACTCCATCAGTGTGACACCCCGACTAATTAAATATTGGGTAGCTACTCCTTTATTCAAATTAATACAAAATGTCAAGTTGGTTCAGTTCATAGCATCACTATTGAAAAACATTTTAACAATTACTAGCCACCTAATATTTAAAAAGTGAGTTGTCAATTTTAATTAAATCTGATGAACATGCAACAAATTAAATTATGAAATGATAGCATAACCACCACACCATAGTCACAATAGAATAACCATGGAGTAATAATGAACCTGGAGGAATACTCCTCACAACAATCCAAATACTGAAATAAACAAATACAAAGTTTGAATCATTAATTAATTACAGCCCAAAATCTGAAATAGAACTGAATAAGTAAGATGTCTCTAAAAAAAAGGGGGCGACATGCCCTACAGATGAGTAAATATGAAGAAGAGTGAAGGTAGAAAGTAGAGGCGTCTACTATCGAGTTCCTGTAACTTCCACATCATCTATAGCAAGTCACTGGGATGGAACTCCTATGCTTGGTGTCCTTGTGGCTAGGCACCTAAAAAGGTTTTTAAAAAATAGATTTGAAAGCAAACGGATCAGAGACCGATTGTGAAAATAGTTTAAAATACAGCAAGTGTTTAATATCATTAAACAGTGAATATAAAATACTTGATAGTGCGTGCACTCACATGAATTCCTCACCTCTCAACTAAGTGTGCACTCCTATCGTACCCGTACCCATACAAGTTATTCCCATATCTTACTAGTCCAATACACAATTTAACATTACTATAAGATTACCGATTCAATTCCCAACATCTTAATTTAAACAGAGAGTTGTACTTTTCTTCTTAGTTCTTCATAATTAGTAATACTCGCCACTAGGGGTTCTTCCATTTTTAACTCTACAAAAATGTTGTCATTATTCACTTGCATTTATACGTGACAATTCATTTCAATTAACAGTATATTATTCTCATCATACATATACAATACTGGCACCCCGAGGCTAAGCTGCGGTGCACACATACTCTGCTATCTAATCCCGGTACATCACGTACATAATGAAACGTATTCTGAATCTCTCAGGAATCGTTCCGACAAGTAACAAACACACACAATGGAGGGTAACATAGTTCACATCACATGGGTCATGCACATACCTACGCTCCCATGATCAGCAGACTTATTAACTTCTCAATAAGTCCTTCTCTGACATATGTTCTCGAGGTACCAATCTAAATCCCCCCGTAGGCACATAGAGATTAGATGGACCTGATCGAACACCGACCTCCCGTGATAGCAAGTATGGTAGGTATGATATACACAATTGACTACATATACCAAGCATTCACGTATCTTAGATATTCCATAATATTAATAGAGGTACATTTCTCATCCCTATATCGTCATTTAATATTACACATTTACAAGTCCCCGATTTATATACATTAAAGTTATCAACTCTTCTCACGTCGTAATTTTCGTTACTTATACCCTAACCCATTTATGTCATCCATTTTAGTACTTAATTCCAAGTTTTAATCCTCAACGTACTTCCAATATCGCAAATATATCCACTAGTCAACAAGGGAAGGTTAACACTCAATTATATAAGTCTACTACAAGTTTTAATTAAAATCGGGCCTAAAGGGCATTCTGTCAACTCGTTAGAAATCTCGTTCGAACGAGGTCGTTCGAACGAATGTCTTCGAATGAACTACCAACTCGTTAGAAGGGGTACTGTCATCTCGTTATAAGTCTCGTTCAAACGAGGTCATTCGAACGACCTGGGCAGGTCTTCTAACAAGATGGCAATAAACGCCCAGAAAATTCCCAACTCGTTTTTGTTCCTTTTTCTCTTTTCTAAATTCATCTTAAGATCACCCCAATAGCAATTTAATGTTCTTAAACTACTCTAAGTCCTCTTAGGTCATTTCTTAACATATTTTTGGGGCCAAATCCTCCTAATCAACATGCAATTATCATTAATCCCCAAATTTTACACCAAACCCTATGAACAAGAACCCAGAATTTTATTGTGCCCAATTACTCATCATAAATCCGTTTTTAAATCATCAAAGTTAAGTCTTCAGATACCAAATTCATCCATAACCATTCTACATGCAATTCCTAACCCAACTTTAGAGTTTCTATAACAATTTCATTAGGTTTTTCTCAAAACTTCCAAGACAAAACAGTTCCTACACTAAACATGGAAGAAATATTCAATGCACTTAAAAATATCAAATCACTTGCCTTAGATTTGTTCTTCAGATTGTTGTCGATGATTCAAAGTTTATTCTCTCCTCTTTTAGGTCACAAATCCTTTCCAATTTCTGGTGATGGGGAGATGGTTTGGTATAGACCCTCTAGCCTCTCTTCTAACTTCTCTCAAAACCTCCGTAGCCCACTCTCTCACTTTTGGCTGATAATGGCCTTAGTGGAACTTTTAATAATCTTTAATTTACTTCAAAAATTCGTGGGTTTTAAACTCCTTATTTTTAAAATTACCAAAATACCCTTCTAGGTTGCCGGTTTGGCCTAAAAATGCCCCGGGACCCAAACTAAACCCCGGCTAGTGTTTTCTGACTATTTCGACCCTTCCGGACACGTTGGCGCACTCAAAATGATCATTCGGTTGATAACAATATAATTCACTTTTTAATTTAAATAATTTCATTCCTGACGTGACTGACACGCGCGTCCAAACTAAATTCCCCAAATTGTCGTATTTCTTACTCGCAATAATTTTAATATTTCAATACTCATATATTACCATATATACTCAGAAATATTCAATTTTACATCGTAATCAAATACTAACTCACATCCCGCTAGTATTTATATCCGAATTAATTTCCAATTAATTTTCATTTAATTCAATTAATCCCTTAAATAAAAATCAATAAAATTACGGGGTATTACATACTCCCCCCTAATAACAGAATTTCGTCCCGGAATTCGGAACTAAAGAGTACCTGGTAAAAATAACTCTGGATAACGCTCATGTATCTCATCCTCGCGCTCCCATGTGGACTCCTCGGCATTATGATGCCGCCACTGTACGCGTACTAACGGTACTATCTTCGACCTCAGCTTCCTCTCGATGTGGTGTAGAATAGAAACCGGTCCCTCCTCGTAGGAACTATCGGGCTGAAGCTCGATATCCTCTAAAGCAATGTGGGTATGGGCCAAATCATCCCTAAGATATTTCCTTAGTGAGGAAATATGGAACACGTCATGAATCCTATGCAAGTGCTTCGGTAACCCAAGTCTATATGCAACTGGCCCAATCCTCTCAACGATAGGAAATGGCCCCACGTATCTTGGTGCCAGTTTCCCCTTCTTCTTAAATTGCATAATCCCCTTCATAGGAGATACTCTGAGTAACACCTGGTCTACCACCTTGAATTCTCTGAAGAACCTCTTGGCATCAGCATAGCTCTTCTGTCGGTCCTGAGCTACCCGAACACGGCTCCGTATTATCTCTATCCTTGCCGAAGTGTCCTAAATCACTTTCGGCCCAAGGAGTTTCTTATCTCCCACTTCTAACCAACATACTGGGAACGATCTACCACACAACGCCTCAAATGGAGCCATGCCAATGGTGAACTGGTAGGAGTTATTATAAGAAAACTCCACCAGTGGAAGATACTGCTCCCAACCACCTCCAAAATCTAGGATGAACATACGCAACATGTCCTCCAATAATTTATTTGTCCGCTCTGTTTGCCCATCAGTCTGCGGGTGATAAGCCGTACTCATCCGCAACTCCGTGACCATGGCCTCCTAGAAACTCTCCCAAAATTGTGAAACAAATATCTTGTCTCACTCATACACGATATTTAGAGGCACACCATGAAGTCTCACTATTTTTGCAATAAAAATCTGGGCATACTGTCCTGCAGTGTAGTCTGTCCTCACGGGTAGAAAATGAGCAACCTTGGTCAACCTATCCATAATTACCCAAATGGAGTTATGACCCCTTTGTGACATAGGTAACCCCGTGATAAAGTCCATGGATATGCTCTCCCATATCCACATCAGAACCTCTAACGGCTATAGAAGTCCTGCCGATTTTTTATGGCCCACCTTTAGTAGATGACAAGTAGCGCATTTAGAAACGAACACGGCGATATCTCTCTTCATCCCACTCCACCAGTACTGTCGTCTCATGTCTTGGTACATCTTATCCCCACCAGGGTGTACCGCGAACCGTGAGCCGTTCGACTCTGCCATT
This sequence comes from Sambucus nigra, assembly GCA_949130495.1. Taxonomy (NCBI): domain Eukaryota; kingdom Viridiplantae; phylum Streptophyta; class Magnoliopsida; order Dipsacales; family Adoxaceae; genus Sambucus; species Sambucus nigra. Next base: position 329,232,132 of record OX422217.1, on the reverse strand, counting down.
ACTTCGTGTCTTAAGTCTTCCCCTTCCAGAACTACCAGTCTCCTATTGAAGCGTAATCCCTCATCTGAACTAACGGTTTAGGACTCGGTTCCCTCTGCTAGTAATCTAACTATCTGCTCCTGACAGAACGAGTCATTTTCTTGGGCCTTTATCACTCTCGTAACAATCTGAGGTGTAACAGTCATCACAGATATGAACGATCAGGCCACTGCATCCTGATGTCCCAACTCCTTCCATTTAGCTTTCCACACCTCGGCCACCTCATCTACTGGCCTACGGCTCAAGGCCTGTGCTACCACATTAGCCTTCCCTGGGTGATATTGGATATCAAACTGATAATCCTTTACAAACTCAAGCCACCGACGTTGACGCATATTTAGTTCCTTCTGCGTGAAAAGGTATTATAAAGACTTGTGGTCTGTGAACAACCAAAATTTCTCCATCAGGAGATAGTGTCTCCAAATTCGAAGAGCGAATACGACCGCCGCTAACTCCAAGTCGTGGGTGGGGTAATTCGTCTCGTGAGGCTTGAGCTTACGAGAAGCATAAGCTTTGGCCTGACTCTCCTGTTGCAGCACACCTCCAAGTCTTTTTAAGGATGCATCGGTGTAGACTAGATACTCAACTCCCGGTCTGGGCAATGCTAACACAGGTGCTGAGGTCAGCTTGTCCTTCAACTCATCGAATGCCAACTGACAGGCATCCCTCCAGATGAATGGCACACCTTTGCGAGTCAGATGTGTCAAAGGACCCGCTATCTTTGAGAAACCCTGAATAAACCTTTTGTAGTATCCTGCTAGGATCAAGAAACTATTGATCTCAGTCGGTGTCATGGGTTGACCCCACTCCCTCACTGCGGATACCTTCCCCGAATCAACAGATATCCCCCGGTCTGAAATGATATGCCCCAAAAACTGAACCTCCTTCAGCCAAAACCCACATTTTTCATACTTTGCATAAAGCTCGTTCTGACACAGTGTCTGCAAAACCTGCCTCAAATGTTCAGCGTGCTCCTCTTCTATCTGGGAGCAAACCAGAATGTCATCCATAAAGACGATGACAAACTGGTCTAGGAACTCTCTGAATACTCTATTCATCAAGTCCATAAACATCGCTAAAGCGTTGGTCAAGACAAAAGGCATAACTCGAAACTCGTAGGAACCATATCTCATCAAGAAAGCAGTCTTTGATACGTCATGTTCCCTGATACACAATCGATGGTATCCCGATCGTAAGTCAATCTTTGAGAAGAAGGAATATCCTCTCAGCTAGTTGAATAAGTCATCGATTCGGGGTAACAGATACTTATTTCGTATCGTGACTTTATTCAACTACCGGTAATCTACACACAACCACAACGATCCATCCCTCTTCTTTACGAACAACACAGGGGCACCCCACGGCGAAGTACTCCTTCGGATAAACCCCTGACCCAACAATTTCTCTATCTGATCGCTTAGCTCTCTCATCTCCGCTGGAGCCATACGGTAAGGTGCACGGGCACTTGGCCGAGTGCCCGACATCAAATCGATAACAAAATCTCTCTCTACTAGGAGGTAATCCAGGTATATCCTGAAATACGTCAGCAAACTCCCTAACGACTGGAATCGAATCAAGTGGTATCACCACTTCCTTAGAGGTCTCCTCCTCTATATAGTACAAGTGAGTGGACGATCCTCCCTCGAGGCGAGGCATCGCCATTAAAAACATCTCCTACCCGGGAATGGCAAAAATGATACTCCTACTAAAATAATCAATCATGGCTCGGTACGCAACCAACCAATCCATACCAATAATTTCATCGTACTCAGTCATCTCTAATACTAACATATCAACGAGTAAAGTAAATCTCCCGATCTCTATACCCACACCTCTACAAATAAGGGAAATCACGGAATCCCTACTCAACGGTGAATCTACGTAAGTAATCGTGCTCTCTGCAGTGTCTAACAATCCCAAAGTGCGTGCAAATCTCGTGGCAATGAAATAGTGTGTGGCCCCGGTATCAAATAAAATACGCCCCATAGTCCCCTGAATAGAGAACATACCCTCAATAGCAGATGGATCCTATGGGACTGCGGCATGCTAGAGTTGATAAACTCGTTCATACTGAAGTTGTCCCTGTTGGACTGGGACTGCTGGGATGGGTGGCAAAGATGGCATTTGTGGTGATGCTGGGAGGGTGGAGGGAAACATAGGTCTCTGGGGCTCATGTCGAGCACCTTGCTGCTGCTGTTGTGGGACCCTGCCCCTATCAAGGCACTCCTGGCACTTGTGGCCAATCTTGCCACAAATGAAACATTTGCCCAAAAAGTTCCCCCTCTCTGACCCTACTGCCCACGGCCCTGGTGGACGTTGTCATTCCTCCCCTGGTCGTGTTGGCCCTGATGAAATTGCTGCTATTGGCCCTACTGGCCGTGCTATCCCTAATGGCCGTGATGACTCTGCTGGCCCTGACGAAAACCTCCCTGACCATTTCTAAAACCCCTAGATCTGAAACTCTTAAAATCCCCCTGTTGGTAACCCTAATCTCCCTGCCTATGCTGACCCTGAGTAGATTGTGCCCCGCTGGCACCATTTCCCCATGTCCTACCCTGATGGCTAGACTCTCCTGATCGCTTACTTTCTGACATGTGGAAGCGGTGGTCCTGGTAGTGAAGCAGTACTGCGTTAACCACATCAAAATAAGTGGCCAACGAGAGATTACCCAACAAGTGCTGATGGATCCTCCAAGTCAACCCATCCATGAACTTCTGAATCTTTTTCTCCTCGATCGGAATCTTATCGGGAATAATGTTTAAGAGATTAGTGAATTCAGCCTGATACTCGACCACGGTCCACCCCTCCTGCTTGAGGTTCATTAACTTCCTCCTCATTTCGGTGTGAATAGCTGATGGAAAATACTTGCGATCGAACCGCACCCAAAACTCCTGAATAGAAAGAACGTCTATCTCCTCCGTGGTGGTAATAGACTCCCACCACTGCAATGTTGATCCTACTAGCTTAAAAGTAGCTAGTATCTTCTTCTGAACATCCTTTCACTCATACATCCTTAAGTGACTTTGAATGTCCTTCTTCCACTAACTGGACACAACAACGTCAAAGCTACCTGCAAACTCCGGAGGGTGTGCTTTCTGAAAAGAATCACGAACACGTTCCCAATCAGATGGGAATGCATGGGCCTGAACTGGCGCTACTATCGGCGCCTGGGATGTTGCCTGCTACACAACTTCTAGGGTGGCATTTACCGCTTGGGCTATAACAGCTGCAACCTCCGCGGCATTCAAGGAGCCCTGAACTGGTGCAGGCTGTGTCTCAGGCTGAGCATCCCTGGGAACTTGCTGTGCACGTCATGAAGGCATCTGAAATGAGAGTAAAGTCTTATAAGTTCGCAGTTATCATCTAAAAATATCTGAAGAGCGAAACATACACAAAAGAGTACAACAATCCTAAAATATAGGTCTCTACATCAAAGAAAGCTCAGCGAAAACATAACAAGCCGTACAGATCCTAAGGACACTAGAACCTGATGCTCTGATACCACCTGTGACACCCTGACTAATTAAATACTGGGTAGATACTCCTTTATACAAATTAATACAAAATGTCAAGTTGGTTCAGTTCAGAGCATCACTGTCGAAAAACATTTTAACAATTACTAGCCACCTAATATTTAAAAAGTGAGCTGTCAATTTTAATTAAATTCGATTAACATGCAACAAATTAAATTATGAAATGCTAGCATAACCACCACAACATAGTCACAATAGAATAACCATGGAGTAATAATGAACCTGGAGGAATACTCCTCACAACAATCCAAATACTGAAATAAACAAATACAAAGTTTGAATCATTAATTAATTACAGCCCAAAATCTGAAGTAGGATGTCTCTAAAAGAAAAGGGGCAACATGCCCTACAAATGAGTAAATCTGAAGAAGAGTGAAGACAGAAAGTGGAGGCGTCTACTATCGAGGTCCTGTAACTTCCACATCAGCTACAGCAAGTCACTGGGATGGAACTCCTATGCTTGGTGTCCTTGTGGCTGGGCACCTAAAAAGGTTTTTAAAAAATAGATTTGAAAGCAAACAGGTCAGAGCTCGATTGTGAAAACAATTAAAAATACATCAAGTGTATAATATCATTAAACAGTGAATATAAAATACATGATAGTGCGTGCACTCACATGAATTCCTCACCTCTCAACTAAGTGTGCACTCCTATCGTACCCGTACTCGTTCCAGTTATTCCCACATCTAACTAGTCCAATACACAATTTAACATTACTATACGATTACCTATTCAATTCCCGACATCTTAATTTAAACAGAGAGTTGTACTTTTCTTCTTAATTCTTCACAGTTAGTAATACTCGCCACTAGGGGATCTTCCATTTTTAATTCTACTGTAATGTCGTTATTATTCACTTGCATTTATATGTGACAGTTCATTTCAATTAACAATATATTATTCTCATCATTCATATACAATACTGGCACCCCGAGGCTAAGCTGCGGTGCAAACATACTCTGCTATCGAATCCCGGTACATCACGTACATAATGACACGTATTCCGAATCTCTGAAGAATCGTTCCGACAATTAACAAACACACACAATGGAGGCGAACATAGTTCACATCACATGGGTCATGCACATACCTACACTCCCATGATCGCCATACTTAGTAACTTCTCAATAAGTCCTTCTCTGACATATGTCCTCGAGGTACCAATCTAAATCCCCCCGTAGGCACACAAAGATTAGATGGCCCTGATCGAACGCCGACCTCCCGTGATAGCAAGTATGGTAGGTATGTTATACACAATTGACTACATATACCAAGCATTCACACATCTTAGATATTCCATAAGATTAATAGAGGTACATTTATCATCCCTATATCGTCATTTAATGTTACACGTTTACAAGTCCCCGATTTATATACATTAAAGTTATCAACTCTTCTCACGTCGTAATTTTAGTTACTTATACCCTAACCCATAGATGTTATTCGGTTTACTACTTAATTCCAAGTTTTAATCCTCAACGTACTTCCAATCTCGCAAATATATCCACTAATCAACAAGGGAAGGTTAACACTCAATTATATAAGTCTACTAAAAGTTTTAAATAAAATCAGGCCTAAAAGGCATTCTATCAACTCGTTAGAAATCTCGTTCGAACGAGGTCGTTCGAACGAATGGCTTTGAATGAACTACCAACTCGCTAGAAGGGGTACTGTCATCTCATTAGAAGTCTCGTTTGAACGACATGGGCAGGTCTTCTAACGAGATGGCAGTAAACGCCCAGAAAATTCCCAACTCTTTTTTCTTCCTTTTTCTCTTCTTCAAATTCATCTTAAGATCATCCCAATAGCAATTTAATGTTCTTAAACTACTCTAAGTCCTCTTAGCTCGTTTCTTAACATATTTTTGGGGTCAAATCCTCCTAATTAACATGCAATTATCATTAATCCCCAAATTTTACACCAAACCCTATGAACAAGAACTCGAAATTTTATTGTGCCCAATTACTCATCATAAATCTGTTTTTAAATCATCAAAGTTAAGTCTTCAGATACCAAATTCGTCCATAACCATTCTACATGCAATTCCTAACCCAACTTTTGAGTTTCTATAATAATTTCATTAGGTTTTTCTCAAAACTTCCAAGACAAAAATGTTCCTACACTAAACATGGAAGAAATATTCAATGCACTTAAAAATATCTAATCACTTGCCTTAGATTCATTCTTCTGATTGTTGTCGATGATTCAAGGTTGATTCTCTCCTCTTTCCGGTCACAAACCCTTTCCAATTTCTGGAGATGGGGAGATGGTTTGGTATAGACCCTCTAGCCTCTCTACTAACTTCTCTCAAAACCACCGTAGCCCACTCTCTCACTTTTGGCTGATAGTGGCCTTAGGGGCTCTTTTAATAATATTTAATTTACTTCAAAAATTCGTGGATTTTAACCTCCTTATTTTTAAAACTACCAAAATACCCTTCTAAGTTGTCGGTTTGGCCTAAAAATGCCTCGGGACCCAAACTAAACCCCCGGCTAGTGTTTTCTGACTATTTCGACCCTTCCGATCACGTTGGCGCACTCAAAATGATCATTAGGTTGATAAAAATATAATTCACTTTTTAATTTAAATAATTTCATTCCTGACGCGACTGACACGCGCGTCCAAACTAAATTCCCCAAATTGTCGTATTTCTTACTCGCGAAATTTTAATATTTTCAATACTCATATATTACCATATATACTCATAAATATTCAATTTTACATCGTAATCAAGTACTAACTCACATCTCACTAGTATTTATTTTCGGATTAATTTCTAATTAATTCTCATTTAATTTAATTAATACCTTAAATAAAAATCAATAAAATTACGGGGTATTACAATTATAACATTTTGTTTTACTAATTTAATCAAGGTCATTAAGTAGAGAAGCATAAAAAATTATCTCCTCAATAGAAGGTGGTCTAGAGTACCTCTCATTCGCGGTTATCCCCTCGGAATGGATTAAGGTTTCATCACGCTTCTTCGGACGGACCTCTTCCCTTTCTGTAAAAATCACCTTCTCATTTCCTTCTCTTGGTGAGGCTAGGGGCTATACATCCCCTTGATTAAAAGAACAACATAGGGTTTCCCCAGGGGTCCCACCTACCCCCAGTAATACTTGAATCAAGGGAACGGTTTCGATCATTATCTCGTCTTCATCCACCTTGGCCAGTCCAACCTCTGGAAAGAGGGAACCTTTCGACATATCAGGATTTAACTTATTAATGGGCAAGTATATCTTCCCCTGAGTAACAATAACTTCGATTGAGGTGTCCTTGGCAAACCACCTCATCATTTTTATTTCCTCCCTTTTGTTTTACTAGATAAGTTACTCAGGGAAGAGTGGGTTGTCAAAATAATTAAAATAAATGACTAAAACTAGGAGAGGTGGTGATCCATTTACTTGGTTGATATTCTTCTTCGTTGGAACTTAACATAATAACACCTCAACCAGTGAAGGAGGCTTAACATTGCCCGAGAGTGTCCTTTTTCCTCATTAGAAGCCTTAGTTACCTCATATATTTCCTTGGTAATATCACGTGTCTTACGAAATACACATATAAGGGCTTAGAACCTAGTGATTGTGCAAACAAAATCTTGGGAAGAGGAATATAGGCCCCCAAAGTCATAATCTTAGGCTCAGGCCCCAGCCCGCTATTGAAAAGGAACTTGTTTATGACAAAAGCCTCAAAATGGGTAGAATATAACTTCAAGGCCTTCACTATTTACTATTTCTCTTGCTTAAAAGTATTAACAACCACTTCAAACGAAGCAAAAAGATAATTAAGGTAAAAGCCAAATGTCAGGTTCTAAGTTTGAAGGGGAATAAGATCTTTCCTAACGTTGATGGAGTACATTAAAAAGTGAGGAAACTCAAGGGCTCCTTAAGATCAAAAGTAATCTAGGTGCCACTCACAAAAAAAACTTCTGTCTCTAATTCTTGGTAGAAATCTGCACATATTTAGCAAAATACCACATATACCTTTGGGGTCTTTTATCTTTGGTCTTGATTTGTTCCTAACCCTAGTATAACCTACAGAATTAGGCCAGGGTCACATCTCTCTAGCCGTTGCTAACCTATCTCAAAGCCAAAATTGTGGCAATCAGTGATCTCCAAGAGTTGGCCACCAGTTCAGAAGGATCAATTCTGATTTCCATCAAAATCCTTATCACTTACATAGGTAGGGGGAATCTAGCCCTATACTACAAGAAGCATTCGTTGAAATAAACATAATCAGGGATAAAAGAGTAGGCCCTTTTTTTAGGATTGGTGGCCCTCAAGATCACGGAGTTAGGAATTTGGTAGGTCATTTTAATGATCATTAGGTCATGCTCAGTAATTCAAGAAGGAGAATAGTACTCTCTAATGAATTTGGGAACATTCACCATCAGGTACATCTCTTTAAGGGTTACAACACCCCCTCTTCGATCAAAAGAATGGAAACACAGAGGCCCATGATAGAAAAAGGCTATTCATCAGAGATCTTATAATGGAAAATACTTTTCGTAGACATATTTGTTAAGAGAAGGTAATAACTCGTGATTCAGAGGATAACACAAAGACTGTGCGAGTGGTGAAAATCTCAAGCTCTTCGAAGGGGGATCTTTATAGCCCCCAAAAATTGACGCTTCAGTATTTCTAATCCCTAAAATAATGTCCAATCAATGTTCTCAATCACCTAAACACTTATTCCTGATGCAATATGTCCATAACATGTATTTTAATAGAAAATTAGGGTGTTAAGCCTATCTTAAGTTAAAAGGATGAGTGTTGCCCCTTGCAATTATTGCAAAGAGTAACAAGGAGATGCTAATATACACTATGAAACACCTGACCCTACAAAAGACCTCAAAAATCTTTAGGCATCTTTGGGAAAGAAATAGACTCCTCAGTTGATCTCAAACCTTAGATATAGGTATAATTGGTTACAAATACCTCTTCGCTCCCAAAAATAAGACGTGGTACCGTAGGAGACCTCGATTGTGACTCATTTCTCCTTAAAGGGTTAGTCATTATAGAATACCTCCCCAGGTAGGATTAGAGACTTCAGGACTAAGGTTCTATCGAGTTTGGTGTTTAAAACAAACCTCAGTTTAAGGTAAAACGACCTCCCCGGGGTGTTTAGCCTTCAACACCAAGGTATATTACCCAAAAAATCTCAAGAATAATCTAGGAAAAACCTATTGAAAGTTCTTTTCTCAAAACACCTCGACAAAGCCTCCTCGACCAATTCAGTAGAGAAGGTAGAAAGCATAACACTATTCCACCTACTGCCAGTTCTTAACTCATCTTGCATTAAAGGTTCCCATAAACATTTAATATACTCAACAACCACCTTATATCCCATGAAAATACTTTTCCCAACACTCCATTTTTCTCATGGCACTATCAAACCTCAAAATTGTAAAAGTCACGTTGTGAAATCTAGTCATTCTTTCTCCAAGAGCACTCCTATAAATAGGAGTCTAGTACAAAGTGAAAAGGGATCGACCTAGATCATTCAATGATATTAAAGAACTCAAATAATTATACAAAATAGTTATAGTATTTCAAGCGTGTTTTCACTTCATTCCTTATTTATGACCCACAATCGTGAACTTATATATGTAACTTGGACCAGTTTCGTTGCTTACTCCATTTGTATATATTTTTTAGACCTAAAGTAGAACTTAGGAACCCTTAGATAACTCATTAGTTACTTCCTACAATACTTTGGACTATTGACAAAGGACTCAAGACCCTAGACTCCCTTGGCCAAAGCTCAAGGGGTCTCTTATAATGCAATACTCATTTATAATTTAATAAGCGTGCATGACACCTTTATACAATGAACGTATGATCATATTCTGAGGTTTGAACCACTTTAAATAATTGTCTCTACTTTGACATTTATGTACTTTGCCCTATTTGAGGTTTAGAGGGGATCACTTGTGAATCTAAAGTTACTTATGATTTTAATATTCATTAGATTGTAAATGGATTGTGGGATTTGTTATCGTGCCCCTAGATGATGTAGTGGGATACATGGAGCTTAATATTTTGATCCACGTTTAGTTGGTTGTCGTTTCACAACATGGATGACTTAATCTATCAGATGCTTTAGTATATGACCAAGCAATCGTGCATTTGCTTAATGATCCCCCCATTTTTTTTTGTGCAACTTCCAAATCCCTTAGATGCCCTAATAAAGGCATGAAAATGTCCCCGTAGTTTGAATCCTTCATGTGGTTTACGATACATATTTATATTGTTTAGTTCAGCGATGGAGATGTTATGTGAAGACATTGTGTCACTTTGTTTTACCTTTTATGATATCACGCATATCTTATCATTCAAGTGACACAAGTGTGGATTATACTAAAATTGCACTCTTTATTTACAAATCAATTTCTTTATGATGTCATAACAAGTTAGTAATGATATCTTACCTAATAATCTATAAGTCAAAACTTATACATATTTGTTGTGGGTTGGGATGGGTCACTCATAGTAGATTATTTCAATTATGTTGAGAGTGACGTATGCTTTGCATGTAAGTGTTGACAGGTTCGTAGGATTACATAAATAAGTCACATGTTTTTCCAGTATCGATGTAGTAAGTTATTTCTTGCAAATTTTGGGCTCTAACCCTTTTATTATCTAGAAATATTTTTGAGGTATTCCTAAGAAGGAGCAGTAGGGTAGCGCAATCAAACTTGCCTTCTTAAGTTATATTATTTCTTTATTAGTATAAGTTGGTATTTTATTTTTAATATTCTAGTTCAAATGTCTTTATCTATTTTATTTAGAATGGGGTTGCAGCAGCTTTGGAGTTATTTACACTAGGTTTGAGATTATCAGTTATTTCTATTTAGTTATGGAGACTTGTTAGTATTTTGATTTATGTTAAGAAGATTTATACTATGCCAGTCTTAGTTTTATTTAGCATGTTGTGGTAATGTTTTATAATTTATGCATTATTTACTTATTTACTCATTTGGTGTTGAGAATGATATAAATTAATTTACATGACTTATCTTCCACATATCGGATTGGTCAAGTGGAACTTGGAAAAGATGGGTTGTTATTATTGGTATAAGAGAATACTAGGTTATAATGTGATAGGTTCCATGAGATTCCGTTATGTTATGCATTAATTTCTTTATTTTTATAGACCTATTACTATGATTCGTTAAATTATTTTTTTATGATTGCTAGATAACATTAATTCTTAGCTTGCCATTAGATGAAAAAATATGAAGTAGGATAGGATGAATGATTTCAAACAGGACTTCTAACAATAACCACAACAACAATAGGTGCCATTGACAGCACCGCCAGTTGATATGGCTTCCATCATTTCTCGAGTAGTCATAACAAGAATGGCCACTATGTTACAACACCTTCATACACCCTAGTAGACACAACTATAAGTGGCAGTGCTAGAGCAACCATAACTATCGACGAGGAAGAGTGCATGCTAGGACTTTTCTAAAGTAAAGCCATCGGAGTTCGCATGGACTACTGATATTTTTGTTGCCCATCAATGGCTGAAGGATATTCAGAGGCACTTGAGGATGATAGAGGGTACAGATGATAATATGTAGATGATTTCCAACTTTAAGCTAGTGTGTGAGGCATTATAGTGGTGGATGTCTATCACTATGATGGATTACAGGAGAACTATGAATATATTCGAGTTATGGATCAAGTTTGATGGCATGTACTTTCCTCCGATAGTTCGATAGAAGAAGAATAAAGATTTTTTTATTTTAACACAAAGGAGCCACATTATAACAAAATATGAGAAGGATTTTATTAACCTGTTATTGTTTTCACCAGTTGAGGTGGACACATAGGCAAATAGTATGGACTCTTTTTTCCATGGGTTAACTTGGCGGATTAAAAATCTACTATCATGAAACCTGACCAACACCACTTATAAATAGGTGGTGAATTATGTTTTACTTCACTTTCAATATCACCGAAATTTCCAAAAGGGAAAGGGTAAGAAGAAGTCAAATGAGGACACTTATAGCTAGAGTAGTAAGGCAGGAGGAGGAGGTATGGGAGTTTCTTCTTATATACAAGGGCCAACAGTCTAATGGGACAGAATATGAAGATAAAACTCATAAGAGCCATAAAGGTTATAATAATCATCACCACCAAGGATTATAGGGGAAATGTAAGCAGTCCAACCAGAGCCAGTAGATCTAAAAATAATAGGGAAACTTTTAGTAAGGGCACTAGCATCCGAGTAGAGGTTGGCAGGACTAAACACAGGGTAAGCGCCATCATGAGATATTTCCCAACAGTTTTTTTTCCTGTGTCGAGGTTGTTTATAAATCTAAGAGGAGTCCTAAGGGACATCAAGCTACCTCAAGGTAGAGGGATCGATATTGTTATTAGGAACCATAGGGCCAGCGCCATCAGTTATGGCCCCATCAGTCATTTTAGTGCTAAATTTACTAACCCCACCACCAGCTCAATCATAGGGACAATTATAGTTATAGTATTAACGTGTGTATCACGTTTCTTAAAGAGAAGCTTAGTTTCGAGTTCAGGAAAGTGAGGGAACGTTTCTTATGCATGGGCGTATTGGGAATGTTTTATTTGATACAATTGCATATCATTATTTTGTTAGTAAATCATTCTATTCGTCCGCTAGGATGTCAGATTTACTGTCAGACACTTTATTTCATATAGATTCACCGTTGGGTTGGGGTACATCTATTTGTTGACAATGTCCCGGTATAGGTGCGGATATTCATGGATATTAGGATTCTATGCTTTGTAGCTAATCTATTGAGTTAGATCTATCGACATATGATGTTATATTGAGTATGGATTGGTTATCCATTTATCAAGATAATGTGGACTATTTTAGGAAATCCATTGTTTTTTCCATTCTAGGGAGGGATAGTTATTTCTCCACTGTTAAAAATATAATAAGAGATATTAAAAGTTGAAGAAAGTATTTGTTGGATGTTTTGATGGGTGCTTTTTAGGGGGTTGTGCTTAAAAGAAAAAAATGGGTTGTTGAGCATTTTGCGAGTGTTTGTAGCAGCTTTTCCTGGAGATTTTATGGTGGAGCTTTGTGTGACTCCCTTTATGGCCACCTTTGGAGGTGGGGGAATCACCCACCTTCATCAACACCATCACCATATTTGGAGTGTTGAAGGCGGGATAATAAACCCTTATATTTGAGACCTTATTGGCGTGTATTGTAGCGTTATTACTTTTGAGTATTAAGACTAGGTTTCCTATGAACAAAATGATAAGTTTCTAGTAAAATCAGGAGTACATTTTTATGGTAGATAAAAATGCAGAAATTTATTATTTATATAGTTTTCTCTAATAATGTGGAAATATGCATTGTATGGGAGAGAAAAATATAAAATATATTACTCGGGTGCAATGTCTAATAAAAATAAATACGGGACATTTTTAAAAAATTAAAATGCCATTAACATATTATTTGTGTAAATTTCTAGTAAAAAGAAATATGGGGCATTTTTATATAATAAAAATGCTAGAAAGTAGCATTTGTGTATAATCCTAGTAAAAGGGTATGATGAACATTTTTATAAAATGAAAATGTGGAAAATGTTAATGTCGTCAAATATTTATGAAATAAATATTTCTAAGTTATTTTCAAAATGGAATAATTATGAATAAATCTCATTTTCGAATTGAAGGAAGTTAAGAATGTCTCACTTATCTAAGAAATGTGTTTGTTGAGAAAAGTATAAAATTCTAGAAAGAATTACATGTTTAATCCATTGATTGGATTTTAGCATTTATAGTACATTCTCTATGCATATAAACTCGTAGTATTTTGTGACTATATATATATGTGCGAGTTTAGAATATGTCTTATTGAATTTAAACATAAAGTATGACAAAAAAGTTATCTCACGTAATGAAATTGTTGAATTGACTAGTATGAAAGTTGGGGAAAAACATGATATTAAACAAGTGTTAAAACGACTAAGGCGTTAGAATGTTAAGTTGAAAACTTAAAGATTGTTTTGAGAAAAGACACTTATTACAGAATGAAATTGCAAGTTTTGGTAAATAAAGGGTAAATGGGTAATTTGACTAAAGTGGAACATTCTTGTGAAATAAAAATGTTAATTAAAGTTTTTATACTAGTATTGGTGAAACTGAATTAATTCCTAAAATGTGAATATTTTTTGGATAATATCAACACTTGTGTAAATAAAGGACTTAAAGAGAAGTAGTGATTTTTCAAGTATAATGGGAAAATGGACGGTTAAGTCCAAGGCTTTGGCTTCGGCCCAAAAAATGAAAATTAAAGTACACATTATGAAATGAAAATAGGTACTTTATGGTCCGTAGGGTACTTTATCCCTAAGATAAAAACCATTACGTTATCCCTAAATCATAATGGGAACTATTTTCATAGTGGGTACTTTATGTGTAATGGTTTTTATCTTAATGTGTAATTGTTTTTATCTTAGGGATAACCATTATCTTAGGGATACCCATTTAGGATTTTAGGGATAACCATTACGGACCATAAAGTACCCATTATGATTTAGGTTTTTATCTTAGGGATAACCATTACATATTAACCATTACGGACCATCGCTACATCACGACTTTGGCTTTTATCTTAGGGATAACAGAAGAACACGGATACAACAAAAGAAAAAAAAATAGGGAAAATCTCTCATCAGCGCATGGTCTTAAGTCCTAAATAAAGACATATAGAATGATATCAAATTAAGGGCAGATGAAAAGGACTTATAAGTCAAGGGTTCTGCAAATTTGTTTCCACCATTGACCAATATTTAACGAACTTGCCTCTTGTATGTATATATTAGAGGGAGTCGAGTTGTGTTAGAGGAAGAGAAAGGCTATCCTTATTTTACCCTCAAGATCTCACCGCATTCAACCATTAAAGACCCTAGCGAACGCCTTCACACTATAATAGTTACTTCTCCACTATTAAAAATCTGATACAAAATATTAGATTTATTGTTGGGAGTTGAAGAAAGTATTTGTTTGAAGTTTTGATGGGATGTTTTGAAGGGGGTTGTGCTAAAAAGAAAGAGATGGGTTGCTGAGTATTTTAGGAGTGTCTGTTGGAGCTTTTCCTGGAGATTTAATGGTGGAGCTTTGTGTGATTCCCTTTATGGCCGCCTTTGGAGGTGGAGAAGTCACCCCCCCTTCTTCAACACCATCACCATATTTGGAGTGTTTGAGGTGTGATAATTTACCCTTATATTTGAGACCTTATTGGTGTATATTGTAGCGTTATTACTGTTGAGTATTAAGAGTAGGTTTCCTTTGAACAAAATGATAAGTTTGTAGTAAAATCAGAAGTGTACATTTTTCTGGTTGAATGAAAATGTAGGAAGTTATTATTTGTGTAGTTTCCCCTAATAATCTTGAAATATGCATTGTACGGGAGAGAAAATTGTACAACATATTATTCGGGTGTAATTTCTAGAAAAAAGAAATAGGGGACATTTTTAAGAAATAAAAATGCAAGAAACATATCATTTGTGTAAATTTCTAGTAAAAAACAAATATGGGGCATTTTATGGAATAAAAATGCTAGAAAGTCGCATTTGTGTGTAATCCAAGTAAAAGGGTATGATGAACATTTTTATAAAATGAAAATGTGGAAAATGCTAATGTTGTCAAATATTTATGA
This sequence comes from Sambucus nigra, assembly GCA_949130495.1. NCBI lineage: Eukaryota > Viridiplantae > Streptophyta > Magnoliopsida > Dipsacales > Adoxaceae > Sambucus > Sambucus nigra. The sequence goes on along the minus strand of OX422217.1, from coordinate 329,216,890 downwards.
AATAAATATTTCTAAGTTGTTTTAAAAATGGAATAATTATGAATAAATCTCATTTTCGAATTGAAGGAAGTTAAGAATGTCTCACTTATCTGAAAAATATTTTTTTTGTGAAAAGTATAAAATTCTAGAAAGAAATACATGTTAATCTATTGATGGGATTTTAGCATTTATAATACATTCTCTATGCATATAAACTCGTAGTATATTGCGACTAAATATGTGAGCGAGTTTAGAAGAGGTCTTATTGGATTTAAACATAAAGTAAGACAAAAATGTTATCTCACGTAATGAAATTGTTCAATTGAGTAGTATAAAAGTTGGGGAAACTCATGATATTAAACAAGTGTTAAAACGACTAAGCCGTTAGAATGTTAAGTTGAAAACTTAATGATTGTTTCGAGAAATGACACTTATTACAGAACGAAATTGCAAGTTTTGGTAAATAAAGGGTAAATGGGTAATTTGACTAAAGTGGAACATTCTTGTGAAATAAAAATGTAAATTAAAGTTTTTATACTAGTATGGGTGAAATTGAATTAATTCCTAAAATGTGAATGATTTTTTGTATAATATCAACACTTGCGTAAATAGAGGACTTAAAGAGAAGTAGTGATTTTTCAAGTATAATGGGAAAATGGATGGTTAAGTCCAAGGCTTTGGCTTCGGCCCCAAAAATGTATTAAAAACGTATTGTCACTAGTGGTGAGAGAACCCAAACCAATTGTAGTTTACTTGGCGTTTGATGCCGGGCGGTGTTATTTTGTGAAACCGTGGGTGTGCGTGTGTTGTGATGTTTGTGTGTGTCGGCAGAATTCCTAAAGAAAATGTTAAGTAAAGAATTGAATATTCATGAAAGAGGCATAAATGAATGGCATTAATTCATTGATTTACTAATGCGAGAATAACGCATTAAATGTTTAATATTCATGTGGAAACATGGGACGGTTTAGTAAGATGATATAACGATGTTTAAGCTAACTAATAAGGTTTGAACCATAATGAACATAAGCGTGTATTATGTAAGGTTTTCCAAGGAAAATGAGTATTTTTTTAAGGACCAAATACCAAAAATCCCTCAAACATTTTTTAATACACAATTCGTCCAAGCCTTTTATTTTGTATCAAACAGTCTCTTATTCTCTTATCTTTAAAGGTCCGTGCCAGCGGCATGGTAAAGTTTTTTTTGGCATAGCGAAGGACTTTTTGGTGCAAAATAAAAAGGGTTGGACTAAACATGTATTAAAAAACATTCGAGTGACTATTTGGTATATCCTCCTTTTTCTAAACACGGTGTGTGTGTGTGTGTGTGTGTGTGTGTGTGTGTGTGTGTGTGTGTGTACATTGAATGAAAGTCTTAAGTAATGATTAATAACTCATCACGAGTTAATGAACATTGGGTAATAAACGTCTGAAAGTAAATGGAAGATTTTCCCAAGATATGTTAATTGGTTAACCGTGTGAGTTAATGGGAGAGAATGCTAGCCTTTAAGCATAATGACAAAACAATTCTTGTAAAGACAAAGAGGATAAAAGGTATCAAATAAAGGTTTCGAAACAAAAAGATTTAATACATTGGCATATGTATTTTCCTACAATATATATGTAGATAGATACATATTTTCACATGCATGTAGTGTAGCCTGTGAGTATTCTTTTTTGCCGTTCGTTTCTATACTGCATTATATATAATCCCACTAAGCATTTGGCTCACATTCCTCTTTTATTACAGCAGGTTGCATGATGTTTCATACTTTGATAGCGTTATACAGGTAAGTAGTTACTTGCTTTTACGATTAGTAGCTCTGTTTACTTGGCCTTGGGGGCACTTCCATTGGGTCACGTAGTTGATAATAATTGGAATCACGTGCTAACAAGAGTAATGTTAAATAATAATAAAACTGGAGTAAAAACATTATTTAGGTTGTTCCATTCAACTTCACAATCAACGTACAGAACGGATCGGGTTGATCCTTTATTAACCTTTAAATCTGGGTCGGGGCGTTACAAGTATTCCATCCCCCACAGGGTAACTATGGAATGTACTGATATTTTGGTTGAATTCTACAACATTGAAGGAGTACACTTGATTCATACCATATTAGTAGCTTAAGGGGGCATAACACTCCTCCCTAATAATTTGTTCTTAAAGTTTTATGAATTTTTTCATGCCGTTACTCTCTAGTGTTCTTAAAACACATGGAGAATTATAAACGGTGTCACAAAATAAACGAATTGTATAGGATCCAAATAAGGATCCTAGAACTCAGATATTTCTACTCTTAGTCAAAGATGGCTGATAACATGTTTTATTTGAAGGCAAGAAAAGCTAATAGGGTTTTAATAATCAATCTCCCTAAATCTAATAAAGGGTATTTGAATCAAAGATTTATCGCCTGAAATTGGCAACATCCACCCAAATTTTTGAGTTATGAAGCATATGGAGGGTTTTTATGCCCTTATAGAGGCAGGAGACTAGGTAGATAATACTTTCTTATTTTTTCTTTCACCTTTTGTTTAAACTATGTTGTTATTGACTAGTAGTTAGCTGAAATAAACATGGATTTTTACCTTCTCATTTCTTTTCTCCAGCTAAGCCAAAGAAGAAAAATCCTTCTCATTTTAAGCATGAAGAACTTATCAAATTTTGGAGTCAAAGGAGACTTTTGGTTCTAGGTGAAGAGCATCCTAGGTTCGCTTTCTTCCTACTCGAGTATACCAACTCCACATCTAGCTTTACATCGAGGACTGTGGATTCCATTCCTAAAATATCAGTTTCCTCCACAAGTGAGGTGTCTTCCCGTAATACCCCGCCTGGAGAAAATAATTAAATTATAGATATGGATTATATATGGTGAGGGATAAATTACAGTTGAATTAAATAAAGAAAACTAGTGGATTGTTGTGGGTTATAGAATTATTAGCTATTGATTAATTAATTAATTAATTAATATATATATATATATATATATATATATATATATATATATATATATATATATATACACACTTTTTATTTATGTTGAAAACTGTTGGGACAAAGTGCAAAAATAAAGAAAGAAAATTAAGGTATAAAACCCCAATCTCACATTTAAATTGCTTCCTCATTTGTGAAAAGGGGATATATATACCGAAGGTATAAATATAGAGGATATATGTATATATTTATAAGGGACGAACTGGGTGAAGGGTAGATTGTCGCTCAAATGGCACATAGAGTCGTTCAAGTGGAGGAATGTTGATGTTCTAATGATAACCCTGTCCTTCAAACGATGCACAGCAAAGGATAAAGACAGGTCTGCCAACCTGTTGTCTAAACACTCATCCATTAATTTGATACCTAGGTCAAGTATTGGAGCCTGACATGGATGGAACTCTTGTTAAAACATGTCATAAGTATTATGGGGTCTTCCCTGAGAGAGAGGTGGGGTCGGTACAACCATCCATCAGACCTGTAAATTTTATGTCAGCTCACCCCGAAGAAAATCAGAAGAGATGTAGACGTAGAGTATTAGGAAGGGGATATAAGAAAGAAGTGTGAGTTGCAACCCATAAAGTAAATTTCTACCGTATTGGCTGTCTAGATAATGGCCATCGATCGATAATTACGTGTCATGATCTTGGAGGTTTGGTAACTAAGATGCATCTGATGAAGTGTTAATATGGGATGAGAGTTCCCTTAGTTATGTATAACTCAGTAAGAGGCGTGATATATTAACCTTGCTATTTACTTACCTCTAACATCTCTCTCAAGAGTTCACCATTTCTCTCCCCAACCAAAAATATTTTCATCTATTTTCTTAGTCTAGTGTTAATCACTCACACCTCAAATAACTATTCTCCCCACCGTTAAAATAAAGGCTACGAGACTTGAGAGTTGTTGTTGGGGTTGTTAAGGGTGTTTGAAGAATTATTTTTAGAAGAGGAAAAAAGTACACCATTAAAGGTATTTGAAGTGGGTTTTAATATAGCTTTTCTTAGAGTGTGTTAGAGCTTCCATGGAGGTTTGTTTGGTGGAGCTTTTGTGACTCCCTTTAAGGCCACCTTTGGAGGTGGGGCAGTGGCCCATATTCATCATCACCACCACTTTGGAGACCATTTAGGTGGGTTAAACTACTCTTACTATGTTAAGAATTTATTTGATAAATATGGTAGTCTTGTTGTTGTTGATTAAGAGTAGGATTACTGTGATATTATTATGTGTTCTTAGTAATCTGAAAATAGCATCTGTTATTGAATAAAAAAGCTAGAAAATATTAGCGTTGTATATTTTCTATTAAATCTGAAAATAGCCATTTTTATGGAATAAAAAGTCTAGAAAATACTAGCGTTGGGTATTTTCTTAATCTAAAATAGCCATTTTATGGAGTAAAAATGTTAGAAAACATTATTGTGGTGTGTTTTCCTAATAAATCTGAAAATAGACATTTTTATGTAACAAAAATATGTGATGACATAATTTGGTGTCTTTCTAGTGGAAAATAATAAAAAACATTTTTATGGTGATAGGGAAAATATATCACCCTACCGCGGAAGGAGTACAATGGTCATGCGCCGACGCTTTGCCATTACAGCCTACCGCCTATGGGCTGTGGACTCACCTATACATGCCTTACTGGTCTACTTCCACAGTAGTTCAGACTCGGGATGCGGCCATTACATTTCACAGGGTAAGGCCCTTAGCAATTACGGTGCGGTCCCAATGTGTCACTTAACAGGCCGCAGCACCTTTTCACCCTATAGCAGCAATACAACATCTACACCTATAAATAGAGGTCCACAACCTGAGATAAGGAGCGGTTATTCATTCCTCATCCAGATTCGGGTTCATTTCTAGTGCTAATACATAGATTAGAGATCACGACGCTCTCCAGACCACTCGATCCAGCTTAGGGGCTACTCTCCGGCATCGCAGCCATCTCTCCGGCACATTGGAATCCTTATAAACATGTATTTTCTTCTCTCATCTACATTGTACACCTATTATGGCATTATATAATGAAAGTGTGGTACCAAAGTGGATGTAGGTTGACTTTTATAGCCGAACCACTCTATATCTTGTCTTTTATCTCTCTTTACTTGCCCTATTTGCTTATTATGCACTTTATACTCGACTTGCTGATACGAGAACGACAAGTGGGCGATTTCTCGTATCATCAATCTAGCACCGTCTGTGGGAAATAAGGTATTTTAATCTTGTTTCTCTATGTTCGGGGTTCTTAAACACCTTATTTTATTCATGGGGGTCCTTTGGATCATCATCTCATTAGTGAATTTTGGTTATTGAGCTCTATTTTATATTTTCACCCTTAAATGGGTATTTCATATATTCAGATTTGTTCATGGGTCTCCTTTTTTATGACCTTGGATCTATTTTACATACCTCTGTGATATCGCCTCACTTAGATAATGCGAGAAAGCATAATGGGCTTTAGACCCGTAAAGGTGGGTGATTAGGGAAGAGTTATATTTGTTCATTTTTACTATTCTTGACCTATGATCTGGGGTTTATCATTGAAATTGTGTCATTTTGTGAAACGATAGGTTATTTTCTCCTAGATAGACCCCTAGTAGGTGTGCTATCCATGTGTTTCAGGAGAATAACTCAGTCTCTGGGTTTAAATTCTGGCAATAATCCCTTCATTGCCTAGAAAGGGATGCGGCCTGGTAGCTCAACTGCCCTTCTAGCCACGGCCTCTACTAGTGCAGTTGGATCACAGCAGCTTAAAATCATCTAGTGGACTCGATCTCCACCTTAGAGAGTTTTATTATTCAAAGGGCCACAGTAGTACCCTTATGCGCCTCACTGGTCGCGACCTCATTAGTAAATAACACGCAGCAGTGCAAGTGCTACATCCCAACTTTATACTCTATTCATCCTATATTGTTCATTATATATTTTTCTGATCACTCACTTCTGTTAGTTTTGTCTAAGATTATATATATTTTTAAAGACTAATAAAGCATAAAATGGAAGAAGAATCCATCCAGAGAATAGAAGTCAAAGATGAGATTGGGCAATTGTACAATCACCTCAACCATCTCTATGATAGCCACTCATCACTCCAGACCCAAGTCAAATTTTTGACCCAAAGAGTCTTAATGATAGAGGCAAAATCCTCCCCAAACATGCTTGCGGCACCCAGAGTTACTGCCGCAACCCCAGAAGTTCCAGTCGCGAAAGCATCCAACAAGAGCTAGAAAAGTAAAGTAAAGAAGGCAGAGGGGAGCTCTAAGGCCTACACCCCATTGGCCTTACAAATTTAGGACATCTTTGAATTCATAAAGGAGGATAAGTTGATTTAATAGCCAGAGAAGCTGAGGGATCCACCCCACAAAAGGGACAAAGCCAGGTGGTGAAAATTACTCCAAGACCATGGCCATGACACCGAGTAGTGATATTGTCTGAAAGATGAAATAGAGAGGTTGGTTGGGCAAGGGATGCTACAGCGGTTCCTTAAGGATATTTAAGGGATGCATTCTAGTCTAAGAGGCAATACTCCCCCACTTTTATGCTTATTTTTATGTCTATGCTGCTTTTGTCCTTCATGAACATTCTCTTTACACAGATTCATCCTGACTATTGTAGTTTTTTAACTAAGTCAAAAATGTGAATGAAGGAATATATAAAATCAGCCTTATCTTATATTGCCATATCTTATGTTACCAAACTGTTCATTCTCGATTCCATTAAATGTTATGTTATAAGGACTTTTTGTCTTAAATAGATTCCAAATGGAGATAGTATATTAAATCGAGAACGATTATATCTGAATGGGCTCGCAACGCCCGCCGTGACACCAGATTATCTGAAGGAAAATGATAATTAAGAATGACGAAATCAATTATGGAGTATATGATGATTACATTCTTGAAAGCATATATTAAGAAGTGTTATTATCCACGAGGGCTTACAATGCCTGTTATTTGCATTCAGGATGCTCCAATTCGCCAGTGATAGCTTTATAAATACTCCACTACGGCTTGGGGAAGCTTTATGATACCTAGCTTGGGGAGGCCTGATAATAACCCGAAGGGGATGAAGACTTAATCGGTTATGAATAATCCTATTATATTCTGGGAAGGCTTTATATATATCGAAACACAGCTGTGGGTGGCTTAATAACATAACCCAACCTAAGGAGGCTTAGTAGTATCTCGTATATTAGTTGTGGGTGGCTTAATAACATAACCCAGCCTGGGGAGGCCTAATAATATCCCGTATATCAGTTGTGGGTGGCTTAATAACATAAACCAACCTGTGGAGGCTTAATAGTATCCCGTATATCAGCTGTGGGTAGCTTAGTAATATAACCCGGCCTGGAGAGGCTTAATAGTGTCCCGTATATCAGTTGTGGGTGGCTTAATAACATAACCCAGTCTGGGGAGGCTTAATTGTATCCCGTATACCATATGTGGGTGGCTTAATAACATAACCCAGCCTAGAGAGGCTTAATAGTGTCTCGTATATCAGTTGTGGGTGGCTTAATAACATAACCCAGCCTGGGGAGGCTTAATAGTATCCCGTATATCAGTTGTGGGTGGCTTAATAACATAACCTAGCCTGTGGAGGCTTAATAATATCCCGTATATATACAAAAGTTCATTTCTAGAAGGTAAAGGCCTAAAAGAAGCCGTAGCTCCATCGATATGGCTTCAAACATCAAGGATTCATTCATATGCAAGTAGCAACAAAGGAGAATGGAGTTGTTAACATGTCGCGGCTGGATTGCAAACCATCTACAGCCTCTAAATTGCAATCAAACTTTGGGTAATTTTGAGAAGAGTTGGATTAAAAAAGATAAGTTGCAACCCCAAAGCCATACTCTATTGGCACTACGGCGTAACACCCCGCCCACCCGGGGAGAGCGAATAGAGCGCTAATGCGATAAAATAAATCCAAATCCACATGTGACAAGGTATAGAGCATCGAAATAAACCCACAATAATATAAATCCACTAATCTCAATCTCTTCAATTACAACAAGTCTCTCGAATTAAAATTACAACTATCTCGAAAATAAAATACAAATCTCCAATGCTCTATACAACAAAATAATACAAATATTTCCCAAACTATCCTCGCTAAAATCAATCTCCATAGCGCCCCAAAATCCACGCTAAACTGCCACTAAAAGAAAATATGGGGAAGTACACAATACGACAAGAAAGATGCTCAACAAATATATTAACAATAAGGCATAACAACACGAGTACGAATATTCAAATCAAATGCAAATCTCAAAGCATTTATCAATATAATTTTTCAACAACACATCAATGGGTCACCAGGCCTCACCCCATTTTCATATGCTTTATCAAGCCATAGACGAGAATAGGTATTTTGGCGGGTACTCAACATCCGTGCCATATTAAAATCTCATGACAACGTGCTCAACAACAATATAACGGTACCACATGAATCAAAATAATTCAACAATTATTTCTCCAGATTTCAAAGAATTTATCAATTCTAATATGAGTTCAATTAACAAGAATTCAAAGAGAATGACACTCACGAGATTTAAGGAGCATATTGTGTAAAACCCCATACCTCAAACCATGATGAGAAACCAACAATCACATCCTCAAGATCAACACAAAATATCTACAAAAGCTCCTCCAAGAACAACCAACAAAATAGCCCCAAGAACACCTCTAATCTAAGGTTGGAACTCACAAATCTCAAGGGCCAAAGTATAATTAAAAAGAAGAGGAATATAAAATATATTTGCTGCCAAAATTTGTGCCAAAAGTATATTAAAAAGGTTGCCCACGACTTCCTTTTATAATGCAAAGAAATGAAGAGTTGGAATCCAAAAGACTCCTTTAAATAAGGCAAATAAATGAAGAGTTGGAAGTCAAAACAACTCCAAGAATTAAAAACATTTTAAAATCATTTTAAAATCCGTTTTAACTCCGTTTTCGAAACCGTTTGAAATTCTCGCCTTTAAAAATAATAACCAACATATTTGAGCAATAAAAATAATTTTATCAAAAACTTTATTTTCCTTCATTTTCTAAAAATTAATTAAAATAGCCCAAAATTACGCGGGTTATTACATACGGCTTAGGGGACCATCGTCCTAAAGCCGTTGCTTTATGTCCATTACCGTTGATGAATAAGTGAAAATTCATCTAATCAAGTAAGCAAGTACCAAAGCACGAAATAGTTAAAAACTCAAACAGAAGAGTATAATAATATGCAAGTATTGAAGCATGGGAGTAAATAAAGAGCAAGGAAGAAAAATTAGAAAGTTAAAGGCAAAGACCTTGGTAAAATATTGTTCACAAGGAAAAGGCTGCAACCTTATAGGCTTTAACAAAGTTTGAAAAGGAACGCAACCCAAAATATTATCCTTGAAATACAAAAGCTTAAGATACATCATCATCTTCTTTGCCCTCTTCTCCCTCCGCAGCAGTCATAGTGCCTTTCTCAGTGGCCGCAGCCTCTGCCTCAGCCCTTAGCATGGCCCTTTCTTCAGCCACAGCCTTTATTTCAGCCATGCAGGCATCGTGCTCAGTATCCCCAATGCTCCAAGACATAACTGAGGTCACAGCATCGGGGAAGTTTTTGGCCACCTTATATCTTAGCTGTTGATAGACAAAGATATAAGCTCTGTTATTGATAAGGAAACAGTCTTGGGAGCCTTTATATGAAGCCACAGTGTTGTCAATGACCAACTGAAGGGCCTCAGTATGGTCTGCCTCCATTTTCTTGATAGTCGCGGAATGGGCCTCAACATCGTTTGTAGTCTTGCTCTCTAGTTCATCGAACTTCTTCTGAAGGAGTTTAAGTTTTCTATTTGATGAGGTCGCGGCCTCGGCAGCTTCAACGTCTTGAGCTTATGTAATTTCTAAAGAGTCTGCAGCCTATTTGAAGTTATCCTCGGCCTTTTTCTTATCATCTTCCGCTTCCTAAACCTTCTTATCCGCATCCATCTTATAAGCCTCTAGTGTCGTGGAAGAGGACTACTTCCAAGCTTGAAAGGAAGTAGCCCTAGAACTCTCCAGGTCAGCAGAGTGAACTCTCTCCTGACCTCTTTTAACTTATAAAGGGCTTCGTACTTCTGTTTTTGGGACATCACAATGTCCACAGCCTGGAAAGAGAGTTGATGTTAGAAGAAAAATATGAAGTGAAAAAATGATGCTGAGAAGGTAAAGTTGCACTTACCCTCAATAGACTTTGGAGGAAATAATCCTCCAAGTCATCGTGGTCTGTATCCACGAGACGATCAAGGTCCACGGTGTCTCGAACCCTCTTTATTCTGCGAACAGCCCTCATAGTTGTGTCCTAAGAAGATTCAGGGAACGGATGCCTAAGTTGAGGCCACGGATGACCATCAAGACCAACACTGGCATGGCATTGAGAATGTGACAAGTTGGCATTGACAGCCACTATTATTAGATGAGGTGAATTTATATGGATTGGAGAGGTGTCGCGGCCTTCGAGCTGTTCAAAAGTTGACATTAACCCTGTCGGGGCCAAATTAGCCACAATATCGTCATCAAAATTACCCTCAAGCCTCTCGTGAGGAGACTCAACCTGGAGTGGGGGTGCGGTAGTATTGGTTTGATTCGCAGCCTGATTTCGGGGAGCGGTAGGACCAACTTGATCACCAGAAGGGACTACGGAAGGAGTTTTGGACTTTGTCCTCTTCCTTTTTCTTTACCAGGTTATGTTATAAAGGAAAGTTGCATCCTCATCCATTTTAGTCAATTAAGATGATAACAGAGCTCTATCAATCTCTTCACTTGAGAAGGAAACAAAGCAAGATTAAAATCAGTTGGGAATATCTGCCACAGCATTTAAAGGCAAAGGAAAATATTACCTTCTGCGCCCATAATTTTAGGAATGGACTTTTTAGGAAAGAAGCCTCTATTATATATAGAAGCTGAACTTATAAGTGCACCAAACTTCTTCTTATCAGTAGGAACTGCTGCGGCCTTCCCAACACTCTTCTCTTACCCCTCACTCACCTGTAAATTGTCAAGAACTGTAGAAAAATGCAAAGGTTAGAAAAAAAGCAAAGTATGGAGAATAATATGCAACTGTAAAAAGGGGATGCAGCCATAATTCAAAAATTCATTTACGAAGATTAGAGGGACATCCCCACTGCCACAAAATCCTAAAGGTTCTCTCTCTCTCAGTCTCTTGGGGGTAGATCTCCCACCCTTCTCCAAAAATGAAAAAATATTTGCCCTTAAAGTTCTTTACATAGGTATACCTCCCAGAATAAAGGGTTTCGTCTTTATCCGGACAGAAAAGTAATAATACCGTGTAAATTTTATGGAGTTTTCCTTTGGGCAATACAAGTAGAAAAACTTCGCAGGAGTAATGTCTCTCTTGAATTTATTCTTCCACAGTACAATTGTTACAAGAATTTCCCTCCAGCCATTGGGATCTAATTGGTCTGGGGCTAACTTCATCGTTTGGAAAATTCTTCTAACTGCATCTGGCACAGGTAGACACAACCCATACACAAAAGCGTGAAGGGGGGAGCATATCCCCTCATCAACAATCACAGAGCATGGACTTTGTTCTATGGATGGTGCCATGCAAACCACATTGTTAGTAAATTCAAAGGCCTCAGCCACCTGATCAACCCACTCTTAGGTCATAGTGCTACGGACACTAAGTGCAGTAAGAGGTCTCTTAGCCCTCCTAGATGTGACAGCAGGTGCTTTATTAACCATGGATATAACCGCTATCGCGACATCTATATCCATTAGTTGGTTTCTTGAATTAGCCTCTTCCTCCATGACCGCGGAGTTTGAGTCTGAATCTAGCACTACATAGTTTGGGAAATTTCTCAACTAGAACGGTCCTATTATCCTCAAAGGATGAACTGAAGGAAGCTCAGGAGGAGAAACTCCAAAATGTGTGTTCCAAAAGTTTTTGACAAATTCGTCAGGATCAAAAATCATATGGCCGATGTAACACCTGAAAAGAAGAAAGGCTCCGCAGTTAGGTGCCGCAGCCAATATGGTCGTATAGGCCTCTTAGAGTCTGCGATAGGAATAATGATATATCAAGTTTGAAGATAAAGTAGAAATGTTGGCAAATTTTCTACCTACACCAAGTGTTGGGCTCTAGAATCCTAGAAATTAACTTTTGTCGCGGCATATTATTTCGGGGAAGGAGATATATGGGCCAAGGTAAAAAATTTATATACAATCATTGCTTAATGATGCCGCAACCATTCATACACAGGATGCGACCCTTATATGTTATAGGGTGCGGCCCTAGTTTGTTTACTTAACTCGCCGCAGCCCCTTTCATTCACTAGCCTAAGATAACCCTAAGGGTAAAAGTTAATATTTATTGTACAAGCATTTTTATGAAGACGCATCCAGACAAGACACGTGTCGCGGCCAAATTCTTTAACAGGTGAGTATTTAGGGTTGCTTAATTTAAAGATCAAATCCTAGAATGTGAAATATTTTCTCAAGAACACCAAGAACAGAGTAAAGCCCAAAGAATCCAATCCAAGCCAGAAAAATGTTCATTCATTGGGTCAACATGGGTGTTAGAAGCTTATTTTAACAAGTGGACATTGATTCAAATACAAAAGCATTCAACTACTACGATCCCAACCATTAAAAGAATTTAGATGGGTTCAGTGCGTTATGAAATTAACAGACATGGGTTCAAGTGTCAATCAATTCGGTACAACGAGTCCAAATAGATCATGTACAATTAAAAGATCCTCTATTCATATATACAATTCAGTCTGCATCACTAAAATACCCAGAAACAACAAGTCTGGATCAACAGAGGGAGGTATTATCGATTAATTAAGGAATCTCTTAGAGAATTGCGTGTATTACACAAAGTATCAGGCATAAACCATAAGTTTCTATCAAATTAGAAAAAAGGGAATAATATATAGTAGGAGGCACGAATTGGAAGCATGATTTGCAGAGATACAATAGAAAATGAGAAAACTAGTCGGAAGATTACCTGGGAATCGAGAAGTGAGGTTGTTCAGCTTCAAACCACCTTGCGCCGCATCAGAACCACCACCTGCAGCCTTGAAAGGTTGCCGAAAAACTCAAGATAAGGAATTAAGAGAGTTATGCTTTCTATATGCTCTTACAGATTTGGGAAACATAATGAAGGCCACAGCCAGATCCATTTATAGAGAAGGGTGCGGGTAGACGAAACGACATTTTTCAAATAACCACTACAGAGACAACACACCGCATCACTCTAGTATCAAAACGCATCACCAATCAATACTTTGGACCTATTCCTTGGGGGCTTATTGATAGGGAAATTATATCACCCTGTCGCGGAAGGAGTACAATGGTCATGCGCTGACACTTTGCCACCTCAGCCTACTACCTATCTGCTGAAGACTCACGTATACACGCCTTACTGTTCTACTTCCACAGCAGTTCCGACTTAGGATGAGGCCCTTATATCTCATAAGGCGCTGCCCTTACCAATTACGGTGCGGCCCCAATGTGTCACTTAACAGGCTACAACCCCTTTTCACCCTGTAGCAGCAATACATCAACTACACCTATAAATAGAGGTCCACACCCCGAGATAAGGAGAGTTTATTCATTCCTCGTCCAGATATGGGTTCATTTCTAGTTCCGATACATAGATTAGAGATCACGATGCTCTCCAGACCACTCTATCGAGCTTGGGGGCTACACTCTGGCATCGCAGCCATCTCTCGGGCACACCGGAATCCTCATAGACATGTATTTTCCTCTCTCATCTACATTGTACGCCTATTATGGCATTATAAACAAGTACAACAAATGTATATAATGAGAGTGTGGCACCAAAGTGGACGTAGGTTGACGTCTATAGCCGAACCACTCTATATCTTGTCTTTTATCTCTCTTTACTTGCTCTATTTGCTTATTATGCACTTTATACTCGACTTGCTAGTACGAGAATGAAAAGTGGGTGATTTATCGTATCATCATATGGAATAAAAATGTAAGAAATGTCATTTGGTGTATTTTTAGTAAAAAGAAATAATAAACATTTTTGGAATATAAATGTAAGGATATATTGTTTTAGCGTATTTCTAGTCAAAGTAGTGATGGACATTTTTATGAAATAAGAATGTGGAATAATGTTAATGTTGTCAAAATATTTAGGAAATAAATATTTCCAGTTTCTTGCATATGGTGACTTCATAAAATAATGGACATTTGTCGAGTTAAACGAAATTGATGAAATGTCTTTCTTATTTGCGATGCATGTTTAAATCATCTTGGTAGGATTTTAGTGTTTAAAGTCCTCTTTCCATGAATATAAACTTGTAGTAATTTGATAATACACATGTGAGCAAGTTTAAAGAAAGTTTTGTTGGGTTTAAGCATGAAATGAGACAAACAGAAATTGGGGGCTTAAAATGCAAAGGGTGTTATTTCAAGTGTTAAAATGGTAAAGTTTTTAAATATTAAGTGGAAACTTAATAACCATTCTTGGGAAATGACGTTTGTTAAGGGATTAAATTGCAAGTTTGGTAAACAAAAGGGTAAATCGATAATTTACTTAAAGTGGAGCATTTTTATAGAATAAAAATATTAAAGAATGTCTTTATTATGTATGAAAATGAATTTATTCCTAAGCGTGAATGAATTTACTATAAGTCACATGTGTGTGGATAAGGGTCCTAAAGAAGAAAACAAACAATTTTCCAAGTGTTAATGGAAAAATGGACGGTTAAGTCTGAGTTTTGGCCTCAGTCGGGTAAAAGTGAGTAAATTGAATAATGTGGACAGGTGTAAAATGTTAAACACATTAATACGGACTCAGATGAAACTGGAAATAAACAACAAGTGCCCCGAGCCCTTGGGTGAAAAGCCCTAAATCACTTCCCAGAGCATTTGGTGTGCATAGCCGTCAGTGTGGATCCCGTGTAAGTATGCGGTAAAAAGGAAGATTTCGAGAAAAGATAAAAGGAATAAGGAACATGTCAATAAAATGGGTTGTGCGGTAAATATATTCATACAACCTAACTTTAATGAATGTAATAAAAGTTTCGGTGTGGATGAAATGGATAATAAAATACATATCTGTTAATGTCCACAAATTGAGGTAAAAAGGGCTAAAATAAAGTGGGCAAATGAGTGGTTAAGTTGCCTAAATTGTTAAACCCATAAATGGCATAAGTATGTATTGAAGGGTTTTCAAATGATAAACAAGTAATTTCAAACGTGGTTTACAGTTGTGTTGAAATGGTACTCTTCAATGAAAATACTAACGTTTACTCTAAATGAAAATGAAGGTGTAATTCCGGTAAAGGAAGGGTTTGGAATAAATCAAGTGTAAAGGTTTATGTGTTGAACCAGGAGTGTCAAATAAAATGAAAAATGCTAAGTATGACCAAAGAAAATCTTTCCAAGATTAAGGTAACTTAGCCTAGACGATTAAAGTTTTGGAAGTAAACGGTTAATGAATTTGAATATGTATTTTCAAAGGTATATCTATATATATGTAGATACAAAAATATTTTCGCATGCATGTGATTGTAGCCTGTGAGTATAGTTTCATGTTGTTCATTTCTATACTGCTTCTAGATTTTCCATTTGGCATAGGCTCACTCCCTCGCTTTGTTACGGCAGGTTGGGTGCAGTTTCGTATTTGAGGGCATTATACAAGTAAGTGCACTTAATTCATATTACGTTAGTATCTCCGTATAATTGGACTTGGGGTGCTCCCTATGGGTCCTACACGTAGTTTATCTTAAAATTGGATTCGAATGCTAAACAAGTGAAACGTTAAATTAAATTAAAACTAGACTAGCAACATTATTTAGGTTAATTTATTGCACTTCACACCTAATGTCCGATTTGGATCAGGTTAACTCACGGGTAATCCATAAATCCGGGTCGGGTCGTTATAAATGGTATCAGATCTCTATGTTCAAGGTTCCTTAAGGGTGTGACATGGTGAGGTAGGAATTGGATCTTTCGATGTTAATGTTGGTTTAGGCCAGTCACGCTAGTTTGATGAAGGTTTATTTCGTGTCCTCGACGATAAGGTCAAAGAGATTAGCATGAAAAGTAAGCTAGTGCCAAATGGCATACATTCAAGTTAATTGTTAGAAATCGCTTCTGCATTTATGATAATGTGTGATCAATAATTTATGAGTGTCCATGTAAGTCAGTAAGTGGTGACACCTTGGTTTTGTAAAGTGAGGTGTTTTCAGTTCCAGCCGTTGTAAACATAGTGTCTTTGGAGATGTTGATAGAATGAAATATTGTCCATTGGGCAAGAGGCAAGAGGCACCAAATTTTGAATAATCAACGGTAAGGATTGTTTGTTAAAGTATCATAATTGTGTAAAGTTAAATTGTGGTTTAAATTATACTAGTTTGAAACCCGCGCGATGCACGGGTTACACGTGATAAGTAAACATTAAGTAGAAATGTAAACAGGCATTATCAAGGTTTTACATAGAGACCAACATTAAAGTAGAAGTGGATTCTAGTAGGAGAATGAGTCATATAATGATGAAGATGGCACTCATGAATTGAATATACAACAACCTTTTTCTCCTCTCACTAATATTCCTAAAATTAAGTAAGGAAAAATATATGTTGAAAAAATATTAGAATATTATATTGTATAGTTAAAGAAAAATTAAACAAATAATAAATTTTCATTACCTGATCGCACGCCTCCTTTTAAAAATTTGTTCGATTTCAACGTCAATGGAAGGTTGTGTTTTATGTGAAGTACGATATAGATGAGAAGTTGGTTGAAGTTCCTGATTGATGATGTGAGTGTCGTCGAGAATGATAGAAATATTATCATAATTATAATAAATAAATCTAAAGATATTTATACCACTAACTTTCCTTTTATACTAACAATGAATAACTAAATTAATCTTAAATAGAATTCGGGGAGGGAAAGTTAAGTATTAATGATGTTAAACAAAAGTAAAGAATGAAAATATTTAACACCACCAAGCCTCGAACATCAGACTACTCGGTGTCACCAGTTAAGAAATTATCATAATCATAAGAAAGAAATTTATAAACTTTCATAATTTTCCTTTAAAATTTAAATAAATTATTAAATAATCTTTTTGCTTATAAAATTTAATGATATACGAAATCATACATAAACGAATGAACTTATATAACATTCAAGGTCAAAAGTAGATGTAGAAATTTCAAAACCACCAAGTGCCAAAAAATAAGCTACAAGATGTCATCACTGCAGAAGGAATGAACACATGTGTCAAAGTAATTTAGTATAAAAATTGTACTTGCATTAATTACTAAAATTATCTTGAAAGTGAACTTCATGAACATAAGTTCAATCCTAAGTCACTACTAATTCGCATTGAATTCTTTCTCCCAAAAAATTACATTAAAATAGTAGAATGTTGGTGTTTTTGCACATCTTATTCGATAGCTCATAACGACTATTATCCTTAGGTATGTACATAAGTTAATATAATCTCTTTGTATGATGGACATTCACTGTTCACTTCATTGGATCTGCTCTCTTTTAATTTATCTTGTCAAGAGTGCTCCTTGATCAAATTGAGTTTTAACCATGCACTCAGTCACCTGAAAGTAAAGAGCAAGGTGTTAATGGATGATAGCATGACTTCACCCTTTTGAGAAAGCTTGATGTCAACTCAAATATAATAAATAAAATAATATCTTCAAAAAGAGAGGACATGGGTGTAAGAAAAATTTGGTTTCAATGAAGCTTACCCGTTCTTATGCCATTAATCAAAGAAATAATTTAACATTGGCAAAGGTTATACAGTAGTTACTAACATTATTCAAGGTTTAACAACCTGAGTAACAAAAGGTTAACAAAGTTAATTGAATTTCTCAATGTACTTGGGAAGTTACTTTAGATCCCAAAATATCAAATATTAAAAGCTATTTTATTAGTTTGATCCAAAAATAAAATTTTGTTTCATCGATATTCGAAAAAATAAAACTGTCATATCAAGCAACTAAAAAAACTTTATCCAACTTAGTAAAAGTAAAATTTGTTTCAATCAGCTCTGAAGATATCAGTGTTCTAACATGTATCTGGGTTATAATGCAAAGTAATTGATTTAAAATTAACCTTCAACCATCATGTAATGTACAACCCCCACTACTAAATTGGGTTGTCCCTTTAACCATCCACCTGTAATTTGAATAGGCTATTCAGAGTAGCTCAATAGAAAAATACAATTTTCTATTTTGTAAGAGAATCTCGATAAAAGTCACCCGCTTGGGTATTTTTCTAAACATATGTAGTTCACACACTTTCAAACCTTAAATCCAACATATTCATTAATCAATGCGTTAAAAGTAATTAAATCATGATATATTTCTATTTAATTTAAGGACGTAATAAATATATTAAAAATCAAAATTAATTCAACTTACCAAAACCTTACTTTAACTGTTTTGTCTTTTTCTCCCTTTGACACTTTTGATAAGAATTTTTTGATGTTTTTGGTATCGTCTATTCTATTTATGTCATTAGCCAAGCTTATGTTTTCAAACCGTCTTTGACATGACAACCTTCATGATGACCAAACCCACGCCGATGTCTTTTATAAATCTACAAATAAGAATACGGGTTATAATAACAACTAATAAAAATTTTAAATAACGAAGATAAATTGTAAGTTTTATAAAGGAAGCCAGACCCAAAAGTTACGATTTTAAATATATAATTTAAGAAAACCTATGCATAGCAGGTGGGAAGATACCTTTATTTTCAGTGTTCGTAGAGGAGCCTAATGATGGATCTTGGTGAAGAGGAAACTAAAATAACAGATGTCCATATAAAATTAAACCATTTTATACTTCATATTATTTCAAACTCTAAGAATTTTAGCAAGTCCTGCAAATTATTAAATAATTAAATATCTTTAAATTGGGGAAATTTGAAATTGAACTAATAAATAACGTTTTAGACTATGACAGTTTTCCAGTTGGATATAGGGAAACACTTGAAGGCGTTTAATTTTTAACATTCAGGGTGAACTTATAATTATAAATAATTTTCATTTTTTTTAAAATTACAAACCTAACATATATGAAAAAGAAAAAAATAAGAGGGGGAGGGAGAGACATCAACATATTGGTCCAGTGAGAGAGGTCTATGATTTAGGTTTGTGTCACATTATTCACAATGAAGAAGAAAGAAGACAAAGATTAATATACGAAGGTCGGTGCAACAAAAAACTAGGATATAAGTAGGGGAAAAGGGTAGTGAGAGAGAAACATACCTTTTCAAGAGAATTAAATATCCTAGTGATGGCAAGAGATAATAATCCCCATTATAATTTAGCCGCAGTTAAACAAATCTCTAGTGATAACCAAACCATAGTTAAACCCCACTCCTCCATCACTTTATATACAAATAACCCCACTCCAAAACATAGCACACACCACAAAACCAATACCAACAAAAATGATGATCGGAGAAAGAAACAACCACCATAACACAACAGTTCACGTCCCTCTGTTGATCTTCCCCGACACTACTCCAACAGATATGATGATGCAAAACAATGCCAATAATGACTTCTCCCTATTGCTCCAGAAAGACATGCTGACGTCAGCGCGCAAATGCTACCTCCCCTCAAACGACGTCGTTGATGTGTATTTCGACTGTGAGGGGTAGGATCTTTTAATAGAAATTTGTTGTTGATCTTGAAGAAGAATTGGAAGACCAGATGAGTTGGGGTTGTTTGGGTTGTTGTAGGACTTCGTATTTGGGGTCATGTGTTATCCCTAGTGGATGCCAGGGCAGGGCTAAGGTTGTTTCTTCTTTGGTTTTGGAGTGTGTTCATTTTTGGATCGATGTATTAGAATACCAATGAATTACACTGACATAAATATTAGGTCCAAAACACTTTACATATTATATTTATGCGAGACAGTTTGGATAAAGGAATCGCTTTGGAGATGAAGGGGATACGTAAGTTATAACAGTGGAATTTACTTTTGGATATGAAGTGGCGCAGCGCAGTCATTTGTAACAAACAACTATGTACTTCAATTTGAGATTAATGGTCAACAACGGATGGTAATGGTCATCATACATGGATAGCCTCATTGAATAGGAATCGCTTACGTAGATAGCCTGGTTGAATAGAATTTTTAAATGCTTGTAAAGAATTTTAGATTATTATAGAGATGTCACCTTAGGTGTGATAAATATGAGAGATCAATACTGATGTGATGACTAGACAATTTTGATCCTTGTGTAGTAACATAATTGATGATAAAGTCGGTGATCATATAAATCGATGTAGGCCAATACTAGAGGACAAGTCAGTCTTAGTTGATAGGATACTATCCTCATGGGTGAACACCTTAGGGGTTGTTAGTCTGTGTATGCATTTATAAGTGCTATCTATGTGGTGAGAATGTATTAGGTCCCTTGGTTGTGAATTTAGTGTGTCTCAATTTATGTACTTTGACTATGAGATGGGTCTAGACAATATTGAGGATTGAGGTAACCTAGGAGTGAAACTAGATAATTGTGGTGACTTAGCATCAAGTAAATGAGTTGTGATATTTAGAATAGGACCTCTTATGGCGTTATTAGGGTGAGTTTAGGCTTAGGTAATACCTGACATCCCGTGTCCTATCGAGACTTAGATGGTATAAATCTATAGTAAGTGCTTATAGTGTGATATTGAGAAATAGGATCCCATGTGGCGTTTATAGGAATATGCCTTAGTGTTCGTAGGCAATGTTTGACGTCTCATATCCTACTGAAATACGCAGTTATGTCAATTAGTAAATCAACATGTAGTATGAGGTTTACATCGAAGGCAATTCAAGTATAGTAGTTGAACACTCATTGGGAATAAAATGACGTGGTCTGGTGAAACTAACTACGGGTTGGCATTATGGGTATGCACGTGAGTTGCGTTAAGTTCCCATTGAGATACGTACTAAGGTGGTTTGATGAAATTAACCTCGGGTAGTAATTTAGATAGACATGTAAAATCAGTATCGATAATTCCTTGGAGGTGTATGCTAAGGTTTAGCTAGCGAGGTGCCAATGTGAGTGGTAGTCATTCTCTGGTAATAGTGAATCTGAGGTTGTGTACCATGCCTTACAACAAGGATAATACCTATCTTCAAAACCTTAGAATTTATTGTTGCATTGAGGTCCCTGTAGTGATAACCATTAATAGTGAAACTCAGGTCGCGTAGCATAAGTCATGGTATAAAAAGTGGTTCTTCGTAATAAATGTGTAAGTTGCTTTGAGGTCACCGCCTATGAGGCATTGGGAATCATTATTGTATTGAAGTTTACATAAGTGATGGTAGGCCATTGATGATTTTAGTATGGATAGATCATGTCGAATTGTGGAAGTACCTGGGAGTTAGTGCTACGGTTTTTGTTTATAGACATGTATCATGATATGACCTTTGAGGATAATTTAGAGAATAAGTTGATCAATGCTAGGTGGTACACCTGGTATACTTATAACACAATGAGGTTCATTATGGCTTTTAGAAATAGCACTCAGGATGAAGTGTTAGACTTGATTATAGCACCCAAGTGTTCTAGCTATATGGTTAATAGTGACTATCTCAAGGGAAGTCATTAGGCATGAGTGATGTTTAAAAGTTGAGATGCCATTAGGATGATTATGATTTGGTATTATATAGGCAGTGCTAAGAGTGGTAGCAATGTTTCATGAGTTTCATGTTTAAAATTATGTGAGCGATGTGTTTCACTTGATAAGAGTGGTATCACAAACTAACTTGTTTTTTCTTAGCGTGGCAGTCGCCTGATTCATTACAGTTCTTGTGTCTTCTTTGATCCCAGTAATGTGAAATTGTTGATCAGTTTTAATTCGGGTAAGTCACTGCGTAAGCTCAGTAGTGATGTGAGTTAGGCCTATGGATGATGCGTCACGGTATGCGACTGCGCTGTCCTTCGAATGAACTGTTATTCTACCCAATCTTTGCGTGCGCGTCGTCTTGCATTCTTACATCTAGTTGCATGTGTTAGTTGATTTCTTTAGGTTAACATATTGTTAGTTAGCCGATGTAATTAGTTACGACTTGGTCGGGTGCCCCGAGGTTATGACTTTACAGTATCATGAATGTTGGAACCTGATAAATCTTGGATGATAGTGTTCATTGTTGAGGTGGTGATATTTGGCAAATATTAACCATATCAAGATTTGTTTAGATAGACATGTTAGGTGTGCCTGAGGACTATCAATTGGACTATAGGGCTCGTCACGATCATATTGACAATGATGTTTGATTAAAGTGAAATCCTTGGGGTTAGGCCATAGTACTGGGAATGCCTATTATTGGAAACTCGACGTGGGGGACTGGATTATAAATTGTGATAAGCCAAAATTTCGAGGACGAAATCACCTAAGGAGGGAAGTTTGTAATACCCCACCTGGAGAAAATAATTAAATTATATATATGGATTATATATTGTGAGGGATAAATTATAGTTGAATTAAATAAAGAATATTAGTATATTATTGTATGGCTTAAAGAATTATTGGTTGTTTATTAATTAAAATATATATACTGTTTATTTAAGTTTAAAATCGTTGGGACAAAGTGCAAAAACGAAGAAAGAAAATAACGGTCTAAAACCCCATTCTCACATTTAAATTACTTCCTCATTAGTAAAAGGGATATATATATATATATATATATATATATATATATATATACAGTGTTGCTTTTGTGCATACCAGCCCACATTTTAAGAGTGCGTACCGGACATATGTCACCTGACGGTGAGCTCAAAAAAGAGAGAGAGTGTGCCTATAATTTAGGCTATAATTCCTAGGTGCACCGTTAGGTGACACATGTCCGGTCCGCATTCTTAAAATGTGGACTAGTCAGCAGAAGAGTATATATATATATATATATATAAGGGATGAACTGGGTGAAGGGTAGACTGTCGCTCAAACGACGCATTGAGTCCTTCAAACGAGGGGATGTTATCATTCTAACAACAACCCTGTTGTTCAAATGACGCACAACAAAGGACGAAGATAGGTCTGTTAACCTTCTGTCTAAACACTAAGCCATTAATTTGATACCTAGGTCAGCACTTGCAGCCTGACTGTGAGAACCCGGATATAATTATGATAAATCATGCTTACCTTATGGGATGGGGATAATTTGTTATGTGTGCATATAATGTTAAGTTATTATGTTTAGTCTAATCTTACCTTCATAATTCATGAGATATCGAATTAGTTACAAACACAAATTTTTGAAGTTTTCGGTAGGAATGTTCAAGTTCGAGACTAGTTTTCACCATTATAATATAGAAACTAACTTGAGGTGAAAATGAGATAGTTGTAGATATGTGAGTTAGGTTTGTAACACAACAAACGTTGCATCAAATGGACTTTCGAGTGAAAAGAAATCGTCTTTTTACGAACATGGGGTAAAATAGTCATTTAGCTTTAAATGATATTTTGTCTTATATGGCGCCACATGTCATATTTTGATTGGACTAAGGAGAGTTACCCTTATGCCGACTTAAAGACCTTAAAATCTACCTTATTCTTCATCTATATTATAATTCAAGTGGGTTGAGGTTCCCATGAAGGAAAGAGAGATTGGGGGGAATTAGTGAAGTATTAAGGAAGATAATCGAGAAATAAACAGGCTTATGTATCCAAGGGCGCTTAGGTAAGATTTAACTTGTAATTTCATTCTTTACATGATATATGTTGTTTTATATGATATTAAAGATCATATTTTGAGACAAGGGGATACATTTTGTTTTATGTATATGGGTATGTGTAGGTTATATGTGTGAAGCATGTTCATTTCATACAACTAAGGGCGAAATCATTTTGTTAATAAAATTGGTGTATATTTTTTAATACATAATCAAATCGACAGATTCAAGTTGGATATGAAACTATAGTTATAAGAATTGAATCTTGAGGGATAGTTTGAAGTGTCGGTCTAGAATCTGCCCCGAAAGTGTGAGTATGCATACCAGGTGTTTGACAATTTGCTTGACATAACAAATGAACTGTAAAAATTATCAAACTTTATATGTTTATTGAAAATGTGTGGAAGATCATGAAAAGTTATGATAGAGAAAAATTATGAAAATTCTTGGAAGTTGACTAAACGATAGAGGAGCTATAGGGCCGATTGGCTTTGTAATAAAGAAATGGGCATATCTTGCTCTAGGAAACTTGAAATGATGTGTCGTCTTTTGTATTGGGAACCTAATATGATAAGAATTGGATTTCCAAGAATGAATTAAAGTATTTTTTACTATGAATTGGATATGTTAAATATCTCAACATGAAATTGGATGAGACTTCATTTATGATAAATGATTTGAATGGGATCATATGATGATCATGAATTAAAATCTGTTTAAGTGATTCTTTGGATTGGTAATATTCTTATAATGACACTAATATTTTAAGAATGATAGGAAGGGAAGTATGACCGATTGAACAACAATCAAACAAAGGTAAGGGGGAAAACCCATTAAGTGGCCAAGGTGAGTGTACTCACTAGTAAGATGCGTCTATACATGGCTATGGATAAGCTCATAATATTACTCACTGGTAAGATGTATTTATGTATGGTTATAGATATGATCATAACGTTATGAATATGAAAGTGTTCATTTTGGCTTACCGAAATGAGAGGTTACTCCCCAACACGGAATGGGGGAGAATTGCCTATTGCAGATAGGATATATGGATCATGATTTGGATAAGTTGGTCATTATTTATGAATGAGCCTAATAAGTATGCATATGTCATCATGGGGATATGATTTATTGCATTTAATTTTATGCAATAGTGTATTAGTGATGCATTTTATGAGCTATTGCTCATGGTTCCTATGTTAATGTTTTTCAGGTATTGTGATATCACTGCGAAATCTAGGAAGTCGGTGGGGTTAGCAAGGGATACATAAAACCATTATTTGGGTCAAACGCAAAGGGGTAATTTAAGCCTGCCTATCTTTTCAGCTGAATAAGCATAATTACCTCAAAAATTGTGAAAAGTTTTAGTTTTATTTATTCATGTTAATAACTGGAAAAAAAATACTCGTGTTTATGGTTTGGTTAATATATTATGATTTGACTCACTTTGACTTTAAAACTTAATTATAAGTAATTGGGTTAGGGTGTGTCACTGACATTGATGGAATTCTTGGTACAACATGTAGCAAGTATTACGGGGTCTTTTCTGAGAGAGAGACGGGGTCGGTACAACCATCCATCAGACTTGTAAATTTTATGTCAGCTCACCCTGAAGAAAATCAGATGAGATGTAGACGTTGGGCATTAGGATCTTTTCCTAAGGGATATAAGAAACAAGTGTGAGTTACAACTCGCAAAGTAAATTACTATCATATTGGTTATCAAGATGATGGCCATGGATCGATAATTACGTGTCATGATCTTGGAGGTTTGGTAACTAAGATGGATCTGATGAAGTGGTTAGATCGGATGAGATGTCCCTTAGTTATGTATAACTCAGTAAGAGGAGTGATATAATAACCTCACAATTCACATACCTCTAACATCTCTCTTAAGAGTTCACTATTTCTCTCCCCAACCAAAACTTTTTCCCTCTATTTTCTTAGTCTAGTGTTAATCAGTCGCACCTCAAACAACTATTCTCCCCACTGTTAAAATAAAGGCTACGAGACTAGAGAGTTTTTATTTGAGTTGTTATGGGCGTTTGAAGAATTATTTTTAGAAGAGGAAAAAAGTACACCATTTGAGGTATTTGAAGAGGGTTTTAATCTAACTTTTCTTGGAGTGTGTTGGAGCTTCCATGGAGGTCTGTTTGGTGGAGATTTTGTGAATCCCTTTAAGGCCACCTTAGCAGGTGGGGGAGTCACCCATCTTCATCACCACCACTACTTTGAAGATCATTTAGGTGGGATAAAGTACTCTTACTATGTTAAAACTCTATTTGATAAATATGGTAGTCTTATTGTTGTGTATTAAGAGATTATTGTGATATTATGATGTGTTCTTAGTAATCTGAAAATAATCATTTTTACGAAAAAATTCTAGAAAAGATTAGCGTTGTCTATTTTCTATTAAATCTGAAAATAGCCATTTTGTGGAATAAAAATGCTAAAAAAATATTAGCGTTGTGTATTTTCTATTAAATCTGAAAATAGCCATTTTATGGAGTAAAAATGTTAGAGAACATGATTGTGGCATGTTTTCCTAATAAATCCAAAAATAGACATTTTGTGGAATAAAAATGTGTGATGACAAGTATATTTCTAGCGGAAAAAATAATAAACATTTATATCGAAAAAAATGTAAGAAATGTCATTTGGTGTATTTTTAGTAAAAAGAAATAATAAACATTTTTATGGAATAAAAATGTAAGGAAATATTGTTTTAGCGTATTTCTAGTCAAAGTAATGATGGACATATTTATGAAATAAGAATGTGGATTAATGTTATTGTTATCAAAATATTTACGAAATAAATATTTTAAGTTTCTTACAAATGAAGACTTTATAAAATAATGGACATTTGTCGAGTTGAACGAAATTGATGAAATGTGTTTATTATTTGTGATACATGTTTAAATCAACTTGGTAGGATTTTAGTGTTTAAAATATGCTTTCCATTCATATAAACTTGTAGTAATTTGATAATACACATGTGAGCAAGTTTAAAGAAAGTTTTGTTGGGTTTAAGCATGAAATGAACAAACAGAAATTGGGGGCTTAAAATGCAAAGGGTGTTATTTCAAGTGTTAAAATGGTAAAGTGTTTAAATATTAAGTGGAAACTTAATAACCATTCTTGGGAAATGACGCTTGTTAAGGGATTAAATTGCAAGTTTGGTAAACAAAAGGGTAAATCGATAATTTACTTAAAGTGGAACATTTTTATAGAATAAAAATATTAAAGAATGTCTTTATTATGTATGAAAATGAATTTATTCCTAAGCGTGAATGAATTTACGATAAGTCACATGTGTGTGGATAAGGGTCTTAAAGAAGAAAACAAACAATTTTCCAAGTGTTAATGGAAAAATGAACGGTTAAGTCCGGGTTTTTGCCTCGGCCGGGTAAACGTGAGTAAATTGAATAATATGGACTTGTGTAAAATGTTAAACACATTAATACGGACTCAGATAAAATAGGGAATAAGTAAGAAGGGCCCGGAGCCCTTGGATGAAAATCCCTAAATCACTTCCCAGAGCATTTAGTGTGCATAGCCATCGGTGTGGAGCCTGTGTAAGTATGCGGTAAAAAGAAAGATTCTGAAAAAAGATAAAATGAATAAGGAACATGTCAATAAAATGGGTTGTGTGGTAAATTTATTAATCAAACCTAAATCTAATTAATGTAATGAATGTTCCGGTGCAGATGAAATGGACAAGTAAATGCATAAATCTATTAATGTCCACAAGTTGAGGTAAAAAGAGCTGAAATAAAGTGGGCAGATGAGTGGTTAAGTGGCCTAAATTGTGAAACCCATAAATTGCACAAGTATGTATTGAAGGTTTTCAAATGATAAATAAGTATTTTCTAACATGGTGTGCACGTGTGTTGAAATTGTAATTTTCAATGAAAATACTAAAGTGTACTCTAAATGAATATGAAGGGGTAATTCTCGTAAAGGAACGGTTTGGAATAAATCAAGTGTACAGGTTTATGCGTTGAACCGGGAGTGTCAAACAAAGTGAAAAATGCTAAGTATTAACAAAGGAAGTCTTTCCAAGAATACGGTAACTTAGTCTAGATGAGTAAGGTTTTGGAAGTAAACGGTTAACGCATTTGAATATTTATTTTCAAAGTTATATCTATATATATGTTGATAAATATATATATTTTCGCATGCATGTGATTGTAGAGTGTGAGTATTCTTTGCTACCATTCGTTTCTATACTGATTGTATATTTTTCACTGGCCATAGGCTCACACCCTCACTTTGTTATGGCAGGTTGGGTACGGTTTCGTAATTGAGGGTGTTATACGGGTAAGTGAAATTTATTTATTTTATGTTAGTAGCTCTGTATACTTGGACTCGAGGAGCTCCCTATGGGTCCTACGCATCATAAAATTTGACTCGCTTTCTAAATAAGCGAAACGTTAAACTAAAATAAAACTGGACTAGCAACATTATCTAGGTTGTTTCATTGCACTTCACACCTAGCGTCCGATTTGGATCGGGTTAACTCATGGGTAATCCATAAATCTGGGTCGGGTCATCACACTTCCAGAGCCTCTATCTCATCCTCTTTTGAGCCTTTGAATGTGAACAACATCCCAACTTCTAAAGAGGACATCATGGCCCCAAGAAAGAGGAACCTCACTTTTATAGATGATTTTGACCTCGCCAATAACTCAAACACAAAGGTTTTAAAAAGGAGCGACATCGGAGGCCCTTTAGAGCCCATTGATCCGGTAGATTCCCCTGAGAAAAATAGGGTAAAGAAAGATAAAGTCTTATTTATTTCGATGTTGTTGTTCCCACCAAGAGGGTGGATGGCCCTAGTGTAGGGAAGTCCAACCAAACTATGTCGGTGGTTAAGAACCCATCTTTAGCCCCTAGTCTACTGGGGGTCGTGTTGGAGATGGATCATGAGCCAGTCGATAGGTTGACCCCAGGTCAACCTTCTTCTCACGCCGCGCAGGATTTATCCTTGGTAAGTTTAACACTTTTTGACTTGATTATTTCCTCATTTTGATCACTAACTTGACTTTGATTCTTCCCTTATTTTGGTTGCTGAGTTATTGTAGTTTTATTTTTTGCAGTTTGTGGTAAATTTTGTTACCATGCTCGATAAGTGTTCCAACCAGGCCAAGGCCAACAATGACCTGATGAAGGTGTTGGACAAGTGTAAAGAGTCTTTGGTTGATGCCAAAAAGGCATTTAAGGACCAGAAGAGGTCCACTAACTTGGAAGTTGACGAGCGTGAACAGCTTAAGATTGAGCGTGATGCACTAAAGAAGGAAAATGATGATCACACTCATGTTTTAGAAGTGTCCAAAGATGAGGCATTTTACTATGGATATGTGGAGGCATTTTCCCAAGATAAGAAATAATTGGCTTTCATTCGAAAGTCAAATTTTAAGAAAGGCTGGAACACAGCCTTGGCCAAGACCAATGTCCCTTTGGAATTTGAGTTATTTGTGGAGCATGATCCAGGTTCTCCATAAATGGAGGAAGAAGGAGACAAGGCTTCAGGAAGTGGTATGGTAGAATTTTTAGTCGACGAAGAAATGGTGGGTGCTAATCAAGGCAAAACCCCAATTCCTTAGTACCACTAGTCAGGATTATATTGACTTAAAAATCCTTGACTCTCATGTTTTTGAATATTTTTAAGGGATTAACTCACTTTCTTGATGTAATGAAATGTACCCAAAGTATGAAATCATATATTTTAAACCTTAATGGTTTTCTCTTGATTCTTGTAGCTCGATAATATAACTACAGGGTTCTCACCTCTTCCAGATATATCCAACCTGGATCTAGTTATTGGTCAGAAATCCAGTACTCAAGCTTATGGTGATTTCATATCAATGCGACAAGCTCTCCAAAAAATAACAAGTGGTTTCGACGAACAGTTTCATTTGTCCGTCAAATTTAAGAGTGATGGTAAAGATGATAGAAGCATTGTATGTCTTACCTTTTATATTCTGTCATCACACAACCTTAGGCCTAGGCCAAACTTTAGAAAAAATGCACATAGTCGTAGGGTCGTCCACCCATTCAGTATTTTTAGCCAACTAAAGTTGGGACGCTTAGTGCTTGGGGATCCCCCTTAGGTCTTTTGCTTGCCTGGTAAATTCTTGATGCTTTCATGTTTTTCATGAAGAAACCATTTAACCTTGAGAATCTGAATAACGGTAATTATATTATAGCATTCGTGTTGATGATAAATATTTTTCCATGCATAATGATCGAACATAATGATGGCCTATAAAAAAGTTAACCTTCCGTTTGGAAAAATGATTGAACAATAATAAATTCAATTATACTAATTAAACTTGCACTTAATGATCCTAAATTATTTTGAGAATAACAAACAAAAAGATGAAATTTGTGAGAAATGAACTTGTAAGAAACAAACTCGCTAAAAATGAAATTTCTTAAAACTGGTCGTGTTTCAGGCCCTTAGGATCTCCCTACCCTCCATCATTTCCAATCGGTATGATCATTATAGATCATCTATAATGATTTTGAATGGTCTTTCCTAGTTAGGACCTAACTTTCCATGTAAAGGCTTTTTAGCACTATCGAGAACTTCTCTGAGGATATAATCTCTGATAGAAATCTTCTTCGCTTAACGCCAGTGTTATATTTATCATCCAACTATTATTGGTAGGAAGCTAACTTGATTAAGGCTTATTCCCTTCGTTCATCAGTTAGGTCGAGATTTATGGTTTCTCCATTCAAGTCTTGATCGGAAATTATGGTCTTCATAATTGGCAAGCCAACTTCTATAGAGATAATGGCTTCCATTCCATAGGGTAAAGCGAATGGCATTTCCCCCAGTTGATCTTCTGGGCATAGTTCGGTATACCCAAAGGACGTGGGGAAGTTCATCAACCCAATCACCTTTTGCCTTATCCAATAATTTCTTTATGTCGTTAAGCACTATCTTGTTAGAGGCCTTAGCTTGCCCATTGCTTTAGGTGCAGGCTACTGAGTTGAAGTGGTGCTTGATGTTGTGGTTGGCACGAAATTTTTGGAACGTCCCACTTTTGAATTGTATTCCACTATCTGTGATAATTGTTCTTAGTATGCAAAAATGAGTCATAATGTTCCTCTAGAAGAATATGATTATATTAGTATCTCTGATATTTGCCAATGGATCTACCATAATCCACATTGTGAAATAACCTGCGCCAAATACTATATACTTACGATTTCCTGGTGCTGTAGGTAGTGGGCCCATAATGTCCAAACCCCATTGAAAGAATGTCCATGGGCCAATTAATGACCTCAATTCACTAGATGGATGATGGAGTATGGAAGATAACTTCCGAAACTTCTCGCACCTTCTGACGTAAGATACTATATTTTTCTTCACATGTTACCACCAATATCCTTCATCGCTCTAAACGCCAAAGATCTTCCTCGTGTGTGGCTTCCAAGAATTTCATCATAAAGCTCGTATAAGACTTGGTTTATGTCTATTGGATGTACTCATTAAAGGTAGGGACCTACAAAATACCTCCTATAGAATTTACCTTCAGGTGATAGGTAAAAACGGGCATCTTTTATCAGGACCTGATAGGGTTGTGTCTTGTCGATCGGTATGATGTATTTTTACAAAAAGCTATGATCGAATCCATCCATCTAGGAATTTTTCTAACAATAAGGACTTTTTTAGTGATCGCTAGTTCATCAATACTAGGCTAAGAAAGGAATTCCACTACGATGATTCTTTTAATATTAGAGTCCACTACTAACCTTAAAGTGGTTAAGGCATCGGCATGACTTTTGGTCCCTTGAGGGAATTGTTGACTGTGGACCCTTTCAAACTTAGTAATTAAGTCATGATCAACCTGCAGATACATTCACATTCATTCGTCTTTGAAATTAAAGTCTCTTGTCACTTGGTTGGACACTACCCTTGAGTCAAAATATATGTCGATGTGGCCCATGCTTAAAGAGAAGGATTTTCGCAACTCGATGATGAGATCTTCATACTTTTCTTCATTGTTAAAAGATTCGAATCGAAGTCTGATTGCTTGTTCGATCATGGTCTTTTTGAGAGAAATGAGTACAAGTCCCACTCCTTCCCCTATTGAGTTAAAGGCATCGTTTACATAGAGAGTAACTTTTTTGCATTGGTCAAACTCCTGGTTAATTGACTGATTGGTAAAGCCCATGTTAATAGGCTCTCTTAATCAAGTGAACTCAATAATGAAGTCTGATAGTAGTTAGCATTTTATCTTCATCCTTAGTTGATAGTGATATCAAACCTTCCAAGTTCCACTGACCATTTGGACATCCATCGAGATAGGTCATCTTTCCTAAGGATTGCTTTAAGCAGGAAAGAGGTGATGACTATGACTGAATGAGCTTCAAAATATTGCTTTAATTTTTATAAAGCAACGACCAGTGAGTAGGCCAATTTATCAAGCTAGAGATAGCATTACTTGGCATCTAGGAGCATTTTGATAACATATTAAATAGGAGTTTGGTGCCCTTCTTTTTTCCACATCAACGTCAAGTTAATTGTGTGATCGGATATCGCTAGATAAAGGAAAAGGTATCCCTTAGATTAGAGATTAAATGCAGGCGAGGTTGTCTTCGATATTATTTGATTTCATCAGGGATTTTGAGCATTCCTCATTCCAGTTTGGGCATTTCTCCTTCTTTAACAACTGAAAGAATGGTCGATGTCATTCGAGTGATTTGGAGATGAATTGATATAGAGATTCTAACATTCCTATTAACTTTTGGTCATCACGACACGTATCTGGATGCTGAACAATATTGATTGCCACTATCTAGTTGGGGTTGTCCTCAATCCCCTTTTTAATGACTAAGTACAAAAGAAACTTCTCAGATTAGACCCTGAAAGAGCACTTGGCCACATTAAGCTTCATCTTGTCTCAAAAGTCTTTGCGATCTCCTGTAGGTGGTCATCTTTATGTTTTCTCTTGATAAGGATGTCATCTATGTAAACCTCCATGGTGTCTCATAGTTGTTGCTTGAACATTTTGTTGACCAACCACTGATATATACCTCCTGCATTCTTGAGACTGAAAGGTATGAGTTTGTAACAGTACAGGGCGAGAGTGGTGATGAACGAGGTCACGAATAAGAGGATTTAATGGTACCCAGAGTATGTCATATTGAAAAATCATTCATTTGTGACTTCCTGTGGTGTCAACCAATTAGTCGATCTTTGGTAAAAGGAATTTGTCTTTAGGATAGGCTTTATTGAGGCCGGTGAAGTCTATGAATACTCTCCAATTTCCATTATTTTTCCTTACCACTATTAGATTCGAGTGAATTTTTGGAATT
This sequence comes from Sambucus nigra, assembly GCA_949130495.1. Classification (NCBI taxonomy): domain Eukaryota; kingdom Viridiplantae; phylum Streptophyta; class Magnoliopsida; order Dipsacales; family Adoxaceae; genus Sambucus; species Sambucus nigra. The sequence goes on along the minus strand of OX422217.1, from coordinate 329,183,918 downwards.
GAACTTCTTTATTGGACCTTGCCTCTAGAGGTTTCCCTACCTCTTCTTCAAACGCCTTTTCTTTTTTCGAGGAAGTTGACGATACTTTTGTGTGATTGACGAATAAGTTGGGTCCACATGAAGCTAATGGCACATGACTTCGGGGTTTGATCCCAAGAATATCTTATGATGGCCAAGTGAACACATCTTGATTTTCCTTTAACAAAGAAATTGGTCCTTCCTTATCTTAATCAGTGAGCAAGGTACCAATCAAGAATTTCTTCTTTGGATAAGAATCATCGAACACTACCTCTTGTAATGGTTATGTGACTCTATTTGTGGGGTCCACCCTTATTACTTCTAATGACGGGGATTTTTGAATGGTGGACAAAAAAATTAGACGATAACTAAATGGTGTTCGAATGATGATGACTACATGGTGTCCTAGCAGAATGTGATCATCAACCTTGGAAGTACCGAAAGATTCCTCCCCATGAAAGGGTAGAAGAATGGTAAGCTTTATCTAGTCAGCAACATCAAAAATCATAGAAGACTTAATAGGGGGCCGTCAGTAAGCTGAAGAGGTCTCCGTCCCTAACTAGAGGATCCCCATGACGTTATGAGTGTTTAAACTTTTGAAGACTCAACCAAAGATCGTGAACTCAACGGTTAGCACGATTCTTATTATTATGGGAAAATATCTCATAGAATCCAAACATGTGTCCTGCATAAATTTAAATGTATTAAATGTGTATGAAAGAAAATAGGATGAATGTTGTACCAAGGCTATTTATATAAAGCCTAATAGAGCAGTAGAAAAGAAGGGCCATGAGTTATAATCAAAACCTTTATATTGGCTCTATTAATAAATAGTGTGACCCTTTACCCATGGATGTAGGCTAAGGCCCAACTGTATATGCTTTGTTCCTCACCCCTTTCTCTATTATTGTACTTATAAACTCATTGTGTTGTGTAAATTTTTTCATCAATATGTTTCGCGTTGTCCGTGGGAACGGTTGTTTACAAATCCATGAATAAGAACCAAGTTACACATGAAATTAAAGCCCTTAGAAAGAAGCAATAACCCTCCAGGACCAGTTAGCGGAACTTCTAAATTGACTCCCCCAGTCTCAATAATCGTCGGAGCAGCTGGTGGACCAAGAACCTCACCATGAACAAATCCAGGCGAACTAAATACCACCATCGCCACACCAGGCACTTTCGTCCACCATTTATCGGGTATCAATAGCCCAGGGAATCAGGCTCCCACCAACTGATGAGACTTCTTGGGACGTTGGGCGAGAATCACTGTTCTTTCTAGAGGTCATGGCCTACCCTATGCCATCAAAATTTAAACAACCCTGGATGGAATTTTTTTATGGCATGTCAGACCTAAAGGATCACATCAATCACTATGTCTCCCATCTGCATTTTATGGCTAGCCCAGACCCGATAAGGTGTAGGGATTTCTCCTCCACATTAAAAGGATCAACTATGACTTGGTTCAATCGACTACCCTCATATTCCATTACCTACTTTAAGGAGATAATTGAGAACTTCGTTCACAACTTCAATGGTAGTAGAGTCCATCAAAAAACCATGGACCGCCTGTTAAATGTCTTACAAATGGGGGAGGAAAGTCTCAAGGAGTACGTCAATAGATTTAGTGACAATCTTCTCCACAGAGAGTAGATCGACGAAAAGGTGGCCATTTTGGCCTTTTTTATGGGACTTTCTAGTGATAACACTATTTACCCTAGCTAATGTGGCTGAACTTATAAATAAGGTAGACAAATAAATCCATGTTGAGGACACCCTAAGCATTCGACACTCAAGCTTCCCCTTCAGGGACGTGGGGAAGAGAGATATAATGAAGAACATAGTAAAATGATGTGTGGAGAGGGACACGAAATATAGAGGTCTGGTGAAGAGGGGGGAAGGTTTAGGAAACCAGTGCCGAGGGGAGCCCCTAAGATACACAAAACTCAAACTAATAAGTTCACCCCACTCAACACCACAGTGGGAGGGTCTTGAACATAATGGAGTGTCCTAAGATGCTTAAATGGCTGCACAGGCCAAGGAATCGACCGATGAATCCCAAATCCAACTTGCACTACCAATTCCACAAGGATTACGACCACAACATAACTTGTATTGAAAGTGCAAAGGCGATACCTGAGTAAGTTCATCCAAAGGGGGTTCCCTCGGGAATACGATCGGGGAAAAAAATAAGAGAATAGAGCAGAGGAGTAAGTCCAAAGAAAGGGAATTTATAAGGCAAGAAAAGAGGGATACAGGCGTTGCTAAAGAACGGGGCGAATCGGAATGATATTCGGAGGGTTTACAGTTGAATGGAAGTCATCTTCAGCAAGAAAAGCCTACCGAAGCCAGAATGGGAACTAATGGAGACCCATAATCTACTAGCTTGATATTTTTTTACTCCACATGACTCCATAGGCCTCATTAAACCCCATGATTACCTGCTCCTAGTAAGTTGGGAGACCCATAAAAGACTGGGAATGTATAATTTTTATTCCTTGTGAATCCAAAGACTTAATTACACATCTTGTACCCGATCCTAATAACAGTAGAGATATCCAATTGGATGGTGGAAAGGATCATGATCGATATTGGAAGCTCGACATAAATAATTGGTAAGGGCAATCGGTCTATCACCCTACAAGTGGAATTTTTGGTCGTTAGGTCTCCCTGGGCATACAACTTACTCATAGAGCGGACAACCCTTAGTCATCTGGATGTCATACTATTAATCAAGTCCCTAACCATTCGGTTCTAATGTCGAATAGGATAGGGAAGGTTTGAGGAATCATGTCACGGGCTAAAAATTATCACTTTGTGTCCTTAAAAAATAAGTGAGAGGGCCCTCAACATTGATTTATTAGAACCGAGAGAAGAGGTCACAATAGAGTCTTCGATGGAAGAATTGTACTCATACCCCAGTATGAAGATCGCTAAGAGAGAGTGGTATATGTGGGATCTCCGCTGGAAGAAGATAGGACAAAAAAGTTGGTACAGTTTTTAAAAGAGCTCCACATGATGTACACATGGAGCCACGAAGACATGCCGATAATCGATGCCTCGATAATAACCCATCAGCTGAGGGTATATCTGACCAAGCATTTAATCTGGAAAAAGACGAGGATATTTGCATAAGAGAGAAATCAGGCAGTGCATATAGAAGTGAGAAAGTTACTAGTGGCAAAGTTTATTTGAGTAGTTAAATATACATAATTTCTATCCAATATAGTGATTATTAAGAAGACAGATGGGAAATAGAGATTGTATGTTGACTACTCAGACCTCAACAATGCTTGTTCTAAATATTCATATCCCCTCCTAAGGATCAATCCTCTGGTGGATGCTACGACGGGTCATGAGACACTCTCCTTTATGGATACGTATTCTAGGTACAACCAAATCTCAATGCACTTGTGGGAAGAAGAGAAGAAATCATTCGTGATCGATTTGGGGACTTATTATTACAAGGTAATGTCATTTGGAATAAAAATTCAGGGGTAACCTATAAGCGGTTGGTCAATAAGATGTTTAAAGACAAGATAGGTAGGACAATGGAGGTATATGTGGATGATGTGTTAGTAAGTAAACATATCATCGGGTGTTTTAATATCCCCTTTCAAATAATTTAAAAGGGGAGGATCACATTATAGATCTCGAAGAAAACTTCAAGATCCTCAATAGATACAAAATGAAAATGAACCTAGAAAATTATGCATTAAGCATGGCATCGGGAAAGTTCCTGGAGTTCATGATCACATAGAGGGGGATAAAAAACCCTAAAAAGATTCAGGTCATTTGAACCATGAGAAGCCCGAGGACAGTAAAATAAGTATAATCCTTGATTAAAAATGTGGTCTCACTGAATCGGTTCATAAGAAAAGCCATGGAAAAGTGCATTGCCTTATTTAAGACATTAAGAAATGCCTTCGTATAGATGGACGAATATGAGGATGCCTTTTAGTATACGAAGGGCTAGTTGGCAGATGTACCCCTTCTCTCAAAACCAAAAATTGGGGAAACCCCTTTATGTGTATCTTGACATCTCCTCCACAACGATTATCTCAGTTTTGATAAGAGAATACAACACCCAGTATACAGTACGATTAAGGTGTTTAGAGGAGTAGAATCAAGATACCCAGTCCTAGATAAGTGACCATTCACTTGGTCCATAACGGCTCAAGAATTAGGACCGTATTTCCAATCACACACAATTATGGTTCTGATAGATTTCCCTCTGAAGCAGATCATCCATAAGTCGAAAGTCTTCGACAGACTCATGAAGTGGTCAGTAGAGTTGGGGAAATTTGATATACGGTACAAGCCAAAGGTTTCAGTAAATGGCAAGCCATGGCCGACTTCGTTTTAGACTTTTCAGACAATGGATGTGAATGAATAATGCAGAGGATGGAGAAAGATAAGCCATTCTAGATGATCCACGTAGACGGGTCTTCAAACAAGGAAGGATGTGTAGCGGGACTTATAATAAAAACATTATAGGGTGGCACTGTAGAATATTCATTATGGTTTCACTTCATGGCCTCTAATAATGAATCTGAATATAAAGCACTGATCATAGGAGCTCTCATCACCCTTGCCATCAACGCTGAATATGTAGAGTTCTTGAGCGACTCAAATGTCATAGTCCAACAGGTAATCGGTGATTATGAGGCAAAATGAAAGAACATGACGGTTTACTTAAATAAGTTTCAGTAGGTAGCGAGTTAATTTAAGTCATTCAACATCAAGCACATTCTTAGGGAAGAGAATGCAAAAGATGACAGCCTCGCGAAACAAGCCTCAACTAATCATGGGAATCCATTGGTGGAGACCTTAGATAAGATAAGTACTCAAATGGAAGAGGAAAGTGTAGTTGGTCTCGTGGGATTTAACCCCGACTGGATGGATAAATATACTTTGTTCATCAAACAAGGAATGCTCCTAAATGATCAGATAGAAGATCGAAATTTTTGCTTTAAGGACATAAGATTCTTTCTTTATGGGGGAATTTTATATCACCGAGGATATTCTCTGTCGATCCTTTGGTGTGTCCACCTTATTGAGATAGAAGTCATTTTATCCAGGTTATAAGAAGAATCGTGAAAAGAACACCTCGAAGGGAGGAGCCTGATGAAACAAGCACTAACCCAAGGTTACTACTGGCCAATGATGAAAAAGAATGTCGAAGACTATGTACAAACTTGTGACAGATGCCAGAGGACAGCTAACAATATCCATCGATCGACCGAAGAATTGATAGAGATTGTCTCACATTGTCCATTTGTGTTATAAGGGATGGATATCTTAGGACCATTTCTAACAGGAAAAGGTCAGTGCAAATTACAACTAGTGGTGATATACTATTTCACTAAGTGGGTGGATGTAGAACCACTCGCCAGAATCATGGACCAAAAGGTCCATTTTTTCTATGGAAGTTCATTATCAGTCGATTTGGCATACCTAACGTGATCATTACAGATAATGGGAGGAAATTTGACATCGTTCGTATTAACAAGTTATGCGATCAAATATAGATCAAGCATTATTATTCTTCTCTAAGGCACCCCAGAGGCAACAGTCAAGTCGAGGTGACGAAACTAATGATACTCTATGGAATCAAAATCGAGATGAAAAACTTCAAGGGTCTCTGGGAAGGTAAGTTACCTTCAATATTATCGGCATACCAAATAACAACAAGGGTCAATGGGGTCCACACCCATCTCCCTTACATAGGGTACCAAGGTCGTCGTCCCTATAAAACTCGAAGTCCAGACATTGAGTGTATAATGCTTCAACACTGAAGAAAATGAGGAGAAGTTACAGGAGTACCTAGACATGCTGGATGAGTGAAGGGAGTGAAAAATGCTAAGGGCAGTAGAATATTAGTAAAAAGACTCACGATACTATAATCAAAAGGTAAGGAACATAACATTTCAAGTGGGCCATCTAGTCCGCAGAAAAATGCCTCAATCCACGAAGGCTCTAAGACATGGGAAGTTAGATGACAACTGCGAAAGACCCTATACGGTCACTAACATCATTCGGTTGGGAACGTACGATCTTAGATATCATGAAGGATGAGCCCTGTCATGCCCATGGAATATCAAAAACCTGAAACGGACTACTAGTAAGCGATCGAAGACTACCGCCACTCAGTAGCAGACATGCATTTAATATTTCTTATTTATGTTATTTCAATTTTCAACTGTAATTTATTTTTAAGGCACTATTATCCATCACTTTTGTCACCATGTTCAATTTATCCTTGAATAACTATGTTATCATTAAAAAGGGTTCTTTCGAATGACTGTTTCTCCACTTGTACTTATCCTACCCCCCAAGCATTCAGATTATACAAGTTTACGAACCAACCTCTAGGGGGAAGAAGGCTAATGTCAGGGGATGTTCTGGTACATCATTTCCCAGCTCATATCCTTCGAACACAATAACTTAGCTAATCCCCAAGTTTAACTCACTCCCCCCCCCCCCCCACACACACACACCATATAATCTAAGCTACATAACGAGGTCGTTCGATTATAATGGGATGAACTCTGGGTTGGGAAGAGATTTTACTGATTGCTACGTTATTTTAAACTAAAATGGGGAAGTATGGGGTGAATAAGGAGGAAATAAGGCTGGACTCATGTTAAACAGAACAATTATTTCAAAATATTAGCTACAGATTTTATTTTCAAAAAATAAGTGATCAAAATATAAATGGTCATCCGTACCACCCTTCGCCAATTGACCTTCAGAGTATAAATAACATGGTTAATCAACTATTTATAAACATTGACAAAAATTTAACTCAGTCATTCGAATAACATAGTTCGTCAATCGTGTATAACCAAAATAACACGATTCGTCAATCATGTATAAACAAAATAATACGGTTCATCACTCGTCTATAAATAATAACAAAGTAGTTTGTTAATTTGGAACAACATGGCTCATTAATTATGTATAAACAAAGTTAATCATTATCAGATCAGTTCGGTCTGGACAACCCTATATGAACAGACCCTTACGAATGGTCTAGTATAATCAGTTAGTTGAAAAAATGCAAAGGTGATTGCAAAAATTTATTAATCCATAAATCATTCATAATAAACAAAGAAGAGAAAATATTGAATAAGTAAGAAAGGCCTTAGTCTATTGTTATTGAGGCAAAAGATAATACATACATAATTATAAGGCCGAAGCCATTAAAAGTCAAAAAAGTCCAAAGCCTATATTACAAAAAAAAAAATCTAAGGGGCAGGGATAGCTAAAGAGGGGGAGCATGAAAGGATTCAGCTCATCTCTTCCAGCATTGAGGTCCGAAGATCCATACCTTCATAGACTATCGGGGGCTAAGGAGTAGTCAGGAACTCCCAATACTTAGCATAGATAACTTTATCTAGGCAAGTAAAAGAATTCATGGTTTCCTCTTCGGTCTCCACGCCATCAGGATTAAAGGCCGAAAGATCCCATTCGGGGTGAACGTTCCCCACCTGGTTAGTAAGTTCATTATAATTGTTCAGAAACTATGGGTACTTGATTACCCCACAATAGACTAATAAAATGAAGGACTTAAGGTATCTGAACCTGATCAATGAGTCCAAGTTCCATTCAGCCTTCATAGCCTCTTCCTTTTCCTTAGTATAAAAAATAAGGAGCCCCGTAGATCAAAATCCATAGCTGCCAACTGAGTCTTGAGCACAATAAACTCCTTCTAGGAAGCTTCCCTGGCCATCTTCTCACCATCCTGCTCCTTTCGAGAGGTCTCCAAGGTAGCATCTGGTTCGTGCTACCTTTTTCAGGGCCTCTAGTTCATTTTAGCCCAAAAATCATCTTGGCCTCGTCATTGTAATAACCCGTATTTTTATGCCTTTTAATTTTGGGGATTTATTAAATTTAATTAGAGATATTAAATTAATATTAATCCGAAAAATCATTTAATACTTACAAGCGTGATGGGAGTTAGTAATTATTGGTATAAGTTACTTTATGGGTAAAGTAAGTGGTGTAATTATGATTAGTAAAATTATCACGAGACGAGAAGCTAATTTGATAATTTTTGAAATTTATCGGGACGCGCTTGTGTCATGTCTAGATTAAATTTGGACTATTAAAAGTAAATAAAATTATAAGTCACCCATATGGTCATTTTGAGTACGTCAATGTGTCCAGAAGGGTCGAGATAGTCAAAATAATGTACCCGGGGGTTTAGTTTGGGTCTCGGGGCGTTTTTATGCCTAATTACCACCCCGGGAGGGCGTTTTGGACATTTTAAATTTTTGGGCCTGAAAACCCACAAAAAATCTAAGGGAATATCAGATGGTGAGATTCACCTTCTAGAGTTAGAAACACCATAAACCAAAGACAGCCATTGGAGAGGAAGAGGAGAGGTTTTTTAAGGAGTTCTAGGCCAAGAACTCCACCAATTGCATCGTCGTCGCCGCCAAACGTTAGATCGTACAACGAGGATCGCAACCACACCAAATTCTCCACAAGTCTGAACCAAAAATTCTCAGGCAAGTATTTATCTTGCTCTATTTCAGTTAATGCTCCAATAATATTAGCCTAGGATTGATTAGGACTAGTTTTTTGTGAAAGAAAAAACTATTTTGGAGATTCGAATTCGCATGTTATATGAGTCATATATGTATTATGGAAACCCAATTCATATGTAGAGATTGAACCATGAAATTACAGTAAATAAAGAGTATGAAATCTGGTATAAGAATGGGAAGAAATCAAACAAAATAAATATTAGGGTTCTTGATTTTTTTATGGATTTTGCCCTTTAAATTCTTTATTCATGATGAAAATCCGCATACTTGACATAGGAAATCACTTTTTGAGGTTAAAATACTTGTAGTATGAATTATTGGGAGTTTGGTAGTCAAATATAACGTTTTGGATGATGTTGGAAGAGAAAACCCGTAACTGGAAATTCTGCAGAATTGCCATACCTGTTTGATCGATCGATCGACCATAGAGTATCGATCGATCGATGCTTCGATCGATCGAACATCTTCCATAGATCGGTCGACCCCTCCTGCATAACTCACATTCCCCTTTTTATAGGGTGTTCCAACTTAAATGATTAGACATTCTTGGATATTAATGTTAGAACATTTTGGGATATAAAGAAGACTAGTAGGACATATTAAAAATATGGAACCTTTAATGTAAGATCAGATTAACATTTCACGGGGATGTTTTACATATAAGGGACAATGGGAATATGTGTTAAAGGGTGAGACTCGTAAGAAAGCTACGTTGTAAAATAAATGAGTACCTACTGAAATTACACTTGGGAAGATAGGAATCTACGAGTGTTACGTAGTAAGTTGGAATAATCCCACAAATTAAAATAAGAGACAAACCGGTATACGTGATAACTAAATAATGAGTAATAAGGATAAATATCATAATTATGGGACATGAGAGTGTACCTAAATTTGATATGGGGATTGTGGTATACATATATGACTGTTTTTATGCATATAATATATACGTGTAAAAATTATGCTCGCGCTACTTGCTATCCTGGAGGTTACCGCGCTGGGACAGTCTTATCTCGATAGGACCTTTATGGGGGATATTGACTCGTACCCTAGAAGATAGGAATACTTGGTACAGGCTATCGGATTGATAGTCAGACGGTCCTAAGAGACGTGAGGGTATATGCTGACCTCTTAGTGACTTGGAACTATACATCGCCTCAATTTGTATGTGTTTGGTGTTAATACTGTTCGAGAGTGATTCTGAACTTGTATTTCCCTTAGTACGAGTGTTACGGGGATTGGATAGCAGAGTATGCCCGCACCATAAATTTTATATGGGGTTCCATTAGAATATATATATTATATGAGTATTTAATATATATATTTAAATCTGGAATTTGGGAACTACCTATTGTGACTATGGTATGTAAGAAATGAATAATTATTTCAACTTGGAAATAAGTGTTTGAAAAGTACGTTATATTACTGTGAAACTTTATAATCATATAAGGATTAGGTGAGAACTTTACTGTTAAATAAAATTAATCTCCTTAACATTTGAAATTGTCGGTATGTAACCTTACGAGTAACTTAAGATAAGATAAGTTAAATTGTTGGGAATATTAGTGTGATAGGTGTGCACATTAGAAGAGAGGTGAGAATTTCTCAAGGGAGTACCGCACTAATATGTTGGTTGCATTAGCCGGTAAGTATTTTAAATACTTGCTAAACAAATTTTAAATTGTTTTACAATCGGGCTCTGACCCGTTTTCTACTTTCTCTTCTCTCTTGTATATATATGTATATATTACAGGTGCCCAGCCACAGGGGCGTCTTGCATAGGATCCTTTGGAAGGAAGGCGCTGCAGCTTAGGTGGAAGTTGCAGGCCTCTTGCTTAGACGACCTCATTGTTGATTCCACTTCTAGCACTATTTATTCCATTGGGCATGTGTCGCCCTTCTTCATTATTCAGTTGTTTTATCGAAGATTGTGATTCATTTATTTCCAGTATTTATACTTTGGGATTTATTACTGTCAGGATGTTTTCCTTTAAGTTTAAAAGTTAGAATTAATTAGATGAATGTTTAGTTGTTTGAATTATATGTTCCAGTATAGTTGTTGTGTGACTCCTTAACTATGAATTATGTAGAGCTTTAAATGCTGGTTTTTAAAATAAAAATTTGGAAATTGATGTCTAAAAATGGTTTTGACACTTAGCTTAATTATTTAGAGTGTTTAAAACTGGAAAAGTTATTTTTACGACAGTGATGCTAAGAATGAACCAACCGTTCACCTTGATTATAATTTAATAAAGGACTGATCACCCGGTATTTAATTAGGCGGGGTGTCACAGGTGGTATCAGAGCATCAGGTTCTAATGTTCTTTAGGATCTGTACGATTTATTTCGCTTTCAGCTTAGCGTTCTTGTTATAGAGCCCTATTTGAGGATTGTTTTATTCTTGCTTTTACGATTACGTCTTCAGCTATTTGAGATTTAACAATAACTGTAGACTAATAAATTTCTTAACGTTTCAGATGTGCACCGAAGGATAGGCGTGCCCAAGCCGAGCAGCCAGTACCTCCGGCTCAGCGAACGATGAATGCAAATGAAGTAGTCGCTATCGTTGCTCAGGCGGAGAATGCCGCGCTAGCGGTAGTTCAACAGGCTCCACCCCAAGTTCAGGCATTGGCGCCAGTACCGGCACAGCTTCCATCTGCATGGGAGCGAGTTAGGGATGCCTTTCAGAAGGCGCATCCCCCAAAGTTTGCGGGTGGTTCAGATATTATTATAGCAAGCCAGTGGAAGAAAGATATCCAGAGGCACCTGCGTATATATGAGTGCATGGATGTGCAGAAATAGCTGTTGGCTTCCTTTAAGCTTGTGGGGGTCGCTTTGCATTGGTGGGAATCCACTACCATCTTGGAGGAGAGGGATATTATTACTATTCAGTTATTTTAGGTGCGGTTTGATAGCAAATACTTCCCATCCGCCGTGCAGACTGAGATGAGGAGGAAATTACTGAGTCTGAAGTAGGAGAATTCGATTGTTGCTGAGTATGAAGAGGAGTTCACAAGACTTCTCACTATAGTGCCAGATGAGGCACCCACTGAGGGCAAGAAGATATTATTGTTTGTGGACGGGTTAGCTTGGAGGATCCATCAGCACCTTATAGAATATTTGTCTCTGAGTACCTACACAGATGTACTCAACGCTGCTTTGCTACACTTCTAGGATCACCGCTTCCATCTATAGGGAAGTAAGCGAGCAACAGAGTCCGGCCAGCAGGGCAGGACTGGGGGTAGTGGTGCTAGTGGAGCACCGACATCTCAGGGGCAGACTCGTCAGCATGAGTAGAGTTCCCATCAGGGGGACCCTCCCAAGAAGTTCCGATCAAGTGATTCCAGGCAGGGATTTGGGGGATTTAGGTAGGGTCAGCAGGGCCAGCCTAATCAATAGGGCCAGCAGGGCCAACATCGTCAACCGTAGGGTCAGCAGCAGGGCCAACAGCGTAATCAGCAGGGCCAATAGTGGGGTAGTAATGGCCTGCAAGGCCGTAATCAGCAAGGACAGAGGGGAGGAAATTTCAGGGGCCGATGCTTCGGGTGTGGTAAAAATGTCCACAGGCGCCAGGATTATCCAGAGGGTGATAGGGCCCCACAGCAATAGGGTGCCCGTAATGAGCCACAGAGGCCATTTTTTCAGCCGCCCTCCTAGTACCAGCTCAGGTACCAGCCCTACCTGCCATTCCAGCCGCTCTAGTGCAGCAGGGGCAGTTACAGTATGTACGTGTCTATAACGTCAACCAGGCAGCATCTCTACAGGCGCCACCCACGATTGAGGGTATGTTTCTTATCCATGGTACTATGGCTCGGGTTTTATTTGATACTGGGGTGACACACTGTTTTATAGCTACCCATTTTGCGAAGGCCTTAGGGTTATTAGCCACAACAGAGAGCACTGTAACATGTGTAGACTCACCACTGGGAAATGGATCATTAATTTTTTTTATATGTCGAGGTGTGGGAGTAGAGATTGGTAGCTTGGTATTACCAGCAGACATGTTAGTCTTAGATATGCATGAGCACGACGTCATTATTGGTATGGATTGGCTCGCAGCTTACAGAGCCATGATAGATTGTTTTGGTGGGAGTATTGTCTTTTCTGTAATACCCCGTATTTTTATGCTATATTAATTTGGGGATTTATTAAATTTAACGTGAATTAATTATTTAATAAAATCCGAAAAATTAATTATGTTATAATTATTAACGTGACGAGAGTTAGTAATTATGGGAAATTTGTCGAATATTACTAATGACAAAGTAATATATAATATTGGTTATATTGAAAGTCACGAGTGAATAAAATGACAATTTTGGAAATTTGAGTCGGGACGCGCCCGTGTCGTGTTGGGACTAAATAGTGATAAATAAAAGTGAATATTTTATAAGTGGTTCGTATGGTCGTTTTGAGTGCGCCAACACGTCCGGAAGGGTCAAGATAGTCAGAAAAGTGTTCCCGGGGGTTTAGTTTGGGTCTCAGGGCGTTTTTAGGCCTAATTAGTACCCCGGGCGGGCATTTTGGACATTTCACATTTTTGGGTAATTAAACCCACGAAAATTAAAAGGGTTATATCAGATATCTGGGTTATCATCTAGGGTTAGAAAACTCAAAACACTAGAACGGACATTGGAGAAGAGATGAGAGAGCCCTCAAGGCAATCCAAGGCTCAAAACCCATCCGTTTTCACCGCCGCCACCGCCAAAGCGTAGATCGCGAGACGGGGAACGCAACCACACCAATTTCGGCACCAAACCAGACTTTTGAAAATCCCAGGCAATTGTTTATCTTTCTTATTTCGTTGACGCATTTTTCATATTGGTTTAGGAATTATTAGGATGATTTATATGGAAGAAAAACCCGATTTGAGTTAGGAGATTTCATGTAGTTATGGTTTGAATGAAAATTCTGGAAACCCTTTTTCATGTAGAGGATTAAACCACGAATTATGATGTTTATAAGAAGGAATTTTTGGAAAATAATTGTTAGATCCATGTTTAAGAGATTTCTAGGGTTCTTGATATTTATATAAATTTTGGGGCTGTTAATCCATAATTAGTGATAGAAACCCACATGCTTTACGTAGGGAATTCTTAATATGATGTTATGATATTAATTGTATGAATTCTGGGTCATTTGGGTATGAAAAATATGAAATTTGTTGAGGTTAGAAGAATAAACCCGTAACTGCAAAACTGCAGATTTTGCGTACCTGCTTGATCGATCGATCGAGCCCAGAGCTTCGATCGGTCGAAGGTTCGATCGATCAAGCCCCGGACCTCGATCGATCGACCCCTCCTGGCAGACTCCTATTTCCCTTTTTAAATTAGTTAAATTCAAGTTAAGGTGAAATAATTCTTGGACATCCTTAATAAAATGTTTTGGGAGATGTGGAAGACCAGTAGGACATATGAATAATGTTGGGGCCTTTAATGTGAGACGAGAATTGTATTTTTTGGATAATTACATAAGGAACGATGAAATCTTGTATTAAAGGGAGAGATTACGTAAAAATGATTACGACGGAAAATAGATGAATTCCTACTGAATTTATACTTGGGAGAATAGATTCCATGAGTGTTACGTAGTAAGTTGGGATAATACCTCGAATTAAAGTTAAAGACGAATCGTTAAACGTGATAACTAATAATGAAATATGAGGATAAATGTCATAACTATGGGATTTGAGATATACCTAATATGGATATGGTAATATTGGTATAGTTTTATGATTGTGTATGCATATACTATCTATGTGTGAAAAAATACCCACGCTACTTGCTATCCTTGAGGTTTTCGCGCTGGGACAATCTTATCTCGTGTGCCTTATGGGGGATATTGACTCGTACCCTAGGAGATAGATATCCTTGGTACAGGCTATCCAATTGATAGTTTAGACGGTCCTAAGAGACGCGGGTATGTGCCATCCTCTTAGAGACATGGAATCTATGCTTCGCCTCAATATTGTTTGTGTATGTGTTAATACAATTCGACAGTGATTCCGAATTTTGTATTCCCCTTAGTACGAGTGATACGGGGATTAGATAGTAGAGTATGCCCGCACCATAGTTTTATTTGGGGTGCTGTTATAATATATATACATTATACGAGTATTTAATATATATATATACGAAATTCTGGAATTTGGAACTGCCTACTGTGATATGGTAAGTAGGACATGGTTGATGACTCATATTGTAAATACTTGTTTTGAGAAAGTATAATATGACACTGGAAAACTTTATAAATTAATAAAGTTAAAATGAGAATTTTGGATACTAATTGAAATATTCTTTTCAAACAATTGTATCGTTCAATTTTAAATCCTGCGAATAACCTAAGATAAGTTAAATCATTGGGGAAAGATAGTGTGATATATGACGAGATAGACCATTGGGAAGGTTAGTGCGATAGGTGTGCACGTTAGAATAGGGGTGAGAATTTCTCAAGAGAGTGTCGCACTAATATGTTGTTGCATTAGCCTGTAATCAATTTAAATACTTGCTAAACGAATTTTTAAATCATATGCACTATCAAGCTCTGACCCGTTTCTATTTCTCTTTCTCTCTTGTATATATATGTATATATTACAGGTGCCTAGCCACAGGGGCGTCTTGCTTAGGATCCCTTGGAAGGAACGCGCTGCAGCTTAGGTGGGAGTTGCAGGACACTTAATTAGACGATTTCATTTACTTGATTCTACTTCTATCATTCTCAGTTATTGGGGCATGTGTCGCCCTTTCCATTATTTAGCTGTTTTATTGGGACATTGTGATTCAGTTATACTTTGGGATTTATTATGGTTTGGATGGTTTACTTTAAATTTTTATGTTGGGATTAAAATGTCGAATGTTTAGATTATTTGGATTATATGTTCCTGGATTATTGTGGTGTGATTCGTTATATATTAAATTGTTGTAAATAATTAAATCTTGTTTTCGAAATAAAATTTGAAAGGTAATGTTTAAAATGGTTTTGACACCTAGCTTAATTAATTAGGGTGTTTAAATTGGAAAAGTTTTTCATTTGCGACAGTGATGCTAAGAATGAACCAACTGTTCACCTTGATTTTAATTTAATAAAGGAGTGATCGCCCGGTATTTAATTAGGCGGGGTGTCACAGGTGGTATCAGAGCATCAGGTTCTAGTGTCCTTTAGGATCTGTGCGGCTTATTATGCTTTCAGCGTTGCCTTCTTTGATATAGAGCCCTAATACTAGGAATGTTGTGTTTATCTCTATACATTGGAAATTCGTGCTTCTGCGATTTGTCTATACGAATGATGAACTCATCCAAATTTACTTAAATTTTCAGATGGATCGTCAAGAAGAACTAGCTAAAACGGTTAGGGGAGTCAACGAGCAAGATCGACTCACACCTCAGGTATCCCCAGAGAGAATATCAACCGCCGAGTTTGCAGGTATCGTGGCACAAGCAGTTACCACTGCGGTCTTGCAGTATCACGAACGCAACACACAGCTCATGGGGGGCAAAAGATCTAGGGAGTACAATCAGTCTGTCATGACTGGAAATAACAAGTGTGTGAAGACACAAAAATCGCAACAACAAGCTCTTCAGGCCCGTAAAAGCCACGAAGGTACCAAATTGTGCGGGGAAACCCAAAAGCGTCAGGGTCAACAAATCCAAGGTCCGAGTGAAGTCACGAAGAAGTGTTTTAGAGGTGAAATGGACGGTCATGAACGTCAAACTTGTCCAGATCGGTCTAAAAAGGAACTTCAAATCAACCAGCGAGAACTTTCGGGACTCTGCAATATATGGGTAAGGCCGGGTCACAAGTGGAAGGATTGTCCTTACCCTAACATAGTTTCTCCGCAAATTTTCCACCAAGGCCAACAAGATCAGGGAAAAAGTGAGACTAGTCAACAAAGTGGTGAAGTGAAGCAGTTTCGAGAGATGCGTTTTCGATGTGACAGGAAAGACCATAATTGTCAGAATTGCCCCGAGCGAAATAAAGTCCCAAGTCGACAAGGCCAGCAAGGCCAACACCGATAACAGCAGGGTCGGAGGGGGAGTAACTTCAGAGGCCAATGTTTTATGTGTGGCAAGCATGGCCATAAACGCCAGGATTGCCCAGAGGGTGTTAGGGCCCCACAGCAGCAATGTGCCCGTAATGAGCCATAGGGGCCACTTTTTCCACCTGCCCTCCCAGCTCCATCCCAGGTGCCAGCCCTACCAGCCATTTCAGCAGCTCCAGTGCAGTAGGGGCAGTTACAGTACGGACGTCTCTATAACATCCGCCAGGCATCATCTCCACAGGCACCACCCGCGATTGAGGGTATGTTTCCTATCCATGGTACTATGGGCCGGGTTTTGTTTGATACTGGGGAAACGCATTATTTTATAGCTACGCATTTTACGAAGGCCTTAGGGTTGTTAGCCACAGCAGAGAGCACAGTGACGTGTGTAGACTCACCACTGGGGAGTGGGTCGCTTATCTTCTTTATATGCCGGGGAGTGGGGGTAGAGATTGGTAGTTTGGTATTACCTGCAGACATGTTAGTCTTAGATATGCATGAGCACGATGTTATTATCGGTATGGATTGGCTCGCAGCTTATAGAGCCATGATTGATTGCTTCGGTGGGAGCATTATTTTTGCCATTCTGGGGCAAGAGATGTTTATAGTGGCGATGCCTCGCCCAGAGGGAGGTTCGACCGCTCATTCGTATTATATAGAGGAGGATGCCTCTAAGGAGGTTATGATTCCTTTAGACTCGATCCCAGTCGTTCGTGAGTATTTCGATGTATTCCAGGAGATATCAGGCCTACCCCCCAGTCGAGAGATAGACTTTGTCATAGATTTATTTCCAGATATGAGACCTATAGCACGCGTTCCATACCGTATGGCTCCGGCGGAGATGCGAGAGTTACGAGATCAGATAGAGCAGCTGTTAGGTCAGGGCTTCATTCGCAAGAGTACCTCACCTTGCGGTCCTCCAGTCTTATTTGTGAAGAAGAGAGATGGTTCAATGAGGTTATGTGTGGACTACCGGGAGTTGAACAAGGTCACGATACGGAATAAGTATCCGTTGCCTCGAATCGATGATCTGTTCGACCAGCTGAGGGGAGCAACAATCTTTTCAAAGATAGATATGAGGTCAGGGTACCATCAGCTACGTATTAGAGAGCATGATGTTTCCAAGACTGCCTTCTTGACGAGATATGGGTCTTACGAGTTCATAGTGATGCCATTTGGTCTCACAAATGCTCCAGCCGTATTCATGGACTTAATAAACCGAGTATTCAGAGAGTTCTTGGATCAGTTTGTCATCATCTTCATAGATGCCATTTTGATATATTCACACTCCGAGGAGGAGCATGCCGAGCACTTGAGGTAGGTTCTTCAGACTTTACGAGAGCATCAGTTGTATACTAAGTACGAGAAGTGTGGATTCTGGTTGCGAGAAGTACAGTTCTTGGGGCATGTTGTTTCTGAACAGGGGATAGCAGTTTACCCGAGTAAAGTGTCAGCGGTGAGGGAGTGGGGACAGCCCACGACACCGACGGAAGTGCGTAGTTTCTTGGGGTTAGCCGGTTACTACAGGAGATTCATTCGGGGATTCTCCAAAATAGCGGGTCCGTTAACGAACCAGACTCGCAAAGGGGTACCATATGTTTGGGAGGATGCTTGTCAATTGGCTTTCGACGAGCTGAAAGACAAGCTTACTTCAGCACCAGTCCTTGCTTTACCGAAGCCGGGTCTGGAGTACCTGGTTTATACCGATGCCTCTTTACGGGGACTTGGGGGAGTACTTCAGCAGGAAGAGAAGGCTATAACTTTTGCCTCTCGCAAGCTTAAGCCGCATGAGAAGAATTACCCCACCCACGACCTGGAGTTAGCAGCGGTCGTCTTTGCATTGAGGATATGGAGACACTATTTATTGGGGGAGAAGTTTCGTTTGTTCACAGACCACAAATCACTGCAGTACCTGTTCACTCAGCGAGAGCTGAATATGCGTCAGCGCAGATGGTTAGAGTTTGTGAAGGACTATCAGTTCGACATACAGTATCATCCGGGGAAACCCAACGTAGTTTCTGATGCGTTGAGCCGTAGACCGATAAATGAGGTAGCGGACGTCTGGAAAGCGAAGTGGAAGGGGTTGGGTCACCAGGACGCAGTAGCTCGTTCCTTCATATCTGTTATGACAGTCACACCTGAGATTGTTACGAGGGTAATACAGGCCCAAACCACAGACCCTTTTTTCCAGGAGCAGATTATACGAATTTTAGCCGAGGGTGCTGAGTACTATTCTGTTAGTTCTGATGGGGGTTTGAGGTTTAATGGGAGGTTAGTGGTTCCAGAAGGGGCAGAATTAAGTCATGCAGTGATGACCCAATCTCACGGGTCTTGATTTGCGGTACATCCTAGAGGAGATAAGATGTACCAGGATATGAGGAGGCAATACTGGTGGAGTGGGATGAAGAAGGACATTGTTGAGTTCGTGTCCAAGTGTTCTACCTGCCAGCTAGTGAAGGTGGACCATCAGAAACCGTCAGGATTGCTTCAGCCATTGGAAGTACCCGC
Organism: Sambucus nigra; assembly: GCA_949130495.1. Taxonomy (NCBI): domain Eukaryota; kingdom Viridiplantae; phylum Streptophyta; class Magnoliopsida; order Dipsacales; family Adoxaceae; genus Sambucus; species Sambucus nigra. Next base: position 329,164,799 of record OX422217.1, on the reverse strand, counting down.
ATGGAAGTGGGAGAGTATTTCCATGGATTTTATTATAGGGTTGCCTACATCACAGCGGGGCCACGACTCTATCTGTGTGATTGTAGACCGTTTGACCAAGGTGGCTCATTTTATGCCGGTGCGGACAGATTATACCACAGGTCAGTATGCTCAGTTGTTCATTGCTGAGATTGTCAGATTATATAGGGTGCCCCTGAATATTGTGTCAGATAGAGACAAGATTTTCGTGTTGCATTTTTGGGAAAGCTTTCAGGAGGCTATGGGTACTGAGTTGAGGTTGAGTTTAGCTTATCACCCACAGACAGATGGACAAATAGAGCGTACTAATCAGATGTTGGAGGATATGCTACGCATGTGTGTTCTTGATTTTGGAGGAGGTTGGGAGCCACATCTTCCACTGGTAGAGTTTGCTTATAATAACTCTTATCAGTTTACGATTGGCATGGCTCCATTTGAGGCTTTGTATGGCAGGCCTTGTCGTTCTCCAACTTATTGGATCGAGGTGGGGGATAACAAGTTGCTAGGACCAGAGGTGATTCAGGAAACCTCCGCGAGGATTGAGATGATCAGGAGTTGCATTCGAGTAGCCCAGGATAGGCAGAAGGGCTACGCCGATGCGAAACGATTCTTCCGGGAGTTTAATGTGGGGAACCAAGTGTTACTGCGTGTATTTCCTATGAAGGGAGTGATGAGGTTCGGGAAGAAAGGGAAATTGGCCCCAAGGTACGTGGGACCATTTCCCATCATCGAGAGAATTGGGCCAGTTGCATACAGGTTAAGACTGCCCGAGCATTTACATCGCATTCACAATGTATTCAACATCTCGTCGTTAAGACGGTATCTTCGGGATGATATGTCCCATACTCACATCGTGATAGATGAAATAGACTTACAGCCTGATAGCTCTTACGAGGAGAGACCGGTGGCTATCCTAGACTATAGTGAGAGGATATTGATGTCGAAGATAGTTCCACTTGTACGGGTCCAGTGGGAGCATCATAATGTGGGGGAATCCACTTGGGAGTGCGAGGCCGATATGCGCGAGAGATATCCAGATTTGTTCTTACCAGGCATGCCTTATTTTCCGAATTTCAGGATGAAATTCCGTTATTAGGGGGGAAGTTTTGAGCACAATAAACTCCTCCTAGGAAGCTTCCCTGGCCATCTTCTCACCATCCTGCTCCTTTCGAGAGGTTTCCAAGGTAGCATCTGGTTCGTGCTGCCTTTTTCAGAGCCTCTAGTTCATTTTTAGCCCAAAAATCATCTTGGCCTCGTCGTTGTAATAACCCGTATTTTTATGCCTTTTAATTTTGGGGATTTATTAAATTTAATTAGAGATATTAAATTAATATTAATTAAAAAAATCATTTAATACTTACTAGCGTGATGGGAGTTAGTAATTATTATTCTTATAAGTTACTTTATGGGTAAAGTAAGTGGTGTAATTATGATTAGTAAAATTATCACGAGACGAGAAGCTAATTTGATAATTTTAGAAATTTATCGGGACGCGCTTGTGTCATGTCGAGATTAAATTTGGACTATTAAAAGTAAATAAAATTATAAGTCACCCATATGGTCATTTTGAGTGCGTCAAGGTGTCCGGAAGGGTCGAGATAGTCAAAATAATGTACCCGGGGGTTTAGTTTGGGTCTCGGGGCGTTTTTAGGCCTAATTAACACCCCGGGAGGGCGTTTTGGACATTTTATATTTTTGGGCCTGAAAACCCACAAAAATTCTAAGGGAATATCAAATGGTGAGAGTCACCTTCTAGAATTAGAAACACCATAAACCAAAGACAGCCATTGGAGAGGAAGAGGAGAGGTTTTCTAAGGAGTTATAGGCCAAGAACTCCACCAATTGCACCGTCGTCGCCGCCAAACGTTAGATCGTACAACGAGGATCAGAACCACACCAAAATCTCCACAAGTCTGAACCAAAAATTCTCAGGCAAGTATTTATCTTGCTCTATTTCAGTTAATGCTCCAATAATATTAGCCTAGGATTGATTAGGACTAGTTTTTTGTGAAAGAAAAAACTATTTAGGAGATTCGAATTCGCATGTTATATGAGTCATATATGTATTCTGGAAACCCAATTCATATGTAGAGATTGATCCATGAAATTACAGTAAATAAAGAGTATGAAATCTGGTAAAAGTTTGGGAAGAAATCAAACAAAATAAATTTTAGGGTTCTTGATTTTTTTATGGATTTTGCCCTTTAAATTCGTTGTTCATGATGAAAATCCACATACTTGACATAGGAAATCACTTTTTGAGGTTAAAATACTTGTAGTATAAATTATTGGGAGTTTGGTAGTCAAATATAACGTTTTGGATGATGTTGGAAGAGAAAATCCGTAACTGGAAATTCTGCAGAATTTCCATACCTGTTTGATCGATCGATTGACCATAGAGTATCGATCGATCGATGCTTCGATCGGTCGAACATCTTCCATAGATCGATCGACCACTCCTGCATAACTCACATTCCCCTTTTTATAGGGTGTTCCAACTTAAATGATTAGACATTCTTAGATATTGATGTTAGAACATTTTGGGATATAAAGAAGACTAGTAGGACATATTAAAAATATGGAACCTTTAATGTAAGACCAGATTAACATTTCACGGGGATGTTTTACATATAAGGGACAATGGGAATATGTGTTAAAGGGTGAGACTCGTAAGAAAGTTACGTTGTAAAATAAATGAGTACCTACTGAAATTACACTTGGGAAGATAGGAATCTACGAGTGTTACGTAGTAAGTTGGAATAATCCCACAAATTAAAATAAGAGACAAACCGTTATACGTGATAACTAAATAATGAGTAATAAGGATAAATATCATAATTATGGGTCATGAGAGTGTACCTAAATTTGATATGGGGATTGTGGTATACATATATGACTGTTTTTATGCATATACTATATACGCGTAAAAATCATGCCCGCGCTACTTGCTATCCTGGAGGTTACCGCGCTGGGACAGTCTTATCTCGATAGGACCTTTATGGGGGATATTGACTCGTACCCTAGAAGATAGGAATACTTGGTACAGGCTATCGGATTGATAGTCAGACGGTCCTAAGAGACGTGAGGGTATATGCTGACCTCTTAGTGACTAGGAACTATACTTCGCCTCAATTTGTATGTGTTTGGTGTTAATACTGTTCGAGAGTGATTCTGAACTTGTATTTCCCTTAGTACGAGTGTTACGGGGATTGGATAGCAGAGTATGCCCGCACCATAAATTTTATATGGGGTGCCATTAGTATATATATATTATATGAGTATTTAATATATATATTTAAATCTGGAATTTGGGAACTACCTATTGTGACTATGGTATGTAAGAAATGAATAATTATTTCAACTTGGAAATAAGTGTTTGAAAAGTACGTTATATTACTGTGAAACTTTATAATCATATAAGGCTTAGGTGAGAACTTTACTGTTAAATAAAATTAATCTCCTTAACATTTGAAATTGTCGGTATGTAACCTTACGAGTAACTTAAGATAAGATAAGTTAAATTGTTGGGAATATTAGTGCGATAGGTGTGCACATTAGAAGAGAGGTGAGAATTTCTCTAGGGAGTACCGCATTAATATGTTGGTTGCATTAGCCGGTAAGTATTTTAAATACTTGCTAAACTAATTTTAAATTGTTTTACAATCGGGCTCTGACCCGTTTTCTACTTTCTCTTCTCTCTTGTATATATATGTATATATTACAGGTGCCCAGCCACAAGGGCGTCTTGCATTGGATCCTTTGGAAGGAAGGCGCTGCAGCTTAGGTGGAAGTTGCAGGCCTCTTGCTTAGACGACCTCATTATTGATTCCACTTCTAGCACTATTTACTCTGTTGGGCATGTGTCGCCCTTCTTCATTATTCAGTTGTTTTATCGGAGATTGTGATTCGTTTATTTCCAGTATTTATACTTTGGGATTTATTACTGTCGGGATGTTTTCCTTTAAGTTTAAAAGTCGGAATTAATTAGATGAATGTTTAATTGTTTGAATTATATGTTCCAGTATAGTTGTTGTGTGACTCCTTAACTATGAATTATGTAGAGTTTTAAATGTTGGTTTTTAAAATAAAAATTTGGAAATTGATGTCTAAATATGGTTTTGACACTTAGCTTAATTATTTAGAGTGTTTAAAATTGGAAAAGTTATTTTTATGACAGTGATGCTAAGAATGAACCAACCGCTCACCTTGATTATAATTTAATAAAGGACTTATCACCCGGTATTTAATTAGGCGGGGTGTCACAGGTGGTATCAGAGCATCAGGTTCTAGTGTCCTTTAGGATCTGTACGGTTCATTTCGCTTTCAGCTTAGCGTTCTTGTTATAGAGCCCTATTTTAGGATTGTTTTATTCTTTCTTTTACGATTACATCTTCAGCTATTTGAGATTTGACAATAACTGTAGACTAATAAATTTCTTAACGTTTCAGATGCCTCCGAGATGTGCACCAAAGGATAGGCGTGCCCAAGCCGAACAGCCAGTACCTCTGGCTCAGCGAACGATGAATGCAAATGAAGTAGCCGCTATCGTTGCTCAGGCGGCGAATGCCGCGCTAGCGGTAGTTCAGCAGGTTCCACCCCAAGTTCAGGCAGTGGCGCCAGTACCGGCACAGCTTCCATCTGCATGGGAGCGAGTTAGGGATGCCTTTCAGAAGGCGCATCCCCCAAAGTTTGCGGGTGGTTCAGATATTATTGTAGCAAGCCAGTGGAAGAAAGATATCCAGAGGCATCTGCGTATGTATGAGTGCATGGACGTGCAGAAACAGTTGTTGGCTTCCTTTAAGCTTGTGGGGGTCGCTTTGCATTGGTGGTAATCCACTACCATCTTGGAGGAGAGGGATATTATTACTATTCAGTCGTTTTTGGCGCAGTTTGATAGCAAATACTTCCCATCCGTCGTGCAGACTGAGATGAGGAGGAAATTACTGAGTCTGAAGTAGGAGAATTCGATTGTTGTTGAGTATGAAGAGGAGTTCACAAGACTTCCCACTATAGTGCCAGATGAGGTACCCACTGAGGGCAAGAAGATACTATTGTTTGTGGACGGGTTAGCTTAGAGGATCCATCAGCACCTTATAGAATATTTGTCTCTGAGTACCTACACAGATGTACTCAACGCTGCTTTGCTACACTTCTAGGATCACCGCTTCCATCTATAGGTAAGTAAGCGAGCAGGAGAGTCCGGACGGCAGGGCAGGACGGAGGGTAGTGATGCTAGTGGAGCACCGACATCTCAGGGGCAAACTCGTCAGCATGAGTAGAGTTCCCATCAGGAGGGCCCTGGCAAGCTGTTCCGATCAAGTGATTCCAGGCAGGGATTTGGGGGATTTAGGTAGGGTCAGCAGGGCCAGCCTAATCAATAGGGCCAGCAGGGCCAACATCGTCAGCCGTGGGGTCAGCAGCAGGGCCAATAGTGGGGTAGTAATGGCCAGCAAGGCCGTAATCAGCAGGGACAGAGGGGAGGAAATTTCAGGGGCCGATGCTTCGGGTGTGGTAAAAGTGTCCATAGGCGCCAGGATTATCCAGAGGGTGATAGGGCCCCACAGCAACAGGGTGCCCGTAATGAGCCACAGAGGCCATTTTTCCAGCCTCCCTCCTAGCACCAGCTCAGGTACCAGCCCTACCAGCCATTCCAGCCGCTCGAGTGCAGCAGGGGCAGTTACAGTACGAACGTGTCTATAATGTCCACCAGGCAGCAGCTCTACAGGAACCACCCACGATTGAGGGTATGTTTCCTATCCATGGTACTATGGCTCGGGTTTCATTTGATACTGGGGTGACACACTATTTTATAGCTACCCATTTTGCGAAGGCCTTAGGGTTATTAGCCACAACAGAGAGCACTGTAACATGTGTAGACTCACCACTGGGAAATGGATCATTAATTTTCTTTATATGTCGAGGTGTGGGAGTAGAGATTGGTAGCTTGGTATTACCAGCAGACATGTTAGTCTTAGATATGCATGAGCACGACGTCATTATTGGTATGGATTGGCTCGCAGCTTACAGACCCATGATAGATTGTTTCGGTGGGAGTATTTTCTCTTCTGTAATACCCCGTATTTTTATGCTATATTAATTTGGGGATTTATTAAATTTAACGTGAATTAATTATTTAATAAAATCCGAAAAATTAATTATGTTATAATTATTAACGTGACGAGAGTTAGTAATTACGGAAAATTTGTCGAATATTACTAATGAGCAAAGTAATATATAATATTGGTTATATTGAAAGTCACGAGTGAATAAAATGACAATTTTGGAAATTTGAGTCGGGACGCGCCCGTGTCGCGTCGGGACTAAATAGTGATAAATAAAAGTGAATATTTTATAAGTGGTTTGTATGGTCATTTTGATTGCGCCAACGCGTTCGGAAGGGTCGAGATAGTCAGAAAAGTGTGCCCAGGGGTTTAGTTTGGGTCTCGGGGCGTTTTTAGGCCTAATTAGTACCCCGGGAGGGCATTTTGGACATTTCACATTTTTGGGTATTTAAACCCACAAAAATTAAAAGGGTTATATCAGATATCTGGGTTATCATCTAGGGTTAGAAAACTCAAAACACTAGAACGGCCATTGGAGAAGAGAGGATAGAGCTCTCAAGGCAATCCAAGGCTCAAAACCCATCAGTTTGCACCGCCGCCACCGCCAAAGCGTAGATCGCGAGACGGGGAACGCAACCACACCAATTTCCGCACCAAACCAGACTTCTAAAAATCCCAGGCAAGTGTTTATCTTGCTTATTTCTTTGATGCATTTTTCATATTGGTTTAGGAATGATTAGGATGATTTATATGGAAGAAAAACCCGATTTGAGTTAGGAAATTTCATGTAGTTATGGTTTGAATGAAAATTCTGGAAACCCTTTGTCATGTAGAGGATTAAACCACGAATTGTGATGTTTATAAGAAGGAATTTTTGGAAAATAATTGTTAGAACCATGTTTAAGAGATTTCTAGGGTTCTTGATATTTATATAAATTTTGGGGGTGTTAATCCATAATTAGTAATAGAAACCCACATGCTTTACGTAGGGAATTATTAATATGATGTTATGATATTAGTAGTATGAATTCTGGGTCGTTTGGGTATGAAAAATATGAAATTTGTTGAGGTTAGAAGATGAAACCCGTAACTGCAAAACTGCAGATTTCGCATACCTGCTTGATCGATCGATCGAAGGTTCGATCGATCGAGCCCCAGACCTCGATCAATCGACCCCTCCTGGCAGACTCCTATTTACCTTTTTAAATTAATTAAATTCAAGTTAAGGTGAAATAATTCTTGGACATCCTTAATAAAATGTTTTGGGAGATGTGGAAGACCAGTAGGACATATGAATAACGTTGGGGCCTTTAATGTGAGACGAGAATTGTATTTTTGGGATAATTACATAAGGAACGATGAAATCTTGTATTAAAGGGAGAGATTACGTAAAAATGATTACGACGGAAAATAGATGAATTCCTACTGAATTTATACTTGGGAGAATAGATTCCATGAGTGTTACGTAGTAAGTTGGGATAATACCTCGAATTAAAGTTAAAGACGAATCGTTAAACGTGATAACTAATAATGAAATATGAGGATAAATGTCATAACTATGGGATTTGAGATATACCTAATATGGATATGGTAATATTAGTATAGTTTTATGATTGTGTATGCATATACTATCTATGTGTGAAAACATACCCACGCTACTTGCTATCCCTGAGGTTTCCGCGCTGGGACGATCTTATCTCGTGTGCCTTATGGGGGATATTGACTCGTACCCTAGGAGATAGATATCCTTGGTACAGGCTATCGAATTGATAGTTCAGACGGTCCTAAGATACGCGGGTATGTGCCATCCTCTTAGAGACATGGAATCTATGCTTCGCCTTAATATTGTTTGTGTATGTGTTAATACAATTCGAGAGTGATTCCGAATTTTGTATTCCCCTTAGTACGAGTGATACGGGGATTGGATAGTTGAGTATGCCCGCACCATAGTTTTATTTGGGGTGCTATTATTATATATATATATATATATATATATATATATATATATATATATATATATATATATTATACGAGTATTTAATATATATATGAAATTCTGGAATTTGGAACTGCCTACTGTGATATGGTTAGTAGGACATGGTTGATGACTCATATTGTAAATACTTGTTTTGAGAAAGTATAATATGACACTGGAAAACTTTATAAATTAATAAAGTTAAAACGAGAATTTTGGATACTAATTGAAATATTCTTTTCAAACAATTGTATCGTTCAATTTTAAATCCTGCGAATAACCTAAGATAAGTTAAATCATTGGGGAAAGATAGTGTGATATATGACGAGATAGACCATTGGGAAGGTTAGTGCGATAGGTGTGCACATTAGAAGAGAGGTGAGAATTTCTCAAGAGAGTGTCGCACTAATATGTTGTTGCATTAGCCTGTAATCAATTTAAATACTTGCTAAACGAATTTTTAAATCATATACACTATCGAGCTCTGACCCGTTTCTATTTATCTTTCTCTCTTGTATATATATGTATATATTACAGGTGCCCAGCCACAGGGGCGTCTTGCTTAGGATCCCTTGGAAGGAACGCACTGCAGCTTAGGTGGGAGTTGCAGGCCACTTGATTAGACGATTTCATTTACTTGATTCTACTTCTATCATTCTCAGTTATTGGGGCATGTGTCGCCCTTTCCATTATTTAGTTGTTTTATTGGGACATTGTGATTCAGTTATTGTAGTCTTGATACTTTGGGATTTATTATGGTTTGGATGTTTTACTTTAAATTTTTATGTTGGGATTAAAATGTCGAATGTTTAGATTATTTGGATTATATGTTCCTGGATTATTGTGGTGTGATTCGTTATATATTAAATTGTTGTAAATAATTAAATCTTGTTTTCGAAATAAAATTTGAAAGGTAATGTTTAAAATGGTTTTGACACCTATCTTAATTAATTAGGGTGTTTAAATTGGAAAAGTTTTTCATTTGCGACAGTGATGCTAAGAATGAACCAACTGTTCACCTTGATTATAATTTAATAAAGGAGTGATCGCCCGGTATTTAATTAGGCGGGGTGTCACCGGTTCCATTCCGGGGCAAGAGATATTTGTAGTGGTGATGCCTCGCCCAAAGGGAGGCTCGACCTCTCATTTGTATTACATAGAGGAGGATACCTCTAAGGAGGTCGTGATTCCCTTGGATTCGATCCCAGTTGTTCGTGAGTATTCTGATGTATTCCTGGAGATACCAGGCCTACCCCCCAGTCGAGAGATAGATTTTGTCATAGATTTATTACCGGATACCCGACCGATAGCACGCGCTCCATACCGTATGGCTCCGACGGAGATGAGAGAGTTACGAGATCAGATAGAGTAGCTGTTAGGTCAGGGCTTCATTCTCAGGAGTACCTCACCTTGGGGCGCTCCAGTTTTGTTTGTGAGAAAGAGAGATGGTTCACTGAGGCTATGTGTGGACTACCGGGAGCTGAATAAGGTCACGATACGGAACAAATATCCGTTGCCTCGAATCGATGATCTGTTCGACTAGCTGAGGGGAGCAACTTTCTTTTTGAAGATAGATCTGAGATCAGGATACCATCAGCTACGTATTAGGGAGCAGGATGTTTCGGAGACTTCTTTCTTGACGAGATATGGATCCTATGAGTTTAGAGTAATGTCGTTTGGACTCACAAATGCTCCAGTCGTATTCATGGACTTGATTAACCGAGTGTTCAGAGAGTTATTGGATCAGTTTGTCATCGTCTTCATAGATGACATCCTGATATATTCACACTCTTAGGAATATCATGCCGAGCACTTGAGGCAGGTTCTTCAGACTCTACGAGAGCATCAGTTGTATACTAAGTACATGAAGTGCGGGTTCTGGTTACGAGAAGTGCAGTTCTTGAGGCATGTTTTTTTCTAAACAGGGGATAACAGTTGACCCGAGTAAAGCGTCAGCGGTGAGGGAGTGGGGACAGCCCACGACACCGACAAAAGTACGTAGTTTCTTGGGGTTATCTGGATACTACAGGAGATTCATTCGAGGGTTCTCTAAAATAGAGGGTCCATTGACGAACCTGACTCGCAAGGGGGTACCATATGTTTGGGATGATGCTTGCCAATTAGCTTTCGATGAGCTGAAAGACAAGCTTACTTCAGCACCGGTCCTTGCTTTACCTAAGCCGGGCGTGGAGTATCTAGTTTACACCGATGCCTCTTTACGAGGACTCAGGGGAGTACTTCAGCAAGAGGAGAAGGCTATGGCTTTTGCCTCCCGCAAGCTTAAGCCGCACGAGAAGAATTACCCAACACACGACCTAGAGTTAGCAGCGGTCGTCTTTGCATTAAGGATATGGAGACATTACTTATTGGGGGAGAAATTCTGCTTGTTCATGGACCACAAGTCACTGCAGTACCTATTCACTCAGCGAGTGCTGAATATGCGTCAACGTAGGTGGTTAGAGTTTTTGAAGGACTATCAGTTTGATATACAGTACCATCCGGGAAAGGCCAACGTAGTTGCCGATGCGTTGAGCCGTAGATCGATGGATGATGTAGCAGACGTCTGGAAAGCAAAGTGGAAAGAGTTGGGTCACCAGGACGCAGTAGCTCGTTCCTTCATATTTGTCATGACAGTGACACTCGAGATTGTTACGAGGGTAATACAGGCGCAAACCGCAGACCCATTTTTCCAAGAGAAGATTGTACGACATTTAGCTGAGGGTGTTGAGTCCTATTCTGTTAGTTCTGATGGAGGTTTGAGGTTTAATGGAAGATTGGTGGTCCCAGAAGGAGCAGACTTATGTCATGCAGTGATGACCCAGTCTTACGGGTCTTGATTTACGGTGCATCCTGGGGGAGATAAAATGTACCAGGATATGAGGCGGCAATACTGGTGGAGTGGGATGAAAAAGGACATTGCAGAGTTTGTGTCCAAGTATTCTACCTTCCAGCTGGTAAAGGTGGACCACCAGAAACCACCGGGGTTGCTTCAGCCATTGGAAATACCCACGTGGAAGTGGGAGAGTATTTCCATGGATTTTATTATTGGGTTGCCTACATCACAGCGGGGCCATGACTCCATCTGGGTGATTGTGGATCGTTTAACCAAGGTGGCATATTTTCTGCCAGTGCGGACAGACTATACCACGGATTAGTATGCTCAGTTATTTATTGCTGAGATTATCATATTACATGGGGTGCCCCTGAATATTGTGTCAGATAGAGACAAGATTTTCGTGTCGTATTTTTGGGAGAGCTTTCAGGAGGCCATGGGTACAGAGTTGAGGTTGAGTTCAGCTTATCACCCACAGATAGATGGACAGACAGAGCGTACTAATCAGATGTTGGAGGACATGCTACGCTTGTGTGTCCTTGATTTTGGAGGAGGTTGGGAGCCACATCTTCCACTGGTAGAGTTCGCTTATAATAACTCTTATCAGTTCACGATTGGCATGGCTCCATTTGAGGCTTTGTATAGCAGGCCTTGTCATTCCCCAACGTGTTGGCTAAAGGTGGGGGATAACAAGTTGCTCGGACCAGGGGTGATTTAGGAAACCTCTACTAGGATTGAGATCATCAGGAATCGCATTCGGGTAGCCCAGGACAGGCAGAAAAGCTATGCCGATGAAAAATAGTTCTTTCGAGAATTTAATGTGGGGGACCAAGTATTACTACGTGTATCTCCTATGAAAGGAGTGATGAGGTTAGAGAAGAAAGGGAAATTGTCCTCGAGGTATGTGGGACCATTTCCCATTATCGAGAGGGTTGGGCCAGTAGCATACAGATTGGGACTGCCAGAGCACTTGCATCGCATTCACGATGTATTCCACGTCTCGTCGTTGAGACGATACCTTCGGGATGACATGGCCCATACCCATATCGCGATTGAGGAGATTCATTTACAGCCTGACAGATCTTATGAGGAGAGACCAGTGGCTATCCAATACCATAGAGAAAGGAGATTGAGGTCAAAGGTAGTCCCACTTGTTCGGGTCCAGTGGGAGCATCATAATGTGGAGGAATCCACTTGGGAGCGTAAGGCGGACATGCGTGAGAAGTACCCAGAGTTATTATTACCAGGTACACTTTATTTTTTTTCGAATTTCGGGACAAAATTCCGTTATTAGGGGGGAAGTATGTAATACCCCGTATTTTTATGCCTTTTAATTTTGGGGATTTATTAAATTTAATTAGAGATATTAAATTAATATTAATCTGAAAAATAATTTAATACTTACTAGCGTGATGGGAGTTAGTATATTTTTTATATAAGTTACTTTATGGGTAAAGTAAGTGGTGTAATTATGATTAGTAAAATTATCACGAGACGAGAAGCTAATTTGATAATTTTGGAAATTTATCGGGACGCGCTTGTGTCGTGTCGGGATTAAATTCGGACAATTAAAAGTAAAAAAAATTATAAGTCATCTTTATGGTCATTTTGAGTGCGTCAATGTGTTCGGAAGGGACGAGATAGTCAAAATAATGTACCCGGGGGTTTAGTTTGGGTCTCGGGGAGTTTTTAGGCCTAATTAACACCCAGGGAGGGCGTTTTGGATATTTTACATTTTTTGGCCTGAAAACCCACGAAAATTCTAAGGGAATATCAAATGGTGAGAGTCACCTTATAGGGTTAGAAACACCATAACCCAAAGACGGCCATTGGAGAGGAAGAGGAGAGGTTTTCTAAGGAGTTCTAGTCCAAGAACTCCACCAATTGCACCGCCGTCGCCGCCAAGGTTAGATCGTACAATGAGGATCACAACCACACCAAAATCTCCACAAGTCTGAATCAAAAATTCTCAGGCAAGTATCTATCTTTCTCTATTTCAGTTAATGCTCCAATAATATTAGCCTATGGTTGATTAGGACTATTTTTTGTGAAAGAAAAACCTATTTTGGAGATTCGAATTCGCATATCGTATGAGTCATATATGTATTCTGGAAACCCAATTCATATGTAGAGATTGAACCACTAAAATACAGTAAATAAAGAGTATGAAATCTGGTAAAAGAACGGGAAGAAATCAAACAAAAGAAATATTAGGGTTCTTGATGTTTTTATGGATTTTTGCCCTTTAAATTCGTTATTCATGATGAAAATCCGCATGCTTGACGTAGGAAATCACTTATTTCAGGTTATAATACTTGTAGTATGAATTATTGGGAGTTTGGTAGTCAAATATAATGTTTTGGAAGATGTTGGAAGAGAAAACCCGTAACTGGAAATTCTGCAGATTTGCCATACCTGTTTGATCGATCGATCGACCATAAAGTATCGATCGATCGAACATGTGCCATAGATCGATCGACCCCTCTTGCATAACTCACATTCCCCTTTTTATAGGTTGTTCCAACTTAAATGATTAGACATTCTTGGATATTAATGTTAGAACATTTTGGGATATAAAGAAGACCAGTAGGACGTATTAAAAATATGAAACCTTTAACGTAAGACGAGATTAACGTTTCACGGGGATGTTTTACATATAAGGGACAATGGGAATATATGTTAAAGGGTGAGACTCGTAAGAAAGTTACGTTGTAAAATAAATGAGTACCTACTGAAATTACACTTGGGAAGATAGGAATCTACGAGTGTTATGTAGTAAGTTGGAATAATCCCACAAATTAAAATAAGAGACAAACCGTTATACGTGATAACTAAATAATGAGTAATAAGGATAAATATCATAATTATGGGTCGTGAGAGTGTACCTAATTAAATTTGATATGGGGATTGTGGTATACATATATGACTGTATTTATGCATATATTATATACGTGTAAAAATCATGCCCGCGCTACTTGCTATGTTGGAGGTTACCGCGCTGGGACAGTCTTATCTCGATGGGACCTTTATGGGAGATATTGACTCGTACCCTAGAAGATAGGAATCCTTGGTACAGGCTATCGGATCAATAGTCAGACGGTCCTAAGAGACGTGAGGGTATGTGCTGACCTCTTAGTGACTTGGAACTATACTTCGCCTCAATTTGTATGTGTTTGGTTTTAATACTGTTCGAGAGTGATTCCGAACTTGTATTTCCCTTAGTACGAGTGTTACGGGGATTGGATAGCAGAGTATGCCCGCACCATAAATTTTATATGGGGTGCCGTTAAAATATATATATATATATATATATATATATATATATATATATATATATATATATATTATATGAGTATTTAATATATATATTTAAATCTGGAATTATGGGAACTACCTATTGTGACTATGGTATGTAAGAAATGAATAATTATTTCAACTTGGAAATAAGTGTTTGAAAAGTACGTTATATTACTGTGAAACTTTATAATCATATAAGGCTTAGGTGAGAACTTTGCTATTAAATAAAATTAATCTCCTTAACATTTGAAATTGTCGGTATCTAACCTTACGAGTAACTTATGATAAGATAAGATAAGTTAAATTGTTGGGAATATTAGTGAGATAGGTGTGCACATTAGAAGAGAGGTGAGAATTTCTCAAGGGAGTACCGCACTAATATGTTGGTTGCATTAGCCGGTAAGCATTTTAAATACTTGCTAAACTAATTTTAAACTGTTTTACAATCGGGCTCTGACTCATTTTTTACTTTCTCTTCTCTCTTATATATATATGTATATATTACAGGTTCCTAGCCATAGGGGCGTCTTGCATAGGATCCTTTGGAAGGAACGCGCTGCAGCTTAGGTGGGAGTTACAGGCCTCTTGCTTAGACGACCTCATTGTTGATTCCACTTCTAGCACTATTTACTCCGTTGGGCATGTGTCGCCCTTCTTCATTATTCAGTTGTTTTATCGGAGATTGTGATTCGTTTATTTCCAGTATTTATACTTTGGGATTTATTACTGTCAGGATGTTTTCCTTTAAGTTTTAAAGTTGGAATTAATTAGATGGATGTTTAATTGTTTGAATTATATGTTCCAATATAGTTGTTGTGTGACTCCTTAACTATGAATTATGTAAAGTTTTAAATGTTGGTTTTTAAAATAAAAATTTGGAAATTGATGTCTAAAAATGGTTTTGACACTTGGCTTAATTATTTAGGGTGTTTAAAATTGGAAAAGTTATTTTTGCGACAGTGATGCTAAGAATGAACCAACCGTTCGCCTTGATTATAATTTAATAAAGGACTGATCACCCGGTATTTAATTAGGCGGGGCATCACATTCGTCCCTCCTCTAACACTTTTGTGACATATAGACCCCCAGATAGCTCACTTGTGCACAAGAAATCAAGATTCAAGTTAGTAACTGACGTAACAAAACTATGAAAAAAGAAAAAGAAAAAAGAAAGGTAAAGTGTTCACCTTGGTGACCAGTTAGATGAGCTCCTTTGTAGCAACGATCGAACCCCCACTTAGTCGATTAAGGTACTCCGAGAGGTAAGAATTTTAAAAGGCCAGACAACTCTCATCGGAATCATCACACCTCAACAATGGGGCCTTGAATCCCTCCTTAATATGGGGAATCCTCTCCCCTAGCCTCGACGTCTTCATCTTTAACGATTAGCCTTCGACGTGCAAAAGTGGAGTGCTTACACCCTTCAAAGGCATTTTTCCATGCCTACTTTGCAAGGCCCCCTCCTACATTAGTTCGACGGAGGAGGTATCTTACTCAATAACATTGAGGGGAATGACTAGTTTGGCCACTTGTCCCCTAGCAGGTGGATGGTTGGCTTCGATCACTCTAGGGGCTGAAGGCTCAAAGGCAGGCAAGGGTCTTGGAGGGTTTTAAGCCAATCTCTAGATATCCGCTCGATATCCCTATTGTTCCATCTCCTTAGAAGCTATAGATGCATTATAGATATGTTAAAATGTAAATTACTACAATCACACCAAATAGATAAGTCAATTGGCATAGTATATGAATACCTTAAAAGCGAGGAAAGTACAAACATTGAAAATATAAAATGAAAAGACTAGCCTCCTCAGTGTCATCTCGAATCCAAAGTGTCTCCCGATCACGAATCTCTTTAACTCTTGCAATTAATCCTAATTCCTTCAACCTCTTATGATTACAAAGTTGTTTGAAGGGTCGTGCTTTAGTGAGGGATTCTTCCACCCATGCTAGCTCGTTAAAGATCCTTAAATCGTAATTGATGGAAATCAAAATAACACTAATAATAAAATCAAGAAATCAAAGAAAATTAAGTACTCACTCGGATCGGGTTCATTTCAGGTCAATGGTATGATAAATAGATGGCTTGTGGGGGCGTTTTACTCATTATGTTCCCACCCCTCCTATTTGATGTAAAGGAAATTATGTCTCCAATCACGGTTGAATTAAACACCTTTACATCGACTGATAAAGGTGTACCAACCCTCTTCGAAGGCCGTTGGTTTGTAAATGGCCAGTAACTCACCAACCATCAGAGGGTGATCAACCCTAAACAAATTGAAAAAATAAAACATGGAGTCAATAAGGATTATCCATGCATTCGTTATCAATTGAGAAGGGGCCAGATTGATGAAGGCCAAGATTTCTTAAGCGGGCCTCGGGAGTGGAATACTAGGGATATCTTGGAAAAAGTGCTCATAAAATAATATTTCTCCTTCACGAATAGTGGGGGCTCGATCAGTCTCATCAATAATACTAATGGACAAGGCCCCGGAAAGAGCTAACCTCTCCACCCATTCAATAGTTGTCTCCTCAGACAAATAGCTGATAGCTTAGTGGGGTCCTTGGGGATTGCCCCTAGCAGGAATAATAACTGAAGGCCCCGACGGACCAACAATAGAGGGTCATTGGGTTAGGGGATTATGAACCCTGGGAGGATTTTTGGTACTAACAGAGTGGGATAAAAAGGCCCCTCGATCGGTGGACCTTTTTTCTTTATATTCGGGATAGAAGGACTCCACTATCTCCACTATGTTAGCAAAAGACCTTTGGCATTAAAGTCTGGCTTGATGTGCTTAATGTAGGGATGATCGAATGGTGGAAGAAACTCCAAGTATTTGGAACAGTGGTGAGAGCCGGGGTATAAAGTCAGAAAATGGGGATTGCCTTCTGGGAATTGAGAAATGAAATTATTAATTCTACCAAAATGGAAAATAAAACCTAAACTAAGGTAAGACGAAGTGAGAGACAATAACACATGTATTGAAATAAAGAGGGGAGAAAGGAAAGAAAAAAAATGTACTAACTAACTAAATATAGAAAGAGAGGCTTTCGAAGGAGGAAAAATGGTAGTAGGACAGAAAATCTCAGAGCTCGCAGAAAGCTTTGGTTGATAGAAATGGCAAAAAAAAGAAAATAAAAGTGGAGGAACGCTTTTATATTAAGGTGAGAAGGATCGTCCAAATTTAACAACCAGATTTCAATTGATCAAACAATACAGATATAGAGATAAGGGACCCATGTGCGGTGATGTGTGTGAGATGGGAAGACATGGCAGAGAATATCTTGGGAGCGCACAAAAAATAAAAAGTCATGATTAAAGTTCTGATAGGTGATGTATAGCATTCGGAAGAGTTCATGACGGTTCATCCACTAAAAAAAAATAAATAGTTAGACTAATGTTGTCACAATTGCATTAAGATCGCATTAATTGATGGCCGCATGGGACGAAGGACGTTCAACCATTATCAAAGACTCTTCAGTTCTTCTCGACGATTACAAAAAGTCTGGAGGTTTAATAATGAGGTGGATTTTTTAATGATGGTTGAACGAATTAGATAATATTCTAATAGTGTCCGAATGATGATGACTAGGAGGTGTCCGAGGGGAATGCGATCATCAACCTGGGAAGTGGCAGAGGATTACTCCCTATGTAAGGGTAGACAAACAATAAGCTTCAGCAAATCAGCAACATCAATAATCATAGAAGACTTAGCAAGGATCCCTCAGTAAGTCGAAGGGGTCCCCGGCACTGACCTGAGGATCCCCCACGACGTTGTGAGTGTTTAAAATTTAAAATACTTGATAAAAGATCATGCCCTCTACAGATAGCATGAGACATATTATTACGGGTAGATATCTAAGAGAATCTGAACACATGTCCTACCCAAATTTAAATGTATCAAATGGGAATGCAAGAATATAGGATTAAAGTTGTACCAAGGTTGTGTATATAAATCCTAATAGGGCTGTAATAAAGGAGGTCCATGAGTTGTACTCAAAATCTTCGTATTGACTTTATTAATAAATAGTGTCACCCCTTTTCCCGTGGATGTAGGCCAAGTCAGGCTGAACCACATACATGCTTTATTTCTTCTTGTTCCTAACCCCCTTTTCAGTTATTGTACATATAAATTCATTATGTTGTGTAAATTTTTGCATCAACATCTTATACTCCCAGTCTGCTACACTTTAATTTCTATTTGGATATTGTAGCTCCATCTTTGACTGTATCGGAGATGATCACTTTCTCCTTTTTCTTATCATATTTGGACCTAATGGCAGTGATAAAGCATTGTCGGCCAACGAACTAGTTTCCCATAATATACATTATCCTACGGTCTATAATTAACTTGAGCTTCTGGTGGTGAGTGGAGGGGAAAAATTGTATAGTGTGTAGACATCCTCTTCCAAGAATGGCGTTGTAAGGAGAATCAATGCCCACAACTAAAACTCAATAAGTTTTGAGATGTTCCCCCTTCGAACAGGTAAAAGCACCGTTCCCAATGTCATAGTCATTTTCCCAGTGAATCCGACGAAGGGGATGGTCTCTTATTTCATATATTTCATATTTGGATTAAGTTTACTGAATAATTCTAAATACATAACCTCAAAAGAGCTTCCCTGAACAACCAATAACTTATCCACGTCCCAAGTTGCAATCCCGAGAATGATTACTAGTGAATCATGATTCGGAGTCTTAACTCCGATTAAGTCAACCTCTTTGAAGACTATGTGTTTGATATAATTTATTCTTTTAGGCGTCGAAGCTTTCCCATTGGACTTTTGGATGGATTAATTTGGAAGGCCTCCATCACCGCAGTGACTTTCTTGAGCTCCATCTGAAAAACATTGCCTCGGATCTTCTTAGGACTATAGGCATCGTGGATGATAATAATATCATGTTCTAATTCGTCTTCTGGGATGTTATTTGGATTCTAGTCGACATTGATGATGACTTTGGCCCCTTTCTTTTGCACATCGTGACTCAGATGGTCGGCTTGGGATAATTCTTCTAGGTGGGACTTGAGAGTTTTATAGTCCTCTATTTTATGTCATTTCTTCTTGGGGTATGCACCTAAGTGCATTATTTCTCTTTGTTGGGTCCCCCCTCCCCCCCATCTTCTTTGTCCACTTGAGGAATTGTTGATCTTGATTTTGCTCAATATCTTTTAAATTAGCTCCTTGAACACAATATTGATTTCTTGGAAATCCATGGGAGGGTCTTCCTTGTCCTCATTCTTAGATCCTCTCCTCTGCCTTCCCCTTCTTGGGGCCATTTTCTCTATCATTGCCTTTGGTCACCTTCAAGCGTCTATTGTCACCCGAGGTGATGGCGACCAAATCTTCCACCTTAGCTTATTTTTTTATGTGAGTCATGAGTTCATCGATGATGTTCGCCCCCTTCTTGGTGAATGACTGATGTAATATAGAGTTACAGTGCCAGACTTTTTCCATACCTCTTTATAATCCCTCCCTAAAAGGGAAATGTATTCTAGAGCTTGTCTAGACGGACAAGACCTTGTACAAATGTCACGGGTGCAAGAAAGAAACAACTGCCAATAATATAGGCCACAAGAGAGAATGTCCTACGGATCCAAAGTCGTCTATATGGTATATAAAGTCTTTTCCAATACACGTCTTCTGGTTCTTGAGCCATGTCTGTGACCCATAACATAGGACTAGGATATTGAAGAGCCAGTGAAGCAATCAGCGCATCAATATATGTCTCCCAGTATCGCCTAGCGTATTCCCACAAGGTTTTTTTGGGCTTCTTCGTCATCTTGAGGAGATAATCCATTCTCTTCGAATAGGCGATGTTGGTGATGAAATGAGAATGGAAGGATTCAATGAGCTACTTGAAGTTATTGACTGCTCTATGTGGAAATCTCTTAAACCACTTTTGCGCGATATACCCCAAGCTGGAGGGGAATATATGGCATAAAAGAGAATCATTATGATTCCACAAGATCACAGCCTGCCTATATTGATTCAGGTGGTCAATGGGGTCGGTCTTTCCATCATAAGTTTGAACCTCGGAGTTGCAAACTTCTTCAGGGTTTCTTGCACCTCAATCGCTCTTGAATAAAATGGACAACATTTGGGTGATGAAGGCCTTCCTGGATAATTACTTGGTAGATTTAGACTTTCTATTTAAGCGATGTTGATCCATCTCTTTCGTAATGATATTAAAGATATTGTGTCTATAATGTACCTCCTCTTGATCTTGTCTTATCGAACGACTCTCGTTCTCAGAGTGCTCTTGATCGCGACGTAAACTCCTTTCTCGGATGCGAGTTTTACTCGCCTGAGGGATATGTGTTCAACTACGGCCCTGGTGTTTGTCTCTGTGGATCTCTCACTCCATCCTTTCCAGGCATGGCTGAAAATGTTCATTTTCCTCCTCTTGGGAGGCATGTGTCCTCCTCCTGGTAGTGGAGTCATTGTTCTTACACATTGACATGCCGTGAGATCTGAGTGGATTTACATTTCTCATTGCTTTATTCAAAATGTTACTTTTGAGGGCGATAATGCTCATAAGGAGTACCTCGACTCTTATTGGGGTTGATTTCAGACCTCACTCTGGGTGTTGGCAGTCCACCCAGTTGGTGGTCATCGAATGGTATAGGTGCAATATGTGGGTGAGACATGGTTGTTTGTTAGCTTTAAATTATTTAGGGAGAGGAACTCGATTCCCATAGATGACACCAATTATAAGAACAATTATCCCACTGATAATAATCGTAAACTCTTAATGTCAAATAAAAAGAAAATTATCTCGTAAGACAATTATATACGAGAATAGTCAATGACCTAAATCCATAGGGTGTTTTACTTTTCTTATTATTATATTTTTTATGATAACAAGAATTACACGTCCCTTTTTCCTGGTGTAAGGGGTGGCATTTATAGGAGAGTAAGAGATGGAGCCGTATAGGGCTTCCCTTACTTATTAATAAAGGCGTCGCTTCATTGTGCTCAACTCTTCCCGATATCTATGTGGGTGGAAATCATATTTGTGATTATATCTAATTGTGATCCTCTACTCAACTATTCTAGGCCGGTTTTATCCAACTTGAGTTGTTCAAGTTGTTCCCCTATAATAAATATGCAAAGGATACCAATGAAGAATAGGCACACATCCACCCACCCACACACACACACCCACACCCACACACACACACACACATATATATATATATATATAAACACCGCACGAGACACTAAACACAATAATCATTTCACACTCTTATGGCACAAATGTGTCTAAACAAATATGTGGTAAACGGAGTGAAGAGGCCTGAACTAAATTTAAAAGAATTATGGTCTAATCACTTAAACATGTCCAAGGAGTTATATTTGACTGCAGTAACTTTATCAACTAAAGATTTAGTCTCATAGTGACAGATAAAAAGAACTCATAAATGGACAAACAAACACAATGTATAGTGGCCTAAAAAATATTGATGATTCAAATCAATAGCGCCAACATGAATTAACTACGACTCATTTTGCAAACCCATTGACATTTAATGTATAACTCCTTCCTAATAAACACATATGAACATTTCTCTTTCTCTCTCATTTTGAAATAACCAATTTTATTCAATTTTATTGAAGAATCAATGAAACAAAATTTTGGCCTTAGAAATATTTATATTTTTCATTTGCCTCTCTTTTCTTTTAGACTCTTGCCAATGGTGGCCGTTCGAGGAAGGAAGATTTCTTCCTTTGTATCCCTTTTCCCCTGGACACTCATATTGTCAAAAACAAATAAAAAACCATGGGCAATGGTTCTTACATGCACCACCACCACCACCGCCCCAACCCAGAGTTAAAAGATATGTAAAATGTCAAGATTAAGAGGATAACGCCTCACTTAGCTCATGTAACATCTGTAGATAAAATTCAAAATAGCTAGTGTAAAGTTTGAGCAGAGGCATATAATAAGTGAATCCATTAGGTAAATCAAATTCAAACTACTCCATGCAAGATTAATAAGAGAACGCCTCCCTTAGCTCATGTAACATATGTAGATAAAATCCAAAAGAGCTAGTGTAAAGTTTGTGCACAGGCATATACTAAGTGAATCCATTAGGTAAATCAAAGTCAAACTACTCCATGTAAGCATGATTAAGAACAATCTAAGAATTGAACATCATAACTAAAAGTCTTAGACACATGGATACATGGAATGAAGTGACTTCAAACACAAGGATTTGCCACACAAAATGTGTAAAACCAAACTACACAAACAAAAAAAAAAATCGAGTTTTTAAACTTGTTAATCCAATTTTTAAAAAAAAAGACAAACAAAATATTTTTGTATTTTTTTCTCAATAAGATCCAATAAAGGAAAATCGAAATACAAAAGATAAAATAATACAACTAGAAATATAATATAATTATGAAGTACAAAAAATACAATATGAAAGCATGCAAACACAATCGCTCGTAAGATATAGAATGATAGGAATCATGTGAAAGCATCCAAGAATCACCATCCTAATATTACGCGCCTCCAAATATAATTTCCTAATCCACTTAGGTCTAATGTGATAATATTGGGTTTGGGAAACCATTATGAGACTATACTTAGACTTCCTAGAACCTTTTCTAAGATCAAAGAAAAAAATCCTAAGGTGACCTTTCCTATGACAATGTGTGCATGTGAAGACATGAGGAATGTTACCTAAAGGTTGACATTTTCTAATATCCTTGGTTAGGGTAGACCTTATCAAAATATTGGACTTGTCTTTAACAACAGAAGCACTAGAATTATCAAAGTCAATCCCATAATTGTCACGTTTGATTTGGATGGTTCCTAACATCTTATCTAACATCTCTGGCCTAGAATTCAAATCAGATTGACCTTACTTGAGTATATTAGTCTCTATTCTAACTCCTCAATCATAAACCTAAAAAAATGACGAGACTCATAAAAAATAAAGGATTCCTTCTTCATAATCTCCATTAATACTCGAAGGTTATATCTCTCTCCCTTAGCTAGAGCGAGAATCTCTTTAAAAGTCTTCTCACGTGCCCTGAGATCCTCAATTAATTTAGAATCATCATTTACCAATAGAATATTCTTTTAACTTAGCTTCCAACTTCAAGTAGTATTTTTTAAACTTAATCGACTCATTGTACAATTCTCTAAAGGCAACCTAAAGTTCAATCTCTTCCTGCTCTTCTTCTTCCTCATCACCACTCACTTAGGTTTCTACTAAATTGCCCTCGAAATTGTCATGCACGGAATTATCGTTATTGGAATATTTTTCTCTAAGGCTCGCATAACTATCCATGAACGCGATAAATTTGCAGTCAATGGGAGAATCAGATCCCTCTTTCGGTTCACTATCACTAACAGTGTCATTAAATGAAATCAATTTACTTCCCTCCTTCCTTAGTTTAGTAGGACACTCAGTTTCCCTTTGGTTGTATCCCTTGCACCTATATCGCATATCCGACTCATCCCTGTTAAAATTATCATTACGATTTTTAGGGAATTTATAGGCCTTGTTATACTTAGACTTCTCAAAATTCTTATCATTATATTTAGATTTGTCTTTATTAAATTTAAGAATTTTTTCGAACTTCTTAGAAAATATAGTCATATCATCGAAATCGATGTTAGACTCTCATCTGAAATGCATGTTTCCTCATTCCGGGCTTTCAAAGCAATGCCCTTATCGTCCTTAGGATTTTTGAAGGAAAACATGTCGAGTTCATAGGTTTAAAGGTCACCTACAATCTCCGCGAGTTTCTTAGAGTCTAAAGTGCCTAAAGAGTTTAAACCGTCACTTTGGAACTAAATCTATTAGGTGAGGACCTTAAAATTTTATTAATGACTCCAATTTTGTGAATTCTCTCTCCTAATTTAAAAGATGAGTTCACAATATCAGATAATCTAGCATAAAATTCATCAAAGGATTCACTTACCTCCATATGAATGGTTTCAAACTGAGTGGTGAGATTCTAGAGTTCGAAAACCATAATGATACCAGTTCCCTAATGGGTTAGTTGGAATATATCCTAATCCTATTTGGACATTTCACACGTCATGATACGGTGGAACTCCTCGGGGTTGACTATACATAATAAAGGTAGATAATTTATGGCCTTCATTAGTCCAACTTTCTACGAGTTTAGAGACACTAATTGTGACAACCCTAATATAATTATGATTAATTATGTTTGAATCATGCTTACCTTATGCGATATGTATACTATGATATTATTATGTCTAATGTTAAGTTATTATGTGTAGTCTAATCCTACTTTCATAAAGCATGAAATGTCGGATTAGTTGCAAACACACAAATTTTGATGTTTTTGGTAGGAATGTTCATATTAAAGACTAGTTTTGACCCTTATAATATAACAATTGGCTTGAGGTAAAATATATATAGTTGTATATCTATGATTTAAGTTTGTAACACAAAAAACGGGGTGTTAAACAAAGTTCCGAGTAAGGAGTTATACTGAAATTACGAAACAAGGGAAAATATGTCCATTCGTTAAGTGGTATTTTATCTTGTTAGTACACTATGTGTTATAATTTGATTGGTTTGAAGGGGAGACTGATTTGTCCAACTTTAAACCTTGGTAATAACATCCTCATTCAGCAAATTCATCCATGAGAGAGTTGGAGCTTGAGGAAAAATAATTGTGAAGTTTTGGAAGAAGAAAGTGAGGAGAAAATTAGAGTAAACTCAATAAAAAAAATACATAAAAGCCCTTAAGGTAATTATATCCATGGATCTTGCTATATTTTTTTTTTTACTGATTTAAATGATAGGTATCATCGATTTTTTACTAAACTTTCACGCCTTGATGTATATGTATGGGTAGATACAAGTTTAAAGAAAGTTAAGGTGTAAACCCTTTATATTGCTTCGATTAGAAACCTTGTGTATTCCAACTTCTATATCTTTTTGTATACTTACTCCACTTGAGTAATTCTAGTTGGGGATTAAAATATACTCATATATGCAAATAATATCCGAAAATTAACTAAAAATACCAAGGAATGAATCTTGGGTATAGTTTGAAGTTGAGGTGTAAAATCTGCCAGCAAAAGGGTAAGTACGCATATCTTGTGTTCGAAGTTTTGTTTGACATAGCAAATGAACTCAAAAAATTATGAAACTTTAATTTTATATTATTCAGTATGTTTTCTTAAATTGGGAGGAATGTCATAGAAAGTTATGATGTATGAAAATTGTCAAAATTCTTGGAATTTGCCTAAACAATAGAGGGGCCGTTAGGGCAGCTTTGTGAGGTAGTGAAGAAATGGGCATATCTTGCTATAGAAAACTTGAAATGATGTACTGTATTTTATGTTGGACACCTAATATGACAAGGATTGGATTACCATGAAGAAACTAAAGTATGTCTGGACTATAATTTAAATATGTTAAATATCTTAACATGAATTTAGATAGAACTTCATTTATGATAAATGATTTGGATGGAATCATATGATGCTTAGGAATTGAGTTATGCTTAAGATATTTCTTGGATTATTAATATACTTATGATGATACTAATATTGTAAAAATGATAGGAAGGTAAGAATAACCGATTGAACAAGTGCCGAAAAAAGAAAAGCATGACAAGCTACCAAGGTGAGTGCACTTATGATTGTTTCATATATAGATATGAAAATGATATGATGGATATGGATATAACTCTAAGAGAAGGATTTGTTTGGATATTAAATTATCAAGGATTGATTTGAATACTTCAGTATTCAAGATTTGTTTGGGTCTTATGATCTAGGATTAGAATTGGACAAAGATCAAATAATTTGTTTTGTCTTGTGACAAGGATTTGTTGGAACTTATGTTTCAGGATTTGTTATTGCCATAATGGTGTTGATACCAAATTTATTCTGCTGATATGGACCTATTATTTAAAGATGTGTGTCATCCTAGGTGGCAACTGTAAATGTTTATACCGAGCTACTCAATCCCCCGAGGAACTACTATACTCCAAATAACTCAAGATCACCGAGCAACTAAAAAGCCACGAGGATCCCAGGGGCCCCAAGAAGCTCAAGCGTGTCAAGCTACTTAGGCGGTCCGAACTACTAAGTCGATCCGAGCAACTCAAATACTTGTGGCATACGCATCAAGGAAGACCGAAAAATAACTGCGCATTAAATGTACAGTTATTATCGTACAGATGTATACGCCTACTAGACAGCTATGCATTATTCTTTCACATGTACAGCCTCAAGGCTATAAATACATTGTAATCTCCCTATTAGAGGGACAGGCCGAATCTCTTAGTAAAATCATTTATCGAGAATTCCAGGCAAAACCATCAATAATACAAAAACAGTGGATGTAGGCCATTCTCTTAAGGATGAACCACTTTAAAAATCTATTGTCTTATTTCTTTACTCATTTTTATCTGTGATTAAAATAATTAGGTCAAATCTAATTTTTTACATCAACAGATTGGCGCCGTCTGTGGGAAGCGACTGTAATTAGCGCTTTTCACCAAAACAACTCATTATCAATGGCTGATAATCCGAAATCCAGTAATCGAAACACTGGGATTCCTTCAAATCCTTCTGCTCCCCCAAGTTTTTCAGATTTGGCTGGTATTATGGTCAATTTAGCCCAAGGGCAAGCGACCATGCAAGAAACCATGCGTCAACTCATACAAACCGTTTAAGGCGAAGTGCCAGCCCAATCAAGATAACTAAGTGTTCAAAGAAATATTCGTTTGTTCTCTTTGCGAACTAGCGACTCATATCGAACTGATAGATCTAATGATCCTTCTTATCAGCTCGGACGGACTTCCTCGGTACTGGCTACAGACACTCAACAAAACATCACTCTATCTCCATAGAGGACAAGTGCTCTTGAAAGGTTGAGTAGGGTCTCTCATTTTGATCGTCTGGGTCCTAGGAGGAATAGAAGTCCCCCTAGGATTGTGTCGAGGAATTCTCAACGACCATTTGATATGAAGGAAGGCTCTGCCCAATCACAACCAACTGCTCGTCATGAAAGATCCCAAGAGGCTAATTCAACACGATCAGTTGCTCGAACCAATAGGATCGAAGAGGGAAATGATGCATGGAAAAGCTCAATTCAAAGGTTGGAGGATAGATCAGGGGAGATGGCTAAAACCAAGAATCCTCTACAAAGGACCTTTGTCCGAGGAACACTGATAAGCACCCAAAATTGTACAATTTATACCCCGAATCGACGTATTTTAGTTGCTAATTCTCGGTAATATGGGTCTTATGTGCTTAAATGTTTGTCATGCAGGCTTAACTGCAGTTGCGGTATCAAAAACTACATTTAGAGGCCAATTGCAGTTAGAATGGAGCTAATACCCTTGTCTCGTACCCTAGCCTACCCTAAACTTATCCCTAAACTGTCACCCAAGCCCCTTGTGTGTTGGTTTGATCCCTTTTTAATTTTTTTAGATTTTTATTTAGTGTCGTTTTATTTTTTAGATTTTATTTTAGAATTAATTAGCATTTGTAGGTTTTATTTACTATTTCTATTTTTATATTTTATTTTATCTTTATTTTGTTATTGGTTTTATTTTATTAGAATTAGTTTTTTTTAGGATTTCATTTATTTTTAGATTTATTAGATTTTATTTTTTTAGGCTTTTAATTTTTAGTCTTATAGATTTCTATTTTTATTTCTTTTTAAATTTCTTTTTTTATTTTTGTGTCTTTTATTTTATAGGATTTTATATTTTTAAGTAGTTATTAATTAATTTTTAGTTATTAGTTTTTATTCTTAGTTTTTATTTTAGTTGTGTTTAGTTTTTTTTTAGAATTTGTTTAGTGTCGTGTCTATTTTATTTTACTTTTTATTTTTAGTTTAATTTAATTTTTAATTTAGATTAATTTTAATTTTAGTTTTAATTTATATTTTTTTAGGGGATCCTATTTACACACACACACAACTTATCCTACACCTCCCTAACCCTCACCCTCACACTAGCCCCATACACCCTCACCACACCACAAGACCCCACTTCATCTTCTACCTTTAACCCCCATCTATTTCTCTCTCCTCTTCCCAACAACCCAACAAACTCTCCTCTCTCACTCTTCTTAAACCAACCAGTAAACTAACTGCCGAGGATCCCCTTGCCCGGACCACCATACCCGCCGGAATCCGGTGCTGTTTCACCTCCATGCGGCGACCCCCAAATATCCTCGCCGGCGCCGCCTTAACACCAGCCACTACCCAACCCGGATACCCCCGACCCCCGCCTGCTCACTCCGACGCCGGCGTCAACCCGGCTGTCTCAACCCTCTGCCTTACCCCGCCGGCAGCCCCTTCCTGCTAACCCTCGCCAACCAGCCCGATCCGGCCTCCTCTCCGCTCCGGCGTCAGACTTCCGGCAGACCTCCATACAAAATCTGACCCCTCCGACTCCGGCCCATACCCGAGACCAGCACCCTGTCCGCCCCATGCCAACTCCGAGGTGATTCCGACCCACCATGACAGCTTCGACGATGAAAGGCTTGACCCAACTCCTTCCAAACCTTCAAAAATCATACCAATCCTTGAAACCCATGAGCAACCCAAAACCCATTTGTCCCATTTTCACCTTCTAAAAACCGTGGCTGCCAAAAATCAACAAAACCCAAGCCAAGACCAAGTCAACCAATTTTCCCACATGTTTTAAACAAACTTTTCTCCCTTTTTTTAAAATTACCCCCAATCCCTTTTTAAAACAAATTATTATAAATATTGTATTTATCCTATTTAAGTGGATGTTCACTCCTATTAGGACTCTACTAACTTGTACTATAAATAAGGGGTGACCCCCCCCCCCCATTTGTTACATACCAATCAATAGAGAACACTTCCTCTCTCCATATTTCTCTTTACTCTTTTTATGATCATTTAGTTCATAACACGTTATCAACACGAGTGCTCAATCAACAAAAAAAAAAAAGGGGTTTATATCTTTCTCTCTCTAAAAATAGAGAGTTGCCGGCATTTTTTTTTAGGTAACAATATTATTTATATATATATATATATATATATATATATATATATATATATATATATATATATATATATATATTTGTTATATATTAGTTTAGTGTTTAAGATCTGGTATAGGTTCGTCCTCATACACGAATTCTCTAAATTTGTTTTCTTAAACATTGGATTCGAAAACGAAAAAAAAAATTGATTTTTGCTTTTCTAAACTTTTGTTGCACAAGATCTGCTTGTGTTGAGATATTAAATTCTGGATTGACTTTTGTTGTTGATTTGTGTAAAACAAAACTATTACTGCTTGTTTATTTGGTGAAATTATGTCTTAGTAAACCTGGTTTGGTCGGATTAAAAAGATTTTAACAGTTGTTGATTAGAAATCAAATTTTTTTTTGCAGAACAATTTTTGTTTGAAAAATATTAATCTGTTCGTTTTGACACTTTTAAGTGTTGTCTTTTCAGTTTCACATATTGTGTACCATTTTATATAGTGCTTATGTTGAGGTATTTTCATTTGGACCCTTTTTTAGATCTTGGAACTATTTGTTAGGTGTCTACTTTGGACTAAAATTTTTGTTGACTAAAATTTATTCGGACTGAATTTTTTTTCCATCTCCATTTAAATATTGGACTAATACCGGATTTAACCTTTGTATGTTTTTTTTTTTGGACATGATAATAACATGTACCATAAAATCAGACCTGAAGATCTCAATAATTTGGGCCTGAAGTTCCCAATTCTTATTTAAATTTTTGCGGCCTCAAGTTCACAATTAATGTTCAATTTTTGAACATGATAAAATGTTTCGTAAAATCAAACTAGAAGTTTTGATTTTGAGGATCTGAAGATCTCAGTAATTAGGACCTGAAGTTCCTACATGATATTCAATTTTGAACCAAAAGTTTCAATAATTGATGTTCAATTTTTGAACATGATAAAATGTCGCATGAAATCAAACTAGAAGTTTTGATTTTGAGGACCTAAAGATCTCAATAATTTGGGCCTAAAGTTCCCAATTCTTATTTAAATTTTTGCGTCCAGAAGTGCGCAATTGATGTTCAAGATTTTGGACACAATAATAGACTGTGGCGAAAAATCAAACTTGAAGTTTTGATTTAAAAATTTGGGACCTGAAGTTCCCAATATAATTTGATATTTGGGGTCTCAAACTCTCAATTAGTATTTTTTTTTGGGACTTAAAGCTTCTAATGGCTATTTACATTTGGGACCTGAAGTTCCCAAATAGTTATTTTAATTTGGGACATTAAACATACTCAAATAGTTTAATTTGGATATGAAGCTCCAAATTTATATTTGTGATCAAACCTGAAGCTTTGACACAATGGGGTGGGAATTTTTAAATCCCAAGATATTAATAAAATTGAACCCGAAGTTCAATAAATTTTTGGACCTGATGTTCCATATACAATATGCTTCCCAACAATTAATTAAAAATTAGGGCCCGAAGTTCCTAATTTACATTTAAATTTCGGACCTGAAGCTCCGAATTGCTACTTAATTTGGGATCTGAAGTTCCCAAGTCAATTTTTTCATTTGGAACCTGAAATTTCCAAATTATTTTGGGATTAAAAGTCCTTAATTATTGTTCAAATTATTGAACATGACAATGAAATATGCCCTAAAATCAAATTTGAAGTTTTTGATTATTTTTCTAACAGGGCAAAGAATACTAAAAGTCCAATCACAATTATTTATAATTTGGACCCGGAGATCCAATAATTTTGTAATCAAACATGAAGTTTTGATTACTTATATAATAAGGGTAAGGATCGTACATATTCCGTAAGGATTATTTCTATTTTTGAACCTGAAGTTCCAAACAATTTTAACCCGTATCAAACTTGAAGTTTGAATATAATTGGACGGTTGTTAAAAGTCTCTAAATATTTAATGTTATGATATGAACTTATCATTATTGGGGCCTGAAGTTCTCTAATAATTATTCCAATATGGAAATTGAATTTCTCCGTTCAAATTTTGGGAATGTTGAGTACATAAATTATTTGGGCCTAAAGTGACAAAAGAAAATATATCACAATCAAACCTAAAGTTTTGATTGTCAAATTGAAAGGGTATAGACCATGATTCCCCCAATTATCATTGATTTGTGATATGAAGATTCATATTCAATATTGTGACCAGAAGTTCACAATTTTTTTTTATTTGGGATATAAAATCCATGCTATTTATGGTTGTTTGGGCTTGCAGATCAAACTAAAATGCGCGATAAATTAAAACTCGAAGTTTTGATGGTGTTACCTAATGGTACCCACTTATTCATAAATAAAGCTATATACTCAAGAAATTCCAGAAGAAATTTATTGAGTTTTAAGGACATAAGAGTGAACGGGTATCATATTGAAACATGTAATGAAGGTAATAAAGAGTTTCTTTGCATTACATCTAGTGTTGGAAGCCAGAAGCTCACACTAGAGAAATTGCCTGCATTATCCATGGGGTTATACCATACAACAATTAATGTTGTAGAATCACATACTGTCATGAGCCGGAAGCTCAATGATCCTTATAATTTAATATTATGGCATGACCGATTGGGTCACCCTGGATCAAACATGCTGCGTCGAATCATAAACAACTCATACGGGCACTCGTTAACAAACAAACAACTTACCTCACCCGATGATCATTTTTGCACCCCTTGATCTCAAGGTAAACTAATCACCAAACCATCTTTTCTCAAAATTGCCTCTGAGTCACCATCCTTTTTTACAAAGAATTCAAGGGGATATTTGTGGACCCATCCACTCTTTTAGTGGACCTTTTAAATATTTTATGGTTTTTATTGATGCGTCCACTCGTTGGTCACATGTTTGTTTGTTATCTACTCGTAATTTGGCCTTTGCAAAATTTCTTGCTCAAATCATAAAACTTAGAACACATTTTCCTGATCAACACATTAAATCCATCCGTTTAGATAATGCGGGAGAATTTACTTCTCAAGTTTTTGATGACTATTGTTTATCACAAGGTATTGATGTTGAGCACCCAGTCCCGCATGTCCACACTCAAAATGGTTTAGCTGAGTCTTTGATTAAACGTTTGCAACTTATTGCGCGACCTTTGCTTATGCAGTCTAAACTCCCAGTCTCTGCCTGGGGACATGCCATCCTACACGCTGCTAAGTTAATTCAGCTTAGACCCACGGCTTATCACCCTTTTTCACCTTTTCAACTTGTGTCTAGATGTCAACCAAATATATCCCACTTGCGTAAAGTTGGTTGTGCAGTGCATGTACCCATCCCTCCACCCCGGCGTACCAAAATGGGTCCCCAACGTCGTTTGGGAATATATGTTGGTTATGATTCGCCCTCAATTATTCGTTATATTGAGCCACTGACATGTGATACATTTACCGCTAGATTTGCGGATTGTCATTTTGATGAGACACTCTTCCCGCCGTTAGGGGGAGGAAAGAACGTACCAGAAGTACGGTTCGTTCCTGAAGAACGGCGAGAAATAACATGGAACACTTCCACTTTGTCTCATCTAGACCCTCGTACTACTCAATGTGAGCATGAAGTGAAAAGGATATTGCATCTTCAGGAAATTGCAAATAAATTACCCGATGCATTCAATGATGCTGCAAAAGTAACCAAGTCTCATGTACCCGCTGCAAATGTGCCTGTAAGAACATGTAATTTGGGACATTTGTGCGCTGTACTCTTTTTTCTTTAACTAGGTTTTATTCCACTGGGTTTTCCTAATAAAGGTTTTAACGAGGCAGCATTAAGCACGTCCAACACCGACTCAATGGTCACAATAAATTGTACTCTTTTTCCTTCACTACGGTTTTTTTCCAATGGGTTTTTCCTTAGTAAGGTTTTAATGAGGCAATAATCATTGAATGGTGGATATGGTGTACATCCAAGGGGGAGTGTTATAAATATTGTATTTATCCTATTTAAGTGGATGTCCACTCCTATTAGGACTCTACTAACTTGTACTATAAATAAGGGGTGACCCCCCCCCCCCACCCCATTTGTTACATACCAATCAATAGAGAACACTTCCTCTCTCCATATTTCTCTTTACTCTTTCTATGATCATTTAGTTCATAACACAAATCAGATTATATCCTCACACCTCACATTTTCACATGACCTCACCATAATCACATGTTCTTTTCTAATTCCTAAAATACCCTCACCTTTATTCCAAAACCTCTCCCCATTTTATCCTACACCATGAACCTTTCATAAATGCCCCTTAACTCCATGTGTGCCATGCCTACTATATATTGAAGATGAAGACCCCAATAAAAAGAGCTTTGGGAGAGAAGAAGAATAGAGAGAGAAAATTGTAGAGAGAGTTAGAGTTTTGAGTTAATTTTTTTTTAGAGAGAAAATTTTGTTAGAGTGTGTAACTATTAAAAATTGTTGAAGGATTGAAGTCTAGTGCTATTTCAAGAGGAATTTTGGTTTGATCATCTCTTCCTTAATTTTCATTACATGCTTTTAATTGTTTCTAATTTTTATCGGATGATGATTATGGAGGGGTAATCACCCCATTCAAGGGGGTGATTGAAACCCTCATGAATCCAAATCAAATTAGTTGTTAATTTTAATTTTGATAATTTCCTTTGAGTTGTATATTTGATCCCCACTTTATTTTCACATTGAGAAATGGAAAATCAACCTTGAGAAAGGTATGATAATTTAATTAATATTTGATTAAGTGATTTAAGCTAGAGATAGACCTATCATTTGATTTAAATATTAATCTAATTTTCATCTACTCTTGATTTCATTAATTTCTTTCAATTTAAAGTTAGTTGTACAAATTATTCCTAGGGGATAATTTGTTTGATTAATTTTAATTCAATTAGAGTAGTGCTTGTGGGAATTAAATTTGCTTTTCTAAAAGAGTATTTAATTAATTCACTAGTTTAATGAGACTTAGCTTTTGAATTAATTAAATATTTTGGAAATTGATGAAATTAAAGTAATACAAGTTTAGTTGATTTGGGGAATTGAGGGTGGATTTCTCTTCCCTTGCCTCTCATTTAATTACACTCTCACTCATTTCCATCACTTACTAGTATTTTTGTCACACTTTATTTTAGTTTGATATTTTTGTTATTAGTCTTAGTCATATTCACTCATCCTCAAAACTTGTTTTAATGTTGAAAATTCATAAAAATAAAAAAAAAATAGAAAAAATGACTTGCACAAATTTTTCTCTTATGTGTTTCATCCTTGAAGTTGGTTGGATAATCCCTTACTTACCTCTATATTTTTAGTGTTTTATATTTGTTGTAGGTATTTGAGGATTTTGATTAGCTTGGTTCCATCGACGACATACATACAATATCAAATAAAAATCAAATGGCGTTGTTGCCGCTTTAAGGAGTTCGAGGCACTCGAGAAGGAATTGTGCTTGTCGTTCATTTAGTTCATATTTTTCATATATTTTTTTTAGTACTACTTTTCATTTTCCTAGAAGTTGTGTATTAGGACCTTATTATATATTGGCTTGTATTGCGGTGCTTGGAGAAACCAATTTTTTTCATTTTTATTTTTGCATTAAAATTGTAATAAAAGAAGATAAGCGTGATAGGGAAACCGAACAAGGTAGAGAGAGGGCGTCCAAAGGCGAGGATTTAGAAGCCTCTCTATCTTGGGTCGGTAGGACTTCCGGGGCCGGCTGAGATTGGTGTATTATCCCCTCGATTGACTCAACATATTCGGCACCCCACGACCTAAAAATCGTGGGAGGTACATCTCTTATACCCTCGTGCCCTCTTGTTAGCGAGTTCATATCTTGTGTGCTCCTCCGTTCTCTTGTGTGAATTTAATTCTTGCATTTAATTTTAAATGGAATGATGAATTAAATTGACTAAGACCTACGCCCGGTCACTCACGAGAAGGGATTTCATCACCCAACTCAATCACTTATCCTTTGTGCGCTACCCTAGCCATCATTAATTTAAAATCAATCAACTAGATTACCCCATAGGATACGGTGTTCGTAGGCCCTTTTTGATCATTTTGACTTGTAGGATAACCCTTAGAGTCCTCTCCACCGGGCAAACCCTCGAACGGTTCGCTTTGCGTCACAGAAGTTTCCAGGGAAACTGGGTTTTAAGTGCGGCCGCCCAGTAAAACGGGTTTGTGTTGTCCCCAGCGTTGTACTGACCGATCGTTTTGTCGTAGTAGCCTTTTGGAGAATCTCTTTGGCAAGCCTCTTGGCATCTTGTGATTAAAGTAGGAACACACATTTTGCAAAAGGCGATCACTCATATAAATTTCGTGTTTTTTATCGCCCGCGGATTTCATTAAAATTTGACTACCCTTCTCATTAATTTTCAAGATAAAAATTTGATTATGTGCTAGTAGGGATTTTTCCTTTACTTGTGTGTGTCCAATTCCTTTTTTTTGGTAGTCCGTTTTAGTGAATTCGTCCAAATTCTTAGAGTCCAAATTTTTCCCCACCTTTTCTCTTCCAAAAAAAAATCAAAAAAATATTTTCTTTTCTTATTTTTATAAAAAACTCAAAAACTCAAAAATATTTTCTTCTTCTTTTCCTCCTAAAAACAAAACTCCAAAAATATTTTCTTTTCCAAAAAATCCAAAAAAACCAAAAAGAATCCCTATTTGCAGGCCCACGTGGAAACGAGTCAATCATCGATTAATTCCCCTTAGGAGAAACAAGTGTTCCCCTTCCTTCTTCCATTCCACCGATCACTTCGAGTTGTCCCTGAGTCGACATCTCTAATCCCATCATTCATCCACCCACCATGGCTGAAGAGCGTGCCTTAAGGGACTATTTTGCCCCGATAACGGCCACCCCACCATCTTGCATAGTTCTGCCACCCACCCCGGCGGATCAATTCGAAATTTGCCCGGCGACCATTTCCATGTTGCCCAATTTCCATGGTCTTAAGCGTGAGTCTCCATACGCTCACTTGCGAAAATTTCTCACGGTTTGCGCTACTTTCAAAAATCAAAACTTAGATGAAGAAAATGTTCGTCTTCGCTTGTTTCCATTTTCTCTCCATGATAAAGCATCCATGTGGTACATTCCTTGTCACCGGATTCTATCCATACGTGGGAACAACTTGTGAAGAAGTTTATGTCTAAGTTGTATCCCATAAGTAAGACCAATGAGGTGCGCCAAGCCATTCAAGATTTTCGCCAAAAGCCCACCGAGCAATTTTGTGAAGCATGGGGCCGTTTTCAAGATTATATCAATAGTTGCCCACAGCATGGTCTCGAGAAGAGTCGCCTCGTCCATAGTTTTTACAATGGTCTCATTCCTTCCACTCGCACCATGATTGAGTCTATGCACAAAGGCAAATTCATGCACTTAACTCCCACTGCCGCCTATAATTTTCTCCTTGAATTAGACGATGACACCCAAGATTGGGAGGGCGCCAATGAATTTTCGAGATCCGAGCCACCACGAGTAGGTAGCACTTATGAGGTTAAAAATGACCCCGATTTTAAATCCTTGATCCATGGCTTAAACACTTTGACTAATACTGTTGATGCTCTCAGTTGTTCTCTTTCTAAATAAGTGATGAATGTCAACGAATCTAGTCCTTCTTGCCATGTGTGTTTAAGTCAAGATCATTTGTCTCATTTGTGCCCCCTTATTCAAGATGATCCCGAACCCACCCTAGCCCAAGCATGTGCCTTTGATACCACTAGAAAACCCGCACCACCGTCGTTTACTTATAATCCAAATAATAGGAACCATCCCTATTTTTCTTATAAGTACGACAATCACCTTGCTCCATCACAACCACAACAACATGTTGGTGGTCCATCAAGGTTTCATCAAAACCCGCAAAGGCAACATCGCCCTCCTATCCAACACCACCATTCTCCTTACCACCAATAAAATCATCCATCATCCTTTGTCCCCCAAGGAGGACCATCCCACCCCAATCATCAAATTGTCCCTGTCCCACCTCCGTCCTACGAGCATTCCCAGCCGCTTAGTTCTAACCGAGAGTTGGTCCCCCAACCCCCTTATGACCCTACACCTCCATCATCCACCTCCTCTATTGATAATCTTCTCACTCAATTCACCACGACTCAACAACAAACCACGCAAGTACAGACTCAAGCCATCCAACGGCCTGAGCAACGTCTTAATCAGTTTGAGTTTGAGCGAGAGAAAGGTCGTTTTTCGAGTCAATCCATTCCTAACCCTAAGGGGAATGGAAAGGAGTCGGATTATGAGGTTGGATCCCCTTCCACTCCACTCACAAACCAAGCGAA
Source organism: Sambucus nigra (assembly GCA_949130495.1). NCBI lineage: Eukaryota > Viridiplantae > Streptophyta > Magnoliopsida > Dipsacales > Adoxaceae > Sambucus > Sambucus nigra. The sequence continues at coordinate 329,127,356 of OX422217.1, read as the reverse complement.
CATGAAAGCGGTGAGTACTTTACGATCCGGTAAACAGGTTGACAATGGTGTTGATGCTCCCTGTGAGGTTCCCATCCCACCCACTCAGATTCGCCCATTAGAACCACTCCCTAAGGTCCCACCATCCCATAAAGCCACCGACAAGAATGCTTCCAAACCTACTGAGGCCACCACTGCTTTTGTCCCTAGAGCCCCCTTCCCTCATAGGTTGGCCCCAACAAAGAAAGCTCAACAATTTGATGAGATCAAGCAAGTTTTTAAAAATGTTCACATAAACATTCCATTCCTCACTGTGATCCAACAAGTTCCTTCTTATGCAAAATTCTTAAAGGACTTGTGCACTGTCAAGCGACGTACAAATGTTCCTCGTGATGCCTTTGTTACTGAACAAGCCACGTCCCTCATCCATGAGAATGGTATTGTGAAATATAAAGACCCTGGTCGTCCCACTGTCTCTTGCATGTTAGGAGATCAGTTCTCTACTCGGGATTTGCTTGATCTTGGAGCTAGTGTTAATTTTCTACCTTACTCTCTCTACCTCGAGTTAGGTTTACAAAATATGAAACCTACACGGGTTACTCTTCAACTTGCAGACCGTTCTGTGAAAGTGCCTAAAGGAATCGTTGAAGATGTTTTAGTGAAAGTGTCTGACTTTTACTACCCTGTGGATTTCATCATCTTAGACACTCCTGCTCCCGACCCAACCAATATTCCTATCATTTTGGTTCGCCCCTTTTTGGCAACTGCCAATGCCATCATCAATTGTCGATACGGGTCCATGAATCTTTCTTTTGGCAACATGACCGTCGAAGTCAATAATTTCCACCTCATGCAATAACCGACTGATGTTTATTCCATTGATGAGGTCTGCATGATTGACTCCTTAGTCCAAGAGATGTTGGATACCACCTACCCAGAATATCCTATCCACCAATGTTTGGATCATTTTGGATCCGGCTTTGATATTGATTCTTCCATCTCCGAGGTCAATGCCTTGTTAGATTCTACACCAATGCTGGACACTTCCACTTGGGTTCCTCCATTTGAGCCTCTCATTATTGATACTCTTCTTTCTGTGAATGACCCAGTCAACCCGTGTCCCGATATTCTCCCGGACTCTGTTTCTGCGTCTGAGTTCGATGACTCTCCTGAGCCACCACCTAGTTTGGAGCTTAAACCCTTACCTGCTGAGTTGAAATATACTTTCTTAGGCCCAAACCAACATCACCCCGTCATTATTGCTTCTGACTTGACACCGGATTAAGAAGAGCAATTGGTCCACACTCTCACTCAACATAGCACTGCTTTAGGGTGGACCATTTCTGACATTTAAGGTGCCAGCCCTAATGTCTGTAGCCACCGTATTCATTTAGAGGAGAATGCCAAGACTTCTCGTGAGCCACAACGCTGACTCAATCCGGCAATGAAAGAGGTCGTTCGAGCTGAAATTTTAAAATTGCTTGATGCTGGTATTATCTACCCCATTTCAGATAGCCAATGGGTCAGTCCCATTCATGTGGTGCCTAAAAAGTCTGGAGTCACTATTGTCAAAAATAGTGACAATGAGCTTGTGCCTACCCACATACAAACCGATTGGCGCGTTTGTATTGATTATATAAAGCTCAATGCTATCACTCGCAAAGACCACTTCCCTCTCCCATGCATTGACCAGATGCTTGAACGCTTGGCTGCCCATGCTTACTACTGCTTCCTTGATAGATATTCAGGGTACAACTAAATTCCCATTGCCCCTGAAGACCAAGAAAAAACTACCTTTACCTGTCCATTTGTCACATTTGCGTACTCTCGTATGCCCTTTGACCTTTGCAATGCACCTGCGACTTTTCAAAGGTGTATGAATAGTATTTTCAGTGACATGGTAGAGCGTTTTCTCGAAGTATTTATGGATGACTTTTCTATGTTTGGTTCATCCTTTGAACAATGCCTATCTCACCTCACTATGGTCCTTCAGCGTTGTCAAGAAAAGAAGGTGGTCCTCAATTGGGAGAAATTCCATTTCATGTGAAAAAAGGGTATTGTTTTAGGTCATGTTGTCTCCAGCTCCGGTATTGAGGTCGATAAAGCAAAAGTCGACTTGATTTCCTCACTCCCCATTCCTAAGTCTGTTAAGGACATTCGCTCCTTCTTAGGACATGCGGGCTTCTACCGGCGCTTTATTAAGGACTTTTCTAAAATCGCGCGACCTTTGACAACCCTTTTATCCAAGGATATCCCTTTTGTCTTTGATGAAGCATTTGTTGCCTCTTTTGAGCGCCTAAAAGATGACCTCACTTCCGCTCCTATCATGCAACCTCCTAATTGGTCTCTCCCCTTTGAGCTCATGTGTGATGCTTGTGATTTTTCACTTGGTGCCGTGCTTGGCCAGAAAGTTGACAAGCGACCACATGTCATCTCTTATGCTAGCAAAACCCTTCATGATGCTCAACTTAATTACATAACCACCAAAAAGGAGCAGTTAGCGGTTGTGTTTTCTCTTGATAAATTTCGCTCATATTTCATAGGTTCCCCTATCATCGTGTATACTGACCATGCTCCTCTTAAGCACCTTCTTCATAAGAAGGATTCCAAACCACGATTGATACGATGGATTCTCTTACTCCAAGAGTTTAACCTTGAAATTCGCGATAAGAAAGGTTGTGAAAATGTTGTTGCTGACCACTTCTCTCGCATTACTGGCACGTCTGACTGTGATCATATCCCCATTTCTGAGTCATTTCCCGATGAACAACTATTTTCCATATCCACTTCGCATTGGTATGCTGATATTGTCAATTTTCTTGTTACCGATCAACTTCATAGTCATTGGTCGAAACAGGATCGATCCAAATTCATGGCGAATGTGAAGTTCTACTCTTGGGATGACCCGTTTCTCTATAAGTATTGCCCCGATCAAGTCATTCGTCGTTGTGTTCTCGAGTGTGAACAACTCAGTATTCTATCCTTTTGCCACAATAGTGCTTGTGGAGGCCACTTTGGTTCCAAGAAAACTGCTGCCAAAATTTTGCAAAGTGGTTTCTATTGGCCTACTCTTTTTCGCGATGCCCATCAATATTGCCAGGCTTGTTCCAATTGCCAACACTCTGGGAGTCTCTCTCGTCGTCATATGATGCCTCTCACACCCATCCTCATTATTGAAATTTTTAATGTGTGGGGTATCGATTTCATGGGACCATTCCCCCCCCCCCTCTCTCATGGTTTTCAGTATATTCTTGTTGCTGTTGACTATATTTCCAAATGGATCGAAGCAATTGCCTGCCGCACTAATGACCATCGAGTTGTGGCCCAATTTCTCAAAGAGCATGTCTTCACGCGTTTTGGAACCCCCAAAGCTATCATTAGTGATGGGGGTAAACATTTTGTAATCGAGTCTTTGAACACCTTGTCAAAAAGTATGGTGCTACAAGGTTGGTCTCTCTTACCACCCACAGACTACTGGTCAAGTTGAGGTTTCCAACCGCGATTCAAGCAAATTCTTGAAAAAACCGTCAATCCTAATAGGAAAGATTGGTCCTTACGCTTAAACGACGCATTGTGGGCATACCGTACTGCTTACACGACTCCAATTGGCATGTCTCCTTATCGTTTGGTCTTCGACAAGCCTTGTCACCTTCCTGTCGAGCTTGAACATCATGCTTATTGGGCCGTCAAAGCCCTTAATTTCGATATTGATGAGGCGGGTGTCCATAGGAAGCTGCAACTTAATGAATTGGAGGAAATGAGAAATGATGCCTATGATTTGTCCAAAAAGTATAAGGACAAGATGAAGTGGATCCATGACCAAAGCATCATGCGCAAAGAATTCCACCCTGGTCAAAAAGTTCTGTTGTATAATTCTCGGTTGCATCTCTTTCCCGGAAATAGAAAATCAAGTGGTCTGGACCCTTCATTGTTGAGTCAGTTACCCCCTATGGTGCCATCACCGTGCAAAATCCCAAGGATGGTAGCCTCTTTCAGGTCAATGGTCAACGCTTGAAGCCTTTCTTGGAGCTAGGCTCCACTCACATAGAACAGATTGACCTTGTTGACCCCATTTATGAAGACTGACCATTCAGTCTTGTTTGGGGGTGATTCTTATCCCCCGATTTTTCCGCCCCGTTCTCTCCTCGTTTATCATCTCTTTTTCGGTGAGATTCCATCGGTCTGGCTGAAGACATTAAACTTAGCGCTACCGGGAGGCAGCCCGCGTTTCTGGTATGAGTCTTATCCTGTTTGGGGGTGGTGTTTCACACCACCCAATGTTCTATCATGCTTCTAGACTTGTCCATATTTTGCTATCTCACTCATTTATTCAGGTTTCATATTCGTTTCATCTGTCCAGTTCATTAGCGGTTCATTCTGGTAATCTCTTTCCTACCTTATGCTCTCAATTTTAAAAATCATTTTACCTAACATCGAGGACAATGTTCCTTTTTGTTTGGGGGTGGGGAATTTTATCAGAATCGTGCCACTTTTGGAAAATTTTGAGTTTTAAACCTAATTTTTAAAATTTCGCGCAGTTTCTTTCATCTCAATCAATGATGTGAATTTTCAATCATCCATCTTTCTAAGTCTAGGAATCAAGCTAGAGAATATTTTTTCTAATAGTTTATGTAATACATAACAAGGCATTTTGCACCATGAATTTCTAGACTCAACAAAATTTGCGCACTTATCACGTCAATACGATTTAGAGTTGAGGAGTACTACAATTCTAAAGAGAACCTTAAGGATCACTAGTAGAAGTAGAGACTTTTAACTTGTGAGATTTGTGCCTTTCACCCTTTCAGAGTGTTTTACGCAATCTCCGAGTCACAAGTTGATTCAACTTCTTTCGGGTCCGCAGTTAAATTGTTGTATGATCTCATTATCCTTCATTAAAATTTGGCTTGATCACTGAGAATGACATTATTTTCGAGTTGTAAGAAACGCGTCTCTTGAAATTTGTCCCAAATACTAGATTTTCATCCATACACCAACCACTTTCCCCCATATCACATTTCCATTCACTTCACCCATTATATTCCCATGCTCTTCCACATTCCCACATACTTCTCCCCATCCATTTACATACCCCACCACATTCATATATCATCCTTCATTTTTTAGTAAAAGAGTGTGATTTCAAATGTAAATGTCTTCATTGTTGGTTTGAAAAATGAGAGAAAAATAAAAAATAAAAAAAATAGCAAAAATAGCAAAAAGAAAAGAAAAATCGAAAAAAAAAGAGAAAAGAAAAGAAAGAGAGTTTATAGTTAGTAGTTCTTTTGTAATAAAGACACTTATGCCTAAAGTATAGAACACTCTTCTATCATATCCATTCATATGTCATCGTTCATATCACCATTATATCCTACATCGCATATCCATTATCCATCATATCACCATCCTACCTCATATCATCATATCCTTCCCATTTCATTTCCCCCTCACCCATATACATCCATATTTCCCCTAGGTGTTGGGGCAAATGAAAGTCGACGTGGTGAATAACTCGACGTTCTCACTATAGTGATTAGCATTCTTTCATGAGATCATTTTCTTTCAAATTGTTCGTTCTTTCTTATGCGTGTGTGAGACGTTTGAACTTGCTTACATTTACTCACCTACTCACACACAAGATACACTAACCCATATCTCGAGAGTTCGTTTGAGAGAGAGATATCCGTGAGATTTGAAGTTGAAGCGTTGATTCCGAAAAGGCAATCTAGGAATTACTCTTATGATACTCGACTCATTTTGACTGATCCACACTACACACGTTGAGTTCTAGGAAGGATGTGCCTTGAGTATTTACTTAGCTAAACTTTTAACACAATTCTAGCTTGTATTTCTGAAAATATTTTTCTTGTGATGAATTGTGCGATTATTCTTTGTCTAATAAGAGATTGACTGCCTTTCAATAAATTTTTGAAAATAAGAATTTTGTGGGTATATTCCCTGCAAACCCTCACGAGACACAACTCGTCATGTAGGGCAACCTATAGGTTTAAAGGCTTATTGCACATGCTAAGTGCAATCGCAAGTGTCCGCGAAAGTGGTACACTTTTGGTTACTTATCTGTCTCTTTCTCTCTATATTATTGCTCGAGGACTAGCAACACTCTGTTTGGGGGTGGTGTGATAAGCACCCAAAACTGTACAATTTATACCCCGAATAGACGTATTTTAGTTGCAAATTCTTGACAATATGGGTCTTATGTGCTTAAATGTTTGTCATGCAGGCTTAAGTGCAGTTGCGGTATCAAAAGCTACATTTAGAGGTCAATTGCAGTTAAAATGGAGCTAATACCCTTGTCTCGTACCCTAACCTACCCTAAACTTATTCCTAAACCGTCACCCAAGCCCCGTGTGTGTTGATTTGATCCCTTTTTATTTTTTTTAGATTTTTATTTAGTGTCGTTTTATTTTTTAGATTTTATTTAAGAATTAATTAGAATTTGTAAGTTTTATTTACTATTTCTATTTTTATATTTTATTTTATCTTTATTTTTTATTAGTTTTATTTTATTAGAATTAGTTTTTTTTAGGATTTCATTTATTTTTAGATTTATTAGATTTTATTTTTTTTAGGCTTTTAGTTTTTAATCTTATAGATTTCTATTTTTATTTCTTTTTAGATTTTATTTTTTATTTTTGTGTCTTTTATTTTATAGGATTATATATTTTTAAGTAGTTATTAATTAATTTTTATTCTTAGTTTTTAATTTAGTTGTATTTAGTTTTTTTTTTTAGAGTTTGTTCAGTGTCGTGTCTATTTTATTTTACTTCTTATTTTTATTTTAGTTTAGTTTAATTTAATTTTTAATTTAGATTAATTTTAATTTTAGTTATAGTTTATATTTTCTAGGGGGTCCTATTTACACACACACAACTTATCCTACACCTCCCTAACCCTCACCCTCACACTAACCCCATACATCCGCACCACACCACAAGACCACACTTAATCTTCTACCTTTAACCCCCATCTATTTCTCTCTCCTCTTCCCAACAACCCAACAAACTCTCCTCTCTATCACTTCTCAAACCAACCAGTAAACTAACTGCTGAGGACCCCCTTGCCCGGACCACCATACCCGCCGAAATTCGGTGCTGTTTCACCTCCATGCGGCGACCCCCAAATATCCTCGTCGGCGTCGCCTTAACACCAGACACTACCCAACCCGGATACCCCCGACCCCCGCCTGCTCACTCCGACGCCGGCGTCAACCCGGCTGTCTCAACGCTCTGCCTTACCCCGCCGGCAGCCCCTTCCTGCTAACCCTCGCCAACCAGCCCGATCCGGCCTCCTCTCCTCTCCGGTGTCAGACTTCCGACGGACCTCCATACAAAATCCGACCCCTCCGACTCGGGCCCATACCCGAGACCAGCACCCTGTCCGCCCCATGCCAACTCCGAGGTGATTCCGACCCACCATGACAGCTTCGACCATGAAAGGCTTGACCCAACTCCTTCCAAACCTTCAAAAATCATACCAATCCTTGAAACCCATGAGCAACCCAAAACCCATTTGTCCCATTTTCACCTTCTAAAAACCGTGGCCTGCTAAAAATCAACAAAACCCAAGCCAAGACCTAGTCAACCGATTTCCCCACATGTTTTATACCAACTTTTCTCCCTTTTCAAAATTACCCCCAATTCCTTTTTAAAACAAATTAGATTATATCCTCACACCTCACCTTTCCACATGACCTTACCATAATCACATGCTCTTTTCTAATTCCTAAAATACCCTCACCTTTATTTCAAAACCTCTCCCCATTTTATCATACACCATGAACCTTCCAAAAATGTCTCTTAACTCCATGTGTGCCATGCCTACTATATATTGAAGATGAAGACCCCAATAAAAAGAGCTTTGGGAGAGAAGAAGAATAGAGAGAGAAAATTGTAGAGAGAGTTAGAGTTTTTGAGTTAATTTTTTTTAGAGATAAAATTTTGTTAGAGTGTGTAACTATTAAAAATTGTTGAAGAATCGAAGTCTAGTGCTATTTCAAGAGGAATTTTGGTTTGATCATCTTTTCCTTAATTTTCATTACATGCTTTTAATTGTTTCTAATTTTTATTGGATGATGATTATGGAGGGGTAATCACCCCATTCAAGGGGGAGATTGAAACCCTCATGAATCCAAATCAAACTAGTTGTTAATTTTAATTTTGATAATTTTCTTTGAGTTGTATATTTAATCCCACTTTATTTTCACATTGAGAAATGGAAAATCAACTTTGAGAAAGGTATGAAAATTTAATTAATATTTGATTAAGTGATTTAAGCTAGAGATAGACCTATCATTTGATTTTAATATTAATCTAATTTTCATCTACTCTTGACTTCATTAATTTCTTTCAATTTAAAATTAGTTCGACAAATTATTCCTAGGGGATAATTTGTTTGATTAATTTTAATTCAATTAGAGTAGTGCTTGTGGGAATTAAATTTACTTTTCTAAAAGAGTATTTAATTAATTCACTAGTTTAATGAGACTTAGCTTTTGAATTAATTAAATATTTTGGAAATTGATGAAATTAAAGTAATACAAGTTTAGTTGATTTGGGGAATTGAGGGTGGATTTCTCTTCCCTTGAATAATTTTTTCTCATTTAATTACACTCTCACTCATTTCCATCAATCACTAGTATTTTTGTCACACTTTATTTTAGTTTTATTACTCCTATTTTTGTTATTAGACTTAGTTATATTCACTCATCCTCAAAACTTGTTTTAATATTGAGAAAGCATAAAAAAAAAATTGAAAAATATAAAACAAAAAAATTGAAAAATATAAAATAATTTTTTTTTTAGAAAAAGTGACTTGCGCAAATTTTTCTCTTATGTGTTTCATCCTTGAAGTTGGTTCGATAATCCCTTACTTACCTCTATATTTTTAGTGTTTTATATTTGTTGTAGGTATTTGAGGATTTTGATTAGCTTGGTTCCATCGACGACATACATACAATATCAAGCAAAAATTAAACACCATTCATACAAGAGATTGTGGACTTTCCCACACCGTCGAAATTCAAAGCCCCAGTAGTAACACCAAAATATGATGCCAAAACTGATCATGTTCTCCATATAGAACAATACCAAGCAGCTGCTGATATCTATGCTGTTCCAGACGAGATGCGATGCCGGGCATTTTCAGGAACCCTTACTGGATCTACTCAGATGTGGTACAATAACCTTCCTCGGGCTAAAATTGCGACTTTCTTTCAGCTAGTAGAGCTCTTCATTGGAAATTTTTTGGATCTAAGCCAGTCATACGAGTAGCACACTTGCTAAGTGTTAGACAAAAGGCAGGTAAGAGCACTAGGGATTATATTACTCGTTTTAATAACGAGAAACTGGAAGTTATTGATTACGAGGAGAGAACTGCAATTACTTCTTTGATGAGTGGATTGTTGCCCAATAAATTGTACTATACTTTAGCCAAAGATTCACCCAAGACCATGGCAGTACTGATGGCAAAAGCAACAAAAATTATGAATGCCGAGGAAGCCATGGCTACGAAGAAGAACGCAGACACTAAGGAGATCAAGGTGGAAGATGGTAAAACTAAAAAGAAGGAATAAAAGAACAATGGTGGTAACAGGCAATCAAAGGGTAAGCAAGCATTGGAACAGATGAAGAAATACGGAAATTATACTCCCTTGAAGGTGGATATAAATCACATTCTGGAAGAGATAAAAAACAGCGAGGAACTAGCTTGGTCAGCAAAAATGAAGGCAGATCCTGATGAGAGAGACAAGTTCAAATATTGCGAATTCCATAAAGATCATGGTCACACGACCAAGCGTTGTATAGCTCTTCAGAACGAAATTGAAGCACTCATTAGACGAGAAAAACTGTCCAAGTATGTTAATCGTCAAAACGGTGGTCGAACCAATGAACGAGGAAGGCAAAGGTCTAAATCTCCTCTCCGAGCAAAAGATGACAAGAAAAGGGATCATGAATATGATCCAGAAGATGACCCCGATCTTCCCAAAAGACCAAGGCAACCAGAACGTGAGGTATTTTCAATTCGTTTTGGATCATTTGATTGCAATGTCATTACAGGTGGAGATGCAGGAGGTGGAGACCTTACTGCAGAGAGGAAATCTTACCTCAGTGAGGATGAAGCTTGTTCGTACATTCAATGAATAAATCTAGCTGAAGATGATCGCCCAAGGAAGGTGAACAAATATAAACTGGTCATCGGTTTTTCTAAGAACGACCTCGCAGGTGTGTTATATCCTCATGATGACCCATTGGTGATCAAAATGAGGATGAAGGAAGTAGTGATTTCACGAGTATTGGTGGATAATGGCAGCTCGACAGATATTATGTTCTACCCATGTTTTGATAGTTTGAACCTAAAACTATCCCAGTTGGAGCCATATCATAGGCCCATCCTCGGTTTTACTGGCGAGAAAGTTTTTCCACTTGGGACGATCAAGTTGGATATGTTCATCGGTACATGGCCTGCTTGTCGAAACAAAAAGAGTACACTTTTTGTGATGGATAAAAATGTCCAGTCAGCTTACAATATCATCATGGGAAGAGTAGGTTTGAAGAAGTTCGAAGGAATACCATTTACTATACATCAATGTTTAAAATTCCCAACCAACTTTGGAGTAGGAGTGGTGAAGGGTGACCAAAAAGTAGCTCGGGAATGCTCCTATTCATCTGCCGAGCAGAAAGAGCGTGAAGAATCCAGGAAGAAGACTACTACTTATCAGGTAGATGAGATACAAGATGCGGATATTGAGACTTTAGACCCAAGAGATGAGTCTCAGCTCGTTAAGGGTCAAGTCATGGAGGTTACTGAAAATATCATTCTGGACGACGAACACAACTCAAATCGGTGCGTCGTTGGATACCCCATTAAAATAGGAATTGATAGCTTTCTTGAGAAGCAGGAAACAAACTTTTGCATGGAGCCACGAAGACATGCCAGAGATAGACCCAGCTTTTCTATGTCACGAGCTTAATGTGAACAAGGAAATCAAGCCAGTGAAGCGAAGAAGAAGAGTGTTCAGCCCTGAAAAGAACCAAGCTATACAAGAAGAGGTCGAGAAGCTTCAGAAAGTCTGTTTTATTGAGGATGTCAAATATCCTGATTGGCTAGCTAATGTGGTGATGGTAAAGAAGAAAAACAACAAGTGGAGAATGTGTGTGGACTTTATTGATCTTAATAAAGCTTGTCCAAAAGATCATTTTCCTCTGCCCCGAATCAATCAATTGGTGGATGCTACCTCGGGACATGAATTATTGAGTTTCATGGATGCTTATTCTGGTTACAACCAGATTAAAATGAAGCCAGAAGATAGGGAGAGTACCTCTTTTATCACCCCAAAGGGAACTTATTGTTATAATGTTATGCCTTTTGGACTTAAAAATGCAGGTGCAACGTATCAGCAGTTGATGAACAAGGTGTTTGCAGAGCAAATCAGTCACAATATGGAGGTTTATATTGACGATATGCTGACGAAGTGCAAGAAAGCTGCTGATCATCTAATTGATCTAGGCCAAACCTTTGATCAACTAGATAAATATCAAATGAAATTGAACCCTACTAAATGCACATTAGGAGTACGAGAAGGCATGTTTCTCAGGTATATTGTCAACCAACGAGGTATTGAAGCGAACCCTGAAAAGATCAAGGCTCTATTGGGGCTACGATCTCCAACGACGAAGAAGGAAGTGCAAAGTCTCACAGGGCGAGTTGCAGCACTTAATTGATTTGTGTCACGAGCAACTGATAGATGTCTCCCATTCTTCAAAACACTCTGAAAAATGTTTGAATGGAATGATGAATGCGAGAAGACCTTTCAAGAGTTGAAGAAATAACTGGGAGCTCCTCCATTGTTGTCCAGACCAGTGATGGGAGAAAGACTATACTTGTATCTAGCAGTTTCAAAAAACGCAGTGAGCTCGGCGTTAATAAGAATGGAGGATGGAGTATAAAAACCAATCTATTACACTAGAAAGGCCTTCTGAGGAGTAGAGATCAGATATCCAAGACTGAAAAAGTTTGTACTAGCGTTGATCAAAGCGAGTAGAAGAATGAGGCCACATTTCTAAGCTCATACCATAGTCGTGTATACTGATATGCCGTTAAGGCAAGCTCTTCATAAACCAGAAAAATCAGGGATATTGATGTACTGGGCAGTAAAACTTGGTGAATTTGACATAGTTTATGAGCCTAGATCGTCGCTTAAAGGGCAGGAAGTGGCAGATTTTATCACAGAGTTCACCTATCCTGACACCTCTGAAGAGAAGAAGTTGAATACCAACCAGCTTGTGGATGTTACAGGATCATCAAATTTAAACCCCGACCAACTTAAGTTGGTTGACGAGCAAGAGAAGATGGTCGACGAGAAACAAGAAGTGCTAGAGGGGGATATAAAGAAGCAACAAATATTCCACCGAGGAATTTTATCCGATCAAAAATTTGATGATCAGTTACCCATATGGAATTTGTATATAGATGGCTCTTCGTGCAATGCAGGTAGTGGAGCAGGGATTATTTTGAAAAGTCCAGATGAGGTCGATATGGAGTATGCTCTGCGCTTTCAGTTTAAAGCTTCTAATAATGAGGCCAAATATGAAGCAATGATTGCAGGTTTAAGTCTAGCGAGAACGATGAAGGCATAGCAGGTTGTTGTATTCAGCGATTCGCAGTTGATCGTAAATCAGATTCTTAGAGTATATGCGGAAAAGGGAGAGTTTATGATCAAGTACCATGCGAAAGCAATGGAATTGGTATCGAGTTTTATTGTTGTTCAGCTGGTCAGAGTACCAAGACTAGAGAATGCAAGAGAAGAAACACTAGCCCGATTAGCATCAGCCACACGCACCGAGCTACGAAGAACAATCCCAATAGAGATTCTAGCTGAACGGAGCATAGACAAAGATCTGGTCATGAACTTCATTGCTCTTGATTTAGGACCATCATGGATGGATCCCATTAGGGCCAATATTGAAGAGGGAACCTTGCCAATTAACAAACTCACAACTAAGAAATTGAAGTTCAAAGCTGCTCGTTATGTACTAACTAATGGTATTTTATATAAACGAGGAGTTATAGCAACGCTACAAAGATGTGTTCATCCCTTCGAAGTGAAAGACTTGATCGAAGAAGTTCATGAGGGGTCTTGTGGAGCCCATGTAGCTGGTCGAACGCTCTTACAAAGGATAACCACGCAGGGATACTACTGGCCAACGATGAGGGCTGACTGCGCAGCTTATGCTAAAAAATGTGACAAATGTCAACGCTTCTCGTCCATCCGAAGAACTCCTCAGGCATTGTTAACACCCATAACCTCCTGTAACACCCCCGCCTAATTAAATACCGGGTGGCCAGTCCCATACCAAATTAAAACAGAATATACAGTTGGCTCATTCTTAGCATCACTGTCAAAAACATTTATAACTTACCCAATACTCAATTAAGCTGGTGTTAAAAACTTTCCAAATTTAAATTTCAATAAAACCATTTTTTTTAGTTTAAGCATAACCCAACACATTTTATTCTACAACACTGATAACATAATAAATAACTCAAAAGAATTTAAATGCAATTGGAATAAACATTCCCAAATAATATAAATCCTTTACAATAATCCCAACAATGTTAAATGTATTAAAAAGTTCCGAATACAATAAAATTTGACCTCGATAGAAAAGATAACTGAAATCCTTTGGGCGACATGCCCTAACTAAGAATACTGTGAATCAAAAAGATGATAGGCGTCTAAGCAAAACTCCATAGCTCCATAGCCCGTCACAATCAACTATGGTTGGCGTCCCTGTTGCTGGACACCTGATTTAGAGATACAATAGAAGAGAAAATATGCAAGGAAACGGGTCAGAGCCCGAATGTGTAGATTATTTTTAAAACAGCAAGTATTTAACAAGTGCAATAAAGCATTTATTATGTACATGTTAGATCCAACTCTCACTTGTAATTCTCACCTCTCAACTAGAGTGCACACTTAACGTTTCCTATTAACCTCCTAGTTCATGGTTCCTCTTTTCTAGTCTCCATATATAAATTCCATTCCCATATCATAATCCCCGTATGTCCCATACCATACGTCACATTATTATTCATTTACATCTCTTCTTTATATGATTAGTTTCTCATTAACATGAATCATTACTCATTAATATGAATCGTTTCTCATTATCATGAGTGAAGCTTTTCAATTCTATAAGCATAAACATTCATTAACTTAATTCCATTATCTTTCTCTATTCACCGTTATCTACAATTATCACCGTAGATAGATTTAACCACAATATATATCCATTTAATCATTTAATCCATTATATATATATATTCATATATAATACGGCACCCCGAGTCACAGTTGTGGTGCAATGCATTACTCTGCTATCATGTCCCATCATCACAGGTCGCCGAATAGGGGACTACAGGTTCGGTAAGATTCCACGAACCACAATCAACAACAAACAAATTGGAGGCGAACATAGTTCTCGTATCCATGGGTCATGCACATACCTACGTACCCACAGTCAGCGGACTTATCAACTCCCTGATAAGTCTTTCATAGACCTATGTTCTCGAGCGACAAATCAAAGATCCCATGGATTCATCAGGATATGACTGCCCTCACGCGCGAACCTCCCACCGATAGCAAGTAAGCTAGGTATGTCATACACATAAATCAATAATAAATCAAACAGGTATTATCATACCTATAATATAATATCAATAAGGTAATTATCACTACCCTAAGATATTTCCCATACGTAGCATTATATCTCTTTTAAATTCCACGTATTAAAATACCATATCTTTACTTCATAATTTAATTATCCTCGCATCCTATAACATCTCTCCACTCCCGACGTCGTTAAGGTTCATGCGCGGAGCGTCTCGCAAAGCGAAATCCAAACAAGGAACCCCTCCAATACACTACTACTTAACTTTGTCAATCGAGGAGGTCCGACAACTACAACTATGCAATCGGGATAACCTCATACCTCTTTCAACCAAATGTGTTCTAAACTCCCATCTCTATCCAGGAGACACACCGCTACGCTCTTGTAATACACTCAGTCCTTGCGTAATCAATAATGAGTTTAAACTCAATCCTTGATGTTCAAATTGTAACCCTAAGGCTACCCTCACTCAATACACAAGATTCAAATAGGTTTTTCCTCAACATATATTCAGTAAGAATTCACTAATATCCTACTGGTCCATAACATCATTTCTCCCGAATTACTACGAGTTAAATTCTCCTTTTCATTAAGGTTAAAATCGATAGTTTCAAATCTCTTATAAACACATCTTCTTTCACTTTGGATTAAACCCTCTTGTAAACTTAAGGATACCCAGGTGTTATATTCAATCACCCCTACTGGTCCTATTTTTAATCCTCATACATCTTCATTTAGAATTTAACAAATGAATCTAGCAACCGAAATTCCATTCGATATTATTTTCATCATTTTAATCACTTGGATCTAAATCAAATTAATTCAAATCTTATCAAGGGTTTACTGATATTTCTAGGTCCCAAAATATCCAAATAATAATCACCAAAGATCCACAAAAGGTTTGGGATAAGAATCAACATTTAAAAAGAAACAACTTTACATAATCTGGGGAGGTCGATCGATCGAAGGTAGGGGTCGATCGATCGATCACTCAGGTCCAAGCCTGGTTTTTCTGCATTTCAGCAACTACGGGTTTCACCATTTTTACTCATTCAAACCTTCATATTAACCTCCAAAATAACTTATAATCTTTACTACATGATATATCAACATATATGAACGATTTCCAATACTCTAAACATCCTAGAATCATCAAGGGATTGGATTAAAAAGCATGTTTATCTCCTTATTTCCAGAAATTATCAACATATCATCTTCAAGAACACATCAATGGTTTTCAGATTTTTCTTCCATATATATATGATTATTTCGTGATTATTTACATCCTACAACATGAGTTAAATTCCTATATCATTTCAGTTTTCAGATACCATTTAATCACTCCATTATTTCTTCCAAACAAGAATAATCTTCTCTTTTCATACTATTCTAACATGGACAATATACGAACTTAAATTGCCATTATTAAACACTTGCCTTTACTGTAGGTCTGATCCTTTGGTGTAGTATATCTCAGTTGGTTGTCCCTTCTTCGGTCAAACTCCGGTGGTGGTTGGTGGTGGTGAACCTTAGTTCTTGTTCTTCTCCTTCCCAAGTGGCTTTTCCCTTCCCAAGCACTCTTACACTCTCTCTAGGAAGATGGCTGCTCTTATTTGTGAAGAGGAGATGAATAACCCCCATACACTTAATCTACCAATACTTATAATAGTGCCAAATCCGTAATCACTATTCATCCCCCCTAGAAAAATGACCAAAATGCCCTTTCGGGTTGTCTATTCATTTCCAAATGACCCGAGACTCAAAATTAACATCCAAATAGACTTTTCTGACTATTTCAAACCTTCCGGACGCAACGACGCAGTCGAAATGACTATTAGATTGATAGAAAATAAATTTCATTTTTAATTTAATAAACTAGTCCCGACACGTCCCATACCGCGTCTGACTAAAAATATAAATTACCGAATTTATATCATACAGTCATATCAATGACATCACATTCATATATTACCTAAATACCTTTAAGTAATATTCATAATCATCCATTTTAATATCCACCATCCGGATAAAACCCGAATGAATTAATTAATAATAAAATCTAATTAATCCATTAATTTAAAATATAACCCATTTTAAAAGTCATTTAAAATTATGGGGTATTACACCTCCCCTTGGCCATTCGATATATGGGGAATAGACTTGGTCGGACCACTACCAACAACTAAAGGAAGATTCAAATATTTAGTGGTCGCAGTGGAACATTTTACGAAATGGGTGGAAGCTGAACCCCTCATTGATATGACATATAGCAAAGTCTATCAATTTATTTGCTAGAATGTAATTTGCAAATACGGCCTCCCACATGCATTCATTACTGACCATGGAACCCAGTTTGACAACGAAGAATTCGCTGCATATTATCAACAATCGAATGTATTGAAGGTCCATTCTGCACCAGGTCATCCCCAAAGCAATGGACAAACTGGGGTGACAAATAGAACATTGCTAAATGGTTTGAAAAAACGACTGGATGATGCAAAGGCAAATTGGATTAACGAGCTACAGTCTGTGCTTTGGGCATATCACACCACACCACGAACAGCAACTGGAGAGTCCCCATACATGCTGGCATTTGGGAGTGAAGCTGTCATACCTATTGAATTAGGTCTACCTACACATAGGGTACTTAATTTCAATTCTCCTATTAGTGATTTGACGAGAAGATTAGATCTAGATATGCTAGAAGAAGTCAGAGAAGAAGCAGATATAAGAAATGTCGTGTATCAACAACGAACAACTTCGTTCTATAATAAAAGAGTCAAGAAATGTGATTTGAAGGAAGGGGATTATATGTTGAAGAAAGTCATCCAAAAGCATAATAAACTAGAAGCCAACTCGCACAGACCCTACAGAGTGACAGAAGTTGTTCGTCCAGGGACATGCAGAGCATCTTTGAAAGTATTATCAGTAGTTGAAATTTCTATGTAATACAATTTTTTCAATATGAATAAAGTGAGGTTTTCCCATTTTCTTTGTTCGTTAATTTTTTTTCAAAATATCAGTGTTACACACTATACAAGCCAATGACCACCAACTCTGGTTGGTCGGCAAATCAATTACCACCAACTCTAAGTTGGTCGAGAAGCAAATACCACTAACTCTAAGTTGGTCGGGAATCAATTACCACCAACTCTAAGTTGGTCGGGAAACAATTACCACTAACTCCGGTTGGTCGGGAATCAATTACCACCAACTCTAAGTTGGTCGGGAAGCAATTACCGCCAACTCCGGTTGGTCGACAAATCAATTACCACCAACTCTAAGTTGGTCGGGAAGCAATTAGCACCAACTCCGGTTGGTTGGGAATTAATTACCACCAACTCTAAATTGGTCGGGAAGCAATTACCACCAACTCCGGTTGGTCGGCAAATCAATTACCACCAACTCTAAGTTGGTCGGAAATCAATTAGCACCAACTCCGGTTGGTCGGCAAATCAATTACCACCAACTTTAAGTTGGTAGGAAAATCAATTACCACCAACTCTAAGTTGGTCGGCAAATCAATTACCACCAACTCTAAGTTGGTCGGGAAGAAACTACCACCAACTCCGATTGGTCAGTAAATCAATTACCACCAACTCTAAGTTGGTCAGGAAGCAAATGACCACCAACTCCGGTTGGTCGGTAATTTAAAATAGCACAGGACATTTTTGTTTTTGTTTTTATAGATATACATACGTATTCGTAATTAAATAAAAGAGATATTTCATAAAATATTTCCAAACCAATAACAATTAAAATTGCAAAGAAAACTAAAGATCTCTTCATTAAAACCAGAACAAATTACATATGATAAATTGCAGATTACATGAATGAAGTTCATTACATAACAAACCCTATTCTATAGATTTCTTTCCCTCTACCTTTGACACAGGGTTTATCCCAGCTGGAGGATCATCAAGACTATAAGGAGAATTTATGAAGTTCAGATCTTGCAACATTCTGACGTTAATTATAGAAGGACGATCAAGCAAATGTTCTGGCCGAGATATCTCAAAGTTTGAATGGAGACTATAGTCATAAAGATACTTGGATATTAGAATACGAGGAATGGCCCGAGCTGGAATCCAACTAATGTCAAGCTTGAAAGGAGGCACAGGTAGATCAAGAACTCCAGGAGTGTAGTAATCCCACAAAAAATGACCTCTCTCCAATTTTAGAACACAAAGAGCATTCAGCCATCCCTGTTTGTACCCTTCGTTGTTCGACTGTTCTAAACGAGCATCAAGATGGTAGAGTGCTTCATTATAACCAGCCATCCAAAACTCTCTGGGCTGTTTATGGAACTGGTAAGTTAACCTCTCCAGTTACTCGTGGAGATTCTTCACCAGGATGTCCTTATTTTCCAAGGCAGAGATTTGAGTGGAAAGTTGCTCGCTGAGGTTCAGATTCTTCTTAGACAGCTCTGCTAAAGCTTAGTTATGTGTCATCAATTAAACTGCCTGATTTTCCAAAGCTGCTTGAGTTCTTGCATCTTCAATAGAGATCCGACCAGCCCTTGCTCATCCCCGAGAAGAAGATCTTGCTCATCCGCGAGTAGAGGTAGAAGGTCCAACTCTTTTTAAAGTTTCCAATTCATCTCTCAAGTTGTCGTTCTCTACTTCCAAAAAAGAGAAACCTTCATCATTGACAGGGACCAAAGCTCCCGAGTAAGATGCTGCAGATTTTAGTCGGGATATATCCTCTTGCAAAACATTATTTTCCTTATCCAATAGTTTAGCGATTTGCCTATGCTCCTCAACCTCAAGCTTTATAATGCTCTCTTTCTTTTCGTAGGCAGCGATGAATTTATCATATCCTTTTTCAGCATTTAACTCTTGATATTTCTTCTCGTACCCTTGGTACAAAAGCAGGGAGGACTCTTTGTACTGCTACTGGAGTTCCTTTATAGTTCCTTGAAGATCCTCAATCATCTCATAATAAGCTACATTATTGGCAATAGCTCGGTCGAGCAAGCACTTCAGATATTGGTAAGCCTCAACTGATCGGTCAGAAATACCTGATCCGAGGATGTCAATTATTTGAGCCTCATTCAGATCTACATGACCAGCTTTGAAGTAGTCATTGCATTTCTTCATCAAGTCTGTGTCATGAGCTGATAATAGTTCCATCCTGGCCACAAACTAGCAAAGAGAAGCCATAAACAGGATCAATAATGATAAAGACAGTGCAAGAAGAAGAAAGACGATATGAATAACCAAAAGTTCAAATTTTTGTTCATCAAAAGGTAAATACAAAGCTCAAGGTTACATTCAAAAGGAATAACAAAATTAAAACCCGAGCAACTTTACACCTTCTCCTTGTGTTATATAACTTCCTCGAAAGGCTGGGATGAGGAGGTTGGTTGCTCGGAAGATAGTGGAAGTTACTCGACTGAGGTACTGGTGGATGAAATTATTCGTAGAAAGTTTGAACAACTGGAACAGGAGGAACTTGATCTCCAGTCATCATGGAAGATTCCTCTGAGGCAGCTTCATCCTCTTCTTCTTCCCCAAGAGAAGGAGGAGGGCCGTGAATGTGTTGCTGGAACAATTCTGAATTCTCAATAATTTTCATCTCTTTCAAAGTAGCAACCCATCCATCCCTAAAGTACTTGAGGCTGGCATACTCCATTTGCGCAGTCATGGCAGCCAAGCCCTTGTTCCAGCCCTTATCCCAACCAGCACTGAACGATTTTTTGACAGCCTTTTTCCTCTTTTCTTTCTCCGAGGAGGTCCTTTCCCTAAGGAGCTCCTCGATAGTTTTCAACTTCCCTTCCACCTCTTCCTTCTGGCGATCAACCTCATGAAGTCTACCAACTTCTTCTTCAGCAGTTTTGAGCTTATTCTCAAGCTCTTCAGCATTCTTGAGTTTCTCCTCAAGCTCTTTATTGTTCTTCTCAAACTCTTTCATTTTCCTCTCCAACTCCTGGGAGGCCTCCACAGTTCGATCTCTCTCTTGCTCAATGGACTTGAGTTGCTTCTCCCAAGCCACTTTATCTTCTTCATACTTTTGACAAGAATCCTTTAAGGACTGAGTTAGACCAACAAAAGCTTCCTCTATACCTCCCGAGGAGCTTGAAGCTTTAATAGCCTCATCCTTCTTCAGAATACTGTTGAAACATGTTACCAGCTGAAGAAAGAAATAATTTTGAGTCAATGCAGGGACATATCAGTGAAAAATGAAAACTTAGACTAGTAAAACTTACTGAGGCAATATGTTGAGCTGCCAAGGCAGTGACCCTGTCACGAGGAAGAGTGTCTTCAATACCTTGGATTTCTGGGAGAATCTAAGATTTCACAGAGCCTATGTTAGAGGTCGGAGGAACAAAAGTGGGAACACCACTTTCAACATTTAAAGGTTAAAGGACAGGCCCAACAGGTCTCTCAGACGAACTTTTCTTCAATCTCCTTGGGGGAGCAGGAACAGTTTCAACTAAAGACGATGTCTTTGTTGGAGATATGACGATAACCTCACTTTGAGGAGAGATAGCAACAACCTTGCTTGGAGCCACAAGGGGCTTCTCAATAACTTTCTCGGTAGCAAAAGGAGGAAGCGCATCAATAATTTTTGTCCCTTCTTCTGGGACATTTTGTTTGCTTTTCTTTTCCTCCACATTGGCAGAGTCTGATTTGTCAAAGAAGGCGGGAGCTCTTCTTCTCTTCCTTATGTTACTAAGGGGAATATTCGATTCAGGGGAGGAACCTTCCACACTAGTTTCAGAAGTTGGTATTTGGTCGATGTTAACCACCACTGGATGAGCAGTGAAGGACGAAGTATAGCTCTTGTACTGCAACAAACAAGAGGCTGATCTGATATGTTCGTCAGCAACGAATTGGTGTAAACTCCAGATAAGTTTCAAGTGCCTTAAATTAACATCAGTTTCTTTCGGAGACTTTCTCTTGCTGTCAACTGCAAATAACCAAAAATCAAATATCAGCAAAGCATTTTATCAAACATGAAGAAAACATAATTTCAAAAATAGAACAAAAATAAAAACAACCTATCCCATTGCCATAAGGAGGACATCTAGGACCTTGATATACGTCATCTCCATTTAATGGATGATGTTGCCAATTTTTCATTACCACTACATGTTCAAAATAATCCTTGTTGGCATCAGGAAGATTGACAACTAATGCCCTATTCAAAAACCTAGTTTTCAAATAAAAAGTACTATCGCTAACAACCCATCTATGGCAATACATTATCTCTGGAATCCCTAAACGGGTTCCATGGAGTTGGTTCAACCTATGAACTCTATTAACTATTCTCCACGTATTTGGCGCTATTTTTGCAGGTACAATGTCAAAATATTGACAGAATTCCAAACATAAAGGATTTGGAGGGGAAAAAAAGCCACATTCGGCCACAAAGAGACTTGGGAACCAATGTCCCTCAGCCAAAGAAAAATAGTCAGAAGGTTCAGAAAGTTCTTCCAATATGACCCATGAAGGAATTGAAAATTCAGAGCGAAATTTTTCAAGAGATTCAACAAGGTAAGCCATGATGAACAAAGTAAATAAAAGAAAAGGAAGAAAATCTTACAGGAAATGAGTGAATCAGTTGACAACGAACGATGGAAGAAAACGAACGAATAAGATAGAGAAGAAATGAATAGTTCAAAGATACAGATTTGAAAAAGTAAAAGACGATAGGATTTTCTGCAGCGCTTAAATACCTTACCTTGGGAATGGGTAAAAATAATGATTACAAAGAGAGACGTTTCCGTTTCCGGCACCTAAAAGGAGAAAAAGGGCACAAAAACCGAAGCAGTTAGAAAAATTCAAAATATTCGTGAAGTCTGATTCTATGAATTCAAAGAAGAAATAAGTAAAAGGAAAACACTCCTAAAATTCAGGATGACTATTTAATCCCACCATATTTCGAGAAGAATGTTCCACACTCCTCCTCAACCTCGAACTGTGAAACATTGGGGGCTTCTGTTGATACCAAATTTATTCTGCTGATATGGACCTATTACTTAAAGACGCGTGTTATCCTAGGTGGAAACTGTAAATGTTTATACCGAGTTACTCAATCCCCCTTAGGAACTACTATACTCCAAATAACTCAAGATCACAGAGCAACTAAAAAGCCACGAGGAGCCCAGGGGCCCCGAGCAGCTCAAGCATGTGGAGCTACTTAGGCGGTCCGAGCTACTAAGTCGGTCCGAGAAACTCAAATACTTGTGGCGTACGCATCAAGGAAGATCGAAAAATAATTGCGTATTAAATGTACAGTTATTATCGTACAGATGTATACGCCTAATAGACAACTATGCATTATTCTTTCACATGTACAGCCTCAAGGCTATAAATACATTGTAATCTCCCCATTAGAGGGACAGGCTGAATCTCTTGATAAAATCATTTATCGAGAATTCCAGGCAAAACCATCAGTAATACAAAAACAGTGGATGTAGGCCATTCTCTTAAGGCTGAACCACTTTAAAAATTTATTGTCTTATTTCTTTACTCATTTTTATCTGTGATTAAAATAATTAGGTCAAATCTAATTTTTTACATCAACAAATGGGTAGGATTGTTTTGATCTTATATCCATAGATTTGATATATAATTGTTAGTTCATTGCAGGAAAGGAGTACCTCACTAAGCTTAATGCTTATTATTTATATTTTAACATTTTTAGGTTTGTACGCTGCCAGCTAGGATACCATATGATTGGTGATTTTGAGAGCTACACCATTAGGAAGAGTTGGGGTTTATATATGGGGATTTTGTTATTGTCACACTGGGAATTTTACTACACTCATACATTGTATATATTGAGTTAGAGTGGTTTAGCTTGATAACTGTAATAGTTAATCATAGTATTGTAAGTCCTCTTAATTTTGACTCTGATGTTAATTATGTTATGGTACAAAGAATAATATTATGATCATTATGTACATTACGCATGAAAATATTGATAAATTAATTATACTTCAAGTGGGTTAAAGATTTGATTTGATTATTAGAATGGATTTAGGTTTGGGGTGTGTCCATTAGTGGTATCAGAGCATTTAGGTTATAAATTCTTGATGTGTGCTAGGGTTAGATGGAAGTTATTGGTTCTCTTTGATATTGTTGAATTGTTTATGTACTAATCAATAATTTAGTATTATAAACTATTTATGTTGGTTGTTAGAACTTTGTTGTATTATAGATAATTCAGATGGAACCTGGGAATGGACAACATAGAGAAGATGGAGTAGCTTCTCATACAAAGGATACTGAAATAGAGTAGAGTGTTGCTGGAAGGGCTAGAGAGCATGAGCAGTATCTCATGACTACAGAGATGCAAATAATGGCACAAGCAATGCTGAGGATGAACAACATGAAAGGAATATGGCATTAATGGCAGAACAACAGACTAAATATCTTGAATCAAAGATTCTAGCTAGAATTGAGAAAGATGCAAGGAAGGAAATGAAAGATTCCATGTATGAAAAGTTACTGAAGTTAAGTCCACCAAAATATTCAGGGTCAGTTGAACCTACAGAAACTAAGATGTGGGTTAGAGATCTAGAGACTATCTTTACAGTGATGAAAGTTATAGATAACCAAAAAGGGAATTTGGATGTGTTTAGGCTAAAAGGAGAGGCCAAATATTGGTGGGAAGCCAGCTGCCATTTGGTGCCCAAGATGGAAGGTAGTGATGTTATTACTTGGGTTGAATTTATTAAAGATTTTTATGTTAAGTGTTTTCCTAAAGTTTATAGGAGGGAGAAGGTTAGGGAATTTATAAATTTTACCCAAGGAAAAATGTCTGTGAGGGAGTATGAGGCTAAATTTATAACTTTGTCTAGATTTGCTACTAAATATGTAGAGGATAAGGAAGAAAATATAAGTAAGTTCTAAGAGGGATTAATTTGGAGCATTCAAAATAAAGTG
The DNA here is from genome assembly GCA_949130495.1 of Sambucus nigra. Classification (NCBI taxonomy): domain Eukaryota; kingdom Viridiplantae; phylum Streptophyta; class Magnoliopsida; order Dipsacales; family Adoxaceae; genus Sambucus; species Sambucus nigra. The sequence continues at coordinate 329,102,791 of OX422217.1, read as the reverse complement.
GCTACTTATGAGTTAGAAGATTATTATTTTTTGGTGAATAAAGTCGTAATAGAAGAAAGGCAAATGAACCAAGGGGTGGCGAGTAAAGAGAGTTTTAAGAAAACTAGATTCGACGCATCTTAGTCTAAGGGAGGTGAGGGTGGAAGTGTTAAGATGGAACCTCATAAATTTCAGAGAGGTGGTGGAGATAGTGGTAAAGGTCAGGGGAGATTTAATAGAGACAATAGGGATGGAAGATCTTCTAGTCTAATTAGGAGGTCAGGAAGAGGTGAGGCACTGCTGAGAGTTGTTACATATTTCTTTTGTAAAGGGCTTTATAAATTCAAGTGTCCTAAGGTTAAGGGACTGAAATGCTACCATTGCCAAAAAGTGGGGTATGTTAAGAAGAATTGTTCGCAGTTGGCAGAGACTCCAGAAACTTCTAGTGAAACAGCAAGCAGAGTATTACCTACAGGCAGTGGAGCAAAAAGTGTGGGTAGAGGAAAATCTAGTGGTTCCAGTGTAAGTGGATGAGTCATTACGATGAAAGAGGCTCATGTTACTCCAGATATGGCGACATGTACACTTTTTGTTACTGATAGAAGTGCTTATGTTTTGATTGATCTTGGTTCCACACATTCTTTTGTGTCCTATGATTTTGATATGTATCTGGATAGACCATGTGCTCGTTTAGATGTTGGGTTAGGTATTTATATGCCTATGGGGATTTGGTTGTTGCTAAAAATATTTTTCGTGATTGTGTTTTAACCGTGGGGGTTAGAGATACAATTATAGATATGCTTCAATTGGATATTTCTGATTTTGATATAATTTTGGGAATGGATTGGTTATCTAAATATCATGCATCTATGGATTGTTTTTATAAGGAAGTTGTTTTTCATATGCCTAGTGAGCCTGAATTTAAATTTGTAGGGGAAAGGAAAATTGTTTTCAGTTGCATCATTTCTGCTATTCAGACGAGGAAATTGTTAAGTAAGGGTTCTGAGGGTTTTATTGCATATTTTATTGACACTAGGAAGGGGACTTTACAATTAGTCGATGTTCCTATTGTATGAGATTTTCAAGAGGTGTTTTCTAGTGAGTTGCCTGGGTTACCTCTAGAGAGAGAAGTTGAGTTTACTATTGAATTGGCACCAGTGACAAACCCTATTTCTATGGCACCGTATATAATGGCACCTACTGAGTTGAAAGAACTTAAGATTCAGTTGCAAGATTTACTTTATAGAGGGTTCATACATCCTAGTGTGTCTCCATGGGGTGCACCAGTTTTATTTGTGGAAAAGAAATATGGTACCATGCGTTTGTGTATTGATTATAGGAAACTGAATAAAGCTACAATTAAGAACAAATACCCTTTACCTCATATATATTATTTGTTTGATCAGTTACAGGGTGATAAAGTATTTTCCAAGATAGACTTATGATCAGGTTATCATCAGTTGAGAGTGAAGGAGAGCGATATTTCTAAAACTTCTTTTCGTACTCGATATGGTCATTTTGAATTTTTAGTGATGTCTTTTGGAGTGACTAATGCTCCAACTGTATTTATGGATCATATGAATCGTATACTGCATCCTTTTGTTGATTCATCTATGATAGTTTTTATTGATGATATTCTGATTTACTCATGTGATATGGTTGAACATGAAAAGCATCTCATAATTGTTTTAAATGTGTTAAAAAGTAAGCAGTTGTATGCTAAGTTTAGCAAATGTGAATTTGGCTATCACAAGTTATATTTTTAAGCCATGTTATTTCTAGGGATGGTATATGTGTCGATCCTAAAAAGGTAGAAGCTATTATAAAATGGAAGAGGCCCAATAATGTGACTGAGGTGAGGAGTTTTCTGGGTTTGGCTGGGTATTATAAGAGGTTTATAATGGGATTTTCTTCGATTGCCTTGCCAATGACTAAATTAACCCAAAAATATGTTAAGTTTGAATGGAATTCTGATTGTGAAAATAGTTTTGAAGAATTGAAAAGGAGGTTGGTAACCGCACTTGTTCTTACTATTCCATGTGGTGGAGATGGTTTTGTTATTTATAACGATGGTTCACATTAGGGGTTGGGTTACATTTTTATGCAGTATGGTAAGGTTATTGCTGATGATTCTAGATAATTGTGTACACATGAACGTAATTATCCTACACACGATTTAAAACTTGTTGCTATTGTGTTTGCTATGAAGTTGTGGCGTCATTATTTGTATGGTGAAGTGTGTGAAATTTTTACTGACCATCAAAGTGTTAAGTATTTATTTACTCAGAAGGAGTTGAATTTGAGGCAGAGGTGGTGGATGGAGTTAATCAAAGATTATGACTGTACATTTCACTACCATCCAGGGAAGGCAAATGTAGTTACAGATGCTTTGATAGAAAGGCTTTTGAAAGGTTATCTTGTATTCAGTGTGCTAGAGTCGCCCACATTATGGAATTGAGATTGATGGGAGTAGAATTCAATCTAGCATATGGGGATAGATTCTTTGCTCATGTGAGCATGAGGCCTTTATTAGTCACCCGTATTCGTTAATTGCAAAGCCAAGATCCATTTCTGGAGAAGAAACGAAAAGATGTTTGAGATGGTTATTCTCAAGATTTTTGTATTATTAATTATGGCACTTTATTGTATAAGCAACTGTTATGTGTGACTAATGTGGGTGGATTGAAAGCGAAAAGCTTAGACGAGGCTCATAATTCCATTTATACTATGTATCCTGGTAGTACTAAATTGTATAGGGATTTGAAGCAGCATTATTGGTGGAATAATATGAATAAGGAAATAGTTGATTTTATTGCTAAATGCCTTATATGTAAGCAAGTGAAAGTGAAACATTAGAAACCTACGGGTTTTCTTCAGCCATTGCCAATACCAGAATGGAAATGAGATCATATAACGATGGATTTTGTTATTGGGCTTCCTCGATCTTAAAAAGGGTCAGATTTGATTTGGGTAGTGGTGGATAGAATGACCAAGTAAACTCATTTTCTAGTAGTCAAGACTACATATACAGTTGATAGGTAGGCTAGATTGTATGTTAATGAGATTATTCGATTGCATGGAGCACCTGTATTCATTATTTTCGATAGGGACCCTACTTTTAAATCCAGATTTTGTGATAGTTTATAGTATGCTATGGGTACTAACTTAAAGTTTAGTACAACTTTTCATCCTCGGACAGACGGGCAGTCTGAAATAACCATATAGGCTTTGGAGGATATTCTTAGAGCTTGTGTTCTTGATTTCAAAGGTAATTGGGATGAATATTTGCCTTTGATAGAATTCTCATATTGTTGATACCAAAATTAATATGCTGATATGGACGAATAATATGAAGACACGTGTCAATCTACTTGGCACAATAGCAACGAGGAAGTTTATTTCCCCGACCAACTCATGTTCTCTCCGAGCAACGAGGATACACCGAGGAACTTCAGCACTCCGAGGTACTCTAGCGCTCCGAGGAACTCCTGAGCAACGAGCAACCAAGGCGGTCCGAGCTGCACCTCGGTCGTAGCATTAATTGCCAGATAATCAATAGTTCAACTATTCATTGAATGTTTATCATCTTGACGCATACGCTGCATTAAATGTATTACCATTTCATATGTATATCATTTAATGTATCAACCCTTTCATGTACAGCCTAAGGGCTATAAATACCTTGTATCACCCTCATTCAGGGGAATTTCTTGAGAGAACATATACTCGAGAATTCTCAAACATTCAGCAATAACATAACAGTGGACGTAGGCCATTCATATAAGGCTGAACCACTTTAAAAGTCTTTATCTCATTTTATTTATCTGTGATTGAGTAATTAGAGCGATCTAGTTTTTTGCATCAACAGATTGGAGCCGTCTGTGGGAAGAGATTGTTACTATCGTTTTACACCAAAAATCGTTCAACATTAATGGCGGATAATCCATAATCTAGCAATCGAAATGCTGGAAATACTGGAAATCCTTCGAATCCCTCTGCACCTTCAGATCTAGCCGGGATTATGACGAATCTGGCTCAAGGATAAACCGCCATGCAAGAAACAATGAGGCAACTCATACAAACCCTTCATGGTGGTGTACCTGCACGTTCAGGACAGCAAAGTGGTCAGAGGCAAACTTATTTACTTTCTTCACGATCCAGGCGTACTGAGTCACGTCATAATGAGGAGTCTGATGATTTCTCTTATCAACCTGGGCGAACTTCGTCAATAAGGGCTACAGATACTGATCAACATATCACCCTCTCTCCAGAAAGACCCAGTGCTTTAGAAAGACTGAGTAGGGTGTCTCCTTTCAGTCGATTAGGCCCTAGGAGGAATAGGAGTCCACCTAAGACCATGTCGAGGAGTTTTCGACAACCATCAGATCTAAGAGAAGGATCAGCACAATCACGACCAGCTGCTCGTCAAGATAGATCTTAAGAAGCTACCTCAGAACGATCAATTGCTCGAACCAATAGGCCCGAGGAAGGAAATGAAGCGTGGAAAGGATCTCTCCAACGGTTGGAGGATAAATTGGGAGAAATGGCCAAGGCAAAGAACCCACTACAACGAACTTTTGTTCGAGGAACACCTTTTGTACAGGCCATTGTGAATTTTCCTACACCGTCAAAGTTCAAAGCACCTGTAGTGATCCCCAAATATGATGGAAAGACAGATCCTGTTATTCACATAGAGCAATATCAAGCTGCTGCCGACATCTACGTCGTCCCCGACGAGATGAGATGCAGAGCGTTCTCAGGAACTCTTACTGGAGCTGCCCAGATATGGTACAACAATCTTCTTAGGGGTAAGATTTTAACTTTCTTTCAGTTGGCCGAGTTGTTTATTGGCAATTTCTGTTTTGGAGCAAAGCCAGTAAAACGAGTAGCACACTTGTTAAGTGTTAGACAAAAATCTGGTGAGAGTACTAGAGATTACATAACTCGTTTCAATAACGAGAAGCTGGAAGTCATAGATTACGAAGAAAAGACAGCAATCACCGCCTTGATGAGTGGGTTGTTGCCTAATAAATTATATTACACCTTGGCGAAAGATCCACCTAAAACTATGTCAGAGTTGATGGCAAAAGCGGCCAAAATCATGAATGCCGAGGAAGCTATGGCTGCAAAGAAGAATATGGATAAAGACACCAAGGTGGACGTCGACAAGTCTAAAAATAAAGAGCATAAGGGCAATGGCGGTGACAAACGTTCCAGAAATAATAAATCATCATGGGAAGTCCTAAAGAAATACGACAATTATACTCCTTTGAAAATGGGTATTCATCATGTCTTGGAAGAAATCAAGAACAACGAGGAGGTAAAATGGCCAAAGAAACTGAGGTCAGACCCTGATTCGAGGAGTAAGGATAAATATTGCGAGTTTCATAAAGATCATGGACACATGACCAAAAATTGCATAGCTCTTCAGAACGAGATTGAAACACTCATCCGAAGAGGAAAGCTAGCAAAATATGTTGATCGGGGAGGTGAAAGAAAAAATAACGACCGAACTAGAGAGTGGTCTAGATCTCCTCGTCGAGAAGAAGAGAAAAAGAAGAGAAACCATGAAGATGATCCAGATGATGACCCCGACCTTCCCAAGAAACCAAGACAACCAGAACGAGAGGTATTTTCTATACGTTTTGGGTCATTTGATTGTAATGTCATTACAGGAGGAGATGCAGGAGGATGAGACCTTACTGCAGAAAGAAAGGCTTACCTTGGAGAGGCTTAAGCTTGTTCATATATTCAGCGAATAAATCTGGCCGAGGACGATCGTCTGAGGAAGGTAAACAAAGAGAAGCTGGTCATTGGCTTTTCAAAAAACGACCTAGCAGGTGTTCTTTATCCTCACGACGATCCTCTGGTGATCAAAATGAGGATGAAGGAAGTAGTGATTTCAAGGGTGTTGGTAGACAATGGAAGTTCGGCAAACATCATGTACTATTCATGCTTTGACAATTTGAATCTGAAATTATCTTAATTGGAATCGTATCACAGACCCCTCCTGGGTTTTGCTGGCGAGAAAGTTTTTCCACTTGGGACGATCAAGTTGGATATATTCATTGGAACTTGGCCTGCTTGTTGAACAAAAAGAATACGCTTCTTTGTGATGGATAAGAATGTGCAATCAGCTTACAACATCATCATGGGAAGACTTGGTTTGAAGAAGTTTGAAGCAGTTCCATCTACAGTGCATCAATGCTTAAAATTCCCAACAAACTTTGGAGTAGGAGTTGTGAAAGGTGATCAAAAAGTAGCTCGGGAATGCTATTATTCATCTGTCGAGCAAGAGGAGCTTGAGGAATCAAGGAAAAAGACTACAACTTACCAGGTGGAAGAAGATACAGAGATTGAAACTCTCGATCCCAGAGATGAATCCCCACTTGTAAAAGGACAGGTGGTGGAATCTACAGAAAATGTTATTCTGGACGACGAGCACCCTGAACGAGTAACCCAGATAGGTTCATCGTTGGATGCTTCAATAAAACAGGAGTTGGTAACTTTCTTGAGAAATAGGAAGAAAACTTTCGCATGGAGTCATGAGTACATGAGAGGAATAGATCCAAACTTCTTATGTCACGAGCTCAATGTGAATAAGGAGATTAAGCCTATAAAGCAGAGAAGAAGGGTATTTAGCCCCGAGAAGAATCAAGTTATTCAAGAGGAGGTCGACAAGCTCCAGAAAGCTCAATTCATTGAAGATGTGAAATACCCGAACTGGTTGGCAAATGTGGTGATGGTAAAGAAGAAAAATAATAAATGGAGAATGTGTGTTGATTTCACTGATCTCAACAAGGCCTGCCCAAAGGACCACTTTTTATTACCCAGAATTGATCAGTTAGTGGATGCTACATCTGGGCACGAGCTGCTCAGCTTCATGGATGCTTATTCAGGCTACAACCAGATCAAGATGAAACCTGAAGACAGGGAGAGTACTTCTTTTATTACCCCTAGGGGTACTTATTGTTATAATGTTATGCCTTTTGGTTTGAAAAATGCAGGAGCGACATACCAGCGGCTGATGAACAAGGTTTTTGCCGAGCAAATCAGTTGCAATATGGAAGTCTATGTCGATGATATGCTGACAAAAAGCAAGAAAGCTGCTGATCATCTAGTTGATTTAAGTCAGACTTTTGATCAACTGGATAAATACCAGATGAAGCTCAACCCGACGAAGTGCACATTTAGAGTACGAGAAGGAATGTTTCTCGGGTACATTGTCAACCAACGAGGCATTGAAGCAAATCCAGAAAATATCAAAGCTCTTTTAGGGTTGAGATCTCCAACAACAAAGAAATAAGTGCAGAGTCTTACAGGATGAGTCGCAGCGCTCAACAGATTTGTATCTCGAGCAACAGATAGATGCTTACCATTCTTCAAAACACTTCGAAAAACTTTCGAGTGGAATGATGAATGTGAAAGAGCCTTTCAAGACTTGAAAAAATATCTGGGAACACCTCTACTGTTGTCAAGGCCAATAACGGGAGAGAAGTTGTACTTATACCTGGCAGTATCAGAGCATGCAGTCAGCTCAACATTGATCAGATTGGAGAATGGAGTCCAGAAGCTAATTTATTACACAAGTAAGGCTTTCCGAGGTGCAGAGATTAGGTACCCAAAGTTAGAAAAATTGGCATTGGCATTAATTGAAGCAAGTAGAAGAATGAAGCCATATTTTCAAGACCATACCATCGTCGTTTATACCGACATGCCATTGAGACAAGCCCTTCATAATCCAGAAAAGTCAGGGAGACTGATGTACTGGGCAATAGAGCTCGGTGAATATGATATTGTGTATGAACCCCGATCATCATTGAAAGGGCAAGCTGTAGCAGATTTTATAGCAGAGTTTACATATCCTGATACCCACGAGGAACAAAAAGTGCTCACTGATCAACCTGTGGATGTTACCGGATCAATAGACATAAGTCCAGACCAACTGCGGTTGGTAAAAGGGCTTGTGGATGAAGAAAGATCATCAAATTCAAACCCAGACCAACTCCGGTTGGTAAAAGGGCGAGAAGAGATGGTCGACGAGGAGCAAAAATTAATAAGGGAGGATGGAAGAGAACAACAGATATTCCACCGAGGAAATATATTGGATAAGAAATTTGAACACGAGTTGCCTACATGGAGATTGTATGTAGATGGGTCATCTTGCACTGCAGGTTGTGGAGCAGAGATTATTTTGAAAACCCCAGACGAGATTGATATAGAATATGCCTTGCGATTTCAATTCAAAACCTCCAATAATGAGGCTGAGTATGAGGCCATGATAGCAGGTCTTAATTTAGCAAAGATTATGGAAGCACAACAAGTGATGGTATTCAGTGATTCTCAATTAATTGTGAATCAGGTGATGGGAACATATGCGGTTAAAGGAGAACTAATGGTCAAGTATCATGCAAAGGTGATGGAATTATTGGCAGAATTTAATGCCATTCAGTTGATCAGAATACCCAGAATAGAAAATGCACAAGCAGACGCACTGGCTCGACTAGCATCAGCTACTCGTACCGAGCTGCGAAGAACGATACCAATTGAAGTACTGGAAAGTCGGAGCATAGATGAAAACCTGACGATGAATGTTATTACCCTTGATTTAGGACCATCTTGGATGGATCCCATCAGGGCATATATTGAAGAAGGAGAATTGCCAGAGGACAAGCTCGCGGCAAAGAAATTAAAGTTTAAAGCTGCTCGGTATGTATTAACTAATGGTGTTTTGTATAGACGAGGAATTATGGTAGGTTTGCAGAGATGTGTACACCCCTCCGAAGTGAAAGAATTGATTGAAGAAATCCATGAAGGGTCTTGTGGAGCACATGTGGCAGGTCGGACACTTTTGCAAAGAGTGATGACGCAAGGATACTACTGGCCGATGATGAGGGCTGATTGTATAGCCTATGCTAAGAAATGTGACAAGTGTCAACGTTTTTCCTCCATCCGACGAACTCCACAAGCATTGTTGACACCCATAACTTCCCCTTGGCCATTTGCCATATGGGGAATTGATTTAGTTGGACCACTGCCAATCACCCGAGGAAGATTCAAGTACCTCGTCGTCGCAGTAGATTATTTTACTAAGTGGGTAGAGGCTGAACCCCTTATCGATATGACGTACGAGAAGGTATACAATTTTGTCTGGAAGAATATCATCTGTCGATATGGTCTCCCTCATCCCTTCATCACAGACCATGGAACACAATTCGACAACGAGGAGTTTGCTGCCTATTGTCAACAATCAAAGATCCTGAAGACTCATTCAGCACCAGTTCATCCTCAAAGCAATGGGCAGACTGAGGTAACAAACAGAACACTACTAAATGGTTTGAAGAAGGGGCTAAGTGAAGCTAAAGCTAATTGGATTAATGAGCTACAATCAGTATTGTGGGCTTACCGAACAACTCTCCGAGCAGCGACTGGAGAATCACCATATATGCTAGCATTTGGAAGTGAGGCTGTAATACCTGCCGAGTTGGGTCTACCAACACACAGAGTGTTGAATTTCAATTCCCCAATCAGTGACTTGATGAGAAGACTGGATTTGGATATGCTCGAGGAGGTTAGAGAAGAGGCAGCCATTAGGAATGCTGCTTACCAACAACGCACAGCTCTGTTCTACAACAAAAGGGTAAAGAAATGCGACTTAAAAGAAGGGGATTATGTGCTAAAGAAGGTCATTCAGAAGCACAATAAGCTTGAAGCCAACTGGCATGGACCTTACCGAGTTACAGAAGTTGTTCGACCAGGAACTTACCGAATAACAACTCTAAAAGGAGAGGAATTCAAGAATGCTTAGAATGCTGAACACCTTCGCAAGTATTATCAGTAATGTAAAATGTACAGCAGTTCCATCAACATGAATAAAACAATGATGTTCATAATTTTTTCTCTCTCTCCTTTGTTTGAAATTTTTTCGGGGAATACTAGTGTTGTACCCTACGCTGTTCAACAGCAAAAAGAAGATGATAGTTCAGACCCACGACCAACTCCGGTTGGTAAAAGGGCGAGAACAAATTATACTCCTTTGGTTAGGAGGCGTACACTTGCGTGATCAACTTCGGTTGGTAAAAGAGCTTGTGGACAAGATAGTTCGAAAGAACTTGATAGTTCGAGCGTGACCAGCTTCGGTTGGTAAAATAGCGAGAACAAATTATACTCCTTTAGTTAGGAGGCGTACACTTGCGTGATCAACTTCGGTTGGTAAAAGAGCTTGTGGACAAGATAGTTCGAAAGAACCTGATAGTTCGAGCGTGACCAGCTTCGATTGGTAAAATAGCGAGAACAAATTATACTCCTTTGGTTAGGAGGCGTACACTTGCGTGATCAACTTCGGTTGGTAAAAGAGCTTGTGGACAAGATAGTTCGAAAGAACCTAATAGTTCAAACCCACGACCAACTTTGGATGGTAAAAGGGCGAGAACAAGATTCTTAAAATGCCAATTTTGGCTGGTTAAGAAACAAAATATGCCAACAAGTTGGTCAGAAGGTAAAATCATTCCAGAAAAAACAAAATATTCCAAACTAAGCCAAGTATAGTTGGTCGGGGATCAAAACCCACTAATTGTAGTTGGTCAACGAGGAGAACTTATTGATGAGGAGGGTCCATCAACCTGGTTGGACACTTTTTATGAAAACTCTCGCTAATTACACTTGGTCGACGAGTACAATTTTACAACCTTAGTTGGTTGGAAAAATTTTAAACATTTTTATACTCATTACTTTATTATTAAGTGATCGAACAATATTTTTTTATACTTGTAACTGTTTATTACTAAGTTGGTTGATGAACAACACAAAATTGTTATCTTTTTAACAGATACATATGCACAGATGTAAAAGTGTTAGACAAGTACAAAAGAATAGCAATATAGATTTGCAAACAGAAAATGAAAGTCTTTCATTAAAATTCAAAATAAATTACAAGTTACATATGTTTGCTAACTATTACATTGAAAATCCTATTCTATTGGTTTTTTCCCCTCAGCCTTCGATACAGGCTCCTCACCAGCAGGAGGATCATTTAATGTTTGGGGAGAATTGATAAAATTCAAGTCCCTCAACATTCTGACATTCATTACTGAAGGAGTATCCAAGAGATGCTTGGGACGAGATAATTCAATCTGAGAATGAAGACTATAGTCACCAAGATATTTTGAAATTAAGCTCCGAGGAATAGCACGAGCTGGGATCCATTCCATGTCCAGCTTATAAGGCGGTACAGGCAAGTCTAGTAGCCCAGGAGCATGATAATCCCATAAATAATGGCCCTGCTCTAGCTTCAACACACCCAGTGCGTTCAACTATCCCTGTTTATAACCTTCATTATTGGCATTTTTAAGGCGAGCATCCAAGTGACAAAGGGCTTCATTGTAGCCTGCCATCCAAAACTCACGAGGTTGTTTGTGGAATTGGAAAGTTATTCTCTCTAGTTGCCCGTGAAGGCTCCTGGCAAAAACATCTTTATTATTCAAAGCAGACTTCGTCGCAGTAAGTTGATCTTCCAAAGATAGATTTTTCTTGGACATTTCAGACAAAGCACGATCTTTTGCATTCAATTGGAACGCTTGAGTTTCCAAAGTAGACTGAGTGCGAGCTTATTCAACATTACGGCTGAGAACTCTTGATCGACTCCGAACAGGTGGAGAACTTTGCTCCTCGACAACATTTTGAACAGCCCTTTCTCCCCCACGAGACCCTCTTCCTCGTCCCCGAGCAGTAGTAGAGATACCAGACCTTCTCAGAGTATCCAATTCTTGCCTTAATTTGGCATTTTCAACCTCTAAGAATGAGAATCCTTCATCGGTGACCGGTACCAAGGCAGTAGAGGATGAAGCTGCAGATTCATATTGTGCCAACTTTTTCTGCAAATTGTTGTTCTCTTGTTTCAGCAGCTCGGCGATCTGTCTGCAGGCCTCAACTTCACCTTTTAGGGTTCTCTCCCTGACATCGTATCCAGCAATGATCTTTTTGTGGCCTGTCTCGGAAGAAAGCTGTTAATACCTATTCTCATACTCCTTGTGCAACAAGGAAGTTGATTCATTGTGCTGATTTTGAAGATCTTCTAGGGAATAATGAAGCTCCTCGATCAATTCATAATAGGCCACATTATTGGCCACATCTCGGTCAAGTAAAGCTTTCAAGTACCGATAAGCCTCAATTTCCTGTTCTGAAGCATCATGGCCAAGGATGCCAGCAATTTCTGATACACTTAGCTCTGTATGACCAGCCTTATAGTATTCGTGACATTGCTGCATTGGTTTTGTATCATTGGCAGATAGCAATTCCATCCTGGCCATAAACTAATGAAGAGGAGACAACAGTCAACAAAAATAAATCATCAACAACAGAGAAGAACAAAGATGTATTTTATTAGATCATAAAAAGATTACATTGTTTGATTACAAATGATAACGAAAGATAGAAATGATACCGAACAACTTCACACCTTTTCCTTGTCTCCCAAGACTTTCTCGGGAGGCTGGGACGAGGAGCTTGGTTGCTCGGTGGTAACAGCAGCTTGATCAGCAGGAGTTGAAATTTTCTCAGGAGGAGGAATCATGGAAGAAATATCCTCGTTGGCAGAAGGTAGAGAGACAGGGACTTGATCACCCATGGCCATGGAAGATTCATCAGAGATAGCCTCATCTTCTTCTTCTTCTTCTTCTTCTACAATTGGTGGGGGAGGACCAGGGAGGTGTAGCTGAAATAGCTCAGAGTCGTCTTTGATCTTCAATTCCTGCAGGGCAGCTACCCAGCCATCTCGGAAGTATTTCAACTTCCCGTATTGTACTTGGGATGTCATCGCAGCAATCCCTTTGTCCCATCCTTTATCCCAGCCAGCGCTGAAGGATTTTTTAACTGCGAGCTTTCTTTTCAGTTTCTCCTAGGAGAGCTTCTCGGATAGAAGATCCTCGGTAGTCTTTAACATCGCATCCAATTCTTCTTTTTAGCGCTTGATATCTCGCAGGACGGACAACTCTTCCTCTGCCTTTTTCGGCTTATCTTCAAGATCTCCAAAGTTCTTGAGCTTGTCGTCATATTTTTTATGCTCGACCTCTAAACTTTTCACCTTATTCTCCAAACTCTTGGAGATCTCAGCCAGCTTCACCTTCTCAGCTTCAACTATAGACAACTTTTTCTCCCAGTCAGCTTTGTCCTCATTATACTGCTGACGAGAATCCTTCAAGGATTGGGTCAAACCCAGCAGAGCATCCTATACCCCCGACGAGGAGATGGAAGCTTTAATTGCTTCATCTTTCTTCACGATGTTGTTAAAACAATTCACGAGCTAAACAAGGGAAAAAGTGACAGGTCAGTAAAAAAATACAAGTATTCAAAGAAAGAGAGGAAATTCAGAGTGTGAGAAATTTACTGAAGCAAGGTGACGGGTAGCTAGAGATGTCAGCATATCCCTAGAAATCTTTTCATCAGTTACTTGGACCTCGGGTATGATCCAAGTTTTTACCGAGATCATGGCAGAGCTCGGAGGAATGATGGTTGGAACACCAACACCACCGGCTGGTAGAGAGGAGATGGTTTTAGCCAGATTGACAGTTTTAGCCAAATTGACTGAGGACGATTTCCTCAATCTCCTCAAAGGGACTTCAGCAGTTTCAACCAAGGAAGAACTCTTGGTCGGAGAGATAGCAGTCATCTCCACAGGAGTAACCTTCTTGCTCGGAGCCACTGGGGGCTTCTCGGTAGCTTTGGAAGGCGCAACATCCACCTTCTTAGTCCCCTCTAGGACATCAATTTTGCTTTTCTTGGCCTCAGCAGCAGAAGTAGTGTCATCAAATAGAGCAGGAGGAGCTCTTTTCCTGCCCATTCTCTGACTTAAAGGGATGTGAGAATCTGAAGAAGAATCCTCTGGAGTTGAGGCTGGATCAACAGATCTAATCACAGGACGAGCAGTATAAGAAGTCGTATAGCTCCTATACTGCAGCAAATATGATGCAGACCTGATGTGCTCGTCTGCAACGTTCTTATGCAAACCCCAGATAAATTTTAGATGCTTTATATTAACCTCTAATTCTTTTGGAGTTTTTCTTTTACTATCAACTGTAAATAAATAGATAATGAAATATCAGTCATACATTTCGTCAAATATGATAAAAGCATAATTTCATAAGTAAAGGAAAATGAGAATAAACCTATCCCAATGCCATATGGGGGGCATTTAGGACCCTGGTATACTGCATCTCCAACCAAGGGGGCATATTGCCAATTTTTAATAACCACCCCATGTTCAAAATAATCTCTATTTGCATCAGGGAGGTTAACTACAAGAGCCCTATTTAAAAACCTAGTGTTTAAGTAATAAACATTATCTAAAATAGCCCATCTATAGCAATACATAATCTCAGGGATCCCTATACGAGTCCCATGAGTTAGATTTAATTTATACACCCCATTAATTATTCTCCATGAATTGGGGGCTATTTTTGCAGGAACAACGTCAAAGTACTGACAGAACTCTAAGCATAAGGGGTTTGGCGGAAAAGAAAATCCACATTCAGCAATGAATAGACTGGGGAACCAATGTCCCTCAGCCAATCGAAAATAATCTGAAGGCTCAGAAAGAATCTCCAGAGTTACCCAGGAAGGAATGGAAAAATCGGAACGAAATTTCTCAACAGATTCCACAAGATAAACCATAGTAAATAAAAGAAATACAGAAGAAAAGAAGAGAATCTTACAGGAAAAAGGAAGAGCTGACAACTAGCGAAGGAAAAGATGAACGCACAAGAGAGAGAGAGAACAGAAAGCTTGAATGCAGAAAATTGGAAAAGGTAGAAGACGGTATGGTTACCTAAGAAGTTTAAATACTTTACCTTGGGAAGCTGCGAAGGAAATGATTACACAAAAGAAACTAATACGCCACCGGTGGCTAAAAGGACAAAAATGCACGAAGATCCAAGCACTAATAAAAATTCGAAAAAGGCGTATTCTGCGAATTTGGAAGGAAATTCAAATATGAAGAAAAGGCTCCTAAAACCCAGGAAAGTCATTTAATATCGCCATATACCGAGAAAGAATGTTTCATACTCCTCAAAGTTCGAAATATGAAACATTGGGGGCTTCTGTTGATACCAAAATTAATATGCTGATATGGACGAATAATATGAAGACACGTGTCAATCTACTTGGCATAATAGCAACGAGGATGTTCATTTCCCCGACTAACTCATGTTCTCTCCGAGCAACGAGGATACACCGAGGAACTTCAGCACTCCGAGGTACTCTAGCGCTCCGAGGAACTCCTGAGCAACGAGCAACGAGCAACCAAGGCGGTCCGAGCTGCACCTCGGTCGTAGCATTAATTGCCAGATAATCAACAGTTCAACTATTCATGGAATGTTTATCATCTTGACGCACACGCTGCATTAAATGTATTACCATTTCATATGTATATCATTTAATGTATCAACCCTTTCATGTACAGCCTAAGGGCTATAAATACCTTGTATCACCCTCATTCAGGGGAATTTCTTGAGAGAACATATACTCAAGAATTCTCAAACATTCAGCAATAACATAACAGTGAACGTAGGCCATTCATATAAGGCTGAACCACTTTAAAAGTCTTTATCTCATTTTATTTATCTGTGATTGAATAATTAGAGCGATCTAGATTTTTGTATCAACACATATAATAATAGTTTTTAATATACTATTGATATGGCGCCATATGAAGCATTGTATGGTAGATGGTGTCGTACACCGATATGTTGGGGTGAAGTTGGTGAAAGGAAAAAAAGGGTCCAGGGTTGATTAATCTCACCACTGAAAAAAGTGAAGATTATTCAAGATAGAATGAGAACAATTCAAAGTAGACAGAAAAGTTATGCAGATAAACGATAAAAAGAATTGGAATTCCAGAAATGGAATTATGTGTTCCTTCGAATATCACCATGTAAAGGAGTTATGAGATTTGGGAAGAAAGGGAAATTAAGTCCACGCTACATTGGGCCTTATAAAATTCTCAAGAAAGTAGGGTGGTTGCATACAAGTTATCATTACCACCGGAGTTAGCTCGATTACATGATATTTTCCATATTTCTATATTGAGAAAGTATATATAAGACCCTTCACATGTATTGGTGGAACATCCTATTGAGTTGAAGGAAGACTTGAGCTATGTGGAAGAACCACTTGCTATCGTGGATAGGAAAGAACAAATATTGAGATCCAAAGTGATCCCAATTGTGAAAGTTGTGTGGAGAAGGCATTCCATGGAAGAAGCTATATGGGAGACAGAAGATAGCATGAAAATGTGTTATCCGTATTTGTTTGATTTGAACAACTAAGGCATGTCAATTTCGGGGATGAAATTTCCTAACGGGGGGAGAGTTATGGCAACCCTGATATAATTATGATTAATTATGTTTGAATCATGCTTACCTTATACGATATGTATAATGTGCTATTAGTATGTCTAATTTTAAGTTATTATGTGTAGTCTAATCCTACTTTCATAAAGTATGAAATATCGTATTATTCAGTATGTTTTCGAAAATTGGGTGGACTACATATAATAACTATGAAAGTAGGATTCAGTATGTTCTTGATTATAGACTACACATAATAACTATGAAACTATCATCCAAGATTCAGTATGTTTTCGGAAATTGTGTTTGAAATTTTGTTTGACATAGAAAATTTACTCAAAAAATTATGAAACTTTAATTTTGTATTATTCAGTATGTTTTCGGAAATTGGGTGGAATTTCATAGAAAGTTATGATGTATAAAAATTGTGAAAATTCTTGGAAGTTGATTGAACGATAGAGGGGCTGTTAGGGCAGTTTTGCCACGTAATGAAGAAATGGGAATATCTTGCTCTAGAAAACTTGAAATGGTGTAACATCTTTTGTGTTGGAAACCTAATATGAAAATAATTGGATTACCAAGAAGAAAGTAAAGTATGTCTGGACTATGATTTGGATATGTTAAATATTTTAACATGATTTTAGATAGAACTTCATTTATGATAAATGATTTGAATGGAATCATATGATGCTTATGAATTGAGTTATGCTTAAGATATTCCTTGGATTATTAATATTCTTATGATGATACTAATATTTTAAAAATAATAGGAATGGAAGAATCACCGGTCGAATAAGTGCCGAACAAAGAAAAAAGAAAATCCTGCCAATGTGCCAAGGTGAGTGTACTTATGATTGTTTCATATATAGATATGAAAATGATATGACGGATATAGATATAACTCTAAGAGCAAGATTTGTTTGGATATTAAATTATCCAGGATTAGTTTGAATACTTTGGTATTCAGGATTTTTTTGGATATTCAAACATCCAGTATTTGTTTGGGTCTTATAATCAAGGATTGAAATTGGATAAATATCCAATGATTTGTTTTGTCTTATGACAAGGATTTTTTGGAACTTATATTTCAGGATTTGTTATTGCCATAATGGGCAGGAATTTTTTTATCTTATATCCATAGATTTGATATAGAACTGCTACTTCATTGCAGGGAAGGAGTACCTCACTAATCTTAATGCTTATTATTTATATTATAACATTTTCAGGTTTGTAAGTTGCCAGCTATGATACCATATGATCAGTAATTTTGAGAGTTGAACCATTAGGAAGAGTTGGGGTTTATATATGAGGATTTTGTTACTGTCACACAGGTGATTTTACTACACTCACACATTGTATATATTGAGTTAGAGTGGTTTAACTTGATAACTATAATAGTTAATCATAGTATTGTAAGTACGCTTAATTATGACCTGATATTAATTATGTTATGACACAAAGAACAATATTATGATCATTATGTACATTATGCATGAAAATATTGATAAATGAATTATGCTTCAAATGGGTTTAAGATTTGATTTAATTATTATAAAAAAAATGATTAGAATGGATTTGAGTTTGGGGTGTGACACTAATATCACCTACAAGTGTTATGGGTGGAGACCACCCCCTAATAAAAGCTAACCACACCCGCTCGTCTATAGCCTTTGGTACATATTTCATACGCGCTTTCCAGTTAGTGTAATTATAACCACAAAAAATTTGAAACCCCGAATATGACTGACTTTCTATATTCAAGCCTAAACAAGATCTAGCATGAAAGCTTAGTGCACCCGCTTTGATACGAATTTGATAGTACAAATTAGAAAATATGGAATAATATTTAACGGGATGGTTCAAATACACAAATCAATTTTTATTTAGAATTTTTCAAATTAACGTTTTCTTAAACAAAATTGATTCAAATTAATTAAGCACCAATTAGACAATTATGAGATTAACCAATTTCATTTTAAACCTAAGCACGCATCTAGGTGAGTATTGAAATATAGAATAAATCAACCACAACTCCCAATATATGAGGAAAACTAAAATGGGAAAAATCTCAGATGACCCAGCCACACAAATTCCACTAAGTATGGAATTATAAAAGGACACGGCGGAAGACTTACAACACAGACTCGGCGCCCTCGCCAGGCTTGACATTCTTTTTTCTTTTAACTTCTACTCGGTGACATGTAGGAGTCCACCCGCATATCTAAAACAATAAGTAAGTCCACACACGCCTCGAAATCCACCGATCAGGGTCAACAACCATCATGCACACGGAGTCCACCTTATGTAAACCAACATGCATGGAATTCACAACATGAAATAATTCTCAATAAGTTATAGAGAATAAACAATGGTGCCAAAACACGATCTCAAAGTATATATAAGATGAATCTTGGATCTTATACTAGTTGGGTGTAAATTAGGGTTTGTGTTTGGAAAACTTAATCATAAATGATTAAGAAAAACTTGGAGAGATTTTTGGTAGAGGCTTAGAACTCAAAATCATGAGAAAAGTCTTTACCATAATTGTTGCTCCGTATTCCTTAAACAATTAGGAAATGTGAGAACACAGGGTGGTGGGAAAAAAACTCATTTTTTTGAAAAACGCGTCGAGTTGTTCAAAAGAGATGGAAACTCGTTCGATCGAATATCCCATTCTCCTTTGAACGGCTTCGAATAAAACATTCAATGAGATTCCAGAGAAGGAAAAAATAATATCGTTCTGAGTTCGTTAGAACTCGTTTTAATGAGGTATAAGATCTCGTTCGAACGTCATCAAATGTCATTCTAACGTGAAAAATGCAATTTTTTCTTTAAAAAATGTAAAATCATTTTGAAATAATCCTAACACCCAATAATAAAATATCCAAGGATCAACATCAATCTGCATCATACCTGATATATTCTTGTAACATAGATGACGAAACGTGATACGAAACATGACATGATAATGTGTTGTCTTTAGTTTGGTCATTGCATCTTCAACAAAGACGTCATAGGCTTGAAAGGTCGCCAATTCAAGTCCTAACCTATGACTCAACGTTTTTTTTAAACAAGAATTTAAGTTAAAATAAATACAAATTGACTCCAGTGAAAATTTGTCCTTACAAGAATACCATAGTAGTATTAGTGAGTATATTCATATCATTCATGTTCATAAGGATCTGACAAAGTTTTACACTTGTTGTCATCTACTTAACTCAACACTCCTTATTTAAATAATATAATTATTTCCGATTTTACGCATAATAAATTTTTGTGAAAAAATATACTATTTGAAGGATTATATAATTTGTATGGGCATAAAATAGTACAAAATATCAATTGTAAGGACTATTAAATTATCAATGGAACAAAGTATAGTTTTTTAGGATTACTTTAGTTGCCGTTGGAGCAAAATACCATTTTATAATTCTGTTAAAATTAAGAAAATAATAAATGCAAATGTCAAATTAAGATAACATTTATGTATATACTTAAAAGGATTAAATACATTAAGGGAGTACAAAATATATTATAAAGGCTTAGTAAAATTTATGTATATATTTTAAAGGACAAGAGATCAAGGGCGAATCCAAAGTTTTTTTAACGTAATATGTTTTCTAATTAGGAGCCATTAAATTACACTTTTAAATTCTTAAAAAATGTTAAATAAGATATAAGTTCTTTAAGTTTTAAATGTAAACACATTACAAGGGAGATGATATGAAATATATGCTTAGACAAGTGTATACTTTCATACTTTAACATGCATCGTTAAGTTCTTTTTTGGTGAACTGTAAGTTGTATATAAAAAACAAAGGCAAAGGCTGAAGTTACAAATCAAGGAAGCCCAAAGCCTCCAAAAACCATACCATAACATTCGGACTAAAACAAACACAATAACCCACTGAAACACAACCCAACCCAAACAATACAACCACTAAACCAAGCCCACACAACCAAACAACAAAAAACAAAACACGTGTAAACAAAAAAGACACGCATAAAATTCAAACAAAATCACACACCTCATGTCAACCACCGCCAAACCAACCAATGAAACACATGCAAAAGCATCACATGTCAGCCACTCAAATCATCGTTTGAACTAAATCAAACATCTCTCAAACCACACAAAGAAATCATAACTCAGAGAAGATCAAGCGAAAGAAAACCTTCCATCAACATACAAAAACTAGAATGAGCACAAGAATGGAAGCTCCCAACTAAACCAAACATCATTAGGTTTGGCCTTACATTGATTTAGTTAAGTTTTTATATAATTAAACTGTACATTTTTTTGGAAAATGATCAAAAGTTATATTTTTTAATATAACAAGGTGAGACAATTTTGTACAAATGTAATATTATGTCATTTCACTAAATAAATTTATTTCTCTCAAATTATATGGTGATCAAACTTTGTACGAAATAAATTATGGATCTTTTTGTTAGAGTGAGGTGCAAAATTTTTTCATGATGACCCTCACTATCAAGGAAAATTTTGACATGATAAATCATCAAATTGGCATCATCGTGTGGTATTTTAGTGCAAGTTCTCAAAATTCATCATCATCATTATCCTTGCTTTAATCCCAACATATGGGGTCGGCCACATGGATTCTCATTTTCCATTCTAATCTATTATACGCATTATTATCATTCAAGTTCAATTCCTTAAGGTCTCTCCTAATGATTTCTTCCCACGATAGCTTATAGTGACCTCTTTTTCTTTTACCCTCTATTTTCAACAATCTTCCTCTTATTATAGGGGCATTGACTAGTGTAAGCAATACATGTCAGTAACACCTAAGTATACTTTCTCTTAATTTATCATTAATGGGAGTTACTTCTAACTTTTCTCTCAGGCATTGGTTTTTAATTTTGTCCAAACTAGTAATTCCCATCATCCACCGGAGCATCCTCATCTCAATAACATGGAGACTTTGTTCATGTTTCTTTTTTAATGCCCAACACTACGCTCCATACAAGGTCGATGCCCTAACAACTGTTCTATAAAATTTTCCTTAAAATTTATTAGTTATCCTTTTATCGCATAACATTCCCCTCTCTTGTCTATATTTCATCCAACCAGTTGATATTTTACTCGTAACACGCTCATCAATATCCCCATTACTTTGTAACATTGAACCTAGATAACGAAATTTATTAGTTTGGTTGATAACTTTTTCTTCAATCTCTAACATTATATTACTCGACACCTCATTATTAAATTTACATTCCATAAATTTCGTTTAATTTCTACAAATTTTTAGCCCCTTAAAATCTAAGGGTTTTCTCCAAATATCTACTCTCATCGCTAAGATTTCCTTTGAAGTGTCTATTAAAACTATATCATCCGCAAACAAAATACACCTTGGGACATTTTCTTGAATCTCCTTAGTAATCTCATCCAAAACTACGACAAATAAATAAGGACTTAAGGTTGATCCTTGATGTAAACCCACTTTAATCGCAAAGTCATTAGTTTCTCCACATATAGTCATTACTCTTATCTTTGTGTTATCATACATATCGTCAATAACTTTAATATAATCCATACGGATTCTTTTCCTCCTTAAAGCCCACCAAATTATATCTCTAGGTAATCTATCATAAGATTTTTCAAGATCTATCAAGATCATATATACGTTTTTATTCTTACTGAGAGTGCACCGACAATCAATGATTAACGTGTTTAATTAAATTCCAAATTTTAATCCCAAAAATCCAAACTCTTGCAACCAAATTGTGACAGACTAAATAAATTAAACCAGGCATGCAAAGTCAATCACAATATGTGGAAAAATCTCCCAAAGGGGAAAAACCGTTTATTTCAATATAATATGTAACGACTTATAATCACAGCAAAATACAATTTTGACGCACGAATACCCGCAGGCGTCAGTTCGTCGTCGTCGACGTTTGTCAGCAAGAGGTCCCGCGAGAACTCCAATATTAGCAGTGGATAGAGACCCTTCTTCTCCACAAGGTTACTCCAAGATGAGTAGAACAATTGTATCTAGGGTTTAAAGATTTACACAAATGTTTGGGAAGGATTTGTGAATCAAAAAGGTTTTAAACCTTGAAAAAATGAATTATGTTTCTGGGCAGAATAATTGCAAAAACGTCAGTGCCAAAAAACTTGAAAAACCTGTAGAATGGGCACGACTTTAAATATAAAAATTGAGGCAGCGCGTCACTCGAACGAAGTGCAAGTTGCTCGAACAACTTCGCGCGAGATGGTTATGTCGCGCGAATGACCAGCCAATCTCGCTCGAATGACGTCAGCAAGATTTCTTCCATTATCCTCTACACTTATAAAAATTTCATATTGCGAAGTAAAAACATTCCATCACCTTAAAATATTTTATAATTTTTTTTCCAAATATTTATGTAAATAGTAAACACTCCAAATAAATTATATTACTATAATCGTGAGTGGAGTAGTGGGAACGGTTGAAGAGTATGTTGCATGTTGCATGATGCACGTATGAAGATGATGGATGCGTGGATTCGGATCAAGACCCTCGTGGATGATCGTGTTGACGTGCTGAATGTTGCGGTATCAGACATACTAACTGTGATTTAGGACTGACAAAAAATTTCTAGATTCTAACTCAGACATTTATAAAATCATATCCTTACACTTACTTTTACATTTCTTCATTAATTGTCTTAATAAGTAAATAACTTTCGTAAATTAATCATATCAAACATGCCAAAAAAAAGTAAATTAAAAAGATTTCATATTTATGCTGACAAAGTTGTGATATGAAATTGATATGATCCTATATTTAGTATCTAAATTATTTAATCCCAATTTATAAATTAGACAAATTTATATAACATGTATTTTTACAAGGGAAAAACGGAGTTTTAATTATTATTTGCCGTTAAAATTAGGGGTGCACACGAACCCGAATGGACCGAAAAAACTTAACCGAACCGAACCTACTTTTGCGATTTTTTTTTAAATGGGGTCTTAAATTGTGGAGCATCGCATTATTCGGTTTAGTCTCGATCTTGGATCATAAAAAGCGGGTTTGGACCGGATTGGACCGCTTTTATTAAATATTTATATATTTTTTATTTATATTTTTAGTTTAGTAAGTTGCTTATATTTCTTATCCAAACCAAGCCCAACCCACTTATTTTTCATCCAAAAACAAAACAGAACCCTAAAGACAAACCCATTTCTTTCACACTTCTCTCACTCTCAACAGCCGTCTCCCTCTCCACTCAACATAGCCTCCCTCCTCCCACCATCTCTTATCCTTCATCTTCTGTCTCTCTCCCTCTCTCTCCGGCCCGTCCCTAACAGCCCTAATGGCATAAACCCACACCTCCTGAGCATCAATCCACCCTAAACAGACCCGCCGGCCTAAACCCACACCGGCGGAAACATCTCCCCCCGGCATAAACCCACACCGACCAGCAGTCAAGGTTATCCCCTTCTTACCCGCCCGACAATCGAGGTGCCCTTTCTCACTGCTCATTTTCTAATATTTTTTTCTGTGTAATAATATTTTTACAAACTTTTTTTTTAAATCATATATACTAACCTATTTAAAATACCACACCGATTCCAACTTTTGAGTATAAACAAAATACAAGATTTATGGGCTTTGAATTTCAACACTATGCATTTCCTTTGTGCTTTTTAAGTGAAACAAGGGATTTGATTTTAGAAGTTTTGTAATGTTTATTTCTTTGAGTAATAGTATTTTTTCTACCTTATTTTAGAATTTTATATTGAAATAATGGAGGGGCTTGGATGGAGGGGATTTTATATTTTTTACATTAATTGTTTACGAAGGGCATAAAATCGAAATCGAACTTGGACCGCCCGAAAATTGAATAGGACCGGAACCGATTATTCTGATCCTGTCTTGATCCATAATTTTCTAGAATTGATTAATGCGATCCATTCCAAAAAATACTTCAAAGACGGATCGGACCGCATGTGAAAACCACTAGTTAAAACTACGTGTTAACAAACCATGTGAGATAAAGTTTGCAAGCCAAAAATTAATGGAGGACTGGGTCTGAGGAAGAGTCAAATTAATAACCAGGCCTCTGTCGCTAAACTTGGTTGGAAAATTGTGAATAACGATAATTCCATTTGGGCTAAGGTTTTAAGAAATAAATAAAAAATCAATCAAAACCCTAGACTATGGAAAAAAATAAATGCCTCTTCACACATCTGGAGAAGTATCATTAAATGTCGTGAAACCCTATCCAAGAATGTCAAATGGAATGTCGGGAATGGTAAAAACATCCACATTCTTAAAGATTGGTGGGTTGGGAACAAATTCATCAATCCCGCTGAACAACCGAGAGACTTAGACAACCTCAATGTTGAAACGCTGATTGGGGAGAATGGGAATTGGGATGTTATAACTATTGATAATTCGTTCAATTCGACCACCAAATATGATATTATGAATATCCCCTTCCCCGTACTTGCACTCATGAGGATAATCCCTCTTGGTCATTGAGTAAAAATGGCAAATTCACCATAAGTTCGTGCTCTAAATACCTTGTGGAGAAACATGAAGAACACCATAATTGGGAGATTTGGAGAAAATTGTGGAAACTAAATATCCCACCAAAAATCACCATTTTTTATGGACCATTCTCCATGGGAAGCTCCTCACCAATGAACATCGACTACATAGAGGACTCACATCTATTGAAGACTACCCACGGTGTGGATTACTAGAGGACACCATCCATCTTCTAAAGGAATGCAAGCATGCTAGGGAGATATGGAGCACACTCGATTTCGATCAATCTCTCGACATCAATTTCACGGGTAATGTAAATGATTGGATCATCCTACATATTTGGGGTGATTCCAAAAATGAAAGGTATAAAAGTTTTACTTTTACTTTATGGCACATTTGGAAATCGATAAATAACTTCATCTTTAAGAATATTGATGACTCTCCACAAACAGTTGCCTGTTTGATTATGAATTATGCAAATTACGTGTTTGAAGCCCAAATTAATAAACGAGCAAAAGTTTATGGAAAAAACACTGCTTTACTTGATATTGATCCGACTTCTAATGCAGGTAAGTACATCATCCACACTGACGGCGGTTTTGACCATAGAAGTGGCATCGACTCGTTTGGAGGAGTTATTAGGAATGAAGATGGTGATTGGATTGTCGGATTTACTGAGAAACTCCAAGGCACCGCAAGCCCCCTTCGCGCAGAACTTGAAGGGATTTTTCATGGATTAAATTTAGCTCTAAAAAAGAAATGGAAGAGAATCTGCCTGAAAAATGACTGCCTTGAAGCCATCAATCTTATCAAACAGGAGAACACTCTTAACCACCTATTGCCCAATATCATTGAAGGCTGCAAGATCATTGTCAAAGACCTCAAGGTGAGCATCGTGCATATTCCAAGAGCAAGCAACTTCATGGCGGATTGTATGGTGAAAGTTGCAAGAGAAGCGGAAAGTTTGTATAAGGAATACGACGTTGCCCCTGAAGATCTTCTTCGGATGGTGGATGATGAGATGGAGGAAGAAGGATTTTCTTTCGTTTAAGTGTTTCTATTAGGGGTGCAATCGGTTCGGGTTTTTACCGTACCGTACCGTTTTGGTCCGGAAAAAATGGTTTTGGTTTCATATTATGAAATACCGAAAGTCGATTTTACCGAAACCGAAAATACCGTAAAAAATTTGGTTGGTTTTGGTTTTTAGATACAAAAAACCGATTTACCGAATTTACCGTACCAATATCGTACCAAAATTACCGTACCGAAATATCGTACCAAACTTTTTGTGCAGTGTCAAATTATTTTGGATATCATACTACTTCTATTTATTTTATTTCTCATGAGTGAGTTTTTATATTCTCTTTGAATTTAAATTTATTTATTTGACTATTTGGTTTCAGTGTTAAATAATCATGTTAATTAAACATATATTTTGTTTGATTAATCAAACATTTAACACAAAATGAATTAGGCAGCATTTTGTTAAAATAAAAAGAGTCGTTTGTTTTGTTGGCTATATTTTCGTTTTGCCCTTATTTCATTTGGACTTTATGTTGTGGTTTGTGTAGAGATCTTTTTTTAAGGTTTTCATTTCATTTTTTAACCTCTTTCTCTCTCAAAAAGTGTGGCCGTCATTTTTGTTTGAGCTCTCTCTCTCTCATTTTTTTTTTCTTCTTCAACCTTGGGTTGATTTTGAGAAATATTTTTTTGGAGACTTTTATTTGAGAACACCATTTTTTTGTTTTGAGATTTGACTTTCGATTTGGTGTGGTTACTTCGTTTTGAGATCGGGTTTCTGGTGACAATTTTTTCGGCGCCAGCTGTATTCGGATCTAAGTTCCCTCCGTGTTTTTCGGTGAGTTTTTTTCCTGACGAGTTGGCTTTTACGGCGAAGGTTTGTTTTTTCGGTGTTGAAGGTGTGGATGATTTTGATTTTCTAGCGAACATTTTTTGAGGTAACAGCTCCCTCATTTTTTGAGGCGCATCATCTTGGCTCACTCTCCTCAGGCACCAGCTCTCTCATCTCGTCTCACTCTCCTCCGGTGCCGACAAAAGCAAATTGGTTAGTTTGGTCTCGTATCTATTTAAATCTACTGTTCCAAATGCTAAAAATTGTACATCTTCGTGTATGTTTCTAATTGTTCCAAAAAACTAAAAATGCTAGAAATTGTAACAGTTAGAAATGAGTATATCGAAATATATACTAGATTTACTGAATGCATAAACCGATTTGAAATTATGGTATTTACCGGGAAAAAACCGAATTGAAACCGAAATTACCGAAACCAAAAAAACTCGAAAATACTGAAAAAATCGAAAAATAGATCGGTTTGGTTTTGGTTTTGATGTATCGATCGGTAAATTAGTACGGTACGATTTTACCATATAGAATATACTTTTGATATTGATAAGGGATCGTTACCGATTGTACCGTACCGATTGCACCCTAGTTTCTGTTATTCTCTTTTCAACAGAAACCAAAAAAAAAAAACAAAGTATCTCGGCGGTCGGTGATGATATCAAGTTTCTACTTTTAACAAGAAAGCATGTTAACGAAGGAAGATTATTCAGTAGAGTCGGTGTAAAAACGTGGCACACGAGGATTGCCCGGATTAGATCAAGATGTCCGTGAACTCACTTCTCATCACCTGTTTCGTATTGCCCGCTGAATCGTGCACAGCTATAAGTTTACAACAAGTGAAACTCTAGCTGCTCTCAAATCCCAATGCTAAAAGGAAAGGAAAAGCCCTTTTACCGGGGTTCCCATTCTTTATGCGCAGTACCGTCGGTCCCACTCTCCAAACGTACCTAAACAACGTTTATAGAAGTATCGTTATTAACACGAAGCAGCTCGTGTACTCTGTTGAGATATTTTCTTGCCACTTTATGACCACAACCACATGTTATGTTCTATATAAGTGATGTGAAGCTACGGTACTGCTTCACCTTCCAAAAGATTTCCCGGAATACTCATCAGAACTTAATTGGAATATCCATTGATGTCCGGAAACTGACTAAGTCGATCTTGTCGTGGTAAACATGAATTTTCGTGCCATTTAGTTTCTCTAGGGTTGCGTTTTGAGATCCGAATTTAATGGGCAAATAGTGGGTGTAATCATGATATGTGAATTTCACAGACCCCGATTTGTAATTTTTTTTTTAAGTAAAGTAAACAAAGTATATTAAAAAGACGTAATAAGATCCCGCTTTGTAATTGTTGATTTATGTGGTTAGTTTATTTAAGAGTCCATCTAATTTCACTTTAAATTAATAATTTTCTACTCCATTTTTATCTGAAAAGATTTTAATATCCTTAAAATTCATTCACTTAATTCAAAACTCAAAGCTTTCTCTCTTTTAATTCAAAAAGGAGAAAAAAATCATTTTCACCTTTTTTTATTTGTCTAAAAATTGTTTTTTAATAAAATTGACAATTAAAAAAAAACTCTAGAGTTTTTTCTCTTTATAAAAATAGTTAAACAAAGTTTTTTTTAATTATAAAAAAGAATTGTATATATATTTGAAAAAAACATTAACATTACGTTTTTATATCTATAATGTACAATTTGTTTTTTCATAAAACAATTGTTTTTGTAAAATACAATAAAAATAATATAGAGTTTTCTTTCACTACACTAATATATACATATTCTATTGTGCATTAATATCTTTAGGCGTTAAAAAAAATAGTTTGTTATAAAAAAAACGCTACTGTTTTTTCTTTTTATAAAAAACAGTTAATTTTTAAAAACACTCAAAATCGTTTTGAATATTAAAAATGTTTATTTAAAAAGAATTAAAAATTTGTATAAAAATTGTTTCAACTTTATATAACTGTTTTTAAAAGTAAAAAAATTATTTTCGCTGTTAAAAACAATGAACTGTTGTCTATATAAAAAAAAATGGTCCGCGTCAATAGTATGTATAGGTGATCAGACCACCTATACATACAGCTGGCCCGGATCAATATATAGCGGTATGTATTGATGGTCTGACCGCTTATATAACAGTGAGAATAATTTTTTTACTTTTTAAAACGGTTATACAAAGTTGAAACAATTTTTTATACAATATTTTTTTTAAGTAAACATTTTTTATACTCAAAACGGTTTTGAATGTTTTATATAAACTTTTCAAAACAGTTTTGAGTTTTTTAAAAATTAACTATTTTTTATTAAAAGAAAAAACTGTAGCGTTTTTTTTTAATAAAAAATTATTTTCTTTTTTTAATCCCTAAAGAAATTAATGCACAATAATATATGTATATATTAGTGTATTGAAAAAAAACTCTACATTATTTTGATTGTATTTTACAAAAATAATTGTTTTATGAAAAAAACAAAATGTACATTATTTAAATAAAAATGCATTGTTATTTTTTATTATTAAAATGAACGGAATGCTGGTTTTATGTTCAAAAAACTGTTTTTATTTTTTTTCAAATATATATAGAACTCTTTTTTATAATTAAAAAAACTTTGTTTAACTATTTATTATAAAGAGAAAAAAGTATGAAGTTTTTATTTTTATAAAAATACAGTTTTTTTTGTATAAATATAATTTTATTAAAAAACAGTTTTTAGACAAATAAAAAAAATGAAAATAGTTTTTTTTTTTCTTTTTAGATTAAAAGATAGAGTTATTATTTTTTGATTAAGTGAATAAATTTTGGGGGTATTAAAATCTTTTCACATTAAAATAAAGCGGGAAATGTAAATTTGAGAAGGAAATAAAGATAGTTTTTAATTAACTATGTAGGATTTAATTGAGTTGAAAGGAAGCAAAAAAGGCAGACGTCTTTTTGATCCGATTCCAAAGCGTGCGAGAGTTCCGCTTTGTGAAGGAGAGAATTTCTCCTTGAAGACAAGTTCAATTTCCTTCCTTATTTCTTCCACCTGAATTGTCTCCGTTTCGTTAAGGTTTGGGCTTTTTGTTGTACACACTTTGTGTCTCGTCTCTCTCTCTCTCTCCTTTGCCTGCTGAGAAATGGGCTGTTTAAATTGGTGTCAAGTTCAACCATCTGTTTCTCACCCATCCTCGTCTCCTCAAACTCTAGCCTCCGTGTTAACATCACACTCTTCAAAACGACGTAGTCCAGACAAATTTCTCCTGAGACTGGACCCTCGTGCCCTGTTTGGATCAACGTCCAGGTCGCTCTGCAGGTCACGATCTTGCGAGCTACCAAAATTGAGAACCCCAACGATTAAACGATCTTGTAGCGCCAACTTAGATCATGATTTTTCAGACGAAGAATTCTCCAAGACAATCCAAGAATTAGCTCTCAAATTCGATTTCAACTTTGCTGAGAATCAGAATCCATTTCATAGCTCAAATGTCGACCCAGTGGAGCCGCCGGACTGGCACGAGATTCATCCGGCCAGCTTAGAGATGAAAGCGAATAGTGTTGGTCTTCCGTTATCGCTTCGAATAATAAGAAAGAAGAAACAATGGCAACAAGGTTTCAGAGAGGTAGGGGAATCCGCTTACTCTTCAATGAAGAAAGCCTTCTCGTCAATGGTGTTTATTATCCGAGAGCTTCAGTGTTATAGTTTGCAGATGAGAGAGATTTTGTTTTTAGAAGATTTACAGGATATTTTGGTTCGTGTACAAAAAGAGATGAACGCGTCTTTTGTGTGGCTATTCCAACAAGTGTTTTCACATACCCCGACTCTCATGGTGTACGTCATGATACTGCTGGCAAATTATAGTGTCTACTCGATGGCAAACAACCCTGCAATTGCAGCCACTTGTATGCCACATCAAACGATTTCGGTTATGACTGCTGAAGATGACAACATTCGGGAAGACAAATTTGATTCTTCAGCTATTAAAACTTTTTCAGTTTCTTCTTCTAATGGAAAAACAACCTCAATAGGAGGAAACAGTGGAGGTGGCGGTAAATTTCCGGTTACGGGTAGTGGAACAGAGGGTGATGGAAAATTTGATGCGTCGGATTATCATCCTACGATTTTTTCAGATGGATCTTCCTCCGTAGGGAACCATAAAACAACAGCTAAAGAGGAGTCTGTTTCCGGACAAGTTTCGGTTGAAGAAGAGTCGAGTTTGTGGAATTCTATAGTAGAAGAAGCTTCAAGAATGCAGCCTGTTGTGAGAGATGAATCTTTAGATCAACAGACAACGCCAAGATTTGTTTCCCCTGTCACTGCAAAAATTGAAGCCGATGACTATGAAGATTACTATAGAACGGAGCTACTCTACCAGACGAGCTTGGTTCAAGAGCCCACTAACTCTCTTCTTCTCGCCAATTATGCTCAGTTTCTTTTCCTCGTTCTCCAAGACTATGATAGGTACAACAGAACTTCATGAATTATATTAATTCTTTTTATTTCCTAGGTGATCGTACTAATGAAAATTAATTATTAGGATTAATCACACTCAACATTATACCAATTTGTTTTTGCTTTTTCTTATTCGTGTTTTTATGTCCATATATGAATTGAATATATTTGATAGGACACACTCACGTGTTGTATTGATATTAATTCGTGTTTGAGCTCTACACAAGTTTCATAGAAGTAGAACCTAGACACGAGCTAATATACGGGCGTCACATCAGTGTGTCGCACTAAATGTATCAAATTTATATATCAACCTAGAATTATTATTTTCTTATTTTTATAAAAATCTAGATTACAAATAAATCAACATTTTTTTTAAATAAAGAAAGAAAATAAAGTAAACAATGGTAATACCACTTCCCATAATCTTAATGAGTTGTTATATTCAAATTTTTACGTGTCGACCTATGTAAATGAATATCACAAATTTAGATGCAAGTGGTAAGAGCTTCAAATATCAACTAATTAGGTATTATATGATTAATAGGTGATATCATGTACTCAATGCCATCAAAATTAATAACTTTTATTTACAAATAATAAGTTGAAGAAAATAATTTGTTAACTTTGAATATATGAATAATGAAAATAAAGTTGTTAATTGGAATGAAAGTTTAAAATTCATGATGTGTGAATAATTTAAATATGAAAAATGTTATACACATAGGGTGATAATATTGGTACAGCTTTATTTGTTTGTATTATGATATGACCCTCGTTAAAGAATGATGTAGGTCTCACATATGTACAATTAAATAAAACGGTATCGATACTAACACCCGATAAAAATATTATTACTTTTTAAACATTGATAATTTTTTTTTCTTCAATAAATTATTATATCAGAGACACTACCTAATCATGACAGCATATCCCAACATGCCAGTATATCTCAACTGATACATAAAAATCACGAATCAAACGTAAAATAACTCTCTCTCGACAAAATAAACACTATTACTAGTCCTAGGTGTCATCATACACTAGTGACCTAGGTGTCATCATACACTAGTGACTTTTCAGTTTTCCATTTTTGTAGTTTTCGAAGATAGGGTGTTGTGGTATATAAAAATCACGAATCAAACGTAAACTAACTCTCTCTTTTTTTCCGACAAAATAAACACTATTACTAGTCTTAAGTGTCATCATAGACTAGTGACTTTTCAGTTTTCCATTTGTCTAGTTTTCTAAGATAGGGAGTTGTGGTAATTAATGTTCAGTTGTGATACGACCAAAAGCTTAGTGGACAAAAGATATTTTGAAACCTGCGATTGTGTTCTTGTAAAAATTTGGGTGGGATGGAATGTTGAAAGCGACATGTGCGGTATAGGTTGTTTTCCTTTTATGGTAAAGGACATGGTTGAGCTTGTCTTATTGAATGAATTTCGTTTATAATTATGGCCATGTACAGGGCTGAAGATTACTTCAAGAGGGCCGTAAAAGTGGAGCCCAAGGATGCGGAGTCGTTGAGCAAGTATGCCAGCTTCTTGTGGAAAGCCAGGCAAGACCTCTGGGCTGCTGAAGAGACCTACTTGGAGGCCATTTCCATTGACCCGACCAACTCGTACTATGCTGCTAACTATGCTCATTTTCTTTGGAGTACCGGCGGCGAGGACACCTGTTACCCTCTCAACTCCTCTGATACAAACAGCGACGACGTTTACTAAAGAGTCAAAAATAGTAATAAAACTGAAGGAAAAAAAAAATTACATTTCCATCCCAACAATCTCTACTTCATCAACCCTAGCTAGTCCAAATAATCCAATGTATTATAAATAATACAAAGATGTACAGGAAAAATAAATGAAGAGAAATTTTGGCTTGGGCTGGGGTGTGGGTGAGATTCCCCAAAATTTTTGGTCTTTCTCTAGATATTTTTCTTCTCTGTTTTCAGCTTATCTTGGATGGGAGAATTCATAGCTTTGAGGGGAGGTGAAGATTGAAGTTTAATGGGTTATGATTGGAACTAAGGTAAGAGAGAATGATCACTCTGGCTTAATTTTCGGGTGGCAACAACCGCTTTTTGTTTGGATACTTCTGATCTCTCCTTTGCTGAAACCTGTGCAGAAATGTATAAGGTTTTTGGACAGTTTATTAATTGTACGTTTTATAATGACATATTCGAGTAGCCATATTGTAATTAAAATTTTATTGATACATATAAGTGCTACTCGTATGATGCTTTTTTTTTTTTTTTTTGGCATACCATTTGATTTTCAGACCAGTTTAAGCACACTTTAATTAATTTTTATTCGCAATTTGTAATTTTTACTAACTAAATATTATTTTAACAATGTTATTTTAAAAATTTTTACTAAATATTATTTTAAAAATCAAAGTGGAACCAAACTCAACTCTAAACACACCCTTAGCTACTCTTATGTTAAATAAATAAAGATGTCGAACAAAAAAAATAAAAAATAAAGACGAATCATAACCCCATTGAAAAAGGAGGCCGTGCTTTAGTTAGTTCAGTGCAGTGACTAATTTTTTTAATTTTTTTCTTTCTTGGCAGTTTCCCTTTGGATCTCCTATTCATGTTGGTGAACTTATGGTGTTTAGTGGGTTATACTTTTTAACTTAATCTGTTGAGAAATGGATACACATTGGTTTCACATCAATTAACCTAGATTTAAGTGTTATGACTGTCTCGAAGATAAGATTGCCTATTTTTAATGGGATAATTGAAAGTTACCCTCATTTATTAAGGTAAAGATGTATTAAATTTTATTAATTTTTTTTAATCTATAAAGTCATATATTTAGATAAATGCAATCTCACATATATTCATTTTAAATTCACTTACTCTCTTTGTCTAAAAATAAACAAGTAAATAATTTACTCTATTTATAAATATGTTTTCATTTATATTCGTGTTAAGTCGTGTTGTGTTTTAATTGAATCGTATTTGTGTAAGGTAAAAAAAATTATGATTTCGTGCCTTGGGGCGTTTTAATTTGGTCGTTTTCCTGTAAGGTAAAAAAAATATGATTTCGTGTCATATCGTATTTTAATTTGGTTGTGTTCGTGTTTGGTAAATAATAAGATTTCGTGTCAGGTCATGTGGTGAAGCTTTTTATTGAATTCTTGTTTAAGCATTTTTTTATTCCATTATCATAAACACTCATAAATACTCTAATTTCTAAACCCTAAATAAAATCCTTTTAAAAAAATGTCTTGTGTCATATTTTAAGCGTTTTACGTTTTTTTGATAAGCTCGGGTTTGTCCTAGAGAAATAAAATGTTTTGTATCATGTCGTGTTTTAATTGACCAGTGTTTTCGGATACATATTTTATTTTGTTTATTTTAATAATTAAACACAATTTAATAAAAGAAATACAGTTCACACTTTCAGTAATAATTATTGACAACTCACTTGTCTGGTATACACCTCAATAATCACTCATTTATATTTTTCTTTTTGTATGAAACACAAATACAACTCAATTAAAACATAAATGCCATCAAATTAAAATGTGGCACACTACAATACTACATAAAATCTTATGTTTTTAACTAAAATTAATACGACCCAAAAAATAGTGAATCCATAAATTTTGTTTGAGCAGGTGGAAATATGCATTTCACTACAAGAAAAAATACCATTTATGTCAGTTTAAAAATGAACGTTATGTCAGCCAAATGTAAGTTGACATAAATAATATTCATTTATGTCAATTTTACTTTGAAAGTAAATTTTTATTTCAATTTAAATAAAATTGACATAAAAAATAAATCATTTATCTCATATTTATATATAGATGACACAAATATATATGAGTTATTTTCACCTTTGGAGTAAAAACTGAGATAAATGGAAAAACAAAAGCGGGGCTAATTTTTTTCATTCCCCTACTCCAAAAATTTGGAGCCTCAAAATTCGCCTCTCTCTCTCGTACAAATTTTTTTTCTTTCCCCGGCTCCAACAAAATTTGGAGCTTCAATCTGCGTCCCTCTCTGGTCGCACGCCGACTCTCCCTCTCTCTGGGTCGCACGCTCTCGCAACTCTCTCTCTCTCTGGCTCGCTCGCACGACTCTTCCTCATATCTCACAGCACCTCCGGCTCTCTCACGTCTCATCACCTTCGGCGCTGGCGAGATTCAATCAATCTGGTACAAAAAGCCCTAATATGGATTTGCAAGGGTTTGTGTATATGTGTTGTGTATATGCGATTTGTTCTTGATATGTGTGTGTGCGATTTCTTGATTTGTGTGTGTGATTTGTGTATATGCTATTTGTTCTTGATTTTTGTATATGTGTTTGTAATATTTTTGTTTGAAAATCTAATTGATTTCTCTTCCTTTTTATTGTGTCTGTAAGGACATTTTTCTCATGTCCAACATGTTACATTTGTGTATGTCGTACGCCGCTACATTTGGCACGTCACCTCACGATCTCACATGACGGCCTCTATCCGAATTTCGGGAATCAAGCATTCAACATCTCCATTAATGTGTCCCACATATGCCTCAACGACTTCACGTTCCAAGATTTTAGGGACTTAATGCAAGTGGTACGCAAGGGAAGTCAAAACAGTGAAAAAAAGGCACGATAGGAGAGTTCAAGGGCATTTTCGTAATTTCACATCCATAGTTCGGAGGTCTGGTCAACTGGAAAGTTGAAGAGCTCGCCGCAACGAAGATACTAGAAGAAACGACACCTCAATCCGAGCTACGGTGAAGGAGTTATGACCTTTTGAAGTTGGAGAAAATTCCTTGAAGAATGCTGTTTTTTTTTTTATCCCCAAACCAGAAAGGTACCCCAAACCGATGTACCCCAAACCGCATAAGGTACCCCAAACCGGTTCGGGGTACCTGTACGCTGGATAAAAATTTAGAGTTTTAAGAACGTGGATCTCACCAACTTCGGGGGAGTTATTTTGCAAGACTTTAGCAGACATTTTTGAGAGTCCAAATTACTCTAGTCTTCATATTTTTTGAGTCCCAAGACTCATGTTTTGATTCACACAATTGTCAAACCTTTGTGAATCTTTTGGAACCCTAGAACACAAGCTTTGCTATTGTTCAACCCTTGTGGAGAAGCCGTTCTCTTCTTCATTGTTGCCCTCCTGTAAAGGGAAAATTCCAGCCGCCGACATAGGAACCGACACCTGCGGGTATTTCTGTGTCACACTGTTTCTAGCCGTTGCTTTGAAGGTTTAACGAAGACACCGTGCGTTACACTTGTGGGCGATTATCAGGTTGTATGTAAGTCAATGGTCTTGTAAATTCTTTAAAGTTCTAGAAATAAAAGGTTTTACCCTTCGGGGATTTTTCCTTAACTTTGTGTCGCATGCTTTATATTTGATGGGTTGATTTAGATGCATGTTTAAGGGTTGATTTTATTTGGTTTAAAAGTAGACGCTAATTAAATAAGGGTTCTTGGAAACTTGCGAATTTAATTGAAATCGATATCACACAGTCACACTTCTCAGTGTCTTTTATCAGACTTGCAGCTGGGACGCCTTCCCTCTTCTCCTGTTTTCTACCCCGGCCCAGTTTGCACAGAGAATTTGGGTACGTTGCTTTACCAACTCTTTTTACATTAGTAAATAGTTATGTTTGTGCCAAGCATTGTTCAAGCCTTTATTTGTTTAGATTGGTTACAACTATTAGCAATAATACTCTTTAAAGAATTGTGTCTATTATAAATTCAGTTTATATATTGTCATTTTTTTTAAAAATACACATTAAAGAAATAGTTGAGTGTCTTTAGTTTCAAGCGTAATTTTATTTTCTTTTCAGTTTATTTGTTCAATGTTTAATAATTTTGGTTAATGACTTGTTGCAAAAAATAGTAGGGTCATTTGAAGAAAAGTTCTTCGACAATTTTATAATTAATATATAGTCCAAACTTTTTAATTTTGTTCCAAAAGATCCCTCGGCGCATAAAACAATTACAAACTTTTTTTTATCTTATCCTAAACTTTAAGAAATAATTATCAAAAAAGTAAACCGGGGAGTTTTTGCAAAATTAAAAAATAAGGTGGACTAAATGTAAAATATACTTAGCTCCTAGCGACTAAACATTAATTGTCCCGATTGACTTAAAATATTTAAGTTAAATGTAAAATATCTAGTTTTTGACATAATGTAAAATGTTACGCTTAATGTATATTATTTAGAGGTTTAGAAATGTAGGGTCAATTCATTTAGTGCTTAGTATTTCAATTTTTGTTAAGATTTTTAGTTCCTAATATGTAATTGTGCAGTATCGCTTTTGTGTCCTTCAATATTCGAGTTTCTTTTGAGTCAGACCCGTCATATTCGGGTTTCTTACGAGTCGGACTCGTTAATTTTAACATGTTAAATGATGTTTTGCCTGAGTTGTGAAAAAGAAAATTCAGTCTTACAGTTCCGGCCGTCCTGAATTAAAATCCTAGATCCGTCATTGTGTGTGTATCAGCCTTGATGCTCAGTGTTCTAGATTGCAATTAATTTCAGTGTGTGATGTTTTAGATTGCAATTAATTTCAATGTGTATGTGTGTGTATGTGTGTGTTTGTGTATCAGGGTGGAATTATGAGTTGATTTTTTTTGGATTACCTTAAAATGTTTAAATAACATTTGATTATTAGTTAGTACTTGGTTAAATTTCCCTCATTTGATTCTCATTTGAAACGGGGTTATTGCATGTTTGTGGTAATATATTATCAAATCATGTGGTGTTCTTTATGAAATTTCTATTTTTTAAAATATGATTAAACAAGTGTTTGTTAATAAAATCATTATATGGATTCTTGAATATTTTTATACACTCAATGACTATTGTGTTTTTTGATCCAGTATTTTTATGATTAGACATTTGGACCGGTGATTTCATCTTTTTTAACATTTTTAGCAAAGATGAGATAAATGATATACAATTTATGTTAGATTATATAAAAGTGTGATGTATATATCCCCTACTCTTTATTGTTTAACAAAGTGTGATATCAATCCAACTACATCCCCTACTGCATTGTAATTGATCATTCATTAAGAATTGCTGTAAATTAATTGATTCATTAATGTGTTTCCATGATTAAAAGAGACATTTGATTTCGAGCAGGTGAAACTTATTCGAAAAGTTTACAACGATTTTAGTACCATATGATGGTCAGCTCCAACTTTATGTTAGTGTTTGCTTTTCTCAATGATTTCAGTATCATAGGGTGCGTTACGATATGTTAGTTTGCTTTGGAAGTTTCATTGTCTTGTTTTATTATGTATATCATATACTCGCTAATGCCTCACTTGTGTGCTTTTATTAATTTTTAGCATTGCATGTCCGATGCTTATACAATGTGCTTTCACTAATTGCTTCATTATATTATAGGTATATAATCGCTATTGGTTGTTACTATTATGTATAATATGTATAACAATTGTTGTTATACATATTATATATAACATCATATTATATATAACATTATAGTATAATATGTATAATAATTTTGTGAATTGAAGTTCTTCAATGTTTAAAATTGGTTTTGGTTGTATAGTGTTTGGGTGGTGTGTTAGTGTTCTTGAGTTGGTTAGTTATGGTTGATTGAGTCTTATTACTATTAGGTGTTGGTGTCTTTGGTAAATGTTGTGATAGTTTTAGAGGGATATTATACTTTCTACGATATTTTCTAATGGTGTGAATGTATTATGTTGTATAATATTGCATTATTTTTAACAATTACATATATTTTATTACTTATATCTCACTCGTGGTGGTTTACATACTTAGGCCAGAATGGACAGGTTTTGGATGAGCAAGGACAGATTATCAAAAGAATACATAAAAGGTATTGATAATTTTCTTAGGGTTGCTCAAAACGCCTCCTTGGATGAGAACTTCATACGATGCCCTTGTAATCAATGTGAGAATAGGCTAAAAATGGGTGTTAAAGAAATCAGACAACATTTGTATAGTTCGGGTATCGATCCGAATTATACTGTATGGAAATGGCACGGAGAGGAGGAACATCGTGAAACACTGTCGGATGTTAATACAGGCGATCCTGTCGGTGACGATCTTAATATGGATACCATGGAGGATGTTGAAGAGTTGATTGGCATGGTGGAGGCTATAAAAGAAGACTTCACAGGAAATGCAGAAATTTTTCAGAAGTTGCTTTTAGATGTGGAGAAGCCATTGCATGAAAGATGTAAAAAGTATACAAAGTTATCCGCTATCATCAAGCTATTCAATCTTAAAGCGAAGAGTGGGATGCCCGATAAATGCTTTTCAAATATGCTGTCAATCATTGCCGACATGCTTCCGGATGATAATGTATTGCCTTCATCCAATAATGAGGCAAAACGTTGCTTATCGGTATTCGGAATGGACTTTCAGAAGATACACGCATGCCCTAATGACTGTATACTCTGTAGAAAAGAGTATAAAGAAGCTGTTGAATGCCCTACTTGTGGAACATCCAGGTTCAAACAGAAGAATAATTTGAAAGAACAAAAAAGGGAAGAGGGGAAACAAGGTGTTCCTGTGAAAGTGTTATGGTACTTTTAACCCATTCCGAGATTCAAAAGGTGGTTTCAATCTAAAGAGACCGCTAAGTCTCTGACATGGCATGCAGATGATAGAATTGTTGATGATTTGTTGCGTCACCCAGCAGACTCACCAACTTGGAAATTAGTTGATGAGAAGTGGCCCGACTTTGCAGCAGAACCAAGAAATCTTCGATTAGCACTATCATCGGACGAAATTAATCCTCATAGTTCCCTTAGTAGTAGGTATAGTTGTTGGCCGGTCATGTTGAACACATATAACTTTGAACCGGAATTGTGTATGAAAAGAAAGTTTACAATATTGACTATGTTGATATCGGGTCCAAAACAACCGGGAAATGATATAGATGTTTATTTGGCTCCGTTAATATAAGATCTGAATACCTTGTGGCATGAAGGAGTTAAAGCCTACGACGCCTTTCGACAAGAATCTTTTACTTTGAGGGCAATACTATTGTGAATAATTAATGATTTTTTAGCCTATGGATATTTATCTGAAAGTGTTGTTCAAGGTTATAATGCTTATCCAATATGTAGTGAAAAAACGTATTCCATCAGATTACAACACTGTGGCAAGTGCGTTTATATGGGACATAGGAGATACCTTCCACAAAACCATCCATTTCGAAGCCAAAAAAAGGCTTTTAATGGTGAGCAAGAGTTCCAAGCCTCCCCTGAACCTTTAAGCGGCGAACAAATATTGATAAAAGTTGGGAGACTTAAGGTTGCATGGGGAAAGAAGGCAAAAAAGGTGAGGGGGGTTAATTTGAAGAAATCATTAAAGCGTAAGAGACCGAGGAGGGTAGCTAATGGGGTTGAAAAAGGCGATCCTAGTAACAATAGGGTTGAAAATTTTTGGAAGAAGAAATCGATATTTTTTTAACTTCCTTATTGGAAGGATTTGCCTATTCGACATAACTTAGATGTCATGCACATTGAAAAGAATGTCTGTGATAGTATCCCTTGCTTAATATTCCAGGAAAAAAAAGATGGGGTGAAGTGTCACCTCGACCTTGAAAAAATGGGCTTAAGAAGTGAGTTAGCACCGCAGGTTAATGAAAAAAGGACATACCTACCGCCAGCATGTTATACGTTATCAAGAGAGGAAAGAAAAATGTTCTGCCAAACTTTGCATGACCTTAAGGCCCCGAATGGGTACTCTTCTAATTTTAGAAGCCATGTCTCTATGGAAGATTTGAAATTGTATGGCTTGAAGTCTCATGATTGCCATATTATAATGCAACAACTTCTTCCAATTGCAATTCGATCGGTGTTGCCAAAACATGTGAGATATGCGATCATGAGAGTATGTTTCTTCTTCAATGCCCTTTGTGCCAAAGTAGTGGACTTGCAAAAACTAAAAGAAATTCAGAATAAAATTGTGATCACATTGTGTTTGCTGGAAAAATACTTTCCACCATCCTTCTTTGACATTATGGTGCATTTAATGGTGCATCTTGTGAGGGAGGTCGAACTTTGCGGTCCTGTTTTCTTTCGATGGATGTACCCAATTGAAAGGTTAGGTCAATTTACTTTACTATCATGTATTAATATAAGTAAATAAGTGTATCGATTTAGTTTTCTTTTTAATGTGTTAGGTACATGAAAGTATTAAAGGGTTATGTGAGAAATCGTATTCGCCCAGAAGGTTGTATTGCTCAATGTTACATAGCAGAAGAAGCTATTGATTTTTGTTCTGAGTTCTTATCGGAATTAGATTCAATTGGAATTCCAGCGAGGAAGGATGATGATAAACCGATAGGAGGTTCGGATGTCGTTGAAGTTGATCGCATGTCCTTGGAGCAGGCATATCTTCATATGTTACATAACACGAATGATGTTCAACCTTATATAGAGTATGACTTTTCTAACTTCCCATTAATATGAAGTTAGTTCCTCACATACTTATCTCTATATATATTAATAACTAATGTTGCGTTACTCATTAATACCATGTTAGGGAGCATGAACAGTACTTAAAAGAAACCCATCCTCGAAAAGGGAAAAATAAGAAGTGGCTTGAAGAGGAGCACAACCGCACGTTTATCCATTGGTTAAGTAAAATGGTATGATTTAGGGACATGTTGACTTAACCACCACTTTAATTTTCATTAGATTTTACCCATTTTTTAGTTTTCTTTTAAACAATGCCACTTTTTTTTTTATTAGCTGCAAATCTTAGTGGAAAACAATTTCGAAGTCTAATACCAACTACTGGAAAATAGTGGTAGAGTGTAAAGTAAAACTAAATAGTTGGTGAGGTCTAATATTAAAAACTAATGTGGGAATAAAGATGAAATATCCCCTTACTTTAATATGTTAATTTGAATTTTGTTTTGTAAGTAACTAAAATTCTTATATTAATAGGTTGCTCTCGAAGAAGAACTCCCAAATAATAATATCTCAGTGAGTTAAAATGGATTGCTCATGGACCTCGTCGAGACGTCATTAAAGTTCACGGATATGTCATTAACGGTGTTCGTTACCTAACAAAGGATCGCGATGATGCACGAGTAACCCAAAACAGTGGAGTGAGCCTAGTTGCTAAGACGTTACAGATAGCTAGTGCAAAGGACAACAATCATGTTCGTACCGATATGGTTTTCTACGGTGTCATAAGGGAGATATGGATACTTGACTATTTTTCAATTTAGATTCCTTTATTCAAGTGTGATTGGGTTGACAACAAAAACGGAATTAACATAAACGAGCTTGGTTTTACATCTGTCGATCTTGATAGAGTTGGTCATAAATCCGATTCTTTCATCTTAGCCTCTCAAGCGAAACAAGTTTTCTATGTTCCGGACCAAATGAATCCTAAATGTTCAATTGTATTGTCAACTCCTAAAGGGATTACTATGATAAAGATGATGAAGATGATATCAATGATGGATGTCTCGGGGATGATATTTGCACTATAGTTTTGCCAACTATTGAATCCTTTGACGTGGTTGAGGAATCTTCCGAAACTTATATGCGTGAAGATTGTGAGGGGACATGGATAGATAATACACCAACATAATTGTGTTAGTTGATGTTATGATGCTTAATGTTTGAATTATTCTTTATTATTAGTTATAGTTGCTTAAAATGTTAGCTTGTTTGGTGACGTTGTCCAACTTTTTAGTTTTTTGTGTGGAACCTACAACAGTTGATTATTGGAAATTGAATGTATGGAATTTGGGCTATGTGACATTTGTTCTAGACTATGGATTATTATTTTCTGCTTAATATTTTGACAATTGTGCTCTTGTACATTTTAATTAACATAGGATAAAATGGTGAATTTTAATTTGTGGTACATTTTAATAATTTTATTGTTTGAGTATTTACGACTTGTATTGATGACATCTATATTATTGCTCTTTTTTGTGTTTCAACAGTTCGATTGCTTTAACTTGAAATGGAAGACATTGATCTCGAACCCCTTGGATAAACCTTCACAATATAGTAGTAAAGGTAGAGGTGCGGCGAAGCTAAAGCGATTGACTAAAATAAAGATCAGTGAAGAACGAATAAGAGTTTTATATAATGATCTTGGGCAAACAATAAGTACTAGAAAAAAAGAATTATCAAGTTATGGGGGTTTGATGGTGAAGTGCTTTGTGCCGATAACTTATCCAAGTTGGCCTACAGTGCCAATCAAATTGAAGAGTGATTTGTGGGAGGCAATATATATATATATATATATATATATATATATATATATATATATATATATATTATATATTGCAAAGTATGTGTAGAAATAAATCTCCTCAAAGAAAGAATTCACGGGATTTGGATAGGATGTGGTACAAAAGGATTCTAGAAAAAAATACCTTATGAAAATATTCCTTCCTTTTGTAAATATTGTAAGAAAAAGGGCCATCACGAAGAAAAATGTATGATTAAGTATCCTAATACCCAAAATACCCTAAAAAAATTCACAAAAATTTAAGACACAGGGATGACAATAACAACAAACCCTATTTCTAATTCCAAGAATTAGGAAGATCCTGAAGTGAACCTACAAGTTCCAAATAATTCAGTTACTTCAATTACTAATAGTGGCAGCAAAGAAAACCATATTGAAGTTATGCAAAAGTCTCCATTAAATTATGAAGAAGATGAAAAAGAAATATAAGACTATGAAATCCCAAAAGACCAAGCATATGATAAAGTTCAACATACGGAATACTCATCAGAAGAAACTTTAAAAGTAAATCAATATAGCTTTCTCCAAAAGGTTCAGATCTCCCCAAGTATGATACAAATTTAGCAGGTCGAAAAGGCTACCATTCAAAGAAGAGCCCTAGTTTAGAACGAGTATGTGTGGAAGTGGACTTAACAAAGAAGAGCCCTAGGAGAGTTTCGATAGGCAGTGGGGATAATGTCTTCTGGTAAGAGGTAATAGTGTAGAATATGCTTAAATATTGTACATGTTGATTTAAAAAAGGACATGAAGAATCTTCGTGTATATTTAATTTAAATGTTCAGTCAGTAGGAGGTTCCTGGAAAGGATATGAGCAATCATCAAGGCAGGTGAAAAGTCATCAAGTATATAAGGCAATACTGGACAAAAGTAAAATAGTTGTGCCAAAAATTGAAGAAGTCAATAAGGTTGGCGAGAATCAGGAAAAATACTCAAAAGAAAGTTTAGACCTTCAAATTCTGAAGCCTGTTTAATCCAAGAAAGTATTTATAAAGGTGAACGACCTGAATAAAGCAGGTTAAGATCAATTCATTGAAATTTTAGAGTTCAAATCAGTAGAAGATGTAGAAGAAGGAGAAATGTTAGAAGATCA
Organism: Sambucus nigra; assembly: GCA_949130495.1. NCBI lineage: Eukaryota > Viridiplantae > Streptophyta > Magnoliopsida > Dipsacales > Adoxaceae > Sambucus > Sambucus nigra. The sequence continues at coordinate 329,058,318 of OX422217.1, read as the reverse complement.
ACTAATTCCTCAAAGTGATTAAGAAGATATATACGAAGGTAAAGATTTAATTCATCAAAGGGTCATGATAATCTTAAATTAGATTTTATTACAGTAATGCAATCACCACAATAGGTATTCAAGAACACATAAAAAAAATTCAGCATTGTGATATCATTATTCAAGAGGTTATGGTGTTTGATAACTGTAACATATCCCCTAGAGGAACTGAATTATCGGATTATGAAAAGCACAAAGCAAGTTTTAAATAGTATCACTTAGACATTGAAGAAGACTCAAACAATCAGCTTAAAGTGGAAGATATAAAAAAAAATTGGGGTCAATTTTGATGAGAAGTGGAAGAAGGTCATTAACAAGAAAGCTACACAAAAAGAGAATAATTTACATGGGAATCAACTTCCTATTTTTTATCTGCCTAACAGAGGTAAACCAAAAAAACAAGCTAGCATCAAGCCCTTTGATCCGATTTTCAAAAGGATTACCAGTTCTAGTGGAAAGGTAAAATCATTAGCTTATTAACAAATCTCTTAAAATACAAATTTCATTTGCTTGAATGCTAGGGGAGTTGCAAACAAGGAAAAAAATAGAAGAATAAAAAAGTTAATCAGATCTTACTCTCTGCTAGAAATAGATTTGTTAGAACCTAAGGTGCGCTCTACAAAAGTTCTTAAATATCAACAAAAATGGAGATTTGAATATAGTATCTACAACTAATATAATAAAATCTGGTTTATGTGGTCAGTGAATTAAACATTTCTGTGATTAAAGATGCTGATCAGGTGTTATGTCTACAAATTGATTTGTCATCGCTAAATAAATAATCTATATTGCTTTAGTCTATGCAAAGTGTTCAGCAGAAGGTAGAAAATATCTTTGGGATCTCCTTGAAGATATTTACCAATAATGTCTAGCCCATCCCCTTCTAGTGATTGGTGATTTTAACGTAGTGTGCAATGTTGGATAAAAAGTGGTAGAAATGAAGTTGATTTTAATGATTCTTAGGAATCTAGTGATATGATCGCAAACTGTGATTTGAATGATCTAGTATATGAGGGTTCCAGATATACCTGGTCCAATAACAGAGTAGTTGGAACTATTTCTTGTAGACTTGATAGAGGCCTTTCCAATAGCCCATGGATCCTTGAATTCTCTAACACTCATATCTACCATCTATATAAGAACTGTTCAGATTATTGTCCACTCTTGCTGTTAATCAAAACTCCCGTTGATGATTGCCTAAAACCTTTAAATTTTTTAAATATGTGGTGTTTAGACAACAACTTAAATAGTGTAGTAGAGGAATCATGGAACATCCCTGTAGAATCAGCCCCTATGAAGTGGTTTGCTCTAAATCTTAAAAGGCTTAACGAGAAGCTTAAAGAGTGGAATGACACTCATATCAAAAACATCTTTCAAAATGTAAAGGAGTTAGAGGATGGAATGTTGATTAGGGAGTATGCTTTTGAAAATAATAATTATGTGAAAATAATAAGTGAAACCCAAGAATGCAAAGCCAAATTAAATCAAGCTTTGATGATGGAGGAGATATTTTGGCAGAAAAATCTAATCTTAAATGGCTTAAGGAGGGTGATGTGATTTAAAATTGTTCCATACTTCTGTCAAGGCTAAGAGAAAAATGCAATTGATAAACCAAAATACAGGATATCAATGGTAATGTGGAGGTTTCTAAATAAGGTATAGGTAGCGTTTTCATTAAACACTTCTATAATCAATGGTCTGAATAATTTATTAAGGTTAATAAAGCTAAACTCTAAGATGATCTCAACTACAAAGAATGAAACTTTGGCAGCCATTCCACAAGAAGGAGAAGTCTTCAAAGCAGTTCAGAATCTCAATGAGGATAGTGCCCCTAGGCCAGATGGATATAGAGGGAAATTTTATGTCAAATTATGGGATATAATCAAATTACACTTCACAAAGGCCATTCAAGCTTTATTTCTTGAGGCTGAAATGCTAAAAAATTAGTATAACACTAACATTATGCTCATACCAAAGGTATCTCATCCCAAAACCTGTGTTAATTTCAGACCTATTAGTCTCTGTAACTTTTCTAACGAAGTACTTCGTTAGAAATTATGCAGTGCACTCTCTAATTCCTCGCTTTATTCTATTATGAAACTGTTCTCTTCCTTTTCTTATGTATATGTTGTATTCTTGGTACCATTGGGTCACCATTTATATGTTCTGATCATTTCTATAAACCATCTGTATTGGTCATTTCTCTTTTCTATTTTATATTAACCAACCGTTGACCATTACGAAAGTGGAGCACTTCCAAGACTCATCAAAACTCATATATTGGGTACTTGGAATCGGAGAAGGTACAATACTTTCGACTTGCTTAGAAGACGAATTCGATCGAACTTGGATTCCATATCATATCCCTGAAAATTACGATCTCATATCATCGATCATCGCAATTACGTACCCGAGCCTTCTTACCAACATGCTAAATGAGGATTATTTGAGATCGAGGGCAATTTTTTATTTTTATATAAATCAAGCGGATAGTTGATGTAGAAAGAAGCAAGTAGTTGTTACTGGCAAATAATCTCAAGACAAATTATTGTAGAAAGATACGCATATCATTTGGAATTAGAACTTTCATATTTTAAAAGTAAAAATCCCAAATTTAATACATATTGGATATTTAAACCTAGAATTTTAATTTCTATTCATAAGAGCTACTAATTACATCATGATGATGAATTTGCTTGATTTTTATTAGCAAATAAGGTTCTAAAAGACGCCGGGCGTGGTCAAGGCGTGGAGGCCAAGCCTTAAGCCTTAGAAGCCTAGGCGGGCCTTGGCGTGAAAAGGCGTTTAGGCCTTCTTAATATATTTTAATATTTTTTTAACTATAACAAAGCTATTAAAATACTAAAATTGTACATATCATAAAAATATGTCTGAATATATGCAAATTAAAATACTATTTGATTAGTTTGGATGAGATAATGGTCCGGTTAGTAAAAAAAATCTTTAAAAGGTGATATCGTTTCACTAAAGCATTGTTATTTTTAGAAAAAAGTGCGCTTTAAGGATTTTATCAAGAATAAGGCATAAAAAACTTAAGGCGGGGCATTTCTCCCAAGCCTTAAGTCTAGGCGTGCCTAGGCGGAGCCTAGGCGGGTTTTTTAGAACAGTGGCAAATTGTATAATGAGATAACTCATAGTAGATGGCTTTTTGTGCTTTGATAATTTTTTCACTCGAAATTGATTAAGTTGAGTTATGGTCTATATGATTTATCTGTTTTTTAAACCCCATTCGATGTTCTATCAATGCGAACGTTTTCTTATATTATAATGATGCAGAATGTGATTTGTATATGATAGATGAATTTTGATTGATTTTTTTATGTTATATTCCCAAATACGACATTCATTTGAAGACATCTTTACACTGATTTTAAGACTTGTATTCAACATCTTTCTTTTTCAGATCAAATTTGATATTGATCCGAATAGCAAGAGGATGGTGTTATCCTCTATGGGTTGCAGTTGGAGAGCGTTCAAAACAAACCTCACGAGACTTTGGATTAGACCATTGAGACACCAATGCGAGCTTCTCAAACATCCTCCTCCAAAATACGAGAAATTCATTAGTCCAGATGTGTGGAATGAATTTGTTTGTAGCAGGCTAACCAAAGGATTTGAGGTATAATTGAAAAAACAGTAGAAGATTTGTGTGGTACTTTTTGTTATTCTTTTATAATTTTTTGCTTTGATTTATAAGATTGTAAGTGAGGCACAAAGGTAATAGCGATTCAAGGTCACATACAATCATCGTATGAGCAAGAAGGGTTACGTCAGTCTTGCTGAAGATTTGGTATGTTTTAGTTTGAATATTTTCATTAGATTTGTGATGGTTTGAACTTGAACATTGAATTATTCTTTAATAATATGATTTTTTTATTTTACAATTGATACCAAAAAAAGAAGATGGGTTCGGAATATGAAGATGACAGAGCTTTTTTATGGTTGAAAGGTCGTGAAAAGAAAGATGGTGAATATGGAGATGATTCATTAAAAGAGGTGGCGGATAAAATGGTTAGTTTTTATAAATTACGACACGAGTTCCTTTATTTGGTGTTTTTTAGTGTATGATTTGTAATTTTGATAATATTTAGATTACATTCTAAATGATTGAATCTACTTCATTGTAGGCTGAATTGAAAAGACAAGTTAAAGATGGTAGTTTAATCACCGAAGGAAGTAATGATGTTCTTACTATGACATTGTGTACTCCCGAACACTCGGGCCGTGTTCGGGGGTTGGGATTCGGAGTTGTTCCCACAAGGTACTTCAATATTCAATAGCGTGGTTCCAAGAGACATATTACTGAGTTAGAATCTGAATTAAGAGAAGCGGAGAAAAGACTAAAAGATATGGAAGCCCAGTTGAAGTTAAGAAATGAGTCGGTTGCCCCAGCCCCAACAGTCGCACCCCGAGCTGAGAAAGTTGCTTCATATATACGTGAAAGTGAAAATATAAAGCGTTCAAGTTCGGGTGGAAAATTTGCAACACAATCACTTTCTTCAAAGGTATAATGACACAAAGATAATTATACAAACACATACCATTAAGGTTTTGTGATTTTTGTTGTAATTGCAATTTGTTTTTGTGTTTCTTTGGCATAGTTCAAAGATAGTGGTGTAACACATAGTGAAAAGTTACTACCTCAATCAGTAGCTGCTGTGAAAAGTAAGAAACCTTCTTCGATAGCTAGTGATAAAAGTACGAAACAAGCGTCTTCTTCAAAGGTAATGGGATCACATTTCTCGATGGTGATAACTTTGTAGTTTTACTTGGTTGCTCATTTTTAATACATTGCTAAATTTTTATGTGATTATTTTTCATAATTTAGGTTAGAGAATGTAGGTTGGCTATTGGCAATAAAACTAACATCATTGCCGAGGGGATTGTATTCGATAGGAATGGACCGAACGAGAAAATTCATAATATAGCGTTGGGAGAAAACAATGTTCGAGTTTCCATTTTTAAAGTTATTTCTTCTAGTTCCATCCTCCCGATACCTGTTCCAAGTGAAATGTATTTTGTGAAAGAGGCTATTAAGTCATATGTTGCTTGGCCCAAAGAGTTAGTGTTGTTGGGATTTGAGGTAAACCATTGGTTCTTATGTTTATTTATAAGTTTATGTTTGTGCTATGAATGACATTGCTTTATGAAATTTCACATGATTCAACGTAGAATGAAATGGAAGTTGGGAAAAAAGCAGGCCATGAGAAAGAGAAGAATATCTTCGGTGAAAGTAGATGTGATATAGTAAACAAGAATATTGATTGCGATTTGATAACCGCCTTCACCCATAATTTATTTATAATGAAGACGAATCAAATAACGATTCCACTGGAGAAAGAGATATTTGGAGAAGATAAGGGTCAATGCTATGTTTTTACGAACGATTTTTTGGACTTTTGTGCATTGAAGCCTTTAGATGTAACGTGCATTGTTGCATACATGAGGTATAACTTGATTTAATCGTGTTATTTAAAATGCGTAGTGACTAATTTAGTTACTTACTTTACAGGTTCTTGTATGATAAGTTTCAGTGCTCCCAAGAAGAGTTTCAATTCTTCAATCCCGATTCTTTCAATGGTACAAAAAAATTTGGTTTAACTCGACTTATGGGAAAAATTTGGGGAATGCAAAAAAAAGTCAGATTTGTTTCATTCCTTACAATCTCGAAGATATGTAAGTAGTTAAATTAATTTTTTCCACATGAATAAACAAATCTTTATTATATTCTGTACTATATAATTATGACAAAATTCGTTTTACAGGTTCCATTGGGTATTGATTATCATTGATTTGTCCACAAGAACTATTTATTGGTTGGATTCATTGAATACGGTACCGAATGACAAAGATAAGATGTATATCACTGCGTGAGTATAATATAATTTTTAATTTTGTTTGACATGCATTATGAGTACATTATTATTGCGATCTCCTAATACAAGTCTTTGAATTCTCTTTACATGTAGTGGGATTAACACATTGAACATCGATGGGAAAAGGCATAACGCATCATGGAGTTGTATTAAGATAAATTTATCATATAGTTGCTGTTATATAACATGTATAGCTAACATACAGTTTTCCATTGAAGATATAGAAGTCCCACTAACTTTCAAATATCCCATCATTGGGGAAGTTATCACATGGTAGACCCCCTCTAAAAGTGATCCGAGAAATCTTTCTATCTTTCTCCCTAAAGGCTTCTTAGTCTATAGGTGTTCTTAATGGGAAACACATTCTTGTAGGACTAAATTATGAAGAAGATTTCATTCATAATTTATGGTTGAGAGACCAATGGTTCATTAATAAATAACGAATGAAAACATTTAATTAGTCCCAAAGTCGATGAAGAGATTCCTATTGTTCCAGTTTGAACAAGATTTATAAATCTTCCTATCCATTTATTCGTAACATCCTCTATTTATTCAATCGCTAATATCCGTATCTAGTAAAGATCAAAGAACCATATCTAAAGCCCTGGGGGTCATTGTACCCTTTAGGCCATAGAGTATTATCTAAACCCTTTAGGCATGACACATTATTAAGCTTACAATAACAATTGAGCAAATATTCATCGTAGAAGAATCTAAGATCGCAGATATTACAAGGCAAGCCTCTATCAAACCTCAAAGTCCATGACAACAATCAAGTCTAGCAGTAAACTAAGTGTATAAGATGACAAAAGTGATTAGGCATAAATTCTTCCTAATTTATCCCTTGATTTAGCTACTTATAGCACCTCGAACAACGTAATTGAGTTGACTTTATCTCATAATCTTGCTACTGACTGATCCTAATGAGTACACCGAGTTTCTGGTATTTTGTAATGATTTTACAGGTATTTGATGTCAAGAAACGAAAGAAGGAAACCGGAAGAATCAAGAAAGAAAGAAGGAAAAGTCTCAAGGGCAAAAGCGTAATTTCCACCCAGAATTCGGATGAGGTACCTAAAGAGAAGTTGAAGACATCTCATTCACGAGCATATAGGAAGAAACGACACCTCAATCGGAATCCCGGAACAAAAGTTATGAGCAGTCAAAGAGGAACCAAAAAGTCAAACAGTGAGACCGATCCGCCCATACCTCGGGCCGGTCTGCCTTGCCAAACTCCACCCCCGGATCGCATGCAAACCGAAGGAGGCAAAAATAAAAAGAACCGGTCCGACCCCGAACCGGTCCGCCCCAAAATAAAAAGAACCGATCCGCCTTGGGGGAATACCGGTCCGCCTAAGGCCCGGACCGGTCCGGGTTTCGAGATTTGAATATCTTATCTCTTCCTAAAAAGACTCCTAGTGCAGCTGAACTCTGAAATTGTTGTAGGGTATAAAAGACCCAATCTATTATTGTTATTAGCACGGAGAATTGGTAGGATTTTCCTCTCTTTTTTCGAAAACCCTAGTTTAGCCAACATTTGCAGTTTTAACTCAAAGATTGAAGGTTTATTCAATGATTTTTGTGAGTATCAGTTCCATTCTTTGTTTCACTTATTTCTTGGGTAATTTTAGTGAGTAATTCTTAATTCTAATTCTTTTCTACATGTAATTACTATTTTATTTAGAGTAATCATGAACACCTGCACAGTAATCATTATTTCCATCACTTTACTCATGATAGGCTAGATTTTCTAAGGCCGGGGTACATGAACCCAGCCTGATGTGTTAGTGCGTGTGTATAAAATTAATCCACTGAATTTAGTGATTGATTAGGACCGTATTGCATAGTTACACAACAGTTGTAGATATTTATATCTCGTTTGCCTCTGGGTACTCGTGATGATTTAGAGTGCAATTCGAGTGCTACTATCGCAATACTGATTTACTCATCCTCGGATTAGGTATGACGCGGGATTGAACCTCGTATACATAATGCTTGGGAGTACTAAATTCCGGGTCAAATCAATCAGATAAATTTAAGGTTAATATTATGACTGCACTACACTAGGGTTGGGGGATTGTATTCCTGTCCTATTTTTCTCATCATTTAAACAAAAAGTTTCAGATTATTTTTCATTCATAATTTAGGTAGATTAGCGTAGTTGCATTTCTTCATAATTTCATAATCGCATTTAGCTGTAACCAATCTCAAAAACCAAATCATTTTTCCTTTTCTTTTTAGAGTCAAGGTTAGGATACCTCCGTCTTTTCCCGTCGACACAACTCTGTTGTCCTTCTTCCTTGAGGATCGATACCCGACTTACTGGGATTATTACTTGAGCGACAGGCTTACACTTGAGCCTAGAGTGAACGCACTTCTGAGACACATTTTCAGTCTCGTCCAAAAGCTGAAACTATAAGCAATTAAGCTACAATTCAATTAATGCTACGAAGTAGCATCCTTTTCAATATCGAGGTGTCCAAATTACGGGTTATTATGTCTAACGACCGATAGAGGTGGATCTCCCACTATTTTCTAAAGAGTTAATTAAGAACATGTTTGAAGTAGAGGGTGAAAGGGGCCTATTATTAGTTCCTGAATTTATGAGAGAAAATAAACATGCCTTAAAGATCAAACCTCCCTACTCGATGACTAAATTAGTACCGCAAAGGTGATATGATTGGTTTGTTGGAGGGCCTCATCTTATTTCTCTTCACGTTCTACTGTATGATCTATTTTATCTGTAACAGGAGTAAGGATCCTTGGCTCTTTTGAGAGAATGAACTCCATGACTATGAAAGTTTGAGATACAATAGTTAGTTTATAAGAAGTGTATGGCCATGACGAATAATGTCATGTCATCAATGGTGGTCATAGTTTCAGCGATGATTTTTATGACAGGTGATGACATGTATAGGGGGTTGTTGTTTAAAAGTGTGAGTGCGTACTCATCCTCGGTTTAGGATGATTGGGTACTATTAAGGTGGATAGGTCAATGTTTGGGGTGGGTGTGTTTAATGAGGCTCCGAGCGCCAACGATGTCTTGAAAATCTGCATATATGCTGCATATATGCAGATATATGCAAGCATATATGCAACATATAAGCGAGTCCACCAATTCTTGATTCCTATGCATATATATGCATATATGATTGCATATATGCATATATCTGCATATATGCTTGCATATATGCAATCATATATGCTTTCATATATGCAATCATATATGCAGATATATGCATAGGAATCAAGAATTGGTGGACTCGCTTCCCCATTGGTGAAGATCAATGAAAAGGAGATGGCGCCTGCTCATTCGCTTCCATCTGGTTCAGGGAGACTTCCTTTCCCATATCGTCTTTCATCCATTGGGATGATATCTTTCTTTGAAAGATATAAAGACTACTTTACCCGCTTCCATAGCCTTATAGATGACTGGTCGGTCGAAAAGCCAGAAATCACTCTCTTTCTTAGGACATGAAGCAATGGGAGTTTCAAAAAGTCTTATTGCTTATCAAATAAAGTGATTGAACTATCTTATTTGGGTGGATGGGTAAAAAGAGGTGACTTATGACACCTCTGTTAAGGGAGAAACTTTCCTATGTAGATGTTGCACATTAGAAGAATCCAGGTGACTTTCTAGCCTTACTCAAATAGGGGGTGTAAATGCCGAATAAAAAGAGAGGGAGACAACTCGGAATGAGGGTCAATTGATCTGTCCGATCAAGCGCTGCAACTCCTTTTTGCTTCTTGGGGAGTGGGATCTCGTCTCGTTGCTGCCTACCTTTATTCATGGGGAAGGGGGCCTCGAGGGATGTTTTATTATCCACAAATTGCATATATATGCATATGCATATATATGCGCATTGACAAAAGCAAAAATGCCACTGAGTCTTTGCCCTATGGTCTTTTTTTCATTTTGGGACGTGGAGGTCGTTTTTCCACTTTTTTTCGTTACAATGGACCTTTCAATTCAAGGGCGTTGGAGTATTAGCTCATGTAAATATGATGATGGGGGAGCTAATAAACACGCTCCGGGAGGGGAACCCCATTTGTGTAAATATTGAACATTTTGTTTCGCACCATTCCACTTGTGAGCATGAAACCATCAAGAGTCAAAGATGAAACAAGGCTAATCGCTAATCGTGATGTCTTACTATATTATAATGGATACCCTTTGTCCCTCGCTTACTTTAAGCTGGGTTGCCAATGTTCGAAGACATGTAGTTTCTGCTGTCAGGATATCAATTCCTCTTTGTTTACATGCTACCCTCCCGTGACCTCACTCCAGCGAACCCGGTTGTAAATTTGATCAGATCTAACTGGCTGGCACTCCCGGATTGGCTGCTTTATTGCTTTATACCAACTAAGACATATATAAAAAAGGCATGAAAGCCTACCTCTAAAGGGTTTGTACCAGTACTTATCGAAACTCCAGTTTTCCAATGCGTGAACTTCTTTTATTTCTGGGAAAAACCATGCTAAAATCTCTTTTTCCGCATCAACTGGTTTCACCCCTAAAGAAGTAAAACCAGTTAATTAGTAAGTTCCGTCACTCCCAACCAGTTCTTCTTCGACCGCGAGTGAACCATAGCCTTTTAGCGGAGATAGCCTTTTCTTTTTCTTTTTTACTTTCTTTCCACTGGTTTATCTTTAGTGGGTTCCCGGGGTGAAACCTTTAGATCTTTTGGTAGTATGCGCGAATTGACTCTTTTCTTGCATATGCATATATATGCAATGCACATATACATGCGTATGCATATATACTGCATATATGCAGATTGCATATATATAACTGCATATATATGCACTGTGTGTGCAGTGTGGAGGTAGTTCCATGTTGCTCCGACTCACCTGGCCATGTTATTTGCAGTTATAAGAACTCCAACAAAGAAATCTTTTGTTTTGGTATACTCTGTCCTCTGTTTAATTCGTTTCCTTCTGTGGAAGCTCCAATAGTTACCGACTAATCTGAATCGAACAGATATAGTACATAAATGACACAAACCAAATGTAAACCAAAAATCAAAACTAATCTGAATTAGAAATGAACTTAGTTATTATTGGAAATGAACTTCCAAATAGTCAAATAGATAGGCATAGATGGTAAGGGAAAAAAGAAATCCGACAATATTAAAAGAACAATCTTACCATGACATGAGTTGTAAATTTATATATGGTGTCTTCTAAGCAGAGCCAGTGTTTCAAAAATAGTACTGAATAAATGAATTACTAAACATAATTTGTACAACTCAAAAGTCATATACTTTTACATATAGGATACAGTGTAAAATTCAAAATATCATCACCAAATCAGCCCCAAACAGTTATTGATGATTGGACTGATAAATGTTGCCAATTAGAGTGATACAGAGACAAACGTATAGCCTAAAAATCAATAATTGTCATAATAACACGTAGCCTGAAAATCAGTCCCAAAAATTAGTATATTAGATGCGTATTACTTGAGAAGTGTATTCTTAGAATACATAATATCATTCTGAATGTTGTATAATATCGATTTCTTATGTATTTGTATGCATAATCGAGAGTCTAGAAGGTTTAGTCCATACTGAAAATGAAAATAGAAGAAAACATCTAGGTGATGTTTTTAAGTTTAATTGATTTACAAAAATGAAAAACATTAGACATCAAAGATTATGTTTTCAATTGGGAAAAAAATAAAATTTGAACAGAATAATGTAGCTCACATTGTATCTGACATTAAAAAAATTAAAACAGTCAACCCACTGGTAATGGCAAGCATTTTTCATCTACAATTACGAAGAAATAGAACTGTTATATATATATATATATATATATATATATATAACAGCTATTATAAGGATGATCTGTGAGTGAAAAAGGGCTTTAGTCATTTTACAGCTATATGCGAGAGAATTTTTGAAAAACGAGACCTCGTTTAGGCCAGAAAACGTCTTGCTAGCTTTTTTCCAGTATATGAAATGGAAAGTTATCACATCGAAGGTGCCTTTTGAAAACCGCGTTGCCGGGAATTTCACTATGCTGATTGGCAAATGTTGAATGACTCTCGCTGTGGACACGCCCTTCTTTTGTTTAAATTCGAGCGAGTCGACTATATATGTTGTTATATATATATAAGCTGATATATATATGCTGTTATATATATATATATATATATATAATGCTTCAATCAGTAATCAGCTTAATTTTTAGACTCTCAACAACTCACATGTCTTTAATGATACAATATCCAAGAGTTTTTTTTTGCAAGGAATAGACAAATGTTCAATTTTGCTATCATAGAGAATGAGGTAGTTGGCATATGGACATGTGAATTTGAAATTTTGAAATTTATTTTTTGAGTACAATGATTTTCAGCTAGATGGATGAGGTGCACTTGATAGTTTTGTTGTTGGAGTATTTTATATTTTTTGAACAGGGTGGATAGTCCTGTAAAGAGAGGAAATTCTACCCAAAATTATTATAGTTTTTACAATTATTTGTGTTGTATAAAAAATATTTTAGACTTGTACTCTTTTATTATTTGTTCAGTAATAATGTTTTGTGTTAACTAGTGCCCAATTCAAGGAAATGGTACTCTTTATTGTGGATATTTTGTGTTGAAGTTCATAAAGTACTTCATGGAGTATCCTTCCATACCTTTTGAAACAAAGGTATGTTACCAATGTTTTCTTTTTGTCCTATTATATAAAATATTGTTTAGTTATTAACTATTATATACCGTAATAATAAATTCAATTCTATCTTCAATTTTTTAGATGAGAAGATTGTCCGATAAAGTGACATACACGTTGAATGAACTAAATGAAGTTCAAATGGAGTTCATTACGGATTATATATCTTAGGTATTTTCGAGTAATTGTATTTTGTTATGTTGTAATGACAATGTGTTGAGATGATTGTGTTTTGATGAAAACTATGTTGATTATATTTGATTGCAGGGTTACTCATTCTGGGTTGGATAGCGTCGAGAACAAATTGGATTGAATATTATGTTCGACAACGTCCTAGCTTGAGTATTATTTTGGATTGTGGTTCTTATGATGTAATTCGCAATGGTAGTTTTTGGATATTGTGATGTATCATCACTATTTTTAGGATATTATCACATAAATAACTAGACGTTAGCTAGTTTTTGGATATGATGTAAGTTCACATCAATTTGATTCTAAATATCTTGATGTATATCAAGTTAGTGATATTTATGACCTTGGTTATTATCTATTTAAAATGGTTGATTTGACTTCAAATAATAGTTGTTTATTGATGGATTAATGATTTTTTTTTTAAATTTTTTATATTAACATTTATGTCAGTTTTGAAAAAACTCTCATAAAATTATTAAAATTGACATAAATGTGATTTTATTTATGTCAGTTTTTTTATGAAAATGTGATTAAAAACATGTTGAATGTCGTAGTTTTTATGTGTGTTCTTAAAATTGAGATAAATGTGATTTTATTTATGTCAGTTTTACGGACATTTATGTCAGGACTTTATATGCCAGTTTTGAAAATTTCTAAAACTGACATAAATGGTCATTTATGTTAGTTTTTGACTGACATAAATGACCATTTTTCTTGTAGTGTTTGTAAGGGTTAAAAATATGATAAATGTTATAAATAACATAAAGTGGCATTATACGACACAATATCTTATTTTTTTACCAAATATGAACACAATTCAATTAAAATAGTCAACTTGACATTGAACAACATAAAATCTCAATTTTTTTACCTAATACAAACATGATTCAAATAAAAATGACACGACACGGCACGACACAATTTTTTTTTAGTAAAACACAAATATAATCTAGTTAAAACACGACAAGACTTAACTAACTAATACCATAAAAACTGGGTGCCTGATCAACATTACGCTAACTTCTATTAGAGAGTTGCGATGCCGGATTAAAATTGTGCAATTGAAAAAAAATCATGTTAACAACTTTTGAAACTTTGGGAACAAAATCAAAATTTACCCCAAATTTCAGACTTAATCTTCTTATTTTTTCCTATTAATTATTCCAAATACTTTAATATTTATACACTGAATTTTTCATCACTAAAGACATCAATTACTAATATTTTATTCATTTTTTTCCTTGGGTGAAAAATACTATTGTAACATTTCCACAATTATGGGGGTCGGTGTATAATCTCTTTAATAATATAGTTTTCGTTTTGTAATGGGACATAAAATAAAAATGAATATAGATAATGGTTTGAAGTCCACAGTGTACAAAAGGGCTACTATGTCATTTACGCATTAGGTGGAGCGCATGAGGAATTAAAGAGAGTGATAATAGCATCAATCATATTTTAGGAGTATATTTATCATTTTAATGCGTTGAGTAGATAAAATAGGACATTTAACACCATTGACTCAGTCGCCTCATTGATCAAGTGAATGAGACTTGATAACTATTACCCCATTTCTAATTGGTGTAAGAATAAACGGAGCAAAATACTCTATGTCTATAGACATAAAAAGTTGACATGTAATCCCATCAAACTCCATAAATTCCTGCCTATGCAAAGAAACCAATAATCTATGAGTTCTACTGTTGGAACAGTTATCCGCTGTAAGTTTTGAAAAAGTAAGTTGCTCCTTGTCCCACATCGGTGGGATGTGTATTTTTGGTAAAGTTAATATACTCTTGTTTTGTGTCTAAATGGTAAGCCCGTTGGGCATTAAATGTTTTGTGTGTATGGGTGAAAAACCCAATGGGGCAAGTCACACCCGCACACGAGCCGCTACCGTCCGACAGACCGATGCGACCCGTGTCAAGAAATAAATCTTTAGATAAATAAATTATTATTTTTGGCTTAAAAATTATTATTAACGCTAATTATTATAAACGGTAATTATTTTCGAAAAAAATAGATTCCATATCTGAACCCACGCATTCTTCGCGCTAGATGCGACTTCAACTTACGAACAGACCTAACCGCCAACCATAAGTCAAATCTCTAAATAAGATGATAAAGACCATACAAACTTACATAACAATATTGTAAATGATAAATTAAACATATGAATGATAAACTGTGCATAGACCCAATGATCACTTACACGATTGAGCGGAGAGGCCGAGGGTTTGTAAAAAGGGGAACTAGAACTGGAGATTCGAGAGAGGGGGTTTGGAGAGCGGGAGAAATGGGGTTTGGAGCAGAATAGTGAGGAATCGTGGGTGAGATTTGAGTTGTAGATGGAATTCGAGAGGGAGGAGGGTTTGGAAAGCGGGAGAAAGATAGAGAGAGGAATTGGAGCGGGACAATGAGCAAGTGGAATGTTAGAGTTTTATTGATTTAGTGATTGTTTCCTCTTGTATCTAAATCTATGTATTTTCAACATTTCCTTTTGAATCTTTTGTAACAATATAATAAAAATCCGTGGAGTAATAATTAAGAGTGGGAAATTCTCCCGCCTATACTTTAGCCACGGAAAAATATATTCCTTGTTAAAAATATACATTCTGCAAAGAATTATTTTGTTGCAAATTGTTTTTGGTATATATAACATTTTTGCCATGAAATTTCATTTTTCTCGCAAAAAATATATTATTTGCAACGAAAATTGACTCCTTGCAAAAAAAAACGTTGCAAAAGCTACATTTTTTGTAGTGGTCCCAATGAAAGAAAATAAAATATATAGAAATAAATGTTGATTCGGAGCAATGGCCTGGTAATATTCATATCACTTCGGCATAAAACTAACAAGTAAACCAACACATCTCGTTACCCTTGACCCGAATGAAGTTATTCACAAAACCTACTTTCGTTCGTCACAAATGTGGTGAATAAGGGATTGCAATTCGGGGTATTGTCCTCGAATGATGTGAAGTTCAAATATAGAATTTCATTCGGGGAAAACATAATGATATTGGATTGATTTTTCGTTGGTGTTATCCCGAACAAAACCCTAATAAGCTGACTTCTGTTGTTCATTATAGACAACCCGAATCATTTGTTATTCATTTCAAAAACCAACTTAAATTTTCAAAACCTAATTCTATTTTCAGAAACCAATTCCATTTGACAACACATGTTTCCAACGATTCGTCAAATGTTAATTCAAAACGAAATCATCCAAAATTACAATCGAACTTTGGAAATACCAAAAGACGTTTTCAATCTTTAGATTTCAATCTTTGGTTTGGCAGTGGTTTGTTGGGTTATGCGGTTTTCCCACTTTTCAGATGACGTTTAAATTGGGATTTTATGTTTTTGAGGAAAATATAGTTGTAATTAGGTAGATTATTTTTGAGTACTAACATGTTTGAATTAATTTAGGGTGTGGCTATCCCCACACCCTTAAGTTCTTCCCCCACACCCTATCTATATATTTAACATACAAAGACCAAAATACCTTCCCCTCCTTTAAAATATAATATGATTTTAAAACATAACATCATTTTAGATAAAATAAAATTTACACTTTAAGACAAAATATAATAATAATAATAATAATAATAATAATAATAATAATAATTATTATTATTATTATTACTATTATTATTATTATTTCGATTTTTTACTTTAGCACATTACTAACTTAAATTATACTATAGTACATTTTTATGAATTTATCAGACTTTGTAACACGACACGACACAACATGAAATCTTATATATTGTGTTTGAAATCTTATATACTGTGTCTGCATGATATACCGTGTTCTTTTTTTTAGGTCGGTTTAGTGTTTAGTAAAAAAAAATTTGTGTCGCTTTCATTTGGGTTGTGTTCGTGTTAAGTGAAATATAAAAATTTCATGTTACATGTGTCTCTTTTCAATTGGGTCGTGTTTGTGTTTAGTAAACAAAATAAAAATTTGTGCAACTTAGAAATAACTGTAATTTATTTATTATTTTAACAATTTGTTTTTCACTTTTTTAATAAAAAAACCTTTTTTAGAAGGAACTATTTTAAAGAAATAAAAAAACAGTTTTTTTTCTGGAAAAAAATGTTTCAACATTTTTTTAACTGTATAAATAATAATAGTTTTAACGAAAAAACTTTTTTTAACAAAGTGAAAACTGTTTATATAAAAAAATAGTTAAAAAAATAATTTCTAACAAAACAATACATTTTTTAACAAAATAAAAACAATTTATAACAAAGAAATATTTAAAAAATAGTTTTTTGAGGGACTAAATGTGTATTAACAGTTTGGGGAACTTTTTGGTATAAAATAAAAGGCTTGGACTAAATGTGTATTAAAAAATATTTGAGGGACTTTTTGGTATTTGATCCTTTTTATTTTGTCGAAAATAAGTTTTTTCGTTAAAACTGTTTTATTTTGTTAAAAACCGTTTTTCGTTTGTTAAAAACTAATTTTTTTCATTATAATGTAATATCTCGTAATTTTACTGATTTTTATTTAAGGGATTAATTAAATTAAATGAGAATTAATTGGGAATTAATCCGGGTACAAATACTAGCGAGATGTGAGTTGGTATTTAATTATGGTGTTAAAATTGATAATTTCATGTATTGAAAATGTTAAAACTGTCGCGAGACAGAAATACGACAATTTGGAAATTTAATTGGGACGCGCGTGTCAGTCGCGTCAGGAATGTAATTATTGGAATTAAAAATTGAATTATATTTATATCAACCGAATGGTCATTTTGAGTGCACCAACGTGTTCGGAAAGGTCGAAATAGTCAAAAAAACACTAGCCGGAGGTTTAGTTTGGGTCACGGGGCATTTTGGGCCATACCGGCAACCTAGAAGGGTATTTTGGTAATTTTAAAAATAGGAGAATTAAAATCCACGAATTTTAGAGGTTAATTTTATATTAGAAATAAACCCACTAAGTCCATAATTCGGCATTTAACAAGAAGTGGGCTACGGGAGTTATAGGGAGAGTCTTAAGAGGTTCCAAAAGAAACCCCTAGCCACCATTACCATCTTTGGGAGAAATCTGTAGAGAGAGAGAAGAATCAGCCTTCATCCTTCAACATCAAATCAGAAAATCTACGGCAAGTGGTTTAATTACATAAATTCAAGCGAATGTTTCTTCCATGCTTAGAATTGAATATATGTCTCGTATTGAAAATTTGATGAAAACCCATGAAATTGGAGATAGAAAATCGAAATATTATATGAGAATCGCATGTAGAATAGTTAATGACAAATTTCAGATCCAAAATATACCTATTGATGATTTAAAAACGGATTTATAAGGAATAGTTGTAGACATTAAATTCTGGGTTCATGTTTATAGGGTTTGGGACAATAATTGGGAGATTATGTAAATTGTATGTTGATTTGGAGTAATTGACCCCATATATATGTTAGAGAGTGACCTAGGAGGACTTAGTGTAGTTTAAACACATTAAGACTTAGTTTGGATGATCATAAGATGGATTTAGAAAAGGGAAAAAGGAAGAAAAATGGATTTGCAGATTTCTGGGTGAGTTCTGTCATCTCGTTAGAAGACCTGCCCAGGTCGTTCGAATGAACTCCTTCGAACGAACTTCTAACGAGATGACAGTATCCCTTCTAACGAGTTGGTAGTTATATCTAAGCCTTTCGTTCGAACGACACTCGTTCGAACGAGACTTCTAACGAGTTGACAGAATGGCCTTTTTGGCCTGTTTTTATTTCAAATGTTCCGTAGGCTTATTTAAATGGAGAGATAACCTTCCCTTATTAATTAGTGGGTATTGTTGTGAGATTAGGGTACATAGAGGAGTAAAACTTAGAATCTCGGAGTAAAATGGGGGATAATTGTGTATTTGGAAACGAGCACTTAATTACGACGTGAGAAGAGTTGACAACTTTAATGTATATGAATTGGCGACTTATAAGCGTATGGCATTTAAATGGTAATACAAGAACGAGAAGTATACCTCTACTAATATATTGAGATATCTAAGTTGTGCGAATGCTTAGTATATGTAGTTATCTGTGTATAACATACCTACCGTACTTGCTATCATGGGAGGTCAGCGTTCGATCAGAGCCATCTAATCTTTGTGTGCCTACGGGGGGATTTAGATTGGTACCTCGAGGACATAGGTCAGAGAAGGACTTATTGAGAAGTCAATAAGTCTGCTGATCATGGGAGCGTAGGTATGTGCGTGACCCATGTGATGTGAACTATGTTCGCCTCCATTGTTTGTGATTGTTGTTTATCGAAAACAATTCCTGAGAGATTCGGAATACGTGGTCCTTATGCACGTGATGTACCGGGATTGGATAGCAGAGTATGTGTGCACCGCACCTTAGTCTTGGGGGTGCTAGTATTGTATATTTATGATGAGAATGATATACTGTTAATTGAAATGAACTGCCATGTATATATGTGAATATAAATAATTGCAACGTTGTGTAAAGATGAGATGAAAGATTTCTAGTAAGTAGTATTACTAATACGGAAAACCGAGAATAAATGAAAAGCTCTCTGTTTAAATGTAGATGTCGAAATTAAATCGTGAATCGTATAGTAATGTTAGATTTTATTTTGGACTAGTTAGATATGGGAATAACTAAAATGGGTACGGGTACGTTAGAAGTGCACAGATAGTCGAGAGGTGAATATTTCATGTGAGAGCACGACCTAACATGTATTTTGCATTCAGTGTTTTAATGTCATTAAAACACTTGCTATATTTTAAACTGATTTCCACAATCGGGCTCTGACCCGTTTGCTTTCAAATATATTTTTGTAAAAACCTTTTAGGTGCCCAGCCAGAAGGACACCATGCATAGGAGTTCCATTCAGGTGACGGACTGTAGCTGCCGTGGAAGTTACAGGATTTGACAGTAGACGCCTCCACTTTCAATCTTGACTCTATGTTACTAGATTTTCCTCATCTGTTGGGCATGTCGCCCCATTTCTTTTAGACACTTTATTTATCCAGTTATATCAGATTTTTGGGTTGTAATTAATTTAGTGATGCAGACTTAGTATTTGTTTATTCCTGTATTTGGATTGTTGTGAGGAGTATCCCTCCAGACTCATTACTATTTTATGGTTATTCTATTGTCATTATGTTGTGGTGGTTATGTTAGCATTTCATAATTTAAGTATTGCATGTTAATCGAATTTCATTAAAAATGACAACTCACTTTTTAAATAATAGGTGGCTAGTAATTAATAAAACGTTTTCGACAGTGATGCTATGAACTGAACCAACTTGGCATTTTGTATTAATTTAATAAAGGAGTATCTATCCGGTATTTAATTAGTCGGGGTGTCACAGGTGGTATCAGAGCATCAGGTTCTAGTGTCCTTAGGATCTGTACGGCTTATTATGTTTTCGCTGAGCTTTTTTTGATGTAGAGCCCTATATTTTAGGACTATTGTATTCTTTTATGTATGTTTTGCTCTTCAGCTATTTTGAGATAATAACTGCGAACTTATAAGACTTTACTCTCATTTCAGATGCCTCCACGACGTGCACAGCGAGTTCCTAGGGATGCACAGCCCGAGCCACAGCCTGCACCAGTTCAGGGCACCATGAATGCCGCCGAGGTTGCAGCTATTGTAGCCCAAGTGGTGAATGCCGCCCTAGCGGTTGTACAACAGGCACCACCCCAGGCGCCGGTAGTCGCGCCAGTTCAGGCTCATGCATTCCCCTCTGCTTGGGAATGCGTTCGTGATGGTTTTCAGAAAGTACACCCTCCGGAGTTTGCAGGTAGCTCCGACGTTGTAGTGTCCAGTAGAGGAAGGATATTTAGAGGCACTTAAGGATGCACGAGTGCACGGATGTTCAGAATCATATACTAGCTACTTTTAAGCTAGTAGGATCAGTATTGCAGTGGTGGGAGTCTATTACCACCGCGGAGGAGAGGGACGCCCTTTCTATTCAGGAGTTCTGGGTGCGGTTCGATCGCAAATATTTTTCATCAGCTGTTCACACTGAGATGACGAGGAAGTTAATGAACCTCAAGCATGGGGGGAAGACCGTGGCCGAGTATGAAGCCGAATTCACAAATCTCTTGAATATTGTTCCCTATGAGATTCCGACTGAGGATAAGAAGGTTCAGAAGTTCATGGACGGATTGACTTGGAGGATCCGACAGCACTTGTTGGGAAATATTTCGTTAGCCACTTACTCTGACATGGTTAACGCGGCACTGCTTCACTGCCAGGATCACCTCTTTCACATGTCTGAGTGTAAGAGATCAGGAGAGTCCAGCCAACAGGGTAGGACATGGAGAAATGGTGCCAGCGGGGCACAATCTGTTCAGGGTCAGCACAGGCAGGGTGAACAGGGTTCCCAACAGGGGGATCCTAAGAGATTCAGATCTGGGGGATTCAGGAATGGTCAGGGAGGTTTCAGACATGGCCATCAGGGTCATAACGGCCATCAGGGCCAGCAAGGCCAGATTGGTCAGCAGCAACAGTTTCAGCAGGGCCAGCATGGTCAAGGTAGGAATGGTAACGGCTATCAAGGCCGAGGGCAGCAGGGACAGTGAGGAGGAAATTTCTCGGGGAAGTGCTTTGTTTGTGGCAAGATGGGCCACAAATGCCAGGATTGTCCTGATAGGAGCAGGGCCCCACAGCAGCAGCAGGGTGCTCGATACGAGCCACAGAGGCCTATGTTTCCCGCCGCCCTCCCAGCACCACCACAGATGGCCGCATTACCACCCATTCCAACGGTCCCAGTTAAGCAGGGACAGCTTCAGTATGAGAGAGTGTATCAGCTCCAGCAGGCTGTCGTCCCACAGGATCCACCTGCTATTGAGGGTATGTTCTTTATTCAGGGGACTATGGGGCGTATTTTATTTGATACGGGGGCCACACATTATTTCATTGCCACGAGATTTGCACGCACTATTGGGTTGTTAGACACTGCAGAGAGGACGATTACTCGTGTAGATTCACCATTGAGTAGGGGTTTTGTAATTTCTCTTATTTGTAGAGGTGTGGGTATAGATATCGGGAGGTTTACTTTACACGCTGATATGTTAGTATTAGAGATGACTGAGTATGATGCGATTCTCGGTATGGATTGGCTAGTTGCGTACCGAGCCATGATTAATTATTTCAGTAGGAGTATCATATTTGCCATTCTCGGGCAGTAGATGTTTTTAGTGGCGATGCCTCGCCCTGAGGGAGGATCGTCCACTCATTTTTACTATATAGAGGATGAGACCTCTAAGGAAGTGGTGATACCACTTGATTCGATTCCAGTCGTGAGGGAGTTTGCTGATGTATTCCAGGATATACCTGGATTACCTCCTAGTAGATAGATAGATTTTGTTATAGATTTGACGCCGGGCACACGGCCCATTGCCCGCACACCGTACCGTATGGCTCCAGCGGAGATGAGAGAGCTAAGGGATCAGATAAAGCAGTTGTTGGGTCAGGGGTTTATCCGGAGGAGTACTTCGCCATGGGGTGCCCCTGTGTTGTTTGTAAAGAAGAGGGATGGATCGTTGAGGTTGTGTGTAGATTACCGGGAGTTGAATAAGGTCACGATACGGAATAAGTATCCATTTCTCCGAATCGATGACTTATTTGACCAGTTGAGGGGAGCTTGCTTCTTCTCAAAGATTGATTTGCGATCGGGATACCATCAGTTGCGTATCAGGGAACAGAACGTCTCGAAGACTTCTTTCTTAACGAGATATGGTTCCTATGAATTTCGGGTTATGACTTTTGGCTTGACCAACGCTCCATCCATGTTTATGGACTTGATGAATAGGGCGTTCAGAGAGTTCCTAGACCAGTTCGTCATTGTCTTTATTAATGACATTCTGGTTTACTCCCAGACAGAAGAGGAGCACACCGAGCATTTGAGACAGGTTTTGCAGACGTTGCGTCAGAACGAGCTTTATGCAAAGTATGAGAAGTGTGGGTTTTGGGTGAAGGAGGTTCAGTTTTTGGGGCATATCATTTCAGATCAGGGGATATCTGTTGATCCGGGGAAGGTATCCGCGGTAAGGGAATGGGGACAGCCCACGACACCGACTGAGATCCATAGTTTCTTGGGCCTAGCAGGATACTACAGGAGGTTTATTCGGGGTTTCTCAAAGATAGCGGGTCCTTTGACACATCTAACTCGCAAAGGTCCATTCATCTGGAGCGATGCCTGTCAGTTGGCATTCGATGCTTTGAAGGACAAATTGACCTCAGCGCCTGTGTTAGCATTGCCCAAGCCGGAAGTTGAGTATTTAGTTTACACCGATGCGTCCTTATAAGGACTTGGAGGTGTGCTGCAACAGGAGAGTCAGGCCATAGCTTATGCTTCCCGTAAGCTTAAGCCTCACGAGAGGAATTAACCCACCCACGACTTGGAGTTAGCGGCAGTCGTATTCGCTCTTCGAATTTGGAGACACTATCTCCTAGGGGAGAAATTTCGGTTGTTCATAGACCACAAGTCTCTACTATACCTCTTCACGCAGAAGGAGCTGAATATGCGTCAACGTCGGTGGCTTGAGTTTGTGAAGGATTATCAGTTCGATATCCAGTATCACCCAGGGAAGGCTAACGTGGTAGCAGACGCGTTGAGCCGTCGGCCGGTAGATGAGGTGGCCGAGGTGTGGAAAGCTAAGTGGAAGGAGTTGGGACACCAGGATGCAGTGGCCCGATCGTTCATGTCTGTGATGATTATTACACCTTAGATTGTTACGAGGGTGGTAAAGGCCCAGGAAAATGACTCGTTCTATCAGGAGCAGATAGTTCGATTACTAGCAGAGGGAGCCGAGTCCTATACCGTTGGCTCGGACGGGGGATTACGCTTTAATCGGAGACTGGTCATTCTGGAAGGGGAGGACTTGTGAAACGAGGTAATGACGGAGTCGCACGGATCACGGTTCACGGTACACCCTGGTGGGGATAAGATGTACCAAGACATGAGACGACAATATTGTTGGAGCGGGATGAAGAGAGATATCGCCATGTTTGTTTCTAAATGTGCCACTTGTCAGATAGTAAAGGTGGGCCATCAGAAACCGGTAGGACTTCTACAGCCATTAGAGGTTCCGACGTGGATATAGGAGAGAATCTCCATGGACTTTATCACGGGGTTACCTACGTTGCAGAGGGGTCATGAATCCATTTGGGTAATTGTGGATAGGTTGACTAAAGTTGCTCATTTTCTGCCTGTGAGGACCGACTACACTACGAGACAGTATGCCCATCTTTTCATTGTGGAAATAGTGAGACTTCACGGGGTACCTCTAAATATCGTGTCTGATCGAGACAAGATATTTGTTTCATGATTTTGGGAGAGTTTCCAGGAGGCCATGGGTACGGAGTTGTGGCTGAGTACGGCTTATCACCCGCAGACGGATGGGAAAATCGAGCGGACAAACCAGATGTTCGAGGACATGTTGCGTATGTGCATCCTAGACTTTGGTGGTGGATGGGAGCAGTACCTTCCACTGGTGGAGTTTGCTTATAATAACTCCTATCAGTTTACCATTGGCATGGATCCATTTGAGGCATTGTACGGTAGACCTTGTCGTTCCCCAGTATGCTGGTTAGAAGTGGGGGATAACAAAATCCTTGGACCGGAAGTGATTCAGGATACTTCAACGAGGATAAAGATAATACGGAGTCGTATTCGGGTAGCTCAGGACCGGCAGAAGAGCTATGCTGATGCCAAGAGGTTCTTCAGAGAATTCAAGATGGGAGACCAGGTGTTGCTCAGAGTATCTCCGATGAAGGGGATCATGCATTTTGGGAAGAAGGGGAAACTGGCACCAAGATACGTGGGGCCATTTCCTATCATCGAGAAGATTGGGCTAGTCGCATACAGACTTGGGTTACCGGAGCACTTAAATAGAATCCATGATGTGTTCCATATTTCCTCGTTAAGGAAATATCTTACGGACGATATGTCCCATACTCACATTGCTTTGAGGACATCGATCTCCAGCCCGATAGTTCCTATGAGGAGGGGCCAATTGCTATTTTGGACCGAAGCGAGCGAAAACTGAGGTCGAAGATAGTACCGTTAGTACGTGTGCAGTGGCGGCATCATAATGCCGAGGAGTCCACATGGGAGCACGAGGATGAAATGTGCGAACGATATCTGGAGTTATTTTTACCAGGTACTCTTTAGTTCCGAATTTCGAGATTAAATTTTGTTATTAGGGGGGAAGTATGTAATACCCCGTAATTTTACTGATTTTTATTTAAGGGATTAATTAAATTAAATGAGTATTAATCCGGGTACAAATACTAGCGAGATGTGAGTTGGTATTTAATTATGGTGTTAAAATTGATAATTTCATGTATTGAAAATGTTAAAATTATCGCGAGACAGAAATACGACAATTTGAAAATTTAATGGGGACACGCGTGTCAGTCGCGTCACGAATGTAATTATTGGAATTAAAAAGTGAATTATAATTTTATCAACCGAATGGTCATTTTGAGTGCGCCAACGTGTCCGAAAAGGTCGAAATAGTCAAAAAACACTAGCCGGGGGTTTAGTTTGGGTCCCGGGGCATTTTTGGGCCATACCGGCAACCTAGAAGGGTATTTTGGTAATTTTAAAAATAGGGAAATTAAAACCCACGAATTTTAGAGGTTAATTTTATATTAGAAATAAACCCACTAAGTCCATAATTCAGCATTTAACAAGAAGTGGGCTACGGGAGTTATAGGGAGAGTCTTAAGAGGTTCCAAAAGAAACCCCTAGCCACCATCACCATCTTTGGGAGAAATCTGTAGAGAGAGAGGAGAATCAGCCTTCATCCTTCAACATCAAATCAGAAAATCTAAGGCAAGTGGTTTAATTACATAAATTCAAGCGAATGTTTCTTCCATGCTTAGAATTGAATATATGTCTCGTATTGAAAGTTTGATGACAACCCATGAAATTGGAGATAGAAAATCGAAATATTATATGAGAATCGCATGTAGAATAGTTAATGACGAATTTCAAATCCAAAATATACCTATTGATGATTTAAAAACAGATTTATAAGGAATAGTTGTTGACATTAAATTCTGGGTTCATGCTTATAGGGTTTGGGACAATAATTGGGAAATTATGCAAATTGTATGTTGATTTGGAGTAATTGACCCCATATATATGTTAGAGAGTGACCTAGGAGGACTTAGTGTAGTTTAAACACATTAAGACTTAGTTTGGATGATCATAAGATGGATTTAGAAAAGAGAAAAAGGAAGAAAAACGGATTTGCAGAATTCTGGGAGAGTTCTGCCATCTCGTTAGAAGACCTACCCAGGTCGTTCGAATGAACTCGTTCTAACGAACTTCTAACGAGATGACAGTATCCCTTCTAATGAGTTGGTAGTTCTTTCGAAGCCTTTCGTTCGAATGACACTCGTTCGAACGACCTCGTTCAAACGAGACTTCTAACGAGTTGACAGAATGGCCTTTTTGGCCTGTTTTTATTTCAAATGTTCCGTAGGCTTATTTAAATGGAGAGATAACCTTCCCATATTAATTAGTGGGTATTGTTGTGAGATTAGGGTACGTTGAGGAGTAAAACTTAGAATCTCGGAGTAAAATGGGGGATAATTGTGTATTTGGAAACGAGCACTTAATTACGACGTGAGAAGAGTTGACAACTTTAATGTATATGAATTGGGGACTTATAAGCGTATGACATTTAAATGGTAATATAAGAACGAGAAGTATACCTCTACTAATATATTGAGATATCTAAGTTGTGCGAATGCTTAGTATATGTAGTTATCTGTGTATAACATACCTACCGTACTTGCTATCATGGGAGGTCGGCGTTCGATCAGGGCCATCTAATCTTTGTGTGCCTACGGGGGGGTTTAGATTGGTACCTCGAGGACATAGGTCAGAGAAGGACTTATTGAGAAGTCAATAAGTCTGCTGATCATGGGAGCGTAGGTATGTTCGTGACCCATGTGATGTGAACTATGTTCGCCTCCATTGTTTGTGATTGTTGTTTATCGAAAACGATTCCTGAGAGATTCGGAATACGTGGTCCTTATGTACGTGATGTACCGGGATTGGATATCAGAGTATGTGTGCATCGCAGCTTAGTCTCAGGGGTGCTAGTATTGTATATTTATGATGAGAATAATATACTGTTAATTGAAATGAACTGCCATGTATTTATGTGAATATAAATAATTGCAACGTTATGTAAAGATGAGATGAAAGATTTCTAGTAAGTAGTATTACTAATACGGAAAACCGAGAATAAATGAAAAGCTCTCTGTTTAAATGTAGATGCCAGAATTAAATCGTGAATCGTATAGTAATGTTAGATTTTATTTTGGACTAGTTAGATATGGGAATAACTAGAATGGGTACGGGTACGTTAGGAGTGCACAGATAGTCGAGAGGTGAGTATTTCATGTGGGAGCACGTCCTAACATGTATTTTGCATTCATTGTTTTAATGTCATTAAAACACTTGCTATATTTTAAACTGTTTTCCACAATCGGGCTCTGACCCGTTTGCTTTCAAATATATTTTTGTAAAAACCTTTTAGGTGCCCACCCAGAGGACACCATGCATAGGAGTTCCATTCAGGTGACGGACTGTAGCTGCCATGGAAGTTACAGGACTTTGACAGTAGACGCCTCCACTTTCGATCTTGACTCTATGTTACTAGATTTTCCTCATCTTTTGGGCATGTCGCCCCATTTCTTTTAGACACTTTATTTATCCAGTTATATCAGATTTTTGGGTTGTAATTAATTTAGTGATGCAGACTTAGTATTTGTTTATTCCTGTATTTGGATTGTTGTGGGGAGTATCCCTCCAGACTCATTACTATTTTATGGTTATTCTATTGTCATTATGTTATGGTGGTTATGTTATCATTTCATAATTTAAGTATTGCATGTTAATCGAATTTAATTAAAATTGACAACTCACTTTTTAAATATTAGGTGGCTAGTAATTAATAAAACGTTTTTGACAGTGATGCTATGAACTGAACCAACTTGGCATTTTGTATTAATTTAATAAAGGAGTAGCTGCCCGGTATTTAATTAGCCGGGGTGTCACATATAATTTTTTTGTCTTAAACAGTGTTTAAATGTCACCAAATATCACTTTTCGTGAAAAAAGTCACATATTCAGTGACTGTTGACACCAGATTTAATCTGCTGACGTGAACCATTCACTTGAAGACACGTCTCACCTACGAACACTTCCAATAAACAACATACTTTCACCGAGCTACTCAAGCACCCCGAGCAGCTTAGGCGCCTCGAGGAACTTAATGCCCTTAGCAACTCAAGCAGGCCGAGAAGCTTAGGCAGTCCGAGCAGCTTAAGCGGTCCGAGCTACTTAGCGTACAGAGCATCCAAATTAAGAGAATCAAAGAGACGACTTCACATTAAATGCTCATTATTATCGTACAGGTGTATATGTCTGCTAGATAACAGCGCATTATCCATTCACATGTACAACCTCAAGGCTATAAATACATTGTAACCTCCTTATTAGAGGGGGACTCTGGGATCTCTTGGTAAACCACTTATCGAGAATTCCAGTCAAACAGTCAGCAATATAAAAACAGTGGACGGAGGGCATTCTTATAAGGCTGAACCACTTTAAAAATCTTTTATCTTATTTATTTTATCTGTGATTGATAAATTAGAGATAATCTAATTTTTTACATCAACAGATTGGCGCCGTCTATGGGAAACGACTGCAATTAGCGTTTTTCACCAAAACAATTCATCATCAATGGCTGATAATCCAGAACCTAGTAATAGAAATGTTG
This sequence comes from Sambucus nigra, assembly GCA_949130495.1. Taxonomy (NCBI): domain Eukaryota; kingdom Viridiplantae; phylum Streptophyta; class Magnoliopsida; order Dipsacales; family Adoxaceae; genus Sambucus; species Sambucus nigra. The sequence continues at coordinate 329,029,715 of OX422217.1, read as the reverse complement.
GGATCCCTCCAAATCTATCCATTCCCCCAAATGTTCAAGAACTGGCTGGCATATTGGATAATCTAGCCCAAGGCCAGACGACCATGCAAGAAACCATGCGACAGCTCATACAAACTGTTCAAGGCGGAGTGCCAGATCAATCAGGACAAGGAGGTGTTCAAAAAAATACCCGTTTACCCTATTCGCGTACTATGCGAACGTTATTCCTAGATGAATCTCGATCCAGACGCACCGACTCATATCGTATTGAGAGATCTAATGATCCTTCTTATCAGCCTGGTCGGACTTCCTCAGTACGAGCCACAAACTCTCAACAAAATGTCACTTTATCTCCAGAAAGGACCCGTTCTCTTGAAAGGTTGAGTAGAATCTCTCCTTTTGATCGTTTGGTCCCTAGGAGGAACAGGAGCCCCCCTAGAATTGTGTCGAGGAAGTCTCAACGACCATCCGAGTTAAGGGAAGGCTCTGCCCCATCACGACCAACTGCTCGTAATGAAAGAACCCAAGAGTCAAATTCAACGCGATCAGTTGCTCGAACCAATAGGCCCGAGGAAGGAAACGATGCATGGAAGGGCTCTATTCAGAGGTTGGAAGACAGATTAGGGGAAATGGATAAAGCCAAGAATCCTCTACAAAGAACTTTTGTTTAAGGAACACCATTCGTACAAACAATTGTGAACTTTTCCACACCATCAAAATTCAAAGCTCCTACGGTGACACCCAAATATGATGGAAAAACCGACCCTGTCCTTCATATAGAACAATACCAAGCTGCTGCCGATATCTATGCAGTTTCAGATGAGATGAGATGCAGAGAATTTTCAGGAACTCTTACCGAATCAACTTAGATATGGTACAATAACCTTCCTCGAAGAAAGATTGCGACTTTCTTTCAATTGGCAGAACTCTTCATCGGGAATTTTTGTTTTGGAGCGAAACTAGTCAAACGAGTAGCACACCTGCTAAGTGTTAGACAAAAGGTAGGCGAAAGCACCAGGGATTATATTACTCGTTTCAATAACGAGAAACTGGAGGTAATTGATTACGAGGAGAAAACAACAATTACTGCTCTGATGAGTGGACTGTTGCCAGATAAATTGTACTACACTTTAGCCAAGGATCCGCCTGGGACCATGGCTGAACTGATGGCAAAAGAAGCTAAAATCATGAATACCGAGGAAGCCATGGAGGAGAAGAGGAATGCAGATACCAAGGAAACCAAGGTCGAGACTGACAAGACTGAGAATAAGGAACAGAAGAATAATGGTGGCATCAGGCAGTCGAAAGCAAAGCAAGAACTGGAACAGTTGAAGAAATTTAGAAATTATACTCCTTTGAAAGTAGATATAAACCACATTCTGGAAGAGATCAAGAATAGCAAGGAGCTAAACTGGCCAGAAAAAATGAAGGCAGATCCTGATAAGAGGAATAAGTCCAAATATTGCGAGTTTCATAAAGACCATGGTCACACTACCAAGCAGTGCATAGCTCTCCAGAATGGAATTGAAGCACTCATCAGACGAGGAAAACTGGCTAAGTATGTTGATCGCCAAAATGGTGGAAAGACCAACAACCGAGGAAGGCAAAGGTCTAGGTCTCCTCACCGAGCAAAAGAAGACATGAAGAGAAGTCATGAAGAAGATCCAGAAGATGACCAAGATGACCCCGATCTCCCAAAAAGACCAAGGCAGACAGAACGTGAGGTATTTTCAATCCATTTTGGATCATTTGAATGTAATGTTATTATTACAGGTGGAGATGCAGGAGGTGGGGACATGACTGTAGAGAGGAAAGCTTACCTCAATAAGGCTCAAGCTTGCTCATACATTCAGCGAATAAATCTGGCTAAAGATGATCGCCCGAGGAAGGTGAATAAAGACAAATTGGTAATTGGTTTATCTAAGAACGACCTGACAGGTGTGTTATATCCTCATGATGACCCATTAGTGATCAAGATGAGAATGAAAGAAGTGGTGATTTCACGAGTACTGGTAGATAATGGTAGCTCAGCATATATCATGTTCAATCCATGCTCTGACAGTTTGAATCTAAAGCTATCCCATTTGGAGCCATATCACAGACCCCTCCTTGGTTTTACTAGGGAGAAGGCTTTTCCACTTGGGACGATCAAGTTGGATATGCTTATCGATACATGGACTTCTTGTCGAACAGAAAGAATACGCTTTTTCGTGATGGATAAAAATGTCCAATCATCTTACAATATCATCATGGGAAGGGTAGGCCTGAAGAAGTTCGAAGCAGTACCATCTACTGTACATCAATGTTTAAAATTTTTAACCAATTTTGGAGTAGGAGTTGTGAAAGGCGACCAGAAAGTAGCTCGGGAATGCTACTATTCATCTGCCGAACAGGAGGAGCATAAAGAATCCAGAAAGAAGAGTACTACTTATCAGGTGGATGAAGTAGAAGATGTAGAGATTGAAATACTAGACCTTAGAGACAAGTCTCAGCTCGTGAAGGGACATGTCATGGAGGCTACTGAAAATATCATTCTGGACGATGAACATCCTGAACGAATAACTCAAATTGGTGCATCACTAGATGTATCGATAAAATAGGAATTGATAGCATTTCTAAGGCGTAGAAAGCAGACTTTTGCATGGAGTCATGAAGACATGCCAGGGATAGATCCGAATTTCTTGTGTCACGAGCTCAACGTGAACAAGGAAATCAAGTCAGTGAAACAGCGAAGAAGAGTGTTCAGTCCTGAGAAGAACCAAGCTATATAGGAAGAAGTGGAGAAACTACAAAAGCCTATTTTATTGAAGATGTCAAATATCCTGATTGGATGGAAAATGTGGTCATGATAAAGAAGAAAAATAACAAGTGGAGGATGTGTGTAGACTTCACTGATCTTAATAAGGCATGCCCAAAGAATCATTTTCCTTTACCCCAAATCGATCAACTGGTGGATGCTACCTCGGGGCATGAATTATTGAGTTTCATGGATGCTTATTCCGGTTACAACCAGATTAAGATGAAACCTAAGGACAGGGAGAGTACCTCTTTTATCACCCCAAGGGGAACTTATTGTTATAATGTTATGCCTTTTGGGCTTAAAAATGCAGGTGCAACATATCAGCGGCTGATGAACAAGGTGTTGGCAGAGAAAATCAGTCATAACATGGAGGTTTTTGTTGACGACATGCTGACGAAGAGCAAGAAAGCTGCTGATCATCTAGTTGACTTAGGTCAGACCTTTGATTAACTAGAGAAATATCAAATGAGCTGAATCCCACCAAATGCATATTCGGAGTACGAGAAGGCATGTTTCTCGGGTATATTGTTAACCAACGAGGTATCGAGGCGAACCCTGAAAATATCAAGGCCCTATTGGAGCTGCGATCTCCAACCACAAAGAAGAAAGTGCAAAGTCTCACAGGACGAATTGCAGCACTTAATAGATTTGTGTCACGAGCAATAAATAGATGTCTCCCATTCTTCAAAATACTCCGAAAAACTTTTGAGTGGAATGATGAATGCGAGGAGGCCTTTCAAGAATTGAAGAAGTATCTAGGGACACCTCCACTATTATCTAGACCAGTGATGGGAGAAAGATTATACTTGTACCTGGCAGTTTCAGAAAATGCAGTGAGCTCGGCGTTAATAAGAGTGGAGGACGGAATACAAAAACCAGTTTATAACACTAGCAAAGCTTTCCGAGGAGCAGAAATCAGATATCCAAGGCTAAAGAAGTTGGCACTAGCACTGATTAAAGCAAGCAGAAGGATGAGGCCATACTTCCATAATCATACTATAGTTATGTATACAGATATGCCATTAAGGCAAGCTCTGCACAAACCAGAGAAATCAGGAAGGTTGATGTACTGGGCAGTAGAACTTGGAGAATATGATATAATTTATGAGCCTAGATCGTCGCTTAAAGGGCATCCAGTAGCGGATTTTATCACAGAATTTACTCAGGAGGGTTCCCCCGACGAACAGGAGTTGAATACAGACCAACCTGTGGATGTTACAGGATCATAAAATTTAAACCCCGACCAACTTACGTCGGTGGACGAGCAGCGAGAAATACTGGAGGAGGACAAAAGGAAGCATTAAATATTCCACTGAGGAACTCTGTCTGACCAAGAGTTTGATAATGAGGTACCTGTGTGGAATCTGTATGTAGATGGCTCTTCGTGCTCTACAGGCAGTGGAACAGGGATTATTTTAAACATTCCAGATGAGGTTGATGTGGAATATGCTTTGCGCTTTCAATTTAAGGCTTCTAATAATTGAATATGAAGAAATGACCGTGGGTTTAAACCTAGCCAAAACCATGAAGGCGGAATAAGTCGTTGTGTTCAGTGACTCTCAATTGATTGTAAATCAAATTCTGGGGGTGTATACATCAAAAGGAGAATTAATGGTCAGGTATCATGCAAAAGCGATAGAGGTTGTATCCAGTTTTACTGCAATTCAGTTGATTAGAATACCAAGATTAAAGAATGCAAGAGCATACACCCTAGCTCGGTTAGCATCAGCCACACGGACCAAGCTACGAAGAATAATCCCAATAGAAATCCTGGTTGGTCGAAGCATCGACGAAGATCTAACGATAAACCTCATCTCTCTTGACTTGGGACCATCTTGGATGGACCCCATCAGGACCTATATTGAAGAGGGGCTTTACCAACTGATAAGCTCGCAGCCAAAAAATTAAAGTTTAAAGCTGCTCGTTATGTACTGACCAATGGTATTTTGTACAGACGAGGAGTTATAACAGGGCTACAAAGATGTGTCCATCCCTCTGAAGTGAAATATTTGATCGAAGAGGTTCATGAAGGGTCTTGTGGAGCCCATGTAGCTGGTCGAATGCTCTTGTAAAGAATAACCACGCAGGGGTACTACTGGCCGACGATGAGAGCTGATTGCGCAGTTTATGCTAAGAAGTCCGATAAATGCCAACGCTTCTCGTCCATCCGAAGAACTCCCCGGGCATTATTAACACCCATAACGTCCCCTTGGCCATTTACCATGTGGGGGATAGACTTGGTCGGGCCACTCCCAACGACCAGGGGAAGATTCAAATACCTTGTGGTTATTGTGGATTATTTTACAAAATGGGTGGAAGCTGAGCCCCTTATTGATATGATATACAACAAAGTCTATCAATTCATTTGGAAAAATATTATTTGCAGATATGGTCTCCCACATGCGTTCATTATCGACCATGGAACCCAGTTTAACAACGAGAAATTTATTGTATATTGTCATCAATCCAATATACTGAAAACCCACTCTGCACGAGGCCATCCCCAAAGAAATGGGAAAACTGAAGTGACAAACAAAACGTTATTGAATGGTTTGAAGAAACGACTAGATGATGCAAAAGGAAATTGGATTAACGAGTTACATTCTGTGCTGTGGGCTTATCGTACCACACCACGAGCAGCAACAGGAGAGTCTCCATACATGCTGGCATTTGGAAGTGAAGCTGTCATACTGTAACAACCCGCATAATTTGGGCTATTTTAATTAATTTTTGGAAAATGGAGGAAAATAAAGTTTAAGATAAAATTATTTTTAGTGCTCAAATATGTTGGTTATTATTTTTAAAGGCGAGAATTTCAAACGGTTTCGAAATCGGAGTTAAAACGGATTTTAAAATTATTTTTAAATATTTTTAACTCTTGGAGTTGTTTTGACTTCCAACTCTTCATTTATTTGCCTTATTTAAAGGAGTCTTTTGGATTTCAACTCTTCATTTCTTTGTATTATAAAAGGAAGTCGTGGGCAACCCTTTTAACATACTTTTGGCACAAATTTTGGCAGCAAATATATTTTATATTCCTCTTCTTTTTATATGCACATTGGCCCTTGAGATCTGTGAGTTCCAACCTTAGATTAGAGGTGTTCTTGGGGCTATTTTGTTGGAGGAGCTTTTGTAGATCTTTTGAGTTGATCTTAAGGATGTGATCATTGGTTTCTCGTCATGGTTTGAGGTATGGTGTTTTACACAATATGCTCCTTAAATCTCGCGAGTGTCATTCTCTTTGAATTCTTGTTAATTGAACTCATATTTGAATTGATAAATTCATTGAAATTTGGAAAATGATTGTTGAAATTATTTTGATTCATGTGGTATCATTATATTGTTGATGAGCACGTTGTCAAGAGATTTTAATATGGCATGGATGTTGGGCACCCGCCAAAATTCCTGTTTCCCGGGCTATGGCTTGATAAAGCATATACGGATGTGATGAGGCCTGGTGACCCGGTTAAAGTGTTGTTGGGAAATTATAATGATGAAATGCTATTGATATTTGCATTTTTATTTGAATATTCGTACTTGTGTTGTTACGTTTTATTCATCGCTAACATATATTTGTTGAGCATATTTCCTGTCGAATTGTGTACTTCCCCATATTTTCTTTTAGTTGGCAGGTTAGCGTGGATTTGGGACGCTATGGACCAATTGGGATGATTTTTAGCGTGGATTATATTGGGAAGAATTTTTAATACAAGTTGGAAGATTTGTATTATTTATTTTGTTGTATAGAGCATTGAAGATTTGTATTTTATTTTCGAGTTAGATGTTATATTTATTTCGAGAGACTTTTAATTGTATTTATTTGAAGAATTGAGATTAGTGGTTTCTCTTATTATTATGGGATTTAGATGCTCTATACCTCGTCACTTGTTGATTTAGATTTATTTTATCGCATTAGCGCTCCGTTCTCTCTTCCCGGGCGGGCGGGGTGTTACACATACCTGCTGAATTGGGTCTACCCACACATAGGGTACTTAATTTCAATTCTCCTGTCAGTGATTTAATGAGAAGATTAGACCTGGATATTCTCGAAGAAGTCAGGGAAGAAGCAACGATCAGGAATGTATCATATCAACAACGAACAGCTTTGTTCTATAACAAAAGAGTTAAGAAATGTGATTTTAAGAAAGGGGATTATGTGCTGAAGAAAGTGATCCAAAAGAATAACAAACTGGAAGCCAAATGGCATGGACCCTATAGAGTAACATAATTTGTTCGTCCAGGGAAATATAAGATTGAAACCTTGGAAGGAGAAAAGTTCAAGAATGCATTGAATGCTGAGCATCTGCGAAAATATTATCAATAATTGAAATTCCTATGTAATACAATTTCTTCATTATGAATAAAGTGATATTTCACCCAGTTTCTCTCTTTGTTGAATTTTTTTCGGAATATTAGTGCTACACACTACAAATCAATTACCACCAACTCCGATTGGTCGGGAAATAATTACCACCAACTCCGGTTGGTCGGGAACCCCACCAACTCCGGTTGGTCGGAAATCAATTACCACCAACTCCGTTTGGTCGGGAACCCCACCAACTCCGATTGGTAGGGAATCAATTATCACCAACTCCGGTTGGTTGGGAATCAATTACCACCAACTCCGGTTGGTCGGCAAATCAATTATCACCAACTCCAGTTGGTCGGGAACCCCACCAGAGCATCTGCTAAAATATTATCAGTAATTGAAATTCCTATGTAATACAATTTCTTCATTATGAATAAAGTGATGTTTCACCGAGTTTCTCTCTTTGTTGAAATTTTTCGGAATATTAGTGCTACACACTACGAATCAATTACCACAAACTCCGGTTGGTCAGGAACTAATTACCACCAACTCCGGTTGGTCGGGAATCAATTACCACCAACTCCGGTTGGTCGGGAACCCCACCAACTCCGGTTGGTCAGAAATCAATTAACACCAACTCCGGTTGGTCGGGAATCAATTACCACCAACTCCGGTTGATCGAGAATCAATTACCATCAACTCCGGCTGGTCGGCAAATCAATTATCACCAACTTCGGTTGGTCGGCAAATCAATTACCACCAACTCCGATTGGTCGGGAACCTCACCAACTCCGGTTGATCAGGAATCAATTACCACCAACTTCGATTGGTTGGTAAATCAATTATCACCAACTCCAGTTGGTCGAAAAATCAATTACCCAATTAACACCAACTCCTATTGGTCGGGAAACCAATTACAATCAACTCTGGTTGATGAAACTAAGAAGGAATATGGGATGCAAATCATTTCATTGCCTAGACCCAAAGAGTGACAAGTCACTATAATCAAACAATAAATAGGACAAGTTTCATTATCCAAAAACAAAACAGAATGTACATATCAGAATGTGCATATATTCACAAACAAACAAACAAGGACATTCTGCAAATTACTTAGAAGAAAATAAGATGGCAAAAGACTAAAAAATTTGCTTCATTCAAATCAAGTAGAATTACTTATGTTGTGAAAAATACACTACTTCATTACATAAAAATCCTATTCTATTGGTTTTTTCCCTTCTGCCTTTGAAACAAGCTCTACTCCAGCAGGAGGATCATCTAAGGCATAAGGAGAATTTATAAAATTTACATCTCTCAACATTTGAACATTCATTACAGAAGGTTGATCAAGCAAATGCTCCGGAAGAGATATATCAAAGTTTGCATGAAGATTGTAATCACCGAGATACTTGGATATTAAGCATTGAGGAATCGCCCGAGCAGGAATCCAACTGATATCAAGCTTAAAAAGAGGCACATGAAAATCAAATACACCAGGATCATAATAATCCCATAAGTAGTGGCCTTGCTCCAATTTTAGCACACACAGTGCATTCAACCACCCTTGATTGTACCCCTCGTTATTTGACTGCTGGATTCGATCATCAAGATGGTAAAGGGCTTCATTATACCCGGCCATCCAAAATTCTTTCGGTTGTTTATGGAAATGATAAGTTAAACTCGCTAGTTGCTCGTGGAGATTCTTCACCAGGATTTCCTTATTTTCCAAGGCAGAACTCTGAGTAGTGAGTTGTTCGCTGAAGTTCAAAATTTTCTTAGACATTTCTGCTAAAGCTTGGTTCTTCGCCACCAATTGAAAGGCATAATTCTCTAAAGCTGACTGCGTTCTAGCTTCTTCAATGGTGACCCGACCATCCCTAGCTCGTCCACGAGAAGAAGACTGTTCTCATCCACGAGTAGATGAGGAGGGTCCAACCCTTTTTAAAGTTTCCAACTCATCTCGTAAGTTGACATTTTCTATCTCCAAGAAAGAGAAACCTTCATCATTAACAGGGACCAAGGCTCCCGAGGAGGACGCAACAAATTTGAGTTATTTTATCTCCTCTTACAAAACAATGTTCTCCTGCTCTAGTAACTTGGCGATATGCCTGTGCTCTTCAACCTCAAGTTTCAGAACACTCTCTTTCTTCTCATAAGCAGAAATAAATTTATCATACCCTTTGTCAGCACTCAATTGCTGATATTTCTTCTCGTATCCTTGATGCAAAAGTGTTGAGCAATCTTTTGTACTGCTGCTGAAGTTCCTCAATTGTTCCTTGGAGATCTTCAATCATCTCATAGTAAGCCACGTTGTTGGAAACAGCACTATCAAGCAAGCATTTCAGGTATTGGTAAGCTTTGACTCCTCGTTCAGAAGTATCTGGACCAAGGATATCAACTATTTGAGCCTCATTAAGATCTGCATGACCACCTTTAAAATAATCATTGCATTTCTTCATCAATTCTGTGTCATGGGCTGATGAGAGCTCCATCCTGGTCATAAACTAACAAAGAGAAGGGATAAAAAGAATCAACCATGATGCAGACAAGACAAGTAAAAGAGAAAGTCAAGACGAACAACTAAAGTTCAAATTTTTATTTATCATAAGAAGAGATACATAGTTCAAGGTTACATTCAAGAAATCATCCAAATAAAAGCCCAAACAACTTTACACATTCTCCTTGTTTCCTATGACCTCCTCAGAAGGCTGGGAGGAAGTGACTGGTTGCTCGAAGGATAAAGGTAGCTGCTCGGTAGAAGTGCTAGTGGGTTGGAGTTTTTCGGAGCAAGGTTGAACAACTGGGACAGAAGGGGCCTGATCTCTAATCATCATAGAAGATTCGTCTGAGGCAGTTTTATCCTCTTCTTCTTCTCCAGGAGAGGGATGAGGGCCATGAGTGTGCTGCTGGAATAATTCAGAATTCTTAGCAACTTTCAGTTCCTACAAGGCTACAACCCATCAATACCTAAAATATTTAAGACTGGCATATTCCATTTGAGAGGACATGGCAGCCAGACCCTTATTCTAGCCTTTGTCCCAACCAGTATTGAATAATTTTTTAACTGCCTTCTTTCTTTTTGCCTTCTCAAAGGAGGTCCTTTCCCTAAGAAGCTCCTCGGAAGCCTTCAACTTTTTCTCCACCTCCATTTTCTGTCGCTCAATATCTTGAAGTTTAACAACTTCCTCTTCAGCAGACTTGAGCTTAACTTCCATCTCCTTGTTGTTTTGTTCAAAGACTTCGTTGCTCTGCTCAAACTCCGTCAATTTCTTATCCAAATCCTTGGAGGCATTTACAGCTTGATTTCTTTCTAGCTCAATGGACTTGAATTGCTTCTCCCAAGCAACTTTATCTTCCTCGTATTTTTGACGAGAATCTTTCAGAGACTGGGTCAGCCCAACAAAAGCTTCCTCTACTCCTCTTGAGGAGCTTTAAGCCTTGATAGCTTCATCCTTCTTTAGAATACTGTTAAAACATGTCACCAGCTGAAAAAAGAAATAACTTTGAGTCAATACATGAACATAATATTAGAAAGTGAAAGAATCAGGCTAACAATACTTACTCAGGCAATGTGTTGAGCAACCAGAGTAGTGATTCTCTCGTGAGAAAGAGTGTCTTTAATGCCTTGGACTTCTGGGATAGTCCATGATTTCACCAAGCCCATAACAGATCTCGGAGGAACAAAAGTTGAAACATTACATTCAACATTTAAAGGTTGAGAGATAGGTTCAGCAGGTCTCTCAGAAGAGTTTTTCTTTAACCTCCTCAGAGGATCAGGAACGTTTTCAACTAAAAACGCTGTCTTTGTTGGTGATATGACAATAACCTCACTCGGAGGAGAGATAGCAACAGTCTTGCTTGGAACCACAGATGGCTTCTCGTCAATTTTTTTGGCAGCAACAGGAGGGGGTACATCTACAATCTTTATCCCTTCTTCTGGGACGTCTGGTATACTTTTCTTTGCCTCCACAGCAGTAGAGGCAGACTTGTCAAAAAAGGCAGGAGCTCTTCTCTTCTTCATTAGGTCACTGATAGGAATATTTGACTCAGAGGAAGAACCTTCCACACTAGTCTCAGAAGCTGGTACTTGGTCGAGATTAACTACCACTGGACGAGGACGAGCAGTGAAAGATGAAGTATAGTTCTTGTACTGCAACAAATAAGAGGCAGATCTAATATGTTCCTCGGCAACATATTGGTGCAAATCCCAAATAAGTTTCAAATGCTTTAAATTAAAGTCAGCTTCTTTGGAGGTTTTCTTTCACTGTCAACTGTAACAAACAAAAATAAATGTCAGTGATACATATTATCAAACACAAAGAAAACAAGATTTCAAAAACTAAAAACAACCTATTCCGTTGCCATAATGGGGACACCTGGGACCTTGATATACGTCATCTCCATTTAATGGAGCGTGTTGCCAATTTTTCATGACAACCCCATGCTCAAAATAATACCTATTGGCATCTGGAAGATTGACAACTGAAGCCCTATTTAAAAACCTAGTTTTTAAATAGAATGTGGAATCACTGACAACCCATCTATAGCAGTACATGATCTCTGGAATCCCTAAACGGGTTCCATGGAGTTGATTCAATCTATGTACGCCATTAACTATCCTCCAGGTATTTGGAGCTATTCTTGCAGGTACAACATCAAAATATTGGCAGAACTCCAAACATAGGGGGTTTGGTGGAAAAGAAAAGCCACATTCAGCCACAAAAAGACTTGGCAACCAATGTCCCTCAGCCAAAGAAAAATAATCAGAAGGTTCAGAAAGTTCTTCCAAAATAACCCACAAAGGGATTGAAAATTCAGACCGAAACTTGTCCAGCGACTCAATAAGATAAACCATGATGAACAAAGTAAATAAAAGAAAGGGAAGAAAATCTTACAGAGAAAAAGAGATCAGGTGACAATGAACGACGGAAAGAATGAAGGCACAAGACAGAGAGAAAATGAAGAGTTCAAAGATATAGATTTGAAAAGTGAAAGACGATTGGATTTCTGCCGCGCTTAAATACTTTACCTCGGGAATAGAAAAAAGCAATGATTATAAGGGAGGACGTTTGCGTATCCGGTGGCTAAAAGAAGAAAAGGGGCACAAATATCGAAGCGGTCATGAAAATTCAAAATATTTATGAGGCCTGATACTGTGCACTCGAAAAGGAGTTATATACAACGAATGTTTTCCTAAAAACCATACAAACCAATAATCTATGCAGTTTTCAAGCAGAATGTTCCATACTTTTCTTCAGCATCAAACTATGAAACATTGGGGGCTTCTGTTGATACCAAATTTAATCTGCTGACGTGGACCATTCACTTGAAGACACGTCTCACCTACGAACACTTCCAACAAACAACATACTGTCACCGAGTTAATCAAGCTCCCCGAGCAACTCAAGCATGCCGAGCAGCTTAGGCGCCTCGAGGAACTTAATGCTCCGAGCAACTCAAGCAGGCCGAGTAGCTTAGGCGATCCGAGCTACTTAGCGTACAGAGCATCCCAATCAAGAGAATCAAATAGACAACTTCACATTAAATGCTCATTATTATCGTACATATGTATATGTGTACTAGATAACAACGCATTGTCCTTTCACACGTACAACCTCAAGGCTATAAATACATTGTAACCTCCTAATTAGAGGGAGACTCTGGGATCTCTTGGTAAACCACTTATCGAGAATTCCAGTCAAACAGTCAGCAATACAAAAACAGTGGACGTAGGCCATTCTTATAAGGCTGAACCACTTTAAAAATCTTTTGTCTTATTTATTTTATCTGTGATTGATAAATTAGAGATAATCTAATTTTTTACATCAACAGTGACGAAAAATGTTACAAAGTCTAATAAATTCATAAAAATATACTATAATATAATTTAAATTAGAAATGTGTTAAAGTCAAAAATCGAAATAATAATAATAATAATAATAATAATATTATTATTATTATTATATATTGTCTTAAAGTGTAAATTTTATTTTATATAATTATGTTTTAAAATTATATTATATTTTAAAGGAGGAGAGGGTATTTTAGTCTTTGTATTTTAAATATATAGATAGGTTGTGGAGAAAGAACTTAAGGGTGTGGGGATAGCCACACCCTTAATTTATTATTGATGATTAATTGTTGCACTACAAGAAAAATGATCATTTATGTTAGTCAAAAACTGACATAAATGACCATTTATGTCAGTTTTAGAATTTTTCAAAACTGACATATAAAGTCCTGACATAAATGTTCGTAAAACTGACATAAATAAGATCACATTTATCTCAGTTTTTAAGAACACACATAGAAACTACGGTATTCACCATGTTTTTAATCACATTTTCACAAAAACTGATATAAATAACATCACATTTATGTCAATTTTAGTAATTTTTATGAGAGTTTTATCAAAACTGACATAAATGTTGATATAAAAATGAAAAAAAAATCATTACTCCATCAATAAACAACTATTATTTATAGTTAAATCAACCCTTGTAAATAGATAATAAATAGTCGAACAATATTCAAATAGTCTAGATTTCATCAAACAAATTCATATATAACTTGAAATATACAATATTCATTAAAGAAAATTACATTGTGCCTCAAATAAAAAAAGTCTCAATTTAAAAAAAAATGGACAGAGTCTCCTTTATTTATTGGACTATCCACCCAAAGGGTAACAACCAATCCAACAAAATGTAAAATTGAAATACAGGGCAACCTTTTAAAAATTCTCCTACAAAAGGTAGTTGCGGCCATCTTTGAATCAACACTTGGCAGTGCTTGGTCCCTTTTCACTTGGCAGTGCTAGGTCAATTTTCACTTAGCAGTTCTTGGTCCGTTTGGTTTCACTTGGTAGTGCTTGGTTTTGCTGCTGTTGGTCTGATTTCAGTCATTGGGTTGCTGGTTCATTCTGCCCCATTTGTTATCTGGCCCGTTTTTCCCCATTTGTTATTGGGTTAATCTTGAGTCGGTAAAATCGAACAAATAAAAAAATGGGTAAAAATGGAATACACAAACTGCAGAATCCTTACCTGAGAAAAAATTAAACATATAAGTAAGAATTAGAAGATGAATACATAAACTATGTATTTAAAATTAAAAGAGGGTAACCGAGAGTATACACGATGGTGTTGATGAAAGCATGATCCATAAACTGTGTAATTGAAAGTTTAAACTTGAACAGGTATTGTTTAATTAACAGAGAATACACTTTGTAATTGGAAAGAGCATAATCAACTGGTGAACCATTAAGATTAGAGTGAAGGCTACACATTGTATGCCTCAATTATAATGAAGGTTGCATGGTGTTTGCCTCATTCAAAGCCTCTATGAACCTCTGCTTAGAATGAAGGTAGATATATGCCTCAAATATGAAATCAAATATGCCTAAAAACATATATACCTGAAACTAGAGTAGTATGTAGGCCATATAGTATACCTTGAGCATGGAAGAGATGGGTAGTTCTTATCTTATGAATTTCGTATGCTCTTGTGATCCCATTACAAATACTTGGCAATAATTCATAATGAATTATTGTTTATTTTTAGGCACATAAAGTGTGGTGTTCGAGATGAGAACCAGAACACTTCTACTTATTATTTCTATAGAACCACAAAATTTGAAGATTATAAACTAGACCAAGAGAAAAAAGTTTGGAAGGGGATGGATGATTTAAGTGGGAACACCTTGTTCTTAGGTCTTAACGACAGTTTGTGTTTCACTACAATTGATTATCCAGAGTACAAAACAAATACGATATACTTTAGTGACAACAACGAAGAATACAACAAAGGATATATTGGAGGGCATGACATAGGAATTTTTTAAATGGATGACAACTTCAAAACACTCCCTTACCGTTTTATTGATTCATCTTTAGTTTGGTCACCTCCTGTATAGATTTTGCCCAATCTTGACGATAGACTCAACAACTATAAATAAATTGTTATGATTCGTTTAGTTCAGTTTTTCTTAACTTACAAGGTTGAAGCTGAAAAGCACGAATCCTAATGGTAATGTGTGTCTCTCTCAAAGTAAGGGAGAAAATTTCTCCATCATCATCTACTAGGTAAAATACTTTGAATCAAACGGCAGTGTAAGACTTAGATACACTCACAAAACAAATCTCTGAAGTCATCATTAACTATCCTGAAATGAGGGATTACAAGACTATATATAAAGTCCCAAGAATTGGTGCCCAACATAGACAAAATGTAACCATTACTAAAACACACCTAAATAATGGGAGAATATTCTTAAGGAGTATTCCCTTATTATACTAACACTAGACAAAAATTAGGGAAAACAGAATTTTCAAAATGATGTCCGATTCAATTTTTTTCCTTGGAGTTTAGGAAGTTAAAAAGTGTATATATTGTTCCAAAATTGGGAAATCAGATCCGATTTTGAACAGCTCAGAAGTTCTGAAATAAGTTACAGGCCTAACACCTTTGGGGGGGGGGGGGGGGGGGTAGCCCAAAAAAATGCTCAATGGGGGTTTTTTATCCCAAAAAAAGTTTGATGAATAAAGTATACAAAACATCTTTCATTTTTTTTGCAATAAAACTCATGAAGTAATGCCCCGATGCATGTTTTCTTGATCCAACTGCTCGAACAGGAGGCTATGTGCATGACAAAGGCTAGATGATTTGGTGTTTGTACTTCGGTGCTCTATGTAGTAGACCATGTGCTACATCCCAATTGATGAGGGATGGACTTCTTTTCCCAACTGTCCATCCCTTATAATAATTCAGGTGTACTAATGTGCTACCCATGCCAAGACTCTCACAGATTATTACTCGAACAAGAACCTCTGAGGGTTGTAAAGACTAACGGGGAGGGAGATAGAAATAGTATGCATATCATCTCTTAAGACACTAAGGCATAGAGAAAATGGAATTACTAGAAATTTACTTTAATAAAATTCTTAACCAGGTAATTGATTCAAACATTGATCTCAATATATGATATTATAGTCCTGTCTCCAGGACCATAATGCAATGTCAGCTCACAAATCTTAAAATCAATCCAAAGAAAATGGTACTAGTCATTCATATTTTCTTTAAGAAAATGAATCATACCTGATCAGGATGTTCTGAATCATGCGCTCTCAACTCTTAGAAACCTCGTCCGCTATCCTCATTTGATTGAAGTACTGATTAATAATCCCGGATCTATACAATGTGTAGCCTTCACTCTTAATTTTGAATAACCCTAACATCCGTCTGTTCCAGCAGCCCCAAAGTTTGGAAGTAGCAGCTTTTATAAACAATTGATACCTTGCACTCATTTGGCGGCAGGAAGGTAGACCCTTATGGTATTTTTCATAGTGATTTTCTTTCTGCATGTTGGGCATTTACTCTGAACAGCTACGGCAGCCTTTATGCACGCCTTACAGAAGATGTGACCACACTTTGTTGACATCTCCTCTACCTTTCAATAATACATCATAAATGGTGTTTTTTGATCCTCGTGAACCTACAAAGCAATGTTATCCTTGAGGGAAAAGTAAACTAACATCAATAATCAATATATAATTCACAATTTAGTCTAAATTTGCTTACAATCTTGCTTACAACCTTCCTGGTGAGATCACTGTCAACATTAAGAACCAATCTAGTATCAAAAGGTTGAAGGCTCTAATGGTTCTCAATAACATTGGGCTAATTGAAGAATAATTTAAACAAGGATTCAATAGTTTCTAAAAGGAATAAATTAAATTTGTAGTCCAAATGTCTACCCCACTAAAATCACCCAAACAATTTACATACGAAGTATGTAAGAACATGACCTGAATTCAATCAACAAAATCCCCCCCCCCCCCCACCCCCTTTTCTCTCTCATAAGATGTAGCATGATGAATAAAACAGAACAAAAAAAAACACAGACCTACCAACATCCTACACCATTAGTAAGAAATGAACCCATAAATCTTTTATATAGTATATCTTACACATATCATGAGCTCCAGTGAGATTGTAGAGGTCCAGATCCACCAGAAAGAGGTGCAAAAAAGGTCCTGATGGCCCTTTTTAAATCCAATTGATAAGGAACTGAATTTCCTTACCTATATCCATGCCTTTAAAAGCCCCAGATTCTCTACTCTATAAACTGATTTACTATTGAAAACACCCAAACACATAGTTAATGATTCTATAAGTTTGTTATGTGAATTGAGAATGGGGAAAAGATATCATCTTGACAGCCTCCAAAGTTTGAGGTTGTTCATACCACTTGATGATTAAGAGTTGAATCATTCTTGGATTAACATTGAACCTAAACTATTGAATATAGTGCATATCAACACTGTAAATATTATCATAAAAATTGAAAGTTAAAGCCAAAGAAACAATTAAGAGAATGACATTCTGAATTACATCATACTTGGACATAAGAACACCTTAAATATTAAAGTTATTTGTGGTGTTTCAGATTTGCCACAAAATGAGAAGAGGAATGGCTACTGAAACTTATGACACACTTTCGGTAACTTTAATCTCTACACCCCCACTACACACATGATAGCAACATTCCCTCTGTTTTGGGTTATTAATCTGATCAAGACTTAATTTTATGTTGGTTAGTCGTCTAGTCTCAGTCCTCATTATTAGGAGTTAGTTTCAGTCAACATTTTTTAAATAGTAGTTCATCAAATTGTTTTAGTCTTCCTTTTTTGTAGAACAAGTTTGACCTAGTTTTTTTCCTTATTTATAGAACTGTACAGTTAGATAGTTGACCTCACAATATATACCCATGTACAATCATTTTTAATAAATGAATAGAAGAATATCTTCAATAACTTACCTGCTTTCATGGTATCAGATCTTTCCTTACTGAGATAGCTTTCGTTTGTGGTTAAATATTTTTTTATTTCCCCCTTTTTCTGTTGAATAGTTTGAAATAATTCAATGGACATTGGAGGAGAGACCTTACAAACCTCTCAAAAAAATCAAAATTTTGTTGAGAAATCAATTCTACAGATTACAACTCAACTTCTTAGTGAGTTGAATTACCTCAAGTGGTCCCAGTCAGTGAAACTTTTCATCACTGATCGTGGGAAAATGGTGTACTTAACTGGTACAACAATAGCTCCAGAGAAAAAGGATCCGGGTTATGCAACCTGGTGTTCAGAGAATAAGATGATTATTTCATGGTTGATCAATTTAATGGATCCTGATATTGGTCAAAATAATATGTTTCTTCCTACTGCTAAGGAAGTTTGGGATTCTGTACGTGACACCTTCTCTGACCTAGGAAATTCCTCTCAGGTGTATGATCTTAAGACCAAGATTCGAAGCACTAAGCAAGGAGGTTGTACCGTGACTAAATATTACAATCGGTTCCAGGGATTATGGCAGGGATTGGACTTGTTCTATGATCTGGAGTGAACTTGTTCCATTGATAGTTCACAGTATAGCAAGGTGGTTGAGAAAGATCAGGTATTTGTGTTCTTAGCTGGACTCAATGCAGATTTAGATGATGTGACCGGTCGAATTCTAGGGAAGGTGCCACTTCCTTCTGTTAGAGAAGTTTTCTCTGAGGTTAGAAGAGAAGAAAATAGGAAAGTAGTGATGATGGGAGGTTCATCCAAGTCCTCTCCTAGTGTTAAAACCTCAGCATTATTAACTTCTTAGTTTGATAATGCATCTGATGTTGGAATTTCTGTTGTGATCATGAAAAAAAGGGAGATGATAAGGGAAGATATTTGGGACATATGGATGGAGAAATGTGTAAGTATTGTGAGCGATGGTTGGAGTGACTCCCAAAGAAGGCCCCTTATCAACTTTATTGCCGTGACGAATGGGCAACCAATGTTTTTGAAGGCGGTGGATTGTTCGGGGGAAAGAAAAGATAGTGCTTTTATTGCTAACTTGTTCATTGAAGTGATAGATGAAGTTGGAAGTGAAAAGGTGATCCAAATTATTACTGATAATGCCACCAATTGTAAAGGTGCGGGGCAACTTATTGAAGCAAAATATCCAAACATTACATGGACCCCTTGTGTTGTGCATACACTTAACCTTGCGTTGAAGAACATTTGTGCCGCGAAGAATACTGGAAGGAATGAAGTCACTTATTCTCTTTGTAGTTGGATAACCGATATTTTCGGGGATGCCATTCAAATAAATTTTTTTATTATGAATCACGGTATGAGACTTGCTATGTTCAATGAATTTGTGAATTTGAAGTTACTTTCGGTAGCGGATACACGCTTTGCTTCGGTTGTGGTGATGCTTAGAAGGTTCAAGCTTATAAAGGGGGGTCTCCAAGCAATGGTAATAAGCGACAAATGGGCTTGTTATCAAGATGATGACCAAGGAAAAGCGGAGTTTGTGAGGGAGAAGGTGTTGGATGTAAAATGGTGGGGTTCCATTAATTATATTCTCTCTTTTACGAATCCTATTTATGATATGCTTAGGTTGTGTGACACTGATAAGCCTTGTCTTCACTTAGTATACGACATGTGGGATACGATGATTGAAAAAGTGAAGGCGGCTATATATCAACATGAACGCATAAGATATGGAGATCATTCACCTTTTTACGAAGTGGTGTATGAAACACTTGTATCTCGTTGGGACAAAAACAACACCTCACTTCATTGTTTGGCACACTCTATGACTCCAAGGTTAATACTCAACTTTAGTAATTATTTATTTTTGCATAAGTATATCCATTTCCCTTACTTTTTAAGTTTGAAATAAGTCTTATTTTTTTTATTCAAAAGGTATTATAGTGATCAATGGCTTTTTGAAGACCGAAGCAGAGTACCCCCCCAAAATGATACTGAGATTATGAATGGAAGAATAAAATGCTTCAAAAAATACTTTCCAAATCTTGAAGAATGCAATCGAGTTGGTATTGAGTATGTTAATTTCGCACAAAAGTCTGGGGGATTTGATGAGTTTGACTCCTTGAGCAATCGTTATAGTATGGAACCTATGGCTTGGTGGGTTCTCTACGGAGCTTGTGCCCCCACACTTCAAAAGCTTGCAACGAAGATTCTTATGCAACCGTCATCTTCATCTTGTGCGGAGAGAAATTGGAGCACCTACTCCTTTGTGAATTCAACTAAAAGGAATAAAATGACACCAAAACGGGGTGAAGACTTGGTGTTTATTCATAGCAACCTCCGCCTCCTATCAAGGAGGACCCCGGAATACACAATGGGAGATACTAAAATGTGGGATATTGCTAGTGATGCGTTTGACACACTTGAAGATGTTGGAGAACTTCAAATTGCAAATCTCTTCCTTGATGAGCCGGAGTTGGAAAACATGCTACTTGATGATATGGTTGTAGGAGGTGATGATGCCGTTGATGTTGGATCTACTTAGTGATTGAGATACTCTGAAGCCTGGATGCTCTCGGGAAGCTTCTCTCTATCTTATTTTATGCTACGGATATTATCTTTATTTTTGTCTTATATTTTTGTTGGAACAACCTTTTATGTTAATGATGTTTTATTGTAATGGTGTTTGTTTGGTGACAACAATTATCATATTTGAGCACTTTAATATAATGGTATTTGATGCTTTACTTTACATTCATTTTACTCAAGTATATCATTAATATATATAAAATAAAATAATAAATATTTAACGTATCCTAACATATCCGTATCCTACATTTTTTAAAAATCACGTATCCCGTATCTCGAATCGAGTCGTATCCCGTATTACGTGTCAAGTCCGTGCTTCTTAGAAAGAAGGTAAGACTGTAATCTTGATCGTTTATGTGGATGATATTATTCTAACCGGTGATGATCAAGTATGTTTGGAAGAATTAAAAAAATATTTGACTAAGAAGTTTGAGATTAAGGAGCTCGGGTCCCTCGGGTATTTTTGGGAATGGAATTTTGCCAGATCTAGGGAAGTTACTTTTGTGTCAAAAAGGAAGTACACCCTAGATTTATTAAAGGAAACTTGGCTGTTAGGATGTAAACCAGTTGAAACTCCAATTAACCCTACTTGCAAGTTCGGAGAACACCCGGTCAGTAAAAGTGTTGATTTGGAGAGGTATCAAAAATTGGTGGGAAAGCTCATTTATCTGCCACATACTCGACCGGATATAGCCTTCTTAGTGAGCATGATAAGTCAGTTTATGCACTCTCCAAAGGAAGAACACCTTCAGACAGCTTACCAAATTTTGAAGTACCTAAAAGGGAGTCCATGGAAAGGCATTATGTTTCAAAACAACAATAAACTCAATATAGAAGCCTACACATATGCGGATTGGGCTGGAAGTGTCGTTGATAGAAGGTCTACTTCAGGATATTGCTCATTTGTTGGAGGTAATTTAGTAACTTGGAGGAGTAAGAAATAATCTGTTCTGGCAAGAAGTAGTGTAGAAGCTGAGTTTAGAGCTGTTGCACATGGTATTTGTGAGTTATTATGGCTTAAAAAATTGCTCTTTAATTTAAGAATACAATGTGAAGTTCCTATGAAGTTGTATTGTGACAACAAAGCTGCCATCAGCATAGCTCATAATCCAGTTCAACATGATAAAACTAAACGTGTTGAGGTGGATAAACACTTTATAAAGGAGAAAATTGACAGTGGTTTGATTTGCATGCCCTATGTTCCAAACCAACAACAACTTGCCGATGTTCTAACAAAAGGGCTTTACAAAGATGTTTTTTCAGATTTGATTGGAAAGCTGGGTATGTTGGATATCTTCAGTCCAGCTTGAGGGGGAGTGTTGGCTTGTCGTCTAGTCTCAGTCCTCATTATTAGGAGTTAGTTTCAGTCAACATTTTTTAAATAGTAGTTCAGCAAATTGTTTTAGTATTCCTTATTTGTAGAACAAGTTTGACATAGTTTTCTCCTTATTTTTAGAACTATACAATTAGATGGTTGACCTAGCTATATATACCCATGTACAATCATTTTTAATAAATGAACAGAAGAATATCTTGCTTTTATTTTACATCCCTAATGCACAAAAACATATCTATACTAAAACCAATGTTCCATAAATGAACCATATTTAAACAAATAATTATTAATGTTTGAGTGTCTAGTGTGAACATAGTAGAATTAACATGAGCAATAATGAAATAAAAAAATAACTACTTTGAGAATAATAAGAAATCCAAAGAAGCTCACCCCCGTGAAATCTCGAATGTTGAGCAGTGAAAAAGATTTGTTTCATCAAACTCTGAAAAAACACATAGAGAAATAGTGAGGGACTAAGACATTTCAAAAGTACCACAATTTTATCATTCGAACAATTTGAAACCTAGATATGTAGAAAACATAGACACTGACTCGTAACAGATAGTTCAAAACCAAATATGGAATGAAGTACAAAGACCGCTCACATACTCAAAATAGATGCTAACGCAGATTAGCAAATACTAAAGTACCCAAGGCATACCCCACAAACAAATAGAGAATGAAGTACACCAAATGAAAGTACAAAACCCCAATCATGGTCCTAAGTTTATCGCGTCAGAAACTTATCTTATCAATAAACACTCTAAAGAGAATGACTCATCACGCATGAAGCAAAGAATTTGCAAAGCTGAAAATGAGTAATCAACACAACCACCTACGTCAATACAAATATTATATACTGTTAGCCAAGATCGAACATACCACGGATCCTATCTCAAAATCTGGAAAAAAAAATGATCAATATAATAGAGCTTTCGATGCAAGAAGTTGCTAAATATATTAACAAATTACTTAAAATAAGGTTTGAACGAAACCCAAGTTTTAACAAAATATCACAAATAAATTACATTTTATTTTAAACAATATTGTAAGAAACATACACCAAGGGTAAATAAAGATTTCAATTGATTTTTATCATACCCATACACACAAAACGCATATTCGGAGAGTAATATAATGTTTCCCCCAACATATTGTGCATTGATTTCATAATCACACAAAGAAGTCTCTAATAAAGTCACCCACTTGGTCAATTTATCAAACATAATGTAGCGATACCTAATGTCTTCCCAAATCACCTTTGGTCAAGTAGTAAAACTGAGACAACAGTGCATCATCTAAAATTAGCACCAATACATCCATTTTTAAGACATGAAATCCAACAAAAAATATGCATTTAGTGTTTCACATTATCTATAATCGAGGAGTTCAATAAAACCAAATAAAATATGAAATTGTGTCTTATAATTTCTTCTCCATTTAACATCAACTCTCCAAACTTAACATTTAAAGACAACATCACTCAAATAAATCTTAACCAAAATCAAAATGAAGCCCTAAATTGCCCCATATTTTCATATCAACATCCCAAATCAAACTATCGATTTGATGTATAAACATAAGGCAATGAGAGTTATATATCAATTTTACATTAAATTCAAGTGCTTTTAACAAATTTTCTTTCAACTCTTCAAAAAGATTAAGAGAGCAAGAAATTTTCTTAACAATTATTGTATAGAAGACAATGCGAGTCTAGAAGATGAAAGAATGTTTTGAAAGCAATAGAAGAAACATAAAACATATATTGGTAGATTCACTACGGTTAAGAAAATCATACACATAAAGCCATATTAATTACTAATGTCAACAAAATTCAAGAAAACTTTTGTGTAAATGCAAGCTCAAATGGACATAAACAAATTGCACAATCTAATTTGCAAAAAAAAACTAGTACCTATAAAACGTCAACAAATAAAGAGAGAACCTAATCTATTACAGAACATTCACAACGAATTCACATATATAAACGCTGGCAATGTTGTAGAATAAACTATATGTAGTTTGATTTATTACCTACGTAGGGTTGAAAAAAATGAGGATATGTTGGAGTCGCCGCCGTCGGGACTGGATTAAAAACACGAAGAGATGTTGAAGCATGAATCTATAGCATCATCGGTGTGGGGGTAGATAACTAGAGATGGGAGAGATATCGGGATAGTTGGGGAGTGAGTGAGAGTGACAGAGTTGAGGAAAGGAAATGAGAAGAGCCCGCTCCTTTCCTTTCTCAAAGTGACTTTTTCCGCCCCGCCCAATTTTCATCCTAGCAGAATGAACGCGGATCTTTTTTCCATTTATCACGGCTTTTGATTTGGGAGGGATAAAACTATAATACGTATATCACACTTCTACACAAAATTGACATAAATATTTTTTTATAGCAAGTTTATTATAACTCACATAAAAACTAACCATTAAATTATAATTGACATAAATATAAATATTTACGGCAAATATAACATTTCAAACTAATAGCAAATCTAAAACCCCAAAATCCACACAAATCATTAAACAAAAATATAAAAAGATTCAAAACACTCAAAATAGAAGCATATGCATATGCTAAAGATGGTTTATTTCAGCTGTAAATTACAAATAAAATCACATCCTAAAGGAAAAGGAAACAAAATATTATTGTAGATACTCAACAAAAGAACCTTTTGTAAGGAAAAGAAACAAAAGAGAAGAACTTAATGAACTAAACTATTTTAACAAAAATTGTTGCAGATATTCAACATATATATAAATTAAAAGAAACATAACAAACTACAACAAACAATTTAACAATTATAGCGAGATTAACAAACATGTTGCAAGTTCCCAAGGTGTATACATATTGCAAGTTCAAGTATACCTATTGCAAGTTCATAAAAAATATATTTTCAGTAATTATGTTTATGCTTGAATATAATACCCTTTTAGGAATAAAAATTAATGAAGCTTAAAATCTATCATCCATCACGGGTTCACATGCATTCTTACACCTCAATAGCTATATATGTGGCATTATATTCGATGTTAAAAAAAATCATATGTACATAAAGAAAAAAAATCTAAAATCTTATTCTCACAAACCACACCATAATAGCAAATTTTAAAGCACAACAATAAACATCGATTAAACATCAATTTACAAACTATGCAAAACAATACAATCTACATGATCTGAATGATTTAACCATTATTAAACCCCCTAAAGGAGATGGGTGAGATTAAACATGTAAGAAATATAGATCTACAAAACTAAATAACAAAAAAACCCTCCATTTGAAACCTAAATAGAAACCCCTAATTTGTACCTATCGGCAGTGGGGATAAGAGGTTGGAGGTGAGCTCGGTAGCGGGCCACTGTGGCACTGGGAGAGGGGGCGGTAGTAGGGAGAGGCGGCGGCAACAAAGGGTAGGGGGGCTGAAGGGATGAGAGAGTTGTGCGAGCGAGAGCGAGAGAGGGAGAGAGTTGTACGAGTTGAGAGAGTCGGGAAAGAATTTTTAGGAGCATATTTTGGAGCGGGAATGAAAAAAAAAGTCCCGCTCCTTTTTCTATTTATCTCAATTTTTACTCAAGGTGTAAAATAATTAAGGTATATTTATGTCATCTATATATAAATATGAGATAAATGATTTGTTATTTTATCTCAATTTTACTTCAATTGAAATAAAAATTTACCTTCAAAGTCAAATTGACATAAATGAATGTCATTTAAGTCAATTTATATTTGTGTGACATAACGTTAATTTTTAAACTGACATAAATGATATTTTTTCTTGTAGTGTTGGCTTTGAAGTTGAGAAGTTTTGATATTAGAAGTTGAGGGTTTTAGGTGGTAGAAGTTGAGATTAGGATGTATAGAGAGAATGAGAGAAAATGTGTAAAATAAATTTTTTTAACTTTAAATAGTGATATAATAAAGTAAAAAGTACATTTGTATAATATTTTTTGAGTAAAAATTAGTTTGTGATATTTGAAATAAAAAATTGAATGCCTCTAAGAGCACCCTTTTGATTATACTGTAAAAGAAAAACAATCTGTTTTCTTGAACCGTTTGGACTCTATTTAGTTAAAGGGGATTTTGAGAAAAGGTTCTCATAGTGCTCAAAGTGTATAAAATAGAACACTTCATATAATTTTATAAATTTAGTCCCTGTACTAAAAATACCATGAAAAATGGTGAAATATAGTACCGCTGGTACGGACCAAAAAAGTAAAGATATTGTACCACAGGGACTAGATTTATAAATGTTATTGTACCACATGGACTAGATTTATAAACTTGAAAAGCATTATCCTAAAAATCTAAATATAGGAAGTAACATAACCTTTACCTTAATTCTCTATTAGTTAAAACATTTAAGAATAAACAGTGCTAGACGGCATTCCCCATTTTACATCATCTTCGACCCAAGTGATAGCTAATACTTGCACAAAGTCTTCATTTTTAGCATTACAAAGGTAAAATTACAATTATATATGATAAAAATTCACTACTTGGTCTCACGGTAAAGTAAGGACCTCAATTTCTTGTGCATACTAAGCATATAACCTCTAGTCAGAGGCGGAGGATCGTAAATGTAGTTAATTCAATGTATAATTGAAATGCGGTACGATAAAAATTCACTACGAGGGTAAAAAGGGTGGACAACAATTTATTTTATATATTAAGCCTATAACCACTCTTCGAGGCGGATAGTAAATATAGGTTATGCATGCGGTGACAACTTTCCTTCAAATTCGATTGATTGTAAAGATTCGAATCCCGACAACCTAAAGTAGAAAAATGTTTATGATAGCATTTAAACACATGGGACGCAGTGGATTTTATGGGTCGGTTGGTTGTCTTGGGATGGAGTTAGGCTATTCCAAGAAGAAAATGGCGGCCAAAACACGTGAAGAGATGATAACATTAAGCTACTCCCCATATCTCCTTCATTCCTCCCATGCCTTTGCCACCTCTCTTTCTCTCTCTCTCTCTCTCTCTTAAAAAAAAAGTAAAATTTTCAAAAAAATAAAAACATAAATTTTAAATATAAAAAATCCTAATATTCGGTAGAATTAAAATTTTAATACTTGGAAAATATAAATCATAAAATTCAGTTTTTATTTAAAAAAACATTATGTTATTTATAAAAGAAACTTATTATTTTTTTTTATTAAAATGGACATAAAAAAAAAATTGTTTCGTTATCTATTTTAAAAAAATGGACGTTTTTTTTCATAAAAAAGAAAGTTGACCTTAATTATATTAAACAAAACAACTGAACATTATTTTTTGTTTATAAAAACTGGAGTAAAATTTTATTATAAACTATATTTTTTAAAATTTTGTTTTTTTATAAATTTTTATAAAACATAGCTTTTTTAAAAAAAAAACATATTTTTTTGGTAAAAAAACATAATTTTGATTTTAAAAAATTACTATTTTTTATTTTAGTATTTAAGAAAAATGGAATTTTTCTTTTGTAAAAAATTGTATTTTTGTTTACAGTCTTTAAAAAAACAGTATCAAAACCGTATTTTTTTAAAAACTATTTTAAAAAAAACTATATTTTTTAAAAACGAGAAAACAAAAATAGTAAACAAAAATACAATTTTTTACAAAAGAAAAATACAGTTTTTTTAAATAATAAAATAAAAAGTAGTAATTTATTAACGTCAAAATTTTGTTTTTTACCAAAAAAATACAGTTTTTTTTTTAAAAGTTATGTTTTATTAAAATTTGTAAAAAACAAAGTTTAAAAAAAATATAGTTTATAATAAAATTTTACTTCAATTTTTATTAACAAAAAATAATGTTCATATTTTTTGTTTAATATAATTAACGCCAACTTTTTTTCGATAAAAAGAACGTACATTTTTTAAAATAAATAATGAACAGTTTTTTTTTATTAAGGTCCATTTTAATAAAAAAAATAATAAATTGCTTTTTATAAATAACATAATGTTTTTAAAATATTCTGAATATTAAAATTTTAATTTTTCAGAATATTAGGATTTTTTATATTCAAAATTTATGTTTTTTTTTTCAAAATATTACGTTTTTTTTAAAATGTAATAAATTTTTGAACAAAAAATTGTATTTGCTCAAATCATATATTTATATTGAGGTTTGTTTTTGTCATTTAGTGTTTAATTGTTAGAAAGAGTGTGGGGGAAGACTTTTAGGGTGTGGGAATAGACATTACCTATATATATATATATATATATATAAGGAGTAGGATGTTTTTACTATTCAATAAGATGATAACTTAATCAGGTGTGATGATTGTGCCAACAAAGCAAGAAATGGGGGGTGAGATCAAGATATATACAGTAATACTATGTATCTCACCACATCTCATTTTATACTCTAATTGTAATTACAATTTTATCCCAATAAAATTTATTTTCCCTCTCATTTTTACACTTTGAGATTTTACTTTAATTCAAATACAAGGGTTATTATTGTAAGACAACAAAAAAGGGGTACTTTGATTC
This sequence comes from Sambucus nigra, assembly GCA_949130495.1. NCBI lineage: Eukaryota > Viridiplantae > Streptophyta > Magnoliopsida > Dipsacales > Adoxaceae > Sambucus > Sambucus nigra. The sequence continues at coordinate 329,001,407 of OX422217.1, read as the reverse complement.
TAACTACCAAATCTCTTCCCCTCACCCTCACATGATCTCACTCAGTCTCTCTCATAAAATTTACCAAAATCTAATCCATCAAAGTCTCTCTTCTCACCATGCTCATCAACACCACTGACTATTGCCCTGTTTCTTCATATACGATAGAAGAGTAAGGATCACCTCTTTCTCTAGCTTAAGGTTTTTTACTTTAAAATATATGCTTCCAAATCCTTTTTGTTGAGGTATTTATTTATTTTGTTCATTTTTGAATGGCTCAGGAAGAATGTAAAGTTTTATTTTCATTTCATTTTTACGAGTTCCATAATGAGATTTCATCACTTTTTATACTACTAAATTTTATCTACATATAACTTTTATTCTAGGTCGGGATTTTTTTTTTTGTTTTTTTGGTTCTTTTATTTGGGGAGCAATTCCGTTATTAGTTTTTTTGGTTCTTTTATCTGGATATAACTTTTGTTATAGGATTTTTGTTTTTTGTTTTTTGAACCCTAATGTTTTGGGGTTTTTTGGATCTATATATATATGAAGACTTTTAATTATTTGTTTTGTAGTTAATTAATGTCCAAATTTTTAGTTTATCTCATTCACATGGCCATTGACTAATGATTTTAGTGTTCAAATTGGGTCTGAATTCGATCTCCGTTTCATTTTGCAGGTTAGATCTCTGGGCAAAAATCGAAAAGGTATATGTATTAATTATGAGTTGGATTTTTATTTGGGGGTTTGTTTTTGTGTTTGATTTTTATTTGAAGTGTATTTTTTATTCACGTTTCATATGTTTTAATTTTAATTTTGGACAGATACTTCGAGTTTCTTAGCAACTAGGACACATGTGGAGCTGAAATGGGTTTGGGTATGATGATGATAAGAGAGCAGCAACTTTGTAGGTTCATTATTCTTTAGACTTTGGATAATAAAATGGATAGAATATCTATTATTCTTTAAAACATATAATTCTATCTGTGTTTCTTCCCATTTATCTCTCTGGTGCCACATTCTAATACTAAACAAGAAACGGTGGCCAGACCAACAAATTATCATATGTTTTCTTTTTACCTACATAATAGTGTTGGGACTAAATATATGTATATGAAAAGTATAGGCGCGAGCCCATACTTTTCGTAGTCATGGGAATGTGGTGTGCCTGATGAATGAGAATAGGTGCGAGCTACATAGATGGTATAGCAGGATAAAAATATACTGCCATTAGCACAATTCATGTTTTTCAGTATCGATCTCATTATTAATAGACTGTTGTTCCTAATTTTTCGTTGGCTAATGGATACATCTAATCCCAATATTATGATGCATAAATGTTATTCTTATATGGTCGGTTTGCTTTGTCATGTTTTTGGGTCTGGATTTACTACCGTGTGTCGTTTGGCATAATTATGAACATATTTGTCAAGTTAACTACTGAGAGATGAATAATCAATACAAAACAATAAATTTTGATGACATGAGTTCAGGTGATTAATCGCCGGATGAGAATCAATGCCTCCACTACAAAATGGCATGTTTATAAACTTTTTGTATCCATTTTTTTAAGGTACCCATGCTTCTTTGATTATTTGTGCACAAATTTGAAGCACTAGAGACGTTTTACACTAGACTTTCTGTTAAAGGAAAAAAAATAGAAGTGGGCTACAATCGTGTTTTAACAATCAGGTTAAAAAATACCTAGAACTGACTCAGGAAACAGAATTGCATGAATCATGAATCCAATGATTCTCAGATTTCCTAACCTTAATAATTCTCCTCTAATTTTGTTTTTCACACCTCAATCGAATCAAATTGTAGATTCATAATTGAGTGCAATAGGGTCGTTGTTGGTATTGACTATTGCTATAATAATTATATTTTCTTTCAATGTTTCTATTTAAAGTATTTTCTCAGAAATAACAGAACATATGTTTGAGTCAAAGACTGCCGAAGAGCATGCAAAATTGTTAAGAATGCAGCATGAGTTAGAAGTGAGTACAAAGCAAGCCATTTTTGTGGGCTCAAGTATCAGTGATACGATATGTACATGTATTGTACTGGAAATCATCGGGATGCTGTGAAAGTTAAAAATAGAATTCAAGGTTTGGGTCTATTGTCTCCCATTTATACACAGGCTAAATGACGCAATATTATGCCTCTTTTTAATGAAACTTTATATTACCGCGTTGAATATGTAATTGGTTTATGAAGTTCAATTATATATGTTGTTTCCGTTTATAGCATCAAGGGATTTCTTATTATTGCAAATATGTAAATGAGATCCTTACATTGTTTGCAAATATGTAAATGAGATCCTTTTTCATTTATGAGCATTGTGAGAGGTTTGAATTGTGTGTTAATGGCAGTCCTTACCTTAGTACACTGCCATTACGGGTTATATTTCAAGCTACTATTAGTTTTTAACTTATTAGATTTAATTGTTATACGAGAATAATTACTTAAGGGAAAATTTTTGATATATCAGAGCCTAAGAAATGCTGCTGCTATGAATTTTTTTCTTGAAGAACTTGATCATGTACACATATGCTCGCACCTTATATTTCAGTCGTTGGTCATTTGAATTTTCTCGAAGAAGCTAATGCTTTGAACAATGATGGGTGGTGGGTGGGCGTGATTTTTAAAGTTCCCGATAGCCAAGTCATCTAACACATTTTGATGTTTTGTTGGAGTTGATATAAAGCATTTTAGAAGCCATCATGCTACAGATTTGAGGTAAACTATTGCTTCTTGCTATTGGTATTTTCTTTCCAAACTTTGTCAATAATGCTACAAATTTATGTGCCTATGATTGCATCTCTAAGTTCAAACTTCAAAATATTTTTGAATGCTAAGAAAGAGTTATAACTGTGATAAAAAAATAAAAATAAAAAGCATTAACATCACAGTTGATATCTATTTACAATATGAATTTGCAATGTGAAATGGAAGTTTATATGTAGAACTCTAACAACAGGGCTAACAATTAAGATTCACCTACATGTGAATGTCCATCTGACATTGCAAATTTATAATGTAAATAAATGGATTGGGGAGTAATATTCAGTTTTTTAGGCTTATACATAAGAAAATTGAAAGTTATCCTATAGTTAGGCTTATACATAAGAAAATTGAAAAGTATTTTACTTAGTAATTTATTTAGGGGGTCGCTTTACTTTAAATGAATTTGTGATTCTTTAGTATATTCAAGTTGATTTTCTTACTAATAATTCAAAACTCACTGTAATATTATCTGATGTATAGTCGCGTATCCTAAACCTTGAGATGGAAACTACTTCTGCTCATTTATCAACTGAAAGCACAATGACTTCTAAAATTGAGGAACTGAACACCGCTGAAAGATACACGAGTATTAGTTGAGAAAATACTCTCCGTAAACTCAAAGCTTATTGATAAGGTAAATGAGTTTTATGTTGAAACTCGGAGCTTATTGAGCTTATGGAGAAGGTAATCTCAGAGCACAATAATTTCCTCTATTGGATTTGATCCTATGGTTGGCAAACTGTGCATTTTTTTGTAGTGCTTATTTCGTGACATTAATGTCATTCCAGAAACAAAATTTAGTTGACAATTTTATTATTCTGATCAGTTGCATACTCAAATATTGATAGTTGGACCATATTGAAACAATACACATACCATTTATCTGTAAAGAGACGTAAATAGTTGGCCCATTACAAGGCCACCTCTGTTAGGCTTCTTATGCAATTATTATTGTTTTAGAACTAAAATAATTATGTATTCATGTACAATTTTATGTAATGTCTGAATTAGATGTTTGATTTAGTCTTATTTTATATATATATTTTTACTTTTTAAGGATGGATCGAGTAGTTTTTACACTTCCGTTATATGCTATTGGGTTTATTTCCTTGCAATTACTGTGATTGTTTTGCTGCCGGAATATATTATGATGAATCATGTTCTTGCTAAGGGTGCTTCAGCCGACCTGAATACGAAGATACAGTTCTCGACATATGGCTGCAAATCGAAGCCTGAATTTTGCTTGCATTTGCACCAAAGATTGTAAAGCCTATTGTTAATCCTCTTGCAAATAGTGTGATACCCTTGGCACGTGTTTATAAGTACTCAAATTATACTCTTGCAAACAGTGTGATACCCTTGGCAAATAGTGTGATACCAGTCTACCTGTAATAAAAAATATATTTTCAATCAGAGATATATTGAACTATACCAATTATGGTCAAAGGCACATATATCACATTACAATGGTTTAAATCTATAAAGACCACTATCAAATTCAGATCAGTTGGATAGATCATAAATCATTTACATTTTTCCACGGAAAGAAGTATATTTGATAATATTACCTACTGGTGGTAGAAAAATATGCGAATGACGACTGCCCACATATCAGAGATTAAACATCGTAGCTCCACCATATGTTTACAAGTTTCCCTTATATTAGAGATATTAAACATCGTAGATCATTTCATGAAATAGTTTCATTGTTATAAGCATTTTTCACTATTTGAACAGTAGTCACTCTTCAAAATGCTAATGCATAAGTCATTATATTCATAATCACTTTATTATTCCCCAACACAAGTATCTGCTTATTTATTTAATTTTTTTTTAAAGAGTCATATTATCTTTTAATCATAGAAAACCGATTGCAGCAAAATGTGAACAAGTATATTGTAATGTGCAGGGATTGATTTTTTAGAATCCAGGTCTTCTGAGATTACAGCAGCAGTGGCAATATATGTTGCTATAGAAACCCAATCAGTAGACACTGAGAAATAACTCTCTCTTCTCCCTCCCTAGAGGAGAAATCACTGAGTGGAAATAGGGGCAGAGGCTTGGGAAGCCGGAGCAAGGGATTATAAAGGCTTTCATGGGCATACTTTTGTAAAGCAATTGAGGGTAAATGTTGAATGTAACATTGACACTTTCATTTTATTAAATTTTACTAAGGATTGCATAGTGTGTTTGCTAGCGCATAGAAGAGGTATTTCCATTGGAATGCATTTAGTTATTGTTATGCCAATTTTTCATGTTGATTCTTAATTTAAATGGTGCTCCCTATTATTATTTTCAAGTTATATTTTCAGACCAGGGCCCATTGTTATTTAGGTGGTACTCCTCTCCAATTCATCATGGCCCTCAACTAACTACGCTTCTTTATTGCTTCACTAGGAAGGCGCACATCCACACGAAGAGAAGCAACTGCCCTCCACATATCAACATTCGCATTTCATAGTCTTGAATAAAGAAAATCTACTGCGCGAGCACCATACTCCACATGGTTATAGACGTCATTTAAATCCCTTAAAATTTATCTTTATTTGAATTATGTATACATTATTCATTTACTTGAAATTTATGTTATTTCTATGTGATACATATTCTCTCACCTTTTCATGTGGGGGAGTTTGAACACAAACACAAAGACTCTAATACATTCAGATATTATTGATGTTTATTTATTTAACGGTTATTTACAAAGCGAAGTCAGTGATGAGACAAGACACTGTTGGTTTTTGTGACATGAATAGGCTTAAATTTAACTGTTAGCACACTTAAATATATTGAAAATGGTTATAACTTAACTGTGATATGGATTGCTTTGTTATTATATATGCAATAACTGTTTTATGGGATGATTTTGTCTCCGTGTATGCAGAATGAACTACGAACATGGTTTGATATGAATATTCAACATCATTACAAAGGGTAAGTAGTTTGATTATGATATTAGCTTTAAGTTATTTCGTAATTTTTTTAACTTAATTCATTAAGTTAAAACAAATTTCTGATATGATTGTTAAAAAGCATTTTTGTTACTAAACGCATTACTAATTCATTAAGTTTGGCATATATGACATTTGTGATTGCATTTATTATGATGTATATATGACTTAGTATTCTGTGTTTGAAATTTACATCTCAATTTTTTTTTGTAATCTTTTATGTTTTTCAGTTCATCTACAATGAATTAAAGTACCAGTTGTCATTCCCAATTGTCTTCCAAAATAGCCAGGGAGCCATACTTTTCGTCTGTCAGAAATATAGAGTTGGTTGTCACTTCCAATGGCCAAGGGAGGAGGCATCATGTAATTTGGTTTCGAAAAGTTGCAAGTACACAATGCATCATCTTCATTGATGTATTCTTTGAAATTTAGTTGCTAAGCTTGTAAGCTAAGACTAAGTATTTATGTTGGGAAGTCTTTACATTACTTAAGAGAGATTTTAAATTTGTTCAAAATTGTGTAGTTGTAATTTGTTTTAGTAGATTTTTTTTTCTTTATTTTACTTTCTATTTACACTTTAGTTGTGTAATTTATTATACAACTTAGGTCCGTTCATTGAAGCAGTTGTGCAATTTGTTTCGTTGAAGCATTTGTTGGGTGAAATTGGGCTTTTGGAGTATTGTTGAATTGTTTGTTACCCTTAACTAGGGTGGATAGTCCAATAAACAAAGAAGATTATGTCCATTCTTCTAAAAATTAACACTATTTATTTGAGGGATAATGTGAATTCGGTTGATGAATATTGTATTTTCATGTTATACGTGATTTTTTTTCATGAATTTAGACTATTTGAATGTTGTTGGACTATTTATTATTTGTTAAGTAGGGTAGATAGTCCTATAAATAAATAATATTATGGCATTTTTTAAAATTACACCGTACTTCAGAATTTTTTGCCGTTTCACGATTACATATTTTGGAATTTTTCTCCGCGCCTTCAGGCACGGGCATTCCGCTAGTGTGTGTGTGTGTATATATATATATATATATATATATATATATATAATTTAAGATAGGTGATGTTGATGCAAAAATATATGTATGATAATTTCACCTTTTTATGCATGATATTTCATGCCTTTCATGGATGCATGAAATATCATGCTAAAAGGTAAAATATCATACATATTAAATCTATATTATATATACTATACTACTATTATACTACTAATATACTATTATATTATTATTTTTTAAATACATGCTATTAAATTATTTTTTAAAATTTTTAAAAAAATATATTTTTTACAGAAATATATATTTTTTTAATTTTTGTTTTCGTTTTTTATTAAAAGGCGGGTAATTATGGATTGAGTTTTATTACGGGGAAAAATTTATCGCCGTGCCCTCGGTACGGGCATCCGCAAGTATATATATATGGAATAATATGGGATATACCAAAATATATGTATGATATTTTTGACATTTCATGCCCCCATACATGAAATGTCATGCTAATTTTTTTTAATAAATAGATATGGATATATATATGTGAATATTATATTATTTTTTATTAAATATTAAATACTTTTTTTAAATATATATATATATTTTTTAGTTTTTTTTAACTATTTAATTTTTTTAAAGGTACTTTTAAAAAAAAAAGGCTGGTTATTATGGGCTAGGTTTTATCACGGGGGAAAATTTATCACCGTGCCCTCAGCACGGGCATCCGCTAGTATATATATATATATATATATATATATATATATATATATATATAAGGAAAGGTTCAAAAGTGAACATAAAAGATGAACATTTTAGTGACTCTTAACAAAAAAACACTTAACACCAAATTAATTTTAATTCCTATGTTGTAATTGGTCTGCGCCAGCGGCAACAAATACGCGTGTGACACATGCCAGCTACAACAGACACGCGTGTAATAAAAAAACGTACCGCTAAGGTGGAACAATTACAAAATAGGAATTAAAATTGAATGGGTCTTACGTGTTTTTTGTTAAGGTTCATTAAAATGTTCATCTTTTATGTTCGCTTTTGAATCTCTCCATATATATATATACACACACACACACACACGCACACAAATATATCCATGAAGCATTTTGAAAATACAACGAGTTTTAAAATGTGTAGATCTCTAGACAGTTTAATAACTCAACCTTGTCTTCTGTTATTTGACCTATATTAATACTCAACTCATGATTTACTCAGGTTTAAATGTTATGTTCACACCTCATCTATTTATCAAATTAACTTTGGAATTTTTTTAATTTGGCATTATGAAACAATTAATAGGTTAATAATGAGCTGTAAAAACATAATTAAAATGTGCGTACAACATGATTATAAACACTTTAATCTCGAAGTTCACAATTTTATGCATATTAAAATATGTAGCCATCCCAAAATATGACCTACTTTTACTTATATGATAACATAACCAACCGTGAGTATCCAAAATACATGTCCAATTATTAGGCCCAGATGCACAATTATTGTGTGATTGAGGCCTACGATAAATTATCATACAGGAATGATGAATATTTCTAAGTGGTAATGACCAATGTGAACTGTTATACCATAAATATGGTATAACTCGTTAACCAATTAAAAGACCATATCTCCACTCATCATTACAAAAATGAGATTGGCTTAGCTAGCAATTTGATCGACCTATGCAATTTGGTCGACCCCAACAATCTTGGCAGATCATTTAACCCCGTTAGTTAACAGTCAGCTAACACTGTTAATTAACTGTGTTATAGCAGGCATGTGTTGTGTGATTGGATGACGTCAGCAACACAAACATGTAGGGAAGATATGAAAATATTTCTCTCTCCCCCCATGTGTCCATAACTAACTTCATAATTATTCTCTTACCTTACATGTAAGGCATGTACTTGTCTAACCTATAAAGGCAAGCGATGTGGCACTCTCGTTTATCTCTCTTATAACAACCTATAAATAGCATACATACTCACACTTTTGGGGGATTGGAGATTTTTTTTTACTATTATGCTATCGAAATCTAGATAGAACTTGAGAGCTTCATGAAGATGGTAGTAACCAAGATACTTAGAGATTAAACATTGAGGAATGGAATGGGCTAGAATCCAGCTAACATTTAGCTTAAAGGGAGGCAAAGGCAGATAAAGTAATCCAGGCTCATACCAATCCCATAAGGAATTTTCTCTCTCAAGTTTCATCACAGTCAAGGCGTTCAACCATCATTGTTTGTATCCCTCATTATTTGATTGTTTCAACCAAGCATCAAGATGACATAAAACTTCATTGTATCCCCCCATCCAAAACTCTCTGGGCTGTTTGTGGAATTGATAAGTCAATCTCTCCACATGCTGATGAAGCTTTTTCACTAAGTTCTCTTTACTCTCCAACGTAGAACTTTGATTGGAATGCTGTTTGGTAAGACTTTGAATTTTCTAGGACATTTCAGCCAAGGCTTGATTTTTTTGCCTTTAGTTGAACAACTTGATTTGCTAAGGCTTGTTGAGTCCTCATCTCTTCAATATTGCTCCGACCATCCCTTGCTCTGCCACGAGAGGAAGATGTAGGTCTGGCTCTTTTTAAATCCTCAAATTCTTATCTCAATGCAGCATTTTTAGTTTCCAAAAATGAAAAGCCCTCATCACTGATTGGGACCAGACCTCCAGAGGAAGAAGTATATTTTATTTGTCTCAATTCTTATCTCAAAGCATCATTTTCTTCTTCCAGCAACTTAGCGATGTTTATGTGATCTTCAATCTCAAGTTTAGGACACTCTCTCTCTTATTATGGGCTAAAATGAACTTGTCATAACCCCGATTAGCACTCAACTGTTGGTACTTTTTCTCATAACTCTCATGTAAAAGAGTAGTGGCTTCTTTGTGCTGCAATTGAAGTTCTTCGATCATTCCTTGAAGATCTTCAATCATTTCATAATAAGCCCCATTATTGGCCACAACCCGATCAAGCAAGCACTTTAAATATTGATACGCATCAATTGCTCGCTCAGAAGTATCAGACCCCAGGATATCAACTATTTTTGCCTCACTGAAGTCTCTATGACCAGCTTTGAAGTAATCATTATATTTCTTCATCAACTCTATATCATGAGCTGATAAGAGTTCCATCCTGCAAATAAACTAGAAGGGAAAAGTAAAATCAAATAAACAACTGTATACTTATATTAAACAGGTAAGGGACAAAGCTTAAAGTAAATGACAAAGTCAATTTTATTGAATAAAAGCACAAAGTGTACAGCCAAAAGGTACAAGATAAAAAGGAAAAATAGAAAAATAAGACAAGTAAAGAGCCGAACAACTTTACACCTTCTCCTTATTCCATACAACATCATCAGCTAATTTGGAGGAAGGAATTGGTTGCTCGGAAGGAAATTGGCGTTGCTAGGTAGAGGTTGCCTGCTGAACTTGCTCGGAGGATTGAGGGCTGGTAACTGCAGGTGTTTATTCTACTATCAACATAAAAGATTCATCAGATCCAGCTTCATCTTCTTTTTATTGTTCATTAGTGGGAAGAGGGCGATGAGTGTGTTTCCGAAACAATTCAAAATCAATAGCAACATTCAACTCCTTCAAAGCTGCAACCCATCCATCTCTGAAGTACTTCAAACTCACATAATCCATCTGGGAAGAGATATCAGCTAAAACTTTATTCCATCCTTTGTCCCAGCCAGAGCTAAAGGACTTCTTTACAGCATCTTTTCTCTTCACCCTCCCCGAGGAAATTTTTTCCCTTAAAAGCTCCTCATCAGACTTCACCTTCTCCTCAAGGTTTTTTTTATGCCGTTCAACCTCTTCAATCTTTCCATAAGCCTCCAACTTGTTGGAAATGGTAACTTTTAATTTCTCCTCCACCTCTTTGGAAGGATTTATAGCTTGTTACAGAGATGTATCATCTTTCTGTCGAGATGTAATCGCCTCTTGCCAAGCTGTGTCAACATCTTTGGCTGCTTCAATAGCTTGTTGTCGAGCTGTCTCAGCAGATTGGACTTTATTTTCCCAGGCATCCTTATCCTCCTCATACTTCTACCGGGAATCCATTAAATACTTTGATAACCCAACAAGGGCTTCCTCCACTCCACTGGACGAGGTTGAGGCTTTGATATCTCATCTTTCTCCATGATATTATCAAAGTAAACCAAAAACTGCAAGAAGAAAAAAGGCAAAAATCAGAGCATGAACATGGCAATGACAAATCAGACGAACAAGTATAATGACACTTACTGATGTAAGGTGTTGGGCTGCCAGATCAGTAACTTTGTCCCAAGGAGTCGAAGTTTCAGCAGCTCGATAATCAAGACGAGTCCTTGACCTGACCAATTTCTTGGCCAAGCCAGGAGTAATGATGGTTGGAGAACTAGCCTTTAAAGAAGGAAGCTGAACCTTAGTAGGTTGGGCAACAACATCCATAGGCTTTTCAGCAAGACCCCTTCTCAATCTCCTTAAAGGAGCAACTTCAATCAAAGGTGCTGTCTCTTCTTGAATGAGGACAACCCCTTTAATCAAAGGTGATACCTCTTTGGGGGTAATAGGGGGATTCTTGCTAATATATTTGGCAAGAGGAACAACATCCTTTTTCTTAGTTCCTTCAGTTGTAGCGTCGTCTTTGCTTCTCTTCGCCCCTTAAGTACCAGGAGCAGACTTGGTAAATAGGTCAGGCATTTTCCTCTTCTTCGTCATCAGGTCAGCAATAGAAGTACCCAAATTAGAAGAAGATTCTTCAACAAATGAAGAAGATGCTAGAGCTTGCTCAAGGTCAATCACCAAGGGAGGAATAAGAGGATGAGCAATAAAATAAAAAGTGATGTTCTAAAATTACAGCAAATAGGAAGAGGACGTCACGTGTTCCCCAGCTATTGCTTGATGCAACCCCCAGATAAATTTTAAATCTTTTATATTAACTTCACTCTATTATGGGGATTTCCTTTTATTGTTAACTGCAACAAACAAAAAATAAGTGTCAGTGACGCATTTCATTAAACAAAAATAGAGCTAAATTGAAAAACTAAAAATGACCTATCCCATTGCCATAAAGTGGGCATTTGGGACCTTGGTACACATCTTTCCCTTTTAACGGGGGGTGTTGCCTAATTTCCATCACAACCCCATGTTCAAAATAATCCCTATTAGCATCAGGGAGATTGACCACTAATGCTTTATTAGAATACCTAGTTTTTAAATAAAAGATGGTATCGCTAGTAACCCATTTATAACAGTACATAATTTCATGAATCCCTAAATGAGTTCAATGAATTTGATTTAACCTATGTACGCCATTAACTACCCTCCATGTATTTGGAACTACTCTTTCAGGAATAATATCAAAATATTGGCAAAATTCCAAACACAAGGGATTAGGCGAGAAAGAAAAACGACATTCAACTACAAAAATGGAAGGAAACCAATGTCCCTCAGCTAGAGAAAATAAATCAGAAGGGCAAGGAGGTTCTTCCAGAATAACCCAAGAAGGAATTGCAAAATCATCCCTAAACTTATCCAATTATTCGATAAGGTAAACTACGATGGCTAAAGCAAAGAAAGAAGAAAGAAGAAAGAAGAAATTCTTACAGAAACTCAAGGATTCAGCTAAGGCGGATGACGAAAGGAACGATCGTAAGAAGAAAAAGTGAGAAGACAAAGAGTTTGGAAGTCTAACAGACAAAAGGTAGAAGACGATTTGATTCTATCGCCTTTAAATGCATTGCTTCGGGAAACGAGAAAAGTAATGATCACTAGAGATGACAATTGCGTTTTCGACAGATAAATGATGAAAAAGACGCAAATACCCAAGCGTCTGTCGAAGATTCAAAATATTTACGAGTTTTCCATTTCGCGCTCAAAATCATTAAATGTCATGAGTGTTGGAAATCTGTAATATAACAAGACTAGGAAAACATGCCCGAGCAACTTCTGGGCATAATGTTCCACACTCTCATATCCAACCTCAACTGTGAAACATTAGGGGCTTCTGTTGATACAAAAATTAGTCAGATGACATGGACCAATTATATGAAGACACGTGTCATCCTGTGTGGCATAAAATATACTTACCGAGCAACTCATAGTACCGAGTTACTCAACACGATGAGCTACTCACCATGCCGAGCTACTTAGCGTACCGATCATCTAGTCAGGAAGATCAAATGATAAAAACAGATTCAATGAACATTCTTATCATGTACATATGTACATGTCTATTAAATAACGGCATATCGTCTATTCATACTGAGAGCCCAAAGGGCTATAAATATTTTGTAACACCCCCACTAGCGGGGCAAGCTTCCATAAGAAAACATACTGAAGACTAAGGCAAAAACCCAGCAATACAAAACAGTGGACGCAGGCCATTTTCTTAAGGCTGAACCACTTTAAAAATCCTTTGTCTTATTTCTTTATTCATATTTATCTGTGATGAATTAATTAGATCAAATCTAGTTTTTTACATCAACACTTGCTATTTGTACTAAGTTGGAAATAAGAAATAAAGAAAAAGAAATAAGAAATGAAAAAATGTTTAAGTTACATTTAAAATAAATGAAAAAAATAGAAATAAGGAAAGGGGGAAATAACAACAAAGAGTCGGCCAAAATAGGGGACCGGGGTCCCAAGACCGGTCGGCTACATCATAGGGGAGGGCACACTGTCTAAACCCAACATCAATAACGAATTTCCCGGTCGATTAGGGGCCCATGGCCGATCGACCGACGCTGTTGCAAACCCCCAACAATTTTCCAATGCTAGCTATAACAGTAGCCGTCCATTGGCGCACAAATAAAAACCCCACTTCCATACAACAACCATTTTGAGACCCCATAGCTCACTTCGCATACACACCAAAGCTCATAGTCCATTTCACGGTTGCTGCACAAAATAAAACCCATGCACCATAGCCAAATACCACCATTGCAAAATCGCACAAGCCGAGACCCACCATGGAAAATTGGTCAAAGACCTCAACTCCCACATGTGCGTGGGCAAAAGCCCGAGCCCCAATTTCGCAAACCAAAGCTCCAATTAGAAGAATCAAAGACCGAGCATAATCACGGGATAAAACCCATGTTGCCATTTGTGTTTGCTGCAAAAAATGAAAGAGAGGACATTAGTGGAATTATATAAAATGTTAGTAAAAGAGAAAAGGGATAAAGGGGAATTATTTTAATTGTTATGTTTCTTTTAATTCTTCTTCGGATCAAAGGCTCGTAGAATATTTGTTAGGACTCCGATTCAAACACCGTCCACGGCCACGCGAAGCTTGTCCTGAGAGCTAAAACTTCCGTGATGCTTCGGGCAAAAATCCCAAAGTGTGAAATTATCAAAATGCCTCTGAATGTGTGAACCGTGGCAGAACTTTATCGAAACCCGCTCAAACTTCATACTAAGCATTGTAACACTTATAAAAGCTCAATAATACCTCAAATAAATTGTTAGCACATAAAATGGAGGTTATCTAATTAACGATCATAATAATAGCAATTACGGTACTCGAGGGTGCTAAAATGCATAAGTTCGAGAGTATAATGTGCAAGATTCAATACGAATCACACCCCCTAACTTACACATTGCTAGTACCTAGTAATGAAATTCAAAGAAAGAAGAACTATAAGAAAATCACAAAACATGAGATATATAAAAAAGAGATAAGAAAAAATAAAAACCACTTTCGCGGGCGAGCGATTTCATTTAGCATATGCAATAATCCGTTAAACCCCTAGGTTACCCTAGTGGAAGAGTGTCTTTAAGGATGAAAATCACAAATATTATATGGTTTCCTCAAAATACGCCCAGTCAATATGCGACGAGCCAAACAATACGAACAAGATTTCAAACATGTTATTAGAAAGTGAATAAATTAATTCACACCAAAGTCCGTATTATTAACATTATAGAATGAACTTCTTAGAATTGAAAACTTAAAAGTGGGAGGGGAGCGATCACATGCTAAGGTTGATTTGATAAAAACTTATATAAATTGGATATGAGATAAATCATGAATAATAGTAAATCCTCACCGGGGCTCAATAAATGAAATCACTATGAAATGGGAGGTAATACACGAGACATGTGGGCATAAAGAGTAAATGTGAATGGAAACTAGGCTGCGCACATGTCACAAATGAAGAATGCTATATATAAAATAAAAACTTGTAATCTCAATGAAAGATACCGCTCATTAAAGGAGGCAAAATGTATTTTCACAGATTATCGCAAATATTTAAACTTTTGAATTACATTCACCTTAGGATCATATAGGATTTTATAGGGTTGTAATGTAGGTATGAAGATAAGGTTATGAAATGAAAGGAATACATACGGATTCAAAGTGTTCGGGGATGAAAACTAGGGATAATGGGAAAATGCGGACAATATCAAAATTTGGAAAATAAATTCCATAAAATGCATTAGATATAACAAAGGGGAGAGTAATTAAAGCTTATTGAACAATATACACAACATATAAAGATTTATCTTTCTTTTTTTTCTTCTTTTCAATTTTTCTTTCGTTTTCTTTGTTTTCTACTTTCTCTTTTTCTTCTCTTTTTCACTTCTTTCTTTTCGTTACTTTTTCACACTCTCACATGCCTAAATTGCAACCACACGACAATAATATCATTCAATCCCAGGTAACATTCCAAAGAAAGGTATGTAGGGTAATAAGTATGGTGTATAACTCCAATTCGGAGTTGGTTATGGGATTGGGGTTTATGAAATGAAAGGCTATATTTAGGATCAAAGGGGTTCACTAGGGAAAACGTTTTAGGTGAGGTCAAGGTCAATATGGGTGATATAACAAAGATGGTCAATGATCATTTCCTAAAGTTTACGCAATTCTCGAGTCAAAATAAACTTTGAAAATCATGCTCAAGTAACAAATTTCAAGAATGAACTCAATTAATGAATGATCAAATGAAAGAATAGAGAGATTACTAATGAATGTAACGTTTTTAAAGAGGAAAGAGAAGTGTATAAAACTCACAAACGAAGAAAAGACCAAAGCTCACTAGGTGTAAGTATATACAATACAATGAAAGATTATCGAGTTATAAAAATCTTAAACCAAATCAATAACGCAAGAAAAGTGCATGTGCTCATGGGATTAAAGTTTAATTCATGAAGTTATTCATAATATCAATAATATGAGGACTATAGTCTAATAACTTCTAAAATTAAGAACATGCACCATTGAGTTGTCTATTGGATCGGACAATTATTAAAATTTATCATCGGAAACAAAGGCAAAATGCCCAAAAAAGGAAAGAAAAGAAAGAAAATATTTTTGAAAATTTTATTTTTTACAAGAAAAGCATGCTTGGAAATAGCATATAATCAAAATCATGGACTAAGCAAAAAAATGGATAGAATATCCCACACCCCCTAACTTAAAACCTGACATTGTCCTTAATGTAAATTTAGAACTAAGTTAAAGAGAGGAAAAGAGCGATATTACCCAAAAATGAGCCATCTTCGGAAAGTACAAGTCCAATGATTCTACACATGTTAGTACCAGGAATAACAAAAAGAAGAAATAAAACTTTAAGTAATTACACTAGACAATAAGTAATAATAAAGAAAAATAACAAAGAAAGAAAACAAAACTAACTATTTACAACCTACAATTTTAACTTCTAACTAACTATACACTAGAAGTTGAAATTTTTGAGGGTCCACCCAAAACACGATTTGGCTTTATAGGATAACCGATGTACCCTCATTTACATGCGTGCCTACAGAAAAATAAGAATTCCGTTTGAACAACGGAAGGCATGTGTAAGGCGGAAGAAGTGAACCATCCCCAATTAAAAATTTTGGAGGGTGGATGGGGGATTTGGATAAAACGGGTGACAAATACACAAGGGGCCAAGAAAAATAGAATTATCTCCCAAAGATTTTGAAGTTGGAATGGGAGGTGGCGCACATGAGGGCTTGAGCGAGTACTCCTCATCGGTGAAAAGGTTTGAAACTATAAAGTATGGAACTGATTTATCGGGTACTAGCATCAGTGTGATAGTATAGAATAAAGATGGGGAGTAAAGAAATTCAAACTCAAGAGATGAGTTATCATCGCTAGAAGGTTGAATTTCGAAGGAGAAAGGGTCATTTTCAATGAAAATTTCTTCTTTGGGAACCAAAGATGAAATCATTTCACTGCAAATGGATACTACATCCATTTCATCCTCAGTTTCATTCTCTACTATGCCATGGGCCATATCAAGAATGATTTGTTCCAAAGTAGGCACAACGTCCTCATTAGGTTCAAAACATTCATCGACTTCGGAAGTCTCAGAAGAAAAATCATCCTTAGATTCAAATGATAAATCCAACTCATGTTCCCAACAACAATTTTCTTCTCGATTATGGTTTTCAAGTTTCTCATTTTCAAGCATACACAAACCCTCGCCGAAAGTCCTAGGCTGAGGCACGGATTCTTGAAAATGAAAACTTTGAAAACTATTATCGAACTTACAATCAAAACCATTAATATAAGAACTTTGAAAGCTAATGCATTTAGTTTCAATATTATTATCATAAGGAATTAGAGGCCCAAAATCGTTACAATCATCCTCAAAATACATGCACTCCAAAGCTTGACTTTTGTTATACTCACCCAAAGACATTTTAGAATTTGCAATTTTTTGGGTCTCTAAGTATTCACCAAAAGTCATAGGGGTACGGGGATTTTGAGAATTATCATTACGATTACCGAAAGAATTGGAATAAGAAATGCTTACCCCCAAAATAGATCAAAAAAGCAAATTTAACAAAATGATGTTCGATCGAAAAATTCGAGCAGTTTTTGGCGCTCAAATGTAAAGTCCTATAAAAATTTTAGAAAAAAAAATAAAAATACAATAGAAAGAAAATACTACGAAATACTAAATCAAATAAATGCTAAAACAAACTCATCCCCGACAACGACGCCATTAGATTACAGGGGGAAACTGCGGTGCGAGAGTCACCTACCCGTCGGTCGTTTATTTTCGGCTCACTACTATAATGAAAAAATCTAAACTTATGACTACACTAAAAAAGGGAGTATAGAGGCCAAGTTCGGGTATCGAAAACCCACAGAGATGAGTTGCTAGAATTTATAGGGTTTAATACCTCTAGAATAAAAGTATAAAAGGCAATGCTAACAAAAAGGAAAATATTAATCTAGACCTGGGTAATTACACTAAATTAACAAAGGAATAAAAAACTATAGATTGCGTGAAATATCCCTCACCTGAGTTAATTAGTATAGATGGTTACATGAGTTCACCAATTATGAATATTGAGACTAGTTTCGTCAATTAATTAAATCAAGAGTTGTCACACCCCTAAATTCGCATAAAAGACTAATATGATTTTGGCATCAACAAATACTCCAGAAATTACGCACGTAAGGTCGTAAATACGGAGAACACAAGATATACCCGATTAAAATTTCTAGGCATAATAACTAGGACAACCCACTCGAAATAAACCCGAGAAAACCCATCACTAAAACAAAGTAATCAAACAACCCTAGGTGAGTTCAATTTGACACAACCTAATTTAAATTAGCCGCTACACATAATTAAAGACATAAATTAAACCAAGTAATTAATTAAAGAAACTAATTAAATTAACACTACAAATTAAACTAGACTTGAAATAAATACAACATGAAATAAATCTAGGGCACAAAGTAAGAAATAAAGAAAGGGAGAAGGCAAATGAATACTGTCCACTTACATTAATGGGTGTCAAACCACCAAGAAAATGGAGGGGGAGGAGGGTGTTCTCTACATAAATCCCCAAAATATCTCTAACCCTAGGTTACCAACTAAAAATAAGAGTAAAAATGAAGATAAAAATTGGCTACTTATTAAAATAAACTAAAATTGCTATTTATACTAAGTTGGAAATAAGAAATAAAGAAAAATAAATAAGAAAAGAAAAAAGCTTTGAGTTACATTTAAAATAAATGAAAAAAAAATGGAAAAAAGGAAAGGGGAAATAGCAACAAAGAGTCGGCCAAAACAGGAGACTGGTTGACCGGTGTCCTAAGATTGGTCGACCGCATTAGAGGGGAGGGCACACTGTCTAAACCCCATGGTAAAACAGATTTCCCGGTCGATCGGGGGCCCATGGACGGTCGACTAGCGCTATTGCAAACCTCCAACAATTTCCCAATGCAAGCTACAACACCAGCCCTCCATTGGCTCACAAACAAAAACCCCACTTCCATACAACACCCATTTCGAGACCCCATAGCTGACTTCGCATACACACGAAAGCTCGTAGCCCATTTCATGGTTGCTGAACAAAATAAAACCCATGCACCATAGCCAAAGACCACCATTGTGAAATCGCACAAGCCGATACCCATCATGGAAAATTGGTCAAAGTCCTCCACTCCCACATGTGTGTGGGCAAAAACTCGAGCCCCAATTTTGCAAACCAAAGCTGCAATTGGAAGAATCAAAGACCCGAGCATAATCCTAAGACAAAACCCATGTCGCCGTTTGTGTTTGTTGCAAAAAATGAAAGAGAGGATATGGGTGGAATTATATAAAATATTAGTAAATGAGAAAAGGGATACAAGGAATATTCTTTTATTTGTTATTTTTCTTTTAATTCTTCTTCCGATTAAAGGCCAGGGGAATATTCCTTCGGACTTCGATTCGAGCACCGTCCATGGCCACGCAAAGGTTGGCCTGAGAGCTTAACTTCCGTGAATGCTTCGGGTAAAAATCCCAAAGTGTAAAATTAACGAAATGCCTCTGAATGTGCGAACCGCGATGAAACTTTACTGGAATGCGTTCAAACTTCATACTAAGCACTGTAACACCTATAAAAGCTCAATAATACCTCAAATAAAGTGTTAGTATATAAAACAACGGTTGTCTGATTCACTAGCAATAGTAATTACGGTACCCGATGGGGCTAAAATGCATAAGTTCGATGGTATAAATGTGCAAGATTCGATACGAATCACTTTACTATTATATTCATCAATGATTTAGTCCAGTAATTCGATATAACAAACACTACACCTGTGGACGTAGGCACCCCTTTAAGGGTAACTATGTAAATTCGATCTTATTTATGTTCCTCTCCTCTCTTTACTATTTTCTCTGGTTTAGTATTTCAGTAGTTTACATCTCATATCTCTTATTTGCTTATAATTCATATAGTGAAGCCATTAGGATATAAAAAATGGCGTCGTCTCTAGGAAAAGGTTGGCCATCGTCGCTTTCCACCATTTTTAATTTCTGAAACTCTAGGATACCCATTTATGGTAAACCAGTGAATCACACTCCGATCCTGCTGGGTTTCATTGGGTTATAGTCTTCTTATTATCAATTTTTGTTCGATTCTCTTTAATTCCTTGAATCCACCATTAGATTCACATTTTTCTACTTTAGATTCACTTTTCCTGCAATTTTTGTTACTATATTTGCGATACTCTATTTTTGTTGCTGCGATACTCTATTTTTTTGTAATTTTTGTTGAAAATTGATGAAAACCAAGAAAGTAGCCAGACTAAAGACGAAGTTCCACCCACTACACCTGTAAGTATGGGAGATATGCAAAGGATCTTATAAAGTCTGGATAGAAATCCAGAAGCTATGTAGGAAAACATATAATAATTAACTCAAAGCATTTTAGATGGACGTAATAAGACGAAGGGGAACCCGATTATCCCAACAGTTGGGGAAAACTCTGATAGGAGGCATAAAATGCGACCTCCATCCCCATACAGGGACAAAATGTGAGTGCTGAATGACATGGTAATAGATTACCCTAAAAGGTTAGATTTGAGTTCACTTGGTGAAAGGAATATGTCCAAATACTCAGGATTTTGTCAAGGCTGGAGCAACATCCATCGTTCGATTAATTGGATATGACTATGATCAAACCTACTTGATGGAACACCTAAGTGTTTCGAAAAGGATGAGAAGATATTTTGTTTTCGATTGACTGACCCAAGAGATGCATGGTAACACCAGTACATGGAACCTAGAGAACCTATGGAGCATAGAGAAGACTCACGGAGATTTAAAACCATGAGAGTCGAGTGCTTGGCAAGGTTATGACAAAGTGTACAGGGTTCGCTAGGGCCTATCAGACTTTTATTAAGGTTGAGAGCTCAACCAAAAGTTGAGGATGAATATAGAAGACAGTGAAGGCCGAGCAGTAGGCGAAACCCTAAAAGGGGTCAATTCAGTGACCGAAAGATTATCCGAGAGACATTATCAAGATGAATAACCCTTTGTAGAGGGGTTATTTATTAAGTGGAAAAATTGAGCGTCCCTGTAATACGATAATCGTTATTATCGACTTCCGACCACAATACAAAAAAATAAACTTTAACTACACTCTTATGGAGTATAGCGACAAGTCTAGGTATCGAATCCACAGGGAATGTTTGATAGATTTTAATTGATTTATTACTTACAAAATAAAGTGTAAAATATGATGATGGGGTGAGAAAAGAAAAAGGGAAAAATAAAGAAGTTAACTAAAACTAATTGGAAAATTAAGGTAGGGACACCATCCCCCAAATCCTAGTATGTTTACTGGGTATAAGACTAGTTATGAATTAGAAAATTGATTAAGTCCAGTCTTTATCACACATTATATATATGAGGGTATGGGCCCGCACCATACATAATCAAAAGCAATAATAAAGCAGCGTTGTTATAGCTACACTCGCATCGCACTCTTAAGCATCCTGATTACCTAGGGCAAACGAGATCAAAAGTTCTACGACGGTTGTGATCACTACACAACATAACATCATTCTATCATTTATTTAATTTAGAGAACTAATTTTATACCCATGCAAAACACATCGGGTTGGGTTCATGCATAACAACCTTTAAAAACCTAGCCTAGCATGGTATTATAAATCTCTACGTAAGAACACATTAATATGCATGAAAACATAATGAAATAATAATTAAAGTGCTGGAAATAAATGTTACCAAGATTGAAGAACAAGAACATGCAAGAAGAAATCAAAGCTTGAAGAAAAAACTGGAAAAGCTCTTGAATTTAAGGTGCAAACTATGTAAATTCTTCTCTTAGATGTTCCTCCTTGATTAGGAGATTTTACATGAATGAAATATGAATAAAAAGAGTCCTAATGACTAAATATATAGGATAGAGTCCATTTAGAAGAGTTCCCAAAACATAAAACTCTTTTGGCTAAAAGATAAGGACAAAATAAAAATTCCGCATCTGGAAATTTGTAACACTTAGAAAGCTTGACTAATTTTGTAGCGGATCTAGATCCAGACAAAAGGGTGAACCGATTCGGTTCCTAGGTGAACCGGTTCGGATTTCCAGAATGGCCAAGCCTTGGTCGCTTCTTTTTCATTTGAATTTTTGGATTTCTTTCTCAATCTTCAAATGGGCATAACTTCTTCACCGTAGCTCGGATTGGGGTGCCATTTTTTCCAGTGTTCTTATAACTGAAAGATATTAAACTTTATAGTTGGACCCACCTCCGGAATAAGACTAAAAAATTACAAAAATGCCCTTCAACTCCCCATTTCTTGGTTTCTTTCACTATTTTGAGTTATCTTTTCCATCTTTCTTGCATGAAATACCTATAAAACGCATAAGAGAAACAAAAAACATGAAATACTTGACAAAAGGTGTTACTATCATGAATATGAGACAAATACAAGATATTTACACCACACGAGATCATAAAAATATCGAAATTAAGGGGATAAATGTGAAGAATTTATGCCTAATTAAACCTCCCTAACTTAGAACTTTGCACGTCCCGAGCAATGTAAAAGCTTAAGAGCATGAGTTAAGGACCCTTAAAAAACTTTATTGGGATAAAATATATTTTTTGTGGGCAAGCGATTGCATTTAGTGTATGCAACAAGACTTTAAACTCCTAGGTTACCCTTGTAGGACGAGTGGTGTCTCGTGAGGGTTTGCAGTGAATATACCCACAAAATTCGACTTAGACTCTAAGAAGAAATAAAAATACTTAAAAATTGTTCAATTTAAACTTTTCAAAAAATAATCACCATAAATTTATATTCAAAAGGGTCTCAAATTGTAAGGACACAAATTTCCAATTGAGTCCCTTGATGTTTTGGCTCAATTCCGAACAAAAATGTTTGAGTCATAGGATAGAGTTCTTGACCATCCTTCAAGCCTATGACATACTAAAGTTGAAGACATAGAGGCCAAGAGTATAAAGCTTCACCGAATGACGAGTTTGTTCTACGTCAACAACATGTGTTTCGTTTACTCCTAAGGTATGAATGCATTACATATTCATATAGGAGCTTAGAATAAGTTTTTATTGGGTGTAAGTTTTATTTAAACTGTTGTTTATTTTCAAAAGGTTTCTTTAAATATTTGAAATAAAGTTTCTTGGCTAAAATTAAATTTTTAAGCCTTTTGGATTTTCGTTCGAAATTGTAGTTCAAACGAGAATTTCGTTCGAATGAGGTTTGCCAACGACTTGCCACTGGAACTTCGTTCGATATTGTCCTTAGAAAGAGTTGGTTTGTTCGAATGATAATGTCATTCGAACGAGTTTGGACAAGATATTTTCCATCAGGCCACTAGAGCTTCGTTAGAAGGGCCGTTCGAACGAAAATCTCATTCGAATGAGATTTCTGGCGAGAAATTAAATTGGCAGTTTTGGGCCGTTTTAACCTTTATCCCATTAGTTTTCCCTACTAACTTTTGACTGACTTATCATGTGCGAGAACCAACTTTTTCAAACTAACTTTTTCACGTTCCTCCATCTCCTAGAGAGAATTTTAGAGAGTTCAACTTCAAAGGAAAAAGTTCATGTTTTGAGTGTTTATTTTTCAAGAAAAAATCTTTAAACACTTTTGTTTACACCCATAGTTTATTTATTCCAAATTTCCATATAAATATCTTTCTTGGAGTGTTTGGCACCGGGTTTACTCTATCGACTTGAAGAGTTCGTTTGGGTTTACTTCTACATTCCATAAAGAAGAAGTTCGTTATTTTGCTGTGGCATTCTCACAAGGTGAAAGGCATCATGTGTGGTTGACGGTTGTTCTTAAAGTTCGATCGATGAATTTCGAGACCACGGTGGAGCTCCGTGGTTATTCTCTAGGCATAGGTGTATACAAGAAAGAGCGTCGAGGCTTGGATGGAGTCAAGTCGAGTGTTGTAAGTCTTACTGTCTTGTATTTGTAAAACCGTACTTAGTGGATTTGAGGCTAGGGTCGTCCGAGGTTTTTTTCCATTGTGGGTTTTTTCTCGTACATCGCAACGTAGTGGTTATTTGTTTATTTTATCTTTTGCAAATCTCACCTTACTTGCATGCTTAGGTAAAAATATAAAAATTGGTTTAAATCACTACTTGTTTAATTTGGTGTAAATTTAATTCGGGTATATTTTAATTTAATTCAAGTCTTCATTTAGTTTGTTAAAATTGGTTTGCCTTAATTTGGTAATATTGAAAATATGACTTAGTCAAATTTCTAGGACTTGAATTAAATTGGTTTAAGTGCAAAATGTATTTGTTGTTTAATTTAATTTCACTTTGAACTTGTTTAATTTTAATTTGAAAGAAATTAAAATTTGGTGTTTGTGTGTGTTTAATCGAACCATCTCGCTTCCGCATATCTTTAAAAAGGAAATTACTTTTTGTGTAAGATTTTAAAAATTAGGGGCCTCATGTTCCAACAAGTGGTATCAGAGCAGGAGCGCTAATTTATCGCGTCAAAGATCTATTTTTCGGCTTTTATAATTTTTGTGCTCCTTGTATTTTTAGGTGGTTCATTTTTTTTACTCACTCTCATTTTTGTTTTGTATTTCTCGATGGGATGTCTTAGTGATAATTTGTTAATTTCTAATGATAATGAAGTTTTTTCTATTCGAGAGGAATTTAATGGGCTTAATAAGTGTAATGAAAATTTAAGAAAATTAAATGTGGGATTTGCAAAAGAATTAAGTTTCTTGAAAATGAAATTTTTTGTTTTAAATCTAGAATTGAACTTTTGCAAATCTCGCTACCTCAAAAAGATATTTTTCGTGAACATAAATTACAATTATAATATGTTAAATATGTCCAAGAAAGAGAGTGATAGTCGAGAAAAGACTCTTAGGGACAAGTTTTCTCATATTGAGGGGGAGCGTGATAACCTTCTAGGAGTTATAGAAAATTTAAATAAGGACTCCCGTAAAATTGAGGAGTCTAATTTATTACTTGAGTCCAAAATTTTAAAAATGAAAAATGATTTACAAGACTCGAGTAGTAGTTGTAATGGTTCTAGCTCATCTAGTTCAAATATTTCCGTTGATAAAGCTAAAACTATTGTTTGTTTTAGAGGGTCAACTTTATCCAAGGATTTTAGAAATGGTCACACCTTAGGTATCATTCCTCGTGTTTTCACATGCTTGCATTGTTGTAGGAAAGGTCACCTTAGGTCATTCTGTTTTTATCTTAAAAGAAGTTCTAGGAAGTCTTTGTCTAGCATTTCATTAGTTTTCAAATCCCATCATTTTAAATATACATCTATATGGGTTAGGAAATCAGTTTTTGACACACTAGATATTAGATTTGTTAATTCTCATTTGCTTTCACATGAAACCTCCCTTGCTAAATTTAAAGGTTGAATGTGTTAGTTTTGTTTGCTTACTCTATCTTTTTGTGCTTCATATTATATATCATTGCTAGGTGTATGCTTGTTTAATCATTTTTTAGTCTATGCTCCATGCTTAATCACATGCTAGAATAATGATTTTTGTTTATATTTTGTATTATACTTCTTTCATTTTAGTTTGCATTAAATGAAAAATGCAAAAAGATTTTTGTGTATCATTTGTGTTTTACCTTGTTAGTAATTTAGGATTTATGAAAAATACAAATGATTTTGTTTGTCTTTTGAGTAAATATTTTTATTTTTGGTTAAAAATTTCAAAAGCTCAAAAAGATTTTTGTTTTGTGTGTATGTTAGTTTGACACACTCTATGTGGCATATACTTGTGTTTGAATCCCTACTTTTTTGCTTCCATGTGGCTAGAACTTTTGGTTTAGATTGTCAATCCTTAAAATGTTCTTTACCATGCTTATATGGAGTAGTTGGATTTTTTGTTGATAAAATGGATTCTATTTTTATATGCCTCAATTCACACATGCACGATCTCTCTTGAAATTTTAACTTCATATGTATATTTGAGATTTGTTAGGTGTTATCCTACCAATCTAGTCATCGACATATTATATGATCTAGGAGGACTAGTACATGTTAAAATCCGCTGCACGTGAGATTTGTGTGAGACATAAAAATATATATATATATATATATATATATATATATATACGTGCACAGGGAAGGGCTCTGAAAGTAAATATCATCCTTTGCGAGTAAGCCACCGCTTGTTCCGACCTAAAAGAAATACGTGGTCCAAAGGCCTAAAAGAATAGTGGCATTAAAAGAAAATATTTGCCAAGGCCTATTTTGTTTAGTTGATCTCTTTATTCAAAAGCTTAAACTCTATATGCTGAAATTGAGGGAGTTTGGATGGAATATCAGCGATTTGAATAATGTCCGTTTATCCTAGTTGTACTTTTAATTTCATGACTCTATTGGTTTGTAGAATCATCAAAATTCTAGGCTTGTATGCATTGTGTATGTTTGTTCATTGAGTTCAATCTATATTGTCACATGAGGTTATATTCAAATGTGATGAAGTTTGCAATCAAATGAGAAAGCCGTGAACATATTTTAAGTTATTGGGTCTACATTTAATTGTTTATAGTTCACACCCCAACACTTCCGTTTCCATATGACACATTTTTGCCATATGAGTGTGAAAAGCTTATTTTATTTTGTGTCATGTGTGGTGTTTATACCTAGTATATGTGCGTGTACGTTAATGATATTTATTATGTTCTTATATACGATGCATTCTATTTGTCTTTGCCTTGTTTTCTAGTCCATCTTCTTATACTTCATAATTGGTATCTATCTTGTTGCATTCCTTGTTGATATCACACGCTTAATTCTTATGTATCATATTGGTATCATTTTCTTACATCTTAGTTAGTATACTTTACTCTTTCTATGGATTAGTTATGCTTTTATTGCCTATATTCTTTCATGCTCTTATCACTCTAAGCATCATGTTTAAATTAGTTCTTTTATCCTCTGTTTATTCCTGAACAAAAAAGGGAAGAATGATAGGGGGAGAAATGGTATCTAATCCTATTATAATCATATCTTAGTTTGGGAGATTTAACTTAGGGTGAGCCGCGACCTTCTTAGGTAGATCATAGTTGATAAATGGGAGAATTAATTTAAGGGGAATATTTAATTTATATGCATTTAATATTCTTGATATTCCCTATGCGTTTGATAGTTTGCTTAAGTATGCGGGAATTCTTCTAAATGACAACTTTCATCGTCGATAAATATATTGATCCTTGGGTTGTTTGAGTCAAGCTATGTATTTTTTTTGGGTGGGATATGTTTTAAGTCCAGTTGAGCTTGACGTCCCATTAGGATTCTTGTTTTGGTTTTTGTCCCGAAATAGCCCAAGGGGGAGATTTGTAAGGACACAGATTTTCAATTGAGTCATTTGTTATTTTGGTTCAATTCTGAACAAAAACGTTTGAGTCATAGGATAAAGTTCTTGACCATCCTTCAAGCCTATGACATACTAAAGTTGAAGACGTAGCGTCCAAGATTATGAAGCTTCATCAAATGCCGAGTTTATTGTGCCTCGTTTCTACGTCAACAACATGTGTTCCATTTACTCCTAAGGTATAAATGCATTACATATTTATATAGGAGCTTGGAACAAGTTTTTATTGGGTGTAAGTTTTGATTAAACTGTTGTTTATTTTCAAAAGGTTTCTTTAAATCTTTAATATAAAGTTTATGGGCTAAAATCGAATTTTTAAGCTTTCTGGATTTTCGTTCGAAATTTTCATTCGAACGAGGTTAGGCAACGACTTGCCACTGGAACTTTGTTCGATATTGTCGTTCGAATGAGTTAGTTTGTTTGAACGAGAATGTCGTTCCAACGAGTTTGGCAACGAGATTTCCCATCAGGACACTAGAACTTCATTAGAAGGGTCATTCGAACGAGACTTCGTTCGAATGAAAATCTCGTTCGAACGAGATTTTTGGCAAAAATTAAATTGGCAATTTTGGGCCGTTTTTCACCTCTATCCCACTACTTTTCCCCACTAACTTTTGACTGACTTATCATGTGCGGGAACCAACTTTTTTAAACTAACTTTTTCACATTCCTCCATCTTCTGAGAGAGTTTTAGAGAGTTCAACTTCAAAGGAAAAAGTTCATGTTTTGTGTGTTTATTTTTGAAGAAAAAATCTTTAAACACTTTTGTTTACACCCACAGTTTGTTTATTCCAAGTTTCCATATAAATATCTTGCTTGGAGTGTTTGGCACCGGGTTTACTCTACCGAGTTAAAGAGTTTATTTGGATTTACTTCTACATCCCATAAAGAAGAAGTTCGTTATTTTGTTGCGGCATTCTCATATGGTGAAAGGCATCATGTGTCGTTGATTATTGTTCCTAAAGTCCAATTGGTGAATTTTGAGACTGCGGTGGAGCTCCGTGGTTATTTTCTCGGCAAAGGTGTATATAAGAAGGAGCGTCGGGGCTTGGACGGAGTCAAGTCGAGTGTTGTAAGTCTTACTATTTTGTATTTGTAAAACCGTACTTTGTGGATTTGAGGCTAGGGCCGTCTGAGGTTTTTTCCCGTTGTGGGTTTTTCCTCGTACATCGCGGCGTAATGGTTATTTGTTTATTTTATCTTTTGCAAATCTCACCTTAGATGCATGTTTAGGTAAAAAGATAAAATTTGGTTTAAATCACTACTTGTTTAATTTGTTGTAAATTTAATTCGAGTATATTTTAATTTAATTCAAGTCTTCATTTAATTGGTTAAAATTGGTTTACACTAATTTGGTAATATTGAAAATATGACTTAGGTAAATTTATAGGACTTGGTTTAGATTGGTTTAAGTGAAAAAATGTATTTGTTGTTTAATTTAGTTTCACTTTGAACTTGTTTAATTTTAATTTGAAAGAAATTTAAATTTGGTGTTTGTGTGTGTTTAATTGAACCATCTCGCTTCCGCATATCTTTAAAAAGGAAATTACTTTTGTGTAAGATTTTAAAAATTGGGGGCCTCGTGTTCCAACACAAGTCATAGTGTGTGTGTATGTGCTAAGCCAACAATTAAACCCCCAATTTCCATCATCAGAATACGGTTATTAGGAAACGAAAACATCGCCTCTAATTCACACATTTAATCTTTTTTGTTATTTTTTGTGTCTTAACTCTCCATGCAGTAATCAATTTTTGAATTTGGACTCGGTTAGGACTTTATCGGGTTATGAGGTGTAATGGACATGGTTTGGGACATATGGAATGTAAAAATATTCTTACAATGCCCATTGGTACTTTTCCGAGCATTTGCTCATTTTCTCTTTTTTTTTTTATTTTTTTTTTCACACTTTTCTTTTTCTTGCTATTTTTGCTGACCATTTTCTATTTATCTTGCCCCTTTTTATCACACCATTGGGACTAAATGGAGCGATTCTCGATAAGTACGAATCCCGATATATTACCCAAATGGAGCGATTCCCGATAAGTACGAATCCATTAACTCTACAAAACACGTTAGAATCAAGCATAACAAAAAGAATAAAAAAAGGAAAAGAAAAAAAAAACTAATTATGTACAACCTACGATTTTAACTTCTAATAACTCACACATTAGAAGTAAACAAATTTGAGGGTTCACCCAAAATACAATTTGACTTTCAGGGACAATCGGTGTACCCTAAAATTTTTCATTTATGCCTCTCGAAAAATAAGAATTCCATTTAAACAACGGAAGGCATGTGTAACCCGAAAGAAATGGACCATCACTAATTAAAAATTTCAGGGGGATAATGAGGGATTTGGGTGCACCGGGGGAGAAGTACCATTGGGATCCAAGAAAAATAGAATACCCTCCCAAAGAATTTTCAAGTAGTTTGGGAAGATGGGTACATTAAAAGGAAGATTTCATCTCAGAGAACAATTTAAGCAAAGGGTCCTTGTCCTCAAAATCTTCTCTCCCAAAATTTTCAATTGGATCTGGTGGAGTGACACGTCTAAGTGTACGACCCATAAGATGAAGCATCTCAAAATAACATTCCCATATAAGAATTGGATCAACGTCCTCAAGAAATTCATCCAGTTCTTGTGATGGATTGAATGGTTCGATAATAGTGGGGACACAGGGAGACAAATGATCTTCAACCTCAGTAGATTTTGGAATATTTACAAGAGGTTGAGATTCAAAAGAACTTGGATCACTCTCAATGATTTCGTCCTCAAAAGTGTTAGGTGAAGTGCAAGTCTCGACCTTCTTTAAGCTGTCTAAATATTCATTAAACTCCTTGCAAGTTGCTCTGATTTTCAACTCTGTAGCAACAAGGTCATCAAATTACTTTTTTCTAATAAGCAAGAGTTTTTCCAAAGTAGGCTTCCTTGGTTCTAGTACCTCGAATTCCTCATTTTATTGAAAACATTCTTCAACTTCAAAAATATCGGAAGAAAAATCCTCATTGGGTTCAAATAATGTATACAACTCTTGCTACCAATAATAATTTATTTTTCGATACTCTTTTTCAAGTCTTTCGTCTTCAAGCCTTTCATTTTGATAAATTTGGATGGTCATAGCACTGGGATTGTATTATGAGACTCATTTTTAGTGATATTGAACCAATGTTCATAAATCTTGAGCTCATCCTCCTCACTATTATCATAAGAATTAAAGTCACCAAAAGAGTTAAAGTAAGACATTTCAAATTGGGCAATTCAAAAGCGTGACACCCATATTTTTGGATTTTTTTTTTCTGAATTTTTTCTGGATTTTTTTTATTTAAAGTCAAATTTGGGATTAACCAACCTAACCTAAAGTCTACCTAATTCCCCCGTAACAGCACCATTTTGATCGCGTGAAAAAAATGAGCGTCCGCGTAATACGCTAATCGTTGTTATTGGCTTCCGACCACAATACAAAAAAAACTAAACTTTAACTACACTCTTATGGAGTATAGCAGCGAGTCTAGGTATCAAATCCAAAGGGAATGTTTGATAGGTTTTAATTGATTTATTACTTCAAAAATAAAGTGTAAAAGATGATGATGTGGTGAGAAAGTAAAAAGGGAGAAATAAAGAAGTTAACTAAAACTAATTGAAAAATTAAGGTTGGGACACAATCCCCCAACTCTTAATACATTTACCGGGTATAAGACTAGTTATGAATTAGAGAATTGATTAAATCTAGTCTTTATTAATCTCAAGTCTTATATATATGAGGATATGAGCCCGCACCATACATAATCAAAAGTAAGAATAAAACGGCGTCATTATAGCTATACTCGCGTCGCACTCTTAAGCATCCCGGTTACCTAGGAAAAATGAGATCAAAAGTCCTATGATGGTTGTGATCACTACACAACACAACACGATTCGATCATTTATTTAATTTAGAGAACTAATTTTATACCCATGCAAACCACATTGAGTTGGGTTCATGCATCCCAACCTTTAAAAACCTAGCCTAGCATGGTATTATAAATCTCTAAGTAAAAACCCATTAACATGCATGAAAACATAATGAAATAATAATCAAAGTGCTGGAAATAAATGTTACCAAGATTGAAGAACAAGAACATGCAAGAAAATATCAAAGCTTGAAGAAAAAACTCGAAAAGCTCTTGAATTTAAGGTGCAAACTATGTAAATTCTTCTCTTAGATGTTCCTCCTTGATTAGGAGATTTTACATGAATGAAATCTGAATAAAAAGAGTCCTAATGACTAAATATATAGGCTAGAGGTCAATTAGAAGAGTTGCCATAACATAAAACTCATTTGGCTAAAAGATAATGGAAAAATAAAAATCCCGTATCTGGAAATTTGTCACACTTAGAAAGAGTGACTAATTTTGTAACGGGTCTGGAGCCAGACAAAAGGGAGAACCGATTCAGGTCCTAGGTGAACCGGTTTGGGTTTCCAGAATGGCCAAGCCTTAGTCGCTTCTTTTTCATTTGGATTTTTGGATTTATTTCTCAATCTTCAAATGGGCATAACTTCTTCACCGTAGCTCGGATTGGGGTACCATTTTTTCCAGTGCTGTTGTAATTGAAAGATCTTCAACTTTTCAGTTGGTCCCACCTCCGGAATAAGGCTGAAAAATTATAAAAATGCCCTTCAACGCCCCATTTCTTTGTTTCTTTCACTATTTTGGGTTCTCTTTTCCATCTTTCTTGCATGAAATACCTATAAAATGCATAAGAGATACACAAAACATGAAATAATATCGAAAATGGGTTAATAGAATAAATATGAGAAAAATCCAATCTATTTACACCGCACGGGATCGTAAAAATACCGAAATTAAGAAGGTAAATGTGAAGAATTTATGCTTAATCAGTTACGTTCAAGGATCTCCATTTATAGCTTCAGTAGTGGGTTATCCAACATCTATGAAGTTAAAGTCACTTGTTGTCACTCCCAAATACAATGGGAAATTTGATCTAATGTTACATATGGAGCATTATGAAGCTTCTTATGATATTTATTCTATTTCAGATGAGATAAGATATAAGGTCTGCTTTAGTACACTCACCGGGTTGACCCAAATCTGGTACAATAACCTCCTTAGGGGGGAGATTTCAAATTTCATATTTCAAACATTTATTCGACCTCTTTGTAAACAATTTATGCTTCAACACTAAGCTTTGTTGAAAGGTCGCTCACTTTTTAAGAATTCACAAGTAGGTGAGTGAAACTATAATGGAGTTCATCACTTGTTTCAACACGGAGACGCTTGAGGTAGTAGACTTTGATAAGAAGATCACGATCACAACCATAATGAGTGGATTACCACATGAAAAGATGTAATAGGCTCTAGTGAAATAACCACCAAAGACAATGCCCAAGCTTCTGGACAAGGCTAGAAAGATTATAAATGTTGAGTAGCCAATGGAAGCAAAAGATTTCAGTTATGCTAGGTCTGATGCTGGCAAGAGCTCAGATAAGATATAAAGGTCCAAGGACTCTTAGAAATAAGACAAGACGAAGAGATATGATGAGTACACTCCTCTCACTTTAGGGATCCACCATATCCTTGACAAGATCCGAGGAAGTGGTGACCTCAAGTGGCTGGGGAAATTACACTCTCCACTAAACAGAAGGGATAAGAGAAAGTATTTAGAGTTTTATAAGGATCACGACCACAACACTAACAAATTCATAGCCTTGAAGAATGAGGTGGAAGACTCAATTCGGAGAGATAAGTTGATGAAGTACACAGACAAATCTAGCTGAGAAAAAGACAATCAAAAAGCTAGGATAGGATCTAAGTGTCCTTCCAAGGGAAAAGACAAGAATAAACGAGGCCGAGAAGAAGATTTCGATGATGGAACTGACCCTGATCTCCCAAAGAAGCCTAAAGATCTAGTTGAGAATGTCAAGATGATTTGTTTTAGATGTTATTTTATTTTTGTGGGAGATGCTGGCGGTGATGATGGACCAACAAAAATGGAAGCTTACCTCAATGAGGTGAAAGATTAAATGAACGTCAGAGAGGGGAATCTATTTGAGGCTGCGGAAGTACACTCGCAAAAGGTGAACAAAGATCATATTATCATTTTTTACAAAATTATATGTCTTATTTTCTATACCCACACAACGACCCTCTCGTCATCACTATGATGTTCCATGGGAGGTCTATTGTAAGAATTTTGGTGGACAATGGTAGCTCGAAAGATGTATTGTTCTATGATAATTTTAAGAAGCTAAGGCTAGTAGGTAGAAAGTTGCAAGCATACCATCACTCCCTCATTGGATTCTCAGGGGAGAAGGTGTTTCCCCTTGGAACTATTGAACTAGAGGTTGTCATTGAAACATAGTCGGCCTATCAAAACGAGATAATGTGTTTCTTCATCTTAGACATTAACATAATGTCGTTTTAAAATATTATCTTCGACACGGTTAGCCTAAAGAATTTTGAAGTTATTTCCTCCGTCCATTAGTATTTGAAGTTCCCAACAAGCTAAGGTGTGGGGGTAGTGAAAGAAAATGAGGTAGAAGAATGTGAACGCTACTAAACATCTACAAAATAATAGGAGCTGAAGAAGATTACCCTTACTTATCATATCAAGACATTAGATCCTAGAGATAAAGGTAAACTGGTCATTCATGAAGTGGTAGAGTAGATTGAGCCACTAATATTGGATGATGGGCATCCAGAAAAGAAAACACAGATAGGCTCGTTGATGGATCCAGATTTGAAGAAGAAATCAGAAGATTTTCTAAGGTAAAGAAAGAATGTGTTCACCTGGAGCCACGAGAGAATGCCTAGAATAGATCCAGTTGTCCTCTGCCACGAACTCAACATAGTGAAAGATGGAAATCCCATCAAGGAAAAGCCACGTGTGTTCAGTCAGGAGAAAAATATGTCTATTCCAGAGGAAGTTTACAAGTTGAAAATGTAAGATTTATCAAATATGTGAATTACCTAAATTGGCTCTCCAACGTAGTTATGGTCCGAAAGAAAGTGGTGCATCTGCATCGACTTCACGAACCTTAACATGGATTGCCCTAAGAATTGCTATCCTTTTCCCTAAATTGACAACTTACGACACTGATGGGCATCAGTTGCTCAGCTTCATGGATGGTTATTTAGGGTGCAATCACATAAGGATAAAATCTGAGGACTAGGAGAATACCACATTCATCACCAGCTAGGGTACATATTTCTATAATGTTATGCCTTTTAGGGTAAAAAATATTGGAGCAACGTATTACAGGCTGGTGAACAAGGTCTTTTAAGACTATATTAGAAAAACTATGAAGGTTTATATGGATTATATGGTAACGAAGAGAAAAAAGATAGCATATCGTATTCCTAACCTCGATCGAACATTTGATCAACTAGATAAGTACCAGATGAAGCTCAACCTAGAAAAATGCATTTTTAGAGTAAAAAAAGGAAAGTTACTCATCTTCATTGTCAATTAAAGGGGGATAAAGGCCAACCTTGACAAGATCCAGACGTTGATTAATATGTAGTCTCTCAAAATTAAGAAGGAATCCAAAGCCTAACGAGACGATTAGATTCTCTGAACAAATTTATTTTAAGGGCCATCAATCGGTATCATCCATTCTTCAAGGTTCTCAGAAAGAACTTCGAGTGGAATGACGAACGCGATAAATCCTTCTTGGAGTTTAAATAATACCTTGAATCTATGACTTTATTAGCAAGACCGATCTTAGGTGGGAATATTTACTTATATCTGAGAGTGTCTGAATCGACAGTGAGCTCGATGCTAGTACGATAAGAGGATGGAATGCATAAGACAATATATCAAGCTAGCAAGGCTTACCGTGGAGATGGAAATCCAGTACCATAGGCTGGAAAAAATGGCTTTAGATTTGATTAAATCTTTTCGGAGAATGAAGCCATACTTTCAGGCACGTAATATTACAATGTACTAAGACCCTCCCCTTCGACAAGCCATCTAAAATTCTAAAAGCTCTGGAAGGCTAATGGCTTGGGTGGTGGAGTTAGGGGAGGAAGATATTTTATGTGAACCAAGAACAGTGATTAAGGGTCAGGATGTGGCATATTTTATAACCAAGTTCACTTATGCGGAGTAAATAGTCGAGAAAGTCATAGAATAGTGAAATACCAGAGTCATCGATGAGAAAGGAGGAAATAGATTAAGATCCAGAGCAAATGAAAAAGTAGTTAAAAATGTAGGTTTGATATAAATTCCTATCATATGTTAGTTGTTTATGGATGGCTTATCACATGCCAATGACAGTGGCGCTGGGCTAATCATTACAACACTTTTGAGACCTCTAACAATGAGGTGGAATATGAAGCTCTTATCGAAAGAATGGGTCTAGGATCGTCATTGGGCATCGATAAGTTGTCTATGAACTAGGTGCTTAGAGTTTATAAGGTAAGAGAGAAGACTATGGAAAAACATATATCGAAGTTAAAAGTGTTACTTCCAAGTTTTCAACTATGAATATGGTAAGAATACCAAGAGTTAAAAATGCTCGAGCAGATGCATTAGCTCGCCTAACGTCAGCAATAAGGGATGAGATCTTAAGGACCTTTCATGTGGAGATCTTATCATAGCGCAACATAGAGGACGAGTGTTTGATCGTAATGGAGTTGAACATGGGATCATCTTTGATGGATCCTATCCGAGCATATTTGAAGATCAACAAGTACTAGAAGACCCTAAGTTAGTAAAAAGACTCCACCATAAAGCAAAAAGATATGTACTGGAAGGTGGATTTTTATTTAAAAAATGATTTATTATGTCAGTTCTGAGGTGCGTTCATCCTAATGAGGTGATCGAACTGATCAAGAAGGTCCACTAAGGCTCGTATGGAGCCGATTCAGTGGGCAGTTCATTGGTAAAGTGGTTCTCCACTCAAGGTTATTATTATCCCACTATGAAGGAAGACTGCTATAATTATGCTAGAAAGTGTGATAAATGTTAGCAGTATGTGGTGATACACAATAGACCTGGGGCATTTCTGGAGCATATCATATCTTCATGGACTTTCACCATGTGGATGATTGATTTGGTCATCCTATTCCCGAAGATAAGGTGAAAATTCAAATACCTAGTTGTTACAGTAGATCACTTCATGAAATTGGTGGAAGTTGAGCCACTCGGGGAAATGCTTTAGAAGAAAGTATTCCATTTAATATAGAATAATATTATTTATCAATGCGGGATGTCATACGGGTTCATCACCGACCACGAGACACAGTTTGATAGTGATTAGTTTGAGGGATACTACAACCGATCAGGGATTAAGAAGTTACATCCTGCACCTGCTCATCCTCAGTGAAACATGTAGGCGGAGATCACTAATAAGACCCT
This sequence comes from Sambucus nigra, assembly GCA_949130495.1. Lineage (NCBI taxonomy): Eukaryota > Viridiplantae > Streptophyta > Magnoliopsida > Dipsacales > Adoxaceae > Sambucus > Sambucus nigra. The sequence continues at coordinate 328,964,717 of OX422217.1, read as the reverse complement.
ACTTGAGGGAATGCAAAGAAGACTAGACGATGCTAAAGGGAGTTAGATCAGTTAACTACAGAGTGTACTCTGAGCCTACAGAACTATGCCGAGGATAGTCATTAGTGAAGCCCCATTCATGCTAGTATTTGGCAATGAGGCGATGGTGCCCACTGAGATCGACCTGCCCAGTCATAGAGTGATTAACTTTGACTTGCCCAAGAGTGATATAATTAATAAACTAAAACTTGGTTTGGTCAAAGAATTCAAGGAGAATGTATCTATGCGAGTGGAAGTCTACCAGCAACGAACAACTCTATTTTATAATAAAAGGATAAAGCCGAGTACTTTGAAGGAATGAGTTTATGTCTTCAAAAAAGTTATCCAAAAAGGTAATAGCACGACCCACATAGAATTTTTATAGTAGTGCGATTGAGGACCTATTTGATTAAGACCTTAGAGGGTGAGTAGTTCAAGAATCCTTGGAACGATGAACACTTGAGGAAATACTACCAATAGATATGACCAGACTGCAATTTTGAGAGTAATGTTTTTTTTAAATAGTTCTCAGTTCCTTGTAATCAATTTTTAGAATATAAATGAGAAAAAGTGGTTCTTCATTTATTTCATGTTATCATTTTTAAGTTTTCTTCATTATTCAATGCTTCATTCATTAATATAAGAGATGTGAAAGAAGCCCAGTCCGAAGACATCTCAAAGTCGAGCATAAGAGAATGACTTTGATCATACCACACATCATGAATGGAATTGTCTTAGAAATGTGTAGATCAAGAAGCTAGCTAAATATGGGAAATTCAGTGCTGTCACATGGTCAGGTCGATAAGATTCGACCACAATTGACTAGTAAGCTGACTAATGCATGGATATATCCCATTACATTTGGTCGACTTAGGAAACCACTGGTGTTATATGGTCAGGATGATAAGATTCTTTCATAAGACCAATAAACTCGCTAAAATAATAATAGATCCCAAGTCATATTGATAGGGGAAATTTATGTTTTCACTAATAACAACCCTAATAACAACCCGATTAGAACAACTCAAGTTCGCGCACTTGGTATCTAGTAACTCAGGTCAGGTGATTCGACCTCAAGGGCATATGACTAAACTTATGGAAGACCTATCTTAGTAAATTAAGTCAATTTTACAAGATCAAGATATAAGGCCACAAATACTAGAAGGTCGATTAAGATCCGACCACACTAACTTTATGAAAATATTTTGCACAACACAAAAAAAAAAATTAACTATATGTGAAGGCTAATAATTTAATCGATAAAAATAACTTACAGAGAATTAAAAAAGAACAACACATTCATGCCGGCAAGAAAAATAATTGGATAACATTTTACTTCAAATAAACTATCCACTCATTGCAAACTGTCAGCAAACAAAGACGACAGATAATAATTATAGACATTATTCAAAATAGTAATATGAGGATACAAATAAAGATAAAAAATATAGAAATTAAGCTACATGAGTGTTTTTATTCCATGGGAACTTGAGGAGCATTGGCATTGAAAACTTCAACCATTTGGGTGTGAGGCAAAACTTCAGGTATTCTCTCATTAGTAGAAGCATGTTCGGCCTGAACAGTTGAATGATCGATAGCAGTTGGTTCATCAGTGTCCATTTCATCTTCAACTTGCAAAACTCGGGCCTCCTCATTCCTCTCATTTACGAACAACTTCAGCGATGTCAAGATAATGTTTAACTACTATATTTTTCAACTTTTCATAAACCTAAATAAAAAGGGCATCTTATGAATGCTAAAGTAGATAGAGGCCTTGAATTGCTCAATAACTATCTCTTCAGCACTGACAAAAGGTTCATTGTCCTTGTTGAGGGCCTCATTGGCCTTGGCAAGGACCTCCTCAAGACTTCATATTTTCAAGGCATTAGTTGTATCCTACTCCTTCAGTTTTGTATTTTCTTCCTCGGTAGAGTTAAGGGACAGGTTCTTCGCCACAAGTTGGTCATCCCTCTCTTGTAGTTTATCAAAGTTCATTTTTAAATTTAGACTTGTTGAGGTCCTCCAGTAACTTAGAATTCTTATGGAAAATCTTCTTGTTGGAATCTTTCTCTAATTAGTAAGCATGATGATTCGTTATAGCCCTCTCTTGAAGAATAGTACTGGTCATTGTGCCCTGAAGGAGAAGACAATAATGTCAAGAATTAGTAAAATAATTTGATTATGTAAGAAAATACAAATATACCTGATGATGCTAGAATTAGTACCACCAGGTAAGGTGTTTTCAAGCTCAATCTATGAACAACGATGGCAGCATAGTTACGTAAAAGGTAGAAGAATGGGATGAGGAGAAGAGGAGAGAGCACCAGAATATAAGTGGTTCGACCTAAATTGGTCTACGTCCACTGTGTGTGAATAACTTAACTGTAATAAGGCACTGATGGCCATGGATACAATACACATAAGCTCACTTTCTCTCTCTACTATGTGTATAAGACAAAATTTCAGCTAGGGTTACCAATTTCGAATCCTTTGCAAGGTAGAGGATGACCTCTATATATAGTACCTAGGGGGTGTAATGTACCCCCCATGCATGTAATGTGCATGTGTGTGTTTGCCTCACCAATATGGGAAAGCCATCTGTCACTGTCACAAGTAGAGAATGATGATGAAATATTCTCCCCGCGTGTGGGGAATAATCTTGTTATAACTGATATGTGTCCACGTGCCCTTATCCAAATGTCAGCAGATGCTCGGCTATTGTGCTTGGTGTATGACCTCGGCCTGAGAGAGGCCGAGGTTGGTAAGTCTAGATGCTCGTTCAGTCCGAGGTGACCATGGAGGTCTCGACTTAATCCTAGCCGAGACAATGGACAAGGTCGGCCTGAGCCGAGGTTGAGCTGGTGTGTTTGGAGCATTGACTAATGTCTTGATGAGGTTGCTGGTGGCTTCTTTCGAGCTCGGCCTATATCTGGCCGAAGTTTCCATTCCAAGGTATACGAGAATGTTGCTGATCCTTGTGATGCATGAGATGTCCCTTCGAGAGGCTGGTGGTAGTGTCGGCCTGGGCTGACCTTGCTATGGCCGAGTGATGATGCCGCATACCCAAGGCTTGTCCAATGTCATCCATGATCTCGGCCGAGGTTGGTGTCTCCGAGCCGAGGTCACACTTGGGGCATATAAATCACCCCCATCCCTTAGTTACATGTGAAAGCAGGTGACTATGGGGTCTACAACTCCGAGGTCCTATTGCTCTATACCAATATTCTTTTTCTGACACTTGTCAATTACTGAAGTGGCACACATGTCTGATAAGGGTAATTATGCTGGTTGTCTATTGGTCTCCCAAGGCAATGATGGTCCTTGGGGAGTGTGCATTCATATTTAAGGGTAAAAGTCCCATTTTCTCTTCTTTCTTCTTCATTTCTCTCCTTCTCCAAACGTAGCCATTTCTGCAACTCTCTCTCTCTAGAAGAACTCGTGATTAGAAGTACATTTGGGGGCTTATTTACTGGGATTCCTTCCTCGCTTTTCCTTGCCTTTCTTCAGGTACCCCTCGTTATCTCTTCCTCTCCATTTTTTTGTCTGTCTTGCTCTTTGCATTTTTCGGTGATCTTATGCATTTTCTGGTTAGCTTATGAGTTTTCCAGTTGATTGTTCATACACTGTTCTTGCTCAAAAACCTAGCTTTGATCTTTAGACAAATCACAGCGTTGTTTGTTACTTAGGAGAGTTGGGCAAGTGTATAGTCTGCCTCGTATGCTCAGAACCCTATGCCAACTTCTTGAGGAGTTCCCCTCCCTTAGGGAGAAGACTTTATAAAAAATTAGACAAATAGAAAGAGCACAGGAGGAGGCTCGTAGGTCACAAGAATTCCCTATTAGACCCATCTTTTCACCACCCCTGAAGGTGATATATCCCGATCCCTCGGATTCTTTCATTCAGGCAGAGGTTCCTATCGATCCTATACCAATGTCTGAGTCTGAGTCTTCCACCTCCGACCCCATGTCCGTGGATTCCTTCCAGGAGGCCATGGACTTTTCAATTCGGGAAGATCAGGCCGAGGTCTCCAGTCGGGCCTCATCTCATAACAACTCAAGCACCTCAGCCTCTTCCTCAGAGGTTTAGATCGTCGAGTCGAGTGTGGCCATTCCACCACCACTTGACGCCATTCCTTTGTCGACCTTCACCGATGTCGAGTTCGCTCAGAGGTTCCTGGGTAACCCATCAACATCTGCTCTGGCTGACGTTGAGCTAGATGATGATGATGTTGAAAGTGATGTCGACGTCTCTGAGGTGGCCTAGATCGAGAGTACTATAACTGAGGTAGACCTCCTTTGCTTCAGATATCTGTATTCCATTAGTCCCTTCATAAAGCTAAGAAGACCTCTAAGGGAAGAGAGGGCCTTTCACAGCCGATACGACGAAATATGCTTGTACGAGCAGATGTTCAAGTTGGGGTTTCATCTGCCCATCCATCCCATTATCAAATCTATACTTTCCTATATCAATTTGGCCCCCTCTAAACTATCCCCTAATGCCTGGAGGGTCATAATAGGGGCTATAGTCTTATGGAAGGCCGTCCACCACTCAGACCTCCCGGTTCTGGTCTTTGTAGGTTGCTATGTCCCTTCTTCAGCCAAAAATCATCTGAGCTACTATCATTTTGTAGCTCGGAAGCCTGAAAAAAAGACGCTTCAAATAACTCAGACTTCTAACCACAACTGGAAGCCACGATACTTTTGTGCTTCTGGACCATGAGAATTTGGCCCATGTGCTCCCTCGTCCATTCTAGAGCCGAGGATGCCCCTTAGGTGGGGTAAGGTCATAATATTTGCGAGGGCTGACTCTGGCCTGAGACTACAAAACCTTCAGAAGGTGAAAGCCCTTCAAGATCAGGGGGTACATGGTCTGTTCGTTAGGTTCGAACACTTGATGACCCCCCACTACCTCTCTGAGACAGGTCTGGGTGGAAGTCCTCTTTCCGAGCTTGGTAAGCGCTTTCTATTTGAAATTGAACCTTTGAGTTTATTTTTGTCTGATCTTCTAACTCAGATCTATTAATTTTTCAGAGCATCCAAAGGATATCTCAGACGAACTCTAGGAAATGGCTGCTCCTAGCTTGATGAGACTTGCAAAGAAAGCAGGCCTTAATGCTCCTCCCCGAGCTCTCTCTGCCTCAAAGCCCCAAGCCACAAAAAGTGGGCTTCAACTGAACATGCCCCTGAGGATCAGAGGCAGAAGAAAAAGAGTGCTGATACTGCCATCCCCATCTCTTCAGTAGACGCCTTGTCGGCTCGTCTAGAGCAGTTGAATATTACTCACAGCATGGTCGGCCATAGTCTGCAGGCCCTAGATGCCTTTGGCTCTACAATGACCGAGGACGATAAGCGCTTCTTCCGGTCACTTGATACTCCCTTGCTGATTGAGTTTGACATCCATAGATCCATTCAGGTATGACCTCATATTTCTTTGTAATTTCTAAGTGTAACCTCTGATTTGTTTTTGACCCATTCCTGATCGTAAAATCTGTAGGGCCTGGCAGCGATGCACCACCTCTCTAATTGGACTCTGAGGAAGTTGCCCCTCATCCATAAGGGTCAAGAGGCTGAGAAGGTCCAGAGTTCTTTGAACGTAGAAATCGACCGGCTGAAGTCTGAGTTGGGTGAGTCTGACAAGAAGGTGAAGGGGTTAGAGAAGGAGGTCTCTTGGCTTAACAAGGACCATGCTGCGGCTCTGAAGGCCAAGGACGATGTTCTATAATAGAAGGTCAGCTCGGTCGTGAAGGCATCCCTTGATGATGCCTCAGAGGGGATAATAGCCGAGTACAAAAGCTCTGATGAGTTTATGGGCTTTGTCTTTGAATACCTCGAGAGAGGTATCAAGGCTACTACCAAGTGGGCGGCTGCCAAGGAGAAGGAGGTTGGCACTTTGAAAGCCTCTGACTTTATAGGCCTTGGATTTTCTAATCCTCAGCTTGCCCAGGCCCTTCAGGAGGTTGAGGAGGAGGTTGCCGCGCCTTCCGAGATGGCCACGTTGGACGACATAGAGGTTGGAGGGGAAGACCACCATAATGACGTTGCCGAGGTGACCAACGTCGTCCAGCTTAACCAAACCGAAGGAACCATTATTCATCCCTGAACCCTGAAAGAGAATCTCTGAATATTTTTGTAGCCCCTAAAATTATAATCCCTGCACATCTATAATTTCTGAATGAGCATGGCTCTTACTTTTCCCTTCTTTGTAACCTCTGAATATTTATAATCTCTGAATGTGTTATTCTCTAAATATGTTATTCTTTGAATGTGTTATTCTCTGAAGAGGACCATCTTCTTTTGTTATATGTATGTCGTGATGTTTTTGCTCTAAAGCTTATGCAATGGTGTTTGTTTAAACCAAATTAGTAGTCTAAGCTCAGACCTCGTCACCATTGAATGGTGTTATAAAGGTCTGAGGTCACCACCTAAGGTGTGATCCCCATAATTAATCTCACCAAATTAATGATGTTAAGGGTCTGAGGTCATCCCATTATGGTGTCTGATCTCAGACCTCGTCACCATTGAATGGTGTTATTAATGTCTGAGGTCATCACCTAAGATGTTAGCCCCATTAATTAATCTCACCAAATTAATGATGTTAAGGGTCTGAGGTTATCCCATTATGGTGTCTGATCTCAGACCTCATCACCATTGAATGGTGTTATGAAGGTCTGAGGTCATCACCTAAGATGTTAGCCCCATTAATGAATCTCACCAAATTAATGATGTTAAGGTTCTGAGGTCATCCCATTATGGTGTCTGATCTCAGACCTCGTCACCATTGAATGGTGTTATGAAGGTATGAGGTCATCACCTAAGATGTTAGCCCCATTAATAAATATCACCAAATTAATGGTGTTAAGGGTCTGAGGTCATCCCATTATGGTGTCTGAGGTCAGACCTATCACCACTGAATGGTGTTATAAAGGTCTGAGGTCATCACCTAAGATGTTAGCCCCATTAATGAATCTCACTAAATTAATGATGTTAAGGGTCTGAGGTCATCCCATTATGGTGTCTGATCTCAAACCTCGTCACCATTGAATGGTGTTATGAAGGTTTGAGGTCATCAACCAAGATATTAGACCCATTAATGAATCTCATCAAATTAATGATGTTAAGGGTCTGAGGTCATCCCATTATGGTGTCTGATCTCAGACCTCGTCACCATTGAATGGTGTTATGAAGGTCTGAGGCCATCACCTAAGATGTTATCCCCATTAATTTCTGACAAGTGAAAAATGAAGCAAGGGCCACCATGGGAACTGATCTTTTATTAATAACCTCTTCATGACAAGATGGTACATTTACACAACTTCATGCAACATCATATGTAATACTTCTTTAGGAGATCAGCATTCCATGGATTAGAGAAAGGTTCTCCTTCTAGATTTTCTAGCCTGTAAGTGCCAGGCATAACCTTTTCTGTCATTTTGTAGGGACCGTGCCAGTTTGGGTGGAGTTTATTTGCTTTCTGTAAAGTCTTCTTTAGCACTAGGTCTCCCACTGCAATGGGTCTTGACTTCACCCTCTGGTTGTAGAATTTCGCTGCCCTCTGTTGGTAGGCTGTTTATCTGACCTCTGCGTCCTCTCTTCTTTCTTCGATAAGATCTAGGTCTAGCCTCCTCTCTTCCCCATTATTATCAGGGTCATAGGTCTGAATCCTATGAGTTGGGAGCCCTACTTCCGTTGGTATGACGGCCTCTGAGCCATGTGCCAATATAAACGGGGTTTCTCCTGTCGGTGTCCTTGCCGTGGTTTTGTAGTCCCATAACACAACGTAGACCTCTTCAGTCCATCTTCCCTTCGCATCTTCTAACCTCTTCTTGATTCCATCGAGAATTGTTCTGTTTGTGACCTCGGTCTGACCATTTGCCTGAGGTAGGCCAGGAGATGAGAAGAATTGCTTTATTCTTACTCTTAGGCAATACTTTTCTAAAGAGGAGTTCTTGAACTGGGTCCCATTGTCTGAGATGAGAGTGTTTGGGAGGACATATCTGCATATGATATTCCTCCAAATAAATTGGAAGGTCTTCTGCTCTGTGATCGTTATCATCGGCTCTACCTCCACCCACTTTAAAAAATAGTCGATGGCAACTATCAAGAATCTATAATTGTTGGCAGCTCTTGGCAGGGGCCCTACTAAGTTAATTTCCCATACTGCAAATGGCCATGGAGAAGTGATTGACGTCATAGGCTGATGAGTTTGATGAGGGATAGCGGCGAACCTCTGGCATTTATCACATTTCCTCATGTAGGCTGCGGCGTCCTTGGACTGATGATTCTTTTGGCTAGGGGTCTTCCCCCTATTTGGCTAGAGCAAGAACCCTCATGGACCTCCTGTAAGACCCGGGGAACTTCTATGGGGTGCACACATCTGAGGAGAGGTAGCAGGAATCCTTTCTTGTACAGGACGTCTCCTACTACCGAGAACTTGGCAGCCTTATATCTTAATTTCTGCCTTTCTAGATTGGATTCAGGTAGCTCTCCCTTTCTGATATATCTGAAAAGGGGGTCCATACATGAGTCTCCTAAGTTCAAATTGTGACAAGGGTTATATACCTCTTCTTTCTCAATGGTTGCCTTCCCCAAGACCTCGATAGGGATGGTGCTTCTAACATCTGTCTTCGTTGCCGAGGCCAACCTCACCAATGCATCTGCGTGGTTGTTATTTTGTCTAGGCACTCTCTTCAGTCCTGCCTCTTTAAAATGTTCTAACATTGTTCTCACCCTTTTCAGATATTTGGCCATCCTTTTATCTCTGGCCTCATAAATTCCCAATACTTGATTGACAACTAACCTTGAGTCGCTGTGGAGTAGGAGTCGCTTTACGCGAAGAGTCTTTGCCAATGAGAGACCTGCTATCATGGCCTCATACTCGGACTCATTGTTAGAAGCTCAGAAGTTGAATCTCAAAGCGTATTCAATGTTGGAACCATCTGGAGCTGAGAGTATCAACCCCGCACCGCTTCCATTATCGCAGGAAGATCCATCAACGAAGAGGCTCCAAATATCTGTACCTGATGAGAAGACCCCTTCTGTCATGACTCCTTTTTTGAAGAGGTACCGATCTTCCTCGTTCTTCGTAACTTGGTTTGAGGCCTCGTTGGATGCGATCTCTTCCTGATCTTGGAAGATTTTTGGTGTCGTCTCTTCCGAATTTCGGAAGACACCACGGTTTTTAACTCTAGGCCATTCTCTGCCTTGGGCTCTTCCCATGTAAACGCAGTGACAAAGTCTACGAGGGATTGCCCCTTGATGGCCGTCCTAGGTTGGTAGGTAATATCGTACTCCCCCAACTCAATGGCCCATGTCATCAATTGCCTGGACTTCTCAGGTTTATGTAGGACCTATCTTAGTGGGGACTCAGTGAGGACAACCATGGAGTGGGCCTGGAAGTAAGGCTTCATCTTTCTCGAGGCATGTATCAAGGCGTAAGCTAGCTTTTCCATGCGAGGCTAATTTTGTTCGGCCCCCCTGAAGGGCCTTACTGTTGATATATACAGGCCTTTGGATTCTAGTGTCTTCCCGTATTATGGCTGTGCTGATGGATGATTCAGAGACTGCCAGATACACGTACAGTTTCTCCTCTGCTACAGGCCGAGACAGCAATAAGGGAGACCCTAAATAAGACTTGAGCTGGTTGAAGGCTTTTTCACACTCTTCGTCCCATTTAAAGGGCTTTCTTAGCACCCTAAAGAATGGAAGGCACTTATCTGTTGCCCTAGAAACAAACCTGTTAAGGGCAGCCACTCTCCCCGTAAGTCTTTGAACATCTTTGATACTCCTTGGTGTCTTCATGTCAAGTAAAGCCTTGATTTTTTCAGGGTTCGCTTCGATCCCTCTCTGGTTGATGATAAATCCTAAGAACTTCCCAGCTCCTACTCCGAAGACACACTTCGCGGGGTTGAGTTTCATTCTGTATAAGTCCATAGTGTCGAAGGTCTTCTCGAGATCTGTTACATGAATGCAAGCCTTCAAGCTCTTTGTTAGCATATCATCTACATACACCTCCATAGTCTTACCTATTTTCTCTTCGAACATCTTATTAACAAGACGTTGGTATGCTGCCCCTGCATTTTTCAGGCCGAAGGGCATCACTTTGTAACAGTACGTCCCTTTATCGGTAATGAAGGCTGTCTTTACCGAGTCTTCTGCATCCATAAAGATCTACTTGTAGCCTGAATACGCGTCCATGAAGCTCATGAGCTCATGTCCCGTCGTAGCATCCACCATCTGATTTATCAGAGGTAAGGGATAACTGTCTTTTGGACAAGATCTGTTCAGGTCAATGAAATCAACACACATTATCCACTTCCCATTGGCCTTGGGCACGATTACTGCATTTGATAACCAGTCCGGATATGTGACTTCTCTTATAAACTCAGCCTCTTCCAATTTTTTGACCTCTTCTTGGATGATGTCGTACTTCTCCCTGAAATAGACTCTTCGTCTCTGTTTGATTGGCCTCGCATCTTTGGTCACGTTGAGCTGTTGACTCATAACTTCAGGGTCGATGCCGGGCATATCGGCGTGACTCCATGCGAAGACACTCTGTCTCATCCTGAGGAAGTTTATCATCTCTTCCTTGATTTCTGACTTTAGGGATTTACCGACCTGGACGGTTTTTTCGGCTCGTCCTCGCTGAGGATGATGGATTCTACCTCTTTCGCGGCCTCTCCCTTGTTCAACTTTGTCTTATCTCTTGGGTCAAGCGTATCAGTGCTATAAGTGGTGGTTGCCCTCTTATGGGACTCTCTCTCTTCGGTCGAGTTGAAGTAACATTCTCTCGCTGTGGTCTGGTCACCTTGTACTTCCCCTACTCCATATGGAGTCGGGAATTTTAGCATCTGATGGACCGTCGATGGCACAACTTCAAACTCTTTAAGGGCCACCCTTCCTATGATGAGGTTATAGGCCGAAAACACGTTCTCGTCCATGACGAAAAAATTTATCTTCTTGGTCAGCCTCTTAGGCCACTCATTACCCATCCGTATGTCCATCTCATACATGCCCAAGGGGTGGAACTTTTCTCCACTGAAGCCTATCAATGGGTGGTGATAGGGTTCCAGTCTTGCTCTGCTAAGACCTAGGCTCTTGAAGCAAGGCCAAAACATCACGTCCGCCGAGCTCCCCCCGTCTACGAGGATCCTCTGCACCTCGCACCCATGCACCCTTGTTGTTATGACCAGAGGGTCATCATGGGGGGCTAAGATACCCTTGAATTCAAGTCTGGAGAACCCAACTACGAGGGTGTCCATGTCTACCTTCTTCCTCGTCTGTAGTGTATCGGAAGACGTTAAATTCACAACTTCAAGCTTGGCTACTAACCTGGCCTCTGCTATGCGAGCCTTCCTATCAGCTACTTGAGATCCACCTCCTGCAAATCCTCTGCATATGGTGTAAACACCAAACGAGATAATACCAACCCTCTTCACCGGGGTGTTGCCATCTTTTGGCAAAAGATCCGGATCGTCTTCATCATCACCTTCTGAATCACCGTCTCTTCTGGCCGGGACATTATCACGGCATCTGTCATTTCTCCTTTTCTTAGGGTTATCTCTTCCACCCTTAGGAGCCTTACCGTCCACATACTTCCTCAACTTTCTGGATTTTAGCATCTTTTCAATCTCATCCTTCAGGGCGAAGCATCTGTCCGTGACATGGCCATGATCTTGGTGGAACTCGCACCATAGGTTTTTGTTCCTCTTATGTGGTGGGACTTTCAGTTTCTCTGGCCATCTCAAAGTCCTGTCATTCTTAATCTCGTTGAGGATGTGCTCGCAGATTACAGTCAGAGGAGTATAGTGAGCGAACTTGTCATCACCCGACCTCTTCTTCCCATATTTTTTTGTTTTGGGACTTTCCACTGCCACCGCGGTTCTCATCCTCATACTTGGCGGCCATTGCCTCTTTCATATTCATTACTTTCCCCGCGGTTGCCAGGATCTCCTCCATAGACCTAGGGGGGTCTTCCGCAAGTTTCCACAACAGCTTCCCTTTCTGTAGACCCCCTATGAGGGCGGTGATGGCTATGTTTTCTTTATAATCTTCGACCTCCAACTTCTCTTTATTGAATCTCTCTATGTAGTCTCTTAGGCTCTCATCCTTTCCCTGCTTGACATACAGCAGGTGAGTAGTCTTCTTTTGAGGTCTCACCCCAAAGAAGAAGTTGTGGATGAATCGTTCAACCAAGCCTTTAAAGTTATCAAGTGAGTTCTTCGGAAGGGAGGTAAACCAACTATGCGCTGCCCCTATTAAGGTCCCATAGAAGGCCCTACATTTCATCTCATCGGGTATCGAGTAGATGTCTGCTGTCGACTGGTACATCTCGATGTGATGTACAGGGTTAGTGCTGCCATCATACTTGGGAGACACTGTAGGAGGATTGAACTTAGCTGGGGTTGGGAAGCCCACTATCCTAGCCACAAATGGAGAGCCCTCTGAGTAACCCCTTTGTAATGGGTCCCTGCTTTTAATGAGGTCTCCTATCTTCTCCTCAAGTCGCTGGATAGAGTCATTCCACGGTCTTCTGTCATCGACCTGGCCGAGGTTATCCCCAGCCACCTCCATGGGATGGACCGAGGGTTCCCCTGCCATGGAACGTCAGCTGTTGACCTCTTCCTGTTCCCTGACTCTTCTTTCACAGTGTCGGCCTTGATCTGTCCAACCCTGCCTGTTCCCTCTCTGAGAACCTACTGCGCTCCTTGATCTCGATAATCTCTGTCTTAGGTCATTCACTGGGCCCAATCTCTCAAAGGCTGACCCTCTTTGTTGAGCCTCTTCACCTCTTCGACCGACACAACCTTAACTTTACCGAAGAGGTCGTACAGTGTTATTTGACACCTCATATGTCTCCCAGCAGTCTTCCGGGGCTTCTTCTGCCTCTAGATCGTCATACCTGTCCTCTAGGCAAGGGTTTCCTTACCTCCCCAGGCGCAAGCGCCTAGGGTCAGCAACGTCCCTTCTTTGTTGGGGTGCTGGCTGGTCCTTCATTGGTACCTGGAGTGGTCCTCTGGTGTCAGGATGAGGCTGAACAGCTGCCGGAGTGATCATATCCGGTGAGACTCCAGGTGGCCTCATCATAGTTTGGCTGAGCTGTGCAAATTGTTCCTGCATAGCTTATTGTGTTGTAGCTAAAGACCTCAAGCTGCAGCTACCTCCGCCATTTCGGACTGGGGCGGCGCCTGACTGGAACTAGGCCCTCCACCTCCAGGTGGCGGAAGAGGCGGTGGTAATTCTGGTGCCATATGTTAACACTATAGAGCTTGAGTAGCAGATGCTATTAGTACCTCAAAGGACCTCTTTCAATGGTGAAGCAGCTCCACGCAAGGGGTGGTCCCTGGTTCACCACTAGAGTCTCCGGTGAGGTTAAGCTGAAAAAAAGGAAGAGATAGCTTCTCTCTCTTCCCACAAACGACGCCAAAATGCTGATGCTAGAATTAGCACCACCTGGTAAGGTGTTTTCAAGCTCAATCTAAGAACAATGGTGGCAGCATAGTTACGTAAAAGGTAGGAGAATGAGATGAGGAGAAGAGGAGAGAGCACCAGAATATAAGTGGCTCATCCTAAATTGGCCTACGTCCATTGTGTGTGAATAACCTCACTGTAATAAGGCACTGATGGCCATGGATACAATATACATAAGCTCACTTTCTCTCTCTACTGTGTGTAGAAGACAAAATTTCAGCCAGGGTTACCAATTTCGGATCCTTTACAAGGTAGATGATGACCTCTATATATAGTACCTAGGGGGTGTAATGTACCCCCCATGCATGTAATGTGCATGTGTGTATTTGCCTCACCAATATGGGAAAGCCATTTGTCACTGTCACAAGTAGAGAATGATGATGAAATATTCTCCCTGCGTGTGGGGAATAATCTTATTATAACTGATATGTGTCCACGTGCCCTTATCAAAATGTCAGCAGATGCTCGGCTATTGTGCTTGGTGTATGACCTCGTCCTAGGAGAGGCCGAGGTTGGTAAGTCTAGATGCTCGTTCAGACCGAGGTGACCATGGAGGTCTCGGCTTAATCCTAGCCGAGATAATGGATAAGGTCGGCCTGAGCCGAGGTTGAGCTGGTGTGTTTGGAGCATCGACTAATGTCTTGATGAGGTTGCTGGTGGCTTCTTGCGAGCTCGGCCTATATATGGCCGAGGTTGCCATTCCAAGGTATACAAGAATGCTGCTGATCCTTGTGATGCATGCGATGTCCCTTCGAGAGTCTGGTGGTAGTGTCGGCCTGGGCCGACCTTGCTATGGCCGAGTGCTGATGCCGCATGCCCAAGGCTTGTCCAATGTCGGCCACGATCTAGGCCGAGGTTGGTGTCTCCGAGCCGAGGTCACACTTGGGTCATATCAATACCGATGACTTTACACATAGGCCATGTGGTGAGAAACCTTTCGCAGAGTGTCAGCGTCCAGGATTCTGAAGAATTCAAACTTTGGAATGTGCCCAGGGTAGCTAATAACATCCACAGCATTAACGATGTTATGGAAGATAGAGTCTTTGATTTTTTTTATTTTACCTGATGTCACAATATTCTCTGGGTCAAAACTTATATTCATCCACCAAGGTGTAATGCATGGATGACCCAGCTTCCCTAACCATTCTATGAGCATGTTGATTCTTTATCAACACACGGTCCAAGGCTAGACCTAATGTCAAAACGTCATCTCTCCTTTTGACACGTGAGGGTACCAAAACGCCATCTCAAGCAGTAGAAACAACTTTCCTTTTGACTTTGGCCTTAGCAGCAACACCATCTCTCTTTTGGGCTTCAACCTTAGCCTTTTTCTTAACCTCATACTCAAACTTTTTTTTAGATCTGGCCTCAATATCAGCCTTCTTCTTGGCCTCTTGCTAGAGCCTCTTCTAAAAATATGCCTTAATTGCATCACGATCAGTTTTCCTAGGTTCTATACCACAAGAAGGTTCAACTCAAAAAGTTAAAGAGGTTGGAGTTGAAGTTGCATAAGAAGTTTATAGTTAGCAACATTGCAATGAAAAGTTGGAGCTCACCAAAAAATTGGAAAAAAATTTACCTTCTTCAATCTCCTGATCATGTTCTCAAGCCTTGTCTGTAGTTGGAACATTGACTGCAAGTGGTGTTGGAGGTACTTCCTCTAATTCAACACCTCCTATGAGTGTGTAATATCCAAAGTGAGTAAACATTTTCATATTGAGACCCTCAAAAGTTGGGGGGTTGTGCGTGAAAATCCTCTCCACCAACCTTTTTTTAATATGGGGCAACTCAGGAGCCTTTTTCACTGATAAAAGTTGGACAAAAACATCATTATAGTTCAGTTAGTAGGAATGGGAGAACAGAAATAGAAAGTGTATGCACTGATGTTGTTAGTTCCACACCATTCGTGGGGAACTATGTCAGTTTGATTCCCCTCATCTGGGCCGAACTCCTATTCACCGGACAGGAACACAAATTTAATCTACCAATTATGATTGCTCATATGGGAAACCTTCACTAGCTTCAAATGCAAGTTACTTAGAGAGAAGTAATAGTAATCGAGGTCCTTTGCATTGTCTTTAAGACTATATATTCTCCTAAAGACTTCTCCAAAAATATCAAACCCCATGTGCATATTCTATTAAACCTTAGAGCCCAAAAATTTTCAGTAAATGTTGAGGGGAAGCTAAGTGGGAGATATACCATATCCTCTCAAGAGTAATCAAATTATAGGATTGACGGGCAGAAGAAATCCAACTTATAACACACAAATTGGGAATTAGATCTCATCAGCATAATGCCAATTATATACTCTCTTATCATAGTCCAATAATCTTTAAGGGCTGTTAATTGGGATAGAATTCAACCCTCGCAGTTCGTCCAGTTTGTAAGGACATATTTTGCACCATGTCCCTAGTATCTAACTTACAATGTGTATAACGTATCCTGTTACATCCGTCAAGGCAATTCAACTTCTCACATTAAAGAAAGCAGATTCGAATATAAGGCATCTTTAATCAAATTCTACGATGAGACGTAATTTTGGTACGGATTTAGTTTTGCTTTACTTAAATTTTTTACTTAGTATTGAGATATTTTTCTAAACTGTTTTTTTTTTATCAAAACGAGGCATTTTTATTAAATGTTTTCAAATAGTTTTCAAACAAGTTTTAAATCTTAAAATATATTTTTTTCATTTCACAGTCGTTCAAACGACTTTTCAATGTTGTTCAAATGACATTGACATGTCATTTGAAGCCCCGCTTATCATATGGATCAAACGATATTGACATATTATTTGATAGGTCGTCTGAAGCCCTGTTTCTCATATGGATCAAACGACCCCGTGCTATTTTGCGTTTTTGAGGTCGTTTGATACGTTGTTCGAAGGGTGCTTCTAAAGAGATGTCAATCTCATTTGAAAGAACCTAACATATCGCTCTAACGACATTCTGTTGCCTCAAAATTTGTGTTTTCCTATAAAAACCTATTTCATGAATTTTTTTATTAAGACTTTTTATTTACGCAAACTGCAGGATCGCTGTAATTAAGTCTTCACTTTTTGGGGCTAAAACCTATTTTTGATTCACACAAACAATCCCAATTACTTTTGTGAATCATCTTTGGAACCCAAACACTTCTTTATCGAAGTTATTCTTGTGGAGAGCTTTCTTCACTGCTGATCCTGGAGTCATTGTTGGTTCAAGGCTGCGGTCTTTGTGGGTTCTTGTGAGAATTCATTGTAGTATTTCTCTAAAGTGTTGTAAGTTGAGATTTTTAACCTTTAGTAAAATAAAGGTTTTGCCCTGCGGGGATTTTTCCTGAAATTATTTCTTTCTTTGCATGCTTAATTTGAATCACATAGTTGCATATTTAGGTTTTAATTAAAATTCGAAATTTGTGTGATTTCCATCTAATTACAAAAGTTTAATCCATTGAAATAATGCGCATTCACAAATAGGTATCACATCCCCTTTTACAAATTTTGATGAGAGCTTTTAGCAGTGTTTTACCCCTTTTTACTAATTGGTATCAGAGCAAGTTTCACCAAAATATCGTGAGATCCTTTTTTTCGTAATTTTTTTGTGATATCAATTGTTTTGAAAAATTGATTTTTGAAAAATCGCAATTTTTTCGATAGATAACTTATATAATCGGATGCCCCTCTTTGATGGCACAAATTTTGGCTATTGAAAATCCCGCATGAGATCTTGTTAAAAAGAAATTGATGAAAAAGTTTGGATCATATGTGAAAGAGGGTGAACTCCTCCCACTGTCACCATTGATAATGTTATTAATACTAAACCTTTGTCGGATTGGACTGAAGATAATTATAAATGGTTACCTATAATTTTCGAGGTCTTAGTGCTATTTCTGGAGCCGTCACCCCTGACGAGTTTCGTTGTATTATGGCATGCACCACGTCAAAAGAGGTATGGGATATCCTCCAATTGACATATGAGGGTACCAACGCAATTAAGGCATCAAAATTGCAAACTTTTACCACCCAGTTTGAGACTATCACTATGTTAAAGTCCGAGTGTTGTGATGAGTTTTATGCTAGGTTGTCAAACATTTTTAACACGAGTTTTAATTTGAGTGAGAATATTGAGGAGTCTAGAGTTGTTAAAAAGATTTTTAGGTCACTCCCATCCCGATTTATTCTTAAGGTCACTATTTTAAATTCTTTGGGGATATTACATACACTTAGGTTAGAAGAACTCGTAGGAGACCTTCAAACTTATGAGATCGATATGTTTAGCTTAAAGATAAAGGGATAACGTTAAAGACTCAGGTTAAGAGTTTGTGAGTCTGATTCTGAGGTTGAGGTTGATTTAGATGACTTGGCCTTGTTTTCTAAAAATTTGAACAAGTTTATCAAATTTTCCAAAGAAAATTCTTCCAATAAAAAGATTTTTGAGAAAATAAAAAAGAAAGATGAGGTCAAGGATAACGGTGAGAAAGAGGAAGATATAAGGTGTTATAAGTGTGAGGAAAAAGGGCAAAAATATTTTAAGTGTCCCACTATGCGAAAGAGAAAGGGCATGAACATTTTTAATACGACCACTCTTCGCGATAGTGACATTGAGTTGGATGATTCCGGGAATGAATCACCACATGAAAACTGCATTGCTTTCATGGCTAGTCTTGTAAGCACATCTAGTTTATCCTATTATGATGAGGACACTTGTAAACCTAAGAGCCTCGATGATGTTTCGATCCATTCGGGGGATAGTGAGTGTGAGAACGATACCGCAAGTGAGGGATAAGGGTATCTCCAAAAAACGTTTAGAGTTTTGTACATCGAGACTTTAAAAATAAAAAATTTAAATAAAGAGTCAGGTCTTAAGGTGTTAGATTTTGAGAGAGAGATAGAAGTTTTGAGAGTGTGTGAGGCGTCAGTGAGTCAACTCAAGAAGGTGAAAGTTTCTTTATGTGAGCAGTTGATCGTCTTAGGCAGAAAACAAAGTGAGTTGACCAATGTCGTGGCTATTTTTATGGGAGATTTTCAATATTCATTGGAGACTCGTGAGAAACTTAAAGCCCGTGTATCCCAACTTGAGAGATATCTCGAACATTCTCGGTAGGTCAAAGTTACTATAGAGGACATATCTAAAATGGTAGGAAAGATGCTCCTCGGTCCCGCTTTCGGTAATGTTGAGAGACTAGGTATAAGTTATGATGGTGCATCTACTTCCCATGTTGCACCCGAGCCAATTCCAGAGTTTGTTATAGATACATATGGCTTTCAACCTAACCCACATAGGCGTCCATTGCCCTATAGGAGAGCGCATCCTAGATGTTTTGAGAGAGATGTTCCTAGGTCCGTGCATGTTTGTTCCCATTGCAAGAAAAGAGGACACCTTAGAGAATTTTTCTTTAAGTTGGGTAGTGTGTCTGATTGGTATTTAACACGTTATACCACTCCACGTGTTCCCGCACGTACTTCCACACATGTTACTCCACATGCTCCCGCACATCACATGAAAGATTTTGAGCACTTTCGAGAGCAAGTTGAGTATTTGGTCAAAACTTCACATGATTTGATGGATGTTTTTCATAAGATGTCACCACCTTTGAAAAACTCATACGAACCTAATGATTGAGGTTCAGACTTGTTTGCTAGCATAGGTTGATTTTCATGTTTATATCATTCATGCCTATTGCTAGTGTGTACTACCATTATATTTAGCTTTTTTCCATTTTGATTATTTTTTGAAAAATAAAAAAAGAGTCTCATTTTTTAATTTTTTTAAAAAAAATACAAAAAGATTTTCAATTTTTTTAAAAAGTGAAAAAGCCAAAACATTTTATTTTTGATAATTATTTTTGAAAAACACAAAATAATTTTTGTATTTCTTTTGACACCATATATGGATGGACATTTAGGATGACCAAGTCACAATATCATTCCATTATCAATGTGACTATTTGATAGTGTTTTGAGATGCAATATCATTTCATCCATGTGCTTTATAAGGTTTGGATTCATTCAGATGTGATTAGTGATTACTTTTTACATGTTCGACTCATGATATCCTTTAATGTACACGTGCATGAATTTGTTTGAATATTGTACTTGTCTATGACTTGTTAATCGAAGTGTTTTCATCTCAATCCTCTCTTTAAAATGAATTAAATGCAATAAAACGAGATAATAAAAGCAATGAATGTAAGAATCGTTGCCCATGGGAGTTTGTTTAGCATTGAAAAATTATGAGTTTACACAAGAAAGGGCTACGAGAGGCAAGTGAACTCATCATGAAAGTCACTGTTTAAAAAGGGCTCAAGAAACAATTAAGGAAATAGAAAGAGCAATATGCCAAAAAGGGGCCAAATAGTTTAGTTTTATTGATCTTTCAATAGAAAAAATAGAAAATAAGATCATGTTTATATTTTGAGGGAGTTTGGTTAGAAATTCAACGGGTCTCGACGTACTGACAAAGTCTTGAGAAACATTACATAGTTTTAGATGTTATTGGTGTGTAAATCATTTTAGACTTTGATTTGTCAATTAGATTGAGACGATATCATTTGAATTCAATATTTTTACACCTAAGGACGATTTTGAGTTCATTCGTTAGGAGCATCCAAAATTAATCGTGCACATATGTCATGATTTTTTGAGTTAATTTTCCTATCAAATTTTTTCACATCCATTCATTCCGTTTCCACGATTTGGTTATCCTGGTGTTAGTTCATGGTTTGTGTTGTTTTGTAAAATTATTTTTGCTTAAAAAATATTTGAAAATTTAAAAATAGTTTGTGAAACCTTTTGAGATTATTTTTGCATGAGCTTAATTTGATATATGCTTGTCGTGACCCACTCCGATTTATTATTGTTTATTCTTTTCCTTAAATATTTCATATAGATAAAAAGGGAAGAACGAATTATGAATTATGGGGTTATGACAGATTGGATTGGATTATGGTGGGGAATTGATTGAATTGATTTTATTTTTATCTCATTTCAAACTCGATACGTCACGAAGGTATATTCTTTATTTATTATGTTTAGGAACTTAATGAGCATTTGAAAAAAACACAAAAGAAGATCAAGAGAAAGCAAAGATATTTGAAGATTTGAAAGTTGAAGTTTTTTGAATAATTGCACATTTAGTATCTTTCCATTTTTGAATTTTTGGGAGGGTATTAGATTTGAATCAGAGATTTGTTGATAATTCGAATATTTTTATTTTGTACCAGAATAGACATAGGGGGAGATTTGCAACCACATATTTTCCATCATGTCTCGAGTATCCAGTTTACATTATATATGGCATATCATGTTGCATCCGTCAAGGCAATTCGAGTTTTCACGTTCAAGAAGAAGGATCTGAATATAAGGCATCTTCAACAAAGTTTTACAACGAGACGTAATTTTGGTATGGATTTATTTTTGTGTTACTTAGATTTACTAACTAAGTATTGGAATATTTTCTAAACTAGTTTTTATCAAAACTAGATTTATTTTTGTGTTAAAGTTTTCAAATAGTTTTCGAACAGGTTTTAAATCCTAAAACATATTTTTTCACTTTACAGTCATTCAAATGACTTTGCAATGTCGTTCAAACGACATTGACATGTCGGTTTATAGGTCGTTTGAAGTCCCCTTCTCATATGGATCAAATTACATTAACATGTCATTTGATAGGTCGTTTGAAGCCCTACTTCTTATATGGATCAAACGATCCCCTACTGTTTTATATTTTTGAGGTCGTTTGATACGACATTCGAAGGGTGATTCTAACAAGATGTCAATCTCATTTGAACGAACCTAAGATCTCATTCTAATGACATTCTATTCGAAGGGTGATTCTAACAAGATGTCAATCTCATTTGAACGAACCTAAGATCTCATTCTAATGACATTCTATCGCCTTGAAATTCGCGTTTGCATATAAAAACCTATTTCATGAAGATTTTTCATTATGAGTTTTCGTTTACACAAATTGCAGAACTAATACAATTAAGTCTTCACTTTTTGGGGGTAAAACCTATTTTTGATTCACACAAACAATCCCAACTACTTTTATGAATCATATTTGGAACCCAAACACTTATTTATTGAAGTTATTCTTGTGGAGATCTTTATTCACTGCTGATCTTGGGGATACTCTAGGGTATTCACTACTGAAGGAGGAACTGCGATTCTTGTGATTATCGAGGGAGTCATTGTTGGTTCAAGGATGCAGTATTTCTAGGTTCTTACGGGAATTCATTGTAATATTTCTCTAAAGTGTTGCAAGTTTCGATTTCCTAACTTTAGTGAAATAAAGGCTTTACCCTGCGGGAATTTTGCCTGAAATTGTTTGTTTCTTTGCATGTTTAATTTAAATCACATAGTTACATGTTTAGTATTTAATTAAAATTTGGAATTTGTGTGATTGGAATCTGATTAAATTAGTTTAATCCATTGAAATATTTTGCATTCATAAATTAGTATCACATCCCCTTTTACAAATTTTGATCAAAGCTTTTAGCTAGGTTTTTACCCTTTTACACAGTTTGTCCTCGATTATTTCAAAGCTATGATACTTAGCCTGAATGCTAGCAACATCGAAAGAACTACTAGAGGCTCTCGTCTCTTCATTAGGGATGACAATATGTAATGTTGAAGGCATTGTTAGAGCCTTAGAGATGGCCTCCTCGGTTGAAGTCCTGAGATTAATTATAGGCACCTCAGAATTTGTGTTGGCATAATTACTTCCAACAGGCTTACAGTTAACACCATCTGAGCTGGTAGAAGATTAAAACTCTGACATGCTATACTCTACAACTGGGGGGTTGTAAAGCAGACCCATCACCAGAGGGAATCTTATGGGTGAAATTAGGATGGTCTGGATTGTCTTAAGGACTAAGGGTTTATAAAGAAAGTGGTCACTTAGCCTCATAGAAACTAGGACATAATATACAATTTAACACTATTTCAACCCCAGAGTTTTCACTGATAAAGGTTAGGCTTTGGAGGGAAGAAAAGACTTGGGGGATGTATGGTTTCTAGGTAAATGATTTAGGTAAGAAAAGACCCAAAACACCTAAAAGAAACCTAAAACTATGAAAACCTAGTCCAGCAACGCAATGGCCACCCATAATGTGTGATTTTCCAACTAAATGTCAATCAACAACCAAACCAACAGCAAAAATCAACAAAATCAAGAAACATCCATAGAAAATGGATAAATGAGCAGAAAAACCCATAGAGAACTACATAATTTTGGAAAAACTTATGTGGAACGCTAGATCATAAAAGATATCTCAGAAAACTGCTCAAAGATGGCCAATACGAAACTAGGTAAATAATTCATTGCTAGAAATAAGCTTTAAAATAGGAAAACAATCGGTAATGGCAGAAAATAAGAAGCGATTAGCCGAACAAGAAAGGGGTTTGAACAAGGGAAGTTTTTCTCTCTTTAAGGTTTGCGTGTAAAAGGCATGGATGCGAAAAGGATGAAATGACATTGACACGGTTTCTAATACTTTTAAGGTGGTAATGATTGCTTTTTATAAAAATGGATCACATAAAATTTTAGGAGTATAACTGACGTTTTGGAAAGACACGCACACTGCTCTAGATGCATGCTCATTAAATACGTATGTCATTGCTACCAGTGCCTGACATGTGGCAACCTCAAGCCAAAGTAAAAAATTCTAAAAATTTCACAAGTAATTGTGCTCGTCCACAAATGAGCCGATGACATTCTGAGCCGATGAGATCCTCATAATCCCACAAGAACACAAGTCGATGATACTTCAGAGTTAAAACATCACTCACCCAGTCGTCTCGAGACATAACCAATAGACATGATACTTCAGAGAATATTCTACAAGCTATAATCGTGAACAAAGTCTTGAGGACTATTATTATACTGTAAATATGGTATGGTTTGTGGACCAATCAAAAGAGGACATGTGGACTTATCACTTACTTAAATGAAGTCATCTTATGTAGCAATCTGATCGATCTAGGAAATCTGGTTGGGCCTAGCAGTCTTGGCAAGTCTTTTAACCTTGTTAGTTAGCATTCATCTAACACTGCTAAGTAACTACGTTATATCAAGCATGTATTGTGGGATTGGATGATGTCAGCAACACATACCTGGGGAGATATGCAAATATTCGCCCCATGTGCCCATAACTAACTTCATGATTATTACCTTACCTCACATGTAAGGTGTGTACTTGCCTAACTTATAAAGGCAAGTCACGTGTAACTCTCTTTTCTCTCTTTTCTAACAACCTATGAATAATACACACACACATATGCGCATTTTTGGGAGATCCTAGATATTTTTTCATACTGTTATGATGTTAAGTTGTAGAGAGAATTTGAGAGATTCATTATTGTATCCATCCATGGATTTTACCCAGTAATTAGATATAATAAACACTGCACCTATGAACATAGGAACCACTTTTGTGACAAACCATGTAAATTCAATCTTATTTATGTTCCTCTCATCTCTTTACTTTTTTTCTAGTTTAGTATTTCGGTAGTTTACATCTCTTATTTATTATTTGCTCATAATTCATATACCCAATCTAAGACAAATTAGTATACTAGTTTTAGGTGATAACAAGAAACTTTTGATTATTGCAACAATCGCATGGATGTTACTAATGTTGTGCATCATAAGTGTTGTACCAAATCAGGTCATTTGTGATGCAAGGCACTGCCACATACCATCATATCTGGAACCATAGTTGCAAACTAGTCACTTCCACATATCAACTGCCTAGTTGAAATGTTCAGTGGTACAACATAAGTACTTCCTATAAAAATCTATAAATAGGTATCTTCATGCATTGTAATAGAGGAACCAAATGAAATACGGAGGGAAAAGAGTTCGCGAGTGAGATCCTAGTTTAAAAGATAATTAAATAATATTTTATTTTCATAATAAAAATTCAACCGAAGACATGTGTCTTACCAACTATCTTCATCTATGTGTGTATGACCTTTTAGGAATTCACAATCAAATATCAAGAGCATTTCTACAAAAAGAAGTAAGGGAATAAAGTCAAAACAAAAGATCACAAAGATATTAAATATCTCAACAAGGTCAAAAGATTCAAGGGATTAACACACAATGTAATTTGTCTTTTGAGAGATATTTGGGATTCAATGTAAGGTAAAAACTCTCTTAGTTGGTTTGAATATTCTGTAAAATGACTCACCTATAAATAACACCTTTGGGGAAATTTTAGAAAACTTTTATATATATTTTCAAAGAAACAAATTCAAAGAAGCTTATATTGTCAATATCGTTAGTTATCCTTGGACCGACTCAAATTGGAACAAAATTAGGATTTTTAGTCGAATAAGTTTAGTATTTTTCAAAAAACTTTAATACAGTCGAATAATTCTAAACATAGTCAACTAAGTTAAATTTTCTCATCTCGTAACAGATATGAATGACTAGTTTTTCAGAATAACTTTTGAAACTTTACCAAATCTCTCCCAAACAACTAGTTTTATTCAAGATACCATGGATACACCGATTGAAATAAAAAAACTTAACTTTGGATATTGAAACATACACAACACTTATAATAAATCTCGCCCCACAGTTCAGTAATAAAATAACCAAATTAAATCAAACAAAAAATGAAATACCAAATATAAGAGAGAGAAAATCATAGTTCTCAAACTTAGACTTGGTTTCATCAAAGATTCATTCTCAAGGTCTTTATCAATAAGGGGATTTATATTAAATATGATTTATAACGAGTTCAACATCAAGGCGTTTGTCATAATCAATTAAGGGTTTCTCTATATAACAAGTTCGACATAAAAAGTCCTACGAAGAATATCTAGGGTTCAAAAAAGGTGCATCCTCTATGACAAACGAAACATGTTATCCAATAAAAACATTAAGGCTTCATATTTGACAAAAATAATCAAAGGTTCATCTTTTCCATAAGATTTAAGGTGCTTCTTCAACAAGTTTCCATGGCTTCAAGCAAAACTCCACCACTTAATAGCTAGTACATTAAAATAAATGCTCTTATTAGTTCTCGCCCTTCATATCTTTTCCTTATGATTCACTGTATCTTCAAGAGTAGTAGTTCCTTGGTTGCAAGCTTCCAAAAAGGTATTGATTTCTTTTGAGTTCTCATGCATGATTGGGAAAATAGTTTAGATAGTGATTCAAAGGATGCCACTACTCATTAGTAAGGTATTAGTTATCACCACCAATGGACCATAAGATAATGGAGTTCCATAAGTTCCATCTTGAGGAGTGTATGGTGGGAGGACTCTGAAGAACAATAAAAATGCGCGGGTCAATTTTTCTTCCATATACTCTCTATACATTCATGATTTATGTTTAATGTGTGTAATATTTATTTTTATAGAATATGGATGGGTATGACATATTAGATAATGAAAAAAAATGATATTTATCCAAATATTAAAGATTTTAAAATGATAAAACTTATTTCAAAGAAAAGATGGACCACTAAACTACAAGAATGATTTGTGAAAATAAAAAAAAAAGTTTGAAATTGCAAAAATACATATATTATATATAATCCCAATCACTCCCCATCTTGGGTGTATTTTTGGACCCACCAATTGCTATAAGAGCCTAAATTATATATACATGATTTTGAAAATGTATATTTTGAGTTTAAATAACAAACTTTAAAGATAGATGTTAAGAAAAAGTTTTTAAGTGAAAATAATCGTTATAAGAAGCAAGGTTGTTAAAAAAATACATGTTTGAAAATTAAAATTCTTTTGGAAAAAAGATAACTTGGAGAGTGAAAATAGATTTGTGATAAGAATTTAGAAAGTGATGGTTGTAAAATGTATTTGAAAAATATTTTTGTAAAAGAACATACACACTCATATCGATGAGAGAATATGATTTTCTCGATTTAGTATGGTCATGTCATAATACCCCATAATTTTAATGCATTAACTAAAGGGGCATATACCAAATAGTCTCTCGAATTTTTTTAATACACGTTTAGTACAAACCTTTTTATTTTGCACCAAAAAGTCATTCACCATGCCAAAAAGGCTTTACCATGCCTCTTCCGCGACCCTTTAAAGATAAGAGAATAAGGGACTTTTTGGTAAAAAATAAAAGGCTTGGACTAAATGTGTATTGAAAAATATTTGAGGGACTTTTTCGTATTTGATCCTAAAATAAATGGTGAAATTTATTATTTATGTTTATATGTGCCTGCAGTGACATGTGATGTCACTATTTATATTTTCATATGTATTGTGATTATGTGTATATTATTCGGAATTGAAATTTGAGTGGAATTAATACACAAGTAATGATTTAATAATTATTTAATAAATAATTTAAGAAGTATTAATCTTATACTCATACCGGTTAAAAGATTTGGGATATTAGTAAGGTATATTAGTTGGGTACTTTGGAATGACATTTGGGAAATATAGAATGTTTAATTAGGACTTAAAAGTAATGGGTTTTAATCCCTATGGGTTAATATATAACTTGGAATAAGTTTTGGGCGATTTGGATATGATTTTGGTCATAATGGATCAAGGCTAGTAAGGGAACCAACTCTAATTTCGTGGATAGAAATATGAAAAGGGAGATTAGGGTTAATATAAATCATTTTAACACCTTAGAAGAAAAACACTAAAGTTGAAAAAGGGAGGCTACTTGGAGGAGAAGAAATCGAGGACAATTGGACTTCCAGAGGAAGGAATTGAGCTAATTTGGATTGGAATCTCACATCATTGATCTAGCCAAGTTTACTTTGTATAAAGATATAATTGATTTTGTATTATAATCTCATTATTCATTGGATTCTAAACTTAAATTTAGTATAGTTTGAGTTAGTTGTTAAAAATATGATTTTATGGATTATTAAATTTGGAAATTTATGTTAAACTCCATGTTTCTAGAATAATTGATGAAATGTGTCAATATGAATAAATTGTTATTTGAATATGTTAGAATTGTATAATTGAGGATAGTTATCTTTATATGTTATGAAATTGTTGAGAAATTTGGGATTTAGGGATAAAAGTGAATTCTAGGGTTAAAAACCTTTAAATCTAGAAATATGACTCAAATTATTATATAAATCAACTAAAAATTGTAAGGTTAAAAAATAATGACATTTTTTAAAGTTAGAACGACAAATTAGGATACAATTAGAGGTGTTAGGTCCTTATAGTATATGATAATGGACATTCAACATATAGGCATTAAGACAGGGATTATTGGTTAGAGAAAAAGGGAATTCTGGAAGGTTTCATAATTTATCAGTGCGAAAGGCCAGAATTGTGGTTCGTGCATATGGTCCATGCAAACAGACATGGTTTAGGGTTGTGCACATGGTTAAGGAAAATTTGGTAGTTTAATCTAATTTAGTGATAATGGAATGTGGGATGGACTTTGGGACATAGACTTTATTAAGATACTGACCAAAGAACATTAATTATGCGGGTTTAATTACTTAAGTAGGAGGTAAGTAAGATAGTGTTTGGATGACAAACATTAAATCCTTATGTGTAGTAGGTTTACTTACTTTGTTTATTATGTGTGACAAACCGGTCATATGTACTCGTGGGATACGTATTAGAGGGGATATATGCATTGGGGACGAGAGGCAATGATTACATTAGCACCTTAATGCGAAAGTTATGTTTATCTTGATTGAGTGACGATGACTACGTGGGTACACTGATACGAGGAAATAATTTTACCTTAGTTATGATTACCCCGGACACTACGTGATGAAATTCTCTTTGTATCTTGAGTAAGATGCTCGAGTTGATACTTTTATATAGGTTTGGGTATGGATCTATATGATTGGTGTGAAGGCATAATGATTACCCCTTTGAAAATGATTTGATGTTGTAGGTGTACGACAAACTATAACTATGCCTAGTACGCATGAGAAATCCTTAAAGGCGGTAGGATAAGGGCCTTTGTATGAGTTACGAGTGTTAGGTCATGCTCATATTATGTGGATATAGAAGTAGGGAATACACTTATTAAGATATTATACAATTGAGATGTATGAGATGATTAATTAGCGAATACTTCTATTGATATATGATACAATTGAGATGCATAAGATGATTAAAATTAGAATTTGTGATTATAAAACAACTATGATTAGTAAGACTTTATAATTAGGGAATATGGACTTTGTATTAGATCCATGTAATAGGTAGGGTTGATTTGTATTAAACTACTAATGTAATAGGTAGGGTGACATAGCTACCTATGTCCTAAAAATATAAGAAGAAGATGTGTAGTTTATTATAACCCAAACTCAATTGTATTCTTATACTATGTAGGCTTGCTATTAACGTCAATGTTGACTTCAATTTTTAGGACATAGGTAGCTATGTCACCTCTACCCAGAGATTATTTTAGTAGTTTAATTTACGTTGATATAGTTGTAGTTACACAATGGTACTAGTATTATTGGTTGGTTTGGTATCTGTGGTTCACCTATGGTATCTGTGGTTCACCTATGGTATCTTTTAATTATATTTTTATGCATTTAGTTTTTATTATAGTCATACGTAGAATGATATACAATCATTTGATTACCATGAGTTTGTATTAGACCTGATCAATCTATTATTAAACTTTATGTGGTGTTACAGTTGGTATCATAGAATTCGAGATTCTAGTGTTTTAGGGATCTTGGGTGCGTCCGTTACTTTTTCCCATTGCATTCTCTAATTATTGTAGACCTTTACCATTTAGGATTTGTACTATGTACAATAGTGAATGATTGGGGAGTTTTATGACGTTATTACAGACGAACGGTTCTAATAATATTGATTGTATCTGGAGGGTACCTTTTTTGGATTTTCTTTGTGAGACATCCCATACATGAGGTTGACCTCGATCGAGAGTTAGTAACTTTTGGGCGTGAGACCTTAGAAAGTACTTAGCATATGGATCGAGGATAAGTGTTTTTACTAACTATTCGTAATGATATTAGAAGTATGGTTTTAAAAATCTCATCCATTTCGCTGCATGGTAATCGATATGAGGAGGAGTTTAACTGTCTTTTTTTCTACACTAGAAGAGGTTGGTACAGAGGTGAAGAACAATGTTCGCATTATTTGCATCAGTGCGGGATGATTTTATTTTGAATGGGAATATACCATACATGAATGGGTTGTCAAGTTTTATTGGGTAAACCTTTAGTTATCACTTACATTCAGATGGTGGGAGTCACCTTACTACATCAGTAGGATTGCCTTACCCATCTAAAGGATAAAGTTCTTATGATTTTGAAGATAGAGTACAAAGTAGTTCCAAATTAATGAAGTCGGTGTAGAGTTGACCCAGTGGGTAAAACCTCACTAGTAAAAGGAACCACATTGGGGGAGTAAACCCCAAGAGGTTTTTAAGAGTAGAAAATATGATCTATTATAGCTAGTAGAGACAAGGAAATTATGACCAGTATGGTAAGAACCAATGAGAGAAGGCCCAATGAGATAAATTTTAACAGAAACGACTATAGAGGTAAGTTTAGCAAGGACGTAAGTACAACCACCATTTAGATAGTTTCTTTAAACAAATTTGTTTCACTTGTGGTGAGTGAGACCACTTAGTGAGTAGAAGGTGTAAAATGACTTATGTTATTGAGGATAGTAGCGGGGGATGGGTAAAATTATATTTATGGCTCATGCGCTTGAGTGTGACTTATACATCGAGGAGTCATCATTCTTTATCAGTAGTATGTTTAATACGATTATGAGGTATATAAATATTATCTACCGGATTTATTTATATGTGGATACCCCAACGGGTGGGTGCTTCTTTACATCGTGGTTATAAAGGCGTGAAAGTTTGTTGGTCGACTTGAGTGTTTAGACGCTTTGTGAGTATATGAACTATTTGTGGTAGGTTTTTACGATTTTTATTTTTGGGCAGGGTATGTTTCTTATAGTTATTCCTAGTTCGAGAGAGGGTATAACACGCACTCTTATTAGATAGATGCAACTTTATCACAGGAGTTCATCCTATCGTTAGACTCGATGCCGAGTGTCTTGTAGTTCCCGAATGTATTTGATGAGTTAACATGACTACCACTAGTTAGAAAGGTAGACTTTTGTATATATTTGGATATGGGTACCACGCCCATTATGAGGGAAACATACCGTATAAATTCATTACAAATGAGGTATACAAGTGGCCAAGTTCAATAGTTTTTTAGCCAGGGGTTCATACGGAGGAGCATGTGCCCTTGATGAGCTCGATTTGGTTTTTAAATAAGAAGTAAGGGTCGCTCTAATTATGTGTAAACTATCAGGATATCAATAAGGTTATGATACACCATAAGCATATGGTTCCTCGTATCGATGATCTCTATGATAAGTTGAGAGGTGCATCATTATTTTCCAAGATTGAGTTGCACTCATTGTAATACCAGTTCAGGGTTAACATGGAGGCGTACGTGGATGACATACTTACTAAAAGAAAGGCGCCCGCTGACCATATTAAAGACCTCGGGAAGACCTTAGAAAAATTGGAGAAGTACCAGATGAAGCTGAACCTCGCCACGTGCATTTTTTGAGTAAAAAAAGGCATGTTCATAGGTTTATCATTAATCGATGGGGTATTGAAGCTAACCCAGATATGATCCAGGCTCTACTCAATATGAAATCTCCCACAACGAAGAAGGATGTACAAAGGCTAATAGGGCGAGTGGCTTCTGTGAACAGGTTCGTCTCTAGAGCCACTGAAAAATGCTTGCCTTTCTTCAAGGTGTTGCAAAAGTCGTTCGAATGGAATGAAGAATGCGAAAATTCATTCATTGAACTGAAGCATTACATGGGTTCCCCACCTCTCTTATCACGACCAGTTATCGATAAAACACTCTACTTATATCTCGTAGTGTCCAAATCAGTTGTTAGTTCAGCATTGGTGGGGCAAGAGGAAGGGGTCCAGAAACCAGTTTATTATACTAATGGAGCATACCAGGGAACTAAGGTTCTGAATGGAGAAATTATTGCTGGCATTAAGAGAAGCTTCACGAAGGATGAAGCCATACTTTCAGGCCCACATTATTGTGATCTACATGAATATGCCTCTTTGACAAGCCCTATGTAAACTAGAAAAATCATGGCTTGGGAGATTGATCTAGGTGCATATGATATACAATATGAACCAAGAACTGCTATAAAAGGGTAGGTTTTGTCGGATTTCATTGTCGAGTTCACTTATGAGGAAAAACCTTCTAAGGAAACTCCTCCAAGAGAAAGATCTGTTCCCATCAATAAAAAGTCACACCCAGAGGAAACCATAGATCCTAACAGCACCGATCATACTCCTAAGGGAGAGAGAAGCAGCTGGATAGTGTGACGAGTCCCATCATAAACTTTTTCAAATTAGGAAAATGGAAGAAGCATACTTCGACCGCGATAACGCAATATGGAAGTCGTATGTTTATGGGTCATCCTATTCTGCAGGAAGTGGTGCATGCATTATTATCGCCACGCCTGACGAGATACACATAGAATATGCGCTGAATTTTTAATTAGAAGCCTCCAATAATGAAGCCCAATATAATGATCTAAGTATTGTACTAAGTTTATCTTCATCCATGGGAGCTGTCCACATTTCAGCACATAGCGACTCCTAGCTAGTTGTCAACCAGATATTAAGGGTCTACGAAGATAGGGAGGAGTGCATGGAAAAATACCTAGCCATTGTACAACAAAGGTTGGAAAGTTATGTGGAGGAAAAAATAGTAAGAATCCTCAGATTGGAAAACGTCCGTGCAGACACCCTGGCTAAGCTGGCATCGACAATAAGGACATCTTTATGAAGGACAATACTAGTTTAAGCTTTGGCGCATAGGAGCATTGAGGAAGATCATCATAAAATTATTGAGGTGAATTTGGGACCATCATGGATGGACCCCATATGAGCATACATTTAGGATGGAAAGATACCTGTAGATTCGAATGAAGCCAGAAAGCTACGCTATAAGGCAACTCAGTATGTTATGGATGCGGGAGTACTATATAAGCGAGGGTACACCGTCCCACTATTGAAATGTGTTCACCCTATGGAAGTCAAGAAACTTATTAAGGAGGTGTATGAAGGATGTTGCGGATCCCATTCCACTAAAATATCATTGGTTAAGCGTATAGTAACTCAAGGATAATACTGGCCGACCATGAAGGCTGACTGCGCAGATTATGCAACAAATTCCAGAGGTTCACAAAGATCCACCGTTCCCCCGAGGCTCCATTAACTCTAATTGTAACATTATAGCCATTCTCTATGTGGGGAATCGATTTGGTCTACCCATTGCTGAGGATGGAAGGGAGATATAAATACCTAGTGGTGGTAGTGGACTACTTCATGAAGTGGGTGGAAATAGATGAATTGGTAAAAATACTTATGAAAGGGTATTCTAGTTTATCTGGAAGATGATCATACACTTATACGACATGAAATTTAGGTTCATCATAGACCACATCACGCAACTTGATAACTAAGATTTTGAATACTACTGCACCAGGTCAAACATTCGAAAACTACACTCCGCACCGGATCATCCACAATGCCATGACCAAACTGAGGTCACCAGTAGGACAATCTTGGATGGAATGAAGGAAAGGCTTAATGATGCAAAAGGGATTTGGATCAAAGAACTCCATAGCGTACTTTAGGTCTATAGGACCACCCCATAAACAACTATTGAAGAAATACCGAATATGCTAGCCTTCGGCACAAAATCGATCATCCCTTCTAAAATAGGCCTCCCCAGCCACATAGTCCTTAATTTTGATTCTCAAAGAAGTGACCTAGCAAAAAGATTAGATTTTGACTTGTTAGAAGGTGCCAGGAGAAGCGCATTATTATGGGTGGCCACCTACCCCAGCAAGGAGTTGTACGTTACTATAACCGCTGGGTGAAGGCGAATAACTTGAAGGAAGGTGACTATACCCTCAAGAAAGTGATATAGAAAAATAACAAGATCGAGCCCAATTGGCTTGGGCCTTACTGGGTAACTAGCATTATTAGGCCTGGGACTTACCGCATTGAAACATTTGAGGGAGAACAGTTCAAAAAACCCTGGAATTTGAAATATATTAGAAAAAATTATCAATAGTTCATTAGTCATTTAAGTTATGCATCTCGCACTGTTGCAATTAATAAAATGGGATCTTCCTGTTAAGTCCTATTTACATGGGACATTTCCTAATAGGTCTTATCGCAACATTTTTTCCTTAATAGGTCCTATTTGTACATACAGTGAATATTCACTGTATGTTTACAAATAGGACCTATTGAAATAAAAAAGAACATTCATACGACCTAATGGAGAAAAAAAATATTAGGACCTATTGAACTACTTACTTAGTAAACGGGACTAATTAGTAAAAAACCCTTAATAAAATGATGTTTTCATCTCTCATTTCATTGACTTCTTTCCGGCATGAGATGCAGTTAACATATCTAAATTGTGATGCCAAATAGGACAGCGTCAGAACAAAAATACTTGATAATTTTATAAACTTGTTCTCACAAGTTCACAAAACCCATGTACAACCTCATAGGTCATGAACAAGGTAGTCGACTAAAAGACTGCATGACCTCAAAGATTGTGAATAGTTAAACTCGTATAAACTTTCTCTCACAAGTTTACCAAACCCTTGTATGACTTCATAGGTCGCGAATGAGGTGGTTAACCAAAACACTTGTACGACCTCATAGGTCGCAAATGAGGTGGTAGGCTAAAATAATATACGACCGTAAAGGTCGCGAATAGTTAAACTTATATAAACATGTTCTCACATGTTTACCAAACCCTTGTACGACCTCATAGGTCACGGACATGGTAGTCAGCTAAAACCCTTTTACGACCTCTTAGGTCACGAACGAAGTGGTCGGCTAGAAGACTATAGACCCTTAAAGGTCGCGAACAATTAAAATTGTATAAACTTATTCTCACAAGTTTACCAAACCCTTGTATGGCCTCATAGGTCACGAACGAAGTGGTCAGGTAAAAGATTGTACGACCTAATAGGTCACGAGAAGTTCAACTTATACAAACTTATTACCATAAGGATCGCAAACAAAGCGATCATTGTAAACACTTGGTACGACCTCATGAGTTGTAAACAGAAATATTTTCAATAAGAATTCAACACCAAGATATAAGCAAGAAGATTGGCAAGCCACATTCAATTATAGAAAGAGTAAGGCAACCAGAATCGTTTCATATATATACCAAAATAAAAATCCATCACTTGACAAATACAAAGCAACAAGAGAAAAATATATACAAAAAGTCATCAAACATGGCCAGGGGTATAACCATTAGTTGGAGGGTCACCACCTTCCTCCCTAGCGAAGATTGATGCCTCTTCATCATCTCCCTGCCATTTGATCACCGTTGCAAAAATATCAGGGTAATGAGTTGACACCTTCTTCTTCCCGAAAGTAACCAAGACATTCAGTATTGAATTCTTTTGACGACTTGTAAACCTCAATAGTTACAATCCTGGAAAAAACAAGGGCATCCTATGTAGCTTCTAACTCTGTAATAAGGACAAACTTTTCCTATTCAAACTTCTACCACTCAGTATCAAGTTCCTTATTCAAACTCCTGATCTTATCATTGTCATCATCTGAATTTTCCTTGAGAGTGGTGTTCTCACCTTCCACCTTGATCAGTCCCTCCATCCTCTTCATCAATTGCTTATTCACCTCCTTCAGTTCGACAGAAATCTTATCGTACCCAACCTTCAATGTCTTGTTCTCCTCGACAAGATCGTTATAGGATACATAGCTCACTAAGGACTTTTTCCATAAAATAGTATAGGTCCTAGACACCTGGTAGACAAATAGGAGGACGCAATCAATACACAACATCAACACCAAAGATCAATAAAAAGTTTAGAAAAAAATTCATACCATTGACAATCGATGATGTGCTAGAGTCCACAAGGAATTTGGGTCAGCACACCTCAAGAACTCAAAGTCCTTCACATGACCCATGAAACTAAATAGGTCGACAACTTTTTTGGCACGATAGAATATGAAGTCTTAATCTGCCTTCAGATCTTCATAGGTCACCTTGTGGTCAGGATCAAACTCAAATTCAGGAACCTTTTAGTAACAAGAAGTATGGCCCGAACAAGAAGCAAGACTAGGCTTCGAGGTACGATCAATCCCTTTAACAACTTACGCTAGGGCTGCCTATCTTCCTCTTCCTCCCGAGGTCTCTTATCTTTAGCGGATTGATCCATGGGGGCTTTACCCTTAGATTTTGCGATGGCTATAACTTTCTACTGGTGAGTGTTTTGGTCAACTACCTTATAAGCAACAACTTGCTCGATCCCACTCTACTTTGGGCCAGCACCAACTCTTTTTTTCCTAGCCTCGCTAAGGCCTTGCAATTAATGTGACGAGGGGACATTCCCTGTGTTTCCTTAGATGGATGCTCCTCTACTCCTGAAAGGATGACATACATAGACATCAACATATAGAATCTAAGCATAAAAAGAGGAAAAAATAGGTGCTAGTATAACTTACCTATTTCAACACTTCCTTCCTCAACCCTAGGCTGATCACCTGTGTCAAGATGAGTCTTCTACGCCACACAACCTTTTAATGTCACCTCAAACTCTAATGGGGCCCTACCAACAAGAGGATTATGGTACCCATCAACGATGAATTTTTCAGTAGTAAATAAACCCTCAAATTTAGGAGGCTTTTTTTCATAATATGTCACAACGAGGTCAACTAAAGACTTGGGCATCTTGGGGGCACGCTTCACTAAAATAAGCAAAACATAATAGTAATCTCAGAACGGTAAGATGACCAGAGTAAAGAAAAGATATATTAAATGATAGAAAAAAAGATTTACCTATATCGTTAGGTCCGTTCCATTATCAGAGAACCCTACACGACTTATCTCATTCGTGGGGCCTAAATTCCCATTCTCCTTTAATAAACGTGTATTGACCCTTCGAGTTATGGTTTCGAGTCCGGAGCATAGTTATTATCCTATATTAGGGTTTTTGAGAAGAAAAATAATAATACCCCGGGGGCTTTGGAATTGTCTTTTAAATCGTGAACGCATCTGAAGATGTTCCCCCACCAAATCAAATCCCGTTCTAAGTTTCCAAAACATCATACCCCCAGTATGGTCCTATAAGCATTGGGAGGCAGCTGGGTCAGAGTGACACTGTAACCCCTCAGAATGGAATGGATAGTGGGATGAAGAGGTAGCCTCAACCCCATTTAGAGAGACCACAAGGGGAGGGAAATCTCCTTAGCATCCTTTATAGAATAACATCTATCAAATACGCTACTCATTCTAGTTTTCAGGGATATGGGAATGGTGAATTTATCTCTCAACGCCTCAAGATCCTCCTCAGTTACAGTGCACTGATACCAACGAGCATGAGTTTAGGAAGGATTATAAGTATTATAAGACTCAACAGGATCCTCCTCCTCTCTGTATAAGGCTTCAACATGGGACCCATCAGCAAGAGAAGTAGAAGGGTAGGGACCCATAATAGTGGGCTCTTTAAAAAGATAATTAGGATTAATGGGATCTATAGAGACGATGTTAATGCAGGTACCCTCAATAAAAGGGGGTATGACAGGGACAATATCAAAATTTTCTAAAATAGGGGAAGAAATATAAAGGACCCCAGGGTCAATAAAAGAACCAGAACTAGAGGGGTCTTGGGTCTATAAAGAGGATG
This sequence comes from Sambucus nigra, assembly GCA_949130495.1. NCBI lineage: Eukaryota > Viridiplantae > Streptophyta > Magnoliopsida > Dipsacales > Adoxaceae > Sambucus > Sambucus nigra. Next base: position 328,927,529 of record OX422217.1, on the reverse strand, counting down.
ACCTGGCTCTTCCTTTGGTTTAATCACTTGCAAAGGATGGGGAAACCTCCTCTCCGTAGTCCGAGGACGCTCTGACTCAAGACCACGAATGAAGTTATAAATTCTTTGAACATGTGGGGGGAAACTCGTAAGAACTCTTATTTCTATCTACTAAACCTAGGCCAACCAACTCAATGTCCATCTAACGTCACAATCTCTAAATAATAAGAAAGAATCAACCAAGAAATTAAAGTATGAATAAACCCTAGCTAAAATAAGGAAGGCTTACCTAGTAAAATGAATTAATGATGAGTTAAGATATGAAGGACATAAAATGAACCACAAAAATATTTTTAGCAGCAAAGGGATTAATCTCTCAAGGACGCTTGAAGAAATGCTAGAATCTCTCTCTCTTTTAAGCTCTGGGCAAATACCAAAGTGATTAAAATGAGATATATGGCATGAATTTATACTTTTTGAAAAAATATTGAAAAGACATCGCAGACTAAATGTTAGTAAATCTACAGAAATAAAATGGCGGTACAGTGTATCATTATGCATGTCCCTTCACAATCATTACAGAGAAGATGCTTCAGTTACCTGATACATGTCTTTAATTTTTTTTAAAGAAACCCTAAAGGCAATCTGCTCAGTCTCGGACGACCAAAGTGAGATGACCACAAACATCTTAATACGAGCATCATGTAACACCTTACCCGCTCGCCCTGCATTAAATTGTAGAGTTTGCACAAGAGGTCCCGGGGGATTTCTGTTATACCCATATAGTCCCAAAGACGAATAAGATCCAAGTGGAAAAAGAATTAATAAATGTTCTCGGATATACTCCAAAATGAGGTCATCTCAGTGCTAATCTTCTCCGCCAACTTGCTTGAGAGCTGTCACATTCATTTAAATAACGTTGGATGCATCACATGCTCCTGTGAGTGCTTACATATTAGACATTCCTAATCCGTCACGTGGGAATATAACAACGTGTCTGTTGCAACTTGGTTTTCCACACACTTATCCATAAATCCCACCCACAATCCCAGGTGCTTTAGTTTCATAGTATGACAAACATGTATCTTCAGGTCTAACTGCCCGACTTCTAAGGGCAATCCATCCGTCCTCTTGTAAATACCCATAAATCACCTATAAATAGGGTATTAACCTGAATAAAGGGGGACTTCCGCTGATATCTTCTCAAACCCACGAGTTAGATCAGCAACCCTAATTGTAACTTTGTCAATAAGTTTAATAATAATCCAACAATCCCGCGGATGTAGGTTTCCTTAAGGGCCAAACCACGAAAAAATCACAGTGTTTTCATTCTCTCTCATCCCCATTCTCTATCATCATTATTCCTTTCTTTATTGATTTATTTACTATTTGTTATCTCCATTTTTGGACATGAACAATGATGATATCTTGATGAAGGATACAGAATCGTAGTAGTGGTTCGGTCTCAAGTGTGGAACTTTATCGAGAGAAAATATGGAGGTTGTAATAGAGAAAAGTTACCTTATAAGTTAACAGACGTAGAAGATTACAATTCTAAGAGAAATTGGTTGTGCTAAAAAGTCCCATGATATAAAAGGTTGTTTTGGATAAAATGAATTTTCGTTGGTTACTTTATATTAAAAAAGCAAGTAGGTTTACAATAATGTTAGGAATTCGTACGGTTAGTGCAGTGAAGGAGCTATTGGTATAGTTTGTGTTGAAATGGGGCTCCTGCGAGTAGAAAAGGAAAAGCACCAGGGACATTTAAAAAGTTGCATTGTCTGATATCCTAGTGTAAATGTCAAAAAGTAGAAGTAATGATTTTTCAATAGGGTTAAGAAGTCCTAATCAGGACTAAAATTTCGTGGAATGATTGACCAAGTGGATGAACAAACAATATTTAACAATTTATTGTATGAGAATGTATTCAGGAGACCTCGGATGAAGTGGTGTTCATAATTGGGTGCATAAATATTTTTTAAGTAGGAAATAGAGATTTTATAACAAAGGATGATATGATTTAGGGGCCCAAGAGGTAGGTCATTTACTTTTGAGGACCTACTCGAGGATGAAGATTGTGAAGTCGGATAAGGAAGTTGGAATTCCAATGTTTTGGTCCTTTTCCAAACCAGTGGACAGGGTGGGGATGCTATCATTTGATCTCACCTTATTACCATCAGTGGGGACATGATGTTAATATGGGTATACAAGGGAGTAAGTTTTTGTGGGACAAATTAATATTTAAATGGTTGAACTAGTTGGTTGAGTGTTAATCGAATTCAACTTATGATGAGAGACCTTAATGTGTACGAGGTCATAAGAGGAGTAGATTTGGTATAGATTATAAAGATGTTACGAGCAAGATATTCTGATATTTTTGAGTCGAAAAATAATGAATTAAAATTTTGAGGATGAAATCCATTATTTCAGGGGGAAGAATGTAATAGCCCATAATTTTAATGCATTAATTAAATTGTGAAATTTATTATTTATGATTATATGCTCTTGCAGTGACATGTGATGCCACTATCTATATTTTTCTATGTGTTGTGATTATGAGGATATTCTTCAAAATTAAAATTGGACTGGACTCAATACATGACATGTAATGCCCTGACCCATATTTGGGTCACTGTTGGGTCAACCCGCACCGAGTAAAGGAGATGGGGGGGGGGGGGGGGGGGGGAGTACATTTACTTTATTTAAGAAAATTCTTAATATTCTCCATTTTTTACTAAGTAAATTTTCCGATTTTAACTTGAGAAAAGAAGTGATCACGTTAAGGAATTAGTCAATTTTCCAGGTTTATTTGAAAAAAAGACAATTTAGTCCACAATACTAAATAAATAGGAAATAAACCACATTCGTATTGTATTATTACAAACCATGTCCATTTTCCCGAATTAAAGTTTAAAGTATCGACTGTTAAAAATACCCAATTTAAAACGTTCAAACTAAATTACAGAGCATCTAGTGACGTGGATTGCCCTCCGGGGCCTTACTGGTGTCCTTTTCGACCTCACTACTTAATATACCTGGGGTGGGATGCGGGTTTCATCATAAAAAGACGGGGTGAGCAAATGCTTAGTAGGGTGGGTAATACTAAACTATACATTTTCTACAAAAATACTATACATATATCATGTATTTAATCAATTCTGAAAATGCTTAACCATTTATCTAGTATTCATGCAACTACTATGCAATACACCCGAGCGATGATCTCACACTCACACTTAACCATTTCGTCACCTTTTACCGGGTCCAAAGACTAATTATTCATGTTTAGACATTAGTGTCATTATTCATTTTTCATTAGGTTGCCTTATTTATGCATTCCCAAGTACAACCATTTTCATTTTCGTTTTACATTATATTTTCTCGGAATCATCCAATAAGTGCATACTTTAATGGGCTCCACACCGCCAGCTATTGTCACACCCTACTTTTTGGTATGAAGGAAAAATAAGTACACATAAATAAATGAATTAAAGCTAAGGAGGAATAACATAACTTTATTCATTATTAATAGGTTTAGATAGGGTTGAACCGCTACAGGGGTGAGTTAAATACTTTTAACACAAACACTAATATAATAAATTGAAAAGAACCACTCTTTTCTCCCATCTGGCGTATTCTCAGCCCATACATTTACATACGCAACCAGATGACCGTTTATATCTCTAGTAGGGAGAGATACTATCCTCTCTCCTGGCGCATCTGACAAAGGAAGGAATCAGCAAAAACATGCTAAGCACGCTCTACCAGTTCTATAACAAGTATATAGATATAAATGAGAGTTGGAGTGTGTATAAAATTATTGTTAAAAAACTCTAACGATAATAAGGTGACAATACCATAATTATCAGTGTATAAAAGAACATTAAAAGTTTTAGAACTAATAATCCCATACATACTAGTCCATTTAATAAATGAGGTTCATTACCAGTTTATTTAGGATCATGTAAAGAAAGTCAAGGACTTTTGAACTAATAATCCCATACTTACCAGTTCACTAAGGGGTATAGAAATAGTTAAGCCATCAATAAAACCAAAAAAAATCAACCCAAAGATTTTGGGAAAAAGTAATCGACAAGGCACACTATCTAAGCGACACTCATACGTATGTAAAAAAAATGAAGGCTCTCAATAATCTGAGACCATATGCCAAGTAGAAAGTTTTGTGGGATAACACATCAGTCTACTTCCTAGTTAATACGGATGCTTATAGTAAAATGAAATAAAAGTGCAACGGCAACTGCATCAATATGAAACATGATACTGTTACTAGAAGATAAGGGTTAAAATTTATCCTTAGTTAAAGTTTAAATACTGATGATAAATTTAAACTCTAATGATGGTTAACAAAATATGTGGTATGGTAGTATAATAACATCAACACACTAAGAGTAAATAGGGGCTATCACATAGTGCTATCAATATAAGTATGTCAAATACGCAAAGAATACTATTGAAAAGGTAGGAAAAACCTACTTGCTTGATATTCGGTTAGCTTGATATCACACTAGGATATTGGGAAGATCCGGGGATTGATTTCTCGTATACAATATGTGGGTTTATGTTAGCGTTTGGGGTTTATTTAATCAATTTTATACTAAAACCGACTCTTTTAAAGTTTCAGGGGTTTATTTGTAATTATCATGGGACCTTAAAATACTGGACTTAAGATTGTTGTTGAACTTTGGGGTATGAAACTTTTTGTCTTAAAATATTTTGAAGTATTTATAGACAAAGTTTGGGGATCAAATTCATAAGTTAAAAAAGTTGAGAGGGGGCAATTTGTGTAAATTTGGAAAAATATTTTTAAGTTAAAACCTTAGTTTTGTATAACTTAAGCTAGGAATATCCAAACATGGTCTTACCTTATATCAGTTTGAGCTGAAAAAATCAATAAAATTTTTGGGAAAAACATAAAAAATTCCTGATTGGCCAAGTGCCCTCACGCACGTGGTAAAAGTTCCTGGTAAAAGTCTTCATATTCAACCTCTCGATTTTGACTTTTTAGGTTTCAGTATTTGACCTTGATTTTCTGCTTCATTGTTATACCATTTGAGATGATTCCTTAACCAACCTAACCTATGTTTTCATGAGGAATCCGAATACACAACATGTAACGCCCCGACCAAGATTTGGGTCACTATTCGGCCAACCCGCACTGAGTTAAGGAGTTGTGTTGGGGGGGGGGGGGGGGGAGTCCATTTACTTTATCTAAGAAAATACTTAATTTGATCCGTTTATTACTAACTAAATTTGCCAGTTTTAACTTGAGAAAAGAAGTGATCACAATAAGTAATTAGTCAATATACTAGGTTTATCTATATAAAAATGCAATCTACTCCACAATACTAAATAAATAGGAAATAAACCACATTCTTACTTTATTATTACAGACCATTTCCATAGGCCAGAATAAAAGTGTAAAGTATCCACTATTTAAAATATCTAATTTAAAATGTTCAAAATAAATTAGAGAGCAACTAGCGACCTGGATTTCCCCCAGGGCCTTACTAGCATCCTTTTCGGCCTCTCTACTCGATGTATCTAGGGTGGGGGTATGGGTTTTATCATAAAAAGCAGGGTAGAGAAAATGCTCAGCATGTTGGGTAGTACTAAACTATATATTTTCTACAAAAATACTATACATATATCGTGTACTTCAATCAATTCCAAAAGCATTTATCCATTTATCTAGTATTCATGCAACTACTATGCAATGCACGCGAGCGATGAGCTCACACTAACACTTAACCATTTCTGAAGAACCTTATACTCTTGACTCACTTGAGTCTATATTGTATAAGTGCTCATCTAGTTTGGAAATAGTGACAAAATTGTGTCCTTTCCTAGAATCTAAAAAGCCTCAGAGATTGTCTACATTTTATTCTTCTTGTTTAATTGATCAAGGGTAACTTACCAACACTCACACACATTAGTATTGCATTCATACATTGCAAATTGCATATAATTGAGTGTGTGTATGTTCAGTGTGTTAATTTCCCTCAAATTATTTTTTTAATATTTTTTGGGAATTTTAAATAATTTTAAAACAATTTTTATCTAAATTAAAATTGGTTTTATAAAGTATTGGGGTCTTTTTGTAATTATGGATTGCTGGTTTTATTGGCTGAAAGTTCACTTGGGTAGAATATAAATGCGCTAGAGACATCAAGGTGCATTTGTAATTTCTTTTGGATGCGCGTGTGATATCCAGTCATATCCCTACACCTGTCAGGCTGTCATTGAACCAGTTTGTGTTTTCTCTATGAGACATTAGCCGTGCTCAGTTCAAGCCCTTAGATTGTATTTAATCGACGATCAACATGCGTTCTTATACAATCCATGTCAAACTCTCTCAATCCAATCACAAGCGTTTTAATCACCGCGTATCTAGAGCCCTTAGATCTAAGTCAACTTGTTGAGACCAAATCGTAGCCATTGATTTGAGTTAGCCTTCTCGATCTTTCTCAGCCCCCTATATAAGGAGACCTTCCCTCAGCCAAATGGAACTTTTGCCACTTCGTCTATTTGAGAGAGAAGAGAGAAGAGATAAGAGAGAAGAGAGAGAAGAGAGAAGAGAGAAGAGAGAAGAGATACGAGAGAGAGAGAAACCAGAGTTAGGAAACCCTAATCCTAAATCGTCCAAAATATTTCTCAAACCCTAACCCTTTTTCAAAACCAGTATATTCCAAACACAACCTTGAGTGTTTGAGATTTTTGTGTGTTGGTTTGTTAGTTGTTTGATGTTGTAATCTCTTCGTTCTCAGATCTTGTTTTCGACTTAAATATTTGATTAGATCTGTGTTTATACTTTTATAGAAATCTTAGATCTAGTTGTTACACGTTATATTACACATAGATCTGCATCTATAGTTTCTCATCTTGAGAAAAATTTTGTTGATTTGTTTCTGTAAATGTTTTCAACTTCAAAATCAACAAAAACATTTTCTGTTTCTAGTTCTTTTGAAACAAAACCTTCGACCTAGTTGGAATCGCACTTGGTGATTTTCAATATCAAAAATATTTTCAAAACTTGAGATTGATTAAGATCTTGATACGTCTCCCAAGCAAGATAACCGTGGATTCTGGGATTATAATAAAGGTCAAATAAGGTTTAAGTGTTCTAAGAAGCGAGAAATAGAAAATCACAGCATATAGATCTTTTATATAATTTGATAGGACTGTTTGTATAAATCAGCGTGAATGTGTGCATGCATGTGTTAGAAAGAACCTTCACAAACACTATCACCCTACCACACTAAAAGTGTTGGTAATAAGATCCCAAGAACAAGAGTCGACGTAAAAAACTGGAACAAATTGGATGTTAGCAAACTCGAGAACAACATCAACAAACAGAACTGTAGAAAAGTTAGAAGGACGCCAGTGGGTACATTCCTAAACTTGTATAGGTCTGATTTGTGTGCATGTGTGTTATGTAGTTTGTAACTGTTATAATTTGTTTTAGTGGATTTTTTATTTACTCCCTAGAGGGAGTCGTGGATGTTTCCTCAGTTGGTTGAGGTTTTCCACGTTAAAAATAGCTTTCCAATAATCTTTCTATATCTCCTCATCTAATTCTTATGGTTGTGGTGAGTTTAAGTTTTTAAATTAATTTGCTAAACTTGTTATCCAATCTTGAACAGATCTCTTACATATTTTGTTAAACACATCTTGTGATTAATTTAATTTGATTTTAAGAAAAGAGTTTCTTAAGAAAAACAGTTTGGAGTTACTTAAATAGTTTAATTTTATATGAAACTGCTTTAGTAACAGTATTTCAATTGGTATCAGAGCTTTGTAAACTTCTTTTAAAAAGATCCTGTGTTTCTGAAATTATTTTCTGAAAATTAAACATGGACGAGAAAAATGAAAGATTTAGTAACTTGACCAGACCTCCTCTCTTTGATGGAACCAATTTTGCTTACTGGAAAGTAAGGATGATTGCTTTCATTCGAGGAACCTTGGGAGATGATGTTTGGGATATTATTGAAAATGGATTCTCTTATCCTACTAAACCATCTACTGAAGGAAGTAATGAGAGGATTAAGAAAGTTTTAAGTGAGTTCACTCAAGAAGAGAAGCAAGTTTCTCGTAAGAATAACAAAGGAAAGAATGCCATATTTATGTCCATAAATGAACATGAGTTCAAAAGGATCTCATCTTGTGCCACTTCTAAGGAAGCTTGGGATACTTTGGTTACTGCTCATGATGGTGACACTAGAGTTAAGGCTGCTAAAACAAAAATGCTCATTCAACAGTATAACTCTTCAATTATGTCTGACTCTGAGTCATTTGATGACTTTTATATGAATTTGACTGATATTATGACGAAATTGCATGCTAATGGGATAACATATGACACACATGAAATTGTATCTAAAATTCTAAGATCATTACCACAAAAAATTAACAACAAAAGATATACTATTGAGGAAATGTGTGACAAAATCTCATTCCTGAATTACTCAGTAGTAAACTAAGAACTTTGGAAATGGAATTAGAATTTAAGAAACAATTAACCCAGTCCCATAGGAAACAAACTAGTTCCAATCTGAGTTTTTCTTCTAAACTGATTAAGCCTGAGCTTAATATTCAAAATTATGACTCTGATGAGGAATATGACATAGAGAGTTTGGACAATCAGATTGCCTTGATGTCAAAACATTTTAATAAAATTACAAATTTTAGAAATAACTTGGCAAACAAATAAGGCAAGTTCAATTATCCAACTCACTCTAATCACAAACCTTTTGAGAAAGTTCAAGACAAACATCACAAGGACATTTATACTAGACCTAACAAATACCTTAAGAATATTGAATGCTTTAGATGTGGGAAACTAGGACACATAGCACAAGACTGTAGAGTGAAACTGAACACTCACAATAAGCATACTAGGGCCAACATTTGCAAGACATGGGATGATTCAAGCGACTCTAAAAATGAGGAACATGAGTCATCTGATGTTTTTTATCCATGCATGTCTTTCTTTGCTAAGATAATATACAATGATGATATGCCTATGTATGAGAATGATGATGGTATCTCTACTCCTGCTGTTGTGAATGATGCTGCTACTGGTTTAGATACTTTACTTTCTGATAATATTGATAGTTCAACCACGGGGTGTGTGAGTCAAAAGGAATGAGATAATGATGATGTCCATGGGTGCGTGGGTTCAAGAAATGAATCCTTAGGGGTCAATTCAAACCCCACACTTAGTGACTCGGACACTGAAGACCTCCCTGATATTCACACACTTTATGCGAAAACTCTCAAGAAAAGCACTAGACTAGATAAGATAGTGAAAGATCACACTAAGAAACTATAAGATCTAAGCATGATGGTCAAACTTAATGCTGAAGACTATACTACCCAATGTATTACTCATGAAAATGAAATAAAAAATGTTTGATCAAAAACTAAAAGATTTAACTGAAACAAATCTAGAGAAAAATATACAAAGGGACATTGTTGGAATTGGAACAAACAAAAGAGATAACAACAACAGTTTTCAAAAATTTGAAAATAACTCAAATTGTTTTGATGGCTTTGTTGTTGATTCAAAAACCAATTCTGATGATCGAACTGGAATAGGGTTTTGCCCAAATTTAAAGACACAAACAAAACCTTTTGAATCTATCAAGTTTGTGTCAGGAGGGAACAGACCTATAGAAACTTGCCCGAACTTTCATTCTCTAAAAACTCAGTTTGATACAAAACATGAAAAGTTTGATATTAGGCAACCAAGTTACTCTAAGCATGACAATTCACCTAAGGCTAAATATGTCTTCCCCTCAATTAGGAAGAGTAACTCTACCTTCAAAACTGTTCTACCTAGGAATAGGGTTCAACCCCAAAATTCGTTAAAGCCTATGTTTAGAGACTTTCCTAAGGATATACCCTCTTCAAGCAATATTTATTGATCCTACTGCGATATGTACGGTCATTCCTTTGATGGATGCTATGCTAGAAGACTAGTTAAACCTGTCTATAACCCTCTTGTTTATCAAAACTTTAACTATTCTAGGAGAAGTCGTAACAATTATGTTCTGCCTAGACCACCAGACAAAAACTCTAACTATAGGAAAAGAAAGACCAAACCTAAAAGAACATTTCCTAGAAGGAATCCTAAACACTTTCCTAAGACAAATGCTCTTGTGTTTCATAAAATTCAAAATCATGCGCAAAACATTTTTCAACAAAAATCGAATGCTCGCAAATTTTATCAAATAAGAGCAAATAAGCGCAAAATAAAAACAAGAGAAATTTGGGTTAGAAAAGATGATCTATTTCCCCAGATGAAGTGTAACATTGTTATTATTACTTTAAAATCCGAACACACATATTTTGGTTGGTATTTAGATTCTGGATGTTCAAAACACATGACTGGTGATGATACAAAACTTTTAATCAAAATCAGCTTTGCTGGAGGAAAAATATTTTTTGGTGATGGAGTATCATCCTAAATCATAGGTAAAGGACCTCTCCAAGAAGAAGAACTACCTGTTCTTGAAAATGTTATTTTATTCAAAGGTCTTAAGGCTAATCTACTTATTATCTCGTAATTTTGTGACTCAGATCATACTGTTACCTTTTCAAAGAACAATTGCAAAATTTTAAATGAAAAGGGTGAATGCATAATTACAGGATTTAGGACTCCTGACAATTACTATATTGTCATGAATAGTTATGAAATCTGTAATGTTGCCAGAATGGATGACAATGAGATATGGCATAACATGATGGGTCATATAAATTACGATAATCTTAGTAGATTGTCTTATCAAGAAATAGTTAGAGGTATTCCAAAAATCAAACCTATTTCTAATATTGTCTGTGGGTCTTGTCAAGAAGGAAAAATTGTTAAGGCACCTCATAAGAAAGTCAAAGATATCCTCACCTCTAACCCCTTGGAGCTCATCCATATGGACCTAATGGGTCCCTCTTAAACTGTTAGTCTCTTTGGACACAGTTACATTCTTGTTATGGTTGATGACTTCACTAGATTTACTTGGGTAGCCTTTTAAAAACAAAAGTCTGACACTTTTCAAACTATTTTAAAAATACTTCTTCGGATTGAAAATGAGAAGGACACTCAAGTAAATAGAATTCGTAGTGATAGAGGTGGAGAATTCAAAGACACCGGTATAATAGAGTATTGTGACTATAATCGTTACAAACATGAGTTTAGTGCCCCTAAGACTCCTCAACAAAATGGTATCGCTGAGAGAAAGAATCGTACTCTTTAAGAGATGGCACGTGTTATGTTACATGCCAAATGCTTACCTAAATATTTTTGGTAGAATCTATTCTTACTGCTTGTCACATTATCAATAGGGTATATCTTAGAAATAATTCGAAACAAACTCCTTACGACCTTTGGTATAGGAAAAAACCCAATCTTAAGTACCTTAAAACTTTTGGTAGTACTTGTTATGTCTACAAAGACAGAGAACACTTATCCAAATTTGAGAGTCGTGGAGATAAAGCTATTTTTATAGGATACTCGCCTAACAGTAAAGCCTGCCGTGTTTATAATATTTGCACTAAGTCCATAATGGAATCCATAAATGTAATTATAAGTGACACTACTATAGAGAGTAAGACTGGGGAATCAACTATTATAGAAGAGCCTACAAATGTTTTAGAAAATGACTCTCCAGAAGTAGATGACTCCTTACCAATTGAGACTCCTGAAGTACCTAACTGGGTTTTTAAAGACCATCCCATAGACAACGTTGTTGATAACCCTAGTGAGCCTGTGCGTACAAGATCTCAATTAAGAAATTATGCCCATTATGCATGTATTGTCTCCCTTGTGGAACCAAAGAATATAAATGAGGCATTGAATGACTCTCACTGGATTTCTACCATGCAGGAAGAACTTATTTAATTTGTCATTCATGATGTTTGGTATCTTGTAACTAGGCCTAGTCACAAAAAGGTTATTGGCAGACGTTGCATATTTAAAAATAAATCTGATAAAAGTGGGATAATCATTAGAAACAAAGCTAGATTAGTTGCTCAAGGATATTCCCAAATTGAAGGAATAGATTTTAACGAGACTTTCGCTCCTGGTACTCATTTAGAATCTGTTCGTCTCCTCTTTGCCATAGCTTGCTACTTGCACTTTACACTTTACCAAATGGATGTAAAATCTTCATTCCTTAATGGAATATTGACTGAGGAGACCTATGTCGAACAACCAAAAGGGTTAATTGACCCTCAATATCCAAATCATGTGTTTCATCTTAAAAAGGCTTTGTATGGCTTAAAACAAGCACCTAGAGCCTGGTATGAGCGCCTTTCCAATTTTCTCTTAGATAAAGGTTTTAGGAGAGGTCGAAATGATCAAACTTTATTTATTAAACATTTTAACAAACACATCATTATAACTCAAGTTTGTGTTGACGATATCATTTTTGGATCAACTTCTCCCTCAAAAGTTAAATCTTTTTCTGAAATTATGCATAAAGAATTTCAAATGTCTCTCATGGGGGAGTTATAATTTTTTCTGGGTCTTCAAGTCAAACAAGATTCAGAAGGATTATTTGTTTCACAATCTAAATACGCATTAGAGATTGTCAAAAAATTCGGCCTCGAGAGTGCTAAAGATGCGAAAACTCCCATGAGTACTACGGTCAAACTATCTAAAGATGAAATTGGAAAATCTATAGATCCAACCCTATACCGTAGTATGATAGGAACCTTGCTATACCTTACTACCTCGCGTCCTGATATAATGTATGCTGTTTATGTATGTGCTCGTTATCAAAATAATCCTAAAGAGAGCCATCTAACTTCTGTTAAAAGAATTATTAAATACGTAAAAGGCACTCTGAATCTAGGACTTTGGTACACTAGTGATACACCTAGCACTATAATTGGATACACTGATGCTGATTGGGCTGGGTGTACTGATGATAGTAAAAGCACATCAGGAGCATGTTACTATATAGGTAATAATTTGGTAGGATGGAGTAGTAAAAAATAAAACTGCACTTCTCTATCAACAGTTGAATCTGAATACATAGCCGCTGGAAGCTGTTGTGCTCAATTACTGTGGCTTAAACAAAGGCTAAGTGATTATGGTATTCAAGAAAAATAATTGCATCTCTATTATTATAATCAAAGTGTGATCAATATCTCTAAAAAACCTGTTCAACACTCATGAACAAAACACATAAAAATAAGACATCACTTTATACTCGAATTGGTTGAAACTAAGGAATTAGAATTTAATTATCTTCCTACTGATTTGCAACTCGCAGATATGTTTACCAAACCTTTGGATTATAATAGATTTATTTCTTTGCGTAAATCCATAGGTATGGTTTGTGCTGATTAAACTCTTTGGCCTACATATTTTCCCTTTGTCTATTTGAAATAAAACGGGGGAGAAATTTGAGTCGTTATAAGTTCATTTTTTCTTACATATACCTAAAGATCTTGATCTTAGTGATTATTTGCAGGATTCTGTACTGTTATTCTCAACATATGTAATAGGGTATTTAATTGTAATTAATTGAGTTATGTACTCTTCTTTTCTAGGAAATGGGTAGATAGAATTTTTATAGGAATAGGTTTTCCTTATTTTTGTAGCCCTACGAGTCCTAGATGACTCAAAGGATATTTTGTCTCATATTTCCAAAGGGGGAGATTGAAGCACCTTATAATCTTGACTCACTTAAGTCTACATTGTATAGGTGCTCATCTAGTTTGAAAATAATGACAAAATTGTGTCCTTTCCTAGAATCCAAAAAGCCTCAGATATTGTCTACATTTTATTCTTCTTGTTTGATTGATCCAAGGTAAACTTACAATCACTCACACACATTAGTATTTCATTCATACATTGCATATTGCATATAAATGAGTGTGTGTATGTTGAGTGTGTTAATTTCCCTCAAATTGTTTTTTTAATATTTTTTGGGAATTTTAAATAATTTTAAAACAATTTTTATCTAAATTAAAATTGGTTTTATAAAGTATTGGGGTCTTTTTATAATTATGGATTGTTGGTTTTATTGGCTGAAAGTTCGCTTGGGTAGAATATAAATGCGCTAGAGACATCAGGGTGCGTTTGTAATTTCTTTTGGACGCGCGTGTGATATCCAGTCATATCCCTACATATGTCAGACAGTCATTGAACCAGTTTCTTTTTTCTCTGTGAGACATTAGCCGTGCTCAGTTCAAGCCCTTGGATTGTCTTTAATCGATGATCTGCATGTGTTCTTATACAATCTATGTCAAACTCTCTCTGGCCAATCACAAGCGTTTTAATCACCGCGTATCTATAGCCCTTAGATCTAAGTCAACTTGTTGAGACCAAATCGTAGCCATTGATTTGAGTTAGCCTTCTTGATCCTTCTCAGCCCCCTATATAAGGAGACCTTCCCTCAGCCAAATGGAACTTTTGCCACTTCGTCTATTTGAGAGAAAAGAGAGAAGAGAGAAAAGAGAGAGAGAAACCAGAGTTAGGAAACCCTAACCCTAAATCAACCAAGACATTTCTCAATCCCTAACCCTTTTTCAAAACCAGTATATTCGAAACACGACCTTGAGTGTTTGAGATTTTTGTGTGTTAGTTTGTTAATTGTTTGATGATGTAACCTCCTCGTTCTCAGATCTTGTTTTCAACTTAAATATTTGATTAGATCAGTGTTTCTACTTTTATAGAAATCTTAGATCTAGTTGTTGCACGTTATATTACACATAGATATGCATATATAGTTTCTCATCTTGAGAAAAATTTTGTTGATTTGTTTCTGTAAATGTTTTCAACTTCAAAATCAACAAAAACATTTTCTGTTTCTAGTTCTTTTGAAATAAGACCTTCGACCTAGTTGGAATCGTACTTGGTGATTTTCAATCTCAAAAATATTTTCAAAACCTGAGATTGATTAAGATATTGATACGTCTTTCGAGCAAGATAACCGTGGATTCTGGGATTATAATAAAGGTGAAGTAAGGTTTAAGTGTTCTAAGAAGAGAGAAATAGAAAATAACGGCATATAGATCTTATATGTAATTTGATAGGACTGTTTGTATAAATCAGCGTGAGTGTGTTCATGCATGTGTTAGAAAGCACCTTCCAAAACACTATCACCCTACCACACTAAAAGTGTTGGTAATAAGATCTCAAGAACAAGAGTCGACGTAAAGAACTGGAACAAATTGGATGTTAGCAAACTGGAGAACTACATCAACAAACATAACCGCAGAAAAGTTAGAAGGACGCCAGTGGGTACATTCCTAAACTTGTATAGGTTTGATTTATTTGCAGGTGTGTTATATAGTTTGTAACTGTTATAATTTGTTTTATTTAATTTTTTTGTTTGCTCAGTAGAGGGTGTTGTGGTTGTTTCCTCAGTTGGTTGAGGTTTTAGCACGTTAAAAATAGCTTGTCAATAATCTTTCTACATCTCCTCATCTAATTCTTATGGTTATACTGAGTTTAAGTTTTTAAATTGATTTGCTAAACCTATTATCCAATCTTGAACAAATCTCGTATATATTTTGTTAAACACATCTTGTGATTAATTTAATTTGATTTTAAGAAAAGAGTTTCTTAAAAAAACAGTTCGGAATTACTTATATAGTTTAATTTTATATTAAACGGTTGTAGTAACAGTATTTCAATTTCATCACCTTTCACCGGATCCAGAGACTAATTATTCATGTTTAGCCATTAGTCTTGTTATTCGTTTTTCATTAGGTTGCCTTAATTATTCATTCCCAAGTACAACCATTTTCATTTCTGTTTTACATTATATTTTCTTGGAATCGTCTAATAACTGCATAATTTAACGGGCTCCATATTTCCGGCTATTATCACACTATGCTTATTGGTATGAATGAACAAGAAGTAAAAATAAAGTAATGAATCAAAGATAAGGAAGAATAACATAACTTTATTAATTATTAATAGGTTTACATAGGGTTAAACCACTACAGGGGTGAGTTACATAGTTTTAGTACGAATGCTAATATAGAAAATTGAAAAGTGCCACTCCATGCTCCCATCTGGTTTATTCTCTGCCCATATGATCATATACGTAACCAGGTGATCGATTTCTGTGTCTAGTAGGGAAAAGATACTATCCTCTTTTTCCTGGGGCATCTATATAAGGAAGGAATTTGCACAAATATGCTAAGCACGCTCTACTAGTTCTATAGCAAGTATATATATATAAATGAGTGTTGGAGTGTGTATAGAATCAGTGTTTAGAAACGCTATCAATAATAAGATGATAATCCCTTACTTATCAACGTATAAAAGAACATTAAAATTTTTGGTACTAATAATCCCATACTTACTAGTCCGTTTAAGAAATGAGGTTTATTACCATTTTTTTAGGATCATGTAAAGAAAGTCAAGGAGTTTTGAACTAATAATCTCGTACTTACCAGTTCACTAAGGGGTATAGAAATAGTTAATCCATCAATGAAATCAAATAAAATTAACCCAAACCCTCTTGGGAAAAGTACCCGGCTAGGCGCACTACCTAAGTGGCACTCATATGTTTGTAGCAAAAATCAAGGCTCAAGACCATAGGCCAAGTAGAAAGTTTTGTGGGATAACACGTTAATCTAATTCCTAGTTAATACTGATGCTTATAGTAAAATGGCACAAAAGTGCAAGGGCAACTGCATCAATATGAAACATGATACCAGTTATTAGAAGAGAATGGTTAAAATGGATCCTCAGTTAAAGTTTAAATACTGATGATAAATTCAAATACTGATGACGATTAACAAAATATATAGTATGGAAGTATAAAAACATGCAGACACTAAGAGTAAATAAGGTCTATCACATAGTGATATCAATATAAGTATGTCAAATACACAAAGAATACTATTGAAAAGGTAGGAAATACCTACTTGATTGATATTCGATTGGCTTGATATCACGCTAGAATATTGGAAACAATCGGGGCTTGATTTTTCATATTCAATGTGTGGGTATGTACGTATTTGGGGTTTAGTCAATCATTTTCTAACTAAGACTATCTCTTTTAAAGGTTCGGGGGTTTATTTGTTATTATCTTGGGACCTCAAAATATGGGATTTAAGATTATTGGTGAACTTTGGTGTAAGAGACTTTTTGTCTTGAAATATTTTGAAGTATTTATAGAAAAAGTTTGGGGATAAAATTCATAAGTTGGAAGAGTTAAGAGGGGTCAATTTGTAAATTTTGAAAAATATTCTTAAGTTAAAACCTTATTTTTGCATAACTTAAGCTAGGAATATCCAAACATGGCCTTACCTTATATCAGTTTGACTAGAAAAATTTAATAAAATTTTTAGAGAAAAATTTAGAAATTCCTGATTGGACAAGTGCCCTCATGCGCATGGTCAAAGTTTCTTGTAAAAGTCTTCATCTTCAACCTCTCAATTTGACTTTTTAGGGTTTCAGTTTTTTACCTTGATTTTCTGCTTCATTGTTATACCAATTGAGATGATTCCTTAACCAACCTAACCTATTTTTTCTTGAGGAATTCAAATATATACGTTGTCTCGATTGATATTAAGTATAACTCAAGTTTTAAAATAGTATAACTCAAGATCCTTAGGATATAATGAAGTTATCAGTAGCTTCAGATCAAAGTTTAAGGCAATATATCAAGATTAATAATTAAATCTCAAGCTTTAATGGTTTTTCTCCCTATTTTTGCTATTCTAGGCTATTATTCACGTAAAAATTTGAATAATTTGATTGGTGTAACTATATTAACTACATAGAAAACTAATGGAACTTGAAGAACTATAAATGAAGAATTAAATTACAAGGTACCTAATTTGGGAGAAGTTTCGAGTTTTTGAATTGGGCTATCAGTTATGTTTTTACTACTGGATTCGTGGGGTATTTATATTACTTCTTCGGGAGATTTGATTGGAGCCTTTGGGTTGTGGATTTGAATCTGTTTATATGTATTTTTTCTCATGGATAAGTGCAGTGCACATGGTTACATGGTGTTCTCATATGAGTTTTAACCTCTAGTGCTGAGGTGTAGCACTATGTGGATTGGGATTGAACTATAAATCAAGAAGTTTTCAAGTTTAGTCCTTAATTATTTGTATAATTACTTTTATAGTCTCAAAAGTATACTTTTGTATTGTATAGGGGTATTCTCATAATATCATAAAGTTTCTAGGGTTAAAATTATAATTTATATTAATTTGATGTAAAGTTGGATAGGGATTAAATATACCTCAAGTTATCTTACTTTGAAACTTTCAGGGGCTATTTGTAATTTATTAAAACATCAAGGGGTCTAAGTTAATCTAACAAAAATTTAGGTATCGAAATGTAACCTCTTTTTTCTTAGAAAAATTTTGATTTTACACATATTATATGGATTTCAGTTATGGCCATAGGTTAATGGGTTGGAAAATTCCTGGTTCTCACATTTATGCTACCATATGCTCTGGCCTGTGATTTTGGGTCTTTCATCCCAAGGCTCCGGGCCCTCCTTAATTTTCTCGGTGTCATCTGAGTCCAATTTAATGTGTGTTAAGATTTTATGTAATGTCCACATTATTCCATCTTTTTACCATTTATCCTATATCCATGGTTTAAGTCATTCGTTCATTTCATCAATGTGCTATTTATTCACTTTATCTGTTTTCACCAAAAGCTCGACTGATAAGGTCAAAGAAGTAGTCTAACCATTAGGACCCTCATTTTTGCTAAAATTACCATTTTACCCTTTTATCATAACTATTGTGAAAAACATATTTAATATCAATTTGGCACTAGAACCCAACCTTTTTCTTTTAAAATATCGCTTTCATGATTTTATATCAAAAATCATATTATCATTTTATGTTTTTCCACATAAAATATGACTACTCATTCAAGAACATTTTTAACCAAATGTCCGTAATTTTTCATCTAGGGCTTTTTTTTACATTTATTCCTTTCATTATAAAACCCATTTTAACATGTTTAAACTAGTCTAGATATCATCATTTACTTTACTACATGATTCTACATGTATGAAAGAGGATTTCAATCCTTGAAATACATTAAAATGCACTAGACAAATATAAATCATGGGTTAATTTAATTGACATGATTTCTTCCATTTGCAAGATAAAATGCCATATTTTTATAAAGAGACCCATTCTAGGGTTTTGTCTTGTTAAAAACTCCATTTTTGTAAGACTATAATATTTTATCAAATAACTTTATTTTAGGCATTATAACTCATCTAGCATTCATCCTACATAATATCCATAAATAAAAAGCCTTTAAACTTTGGAAGAGGAAAAAACGTAGCTTGTATTGGAGGAGGAGAAACACAAAGGGATTACTTGAAAGCTCATCAAAACTCCTAAGCTCCAAGACTCGAAAATCTCTTTCAAATAACTCTAAAAATCTTTTCTACAATCTTTGTTCCATCACATTCTTCCTTAACTCATGATTGAAAATGGTAGTATGTGCTTGAATATAGAGTAAAATATCGGTTGGACATGGTAATAAGGTTTAGTTACTGAGGAAAAATGGTTGGAGAGGAAGAAGATGGGTATAGGAACTTAGAGAGAGAGAGAGAGAGAGAGAGAGAGAGAGAGAGAGAGAGAGAGATGTTGAAAATTGGTGAGGGAAACGACCCTCACCCTCCCCTCTTATAACCCACAAAAGCTCATTTAAAACCATTTAAGAACTCCTTCCAAACACACCAAAAATATGTTTTCCCATGAAAACCACCAGAAGTGGACACATCACCAAATTAAGGGTTAAAAACAAGACAACACACAACGACCAACATTTTTAACCGTTTTCTACCTAGGTCATTCAAGAGAGAATGAATTGTTGTTCAGACAAGACTGAGGCTTCATTTGAGCATCCCTTCGAATGAACTTCTAAAGAGGTTGTGCACTTATACAAATGGGTCTTATTCGATCATCGTCCGATGTCTACATCAGACTAAGTGGATTTCTCGTTTTAGCCACTTAACCTCATTCGAACGAGACAAGGAACTTGTTCGAACGACCTTGAGTTTTTTTGAACCTCCCAGATTTCTTAAATTCTCCAATTTCACCCAATAGCTTCCAATAATTTATAATAAGACCACCAAAGAGATTGGATATAAGGATAAAAGTACATATATTAATAATCCAAATTTCATTAATTTCTCATGGTTGCAAATTACAAAAAAAGAATAAAATATTAGGCACAGGTATTACATACTCCCCACCTTGGGGAATTTCATCCTCAAAATAAGAAGAATCGACTAAGGGAAGAGTTTCAGGTTCGTCTCCCACATATACGACTCGCGTTCCCAGGTTGCACCCTCAAGACCTTATAATTCCCAGGGAACCTTAACTAGGAATGACCTTGTTACGTAGGATCTAATCCTCACGGTCCAAAATAGATATCGATCGAGTGAGAAATGTGACATCTTCCTCTAATTTGATGATGTTCTAATTAATGACATGTCGAGGGTCATGAAGATACTCTTCAACATAAGGATATGGTATATGTTATGCATTTGGGACAACTTTGTAGTACGAAACGTCCCCGATTTGGTCCAAGATTTCAAAGGGGCCAATGTCTTGTGAGACCAACAATACTTTTGCTTGAAATGTTGATCACCAGTCCTTGATCTAACCTTTATAATCACATAATCACCTATCGAAAACTCCAGAGGTACTCGACGATTATCAGCGTAATTATTTTATCGGATATGCGTCGTCATGATTTTCTCCCAAACTTCCTAAACCTTCCCAGTTTTCTCCTGGATAAATTCTAAATGGATGAGATGTTTCTCACCCATCTCATCCTAACAAATCGGAGAGCGGCATGGCCTCACTAAAAAGGCCTCAAAGGGGTCTATCTCGATACTTTCCTAGTTATTGTTGTTGTAGAGAACTCTGTCATATGCAGATTATCTTCCTAACTACCCAGAAAGTTGAGTGCATAGGCTATCAACATATCCTTCAAGCTTTGGATAGTTAACTCTGACTACCCATCTATCTCAGGATGATACATAGTACTCATGTTCATATCGGTGTCCAATTATTTATAGAACTTCTTTTAAAATCTAGCTACAAACTGCGGGTCTCTGTATTTGATGATTGAAAGGGAGACACCATGAAGCCTGACTATTTCCCTAGCGTATAATCTTACCATCTTAGAGACGCTGTCCATAACCTTGATTGGCAAGAAATGTGTAGACTATGTGAGACAATATACTATAACCCATAGCGCATCATGGATATTCTCAGACCGTGGTAACGCTACTATGAAATCCATCGTTATGTGCTCCCACTTCCATTCTGGTATTGACAGTGGTTGCAATAACCCTATTGGCTTCTTGTGCTAAACTTTTACCTGTTGACAAGTGTAACACTTAGCTTTATACATTTCCACATCTATTTTCATGCCGAACCACCAGAAATCCTTACGTAGGTTCTTATACATCTTGGTAGTACGGAGATGTATGCTGAAGTGTGTGTGATGGGCCTCTGCCATCAACTTGTATTGAATCTTTTTGATAATCAGGACAATAAATCGACCCTTGTGTCGCACCCCTCCATCCATATCCATGGTGAGGGTGTCGAAATCTTTCCCATTATATATACGATCCAAGTTCTAAACAAACTCGGGATCACATGATAGGGGTTCAAGAACTTTCGATTGAATGAGTGACCTAGCTACCATGCCCCACAAGTATGCCTATCATAACCCCACTAAATGTGCAAGTCAAGCTTTTGTAATTCCCCAAAAATCTTTACTCAATGACATCTCATTGCCGTGAGGGTGAGGCTAGACTTCCTATTAAGAGCATCGATCAGTAAATTGGCATTACTGGAGTGATACTCCAACGAAACATCATAGTCTTCCATTAATTCCATCCACCTTCTTTGATAAAGATTAAGATCACGGTGTTTAAAAATGTACTAAAGTCTCTTATGGTAAAAACGACACTTCAAACCATTCTTTGTACAGATAATACCTCTGACTCTTAAGATCAAACACTCCAACATCCATCTCCAGATGCATAGGCGACTACTTGACCATCCTGCATCAATAATGCTCCGAGTCCTGAACCCGAAGAATCAAAATACACCATGTAACCCCTGCCACGGTCTGGGAGGATGAGAACGAGCATAGAGGTCAACCTCCTCTTTATCTCTTGAAAGGCAGACTAATAATCATCTAACCACCCTAAATGCACATCCTTTCGAATCTACATCACGAGGGTCATAGAGACCCTGGAGAAATCTTATACGAATCTACAGTAGTAACTAGCCAAAACCAAAAAGCAAAATACCTCTGAAACTATCTTTGGACTATCCCACACCAGGACAACCTCCATTTTGGAGGGATCGATAAAGATACCCTCATCAGAAACCACATGGCCAAGGAACCTGACCTCCTCCTTCCATAACTCACACTTACTAAACTTAGCGTATAGCTTATTTTCCCACAACAATTGCAATGTCATGCAAAGGTACTCCTTGTGGTGTATGTCCGAGGCCAAATAAACCAATATGTCGTCCACAAAGACCACTACAATTGGTCTAGGTAGGGATGATAGACGCGATTCATGAAGTCCATGAATGTTTCCGGCGAAATTGTTAAATAAACGGGGATCATCAAAACTCGTAGTGCCTATAACGTGTTCGAAATGCCGTTTTTATAATATCATCCTCCCTAACGCTTAACTGATGGTACCCGGACTGAAGGTCAATTTAAAAAAACCTTCCCGCCCCATCGAACTGGTCGAATAAGTCATCAATACGGGGCATGGGATAGTTGTTCTTTATCATCACCCTGTTCAACTATCTATAATCGATCCAGAGTCCTAGGGTGTTATCTGTATTCTTCACGAAGAGGACAGGGGATCCCTACAGGGACACACTGGAGAGAATAAAGGCCTTGTTGGCAAGCACCTCCAATTCAATCCTTAGTTCTTATAATTCTGCCGAAGCCATCCTGTGAGGGGGAGTAGAGATAGGTAAGACACCCTTATACACCTCTATAGATAAATCTACCTCCCATTTTGGCGGTAATCCAAAAAGGTCATTCAAGAATACATCGAGGAACTCCCGAACCTTGGGGTAGTCTAAAACCATACCATTTGGGTCATCCTGAGCCACCAAGCTGCTCAACTGACCAAAGTACCATTTTTTTCTCTTGAACTGTATAAAAATTGCAAGGGTAGTCAATGCCCTACTCAAGTGATACTAGGACACTGTGTAGATGGCATTCGATTGTAGCTTGAAAACATGAAAACTAATCCATACCATGGATCACCTCAAACCCATCTATGTACATAAGGATGAAATCATACTCCAAGACATAATATCTAGCCATGATCACACATCTACGGTAGACCCTTTCAAGAACTATACTTCCACCTACTGGAAACCCAATGAAGATAGGAGGATGAAATAAAAATCCCAAACTAAAATCCAAGGAACTCAATATAAAGGAATGTGAAGAGACAGAATAAGAAAATGCCTTTACCCATGTATGAAGGAAATCAATATGAATAAATATGATGTGCCTAAGCTCATTAGTGCCGAACCCATTATCAATGTCACAGCGTGGAGGCATCTACATAAGAATGGAGAGTTTAATACAAAATGATATGAACTAAAGGCAATAACGAAAACAATTTAAACATTAACTAAGGCAATAAATACGCGAAAACATAAGTGTAAAGCGTACTAAGAAATCATAAACACTCCATCACACCCAAGCATCTTATTGCTCTGATACCATTTATAATGCCCCGACCTGGATTTAGGTCACCGTTAGGTCAACCCGCACGAAGTCAGTGAGTTTATTGGGGGGGGGGGGGGGAGTCCATTTACTTTATTTAAGAAAATCCTTAATTTGATTGATTAATTATGAACTCAATTTAATGGTTTTAACTTCAGAAAAGAAGTGATCACCTTAAGTAATTAGTTAATTTACCAAGTTTATCTATAAAAAAATCTAAGTAGTCCACAATGCTAAATAAATAAAAAATAAACTACATTCACCCTGTATTATTATAGACCATGGCCATAGGCCTGAATAAAAGTTTAAATTACCGAATGTTTAAAATACTTAATTTAAAATGTTCAAAATAAATCACAGAGAATCTAGCGACGTGGATTGCCCTTCGGGGCCTTACTAGAGTTCTTTTCGGCCTCCCTACTTGATGTACCTGGGGTGGGGTGCGAGTTTTATCATAAAAGGCAAGGGTGAGCGAATGCTCAGCAGGATGGGTAATACTAAACTATACATTTTCTGTCAAAATACTGTACATATATCATGTATTTGAATCAATTTCAAAAACGTTTACCATTTACCTATTATTCATGCAACTACTATGCAACGCACCCAAGCGATGAGCTCACACTCACACTCACACTTAACCATTTCATCACCTTTTACCAGATACAGAGACTAATTATTTATGTTTATACATTAGTCTCATTATTCATTTTTCATTAGGTTGCCTTATTTATTCATTCCGAAGTACAACCATTTTCATTTCTGTTTTACATTATATTTTCTTGGAATCATCCAATAACCGTGTAGTTTAATGGGTTCCCCACCGTCGGCAATGCTACCTTATGCTCTGGCCAATGATTTTGGGTCTTTCACCCCACGGCTCCGGACCCTCCTTAATTTTTCCTATGTCATTCAAGTCTTATTTAATAGGTGTCAACATTTTGTCTAATATTGACATTATTCCATCCTTTTACCACCTTTTCTCATTCTACGGTTTAAGTCATTTGTTCATTTTCACCAAAACATAATTTTTGTAAGACTACAATATTTCACCAAATAACTTCATTTTAGTCATTATAAATCACCTGTCACTCATCCTACATAATCTCAATAACTAGAAGACATTGAAACTTTGGAAGAAGAAAAACACTACCTTCGATTAGAGGAGAAGAAACACAAAGGGATGACTTGAAAGCTCCTAAAAACTCCAAAGCCCCAAGACTCCAAAAGGTCCTTCCAGAGACTCCAAAAATACTCCTTACAAGCTTTGCTCCACAACTTTCTTCCTTGACCTAATCTTGAAAATGGTAGTATGTGCTTGAATATGGAGTAACTTATAGGTTGGAGATGGTGACAAGGTTTGGATATGGACGAAAAATGATTGGAGAGGAAGAAAATGGGTGTAAGAACTTAGAGAGAGAGAGAGAGAGAGAGAGAGGGATACAAAGAAAGAGAGATGCTAAAAATTGGTGAGGGAAGTCACCCTCATCCTCCCCTCTTATAACACACAAAAACCGAGTTAAAAACTTCCCCCAAACAAAATAAAAATGTGTTTGACAATCCAAGCCAGTGGAAGTTATCACTTCACCAAATCAATGGTTAAAAACATGACAACGCACAAGGGCAAACATTTTCAACCATTTTCTGCCCAGGTCATTTGAACGAGAATGGGATCTCATTCGAATAAAACTGGGCCCTCGTTTGAACATCCCTTCGAACGACCTTCTAATGAGGTTGTGTGCTTATCCATATGGGTCTTGTTCGATCGTCGTTAGATGTATACTTAAAACGAAGGGGATTTCTAGTTCGAACCACTTAACCTTGTGCAAACGAGACAATGATCTCTTTCAAATGACCTTGAGTTCTCCTCAACTACTAAATTTCTTAAATTCTCCAATTTCATCAAATTTCTTCTAATAATTTACATTAAGGCCACAAAAGAAATTGGATATAGGGATAAAATTCCATATATTAATAATCCAAATCCAAATAATTTCATTTGGTTACAAATTATACACAAAAGAATAAAATATTAGGCATGGGTATTACATGACAATGAATTAATACTTATGTAATAAATAATTTAGTATTAATTTTATACTCATGTCGATTGAATGATTTGGGATACTAGTTGGGTATATAAGTTAGGTACTTTGGAATGACATTTGGGAAATATAAAAAGTTTGGTTATGACTTAATAACAATGAATTTTAATCCCTATGGGTTAGTATATAACTTTGGCTAGGTTTTAGGCTATTTAGATATAATTTTGGCCATAATGGGTCAAGGCTAATAAGGGGACCTACTATAATTTCGTGGATAGAAAGATAAAGAGGGAGATTAGGGTTAAAATAAATCATTTTAACACCTCACAAATAAAACCCTAAATCTAGATAAGGGAGGCTACTTGGATAAAAATAAATTAAGGGCAATTGGACTCGGGGGATGGAATTAATTAAATTTGGATAGAAATTTCACATCATTTTTCATGCAAAGTTAACTTTATATAAATGTATAATTGATTTTTGTATTACAATATCCTTATTTATTGAATTCTAAACCTAAACTTAATATAATTTGAGTTAGGTGTTAAAACTAAGATTTTGAGAATTGTTAAATTAGGAAATTTATGTTAAACTCCATGTTTCTAAGAATTGATGAAATTCAAGATGAAATGTGATTATATGGATATATTGGTACTTGATTATGTTATAATTGTATAATTGAGAAAAATGCCTTGTATATGTTATGAAATTGTTGAGAAATTTGGGATTTAGGGATAAAGTAAATTCTAGGTTTTAAAACCTTGAGATATGGAAATATGACTCAATTTGTTATATGAATAAACTAGAAATTATAAGGCTGAGAAATTATAGAATTTTGTGATGTTATAATGAAAAATTAGGATACAATTAGAGGTGATATGGACTTATGGTATTCGAAAATGGAGGTTTTGCATATAGGCGTTGGGAAAATAGAGTTCAAGAAGGTTTTCTAGTTTAGCTGTGGAATGGACAAAATTGTGGTCTGTGTGAACGACTAGGGTTTAAGGTCATACACACGACCAAGGCATATTTGGTAGTTTCCTATAACTTAGTGAAATTAGAAGGTGGGATGGACTTTAGGACTTAGAATATATCAAGATACTGATATAAGAACTTCATTTATATGGGTCTAATTACTTAACTATGAGGTAAGTAAGTTAGAATTTCAATGAAAAACTTGTAAGACTTATGTTTAGTCGGTTTACTTGCCTTGTGTATTATGTGAGAGGTACTGAGAGTGTGTACTAGTGGGATACGTACTAGAGGGGATATTCGTACGGGGTATGAGTGATAATGATTACGTTGGAACTCTAATTCATAATACATGTTTACCTTGCTTGAGTGATGATGATTACGTGGGTACCATGATGCAATGAGATGGTTTCACCTTTGTTATGATTACCTGGACACTACGTGATAAAATTCCCATTGTATCTTAAGTAAGATGCTTGGTATGATCCTTTCATATAACTTTGGATACAAGGCCATATGACTGGTGTAAAGGAATAGGGAGAATACCTTTGGAAATGATTTGATGGTTATAGGTGTGGGAGAGCCTATAACTATGCCTAGTATGCGAGGGAGATCACTGAAGGCAGTAGGATAGGCTTTCATTATGTGCGGATTTGAGAAGGTCCATTATATGTATTATGTATATAAAAATGTAGGGAGTTCACTTATTGAGATATTATACAGCTGAGATGTATAAGATGATTAAGTAGCGAATATTTCTATTGATATACGATATAATTGAGATGTATAAGATGATTAAAATCAGAATTGGTGAGAATAATACCACTTAGATTAATAATACTTAATCATTGGGAAATATGGACTTGGGATTATATGCATATGATATGTAGGGTTGTTTTGGGTTGGGATAACTTAAATGAAACTAAAATATTAGAAGAATATGTGTACTCTATCGTAACCCAAACTCAAATATATTCTTATACTATGCAGGCTTGCTATTAGCATCAATGTTGACTTTAATTTTCAAGACATAGGTAGCTGTGTCGCCTCCACCCTAATATAATTTTAGTAGTTTTATTTATATTGATAAAGTTATAGATATGGGATGGTACTAGTACTTTTAGTTGGTTTGTTATCAGAATTATATGGTTCACCTATGGAATATTTTAATTATTTATTTTATGTATTTTGTTTTTATTATAGTTATGCTGAGAATGATCTTCAATTGTTCGATTCCCATGAGTTGTATTAGAGATGATCAATCTATTATTAAACTTTACGGGGTCTCACACTAGGACTCAGTACGAATAATCACACAAACCAATATAGAAAATATAAAGTATAAGAATTGTAGCCAATCCCATGGAGAGAACAATTGATATATACATGGTCCGACAAAGTGCCTACATCTATGTAGAGGGGTATATATATTACTTAAGAGACAGGGTATGATTTCAAATAGGTTTCGCAAATTTTCTTCAACGTGCCCCAACTAAGGATGTTCGCTATTTATTCCATTTAACATAGATACCTTCTATAGGTGGACTATTTCGTTATGACTCATCCCTTTTTATAAGGTATCCCCTTGTTCTTATTTCTTATTAATTACAAAAACCTAGGGCATGCCATAATGAGTCCCACACATAATTGTTGGGGATTTATTCTTAAAACCATATATGATTTTTAGTTGTTAAAAAAGGTGTGTCAGATTCATTTAAAATTAGAATCTTGTTTATGAGAATGCCTCATATTTGCTCGAAATATATGGATTGTTTACTT
Organism: Sambucus nigra; assembly: GCA_949130495.1. Classification (NCBI taxonomy): domain Eukaryota; kingdom Viridiplantae; phylum Streptophyta; class Magnoliopsida; order Dipsacales; family Adoxaceae; genus Sambucus; species Sambucus nigra. Next base: position 328,898,990 of record OX422217.1, on the reverse strand, counting down.
AATCCCCTACAATAATAACATATCTTGACTTAACCCCCACAATTTTAAAAAAATAGACATAACCCCCTAGATTCTAACACCATTACTCTTCCATTAAAAAAACTCCCTAATTTTTATTTTGACTTACCCCTATATTTTTTTAGACAAAAATAGTCCATTCTTCATCTTCTTCCCAAAATCAAAACATAAACCTGAAAGCCCCAAATCAACATCAAACATTTTTCTTGACGAGCATATGAGATTCACTCCATAGCTCATCATTTTCCAGCTTAATTCGGTAATGCCAAATGAATTTTACTCTTTCTCTATCTATCCCCCCTCTCTGTCTCACACACATACATATGACACCATTTCATTCACATCGTCTTTCTTCCTAGACAAATTCCATAGGTGTTTGAAACTAATGGGTTGATTACATTATTTTTTTTAATTCAAACCACCAATATTTTTAGGAAGACGCACATTTAATCGAAGACACATATCATAAAATCTTACATTTAGTTGTATAATGTCCACTGGATTAAAAATTCCTCATCACTTCATCCATCTAATTTAAAATCCTTTTTTGGAGAATGAAGATGTTGTACCAATAAGAGTGAATAATGTAATGCATAAAAATATTGATTTGAGGCCTAGAAAAATGATGGGGACATTCATAATGTCTAACGTATATAGAAGAAATTAATTGTTTATATAAGATCCCTTGAGATATACTAAGCAATGAGGCACAAAAAGAACTATGGCCCACAACCTCCAACTTTCTTTTGTGAGAAAAGGTGTTGTGTTCGTCTGGTCCAAGAGACTTTCTTAAGTTTATTGAAGACATGGACTCCTTTGATATATTCCACCATAATTGGTCTTTTAATATTTATTTCCTCTACTTTGACATCTTCCCCTATAATAGAGTGTAAAACTCATTCATTTGCTACAAACATTTGTGTCAGTGGTAAAGTGGTGGTTTTGTTGGTAGAGAAATGTGTTGTTAAGCCAGGTAAGAGCTGAGAGGGGGTAAGGGGATTACATCTAGGACCATTGCTGGTACCATGGATGGTGGTTTAATTTTGTGGTGTGATTCAATTTAGTTGGGAAATATGAGTGTATGTAGATTTGAGATCATAATCCAGAGGAATCAGGGTCCAAAAAATAAATTAGACTTTGATACCCCCCTTGATAAGCTTATCAGTCTTGATTCTACCACTACACATTGAATCCAAATCTCATGTAGTATCAAATAAGTTAATTCTGAGATCAAGGAATAAATAAGAAATTGGTTAAAATCGATTAGCAAAAAATTGATTTCACTAAGCGGGTATTATATGCTTCACTCGAGGAATTATATTATGTTCCATTATAACTTAGTAAACAAGACCTCATCATTCGAGCAATTTTTAGGTAATTAAATTGAAGTGCGAGCGTAATAATTTAGTGGAATTAATTATGATTAAATGGGAAAATAAAACAAATTATGGGGACATAATTTGGGATTTTTAAGTACCTACACTATAGCACAAATCGAGAATGATCATAAAAGGTGGACCATGGCCCAAGATCATGACTAGATTGTCATGGCCCAAGATCGTGACTAGAGAAAAAGATCACGTGACACAGGCCATGGCGAAGACAAAGGGTGATATTCAATGGATATGGTCATGGACATAGACTGTGACCAATTCGTGACTAAATAGATGCCAAACTCCCACGAAAATGGGTCAAGGCCCACGACCGTGAGCAAGTGCGTGAAAAAAAAATGATCTTGACAAATGGGTCATAGACTAAGACCGTGACCAAAACCTGTACATATAAACACCCCACATCACTTTCTCATTTCATGTGAACTCTCTCTCTCTCTCCCTCTCTCTCTCTCTCTCTCAACTGCTTCCCGATCTCTCTCTCTCCTCTTGTGACATCTCTGTCCTTTGGCGACCCTCCCTAGTTCAGGTATCCCCTCCACTTGTTTACTGTATCAGCTTTTATCTATTGAAATTTTAGGAGATGTGTTTGTGTATGTCCACCACGTGTATGTGTATGTATTATGTCTGTTTATGTGTATGTATCTGTATGTGTATATATCGAATGGGATTGAAATGTGAAAATACTCAAATAAAACAAATGCTAAGATAGAAATGTGAAAATACCTAAATTAAACAAACTTAAATGTGAAAATACTGATATGTCATAATTGGATTTTAAACCCTAAGGTTTTAAAGGATTTTGAAAATAATGAGGATATGGGATTCAATTTTTATGAGTTTAAGCCAAGTTTACTTTCATTAAGAAAAAAATGTTTGTGTTAAAATAATTTTAGTTCATTTCAACTTGGACTTAATTCATGAAATTGAATTTTAATCACATTATAACCTAATTTTCGTAATGATATCAATTGGATATTTAAGCCTTAATCACAAAGTAATTAGCTTGGGTAGGTTTGATGTTGAACTGGTTTAGATAACCCATCACGAGTTCATATAATCTGAATGTCAGTTAATGTAATCACAAAGCAATATATCTCAATTCAATATCAGTTCTAAATTTCTAACATATAGACAGACAAGAGCGCACATGTATAACACATACACACAAAGACGTGCACATGTATCACACATACATATGTGAATGTGGTCGTGGACGATGATGGTGACTAGGTGGTCACGACCCAGGTCTGTGACCAGATAAAAAATAGACGTGACACAGTCCGTGCCAAGCCAAATGGTGACATCCAATGGATGTGGTCACGATCTTAGATCGTGACCATGGGTTTTTGCAAACTAAGTTAAAATTGAATATGAATTAGTGTGCGAGTATTTATGGGTGTTTTCAAGCCTATATATAACCCACCTAATCTCAATATCAGTCTTAATCGCCAAATCTCAATATTAACCCAAAATCCTAACAAAATAAATAACCTAGATGGAACCCACCGAATACGAGAAGGAGTTTAAGACTCATTTCAAAGCAAAGGTTTGAGGAAGATATTTTTTTAGTAGGAGAATAACAATAATTGAAATTGAAAATGGCAGTAATTGTTAGAGCGGTAGATTAGAACCATTCTTTATATAATAGTTTTAATTATGGATTTATTATTAAAATAAAATTAGTTTTTTCTATTTTAATGAGAATCATTTAAGGACATAATGTTTCAATTATTTTATGTATTGCTAATGTCTTTTGATCTTCTTAGTAGGTGGTCTGGTGTGTAGAGTATGGCTTACACGTAGATGATCATATAACCAGTTATTGTAGAATATAAGTTTTATCGTTCAAAGTCTTGGATGGAACTAGACACACCATCAGTAGGGTTGTAGCACAATATTTTAGTATGTCATCCTTGATTATGCGAAACAATAGATTTTTATCTTATTGTGCTAGTACATTTTGTGTGTATTGAGCGGGACCACTTTGAGGTTATTATCTTTATATTAATTTTATAAGATGATGTATACCTCATGATTATTAGGGTTAGTTAAGTCTCTTAATACAAATATGATTAATGGACACAAGCAATAGTTATTTATTGTTTTGACCTACTGGGTGAAATCATTATTGGATCAATAATCTTGATAGATTGGGTTATGATGATTAATGTATGATGAAAGTCTTTTATGGATAGAATCCACGTCTTGATATAGATAATGTTTATACACCCTTGAGATTTTTATAACTTCTATATGTGTTAAGCCCTGCAGGTGGATAATGTTAATCCACCACTACAAATATGTTAAGCTGGACTGCTCAATGAATTAAAGCAGTTAATCAAATAAATTATCAATAATTAATTTTATTAATGGGTATCTGTAACCTTAATGCGAAGAGAATTAAATAATTAAAAATAAGGAGCTCAAAATATAATTTTAAGTCAAGGAGTGGAGTTGCAATTATAATTATGTAGTGGTATTAATTATCATTAATGGACTGGGATTAGAATCCGAGTTGGATTATATTTGGAGCCACATCCTTATGTCTTTTTAGGGTCCCTACCGTAGCCTATATATATATATATATATATATATATATATATATATATATATATACCTAAGGCTTCTTTTTCCTCAGATAATCCATCACTTTTGAGACTTAAAAATCCTAATTAGAATTTGTGAGGGAAAGAGGCAGAAGAGGGAAAAAAATGATAAGGGAAGGTGATTACGAAGGAAGAGCCCAAACTCTGCTCATGACTATTCATATCGGTAGTATTGTAGAAGATCATGAGGTTCATTGTGCCTGTGTTCTAGATCAGACATCATCACACACTGTTCGTGCTGAGACGAGATCAAACCAGAGAGATCTCAAAGGTAAACCCTAAATTCACCTTGTAGGGTTTCACGTATGTGTAGTTTTTTTCAATAGTTCGATTTATAAACGTATTCAATAGACCCTGGGGATGCTTCTCTAACAATTGGTATTAGAGCCTTATTGCTATTGCATGTAGGTTGAACTCATCCATGTTGTTCAATTAAAACAGTCGTATATGTGCATGGATGTTAGGTAGAATATAAATATGTGTTAACTGCTATTTTTCACCAATCTAATCGCATTATTATGCTCATGTATTTATGTTTATATTTTATGTGATGGGATCCCATAATGGTTTATTTGTGGTTAATTTTTTTTATTACGCTTGATGAATGTAATATTAATATAGAATGTTAACTCCTTTATGGAGGCACAAGACATGTGAAAACTGTTGTTATTTTAATCGTGATTTTCAATGGGGGATTGCAAAAATTGATCGGTGGTTTGTGTATGTTTTTGTCACAAAAATTAGCTTCGACAGTGCAAAACAAAGCAAGGTTTCAGGGTCATTACTCCTCGAACTCGCTTGAGGGGAGGTTCCATCAGTAGGGCTGTAGCATAATATTTTAGTAGGTTTATCATGATTACGAAAAATAGTATTTTTTCAACTTTTAATGATTATACACTTTGTGTGTATTGAATGGGTCACTTTGACGTCATTGTCTATATACTGATTTTATAAGATAATTTACACATCATAATTATTAGGTTTACTAAGTCGCTTAATCCGGATATGTTTGATGGACATATGCACTAGTTATTTATTACTTTGACCTATTGGATGATATTCATTAATAAATCAATAACCTTAATAGATTTGTTAATGGTGATTAATGTATGGTAAACGTCTTTTATGGATGAAATCAACGTCTCAGTATAGAGACTTCTCATACCTCCTTGAGATGCTTATAAGTTTTGTGGATCAAATGCTGCAGATGGTTTATTTTAATTCGGCACTACAATTAAGTTGAGTTGGACTGCTAAAGAAATTAAAGAAGATAATCAAATAAATTATCAGTAATTTATTTTATTCACTGGTATCTCTGTCCTTAAGCAGGGAGAATTGAGTAACTAATAATAAGCATATCGAAATATAATTATGATTTAACGAGTGGAGTTACAATTATAGTTATGTATTGGCAGTAATAATAATTTATGAACTAAGATTAGAATTAAAGTTGGATTAAGTTTTCTCAGGTCCATTAGGTCTCTACTGTAGCCTCTATATATGCACCTAAGGCACCTTTTTCCTCAATCAAGCCATTACTCTTAAGACTCAAAAATCCTAATTCGAATTTGTGAGGAAGAGAGGTAGTAAAGAGAAAAAGATAGAAGATAAGGTGGTTATGAAGGAAAATTCCACACTCTACTCGCAACTATTCATATAATACTTCGATCCGAATTTATGGGTTACCCATGGGTAACCCGGTCCGATCTGAATATTAGGTGTGAAGTGGGATAAGAAAACCTAAATAATGTTACTACTCTAATGTTATTTAATTAACGGTTCACTTTCTTAACACGCGATTCCAATTTAAATCAAGCTTTGTGTGGGATCTGTGGGAAGCATCCTAGGAATTCAAGCATACAAATCTACTAGTGCAAAAATAAAGAAAACTTACCTAAATAACGCCCTTAAAATATGGAACCTCATTTAATCTTCCGTGACAAAGAGGAGGGAATGAGCCGAATGCCCAGTGAGAAATTATAATAATGCAACATATAGTATCGAACGACAGAAAAGAGACTCTAACACGCTACCTATGTGCACATGCAATTACTTTGTATATATATACATACATAATTATACATTAATTCATGAGACCATTTCATTTTAAAATGTTATTTATTCTGATTAATTGACATTACTCTTATAAACGACTCTCCTTTTTACATAACTTGACAATTATTCCCCGATTTAACACACTCACCTAAATAGTTTACACAATTACACTTTGTTAGCAAAAACAGTTCCTTTCTCGAAATTTCTCATTTACTCACACCAAATTTCCCTTAGTATTTTCCTTGAAAATCACCTATACATATTTTCCTTGAAAATCTTTCATAAACACGCCATTGTGTAAAGTATGGTTAAACCTCATTAGGTTGCTTAATTACCCATTTAATCACTTCTTTTCATCATTCCTTTTATTTCATGGACATTAGTCAATTTCTCACATTACTTGCCCACATAATCATTAAATTGAAGCATTTATCAAATTCATTAAAGTTAGGTCTCCTTTTTTTTACATTCACCACACAATTCATTTCTTAACATGTTCCACTTTTCATATTATTTTTTCTCGGAATCTTCCTAATATCCTCATACTTTAACGAGATCCACACTACTGGATATGCCACGATATGCTTTGGCCAGTGATTTTGGGTCTTGCACCCCAGGCCCATCTTAATTATTCTTAGTGTCATCTGAGTCCATATTAATATGTTTTAACATATTTCAAATATGCACATTATTACACTTTCTACTGGTTGAAGCCAAAAACCTTAGGTTTCACCCGACCTTATGTTACACTTTGAAAAATCATCATTTCTTGTCACGTTAATTTTATTCCAAAATCACTTTCATTTAGGACTATTCGTGTAACACCATTTTTAACATTTTTATTTCATAAAAATGTTCCACTTTATGTGAAATTACCATTTTACCCATTTATTTCGAAACATGCATTTTCCTCTAATTTCAAAAGCGTCATTTTCCTAAAAGCAATATTAAGTTATGCACACCAACTTTTCAAATGTTTTTAACCCATTAACACTTATTCAATAACTTGGGGTAACATACTTCTGAAGTTGAAAATATCTTTATTTCATTACTTTCTTTCTCTAAGAAATCATTAAACATTTGAAGACTACTTTATAAGAAAAATATCATTTTCCTTTATTAACACATGTAGTCTTTAAGGCCACATATTTATCACTTTTTCACACACTTTAGGGGCTGAAATATCTATTTTCTTTATTCCAAGTTAAAACTCATTAAAGACCCTATTAAACTTGTTTATATGCCTATCATAAAAATACTACAAGAACCCATCCTGGTATGCCCCAGCGGTAAGGGCGGGCTTGGGACTATGTTGTTAGGCGCACGGTACTGGGTTCGATTCCCCGCTAGTAAGCCAATATTTAAGCGAGGTGCGTGTAGGAGGTGGGTCCTGGTGCATTACCCCCTGTCTAGCTTGCACCCAGGAATCCAAAGGGCTCGTTCGTGTGGAGGTTCAGGGTTATAAAAAAATACTATAAGTTTATACACATGGGAAGATGGATTTTAGGTCCAAAATCGAAGAAAATGAGTTTAACAATTGACTTGTTCAAGAAATTTCATAACATTTGCAAGAACACACCTTTCAAGACTAAAGACATTTTTGATCTTTCAAAACCTTAATAAATTCCCATCTTTGTGAAAATCCCAAATTTTGCAAGAAAATATTGAAATATTTGTCCATAAAATATCTTTGATAAGATAATTATTATTTAAACATTTTTATTCCATAAAAATGTTTAAGACCAAGTTTTCTTCAAATATATCATTTTTTCAACGTTCTTTAAATCTTTTATAAGCCATTTTACACTAACTATAAGAATTATTTTCTTAAACTATTCATGTATTCTACTCTTAAGCCCTACACACAAGAACAAATACTAGGTAAATAGAGCCTTAAACTTAAATAGTAGAGTTTTTCCCACCTCAAAGAAACTTCACCAATGGTGGATGGATGTTGAAAAAGATGGAAACCTCGAACCTACTAAGGCTGCTTTAAAGATGTTTCTTAAGCCCACCAAGCTTGTCTCCATGAAATCTCCAAGCATGACCCCCTCCGAACTCCATTATTTTCTACTTCTTCTTCTTCAAAGACCCCCAACAACATCTCTAAAAATCTTTATCTTGCTTAACACAACCCACTTCTACCCTTAATAAAGCTTGTAAATGAAGGGTAAGGCTTGGAAATGGTGTATTATGGAGATGGAAAGGTGTAAAAAGGGTGGGATAAGCTTGTGGGAGGTGAAACACCCTTGAAGCTAGAGAGAGAGGTAAATGCTGATATAAAATGGTGGGGAAGAACAAATCATCTCTCTCTCCCATATAGACCAAAATAATCCCATAAATGATTTTAAGAACCAAGGGCAACACTAAAAATGTATTTTGCTAATTTGATTCCCTCAAAGACCGATAGCTCATCAATTCAAGGGTCCAAAATTCGATATCACACAAGGGAAACACGAATTAACAAATTACTGATGCAAATGTTTAAACGAGATCACGTTTCGTTCGAACGACACACTAACAAGGGGTGAAATCCTATACCAAGGTGGTTCCTTAGAACTTCATTAGAACATAATTCAAACGAGGAAGACTTTTCGTTCGAAGCAGGGGGGATTCGATTGAATAAGATCCTCATCTCGTTTGAAAGACCTTTATCTTTGTTATAACCGCATAATAAATCCTAAACTCCAAATTTGGCCAATAAATTCCTATAATATCCACAAATTTTACAAGAATATACAACTATCCATAAATGATTTATCTGAGTTCCCAAGGGTTCTACATATGAAGAGGCCCTTTAACAAGTGCTTTAGGTAAAACTAACTTTTCAATTAAAATTCACTCGCTTCCAATTTTATCTTCTTTAGACCCTAAACATTCATGTAAACAATTTAATCCATTGAACAAACAAAGCACACGGGAAAAAGAAAGAATTTCAGGAAAAAATTTTTGAAGGGTAAAAACCTTTTTATTTCACTATAATTTATAAATTGCAACTTACATGGATTACAATGAAATACAGTGACACACGAATACCCGCAGCTGTCGATCAGTGTCGTCAGCAAAGGAACAACCGCAGATACTCCTCAAGAACACGTAATTCTGTTTTCAGCAAATATCCACATGCAGCGATCCTCAAAGACTGCACTCCAATTTTTAGCAAGGAATACTCTCAAGCACTCCCAATGACCTCAGTCAGCAACTTGTGTAGAAAGTCTTCCAACAAATATGTTCAATATCACAAACCTTTGGAATTATACAAATTGGATCTTGAATAAACTTTCGATGAAACTAAACAGAATGGGAATTTTAAATCTGTTCATCTCTCTGAAAAACATCTATGCAGTGTTATTTTTATAACTGAGCAAAATAGAGTCCAACAAAAACAAAACACAAAAATCGAGGCGATGGCTCTTGTTCGAGCGACATGCGATGTCGTTTGAACGACATGCAGTGTCGTTAGAACGAGGTATGATGTCATTTAAATGATAGTGAAATACGTTTTCCATTTAATTCCAATCCTCGAATATTTGATAAAATATTTCAGCTCCAGATATAATTAAAATGCGTTTTCAAAATTTTAATTTTAATTCCCATAAATAAAAAACATGTAATTCATCCAATATTTAACCAAAATTCTAAGTCACATATTCCTTTGATTATTCATATCTGTATGATCTTAGAACAAACAAAGTGTGAAGTTGCAACTTGAATTGATTTCTTCTTCATGGATTTAAATTGTAACTCCTTCAATCTTGAATCTTTGTAGACTTTGAATATTCTTGAATTAATAACTAGTCTAGAATCAATTTATTTTGTTCAAAATTTAGCCAATTATAAAAAAATTAACTCGATTAGAAATTTGTGCTTACAAATCTCCCGTTTTGGCTATTCAGGGACAAAATAAAAATAAAAATTCTAGTTTAACTCAAATGTCCTATCCTAGAAACCCAAATATAAAAGTACGGGACATGAATATACTATGAAGCAACATATAAGTCTAAGAAGTCTATAACTATCTATGAATCTTTGAATGTGATGTAGCAATGACTATTTGAATCTATAAACAATACCTACACACATTACAAAAAAATAAATATACCCAAGTGAAGTACAGAGGAACATAAAAATATTAATCATTAAATTTAAACAAAACTCCAATATTCAATTAAACTCTCCGTACATCACATGTCTATACATCACATATCTCTCCCCCTTTTTGCCTGGAATAGACAAATTGTGGGACATAAAAATACAGAAAGTATAATTGGGTATAAATGACAAGAAAGATAAAATGTGACAATGGATATAAGTAAATAGCAGAAGTAAATATCATAATCATGAATACCAGAACTGCATCCTAATATATACATCTGATTCACATAAATGGAGTATTATCAAGTGTCTATGAGTACATCATATGAGATAAATATCATAATACATAAAGTGCCCAAAAACTAAAATACAATATCTCTAGAAAAATAAATAGATCAACATGTATCCTCCTCCTCCTCCTCCTCCTCCTCCTCCTCATCATCATCATCATCATCATCAATATCAGCATATATAGCAGCAATGCTGCCCAATCCTAATGAATCGGATCCTCTGCTCATTTCCCAACGTCCCATCTCATCAAAGAAAGCAGTAATCTGGGAGTCACTACGTGAACTAGCCTCAGCCTCAGCCTCTGCCTGAAAGTGTGCGATGATTGCATCACACATATGGGACTATGACGCCACCTGTGCCAATGGGGAATCAAACTCCTCTGCAGTGGATCGTTTAGATCTAGATGGACAAGACCAAGAGGGTATAAAAATAGTCTCTAATGAAATAGATGGCTATCCAGAAAAAGTATTATCGCTCGGTGGAGGTGTCGCTCTTGCATCAGACAGAAGATGACTCTCAGAACGTGTCAGTGTGCTGCGATCAATGAGAGAAGGAGCAGAAAGGCAGATATCAACCTCTAAAATAGGAACTCCAACAGTGGTATATATATGAGAAACCGGGAGTCCATATGGAAAATCGGGGTGAATAGGAGTGGTACCAATAATGGTAACCGAGGACATCACCCGAAATAGAAGAGACGATAAATCAATGTCCCACCCCTGACAAACTGCGTACATGAAGTAAACAAAGTCGAAGCCAATCTGAGTGTGATTGACTCGAGTTTAAATAAATAAAGACACAAACCGATTAAGAATCCTAAAGGAAGTGTTCAATCGACCATGATACATGGTAGTACCTATGTGAGGTATCCCCCCAAAATAATGTCGAATAATATCCACAAATGAAGGAAAATCCTGAGAACACCTACAAAAAATTGCAACACGGACTCGTGGCAACTGAACCGTCTCAGATATGAGATCTGTAGTGACAAATAACTGGACACCCCTAATAGATGACTGGATACCAGCAGAAGTATGTATATCCCTATAGTAGAACTCGCGAACAATATCAGGGTATACCATACTCTGTGCATCAAATTATCTATCCTAACCCCTTCCAGACATCCATATAGGAATATATAACTCAGTAAATTGAGATAAACAAAATACTTTCTCTTTAACGACGGTGCGAATGTGCAAACCAAGATGACAATAATGATTGTACTCAAATACATTGTGCCAACCCAGTAGAGAGAAAGGGGGTCTAGTACTCCTAGCTTGGTGAGCCCGTGATGAGGTGGATGGCTCATCTATCCTACCAGAATAAGTACCCCTGCATCTAGGAGGCATGTCTAACAAGCAGGTAAAATAAGTGTAGAGGAGAATGGGGAAAACAGACAAAAAACTGACGGCCACGCGCTTATCTCTGTACGTATCCAACCGAACCACCAAATAAACCAAATACAACCAACCAACAAACAACAATAATCCCAATTAGCATAAGAATACAGTAACAAAAGTGTGGGAAAAAAACTAAATCACACTAGAGAGGTAGTTGTTGGCATCCGAAAAATAAGAATTGTTTTTGAAAAAATCATGCACACATCATTTTCAGATGCAGTATAAAAAAAGCGTTATTGCACAAAACTGTAATCGTGTCCATGTGATTTAATAAAAAAAATCCAATCTTTCAAAACCAAATAGATAGGTTTTGATTTCAAACCAAAACATACAAGAACAATACAACAAATCGGCGAATAAGATGAGAAAAACCGTGTATTGTTCAAGATTTTTAACACATTTTAATTTGATATTGAAATCAACAACAGTACCACCAAAAACAAACCACACCAGCTCAAAACATGGGAAAAATACCTTAATCTAAAAATCTGAGTACACGAATCTGCCAACGGAACAATTTTACGACAAAAAACTAGTTGACTCCTCGTGATTTAGTTCAGAAATGAAGTCGAGAGAAGAGTCGTGAAGGTTAGTCGAACATAGGCAGCAAAAGTGGGTGGTTTTTGAGTTAGAACAAACAAACTGGTCTGACTTAAATGTGGTTTTATAATAACCCTAGTGTCATTCGAGCTAAATCAGTATCATTCCAACGAAAGCACACGTCATTTGAATGATCTACTTCGCGTGAGATCAAGTATGGCTCGAACGAGATGAGACATCATCTGAATGTTATCGCAAAAGTAAACCCATAAAGTTTCACCAAAAACTTTACTGTAAAAGTACACAAAAAAAGGACTCAATAATTTTTTTTTGTGAAATTCATGCCAACATGTAGTCAATGTGCTCAAACATGGATATGAAGTGTATGAGTGTGTACTATGTCAAATGAGTCACAATCCTAATACATCAAAACGTTCAAGATGCGCTAATTGATAGAAATATGTCAACAAACATTGTTATAGCCATGTGTGACAATTAATATATGAGCTTAATGAACTAAAAAATCAACATACACACCAATCCAGAATTTTGACAAATTTACAAGCATAGCATCATGATGCAATGTTTCATCACTAGGATTCGTGGTTCAAACCTATTTTTACTTTCCATCCCAAGTCCCTCATAAATATTACTCACTTATTTTTCTTTTGAGGTAATCTAAACTAAACGGCCCACTTTTTTTTTTGGCATATCTATCTTTTTATTCCCATTTAATTTTTTGGGGCTCTTTTTATACGGTGGCTACCATGACGAGTCAATTTTACACTCTCGTGGCCCTTTTCCATGAACATTAATTATTTTTTGCAGTTTAGTTCCTTGTGGTAAATGATTCTTACATGCACACCTCCTCCTAAGACTACTTACGCATTGATGACAAAATTGAGATAAGAACGTCTCACCATACTCAAATATGCATGTGATGTAAAACATTCATAAAAGCTCATGCATGTGTGTAAGAATAGCATATATACAAAGATGAATCCAAATGCACACCAATTTCGAGACAACTCCATTATGACAATGGCTAAGTGGCTCTCTCCTAACAACCCAGGGTGACTCTCTAACTAGTCTAATATTGGCTTTGGGAATGGGTGGAATATGTTTATCAAAACCATTACCACCCCTATTATACTTGATTTGGGCGATTCCTAAGATTTTGTCTAACTTCTCAGACCTAGATTCCAAATCAAATTTAACCTTACTCGAATCTCTGAATCTCTTCTCCAGCTCACCTATCCTCGACTCAAGTAAATGCCTAGAATCCTCAAACTCAAGTAATTCCTTTTTCATAGCCTTCATCAACCCTCGAAGACTATCTCTCTCATTCTCTACATATTCTAGGTTATCTCAAACTTTCTTCTCATGGGACCTAAGTTCCTCTATTAAAGTATTGGAATTATTATTTTCAATGGTACGATCTTTCAATTTTGCTTCTAACTTCAAATTTTCCTTCTTAGCTTTCAAGGTTTCTTCATATAACTTATTAAAAGTAGTTTGCAAGTCTCTCTTATCCTCGCTCTCATCATCACTCACCTCACCCTCACTTTCTAGGGTATCACAACCTGTGACCGCAGAAGAATCATACAAAAGTATGTGGTCATCACTTACATGATTATACACAAGGGTGGTAAGTTCTCTCGTAGTAGCATAAAAAATTTCTTCTTCACGGTCACTCTCACTAAGGGTAGAAACACAATTTATTGGTTTATTAAAATTCTCCCTAAGTTTAGTGGGGCACTCATCTAGCTTATATCCAAACCCTTCGCAACAAAGAAACTTCTCACAATTATCCTTTTTAACAAAAAATTTAAGAGAAGACATCATGCGAGATTTCAAATTAGAAGTTTCAAACATGTGAGTTCTAAAATCATCAAAATTACCGAAAGCCATACCTAAAGTCATGGGATCCCAAACACAGTAAAATAGTGCAACAAGCTCTGATAACAATTTGAAGAGGCCCTTAAACAAATGTTGTAGGTAAAACCAACTTTTCAATTAAAATTCAGTCGCTTCAAATTTTATCTTCTATAAACCCTAAACATGCATCTAAACAATTTAATCCATTGAGCAAATAAAGCACGCGAGAAAAGAAACAATTTGAGGAAAAAATCCCTGAAGGGCAAAAACATTTTTATTGCACTATAATTTGTAAATCGCAACTTACACGGATCACAATGAAATAAAGTGACACGAATACCCTTAGGTGTCAATCGATGTCATCAGCAAAGTTCGTTGTAGGGGATTCTTCGCCCTAGCCATTTCTCCCAATCTATCCTCCAATCGCTGAAGGGACCCTTTCCACGCTTCATTTCCTTCCTCGGGCCTATTGGTTTGAGCAATGGATCGTTTTGAAATAGCCTCTTGAGATTTATCTTGACGAGCAACTGGTCGTGATTGTGCTGATCCTTCTTTGAGATCAGATGGTTGTCGAAAACTCCTCGACATGGTCTTAGGTGGACTCCTATTCCTCTTAGGTCCTAATCGACTGAAAGGAGACACCGTACTCAGTCTTTCTAAGGCACTGGGTCTTTCTGGAGAGAGAGTGATACGTTGATCAGTATCTGTAGCCCTTATTGATGAAGTTCGCCCAGGTTGATAAGAGAAATCATCAGATTCCTCATTCCCATAAATTAAAAACATTTAATTCATCCAATATTTATTCAAAAATCCAAAGACACGTATTCCTTTCATTATTCATACTGGTGTGATCTTAGAACAAACAAAGTGTGAAATTGAAACTTGACTTGATTTCTTCTTCATGGCTTTAAATTGCAACTCCTTGAATCTTGAATATTTGTAGACTTTGAATATTCTCACATTAATAACTAGTATAGACTCAATTTATTTTGTCTGGAATTAAGACAATTACAAAGAAATTTACTCGATTAAAAATTTGTGCTTACAATATAATTACAATTTATATGGAGAAAGGGATAAAATCTCGAGCACGAGTGTTACATTCTCATTTTCTTAGGAGATTTCATTCCCAAAATCTTCAACCCATCAATTCTTTAAGTTTATAGGGTTTATCAACTCATAATCTAAGTCATAGAGTCCTTCAAGGTTAAATCATCTAAATCCTCAGTCGCTAAGGTGTCCTTATATGCTCTTTCCCAAGGGGCTATCATCAAAGAGCTCATTATGCAATATATTCTAACGCTCTGCATCAGGTTAGCCATGAAAGTGACATAACCGTCCTCGAGTATCCACTTACTCAATGATAATGCTAAACCAAGTCCTAAGACTCCTTTTCTAATGCCCAAAGCCTATCGGGTAACACTCTTTAGTGATCGATGCTCACCTAAGAGCGAAGCGACACACAACTATCGCCCAATCCGTTATCAAAAATTATTTTAAATTCATAGGACTACATATACTGAATATCCTCAAATTATTGGGTCCTCCTAATCATTCAATTCACTTAACTTGATACTAACCTTGCATAGCTAGTTACTTACTCTGAGGAGCAACACACCGACCAAGTCACAATCGTGCACCTACTAACACCTTCCAAAATATTCCTCGATGAACCTAAGATCACTCTAGGTGTATAACTATGGGTCACTCACCTGAGTATTGTATTAATCCACTCATTGTGAAAAAACAACAATCATAACACCTTACGATATCCTCGCATCCTAATTCTGCTATTTATAACTAGAGCCCCTAATTGTAATACCGACCAATTTATAAGATTTCTAATCCTTAGGAAAGTGATAACTATTAGAAAATTGTGCAACCACGCGTACACGGAAATTGTGCAAATAAATGGATCTTTCAAACAAGAGTGCGTCCAGTTGTCGAGCTATAATGACCACACCCAATCTATCTGTACTCATATTGAACCAAGCTGCCCTATGACAAAACTGTCATATGAGACAATACCAGACCACCAAAATCGGAAGGACATTGTCCTCGACCATTGGAACTGATGGAACATGGTCCTCGATTACTGTAATTTAAAGAATACAATGAATAGGAATGAATAAACAATCATTTTGAGGAATCCTGTTGTTGATGTAAAAAACTAGATTACTCTAATTATTTAATCACAGATAAATAAATAAGACAAAAGATTTTAAAGTGGTTCAGCCTTATATGAATGGCCTGCGTCCACTGTTATGTTATTGCTGAGTGTTTGGGAATTCTCGATTACAAGTGCTATCAAGAAATTACGGTCCCTTTGAATGAGGGTGATACAAAGTATTTATAGCCCTTAGGCTGTACATGAAAGGGTGTTACATTAAATGATACACATATGAAAGGGTAATTCGTTTAATGTTCTTCAAACGTGCGTGTCAAGATGATAAGCATTCAATGAATAGTTGAACTGTTGATTATCTGGCAATTAATGCTGTGGTCGAGGTGCAGCTCAAACCGCCTTAGTTGCTCGTCGTCCAAAAGTTCCTCGGAGCATTGGAGTTCCTCGAAGGGTTGGTGTTCCTCGGAGTGAGTATGTTGGTCGGGGAAACAATCTTCCTCGTTGCTATTGTGCCACGTAGATTGACACGTGTCTTCTTATTATTCGTCCACATCAGCATACTAATTTTGGTGTCAACACCTGTAACAACCTGAAATTTTAAATGGGTAATTTTAAATAAAATTGGACTTTTGTCAATAGGTGTCGCGCAGAACGCAAACTTGCATGATTTTTGTAGAACGTTTTATTGAGGTTAAAACTAATTTGACCATATTTATTGGATGCTAAAAATAGGCCTAAGAGTGTCACGGGGTCAAAAGTCGAAAAATGAATGAATAAATAAAATATTATTATTTTATTCAAAAAAATAAAAGTGCTCAGAAAATTCTGAAAATCACCCTACCGACTCAAAATTTAATTTTGAACAACTTTCCATTATTCGACATTTCCAAAAAACATCATTTAGACCCGATTTAGACCATTTTTCGGTTCGACCATACCACATTTTTTACACATTTTATTTATATTTTAACCCCCAAACTTTACCATATAAAGGAAGATCGGGATTTTATTTGTAACACACACCTCTTACAAACCCTTAGTAGCCAACAACCCATTTTCTCTTCATCTTCCATCTCCAAAACCCAAACCTCCATTAAAATAGATTTTCAAGCTTATTTTTGGGGGTCAAAACATAATTATTTCAAGATGGTTCAAGAGAGTTTTTCGATCAATTTTTCGAGGAGAACTTAGATCTCTAATCAATTTATACATCTAAAAATCATGCATTTTACCCTATTATTTTCCTTTAGTGTTATGTGTCTTGATTATTATTTTTTTTAATCGAATTTATTTCAATTTATTGAATAAGTGAGAGAAGAGCCCTCTCACGGCGGCATTACATGAAAGAGCCATTCTAGGAAAGAAGGAAATTTACAAAATAAAAAATTAACCATAAGATATATTGAATTCCTTAAAAAGGTCTTCATAGAAGGAGCACGGAGGATATTTTGAAGGTTTAGCTCTAAAGGCCACTTCAATGTCATCTTAGATCAATTTAATGGTGTTTCGGGCATTCATTTCAGTGTTGTCAAACTCCTTTTTATTCCTGGCACACCAAATCCTCCAACAAATGAAAGACGGGATCATTAAGCAAAGTTTTGCTTTGATTGATTTCCCCCTAGTACATAACCACCAGTTCATTAACTGACCTTTAACGGTTGAAAAGGTGAATTTAAGACCCAACCTTTTTTGAAAGTAATTCCACACCTCTGTTGCAATCTCACCGGTAGCAAATAAATGATCCCTATTTTACTCCTTCGGAATAAAACAGCATCTACACTTCGATAGAAGGGGAATTTTTAAGTTTTTAATATTCTCATCAAAAGGTAAACCATTATTTAAAAGTCTCCACATGAAAGTAGAAACTTTAGGTAAAATATGATTATCCCAAATAGAAGAGAAAGATAGTTGAATACAATCTTTTTTCCTTAGAAATTCCCATGCGATTTTTAACGTGAACTTTTCATTCACCTCCAAATCTTTGTAGGTTGAGAGTTCCCTTTGCATTATTTTCCAAGGATGGCTTGAAAAAGACGGGGTGCCTCTAAATTCACGTCTTTGAAGTTTTTTATATTTAGGGTTCATGAATTTAGACCACAACCCATCTTTATTAAAGAAAGAATGCCATAACTTGCAAGTTTAATCCCTATAAACATCTTGCATAGATCTTATACCGATCCCACCTTCAATTTTGGAAGGAAAATTTTATCCCATTTGATCCAATGTTTTTGGAATTTACCTTCGTTTGAGCCCCATGAGAAATTGGCAAATGAAATTTAGATGTCTTGTAATGTCGAACTAGGAGGGTCAGTGGCTGCTAAGTAGTTATATGCCATAGATTGAGCAACATTTTTAATGAGAATATTTCTTCCTGCTTGAGAAAGAGTTTTCATAGCCCAACCTACCAATCGACTTTTTATAGCATCTGCCAGATCTTAAAAATGTAACCTCTTCTTTCTACCTTCATATATCATCACGCTTAGGTATTTAAAAGGAGTTTTTTTTAGAAAAACCTGTAATAAGTTGCATCGCTCGAATCTTGCTGTTGGAGGTACTTTTCGGAATTAAAAAGAAGCTTTTGGAATGGTTTAACAGTTGCCCTGAATTATCTTCGTATTCTTGAAGGAACTTGAGAAGATATGTGGAACTATTCTTATCACTTGAAGCAAAGATCAGAATATCATCCGCAAAAGATAATGATGAAATAAGAGGACAAGCTACAGGTATAGAGAAGTGGTTGATAAGTCTTTGTTCCATTTGTTGATGAATAACTCTTGATAAAACTTCAGAAGAATTCACAAAAAGAGCAGGTGATAATGGATCTCTTTGACGCACTCCTCTTTTAGATGGAAAAAAGTCGTAGAGTTTGCCATTTATGGAAATTGAGTACCAACAACCTGAAATACATCCCCAAATCCAATCTATGATTAGTTCACAAAAGCCAAATGATCGAAGAGTTTTAATAAGAAAGTTCCATGAGAGAGGATCATAGGCTTTTGACATGTCAAGCTTGTAGAGCACGTTATCTCCACGGACTTTTTTATTAAAAATTTTCATCATTTCTTAGGCTAAAAGAATATTTTCATTGATATCACACCCTTTAATGAATCCCGTTTGAGATAAGGAAATAATTTTGGGAAGAATATCTCTTAAACGGTTGGCAATGATTTTGGTTAAAATTTTGTTGCAAAAATTGCACAAACTTATAGGACGGTATTCTGAGCATTTTTTTGGATTTTGGACTTTTGGAATGAGGATAATGGTTGTGGCAGACCAGCTTAGAGGAAGATCCCTTCCTAGAAAATAGGATTGAATCGCTGCTGTCAGGTCCTCCTTAATAATGTCCCAAGAATTTTGATAAAACACACCATTAAAGCCATTCGGACTTGCTGCCCCATCTTTATTCATGGTAAAAACTACTTCTTCAATTTCTTCCTTTCTTAGAATCTAAGCTATCATCTCATTCATCTCGTTATTCATCAGCTTTGGTATGCACTGGAAAATACTTTCATTGGTGGCCAAGGTTGATTCTTCTCCCAGGATAGATTTGAAGTGATTACAAATTTCAAGTTCCATTTCAGAAACTGATTGTGTCCAGGAGCCATTAATCTTTTTGATTTTATGGATGATGTTGATACTTCGCTTTTGATTCACTATAAAGTGAAAAAACTTAGTATTATGATCACCCACTTCTGCCTATTTAATACCCTCCTTTTGTCTCCAGTATTCTTCCTCATTTTTCAGTTTCAGAAGGTAATCTGCTTGGGCTTTACTCCATTCGGTTCTATTACTCTCACTGGGAACAAGATCATACTGGTGTTCTTTGTTTAGAAGGTTGTCTTCATCTTTACTTAGGCTAGCATCAAATTTTTTGACCGTCATAAGGTTCCACGCTTTGAGGGCCTTTTTGAGGTGCTTCAGTTTTGAGGCAAAATTTTTCATAGGCTCACCGGTTTAAGGAATTTCCCATGCATTTTTTAAAATATCTTTAAAAGAATGGTGGTTTATCCAGGCATTTATAAAGCGAAAAGGTCTAGGGGTTTTATCGGCTGGAAACACAATATTGGTAACCATAGGACTGTGGTCAGATTTGGTGCGAGAAAGATGTTGTATGGAGGTTTGGTAATTGGTAAGAAACCATTCTTCATTGACAAGAACTCTATCTAGTCTGGCCCAAATATGGGATGCCCCATCTCTGTTGTTACACTATGTGAAAGGAGAGCCAATGAAAGGAATAGGAAGAAGACCTGCTTGGTTTAAAGTAGCATTGAATCAGCTGCCCCTCTAAAGTCTATAGTGTTACCCCCCAATCTTCTCATCATGAGTTAAAACTATGTTGAAGTCCCCTCCAATTAACCATTTTTCCTTATAACTGTTAGCAGTATCAAGAATATCCTCCCAAAGCTCCTCTCTATCCACTCTATCACATTTAGCATACACTGTCGAGAAAAGGATAGGACTATCAAAATTGGCATGATTAGCTCTAAGAGTAAGGATCCGGTCTTTTCTTTTAATTGTGTCAATGACCTAATTGAATTTCCACAAAACCCAAAATTTTCTATTAGAGTTTGATACACCTCCAAAGAAATTTATTTTCTTGCATATCTATTTCAACTTTATTTCATCTATTTTAGGCTCCATCAATGCCACCACATCAATATTATGATTTTTGATGATTCTCTTTAGTCTACGAATAGAGGGTAAATTTGCCACCCCTTGGATGTTCCAAAACAGGAGATTAATCATTGAGACAGGGTTGAGGTTTTAGTATTTGTAACCTTACCAGCTGATCTAGTAGTTATTGGATAATCTTGAGCCAATTTTTGAAAGTTTTTCGTCTTCCTTCTTGCAACCACTGTGAATTACTCTTATTTTCTTAAGCATGGGTATTTCTTTGTCAGCTCTTATGAAAAACTTAAAGAATTATCTTTACAGAATTCTATTTCATTTTCCTCTCCTTCAGTATCTGAGCCCCATTTTGGTTTCCATTTATCTCCAGGCATAATTGTAGGAGGGCAGAGGTGATGTGCGGGTCGGATAGAAAGACATTGGAATGCCATGTGATTTAGGACTTAGTATGACTACCCTTGCCACGTAATATTGTGAAATATTCGTGTGTAGGGATAGTGTTACGACTTGTTCCCCCGGGTAACGACAGTGACTCAATATGATTTGTTGTGTAAGATATTATGCTTATATCTTAAAGTAATATGCCGAATCGATGCAATTGATATCATACTTGAAGAAAATATCCTACTGTTAAGGGACTGGATAAAAGAAATTTTACAACTGTCAAGTGTTTTTAAATGAAAAGAATTATTTCGAGTAGGAACATTTGCAATTGATTAATAGTAATTAATCATGCTATTAAATTAAGACTCCCTACACTTGGGTTGGGTTGGGTAGTCACAACCTAGGAACATCGTTTGGGAAATAAATCCAGATATCTTAATTATTGGAGACGAGAAATGGATAGTGTGATTTTATTATAAGTACATCTTATAATCTTGTAGCTTGTTTTCTTGATTTGACGTTCGTCTATCTTGCTTCTTGCTCCTCTCCTATATATATAATATATGACAGGTCCTCATCCCACTGGACAATAGACTATGGAGCTTGATGAGATCATATCAGTGTTAAGATTCCTGTAGCCGTGGTTAGAGATAAATATCACTTTGTTTATACTTGGGATTTGAGAGAATTATTATATTACTCTTTCCCATTTTGTGTTAGGCCTCTTGTATTGACATTTTATATTTTCAGTTTGAGATTACCAATGGATTATTGCATTTAATAGTTATGAGTTGGTTTCACTTGTTATAGTTGTTATTTATTTTATTTATATTATGTTTCTAATGCCAACATATTGACGCTCTCCTTTAATTTAATTGGGCATAACTAACCGAATTAGATATAAAGAGAAAGATTGTCACAGTTGGTATCAGAGCACAGTTTTAGAGCCTTTAGGGATCTGAAGGAGTCCGTTACATTTTCGGCGCATTGTTTCCTTGATACTTAGAGCCTTACAATTAGGTCTTTTATTTAATGACTTAGAAGATCTTCACGCTACGATTTCGACGGGCGATTCGGAGATAGACTTGTGTATAGGGAGGGTTACTTGTTTGGATTTCATTTGAAAGACATCCCAAGCATGGGGTGAATCTCCGATTGACCATAAGATAGTACGCGGGAGGTATGTGTGTGAGCACTTGTTGTAATTATTACTAGTGCCCCACTTGAATAATTTTTTTAGGATGTGTGTTCACTCACTATCTTTTAATATGGTGATTTGATGAGACGTGGACTGTGGGAGGGCATAGGGTCCAATCATTTTAGGAGACCACGATTCACGTGTAATAATCATAGTTTGATCGCCCACCAATAGGCAAGAGCACCGATGTTGAACTCAATGATTGAGTTGACTTTTGGTGATTTCGGGGGAGGAAACACCAGTATATTTGTTGTGCATTATCAACTTTGAATATGATCGCTCTTATGGATGTAATGAAGTTGGTATAAGTTATAGCCCACCTTGTAGTACCACCGAGTTATTGGTACCACTTGCGTGTGTAGTTGTCTAAAGTTGTTTCCAATGTGGAAGGGTAGAGCTTTAGATATGGCATACCTCAAAATGATGTGATCCCATTATTGTTGTGAGTTTTTTTTGAGAAGGAATTGTTGCGCTCCTCCCGTGATGGACAGACTACTGAAGCATTCGATGACCTATTAATCAGTGAATGGTTAACGAAGTAAGTCTTGTGGTAATAAGTGTATATTATTACTCACGAACATGTAAATGAAGGGTTGTGATTTGAGAGAGGACTACTCCAAATCTGTGTATGTCCCACCCTGTCAAAGGATGACCCGAGGGGTCCAATTTTTGTGTATGCAAGAGTGTTATCGTACTTGTGAAAAGCACAA
The DNA here is from genome assembly GCA_949130495.1 of Sambucus nigra. Taxonomy (NCBI): domain Eukaryota; kingdom Viridiplantae; phylum Streptophyta; class Magnoliopsida; order Dipsacales; family Adoxaceae; genus Sambucus; species Sambucus nigra. Next base: position 328,875,667 of record OX422217.1, on the reverse strand, counting down.
ACTAGATTCATCCGTTTGATGATGTTCAATAGGATATTTATGATCCTGGATTTGGAATGGAAAATTCATTATCCTAGAAATATTGTGTTGGTATCAGGGAAGTTTGGTAGGCTTGTAAAACTACATGTTGTCCACACAAGCGATATATGTCGTATTAGGGGGGGGGGGGGGGGAATAGTGGTGTCATAGTGTTTCGATCGAATAAAATCCGTAATGGAATGAACTTAAGGACGATTGTGTGTGTGTTAGTGGGTTGGGTACTCAAATGTTCAGAGTGGAATGTTTCAGCAAGTTATCCTAAACAAGTTCGTGAGAATGTATCAGTAATGTTGCGATGTCTTGGCCATGGACACTAGGGATGAGGAAGTCTGTATCGCAAGTTCATACGAGGATTGACATTGGAGAAGTCCAGTATTTTCGAGGGAGTTTTCTTTCCATATTTGGCAATTATTGGAGTTCAATTTCTTCGTAAAGCCCTAGATTATAATGGGTGTTCAATAATATGTGCTTATCTTGCTTTATAGTAATGGTATATTTGTTAAAATATGCCGAGAGAGGGACGTCAATATGGGTGTGCTAAGGGATGGACTTGAGCTGAAGTTATAAGTGGTGAACCCTATGGTGAGTAGCGAATATCAAAATACGAGTTTTTGAGTGAGAACATCATGAGGGAGTGTTCGATAGGCATTTCATTTGATGCGAGTGTGATTGCTTGAGTTGGTGATATATCAATGTGTTCAATTTTATGTTATCACCCGATGATTGGGGGTACTAATTTATTGCACCGTGATAATGGTGGTTCTTGATTTTGAATCCATCAGATATGGTAATGTGGCTATGTTGTGGCCCTCATTATAGTGAGTAATTAGTGACATGATGTTTACTTAGATCATGTGTGATTAAAGAAGCGTTCTGAAACCAAGTGTAAAATGTTCAATTTTGGTGATGTCTAGACAGTGAATAGTGGTAGAATGGTCTTGATGGTCTTTTGATAATAATAGAGTCGTGTGTAGCTCGATCAGTTTTCGCGTGATTGATGATAGTGTTGCCAAGTGAGTGTCATCATTAATGGCAAGGATTGAGACATTTTGGGGTTCCAAATGTTGGACCCATTCATTAAAATGGTTATGATAACCTCCACTGTAGGGGGAAAATAAGAGAGTGCTTCGACTGTTGTTGAGAAGTCTTGTAAAGAGGGTGTGTACTCGTGTGCAAACACCCACGAATGGGTTCGTAAGATAGTTAATTTTTACTTCAATTATGTGTGGAGTACTGAGTGTTAATTTGGGTCACGGTATGCGAAGGTACTCGCAACCTTGTATTTACGACCTTTGACCTGTTAGATATCACACCGTTCTTAATAATGATCAGGTAGCGTTGGGGTGCTAGATGATGAGTATCCGGATGGTGAGTGTGCCAAATTCGGTATTCTGATTCGGTATGATAAGTGGGAATTTTGGGTCTTACCTCGTTTCTTAGAAAATGTCCAAGCCTTATTCGTGGTTTGAAAAACCAAGTTCATTTCATGTCCGGTGAGAAAATTCTAATATACTCACAGTCCAAGGAAAATCATGTCGGAGAGGTTAAATTCCTATACGTGTTTTTAACAAAGGAGCGGTAAGTCGAATCTAGCGAGGGTCTGTCGCCTTGGGTTAGAGAAACCAAACTGTGAGAAGTGGGGGTGTACAATCGGGCATATTGCATCTTGGGTTAGTTCTAAACCTTTAGGCGAGGGATTTTTATCCCCCCAAAATGCAACTTTGTCGGTGTTATCTTGTTCGAGAGAGTATGAACCTTATTATTTACCTAACTCCAGACTTGGAAAGATCGAACAATATTCGTAAGTGCATAGAAGTTTTATGCTTATTAACATGTGCAACCTTAGTGGATCATAAGGGTTTCCATATCGATTAACTCACCATCAATTCAAGTGCAAGGTAAGTGTTATTAACAACTTAAAGTAGAGTTGGCTTTTGAGCTTTCGATACCATCTGTTCGATGTGGTATCTAATGTCTAGGATCGTGACTCACAGTATAGCTGGGGAAACATTGTTAGTTAATTCTCAGTTCAGTATCGAGGCATGTTGATGAATAGTGACATTTGTATTGAATAGGCGAAGTTGGATTATTTGTTTTGTGTTGAACCATTGAGTCCAGAGATAAGTGGTTTTTTGAGTTAGATGATTCTTGTATCACTAGGGGCCTTAAGTTGACAAATTCCTTATCTCGACAAGATGACAGTAGTGTATCAGAGGGATTCCTTATTTGGATTATTCTTGTAAGACCTTCCACGCACTAAACTTAGCAAGCCGGGACTTGGAGGATATTGATTTCTGGATCAACTTAGTAGTTCAGTTATGTTAGGATTTGTGGTGAGAGTTCGATTGTAGAGTTATAAATGGGGGGATTGCACCATGTTACTTCATCTGAACTTTATTGATGGGACTCCACGATTGGTAGGCTTTGTGACAATGGACCGACATTAACCGTTGTCGTTCGACAAAGATATGTTGATTTGCATATCAATTTGGAATGAGTTCTGCGTTTAGAGATTCGAATTCACACATAGAATAAGTGTTTGAGATGCAAAACATATGATAGGGTAGTTGTGTCCGAGATGAAACCCTGGGTGCTGACCCATTGGGGATATTATGGTGAGGAAGTTCTTCTAAAAGTTAGAAAGTGATTATGATATGATATCTTGTGATTATGATGTGATATGTTGTGATGGTCATGCGTTATGGTGTCAATATTGTGTTACGATGAAAACACCTGATACGTTACGAGTGGCGTGAATACCAATTTGGACTCCTGTGAAAAAGGAAAAAAATTAAATTTAATTGATTTACATTATTTTGAATTTCGAGGACGAAATCCCATTCGTAGAGGGGGAGAATGTAATACCCCACATTTTTTATTGAATTGGAATTGAACTAATTGAAGAAAAAAAACTATGCCTATATATATATTCGAACTGTTTGGAAATGAAAAGTTAAAATGAATTCATTGAGATACGAATGCGTGACTTAAATATTAGAAGCGAATTAACGCGTAAAAGTATCAAGAGGAATTATTTGGGGCAATGACATTTTGGTAAATAAACTAACCCTAGGCATAAATAGAAAAGAAGAGAAGAAGTCTTCATTTTCTCAATTCACATAAGGGGTCTAGGTTTTCGGAGAGAGAGAGAGAGAGAGTAAGAAGAGAAGAAAGCTAAGAGGATTTCAAGAGGATTCAACTTCTCCATACAATCCAAGGCAAGTTAATAACTTATATGTGTATAATATGTATCTATAATGAAATTTCACATGAACATGTATTTGGATCCCTAAATTAATATGAAATTGATGTTAAAAATAATATGCAATGTATTCAAGTACAATAACATCATTATATGGATTGAGTTGTAGAACAACCTCTTGAATTTGAGAAATCTATGAAATTGAGAAAATCGTCATATTAAAAACTCTTTTGAGCTATTTTGGTTCCGAAAATGGATGTTTCGTCCATGATGCTTTATAGAAAATCATATTCCGAACAACTTTATTGTTTTAATTTTTTTCAAAACGGATCGAAAAATCATCGAATCGGGGTTTTACAGTTATGTGTAGAAAGTTGTCGAAAACAGGTGCGAATATTATAGGTTAGTTTTAGGTCTGTTTTAAGCAGGAAATGGAAGAGTACACGCGAGTTCTTGTAGAAAAGCATATTCTAAACAACTTTGTGGTTTTAAGTTTCTTCAAAAACGGATTGGAAAAGCCTCAAATTGGGGTTTTACAATTCTGGGGAGAAAGTTGTTGAAATAAGAGTGCTAATGTTTTTCATGTTGTTAGTTAGATAATTGCGGTGTTGTGCCTAATATTCTAACTTGATCACGTACTTATAGTTATTAGGGATATATAACCTTGAAATGATTTGATGTTGAATTAGTAAATTAATGATGTAAATTATGTTATATTGTAAATAATGACTATTGTATAACTCAAGTAAGAGACTTGGTACGATTGTATATATACATAAGCGTGAAATTATTTTGCATGTATATTGTCGAGTATACGCTAGACTAAACCTCTGGTCGACGTAAGCACATGTTGAATACAATTTTTTTGTGATTGATTCGGTTAGGTTTCGCTCGAGTGTCGTGTCAGAGATAAACAACCGGAATTAGACACATGGTTGTAATGCGGGTCGGATAGAAAGACTTTGGAATGTCATGTGATTTAGGACTTAGTATGATTGCCCTTGCCACGTAATATTGGGGAATATTCGTGTGTAGGCCTAGTGTTACGACTTGTTCCCTAGGGTAACGACAGTGACCCGATTTGATTTGTTATGTGAGATATTATGCTTGTATCTTAAAGTAATATCCCGAATCAATGTAATTGATATTATACTTGAAGAAAATGTCCAACTGTTAAGGGACTGGATAAAAGAAATTTTACCACTGTTAAGTGTTTTTAAATGAAAAAAATTATTCCGAGTAGGAACATTTGAAATGAATTAATAGCAATTAATCACGCTATTAAATTAAGACTCCCTACACTTGGGCTGGGTTGGGTAGTCACAACCTAGGAACATCGTTTGGGAAATGAATCCAAACAACTTAATTATTGGAGATGAGTAATGACTAGTGTGCTTTCATTATAAGTACATATTATAATCTTATAGCTTGTTTTCTCGCTTTGACGTTCGTCTATCTTGCTTCTTGCTCCTCTCCTATATATATATAATATATGACAGGCCCTCGTCCCGCTGGACAATAGACTATGGAGCTTGATGAGATCATATTAATCTTAGGATTCCTGTAGCCGTGGAGTTATTCTATATTAATTTATGTCATTTGTTTCTGTTTTCTTGAGGGTGGCATCAGAGATTAATATCACTTTGTTTATACTTGGGATCTAAGAGAATTGTTGTATTACTCTTGCCCGTTTAGTGTTGGGCCGCTTGTATTGGCATTTTATATTTTCAGTTTGAGGTTACTGATGGATTATTGCAGTTAATAGTTATGAGTTGTTTTCACTTGTTATAGTTGTTATTTATTTTATTTAGATTATGTTTCTAATGCCAACATATTGATGCTCCGCTTTAATTTAATTGGGCGTAGCTAACCGAATTAGATATAAAAAGCAGGGTTGTCACAACATTCACTTGTTCAATTAATTGATTCTTTAATTTTCATTTCTGGACACGTACTATTTTCCACCAGCTCGTATCCTCATTTATCCTAATTTTTTCTATAAATCTAGTAATGAATTTCCGAAGTATAAATCCTTCCAACATTCCCATTCATAACCTCGATATTCCCTAGTCATATCAAGGAATTTTTATCAATGTTAACCATTTTTACAGGAGTTCAAACCTATTTTAGAACATCGTAATTTAACCCCAAATTAAATCATGACCAGATTATATCAAATCACCCAACCTGGATGTAACAGCTACACCGAACCAGTTTGCCCCTGCAGACACTCCCACTTCTTCCCATTTCAATTTTCAGCAAGTTTTAACGAAAAATAATTAATCCCAAATCATATTTTTCTCAATGATTAACAATTCTCATGAATCATAATATGGAATACATCCTTTTTAATATAGAATTCATCTACACATGATCACTACATGGGATTTATTCTTAATTTGTAAATAATATGAATTTCTCCCAATATCACCACAATTCATAATTTTCTCACTTTACTAAATCAATAATTCATCTATCTACATGGGATTAAATTTTCAGATTCAAATATAAACAAATTACACAATTTTATTATGAAATTATTTCTCCAAAACCCCAACTGTCTATGAATCCCACCAAAAAATCATTTCTCAATCATGATATGAATTGAATGCTACACATAATTATTTAACAAGATAATTACTTACCTTTAAACACTTGTAGAGTCTGAATTTGATTGAAGAACCTCATTTGATGATTATCCTAAGAATATAAATCCTCAAGTTCTTCACAATTCCTAGACTTTCTTGTGCAGCCTTTGAGTTTCCTTCAAGAGCTCTTGAATTTTCTCCTCTTTGCTCTTGAACTTTTCTCTATCTCTTAGTATAACACAAGCAAAACCTTTGATATTTTAAAATGACTTTTCATATCACCCCAACTCTCTAATATATATCTTGAATCCCAAAATTCCCACAATCCTCATTTTTACACTGACCAAATTACCCCAATACGAGTCTCACCTAGCCTAAAAAGTCCCCGAAATCCAATCACTACCCCAAGGTACTAAATTTTGACCTATTCTGGATCAACCATGCACTCAAAATCATCATTTGAGTTACCCATAATCAATTTACTATCTTATTCCCAACATGACCTCACACACGCGTCCCAAATAAGATATTATCAACCTGTCATTTTTCCACTTATAGCGTAATATAAAATACTTCAAATTCATTTACTTATCACATAACTAAATAAAACAACACATAATATTAATCAAATGTTAATTCATTTCTCAATAATTAATATTTATTCACTTCATTTTATTTTTCAATATCATTAAATTACCGTGACACGTGTAATTTAGGTATTCCTAAAATACAGGGTGTTACGGCTGAATCCCCAAGAGTTCTACATAATTACAATTTATATAGATAAAATGATAGAATCTCAGGCACATGTGCTGCAATTTATATCGGAAATATGGTTGAAGATCGTGAGGTCCATTGAGCTTGCATTCTAGATCAAGAATCATCACATACTGTTTGTGCTAAGATGAGATTAGACCACAGAGATCTCAAAGGTAAATTCTAATTCCGACTTATAGGGTTTCATATATGTATAGTTTTTTTTATAGTTAGATTTATACGGGTATTCAATAGACCCTGGGGCTTATGCTCTAACAGTAATAATGATAGAAATAATTAGAAAACAGACTCACTTATATAATACACCCCCATACACACACACACACACACACACATACACACACACACACACACACAGATATATGTATATATATACATACACATGTTTTCTACTCCAAAGGACACATAATAATGTTTGGGTTAAATAAAATAAGATAAATTTAAATTGGATCGGTTGAAAAACAATAACTAGTTAATGATCAACTATAGCCATTACTTGTTGGACTCATATTCAAACCCTTGAATATTTTTCTCAAGAAAAAGAGGCACGGTGATAATCACTGGTAGCAAGAGTACGGAAGGCTGAAACTGGAATGCACTTACACTTTTTTTAATAGTGTGCTACTAATAGAGGGTACTCGTATTTACATTTATGGGAATAAGAATAGCGTACAATTTAACTACATTTTAAATCATGGAGTTCATATTATGAAAGAGTACCTGTTCGATCGTATTCAATTTTCCCTTCCAAAAGGTGGGATGAGGTTGTAGAGAATATATTTCGTGTATATAATCTCAATGTTCCTGATGTTCCTTACACTATTAGAGAAGCTATAAAAAAATATTCACCCAATGTGGACACAACTATGTAAGGAGATCTGACCAAGACTGTGATGTATCACAAAATATGCATGTTAAATTGAATCTTTCCAATAAGTTGAAGAAGAAAGGATTCCGAGTTTATGTCACGGACATCTATACATCAATCTTAGATACACTTCCTATTTGTTGGTCATGTGCAAAAATCCATAGATTTTTAAAAAGTTATACCGAATGGAAATATTTTAAAGTCTTATTATGAGAGTGTACATAGATATATATGGTCTTAAACATGATTAGATAGTCATAAACATGTTATATAATATTTTCTTTGCTTATTGTTTTTTATTCTTGGTAATATCGAGCGAAAATGGACATAACGTACCAAGTAATGCTATGACATCTCCTGGATTCTGATCTCCCTCACTCAAACAAGGATTATCGTCACTACTGGGTGAAAAATTCTCTTCTACGCCATTGGTTAACTCTACCACTCCCTATACAATTAAGAAATAATTTCTTGTTAATCCTACACCCTCATCCCCTCTCCCGCCTCTCGAGTAAATGAGAAGAAGCCCATTGTGTTCTCCCTTCCCAAGAATAATCTTACTGGTAATAAAAATTACATCTAAATCTTTAAACCCCAGTGTTTTTTCTTGGGAAAGTTAATGTTGGACTAAGAACAACAAATAACTATAACTTAGTTGATCAAGCCATCATGGATGACATTTTTGAACAACTTTGTAAGCGTTTTTCATTTCCCAACTATTGAAAGAAAACAGTTCTTTCCCCAGTTACTAAACAACTGAGATTATATCGAAGAAATCTTCGAAAGAGATATTTCTCGATGGGGGCATTGTTGTTAACATTTTGGCTTCGAAAGACAGAGTCCATCTGGATGTTGAAATGCCAGTCGACCAATGAACGACTTTTTAGAAAATGAGGCGATGGACAAAAAACTTGTCTAAATGGAGAAAAATAAACAAAAAAGAGCAAAAAAGTTGATATCTACAGGCTGGGGTCTAAATTGTATAAAAATTGTTGGACTGAATGGTCAGATACGACAAAAGGTGGACCAAATGCTAGTAAACAACCTTATTAGGGCAACCTGTGCGTGCATGATCAACGGGACAAGTTAATAAATTTCCACCACACATGGATTTGACTCTACTAGTTATTTATGTATATATATACACACGTTATATAATATAATTTTATGCCACAGCAATTGATCGAAGTCATTATCAATCAGTCTGCTTCGAGCCTCTTTGATGAAATTGAAGATGACACCCAGACACAAATCTTTAGAACTGAAAAAGAGGGAGGACGAGAGGTCAAATCACACATACCAAAAAATAATTTAGAACACATTGCACATCTTGTTGACAAGATCTCTTCCGTGAGGAGTTGCATCTTGAGCTAAGAGGTAAGTCGGTCCAAGACTGATGGGGATGGGCAAGAGAGTAAGAGTAACTTGGGAGTGTTGGCGAGTGAAATATGGTACCTTGTATCATTATTTACTCAACATTTTTTGCTCATGATGCCTCCTCAAGTTTGCCTCTACCCTCCTTTTCAAGGTTTCCTCCATCTGTCATCTAAAAGTTTCCCCTACCAAATGTATCCTCCTTCAACATTCCCCTCCTAAGTGCCTCTGCTTGCCATAGTCTCTGGATCATTATCATCTACTCACGGTGACTATGGTGAGACATACTATTTAAAGGAATTTACTAATAAAATGATTATTGGCATGTGCGCAATCATTTCCTTGAATATCGAAACTATTGTTCATAATCGCGCTTTACAGATGGGTGAGGCTCAGATAATGGTTGATGACATATACAAAGGTTGCGAAAAAATGTCTGTGCACATTAATAGCATATAAGGGAAGATGCTTAAATACTATTGGAATTATTTTTTCACTTGGCCAGTTTATTTATTGGTCAATACTAGGCCATGAACAATGTTTAATTTGAGAAAAAAATATAATATTTTGTTTATTTAAGTAATTTTAAGTTTATGGGTCATTTGTTGACAATTTTAGTGTACGCAATTTGAATTTAAGTTTAAGTTGTGATGAATAATTTGAATGAATTATGAATTGTGCATTCTTATATGCAACATGACCTTTGTTTAAACCTATTAATATAAGTGTTGATGTAAAAAATTATATTGTATCTAATTATTTAATCACATATAAAATAAATGAGACACATAAGTTTTAAAGTGGTTCAGCCTTATAAGAATGGCCTACGTCCACTGTTTCTGTTATTGATGACTGTTTCGGAATTCTCGATTACAAGTTCAATCAAGAAATTTCGGTCCTCCTACAATGAGGATAATACAATGTATTTATAGCCCTGAGGTTGTAATGTGAAAAGGTAATACATTAAATGTTGTACATGTGAAAGGGTAATACATTCAATGCCCGTTAAGTGTATACGTCTGAATGATAAGCATTTAATGAACAGTCAAACTATTGGTTATCCTGCTAATAATGCTTTGTTCGAGGTGCAGCTCGGACCGCCTAAGCTGCTCGGACCGCCTAAGGTCCTCGGTAATCAGAAGTTCCTCGGTACTCAAGGGTTCCTCGGAGAGTTCTTGTAGGTCGGAGCGTCTATGTTCCTCGGGGATGCAGTGTTCCTCGTTGTAGTATGGTTCCTCGGAGCATCTGAGTTCCTCGAAAGTGTTTATTGCTGCCACGCAGATTGCCACGTGTCTTCACTCGATTGAGCCATGTCAGCAGACTAAATTTGGTATCAACAGAAGCCCCCAATATTTCATAGTTCGAAATTTGAGGAGTGTGGAACATTCTTTCTCGGAATATGGTAGCTTTAAATGGGCCTCTTGATTTTTAGGAGTGTTTCCCTTGTATTTATTTTTCCTTTCAAATTCATAGAATCAGGCCTTTTAAAAATTTTATACTCGCTTCGATTTCCACACACTTTTTGTCTTTTTGGCCGCCGGTAGCATAACCGTCTCTTTTCGTACTCATTACTTTTTCCTTTTCCCAAGGCAAGGTATTTAAGCGTCACAGACAACCCCATCATCTTCTACTTTTTCAAATTTTTATCTTCTAGTTTTCCATTATCTTTCTCTCTTGTGCGTTCATCCTTTTCATCGTTCGTTGTCAACAGATCCACTCTTTTTCTGTAAGATCTTCTTCTTCCTTCTTCTTCATTTCCTTTATTCATCATGGTTTACCTTGTTGAATCTCTTGATAAATTTCGCTCTGATTTTTCTATTCCCTCCTGGGTTGTTTTGGAAGAGCTTTCTAAGCCTTCAGATTATTTTCGTTTGGCTGAGGGACATTGGTTCCCCAGTCTCTTTGTTGCTGAGTGTGGATTTTCTTTTTCGCCAAATCCTTTATGTATGGAATTCTGTCAATATTTTGACGTTGTTCCTGCAAGAATAGCCCCCAATACGTGGAGAATAGTTAATGGGGTTCATTGACTAAACCAAATTCATGGAACTCGCATAGGAATTCCAGAAATCATGTTTTGTTATAGATGGGTTGTAGGCAATAATACTTTTTATTTAAAAACTAGATTTTTAAATAGGGCTTTACTGGTCAATCTCCCGGATGCCAATATGGATTATTTTGAGCACGAGGTTGTTATAAAAAATTGGCAACATGCTCCTTTATCTGGAGATGAAGTGTATCAGGGCCCCAGATGCCCTCCCTATGGCAATGGGATAGGTTATTTTTATTTAATTTTATTTATTTTGAGATTATGCTTCCTTTATGTTTGATAAAATGTGCCACTGATATTTTAATTTTTATTTATTTGCAGTTGACAACAAAAGAAAGTGTCCAAAAGAGGCAGACGTTAATATAAGGCACTTGAAACTTATCTAGAGTTTGCATCAGACTGTTGTCGACGAGCACATTAGGTCAGCTTCATATCTGTTTCAATACAAGAGTTACACATCCTCATTCACTGCTCGTCCGGTGATAAGCGACGCAGAACCAGTACCAGCTTCTACTAGTTCTTCGCCTGAGTCACACGTTCCTTTAAGTGAAAGGATGAAGAAAAGAAGACCTCCTACTCTCTTCGAGAAACCTGTCTATGGTGCTGGAGAGGAAAAAAGAAGTAAAATTGATGTCCCAGAAGGGATAAAGAAAATTTATGCAGTCCCTCCAGCTGCTCCTGTGAAGGTTGTCGAAAAGCCTTCAGTGGCCACGAGCAAGGCTGCTGCTCCAGGCGAGGTGATTGTCATATCACCTACCAAGAGTTATTCCTTGGTCGAAACTATTCCTGTTCCTCCGAGGAGGCTGAAGAAGAGCTCCTCGGTCAATTTGGCTGACACTGTCTCTCAGCCCCCAACTACTAGAACTGGTGTTCCTTCTTTTGTTCCCCCGAGCTCTGCCATGAGCTCGGTGAAGACTTGGATCATTCCCAAGTTCCAAGGTATTGAAGAGAACCTTTCTCGGGACATGGTTACCTCATTGGCTTCTCGCCATATTGCTTCTGTAAGTCTTATTATTTTGAACTTTTCATTTTTCCCTTGTTATATCTGTCTCTGACTTGCTTTCATTTTGTTTTCATAGTTGATGAGCTGCTTTAATACAATTTTGAAGAAGGATGAAGATATTAAAGCTTCAAGCTCCTCGTCTGGTGTGGAGGAAGCTCTGATGGGTCTGACACGATCTTTGGAAGATTCTCATCAGAAGCATGATGCTGACAAGGCTGCTTGGGAGAAGAAAATTACCTCAACTGAGCAGGAGAAGGCTCAAGTTATTGAAGTCTACAAGGAGTTGGAGAAAAAATTAAATAGTCTGGAGGGGAAGAATAAAGAGCTTGAAAGGAAGCTCAGGAATGCTGAGGAGTTTGAAGATAAACTCAAGGTTGCTGAGGAAAAGTTGGGTCAACTTCAGAAAGTAAGTCGGCAGAAGGAAGAAGCTGAGAATAAACTGAAGGCTGCTAAAAATCTTCTGTCCGAGAAGCTTTCCTCGGAGAAGTTAAAGAGGAAATTGGCTGTGAAGAAATCTTTCAGCGCTGGCTGGGATAAGGGGTGGAAAAAGTCTTGGCTGCTATGATGTCGCAAGTCGAATATGGAAGCCTAAAATACTTTAGAGATGGGTGGGTCGCAGCTCTTCAGGAGATGAAGGTTGATGAAACTTCTGAACTCTTCCAGCGACACATCCCTGGTCCCCCTCCAACTCCTGAAGATGAAAAAGAGGACGAAGCTACCTCTGGAGAGTCTTCCATGGTGATGGGAGATCAAGTTCCTCTGAGCAACTGCCAGCACTCCCCGAGCAACAGTCTGTTCCCTCCGATCAACCTACCTCCTCGTCCCAGCCTCCCGAGAAAGTTTTGGGAGACAAGGAAAAGGTGTAGAGTTGTTCGGGTTTATCTCTATTTTATGTTTCTTTGTCAAATGTAACCTTGAACATGTAACTCTGAACCTTATGATATAATAAAATTTGAACTTTTGTTTATGCTTACTGTCATTTCTGCTCTTCATACTCTGTTGGTATTCTTATTGATTATTACTTTTTCTTCCTCTACTAGTTTGTGGCCAGGATGGAATTATTATCTGCTCACGATACAAAGCTATTGATCCAATGCAATAAATACTTTAAAGCTGGTCACACAAATCTGAGTGCAGCACAAATCGTCGACATCCTCGGCCAAGATGCTTCGGCACAGGCAGTTGAAGCTTACCAATATTTGAAGTGTCTGCTTGATCGTGCGGTGGCCAATAATGTAGCTTATTATGATATGATTGAGGATCTCCAAGGCACTCTTGAAGACCTTCAACAATAATATAAGGATTCCGCTGCCCTCTTGCACGAGGGGTACGAGAAGAAGTATCAGCAAATCGTTGTCGACAAGGGATACGAGAAGCGTTTTACTGCTTACGATGTGAGGGAAAGAACTTTGAAAGCCGAGGTCGAGGAGCACAGGCAAATAGCCGAGTTTCTGGAGCAAGCAAATAATAATTTGCAAAGATAAGTATCTCAGTTAAAATCTGTTGCCTCCACCCCAAATGCTCTGGTCCCAGTGACTGACGAGGGATTCTCGTTCTTGGAGGTCGAGAACGCCAACCTGAGGGATGAATTGGAGACTTTGAAAAGAGCTGGCCCTTCTACATCTTCTCAGGGATGAGAAAGAGCTCCTCATGGACGAGCAAGAGCTGCTCGGGTTCCTGTCGAGGAATAGAGGACTCAATCTGCTTTAGATAACCAAGCCTTCCAACTAATGGCGAAGAACCAGGCGTTGGCCGAGATGTCAAAGAAAATCAGGGACCTGGAATAGCAGCTTTCTGCGCAGAATCTACCTTGGAGAATAAAGAACTCTTCATCAAAAATCTCCACCAGCAGCTGGAAAGATTGGCATATCAATTCCATAAGCAGCCCAGGGAGTTCTGGATGGCTGGCTATAACGAGGCTCTCTTCCACTTGGACGGTCGTATCCAGAATGAAAATAATGAAGGCTACAAATAGGGATGGCTGAATTCCTTAGGTGTGCTACAACTCGAACAGGGTCATTACCTGTGGGATTACCATAATCCTGGGCTACTCGACCTACTCGTGCCACCATTCAATCTTGATATGAGTTGGATCCCTGTTCGGGACATTCCTCGATGCTTAATTTCCAAATATCTCGATGACTACAATCTCCATTCAAATGTCGAGATATCTCATCCCGAGCATCTCCTAGATCGACCATCCGTGATGAATATCAGGATATTAAAAGATCTTAACTTCATAAATTCTCCTCTTGCTTTAAATGATCCACCTGCTGGCGAGGAACCTGTTTCAAAAGCAGAGGGGAAAAACCAATAGAATCGGAATATTGATGTAATAAATTTGTATTTCATTCCTGATGTATTTCATTCTACATTTAATGAAATAATTTTATTTGCAAATCTTGACTGCTATTGTTTTGTAACACTTTACATTTGTGCTTGTGTATCTGTTAAAAAGATAACAATATTGTGTAATTTGTCGATCAACTTATTGTCGAGTAATTTGAATTGGTGGTAGTCATTTGGCAAAAATGATGTTTTGTTTATCGACCAACTTAGTAATAATCAAAAATTCTGCTCGATCACTTTCTCGTAAAAATGTTTCCGACCAACCAAGGTCGGTAAATTTTTCTTCTCGACCAACTACAGTTAGTGGGTTTTTATCCCCGACCAGCCATAGTTAGTGGATTTTTCCTCTACGAGGAGCTTTGGCACCTTTTGGAATAATCTTACCTCTCTACCAACTTTAGTTGGCGTTTTCGAGAATATATTTACTTCTTAACCAACACAAGTTGGCATTTTTAGGAATACTTTTACTTCCCGAGGAACACATAGTTTTACTTCCCGTAGGAACACAAGTTTTACTTCTCGGAGGAATACAAGTTTATTTCCCGAAGGAACACAAGTTTTACTTCCCGGAGGAATATAAGTTTTACTTCCCGGAGGAATACAAGTTTTACTTCCTGGAGGAATACAAGTTTTACTTCTCGGAGCAATACAAGTTTTACTTCCCAGAGGAATACATTTATTTCTCGACCAACCTTAGTTGGCGTTTTTGAGAATAAATTTGAGTAGTTCGAGCTTTTCCGAGTAGTGTGTAGCACTAGTATTCCCCGAAAAACTTTCAATAAAAGAAGAGAATTTGGCAGAATATCTTCATTTTATTCATACTGACGGAACTGCGTTGCATGAGAATATACATCACTGATAATACTTGCGCATGTGCTCTGCATTCCATGCATTCTTAAACTCCTCCCCCTCTAAAGTTGTTATTCGGTAAGTTCCGGGTCCAACAACTTCTGTAACTCGGTATGGTCCATGCCAGTTTGCCTCTAGTTTGTTGTGCTTTTGAATCACCTTCTTTAGCACATAGTCTCTTTATTTCAAGTCGCACTTCTTCACCCTCTTATTGTAGAACAAAGTTGTCCGTTGTTGGTATGCAGCATTTCTGATGGCTGCTTCTTCTCTAACTTCCTCGAGCATGTATAAATCCAATCTTCTCATTAAGTCACTGACAATGGAATTGAAATTCAGTACCCTGTGTGTTGGGAGGCCCAACTCGGCAGGTATAACAACTTTACTTCCAAACGCTAGCATATATGGAGATTCCCCTGTTGCTACTCGGGGAGTAGTTCCGTAAGCCCAGAGTACTGATTGTAGCTCGTTGATCCAATTTTCTTTCGCATCGTCCAGTCTTTTCTTCAAGCCATTTAGCAGCGTTCTGTTTGTCACTTCAGTTTGTCCATTGCTTTGAGGATGGCCTGGCGGTGAGTGGATCTTCAAAATGTTTGACTGATAACAATAGCAACGAACTACTCGTTGTCAAATTGTGTTCCATCGTCTGTGATGAAAGCATGAGGAAGACCATATCGACAAATGATGTTCTTCCAAATAAATTGGTACACCTTCTCGTACGTCATATCAATGAGAGGCTCAGCTTCTACCTGATAAGAAGCTTTTTGCGTATGGTCGTTGCCGTGCAAAAGCTACTCTCAAAATTCTCTTGAGTACCTACAAAACTTGTCTAAAAATAACTCGTATTGCGGTAAGTACGGGTATCAATCAAACTTTCAAGGTGAAACAATTAATGTGAAAACATGCAATTCCAATTTTTTTTTTTATGAAAATAATTTTTTTTTTTGTTTTTTTTTAAAACAAATTTCAAGGGAAAAATTTACTAACAAATGCTAAAAATTATAAAAGGACTAAAGAATGAATAAAAATGTGCAACCGAGTGTGAAATATGTGAGAAGGTCAAGAGATGGGATTACACAGGATTTTCAATTATTTTAATTTCTCAATTTATTAATTTGAAATATTCCGAGATAATATTAAATCGATAATCTAACTCTCGTTAAAATTATAAATTTAATAATATATTTTTCAGAAAACTAATTAAAAATTGTCACACGATGAAAAATTAGGACTATATTATTTTCAAAAAATTACCCGCTAGGATCAATTTAACGAAAATAATTTCAACCCTTAAATTTCAACACCGAATTAATGTTCAAATATAGGAAAAATCTATCTTTAGTTCGATTCCTAAATTCAAATATCAATTTGTTCAATTAATTTACTAACTCTCGTTACATAAATTAATTGGTGACAGTTAAAGACTAATTTACTTAGAAATATAAAATTAATGAATCAACTAATTAAAGTAATATCATGCGCAGTGCACCCCACCCCTTGAACAGGGTGTTTAGCCAAACATTCTCATGTGTGCATAAACAACATTCAATAACATATCAAAAGATGACAAAAATGAATAGAGAAATATAATACAATACGCAAGTCTCCTTGTCGAATCGCGTTCATAAACTGCGTCTCAATCTTCTCACTAATCCAGCACTTGATTACACCAAAAACAATAAAAAAAACAAACCTAAAAATTATGCTAACACTAAACTAATTTTTTTGGAATTTTTTGGAATTTTTTTAAGACCTTAAGCTGTACATAATATACAGTCTATTTTTTCTCTCTCAACATTCTCTTTTTTTTCTTTGCTGTTGAGAGTCCCTTTTATTGAGAAGCTCTCCTCCTTTGAAGAACCCACGAAGCAGTTTTCTAGAAGAGGATTTGGTGGGATCTCCTTAGGATTGGAAAGGGTAAGTCAAATGGGTATTTGGTTTCCCGATTTTTCTGGGATTCGAGATGGGATTTTGCAGGGCGGATTGTGATTGGAAATGGGTTTGGACTGGTGCGGGTCCGGCTGTTCCCGGGTTCGGGTT
Source organism: Sambucus nigra (assembly GCA_949130495.1). NCBI lineage: Eukaryota > Viridiplantae > Streptophyta > Magnoliopsida > Dipsacales > Adoxaceae > Sambucus > Sambucus nigra. Next base: position 328,858,534 of record OX422217.1, on the reverse strand, counting down.
TGCAATGGGCTCCGGGTTGGACGCTAGTTGGGCCGTAGCGAGGGCGTGGCACCGCCACGATCGGGTCTGGAATTGCACCGCGATCGGGTCGGATAGGCTGGGGCGGAGTTGGGTTGTGGTGTTGTCGTCGGAAAGGGGTAGGTCGGCGGCGGTCAGGTGGGTTAGGGAAGAGGGGGTTTGTTGGTTGGCTGGGTTTTGGTTTGGCAGGGGTAGGAGAGAAGAGCTTTGATGGCTTGGTAATGGTGGATAAAAGTGGATTTGGTTGGGAATCGGGTATGGTGAGAGAGAGATGTGTTGAAGATGATGAATAGTGTAGGGGTGTGTTTGGGTGTAGGATGTTTGTGTGTGTGTGTTTGTTTGAACCTTTTAAAAAAAATAAAATTTTAAAAATTAAAATTAAAATTAACTAAAAAAAAAACAATAAAAACTAAAAATCTAAAATTAAATTCCTATTCTAAAATAAAATAAAGACTCAATAAAAAAAAATGAAACTAAAAAGAAATAAAATAAAATAAAAAATAAAAATAAAATCTAATAAAACTTAAAATTAAAATCTTAAAAAGAAAATGTAAAAACTATAAAATAAATGAAATCCTAAAAATTCTAATCCTAATAAAGTAAAACTAAAACTAAAAACTAATAGAATAAAAATCAAAACACTAAATAAAAAGAAATATAAAAATCGGAAAATAAATCCTAGAAATTATAAATAAATCTAAAATAAATCCTAAAAATAAAAATGACTCAAACTAAAAATCTAAAAAATAATAAAGGTACAAATTCAACACACACGGGGCTCGGGGAATGGTTGGGATCGGTCTAGGCATAGATTTGGTTTACGGGACTGATTCGGGGCATTGGATCACATCGTGGCAAGCTCAGATTGGACACCAGACTTCGCGGTCTTTTTGAATTTCTTCGATGCACGCTTTTGACCGCTATTGAGTTGCAATTGTATTGATTTAGCATTATTTGTACCGCACTGCGTATTGACCTGAAAAATGATAAAATACACACATAAGGCCAATTTTAATTAAAACGAGCGACTAAAATGTATCTATTCGGGGTATAAAATAGACACTTTTGGGTGCTTATCACACCACCCCCAAACAGAACATTGCTAGTCCTCGAGCAAAAATTAGAGAGAAAATAGAGATAAGTATCCAAAAGTGTGCCACTTTCGCAGACACTGGCGATTGCACTTAACATGTGCAACAAGTCGTTAAACCTGTAGGTTGCCCTACTGGACGAGTGGTGTCTCGTGAGGGTTTGCAGTGAATATACCCACAAGATTCAAAACTTATTTAAATGCAGTTTCTGATTTGACGATGAAACGCTATACAATCCAACTTTAAAAAGAACATCAAGGAACACCGTATTCAACTATCAAAATAAGATATGAAATTATTTAATACCAAAAGCGTAATCCTTCATAAAACTCAGCGTGTGTAATATGAAATAATCTTAAGTATCATTAGAGTAATTCTGAGATTGCCTTTATAGAATCAACGCTTTGACTTCAATTCTCACTGGATATATCTCTCTGAATCGAACTCTCTGAGAATTGGGTAAGTGTATCTCTCTAGTGTGTGAGGATGTGAGTAAATGTAAACAAGTTCAAACGTCTCACACACTTTATACGAAAGGATGGATACATAAAAAAAATTTGATCTCATGAAGGAATGCTAACCACTATGTCGAAAATGTCGAGTTATTCACCATATAATCTTTTCGTTTGCCCGAACACTTTACCAAGGGTGAAAAATGGGGTTTATGAAAGGTATGTAGGGATAATGAAATGAAGAAGATGAATGATGGGGTGTTTTGAGAAGAGTATGACACACTTTGACTGACTATTGTCTTCATCATTTGAACTTATGATCGCATCTTCCTTTTTCCTCTTTTTTATTTTTTTTTTCATTCTTCGCTTTTTTTTTCTTTTCTTTTTTTCTTTTTTTTGCGATGCGTTTTTTCTTTTCATAGCACAAATGAAGACAATTTACATGAAAATTTTCAAACACTCTTTTCTAAAAAATTATGGTAGTGATGGGAAATGACATATGGATAAGGTTAATATGGAAAATGATAATGGGTAAATGATGATGTGAAGGAAAAATGGTAAGTGTATGAAAAAATCGGTTTAGTGCTCGGGACAAACTACAAGACACATGTTTCTTACAACTCGAAAGTAATGTCATTCTCAGTGATTAAGCCAAAAGTGAAAAATAATGAGACCTTGCAATGACTAAGTGTGGTACCCAAAGAAAGTTGAGTCAACTTGTGACTCTGAGATACGTAAAAACCCTCAAAAAGGTGAAAAGCTCAAATCTCACGGGTTTTAAGTCTCCACTAGTGATCTTTTAAGGCTTTCTTGAGAATATAGTTACTCTTCAACTTTTGATTGTAAAGTGACTGTGCAAATTGTCGAGTTTAGGAATTCATGGTGCAAGTACGCTTTCAAGAGGTATTAATTAATTTAAGGTTAAAAGCGTAATTTTTGGGTTCGAACACGGGTATTCCAAAATTTCTAAAAGATGGATGATAGACAAATCATATCATAAAAATTTAAATTTAACTGCACAAAATTTTTAAAATCACTTGTTTCTGAAAATTTTCAAAAGAGGTACGATTTTGATAAATTTCCCACCCCCAAACAAAAGAGAACATCGTCCTCGATGTTTAAAACCATATATAAAAATGAAAAGAACAAGGGAGGAAAGATAGTACCATAATGAACCACTAATGAAATGTACCGCATTCTGGGGCATAGATGAAACCTGAAGAACAGATGTCATACAAAATACGTACAAGTCTATAAAGCATGTGAAAATCATTGGGTGATGTGAAACACCACCCCCAAACAGGATAAGACTCATACTCAGAAACAATGAACAATGGGCTGCCTCCCGGTAGCGCTAAGTTTAACGTCTTCAGCCAGACAGAACCAGTCTCACCCTAAGGATAGGAACTAGGAAAGCACGGGCGGCAGAAAAAATTGGGTGATGAGAATCACCCCCAAACAAGACTGAAGCGCCAGTCTTGCTGGATATAGGCTAAAAGAGGTCAATGCACTTGTATAGCAAAGTGCATCACTCGATGTAAAGAATGGGTGGACCAGGGGTGGGTGGGTAGGATGGTACATGGACGAAGGGTAAGGGAGAGGGGGAAGAGGCGCCGATCTCGGGCCTTATTGACCCGAAAGGTGAGGGCAACAAGGGCCCTATAGGAATGGTGCTCAAGTTGGTGGGGGAGGCAAAATGGTTTGGCAATAGTGATGGGGCGGGCCTCAGAGAAAGTGCACGATCTTTCTATAAATGGACAGTGATAATGGTCGTGCCGTGACACACCAGGTAGCAGTAGATGGAAAAAATCAACACCATAAGGAAGTGGTGTGCATAGAATAACAAGCTCGGTGTCACGAAAGTGAGGAGTATCAAGAATACTCACATGGATGGTGGGGTCGATGAAAAGTGGACAAATGGGATCGTGTAGCACTAGGGTGGAGGGTGGGTAGAGGTGAGGATCTAAATGCTTAGATGGGAACAGGTGAGGTGCAATAACAAGGTCCCAATCAAGTGGCGGGGTGGAAGGGACAGTGGGTGGAAGGGGTGGGACAGAGGGTGGGGGAAGATGATCTAACTCACGAGTAGGAGACACACACTCCTCATGAGGCACTGAGTGATCCTCAAGGGTACACGAAGGAGGATGTGTGAAAATGAATGATGGAGTGATCAACTTATCCACTAATGTGTCACTATTAGTGGTGGTGGAAAAATCAAGCGAGTTATCCAAAGTCGAGACATAAGAATCAACATGAATATATGACTCAATGGGAGCCAAACATGGTGGGACAGGATCCATATCCAAAGAGGTAGAAACCATCTCGGATGCAATCTCAAGATAGTGGGTAGCACTCGCAGCCGGAGCTAACATAGGATGAAGTGGTTCCTCGGGAACACACGCAGTGGGCTCAATGGGTGTAGGCTCAGTCATAAATAAGAATTCGATGGAAGGGGAAAGGTGAAACTCAATAGTGGGTGGGAAAGGATAAGGCGGTGTGGGATCAGTCTCACAAGCAATGGATACGTCAACACAATTGTCAACTTGGGTTCCGGACCACGGATTGGTCTCAATGTCGAGATTCTCTGGATGATAGAGTTGGTCACACTCAAAATTCGTAGCACAAGACGACACATCCTCATCCCACGCGGGGTCAATAATGGGTTGACTTGGGGTGGAATCCGTGTCCTGCGCACACTCAAATTCATATAAACGTTGGTCAAGCTTTTGGAGAGCTTGGGTTGCTTTCTCTTGCTCGATGATGAAGTGTTGCAAGAGTGCCTCGAGAGCGGTTGTGGATGATGGTGTTGAAGTGGTGGCGGGTGGCGGTGGTTGGTGAGGTGGACACAACTCGCTAGAAACACGAGGATGTGGAGAATACTCATATGAAGTGTGTGGAGCAGGGTCAAGTGTAGCATTCACGGGAGAAGCATCTCTGTGAGGGACAAAAGTGTGATCAGCATGAGGAGCATATGAATGGGACTAATAGGTAGGAGGTGCACAAGGTGGCGATGACGACTGTTGAAAACCGTAAGGATCCACAACATGGCGTTGTGATTCATATTGCATGGAAGGATGATCAGGCCTCTATGAATAGCTCGGGTACTCATACCCCTCGACATTAGATATGTCGGGACAATACGTCGAGGGTGGTTCCAAAACAGTGTCATAGGGACGCACATGTTCCAAGGTGGATTCAGATGGAGAGAATATAAATGGACACTCATGGGACAAGTAATCGCTAAGAAAGCAGTATGTGCACGGTGAAGCATGTGATGGGTTGACACTCGGCACCGAAGGCGATGGAATAGGAGATGTGGGCGTTTGAGAGTGAAAGCCATCAATTAATGATTGAAGGTTCGATTCGGGCTTATCATCAAACAAACTTCGAGAGAATGGGAAATGGCCAAAGTATTCCCGTAAAGGACGTTCTTCGGCCATGACAAGAGGAATATTTTTTTGTTTTTAAATATTTTTCAAAAGAAAAGAAAATCTTTTTGTGATTTTTGAAAATAAGAAAAGGAAAATCTTTTTGGTATTTTGAATAAGAAAGAAAAAAAGAAAATCTTTTTGGGATTTTTGAAAATATTTTTAAAAAGAAAGGAAAATATTTTTGGGATTATTTTCGAAAAAGGGAGAAAATGGACTATTGATATGGGCGAACTAACTAAAACCGACTACCGAAAGAATCGAATTGGACACACACGAGTCAAGAAAAATCCTAACGAGCACATAGCCAATTATTATCTTCAAAATTAGTGAAATGGGTAGTCAAATTTTAATTAAGTCCGCGGGCGACAAAATGCACGGAAGTTATCTTTATGATCGCCTGTTGCAAAAATGTGTGCCTACGGGGCTAGCTAGTTGATTGATTTTAAATTTAATGACAGCTAGGGTAGCACACAATGGATAAGCGAGTGAGTCGGGTGATGGAATCCCTTCTCGTTGCAATGACCGGGTCCAGGTCTTAAGTAAATTAATTCATCAAACCATCCAATTTAAGTGCGAGACAAAAATAAAAAGCATATAGGAGCAAGTAGCACACAAAAATTGACTCGCTGACAGGAGATTCGCGAGAGATAAAAAATGTACCTCCCACGGTTTTTACACACGTGGGGTCAAGATCGAGTTGAGTCGACGGGGGGGAGATCTCACCTATCTCAGTCGTCCCCAGGAGTCCTACCGACCCAAAGTAGAGAGGCTTCAAAAATCCTCGCCTTGGACGCCCTCTCTCTACCTTGTCCGGTTTCCCTTTTCGCTTTTTTTATATGAATAATTATTACAAACAAAAATGGTGTCAAAATGCACCAAAATAAATACCAAGCTTTAAAAATCCTATACAACCAGTCTAAGGAGGAAGGAGGAGGAAGAACTACACTAGAAAAAAAAAATTACAAGTCTTCAATCATGTCTCCACGTCAAGAAAGCGGCAACGATGCCATTTGATAAGAAGCTTTTATGTCCCCGACAACGGCGCCATTTGATAAGAAGCTTTTTGCGTATGGTCGTTGTCGTGCAAAAGCTACTCTCAAAATTCCCTTGAGTACCTACAAAACTTGTCTAAAAATAACTCGTATTGCGGTAAGTACGGGTATCAATCCAACTTTCAAGGTGAAACAATTAATGTGAAAACATGCAATTCCAATTTTTTTTTTTTTATGAAAATAAATTTTTTTTTTGTTTTTTTTAAAACAAATTTCAAGGGAAAAATTTACTAACAAATGCTAAAAATTATAAAAGGACTAAAGAATGAATAAAAATGTGCAACCGAGTGTGAAATATGTGAGAAGGTCAAGAGATGGGATTACACAAGATTTTCAATTATTTTAATTTCTCAATTTATTAATTTGAAATATTCCGAGATAATATTAAATCGATAATCTAACTCTCGTTAAAATTATAAATTTAATAATATATATTTCAGAAAATTAATTAAAAATTGTCACACGATGAAAAATTAGGACTACATTATTTTCAAAAAATTACCCGCTAGGATCAATTTAACGAAAATAATTTCAACCCTTAAATTTCAACACCGAATTAATGTTCAAATATAGGAAAAACCTATCTCTAGTTCGATTCCTAAATTCAAATATCAATTTGTTCAATTAATTTACTAACTCTCGTTACATAAATTAATTGGTGACTGTTAAAGACTAATTTACCTAGAAATATAAAATTAATGAATCAACTAATTAAAGTAATATCATTCGCAGTGCACCCCACCCCTTGAACGGGGTGTTTAGACAAACATTCTCATGTGTGCATAAACAACATTCAATAACATATCAAAAGATGACATAAATGAATAGAGAAATAGAATACAATACGCAAGTCTCCTTGTCGAATCACGTTCATAAACTGCGTCTCAATCTTCTCACTAATCCAGCACTTGATTACACCAAAAACAATAAAAAACAAACCTAAAAATTATGCTAACACTAAACTAATTTTTTTGGAATTTTTTTAAGACCTTAAGCTGTACATAATATACAGTCTATTTTTTCTCTCTCAACGTTCTCTTTTTTTTCTTTGCTGTTGAGAGTCCCTTTTATTGAGAAGCTCTCCTCCTTTGAAGAACCCACGAAGCAGTTTTCTAGAAGAGGATTTGGTGGGATCTCCTTAGGATTGGAAAGGGTAAGTCAAATGGGTATTTGGTTTCCCGATTTTTCTGGGATTCGAGATGGGATTTTGCAGGGCGGATTGTGATTGGAAATGGGTTTGGACTGGTGTGGGTCCGGCTGTTCCCGGGTTCGGGTTTGCAATGAGCTCCGGGTTGGACGCTAGTTGGGCCGTAGCGAGGGCGTGGCACCGCCACGATCGGGTCTGGAATTGCACCGCGATCGGGTCGGATAGGCTGGGGCGGAGTTGGGTTGTGGTGTTGTCGCCGGAAAGGGGTAGGTCGGCGGCGGTCAGGTGGGTTAGGGAAGAGGGGGTTTGTTGGTTGGCTGGGTTTTGGTTTGGCAGGGGTAGGAGAGAAGAGCTTTGATGGCTTGGTAATGGTGGATAAAAGTGGATTTGGTTGGGAATCGGATATGGTGAGAGAGAGATGTGTTGAAGATGATGAATAGTGTAGGGGTGTGTTTGGGTGTAGGATGTTTGTGTGTGTGTGTTTTTTTGAACCTTTTAAAAAAACTAAAAATTTAAAAATTAAAATTAAAATTAACTAAAAAAAAAACAATAAAAACTAAAAATCTAAAATTAAATTCCTATTCTAAAATAAAATAAAGACTCAATAAAAAAAAATGAAACTAAAAAGAAATAAAATCAAATAAAAACTAAAAATAAAATCAAATAAAACTTAAAATTAAAATCTTAAAAAGAAAATGTAAAAACTAATAAATAAATGAAATCCTAAAAATTCTAATCCTAATAAAGTAAAACTAAAACTAAAAACTAATAGAATAAAAATCAAAACACTAAATAAAAAGAAATATAAAAATCGGAAAATAAATCCTAGAAATTATAAATAAATCTAAAATAAATCCTAAAAATAAAAATGACTCAAACTAAAAATCTAAAAAATAATAAAGGTACAAATTCAACACACACGGGGCTCGGGGAATGGTTGGGATCGGTCTTGGCATAGATTTGGTTTACGGGACTGATTCGGGGCATTGGATCACATCGTGGCAAGCTTAGATTGGACACCAGACTTCGCGGTCTCTTTGAATTTCTTCGATGCACGCTTTTGACCGCTATTGAGTTGCAATTGTACTGATTTAGCATTATTTGTACCGCAACTGCATATTGACCTGAAAAATGATAAAATACGCACATAAGGCCAATTTTAATTAAAACGAGCGACTAAAATGTATCTATTCGGGGTATAAAATAGACACTTTTGGGTGCTTATCACTACCCACTTAGTAAAATAATCCACTGCGACGACGAGGTATTTGAACCTTCCTCTGGTCGTTGGCAGTGGCCCGACCAAATCTATTCCCCACGTGGCAAACGGCCAAGGAGAAGTATTGGGTGTTAATAATGCTTGTGGAGTTCTTCGAATGGAAGAGAATCGCTGACATTTGTCACATTTCTTAGCATTGGCTATGCAATCAGCCCTCATCGTCTGCCAGTAGTATCTTGTGTCATCACCCTTTGCAAAAGAGTCCGACCTGCTACATGGGCTCCACAGGACCCTTCATGGACCTCTTCAATTAAATCTCTCACCTCGGTGGGATGCACGCATCTCTGTAAACCTGCTATAACTCCTCATCTGTATAGAATACCGTTGATCAGTACATAACGAGCATCCTTAAACTTCAGTTTCTTGGCTGCAAGTTTATCAGTTGGTAATTCCCCTTTCTCAATATATGCCCTGATGGGATCCATCCATGATGATCCTAAATCGAGGGTAATAAAGTTCATCGTCAGATCTTCATCTATACTCCGACGAGATGAAACTTCAATTGGGATTGTTCTTCGTAGCTCGGTACGAGTAGATGATGCTAATCGAGCTAGGGTGTCTGCTCTCGCATTCTCCATTCTTGGTATTCTAACCAACTGAATAATAGCAAATTTCGACACCAGTTCCTTTGCCTTTGCATAATATCTGATCATTAATTCTCCTTTGGCTACATATACTCCCATCATTTGATTTATGACCAGTTGCGAATCACTGAAGATAATAACTTGTTCCGCCCCCATGGTTTTTCCAAACTAAGACCTGCAATCATGGCTTCATATTCAGCCTCATTATTCGAAGCTTTGAATTGGAAACGTAGGGCGTATTCCATGTCAACCTCGTTCGGACTGCTCAAAACTATCCCTGCGCCACATCCTGTAGTGCAAGATGAACCATCCACATATAGGCTCCATATAGGTAACTCGTCATCAAATTTCTGATCTGACAGAGTTCCTCGGTGGAAAATTTATTACTTCCTTTCACCATCTCCTAAATTTTTCTTGTTGTTCGTCGATCATCTTTTCTTGCCCTTTTACCAACCTGAGCTGGTATGGGCTTGAATTTGATGATCCTGTAACATCTGCCTGCCCTTTTACCAAGCTATGTTGGTCTGGGCTTGCATTTGATGATCCTGTAACATCCACAGGTTGATCAGCGAGAAACTTTTGTTCCTCGGGGGTATCAGGATAGGTGAACTATGCTATAAAGTCTACTACAGCTTGCCCTTTTAGCGATGACCTGGGTTCATAGACTATATCATATTCATCGAGTTCTATTGCCCAGTACATCAATCTTGCTGACTTTTCTGGTTTATGAAGGGCTTGCCTCAATGGCATATCAGTATATACTACTATAGTGTGAGCCTGGAAGTATGGCTTCATTCTTCTACTTGCCTCAATCAATGCTAGTGCCAGTTTTTCCATCTTTGGATATCTGATCTCTGCTCCTCGGAAGGCCTTACTTGTGTAGTAGATTAGTTTTTGTACCCCATTTTCCACTCTTATCAATACCGAACTGACTGCATTCTCGGATACTTCCAGATACAAGTATAATTTTTCTCCCATCACTGGTCTGGATAACATTAGAGGTTCTCCCAAATATTTCTTCAAGTCTTGGAAAGCCTTCTCACATTCATCATTCCACTCAAAAGTATTTCGGAGCGTCTTGAAGAATGGGAGACATCGATCAGTTGCTCGCGATACGAATCTGTTAAGTGCTACTACTCGTCCTATAAGACTTTGCACCTCTTTCTTCGTCGTTGGAGATCGCAGATCTAATAGAGCTTTGATCTTTTTAGGATTTGCCTCAATGCCTCGTTGATTGACAATGTACCCGATAAATATGCCTTCTCGTACTCCAAATATATCTTCGTCGGGTTCAGCTTCATTTGATATTTATCCAGTTGATCAAAAGTCTGACTTAAGTCAACTAGATGATCGACAGCCTTCTTGCTCTTTGTCAACATATCGTCAACATAGACTTCCATATTGTAACTGATTTGTTCAGCAAAGACCTTCTTCACCAGCCGCTGATATGTCGCACCTGCATTTTTCAGACCAAAAGGCATAACATTATAACAATAAGTTCCCCTAGGGGTAATGAAAGAAGTACTCTCCCTGTCTTCCGGTTTCATTTTAATCTTATTGTAACCAGAATAAGCATCCATGAAGCTCAGCAGCTCATGTCCCGAGGTAGCATCGACTAGTTAATCAATACAGGGCAACAGAAAGTGATCCTTTGGACATGCTTTGTTGAGGTCGGTGAAGTCTACACACATCCTCCATTTGTTGTTCTTCTTTTTCACCATCACCACATTTGCTAACCAGTCTGGATATTTAACATCTTCAATGAAGCAAGCTTTCTGGAGCTTCTCGACTTCCTCTTGTATAGCTTGATTCTTCTCGGGACTAAATACTCTTCTTCTCTGCTTCACAGGTTTGATCTCCTTATTCACATTGAGTTCGTGACATAAGAAATTTGGATCTATCCCGGGCATATCCTCATGACTCCACGCAAAGGTCCGCATTCTGCTTCTTAGGAAAGTTATCAATTCCTGTTTTAATGAGGTTTCCAATGACGAACCTACTTGAGTAGTTCGTTCAGGGTGCTCGTCGTCCAGAATGATGTTTTTAGTAGCTTCCACCACTTGACCCTTCATGAGTTAGAACTCATCTCTAGGATCCAATGTTTCAATTTCTGCACTTTCATCCACTTGATAGGTAGTAGTCTTTTTCCTTGATTCCTCCAGTTCCTCTTGCTCGATGGATGAATAATAGCATTCTCGAGCTACTTTCTGATCACCTTTCACAACTCCTACTCCAAAATTTGTTGGAAATTTTAGGCACTGATGTACCGTAGATGGTACAGCCTCGAACTTCTTCAATCCTACTCTTCCCATGATGATATTGTATGATAATTGAACATTCTTATCCATCACGAAAAAGCGTATTCTTTCTGTCTGACAAGCAGGCCATGTACCAATGAATATATCCAATTTGATCGTCCCAAGTGGAAATATTTTCTCGCCAGCAAAACCGAGGACAGGTCTATGATAAGGCTCCAGTTGAGATAGCTTTAGATTTAAACTGTCGAAGTACGAGTAGAACATGATGTCTGCCGAGCTACCATTATCTACCAGTACTCTTGAAATCATTACCTCCTTCATCCTCATTTTGATCACCAAAGGGTCATCATGAGGATATAGAACACCTGTGAGGTCGTTCTTTGAGAAGCCAATGACCAATTTCTCTTTGTTTACCTTTCTCGGGTGATCCTCTTCAGCTAGATTTATTCGTTGAATGTATGAACAAGCTTGAGCCTCACAGAGATAAGCTTTTCTTTCTGCAGTAAGGTCTCCTCCTCCTGCATCTCCACCTGTAACAACATTACAATCAAATGACCCAAAGCGTATTGAAAATACCTCACGTTCTGGCTGCCTTGGTCTCTTGGGAAGATTGGGGTCATCTTCTGGATCAACTTCATGGTCTCTCTTCTTGTTCTCCTCTAATCAATGAGGAGATCTAGACCTCTCTCTTGCTCGGTCATTGTTTCTTCTATCATTCCTCCGATCAACATACTTTGCCAGTTTTCCTCGTCTGATGAGTGTTTCGATCTCATTCTGAAGATCTATGCAATATTTTGTCATATGGCCATAATCTTTGTGAAACTCACAATATTTTTCCTTATTTCTCCTTTCGGGGTCTGCCTTCATTTTCTCTGGTCAATTTAATTCCTCGTTGTTCTTGATTTCTTCTAGAACGTGGTTGATGTCTTTCTTCAAAGGAGTACAATTATCAAATTTCTTTAATACTTCCCATGTCGACCTTGTTCTTGAATGTTTGTCATTACCATTGTTCTTATGCTCTTTTTTTAGCTTTATCACCTTCCACCTTGGTTTCTTTGGCATCCATATTCTTCTTCGCAGCCATAGCCTCCTCGGCATTCATAATCTTGGCCATTTTTCCCATCAGATCTGACATGGTTCTAGGTGGATCTTTGGCCAAAGTGTAGTACAACTTGTTGGGCAGTAGTCCACTCATCAAGGCGGTAATCGCTGTCTTTTCCTCATAATCAATGACTTCGACCTTCTCGTTATTAAAACGAGTTATATAATCTCTGGTACTTTCACCAGCTTTTTGTTTAACACTTAACAAATGCGCTACTCATTTAACAGGCTTTGCCCCAAAATAAAATTCCCAATGAATAACTCATCCAGTTGAAAGAAAGTTGAGATCTTACCCCGAGGAAGATTGTTATACCATATTTGAGCAGATCCGGTAAGAGTTCCCGAGAACGCTCTGCATCTCATCTCATCTAGAACAGCATCGATGTCGGCTACAGCTTGGTATTGTTCTATATGAAGGACATGGTCTGTCTTTCCATCATATTTGGGGGTCACAACAGGTCTTTTGAACTTTGACGGTGTTAGAAAATCTACAATGGCCGGGACAAAAGGTGTTCCTCGAATAAAAGTCCGTTGTAGAGGGTTCTTGGCTTTAGCCATTTCCCCTAATCTATCCTCCAGCCTTTGAATAGAGCCTTCCCATGCATCATTTCCTTCCTCGGGCCTGTCGGTTCGAGCAACTGATCGCGTTGATGTGGCTTCCTGGGATCTATCTTGACGAGCAGCTGGTCGCGACTGGGCAAATCCTTCCCTTAAATCTGATGGTCGTCGAAAACTCCTCGATATGACTTTAGGAGGACTTCTACTCCTTCTAGGTCCTAATCGATCAAAAGGTGATACCCTGCTTAACCTCTCTAGCGCACTAGTCCTTTCTGGAGAGAGAGTGATACGTTGTTCAGTATCTGTGGCCCGCACTGATGAAGTTTGTCCAGGTTGATAAGAAAAATCTTCAGATTCCTCAGTACGATATGAATTAGTACGCCTAGCACGTGAAGAAGGTAAACGGGCATTTCTTTGAATACTTCACAGTCCTGAATGGCTTGGTGCACCGCTATGGAGGGTTTGTAGGAGTTGTCGTATCGTTTCTTGCATGACTGTCTGGCCCTGGGCCACATTTGTCATTATTCCAGCCAGATCTGGAATATTTGGCGGAGCAGATGGATTTGGAGGGCTTCCAACGTTTCAATTGCTAGATTCTAGAATATCAACCATTTGTGATGAATTGTTTTCGATGAAAAACTATATTACCAGTCGTTTCCCACAGACGGCGCCAATTTGTTGATGTAAAAAATTAGATCGTATCTAATTATTTAATCACAGATAAAATAAATGAGACACATAAGTTTTAAAGTGGTTCAGCCTTATAAGAATGGCCTACGTCCACTGTTTCTGTTATTGATGACTGTTTGGGAATTCTCGATTACAAGTTCAATCAAGAAATTCTGGTCCTCCTACAATGAGGGTAATACAAAATATTTATAGCCCTAAGGCTGTAATGTGAAAGGGTAATACATTACATGTTGTACATGTGAAAGGGTAATACATTCAATGCCCCTTAAGTGTATACGTCTGAATGATAAGCATTTAATGAACAGTCAAACTGTTGGTTATCCTGCTACTAATGCTTTGTTCGAGGTGCAGCTCGGATCGCCTAAGCTTCTCGGACCGCCTAAGGTCCTCGGTAATCAAAAGTTCCTCGGTACTCAAGGGTTCCTCGGAGAGTTCTTGTAGGTTGGAGCGTCTAAGTTCCTCGGGGATGCAGTGTTCCTCGTTGTAGTATGGTTCCTCGGAGCATCTGAGTTCCTCGAAAGTGTTTGTTGCTGCCACGGAGATTGCCACGTGTCTTCACTCGATTGAGCCATGTCAGCAGACTAAATTTGGTATCAATAATAAGTGAATTGAATTTTGATGATTATTTAATGGATTTCCTAAAATACAAAGAGTGGATGGGGGGAAAGGAATCAATATCTAATAATCATGTAAAGAGCGTTCATGAATTTGTTAAATATTCATATAGAAATATTAAAAGTGACAAAATTATGTTCCTGTTCACCCATCATATGAACGAAAAAATATAAGTCTTTAGAAGATGCTGAGTTGCATTTAATGTAGCAGGGAATTTTGCAAGACTATAAGATAGGTACATATGATGGTCAAAATAACGTACTTATGTTCCACAAGAATTATCGGTACCCGACAACATAATATAACCCCACAGAGTGGAAGTGGTATATGATTCGCCAACACATCATCCTTTAACTGACCTAATTGATGATACTTACGGAGTTCATCACCCTCAAAACCTTAAATATAGGGATACAAATAATGTGAATTATAACTAAGTCAATAAAAAGTTGATGCTAAATTATGAGAAGAGCTGGAATAGATACGATTGAAAGCCAACATGACTAGACCACTATATAAAGATTTCGATGAAGATCTGACTCCACTACACCAAAAACACCAATCTAGCATGGTTATATAACGAGAATCTAGCACAGTTCTAAACTGTGTTAGAATTTGACACAGTTTTGTAACAATTTGGCACGGTTTTAAACCGTGCCAAAATTAGGCACTGATTTAAACCGTGCAAAAATGTGCTAAAATTATACAAATTTATTAAAAAAATAAAATACTAAAAAGTAAATGGGTTTCATTTAGAGCCATCACGACTTTCGTTCCCTCTCACTTCTTCTCCTTTTCTATGTGAAACCATTCCCCCTACACGAACCATTCAATGCTCATACCAAAATCCCAATGCTTCATCGACACTCTATCTCTCTTCTCCCTGAACCCTTTTGATGTGCCAAAGCTTGGTTGCTCCTCAATGTCGACTCCTTTTCCAATCTAATTGGCCAGTCTCATCTAAATTTCCTTTTTATTATATCTTAGATCAATTTTTGTTCATGGCATTTTTTATTTTATTTAAATTCGTTTATTGTAACATGCAGCTTCGTTCGTTATCAAGCACTAGTGAAATTACACAGAATGAGGATATAATATGAATCTTTCTGATGGGCTGTGAGATTAGAAATGTTAAGCTGAGTGTCATTGGATTATCCTGTGTTTGAAATCTCATATCTCATGATGATGTTGCTCCCTCATCTTTAAAGGAGATACTTGCTGCCCTAAAAGATGTAAGTTCAAATGTATATTTTTTTCTTGTACAATACGTGTTATTGTTCATGTTCTTTCGTGATTTCATTTTCATGGCTAAATAGGATATCTCTTGTGCGTTATTAATTTTCAAAGGCTTGGTGTGCATTTCTATATGTTTCTATGGTATCATAACATGAAGTATAAAATGAGGTTTTCTTTGAAAGAACTAAAGGATGTACTGGAAGGCTGGGGATTCTCGAGACGGTGATATAAAACAAGGTGATATTTTTTGTTAAAAATTGTGGGTATTTCATTTTGTCTATTTTATTAGTAATTTTTATTTCCTCCATGTTTTAAAAAAACATGAGTCACACCTTGAATAACTATTTGACTTTTTTTTATATTTATAAAGTTAAAATTTGAAGTTATTTTTATTTATAGGTTATGATGTTGGGTAGGTTTGATATAAAAGTTCTTTGTAATTTATTTTATGTTAGTGTCAAATATTGTGTATATAATCAATTACAAAAGGCTTCTATGATTTTGTATGCATGGTGTATGATAAAATGTTTTTTTGAATCTTTTATTCAAATCTTAGAATTCTATGGAACACTCTCAAAATTAATTCTGAAAAATTAAAAATGGACTGAGTATTTTAAGCAGGAGGTGCTTATTTCCTTAAAAAACATGGCTGGTTTGGTATAATATGATTCCCTTACATGATTAGTTTTGTGGTTGTGTTTGAATATCGAGACAATGAACTGCATTGGTTCTTATTGAGATTTAAGTGTTTAACGCAATCCAATCTTTACATCTTCATATCTACTATACATCGCACATGAATCCAAAAGATGCTGCATGTGGGTTCACATCTTCCCTATTTCCATGTCCCTAGGACAACTTGAATGCGAGAACAAGAAAGTCACTGGTGGAAATTGTAGAAAGGTAGCTCCTTCAACGCCATATTTTCCCAAATATTGATATGGTGTGAATTATAATATCATTTTTTATTCTTTATTCAGTCATTCATCATTGGTGCCTCTGCCTGAAATGAAATTTTGTTTTTCTTATCTATTACTATTAATCTAGGGATGGGAAAGCATACAAACATGATTTTTCTGTCAGATGAAGGGAGGTGGGGTAATTAAGGCATATGGTGCAAAGACGATTAAACTTTAACAAGGATAATGCATAGATTTTGGAGAGAACATTTCTTTACCGCTCGATCACCTCGCCTGATCATTAAAGTAATTCAATAAAAGCATTCCACTTATGGAATTTAGACTTTGTCTTAAAAACATGTCGTTAGAGGGTGAAAACCTAAAACCACCCCCAAATAGCCCCATAAAGGTATGAACACGTCACACGGGACTAATGTAACCCGTAAGAACTGACCGTGTACTCATGGGACTCCCGATTTGATAATGTGATGATAATTTGAAAATATCTAGATTAGGCTCAAAAACATCTCGTTAAAGGGTGAAAACTCAAACCGGCCCCCAAATGACCCAGTAAGAGGCATGAACACCTTGCATGGGACCAATGTAACTCGTAGGAACTAATCGCGTATTCCTAGTATTCCTGATTTGAGAATATGACCATAATTTAAAAATATTTATACTTTGGCTTAAAAACATGCCTTTAGAGGACGAAAACCCAAAACCACAGCCAAACAACCTCATAAGAGGCACGAACGCCTCGCACGGGACTACTATAACTCGTAGGAGCTAACCGCATAGTCATAGGACTCCTAGCTTTATAATATGATGATAATTTGAAAATATTTAAATTAGGCTTAAAAATAAGACGTTAATGGGTGAAAACTCAAACCATCTCCCAAACGGCCCCATAAGAGGCATGAACACCTCTCACGGGACCAATGTAACTCTTAGGAACTGACTGTGTGTTCATAGGATTCCTGATTTGAGAATAGGATGATAATTATAAAATATTTAGACTTTGGCTTAAAACATACCATTAAAGGGTGAAAACCCATAACTACCCCAAATGGCTCCCTAAGAGAAACTAACACCTCTCACGGGATCAATGTAATTCGTAGGAGCTGACCGTGTAGTCACGGCACTCCCGATTTCAGAATATGAGGATAATTTGAAAATATCTTTACTTTTCCTTAAAAACATGTCGTTAGAGGATGAATATCCAAACCATCCTTCAAATTGCCAAGTAAGAGGCACTAACACCTTGTACGGGACCAATATAACTCGTAAGAACTGACCGCATAGTCACACGACTTTTGGTTTGAGAATATGATGATAATTATAACTCATATATGCAAATTTTTCGCTTGGATACGATTTTTTTAAAATTTCTTGGTTACTAATGTCATCTATTTTTTGTAACCTATTTTTTTGTAGTATAATATTTTATCGTTAGCTTTTATCCACATGGAACACACGAAGAAGTTAATGGCTTACCACAATGGGTTGGTTATTTAATGCCGTTAATATTGAGGATTATATTTATTGTTAACTTTTATGGCCCTGAGGGCTTTTGTAATTTTACTGTTAACTTTTATTGTCGTGTGGTCTTTTGTAATTTTATTGTTATATTGTATGGCCGTGCAGGCTTTACATTACACGGGTTTTAGAATGCCCTGAAAACTGGAGAAATTCTACCCAATTTTTTTTGGGTATGTGAACTATTAATACTAGTAGTATTTTCAAGTTTGTATGTACGTTAGTTTATCAACAACGTGTGAGATTCGCAATTTGTGAATTTTCTCAATTTTTTTTGCAAATAATAAATTTTTTTCCTACTAGATTTGGAATTTGCTGATTTTCTTGATTTGTTTTGAAATAATAATTTTTTTATTAATTGAAAAACCTGGCACGGTATAAAACCATGCCAGAAAATCGAAATCTTGCACGATTTAAAACTGTGCCAAAAGCATGTCAAATTCAATATTTGGCACGGTTTAAAAATGTGTCAAGTTCAATATCTGGCACAATTTAAAAGCGTGCCAGAAGCATGCCAAATTGGGCAATCGGGCATGGTTTTAAACCGTTCGAGATTAATATTTTTGGTGTAGTGTTCATCTCAAATATTGCATATTAGTCCCCTTATACTTGCACAATTGTATACCAATTTTTTGAATTAATCTTTATATTTATGCTCATTAACTAAAAAACCTCTTTTACGGATATATATACTTTGTAAGGTATAATTGAACTTTTCTAGGTGTTAACATGCTAAACGTGTAGTTTGGTTATGTTTGGAGCAGGTTTCGTCACAAGATGCAGTATCAAAGGTTATTTGGTCTTTTTAAACTCTATATTTTGGATGGTATAAAAGTACCAACATGTATATTATCAAATTATCTTCGCGTGACCGCCAACTATGCATTTTTTTATCCAAAATGAGGAATTTATAGTCATTTCCGGAACATTTTGGCATTTTCTTCAACTTCAAAGGTAATTTGGTCTTTGATTCTAATTAATTTGGACGATTTTAAAATTCCATCATTTATATCATTGAATTACCTTCATGTAGCTTCTAACCGTGAATTATTTTGAGTCTGCATGAGGAAGTTATGGATTTTTTCATGCCGATGTGTGAGAATGGACTTGAATTAAACCAAGGCAACAACTTTGAAATTCCCAAGTCTGTCTCAAGCCTGACAGGGATGGCTCAGGACAGTTACTATTCATGCACGGATTTTGGCTATTATTGAGGGGTTTTGGCTTTAGTATATAAGGGGAATCACCTTTTTTATTATATATTCATTTTTTAGGTTAGTGTGAGATATTTGGAGGTTTAAGAGGGATTTGGGACCTTATCATGCTCTCTTCTAGGGTTTTCCATTTTTGTTCATTGTAAGTACTATTTATTGTCTTAGTTGTTTAAATAAATATTTTTTGTGTTGTTTCGTGCTTTGTTAACTGCTTGTCTCTGTTTATTTGTTGTTTAAGTCTTATTTTCCATTGTTAATTATTTATATTAATTGTTTTAATGATGTGTAGTTGCTAGTTTCCAGGTTAGAATCATATTTCCACCATTGATGGGTTCTTGAACTCAAAAGCTAGGTTTTGTTTAAAGCACTTTTAATTGAAACATTGTGTATTAATGTTGGAATATTAGGCCTTTAACTTCCGTTGTCACACGACTGTATTGTTTATAGCGATATTGCGACATGAATCCATTTGTGACCATTTTTAATTGAAAGTTTTATTTTTAATCTTTTAATTTGATTTTTTTTATATTTGATGTTTATAATTAATTTAATAAGCTTGGTTAATATCATTTTTAAACAAAATTCCTTAATCCATTATGTTTACCCATGGTGGAGATGTGATCATAATCTCGTTTTCATTCATTTTGGTTAATTAGTTTTTACCTGTATAATTAACTTCTTTTCCATTTTAACATCACCCATAATCTTTTAGTTTTTGCCCATGTAAGTAATAAATCAATTAAATCCTAAATACCTTTCCATGTGGATTTGATCCCTACTTGTCGCTACACTTCCATATATAGTTTGCCGATTTGTGGTATTTCACCCAATAATGTATTTTACATACGAAGTTTAAGCCTCATAAAAAATGGTGTCATTTCCGGGGAACAGTGCGTTTTAGGATTTTTAGTGTTTTATAATATATATATATATATATATATATATATATATTGTATATTCTCTTTAATTTCTTTGTGACTTGTATTAAATTGTTTCGAGAAACATAGAATTTTTGTGCCCATCACGTGTTTAAATCTTCTGTGTGATATTTCTGAAAATATCTCATCTTAACTCCTTCACCAGTGGTAATTGTTATGATTACATTTTTCAAAGTTAAACTCCCCAGACTATGCGTGAATGCTTCCAAATTCTTGAAAATGAAATAATTAAGCGTGGAAAATTTTTTCCACCACCTATGACGATGGGTGATTACATGAAAAATCTTGAAAATGAGGACGAATTTGAGATTCATAAATCTTGTACAAATGAAAAAATTACCAACTCCATGAAATGATTTATTCTTTGAAAATTTCCAACTCACCTTCATCCCTTTTTGAAGAAGAATTCATTGAGAGTGAAGCAAGCACTTTCAAATTTCAACCTCTTATCAATATTTCAAATTCTATTAAGGTTGAGTATCCTTCATTTCCTTAGCTTTCCCGTGTTATCAAACCGTTGCAATTATCACAAGATTCGAATGAAAGTCTTGACGATTTTGACCCGATTACTGAACAAGAATGTTATTTTGAGATGCTTTATCTTATTCGATATTCACTCACACTTGTCCCACATCCCATTCCAATTGAAAAACACTTAGGAGAAAATTTTAATTTTTTTAGGGCCAATTTAGTCTTATCCCCGATTACATACGAACCACCCACCATCCGCCAATTTTTTTAATTGAGGATGGATCCTTTTCCTCACACAAACCATGTTTTTCGTTGTTCAAACGAAATTCCTATTTTCTGGTAGGCGTGAACTTAAATGAGGGTACACTAATTATTCCTCAAAGTCAAATTGTATTTTGGGTGGTTCCTAAAAAATTTCTACTTTTAGTGCATAATTAGTTTGAAGCTCTAATTATAGATTCTACATTATAGTTGTTTCATTTTTTTCCTTTTTCACTATAGTTTAGTGTATTTAGTTAAATTCTTTGTCTCTTTTTTTATGGTTGATACTAACAAGTTCTGTAGAATCTTTGGACTTGTGGTATCAATACATCTCTCCATTTTTTATAAGATCGCTAATTTTATCTGTTTAACTTGGTTCTTGATTCACATTTAGGAAAATGCAGGGTTTAAGTTATGGGGTATGGGCTATTCTTCCCATTTATTGTTATGTTTCATTTATATAATCACATGTTCTTACTAAGTACACATTTTTTGTGAAAATTTTGAAAATTTCATACATATTTTCTTTCTTTTTTCCCATTTGTTAGGCATTTTGCCATGGTTTTCGATGATAAATTCAAAACAAATGCCCAATCCAATTGATAGTTTAATGATGCATGTTATTGATTTTAGAAGTAATTAGAGTTTAGTCCTCGAATCATTGATAATATGAAAAACTTCATGAATTAATCTTTAACCCATAAACACATGCATTTTTCTTGTTTGAATGATTTACTTTAAGACATTTATAACTCGATAAGATTTTGATGCATTGCATATACTTACACCAAGTGAGCGTTGTGATTTTATTCGTTTGTGAGTGTTATACATTATAATTTCCTCTTTAAAAATGTTATATTCACTGGTAGTCTCAATATTCTTTCATTTGGTCATTCACTAATTGAGTTCATTTTGAAATGTGTTAGTTGGGCATGATTTTCAATGTTGTTTTGACTCGAAAATATCATAAACTTTAGGAAAGGATCATAGACCCTCTTTGTTATTACACCCATATAGATCTAGACCTCACATTATATGTTTCCCCTCGTCAACCCCTTTGAGCCTAAATATAGCCTTCCATTTAGTAATTCAAAATCCCATAACCAACTCCACATCAAAGTTTTTAAACCCTACATACTCCCTTCGTAACTTTTTTTGGAATGACACTTAGAATTGAATTGTGTTCTTGTTATGTGGTTGCAATTAAGCTTGTGAGAGTGTGAAAGAAAATAAAAAGTGATGAAAAATAAAAGAAAATGGAAAAGAACACGAAACAAAAGAAAAAGATGAGAAAAAGGAAGAAAAGAAAGAGAAAGTTTTTCCATATTGTATATATTGTTAAATAATCTTTGTTAATCTCCATTGTTATGTCCAATGCTTACTATGGAAATCATATTCAAATTTTGAAATTCCCCACAATTTACTATTATCCCAAGTGTTTCATCACCAAACAACTTTTAAATCCGTACATATCCCCTTCATTTCATATCCTTAACCCCAAAACTACATCACAACTCTCTAAAAGTCCTATGTAATCCTTTAATGAATTTGATTCAAATGTCATAATAATTGCAATAGGCTGTGAAAATAAATTTTGCCTCCCTTATCGAATGGCATCTCTCATCGGGGATTACATATTTTGCATATTATATAAATCATTCTTCTTGATAACATGTGCGAACTAGTTTTCATTTACATTAACTTTTTATGCTCGCATGTCCCATGTGTTACACCCCTTTTCATAGTGATTTCATTAGGTGATGAATGATATTATTCGCGCTTAAATGCTTTATATCTATTTCATAAAATTTTTGTCGAACCAAGATATTTTTCAAGTGTTCGCTTTTCCTCCCACACTTAAGGTTTTAATTCTATGAAGTTCATTCTATAATGTTAATGCTACATTTTTTGTACCCTGAAAACACTCACGAGACAATACTCATCCACTAGGGTAATCTAGGGTTTAATGGCTTACTCCATATGCTAAATGCAATCATTCTCCCGCAAAAGTGGCATTTATCTCTTTCTACATATTTTCCCTCTTGATATGATACTTTAAGTTCTTTTTTCTTTTCACTTCATTTCTAGGGTCTAGCAATGTGTAAGTTAGGGGGTGTGATTCAACTCGAATATTGCATATTAGTACCCTTTATACTTGCGCATTTTAGCCCCCTTTTGTGCACTAATTCCTATATTTATGCTAGTTAACCAGACAATATCTGTTATGGATATATATATATATATTCTTTGTGAGGTACAATTTTTCTTTTTTAGAAGTTAAAGTGCTAAGCGTGAAGTTTAATTGCATTTTGGAAACGTTTCATGGCAACATGCAATATCAAGGTCAATTTGGCATATCCAAACTCTGAATTTTAGACGGTATAAAAGTACTAACATGTATATCATCAAATTATCTTTGTGTAGTTACCAACCATACATTACTTCTATCCCACATTAGGAAGTTATAGTTATTTTCAGAATGTTTTGTCGTTTGCTTCAAATTCAAGGGTAATTTGTTATTTTCATACTAAATAATTTGGAGGGTTTCAAAGGTCCATCATGTAGATCATTTAATTATCTTCGGGTAACTTCTGACCTTGTATTATTTTGTGTCAATATGAGGAAGTTGTGGCTTTTTCCTTACTAACGCACGAGAATGGTATGAATTGGACCAAGGCACCAACTTTGAAAATTCCCATGTTTGGCTCGGCCCCGTTATTGTTCATGCACAAATTTTCACTATTCTTGAGGGGTTTTGGCTTTAGTATAAAAGGGTAATATACATACTAATTTTGGGGGTTAATATGATATGTTTTAGAGGTTTGAGAGGGATTTGGTAGCTTATCCTTCTCTCCCATAGGGTTTACTATTTTGTGGCCATTGTAAGTGCTATTCATTGTCTTCTTCCTTTAATTCAAGCTTTTTTTGTATTGTTCACTGCTTTGTTAATTACTTGTCATTATTATTTTTTGTTTAATTCTTATTCTCCATAATTAATTAGTTGTATTAATTGTTTTAATGATGTTTAATTGCTAGTTTTGAGGTTGGGATCATATTTCGAACATTGATAGGTTCTTGAGCTTAAAATCTTGGTTTTGGTTTGAAACACTTTTAATTAGAACCCTTTGTATTATTATTGCAATATTAGTTGGTTAATTTCCTTTCTCACGTAACGATAGTTCTTATAGCGATGTTGCGACATTAATGAATTAGTGACTTTCGATTGAAATTTTAATCCTTCATCTTTGAATTTGGTTTCTTCATGTTTGATGTTTATAATTAATTGAATATTCCCTATTAATAGCATGTTTAAACAAAATTTCTCAACCCGTTATGTTTACTTATGGTGGGTATGTGATCGTAATCTCAATTTCATTAATTTTGGTTATTTAGTTTTTATTTGTATGATTAACTTCTTTTTCATTTTAACATCACCCCATAATCTTTTAGTTTTTCCCCTTTTAAGTAATAAATTAATTTAATCCTCAATACCATTCCATGTGGATTCGATTCCTACTTGTCACTACATTTCCATATCGAGTGTGCCAAGTTGTGGTATTTATAGTTTATAAGGCATATACAGCAAACGATATAATTTACATATGAAGTCTATGCCTCGTATAGATCACTCATAATTATTTTCAAAGATTAGTTTTCGTAATTCGAATAGTCAATTTTGTTTGTTGGGTAATAGTGTAACCATAATTCTTAAGTGGGTTAAAGACATTCTACCAAAAGAGAACACGTTACCAGACAATTATCCAAGCACGAATAAGAGCTTGAAGGGTTTGGGTTTGAAGTACAAATATATTAATGCATGCAAGTATGACTGCCTATTCTACTTCAATGAGCACGAATAGAAGGATGAGTGTCCTATATATAGTAAGCCTAAATATGTGCTTTGTGAGAATGGAAAAGACAAGACTCTAAAATATCGCAAGTTCCATATAAGGTTTTCAAGTATTTTCCCCTCAGGCCACGGTTAAAATGGTTTTTTACTGTACCATGGATAGTAGAGGTCATGACATGGCATGCTAGACTTTCAAACGTATGACACTATGGATTTTCAAAGTAATCGTGCAATGTCCATCTTGCATTATCAACTGATTGGTTTAACCCTTTCGGTAACTTAAGAAGTAATACAAGTTATTGTCTAGTTCTCATGGCGCCTTTGAGTCTCCCTCCAATACGGTGCATGACAAAAGAGTTCACATTATTATCGTTATTGATACTCAGGCCGAAGTCTCCTAAAGATGACATTGATATAGTTTTATCCCCATTAATCAAAGAACATATTGAGTTTTGGGATAAAGGCATGAGGGAATTTAACTCCCATAAGGTTGAAGCTTCGTACTTATAGCAATGGTGATATGGATGATCCACGACCGTTTTTTGCTAATGGGACCTTGTTCGGTTATAATGTGCATGATTATTATGGATGTACCATACAAGGGGAGGAAACTGAAGCTACATGGATATATAATAGTGGTAATTTGAGTTATACGGGTCATCATAGATTCATGCCGACCAGTCACCCTTTTAGGAATGACTCTGTCGGTCATGAGCATAGGGTGGAACCTGCTCAAATTTCTGGTAAGAAGATCTAGGAAAAGGCTCCGATTGCGGAGAATAAACATGTAGGCTAACACCCTCAGTAAGCATAAAGATAGTGAGGATCGAAATGAACCTAGTAAAACGAAGGCATAATATAGACGATCAATACTTTTTGGGTGGAGAATCTGATTGGAATATTTTTGGGTGGATCTCATTCAAAAGATGGAGAAAGGGCGCACAAGGATCTACAAAAGATGAAAATAAAAAAGAAATTGTAGTTAAAAAAATTAACCTACAACAGGAAGAATTTATATACCCGGACTACTTTTACTTTGACTATTAGTGATGAAATGATATTTCTAGACACATTGTTAAACTTGAAGACTCCAACTAGTTATTCTCGACATTTACATAGGGTAGTGTGACACCCCGCTTATTAAAATAAGAGGTGGACAGCCCGTTACTCCAATAAAACAGGAAGGAATCATAAATGGTCCATTCTTAGCATCACTATAGTAATAATAATAATAGTACGAGACAACCACCAAGTATTTTGGAAAACGGATGTCATATGATTTTCAGGTTTAATAAAAACAATTTAGACAATCCAATTGCAACACAAGGTGGATACATATAGAGACATGTAGCGGTTATATAACAATCCTACAAAACATAACCGAATAAGCTATAGGTTAACAGACTAATACACAAGGTTACACCAAGTATTACAGCAAGTATAAATAATAACAAGGGCACTACACCCGAATATACAGACGGATCATAACTAGATTATCCAAAAGATTGATGCATCTATTACAAAAGTCCTACAATATCCGCAAAATTTTGTAGGTCCTTGACACTGGGAAGGAAAGATCCTAACGGGTGCTCTTGCGGCGGAGCACCTGAGCATAAATAAGAACCACACAAGAAAGGAAAATATAAACGGGTCAGAGCCCGATTTGATATGATATACATGTGAATCAAATGCATAACAGTTATGAATACTAACATCATAAACAAGTTATTTTCGCTCTTCAATATCATAATCATCCTCACCTCTCATCTAAATGCACATCCTAGCGCCATACTAGATCATTCTAAGTTACACTCCCCATCTAATTAAGAGAAACATTCTAATTTCATTTAACATGCTTAATTTGCAAAATTAATGAAATATAACTTCACAAGTCCATTTATCATTTGAGGGTCATATGCCATAAAGTTAATTTTATAGATTCATTAAATCATTCATATAAAATGCCATATTTGTGAGAACAATTGCAATCATAATACAATGGTTCCAAGACCATCCTTCTGGGAGTCACCCAACTGGATACGCCCCTAAATGCTATCATCTTCCATGGACTAAAATTAAGACCACCAGGGCACCCTAAATCGCGTCGCGTGATAAACGGACATATACCTTCGACAGTGAGTCATAACCATACCTGGAATTACCTCACTTAGAATAAAATAATCGTACAATATACCCACCGGTCCTATAGTCGAGGACTATATTCTCCCTGCATTCACTAGTTAGGGTATTTACCTCATTCGCGTAACTTACCTCATGATAGCATTTAGAGAGGTATGTATATGCATTCCACAATTACAAGATATGCCCATTTAGGACATCCACTTTTTAAATTCACAAAACTATGCATACTTAACCATGTATATGCCAATTTAAAATGTACGTTTCTTATTTCCAAAACCATATGTGCATAATGATATACGCTACAAAGTATAATTACCCTTATACTAACCCTCGAGAGTCCACAAACATACTACCCAACTCTTCCCTAGTCCTACACTCGTTACTAAATGAAGTGAGACATTAAGTTCTACTAAATAGTCCCCAAAATAAGCCCGAATACCCCCTCTCTAACCTAGGGTATTAGTTCCCCCTATATAAGACTCTAATACTATTTATAACTTCATACGAGAATGTTCCTAAGCCTCGAATCTAAGAGAAAAAAACTAGAAACCAAGTTTGAAAATTCATGTAAAATAGCAAGATTCCGAATTGATTTACCTAGGGGCAAATCGATTCGCCCCTGAAATCGAATCGATTCGGCTGAGAAAACCAGCCCACTGTCTAAGCCCGAATCGATTCAGCCTTAACTCGAATCAATTCGGTTCATCAATCCTATAGCCACCATTTTTAACGAATCGATTCGCTGAGGAGGCCGAATCATTTCGCCCTGGACGAGAAGCCCATAAATGGCTATGGGTTAATATAAACCATGAATTACCCAAACCCATTTCTTCCATTTATACCCAATATCATCTATTAATAACTTCACCAAATCATTCCTACACCATAATCAACTAATTTATCCAACTCCAATAATGTCTATATCGAATACCCAAAGGTTTATACATCAAAATTCATTTTTGGTTCAAACTCAAGAACACAACTATAAATACAAATTGTTCACACTAAATCATACATATTTGCAAGTTAGAAACTTTCCTCATGATTGTAGCCTCGGATTCTTCCTCGTCGTAACGATTCCAAGCTTGAAATGGAAATTCTCCTCTTTCTCCCAATCTCTCTCTCTCTCTCTAACTCTCTCTAGGGTTAGACACAAATGAGCTCTAAATGCTCTTGCAAGACTAAAATACCTAAAACATCCAAAATACATTAAGTCTAAAACTAAATGCTACTACACACTAAAAATGACTCGTAACATCATAATTAAGTTATAACTAGTCAAAAGTACCCAGGGACCCAAAAACACAAATGGAACTTATTTTGACTATTTCAATCATTTCTGGACTAACGTGACTTCTAAATTGGCATTTGGAATATCGTACATTGTTTCATGTTCCAACATCATACAAACTCTTTAATAATAACCCAGTCAGAATATAAGTCATAATCGTCGCTTAAAGCACAACGACGAAAAAAGATATAATGTTACACTATTTACATTCGCTTAATGGTAAATTTGCCAAAACTCGGTAAATATTATCTCTTAAATCACGTAGAGAAATATTTACTTCAATTTATTTTATTTTATATAATTTACCCACATGGCAATTAATATAAAAATAATTACTCATAAATAAGGGGTATTACAAGTAGTAAGCTACCAAAAAAATAACTTGAAATAGTGCAAGTCTCATGAATGGAACTCCATCATTCAATTAATCCCTTCTGTTATTTAGGCATTGGTTCTCCGAGAACAAAGATCTCCACTGGACAATAATGAAAATAAGTTTGTGCCTTACCCTACTTTGTGAAAAAGTTGTAAACAAAAGGAACACTAATGTTGTGAAATCAACTTTAGCCAAGGCAATATGTGTATTAGAGAAATATTTTCCTTCATCGTTGTTGATGTAATAAATTAGATTATATCTAATTATTTAATCACAGATAAAATAAAATGAGAAAAAGAAATTTTAAAGTGGTTCAGCCTTATAAGAATGGCCTACATCCACTATTTTTGTTATTGCTGACTGTTTGGGAATTCTCGATTACAAGTTTTCTCAAGAAATTCCCGTCCCTTTACAATGAGGATAATACAATGTATTTATAGCCCTAAGGCTGTAATGTGAACATTTGTATGATAATAATAAGCATTTAATGCGCAGTCAATCTGTTGGTTATCCTGCTATTAATGCTTTGTTCGAGGTTCAGCTCGGACCGCCTAAGTTCCTCGGTACTCAAAAGTTCCTCGTAAAGTTCTTGTTGGTCGGAGCATCTAAGTTGATCGGGGAATCAGAGTTCCTCATTGCGGTATGGTTCCTCGGAGTCAAGGTGTTATTCAGAAGTGTTTGTTATTGCCACCCAGATTGCCACATGTCTTCACTCAATTGAGCCATGTCAGCAGACTAAATTTGGTATCAACAGAAGCCCCCAATGTTTCATAGTTCAAAATTTGAGGAGTGTGGAACATTCTTTCTCGAAATATGGCAATTTTAAATGGTCATCCTGAAATTTAGGAGTATTTTCTTTTGTATTTATTTCTCCTTCCAAATTCGTAGAATCGGTCTTTTTTGAATTTTTCTAACCGCTTCAATTCCCGCTCCCTTTTTATCTTTTTAGCCGCCGGTAACGTAATCGTCTCTTTTTGTAATCATTACTTTTACCCTTTCCCAAGGCAAAGTATTTAAACGTTGCAGAAAATCCCATCGTCTTCTACTTTTTCAAATTTGTCTCTTTGAGTTTTCCATCGTCTCTCTCTCCTGTGCGTTCATCTCTTTCATCATTTGTTGTCAACAGACTCATCCCTTGTAAGATTTTCTTCTTTCTCTTTGATTTCCTTCTTTCATCATGGTTTATCGTGTAGAATCGATTGATAAGTTTCGCTCTGATTTCTCTATTCCCTCATGGGTTATTTTGGAAGAGCTTTCTGAGCCTTCAGACTATTTTCGTTTGGCTGAGGGACATTGGTTCCCCAGTCTCTTTATCGCTGAGTGTGTCTTTTCTTTTCCCCCAAACCCTCTATGTCTGGAATTTTGTCAATACTTTGACGTGGTCCCTGCAAGAATAGCCCCCAATACGTGGAGAATAGTTAACGGTGTTTATAGATTAAATCAAATTCATGGAACTCGTATAGGAATTCCTAAAATTATGTTTTGTTATAGATGGGTTATGGGCGATAATACTTTTTATTTAAAAACTAGGTTTTTAAATAGAGCTTTAGTGGTTAATATCCCAGATGCCAATAGGGACTACTTTGAGCACGGGGTTGTTATGAAAAATTGGCAACACCCTCCATTAACTGGAGATAATGTTTACCAGGGTCCCAGATGTCCTCCCTATGGCATTGGGATAGGTTTTTTTTATTTTATTTTCAAAATTATGCTTTCTTTGTGTTTGATAAAATGTGCCACTGATATTTTAATTTTGATTTATTTGCAGTTGACAACAAAAGAAAATCTCCAAAAGAGGCAGACGTTAACATAAGGCATTTAAAACTTATCTGGAGTTTGCATCAGACTGTTGCCGACGAGCATATTTGGTCAGCTTCATATTTGCTACAGTACAAGAGTTACACCTCCTCTTTTACTGCTCATCTGGTGATAAGCGACGCAGAACCAATACTAGCCTCTACAAGTTCTTCACCTAAGTCACATATTCCTTTGAGTGAAAGGATGAAGAAAAGAAGACCTCCTACCCTTTTTGAGAAATCTTCCTCTGGTGCTGGAGAGGCAAAGAGAAGTAAGCTTGATGTCCCAGGAGAGGGGACAAAGAAAATTAATGCACCTCCTTCGGCTGCTCCTGTGAAGGTTGTCGAGAAGCCCCCAGTGACCCCGAGCAAGGTTGCTGCTCCAAGCGAGGTGATTGTCATTTCTCCGACTAAGACTACATAGTTAGTCGAGAAAGTTAATGATGCTCTGAGGAGGCTAAAGAAAATCTCCTCTATCAATTTGGCTGAATCCATCTCTCAGCCCCCGACTAGTGGTGTTCCCACTTTTGTTCCCCCGAGCTCTGCTATGAACTCGGTGAAGACTTGGATCATTCCTGAGATCCAAGGTATTGAAGAAAACCTTTTTCGGGACATGGTTACCACATTAGCAGCTCGTCATATTGCTTCTGTAAGTCCTATAGTCTTAAATTTTCATTCTTTCCTTTTTGTATCTGTGCACTGACTTTCTTTCATTTTCTTTTCACAGTTGGTGAGCTGTTTTAATACAATTCTGAAGAAAGATGAAGCTATTAAAGCTTCAAGCTCCTCGTCTGGTGTAGAGGAAGCTTTGATGGGCCTGGCGCAGTCTCTGAAAGATTTTCGTCAGAAATATGATGATGATAAGGCAATTTGGGAGAAGAGGTTTATCTCGACCGAGCAGGAGAAAGCTCAGATAATTGAGGTCTCCAAGGGGTTGGAGAAAAAAATAAATGATTTGGAGGAGAAGAATAAAGAGCTCGAAGGGAAGCTCAAAAATGTTAGAGAGCTTAAAAATAAGCTCAAGGCTACTGGGGAGGAGTTGGTTCGACTTCGGGAAGTAAGTCATCAGAAGGAGGAAGTTGAGAATAAATTGAAAGCTTCTGATGATCTTCTTTCCGAGAAGCTTTCCTCGGAGAAGACAAAGAGGAAATTAGCTGTCAAAAAATCTTTCAGCGCCGTCTGGGATAAAGGGTGGAATAAAGGTTTGGCTGCCATGATGTCGTAAGTGGAATATGGAAGTATCAAATACTTTAGAGATGGATGGGTTGCTGCTCTGCAAGAGATGAAAGTTGATGAAAATTCTGAACTATTTTAGCGACACATCCCGAGCCCCCCTCCAACTCCTGAAGAAGAAGAAGAGGACGAAGCTGCCTCTGAGGAATCTTCCATGGTGATGGGAGATCAAATTTCTCATCCCCCAGCTATCCAGCCCACTGGCGAGGAACTTCAGCTACCCGTTACTTCATCCGGGAAACCTCCAGCACTTCCTGAGCAACCCTCTGTTCCATCCGAGCAACCTACCTCCTCGTCCCAGCCTCACGAGAAAGTTTTGGGAGATAAGGAAAAGGTGTAGAGTTGTTCGAATTTCTCTCTATTTTATTTTTCTTTGTCAAATGTAACTCTGAACTTTGTACTTCTCCTTTATGATGTAATAAAATTTGAACTTTTGCTTATGCATACTGTTGATTCTCTTCTTCATGCTCTGTTTGTACTCTTATTGATTATTGCTTTTTCTTGCTTTACTAGTTTTTGGCCAGGATGGAATTATTGTCTGCTCATGATTCAAAACTGTTAAGGCAATGCAATGAGTATTTCAAAGCTGGTCATACAAACATGAGTGCGGCTCAAATCATTGACATCCTCGGTCAAGGTGCTTCAGAGCAAGAAATTGAAGCCTATCAGTATTTGAAGTGCCTGCACGACCGTGCAGTGGCTAACAACGTAGCATACTATGATATGATTGAAGATCTCCAAGGCACTCTTGAAGAACTTCAGCAACAATATAAGGAATCTACTGCCCTTTTGCACGAGGGGTACGAGAAGAAGTATCAGCAAATCAGTGCTGATAAGGGATACGATAAACGGTTTGCTGCTTACGATGTGAGGGAGAGAACTTTAAAGGCTGAGGTCGAAGAGCACAGACAGATAGCTGAGTTGTTAGAGCAAGAAAATAATAACCTGCAAAGAGAGGTGTCTCAGTTGAAGTCTGCAGCTACCACCTCAAACGCTTTGGTCCCTGTGAACGACGAGGGAGTCTCTTTCTTAGAGGTAAAAAATGCCAACCTGAGGAATGAATTAAAAATCTTGAAGAGGTCTGGCCCTTCTACATCTACTCGGGGACGAGCATGAGCTCCTCGTGGACGAGCAAGATCTGCTCAGATTTCTATCGAGGAATAGAGAACTCAATATGCTCTAGATAACCAGGCCTTCCAACTGATGGCAAAGAACCAGGAATTGGCTGAGATGTCTAAGAAAATCAGGAGTCTAGACGAGCTACTTTCTACACAGAAGTCTATCTTGTAGAATAAAGAACTCTTTATAAAAAATCTCCACGAGAAACTGGAAAGATTGACATATCAATTCCATAAGCATCCATGAGAATTCTGGATGGCTGGCTACAACGAGGCTCTCTACCATTTGGATGATCGTATCCAAAATGTAAATAATGAGGGTTACAAACAGGGAGGGTTGAATGCCTTAGGTGTACTGCAACTGGAACAGGGTCATTACCTGTGGGATTACCATAATCCTGCGCTGCTCGACCTACCAGTGCCACCATTCAAGCTTGATATGAGTTGGATCCCTGCTCGGGCCATCCCTCGGTGTTTGATTTCCAAATACCTTGGCGATTACAATCTCCATTCCAATGTTGAGATATATCGTCCCGAGCACCTACTCGATCGACCATCTGTGATGAACATCGGGATGCTTAAAGATCTTAACTTCATAAATTCCCCTTATTCTTTAAATGATCCACCTGCTGGAGAGGAACCTGTTTCAAAAGCAGAGGGGAAGAAACCAATAGAATAAGAATCTTGATGTAATAAATTTGTATTTCATTCTTGATGTATTTTGTTCTACATTTAATGAAATAATTTTATTTATAAATATTGACTGCCATTGTCTTGTAATTATAAAACACTTTACATCTGTGCATGTATATCTGTTAAAAAAAATAACAACATTGTGTTATTTGTCGATCAACTTAGTAGTAATTTAAAAAGTTACGAGTATCAAAAATTTTGTTCGATCACTTTTTCGTATTCATAAAATGTTTCCGACCAACCAAGGTCGGTAAAGTTTCCTTTTCGACCAACTACAGTTAGTGGGTTTTTATTCCCGATTAACCAAAAAGTTACGAGTATTAGAAATTTTTTTTGATCACTTTCTCGTATTCATAAAATGTTTCCGGCCAACCAAGGTCGATAAATTTTTCTTTTCGACCAACTACAGTTAGTGGGTTTTTCTTCCCGATCAACCATAGTTAGTGGATTTTTTCTTAACGAGCAACTTTGGCACTTTTTGGAATAGTTTTACTTCCTAACCAACCTTAGTTGGCATTTTTAGGAATAGATTTACTTCCCGACCAACCTTAGTTGGCGTTTTCGGGAATAGATTTACTTCCTAACCAACCTTAGTTGTCATTTTTAGGAATAGATTTACTTCTTGACCAACCTTAGTTTGCGTTTTCGGGAATAGATTTACTTCCTAACCAACCTTAGTTGGCATTTTTAGGAATAAATTTACTTCCGACCAACCTTAGTTGGCGTTTTTGGGAATATATTTACTTCCTAACCAACCTTAGTTGGCATTTTTAGGAATAGATTTACTTCCCGACCAACCTTAGTTGGCGTTTTCGGGAATAGATTTACTTACTAACCAACCTTAGTTGGCATTTTTAGGAATAAATTTACTTCCCGACCAACCTTAGTTGGCATTTTCGGGAATAGATTTACTTCCTAACCAACCTTAGTTGGCATTTTTAGGAATAGATTTACTTCCCGACCAACCTTAGTTGGCATTTTCGGGAATAGATTTGAGTAGTCCGAGTTTTGCTGAGTAGTGTGTAGCACTAGTATTCCGTAAAAAAATTCCAACAAAAGGAAAGAACTGGGCAGAACATTGTCACTTTATTCATACTGAGGAAACTGCATTACATGAGAGTTTACATTACTGATAATATTTGCACAGGTGTTCAGCATTCCATGCATTCTTAAACTCCTCCCCTTCTAAAGTTTCTATTCTGTATGTCCCTGGTCGAACAACTTCCTTAACTCGGTAGGGTCCATGCCAGTTGGCTTCCAGTTTGTTGTGCTTTTGAATCACCTTTTTTAGCACATAGTCTCCTTCTTTCAAGTCACACTTCTTCACTTTCTTGTTGTAAAACAAAGCTTTTCGTTGCTGGTAAGCAGCATTTCTAATGGCTGCTTCTTCCCTAACCTCCTCGAGCATGTCCAAGTCTAACCTTCTCATTAAATCGCTAATAGGGGAATTGAAATTCAATATTCTGTGTGTTGGAAGACCCAATTCGGCAGGTATAACAGCTTCACTTCCAAATGCTAGCATATGTGGAGATTCCCCTGTTGCTGCTCGGGGAGTAATTCGGTAAGCCCATAACACTGATTGCAGCTCATTGATCCAGTTTTCTTTAACGTCATTCAGTCTCTTTTTTAAACCATTCAGCAGCGTTCTGTTAGTCACTTCATTTTGTCCATTGCTTTGAGGATGGCCTGGTGCCGAGTGGATCTTCAAGATATTTGACTGACGACAATAGGCAGCGAACTCCTCGTTGTCAAATTGTGTTACATGGTCTGTGATGAAGGCATGAGGAAGACCATATCGACAAATGATGTTCTTCCAAATAAATTGCTACACCTTATCGTACGTCATATCAATGACAGGCTCAGCTTTAACCCATTTAGTAACATAGTCCACAGCGACCACGAGATACTTAAATCTTCCCCTGGTCGTCGGCAGTGGCCCAACCAAATCTATTCCCCATATAGCAAATGGCCAAGAGGAAGTAATGGGTGTTAATAACGCTTGGGGAGTTCTTCGGATGGAGGAGAAGCGCTGACACTTGTCACATTTCTTAGCATGGTCAATGCAATCAGCCCTCATCATCGGTGAGTAGTATCCTTGAGTCATCATTCTATACAAAAGAGTCCGACTTGCTATATGGGCTCCACAGGACCCTTCATGGACCTCTTCCATCAAATCTTTCACCTCGGTGGGATGCACACATCTTTACAAACCTGCTATAATCCCTCATCTGTATAAAATACCATTAGTCAGTACATAACGAGCAGCCTTAAACTTCAGTTTCTTGGCTGCAAGTTTGTCAGTTGGTAATTCCCCTTTCTCAATATATGCCCTGATGGGATCCATCCATGATGACCCTAAATTGAGGGTATTAGAGTTTATCGTCAGATCTTCATCTATACTCCGACCAGCTAAAACTTCAATTGGGATTGTTCTTCGTAGCTCGGTACGAGTAGCTGATTCTAATCGAGCTAAGGCATCTGCTCTCGCATTCTCCATTCTTGGTATTCTGACCAGCTGAATAGCAACAAATTCTGACACCGGTTCCTTTGCCTTTGCATGATATCTGATCATTAATTCTCCTTTGGCTATATATACTCCCATCATTTGATTTATGACCAATTACGAGTCACTGAAAACAATAACTTGTACTGCCCCCATGGTTTTTGCCAAACTAAGACCTGTAATCATGGCTTCATATTCAGCCTCATTATTCGAAGCTTTGAATTGGAAACGTAGGGCGTATTCCATGTCGACCTCGTTCGGACTGTTCAAAACTATCCCTGCGCCATATCCTGTAGTGCAGGATGAACCATCCACATACAGACTCCATATAGGTAACTCGTCTTCAAATTTCTGATCTGACAGAGTTCCTCGGTGGAAAATTTATTGCTTCCTTTCACCATCTCTTGATATTTCTTGTTGTACGTCGATCATCTTTTCTTTCCCTTTTACCAACCTAAGCTGGTCTGGGATTGAATTTGATAATTCTGTAACATCTACTTGCCCTTTTACCAAGCTAAGTTGGTCTGGGCTTGCATTTGATGATCCTGTAACATCCACAGGTTGATCAGTGAGCAACTTTTGCTCCTCGAGGGTATCAGGATAGGTGAACTCTGCTATAAAATCTTCTACCACTTTCCCTTTTAGGGATGATCTGGGTTCATAAACTATATCATATTCACCAAGTTCTATTGCCCAGCACATTAATCTTCCTAATTTTTTTGGTTTATGAAGGGCTTGCCTCAATGGCATATCAGTATATACTACTATAGTATGAGCCTAGAAGTATGGCTTCATTCTTTTACTTGCCTCGATCAATGCTAGTGCCAATTTTTCCAGCCCTGGATATCTGATCTCTGCTCCTCGGAAGGCCTTACTTGTGTAGTAGATTGGTTTTTGTACTCCATTCTCCATTCTTATCAATGCCGAACTAACTGCATTGTCGGACACTGCCAGATACAAGTATAAATTTTCTCCCATCACTGGCCTGAATAACAGTGGAGGTGCTCCCAAATATTTCTTCAAGTCTTGGAAATCCTTCTCACATTCATCATTCCACTCAAAAGTCTTTCGGTGCGTCTTGAAGAACGGGAGACATCGATCAGTTGTTCACGATACAAATCTGTTGAGTGTTGCTACTCGTCCTGTAAAACTTTGAACCTCTTTCTTTGTCGTTGGGGATCGCAGCCCTAACAGAGCTTTGATCTTTTCAGGGTTAGCTTCAATGCCTCGCTGATTGACAATGTACCCAAGAAACATGCCTTCTCGTAATCCAAATATGCACTTGGTCGGGTTCAACTTCATTTGATATTTATCCAACTGATCAAAGGTTTGGCCTAAGTCAAGTAGATGATCGGCAGTTTTCTTGCTCTTTGTCAACATATCATCAATATAGACTTCCATATTGCAACTGATTTGTTCTGCAAAAACTTTGTTCATCAGCCGCTGATATGTTGCACCTGCATTTTTCAATCCAAAAGGCATAACATTATAACAATAAGTTCCCCTAGGGGTAATGAAAGAAGTACTCTCCCTATCTTCAGGTTTTATTTTAATCTGATTCTAACCAGAATAAGCATCCATGAATCTCAGCAGCTCGTGTCCTGAGGTAGCATCCACTTGTTGATCAATTCGGGGCAGTAGAAAGTGATCCTTTGGGCATGTTTTGTTGAGGTCGGTGAAGTCTACACACATCCTCCATTTGTTGTTCTTCTTTTTCACCATCACCACATTTGCTAACCAGTCTGGATATTTAACATCTTTAATAAAGCAAGCTTTCTAGAGCTTCTCAACTTCCTCCTGTATAGGTTGATTCTTCTCAGGACTGAATACTCTTCTTCTCTGCTTCACAGGCTTGATCTCCTTATTCACATTGAGTTCATGACATAAGAAATTTGGATCTATCCCGGGTATATCCTCATGACTCCATGCAAAAGTTTCCTTTCTGCTTCTTAGGAAAGTTATCAATTCCTATTTTAGTGAGTCTTCCAACGACGAACCTACTTGAGTACTTTGTTCAGGGTGCTCGTCGTCCAGAATGATGTTTTCAGTAGCTTCCAAAAGGGTCGATCGATCGATCCCCTGTTTTTCTGCAGATATTTTCTTTTCTTTTCTTTCTTCTTTTCTTTTATTCTAACTTACTATATAAGCCAATTTTTGGTTTGTTATTTAGGATACCAGCCCTTATACGATTTTAGGTTAGTTTTTAGTTAGGGTTTGGGGTTTTGATTGGTTTTTCTTCTTCCCCTCTTGGATTAACACACTTATTGGTTGTAAGATTGACTATTCATCTTCCCTCTCCTTTAATATAGTTGTATTTCATTCTTTCCTTGCTTTCTAGATAGATTTACATGCTTTCTAAGTAGGTTTATTGTGTTTATTTATTGCTTTTCTAGTTTAATTAGTTTAATTTAGTTATTTCATTATGCGTCCCTAAATAAATAGGGTCGGGATTGCATTTCCGCCATTTTCGGGTTCGGATCTCGAAATTTAGGGTTTCGTGTAAAATTGTATTTAATTGAAACCGCGCGTATTAAAGTTAGATTATTATCCGTTTAACTTTCTTTTTCATGCAACGTTAGTGTTTATAGCGATTATCCGAATTTAATCCGCGTGTGACCATTTTTCAGTTAAATGTTTTATCTCGCAACTTTGGGTTAAATTCCTTCTTGCGTGATGTTTATGCTTAATTGTAAATGCTCGATTAATTGTTTTCGAACCTTAATTCTAATTAGTAGTTGTTTCAATCCATTTGGTTGGATGCGATCCCGATCCTCGCTTTACTTTAATTTAGCGTAACTTATTCTTTTCTTTTGTCACCATAACCACCCTTTCACCTTTTCATTTATTTATTTTACACTTTTATTCTTGAAGTAATTAAAACAATTAAAGTCTAAAATTCAATCACTCCCTGTGGATTTACGATACCCGACTTACCGTTGTACTTGCTTGTCAAGTGTAGTTGTAGCTTAGGTTATCTTTTGTATCGCGGCGGCGAAACACACGACGATTGTGCACTTACACGCCCACACTTTTTCCGCCGCACCACAAAATTGCACTGTTGCCGGGGAGTGTGTTTTAGATTGTAATTGTTTTATTATTTCTTAGTATTTTTCCTTTTGTATTTGTATTCTTTGTTTTAACCTTTTTTGAAGGATAGCATACTTGAGCGCTAAGAAACTTTGATTCGCGGTTGCTCACTTTCTTGCTCGGATTGTCCATTTGCAAACAACGAGGTAATCATGTCCTACTATTATAGTTATTACGGTTATTCTAATGATTCTTACTTTGGGGATAGTTTTCAAGTTTTCCATTTTCAAGATTTTCTTGAAAATGAAAGACTTGAAAACATTTATCGAAATGAAAATCGTTTTTGGGAGCTTGAGTTGGATTCATTATTCGAATCCAATGACGATTCTTGTTTCATTACTTTCGAAGATGAGTTTCAACCAAATGAGGAGTCCGAGGCTCTTGAGCCGAGGAAGCCTACTTTGGAAGAGATTTTGCTTCTTTACTCCAAAGGTTTGGAAAGTTTAAATGATGCTGGAATGAGACTCGATGCACTTTGCGATGAGATGAATTCTTTTGCACAAAACAACGAGGAGGTGGAAACTTGTGTTTCACCTCAATTTTTCAGAGAATTTCTCATCGAATGTGAATCTTTCTCCTCTGAAATTCAATCTCCTTCCGACGATGAGTCGATTGAGATTGAATTTGTTTCATCACCATTTTCTTTTTCCGTCATCGAACCATTAGAATTACCGGTTGATTCCTGTGAGTCGGTAGAAACTTTTAAAATTTCTACACTTTTTGCCGACGAGGACTCTTTGCCGACTTTGTTTGCTACGATGGAACCTATCCCTGCGTGTGCACCATCTCCCATTCCATTTGAAAAATCTTTGGGAGATGAGTCGATTTTTCTTGGACCTCAAGTGTACCTTTCCCCCTTATTATCCAAATCCTCCATCGTCCGCCCAAAATTTCAAATTGGCGATGGTTCACTTTTTTCACCACCCACGTGCCTCCCGTTGTTCAAACAGAATTCATATCTTCCGGGAGGCATGTTCACTTTGGAGGGTCCACCGTTGATCTTTCAAAGTCAAATCCCTTTTTGGGTGGACCCTCAACTATTTAGACTTCTAGTACATAGTTAGTGTGAAGCCTAAATAGTAGGTTGTAAATAGTTAGCTTTTTAATTTTCTTTCTTTCCTATTTTTCTTTCCTTTTAATTTAGTCTAGTGTAATTAGTTAACTTTTTGTTATTTGTTTTTGCTATGCTCGGTACTAACTTGTTTTGTAGATTCCTTTGGACTCGTGCTTATGGAGATCGCTACAATTTTGGGTAATATCGTTCTTTTCCTCTCTTTGTGTTGTGTTATTAATGCGCATTGAGGACAATGCAACATTTAAGTTAGGGGGTGTAGGATATTCTATCCATTTCATGTAGTCCATGGATTTGCTCACATTTACTTACTAAGTATGCCTTTTTGTGAAAAATTTCAAAAATTTCAAAAATATTTTCTTTCTTTTTTCTCCTTTGTTGGGCATTTTGCCTTGTTTCCAGTGATAAATTTCAATAATTGCCCGATCCAATAGACAACTCAATGATGCATGTTCTCGATTTTAGAAGTTATTAGATTTTAGTCCCTAAATCATTGATATTGTGAATAACTTCATGAATTAAACTTTATCCCATGAGCATATGCACTTTCCTGGTTCTATTGATTTGGTTTAAGATTTTTATAACTCGGTAATCTTTTGTTGCATTGTATATACTTACACCGAGTAAGCTTTGTACCTTTCGTCGTTTGTGAGTGTTATACACTATTCTTTTCTCTTTGAAAACGTTGAATTCGTTGGTAATCTCTCTATTCTTTCATTTGACCGTTCATTAATTGAGTTCATACTTGAAATGTGTTACTTGAGCATGATTTTCATATATTGTTTTGACTCGAGAATTGCGTAAATTTTGTGAAATGATCATAGGCCCTCTTTGTTATATCACCCATATTGACCTTGACCTCACCCTTATATGCTTTCCCTAGTCAACCCCTTTGAGCCTAAATATAGCCTTTCGTTTCTTAACCCAATTCCCATAACCAACTCCAAATTGGAGTTTTAAGCCATACATACACCTTTCATACCTTTGTTTGGAATGTTACTTGGGATTGAATGTTGTTGTTGTATGTCGGTTGCAATTTAGGCATATGAGAGTATGATAAGCAAAGAAAAGAAAGTACTGAAAAAGTGAAGAAAAAGAGAAAGTAAAAACAAAAAGAAAAAGAAAAGAAAAGAAAACATGAGAAAAAGAAGAAAAGAAAAGAAAGAGAAAGTTGTCAATAGTGTTTGTAGTGTTTCAATAAGTTTTGATTACTCTCCCCGATGATATATCTAATGCCTTTTTGGAACTTTTTTTCCGATTTTGATATTGCCCGCATTATCCCATTATCCCGAGTTTTCATCCCGAACACTTTGAATTCGTATATACATTCCTTCATTTCGTACCTTAACCCCAAACCTATGTCATAACCC
Source organism: Sambucus nigra (assembly GCA_949130495.1). NCBI lineage: Eukaryota > Viridiplantae > Streptophyta > Magnoliopsida > Dipsacales > Adoxaceae > Sambucus > Sambucus nigra. Next base: position 328,817,172 of record OX422217.1, on the reverse strand, counting down.
TATTAAAGTCCTATGTGATCTTAGGTTGATGTAATTCAAAAGTCATAATAGTTGTGATAATCTGTGAAAATGCATTTCACCTCTTTTAGTGTGCGGTATCCTTTCATTGAGATTACAGTTTTTCATTTTATATATAGCGTTCTTCATTTGTGACATGTGTGCGGCCTTGTTTCCATTTACATTTACTCTTTATGCCCGCATGTCCCGTGTATTACCTCCCTTTTCATAGTGAATTCATTTGTTGAGCGTAATACCCGTGAGGATTGAATATATGCATGCCTTTATGTTTATTCGGGTTATTTAAGTTTTTACCGAATCACATTTTGCATGCTCTCATCCCCCTCCCACTTTTAAAGTTTCAATTATATGAGGTGCATTCAACTTGTTAATAACAACGGACTTTAGCTTGAATTCGTTCAATATTCTAATAACATGTTTGAAATCTTTTTCGTTGTTGTTGAGTTTGTCGCATGTTGGGTTGGGCATATTTTGAGGAAACCATATGATGTTTGTGGGTTTCATCTCTGAAAACCCTCACGAGACGACACTCGTCCACTAGGGTGACCTAGGGGTTTAACGGCTTATTGCATACGCTAAATGCAATCGAATCGCCCGCGAAAGTGGCCTTATCTTTTTATTGCTTTCATACCATATTTTTGTACTTCTCCTTCTTTGGGTTTTCTTGTAGTTCTTGTTGTTTCCTATTTCATTGCTAGGGACTAGCAATGTGTAAGTTAGGGGGTGTGATGCGACACAAATATTGCATTTTTTCACCCGTTAACATACGCGTTATTAGCCCCCTCGGGTATCTTAATCCCTATATTTATGCTCGTTAACCAGACAACCCTCGGATTTCTATGTTAACATGTTTTGCAGGGGTTAATTGAGCTTTTGTAGGTGTTTGGATGCTTAGTATGAAGTTCAGATGCATTCCGGCGAAGTTTCGTACACAACCGCACGTTCGAGGGCATTTTAGTCTTTTCACAGCTTGGGTACCTGGCCCGACATCTCACGGAAGTTGTAGCCCTCCTCGCTAGCTTCGCGTGGCCGCGAACGGTGCGCGATTCCGATTCATAACGAAGAAGTTACGACGATTTCAGCGGAGGAAATACAAGAAAGCAAAAGAGGAGAAGAAGAAGAAGAAGAAGAAGAAGAAGAAGAAGAAGAAGAAGAAGAAGAAGAAAAGAAGCAGGGACTGCTGCTGCTGCATTCTGTCCTGCTAGATCGATCGATCGACGTTTCTGGTCGATCGATCGACCTTTCACGATTGTCGATATTTTCCCTTGATCGATCGATCGACCAAAGGGGTCGATCGATCGATCCCCTGTTTTTCTGCAGATATTTTCTTTTCTTTTCTTTCTTCTTTTCTTTTATTCTAACTTACTATATAAGCCAATTTTTGGTTTGTTATTTAGGAGACCAACCCTTATACGATTTTAGGTTAGTTTTTAGTTAGGTTTTGGGGTTTTGATTGGTTTTTCTTCTTCCCCTCTTGGATTGACACACTTATTGGTTGTAAGATTGACTATTCATCTTCCCTCTCCTTTAATCTAGTTGTATTTCATTCTTTCCTTGCTTTCTAGATAGATTTACATGCTTTCTAAGTAGGTTTATTGTGTTTATTTATTGCTTTTCTAGTTTAATTAGTTTAATTTAGTTATTTCATTATGCGTCCCTAGATAAATAGGGTCGGGATTGCATTTTTGCCATTTTCGGGTTCGGACCTCGAAATTTAGGGTTTCGTGTAAAATTGCATTTAATTGAAACCGCGCGTATTAAAGTCGGATTATTATACGTTTAACTTTCTTTGTCATGCAACGTTAGTGTTTATAGCGATTATCCGAATTTAATCCGCGTGTGACCATTTTTCAGTTAAATGTTTTATCTCGCAACTTTGGGTTAAATTCCTTCTTGCGTGATGTTTATGCTTAATTGTAAATGCTCGATTAATTGTTTTCGAACCTTAATTCTAATTAGTAGTTGTTTCGATCCGTTTGGTTGGATGCGATCCCGATCCTCGCTTTACTTTAATTTAGCGTAACTTATTCTTTTCTTTTGTCACCATAACCACCCTTTCACCTTTTCATTTATTTATTTTACACTTTTATTCTTGAAGTAATTAAAACAATTAAAGTCTAAAATTCAATCACTCCCTGTGGATTTACGATACCCGACTTACCACTGTACTTGCTTGTCAAGTGTTGTTTTATCTTAGGTTATCTTTTGTATCGCGGCGGCGAAACACACGACGATTGTGCACTTACACGCGCACACTTTTTCCGCCGCACCACAAAATGGCGCCGTTGCCGGAGAGTGTGTTTTAGATTGTAATTGTTTTATTATTTCTTAGTATTTTTCCTTTTGTATTTGTATTCTTTGTTTTAACCTTTTTTGAAGGATAGCATACTTGAGCGCTAAGAAACTTTGATTCGCGGTTGCTCACTTTCTTGCTCGGATTCTCCATTTGCAAACAACGAGGTAATCATGTCCTACTATTATAGTTATTACGGTTATTCTAATGATTCTTACTTTGGGGATAGTTTTCAAGTTTTCCATTTTCAAGATTTTCTTGAAAATGAAAGACTTGAAAACATTTATCGGAATGAAAATCGTTATTGGGAGCTTGAGTTGGATTCATTATTCGAATCCAATGACGATTCTTATTTCATTACTTTCGAAGATGAGTTTCAACCAAATGAGGAGTCCGAGGCTCTTGAGCCGAGGAGGCCTACTTTGGAAGAGACTTTGCTTCTTTACTCCCAAGGTTTGGAAAGTTTAAATGATGCTGGAATGAGACTCGGTGCACTTTGCGATGAGATGAATTCTTTTGCACAAAACAACGAGGAGGTGGAAACTTGTGTTTCACCTCAATTTTCCAGAGAATTTCTCATCGAATGTGAATCTTTCTCCTCTGAAATTCAATCTCCTTCCGACGATGAGTCGATTGAGATTGAATTTGTTTCATCACCATTTTCTTTTTCCGTCATCGAACCATTAGAATTACCGATTGATTCCTGTGAGTCGGTAGAAACTTTTAAAATTTCTACACTTTTTGCCGACGAGGACTCTTTGCCGACTTTGTTTTCTACGATGGAACCTATCCCTGCGTGTGAACCTTCTCCCATTCCATTTGAAAAATCTTTGGGAGATGAGTCAATTTTTCTTGGACCTCAAGTGTACCTTTCCCCCTTATTATCCAAATCCCCCATCGTCCGCCCAAAATTTCAAATTGGCGATGGTTCACTTTTTTCACCACCCACGTGCCTTTCGTTGTTCAAACGGAATTCATATCTTCCGGGAGGCATGTTCACTTTGGAGGGTCCATCGTTGATCTTTCAAAGTCAAATGCCTTTTTGGGTGGACCCTCAACTATTTAGACTTCTAGTATATAGTTAGTGTGAAGCCTAAATAGTAGGTTGTAAATAGTTAGCTTTTTAATTTTTTTTCTTTCCGATTTTTCTTTCCTTTTAATTTAGTCTAGTGTAATTAGTTAACTTTTTGTTATTTGTTTTTGCTATGCTCGGTTCTAACTTGTTTTGTAGATTCCTTTGGACTCGTGCTTATAGAGATCGCTCCAATTTTGGGTAATATCGTTCTTTTCCTCACTTTGTGTTGTGTTCTTAATGCGCATTGAGGACAATGCAACATTTAAGTTAGGGGGTGTAGGATATTCTATCCATTTCATGTGTAGTCCATGGATTTTCTCACATTTACTTACTAAGTATGCCTTTTTGTGAAAAATTTCAAAAATTTCAAAAATATTTTCTTTCTTTTTTCTCCTTTGTTAGGCATTTTGCCTTGTTTCCAGTGATAAATTTCAATAATTGCCCGATCCAATCGACAACTCAATGATGCATGTTCTCGATTTTAGAAGTTATTAGATTTTAGTCCCTAAATCATTGATATTGTGAATAACTTCATGAATTAAACTTTATCCCATGAGCATATGCACTTTCCTGGTTCTATTGATTTGGTTTAAGATTTTTATAACTCGATAATCTTTTGTTGCATTGTATATACTTACACCGAGTAAGCTTTGTACCTTTCGTCGTTTGTGAGTGTTATACACTATTCTTTTCTCTTTGAAAACGTTGAATTCGTTGGTAATCTCTCTATTCTTTCATTTGACCGTTCATTAATTGAGTTCATACTTGAAATGTGTTACTTGAGCATGATTTTCATATATTGTTTTGACTCGAGAATTGCGTAAATTTTGTGAAATGATCATAGGCCCTCTTTGTTATATCACCCATATTGACCTTGACCTCACACTTATATGCTTTCCCTAGTCAACCCCTTTGAGCCTAAATATAGCCTTTCGTTTCTTAACCCAATTCCCATAACCAACTCCAAATTGGAGTTTTAAGCCATACATACACCTTTCATACCTTTGTTTGGAATGTTACTTGGGATTGAATGTTGTTGTTGTATGTCGGTTGCAATTTAGGCATATGAGAGTTTGATAAGCAAAGAAAAGAAAGTACTGAAAAAGTGAAGAAAAAGAGAAAGTAAAAACAAAAAGAAAAGAAAAGAAAACATGAGAAAAAGAAGAAAAGAAAAGAAAGAGAAAGTTGTAAATAGTGTTTGTAGTGTTTCAATAAGCTTTGATTACTCTTCCCGATGATATATCTAATGCCTTTTTGGAACTTGTTTTCCGATTTTGATATTGCCCGCATTATCCCATTATCCCGAGTTTTGATCCCGAACACTTTGAATTCGTCTATACATTCCTTCATTTCGTAGTTTAACCCCAAACCTACATCATAACCCTATTAAAGTCCTATGTGATCTTAGGTTGATATAATTCAAAAGTCATAATAGTTGTGATAATCTGTGAAAATGCATTTCACCTCTTTTAGTGTGCGGTATCCTTTCATTGAGATTACAGTTTTTCATTTTATATATAGCGTTCTTCATTTGTGACATGTGTACGGCCTTGTTTCCATTTACATTTACTCTTTATGCCCGCATGTCCCGTGTATTACCTCCCTTTTCATAGTGAATTCATTTGTTGAGCGTAATACCCGTGAGGATTGAATATATGCATGCCTTTATGTTTATTCGGGTTATTCAAGTTTTTACCAAATCACACTTTGCATGTGCTCATCCCCCTCCCACTTTTAAAGTTTCAATTCTATGAGGTGCATTCAACTTGTTAATAACAACGGACTTTAGCTTGAATTCGTTCAATATGCTAATAACATGTTTGAAATCTTTTTCGTTGTTGTTGAGTTTGTCGCATGTTGGGTTGGGCATATTTTGAGGAAACCATATGATGTTTGTGGGTTTCATCTCTGAAAACCCTCACGAGACGACACTCGTCCACTAGGGTGACCTAGGGGTTTAACGGCTTATTGCATATGCTAAATGCAATCGAATCGCCCGCAAAAGTGGCCTTATTTTTTATTGCTTTTATACCATATTTTTGTACTTCTCCTTCTTTTAGTTTTCTTGTAATTCTTGTTGTTTCCTATTTCATTGCTAGGGACTAGCAATGTGTAAGTTAGGCGGTGTGATGCGACACAAATATTGCATTTTTTCACCCGTTAACATACGCGTTATTAGCCCCCTCGGGTATCTTAATCCCTATATTTATGCTCGTTAACAAGACAACCCTCGGATTTCTATGTTAACATGTTTTGCAGGGGTTAATTGAGCTTTTGTAGGTGTTTGGATGCTTAGTATGAAGTTCGGATGCATTCCGGCGAAGTTTCGTACAAAACCACACGTTCGAGGGCATTTTTGTCTTTTCAAAGCTTGGGTACCTGGCCCGACATCTCACGGAAGTTGTATCCCTCCTCGCTAGCTTCGCGTGGCCGCAAACGGTGCGCGATTCCGATTCATTACGAAGAAGCTACGGCGATTTCAGCGGAGGAAATACAAGAAAGCAAAAGAGGAGAAGAGAAGAAGAAGAAGAAAAGAAGCAGGGGCTGCTGCTGCTGCATTCTGCCCTGCTTGATCGATCGATCGACGTTTCTGGTCGATCGATTGACCTTTAAGGATTGTCGATATTTTCCCTTGATCGATCGATCGACCAAAGGGGTCGATCGATCGATCCCCTGTTTTTCTGCAGATATTTTCTTTTCTTTTCTTTCTTCTTTTCTTTTATTCTAATTTACTATATAAGCCAATTTTTGGTTTGTTATTTAGGAGACCAGACCTTATACGATTTTAGGTTAGTTTTTAGTTAGGGTTTGGGGTTTTGATTGGTTTTTCTTCTTCCCCTCTTGGATTGAGACACTTATTGGTTGTAAGATTGACTATTCATCTTCCCTCTCCTTTAATCTAGTTGTATTTCATTCTTTCCTTGCTTTCTAGATAGATTTACATGCTTTCTAAGTAGGTTTATTGTGTTTATTTATTGCTTTTCTAGTTTAATTAGTTTAATTTAGTTATTTCATTATGCGTCCCTAGATAAATAGGGTCGGGATTGCATTTCTGCCATTTTCGGGTTCGGGCCTCGAAATTTAGGGTTTCGTGTAAAATTGCATTTAATTGAAACCGCACGTATTAAAGTCGGATTATTATACGTTTAACTTTCTTTGTCATGCAACTTTAGTGTTTATAGCGATTATCCGAATTTAATCCGCATGTGACCATTTTTCAGTTAAATGTTTTATCTCGCAACTTTGGGTTAAATTCCTTCTTGCGTGATGTTTATGCTTAATTGTAAATGCTCGATTAATTGTTTTCGAACCTTAATTCTAATTAGTAGTTGTTTCGATCCGTTTGGTTGGATGCGATCCCGATCCTCGCTTTACTTTAATTTAGCGTAACTTATTCTTTTCTTTTGTCACCATAACCACCCTTTCACCTTTTCATTTATTTATTTTACACTTTTATTCTTGAAGTAATTAAAACAATTAAAGTCTAAAATTCAATCACTCCCTGTGGATTTACGATACCCGACTTACCACTGTACTTGCTTGTCAAGTGTTGTTTTATCTTAGGTTATCTTTTGTATCGCGGCGGCGAAACACACGACGATTGTGCACTTACACGCACACACTTTTTCCGCCGCACCAATAATCTTGGCCGCTTTTCCCATCAGATCTGACATGGTTCTAGGTGGATCTTTGGCCAAAGTGTAAGTACAACTTGTTGGGCAGTAGTCCACTCATCAAGGTGGTAATCGCTGTCTTTTCCTCATAATCAATGACTTCGAGTTTCTCGCTATTAAAACGAGTTATATAATCTCTGGTACTTTCACCAGCTTTTTGTCTAACACTTAACAAATGCGCTACTCGTTTAACTGGCTTTGCCCCAAAACAGAAGTTCCCAATGAATAACTCGGCCAGTTGAAAAAAAGTTGAGATCTTACCCCGGGGAAGATAATTATACCATATTTGAGCAGATCCGGTAAGAGTTCTGTGGAATGCTCTACATCTCATCTCATCTAGAATAGCATAGACGTCGGATGCAGCTTGGTATTGTTCTATATAAAGGACAGGGTCGGTCTTTCCATCATATTTGGGGGGTCACAACAGGTGCTTTGAACTTTGATGGTGTTGGAAAATCTACAATGGCCTGGAAAATCTACAATGGCCGCGAAGTATTCAAGGGAAAGGTGTTCCTTGAACAAAAGTTCATTGTAGAGGGTTCTTGGCTTTAGCCATTTCCCCTAATCTATCCTCCAGCCTCTGAATAGAGCCTTTCCAAGCATCGTTTCCTTCCTCGGGCCGATTGGTTCGAGCAACTGATCGCCTTAATGTGGCTTCCTGGGATCTATCTTGATGAGCAGCTGGTCGCGATTGGGCAGATCCTTCCCTTAAGTCTGATGGTCGTCGAAAACTCCTCGATGCGGCTCTAGGAGGACGTTTGCTCCTCCTAGGACCTAATCGATCAAAAGGAGATACTCTTCTTAATATTTCTAGCACACTAGTCCTTTCTGGAAAGAGAGTGATTCAGTATCTGTGGCTCGTACCGACGAAGTTCGTCCAGGTTGATAAGAAAAATCTTCAGACTCCTCAGTACGATATGAATCGGTACGCCTAGTACGCGAAGAAGGTAAACGGGTATTTCTTTGAATACTTCGCGGCCCTGAATGGGTTGGTGCACCGCCATGGAGGTTTTGTATGAGTTTTCGCATAGTTTTTTGCATGACTGTCTGGCCCTGGGCCATATTTGTCATTATTCCAGCCAGATCTGGAATATTGGGCGGAGCAGATGGATTTGGAGGACTTCCAGCGTTTCGATTGCTGGGTTCTGGAATATCAGCCATTTGTGATGAATTATTTTTTATGAAAAACGATATTACCAGTCGTTTCCCACAGACGACGCCAATCTGTTGATGTAAACAAATAGATTATATCTAATTATTTAATCACAGATAAAATAACATGAGACAAAGAAATTTTAAAGTGGTTCAGCCTTGTAAGAATGGCCTACGTCCACTGTTTCTGTTATTGCTGACTGTTTGGGAATTCTCGATTACAAGTTTTCTCAAGAAATTCCCGTCCCTTTACAATGAGGATAATACAATGTATTTATATCCCTAAGGCTGTAATGCAAAAGGGTAATACATTTAATGCCCCTTAAGAGTATACATCGGTATGATAATAATAAGCATTTAATGCGTAGTCAATCTGTTGGTTATCATGCTATTAATGCTTTATTCGAGGTGCAACTCGGACCGCATAAGATGCTCGGACCGCCTAAGTTCCTCGGTACTCAAAAGTTCCTCGTAAAGTTCTTGTTGGTCGGAGCGTCTGAGTTGATCGGGGAAGAAGAGTTCCTCGTTGCAGTATGGTTCCTCGGAGTCAAGGTGTTGTTCGGAAGTGTTTGTTGTTGCCACGCAGATTGCCACGTGTCTTCACTCAATTGAGCCATGTCAGCAGACTAAATTTGGTATCAACAATCGTTATTCGATATCAACATCCACCTTCTTGTACATTTATGTGATAAGGCTTTCTTTCATGGTCCCATTAGGTATTGTTGGATGTATCCTTTCTAGCGCTTGATGAAAATCTTCAAAGATTATGTTATGAATATAGGGAATATTGGAGTGTTAATTGATGAATAATACATAATTATGGAATCATCGCTATACACTCGATAACATATGCCAGAATAAGAATGGAGGATGTTTAATACTTGTGGAGAATGAGTGATTGAGGAACCTAATGATTTTAAGTATGAATTGCCTTTTGGGAGCCCTAAAGAGGTGAGACTCATTAATCTATAATATGATCAAGCACCTCATTATGTCTTCAAATCGCAAGATGTAGTTAAATATTAGAGAGAGTAAGTATGAACATAATTAACTGAATTATTCTTGCTTGATTATATGTATTCTTTATATTATCATCTAAAATCTATAATTTACCTTTAGGAATACGAGAATGAAATTGCCCAAAATCAAAGGATAAATTGCATGACAAATGATTTTAGGGCTTGGATGTCAAAAGAGGTAATTTCCACCTCTTATTTTTGTGGTTATTTATTCATATGTAGTAAAAATATGCCCTAATACAAATACATTAATAAATGCAGCATCTAAAAAGAGGTGATGTCTCTTCAATGCTTACATGCCTAGAAAAGGTCTCTTCAATGCTTGCATGCCTAGAAAAGACTTTTAGAAATTACGCACCAATGATTTTAATTTCATTTCATATCAATGTGAGGAAAATCTTTTGATATTAATCAACAAAACATCCATTTCTTCCTTGACTACATGTGTCGCTAGTAAAAGCGATAAAATATTGAAAACATATAGTGTCAATCAATTATCGGGTTGTCCAACAAATCCTTAAACTTAATTATTTAGATTTTACATAAACAAAATTCTATTGTGACTGGATGAAGGTGGAAGGCACTACAACTTCTTATAAAGTTGATCCTAACTTAAAAATATCATAGTAGATGTGTCAAAAATAAAGAGTAGTGCTCGAATGGTTGACGAGCTTTTTATTTATGTCTATCAGAACGTAAAGAATTATTTTACTCAAAGCGCATAAATGACAAAAAATGGTGTATTGCGGTGCATGAACCAAAGGGTATGACTACTTAAGAAGATGCATTAAAGGCTCCTAAAGAGTTCCAATATTCTCTTGATAACAACCCTAATTTGAAGGATCTTTTTGTCGATTTAGAAAAAGATTGGGTATCCAAACATTATTTTAACCTTGACAATCCTAATTGTATCATGTTATTATATTGGCACTTGACAATCCTATTTGTATCAAAATTATATCCTATTATGATATTCGCATTATATTTGCACTTTATAGTTTGAATTACAAATGTTTAGTTTGATTTATGAATGTTTAGTTTAAATTATAAAGGTTTATTATGATTTATTAATTAACTAAGATGGCATGGGACCAATGTAACTCGTAGGAACTGATCAAGTAGTCATGGGACTTTTTGTTTAAGAACATGATGAAAATTTTCATATATTTAGACTTAGGCTTAAAACAGGCCAGTATAGGGTGAAAACCTAAAATATCCCCCCAAGCGGGCCTGTATAAGGCACGAATACCTTTCGCTCAGGACTAATGTAACTCGTAGGAATTTATTGCATAGTCAATGGACTCTCATTTTGAGAATATGATAAAAATTTGTAAATATATAAACTTACTCTTAAAAACATTACGTTAGAGGGCGAAGCCTCCAAACGATTGGACACCTTTGCAGAGAACAACGTAACTCGTAAGAACTGCCTGCGTAGTTATGAGTCTTCTAGTTTGAGAACATGATAAAAATGTGAAAATGAGCAGACATAGGCTTGAAAACATGCCATTATAAGGATAAAAAATAAAAATAGCCCCAAATGGTCCTACAAGAGGAACGAACACCTCGCACGGAACCAAAAATAGTCCCAAACGGTTCAGCTCGTAGGAACTTTTCTCGTAGTCGCAAGAGTCCTGAAGTGAGAATATGATGAAAATCTGAAAATATCTAGAGTTAGGCTTAAAATAAGTGACAATAATAGGCATGGACAACTCACACGGGACCAATATAACTCCTAAAAATTGATCGCCTAGTTTTAGGACTCTTGGTTTGAGAATATGATGACAATTTTCAAATATCTAGACTTAGGGTTAAAAACACGCAGCTAGTGAGTAAAAATCTAAAGCAGCCCCCAAATGGCCTCGTAGGAGACATGAACACCTCGCACGGGACTAATGTAACTCATAGGAACTGGCCGCATAATCATGGAACTCTTGATTTGAGAATATAACAAAAACTTCCATATATCTAAACTTAGGGTTAAGAACATACCGCTATAGGGCAAAGACCAAAAACAACCCCCAAATGACCCTGTAAGACGCACATACATATCTCGTGGGATAAATGCAACTAATAGGAATTGGTCACGTAGTCACGGGACTACCAATTTGAGAATAAGATGAAAATTTGTAAATATTTAGACCTAGGCATAGACACATGCCTCTATAGTGCGCTAATTCATAGTAACCCCCAAACGCCCCTGTAAGAGGCACACACACGTCACATGAAACCGCTGTAACACCTAGAAACTGGTCGCATAACCAAGGGACTTCCAATTTGAGATGATGAAAATTCAGAAATATCTAGACGTTAGCTTAAAAACATGCTGCTAGAGGGTAAAACCCAAAATAACACTCAAACGGCCCCATAAGAGGCACAGATACCTCGTACGAAAAGAATGTAAATTGTAGCAACTGACGACATAGTCACATGACTTCCCGATTGATAATATGACAATAATTTACAAATATCTAGATTTAGGCATAAAAACATGTCACTATAGGGTAAAATTCCAAATTAACCCCCAAATGGCCCCGTAAGAGGAACGAACCCCTCACATGAGAATAATGTAACCCGTACGAACTGGTCACATAGTCACAAGAATCCCAGTTTATGAATATAATAAAAATTTATAAATATCTAGACTTAGTCTTATAATCATGTTGCTGGAGGCTGAAAACCCAAAAAAACCACTAAAATTTCCCCGTTAGTGGCACGAACACCTCGCACGGGACTATTGTAACTCATTGGAACTGACTACATGATCATGGGACTCCCAGTTTGATAATATGAAAACAAATTACAAATGTACCCAATCCGATCGGCGCAACGCTAATTCTGGGGGAAAGGAGGATCCCCCGAGGAAGAACTGCATCGCGGTCTCACACCCTTCTCTTCGAAAAGGGGGCTTCGATCGTCGTCGATGTGGGGTGAATGTGAAGAGATAGAGTCGCCAGCCTATTTTTCTTAAAATAGGCAAAATAATATGTTGCCACTTCAAGAGAGGGGCATTAAGGACAAACTGATGCATGCGAAACCAATAGTTCGGAGGTCTGGGGGCTAAGTTACGGAATGGAAAGGTTTTAGACACCCATCCCGCCCATTTGGTCTCTCATGGGTAAATGTTAATATTTTCCTTTATCCCCATGAAGTGTGTGCATAGGTTCATATAATGGAGATTGGAATCATTTGACTCATACCATGGAAAAGATAGGGAGAGGTCATCCACAGGAATATTCCCAAAATAGTAATAAATGTAGAAGATAGAATATGAGCGTTCACCGAGATATTGATCGTTATTGGGTAACGATAATATGTGTGGGATGCAATGCGAACAAGCATAATATATGTATATTTATAATAAAAATGAGGGATTTCGAGAAATTTGGAAAATAAGAGAAATTGAAAAATTAGAAAATTAGACTCGAGTCTCAAATCTTAATCCAAGAGGCTTACATAGCCTATCAAGTCATCATTGTCCACGTAGTTCAAAAGTAGAATAGGGGTGGGGTTTATCCCATAGATTCGAACGTATATTGATTAGGTGTGTGTGTAGAAATTGTATTTTTGGTTTTGAAAAAAAGTGGTGGATAATTTCGTTCGTAATTAACAGGTGTAACCCTCTTTATTTGTTTTTGGGTTTTTTATGAAAAATAAAGTATGTGCAATATACTAATAAAAGCGTAGATGTTAATATGTATGAACTAAAATGAAACTAGATTATGAATCTAAAGTAATATATGCAAAAATAAGAGATTTAAAAGATGGGGAGAAGGAATTGGACCTTCTTTGGAGATTGAGCTTTGATCTTGGATGAACTCCTTTGACTGTTGATGGATGTTAATGAGAGAGAAGGATATTTTCCAAATTGGGTGTGAACATGATGGGTATTTAGGTATGGATGGGATTTCCCATATGGAACTTCGCTGATTTCGAGAGAATGATGCTGAGATCACTGATGCTGATGGATTTGCTCTCGATCTTGGGAGTGAGGTCATGGACCTTATTTATAGGGCAGTGGGTAATGATCGGCGTACCCCAGGGGGTGCCTATCGGTAGGTCACCCTTGACATTATGCCGATAGGTAGGATTCAGGACCTGCCAATTGGCCGTCTCATGCGGGCTTTTATGAAAAAATGACCGTAGGGCACAAACCGTTGATCCAAATCGTGCAAGGGGCATACTATTAGAAAGGTATTTAAGAGGCCTTAGAGAGTCCTTTGTACCACTCCCGAGTACAGGAGTTGACTTTGGGTCAAATGTGACTGGGAAGTGCACATCGATTCTTTAAACGGGAGATCGCCGGATGCAAACGGATCGTTCATCTGAATGGTAAGTCAGAATCGCACACGGGGCGGACTGTTGGAAAGTTTAATAGATGTCCATCGACATTCCAACGAGTTTTTCTAGGTTTGAAAAGTTGACCTTGGTCAACCAGGCCCAGAAGCAGCTAGTGACCTCTCAGAGTAAATTGGCTCGTTCATAAGCAACGTAGGTCAGAATCATGCATGGGGTAGATCATTAGCAAGGGTATTCATTTACCTTTAGATATTCATTCAGTCTTATTCAAGATGAAGAGTTGACTTTGGTCAAATGGAGTCTTGGAGAGCCCGGTGGCCTTCGGATCAATTTTTGAGGGAAAACTGATCGTTTGTCTAAACGGTTATGTTGTTTCACATATAGGGTATACCATTATAAAGGGTATTCGGAGCCCTTAGAAGATTCAAAGTGATGTAACTCTGATAACAGGGTTGATCGAGGTCAAATGGGGCCTGAGTGCGCCTGATGGTCTCTAGATCGGTACTCAGAGTGCGACCTAGGTTTGCAGTGGAAAGGGGAAGTGATAGGAGTATAAGAATAGACTTAGGGGGTCCTATGATGTGGTTTCTATAGATCCCCTCGACGGGTGAGAATGAAATAAGTGATGGCCGTCGAATAGACACCACATGATGGAGGGAGGTCAGTTTTGCGGACTTAAGGAATGTGGATGACTAACTTAAAGGGTCGAAGTCAATTCTAACCTAAAAGAGGTGACAACTGAGGATTGAGGTCAATTATGACCTAACTAAAGTGACAATCGAAGATAGAGGTCAATTCTAACCTAAGAGGTGACAACCGAGGACTGATGTCAATTCTGACCTAACTTAGGTGATGATCCAAGATCGAGGTTAATTCTGACCTAAGAGAGGTGACGATCAAGGACCAAGGTCAATTATAACCTTAATTAAGGTGATGATTAAATACTGAGGTCAATTATTACCTAAGAGAGGTGACGATCGAGGATCGAGGTCAATTCTTGCCTAACTAAGGTGACGATCTAAGACCGAGGTCAATTCTGACCTAAGAGAGGTGACGGCCAATGACTGAGGTCAATTCTGACCTAACTAAGGTGACGATCCAAGACCAAGGTCAATTATGACCTAAAAGAGGTGACAACGAAGGACCGAGGTCAATTCTGACCTAACTAAGGTGCTGATCTAAGGCCAAGGTCAATTATTACCTAAAAGAGGTGATGATCGAGGACCGAGATCAATTCTGACCTAAGAAGGGGAGACGATCGAGGACCGAGATCAATTCTGAATTAACTAAGGTGACAATCCAAGATTGAGAGGTGATGATCGAGGATCGAGGTTAATTCTGACCTAACTAAGGTGATGATCCAAAATCGAAGTCAATTCTGACCTAAGAGAGATGACAACCAAGGACCGAAGTCAATTCTGACCTAACTATGATGACAATCCAAGACTGAGGTCAATTCTGACCTAAAAGATGTAACGATCGAGGACCGAGGTCAATTCTGACCAAACTAAGGTGACGATCCAAGATCGAGGTCAATTTTGACATAAAAGAGGAGTACTTTTCCTACGGGGAATTTAGGGATTCCGCTGGGGATAAAGATTGGATTTTAGGTTCCGCTCGGGAATGGTGAATGATTTAAGGATTTGTAACTGGGTAAATATTTGGAGCGTCCTTTGGATACATTGTTGGGGATAATGATTCTCTCAAATTTCGCTAGGGGTGTAAAAAAAATTCCCTTATGAACAAGGTGCTAGAATGGATTTTGAAATTTTAGGAATTTTACAGGAATTATTCGGGATTTTCTGGTATTTTTTTGGAATTTTTGTATGACATTTAAAAGGGTGTGCTGACCAAAATAAATGGAGGTGTGCCGATTGGAATTGGCACGGACTTTTGGGATGCCTAGAGTAGGTGAAAGGCTCAGTGCCGATCAGTGGGTGGAGGGGGCTGTCGATCGGTATGGGCCTTAGCCTAATATAAAAAAGAGGCGCATTCTCCTCATTTTGCACAACTTTTCGAATTCTTTTATTCTACTAGAAACCTCTGGAAATCTTCCTATCATCCTAAATGGATGACTTCTCAAGTAGTGCAACCCATATGGCGTGGCTCAATGTCGATGACTGGCAGGGTTGGGCTGGAGGGATAGGGTGCCCCTCGCATTGGGTAGCGAGAATTCTTTTGACTCGTTTGAACCTGTGGTGGGTGATCAGACTCCTCTCCGTAAGCCTTCGTGTTATCGCTCGTTAAGGGTGGTGAACCTTGGTGGCTATGTAAGTATTTCATGACTCTTGATATTCCTTTCTTCTTTTCTTGACGAGATTTCTTTATTTCCTGAATCTGATAAGGGTTTTCTTTATTTCTTGATAGTCTGATGTCTCTATGTTGACTATTTATGCCCGTGGTATGACAGGGCTCAAGAATGTTTGGGACAACCTTCTTGTTGTGGTGCACTGGATGGCGTGCTATGCGTATTTTAGGAGATTAGCATCGGCATTGGATGAGATGCCCCCCTCCATTATAGTTCTATGTGCTTTGGGAGAGAGGTGGTCAGACACTACCCACACCTTTCATTTTGGCTTTGGGGAGATGCAAGTGACTCCCATTGATGTTCAACAATTGATGGGGATGAACTGTGAGAGTGCCCAGATTGAGGTGGACAGGACGCTGAGGTTGATGCCGGAGGAGGTGACAACGGCTCTTGGTGATGTGGAGAGGATGGTTTATGGAGATTCCCTTCGCTCGTCTTTTTTAAGGGAGCTTTTGCTGAGGAGGAGGATTGATGAGAACGACGGGAAACAGGTTCATCAGATGGCCCCCTTATTTATCTTACTGTTGTTAGGTGGTTTTCTGGTAGCGATGAGTGGCGACGTCGTCCATTTGTGGGTTTTTTCGTTTCTGAGGATGTTTTTGAACATCCTCCTCTATGATTGGGGGAGCATAACTTTGGTGACACTTTATTATTCTTTGGATGCATTCAGCCAATGTTGTTCGCCAACTTTTACTGGGGCCATGTATCTTTTGGTAGTATTCTTTATTTTGTGTATTTTCCTTTATGCATTCGCATTTTCCATTCGTGCACTTATTTTGATTTCTTGAATGCTGATCCTTATCCTTTGCAGATGTGGTTCTACGAGGTGATTGGGTTGAACACCCAAATGATTTATTTAAAGGATGACTCTGTTGGGGACTTTTTTCGAATGTTCCGATGGCGGAGATCCAATCGTCGGTCGAAGAAGAATCTTTATCTAGATGCAGTGAATCAGGTCTTCAATGGCCTGACGAGCGAGTGGGTAAGCATTCTTTTGTCCGCGAGACTGTTCTTTTCCTTTGATGCCATTTTATTAATACTTATCTTTCACTTTTGTTGTGGATTTGCAGGTGACCTTTTATCCATGGGGGATGACTATTCAGCACACCGGGGTGACTTAGGGGACATGCACAAATGTGGTGCCTACTGGCACATGAGTTCGTCTACTCCTGTTATCTTGGGGAGAAGGTATTCTGACAGATTATGGAGGACGAGGTTAGGGTGCCACCAGTGAGGCCCCTTATGTTCATGAAGCGTGTGCGGGAGATGTCTAATGATGCCCGGGTGGCTGCGATGATGGGAGAGCCCTACTCCCTATACACTAACACAATGGTGATGTGTGACTATCTAGACTTTATCACGAGTTGGCTGATGGCCCCTATCATCTATGATGTGATGTCTCTCCCTAGAACGGGGTTGAGTTGATAGGTGGGGTCTTCTCATAGAGCAGGTGGTGTGGCTACGTCAGTGGCAGCGGAGATGATGACAGCAGGGCCTTCTTTTGTGCAGATACGTTCTCCTATCTACAACCTTCGGCGAGCTAATGGAGGATTCGTACTTCTACCATATCGCCCTCACGCAATGGACCTGGAGGAGTTGGGTCTGATGGAGGAGGTCCTTGGGCCTATGGTACATCTTTTGTAATTTCTTTCTCTTTCCTCATGCTTAGACTGATTTGATCTTTTCCATTCTCCTTTGCAGCATATCAGTGTTTCAACCACTTGGCTAAAGGACATCAGGGACTGGATATCTTAGGCGACTATTCATATTCGTGAGGCGATTTCGATCCTTTGATGCCTGGTGCCATTTTCCTCATTTAGGGAAGGATCGAGCTCTGGAAGTGGGGGCATGTCATCTCGCCGGAGGGGGAAGATAGTGCACTGCGGGAATGGGGTATCCTAGAGAGAGAGAGAGAGAGAGAGAAGAAAGAGAGAGGGAGATTGGGTCCAGGATGAGTCCAATTGTTTTTCTTCTCCTTTTCCTGCAAAATGTTGTAACACAGCAAAATATATGCAAATGAAGAATGAATTTTCTTCGTTTAGTGATTAATGCACATGCTCTTTTTACTTTGCTGCCGAGATCGTAAAAAAATTTGAAAATTGGTTTGAGAATGAAAATGAGGTTAATAAAAGTATACAGTATAAAGGAAATTCGTAATTAACTTAAGATAGAAATTATTTTTGTTTAGTTTTTTTATTTTGATAAAAGAGGAAAAATGGGATTTTTCTAAAATAGGGGGTTGCCGATCGGCATGACTCCTGTCCTTCTATTGACATGTCAGACCAGTCCAATCAATTCAAGGCTTTGATTGCACTTTCTTTAATTGCATGGTACTTGGTGGGGCAAGTTTTACTCTGATTTTTGCAGGGTTCCTTGTCTTGTCTTGAGAGTTCCCAAGTATCAAAGGGGGTGTGGATGGGGCTTTCCTCCTCACACTTTCATCTTCTTTATTTTTCACATTCTTACTTTCTTATTATCTCTTTGTCTTTCAAGATGGCTCTCCCTGGTAGAACTGAGTTCATTAACTACCTCAAAGCCTTGGAAGCACTGTGCTCTTACAATGTTGATTATGACTCCTTTCACAAGCGGTGAGTCTCTTTGTGGTGCAACCGGCCCATTGGGTGGAACATGCTGATGGTAGCTGTCGAGTTTTTGTATCCCAAGGATCATATCTTCTGCTTCGGGTTGGATGAGATTTGTCCTACCTACGAGGAATTTTTTGCCATGCTGGGGATAAATCCCATTGTTGTTGTGGCTCTGCCTGAGTTTCCCATTCTCCCAGGGAATTACTGGCTGGACTTCTTCATACTTTGCCTTCGGCATCCAGACCCTTGGTTACGGGGGAATAATTTCCCTTCCAGCGGTGTTCCAGTTTGTGTTTTCGAATGATGTGGGTGATATTGGATGTGCCGGGGCCATCATCGTAGGCCTTGTTTTAAAAATTTTATTGATGACTGGGGAGACACTGGTGGACCCCCAACTAGCTACTATTATTTCTTGGATGTCATACCGTTGCAATCCTGCGGCGATGATACTAGCAGCGACTCTGAATGGACTGGATGCTTGGCGGGAGGGTCATTCTGACATTCTAAGGAGTATCCTTGTAATACTATTTATGTGGTTGTCAGGGAGGTTTCGTATGGCATTTCCACCTGAGTATCCTTTTCCAGCAGTTCTAAACTTCTTCTCGCGCTATTTCATTAGCGTAGGCCTGGTCATTGAGAGTTGGGGGAATTGGTTTGTAGAGCATGGGGCTCGAGGCTGCCCATTCTGGAACTCGTGGAGTACTAATATATCAGATTGGTTGGCCTTAGGTAGATCTCCTTCTACTTTCCCTAGCAACTGCTATGCCAACATGGTTGGGAGCGAATTTTGCCACTGTGGACACCAAACTTCTTTCCTGTGGAGGATATGACAGAGCGTATGTGCATGCGTCTTGGTTCTCTGTGGTAGAATCTTCATCCATCGACCTATCTTTCTCAGTCTATTGGGCGAGTCTGGCATATCTCTACGGACTACATGAAGTGGTTGTGGAAGAAGGTAGTGTTCAGGATGCTGGCTGTGGAGACTGGTCAGAGATGGTTTGCCATATCTGACACTATGGAAGGAGGTGTTATGGTCTACCCCAAGCTGGTCCAGGATTATCGCTCCATGTAACGTCTATGATACTCCATTCAGGTAGGGGGTTGGGGAGTCTAGGATGCAGGTGATGATGGTGTTGGTTCCTCTGGCCTTTGTGGGTAGGGCATTGTGAAGCTTCTTGTAGAAGGTGTTATTTTTGTGTTTTGTGGGAATTATTGGAGTGTGATTTTTAGGATTAGTGGGGATGGTTATTATCTATTTTTTTAGTAGGTGTAGTGTTGTCCAGGGAAGTCGTTTGACCCTTTACGCCGATGTAATCGCACAGAAATTTCAGATAATCAAATAAATAAGTTTTTGATCATCTAGTTGCGCCTCTTGACGACTTTTTTTTTGCATTTTGAATTATATATAGCAATCGCTATGGAATACATAATCATTTTGTTCATGTATATGTTAAAATGAAATGTCATTCTCGAAAATAAGAAAATAAAAGCACTTTGTGACAAAGATGGTGGCTGCGCTTATGTGAATCTAATGAGCTACCTATGTACCTTTGAGGGTTTTGAAAAAATTTTGAAATTCATTTTTTGAAAATATTTTTCGAGGATCAGGCCCACGTAGTTCTGGGTAGGGAAAAGAAGAGAGCTTTTTTTATTTTATTTTATTATTATTATTATTATTTTAGAATAGAAAGGAGATTAGAAGAGTCGTAGAGCGCCGCGATTTCAGACTAGGGGTAGAATTTCTTGAGATGGTCCAGGTTGACTAGACGCGCCATTTCTTCTCTGTCGTGGTTGGTGAGCAAGCGACGTCGCCTGACAGGATCTTCTTCACAATGTACGGGCCGCTCCAATTGGGTTTGAATTTCCCTCTGGGGTCCCAGATAGTCTCTACTATTTCTTTGAGGGCTAAGTCCCCTTCTCGAACACTGCGGTTCTTTACTCTCTTATTGAATGATTGTGTTATACGGTGATGGTACCCCCATACTTGGTAGAGAGATTTCAGTCTCCTTTTGTCTAAGAGGAACTTCTGGTCAAGGCGGCTTTAGTATCAGTCTTTTTCACTGACCTTGCTTTCCAGCATGATGCACGGCGAGGGTATTTCTAGCTCCACGGGTAGGACCGCTTCCATGACGTAGGCTAGAGAGTAAGGGGTAGACCCAGTAGAGGTTCGGACTGAAGTGCGATTTACCCAGAGGACGTAAGGGATCTTGTCGGCCCAATCATGATAACTCTCGGTCATCATGGTGATGATGTCTTTGAGATTCTTATTGGCTGCTTCAATTGCTCCATTGATTTGAGGTCAATATGGAGAGGATTTTTGTGTTTGAATTCCGTACTCTTTGACCACTTCTGTAACCTCTGCCAAAATGTAACTCGTTGTCTGATACCAGCTCGTGTGGGACCCCAGATCGACATATAATGTTTTTCTTGATTAACTTGGTCACTTTCTTGGCATTCAGAATTGCATATGACTCGGCTTCCACTTATTTAGTGAAGTAGTCAATAATGACTAGGATGAACTTATGCCCACTGGATGCCTTCGGTGTAACTTTCCCTATGATGTCGATGCCGCATGTGGAAAATGGCCAGGGAGAAGTCATGTTGTACAATTCTCATGGAGGTATATGTTGTAGGTTAGAGAACTGTTGGCATTTGAGATATCTTCGAACATAGGCTGTGTAGTCCTGAACCATGGTAGTTCAGTAGTATCCCTGTCGAATGATTTTTTTTGTGAACATATGGCCATTCATATGGGGTCCTCATTCGTCGTTGTGGATTTTCCTCCTCATTTCTTCAATGTCAGCCCCTACAATGCAATGCAAATGGGTTCCATTCTAGTTTCTCTTAAACAGTGATTTATCACAAATAATGTACTGGGTGGCCAGTCTGTGGAGAGTTTCTCAATCATTCTTGTCAACTCCTTGGGGATATCTACCGTGTTTGAGGAGGATCCAAATGCCATAGTACCAGCAGTCGGCTATTTTGGGTTTTTCCTCTGTGCAAAGCTCGAGGTGGTAGCAATGGGTTGATTTGTCTTGTTTCTGGACAAGTAAGGGGGTTATGGTTATTTCTTTGAGCATGTCAATCATGGAGGCTAAGGTGGAAAGGGCATCAGAGAGGTTGTTCTTCGCTCGGGACAAGTAGTGGAAGGTGATTTCTTGGAATTAGGAAGCCAGTTCTTCAAGGTGGGCATGGAAGGGTAAGAGTTTCTCATCCTTGACTTTGTATTTCCTGAGTACTTGGCCGATGCTGAGGGCTAAATCCCAGTAGACATCGAGGTATCGAATTATTTTCTTTAGGGAAAATTTGAGGCCTACTATGCGTGCCTCATATTCAGTCATGTTGTTAGTGAAGGGGAAATCCAATTTGATGGCAATGGAAGTGTGGGAGTCATCAGGGGCAATTAGGAGAATTCCAATGACATATCTTTTTTTATTGGCAGCACCGTTAAATAAAATTTTCCATTGAAGATCTTTGTGGGAGGCATAAAGGATATTCTAGTCTAGGAATTCGAAAATCCAGACATCGGCTTCTTCCATAGGGTAGTCGATAAGGTAGTCAGAGATAGCTCTTCCTTCCATGGCGTTCTGTGTGACATAGGTTATATTAAAATTGGCTGGAAGCATTAACCAAGGTGCCATTCAGATGGATACGGCGGCATTCTCGAGTATTTACTTGATGGGATCCATTCGGGATACGCGTCTAGTGTCATAAATTTTGGGTAACCCAGACAAGAACGACACATGCTTTTTCTAAGGCGGTGTAATTGACCTCGTAACTGACCAATTTATGACTGGCATAGTAGATGGCTTTCTCCTTGTGAGTTTTTTCAAGGTATTGGGATAGAATATCCCCAGCTGTAGTATCGATCATGGTTAGCTATAGAAGTAAGGGAAGACCAGGTTGTGGTGGCATGAGCAACGGAGTTCTAGTTAGGTATTACTTAATTCGGTCGAAGGATTCTTCGCAAGATTCATTCCATACCTTGGTTGAATCTTTTCTAAGGAGTTTGAAGATGGGTTCACAGATGAAAGTCAATTAGCTGATGAATCGACTGATGTAATGTAATTTCCTAAGGAATCCTCGGACTTCTTTCTCCATTCTTGGAGGTGGCATCTCAAGTATGGATTTCAGCTTAGCAGGATATGCTTTTATCCCTTTCTTACTAACCATGAATCCCAAGAGTTTACCTTTGGTAATGCCGAAGACACATTTTTATGGGTTAAGACACATTTGGTACTATTACCGTCGTTCCAAGAATTGCTGGAGAGTGGGAACATGACGTTCTCTAGCCTTGGACTTGATAATCATGTCATTTACATAGACCTCGACTTCCTTATGTATCAGATCCTGTAGAATGGTTGTGGCAGCCCATTGGTAGGTATCCCCTGCGTTCTTGAGACCAAATGGCATGACAGTGTAGCAAAAGGTTCCCCAAGTGGTGATGAATGCGGTTTTCTCTTAATGATCAGGGTGTATTTTGTTCTGGTTATATCCATCAAACCCATCAATGAATGACTTGAGAGCATGACTGGCTGTGTTATCGATAATCATATAGATGTTGGGTAGTGGGTAATCATTCTTTGAAGAGGCCTTGTTCAAGTCTCGGTAGTCGACACACAGGCGGACCTTTCCTCCTGATTCTGGCACAGCTACGATATTGGCTATCCATGTAGGATATTCGATCACATGAATGAAGCCCATGTTTAGAGTCTTAACTACTTATTCTTTTACTTTGAGTGACCATTCAGTGCAGAGATTTCGCAGCTTCTGTTTGACTGGTTTACATTCTAGGAGCATTGGAATCTCATGTTGTGCTATCTCTGGGTCAATGTCGGGCATATCATCATCGAACCATGAGAAGACACCTACGAACTCCTTTAGTAGCTCTTTAATTTACGTGCATTCGTTATCATCAAGGGTAGCCCCTATCCTAATATTGCGCATTTGGCTACTAGAACTGAGATTAATAACAACAACTTCATCTTCATTAACTTGAACGCGATTATGTTATTTATTATTAACCTTATTTCGATCAGTTAAGAATTTTTCATTTACAAAGTCATCATCATCAAGAGTTTGATTAGAATCTAGAAAATTAATGTAATACACAACAAGATACTCAAAATCTTCATTTATTTCATTGATAGGAAAAACATCATTGAGAACCTCATCAAAGGAGGTCTCGATTACATCAGAGTGAGAGGAAACAACTATAGGGGAAAGGGGGTAAACATCATGGTTAGGTTGAATATCAGCAGGTGGCACAGGTGTAGCATGCCAGTCGAGAAGAGGTGCATCAACATCTTTGATAAGGTAGGATGGATCAAATGATGTAGTCCCTGAGTGGATCATGCAGAGTGCCAGCCCAGTATCTGCAATTTGAAAGAGTCCTCAAAATCATTGTCCTCAGAATCCCCAATATCAGTTATAGTCTCTTGAGTGAGTGTTTATACACAGTGTTAGGAACTTTCATCCCCTCGAGTAGCGGTCTTGAAAAAAGATCTCCATTACTGGTTCATCCTTTTGTCTATAAGTTCATACGAAGGTTCAGGGAAGCCACATAAGGGAAAATCTTCACCATCTTTGATGAATCATTCGCTCATGGAATCACCCGGGATAGTTCAGGCACATTTTAAATTTCTCTTCAATCGAGGCTAACAGATCATTCTGAATTCTTCTTCTGATGATTGATAGCCCAAGCCACAGGGAGGAAATGACTCCTTTAATATAATATGTTCAGTTATACCTTGTTGTCTTTGCCCTAGCCCCAGTCTGGGCATGAAGTGCATATTCTTGAACATGTGGATTACATTAACATTTCGATGAGGATCATATTTTGTCCAAACCCTATCTTTAAAGTCTCCCTTATTGCGAGTAGGAGTCATTTGACTTGGAAGCCTAATAACAGCATATCGTTCACCCCGTGTTATATCTCGAGTACCGAATTACTGGTTCTTTCATTCTTTGTGGTGTCACTATCTCCTAAGATGGTGATAACTTATCCATTGGCGAAGAACTTTAATTTCTGATGAAGGTAAGAAGACACCCCTTTGATGTTGTGTAGCCACGGTCATCCGAGCAGCAGATTCAAATAGGCTGGGATATCGATGACTTGGAATTCAACAACAGGATTTATAGGGCCAGCCCCTATTGCAATCTTGATAGATCCCATTACTTCCCGGTGGGTATTGTCATAGGCACGCAAGACAACATAGGTTGGAGCAAGATTTCTCACTTTTAATCCCAGGTAATTGAGGGTCCTTAACAGGCACGAATTCAGAGTTGATCCGTTGTTGACGAGTGAGAGGGGGAAAGTTTTACCCAGGACTTCAACAGAGATACTGAGAGCATTATTATTGTTGGGGCCATTTTTAGGTATTTCCTCTTCAAAAAAGGAGAGCATTCGGGTAGTGGTCAAGGATCCAACTAGGTTCATCGCTTCTTTTGGTGTGGTTGAAGGAGGAACTGTGGGTCCTATAAGTAACGTGATTAGGGAGCTTCAATGAAGTTGGGAAGACATGAAAAGTCCCCATAGAGTGATGTTATCTTGGGTCTTCTTCAGTTGATCACGGACCTTACTTTCTTTAAGAGTCATTCCTGGCATAGGGAGGTTCTCAACACCTTTCCCTTTATCGCTTGATAATGGTTGTAAGCTCGAATTCTGGAAATGTTTCCCCGGCCTGGTCATGTGGTTTATGCAAGATGGTAAAAATAAAAACCCTATTTCTTTATCGATATCGAGTTGCTCAGCTACCTGGTTGGTCTCTGCTAGTAGCTCCTCGAATGAAATTACTCCTCATAGGTTGGCTATTAGACTAGTCTTTCTTGGATCTGTCTCTTCATCCGAGTCTTTAGAATCATCTCCCCATCCGGTGGCAATGATATTGTCTTTCCATGAAAAGTCAATAAACTCTACAAATTCTATGGATTCTTCGTATAACTCTTCCCATTTTGTAGGAAAATGCAAGACTAAAGGGACCAGGTGACCCTGTAATTTCAAAGCGTCAAACAACTCTGATATACTACATATATCAAAAGTTTGTTGAAATAAATTTGCCATAATTCGAACCAGCTCATCTTAACTGACTCCGTCAGCTGGAACTACCTAGTTATCTGACTCTCGGACCCATTTTTATGCTTTTAAGAACATCCAACTGAATCTCTGACAGTCAATGGTCATCAGGGAGGGTAATTTCATCCCGAACTCTAAGAGTTGGTTCAGCACTTCTGACAATTCCATTTCTTTACCCCCAGAACTGGTACGGATAACTATACAGGCTCTGGTGAGGAGTGATAAGGTTTGATAGGCAAGGTTGGTAGGGTGTAAGAGGAAATATAGGCATGTTTGGAGAGGTTTAGCAGAGAAGATGGGCATGATTGGTGATTTACTTGGTATAATTTGGATAGATGCGTCGAGTTCTAAGTCTTCTTCTAGGAGTATGGCATTTGTATAATTTGAGAGTGGATTATGGGTATTTTTTGTTTAGGATTAGCTGGTGGGACGATGATACTATGGTTAATCAGGCTTTGGATTGTGTTTAAAAAATGGAAATATTGGTCGGTGGTATGGCCAGCAGTTTGATGATAGTCACAATGGGCATCAGGTTTCAAGTTTTTCGGAAGTGGATTTGGTAAAGGATGAGGATCCAAGGGTTTGATCAGGTTTCAGTTCAAAAGATCCTGGTAGACTTTGGAGAGAGGAGCATGAAGCTCGATACATTCCTTTCGAATTGGTTTTCGATAACTTTCTGGTGTCCAGAAGCAGTAGGATGAGCGATGTTGTTGATAGTAGAGACTGCGGTACTAGCAGGCTTTTCAAACTTGCTAAGATCAAACTATCTAGATATTTTTTTTGGTTTGATTTCTATCTTTACAAGACCTACTTTGATTTCT
This sequence comes from Sambucus nigra, assembly GCA_949130495.1. Lineage (NCBI taxonomy): Eukaryota > Viridiplantae > Streptophyta > Magnoliopsida > Dipsacales > Adoxaceae > Sambucus > Sambucus nigra. The sequence continues at coordinate 328,790,853 of OX422217.1, read as the reverse complement.
ACTCCTTCTTCTTGAAGGGCTCGAAAGTGAGGGTAATATTTTCCTCTTATGGTTTCACGGATATGATGTAGGAAGTTCTTCTTCCCAATACTGACTTGTTCTTCTTTGGAGGGATGACTGGTCATGGTAGTTGCTTTTTCTCTCCATCTAGCTATGAAGTTTTTGATTGATTCCCCAGGATTCTGTTTAAGTAGCTCTAAGTCATGGAGGGTAACCTCTAGCTCCTCGTTGAACTTGTACTGTGACATGAACTCACGAGTAATGTCATCCCAACTGCAGATTCTAGACTCTTCAAGGGATAGGAACCAAGATAGGGAGATATCTTTTAAAGTCTGTTGGAACATCTGAGCCATTATTTCTTCAAAAGACCCTAGGAGAGTCATGATTTGATGATAGCTACGGAGATGAACGATCGAGGTCCACTTCTTCCAAACTTCTCGATATTAGGAATCTTGAATTTTTTTTGGTAACCTGGCTTTAGGATAGGGAGATATGTGGGTATAGTCCATGTAGTTCCCAGAGATTTTTACTTGGTCAAATTTCTTGGTTAGCATCTTTAGGTCTTCCTTGACCTTGTTCAGTTCTTCCTCTTTCGAATCAACAGTTACGGGTAAATAAGCCCCCGTCTGAGCAAGGTTTGGCATTGGAAGTTGGGCTGGTGGAGGCCCATTAGTAGGAGGAGCATGTGAAACATAATGGTATTCTTGGCGGACCCATTCTGTGAGGGAAAATGACCTCAGGATCTCCAGGTACAGGGACTCGATTTCTTTTCATCTCATGAATCTCGATTTGAAGGTTGCCAATTTTGGTAGTGAGCTGAGCCAGAACCACCAACAAATCTAGCTATACATTCGACACTTGATCCGTATTCTCCATGGAAGGCATGTGAGTCTCGAACTTTAAGTAAGTAATGGGAATGACAGAACTTCGGGGCAGTTCGATTGAAGATCGAAGCCAATAGAGAGCCAGGCCAAGGGTATGTGATCGGCCTGAGAAGAAGAAAAATTGGAATTTATTTTCACAAAAGAATAAGGGAATTTTATTATTTTTTAGAAAATGAGGAAAATATTTTTTGAATTTTTTTGGGAAAGATGAGAACGAAAATGTTTTTGGTATTTTTGATAAAAGAAGGAAAAATGTTTTTGCACGCTTTTTGGGAAAAAGAGAGAGGGAAAGACTAGAGACGGGTCTTTGGATGATTATTATGTTTATTATGGGTGTAACCCTCTTTCATTTTTTTGGGTTTTTAATGAAAAATAAAGTATGTTCAATATACTAATAAAAGCATAAATGTTTATATATATGAACTAAAATGAAACTAGATTATGAATCTAAAGTAATTTATGCAAAAATAAGAGATTTAAAACATGGGGTGAAGGAATTGGACCTTCTTTGGAACTTGAACTTTGATCTTGGATGACCTCCTTTGATTATTTATGGATATTGATGAGAGAGACGGATATTTTCCAAATTAGGTGTTAAAAGGATGGGTATTTAGGCTTGAATCGGATATCTCATATGGAACTTCATTGATTTTGAGAGAATGTTGCTGAGAACACTGATACTGATGGGTTTGCACTATGTCTTAGGAGTGAGGTCATGTCCCTTATTTATTAGATCAGGGGGTGCTGGTCGGAGTTCCCCAGGGGGTGCATATTGGTAGGTCACCCTTGACACTGTGCCGACAGGAAGGGTTCAGGACCTGTCAATTGGCAATCTCGTGCAGACTTTTCTAGAAAAATGATTATAGAGCACAAATCGTTGATCTGAATCACTCAAAGGATATACCATGAAAAAGTTATTTCAGAGGCCTTCGATATTCCTTTGGACCTCTCCCAGGTCCGGGACTTGACTTTGGGTCAAATGTGTCTCGAAAGCGCACACCAGTTCTTTGAACGGTAGATTATCGGACGCAAACAGATCATTCGTCCGCATGGTAAGTCATAATCGTGTATAGGGAGGATCGTTGGAAAATATAGGAGATATGCTTCGACATTCTAAAGAGTTTTGATTAGTTTGGAAAGTTAACCTTGGTCAATGGGGGCCCGAAAGTGACCGGTGACCTCTCTGAGTAAAAAGGCTCGTTCGTCTGCACTAGGTTAGAATTATGCACGAGGAAGATTATTAAAAAGGGCATTTAGTGCCCTTCAGATATTCATTTAGTCTCGTTTGATCTGAATAGTTGACTTTGGTCAAATGGAGTCTGGAGTGCCCAGTGGCCTTCGAATCGATTTTTGTTGGAAAACTGATCATTCCTCCTAACGGTTATGCTGTTTCACACACAGGGTGGACCGTTGAAAAGGGTATTCAGATCCCTTCGAATATTCAAAGATATTTCGCTCAGGCAATAAAGTTGATTAGGGTCAATTCGGGGATCGGGAGCACCCGATGGCCTCTGAATCAATTTTTGGTAGTGAAATGGACCGTTTGTCCGAATTATTATGTCGATTCATGCACGAGGGAGACCATTGGAAAGGATATTCGAAACCCTTCGAAGATTCAAAGATCTTTCGCTCTGATGACAGAGTTGATCGGAGACAAATGGGGCTAGAGGGTGCTAGATGGTCTCTAGATCGATACTCGGAGTGAGACCTAGGTTTGAGGTAGGAAGGGGAAGTGCTAGGAGTCTATATAGACTTAGGGGGTCCTATAATGTGGTTTCTACAACAAATATCTAGAGTTAGTCTTAAAAACCTGCCTCCATTAAGAGAAAACCCAAAATTACCCCCAAAGTCCCTCGCAAGAGCCACGAACGCCTCGCACAGGACCAATTAAACTCGTACGAACAAATCACGTAGTCACGGGACTCCTAGTTTAAGAACATTACCAAAATTTGTAATTATCCAGACTTAGGCTACAAAGCATTCCACTATAGGGAAAAAACCCAAAATAGCTCCCAACTACTCCGTAAGAGGCATGAACACCTCACACGGGAACAATATAACTCGTACGAACTGAATGCATTTGCAGGGAACTCTCGATTTGTGAATAGAATGAAATTTTACAAATATCTTGAATTAATCTTAAAAACATGTTGTTGGAGCAGAAAACCAATAATAATCCATAAAATCGCCCCGTAAGAGGCACGAACATCTCGCACAAGACCAATGTAACTCGTAGGAACTAATCGCATAGTCATGGGACTCACGATTTGAGAATATTGTGAAATGTACAAATATCAAGACTTAGGGTTAAAAATGCCGCTAGAGGGGGAAAGCCCCAAATAACCCCCAAACAGCCCTATAGGAGGTACGAACACCTTGAATGGGACCAATGTAATTTGTAGGAACTAACCATGTAGTCACGGGACTATCAGTTTGAGAATATAAAAAATATATATAAATATCTATACTTAGTCTTAAAAACCTACCACCATAGGGAAAAAACCTAAAACAACCCCTAAAGGACCAATTAAAAAGCACAAACACCTCACATGGAACCAGTGTAACTTGTACGAACTTACTATATAGTCGTGGGACTCTCGATTTGAGAAGATGATGAAAAGTTGTAACTACATAGATTTAGGCTTAAAAACACACCGTTAAAGGGTGAAAATCCGAAGCAAATCCTAAAAGACCTCGTTAGAGGTATGAATACCTCACACGAGACTAGTGTAACTCATAGAAACTCATTGCGTAGTCTTGATACTCATGATTTGAAAATATGACGAAAGTTTACAAATATCTAAAGTTAGTCGCTATAATGCAAAAATAAAAAATAGCTCCCAAACGGCCCTGTAAGAGATCGAACATGTCACACGGTACCAATATTACTCGTAAGACCTGAATGGTCTTTATTGATGATCGCACTCATATTTCAAAGAGTTCAAAAGTTTACTCATATACATTTTCACTCGTTGAAGCATTTAATAAATAATTACATCACAGCTATATCTCTTTTTCTTTGTATTAACCTAAATATTTCCTTAGCATTCATTTTATCATCATTCTATTTCTTCACAATATAAGATTTGAATGCCTTTGTGTACATTTGATTTGATGCCCCGATTCCGAGTGTCAATTACGAAAAACTTATTCATACTTTGATTTAATTTAAGAAAACCCTCTTTGGAAATAAAGACTTTCTTTTACATTTGTGTCACAAAAAATCATTTCATTTAATCAATAAAATGATGAGAGCTCATGGAGACTGTCGATAGCCTAAACTTCAAAAAAAGTATTTCATTTGTCAACGTTGACTAACCTAAAATAGGATTGTGTGACAACATATCCATGAACATCACCATAAATTTCCAAGGGAAACCAATCCCCATTGTAGTTGTGGACAATGGCTCCACTCTGAACGTCTATCGGGTAAGGACTAACAAATGTCTGGGAATTAAGACTCAAGATATCACGTCTACCACTCAGGTTGTGAGAGCATAAGATAATACCATTTGGAAAGTAATGGAATCCATAAAACTCAGCTTGGGGATCAAATATCTTGACAGTAAACCCGAGTTTCAAGCGATTGACATACCTTCCTCCTTCAACCTCCTCTTAAGAAGGCCCTATCTCCATGAAATCGACGGAATTGTTTCATCATTGCATCAGAAACTGAAATTCTTCTATGGTGAGAATTGATCACAGTGTCTGGAGAATCCATCCTATTAAAAGGGGAAGGGCCTAAAACTCATGTCCTCAAAATCCAATATAAAACTGGGGATAATTATATTATTGATTTGTAGGTATACCCTCTAGTGCCAACTAACTCAGCAAACACGCAGGAAGAAATCCCATGTCCATACTCCAAATATGGGTGTTGTAATCTTAACCACATGATGGTAAGAATGAAGTTCTTTCTAGGATTGGGGCTTGGGATATATCAGCAAAGAAATCATTGTAACCATCACAACATGATGATAATCTAATACCGTAGGGATAGGATACAAAAGAAAAGGTGAGGATATTTTCTCGGGTGCACCAAAATACAAGAAGATAAAGTATAAGAAGCCGTGGAATTCCCCCTCAAACAACCGCTCCAGCCTCAATGGGAACTTTATCAAGGAAAGGGACAACTACCTCTCTATGGATTTCCAAAATCAATAATAGAGGCTGAAACTAAAAAACAAATTATAGGATGGGATATTTTCTTCACAGACCGCCCCTTGTAGATACAAGAGTAGTTACACGAGACTATAGATCTGATCAGAAAGATAGATAAACCCACTACCATTTGGGACTCTTAAAGATCTATGGAACTCTGAAATGTTTAAAAAATTATGGAAGAGTGCAACTAGAATTTCTGCCACCTTCCCAAAATTTAGATCCCTTTTGATGATGACATTTTATATATTTTTCAGGAAGATCACCCAATAACCATATGCAACCTCCCCTTTGAAGGTACGGCCATTGCGACAAACTACTTTGATGTACTTGATTATGTTAACCCATTCACCGATGAAATAAACTTTAACTTTGAATATCCTTGTGTACATAATTTTGATGATGATAAATATGGTAATCAAAGTAATGAACTAAATTTATCTAATGAATAACTAAAAGACCACCTAAAAAGCTCAATAATAAACAAACTAATCACGTGCAACCTAACAACAAAATAGAAATAGTTAACTTAGTGTCCTCTGACGAGATAAAATATATCAAAATCGGAACTTCTTTAAATGATCTAGAAATGTCTTCACTTATCCAAATACTCAAAGAATACATCAACATATTTTCCTAGTCTTATTTTGATATGCTCGGGATTGACCCCGAGGTCGTTGTTCACTACATACCTACGTATCTAGAAGCTGAATCTGCCAAATAAAATCTCAGGAAGATCATGCCAGAAGGATCTCCCAAATTCAAAGACGAAGTCATGAAGAAGGTAAGCCTAGTCTTTCTAAGGGCAGTCTAATGCCCCACTTAGTTGGCCAATATCATTATACCAAAAAGGGAGGAAAAGTAAGGATGTGTGTCGATTATAGAGATTTAAACAAAGTTAGTCCCAAAGATGACTAACCTTTGTCAAACATCGATGTGATCATTTATAACACTGTATATCATGCTCTAGAGTCCTTTTGCATGGCTTCGTCGGCTACAATAAGATTAAAATGCCCCGGGAGGAATAAGAAAAAACATATTTCACGACCCCCTGGGGTACCTTTTGTTACACAACCACATCATTCGGACTCAAGAACATCGGTGCCACTATTGATGAGGAGATACCACCTTAATGCATGACATGATCCCTAAAAAAGTTGGAGTCTATGTGGATGATATGATCATTAAGCTTAAAATACGACAAGGACGTGTGCTTGCATTAAGGAAGTTGTTCGAAAGACTAAGGATGTACCAAATACATGTGAACCCTTATAAGTATGTCTTCGGAGTCACCAAAGGAAATCTACCTGTATTTCTTATCAGTGAGAAAGGAATCGAAGTGGCACTAGGGGACACTTGTGTTTTGGATACCTCTAGGTATGGGAAAAGGGGTTGTGTGAAGGTTTATTCTCGATAAAAGGGGGCTAATTGAAAATAATGAGAACCTGAGAAAATTTATAATTAATGCCTAATATAAAGAACGGGTATTTAAAAATGAATTTACGTTGTGAGTATGTATAGGGCTGACTAAATACGTGTCAACTGGATATAGCAACGTGGGTGTGTGTGGCGTCACAAGTATGTTCAGGGCTGACAGAATACGGACAAACTGGCTATAGTAACGTGTCATGCGTGGAACCTCCCGAGTATGTGTAGTGCTAACGAAATGTTGCAAACTGGCTATAGTGAGGGGAATGGGTGTGGTGTAGAACTTAAGTAAGTCAGGATTATGTGCAGGATCCGAAATAAGGTGAACTGGCTATACTTGTGTCTCATAAATAAATTGAATTTAAGTAATTAAATTAAATTGGGGGATCTAATGTTCAGTTGAAATATCATAATTTGACTTGAACATTGGGGTGGCTTAGTTATGTGGGTGGATAGTGGTATTTTATTTTTAGTTGCATTGTTAATACATATCATTTTATTTAAAATAATTTATTGTGATGTTTATCTTGCATAATGCTCATGTCTAGGTTTACGGACCCTAATTGGGAGGAGTAGCTAGTATTCATGAGGTGGGATCTGACCTATTGCATTGATTAACATTTCAGGTATAGTGCTAGAGTTGTTGCACAATAGTAATTGGAGATTTCTTGGGAGTGCAGCTGGAGATTTATTGTACTTGCTTTAGTTGTTTTGATTTACTTTCCATCATGTCATTTTATTATGAGACTTTCATTTATGGATTTAGTGGGCTAATCGGTTCCACATTTGTTTATGGTTTCAGTCATATATTTATAATTGGATTATTTCACTTGAGTTTATATTTATTTGGAGTTAGATTTATTTTGCAGATAACATGGTGGTGAATTTTTAATTTGAATGAATGGTTATATTTGTTGGATAAATTTGATTATTATCTTGTGGAATTTTTTTCAATGTCTCATATTTTTGTTACATGCTGAGAATGATAACTTATTTAGTGACGCTTAGGGTAGCTTGGTAGCGACGGTTGGCCACCTCGCTTTCCAGAATGCGTGGGGTGTTACAGATGGTATCAGAGCATGGTCTTAGGTATCATAGGTTATGAGTCCATTGAGCTTCCGCATTACAAATCTTTGATTTCCTTTATTCATTTTTATTCCTTGAGGTATTGGTTCTGTTATATGTGTTAGCGGTGTTTCTTGGAGATAAAGAGTTTTGTATTAAGGACGTTGTAGGCATTGAAGTTAGAACTAGTAATATGTGAGGATACTTAGAATTGATTTTGGAGACAAGATTTATTTGGAAGATCGTTAGTGCAGATGTTAGGTATCATAAGTATCAATTTGGTGATCTGATTTGAATTGAGGACTTAAGTGTTGCGATGACTTTTGGAGAGATAATCCAGTGGTGATTCATGGGGTAGCATGGTACGTAATTATTTTCCAAGATATGTATATGTGTATATATATATATTATATTTTGTTCGCGAGGTTGGTGCGTGTAGGTTCAGGAGTATGGGTGCCTAATCATGGCATTACACGGGTAGGCATATGTGAGCCTTATTTTATTTTGCACGTTTACTTCGTCGAATTTCAAGGATGAAATTATTGTGCTAGTGGGGACGTATATAACACCCCGTGCTTTTTGAAAACATATAATCTGTTGGGAATTTAAAATTTTGGTTAAAATAATAAACTTTTGAAAATTAGTTGTTTTCATATTTAAAACTGTTGTTTTTTATTTATATAAAATGAAATTTGAATTAGAATTGAAATCAGGTTTTAAATCTAAAAATTTTAACATTGTAGTTAAAAGTAGAGATTTTCGGTTTTTTCTGGAAAATAGAACCGGTTCAGTTGATCAGCTATACAAAAAAAAACTCTTTTATTTTAGAGTTGTATAGGACTCAAATTATTTTTTGTATAAAAACACAAAGTGACGGTGTTAGGGTTGTTAAAACACATTTTAGCCTTATCCTAAATCAAGAACCTTCCATAAGTTTCATCATCTCTTTTCTTCCAAACCTAAACCCTTAAAACCCATTTTCAACTCAAGATTTGAAGAACTTAATCAAGATTTCTCAAGATCGTCCAAAAAGGTGTTTTTATTTTATTTTTTTTACAGTAACGCAACCATCAAATCAGATTCTTCAAATGATTTTTACAGGCTTGAATACTTATATTGCTTCCCTTTGGTATTATGCATTTTAAATGTTGCCTAAACACTAATAATTATTTTTTTCCTAAAATAAATTAGAAAGACTAGTTAGAAAATGTGAAACTAAATTTGGGACTTTTTTTATTCAAATCTTTAATACGAATTAAGACTCAAAATTCTTGCATGATTATATTAAAGGTTTGGATTTCGTTAAAATTTATGGCGTTCACATGTAGAATAAATCGTAGGATGTAATAAATTTTCTTCAACATGTAAAACCATGTTAGTTATGTGCATTTTGTAGAGTATAGATTTATTGCTATATGTTTCCAAAAATATGCATGTGGATAGAAATTCTATACAATGCTGAGAAAATGAATTGTTGAAATAAATGGACATAATTAGGATAAATAGTATCTTTCGATAAATTTAAAGAATTGTGGGGATAAGTTAAAAATACGCTTTATGTGATTTTCTAATAGTATTAATAAATTACACCACGGGGAGGACGAGATTATTGGAATAGTTGTTGCTCTCACCTTATTATAGGTTTCTTGCTGGGTATGGGACTAGTAGGTAGGCCTTAGTTATTGGTAACACTTTCTAGGTATGGGACTAGTTAGTGTATGTTTTACAGGTGGATGATTCTGAGGTGGGGCTTAATTGTATGTCATTTTCTTTGGATCGTTAGCCTAGGTACGAGGATAGATGGTAAATCTTGGTAGGTAATCTTCCTAAATGATAGGCTAGGAGATACTCATATTTTAGAGACCTCTAGGTATGTGATTGGGGATGGTGTGAAGGTTTATGGTCAATATTAGGGTGAGGCTAATTGAAAATAATGAGAACTTGAGAAAATTGATAATTAATGCCTAAGACAAAGAACGGGTATTTAAAAATGAATTTTCATCGCGAGTATGTGTAGGGCTGACAGAATACGGATCGACTGGCTATAGAGACGTGGGTGTGTATTGCGTCATGAGTATGTGCAGGGATGACAGAATAAGGGAGAATAGATATAGTGATGTGTCGTGCATGGAACCTCACGAGTATTTTAAGTGCTAACGAAATCGGGCTGCCTAGCTATAATGAGGGGAATGGGTATGGTGTAGAACTTAAGCATGCCAGGAGAATGTTCAGGACCTGAAAAGGTGAACTGGATATACTGACATCATATAAATAAATTGAATTTAATTAATTTAATTAAATTGTGAGATATAATGTTAAGTTGAAATATCATAATTGGACTTGAACATTAGGGTGGCTTAGTTATGTTGGTGGATAGTGGTAGTTTATTTTTACTCGCATTGTTAATATATATCTCATTTTATTTAATATACTCTATTATGTTGTTTATTTTTTATAATTCTAATGTCTGGGTTTACGGACCCTAATTGGGAGGAGCAACTAGTATTCATATGGTGGGCTCTGGCCCATTGTTTTGACTTATCATTTTAGGTGTAGTGTTGGAGTAGCTGCACAGGAGTGATTGGAGACTTTTTTTGGAGTGCAGATGCAGATTTATTTTACTTGCTTTAGTTGCTTAGATTTACTTTCCATTCCATCATTTTATTACGACACTTTCATTTATTGATTTAGTGGGACAATCGGTTCCATAGTTATTTATGGTTTTATTGATATATTTATACTTGAATGATTTCACTTGAGTTTATATTTATTTAGAGTTGGAGTCATTTTGGAGATAACGTGGTGGTGATTTTTAATTCATGAATGCTTATATTTTATGGATAAATTTTATTATTATCTTATGGAAAAAAAAATTCAATGTCTCATATTTTTGTCACATGCAAAGAATGATAACTTATTTAGTGACGCTCGGCATAGTTTGGCAGCGACAGTTGTCCACCTCGCTTTTTAGAATGCACGGGGTGTTACATCTTCAAGGACTTTGAAGTCTTAAGAGCAACTATGAGATGAAACCTTTCTCTTCTGGTAATATTGGAGTAAATGTTGTGACCTTCCTCCTTAAAAACAAACTACATAAAAATAAGTTTCCTAAGCAATAATGATATCTGGGAGAGACATCTCTTGAGAATAATAGTTTTAATGATGGGAGTGAAGAGGAAAGCACTTTGACACTTAGAGATAGCAGGGAGAGAATACTAGTTCTAGTGCTATTTTGTAAGAGTAATAGTGTAACTTGAATTTTTCGTGTTGTTCTTGACCTTACCAAATGGTCCTATTTATAGGTGTATACTAGGGCTGACTTGGCATTTTGGGCCCCAAAAGTGAGATGGAACTTAGGAAAAAGGTCTATAATGTACCTTTTTATCCCTTTCTATCTGTTAGCTGCCTGTCTACTCTGATAGTGCCAAAATATATAATTTGGTAAATATCATTTCAAATGATAACTTGTTATTCAAAAGTTTAACAACACTTGTGAGTGGCCTTAAGGGCCACTCGCTGATGGTCATTTAAAAAGTGCTCTTGTGAGAAGCCTCTTGGCTACATACTTCTTTATTCTTAGTGTAGGTCATTTGAGTGCTTGAGTGAATCCTAGAGTCCTTATACTAGTATTCTCTCTATCTTAAAATGTTAAGTGGTTGAGCTTTATATTTACCCAACGAACCTTGTCTCTCCGCCACCAAGAAAAACTCTCATGAGATCTGAAATGGCCTGCTTGGGTCGTGCTTTATCAACTAAGGCTACATGTACATGAAAATAATCATCAGTAATTTATTAGTTTCTGAATAACAATCTTGGGCATGGGGCTACTCGTGGTGGATCCCCTCGCCCTAAGTCATTTTTGGATGGAAATTTAGGGATGGGGCCACTCGAAGTGGATCACCTCGCCCTGAGTCATTTTCTGTTGCATCAATATTAGACAGAGGGGCCACTTAAGGTGGATCTCCTCACCCTAGGTCTTTTTCTATGATATGTCAATCCTGGGAAGTGCGGGTCACTCGAAGAGGATCCTCTCGCCTTAGGCTATTTTTTGTAATATGGCAATCTTGGGCAGTGGGGGGGGGGCACTTGAAGTTGATACCCTCACCCCAAGCTATTTTCATGTCAATCTAGGAAAGTAGGGGCCACTTTAAGTGGACCCCCTCGCCTTAGATTTTATAATTCTGCAAACGAGTGAGTTCCCCTCTAGATTATCCCCCTCGTGCAAAGTCATTTTTACTGGGCATACCAAAGGGCTTTGTAGGAAATCATTTCTTCTTCTAGGAATTTTAAGGATTCACTTGATTCTTCATCATTACTTTGAGGCATTAAATGGTCTTGTCATTTGACCCCATGCTTATGGTCTCGAGAATACACTTTTCATCCTAGTAACTGGTGTCCCATCATTTGGGTAATGATTTGTCTCCCTTTTAGCAGCCTAAGCGTGTGGGTCTTTTTTGGTATAAAAGGATCGCTAAAAAAACTCCTTTTTTCTTTACTATTTTAATATTCTTTGGAGATTAGCAAAGAGAGAGAGAGAGAAGACACTTTCATTATCGTTTATCTGTCAAAGATCCAAACCACCACTATTTTCGTGGCTTCTTCATCCAAAACCCCTTCCTGTACCATCGCAGCAAACTGCTAGTGGAGTCTTTACCAATCTCAGTCAGTATTTTCACCATCATGGCCACTGGTGTTACCACCATGCCCACGGCCATAATTACACTGCCTCCACCATAGTTTGTAGTTCTTTCTATGATGGAGACTTGCCCGGGGGCCCTCGTCTAAATTGACCCTTTAAAAATCACAGATGGAGTATTTGGCAAACGTCTTGATGAGGTACTTTGGCTTATATCATCTCTCCCTTTACTTTGGGGAGAAATATACCTCCATGCCTTCACTTGCCAAATTCGAGGAGGAGTCCATTACTAAGATTATTGAGTGGACCCAAGTGGGCCTAGTGAGTCCACTGATCTTCGTATTATTTTGGCTGGCGGTATCCTTAGGGTTAGAGTGCATAGCGGTGACTTCCCCAATTCTAACATTAATTTCAATGTTTGTGGAGGTGGACCAGATGAGTGAGACCTCTTGGTAGATCATGTCCTTGACACCCCCTCGCATAAGTCTATCATCGAGGGGCATGGGCTCACAAGAACTATTGATAGTTAGAAGTCTTTCACCATAGCCAAACATTCCACCACCTTAAACTCTATGGACTCGTGTTGGAGTATATTCTTTCATACCTTTGTAACTAGTGGGGTGAATTCACCATCACCTTAGAGAATATCTTTGAATTGACAGGTTTTCCTTATTTGGAGAGCAATGTTTTTATCGATGGCTTCGGGGACGCGAATGAGGAGGAGATGTTGCAAGAACTTCATGCATACCTTTCTGAATGTTTTCATTATGTTTCTATCAACAAGACTGGTTCCACCAAGCACTCATCTGCAAAGTGGTATAGGTACTAGTTTAGGGATTTTGAGCCCCTTCCTAAAACAGAAAGTTCGAGCAGGGGGACAAGAGACAAGATGGACACAAGCTTAAGTCCCCTTCATTCTTGGCTGCATTTTTTGTCACATTCTTGAGCATGTTCTTGTTCACTGGAGGCCAGATGACTCCCTTTGAGAGTTTCTCTTCAGACTGGATGTTAGTCTTACTCGAGGGAGGAATGTTCCCCTCACATCCCTGACCTTAGGTTTCATGTATACTTGGGTAAATTGTAATCATGTCGATATGTAATGATCTTGTGGACATTATGATGTTTCCAATCTACCAAATATTTCATTTTAACGGCTTTTCTTTTCGAAAGGTTTCCTAACTTTGCCCCATCGGCGAGGGCCTGCCACAATGAGGCTACTCGAATTTCAAGATGGCATAGTAAATACCCCAGGATCTCCTTGGGTCCCTTAATTGATAATGTTGATGAATTTTATTTTTACCCTTATTACGAGCGAGTGGGTGGGGTTTTCATGTGGGGGTCTTCCTAAACTTTCAGAGGTACCTTCTAATGTCCTTCTGATGTGGAGTCTATTTTTACTTGCCCCCACATCTCTGTGATGACTATGCTTCTTCCCTATACTCTTACCTTCTTGACTGATTTGCATCAAAGTGTCGAATTTTACCAATTTGAGAGGGTGAGGAGATAGTTCGGTTATGATCAAGGCATCCACTCTCCCACCTATCCTTCGAGCACTTCCCCTTCAGAGTTATACTTTGATACCTATACTAATTTTACTTTCGAGGAGATGCTACATAGAAATGATGTCCTTGGTATTTTTTCTACCTGCTCGAGATTACATTCCTTCATTTAGCTGCTCGTAGTTCATTTTGTGGCAGAGGTAGGTATCCTTGATCCAAAATTATGTGGTGGATGTTTCTCGAGAGATAATCACCACCAAGATTCCAAATAATGACAAGTATTTGGGCAAGAGGACCTAAAAGAAGCTATGGTATCGTAACACAGTATGAAGATACCTCTGGAGCACGTTCCTCCCATTTTAGTGTAACCCCTGTTCGATGAATCTATTTATATGAAGCATCCTGAGCCTCATCTAGTTAATGCTAAGGGAAAATGGAAGGTAAAAGTTTTAGGCATTCTAAAAAATAAAACATCCAGACACTAATGTGTCAAATTTTGTTCCTGCCCCTATCAGTACTCCTACTTCCCCTCCTTCTCCTGTGAGGATAAGAGCCAATAAGAAGAAAAAGAAGTTTGGTGTTGAGTCTGTTGCTCCCTCTTCTCTTCCAGTCCAAGGGTTAAAAAATGATACCCTTGAGGTTGAATAGACTTATCAAACTATTAGTGAGCAAGGCTATGAATCCTTTGGTATTTCAATATAGGAACCGTCCACTTCATCCATCCCTATAGCTGAAGGTACTTTAGCTAACTCATTTTTACTTAGTAAAACTTTTAGCCATGAGGCTTCACCTGCTGGTTCCCCTTCTCCTTCACTTTAATAGGAACTAATTGATTATGGAATCACCCCTTCCTATGATGACACGAATTCTTCTTTAAATGACATTGGTATCATTGATCCTCGTCATGATCACCAGTTCAACACTTATACATCATTGCCAGTTTTGATGGGTTCGGATAGTGAGGATGATGTTATAATTGTTTCCCCCTTTACCTCTCGCCCCACTATTTGGGAGCTTCTATATGTTCAAGCCCTTCCCCCTTTAACTTTAAGTACTTTTACTATTCCTATTTTTTCTTGACTTTGACTCATTTTTGCAATGATTCTTTAACTTGATTTACCTTTTATTCTTTTGACCAGGATATTTCTCTAAAGGTTATTGGTACCTCAGGGGTGAGGACCACCCTCTTTTCTTCTCATGTCCCAATTTGCAGAGCCCCTTTTTTCCCGAGAGGAACTCCTTGGTGGTTTCCTCGCGAATCCTTGCTCGAGAGGTTTGATTCTTGAAGACTAGATCTTGTATTTATCTTTTACCTGTTCAACTTTTTCATACATTCTCTCTTTTATTTGCATTGCATCTATCCACGATGTTTCGCACTTCTACAGGGGGGGTATTCTATTACCTCTCACTCTATAAAGGTTCTCATTATCTCTTAAAATACTTATCTTCTTTACGTTCTTCCTTTAGTAGATCGTGACTTTCCTTTTAATTTATCTATAAATTTGAACACCTATTAGGTGACCATAGCTTCTAGTCCATCTGCCAAGCCTCCTCCCACTTCTTCATCGGGCAGCTCTATTACTGACTCTTCTGTTACCCCTCTTACGGAGGTATCTTTGTATGTTTTTCCTTATATGTGTGTTGGCTCCTGTTTGTGACTACTCTTATCCTACCTTTGTCATTTTTGTCTTTGTTCTCTAGGGCTCTGTTTCACGTAGCCCTGACATTAGCATAGGGATACTCCTGACCACAGGCGTTATTATTCCTATACTGCCCCCTTCTAGGAGGGTATTTATCCTTAGAGTCTATTTTCCCTTGCACAGCACACCATTGGTTCAACCTCTTCCCATCCATCCTACCTTTAGTATGTCTACGAGTGAGCCTATTTCATAGGCTTCCTTTAGCGCATGCATTTATCTATTCTCTTTTATTTCTTCTCACTTGGTCTTTTATTCAAAAGCAATTTGTTGGCAAGCTGGCACGACCATCCCGATAGCTTCTATTGTTGGTCTGAGCTCTTCTATCCCTCCTAGGTTTTAGGAATTGATTATTCTCTTCATTAAATTTTAATAGCTTGTTATGTCTTGTCTAGTTTAATCACAACTTACATCTTACTTGTCTGCTCTTTAAGATAGTTCTAACACTGTAGCATTAGCCACTTTTAGTGTAGGCATACTAGTGAGAAGCTCAGCTGCCCCTTACCCCAGGTACTTACTCTAACTTTTCTTTTAAGACTTACCTTTTCTACATAGGCAATTCACTAATATTTATTTGTTTCCTTATCCAAATGCTAATATTGGTAAGACCCCCTTACCGGCGGGATCTGTTGGGAGTCTTGCGAAAGCGACTCCACGGGTACTATATCTTTTGTCTATAATTATTTATTTTACTATACAAGTGCTTGCTAACAATCCTATCCTTACTTGACTTTAGGCCACTGTGGTTGAGGTCCCTTTTTCTGCAGGACATGTCATGAGTACTGTGGAGGTGACTCCCTAGGTACTTTTTTGGCATATTTATTTACTATACTTGATTTTATGCGCAAGCATTTGCTAACACTTCCCCGTACCTCCATTTTCAGGTTAGTGCTACACTCGTTCCTATGACTGCGAAACACCCGGTTAGAATCGTTAAGGAGGCTTCCACGTACTTTACTTTGACGCACTTTTTTCTTTTTAACTTGCTTTTTTTGTGTAAGCGTTCATTAACACTTCCCCGTTTCCATATTTTCAAGTTAGTGCTGCGATTGTTCCAATGACTATGGAACAGTATGGGGAAGTTATTGTGAGGGAGCTATTTTCCTTGCTTTTACGGTGTAAGTTTATTACCATCACACCCATGTTTCTATGTTTTTAGGTTAGTGAGGTTGGTGCTCCTATTTCTGCGGAGCAGGGTGTGAGTGTTGTATTGATCACTCCTAAGGTATTATACAACAATTCCTAATTTCTTCGACTATTTGCGAAAGGTTTTTTTATGAGTAAGTGTTATATTATGGCTATAATTGTTTTTTATTTATATGTTGACACAGTACGCCTAGGAGGACCACCTCGTTTTGCAGGAAGCGTACTCACCCCTTTAGGGATGGTGGTAAACTTTATACTTCTTATTTCTTCTCTATGTGGGGTTATCTAGATGTTTTTCTTCCTTTCCTTGACTTACTATTAATATGCTCTTTGTTTTCAAGATCCTGCGAGCGAGTTTGTTAAGGTGACTAATGAGGATGGGACTAGCTCTGAGGCCACTCGCTTTGACAGTGCAGTAGATTTTGGTGAGGAGTCATCCTTTCTACCTTTTGATCTTAATTCCAGGAACACGGTCTGTGATGACATTGAGCTAGAGTCTCTCGAGTCTTTTATGAGGGATATGGGGCGCGAGGAGCATCCCAAAAGGTTTAGAAGTCATGAGTGACAGGTGTTAGATATGATCTTAGAGAACCATCCTTCGACTTTTACTTCTCAAAGTGTTCTCAACTTCAATAGCCTCACTATATTTAACGTGAAGGCCCTTGCCAGTCATATCCATGACTTTCTGTCTACTCCTCTGGCCGACCTGATCAATGTTAGGACTTAACTTATTTTACAGGCCCTCCATGATCTTCAGAGAGTCAACCATTTTCATTTGGATTGGATTGACATTGCAATTCACCGCTTCCTGAGTGTTCCTTTTAGGAAGATAATGAGTCTTCATGGATCCAGGCAATCCAGAACTCAGCAGCGTCAGGCTCAGGCCACTCATATCCTGGGCCAAATTCAATTGCTAGAGGCTAAGTTGTCGAAGCTTGAGGATGGTGACACTAATGATGAGGCCAAGATGGTCAGACTAGAGGAGTAGTTCATACAGGAGGCAGGTCCCTCTTACACTAACATGCATTTGCAAGAGAACCTTTTTTTTATTTTATCTAGTTGATAGATTTTGAGATGTAGACTTTTCCTTTCTTCTATGTAATTTTTTTTTCCTCTTTTATATGTAAAGGCTATTCTTATATCAATGAAAACAATCATTTTGTCTTCAATTATTTGTTTTTCTTCTTTCCTCTTCGTTACTCAACATTTGTTTATTATGATTTGCTATCTTTTCTATGAGAACCTTAGTTCGTTGAACTACCCTGTAGTCTGTGGGGTACTTGCACCTGATCTGAGTAAGTTATTATTTTTAATTTAGGTACTTGCCCCTCTAACTGTGGGGTACTTGTCATATATACATTTTTAGGGAATAACTTGGAGGGGTTGGCCCCTTCTCCTTCCCAAATAATCAAAGGATAACAATGTAAGTAAGTAAAGATAATAACTATTTATTTTGTAATAAAATTGCCCCTAGTTTGCCGGGTCCTTGTTCCACATTTTACTTGGGAACTTTTGAACGATAAGAAAAAATCTTAGAGTGGGTGGGCCCCCTTCTTCGCATTCTTATGCAATCAAGCAAATAGTTATTTAGAATGTAAGTTAGAGCTTGTTCTTAGATTATAAATATACAGTAAAAATAATAATAATAATAATAATAATAATAATAATAATAATAATAATAATAATAATAATAATAATAAATCTTTTATTATTATTAGGAGGGAAACCTCCTACGAGTCTGTGGGATATTTTAATTGTTGTGTCTATAGGAACTATTCTCAGTATACTTTATCTTTGGGAAAGGTGTACCCCCAAGTATAGTGAGCAAATTTCCTTACATCCCGGACCCTATTATAAACTTTGAAATTTTAAAATATGCTCAGTCTATAAGAGGGTTCCACTATATTTTCTTTAAAAATGCAACATTAATCTGGGTGCACCCACACAACTTATTAGTGAGTGCGTACGCATTGTCTATCAATAACCCATGAAGGTAAATAAATCATGTACAAACTTTCGAATATTGGTCAAAATAACCGGTATTCATTTTTTTGTACTATAGTCAGTGTTTATATTGTTTACGAAGATTGTTCTCATGATCTTCTTTACAAAAGAACATTTTTATACTAGAGAAAACTGGTCAAACTTATTAAGAGAAATGAATCTTGCTAAGATCTAGTCATAATAATTCTTTAACCACTTACAGTTGATGGACTATAGGTATTCACTCTTAGGCTCAGATATTTGGCGGTAACCTAACTTGCCTACCCCTCCTACCATAAAGGGGCCTTCCCAGTTTGTCTTCAATTTAGACGCTGACATGCTCCATAGGTGGTGAGTGGATGACCATAACACCAAGTCCCCTACTTGGAACTCCCTTGGCTTAATCGACTTTTCATAAGCCCTAGATAGCTATTGTGTGTATAAATTGAAGTTCTCCTTTGAATTTGATGATGCTGTAAACAACACCACCAGTAAGAGGTGTTAATAATGTCAAGCTAGCAATAACAATGGCAGCACAAGAGTAAATATCTAGTAGAGGTAGGTGAAGAAAAGAGGAGAAACACTAGTATATAAGTGGTTCAGCCAATCTGGTCTACGTCCACTGTGAGGGTGTGAGTAATTTCACTAGATGAAGGCACTAATGGCCATAGATACAATCTCTCAAGCTCTCTCTCTCTACTATGTAAACCAATAGAGTTTCATCTAGGGTTGAAATTATTGATCCATTTACAAGGTAGAGGAAGACCTCTATATATAGTGCTTGGGGGTGTAATGCACCCCGTAAGTATGCAATGAGCATGTGTATGAGGATCGCACCAGTATCCTGATGACACCTGGCTGATCTTATGCAGATAGTGATGACCACAATATTCCCTCACGTGAGGGGAATGATTCGGTTATAACTATTTGCTCACGTGTTCCAAACCTCCCATGTGCTTGCATGTGCTCGGACCTGTGCCATTGACCGATGTAACCTCGTCCTGGTCGAGTACGAGGTTGGTGAGTCCGATGGTGTTTCTTTGTCTATTAATAACCATAATGACATCAGCCAGGAAGACTAGCCGAGGTAAGGTATGAGGTAGGATGTAACACCGGCTCAAACCGAGTATGATGTTGGCACTAGGTTGATCTCATAAGACGCTATTACCCTCGGCTGTTGTTCAATCGAGGCTGGTCAATAACGGGCCGACCTTGTGGGATACGACCTTTCTGATGGCTGTTGTGAGATTCTTATCAACTCGGTTGTGAGACAGGTTGAGGTTAGTGACCCTGAGTACGAGGGTAAACTTTGGGCATATCAATCACCCTTAGCCCTTAATCGTATGTGAAGAGATGGCTAAAGGATATGTATATATGCTCGGTTAATGGAATGTGTGAGTAGTCATTTGGACACATGTCAAGATGGGAACTAGACAACATTTTCCCCAAGATAGAAACTGATGCGACGGTGACTTTTAGGATTTTGAGGTGAAATGATGAGTTATCTTGGTTTTTGCGCCTAATCATCACGAGGGTTTAAATTGATATCTTTCTCCTCTTTCTTATTTCTTCCCTTTTCTTCTCGTTTTAGAGCAATTCTTCTGCAACTTTCCCTTCAAGAATTATTTTATCCTTCTTGCATCCATGGTTCTTTGTGCTTAGGCTCCTCTTCCATCTTTCATACCCACTCAGGTATCATTTTCCTTCTCTTTCTCTTCATTTGTTAACTTTCATTTCATAGTTTAATATTTTTCGATTTCTTTTCCTCTTTTAGACGAGGGTCTCTACAATTATTAGGTGGTTTTAGGGCTAGGACTGCAGTGTTTGGGTGGCACTAGGGCCATCCCAGGTCCTTCTGAGGTCGTCTCAGTCATAAATCTCCTCCTTTAGGTTTTTCGGTGACCTTCCGATCATCTTCTCCGGTGAACTAGCTTTAGGTGTTCCTGGTGTTTTTGGGGAGAACCATTTGGATTCCTTGTTTGATCTTTAGTTCAAGTAGCACAAGTTGTTGGCTTGTTTGCAGTTTGGGCCCTTCCCTAAGTGTAGTGTCATCTTCCATACGCTCAGACCCTTGTACCAACTTATAAAATAATTCCCATCTCTTCCTGAGAAGACCTTTAAGAAGATTAGGCAGATAGATCTAGCCCAGGAGGAAGCTCATAGGGCTGAGGCCTTTCCCCTCAGACTAATCTTTCCTCCTCCTTTAAAGGTCATATACCCTGAGCCTGGAGAGCCTACTGATCCCGCAGAGGTTCTTGAACTAATGTCTGAGGATAACGCTTCTTCAGACCCAATGTCAATGTTTGAGGCTGGTGAATCTGTAGACTCTTTTCAAGAGGCTATGTATTATTCTCCTAGGCATGGTGAGGTTTCGGAGGACGCTGAGGTTTCAATTAGAGCCTCATCTCATATAGAAGCTAACACTTCACGTATATATCCTTTTATAGAGATCGTAGGGCCCAACGTAGTAACTCCACCTCCCATTGATGCCATTCCGCTATCGTCTTCCACCGTGGTTGAGTTTGCAAAGAGGTTTCCTGATGGTGTCTTAACCACTACCCAGGATGACGCTGTTGTGGATGGTAATTATGGTGAGGAGATTGAACTTGATACCTTTGAGGCGGCCAAGTATGAGAGTACTATGAACGAGTATGACCTTCTTTCTTTCAAGAACCTCTATTCCATAGATTCTTCAATCATACTTCAAAACCTCTTAGTGATGAGAGGGCCTTCGATGGACGAGATGGATAAATCTGTGTTTATGAGCAGATGTTTAAGTTGGGCTTTAATCTTCCTATCCACCCAACCATCAGACCTATACTCTCCCACATAAATCTTGCCCCCTTTCTAACTGTCCCCAAATGCCTGGAGGGTTATGATTGGGGATATCGTCCTTTGGAGGGTTGTTCACCATTCAGACCTTCCAGTTAGAGTTCTTACATGTTGTTAAATTCCCTCGTCTGCCAAAAACCACCCCACCTACTACCACTTCTTAGCTAGGAAATCAGAGAAGAAGATGCTCTTGGTTACCCAAACTTAAAATCATAATTAGAAACCTCGATACTTTTTTATTTTTGGGGCATAGGAATTTGGTTTAGATGAGGCTTCTGGAACGTCAGTTATAAGGACCCCTCTGAGATGGGGGAAGGTCTCCCTTACTGCTAAAGCCGACCTTGGACTTAGCCATGACAATTACAAGAATATTGAGGACCTTTGAAATCAGGGCGAGAAAGGTCATCTCGTTAAATATGAGCATCTGATGACCCCCTATTACCTTTCTCAGACAGGTTTGGGGGGTGGTCCCCTACAAGAGCTTCGTAAGTCTTCATTTTTCTTAACCAAGTTATACCTCTTATATTTTTTATCTCTAACTAACTAACTCAGAGACTCATCTTTTGCAGAGAGCCCAGCAGGCATACCAGACGAGTTTTGGGAAATGTCGGCACCCAGTTTAGTCAAGCTCATGGAAAAGCGAGGTGGTAAGAGTTCACTACCACCGACATCAAAAAAGAATGTTGGAACCTCCAGGGTAGATGCTAACAAAAAGAGGAAGTCCACGGATGACCCGACGCATACGAGGCTGAGCATGACTCAGGCCAAGGATCGTGCCATACCCATTTCTATAGACGATGCCCTAGCTGCTCGTCTATCTCAGCTCAAAATCGGAGATAGCTTGATCTGACATTGTCTGAAAGCTATCAATGCTATTGGTATAATAATAACTGAGGAAGACAAGCATTTTCTACACGCATTGGATGTCCCTTTATTGGTCGAGTTTTCTCTCCACAAGTCAATCCAGGTATCAATTTTTTGCTCATTTGCTCACAAGTGTGACATCGGCTTTTTATAAATTATAACTCATATATGTGCATACGTCTGATCTTCTTCTGCAGGGTGTCTTGTCTTTTCATCGTCTTGTTGATTGGACTTTGAAGAAGATCCCCCTTATAGAGATGGGTAAGGAAGTTGAGAATTTCAGGCTTCTCTGAATGCAGAGGTTGAAAGGTTGAATGGAGTAATCAAGAAGAGGGACAGTCAGTTATCTCATCTCAATAAGGATCACATCAAGGCTCTGAAGGCCAAGGATGATGTTCTTCAGTCTAAGGTTGATGTTGAAGTTAAGGCTTCTTTGGAAGATGCTACTGAGAAGACCATCGAGAACTATAAGGTCTCTGACGAATTTGTTAGCTTTGGCCTTGAGTACCTAGATTCGGGCATCAAAGCGACTGGAAAATGAGCAGCCATGAAGGAGAATGAGTCTGGGAGCTTGACTATTGATGATTTTATTAGTCTCGACTTTGGAGACCCTCGGTTTTTTTCAAAGAAATTGAAGAGGGTGATGTTTCTCCAATCAAGACTACTCCTCTCGAGGTTACAGAGACTGAGGATGCTACTCATCATGATGATGGATTTGAAGTCACAAACATCGGCCTTGACCAGACGACTGATGTTGTTGGTGGGTCGGGTCCCACCGAGACATAGGCTCTTTTGCTAGTGAAGCTTTTCAATAGTTGTAATTTTGATGAACTTTTGTCTATAATTCTTGTTTTTATGAACTCTGATGGCTTCTTGACACTCTAGCTTGTAACTCTGAATCCTTTTTATGATAATCATAAGTAGTTCAACTTCTTCAGACTATTTTGCTTCATACGATGTTTTGTTTAAAATTTATATGCTGTTGTTACCCTATAATTATGATGTTTACCTCTTATTTTTACCAAATAATGATGTAAAAGGTCTGAGGTCACCAAATCATGGTGTTTTACCCTCATATTCTCACCAAATAATGATGTTAAATGTCTGGAGTCACCATATTATGATGTTTTACCTCTTAAACTTTCACCAAATAATGATGTAAAAGGTCTGAGGTCACCAAATCATGGTGTTTTACCCTCATATTTTCACAAAATAATTATGTTAAAGGTCTGAGGTCACCATGAAATGGATGCTTTACCTCTTAAATTTTCACCAAATAATGATGTAAAAGGTCTGAGGTCACCAAATCATGGTGTTTTACCCTCATATTTTCACCAAATAATGATGTAAAAGGTATGAGGTCACCAAATCATGGTGTTTTACCCTCATATTTTCACCAAATAATGATGTTAAAGGTTTGAGGTCAACATATTATGGTTTTTTACCTCTTAAAATTGCGCCAAATAATGATGTAAAAAGGTCTGAGGTCATAAAATTATGATATTTCACCTCATTTTTTTCTAACTTAATGATGTTAAATGCACACATCGGAGCAAGAGCATTAGCATAATGTTGCTACTTTTTCATTGACATCCTCTATTTAAGTTTATACATGTATTACAAATAGAATAACAATCACAACATCATAAGTAATATTTCTTTAAGTGATCGGTATTCCAAGAGTGGGATAAAGGTTCTCCTTCCAGATTTTCTAGTCGGTAGGTACCAGGTACAACCTCATCAATTACCCTATAAGGATCATGCCAATTAGGATGGATCTTATTTATTTGTTTCCATGTCTTCTTTAGGACTAGGTCCCCCACAGCTATCAGCCTTGACTTTACCCTCTGATTGTAGAATGTCGTAGTTCTCTGCTAATAGGCTGTCGTTCTCATCTCTGCATCCTTTCATCTTTCCTCAATCAAATCAAGATCTATTCTAATTTCTTACCCAATCCTCTGAGGGTCATATGTTTGAACTCTATGAGTGGGAAGTCCTACCTCTGTTGGGATGACAGCCTCTGAGACATGGGCTAACATAAATGGAGTTTCTCCTATTGGTGTCCTCGTTGTCGTCCTGTAGATCCAAAGCACGACATATACCTCCTCTATCCATCTTCCTTTGGCCTCTTCCAACCTCTTTTTTATCCCATCAAGATTGTTCAATTTTTGACCTCAGTCTGGACGTTTGCTTGGGGTCGGCCAGGAGAAGAGAATAACTACTCGATTCCCACTCTTTTGCAGTATTTTTCTAAGGATATGTTCTTGAATTGGGTTCCATTGTCGGGTATGAGGGTGTTTGGAAGACCATACCTGCATATGATGTTCTTTCAAATGAACTAGAAGGTCTTCTGCTCAGTGATTATGATCATTGGCTCAACTTCTACCCATTTTGAGAAATAATCAATTGCCACTATTAAGAATCAGTAGTTATTTACAACTCTTGGCAGGGGTCCAACCAAATCAATGCCCCATAATGTAAATGGAAAAGGGAAGATAATTGAAGTTAAAAGTTGGTGAGGCTGATGAGGGATAGTGGAGAACCTTTGGCACTTATCACACATCTTCACATATGCAGCTGCATCTTTGGCCAACGGCCTTCCTCCTATGTGACTAGAATAAGATCCCTCATGCACATCATGCAAGATGTGTGGAACCTCTGAAGGGTGGACACATCTGAGGAGAGGGAGAAGGAATCCCTTTTTATACAGGACATCTCCTATAATTGAGAATTTAGAAGCTCTGAACCTCAGCTTTCTCCTTTTTAACTTCGACTCTGGAAGCTCTCCCTTTCTCATGATCTGATAAGAGGATCCATCCATGAGGCTCCCATACTCAGATTTAGGCAGGGTTTAGCAACCTCTTCCTCTTCGATGGTCGGCTTGAGAAGAATCTTAACTTGCACTGTTCTTTTTATGTTTATCCTTGTTGTTGAGGCTAACCTTGTGAGTGCATCAGCTCGGTTGTTATCTAATCGAGGTATCCTCTTCATCTTAACTTCCTTGAAGCTTTTTAGCATCGTTCTCACCCTCTTCAGTTATTTGTCCATCCTTTCATCTTTGGCCTCATACATCCCCAGGATTTGGTTCACGACTAACCTTAAGTCACTGCGGACTAAGAGCTGACCGACATTGAGGGCTTTTGCCAAAGAGAGACCTGCTATTAATGCCTCATACTCTAACTCATTATTAGAAGCTTTGAAGTTGAATCTCAACTCATATTTAATATCAGTACCATTCGATGCTGACACTATCAAACCTGCTTCACTTCCATTTTCACAAGACGATTCATCAATGAAGAGGTTCCAAATGGTTACATTTGAAGAGAAGTTTCCCTCTGATAGGGCCTCTTTCTTTAAGAGGTATCTCTCTTACTCATTCTCACCTATTCTCTGCCTGGCTATACTTGTCTTAGCCTTGTAAGGTGTTCGGTCGACATTTCTCTCTTCTGGCTCATCTGAAGCCTTTTGATTAATCTCAATCTCGGCCTCATCCCAGGTAAACTCGGCCACAAATTCCACGAGTGCTTGTCCCTTGATGGAAACCCTGGGTTTATAAAAAATATCATATTCCGCCAACTCGATTTCCCAGGCCATTAGCCTTCCTGACTTCTCAGGCCTATGGAGGACCTGTCTGAATGAGGAATCAGTGAGGACGATCATGGAATGGGCTTGAAAGTATGGATTTATTTTCCTAGAAGCATGTATTAAAGCATTGGATAACTTTTCCATCTGAGGGTACTTTTTCTTAGACCCCTAGAGTGCCTTGCTATTGAATTACACTGGTCTCTGCACTCCATCCTCTTCTCTCACTATTACAGCACTGATGGATGACTCTGAGATAGCTAAATTTACGTTTATCGTCTCTCCCTGAACTGGTCGAGATAGGAGTAGAGGATAATCGAGGTAGAACTTGAGCTCTTTAAAGCTTTGTCATATTCCTCATTCCATTCGAAAGCCTTTTTAAGAACTTTGAAAAAAGGAAGACATTTATCTGTAGCTCTTGAGACGAACCTGTTAAGCTCAGCAACTCATCCGGTTAGCCTCTGAATGTCTTTGATAGTTATGGGCGCCTTCATTTCCAATAAAGCCTTGATCTTCTAGGTGTTAGCCTCTACTCCCCTTTAGTTGACGATGAATCCTAAAAAATTTCCTGCTCCTACCCCGAAGAAATATTTGGCCGGGTTGAGCTTTATTCTGTATTTGTCCATGGTGTTAAAAGTTCTTTCAAGGTCGGCCACATGAGTGTCAGCCTTCATACTCTTCATCAACATGTCGTCCACATAAACTTCCATGGATTTATCTATCTGATCTTCGAGCATCTTATTTACAAGACGTTGGTAGGTCACCCTTGTATTCTTCAGGCCAAAGGGCATGACCTTGTAGAAATATGTCCCCTTATCTGTGATGAATGTTGTCTTCTCTGAGTCTTCCGAATTCATGAAGATTTGACTATACCCGAAATATGCATCCATGAAGCTCATAAGCTCATATCCTGCTGTGGCATCCACCATTTTATATATACAAGGCAGGGGGAAACTGTCTTTGAGGCAAGACTTGTTTAAATCAGTGAAGTCTACACACATGCTTCATTTCCCATTGCTTTGGGTACTATAACAGTATTAGATAACCACTCAGGGTATATTACTTCTCTGATGAACTTAGCCTCTTCAAGATTTTTAACCTTGTCTCTGATGAAATCATACTTCTCTCTTTAGTATGCTAGTATTCTCTGCTTGATGGGCTTGGCATCTTTTACAACATTGAGTTTATGGCACATAATCTCAGGATTAATACCTGGCATGTCTGAATGGTTCCAGGCAAAAACACTTTGTCTCTTCCTTAAAATCTTTACTAGTTCCTCCTTGATCTCATACTTTAGGGCTTTACCGATTTGGATGGTTATTTTGGCTCGTCCTCATTGAGGACGATGGATTCTACCTCCTTCGCGGCCTCTCCCTTTTTTTAGCGTTGTTTCATCCCTAGGATCAAGTGTGTCGATGTTGTACGTGGTTATTGCCCTCTTATGAGCCTCTCTCTCTTATGCAGAGTTGAAGTACCATTCATGTGCCGATGTTTGGTCACCTTGAACTTCCCTTACTTTATAAGGAGTCAGGAATTTTAGCATTTGGTGGACCGTTGAAGGCACGGCCTCAAATTCCTTGAGGGCTACTAATCCTATAATGAGGTTGTAAGCTGATAAGACATTTTCATCCATCACAAAGAAATCGATTTTTCTGGTTAACCTCTTAGGCCATTCATCTCCCATTCTCACATACATTTCATATATGCCCAATAGATGAACGTTTTCACTGCTGAAGACAATCAAGGGATGATGATAAGGGGTGAGACTATCTCTGTTGAGGCCCAAGATCTTGAAATAGGGCTAAAATATAACGTCTGCAGAGCTACCTCCATCAACAAGGATCCTCTAAACTTAACACCCATGAACCCATGTGGTGATGACTAGAGGGTCATCGTGGGGAGCTAAGATAACCTTGAAATCATGTCGTGAGAAGATGACTACAAGGTTGTCCATATCTACCTTCTTTCTCTTCTCATTTTTAACTTCTGTAGAAGATAAGTTCACAACCTTGGTTTTTGTCACTACTTTAACCTCTTCCACATGAGCCTTGTGATCAGTTACCTCTGAGCAACCCCCTATAAGTCCTCCATATATAGTGCTCACACCAAAAGAGATCATACTGACCCTCTTCATGGGGATATTATCATCTTTTGGTAGGAGGTCAGGGTCGTCATCATCATCATCATCTGATCCATCAGCTCTTCTGGCAGGGGCATCTTCCCGACATTTATCATTTCTTTTCTTTTGGGGGTCGTCTCTTCCCCCCTTAGAATCTCTACCACTCACATACTTTTTGAGCTTTCCATACTTCAACATTTTCTCAATCTCTTCCTTCAGGGCTAAACACTTGTCAGTCAGATGGTCGTGATCTTGATGGAACTCATACCATAGATTCTTGTTTCTATTATATGGAGGAGCCTTCTGCTTCTTCATCCATCTCAGGGATCTATCATTCTTTATTTCATTGAGGATGTGTTCGCAACTCACAGTTAAAGGAGTGTAGTGTGCACCCACCTCTGGTGCTACCATAGCTGAAGGGGATACCAACATCTCTTTGATTTTCTCAAATGTTTCTCGCCTTCCTAAATCCATTTGGCCTTTTCTTTTATCATTAGAGTAAACAGATGGGTCACTTCCACCAGTTCTAGTATGTATCTCCTTAGGTAAGAAACCTTCCCTAAGAAACTTTAAGCTACCGATGGCTTTTTGGTGGTGGCATCAGTAGGATATCATTCTTCTTTTCTTCATCCACCTACACTCTTTGTCGATTTAATAAAAAACCTAAGAATTTTCACTCTGTTACCCCAAAAGTGAATTTTGAGGGGTTCATCCTCATTTTGTACTTGCGTCATCTTTCAAACACCCGCCTTAGATCTTGGATGTGCAAGCTTTCCTTCTTTGACTTTACCACTAGCTCATCCACGTAGTATTCTAATATGTAAGGAAATAGATCATGCAATATGGCCATCATGGTACACTGATATGTGGCACCCACATTCTTTAGCCTGAATGGCATGACGATATAATGGAAGTTTCCCAATGGAGTGCAAAAATAAGTCTTTTCGGTGTCAGCCGGATCCATTCTAATTTGGTTATAGCCTACGTACCCGCCCATGAAACTATACATTTCATGGTGTGTAGTGGATTCCAGCAAGCTATCAATATTGGGTCGTGGAAACTCATCTTTCGGGAAAGCCCGATTTATATATCGAAAGTCTACACAAATCCTTATCTGGCTCTTATCCTTCCTAGCTATAGGTACAATACTGGAGAGCCATATTGGGTGTTGGATGGGCGATCTTGAGGTCCAACTATGCTTTGTATGTGCGAGTGGCTTGCCTTACTATAAGGGCATTAGTAAGGACATTCAATTTGAGAGAAATCACTTATGGGTCAGTCCCAGGCATTTTTGTATAGTTCCATGCAAACACGCTCGTGAATACCCTGAGCAAACTAACAATATCTTCTCTCTATTTTGGATTTAGCCCCTTGGAGATTAGAATGCATCTTCCTTCTTCCCCTTTTAATCCCAAGTTTATTTCCTCTATCTCTTGGAGCTTTTCCCTTAGCCCATCCTGCATGCACTCAGGTTCCTCTTCTGGTTCCTCTATGTGTTCAATAATATATATTATCTTCTGGTCCCAATACGTTCCTTGTGAAGACCGTTATAAGAGAAAATAACTTTCTCGTCTGGGAGTAAAACTATCTTGCAAGGGTAAGGTGGTCTGGACACTTCCTCACATTTCATTTTTCTTCTTATGGGATCACTCTTTGACCCAGTCAGTCGTAAATAGTCTTTCTTGGTTGATCATGTCCTCCAACCACCAGTGTCCCCTCTAACCTTCTTGTTTAGTTTCTTCTCTCTTTATCTATCTCGGTGTAGAATGCCTCATTCACCAGATGGGCCTCCTCTATAGAAAATTATTTCTCTGTTTCTTTTATCACGATCTCATTACCGCGAATACTGGCCTTAGCGCACTAATGATATATTAAGGGAACTATTTCATGACTGTGCATCCACACTCACCCTATCATAAGCTGGTAGTCGGTATTAGCGTTAATGATATGAAACTTAATATAAGAAGTGAAGTTACCCAACTTGATTACCACATTCACATATCCTAGCGACTGCATGCTAGCACTATCAAAAACATAAATCACCAACGACATTGGTACTATCTTCTCTTGAGAGATGTCTGTCCCATACAATATTCTTATCGACATGATATTGATGGATGCTCCTCCATCCATTATAACTTTAGGAAGAAAATTCGATTAATATAGGCTATTACATTGAGAGGATGATTGTGAACATAAGGCACTTGCCTATCTTATTCAGATAAAATCACCTGCGAGATGTATCTTTTGATCAATCATCCTATGGGACCCTGCCAATTAAGAAAGGGATCCACTCGCTATTGGATTGATTCTAGAATCCTCTTTGTGATGACCACACGGGTGTCATTCTTCACCACAATTTGGTTGAAGAACCACTTAAATTTTGGGATCCTTGTTATAGTTGCACACTCTGAATCTAACTCCACTACGTATGTTTGTGCATTTCTTACATACTCTCCCTTGGATGTTCCACACTCGTCAAGGGAAAAAACTAAATATGATCTACCTTCCAAGGGGTTCACTTACTCAAATCCCTCATTTTCCTCCCCTTCTCTATCAGCACTAGTTAACCAAACTTCACACATATTCTTGTTGCTCCACCATTCTTTCAATTCTTGAGATTCTTTTACATCGTACGCCACCACCATGTTTGCACTGCCGTTACAATGGACTGGGAGGGGATTTTCTTTATCTTCTACAGTGGTATTTGGAGTACCATTATCCACTTGATCACCAATAATCCTTCGTAAGTAAAAATAGTCTTTAGTAGCTTGTTGGACCCTTTGGTGGAGCTCGCCAAATTTTACATATATGTTGTCTATGAAGCACCTTATACTCTTGACTCACTTGAGTCTATATTGTATAAGTGTTCATCTAGTTTGAAAATTGTGACAAAATTGTGTTTATCCTAGAATCCAAAGAACCCCAGAGCCTGGTTTGCTATTTCATCTTTCTTGATTAATTTATCTAGACCATATTACCAACACTCACACACAGTAGAATTGATCTCATACATTTCATATTGCATATAATTATGTGTACATATGTTGAGTGTGTTTAAATCCCTAAAATTGGTTTTTAATATTTTTTTTGGGATTTTATAAACATTCAAAATAAGTTTTTCTTTAATTAAAATTTGTATTTAAAAAGTTTTTGGGGTCAATCTGAAATTAAGATTCAATGGTTATATTGGCTATAAGTTACATTGGGTAGAATCCGAAAGCGGCAGAGACTTCAGAGTGTGTTTGCAATTAATTTTAGACGCGTGTTTGATCTCTTGTAATTGCCCAACATCTATTATCTTCTAATTGGTGGAGTGTGTGTTTCTTTATAGAGAGTAATCCAGCGATTGTTTACAACCCTTGGATCGTTTTTATCAACGATCTGCACGTGCTCTTTTTTATTTTTGATAATCTCTGTGATCCCCATTTGAACCAATCAGGAGAGTTTCAATCACTGCATATCGTGAACCCTTGGATCAAAGTCAATCAACCTTGACTTCATCTGAACCATTGATTTTGAACCTTATTCTGGAATCTTCTCAGTCTCCTATAAAAGGACCCCTTCACTCAGCCTTCTAAGACTTTTTCCATTTCTTCGTTTGGAGAGAAAAGAGAGAGAAAGAGAGAGAAAGAGTTAGAAACCCTAATCCTAACCCTAAATCGTCAAAACCTTTTCAAACCTAAACCTCTTTCCAAGTCTTGTATATAAGAAACACAACCTTGAGTGTTTGAGTGGTTGAGAGTTGGTTTGTTTATTTGGTTTGTTGCTGTAACCTCTTTGTTCTTAGATCTTGTGTCCAACTTAAACATTTTTCTTTGATCTAAGTTTCTGATTTATAGAAATTTCATATCTAAGTACTTCATGTTACATTTCACTTAGATTTACATATTTCATTTCTCAGCTTGAGAAATATATTGTTGATTCTTTTCTACAAATGTTTTTAACCTTGAAATCAGTAACAATGTTTTCTGTTTCTAGTTCTCTTGAAACAAAACCTTTGACCAAGTTTGGAATCGCACTTGGTGATTTTCAATCTCAAAAATCTTTTCAAAATTGAGACTGATTAAGATCTTGATATGTCTTATGAGGAAGATAGCCGTGGATTCTGGGATTATTGTAAAAGTCAAATAAGGTTAAGTTTTGTGAGAAGAGAGAAAAAGAAAAATCACAGCATATAGCCCTTATACGTAATTTGTTAGGACTGGTTGTATATGATAAGTGTGTGTGTGTGTGTGCATGCATGTGTTAGAGATCTCCTCCACAAACATTATCACCCAACCACACTAAACGTGTTGGTAATAAGATCTTGAGAACAAGAGTCGACATAAAGAACTTGAACAAATTGGAAGTTAGCAAACTGAGAGGACAACAT
Source organism: Sambucus nigra (assembly GCA_949130495.1). NCBI lineage: Eukaryota > Viridiplantae > Streptophyta > Magnoliopsida > Dipsacales > Adoxaceae > Sambucus > Sambucus nigra. The sequence goes on along the minus strand of OX422217.1, from coordinate 328,758,582 downwards.
CAACAATCAGAAGTTATAAGGACACCAGAGGGTACATTCCTAAACATATATAGGTCTGAGTTGTATGCATGTTTGTTATATAGTTTGTAACTGTTAAAATTTGTTTATAGTGGAATTTTGGTTTACTTCGTAGAGGGAGTCGTGAATGTTTCCTCAGTTGGGTGAGGTTTTACCACGTAAAAATCCATGTTCTTAATCTTTCTACATCTCCTCATCTCATTCTTAGTTATGATGGGTTTAAAGTTTTTTAAACTATTTTATTAAACATGTTAACCAAGTCATGAACAGATCTCGTACATACTTTTGTTAAACACATCTTGTGTTCAATTAGTTTTGGTTTTTAAGAAAAGAGTTTCTTCAAAAAATTGTTCGGAGTTACTTAAATAGTTTAATTTTATATTAAACGTCTTTAGTAACAGATTTTCAATTGGTATCAGGGCTTTGTAAACTTCTTTTAAAGAGATCCTGTGTTTCTGAAATTATTTTCTGAAAATCAAACATGGACGAGAAAAATGAAAGATTTGGTAACTTGACCAGACCTCCTATGTTTGATGGAACCAATTTTGCTTACTGGAAAGTAAGGATGATTGCTTTCATTCAAGGAACTTTGGGAGCTGATGTCTGGGACATTGTTGAAAATGGATACATTTTTCCTACTAAACCAGCCACTGAAGGAAGTAATAAGAGGATTAAGAAAGTATTAAGTGAGTTCACTCGAGAAGAGAAACAGGTTTCTCGCAACAATAACAAAGGAAAGAATGCCATATTTATGTTTATAAGTGAACATGAGTTCAAAAGAATCTCATCCTATACCACTTCTAAGGAAGCTTGGGACACCTTGGTTACTGCTCATGAAGGTGACACTAGAGTTAAGGCCGCTAAAACACAAATGCTCATTCAACAGTATAACTCTTTAATTATGTCTGAATATGAGTCATTTGATGACTTCTATATGAACTTGACTGATATTGTGACAAAACTGCATGCTAATGGGATAACATATGACTGACAAGAAATTGTATCTAAAATTCTGAGATCATTACCACAGAATTTTGACAACAAAAGATATGCTATTGAGGAAATGTGTGATATAAATTTCACTCTTGAATTACTCGGTAGTAAATTAAGAACTGTGGAAATGGAACTATAATTTAAGAAACAATTGACCCAGTCCCATAGGAAACAGACTAGTTCCAATCTGAGCTTTTCTTCTAAGATGATTAAACTTGAGTTTAACATTCCCAATGATGACTCTGATGAGGAATGAGATATAGAGAGTTTGGACAATCCTATTTCCTTAATGTCAAAATAGTTTAAGAAAATAATTAAATTTAGAAACAATATGGCAAATAAACAAGGCAAGTCCAATTATCCAACTCCCTTTAATCACAAACCTCATGAGAAAAGTCATGACAAACATCACAAGGATTATCACACTAAACCTAACAGAGACATTAAGAAGACTGAATGCTTTAGATGTGGTAAACTAGGACACATTGCACAAGACTGTAGAGTTAACTTGAACACTCAAAACAAACACACTAGAACCAACATTTGCAAGACATGGGACGATTCAAGTGACTCTGAAAATGAGGAACCTGAGTCATCTGATGTTTTTAACCCTTGCATGTCTTTCTTTGCCAAGATTATCTATAACGATGATATGCCTGTGTTTGTTAGTGAGGATGAATTTAGTAATTCTACTTCTGATGTTTCGAATCATGCTGTTACTGGTTTAGATGCTTTAATTACTGAGAATATTGCTATTTCTGCCTCGGGGTGTGTGAGTCAAAGGGAAAGCGATAATGACGATGTCAATGGGTGTGTGAGTCCAAGAAATGAAGCCTTAGGGGTCACTTCACACACCACACTAAGTGACTTGGACAATGAGGATCTCCCAGTTATTCACACACTTTATGCTAAAACTCTCAAGAAAAGCACTAGACTAGAGAAGGCTGTGAAAGATCTCACCAAGACGTTAGAAGATCTAAGCTTGATGGTCAAACTTAATGCTGAAGAGTATATTACCCAATGTCTAACTCATGAAAGTGAAATCAAAATGTTTGATCAAAAACTCAGAAACTTGACTAAAACAAATGAAAATCTGGAGAAAAAATACAAAGGGACATTTGTTAGAATTGGAACAAACTAAAGAAAAGACAGCAACTATTTTCAAAAAATTTACAAAATTTGAAAATAACTCAAACTGTTTTGATGGATTTGTTGCTGAATTAAAAACCAATTCTGATGATCGAACTGGAATAGGATTTTGCCCCAATTTGAAGATACAAACAAAATCTTTTGAACCTATCAAGTTTGTGTCAGGAGGTAAAAGACCTATTGAAACCTGCCCAGATTTTCTTTCTCTAAAAACTGAGTTTGACTCAAAACATCAAATTTTAACATTGGGGAATCAAGTTACTCTAAACATGAAAGCTCACCTAAGGCTAAATACGTCTGCCCCTCTATTAGGAAGAGTGAACCTACATTCAAACCTGTTTTATCTAGGAATAGAGTTCAACCTCAAAATCCCTTGAAACCTATGTTTAGAGACTTTTTTAAGGAGACCCCAACGCTGAGCAATCTTTATTGATCCTACTGCGATATAAACGTTCACTCTTTTGATGGTTGCTATGCTATAAGACTAGTTAAACCTATCTGTAATCCTCCTATCTATCATAATTTTCACTATTCTAGGAGAAGCCACAACAATTATGTACTTCCTAGACAACCAGACAAAAATTCTAACTATAGGAAGAGAAATACCAAACCTAAAAGAACATTCCCTAGAAGGATTCCTAGACACTTTCCTAAACCAAATGCTCATGTCTTTCATAAAACTCAAAATCATGCGCAAAATATTTTTCAACAAAAATCGAATGCTCGCAAAATTTTATCAATTGAGAGCTAATAAGCGCAAAATGAAAACTAGAGCAATTTGGGTTAGAAAAGATGATCTATTACCCCAGATGAAGTGTAACATAGTTATTACTGCTTTAAAAGCTGAACACACATCGTCTGGTTGGTATTTAGACTCTGGATGTTCTAAGCACATGACTGGGGATGATATAAAACTCTTGAACAAAACCAGCTTTGCTGGAGGAAAAGCTATTTTTGGTGATGGAGTATCATCTCAGATCATAGGCAAAGGAACTCTCCAAGAAGAAGGACTTCATGTTCTTGAAAATGTTCTTCTAGTTAAAGGTCTAAAGTCTAATCTACTCAGTATCTCACAATTTTGTGACTCGGATCATACTGTCACTTTTTCAAAGAAAAATTGCAAAATTTTAAATGAAAAAGGTGAATACATAATTACAGGATTCAGGACTCCTGACAATTGTTATACTGTCATGAATAATTCTAAAATCTGTAATGTTGCCAGAATGGATGACAATGAGATATGGCATAACAGGATGGGTCACATATATTATGATAATCTTAGTAGATTGACTTCTCAAGAAATAGTTAGAAGAGTTCCAAAAATAATACCCATTTCTAACACTGTCTGTGGTTCCTGTCAGGAAGGTAAAATTGTTAAGGCACCTCATAAGAAAGTTAAAGATGTCCTCACCTCTAATCCTTTGGAGCTCATCTATATGGACCTAATGGGTCCCTCCCAAACTGTTAGTCTCTGTGGACACAGTTACATTCTAGTTATGGTTGATGACTTCACCAGATTTACATGGGTGGCCTTCTTAAAACAAAAGTCTGACACTTTTCAAACTTTCTTAAAAATACTAATTCGGATTGAAAATGAGAAGGACACTCAAGTAAATAGAATTGGCAGTGATAGAGGTGGAGAATTCAAAGACACTGGTATAATAGAGTACTGTGACTATAATGGTTACAAACATGAGTTTAGTGCTCCTAAGACTCCTCAACAAAATAGAATCGCCGAGAGAAAGAATCGTACCCTTCAAGAGATGGCACGTGTTATGTTACATGCCAAAAATTTGCCTAAATATTTTTGGGTATAATCTATTCGTACGGCATGTCACATTATCAATAGAGTCTATCTTAGAAAGAATTCCAAACAAACCCCTTACGAACTTTGGTATAAGAAAAAGCCCAATCTTAAGTACCTTAGAACTTTTGATAGTAATTGTTATGTATGCAAAGATAGGGAACACTTGTCCAAATTTGAGAGCCGGGGAGATAAAGCTATTTTTCTAGGTTACTCGTCTAATAGTAGAGCCTACCGAGTTTATAATCTTCGCACTAAAACCTTGATGGAATCCATAAATGTAATTGTGAGTGACACTACTGTAGAGAGTAAAACTGGTGAAACAACTATTGAGGAAGAGCCTACAAATGTTTTAGAAAATGACTCTCCTAAAATAAGTGATTCATTACCAATTGAGATACCTGAAGTACCTAACTGGGTTTCTAAAGACCATCCTATAAATAACGTTGTTGGTAATCCTAGTGAGCCTGTGCGTACAAGATCTCAATTAAGAAATTATGCACATTATGCATTTTTGTTTCCCTAGTGGAACCAAAGAATGTAAATGAGGCATTGAATGACTCTCACTGGGTTTCTGCTATGCAGGAAGGACTTCTTTAATTTTTCATTCATGATGTTTGGTATCTTGTACCTAGGCCTGACCACAAAAAGGTTATTGGCACACGTTGGATTTTTAAAAATAAGTCTGATGAAAGTGAGATAATCATTAGAAACAAAGCTAGATTAGTTGCTCAAGGATACTCTCAAATTGAAGGAATAGATTTTAACGAGGCCTTTGCTCCCGTTACTCGTTTAGAATCTGTTCGAATTCTCTTTGTTATAGCTTTCCACTTGTATTTTACACTCTACGAAATGGATGTCAAATCTGTATTCCTTAATGGAATATTGACTGAAGAGACCTATGTAGAGCAGCCTAAAGGGTTCATTGACCCTCAATGTCCAAATCATGTATTTTGTCTTAAAAAGGCTTTGTATGGCCTTAAACAAGCGCCTAGATCCTGGTATGAGCGTCTTTCCAGTTTCCCCTTAGATAAAGGTTTTAAAAGAGGTGGAAATGATCAAACCCTATTTGTCAAACATTTTGGCAGACACATCATCATTGCTCAAGTTTATGTTGACGATATTATCTTTGGATCAACTTCTCCCTCAGAAGTAAAATCCTTCTCTGAAATTATGCATAAAGAGTTTTAAATGTCTCTTATGGGGGAGTTGCAATTTTTCTTAGGTCTTCAAGTCAAACAGAATTCAGAAGGATTATTTGTCTCGCAATCTAAGTACGCTTTAGAGATTGTAAAGAAATTTGGCCTTGAAAGTGCTAAATATGATAAAACACCCATGAGTACTACGATAAAACTATCTAAAGACGAAACTGGTAAATCTGTAGAACCTACTCTATATCGTAGTATGATCGGAACCTTTCTATACCTTACTGCCTCGCGTCCTGATATAATGTATGTTGTATGTGTTTGTGCTCATTATCAAAATAACCCTAAAGAGAGCCATTTATCTTCTGTTAAAAGAATCATTAAATATGTAAAAGGCACTCTGAACCTAGGACTTTGGTACACTACTGACACACCAAGCACTATAATTGGATACACTGATGCTGACTGGGCTGGGTGTACTGATGATAGTAATAGCACATCAGGAGCATGTTATTATATAGGTAATAATTTGGTAGGATGGTGTAGTAAGAAACAAAACTACACATCACTCTCAACAGCTGAATCTGAATACATACCCGCTGAAAGCTATTGTGCTCAATTACTTTGGCTTAAACAAATGCTAAGTGATTATGGTATTCAAGATAAATAATTGCATCTCTATTGTGATAATCAAAGCGCGATCAATATCTCTAAAAATCTTGTTCAACACTCGCGAATAAAACACATAAAAATAAGACATCACTTTATACGCGAATTGGTTGAAACTAAGGAATTAGAAATCAATTATATTCCTACTGATTTGCAACTCGCAGATATGTTTACCAAACCTTTAGATTACAATCGATTTATTTCTTCACTTAAATCTATTGGTATGGTGTGTGCTGATTAATCTCTTTGATCTTTATAATTTTTTCCCTTTGTCTATTTGAGACAAAATGGGGGAGAAATTTGAGTCTAATGAATTTCACATATGCTAAAAAAGCTTGATCTTAGTGATTCATTGCAGGATTCTGTACAGTTATTCTCAACAGTTGTAATAGGGTATTCAATTGTAAATAGTTGAGTTATGTACTTTTGCTTTCTAGGAATTGGGTAGATAGATTTTTTTTTAGGAATAGGTTTCCTTATTCTTGTTGCCCTACGAGTCCTTAGATGACTCAAAGGAGATTTTGTCTCATATTTCCAAAGGGGGAGATTGAAGCACCTTATACTCTTGACTCACTTGAGTCTATATTGTATAAGTGTTCATCTAGTTTGGAAATTGTGACAAAATTGTGTTTATCCTAGAATCCAAAGAACCCCAGAGCTTGGTTTGCTATTTCATCTTTCTTGATTGATTTATCTAGACCATATTACCAACACTCACACACAGTAGAATTGATCTCATACATTTCATATTGCATATAATCGTGTGTACATATGTTGAGTGTGTTTAAATCCCTAAAATTGGTTTTTATATTTTTTGGGGGATTTTATAAACATTCAAAATAATTTTTTCTTTAATTAAAATTTGTTTTTAAAAAGTTTTTGGGGCCAATCTGAAATTAAGGTTTACTAGTTATAGTGGCAATAAGTTACCTTAGGTAGAATCCGAAAGGGGCAGAGACTTCAGGGTGTGTTTGCAATTAATTTTAGACGCACGTTTAATCTCTTGTAATTGCCCAACATCTGTTGTCTTCTGATTGGTGGAGTGTGTGTTTCTTTATAGAGAGTAATCCAGTGATTGTTTACAACCCTTGGATCGATTTTATCAACGATCTGCATGCGCCCTTTCATAATCTCTGTGATCCACATTTGAACCAATCAGGAGAGTTTTAATCACTGCATATCGTGAACCCTTGGATCAAAGTCAATTAACCTTGACTCCATCTGAACCATTGATTTTGAACCTTATTCTCGAATCTTCTCAGCCTCCTATAAAAGGACCCCTTCACTCAGACTTCTGAGACTTTTGCCATTTCGTCCTTTGGAGAGAAAAGAGAGAGTAGAGAGAGAAGAGAGAAAAGAGAGAGAAAGAGAGAAACCAGAAAGAGAGAGAAAGAGCTAGAAACCCTAACCCTAACCCTAAATCGTCAAAACCTTTTCAAACCTAAACCTCTTTCCAAGTCTTGTATATACCAAACACAACCTTAAGTGTTTGAGTGGTTGAGAGTTGGTTTGTTTATTTGGTTTGTTGATGTAACCTCTTTGTTCTTAGATCTTGTGTCCAACTTAAACATTTTTCCTTGATCTAAGTTTCTGATTTATAAAAAATTTAGATCTAAGTACTTCATGTTACATTTCACTTAGATTTACATATTTCGTTTCTCAGCCTGAAAAATATATTGTTGATTCTTTTCTACAAATGTTTTTAACCTTGAAATCAACAATAATGTTTTCTGTTTCTAGTTCTCTTGAAACAAAACCTTTGACCTAGTTTGGAATCGCACTTGGTGATTTTCAATCTCAAAAATCTTTTCAAAATTGAGATTGATTAAGATCTTGATACGTCTTCTGAGCAAGATAGCCATGGATTCTGGGATTATTATAAAGGTCAAATAAGGTTAAGTTTTGTGAGAAGAGAGAAAAAGAAAAATCATAGCATATAGCCCTTATATGTAATTTGTTAGGACTGGTTGTATATGATAAGAGTGTGTGTGTGCATGCATGTGTTAGAGAGCACCTCCACAAACACTATCACCCTACCACACTAAAACTGTTGGTAATAAAATCTTGAGAACAAGAGTCGACGTTAAGAACTTGAACAAATTAGAAGTTAGCAAACTGAGAGGATAACATCAACAATCAGAACTGCAGAGAAGTTATAAGGACACCAGAGGGTACATTCCTAAACTTATATAGGTCTGAGTTGTATGCATGTTTGTTATATAGTTTGTAACTGTTAAAATTTATTTATAGTGGAATTTTGGTTTACTCCGTAGAGGGAGTCGTGGATGTTTCCTCAGTTGGGTGAGGTTTTACCACGTAAATATCCTTGTTCTTAATCTTTCTACATCTCCTCATCTCATTCGTAGTTGTGATGGGTTTAAATTTTTTTAAACTATTTAATTAAACCTGTTAACCAAGTCTTGAACAGATCTCATACATACTTTTGATAAACACATCTTGTGTTCAATTAGTTTTGGTTTTTAAGAAAATAGTTTCTTCAAAAAATTGTTCGGAGTTACTTAAATAGTTTAATTTTATATTAAACGGCTTTAGTAACAGATTTTCAGTCTACTACTGACGAAAATTTTTCGTTAAAGAGAGGGGGACCTGTTACCCCTTCTTGCACTAAGGTGCAATAACAATACATGGCTTCTGCCACACTATAAGACAAGGGTGAGGGGATGTCATCTCCAAACTTCCTTTTTCCCGCTAGATTATCGCATTTGTACCCTTGGCCTCCCATCTTGACTTTTGAGTTTCCATCCACATTGTTGATAGCTTGTTGTCTGGAGATTCGGAATCTTACTCCTGTTAGGGGCACCTGTGTCCTCCAACCTTGTTATCGGGGCTTGATGATCATCACGATATTTCTAGCTGCTCATGTGAATTCCATGAAAGTTCCATCTATGGTCTCATTGATCAGGTTGATTTTATACTCCTCTAACAGCCCCTCAACACATATCTATAGAAGCCTTACTTTTTTTACATCTTCATGGACGTCCAAAGCCCTTTCTAAAAAAAAATTTGATGTACTGCAATAATTTTTTGCCATGTTTTTATACTTCTTGTGCGAGGTGCCTCCGTATGAACTCATCTTCTGCTATGAAAATTTTATGGAGGAACTGTTTGTGTATCTCCTCCCTTCTTTGAATTATATTAGGTTCAAGGTGGGAGTACCCGGTGTATTCCTTTCCTATGAGATTTTTTAAGAACTCTCATAATTTTAAGTCTTTATCATTACCATGTGCACCCAAGTACTCTACTAACCTCTACAGATTCTCTCTAGGGTTTTCTCCCTTTTCATTAAACTTCATGAATTTTAGAGGAACATAACCCTCTGGGTATGGATTTTCATTGACACTTTTTGGGTAAGGATTTTACAACTCCTCGTATATATGAGGAGATTTTCTCTAAGAGGAAAGAAACTTATTTACCTCTTCCATTGTGACAACCTTGGAGGAAGTTTCCTCCAAGCTAACCTTCTTCACTGTAGGCGAAGTCACCGGTGTTACTACTTGCTCCACTACCACCTTTTGTGGCGAATCCACCTCTATTGTCACTGATATTGTTGTGGTTACCCCTCTAGTAGGGGCCACCGCCAATTTGTACAATATTGACTTAAGCTTGCTAAATCGACGTTATTTTTCTTCAAAAACTCAAATAACATACTCATTAAGTTCATACTTGCCAATGACATAGCCGTTGTTATGTTTGTATGCCCCGCTTAAGGAGAAGTTGCTCTCATTCCTGCCATCACTACCTCTTCTTGTGTGGTGTGGTCTCTCTGAACTTCATTACCAGTCAAAGTATCTTTAAAAAGTAGTTGTTTTGACATATTATAGCCTTCGTTGTCCATTGGAAGGAGGATACCTCCCTAGTGGAGTCACCAAATATAGGAGGGTGCTTATAGTGGGGTCTGTAAAGAATAGGAATGGGTGAGGCATGACCCACTCTAATGGACTCTATATTCAAGGCCTTCGAAGTATAAAGAGCACCTATGAGATGAGACCTTCCTCTTCCGGTAATAATAGAGTAAATACTGTGACCTTCTTCCTAAAAAGAAAATAGATAAAAGCCAGTTTCATAAATAATAATGATATCTGTGAGAGACATAGAGAGAGAGATCCTGAGAATAATGGTTGTAATGATAGGAGTGAAGAGGCCAGCACTTTCACACTTAGAGAGAGATCAATGAGAGAATACTAGTTCTGGTGCTATTTTGGCAGAGTAACGGTGTAACTTGAGTTTTTTGTGTTGTTCAAGACCATATCAAAGGGTCTTATAAATAGGTATATAATAGAACTGACTTGGCATTTTTGGCACCAAAATAAGAAGGAACTTAGGGACAAGGTCTGTAATGTACTTTTTATCCCTATCTGTTTGTTAGTCACCTGTCCCCTTTGACCGAAGACACCTGGTGCACACCAAAGTCAAAAAGAAAATATGTTAGGTAATCGTGCCAAAATATATGATTTGGTAAATATCATTTCAAACAGTAACTTATTCTTTAAACTTTTATAAAAACTTGCGAGTGTCCTTGAGGGCCACTCATTGATGGTCATTTAAAAAGTACTATGGTGAGAACCTCTTGGCTACTCACTTATTTATTCTAAGTGTATGCCATGTGAGTTCTTGAGTCACTCCTAGAGTCCCTCAATTATTATTCTCTCTATCTTAAAGTGTCAAGTGGTGGAGTTTTGGCTTTACCCAATGAACCTTGTCTTTCATCCACCAAACCAAAACTCCCAAGAGATCGTAATTGGCTTGCTTGAGTCTTGCTTTCTTAACTAAGGCTACCTATACAAGAAAATAATGATTAGTAATTTATTAGTTTCTGAGTAACAATCTTGGGGTTGGGGCCACTCGTGGTGGACCCTCTCTCCCTAAGTCCTTTCTAGGTGGCAATTTGGGGATGGGGCCACTCGAAGTGGTTCCCCTTGCCCTGAGTCATTTTATGTAGCATCAACCTTGGGAACAGGTGACACTTAAGGTGGATCTCCTCGCCCTAGGTATTTTTATGTGATATGTCAATCCCGGGCACTGGAAGTCACTTGAGATGGATCCCCTCACCCTAGGATATTTTTTGTAATATGGCAATCTTGGGCAGTAGGGGGAACTCTAAGTGGATCCCCTTGCCCTATGCTATTTTCTGTAATATGGCAATCTTGGGAAGTGGGGGCCACTCAAAGTGGATCCCCTCTCCCTAGATTTAATGATTCTACCAACGAGTGAGTGACCCTCTACATTCACGATCATAGAGACCATATTGGGAGACATGTTAGCACTAGATACCGAACAATCCTGCAAGGAACAAGTTATATACTATGCCAATTGGGGATTCAGTGCATGTGAAGATTGATATAAGGCCCTAGAAAAATCATTTATATCTTTGGTACGTGCAATGAAAAACTTAAGGCACTATGTGGATGCCTTTAATTTCAAGATAATATCTCGCATGAATACTCTAAAATAGCTACTTAAAAAAACTACATTAACCAGCAAAATGACCAAAAGGATATTCTTTCTTTCTAAATTTGGCATCGAGTACGTACATCAGAAGTCCATCAAAAGGTATGCCATTGCAAATTACTTAGTTGAATCCCCTCTAGATGAATAAGATGAAATCTCTTCTCATTTTTTCGATTAAGATATTCTGGTAATTAAAGGTCAAGAAGTATAAGTGGCTATTATACTTCGACGGAGCTATAAATAAAAAAGGTTCCAATATTGGCATGTTGCTGATTTTTCCAGATGGAAAGTACCATCCTACAACCATCAACCTCAACTACGATTATTGAGTATGAAGCCTACATACCGAGAATAAAGATAAACCACAAGAGAGTGATAAAAAAGATCAATGTATACAAGGAATCAGCCCTTATCATATGCCATTATTTGGGATATTGGAAGATAACAGAAGAAAAGTAATTTCCCTACTTGGAGGAAGTTACTACCCTATTCAACGATGTTCAATTCTTCTATATTCCTAGGGCTAGTAATAGCTTCGCCAACGCATTGGCTACCATAGCATTCATGGTAGACATCCCAAAAGATGTGGGTAGATTACAATTAGACATAAGTAAGCAGGAACGACTCGGGTTCATGTATGAAATTTATATGATTGAGATTGTAGATTATGGGACTTGGTATTAAGATATAAAATAGCTTCTTCAAGAGGGCAAGTACCCCTCTGCATATAACAAAAAGGATAATACGGCGCTCTGAAAATGGGCTTCTAAATTCATTATGTGAGCAGGACACCAGTACAAGAGACACCTTTATGGCACCATCTACAATGTCTTGACCAAGGTGAAGCGGAAAGAGTAATGGAAGAGATACATGGAAGCGATTTTTTCTCCTACATAAACGGCCACCTGCTCATGAAAAATAATATCTGCTAAGGATATTACTGGAGTAGTCTTCAACCCAACTATAGAAAGTTCTTCCAAAGATGTCCAAAGTTCTAACGATTCACAAATTTATAACATTTACCTCTAATAGAGCTCTAAAACATGTCATCTCCATAACCTTATTAGACATGGGGTATTAATATTATTCTTGTTTCCATAAAATATTTCACCGAGTGGGTCGAAGCGGAATCTTAATCCATATTGAATCAATTCATATGAAAGAATATTATCTATAGGTATGAGATACCATTTGAACTAATATCTGACATTGGGATGCCTTTCGAAGAGGAAGTCTTAGATCTCATCAAAGAGTACAAAATCTAGTGGTACGGATCATTAATATATCTCCCTCAAACCAACGGCACTGTGGAATCATCAAATGATAACATGAAAGAAATATTGAGCTAAATGATCGAGGGATGTAAAGACTGGGTTGGTCACATTCCATATGAACTATAGGGATATAAGACTATTGTCAGGATGCCCATTGGGGCCACTCTATTCTCACTCGTATATGACATGGAAGTCGTTCTACCAATCGAGATGGAAATTACCTCCTTGAGGTTATTACTGGAAAATCAAATCTTCGAAGACAATCGAGTAAGAAATAGATATGAATAACTGCGCTGCTAGACAAAGCTATTATTGTCACGTTACTGTATGTAAGGGTATCACAAACGAGTTGCCAAATCCTTTAACAAGAAAGTTAAGACCCAGTGGGTCAAAGAAGTAAACCTAGTGCTGAAGGAAGTCAATGAACCTATATGGGACCCTCGAGGAAAGTTTCTTCCTAACTTGATAGGGCCATATATAGTAAAGAAGATCCTTTCAGGAGGCGCAACCCTCCTCGTTGACATTGAAGGAATAGAGATGGCCAAGTCAATTAACCTTTATTGTCTCAAAAACTACTATGTATAAGAGAAAGAGATCAAACATCCTGCGGGAACTACGTACGACCTGATCCTCCATTTAAAAATAAAGAAAATTGTCAAAAATAATTACCAAGTCAATTCAGTCACACGATAAAAGTACATAGGCAACCCATTGGGGTTCAGTTAAACCACACCACACCCCTCTAGGGGAGTGCTCTGGGGGAGTGAAGTATTTATATCCATATATTATCTTTTAGATTCCTAAGAACCGATTGTAGAGTTATTAGGATGACAAAGAAATGTTTGGATCCCAAATGGGACTCTTTTTTAATTAATAGTAAAATACATTCATTACAGACTCATTTATCATCATCAAATCAAAAAAATTACACAAGGCTATTTACAGCGAGTTACTGCCTATGTTATCAAAGGACTCAAAATTGTTCACTTCTTCTCTGGAGTATTCATGTATCGAGAACCCATGTTGAGCTCTGTACTATAAAAGGGCTCACTGTCCTGAAATAAAAAAACCAGCGAACATCCTTGGATCCAGGATAAATTAATTCGAAAAGCCATCGAAGGCTGATCTCTCTGACGACAACTGTATCCTTTACTTTCTCCCAAAGCCAAAGCAAGAACCCCTCGGGAAAAATCAGTGGCATACCAAACAAAGTAGGATGAATTGGAAGGAAAAAATGGGTCTTGCTCCTATAAATATCAAAAATCATACTAACAAAGTATAGGCACAGTGGCATAATCAGATACAACAAGTCCTATAAGGGTGGAACATCTTGTCTTCTTTCAAACTGACACATTATGTAATACCTGCACTTTTTATTACGTACTTGTATTTCGGCTTATTTATATGTCAAAGTGTCATTTACGAAAATTTCTAATATGATTTATTTAAGTACTTCAGTGAAGTTTTATGAAATTTGGACAAAAAAAACAAAAGATGCACAAACACGAGTAGTAGAATAATCACATTTTGACGGTATGCGACACTGATTAAACATGACTTTGTGCGAGTTGTTTAAGACAATTGATAAGTCAAAAAAATAATTTGACTGCATATTAAAAATCATAAAAATACATATAAAATTACCATGGGGTCAAAAAATATATACATAATAAAAAATAAAAATAAAAATTCATTTTCGTCAAAAAATGAAAGTGATCAAAAAAATCTGAAGCTTTCCAGAAAAATGAAAAATTTAACTTTGAACAACTTTCCCTTCTTCGACATCTTCAAAAAAAATCGTTTAGACACGATTTTAGGAAACTTTTGTGTCTAAATTATAGTACAAAATTAATTTAGGTGGTGTGGTTGGCTCATTTAATGGGTGGTTGGGTTTTGTACTTTTCAAACTTGGGTAAAAGGTGTTTCACTTATATTTTCAAACCTAGGAGAGTTAAATGAGTCAAAAAATTGAAAAATGAAGCTTAAAAATTGATATAAGTAAGGGTGGGGGATTTATGTACCTAGTAAACCAAATAAACATAAAATCCTCCATCATCTTCCTCTCTCTTATATCCTCAAGAGAAAAAATATTTATAAAATTCATTGCTCACCCTTATACCCATATTACCTCACCTCAAACTCTATTAAAAAAGTTCAAAACTCCATTAAAACATCACACAAGGGGTGGGGCAACTTGGTGTGGCTTAAAAGATTGATTTTGGGAGTATAGGAGTGGAGTTTATGAGAAATATAGGAGCACTTGAAGTTTTATTCTCCAAAATTATCTACTCTTCATAAATCAAGAAGGGTTATCCTCTTCCTAAATTCATGTTTTAAAAAGCTTAAAACACCCATGTTGATGAAAGATGATTTCTTGTTAAAAATTTGCTAGTTCTTGTATTTTCTATTATCCAAACCCATTTTTTTATGTGTTAAAATGAACTAGCTTTGTTGATTAAATTTTATAATATCAATCTTGTATAAATGAATTATTAGAACATGAAAATTGTCTAAAAAATGTTATAATCATATACTACATGTATATGAATGTGTAGGATGCATATACATAGATTTCTTTAGGCAGAAGTCCTCAGTTCATGTGAATATACTTGAATAATTTTTAGACATGATAAATGATATGTTTTGAAATTAAATAGATAGATTTCATCATGCTTTGAACGAATGATAAATTTCATCCCCTACTTTGATGTCGTTAAAAAGTAAAGATGATGACTTAAAATGGGGTGGAAAACCCACTTAAAACGTTGTATTTGAACGCTACATTAAAATGATAATTTTAATGATTAATTTTATGATTAAATGAGTAAACTAATGTACAAAAATAGTTAGTAAATATAATGTCATGATTCCCACTTGAAAATCCGTTAAAACGATGAAAATTTGGTGTAAGAATGATGTAGAAAACCTATTTGAACTTTGTATAATAAAGTCTATATTAAAATGGTGATTTTAATGAGTTAATAGATATTAGAATGGGTAAAATATTATAAAAAAGGTACAAAAGATATTGTTTTCTCTTGAGAACCCATTTATATGATGCATTTTGGTGAAAAAAATGGCATAACGACAGTTTTGGTAATTATGCGAAAAACTAGGGGAAGGTAATGCTTCTTTACTTTAAAATGTTCGTAAAACATTTTTAAGGTACTAAAAATGCGTTAATGCATTAATGAATAAATAAATTAAATGATGATTAGGTGTCATTTTGCAATATTTAAAAATTTAGGTGTCATTTTGCAATATTTAAAAATTTAGGGGTCATTTTGCAATATTTAAAAATTTAGCATTATGTTCTAGTTTAAATGTTATTAAGGTTCATCTATGTAATATTTAAGGTTTTCAATGCTAAGGGTTTTATACACACACACACACACACACACACACACACACACACACACACACACATATATATATATATATATATATATATCGAGGGTTAAGACTGGTTTAATTATTGCGGATCTTACAATTCTCCTTACCAAAATAAATTCCGTCCTCGAAATTACCTTCAAAAAGTTTAGGGTATTGATGTTCTATAGCGTCTTTGAGTTCGGAGGTTTATTCTTCCATTCCATGGTGTTGCGAAAGAAAATCAACTAAGGAATTGGTTTTGGTACGGAGGATTCAATCCTGAGTATCTAATATTCGGAGAGGTCATTCTTCTAAATCATAATTGGGTTGTATAGAAAGTTCTTCCCATGAAATAACGTGGTTTGGATCAGGGATATATTTTCATAACTGAGACACATGAAATACATCATGTATATGGGATAAAGAAGGTGGTATTTAAATGCTATGCTACTGGTCTGATTCTTTCGATAATTGTAAGAGGTCCCATATACTGTGGTGCTAGTTTTCCTTTTCTTTCAAACATTATAATCCCCTTTCTGGGCAATAGTTTTAAGAAGACATGATCTTGTTCTCATAACTAAGGTGTGCCTTCGATGATTTGCGTAGCTGTTTTGTCTATTTTGAGATTCTTGCAATTTCTCTTTTATTAGTTGTTTCTTTTTTGTCAGTTCTTCTATTATCTCGAGACTGAAAATACTATTTTCTCCTCGTTCATTCCAACATAATGGAGAACGACATGGTCGTTCATAAAGTTCTTCATACATAGCATCTTGGATGTTGGCTTGGTAACTATCGTTATAAGAAAACTCTATTAAGGCTAAATGGTCACTCTAGATTCCTACTAGATCAAGTGCACATGCACGTAACATATATTCAAGCGTCTGTATCAGTTGTTCGGATTGTCCATCCATTTGGGGATGAAAAGAAGTCCTAAGATGTAGTTTAGTACACATGGCTTGTTGTAATGCTTGCTAAAAGTATCCTACAAATCGAGGATCACGATCGGATACTATAGATAAAGGTGCTCTATATAGTTGATAATTGCCTGAATATATAGGGTGCAAATTTTCTTAAATGACTTGGTAGTACATACTCTGAGAAAAGGTGTCAATTTGGTTAATCGGTCCATGATTACACATATTGAGTTATATCATTGTGCGATATGGGGTAATCCACTAACAAAGTCCATTGTAAACTGGTCCCATTTCCATCCGGGAATAGGAAGAGGTTGTATTAGTCCACCAGGGTGTTGATGTTCAATCTTGAGCTGTTGATAGGTTAGACATTTGGCAATAAAGGTTCTAATATCTTGCTTTATTCCTTTCCACCAATATTGTCTTTTAAGATCGTGATAGATCTTGGTGTTTTCGGATGAATAATGAATTTGTAATGATGAGCTTTTTGAAATAGTTCTTCCTTCAGTGTTGAATTGGAAGGTACACATATTCAATTCTTGAAATGCACTTCATTCTCTAAATGGTAAATACAAACTTTACTTGCCTTTCCTTTTATAATCTTCAAGCATTGGGCATCAAGGAACTCATCCGTGGATTGGTGTTCAATTATTTTCTTCTGAAGTGTCAGATGAACTATAATGTTGTGTACAATAATAGGGACTTTACTTTGTAAATTATGATCATTGAAGTTGGTCATAAGTTTGTAAGAAAACATTCCCTCTAGTCTCCCATTGGCTTTGCGACTTAACTCATATGCTACTACATTGCCTTTTTCCCGGGTGGTATTATAATCAAAATTTGTAGTCTTCTAGAAATTCAATCCACCGTCGTTGTCGCAAGCTCAAATCCTTCAGAATAAAGATGTATTTAACACTGTTGTAATCTAAAAACATTTGAAACTGATTCATATAAATAACATTGCTAAATTTTCAGTGCGAACACTATTGAAGCGATCTCTAAGTTGTGAACTGGATAATTTTTCTCATGGATTTTTAATTTATGAGACCCATATTCTATTACCTTCTTTAATTGCATAAGCACACATCCTAACTGATGTAAACATGCATCCAGGTATACTTCATAATTAACATAGCTGGAAGGTATTATGAGTACAAGGGTAGTAATTAAACGTTCTTTCAGAGTGTGAAAGGTTTGGTTGCATTCATGGGTCCATTGAAAGTGAACATCTTTACAGGTTATCTTCATTAAATCTAATGCGATGGTTGAGAATCCATCCATAACCCATTGGTAATATCCTGTTAATCTCAAAAAAATGTGGACTTCGGTAATCGTAGTAGGTTGTGGCCATTCAATAATGGATGCAGTTTTTATTGGATCCACTTTTATACCATGCTCGGTGATGACATGTCCTAGAAACTTTACTTATTTCATAATAAATTTGGATTTACTTTTCTTTACATACAACTATTGACATCATAGAGTTTCTAGTACGATTTGTAGATGAGTTTCATGATCTTGTTCGTTTTGGGAACATACCAAAATATAATCTATGGATACGATTACGAATTGATCAGGAAATGGCTGGAATACTCGATGCATCAAATCCATATATGTCGTCAGTGCATTAGTAAGTCCAGAGGACATTAATAAAAATTTAAAAAGTCCGTACCGAGTTCTAAATGTCATTTTTGGTATATATTTTTCTCTTACCCTTAATTGGTGATATCCCAATATTAAGACAATTTTTTAAAATACTCTCGCTCCTCGTAGCTAGTCAAATAGGCCTCCTATTCTTGGTAACGGATATTTGTTCTTAATTTAACTTGATGATGTCTACGAGAATTAATGCACAATCGAAATTTTCCATCTTTCTTCTTTAGAAATAAGACTGGTGCTCTCTATATAGAGGTGCTTTGTCGGGTGAATTCTTTGGTTAGTCATTCATCTAACTCCCCTGCGGGGATGGAGCGACAGAAGTTTTGATAATTCAACAGAAGGTCACGGCGAGAAAAGCCATTTATCATTACGATAGGTGTCAAGTGGAAGTGCAGTGATGTATGCAGCTGAGGCATCTTAATAGACTGGTAAACTTGAACCTTGTTCCTACATGACCCGATTAAATTTAATCAGGAACTCGCCATCTATTTTCAGGACTTTAATATCTCGTAGTTCTAATGGTGCCATTCGATAAGAAGGTATGGAAATAGGAAAGGTATTGGATAGTAAGTCAATTAGTAACTCAATTTCCCTTGGTGGGGGGATACCAGGTAATTCTTCGGGAAACACATCCTCCTATTTATTGAGGACTGAACAAGAATAAAAGGATACATCGTAGGTGTTTCCTGAATGTTGTCCTTAGAATTCACACTTTTCGATTTGGGGATTTCTAAAAATAACTTTCCCAAAATAACAATTGATATAGGCACAATTTGCTAACAATGAATTTATCCGAATGATAATATCAAATCCTACTATATCAAGTACTACTAGATATAGGGTAATTATTCCTATATCGAGTTCCACTTCATAATATTTACAAACGTTATGAAGGGATAAGGTTTGCTGAGATCACGAATTTATTACTAATAAATCAATGAGAAGATATAGAATCAATCAATATGTGTGTCATAAGGATTTTAAAAGAAATTTTACCTTCGATAACATCGTGACTACTCGGCTAGGTCAAAAGAAAATAGTTTCGCCCTTATGTTCTACCATCATGTGCCTGTATTTTATCTTGCATATTTCCTAAAGGTTGGGTGTCACGACCCCAACCCAATAGTAGTAGGGAATGAGTGTCTTGACATGCCACCAAGGCATTCAATGTTATGGACTTAAAATATTTCTTAAAATAAATGCAACGAAAATACATTCACATGGTCATGAATCATAAACTATTGAAAAAAATGAAATTACGTCCTCAGAGCTTTCTAAAAGGGAACTTCATATATATTAAAGTATGAACGGATTACAACTTATGCCAAAATTAAAAACTTATTACTAAAGAGCCAAACATGCTCTATCTCCTAAAAACAAACGTTATATTTAAAAGGATAACAAAAGAGCTCCTTAATCTAGATCTTCAACATAGTCCTTCTACACTCCAACCTCCAGTTTAATTATTTCCTGAAAAATCGTTATTTATAAAACATCAGCTAAAAGCTGAATAAGATTTAATCTCCCGACATTCCAAGGTTTTCCGAAAATAGATACCTATTCAAGTCAAAAGAGAAGGCATATACATATATGGATAGGAACTTACAGTAAATAGATATATATTTTGAAATGATAGTATATAAATCACAATTGGATAGCTCAGAATGCAACAAATCAAATGTGATATCTTTTTCTTTCAATAATATCATTTTAATGGCCAAGTACACTCTAATACCGTGTTCTTCTACCGTATTATACCCCGGTAGTTGAGGGTCAATCGAACTAGTTCATCACAACGGCTTATTTAGGGCACACCAGCGATAATCCAGCTGAGAAGGTCAGTCAGTAAAGAGGTCCCTTAGGCGGAATCTTATTTCCAGTATTCAATATCATTTTCAATACTCATTTTAATCGGTATGTCTATATGGACAAATATAAATATATCACAATGAATCAATCATCGGTATCAGATGCATTTTGAGAATAAAAGCAGTTCACAAAATACATAGTTTGCATAATATAATATAATTAAAATGTGCAAGAAATGACATAGAATACTCACCTAAAATAGAGTCTCGAAAATATAGATATTGAGTCTTGGATCACACGTTAATCTAATAAATACAATAAAGTTTTAATTACGTATTCTAAATAAAGACAAATTCTAAATATTCTGTTTTAATCCTAAAATATCTTGCTGAAAAAGGTTACTAAAACTATTTTCTCAATTTTTAATATTCATTCATCATATTTAAAGAATTCAATTCATAGTTCTTCCTAATCAGTCGGTTCCCAGTAGAGATGGAGGTTCACAGGGGCATCAATTAAATACCATCTCATCTAGACAGAACATTTTCGGATTTATTCCCAGTAGAGATGGAGGGTCACAGGGGCACCACTTAAATACCATCTCAACTAGACAGAATTTCACCGGGACTGACTTTGAAAATACTTAAATGAGATTTCATAATAACGAGCAATTGCTTACAAAAGTCATTTTAAAATTCATATATATATACATTTTTCAAACAAGTTCACATATTTTGAAAATAAAGTCAATTTAGATTGTTTCCAAATTTTAAGTTTTGATTAGTAAAGTCTTTAGTGTATTTTACCAGCATAAATACTAAGTAAATCTATAAAATACAAAATTAAAACTACAAAAATGCATTATAACATTTAAATAAAATCATACCTACGAAATGAATTATTTCTTCGGAATTATAGAACTCCTTTTTAAGATATTTCTCAAGCTTCCTATCACTCTTTCTTACTATAATTCTCAAGGAATTGGTGTGAGTTTCAAATGAACCCTAAGGCCCTATTTATAGGTTTCCAAAAGTATTACGGTGTTGACATGTGTCTAGGTGATCAAGCATTTACGGTGGTAAGTCATCGTTTGGGTGTCGCATTTCGGGGTGGTCTTGCAGTCTTAACATCACCAAATGATGATAAGTGTTTTAGCTTTCTCTCTGAAGACGACATGTGTAAGGTGGAGGTGACCAGCACGTGGTGGAAAGGTGATAAGGGTATAAGGGTCATTTCACACATGAAGGGTATTTTGGTAATTTCACATTATATATTTTCAATATTTCTTAGAGGTCCTTGAAAATATTTTATTTACAAAATGGCCCTTTTTATATTTTTATTTTAGTCCCTAAAGTTTCATAAAATTATGTTTTCTTCCCCAAAACTTATTATATACCTTAAGATATGTCATAAGACTTCGATTTGATCCTATTTACGATTGATTCTTCATATTTAAAAATGGGGTTTGTTATATTGATAGCCAATAACACCACATATCTAATAATACAACATTTATAAAATAGTAAGTAACACATGAGTGTAAAAACAAACTATATACATATGAGCACATAAAAGTGGGTTCATTACATTGGGTATGTAGCCTTCCCTTTTGAATCTGGGGGTTTTCGGGTGGTTCGTTGGTACTCGGAGGTCTTCCCTGAGTTCATTGATGAAACTAGCCTTTAATTGGGGTTAGGTTGACGAAGTTTGGGGCATTAAGGTCTAATATGTCTAAGTGAATTGCATTCATGACAACGAATTAGGGGTCCATTATTACGGTGATGGATCTGACAGTACACTCGACCTTCATTGGGTTTGAATGTTTAAAATTATTTCAAGAAGTTGAGGCGGTATTACGAAAAGTACCACTTGGTGTTGGATTTCATTCTATGAGGTTAGCTACCTCAATCATTCTTCCAAACTCACGAATTTTCAAAGGAGTAAAGGAAATTTTAATATTTTCTTTTAATCCTCACTTGAAATGTTTACTTTTTTGATGTCCGTATCTGTATTTTCTTGTGCATAGAGAGATAATTCAGTAAATCGAGCTTCATACTATACCACCATCATATGTTACTATTTTAACCTCAAAAAATCTATAATTAACTGATCACGTACAACTTCAAAATAATATTTCTTGAAGAATATGTCTTCAAACTGTTCCTAAGTTAAACCCTCTATGTTTTGAGTACATTTTATCAATTTCCGTCAGTGATCTACCTCTCCTTAAAAAAGATAAGTTTCCTATTCCACCCTAAGCTTTGGGAATATACCTACTCCATTTAATACTTTCAGAGTTTGTCTAAACCACCATTCTTCTTCTGAATCCCCAGATTTTCCATAAAACACTGGAGGTCGTTATCGAAGAAATTCCTTCAAAGCGTTCATTCTTTGGGTATCAATTGATATCCCTGTTTTTGTCATATGTAAGGGATTTCTTTACGCTTAATTTAATGTTGTGAGTTCCTGGAGATATTGGGCTATATTATCAATATCCATCGGAGGAGTTGATTAAGTAGGTTTTTGTAACACCCCGTATTTTTGACGATTTAAATAATTATATGATTAATTATTATTATTATGGGAATAAATATGTGATTAATTATTGTTGTTGGATTAATTAAATTAAAATGTGAGAAATTAATTTGTTATTAATTCGGATTTATAATAATTATAAACTAGCGTGCCAAGGGTTAATACTTATTGTTGTGAACTATTAAATATTACTGTGTGATATGTAATATGGAATTATGATATTTGATAAATTGTCCGAAGTGAGAAATACGGCAGTTTGGTAATTTAAGTCTGACGCGTGTGTGAGTCGTGTCGGGACTAATTGAATGGAATAAAAAGAGAATTTAATTTTATTAACTCGTATGGTCATTTCAAGTGCGCCATTAAGTCCGGAAGGGTCGAGATAGTCAAAATAGTATACCCGGGTGTTTAGTTTGGGTCGCGGCGCGATTTTAGGCCTAACCGGCACCCCGCGAGGGCATTTTGGTAAATTGTATTTTTGGGCCAAATTAATTGACGAAAATTGGGATTAATTATATCAATTAAGTAAAGGCCATTAGGGTTAATAGGTTACACAAATCAATAACGGCCATGGAGGGTGTGAGGGAGAACCAATTTCCAAGAGAGAAGGCTCATTTGGCATCACCTTGCACAACCGTGACCACCAACGCGTAGATCGCGAAGAGAGGAACGTGTATATACCAACATCACCAACGAATCAGACCGTCATATTTGAGGTAAGTGTTTATTACTTGTTTTCTTTTAGCAATAATCATGCTCATGTTAGTCGAGGTGGAATTAATCATGATTTATATGTTAATTGGGTGAAAATTAGAGATTTAAATTATGATTAAGGATTAGTTTAATTAGTGGTTGGAATTCATTCATGTATGTAGAGGATTAATCATGGAATTGGATTATATATTGATGAACGAATTTGGGTTGATTAGGTTCTTGAATTGGAATTTGGAAAACTAGGTTTCATGTGAATTAATTTGGGGATTTATGTAATTATGATGATTAATGATGAATTAAGGATCCTAGGATGATAGAAATGATCTATAACCTGTTAGGGGTTGATGGGTATTGATGATGAGTTGTTGGGAATTGAATCTTAGAGGTTTTTAGGTTCAAAAATGGTGAAAAAGTTTGGGGAAGAAGACAAACAGTGCAATCTCGCGCGATCTCGTGCGAAGTGGTTCAAACGTGATGGGGATCTCGCGTGAAGTCGTTCGAGCGAGATGGCATCTCGAGTGAAGCCGCTCGAACGACACGTGGAATTCGTTCCAACGACAACCCTTCTGGTTCGAGCGACAGAGGGAATTTTGGGGATTTTTCTCAAAGTCTAGTTTTGAACTTACCGGTTTATTGGAGTGAGAGGAACTGCCAATTAGTAAATTTAAATAAGATGAAATTTCAGGAAAGTATGTGAAAATAAATAATTTAATTATTTCGGTATAAAGAGAATGTACCTTGGAGATTACGAGAGAGATAGTAATCTAAATATTTATACTATACGTAAGTGATGAGGTTAAAATACGTATGAAGAATATATATGTAGGTTGGAGAAATACCTATAATTTATAATAGGATGTGTGTATGCCTATTATGTGATATTATTGTTAAGAGAACTAATGGGTGATAACCCGAGGGTGCAAGAACCTTATAGTTAAAAGCACTAATGAGTGATAATTCGGGGGTGCAGAAACTCTATTATTAAGTGTACTAATGGGTGATAACCCGGGGGTACAAAGATGATTATTGTTAGGCGCACTAATGGGTGACAACCCGGGGGTGCTGAATGATTATTGATAGGTGCATTAATGGGTGCTAACCCGGGGATGCAATATTCTATTGTTAGGCGCACTAATGGGTGATAACCCGGGGGTGCTGAATTATTATTGATAGGTGCATTAATGGGTGCTAACCCGGGGATGCATGATTTTCTGGATATGTTCACTAATGGGACTTAGCCGGGGGTGCAGGATTAGTATATATATATGTATAAGGATGATGTGACTATATATATATATGAACTTGTGAATATTGCTATTGTGTGAAATTAGTAGATTTGGTAATAATAATAATTATTACATTGTACCATGCGGTCTTAACCTAAGGGTGCAGGATTAGTGTATATATATAGGGATGATGAGACTATATATATGTATGAGTGTACTTGGATAACTTTATAATTTGTGAGACTAGTAGATAAAATGAAAATGAGAAGTAAAATGATCTTAGTGAATAAAAGATTAACCATTCAAACGGCGAATAATGAAATTTAGTATGTGAGATAAACTATCTGAATAGCATATTGTATGGGCGATACGGGAATACTACTAGTGAGCACAGTTAGTATTAGTATGGTTTCTGACTAGTTAGACTGGTAGGTATAACTAGGGGAGATTAGATGTACATTAGGCGTGCACAATAGACGAGAGGTGAGAAACTCATGTGAGAGTTCGATAACTAACATGCGTATAAGACTTGTTTTAAGAACCAGTTTTAAATACTTGCTAAAATATTTTTACACATCGGGCTCTGACCCGTTTCTTGTATCTCTTCTCTCTTTTGCTATATATATGTATTATATTAGGTGCTCAGCCACAGGAGTATCAGATTTAGAGATTTGGATTGCTTAACGTGCTGCAGCTGTTGTGGAAGTTGTAGGTCCTTGCAGTAGACGCATTTATCTTTTCCATTCAGTTTTATCTAGACTTCTTGTTTAGGGCATATGTCACCCACTTCTAGTTCTTCCATCAGATATTTTGTCTTCAGTTTATTGTATGGTTTGGAGTTTTGAACTGAGAGTTTTACTCAGTATTATTTATGCAGTACTTGAATCATGTTCAGTATTTATTTACATTCCTATGTGTGGTGAATGGTTTATATTTTTAGATGGAAAGAAATGAATTTACTTGGTTTTATTAAAATTGGAAATGTTTTGACACCTAGCTTAATTTTATATTAGGAGATTAATATGTTAAAAAGTTTTTCGACAGTGATGTTGAGAATGAACCAGCTGAATATACTGTTTTTAATTGGTAGAGGACTGATCACCCTATATTTAATTGGGCGGGGTGTCACAGTTTTGATCGCGGTGCTCTTCATACGGATACACTGTAGTTGCGTGTTTTCACCATCCTCTAGGAATAAAGAAAATTAAAGCATAAAAAATAACAAGATTATTTATAAAAACAAAAGGTTAAGTAGCTTAGAATAGTACGTCTGATCCCTAAAAGCACAAACTGTAAGGATTAGTCTAACATATGGGTATTTTTGCTATCGTTCTTAAAGTTACAGTACACATCACACTATACTAGTAAGCTAATGTAACACACACATTTGCCTTACACTGCCTTGTATCACACGAAAGAGGTCTCACTTCCTCCCGTGAGTTTATTTGTTTATAGGTTGCTATATTACTACAGTTCTCAACCCATTTGAGGCACCATCTGACCTATCTATTCCACAGAAGTTTTGGTACTCAATCTGGATGAAGAGGTGGTAGCATAGAGATATGGTAGTTTCTATCCATAATCACCTACAGATAGAGGTGGGTCATACGTAACTTTTCAGTTGGCACCAAATTCCATGCCAAGTGTATTACTTGTTGGAAAAATTCTTTATCCTTAGAAAATCTATGAGCTTGCTTCAAAATTCTGGATGAAGAGGTGGTAGCATCGAGATATGGTAGTTTCTATCCATAATCACCTACAGATAGAGGTGGGTCATACGTAACTTTTAAGTTGGCACCAAATTCCATGCCAAGTGTATTACTTGTTGGAAAAATTCTTTATCCTTAGAAAATCTATGAGCTTGCTTCATATCTTGTTCCCCCCCCCCCCCCCCCATCAGCAGTAAGTATGCAAGAGATGTTTAATGTTTGGCGTTGCGATTTCCCACTCGTGGTGTACATCTTAAATGGTTTTACATAGTTTAGTATCTAACTAAATTGGGCTTGGTCAATACCATCAGTGTTGAGGTAAATGTTATCCCACACATTCATGGATGCAAGACAATTGTTTAGCATCGTAATAAAATGAAGAAGTTTTGAAATTAAAATAATTATATATTTTAAATAAGTCCCGTATAGGAGTAATAAACGTGGCGCTCACTCTAATATCAACTTGTCACATCCCCATTTTTAGTGTGACTTAAAGTTATTCTGATAATATAAAGTTCCAATGCATTCATAGGAAAATAGTAGATGATTTTTTACATTTCAACGAACTAGGTATAGTGACTAAGCACTTTGTCCATTACAAGCATAACTGGCTATGGATAACGTTCTAAAAAAATACATAATAAGGCTACATCAGCTGATAAGTGGTAACATAAGTAATCATGATGGATTTACCGGTCCTGCTACTGAATTTTCATGAGTGTATAATGGATAAAGACACATGCGGTGATGCACTAAAGGTTGCGGGGTCAGGGAGACTGTTGCCTTCCTTACGCTCAGGGTTCATCTGAAATTTTTTAAAGAATAAAAAATTGCCTAGTAGATAATTTTGATTCTACAAGAATTTTTGAAAGAAATGATTCCTGGAGACTAGTAACATCGGAAGTACATAAGAAATTGTATTCAATAGCTCATCCGATATAAATCACAATAATACATGATAATATTTCTACAATTAGAAATATCAGGTTTAGAATAGTTAATGGTTATGAATGGTTTCTATACAAATAATCCATAATTATCCGTTTAGAGACTTTTATTAATAGACTTACATACAACAAGTCAATCCAACATAATTGGAGCTAAAGTAACCGAGCTAAGACAATACTAAGAGAGGCATCCATATGGTAAGCATAAACTAGGCACTCAATACCCTGAGTTCTATTGTCTAAATAATATTGTCGTGTGTATAATGATAGACTATTCCCCGATCATAATGTATGCTATAATAGAACAGGTTCAATGAAATCGGATTAAACATTGCATTAAAACCAAAATAGGGTTTAAAATCAAATCAATATAACGTAAGTTGAACTACATAACTGAGTTCGTAAATGAGAACAAGATAAACTAGGACTATCACATAGTGATATAAACAATTGATGTATACAAAAGCATTGCGTGAAATAATATTGAATAATAATCACCTACTTGTTAGGGATTTTTAGGTTTGGTTTGAGTTGGTTTAGTGCTGGGGTCCGGGAGGGTCTAAAATTTAGAAAAGAACTTAAGTAAGGTCGAGTTTTGAAATACTATGGTGCTTACAAATATAGTTGCATATAGAATAATTGTTTAGGGGGTAATATATATCTTAATCTCTTGGTTATTTACACCTAATTCCTTAGGGTTTTGAATTTAGTGGGAACAGAATTTTTTGTTCATAAAAGTCTCAAAAATTAGTGGGTGAAGTTTGATATAAATATTCATAAGTTAAAAAAATGTTACGGGTTTGTTTGCAAAATATCTCTTGGAATTTAAAAAACAAAGTGAGACGTTTCTTCGAATTCGCTTTATAGTAGACCAAGAAAGGTGATGTAATATACCATTTTGACCAAAAAATTAAATAAAATTTTTGAAAAAAAATTCAGAACTTACTACTTTAGTACGCGCCCTCACGCGTTAAGTTAAAACTCCCACATGATGTGGTTGATCTCACTCACGTGCGTGTAGACCACTTCATCTTCAACCTTCAAAATTTTGACTTTAGGGTCACAAACTTTTACCTTCAATTAAATACAGTATACGATACCATTTTGGATGGTTCAAAAGCCATTCTTTCTCATTTTTCACAAGGAATCCAAAAATCTAACTTTCATGGATTGAGGTAAATTACAGCCTCATCTCCATATTCTGTAAAATTTAGAATATTTTAGTCCTATATTCGTGAATTTACAATAATATAATTCAAGCTACCGCAGTTACAAGTTTTATTTCTGAATGTCCTTATAGTAGAATGGTTTTTGTTTGAGTTCCTAATTCATAGAATAACAAGAGAATTTGGATTTTGAAATTTTTACGATCGAGATTGAAAATCTTGATTTTGAAGCTTATAAATATTCTATAATCAAATTAAACATTGCGCTAGTGTTCTTTTAAGGTCTAAGGACAACTATTCCTGCCTTAAAACTAGTTCAAGGCCAGGAGTACAAAATTCACCATTGAAGCTCAAGCTTGAATGGTGTTTTCTGAACTCTGATCCTTATCAGGGTGTTTATACGTGAAGTACTACATGTAAAAGCATAAATAGAAACTATTTAAGTGCAAAAACTGCACAAAAGTGATGAAACTGAGTTCGGTGCATAAAATATAAGAATAACCAAAAATCATAATTTTTGGATTTTGGTTTTACTAAGGCTAACTAGTGGTTTCTATAGGGATTTGTTGGGCCTTTTATAGGGGTGATTGAGGTCAGTTTATTGGTGAAAAAAGAAGTGGAATTCTGGAGGTTATAGGTTGGTTTATTTTGGAAGATAATAATTGAGCATGTGTTTACCCATGAGCCTTGGCTTATGTGGCATCTTAGGTGGAGTTCTAGTCAACTAAGCTTTTGGGGAGTTGGCTTGAGGTTTCGTTTTTGGTCCTTGCTAAGGTAATTAGTAGTTTATAGTACATTTTTCATACTTTTTGAAAATTTATGGGCTAATATGCGATTTCCTAAATTCGTCAGGGTACTCTTAGGGTCTAGTTTGTAATTTAAGATGGGTAGAAAGTTATATATGGAAAAAATTTAATGCCTTATAAAAAGTTTAGGGGTCATTTTGTAATATTTAGAACTTTTGGACTATGTCCTAATTTAAAGTTTGCTAAGGTTTATCTAAGTAATATTTAAGGCTTTCAATGCTAAGAGTTTTATACATGTGTATGGGATATATAGTGAACATATACATACATACATACATACATACATACATATATATATATATAGTCTTGTTCTTGTGCGGACTAGTCCGCATTTTAAGAATGTGGACCGGACATGTATCACCTGGAGGTGAGCCCAAAAAAGAGAGAGAGTGTGCCTATAATTTAGACGTTAATTTCTAGGGGCACCTTACGGACACGTGTCCGATCCGCATTCTTAAAATGCGGACTAATCCGCACATGAGCATTATTTTTTTTATATATATATTATTGCGGAACTTACAGGGTTAATGGTCTCACCCAATATCAAAAGGATCGGAAGCTTTCCCTCCATGTGTAATACTACATCTACTAGGCGAATATCGACGCATGAAGTTCCAATAACCAAGGAGTGTTAAGATACTAAGGCTTAGGCCCCGAGCACCTCTTTGGACGCCCTATGCCTTTTTCTAAGGACATCTTACAGAAAAAAGGGGACTACAACCATCAGGTCATTCTTCTTTAGTGAGAAATTCACTCTTAGTGGGATAGTCCACTTCCAATAGATCGATAAGAGAGGAGATTCCTCCTTAGATCAGATATGGCTTAGTAATATATTGGTCCACGCCATAATCGGTTAAGCGGTAGTAGTCCTCAAATATCGAAAAAAATTCCTCCAGTAAAAAATGGAACAGGTGATCCTTTGGATGCCATAAATTACCGACTACTTGTAGAAAGGACCAATCAATTGACATAGTCCTCCAAGAGAGCAAAGAAACCAAACCATAGAGATTTAGCGCCGAAAGAGACCAGTCATCAAAGTTATGGATGAAATTATCTATATGATAATTCAAGGCAGCCTGATAATCGGAGTTTGGGAGTGTCATTTCAAATAAGGAACTACAAACAAACTGTAGTGTCTAAGATTATGAGAGGAAGGATGCAGAAGGTGTGAGCTTCTAAGGCCAAACCCTTCCAATTTATAGAAGAATAGAATTGACCTATTGGTCCTTCAATAGACTGATCCGTTATCCCGTAAAAAATAAAATATTCAGTCTGCCTTTGGCAGAACTACTCACTAAAAGACATCTGACAAGACTCAATACCATAATGGTAACTGCAATAAAGTTAAAAATGTGTACATTGGATTCTTTGCCCTTTTTGTGCCTTAATAAGATCTTTGCAGATCTATCCAAAAATGTTTGTCATCATGATACTAAAATAAATCCAATAACTCAACAATAAAATCCTCTTTCATAAATAAATACACTCTATACATAGGGTTAGGAATAACGGAAAAATCCCTTTAAACCTTAAAAATAAAAATATAAAAACATAAAAACACAAAAATACAAGGAAAAAATCATATCCATGATCCAGTAAAGGACTAGTCACCATCATCCTCCTTGGAATCCGAATCTGAGATTGCAACCCGCATCGTCGCACCCTCTCAAATAACTAGACCTCCACGGGGCGGTACAAGAAAAGAAGGTCTCTGATGCCTAGGGTGCACTCATCATGAAGACTCGGGCACATTAGCCTCTCAAACTCCTGAACCTTTATAATGAAAGGATTTTTCAGTATCCTTTATCTTACTGCCAGTCACCCAGGGTCCTCATCATCCAATGGAGATAGGCCATATAGGAGCCCATCGTCTGGAACTTTGCTCCAGTAGTGCTCGTGGGATAGTGAAACCTACAATAATGAATAAACATCATAAATTTAATCTCAATAAAAATGGAATAAAAATAAACAAATCGAATAAAAATTCATTGCGTACCTCAATTCCCATGGAATAGCAAAATAAAGGTGAGAAAGAGGAGCAGGAACCTCGTACTCCACGCCATTATCCTCAGTATACCAAAAAAAACTCAAAAGTCGAATGGTTAGTGGAGGATTTGATGATAGGTATGTCTCTGCAAACCCTCTCATACCACGTACCTCAGAAGGAGAGACAAAAAAGTAGCAACAAGGGTAGCCTCCCCTGAACCCTGGACCCCTCCAGCATGGAAGACCACCGGCATCAGTCTCTTAGTAATAAAATCGGCATAAGGGATGGTGTAGTCAAAGTAGGCCACTGCCACCTCCACTTCCCGTGTGTATGCCTCCAAGTCATCCAAAAAGAGCAAATACAGGGCCCGCATCTCAGAAGGAGGCACCACTAGAGTAGTCATATGGGACAAGAAGGGCCACAAACGAATGACCCTTTCCCCAAGTAAAGATTCATAGCCCCGTAACTATAGAAGAATGCCTGAGAGGTTGCTTGGGTGGCATCCCTACTCGTAGCTCAGTGACCTCGATACATGGCCCAAGGGAAGAAGATGAACTACAAACCCAATAAGAATCATGAGAATGTGTAAAAAAGTAAATAAAAAATTGGAAAAGGCAAAGAAAATAATGTACCCTGTCAATGATCAAACTGCTCAGCAAGGTACAAATATCTCCCCAAGAGTACACTGCAAAAACCTACACCCTTATTGCTCTTTATCCACCTCCTCTAACTATGAACGAAATGGAGATCAAGGTGTCACACATCAGGAGATCAAATAATATGTGGGCTGATGGGCTAGCTCGCATTGGGAGGCGACAGACGAGTGACTATATTGAGTATGATAGTGTTCCGGAAGCCCTTTTCTGTCTGCTGGAGCATGTGGACCGGGGAAAGACCAGGATTGCCCTCCAAGCTTGTAACGATCCTACCTATCGCATTGCCACCTTTGGGGCCTATGTCCTTGATGACCAGGGGTATTGGAAGAGCGGTTACTATGGACGACTCAGGGGTACTCCTTCTATCCTTCGTGCGCTGATGGAGGGCCTTTTCCACGGTCTCAATATGGCAAAAATGCGGGGTTGGAAGGATATTATTATCGAAACAACCTCCCACGAGCTTATTGATATCTTCAAAGGGGTCCAGTATCGTGAAACCGATTTTGAGAATATTAGGGTGGACTGCTACGAACTCATGAGGAAGGTGGGTGCTGACTTCATCTATGTCAATGCGGGTATGGTTCGTGGAGCGGATTGGTTGGCACGTGAGGCAAAAATTCAGGAGGAAACCTTTGTTGAAATTGAGGAGATTCCCAAGACTCTGCGCCGGATGCTGGTTAACCCTATGATGTAGTTTGATTCGCTTATGCCATGCTACCCCCCCCCCCCCCCCTGCTGGTCCTGTTGTTTGTGTTTTTTTTTTTCTTTCATTGCTGCCTTGATGGCTTATGGTATCGTTGTATAAACTTTAAGTAACCTTTTCTATTTCAATGTTTACCAAAAAAAAAAAAAACTATGCCAAGTATCATCCTCGATTGATCCAATATGATTTCGGTGGATCCCAAAAACTTGTAGAGCCCATAGTTGCATAAAGAAAAGTCAAAATATTATTAATGCGATAAAAAGAAAAAATTTAAACAAAACCAAACGGGAAGAGCATACCTCCCAGGCAACAACGAATCCAACGGTTTCCTAACCCTGCTGTAATATTCCGTAATTTTAATGACTTTTAATATGAGATTAATTAAAAGTTAATGGATTAAATAAATGGGGATTAATAGGAATTAATTATGAAAAATTAATTGGGATTAATCCGAATTTAATATTAATTGAGATTAAAGTAATATATATTTTTAAATATATGATTTTGAATATTACTTAGTGATATAAAAGTAATATGTGAAAATAATAATTATTTTCGGAAGCTACAAATACGGCAATAATGAAAATTAAGTCGGGACGCGCTTATGAGTCGTGTCGGAACTAAAGTTGGGAAATAAAATGATATTTATTTTTAAGTCATTCGGATGATTATTTCGAGTGCATGTTGAGTCCGGAAGGGTTGAAATAGGAAGAAAATTCTACCCAGGGATTTGTTTTGGGTCTCGGGTCTATTGGAAGATAAAAAGACACCCCAAAGGGGCATTTTAGTCACTTTGCTTAGGAGATGAATAGTACCTACATTTTTGTCTTTTAGCTAACCTTGGAGACTTATTATATATGTGAGTTTAGATTGTACATAAGATTCATTTCATCTAAACACAAAGTGAGATCTTTTGAGAGAGAGTGAAAAGCCTTAGAAAGAAAGTGAAAGGTTATCTTGAGGAGAGAAAGAGTTGCTTGGAAAGGAAGAGTCACCTAGGGAAAACTAAGGGGATAAACACCATCTCTACACCTTGCACCTCCACCGGATTGTCGCCAAAAAAAGTAAGAGGAGGTGCCAAACACTTGTCTTCACCAAAGGTTCAGACCTACACATAAGGCAAGTGTAATTCTTGCTTTATTTTGGTGCTTATATTATCCATATTAGAAATGGATTTCTTTCTGGATTGATGAAATTATGAATTTGGGATTAAAATGATTGATAAATCAAGTTTAATGGATAGGAAAATTCATGTAGTTGCAGATTTATACATGTAGAGACTATGAACATGAAAATGGATATACATGTAGAGACTATGAACATCAAAATAGATAGGTTTTACATGTAGAGGGTATATTTGTTTATTGAAGATATGAAAATGATGTTAGGTATTGCATGTATATGAATTCTATTCATGTCGAATATGAAAATTTGATGATTTAGTTAGGAAATGATAATTCTAAATTCTGGGTTTTTAAGAGGTATAAAAATGGAGGATTTAGATAAATTGGAATTTTAAGGATTTAATGGCTTTGATGATAATACCCTTATGAACATATGAATTTGATGTTATTCTTATGTGAAAATCACCCTTGAACATGTTAGAACACTGTTAGCAAATTGTAACAACCCGCGTAATTTTGGACTATTTTAATTAATTTCTGGATAATGGAGGAAAATAAAGCTTTTGATAAAATTATTTTTATTGCTCAAATATGTTGGTAATTATTTTTAAAGGCGAGAATTTCAAACGGTTTCGAAAATGGAGTTAAAACGGATTTTAAAATGATTTTTAAATGTTTTTAACTCTTGGAGTTGTTTTGACTTCCAACTCTTCATTTCTTTGCCTTATTTAAAGGAGTCTTTTGGATTCCAACTCTTCATTTCTTTGCATTATAAAAGGAATTCATGGGCAAGCCTTTTAACCTACTTTTGGCACAAATTTTGGCAGCAAATATATTTTATATTCCTCTTCTTTTTATATACGCATTGGCCCTTGAGATTTGTGAGTTCCAACCTTAGATTAGAGGCGTTCTTTGAGCTATTTTGTTGGAGGTTCTTGGAGAAGCTTTTGTAGATCTTTTGTGTTGATTTTGAGGATGTGATCGTTGGTTTCACATCATGCTTTGAGGTATGGGATTTTACACAATATGCTCCTTAAATCTCGCAAGTGTCATTCTCTTTGAATTCTTGTTAATTGAACTCATATTTGAATTGATAAATTCATTGAAATCTGGAAAATAATTGTTGAAATTATTTTGATTCATGTGGTATCATTATATTGTTGATGAGCACGTTGTCATGACATTTTAATATGGCACGGATGTTGGGCACTCGCCAAAATTTCTGTTTTCCGGACGGACGGGGTGTTACAAATGGTATCAGAGCTTAGGTATACATAAACCCTCGGGGCTTGAGTTTTTGGTTCATTGCGTGGTTAGCAATTTTTGGAAATAAAAAATTTTAGGTGAAATTCGTGATAGGCATCTGGATTAGATGTGAGGAATTTATTTTTGGAGACGAAATTATTTTTGAAGATTGTTTGCCTGATTTTGAGAGTTAGGCATTCGGCAAATTTCGAGGGCGAAATTCCATTGTTAGTGGGGAAGTGTAACAACCCGCGTAATTTTGGGCTATTTTAATTAATTTCTGGAAAATGGAGGAAAATAAAGTTTTTGATAAAATTATTTTTATAGCTCAAATATGTTGGTTATTATTTTTAAAGGCGAGAATTTCAAACGGTTTCGAAAACGGAGTTAAAACGGATTTTAAAATGATTTTTAAATGTTTTTAACTCTTGGAGTTGTTTTGACTTCCAACTCTTCATTTCTTTGCCTTATTTAAAGGAGTCTTTTGGATTCCAACTCTTCATTTCTTTGCATTATAAAATGAAGTCATGGGCAAGCCTTTTAACCTACTTTTGGCACAAATTTTGGCAGCAAATATATTTTATATTCCTCTTCTTTTTATATACACATTGGCCCTTGAGATTTGTGAGTTCCAACCTTAGATTAGAGGTGTTCTTGGGGCTATTTTGTTGGAGGTTCTTGGAGAAGCTTTTGTAGATCTTTTGTGTTGATCTTAAGGATGTGATCGTTGGTTTCTCATCATGGTTTGAGGTATGGGGTTTTACACAATATGCTCCTTAGATCTCGCGAGTGTCATTCTCTTCGAATTATTGTTAATTGAACTCATAATTGAATTGATAAATTCATTGAAATCTGGAAAATAATTGTTGAAATTATTTTGATTCATGTGGTATCATTATATTATTGATGAGCACGTTGTCATGAGATTTTAATATGGCACGGATGTTGGGCAACCGCCAAAATTTCTGTTTTTCGGGCTGGCGGGGTGTTACACAAATCTGGGTTTTGGGTAGAATATAATCCAAAAGGGTTTGGGTGTAAGAATTTGAAGAAAATGCAGAAAACTGCAGTTGAAGACGAACTGGAATGACGTTGATCTTGTTCGAACGAGACATAATGTTGTTCGAACAAGATGCCATCTCGTTTGAACGAGATTTCTGAGTTTCTAACGAAATTTTAGTATTTTTGTTTTAGCCCAGAACAGTTTGGAAAATTGTATTTTATCCCACAGTAGGTTCTGAATAATTTTGGTACATTAACAAGGAGTGAGGGACTTGGGTTAATGTCGAAAAATTATATGAAATTGAGGAATAAAATTATGTGAGGAATTTTTACGTAATAATAATACGATTAAGAGATGAATAATCATCATGGTCAAGTACGGGTTAATATTATGATATTATGATATATATATATATATATATATATATATATATACGGGTACTTGGGATTATGTTAGTGATAACTACATAATAAATATACAATGATAATCGTGATTAACAAGTATTGGTAGTACTGATAAATACAACGGGTATTTGGGATAGGATAAATTCCTAATATGATATTGGTCAAGTGCATACCGAATTTTATATAGGTGGATGCGTATACCTATTGCTTATTAATTTATATGTATGATATACCTAGCCTACTTGCTATCGACTGGAGGTTTACGCATAGAGGGCAGTCATATCCTGATGCGCCTTAAGGGGGATCTTTGACTTGTTGCCTCAGAACATAGGACTTAGGTTGGATTGCCATTAGTGAGAACAATGGTATTGAATGGTCTTTTGGGTGCGAAGGTATGTGCGTAGCCCAAAGTCTTAGGACTATGTTCACTTCCACTATTTGTAATTTGTTTATTATGGTTCATGGGATAAACCAAACCTATGGTCCTTTATATAGTGACGAGATGTACTGGGACATGATAGCAGAGTACGCATGCACCGTAGTTGAGCCTCAAGGTGTAGTTTAGTATATATATAATAGAGTGAAAGTGCCTATATACTTGTGATATTATCTACTGTGTGAATTAAGTATACATGAAAGATAATGAAATCTGAAAAGAAATAAGTAGGATACTTAATTATATTGAATTGAAAAAGGGCTTATCCATGTTATAGAGAAATTGGATATGTATGTATTACCTATATTGCGAGAGAAATACGTGGGATAGATATGGGCTATGGTTAGTTGGCACTGATATGAACTAGTTAGCATGGAGATAGTAACTAGTATGATTTTAAGGTATGTTAAGTGTGCACTCTAGATGAGAGGTGAGGATCTCAAGAGAGAGTCTGATAAATCTAACATGTATATAATAATTGTTGAATATAGAATTTATTCACTTGATGTTTTCTAAACTATTTTTACAATCGGGATCTGACCCGTTTTCTTAAATATTCTCTTCTTTCTTGTATCTCCTATATCAGTTGTCTAGCCACAGGGATGCCAACCATAGAGGATTGATATTTTTTACGAGCTATGGGTGTTATGGAGTCTTGGACTTTGTTTAGACGCTTTCGTATTCATTGATTCATACTCTCTAGTTGATCTTTCATTTAGGGCATGTCTCCCAAGAGGATTCTAGTCATTTCTTCTCTATCTTAGACAGATTAAGTTCTTATGTTGGTTTTGGTACATTTAATTTTGATGGGATTATTGTATTGAGATATTTAAACTGGAAAGTTTTATTCAGTTGCATTTAATTTAGTTTTGATATTACTCAGTTGTTATTCATTGTGTGAATGGATTGTGTTATATGGTTTATGTTTTAAAAGTAGAAATTTTATTTATATTAAAATTGGAATAATTTAACACTTGCTTAATTGGATATTAGGTGATTATAAAAACAAAAAATGTTTTTTGACAATGATGCTAAGGATAAACCAACTATAAATTCTGTTTTAATTGGGTACAAGACTGATCACTCGGTATTTAATTAAGCGGGGTGTTACACCTGCGTCTCGATAGGGCACTCATGATGGCGTAGAGCAAACCCAAGGTTGAACCAAATCAATCATACTAATGAATAAAGCTAAATTATCGAAGAGGAAAAGGTAAACTGGTATGAATCTACTCCCCATGAGAAGAGAAGATTGTGTGACCAAGTGCGAAGAGTAGAAAAACATCGGGTGTACTGGCAAATCCTCGTCGCATCATCTCCCAAACTCCCTGTCCATCTCTCTATGTGGGTGGCCAGGGAACAATCATCCCACTCAAGAAAATGGACGGTAAGAACCTTAGCACCACCTTGATAGCATCCCATGAGAGCCAAAGGTGGTGGGGGATCATTAGTGGGAATTGTTTAGTCGGTAGGCCAATCATGACAAAAAAGATCAAGGGGGTGAGTATCATCTCGCCCACCAGCAAATGGAACATAGAGGTAGTGTCCCACCACCTCTTTGCCAATGTTAGTATTATGGATGTGACACGGGTCGTCATTAATTAATCCAATACGTTTCTATGATGGTAGGAAAATTCTCACTCTCCCAGAGAGCCACCACCCGCTTAGGGAAACCCTTAAGCCGAATGCGAGTGGTAATATACTCCTGAGGCTCCTAAAAAATGTTCAAAATAATAATAACAATATATAAAAACAAAATAAACATGGCACAATAATATTTCAAACCAAAAAAAATTAATGTTGCGAAAATAAATACATATTAGGTCGCAACTCACAATATCAGAAAGGTGCGCAGTAGTCTCTCGTAGTAAGTCAGCTCAATCTCCCAGTTGGGGAACATGATGGCTCACAGCCAAATCCCTCAACTCCTGTAGAGACTCTATGTATGCCCAATCATCATGATCATCATCCTAGGGCATAGGCCTCGAATCAGGAAGGTTTCCTAGAATAATATCCAACATATCTCGAGCGATATCTCTCTCAACCATGTTAGAGGGAAAACACTCAAAAAATAGAGAAACCTTGAAGCTCTGAGAAAATAGAGGGAGATTATAAAGTTAAAAGTAAGGAAAATAGAAAAAAAAAACTTCCTTATTGAGACAATCCAAGCACT
Source organism: Sambucus nigra (assembly GCA_949130495.1). Classification (NCBI taxonomy): domain Eukaryota; kingdom Viridiplantae; phylum Streptophyta; class Magnoliopsida; order Dipsacales; family Adoxaceae; genus Sambucus; species Sambucus nigra. The sequence goes on along the minus strand of OX422217.1, from coordinate 328,719,473 downwards.
TTCTCGATCAATCAAGCTCGCGCTTGCCCGATCGGTCAAGAGTCCTCAGCACTTGCCTAATCGGTCAAGTGCCCTAGATCTAATAAAAAATTATTTACATAAAAATTCCCCCAAAATTCAAACTCATTTCAAACTTATTTTATCAAGATCCAACAAATTCAAATCCATTTATCCTCAACAAATTTCAAAAATCAATAATGCTTATCAAAATTCCTTATTTTCAAACCATCTCTTTCTTAATGATTTGGTGTATCAAAAGGGAATATCCTTCCAAATGATTTTGTGAATCAACAAAAACCTTGCCGCAAGCAGACACCCTCTCAAACAATTCGGTGTATCGACAAACACCTTGTCCCAAATAGACACCCTCTCAAGAGATTCGGTGTATAAATATACACCATTTCATGGGCAAAAAATTCCAAATTAAGTGAATCGACAAACATCCTATCCAAAGTGGACACTTTTCAAATGATTCGGTGTTTCGACAAACACCTTATTCCAGGAAGACACTTTCCAAACGATTTGGTGTATTAACAAACACCTTGTCCCAAGCGAACACCCTCCCAAATGATTTGGTCTATCGACAAACAAATTATTTTAGGAGGACACTTTCAAAATGAATCAGTGTATTAATAAACATTTTGTCCCAAGAAAACACACACCCAAATGATTTTGTGTATCGATAAACACCTTGTACTAGGTGGACACTTTCCTAATGATATGGTGTATTGAAAAACACCTTGTCCCGAGCGGACACTTTCCAAACAATTTGGTGTATCAAAAAATACCTTGTCCTATGCGGACACCTTCCAAACGATTTGGTGTATTGATAAACACCTTGGTCCGGGCAAACACCTTCTAAACTATATGGTGTACACAAAGACACCTTGTCCTAGAGGACATTTCCAAACGATTCGTTGTATCGAAAAACACCTTGTTCTAGGCAAACCCTTTCCAAACGATTCGTTGTATTTACAAACAGCTTGTCCCATGAGAACTTTTTTAAACGATCTGATGTATCGATAAACACATCATCTCATGTAGACGATTCAATTTAACATCCTGCCTCACACCCTGAGGATATTAAATAATGCACCATCATCTTTTGTAGACATTTCCAGATAAGAATCGTAACCCTTCACGATAGTCAAGCCTACTCTCCAAAAGGTAGAGTAATCAAAAAGCACCTCATTAGAGGAAATAAGAATCCCTAGTAGTCATAAAATGGGTGTCTCACTTTCCAACGGTGTTTGTTCTAAATAAAATTCGCTGTTGAGGGGCTCTCTAGACACCCCATTCTGCTCCACTGGTATCCACACCCACCATGGGCTTCGAAAAGACCCAAAAGCTAACCCAATTTCGTGGACACCTCCCTAAAGATCTAACATTTAATGAAATTACCCAATAGAATCATAGTCCAAAATGGGCCAAAAATCTTAAGCTGAAATGTCCATGATAGATCGGTTAAGAGCGCACGATACCCATGATTGATTAGTCATTAACCCCAGATTTCTATCTATAAAATTAGGCATTCGCCTAGTTATTGAAGGCATTAACTCTACCCTCTTAAATGCAAATTATTTTGTCGAGAAGTCTTTTGCCTTCAAAAAATCCTTGAAACTCTCTCCATTTGTCATCCAAAACCCTCCTTAATCTTAGATATAGTGTCCTCACCTCTATCCCTAGAATCTTTTTCCTTTTAAAAATCCTTAAAACTCTTTCCATTTGTCATCAAACCCCTCTCTAAGCATAGATCTAGTGTCTTCACCTCTATCCCTAGCTTCTCTCTTGTAATTGAAGTCCAAAAATAACCAAAAAAAAAACACTTCCTCTTATTTCTTACTTTCCTTATTCTTTAATGTACTTTTCTTTAAAATTACCTTAGATCTATACTAAAAAGGGTTGATCCTGAGCCGAAATGCTGCCAAAATGAAAAGGCGTCCGCATAACATTTCAGGTACAAGATATCACACTTTTGTTTTTAAGATTGATATAAAAAGGGGTGGTGTTATGCTGCAACACCACCCATAAGTTACTTTATATATGTTTCTTTGTCATATAAAGCTAGATCTTTCTCCACAGGTCATGTCTGAAGTACGTTGACTTTGATTCTGCTTACGGTATATACGTAGGGATACTAGAAAATCCCCATCTCTAAAACTCAAGTCAAACCTTGTAAATATTCATCAATTTTCATTTATTTCTAAAAAAAAAAAAATCTTCAAAACCATGAAATACTATCATATAGGGTATCATTAGATCTGGGGGTTCTACCTACTATTTTGTGCCTAATTTAGAAGTTTGGCAATTCATTCAATATTTAGTGACCTTACGACTGAATCAACCTTATTAAAGTTATCTATTGGACTCCAAATGTACACATTTTTCATATCTGACTATGTTACATTCCTAAAACATCTCAAATGATCAAAAAAAGATAGATCTCTCACATCGAGAGTCCAAATCGGGCAAAATCACTCTCCGTTGTTCACGAACTACGTGGACCTGTAATCACTCCAAACAAGTACATAGGATCACTCGAACTACCATCTGAGTGAATAAGTCCAACTTTGTATATATTTATCTCTTATCTATATGATGTACACAGACATCTCACACTGCACTGCACAATTGATGTGTATATTAACTATTTGCATTTGTTTATTCATTTTCACACAATAACACGCTAGCACATACAATTTATATCTACATTTGAGATCGAAAGGGCAGAATGGGGGCCTAACACAATCTTAATCCATAACCTAGTCCCAGGACCTTTAACTCTTTAGTTAAAAATGTAGACCACTTACCGTATCTACGTTTCTACGGAGGCTTGCCCCTTTTCTTTTGTCTGTTTGAGTATAATATATTGGAAACTCTAATTTCTTCCTCTAAAAAAAAGTCGAGAACCAAAAGGGGAAAATAGGCCCCGGGGATCCCACAGTTTGATATTACCTGAGTTTAATCATAGCATACCTTGGACTCAAATCTCACGAGTGGTCATGTTCCTGAGATGTACCGATCACAAACCTATGTTAAACTATTACACATGTTCTCAAATCATCATATTGGTTCCTGTAGTTTGAGATAAACTAATAGGATTGAATCACAATCATTTTAATAGGTTGTCAACTCTCTATCTAGGTTGTGAACTTTTCAATAGTGTAAGAAATTGAATTCCAATCTCCTTATGATCAACCCGAAGTCAACTCATAAAAATTCCTACTAAGTTGTATTAATCGACATGTATATGAAATAATATATATAAACAAATATAAAGAATTCTCTCAAACTTGATTCTCATTTCAAAATGAATAAAATAATCCTTTAATAGCTAATAATCAAATCTTTTACATATAGTTTTAATAATAAACCACAATAATAGGCCCACGAAGGATTGTTTGCATAGCTTCCTTTCAGGGGATTGTTAAGATTGATTTGCCTTGACTCTATGTTTGGGTGACTCCTTTGTGTTGTTTCGGATCACATCTTACTTATGATATTTGATGATGGGGTATATCCAGTTGGGTGCTTTATATATAATAATTATTTTTAATTTTTCCCTCATTTGATATACTCGATTGTTAAAGGTACTCAATCTAGATGATCCTCTTAAGGTAGAAACCAACTATTGACGCCATGGTGGATAAATCATCCACATGATTATTATTTGGCCTAAGTAACTACTTAATGTGCACATCCTATAATTGGGCGACCAACACCAGTGTATTTTGTAGGTTAGCTGACATGTGTTCATTTTATTCCATTATACTCACTTGATAGCTGGTTAGAGACCAACCTTGAGTCGTAAAATACCTCTAGGTGGGTATCTTACAATAACTTGGCTTTCTTTATTACGTCGATCAATGCTTATTACTCTTCTTCATTGTTGAAGTCTTCAAAAACAAGTTGGATTTTTCATTCAATAACCGCTCTGTAAAAAGTAATCAAAATGAACCCTACTCCCGATCCCTTTCAGTTGGACACCCCATCCACAAACAACGTCCATTTTTTAATCCTAGTTATGTTTTTCCTCCTTGACCGATACATAGTTTATCACTATTATTTGTAGCATGATTGGGCTAAAATTTTAACCTTTAATAAATCTTCTAGGTAAACTAGGAATATCTAACTTGCCTAATTCCACCGATTTCTTTATCATGCACCTAAAGGGGTCATTCCTTCAAAGGATAACCTTAATCACGGATGACATTAGTACTACGATAGGATGGACTTAGAAATATTAATTTAGTTTCAACAATAAAATTAGTAAAGAATATACTAACTTTGAGATGGAGCTACAATGTTTACATTAATCAATGTCTTATTAGCATATTAAATAGTGTCTTAAGCATTGGACTTATATGGATGATGGTCTAATTGACTGTGTGATCAAAGATGAACAAGTACAAGTATAAAGTTTTTGCTTTATTGGGGATTGCCAAAATAGTTAGCATTCTCTAATAACTATTGATTTTCACTGGCACCATTACGAAATCATCACTCCATATATCCTTTCTTTATTTCCTCAATGCTTGGAAAAATAGTCGACAATGCTTACAAAACTTAAAAATAAACAAGTTAAGCGTTGCAAGCATCCTTGTGCACTTTTGGACTTCATGAATGGTGGTTGGTTGTTTAATTAATCACAGATCTTCGATATAACTGGGGTTAGACTCAATTGTTTTTAATTGACAAAGTACCCAAAGAATTTACATGAAGGAACCCTAAAGAGAACTTCGTAGCATTCAACTCTAAGTGATAGTGCTAGAGAATTTTGAAGGTATTTATTAAGAGGTGATTGGACTGCTCATCTTTTGGACTCCGATAAAATGTCTGACAAAATATCTTATTAGCTCAACAAAGTTTTCTTTGGTCCTTGATTTGATCTTGGCAAACTAATATCTAGTTTTCCCCCTCAAAGTAGTAGTAGTAAAATGTTTGTATAATACCTCATTTGGGGTGTCGTCGACAAGCATGATAGACATGTATGTCTCCAAGTGGTCAATAGGATCCTTGGACCCATTGAAGGGATAAATGTTAGGGATATTTTGTGCTTAAGAGTAAGAGCATAATGTTTAACCATGTTAGAGAAAGGAGATATAGTCTTCTAGAGAGCCAACTTTGTGGTATTAGGAGTTTATGTCTTGTATTAGTTAATAAAGTTACCTAACTTATTTTATGTCTTTTTTATGTCATTATGCCAGGGCCTTACCACTTAGGAACCTTTGTGAGATTGATCACCTAATAGTGAAAAGATATCTCTAGTGGGAATGTGAGTCACTAACCTCTGGGGAATTAGGGCACACCTTTAGGCTAGTTTTCTCTTTCATAACGATGGGCATGGTTTTCCTCTATCTCGTTATGTTTTGGCTCAACAGGTTTCTCCATAAATAGGGGTAGAGGAAGCCTTCGTAAATTGTCATTCAACTGCTCTTGAAGATTTTTCTAGTGAGCCTCTCTGTCTTTCAGGGAGCGAGACAACTTGGCATTAGTAGTTATCTTTTAACGAGATAAAATATTCTTTAGATTTTTTATTCAAGGAAGCAATTTTTCCCACAGACGGTGATAAAATGATGAGTTCTTGAGATCTTTTTAAAGACCTCGGCTCTTATAAGACCATAGATCGGCTAGTGTGGTGTGTGAAAATGAGAGACAAGGATATAGAGTGGTTTGTAACCTCAATTGAGGGTCCTACATACAATATGAATAGTGTTACTTTGTATATTAGTTTGAAAATGATAATATAACAATCTAAAGACCTCTTGGACTCTGGCCAAGATGGTCTAAAATTTTTGAGATCTTCGTCACTTGTCAAAGAACCTATCGGGGGTAACTAATGGATTCCTTGACGGATTTATTATCTTAATTTAGGACTATACAAAAAACTTAAGTGTGAGAGGCTGGAAGTGGTCCAATCCTTATCATAAATTTAGCCAATAATGGGTTAGTCAATGCTAAATAATAAATGAGATGAGGGTTATCTCGATTCTCTAGTATTTTCTTGATGATTTCTGGATTGTAAGATGATATTTAACCCTTCACAAGTATCCAATATATAATAAATACCTTAGAGAGTGAACGTAGACTGTAGTGACATAGGTAGAGTCGTCGTGAGGTTTGATGATCATAGTAGCACCGTGGAGTGTTGGTGAAAGACTTACAGGTGGTGTAACATAATGGGCATGAGCATTAAATGTGGATTATATCTTTCAATGCTAGTGAAAAAAAGTGGTGGAGGTAGGTAGAACAGTGTATATACTTCTTACCTACCCACCAAAGAAGGTGAAGAAGCTTTGTTGGAGTTTTGAGATGTCCTGTGATGACTATCATCATTTTGGAATGGTTTGAGCTTGTTGACATAAAATGGAATTCTTCTTTGGGGGAGGGATCAGGACTAAACAAAGGCTAGTTCTTATTAGGCCAAGGTATATTGAACTCTTTAGAGGCTTAGGGTTACTCCATCCAAGGACTCTAAACTTTTTCATAAAAGTATGACTGTACGAATGATCATTTTCTAACCCTGGTAGTGTGGACATGGTTTTCAACTCTTTTGTGGGCCCTTTATCGAGATAGCAAAGGTCACTAAAGACTTAAAATTTCTTGGCAGAGGTCTCTGGTAGGTCTTGGAACCTTGTCCTCTAAATAAGGGATATTAAAAGACTAAAATTCTTTGTAATGACCAAGGAACTAAATGTGGTATCATTTGAACACCCTTGTTTCTTCTTGCAAGAATTGCAAGGGGCAATACTTACTTTGGTCATTATGATATTGCATTAGGAAGGAGCATGTATTAAGTGTGTGAGGTGGAGAGATGTAATATACCTTGACTTTGAGGGTTATAAATGGTCCCCTTGGTCAGATTAAGACTCTCGTCATTCACTTATGCAATTACCTCTTCCATATTTGAGCTTACAATTGGATGATCTTTTTCTCTCTCTTTCTTTGAAATCGTGTCGTCTGGACCTTAAAAAAATTTAACCCCACTCCTCTTTAAGAAGTAGGGCCTAAAGTTTCTTTGACTACTACAACTGAATAAGGAGCTAAAACTCTCGCTAACCCCCTACTTGGGGGATCCCCATTGGGACACAAGTTAAAAGGTCATGGGGCCAGCGACTTATAAGGATCTAGTAAATATTCGTCTGAGATACTAAATACTAGACTATGTGACCCTAAGGGCTACTAAGACGGATGAGATATCTTGATCCATGGTCCCCAAATATACCTACTTCAATGAATGATTTCTGGCATATGGGTCCAGGTTTTCGCTACCTCTCCCCATGGTGGAAATTTTGAAATTTATAGGGCATCCCCTAGCCAAATTTTGGATACTGTTTAGAGGCCACTAATGGCTACTATTGTAGCATTCAAGGAGGCTAGAAGAGGAAATTTTGATGCATCCACTTCTCAATTCTTCACTCTGTACTAGGTTATAGGGAATGGCAAGGCCAAATATATGGATTTGAAGTATTTTCCCTAAGAGACCCTATGGTCATCTCGAGGGAAAAACATAATGATCCCAAGAGATGGAAGATAGATTCTTTTTTATTAGTAGGGCTTGGGATACCCCAGACCTTTTTGGTAAGTTTGGTTTCCCAACTCTATGGTGTTCTCCCCCATCACTCGATAAGTTATTTTAATTTATGCCTCTTATTTTCTAGGCTTGAGGTTATACTAAACACCTTTTTTTTCCTGCAGAGTCCATTGTCCTCATCCATGAGGAAGCTGAGAGGTTCAAGGAGAACTTGAAATTAGTGGCCACCGTCTCTAAAAATCTTAGTTACCATAAATCCCCTATTAAAAAATTGTCTTGGACCTCATCCCCAAGAATCCCATTCTATAGGAGTACCAGAGGCTCCCCAAAATATATTTCAGGAGGTTGAAGAGGCTAAGGTCTTCCTTTTAGTACAAAAGAAGATAAATGAAAAATCTATTATTATTTTTTAAGGATGAATTGTTGTATCTAAGGAACTGAAGTCCAGTGCCTACGAGGATAAGAGGACCAAGAAGGTCATTGATCACCCTCCAAACATTAATGAGGTATTAACCCCTGTGGAGGGCTTAGTCATTCTTGATTTCAACTATTCCCTAAGTAAGTTTGTTGAGTTATTCTTTATTATATGTTTTCTTGTGTTGTATTTTTTTCATTAACTCTTGGATTTTATGGACACATTAGATGAACAAGAACACCCTATATCTATGGTGAAGGGGAAAAAAAATCTAAGGTCATGAAGTGCATCAGGTTCAATTCTCCCTTGGAGATACATATTCAGTTAATGAAGTTGGTGGTTGAGCTTGATCAAACATCCGGCCAAAGGTAAGAGTTAGCATTGGATACAATCACAAAAAAAATTCCTCTACTATTGTCATTACCATATATAGGTGGGTCCTCAGGGGAAATCCAGAGCATAGCTTCTATTAAGGAGAGGACTTTTAGCTCCTGGTCTCATCGTCTAATGTGGAAAAGTCTTGTGTTCCTACCTCTAATGGAAAAAATGGTAATGGAACTCATCTAAAGTTGTATGAGGGGTCCCTACTAAAGGAGAAAATCACATTAGGGGGTCTCCTCGAAACATTTTATCAACTTGGGACTTCTGACCAGTCAGTGGGTAGGCTAAGAAATGGGATGTAGTGTACATGAGGTTTTCTAAGGAGGACAAATATTCTAGGCCATCATCTTGTGAGAAGAGGAAATCATATGCTTTAGTCGTTGATTCTCTGACATTTCTGACTAGGAAAAATTATTCTAAAATTGTGTCTAAACTAAGGGGCCTTGGGACCTCAACCAACTCTAAGGAGTTGTTGCATATCCTTTGCAAGGTAATTTTTTACCTTTTTATTTCTTCACGTTATTATTTTTTCTTATTTTTCTTTTTGTTGATTTTTTTTCCTTGTGTTTTAGTCCCATCATCTTACTGAGATGCTCATAGATGATGTTATTAAGGGTCACAGGAACAAGAGGAAGGCCTTGACCATGGTAGAGCAGTGGTACCTAGCGATTATTAAACTTCACGATCAGGTATATTCTCAGCAAATTTAAGTGGCTTCCATGGAGGATAAACTGAAGAGCTTCAAAGCTCAAATATGCCCTCTAGATTAGACACGTATTCTTCATGAAAAGTCCATTCGTGATAGTCATGCCCTCTATCAACTATTCGAAAGTCCTTATCTGAGGCTAAGAAATTTGATGCTAACTATCTGGCTTGTTATAAGGAAACTATGAAGGCCTTATATGATGAAGTATTGAAGATTCATGGTGAGAACGAAAAACTTCAGCAAAAAGTAAAGAACATGGACTTGCTGAAAAGGGTCTCTAATGTCAGTGGGGAGAGAGACCATATGATGGATGAAGACTTAAAGATATAAGAGGAACTATTTAGGCTTCAAGTCAAACATGTTGAGTTCCTAGGGAAGGTGGATTATGTAGTGAGGAGCCATATTGACGTTTATCTGAGCGTTGATGCCTATAAGAGGTTCCTTTTTAAGGGATTTTCCACAAGCTTTGAGTCATATAAAGCTAAATTATAGACACTGTTTTCGAGGTTGATGTTTCTGAACTTCTTACTAAGGATACGATTGTGAGAGTAGTAGTGAAAGTGGGATTATTAAGGCTCCTAACTCTAAAGCTAAAGATGAATCCCAAGATCCCTTAGTCGTAGAGACCAAACCCATGCCAAAACCCTCTATAACAGAACCAGGTGTTGAGAAGCCCCCTTCCCTGAAAGGGTTTAAAAAAACATTTTATTTTTGATGTTTTCATTTGTATGGCCTTTTATTTGTAAGGGACCTGAAAGCTCTGTAATCATGAATGCAAGTTGGTCATTTTTAAGTTCTTCTCTATTATTTCTTCTGTTTTCTTTGCAAGGGAAATTCTTTTTATATTGTTTAAGACATATGAGGTACCCCCGACCCCCCAAGATATCTTGGTAAAGAAATGAGGAATAATTAGAAACACTCCATAAGCACTCTTGGGAGTTTATGGACCTTATATCTTCAATTAACTAAAGGATAAGGCCTTAGATAACCATAAAAGTGTTCAGATAAGGTTCATAAGAAATCTAAACTACAGCCAAGTACGAAATTGTAAAGGATGTGATATCGATTGTCAATTTAATTCGCAAATTTCTAATTTTAAACTTAACTAATTAGAGTCAATCTTTTATACAAATTAATTAAACCCTAATCATGCATCTATGTAATATAAATCAATATGAAAATTCAAACAATCGCAAATCCCGAGGTTCAGGAAAAAAAAACTTTTTGGATAAAAGCTTTATTTCACTATATAATACAAATCGCAACTTACAAAATACACAATGAATCTTTAATGAATTTACTATAGCAAACCCACATAGACCATAGCCTAGTATCCAAAAAATATCCCCTTAATAACCTCAATGACCACAGTCATCCCTCTACAATGATCACCCTCAAGTGTCCCTAATTATCGCAGTCGTCAGCAAGCAGCTCCTGCAAGAACTACCAATCAGCAGTAGAGATGGCACTCCACAAAGATAAACTTCCAAGAAGTACTTTGGATTCCACAAATGATTCAAAAATAATTGGGATGTTTTGGTGAATCAAAAATAAAGTTTTTAACCTTAAGAGATGAACACTAAAGGTCTTCCAAAAAGTAGTTTTTGCGTATCAGAAGTTTTAATGAAAAAGGTCTTCAAAACATGTATTTATAACAAAACAAAATCCTTGAGGAGGCGTGTGTCATTAGAAGTCATTCGAACAATATGAGATGTCATTTGAAAGATATCTCATGTCATTACTAATCACCGTACAAACGACCAATAAAAAACAAAACAGTACGAGTTCATTTAAAGCAAACAAGATATGACCCTTCGAATGACCCTTCAAACTACATTGCATGTCATTAGAAGTTGTCATTTGAATGACATGTCAATTTCGTTTGAACAACATTACCTTGTCATTTGAACCATAGGACCGAAAAAATATTATTTTAAAAAGCTCGCCAACATGTCTTAAAAAATTAATTTTGACTTCAAAAATGCCTCAGTTTTATAAAAATAGTTTCGAAAAATATCTCAATACTAAAGTAAAGAATTTACGAAACTTAAACACATTCCATACAAAATTATACCTCATGTTGCGCATATGTTGAAGATGCTTAAAATTCAGATCCGTCTTCATGAATGTATGAACGTGAACTTCTTCAACGGTTGTAGTGGTATACGACATACTCTATGTAAACTATGGACTAAGGAAATTATGCCCTTACAAATCTCCCCCTATGTCTATGCCGGTATAAAATAAAAAAATATCCTAATTATCAATCAAAATGCCTATACAATTATAATACCCTCCCATGCAACCCAACACCCGAAAAGATACTAAAAATGGAAGTCTTCAATCTCTTCAAAAATCTCCAATTTTGAAATATCTTCAAATTAAATCTATTTGCTTTCAAACACCTCTTTTGTATTCTTTCGAAATGATCATCAAAGTCCAACACACAATATACATAGCAAATAACTTTGTGACGTTTCAAGTTTGAAATGAGGATAAATCATAAATCGGGTATCAAATCTCAAATCTCCCCCTTAATTCAATCTCTCACTCCCCCATAATTCATAATTCGTTCTCCCCCTTTTTATTTGTTCGAAATAGACATGAAAAAGAATAAACAAAAATAAGCACAGAGTGTCATGACAAGCATAGTCAAAAAGAAAAACAATTACGCTCGTGCAAGGATAAACTCAAAAGGATCGACAATCTCTCTATGATTTTTCAATTTTTTTCAAGAAAAGAAAATTTACAAAACAACACACGCCATAAATTTACACTAAGATAACCAAATCGTGGAAATGAAATGAATGGGTGTGAACTAATTCGATAGGAAAATCAACTCAAACAGTAATAAAAAAAATGTGCACAATTAATACGGATACTCCTAACGAATGAACTTCAAAATCTTCCTTACGTGTAAAAAATATTGAATTCAAATGACATCGACTCAATCAAATCAACAAATCAAAATCTAAAATGATTTCCACACCAATAATGTCTAAAATTATGTAATGCTTTTTAAAGACTTTGTTAGGACGTGCAAACCCATTGATATATATCCAAACAAACTCCACTATATATTAAAATGATCATATTTTTTATTCAAATCATTTCTTTTGAATGATCATATCAAACTAAACTAGCTTGTCTTGGCTACTTTTTACAATGCCACACTTTTTTGGCTCTTTTTAAACTCTTTGGACCTTGGCTACTTTTTACAATGCCACACTTTTTTAGGTCCGACTTGAATGGTGGCTTAATCGCAAAGGACATGTGTACCTTTCGTAGCCCTTACCCGTGTTCACTCATCATATTTTATATTTAAACAAATTCCTCAAGATCAGCAGTTCTTACATGCACTACTTTCATTGTCAAATTTTATCGCATAAGGTTCATTTTAAAGACAGGATTGAGATGAAAATACTTCGACCAACATGTGATAGACAAGCACAATAATCACATGAATCCGTGCAAGTGTGCATTAAAGGAAATCTTTAGTCAAAAATGTGGAAAGTAATCTCAAATCTCGTCTAAATGTAAGGGAATATTTTCATAGGTCCGTTATCAATTTGTTATGTCATATACCGCTACACCATCGAAGAGCATTCAAGAGACATATACATCAAAGACGGATCAGAATTACTCAAGTTCTTCATCATTCAGGACTTCGCAAAGTTTACATTGGTAAGGTTATGTTTTAAATACCTTAACTTTTCACTTAGAGCTTTTGGGAGATTTTTACAAAATATTTTCTAAGTGTTGGAGCGGACTTTTTCGTCAAATATTGAGAATCAGTATTTTTTCTAAGTTTTGAAGCGGTCCTCGATTTTGACGCTCAGGTCGTTCGCGCAAGATCAGAATCTCGTTCGAACGAGATTGGAAGTCGCGCGATGTCGTTTGAACCACATGCGTACTTCGTTCGAGCGACATATGCTTCTCGTTCGAACAAGCTCGAATTTCGAGGCGGTGCATTTTTGTATAAATGCTCATTAAATGGTAACGTTTTCATTAAGAAGTCCATACGTTTTCCAGAACATAAACACTGCCAAAGCAGTAATCTTTAGGCTTCTTCCTTTAGGGTTTTAATCCCTTTCTGTTTTCAATTCACAAAACTCCCATATGCTTTAGTGAATTGTTTTGGTGTTCAAGCACACAACTTTTCCCCTTGTTTATTCTTTGTGGGGAGAGCTCTACAACCGACAGCTGCGTGCTATTGTGGAGGGAGTCCGTGTGAAGATTTCAGACTGCGTGTCTAGGATTGCGATCCTTGTGGTATAGCTGCGCGTGAACCACTGCAGATTTCTAGCCGTTGCTTTGAAGGTTTGACGAAGACACCGTGCATTACTCTTGTGGGCGAAAGCAAGATGGTATGTAAGTCAATGGTCTTGTAAACTTTTCAAAGTTCTAGAAATAAAAGGTCTTGCCCTGCGGGGATTTTTCCTTAAGCTTGTGTCGCATGCTTTATTTATTTTATGGTTTGACACACGCACACACGCAGTTGAATGACTTGGGGTTGATTTATTTTGGTTTAAAAATAGACTAATTAAATAAGTGTGCCAACGTAAAAAGTTGTGAATTTAAATCAATTATCATTGTAACGACCTCTTCATTAATGACTTTAGATATTATAAAGGACATGGATGAAATGATGTATCGTCTCAAAACACTATCAAATAGTCACATGGATATGTAATGATGTTGTGACTTGGTCATCCTAAATGTCCATCCATAAATGGTGTAAAAAGAAATACAAAAATCTTTTTATCTTTTTCAAAAAATTTATCAACATAAAATCTTTTTGGCTTTTTCAATTTTTCCTCAAAAAAAGAAAATCCCTTTCATAAATTTGTAAAGGATGTGATATCGATTATCAATTTAATTCACAAATTTCCAATTTTCAACTTATTTAATTAGAGTCAATCTTTGATCCAAATTAATTAAACCCCAATCATGCATCTATGTGATATAAATCAAATATGCAAATTCAAACAATCACAAATCTCGAGGTTCAAGAAAAAAAAACCTTTTCGGGTAAAACTTTTATTTCAGTATATAATGCAAATCGCAACTTACAAATTACATAATGAAATCTTTGATGAATTTACCGCAGCAAACCCACATAGACCGCAGTCTAGTATCCAGCAAAGATCCCCTCGAGAACCTCAATGACCGTAGTCATCCCTCAGTAGTGAACACCCTCAAGTAACCCCAATTACCGCAATCGTCAGCAAGAAGCTCCCATAATGGATCACCTAATTATGAGATACGATTATTAATCCCATAATGGAGCAAAACTCTCTGAAGAATAAGTTATTAAACTTCTTCTCATTGTCTTAGATGATAGCCCTTGGTAGGCCAAACTTAGAAATTATGTTTTTCCATATGAAGTTGGTGGACTTCCTCTCTGTGAGGGTAGATAAAGGCTAAACCTCATCCCACTTGGTGAAATAATCAATGATCCATAATGCATATATTGTTCTGATATTTAATGAGGGTAGAGTCCCTACTAACTCAACACCCCCATTGAGCAAAGGTCCATGTATGCAACATTGGGGCCATTTTCTTTACCGGTTTCTTTGCAATGAAGGAAAACCTCTGACATTTATCATAGTGATACACCAGATCTTTAGATTCTTTACTTAAGGTAGTCCAAAAGTATCCCTGATTAAAACCTTATAAAGTAAGGTCTCAAGTCCAGTGTGGGAAGCACAAACACCTTTATGGAGATCTTTAAGAACATATATTACCTATTCAGGACTAAGGCATCGTTGTGGTGTTGATGAGTACACGTTTTTTTAATAGAACCCCATTTTCCATGTAGTATCTTTATGATAAAGACGTTGGTCATCTGTTCTAGATCTTATCCTTGGATATGTTTCCAACTCAGAGGTATTTCTTGATGGGAGTGGTTCAATCTAAGCTTTGTTTTTCTTCGGCCATATTGATCTATAGTTCGGTAATACATGGTTGATCCAATGTGACTATTGAAATATTTAGATCCACCTTATCTAAGGAGGCCAATTATGCACCTTTTAATTCTCTTCTTGGGGACCCTCCTAATGCTGAATCTGGGGATTCTCTAAATAAGGTTACTAATGATTCCCAAGTATCCTGACCTGCAATCATCTTTGTCCTCATAGACCTCAGTGACCTAATTGACCACTAGTTAGAAGTCGTTAACATCTTTAACATGTTCTTCTTTTAAATGTACATCCAACACTAAATCAACTACTAGGGCTTCATTTTTTGCCTCATTATTAGAGGGTTTTCATTTAAGGTAAAGATCAATATAGATCATAACTCCTTTTAGAATTAGAAGTTAAATTCCAGCGCCTCTTCCTGAGATGTTGGAGGATCCATCTACGCGTAATACCCATGTTGGGAAGTTGGGGTCTATCTCTTGAAACAAATGGATCTTAGTCTCCTTAGGTATTGTTGTTTCCTTATATGAGCTCTTGAGCTTTTCCTCTAACTCCTCCAGGTTGTTTGTATTACCTCACGCACTTTGGCGTCGACTATCACCAAACTACATCGGGCATCGGTAAATAAAATATCATTCTTAGCAAGTAAAAGAAATATGAGACATTAAAAACTTTAATTCCATAAGATATAATTTAATTAAATCCAACGAATATAAACGTCCATGAAAATAAAATCCATCACCATGCTAACTCCAAAATGAATTCAACTCCAAATGATAGAATAAAACTTTAAATAAATAATCCAACTATAAATCCTGACTGAAAACCATAAACAACAGTGGAACTAATTGGCTCACCAGATCCATAAATAACTCTCTCATAAATAAAACGATGGAATAGAAATAATCAAACTACTAAAGCATTAAAAGTAAATCCCCAACTGCACCCCAAAGATCTCCAATCCATCATATGCAGCTACTGTAGAAACTATACCTAAAATATTATTCAACTCAATGTGTCAGATGCCACCGCATGAACACTAAATACTCCTCCCAATTAGGGTCCATGAACCCATACATAAGCATCATACATGATAAATATCACAATAGAGTATTTTAAATTAAATGATATAATTACATGCAAATAAAGTAATACAACACTAACAACCCACACACTAAGCAACCCCACTATTCAGTTTAATTATTAATTTCAACATTAAAATATCAATTCATAATTATTTATTGGATTAATGTAACCAATTTTTTTATGTGACACCTGTTTAGCCAGTTCACCCTATTACGAGTCTTGCACATACTCCCGGCACTCTCAAATTTATTAATACGACACTAGTATAGCCAGTTCACCCTATTACGAGTCATGTACATACTCCTAGAGTGCCCACAATTTTACACCACACACATTCCCTTCAATATACCCAATTCGTCCAATTTCGTTAGCATTGCACATACTTGTAAGGTTCTACACACGACACGTCACTATAGCCAGTTTCCCCAAATTCATTAGTCCTGCACATACTCGTGGTGTCATTACACACCAATGTCGTTATAGCCAGTTTGCTCAAATTGTTAGTCCTTCACATACTTACGAAGCCAATTCCTTTTAATACCCATTCTAAGTTTATAGGCATTAGTTATCAATTTATCATTTTTCTCTATTATACCCATCTTTTATTCAGTCATCACATCCTAAACTATCCCTAGTTATACACCTAGAAATCACCAAAATCATAAGTATTTCCTAGCCTATGACTTATGAAGAATACCTACGAACAATTACCACCTAGTCTCGCACCTAGGCTAACGGAAGACTCAAAACAACGTACTACCTATTTTCACTCAGGAAATACCTAGTCATACGAACCTACACTCACTAGTCCCATACTTATAACGTATTACCAACCACAAGTCCTACCTACTAGTTCCATACCTTGCAGGCAACCTAACGTAAGGGAAAAGGTATAACTACCCCCAAAAATGCCAACATCCCCAAAGTGTCGAATTATTAACAAAAGCAACATTCAAATAAAGCATATTTTCAATTTATAGCTACAATTCTTCCAATTAATTCTCTGCTAATATTTTCCAAATTACGTCCTAGTGAATTATATAATTAACCAAGTCTTACTGATTATCACACAAGTTGTCAAATTTCATAATTTCCATAGAAGTGATATTTTATCGGTTAACCCAAGATTCCATTTTTAACATGCATATACACATATTACACCATAATAAATCCCTTTTAAAATCTACACATAAAAATCGTGATTTTTCGAGTCGAAACATTATAACAAATTCATATTTTTAATTTTAATACACGAAACGTCCCACAATTCTATCGCAATCCCAATCTCTACTCTAAGCATGTAATTGTTTCAAATCTTAAATATATTTTTATATTTGAATTAAAAAAGCCCCGGAATAATTTTCACTTTCCCTAATTAATCTTCCTAATATATTTTAAGAAATCCATTTATTAAAGTTTAGGCAATATCTAAAACGCATAACACTTAAGGGGAACAATAGAAGCATTCATGCCTGAAAATAAGTCGTCTCGAAAATCTGATTACATGGTTGCGTTCCTCTCTTAGAAATAGCAAAAACATGTTCTTGAAAAAACTTGATTTAGATTTTCAAATCTTGGGTTAAAAATTGTGTTTAATGGGGTTTAAGTTTTGTAGAAGAGATTACGTAAAATTATGAGAGGCTACTAGTTTTTGACGAGGGTTAAAAATGTTTAAAAAGCCTAAACTCGTGTTTAATTTAATAAAGGAAAGTTGGAGAGTTTAAGTTAAACACAAACACTTAAACAGAAACCACTTGCGCCCAACTGCCGACGTGAATCGGTTCGTCCCCAGGGCCAAACCGGTTCGGTCAACTTGACCAATCCAAATCTTTCCATGTTTATATAAAAAGTTAAAAAAAAAATAATCCCGATTTAAATTCCACTTAAAACCTTATTTTATATTTATTAAAACCAACATTTTTACATCCTAAAATTAATTAGATTTTCAAAATATTTTTATAAAATATTTAATTAAGCAATTTTTTATGTCTTAAAAATCAGGGGGTGTTACACTGCTGAACTCCACTATAGAATTAGATAAAGTCTAGACTTTAATACCATTCCTTAGCTGGTACCTAAGGTCGAATTTCCTCAGCTCCACAAACCAATTGACAAGCCCTACTGAGGTGTCAGTCTTATGTAAGATTTGGCGGAATAATTGATCAGTCATAACTACTATGGTGTGAGACTGAAAATAAGGCCTTAGACGACTAGCTGAAGTTATCAAAAAAATCTAGATTCTCCATATTTTTTTATACTTGCTTTTAACCCCCTGCGGAGCTCTGCTGACATAGTAAACGAGTTATTAGACCCCATATTCATCTCTCACTAAGGTTACACTGATTCTTTAGTGGAGGCAGAAAGGTACATGAACATATCTTCTTAAATAATGGTTTATGAAAAAATATGGGAGAGTCCAAATACTTTTTCAGGTCCTGGAAGGAAACTTCTGCCTTTAGAGTCAATTGAAAATCTTTCATCAAGATATTGAAGAAGGGTAGACACTTCTTTGGGATTTAGAGATAAAACTATTAAGGGAAAGAACACTAACCATACGGCTCTGAACTTCTTTGACTGTTCCAAGGGACTTCATGTTCAGTAGAGCTTAGATCGTCGTTGGGTTGGCCTATATGCCTTTCCTAGTGACTACAAACCCCAAGAACTTTCCTCCTGCTATTCCAAAGTCACACTTCTTCGGATTCAGGATCATTTGGTTCCTTTTAAGGATGATGAATATATCTTTGGGGTTTCGAATGTGATCATGAGCCTCTATACTCTTGACTAGCATGTCATCTTCAAATACCTCTATATATTTTCCTATAAGGACTTTACAAAAAGTATTTACCACTCTCTGATACATGGAACCCACATTTTTCTATCTAAAAGGCATTACTTTTTATGATTAGGTACCTTTATTAGGGATAAATGAAATTTTTCCTCTATCTACGGGTTTCATTATGATCTATTTGTAACCATAGCAGGCATCCATAATGGAGAGGATCTCATGACCAGTAGCAAAATCCAAAAAATATCAATGATGAGCAAGGGATGATAGTCCTTAGGATAAGCTTTATTGAGGTCAGTGAATCCCACACACATCCACCATTTCTTATTGGGTTTGGGTACCAGCACCACATTGGATATCCATTATGGATATTACACCTCCCGAATAAATTTGGCTTTTAAGAGCTCATTGTCCTCTTTTATTGTAATTTCATTTCTTTCAGGGCAAAAGAACCTCTTCTTTAAACATACTGGATTATTGTTTGAGTACACACTGAGTTCATGGACCATGACCTCAGGATTCACCCTAATAATGTTTGAGTGTCCCTATGAAAATACATCTCTATTATCTCTCAAGAACTGGTTTAGCTCCTCTCCGAGGGAGGAGTTAAGACCAGCCCCAATATGAACAACCTTGATCCTATTTTCTTCACTAATGTAATATTGAGGGCCTCAATAGGTTTTCCTATATATTCTTTCTCTTCATCTCATGGATATAGAGTATCTACCTTTAGAAACTCCATGTACAATCTCTCCTATGGGAGCACTGGCAGTTCAGGTGGGGGAGGCAAGGCCTCTATGAGGACCTCGTCACTGTTACATGAAATTTTTGGGACTTCAGAAAACCTTTGGGTTGTCTTTATTTGTATCTTATTCTCTCTCATAAAAGTGTTTTAACACTCCCTGGCCTTATTTTGATCTTTATACACTTATCATAAACCCATAGGGGTTGGGAACCTCATCACCATCCTTTGGGTATATACAACAGCATCTAATTTGTTAAGTGAGGGTCCTCACATTATGATATTATAATCTTAGGGAGGGTCTACCATTATGAACTTGTTCCATATATAAAAAAGCACTATCTGGAGCCGTTATGAGAGGTAAAGTGATATACCTGATTGATTAGGAATGTTCTCCATTAAAGGAAATAAGTGGAGTTCTAATGGGAGACATGTGCTTCATGGTGAGGTCGATAGACTTAAAAATATCAAGGAATAGGATGTCAGTCGAGATCCTAGTGTCAACTAGAACTCTCCTCATATTTGCATTTACAATGATGACGTTTATGACTAAGGGGCCATTATGTGGAAGGGGAATCTTTCTTAGGTCAATGTCCAGCAAGATTTTCATGGGAGCCTTCCTTTTTAACTTGTTTTGGAAGTATACATCATTTATTTGAGATTCATTTTGTTGTGCACTCCTAATGTGAGTTTTTCTAGATATGGAACAAGGTTCTCCACCTATGGACCCTCCTAATATAGTTTTGGCGTCAATCAAAGTGACGTTATCTTTGCTCTTATTATTTCATGAGCTTTTCCAAAATCTTTGTACACAAATTCCTTGAGATATTGCCACTTGATTACCCCTTTGATTATCTCCTTAAGATGGAAGCAATCACTGGTGCTATGACCATAGTCCTTGTGAAACAAAAAGTTCTTGTATTTTTCTCTCTATCCTCTACATCCCTCGTGGGCTTGAGCGGAGGTAAGAGATATTATAACTTTGCAACTGATAAGACTTATCCTATAGTGGTTTTGAGAGGGGTGAAGTGTTTGGATTCTAGGAATCTACTCTTATTTCCTACATTCTTTTCCTTCTTATCCTCATAGCCCTCGAGAGATTCTTCTGGGTGGGAGAATACCTATTTCCTTTACAGTTGATTGACGGGGGCCATGGTATGCTTGATGCTGATAACATCCTCATCATTAATATATTTTTGATCTCTCTCTTATAGCTTAATCATGGACCAGCGATGTCTTTTTTTGAAAGACCTCAACAAATTTTTTAAGGGATTACTGAGATAAAGGCATTCGCACATATGTTTTCATTTAGTCCATCGACCAGAAAGAATTCTTGGTTAAACATTTTTGAATATTCATAAAGAGATTCTCCTAATTTTTGTTTGAAATGGAGCAAAGACATAACTATTTCCTTATCTTCTGGGCTTCGATAAAATGGCAGAAAAAATATCTTGCTAGGTAAAAAAATTCCCAATGGCCCCTGGTTTGATCTTGGCAAATCAATGTCCATTTATCCCCCTCAAAGTAGCAGGGTAAGTTCTACATAGGACCTCATCTAAGGTGTCTTGGAGGACTATGATAGACATATAGGTATCCAACTAGTCAATAGGACCATTGGACCCATTGAAGGGCTCAATATTAGGCATTTTCCACTTATGCTGAAGAGCTTGATGCTGAACTGGTTAGAGAAAGGAGATAAAGTCTTCTAGATATCCAAATATAAGGTGTTGGG
This sequence comes from Sambucus nigra, assembly GCA_949130495.1. Lineage (NCBI taxonomy): Eukaryota > Viridiplantae > Streptophyta > Magnoliopsida > Dipsacales > Adoxaceae > Sambucus > Sambucus nigra. Next base: position 328,698,171 of record OX422217.1, on the reverse strand, counting down.
AGTTTGTGTATCGTATTGGTTAAGGTGGTTCCCTAACATGTCTTTCATATTTTTTTATATCATTTCCCTGGGTCTTGAAACCCTAGAACATCTATGATATTAATCGTCTAGGAGTGATAAGAGGTCTTTCGCAAGAACGCAAGTCATGGACCTATGTGGGATTTGGGCCACATCTTTAGGCTATTTTTTCCTTTCATAATGAGGGGCGTGGTTTTCCCTTATCTCTCTATATTCCATCTCAATAGGTGCCTCTACCACTAGGGGTAGGATAATCCTCCAAAAAATGACATTCATCTTCCCTTGGAGCTTCTTTTAGTGAGCCCCTATGTCTTTCAAGGAAAGAGCCAACTTGACATTAGTAGTCATCTTTAAAGGAGATGGAAGTTTCATTAGAGTTTGTATTCAAGAAAGCAATCATTACCACAGATGATGCTAAACTAATGGGTTCTTGAGATCGATTTCAAGACCACGGCTCTAACAAATGTTCCTCACAGGACCTTAGACCGATTAATGATGAGGTTTGTAAAAATAAGATAAAAGGATATAGAGTGGCTCAGAATATGAATTGAGGATCATATGCCCACTATGAACAATATTTATTTTTATATAGGTTGGAATTGTGAATATTACAATCTAAAAACCCCTTAGGATCTGTCCCAGTTGGTCTGAGATTTTTGAGGTCTTCATCACCATTCAAATAACCTCTCAGAAGTAGAAAATGGGTTCCTCAAGGAATTTCTTATCTTAGTTTAGGACTCTATAGAAATTAAAAGTGTGAGAGGTTGGAAGTGGTCCAATAGTTCTCATATATTTAACCAACAATGGGTTAGCCAATGATAAATGAGATAAGGGATCTCTACCTACTCTAGTATTTGTTCGATGATTTTTGGATTATAAGATAATCTTTAACCATTCACAAGTCTCCAATATATAGGCACTCCCTTAGAGAGAAAGTGGGTGGATTGTAGCAGCATGGGCATAGCTTCCCTAACATCTCACAATTATAGTAACATGGTAGAGTGTTGGTGAAAGTCTTGCAGGTGGTGTAAGGTAGTTGCTGTGAGGATTAAATGTGGATTATATTATTCAATGATAGGCAAAGAAAGTGGTGGATATAGGTAAAATAGAGTCTACCTACCGTCCAGAGAAGTTATATAAGCTTTGTCAGACATATGAGGTATCCTGAGGTGATTATGGTAATCTTAGAATGGTCTACTTTGACATAAAGGGAATTCGTCTTTAAAAGAGTGGTTGGTAACCAAATAGAGATGACACTACACCAAAATTCCCAACTTGTCACAGTTAAAAACCTTGACAAGTCAAACTTTTCATGGTCTTTGACCGTCATAAGTTTGGGGGTGACAAAGGCATTTGCCATGAACTTGTCACGGCCAGAGACCGTGACAAGTTTGTTAGATTTGTCATGAACTTTGATCGTTACAATTTTGTTATGAACTTTGACCATGACAAGTCCGTGACAAAAGGAAAACTTATCACAGTTAAAGTCCGTGACAAGTTCGTGACAAATAAAAAATTGATACGTACTTTGATCGTGACAAGTTTCCTTTGTTATGGACTTGTCACGATCAAAGTCCATGACAAATCTAGGCAGATTTTAACAAAAAAATATTGGGCATGATGGCCACTGCCCAGTAATATATTTGTACCTATTATAGCAAATTTTAACCTTTCAAACAACATATATATCAAGCAACATTCAATATTCAATAAATAACACAAATAATTACAAATGTCCATAACAAAAACCAAACCAGCATTTGAATATCCATAACCAAATAAAAAAAATACAAATAATATCCAACATTCGAATAAAATAAATACAAAAAATTTCATAGAGTAGGGTCTACATGAGATTGGAGGAGGAAGGAAGGCCATACAACATATGAATTGACAAAACCATCAATTCGTCGAACGCTGCATTGTTATTCCAACCAAAAAGGTGCATTCTCCTTTTTAGTCAAAACAAGTGTGATGAGAACCTTTGCCTCAAAGTCTTGCATGACACATCCATGAATCAGCATACCCGGGAGGGTGCTCGGATCGCTCAACCCCCTCGCTATCGACCTGCCACCAAATACGCCTATTAAAATCGTTCTCATCCAACCGATTGTTGACATAGTTCGTTCGACAGGGTCAATATAGGAAATGGATCATATAAGGGTAATGAGTCCATGTATATTGGAGAGTCTGTGCATATCGATGAGGTAGCATTGGTGTCCTCGTCTACCTCCCTCCCCTTCCCCTTCCCCTTCCCCTTCCCCTTATCGGAGGTGCCCTTATCTGAGGTGGACCCCACTAACGCTTCATAAAGGCATACATATCTAGGACCGTCACCTTCAACCTTGATAGCTTATCATCATGGGTGTCTACCTTACGAGATAACCTAGTGTTGTTCGTATCTATCCTAATGATCCTCGACCTCCCCACCCAAGAGCTCACACCCTATTCTTCCCCTTGTGATTCGCCCCGAACACTTCGCTGAGGGAGTCTGTAGCCAAAGATGCTTTGTCAGCATCAGACTTCTTTTCATGCACTACCTTAAGCTTTTCCTGAAGTGACAAAAAGTACACGATTACTTAATTAAGTTAATAAAAAAATTATAACCTAATTTAAAAAATTAAACATTTATAACTTACAATCGTGGATTCCACGCTCGGGGACATCTCCTTATCCTTGCCATTCTTCATCCGGATTTCCACATAGGCATCGAGTCTATGTGGCGTACCCTCGAGACAGTTTGACTGTAGACCAAAGCCAATAGGAATCCAAGAAAAAATCGGGTATGCGATAAACCTGAAAGGGAAAATGGTTCGAATTTATTTTTAAAAGAGGGAGGGAGAATTTTTTTTTGCTATTTTGGAAAGAGGAGAAAAAAAATTGATATTTTTGGTTTTCAAAAAAGGAGGGAAAAGGAAAGGAATTTCATCATGATTATTATTATTATTAGGTTTTCATTTGTATTAGGATTGCCTAAATGCAGAGAAAATGTCAGAGAAGACCCGAGCCTGGGAAAATAGGGTTTCAAAATATATAAGACACGGTTTAACTTATTTTTAGGCTTATGGACAGGGTCCTATTTTGAAAAAAGGCAAAATAGTGCAAAAATTCAAGCGGTATGCCAACCCAAAATTTCAACAGAGTTTTGCATGGTAACTAATAAACTAAGTAAGAGTGCCCTAGGTTTAACATCTATACGAGGTTTATGCACTTATTGGGTTAGTGGAAGGGTTGGCACGACTTGCAAGATATACCTCTTGCCTATAAGAGAAATTATTTATCGGTACGTGTGGAAAAGCCATTTGATATACTTGAGTGTATATGAATTGCCTCACTATATACCTCGTGGGGAGATTACATGTGAGAGCTAATTCAATATACTCAACGTACATGAACGAGTTCCCTGCTATATACCTCCCGTCATGAGTTCGGTCAAGTATTACGATGCGAGGCAAACTGTTAGATATAAGTCGAAGGTACAAGGGCAATGGAAGGTGAAAGCCATATCGCTTAGGCTAACTGCGCCCCACAGGACCAGCAGCCATCATAAAGTGACCCCCTTGTATGGGAAAAATTTTTGGTCAATATTGACATGCTCTTAATGATGTAGTGTGCAAAAATGCATGAGTCTTAATTAGAATATTATGGAGAGAGGGTGTTTTTTATTTTATTTTCTTGTATGATGAGGGAATACTACACTAATGAGGGAGCATATACAAGTATTATGAAAAGTAAATCTAGCATGAAGACTATACTATGCATGGTGATAAGTAAGCATGGATACATACATGTGAGTGAGTGACATATTAATTTATTACAAGTGAGTGCGTGTGGTAGTGAGACTGTACAAGGATCAATTATAAATAGTGTGTGGTATGTGTAAGTGAGCATGGAGATATATGCAAGTGTGGGAAGTGTTAGTGTGTACTAGTTAAGCTTAAGAATGGATATTCTAAGTGGTGCGTGAAGCATGTGAGTAAAAGTGAATCTAAGTGTAAGTGTGTGAAGTGTACATGGAGAGTATATATAAGTGTCTAAAGTATAAGAGAGTGAAAAGTTATATATAAATGAGATAGATATACACAAAAAGTAGATAGATGAGAAAAGGGAACATACAGGTAAGTGCATATGCACACATGCAGAAAAAAAATAACATCCATGCAGAAATAGAGTCTAATACTCTGGAAATGTTCCCGGGGAGAGCCGCCATTGTGGCCATCCCGAAGGTGCTCCCTCTCTCTCACTGGAATGCCCAGGATTGAGCCCTTTCTCGAGACACTCGATCGTCATCAATGTGGCGTATTATGTAGAGATAGAGTCGCTAGCCTATTTTGCACAAAACAGACAAAAGAAATGGTGTCGTCTCGAGAGAACGCCATCAAGGACAATACTGATGCTTGTGAAATCAAATAGTTCAAAGTTCGGGGGACTAAAATAGGGAATGGAAAGTTGTTAGGAACCCATCTCCCCCCCCCCCCCTTTCAGTCTTTCATGGGCATGTGTTCATCTTCTCCGGTTAGACTCCGTGAAGTGTGTGCTTGTGTGCATAACATAGATACAAAATAGAATTTTTCAACTCGCATCATGGACAAGGACAGAGGAAATTCATCGTTAGGAGTGTTTCCAAAACTAATAATTCAAAATATAATGTAAGTGTTTGCCGAACCACAAGTCGTTATGGAGGAACGAATGTATACATCAGAAAAGACACAAGCACGCAAGAATATGACATTCATCAAGAATATATATATATATATATATATATATATATATATATATATATATATATATATATATATATATATATATGTGTGTGTGTGTGTGTGTGTGTGTGTGTGTGTGTGTGTGTGTGTGTGTAATAAAAATAATATGACAAATGAGATTGAGGGAGGACTCGAATCTCAGAATTTATCCAAGATGCCTACATAGCCCATGGGCCATCAAAGTCCACGTAGTTCGAAGATAACATAAGGTGGGTTTTAACCCATAAATCCAAATGGGGGATTTCTCTTATATATGTGTGTAGGGATAAACGTATTTTATGTGTGACAATGTGTAGTGAGAATCCCTCTTTTGGAATTTATAGATAAACCCTTTTTTTCTTGTTTTTAATTTTTTTATAAAGATGAAGTATGTGAAAATACTAGTAATAAAAGTTTGAGACTAAGGTATGTGATGTAATGAAGTAAAGCGCTAAAGTATAAATGAAATAATTAATACTAAAATAAGAGAATTTAGAGAAAATGATGGAGAATTGGACCTCCTTATGAAGATTTCAAGTGGAACTTGAGTGTAGATACGCTGATCTTGCAATGAGGTGAAGGTAATATGAGGATATGGGAGGGGATTTACTAAAATAAATATGAAAATGATGGAACGAATATGGGAAATGGGTTTTTTAGGAAAGGAACGGCTTTGATTAAGAGAAAATGTTCTCTGAATTACTAAGAGGGATGTTCAGGGGTGCCTTTAAAAGTGAGGTAATGGCCTCTATTTATAAGGACAATGAAGTGACGATCGTCGTGGTCCTGGACCTATCTATCGGCATAGCCACTCAGGCACACTGTCGATAGGCAGGGTCTTAAGGGTGCCATTCAGGAGTCTTGGATAGGTTCTTTGGAAAAATGATCGTAAAATGCAAATCGTAAGTCAGAATCACGAATGGGGTGGACCTTATATAAAGGGTATTCATATCCCTTTAAGAATTCATTAAGACACTAAAAGGTTTAGAAGTTGACCTAGATCAAATGGGGTCGAAAAGTGCTCGTTGGCCACTAGACAAGAAGTGTTTGGAGGAAAATGGAGCGTTCGTCCGAACCATAAGGCCAATTCGTGCACAGGACAGACCATTATAAAGGATATTCAGTGCCCTTCGAGATTTTATTCAGTTCGAAGAGTTAACTAAGATCAAAAGGGGCTCAAAAGTGTCCAATGACCCTTTAGAGTAAAATGGCTTGTTCGTCTGTACTATAAGGCTGATTCATGCACGTGGAGGATCGTTGAAAATATAATTTAGATACCTTTAAAGATTAATTGAGATTCTCTCAAGCTAGAGAGTTGACTAGGGTCAAACAGGGCCTACGAGTCCCTAATGACCTCTAGAATAATTTTTAGGGAAAAATGGGTCGTTCGTTCGAACCATAAGGGAAATTCATGTATGGGGTGGACCATTAGAAAGATGTTTTAAATCCCTTTGAAGATCCATGTTCTTATGCTTAGATGAAAACATTGATCGGATCCAAATGTGTCCTGGGAGTGCCCAATAGCCTCTAGATCGATACTTGGAGTATGACCTAGGGTTTGGGGTAAATGAGCGAGTGTTAGGAACCTAAGGAGGTTCTTAGGGAGTCCTGGTATGGGATGTCTACACATGTACAATATAATGCCTTTTGGTTTGAAATTGCAAGGGAAACTTATTAGAGGACACTGATGGATACTTTTCACGACCTTTTCTATGACATTGTGGAATTTTATGTGTATAATTTAGTCATCAAGTAAAAAAAGGATGCTCATCTGGCTAATTTGAGAAGAGTTTTAAACATACGTAGAAAGTACAAGCTAAAGATGAACACACTCAAGTGTGCCTTGGGGGTTACTAGTGGAAACTTCTTGGGTTTTGTGGTTGATCGGCAAGAAGTACAGATGGACCAGAGCAAGTAAAGAGTCGTCCCTTATATGCCTCCTCCAAAGACACTGAAAAAGTTGAATAGTTTCCTAGGGAAGATCTCTTACTTGAGGATATTTATTCCAAGTTTATTTGAGATTACCCACCCGCTGATGGAGCTATTGAGAAAGACCACGAAGTTGAAATGGAAGAAACCACACTAAAAATCTTTTGACAAACCTAAGAAACTGCTCATCTATCCTCAAATAATGATTCCACCTAAGGCGGGAGTGACTTTGTTACTTTATCTAACCTTTACTATAAGGTCCATCAGTTCTTTGTTATCAAAGGGTGTCGATAGATAAGAGAGACTTTTCTATTACCTGAGTAGAATCATCCATTGCCCTGAAGCAAGATATACAAGCTTTGAGAGACACCATTTGCCTTTAGTTTTAATCTCTCAAAACATTATATCTTGCTTTTCACTAATAACATAGTGAAAAAACGTGATATAATTATGTTTTTACATGCACAAACTATTTTTTCGGGGAGAACAGTAAGGTGGTTCCTAATTTTATTAGAGTGTGATCTAAAGTTCATGGTTCCTCACATAATCAAAATCCGAGCCTTCGTAGATTTATTGGTTATTCTTACTTCAGGTCTGTTTGAACCTCCTCATGAATATGTACCTGGTGATGATTTTCAAGATAATGTATATGAAGCAGACCTGGAGCAATGGTCCAAGGAGTTTGATAGGTCATTGACTAAAATCAAGGGAGGAGACGGGTAATTTTATCTAGAGGAAAATATGAGATCTTTTTATTCTTTTAATTGAATTTTCCTTGTTCAAATAATGAAACAGCGTATGAAGCTTTGATCCTAGGTTTGTTTAAGGCCCTTTGAAGGGACATTCGGTTACTTTGCATCAAGGGAGATTTTAAATTAGTGGTCAAAGAAGTGAATGGTGAATATGCGTTGAAACACCTCAGTTTAGATCCCTATCAAATAATCAAACAAAGTTTGACCGATCAGTTTTTTAAAGTCAAAGTAAAGAGACATCCAAGAATGATGAATAGATATGTTGATGCCTATGCCACGATTGCATAAAAGATAGCCATACAAGGTGAGTCAATAATTGTGGTGATTCATCAAAGCCTTTCTCCATCTTTTGTGCTCCATTTTTACCCATAGATGATGCCTTGGATTGGAGAGGAGCAATAAGGAAGCAAATAAAAATAAGAGATGGTTCGATGAAGCTCACCGAATTAGCACAGTTCTTCCTTCTCCAAGAAAGCCTATATTATAAAAATTTGGGTGGTTTCTTTGACAGATGTCTTAGCCCTAATGAAACTCGCAAATGATTGAAGGAATCTCATGAGAAACATTTTAAGGCCATCAATATTTCTCTTTATAAAAGAATCAAAAACGATGGGTATTATTGGCATACGATGAAGCAAAATGCAGCAACAGAGTAGGTAGATTGTGTTAAATGTCAAACTTTTTTTCAACCATATGAGTACAATTTTCTTGAAGATCAAATGGACTGGAGGCAACCCTACATTGATTTCATTAAAGATGGATTTGTATCAATAGAGAAAGAAGATGCCATAGCACTTGGAAAAAGAGCTCCAAGGTTTTATTTACTAGAGGGGAAGCTCTATCGAATAGGGTCTTTAATAAGCCCTTATGATGCATCACAATAGAGGAAAGAGAAGAGGATCTTAAATAAGGTCATGATCCATATTATATTAAAGGAGCCAAATTATATGATCAATTTGTGACACTTGAATATTATTGGACAACAATGGAGAAAGATTCAAGTGAGTTTATGTGAAAGTTCAAGGCTTGTCAAGTGCATGGCAATTTAATCCATACTCCATCGCTCAATTTGTAGTCATTGGCAACACTTATCCTTTTTATACCTGGGTGTTTTGACCTTGTGGGGACAATTAAATCTCCATCTAGGGGAAAAATATGGATTCTCGTAGCAACTAAATTTTTTACAAAGTGGGCAGAAGCAGTACCTTTGAAAAGGACAACAGCAGGAGTGGTGGCACAATTCATTAGAATACATCGTTTGTCATTTTGGCATTTCCAAGGTTTATTTTTTCAGATAATAGCACTCCATTCATCAACAAAGAGGTGAAAATGTTAATTAATAAATATTCCATTATTCACCATACTTCAACGGTCCCTTATCCCAAAGGCAATGGTCAAGCAAAAACTACAAACAAAACTTTAGTCAACATTTTAGCCAAAATGATGGAGGATTTTCCTGGAGTGGGGGATGATAAGATGCTTATGGTGATTTGGGCATACCAAATAACTAAGAGAAAGCCAACAAGATACACGCCTTTCTCTTTGGTTTATGGAGTTGAAGCAATTCTTCCAGTAGAGTTAAAAGTACCATCTCCTATATATAGCTTGCAAATATACATGTTTCCTCAAAATAGTCATGTTCAGTTAGAGGCACTAGATGAGCACAGGGACAATACGAGAAAACACTTTCAATTTTACATGAAACAACTATCCTAAGATTATGAGAACCTTATGAGACCAAGTAATTTTGTGGAAGGAATTTTGGTGTTGAAGGTTGTTGTTAATCATATTAAAGGAATTCATTTGCTCACGTTTACTGTAAATTGGGAGGGACCATATGTGGTTACAAAAGAACATGATTCAAGTGTTTGTCTGATTTCAAAAATTAACGATGATAGGCCTTTCAAGGTCAACAACAAATGGTTAAAAATTTATCATGTTTGAAAAAAAGAAAATTGAAAAAAAAATCATTTGTTAATTAGTACTTCCAGAAATGAGAACAACCGCACCAAGATGTAATATATGTGAGCTAAGTATTGAAGAAAGAAATGAAGTGTACATATGAGATTCAAGAACAAATGCCTATTTTTGTATTTCACTATGAGGTAATTACATTTTAAAGTGGGACTATTGCCCAGATATATAAAGGGTAGAATTAATTCTAACAAAATTCCTAAGTTAGTTATTATGAATAAATCCCCCCCCCCCCCCCCCCCCCACCCAATGATGTAGCTACATACTGAGAAACCCTCAGTTGAGTCTCAAACATAATTGAGATATTCACCTCATACTTAGCTTTCTGCTTTAAAATAGTTTCACGTTCACTTTTGACAAAGGCTAAAGTTGTTTCGGCTACTGTAAAGCACCATTCACATTCCTCACGTTAAGGGAGGAATTTATATAGTTTCCCCCTTCAGATTTAAATCTTCAACAAGCTTTGGGTAACTAGAACGACAAGATGATATTAGGGGATCTTTGAGATTCCTCAACTTTCCTATGATCCACTAAAAATTAAAACCATCCTTCCTCAGATCTTTGAGATTTCCTATAATTTTATTAAGTATAGAATCCTGATGAAAGAGGTGGGATCTATTCAATATCAAAAACAATAATAGTTACCATGATCAAGATATATGTCATCATTAAATAATGAGTCCTCACACACTCATTGGTAAACGTATCTGAATAAGAGATCAGTATCCAATTCAGGACAGGCCTGAAGGGGATAGGAATGATAATGCTACCATTAAGCACTTACTAAACTAACTAAGTTGGAGACACATTCGGCATCAAAAACTAAAAGCCATACTCACTCTCCCTAGTGTGAAGGTTGGACGTAGAACCTTGGTCATGGGAAGATGTATGAGAATAAGCTAAAATATCCATCTCTATCTCAGCACAAGCACAACAAAAAGAGGTTCTTCGAGGTGGTTGCTCTCCATTATATGCTCCAAGAATAGTTAAAATATAAATATTATCACAAACATTAGCACAATTGGTGCCAGTTTACAAAGAATATGTATGTAGAATTTTGAGGGAGAAACCTTGGTAGCTTAGTAAGCTACTAAGTTGACTTATAAAGTGTAAAGAGTTTTAGATAAACCCTAATAGTAAGTTACTAAGTTGACTTACAAAGTGTAAATTATTTTAGAAGAACTTTAGTAGTAAGCTACTGAGTTTGACTCACAAAGTGTCGAGAGTTTTTAAAAAAACTTAGTAGTAAGCTATTAAGTTGACTTACAAAGTAAAAAGTGTTTTAGAGATAACTTAGTAGTAGGCTACTAAATCAACTTACAAAGTGTAAAGAGTTTTAAATAAACCTTAGTAGTAAGATACTATGTTAACTTACAAATTATAAATTATTATAAAAGAAACTTACTAGTAAGTTATTAAGTTCAGTTACAAATTATAAAGAGTTTAAGTGAAACCTTAATATTAAGCTACTAAGTTGACTTACGAAGTGTAAAGACTGTCAGAAAAACCTCAGTAGTAAGCTAAAAAGTTGACTTACAAAGTATAATTTTTTAGAGGAACCGTAAAAAGAGTTTATATAGATATGCATCATAGAGATATACCTCATCAACATGAGGAGGAAGAACTAAATCCTCTAAAGAAGCTTGAGGTTTCACCATCGAACCAAGAAAATGTGAGGATGGATCAACCTCAATCGAAGGAGCTGGTTGATCACTCTCCTCACTATCAGTAATCTGAAAAAACACAAAATGAATGAACTAATTAAATCTTTGCTTGAACAACTAGAAGAGAATAAATATTTTGTTCTAAGAAGGAAAATACCTCAACAATGGCCTCATGGACAAGAGGAAGCTTAGCAGAAGGAAGCACAACTTTGTCCATCACATTAACCTACAATTACAACATTGAGTTAGGTATTACTAAAAGAAACATACTTAAATGATGTAATAGAAATAATAAAGAAGATCCTTCATAAAATTACCTTAGTTGAATCAGTTGGAGGGACTATAATCAAGGTCAACTTCATCACAGTTGAGGGAATGGAAGGCTTCGCGCCTATACTTAAATTCACCACTTTCTCTTGGGTTAGAGATATATTTTAGCAGCATTAGGAGCTCTCTCATATGGAGACCTCCTAGAGTATGTAAGCCCAGTCATTGGAGAATGGGGCATTGAGGAAGGTGCAATGAAAGTATCTCCAATGACTTAACTTAATTGTTCTTTTGGGGGTGGGCTATCATTAATATCAACAATGATCCATGAAGGTAAAGGATCATCCTGTGAAAGAAGAACCAAGAATATGGATTAAGATATGTCCTTAGAAGTAATAGGTAATAAGTTCAACACTTATAATACTTATCGTTTGGGCTGGCAAAGATGGCTCAAGAATGACATCTGAAAATCTCATTCTTCGTGTGTTGGCTCAATTTTGAGATAATCATTTTGTATGCTCCTTCATTTTTTTATTCTTATTAAAATCTATTTTTTATATCCTAAACCATATTTTCCTATATTGATTTATTATATAAATTATTTTTTGATAAAAATAATTTTTGTGTAGTGTACAAATCATTTTGGGTATCATATTTTTTATTTTATATATTTTCTTTAGTATGAATTTTTATAGTTTTTTGAATTTAAATTTTATTGTATATTGCAAGTCTTTTATCTCATTTGACTTGATATATAAAATAAAATTTATGTTCAGAATATATCTTTTATAGTTACGTATTTTTATAGTATGATTTGTTTAATTTTTATGAGTGTTGATTTTTTTGTGTTAAATTATAACATTTAATTAAACATGTGTGTTGTTTAATTATCTAGTTTAACACAACATTAAAAGATATATTTTAATTTTTGTGCCCTTTTAGTTGTGAGTATTTACGGTTGAACTTAGAGTTTATTTTGTGTCCACATATATGTTGAGGGATTTGTTATTTTTTAAAGAGGTTTATGTTTGGTTTAGATCCGTCTCTTTAGTCTCTCTATCCTTCTTCAAGATCTGCCAACATTATTTTTTCTCTCTAAAACCCAACAAGACCCGATCTATAGTTGAGAGTTTAATTTTTTTGGTTTGCGGATTTTCGGCGACTGCTTGTTTCGATCGTGTTTTTTTGGAGATCTTTGTGTTGTAGTTTGGATTTACTTTTTGGTTTGGAGATCGGGGTTGTGGTTGTTTCGGTTCCGGTGGTTCTGGCTTTTTCAATCCGGCACGTTTTCTTTTTTTCAGTGACGATTCCGGTGGCAGTTCCGGTGGTCCTCGTTTTTCGGCGTCGCCTCATTTCCGGTTTGGTGCTCTTTTTCGGCGACCATTTTTTTAGGTAATATATATATATATATATATATATATACTAGGGTATGCCCGTGCCTGAAGGCACGTTGATAATCGTAAAACGACAAAAAAATTCAAAATACGTAATTGCAAAAAGGAAAAAATTCCGGTCCCCCAAAACACAAAATGTAGTTTTAAAAAAATTGGTCATAATCTCCTTTATTTATAAGACTATCCACCCTGCTTAACCAACAATAAATAGTCCAATGGCATTCAAATAGTCAAAATTCATCAAAAAAACTCGCATTGTGAATCAAATTAATAAAGTTTCAATTTGAAAAAAAAATTTGACACAGTCTCCTCTATTTATTGGACTATCCACCCTGCTTAAAGTGTAACAACAACCAATCGTACGATATTCAAAAATTCTAAATTCATCAAACAAATGCTTCAAAGAAACAAAATTCTTTAAAAATATCACATATATATCAATTGAGGTTGTCCCACGTGTTCCACTATAATGATTCTCTGTATTTTTTAAAATGTACCCTGATACAAAACAAAAAATATGGTTAGTCAATTGAAAGCCTTCGATACTGTCACGACTACGACACAAATTTCAAGACATGCTAAAACATCTAAAATAACATATCAAGGGTAAATGAGTTATATCTTATCAACATCTAAAATAACATATGAAGTTATATATTATCAACATATCAAGTTTTATCTCATCAACATCTAAAATAACATATCAAGGCAAAAATGCGTTTTTACCCATTCATAAAAATGGAAAAATAACTTAAAACGGGTAAGCTGCAACTTATATGGTGTTATATGGTGCTCTTAAACTAAAAACTACAGTTTTATTCACTCGAGAATGACGTACATACATTTTTGGTGTGTTAATGCATCACCCAAAATCTAATCATATATGCTATTGAACGATAATGTGCCTAGTTTTTTTAGAATTGAAAAATTACATAGATAAATACTCACCCACTTAAGTTTAGAGAAACTCGATCCCGTTCTTGAGTTGATTAGTACATTTAAACAAAACTCAGTTAGCAAGCTAGCAGAGAGTTCGCCTGCCAGAGGGCAAAACCAAAATACTATGTCAAAGGCGAAGTGTTGTGGCCAAAAATACCCAAGGCTACATGTAGAGGAAATTATGAATAAATTAGCTGACAATAAATACTTATCGTGCTTAGTTCAATAACCGACCTTATCCTACCACAGAGCCTTATGCTTGTCCAAGCGAAGGTCGACAAACATCTGGATGGATCCAACACCTTCGTGGAGCACAACTATTGCAAGGATAAACGCTTAACTTACTTGTGTTGGACCACAACTTCATCTAAAGACCATATCAAATGAAATTAAGTGAAGAAAATTAAATCAAATGAAATGAAGTCCAGACACATTCAGTAAACAACCACATAAATTATCTAGGAAGGATTTCAAAGAGGGAACCATCATTTAGTTCTTATTACACATTCAATAATTAATTACAACAATGTGAGAAACAACTTTTAGGAGCAACTTGGAACAAATAAAAGTGAGTAACAACTCAAATTTCAAAGAAAAATAACTAACACAACAGTTAAAATAAATCAGAAAACAAATATAAAAGTTGTGTTACCAAATATCAAAGTTGGTACCAAATAGTTGTGAGTTTTGTGTTTGTGTGCATTGCATTCCCGTGTTAAATCAAACTGGTGGAGCGGGACTCTTGGTGTGTGTTGTGTTGTAATGTGTTTTGGGTTTGAAATGAATCAACCACATTTTCCTAGCGTAGTTTAGTGCACTAAAACCAAATATAAGGATACCACATAGTTTGGAAACCACATCAAGAAAATCTGTACATTTGAACAGAAAATAGTCTTATTTAACAATCTTTCATGCAGTCTAGATCACTATTTTCTCTTATAAATCAAAGCTTCAATTTTAACATCTATCTCAATAATAAGAACATCTTTGCTCACACAGTCTTAATTATAAGAGTTTTGATTAAGATCTTTCAATAACCTGCAAGATGTTGCCTAAGGCTATAAGGATTCACCTAATGTAAGGGTCTCCTCTTCACCTTAAAGAAAATTGAATCCTAAAAATCCTAGAGGCATGGATTTGTCTAGGAGTGAACATATATTCATTGTTGAGTCAAACCATTATGACCTGTACAAAAGTTAGAGGCAGTTCATCTAATTACCCCTCAATTTTGTTTATATATTACGTGAAAAAAAAATAGAACACATCATTTAATATTGGTGTAATCATAACAGTTTAAGATCTGCCCATAAGAGTAACGCAATGGGGTGTAATACCTTGCAAGCAAGGGAACATGCTGCCATGAAACCTGTTTTTGTCACTTATTACTCCATATCAAGCCTTTGTACACCTAGAGGAGCTTAGTACCGAGTTAGACCTGCATTTTAAATAATCCAAACAGACTAAGAATTCAGGTAACATATGCAAGTAACATAAATTAGGAGGTATTAACAACTTTACAACAGTATACCCACGGACAATTGATGAGATAAATGTTGGTTCCAACCCATATATGCCATGACAGTGTTGCACAGGCTAAACACAAAGTTTACCTGATTTTATTCATTGCTGGACCTCTGGACACACAAATAAAAAATGATATAAGCCAAAAAATCAGCACAACTTCGCCAATTATTCGTATTTATACTAAAATACAATTACAGAGACATGAATAGCTCTGGAGATATTATAACACCCGCTGCGTCACAACTAAATTCAATTGTTTTTATCATGAAAAACATTCACCTGTGGCCCAAACTTAAGTAATTACCATATGGTTCCAGCTATTCTCATGGAGTCATTATGTATTTAGAAAAAAATGAAGGAGACAAAAAGTAAAGTAAAAATTATATAGATATTAAAGGAGACCAAATTTTATATAAAAGTAAAGTAATGAAGAAGGAAAATATTATTATTTTGATTAAGTAAAAGTAAAGTTGTAAAGTAATAAAGTAACTAATGAAATTACTGTCAAAATCATAGTTAAACAGAGACTATATACTAAAAGAGTCATTTTTTCATGTCATGTATAAATTAGAAATGTATAATAACCTCAACAGCTTACTTATCCAGTCCATGCTCAATTTGCATACCAAATGACTTATGTCTACAACATTTAACCGTGTTTTGTCAATGGTGTTAAAGGAATCCTAATGTTATGAGAAATATGCATTTGACACGTATATTTTTACTAACTGACGCATCTTTTATATTTTTACTAACTGACGCATCACGTGAGAGATGGGATGGAGAATACCTGTTACAACGAAAAAATACGAAATTAGTAAATGTAAACAAAATGGACAAAACAAAAATATTTATAGAAGCAAAAATATTTCGTCGTGGATGAGCTAGCACCACGGAATGTTCACACGTCTGTCAAAGTTTCTAGTCCTGCTGGAGGTCAGAGTAGAATCATATTTAAAGGAGATGTCCCCTTAGGGTCTGCCAAATAGTCGCTGAGTGTGGCGGAGTTGAAAAAAATGAACGGTAACAATATATTCGATGATGGAAAGGCCAAATCCTGAGAGTACCCAGGCGGGGTACGCCAGTCCCTTGGTGAGGACAACAACATTTCACTCAATTAGATTGTAAAAGTTGCAACCATTGGCAACAGCAGGTATGAAAAAGTCTACAAAAAGAATCTCCAACATATGCCAGATATAACAGTTGCAACTATGTGATGAGATCCAAGGCCTGTCCAAAACTAATATCAATAAGACCAATAGAGTTGCATAAAAAACTAATAAAACTCAATAGTGTATTAGCAGGTGTGCATAAGAAAATAATAAAACTCAACAATAAAAAGTCACCAAAACAGAAACAACTGAAGCCTATTTGGGCAACTATTCATTCCACCTGAACATAATAATACAATGCTACAAAAAATTTATTATTCCCAAGCCCAATCCATGATCAAGCAGCAAAAAGAAGCATCAAATAAGTAAACCAAGAACAAATCATGATTTCATGAGGCTGGGATAATGTATTCACTACGACATCTCATGAATTACATGGTGTTAAATGAACCATGTATATTAAATGATTAATATTTATATCAACCATACGAAAAGGAAACAAATACATACCCATAGTAAGGGACGGTGTGATGGGGCTGTTGTTGCTGCTGATGATGATATGGTGTCCCCGTCGGATAGTACCACTGCACTTGATTCACAGGTGCCCCAGATCTCGGTCCAGTGTTGGGACCTTCATCATTTACAACACACTTTAACCTATCTTCCAATTTATTTAAAATCCCACTCAATGCTACTAAAACTAATTTTCATTATACAAAAGTAGCACACACTTTTGGTAAACTTTGTTCCAAATATCATCATTTTTTTAGAAAAGAAATAACTCAAAAGGTTTCTAGTCCAAAATCTGATAAACTGATCAAATATGTTCATACACAAAATGATAACAAAACAAAGATAAAATTAAAAACAGAAATAGAAGCAAAAATTAAGTTCATATTACTATTCAAAACATGAAAATAGGCCATGATTATATAGATTTTGAACAATAGTCCAAGAGACCTGTAATGGTAACAGGGGATTTCGGTAAGTTAATAGTAAGCTTGCTCAAGTTGCTATTTTGTTGACCCTAGTCCATAATCTTCCATCACTCGAGTAACACACTTGAACCTCATGTTTCTATAGAACACTGCAAATACCAGTGGCCTACTGAACATTTATGGTCTGGAACAAAATACTTAAGCTACATAACACAACCTTATCCTCTTTACTCCCAAATCTTTAATTTATCTAAAGAGAGGAAAAAAAAGGATGTTATATGTTATCATGTTACTTTTTCAAAAGATCACTTAGGATAAAGTCATACGTACCCGATCAATGCCCTTAAAGATAGAAAACTGAAGAAAAGTATGGCAACCTGATCACTTCTCATACATGGTTACTCAGTTCATTATTTTCATCAGCAAATGATCTCTATTTAAAAAATATCAACCACCTTCTAAACTATCTTAAAAGGGGGCTCCCAACTTGCTAAAAGTGAGTGTTTAATCAGCCAGAGGTCATTTCTATAGGTCATTATTAACACTTAATAGGTCATTTCTACACTGGGTGCCATCCTCAACGATTGACACCCTACATTTTTATTCGAGCAATTTGATTTTTGATTATATAGGGTGTCATGTCCTACGGTCATAGTGCCAAATTAAACCCCATATTATCACTCGATAGTTCATCTAATCAATGATATTTAACCACACTTTAGAGCTCTCGATAATTTATTCGAGAAAAACAGTCAATCAGAAACTTGAGTGGACCAAATCAAAGTATGATACTTAATCAAATGTCAAAATAAAATGCATTAAATAAGAGCATAAGTAACTAAAGAAGTCAATAACAAAAATGACTAAAAGAGCTATTTACATACCATAGGTAGTTTGGTAGATTAGGCCATTTCCATGCATTTGTTGGACAACCAAACTCAATCAATCTATAGTTTTTACCGAGCATTTGTCTTGCTATAAAAAGCCAAGGTATCAATAGTTTCTACCTAGCACCTGTCCTCAACATTAAACCAACAACAACAATAACAACAACATGAACACTAAACCAATCAAATTGAGATACTTGGCTTTTGAGTGTGTTTGATTTTGCCAAAAAAAAATTGTGCAGAGCATCAACTGAACTTAAAAATTATAAAGAAACAATATGTACCAAATTCAAAAGAACCTCCATTGAAGCAATTATTTTTATACATATATCAACAATCTCTTTAGCAACTTCTTTATGAACCCAGTTAAAAAAACATGCTCTTATTAAAAAAAACACTCCAGCAAGATAAACACTAATTACAAATTGAAACCTTTTAACCCCACATGCGTACCCAATAGTTGCAACAATATATGAAGATGACATATACCGAACTTATTTGGGGATTTTAGTTTGACGGACCAAAAACCATACATAGCACAAAAATAAGAACACTCCATCAAGTTAAACAAATATTTTTGAAATACAATTAATCACTCCATCAAGAACAAATAAAAGAGAATGATTAGGGAGAAGACATACAATTGGGCATTTTGTCAAACATGTTATCTCAACTGAACCTTCATCATACCTAAAAATATTTATAGATGAAAAAAAATTTATAAAAATGAAGCCCAAAAACATAAAACATAAACAATCAAGACATTTAAATGAAATAAAAAATGAAGGCCAAATGCTACACGGTGCGTAGATTATAAAAAATAAACTCAATCCATAAACGACACATATGGGGTTCCTCGTGTTGTAAGAGTTGTTCTCTAAAGAATAAATGAATAGGCTTTGCATTTGTCTTTACCCTTGAGAACTTCCCATCTATACTCTCCCCACCGAGAACCCATAAGTTCAAACATTTGTTTCCACCGGGACCCTAAAATTCCAAACATCTGATTCGCACTACATCCATCTTATACACATTTAATAATGAGAACTAATCTATTTCAAACCAAAAAATATTGATTGATTTTTTTCTCCCATACTTTGATTGCTTTTCAAACCAAAAAATAATGAGAACTAATAATTTGGTCTTTTGAGTTTACCTCCTCCTCCCGATGTTCTTTGTCTTCTCCCGGGATCCATTCCTGCTCAGAAAAACAAATTAATTTGGTAAGCGAGTAATGTTATTTTCCATTAAACAGAAATATTTGAAGATAATGGAAAGCTCATACCGATAACAAAGGTTCTTAACAACCAAGACATGTTTGTTACAATGAGCAACTCAAACCTGAAAGGAAAATATCATTAATCTTCCTACAAAACATAACCCAATATCATTAATTTCAAAATTTACACTTCATAAGCATATCAACCATAGTACATACAGGTATCTTTCCCAGAGCTTCAACCAAAGCATTGTAGCTCTATGTTGTGTGTTTGAACCCTTTTAAATTCTTAGCCCGAAAATACCTTTTAGGCCAATAAAACACAAATTGTGATCTAAATCACACCAGTCATAACTGAAAACAAAGCCCTAGCCATTTCGAAAAAATAGAGAAATGAGAAATACATATCTTACCAAATAAACAAAATTCAAACATTTCACCTATGAAAACAAATCCAAATAGCAATTTATTAGCACAACAAAGTATAAAAAAAATTATGATTTTTTAAGACCTTAAAATGAAAACGAAATAAAAATCTTACCATTGAACTTGTAAACCTAAAAACCAAAATATAAATACCATCCGAAATCGATGTCCTAATTAACACCTACCCAGCAAAGCCAATAGCAAGGACAAATGCACAGTCAATGGCGGCAACGTTGAGGTGAGTGTGGCGGATATGAGGTGAGGGCGACAGATGTGTGAGAGGTTTGTATTGTAAGGGTTTGGTTTGAGGTTTGGCTTAAACAACTAATCAGACATACGTTAGAACTTTAACAACTAAAATTGAAACCCACTTCAAACTTATGTTGTCCTAAGCGACAGCGTGGAGAAGGGGCGGTGGCCCTAGGTGTGGGGATGTTTGAGGTAGGTTTTTTTGGGTCCAGGTGTGAGAACGGGGGAGAAGCAGAGAATGACAAAAAAATGATGTTTGTGTGAGAAAATGAGAGGGGGTGAGCGGGAGAGAAGTATCATGGTTTTCCCAAAGTAACCCCAATTTTGAATTGAAGTGTAAATTTACTAAGTATAAAAAGAGGGGGGAATCAAAATTTTGAGGGGTAAAATAGGAAGTGCAAAGAAAAATCACATTAATGACATCATACTTGAAGCTTATGACATACATAAGTTTCCTACTTTATTATATAGATATATATATATATAATTCAGCTATATAGATTTTGTTGTGATTGCTGTTTAGATCATTTTTTTTTTACTTAGACTTGGTATCTAATTTCTAGTTTATTTAGTTTTTGGTTTGAACCTTTAGACTAATTTCACCTAGACTGAAATTTTTGGACTATATCATTTGGACTAAATATTCGTTTTGGACTCAATAATTTATTTGGTCTATAATTTGTGTATACTAAAATTTAGTAGACCATTTTAGATCTTGGTTATTCTGTTCCAGGTTTGTTGTTGGACTTTATTTTACCACAACTCAGTTTGTGTGTGTACACTTTTTATATTGGACTTAAACTTTTGAAACTTAATAACTTAAGTTTTTTTTTGTGTCACACATTTTTATTTATCTATTTAAAATCTGATTTGATTTATTTGGGGATAAAGATAATTTGGTTTTTGACTCTAACTAGTTACACCCTCTAAGTTGAAATTTTGTGTGTTCACTTTATTTAGTTGGGTTAATTAGTGTCTAGACTTTAATCATAATAATATTTATTTATTTAAATTTTATTTTAGTGAAACCGATACTATTTTATTGAGTCCAGTGCTACGCTCTTTATCTCGTACTCAACTTTACTTGGATTGGACCAATTGACTCATTCACTTTTTATTGCCTAAGTTGAATACTTTTTGTTGTATTCTTTTATACTTAGTTTGTGTTTGTGTTTGTGTTTGTGTTTGTGTTTGTATGAGTTTTTTATCCAAACCTTGTTATAGTATTGGTTTATACTAAAATTAGAATTTAATTCTTGTAACTTTCTTTTATTTATTTAAGACCTAATTTGTATGAGCTAAGTGCTACACATATTTATCTTTTTCTCATTTTACTTGGACTTGATATTTTAACATAACACCTCTTTAAATTGATCTATATTCTATTTGGTGTTAAGTCAATTTTATTTTACTTACGCGACACAATTGTTGGAAGTTTATTTCCTATCTTATTTGTGGTCATTTGCGACAACTAAATTTATTTTTAGGATTAATCTTTACTTGAATATTAAATATTAAGGAAGACCTTACTTTTGTCTTGGGACTTAATATTTAATCATTCTTTTCATAGTGATTAATTCAATATTGTCTTACCTTTCACTTAGTCACTGATTGATAATTTTTCTTGTTAATTAAATTAGACTTAACCGGGTGTGTGTTTAGTCTCTTTTTCTAAACAAGATTATTTTGTTGTTTTGATTTAGAACAAACTTTATTATTAAGAGGATTTTAACTAACAATTTTGGACAAAAAAATCAGGCCCAACAAATTTTAAACGATTAGGTCCAACATACAAATAGCCCGAAATTAAAACAAACACGCACTATTCAGAAATCGAAGCGCCAAAAATTCTCTTCATCAAAAATCTCTCTTCGATCAAAACCCTAACTCTCTTCTATCAAAAATCTAACTCTCTTAGATCAAAACCCAAACTCTCTTCGATCAAATCCCAATCGTTGAAGTTCTACCGAGCATTTTACATTCTAAATCAAATTCTTCCAAACACCACTAACAAGTATGTATACATTCTCTTATCACCTGTTTGTCCTTGTGTATTTTTTGTTCTCATATGTATAAATTTGTAGACATGTGGACTGATGAAATCACATTCTTCTTCTTCTTCATGATATGAAAAAATATATCTGTTTCCCTCATTTTAATTGCAAAACACACTTTTTGCATGTTAGACATATGTATTTCATCATTGTACTTTTCCTCATGTATACATCATTTATCGAGGATTTATCAAGGACTATGAATATATACATGATTGGAATATGTATATGTAGAAGCCATGTTTTGCGTGTACTATGTGTATTTTGCGTGTACTATCAAAAGGTACACGCAAAATACACAGAGTACACACACATTGAAATTGAATTTCTCAATTCAATATGCGTGTACTTTTATGTTTTATACATGTACTCTATAAAATATATATTTCAAATCCATATTTGATCAATCCTATGTTATTTTGATCCGCGCCAGCAGCATTTGAATGATATTCCATCAGTTTGTAAGAAGTATTATTATTGTGCTAATATTTAGGAGTGTTTTTGGTCCGCGCCAGCGGTATTTAAATGATATGTTACTAGCTTGTAATCAGTATTAATGCGTGTACTTTTTCATTTTTTGCGTGTACTTTGTTGAAAGTACACTCAAAAAATTCATAAAGTACACGCACATTGAAATTCAATTTGTTCAATCCAATATCCATGTACTAATGTGTATTATGAGTGTACTATTTTATATTGTTGTGTTATTGTTTAGGAATCATACGATCAAGCATGTTCAACTACAAAACTGTTGCTTTCACGTTAGAACATCTTAACAATACAAAACATTTCACATTGACAATCAATAGTACTAATGATGACGAAATTCATTTTCTCCTTCGCATCAATGATAGAGCTAAAAGGTTACTTGGTTTCAACTACTACTATAAAGACATTTACTGCACTTTTGATGTGCAATAGCTTCAAGTAACTGAATCGAAAGCGAAGGATTTAGCTAAACGAATTGAGCAGTATTGCTTAAGGGGTTTTGATAATGTTGGAGCTTTTAGCATGCAGTTATTATATCACTTCTTTACTGAATATGTTAGGAATGGAGAATCTTGTTTTTTGACTTGTCGAACAACCTCTGTTAGGTATTACCATGAAACTGACGATATATATTATCGCCTTTAGCATGTATTTTGTTGAGACTTATATAAATTATTTGTGAGAATATTGCATGTACTTTTGTTAAATACGCTTGTATTTTATTGTTTTAGTCTATGTTTTATTCTAATTCACATGTATTTTATTTTTTGTACATATCATTATAGGTTAGTAATTTAAATTTTGTTTATAGATCAATATAATGGGGATGAAGATGAAGATAGGAAGATGAAAGAAACAAAAAAAGAGCAGTTCTGATGATAGTTCTTCATCCAGTTCCAGTTCTAGTGTGGCATTGAAATCTAAACGTCCTGCAAAGAAGAATGACCAATATCGATCAAATATTGTTAGCTTTCTCTATGATTTGCATTAGATTAAAGATAATATAAACAGTAGCCATATTGAACTTCTTAAGAAGACTCCATTTTGGGAGCTTTTCAATGCCTACTACAGTGAGAAAGTAGTAGAAGTGGACCACAAGACGGATAAAAATATTTTATTAATTATCCAGTTGTACAATACGGAAACCAAAAGTTTTCGTATGAAGAGTAGGATTGCAATAATGTGAATAGATATAAGTGAAATATTTGGCATACCACTGGTTGAGGGTTTATAATCAATAGAATTGAAAAAGCGATCGAATACTGCTCAAAAATCTGGATTACAAGCACGATACTTCGTAAAAAGAATAGGAAAGTCAGAAATATTGAATGGAGAATTTTGGTTGAAATACATCGATAATATTGAGGAAATGAATAAGTATGATTGGACATCTGTTGTGCATGAGTTTCTCATACATTCACTTGACAAATTAGCAAGTTCAAAACCTAGCACAGTTACTGGATGTGTCATTTTCCTACTGGTGAGCAAAAAAATATCCTGATATTTCAAAATTTACATACCAATACTCACGTCTACTTAATAAAAATCATGTGTATTTTAAAAATACACGTGATATTTTCACGTGTATTTTGAAAATACACGTGATATTTTCACATGTATTTTGAAAATACACATGATATAACAAGTGTATTTTGAAAGTACATTGGTTATATTTACAAAACATAGTACATGTTTACTTTGTAAAATACAAGTGTACTTTATCAAGTAGAAGTGTATTTTCAAAATACACGTGATATTTTCACTTGTTCTTTCAAAATACACGTGATATTTTCACTTCTATTTTCAAAATACACGTGATAATGTAACGTGTATTTTGAAAATACACGTCTTATATCACGTGTATTTTGAAAATACACGTCTTATATCATGTGAAAGTACATTTGTATTTTACAAAGTACACATAAATTATTTTCTGTAAATATAGCCAGTGTACTTTCAAAATACACTTGTTATCTTTTTTGTCAATATTATAAATGTACTTTAGAAAGTACACGTGAACTTATATTGACAAAGTACACGTGAACTTTGTAAAAATCACGTGTACTTTCAAAATACAATTGTAAACTTTGCAAAGTACACGTTTAATTTTGCGTGTATTTTGAACAAATCACTTGTACTTTCCATTATGAATACCTAGGTAATACAATATTAATATCATTTTATTTGTTGTATGATCACAATATTGGGCATGTGAGAAATTTGAAATTATTTCTCTAGTTGAAGAATTTAAAGATAAGACGCCAAAATTCCTGAGGTGGAAATTGTCTTCTTTGAAACAATGGTTTGTGAAGAATGACATCGCAACAACAACTTTGAAGCAGGATAAAAATAAACCAACTTGTAAGGACAGTTCTGTATAAAAGGAATCTTAGTTTGAAGGGCCAAGTTACTCTTTGAACATTTCTACAGAAAGTCCTATACATGTTGATTCATCATCAGAAAAAGTTGTTGAAGATATTAATGACAATGAGTTTTCACATGGTTGGAATATTCCCCTTAAAAACATTGTGACTCCAAAGAAAAAGAAGGGAAAATATCAACCAAAGTTTAATTTGGAGGAACAAATTATTGTTTTGAAAAGGGAATTGTTGGAAAAAATAACCAACTATCTAAAGCAGCTGAAGAATTTAATGGTGCACTTGAGAAGGTGACCTCTTTAGAGGTGGAGAGTTACATTTTGAATGTACAATTGAAGGTAGATCGTGATTCACTTTTTGAAGCCCATGAGGAAATGAAGAAGTTAAAGGTGGAGAATTCCAACCTTTTGAAGGAAAAAGATTTACTAAATAAGTTGGAGGTGGAAAATGCCTAACTAGTTGAGTTAAACAATTCTTTAAAAGAAAAGGTTGATCAAGTCACAATGAGTGACTCAGATAGAATTAAAGAATTGGATGAATCATTGAAAAAATAGGCAGAATCAACACGAATTTTGGAACAAAAAAATGGATATTTGTCTCTGAGTAATGAAGATCTCAAAAAAAAGTATGATGATACATTGCAAAAATGGAAAGATGCTGACATAGAAAAGATGACATTGAGGCAGAATCTTGAGGAGTCAGAATTGAAAATAACTCAACCGGTACTTTTTATTATAAATAATGCAGAGTACACGCAGTTTTCCTAAAGTACATGCAATTTTATTTGATAATATTTTTAATGCAGTTTTATTTTATATTAGAAATAATGCAGAGTAAAGCATTGTTTGATTAAAAATAATGCAGTTTTATTCAAGTATTGCTTATAATCTAACATTCTTTTTGTATAATAGGAAAACAGTAATAAAATCCGTAATGACGAAATTTCGGAGTTGAAGAAAATGCTTGATGAATCAGCATTGAAAAAAACAGATCAGGTATCTATAAAGTATAATAGATATATAGTACAGGCGTATACTTTCTAAAGTAAACGCAAATTATGATGAAAGTACACATGTATATTATAAATTTTATAAAGTACACGTATTGTATAAATTTTATAAAGTACACGCATGTATTTATATAATACACGCGTGTATTTATAAAATACATGCGTGTACTTTATAAAATACGCGCGTGTACTTTATAATCCAACATTGTTTCAAAAAATACACGCAATAGAAAATGAATCATTGTTTCAAAAAATGCTTGCAATCCAACATTCCTTGTTAAATATATCAGGCAAACACTAATAAACAACTCATGGATGAAATTTCGAATTTGAATATTGAACTAGCCATAAAGACACTTCAGGGCACACCCAAAATACCCAAAACAAAAGGGCCTCTTACTAGAGGACAAAAGAAAAGAAAAGTTGACAGCGAAACCGAGAAGCATGAACCAATTAAGAAATAAAAAGAGTTAAAGCTGAGAAAAGACCCTCTAACAATAGCTCAGCGAATGAAAGAAACTCACTTCAAGATTCAAGCAATCAAAGCATACAAATATCTCGAATAAGCTACGAAGAAAAAAATTGAAGAGTTTATTCAAAATGCTGAGCCAGGGTAAAGTGTATTGTTTTATGATTTATCACTTCGCTAGTTTATATTTTTTTGGTGAAAAAGAACAAGGTTATTATTATTATACAATTCTTATTGCTTATATAAAATGCAGGGAATTTGTTTTCCAATGGCTGGTTTCGTATGTCCTATGGAAAGATTTTGTTGAAGTCCTCAACAATCAAGAAATTTCAAGCCAAGTATGTAGTCCAAATATTAGACATTCATTAAATTTCAACATAATTATTTCCTCACCATTTTATAATGTGTGAAACAGATAATACTTGCCTTTAGTAAAGTATTGAGGATAAAATTGTCAGAGGAAGGGCTCTCCCACTCACACACTTTTTCATATTATTGTTGGGTAAGTACAATTAAACCGAAAGCTTTGTGAAACAAAATTTCAGTTTTTTTTATTAACACAATGTCTATAATTTTTATTCAGATAGAAGCTTCTAGAAAAAATGAAGTCAATAAGAATGGGGAGTTATACAGAGATTTATTTGAATACTTAGGCACTTATAATAATTTGTTCATTGTACTAAGACATAGCATAGGACATTTCACATTACTTGTCATATACAAAAAAGAAAATAAAGTGGTCCACATAGATTCCCTTCGACCGAACGACAAGGAAAAAAACACAATATACTTCGATGATGCTCAAAAAATGGTTAGTCCCTAAACTTATATTATAATGTACTTATATTATACACGTGGACTTATATTATACACGTGTACTTTACCATATAATGCGTGCACTTTCTATTAGTTGCACATAATCACCCAAACTATCAAAGTACACGCATCATATTTTAAAATACAGGTGAAATGAACCAATATAAATTACGTGTACTTGAATATTATGCGTGTACTTTTAACTCTTTAGGAAAAGTACACACGTCATATTTTAAAATACACGTGATATGAAAAAATAAAATACGCGTGTACTTTAATATTATGCGTGTACTTTTCACTCTTTAATCTGCATATACTATTTTATTTGTATATACTAAGTATTTGTCTTCTTAACAGCTTTTCGTCTTCCAAAAAACACTGTACCTATTGAAGACTGAAGAAGAAATAATGAAAACAATGACTTCAAAACTCAGAGAAAGTTTGATGAAGGTACATCAAATGAGTTTACATTGGATGACGATCCATTGACAGAGCAAGAAAAAATGACAGTAGATTTCTTGCTAGAAAGTTATCTCAAATTTAACCTAATAAGAGATCATGAATGCCCTAAGCAATATAATGGGTAAGCAAAAACCTCATTTCTAAAAAATGTTAATTTGTTTATTTTCAAAAAATTTCATTCACATCATACTAATTTGTATATTTGTTTTATTTTAATTTCAGGGTTGACTGTGGGGTGTTCTGCATGTACTACGTCGAATAAATTAGCAGAACTAAGGAAATGCATATATTGTTTGAAGACCCTGACATGATAAAACACAAAGCATATGTACTAAGGGAAATTCTTCTATCAAAATATTTCTTCCCCCGAAAGGAGAAAAAACTTATATAAATTTATTCAAATACAAACCATATTTGTAATTTGTTTTGTGTTATATTGGTTATTGTTTACAATATTTATTACACCAAAATATTTTATTTCCGCTGGCGCGGACCACAATCCACATAAGGTATAGACAAACAATGCACCTGAGTGTTATGAAACAATGTACATGCATTTTAACTAAAACTACAAGTGATAATTACTAAGTACACACATGAATTCTTCAAAGTACACGCAAAATAAACATATGTACACCCACTGGTTAATGTAATAATTTTTATTTTTAATTGAAAACTACTTTATATATTTATTCTGAAGGATAGAATAACGAAAATCAATTTATTAAGATCAATTACTCTCTTCCCAACTACTTCTGGCCAAAGAAATAAATAGCTTTAACTTTTTCTATAAAAGAGTAATATTTGTTCCTTTCTTAACCATTACATCTAGGGTAAATATTACATAATGACTAATCCAGCAAAAAAGTTGCGAGATACTCTTAAGAGAGATGAAAGAAATAAAAAAAATAAGGCAAATTACGAAAAATCTTTCCTCATATGAAATTGCCTTTGAGAAGTTTCAAACATATGTGAGGGAAGGTTACTCTGGACTTCCACCCAATCCCATAGATTTATTTGATGTGGAAACACATTAAGACCTCATGTCTTTCTATACACAAGAAGTTCCCATGAAAATCGTCAAGCTGAAGGATAAGAATGCTATCCATGAAGGCCTTGTAGCTGTCATAGAAGAAGAAATTCGACGCTGGTCGAATTTAATTGACTCTCTTCCTAACACCCTAGATGCCTTTGACAAACTTCCCTAATAGAAGCCTTCTTTAGTTTTTTCAGCTTTTGTTATGTGAAAAAATTGTACTTTAATTTTTTATTTTTAATAAAAATTTTATTTCTTTCATGCATGTATTCTCACTTATGTCATACACCAACTATAGCAAAGTACACGTGAACCTTTATAAAAATGATCACGTGTATTGTAAAAAATGTAAACATTAATATCATTTATTGTAAAAAAAATGGTATGTCAAAATATGATTCTATCTATTATAAATTATAATACACGCAAGTTTTTATAAAGCGCACGCACACCCAAACAATTATATAAATGCGTGTACTTTATATATTATACGTGTTCTTTATAAAGTACACGCAAAGTCTATAAAGTATGCGCTTATTAAAATACTTGTACAATAATGTCGCTGGTGCGGACCATAATACACATAGGAATTTAAGAATATGAGTGCAATAAGTGTCTTTTATAAAGTATAAGCACATTGTAATGTCCAAAACCATTTTCCAAATAGTACATGCATTTATATACGTTTACTTGATAAAATTACATGCAGAATACATGAAGTACGCGTATATTGAATTAGATTTTAGTCATATCAATACGCGTGTACTTTATAAAAACATGCGTGTACACGTATATTTAAAAGCGTGTACTTTATATATTATGTGTGTACTTCATAAAGCACACGCATATTTCATCAAGTACACTCATATTATATTTATATTATGCGTGTACATCAAAAAGTACACGCATATTTCATCAAGTAAATCTAAATTAAATGTGATTAATAAAGTACACACACACTTTTATATAGTACACAAAAATTGAACTGACCAAATCCATTTTTAAATGCGTGTACTTTATATATTATGCGTGTACTTTGTAAAGTACACGCATATTTCATCAAGTACATGGATTGATAAAATGGCTTTGGTCATTAAAATGTGCGTGTACTGTACATAACATGCGTATACAAATGTAAAGTACACGTGAACATCAGGAAAAATGATCACGTGTATTTTATGAAAAATACATGTACAGCTACACAAAAAACAAACTAAAAATGAGACTAAAAACTAAAATTACATTCATTTATGTGAAACAAATGGTTTATTAATTAATTTATTCAATCAAATGGTTAAAATGAATGAATTCAACAATTTTAAACGTACTCAAATGGGTTCCTTACAAGTAGATATGTAATGACCCGTTTTACTACACCTCGAGCAAGTAACTTCCCTTACTGTGATCTCACCAGAAGACTTTATTCTCTTATTTCTTAGCCTGTCGGTTGGTCTCTTAGTCATTGGTGGAAGAACAGATTGATTTTCAAGTATAGGAATATTTAAGGAAATCAAATCAGGAAGAGGAACTATAGGTATCGAGTATGATTTTTTATAGAAAGATACCTTATAGTACTCCTCAATATAATCATAAATATTGGTCCCTTTCCTCCGTACAACACAAACAACATGAGAACATGAAAAACATCTAATCTGCCAACTCTTACAAGAACAAGTCCTTTCTCCTAAGTCAACTGTTGCTCGAACTTCTGAATGAACTTCAAATACGTTTTGACTTGAGCGACTAATAGTCCAATGTCGACTTTTATTCCAATTTTCATTCAATAACTTTTGAAAAAAAGGACATAGCTCATTTGTCCAAGTGTCAGACTCAACAAGTTTGTTTGCATTGAAATTCATAATCTTCACTCTCAATTTATCAAGCATATTCATTACTGGTAAATGCCTTTACTCCAATATCCATGAATTGAATGACTCCGCAACACTAGATGCCATGTCACCATACCGTTTACCAGGGAAATATGCAAAGGACCAATTCTCGAGAGGCAAACTATCAATGAAATCAGCAATAGCAGCTCCTCCTTCCTTCTTCATTGCTTCAATATTCCTGTGAATTACATCTACTGAGATAGCATATGCACGAGACAAAAAATCTTTAACAATTTTCTTTCGAAATCCAACACAATCCCCACGAATTTTCTTTTTTATATTCCCTTGTAAATGATGTATATAGTAGGAATGTGCAGACAACGGGAAGACCCTCAAAATAGCTTCAAGTAATCCATTGTTTCGATCTAATTTAAATGTTATATTTCGATATTGATCAACTACTGCACTATGCAAATTGACAAGAAAGCACATCCATTTATCTTATGTTTCAGAATCTACAACATCATATGCAACTAGAAAAAGTCTTGAAATATAAAAATATATCAAAATTAAAATAAATAATATATCCATGTAGAACACATCGTAAATTGATGCTGCTGGCGCAGACCTTAAAACACATGGGAAATATATTACGTGTTTAATTTAAATTGTATGTAAATAACAAGACAAAACATAAAAATGTACAGTACATATGATAAAGATAAAAAGACATGCACGTTTACTTTCCAATCTTTAGCTTGTACTTTGAATTAGTTTCAAATAACAACACTAACATCAACGTACACGCATAGTACAGGTGAAGTAAACAAAGACATTCAAAGCTACTTTACATTTTTAACATGTACTTGGCTTTATTATTTCTAAATAACAATACATATCAACAAAGTATATGCATAAAAATTAAAAGTACATGTGAAATTAACATAAACATTCACGTGTACTTGACATGTACTATGCGTGTACTTTAGTTTGTATTCAACATAACAACATCAACATCAAAGTACACGCATAAAAATGAAAAGTACATGTGAAAGTAACAAAAACATTCATGTGTACTTGACATGTACTATGCGTGTACTTTAGTTTATATTCAACCTAACAACATCATCATCATCAAAGTACACGCATAAAAATGAAAAGTACATGTGAAATTAAAAAAAATTATCACGTGTACATAACATATGCTGTGCATGAACTTTAGTTAGTATTACACATAATAAGACATATCATCAAAATACATGCAGAAAAATGAAAAGTGCACGTGAACTAAAACAAAGACATTCAAAGGTACTTTATATTTTTATGCTTGTATTTTGATGATCTAAAATGGAATAAATAAAATGTCAATGAAATACACAAAATAAAAAATTTAGAATTAATTTACCATTGTTCCCATTCCTTGCAGTTGTTGACAATATTGTTCCACGATAACGGCTCTTCAAAAAGGCACCATCAAGAAATAAAACAGGTCTGCAGTATTGAAATCCATAAATACATCCTCTAAACATTACAAATATTCTCTTGAATTTTTTACTCTCATGTTCCACGTCAAGGATGCAATGCGATCCAGGATTATACTGCAATAGAAGGTCACGATAATTATTCATTAATACATAAGAAACCTTTTCATCACCATGTATATCAACAGCAATCATCTCTTTCACACGCCATATATGTTGATAAGATATATCAAGACCATAATTCTTCTTCATATCTCTAACTACATCAATTAGTCTCAATAGCGGGTTATCTCTAAGATCATCAGCAACCAATGTTGAAACCAACTTGGAGGCTATCATTTTGGCTGACGGACTATGAAAGACACCTCTACATGTATGCTCACTATTCATTGCACGTATGTAAAAGTAACCATTTATTGTAGATAATGAAGCATGAATTCTCCACATGAAATTCTCAGTAGTCTTTTTAGAGTATTCAGCCGTCACTCGAGTTTTATCATTCTTTAAATACACATACTTGAACCCAACCTCAACGGCATACTTTCGCAATTTATCAAGAAATTCCACTACATCTCCTTTAAAACACTGTTGCTCATGACTTATATAAATCTTCCAATCATTCAAAATATAGACTTTAGACTTACTTGGCTCCACACCTCCAAGATAAAAGTCATTTTCAATACAACTATTAAAATCATTTGCAGTGCCTGATGATAAAGATTCTAACCTCTGTGTATTTATATCACAAGTATCAACCCTCTCAGAACTTGTATTACTGCAGTCAACCCCTTTAAAAATTAGATTAGAGCATTCAACCCATTCACGACATGGATTACTTGGCAATGCTAATAAATCAATGACATATATCCAAATGAAATTAGCTTTCATGATCAATTGGGACAGCAACATACAACAAACATCGTTGTCATAAACCAACATGAACCGACATTCATCACCAAAAGAATACCTCAATGAAAAACTCCCACTTCTCGAATTAGTAAACCTAATACCCAACTCATTGCATATGAAATCTAATGAGCTATCTTCAAATATTTCAATACAAGCCGTACTATCCAAATAACAACACCTTGCTATTATACTACTTACCATAATGCCATACAGTAAAAGAGATACGAAAAACATTTAATTTAAGGTCAACAATTCTAAAAGTGTGTGCAATAATTTAATGTATGAAATATCAAAATGTTTATATATAATTAATATAAAATTACAGGCACTATTTAAAAACCTATACATAAAGCAATAAAGTAGACGCATATTTTCAAAAAAAAATAATGTTTACTTTATAAACACTGCATGAACTTTGAAAACTGATGTCGAACTGGTTAGTTTCGCTGGTGCGAACCTACATCAATAAGTGATTCAATACCAACTCAAAATCAAGTACTCTCACTACACCAAATCCTGCGAATGGTCACGCCGAGTTGGTCACGGCCCAAGTCCGCGACCCGTTGGTCGCGGACTTGGGCCATGACCAAGGCTGTTTTGGGCGTGACCATATTTATTATCACACTAGACCATGGATGCTTTGAAAGTGGTCACGGCCCAAGTCCCTGACCACTGTGGGTCACGGACTTGAGCCGTGACCAGGCCGTGACCATCTTGGCGCCAAATTCGCGCCAAAATTCCCTCCAAACTGGTCGCGGATGGGGTCACGGCCCAAGTCCGTGACCAAAGGCACGACGAAGTAAATAACACACACATTTAGGGTCACGGCCGAAGACCCTGACCATTTCTGGGTATGGGTCACGGCTTTAGGCCGTGACCATCCTTCATTCGAGCAGTGGTGGTGATGGTTTGCAGGTTGCGCAATGGGGGTCATGGGTCACGGCTGAGGGCCGTGACCATTTCCTTGTATGGGTCACGGCTTTAGACCGTGACCATCCCTCATTCGAGCAGTGGTGGTGATGGTTTGCAGGTTGCGCACTGGGGGTCACGGCTCTGGGCCGTGACGAGGTTCAATCGAGCAGCAGTTGAGTTTCATTTAAGGGTCGCGCATGGTGGGTCACGGTGGTTGGCCGTGACCAGGTTCAGTCCTTAAAAAAAAGAATCGCGCCTCCCTCATTTCATTTCTGTCGATCGAGGTCAGTGTCTAAAGCCCTAGGCGATTTGTGCGATTTCCATCCTTGAGATTTCGGCTCAGAAAGGTATTGTGTGTTTATTTGTGCGATTTCCATCCCTCATTTCGATTCTCGTGCATTTCGATTCTCATTGTGTTAGTATATGTGTGTATATGTGTGTGTATGTATAGATTTATGTGTGTGTATGTATAGATTTGTATATATGTGTGTGTATGTATAGATTTATGTTTATATGTGTGTGTGTATGTATAGATTTGTATATATGTGTGTGTATGTATAGATTTATGTTTATATGTATGTGTGTATGTGTGTTTATGTGTGTAACTACAAACAAATTGTATTTTATTTCAATAAACCCTAGACATTTTATTTCAATAAACCCTAGACATTGTATTGGGATTTTTTTTTTTGACAAAATATTATTCAAAATATAACCCTAGACATTATATTTTTTTTGACAAAATATTATTAAATGGATTCTTAATAAGTAAAAAAAAAAATTACATCTACCTCGTGGGATTTTATAGGGGGTTATATGCGTGCCATCATACTATATTGGGGGTTATATGCATGTCGTGTTGGATACTATGTTGAATTTATTGAATTGATACTAGTGTCGATAAATGTATATGTTATAAAATTTGTTGGATACTACTTTTCTCAGGAAAAATGAGGCACGGTGATAAATACTGTCAACAAGAGTGGGACAGGTTGCAATTAGACCGCACACATAACTCTTTTATTAGCGTGCGTCATATAGAGGGTACTCCTATTTATAGGTACGGAAATAAAAAGATCGAACAATTTAACTACCTTATAAATCATGGATTTGATATCCAGCAAGATTACTTGTTCGATCGTATTCTATTTTCTCTACCAGAAAACTGGGATGACGTTATACAAAATATATTTCACACACATAATCCCGACATAGCCCTGACCTTGGTTACGTTGTTGGAGAAGGCGGAAAAAAAAATCCACCCGTTATGGATACAACTGCGTACAGAGAGCATTGACATAGACTGTGATGTCTCGCGCCACATGCACGTAAAATTGAATCTTGCCAACAAGTTGAGAAATAGGGGATTCCGAGTTCATGTCACTGACATCTACACATCAATCATAGATACCCTTCCTTCTAGTTGGCCACGTGCAAAAATTTATAGGTTCTTAAAAACTAATACCGAATGGATGGAGATCAGACACATTGAACTTATTCTAAAGTCTTACTTTGAAAAGGTATCTATCTATCTATTTATATATCTAAAAATAATTAAGCTTGATTAATTAGTTATAATTTCATATTACTATAATTATTTAGTCACTCATATTTTTTAATTTTTGTAGATAATGTCGAGAGGAAACAACCCTAGGGTACCAAGTGCCGATGTGACACCACAACGAGGTTCACCATCTTCTGCAGAACCCGAATTCTCAACACCAATGGCTGAGCAATTCACAACTCCACCAATGGTTCACTCCTCACCAAGTCCAACCCCAAGTGCTCCTACACCCCAATCCGGCACTCCCGTTGCTTTAACGCCCCAATCCAACACTCATGATGCCTCCCGCTCAAATGAAAAGAAGCCTATTGGATTCTCCCTTCTCGGGAATAACCCGATGGGTGATAGGAGTGACGTGCTGAACTTTAAAGCCCGGTGTTTGTCGCTGGGAAAAATGAACGTGGGAGTCGGTGGACCAGATAATTGGAACCTTGTTGATCAATCTGTCAAAGATGACATATATAACCAACTTTGCAAGCATTTCTCATTTCCTGACCGTTCCAAGAATAAGGTTCTATCTCGGGTTGCTGAAGGATTGAGGACATACAGGAGAAACCTTCGGAAGAAACATTTCCCGAAAGAGGTAGCGAGCTCCGATATTTTGGCTTTGAAAGAGAAAGTGCCTCCCAATGTTGAAATGCCGGTGGATCAGTGGAATAAGTTTTTGGAGAATGAGGCGAAGGAAAACAAGTTGGTCCAGAGGGAGCAAAACAAAAAAAATAGGGCACAAAAAACTGATATCCATAGGCTGGGATCCAAATCATATGAGGATTTGAAGAATGAATGGGAGAGTAGGACAAAAGATGGTCCAGATGCCGGTAAAAACCCAAATCGATCCAACTTATTCCTTCATGCTCGACGGGACAAAGATAATAAATTCCCCCTGCAGTTGGCTAAGACACTGGAATCAATAGAGGCCATCAGCAGTCAATCAGATTCGTGCCCTACTGATGACTTTGACCTTGAAAATGATGCCCTGACTAAGACCTTTGGAAAGGACAAAAGGGGGAGGACGAGAGGCGTTGGCTCACATATGCCAAAAACAAAACTTCAACACATTGCACCTCTTGTGGACGAGCTATCTTCGGTCAAGAATTATATCTCATCCCAAAAGGAGCACCAACAGAAGACCGATGGGGATGTCCATGACCTTAAAAATTCCCTGGGATTATTGAACAATCAAATTGGGAAACTTGTGAATCTTATTGAAAGTTATAGGCCCCCAATGCCTCCTCAAGATTTCACACATCCTTCCCCTCCAACATTCCCCTCTCAAATGCCTCATCCTCCAATCACGGGGCTCGGATCATCGTCAACAGCTCACGGTGACTATGGCGAAGAGTACTATATCAAGGACATGAGCAATTCGAGGTTTGTTGGCGTGTGCATACTCATCTCCAGGGAAAGGGGGACTCTAGTACATCGCCGACCTTTGGAGAAGGGTGAGGCTAAAATAATGGTCGATGAAATATACAACGGCTGCGGAGATGTACCTGTGTACGTTAACAGCGGGGATGGGATGAAATTGAGGAATTATGCAAAATCTTTTATTACTTGGCCACTTTATCTGTTGGCCAAGGTTTAATAATATTTTCTTTCGTTTCAGTTGTAATAATTTTTTTTTGTTTTAGTTGTAAGAATATTGGTTTTGCTTCAGTTGTAAGAATATTGGTTGTGTTTCAGTTGTAAGAATATTGGTTTTGTTTCGTATGGAATGATATTTTTTTTGTTTCAGTCGTAAGAATATTCTTTCTGTTTCAGTTGTAATAATATTTTTTAACCTATTACCACAGGACTGAAATTTGAAGATTATTACATGGATTTCCCACAATACAAAGAGTGGATGGGAGAGACTAACCGGATATCAATTAATCATGTAAAGGGCGTTTATGAATTTGTTAAATATGCTTCCAAAAATCTTAAAAGTGAGAAGATTCCGTGTCCGTGCACTCATTGTATTAACGGAAAATATAAGTCATTGGAAGTTGTTGAGTTGCATTTACTAAAGTGGGGAATCTGTCAAGACTATATAATATGGACATACCATGGTGAAAAAGTTGTACCTTATGTTCCAGAAGAATTACCGGGAGCCGACCGTGTAACGGAACCTCAAGGAGTAGAAGTGGTACATGATTCACCAACACATCGTCCATTGACCGACTTAATTGATGATGCTTACGGACTCCACAACCAACAAAACCACCAACCTATGGATACAAATAATGTGCATTATGACCAAGTAAATGAACAAATTGATGCTGAACTACTAGGAGATCGGGAATACATACGGTTGAAAGCAGATGCGGCTAGACCGTTGTATAAAGATTGCGATGAAGATCACTCGGTATTATATGCAATGATTGGTTTGCATAATTTGAAGAGTCAATTTGGTTTGTCTGGAAACAGCGTAACCGGAATTCTTAAGTGGGTTAAAGAAATTCTCCCAAAAGAGAACATGTTACCAGACAATTATCCTACCATGAAGAAGAGTTTGAAGGGTTTAGGTTTGAAATACAAATCTATTCATGCTTGCAAGTATGATTGCATATTGTACCGGAATGAGCACGAAGAGAAGGATGAATGTCCTGTATGCAGTGAGCCTAGATATATGGTTTGTGAGAATGGAAATGACAAACATGCAAAAAATCGCAAGTGCTCGCAAGTCCCACAAAAGGTTTTGAAGTATTTTCCACTTGGGCCACGGTTAAAACGTTTTTTTACTGTACCGTGGATAGCGGAGGCCATGACATGGCATGCTCGATGCGAGGTGGGTGGGAATTTGATGCGTCATCCGGTTGATTCACTCATCTGGCAAATTTCAAATGCACAACACCATAAATTTGCAAAGGAACCGCGCAACGTTCGTCTTGCAATCTCAACCGATGGGTTTAACCCTTTCGGTAATTTAAGTACTAGTCAGAGTTATTGGCCAGTTCTTATGGCGCCTTTAAGTCTTCCTCCGACGTTATGCATGAGAAAGGAGTTCACATTGTTATCTCTGTTGATACCCGGGCCTAAGGCTCCCAGTGATGATATTGATATATTCTTAGCACCATTAATCGAAGAACTTAAAGAGTTGTGGGATAAAGGCGTGACGGCGTTCGATTCTCATAAGGGTGAAGAGTTCACACTTAAAGCAATGGTGATGTGGGCGATCCACGATCTTCCTGCTTATGGGACCTTGTCCGGTTGTAATGTTCATGGTTATTATGGATGTCCCATATGTGGGGAGGAAACTGAAGCCTGTTGGTTAAAACATAGTGGTAAGTTGAGTTACACGGGTCATCGTAGATTTCTGCCGACCAGTCACCCTTTTAGGAACGACAAGTCTAACTTTTTGCCTGTCGGTCACGAGCGAAGAACGGCACCTAGTCGACTTTCTGGTCAGCAAATTGAGGAGAAGGCGGTGGCTGCGACTGCGGGGAATAGGTATGTAGGCAAACACCCCCAGTTTGTAAACCTGATGCGTAAAGCTAGGGAGGATCCGAACGACCCTAGTAAAGCGAAGCCATGGTCCAGGCGATCAATATTTTTTGATTTGCCGTATTGGAAAGATCATCGTGTAAGGCATATAATTGATGTGATGCACACAGAGAAGAATGTTGCAGAACATTTGATAGGAACATGTCTGGGTGGATCTCATTCCAAAGATGGAGAGCGTGCCCGCCGAGATCTACAGGATATGAAAATAAAGAAGAGACTGTGGTTAAAAAATGATCCAACGACAGGAAGAATTTCTATCCCCCCCACTGCTTTCACTTTGACTACTAGTGAGAAGAAGATCCTCTTAGACACGTTGTTCAACTTGAAGACTCCAACCGGTTATTCTGGTAATTTACGTAGGGTAGTAAACTACCAAGCAAATGACTTGAAACAGTGCAAGTCTCACGACTGGCACGTAATCATCCAATTAATCCCGTTGTTATTTCGGCATTGCTTCTCTGAACACAAAGATCTCCGTCGGGCAATTATGCAAATCAGTTTGTGTTTTACCCTACTTTGTGCAAAAGTGGTAAACAGAAGACACATTAAAGCTGCGAAATCAACTTTAGCCGAGGCAGTTTGTGTGTTAGAGAAATATTTTCCTCCGTCATTCTTCGATATCAGTATCCACCTGCTTGTGCATTTATGCGATGAAGCTTTATTATGTGGTCCCGTGAGGTATCGTTGGATGTATCCTTTTGAGCGCTTGATGAAAACCTTCAAAGATTATGTAAAGAATACACGGTATATTGGAGGGTCAATTGCTGAAGAATACGTAACGGTGGAATCATCGCTATACGCTAGGGAACATATGCCAGAACAAGAGGTGAGGAGGTTTAATCCTCGTGGAGAACGAGTGATAGAGGAACCTGACGAGTTTGAGGACGAATTATCGTTTGGGAACCCTAAAGAGGTGAAACTCACAAACCTACAATACGAGCAAGCAACTCGTCATGTCTTCGAATCGCAAGATGAAGTCCAAGACTGGAGACAGTGAGTATCTACTGAATTCTTCTTCTTTGATTATATGTATTTTTTATTTTATGATCTAAACTCTATAATTTTTCGGTAGGAAGTACGAGAACGAAATTATCCAAAATCAAAGGAGAAATTGGACGACAACTGACTTTAGGGCATGGGTGTCAAAAGAGGTACTTTTCACATCTTATGTGTGCGGTTATTTATTCATGTGTGGTAAAAACATGCCCTAATACAAATTCATTAATAAATGCAGCTTCTAAAAAGAGGTGATGTCTCTTCCAGACTTGCACGCCTAGCAAAAGGTCCTAGTTTTCGTGCAAAAGAGTTTAAGAAATTCCGCACCAACGGTTTTGATTTCATTTCATATCCATATGAGGAAAAGCTTTTGACGCAAAATAGTGGAATATCAATTTCTGCCTTGACCACCTGTATCGCTAGCAAAAGTGATAAAAATCCAAAGAATACGGTGCTAACCTATTATGGGATAATTCAACAAATCCTAGAACTTGATTACTTGGATTTCACAGAAACCGTATTCTATTGTGATTGGGTAAAGGTGGAGGATACAACGAATGCTTGCAAAGTTGATCCCGACTCCAAACTTATTATGGTAGATTTATCAAAGCTGAAGACTAAAGACCGCATAGTCGACGAGCCTTTTATTTGTGCCTTTCAGAATGTAAAGAAGGTATTCTACTCGAAGTGCATAAACGATGGCAATTGGTCTATTGTTGTGCATGCACCAAAGGGTATGACTACTGAAGTAGACGCATTAAAGGCTCCAAAAGAGTTCCAGTCAGCTCTTGATGACAACCCTAATTTGAAGGATCTTTTAGTTGATTTAGAGGAAGATTGAGTATCAAAATATTATTTTATCCTCATCAATCTTATTTGTATCCTATTATGATATTGACATTGTATTAGCACTTTACATTAATTTATGAATTTCATCTACTTTTAAGTGTAATGTCCCGCTATTTTTTGGTTCTACCATTTTTTTAATTGAACATAACTGTTTGCAAAAAATTCATTATTTTTTCACTGTCATAGGATACATTGATGTTGGGGTCGAACTACTATCAAACATAATCTGAAATTGCATCGCTGCTGGCATAGAGAAGGTTCTGATTGGCGTTGGGTGTAACAAAATATCCAGGTAATGGATAGACCTATGATGAACTTTATTTTAAGGTTAAATATGCATTGATTCAATTTTTTAATTATTTTGGGTTTGGATAACTTTTGAACACGTAAAACAGCCTTAAAATAGCCATCGAACGGTGAAAACGTAAAACACCCACAAAACGGTCCCGCAAGAGTCACGAACATCTCGCACGGGACCAATGTAAGTCGTAGGAACCGACCGTGTAGTCACGGCGCTCCCGGCTTGTGTGTGTGCGTGTGTGCATGTTTGTGTGTGTGCGCGTGTGAGTGGGAAAGGGGGGAGGGGATGGGCAGGGGGCGCGTGTGTGCGTGTGTGCATGTTTGTGTGTGTGCGCGCGTGTGAGTGGGAAGGGGGGAGGGGACGGGCAGGGGGCGCGCGCGTGTGTGTGTGCGTGTGCGTGTGTGTGTGTGTGTGTGTGTTTGTGTGTGTGTGTGTGTGTGTGTGTGAGTGGGGAAGGGGGGAGGGGACGCGGCATGTATGCATATATGCATATGCATATATGTAGTGAGAGTG
Source organism: Sambucus nigra (assembly GCA_949130495.1). Classification (NCBI taxonomy): domain Eukaryota; kingdom Viridiplantae; phylum Streptophyta; class Magnoliopsida; order Dipsacales; family Adoxaceae; genus Sambucus; species Sambucus nigra. The sequence goes on along the minus strand of OX422217.1, from coordinate 328,656,587 downwards.
TGCGTGCGTGCGTGCGTGTGTTTGTGTGCGCGTGTGAGTGTGTGCATATTGGTGATAAAATCCAAAATAATTTGAAGCACTTCCTCCTTTTTCAACAGTCCACACAAGCTCCAGATTTTTTAAGCCACTTTGCATCGAAACGAGATGTGTTTGATAGATTCCATCTCCTGGCCCTACGGGAGGAGATTTTTCCGCTGGGAATTGTGGGGACTCACACGTCCACCCAGATGTTCACGCACTCACCATTGCCAATACGCCATCTTAGACCTGATTAAAGAAGATCATTGCCTTCCATAAGACTGCTCCACACCTTAGATGGTCTGTGGCCCGTTTTTGCTTCTAAGAACAAACAATTAGGGAAGTAAATATTTTTGAGGATTTTAGAACACAAGGAATTAAGGTTTTTCATAATTCTCCAGCACATGTTTGCAAGCAAACCTCGGTTAAAACTTTTGAAATCTCTAAATCCCATCCCCCCCTCCACCTTGGGAAAAACTACCGTATCCCAACTAATCCAGTATATACCATTTTTATCCTGGCAGCCCCTCTACCAAAATTTTCTGACATGGGATGTGAGGCTATTACATAATTTTTTTCGGGAGTAAAATGCAGGGCATGGCAAAGGTGGGGATTGCGTGCGTGCGTGCGTGCGTGTGTTTGTGTGCGCGTGTGAGTGTGTGCGTGCGTGTGCTTGTGTGGACTGTTGAAAAAGGAGGAAGTGCATATATATGCAGCCATATAACTGCTGCATATATATGCATATATATGCAGTGCATATATATGCATATATATGCAGTGCTGCATATATATGCATATATATGCTGCATATATATGCAGTGCTGCATATATATGCATATATATGCAGTGCTGCATATATATGCATATATATGCTGCATATATATGCATATATATGCTGTATATATATGCATATATATGCATATATATGCAGCACTGCATATATATGCATATATATGCAGCATATATATGCATATATATGCCAACTGCTGCATATATATGCTGCCCACCCCAGCCCACCTGCTGCCGTAACCGCCCCCCTATGCAAACACCCTGACCTGACCGCCTTCGCACCCACCCTCCCTCCATCGCCTGAAACTTGCGCCCACCTTACCCCTGCCGACGCACCTTACCCGTGGGTGGCACTAACACCTCCCACGGGACCAACGTAACTCGTGGGAACGGACGCCGCAGCCGCGGGTGTCCCGGTTTGAGAGTACGACGGTAATTTGCTTATTTCCACACTTAGGCTTAAAAACATGGCGTTAGAGGGTGAGAACTCGAAACAGCCCCCGAACGGCCCCGTGGGTGGCACCAACACCTCCCACGGGACCAACGTAACTCGTGGGAACGGACCCCGCAGCCGCGGGTGTCCCGGTTTGAGAGTACGACGGTAATTTGCTTATTTCCACACTTAGGCTTAAAAACATGGCGTTAGAGGGTGAGAACTCGAAACAGCCCCCGAACGGCCCCGTGGGTGGCACCAACACCTCCCACGGGACCAACGTAACTCGTAGGAACTGACCCCGCAGCCGCGGGTGTCCCGGTTTGAGAGTACGACGGTAATTTGCTTATTTCTACACTTAGGCTTAACATGGCGTTAGAGGGTGAAAACTCGAAACAGCCCCCGAACGGCCCCGTGGGTGGCACTAACACCTCCCACGGGACCAACGTAACTCGTGGGAACGGACCCCACAGCCGCGGGTGTCCCGGTTTGAGAGTACGACGGTAATTTGCTTATTTCCACACTTAGGCTTAAAAACATGGCGTTAGAGGGTGAGAACTCGAAACAGCCCCCGAACGGCCCCGTGGGTGGCACCAACACCTCCCACGGGACCAACGTAACTCGTGGGAACGGACCCCGCAGCCACGGGTGTCCCGGTTTGAGAGTACGACGGTAATTTGCTTATTTCCACACTTAGGCTTAAAAACATGGCGTTAGAGGGTGAGAACTCGAAACAGCCCCCGAACGGCCCCGTGGGTGGCACCAACACCTCCCACGGGACCAACGTAACTCGTAGGAACTGACCCCGCAGCCGCGGGTGTCCCGGTTTGAGAGTACGACGGTAATTTGCTTATTTCTACACTTAGGCTTAACATGGCGTTAGAGGGTGAAAACTCGAAACAGCCCCCGAACGGCCCCGTGGGTGGCACTAACACCTCCCACGGGACCAACGTAACTCGTGGGAACGGACGCCGCAGCCGCGGGTGTCCCGGTTTGAGAGTACGACGGTAATTTGCTTATTTCCACACTTAGGCTTAAAAACATGGCGTTAGAGGGTGAGAACTCGAAACAGCCCCCGAACGGCCCCGTGGGTGGCACCAACACCTCCCACGGGACCAACGTAACTCGTAGGAACTGACCCCGCAGCCGCGGGTGTCCCGGTTTGAGAGTACGATGATAATTTGCTTATTTCCACACTTAGGCTTAAAAACATGGCGTTAGAGGGTGAGAACGCGAAACAGCCCCCGAACGGCCCCGTGGGTGGCACCAACACCTCCCACGGGACCAACGTAACTCGTGGGAACGGACCCCGCAGCCGCGGGTGTCCCGGTTTGAGAGTACGACGGTAATTTGCTTATTTCCACACTTAGGCTTAAAAACATGGCGTTAGAGGGTGAGAACTCGAAACAGCCCCCGAACGGCCCCGTGGGTGGCACCAACACCTCCCACGGGACCAACGTAACTCGTAGGAACTGACCCCGCAGCCGCGGGTGTCCCGGTTTGAGAGTACGACGGTAATTTGCTTATTTCTACACTTAGGCTTAACATGGCGTTAGAGGGTGAAAACTCGAAACAGCCCCCGAACGGCCCCGTGGGTGGCACTAACACCTCCCACGGGACCAACGTAACTCGTGGGAACGGACGCCGCAGCCGCGGGTGTCCCGGTTTGAGAGTACGACGGTAATTTGCTTATTTCCACACTTAGGCTTAAAAACATGGCGTTAGAGGGTGAGAACTCGAAACAGCCCCCGAACGGCCCTGTGGGTGGCACCAACACCTCCCACGGGACCAACGTAGCTCGTTGGAACTGACCCCGCAGCCGCGGGTGTCCCGGTTTGAGAGTACGATGATAATTTGCTTATTTCCACACTTAGGCTTAAAAACATGGCGTTAGAGGGTGAGAACGCGAAACAGCCCCCGAACGGCCCCGTGGGTGGCACCAACACCTCCCACGGGACCAACGTAACTCGTGGGAACGGACCCCGCAGCCGCGGGTGTCCCGGTTTGAGAGTACGACGGTAATTTGCTTATTTCCACACTTAGGCTTAAAAACATGGCGTTAGAGGGTGAGAACTCGAAACAGCCCCCGAACGGCCCCGTGGGTGGCACCAACACCTCCCACGGGACCAACGTAACTCGTAGGAACTGACCCCGCAGCCGCGGGTGTCCCGGTTTGAGAGTACGACGGTAATTTGCTTATTTCTACACTTAGGCTTAACATGGAGTTAGAGGGTGAAAACTCGAAACAGCCCCCGAACGGCCCCGTGGGTGGCACTAACACCTCCCACGGGACCAACGTAACTCGTGGGAACGGACGCCGCAGCCGCGGGTGTCCCGGTTTGAGAGTACGACGGTAATTTGCTTATTTCCACACTTAGGCTTAAAAACATGGCGTTAGAGGGTGAGAAATCGAAACAGCCCCCGAACGGCCCCGTGGGTGGCACCAACACCTCCCACGGGACCAACGTAACTCGTAGGAACTGACCCCGCAGCCGCGGGTGTCCCGGTTTGAGAGTACGATGATAATTTGCTTATTTCCACACTTAGGCTTAAAAACATGGCGTTAGAGGGTGAGAACGCGAAACAGCCCCCGAACGGCCCCGTGGGTGGCACCAACACCTCCCACGGGACCAACGTAACTCGTGGGAACGGACCCCGCAGCCGCGGGTGTCCCGGTTTGAGAGTACGACGGTAATTTGCTTATTTCCACACTTAGGCTTAAAAACATGGCGTTAGAGGGTGAGAACTCGAAACAGCCCCCGAACGGCCCCGTGGGTGGCACCAACACCTCCCACGGGACCAACGTAACTCGTAGGAACTGACCCCGCATCCGCGGGTGTCCCGATTTGAGAGTACGACGGTAATTTGCTTATTTCTACACTTAGGCTTAACATGGCGTTAGAGGGTGAAAACTCGAAACAGCCACCGAACGGCCCCGTGGGTGGCACTAACACCTCCCACGGGACCAACGTAACTCGTGGGAACGGACGCCGCAGCCGCGGGTGTCCCGGTTTGAGAGTACGACGGTAATTTGCTTATTTCCACACTTAGGCTTAAAAACATGGCGTTAGAGGGTGAGAACTCGAAACAGCCCCCGAACGGCCCTGTGGGTGGCACCAACACCTCCCACGGGACCAACGTAACTCGTAGGAACTGACCCCGCAGCCGCGGGTGTCCCGGTTTGAGAGTACGATGATAATTTGCTTATTTCCACACTTAGGCTTAAAAACATGGCGTTAGAGGGTGAGAACGCGAAACAGCCCCCGAACGGCCCCGTGGGTGGCACCAACACCTCCCACGGGACCAACGTAACTCGTGGGAACGGACCCCGCAGCCGCGGGTGTCCCGGTTTGAGAGTACGACGGTAATTTGCTTATTTCCACACTTAGGCTTAAAAACATGGCGTTAGAGGGTGAGAACTCGAAACAGCCCCCGAACGGCCCCGTGGGTGGCACCAACACCTCCCACGGGACACACGTAACTCGTAGGAACTGACCCCGCAGCCGCGAGTGTCCCGGTTTGAGAGTACGACGGTAATTTGCTTATTTCTACACTTAGGCTTAACATGGCGTTAGAGGGTGAAAACTCGAAACAGCCCCCGAACGGCCCCGTGGGTGGCACTAACACCTCCCACGGGACCAACGTAACTCGTGGGAACGGACCCCGCAGCCGCGGGTGTCCCGGTTTGAGAGTACGACGGTAATTTGCTTATTTCCACACTTAGGCTTAAAAACATGGCGTTAGAGGGTGAGAACTCGAAACAGCCCCCGAACGGCCCCGTGGGTGGCACTAACACCTCCCACGGGACCAACGTAACTCGTGGGAACGGACGCCGCAGCCGCGGGTGTCCCGGTTTGAGAGTACGACGGTAATTTGCTTATTTCCACACTTAGGCTTAAAAACATGGCGTTAGAGGGTGAGAACTCGAAACAGCCCCCGAACGGCCCCGTGGGTGGCACCAACACCTCCCACGGGACCAACGTAACTCGTAGGAACTGACCCCGCAGCCGCGGGTGTCCCGGTTTGAGAGTACGATGATAATTTGCTTATTTCCACACTTAGGCTTAAAAACATGGCGTTAGAGGGTGAGAACGCGAAACAGCCCCCGAACGGCCCCGTGGGTGGCACCAACACCTCCCACGGGACCAACGTAACTCGTGGGAACGGACCCCGCAGCCGCGGGTGTCCCGGTTTGAGAGTACGACGGTAATTTGCTTATTTCCACACTTAGGCTTAAAAACATGGCGTTAGAGGGTGAGAACTCGAAACAGCCCCCGAACGGCCCCGTGGGTGGCACCAACACCTCCCACGGGACCAACGTAACTCGTAGGAACTGACCCCGCAGCCGCGGGTGTCCCGGTTTGAGAGTACGACGGTAATTTGCTTATTTCTACACTTAGGCTTAACATGGCGTTAGAGGGTGAAAACTCGAAACAGCCCCCGAACGGCCCCGTGGGTGGCACTAACACCTCCCACGGGACCAACGTAACTCGTGGGAACGGACGTCGCAGCCGCGGGTGTCCCGGTTTGAGAGTACGACGGTAATTTGCTTATTTCCACACTTAGGCTTAAAAACATGGCGTTAGAGGGTGAGAACTCGAAACAGCCCCCGAACGGCCCTGTGGGTGGCACCAACGCCTCCCACGGGACCAACGTAACTCGTAGGAACTGACCCCGCAGCCGCGGGTGTCCCGGTTTGAGAGTACGATGATAATTTGCTTATTTCCACACTTAGGCTTAAAAACATGGCGTTAGAGGGTGAGAACGCGAAACAGCCCCCGAACGGCCCCGTGGGTGGCACCAACACCTCCCACGGGACCAACGTAACTCGTGGGAACGGACCCCGCAGCCGCGGGTGTCCCGGTTTGAGAGTACGACGGTAATTTGCTTATTTCCACACTTAGGCTTAAAAACATGGCGTTAGAGGGTGAGAACTCGAAACAGCCCCCGAACGGCCCCGTGGGTGGCACCAACACCTCCCACGGGACCAACGTAACTCGTAGGAACTGACCCCGCAGCCGCGGGTGTCCCGGTTTGAGAGTACGATGATAATTTGCTTATTTCCACACTTAGGCTTAAAAACATGGCGTTAGAGGGTGAGAACTCAAAACAGCCCCCGAACGGCCCCGTGGGTGGCACCAACACCTCCCACGGGACCAACGTAACTCGTGGGAACGGACCCCGCAGCCGCGGGTGTCCCGGTTTGAGAGTACGACGGTAATTTGCTTATTTCGACACTTAGGCTTAAAAACATGGCGTTAGAGGGTGAGAACTCGAAACAGCCCCCGAACGGCCCCGTGGGTGGCACCAACACCTCCCACGGGACCAACGTAACTCGTAGGAACTGACCCCGCAGCCGCGGGTGTCCCGGTTTGAGAGTACGACGGTAATTTGCTTATTTCTACACTTAGGCTTAACATGGCGTTAGAGGGTGAAAACTCGAAACAGCCCCCGAACGGCCCCGTGGGTGGCACTAACACCTCCCACGGGACCAACGTAACTCGTGGGAACGGACGCCGCAGCCGCGGGTGTCCCGGTTTGAGAGTACGACGGTAATTTGCTTATTTCCACACTTAGGCTTAAAAACATGGCGTTAGAGGGTGAGAACTCCAAACAGCCCCCGAACGGCCCCGTGGGTGGCACCAACACCTCCCACGGGACCAACGTAACTCGTAGGAACTGACCCCGCAGCCGCGGGTGTCCCGGTTTGAGAGTACGATGATAATTTGCTTATTTCCACACTTAGGCTTAAAAACATGGCGTTAGAGGGTGAGAACGCGAAACAGCCCCCGAACGGCCCCGTGGGTGGCACCAACACCTCCCACGGGACCAACGTAACTCGTGGGAACGGACCCCGCAGCCGCGGGTGTCCCGGTTTGAGAGTACGACGGTAATTTGCTTATTTCCACACTTAGGCTTAAAAACATGGCGTTAGAGGGTGAGAACTCGAAACAGCCCCCGAACGGCCCCGTGGGTGGCACCAACACCTCCCACGGGACCAACGTAACTCGTGGGAACGGACCCCGCAGCCGCGGGTGTCCCGGTTTGAGAGTACGACAGTAATTTGCACATTTCCACACTTAGGCTTAAAAACATGGCGTTAGAGGGTGAGAACTCGAAACAGCCCCCGAACGGCCCCGTGGGTGGCACCAACACCTCCCACGGGACCAACGTAACTCGTGGGAACGGACCCCGCAGCCGCGGGTGTCCCGGTTTGAGAGTACGACGGTAATTTGCTTATTTCTACACTTAGGCTTAACATGGCGTTAGAGGGTGAAAACTCGAAACAGCCCCCGAACGGCCCCGTGGGTGGCACTAACACCTCCCACGGGACCAACGTAACTCGTGGGAACGGACCCCGCAGCCGCGGGTGTCCCGGTTTGAGAGTACGACGGTAATTTTCTTATTTCCACACTTAGGCTTAAAAACATGGCGTTAGAGGGTGAGAACGCGAAACAGCCCCCGAACGGCCCCGTGGGTGGCACCAACACCTCCCACGGGACCAACGTAACTCGTGGGAACGGACCCCGCAGCCGCGGGTGTCCCGGTTTGAGAGTACGACGGTAATTTGCTTATTTCCACACTTAGGCTTAAAAACATGGCGTTAGAGGGTGAGAACTCGAAACAGCCCCCGAACGGCCCCGTGGGTGGCACCAACACCTCCCACGGGACCAACGTAACTCGTAGGAACTGACCCCGCAGCCGCGGGTGTCCCGGTTTGAGAGTACGACGGTAATTTGCTTATTTCTACACTTAGGCTTAACATGGCGTTAGAGGGTGAAAACTCGAAACAGCCCCCGAACGGCCCCGTGGGTGGCACTAACACCTCCCACGGGACCAACGTAACTCGTGGGAACGGACGCCGCAGCCGCGGGTGTCCCGGTTTGAGAGTACGACGGTAATTTGCTTATTTCCACACTTAGGCTTAAAAACATGGCGTTAGAGGGTGAGAACTCGAAACAGCCCCCGAACGGCCCCGTGGGTGGCACCAACACCTCCCACGGGACCAACGTAACTCGTAGGAACTGACCCCGCAGCCGCGGGTGTCCCGGTTTGAGAGTACGATGATAATTTGCTTATTTCCACACTTAGGCTTAAAAACATGGCGTTAGAGGGTGAGAACGCGAAACAGCCCCCGAACGGCCCCGTGGGTGGCACCAACACCTCCCACGGGACCAACGTAACTCGTGGGAACGGACCCCGCAGCCGCGGGTGTCCCGGTTTGAGAGTACGACGGTAATTTGCTTATTTCCACACTTAGGCTTAAAAACATGGCGTTAGAGGGTGAGAACTCGAAACAGCCCCCGAACGGCCCCGTGGGTGGCACCAACACCTCCCACGGGACCAACGTAACTCGTAGGAACTGACCCCGCAGCCGCGGGTGTCCCGGTTTGAGAGTACGACGGTAATTTGCTTATTTCCACACTTAGGCTTAAAAACATGGCGTTAGAGGGTGAGAACTCGAAACAGCCCCCGAACGGCCCCGTGGGTGGCACCAACACCTCCCACGGGACCAACGTAACTCGTGGGAAAGGACGCCGCAGCCGCGGGTGTCCCGGTTTGAGAGTACGACGGTAATTTGCTTATTTCCACACTTAGGCTTAAAAACATGGCGTTAGAGGGTGAGAAATCGAAACAGCCCCCGAACGGCCCCGTGGGTGGCACCAACACCTCCCACGGGACCAACGTAACTCGTAGGAACTGACCCCGCAGCCGCGGGTGTCCCGGTTTGAGAGTACGATGATAATTTGCTTATTTCCACACTTAGGCTTAAAAACATGGCGTTAGAGGGTGAGAACGCGAAACAGCCCCCGAACGGCCCCGTGGGTGGCACCAACACCTCCCACGGGACCAACGTAACTCGTGGGAACGGACCCCGCAGCCGCGGGTGTCCCGGTTTGAGAGTACGACGGTAATTTGCTTATTTCCACACTTAGGCTTAAAAACATGGCGTTAGAGGGTGAGAACTCGAAACAGCCCCCGAACGGCCCCGTGGGTGGCACCAACACCTCCCACGGGACCAACGTAACTCGTGGGAACGGACCCCGCAGCCGCGGGTGTCCCGGTTTGAGAGTACGACGGTAATTTGCTTATTTCCACACTTAGGCTTAAAAACATGGCGTTAGAGGGTGAGAACTCGAAACAGCCCCCGAACGGCCCCGTGGGTGGCACCAACACCTCCCACGGGACCAACGTAACTCGTAGGAACTGACCCCGCAGCCGCGGGTGTCCCGGTTTGAGAGTACGACGGTAATTTGCTTATTTCTACACTTAGGCTTAACATGGCGTTAGAGGGTGAAAACTCGAAACAGCCCCCGAACGGCCCCGTGGGTGGCACTAACACCTCCCACGGGACCAACGTAACTCGTGGGAACGGACGTCGCAGCCGCGGGTGTCCCGGTTTGAGAGTACGACGGTAATTTGCTTATTTCCACACTTAGGCTTAAAAACATGGCGTTAGAGGGTGAGAACTCGAAACAGCCCCCGAACGGCCCTGTGGGTGGCACCAACGCCTCCCACGGGACCAACGTAACTCGTAGGAACTGACCCCGCAGCCGCGGGTGTCCCGGTTTGAGAGTACGATGATAATTTGCTTATTTCCACACTTAGGCTTAAAAACATGGCGTTAGAGGGTGAGAACGCGAAACAGCCCCCGAACGGCCCCGTGGGTGGCACCAACACCTCCCACGGGACCAACGTAACTCGTGGGAACGGACCCCGCAGCCGCGGGTGTCCCGGTTTGAGAGTACGACGGTAATTTGCTTATTTCCACACTTAGGCTTAAAAACATGGCGTTAGAGGGTGAGAACTCGAAACAGCCCCCGAACGGCCCCGTGGGTGGCACCAACACCTCCCACGGGACCAACGTAACTCGTAGGAACTGACCCCGCAGCCGCGGGTGTCCCGGTTTGAGAGTACGATGATAATTTGCTTATTTCCACACTTAGGCTTAAAAACATGGCGTTAGAGGGTGAGAACTCAAAACAGCCCCCGAACGGCCCCGTGGGTGGCACCAACACCTCCCACGGGACCAACGTAACTCGTGGGAACGGACCCCGCAGCCGCGGGTGTCCCGGTTTGAGAGTACGACGGTAATTTGCTTATTTCGACACTTAGGCTTAAAAACATGGCGTTAGAGGGTGAGAACTCGAAACAGCCCCCGAACGGCCCCGTGGGTGGCACCAACACCTCCCACGGGACCAACGTAACTCGTAGGAACTGACCCCGCAGCCGCGGGTGTCCCGGTTTGAGAGTACGACGGTAATTTGCTTATTTCTACACTTAGGCTTAACATGGCGTTAGAGGGTGAAAACTCGAAACAGCCCCCGAACGGCCCCGTGGGTGGCACTAACACCTCCCACGGGACCAACGTAACTCGTGGGAACGGACGCCGCAGCCGCGGGTGTCCCGGTTTGAGAGTACGACGGTAATTTGCTTATTTCCACACTTAGGCTTAAAAACATGGCGTTAGAGGGTGAGAACTCCAAACAGCCCCCGAACGGCCCCGTGGGTGGCACCAACACCTCCCACGGGACCAACGTAACTCGTAGGAACTGACCCCGCAGCCGCGGGTGTCCCGGTTTGAGAGTACGATGATAATTTGCTTATTTCCACACTTAGGCTTAAAAACATGGCGTTAGAGGGTGAGAACGCGAAACAGCCCCCGAACGGCCCCGTGGGTGGCACCAACACCTCCCACGGGACCAACGTAACTCGTGGGAACGGACCCCGCAGCCGCGGGTGTCCCGGTTTGAGAGTACGACGGTAATTTGCTTATTTCCACACTTAGGCTTAAAAACATGGCGTTAGAGGGTGAGAACTCGAAACAGCCCCCGAACGGCCCCGTGGGTGGCACCAACACCTCCCACGGGACCAACGTAACTCGTGGGAACGGACCCCGCAGCCGCGGGTGTCCCGGTTTGAGAGTACGACAGTAATTTGCACATTTCCACACTTAGGCTTAAAAACATGGCGTTAGAGGGTGAGAACTCGAAACAGCCCCCGAACGGCCCCGTGGGTGGCACCAACACCTCCCACGGGACCAACGTAACTCGTGGGAACGGACCCCGCAGCCGCGGGTGTCCCGGTTTGAGAGTACGACGGTAATTTGCTTATTTCTACACTTAGGCTTAACATGGCGTTAGAGGGTGAAAACTCGAAACAGCCCCCGAACGGCCCCGTGGGTGGCACTAACACCTCCCACGGGACCAACGTAACTCGTGGGAACGGACCCCGCAGCCGCGGGTGTCCCGGTTTGAGAGTACGACGGTAATTTTCTTATTTCCACACTTAGGCTTAAAAACATGGCGTTAGAGGGTGAGAACGCGAAACAGCCCCCGAACGGCCCCGTGGGTGGCACCAACACCTCCCACGGGACCAACGTAACTCGTGGGAACGGACCCCGCAGCCGCGGGTGTCCCGGTTTGAGAGTACGACGGTAATTTGCTTATTTCCACACTTAGGCTTAAAAACATGGCGTTAGAGGGTGAGAACTCGAAACAGCCCCCGAACGGCCCCGTGGGTGGCACCAACACCTCCCACGGGACCAACGTAACTCGTAGGAACTGACCCCGCAGCCGCGGGTGTCCCGGTTTGAGAGTACGACGGTAATTTGCTTATTTCTACACTTAGGCTTAACATGGCGTTAGAGGGTGAAAACTCGAAACAGCCCCCGAACGGCCCCGTGGGTGGCACTAACACCTCCCACGGGACCAACGTAACTCGTGGGAACGGACGCCGCAGCCGCGGGTGTCCCGGTTTGAGAGTACGACGGTAATTTGCTTATTTCCACACTTAGGCTTAAAAACATGGCGTTAGAGGGTGAGAACTCGAAACAGCCCCCGAACGGCCCCGTGGGTGGCACCAACACCTCCCACGGGACCAACGTAACTCGTAGGAACTGACCCCGCAGCCGCGGGTGTCCCGGTTTGAGAGTACGATGATAATTTGCTTATTTCCACACTTAGGCTTAAAAACATGGCGTTAGAGGGTGAGAACGCGAAACAGCCCCCGAACGGCCCCGTGGGTGGCACCAACACCTCCCACGGGACCAACGTAACTCGTGGGAACGGACCCCGCAGCCGCGGGTGTCCCGGTTTGAGAGTACGACGGTAATTTGCTTATTTCCACACTTAGGCTTAAAAACATGGCGTTAGAGGGTGAGAACTCGAAACAGCCCCCGAACGGCCCCGTGGGTGGCACCAACACCTCCCACGGGACCAACGTAACTCGTAGGAACTGACCCCGCAGCCGCGGGTGTCCCGGTTTGAGAGTACGACGGTAATTTGCTTATTTCCACACTTAGGCTTAAAAACATGGCGTTAGAGGGTGAGAACTCGAAACAGCCCCCGAACGGCCCCGTGGGTGGCACCAACACCTCCCACGGGACCAACGTAACTCGTGGGAAAGGACGCCGCAGCCGCGGGTGTCCCGGTTTGAGAGTACGACGGTAATTTGCTTATTTCCACACTTAGGCTTAAAAACATGGCGTTAGAGGGTGAGAAATCGAAACAGCCCCCGAACGGCCCCGTGGGTGGCACCAACACCTCCCACGGGACCAACGTAACTCGTAGGAACTGACCCCGCAGCCGCGGGTGTCCCGGTTTGAGAGTACGATGATAATTTGCTTATTTCCACACTTAGGCTTAAAAACATGGCGTTAGAGGGTGAGAACGCGAAACAGCCCCCGAACGGCCCCGTGGGTGGCACCAACACCTCCCACGGGACCAACGTAACTCGTGGGAACGGACCCCGCAGCCGCGGGTGTCCCGGTTTGAGAGTACGACGGTAATTTGCTTATTTCCACACTTAGGCTTAAAAACATGGCGTTAGAGGGTGAGAACTCGAAACAGCCCCCGAACGGCCCCGTGGGTGGCACCAACACCTCCCACGGGACCAACGTAACTCGTGGGAACGGACCCCGCAGCCGCGGGTGTCCCGGTTTGAGAGTACGACGGTAATTTGCTTATTTCCACACTTAGGCTTAAAAACATGGCGTTAGAGGGTGAGAACTCGAAACAGCCCCCGAACGGCCCCGTGGGTGGCACCAACACCTCCCACGGGACCAACGTAACTCGTAGGAACTGACCCCGCAGCCGCGGGTGTCCCGGTTTGAGAGTACGACGGTAATTTGCTTATTTCCACACTTAGACTTAAAAACATGGCGTTAGAGGGTGAGAACTCGAAACAGCCCTCGAACGGCCCCGTGGGTGGCACCAACACCTCCCACGGGACCAACGTAACTCGTAGGAACTGACCCCACAGCCGCGGGTGTCCCGGTTTGAGAGTACGACGGTAATTTGCTTATTTCCACACTTAGGCTTAAAAACATGGCGTTAGAGGGTGAGAACTCGAAACAGCCCCCGAACGGCCCCGTGGGTGGCACCAACACCTCCCACGGGACCAACGTAACTCGTGGGAACGGACGCCGCAGCCGCGGGTGTCCCGGTTTGAGAGTACGACGGTAATTTGCTTATTTCCACACTTAGGCTTAAAAACATGGCGTTAGAGGGTGAGAACTCGAAACAGCCCCCGAACGGCCCCATGGGTGGCACTAACACCTCCCACGGGACCAACGTAACTCGTGGGAACGGACCCCGCAGCCGCGGGTGTCCCGGTTTGAGAGTACGACGGTAATTTGCTTATTTCCACACTTAGGCTTAAAAACATGGCGTTAGAGGGTGAGAACTCAAAACAGCCCCCGAACGGCCCCGTGGGTGGCACCAACACCTCCCACGGGACCAACGTAACTCGTGGGAACGGACCCCGCAGCCGCGGGTGTCCCGGTTTGAGAGTACGACGGTAATTTTCTTATTTCCACACTTAGGCTTAAAAACATGGCGTTAGAGGGTGAGAACTCGAAACAGCCCCCGAACGGCCCCGTGGGTGGCACTAACACCTCCCACGGGACCAACGTAACTCGTGGGAACGGACCCCGCAGCCGCGGGTGTCCCGGTTTGAGAGTACGACGGTAATTTGCTTATTTCCACACTTAGGCTTAAAAACATGGCGTTAGAGGGTGAGAACTCGAAACAGCCCCCGAACGGCCCCGTGGGTGGCACCAACACCTCCCACGGGACCAACGTAACTCGTAGGAACTGACCCCGCAGCCGCGGGTGTCCCGGTTTGAGAGTACGACGGTAATTTGCTTATTTCTACACTTAGGCTTAACATGGCGTTAGAGGGTGAAAACTCGAAACAGCCCCCGAACGGCCCCGTGGGTGGCACTAACACCTCCCACGGGACCAACGTAACTCGTGGGAACGGACCCCGCAGCCGCGGGTGTCCCGGTTTGAGAGTACGACGGTAATTTGCTTATTTCCACACTTAGGCTTAAAAACATGGCGTTAGAGGGTGAGAACTCGAAACAGCCCCCGAACGGCCCCGTGGGTGGCACCAACACCTCCCACGGGACCAACGTAACTCGTGGGAACGGACCCCGCAGCCGCGGGTGTCCCGGTTTGAGAGTACGACGGTAATTTTCTTATTTCCACACTTAGGCTTAAAAACATGGCGTTAGAGGGTGAGAACTCGAAACAGCCCCCGAACGGCCCCGTGGGTGGCACTAACACCTCCCACGGGACCAACGTAACTCGTGGGAACGGACCCCGCAGCCGCGGGTGTCCCGGTTTGAGAGTACGACGGTAATTTGCTTATTTCCACACTTAGGCTTAAAAACATGGCGTTAGAGGGTGAGAACTCGAAACAGCCCCCGAACGGCCCCGTGGGTGGCACCAACACCTCCCACGGGACCAACGTAACTCGTAGGAACTGACCCCGCAGCCGCGGGTGTCCCGGTTTGAGAGTACGACGGTAATTTGCTTATTTCTACACTTAGGCTTAACATGGCGTTAGAGGGTGAAAACTCGAAACAGCCCCCGAACGGCCCCGTGGGTGGCACTAACACCTCCCACGGGACCAACGTAACTCGTGGGAACGGACGCCGCAGCCGCGGGTGTCCCGGTTTGAGAGTACGACGGTAATTTGCTTATTTCCACACTTAGGCTTAAAAACATGGCGTTAGAGGGTGAGAACTCGAAACAGCCCCCGAACGGCCCCGTGGGTGGCACCAACACCTCCCACGGGACCAACGTAACTCGTAGGAACTGACCCCGCAGCCGCGGGTGTCCCGGTTTGAGAGTACGATGATAATTTGCTTATTTCCACACTTAGGCTTAAAAACATGGCGTTAGAGGGTGAGAACGCGAAACAGCCCCCGAACGGCCCCGTGGGTGGCACCAACACCTCCCACGGGACCAACGTAACTCGTGGGAACGGACCCCGCAGCCGCGGGTGTCCCGGTTTGAGAGTACGACGGTAATTTGCTTATTTCCACACTTAGGCTTAAAAACATGGCGTTAGAGGGTGAGAACTCGAAACAGCCCCCGAACGGCCCCGTGGGTGGCACCAACACCTCCCACGGGACCAACGTAACTCGTAGGAACTGACCCCGCAGCCGCGGGTGTCCCGGTTTGAGAGTACGACGGTAATTTGCTTATTTCTACACTTAGGCTTAACATGGCGTTAGAGGGTGAAAACTCGAAACAGCCCCCGAACGGCCCCGTGGGTGGCACTAACACCTCCCACGGGACCAACGTAACTCGTGGGAACGGACGCCGCAGCCGCGGGTGTCCCGGTTTGAGAGTACGACGGTAATTTGCTTATTTCCACACTTAGGCTTAAAAACATGGCGTTAGAGGGTGAGAACTCGAAACAGCCCCCGAACGGCCCTGTGGGTGGCACCAACACCTCCCACGGGACCAACGTAGCTCGTTGGAACTGACCCCGCAGCCGCGGGTGTCCCGGTTTGAGAGTACGATGATAATTTGCTTATTTCCACACTTAGGCTTAAAAACATGGCGTTAGAGGGTGAGAACGCGAAACAGCCCCCGAACGGCCCCGTGGGTGGCACCAACACCTCCCACGGGACCAACGTAACTCGTGGGAACGGACCCCGCAGCCGCGGGTGTCCCGGTTTGAGAGTACGACGGTAATTTGCTTATTTCCACACTTAGGCTTAAAAACATGGCGTTAGAGGGTGAGAACTCGAAACAGCCCCCGAACGGCCCCGTGGGTGGCACCAACACCTCCCACGGGACCAACGTAACTCGTAGGAACTGACCCCGCAGCCGCGGGTGTCCCGGTTTGAGAGTACGACGGTAATTTGCTTATTTCTACACTTAGGCTTAACATGGAGTTAGAGGGTGAAAACTCGAAACAGCCCCCGAACGGCCCCGTGGGTGGCACTAACACCTCCCACGGGACCAACGTAACTCGTGGGAACGGACGCCGCAGCCGCGGGTGTCCCGGTTTGAGAGTACGACGGTAATTTGCTTATTTCCACACTTAGGCTTAAAAACATGGCGTTAGAGGGTGAGAAATCGAAACAGCCCCCGAACGGCCCCGTGGGTGGCACCAACACCTCCCACGGGACCAACGTAACTCGTAGGAACTGACCCCGCAGCCGCGGGTGTCCCGGTTTGAGAGTACGATGATAATTTGCTTATTTCCACACTTAGGCTTAAAAACATGGCGTTAGAGGGTGAGAACGCGAAACAGCCCCCGAACGGCCCCGTGGGTGGCACCAACACCTCCCACGGGACCAACATAACTCGTGGGAACGGACCCCGCAGCCGCGGGTGTCCCGGTTTGAGAGTACGACGGTAATTTGCTTATTTCCACACTTAGGCTTAAAAACATGGCGTTAGAGGGTGAGAACTCGAAACAGCCCCCGAACGGCCCCGTGGGTGGCACCAACACCTCCCACGGGACCAACGTAACTCGTAGGAACTGACCCCGCATCCGCGGGTGTCCCGATTTGAGAGTACGACGGTAATTTGCTTATTTCTACACTTAGGCTTAACATGGCGTTAGAGGGTGAAAACTCGAAACAGCCACCGAACGGCCCCGTGGGTGGCACTAACACCTCCCACGGGACCAACGTAACTCGTGGGAACGGACGCCGCAGCCGCGGGTGTCCCGGTTTGAGAGTACGACGGTAATTTGCTTATTTCCACACTTAGGCTTAAAAACATGGCGTTAGAGGGTGAGAACTCGAAACAGCCCCCGAACGGCCCTGTGGGTGGCACCAACACCTCCCACGGGACCAACGTAACTCGTAGGAACTGACCCCGCAGCCGCGGGTGTCCCGGTTTGAGAGTACGATGATAATTTGCTTATTTCCACACTTAGGCTTAAAAACATGGCGTTAGAGGGTGAGAACGCGAAACAGCCCCCGAACGGCCCCGTGGGTGGCACCAACACCTCCCACGGGACCAACGTAACTCGTGGGAACGGACCCCGCAGCCGCGGGTGTCCCGGTTTGAGAGTACGACGGTAATTTGCTTATTTCCACACTTAGGCTTAAAAACATGGCGTTAGAGGGTGAGAACTCGAAACAGCCCCCGAACGGCCCCGTGGGTGGCACCAACACCTCCCACGGGACACACGTAACTCGTAGGAACTGACCCCGCAGCCGCGAGTGTCCCGGTTTGAGAGTACGACGGTAATTTGCTTATTTCTACACTTAGGCTTAACATGGCGTTAGAGGGTGAAAACTCGAAACAGCCCCCGAACGGCCCCGTGGGTGGCACTAACACCTCCCACGGGACCAACGTAACTCGTGGGAACGGACCCCGCAGCCGCGGGTGTCCCGGTTTGAGAGTACGACGGTAATTTGCTTATTTCCACACTTAGGCTTAAAAACATGGCGTTAGAGGGTGAGAACTCGAAACAGCCCCCGAACGGCCCCGTGGGTGGCACTAACACCTCCCACGGGACCAACGTAACTCGTGGGAACGGACGCCGCAGCCGCGGGTGTCCCGGTTTGAGAGTACGACGGTAATTTGCTTATTTCCACACTTAGGCTTAAAAACATGGCGTTAGAGGGTGAGAACTCGAAACAGCCCCCGAACGGCCCCGTGGGTGGCACCAACACCTCCCACGGGACCAACGTAACTCGTAGGAACTGACCCCGCAGCCGCGGGTGTCCCGGTTTGAGAGTACGATGATAATTTGCTTATTTCCACACTTAGGCTTAAAAACATGGCGTTAGAGGGTGAGAACGCGAAACAGCCCCCGAACGGCCCCGTGGGTGGCACCAACACCTCCCACGGGACCAACGTAACTCGTGGGAACGGACCCCGCAGCCGCGGGTGTCCCGGTTTGAGAGTACGACGGTAATTTGCTTATTTCCACACTTAGGCTTAAAAACATGGCGTTAGAGGGTGAGAACTCGAAACAGCCCCCGAACGGCCCCGTGGGTGGCACCAACACCTCCCACGGGACCAACGTAACTCGTAGGAACTGACCCCGCAGCCGCGGGTGTCCCGGTTTGAGAGTACGACGGTAATTTGCTTATTTCTACACTTAGGCTTAACATGGCGTTAGAGGGTGAAAACTCGAAACAGCCCCCGAACGGCCCCGTGGGTGGCACTAACACCTCCCACGGGACCAACGTAACTCGTGGGAACGGACGTCGCAGCCGCGGGTGTCCCGGTTTGAGAGTACGACGGTAATTTGCTTATTTCCACACTTAGGCTTAAAAACATGGCGTTAGAGGGTGAGAACTCGAAACAGCCCCCGAACGGCCCTGTGGGTGGCACCAACGCCTCCCACGGGACCAACGTAACTCGTAGGAACTGACCCCGCAGCCGCGGGTGTCCCGGTTTGAGAGTACGATGATAATTTGCTTATTTCCACACTTAGGCTTAAAAACATGGCGTTAGAGGGTGAGAACGCGAAACAGCCCCCGAACGGCCCCGTGGGTGGCACCAACACCTCCCACGGGACCAACGTAACTCGTGGGAACGGACCCCGCAGCCGCGGGTGTCCCGGTTTGAGAGTACGACGGTAATTTGCTTATTTCCACACTTAGGCTTAAAAACATGGCGTTAGAGGGTGAGAACTCGAAACAGCCCCCGAACGGCCCCGTGGGTGGCACCAACACCTCCCACGGGACCAACGTAACTCGTAGGAACTGACCCCGCAGCCGCGGGTGTCCCGGTTTGAGAGTACGATGATAATTTGCTTATTTCCACACTTAGGCTTAAAAACATGGCGTTAGAGGGTGAGAACTCAAAACAGCCCCCGAACGGCCCCGTGGGTGGCACCAACACCTCCCACGGGACCAACGTAACTCGTGGGAACGGACCCCGCAGCCGCGGGTGTCCCGGTTTGAGAGTACGACGGTAATTTGCTTATTTCGACACTTAGGCTTAAAAACATGGCGTTAGAGGGTGAGAACTCGAAACAGCCCCCGAACGGCCCCGTGGGTGGCACCAACACCTCCCACGGGACCAACGTAACTCGTAGGAACTGACCCCGCAGCCGCGGGTGTCCCGGTTTGAGAGTACGACGGTAATTTGCTTATTTCTACACTTAGGCTTAACATGGCGTTAGAGGGTGAAAACTCGAAACAGCCCCCGAACGGCCCCGTGGGTGGCACTAACACCTCCCACGGGACCAACGTAACTCGTGGGAACGGACGCCGCAGCCGCGGGTGTCCCGGTTTGAGAGTACGACGGTAATTTGCTTATTTCCACACTTAGGCTTAAAAACATGGCGTTAGAGGGTGAGAACTCCAAACAGCCCCCGAACGGCCCCGTGGGTGGCACCAACACCTCCCACGGGACCAACGTAACTCGTAGGAACTGACCCCGCAGCCGCGGGTGTCCCGGTTTGAGAGTACGATGATAATTTGCTTATTTCCACACTTAGGCTTAAAAACATGGCGTTAGAGGGTGAGAACGCGAAACAGCCCCCGAACGGCCCCGTGGGTGGCACCAACACCTCCCACGGGACCAACGTAACTCGTGGGAACGGACCCCGCAGCCGCGGGTGTCCCGGTTTGAGAGTACGACGGTAATTTGCTTATTTCCACACTTAGGCTTAAAAACATGGCGTTAGAGGGTGAGAACTCGAAACAGCCCCCGAACGGCCCCGTGGGTGGCACCAACACCTCCCACGGGACCAACGTAACTCGTGGGAACGGACCCCGCAGCCGCGGGTGTCCCGGTTTGAGAGTACGACAGTAATTTGCACATTTCCACACTTAGGCTTAAAAACATGGCGTTAGAGGGTGAGAACTCGAAACAGCCCCCGAACGGCCCCGTGGGTGGCACCAACACCTCCCACGGGACCAACGTAACTCGTGGGAACGGACCCCGCAGCCGCGGGTGTCCCGGTTTGAGAGTACGACGGTAATTTGCTTATTTCTACACTTAGGCTTAACATGGCGTTAGAGGGTGAAAACTCGAAACAGCCCCCGAACGGCCCCGTGGGTGGCACTAACACCTCCCACGGGACCAACGTAACTCGTGGGAACGGACCCCGCAGCCGCGGGTGTCCCGGTTTGAGAGTACGACGGTAATTTTCTTATTTCCACACTTAGGCTTAAAAACATGGCGTTAGAGGGTGAGAACGCGAAACAGCCCCCGAACGGCCCCGTGGGTGGCACCAACACCTCCCACGGGACCAACGTAACTCGTGGGAACGGACCCCGCAGCCGCGGGTGTCCCGGTTTGAGAGTACGACGGTAATTTGCTTATTTCCACACTTAGGCTTAAAAACATGGCGTTAGAGGGTGAGAACTCGAAACAGCCCCCGAACGGCCCCGTGGGTGGCACCAACACCTCCCACGGGACCAACGTAACTCGTAGGAACTGACCCCGCAGCCGCGGGTGTCCCGGTTTGAGAGTACGACGGTAATTTGCTTATTTCTACACTTAGGCTTAACATGGCGTTAGAGGGTGAAAACTCGAAACAGCCCCCGAACGGCCCCGTGGGTGGCACTAACACCTCCCACGGGACCAACGTAACTCGTGGGAACGGACGCCGCAGCCGCGGGTGTCCCGGTTTGAGAGTACGACGGTAATTTGCTTATTTCCACACTTAGGCTTAAAAACATGGCGTTAGAGGGTGAGAACTCGAAACAGCCCCCGAACGGCCCCGTGGGTGGCACCAACACCTCCCACGGGACCAACGTAACTCGTAGGAACTGACCCCGCAGCCGCGGGTGTCCCGGTTTGAGAGTACGATGATAATTTGCTTATTTCCACACTTAGGCTTAAAAACATGGCGTTAGAGGGTGAGAACGCGAAACAGCCCCCGAACGGCCCCGTGGGTGGCACCAACACCTCCCACGGGACCAACGTAACTCGTGGGAACGGACCCCGCAGCCGCGGGTGTCCCGGTTTGAGAGTACGACGGTAATTTGCTTATTTCCACACTTAGGCTTAAAAACATGGCGTTAGAGGGTGAGAACTCGAAACAGCCCCCGAACGGCCCCGTGGGTGGCACCAACACCTCCCACGGGACCAACGTAACTCGTAGGAACTGACCCCGCAGCCGCGGGTGTCCCGGTTTGAGAGTACGACGGTAATTTGCTTATTTCCACACTTAGGCTTAAAAACATGGCGTTAGAGGGTGAGAACTCGAAACAGCCCCCGAACGGCCCCGTGGGTGGCACCAACACCTCCCACGGGACCAACGTAACTCGTGGGAAAGGACGCCGCAGCCGCGGGTGTCCCGGTTTGAGAGTACGACGGTAATTTGCTTATTTCCACACTTAGGCTTAAAAACATGGCGTTAGAGGGTGAGAAATCGAAACAGCCCCCGAACGGCCCCGTGGGTGGCACCAACACCTCCCACGGGACCAACGTAACTCGTAGGAACTGACCCCGCAGCCGCGGGTGTCCCGGTTTGAGAGTACGATGATAATTTGCTTATTTCCACACTTAGGCTTAAAAACATGGCGTTAGAGGGTGAGAACGCGAAACAGCCCCCGAACGGCCCCGTGGGTGGCACCAACACCTCCCACGGGACCAACGTAACTCGTGGGAACGGACCCCGCAGCCGCGGGTGTCCCGGTTTGAGAGTACGACGGTAATTTGCTTATTTCCACACTTAGGCTTAAAAACATGGCGTTAGAGGGTGAGAACTCGAAACAGCCCCCGAACGGCCCCGTGGGTGGCACCAACACCTCCCACGGGACCAACGTAACTCGTGGGAACGGACCCCGCAGCCGCGGGTGTCCCGGTTTGAGAGTACGACGGTAATTTGCTTATTTCCACACTTAGGCTTAAAAACATGGCGTTAGAGGGTGAGAACTCGAAACAGCCCCCGAACGGCCCCGTGGGTGGCACCAACACCTCCCACGGGACCAACGTAACTCGTAGGAACTGACCCCGCAGCCGCGGGTGTCCCGGTTTGAGAGTACGACGGTAATTTGCTTATTTCCACACTTAGACTTAAAAACATGGCGTTAGAGGGTGAGAACTCGAAACAGCCCTCGAACGGCCCCGTGGGTGGCACCAACACCTCCCACGGGACCAACGTAACTCGTAGGAACTGACCCCACAGCCGCGGGTGTCCCGGTTTGAGAGTACGACGGTAATTTGCTTATTTCCACACTTAGGCTTAAAAACATGGCGTTAGAGGGTGAGAACTCGAAACAGCCCCCGAACGGCCCCGTGGGTGGCACCAACACCTCCCACGGGACCAACGTAACTCGTGGGAACGGACGCCGCAGCCGCGGGTGTCCCGGTTTGAGAGTACGACGGTAATTTGCTTATTTCCACACTTAGGCTTAAAAACATGGCGTTAGAGGGTGAGAACTCGAAACAGCCCCCGAACGGCCCCATGGGTGGCACTAACACCTCCCACGGGACCAACGTAACTCGTGGGAACGGACCCCGCAGCCGCGGGTGTCCCGGTTTGAGAGTACGACGGTAATTTGCTTATTTCCACACTTAGGCTTAAAAACATGGCGTTAGAGGGTGAGAACTCAAAACAGCCCCCGAACGGCCCCGTGGGTGGCACCAACACCTCCCACGGGACCAACGTAACTCGTGGGAACGGACCCCGCAGCCGCGGGTGTCCCGGTTTGAGAGTACGACGGTAATTTTCTTATTTCCACACTTAGGCTTAAAAACATGGCGTTAGAGGGTGAGAACTCGAAACAGCCCCCGAACGGCCCCGTGGGTGGCACTAACACCTCCCACGGGACCAACGTAACTCGTGGGAACGGACCCCGCAGCCGCGGGTGTCCCGGTTTGAGAGTACGACGGTAATTTGCTTATTTCCACACTTAGGCTTAAAAACATGGCGTTAGAGGGTGAGAACTCGAAACAGCCCCCGAACGGCCCCGTGGGTGGCACCAACACCTCCCACGGGACCAACGTAACTCGTAGGAACTGACCCCGCAGCCGCGGGTGTCCCGGTTTGAGAGTACGACGGTAATTTGCTTATTTCTACACTTAGGCTTAACATGGCGTTAGAGGGTGAAAACTCGAAACAGCCCCCGAACGGCCCCGTGGGTGGCACTAACACCTCCCACGGGACCAACGTAACTCGTGGGAACGGACCCCGCAGCCGCGGGTGTCCCGGTTTGAGAGTACGACGGTAATTTGCTTATTTCCACACTTAGGCTTAAAAACATGGCGTTAGAGGGTGAGAACTCGAAACAGCCCCCGAACGGCCCCGTGGGTGGCACCAACACCTCCCACGGGACCAACGTAACTCGTGGGAACGGACCCCGCAGCCGCGGGTGTCCCGGTTTGAGAGTACGACGGTAATTTTCTTATTTCCACACTTAGGCTTAAAAACATGGCGTTAGAGGGTGAGAACTCGAAACATCCCCCGAACGGCCCCGTGGGTGGCACTAACACCTCCCACGGGACCAACGTAACTCGTGGGAACGGACCCCGCAGCCGCGGGTGTCCCGGTTTGAGAGTACGACGGTAATTTGCTTATTTCCACACTTAGGCTTAAAAACATGGCGTTAGAGGGTGAGAACTCGAAACAGCCCCCGAACGGCCCCGTGGGTGGCACCAACACCTCCCACGGGACCAACGTAACTCGTAGGAACTGACCCCGCAGCCGCGGGTGTCCCGGTTTGAGAGTACGACGGTAATTTGCTTATTTCTACACTTAGGCTTAAAAACATGGCGTTAGAGGGTGAGAACTCGAAACAGCCCCCGAACGGCCCCGTGGGTGGCACCAACACCTCCCACGGGACCAACGTAACTCGTGGGAACGGACCCCGCAGCCGCGGGTGTCCCGGTTTGAGAGTACGACGGTAATTTGCTTATTTCGACACTTAGGCTTAAAAACATGGCGTTAGAGGGTGAGAACTCGAAACAGCCCCCGAATGGCCCCGTGGGTGGCACCAACACGTCCCACGGGACCAACGTAACTCGTAGGAACTGACCCCGCAGCCGCGGGTGTCCCGGTTTGAGAGTACGACGGTAATTTGCTTATTTCTACACTTAGGCTTAACATGGCGTTAGAGGGTGAAAACTCGAAACAGCCCCCGAACGGCCCCGTGGGTGGCACTAACACCTCCCACGGGACCAACGTAACTCGTGGGAACGGACGCCGCAGCCGCGGGTGTCCCGGTTTGAGAGTACGACGGTAATTTGCTTATTTCCACACTTAGGCTTAAAAACATGGCGTTAGAGGGTGAGAACTCCAAACAGCCCCCGAACGGCCCCGTGGGTGGCACCAACACCTCCCACGGGACCAACGTAACTCGTAGGAACTGACCCCGCAGCCGCGGGTGTCCCGGTTTGAGAGTACGATGATAATTTGCTTATTTCCACACTTAGGCTTAAAAACATGGCGTTAGAGGGTGAGAACGCGAAACAGCCCCCGAACGGCCCCGTGGGTGGCACCAACACCTCCCACGGGACCAACGTAACTCGTGGGAACGGACCCCGTAGCCGCGGGTGTCCCGGTTTGAGAGTACGACGGTAATTTGCTTATTTCCACACTTAGGCTTAAAAACATGGCGTTAGAGTGTGAGAACTCGAAACAGCCCCCGAACGGCCCCGTGGGTGGCACCAACACCTCCCACGGGACCAACGTAACTCGTGGGAACGGACCCCGCAGCCGCGGGTGTCCCGGTTTGAGAGTACGACGGTAATTTGCTTATTTCCACACTTAGGCTTAAAAACATGGCGTTAGAGGGTGAGAACTCGAAACAGCCCCCGAACGGCCCCGTGGGTGGCACCAACACCTCCCACGGGACCAACGTAACTCGTGGGAACGGACCCCGCAGCCGCGGGTGTCCCGGTTTGAGAGTACGACGGTAATTTTCTTATTTCCACACTTAGGCTTAAAAACATGGCGTTAGAGGGTGAGAACTCGAAACAGCCCCCGAACGGCCCCGTGGGTGGCACTAACACCTCCCACGGGACCAACGTAACTCGTGGGAACGGACCCCGCAGCCGCGGGTGTCCCGGTTTGAGAGTACGACGGTAATTTGCTTATTTCCACACTTAGGCTTAAAAACATGGCGTTAGAGGGTGAGAACTCGAAACAGCCCCCGAACGGCCCCGTGGGTGGCACCAACACCTCCCACGGGACCAACGTAACTCGTAGGAACTGACCCCGCAGCCGCGGGTGTCCCGGTTTGAGAGTACGACGGTAATTTGCTTATTTCTACACTTAGGCTTAAAAACATGGCGTTAGAGGGTGAGAACTCGAAACAGCCCCCGAACGGCCCCGTGGGTGGCACCAACACCTCCCACGGGACCAACGTAACTCGTGGGAACGGACCCCGCAGCCGCGGGTGTCCCGGTTTGAGAGTACGACGGTAATTTGCTTATTTCGACACTTAGGCTTAAAAACATGGCGTTAGAGGGTGAGAACTCGAAACAGCCCCCGAATGGCCCCGTGGGTGGCACCAACACCTCCCACGGGACCAACGTAACTCGTAGGAACTGACCCCGCAGCCGCGGGTGTCCCGGTTTGAGAGTACGACGGTAATTTGCTTATTTCTACACTTAGGCTTAACATGGCGTTAGAGGGTGAAAACTCGAAACAGCCCCCGAACGGCCCCGTGGGTGGCACTAACACCTCCCACGGGACCAACGTAACTCGTGGGAACGGACGCCGCAGCCGCGGGTGTCCCGGTTTGAGAGTACGACGGTAATTTGCTTATTTCCACACTTAGGCTTAAAAACATGGCGTTAGAGGGTGAGAACTCCAAACAGCCCCCGAACGGCCCCGTGGGTGGCACCAACACCTCCCACGGGACCAACGTAACTCGTAGGAACTGACCCCGCAGCCGCGGGTGTCCCGGTTTGAGAGTACGATGATAATTTGCTTATTTCCACACTTAGGCTTAAAAACATGGCGTTAGAGGGTGAGAACGCGAAACAGCCCCCGAACGGCCCCGTGGGTGGCACCAACACCTCCCACGGGACCAACGTAACTCGTGGGAACGGACCCCGTAGCCGCGGGTGTCCCGGTTTGAGAGTACGACGGTAATTTGCTTATTTCCACACTTAGGCTTAAAAACATGGCGTTAGAGGGTGAGAACTCGAAACAGCCCCCGAACGGCCCCGTGGGTGGCACCAACACCTCCCACGGGACCAACGTAACTCGTGGGAACGGACCCCGCAGCCGCGGGTGTCCCGGTTTGAGAGTACGACGGTAATTTGCTTATTTCCACACTTAGGCTTAAAAACATGGCGTTAGAGGGTGAGAACTCGAAACAGCCCCCGAACGGCCCCGTGGGTGGCACCAACACCTCCCACGGGACCAACGTAACTCGTGGGAACGGACCCCGCAGCCGCGGGTGTCCCGGTTTGAGAGTACGACGGTAATTTGCTTATTTCTACACTTAGGCTTAACATGGCGTTAGAGGGTGAAAACTCGAAACAGCCCCTGAACGGCCCCGTGGGTGGCACTAACACCTCCCACGGGACCAACGTAACTCGTGGGAACGGACCCCGCAGCCGCGGGTGTCCCGGTTTGAGAGTACGACGGTAATTTGCTTATTTCCACACTTAGGCTTAAAAACATGGCGTTAGAGGGTGAGAACGCGAAACAGCCCCCGAACGGCCCCGTGGGTGGCACCAACACCTCCCACGGGACCAACGTAACTCGTGGGAAAGGACCCCGCAGCCGCGGGTGTCCCGGTTTGAGAGTACGACGGTAATTTGCTTATTTCCACACTTAGGCTTAAAAACATGGCGTTAGAGGGTGAGAACTCGAAACAGCCCCCGAACGGCCCCGTGGGTGGCACCAACACCTCCCACGGGACCAACGTAACTCGTAGGAACTGACCCCGCAGCCGCGGGTGTCCCGGTTTGAGAGTACGACGGTAATTTGCTTATTTCTACACTTAGGCTTAACATGGCGTTAGAGGGTGAAAACTCGAAACAGCCCCCGAACGGCCCCGTGGGTGGCACTAACACCTCCCACGGGACCAACGTAACTCGTGGGAACGGACGCCGCAGCCGCGGGTGTCCCGGTTTGAGAGTACGACGGTAATTTGCTTATTTCCACACTTAGGCTTAAAAACATGGCGTTAGAGGGTGAGAACTCCAAACAGCCCCCGAATGGCCCCGTGGGTGGCACCAACACCTCCCACGGGACCAACGTAACTCGTAGGAACTGACCCCGCAGCCGCGGGTGTCCCGGTTTGAGAGTACGATGATAATTTGCTTATTTCCACACTTAGGCTTAAAAACATGGCGTTAGAGGGTGAGAACGCGAAACAGCCCCCGAACGGCCCCGTGGGTGGCACCAACACCTCCCACGGGACCAACGTAACTCGTGGGAACGGACCCCGCAGCCGCGGGTGTCCCGGTTTGAGAGTACGACGGTAATTTGCTTATTTCCACACTTAGGCTTAAAAACATGGCGTTAGAGGGTGAGAACTCGAAACAGCCCCCGAACGGCCCCGTGGGTGGCACCAACACCTCCCACGGGACCAACGTAACTCGTGGGAACGGACCCCGCAGCCGCGGGTGTCCCGGTTTGAGAGTACGACGGTAATTTTCTTATTTCCACACTTAGGCTTAAAAACATGGCGTTAGAGGGTGAGAACTCGAAACATCCCCCGAACGGCCCCGTGGGTGGCACTAACACCTCCCACGGGACCAACGTAACTCGTGGGAACGGACCCCGCACCCGCGGGTGTCCCGGTTTGAGAGTACGACGGTAATTTGCTTATTTCCACACTTAGGCTTAAAAACATGGCGTTAGAGGGTGAGAACTCGAAACAGCCCCCGAACGGCCCCGTGGGTGGCACCAACACCTCCCACGGGACCAACGTAACTCGTAGGATCTGACCCCGCAGCCGCGGGTGTCCCGGTTTGAGAGTACGACGGTAATTTGCTTATTTCTACACTTAGGCTTAACATGGCGTTAGAGGGTGAAAACTCGAAACAGCCCCCGAACGGCCCCGTGGGTGGCACTAACACCTCCCACGGGAGCAACGTAACTCGTGGGAACGGACCCCGCAGCCGCGGGTGTCCCGGTTTGAGAGTACGACGGAAATTTGCTTATTTCCACACTTAGGCTTAAAAACATGGCGTTAGAGGGTGAGAACGCGAAACAGCCCCCGAACGGCCCCGTGGGTGGCACTAACACCTCCCACGGGACCAACGTAACTCGTGGGAACGGACCCCGCAGCCGCGGGTGTCCCGGTTTGAGAGTACGACGGTAATTTGCTTATTTCCACACTTAGGCTTAAAAACATGGCGTTAGAGGGTGAGAACTCGAAACAGCCCCCGAACGGCCCCGTGGGTGGCACCAACACCTCCCACGGGACCAACGTAACTCGTAGGAACTGACCCCGCAGCCGCGGGTGTCCCGGTTTGAGAGTACGACGGTAATTTGCTTATTTCTACACTTAGGCTTAACATGGCGTTAGAGGGTGAAAACTCGAAACAGCCCCCGAACGGCCCCGTGGGTGGCACTAACACCTCCCACGGGACCAACGTAACTCGTGGGAACGGACGCCGCAGCCGCGGGTGTCCCGGTTTGAGAGTACGACGGTAATTTGCTTATTTCCACACTTAGGCTTAAAAACATGGCGTTAGAGGGTGAGAACTTGAAACAGCCCCCGAACGGCCCCGTGGGTGGCACCAACACCTCCCATGGGACCAACGTAACTCGTAGGAACTGACCCCGCAGCCGCGGGTGTCCCGGTTTGAGAGTACGATGATAATTTGCTTATTTCCACACTTAATTTTTATATTTCTACTTGGTTACTGATAATTTTAACTCATATATGCAATTTTTCAGCTTAATTAATTTTTTTGTAAAATTACTTGGTTACTGATACTTTTATTTTTTGTATCCTATCATTTGTAGGATTTTTGCGCGTGGATCAAATGAAGGAGGCAATGTTTTACAACATGATGATTATTTATATGTTGTGGACATTCAGGATAATGTTTTTTATGTGTTATAGCCGTGCAGGCTTTTATTGTTTAGTTTTATGGCCGTGCGGGCTTTTATAATTTGATTGTTGAATTTTATAGCCGTGCGGGCTTTATAATAAGCAGGTTTTTCATTTACAGGTTTTGGAATGTCAAGAAAATAGAGGAAACTCTGCCCAATTTTTTTTTGTT
The DNA here is from genome assembly GCA_949130495.1 of Sambucus nigra. Lineage (NCBI taxonomy): Eukaryota > Viridiplantae > Streptophyta > Magnoliopsida > Dipsacales > Adoxaceae > Sambucus > Sambucus nigra. Next base: position 328,626,977 of record OX422217.1, on the reverse strand, counting down.
CTGTGAATTATTAAGACGTGTAATATTTTTATGTTTGTATATATATTTGTTTATTAACAACATTCTCAATTCGCAATTTGTGATTTTTTTTTATTGTTTTGCCTATAATAAATATTTGTAACACCTCGTAGCAACCGATGATGCACTCACAGGAACCCCAATTTTAGGATTGGGCAAAAAAAAATACATTTTTTTTAAATTACAGATAAATATGGTCATGGACTTTGTCCATGACCATTTTTACTTTTTTTTGTCGCGCTTAAAAATGGTCGCGGCCAAAGTCCGCGACCATTTTTTTTATTTTTTGTCACGGTTATGGGTCGCGGACTAGGGCCGCGACCAATTTTTTTTAATTTTTTTTTGTCACACACATGGGTCGCGGCCAAAGTCCGCGACCAATTTGTCACGGTCGTGGGTCATGGACAAGGACCGTGACCAATTTTTTTAATTTTTTTTTGTCACGCACATGGGTCGCGGACTTTGGCCGCGACCAATTTGTCACGGTTGTAGGTCATGGACAAGGGCCGCGACCAATTTTTTTAATTTTTTTTTGTCACGCACATGGGTCGCGGACTTTGGCCGCGACCAATTTGTCACGGTTATGGGTCACGGATTAGAGCCGCGACCCATCACGGCATGGGTCACGGCCTAAGTCCGCGACCATCTGCCGTGACCCCTCTCGGCCGTGACCATTTTTTGGTCACGGACTTGGGCCGCGACCCACGAAAATGGTCACGCCCGAAATGGTCACGGCCCAAGTCCGCGACCCACAGGTTTGGTCAGGGATTTTGGCCGTGACCAATCGCCAGTTTTGGTGTAGTGTCTTAAAATTAGAATGAAACATCAATAATATTCATTCAACACATTCAACTAACAATTACAAATATTGATAAATATAACTTATATATGAAGAATCCAAACATAAATTCATAAAAAACACAAAATCAAAATATATACATATAAAACATATAAAAAGCTATTCAGTCACATGAATTACGAAATTACAATGAGTCTCTTGAATCAAAACAATGTACATTGACCTATTGTAATCAATCGAAAATAGAAAACCCAAATGTTGATAAAGATAAACTTACAAATGATAGAGCCAAGTGATACAGGTAGAATCGATTAAGAACACTGTAATCGATTATTCGACAGACAAAAAAAGAATCAAGATTGATGTTATTTTCGATTGCATTTTCCTTTTTGATTTCGGAGAATAGTGGTTAGTTGCAGAGAAACCTCCAATAGCTGATTAGGTTTATGATTTTTTTAGATTGGCAGTATTTATATATTTCACTACCTGGGTTGTTTAGTTAGATTTAATATTGTGGGGTTGTTTAGTTTGTGCCTGTGCATACTGATTTTGTATTGGCCCAACTATTTCATTTATACTGGATTGTTGAATTCTTTATCTAAACATTGGTATTAGTGTTTCGTGTGTTGTGAGTGAGTGATAGCCACTATTACCTGGGTGTTATTCGATTGACTGATTTTCAGTCAAGTTGCGTTGTTTTAGACTAGGTTGGGTGTACGGGTTTGTATTTTCTTAGTTTAATTCATTATGGACTTGGAGGACTGTAATATTTGTAATCGGTAATAGTGGACTTGGGTGTGTGTGTTTTAATGGGACTAGGGACACGGGGTTTACCATCACGGTGGGTTCCTCGAGAACAAATATTGTGTCACACTCTACTTTTCCTCATCTCATTCTTAAAGGGAATTATTCTTTACATCTAACATCACCAATTTTCACTTACTAGTGTGCGTGAGTGTTTTCTCACTTAAAATTTATAATAGATTTTGTATCAAAGATTTAAAAGAGTTAGAGAATTTTAAATAACCTAATACGCATTAGCAAGTACCCTTTGGTCCTTTCTAGTGACCCTTAGGTCTTTTCAAGCGGTGTCAGATCTTCAGGATTCACTTTATAAATTTTTTTATTCCACAAAGATCCTGAAATCGTTTTAAAATCTATATTTTATATCATTTAAAATCTATTTTTTATTATGGGAAAACAAATTGGTGATGCTATTTTTTCTTTGAAAAAATCCCTTTATGAATGTTCTAATGAAGAAAAGCTTTATTCACAATATAATAGCACAATTAATGACAACACACACTTGGGTGAAGTACATTCTAGGCTTTTATCTAAGATTGATGCTTTAAATGTTCAAATCAAATTCATGAGTGAAGAATCTGTCATGCATTATGATGACTTTGAATCTGCCATTTCTTTACCTGAGAAAAAGATTTGTATGTTGACGGAAAATAATCTCTTCCTTGAAAGTCAACATAAGGATGCTTTAAATAAATTTGATGAATCTCAATTTGAAATTAAATCTGTTTTGACTAAATTTGATGAATGTCAAAAAGATCTGAACGTCGCTTTGAAAAAGGTAGATGGTCTTTCAAATTCGAGTTTAAGTGTTGATGAATTTGTTCCTCCGAAAGAAATTGAGTTTAAAAGTGAAACATTTGTTGAAGCTAATTTTGTGGGTTGTAGCAAACAAATTCCCAAGTGTAGTGATATTAAAATGAGTATCAAACATGCTGAAATTGTGGACAGCCCTACCGTATTTGTTAAGCCGATATTTGTATGCAATTTTTGTCATAAAAATGGTCATGTAGAAAAATTATGCTTTAAGAAAACTGCACATTTTTAACTTGGTTTAGGCAAATTTAGGCAAATACAAAATGTTGGGAATTTTAAAACTGCCAAGCGTATTATGAAGGGTAGTTTTTGTTCTGAAACTGGCCATATTGAAAAATTCTGCTATAAGAGATTAGAACAAAATAAATGTGTTTTACCATTTAAGAAAACTGAAAATGTTAGGTTTAAACAAGTTGTTAAACATGTTTTTAGGTGTAATTTTTGTTCTGAAATTGGTCATTTAGAGAAGTTTTGTCATAAAAAGTTGAGTTTTGAATATGAAAAGCTGCCCATTAAATTTTGCAATTCTAAATGTGTTCAGGAAAGGATTTTCAAGTGTAACTTTTGTTCCAAATCAGGACATTTAGAACAATTTTTTTTTATGCGTTTGAATTTAACTAGAAAATCTGAATATGTTAAACATGTGAGTGTAACAACCCGGGGCTTTAGAGACGATAATTTATTTATTTTGGGAGAAATAAATATTATTTTATTTAGAGAAATGTTAAATTGGCAATTGAGGTCAAAATTTAGAGTTGTTAGAAAGTATTTCGAATGTCAATTCTGAGGGTGTAGTTATTTTCGGAAGGGTCGAGAAAGTCAAAATGACTGTACTTCGGGTCTATTTAGGTTTCGAAATAAATTTAGGTTCATTTGACTCGAATTAAAGTTATCGAGTCATTTAAAGTGTGAATTATCATTTAAAGATGTGTATATTGGGAGATAAGGCTTATTAAGCCTATGGGAGATTAATTTTCCTTAGAGAGAAAGAGAAATAGAAAGAAAGAAAGAGAGAAGAAGAAGAAGAAGAAAGAAGAAGAGAAAGAGAGAGAAAGTGGACTTTCCGATCAATACGCGATCTCGAGGACGAATCAGACCCTACGAACTTGAGGCAAGTGATTAAACTTGCTAAATAATTGTTGTGTACAATTTATTTCATGATTTGCGGATTAAATATTTGGGTTTTAGGTTTAGTTTGATAAAACCTAACTTTTGGGTATAATCTTATATTTGTTTTGTAGAAATGGATTTGAGGTTATAAATTAGTTTATATGTGTTCTTAGATGAATATTGATGATATATATGTGATTGGGTTGAAGAGAAATGAAGAGAAAATGATTAAAATGAATTTTGGGGATTTTAGGCTAAATAAAAAGTAGCCATTTTCGTGAGTTCTGCAGAGCCGAATCGATTCGGCCCCTTATCGAATCGATTCGAAAATATGCAGGTGCCCAGGTCTGAGTGATCGAATCGATTCGGACCCCAGCCAAATCGATTCGGCTTGAGACAGAATCCCAGGTCTGATGACCCGAATCGATTCGCCTTGGAGGTCGAATCGATTCGCAGGACCAAATCGATTCGGAAATAGGGCATTTTGAGGAATGTTTTTCTAGGGAGAATTTCACTCCGTTTCGTTCGAGGTTATCAATTGGGAATATCTATAGGAGTTATATGGAGTATGTTTTGGATAGGGAGTTTTCCCTATAAGAAATTATTGGGTTCATATCGACTTAATTTGAGGAATACCGATTATGAATTATGGTATAATCTAAGTGGGGAAGCCCACTATTATTGAAGATTCTATTTGGAGATAATTATTGAATTCATATGAAAGAATGAGAATAATCTTAGAGATATTGGATTCTTAGAATAAAATCCCAAATGGGACAATTTCAAAGGTTCATATAATTAATTGAACCATATTATGGATTGAGAATTATAAATGCAAATAAATGTGCATACGAATACAGAGATATCCTTAATAATGATTAATTTGGGAGATGTCTCACACGATAAGAATTATTAATTGAGGTGCATTAGGATAGAGAATGTCCTTAACATAAATCGAATTGAGAGACAATTCATAATCAGAAGCGACATGTAAGCTTCAAGCGAGAAGTGGTATAGTGTATACTAAGTGGGGGAAGAGGTGTGAGAATTGACGATTAGTACATCGAGAGGGAAATATACTAAACTATAATATTAATTCATTTGAGCCTAAGTGCGTACTATGAATATGTAAATGATGTGGTAGGTATACCTTATATGATGGTATATCTTTATATGGCATGATGATGTATGTATACCTTATGTGTTGGTATATATATACATAGTGAAGCATACCACCTCCTTGCAATCATTGGGAAGTTGGTGTGATGAGGGTGAGCATCCTAGCTCGATGAGCAGGGTGTGGATATTCCCCAGGTCATAGTCGTCCATGGTGATTATTATGTGATATACATTTATATTTTGGGAGTGAGAAGTCGTGGGTATGTGTCGTTCTCACTTGCCGGTTAGGAACTATGACCGCTTCCCGGACGTTGTGTGTGTGAGTTGATTATGAGGTGGGTGTCATTTAGCCCCCACCAGGTGGTCCCCAGTTTGCTACGTGGTTTGGGCAACTGGAAGATGATAGCATTGTGAGCCTGCGTCCACGAGTTATAGCTCGTTCTGATGGTTATTATATTATTATTGTGATGGGTACTTAGGTATCGAGGGCTTAATGGACCTCAATGACCAACATTGCCAAGGAGTAGTGTAACGGGGGGGTTCCTTGTTTGGATTTCGCTTTGCGAGATGTCCCACGCATGAAAGGCAGTGTAATGTTGGAAGTGAGGAGAAGTTATTCCTTAATGCTCACATATATAACGTATATCTATCTCGACGATCGACAGTGCCAAACCACTCACTTTGCGAGATATCCCACTCACGAATCGCAGTGCACTGTTGAGAATTGGGAATAATAAATTAAAATGGAATAATCAGAATTTGGGTTACATGCATCATGCATTGAGGGCATAATGAATCTCGAAAATCAATACTGTCAAGAGTAGTGTAACGAGGGGGTTCCTTGTTTGGATTTCGCTTTGCGAGACGTCCCACGCATGAAATGCAGTGCAGTATTGAGAATTGGGAGAAGTTTAGTCCTTAGCACTTAGATGCTAATAACTCATCTATATAATGGTATATTATTGGCATAACTAGAATATGAGAAATTCTAGTAAAGAAGATGTTTATGTTTATTGTATGATTGGATTGGAAAATGGGTATGTAAACCCTATATGTTAAGTAATGAACAAATGGAAGAGAACAATAATATTAAAAAGTTAAAATATATGATTAAGATGGAATTTAAATAAAGGTAGATTGAGAGATAAGTTAAATGGTTTTAATTGAATAATTATTTTGGGATGTAGTTAGACTTATTTGCCTAATTAGATTTGGGCATTTATTTGGAGATCACGTGCATATGTTTAGTTGCGCGCTTTAGTTGAGAGGTGAGTTGGATTATTATGGAGAGTGCGACTCCATTAAATCATGTCATAATACATTTATAATTATTATGCATTTTAATGCACTTGCTATAAAATGTTTTCAACTCGGGCTCTGACCCGTTCATATTTTCTCCTGCCATATATATATTATATTACTTTAGGTGTTCCTCCGCAAGGACGCCATGGATGTTTATCCACCCAGTGTATTTGTGGAGATGTGGCAGTAGCGGACTGTTGCGGCACTTTGTCTTAGTCGATTCCTAACTTTTGTGTATCTAGATTAGGATTCAGTTTGTGTATCGGGTTTATACCCAAGTGTTGTAGATTAACACTTTTATATTTTCTTTCTCATATTTTTGTATTGTCTGTGACCCGACAGCATATTCGGGTATTTCACTTTAGAGATTGTGTTGTACTCTTGTATTCATCTCTTTACATATTGGAGTTTGTTTGCATTACTCATCATATTTAGATGTAGTATTGTTGGTTATTGGTTGTATGGTTGGTTTTAATTGGTGTTAAATAAAAGTTTTAAATTTTTGACATCCGTTTTTAATAGTTTCGGGTAGTTAGCCTTATATTATTGTAGTATTGTCAGTTGATATTGAGACTGATCCATCTGAGATACCTGATTTAATGTAGTATAGGGTTGGCCACCCGTTATTATTTTGAGCGGGTTGTCACAGTGAGCTTTCATGATAATGCTAAATCCAATGATAAACATGTGTTTAAATGCAGTTTTTGTCTTCAAAATGACCATTTGGGAAAATTTTCCTATAAGCGTTTAAGTAGACAATAAAATGGTTTTAGGAATATTCCCAGTATCCATTTAAAGTCTAAATTTGTTAAGAATTGTTCCCAATCTCATGTTAAATCTTTTCCTTTTAAGACCGTTACTCCTAATGTCAAATCTAAGTGGATTAAGAAAAATGACTTAGGGTGTACCAATATTTCAAACTAGTTTGGGTTAGTTTGTGTTTTTTTTTTGTTTGTTTGTTAGTACTCTTTATGTTTCATATTTTTGTTGTACTAACTTTATTTTGTAGGATTCTTCCCTACCCTTTGTCACTTTGAGACAAACAGGGGGAGAATTTGAGACTCTTTTATTATTATATTTTATATTTTTTTCGAGTCTTTTAGGAATTCTTGTTGTTAGTTGAGTTATGTACTCTTCTATTTTTAATTAGGGCTCTTGTGATTAGTGGAGTTTTGTAATTTTTTATTTTTAGAACTCATGTGTATAGTTGAGCTATGCACTTTGTGTCATTTATTATTATTTAGTCTCGGTTTTGTTTGTTTCAAAATTGGCCAAAGGGGGAGATTGAAAATCTCATTCTTTGTGTATTGGCTCAATTTTGAGACAATCATTTTTTATGCTCCTGCATTTTTTTATTCTTATTAAAATCTATTTTTTATATCCTAAACCATATTTTCCTATATTGATTTATTATATAAATTATTTTTTGATAAAAATAATTTTTGTGTAGTATACAAATCATTTTGGGTAACATATTTTTTCTTTCATATATTTTCTCTTGTATGATTTTTTATAGTTTTCTGAATTTAAATTTTATTGTATATTGTAAGTCTTTTATCTCATTTGACTTGATATATAAAATAAAATTTATTTTTAGAATATATTTTTTTTTAGTAACGTATTTTTACAGTATCATTTATTTATTTTTTATTTGTATTTTTTATGAGTGTTGATTATTTTTGTGTTAAATTATAACATTTAATTAAACATGTGTGTTGTTTAATTTTCTAGTTTAACACAACATTAAAAGATATCTTTTAATTTTTGTGCCCTTTTAGTTGTGAGTATTTACGGTTGTACTTAGGGTTGATTTTGTGTCCACATATATATTGAGGGCTTTGTTATTTTTTAGGGCAAGAGGCTTAAGTTTGGTTTAGAGCCGTCACTTTACGCTCTCTCTCTCCTTCTTCAAGATCTGCCAACATTATTTTTTCTCTCTAAAACCCAACAAGACCCGATCTATAGTTAAGAGTTTAATTATTTTTGGTTTATGGATTTTCGGCGACTGCTTGTTTCGACCGTGTTTTTTTTTGGAGATCTTTGTGTTGTAGTTTGGATTTACTTTTTGGTTCGGAGATCGGGGTTGTGGTTGTTTCGGTTCCGGTGGTTCCGTCTTTTTCAGTCCGGTGTGTTTTCTTTTTCCGGTGACGGCTCCAGTGGCAGCTCCGGTAGTCCCCGTTTTCCAGCGTCGTATCATTTTCTGTTTGGTGCTCTTTTTCGGCGACTATTTTTTATAGGTAACATATATATATATATATATATATATATATATATATATATATATATATATATATAATTCAGCTATATAGATTTTGTTGGGATTGCTGTTTAGATCAATTTTTTTTTGTACTTAGACTTGGTATCTAATTTCTAGTTTATTTAGTTTTTGGTTTGAACCTTTGGACTAGTTTCACCTAGACTGAAATTTTTGGACCATATCATTTGGACTAAATATTCCTTTTGGACTGAATAATTCGTTTGGTCTAAAATTTGTTTGAACTAAAATTTAGTAGACCATTTTAGATCTTGGTTATTGTATTCGAGGTTTGTTGTTGGACTTTATTTTACACATAACTCAGTTTGTGTGTGTACACTTTTTATATTGCACTTAAACTTTTGAAACTTAATAACTCAAGTTTTTTTGTGTGTCACACATTTTTATTTATTTATTTAAAATCGGATTTGATTTATTTGGGGATAAAGATAATTTGGTTTTTGACTCTAATTAGTTACACCCTCTAAGTTAAAATTTTGTGTGTTCACTTTATTTAGTTGGGTTAATTAGTGTATAGACTTTAATCATAATAATCTTTATTTATTTAAATTTTATTTTGGTGAAACCCATACTATTTTATTGAGTCCAGTGCTACACTCTTTATCTCGTACTCAATTTTACTTGGATTGGACCAATTGACTTTTGTACTTTTTATTGCTTAAGTTGAATACTTTTTGTTGTATTCATTTATACTTAGGTGGTGTTTGGGTTTGTATGAGTTTTTTATTCAAACCTTGTTATAGTATTGGTTTATACTAAAATTAGAATGTAATTCTTGTAACTTTCTTTTATTTATTTAAGACCTAATTTGTCTGAGCTAAGTGCTACACATATTTATCTTTTGCTCATTTTACTTGGACTTGATATTTTAACATAACACCTCTTTAAATTGATCCATATTTTATTTGGTGTTAAGTCAATTTTATTTTACTTACGCGACACAATTGTTGGAAGTTTATTTCCTATTTTATTTGTGGTCATTTGTGCCAACTAAATTTGTTTTTAGGATTAATCTTTACTTGAATATTAAATATTAAGGAAGAAATCACTTGTGTTTTGGGACTTGATATTTTTTATCATTCTTTTAGTATTGATTAATTCAACATTGTCTTACCTTTCACTTAGTCACTGATTGGTAATTTTTCTTGTTAATTAAAAGACTTAATCGGGTGTGTGTTTAGTCTCTTTTTCTAAACAAGATTCTTTTGTTGTTTTGATTTAAAACAAACTTTATTATTAAATCTGTTTTGCACTTCTACCCGGGGGCTCGGGTTTGAGTGTGTAGTTGTGTGTGTGTCTCACGCTTCACTACCTCGATTGTTTAGTTAGATTTAGTATTGTGGGGTTGTTTAGTTTCTGCTTGTGTATACTGATTTTGTATTGGCCTAACTATTTCATTTACACTGGATTGCTGAATTCTTTATCTAAACTTTGGTATTAGTGTTGCGTGTTCTGTGAGTGAGTGATAGTCACTATTACCGGGGTGTTATTGGGTTGACTGATTTTCAGTCAAGTTGGGTTGTTTTAGACTAGGCTGGGTGTACGGGTTTGTATTTGCTTAGTTGTGGACTTGGAGGACTGTAATCTGTAACTTGTAATCGATAATAGTGAACTTGGGTGTGCGTGTTGTCCTAGGACTAGGGACACGGGGCTTACCACCACGGTGGGTTCCTCGAGAACAAATATTGTGTCACACTCTACTTTTCCTCATTTCATTCTTAAATGTAATTATTTTTTACATTTAGCATCACCACCTTTTACTTACTAGTGTGAATGAGTATTTTCTCACTTAAAATTTATAATAGATTTTGTATCAAAGATTTAAAAGAGTTGGAGAATTTTTAAATAACTTAATACGCATTAGCAAGTACCCTTTGGTCCTTTCTAGTGACCCTTAGGTCTTTTCAACATCATGCGAGAAATCAACTTCCACAGCTTCATCTACTTTATCATTAAGGGATGCTCAGAGGAACCTCTAGGAGAAGGATTTGGAGCTATTATTACTCGTGTCTGTCTGTGTTTCTTCCTCAAATATTTATTTTACTGAGGAGGCACATTAATTCGAGTATCTTCCTCCGTGGGACCTTTCGGAGCAACCTGTTTTGGATAAACCTGAGAAATAGTGAAAGCATCATCAGGATGACATCTTTTGAAACTATCTAAAACATCGGATGGAGTAGTAGTAAATGAATCCATCTTAAACAAATTATCAACTACTATTTGATATATTTCCTCAACAAGAGCTAGATTTCGGGGGTTTAATGGCCTTCGATGGTGGACTAACCATAATAGAGGAACCATGAGTGGTTTTGGATTTTTTGAGGAGCTTTGGGCTTTGAGGGATCTTTATCCATTTGAGATTTTCTTTTTACACCAATGTTAACTTTCTGATATTTCTTTACCTTCTTTGATACTTTAACAACCTCACTCACTGGGGACAAAGGAGGAAACTTAGTAGGTGTCTCTAGATTAGAAGTTCTCAATTAAAAATTCAAGGAATCAATTGAGTTATTTTTTCGGCCAAGTTCATTAGTATCATAATATTCCACAAAAGGATAGAGGAGTTGGGTCCTAATAAAAGCTATGAATTATTTGAGCTGGAATGACCAAAAATGGCAAAGCCATCTCATGAAAATATCCCCCTTCATTTTCCTATAACGAACAACCATTCTGCCATTAAACTCTGCGCATAGAGAAAAGACACTTCGGCTAATGAAGTCAAGGTAGGAAGTGGAAAAGGAATTATCAACTCTGCTACTTAAATAAAGGGAAAGAGGAACTCCTTGGTCAAAACTAAATTTTCTACCATAACGATAGGGTTTGTAAGATTCAATATTTCTCTTCCACTCAGTGAAGGAAGTAAGGCGATTGGGTGTAAGTAGAAGAACCACATCCAATGAGGGATCATCACTATAGGTACTTCCAAAGCAATTGAATGGATGGTATAAGATTCGTCCTTAAAAAGAGGCCATAAATTTGCATAAGTTTCCTAAGTATAAGGCCTAGCGATAAAATCACTATAAACATCTATTACAAGAAGAAAATCTTTCTTGTTTTGTTTAGATTCTAACACAATAACCTAGGGCGTCTAATGGGGAGCTTATTCACTAGTAATTCCATGGAGACAATATCAGGGAACCTGATATATAAAAACCCCATTAAAATAATGGTGTTTCCAAAATTGGAAACATCATACCTGCTAACAGAATGATCTATGTCAAAACGGGTCCAATCCAGACAAGTGTATAATGAGACCAATGTTATAAAAATCATAGGAATGCTCACTCCATGAGCTAACCTAACTACAAAATTGATCAATTCTCTTGGTGATTAATCGTTAGGTTTACGAGGAAGGTAAAATATAGGGAGCGAGAATAAAATTTAGGAAGCTAACTCGGAAGGTTGATCTTATTTAGGCCTAAATGATATATCAGGCACCACATCCTTTGCCTTCTACCCATTCGCCTTCTGCTCCTTCGTCAACTTTAGTGGGACTGTATAGACATACTTGAGCAGTAGAGTAAAAGTTTCCACAGAGGACTCACCTATGCACTCACAAAAAAAGATGTCTAGCTCTGTTCGAGCTTCGTCTTCTATGTCATCTAAATGTTGATCATTGTATGGGAGGGAACAGTAGGGCTCGATCCCCATTAGCTTACACACATATTCTAAAGTAATTGTGAACTAACCCTAAGGTTCCACAAAGGTGTGAGATAAATAGTTCTATCGAGACCAATAAGCAATGTTTTAAAGACCCACCTTGAGAAAATCATCCTCATATTTCTTGTAGATATAAGATGTCCAAGTGATGAAACCCTCCAGTGAGCCACCTAGTGCTTCGAACTCATCGTTGGGATAGGAAAATCCCCCCTGTCTAAATAAAACCTTAAAATACCATAAGGAGGTAGGTTACCTCCTTCAAAATGATCATATGGTACATCATCCATGAGTAATGGGTCCTCCAACACCCTCAAGTTCATAGAAAAAGCCTTATTTTCCTCCCAAACTTATCCCTCGGGCTTACCTCTTTGACATCTCAGACGATGGGGCAATGCCTAAAATGTCAATGGAAATATTTGTAGCATTGCTTGATGAGGACATTTATGGTAAGAAGAAGTGTATAAATAAAGAAAAGTGTACGAAAAAAATTAGGGAAGGGACTGAAACAAGTTATGATCGCCCAAAGTGAAAATAAACAAATGAAGTTTTATTGCCAAAATATTTTTACGAAATGTTAATAACAGAAAGAAATTATAATAGTTTAAAGATAAGAGAGAGAAAAGCTTTTTATAGGGTTTGAAGAAAGTCTGACTGTTTCATTTTCCTTTTTACGGTTCATAAATTTAAGCGACCTTTTGAATTTTGGGGGCAAAATAATGGTTGTACAAACCTATGTCTCAGAGATTATATTGAGGCTACATGTGGCAATGGGTGATGGCAGTATTAGAGATAATGATGTTGGCATTTAATGCCAAGATATTCCAACGATCAATGTTACGCGTGTGAAGTACAAGTAGGAAAAAATGGACAGGTGTACAAAGAAGGTTCTTCAATTTGAGGTCTTTTCGCATGAGGTTCTTCAGTATTAGTTTCATAGCACAAAGGTTCATCGGTTCAAGATTGAAAAGGGAGAGGTTGTAATTAATGAAAAATCAAGATTGGAGGTGTTTTATACTTCTTGCTTACATAACAACTTTCTATATGAGGGGGGAAATTTAAGAGGGGCTTATTTGTAGAACTCCTTATTAAGAAATAAGATACTTCAAAAAGGTAAAAAAGGAGTTCATTGATATTACATAAAGGAGGCTGATCAGAATTCTTAAAAGATTAAGTCTCATAAAATTTAAGAAATTCAAGGGAAGAATCAAATCGGATCAGAGTTGAGGTCACCAAAGAAACTTCCCTCGATAACACAAAGGTTGAAACAACTCCACACTATTAAGCACGCCGTGAAACAGCTCACCGGAAGGAGCATTCCCTGACCAACCATAATCTTAAACATCAATGATGCTCGTGAACCTATAAAATTCCACTGATGCAGAAAGAGCTATCTGGTATAACGAAATATTCCTTTACACGTGATCCCATGCTGGCAGAATTTATTTAATGTATTGGACAATGCAATCAGCATTCTTTATTAGAATAATACTTCTTCCCATACTTTGAGGTTGATATATGACATGTTTAACCATTTTGTACCCCACTACATGGTCGGGTGTGGTTTACCAACAGAGGTATCTTAAGGCAAGAAACAGGGGATCGAGGTCCCACAAAAAAAGACATACTTTATATGTTACTTATTCCTATTAAAGAGGGGGACGAGAACTCAGTCAAAGAAAAATTATACACAGAGAGAAGAGGTATTCCAGAATAGGCTTCAAAAGACTATAAGATATTCCAAAAGAGTCAAAAACACTATAAACACCTGATAGATTGAGAGTTTGATTGATATTTGAGCACTTGTAAATATTAATTATCATTCTAAGTGAAATACAACTCTAGCTCTTGTGGACGTAGCCCAAGTTGGGTGAACCACATTATTTACTGTGTTTTTTGTAGTTGATTGCCTACTCTAAGTATATTTTCCCCTCATTATTGAATTTGTTAATCATCACTCTTGCAAAGCATATTTTCATAGTATCATCTCTAAGGGTTACGCCTGAGTTTTACTACAAACACCTAAGTGACAAGATAAATTACTACTTCCTCTTATTACCTAAATACAAGTGCTCTCTTATAAATAACTACATGGAAAACCCTTATAAACCTCTTTGAGAAAAAATTGAAAGTTTCGCAAAAAATTGGACTCCTACTTCTAAGTACCCAAAACCCACTTTACTCAAGGGAAATGTTAACATCATACTACTAATATAGGATGTATAGTAAAAATCCATGGCCATTATCTGGAAACTCAAATTAGTACAAGAGGCCTCATCTCAGTCAAAAAAATATGAAAACTAGGGTTTATAAGAAGGAAGAAAAGGGTAAGGATGGAATTCCTTACTAAAGGACTTAGTTCGATGATGAATAGTAGCACTCCGCCTCCTTTTATAGCTCTCTTCCGCCTATGAACAGTATGACCCATATGCCATAAATAGACATCGCCTCTTTTGCCCTCGAATTCTCATTTTTTTCTCTCTAGAGTGTTGGTAATTATTTCTAGAAGTTTTGGAAAAGGAGACCAGGTGTGGTATTTAAAAGGAGTAAGAGTGAATCTAGGGTATTCAATTATGTGACTACTTTTCCTAAAAAGTATTTTTTAAAAGGCTTCTAGAATCTCTAAATTTGGTTCGCAAGAAATAACCTGATTGGTTTACATCATTAATCCACTTAATGGGTTTCATTTATAACATCGAGGTTTTAACTCTGAGGACTCGAAACATAGTCCACATCCAAAGGATTTCAATCGTGGACCTCGTAACTAATCGCGGCCTTACCCATCTTTTGGTGGCCAATAAGACTTAGGTCATTACTTTGGGTTCAAGACTCTATTGACCAAGACTTTAATATAGGTCATGGACACATTAGTAATTGTCATGGCTTCCATAAAATGCTACACCCAGTTATGGTTTTGGTCATTACACCTAAAATAAGGCTTTCCTTAGTCTGTCGATCAATGCTTAGTATTATTCTTCATTTTTGAAGGAGTAAAATTTAAGTCAGATGGTATGTTCAATAACTGATCCATCTGAAGAAATCAGATTGATCCATACTTCTGATCCCTTTGAGTTGGACACCCCATCCATAAAAAATGTCCATTTTTTACTCCTTATAGTTGTTTCTCTCCTCCTTATCCAATGCATTTTTTATCACTGTTGGTTGTAGCAAGATCAGGCTGAAGGTTTTTAAGTGATCTCTCCTACGGGTTGATAATGAATATTGAAAATGCCTAGTTCCACTAACTACTTTCTCATGCACCTAGAGAGGTCGTCCATTCGAAGGACAACCTTAATCGGGGCCGATGTTGGTAAAGTAGTGCTTTAGTTTTCATGATGCAATTACCAATGAATATATTATCTTTTTGAGAGGTAGGTACCTTTTTTCTTCATTGTTCAATGTATTACTAACATATTAGATAGGGTATTGAGCCTTGGATTCTTTACGGATGATGGTCGAACTTACTGTGTGATCGAATATGAACAAGTACAAGTATAAGGTTTTCGCTTTATCGAGGACTACCAAAATAGGTAGAGTTCCCAAATAACTTTTGATTTCCACTAGCACTATTGAGCATTCATCATTCCATATATATTTTCTTTCTTTCCTCATTGCCTGGAAAAATAGTCGACAACACTTAGAGGACTTATAAATAAACTGATTGAGGGCCACAAGCATCCTTGTGAGCTTTTGGACTTCACAAACTATGGTTGATTGTTGAATTGACTACAAAGATTTTACCTAGCTAGGGTTAGACTAAGTTACTCTTTGATTGACTAACTACCCCAGGTATTTTCCAAGGTGGACCCTTGAGAATCACTTCACAACTTTCAACTCCATGCAATAGTGTCGTAGAGTTTAGAAGGACATGGATTATGTAGTCTCCCTTCCTTATTTTCACCAACATGTCATTTATGTACACTTCCATGATGTTACTCAATTTTTCATTGAACATTTTGATCATAAGTCAGTAGTTGGTGGACTTCCTGATCTACCTATGCTTTAGTTGCTATTTTGAGGGGATCATCCCCTCGACGATGATTTCTTCTAGTTTCTTATTATTTTTCTCTTTTTTGGTCTAATCGCAGCGATAAAGAATTTTCAAGAAGAATTATAATTTCACTAATATCCATTACTCCTAATCGGTAATGCATTTTTTTAATGGTAAGTGGAAGGAACAACTTTCATGGCATGTAGTCATCCTCTTCCCCATGATGGCATTATATAGTCAATCATATCCATGACCAAAAACTCAATTAGCTATAAAATTCCTCCACCTTAGACATACCAAACCACCTTTCTAAGATGCATCGTCATCATTCTAGCAAATCCGACCATGGAATAATTGCTTCCTTAAGGCCATTCATGCACAAATTGAATTTTTTAAATACCTTGAAGTTCATAACCTCAAACAAGCTACCATGGTCGACCAAAATATTGTTGATATTCCAAATGGAAATGTGAAGTGAAATAACTAATGCGTCGTAATAATGCAAAGTGAGATAACCATTGCATCGTGGTGGGGTGGTTTGCATTCCTACTAGAGCCTCCTTTGTGAAGATGATGTGATTTGTATAGAACATCACATTAGGTATGTAATGATTAGCCGTAAGGGTTTACATGGATCAATATAAATGTCTCAATTATAGCGACCAACTTATTTATATCTATCATCAAAACATTCCATTAATCTGATTAGGACTAGAGGCCCATTAGATCCAGGAAAATATGTGTCCTTCTCTTGCATCGTCTAAGACTAGGGGTGTTAATTCTTTCCGAACTTCCGTTTTTTCCGATTTCCGATCCGTAATTTTCCGATTTTGGCATCATTTTTAAATTTCCGATATCCGAATTTTCCGATTTCCGAATATTCCAAAATAAATTGGAATGGAATTGGAAACCATATTTAATTTTCCAAATTTCCAAATTTCCGATCCGAAAATTCCGATAACTTGCCGATCCGAATAATCCGAAATATATTCCGAAATCCTAATATTAATATTTATTTTAATACTTTTTTATTTATTATTTGTCCTAACATTTTAACATTAAAAAATATTTATTAATAGTATATTATTACCCTTACCAAGTTAGAGTTACCATATATAAACCTCAACAACCTAAACCTAAAAATTCCAGCCGCTACTCATTCTCTCTCTCACCCTCACCATCTCAAGCGGCGCTCTCTCACCCTCACCATCTCAAGCGGCGCTCATCACAGCAGCGGCTCATCACCGCAACTCACCCTCATCTCATCTCAGGTCTCATCGCCCTCATCTCATCTCTCTCACCCTCATCTCAGGTCTCATCGCAGCGGCGCATCTCTCTCACGCCTCATCTCAGGTATTTCCCGGCGGTCTCCGACGAACAGTTCATAGTCCTAGTCCAAAACTAATATTTGCTTTAGATCCTAGTCCAAAACAGTTCGGAAACACAACCAATGTGCTGTGAGCTGTTTTGATGATGAAAAAATTGACAAAATGGATATGCAATGTGCTGAAACAGTTCGTTGGATATGCGTTTTTGACAAAATGGATTGACAAAATGGATTATTATGCGTTTTTGAAACAGTTGGTTGGATATGCAATGTGCTGAAGTTGCCACTAATATTTGCTTTAGATCCTCCAAATACCGGATAAAGACAGAAAAAAAATAAAAAAATAATAACAATATAGGATTTGGGTTATTCTCGTACGCTAGTTTTGGGAAGAACTTTCAGCTAACCACTTTGATAGTTGACTAAATTTTTAACTAAAAAGATAAGATAAAGCTACTGGTTAATTTAAATATGACAGTAAATGTGGAAGAAGAAATGGTGGTTCACACTGATTTTAGGCATAGGTTGGGATTTTAAAATTAATACTTATGAGATAAAAGTATTACTCAAATTATGGAGATACTGAATGATTATTTTAAAATCCCAACCTATGCTTTTCAGACACAAACCTTTATTTTGTAAATCTGGTTAATTTTTAATATGTTGCCTTTGTTTGTTATTTGGTGTGGTATTACTTCAGATATATGTCAATTATGGAGGAGAGTTCTACGGCAGTCAGTAGCAACCCTATTATGGAAAGTAGTCAAAAAAAGTCAAAGATTGGTGTCAAATCCGGACTTTCGGGAAATCATGGAAGTTCAGAGGTATGGAATTACTTTACCAAACAACTTGTAGAAGGAACCGAAAAATATTCTGGTAAAGCTGATTGTGTCTTTTGTCATTCTACTATTAATGCACCTTCTTCGGGTGGAACAAACAAGTTGTGGAACCACATTAAAAAATGTAAGGAGTTTCCTAGGGGTGAAGAAGATACCGGACAAACTGTTATTTCTTTTGGAAAAGGTCAACTCACTCCCTGGAAATTTGACCAAGAAAAATGTCGTAAATCTTTAACAAGAATGATCATTCTTTGTGAACTCCCTTTTAGTCATGTCGAGAAGGAAGGTTTTAGGTGGTTTTGTGAAGATTTACAACCAAAGTTTCACGTTGTTTGTAGAACTACAATAACAAAAGATTGTTTGCTAATGTTTTTTGAAGAAAAACAAAAGCTAAGGGAATTTTTTAAGGCCACGTCTACACGAATATGCATCACAACTGATATGTGGACATCAATTCAAAATCTTGGTTATATAGTCTTAACTGCTCACTTTGTGGATAACGATTGGAAGCTTCACAAGAAAATAATTAATTTTAAAGTACTTCCACATCCACACAAGGGAGAAGCCATTGCTAAAGCCGTGGAGAGTTGCTTAATAGAGTGGGGTCTAGAGAAAGTTTTGACAATAACTCTTGACAATGCTAAGAATAATGATACATGTGTTGCGGATTTGAAAAGAAGATTATCAAAAAGAAATGGTTTGTTGTTGGAAGGTGAAATCTTTCATGTAAGATGCTTTGCACACATAATCAACTTAGTTGTTAGGGATGGTGTTGAAGAGGTGAAAACAACTATTAAGCTCCTTCGTCGAAGTGTTAAGTATGTTAGGAGTGGTTCCTCACGCATGCAAGCATTTAAAAAATGTGCTTCAGATGAAATGTTAACTAGTAAGAGGGTTTTATGTCTAGATGTCAAAACTAGGTGGAATTCAACTTACCTAATGATAAATGTGGCATTGGAATTTGAGAGAGCATTTGAGAGGCTTGAGGAGCAAGATCCAAATTATAAAATTGAGTGTAATGTGAAGGGTGTAGGTATATTGGATGAAAATGATTGGAAGAAATTGAAAGCTTTGCACACTTTTTTAGAAGAATTCTACGAACTCACGAAGCGTGTTTCAGGGTCTAAATATGTCACTTCCAACACATATTTTGATGAATTAACACAAGTTAAAGATCTTCTTATGGAGCAATTAGTGAGTAGGGATCCTTTCTTTCGTGAAATGGCCAAAAAAATGGATGCAAAATTTGATAAATATTGCAACTTTGACTCTCTTAATCCAATTTTAGTTGTTGCAATAGTGTTGGATCCTAGATATAAAATGCAATTTGTGGAATTTTGGTATTCCTCGTATTTGGATAATATTTGCAATCTTTCTGAAACAGAGAAAACTCTCAAAGTGGGTAATTATATAACGAGGTTGAATGATTTAATGAGTCGTCTTTATTTTCAATACAAGTTGGTGAGTACATCCTTTGTAGATGTTGAATCATCCAACATTTCGGATAATGATATGGTTGTTGATAAGGTGTACAAGCGTCCCAAGGCAAAAGACTTGTTTAGGGGCATTTTGAAGAGAAAGGATTATGTTGAAGCATTAAATGATTTAGATAGGTATCTAAGTGACGGGGTAGTTGTTAATGAGGGTCACAATTTTGATATCTTAGCGTGGTGGCATGGTAAGGTTGGAAATTATCGTGCTCTTGCGATGATGGCTCGTGATGTATTATGTATTCCCGTGACATCGGTTGCTTCTGAAAGTGCCTTCAGCACAGCTGGTCGTGTTCTTGATCCTTTTCGAAGCTCGTTGACCCCTACTACTGTGGAGTGTTTGGTTTGTACACAAGATTGGTTAAGAGGCCCTGCACCATCCATTGTTGATTATTCCGTTGAAGAAAAACTTGAGGTTCTTTTTTAACTTGAGAGAGGTATATACTCATTTGTATGTAATTTCTTATTTATTATTCAGTTATTTAGTTGCATTTTAATTAATTTTGTATATTTTTCAATCATTTCAGTTGTATTGGAAGACTTTCAAAAACTAACTCTTGGATCTTCTAATTGAGGTGATATCTTCAAAGGTAAAATTTATTGGATCATTTGATATTTTCAAAGGTAATTCATTTAATCATATTTACAAAATGCTGTACCAGGTTGTACCAGGCTGCTGTACCAGGTTGTACCAGACTGCTGTACCTGTTTTGTACCAGATTTGTACCTGTTTTGTACCAGATTTGAATCAAATTTGTGGAACCTTTATTTGTATTTGTTTTATTAGAACAATGGGTTTTTTGTTATGATTTTTATTGGAACAATGTTAGAAAATTCATATTAGTATGTTACATTATTGTTTATGCTATTGATGCATTATTGAGTTTCTTCATTAATCGTATGTATGTTTTTTAAAACTGATAGTTCCGATATTTTCCGAAATAGATGAAATTGATAATTCCAACTTTTCCGATATTTTTCCGAATAAAAAAAATTCCGAGAATTCTGAGAATTCCGAATATTCCGAATATCCGAACTTGGAAAAAAATATGATTTTCCGAAATTTATTTTTTATGATTTGGAAAGGATTTTAAAACTCCGAAAATTTTGGAAAATTTTCCGAACACCCTTATTCCGATCCGATCCGGCCGAAACACACCCCTATCTAAGACATTATCTAGTCACTAACTGGTTATAACCTTTTTATATGGTCTATTTATTCTTAACTTAGTCTCTTAAGTGTCCTTCCTAGACTAGTTCCTCTAGATGAGACTTGAAAGATTTAAATTTTCTAGTCTCATTGCCATGATCCTTGTGATAAGAACTTCTCAACTTGATGTTTCTCTTTGTGAATTCTCAAGCCATATTCCTAGGCCGTTTAAAATATTGCATCTTTGATCTTGGGGATAATTTATATATAGACTCCTTAAAAAAGTGTTAATTTATTAATATATTACGGTCGAATCATCCTTGTCCCCATTCTTCTGATCTTTAACCGGTCTCCTTAGAATTGTTGCCATTAGTCTTTGACCAACCACTACCATGGTTGGTTCTTGCTACTAAATCTTCAATCGTGGCACGTATCTTGATTCGAGACATGAAATCTTCGATTGTGATTGCTTCTTTCTTCATCAAAGATTAGTGTTGCATGGAATTGCTAGGCAATCTAATCTTGAAAGAAGCCACAACGACCTGTCTAGAAGAATCTTTCACCTCATTTTATAACTCCTAAAATTATCTAGCATTTTGCGAATTTTTTTAGCATGAGTAAGGTGTTCATCCTTATAGGATGTGAATTGTTGGTGCTGAATATGACTATAAAGACCTCAGCAAGATGCTTAAAACTTTTGATAAACACAACATGTATATTATCGAACCAATTCTGAGCAATGTCACCTAAGTCGGAGAAGAAAAAAATTCACATCTAGGCCTCGTTATTGATGCACAACACCATAGCTTGGTGATACTGACAAGCATGATTAATGGGATTTGTTTTCCCATTATAGATCTGGAATCAAGGAGCCCTAAAATTCTTTGAGGGATCCATCTCGTCTAGGACATGTGCAAAGGGAGATTACATTTGGTTCATAAGGGCTCTCTGAGCAATATCCCTTGTGGTACAAAATTGTACTCACGTGACTTGTCCGTCCAACTCCTTACGGATGAAGATATGTATTTAATCTTTGTCATTCTGTACTTCACATTTCGAAGACTTGTCACGAGTCATGTTACACGATTAGTACTCACTATGGTGCCCCACACTCCTTCCTTGACTGAGATTTTTATTTTCCTGAGTACTAGGAGTACGGGTAATGTATTGGTTCATGTGTTTCTCCCAACGGGGGTCATGTTCAATTATGTCTAACCAGGGCTATAGACGATCATTTTATCATTATCTTCGTTGAGAAAGTCTCTCATGTTCGCGAAGGCAATTCTTATAGACATCAATCAGTCTGGACACCTGACTGGAATGGTATCCCTTATGTCCTCCATTAGACTGATTCTCGAAGGGCAATAATAAGAACTAAAGGTGTCTTTATCACACCAGAAGTGAACTACGAACTTGATCCATCGAGCTCGGGGTGAGTGCTTCCCCTTCTCCTAGGCACCATCATATATGAGGTCATCCTCTAAGCTAATGGCTATGGGAGGTGTTTGCAATGAAAATTGGGCTAGCGAGATCGATAGAAACTCACCACAGACGAATGCCAAGAAGTTAATTATAGAAGGGTGTTTTTATATATAACCCATATAACTTTCTACAACCACTGATTATAGGTTTTCACTATTTGAATGAAGAAATTAGTAAAAAAATACATTAATAACCCTTTTAAATACTATGATACAAACAACAACAACATAACACCACAAATTAAACCTTTTTAAGTTGAAATATGAGTCAACCAATATTTAGAGACGCAATACAAGATCATAATTAACAACAAGAAAAAAAGGCACAAGAAGAAGACACAAGAAGAGATTAAAAGAAAAAAATCAATATAAAAACATAAACATGAAATCTTAAAACTCTCCATCTGTGCAATTTTAAAAGCCTGATTTAGGAGAAACGCATATCACTCTCTAAAATGGATCCATCTCATAGAAGAAGTACAATAATATCTAGAAGAACCCATTATAAAAGGGGGTGGAAAATGAAGAACCAATAGTTGCTTTGTTTATCCTAAATTTGGTTTAAATTTTGGCTTTAAAGTTAAATTGGCACTGTTGCAATTGTTACTCCTGTCATGGCTTCTCAAGGAACATTCTTAATTTGACGGAGGAGAGATGATGGATAATAAGGGACAACATGTGGTTGAAAGTTATGCTCTAATGAAGGTTTATCATAGGTTAACACATCTTTTAATATACCCCATTCGGTGGGGTAATTGAAATGAGTATAAGTCCATATATGGGGGTAAATAGTGCGGGGGATATAAAACGATTACACGGTTTTATATAAAAGGAGCCTAATGAAATAATAAGAATAGAGAAACACTCAAAGAAAACATACAAATGTATGTTATCAAACAAAGTTGCCTCTGTCCACGGGAGGAGAGAGATTTCTTATTAAGCTATTTTATGTTTACAGTTTGGCTTGATGTTAGTCCCCCAAACTAATAGGGTCGTTACAACATTTATAAGAGTTAGATCTATTTCCCTTGAAAGAAGGGTTGTCTCTTATCACTAATCGAATGATCGTGATAAGTATATTTGTATTTATATGATATTTACCAATAAATATTTTGAAAATTTTAGGGCATATCTTTTGAAGAAGCTGATGGGTGTGGATTCCACGTTTGTCGGGTCCCATACATGCCATTAGAGCAAATTACAAATACCATAGAGTGTATGTTCAATTATCAGTGTCAACTAGAGGTGTTGGAAGTCTGTTAGACAACTAGAGTTGGGAGGGGGGGGGGGGGGTATGCCTTATTTTTATCAAAATAGGAGATAAATACAATCATGGCATTATCCGGGAGGGAGAGTTAAAGAATCCTTTAAATATTATATATGTTGCCATTTAGTAATTTTATATTAAGAGAAAAAAATCTTATTTTTCTTATTATAGTAGATCCACTAATGACAAAATCATCATTGTTTCTTTTTTTTCTTTTTTTAGTACGAAGCATTATCTATCTCAGACCATTTTGCACGCACCTCAGACTATTCCTTTTGTCCCGAACAAGGCTTGTGAATAAGAGATTACTTTTTGCGGTCTATGACCCCAAGTTTATTTTGGCGAGAGGAATCAAACTTGTGAACTTCGAGGGTAAGCCCCTTGATCATGGGTGATGAATCACTTAACCAACTCCTTGGGTTATCATTGCTTCTTAAACACATGTGATTTCTATACAAATATAGAATAGGAAGAAGGGGTTGAATGGTTGTTAGGCCAAATTTTTTAGTTCCAGCAATAGCCATACCATTTGCAGTTTTCTCATTAAACAAAGAGGTTAAAACTATAGTAAGCCATCTTTCCTAACTACCCAATAACTGCACCACTAGCCAATACAAAGGGAGCTTAAGTATTTAGTTCTATTTTTTAAATTTATTTATAGTAACTCTCATGTTTTTATTTTTTAGTTGTTGGTCCTATTGTGTGGCAAGTGTCATTATCTGCGAAAAGGAAGAAGGGCGGTTGCATGGTAGTTGTGAGCGATTTTGGGTGGTTATGAGACTTACTATAATTTTAAAAACAGATGGGATTGGAGCCTAACACTAAACCCAAAAAAACTATACAAATTTCAGTTATACCCTAACTTCCAAATAAATATAACTACAACTAGCATGCAACCCGCACGATGCGCGAGCGCATTATAATTTTTATGTGATACACATATATTAGTACCTATAGACGTGTTTAACTTAACGATGATAAATACATAAGAAAAATAATTCATGATAGGAATATACTCTTGTGCAAAAAGATTCATGTGCAGCATGAACATTGAACTGACCTTCGATCTTAAAAAAGATATACGACAACATATATTACAATTAAAAACTAAACAAAGCAAATGATTAACACATTTATTTCATATTTCTCCTGTAACGCCGACAATAGTTAAAACTCCATGAATATAATTTAGTGGGGGGGAAGAAAGATTGACACACATCTCTAATGATACAAAGGATAAATGTAAAAATGCTCAAATTTTGGAAGAAAAGTTCTCAATCTCCCTATATATATATGGGTCAATTATTAAATAGTCCCTACTATAAATATATATTTTTTAAAAAGGACACATATTTTTAGTTTGACCCATTTAGTCCCTCAAGCACTCAATATCCTCTTATTTTTAGAAGTCCGCGCCAGCGGCACTCCCTCTCCAAAATATGTGGCAAAGGACTTTTTGAGGCAAAATAAAAAAGTTTGGACTAAATGAGTATTAAAAAATGTCCGAGGGACTATTTGGTATATGTCCCTATATATATACATGGGACACACGTAATTTCTTATAGCGTGTATTGAAATGATTCATACTTTTTACATACCTATCTAACAGAAAGATGATTGACAATTTCTTTTCGATAATTTCTTATAAAAAATAGTTTTGCATTAAAACAAATTTTTTAAAGTTTTTTTTTGATAAAAAGACTATATTTCTTGTTTTTTATTTCATACCCAGAGATATAATGGGCATTTCATGTCAAATAAGAAATTTTTCAATTTAAATAATTTCTTATTTGGGTTTTCATACCCGGGGTATAATGGGCATTTCATGTCAAAAAATTGATGCTTTAACTGTCAATATACGTTTTCCGTCAGATTGGGCATTAAAGCCCCAGAAAAAAAATGAAAGTCAGGTTTGACACTATCCAATAATTAATAGATATCAAAACAAAAATAACCCAAAATATTTGCAGAACTCTTTCTTGTTCAACATGCAAGGCCATATATACTTATGGGAAAACACTAGATAGAGAGTGTGAAAGTGTAAGGTAAAAATTAAAATTTACTAAATATGACATTGAATGCTCAAACACAGTTAAATCATATAAGAAAAAATAATAAAGTTATGAAAAAACACATTCCTTAGGTATGGTGAAAACGATAGTGTATGAAGCAATTATAATGAAAAGGAAGATAGGTTAAAAGAAGCTAAATAAAACCATCAGACATAAGAAAAACACATGCTTGATGTATGAATAAATACCTACTCTGTTTTATTAACAACTCCCTTCATGCCTCATGCCCCACACTTACTACACAGGTCCGTAGATGGCATCAATTGGAAATCATATTAATCATGAGAGAGTGACGGTTTGAAATAGGAAGTGATAGAAAGAGAGAGAACGTGACAGGGAGGTTGGAAAATGTATATGTGAATAAATACCGAAAGTCCAAAATATCTATGTATCCAGAGAAAATAAGGAGTTTGGAAAATGTAAAAATGAGTATGACGTATACTAAACTATCAATTATAAACCTATATGAATATGAGAGAGATTAATGATCTTTGTTCATTAATGAGGGCATAGTTTGTAGAGACCAAATGCATCCTCATTTATCCGTATCGTCGTGCGAGTGCAACAGATATCGACGCTTTATTGTTATGTCAACTTTAAAAATATACTTTAATTCTTCTGTTAAAAACTGCTCAATACTGAACACGACGATGTGAGGTTTTCACATGCCAACTTTATTCCACCCGTTCTTCTTTCTTTTCGTATGACTTCCATTTAATAAGATTTATTACTATGTACATAATAGCGTACACAGTGAGTGCCAACACTAAACTTAAAAGAACGCCCTTACAATCTGTTTATCAAAATCGTTTGGGCAAAAAAAGGCGACATTGAAGATATCACTTGTCAAACATAAGCACCAATAGAAACATGAAGATCTGCAAGCAAGGTTATCATCTTCCATTTTTAATTCTCCACTGGATATATATATATATATATATAGGGAAATGATCAAGTGAGGCCCAGCTTGAGGACAATGAGGGCCATTTTTTAAAATAGTAAAAAAAATATTTTTGGATTGATTTGTTTTTTTTATGATTTTTAAACATTTCAATAGGACCATAAAAAAATAATCAGCTCAAAATGAATTTTTGTGCTATTTTAAAAAAATCGATCAAACTTTGTAAACTTGTTAAAAGCTGACAAAGTTTGACCGATTTTTTTAAAATAGTAAAAAAAATTAATTTGAGCTGATTTTTTTTATATGGCCCTACTGAAATGTTTAAAAACTATATAAAAAAAATTAGCTCAAAAACATTTTTTTTACTATTTTATCAAAATTGATCCGCTATATATATATATTCATTTGATAACTTTGTAAGTCCCTGTCAGGTAAAAATAGAAATAAAAAATTCTTCCACTTCTAAGACTCATTCCTTCCTTCAGATCCCTTAGGCCTATTTTGACATTTTGGCCTTGGCAAAAAACACACCAGCAAAAAGACCTGGAAAAGTACAAACGCATTCACGTCAAGCAAATTATATTTATATCAATATCAAATCACATGAAGCAAATTATTTATATATCTATATCAAAATTTACTATCTGGAGTTATGATCATTTTGATTACCAAATAGTATACTGAAGAGATTTGGTACGCTGAGCGGAACCTTGAATAACACTATACCAGCAACAGAGATAGGAATCTTGTTTAGGGAACCCACCAGACTGTAAACATATAATAGATGAATTAGTTAAATGCTACAATATAACCGAAGAGCATTATATTTATAGATTATGCTTAACATCAATTCGAAATACAACACACTATTACCTGTAAGTGGTGGGTCCAGTTTGGTTCAAAAACCACATGGAGGTGAAGCTAATCGCAAGTCCAAGTAGCCCACTCAGTGTTGCTACCCCCCAAAACATAGGTACCCTAATTACATCGCTGAAAATTGACACCCAAACCACATGAGAAACCACATAACAATTAGTAATTATATACCTGGCTGTTATTTTCTAGGGAAAAACAATAAACATATCACAGATTATAAGAAATTAGAACATCGCTTACGCGTTAATAACATAATCCCATTCATCAAACAAGAGAATCAAGATAACTCCAAAAGGTAGAGATAACAAATTATTCAGCAACACCATTGAAACTTCATTAAGAGATCCAGATTTTGTCAACAGTTTTGCTTTGTCCATGACCCATCGCAGGGTGAGCTGTCGCAAGAAACCAATACTGCATGAGAATACAGAAAGTAGACAAAGACAGATTCAAAGAACAGGTGTTATCCCTGTGATCTCCAGAAACAACTTGTAGGCTTGCAGAAACTACATACCGAGTAGCTTGCAGTTAGAATGCAGTTCAAAAATTGCCATGCGTAACCCCCGGCATCAAATGAGAGATCCGTCACACCACCAGTTATAGCAGAGATAATCTGCAATGCATGGAGATATAAGCACTAATGACTTTAATGTGGAAAGCTGACTTATTTTTTTCTTGAAACATATAGTGAAATGCTGGAATGGAGCCAAATTTGGTATCAAAATGGACAGATTAATTAACACTCCCGTTGAACCAACATGTATTATTATTTTAGAGATGTTTTCAATATTTTCCAGCATTCGCACTCCACCCCCACCCCCGAGCTCACGCTCACCCCACCCCGCCCCTGTTCCCAATGATAATTCCTTTCTGGCCCTGTCAGTACACTTTTTTGGACAACAAAGAAAGAAAAAAGAGTTTCAGTCGGGTACTTCGATTGCGGGATCCATGGAGATTTTTTAATCTGGAAAATTAATTGTATTTATTGAAAATTTATTAATACTTTAAACTCTCGCGGGATCAATGAGGCTGATGAGAATGAAATTGTTTGATTCAATTTAATTGGGAGTCAATATAATATTAAGGAAAGCATAAGGATGATTTCAAGTAAATATACAGCTGGAAACTATGAAGCACGGATTCTTCAAATGGTAAACGAATCCGAATCTCACCCCAATCGGGTGCAAT
Source organism: Sambucus nigra (assembly GCA_949130495.1). Lineage (NCBI taxonomy): Eukaryota > Viridiplantae > Streptophyta > Magnoliopsida > Dipsacales > Adoxaceae > Sambucus > Sambucus nigra. The sequence continues at coordinate 328,598,499 of OX422217.1, read as the reverse complement.
TCTCACCCGATTCTCCTCCAATTCACACCCACCGCGTATCTAATTATTTTAATTAAATTTAATTACGGATTCTTCATGGATTCTTTAAGAATCCTGACTTTTCTCATGAAGAATAGTCTCTGGAATTTTTTTTATCAACGTTCTTTGTAAAGCTATGAGGATATATAGTCTAAATTGGATGGAGCTTTGAGAAGGAGAGAGGGTGAGAGTTGGCCAAAGACAGAGATTCGAGAGTTAGAAAGCTACATATTGAATTAAAAATCATTGACGTGGATTTTATTGATGTGGATCTTCAAGCTCAACATTGTCGTGTTACTGCAAATCAACTTTCAACATTTTTCGACCTTGAGTGGTGACACTGAATAATAGTTTCATAATGATTTACACGAGTGGTGTTCGAATGTTAGATACATGGTACGAAAGCTGAAATTGACATAAACTACACGTCAATGCCCTGAAAATCAAGACACTAGAATTTCTAGGAGAGAAAAACAAAAGAATTCTTATATTTCAAAAATTGGAGAATGAGTACAAAATGAGAGAACAAGAGGTTTTATATGAGAGATATTACTTACTAATCAACTAATTCGCTAAAATGATTAGAGGATCAACTAAAAAAAATAAAAGAATGCCTAATTAGTCCCAAACATGCTTGGAGACCAATTAAAGGCTAAAAAGAAAATAAAAGAACTATAATAAAAGAAAGACTAATACAAAATATTAAAAATGACAATTAAACCCTAATGTGACCCATTTCCATCACTCTCCCCGTCTTCAAAAAAGTTCGTCCTCGAACTTGAAAGGTAAATGGTCAACGTGGTGATGCGTCTTTCCAAGAATTCTTCAATTTGATGCGGGAGACACCCACGTACGCGAGGGAGGGGATCGGCCACCAGAAGGGTGGTCCAAACTAGTGGAGAAGCCGGACGAGGCAGCAGAAGGCTGTTGGCGGTATCTTGGGTTGGGATTTGTCCTGTTTGCACCGGATTTAGGTCTGTGAGGGTAAAAGACTGTCGGTGGTACTGTATTTGCAGTTCGATGGCGGTGGAAGACTGAGCGGTTGTCTGAGTGGAGGTCCGGCCCAGTGGGGTTATGTTTTTGCCTTGGCCGGAAGTGTTTTCTTCTAGCCGATAGTTTTCCGGTGCCAGAAGGTGTTCGGATGGTTGGTAGGGTGTACTAGGGTTCTGTAATTTGGATAAAAAAAAGTTGAAAAATAGCATCCATTTGTTGTTTCATCTCACGACTGCTCTCTATCAATTCTCGATTGCTTTGTCTCAATTCTTGATTTGTTTGTCTAAACTCTTCGTTAATCTCATCTTGAATTCGTGTCGCCTTCTTCGGAGCCATTGAGAATGTAGGGCACGATTTGATATTACACACACAGCGATACACACTAACACTAATGTTTGGAGCAACGCCGGTTCTGATACCAATTTTGACGTGAACTACACGTCAATGACCTAAAAATCAAGACAATATATTTTCTAGGAGAGAAACAATGAGCTTATATTTCAAGAATTGGAGAATGAGTACAAAATGAGAGTACAAGAGGTATTTATATGAGAGATATTACTTGTTGATCAAGTAATTAGCTAAAATGACTAAAGGATCAACTAAAAAATAAAAGAATGCCTAATTATCTCCAAACATGCTTGGAGACCAATTTGAAGAGGCCCTTTTAATAAGTGTTTTAGGTTAAACCAACAAAATCAAATATTTTCAAGTTTATCTTCTTAAACCCTAAACATGCATCTAATCAATTTAACCCATTGAATAAATAAAGCATGCGGTAAAAAAAACAAATTCAGGAAAAAATTCTCGAAGGGAAAAACCTTTTATTTTCACTATAATTTGTAAAGAAACGGTTTACACTCGGATTACAGTGAAAATAAGATGACATACGAAAACCCGCAAGTGTCGGTCGATGTAGTCAGCAATGGAACACTCGCTTCAGCTCCACAAGAGCCGCAGTCCTAACTTCAGCAAGAAATACCGCAGCACTCCCAATTTGACCTCAGTTCGATGTAGGTTTATCCTCTCTACAAGGAGTCGAACAAAGTCTTCTTCTGAATGTGTTCAAGATCACAAACCTTTGGAATTATGATAATAGGATCTTGAATAAACAATGGATGAAACTAAACAGAATGGGAATTCTTAGAACTGTTCATCTCTGCATTGAAAACGTCTATGCAATGTAATATTTATATCTGAGCAAACCAGAGTCCAAAATAAATGAAACACAGAAATCGAGGCATCTCGTTCGAGCGACAAACGCTGTTGTCTGAACGACTAGCGCCGTCGTTCGAACGATTTTACATGTCGTTTGAACGGCAGTAAACCCTTTTCTATTTTTTTCATGATTATCCTTGTATAAAAACAAATTAGCTCAGATATAATTGAATGCGTTTTTCAAAACCTTAATTTTTAATTCCCAAAAATTAAAAATATTTAAATCATCCATTATTTAAACAACATTCTAAATCACATATTCCTTTGATTATTCATACCTGTGTGATCTTAGAATAACCAAAATGTGAAATTGCACCTTGACTTGACTTCTTCTCCATGGCTTCAATATGCAACTTCTTCAATCTCGAATTAATTACTAATCTAGACTCAATTTATTTTGTCCAGAATTAAGCCAAATATAAACAAATTAAATCTATAAGAAATTTGTGCTTACACAATTAAAGGCTAAAAAGAAAATATAAGAACTAAAATAAAATAAAGACTAATACAAATATTAAAAATGACAATTAAACCCTAATGTGACCCATTTCCATCAGAAATTAAGTAGTGGGAAGTTGTTTGAGAATAGATCTTTTTCAAGAATGATATTATCACTTAAATATTTTTCGTTATCGTCCAAGTTTTATGTTGGAGATTTATAAAAGTAGTCAGTAATTTGTATATAGCATACAATCTACATAATATTAAGGAATATTATAATATATTCATATTTTTATTATATTTCCTAACGCACCCGAATTCTAACTTTTTGAGATTTTTCGGATCGCCGCACCAGCACCGTGTCGCACCAGCACCTCGCACAATCAAGTTGGGGTCAATTAGGAAATCTTATTTAGGTTAATGTTGGACTTGCATTTATATATACCAGGAATAACACTAAGTGTGGGAATTAGAGAATTAAGAGTGGAATGTAACTTGGGCTTCATTTGGTCGAATTTGTAATTTTACTTGAATAAACTTGAAATCCAATTTGAGTTGCCCTTGAAATTTCACACAGGTTAATATGGAGTCTCCCTTTGGGACGAATTTGAGGTAATTTTAGTTGAATCTTGGCAACCACTAGGGCTAGCCTAATGGCTAGAGTTCTCATCCTCATGTAGAGGAGGTTGAGAATTCGATTCTCCCTCCTCTAAAAAAATGAGTTGAATCTCGGTTGGTATTGAATTTTAATTAAATTTGCATTTAATTAAGATTTGCAATTAATAAGAATCTCTGGCAACTGGTCACCCTCTAGGTCGTTCGGATTACCCGTGATCGACGTATGGAGTCAAACAGATAGAGACAGAGAGAGAAGCGGACAATGGAACGGTGGGGGGCCTAATTTATCGAAAAATATATATTACTTATTTGATTAGAGGAGGATATTTTATTATTGAGGCTTTCGGCTTGAATATTCTATAGCTTTTGTGTGTTCCACTGTGTATTTACGTGTTTACAACACATTTTTGGCAAAACCTTTTTCTCCACTCATCATTGGCCAGCCCAAGATCACTCCCATTTCGAATCGAAGTAATGCGAAAGAAAGAAAGATGAAGTTGAGAGGTGGTTTTACATAGCTTAAAGGCACCTTGAAGACAGTGGAGCCCTGTTGAAGGATCCAGTAAGAGGGTAGTTTAGATTAGATGGAGGTGTAACCCCTTTTGAGCACAATAATGATAAGTTAACCAGCAACACTATTGATTAATTACAAGACACGCAATCACAACTTAGCGAAGACAAACTCAATTTAAACTCACAAGTCTCTCGTGTATAACTCAAAAAGATAATAACGAAATCAGAAGTAACTCATTTAGAGGGAGAGAGAAGTAAGCACCCTAGATACACCTTGGCAGGCAGCCAAACACCCCAACCACCCTCAAGGATCTCTGTCAAGTATTAAAGCTTCGTAATAAATGACAATGGTGGGTATGACCTGTTGAAGTAGCCCCTTCGATAAAGCTGCCCCTCCTGAACGTAGAAACTCGGGGCCCTTCGCTTAAGTCCCATCGCATCAATTTTCTCTATTGGGACAACTCCATCTTTAATGAAGTCAATATAGGGTTGCCTCCAATCTGATTGAGCTTCAACGAAATGACATTCCGCTGCCTCGAAGAATAGTTGGCACTTATCGCACTTCCGTTGTAGCTCTGCTGCGTCCTGTTTCATTCTAGGCCAGAAATATCCCTCCCTTTGAATTCTCCTGTAAAGATGTATCTCAGTTGTTTCGCAGTGCTCTTCATGTGTTTTCTTCAACCTCCGCTCTGCTTCTTCTGGGCCGATGCATCTTGACAGCTATCCCCCTGCGTTTCTGAAATAAAGGATTCCCTGATTTGTAAAGTATTGGGTTAATTCCCTCAGCTCCATCGCTCCTTCCCCAGACTCCAGTTGTTTTCTAATCTCTCCCCTCCAGTCAGCGTCCTCCTCCATCAGCAGAATTGTTTGTACCACCGAAGGGGTTGTTCTTCGTTGGATCACAACTGTAGTTGTATCGTCTCTCATGACCATCTTCTAAGCAATGGTGGCATAGGCGATTCATCGTACGGGGATGTCTCTTGATCTTAGTCCGATGGAACTGGCTGAAATTCCTCTGAATGATTGTTCTATATGGTGCCAGACTTAGGTGTTTCAACGCATATTCTCCATTCGCCTGCTGAATCACCAAGTTCGAATCACCCTTGATGCACAGTGAACGAATTCCCCTTCGAAGGGCCTCCAGCAATCCCAGTACCAACGCCTCATACTCTGCTTCATTGTTGGAATAAGGGAAATCTAACTTATAGGAAAGACAAATCTCCTCCATTCCTCTTGAAAGGATAACCCCTTCTCTTTTCTTTTCAATCGAAGATCCATCGAACTGCATCGTCCCTTCTTCATCGCTCGTATCTAAGTGGTCGTCCTGCAAGTCGTCTCCTGGAATACTTTCTTTAGGTGGCTCAAACGTCCCAGACGGGAATATTGCCAAAAGATTTGCGTACGCCTGGCTCTTGATCGCGTGAGGAACCACGCACTTCAAGTTATATTCTGAGAGGATGAGGAACCACCTAGCTTCCCAACCAATCAATATAGTTCTTGCCAACAAAAACTTAATGGAATCACATCTTGTTACAATATGAATTGTAAAAGACAACATATAATGTCTAAGTTTTTGTGAGAGACTCCTGGTGAACCTCCTCCCACTTGAATTTTGTGTTATTTCGCAAAAGCTGCATCAATGGGTGTGTTATTTCGGCTAATCCAGGCACAAATCTCCTACGGTAGGAAACTTTGCCGAGGAAACTCTTCAGCTCCTTCGCCGTTATTAGACTTGGCATCTCCAAGATCGCTCGCTGTTTGTCCTGGTCCATCTGCACCCCATGTCGATCAACCAAGAAACCTAGAAACTTTCCACTTGTTACTCCGAAGACGCACGTCAGTGGTTTCATTTTTAGCTTATACTTCCTGCATCGGGCAAACACCTTCCTCAAATCGCTCAGATGGGACTCCTCCTTCCTCGATTTGATGACTAAATCATCTACATAGAATTCCACAAATTTGTGAAAGTGTCATGGAAAATGGCCATCATTGTTCTTTGGTAAGTAGCCCCAGCGTTTTTGAGCCCAAATGGCATCATTTTGTACATGAAATTGCCCAACGGGATTCTAAACGCCATCTTCTCAGCATCTGTGGGGTCCATCTTGATTTGGATATACCCCACGTATCCATCCATGAAGCTGTACATTTCGTGACCAGACGTTGCATCTATCAAGCTATCGATGGAGGGTAGGGGGAACTTGTCTTTGGGGCAAGCCCTATTCAAGTCTCTGAAATCCACGCAGATCCTTATTTGATTTTTGTCTTTCTTTCCCATTAGGACAATGCTAGACAACTAGATTGGGTGTTGTATCGATTTGATAAACCCCGCTGCCAACAAACGTTGGACCTCTTCCTTGATCTTTAAGTCCAGCTCCGGCTTGTAGGTCCTCGTTGCTTGCTTCACCGGAATGGCTGAAGGCATCACGTTCAACTTTTCGCAGCTCACTTCCTCATTCAGTCCTTCCATTTCTGTAAACATCTATGAACTCCCGAATCAACTCAACCAATGCCTATCGTTTCTCCTTACTGAGATCCTTCACGATGAAAATGGGCTTTGGATCCTCTTCCTTCGCCAGGTTTAACTGCTCCAGCTCTTGTGCCTGTGGCTTCGCTTGATCTGCCATGTAGTATGGTTCTTCGGCAACATCCTCCACAAACTCCTGTATATTGGAGTTGTCTATCACCATACATTACCCCCGTTGATCCACCAGAAAACACTTATATATCGGGTCAGCCTCATTATCGGCTTCTTCGGTCTCCCGTTCACACCATTATAACCGATAAACCACCTTTCCTTCTTCGGTAACAACCTTCTTGCACTATCTGTTGGCAGTTGCAACTGCCTTCCTCTTCTTCTTTCTAGAAGCCTCAGCAACTCTTCCTCCCGAAAATCGACTCAGCACACTTTGTCGTTGGACCTCATGCTCCATCGGATCCACTCTAGGCCTCATCCTGTCTTTGAGCTACTTTGAGATGTCTTGGGGACGAGGGACCACCTGGTGGGCTTGTTCTGCCATCACTCCTTTGCTTCTTGCAACTTTGTTATTCTGCTCATTCAAGGGCCCCATCCTTTCTCTGATCGAGGGAAACCATGCTCCCTCCATTCTCCTCGTTAGGACTCTGACGTCCTCTTCCAATTCTGTGTAAAACGCTGCATTTATCAGGTGAGCTTATTCGACAGCGAAGGTCCTCTTCGTAGCTCTAATGGTCACCTTCGTTCCTTTGATATTTGCCTTGGCGCATTGGTGATACGTCGAAGGAACTAGTCCTTGGTTGTGCATCCACACCCTTCCTATCAACAGATGGTTGGAAGTTGCCCTCTTTATCACGTGGAATTTGATGTGGGAACTCAGATTTCCCATCACGATCTCAACGTTCACATAACCAATGGACTTGGAAGACTGGTTGTCATAACCTGAAATCACCACAAAGGCATGGGGACTAACCTTTCCTCTAGAATATTAGCTGCGTGGAAAGAATTGATCGCATGATGTTGATGGAGGCTCCCCCATCCATAAGAGCCCTTGCAAAGCTAACTCCGTTGATGCTATCAGTGACATACAATGGCCTATTATGAGGGAATCTCACGGCCCTATCTGCATCGCTGAGAGTATCGAAGTAAACCAGTCCTTCTCTTTGCTTGTAACCTTTTGCTACAAGTCTTTCTTTATATATTTCAATTGAACCATCTGCTTTCATCTTCCGTTTGAAGATCCACTTGCAGCCTAAATGCTTGTTACCGGGTGGAAGATCTACCAGTTTCCATTTGTGGTTTTGCAGTATGGATTCAAGTTCACTATGAACAGCTTCTTTCCAATAAGAAGCCTCGGGTGAGGACATTGCTTCCTTAAACGTTTGTGGATCATTTTCTAAGAAATATGTTAAAAAATCTGGACAAAATGACGTTAACATCCTTGACCTTTTACTATGCCTGGGTTCATTCTCATTTATAGCATTATTATCTATAATCTCTTGATTGCTAGTTGTAGCATCATGACTTCTTTTATGTGAATTCGATTCACTTTGCATGTTATAAGGAAAACTATTTTCAAAAAAAGTAGCATCCCTAGAGTCAATAATAGTATTAACATGCACGTCGGGAATATCAGATTTATGGACAAGAAACCGATATGCACTACTATTTTTGGCATAACCTGACGTAAACTACACGTCAAAAGGCTCCTACAAATATCTAAACACACACTTTAGAGAGAGAAATACTCTTTTCAATTTCTAAATATAAGTCCAACTCAAATGAGGCTTATATGGAGCATTTAAAGGGGAGGAGTAGCTTAGGCTCCAAGATAAGGTCCTAATTACAAAAATGTCATTACGACTCCTTACCTTTAAATACTAAAACAAAACAACAGAAAATACAAAAATAAAGAAAAAGAACAAAAAGAATATAAACTACTAATATGCCAAAAACTGTAATTAAGGCATGCTGGGGAAGCTCCTCGGACGAGTCCAAATAGTCAGGTGGATGATCCATTCGCCAATAATGCGCGGCGTCGCGAAAGAGAGCAATCAGAAGCTCGGTGACCAAAATTGCTACAGTTGTAGTATCGGAAGGTAGGAGGCCCCCTTGGATGTGGAGCAGCGGAAGTAAGGACTGAAGCTTCCACTGGAGGAAGAACTGGGGCAGAAGCCGATGTGGGTGAAGTCCGTAAGGCCAGAAGAGCTGCGGGCGCTGTGTGGTAGGCCTCAACCTTGGCCACATACTCGACCGCCTTCAAGAAGGTCGTTATCTCCCTCAAGCCGAGATCGTGCTGAATGTATGCCTGCAGTCCCAATATATAGTGACTAATCCACTAATCCTCCATCTCGGAGAGGAGTGCTCGTGTGCACAAAAGCCGAAACTGCTCAGTGTACTCCATTACCGATGAGGTGTCCTGCCTTAGAGATTGAACTCGAGCAAAGAGGTCGCACTCATAGGTGGGAGGAATGAATGACGCCTGGAGTTCAACTTAAGCCATGTCTAGATAAAAGGCAATCCTGCCGCTGTCCAGCGGTAGCAGGGGTCGTTCCACCAAATCTGGATGAATCCTTGAAATTTGGTGACTACGAAGAGAATACAGGAGCGGTCTGGAACCCGCTTGTAATAAAAACCGTCTCCATCGACTCTAACCAATCAATCTTGGCATCCGGAGAGAATCGCCCATCAAACATGGGAACGTCAATGCGAATATCTCCATGGAGACTCCAGGGAAGAAACTGTAGAGCCATGGATAGTGGGCCCTCGCCCTGATGAGCATCAAATCCATCACATCACCTGGAACAGGGGGAATAACATCAACGGGGTGGAGTGGGGTGGTAGCTGTGCAGGTGGTGGATGAAGAGGCTGGACATGCTGGGGCACGAGAGGTGCCGGAGGAATGCGGGGATAGTGAGAACACATGCCAATCAAGTGGCCCCGCTCGCCACAATGGAAACAGTGTCGATCCCGTAATGGTGCAAAATAGTGGGCATCAAGTGGAAGTGGAGGTATCCACTCTAAAACCCTAGGGTGGCTATCCCCGAAATCAAAGAAGGATGAGGAGGAATTAAAGAGTAGTGATAGGACGTGGTGGGAGGGTATATGTTGCAACGGTGGAGGGTTAGGGTGTGTGACCCGTCGAGGGTCAAAGGAAATGGTGGGGGCGTGTGGGTAGTGTGAATCGGGGTCGGGAGGGTAATCGGGGGTTCCTTAATGATGGCCCAGGCCCACGGAGTAATCAAATAAACCGAAGAGGTGGGGGGATGACTCAATTTGCCCGATGGGTGGGAAAATAGGCTTGGGTGCTGAAATGAGGTGGAGGCACCCAAAAATGGAGGCAGATTAGGGTTGACATGTAAGGAATGTTTTTCGGGTTCAGGTAGGGATCGAGAGGAAGGTCTTGGGGGTTAAGAGTGATACAGGTGTGGGTTTGAGTGGGGTTGGGGGACCCGTAGGGTTTTCTGGTGTCGTGGTGGGAAAAAAGGGGGGCAAGGTGTCGACTGGTGGTGGAAAGGGTCGGACGGGGGTTTACAAAGGGGGGCGGCACTGTCTGGGTAGCCAAAGGGTTTCGGGGTGGTGCCGAGGTCGGAGTTAGGGTATCCGGAGCTGTAAGGTGGGTCAGTGGGTTAAGGACTCTTGTTCGAGCAATAGGGAGGGGGGTTTAAAGGGTTGGGGGCTAGGATTTGTGGCGTGGTGGTGGTTTTAGGTGGGGGGAAAGGTTTAGGCAGCAGGGCAGGGGTTGGGGATTAGGGTAAGGGCTAGGGTTTATGGTCCCTTTTGGATTAGGGTAGCAGGGACATTGGAGTTAGGGTTTAGGCCACTTGGGTGGGGGTGGGGATGTTATGGGCCGCGAGGAGTTGGACCATTTGTTGCTCGCCGCTTGTTGTTTGAACTCGAGATTCTCATCTTGTTGTTTGGATCTTTTGGGAGCGATTGAAGAATAGTGAACAATTTTTTTAATACAAATACACCGATACACCAAACACCAATGTGGAGCGACACCCGCTCTGATACCAATTTGACGTAAACTACATGTCAAAAAGCTCCTACAAATATCTAAGCACATTCTTTAGAGAGAGAAATACTCTTTTCTATTTCAAAATTCAAGTTTACCTCAAATGAAGCTTATATGTAGGTATTTAAAGGGGATGAGTAGTTTAGGCTCCAAGCTAAGGCCCTAATTACAAAAATGCCATTACTACTCCTTACCTTTAAATATTAAAACAAAACAAAAGAAAATTCAAAAATAAAGAAAAATAACAAAAAGAAAATAAACTACTAATATGCCCAAAAAAATGACAATAATGCCTTCGATTCACATCATAACCAATGAATATGCAATCAATGGTCTTTGGTCCTATCTTAACCTTTTTAGGTTTAGGTACCGCTACCTTTGCTAAACACCCACACACTTTCAAGTATGATGACCTTTTCATAATTCATAAGGTATATTGTGGGTTTTCTTACGAGTCATTTTGTTGAGAATATAGTTGGCAGAAAGCAACGCTTCCCCCACAATTTCAAACATGGCTTTATTTTTCCTTTAAAATGCAATGACTTTGACATATAAAGTCACGTGCTGCTATATTAATATTTATTTGAACCAACACATATATGTTCATTTCAAAGGTAAACCATTCTTTTTATTCTAAAGAAAAGTTTGTAGAAATAAGTTTCTCTACATCAGTAATTTCGACATTTAATGGTACATTCCTTATCATTCCATAAGCCTACAAATGCACTTGTGACAAAGCTTAGCATTAAACTCAAGGTGTGTCACACATTATATACGACTCAAAACCATTTAAACATATATTTTGATTATGGACTTTAAAAAGATCCTAATATAAAATATGTAATTTGGGTACTTGCCCTTCTTTGAGTTCACTAGTTGTGGAGTCTTGAGATTACACCTAAATCTTCAATGAGACCATAATATGATTCTTATACCCGTTATTTCAGTAAGCGGGATGTACAATTCAATTCATATCATAATTGTGAAAATCATTTTTGGGTGGAATTCACATGTAAATGGGTTTTTAGGACATGAACTCATAGAATTGATGTGTTAATGATAGGAATTGAAATCTGAAAGTAGGACCTCATATAGAAAAGATCAAATCTTGATGCAAAAAGATTGAGAATTCATGTTTTATTGTGATAGTGATGAGATTTTCACAACTTTTGGAAAATAATGATGAATCCCATACATTTGATCATGTGTAGATGAATTAATTATGAAAAGGGATGGATATCCTGTTTAAAACTTATGGGGAATGAGAATTCTAGAGGGAATTGAAATTGTGGGTGGTTTATATGGATTGAAACTTGCTGAAAATCGAAAATAGGAAGAACTGGGCTAATTTGCAAGGGCGAACCGGTTCGGCTGCCTGTTACAACCAGTTTTGCTTATTTGAGGGTTTTAGTTCGTGATTTAATTTTGGGTTAAAATTTTTGTGTTTGGGAACGAATTAGGACTTCTTAAAAAATTGTTTAACACGGATTAAATACCTTAGGATAATCGGGATACATCCTGGGTGAGATTTGGAGTATTTTGTGATGAATAATAATCGGGGAATTAAATAATGAATTGTGGAGAAAATTCAGTTAATGATTGGGATTTAATACGTGTCCAGAATATTATTTTTAAGTGATAAATTGATTAAATAAGTGAATCTTTAATAATTTAGAGCCGGGTTTAGACCTGGGATTTTAGCTAGTGCTACGAGGTACATGCACGGTTCGCCAGATTATTGGATATATAAACGGGTATAGAGATAGTATATATATGTGCATGATATACTTACATGAAACATACCTATCCTAGAGGATATGCTATCGATGGAGGTTGTGCACTGTGGGCGATCTCTCCTAGCAAATCCTAGAAGGTGTAGTATCGGTCCCCTGGGTCATAGGTCTGTCACACAACCACACTATGTGGGTTTAGAGTCTGGTTGGAGTAATGTGGCATGGTTATGCCCCATATATGTATGACCATGACCGCCTCCGGTTTTTGTTTATATTTTGAGTTCGGCGGTGAGATTCCGAACCAGTTGCCCAAGTAGGGTGCATTCCCCGGAGCTTGATAGCATGCTAGTGATTCACATCCGCAAGATAATGCTCTGGGGATTGCGGTTATACATATATAGTGAGTGATATATGTAGGTATACTTGTTGTGATATGAAAATACGTATATAGATCTGAAGAAAAATATATATGGGCATGAGATATTAAAGTGTAAATATTGAATTAATAACTAGTGAAACTCATTTGAACTGAGAGTTATTTGAACTGAATTGATAAATTATAATTGAGGATTAAAATTGTTGAATGTTATTCGAAATGAATTGATTAATTATAATTAAGAATTATAATTGTTAAGCAGTTGTGAAAGCTAATTATATAAACTACGCGTTACATAGGGTAGCGTATGGGACTAAGTTTGACAGTGAGACTAGTTAGGCTGGGTAGCATAGCTAGGATGTTAAAATACATTCGTTAGGTGCACGCTATAGTTGAGGTGTGAGTATTATCTCATGGGAGTGCGACACCAGTTTAACTATGAAAGAATGTACACATATTTATTAATGCACATATTTATTAATGCATTTTAATTACTTGCTAAATATTTTCAAAAGGTTTTTGGGCTCTAACCCGTATCAAAATATTTTCCAAAAACTTTTAGGTGTCCAGCTACAGGGACACCAAGCATGATTATCATTTCCAGGTCATCGAAGCTGCAGCAAGGAGCGGACCCACCATAGGCCAAGGCGGGGCGACCGCCCCAGTTTAAATTATATATAAAAAAGGGGGGGTTGGTAAAAATTCCAACTTAAAGGTTACCTCTTATTATTTACAAAGATGAGGATGTAAATGTGTAATTAATAAAAAAAAAACTCAAACGTTTGTACTATAAAGACACGCACGACAAACAACAAAACCCCAAACCCTATCTCATATTCTCTTCTTCTCCTCTCAGTCGCGGCTACCTCACCTCATCTATAACTTTTTCTTTCTTTTCCTCCTTTTCATTCACTTTCTTTAAAACTATAATCTTTGCGTGTTTGTGCCTTATTTTTTTCATGTAAGACAAAAGCTTTTCAAATTCAACGACTCCTTCAATTGTTATAGTTTGTGAGCCTTGTTGTCTATTTTAACACGGTGTATACCCGCATTTGTCGACATCCAATTTGTGAACTTTTAACGAGCCTTTTTGTCTGTTTTAATTTATGTTAGATTTATGCCCAAATACTAATTTATCTAAGATAATTAACTTAATTAATATATGATAAAACTTTGATTTATGCCCAAATTACAGATTTATGTTAGATTTATGCCCAAATTGCTCAAATATATGTTAGTTTAAATTAGTTTGATTTTTCAGCCCCTAAGTTTATGAATATTTAAATTAGATTAATTTTTCAGCCCCTAAGCATTAGTTTGCTAAGGTTGGCTTGTTAGGGTAATATTATGTTGAAATATTATATATAACAAAATCCACAAACAAAGTGGGAGTCCAAATTTAATGGGGTTCTTTTGGGGTGGTAAAAAATGGTTCTCAGGTTCTTTTTAGGGAGAATGTCTCCATGGCAGGGTTTTGTAGAGATTCAACGGAGTCTTCATCAAGCTGCTTCTGTTCCATCAAGTATGATTGGGTTGAACCTTAATGGTGTCAGGTGAGTTAACTCATTTTCATACTTCACATTAAGCAAAATTCAATTGTTATCACTACTAAAATTTGGGTATTGTGAATATTTATTAAGCGTTGTTTATTTCTTGAATATAATTAGGTATTGTTAATGATGATTGAGATTAGTTATTTGGGCAGCTATAATTTGTATATAACTCGAAATAACCCAAAAAAAAATCACCTCGGGGCCCCCGAACCCCCGGCACCACTCGAATCTTTCGCCCCCCTTGACCAAAAATCCTGGATCCTCCACTAGCGGCAGCTGCTATGGAGTGTTGCAGGGATTGTTTAGCCATTTTCTATCTTTGAGTAACTAGATAAAATTTAGTCGGTTATTATCCGGGCATGTCGCCCAATGTTAGTTTTTATTTCAGTTTTAATGGATTATTGTATTAAATTGTAATCCGATGGTTTATTCGGTTAACGGTTTTTATTTTATTTCAGTATTCAGATTTATTTATGTGATTGTGGATTTGAATATTTATCTGGCATAGTTTATGGTGAATGATTTAAGTTTAAAATTGACACGCGGCTTGATTAAATAATGAATGGTTAGTAATTAAGTGGATTTTTAACAGTGGTGCTATGAAAGAGCCAAATGAGATTCCTATTTATTTTAGTAAAGGGATGGCCACCCATTATTTTAATAAGCGGGGTGCCACACAAGTGTAGTGGAATGAGGAATAGAATGGCGGAACGCACAAAGGACACAAAAAAACCGTTCCAGGAACCAAAAATACAGAGATAGAGGACCCGCTTGAGGAGGAGGTGCAGCAGGAAGACTTGATAGCCTGAGTCCATGTGGCACCGAAAACCAAAGGAAAACCCCTTCAAACTCGGGGCCGAACTTCCTCGAGAGGAGGGTAATGTAGAGAGAGAGAGAGAGAGAGAGAAGCAGCTAAAAACAAGTTGGAGATGGAGGAAAGAGAAAAAATTATTTAGTTAGGATAATTAGTAATAGAAATCAGATTTTATTGGGTTTATCTAGGATTATCTATTACTTATTCCCAGTGTTCTAAAAGGCGCGTCTAGGCTTAAGGCTTGGGAAAAACGCCCCGCCTTGAGCCTTATACGCCTTGTTCTTGGTAAAAGGCTTAAAGCTCACTTTATTTAAAACAAAATCGCTTAAGTGAAACGATATCGCCTTTTAAAGACTTTTTAAAAAAACAGACCAATATCTCATTCAAAATAATCAAATGACAAATGAATCCCAAACCTCTCTACCTCTCGTCCAAAAAAACGTGCGTTTTTTGTTTTTTTCTTAGTATTTAAAAAAAATAGCATTTTAGTTTGCATATATTCAGGCATATTTTAAGGTATGTACCATTTTAGTACTTTTTATAGCCGTGTGTTATAATTAAAAATGTTAAAAATATATTAAAAAATGCCTAAACGCCTTTTCACTCCTAAGGCCTGTCTAGGTTTCTACCTCGATCACGCACCGTGTTTTTTATAACCTTACTTATTTCATTAGAGTAGCACAATTATTATTTTGCCTATATTTCGGTTACATCTTGTAAATAACCCTTATTAATAAGATTTCTGAATTTTGTATTCCTTCTATGTGTGTTTCATTCAAGGGATGAAAATGAGGCGAGCCGAGCCGAGCTTAAGGTTGCTCAAGCTTGGTTTGTAAATGTAAACTAGCCTAAAAGTATGTTCAAGCTCGGTTCATTTATCTTACGATTCAAGCTCGAACGAGCTTCTAAGCAAATAAATACGAGCCGAGCTCGAGTAGCTTGGCTATTTTACACTAGTTTAGTATGGATATCGGTGATCGAGCTGAATCCGAGCCGAGCTCAATAAGATAACGAGATTTAACTTTTGTTCAAGCTTGGCTCATTTATTTTATGAGCTAGTCTCGAGCGAGCTTTTTCCCGAACAAACACGATCCGAACTCGAGTAGCTTGGTTCATTTTACAGCCCTATTACATACTTACGTTACGTGTTTACGTCACAAACTTTTGACAACCCCTTTTCTCCACTCAGCATTATATGGTCAGCCCAAGACTACTCCCATTTCATATCAGAGGGTGATGCAAAAGAAAGAAATGACGCTTGAGAGGTGATTTTACATCGCTTAAGGCACCTTGAAGAAAGCAGAACACTCTTGAAGGATCCAGTGAAGAACTCAAAGGGAGTTACCGGGAGATTCTTGAAGTCCTTTCATACTGCTACCATTCTTTTTAATGGATTTGGTGTGGGGGGGAAATGGAGATAAATATGTCATCTATGCATTTTCTTATGACATGAGGGGAAATAAAGATGGTGGTGAATCCTTAAACTTTAAATGGGGCTACATTTGAGGTAGGGTTTAAATACTAGTTTTTCTATAAATAAATTGAAATCCTGTTCATAAATGTACACATATATCTAGTTCTTCATGTGTCACTAGTATGTATATATTTTTACTCATACACATAAAACTCCTTGGCTTGTTAACAAAGGATAGATATCTCATGCTTATTAAGATTTATAAGTAGTTAAAAAACTGCATAGCTTGTCAAAAATGGCATGCCTATTAAGGTTTATAAGTAGTTTAATATTGTTTAAAGATATTATTCAAGATATTTTCCTCATGATAAAGAAGACTTTGCCTGCTTAGTTTAAACCCTTGATTTGCATATTAAGACGTGAATAATGTCAAAGTTTTCATGTTAAAAAATGGTACGTAAGTGTAGTAAAATGACGTAATGGGAAATGGCCTTGAAATGAGTTAAAAGTGTTGGTCCCAAAGTACTTGTGTTATTCTCCGCACAAGTCAACCATTGCGTTAGCTCAGTCGCAAGAGTAAAAAATAGGAGCTAAAAGAGGTCTTAATCGATCCGATGCCCATGCCTGCCGTGCCGCTCCTGCTAATAAGGTAGTCAAAACTTAGGTATGGGTGGGAGACTTGAGTGGGACCTTGTGTTGGAGTTTAGTACTAATTATGGCGTCAAAAGTAAAAAATATTATTTGGCAAATCTAACCCAATAGATATGAGGTTAATAATAAAAATAAATGAATTTCATCATTCTAGCGAGTAGCAGAATTTCATGAGGTCCTTCCCTCGAACAACCCAGCAAAACTTGGTAAAATTATAGTTTCTAGCTCTGGTGGGCACGTGTAAATCATAGTTCGACCCTAACTCAGTCAAAATATATGTTATATGCATATCTAATTGTTAACCTTACTCAAGTATGTGTATTATCCTTCCCTACTGGACTTTATGTTCACCCACTTTCTTAAACTTCCAAAAATGTGTGGCAAGGATTAATGAGTTGATATGGGCAAGATTTGAGAGGGGTATTATAGGCTTAGATGCGCTGATAACTAGGACAGACAGGAATGCCAATGGGACTCTTACATTTTAAATTATGACCACTTGAACAACCTAAACGTCGCTTTTTACGAGTTAGTAGTAGTTCAATTAGACCCTGCACGCTTATTGGTAAAAATGAAGTAGTAACTGAACTATTGAATCACATTTCACACTTTGGTCCGGGTCAGGTCAGCCTCAGGTGACCAATTATCCAGACCTGTGATGATTGTTCTACTGTTGGGTCTCAAAAACAAAAATAAAATAAAAAAGATGAAGTAAGAAGACACTCATTCCAGATTAAGCAGGGGGACAACAAAGAGGATGAAGAGAGGTGGATAAGTGGGACCCATGAAACAGAAATTGTTACCAGCCTTCCAATCAATGACAATGCAATCTAAACTAGGCTCATTAATTTCAATAAAAATTTGAAAAAAAAAATAAACGAAGAAAGATAAGTAAGAAGACAAAAACAAAGTGAGCAAATCAGAATATAGAAAAGCATTAAAGCCATGGCTGCATCCACACCCTCTAGAACACCAGCATCAAAGCTATCACCTCGAGCTCTCAATCAATCTCTTGTATCTGTGAGTTCAAAGTTGGTAGGTTATCTATTAATTTTGGAAAGGTATCTGTAACTTTGTTAAGATATCTGCGAACTATGGTAACATTTTTTGGTAGTTCATAAAGTAACTGTGACTTGTGGTAAGGTATCTGTGAATTTTAGTAAGTTATCAGCAAATTAGAAAGTAATTTGTGACATAAGGTATTTGAGAAGTTCTAAATGTATGAGTTGACTTAATAAGATATTGTGAACTTTGTAAGGCAGATATATAAATTTCACAAGGTATCTGTGTATTTTGGTAAGGTGACAGTGCTTTTGTAAGGTATATATGAATTTTGGTTCAGGCATATATTATTTTATATGCATCTTTTGGTAAGGTATCAGTATTTTAGTAAAGTGTGTGATCTTGATAAAATATCTGGATCACATCCAATTACTTGTCTTTACGAAGGGGCTTCTCTTGAAGCACAAAAACAATTGGGCTTCATTCATTAGGGATGTTTTACAAGGGCCCTCTCTCTAATTCTCTATTGTCTTTCATTATGGGAATTATTTTCCTGCATAGAACATTTTATTTTAAAAAAAAAAAAACAGATCGTTGAAGTGCAGGCAATTCCATAATTTTAACTTTCGTCAAATTGATATAATCTTTCATTTTACTTTATTTTTAGTTTTTTTTTTTTTTCAATGTTCACAACAATAAGGAAATTTTTATAGGTAAGTTCAAGGACAGGAGATTTTTAGAACCTCAACTCTACAAATGATAGAAAATCAATTCTGTTTTAAGCCATTAAGCATTTTGAAGACATAATGTTAACATCTTAACAGAAAGTTTGAATTAGAAACCAATAACTGAAAGTTCAGGCAAAGGCAGAAGGAAATTAATGTACCATAAGAAACATGGCAGTCCACACTTTCTGATTCTGGCGCTTACGAAAAATATACAATTCACCAATTGCTGTTAAGATATTTGTCACGTTCTTCAGAATCGTCACCATTGCAATATTTATGTATTTCAAACTGAAAAGATTCACCAGACAATATCAAGAATGAACTGTCAAGTAGAATTCCAATTTTAAAAGGGTCCTATTTTTAATTTTCCCCTAGTTAATAATACGATATAAGACCTCCCTCTAGAAAATTAAATATTATGGATGCCGCAATTTACAAGTGGTGTTGATTTTTCAATTAGAAAAGAACTTCTTTAACCAAAATAATCTCATCTTACCCTTTACCCACCTTGAAAGAAAATGGGGGGAAAAAAGAAAAAGAAGAAAAACTAAACCTAACACTACCCCTAAGCCTTACCACCAGCATCACCCATGAATCTGTCTTCTCCGGCGAGACTTATCTTCTCCACTCAGAAACGAAGAAGTAAGACTAGTAATATTCTCAAAAGCATACAGCACTGTATGAAACCACAGTTTCGTCTTTTCCAGCGACTAACAACAATATCAATTTCATATGCCTAGATCTGAGATGCCAATAACTTTTGTCGCTGACAAATAAATCCAAAAACATTACAAAATGGGCAAAGAATAGATTTGATGAGACCGCTGTGACGCCATCACTCCTAGTAGAGGAGGTGAAAAAGTCTAATGACAATGGTGCAAATGGCTTCCACAGCAATGTAGTATCGACAAGAAAGATTTTTGAATCAGACATGAGGGTGTCTTCTTCTTTCGCTTCACAATGTGTGTGTATGTACATAGCTCTGTGTGCTCATGTGTACAGACACAGCCGCGATAGTGAGAGATATAGGTGTCCGGTGCGATCCAATAAAAATGATGAGATAATGACAATCTCGGTTGAAGAAATTTGAGCCTAGATCACCCAGTCATTGAGATAAAAAACAGACTTCCATGGTGCGATGTTTTTTTATTAATGCATCAGAGGATTGAAGGGTGTTTGGGCAGCGATTCAAAAAGGGAGATGTCAATAGTAGCATTTAGGTGAGGAATCCTTGGATTTTCTGCGGGCGATAGTGGTGCACTGGTGGCTATAAGGGTTAGGGTTAGAGTTGGGGTTAGTTAGATTTAGTCTGTTTTTAGTTTGTTAGAACGAACAAAAAAAGGGGTATTCTGTCCAAAAAAGTTATTTTCTAGCAAAATATTAGTGTCATCTGAAAATAGGGCATATCCTTAATTTATAGTTTTTTAGGGGTTATGTCTAATATATTATTAACCGTAACTTCAATTAAACTTTACTTGAACTGTAAAATAGTATGATATATTGCTGTTTTTAGCACCATTATGATCCTTATGATTCGCATTTACTAATGTTCAATCTAGTCCAACATTTCAATTGTTGCATACAAAATAGGTAATATGAATTGTTAATCAGAACGTACCTATACATGCCTGATACAAGCATGGTTACGAATATAACATTGACAGGAATCCACAACTTAATCAACTTCCAACTGAGCTTCTCCACTGAAACTGCTCCACAGAAACCCAAAATAACAACTACTAGAGAACTGATTAAATTCTGCAGGATGTACAGATACAATATTATGTTCCATAAGGGTGATATCGCGCCATTATTGTTATCACAGAAGGGGGAAAGGAATGAAAAATTAGAGTTGGGATACATTAAAGCTATCAATATGTGGACTCAATTAAATAGAGCATGGACCAAATCATAGCTGGGAAACAATATTGTAAGAAACATGTAGATAGATGTACATAAAAGACTTTTGTGTATATTACCCTTACAGGAACTAAATACGTCATGAGAAGTGATACCTGATAAAACATCAATGATACTCCTGCATTGAAAGCATAACTTGATAGAACAATTTTGTTTAGCAAAATCATGCTGCAAGAAGAAATGCAGTATGCTGTTCCAGATACTAGAGGTCCCGCTTTTCTTCCAGATTCATGCTGCCTTTTTTCATCGCTATCTAATTCAAGATTAGCTCTGTCACCTTGTGCTATTCGATTCCCTCTGAAAAACCTGCTCGAAGAAAGTAGAACTGATAGGTTCAAGATAGTTATCTAATGACGGTGTAGTGAAGGTAATCATTGTGATGATAGAAAATAACTTCTAACAGTCACTTAAATACTCATGTCTCATGCCATATTAAATGAAGAGCTTTTTAATGGTTCTGGTGGTTGTTAATAGCAGAACAACTATGCTTATTAGACCATAGATTAATGAAGTTATTCGGAAGAAAGAAATTAAGAGAAGCTTAAAATCAAGGCTGCAGTACACAAATGTATACACAGTAGTATTACCAGAATTTTATTTACTAAAACACCTAGGGTGAGTTCGATAGAAAAGATGAATATGCAAATTTTTCTAATACAAATTTTTCCAAGTCAATTTTTCCATGGAATGCTTTGATAAAATAAAATTTGCTCTTTTATGAGTTATTGTAGTTAGTGTAAAAATATCGAAAAGAATGAGTTTAGATAGGCCAAAACAATGAAAATTTGCCTTGGAACAATTTTTTTTTTCTTTGGAGGAAGGTAAAATAATAGAAGTTGGAAAATGCAAATTTTCATCCTTTAATAATAATAATTTGTATGTTCTTGATGGGCGGAAAAAAAATTCTAAGGCAAATTTTTGCCATCAAACACCACCAAAGTTGAGAAATATGGAACCTATTACATTTTCCATGGCAAATGTTGCTTATCAAACACACCCCTAATAATTAAGTGAAGCAACAAGACAGATGATAAGTGCTTAATGAAGTGCAGACCACAAATTTGAATTTCCTAGGATACGAAAAATCATGTGGGGCCACCGGCCAACGTCCCTTGGATACGTCCCAGTCGTTCAGATCAATGTTACCTAAAACGTGAATCGTTTGTCTACATGGAACAGGTAAGGGAACACGGTATGCCATACCCTTTAAAATGCGGTACGATGGGGGTAGGCTTATGTTTATCATTTTGTTGAAATGAGTTGGGGCCTTTCAAAGCACTACATTTATTAACAAGTTAAAATAATAAATATTTTATAATATTCTTAATATACAAAAGTTCTTTATTCACCTTTGAGATTTCGCATATAAGAATTTTATACATTAACAATTATATCCGACACTTTTCAAAAAAAAAATCCTGAAAAAACCTAGTCTATTATTATTAGACTCTAGCGCATTATAAATTCACTATTTCTAATATTTGAGATCCTAATAAACAAATATGCACTACACCAAAAACAGCAATTTGGCACACCTTAATATTAAAAATCTGGCACTGTTTAAAACTGTGCCAAATTCTGGCACGGTTTAATGACAATCTGGCACACTTTAAAACAGTGCCAAAATTTGGCACTATTTAAAAGCGTGCCAAAATTGAGTACACTTTCACTAAAATATAAAATGACCTAAAAAAAATAAATTTCACTCAGTTTCCTATCCCGCTCTCGTCCCTTTCATTCCCAAACCTTCCCGCTCATCTCTTTGGTACACCTTCGCTCAACTCTCTCTCTCTGTTTCTCATTGTTGTTGTGTTTTGGTACACCACCGCTCAGCTCTCCCCCTCTCTCATTGTTGCTCCTCTCTCTCTCTCTCTCTCTCTCTCTCTCTGTGCTCAGCTCTATCACCCATATTTTCAGGGAATTTTCTATCACCCATATTTTAAAAGCATCTTTTTTAACAGAAGTCTTTACAAATACAACCAAAGTCTTAACCGAAGTCACGGGTCTCCCGGTTTGAGAATATGAAGATAATTTGAAAATATCTAGATTAGTCTTAAAAATAAGCCGTTTGAGCGTGAAAACCCAAACTAGCTGCCAAACGCCCCGTAAGAGGCACAAACACCTTGCACGGGACCCACGTAACTTGTAGGAACTGACCGCGTAGTCACGGGTCTCCCGGTTTGAGAATATAATGATAATTTCAAAATATCTAAATTAAGCTTAAAAAGGGTGAAAACCCAAACCATCCGTCAAATGGCCCCGTAAGAGGCAAGAACACCTCACACGGGACCAATGTAACTTATAGGAACTGACCGCGTAATCGCAGATCTCCCGGTTTGAGAATATGACGATAATTTGAAAATATCTAGATTTGGCTTAAAAACAAGTCGTTTGAGAGTGAAAACCCAAACCAACCGCCAAACAGTCCCGTACGAGGCACGAACACCTCGCACGAGACCAATGTATCTTGTAGGAACTGACCGCGTAGTCGCGGGTCTCCCGGTTTGAGAATATGACGATAATTTGGAAATATCTAAATTAGGCTTAAAAACAAGCCATTTGAGCGTGAAAATCCAAACTAGCCGCCAAACGGCCCCGTAAGAGGCACGAACACCTCACAACATGGGACCAATGTAACTTGTAGGAACTGACCGCGTAGTCACGGGTTTCCCGGTTTGAGAATATGACGATAATTTGAAAATATCTAGATTAAGGTTAAAAACAAGCCGTTTGAGGGTGAAAACCCAAACCCGCCGCCAAACGGCTCCGTAAGAGGCAGGAACACCTCGCACGGGACCAATGTAACTTATAGGAACTGACCGCGTAATCGCGGGTCTCCCGGTTTGAGAATATGACGATAATTTGAAAATATCTAGATTAGGCTTAAAAACAAGTCGTTTGAGGGTGAAAACCCAAACCATCCTCCAAACAGTCCCGTAAGAGGCACGAACACCTCGCACGAGACCAATGTATCTTGTAGGAACTGACCGCGTAGTCGCGGGTCTCCCGGTTTGAGAATATGACGATAATTTGAAAATATTTAAATTAGGCTTAAAAACAAGCCATTTGAGCGTGAAAATCCAAACCAGCAGCCAAACGGCCCCGTAAGAAGCACAAACACCTCACACGGGACCAATGTAACTTGTAGGAACTGACCGCATAGTCACGGGTCTCCCGGTTTGAGAATATGACGATAATTTGAAAATATTTAGATTTGGGTTAAAAACAAGTCGTTTGAGGGTAAAAACCCAAACCAACCGCCAAACGGCCCTGTAAGAGGCACGACACCGCGCACGGGACCAATGTAACTTGTAGGAACTGACAGCGTAATCGCGGGTTTCCCGGTTTGAGAATATGACGATAATTTGAAAATATCTAGATTAGGCTTAAAAACAAGTCGTTTGAGGGTGAAAACCCAAACCAGCCGCCAAACGGCCCCGCAAGAGGCACGAACACCTCGCACGGGACCAATGTAACTTGTAGAAACTGACCGTGTAGTCGTGGGTCTCCCGGTTTGAGAATATGACGATAATGTGGAAATATCTATATTAGGCTTAAAAACAAGCCGTTTGAGGGTGAAAATCCAAACCAGCCGCCAAACGATCCCGTAAGGCGCACGAACACCTCGCAAGGGACCAATGTAACTTATAGGAACTGACAGCGTAGCCACGGGCCTCTCAGTTTGAGAATATGACGATACTTTGAAAATATATATATTAGGCTTAGAAACAAGCCGTTGAAGGGTGGAAACCCAAATCAGCCCCAAAACGACCCCGTAAGAGGTAATAACACCTCGCACGGGACCAATGTAACTCATAAGAACTGACCGCGTAGTAACGGGCCTCTCGGTTTGAGAATATGACAATAATTTGATAATATATGGATTAGGCTTAAAAACAAGCAGTTGAAGGGTGAAAACCCAAACCAGCCCCCGAACGATCCCGTAAAAAGCACTAACACCTCACACGAGACCAATGTAACTCGTAGAAAATGATCAGATAGTCATAACTTGTGTAAGATTTTCAATTTTAGAATATAATAATAATTGCAACTCCTATATGTAATTTTTTAGCTTGAGTAAGCTTTTTTTATAAATTACTTGGTTACTAATATCGTCTCTTTTTTGTATTCTATTTTTTTTTTGCAGGATAACATTTTATCGTTAGCATTTATTCACGTGGAACACACAGAGAAGTCAATGGTTTACAACATGGGGTTTATTTATTTAATGTCGTTAATATTCATGATTCTATTTTTTTTTTGTTATGGCCGTGAGGGCTTTTGTAGTTTTGTTGTTAACTTATATGGCCTTGCGGGCTTTTGTAAGTTTATTGTTATATTTTGTGGCCGTGCAGACTTTATATTATGCAGGTTTTATATTAGCAGGTTTTAGAATGTCCAGAAAATAGAGGAAACTCTGCCCAATTTTTTTTTGTCTGTGAACTACTAAAGACTTGTAATATATTGAAGTTTGTATGTACATTAGTTTATCAACAACGTGCAAGATTTGCAATTTGTGAATTTTCTTGTTTTCAAATAATTAATTTTTTTTTCTTTTATCCAAAAATTTGGCACAGTTCAAAACCGTGCCAAAAGTGTATAAAATTTTGGCACGGTTTTGAACTATGCCAAATTTGTATGAAAATGTGCTCAATCTGGCACAGTTCAAATTGTGCCAGAAATATCAAATTCTAGCACGGTTTAAAAGTGTGCCGGAAGTGTTCATATTTGGTCAAATCTGGCACACTTTTAAACCGTGCCAGAAAAAAATGGCCATTTTGGAACACCTGATTCTGGCACAGTTCAAAACCGTGCCAGATTCCTGTTTTTGGTGTAGTGATGAGGGAAAAAACATGAAAATATTTCTCGTATCACTAATCTTAGTGTATTGGAACGGAAGTGTAACATCATGGTTCAAAGTCTTGGCATTGGTCCCGGTATCAGACACCCGATTTTCAATTCGATCGCGGTATCGAGCGATACGCAAAAATACGCTATTTAGTGAGCGCAAAAAATTCCGAAAAAAATATATAAAATTTACAAAAAAATAAGACTAATAATGTGTACCAATCAGATATCTTCAAACCATCATTTAATATGCATTGCATTGTACAATTGGTTTTACTGAAGCGCGGCGGACTTGGCATATTGCTAATGTACTAATTTTTATTTTTATTTTTAATCACTTAAAATCTCTATATAATTATATATTAGTGACTAAATGTTGATTTTAATTTATATAAGTGGAAGAGGATGTTTGATTTTCATGGACGAGACTGGACTTATGGAGATTCTTTTTTCCCCCAATCTTTGTCTCGTCCGTTTTTAGACATCATTATGTGACATTATATTTTGATAGGATGTTTTGTTCCAAGTTCAAATATTTTTATGTACGGTGACTGTTATTAGTTTTATGTTAGTAAAAAGGGCAAACCTAGTGCACGAGGCTCCCGCCACTGCGGGGTATTGGTATTAGTTTGATGTTAGTGATATTTTAATTTTATTGCAATTGTTTAATTCAATCTTTATGTAAAATTGTTTTGCATATATATGTTGTGTACAAACTTGCATAGGTAGTGTTTAATGTTACAATATATTTTAAACAACAAAGAAATATGGTAAAAGATTAATATTCTATCACAAAATAAAAGAAAATGTCACAATGGTCAAATCATGATGCAAAAAAATTTCATGTTGCTCACGAACATTATATAATGTTGCAACAATTTTCTCAACATTTTTTATTTTTTTGTACAAAAAAAATGCCTTGAAAAAAGAAATGTTCTACATAACATTTTTCTACAAATAAAATAAAAAAATGTTGAAGTACCAAAAAAAATGGGCCATTTAAATCGGTTGTCTCGGCCGATATCTCGGAGAGACGTCTTGGAATCGGTTGTCTCGGCTGATATCTCGGCGAGACAACACGAATCAGTGTATTTTTTGAAACGTGTCTCGGTATCGTATCGCCACCCTCCGATTCCGAGTTGAACCGTGTGTAACATGGTCCGAAACGTAAACGTGCCCACCAACACATAAATCGCTAGGGTGTCGGCATTCCCCGGTAACTATGGTTCAGATTGGGAGATATGCACGCGCCCTTAGTGATTAGTAGTGTCAAGGAACCGGAAACCCCAAGTAAATAATATGTGTGTGTACCTAGTAAAGTCATATCAGGTTTATGTCAAATTTCATTTGAAAATCGTCACCCGTATAAAGGAAGATAAATTCATTGCAAATCATCATAGCACGTACGAAAATAGTTTATGATACAAGAATTTTGGGGCACGATGAAAAATAAAATATTGAATATGAAAAATATTAATTACTCCACCTCTCGCTTGTTGCTCTGCTCTCTGCTGTTGACACATTACTTGACCATGTTCTTGTACTAAGAAAACCATCAAGGATCTTGTGCATCACATTCACCTTCTCACCAATTGCACCCTTCCCATTTGAAGAGCTGAAATTTGATTCTTTACCATGATGGCAGATAATTCCGTCTAACTTGAATTCAGTTGACATTGAGCTGACCTGCCATTGACCATAACAATTAAAGAAAACGAATTGAACTTTTGTACATAAATACTACATGTATACAAGATCGCCAAAAAAATTCTTAAGAAATTCAGTGTAAAATCAGATATAAACTTGTTAATCAATATAGAGAAAACATAAAAATGCTTCGAAATCATTAAAACGCAGAACCACAATTTAGAGCAACTGACATACTCCAACTCATGCTGTTAGGCAAAATGGAATTCAGCATATTGGTAAAAGATTTGCATTTAGTATACAAATGGTGTATCAATTGGATTAAACTAAGTCGAACACATTGACAAGACATAACATAACCATACAAAAGTTACTGAATATCCATCAAAACCAGTCATGTAAATGAACAATAATTAGGATATAAACAAAAGATAAGCAGCTGTTACCAGTTAAGTTAGTTTGTAAATGAGTTCCTGATTGGATAAATGTCATAAAACTAGTTCACTATATATAGTCAGTTAAATAGTAAAATAGTAACAACGGCCTTACAAAGGGAAAGTAAAATAGTAAAAAGATACAAGTGTATTACCATATTGAAATCATCTAAATCATTGAGAGTGGATGAGGAAAAGGTCAGGAGAAAGACGTGAATGTGAATTGTTTTAGGATACACGCAAAGCAGAAGAAAGGCCGGAGGTGTGGATCGGAGTAACAAATTTAAAAATGGAAAGGGGTGCACTGAAACCGATGAAGGTAGGAGAGAAAAGGAGTGAGTGGCGAGATTCCAGGGGGTGAGAACCGCCCAAGCAGGTGAGTTCCCAAATTGGGACGGTTTTCGAGGTGCCATCAAACTCGAATGCTTCCATTGATACGTTCTCAAGCCTCCTTTTTTTCTTGTACATATACTTTGTGTTTTTTATCAAATTAAACGAGGAAACAAATCACGTTGTGAAATTAAAATTTATAAATGAAGAATACGGTTGAGTCGAGTATTAGATAAAAAAAATTTAAGATAAAGCGTACTTATGATATTGAACAATAAGCGTATTGCTCTTAGAATAAAACGGTTTCGACACGTGTAATGCTCTCTTTGACTCAATTAGGAACGTAAATTATTGAAAAGGTATTTTTTTATCTTTTTCAAAATGAACACAAGTCTTGTATTTATTAAAACTAATATGTTCTTTCATGGAAAGATATCTTTTTTTTATTAAAGAGTCAGTTTATGGACGTATTTCATTAACAGTCATAACTAATGGTGAACAATCACGGCCTTTAGTGATGGCTCCGAAAAAAGTCACTATGCATAGCGAACAGTCGCAACCTTTAGCGACAGTTCAGAAAATTCCCCTAGAAATAAATTTCCCAATAAATTCATAAATAAACCAAATTTCTTATTCATCACTTGTCCATTTTTAACACGTGAATATACCACGTGATTCATCTTGCTACAAGGAACACGTACGTACTTAGTCCCACCGCGTTTGATGTGTGGGTTCCACTTTTATAATAGCTCAAAGTTTACCAATATATTAATTTGATCAAAATACTAATTTGTGAAAAAAATAATATCTTTCAACCAATGAAATTTGGATGAAAAATCAAATGAACATGATGAAAAATTAGGGAGAGGATGAGTGGAAAAAAGATAAAGATAGCTTAGCTTTGAATCTTTCCTGCTGAGAGATTATCGGGTTTACTGGTCAATCAATGAATGTGATGCCTTGAATTGATCAACATTTTTATGTAAATTGAGACAATAGAATTCACATACTCCTTCTTCAAACAGTCTTGATTCTCATTATTCTGTTCGTTTTGGCCTTGGACACCTCCTGATTTTATGAGTGTATTAGAGAATTTCACAACGTGGCGATTAGTTATTCTCATATAAGTAGCCCCTTCTCACTCACATAAGTGATTTCTATAAAGAATATCTTGTTAATACCCCACTTGAACTATATATTCAAGATATAAAAATCATTACACGCGGCAAATAGTGCACTGACTCATCCTAGGAATGGGAGAAATAATTTATTTTCATCTCAGTGCTAACTGAATCGCACATAATTAGGTTGTCTCGTTGAACCTAATTCTTGGGATCTCCAGTCATTTAGGTTGCATTTCTATTATGACAATTCTTTTAGGTTTTAACCGTCTTTAAGCCCCATCCCCTTGATGAATTTCTCTTACTCTCTCGTTAGCGGGTCCGCAATTATCTCATTAGGCTTAATGCTATCACTAACAAGAAGCGATTTCTTTATGGTCTTATGTCATGACTAATAAGTCATGACTTTCCAGATTATTCTATACATTTTCAAACAATGATTATCAGTCACAAAAGTAGTCATTAGAATTGTTATCTAGGATTATCCTCTTTAAAACTGCTAAAAGTACCTTGTTTTTCCAAGAAATAAATTCATATTTCATAATTAATCTTGTACAAAAATTATTAAAAGAATTTTCAAACATTAGCACTTCCAGTTGTGTTAATATATTCACTTGGAACTACGAGCCTTAAGAATCATATATCTCGTTTGAGAGAAATCTATGGTTCTTCAAGGGTCATTTAAGGTTTGACCCCCATTTAATTCCCTATACTGAGTCTAACCCCCGCAAATTGACTTTCTTAAGGTTTGGCGCCATTTTTAACATTTTGTCCAAACTACCGTTAACCCCCATGTTTATTACCTTTTATACCCTTACTGATGTCCATTTAGCCGTCAACAAGTATACACACACGCGTTTGCAAAACAAATTGACTCAAAGTCAACACCTGTAAAACTATCATCCACACACGTCTACCACTGCCTAAGACTACCAATCATCAACTAGCACGCTTCAACCAAAACCACAACCTCAAACCATCAAACAAAACCACCCAACAACAACAAACTAGATTAAAGTAAAACCACGAGACTTCAAACTTCATAGATCAAACCACAAAAAACATCTTCCCCAAACCTCCAATACCACCATCCACAACAGATCTCAGCTGAACCCATCAACAAAACCACACAGTCAACCAAATCAGACTTGATCCATGAAAACACAAAAACAAAGCGCAAAAATCCATCAAAATTCAGTTTAGAATAACCTAACCAACTAACCAACACTAAGAAAAACCATCTTCAACAAGCAGAGACAACCTTTTGAATAATTTACACGTTGTGTATAGAGAAATGCATCTTTAATGAAAATTTAGCCTTAGACGGAGTTAAAAATAGCTGCATTAATTGAAGACGGAGTTAAAAATTTTGTCGATGCGTTCTTCTGTGGTTTTTGGTTTTTTATGGCCAATTTTTTTTTAGCTGGAGCTTTTTTTAAAAATCATTTTATTAAGTGAAAGATGTTTTTTTGACTTAAATCAGTTTTATTTTTTATTTTTTATTTTTATGTTGGAATTTATTGTTTTTGTTAATGGAAAATGTTTTTTGACTAGGAAAAAGTTTGTTTGTGGAAAACATTTTTTGGCAAACATATTAGTAGGTTAAAAACATATTTTGTTTTATGGCTAAAAATGTTTTAGGTGGAAAACAAATTTATTTTAGTCAAATTTATTTATTTTTTTGGCGAAAAACATTTTTTTAATTATATTTTCTTTTATTGAAAATCATTTGTTTATAGCTGAAATTTATAATTAACACTTTTGTGGGTTTTTTTTCTTGGGAATATATGTTTTTAACTTAAATCCTTTTTAAACATTTTTTTAAAATCATTTTACAAACAACTCTTTTCAACTGAAAATCATTTTTAAAAATTATAAACACTTTTTTAACATTTTTTTAAACATTTTAAAACATTATAAATAATTTTTTTAACTAAAAATCATATTTTTTTTATTGGGTGAAAATGTCCCCATTTTGGTAACAATATGAATTGCAGGTTAGAAATGTCCCAACAATAAATAGGGGCAATTTGGGGATAAAAGTTAAAAACCCATTTGGGTTAACGGTAGTTTGGACGGAATGTTAAAAATGGACGCTAAACCTTAAGAAAATCAATTTGCGGGGATTAGACTCAGTATAGGGAATTAAATGGGGGTCAAACCTTAAATGACCCATTTTTCAATATTTATGTCATTTAGCACTATTATCTTGGTAACCATATGAAGATACGAAATCATTTATTTATACGTTAGAGTCTTTGATCCATTATCTTTCTTTTGAAAATTCGTGTACACACTTAATCATTCTCCAATCTTGGAATATTTGAGTTTACTAGTTCTGGAATCTTGAGATTATACCTAAGTCTCCAATAAGACCATAATTTGATTATATCTTCCTTAAAGAAGTCGTGAAACTGCTTAGTTCTAAATCCCTTGATCATTTCTATAGATTTATGATTTAATTCTACCATCTTTAAAGCAATCGTTAAATCGCTTGGTGTTGAATCTTTAATCACAAATCCAATAAATAGGTATTTAATCACACCACACTAGATTGTTGCCGATGAAGAGTACATTTGACAATTACATAGACAAACGCATTAATTGGAAGTATAAAATTCTTCCAAAATGAATTCATCCCTTACGGAAATACATATTTCACCGTATATATATTAAAAACTCTCATCTCTTATACTGTCCATCAAAACTTAAAAAATTTAACACATAGTCCAATTCATTAATGGTGTAATAATAGTGACGAAAATTGTGTGTATTCACATGTCCATGACGTTCATACGTCCACGACATTCATCGTCTTTTAATTAAATGAAGAAAATTAGTCAGTTTTAATAGAGTGAGGTAAACCTAACATTTACAGTTTTACCTCTTAAAATTGGACCCATTAAATTTTTTCCACATATCTTCAGTACTAATAGTCACAACAACATTAATTTGCATTGCTTTATTGTCTAGTTTTTACACAAATAATTACAACAACCTTAAATGCAATGACACGATTAATTTAATCCTATATATATAGGCACTAAATTGAATGGTTAAAATAGTGCCTCCAATGCAATATATAATCACGCAATTTATTGTAATTGATGGGGAATTAATGTTACGTCACAAAATATTGCTATGTCACATTAATAATTTACTAGATAATGTACATCTATATTGCAAAATTTAATTATAAAAAAATATTATAATATTGTATATGTGTCATTATATTTTAATAAATGTGCTTTGATGAAATGACACTGAGCATGTTATAAAATATTTGAATTCATGCCAATAAAATTATACTATTACATATATATGTGACCACACACGTGACCATTATGTTATAATGTATGCTTGACTTGTTGCTATGCTTATAATGACACATCAAAGATATGAATAAAAACACATCACCAAAAATGTGAGAAAATTTTAAAATGCGAAAAGCACATAATCACACACTGTGACCCTCACGTGATAACACACATCGTTGTCGTGTCATTACACATGTGGCAAAACATTATTGGATACCAAACCATGGCAATAATTATACAATTATATATATATATATATATATATATGGTCAAGTTTAAAAATGCCTAAAGTATTTTAACATACTTCGCAAGGATTCAACCTTATCAATAACTTAAACGAATTCACCACCAATGAAAATAAAATTATGCAATTACGTCAACAATAGCCCACGGATAAATTATCCATGTCGTACAAATTAAGAAAATGAGCTCTTTTGTATTTTAACTTCATATGTTACACGAGTTAAGTGAGGTATTCTCCTAAAATCTTTCCATGTACATATATATTTAATTTAGGGATTTGTGCGTGTAAGAACCATTTCTCGTGTTATTTTATTAAAAATATGAGTGTACACGGGAAAAGGGCTACAAAGGTAGAAATTGTCCTTACATGAAAGGCCACCGTCGGCAAAAGCCTAAAAAATTAAGAGGGAAAAGAAGAAAAAAAATATTGCCAAAGCTAATTTTTAGTATTGATTCTTCAAAAGTTTGATGTCTTTCAAATATGAGAGTAAAAAAATAATATATATATATATATAGTTTGAGGGTGTTAAAACTTGAAGTTCAATGGGTTTGCACAATGAGTCATAATTAATTCATATTTGATGCTATCGATTTGAGAATCATCAATATTTTCTAAGCTGGTGTGCATTGTGATTGTTTTTCCATTCATGAGTTCGCTTTATATGTTATTATGGAGCTAAATCTTGATTTAATAAAGTTAATATTGTCAACTAAAACGACATTGACATTTTTGAGTGATTGGGTCATAATTCTTTTGTTTCCAGTTCGCGCCCTTTCACTCCGTTTACCTCGTGTTTGTTTAGACACATCGATACCATGCTAGTGTGTAAAACTTATCATGTTTAGTGTCTTTTGTGGTGTTTATACCTATATATGTGCTTGTGTGTCATTGGTATATTTTTTCACATTTATATATATGGCATCGTTTGTTTTCAAGTCTTTGCATTTGCACTTAATTCATATATGCCACGTGTTCTGTTTTTGTTTCAAATGGTTTTAATTTGCATGCTATATGATCTCCTTGATATCTTTTGTTTCTTTGTTTATTTTGGTATACTCCACTTACACGTGTATTCAAGTTGGTATTATTTATTGCATCAAAATTGGTACTAATTGATCATTGTTTGGATAATTGTGCTTGTGATGTCGAGTCGTCTATTATTGCATGTTGCACTTTACACCATTGCATGATATACTTATTTTTACTTTATACCCACCCATATTTTATTTAGGGGGATCTTTGTTTATATTAGGGAGAAATGATTTTATTATGCACGTTTATTCTTTGTCTATTCCTGAACAAAAAGGGAGATCTCAATATTTATAGTCTGGGGGGATTTTGGCATTAGGGGGAGACGTCCTAACTTATGTAGAGATTGTTAGACAAAAGGAGAGGGTTTATTCTTTTGCAGTTTATATTTTTATATATTATATTTTCATTTGAAGGTGTGTATAAGTGTGCAAGTTTACAATAATACCGTGAAGCTTAACAAAAGAGTAAAGTTACTCAGTTTACATAAGTCTGTCAAGTTGTACTTTTTCCTTTGGGGTTAGGGATTAAGTCTTTTAAATGATCTTCACGGCCCACAGATTTTTATTTTGTGTTTTGTCCTAGAATAGCCAAACGGGGAGATTTGTAAGGACAAATTTCTAATATAGTCAATTTGTACGTATTTTGGCTTCTTTCGTGTTTGGACAACACCTTTGGGTAATAGGTTAGGACTTGAGTTTGTCGACCTTTTATGCCTATGACATGTTTATTGAAGATGTAGCAGCTAAGATATCATGTTCATCATTGTGCTGAGTTTTTGTCTTCATGTTATGAGGATCTCTTTAGTATGAATGCATATATATTTTTTATCATTGGAATCTTATTATTGGGTGTTGGTTTTATAAAACTTAATTTATAATGTTTTAAATTATTTTTAAATGATTTCAGAAAATTCGATGAGTCGTTAGAATGACATTCATGATGTCGTTCGAACGAGCCTCGGGGTCTCGTTAAAACTGATCCGAGAACATTTGAACGACGTGCTTTTATATTCCTCTGGTTTCTCGTTAAGTATCTCATTAATGTTTTTTCCAACGAACTCTATGGAGTCGTTCGAACAAGCTTTAAGAACTCGTTCAAACGACCTAACTAGTTTTTTATTTTTTAAGATTTTCTTCAAGATTTTCATCCTTATCTCGATGGGAAAATATCCTATAAATAGGAGTGTGAAGTAACAATTTTATTTGAGACTTTTACCTAGTTTTTAAGTTCCCAAACTCTTTCAAAAAGCTCTCCGAGTTTATATGATCAAAGTTTTTCAAAACCGAACCCAATTTACACCCAAGCAATTTTAGATCCAAGTTTCATTGAGATCTAGTTTGTGGTCACCATGGTTTATTGTCTACATCTTATTGAGAATAGTTTCATGAGGTGAACTTTACATTTATTGTTTACACATGGTGGACTCTATAGTGTTGTGTTACGGTGAAAAGGTGGTAGATTTCATGTTCTAATCCCTAAACGGTTGTTGAGCTTGTTCTGTGGATACCGGAGCATGTGTGGTGTCATGTGTTATCGTAGTTGTGTCAGTGGACTCGTGTGTCACTATGGAGGAAAGTCTCAAATGTGTAAGTCATTTGTTGACTTTTGTAATTCCTTGTCATAGTGAATTTGTGTGGTTGGGTCATCCGAGATTTTTTTCGTTATGGATATTCCTCATACATCGGTCATTGTGGTTGATTTATTTATTTTATCGTCCACTCACTTAGATGCATGTTTAGGTTAAGATAAAATTGGTTAATTTTTTTAACACAACAATTGTTTTAGCGGTGCTAAGTTTGATTTGGGCAATTTGTTTAATTGAACTTAAAATTAAGAAAATTTTGAAATTGTTGGTTGCCATATTAGAACCATATAAAATATAGTACAACTTTCAACCCTTCCGTTGCATCTTCGGAATACCTAAAAAGGATTTTGAGGGAAAATGTGGGTTAGAACCCACGTTGAAATAAATATCTATCTTATCTGGAAAATAGTATTAAATGCAATTTATTTAATTTTCATGTCATTCCCGTCGGTACTCACTCCCAAGTAACTCACATCACTTCGATTTAAGGGAATCCTAGCCATACATGTCAATCCTACATTTCGCACAGCTAACAATATAAGTACCCCAGTCCCACGACTATCACGTAACCTACGTAACTGCCATCTCGCATCACATTTGTTTCTTGTATAATAAAGATAATAAAAAACACGTAGTATCCATATATTACATAATATCCAAAAAAGTTAAGCCCCTAAATACGGACTAGATATTACCCTATATAGTATCCATTTAAGTTTTACCCATCACTAGGCTAACCATGATACTACACAATATCTGATAACCTATCATTAAATAGTCGCTATACTATATAAAATCTATGTAATTTAGCCCATCATTGCCTTACCTACTATACTCCCCAATATATGAGTAAGTTATGCCCATTATTAGACTAGCTAAAATACTATACAATATACAAGTAAGTTAATCCCATCGCCGGACTAGCTACATAATACAAGCGTAACACGAATGACATATCCTTCAGGGGCCTCTCGTGACTCTATGTGACACCCCGCCTATTTCAATAACGGGTGATTAGTCCTCTACTAAAATAAAACAGGAATATTCTTAGCATAACCGTCGGAAACATTTTAAAATACTAACCACCTATTAATTAAATAAGTCGGTGCCATTAACATACAATGATATTAACCAAACCACAATAATCCCATACACAGTAATTAATGTAAATGAAACCACGATGTAAAGTGTGAAGCAGAGATAAATAAATAAAGTCCCTGAATAAACCATCGGGTGAAATTCCAATACATTCAATCCATATGATTAAAATAATCTGAAATACATAAGTCTAAATGAAAGAGGGACAACATGCCCAACCAATACCGAAATAGAGAACCTAAT
Source organism: Sambucus nigra (assembly GCA_949130495.1). Lineage (NCBI taxonomy): Eukaryota > Viridiplantae > Streptophyta > Magnoliopsida > Dipsacales > Adoxaceae > Sambucus > Sambucus nigra. The sequence continues at coordinate 328,562,117 of OX422217.1, read as the reverse complement.
CTAGAATGTCAATAATAAAATGGCTACTCAAAAATCCTGCAAGTCTCCACATCCGCTGCAGCTACATGTTCGTGGAAAGAGTAATCATATTTGGCGTTCCTGTGGATGAACACCTTAAAGTTTTTGAAAAAATAGATTCGATACAGGTTAGAGCCCAAAACCTTTTAAGAACATTTAACCAGTAATTAAAATACGTTAATATATATGCAGTACAACTTTCTATATTTAAGTCGGTGTCGCACTCACATGAGATACCCCTCACCTCTCGACTATAGTGCACACCTAACATATGCTCTTAACTCTCCTAGTTATTCTAACCTTCCTAACTAGCCTCCATATAACTATAGGTCCACACACGACCCTGTTTGATGCATATTTTGTACAATTAGCTTTCATGTCCGCTTAATAATTATAATTCTCAATTATAATTAAATCAGTTCATTTCAAATAACTTTCACTAGTTATTAATTCAATATTTGCAAATTAATGTCACCTAATTCTTTTTTAATAACTTTCACTAATTATCAAATCCTCATTCACACTTAATGTCTTAAGTCTATATATAATTGGCTTCACATATATATAGGTATATTCCATATCACAACAAGTACACACATATATATATCACTCATTATATATGTAATCTCATTCATGAATGTCCTCCATATTCTAGACTCGAAGTCACTAGCATGTTAACGTGCTCCAGGAATGTCCTCCACACTCTGGGCAGCTGGGTCGAAATCTCACCACCGAACCCAAAAATCACAAATGAACATTGGAGGCGGTCATGGCCTTAAGTCCATGGTCATAGCCATACCACATTATTCTATGAGACTCCAACCCCACATCACACGGGCATGCACAACACCTATGACCCAGGGGGTAGGTACTACCTCTACTGAGATTCGCTAGAGTGACCTCCCACGAGGCGCAACCTCCCTGATAGCATATCTGCTAGGATGGGTATATTTCCATATAAATATCATACACACAAATATTGTTCTTATATATATATATATATATATATTCACAAAATCCGGCTAATCCGTGGCTATCACCCGAAGCACTAGCCTACTTATCTTGGTTCTATCCTCAACTCTCTTTTAATTTAAGTTCTTACCAATTGTATTAATAACATAGCATCACCCTGCTAAAATACTTGGACTTTACCAACCATCCCGTAAATAAAATTAATAATATAGCATCACACTGTTAAAATTTCCAGACTTACCCATCTAGTTCGTACATAAAATTAATAGTATAGCATCACGTTGCTAAAATACCCAAACTTACCCAACCATTCCGTCAATTAAAATGATTAATTTGATAACGTAGCATCACTCCGCTAAAAGGCTCGGACTTACCCAACCAGCCCATACTTCAAATGTTTCTGAATTCTTCTCTCCTAATTTGTTATTTAAAAATCTACGCGAATTATCTCTCTCACAATTTCTAATCAAAACTCAATTACCCTATTGTCCCAAGGCAATGTAAACTCCCTAGGTCACTCCTACTAGTCCTTTCCATTTTTGTGGGTTCCCTAAACCAACTCAAATCCTCTCGAAGTAAACCAAACCTTCAAATAACCCAAACTGAAAACTCCCAGAAATCCGAACCGGTTTGGCATGGAGGCGAATCACTTTGCTTTCCCAGACAGCAAACTCGACCCCAATTTTTATTCTTCAAATCCATCCCAAATATCATCAAAAAGTTATTCTACATTCACCAATTTATATATAATATAAAGAGACATTCCATTTACGATTATAACATCTAATAATCATTCTAATCTCAAAGATCAACTAACAATCATCTAATTAATCCATTCAAATGGGTCTAAATGATGAACAACTCAAGTAGCACTAGTTTTGATTTTAAACCCCAATTAATCATGATTAACCTATGTATCTTTAACCAAGTCCAATTTCCATAAGGTATAAATCATTCAAGGACATCAATTATGTATTTATTCTACAAGTTATGGGATAATTTCTCAAAACCGCCTTTTTATATGTGGAAACCCCACCCAGTTGAGTTTTTAATGTCACCTATCATAATACGCATAGAATCTACTACTTATTCAATCAAAGTAAGTCAATTACTTGCCTTGGGGTGTTTATAAAGTCCGATCTATTTCGTGTGTGATGGATTGTTCCTAGATTTTCCCCAAATCCTTTCCTGAATTGGCCTCCTCTAGCTTTCTCTCTTATTTTCTCTTATTTCCTCTTATTTCTCCCCTTTTCCTTCTCTCTTAGGGTTTAAAAATAATGATATGGCTTCCTCAACCACCTAAACCTTATGCTTTAAAACACAAATTCCGAAATTAGGTTATTGGGCTACATCAAAATGACCCAAATACCCTTACATGAGTTCGAGTTAGTCTAAAAAGCCCCCGGAACCCAATTACTACCCTCGGGTGCTTATTTTTGACTATTTTGACTTATTTGAAACCAACTGTGCACTCGAAATCACCATCTGAGTAACCATATATAAATTTTCCATCTCAGCCTTAATATAATCTACCCACAAGCCTGGTAGAGACGTCATCACAATCTCGTCGTTGTTTCTCACTACAATGTACTAACAATTAATCGAATTTGATTTACTATAAACACACTTAGTAAATTTACCATGGAAATATTAATCTTATTCCTAAAAGTTAATATTTATTAAATACGTAATATTTTATTTCAATTAAATTACTACACATGTGTAATTTAAATTACCAAATATAATTAAATCCATAATTATTCAAAAATAGGGGGTGTTATACTCTAGTGATTTGATCCATAGGAGGGCCACTCTTAATGGCTCGAAACAACATCAAAAATGGGAAATCATTATGCAGGCTCACCAATTACATAATCGCATACCACGTTACATGAGAGGATTCATCCTCTTATGTTTGTCTTATGCAATATGGATAACCCACAACACGTAGGATCGAGATATTGGACTTATACACAACTTGCATAATCTTTTTGGGGCATAGTACGAATGGGTATTGGCATAATAAAACACTTTGTTTCCCTAAGAACTTATATTGATCAAGATTTAAAAAGAATGAAAAATAACTAGATTCAAAGAATGGATATAAGGTTTGAACCAAAATATCTTTGTGCATCTTATAGGTGATCCGATATAGGAGAATGATTTGATGAAGAAGATGATGTCGTTGAATTTCTCCCCACTCTAAATCAATCCTATAATGTGTTCGCCGAGTCTTCTAGTATATGATTCACCCAAAGTAAGCCATGTGTGTGGGAACTTCTAGATATGAAATCTTGGTGAAATATAAGAGAAAACACTTTCTCTTTCCTCATCCCTTCACCAGATGTAAGACTATGTATACTCATGTGCCCCTCACACAATTGGTTTGTCATATTCCGTGTGTATAATATATTTTATGTCTTTTTAGTCCTTGATTTCATTCTGGTATAACACTAATATGATATATTTGCTCCGGATGTGTTTTTACTTCTCAACCCAACATCAATATGATGACATATATATGTGACCACTTGGTTGAGGTATTTGGACTTTCTAACAAGACTTTAACATTTTGTCACATTCAAATTAACTTTTTTATGTGCGTTGGTTTGGTTTTAGTTTTAAATGATACATATATGCAAGTAAACATTCATAATAAAAAATATTATTTTAAATAGTTCTTTGCATAGGTATATCATACGATGGTTTGAGTAAGGTTCAAACCTTCGTTCCTTTTTACTGCACTATAACAAAGCATGGGACTTTCGTTGATTACTCGTAGAAGAGAAATAATCCTTCGCACTGGTCGCGGCATTGTCCAAAGTTCTTACCATATTTTCTAAATGTTCCTAGCGACTTCCTTCACTGGCTCCTGACTGCAATGGCAAAGTTCTTTATGTCCCCGAACTATTATGTCACTAGTCGTGACCACTGTTTGTGAACTAGATATTTTACAAATTTCTTTACGGAAAATATGAAGACTTTTTTTATAGCCAAATCTTCTCTGAACTCAAGTGCTTTGATTTATTTTATGTTGTCATCTTCCCACATGTCTTAAGATTATCTTCCACACTTAGAAGATCTTGGTATATATGTGGAGAGTTTGATTTCATAATATTCATTTCGTGTTAAAACTCAAAAGAAAAAATATTGAGAATTTTTTATTGAGCAAAGACATTTGATCAAAGAGGAAAATTTTGGAAGATTTTTTTATTTTTAATACTTTTGAGAGTTAGATCATTGTATATCTTTTTCACAATTCTCTTTATGTTCTTGAGTTGTTTGATTTTCAAATTTTAATCACAAGTCATATTGAATTCTAAAAAAATTTACCTTTATTCTTGAACTAAAATACATGTATTCATGATCTTGAAAGACTTGTGTGAATATCTAAAAAACACATTATGAAGTTTGAGTAATCCAAATTATTTTAAACACTTTTAAAACCTTTAGGAAAACTTACATCCTAGAAAGTGGAAAACCAAGCATAGGTTTCTTCTCAACAAATTTTATATTCTACTTAAAAGAGGATTTTTGGTTTGTGGCATTGTTTCAAAAGACATTGTACGAGTTCAAAACCGATTACAATTGTGTAGTGTTCTCTAGATAGTAGCGTTGTATTTGTAAGATAAGGTGGGAATGCGTTGATAGTCAGTTAGTGCATTATTTGATTGTAATTCATTGTCTACTATTTATAATACTCTACCATACTCCCTTTGTCGTTTCAATTGGCCCGTGGTTTTTCCTCGTTATGGGGTTTCCTTATATTACTTGGTGTTGTGTGATTATTTACCCTATTTCGTATTTGGAGTAAACCACTTATATTTGAAGATAAAATTTTGTGTTATTTTATTAGTAAACTTTTCATCACATAGACACAGGTTGTCTTTTTTGCAACTAAAAAGAATTAATGAAATACATCACTTCCATTACACCGATAATTTTGGGTACCTTCATTCCGTTTAGGTTTTGAGCACACTGCACTCGCACTAGGGACCCGAGACAAATAATTAAATTTGTTTCCTAAAAGAAATGTGAAAATCCCATACGCAATTTATTTTCTTCTTCACTTAATTGTATTTAATTCCACTAAATAATTACAAGCGCACTCCAATTTAATTATCTCATAATTACTTGAATGATGAGGTCTTGTTAGTAAAGTTTGATAGCACATAATATTATTTCCCACGAAAAAAATACAATACTAGCTTGGTGAAATTTAATTCGTTGCTACTTGATACTTAACTTAACTTATTTAATACTCGACGGATTATAAAATCCATCGGTTGAATTTATTGGTGGAATCAAAACTTATATGTTTATGAAGAGGGTATCACAATCCAGGATATCTCCTAGATGTGAATTCTTCTAAAATATGATCTCGAACATACCCACGCAATGATTTCCAAACCTGCAAAAATTAGACCTAATAAATTGAATCTCACCCATAACAATTAAAAAAATAATTGAATAAGTATTCCAACCGTCATAATCCTTATAATTGAGAATATATGCACCATTTTCAAACTATGTGAGATAGTTAAAGTCTAATCTAGTTAGCACCTAGACTTGAATTCGATAATTGTTCTTGCTCAATACATTCATGATGTACCGGTACAATCATCTTTGAATTATTAGACAAATTCTTGAACCATCGGGCGGGTTCTTGCAGTCAAGAGATCATACTTACAACTTTATCGATAAGATGTTTACTCTTTATCTGGGTTGTGAACTGTTCAGCTGAAGTAGAACTAGAATTCTGATTTTCTTTGATGAGGCCGAACCTAACTCACTCGAATTCCTGCTAAGTTCAATTGATCGACATCAATACAAAATAGCGTGATAACCAATAAAACTCAAGAAACCTCACCTAAGTCACTTAGGAAGTTTTAGATCCATATGGCCTCTTTAGTTGCCTCCAAAGTGGCAATGATTGCTGTCTCCATGTTGGAGTCAACAATGCATGATTGCTTCCCACTCCTCCAACTAACAACTCCACCTTCAAGAGTAAACACATATCCTAACATAGAAACCCTGGAATCCTCATCTGATAAAAAACAAATTCTTCATACTTAAAAAGTACAAGAATTTCTATTGAGTAAATCCTTAAATAATCTCTCTGATGCCCCATTATCTTAAGAGGATTAATTAATTAATAAAAAATAACTAATTAAAAAGACACCCAAATTTAATTTTGAGAAATTTAAGTTATTTATGTGCCATTATGTTGAAATGAATTAATGTGGTGAATTCATAAAGTTAAAAGAAACCATTTTGGAATTTTAATGCCCATTGTATTAATTAATAAAGTTAGGGTTAAAATAGTAATTTCTTTAAGTTATTTAATCGGTTGGTCAAATGGGTAATTTTATTATAGGACATGGGCATATTGGTCTTTGGTTCATTAATTAACGAAACACATAAGTTTTAGGGATTTATAAGATAAGGAATCCATTTTTGGTATTTTCGACGCTGATGGGTTTGGGCTACCATAGTGGGCCATACAGACCTCTATAGAGGGTCCTGCAGGCCGCTATAGCGGAAGGGTGTTGTTAACGCAAAAATTCTCCATCTACGAGGACCAATCAGAAAATGACACATGTCATCCTACGTGGCAATATTCGACACCCGAGGAGTGTTAGTCGGCACCCGAGGAGAGTTGGTCAGTACCCGAGGAGAATTAGTCGGCACCCAAGGAGTGTTAGTCGGCACCCGAGGAGAGTTGGTCAGTACCCGAGGAGAATTAGTCGGCACTCGAGGAGAGTTGGTCGGCACCCGAGGAGAGTTGGTCGGCATACCAACCAGGAAGATCAAAGGATGACTATGCATTTAATGTGCATTAATGAAGATGACAGCGCATTTAATGAGCCTTAATGTACATTTATACTGTATTAATAGATGACAACACATAGCATACCAAGCAATTCAACAATTAGATTCGTTGAATGTAGACATAAATGTCTACATACAATGAATCTCTTTATCTCCCATCACTATAAATACATGTATCCCCTTAGCCAAAAGAGAGAGATCCGAGAGAATGGGGAGAACCTAGAAACACCATACACAAGATACACATCCTTTCTCTCTCTACACCATATTGTGCTATTGTAAACCCCTGGGAATAAAATAACATTGGACGTAGGCTTTATTCATAGACGAACCACTTTAAAAACCTTTGTCTCTTATATGTTTGATGTGAATGTTTATCTTCATCTTCAATCTCATCCTCATCATTTATCTGCTGTTGACGCCACTAAAATGACAGTGGCCATTTTCTGTCTTCAACAGATTGGCGCCGTCTGTGGGAACGTGTTACAAGCATTGTTCTCCATCAAAAGCCAAGTTTTTATTTTCTCTACGTATAATCAATTATACATACATCTGTTGATTCAATCATGATTTTTATGTTTATATACATAAATTAATTGTCCAATTTTTATCTGCCAAATATTGCATATCATGATTTTAAAATCATAACTGTTAGATTAATTCTTATTTAGAAATCTGAAAAATAATGGATTTCATAAATCATAACTTTTTGCTTGATTCTCAAGTTTCAATTTTATATCATGCAATAAATATTTTAAATGATTACATATACCAATATATATGCCGATGGTAAGATTTGATAATTTTCATTAATAATTTTGTAAGATCTTTGATGTCTATTCAAATTCCCATTATATTTTTAATCAGAGAATGGGAAAAGGTTAAAGACAATAAAAAGTTTTCTCATGGAAATCATGACCCAGATCTATTTTCTCTCTCTTCAAGTTTGAGTCTCTTTGCATTCATTTTTATGAACTATATACTTAATTTGGTTCATCTTCCATCTATGTCAATAAAGTCTCATTGATTGATTTTTGATATAAATTTGGTAATAACTTCGATCATTCAGCATATTTTTATCTCTCCAAATAGGGAATAGGAAGGGATCAATATAAAAAATAATGTTCTCTCACCTAAAAAACCATTACCCACCTCTTGTAAAAAAAATATATATATATTTGTAAAGCCAAGTGATAAATAATTTTCAAACATCAATTTATACCTGATTAGTTGTTGGAGATTAAATAACTTTACAAAAAACTCTACGTCTTATTTATGGCGCATATCTAATAATAATTTGTCCATCTCACACACATTTGGCATAAAACATATTATTTCATATTTTGAAATTTTTATTGCCTTATGCTGATACACATCACATATTGTTTGGCTGAATAATTATTCTCATGACAATAATTATTTGATCGAGTCTAGACAGGTGCTCGGGCAGCTTATTAAGATTTCATAGGGACGATATTCAATCCCGACGAAAGCTCAACCACAATCTTAAACCTCTGGAAACTATTATTGCTCGACATCAAGCAATTTTGCCTCGACATATCAGCCAACATATATTATTTCATTTTTTGAAATTAATATTTTTATTTCTCAAACATATACATATCATTTATATTGATTAGATGACTAAATTATTCTTATGAGTAATTAATTCAGCCTACACATATGGTATGGCAAGTTATTAATTTTTACAGGTACAAGATTTAGTGCCAACGAATATTCGGAAATAATCTTAAACTTCTGGAAAATATTATCATTGTTCGGCATTATGAAATTTCACCTCAGCGAGGCATTATATATTTTATTATTACTCGGAGATATCGGCTCAAGCACAAATTATTCTATATCCCTTGGGATTCATATTGTATATTCATCTCAACACGGAACTCGACGAGATATTCATATTCAGCTCCGAGGAAGAACTATAACATTTATTACATTTCACCCCCAACGGATGGTTGGTCGGGGTAATTCTTATTTATATTCAGGCCCGGCAAAGTACTCGGCCATTTTCTTATATTCTGGAAAATATTATCCTTATTCGGCATTATGCAATTTTGCCTCGACAGATCAGCAAGACAGTTTATTATTCTAAATCATTGTTTATGTCTATGCATATTTTATATTTATCTCAACATGGAGCTCGAAAAATTTCTTCTCTCTCTATATATTCAGCTCCGAGGAAGTCTCCAACATTTATTATATCTTATTCCCAACAATCTGTTGGTCAGCTCCAAGGATGTTTCCAACATTTATATTATCTTATTCCCAACAATCTGTTGGTCAGCTCCAAGTATGTCTCCAGCATTTATTATATCTTATTCCCAACAATCCGTTGGTCAGCTCCGAGGAGGTCTCCAACATTTATATTATCTTATTCCCAATAATCTGTTGGTCAGCTCCAAGGATGTCTCCAACATTTTTTATATCTTATTCCCAACAATCTGTTGGTCAACTTCGAGGAGGTCTCCAGCATTTATTATATCTTATTCCCAACAATCTGCTGGTCAGCTCCGAGGAAGTCTCCATCATTTATTATCAAAAATATTTCTCAAAAATGCCAACTAAGGTTGGTTGGGAAGTAAAAATATTCTCAAAAATGCCAACTAAGGTTGGTTGGGAAGTAAAACTATTCCTAAAAACACCAACTAAGGTTGGTTAGGAAGAAAAACTATTCTAAAAAATGCCAACTAAGGTTGGTTAGGAAGAAAAACTATTCTAAAAAATGCCAACTAAGGTTGGTTGGGAAGTAAAACTATTCCTATAAATGCCAACTAAGGTTGGTTGGGAAGAAAAAATATTTCCCAAAAATGCCAACTAAGGTTGGTTGGGAAGAAAAAATATTTCCCAAAAGTGCCAACTAAGGTTGGTTGGGAAGAAAAAATCCACCAACTCAGGTTGGTCGGAAATAAGAAGCTGTCAACTACAGTTGGTCGGAAACATTTTATGAGTATGTGAAAGCGATCAAGCAAAAAGCATTCAAAGTTCACATTCCACACTTGGGGGCTTCTATTAAAAATTCGGTTGTTCATTCGGTGGCACATTCTCATAACATCATACAGTTGAGCACCAAATTCAACTCCATAAACTTACATAGTCGGGGCCCCGACTAATTATCATTCAGAAGTTGTTTTTCCTGCTTGAGAATTAATTCAGGAGGCTATTTAAGTTCAGGAGGTATATTGAAGTTCATGAGGAATATTGAAGTTCAGGAGGCGTATTCAGAAGTTCAGGAAGCGCATTCAGAAGTTCAGGAGGCATATTCAGGAGTTATTATGCACATACTATTGAAGTTAAGAAGTCAAATTCAGCATCTACAGCACTGAGATCTTTACTACTACTGTCCCGACCATCATTGAAGAAGAAGTTGTATGAAAATGTTTCGAAGTCCACCACTAGCTTGGTACTAATCATATTGAAGAGTTGGGTTAAAAAACTAGTATGTTACTCGACAAAGTATTCAGAGGATCATAAATCAGAAGAATCATGCACGTGAAGTTAGCACTCAGTTGCTCGGCACATGAGGCAGTTGGTCGGCTAGCAAACTAATCAACATGCTTGAAGATTATGGCAAGCTACAAGCTGCATACTATGGCATGGCTGCATCCAAATTCTTAGGGGTGATACATAGCACATGGAGTTCCTCTAAAGAAAGATTAGCAACTATCGATCAACCTGCATCATATGTCGTCCAGGAGATAATGCACTTTATGTTGAACAAATCAAGAAGGTAGATCAAGAATTTCACGAGCACCGAGCAACACTGCAGAATAAATACTCCATCCTTTCAAGTAAACCATCAAGCATGGAGCATTGGGGGCTTCTATTAACGCAAAAATTCTCCATATACGAGGACCAATCAGAAAAGGACACATGTCATCCTACGTGGTAATATTCGACACCCGAGGAGAGTTGGTCAGTACCCGAGGAGAATTAGTCGGCACCCGAGGAGTGTTAGTCGGCACCCGAGGATAGTTGGTCAGTACCCGAGGAGAATTAGTCGGCACCCGAGGAGAGTTGGTCGGCACCCGAGGAGAGTTAGTCGGCATACCAATCAGGAAAATCAAAGGATGACTATGCATTTAATGTGCATTAATGAATATGACAACGCATTTAATGAGCCTTAATATACATTTATACTGTATTAATAGATGACAACACATAGCATACCAAGCAATTCAATAATTAGATTCGTTGAATGTAGACATAAATGTCTACATACAATGAATCTCTTTATCTCCCATCACTATAATACATGTATCCCCTTAGCCAAAAAAGAGAGAGATCCGAGAGAATGGGGAGAACCTAGAAACACCATACATGAGATACACATCCTTTCTCTCTCTACACCTTATGGTGCTATTGTAAACCCCTGGGAATAAAATAACAGTGGACGTAGGCTTTATTCATAGCCGAACCACTTTAAAAACCTTTGTCTCTTATATATTTGATGTGAATGTTGATCTTCATCTTCAATCTCATCCTCATCATTAAATGGCCACTGTCATTTTAGTGGCGTCAACAGGTGTATTAAAGATAATTCTCTCCTCTATTTTCCAAAGAAACTCACACTATTTTCCTGCAAAAATTAAACCATCTTTCACCCAAGTTTTATCCAAATTGCAAAATCAAACCCTAGCCTACACTATTTAATTGAAGATTTAAAAAGAAGATTTCTAAAATTTTTCAAGGGGCTTTCAAATAGAGGTTTTTCAAAACCACTTTCAAAGGGTGTTTTGAAGGACTAATTCAATGCATCTTTTCAACAATAAGAAATTCAATTTTGAAACACACTTTGAGGCAAGTTCCTTTGTACTCCTCTTCTTTGAGGCAAATGGTTTTTCCTGTAGAGGATTTTTTCTTATACGACTTGGTTTTGTGCGATTATTAACCCTATAAACCATCTATATTTGAAGATAAAATTTTATGTTATCTTATTGGTAAACTTTTCATCACATAGACATAGGTTGTCTTTTTTGTATCTAGAAGGAAATAATGAAATATATCTCTTCTATTACACCGATAATTTTGGGTACCTGCACTATATTTAGGTTTCGAGCACACTGCACTTGCACCGGGGAGTCAAGACAAATAATTAAATTAGTTTCCTAAAAGAAATATGAAAATCCCATATGTAATTTATTTTCTTATCCATTTAATTGTATTTAATTCCACTAAATAATTACGAGTGCACTCTAATTTAACTATCTCATAATTAATTGAATAACGAGGTCTTGTTTGCAATGTTTGATAGCATATAATATTATTTCCCACGTAAAAAATACGATACCCGCTTAGTAAAATTCAATTCATTACTAATTGATCTTTACAAACGTCTTATTTACTACTTGATCCCGAACTTAACTTATTTGGTACTCTACCGAATTATAAAATCCATCGGTCGAGCTTATTGGTGGAATCTAAACTTATAAGTTTATGAAGGGGGTATCACAATTTAGGATATCTCCTAGACGTGGATTCTTATGAAATACGATCTCAGACATGCCCATGCAATGATTGCCCAACTTGAGAAGATTTAGACCTAATAAATTGAATCTTACCCATAACAATAAAAGTAATAATTGATTAAATATTAAAACCCTCATAATCATTATAATTGAGAATATATGCACCCTCTCAAACTATGTGAGATAGAGCAAGTCTAATCTAGTCAGCACCTAGACTTGAATCTCACAATTGTTCTTGTTCATTACATTCCTGATGTACCAGTACAATCCTCTTCGAACTATCAGACAAATTCTTGAACCATCAAACAGATTTCTATAATTAAGAGATCGTACTCAAAGCTTTATTGGTAGGATGTCAACTCCCTATCTAGGTTGTGAACTGTTGAATTGAAGTAGAATTAGATTGTTATCTTCTGTGATGAGGCCGAACCTAACTCACCAGAATTCCTGCTATTTTTAATTGACAGGCATATATATAAGATATGTATAAGGCTTTCTCACAAGCGTGATTCTTATTTCAAAAATGAACATGATACACCTTTATTAAAAAAAATGACATCACACATGGTTTTAAGAATAAAATCCCAAAAATCTCCCACTTAATCTTAAAGATATGTACCTATGCATATAACACCGAATAGGTTGTGATCTGATGCAATATTCACCATAAACTTATCACATGTGTTGTTTGATCCGTCGAACTAGGTGATACCTATGCTCAATGTGCTTAACCCTTTATTATGAGTTCAAAGTTATGTCAACCTTTCAATTGTTCCGCTATAAACATAATATAGCGTAATTGCCAATAATACTCAAGAAACCTCATCTAAATCACTTAGGAAGTTTCCAAGCCATATTGCCTCTTTAGTTGCCTCCAAAGTGACAATGATTGTGGCCTCCATGGTGGAGTTAGCAATACATGATTGGTTCCCACTCCTCTAACTAACAACTCCACCTCATAGAGTAAACACGTATCCTAACATAGAAATCCTGAAATCCTTATCTGATCGAAAATAAATTATTCGTACCGAAAAGGTACAAGAATGTCTACTGAGTAGGGCTGTGTTTTTTTTTCCGAACATTCCGATTTTTCCGATGTCCGATCCGATATTTTCCGATTTTGGAACATATATAAGGTTTCCGATTTCCGATTTTCCGATTTCCGATTTTTCCGAATTAAATTGGATAGGAAATTGGAACTATGTTTTAAATTCCGATTTTCCAATTTTTCCGATATAATTTCCGAATCTTTTTTCCGATTAATATTCCGAATATATCTTCCGATTAATATTTCGAATATTTTCTATATATATTTTTTTACCTTATAAGTTATATCCTTATGTAATAAGAATGTGTACAATTTAGATTTCTTTTATTTTTTACCTTACCCCATATATTTATATATGCTGTTAGTAGAGAGCAACTAGGGTTGTATGATATTCTTATTAAAATATCTCTCACATCTCTCTCTCTCTCTCTCTCTCTCTCTCTCTCTCTCTCTCTCTCTCTCTCTCGTCTCGCCCCTTTCTCCTCGGCGGTGCATATCTCTCACCTCCCTCTCTCGACCCAATCTCTATACGGTCGTCCAACCCCTTTCTTCTACTTTCGGCGGCTCATATTTGTTTACATCGTCCGATCCTTATAGTCTCGAACATAGGTAATACCATATTTCTAATTTCCGAATTTTTCCGATTTTTTTCCGATTTTCCGATATTTCCGAATTCGGAAACTTTTTTGATTTTCCGAAAAAATTGGATAGGAAATTGGAACAAATATTTAATTTCCGAAAAAATTGGAATTTTTTCCGAAAGGTCATTTTCCGATCCGATCCGGCCGAAACACAGCCCTACTACTGAGTAATTCTTTAAATAATCTCCACGATACCCCGTTATTTTAGAGGGTTAATTAATTAATAAAAAAATAACCAATTAATAAGACATTCGAATTTAATTTTGAAAACTAAAGTTATTTATGTGCGAATATGTTGAAATGAATTAATGCGGTGAATTCATTAAGTTAAAATAAATCAATTTGGAATTTGAATGCTCATTGTATTAAGTAAGAAAGTGTAGGGGTTAAAATTTTAATTATATAAAACTTTGGGTTAAAATAGTAATTTCTATAAGTTATTTAATGAGTTGGTCAAGTGGGGAATTTTATTAAAGACCAGGGGTATACTGGTCTTTAGTTCATTACTTGAGGAACATACATAAGTTTTTAGGGTTTTATAAGAGAGCGAATCCATTTTTTGGTTTTTCTGGCGCAAATGGGTTTGGGCTGCCATAGCGGGCTATACAGGCTGCTATAGCGGGTCCTGCAATTCGCTATAACAGCATGGTGTATTAAAGGGGATGGCAACCCCTTTGTTTTTTCACGAAAACTAATTTTTTCTCTCTTTTTATTTCTCAGCAAATAATAATTCTCTCTTCTATTTTCCCCAGAAACTCACACTATTTTCCTCCCAAAATTTAACCATCTTTCATCCAAATTTTATCCTAATTGTAAAATCAAACCATTGATTATATTATTTAATTCAAGATTTAAAAGGAAGGTTTTCAAATCTTTTCAAGGGGGTTTCATATAGAGGCTTTTCAAGACCATTTTCAAAGGGTCTTTTCAAGGACTAATTCAATGCTTATCTTTGCCAAAAAGAAATCCAATTTTGAAATGCACTTTGAGGCAAGTTGCTTTCTACTCCCATTCTTTTATATGTGTATATGATAATTTCACCTAAACTTAATTGTATTAATAAAATCAATTAGAAACCCTTAGGAATTGATGATTTCTTAATTTTTTTTATATTTAGGTGAAATCCAATATTCTCACATGTTGAAATTTAGTGCTGATCCTTAATAAATGTATAAATTGACCATTTACCCCAAACTATGAGAATGACATTTTAGGGCTTGTGACCCCATTTTTAGAAATTGATTATTTGATATTAAAAATGTATATAATAGACTTAATTTGGAATTGATAAATTTTAAATTTTATACATGCTTAGTAGGGTTGTACCTTATGGTTTAATGTTAGCACTTGATAGTTGTAGCCCAAGTTGATAAAATTTAGAAGGAGGGCCTTATTCTTGATAGGGTAATTTATGGGGACACATTTTATATGACTTTGAACACTTAAAATATGTATATGAAACCCTTATGATAAAATACACCATTGTAAGTTTAATTAGATGCGTCTCTTTAAGAAAGAATAGGTTACAAGCCCTTACTTGAGATATTATTGTTGTTAATATCAAATTTATTATGTAGACGATCGAAGGAGTACTAGATAATTTATGTTGGTTATTTGGTTTGGTTGTTGGATTATGGTGTTAGACTAGTTGGGTTGATTATGAATTTTGGATTCGTAGATATTTAATTCCTCACTTTATTCTCTCATAGCAAACCCTCATAATAAAACCTTAGTTAAATTTGTCTTAACAACTAACTTATCTAAACGAAAGTATATCGAGGGATTCCTTGTTTAAATTTAACTTCAGTGAGGCGGGAGCCTTGTGCATGGGGTATGACCAAACAACGGTTGGTCTAGGGTTCGAGACTGGGTAGTGGCCTCTTAATATTATTAAATAATATGGGCGTAAGACCAGCCAAGATCTACCTCTCCCAAACCCTGTAATGAAGCGAGAGCCTTATGCACTGAATATGACCTTTTTTTCAATGAGGCATAACATGCATGGAGTTTAGAGACGTGTAGGAGTGATGACTCAAACATTTAATAAAAATTAATACGTTTTTACTTTAATGTGTTATTTTACGAGAAGTTATTTATGGGATTGTTACCCCTTTCGCTCCTTATAAAATGGATTAAAATGTATTAATGTCTATAATGATAATAACCCGAGAGTGGGGTAATTCGGTATTGATGTTATAGCACAGATTGATGAAAGCTATTAAATTGTGAATGTCATTGATAAATGATTATGTGAAATGTGAATGAATGGGTGAGTGACGAGGATAAACACCCGTATTTTGAGATATTTGATGAGTATGATTTTCTATGATATATTTTTCATCACATGGTGTGTAGAGTTCCGACGTTGTGTAGGCGGGTGGCTACGGGCTAACCAACGCTGTGAAACAGGCGACCGCGGATTATGTGATGGTTTGATTTAGTGTACCGCATGTTTTTGAGATGACTGAGAGGACGGAGTGCATATTGATTATATGTTGATTAATTAATGAGAATAATTAATTAATAAAATGAATTAAGATGATTATGATACATTGTGAGGTTACGTTTTATGTAACAGGTCATTCTTATGAATTATATAAACTGTGATTTTATCATATAGATATATAACTTCTTTGAGTTGCATAGCTTAACATCTTTCTATGGTTTTGACCCATATATCTTATGTGGTGTCTTCGTGTGCTAGAGTTAGGCCTCCAATTTAGTCTTCCTTATTCCAGTTAGCACGCCCACTTTGTCTGTCACTCTTTAGGATCTCAACTCTAAAAAATGTGCGGGTCTCTATTCTATTTAGTATATTATTTTAGTTTACAGACGAACTCTATTTAGATATTGTAGTTGACTTGTATACCGAGACTCAGTTGTTAGCTTGTATGATTTTAGGAGTTTCATTTGATATTGTGTTGCAATATCACTATTATCTCTTTCTTTGGAATTCGGACTTAATTATATGTTTTATTTTGGGGATCTTCATATCGCTTCCATATCTTTTGTCACATGTTTCATTTGACCTCTCCATGTTAAGAATGGTATTATATTATTTTTATCCTATATGATTTTATGCTTAGACTCGATGAACCTAAGTGTTAAATTACACGGGGCATCACAGTTAGTATTAAAGCATAGTATTCAGCCTCTAGGGTTATAGGCTCTCTTAGGCTTTTGTGTATCGTTCTTTGATATATGTCTATCTTTGTATTCTTATATATGTTTTGTTACGGATAGGAATTCTATCTTGAATTTCATATACCTCCTCGGAGGATAATTCGTCAGTCTAGAGAGCTAATGGGGCAAGTTGAGCCCACAACCCCCACACCATATGCGACCGTTATGCAGGGTATTCCAACCCCTAATGCCTAGGGGTGGTATTATTTTGGGGTACAATAGTTGTCAGATTTGATTAGCTAGGTTGTCTAAGCAGGCTTGGTAGAAAAAAGACAAGAGATGCCTCTCGTAGTACCTAACTGATAGTACTTGTCACATTGGGATGCGAGAAGGCACGAGGAGCCTTATGAAGAACAACCCATTGATATTTGCAGGTTATATCAATCCCATTATGGTGCAGTAATGGCTCCAGGATATTGAGTTATATCTGAGGTTATTGAGCTATACATAGTTGAGGAAACATGTTCTTACTACTTTTTGATTGGTTGGGAATTCTCTCTAGTGGTGGGAGAGTGTGACTACTATGGAGGACATGGAAAGCTTGATCTATGAGAAGTTTATGGCCCATTGTAATGACACGTATTTTTTTATCATCGATTAGACACAAGAATAAAGTAGAGCTTCTTTTACTTGAGCAAGGGATCCCGTATAGAAGCTGGTATGAGGGGGAGTTTACTAGTTTGTCCCTTTTTGCACGAGATGAGGTCGTCATAGAGGAGAAAAATATGAGTAATTTTGTCAGGGGGCTAGTATGGCCCATCAGACAAGTTCTCACCAGGAACCCAACCTTTATTATCTATACTTAGGTAGTAGGTTATGTGTTGTTGCATTGCCAGGAACATAGGGAGCACAAGCGAAACCTTGAGAAGGTGGGCCAATCCAATGGGTCCAAGGTAGTAACAGGCCAATAGGGCCAAGGGTAGTGGAGACGTTTCAGGCCTAGTTAGGAGAGATAACAACAACAGCTCCAGGGACCCCCCAGGCTGTACAGGGGTGGAACAACTATAACACCCACAACAACAAATGTAGTAGGGGTCACGCATAACCCCATTTGATGGAGTGTGCTTCAAACGCGAGGTCCAGGGACACGGATCCGGGGTTTTCCAGAGTATAGAGGTATAAGGACAATAATGTCAAGGCTAGTTGGGCCAACAAGGATAGGGACACTATGGGAAGAGACAGTGGTAGGGAAACTAGGTCCAACATGACTTCAGACTCTAGTAATAACAACAATAACCATATCGACCTCTATAACTTCCAGCGTCAAGGCCACAATCGATAACAGTGCTACTTGCACCCATAAGTGCACAATAATAACCCTAACTCCAATATGGTAGAGTTTATCAAATGGCATAGGCCTAACAAGAAGGCCATGGGAAGATCTAGGCAATGGAAAGTACTATGGCCATCCGTCTCCTTTTCAAGGGAAAAGGGGTAAAGGTATCATGCCCTCTTCCTCTAGGTGCGCTTCGACCATTGTCGATGTGGGGTCATGTAAAAAGATGGAGTTTCCAGCCTATCTCGCACAAAATAGGCAAAATAACCTGTCGTCTCCTCGAGAGAGCGGCATCAAAGATAAATTGATGCTTACAAAACCAATAGTTCAGGGATTCGGGATCTGAGTTACGTAATGGGAAGGTATTAGCCACCTATCCCGCTCTTTTGATCTCTCATGGGCTTGTATTACTATTTTCCTTAATTTCTTTGTGAAGTGTGTGTGCGTGTATATATAAATGGAGATCGGAATCGCCCAAATCATATCATGGAAAAGGTAGAGTGAGTTCACCCATAGGAATGTTCTCAAAATAATATTTAGAAAATATGATGTATGCATTTATCAGGATATTAATCATTATAATGAAACGACAATATTTGTTGGATAAAATGCTAATATGAATCACAAATATGATATATATTGAACAATGTATAAATGAAAAGGATGTAAATACAAAATTAGAAAAATTGGACTCGAGTCTCGAGTTTAAGCCCGAAACGCCTACGTATCCTATATAAGCATCAAAGTCCATGTAGTTCGCAGGTGACATAAGGGTGGGATTTATCCCATAGATCCAAACGAGAATTTATTATATGCTTGTGTGTGGAAAATATATTTTTAATTTTGAGAAATTGTGATGGATAATCCTCTTGGAATTTATAGGGGTAACCCTCATTTTCTTTTTTCTTTTTTATAGAAAATAGAGTATGTGAAATATAACTAATAAAGGATAAGATATTAATGTGTCTGAACTAAAGTAAAAAAATAGATTAGAATTTATGTAACTAAAGCAAAAATAAAGAAATTTAAAGAGAGAGGAGAATGTTTGGACCTTTTTTGGAGAATTGAGGCTTGATCTTGATCCTTGGTGAGATCCATTGAATGTTGAGATTAATACTGGATGAGAGAGAAGGATATTTTTCTAAGCTGGGTATGAAAAGGATGGGAATGAATTTCACACAAGGAAACTTCGTTGATTGCAAGAGAATGTTTATGAGATCACTGATATTGATGGATCTGAGGTGTGTCCTGGGAGTGATCCCATTCCCTCTATTTATATGGTGGGGGGCTGTCGATCGACATACACCTAGCCCTGTCGATCAATAGGTAACCCTAGACACACTTTCGATTGCCAGGGAAATGGGTCTACCAATCGGTAGTCTCGTGCAAATTTTTTCAAAAAAAATGATCGGAGAACACAATTCGTAAATCCAAATTATGCACGGGTCATACCATTAGAAAGGTAATTCATAGAACTTTAAGATTCCTTTGGGCAGCTCTAGGGTCTGGGAGTTGACTTTAGGTCAAACGAGGCTAGGAAACACTCCTTGGTCCTTTAGATGGGAGATCGCCGGATGGTAATGGATCGTTCGTCCAAATCGTAAGTCATAATTGTACATAGGATGGACCGTTGGAAAGGTTACACGACTTAATTTGACATTCCAAAGAGCCTCGCTTGGTTTGGAAAAATAACTTTGGTCAACCGAGGTTCGAAAGTTCTCGGTGACTTTTTAGAGTAAAACAAGTCGTTCGTCCGTACCGTAAGGATGATTTGTGCATGGGGCATACCGTTGGAAAGGGTATTCAGTTCCCTTCGAATATTCATTCAGTCCCATTTGAGATAAAGAGTTGACATTGGTCAAACGGAGCCTGGGAGTGCTCGGTGCCCTCCGAATTAATTTTTTGGGGTTGTTCATCCAAATGGTTATGCATTTCATGCACGAGGCATGCCATTGGAAAGGGGTTTGAGTGATTTTTAAAGATCTAAAGAGATTTTGCTCTGATAATGAAGTTAATTGGTGTCGAATCGAGGCTCAGAGCGTCCGATGGCCTCCAAATCGATACTTGAAGTACGACCTAGGGTTTGTAGTGAAATAAGGAGGTGATGGGGACCTAAGGAGAGACTTAGGGGGTCCTAGAATATGGTGTTTATAGAGACCCTCGATGGGTGTGATTGGAACAAGTGAAAGCCATCGAATAGACACCACATGATGTTTTGGGAAGGAGGTTGATTCTACGAACATAGAGGGATGAGGATGACCGATTTAGAATGACGAGGCCATTTCTGAGGACCTAAGGTAATGTATGGGATGGATAATTCTATGGGTTGAGGTTAATTTTGAGGACCTGAAGATGGGAGCGACCAATTTTGAGGGTCGAGGTCAATTCTATGGACCTTAAGTGATAGCGACTAATTTTGAAGGTCGAGGTTAATTTTGAGGACCTTAAGTAAGGAGCGACCAATTATGCAGGTCGAGGTCAATTCTGAGGACCTTAAGTAGTGAGAAACCAATTCTGAGGGTCGAGGTCAATTATGATGACCTTAAGTAAAAGTGACCAATTCTGAGGGTTGAGGCTAGTTTTGAGGACCTTAAGTCGAAGCGATAAATTCTGCGGGTCAAAGCCAATTCTGAGGGATTTAAGTAGGAGCGACCAATTCTGAGGGTTAAAGCCAATTATAAGGGATTAAGTAGGAGCGACCAATTCTGAGGGCCGAGGCCAATTTTGAGGACCTTAAGTAAGAGGGACCAATTCTGAGGGTCGAAGACAATTCTGAGGACCTTAAGTAGGAACGACCAATTCTAAGGGTAGAGGCTAATTCAGAGGACCTTAATTAGGAGCGACCAATTTTGAGCATCAAAGCCAATTCCGAGGGCTTAAGTAGGAGCGACCAATTCTGAGGGTCGAGGCTGATTTTGAGGACCTAAGTAGGAGCGACCAATTCTGAGAGTCAAGGATGATTATGTGGACCGAAGTAGGAGCGACCAATTATGCGGGTCGAGTTCAATTCTGAGAACCTTAAGCGGGAGCGACCAATTCTGAGGACCTTAAGTGGGAGCGACTAATTATGAGGATCGAATCCAATTCTGAGGACCTAAGTCGGAGTGACCAATTCTGTGGGTCGAGGTTAATTCTGAGGACCTTAAGCTGGAGCGACTAATTCTGAGGATCGAAGCCAATTCTAAGGGCTTAAGTAGAAGCGATCAATTCTGAGGACCTTAAGTAGAAGTGACCAATTCTGAGGACCTAAGTAGGGGCGTGGGGTATATTTCTCTTGGGAAAATTTGGATACTCCTTTGGGAAAAGGATACTAATCCGAGGATTGGATGTAGCCCTGTTGGGGGAGCTTTTTGATTTCTGTTGTGTCCCTTGGAGACGTTACTGGAGAGATATCCGATTACCTTAAAGTTCCACTGGGGAAGTTGGATTTGAGAATTCTGTTGGAGAAATAATTCTAGGATTCCATTAAGTAATTGTGGGTTTTAAGATGGGTAGAAAATGTGGTATTAATTCGATTGGGAATTTGAGAGCTGAAAAAATGTTTTAAAATTTATTTGGCAATTTTAGGAATTTTTTAGAGGATTTTTAGGATTTTTTATACCAAATTGCAGGGAGGTGCCCACCGACAAGGTGTAGGGGGTGCCGAACGACAGTGGTATGGTCTTTTAGGCTACCTCGGGCAGGTGAAGGGTCAGTGCCGATGGGTATATGGCCGGGGACTATCGATTGGCATGCCCCCTAGCCTTTCGTGTAGCCGGTGAGTATGAGTACAGCCTATGAAACAGGCTTTGAGTTCCGTTGCATTGTAAGAAATCATTCCCTCCATTATTCCTTCCATCCACGTATCTGTTCCGGCTACGAAGCAGTGGAGAAGAGTTCTGAACTTCTTGCTTTAACTTCATTTATACACTTGTCAGCTCAGTTAGTGAAGGCAATGTGTGAATCATTGTCTCCACTGCTCGTAAAATAGAGGAGACTCGGTTAGTATAAGGAATGTTTCTCGAGCTCAGGTATGGGCGACTCAATCACATGTGCTCGACTGAATATGCAGCCACGAAACTGCTAAATCCCTCGTGAGACTCTAGTTCCGATCAATCGTGCTTGTCAGCCTTCATCACCGCTGCTTTGGCGACCAGACTGAACAAATGCAGTGATGCGACTTATGTAGCGAGGGGAATTTTTCACAGCTTTCAAATCTTCTATTTTCTGCCTTTCTCTTCTGTGAAGTGTTCTTTTCTTTTTTCAAGACTATGTTTTAGGGTATTTTTCAAGCAATGCAGTCCATATGGCATGGCTGAGTGTTGATGACTGGATGCATTTAGAGTGGCGTGCCAGGGTGCCGCTAGTGCTAGGTAATGAGAATGCCTTTGACCCGTTTGAGCCAGTTGCAGATGAGAGAACTCTTCTATGTGATCCTGTGCACCATCGATCGTCTAGGTTGGTGAACCCTAGTGGTTATGTAAGTGTTAATGACCTTTGATATTTCCCTTTTTTTGAATTTTGATAAGGGTTTTTCCTTTTGCTTTGACACACTGATATATCTGCATCGAGCTTGCATTCTCGGGGGACGATGGGGTTTAAGGACATATAGGAAAACTTCCTTTAGTGGTGCATTGGGTGATTTTATCAGCCGATTTTAACAGTTTGGCATCTGTATTGGATGAGACGCCCCGCTCGACGGCTGTCCTCTGTTCCTTGGGAGAGAGACGGTGGGATACTACCCACACCATGCATTTAGGTTTTAGGGAGATGACAGTGAGTCCAATTGATGTACAATAGCTGTTGGGGATAGGCTGTGAGGGGGACCAGATAGAGGTGGACTGGTCCTTGAGGGTGACACCGACGGCAGTGAAGGTAGCGTCGGGTGATGTTGGGCAGGTAGTCTCAGGGGACTCCATCCGTCTCTCTTCTGAAGGAGGATTTGTTTAGTCGAAAGATCGATGAGACCAATGGGTTGCAGGTGCGGCAAATTGCCCGTATATTTATTCTTTTTTTCGTTGGGAGGGTTTCTGGTGGCGACTAGTGGCGACGTCGTCCCCTTGTGGTTTTTGCTTTATTTGAGGGTATTTTTGAATATCCCTCTCTTTGACTAGGGGAGACTTACTTTGGTGACCCTTTATTCATCTTTGGATGCATTTAGCCGGTGTTACTGGCAGACTTTTACCTGTGCCATGTATATTTTGGATGTATTTTTTTTCCTTTTTGCATTTTCCTTTAAGAATTTCCCTTTATGCATTTTTTATCTTTTTTGATTCGTTGATTGCTTTCTTCTGATTAATGACACTTGTCCTTTTACAGATGTGGTTCTATGAGGTAATTGGGATTAATGCCCATTTGATATGTTTTAACGATGAGCCGATGGGGGAATTCTGCCGTATGTACCGGTGGCGAAAGTCAAATCGACAATCGAGGCAGTCTCTTTCTTTGGCGGTGGTGCGTTAGGTTTTGAATGGCCTGTCAAGTGATCGGGTAAATTTTTCTTTCCTCTTGAAATTATTTTTCTTCGATGTCCTTTTTCAGATATTTATTTTTCGTTGGGATCTTGCAGGTGACCTTCTATCCCTAGAGGATGGCCATCTAGCATACGGACAGGGAGGAACTAGCAGCTGCGTCGGCTGCTGGAGCACGAGTTTGGCTACTGATGGTATCTAGGGGAGAGAGTAGTTCAATAGGTGGTGGAGGACGAGGTGATGATTCCACCTACGATGCCCCCGAGATATATGAGGCGGGTGCGGGAGAAGCTGGAGGAGGAGAGGGTGGTGACGATGGTTGGCGAGCCTTACTCGTCGCATACCGACAGGGCGATGACCTACATATATCTCGATTTTGTGATGAGCTGGCTAATGCCGCCTAGCATATATGAAGTTATGCCTCCTCCTCCTACGGTTTCTAGTAGGGGGAACGAGTCAGACAGTGGGGTCTGCCCACAGTGCGGGTGGTGCGTCGACGTCAGCAGTGGCGACGACATTATAGATTCTATTTCTGCAATGGGCTCCTCCCTCATATAACATCAGACGTCGTGAGGGTGGATCAGTGCATATGTTGCATTGCTCCAATACGAGGGATCCAGAGGTGCTAGGGCAGACGAAGGACGTCTTTCAGCTAGAGGTGTACTTTTCATTTTTTTTTACTTTTGTCTTTCTGATTTCTTTCTTTGCCTCAAACTGATTGTTTTGCTTTTTCTTGCAGCATGTCCAGGTGTCGACTACCTGGTTAAGAGACATTCGCGACTGGGTGGCTTCAACGACCGCTCATATTCGGGAGTATATCCCGTTTCCTTCCTGCCTGGTGCCAATTCCTCAGTTCATCGCCGGGGAAAGCACATATGCCACATGGATGGGGGGGGGGTTCTTTCAGAGATATTGAGAGAGAGAGAGAGAGAGAGAGAGATTAAGAGATAAAGAAAGAGAAGGTGAGAGAGAGAATGTTTTTTAGGGGGGGTTTAAGCTGAGTCCCGCTATTTTTATGTTTTTTTGTTTTCTACAAAAGAGATGTAGTGGCAGCAAATTTAAGTGCAATGAATGAAGTTTTATTTATTTATCTTTGCTTAATCTATATGCACCTTTTACTTTGTTTGCTGAGACCGTAAAAAGGATAAAAATTATTTAAAAGGGGAATTTATTTTATAATAGGATGAGTTAAGCATATAAGGAAAGGAAAATCCTGGAAATAAAATATTTTTATTGAGTTTTTTAATTTTGACAAAAAAGGAAAAAGGGGATTTTCTAAAAATGAGGGGATGCCAATCGGTATACCCCTTGTCCTTCCTATCGGTTAGTCAGTCCAATCTAATCACCCCAAGGCTTAATTGAACTTTCTTCAACTACTTTTTCTTTGATGGGGTAGGGTTTCATCCGAATTTTGCAGAACCCTAGTCTCTAGCCAAGTTTTCAAGTATAAAAAGGGGTAAGTGTGACACCCCGCCTAATTAAATACCGGGTGATCAATCCTTTATTAAATTATAATCAAGGTGAATGGTTGGTTCATTCTCAGCATCACTGTCGAAAAATAAATTTTCCAATTTGAACACCTTAATATTTAAGCTAAGTGTCAAAACCATTTAAACCTTATTCCCAATTATAAAACCTTTGATAAATAGTTTAAGAGTCACATAATAATAGTAAGGATGTAAATGATCATTCAAGAATTTAACCATCAATAATAAATCCCAACTTCAAAATACCAAAGAAAAAAAAAACATTATGACATTAATAAATCCCAAATTAAAACTACGGAAAGTAAATGAATTACAATCTCTCATAAAAACCAACTAAATAATGAAAAGGGGCGACACATGCCCAACTAGATAAAGTAGAACTAGAAACTGAATCAATAATGAGGTTGTCTAAGCAGGAGGCCTGCAACTCCCAGCTAAGCTGCAGCGCGTTCCTTCCGGAGGATCCTATGCAAGACGCCCCTGTGGTTGGGCACCTGTAATATATACATATATATACAAGAGAGAAGAGAAAATAGGAAACAGGTCAGAGCCCGATTGTAAAAATAGTTTAAAATTAGTTTAGCAAGTATTTAAAGTGCTACTGGCTAATGCAACCAACGTCTTAGTGCGACACTCCCTTGAGAAATTCTCACCTCTCTTCTATTGTGCACACCTATCGCACTAATCTTCCCAACAATTTAACTTATCTTATCTTAAGTTGCTCGTGAGGTTTCAAACCGACAAATTCAAATGTTTAAGAGGTTAATTTTATTTAAAAGCAAAGTTCTCAGTTAAACCTTATTTAATAATAAAGTTTCTCAGTAATATGTCATGCTTTTCAAAAACTTAGACCCAAGTTGGAATAATTATTTATTTCTTACTTACCAAAGACACAGTAGGTAGTTCCGAAATTCCAAATTTAAATATATATATATTAAATACTCATATAATATATATATTCTAATGGCACCCCACATAACAATTATGGTGTGGGCATACTCTGCTATCCAGTCCCCGTATCACTCGTGCTAAGGGAAATACAAGTTCGGAATCACTCTCGAACTGTATTAACACAAAACACATACAATATTGAGGCGAAGCATAGTTCCAAGTATCTAAGAGGTCAGCACATACCCTCACGTCTCTTAGGACCGTCTGACTATCAATACGATAGCCTGTACCAAGGATTTCTATCTTCTAGGGTACGAGTCAATATCCCCCATAAAGGTCCCATCGAGATAAGACTGTCCCAACGCGGTAACCTCAGGGAAAACAAGTAGCGCGGGCATGATTTTTACACATATATAAGATATATGATAAATCACAGAGTCATATAGATATATAACTATTCACATTCATAAATTAGGTACGCCCATGGCCCAACATTATATTATTCCATTCTTAGTACATTTTTATTCGATTATTTCTTATAACGGACTTATTCATTTTATTTTTAAAATTAATTTATTCCAACCCACTCCTCATCTCTCGAAGTATTCTCTTTACCTAAGTACAATTTCAGTAGGCCCTCACTTACCTTCTAATCCAACTACCAGACATTTCGATTATTAAGTCTACGCACGTTAGATTTCTCAGGTATGAATATTTCCTCGTTTACCCTTCATTTTCCCATTTCATTAAAGTTCCACTTAACGGGGTTTACCTTGACCCTACTATTTTTTTTATATTTCATTATGTCCTAATAACATTAATCAAGGTTTATTACACATTTACTCGAATTAAGTCAACACAAGGAAAAATCTAGTTTTCCCAGAAGGGGTCGATCGATCGATCAGTCGATCGATCGATGCTCTTTGCTCGATCGATCGATCAAGCAGGTATGTCAAAAACTGCAGAATACCAGTTATGGGTATTATCATCCAAAATCATCCAAATCCAAATCTTTAACTCCCAAACTCCCAGAAATTTATACCACTAGCATTATAAACACAAATTAACATTATTCTACGTAAGGCATGCGAGTTTTCATCAAATATCATGAACTAAAAGGGCCAAAATCTATATAAATCTCATGAACCCTAAAAATTTCTTTAACTTAGTTCTTCTTATTCTTTTTCCATAATTTCTACTTCTAACCCAATGTAAATTCGTGGTTCAACCTCTACATGTGAAGGGAATTTCCAGAAGGATTCTTATATCTCTACAACATGCGATTTCTAACCTCCAACATAGGTTTTCTTTCATAAAAACTCATCCTAATCAACCCTAAACTAGTATGAATGAAGCATTAACTAATTTAAGCAAGATAAATACTTACTTGGGAATTTTTTGTTTCTGATTTTTGGATGAAATCAGTGTGGTGGTGATCCTCGTTGCGCGATCTCACGTTTGGCGGCGACGAAAGTGCAAACGGAGGGGTTCTTGGACTAGAACTCCTTGGTAAGCTCTTCCTTTCCTTCTCCAATGACCGTCTTTTATTTTTGGTTGTGTTAACCCTATAAGAAAACCCTAAGCATCTGATATAACCTAGAAAATTCGTAGGTTTCCAAGCCCCAAAATACAAAATGCCTAAAACGCCCTCCCGGGGTGTTAATTAAGCCTAAAAACTCCCCGAGACCCAAACTAAACCTCCGGGTACATTATTTTGACTATCTCGACCCTTTCAGACAGTTTGGCGCACTCGAAATGACCATACGGGTGACTTATAGTTTATTCACTTTTATTAATCAAAATTTAGTCCTGACACAACACGGGCGCGTCCCGACTTAAATTTCCAAAATTGCCATTTTATTCACTCGTGACATTTAATAGAAACAATATTATTTATCACTTTGCTCATTAGTAATATTCAACAATTTTCCAATAATTACTAACTCTCGTCATGTTAGTAATTAAAAATAATTAATTTCCGAATTTATATTAAATTAATAACTCACATCAAATTTAATAAATCCCCAAATTTAGAAAGCATTAAAATACGGGGTATTACAGTAAGATGGAGTGTTTTATTCATCCATCCAAATTTCCTTTCTTTTGGTTTTTTCTTGCTTCTTGTCTTATCATTTTTAACATGGCGCTTCCTGTGAGTGCTGAATTTGTCTCTTAACTCAAGAATTTAGAGGCTATGTGCTTATACATTCAACCTGCGTCGGATTTCTTTATGGCGCACCCGACCCCTTGATTGGAGCATGCTGATAGCGACAGTACAATTCTGGTACCCCGAAGATCATGTCTTTCATTTTGACTTGGACGATGTTTGCCCTACTTACGAAGAGTTTTCTACTATGTTGGGGGTAAATCCCAGTGTTGCGGTGACCATGCCTGAATTCTCTCCGTCCCCTCGGGCACTATTAGCAGAATTTCTCCATATTTCACCCTTGGTGTCTCGGTCATTGGTTACTAGCGGAATGATTTCCCTCCTAATTGTATTGTATTCCGTGCGTCTGCAGGATGTTGGTGATTCAGGGTATACTAGAGTCGTTGCCTTTTTCTTAACTTCAAAGTTACCGTAAGTGACCGAGGACCTATTGGTGGATCCTCAACTTGGTGCCATCACTGCGTGGATGTCATAACATTACAATCCCGCAACGATGCTATTGGAAGAGAACCTGAATGTTCTAGATGCTTGGCGGGAAGGCCGTTGTGACTTTCTGAGGGGCAGCCTAGTTATGTTGTTCATATGGTTTTCCGAATGATTTCGTTTAGCATACCTCCTGCATACCCCTTGGCAGTTGTGTCAAATTTCTTCACCCGTTATTTTATCAGTTTTGGCCCGACTGTCGAGAACTGAGAAAATTAATTTGTGGAGCACATGGCTCGATGTTTGCACTGGTCGGTACCCTAGTGGGGGGAGTTTCAGGATATTATAGAACTGAGTGAATACCAGTACGTTCGTTGGTTGGCCTCCGGTAGACCTCTTTCTACTTTCCCTGGCGGCTCCTGCATCAAGTTGGATGGGAACTTATCTTACCTTCCTGTATTTTGGACTTCTTTCTTGTGGAGGATTTTATGGAAGGCCTGCGCATGCGACTGGGATCCTTGCGTGAGAGTCGTCGACCATCGAATCATCCTTCCTAATCTGTTGGCAGAGTTTGACATGTTTCTAGGGACTTTATGAAATGGTTGTGAAGGAGGGTAGTGGCTAAGATGTTAGCCGAGGATACCGGGCAGAGGTGGTTTGCCATGTTTGACTCCATGGAGGGAAGTGTTGTGTTTTTCGCAAGGCTGGTCTGAGCTTACCGTTCCACGGAGTGCCTCTGGTATTCCATCCAAGTAGGGGAAGTTTGGGGACCCCAAGATGTAGATGATGATGGGGCTGGTTCTTCTGGCAACTACGGGTAGGATCCTCTGGGGAGTTTTATTTGTGAAGCTTTTATATGGTGTTGTGTTTGGTTGTTTTTTGGTAGGAATAACTTTGGGAAGGTTGTTTAGGAGTAGTTTTGTTTGGTTTTATTTTTAAGATAGTCAGGTTGGTGGGGAAAGTTATTTGACTCCCTACGTTAATATTTTATGTAATCGTATCGACATTTCCCAAAGTAAAATAAAAAAGGAATTTAATTATATTGTTGTGCCTTTTGATGATTTTTACATTTGGATTATCTATACCAATCGCTATGGAATACATAAATCTTTTGTTGATATAAATGATAAAATGAACTGTTGTTCTCGGAGATAAGAAAGAATAACATTTTATGGAAAAGAAGGGGGTCGTGCTCATGTACAGCGTATGAGATGCCAACATACCTATGGAGGTTTTAAAATTTTTTTAAAAGATTTTTTAGAGGACCAGGTCCCACGTAGTTCTGAGTAGAGGGAAAGGAAGATTTTTTTTAGAATAGAAGGGAGGTGAGACGAGTCGTAGCGTGTCGAGATTTCGAACTTAGGGTAGAATTTCTTAAGACAATCCAGGTTAAGTTTGTGGGATATATTTTCCCCATCGAGGTCGGTGAGCATAGAGGGGCCCCGGATATGATATTCTTCACGATGTAGGGGCCACTCTAATTTGGCTTGAATTTCCCTCTGGAGTCCCATACGGGTTCTATGATTTATTTGAGGGTTAAATCCCCTTATCGGACACCATGTTCCTTGACTCTCTTGAATTTCCCTCAGGGGTCATAATTATATTTCTTAGGAATTATAAATCCATTTTTACTAGAAAATAATTATTTCCCTCTCTTTACTCCTTGTTTCAAAACTTGTGTACTTTGGGGAAGGGCTTTCATTACTCCAACTCTCATTATAAGCATACTTGACTCTATCTCTATTGTTTTTTCTGTATTTCTCATTTTCTTTCCTCTCGAGTTGCCATCTTCAATAATGGTGAACATTATTAACGAGAGAACTTTTGAAAAGTTCAAACTTGATCACCATATTACCCAATGGGTAAAAGTTTAAATATTGCAGGATCCCTGCAAGCTTTGTGCACTTCCTGAAGGCCATTAGTCACCTTCAATATTCATAGTTGAGCGTGGGGTAACATTTCCCCCAAATCGGTTATTTTTAGAGTTTTATCAATACTTTGACTTGGTCCCATCCCTTATCACTCCAAATTCTTGGAGGATCATTAGTGGGGTTCATCACATTAATGAGTTTTATGTGACCAATCTTAGTATTACAGAGATTAGGTACTACTACAAATGGTCGACGAGCCATGGGAGTATCAATTACCTAAAGATGAGGGTGGTCACTTAGGACCTTAATATGAATTTTCTAGTTTCTAACAAAGATTATTGGGATCATAACATTATTGTAAAGTACTGGAAACATGCCCGTCTTCCTGAGGGCAAGGATTAAGAAGGTCCAAGGTGCCCTCAGGGGGGGGGGGGGGGGGATGAATAGGTTGTCATAATTGTTCTCTTATTTTTGTTTTATTCTTCTTTCGGCGGATTGCGAATGTCGTTATTTATTATTATAGTTAACAGCAAAAAGAAGCCTCCTCGTATTCAAAATACTAATTTTGTTAATCTTCAGAAGATTTGGTCTATTCAGTCAAGGATTGGGGTTATTGACCATCCTAGGTACGCCGCTTTCCTTTTTGGTTATAAAAGTTTGACCACTTCATTCGTAGATAAGATAATTTAACACAATTAGGTCATTCACCTTGACTTGGGTGATCCGAAAGCTTTTACTTCTGAAGGTTCTGGTGGAGAAGAATCAAAGGAGTTGGAAACATATTCCTATATTGTATCTCTAAACACGTCAACTGTCCGTGCTACTGAATAACCCTCTCCTCGAGTTATGGATCCTCAGAGAAAGGTAGTTAACTAAATTGATGCCAATCTTGATAAGAATAATAAGTCTCCCCCTGCTCTCTCGATGGGCAAGGATAAAGATCTTCCTCAGTCGGTAAGCAAGAAGACTGTTGCAGGGGCGTTAACCTTTTGGGCATTGGAGAGTCACCGTCCAAGGATTATGATCCAATTTCTAAGAGGATGAAGACGAATCATGCTCCTCCTTACCCACTGGCTTCTGGGGGAAGAACATTGCTAGCAAGGTAAAGACTTTGCCCATTCCATCATTGCTCTCCCTAACCTTGCTCGGGAATTAATCCGATTTACAATCTTTTCTATCGATAGGGAAACTACTGCTGCCTTATCCCATGAACGGTTGGTGGAACACACCAACCATAACTTCTCTCTCGAAAGTTGCTTCCTCATGTGTTATTTTTCTTAAATTCCTTCCTTGTAATTCGTTGATCTTTTTCTCTCTTATTATAATTTATGGTCAACTATGACTAGTTATTGGAGAGATATATTATGCTAAAGAGGTCTTATTACGATGTGGAGGAGGCCTTGAATGATGCTAAAAGGTCCTTGGAGGATGCTCGGTCAGATAACCAAGATACGATATCCGAGAAAGAAAAACTTGACCAGAAGATTGATAGATCACAAGATGAGAAGGTTGTTCTTCAATAGATGGTTGATGGGTTTGCTAATCTGGTCGCTTCTATCGAGAAGCCCAAGATAAAAGCTGAGAAATCCAAGGTTGAGGTCGAGAATGCCAAGACTAAAAATGATAAGGCCAAGGCCACAATCGAGAAGGCCCTGGCTGGAGTGACGTAGGCCAAAGATGATGCCTACACTCATGGATGGATAAGGCGTTTGACAAAGTCGGAGAGCAGATTGAATATCTACATAAGTTATTATTCAAAAATAGTTAGGGTGAAGCCCTTATCAAGGCCAACATTACCCAGGAATTTGAACTATTCAAGGATCATGAAGTCGGTCTTGCCCTTATAGTGGAAGAGGAAGATGATGATGATGATGATGATGAGGAGGAGGGGTTGGTCGATGAACAAGCTACTACTACTGGGGTTTCTCAGGTGCATGCCGTATCTAACCTAGATGCCGGATAAGCTTCTATTAATTAGGCCAACCAATTGGAAGTTATTGCATTTGTTTAGGTTGCTCACAAAGAAAAGGTCTACGAGAATGCCCCTTAGAACTTTTAGGAAACATTTGTACTTCTTTCCAGTTGTTCTTCTCTACGGGGTTTTTCCCTTATGAGAATCTATGAATTAATTTCATTATTTAGTTTATTTTATTATGTTCATCTTCCTTGTAATATTGTTTGTATTTTCCTTCCTTTATCGTCCTTGAATGACCGACAATTTTCACTTACGCTATTCAGTTTGATTCAAGACTTGCAGTGATTATCATCAGTTAACATGACTTTGGAGAAAGAGGTGCGAGACTCTTTATTATTGGCTATGATGAAGATGATGATCTCGACCAGGTATTGGGTCTTGATGTGTCTACCTGAGAAAAGGAGGCTTACTTGGATCTACGTCACCTTTTTCACCATGCTGTGGTAGATAATGTAGTCTTTCATGAGATGGTTCTCTCTATTGAGGCTAGTCATAAGGAAGCTCTAGCCAGTTTACCATTTAAGTGTGAGAAGGAGTTGGTCAAGATGGATGAAGGTAGAGGATTTGATGAGAAGCCGATTGATATTAATTTTTGGCCATGGGAGGAATACCTTTATCTTGCAGGCCGACCTTATTGGAGCAAGAGAGATCACTTCCCTACTTGAGAAAGAAAAAAACGATATGCGAGTTGAGCTTGGGAGAGTTAAAAATCTCTCCCTAACAAGCACTTTAGGGAAGGAGCTTCCTTTATCGAATAGGAGAATGCCCATCTTAGAGAAGAGATGGATAAGGCACAAAAGGCCTTGAATGACAAGGATATGACCATCCGAAGTTAATCTTCTTCTGATGAAAAGGAGAGGGGTCGGATAAGAAAGGGGTTAAAGAAGACAAATGAGTCTTTGCATGATAAAGAGGACAATTAAAAGCCTATTCAAAAGGATGGATCGGCTTGGATTATAATTCCGCAAGCAACTTACCAAGTGTGGATGTATGGATATGACAGGGACCTAGTCAATTTGGATTCAGTCATGAATGACACTCACAATGTTGGTTATAAAAATAGTTGGCTCAATGCCTCAGCAGTTGTAAAAGTGCCCAAGGACAAAATTTTATATTGGTATATTCCAGTTGTATCGACCAATAAAAGCCTCCCTACAAGCTCTATGTTCTGTGGATCCCAACATATGCCATTCTTGTTAGCTTAATAAGGAAGAATCTTGCCGACTATGGTACAAATGGAGATGATGGTCTTTATCGATCTCCAAACTTAGTAAATAGGGTGACTCATGGAGGGACGTATAAAATTACATATTAGGACATCACCGAGTTGCGTTCTCCTTTGGACAATCCACTTATCGGACGGATTACTTCGATCACACAACTAATCCAATCATTTTTTTGTTGTAAGTCATTTACTTTATCAATTTCCTTATAATATATTAAGATATTAATGGACACTTTCAAATTTTTATTCCCTTTATATTGTGTGGTCTACGGTCTTACCCTTTAGGTGATGTCATCACATTAAGCCTTAGTACTAGATCCAAAAATACGAATGCACCTATTTGTGGGCTCATCTCCCAGCTTGGATTTTCTCGATATTATTGGTCATAGATGCATAGGGTTTCCCAATAGGCATTGTTTATGTTTTGTTAATCGACAAAACATATTGAGTTTGGTCGACCATTGGCCAACCAACCAGTTTGTCTGTATGTAAATGATTAAGTTTAGATATGATCTTTCATCGACCGGTCAATAACTCTTGTTGAAGACATTTGAAAGGAGATAAACATTAAAGTGATAGATGATATTACAAACATAATCCATTTGACTAATCAATCTCCTTTATTAAACACTCAATGCCTGCCACTTTGAATAATTTAAAGAGATAAATACTTGACATGCAGAAATATGTGTGGGAAACTAAAAGAATGTTTGAGAAATAAATTCGCAACTATAAAAAACATAGACTCAAAAGTAGAACTTTTTAAATTTGGATGCATTCCAAGCTCAGGGGACTTCCTTGCCCTTTATTATTTCCAAGTGGTAGGCTCCCTACAAGTCCTCCCTTAGAAACATTGAATAAACCTTCCCAGTTAAGCTCGAGTTTTCCGTCTAAGGGATTCTTCGTGCTGTCCACAATCTTCCTTAGCATGTAATACCTAACTTTAAAGCTCCTCACCTAAATTCCTCTATTGTATTATTGGTGAAAGAAGAGATTTTATTAATCAATGCTCTGATACCACTTGTTGGAACACGAGGCCCCCAATTTTTAGTTTTTAGAAAAAGAAATTTCCTTTTTAGATGCGGAAGCGAGATGGTTCAATTAAACAAATTAACTAATTTTAATTTCTTTCCAAATTAAAATTAAACAAAGTTCAAAGTGAAATTAAATTAATCAACAAAAGAATTTTTCACTTTAACAACTTAATTCAATAAAAGTCCTAGAAATTTGCCTAAGTCATATTTTCAATATTACCAATTTAGGCCAAACCAATTTTAACAAATTAAATGATGACTTGAATCAAATTAACATTTACCCAAAATATTATGTAGCACCAAATTAAACATGAGTAGTGATTTAAACCAATTTTATCTTCTTACCTAAGCATGCATATAAGGTGAATTTTGCGAAAGATAAAAATAAACAAACCACTACGCCACGATGTACGAGGAAAAACCCACAACGGGAAGAAAACCTCGGACGACCCTAGCCTTAAGTCCACTAAGTGTGGTTTTACAATTATAAGACATATGACTTACTTCCTCGACTCGACTCCTTTAAAGCCTTGACGCGTCTTTCTTGTAAACACCTCCACCTATTCGACAATCCCGGAACTCCACCGGAACCTTGGAATCACCAATGAGACTTTAGGAACACCGTCAACCACACATGGTGCCTTTCACTATGTGAGAATTTCACAGAAAAACCAACGAACTTCTTCTTTATGGGATGTATAAGTAAACCCAAACGAACTCTTCAAACCCGGTGTATAACACTCCAAGAAAGATATTTATATAAAAACTTGGAATACACAAACTATTGGGTGAAAACAAAAGTGTTTAAGAATTTTTCTTGAAAAAAAAAACACTCAAACTTGAACTTTTACCTTTTTGGAATTTTTTCTCTCAAAACTCTCTCTAGGAGATGGAGGAATGTGAAAAATTTAACCCAAAATGTTGGTTCCCGCACTTGATAAGTCTGTCAGAATTTAGTGGGGAAAAGTAGTGGGATAGAGGTGAAAAACTGCCAATTTAATTTCCTACCAAAAATCTCATTCGAACGACCCTTCTAACGAAGTTCCAATGGCCAATGGGGAAATCTCGTTGGCAAACTCGTTCGAATGACAAACTCGTTCGAATGACAATATCGAACGAACTTCCAGAATGTTCAAAATTTAATTTTTAACCCATGAACTTTATTTTTAAAGTTTTAAAGAAACTTTCTGAAAATAAACAACAGTTTAAACAAAACTTAACACCCAATAGAAATTATTCCAACAAATGTTGTTGACGTAGAAACGAGGCACAACAAACTCAGCATTTGATGAAGCTTTAATGTTAGCCGCTACGTCTTCAACTTTAGTATGCCATAGGCTTTAAGGATGGTCAATAACTCTATCCTATAACTCAAACGTTTTTGTCCAGAATTGAGTCAAAACAGCAAAGGACTCAATTGGAAATTTGTGTCCTTATAATTGGCCAACTACTGCTGGTAGTAGGAAAGATTTATAAGGTTTAACTCTCTTTTTTCATCAGTTAGGTCAAGATTTACCTTGATCGCGTTGTTGTTGAGATCTTAGTTAACTAGAGAGAACTTCATGGTTGGGAGTCCTATTTCCAATGAAATGAAGACTTCCATTCCATAGGGCAGGGCGAAGAGCGCTTCCCCTGTTGATCTCCTGGGCATAGTCCCATATGCCCAAAGAACGTGGGGGAGCTAGTCGAACCATGCACCTTTCGATTTCTCCAACCCCTTCCTTATCTCATCGAGGACTATCTTGTTAGAAGATTTTGCATACCCGTTGCTCTGAGGGTAAGACACTAAACTATAGTAGTGCCTAATATTATGCTTGTTGTGGAAACTTGAAATAGGCTAATTCCAAATTGACTCTCATTATCTATTATGATGATCTGTGGAATACCAAAACGAGTTATGATATTCCTCCAGATGAACCTGTTCATATCAACATCTCAGATGTTTGCTAGTGGTTCTCTTTCTATTCATTTAGCGAAATAGTTCATGCCTACCAAGAGGTACTTCCTTTTGCCAGACATAAGGGGTAGTGGGATAACAATGTTCAATCCCCATTGCGTGAAAGGCCATGGACTTATGAAGGACTTGAGGTCATTGGCGGGATGAGGTACCAGAGGTGAGAAGAGCTAGCAATTTTTTCACTTCTAAGTGTAAGAGACTGCGTCTTGTTGCATGTATGGACACAAATATCTCTCTTTTATAGACATGAATGCCAGTGATATGACCCTAACATGTCTTCCACGTAACCCTTCATGAAGCTGGTAGAGGTTTGGTCTATGTCGTCGGGAGGAAACACATTGTAAGTATAGCCCTGAGAAAGAGCACTGATAAAGCTTGATGTTAGCTGCCAAATGGAACCAAGCAGATTTTACTTAGATTTTATGCGCCTCTTTATTTTTATCGGGCATAACATCCTCCTTTAAATACTAGATAATTGGATCCATCTAACTTGAGGCTCTATCGATAACCATAACTTGTTCGTCTGACTTCCCCTTGTCGATGCTCGGATGATTAAGGTATTCATCTTGAATTGTACGCTTTAAATTTCCCTTTACAGATGAAGAGAGTTTATCTAGTGAATTTGTGTGACTATTGTTCCCTCTTGGGAACTATCGTACTTACACATGGTTGAAGTGAACGACCAGGTGATGGGCTTCTTTAAGGTATGTAGACATGCTCTCATCTCTGACATTGTAGTGTCCTAATATCTTATTTGGTACCAACTTTGAGTCATAAAATATGTCAAGGTGACTGGCGCTGAGGGTGAGTGCCTTTTTTAATTTATCGATCAAGGCTTCATACTCCGCTTCGTTATTTGAGGCTTTGAATCCCAAACGTATTGCCTGCTTGAGGACAGTTTTCTCTGGGGACACTACAACTATTCCTACTCCCTCCCCCTTATAATTGGAGGCTCCATCAATGTAAAAGGTCCATCGCTCTCCTTGATAAATTTATTGTTGAGCATCTTTTTCTTTCTCAATCTCAATCGTCGTTAGTGCGTGGTCGCTAGAGAAATCAGTGATAAAGTCGGCTAGGACCTTCCCCTTGATTGATGTCCTAGGATGATATTAGATATCAAACCTCCCTAACTCCACCGACCACTTGGACGTTCTATTAGAAAGGTCTTACTTTTGGAGGAATTCTTTCAAAGGGAAGGAGGTTAAGATAATGATCATGTGTGCCTTAAAGAAATTCTTCAACTTGTGGGAGGCTATCACTAATCCGTACGCAAGCTTATCTAATAGTAGGTAGCTCTTCTCAATGTCGAGAAAAGTTTTCCTTGCGTAATATATGGGAGCATGACTCTCTTTCTTTTAATAAACTATTGGCAAACTAACTGTATGACCTGATACTTTCAGGTATATATACACAGATTCCTCTTAATTGGGCATCGTTAGTAGTAATGGTCAACTCAAATATCTATTTATCTCTTCAAGTGCTTTAGTGTATACGTTGTTCCATATTTTATTTTTTCCCTTCCTTAGAATCTAGAAGAAACTCTAAAGATCATGATATGAACCTATTTAGTGCAGCGAGCAAGCCATTAAGCTTACGCACCTCGCACATTGTACTCAAAAGTTTCACATTTATGATTAACTCGATCTAGTCGGCGTTTGCTAAATCCCCCTCTACTGACTTGGTATCCCAGGAACTTAATCGATTGTACTCCGAAGGAGAATTTTAGTTGCATTCAACCTCATTTTGTAATAGCGAATAACTTCAAAAGTTTTTATTAGGTCTGCAAGGTGATCCCTCTTCTTATTTCTTTTTATAAGCATATAATTTATGTATAACTCCATTGTCTTTACCAAGTCCTACTTTAATATCTTTGTGAAAAGTCATGACAAGTTTCCCCAACGTCAATTAATCCAAATGACATCACCTTATAATAGCACAACCCTAATGTGGTGACAAAAAGGTCTTTTCCTGGTCGGGATAGAATAGTGGGATATGATGGTATCGTGAGTAGGCATCGAGGAGGATCGTTTGTTCCTGGTTGGAAATTGCATCGACCAATTGATCTATTTTAGGCAAAGGAAAACTATCTTTAGGGCATTCCTGGTTAAGGTCAGTGAAGTTTATACAGACCCCCCACTTTCCATTACTCTTCTTTATGATTACAAGTTCGATAACCACTTGGGTCATTGAGCTCCGTTGATGGACTATGCCTTTAAAAGGTTCCCCACTTCCTCTTTAATCACCCTTGCTTTGTTAGGGGCAGTTCGTCTCACCTTTTGAGTCACTGGTGGATGTGATGAATCCACAGGGAGCTTGTGACACATGATTTCCAGGTTTATTCTTGGCATATCATATGATTGCCAGATAAAGGCATCCTGGTTGATTTTGAGGAAAATAATGAACCATGCCTTCTCTTCGTGATCAAGTGAGCTATCGATTGAAAACTTCTTCTCAGCCTAGTCATCATCAAAGAACACCTTTTGAAGGTTTTCTAATGACACAATCGCTGGGGATGATCCTAGTTTCCTTAATACTAAGTCGCCCATACTTTAGTTGCTACTTGAATAGCATAAAGCCCTATGTTGGTTTTATAACTTTCTCTTTCTTTTTTTCCTGCTTTGGACGGATGCCATTTATAAAGAACTGTCGAGGTAAGGCATGGTTCCCATTGATCTCTATAATTCCCTTATCAGTGATATATTTTAACTTTTGATGGTAAGTGGACGGTACTGCCCTCATTGCATTAAATAAACCTCTGTCAAGTATTTCGTTATAAGGAAAATGTATGTGTACCATGAGGCACTCGATGAGCTTGGAGATTCTTACTACTTGAATTACGAGAATAACCTTCCCAAGGGGCAAGGTCATCCTACTTGTGAAACCGACCAATGGTATAATGGCTTCATGCAGGTCTTCTACCTTCAGATTAAACCTATTGAACATTTTGAGGTACATCACCTTTGAGGAACTCCCTTGATCCACCAATAACTTATCCATGTCTCAGTTGGTAGCTCTGAAAGTGATTATCAATGCATCATAATGAGAAGTCCTCATTCTTACCCAATCATTATCGGTGAATACTATGTTTTAGAATAATCGATCTCCCTAGGTCGTTGATGTTTACTCGTAACGGGCTTGGCTGGGTCTATCTGAAAAAGCATTCATTTCTATTGTGAGCCTTTTGATATCCATTCTTAGGGGGTTCCCTTTATCTGACTTCGATTTGAGGCATCATAAATCACTATGAACTCATGGCCTAATTCTTCAACAAGGATGTTATCTGTATTATGATCATGTACTGGATTTGATACCCCATAAACTATTGCAAGTTCATGTCCCAAGTCTTCATCCAATACATTGTTTGGTCTCTGGTCTGACATAAGTTGTACTATACCCTCCTTCTTCTCGATGAACTCATTGAGAAGTCCGACTTGAGTCTATACGATATTTTAGTGCCTTGCAATTCTTAGTCTTGTGTTCATGATCCTTGTGGTATGCACATCTTAGTGTTATGTTCCTCTTCTTACGATCGCTTATCATCTTCTCTAGCCACTTGAAATATTATCGACCTCTACTTTTGTAAAAGATCTTATATATCGTTTCAGAGAAGACTATGTTGATGTCTATTATTACCTTCTTTTGGTCCTTCTTTTTAGTCCCCTTTTGTTTTTATTTTTTTATTTTCCTCAATTCTTGCTAGTCCCTTCTTTGTCCATATTCTTGGACTGTTTTGGTCGATCACCCTCGTGACCTAGTCCGGACACCGTGTCTTCAACCTTAGCATACTTCTCAATACTTTCCACGAGGCCGTCAATCATGATAGCCTCACTTTTAGTGAGAGACTGATAAAGCATGGAGTTAATCGGTAGTTTAATATTAAAGGAAGCCACCACAACATGCTCGGTATAATCCTCCACCTCGTTATACACCTCCTAGTACCTTATCGCATATTCGCGGAGTGTTTCCTAAGGTTTATTCTTCAGTATGAGAAGGTAATCCATTCTTTTTATATGGGTATTTCTTGTGATGAACCTGGTCGTAAAGGACTTGATGAGCTACTTGAAGGGCGTGATCGATTGTTGTGGCCATATCTCAAACCACTTTTGAAAAATGTCCCCAATATTTGAGGGAAGCATTCAACACATCAAGCCCTCGTTGGTATTCCAAAATATCATTGCCTGGAAATACTACCTAGCGTGATCGATGGGATTCACATTTCTTTCATATACTTTGAATTGTGGAGCTGCAAATTTTTAGGAGGCTCAAACTCTTTTATAGCCCGACTGAAGGGCGACTTCATCTGATAAACAAGGGCTTGTCTGGCGAATTCCTTGGTTGTCTATGCCCCCTAATGGTCGCATATGTTTCCACCCTTCTTATGATCAGTTCATATAGGTCTCTCTCTTTACCGTTCATTGAAGCGAGATTTCTATTCTGGGGATCTCTTAAAAGAGAATCTTCCTTTTATCGCTAGGGACCCTTTCCTTGGTTACGTGATATTCTTGATTGAGGACTAGGAGTGCGCGACTGATTATTATTCTCCCTTTGGGCCTCTCTTTCCAACTTCTCTAGGCACTATTGGAGTGTAGTATTCTACTCCTGTTGTTGCCTATTGGTGGCTTGTTCATCTCGTAGGCATTTCGCATAATTATTAATGAGCCTTGAGATCTGGTTATATTTCTCAAACTCGTCACTGTCGCCTCTCCTCTCCTCTTGAGGTTGATAGCATGCATCAAGAGATTGGTAGTAGTCGTCGATCTCTGACTTGACCCTCTGGGATGGAGAAAATGGCTGACGGCCCTCCAGGTCATCATAACTATCATAGTCTAGATGGTAACCCTCCTGGTTCCCGTGGCTGTGCTAATGATGACCCTTCTAGTCATTGAGATTTCGGATATCTTATTTGGGTGAGTGAGACATCACAGTAGCAAGGAACTCATATCGTTCCCAAAAACGGGACCAATTGTAGATGGTAATTTTGTACAATTAATGTTATTCAACGCACACAAGACAAGCAAGAATGAATTACAATAGATAATAATGAAATCACACACATAATGCCAGATATACGTGGTTCGACAACGTGCCTATGTCCACGGGGTGCTTGGGTCTGTTTTTTATAACTTAAGAATTCAAGTCGGCAGAGTTATAGTATTGCTTGATGTTATAATGATACATGACCCCCTCATACGAGACAATTTTACATTTATGAGGCAACTTAGGAGAGCCCTAAGATCTGGTGATAGATATCCTTAATAATTCGAACTTGTCCTTTATCTTAATCTTTCGTTGCAAGTGATTAAGTTGAAAGATTTTATTTTGATTTGGATTCTTCATAGATTATAGGCGCACGTGGCCTGAGCACACGTGGTCGATCATGTGCTAGCTTAATTCTTGACCTCACAATAGGGGTCAAACTATTTCTTTTACGATTTTTAGGTCAAGATATGTATGTTATGGCTATGCCTAGGAAAGTGGGTGGTGCCATAACACACCTGTATTTTATTCATGAGGAGACTGAGGAGGGGAATATGTAAGGACATGATTTTATAAATGTTCGTTATCAATTTAGTATGTCATATACCGATACACCGTCGAAGAACGTTCAAGATCAAATATGCATTGAGATGGATCCGAATATCAAGTTCTTCAACAATCAAGACTCTGCAAGATGAATATGGTAAAGATTATGTTTTTATTCCATGATTATTCACTTTAATTTTGGGATATTTTTCATAAAATATTTTTTAAGTGTTGGAGTGGAGCTTTAAATGGTTTTATCAAAAATATATTTTTAGGAGTGTTTGAAGTGGTGCATTTAACCTGGAAAAGATGAATGAAAAAGTTTTATTTCTAACAATCATGTTCGAACGACATCGTATGTCATTCAAATGATAGTGTATCTCATTCAAACGACATGATGTCTTGCTTGAACGACCCACCGCCTTAAATTTTCTATAAAAGTCTTTCCAACTCTTTTTTCACAAGAAGTCTTTTTCCATTATGCAAACACTAAAAATCGGCAGAAAGTTTTTGGCTTCTTCCTTTAAGGTTCAAACACCTTGTTTTCAATTCACAAAATCGTCCTAATCTCATGTGAATTATTTTGGAACCCAAGAACAAAACTTTGCTATTGTTGAACTCTTTGTAGAGAGAATAAATCTACACTGGACTGAGGTCAAATTAGGGAGTGCTGAGGTATTCCTGGACTGAAGATAAGACTGTGGTCTTTGAGGTTCGCTGTGTGTGGATCTTTGCTGAAAACAGAACTACGTATTCTTGAGGAGTAGCTACGATTGTTCCTTTACTTACGACACCGACCGACACCTGCGGGTATTCGTGTGTCAAAAAAATATATTTCATTATAATCTGTTGTAAGTTGCGATTTACTAATTATATTGAAATAAAAGGTATTGCCCTTCGGGGATGTTTCCTCATATTGTGACTATCCTGTTATTTAGTTTCCTTTGCATGCTTATTTCTTTATGATTTCATATGACTTAAATGCATATGTTAGGACTGAATTAAAACTTAGGTTTCATTAAAACTGGTTTGGTTGACTCATAATTAAAATTGGTTTTATTTGAGAAGTTGCAATTATTCTGCTGTAGCATTCTCAGAATATCATTTCATTATATTCGATTTTGATTATTACAAATTTTGTCGATGTATTTGAGGAGTTGACAAGGCTACTCCCAGCGCAAGATATTGATTTTGTTATTGGTTTGGATCCTTACACAATGTTGATTTCCAAGATGCCGTATTAGATGGATCTTATAAAAATGAGGGAATTGAGAGAGCAAATTAAGTAGTTGTTGGATCAAGGGTTAATTTGGCGTAACATATAGCCATGGAGATCTCCGATTCTCTTTGTAAAGAAGTGGGATGGTTTAATACGGTTGTATGTTGACTATCATGGGTTGAACAAGGTAATGATGATGAACAAGTACCCTTTGTTGAGGATCGATGACTTGTTTGATCACTTAGAGGGCTTTTCTTTCTTCCTGAATATAGATTTGCACTGTGGGAACTATCTGATATACATAAATGTAGTCTCATCTGGATGGCACTATAGATATTAACCAATCCTCCTAAGTCTCGTTTCTTAGACTAGACTAACCATTTCACTAAGCATCACCATCAAGGTTTTGGACTTAGACAACATTTATGTTATAAGGCACATGACTCAAGAGCTAGGGATAGGTGTGTTGGGAACATACGA
Organism: Sambucus nigra; assembly: GCA_949130495.1. Lineage (NCBI taxonomy): Eukaryota > Viridiplantae > Streptophyta > Magnoliopsida > Dipsacales > Adoxaceae > Sambucus > Sambucus nigra. The sequence continues at coordinate 328,517,959 of OX422217.1, read as the reverse complement.
CCATCTTATATCGTCTTAGCAATGAGCACAAAACTAAGCACCAGGTATACTCTCAGTTGAACCGGTGCCTCCAGTGTCAGCCTGAATGACATTCCTCCTATAAATATGTTTAGTTAGACACGACGTTGATGTAAAAAACTAGACTTGATCAAATTTTATAATCACAGATTAAATATATGATTGCAATGCTAAATAAAAGAGAGACACAAGATTTTTAAAATGGTTCAGCTATGTAAGAAAGACTATATTCACTATTATAGTATTAATTTCCGATATTACATAAAACTAGCTACTCTTGTCAATAAGCATTGCCTAGAATCCCTTCTACCTTGCCCTTGATGAAGGGGATACAATGTATTTACAATGACCCAAAGACTAAGGTTAGAATATTAAGGGATGGAATGCCTTTATACATTTAAGCATTTACACCCGTACATAATAAATGTGACGATTGGTTGTATGAACCATGTGTGGTAAGACAATTGTAATGGTGATGCTTCATTGGTATTGATGGTCGGAATTCTTTCTGTTCGTCGGCTTGCCTGTCGAGATACTATATGTTGATTGGGATTTTAGCAACATAAGAGGACAAGTGTTCACTTCTGATTGGTCCATGTAGGTAGATAATTTTTTGGTATCAATAGAAGCCCCCAATGCTCTATGCTTGATGCTTGCATAAAAGTATAAAACATTTAATTTTGCAAGTAGTTTGGAGTATTTTCATGGTGCCTGGTCAATAGACGACCTCCTACACTTGTAAAATTTTACCGATCCTATTTAAAGATGGCATTTTTATGAATAATTTGAATTTTAGCGAGAATGGGTATTTTACACCTTATGTATTGTGAAGCCGTAGGAATGTCAATCGTTGGTACGTTTAATCATTACTTTCGTTGTTTTCCAGAGAAGCTATAAAAGGTGGGAGGCTTTTTCAGATTTTACCTTACCTCAAATCTTTGAATTGTAACAACTATTTCTGAGCTTTTGTGCGATAGTTTGCCGTCGTTCATCTTTTCCTTTGATAGTTCTTGCTGAATCCTTAATCTTCTAGAAGAATTCTTTCTTTCTCTCTATTTTTCTTCATTTCCTTTCTTTTTAAGTCATGATTCACATAGTTGACGATGATTTTCTAGAGGAGTTTAGGGTAGAAAAGAAAATCCCCTCTTGGGTTAATTGAGAAATACCCTATTGCTCTTTAGACGTATATTCTTTGATTGAGGGTCATTGGATCCCAACTTTATTTATAGCTGAGTATGGTTTCACATTTTCGCCAAATCCTTTTCTTCTCCATTTCTGCCAATATTTCGATGTCGCTTCAGCAAGAGTTTCCCCTAACACCTAGAGGACCGATAATAGTGTGGATAGACTGAATGAAATCCATGGAACCCATATTGGGATTCCAGAGATTATGTTCTGCTATAAATGGGCTATTACAAGAGAGAACACCTATTATTTGAAAACCAGATAAGCCGGTAGGGCTTTAGTGTTGAATTTTCTTAATTCCAATTAGGATTATTAGAATCTTGCTTTAATAGTTAAGAATTGGTAACATGCTCCACTTGAGAATGGAGTAGCCTAACATGGTCCCAGATGCCCTCAGTCAGGGAATGGGATAGGTTGTTATTTTAATTCTTGCCTCTTTTTATTTTTACTAATTTTCTTTCTGATGTATGCTAACTGTTACTTCTTATTGCTTTTTTTGCAGAAGAACATAAGAGGAAGTGTCCCAAGCCAGGTGAAGTACATTTGGAAGAACTCAAATTCTTGTGGGGTCTTAACTAAAGGACATGAGGAGATCATCTACGACCAAATTTTGTATTTCTAGAGTATAAAAGTCCCATCACCTCTTTTGTAGCACAACTAACAATAGTTGTGCCTTCAATTGTAATTAATTTGGAGAGAGATTCGGTGTCTACTTCCTCGACTACTGAATCTGCTGGTGTTGGTGCTGAAGTTGATACTGGTGGCACTTCTTCTTCTTTTGACTTTGATCTTCCTTTATCAGGTAGCATGGGAAAAAATAAAATTCCCAATCTTTTGGAGGAGGACTCTACTGCTGGTGCAAAAAAACTAGTTGATACCAATGCCCAAAAGAATAAAGTTGAAGTTGGCAAGAATCCCCCAGCCACCAAAGGTGATGGGTCTCCTCTCAACAGACTAAGAAGAGGTCTTGCTGATAATTATGTTGAGAAGGTTGCTGATGCCAACCAACTGGGATTGGTTAGTAAGGTCCCATCAGCTGCTGGCTGGTCTGTAGCCTTTAGTCCTAGCTTGGTTAGGAAGTTGGTCAAGGATGGTACCCTCCCAGACCATAAAGCTACTGCTGCCTCCATGTCCCGATCAAAACTATCAGAGAGCGATACTTAGAGTTTATCCTTGGTAAGTTTTTATATTTTGATATTGGTCGGATATTGTTCATATCTTCCTTGATTTATAATGACTTGGTTCTTTTCTTACAGTTCTTAGTTGATTACAACCAAATGTTGGAGAAGGACAATCAACTACGTTCTTTTTCGGGAGAAGTAGAGGAGGACTTTGAGGCTTCGGAGACACAATAGAAGATTTGGGAGGAGAATATTGGGGTTGTCTAAAAAGCACGATATAAAGCTGATGAAACTCTAACTATGGCTACTTTGGCCTCTACTCAAGTTGAGCGCAGGGCAAAGGCTACTGAAGTGAAAGTGGTCAAACTGTCTGCTGACCTTACTGTTGAGAAGGCCATAAGAAAGAAAAATAGATATGAGTCCTTCAATAAGGGATGAAATAAGCCCATCTCTGCTACTTCTACCCAGATAGCTTATGCTAAGAAGAAATTCTTCAAGGAAGGTTGGTCAGCAGCTTTGAGGGAAGTTAAAACTGCTGAAGATTCAGAGCTATTTTTAAGGAATGATCCAGGATCCCCTCCTAACCTTGATGATGAAATTGATGATAATGAAGGTTCTGGGGAATCTTCTATGGTCATTGAGTCATTTGCTGCTCGAGCCGAGTAAAACAAATCTCCTGTTGACTCAACTGTCCCTCCTGCCAACTAAGAGATAAACCCTAAGGTAGAGAAGGATAAGAAGAAGGTGTAAACTTGTTTGTCCTCTAGTATTTGTATTTTTCACCTTTTTTTGTCTTATTTTTATCTTTTTATGAGGTATGTTTTTTTAATATTGCTATTTATCAATGAAATAAATGCTTTCTTCAATTGACTTGTCACTTTTTTATGCTTTGTTGTTACTCTGTCTCCTCTTATGTTGATCAATCATTGCTTTATCTTTCTAGTTTATTGCCAAGATGGAACACATTCCTTTTAATGGTTTCGACCTACTCAAACACTATAACAATCTGTTTAAAGCTGTCCATTTGGACTTAACAAATAAAGAATTAACAGACTTGGTCGGCGCAGGTGCTTCTGATCAAGCAAGGAATGTATACAATTATCTCAAATTCCTTCTTGATCGAGTTGTGGCCAATAATGTTGCATACTCTGCGATGATTGAAGATTTATAGGCAGGCCATAATGAAGTCAAAGCTTTACTGCATGTTGACTATGAAGCCAAATATAATGCATTGAGTGAAGGATGGGGTTTTGAGAAGAAATTGGAAAAATATGCCTCTCTATATAGTAAAAAGGAGTTCTTGTAGAATCACGAACTTGATGAATTTAGAGGGATCTCCAAGCTATTGGAGGAGGAGAACAACAAAATCCAGAATGAGTTGGAAACTTTGAAACAATCTTCTTTTAGTGGTGGCGATGATGGTACATCCTTTTTGGAGAATGAGAATGCCAGGCTAATGGAAAAACATGAAACTATGAAGAAATCCAAATCTGCACAATCTTCCAAATAATAAAGAACGAGTCGACCAGCTGTTAAGGAAGCTAGGACCAAAAAAACCTTAGCTGACAAGGCTGCCCAACTGAAAGCAAAGAGTCAAGCTATTATTAACTTATCTACAAGGCTGGAAGCTAAGAAAAAGCCCTTGCCGACCAGTCCACACAATTGAAGGTGAAGGATAGTGTTTTGAAGAAACTTCAACAACAAGTTGAAAGGTTAACATTTCAATTTTCACAAACAACCGAGAGAGGTGTGGATGGAAGGCAACAATGAAGCTTTAGTTCATGTAGATAATCACCTTTCTTATTCACATTATAAAGGCTATAAATGGGGTTGGTCTAATTATTTGACTTTATTAAAGCATGATCAAAATAGCTAGCTGTAGTATTGGAACGTGCTTGGTCTCTTAGATTGTGATAATCCCCCTTTCAAGTTTGACACTTTATGGATCCCTGTGGATGCTATTTCCCGATGCCTGATCACTAAATAGTTAGGGGATTATAGTTTACATGATGTTCATGAGACTGTTCGTCCTCCTCACCTGATCAATGTGTCGATCACCTGCAAGAGAAGAGTGTTAAGGGATTTTAACTTCATTAATTATCCCTATACTTTGGATGATTGTCTTGCTAGAATGGAAAGAGTACAACCATCTCAACCGACCTCCAAACATGAAGGAAAACGTATTGTTGAATAATTCTCATGTATTTTGTTATTCATTTGAATGTAATACAGTTTTTATAATGAAAATCCATATGTTGTGTTGTTAACTTATGATTATTTTAATCAGTCAGTCAACTTGTGATTGTAATGCCATTGATTCTACTAATTCACTTAGATATATTAATCAAAATTTAGCATTAGTTATTAATGGTGACCAGGTGTATGAGGAATATATGTTTGTATCCCGGTAGTTTAGGAATATTTACATGATTTAACTTAGTCTGGTAAAACTCATTTGTAACTTTTTTAGTTGTATATGATGTTTTACACTTCTTATTCTGGAATAGTTTATTAGAAATCATACATGAAGTTAATAACTTCTTGTTCGTGATTCATTTTTACGAAGACATACATGAAGTAAATTGTTCTTACCAACTAAGCATTTTAGGATTGTGTTCCTTTAACTTAGTGGGATAAGACTTTTTATCCGTGACTTGTTTATACAAAGCCATGCATGATCTAATATTTACTTATTGTTCGTGACTTGTTTGTTCGAAGTCATACATTAAGTTTTCATTTGAGTGAGTAATAATTGTGCTGCAAGCTATTGACTTTCGTCATGATTAAGCATGTATGTACAGTTGATCGGCAAGAGACATTCTGACTTGTTGTTTTTGTTTATTTTTGTGTGATGATATATCGCCATACTCCGAAAAACAATTAAAAAAATTAAAGGGACTGAAATTAATATTTTATTGAAACTTAACTCATAAAATTAAAAGAAATACAATAGTAACAATCCCTTGAATCATTGATAATACTTTCGAAGATTCTCGGCATTCTAGGGATTTTTGAATTTGTCCCATTCCAAAGTCTCAATTCGATAGGTTCTAGGTTGAATAACAGGGGAAATGGGATATGGGCCATGCCAATTAGCCTCAAGCTTGTTGTTCTTCTTTATCACCTTCTTAAGAACATAATCACCCTCGTTAAGGTTGGTAGGCTTAACCCTTTTATTATAAAAGCGAGCAATTCTGTGTTGGTATGCATCATTTTTCAGGGAAACATCTTCCCGTACTTCCTCTAACATGTCTAGATCTAGTCCGCGTATCAAATCACTAGCTAGAGAATCAAATTTTAGTACCCTGTGGGTTTGTAGGCATATCTCGGCTGGTAGCAAGGCTTCAGTCCCAAACGTAAGCATGTAAGGTATTTCTCTAGCTGCTGTTATTGGCGTTGTTCTGTAAGCCTAAAGAACATAATGTAACACATTAATCCAATTACCCTTTGCAGCGTCAAGTCTTTTCTTTAACCCATTGAGCAAAGTACTATTTGTTACTTCTGTTTGACCATTACATTGAGGATGGCCTAGTGTAGAATGATGCTTCAGGATCTTGGAATGGACACAATACGCTTCAAATTCAGCGTTATCGAATTGAGTTCCATGATCCGTAATGAAGGCATGTAGTAGCCCATATCTGTATACGATATTCTTCCAAATGAACTGATACACTTTCTCATAAGTCATGTCTACCAATAGTTCTGCCTCCACCCATTTGGTGAAGTAATCAACAACAACGACTAAATATTTGAACATGCCCTTGGTGGTTGACAGGGGTCCGACCCAGTTAATTTCCCAAATAGCTAATGACCAAGGTGAAGTTATAGGTGTGAGATTGGCATTGGGCGTTTTATGGATTGTAGAGAATTTCTAGAATTTGTCACACTTTCTTGCAAAGGATGTACAATATGCCCTCATAGTCAGCTAGTAGTATCCTTGAGTGTTGATTTGTTGCAGCAATGATCGACCAGTGGAGTGAACCCCACAGGAACGTTCATGCATTTCTTTGATCAAATTTTCCACCTCCATTAGATGAACACAACACAATAAGGAGATAGTCAATCCCCTTTAGTACAAAACTCCTTTGTCAAAAACATATCTTGTTGCTTTATATCAGAGCTTTTTGGCTTCTTTGGGATCAGGTGGCAGGATGTCATCCTCAATATAGGCAGTAATTGGGTTTATCCTGGAAGGTCCAAAATTTGTGGTAATGACATTAACCATAAAGTCCTCGTCAATGCTCCGATTATCTAGGATCTCTATTGGGATGATGTGCTTGAGTTCAATTCTGGTTACTGAAGCTTGTCGAGAAAGTGCATCTGCTTGGGCGTTGGCTATCCTGGGAATCCTGTACATTTTCACGACTGAGATATTAGAAATAACTTCCATGGTTTTGGCAAAGTATCTAGTCATCAATTCCCCCTGACTCCATATAATTGATGCACTTAGTTAACCACTAACTGTGAATCACTGTGCACCATTACTTGCTCGGCACCTAATGAATGGTCCAAATGTAGCCCAACTATTAAAGCTTTGTATTCTGTCTCGTTGTTTGAGGCTTTGAATAGAAAACTAAGTGCATATTCAACATCAATGTCATTAGGAGTATTGAGTATTATACCTTCTCCACTTCTAGTTGCACATAAAGAACCATTAATGTATAAATTCCACAACGGGATATCATCCTTGAAGTTTTCGTCAGACAAAATTCCATGACGAAATATTTTCTTACTCTCCTGTGTATATTTTTGGGCCATTTCACGAGTTATGGATGACTCAGGTTGATCGACGATGATTTTAGCTTGCTTTATCGCTGAACTATCTTCTTTAGAGATCTACTCGGCAGGCAAGTTGTTCTGGTCGGGAACCTCTGGATAAGTGAATTCAGCAATAAAATCTGCCAAAGCTTGGCCTTTTTATGAAGATAGTGGTTCATAGACAATGTCATATTCTCCCAGCTCCACTACCCAATACATCAATCTTCCTCACTTCTTAGGTTTATAAAGTTCTTGCCGAAGAGGTAAATCTGTATACAGCACTATAGTATGTGCTTGGATATAAGGTTTCATATGCCTTGAAGCCTCAATAAGTGCTAAAGCCAATTTTTCAAAGCGTGGGTACCTAATCTCAGCTCCCCTGAATGCTTTGTCGTGTAATAAACTTATCTTTGGATCCCATTGTCTAGTTTAAGCAAAGCCGAGATAATCGTAAATTCAGAAACAACTAGGTATAAGTATAATTTTTCTCCCAAGATTGGTCGGGATAGCAAAGGAGGTGATCCCAAATACTTTTTTAATTCCTGGAACGCTTCTTCACATTCTGCATTCCACTCAAAAGTCTTTCTCAACACCTTAAAAATGGTAAGCATTTATCTGTTGTTCAAGAAACAAATCTATTTAACGTTGCTAATCTATAGGTGAGCCTTTGCACATCTTTCTTGTAAGTCGGCGACTGCATTTCAATTAAAGATTTTATCTTTGCTGGATTAACCTCAATTCCCCTTTGATTAACTATGAAGCCGAGGAACATTCTTCATGTACCCTGAACACACACTTGGTTAAATTCAGCTGAGATCACTGATATGATATGAGGCTTTCTTACTTTTTGTTAACATATCATCCATATAAACCTCTATATTCTTACCTATCTTCTCTTCAAAGACCTGTTCACCGACCATTGATACGCTGCTCCTGCATTTTTTAGCCTAAAGGGAATTACATTGTAGCAATAAGTTCCTCAGTTTGTGATGAAGGCTATACTTTCCCTCTCTTCAGGTTTCATCATGAAACTTAAAAGATCATGTCCCAACGTAGCATCCACCAATTGATATCAACGCACATCCTCCATTATCATTCTTCTTCTTGACCATTACAACATTGGTCAACCAGTCTAGATACTTCATATCTTCAATAAACTGAGCTTTTTAAAGTTTCTTGACCTTTTCTTGAATAACTTGATTCTTCTTGGGACTGAAATCCCTTCGTCTCTACTTGATCAACTTGGCATCCTTATTGATATTGAGCTCATAAAATAGGAAGTTGGGATCAATCCCAAGCATATCCTCATGGCTCCATGCAAATACATTTCTCCGTTGCCTAAAAAACATAATCAACTCTTATTTAAGGATTGCAGATAATGTTGAACCTATATACGTAGTTCATTCTGGTTTTTCATTGTCAAAGATAATACTTTTAGTAGCTTCCACAACCTGTCCCTTGAGTAAAGTTGTCTTATCTCATGGATTTAAATTTTTAACTTCAGATTCACTGTTGGGATCAGTAGTATCCACCTAATAGGTGGTAGTTTTCTTCTTCAATTCGATTAAATCCTGTTGCTCGACTGAGGAGTAATAACATTATTTAGCCACCCTTTGATTGCCTTTTACGACACCTACACCAAAGTGAGTTAGAAACTTCAAGCATTGATGAGCTGTTGAAGGTACAACTTCAAACTTCTTCAATCCTACCCTACCGAGGATCACGTTATAGGCAGATTGAATATTTTTATCCATTATAAAGAAGCGTGTTTTCTCCGTCCAACTTGCCGGCCAAGTGTCGAACAACACTTCTAGCATGACTGTCCCAATAGGGTAAACTTTTTCACCAAAAAATCCTATTAATGGCCTATGGTAGGGTTCTAGTTAGCTGAGCTTCAAATCCAAACTCTGAAAGCAAGGGTAAAACATAATATTTACTGAGTTCCCATTATCAACCAAAATTCTAGCGATGACAGTATCCTGGATCCTAAATTTGACAACCAATGGGTCGTAATGGGGATAAAGTACCCCAGAGAGATCATTCTTTGTAAATTAGATCACCAGTTTGTTTTTGTCAACCTTCTTAGGCCGATCTTCTTCATTCAGATTAATTCTCTGGATATAAGAGCAAGATTGGGCTTCATTCAAATAAGCTTTTCTTTCAGCAGTGTGATCTCCTCTTCCTACGTTGCCACCTATAATGACATGACAATCAAATGAACCAAAACTGATCATAGCTACCTCATGTTTTGGCTGCTTGGGCTTCTTCGAAAGATCGGGATCATCCTCATAATCATCTTCATGGTTTCTCTTCCTATCATCTCTCGGCTTGCATGGAGAATTTGACCTTCCTCTAGCTTCCTTGCTTTCTCGCCGATCAATAAATTTATTAAGTTTTCCTCGGAGGATGAGAAATTCTATTTTATTTTGCAAAGCGATGCAATTATCTGTTATATGGCCGCGATCCTCATGGAATTCATAATATTTAGATCTGTCCCTCTTATTAGGAGGTGCTTTCAACCTTCCAGGCCATCGCAAATCCTTATTATTTTTAATCTCCTCAAGGATATGGTGAATTCTAACACTCAATGGAGTGTAGGTTCTATATTTTTTAAGCTTGTCCTCCTTCTTTGGCTTCTGCTCCTTCTACTCCTTTTGATCTTTCTTCTCGATCTTTGAGGATGGACTATACTTTGCAATGCTAAATAAAAGAGAGATACAAGGTTTTTAAAGTGGTTCAGTTATATAAGAATGCTGATGTCCACCATAATAGTATTGATTTCAGAGGTTACAAAAATCTAAGTACTCTTGTCAATAAGAATTGCCTAGAATCCGTTCTACCTTGCCCTTGATGAAGGGGATATAATATATTTATAATGACCCGAAGATTAAGGGTTGTAATACCAAGTGATGATGCTGGAAATACCACCCTTCAAGGTGTTTGTGAGCTCAATTTAGTGTTAACAATGGATGCATAAGGCTACATACACATATAATAGAGGGAGGTGAGGAGAAGAGAACTGTCACCGAAATATAAGTGGTTCAGCCAATTAGGTCTACGTCCACTGTGCAAGTGTATGATGTGTATCACTGTATGAGGGCTCTAATGGCCATATATACAATCTCTCAGGCTTTCTCTCTCTACTGTGTATTTAGACAAAGTTTTAACTAGGGTTGCTGGTTTTTTTAGATCCTTTTCAAGGTAGAGGATGACCTATATATATAGTGCCGGGGGGCGTAGTGTACCCTCCAAGCATGCAATGAGTATGTGCATGAGGATCGAACCAGTATGAGAATGACACATGGATGATCTCATATAGATAATGATGACCCCAATATTCCTTCACGTGGGGGGAATGATTCGGTTATAACTGATTGTGCACACGTGTTCCCATCAATGCATACGTTGATAAGAACTCGACCATCCATGAATGATCCCAACCTCGGTCGGGAAGAGGACGAGGTGGTGACCTTAGTTCAGTGGGAGGGCTGAGTTAAGACATGTTGAGCTATGACATTGGCCTGGGCTGAGGTAGTGGTGGAAAAGCAGGAACGTCGGCCGATCCCTAGCCGAGATCGACGTTGATGATGGGATGGCAACCTCTTCATCTTCCAAGTCGACGTTGCAATTCTTTGAAGATCAGGTGGATTACCACCCCTGAATCATGGTGACCCCACCTGTCGAGGTAACTAGCAACATCGACCCTGGCCGACCTTTCCTTGGACGATACTGTTAGTGATGAATCCAAGGACCCTCTAACATCGGCCATCTTCACGGCCGAGGTTGATATCTCTGAGACGAGGGGGTACATTCAGGGCATATCAATCACCCCCTAGCGCTTAGATATATGCGAGAGCAGGTGGCTATGGGGTCTATAACTCCGAGGTCCTTGTGCTTTGTACTAATATTCCTTGTTTGACACTTGTCAGTTACTGGAGTGGATAGCGTGCCTGACAAGCTTGATGATGTTGGCTGTCTTTTGGGCTCCCAAGGCGATGATGGGTCCTAGGACGTGTGCTCTCATACTTAAGGGTTTAAACCCCATTTTCTTCTCTTTCTTCCTCACTTCTCTCCTTCTCCGAATTTAATCATTTTTATAACTTTCTCTCTCTAGAAGAGCTCTGATTTGAAGTGCCTTTGGGTGATCATTCCTTGGGATTCCTTCCTTAATTCTCATCACATTTCTCCAGGTAACCCTTTCCATCCCTTCTTCTTCATTTTTCTGCATTTGTTCTTACGTTTGCATTTTTCGGTGAGCCTTAAGAGGTTTCCGGTGAGCTGTTCTTAATTGTTCTTCGTCATTTTTGTTCAAAGTTTAACAGCTTTATCTTTAATTGAATTTGCCAATCCTGTTTGTAATTTAGGAGAGTCTGTAAGTCTAGCATCTACCTCATATGCTCAGAATCCTTTACCAACTCTTAGATGAATTCCTCTCTCTTAGGGAGAAGACCTTAGATAAAATTAGACAAATAGAAAGAGCGCAAGAGGAAGATCGTAGGGCCGAGGAATTACCCCTAAGACCTATCTTTCCACCACCTCTGAAGGTTATATACCCTGATCCAACTGAACCAGCTAATGAAGTAGAGGTTCCTACTGAACCCTCTCCAATGTCGGAGTCTGAGTTATCCACCTCAGACCCTATGTCTGTGGACTCCTTCCAAGAGGCCATGGACTTCACAAATCAACAAGATTAGGTCCCTGATCAGGCAGAGGTTTCCAGTCGGGCCTCGTCTCACAAAAGTTCAAGCACATCCACCTCATCCTCAGAGGTTGAGATTATTGGACCAAGTGTGGCTGTTCCACCGATTCTTGAAGCCATTCCTCTATCAGCAGTCACAGGGGTAGAGTTCGCTCAGAGGTTTCTAGGTGGTGCCCCATCGTCTGCTCGGGCTGACGTTGAGCCAAATGACGATGATGGTGTTGAGAGTGATGTTGACAACTCTGAGGCGGCCGAGATTGAGAGTACAGTTAGTGAGGTCGACCTTCTGGCCTTCAAACATCTATATTCCCTAAGTCCCTCTATAAAACTCAGGAGACCTCTGAGGGAAGAGAGGGCTTATGACGACCGAGATGGTGAGATCTGCCTATATGAGCAGATGTTCAAGTTGGGATTTCATTTGCCCATCCATCCTATCATCAGAGCTATATTGGCTTACAATAACTTGGCTCCTTCCCAGTTGTCACCCAATGCTTGGAGGGTGATAATTGGAGCCGTTGTCCTCTGGAAGGCTGTCCATCACTTAGACCTTCCAGTCCAAGTCTTCATGGGATTTATGTCCCTTCATCGGCCTGGAATCATCCAAGCTATTATCATTTCTTAGCTCGAAAGTCAAATAAAAAGATGCTGCAGATCACCCAAACCTTGAATCATAACTGGAATACACGCTACTTCTTTGCATCAGGTCCATGGGAATTTAGTCCAAGTGCCCCCTCTTCCTCATTAGAGCCGAGGATACCCTTGAGATGGGGAAAGGTAATAATGTCTGCCAGGGCCGACCCTAGGCTAAGCCTGAACAATCTTCAAAAGGTCAAAGACCTTCAGGATCAGGGAGAGCATGGTTTACTTGTCAAGTTCGAACACCCGATGACCCCCTATTATCTCTCTGAGACCAGTCTTGGGGGAGACCTCTAACAAAGCTTCATAAGTGCTTTTTATTTTAACAAGTCATACTTCTGAATTTATGTATGTCTGACTGTCTAACTCAGACCTTTCTATCTTGCAGAGCGTTCGAAGGGAATATCTGACGAGTTGTGGGATATGGCAGCACCTAGTTTAACGAAGCTCGTCAAAAAAGCAGGTCTGAATGCTCCTCTTCCCCCTCCCTCAACCTCGAGGGTTGAGGCCACCAAGAAGAGAAAGGTTGCCAATCCTACCCCTGAGGATCAGAGGCAGAAGAAGAAAGGTGGGGATCGTGCCATCCCTATTTCTTCTGAGGATGCATTGGATGCTCGCATAGAGCAACTAAAAATTAATGATAGCATCATAGGCCACAGTTTGCAGGCGTTGGATGCCATCGACTCTGCTATGACCGACACTGATAAACACTTTTGTCGATCCATGGACACACCTCTGCTGGTTGAGTTTGGCCTTCATAGGTCTATTCAGGTATGACTTCGAATTTCAGTTTAACTTCGAAGTGTAATCTCTGCTTTGAATTTCAACTTATATACACGACCATATGATTTGCAGGGCCTCGTAGCTATGCATCATCTTGCCAACTGGACTCTGAAGAAGTTGCCCCTCATCCAGAAAGGCCAAGAGGTCGAGAAGGTGCAAATCTCTCTGAATGCAGATGTAGATCGTCTGAAGTCTTCCTTGGAGGGGTCTGATAAGAGGGTTAAGGAGTTGGAGAAAGAGATCTCCAAGCTTAAAAAGGACCACACCCTTGCTCTGAAGGCCAAGGACGACGTTCTGCAGCAGAAGGTTGACGCTGCAGTGAAGGCAGCCCTTGAGGATGCTTCTGAGGGGATTCTGGCTGATTACAAAGTCTCCGATGAATTCATCAGCTTCGGCTTTGAGTACCTCAAAAGAGGTATTAAGGCTACTAGAAAATGGGCGGCTACTAAGGAGAAGGAGTCAGGGAGCTTGAAAGCCTCTGACTTCATAGGTCTGGGTTTTACTAACCCTCAGTTTGCCCAAGCCCTTCAAGAGGTTGAAGAGGAAGACGCTTCCCCTGTAGAGACGGCACCACTGGATGTTACAGAGACTGAGGGAGCCAACCCCATAGATGATGGGGCTGAGATGACCAACGTCGGCCAAGGGAATCAGGCTGAGGATGCCAGCACTGTCCCTGCAAACCCTTAGGACATCTTAGTTGTGAAGCTTTTGTACTTTTTCATTATATATATGAATTATAACCTCTGATGAATAATGTTACTTTATATTTTTGCCATTTGTAACTTAATCTGTCAACCTCTGAGGAGGGCTCTTATTTATTCTCTTGCTGAATTGTTTGTTGGATTTTCTTTGCCATGCAAAAATTTTCACCAAACTAATGATGTTAAGGGTCTGAGGTCATCCAAGTATGATGTTTGACCTCAGACCTTATCACCAAATCATGATGTTATAAGGTCTGAGCTTATCAACTAAGATGTTATCCCCATTAATAATTTCACTAAACTAATGATGTTAAGGGTATGAGGTCATCAAAGTATGATGTTTGACCTCAGACCTTGTCACCAAATCATGATGTTATAAGGTCCGAGGTCATCAACTAATATGTTATCCCCATTAATAATTTCACCAAACTAATGATGTTAAGGGTTTGAGGTCATCCAAGCATGATGTCTGACCTCAGACCTTGTCACCAAATCATGATGTTATAAGGTCTGAGGTCATCAACTAAGATGTTATCCCCATTAATAGTTTCACCAAACTAATGATGTTAAGGGTACGAGGTCTTCCAAGCATGATGTTTGACCTCAGACCTTGTCACCAAATCATGATGTTATAAGGTATGAGGTCATCAACTAAGATGTTATCCTCATAAATAATTTCACCAATCTAGCATAACCTCATCAAGAACTGTCACAGGAATTTGATCTTTTCATTAATAATCTCTTCATAAGATAATACATTGGCACAAGCTCTCGTAATATCATATGTAATACTTCTTTAGATGGTCAGCATTCCAGGGATTGGAAAAAGGTTCCCCCTCTAGGTTTTCTAGCCTGTATGTCCCGGGTAAAACCTCTTTGATCACTTTATAGGGACCGTGCCAATTTGGGTGAAGCTTGTTTGCCTTCTGTAGTGTCTTCTTCAGTACTAAGTCTCCCACGGCAATGGGCCTTGATTTCACCCTTTGATTGTTGAACTTTGCTGTTCTTTATTGGTAAGATGCTTGCCTAATTTCTGTGTCTTCCCTTCTCTCCTCGATCAAGTCTAGGTCAAGTCTTCTCTCTTCCCCATTCTTCTCAGGGTAAAAAGTATGCACCCTATGAGTAGGGAGTTCAACCTCTGTTGGTGTGACAGCCTCTGAGCCATGTGATAACATAAACGGGGTCTCCCCTGTTGGCGTCCTAACCGTTGTTCTGTAGGCCCATTTCATAGCATAAACTTCTTCGGTCCATCTACCCTTAGCCTCTTCTAACCTCTTCTTCATCCCGTCAAGGATCGTTCTGTTTATGACTTCGGTCTGACCGTTTGCTTGTGGTCGGCCAGGAGAAGAGAAAAAATGCTTTATCCTAACTCTTTCGCAGTATTTTTTCAGGGAAGAGTTCTTAAACTGTGTTCCATTGTCCAAAATGATGGTGTTTGGGAGGTCATGTCTGCATATGATGTTTTTCCAAATAAATTGGAAGGTACTCTGCTCTATAATCGTGACCATCGGCTCTGCCTCTACGCACTTGGAGAAGTAATCAATGGCAACTATCAGAAATCTGTAATTATTTGTAGCCCTTGGTAGGGGACCTACTAAGTCAATCCCCCATACTACGAATGGCAAAGGGGAACTGATATACGTCATAGGCTGATGAGGTTGATGGGGGATTGTGGAGAATCTCTGACATTTGCCGCACCTCTTTACATAAGCTGCCGCATCTTTGGCCAGGGTCGGTCACCAATATCCTTCCGTGACAATCCTCTTCACCAAAGGTCTTCCTCCTATGTGACTGGAGCAAGAACCCTCGTGTACCTCCTGTAGGACGTGGGGAACTTTGGTTGGATGGACTCATCTGATCAGAGGTAACAGGAATCCCTTCCTATATAGGACATATCCTATTATTGAGAACTTTGCTGCCCTGTACCTCAATTTCCTCCTTTCTAACTTTGACTCCGGTAACACCCCATCTCTGATGTATCTGATAAGGGGATCCATCCATGAGTCCCCTAGGTCCAAATTGAGACAAAGATTACTAATCTCTTCTTTTTCAATGGTTGCTCTGGGCAAGATCTCGACGGGGACTGTCCATCCGATATCTGTCCTCGTTGTCGAAGCTAGCCTTGCTAATGCGTCTGCATGACTGTTATTTTATCGAGGTATTCTCTTCATCTTTACCTCTTCGAAGCCTTCGAGTATTGTCCTCACCCGCTTCAAGTATTTGGCTATCCTTTCGTCCTTGGCCTCATAAATCCCCAATACTTGATTAACAACCAACCTTGAGTCGCTGTGAAGGAAGAGTCGTCTTATACCTACGGTCCTTGCCAAGAAGAGGCCTACTATCATGGCCTCGTATTCTAACTCGTTGTTCGACGCCTTGAAGTTGAACCTTAGGGCATATTCGATGTTGGTACCATCCGGGCTTGAAAGTATCAGGCCTGCACTGCTCCCACTTTCGCAAGAGGACCCATCGACGAAGAGGTTCCATATGTCCTTATCTGATGAGAAACCTTATTTTAACACAATTCCCTGCCTAAAGAGGTATCGGTCTTCCTCATTCTCGGCTATACCATCTCTGACTCTCTTGGGCATAACCTCTTCCGAGTGTCGGAAGAGATTACTGTTCGACACTTCTGTGACCTTTGCGCTATTCTCACCCTCGACCTCTTCCCATGTAAACTCTGCGATAAAATCTGCCAGTGCCTACCCTTTGATGGCCATCCTAGGCTGATAGGTAAGGTAATATTCCCCCAATTCAATGGCCCAGGTCATCAGTCTATCCAACTTCTTAGGTTTATGGAGGATCTATCTTAACGGGGAGTCGGTGAGAATGACCATGGAATGGGCCTGAAAGTATGGCTTCATCTTCCTAGAAGCATGTATCAGGGTGTAGGCTAACTTTTCCATTCATGGGTAATTATGCTCAGATCCCTGAAGGGCCTTGCTGTTGAAGTATACGGGTCTCTGAATCCTGATGTCTTCCCGAACAATGGTCGCACTTATAGCGGATTCGGAGACTACTAGATAGACTTATAACTTTTCTCCTGCCATGGGCTGAGATAAGAGAAAGGGAGATCCAAGGTATGACTTGAGTTGATCAAAATCCTCATCGCACTCTTTCTCCCACTCGAAGGCCTTTCTGAGCACCTTGAAGAATGGAAGACACTTGTCGGTCGCCCTGGAAATGAATCTGTTGAGCGCAGCCACTCTTCCAATGAGCCTTTGAACGTCCTTGATACTCCGAGGTGTCTTCATGTCAAGTAAAGCCTTGATTTTCTCCGGGTTAGCCTCTATTCCTCTTTGATTGACGATGAACCGAAGAAACTTCCCAGCTCCTACCCCGAAGACACACTTTGTCGGGTTGAGTTTCATCTTGTACAGGTCCATGGTATTAAAGGTCTTTTCCAGGTCTACCACATGGGTACAGGCCTTTAAGCTCTTCGTTAACATATCATCGACATACACCTCCATAGTCTTGCCTATTTGGTCTTCGAACATCTTATTCATAAGACGTTGGTATGTTGCCCCTGCATTTTTCAATCCAAAGGGATTCACCTTGTAGCAATACGTCCCTTTCTTCATAATGAAGGTTGTCTTCTCTGAGTCTTCGGCATCCATAAAGATTTGGTTGTAGCCTGAATACGCGTCCATGAAGCTCATGAGCTCATGTCCTGCAGTTGCATCTACCATCTGATTGATCCGAGGTAAGGGGTAATTGTCTTTCGGGCAAGACTTGTTCAGGTCAGTAAAATCTATGCACATTCTCCACTTTTCGTTGGTTTTGGGCACAATGACCGCGTTTGATAGCCACTCCAGATATATCATTTCCCTGATGAATTCAGCCTCTTCAAACTTTTTGACCTCTTCTCGAATGACGTCGTACTTCTCCCTGGAGTATATTATTCGTCTCTGTTTGATGGGCTTAGCATCCTTAGATACGTTGAGTTTATGGCACATGACCTCGGGGTTGATGCCAGGCATGTATGCGTGACTCCATGCGAAGACACCCTGCCTCTTCCTCAGGAAGTTTATCAGCTCCTCCTTGATTTTTGCTTTTAAAGCTTTGCCGACCTGGACGGTTTTTTTCGATTCGTCCTAATTGAGGAAGATGGATTCTACCTTTTTCGCGGCCTCTCCCTTCTTTAACTTTGTTTCATCTCTTGGGTCAAGTGTATCGATGTTATAAGTGGTAGTAGCTCTCTTGTAGGCCTCTCTCTCGTCATCCGAATTGAAGTAACATTCTCGTGCTATGATCTGGTCACCCGGCACTTCGCCTACCCCATAGGGGGTCGGGAATTTTAACATTTGGTGGACCGTCGATGGCACGGCTTCAAACTCCTTAAGGGCTACTCTTCCTATGATGAGGTTATAGGCCGAGAAGACATTTTTGACCATAACAAAAAAATTGATCTTCCGGGTTAACCTCTTAGGCCACTCATCACCCATTCACACGTCTATCTCATACATGCCTAGTGGATGGACCTTTTCACCACTGAACCCCATTAACAGATGATGATAGGGTACCAGCCTCGCTCTGCTAAGTCCTAGGCTTTTAAAGCACGACCAGAATATCACATTTGCTAAGCTTCCTCCGTCTACAAGAATTCTCTATACCTCACATCCATAAACTATTGTTGTGATCACCAAAGGGTCATTATGTGGAGCCAAGATGCACTTGAAGTCGAGTCGGGAGAACCCAACTACGAGAGTATCCATGTCTACCTTATTTCTCTTCTGCGTAGTATCGGAAGACGTCAGGTTTACCACTTCAAGTTTGGCCACTGATTTGGCCTCTGCCACATGAGCTTTTCCGTCAGCCACTTCAGAGCCACCTCCCGCGAGTCCTTCGCATATGGTTTTAACCCCAAAGGAGATTATACCAACTCTCTTCACCGGGATGTTGTCATCTTTTGGTGGGAGATCCGAATCGTCCTCATCTTCGTCATCCGTGCCATTATCTCTTCTTTCTGTGGTGTCCTCATGATATTTGTCGTGTCTATTCTTTTTGGGGTCTTCCCTTCCCTTTTTGGGAGCTTTACCGTCAACATATTTCTTCAACTTTCCTGACTTCAACATCTTCTCGATCTCATCCTTCAAGGAGAAGCACTTGTCTGTTATATGGCCATGGTCTTAGTGGAATTCACACCATAAGTTTTGGTTCCTCTTTTGTGGAGGAGCCTTCAACTTCTCTGTCCATCTTAGGGATCGATCATTCTTGATCTCATTGAGGATGTGTTTGCAGCTAACCGTAAGAGGGGTATAACGTGCAAACTTATCATCAACTGACCTCTTCTTTCCATCCTTCTTTCTTTGGAACTTTTCGCTGCCACTGCCATTCTCATCCTCATACTTGGCGGCCATGGCCTCTTCAGCGTTCATGACCTTTCCCTCAGTTGCCAATAGCTCTGCCATGGACTTTGGAGGGTCTTCCGCAAGTTTCCATAACAATTTTCATTTCTGGAGACCTCCTATGAGGGCTGTCATAACTATATTCTCTTTGTAATCTTCAACCTCAAGTTTTTCTTTGTTGAACCTGGCGATGTAGTCTCTTAGGCTCTCGTTCTTCCCCTGCTTGACATACAGCAGATGGGTGGTCTTCTTTTGAGGTCTTACCCCAAAGCAGAAGTTGTGAATGAATCGTTCAGCTAGGCCCTTGAAGTTCTCAATTGAATTCTTTGGAAGAAAAGTAAACCAAATGTGCGCTGCTCCTGTCAAAGTTTCGGAGAAGGCTCTGCACTTCATCTAATCTGGTATTGAGTAGATGTCCTCCACCGACTGATACATCTCAATGTGATGTACAGGGTCGGTGCTATCGTCATAGTTGGGAGAGACCACGAGCGGTTTGAACTTAGCGGGGGTTGGAAAGTTTACTATCTTGGCCACAAAGGGGTCTCTTTGCAATGGGTCTCGGCTTTTGATTAGGTCTCCTATCTTTTCTTCAAGACGCTGAATGGAGTAGTTCCATGGTCTTGCAGTGTCGACCTGGCCGAGTTTATCCCCAGCCACCTCCAAGGGGTGGACTGAGGGTTCCCTAGCCACAACATAACATCGGCTGTTGACCTCTTCCTGCTTGGGGTCAGCCTTGATGAGACTGACGTTTCCCCTCTTCCCTTTGTGAGCTAGTTGCACTTCTCGACCTTGACAACCTGTGTCTTAGGTCGTTTATTGGGTTGAGCCTTTCAAAGGCTGACCCTCTGCTCAGTCGATCGAAAGCTGATCCTCGTTGCTGGGCTTCGTCACCCCTTCGGCCTCCACAACCTTGGCTCCGGTTGGCAGGATGAATTGTGTTGTTTGAAACTTCATATGGATCCCAACAGTCTTCTGGGGCGTCTTCCGCCTCTAGATCATCATACCTGTCCACAGGGCAAGGGTTTCTTTGCCTCCCCAGGTGGCCTCATCATATTTTGGCTAAGCTGTGAAAATTTCTCCTGCATTGCTTGTTGTGTTGTAGCCAAAGACCTCAATGCTGCGGCCAACTCCGCCATTTCGGATTAGGGCGGTGCCTGGCTAGAGCTAGGTCCCCCCGTACCAGGCGGCGAAAGAGGTGGTGGTAATTCCGGTGCCATGTATTAGCACAAAAGAGCTGATGTAGTAAATGAGCTTAATACCTTACAGGACCTCTTTCAATGGTGAAATAGCTTCGCGCTAGGGGGGTGGTCTGGTTCACCACTAGAGTCTCCGGTGAGGCTAAGCAATAGGTGAGGAAGAGATAGCTTCTCGATTCCCACAGACGACGCCAAAATGATGATGCTGGAAACAGCAGCACCCTTTAAGGTGTTTGTGAGCTCAATTCAGTGTTAACAATGGCTGCAAAAAGGTACATACACATATAACAGAGGGAGGTGAGGAGAAGAGGACTGTCACCGAAATATAAGTGGTTCAGCCAATTAGGCCTACGTCCACTGTGCAAGTGTATGATGGGTATCACTGTATGAGCGCTCTAATGGCCATAGATATAATCTCTCAAGCTTTCTCTCTCTACTGTGTATTTAGACAGAGTTTTAGCTAGGGTTGCTGGTTTTTTTAGATCCTTTTCAAGGTAGAGGATGACCTCTATATATAGTGCCCGGGGGGCGTAGTGTACCCCCCAAGCATGCAATGAGTATGTGCATGAGGATCGAACCAGTATGAGAATGACACCTGGCTGATCTCATGTAGATAATGATGACCCCAATATTCCTTCATGTGGGGGGAATGATTCGGTTATAACTGATTGTGAACACGTGTTCCCATCAATGCATACGCTAATAAGAACTCGGCCATCCATGAATGATCCCAACCTCGGCCTGGAAGAGGACGAGGTGGTGACCTTAGTTCAGTGGGAGGGCAGAGGCATGTCATGTTGAGCTATGACATCGGCCTGGGCCGAGGTAGTGGTGGCAAAGCAGGAACATCGGCTGATCCCTAGCTGAGGCCGACGTTGATGATGGGATGTCAACCTCTTCATCTTCCGAGCTGAGGTTGCAATTCTTGGAAGATCAGGTGGATTACCACCGCTGGATCATGGTGACCCCACCTGCCGAGGTAACTAGCAACGTCGGCCGTGGCCGACCTTTCCTAGGGTGAGACTGTTAGTGATGAATCCAAGGACCCTTTAACATCGGCCATCTTCACGGCCAAGGTTGATATCTTTGAGCCGAGGGGGTACATTCAGGGCATATCACCAAGGGATGGAATACCTTTATACATTTAAGCATTTACACCCGTACATAATGAATGTACCGATTGGTTGTATGAACCACGTGTGGTAAGATCCTTGGTATGGTGATGCTTAATTGGTATTGATGGTCGGCATTCTTTCTGTTGGTCGGCCTGCCTGCCGAGCTACTATCTACTAATTAGGATTTTGGCCACGTAAGAGGACAGGTGTTCACTTGTGATTAGTTCATGTAGGTAGATAATTTTTGGTATCAACACATGGAAAGCGTGACAAGAGTATCCCAGTCATTCCAGCACAAAATTGTTAACAAGAATCACTTATCAACATGAGGGTATTCACATCATGATTACTTTGCCATCAGAATGGGCACGCGGCTCTCTCTCATAAGTCGTGAAAATCATCTGGGAGTGGAATGTATGCTCGGGGTGACAATGCTCACCCCTAGCCTATAAAATCTCGCGTTGTCTTCTTCATTGAGGAGGGATCTTCAATACACTTACTGTTACTCTATTCAAATCATTCTAGGGAAATAGAGATAGTATTTTTACTCAATAATGGCAGTTTATGACTCATTATAGTAAAATACTATCATACCTTGCACTGTGGATGTAAGCCAACGGTCGAACCACTTAAATCCTTGTGTTATCTCTCTGTCTCTCATATATTCTCTCAGATTGTTTGATTATTACCTGCAAATAGATTATTCTTACTCAACTGTGTATAACTCTCTTCCTGGATGAATTTAGTGCATTATTTGTGTATCATAAATTTGGCATTGTCTGTGGGAACATTTTCACCGTTATCATCTTAGCATTGGATTTCCTCTATTATCTCTAGTTGTGATCCAAATCCGCCATTCTTGGATCTGAACTATGATTGAAAGAGTTTGGGTCTTGGAGTTCAGCTTCTCTCCATTTGATTCATCCTTTTTCGAGTTACTTTGTACCCATAGTTCCTATTTTTTCTCTCCCTGATCGGACATATCTTTCGATCCCCCGTCAAAAGACGGGGTTGGTTCCAGCCAACCACCCTCGCATTTAGAGTTGGATAACATCGCAGATGCATTGAGGTCTCTGGTTGCTAGTTAATACGATGTGCAACACTAGCTAATGAATTAGATTCCCGATGATCCAACTGTGAACCCTTTCATACCAGCAGCCGTGAGAGGCGATGTACCACCAATAGCTAGGGGACCACCCCAAGCTCCGATGAAAGAACACCACTATGGTTTGAGATGAAAAGTTACCTCAGATCCCCATCGTCTTCACCTTGGAAAGGAGGTGGAAGGATCACATGAAGACGTTGGGTATGAAGATGATCCATACTAGGCCCAAGACGAGCACTATGAGACATCGAACATCTCATATCGGCTAGGTAAAAAATCTACCCTTCCTCCTACTTACCAATGTAAAATTATCCAGTATACCCCAGAGTCAACACATTAATAGTGTCTTCACAAGACTAAGAAAAGGGTCATCATTTGACCGATTTGACCCATGAGGATATCCTAGTCGAGACATTATCCCAAATCACCAGGTGGGCCGATTGGGGACCAGCGCTCGAGAAGACACATAGAGTCGTCTCTAAGGTTGAAGGGTCAGGAGATAATTCTATTGCTAACGAGAAACCTTGCAATAATTCTATTCAATCGTTAGAAGATAAGATAGGAAGTCTCATCAAGATCCTAGACCCCAATCAGAGGGATTATATGGAAGGCTCTATTTTTGTACCAAGTATTTTTGACTATTCGACACCTGCAAAATTCAAATCAATGAAGGTGATCCCAAGGTATAATTGCAGTACAAACTCGATACACCTTATAGAGATGCACTAATTTGTAGCCGACATTTACTCCACTCCTAACGAGATGAAATACCAATAATTTTCTATAACTCTCACTATTGGTGCCCATGTGTGCTGCACTGGTCTGCTAAGAGGGAATATAGAAAATTTTAAGGAGTTGGCTGAAAAATTTATCAATAACTTTTGTTTCGATATGAAGTCGGACAAATACGTGACCCATTTGTTGAATGTGAAGCAAGGCAAATATGATTCATTGAGAGATTTTATATCTTTGTTTAACAATGAGACGTTAGAAGTTGATAATTACGATGAGGATATTTCCATGACATCCCTTATTAGTAGGATTTAAACTGGGAAACTCTATTAGAACCTTTCCAAATATCCTCCAAAATACATGAAAGAACTTTCGACTAAGGACGAGAAAACTTGAATACGAATAAGACTATGGAGGCTAAGAAGGGGTACCAAAGGGAGTCATGTAATAGTAAATTCGGGTAGGGTCAGAAAAGGATAAAGACAATAAGAAGACAAACGGAGATAAGTTTGAAAAATACACCCCACTCACTATTAGTCCCAAGATTATACTGAACGAGATCAAAGACAACAAGGAACTAAGTTGGCTTGATAAACTTAGGGTCCCTGCCCAAAAAGGGGATAAGAGAAAGTGTTTTGAGTTCCATCAGGATCATGACCATACAACAGATAAGTGCTATGATCTAAAGGGCGTGATAGAGAAGTTACTAACGTAGGTAAAATTAGAAAAGTATGTTAATAAAAGTGGGAGATGAGATGCTAATAGGAAGAGGTATTTCTTGTCAAGGGATGACGGGCCAAATAAGAAAGAAGTTCAAGAAAATCGGGATGAAAAAGAATCGTACGATGATGAAGAAGAAGACATGGATATTCCAGTGAAATCAGAGGAAGTTAAAGGTAATCTACACATGATCTCATTTAATTTTAAAATGATCTTGGAAGGCATAACAGGTGGAGGAACTGAACCAACAGACAACAAGGCTCATGTCATTGAGGCTAAGGCAGGGCCAAATAGTGTGAATGTTAACATGGAAGAGCCTGAGGGGAAACTAAGTAAGTTAAAGAAAGTGGACATTAAAAGTCTCGTAGTGGGATTCTCCACATTGAATTTTAGCAGAATTCTAGCCCCTCATAATGACCCACTTGTTATCAGCACATGAGTGTATGGATACAATGTGCTCATATCTTAGTAGATGGAGGAATCTCACTCGATGTGATGTTTTAGGATAGCTTCAAAGGCCTTAAGATTAGAAAAATATACTTGTCTCACATCATTACCCTTTGTTTGAGGATAGGTTCATCCACTAGGAGTATTTGAGATGGATGTCCTCATGGGGACATAGCCAAAATGTTTGACAAGAAAAATAAACTTATTTGTGATGGATGAGAATATGTTTTCGACTTACAATATCATTTTGGGGAGGGCATCTCTAAAAGATTTTGAAGCCTTGCCTTCCACTCTATCTGATGATGAGATTCCTGACTCCTTATGGGGTAGGGGAAGTTATTGGTGATCAAGTGGTAGTGTGCAAGTGCTATTTCACCTCAGCAAAGGAAAAAGAAGAACATTAGAGGAAAACCACCTATTAAAATATTGATAGACTTGATCCCCGAGATGAGTAGAAGTTTAACAAAGGGGATCCAATAAAAGAGGTAGGATTCATTGTCCTTAATGAGGATGAACTAGAAAAAAGGTCGAAATTGGCTCTTCCATTGAAACGGCTTTAAAGAAAGATTAGTGGAGTTTCTAAGAAAAAAACAAAGCATCTTTGTATGGATTTACAGTTACATGCTTGAGATTGACCCCGATGTTATCTATCATAAGCTTGACCTTGACAAGAAGGTAAACTGGTGAATCAGAAGAGATGAGCATTTACTAGAGATAGATGCGAAGTAATCCAAAATGAAGTGAAGTATCTGCACTCATCAGACTTCATCAGGGATGTTAAATATCCAGACTAGCTATAAAATGTCATCATGATGACAAAACATAATGGTTAGTGGAGAACGTGCATGGATTTTACAGATTTCAATAAGGCTTGGCCCAAAGACAATTTGCCTTTACCCCGAATGGATCAAATGGTGGATGCAGCTACAGGGCATGAGCTCATGAGCTTTATGGATGCCTATTAGGGCTATAACTAGATTTTAATGTTTGAAGAAGACACTGAGAAGACATACTTCATTAAAGATAAAGATACTTACTATTATAAGGTGATGCCTTTAAGCCTATAGAATGCAGTTGATACCTACCACAGGCTCATCAACATGATGTTCAAGAAGCGGCTTAGTAAGACAAGGGAAATATATGTCAATGATATGTTGACAAGGATATGGAAAGAACTTTTGACACGATGGAGCACAATAAGATGAAACTAAATCCTTTAAAGTGTGTCTTCGGTATCGGCACTAGAAAATTCTTAGGATTCTTAACAATTAAAGAGGTATCGAGGCAAATACCGCAAAGATAAAGGCACTAATTTATATGAAGACCCCAAGTAAAACAAAGGATATTTATAAGTTGACAATCAAGGTCATAGTGCTTAATAAATTCATCTCTTGAGCGACTCATAAATGCTTACCTTTATTCATGATTTTGAAAAAATCTTTCATTTATGATGAATAATTTGAAAGTCCATTCAATGAATTAAGGGACTACCTAGGCTCACCACTGCTCCTATCTCATCATATTCAAGGGAAAAATTTGTACTTGCACTTAGCTATCTCAGAGTTGGCTATCGATGCTGCGATCATTCAGGACAAAAATAGGACTCAAAGACCAATGTGTTATAACAACAAAGCATTGCTAAGGGTTGAGATAAGATATCCAAAAATGGAAAAACTAGCATTCTCTATGATACATACCTTACAAAAGATAAATATCGACTTTCAAGCCTAAACAATAGTAGTGCTCACTGACATGCCACTCAGGTATCTAATTCATAAACCCGAGAAATAGGGTAGACTCATGGCTTAGTCAGTTGACGTGGGTGAGTTTGATATCATTTATTAGCCAAGAAATGCAATCAAAGGGCAAGTTTTAATAGATTTTATGGTAAAATTTGTATGTAAATCGACGAAAAAAATCGAAGTTAAAAATTATGTTGAAATTTTAGAGCAAGTAAAAAGTTTTAATAGGGAACTTCCAATAATGTTAAGGTCAACACTGCTTTTGGTATTCCAGATCTAGGTTTGTTCCTAAAGAATAGTGTTCCTGATGAGGGACCATTCTCATCAAAAATACCTGTTTGGAGTTTGTTTGTTGATGGCTCATAGTGTGCAACTGATAATAGGGAAGACTATTCTTATCGGCCCTAGATGAGACTGATATTGAGTATGCACTAAGGTTCAACTTCAAGGATTCTGATAATAAGACTTGCACTTTCCAAGGAACTAGGTGTCGGATAGATTCTTACTCACAGTGATTTCGCACTTCGTAGTGAATCAAAATTTTGGAATACGAAGTGAAAGATGAAAAAATGTCCAAGTACTTATGGAGAGTGAAGACGTCCTTTGCCAGTTTCTAGAATTGAGGGTTAAGAAAATTCCAAGAAGTGAGGCTGGAAAAATTTATGCCCTCACGAGGCTTTCTTCCATTGGAAGAATCGAGATTCAAAGAACGGTACCAACTGAAATCCTCCAAGAACCATGCATTAATCATGAGGAGGCCGATAGTCCAGTTAATTTTAACTTGAACTTGGGAATATCTTAGATGGACCCAATTACTAAATACTTGAGGGATGGAAAGCTCATAGAGGGTAAAGTTGAACGAATGAAGGTTTGTTACCATGACATAAAGTTTGCCATTATAGGGAATATGCTGTATGTGTCCATCCCTCCATTTTCTCCCCTTTCTTCTTTGGGGGCTTCAGTGATCATTCGTGTGGTTGGAGGGAGGGAAGAAGGTCTCACGGCATTTCTAGGAGGAGTGATTTTGTCATCGTCGATGTGGGGTGATGTAAAGAGATAGAGACGCCAACCTATTCTATATAAAACGGGCAAAAGAAATGTTGTCGCCTCGTGAGAACGGAATCAAGGACATAATAATTCTTGTGAAACCAATTCGTTCAAAGTTTTGGGGGACTAAGTTATGGAATCGGAAGGTGTTAGGCACCCATCTCACCGTTTCTCATGGGCATGTGTTATTATTATCCTTAAAACCTCCTTGAAGTGTGTGTGCGTGTGCATATAAATGGAGAAAGGCGGAGTGAGATTATCCGTAGGAGTGTTCCAAAAATTATAATTGAAACATAATGCGTGCGCTTATCGGGATATCGATTGTTATGGTGAAACGATAATATATGTTGGATAAAGCGCAAATAAGAATCACAAATACAATATATAGAAATAATATATGAATACAAAATATGCAAGGAGGACTCGAGTCTCGAGTTTTAACCCGAGACGTCTACGTAGCCTAAAAAGGCATAAAATTCAACTTAGTTCGCATGCAATATAAGGGTGGGGTCTTTCCTATAAATCAAACCGGGGATTTTATTTATATGTGTATGTGTAGCAAAAGGATAATTTGATTTAAGAAATTTTGATAAGGAATCCCGTTTGGAATTTATGAGTAAAACCCTCTTTTTCTTATTTTTTTTATAGAAAATATGTTATGTGCAATACTACAAATAAAAAGTGAGATTACTAATATGTATGGACTAAAAAAGATGAAATGCTAAAGTAAGGATTAGATAACTAATGCATAATTAAGTAAATTAAAAGAGAGAGAAGAATGTTTAAATCTTCTTTGGAGATTTGAAGATTGATCTTGATTATTGAAAAGGCCACCCTTGGAAGTGGATGGAGATTGTAGGAGGAGAGGGAAAGGATTTTTGCTAAATTGCGTGTGAAAGTGATGTAAATGGAATATGGAAGAAAGATTTCAATAGATAAACCACACTAACTTTGAAACGATATTGCTGAGACCGTTGAGAGGGATGTTTCTGGGGTGCCTTTAAAAGAAGGCTCAATTTATCCTTATATAGGGTCAAGGGGGTGCCGATCAACATTTTCCTTTTTCTGCCTATTGGCAGGCATCCCCAAACACACTGCTGATAGGCAAGGAAATGGGTTTTCCATTTAGCAACCTCATGCAGATTTATTAGAAAAATGGTCAAAAAAGCAATCCGTAAGTCTGAATTGTGCTCAGGGCATATCATTGGAAAGGGTATTCATATTCTTTTAAGAATCCATCGGTCCTCTCTCGGGTTCTAGAGCTGACTTTAGTCAAACGAGGCTTCGAAGCGCCTAACGATCTTTTAGACAGAAGAATCTCGAAGGAAAACGGATCATTTGTCCGAACCGTAAGGCCGATTCACGCAAGAGATGGACCATTGAAAAGGGTATTCAGAGACCTTTGAATATTAATTTAGTATCATTTGGTTCAGAGTGTTAAATTTTATAAAATGGGGTTTGGAAGCACCCGGTGACCCTTCAGTGTAAAATAAATTAGCCCGTGAGGCTGATTTGTGCAATGGGCAGATTGTTGGAAAGGGTATTCAGTGACCTTTGAGGATTAATTCAGTCTCATTCGATCTAAAGAGTTAACGGGAGTCAAATGGAGCCCGGGAGAGCCCAGTGGCCTCCAAATCAGTTTTTAGGGAAAAATGGATCGTTCGTCCTATTGATAAGTCTGATTTGTGCATGGGGTGGATCATTAGAAAGGGGATTTAGATCCCTTTGAATATTCATTGAGATTTCACTCGATCAAAGAAGTTTATTAGGGTCAAAACGGGGTCTGGGAGCTCTCAGTGGCTTTCAGATCAGTTTTCGTTAGTAAAATGGATCGATCGTTCAAATTGTAATGCCGATTCGTGCACAATGTAGACCATTGGAAAGGGGATTCAGAGCCCTTAAAATATTCATTAAGCTTTTACTCTTACGAGGAAGTTGACCGGAGTTAAACGGGGCTTAAGAGAGCCCGATGGCCTTTTGATCGGTACTTAAAGTATGACCTAGGATTTTATGGTGAATAAGGAAGTGCTAAGGACCTAAAGAGAGTTTTGGGAGGGTCCTATAATGTGGTGTCTATAGAGTCCCTCGATAGGTGAGCTTTAGAAAAAGTGAAGGCCATCGAATAGACACGATATGGATGTTTGGGAAAGATGTCGATTCTGCGGACCAAATGATGAGAATGATCGGTTCAGAGGGTCGAGGTCGATCCTAAGGACCTAAGGTTATGTTGGGAATGACTGATTTTGTGGGTTGAGGTCAATTTTGAGGACCTAAATTTTGAGGGGACCTATTATGCGGTCCAAGGTCAATTTTACGGACCTAAAGTTGGGGCAACCATCGATTTTACGGGCCGAGGTCAATTATGAGTACCTTAAGTTGGGATGACCAATTTAGCGGGCTGAGGTCAATTCTGAGGACCTACAGATAGGACGACCAATTATGAGGGCCGAGGTCAATTCTGAGGACCTAAAGTTAAGGTAGCGAATTCTGTGGTCCAAGGTCAATTCTTAGAACCTAAAGTCGGGATGAACAAATTTGTAGGCTTTGAGGCGACCGATTTTACGGGCCGAGGTCACTTTTGAGAACCTAAAGTTGAGATGACGATCCTGCGGGCCGAGGTTAATTCTGAGGACCTAAAGTGAAGTGACTAATTTTGCGGGAGGAGGTCAATTCTGAGGACCTAAGGTTGTAACTACCGATTCAGAGGGCCGAGGTCAATTCTAACGACCTAAAGTTAAGGCGACCGATTATGAGGGTCGAGGTTAATTCCTAAAGTTGTAACACATGGAGGTTTGCTCTCCGAAGGGTCTTGTGGTTTTTTCATTCTGAGACTCTACTGGGGAAAGACATTGACTGAAGATTATATCTTTTTGGGGGGAAGTTTGAAATTTTATTGGGGAATTGGGAGGATATTATGTAATCCTACTAGGGAAGCATTTGATTTTGGGGTTTCATTGGGGAATTATTAGTGGACCTTTTTGGGATGCATCGTTTCGTGGCATGCATTTTAGGGTTTGCGTCGGGTGTAAGAATGTGATATTAATCCGACTAGGGGTTATAGGAGCTTAAAATGGTTTTCTTGGTGAAGAAATGTTCTAATACTTGTATTGCATTTTTTGGATTTTTTTGGCATTTTTTGTACAAAATTTCAGGGGGTATGTTGACCGACAGGTAGTAGGGGTTGCCATTTGGCGAGTGGCACGATCTCCTGGGCTTCCTTGGGCAGAGGAAAAGGCAATTATCAATCGATATTAGAAGGATAATCAACATGTCGTTTGGGCTCCTATAAAAAGGGGGGCAAACCCTCCTCATTTGTCATATCTTTTTGCATCTGATTCATCTACTTCTTCTCTTTAAAATCTGAACTAAGTCTTTCTTTCTTCAATACTTAAAGTGGCAGGTTCTTTGAGCGAGGTATACAACGAGGGGTGGCTGAGCATTGATGATTGGGTGGGCCTAGAGTGGGGAGCTAGGTTGCCCCTTTCTTTGGGAAATGAAATTGCCTTTGACTTGTTTTAGCCTATAGCCAAGGATTACTTTATGCTACGTGTGCCCTCAAACCACTGTTCTTCTAGGGTGAGGAACCCTAGTGGCTTTTGGCATTTTTTCTTTTTTCTCTTCATTTCTTTATTCTCTCGTCCGACGAAAGTTTTTTCGTCTTTTCTTTTTGGTTTTGACAGACTGACATTGCTCCTTCGAGCCTGCGTGCAAGGGGGATGATGAGTTGAAGGTTGTATGGGAGAGTTTTCTAGTAGCGGTGAGCTGGGTAGTTACTTCTGCTGGCTTTAGCCGCTTAGCACAATCTTTGACGAGACACCACATTCCACTGTGGTTCTATGTGCATTGGGAGAGAGATAGTGGGACACTACCCAAACCAGTCACTTGGGTTTTAGGGAGATGACCGTGACTCCTATCAACGTGAAGGAGCTACTGGGGATAGATTGTGAGGGTGTGAAAATTGAGGTGGACCGTACGATAAGGTTTGACACCGGAGGCGATTTATACAGCTTTAGGGGATGTGGGTAGGATAGTTTCTGGAGATTCTATCCGCATTTCCTCTTCGAGGGAGGTACATTTGAGTCATATGATTGATAAGATAGACGGGAAATAGGTGAAAAAGATGGCTCGGTTATTTATCTTGCCTTTATTGTGTGGTTTATTGGTGGCAACGAGTGGCGATGTCGTTCATCTCTGGTTCTTTCCATTTTTGAGGATCTTTATGGATGTCTTGCTCTATGATTGGGGGAGCCTAACCTTAGCGACCCTTTATTCTTCTCAGTACGCATTCAACCGGTGTTGTTGGTAGAACTTTACGGGGGGCACGTAATTATTGGAGGTAATTCTCACATTTTCTTTTCTTGTATTTTCTTACATTTCTTTTTGGTTTATTCTGGTTGCTGACTCTTGTCCTTTTTGGAGACATGGTTGTATGAGGTGGTAGGTATTGATGCCAAGTTCATATCCCTAAAAGACGAGGACTTAGGGGACTTTTATCAGATGTATTAGTGGCGAAAGTCTAATGGGAGGTCGAACCAGTCTTTGTCTCTGGCAGTAGTGTGACAGGCCTTGAGCATTTTAATTAGTGATCAGGTTATTTCTTTTTTTCTTCTTTTGAATACTATTTTTGGTATTTTCATTATTTGCATGAATACTGATCTCTTTTTCGGGGCCAGTAGTTGACCTTCCATCCCTGGAGAACGGCTCTTCAGTACACGGGGGTGACAAGCGTGCATGCGCATATGCGACAGCTGATGGCACATGAGTTTTGATACTCTTGGTACTTGGGGAGAGGGTTTTGCGAAAGCTAGTGGAGTACGAGGTTGTGATCCCACCCACAGTGCCTCCGATGTACATGAGGCTGGTGCAAAAAATATCGGATGAGGTCAGGATGGCGGCGATGCTTATTCTCTCTGCACGGATACGGTGGAAACTTACGACTATCTCGATTTCATAACGAGACGGATGATGTTGTCATGTATTTATGATGTGGCGAACATGCCTCCACCTCCTACAGCTTCGAGCAGTGGTACGAGTAGGTCAGTGGGATCTACCCACAGCACAGGTGGCATGTCGTCGTCGGCAGCGGTAGAGGAGGCTTCGCTCATCCAGGTCACTATCCCCTCATATAATTTTCGATTTTTTGGAGGGGATTACTGAGCCTGCCACACTTCCCTAATGCAGTGGGTCCGGTATTGATGGGGCTGACAAAGGACGCCCTTTAGCCTGAGGTATATTTCTCTTTTCTCGTCTTATCTCCTTTTGATTCTTGGTTTTGCTTTTTACTAATTGATTTTTCTTTTGATTATATTGTTTTGCTTGCAGAATATTTGGGTGCCGACTACATGGATGAAGGACATTAGGGACTTGTTGGCTTCTATGACTGACTATATTAAGGATCCGATTCATGTTTCTTCTTGTTTGGTTCTGCCTGCTACCTCAGCCGATGGATCGGTCTCAGGGAGTGGAGGCTCTACAGCTCGCTGTCGGGAGAAGCATGTCTGCCGCAAGGATTGAGGGTTTGGGGGGGGGGGGGGGGAGATTGGGTTCAGGCTGAGTCCCGTTGCTTTGTATTTTTTTGTTTCTTCTTCCACCTAAAAAAATGAAATTATGCAAATGGAAGTATACATGAAGCAGATTTTTATTATTCATTCTTGCTTTAATGACTTATTCTACATGCACTTTTTAATTTGTTGCTGAGACTGCAAAAATGATAGGGATTAAATAATTTGAGGAAATTAAATGATGGGTAAAAAGAGATAATTTTTAGAGGAAATAACCCGAGGGCCTTGAAAATAAGGATTTATATTTTGAGTTTTTGATTTTGACAAAAAAGGAAAGACGAAAATTTCAAAAATAAGGGGGTTGCTGATCAGCATACCCCTTGTCCGGCCTATCGGCAAATGGATCCAGTCAAATCACCCTATGGCTTTGATTGCACTTTCTTTCACCCCAAAGTACTTGGTATGGTAGGTTTTATTTTGGTCTCTTTAGGTTTATTATCTTTAGCCAAGGTATTTGTGTATAAAAAGGGGTAAAAGAGGTGTAGTTTTTCATTCATTCACATTTTCTCCTCTTTCTTATTTTTTTCTCTCTGCCTCATTATTTCCCAAATGGCCCTTCCAATGAGCATAGAATTCTCTTCATACTTTGAGAGTTTAGAAGTCATGTATCTTTATAATGTAGACTATGAAGTCTTCAATTTGCGTCGAGTCTCCTTATGGCGTAACCGGGCTATCGATAGTAACATGTTGGCAATGCAATTCTGATACCTTGAGGATCATGTTTTTTGCTTTGGTTCGAATGAGGTATGTCTGACCTATGAGGAGTTTTCAACCATTTTGGGTATTAATCCCAGCGTAGCGGTGTCTATACTTGAATTCTACCGGTCTTCTCAGGCGCTGTTAGCAGAATTTCTCTACATCTCCCTTTCGGTGGCTTGGTCATTGGTCACCGGGGGAATGATCTCTCTTCCAACTATTATGTATTATGTGATGGATTCAATGATGCGGGCCATGTCGGAGTTATTGTCCTGGGCCTAACTTCGAGTCTCTTACTGGTGACAAGGGGAACTAATGGTGGACCCTCAACTAGATGCCATTTTAGTGTGGATGTCATATCATTGCAATCCTCCAGTGATGATAATGGTAGAGACCCTGAATGATCTATATACTTGGCGGGAAGGCCGCTCTTATTTTCTGAGAGGAAGCTCGGTTATGCTATTCATGTAGCTAACTGAGAGATTATATTTGGCGATCCCCCTGAATATCCCTTGTAGCCGTGTTGAATTTTTTTACTCGATCTTCCATTAGCTTTGGCCCATCCATAGAGAATAGGGTAAATTGGTTTGTGGATCATGAAGCTCGATGCCTACGTTGGTTGGTGCCATAGTGGGTAGAGATACAACCCATTCAAGAAATGGGAGAATATCGGTACATTTTGTTAGTTGGCCTTCGATAGACCTCATTCTATTTCCCCTGGAAAATTCTGTTCAAATTCGGATGGGAGCAGATATTGCCTTCTGCGACACTTGACTTTTTTTTATGGAATACTAAAGTGAATCCACACGCATGAGGTTAGGCTCTCTATGGGAGAATTATTGATCGCCCACCCATCCCTCTCAATCCATAGGTAGGGTCTGACATGTGTCTGGAGACTATCTAAAATGACGGTGTAAACGGGTCATGGCAAAGATCTTGGCAGAGGAGACCGACTAGAGATGGTTTTTACTTTTTGACACTATGGAGGGGGAGTAGTGGTTTTCTCCAGGCCGGTCAGTGCATACCATTTTATGGAGCGCCTTCGAAATACCAATCAGGCAGGGGAAGTTTGGGGCCTCAAGGAGCAGATGATGATGGGGATGGGTCTTCCGGTAGTTGCGGATAAGGTCTTTATGGAGATGGGTTCATTTCTTATAAAGCTTTTGTGACTGGAATGTGTTTATAATATTTTGGTTTGTTTTTGTTTTTTTTTGGTAAGGTTTGTTTAGTCTAGTTTTAGGGATAATTTAGTTAGCAGAGGGTGGTTATTTTGACTCCCTACGCTGATATTTCCTGTAATTGTACTGAATTCTCCCATTTGGAATAAAAAAAGATTTTAATTATATTTTTGTGCCTCTCAATGAGTTTTACATTTGAATTATCTATACCAATTACTAAGGCATACATAATCCTTTTGTTCAGGTAAATGATAAAATTTAGTGTTGTTCTAGGAGGTAAGAAAGGAATAATATTTTGTGAAAAAGAAGGGGACCGTGACCATGTAAAGCGTATGAGCTGCCTACATACCTTTGGGGCTTTTAAAAAAATTTTGAGTTTCATTTTCAAAGTAAAAAGTTTTTAGAGGATCAAGCCCTACGTAGTTCTGGGTAGAGGGAAATAAAGAATTTTTTAGAATAAAGCACGTCGACATTTTGGGAAATGGGTAGAACTTATTAAGACAATACAAGTTGACTGGACGCACTATCTCTTCTCTGTCATGGTCAATAAGCATAGCGGCATCGCCTGGAAGGATCTTTTTCACGATATAGGGTCCACTCCAGTTTGGCTTGAATTTCCCTCTAGGGTCCTAAATGGTTTCTATGATTTATTTGAGTGCCAAGTCTCCTTATAGAACACCGTGATCCTTGATTCTTCTATTTAATAATCGCACTATCCGACAATGGTATCCTTGTATATGGTATAGAGACTTCAGTCTCTTTTCATCCAAGAGTGACGATTCGTCAAAGTGGCTTTGATACCAATCTTCCTGGCTGATTTTTCTTTCAAGCATAATGCGTAGTGAAGGTATGTCCATCTCAACGGGTAGGAATGCTTCCATATCATATAATAAAGATTAAGGGGTATCCCCATTTGATGTCCTGACCAAAGTGCGGTAGCCCAGAGGGAATAAGGGATCCAATCGTCTCAATCTTGGAAACTCTATGTCATTTTGATGATGATGGCTTTGAGGTTTTTGTTGGCAGCTTTAACTTCTCCGTTGGTTCGAGGTCGATAGGAAGAAGATTTGTGTCTCTGAATTCCATACTCATCGACCAGTTCTATGACCTCAGCTTCAAAGTGTAACCCATTGTCTAATACTAACTCGTAAGGGACCCTGTATCAACAAATGATGTTCTTTTGGATAAACTTGTCTATCTTTTTTACGTTCAGTACTGCATATGACTCAGGTTCGACCCATTTGGTGAAGTAATTAACGGAAACCAAGATTAACTCATGCCCATTGGATGTTTTGGGTGTGACTTTCCCTATGATGTCAATGCCTCGGGTGGAGAACGACCAGGGATAAGTCATGTTGTATAATTCTCGAGGGGGAAGTGCGGGAGATTAGCAAACAGCAGGAATTTGAGGCATCTTAAAATGTCGGTGGTGCAATCCTGAATAATGGTGGTCCAATAATTCCCTTGACGGATAGTCTTCTCAGCAAGCATATGACCATTCATGTGGAGTCCGCATTCCCTGCTGTGGATCTTCTGCATTATTTCTTTAATGTTATACCCTTCGATGCAGTGAAAATGGGTTCTATTCTAGTTTATCGCGAATCATGCTTTGTCATAGATAATGTATTGGCCAACCAATTTGCAAAGGATCGCATTGTCTTTCTTATTGGCGTCTTGGGGATACCTATCGTGCTTAAGGAGGCGCCAAATATCATAGTACCAGAACTTAGCCATATCGGGATCTTCCTTGGTGACGAGCTCAATGTGGTCATAATGGGTTGGCAAAGCATGTTTTTGGACTATGAAGGGGGCCATCATTATTCCCTTGGCATGTCGATCATGGAGGATAAGGTAGCAAGGGCATCTACTAAAATGTTATTTGCTCAGGGAAAGTAATGGAAGGTGATATCTTCGAACTAGGAGGCCAACTCTTCTAGGTGGGCGTGGAAGGGTAAGAGCTTTTCATCTTTGACTTTCCATCTTTTAAGGATTGACCGATGATGAGGGAGGAGTACTTGTAGACATCCAGTTGTTTGATACCTTTCTTGATAGAGACTTTAAGGCCTATAGTGCACGCCTCGTATTTAATCATATTTTTGGAGCAAGAAAAAACTAGCTTGATGGCAATGAGAATGTGAGAGTCATCGGGGGAGATCAGTAGTATTCCAATGACTTATCCCTTCTTATTGATAGGTCCGTCAAAGAACATTTGCCCTTGGAGGTCCTCTTGAGAGGTGCAGAGAATATCTTCTTCTGGGAATTCAGAGACCCAAACATCAACCTCTTCCATGGGGTAGTCGATAAGGTAATTAGAGATGGGTCTCCCTTTCATGGATTTCTACGTAACATACACGATATCAAACTCTGATAGAAGCATCACCATCGAGCCATTCGGCTAGACAAGATAGGTTTCTCAAGCAAGTATTTGATCGAGTCCATTCAGGACACAAGTCTGATGGGAAAAGAGAGCATACAATGTTGTAACTTTTGAATGAGCGAGACCAGGTAACACATGCTTTCTCTAAGGCAGTTTAGTTGATTTCGTACCCGATCAACTTTCGACTGGTATAGTAAATGGATCTTTATTTGCTGGTTTGCTCAATGCATTGGGCTATCAAAGTCCCTATAGCGGTATCTGTTACGATCAAGTACAAGAGTAGGGGAGACACAACTGCGGTGGCATGAGTACCGGAGGTTAGGTAAGGTGTAACTTGATTCTGTCGAAGGCTTCCTGATATGTCTCTTTCTATATTTTGGTAGAATTTTTTTGAAGGAGTTTAAATATGTGTTCGCAAATTGAAGTCAACTAGCTGATGAACTGACTGATATACTATAATTTTACCATGAATCCCTGGACTTCCTTCTCCGTTTGAGGCGGTGGTATTTTTAGTATGGCTTTCAGTTTGGTAGAGTTAATCTCGATTCTTTATCGCTAACCATGAATCCCAAAAGCTTTCCTTTGTTGATGCTAAAAATGCACTTCTGTGGTTTTAGCCGCATTTGATATTGTCATAGTCATTTGAAGAACCTTTGGAGGGTGATAATGTGACCGTACCGACTCTTAAACTTGATAATCATGCCATCTACACAAATTTTAACCTCCTCACGTATCAGATCATGCAAAATGGTTATGGCAGCCCTTTAGTAGGTAATCCCTACATTCTTGAGCCCGAATGGCATAGCCGTGTAATAAAAGGTTCCCCATAGGGTGATGAAGGTTATTTTCTCTTATTGGTCAGGGTGCATCTTGATCTGATTGTATCCGATAAAAACATCGATGAATGACTTGAGAACGTGACTAACTGTATTATCCTCCATCATGTCAATATTGGGAAGTGGATAATCAACCTTTAAAGATGCCTTATTCAAATCCCAATAGTCGACATACATGTGGACTTTTCCTCTGATTTCGGTATGGGTATAATATTGGCTAGCCGTGTGGGATATTCGATTTCTCAAATAAAGCCTACGTTCAACTTCTTGATTACCTCTTCCTTGACTTTGAGTGACCATTCGGTGCGAATCTTTTGAAGTTTCAATTTGACTAGTTTGAATTCTATGAGAGTTGGAATCTCGTACTAAGCTATTTTGGGATCGATGCCGGGCATGTCGTCATAGGACCATGCGAACACGTTCACAAATTTCTTTAACAGTTCATCAAAATTATGCGTGCTCATGCTCATCAAGGGTGGACCCATCCTAATGTCATGCTGTTGCCTACTAGAACCAAGATTGATAACAATAGTTTTATGCTCATTAATTTGAATGCAGCTATGTTGTTTGTTATTAACCTTATTAAGATCAATTAAGAATTGTTCATTTGTAAAATCATCACCA
The DNA here is from genome assembly GCA_949130495.1 of Sambucus nigra. NCBI lineage: Eukaryota > Viridiplantae > Streptophyta > Magnoliopsida > Dipsacales > Adoxaceae > Sambucus > Sambucus nigra. The sequence goes on along the minus strand of OX422217.1, from coordinate 328,479,334 downwards.
TCAAGAGTTTGATTAGAATCAAGGCAATTAATGTAAGGCACAACAAGATACTCAAAATCTTTGTTTGTTTCATTTTTGGGAAAAATAGTGTTGAGAACCTCATCAAAAGTGGTCTCGATTACATTGTTGTTACAGAAAAGAGGAACAATAATATATGAAGAGAGAGGGTAAACAACTAGGTTGGGTTGCATCTCAATAGGTGGGACTGGTATAACATTCTAGTTGAGGAGAGGCATATCACTGGCCTTGATCAGAGTGAATGGTTCGACGATGTAGTGTCTGAATAGATCATACAGAGTGTCAGCCTGAGTGTATGAAGATTAAATGAGTCTCCAGAGTCACTTCATTCAGAAACCTCAGTAATGGATATGACCTTCTAAGTGAGAGGTTTCACTTGATGCTGGAAGTCTTTGGCCCAGGAGTAGTTGTCTTAAAAGAATATTTCTAACCCTGACTTTATTCTTCTTATCCAAACGATCATACCATGGTTCAAGAAAGACACAAAAGGGTAAGTCTTTACCCTCTTTAAGGAATCTCCCATTCAGAGAATCCCTCTAAATAGTCTTGGCATCTTCTAAATTTCTCTTCGATCGTGTTTGGCGTAGAATTTTGAGTTCTTGTGGTGAAGGATGATAAACTATGCCATATGGGGGAAAGGCATTTTTCAAGACTATGGGTTCTAGTATCCCTTATTGACGTCACCCCAGGCCCAGTTCGAGCATAAAGTGCATATTTTTGAACATTTATATCACGTTGACATTGCTGTGAGGGCTACGCTCTGGACATACTCAGTCTTTGAAATCATTTCTTGATGGAAGGGGAAGTGGATTAACCCTAAAGTCAGAGAGAAGCATGTCATTCATCCCATGATGTATTTTTACTATCAGATTGCTGGTACTTACATTTTCAGTACTATCATCACCTCCTTTAATGGTAATAACTTACCCCTTGGCTAAGAATTTCAACTTCTGATGATGGGAGGAGAATACACCTCGAATGTTATGAAGCCATGGTCGACCAGGCAATAGATTTAAGCATACGAGTATGTCAATAACTTGAAACTCAATAACGGGATTGATATCTCATGCCCCTATTATGAGTGTTATGGATCTCATCACCTCTCGATGGGGGTTGTCATAGGCATGCACTACGGTGAAAGTAGGAGTTAGGTCATTTACTTTCAACCCCAAGAAATTGAATGTTCTTAATGGGAAAACATTGAGGCTGGATCTATTATCGACGAGTGAGAGTGGTACTGTCTTCCCCATCACTTCAACGGAGATGTTGAGGGCATAGTTATGATCTGGGCTAATCTTTGAAAAAGGACAGGAGTCTAGTGGTGGTCAAAGATCTAATATAGTTCACAGCTTCTTCTGAAGTGGTGGATAGAGGGACTATGGCCCTAGTGAGTAACTTTATCAAAGCGTTTTGATGTAATTGGGAAGACATAAAGAGTCTGCACAAGGTAATATTGGCTTGAGTCTTCTTGAGTTGGTCTAGGATTTTACTTTCTTCGATGGTCATCTCTGGCATGGGAAGTTCTTTAGTAACTCCCTTTCCCTTGTCTGTTCTTGGTGGATGAGGATTCGAATCTTAGTAGTGTCTCCCTGATTTGGTCATATGGCTTATGGAGGCGAGGAAGAATAAGAACCCTATTTCTTCATCGATTTTTGGATGTATGGATACTTTACAGATTTTCCTCAACAACTCCTCAAAAGGTATCATCTCGCGCACATGCTGATTACTGGACTGACCTTTTCCTAACTTTGTTCATCATCAAAGCTATCAAATTCATCCCCTTATCCTATGGCAGCGATGTCTTCCTTCCAAGATAAGTCAATGCATTCCACGAATTCAATGGCTTCTTCTTATAAATCCTCCCACTCAACGGGGAGGTGCGAGAGTGAAGGACCGACCGCTCTTGAAGCTTCAAAGCAGTGAGTGGATCAGAAATGCTGCAGATTTTTTTGTTTAATCAGAGCATGTCTGCCATAATTTATACTAAATTATCCAAACTGATTTCATCAATAGGTACCACCCAATTATCTGACTTCTAATCTAACTTTTGAGCTTTCATGAACAGGATGCAGAACTTCTAACAGTCGATGGTCATTTCAGAGGGCAATTTCATCCCAAATTCTAGAAGCTAATTCAGAATAGCTGGAAATTCCATATCTCTCCTTCAAACTGGGTACGAATGATAATACAAGACCTCGTGAGGAGTGATAGAGCTAAATCAACGAAGAAGGTAGGGCGTAGGAGAAAATATGGGCAATCTTTGAGCGGTTTGGGTGAAAATATGGGTATAATGGGTGCTTTACTGGGCATAATTTTGGGTTGATGGGTCGAATCGGGTCATTTACTAGGAAGATGGAATTGGTATGGGTTGGAAGTGGATTTGGTAATGGACGAGGGTCCAGAGGTTTGATAAGATTTCGGCTTAGCAAGGCTTGGTAGACTTTAGAGAGGGGAGCATGGATCTTGATGTATTTTTTTTCTAACAGGATTAGGGCGGCTTTCTGGTGACCAAAAGGTAGTAGGCTAGGAGATATTGTTGATGGTTGAGACTGTAGCATTTTTAGGCTTTTAATACTTTATAGGAGTGAACTAACCGATCATTTTCTTTGGCTTAGGTTCTGTCCTGGTCACACTTTCTTTAAAATCCACACCCACTTATCGGAGAGCTCAAAATTGGGGGTAATACTCTCATCCCATAGTTTCTCTGATATGGGGTTGGAAATTCTTCTTTAATATGCTGACTTGTTCTTCTTCGGAAGGCGAATTAGTCATGGTGTTAGTTTTCTCTCTCCACCTTGCTATAAAGATGCTGAATATTTCTCCAGGGATCTACTTGAGAATCTCTATATCACGGCGTGTAAACTCCAATTCGTCGTTGTACTTATATTATGACATAAACACTCGAGCAATATCCTCCTAATTGTGGATTCTGGATTCCTCAAGGGATAGTAACCAATGAAAAGAACTGTCCTTTAAAGTCTATTGGAACATCTAGGCCATTATCCCTTTAGAGGAACCAAGAAGAGTCATGTCTCGATGATAGTTGCAAAGGTAAAAAATTGGATGCCCACTATCCCCAAACTTCTTGATAGCTGGCATCTTGAATTTCTTCGGCAGTCTTACTTCAGGGGAGGGAGACATGTAAGTTTAGTCCATGTAATTCCCATATATATTAACTTGGTTAAAATTCTTTGATTTCGGCTAGAGGTCTTCCATGATCTTGTTCAGTTCTTCCTCTTTATGATCAATGGGTACTAGCAAGTTAGCCCCTAGCTAGGCAAGGTTTGGCATATGGAGCTGAGCTGGCGGTGGCCCATTAGAATGTAGGGCACATGGAGCGTGTTGATATTCTTTTAGGACCCAAAATGTCTCAGGAGTGGGTGGACCCATGGCACGAGGAAAGATAACCAAGGGTTCTTCGGGAACTGGGATTTGATTTGGTTTCATCTCATGAACTTCGATTTCAAGGTTGTCAATCTTAACGTTGAGCTAGACCAGGACTGCTATCAGATCAAGCTGTACAATTCGTGCTTGATTGGTATTTTCCATGGATGACTGGTGAAGGTGGATTTTGGACTCGGATGAGGTTATAGGGGAACTGACGGAGCTTCAGAGAAATTTGATGAAAGATCAAAGCCAATATGGAGCCATTCCAAGAATTGGGTATGCGATCGACCTCAGAAGGAAAAATATTCGAATTTATTTTTGAAAAAGAGAAAGAAGAATTATTTTTGTTGAAGAAGAGGGAAAATGTTTTTGACATTTTTGGTAAAAAGGAGGAAAAGTGTTTTTGGTATTTTGATGAAAAGGAGGAAAAAATGTTTTTGACATTTTTGGTAAAAGGGAGGAGAAATGTTTTATGGTATTTTGATGAAAAGGAGGAAAAAATGTTTTTGACATTTTTGGTAAAAAGGAGGAGAAATGTTTTTGGTATTTTTGGTAAAAGGAGGAAAAATGAGAGAAGAGACTCAGGATGATGATTATAATGTTTATGTTTTCAATTGTATTGGATTTTCCTAAATGCAAAACAAATGCTAGACAAGACCCGAGCCTAGGAAAATTGGGTTTGAAAAATAGGTAAGATAATGTTTGACTTGTTTCCAGGCTGTTTTGAAAAAAGATGAAATCGGGCAAAATTTGGGGCGGCATGCCGACCCAAATTATGGCAGAATTTCGTGTAGTAATTGGAAAACTAAATATGAGTGCCTTAGGTCTAACTATATGAAGTTTATGAAAGTTGTTGGGTTAGTGGAAAGGTTCCCCCCTTTGGTATGACTTCCACGATATACTCCTTGCTTTTCAGAGCAATTGGCATGCGTGGACAAGCCATTTGATATACTTGAGTGTACGTGAATTGCCTCACTATATACCTCGTGGGGGTAGTACGTGTGAGAGAAAATTCCATATACTCGACGTACGTGAACGAGTTCCCTGCTATATACCTCCCGCCGTGAGTTCGGTCAGGAGGTACGATGTGGGAGAACCGTTTGATATACGTTGAAATTACTAGGACAATGGAAGGTGAGAGTCATAATTCTTAAGCTAACTGCGACCTGCCGGACCAATGCCCATAACAAAGTGAACCCCAGTATGGGATAAACTTTTGGTCAATAGCCATGCTCTTGGTGATGTAATGTGCAAAATGAATGATTATTGATTAGTATATTAGGGAGAGTCTTTTACGATGCGCATTATACTAATTGGGAATAATGTACAAGTATAAAAAGTAAATCTAGCATGAAGCATCAAGATTATACTAAGCATGGATAAATGTGAGTGAGTGATGTGTGAATATCGAAAAGTGGTGTGTGGTCTTGAACCTAAGCATGGATATTCTAAGTGGTGTGTGATAAGAGAAAGCGAGAATGAATATAAAAAAGTGTGATAAGTGGATGTGTGTTCTAGTGAAATCTAAGCGTGGATATTCTAAGTGGTGTGTGAAACATGTGGATATAAGTGATCATTCGTATAAGTGTAATTAATGGGAGGTTTACATGGAAGATATTTATAAGTGAGTAAAGGTGAAAGGTGAGTAAAAGTGAAAAGTGAGTGATAGGTGATATAAGCATGAGCTAAATATATACAAGAAATAAATAGAGGAGAAAGGGTACATAGAGATAGGTGCATATGCACACATGCAGAAAATGATAACACCCATGCAAACAGAGTGGATCCATCATATGATAAGTAGTCCCCAGTGGAGTCGCTACTGTGGCCATCCCTCCGTTTCCTCCCCTTTCTTCCTTAGGGGCTTCGGTGCTCGTGCGCGTGATTGGAAGGAGGGAAGAAAAGGTCTTATGCCCTTTCTAGGAGGAGCGCTTCAGCCATCGTCAATGTGGGGTGATGTAAAGAGATAGAGTCTCCAGACTATTTTGCAGAAAACAGGTAAAAGAAATGTTGTTGCCTTGAGAGAACGACATCAAAGACATACTGATTCTTGTGAAACCAGTTAGTTCAAATGTTCAGGGGCTAAGTTTTGGAATGGGAAGGTGTTAGTCACCTATCCCGCCCTTTCGGTCTTCCATGGACATGTTTTATTATTCTCCTTAAAAACTCCGTGAAGTGTGTGCGCGTGTGTATATAAATGGAGAATTGAACATCTGAACTCACGCCATGGAGAAAGGCAGAGGGAGATTATTCGTAGGAGTGTTCCCCAAGTAATAATTGAAAACATAATGTGTGTGCTTATCGGGATATCGATCGTTATGGTGAAACGACAAAATATGTTATATAAAGCGCATATAAGAATAAAAAATACAATATGTAGAAATAATATATGAATAAAAAATATGCAAGGAGGACTCGAGTCTCGAGTTTTAACCCGAGACGCCTATGTAGCCTAAAAAGGCATCAAAGTGCGCGTAGTTCTCATGCAATATGAGGGTGGGGTTTATCCCATAAGTCCAACTGATGATTTTATTTATATGTGTATGTGTATGTGTAAACAAAGAATATTTTGATTTCAGAAAATTTGATGGGGAATCCCGTTTGGAATTTATGAGTAAAACCCTATTTTTCTTGTTTTTTTATAGATAATATGTTATGTGTAACACTACTAATAAAAAGTGAGATTATTAATATGTATGGACTAACAAAGATGAAATGATAAAGTAAGGATTGGATAACTAATGCAAAAATAAGGAAATTAAAAGAAAGAGAAGAATGTTTGGACCTTTTTTGGAGATTTGAAGATTGATCTGGATTGTTGAAAAGGCTACCGTTGCAAGTCGATGGAGTTTATAGGAGAAGAGGGAAAATATTTTTGCTAAATTAGGTGTGAAAGGGAAGGGCATGGAATATGGAGGAAATATTTCAATAGAGAAACCCCGCTGACTTTGAGAGGATATTGCTGAGATCACTGAGATGGATGTTTCTGGGGTGCCTTTAAAAGTGAGCTCATGATCTTCTTATAGAGGGGCAAAGGGGTACCGATAGACATTTTCCTTATCATTATTATTGTCAAGCATCCCCAGACACACTTCCAAGAGGGAGGAAAATGGGTTTTCCATTTGGCAACGTTATGCAGATTTCTCAAAACAACGGTCGTAAAATGCAATTCATAAGTCTGAATCGCGTACGGGACATACTCTTGGAAAGGGTATTCTGATACCTTAAAGAATCCATTGGGTCTATCTCGGGTTTGGAAGTTGACTTTGGTCAAATGGATCTCGAAAGTGCCCGACGACCTTTTGGACAAGAGATTTCTAGAGGAAAATGGATCGTTCGTCTGAATCGTAAGGCCCATTGGTGCACGGGATGGACCATTGTAAAGGGTATTCAGATCCTTTCGAATATTCATTCGGTCTCATTTGGTTTAGAATGTTGACTTTAGTAAAATGGGGCCTAGAAGCACACTCTGACCATTCGAAGTAAAATGAATCGTTCGTTCGTATCGTAAGGCTAATTCACTCATGAGATAAACCGTTGGAAATGGTATTCAGTGCTCTTGAAGAATTCATTCAATATCGCTTAAGATGAAGAGTTTACGGGAGTCAAACGGAGCCCAGGAGCGCCCATTGGCCTCCAAATAAGTTTTCGAGGGAAAACAGATCATTCGTCCAAAGGGTAAGTCCAATTTGTGGATGGGGCGGACCGTTAGAAAGTGGTTTTAGAGCTCTTCAAAGATTCATTGATTTTTCCTATGGCAAGGAAGTTGATTGGGGTTAAAACAGAGTCTGGGATCGCCCGGTGGCCTCCACATGAATTTTTGATAGTAAAATAGACCGTTCGCTCGAACCGTAAGGCCTATTTGCACACGGGGTGGATCGTTGGAAATGGGATTCAGAGACCTTCGAAGATTCATTGAGCTTTTGCTCTGACGAGGAAGTTAATCAGAGTTAAATGGGGATGAAGAGAACCCAATGTCCTTTATATCGGTACTTAGAGTAGGCCCTAGGGTTTATAGTGAATGGGGAAGTGTTAGGGACCTAAGGAGAGTCTTAGGAGGGTCCTAGAATGTGGTGTCTACAATTTATAAATAAGGTTACCTTCTCCCCCTCTTTAGGTGTATCCATCCTTCTAAGTGGGGTATGTCCTCAAAGTCATTCATAAAGGGAGTTGCGTAATTCATATCGGGATCGTTGGCAAAGATAATCATAACACAAGGCTATTATTAGTCGAACCTAAATAGGGATGCTACCGAATATGTTTGCTAATGTTAAAAGTGTCAATGTCATGCAAACATACCTTATCAACCTCTTTCTCCCATCTCTACCCAGTGGCCTTTTGTAATGTGGGGAGTCAATCTAGTTGGCGCACTACCGAGGGATAAGGGGAACTATCATTTCTTTATCACCGTGATCGATTATTTTTCAAAATGGGTAGAGGCAGAGGTCCCAAAAAAAGTTATTCAGATTTATTTAGAGTAATATCATTTATCGATATGGGCTCCCAAATACACTAATATCAGATAATGGAAAGAAATTCAAGAATAGCGGCATTTGGCAATAGGGTCAGCTTAAAAAGTACTTTTTAACACCAGGCCAATCTTAGGCAAATGGGCAAACCGAGGTGAAAAAAGAAGTGCTTAAAAGAATATGGAAAAGGTTGGAAGATGCTAAATGAAAATGTGTGGATGTGCTTCGTAATGTATTATGGGCGTATCGGACTACTGAGAGGACACTAATAGGCAAAACATCTTTCATGCTAGCATATGGGTCGAAAGTAGTCAGCCCTACTGAGATTGGATTATTAAGTCACAAAATCTTGATTTATGATCGTAAATTTTACTTTAAAGAGAGAAGAATGGACTTAGATCTTATTGAAGAACAAAGGGAAAATGTAGTCACGCGACAATCAGCCTACCAGTAGAGAATAACAAACTTTTACAACAAAAAGGTTAAAGCTCATCCATATAAAGATGGTGATCTAATAATAAAAAAAGTCATCCAGAAGGCCTATAAACTCCATCCAAATTGGCATGGGCCCTTCAAAATCACAAAAGAAGTCTTTTCGGGAACATATCATCTTAAAAACATGGAAGTGAAAGTACTGTTATACGAATGGTCTAAAAAAAAGATAATTTATAATTTTTTAAATTAAATATTCAACTTAAACATAATTTACCCAAATAAACCCCAAGCGCATATTTAAAATGAAATTTGTGTAATCTAGTTTTAGCCAATTTTATTTTATCCTAAAACATGCATCTAGGTGATAGCTAGATAAAGTAAAATAAACAATCACACAATACTCGATGTACCAGAAAAACCCACAATGGGAAAAACCTCGGACGACCCAGTAACCCCAAATCCACTAAGTATTAAATTACAAAGGACACGACAAAAGACTTACAACATAGAGTCAACGCCTTCGCAAGCCTTAACGCTCTTCGTTCCTTAACCTCCGCCTAGTGTCATACAAGATTCCACTAGCACACTACTATAATGTGTGAGCCCACACATGCCTCGGTATCCACCAAACAACTCAACAACCGTCTATAGATTGGAGCACAAAATCCACCGCCTCTTGACCATGACATCACACCACAAAGTCCACCATGTGTAAATAGCAAATACGGAGTCCACCGTATGAAATAATTCTCAACAAGATGAAGAGAATAATTAAGGTGCCCACAAACTTAGATCTCAAAGAATAATAAGATGAATCTTGGATCTAAAATAATATGGGTGTAAACTAGGGTTTGGGTAAAGACAAAGAGATTTTTAATAGAGTTTGGGAACTCAAAATATAAGTTTTTATCTCCAATAAAATTGCTGATTCGCACTCTTACTTATAGGTATAAACACCACAAAATGACACAAAACACATAAGCTTTACATGATAGCATAGTATCTATGTGTCTAAACACGTGGAATGGAGTGAAGTGGTATGAACTAGAAACAAATGAATTATGACTCAATCACTCAAAAATGTTCAAGGAGTTCTGTTTGACCGCATTAACTTTATCAACATAATGATTTTGCCTCATAGTGACTGTTGATGTAAAAAATTAGATCGCTTTAATTATTCAATCACAGATAAATAAATGAGACAAAGAATTTTTAAAGTGGTTCAGCCTTGTATGGGAATTCTAGATTACAAATTTTCTCAAGAAATTCCGGTCTGGATATTTAACATCTTCAATGAAACAAGCTTTCTGAAGCTTCTCGACTTCCTCCTGTATAGCTTGATTCTTCTCGGGGCTGAACACTCTTCTTCTCTGCTTCACAGGCTTGATCTCCTTATTCACATTGAGCTCGTGACATAAGAAATTTGGGTCTATCCCAGGCATATCTTCATGACTCCTTGCAAAAGTTTGTCTTCTGCTTCTAAGGAAAGTTATCAATTCCTGTTTTAATGAGGCTTCCAACGACGAACCTACTTGACTAGTTCGCTCAGGGTGTTCGTCGTCCAAAATGATGTTTTCTGTAACTTCCACCACTTGACCCTTCACGAGTTGCGACTCATCTCGAGGATCCAATATTTCAATCTCTGCACCTTCATCAACTTGATAGGTAGTTGTCTTTTTCTTTGATTCCTCCAATTCTTCTTGCTCGGCGGATGAATAATAGCATTCCCGAGCTACTTTCTGATCACCTTTCACGACTCCTACTCCAAAGTTTATTGGAAATTTTAGGCACTGATGCACTGTAGATGGTACAGCCTCAAACTTCTTCAATCCTACTCTTCCCATGATGATATTGTACGATGATTGGACATTCTTATCCATCACGAAGAAACGTATTCTTTCTGTCCGATAAGCAGGCCACGTACCAATGAATATATCCAACTTGATCGTCCCAAGTGGAAATAATTTCTCGCCAGCAAAACCGATGAGGGGTCTGTGGTAAGGCTCCAGTTGAGATAGTTTTAGATTTAAACTATCGAAGCACGAGTAGAACATGATGTCTGTCGAGCTACCATTGTCGACCAGTACTCTTGAAATCATAACCTCCTTCATCCTCATTTTGATCACCAGTGGATCATCGTGAGGATATAGAACACCTGCGAGGTCATTTTTTGAGAACCCAATGACCAACTTCTCTTTGTTCACCTTTCTCGGGCGATCCTCCTCAGCTAGATTTATTAACTGAATATACGAGCAAGCTTGAGCCTCACCGAGGTAAGCTTTTCTCTCTGCAGTAAGGTCTCCTCCTCCTGCATCTCCACCTGTTATAACATTATAGTCAAACGACCCAAAGCGTATTGAAAATACCTCTCGTTCTGGAAGCCTTGGTCTCTTAGGAAGATCAGGGTCGTCTTCTGGATCAACTTCATGGTTTCTTTTCTTGTTCTCCTCTGCTCGATGAGGAGATCTAGACCTCTCTCTTTCTCGGTCGTTGTTTCTTCTTTCGTTTCCACGATCAACATACTTTGACATCTTTCCTCGTCGGGTGAGTGTTTCGATCTCATTCTGAAGAGCTATGCAATTTTTGGTCATATGGCCATGATCTTTGTGAAACTCGTAATATTTTTCCCTATTCCTCGTGTCAGGGTCTGCCTTCATTTTCTTTGGCCAGTTCAACTCCTCGCTGTTCTTAATTTCTTCCAGGACGTGGTTGATAGCTACCTTCAAAGGAGTGTAATTATCAAATTTCTTCAATACCTCCCATGACGACCTATTTTTGGATTGTTTGTCACCACCATTGTTCTTATGTTCTTTCTTCTTAGTTTTGTCGACTTCCACCTTGGTTTCTTTATCCATATTCTTCTTCGCAGCCATAGCCTCCTCGGCATTCATGATTTTGGCGGCTTTTGCCATTAATTCTGGCATATTTGTGGGTGGATCTTTGGCCAAAGTGTAATACAACTTGTTAGGCAACAGCCCACTCATCAAGGCAGTGATCGCTGTCTTTTCCTTATAATCAATGACTACAAGTTTCTCGTTATTAAAACGAGTTATATAATCTCTGGTACTTTCACCAGCTTTTTGTCTAACACTTAACAGATGTGCTACTCGTTTACCTGGCTTTGCCCCAAAGTAGAAATTTCCAATGAATAACTCGGCCAGTTGAAAGAAAGTTGAGATCTTACCCCGAGGAAGATTATTATACCATATTTGAGCAGATCCGGTAAGAGTTCCCGAGAATGCCCTGCATCTCATCTCGTCTGGGACAGCATAGATGTCGGCAGCAGCTTGATATTGTTCTATATGAAGAACAGGGTCAGTCTTTCCATCATATTTGGGGGTCACAATAGGTGCTTTAAACTTTGATGGTGTTGGAAAATCTACAATGGCCTGAACAAAAGCTGTTCCTCGAACAAAGGTTCGTTGTAGAGTGTTCTTGGTTTTAACCATTTCCCCTAATCTATCCTCCGGCCTTTGAATAGAGCCTTTCCATGCATCATTTCCTTCTTCGAACTGTTGGTTTGAGCAGCTGATCGCGTTGAAGTGGCTTCCTGGGATCTATCCTGACGAGCAGCTGGTCGCGACTGGGCAGATCCTTCCCTTAAGGCTGTTGATTGTCGAAAGCTCCTCGATGCTGCATTAAGAGGACTTTTGTTCCTCCTAGGGCCTAGTCGATCAAAAGGAGAAACCTTACTTAATCTTTCCAATGTGCTGGTCCTTTCTGGGGAGAGAGTGACACATTGTTCAGTATCTGCGGCTCGCACTGACGAAGTTCGTCCAGGTTGATAAGAGAAATCATCAGATTCCTCATTGCGATATGAATTGGTACGCCTAGTACGTGAGGATGGTGCACGGGTGTTTCTTTGAATACTTCGTGGTCCTGAATGGGCTGACGCACCGCCATGGAGAGTTTGGATGAGTTGTCGCATTATTTTTTGCATGACGGTCTGGGCCTGAGCCAGATTTGTCATTATTCCAGCCAGATTTGGAATATTTGGCGGAGCAGATGGGTTTGGAGGGGTTCCAACGTTGCGATTGCTGGATTCAGGAATATCAGCCATTTATGATGGATTATATTTGGTGAGAAAACGATATTACCACTCGCTTTCCCACAGACGGTGCCAACCTGTTGATGTAAAAAATTAGATCGCTCTAATTATTCAATCACAGATAAATAAATGAGACAAAGAATTTTTAAAGTGGTTCAACCTTAAAGTGGTTCAGCCTTGTATGGGAATTCTCGATTACAAATTTTCTCAAGAAATTCCGGTGTGGATACAAGGTCCCCTTATAATGAGGTTTGTACAATGTATTTATAGCCCTGAGGCTGTAATGTGAAAGGGTAATACATTAAATGGGATACATGTGAAAGGGTAATACATTTAATGCCCCTTAAGCGTGTGCGTCTGAATGATAAGCATTTAATAAATCAGTTGAACTATTGGTTATCCTGCTATTAATGCTTTGTTCGAGGTGCAGCTCGGACTGCCTAAGCTTCTTGGTACTTAAGAGTTCCTCGATGAGGTCTTGTTCCTCGGAGCATATGAGTTCCTCGGGGAAGCAGTGTTCCTCGTTGTGATCTTATTCCTCGGAGCGTGTAAGTTCCTCAGAAGTGTTTGTTGTTGCCATGTAGATTACCACGTGTCTTCATTTAATTGGGCCAAACCTGAAGACAAGGAGAGTACTTCTTTCATTACCCCTCGGGGAACTTATTGTTATAATGTTATGCCTTTTGGTTTGAAAAATGCAGGTGCGACATATCAGCGGCTGATGAGCAAAGTCTTTGCTGAACAAATCAGTTGCAATATTGAAGTCTATGTTGATGATATGCTGACGAAAAGCAAGAAAGCTGCCGATCATCTAATTGACTTAAGTCAAACTTTTGATCAACTGGATAAATATCAAATGAAGCTTAACCCGACGAAGTGCATATTTGGAGTACGAGAAGGCATGTTTCTCGGATACATTGTCAATCAACGAGGCATTGAGGCAAATCCTGAAAAGATCAAAGCTCTATTAGGGCTGCGATCTCCAACGACGAAGAAGGAAGTACAGAGTCTCATAGGACGAGTAGCAGCACTCAACAGATTTGTGTCACGAGCAATTGATAGATGTCTCCCATTCTTCAAGACACTCAGAAAGACTTTTGAGTGGAATGATGAATGCGAGAAGGCTTTTCAAGACTTGAAGAAATACTTGGGAGCACCTCCACTGTTGTCTAAGCCAGTGATGGGAGAAAAATTGTACTTGTAGCTTGCAGTGTCCGAGAATGCAGTTAGCTCGGCGTTGATCAGAGTGGAGAATGGAGTGCAAAAACCAATTTACTACACAAGTAAGGCCTTCCGAGGAGCAGAGAGCAGATATTCAAGGCTGGAAAAGTTAGCACTGACGCTTATTGAGGCAAGTAGGAGAATGAGGCCATACTTCCAGGATCATACCATAGTAGTATATACCGATATGCCATTAAGGCAAGCCCTTCACAAGCTAAAAAAATCAGGGAGATTGATGTACTGGGCAATAGAACTCGGTGAATAAGATATAGTCTATGAACCCAGCTCATCGCTAAAAGGGCAGGCTGTTGCAGATTTTATAGCAGAATTCACTTATCCTGATACCCCCGAGGAGAAAAAGTTGCTCGCTGATCAACCTGTGGATGTTACAGGATCAACAAACACTAGCTCAGACTAACTCCGGTTGGTAAAAGGGTAAGTGGATGTTAGAGGATCATTAAATTCGAGCTCAGACCAACTCCGGTTGGTAAAAGGGCAAGAAAAAATGATCGACGAAGAGCGAGAAATATCCGGGGAGGATGAAAGGAAGTAACAAATATTTCACCGAGGAACTCTAACTGATCAGAAATTTAAAGACGAGTTACCTATGTGGAGGCTATATGTAGATGGTTCATCTTGCACTACAGGATGTGGCGCGGGGATAGTTTTGAGCACTCCGGACGAGGTCGAAATGGAATACGCCCTACGTTTCCAATTCAAAGCTTCCAATAATGAAGATGAATATGAGGCCATGATTGCAGGACTTAGTTTGGCAAAAATTATGAAGGCGCAGCAGATTATGGTCTTCAGTGATTCTCAATTGATCGTAAATCAAATGTTGGGAGTATATGCAGTTAGAGGAGAATTAATGATCATATATCATGCAAAGGCAAAAGAGCTGGTGTCAGAATTTGCCGCTGTTCAGCTGGTCAGAATACCAATAATGGAGAATGCGAGAGCAGACGCCCTAGCTCGACTAGCATCGGCTACTCGCACCGAGCTACGACGAACAATCCCAATTGAAGTGTTGTCTGGTCGGAGTATAGATGAAGATCTGACGATGAACTTTATCACCCTTGATTTAGGACCATCTTGGATGGATCCCATCAGGGCATATATTGAAGAGGGAGAATTGCCAATTGACAAGCCCACGGCCAAGAAATTGAAGTTTAAAGCTGCTCGGTATGTATTAACTAACGATATTCTGTATAGACGAGGAATTATGGCAGGTTTGCAGAGATGTGTACATCCCTCCGAGGTGAACGAATTGATTGAAGAGATCCATGAAGGGTCCTGTGGAGCACATGTAGCAGGTTGGACGCTTTTACAGAGGGTAATGACGCAGCGATACTACTGGCCGACGATGAGGGCTGATTGTATAGCCTATGCCAAGAAATGTGACAAGTTCCAGCATTTTTCCTCCATCCGAAGAACTCCACAAGCATTGTTGACACCCATAACTTCCCCTTGGCCATTTGACTTATTGGGAATTGATTTGGTTGGGCCACTGCCAACGGCCCGAGGAAGATTCAAATACCTCGTTGTCGTAGTAGATTATTTTACTAAGTGGGTAGAAGCTGAGCCACTCATTGATATGACGTACGAGAATGTGTACCAATTTGTTTGGAAGAACATCATTTATCGATATGGTCTTCCTCATGCTTTCATAACAGACCATGGAACATAATTTGATAACGAGGAGTTCGCTGCATATTGCCATCAGTCAAACATTTTGAAGGTCCACTCAGCACCAGGCCATCCTCAAAGCAATGGACAAACTGAAGTAACAAAAAGAACGCTGCTGAATGGTTTGAAGAAAAGATTGGATGATACGAAAGCAAACTGGATCAACGAGCTACAATCAGTACTTTGGGCTTACCGAACTACTCCCCGAGTAGAAACAGGAGAATCACCATATATGATGGCATTTGGAAGTGAAGCTGTTATACCTGCCGAGTTGGGTCTCCCAACACACAAGGTACTGAATTTCAATTCCCCTGGCAGCGACTTAATGAGAAGATTGGGTTTAGACATGCTCGAGGAAGTTAGAGAAGAAGAAGCCATCAGAAATGCTGCATACCAGCAGCGAACAGCTTTGTTTTACAACAAGAGGGTGGAGAAATGCGACCTGAAAGAAGGAGACTATGTGCTGAAGAAAGCAATTCAAAAGCACAATAAACTGGAGGCAAATTGGCATGGACCATACCGAGTTACAGAAGTTGTTCGACCAGGAACTTACCGAATAACAACTCTAGAGGGGGAGGAGTTTAAGAATGCATGGAACGCAGAGCACCTGCGCAAGTATTATCAGTGATGAATATTCCCATGTAATGCAGTTCCATCAATATGAATAAAATGAAGATATTCTGCCAAAGTTTTTCCTTTTATTTAGAATTTTTCGGGGAATACTAGTGCTACACACTACTCGGTAAAACTCGGCAAAGATCAGACTACTTAGTAAAAATATTCCTAAAAATGCCAACTTCGGTTGGTTAGGAAACAAAATATTCCTAAAAATGCCAACCTGTTTGGCTAGGAAACAAAATATTCCTAAAAATGCCAACCTCGGTTGGTTAGGAAACAAAATATTCCTAAAAATGCCAACCTGTTTGGCTAGGAAACAAAAATATTCCTAAAAATGCCAACCTCGGTTGGTTAGGAAACAAAATATTCCTAAAAATGCCAACCTCGGTTGGTTAGGAAACAAAATATTCCTAAAAATGCCAACCTGTTTGGCTAGGAAACAAAATATTCCTAAAAATGCCAACCTCGATTGGTTAGGAAACAAAATATTCCTAAAAATGACAACCTCGATTGGTTAGGAAATAAAATATTCCTAAAAATGCCAACATGTTTGGCTAGGAAACAAAATATTCCTAAAAATGCCAACTTATGTTGGTTAGGAAGTAAATATATTCTCGAAAATGACAACTTATGTTGGTCGGGAGGTAAAATATTTCAAAAATACTAACTATGGCTGGTCGGGGATAAGAATCCACCAACTGTAGTTGGTCGACAAAGAAAATTTACCGACCTTGGTTGGTCGGAAACATTTAAGAGAAAAATTTACAAACTATGGCTGGTCGGGGATAAAAACCCACTAACTGTAGTTGGTCGACATGGAGAATTTAACGAACTTGGTTGGTTGGAGACATTTTAAACATTTTTTTATACTCGTGACTTTATTATTAAGTGATCGAGCAACATTATTGATACTTGTAACTTTTTAGTTATTACTAAATTGGTCGACAAACCACATAATATTATTATCTTTTTAACAGATATGAACAAATATAAAGTGTTTGATAATTACAAGACAATAGCAGTTAAGATTTGCAAACAGAAATGAAAGCCTTTCAGTGGATTCAAAATAAAAAACAAATTACATTGATAATAAAATGAAAGTTACATTGATATGTGTACTAACAATTATATCAAAATTCCTATTCTACTGGTCTTTTCCCCTCTGCTTTTGACACAGGTTCCTCGCCATCGGGCGGATCATTTAAAGCCAGAGGAGAATTTATGAAGTTGAGATCCTTTAACATCCTGACATTCATTACGGATGGTCGATCTAGAAGATGCTCGGGATGAGATACTTCAACAATTGAATGGAGATTGTAGTCGCCGAGATACTTAGAAATCAAGCTTCGAGGAATGGCCCGAGCAGGGATCCAACTCATATCCAGTTTGAATGGTGGCACGGGTAAGTCGAGAAGCCCGGGATCATGGTAGTCCCACAGGTAATGACCCTATTCGAGCTGCAGCACACCTAAGGCATTCAACCAGCCTTGCTTGTAGCCCTCGTTATTGGCATTCTGGATACGATCGTCCAAGTGAAAGAGAGCTTCGTTGTATCCAGCCATCCAGAACTCCCTGGGCTGTTTGTGGAACTGATATGTTAGTTTGTCTAGGTGCTCGTGGAGATTTTTGATGAAGATCTCTTTGTTCTCCAAGGTAGACTTCTGCGTGGAGAGATACTCTTCCATGTCTCTGATCTTCTTTGACATTTCAGCCAACGCCTGGTTCTTCGCCATTAACTGGAAGGCTTGGTTATCTAGGGCAGACTGAGTCCTTTGTTCCTCAACAGGAATCTGAGCTGCTCTTGCTCGTCCCCGAGGTGCTCTTGCTCATCCCCGAGAAGATGTGGAAGGACCAGACCTCTTCAAGGTTTCCAACTCGTCCCTCAATTTGGCGTTCTCGACCTCTAAGAATGAGAATCCCTCATCGGTCACTGGGATTAAGGCTTTTGAAGAAGAGGCTGTAGACTTCAACTGTGATAGCTCGTTCTGCAAGTTATTGTTCTCTCGCTCCATCAACTCGGCAATCTGTCTATATTCCTCGACCTCATCTTTTAGGGTTCTCTCCCTCACATTGTACCCAGCGAAAAACTTCTCGTAGCCCTTGTTGGCAATGATCAACTTGTACTTCTTCTCATATCCCTCATGCAACAAGGAAGTGGATTCTTTGTATTGAAACTGAAGGTCTTCGATGGTGCCTTGGAGATCCTTGATCATATCATAATAGGCCACATTATTGGCCACCGCTCGATCAAGTAGACACTTCAGATATTAATATGCTTCCACTGCCTGTTCTGAAGCATCTTAGCCGAGGATGTCTACAACTTGTGCTGCACTCAGGTCTGTGTGACCAGCTTTAAAATATTCATTACATTGTCGCAACAACTTAGTATCATGGGCAGATAGTAATTCCATCCTGGCCAGAAACTAGGAGAGAAAGAAAGAGCAATCATTAATAAGAAATATAAGAAGAGTATGAATAGAAGATAAACAATAGTATGCAAAAAAGTCCAAGTTTTATTAGATCATAAAGTTCAGAGTTACATATGTGGGTTACATTTGAAAAAGAAAAAGATAAAGAGAAACCAGAACAACTCTACACCTTTTCCTTATCTCCCAAAACCTTCTCGGGAGGCTGGGACGAGGAAGTAGGTTGCTCGGAGGGAATGGATAGTTGCTTGGGGATCACAGGCAATTGCTCGGAGGAAGTAACAATCTGTTGAAGTTCCTCGGCAGCAGGCTGAATGGCTGGGGGATTATCTCCCATCACCATAGAAGACTCTTCTGAGGCAGCTTCGTCCTCTTCAAGATCTTCTGGGGTTGGAGGGGGACCAGGAATGTATTTCTGGAAAAGCTCAGAAGATTCATCAACTTTCATTTCCTGGAGAGAAGCAACCCATCAATCCCTAAAGTATTTGAGACTGCTATAGTCGACTTGCGACACCATAGCAGCCAACCCCTTGTTCCACCCCTTGTCCCAGCCAGCGCTGAAGGACTTCTTCACTGCCATCTTCCTCTTCAATTTTTTAGAGGAGAGATTCTCGGATAGTAGGTTATCAACAGCTTTCAATTTGTTTTCAATCTCCTCCTTCTGCCGACCTACTTCCCTAAGTTGAGCCAACTCCTCCTCAGCAGCCTTGATCTTATCTTCAAGCTCCCCAGCAGTTTTGAGCTTCTCTTCGAGCTCCTTATTTTCCTTCTCCAGGGCATTTATTCTATTCTCCAACTCCTTGGAGGCATCAACAGCTCGAGCTTTCTCTTGCTCAGTGGAGGCAAGCTTTTTCTCCCAGACAGCCTTGTCAGTAGCATATGTCTGGCGAGAATCGTCCAAAGACTTGATAGCTTCTTCCAGAGCTCCCTCCACACTGGACGAGGAGCATGAAGCTTTAATCGCTTCATCCTTCTTCAGGATTATATCAAAGCAGCTCGTCAACTGTGAAAGTAAAAAGAAAACAAGTCAGAAATAGAAGGGACAAAGGAAATATGAAAAGTTCAAAGTAAGAAGACTTACAGAAGCAAGATAACGAGCAGCTAACGAAGTGACCATGTCCCGAGTAAGGTTTTCTTCAGTACCTTGGACCTCGGGAATGATCCAGGACTTTACCGAGCTCATGGCAAAGCTCGGGGGAACAAAAGTTGGAACCCCACTTCCAGTAGCTGGGGGCTGAGTAATGGTGTCAGCCAAATTGACCGAGGAGCTTTTCTTCAGCCTCCTCAGGGGAACATGAACAGATTCAACCAAGGAAGAGCCCTTGGTCGGTGATATTACAATCACCTCTCCAGGAGCAGCAGACCTGCTCGGAGCCACTGCGGGCTTCTCTACAACCTTCACAGCAGCAGCAGCCGAGGAAGGCCCATCATTCTTCTTTATCCCCTCCACTGGGACATCAACTTTACTTCTTTTTACCTCACCAAAACCAGAGGCAGGTTTCTCGAACAGAGTGGGAGGTCTTCTTCTCTTCATCCTTTCACTTAAAGGGACGTGAGATTCAGGCGAGGCGCTGGTGGAAGCTGGTACTGGCTCTGATTCACTTATTACTAGACGAGCAGTAAAAGAGGTGGTGTAGCTCTTGTATTGCAGCAGATATGATGCCGACCTAATGTGCTTGTTAGCAACTGATTGATGCAGACTCCAGATAAGTTTTAAATGCCTTATATTGACATTTGCTTCTTTTGGGCACTTTCTTTTGTTATCAATTGCAAATAAATAAACATTACCATCAGTGACACATTTTATCAAACATAAAGGAAGCATAATTTCAAAATAAATAAAACGAAATAAAAATAACCTATCCCATTGCCATAAGGAGGGCATCTGGGACCCTAGTAAACCTCATCTCCAATTAATGGAGGGTGTTGCCAATTTTTTATGACAACCCCGTGTTCAAAATAATCCCTATTGGCATCAGGGAGATTAACTACTAAGGCTCTATTCAAAATTCTAGTTTTTAAATAAAAAATGTTATCATTAACTGCTCATCTATAACAAAACATAATCTCAGGAATTCCTATGCTAGTTCCATGGATCTGATTTAATCTATGCACCCCATTAACTATTCTCCATGTGTTGGGGGCTATTCTTGCAGGAACAACGTCAAAGTAATGACAGAATTCCAGACACAAGGGATTTGGTGGAAAAGAAAATCCACACTCAGCAATAAAGAGGCTGGGGAACCAATTTCCCTCAGCCAAATGGAAATAGTCAGAAGGCTCAAAAATCTCTTCGAAGACAACCCTAGAGGGAATGGAAAAATCAGAGCGAAATTTATCAAGAGATTCAATAGGGTAAACCATGATGAATAAAAGAAATGAAGAAGAACGAAGAAAATCTTACAGAATAAGAGTGGATCTGATGACAACGGACGATGGAAGAGATGAATACACAGGAGAGAAAGAGACGACGAAAAACTCGAAGATAAAAATTTGAAAAGGTAGAAGACGATGGGAGTGTCTGTAGAGTTTAAATACCTTGCCTTGGGAAATGGTGAAGTAATGATTACAAAAAAGGATGATTACGTTACCGGCGGCTAAAAAAATGAAAAGGGGCGCGGGAATCAAAGCGGGCAACAGCGGTTAAAAAGACGAAAAGGGGCGCGGGAATCAAAGCGGGCAACAACGGCTAAAAGGACAAAAAGTACGCAGAAATCGAAGCGGTTATAAAAATTCAAAAAACATGATTCTACGAATTTAGAAGGAAAAATAAATACGAAGGAAACACTCCTAAAAATTAGGAGGACCATTTAAAGTTACCATATTCCGAGAAAGAATGTTCCCTACTCCTCAAATTTCGAACTATGAAACATTAGGGGCTTCTGTTGATACCAAATTTAGTCTGCTGACATGGCCCAATTGAATGAAGACACGTGGCAATCTACATGGCAACAACAAACTCTTCCGAGGAACTTACACGCTCCGAGGAATAAGATCACAACGAGGAACACTGCTTCCTCGAGGAACTCATATGCTCCGAGGAATAAGACCTCACCAAGGAACTCTTAAGTACCAAGAAGCTTAGGCGGTCCGAGCAACTCAGGCGGTCCGAGCTGCACCTTGAACAAAGCATTAATAGCAGGATAACCAACAGTTCAACTGATTCATTAAATGCTTATCATTCAGACGCACATGCTTAAGGGAACTTAAATGTATTACCCTTTCACATGTATCCCATTTAATGTATTACCCTTTCATATTACAGCCTCAGGGCTATAAATACATTGTACAAAGCTCATTGTAAGGGGACCCTGCATCCAGACAGGAATTTCTTGAGAAAATTTGTAATCGAGAATTCCCATACAAGGCTGAACCACTTTAAAAATTCTTTGTCTCATTTATTTATCTGTGATTGAATAATTAGAGCGATCTAATTTTTTATATCAACAGTGACTGAAAAAGTGAACTCACTCATGGGCAAACAAACACAATGCACACTAGCTTAGATGATATTGATGATTCTCAAATCAATAGCATAAAAAAAAATTAACTAGGAATCATTGTGAAAACCCATTGATCTTCAACTTATAATACCCTCAAATTTATAGATACATCATTTTTTTCACTCTCATATTTTAAAGATGTCAATTTAATTGAAGAATCAATGAAACAAGATCCGGCCTTATCAATATTTTTTTTCCTCTCAATTTTTTAGGCTCTTGTCAATGGTGGCCTTTCATGTAAGGAATATTTCTTCCTTCATAGCCCTTTCCAATGCACACTCACATTTTAAATAAAACCACATACTCGCGAGCAATGGTTCTTACCTGCACAATTCCCCCAATAAAATACATATATGTATCATGACAAGATTGTTAGGAGAACATCTCACTTAGCTCATGTAACATATGGAATTAAAATCTAAATGAGCTCGTGCATGTGTGGAGGAGGCATATGCAATGTGAATTAATCAAGTCATTTTCAAACTACTCCACTCAAGCATGATTAAGAAGAGTCTAAGCATGAAAAATTATGATCAAATGTCCTAAAAATATGGAAACATTGAGGGATGTGGATTCAAGCATATCAGTATGCCACAAAAAATGTGTAAAACTAAACTACATATAAATAAAAAATATTTTTGAGTTTTTAAACACTTTTTCAAAAAATACTCAAAAGATGAACAAAATATTCTTTTATTTTTTTACAATAAGACCTAAAAGTAAAATCAAAATTCAAAAGACTTAAACCATATACAACTAGCAAACACATATAACATGAAGTACAAAGTTAGTATATGTAAACATGCAAACAAAATCAACCATTAGATTTAGCATGAGAAGTATCATGTGCAAGCATTCGAGAATAAATAAATATAACATGTAAAGCCTCCAAATATGATTACCTAACCCATGTAAGTGTGAAATGATGCTCTTGGATTTTGGTAACCTTGTTGACTCTTGACTTAGACTTCCTAGGTCGATCTTTAAGATGAAAGAAAAAATACCTAAGGTGACCTTTCCTACCACAATGTGTGCACGTGTAGGCACAAGAATTGTTACCCTAGAGATGACCTTTTTTAAGGTTCCTAGCAACGGTTGACTCTCTCAAAAGTATGGTTTTGGATTTAGTAGCGGAAGCATTTGGAATATCGATGACAATACAATAATTTCCATCTTTTATTCGAATGGTGCATACATTTTATCCAACCTTTTCAACATAGACTCCAAATAAAATTTGACATTACTCGAGTCTACCTCTATTCTAATTCCACAATCCTAGACTTGAGCAAACAACGAGACTCATAAAAATAAGGGAATCCTTATTCAAAATCTCCATCACTCCTCGAAGTCTATCTCTCTCTCCCTCAAGAAATACGATCTTTTCCCTAAAATTCTTCTCATGTTCCCAAAGATCCTTAACCAAATTGCTCTCATCATTACCTACAACACGTTGTTTTAACCCAGATTCCAACTTCAAGTTAGGCTTTTCAATTTCCTCGTTTGCATAAAACTCACGAAAGGCAACTTGAAGTTCACTCTCCTCCTTATCCTCCTTTTTCTTTTTCTTCTTCACCATGATAATTCTGATAGTCTAGCATTGAACACATCAAAGGATTCAATCTCCTCTATCCTAATGGTTTCAAACTCAGTGCTGAGGTTTTAGAATTTGGAAGAATTAACATCATTAATACTTTCACAAGTGATTTGGAGTATGTCCTAAGACTCTTTATACGTTTCACATCTCATAATATGACAAAACTCCTGCATTGTGATCGCGCAAAATAAAGCACTTGGGCCAGGTGAATTATAGTTGGAGAATTTATGCTTATCCTCACTCAATATTTCAACAAATTTGGGAATTATATAATCACCTACTAAGGATGTGGGTGGGGACCAACCCTTAACTAACTCTTTCCATACCTTCTCATCTATCGACTTAAGTGATGATTTCATATGTCCTTTCCAACACGTGTAGTTTGATCCATCAAAGATCGATTGTATGGAAAATGACCGACCCTCCATATGAAGACCGTAAGTATTCATGCCTAAACATGAATCTAACATAATAACTAGTGTTCTAGCTCTGATATCAATTTGAAAGTGGTGATATACGGAATGGTCTAAACAAAATCTAATTTTTATTTTTTTAAAATTAAATATTGAACTTAAACAGAATGAACACATATAAACCCTAAGCACCAAATTTAAGCGGATGCTGTGTAAACTTGTTTTAGCCAATTTTATTTTATCCTAAAATATGCATCTAGGTGATAGTAGGATAAAGTAAACTAAACAATCACAAAACACCCGATGTATGAGGAAAACCCATAATAGGAAAAATATCAGATAACCCATCCACAGAAAATCAACCAAGTATGGAATTACAAAGGACATGACAGAAGACTTACAACACATAATCGATTCCCTTTTAAGTCTTGACGCTCTTTATTCCTCAACTTCCACCGAGTGTCTCATAAAATTCCACTCACGCACTGCCACCATGTGTGAGTCCACATACGTCTCGGTATCCACAAAATAGCTCAACACCTGCCTACGAATTGGAATATGGAATCCATATCTTTTTCACCGCAAGGCCACACCATGGAGTCCGCTATGTGTAAATAGCTAGTATGGAGTCCACCGTATGAAATGATTCTCACCAAGATGAAGAGAATAAGCTAAGGTGACCACAAACATAGATCTAAAAGCATAATAAGATGAATCTTGGATCTAAAATAGTTTGGGTGTAAAATAGGGTTTGGGTAAACACAAAGAGCTTTTTAATAGAGTTTAGGAACTCAAAATATATGTTTTTATCTCCAATAAAACTATTGCTTCGCACTTATATTTGTAGGAGGTTTTCCAAAAACAACATAAGCAAGAAAACAAATTTTATATTGAAAAATGCACCGGTCAGTCAAACGACTTTGAAGCTCATTCAAATGAAGTATAATATCTCTTTCGTTCCATTATTCAAGGAGATATCGAATGAGATTCTAGCGAAGGCCAATGTTAGTTCGTTCAAAGTTTATTAAAACTTGTTCTAATGAGGTACCATATCTCATTCTAATGACATAACACTTCTTGTTCGAATGAGGTCACGAGAAGTATATTTTTCTTACAAAATATTGCAAAAGGGATAAAAACATTTTAAACATATTAAAATCCATTTGATAAAAACATAAAACCTAAATAATAAATATCCAAGACTCAAAATAAATATGGATTCATACCTGAGAGATCCTTGGAATGTGTACATGAAAGCAAGGACAAAACACGATGTGATGATGTAAATATTCTAACTTAGACACTATGTCCTCAAGAAATCACATTTTAAAATTGAAAGGTCAACACACTCAAGTCCTAACCTATGTATCAAACGGTTTTGTCTAAACATAAAATCAGCCAAAACATACAAATTGACTCTATTAGAAAACTTTTCCTGACAGGAAAGAGAGGCATTTGTTAATGCATGGAACGCCGAGCAATTGAAGAAGTATTATCATTGAAGATGTTATGTAATAGTTCAAGGGCATGTTATGTAATCGAGTCTTGTTATGAGAAGTTTTAATAAATAGAAATGGAAGTTTTGTATCATATTGTGCAATTTTATTTCCATTTATTATATTCACGAAATATCTCGGTCGTCAGTGTGACAACACTTGGAGTCTCATCTGCTAGGCATATCTCGTATAAATCCCGAGAGGTTCGAAACTTAACATCATTATTTTTTGGTGAAACTTAAACATCATTATAAAATGGTGAGGAACTTTATGAAATCTCACTCACAGAGCTATGAGAACACTTGGAGCCTCATTTCCTAGGTATGTCTCATATTAACCCTGAAAGGTGGGAAACTTAACATTATTATTTTAAGGTGAAACTTAAACATACTATCAAATGGTGAGAAATTTTATGAAATATCTCTTTCGACGGGGAGAGAACACTTGGAGTTTCATCTCCTAGGCGTGTCCATATAAACCCTAAGAGCTGGGAAACTTAACATTATTGTGGTGAAACTAACACATCATTATTATATGGTGAGAAATTTTATGAAATATCTCTCTCAGTGGTGTGAGAACACTTGGCGTCCCATCTCCTAGGCATGTCTCATATAAAACCTAAGAGGTGGGAAACTTAACATCATTATTTTATAATGAAACTAAAAGATCATTATTATATGGTGGGAAATTTTATGAAATCTTTCTCTCTGTAGTGTGAGAACACTTGGAGTTTCGCCTCCTAGGTATGTATCATAGTAACCCTAAGAGGTGGGAAACTTAACATCATTATTTTATGGTGAAACTAAATCATCATTTCTATAATTTAAAATGTAATGTATCATTAAAAAATTGATGGTAATTTAAAAATCAAAACATAATGTCTCATCTCGTCTCTTAATTGGGATGACATTGTGCTACTATGACCCCAACAGAGTACAATCCTTGTCTTATCCGAAAGACAAGACAGTCTTGGGACCCCATGCCCCATGCAAATGGCTATATCATCTCCAAATCGAGCCAAATCTAGGTAACCATGATCCTATGTAGAAAATAAAAGGATGAAAATGAGATAAGTCTTTTAGTCTAAAATCCTTTTATCATGAAAATTTTATGAGTAAAGGAGATGAACGAATAATAAAAAATTGCACAAGTATATAGGCATGCTGATGAAAACTTAGCAGAATGCATCAACATATAAATCATTCACAACTATCAAAGGATAGAAACACCCGAATAAGGTGGTAATGTGAAGTGTAACATAATTTTTCGTTACCCAACAAAGAGATGAGATTGGTGTTGTACTACAAACATTAATGGGCATCAAAGGCCAAAGACATTCACCTAAAAATTAGAAATATTCCACAATCAAGTCTCGACTGCAATGTTGCCATCATTGGAAACTTTAGGCACGATCAACTAATCCTGAGTGTAGAAACCAAATTTTAGAACCCCCATAAGTCTCTCCTTAGGTCCCTAGCACCTCCCTATTCAACACAAACCCTAGATCATACTCCAAGTACCCATCTGGAAGCCACTGGGCATTTTTAGGCCTTGTTTGACTCCGGTCAACTCCATCGTCAGAGCAAAAGCTCAATGAATCTTTGAAGGTCTCTAAATACCCTTTCCAACGGTCTTCCCCTTGCATGAATTGGCATAATCGTCCAGATGAACGAACCATTTTACTATAAAAAACCGATCTAGAGGCCACTGGGTGCAACTGGACCCTAATTTGACCCAGTCAACTTCACCGTCAGAGCGAAATCTTAATGAATCTTCAAAGGGAACTAAAACCCCTTTCCAACGGTCTGCCCCGTGCATAAAATGGAATAAC
The DNA here is from genome assembly GCA_949130495.1 of Sambucus nigra. Classification (NCBI taxonomy): domain Eukaryota; kingdom Viridiplantae; phylum Streptophyta; class Magnoliopsida; order Dipsacales; family Adoxaceae; genus Sambucus; species Sambucus nigra. The sequence goes on along the minus strand of OX422217.1, from coordinate 328,452,189 downwards.
TGTTCGGATAAACGATCCATTTTTCCTAAAAAAATGATCCGGGGGCCACTGAGCGCTCCCAAGCTTCGTTTGACAAAAGTAAACTCTTTAGCTCGAACAAGACTGAATGAATCTTTGAAGGGCAATGAATTCCTTTTCCAACGGTCCACCTCATGAGCGAATCAGTCATATCGTACAGACGAAGTATCGGTTTTACTTCAAAAGGTCAGCGGCCACTTTCGAGCCTTGTTTGACCAAAGTCAACTCTTTAAATCAAGCGAGGCTCTTTGGAACATCAAATTACCTCACAAAACCTTTCCAACAGTCTGCCCCGTGCACAATTTAGACTTACGGTTTAGACGAATGATCCATCATCGTTCGATGATCTTCTATCCAAAGGACCGATGAGCGATTTTGAGCCCCGTTTGACCCAAAGTCAACTCCCGGGCTCCCAAAGTATTCTCAAAGTTCTCTGAATTAACTTTCTAATGATATGCCCCATGCGCGATTTGGACATATGGATTTTATTTTACGATCGTATTCCAAAAAATTTGCATGAGACTGCCAATTGGCAGGTCTATTTCCTTGCCTATCGACAGTGTGTCTAGGGTCACCTGCCTATAGGCAGGACACGGATAATGCCGATTTGTATTCCCCCACCCTATATACGGACAACATGAGCTCACCTTCCAAGAAACCTCAGAACCATCCATTTGAGTGATCTCAGTAACATTCTTCTGCAATCAGCAAAGTTTCCTTGTGGGAAATGTTTATCAACCATTCATTCCCATCACTTTCATACCCAATTTAGAAAAAACATCCTTCTCTCTTATCCCACATTCATCCCAACTTTCAAGGAAGTTCATCAACACTTAAGATCAAGCTTTAAGTCTGCAAAGAAAGTCTAAACATTCTTCTCTCTCTTTAAATTCCTTTATTTTTGCATTAGTTATATAAATTCTCAATTTAGCTTTTACTTTAGATCACACATATTAGTCTCCAATCCTTTATTAGTTATATTTCACATAATATATTTTCTATAAAAAACCCAAAATCATAAAAAGAGGGTTACAACTATAAATTCCGATGGGATTCTTCATCACATTTTCTCAAAACTAAAGCTATCTTTTCCACACACAGATATAATAAATTCCCGTTTAAAATTATCGAATAACCCCCACCTTTGTGCCTCATGTGAACTACGAGGACTTTTATGCCTTTATAGTCTACGTAGGCATCTTAGGCTAAAACTCGAGACTCGATTCCTGTTTTCATATTTTCATCTTTTTCCATATATTATTAATATATTATACTTGTGATCATCTTATCTAACAAATATTATCGTTTAATCATAATGACCAATATCTAGATAAGCGCACACATCATATTTTTTTAATTATTATTTTGGGAACATTCCTATGGATAACCTCACTCCATCCTTTCCATGATACGAGTCGAGTGATTCAGAACTCTTCATATATATACACTCACACATACTTCATAGAGAAATTAAGTAAAATAGTAACATAAGCCCATGAGAGACCAAAAGGGTGGTATGGGTGCCTAACACCTTCCTATTCCATAACTTAGTCCCCGCACCTCTGGTCTGATTAGTTTCGCAAGCATCAGTTTGTCTTTGATACCATTCTCTCGAGGCGGCAACATGTTCTTTTTCCTGTTTTATGAAAAATAGGCTAGAAACTCTATCTCTTTACATCACTCCAAAATTGATGATGACCAAAACACCCCCTGATGTAGTGAAGGGGCGTGAGACCTTTATCTCTCCATCTTTTCTCCCCGAAATCACCAGAAAAGGGAAGATATCGGGATGGCCACACTGAGCATTTATGGCATCTTAGTTGCCGTAATGAGTCTCTTCTTCATTAATATGTGTACTCCTCAACATCAATAAAAATATCCTCATTAACACCTTCACCTTGGATCGTGTTTAGAGTAGATATAGTCTCAGAGTCGGAGAAGATCATGGAGTTAATGATATCGACCATTTCAAGATATTTTTGTGGTGAGGTTAAGAAATTGAGTGACCAGTTGCTACACATTACCTTGGACCCCTTCTCGAGATACTAAATGGCATAGCCATTGATCTCCTAAGATCTTTTAAGTTCTTTTACAACTAATTCATAGCTAGAATTTAAGATCTCCTTCTTAGCCTTTCCTTATGGCCATCCTTCAGTACAATGATGTGAGTCTTGTAGTTGTCTCAGAGTTTGACTATCTCATCATCATGGTAGATCTCCTGCTCGTTCATCTTCCTTTACTAATTAGCCATATTTTTCTCATCTTGTTCATCTATCTTGATCTTTTTTTGTTCTCCTTAACCCACTTATGAAGGTGCTGATGAGAAAGGACATACTATAATGAGGCAAACACAAGAGATAAAGTCAATATGTGATAAGAAAACACTTCATAAAAATTATGAAAGAAAATTATTACCTGAATATCTTTATGTGGAAAAAAACTGGCAACCCTGGTGCTACTTTGATCATCGAAGAAATGTCTCTCACATACGAAAATCAATAAGGGTATGACTTCTTGGGACTTTGACTAACTCTTTTGAAGATACTGGAGGTTGAGGCTGAGCTAAGATAGACATGCTTCTGCCAATGGATCATATGAAATTGGGATGATAAGTCTTGTGGGTCTTCTTAGAATATTGGATTTATTTTGTTACTGAGTCCCAACCATAGACCTAGTAGTTTCCTTCCTCTTTTTTGAGCCCTCAACATTCGGGCCATTAGTTATAGAATTATGTTTGGAAGTACCTATCGATTGGGCAACATACTTGCCTTTTAGATGAGCGAGAAGGTTTCCTGTGATTGAGGATGTAATTTCCCAAATATGGTAGAATACGTTCTTGAGACGATCTGTAAGAATGGAAAGATTAATAACTACCTTCATTGGATAAGGAATGACAAGATAAGAAAAGTTAGAAAATTTAAGAGTAAAGAATCTTACAAAATACTCTAATGGGGCTCCCATTCCCACTTCTCGGAGAACTTACGAAATGAGAAACTACTAAAAAATTATCAGACCATCATCTCCTCTCAGTTTATCAATCCTTTTTCTATTGCTTATACTCAAATATGGGTCAACCTTGGCTGAACCACATATTTTGTTCCACTTTTAGGGCACTTTGACTTCCCTTTACTTCAACGACTCATTTTCATTGAGATCCCACAAACTCGAGATAAAAAATACCAAGACTTCCAGTCGTGATTAGAAGTTCGACTCACATACACAAGATTTTGGTCAAGTTTGTGTGCGATGAAATAGTAATACCAGGGAGCGAATTTGGTGGTGAAGATATAATAACACGCTTGGATGACGTTTGGGGTAAATATTCCTAATAGGCATGTTTCTAAAGAATGAATGGCCCTATTATAGTCCCCTAAGAATTGGGGTGTAACTATGTCAGAGAAAGGCCTATATCATCAAGAATATCTCTAATGCGCGATATGAATGGAATTCAAAAGTCATCTTTGAACATCTGCTCATACATGACAATCTTGTCACTGTTTCTAAGATCATGTGCACTCTTTTCCTCAGCCAGAAATATCATCTTGATGTTTGGATCAACGTCGTACAAGTGTCTCCAACTAATGAGATCAGTTTCTTGAACATCAATCTTATAAGTTGAGGCAACATGTGTGCTAACCTCTAGAGCCCCTTCACCATAGTCATCAATAATAGGTTCTTTACCACAGATGTCACAACCCATATGGACTAGTTTAAACACTACAGTCAATGGCACATGAACTAAATTAGTTGTATTTTATCCCCAGTCTTGTCATCAAAGATATAATAAATTAAGGGATCAGGATCCCCATGCCAATGAGATGAGGTACTTGGATGACCTCTGTTACCGGACTTAGAAAAATCTATAGTCTTGGCCATCAGGATGAGCGATGATAACTCTCATGGATTCCTCTAATTGGCCAAGGCTCACTGTATTAACTAGAGGATTCAAACTCCTAGATGGTCTATAACCGTTAGACATGGAATAAGTGTTAAACTTGGTATAACCCCTAAATGCAAACATGTTATTGCTGATAATGACAATAACACTTGGAGAATGAACTTTGAGTGAAATGTCTTGGCGGGGAAGGTTTGTCAAACACAAGGTATGAAGTATTATAACTAAATGTGTCAGAATGATAGGTGTTGGAGGAAATCTCTTTCGATAAGACCTCTCTTGAATAAATTGAGCCTCAGCCTCTTCCCTCTCTTAGCAAACCCATTCATAAAGGTGACGTAGCTCAAGCCAAGTATCGTAAAAACTCCGGTACATTCACATCAAGTTGCACAAAAGATTTCTAGGTTTTGAAAGATCAAAGAAGGAAAAGTGGATGATTTTGTAATAAGAACAACCAAGAATTATAAATAAGCCAAAAACCCTTACATCAGCAAAGGGATCCCTAGGAAATCGTTAAGGTCACCAAAAAGTTTGAAATATCACCCAATTTGGCCAAATAACCATCAAAACCTAACCAGGAAACTTATGACAACCTAAAAAACCACCAAATCTCCACCCTAATACCTCTACAATAAGAGGTGTAAAATCCAAAAAACATGCCAAAAAATAAAAAGGCAAAAATGGAATCAAGAAATAATGGAAAACAAAAGAGATGTGATTTAGAGTAAGTCTGGAATAAGGATATGATAAAAAAATTCAAGGACACCCCAAAAAGTGAGTGTGGGGAAAGAGAAAGAGATAAAAGGAGTGTTATAGAGAGAAAAAAGCTTCTCTGGTTTTAAAGTTGGGGAAATGATCTGGGTTAACTTCTTCCTAGCTAGAAATGATAATGTTCATATCCCAAGGCATAAAGAATCGTGATGGGCTATGCACGTGGATAAATGAGCCAAAAAAATTTCACCAATCCCCAAGAATCATGAAATCTCTAACACAACCAAGGGATAGCTAACAAATGGTAAACGCCTTGTCATGAGAAGAATACGAAAGGAAAAGGTGGTGATAAGACCGTTACGTTTGACGAGATGACCGCTACACTCTAGATATTTGATCGACATCTCATGGAGAACTAAGCCTTTAAGGTTTCGACTATAGACTCTTCATTAGACTAGATGAGACACTAAGCTGAATAACCTTGAGGCTAATGAGTGCCAATATAGACCTCATCCTCCTACAAACATAGACGTCTAAGGTATTGGGGTAATTAGTATACATAAGTATTGTCTTGTCTGCAAGACACAGAAAAATATTATCCAGTTTTCCTAAGTTTCGTCTCTTTGACGAGACTAGACATTTACTAAGTATCACTATCAAGGTGTCGGCCTCCAATATTCATGTTACAAGTCACATTACTTAAGAGATGCGAATAGGTGTGTTGGGAATAGATGACCATCTTATCTCATCTTGTCAATGAAAATAAAATGAAGACTAGACAGACTCTCACCGAAACTGGTACCTCCATTGTCGGCCCAAAAGATATTACCTCCTATGATTATGTTCAGTTATGTATGGAAAGTATGATAGGGGTATCTCAATCACTCCAGCATAAAACTGTTAACAAGAATCACTCAAACACGTGAGGAGATTCACATAATGATTACTTTACCATTAGAATGGGCACATGGCGCGAAGGATGGAAATTTAACCCGCTCCACCGAGTTCTCGCCCCGCCCCACCCCTAATGGGGAGGGTTAAAAATCTGTTTAAAATAAATTGGGCGGGTATGGTTTTAAAAAAAAACCTTTTATTAAAAGGGGCGGGTTCGGGTTTACTATATATAACCATAACCCGTCCCGTCCTGCCCCATTTATTTCTTATAATGACTAAAATACTCATATTTAATATATTATTTACACTAAAAATTTATATATATAAATTATATATGCGGTATGCAAGTTTAACATGGGGGTTTCAACCCGACCCGAGCTAGTTTTTGACCCGTTTAATCCAAATGGGGCAGGGCGGTGGCGGGGGCGGGCTTAGGGGGGTTACACTTAAACGGGTTCGGGATGGGTTTTAAACAATTTTTGTGGGGCGGGTTTGGGTTATGAAAAACCCGCCCCAAACTCGACCCATTGTCATCTCTACATGGCACTCTCTCATAGGTCCTGAACATCACCGGGGCGTGGAATGTACGCCGGGGGTGACACTATGTACCCTCATCCTATAAAAGCTAATGTTCCCTTCTTCATTGAGGACGAATCTTCTACACACTTACTGTTACTCTATTCAAACCATTATAGGGAGAGAAATCTTCTTCATTGGCCTTAGATTATAGATCTATAGAGGAATATTTTAAAAAAACTTTTTTTGTTATTATTATAAGGAGGACAATCTCCTATTGGTCCGTGGGATATTTTAACTATTGTGTCTGTAGGGAATTTACTCATTATACTTTATCTTTCGGGTAGATGTAACCCCCAAGTATAATGAGAAAAGTTCCTTGTGTCATGGACCCTCCTCTAAACTTTGAAATTTTAAAACCTATTAAATGTACTGTAGGGTTCCACTACATGGTTTAGTTTTTTTTTAATAAATACCTTAATCTGGATGCACCCACCTCACAAATTATTAGTGAACGAGTACTCATAATCTATCACCAATCCATGCAGGTAAATAAATCATGCACAAATGATCAAATACTGGTCAAAATAGATGTTATTCATTTTATTGCACTATCGTCAGTATTTATATTACTACACAAAAATTGTGCTCATGATTCACTTTACAAAAAAACATTTATGTACAAGAGAAAGTTGTTCAAACTTTCAAAAGACATGGCACTTGGCGAGAACTAGGCATAATACTTATTTAACCACTTACAGTAGATGGGTTGGAGGCGTTTACTCTCAAGCTCTGATATTTGGTAGTAACCTGACTTGACTACCCCTCGTACCATAACAGGCCTTCCTAATTTGGTTGAATTTAGAGGCTGACATACGCTGCAGATGGGGAGTTGATGCCCGTAAGACAAAGTCCCCTACTTGGAACTCCCTAGGCTTAACAAGATTTTCATAATCTCTGGATAGTTATTGGGTGTAGACTTTGAAGATCTCCTTGGCCTTATCTCTATGCTCATCCAATGCTTGTAATTGCACATTCTCGGGATCTGGTATGAGGACATTACTCAAAGTCACTCTAGATGAGGGTACCGTCAACTCCACTGGTAGGACAACTTCGGTACCATAGGCTAGTGAAAATGGAGTAAACCCCATTGGCTTTCTCTTCGACGATCTATATGACCATAACACCATCGGTAATTTATCTCCCCACACTCTCGGCATATCTTTTAGCAACTTCTTTAGGATGTTAATGATCCTCTTATTCGTGGCCTCTGCTTGGCCATTACCTCTTGGATATGAGATGGTTGATTTATTGTGCAAAATTTTGTATTTTCAGTTAGGATGCCCATCTCCTTGCATATGAACTACATCCCATTATTTGTGAGAATCAACTTTGAAATACCAAATGCGCATATGATGTACTCCCTGAAGAATTGGGTCACTACCTGAGAAGGCACTCTCCTTAGGGGGATTGCTTCTGCCCATTTGATATACAACTCCGTAGCAACTAAGATGAAATTTTTGCTATGAGAGGCTAGGATGATCTTACATACTAGATAAAATGCCCAAGTGTGTAAGGGGTATGGGGTCGCTAAGCTCTATAGTCTGACTGAGGGGGCATGAACCATATTACCATTCACTTGACATGCCCCACACCTTTTCAAATAATAGATGGAATCAACCTCCATTTTTAGCCAATAATACCCCAGTGTTATAAACTGATTGTATAACTTAGATCCTTCTACATGAGAAGGCTCATGGGCCTCCTTCATCACCTTTTTAGTGTCCCCCTTGGTCACACACTTCAACGGTATCTCATTATACCCTATATTATAGAGCTCCCCATCTACCTGGTAGAGGTGGGATGTCCTCTTCTTAAAATAGATCTCATCCACCCTTTCTGTTGAAAGCTCTCCATCTTTTAAATATGATATGTAGGGTTGCCTCCATTCTTCAAATTCTTTCACGAAGTTGGCCTATGCAGGTTGATAGAACTGGATTTGGTACCTTAATAAGCCTTGTTACAAATGAGTGGCCTCTACGCTCACAGTGGGATAATAGTAGCCCCCCATTGCAACCGATGATATCGTGAATATTTGTATCCTTGCAATAACTCTCGTGCATTGCTCCCAGCCTTTCTTTGGCCTCCTCCTCTCCTACACATCTTACTAAAAATCCTCTAGGGGTCTTGAAGTAGATGTTCCTTGTAATAGGTGGTAATTTGCTAACTCAAATATGTTCATATTTCTCTCTATTGTCTCTAACTGTATAACTATGGGGCACCTCCAATCATCCGGCTCATCACTTGGAAATAATAATTTTACCATGGTTGGCACTGTTCTTTGTCGTACCATGATGGTGGCTTACTACTCTTACATCTCTAGCTTCTGAGCTACTGTGGCCAATGCATAAAAGTGCCAGTTCATTGTCCGAGCGTGCCTCTCAATTGTCTCTTTTAAGAATTGATTGAGCATTCTTTGAATAATCGATCGATACGGCGTTAGGTTAGCATACTTGATGGAAAACTTTCCGCTAACTTGTTCACTACCAAGTTAGATACCCCTTGAATACACAACACCTAGATCCCCCTCCTGATTTCTTCTAACAGGCCTAAGAGGAGAGCCTCATAGTCTGCTTAATTATTTGAACACTTAAAATTAAGCTTGAAAGAGAGGGTAACTTTTTCTTTACTACTTGAGAGGATGATACCCGCACCGCCTGTCCCTTGGGCACAAGAACTGTCAAACTCCATCTTCCATTCTTCCATCTCCTCAGCTAAGCAATCTTTAAAGTTCTCTCCTCGAAATTCTTCGCTAGGAGGCTCAAAATTTTGGCTTAGGAAGTGGGCTAATAAATCTTCTACCGCTTGACTCTTAATAGATTTTGGGACCATCCATTTCAAATCATATTCAGACAAGATCAAGAACAACCTATTTGCTCTTCCTTCCATAACCATTCATGCCATAAGGTACTTGATATGAGAATACTTAATAATGATATGTACTGTGAAGGCCAATAGGTAGTGCCTCAGCTTTTGGGCCATAAATACAAAGGAGAGGCAATGCCTCTCCACACTGGTGTACCTGGACTCGGTGCTCAAAATTACATGCGATAAATAGTATACTGGTCTCTCTACCCCTGCTCTTTGTTGGGCAAGTAAGAATCCTATGGACCTTTTTGTTGAAGTCAGGTAGAGTAGTAGTGGCGCACCCACCTATGGTGGTACCATAGTTGAGGGGGATGCCAATATCTCTTTGATTTTCTTAAAAGACTTCTTTTACACATCTCCCCAAACCCATTTTGATTTTTCTTTCACTAGTGGGACGAATGGGTGGGTCACCTCCGCCAGTGTTGGTATGAATCTCCTTGGGTAAGAGACCTTTCCTAAGAAACTTTTAAGCTGCCTCTGGCTCTTTGGCAGTTGCATCATTAGGATGTCCTTATTATATTCTTCATCAAAATACACTCCCTGTCAATTTTACAAAACCCAGGTGTAGACACCAATATCTAGGACCACCCAAGTCTCTCCTTAGGCCCTTAACACCTCCTTATTTCACTACAAACCCTAGGTCATACTCCGAGTACCAATTTAGAGGCCATCGGGAGTCGATCCCCGTTTGACCCCAATTAACTTCATCATCAAAGCAAAAGCTCTTTGAATCTTTGAAGGGATCTAAATCCCCTTTCCAATGGTCCGCCCCGTGCACGAATTGACATAACATTTCGAACGAATGAATATTTTACTACCGAAAATCAATCTGGAGGCCACCAGGCGCTTTGAGCCCCGATTTGACCCCAATCAACTTCATCGTCAGAGCAAAAGCTCTTTGAATCCTTGAACGGAAATTAAATCACTTTCCAACCATTTTCTCAGTGCACGAAACGACATAACCATTCAGACAAATGATTTGTTTTCCCTCAAATATTGATTTAGAGTCCACCGGGCATTCCCGAGCTCTGTTTGACCAAGTTAAGCTCTTTATCTCGAATGAGACTGAATGAAACTTTAAAGGGCACTAAATACCCTTTCCAAAGGTCCAACATCTGCGTGATTCTGACTTAGGATGCAGACGAATGGTCCATTTTACTCCAAGAGGTCACCGGGCACTTTCGGGCCCCGATTAACCAAGGTCAAATTTCCGAACCAAGCGAAGCTCTTTGGAATGTCGAACTACATATCCTAAACTTTCCAAAGGTATTCCCCGTGCACGATTATAACTTACTATGAGGATGAGTAATCTGCTTCCGTTCGACAATATCCCGTCCAAAGGACCGACGTGCGCTTCTGAGACACATTTGACCCAAAGTAAACTCCTATACCTGGGAGAAGTCCAAAGGACACTTTAAGGTCTCTGAATTACCTTTTTAACGGTATGCCCCATGTGCAATTTGGATCAACAAATTACATTCTATGATCATTTTTCCAGGGAAATCTGCTCGAGACTACCAAATGGCATGTCCATTTCCCTGCCTATCGGCAGTGTGTTTAGGGTCACATGTCGATTGGTAGGGCTACGTCCATGCCGATCGGAACCACCCCTCACCCTATAAATATAGGGCACGACCTCACTCCAAAGACACATCAGATCCATCAGCATTACTAATCTCAACAACATTCTCTCAAAATTAGTGAAGTTTCTCTATGTGAAGTTCCATTCAAGCTTACATTCCAATCCTTTTCATAACAAATTTGGAAAAATCACATTCTCTTTCATCCAATCTTCATCTCATATTCAAGGTAATTCATCCAAGATCAAAGATCAAGCTTCAAAGAAGGTCCAAATCCTTCCCTCTCTCTTTAAATTTCTTATTTTTGCATTAAATACATTAGATTCATAATCTACTTTTAATTTAGTTCATACACATTAGTATTTACAACTTTATTAGTAGATTGCACATATTTTATTTTCTATTAAATTAAAAAAAAAAAGAGGGTTACACCCATAAATTCTATACATGATTATCCATCACACTTTTTCAAAACTAAAACACATTTTTCTACACACACACCCATAGTAAAATTCCGTTCGAATCTATGGGATAAACCCCACCCTTGTGCCGCATGAGAACTACATCGACTTTGATGCCTTTATAGTCTACGTATGTGTCTTGAATTAAAATTCGAGACTCGTTTCCAATTTTCCAATTTTCCAACTTCCCAATTTTCAACCTTTTCTAAATCTTCCAATTTTTCTAAATGCCCCATTTCCATATTCTTGTGTTAGTATACATATTATTTTGGTTAGCGTTTCATCCAACACATATTATCATTTCATCATTACGATCAACATCGCGATAAACACATAAATCATATTTTCTATATGTTATTTTGAGAACATTCCTATGGATGACATCACTCCATCTTTTCCATGGAATGAGTTGAATGATTCCAATATCCATTATATATACACGCACACACATTTCACATAGAAATAAAGGATAACGACAACAAACGACCATGAGAGATCAAAAGGGCGGGATGGGTGCCTAACACCTTCCCATTCCATAACTTATCGCTCGAACCTTCAAAATATTGGTTTTGTAAGCATCAATTTGTCTTTAATGCCGCTCTCTCGAGGCGACAACATGTTCTTTTATCTGTTTTATACAAAATAGGCTGGAAACTCCATCTCTTTACATTTACCCCACATCGACAATGACCGAAGCATTCCTAAGTAAGGTGTGAGACCTTTGAATCCCCCTTCCTTCCCCCCTTCGAGAAGCAGATAGGAGAGAAAGATGCGCACATCTTGATCAGGATGGCCACAGTGGTGACTCCGCTGGGGACTTTTTTGATACGAGGGCTAGACTTTGTTTACATGGGTGTTTTGTTTTTCTTGTGTGCGTATGCACCTACCTATATGTCCATTTTTTCTCCTCTATTATTTCTTGTACATATATACCTCATGCTTATATCACTACTCACTCAAACACTTGTAGAAATTCTCTATGTAAACTTCACATCACGTGCACATAGGATCACTTATATCCACATGTTGTACACACTACATAGAATATCCATGCTTAGGTATCACTAACACACACCTCCACGTATCACACTTTTATATATTCTTTCTCACTCACACTTATCACACACCACTTGTAGTTGATCCATGCTTAGGTTCACTACCACACACTCACTTGTAGATAACTACACATCACTCACATATCCATGATTTGCTTAAGTTCACTTTTTATACTTGTACATTATTCCCTACTTAGGATGATCAATAAAGATACTCTCTCCATAATATATTAATAAAAAATCATGCATTTTGCACACTACATCACCAAAGAGCATTACTATTGACCACATTTTGTCCTGTAACTAGGGGGTCATTTCATGATGGGTGCTGGTCCGACAGGTCGCAGTTAGCCTAAGCAATATGACTCTCACCTTCCATTGTACAAGTAACTTCGACGTAGATCGAATGCTTCTCCTCGCATCATTCTGCTGGATCGAAGTCATAATGGGAGGTATATCACAGGGAACTCATTCACGTACGTCGAGTATATCGAACTCTCTCTCACACGTAATATCCCCAAGGGGTATATAGTGAGGCAATTCACGTACACTCAGGTATATCAAATGGCTTGTCCACACGTACCAATTTCCCTCAAAGGCAAGACATATATCGTGGAAGTAATGCCAAAGGGGGGAACCCTTCCAATTAACCCAACAACTGCATACCTGCATATAGGTGTCAAACCTAGGGCACTCATATTTAGTTTGTCGGTTTCTACCCAAAACTCTGTCGAAATGACGAGTTGGCTTGCCACCCAAATTTTGATGCAATTTTTAATATGGGACCCTTCCCATGATCCACATAACAAGTCCAACCATATTATTTACTTATTCTTTAAACCCAATTTTCCCATGCTTGGGTCCCGTCTGGCATTTTTTTTGCATTTATGTAAACCTAATACAAGTGAGAACATAATAAACATAATAAGAATCATGTTGAGACCTGTCTCTAGTATTTTCCTTCTTTCTTTTCCAAAAAGTGTCAAAAGCATTTTTTTCCATATTTTATCAAAATTCCAATTTTTTTTCCTTTTCTTATATCAAATGTATTTTTCTTCCCTTTTACCCAAAAACATTTTGTTCCCCTCTATTCCAAGAAATATCAAAAACATTTTACTTCCTTTTCAAAAATAACAATTTTCCCTCTCTTTAAAAAAATAAATTCGTATTTTTCTCCTTCTCAGGTCGATCGCATACCTTTGGCCTGACTTTTTATTGGCTTCGATCTTCAGTCGAATTTCCCCGAAGCTCCGTCAGTTCCCTCACTTCCTTTAAGTTCAGAATTCACATTCATCTGCCTTTTATGGAGAACACAGACCAAGCATCGAATGTGAAACCACATTTGATGACGATCCTAGCCCAACTCACTGCCAAGATTGACAACCTTCAAGCCGAGGTTCACGAGATGCAACAAAATTGGGTCCTTGTTACCGAAGAGGCCGAGGTCCTCTTCCCTCGTGCTATGGGTCCGCCAGTACCCAAGCCTATTTGGGTTCCCTAGGAATATCAATATTCTCCACATGCTCCTCTTGCTAATTGGCCGCAGCCAGTCCAGCACCCTATACGGAATATTTCTCAGTCATGGGCTAACCTACCCATAACCGTTGATCCGAAGGAGGAAGAATTGAATAAGGTCAAGGAGGACCTCAATATGTTTACCAATAAGTTTGACCAAGTCAGAATTTCTGTGAACTACATGGACTACACCCACATGTCTCCCTATCCTAAAGCAAGGTTGCTAGAAAAATTCAAGATGCCCAACATCAAGAAATTTGGGGGTAGTGAACCTCCGATTGGTCATCTCTGCAGTTATCATTGAGCCATGACTCTCATAGGTTCCTCTAAGGAAATAATGGCCCAAATGTTCCAACATGCTTTGAAGGACATCATTGTTCATTGGTTTTTATCCCTCGAGGAGTCCAGGATTTATAGTTGGGTGGTTGTTGCCCGCGATCTCATGTAGCAGTACAAGTATAACGAAGAGTTAGAGGTTACTCGCCGTAATTTAGAGATGCTCAAACAGAACCCTGGGGAATCAGTCAGTAACTTCATGGCAAGGCTGAGAGAGAAAGCAACCACCATGACCAATCAACCTTCCAAAAAGGACGAAGTCAATATCGTGAAGAAAAATGTCTTACCCCATGTCCGAGCGATAATGGGAGGACAGTACTACCCTCATTTCCGAGCCCTTCGAGAAGCAGAAGTGGGGATCTAAGAAGGTATTGCCAAGACATAAGTCTAACCATATAAAGTATCTGGACAATTAATTCCCAGAAAGTATAAAAAACCTGCGAATATTGCAGTTTCAACCATTAACAACATCTCTCACCCTACCACTTCATGGGCACCAGAAATCCACCCTAACCCAGTCCGAAAGGAATACACCGAGCTTTATGGTCCCCTCTCTACAGTTTACCAGGCCCTCTTGATCCAAAATCTTTATAAACGATTGGACCCTCGTCCATTACCAAAACCACTTCCCAAAAATTTCAAACCAGATGCCCATTGTGACTTTTATCAAACTATCGGTCACACCATCGACTAGTGTTTCCACCTCTGAAATATGGTCCAAGGCCTAATCGACCAGGGTGTCATCACCTTACCAGCCAATCCTAAACCTAACACTACCCATAATCCACTCCCAAATCATGCAAATGCCATCTTCCTTGAAGAAGACCCTAAATTTGATTCATCTACCCAGATCGTACGCAACAAATCACCCATCATACCCATATACTCTCCTAAACCTCTCCATACTTGACCATATTTTCTCCTACGCCGTACCAGCTTCTCCGATTAGGCACTGTCACTCCTTACCAGAGCATACATTGTTGTTGTTACCCATTCTGGAGATAAAGATATGGAATTGTGAGAAGTATTAAACCAACTCCTAGAGTTTGGGCTAAAATTTCCCTCCCATATGACCATTGACTGCTAGATATTCAGTACATTATTCTTAAAAGCTAAAAAATTAGCCCAAGAACCAGACAATTGGGTGGTGCCAACTAATGAAGTGAGTTTAGATGACGTGGTTTAAATCATGGCAGACTTAATTCAACAGATCGGTGATATTTGCAGTATATCAGAACTATTAGAAATTTTAAAGCTGGTCCTTCTACATATGCCCGCCGAATGGGAGGACGTATACGAAGAAGCCATTGAGGTTGTGGAGTTTGTTGACTTTTCATGGAAAGATGACGTCGTTGCCACCAGATGGGGGGATGAATTTGATGATTCAGATGAAGATTAAGGACCAGAAAAGACTAGCCCAATAATCAACATATATGGGATGATATCATTTGAGGAACTGCTAGGAGAAATCAATAAGGTGGCTGAACAACTCGATAAGTAAATGGGGTTTCTATTTTTCCCCTATTCTGTGAACCATATGATCAGGTCAGGGAGGAATTACTAACTCTAACCCTACTACCATCAGCAAACGACAAAGGAAAAGGTGCTGAGAATCTTCCTATGTCTGAAATGACCCTCGAGGAGAGAAAGATCCTCGATCAATTGAAGAAAACCCATAATAACATCACTTTGTGGGGACTCTTATGTTTACCCAGTCGCACATAAATTCCTTGATCAAGATACTCACAGGATGCACAGTTCGTCCTTCCATCACGCTAGAAGAAGCAGTGAATGTGTTCGGATCCCTGACCTCTACTAGAATGATCTCCTTCTTCGAAGAATAAATTCCTAAGATTGGGACAAACCACAACTATGCTCTTAATATCTCTGTCAAAGTCATGGGAAAGACTGTCTCACACTCTCTTGTCGATAATGGATCATCTCTGAATGTCTGCCCATTAAGGACCCTTAATTATTTAGGACTGAAAGTGAGCAATATTGATCCAACCTCTATCGTTGTACGTGCTTACGATAATAGGGGTCGACCCTATAAATTCTACTTTTGAATTCTAATTCATCGACATCCCAACTTATTTTAATCTATTGCTTGGACGACAGTGGATGCACAATATTAACGGTGTGTCTTCTTCCCTTCATAACAAAACTGAAGTTCTTCGCTAATGGGAAGGTCATCACCATCTTGGGTGATGATGATAATACTAAGAACGTAAGCACCAACAATCCAATACTTGAGATACAATATGGGGCAAATAATATGCTTCTATCATATTTTTGAGTTGAGCCACTTCTACTTCCGAAAGGGGATGATTTCAATGATAAGGGTTGCTTGGAGTATAACCTTCATGGAAACATCGTTGTGATCTAGATGTTAAAGAACATGCACTTCATGCTCGGACTAGGGCTGGGATAGCGACAGCGGGGATACTTAACCCATTGTGTTAAAGAAAGCTTTTCCTCATTATGGCCTGGGCTATCAATCGTCACGAAAAGAACTATGAATGATCCGTTTACCTCGATTGAAGAGAAAGCTAGAAAGTGCTAAGATTGTCTCAAGAGATTACTTGAACAAAAGATTCATCAGAAAGGGTGAAGATTTCCCCTTTTATGACTTTCCTGAACTTTGGTATGATCATGTGGATAAGAAGATGAAACCAGGAATGGATATATTTTTCC
Organism: Sambucus nigra; assembly: GCA_949130495.1. Taxonomy (NCBI): domain Eukaryota; kingdom Viridiplantae; phylum Streptophyta; class Magnoliopsida; order Dipsacales; family Adoxaceae; genus Sambucus; species Sambucus nigra. The sequence continues at coordinate 328,435,586 of OX422217.1, read as the reverse complement.
AAGACAACTACTCATGGCTTGAAAGTTCCCAACGTCACGTGCAACCACTCATTGAAAAGACCATAACTGATACCGAAGATTTTGAGGAGAGTTACTCGGGGGTTCCTTCAACTAATGGACACTGGGGTTTACACTCTGCATGATCCACTCAAGCGCTACATCATCAGATACATCCCTTTTTATCAAAGTTGCTAATGCACCTCTCCTTAACTGGCATGCTGCGCTCGTTCCACTTGCTGATATTCAACCCAACGCTGATGTTTATCCCATTCCCCCTTCTCTTGTTGTTCTTCCTTACTCTAATGTAATCAAGACCTCGTTTGATGAGGTTCTCAATGATGTTTTTCCTATCAATGAAACAAACGAAGATTTTAAGTATCCTGATGTGCCTTACATTAATTATCTGGATTTTGATCAAACTCATGATGATGATGAGTATGCAAATGAACAATTCTTAGATAATGTTAATAAGGTTAATAACAAACAACATAACCACATTCAAGTTAATGAAGATGAAACTATTGTAATTAATCTCGGTTCTAGTAGCCAATTGCGTGAGATTAGGATAGGGGCCACCATTGATGAGCATGAGCGTCAAAAACTTGAGGAATTACTAAATGAGTTTGTGGACGTCTTCATATGGTCCTATGATGACATTCTGAACATTGATCCTGATATTGTCCAACATGAGATTCTGACTCTCCCAGAATGTAGATCGATCAAACAAAAGTTACAAAAGCTCGACACCGAATGGTTGGTTAAGGTTAAGGAAGAAGTGGTCAAACAGTTGAATATGGGTTTTATTCGTGTGATTGAATATCCCACATGGATATCCAATATTGTACCCATTTAAAATCAGAAGGGAAGTTTTTCATGTGTGTTGACTACCGAGACTTGAACAAGGCTTCTCCGAAGGATTATTATCCTCTACCCAATACCAATATAATTGTGGACAACACAACCAGTCATGATCTTAAATCATTCATTGATGGGTTTTCCAAATATAACCAGATCAAGATGCACCCATATCATTAAGAGAAATTCATATTCATCACCCCTTAGGGAACCTTCTATTACACCATTATACCATTTGGTCTCAAAAAAGTAGGGGCTACCTATAAGAGGGATGCCTCTACCATCTTGCATGATCTATTACACAAATAAGTCGAGGTCTACGTGGATGACATGATTATCAAGTCTATCGCTCTCCAGAAGTATTTCGAGCGACTACAGAAATATCAGATGCGACTTAACCCACAAAAATGTGTCTTCGGCGTTACCAAGGGGAAGGTATAGGGATTCATGGTTAGTAAGAAAGGGATTGAAGCAGGTCTTGAAAAAACTGAAAGCCATACTGGAAATGCCACCCCCTGAACAGAGAAGGAGGTCCATGGATTCCTTGGAAAATTAAAATATATTAACTGGTTCATCGGCCAGTTGAGTTCTATCTGTGGACCCATCTTCAAACTTCTCCGAAAGGATTTAACCAAGGTTTGGAATGAAGCTTTCCAAGAGGCCATTAACCGAATCAAGCAATACCTAACCCAACTTATGGTACTTATTCCATCGCAACCTAGTCTTCACCTACTCATACACCTAACCGTAACAGATACTACAGTTGGGGATTTTCTAGCCCAATACCTTGAGGAAACTTGTAAAGAGAAATCTATCTACTACGTCAGTCGCAAATTGGACGGGTACAAAGTTAACTACACAGCTTTGGAAAAGACATGTGTCACCCTTATCTAGGTCACCAAAAAAATGCGGTACTGCATGCTCACCTTCCCCATTAATCTTGTATCCTGAATGGATCCTATTAAGTACCGATTTAAAAAACCTGCCCTGTCCAGCCATATGGCCCGATGGTTTATACTTTTAGCCAAATTTGATATTGTGTATGTCACTCAGAAAGCCATAAAAGGAAGAGCCATATTTGAATACCTTGTTGACTATCCTATGGAATAAGTCGATGTCGAGATTTTTGAGTTCTCAGATGAGAATATTCTTTGTACCCCCCAAAAAGGCCTTCGATGGAAAATGTTCTTTAATGGCACCACCAATAAGAAAGGATATGGCATTGGGATACTCCTAATTGATCCCGATGACTCTCACACTCCCATTGCCATCAAGTTGGATTTTCCATGCACCAACAACATGACTGAATACGAGGCATGTATGGTATGACTCAAAGTTGCCCTCAAAAAAGGAATTTGATACATATATGTCTATGGGGATTCAACCCTTATCATCGATCAAGTACTCTGTAGATGGAAAGTCAAGGACAAGAAGGACAAGAAACTCTTACACTTTCATGCCCACCTAGAATAACTGGCCACCCATTTCCAAGATGTCACCTTCCACTACCTGCCCCGAACAAAGAACAACCTAGCCAATGCCCTTGCTACCTTAGCTTCCATGATTGACATGCCCAAAGGAATAACAATATCCCCCTTCTTAGTCCAAACGCAAGACAAACCAACCCATTGCTACCATATTGAGCTCATCATAAAAGAAGATCTTGATATGGCCAACTGGTGGTTCTATGATATTTGGCGCGTCCTCAAGCATGGCAGGTATCCCCAAGGTTTTGACAAGAAATATTGAGAAACCCTCCACAAACTGGTTCCCGATATAATTTTTACGATAAAGCACTGTTTAAGAAAAACTTCGATGGAACCTATTTGCACTGCATCGCAGGGGCTTACATTGAAGAGATGATACAGAATATCCACAACGGGGACTATGAGACCCATATAAATGGCCATATGCTTGCCAAGAAAATCATCCGACATGGTTACTATTGGGCTACCATGATTCAATATTGCACCGCCTATATTTGGAGATGTCTCAAATGCCAACTATTTTCTAACCTTCAAAACTTGCCTCCGTGAGAATTGTACAACATGACTTTTCCCTAGCCATTCTCCACATGGGGCATCGATATCATAGTGAAGGTTACACCCAAAGTGTCCAATGAGCATGATTTCATCCTAGTTACCATTGACTACTTCACTAAATGGGTCGAAGCTGAGTCATACGCAATGCTGAATGCCAAAAAGGTTGTAAGGACCAAATTTCCAATTGAGTCTTAATGTAGTTTTGACTTATTCTCAGAACAAAACACGTTTGAGTCATAGGTAGATTTTTATTATTTGATCACTACAAGACTATGACTTGTCGAAGATTAATTCAAGACATTGCGGCAAAGCTATAAGGAATAAATCATGCCAAAGTTTAATTGGTGCAATTTCTCATCTTCAAAGATTAATTGCATTCCGATATCACACGGGTATGAATGCATAATGTTAACGTAACTCAGAATTTTATTTTACAAAATAAGGATGTTTATGTGATCTTTGTTGCACCAAGTTGGGTTTGTTCAACACTTGAACGTTGCTTGTTTTGCGATGGAGAAGTGAAGAAGGTTACCTTCATGTTCAACATTGTAGACGACACAAGTCTGTATCGGTGGACACCAAGCCATTCGTGGAGGCGAATGTTGTGGATGAGCATCATAGAAAAAGGTTAATTTCCATATGGGAACTGTGAAGATTGGTAGAAGATCAGAGGAGCGTGAAGTCTCATGGGTGGATTGCGTCGTTGTATAAGACTACCGTCTGACTTTGTAAAACCATTGTCATAGTGATTGTCTTGCCTGGGCTGTCCGAGATTTTTTCCCAATTGGTTTTTTTCTTGTACATCGACGTTGTGAGTATTGCTTTACTTTATTTTACTTGCTTTAATCACCAGTTGCATGCTTAGGGTTGAACATGATAAAATATGGTTAAGTTAATTTGTGTCACAACTTGGTTTGATAAAATTAAAAAAGAGATTTTCAAAAAGAGCAAATTGATCTACATTCATCCTTAACTTAATTCTGCTCAAGCAAAAGATCATTTTTAAAAGTTTGGGGACCTAAAAATTGGTATCAGAGCTAGAAATACATTTTTATTGTGTTTGATCCCTTTTTGCTTGTAAGGATGAATTTTGGTGGTTATGATAATTTTCGTACTCCTGTTTTTGATGGCACTAATTATGCTTATTGGAAAATGTGAATGAGAAGTGCTTTAAAGTCTATTGATGAGCGTGTTTGGTTAGCGGTTGAAAAAGGTTGGACACCACCTGTCACATAGAAGGTGAGATCACTAGTTTGAAACCCGCTGAGTCATTGGCGTACACTGAATATAGGCTTGCACATTATAACTCTAAAGGTTTGCACGTTATTTCCTCAAATGTCACACCTGAAGAGTATAATCGTATCATGACTTGTAAAACTTTGAAAGAAGCTTGGGACACACTAGAACTCACTCATGAGGGCACGATCATGGTTAGGGAGTCTAAGTTGTAAAATCTCACTACAAAATTTGAGACGATTAAGATGTTAGAGAGTGAGAGGTTTGTTGAATTTTACACTAGGTTATCCACGATTGTTAATGCAGATTTTAACCTTGGTGAGAAGATTCTCGACAATCGAGTGATTAAGAAAATTTTGAGATTATTCCGTGTAGGTTTGATGCAAAAGTGATTATTTTGAATTCCTTTGGTATGCTTAACTCGTCGAAACTAGAAGAGATCGTAGGATACCTTCAAACCTATGAACTTGACATGTTTACCTCTAAGAAAGTGCCAAAGAAATAAAAGGCCATTGCTTTGCAAGCCCTGAAGGAGGAAAATAAAGTTTCGAATGACAATTCCGATTATGACTTTGAGGATGTCGCCTTATTGGAAAGAAAGTTCAAGAAGTTTATTCAAATTCATAAGCAATCGAAAGATGCCAAAAAGTTTGAGAAATTCAAGAATAAGGGAGATTGCGACCCTAAGGATAAAAGTGATAAACCTAAGAGAGATGATTCTGATAGGTGTTTCGGGTGTGAAGGGTATGGTCACAAAGTAGCCGAGTGTCCCACTAAACTTAAGAAAGAGGGCAAGAAACCGATATCATACAATGCCACCTTAAGTGATAATGAACCGGAAGAGGGAGAGGATCCCCCCATTGAGTGTAACTTTGTTATGTTTATGGCATGTCTTGTGAGCGACGATGATGTATCTTCCCATGAGGATACTCTGTGCATGACACTTTGGAGACTGTTAAGAGTGCTTCCCGAGAGGGTGAGGGTGATGAGAGTGAGGATGAGGAGATCGACGTAGAAGAGTTGTAAGTTGCATTTCGAGAGTTGTTTGAGGAGACAATGAAGGTTAAAAAGGCTAACTCAAAATTGCAAGCTAAGTTGAAAGAACGTGCCGTAGAAAATAATGATACGTTAATTGAGGATCTTAGGTCACGGGGAAAAACCTTAGGGAGAAGCTTGAGTATGTCGAAAAAAAAGTGACACCCTTAGAGGTTTGATGGAGGCTTTAAAAAAGGAGATGCTAGAGTTTGAGGAGTCTAGGCGTCTATTTGAGTCTAGGATTAAGGAGTTTAAGGAGAGTTTGAGAGACTTATCTAGAGTTAAGTTTGACTTGGAGGCTAGAAGTGAGAATATGGATAGGATGCTAAGAACCTTCCACATTAATATAGATAGGGGTGGTATTGGATTTGATGATCGTGTTATTACCATTCCCCCCGCACGTGTGAGAGAGACACATAGGAACGTGAGAAAAGGTCCATATGTAGGTCAGTTTCCATACCATCACTACACTTGCACATTTTGTGGTAGGAAAGGTCACCTTTGAAAGTTTTTATATAACCTTAGAAATGTTCCTCAAAAGTTAGGAAGTTTAGGAATAAAGTTGCCCCATTCCCCCCACCCCCATGCATCGTTACACACCTACTTGGGTTAGGAAATCGGATTTGGTAGATTTAGGAATCAAACTTCATGGTTCTCATTTGGTTGCACTTGATTCTTCCCATGCTAAATCTAATGGTTGAGTGTGTTACCATGTTTATCATTTTGTATTAAAATTTTTCATTTATTACATCTTATTTGAAAATTACAAAAATATTTTTGGTTTTGAGAAATTTTGAGAAAAATACAAAAAGATTTTTCTTTATTTGAGTAAAAATATTTTGAAAAAGCCAAAAAGATTTTCGGTTTTGTTTTTGTGTCATGAGTTAACATGTTTGATGTGGCATATTGGTGTGATTGGACCCCATTCCTTTCATTATCCATATGGCTAGGACATTTGGTCATTTTTATCGAAGCTTAGAATGATCTTGACCATTGTAGTATGGGGTTGTTTCGAAGTTGATATGCGTTTTGATTCGACTTTGTACATATGCCATCATTGCACACATGCACGAGTTTTATATGGATGTTTGACTACTTATGTAGATTTGAGTTTGGTGAGACGTTCTTATCTCAATTTTGTCATCTATGCGTAAGTAGACACAAGGAGGAGGTGTGCATGTAATTACCGTTTACCGTGAGGATTAAATTAAAAAAATGACGAGTGTTCATGGGAAAGGGGTGCGAGAGTGTAAAATTAACTTGTCGTGAAAGCCACCGTTTAAAGGAGCCCCCAAAAAATCATAAGGCAATAAAAATAATCATATGTCAAAAATGGGCCAAATTTGTTTAGTTCATTCAAAAAAATATGATATATATATTTGAGGGTGCTTGGATGAATAAAAAAATTTAAACGGGTTTGCGCAAAGAATCCTAAGGTTTAAAATTCGTGTCATGACGCTATTGTTTGTAGAATCGTCGAAATTCCAGATTCGTGTGCATGATGTTTTTTCAGTTCATTAAGCTCATAGTTTAATTATCACATATGGCTATAATAAAGTTTGATGACAGATTGCTATTGACTAAGCTTCTTCATCGTTTTGATGTGTTGAAATTGTGATTCATTTGTTGTATTTCACACACATTAATCCCATGTTTATGTTTGAGGACAACGATACTAGGTTAACATGTTACTCATATTTGTTTTTTTTGAGTTTTCTTAGATTTGCTACTGTTTTGCTACTATTTTGCAGTTTTGAACCCCTTCCAGATATAATTTTCACATAATTTTTCCACTGGGCAATGCTGTTTAATTTTTTAGGGAGATTGTGAAAGTTTAATAATGTAGTTCAAACAACATCCTTGGCTCATTCGAATGACAACCTGTTTGACCAGTTTTTTCTGGTTGATTTCTGTTTGAGTACCCTGCTGCATAGTGATTCATATTTTGGTATTGGGTTTCCGTTTATACAGTTTACTTTAATCATTGACATATTTTGCTGCATTGGTTCGTTTATCACACCTACTTAGACTGATATATTTTTTATGTGATTCATTATTTGCTAGCTAATGATTTGACATTACTTGATTATTTTTTAGCTGGTTGTTGCATGTTTATCTAGTATAATATGATTTTATGTAATCAAATTGGTATATCAGTTGCTAGATTTGTTTATCTTCTCACCGAATTGTCTATTCGAGACAAAAGGGGGAGAGATGTGTGTGATGTAAGGGGAGTTTTGTGAGTTTTCATATTGATTTATATCATTTATTCCTCCATACTTCACTAGTTTTTTGTCTGTTTCATGTGTGTATGCTTAAAGAGATTCGAGATTTCAAGTCTACATCACATTCAGACATTCAGAGATAATTTCATGCTTACTGGTCCATTATTTATAAGTATTATCCTGTACTGATGATGTAATTTTATTTTTGGGTTATATAGGATGGGATTTAGGCGTCATAGTCTTCACGACCCGACTTAGGCATTTCATTGATGGTTTCATCCCCAAATAGTCAAAGGAGGAGATTTGTAAGGACCAAATTTCCAATTGAGTCTTAATGTAGTTTTGATTTATTCTCAGAACAAAACACGTTTAAGTCATAGGTAGATTTTTATTATTCGATCACTACGAGATTATGACTTGTCGAAGATTAATTGAAGATGTTATGGCAAAGCTACAAGGAATAAATCATGCCGAATTTTAATTAGTGTAATTTCTCATCTTCAAAGTTTAATTGCATTCCGAGATCATACAAGTATGAATGCATAATGTTAATGAAACTTGGAATTTTATTTTACAAAAATAAGTATGTTATTTATAAAAGAAAAATGCTGTAAGAGTGTTTTAAATGTTTAAACTTGGTTTTAATCAGATGAGGATGAATTAGAGTTGGATAAGACTTGGTTTTTAGTAAAACTCTGTTTTCAAAGTTGGTTTAATATAAGTCTCTAGTTACGACGATGTTCCAATGACACCTGATGTCATTCTAACGAGACTACACTTGATGTCGTTTGAATGACACAAAGTCTCACTCGAACGAGAGACTTCCACCACCTTGAATTCAATATAAATGAAGGTGTGTTCCAGTTTCCTCGAAGGGTGTGCAGATAAAAAAAGTTTATAAATAGTACGTGTTTCTGCAATTGTTTTCTAAGGTTTCAAAGCTTAAACACATACTAAGAGTTTACAAAAATCTGATTTATCATTACCATATGATTATGTGATCTTTGTTGCACCAGGTTGGGTTTGTTCAACACTTGAACATTGCTGGTTTTCTAGGGGAGAAGAGAAGAAGGTTACGTTCGTGTTCAACATCGTAGACGACACAAGGCTGTATCAATTGACACTAAGGCATCCGTGGAGGCGACTGATATGGACGAGCATCGTGGAAGAAGGTTACTTTCCACGTGGGCACTGTGAAGATTGGTAGAAGATTAGAGGAGCGTCAAGTCTCGTGGGTGGATTGAGTCGCTGTATACGACTACCGTCTGACTTTATAAAATCATTGTCATAGTGATTATCTGGCCTGGGCCGTCCGAGGTTTTTTCCCGATTAGGTTTTTTCTCATACATCGGCGTTGTGAGTATTGCCTTACTTTATTTTACTTGCTTTAATCACTAGTTGCATGCTTAGCGTTAAATAATATAAAATCTGGTTAAGTTAATTTATGCCATAACTTGGTTTGATAAAATAAAAAAAAAATTCAAAAATAGAAAAGTTCATTCATCCTTAACTTAATGCCGCTCAAGAAAAAGCTTATTTTTAAAAGTTTGGGGACCTACGAAGGTAGCCAAATTCATCCAAAAAAATATCATCTTTCGATATGGGTCCCTCATCAACTGGTGTCTGACAACGGGTTGCAATTTGATGTAGAAGTCACATAAATGGTCGATGAGTATGGGATCTAAAGACACAAATCTTCTCCCTATCGACCTAAAACCAACGGTGCAGTCCAAGTCACCTATAAGAACCTAAAATCCATCATCAAGAAGATGATCGAGAGTTTTCAGGATTGGGTCGACCAGATCCCTTACGCCTTTTGGGGCTACCGCACTTCAGTTCGAACATCTACTGGGGAAACCCCTTACTATCTAGTTTACGTCATAGAAGCAGTCCTATCATGGAACTAGAAATCCCTTCGTCGTGCATCATGCTTGAAAGCAAAGTCAACGAGGAAGAATGGCATCAGAGCCGTATTGAAGAGCTGTCACTGTTGGACGAAAGGAGACTGAAGGCTCTATATCACATACAAGGGTACCATCTTCGGATAACGCGATCATTCAATAAGAGAGTCAAGGACCGTGGTGTCCTCGAAGGGAACTTAGCCTTTAAGGAAATAGTAGAGCCCATCTGGGACCCCAGAGGGAAATTCAAGCCTAATTAGAGTGGCCCCTATATTGTGAGATGATTTTATCAGGCAGAGCCTCTATGCTCATCAAACTTTATGGAGAAGAGTTGTCCCATCCAGTCAACCTAGATCGTGTCAAGAAATTTTACCCATAGTCTGAAATCTGAGCTTGCTATGACTCTTCTCATTTTCCCTATTCAAAAAAAAAAAATTCTTCGTTTCCCTCTGCTTAGAACTATGTGGTGCCTGATCCTCTAAAACCCTTTTTGCTTTCAAAAATGTATTTCAATTTTTTTTCAAAAACACCCAGAGGTATGTAGGAAGCTCATACGCTTCACATGAGCATGACCCCCTTCTTCTTCTTCTTCATAAAATGATATTATTTTCATATCCCTGAGAAAGATAGTTCATTTTAACATGTACATGAATAAAAGGATTATGTATGCCTTAGCGATTGGTATAGATAATTCCAATGCAAAAATCATCAAGAGGCCCAACTAGATAATAAATTTTTTATTTATTTAATTCTTGGGAAGTTCCGGTACAATTACATCAGCATAGGGAGTCAAACGACTTCCCTTATCAAACTATTCCTACCTTCGTAAAACAAAAATAAAAATAAGCCCCACTACACCTAAAATAACCCTCAAATTATTCCCAAACACATAAACAAACACCCATTGAAAAATCTTCATAAATGAACTCCCCAGGGATCCTACCCGCAGCTACTAGAGGAACCAACCCATCACTGCCCGAATCCTGGGGTCCCAAAACTTCCCCTGCCTGAATAGAGTGTCGTAGATGCTCCATAAAACTATAAGCCCGAACTAGCCTGTGGAAAACCATAACACATCCCTCCATGGAAAGAAGTCTAGTATGCGAGGGGGTACAATATGTTCCCATCCAAATTGGCACAGAAGCCGCTAGGGAAAATAGAAAGTGGTTTGTCTGAGGCCAACCAACCTAATATACTAGTATTCTCCTAGTTCCAAAATGGCCAACAGCTCCCCCCTTCAAGGCACTAACCAACGCAAGCCTCGGTCCCCGTGCTCCATAAATCAATTTTCCTAGCTCTCAATGACCAGGCCTACATTGATAAAGTAGTGTGAAATAAAGTTTGTCATAGTCGACAAAGGATACTCAGGTGGGAACGCCATACAGAATCTCTCCAACATCCACATGAATAGCATTACGGGGATACCCCTTAGGAAGTCAGAATGACCTTCCCACTAGGCATCCAGACCATTCAAAGTCTTCACTAATATCACTGACGTAGGATTGTGACGGTACAAAATCTAAGAAGCAATGGCTGCAAGTTGTGGGTCCATTTGTACATCCCCACTCACCAATAACAGTTTTGAAACCAAGACCAGAATGACGGCTCCAGCATATCCAACATCACCAACATCCTTTAAATGCACAGAATGCAGCACAACAGTAAGAAATATCATTCCTCCCGTAACCAGTGACCTAGCCATTGAAGGCGAGATATGGAGGAGTCCTGCTAATAGCTCCCAAGGAGACAGAAAAAATTTAGGCATAGCTTTCGCAACATTGGGATTTCTCCCCAATATGGCAGATAACTCTTCACAAGTCGGGTAGACCTCATCTAACCCGAAGCGAAAGACATGGTGTTCGGGGTACCAGAACTCCACCGTTGCCATTAACATGTTCCACTCCATGGGCCAATTATGCCATAAAAAGACACGTCACATGTTGAATGCGTCGTATTTAACATTGTATGAGCACATCGACTCTAAGGTTTCGAGGTAGTTAGAAAATTCAACACTGCCAGGGAGAGCCATTTTGCAAAGTAAGAAAGAAGAATGCAAAAGAGAAGGAATGTGGAGGTGTGAAGAAAATGCTCCACCCACACCCCCTGTTTATACTTTAAAAACATAAGATAAATATAAGGAACCCTGCACAAATCGGAGGGAGACTTACCCCACTAAGTACCAAGCAATTGAAGAAAGTGCAATCAAAGCCTTGGATTGTTTAGACTTGACTGACATGCTGATAGGAAGGATAGGGGTCATGCCGATCGACAACCCCCATTTTTGGAAATTTTCCTTTTTCCTTTTTTGTTAAAACCAAAAAACTCAATAAAAGTAATTTATATTCTAAAAGAATTTCGAATTTTCTTCTCTTTATGCTATTTACTTGTCTTATTTTTGAAATAAACTCTCTCTCAAATAATTTTTAATCCTTTTTACGGTCTCAGCGTAAAAGTAAAATGAGCATGTGCATTAAGTCATTAAAAGAAAAAATTAACAAAAGACTTCAATTTATTTGCATAGATGTTACTGTGTTACATCATTTTTGCAGGAAAATAAGAAAAAATAACAGGACTCAACCCGAACCCACATTTTTCGCCCGTTCTCTCTCACCCACCTACATTTCTCTCTCTCTCACCTACCTTCACCTACAAACCTCTCTCACTTTATCTTTCTCTTTATCTTTCTCTCCCCCTAGGATCCTCCTTCCCTGCGACACACTCTTTTCCCTAACAATGAGATGACGTACCTCCACTCCCCGAGCCATACCTTCCTCAAATGAGGTAGATGGAACCAGAAAAAAGGAACCAGAATCGTATCCCGAATTTGGGTAGTCACTAAAGCTATCCAATCCCGAACATCCTTCAGCTAGGTTGTTGACACTCGGATATGCTACAAAGAAAAATAGAAAAGGTCAAATCAGTCAATCTAAGGCAAAATAAAGAAATCAGGAAATAAAAAAGACATAGGAATGGAAAGTATATCGGTGGATAGAGAACCTCCTGTATTATCGCTAGATCCTCCGGATCCATCTCATTAGGGAGGTGCAACAAAAGCACCGACCTTCCATCAGCCCGTTGGATATTGTAAGAAGGAGGGGCTAGCTGCACAAAAAGAACTTCTGAGGTCATCGTCGCCGTCGATGTCAACGCACCACCTGCACTGTAGGAGGACCCCACTAGTCGACTGAAACTCACATAGAGGAGAGGCATCATATCATATATGCTGGGTGGAATCAACCAACTCAACACGAAGTACAAATAATCATACACTGTCACCGTGTCAGTATATGATGAGTAAAGCTCACCCGTCATCGCCGCTACCCACGCATCATCTTCCATCTCCCTCAGTCACCTCATATACATCGGGGGCCTCACCGGTGGTACCACAACCTTATCTTCTATAACCTTCCGGACTACTCTCTCCCTAAGGTACCAGGAGTAGCCAAACTCATGCACTAACAAACACCATATCTGCGCATTCCCCCTAGTCACGCCTGTGTGCTGGATGGACATTCCCCATGGATTGAAGTTCACCTGCAAAATACCTAGAGGATAAAGACCAATATCAAGAAGATATCATGAAGGAAAAATGGTCTCAGAAAAGAAAGAAGGATTTACCTGCTCGCTCGCCAGGCCATTCAAGACCTCACACATCGCCTCCAAAGAGAGAGTGATCTTCGACTGCCTATTGGACTTCTGCCATCGGTACATCCGGTAGATGTCCCCACCAGACTCATCCGTTAAAGATATCAATTGGGTGTTAAAACCAATCACCTAATAGAACCACGTCTACATAGGACAAAAGGTCATCAATCAAGAAATAGAGAATAAAATGCATAAAGGAAAAATGCAAATGTATAATGGAAAATGCGCCAAATAAAGAATACCCCACGAAGATACGTGGGGATGGTAAAAGGTTGTCGACAACACTGACTAAATGCATCAAGAGAAGAATAAAAGGGCAAGCTCCCCCAGTCATAAAGATGGATGTTCGAAAACACCCTCGAAAATGGAAAAAACCACAAGTGGACGACGTCTCCACCCGTCGCCTCTAAGAAACCTCCCAACACCAGCTGAATAAACAAACGGGCCATCTAAAACACCTGTCTCCCATCCTCCTCATCAATCCTCCTACTCAGTAACAACTCCCTCAAAATATATAAATGAAGAGAGTCCCCAGAGACTACCCTCTCAACATCACCCAACTTCATCGTCACCGCCTCTGACATCACCCGCAAAGTCTTATCCATCTCAATATGTACCCCATCGCAGTCCAGCCCCAATAGCTGTTTCACATATATCAGAGACTGTCATCTCCCTAAAGCCAAAATGCATGGTGTGGGTGGTGTCCCACAACCTCTCCCCCAGAGCATAAAGAACAGCCGTAGAATGAAGCATCTCATTGAGCGCATATGTCAGTCTCCTAAAACTGGCTGATGACACCACCCAGGGAACCACCAACGAGAGGTGCTCCTAAACGTCCCTAAGCCCCCTCATCCCTCGATCATGTAAAGTCAACAAAGAAATATCAGACTATCAAAGGCAAAAAGGAAAAACAAACTTGTCAAAATTCAAAGAAAAAATAATGTCACCAAGAAAGAAGAAAAGAATAGCAAAAGTTATGAATACTTACATAGCCATAAGGGTTCACCGCCCTAGAAGAACAATGTTGCGACGTCTCATGCAAGAGGATCTGCTCATCCGCAACAGGCTCGAATGACTCAAAATAATTTTCACTGTCCATTGCAAGGGGCACCCTAGACCTCCATTCCAAGTTTGCCCAATCGTTAACATTAAGCCATCCATATGTGTCGCACTGCTTGAGAAATCAACCATCTCTTAATTTTGGAATGCTAAAAAGTTTTACAGAAGGTAATTGCATAAGAAATCAAGTCATAAAGCTCTGAAAAATGAGGAAAACCCTCCCCCTTTCGGCATGACCCCTTCCACCCATCGATCGACACTCTCCCTCCTCCTACTCGAGGTACCCCAAAAGATCGTGCGACTACCGTTTGGCACCTTTCCAACCATGCCGATCCGCACCCTCTCAAATTTTTTTTAAAAAACTTCCCTGAAAATGCTAAAAAAATTCCGAAAAATCCCCAGAAATTTTTTAAAAGTACAAATGGATTTTAAAACCTTTTTTACAAAGAAAAACATTTTTACCACACTCATTTCCTCAGCGAAACTCTTTCCTCCCTAGTGGAATTCCCAAAATCAATTACACATCTCCCCACCAATGTCTCCAAAGGACACTACCAAAAATTAAAATTCCCCAGGTAAGAAACATCCAATCCCCAAATTATTTCCTCTTCTAGTGGAACCTAAAACAAAAAATCCCCAGCGGAACTACAAGATAAATATCCCCATTGGAGTCTCCCAATTTATCCTAAAACCTACTACTTGAACCCTCGCTACTGGATTTGGCCCACAGTATTGGTCACCCTCTTTCAGGTCATAATTGACCTCGGCCCCGGGTCGTCACCTATTTTATGTCAGAATTGACCTCGACCCTTGGTCATCATCACTTTTAGGTCAGAATTGACCTTGGCCCCTGATCGTCACTTTTTTTAGGTCAGAATAAACCTTGGCCTCAGGTCGTCACCTCCTTCAGGTCATAATTGACCTTGACCCTCTGTCATTACCTCTTTTAGGTCAGAATTGATCTCGACCTTAGGTCATCACCTCTTAGGTTAGAATTTACCTCGAGCCCCGATCGTCACCTCTTTTAGGTCAAAATTTACCTCGACACTCGATCATCACCTCTTTTAGGTTAGAATTGACCTTGGACCTTGATTGCCACCTCTTTAAGTCAAAATTGACCTCGACCCTTGGTCGTCACCTCTTTCAGGTCAGAATTGACCTCGACCCTCGGTCATTACCTCTTATAGTTCAAAATTGACCTCAGCCCTCGATCATCACCTCTTTCATGTCAGAATTGACCCCGGCCCTCGGTTATCACCTCTTTTTTGTCAAAATTGACCTCAGTCACCAGATGATAACCTCTTTTAGGTCAGAATTGATCTCGACCCTATATCATTGCCTCTTTTTAGTAAGAATTGACCTCTGCCCTTAGTCGTCACCTCTTTTAGGTAAGAATTGACCTCAGCCCCATGTCATCACCTCTTTTAGGTCAGAATTGACCTCGACCCTTGATCGTCATTTCTTTCAGGTAAGAATTGACCTTGACCCTCTATCGTCACCTCTTTTAGGTCAAAATTGACCTCGGACCCCGGTCATCATGTCTTTTAGGTCAAAATTAACCTCGACCCTCGATCATCACCTCTTTTAGGTCAGAATTGACCTCGACCCTCAATCGTCACCTTTTTAGGTCAAAATTGATCTCGACCCTCAAATATCACCTTTTTTTAGGTCAAAATCAACCTCGGACCCCAATCGCCACCTCTTTTAGGTCAGGATTGACCTCGGCCCTCAGTCATCACCTCTTTTAGGTTAGAATTGACCTCGGCCATGGGTCATCACCTCTTTTAGGGCAGAATTGACCTCGACCCTCGGTCGTCACCTCTTTCAAGTTAGAATTGACGTTCGCCCGCGGCCATCACCTCTTTTAGGTTAGAATTGACCTCGACCCTTGGTCGTTATCTCCTTTAGGTCAAAATTTACCTCGACTCCGGGTCATCACCTCCTTTAGTTCCTAATTGACCTTATCCCCGAGTCGTCACCTGTTTCAGGTCAGAATTGACCTCATCCCTCGATCATCACCTCATATAGGTCAGAATTGACCTCGGCCCTTTATCGTCACATCTTTTAGGTCATAATGAACTTTGACCCTCGATCGTCACCTTCTTTATGTTATAATTGACCTTAGACCATAGAATTGTCCATCCCTATCATTCTATTTAGGTGCTCAGAATCCGCCTCAGTCCTCTGAGTCGATCATCCTCGTCCCCTATGCTCATAGAATTGACCTCTTTTCAAAACATCATGTGGTGTCGATTCGACGAATTACACTTGTTTTAAGCTCACCCGTCAAGGGTATCTATAAACACCACATTATAGGACCCCTTAAGTCTCTCTTTAGGTCCTTAGCACCTTCTTCTTTCACTACAAACCCCAGGTCATACTCTGAGTATTGATCTAGAGGCCATTAGGCACTCCCAAGCCCTGTTTGACACCAATTAACTTCATCATCAAAGAAAAATCTCTTTGAATATTTGAAGGGACCTAAATCCCCTTTCCAACGATCTACCCCGTGTACGAAACGGCATAATGGTTCGGATGAACGAACATTTTACTACTAAAAATCAATCTAGAGGCCACCGAGTGCTCCTGGGCCCCGATTTAACCCCGATCAACTTCACCTTAAGAGACAAATCTCTTTGATTCTTATAATGGAACTAAAACCCCTTTCCAACGGTCCATCCCGTGCATTAAACGACATAACCAGTCGAACGGACGATCCATTTTCCCCCAAAAATTGATTCGGAGACCACGTGTGCTTTCGGGTTTCGTTTGACCAAGTTCAACTCTTCACCTCAAATGAGACTAAATGAAAATACGAAGGGCACTGAATTCCCATTCCAAAGGTCCACCCCGTGCATGATATTGACTTACGGTGAGGAGGAACAATCCGTTTTACTCCAAGAGGACATCGATCATTTTTGAGCCCTAGTTGACCAAGGTCAACTTTCCAAACCAAGTTAAGCTCTTGGAATGTCAAAGTAAATCTCCTAACCTTTCCAATGGTCCACCTTTTGCATGACTCTGACTTACTATGAGGACGAACGATCCATTTTCGTCCGATGATCTCCCGTCCAAAGGACCGACATGCACTTTCGAGCCAAATTTGACCCAAAGTCAACTCCCGGACCCGGGAGAAGTCCAGTGAGACTTGAAGGTCTCTGAATTAACTTTCAAATGGTATAACCCATGCGTGATTTGGATCAACGGATTACATTCTAAGATCATTTTTCTAAGAAAATTTGCACGAGACTGCCATTTCCCTGCCTATCAGCAGTGTGTCTAGGGTCACCTACCAATTGGTAGGACTAGGGCCATGCTAATCAACACCCCCCTTTCCATATAAATATAGGGAATGACCTCACTTTAAATACATACCTCAGATCCATCAACATCACTGATCTCAATAACGTTGTCTTGAAATTAGCGAAGTTCCACCATGTGAAGTTCCATTCAAGTTTACATTCTCGTAATTTTCATAGAAAATTTAGAAAAATCACATTCTCTCTCATCGAATATTCATCTCACATTAAAGGTAGTTCATCCAAGATCAAATATCAAGCTTCAAAGAAGGTCCAAATCCTTCCCTCTCTCTTTAAATTTATTATTTTTGTATTAAATACATTAAAGTCATAATCTAGTTTTAATTTAGTTAATAAACATTAATATCTACATTTTTATTAGTATATTTCACATACTTTATTTTCTATAAAAAACAAAAACAAACAAAAGAGGGTTACACTCATAAATTTCAAACGAGATTATCCATCACACTTTTTGAAAACTAAAACACATTTTCCTACACACACACCTATAATAAAATCCTATTCGAATTTTTGGGATAAACCCTACCCTTCTGCATGAGAACTACGTGAATTTTGATTCCTTTATAGGCTACATAGGCATCTCGGATAAAAATCTGAGACTCTAGTCCAATTTTCCAATTTTTAAATTTTTCAGTTTTCCAACTTCTCAATTTTCATCTTTTTCTAAATCTTCCAAATTTTCCCAATCCCCCATTTCCATATTCTTGTATTAGTATACATATTATGTTTGTTAGCGTTTCATCCAACACATATTATCGTTTCATCATAACGATCAATATCGTGTTAAACGCGTAAATCATATTTTCTATATACTATTTTGGGAACATTCCTATGGGTGACCTCAATATGGTGTTATTATATATCAATTAAAAAAAATATTAGAAAAAAAATAAAAAATTTTTGATTGGGGACGCGCTCTCATGCGCGGAGTCAAAATTTAGACGCGCCTGGTTTGACCACCACTCTTGCGCGTGAGCTTCACTCGCCTTCAACCTTCGAAATTTTAATTTAGGGTTAAAAAATATATGACCTTGATTTCCAAACGTTTTAGGATTCATCTTAACATGGTTTCTAAATGAAAGTTTGTAACACCGTGTGTTTTATTATTTAATTTAATTAATTAATTGGAATATTCGAGAAAATTGGATTTAATAATTTTTATTGGTTAAATATGTTGGTAATGATTTTAGAAGAATAAAACTTCAAGCGGAATTAAAATCGGAGTTAAAACGGATTTTATATGAATTTTTCAATATTTGTCCCTTATACCTGGGCGATCGATCGATCGACGCCAGGGGTCGATCGATCAACCCCAGTAGAAATCGTGTGTTGCAAGTTTTTTTTATTAGAGTTTGTTTAGGATTAGGACTCCTAATCATATATAACCTTAATAATCCATGGGGGACTTCTCATAATCACTTTTTCTCAAGTTTTTCACCAGAGAACACTTCCAAATATTTTTCCTTTCAAACATAATCATCAACCTCCAACATAATCAAGTTTTTGTCACAAGTTTCTGGAGGCTTAATTGGGGTTTAATCAAGTCTGTTCAAGAACACTTCTTCGCTAATTTTTCGAGAGGAATCCATACTTCTAATCATATTTTCAACGCGATCTTCACAGGCATGAATACTCTATTCCTTTCCTTTAGTATTATGAGTTTTAAGTATCGCGTAAACACTCAATTACATATTTTCTTAAAAATAGTTAGTAACTTAATTAGAGAAAGTGGACACTAACTATGGGTCTGTTTTTATAAAATATTTTAATTTGAATAATATTCATATCCCTTTGGGTACATAGGATTCATGAGTGATTTTGGGTTTTATTGGTGTGGGTTGCATGTAGAAATACCCTAGTTTTGAAATAAATGATTTTTGGATGCGTATAACTCATGTAATTTGTGTAGACGTAATGGAATTTGAAATATGATGTATTAATGTTGAAATCTCAGTGTATTTAATTTAAAATAATGAAATGAGATTATATGGGTATTTTGATGTTGTGATAATTAAATTAAGATTTAATTGAATTGGACTATCATACGTAGTTTTATATGTCGATTAATTATGCTTATTTGTGTGACTTATTGGTATTATTATATTGCCTTTGTGACGACGGGTTGTTGGGTAATTTTGCTCTCCCTATATTTTAGGATGCCTTTTAGGTATGGGACTAGTGAGGGTAGATTATCACATTTTTATCATCTTGGGGGTGGGTTGATTTTTGATACTTTATCGTCCTTATGCTAGCCTAGGCATGAGACTAGGTCGAGATTTAGGTTAGAAATTCATCCTATACATAGGGTAGGACGGATTGATAATTTGGGGACCCTTAGTCATGGGACTAAGTGGTATTTTGAGGATCTCACATCGATTACAAGGGTGGGGTAATTTATAAATTGAGAATTAATACCTAAGATAAAAACTGGTATTAAAATTTATGGCGACATAATGTGTCGGGGCCGACACTTTAAACGGGTCAGAGGGCGATTGACAAGGGGAAGTGTGACACTTTGTTGGATTGCCACCCGGGACGGGAGGACCGTCATAATAAAAAGTGAGAACAAAACTAAAAATTGTGTTAAGTTAATAAGAGAATAACTTCGTTGGACTTGGGAATTTAAAATCATATTGGTGTGCTTTTATAAATGGGGATCTCTATGGCTAGTTAGTAATTTATATTTATAGTGTTTAATTATCCCTTTTAATTTAAAATATTCTATTGTGATATTTATTGCGTATAATGCTACTGTCTGGATTCAAGGATCCTATTTGATGGGAGTAGTGTGTATTCATGCTCGTGGCTCTAACCTCCTGCGTTGACCAACTTTTTCAGGATAAGTTTTGGAGGAGCTGCATAGGATTATCAGAATTATCATTTGGAGGTACAACTGGAGTTATTTATTTTATTGCATTGTTTAGTTAGACTTTCCTTTCCAGTCGTATTTAATTATGAGATTTCTTTTGAGTTTTATTGGGCCATTCAGTTCCAAATTTGGTAGAGGTTTTCAGTTGGATTACTTAGATCTTTATTATTCAGATTTTATCAATTATTAGAGATTGGATTTATTGGGAGTTAGCATGTGATGGATCTTTTATTGATTAGTTGTTTATGATCATTTGAGATTGATTCAATTATTTATCTTATGGACTGATTTATTTATGCTCATATCTGTCTCATGCTAAGAATGGTATTTATTTTAGTTCATGCCCGGTTTAATTCGGTGGCGGTGGCTAGCCGCCCCGTCTGTCGAATTTCGCAGGGTGTGATAAAGTTGCTCAGAATTTAAATACGAATCTAGCCATACCAATTTCAAGAATTATGGTGGTGTAAATTAAGCTATTCGGTTTTCTGAAAATTCATGAAAATTTGACCCTTTTGAATTCATTTAAAATTTATGATTTTGATTTCAGCATGATAATGGTGTTGTTCTTCATTAAAAATGAAAGAGATTAAACGTGGTTTGAAGAATTTTAGTGGAGTGAATACTGAGAATTTCTTCTCTGAAATTTTCTCGGCCGAAAATTTCATAGTTGAATTTGGTGTATTAAACGTAGTTCCTTTTTCAATTAAACACATACACAAGATCCTAAGAACTTGAGCTTCACATTCCCTACGGTAAAACTGGTTCAAAGTCAGGGAATGGAAATCCACTATTGGAGCTCCAAGCTTTAATGGAGTTTTCTGAGTTTAATCTCTTATGCGAAATATACACGTTCAATATCTCATGTAAACACATTTATATAATCGAAGAACATGAAGAAAAATAACCAAACGAGAAAATTAAACAATCACACATAAAATTATAGAAATGCCAAAAACTCTTAAACTTTACATGGGGATTTCTCTCAACTGGTGTGGGTTCAACTGAAGGAGGAAGAGGGTATTTATAGGGTATGTCCAGAGGAGTAGATTGGAAGAATTTTTGGCAAGTTTTGGGCTAAAGTTACATAAGTTACAAGTTTGAATGTCTTGGAGGCTTAAATGGGTATTACTCTTAAGGCACATGGTACCAGCCATACTGTCCAGCCAGCTGGTGCTAGGTCACTAGGGTGGAAAGTGTGAATAAGTTCTAAATTTAGGTTAGGTCCTTGAAGAGTTTTTAGGTACAATTTAAGGACTAATAGGCATTTAATTAAAGTTTAGGGGCTTTTATGTAATTATGCAAACCTAAGAGGTTAACTTGGATAATTTTTAAGAAGTGTGGATCCTTAGGTACAATTCTAGAAAAAAATTAGAATGAAATAGCCATAAGGATAAGTCCAATATGATGATTTTAAGTATAAGGGTATTTTGGTAATTTAAGAAAATATAAGGTTATTCTTGGGAATTTATTTTAATACCTAGGGCTATTGACTAATAAAGAGTAGTTTATTACATTCTCCCTACCAAAAGAAAATTTTGTCGTCGAAATTACCTGTAAATAGTGCAGGGTGTTGGTGTCTCATTATAGTTTTTGGTTCCTAAGTTGCTTGTTAAGTTCCATGATGTTGCCAAAGAACTTTGACTAAGGGTATGATTTTACATCGGATAATTCTATCTCGTTGATCCAAAATTTGAATAGGAAATTCTTCAACCTCATGGTTATGTTTAACTTTGATATGTTTCCAGGGAATGATATGTTTGGTGTCGGGAATTTATTTTCATAGTTGTGATACGTGAAACACAACATGAAGATGAGAGAGCTTAGAAGGTAAGTCCAGAAGATAAGCTACTGAACCAATACATTTAAAAATTTTGAAGGGGCCGATATAGCGAGGTGATAATTTTCCTTTGATTCCAAAATGTGTTATTCCTTTACGCGGGGATACTCATAAGAATACTTGGTCGTTAGTTTGGAATTTCAAGGGTGTTCGTCGGGTGTCGGCATAACTCTTTTGTCGGCTCTGGGTTGTGTGTAATATTTCTCAAATAATGCATATCTTTTATGTGGTTTCAGTGCTAATTTCGAGTCCAAGAAAATGATTTACACCAGATTCATTCCAGTATAGTGGTGAACGATAAGGGTGACCATATAATGCTTCATAAGGTGTAATTTGAATGTTGTTTGATAACTGTTACAATAGGAAAACTAAATTAAGGCAAGGTGTTGGTTCTATAAGCTTAAAAAATATAGCGTACATGCTCGCAACATATCCTCTAGGATTTGAATTGCTCGCTCTGATTGATCATCATTTTACGGGTGAAAGTATGTACTTAAGTGGATCTTAGTTCCTAAAGCCATTTGTAATGCTTGCCAGAAGTTTCCTATAAATCTAGGGTCTCGGTTGGATATAATAGAAATAGGGACACTATGTAATCAAATGACTTCTTTGATGTAGATTTTGCTCAATTGTTGGAAAGAGTCTGTGGACTTGACTGGTTGTGGCCATCGTCGATCCTCGCCTGCGGGCGGGCGCGCGAGTGAAAGGATCCTCGGGTCCCGCGCATCCCTCTCAGGAGTGCTTCGGCCGACGTCATTTGAGATGAGGTGTAAAAATGTAGAGAGATTCAGAGTCGCCAGTCTATTTTACTCAAAACAGACAAAAGAAAAAGGGTAAGCCATCCCAAAGGATGGCATCCAAAGACATACTGGTGCATATGAAACCAAATGATTCGAGAAGGGTTCATAGGCTAAGTTATGAAATGGGAAGGTGTAAGGCCCCCATTCCGCCCTTTCGGTCTCTCATGGATATTTGTTATTTTCCTTTATTTTTCCCCGTGATATGTGTGCATGTGTATATATGTAGTGGAGATAGGAATCCTCAATTTGTATCATGGAAGAGATAAAGCGAGTCATCCGTAGGAAGGTATAAAAGTAATATTAGAAAATAAGATTTATGCGATTACCCTTACGTTGATCGTTATAATGGAATGATAACGCATATGGAGTAATACGCCACTAAGAGCAAGTATGTATAATATAAGAAAATTGGATTTAGAGAGGATAGAAAATGAGAGAGAAAGTAAGAATAGGACTCGAGTCTCGAGTTTTACCCCGAGACACCTACGTAGCTTATAAAGGCATCAAAGTCACGTAGTTTGCATGCAAAATGAGGGGTGGGGTTTATTCCATAAATCCAAATGGGGGGATCTCTTATTTGTGAGAGTGTGTGTGTGTAGAAAAAAAGTGTTTTAGTTGTGAGAAAAATGTGAGAAAAGTATGAGAATCCCTATTTGAAATTTATGAGCAAACCCTTTTTTCTTTTTTTTTTGGGGTTTTATTTATATGAAAATAAGAGTTGTGAAATAATACTTAAATAAAAAGTATATTAGGATGTGTGAGATGAGATAATAAAAGTGTTAAGTAATAAAACAAGTTATTACGAATTTAAGAGAATTTGGAGAGAATGTTGAGAAAATTGGACCTTCTTGAAGATCTTGAGCTTGATCTTGAATGTTGGAGAGCAACCCTTGCACTTGGATGATGATGGAGAGTGGATAATTCACCAAGTTTGATGAAAAGGGTGATGAAAAGTGGAAGTTAAGAAGGGATTTGGATGTTGAAATCGCGTCGCCTTCGAGAGAGGTTTTTGGGATTCGTTGAGAGCGATTTGTATCAGATCTGGGCTCCTCCTTACAAATGAGGTGAATTCCTACTTTAATAGGCCCAGGTCATTTCCGATCGGTATAGACCTGGTCCTGCCTATCGGCACCTGCCGATAGGCAGGGTCTGGAACCTGCCATTTGGCAGTGTGTTTCAGGCCTTTTCAAAAAATTATCTGCCGATGGAAAAATGTTGGTCAGAATCGCACACGGAGTAGACCATTGGAAAGGCAATTTAGAGACCTTTGAAAGTCATTTGGACCTCTCCCAAGGTCGGGAGTTGACTTTGGGTCAAATATGACTCGGAAACATTTGTCGGTCCATTGGATGGGGAATCGTTCGGACGTAAACGGATCGTTCGTCCGCATGGTAAGTCTGAATCACACACGGAGTGGACCATTGGAAAGGGGTTTCAGTGCCCTTAGAAGATTCAATCAGTCTTGGTCGAGCTGAAGAGTTAACTTAGGTCAATCAGAGCCCGGGAGTGCCCGGTGGCCTCCAAATCAAGTTTTGGACGCAAACGAATCGTTTGTCTGCATGGTAAGTCAGAATCGCGCATGGGATGGACCGTTGGAAAGGGAATTTAGTGCCCTTCGAAGATTCATTCAGTCTTGATTGAGCTGAAGAGCTTGACTTTTTGGTCAAACGGAGCGTGGGAGTGCCCGATGGCTTCTAGGTCAGTACTCGGGATATGACCTGGGTTTGTAGTGATGAAGGGAGGTGCTAATGACCTTAGGAGAGTTAGGAGGTAACAGAACGGGGTGTCTACAGAGCCCCTCGACGGGTGAGTTTGGAATAAATGAGAACCGTCGAATAGACACCTCATGATGCTTTTGATGGAGTATGATCGATTCAGAGGGTCGAGGCCGATTCTGAGGATCTGAGGGGTGTGCTGGGGATGACCAATTTTGTGGGTCAAAGCCAAATCTACAGGCTTAAGTGATGAGGGTGTCCGATTATGCGGGTCAAAGACAATTTTGCGGGCTTAGGGTGAAGATCTTATAACCAAGGTCAATTCTGACCTAAGAGTGGTGACGATCGAGGAGCGAGGTCAATTCTGACCTAAGAGTGGTGACAACCGAGGACCGAGGTCATTTCTGACCTAAATCAGGTGACGATCCAAGACTGAGGTCAATTCTGACGTAAGAGTGGATAAAGATTGGATTTTAATTCTATTGGAGAAAGTGCTTTGTGATTTTGATCTGAGCTGGGGAGCTGATAGCTGGGGAAGCTTTTGTTTCCTTAGGAGGCCTCGCAGGGGGAAACAACCAATTTTGGTGCTATAAAAACTCCGTTGGGGAAGTGATCAGTCGATCCTTAGAGATCCTCCGGGGCTTTGCTGGGAGGAGATTTACTTGGTTTTTGAGGATTTCACAGGGAAAGAGGGGTTTTGATTGAGGGAATGTGAAATTTTCCGGGTGAAAATGTTCTAAATCCTTCCTGGGATTTTTAGAAATTTTTTGAGGATTTTTCGGGGCTTTCTGGTATTTTCTGAGAATTTTTGTATGAAATTTAAGGGAGGTGCCGGTCGGCATGGTATGAGGGGTGCCATTTGGTAGTGGCACAGACTTTTGGACTGCCTCGGGAAGGTAAGGAGTCAGTTCCGATCGGTATGGATGGGGTAAGTGCCGATCGTTATGGCGCTTGGCATCCTATATAAAGGATGGAATCCTTACATTTTTTTCACAGCTTCTTTGCCTTCTCTCTTTCTGTGATTCCTTTGAAAATCATTATAGCATTTCGATCTTCAAGAAATGGTCGCTTTTGTGAGCACTGCAGTCCACGGGGAGTGGTTGACCGTTGATGACTGGGCGAATGTGGAGTGGAGGGCTAGGGTGCCTCTTGCTTTAGGGAGTGAGAACTGCTTTGATGCGTTTGAGCCTGTTGCGGATGAGCGGACCATGCTGCGGGGGTCGTCGTGTCATCGCTCTTCGAGAGTGAATCCCGACGGTTATGTAAGTAACCCAACCTTTGGCATTCCTTTCTTTTTGGTGATTTTTCTTTCTTTCTTTACTTCTAATGAGATTTTTTCCTTTTTTCCAGTCTGATATTTCTTTGAAGAACATGCGCGCCCGCGGGACGACGGGGCTCAGGGATGTATGGGAGCATCTCCCACATGTGATGCGTTGGGTGGTATCATCAGTGGGTTTTGGGAGGTTGGCTTCTGCGGTGGATGAGACGCCTCATTCGATAGCGGTCCTGTGCGCTTTGGGAGAGAGGTGGTGGGATACTACCCACACCTTCCATTTCGGCTTCGAGGAGATGATTGTAACTCCCAAAGATGTGCAGCAGCCGTTGGGACTGGATTGTGACGGAGAGCAGATAGAGGTGGATCATTCTTTGCGGGTGAGACCAGAGGCAGTGCGTGCATCACTTGGTGATCTAGGGACGATAGTTTCTAGGGATTCTATTAGGCTGTCCCTGCTAAAGGATGTTCTGTTGGGCAGAGTGATTGATGTGGAGGATGGGCTGTAAGTGAGGCAGATGGCCCGGTTATTTATTTTTCTAGTGTTGGGAGGTTTTATGGTGGCGTCGAGTGGAGACGTCGTCCATTTGTGGTTCTTAACATACTTGAGAATGTTTTCGAACATCCCTTTTTATGATTGGGGGAGTCTGACTTTGGCGACCCTTTACTCTTCTCTGGATGCATTCAGTCGGTGCTACCGGCAGACCTTTACGGAAGCCACGTACCTTCTTGAGGTATTCTTCAGTTTGTGCATTTCTTTTCATGCATTCGCATTTTCCTTTCATGCATTCTCATTTTCCTTTCATGCATTCACATTTTCTTTTCATGCATTCACATTTTCTTTATGCATCTCTTTTTGTTTGTGAATTCAGACGTGGTTCTATGAGGTGATTAGGTGCAATACCCTGCTGATTGCTCTGAAGGACAACAGTGTTGGGGACTTCTGCCGATTGTATATATGGCGTAAGGCCAATCGATAGTCGAAGGGATCTCTATCCCTAGAGGCGGTGCGTCAGGTCTTGAATGACCTGACCAGTGGAAGGGTAAGACTCTTTCAATTTTCTGTCTTGTTTTTTTTGCACCTTCTGATCTTGTATTGATTTATTCCTGCTTGGAGATTTTCAGGTGACCTTTTATCCTTAGGGGACAGCCATTCAAGATGTGGGGACGACCGGGGTGAACGCGCAGATAAGGAGTTTGCTGGCGCATGAGTTTGGCCATTCCTGATATCTCGGGGAGAGGGTGGTTCGTCAGATTGCTGAGGAGCAGGTGGTGGTGCCACCTACACAGCCTCCTACGTCTATAAGGTGGGAGCAACTGCTGTCGGAGGATGCGAGGATCGCGGTGATGATCTGTGAGTCCTACTTATTGTACACTGATACGGCTGCGCCGTGTGACTATATGGACTTTGTGACGAGCTGGTTGATGGCTCCCATCATCTATGATGCCTTGCCTTTCCCTCCTGCGGGTTCGAGTCGGGTGGTGGGATCTTCCCACAGTGGCGGCTGTTCGACGGCATCTGCGATGGCTGCGACCTCAGAGGTTCCTTTTGTACGATTGCATACCCCTTCGTACAACATTCGGAGAGCTGATGGAGGGATGGTGCCTATGCTGCATCGTCCTCATGCGATGGATTTGAAGGAGTTGGGTTTGACAGAGGAGGTCCTTCGACCTGCGGTATACCTTTCTGTTCTTTTCTTTCTTTCTTTCTGTTTTGTTCATCTCTACTTTGATACTGATTTTGCTTTTCCTTGCAGCAAGTCCGAGTGTCGAACACTTGGCTAAGAGACATCAGAGACTAGATATCCTCAGCGACTTCCCATATTCGGGATGCGGTTCCGGTTCCTTCTTGCTTGGTGCCATCTTCTTCATCCGAAGATGAATCTGGCTCGGGTAGTGGCGGTGCATCGTCTCGTCGTAGGGGAAAAAGAGCACGCCGCAAGGGTGGAAGCTCTTACTGAGAGAGAGAGAGAGAGAGAGAGAGAGAGATAGAGAGAGAGAGAATGTGGGTTCGGGTTGAGTTCGATTGTTTTTTCTTTTTCTTTTTATTTCCTGCAAAAATGATGTAACACAGAAAACAGATAGATGCAATGCAATGCAATGGAGTTTTGTTATTATCTTTTATTAATAATGAATGCATGCACATGCACTTATTACTTTGCTGCTGAGACCGTAAAAATGAGTATTTTTGGAAAAAAATTTTTGAAGGAAAGTTTTTAATTAAAAGGGGAAATTATATAAGGATGAAAAAGGATTTTGAAATTCTGTTCAGAATATCACTTTATTTTTATTGAGTTTTCTGTTGTGACAAAAGAGGAAATAGGGAGATTTCTAAAAATGGGGGGTTGCCGATCGGCAAGCACCCTGTCTTGCCTATCGGCAGTTCAGTCCAGTCCCATCACTTTAAAGATTTGATTGGTACCCTCTTCAGCCTTTGGTACTTTGTGGGGTAGGATTCCCTTCGATTTCTGTAGGGATTATGTCGCTTGTGATGGTTCTCAAGTATAAAAAGGGGCTAAGGTTGGAGTGTTTTCATCACACCTTTGCATTCTTACTTACTTGCCCACTATCTCTTAGCCTAGCAAGATGGCTCTCCCTGGTAGCATTGAGTTTGCTAACTACCTCAAAGTCTTGGAAGCAATGTGCTCTTATAATATCGACTATGATGCTTTCAACATATGTCGAGTCTTCTTGTGGCGCAATCGGTCTATTGAGTGGAACATGCTGATGGCGGCGGTACAATTCTGGTACCCCGAAGACCATGTATTCCGCTTTGGGTTGGATGAAGTTTGTCCTACCTACGAGAAATTTTCTTCCATGTTGGGTATAGATCCTAGTGTTACTGCGACTTTGCCCGAATTTTCCCGTTCTCCCAGGGATTTATTGGCCGGGCTTATTCATATTTTGCTTTGGCGACCAGATCATTGGTTGCTGGAGGAATGATCACCCTCCCGGTGGTGTTGCAGTCCGTGCATTTATGGGAAGTAGGTGATGCTGGTTATGCTGGAGCCGTTGCTCTGGGCCTGGTTTTAAAATTGATGCTGGTGACTAGGGAACTTCTGGTGAACCCACGACTTGCAGCCATTACTTCGTGGATGTCATACCGTCGCAATCATACGGCGGTGATACTGGCGGAGACCCTGAATGGTCTGGATGCCTGGCGAGAAGGTCGTTCTGACGTTTTGAGGGGTAGCCCCGTGATGCTGTTCATGTGGTTGTCTGAAAGACTCCGCTTGGCGACTCCTCCAGAATATCCTTTCTCGGCTGTACCCAACTTCTTTTCGCATTAGTTCATCAGCGTTGGTTTGTATGTTGAGAGCTAGGAGAATTGGCTTGTGGAGCATGGGGCTCGGAGTCTGCGCTGGTCAGTGCCTTGGTGGGGATAGTTGTTGCCTGTTTTGGAGGTAGGGGAATACTCGTATGTGCGGCTGTTTGGTCTTAGGCAAACCTCTTTTTATTTCCCTTGGCGGCTTCTGTGCCAATTTGACTGGGTACAGGTCGTGCCACCTTGGACCTCGAGTTTCTTTTCGGTAGAAGATTTGACTGAGCGCGTGCGTCTGTTGCTTGGCTCCTTGTGGGAAAATTAGCGTCCGTCGACCCGTCCCTCTCAGTCTTTCGGGAGAGTTTGGCATGTCCCTGGGGATTATATGAAGTGGTTATGGAGGGTAGTCAGCAAGATGTTGGCAACGGAGATTGGATAAAGGTGGTTTGTTTTATTTAACACCATGGAAGGGGGTGTTGTGTTTTTTTCGAAGCTGGTTCGGGCTTATCGATCCATGGAGTGTTTACGACATTCTATTTAGGCAGGGGATGTTTGGGGAGCCCAGGATGTAGATGTCCTCTGGTAGCTGTAGGTAGGACTCTTGGAGAGTTTATTTGTGTAATAGGAATATGTGTGGGGATTTTATTTGGCTTTCTATAGTAGTAGGGGAAAGGGAGTTATCCGTTCCTTTTCTTATGTAATCCATGCTGTAATTTCTTATTAATGAAATAAGCAAGTTTCTGATCATCCAGCTGTGCCTTTCGATGAATTTTGGAATTTTAAATTATCTATACCGATCGCTAAGGCATACATAATATTTTTGTTCAAGAATTTGTTAGAATGAACTGCCATTCTCGGAGATAAGAAAAGAATAGTATTTTGTGAAAAAGAAAGGGCCGTGCTCTTGTAAGATGTATGAGCTTCCTAGTACCTCTGGGGTTTTTGATTTTTTTTTTATTTTTCTTGAAAAATGGTTTTTTACAGAGGATCAGGCCCACGTAGTTCTAGGTAGAGGGAAATGAAGAGAGTTTTTTTTAGAATAGAAGGGAGATGAGAAAAGTAGTAGCACGCCGAGATTTTGGACTAGGGGTAGAATTTCTTGAGACGATCCAGGTTGACTGGACGAGCCATCTCTTCCCCATCTAGGTTAGTGAGCATGGAGGCACCGACGGATAGGATTTTCTTGACAATGTAGGGGCTTCTCCAATTGGGCTTGAATTTCCTTCTGGGGTCCCAGATGGGTTCTATTATCTCCTTGAGGGCTAAATCCCCTTCCTGGACACCCCGGTCCTTGACTCTCTTGTTGAATGATCGCTCTATTCGGCGATGGTACCCCTATATGTGGTAAAGAGATTTCAATATCCTTTCATCTAGGAGGTTTAGCTCGTCAAGACGGCTTTGGCACCAGTATTTTTCACTAACTTTTCTTTCAAGCATGACACACAATGAGGGTATTTCCAGCTCCATAGGTAGGAATTCTTCCATGTCGTAGACCAGAGAGTAAGGGGTATCCCCAGTAGAGGTTCGATAGCCTCAGAGGGCGTACGGGATCCGGTCGGCCCAATCCCTACAGCTTCTGGTCATCTTGCTGATGATGGCTTTGAGGTTCTTGCTGGAGGCTTCAACTGCACCATTGGTATGAGGTCGATAGGGAGAAGATTTGTGTCCCTGAATCCCGTACTCGTTGACTACTTTTGTGACTTCTGCTTCGAAGTGCAACCCATTATTTGACACTAACTCGTGCGGGACCCCATATCGGCAGATGATATTTTTCATGAAGAATTTGGCCACTTTCTTGGCATTCAATACTGTGTATGACTCAGCTTCGACCTATTTGGTGAAGTAATCAATGGAAACTAGGATGAACTCATGCCCGTTTGAAGCCTTTGGTATAACCTTCCCTATGATGTTGACACCCCAGGTGGAGAACGGCCATGTAGAGGTCATGTTGTATGATTCTCGTGGAGGCAGGTGTTGAAGATTGGAGAACTGTTGACATTTGAGGCATCTCCAGACATAGGCGGTGCAATCTTGGGCCATGGTGGTCCAGTAGTAGCCATGTCGAATGATTTTCTTAGCAAGAATGTGATCGTTCATGTGGGGCCCGCATTCCCCACTGTGGATATTCTGCATTATCTTCTCAATCTCAGCCCATGCGATATAGTGTAGATGAGTTCCATCGAAGTTCCTCTTGAGTAGAGCTTTATGACAGATGATGTACTGTGCGGCTAGTCTTCGGAGGGTCATTTGATCATTCTTGTTGTAACCCTTGGGATACCTACCATATTTAAGGAGGCACCATATATCATAGTAACAGCAATCGGATAGTTGGGTATCTTCGATGGGGACAAGCTCAATATGGTAGTAGTTCGTTGGTTTGTGTTGCTTTTGAACTAGGAAGGGGGTCATTGTTATTCCTTTCGACATGTCGACCATGTAGGCCAAGGTAGTGAGAGCATCGGCTAGGTTATTCTTTGCTCGGGGTAGGTAATGGAAGGTGATATCTCGAAATCGGGAGGCTAACTCTTCTAAGTGGTCATGGAAGGATTGGAGCTTTTCGTCCTTGACTTTCCACTTTTTGAGCAAAATGACCGAGGATGAGGGCAGAATCCCCGTGGACATCAAGGTATTGAATACCTTTCTTGAGAGTAATATTGAGGCCTATTGTGCATGCCTCGTATTCCGCCTTGTTGTTGGTGCAGGGGAAATCCAATTTAATAGCGATGGGAGTGTGGGAGTCATCTGGGGCGATCAGAAGTATCCCAACGCCATATCCCTTTTTGTTGGCAGTGCCATCAAAGAACATTTGCCATCGAAGATGGTCTTGAGAGGTGTAGAGGATATTTTCATCTGGGAATTCGGAGATCCAGACATCTGCTTCTTCTACGGGGTAATCAACGAGGTAGTTAGAGATGACTCTTCCTTTAATGGATTTCTACGTGATGTACATGATATCGAACTTGGTTAGGAGCATCAACCATCAGGACATTCGACTGGATAAGGAGGGTTTCTCAAGTAGGTATTTGATGGGATCCATTCGGGATACAAGTTTGATGAGGAAGACGATCATGTAGTCTCGCAACTTTTGGGTGACCCAGACAAGTGCGACACACGCCTTTTCCAAAGCAGTGTAGTTGACCTCGTACCTGGCCAGTTTGTGACTGGCATAATAGTGGTTCTTTCCTTGTGGGAGTCTTCAAGGTATTGGGATAGTAAAGTCCTAGCTGCAGTGTCGGTTATGGTTAGGTATAAAAGCAAAGGGAGACTAGGCTGTGGTGGCATGAGCACTGGAGGTTGGGTGAGATATTTTTTGATCTGGTCATAGCTTCTTAGCAGGCCTCTTTCTAAACCTTGGTTGAATCCCTTCGGAGGAGCTTGAAGATCGGTTCACAAATGGAGGTTAGCTGGCTGATGAACCGGCTGATATATTGCAATTTCCCAAGAAAACCTCAGACTTTTTTCTCTATTCGGGGCGGTGGCATCTCAAGTATGGCCTTTAGCTTTGTAGGATCTGCTTCTATCCCCTTCTCACTAACCATGAATCCCAAGAGTTTTATCTTTGTAATGCCTAAGACACATTTCTGTGGATTGAGTCTCATCTGATACCGTCGCAGTCGTTCAAAGAACTTTCGAAGAGAGGGAACATGACTTTCTCTAGTTTTGGACTTGATAATCATATCATCCACATAAACCTCGACTTCTTTGTGAATCAGATCGTGCAAGATGGTTGTGGAAGCCCTTTGGTAGGCAGCCCCAGCATTCTTGAGACCAAATGGCATAACGGTGTAGCAAAAGGTTACTCATGGGGTGATGAATGCGATTTTTTCTTGGTGGTATGGGTGCATCTTGATTTGGTTGTATCCGGCAAACCCGTTGACGAATGACTTGAGAGCATGACTGGATGTTTTGTCCATGATCATGTCGATATTGTGTGGCAGATAATCATCCTTTGGAGAAGCTTTGTTTAAATCTTGGTAGTCCACACACATTCGAACCTTCCCTCCTGATTTCGGCATAGGTACTATGTTGGCTAGCCATGTGGGATATTCGGTCACACGAATGAAACCCACGTTCAACTGTTTGACCACCTCTTCTTTGACCTTAAGAGACCATTCGGTGTGGAGCTTTCTCAATTTTTATTTAACTGGCTTGTAATCTGGGAGAGTGGGGTTCTCCTGCTGAGCTATTTCAGGATCAATGCCGGGCATATAATCATAGGACCATGCGAAGACATCCACGAATTCCTTTAGAAATTCTTCGAGTTGTGTTCTCTCATGCTCGTCAAAGGAGGACCCTATCCTAATCTCGTGCATTTGGCTACTAGAATCGAGATTAATAACAACAGTCAGTTAAGAATTGTTCATTTGCAAAATCATCATCATCAAAAGTTCGATTAGAATCCAAACAATTAATGTAAGGCACAACAAGATACTCAAAATCTTCGTTTATTTCATTGATAGGAAAAACAACATTGAGAACCTCGTCAAAAGAGGTCTTGATTACATTTGAACAAGGATAGACAACATAAGAGGAAATAGGGTGACCATTGGGGTTATGGGAGATTTCAAGAGGTAGAACTGGCGTAGCATGCCAGTTAAGGAGGGGTGTATCAGCAACTTTAATCGGATGGGATGGATCCATTGATGTAGTGCCTGAATGAACCATGCAGAATGCCAGCCCTAGTGTCTGTAAGTTGAAGGAATCTTCAGAATCACTTTCCTCGGTCTCTTCAGTATCTTTGATGAACAGTTGTACTCGGTGTTGGAAACTTTCGGCCCATGGGTAGCTATCTTGGAAAAATATCTCCATTCCAGGCTTTATCTTATTATCTGTGTGGTCATACCATGGTTCTGGAAAACCGCAAAAGGGGAAGTCTTCGCCTTCTTTGATGAATCGTCCATTCAAGGAGTTTCCTGGGATAGTTGGGATGCATTCTAACCTTCTCTTTGGTCGAGATTGGTGGATCATTCTAAGTTCTTGTTCTGATGGTTGATACCCCAAGCCACAAGGAGGGAAAACTTTCTTTAGTTCGACGGGCTCAAGCATCCCTTGCTGCCTTTGCCCTAGACCCAGTCCAGGCATGAAGTGCATGTTTCTGAACATATAAATCACATTGACATTGCCATGAGGGTCATATTATGGACAAACCCTTTATTTAAAACTGTCCCCTGTCGGGAGTAGGAGTGGATCAACTCGAAATCCTGATAGGAGCATATCATTTGACCCAATTGTATCTCAAGGATTGGACTGCTGGTGCTTGCACCCTCAACATTTTTGTCATCGCCCAAAATGGTGATGACTCGCTCATCGATGAAGAACTTCAATTTATGATGGATTGAGGAAGACACACCGTTGATACTGTGGAGCCAGGGTCGTCCGAGCAATAGGTTGAAATAAGCTCGGATGTGTATGACTTGGAATTAAATGATAGGGTTTATAGGGCCAACCCCTATTATAAGTTTTATGGATCCCATCACCTCCCGACGGGTATTATCGTAGGCACGTGCAACGGTGGAGGTTGGAGTGAGGTCGCTTTCTTTTAGGCCTAAACACTTGAAGGTTCTCAGTGGGAAGACATTCAAGGTGGATCCGTTATCGATAAAATAGAGTGGCAAGACCTTCCCTATAACTTCGACGGAGATATTGAGTGCATGATTATGATTTGACCCAATTCTGGGGATTTTTTATTCAAAAAATGACAGCATTCGGGTAGAGGTCAAGGATCCGATAAAATTTACCGCTTCTTCTGGTGTGGTAGAAGGGAGAACTGTGGGTCTAGTGAGCAGCTTGATTAAAGCATTTATGTGCAGTTGGGAAGACATAAAAAGCCCCCATAGAGTGATGTTATCTTGAGTTTTCTTCAGTTGATCGAGGATCTTTCTCTCCTCGATGGTCATCTATGGCATAAGAAGGTTTTCAACTCCCTTACACTTGTCATTTGCTGGTAGTGAGCTTGGAACCTGGTAATATCTCCCTAATCTGGTCATATGATTTACTGAAGAAGGGAAGAACATGAATCCCAATTCCTCATCAATATCAGGTTGTTCTGTCACCCTGCTTATTTCTCCAAGGAGTTCTTCAAATGATATCATCCCACATATGTCGGCTACTGGGCCAGTTCTTCTTAAAGCTTGTTCTTCACTCGAATCTTTAAATTCTCCCCCCTATCCGGTGGCAATAATTCTGTCTTTCCATGTAAAGTCAATGCATTCCACAACTTCAACGGCTTCTTGATACATGTCTTCCCATTCTATGGGGATATGCATGGTTAAAGGGCTTCAAAATTTCAAGTAACTCGGTGATACTACAAATGCTGTTGGTTTTCTCGAATAATTCTGCCATAATCTGGACAACGTCATCTAGGCTGACTTCATCGGTTTGTACCAACCACTTATCTGAATCTCGGGCCCATTTTCGTGCTTCCAAGAATAGTGTACTCAACCTTTGGTAATCGATGACCATCTATGAGGGAAATTTCAGCCCGAACTCTAGGAGTTGGTTTAACACCTCTGACAATTCCATATTTCCATTTTTAGAAGGGGTACGGACAATAATGCATGCTCTGGTAAAGAGTGACAGTGCCTGATCAACGAGGCTAGTAGGGTGTAAGAGTAAATATGGACAGCTTTGAAGAGGTTTAGGAGAGTATATGGGTGTGATTTGAGTTGAGGGATCAAAATCTGGGATTTCTTCTAAGAAGATGCCAATGGTATGATTTGGGAGTGGGTTATGAGTAGTGTTTGGATTGGATTTGGCTGGTGGGGCGATGGTACCACGGTCAATGAGATCTTGGATTACGTTTCGGAGGTGAAAGCATTGGTCGGTGGTATGGCCAGCAGTTTGGTGAAAGGAGCAATGAGCATCGGCCTTGAAGTTTCTTGGGAGTTGATTTGGCAATGGACGGGGATCCAAGGTGATGAGGTTTCGGCTTAACAAGGCTTGGTAAACTTTGGATAGGGGAGCATGGAGCTCAGTGTATTCCCTTCGGATGGGGCAGGGCGGCTTTCTGGTACCCATGATGTGGTTGGTTGAGAGACGTTATTGATGGTTGAGACTGTAGCACTGGCTGGCTTGTCATACTTTCTAGGGGTGAACTGTCCGTACACCTTCTTCGATTCAATCTCTATTTTAAAAAGGCGTTCCTCGATTTCTACTCCAGCTTCTCTGAGAGCTCCGAAGTGGGGACAATATTGTCCTCCCATCGTTTCTCAGACACAGGGCAAAAAGTTCTTCTTCACTATGTTGACTTGTTCTTCCTCAGATGGCCAATTGGTCATGGTAGCTGCCTGTTCCCTCCAATGGGTTATGAAGTTACTGACTGATTCCCCAGGGTTCTATTTGAGCATCTCTGAATCACGACGGGTGACCTCAAGCTCTTCGTTGTACTTGTACTGCGATATGAATTCTCAGGCTACATCCTCCCATCTACAGATTCTAGATTCCTCGAGAGACAAAAACCATCAGAGGGCACTATCATTCAAAGTTTACTGAAATAATTGGGCCATCACTTCTTCAGAAGCCCCTAGTAGAGTCATGGAATGCTGATAACTGCGAAGATGAACAATCGGGGGTCCACTCCCTCCAAACTTCTCGATGTTTGGCATCTTGAACTTCTCGGGTAACCTCACTTTAGGATAAGGAGACATGTGGGTGTATTCCATGTAATTCCCAGAGATTCTGACTTGGTCGAACTTCTTGGTGAGCATCTTGAGATCCTCTTTGACTTTATTCAACTCCTCCCCTTTTGGATTAATGACCATAGGCAGGTAAGCCACAGGCTTGGCAATATTTAGCATCGAAAGATGGGCATGCGATGGCCCATTGACAGGAGGAGCACATGGAGCGTGCTGATATTCTTCGGGAACCCAGATAGGCTCGGGTGGACCCATAAAATGAGGGAATAGGGCCTCAGGCTCTTGAGGAATAGGAACCTAGTTTCGTTGCATCTCTCGAACTTCAGTTTGGAGGTTGTCAATCTTGGAAACCAGCTGAGCTAGGACTGCCCTCAGATCCGGCTATATGACTGGTACTTGATCTGTATTCTTAATGGAAAGTGGATGGATTCTAGACTCAGAAGAAGTAGTAGAGGAACGAATGAATCTACGGGATGATTTGACTGAAGAACGAAGCTAATAAGGAGCCAGGCCAAGGGCTTGCGCTTGACCTGAGAAGGCTTAGAATGGGATTTATCTTTGAGAAAAGGGAATAAATTATTTTTGGATTTTTGATAAAGAAGGGAGAAATGTTTTTGGATTTTTGATCAAGAAGGGATAAATGTTTTTGGAGACGGAACTCAGCATGATTATTATGATTATTATGTTCTCACTTGTATTTAATTGTCCTAAATGCAATTCCGGACGGGACCTGAGCTTGGAAAGTGGGGTTTTTAATATGTGCAAAGCTAGGGTTGGACTTGTAACCAAGCTCACGGACATGGTCCAATTTTAAAAATACGCAAAAATTAGGCGGCAGTCCGACCCAGAATTTCAGTAGAGTTTCGGGTCGAAACCGACAATCTAAAGTGCGTGTCCTAGGTTTGACACCTATATGCGGGTATACAGTTGGTTCGGTGAATCGGCATGGGTTCCCCCCTTTGGTGTAACTTCCACGATATACGTCTTGCTCTTACAGGCAATCGGTACATGTGGACAAGCCATTTGATATACCTGAGTGTACGTGAATTGCCTCACCATATACCTCATGTGGACGGTATGTGTGAGAGCAAATTCGATATACTCGACGTACGTGAGCGAATTCCCTGCGATATACCTCCCGTCATGACTTCGGTCAAGCGTTATGATGCGGGGGAACCGTTCGATATACGTCAAAGGTACTTGGCCAATGGAAGGTGACAGTCATATCGCTTAGGCTAACTACGACCTGCCGGACCAGTGCCCATCACAAAGTGACCCTTCAGTTACTGGGTAAAATTTGGTCAATAACAATGCTCTTTGGTGATGTCGTGTGAATCATGCATGATTCTCTTATTATTATCATATGATGAGAATGCCTTTATTGATTATGCCAAACAGGGATCAAAGTACAAGTACCAAAGGTACACCAAGTATGGATGGGTGATGCGTGCAATATGTGCATATATGTGATCCTAGGTGCACGTGGTGCGAAGTGTACATAGAGAATTTTTCTACAAGTGTGTGAACAGAAGCATAAGCATGGAATACACATGGAAAAGGGGAACATGCAGATATAGGGTAAATATAAACAAATATAGCATCCATGCAAATAAAGTCAAGCCCTCAAAATATACATATCCTCAGCAGAGTCGCCACTGTATCCATCCTTGATCCTCGCCTGCAGGCGGGCGCGCGAGGGAAAGGATCCTCGGGTCTCGCGCATCCCACTCGAGAGCGCTTTGGCCGGCATCATTTGAGATGAGGTGTAAAAATGTAGAGAGATTCAGAGTCGTCAGTCTATTTTACTCAAAACAGACAAAATAAAAAGGGGAATCCATCCCGAACGATGGAATCCAAAGACATACTGGTGCATACAAAACCAAATGATTCGAGAAGGGTTCGGAGGCTAAGTTACGAAATGGGAAGGTGTTTGGAACCCATTCCGCCCGTTCGGTCTCTCATGGATATTTGCTATTTTCCTTTATTTTTCCCCGTGATATGTGTGCATGTGTATATATATAGTGGAGATATGAAACCTTGACTTGTATCATGGAAGAGATAAAGTGAGTCATCCACAGAAATGTATAAAAGTAATATTAGAAAATAAGATTTACGCGATTACCCTTACGTTGATCGTTATAATGGAACGATAACGCATATGGAGTAATACGCCACTAAGAGAAAGTATGTATAATATAAGAAAATTGGATTTAGAGAGGATAGAAAATGAGAGAGAAAGTAAGAATAGGACTCGAGTCTCGGGTTTTACCCCAAGACGCCTACGTAGCCTATAAAGGCATCAAAGTCCGGTAGTTCACATACAAAACGAGGGGTGGGGTTTATTCCATAAATCCAAATGGGGGGGATCTCTTATTTGTGAGTGTGTGTGTAGAAAAAAAGTGTTTTAGTTGTGAGAAAAGTGTGAGAAAAGTATGAGAATCCCTATTTAAAATTTATGAGCAAACCCTATTTTTCTTGTTTTTTGGGGTTTTATTTATATGAAAATAAGATTTGTGCAATAATACTTAAATAAAAAGTATATTAGGATGTGTGATATGATATAATAAAAGTGTTAAGTAATAAAACAAGTTATTGCGAATTTAAGAGAATTTGGAGAGAAAGTTGAGAAAATTTGACCTTCTTAAAGATCTTGAGCTTTATCTTGAATGTTAGAGAGCAGCCCTTGCACTTGGATGATGATGGAGAGTGGCTAATTCACTATGTTTGATGAAAAGGGTGATGAAAAGTGGAAGTTAAGAAGGGATTTGGATGTTGAAATCGCGTTGCCTTCGAGAGAGGTTTTTGGGATTCGTTGAGAGCGATTTGTATCAGATCTGGGCTC
Organism: Sambucus nigra; assembly: GCA_949130495.1. Lineage (NCBI taxonomy): Eukaryota > Viridiplantae > Streptophyta > Magnoliopsida > Dipsacales > Adoxaceae > Sambucus > Sambucus nigra. The sequence goes on along the minus strand of OX422217.1, from coordinate 328,396,033 downwards.
CTCCTTAAAAATGAGGTGAAGGCCTCCTTTTATAAGCCCAGGTCATTGCCAATCGGCATAGACCTGGTCCTGCCTATCGGCACCTATCGATAGGCAGGGTCTGGAACCTGCCGTTTGGCAGTGTGTTTCAGGCCTTTTTGGAAAATTGGCTTTCGATAGCAAACCATTGGTCAGAATCGTGCACGGGGTAGACCATTGTAAAGGTAATTTAGAGACCTTTGAAAGTCCTTTGGACCGCTCCCAAGTTCGGGAGTTGACTTTGGGTCAAATATGGCTCAGAAGCCTTTGTCGGTCCATTGGACGGGGAATCGTTCGGACGCAAACGAATTGTTCGTCCGCATAGTAAGTTTGAATTTCACACGGAGCGGATCATTGGAAAAGGGTTTCAGTGCTCTTAAAATATTCATTCAATTTTGTTCAAGCTGAAGAGTTGACTTAGGTCAAACAGAGCCCGAGAACGCTCGGTGGCCTCCAGATCAAGTTTTGGATGCAAACGGATCGTTCGTCCGCATGGCAAGTCAGAATCACGCACGGGATGGAATGTTGGAAAGGTAAGTCAGTGCCCTTCTAAGATTCATTCAGTCTCGGTTGAGGTGAAGAGTTTGACTTTTTGGTCAAACGGAGCCTAAGAGTGCCCGATGGATTCTAGGTCAGTGCTCGGGACATGACCTGGGTTTGTAGTGGTGAAGGGAGGTGCTAGGGACATTAGGAGAGTTAGGGGTAACAAAATGGGGTGTCTACACTGGTAAAAAATGAGAAGATTTTGTAAGACAGTCAACGATAACCCATATTGAATTAAAACCTTGAGTTGTCTGGGGTAATCCGTTGACAAAATCCATAGTGATATGGTCCCACTTCCATTCAGGAATAGGGAGTGGTTGGAGTAAACCACTGGGATATTGGTGTTTAATTTTCACTTGCTGACATCTTAGACACTTGGCTACAAAGTGTTCAATATCCTTTTTCTTTCCAGGACACCAATACTATTGCTTAAGATTTTGGTACATTTTTGTGCTACTAAGGTGAATAATAAATTTGGAATGATGAGCTTCATGTAAAGTCTCTTCTCGATGTTCTCGGACAAAAGGAACACATACCCAATTTTTGAACTTTATTCCACGTACTGAATCTAGTGTCCAATCTCGTTCGGAGATATTGTCTTGAAGTTTCTTCTTTTGAGAAAGTAAGAACTCATCTTGATCTTGAAGATTTTTGATTTTCTGGTGAATAAGGGGGCGAACAATGATATTATGTAATGAGATTTGGGTATTTGAAGGATTTTATTGCAAATTAAAGTCTCCAATAGTTTCCAGAAATATAAATATATTGTGAAGACTTCCTTGGTTTTTACAGCTTAAAGCATCAGAAACCACATTACTTTTACCTAGATGGTAGGGTAAGTTAAATTTATAATCTTCTAAGAATTCTATCCATCGTCGTTGGCGAAGATTAAAATCCTTCTACGTAAATACACACTTAAGGCTTTTGTGATCAGAGAAAGCTTGAAATTCTTCTCCGTATAGGTAGCATCTCCAAATTTTTAAGGCAAAAACAATGTCTGCTAATTCCAAGTCGTGTAATGGGTAGTTACGTTCATGAGTCTTTACTTGTCGAGACGTATATTCTATTACTTTCCCTTATTGCATTAGGACACAACCGAGTCCTTGTAGAGAGGCATCAGTGTAAACATCGTAACTAATATTACTTGAAGGAATGGTTAGGACGGGGGTAGTGGTTATTTTTCTTTCGGAATGCGAAAAGCTTGTTCACAATCTGGATTCAATGTGAAACGAACATACTTTCTAGTTAATTTGAGTAAGGGTAAGGCTATTCGAGAAAATCCTTTGGTAAAATGTCGATAGTATCCGACAAGTCCTAAAAAACTTTATAGTTTGGTAATGGTGGTAGTTTGAGGCCATTCGCTTACTGTGGTAGTTTTTGTCGGATCTACTTGTATTCTTGTGGATATAACTATGTGTCCTATAAATTTCACTTTTTTCATAATGAAATCTCATTTTCTGTGCTTTGCGTAGAGTTGATCCTTTTGAAGTGTCTCTAATGTAATATGCAGATGATTCTCATGCTCAACTTGGGTCTTGAAATATATTAGAATGTCATCGATAAATATGATTAGGAATTGATCTAAAAAGGGTTGAAATATTCAGCACATGAGGTCCATGAAAGCAGCAGGGGCATTGGTTAAACCAAAAGACATAACTAGAAATTCGAAATGACCATAACGGATTTGAAAAGACATTTTTGGTTGATGATATCCCGATCGTGAATCAATCTTGGAAAATATTTTCGCTCCTCTCAGTTGTTCAAATAAATCACCTATTCACGGCAAAGGATATTTATTCCTTATAGTCACCTGATTTAATTTTCGGTAGTCGATGCACAACCTAAATGATCCGTCTTTCTTTTTCATAAATAACACCGAGGATCCCCAAGAAGATGTACTACGTCGTATAAATCCTTTACTAAGTAAGTCATCCAATTGCACCCAAAGTTCCCGTAGTTCTAGTGGATCCATATGATAAGGAGGTATTGAGATAGGAAAAATGTTTGGTAATAGATTGATAAAAAAACTCAATTTATCGGGGTGGAGGTAGTCCAGGTAAATCTTTGAGAAACATGTATTGATATTGATTCAAAATACGAAAGAGAAGAATTGGATTTATCCTTTATTTGGAAAAGTAGAGATTTGCGAGGGTTTTCTTCCTTGAAAACAAAATGGGTTTTGGTGAGGAGGATGGAAAGTTACTCTTTTTATGTGACAGTCAATATGGGAATGATTTTTGGATAAGACATCCATTCCTATAATTATGTCGATTCGGTTAGGTCAAGGATAACTAAATTAAGAATTAATGTCCTAGGTCCAAAATGTAAAACATATGAGGTACATATTTTATTTGTAGTAGCTATCTTTCCTGTTGGCATGCTGATAGAAAAAGGGTGTATTAATATGTTATAAGGTAGTTGTAATCTAGTTAGGCATTTTTGACTAATGAAGGAGTGCGTAGATCCAGAATCAAATAGAACATGTATTAAAATATTAAAAAATAGAAGATTACCTTCAATCACATGGTGGGAGTTTGGATTTTTTGCTGGGAGATGTGGAAGGTTCGGATTGGGATTGTTAATAGTGGATTCCTGCTTAACATGTTGGGAGTCGAATTGTGGCGGATGGGGGAAAGTATGTCTAGGACGTTTGAAATGAGGTTTCATGAATTTAGGGGAAGTAGATGGAGGAGGCACTCAAAGTTTCAGACATTTGGGTCTTATATGTACTACTTGATTAGATTCATGACAACCCATGGGAGGCCTACTGGTGTTATGTTGAATTTGACTAAAGGTTCTGCCATTTGGATTCCTATTATAAGGGTGATTCCTTTGATTCGATTGGTTTCTTATTGCATAAGGATTGCGAGGAGAGTTAAGAATACGAATTGGAGTATTACTTGTTGGATTTTTCTCTATGAGTGAGGATGTTTCGACCATACGGTTGAATTCTCGAATTTGCAAAGGGGTAATAAAGGATTTTATAGTTTGACGAAGACCTCGTTTGAAATGCTTGCATTTTTTTCTTCAGTATCCAAGTATTCTTGAGCATAACGACATAGTTAGGTAAACTTGGCTTCATATAGGTCCATAGTCATTTGTTGTTATTGTCGACTCAGAAAATCTACGGTCATCTGGTCCCTTACTGTTTCGAAAAAATACTTATTGTAGAAAATTTCCTCAAATTATGCCCATGTTAGTTCAGTTACATTTCTGGACTGTGAAATGGATTGCCACCAAAAGTAGGCTTCTACTTCTAAAATATAAGAGGCTAATTTAACCCTTAGTTCAGGAATAATTTCGACTCTATCCAGTACTTTGAGGGTTTGGTGAATCCATCTTTCGACATCCACTACGCTCGATTTTCCAAAAAATACGTGGGGCTTTTGTCGTAAAAATTCTTTGAGATCATTCATTCTTAGAGTTTCATTCTACATAGGAGGTAAAGGTATGGGAGGTTGTTGTTGAGTTAAGGTAATAATTTCTCGAAGACAACGTACAATTTCTTCTAAAGCAATTGTAATTGGCATTTGAGGGATAAACTGTTCTTCTTGGTTTCCATTAGTAGTTGCACAGGTAGTAACCAGCCTATAAATAATAATACAATAAATGAATCATACATAAGAAAACAAAACACTCACCATATATTAATACATTCAGGTTCATTGTTACATAGCGAACAAAAAAAACTGTAACAAAAGTACATAGGGGTTAGTCATATTTTACACCTACAAAACACACACACACACACACACACACATATATATATATATACATATATATATATATATAATCCCTTACTGAATGTGGGATTATTAACATGCACACCACTTTTATTTATATACATCATCCCTTGGTGATTAACTTAAGCCATCTGGGGGACTACTGGCTCATAGGTGGGGTCATCGTCTTCAGAGGGATCAGAGTCATCGGATGAGTCGGGATATGTGGTAGTGTTAGTGGGGGTGAACATTGTGGTAGCCGGAGAGAGTGATCCATAATTGACGGGAGAATCAGGAGGAGTTATCGTGACTTCATTAGGTGGCACCACGTTCCAGGCGAGATGAATTGCTTCTTGAAGGACTCCAGGGTCTTTCGATAATCTCTTGGCCTGTCGAGATGCTTGTGCTTCTCCCATCAAGTGACTAATAAGTAGACTATGTTTGATTTCTGGGATTGCAATTGCCCAACCTCTATCAATACTTCTGATATGTTGGCATAATTTGTCATAACCCACGTCTCTGATAGCTCTTTCAAAGCGCTCGTGAGTGGACTCACGAATATCCATATATATGTCGTCCCAGATATTCATGACTGCAAAACTGTATAATAATAAAATAATAATATATAATAATACAAATGTTGAGTAAAGGTGGAGACGAAGATTTCCCATATCGTCCCTCATAAGCGTATAACCTGGTTAAGCTCTGACACCATGCTGTCGGATCCTTGAAATGTGGATGGTAAAGTACTTAATACTAATATAATTAAGATTATCATTAATACAATGGGAATAAAATAAATCTTCTATTTAAGAGATGTCTGGCATTCTATTACATATTAAAGTCTTGAGAAATCAAATTTTACATCATATATGTCTGGCGTACATAAACATAAAACATTAAGGAACACTAGTAATTCATAAGAGAGTATAGGTTGCGGTATAGATATTCCAACAAGGCTTTCCATCTTTGTGTGTTACTTCCCACACATAGGTAACTACGAATATTGACGGAGGTAAAAGTGAATAGAAGTTAAAGGGGGCGGGCGATAATTGATTATCTTCAGGCTCATGGTCCATCTGGAAGGAAAACAATTAAGCAAACATCCCAAGTAGATAATTTTTATTTCTATACAAAATGGTAATGAGAATGAGAATTTGTGAGGGTTAGTAATATTTTTATTTTTCCACCTATGGAAATAAGATGAAGTATCATAAGACATTTCAAGGGTATACTGACGCTTATGATATGTAAATAAACAATATGGTGAGAATAAAATATCAGGTCAAGATAATTTGGTTCAGCAATAACTCGATAACCCATAAATTATTGGATATTAGTTTCAATAGCGTAAATATACCATGATAATATCATTCAAGACATAAATTTCCTGAATTGGTAATCCAATTAATTGGAAAATAACCAGATAACTCGGCACACTTTGCTAGAGTGTCACTCATACATATAGTAAAATATAACAACAAGACACTCAACATCTAAGTCCTTCAGGCCAATTAGATTTACCGGAGGTTTACCGGGTCTAATTCCTGGATTATATGTATGCTACTGAAGATGTAAAAAAAGAATTGCAGGGTTTAATGCAATTTACAACCTTTTTTCGAGTGGTCCGGATTCAAGGCTTAATAGTAATTGACTCGATAGATATCGAAAGCATCAATAATACGGGAAATTTGAACTACTCGAAAGAGTTTAGTATAAAATTAAGTGTTCAATAATATCACAAGATGATATAATAATCAATATCTTTGAAAGACAACAGTTCAATTGATTAATATTAAAATATAAATCACCTACTTTGGGTATTTTGATTTTTGGTTGGAGTCCGGCTATTTTGCGGGTAGACTGGGTAGTTTGAAATCATAACAATTATAAGTATTGATATAGGTCTTGAAATAACATAAGAAAAAGGTATTAAAAGTAAATTTAAGTAACCATTCAGTGTATCATAAATTTAAAAAGGTTTAAAGTATAATTTCAAATTTTTTAAAAGAAAATTCATTTAGCTTTATTTATTGAGAATTTGTTGTGGTGATAAGAGACAATTTAGGTCTAATTATACTTAGGTACCTGTGGAAAAAGTTTGGGTTTGGTTTGAAATACTTGAAAATTTTATAGGGGTTTAAGTGTAATTTAGAAACTTTAATTCAACCCTTAAAACTGATTTTTCGTGGAAATTGCTTTCCTGTAATCCAAATAGCGTGTTATTATATATGAATTTAAAAAAAATATTGGAAACAAAATCAGAAAATTTTGATTGCGGACGCGCTCTCACGCGTGGAGTCAAAATTTGGATGCGCTTGGATTGACCACCACTCTCGCGCGTGAGCTTCACTCGCCTTCAACCTTCGAATTTTGACTTTAGGGTTAGAATATATTTTACCTTGTTTTCCAAACGTTTTCGAATTCATCTTACCATGGTTTCTAAATGAAAGTTGCTCAGAATTTAAATACAAATCTAGCCACACCAATTTCAAGAATTATGGTGGTGTAAATTAAGCTATTCGGTTTTCTGAAAATTCATGAAAATTTGACCCTTTTGAATTCGTTTAAAATTTATGATTTTATTTCGGCATGATAATGTTGTTGTTATTCATTGAAAATGAAAGATATTAAACGTGGTTTGAAGAATTTTGGTGGAGTGAATACTGAGAATTTCTTCTCTGAAATTTTCTGGGCCAAAAACTTCATATTTGAATTTGGTGTATTAAACATAGTTACTTTTTCAATTAAGCAAATATACAAGATCGTAAGAACTTAAGCTTCACCTTCCCTACTTTAAAACTGGCTCAAAGTCAGGGAATGGAAATCCACCATTGGAGCTCCAAGCTTTTATGGAGTTTTCTGAGTTTAAGCTCTTATGCGATATATACACGTTCAATTTCTCATGTAAACAAATTTATATAATCTAAGAACATGAAGAAAAATAACCAATCTGGAAAATTAAGCAATCACACATAAAATCATATAAATGCCCAAAACTCTCACACTTTACATTGGAATTTCTCTCAACTGGTGTGGGTTCGACTGAAGGAGGAAGAGGGTATTATAGGGTATGTCCAGAGGAATATATTGGTAAGTTTTGGGATGAAGCTACACAAGTTCCATGTTTGAATGCCTTGGAGGCATAATTCGCCAATACTCTTAAGGCATATGGTATGAGCCATGATTTCCAGCCAGCTAGTGCCAGGTCACTAGGGTGGAAAGGGTGAATAAGTTCTAAATTTAGGTTAGGTCCTTGAAGAGTTTTTAGGTACAATTTAAGGACTAATAGGTATTTAATTAAAGTTTAGGGGCTTTTATGTAATTATCAAAACCTAAGAGGTTAACTTTGATAATTTTTAAGAAGTGTGGATCCTTAGGTACAATTGTAGAAAAAAATTAGAATGAAATAGGCATAGGGATAAGTCCAATATGATGATTTTAAGTATAAGGGTATTTTGGTAATTTAAGAAAACATATGGTTATTCTTGGGAGTTTATTGTAATACCTAGGGTTTTTGACCAATAAAGAGTAGTTTTTTTTATAGATCACTCCTAGGTATGAAGGGAATTCAGATCCAATTTTACATATCGGGCACTACCAGGCAACATGCGACATACTTTCTATTGACAAAGAGATATGTTGTAGAGCTTTTTCTATCACTCTTAAAGGACCTGCTCAAATCTTTAATAATTGGTTATTAAGATGGGAGATCTCAAAGTTTAAACAATGGGTCGACCTCTTTCTTAATAATTTATATTTCAGAACAAAACCTGGTAAGAGGGTATGTGATACCCCATATTTCTGCGTATTTGAAATTCAATTTATTCGGTAGATTGTTCACTTTATTTTAAATTACGCGAGTGAAGTAATTTAATTGAATTAAATAAAAATGTGGTTATTAAATATTAATCAATAGAAAGGGACATTGATTAATATTATTTATTAAATTTACTAAGTGAATAGTAAATGATTTATTGAAATTCTTACGCATTATAGCGAGTGAGATTGGCGTAATTAAAATTATCTCAACCGGGAGTCGTGTGCAGACTAAATTGAGGTCTAGATAGGATAATTGTTTAGAGTGACTCAAATGATGATTTCGAGACCATGGATGACTCCAGAAGGGTCGAAATTGTTAGAATAGTATACCCAGGGGTGTTAATTGAGTCCCAGGGTAAATTTATACTAAACCGGCACCGTATGGGGGCATTTTAGTCATTTGTAATTAAGGATTAAGATACCTACGAATTTCCATCTTCTTTATCTGCATATAGATGAGATAGGATAGGGTTTAGAGGTTAGAAAACTCAGAGAAGCCATTGGAGAAGAAGAGAGGTCATTTGTAAAGCCTAAGAGAAAGTTTTTGAGAGATTGGAGTGCAATCTTGCCCCATTATCGATCTTGGAGTGAGGATTGGAAGAGAAGACACATCATCCAACATCAAAACCAAGAAATCTGATCATATAAGACAAGACAAGTGTTTATTTATAGTTTTCCTTTAAGTTATAATACCCATGTTGATAGGGTTTTGAAATATGTTCATTAAAGTTATGTTATTAGAAGAAAAGAATAATTAAAACTCATATTTGTGTAGGAATTGCATGTAGTTTGATTTAAAATCTGTCGAGGATAAGAAATCATAGGGTATATGATAATCTCCACGAGTCTAATCTGGGTTTTTAATGGAAATGGTGGAAGAACACAAAACCTAGAGGTTTTGATAAAAACTTGATTTGATCTATTATTGGGTGTGAATCATGAGGTTTAGATGTTTTATATACGTCAGAATTCAACCTAACACATGTATATGATGTTTAAGAATGTTGGATATTGATTTGATAAATAATCAAGAAGGGAGACTAAGAAATATGGTGAAAAACGTAATCGCGTATTGAGGAAGAAGGTGATCTACGTATTTTCTAATCGATTCGATTCTGAGGCGAATCGATTCGTCCTCTCAAAAAATGTGAAATTTTTCCTTTTTAAGCCTAAAACTCCTAAAATTTGGCCGGGGAAACTTTCATGACTAAAAATATAATGAGAGATTTGTTATATTATAGTAGGATCGTAATGAGACTACGACTTAGTTTTAATGAGAGGATTAAGGCGAGATTTAATATATTTAAATCAAGGCGTAATCAATTCGAGAGAAATAGAATGAATTAAGGGGAATTCAAGTGAATATATGTAAAGACTAGTAGTGTATGATATAACTAGCTACTGAATTTCGTTAAGGGATAACTAGGACCCTTAGAGTAGAGAGTAATACTCATATTAACACGATAGTGAGATAAATCGTAAATTGATGGTGTAAAATACCGTATGCCATACTGATTCAAATGGATTCGCAAATTTCCAAATCAAAATTATTTAATTAGATGTCTAAATTTTCTCAAACAAAACACCAATTTTATTCAGCCCCTAAACATGCATCTACGTGTTAAATCGAATCAATAAAATAAACCATGTGATGATTAAGCTGAAAAACACAGATTTTAGGAAAAAAAACCCTTTCAGGTAAAAATCTTTTTATTTGCACTATAATTTTTAAAAGACGATTTACACGGATTATAATGAAAATACAATTGACATACGAAATACTCGCAAGTATCGGTTCGTAGTCGTCAGCCCAGGAATACCGCAGCACTCCCTATGACAGGTAGTCGATTAACCCAGTACCACCCACAAGTGGTACCTGTTGTCAGCCCAGTACCTTCCAAGGCACCTAGTGTAGCAACATAAAATCCCAACAAATATGTCGTGTTACACAAAACAACTCACACAAAAGTAATTGGGATTTGTTAATTGTAAAACAAAAGCTTTGAACCCTTTAAATTGTTGGAGAAGAAAACAAACACTAAAAATGTACTATGTTAAAAGCAGTGTTTCTCCATGCCTAAAAGAAATATTATGACACTCAATATATAGCAACATTTAAGGAGGTCACGCGTCAAACTAAAAGCCCTGTCGTTCAAACGACATACGATGTCGTTTGAGCGAGACAACATCTCGTTCCAACAAGATGCGTTATCATTTGAACGACAATGGCACTGATCCCAAAAATGCTTCAGACTTTGAAATAAATTGGAAACCTCAAAAAGCAAAACTATTTACGGGATCATAAAAGTTTTATATAAAAAATATTTTATAAGAAAATGTTTTTATAAAAACCATTTATAAAAATTTCATGAAATATCCCAACATTTCTAATGTGAAATGTAAATGGAACTTAAACAAAATTTTACCAAAATTTATCTTGTTGGGATTGAATGCTGAAGTCCTTTTTGAAAATCGTATCGTCTTTTGTAGATGTTAGCTTCCTCAATCCTTCAATGACATGTAGCAGTATACAACATAATTTATTGTGACGAATCTCCCCCTTTGTCTATGCCGGTACAAAATAAAAATATTCGAATTATCAATCTCAAAAAATGAACAAAAGTGGAAAGATAGAATGACAAGTCTTGAAACTTTTCTTCAATAATCAACTTTTCAAAACTTCAAGATTTTCTCATCGAGGTGTGCAATCCAAAAATCTTCAATTGTACCTACACACATGAGACAAAGGAAATACCTCGTGACGTATCAAGTTTGAAATAATATAAGCATAAACATAAAAGCATAATCAATTTCCCCCATACTTAAACTCCCACATAAAATCATAATCTTTTCTCCCCCTTTTTATTTATCCAAAATAGACAAGGAAAAGAATAAACCAAATAAATCAAAATCGGTTGTCACGGTAAATAGGAAAAACATACTACTTTTGATTATTCAGATTTTTCATACAAAAATGCAAACAAGATGTTACAAAAATCACACTCCATGAATTTTCACTAAGATAATCAAATCATGGAAATGGAATGAATTGACTCAATCATGACATGTGTGCAAGATGCATACGTGTACTCCTAACGAATGAACATAAAAAATAGTCCTTATGTGTAAAATTGTTAAATTTAGATGACATCGTCTTAATCATATCAATAAATCAAAGTACAAATGATTTCCACACCAATAACGTCCAAAAATATGTAATGATTTTTCTTGACTTTCAAGGACGTGGAAACTGTTTTAAATTCCATCCAAATTCCCTCATTAAAGGATAATGATTTTTATTTTTCTTATGAGGTGATGAAACTAAAATCTATTGGCCCATTTTTGGCATATATTTGTTTTTATTACCTTTCAATTTTTTCAGGCTCTTTTAAATCTCATTGGACCCCGAATATTTTCAATTCCTCACCTTTTTAGGTCCTTTTAAATGGTGGATTTATTGCAAGGGAAAAATAAAATACCTTTCTCAGCCCTATTATGTTTTGTCAAAAATAAATCACACAAACTCACAAACGGTTTATATCATGTGCTACTTTTTGTCAAGTTTTATCGCATTTGGTTCATTATACAGACATAATTGAGATGGAAACACTCAACCAACATGTGATAGACAAGCACAAACATCAAGCAAGTCTGTGCACGTGTGAAATAAAGGAAAAATGAGTCAAACATGTTGGTAGCAACACTATATATCATCTCAAAGACTCCAAACTTTGTAAAGCACATGAATGACACATCATATTGTCTCAAAACACTATCAAATAGTCACATGGATATGGAATAAAATTGTGACTCGATCATCCTAAGTGTCCATTCATAAGCGGTGTAAACAAAATACAAAACTTTTTTTGAATATTTCAAAAATTTTATCAACAAAAATTAAAATCTTTTTGTATTTATCAAACACTGTTCAGAATTAACCCAGCAGTACCAAATAAAATAACACTTTGAACCAAAGGACTGCAAATGGAAAAACTCCAGGGGTCGTTTGAGTGAAGTGCCCAATCGTTTGAACGATAAGGGTTCTCGCGAGAAGGCTTTTCACGACATCAGGAGTCTCTTGAATGAGAACTCCTTTCGTTTGAACGAAAAAAACAAATTTTCACAGTTTAGCCAGAATGTCATGTAATTTTGTCCAGTGAATATTTTTTGTGAAAACAGTTCTTGGAATGGGCAAACAGATCCAAAGAGGTGCTAAAATAGTAAAAAAAAAAATAGGAAAACAATGTAAACTACGAAATTATACATATTAGCAATAGGCAAAAAATATCATCATGTAAATCATCATATGCTAGTAAAAAGTCTAAATCACATCCAGTAGGTGCGGAGGAGTTTTCCATAGATGGTGACATCTTATGAAAAACTTCCATTAAATCATGTGAGGCTTTGACCAAAAATTTTACGTTCTCTCGAATATGTGCAAACTCTTTATCATTATGTGCAAGCAAAGTATCATGGGTGGGTGCATGTGTGCGAACATGTGTAGAAGCAAAACGTGACACATTACCCAACTTAAAATAAAACTCTCAAAGGTATCCTCTCTTTTTACAATGGGGGCAAACATAAACTGGTCTAGGTACACCTCTCTCAAAATGTCTCCTATGCGTTCTCCTAACAGGTACGGGATGCCTAGGTGGGTCTGGTCGAGAGTCATGTGGATCTAACACTAAAGTAGGAACCGACTCAGGTGCAACAAAAGAAGTGTATGGACCATCATGACTTATTACTATACTCTCACCACTACGAAAAATGGGATTGAGAACCATATTTTCAACCTTCTTAGATGAATTCTCTAAAGGGATTTTGACCTCCCGAGCATATTCGAGATCCCTCTCGAGTTGGGATACACGTGTCATGAGACTATACACCGTGTCGGTCATGTCACACTTTTCCTTCCTTAAACCTTCTTTCTCCCTCTCCAAATCTAAAATCTGACGATTTAAATCCCTATTATACTTCTATGTTTTCAAGGTCTTGGTGTACAAATCCATAAAAATTTTTTGGAGCTTATTTTCATCTCCACTCTCAAACTCGTTCTCATCCCCAATATAAATACTCGACTCATCATCGTCGCTCTATTGTACATAATCATCATGGGACAAAGTAAGTGTGCTCACATGACTTGAAAAATCTACACACATCCCATGTGCAAAACCTTTACCGGACTCATCTCCCTCACTATCACTAAAAGTAGCCATGGCTACATTCTTCCCTTTTCTCCTTAGCCTAGTAGGACACTCAAATGCTCTATGTCCTTTGCCTTTACACTCAAAAAATTTAATATCATTTAATTCTCCCTCACTCTCTTATTCTTTATCACCCTCTCTCTCTTTTCACTACCCTCTTAGGTATTTTCTTTATTTTTATTATTCTCAAAAGAATTTTTATTGGAAAAATGATTTTTGTTCATTTTAAGGAACTTTTTAAAAAAAATTCGCAAACAAGGCCACATCATCAATACTAAAATCTCCCTCAGAATCAGACTCATAAACTCTCTCTTCCTTTTTCTTCCTAACTTTAGTCTTTAAAGAAATGCCTTTATCCTTAGCTTTAATGGTTTAGGGAAACATGTTAATATCATAAGTTTGTAGGTCTCATACGAGCTCTTCTAACTTAAGTGAATTTAACTTTTCGAACGAATTCAAAACAATGACTTTAGGAATAAAACGTTTAGGGAGAGATCTCAAAATATTTTTAACGACATGCGTGTTATCAATTGACTCACCTAAATTAACACTTGATCTAATAATGTCCGACAAACGTGCATAAAACTCATCAAAACATTCAGACTCAGACATGGCGATAGTCTCAAACTGGGTGGCCAAATTATGTAACTTTGATTCTTTAACCGCGTTCGTACCCTCATGTGTCAATTGGAGGACATCCCATGCCTCTTTAGACGTAGTGCACGTCATGATTCGGCGAAACTCGTCGGGGGGTGACGGATCTACGAGAATTTAAATTAGACATTTTAAAATCATCTTCAGTCCAATCCGACACAGGTTTCAAAGAGGTGATATTATTAGCATTGACAGTGGGAGGAGTCCACCATCTATCACAAAGCAACCAAATACGTTCGTCAATGGATTTAAATGTGATTTCATACGGGCATTCCATTAGGCATAATTGGACCCGTAAAAAGTAGGCATTCGATTATATAAGTGATCCATCGAAAAAGTTTCCATTTTTCACAAAACAGATTTTCAACAAAAAATCAATATCAGACAATTTATGCGAAAAATAGGAATAGGCGATAAATTAGGTTAACCTGCTCTGATACTAATTTGTAAAATATAGTGTGCAAAACCGATTCAAATGGATTCGCAAATTTCCAAATCAAACGTATTTAATTGGATGTCTAAATTTGATCAAACCAAACACCAATTTTATTCAGTCCTTAAACATGCATCTATGTGCCAAATCAAATCAATAAAATAAACCATGAGATAATTAAGCTGACAAACAAAGATTTCAGGAAAAAAAACCTTTTGGGTAAAAAACTTTTTATTTCCACTATAATTTGTAAAAGAAGGTTTACACGGATTATAATGAAAATACAATTGACATATGAAATACCCACAGATGTTGGTTTGTAGTTGTCAACCCAGGAACATCGCAGTGCTCCCTATGAAATGATGTTGATCAGCCCAGTACCTCTCGCAAGTGGTACCTATTGTCAGCCCAGTACCATCCAAGGCACCTAGTGTAGCAGCATAAAATCCCAGCAAATATGTATTGGGTTCAACAAAATAACTCACACAAAAGTAATTGGGATTTGTGAATTGTAAAACAAAAGCTTTGAACCCTTTAAATTGCTGGAGAAGAAAACAAACACTCAAAAATGTATTACATTAAAAGAAGTGTTTCTCTAGGCCTAAAACCAATAGTCCGACACTCAATATATAGCAAAATTTGAGGCAGTGACATGCCAAACTAAAAGTCCTGTCGTTCGAACAACATACGATCTCGTTTGAGCGAGACATCATCTCGTTCGAATGAGATGCATCGTCATTTGAACGACAGTGGCACTGATCCAAAAAATTCTTCAGACTTTGAAATAAGTTGGAAACCTCAAAAAATAAAACTATTTACGGGATCTGAAAAGTTTTATATAAAAAAATCTATTATAAAAACCATTTATATAAATTTCATAAATATCCCAAAACTCTTAATGTGAAATGTAAACGGAACTTAAACAAAATTTTACCAAAATTTATCTTGTTGGGCATGAATGTTGAATTCCTCTTGAAATTTCGATCGTCTTTTATAGATGTTTGCTTCCTCAATCCTTCGATGACTTTTAGTAGTATATGACATAATTAATTGTGACGGACAATGTCCTTACAGATTGTATGGTGAGTATTCGAGGGATAAATACTACATATGAAATATGATAATTGGGTTGTGTGTATACCTATTGATTTTATATATATATATATATATATATATATATAGGTTGTGTGTATACCTATTATATGATTGGTGCTTGTACATGAACATAGCTATGCTTCCTGTTATCACGGTGGTTCCGGCGCAGTGGGCGATCCTACCTTGCTGATTCCAGGTAGGTTTGGATTTTTCCCCTAGGGCATTGAACTTAGGGCGTCTCACTATGTGTCGTGTATTAGTGAGACTGATAGGTCGTTTAGGTACGTTAGGTATGTGCGTAGCCCAAAGGCTTAGAACTATGTCCGCCTCCATTGCTTGTTATTTGATTTTTGGGTTCGAGAAGACATGCCAAACGAATAGTCCTCATTTTAGTACGAGAGGTACATGGACTGATAATAGAGTATGCCTATTTGTATGGTGGTCCTTTTGAGAGACACCGTAATTATGTATATTAGTGAGATAAATATATATGATCGTCTGAATAATTCTACTTACGCGTGATAGTAGACATATTGATAGTGTGTATATAAACCATGAATTAAGTAGTAAAATGTAATTAAAAGATTAAATGATAAGATAAAGGGAACATTACTTATGATATCAATAACATACGAGAGATGTTAATTTGGTTAGCGTACTGCATGTGCGGTACGGGGACTTATAGGGGTCGATAGTACATGTAGATGCTTACGTCTAGTTATCTTGGGTAGTATGGCTAGATGTGGTAAGTAGAAAACGTTAGGTGTGCACAATAGTTTAGGAGTAAGAAAACTCAAGAGAAAGTGTGTGAACCTAACATGTGTAAGCAATAACTGATTTTTAAATTGTGATAAATACTGGCAAAAATCTTTTCAAATTTTTTTGGGTTCTAACCCTTGCTATAAATATTTTCCAAAACCTTTTAGGTGTCCAGTGACAAGGATGCCAGAATTGACGATCTATTCTAGGGACGAATTGCTGTAGTGCTGTGGAGGCTTGCAGGACTTAAGTAGACGCTTTAACCTTTCATTCCTAGTGTAGGATTTCATTTCATTACTTCAGTTGGGCATGTTTCCCCATTCAGACTTCATTTATTTCAGTTATTCATTTAAGACTTCTAGTGGGATTTATTTACTATTTGTTGGACATATTATTTGGATTTCGATTTTATAGGCGATGGTTTATTCGACAAGACAATATTTATTTATTCATTGTGATGGTTAGACTATATTCTTTGTGTGAATGTTTTAATTTAGTTTTCATCATATTATCATCGATTGTGTAATGAAAGATAAAATTTTAACACCATCTTAATTAACTAATAGGTGGTTAGTAATTAATATGGTTTCGAAAGTGATGCTGAGAGTGAACAAAATGAGAAACCTCTTTTAATTTAATAAATGACTGATCACCCGATATTTAATTTGGCGGGGTGTCACAAATGGTATCATAGCGTCAGGTTTTAGTGTCCATAGGATCTGTACAAGTTATTAAGATTTCTACGTATCGTTCTTTTGATAGAGTTCCCTATTATTAGGACTATTTCTTTAATCTTTGCATGTATGAGATATCGTGCTTCTAGTACTAAATTTTATATAAACTGTATACTTATACAATTCGATCTGCTTTTAGATGCCAACCAGGAGAGAGGGGCAAGGGCAGTGTCCAAAGATGAGGTTAGAGGGACTCTGCAAGAGCAGGAGGTACCTCAACCACAACCACCACCGGAGATGATCTCGATGACACGGGTGGAAGAGATAGTGGCTCAGGAGGCCAACACATCTATAACTTCCATGGTTGTTTATTTTCCACAACCCTAGCCATATTCATCGGTGGCACCAGTGATCCAGGACAAACCAGAGCCATCTACATGGCGGAGAATTAGGGAGACATTCCAGAAGGGCCACCCACTCGAGTTTCAGGGTATCTCTGATGTAGTTGAGGCTTGTTAGTGGAAGAAGAATATACAATACCACCTATGCATGGTAGAGTGTAGTGAGAGAAAAAATTAGATGTTTGCTACTTGCAGAATTACGGGAGTATCCCTACAGTGGTGGGAGTCAGTTACCACCGTCGAGGAGAGAGATATGATGATGATTGCTGAGTTCTAGGTGCGGTTTGACCGTAAGTACTTTTCGTCATTTGTATAGACCAAGATGCAAAATAAATTCAATGAGGTGACTCAGGGTGACCGCTCTGTGGCAGAGTATGAGGAGGAGTTCACCCTTTTGGCTAATTTTGTGACAGATGAGGTGAGAAATGAGGAACTGAAGAAAGAAAAATTCATGGATGGATTAGCCTGGAGGATCAGGCAGCATTTAATCGGCAACCCTGCATTGGTGACGTATACAGATGTCGTCAATGCTATTTTATTACACTACTAGGACCATTGCTTCCACATGAAGGGAAGTGAGAGAGGAGGTGATCCTAGACATCTAGGCAAGGCAAGTGGGTGGTTCTAACGGAGCATCGTAGCAACGGGGAGGTAGGCACCAGGGGTAGGATTCTTGGTAGGGCGATTCTGCTGAGAGATTCAGATATGGGGGTTATCAACCGGATGATTAGGGTTTTAAGCAGGGTTATCGGGGCCCTAACCAATAACAATAGGTTCTTCAGGGCTATCAGTGCCATTAGGGTTGAGGATAATGGAGGTGGCTAGCAGGGCTAGGGTCATCAGGGACAACATCAGGGCCAGAGGCAGAAATCATTTTCGAGATAGTGTTTTATATGGGTATAGTAGGGTCACAAGAGGAGAGATTTCCCATAGTTGGGTAGGGCACAATAAAAAGGTGCCCAACAGGGTAAACATGCTCAATTACCTCAAACACTAACACCAGCACCCCCAGCCCCACAGTAGCAGCAGGGATAGATGCACTACTGGCGTATGTATAACGTTCGAGATGTGCCCATGCAACTAGCACCTCAGCCGTCGCCAGTAGTTGAGGGTACATTTACTATTCATAGGCATGTGGGTAGGATTTTTTTTATATCGAGGTGTTGCATTATTTTATTTCCACTAGATTTGCTCGGTCAGTCGGCCTTTTAGAGACACTCGACACTCACCTCATGTGTGTAGAGTCACCATTGGGTAGTGGGTTACTTATACACTTGGTATGTGTAGGTGTGGACATTATTATTGGGAGTCTGAGCTTAATAGTGGACCTTCTTGTGTTAGACATGGAGGGATACAATGTTATCCTATGTATGGATTGGTTGATGGGCTATAGGATGACGATAGACTGTTATAAGAGGACCATAATGTTCTCCATTTCGGGTCAGGAGATGTTCTTGGTGGAGATGCCTTTTCTAGAGGGAGAGTCGTGCACCCACTTTTACTAAATTGAGGAGGAGACCTCATAGGAGGTAGTCATTTCGTTAGATTTGATTCTAGTTGTGAGATATTTCGAGCATTTATTTTAGGAGATACCAAGGATACCACCCAGTCGAGAGATTGAGTTTGTTATCGACCTAGCATCAGATACGAGACTGATTGCCCGAGCATAGTATATAATGTCCCCTTTAGAGATGAAGGAGTTAAGGGAAAAAATTCAACAACTATTAGGGAAGGGTTTCATTAGGTGAAGTACATCATTGTGGGATGCAACGTTGTTATTTATGAATAATAGGGATGGTTAACTTTGCTTGTGTGTAGACTACAGGGTGATGAAAAAGGTCACGATACGGAATAAGTATTCATTACTAAGGATTGTTGGCATGTTTAACCAGTTGATAGGGGTGGTGTACTTCTCCAAAATTGACTTGCGACCGGGGTATCACCAGTTGCGTATTCGGGAGGAGGATGTTCCCAAGACCACTTTTCTGTTGTGGTACAAGTCGTATGAGTTAAGGGTGATGCCGTTTGGTCTCACCAATGCGCCAACAATGTTCATGGATCTCATGAATAGGGTATTCTGGGAGTTCTTAGACCAATTCATGATTGTTTTTATAGACGACATTCTAGTTTACTCTCGTACAGCGGAGGACACGCGTAACATTTACGTAGGTTCCTACAGACACTTCCACCAGTAGTATACCAAATTTGAGAAGTGTGGATTATGGCTACGGGAGGTATAATTTCTTATCCACATCATGTTTGACAGGGGTATTGTTGTTGATCTAAGTAAGGTATTAACGGTAAGAGAGTGGGAACAACCCACAACATCGACAGAGATTCACAGCTTTTTAGGGTCGGTTGGGTATTATCGACGCTTCATTAAGGGATCTTCAAATATTGTGGGTCCGTTGATGAACCTGACTCGCAAAGGGGTACCATTTGTGTGGAGTGATCACTATCAGTTAGACTTTGATGAGATGAAGGACAAATTGACATCAACACCCGTGATTGCATTGCCTAAGAGTGGGGTGGAGTAATGGGTCTGCACTGATGCATCCTTGCAGGGACTTGGGGGTGTATTATAATAGTAGGAGAGGGATATATCTTATGCATCTCCAAAGATTAATCCCCATGAAAAGAATTACCCCACACACAACCTTGAGTTGGCAGTGGTTGTGTTTGCTTTAAGGATATGGAGACACTATGTTTTGGGGGATCAATGTACATTGTTCACGGATCATAAGTCACTTTAGTATCTCTTCACACAAAAGAATCTGAATATGAGGCATAGGTGGTAGCTAAAATTCATGAAGGACTACCAATTTGATATATATTATCATCCTGGTAAAGCTAACGTGGTGGCAGATGCGTTAATCCGGAGACACACCGGTGAGTTGACAGAGGTCTGGAAGGCGAAGTGGGGTGAACTTCGACACAATGATGAGGTTGCTTGAGCGTGCATGTCAATTTTAGCTATCACTCCGGAGATTATCATGCGGGTTGTTGATGTAAAAAACTAGACTTGATCTAATTAATTAATCGCAGATAAATATGAATAATGAAATAAAACAAAGGATTTTTAAAGTGGTTCCGCCTTAGAAAAATGGCCTACGTCCACTGTTTTGTATTGCTGGGTATTTTGCCTTAGTCTTCAGTATGTTCGCTTATGGAAAGACTTTCCCCACTAGGGGGTGTCACAAAGTATTTACAATCCTTGGGATCTCACTATGAATTGAAAATATGCCGTTATTTAATAGACATATACATCTGTACACGATAAGAATGTTCATTAAATTTGTTTATGTCGTTTGATCTTCCTGACTAGATGCTCGGTACGCTGAGTAGCTCGGCGTCTTGAGTTGCTCGGTGTGCTGAGTAACTCGGAGTTCTGAGTAGCTCAGCACTATAAGTTGATCGGTGAATATTTTTATGCCACGCAGGAGGACATGTGTCTTCATATAACTGGTCCATGTCAGCTGACTAATTTTTTATCAACAGAAGCCCCCAATGTTTCACAATTGAGGTTGGACATGAGAGTGTGGAACATTATGCCCAAAAGTTGCTCGGGCATGTTTACCCAGTCTTGTTAGATTACAGATCTCTAACACTTGTGACAATTAATTATTTTGAGCACGAAATGGTAAACTCATAAATATTTTGAATCTCCGATAGATGCTTGGGTATTCACATCTTTTTCATCATTTAACCGCCGGAAATGCAATCGTCGTCTCTAGTGATCATTACTTTTCTCGTTTCTCGAAGCAATGCATTTAAAGATGATAGAATCAAATCGTCATCTACCTTTTGCCTTTTATATTTCCAAACTCTTTGTCTTCTCACTTTTTCTTCTTACGATCGTTCATTCTGTCATCCGCCTTAGCTAAATCCTTGAGTTTCTATAAGAATTTCTTCTTTCTTTTTTCTTCGCTTTAGCCACCATGGTTTAGCTTATCAAATCATTGGATAAGTTTAGGGGTGATTTTGTTATTCCTTCTTGGGTTACTCTAGAAAAACCTCCTTGCCCTTTTGATTTATTTTCTCTAGCTGAGGGACATTGGTTTCCTTCCATTTTGTAGTGGAATGTAGTTTTTCTTTCCCACCTATTCCCTTATGTTTGGAATTTTGCCAATATTTTGATATTGTTCTTGCAAGAGTAGTTCCAAATACATGGAGGGTAGTTAATGACGTACATAGGTTGAATCAAATTCATGGAACTTATTTAGGGACTCCTGAAATTATGTACTGTTATAAATGGGTTACTAGCGATACCACCTTTTATTTAAAAACTAGGTATTCTAACAGAGCTTTAGTTGTCAATCTCCCTGATGCTAATAGGGATTATTTTAAACATGGGGATGTGATGAAAAATTGGCAACACCCCCCGTTAAAAGGGAAAGATGTGTACCAAGGTCCTAGATGTCCACTTTATGGCAACGGGATAGGTTATTTTTAGTTTTCCAATTTGGCTCTATTTTTGTTTGATGAAAGGCATCACTGACAATTATTTTTTGTTTGTTGCAGTTGACAGTAAAAGGAAATACCCCAAAGAGAGTGAAATTAATATAAAATATTTGAAATTTATCTGGGGGTTGTATCGAGCAATAGTTGGGGAACACGTGAGTTCCACTTCCTATTTGCTACGATACAAGAACACCACTTCTTCCTTTATTGCTCGTCCTCTTGTTCCTCCCTTGGTGATTGACCTTGAGCAAGCTCTAGCATCTTATTCATTTATTAAAGAAGCGTCTCCCGACTTGGAAACTAATATTGCTGACCTGATCATGAAGAAGAGGAAAGTCCTTAACCTCTTTGCCAAGTCTGATCCTAGTACTGATGGGGCAGGGAAGAGCAAAAAAGATGTCCCAGTTGAAGGGACTAGGAAAATAGATGTTGCTCCATCTGAGGGAGAAGTTTCTACTGTTAAGGAGGTCAGAAAGAAGCCCCCTGTTGCTCCAAAAGGGGCAGCACCTTTGATTGAAGTTGCTGGTACAAAAGAGGCAGCACCTTTGATTGAAGCTGTTGTTATTTAAGGAGAGGCATCACCTTTGATTGAAGGTTCTCCTTAGAAGAGGTTAAAGAGAGGTCTTGCTGAAAAGCCTATGGATGCTTCTACCCAACCTACTAGTGAGCTTCCTTCTTTAAGGGCTAGTTCTCATGGCTAAGAAATTAATCAGGTCGGGGACTCTTCCTAATTGCCGAGCTGCTGAAGCTTCAAATCCTCGGGATAAAGTTACCGATTTAGCAGCCCAACACCTTGCATCAGTAAGTTTCATTATACTTATTTATCTAATTCTTCATTGCCATGTTCATATTCTGATTTGTTCTTTTCTTCTTCTTATAATTTTTGGTGTACTTTGATAATATCTTGGAGAAGGATGAAGCTATCAAAGCTTCAACCTCGCCCAGTGGAGTGGAGGAAGCCCTTGCTGGGTTATTAAAGTTTTTGATGGAGTCCCGGTAGAAGTACGAGGAAGATAAAGCTTCCTAGTAGAATAAAATCCAATCTTTTGAGATAACTCGATAATAAGCTGTTGAAGCGACCAAAGATGCTAACATAGCTTGGCAGCAGGCGATTACAGCTCAGCAGAAGGCTGATACAGCTATGTAATAAGCTATAAATGCTTCCAAAGAGGTGGAGTAGAAATTGAAAGTCACTATTTATAGCAAAGTGGAAGCTGATGGCAAGCTTGGGGAGGCTGAACGACGTAAGAAAGACCTTGAGGAGAAGGTGAAGTCTGCTGAGGAGCTTTTAAGGGAGAAAACTTCCTCGGAGAGGGTGAAAAGAAAAGATGCTGTGAAGAAGTACTTTAGCTCTGGCTGGGACAAAGGATGGAACAAGGATTTAGCTGCTGTCTCTTCCCAAATGGATTATATGAGTTTGAAGTACATCAGGGATAGATGGGTTACATCTTTGAAGGAGTTGAATATTGCTGATGATTCTGAACTGTTTCAGAAACACACTCATGGCCCTCCTCCTACTATTGAAGAAGAAGAAGAAGAAGATGAAGCTAGATCTAATGACTCTTCTATATTGATAGTAGAAAAAACACCTGCTGGTATCATCCCTTAATCCTCCGAGCTAGTTCATCAGACAACAACCTCTACCGAGCAATGAAAATTGCCTTCTGAGCAACCAATTCCTTCCTCAAATTGGCTGATGATGTTGTAGGGAATACGGAGAAGGTGTAAAGTTGTTAGGATCTTTACTTGTCTTATTTTTCTATTTTCCTTTTTGTTTTAACTTTGGTTGTACCCTCTTCTCTTATGATTAATAAAATAAACGTTTTTAGTTATTTTGAGTTCCTCCCTCACTTGCTCGATATAGATGTATCATTGTTGATCGGTTTTTACTTTTCCTTGCTAGTTTGTTGCCAGGATGGAACTATTATCATCTCATGATACAAAGTTGATGAAGAAATATAATGATTACTTCAAAGTTGGTCGTGAAGATTTCACTTAGGCACAAATAGTTGACATCCTTGGATCTGATGCCTTTGAACGAGCAATTGATGCTTACCAGTATCTAAAATGCTTACTCGACCACGCCATAGCAAATAATGTGGCTTACTATGAAATGATTGAAGATCTTTAAGGAATGATAAAATAATTTCAATTGCAGCATAAAGAAGCCATTGCTCTTTTACATGAGGGTTATGAGAAAAAGTACTAATAGTTGAGTGTTGATCGGGGTTATAACAAGTTCATTTCATCCCATAATAAGAGCGAGAATGTCCAAAAACTTGATGTTGAAGATCACAAAAACATCACTAAGTTGCTAGAAGAAGAGAATAATGATTTGAGAGAAGAGCTGAGACAAATAAAATTTGCCTCTTCCTCTGGAGCTCTGGTTCCAGTCAGTGATGAGGGCTTTTCATTTTTGGAAACTGAAAATGCTGCATTGGGAGAAGAATTGGAGGTTTTAAAATAAGCTAGACCTACATCCTCCTCGTGGGGTAGAGCAAGAGCTGGTCGGAGAAACATTGAAGAAACTAGGACTCGACGAGCCTTAGAAAACCAAGTTTTTCAACTAAAGGCAAAAATAAAGCACTAACTGAGATGTCCCAGAAAATCCAGAGTCTCGCCAAGCAGCTTTCCAACCATAGTTCTCCGTTGGAGAGTAAAGAAAACTTGGTGAAGCGGCTTCATCAACACGTGGAGAGATTGACTTATCAATTCCACAAACAGCCCAGAGAGTTTTGGATGGGGGATATAATAAATCTTTATGCCATCTTGATGCTCAGTTAAAACAATCAAATAATGAGGGATATAAACAATGATGGTTGAACGCCTTGACTGTGATGAAAGTCGAGGAAGGGACAGAATTGTGGGATTGGTATAAGCCTGGATTACTTGATCTGCCTATGCCTCCCTTTAAGATACATGTTAACTAGATTCCAGTCCGTTCCATTCCTCAGTGTTTGATCTCTAAGTATCTTGGTGACTATAATCTTCATGAAGATTTTGAGATATCTCATCCTCAATATTTGCTTGACCGACCTAGCTTGAGCAACACCAGAATGCTGCGAGATTTGAATTATATCAACTCTTCTTTTTCTCTAGATGATCCTCCAGCTGGAATTGATCTTGTACCTAAATCTTAAAGAAAAAGACCAATAGAATAGGCTATTTATATTTTGTTAGTAATTATTAAATGAAACATCATCTTTTTTAATTATACTTTCTTTAGAAATAAATTAATTGTATGATGTATATATATAAAGGGATAATTTATCCTGTATTGATTTGATTGCCTAGACAATGGAACTTTGCCCCATTTGTTTTCCTAGTTGTAGTGATGTATCACCCATAAGGGCCTAAGCAATGGAAATATTTTTATCCCATATTCTTGTTTAGTTGTAATAATCTTATCTAGATTTCCTTGGTGCCTAGGCAGTGGATATTTTACCCATCTTCTTGCCTAGTTTTGGACTCCCCTTGAGGTCACCCATAATAAAAACAGGCCTTGCCTTGTATGATTGTTGTGCCAACATTATTGGTTAGGTTTATTGATGCCGACCAACCTTAGTTGGTGGTTGCTGATGACGACCAATCGTAGTTGGTGGTTGCTGACACCGACCGTTGGTTAGGTTTATTGACGATCAACCGTAGTTGGTGGTTGCTGACGCTGACCAACCTTAGTTGGTGGTTGCTGATGCCGACCAACCGTAGTTGGTGGTTTTTGTGTAGTGTGTAGCATTAGTACTCCGAAAAAATTTGAACTAAAAAGAATATGGGGAAATTATCATTTTTATTCATATTGAAAGAATGGAATACATGTGAATCTACATTACAAATAATTTTTGCGTAGGTGATCTGAATTCCATGCATTTTTGAATTCTGCCCCCTCTAAAGTTTCTATTCTGTAGGTTCCAGGTCGAATAACCGCTGTGACACGATAAGGGCCATGCCAGTTGGCTTCCAAATTATTGTGCTTCTGGATGACCTTCTTGAGCACATAATCCCCTACCTTGAGATCAGACTTCCTGACATGTTTATTTTAGAACATGGCAGTCCGTTGCTGATAAGCGGCATTTTGGATCGTTGTGTCTTCCCGAACTTGCTCAAGCATGTCCAAATCTAAATGTCTCATCAAATTGCTTATTGGAGAATTAAAATTAAGCACCATGTGAGTAGGTAAGCCTAGTTCAACGGGTATGACAGCTTCACTTCCAAAGGCTAACATGTAAGGAGATTCCCCAATTGCTGTTTAGGGAGTTATTTGGTAAGCCCACAACATAGAATGCAGCTCGTTAATCCAATTCCATTTCACATCATCCAACCATTTCTTCACCCGTTTAACAAAGTTCTGTTTGTTACTTCTGTTTCCCCGTTACTGTGGGGATGACCTGGAGTAGAATGGATCTTTTGTATGTTAGACTGTATATAGTACGTTGCGAACTACTTATTATCAAATTGGGTACCATGATCAGTGATAAAATCATGTGGCATACCATATCTACAAATAATATTCTTCCCGATGAATTGATAGACCCTTTCATATGCCATATCGATGAGAGGCTGAGCTTCTACCCATTTTGCGAAGTAATCAACAACGACTACCAAATATGTGAATCTTCCACTTGTAGTCAATAGAGGCCCAACCAAATCTATTCCCCATATGGAAAATGGCCAAGGGGAAGTGATTGGAGTTAGTAATGCCTGAGGAGTTCTTCGTATAGTAGAAAAGCACTGACATTTGTTACATTTCTTAGCATAAGCTGTATAGTTAGCGCACATTGTTAGCCAGTAGTATCCCTACGTCGTTATCCTCTGCAAAAGAGTTCAACCTGCTACGTGAGCTCCACAAGATCCTTCATAAATTTCTTCGACTAGATCTTGAACTTCCTCTATGTGATAACATTTTTGCAGACCTGCGATCATACCCCTTCTATATAAAACTCCATTGTTTAAGACATATCTAGCATCTTTGAACTTCAACCTCTTGGCTACAAGTTGGTCGACTGGTAAAATGCCTTCTTCGATATAAGACCTGATGGGATCCATCTAGGACGGTCCCATATCCAAAGTGATAAACTTTACCCTCAAATATTCATCGATACTTCTATTAGCCAGTATCTCAATAGGAATTGTTCTTTGAAGTTCGGTACGAGTGGCTGAGACTAACGAGCTAATGCATCTGCCCTTGCATTCTCCAGTCTTGGTATTCTGATCACTTGAACTGCTATAAAATTGGATATAATCTCCATATCTTTAGTTAGATACCTTGACATGAATTCTTCTTTTTTCACATAAAGATTTAGCATCTGATTCACTACTAGTTGCGAATCACTGAACACCATCACTTGCTCTGCATTCAATGACTTAGCTAAATTTAGACCCACAATTACGGCTTCATACTCAACTTCATTATTGAAAGCTTTGAACTGGAAACACAAAGCATATTCTATATCTATCCCATCTAGACTATTGAGAATAATTCCAGCTTCGCAACCCATTGCACATGAAGAACCATTAACATACGAACTCCATATAGGGATACAATTATCAAACCCTTACTTTGACAGAGTCCCCTGATGGAATATCTGGTGCTTCCTTTCATCATCCCTTAACTTGGGGCTTTTATTAGAGGATCATTGTTTCTCGGTCATCGTCCCTTTCGGCAGATTTGTTGTTGGGAGTTCATAAGGGATAGTTTCTAATGATCCTCTGGCATTCATGGATTGTTCTGTGTTAGCCCTTTGTTGGTCAGAGGTATCTGGATAGGTTAATTCAGCGATGAAATATTCCACTGCCTGTCCTTTGAGAGAAGACCTTGGCTCGTAGATAAGGTCATAT
The DNA here is from genome assembly GCA_949130495.1 of Sambucus nigra. Classification (NCBI taxonomy): domain Eukaryota; kingdom Viridiplantae; phylum Streptophyta; class Magnoliopsida; order Dipsacales; family Adoxaceae; genus Sambucus; species Sambucus nigra. Next base: position 328,368,412 of record OX422217.1, on the reverse strand, counting down.
TACCCTAACTCCACTGCCCAATACATTAGTCTTCCAAATTTTTCTGGCTTGTGTAAAGCCTATCTGAGCGGCATGTTAGTATATACCACTATTATATGGGCTTGAAAATAAGGCTTTATTCTCCTGCTCGCCTCAATTAATGCCAATACCAATTTCTCTAATTTTGGATATCTGATCTCTGCTCCCCTGAATGCCTTGCTCATATAATAAACCAGTTTTTACACTTCATCATCTATTCTTATCAAAGCTGAATTGACTGCATTTTCTGAAACGGCGAAGTACAAGTATAACTTTTCTCCTAATACTGGCCTGGATAGTAAATAAGGTGTCCCCAGGTATTTCTTCAGCTCCATGAACGCCTTCTCACACTCATTATTCCACTTAAAGGTCTTTCTGAGCACCTTGAAGAATGGAAGGCATCTATCAGTTGCTTGGGAGATAAACCTATTAAGAGCTGTTACACGCCCCCTAAGGCTTTGTACTTCCTTCTTGGTGGCTGGAGATCGTAATTCTAGCAAGGCCTTTATCTAATTAGGGTTTGCTTCAATACCTCGTTCATTTACAATATAACCAAGGAACATGCCTTCCTGTACACCAAAAATGCACTTGGTCGGGTTCAACTTCATCTGATACTTCTACAGTTGGTCAAATGTGTGGCTCATGTTAGCTATATGGTCAGTGGCTTTCGTTCTCTTCATCAACATGTCATCGACATAAACCTCCATATTTTTGCCGATCTCCTCTACGAACACCTTATTCATCAGCCATTGATACGTAACACCTGCATTTTTAAGACCAAAAGGCATAACATTGTAATAGTATGTTCCCCGTGGGGTAATCAAAGAGGTACTCTCCCTGTCTTCTGGTTTCATCTTGATTTAATTGTATCGAGAATAAGAATCCATGAAGCTCTACAATTCATGCCCCGAAGTAGCATCTACCAGCTGATCTATTCTTGGCAGAGGGAAATGATCATTTGGGCAGGCTTTGTTTAGATCTGTGAAATCCATACACATTCTCCATTTATTGTTCTTATTCTTTACCATCACTACGTTGGCCAACTAATCAGGATATTTGACATCCTCAATGAAAGAAGCCTTTTGTATTTTCTCTACTTCCTATTGAATAACCTAATTCTTCTCTAAACTAAAGACCCTTCATCATTGCTTCACCGATTTGATCTCCTTATTGACATTGAGTTCATGGTAGAGGAAGGATGGGTCTATCCCCGGTATATCTTCATGACTCCACGCAAAAGCTTGCTTTCTATGCCTAAAAAATGACACCAACTCTTTCTTTATTATTGGAGAAAGTGAAGCGCCAATCTGAGTTGTTCTTTCTGGTCGTTCATCATCCAGAATAATGCTCTTCGTTGCTTCCATGACTTGGCCCTTCATGAGCTCTGATTCGTCTCTCGAGTCTAGTGTTTCAATCTTCTACTCTTAATACTCATCCACTTGGTAAGTGGTGGTTTTCTTCCTGGTATCCTCCAACTCTTCTTATTCGGCAGATGAGTAGTAGCATTCCCGAGCTATTTTCTGATCTCCCTTCACAAGTCCCACCCCAAAGTTGGTCGAGAACTTTAAACATTGGTGTATGTTTGATGGAAATGCTTCAAACTTTTTCAGGCCTACTATTCCCATGATTATATTGTAGGCTAATTGGACATTTTTATCCATCATAAAAAATCGTATCTTCTTCGATCTATCGGCAGGCCAGGTACCAATCAGCATATCCAACTTGATCATCCCAAGAGAAAAAAATTTTTCACCAGAGAAACCGATAAGGGGTATGTGATACGGTTCCAACGAGGTGAGTTTTAGGTTCAAACTGTCAAAGCAAGGGTAGAATATAATGTCCTTTGAGCTTACATAATCCATCAATACTCTTGAGATGATTACATCCTTCATCCTCATCTTGATCACCAAAGGGCCATCGTGAGGATACAAGACACCTTCTAGATCATTTTTAGAAAAACTGATGACCAGTTTATCTATGTTAGCCTTCCTCGGACAATACTCCTCCGCTAGATTTATCCACTGTATGTAGGAACAAGCTTGGGCCTCATTGAATTAAGATTTCCTTTCAGCCGTATGATCACCACCTCCTGCATCTTCACCTGTTATCATATTACACTCAAATGAACTAAAGAGGATTGAAAATACCTCACGTTCTGGTTGTCTTGGCTTTTTGGAGAGATCGGGATATTCCTCTGGTTCATCTTCATGATCCCTTTTCTTGTCATTTCTTGGTCGGTGGGGAGGTTTGGACCTTTGCCATGTTCTATTATTGGTTTTCTCATCGTTTCGGTGATCAACAAACTGGTTCAGCTTCCCTTTCCTAATGAGTGTTTCTATCTCATATTGGAGAGCTACGCATTTCTTGGTCGTGTGACCGTGGTCCTTGTGGAACTCACAATATTTTGATGTATCTCTTTTATCAGGAGTAGTCCTCAATTTTCCTGGCCAATTTAATTCCTCGTTATTTTTTATCTCTTCCAAGACATGATTTATATCCACCTTTAGCTGGGTATAATTGACATATCTCCTCAAGTGCTCCAATGTTTCTTTGCCTTTCGACTGCTTATTCCCGCCATTTTTCTTGTGATCTTTCCTCTCAGACCTATGTTCAACTTTAGTCTCTGCTTTTGCCTCACCATTCTTCTTCACAGCCATAGATTCTTCGACATTCATAATCTTGGCTACTTTGGCCATCAATTCCGCCATGGATTTGGGTGGATCCTTGGCCAGAGTGTAGTACAACTTGTCTGGTAGAAGATCGCTCATAAGGGCTATAATATCGGTTTTCTCCTCATAGTCAATGACTTCTAGTTTCTCGTTATTAAAACGAGTGATATAATCCCTTGTGCTCTCTCCTGCCTTTTGCCTTACTCTCAACAGATGTGCTACCCTTTTGACTGGCTTCTCACCAAAACAGAAGTTTCCTATAAAAAGCTCTGCTAATTGATGGGAAGTAGCAATTTACCCCCGAGGAAGATTATTATACCATATTTAAGCAGATTCAGTGATAGTCCCCGAGAATGCCCTGCACCTCATCTCATCGGGAACTGCATATATATCTGCAGCAGCTTGGTACTACTCTATATGGAGGACATGATCAGTTTTTCCATCGTACTTCAGTGTAATTACAGGAGCTTTAAACTTCGATGGTGTGGAAAAATCCACATTTTCTTGTACGAAGGGTGATCATTTGACAAAGGTTCTTTGGAGAGGGTTCCTGGCCTTAGCCATTTTCCCTGACCTATCTTCTAACCTCTTAATAGATCCTATCCATGACTCCTTTACATTTTTGGATTTATGGGTGCGAGTAACAAATCACGTTGAGTTCTCCTCCTGGGATCTTTCTGGGCGAGCTATAGGCCTGATATTTGGACGTGATTGGGAAGATCTTTCCCTTAACTTTTTCGGTCATTGAGAATTTCTCAACGCAATTAGAGGAGGATTCTTATTCCTCCTGGGGCCCAAACGGTCAAATGGGGATACTCTGGTCAACCTTTCCAGAGCGCTCGTACGTTCTGGAGTCAAAGTGATGTTGTCTTGAGACTCTACAATTCTTACAGGAGATGTCAGGCCGGGCTGATAGGATAGATAACTTGAGGTTCCAGTATGATGAGGTTCGATACGTCTGGATCGTGAAAACGGTGGTGGCATGACACTTCGTTGATCGTAATGGATGGAAGCTCCATTTTAAAAAGTTTGGATGAACTGTCACATAGTATCTTGCATGGATGTTTGCCCCCTGGCTAAACTAGCTAAGATTCCTGTGTTTTCAATTGCGTTTGGAGGAGTGTACGGGTTAGGAGGAATCCCTCCATTGTTTCTATTGCTAGATTCTGGGATATCGACCATTTATGATGAGTTTTTGGGTGAAAAACGCTACGTATAGTCGTTTCCCATAGACGGTGCCATTCTGATGATGTAAAAAACTAAATTTGATCTAATTAATTAATCACAGATAAATATGAATAATGAAATAAGACAGAATTTTTAAAGTGGTTCAGCCTTAGGAAAATGGCCTACGTCCACTGTTTGGTGTTGCTAGGTATTTTGACTTAGTCTTCAGTACATTCGCTTATGGAAAGCCTTGCCCCACTAGGGGGTGTTACAAAGTATTTATAGCCCTTGGGCTCTCAGTATGAATAGACAATATGTCGTTATTTAATAGACATATACATCTTTACACGATAAGAATGCTCATTGAATCTGTTTCTATCGTTTGATCTTCCTGACTAGATGCTCGGTATGCTGAGTAGCTCAGCCTGTTGAGTTTCTTGGTGTGCTGAGTAGCTCAGCACTATAAGTTGATTGGTAAATATTTTTATGCCACGCAGGAGGACATGTGTCTTTATATAACTGGTCTACGCCAGCTGACTAATTTTTATATCAACACGAATACTGAAAGAACAGGAGGAGGATCAATACTATCAGGATAAAGTGTGCCTGTTATTAGCTGAGTGTGCAGAGTCATAATCTATCAGCTCAGAGGGAGGTTTACATTTTTATGGGAGACTAGTTGTGACAGAGGATGAGGATTTAAGGCATGAGATTATGACTGAGTCTCATGGATTGAGGTTTACGATGCATCCCAATGGGGATACCATGTGCCAGGACATTATGAGATAATATTGGTGGGTATGGATGAAGTGAGACATAGACGAGTTTGTTTGAAGTGTGTTACCTGACAATTAGTTAAGGTAAACCACTAGAGACCTTCAGGGATGCTATAGCCACTGGAGATTCCTGTGTGAAAGTGGGAGAGCATTTGATGGACTGCCGACATCGCAGAGGGGTCAAGATTCTATTTGCTTGATAGTGGATCGACTGACCAAGGTGGCTCATTTCTTTCCAGTTCGCACTGACTTCGAGACAATTCATTATTCACAACTGTTCGTAGCAGAGATAATTAAGATGCATAGGGTGCCGATCAACATTGTATCTGATAGAGACAAGATCTTTGTGTCACATTTTAGGCAGAGCTTTCAGGAGGTCATGGGCACCAACTTGAGGATGAATAGCACATACAACCTGTTGATGCCACTAAAATGGCCCCCATAGAAAGATGGACAAACTAGGAGGGTATATTAGATGCTAGAGGACATGTTGAGGATTTGCATCCCGGATGTTGGGGGAGGATGGGAGCGATATCTTTCATTGGTAGAGTTTGCGTATAACAACTCTTACCAATTTACTATCCTCATGGCACCGTTTGAGGTGCTCTATGGGAGACATTGTCGTTTACCACTTATTGGTTAGAGGTGGGGGACAACAAGTTGTTGGGACCAAAGATGATACAGGAGATGACTGTAAAGATCAAGCTAATTCGGGGACGTATTCAAATAGCTCAAGACTGACAAAAGAGTTATGCCAATTCAGATCGGAGGTGCATAAAGCTAGAGGTTGGCGACTAGGTGTTAGTACGTGTGTCTCCCATTAAGGGAGTTATGCGATTTGGCAAGAAATAAAAGATAGCACCGAGATATATGGGACCTTTCCCGATTATTGAGAGAGTGAGACTAGAGTCATATAGATTGGGTTTACCAGAGAATCTTCAGTGGATACACAATTTGTTCCATATGGCATCGCTGAAGAAGTACAGGAGGAGGGAGAGATCATTATGGCACGTTCCACTCGAGGATATTGATCTGCATCCAGATGTATCATACGATGAGAGACCCATGGCTATTTTGGATCGTAGTGAGTGAAAGTTATGGTCTAAGGTGGCACCATTAGTCAATGTTCAGTGGGGACACCACAGTGTTGATGAGTATAAATGAGAGTGGGAGTATGACATGCGAGAGAAGGATCCAGAATAATTCGTCGCAGGTATGACCTAATTTTGGGGATGAAATTTCCTGTAAGGGGGGAGTATGTAATACCCCGTATTTCTGTATATTTAAAATTTAATTTGTTCAGTAGATTATTCGTTTTATTTTCAATTATGAAAGTGAAGTAATTTAATTGAATTAAATAAAAGTGTGGTTATTAAATATTAATCAAGATAACGAGATAATGATTAATATTATGTGTTATATTTACTAAGTGAATGGCAAATGATTGATAGAAATTATTACACATCATAGTGAGTGAGATTTTCATCATTAAATTTACCTCAACCGGGAGTCACGTGTAGACTAAATTGAGGTTGAGATAGGATAATTGTTTGGAGTGACTCAGATGATGATTTTGAGGTCGCAGATGACAGTGAGAGGGTCAAAATTGTCAGAATAGTATACCTGGGGGTGTTAATTGAGTCCCGTGGCAATTTTAGACTAAACCGGCACCGTATTGGGGCATTTTAGTCATTTGGTAACTGAGGGCTAAGATACCTACGAATTTCAAACTTCTTTATTAGCATATAGACGAGATAGGTTAGGGTTTAAAGGTTAGAAAACTCAGAGAATCCATTAGAGAAGAAGAGAGGTCATTTGTGAAGTATAAGAGAGAGTTTTTGAGTGATTGAAGTGGATCTTGCCCCATTATCGTTCTTGGAGTGAGGATTGGAAGAGAAGACCCATCATCCAACATCGAAACCACGAAATTAGATCACACAAGACAAGGCAAGTGTTTATTTATTATTTTTCTTGAAGTTATAATGCCCATGTTGATAGGGTTTTGAAATATGTTGACTAATGTTATGTTCTTAGAAGAAAAGAATAATTAGAACTCATGTTTGTGTAGGAATTTGATGTAGTTTTATTTAAGATCCGTAGAGGATAAGAAATCAGAGGATATATGATAATCTCCATGAATATAATCTGGGTTTTTGATGAAAATGGTGGAAGAACACAACACCTAGGGGGTTTGAGGAAAACTTGATTTGATTTATTATTGGGTGTGAATCATGAGGTTGAGATGTTTTATTTATGTTATAATTCACCCTAACACATGTATATGATGTTTGAGAATGTTGGATATTGATTTGATAAAGAATCATGAAGGGGAGAGTAAGAAAAATGGTGAAAAACATAATTGCGTATTGAGAAAGAAGGTGATCTGCGTATTTTCGAATCGATTCGATTAAGGGGCGAATTGATTTGGAAAGTGAATCGATTCGGTTTCCCAAAAAATGTGAGAAATTTCCTTTTAAGCCTAGAACTCCTAAAATTTAGTAGGGGAAACTTTTGGGACTATGTTGAAATTTAATGAGAGACTTGTTATTTTACACTAGGCTTGTGATGGGATTATGACTTAGCCTTAGTGAGAGGATTAAGGAGAGATTTAATATATTTAAATCAAGGCATAATTAATTCGAAAGAAAAAAATAAATTAGGGGTAATTCCAGTGAATCTATGTAAATACCATTAGTGAATGATAAAACTAGCTATAGAATTTATTAAGGGATAACTAGGACCCTTATAGTATAGAGTAATACTCGAATTAACACGATAGTGAGAAATTGATGGTATGGTGAGTATTAGAAGGATAAATACTACATATGAAATATGGTAATCGGTGGTGTGTATACCTACCGATTTCATAGATATATAGGTTGTGTGTATTCCTATTATATGATTGGTTATTGTATGTGAACATACCTACGCTGCCTGTTATCACGGAGGTTCCCACGTAATGAGCCATCCCACCTTACCTATTCTAGGGAGGTCTAGATTTATGCCCCAGGACATTGAACTTAGAGAGGATCACTATGTGTCGTGCATTAGTGAGACTGACAGGTCGTTTGGGTACGTTAGGTAAGTGCATATCCCAAAATCTTAGAACTATGTTCGCCTCCGTTGCATGTTATTTGATTTTTGGGTTCGAGGAGGCGTGCCGAACCAATAGTTCTTATTTTAGTACGAGAGGTACATGGAATGATAGTAGAGTATGCCTATTTGTACGGTGGTCCTTTTAAGCGACACCATAATTATATATATTAGTGAGATAAATATATATAGCCGTGTGATTAATTCTACTTATGTGTGATAGTAGACATATAGATAGTATGTGTATATAAACCATAAATTAAGTGGTGAAACTCAATTAAGTAATTAAATATGGGGAACGTTACTTATGATATCAATAACATACGAGAGATGTTAATTCGGATAGCGTACTGTATGGGCGGTACGGGGACTTATTGGGGTCGATAGTCCTAGTAGATACTTACGTCTAGTTAGCTTAGGTTGTATGGCTAGGTGGGTTAAGTATAAAACGTTAGGCGTGCACAATAGTTGAGGTGTGAGTAAACTCAAGAGTGGGTGCGAGAACCTAAATTGTGATAAATAATTTCAAAAAATATTTTCAAAATATTTTGGGTTCTAACCCTTGCTATAAATATTTTTCAAAAATTTTTAGGTGTCTAGACACTAGACCCCAAATTTGACGATTGATTCCAGGGATGAAATGCTGCAGCATTATGGAGGCTTGCAGGATTTGAGTAGAAGCTTCTACCTTTCATTCCTAGTGTAGGATTTCATTTCAGTACTTTTGTTGGGCATGTTACCCCATTCAGAGTTCATTTATTTCAATTATTCATTTAAGACTTATAATGGGGTTTATTTACTATTTGTTGGACATATTATTTGGATTTGGATTTTATAGCCAATGGTTTATTCGACAAGACAATGTTTATTTATTATTTGTGATGGTTAGGCTATATTCATTGTGTGAATGTTTTAATTTAGTTTTCACCATATTATTATCGATTGTGTAATAAAATATAGAATTTTGACACCGGCTTAATTAACTAATAGGTGGTTAGTAATTAATATGGTTTTCGACAGTGATGCTTGAGAACGTATGCGCTTGCATTCAAATGAGAAAATTATATATTAAACACCTTTTAACTCAAACAAACCCTAAACATGAAACAAGGTGTGATTTAATTAAGAAGTAGATCATGAAGATAAATCAAACACACACAATTGAGGAAAAATCCCCTAAAGGGGAAAAACCATTTATTTCCATTAGAATATTGTAACTGTACAATTTCGAATTACAATAAAAATACAAGTGACTAAGAATTACCCTTAGGTGTCGGATTCTGTAGTCAGCGGCTGGAGTTATTCCTTTCCAGTAGGGTTGCAATGAAGAAGAATGGTCTTCTCCACAATGGTATGAACAGCAAAAGTGCGTTCCTGGGTTGCAAAGAGATTCACAAATGTTTGGAAATTTGTGTGAATCAAAAACCTAGAGTCTAGGGCTCAATAGGTGAAGACTAAGAGTTTCTTGTACTCTGAAAATCGTGTATAGAAGTCTTGGAAGACCACTTTCCGTAGTGGGTTTATAAAGAAATAACATGGCCTAAAAAGTCTCTGCACGATCTGTTTGAGATTATCCCAGGCGGACCTGTCCGGGTAAGTGGATCGGTTCTTTTTATTTTAGGCTTCTTCGGTTCGCTTGCGGTCCGGGGTATACTGGCTTTCAGCAGGCGGATCGGTCCGGGTCTGAGACGGATCGGTCCGCAGGCGGATCGGTTCTTTTATTCTGGGCGGACCGATCCGGCCTGACTGGTCTGGCCTATCAGACTTTGATTCCTCTTCTTCTTTTGATATTTGGATCCGTTGATGACTGTATGAATCTTGAATTTCTTCAACGGTGTAACAGCGTGCGACATAACAAATTGATAATGGACAAAAATGTCCTTACAAATCTCCCCCTATGTCTATGCCGGTACATACATAAAAATAAACATCCGAATTATGAAACAACTAAAGATGCCTATATAAATCTACCCTTCCATGAACCCAAAACTGGAAAGATACAATTGAATAAGACTTCAACGTTTGCTCTTCAACTCTTCAGGAATCTCAACACTTTTCTCATCAGGGTGTGCAATCCAATGATAATCCATGTAGTACCTACACACATGAGAAAAGACAAAATACCAAGTGACGTATCGAGTTTGAAATGAGATAGACATATATACCAATTTATGAGAAAACTCAAACTTTCAAAACTACCCCATAATAAGATAATTCATTCTCCCCCTTTTTATGATGTCCCCAAATAGACAAATGAGAGAAATAAATCAAATAAGCAAGTATGGAGTGTCACAAGGATAAAATCACACCATGAATGATCACAAAAACAACCAAGTCGATGATAGCGTAAATGAAGTGGTGTGATCAAATTCGATAGGAAAATCAATGCATACAAACATGACATATGTGCACGATGAATATTGGATACTCCTAGCGAATGAACTCAAATGCGTCCTTTGGTGAAAAATAATGACAATATAAGATATTGACTCAATCAAATCAACAAATCAAAGCTCAAAGTGATTTTCATACCAATAACGTCCAAAATGATTTATGTTTTTTCAAAACTTTCAAGGAAGTGCAAACCCATTTAAAGAATCTCCAACCAAACTCCCTCAGATATATATTTTGAATAGAGGTATTCTAAATTCTCAAACTTTGGAGAATTGATGGTGAAACCTAAGTGGCTCATATTTGGCATGAAGTGATTGTTATTACCTTTAAATTTTTTCGGGTTCTTTTAACCTCTTTGGACCTCGGATATTAAAATTCCTCCATTTTTTAGGTCCTTTTTAACGGTGGATTTTGCGCAAAGGATAGATGATTACCTTTCGCAGCCCCTCCCCGTTATACAAAAACACACATGCTCACCAAAACGGTTTTTACATGCATTCCAATCTTGTCAAGTTTTATCGCATATTGTAAGTTGTATAGACAGAATTGAGATGGAAACACTCAAGCCAAAATGAGATAAACAAGTGAAATAATCAAATATAGCCGTGCATGTGTACAATAAAGGATATATGAGTCAAACATGTAGGAAGATATCACTAATTACATCTCAAAGACTCCAAATAATGTAAAGCACATGGATGAAATGATGTAGACTCTCAAATCTCTATCAAACAATCACATGGATATATGTAATGAAGTTGTGACTTGGCTATCTTAAATGCTCATCCATAAAAGGAGCAAAAGCAGAAATGTTTTTGGATTTTTTTTTTGTTTTTCAAAAATTTTAGTAAGATAAAATCTTTTTGTGCTTTTCTTAAAAATTTTCTTAAAGGAAAATCTTTTTGTATTTTTTTTAAAAGAAATATAAAAAGCAAAAAGAATAAATAAATAGCTGTACAACTAAGCAATGGTACATATAAAACAGACTAGCAATAGGAAGCATATGATATGAACATGAAGAAACATCCTATTCTAGACATAGACCAACCCCTCAGTCAACTGTGCAAATCCCCAAAGACTTCCTAAGACTCTCAAATCTAAGGGCATCTAAAGGTTTCGTGAAAATGTCGGCTAACTGACGGTCGGTGGGAACAAAACTCAAGGATACAGTGTTCTCCTCAACTAACTGACGAATAAAGTGCTCACGTATCCTGATGTGCTTGGTGCACGAATGCTGAACTGGATTGCGGGATATGTGTATCGCGCTCGTGTTGTCACAGGCAATGGTCATGGTGTCCTGTGAAATCCCATAATCCTCCATCATTTGCTTCATCCACAAGAGTTGTGTGCAATAACTCCCGGCGGCTATGTACTCAGCCTCCGCAGTGGACAAAGAGATGGAATTTTTCTTCTTGCTCATCCAGGAGACAAGAGCAGAACCAAAATAGAAACACCCACCAGAAGTGCTCCTACAATCATCTACATCCCCGGCCCAATCAGCATCCGAATAGGCGGACAAACGGTCATTGGTATCAAAGGAATACCAAATACCGTATGAAAGAGTCCCACTCACGTATTTAATAATACGTTTTAGAGCAAGTAAATGTGACTCTTTCGGGGACGCCTGATATCGCGCACAGACTCCAACACTAAAGGCGATGTCGGAACGACTAGCAGTCAAGTAGAGAAGACTACTGATCATACTCTGATATAAGGTTTGCTCTACATCCTTGCCTGAAGTGTCCTTACTAAGCTTGGTAGTGGTACTCATAGGTGTACGTGCATGCTTAGCGGAGTCTAAACCAAATTTCTTCACTAGGTCTCTAGCATACTTGGATTGGGAGATGAACATCCCATCCTCTAGATGAAGAACCTGGAGACCAAGGAAGAATGTAAGCTCACCAACCATGCTCATCTTAAACTCACTTTTCATCTCCTCCTCAAAGTGGTGAGCATGCTGGGAGCATGTGGATCCAAAGACTATGTCGTCCACATAGACCTGGGCAACCAAAATAGCACCGTCATCTCTCCTGACGAACAACGTCATATCTACTCCCCCTCTCTTGAAGCCACGAGCTAAGAGATAGGAAGTAAGCCTCTCGTACCAAGCACGGGGTGCTTGCTTCAAGCCATACAAGGCTTTCCTCAGATAGTAAACGTGCTCCGGGTGCTGAGGGTCTTCAAACCCTTTTGGTGTTCCACATATACCTCCTCCTGTAGAATGCCATTCAGAAAGGCACTCTTGACATCCATCTGATATAACTTGAAGCGCAGATGACATGCGATGGCGAGCAGAGGACGGACGGACTCAAGCCTTGATACAGGAGCAAATGTCTCCCCAAAGTCTACACCCTCTTTCTGTGTGTAGCCTTGAGCGACCAACCTAGCCTTATTTCTGATTATGGTACCATTTTCATCCATTTTGTTCTTAAAAATCCACCGGGTACCTATCACATTAGTCTCACTAGGTCGGGGGACTAGTTCCCAGACATTGTTCTTTTTAAACTGAAGCAACTCATCCTCCATAGCAGATATCCAGTGTTTATCCTTGATTGCTTCTTTATGGTTCTTGGGCTCGACTTTGGATGTGTAGCAAAGATGGCTAACAACATTCTCTAGGTGAGCACGAGTCTTGACCCCTAGAGTGGGATCGCCAATAATGGCAGACGGATCATGACTCTTGCGAACCCAAGCAGGTGTGTTCCCTAGCACAAGAGTAGGGTCCACAGAGTGTGAGAGAGGAATAGGTAAATCACTGTCAGAAAAAGACTCATCCTCACACTGAAAGTTAGGATCAATAACCGTCGGAGGTTCGTCATCTTGCACGGTGACGTTTATTGATTCCATAACCTTATAACTCTTCAGGTTAAAAACCCGGTATGCTCTGCTATTTAATGAATATCTTAGAAATATTCCCTCGTCGCTCTGGGAGTCGAACTTTCCTAATTGCTCTCTATCCCGTAGGATGTAGTATTTACTCCCAAAAACACGGAAATATGCCAGGTTGGGCTTCTTGCCAGTCCACAACTCATAAGGAGTCTGAAGTGTGTGTGGACGCAAATAAACCCTATTCACCGTGTGGCATGCAGTAGACACTGCCTCTGCCCAAAATCTCCTAGAAACTTTACGACCTAGAAGCATAGATCTAGCCATCTCTTGGATCGTTCTATTCTTTCTCTCAAAAATCCCATTTTGCTGAGGAGTTCTCACAACAAAAAACTCATGTTTGATCCCGAGGCTATCACAGTAAAGATCTACCTTTGCTTATGTGAATTCAGTGCCATTATCACTACGTATCCTATTAATAGTGACACCGTGTTGATTTTGCAGGACACGGTACTTGGTCGTTAAAAATTCTACAGCATCAGATTTCTCTCTCAGAAAACCTACAATGGAGTACCTGGAGAAATCATCTACCATCACGAGGATGTACCTCTTACCACCTAGACTCTCAGCGCGAGTGGGACCCATAAGATCCATGTGAATCAACTCAAGAACATGAGAGGTGGTAATGGAATGCAACTTCCTATGGGGACTACAGATTTGTTTTCCCATCTGACAGGCTCCACAAACGGTCGAAGTTGACTTTCCAAGAGATGGTAAGCCACGTACTAGGTCCTTTTTAGCTAAGCGGTTGAGATCTCTAACGTTCATGTGACCTAGACGTTGGTGCCACAAATCCATAGGAGTGATCGTGGCGCTGTTGCAGACAAGTGAGGACGTGGGCTCAGTCCCATAGCAATTATCCTCGGTCCTCACCCTTTTCATCAAAAGTTTATCGGCTTGATTGTAGACTTTACACGCGTCCGGGTCAAACTTTACTGCAAAGTTAGTGTCGCACAGCTGGCTAATGCTGATGAGAAGACAAGACGGTGTGATAATTGATTAAACTAGATTCGCAAGTTTCCAAGAACCCCTTATTTAATTAGAGTCCCTAAACATGCATCTAAGGTGCAAGTGTCAACCCATAAATAAATAAAGCATGTGACACAAAAAATATGCTGAGACACAGAATTCAGGAAAAAACCCCTTTCGGGTAAAACCTTTATTTCACTATGAATATACAAGCCGCAACTTACAATTACATAGAGAAATCTGCAATGGATCAACGCGCAGCCAACCCATAAAGACACGCAGTCTTGAACTCAGCAAGAGAATACACGCAGAACCCTCCAAGGACTCGCAACCCAAACAACAAAGGAAGAACCGCAGCTCTCCTCAATGACTCGCAGCCATAAAACTTTGTAGAGACTCCCTCAGCAATGACACGCATCCCTCGGTTGCAAAGATCTCCCCACAAAGATAAACAGTAGTAAAGCTTGTGTTCTAGGGTTCAAAAAGATTCACAAAAGTAATTGGGATTTTTGTGTGTGAATCAAAAAGATGTTTGTCACATCAAAAATTGAAGTCTTATTGTGTTTGTACTCTTAAAACGTTTTCTCAAAGACTTGAAAAAATATACCACTGAAATAGTTATATATATAGGAAATATGAATAGGTGGAAAAATATCACACGGATCTGATCGAGTTTATCCCAGGCGGACCGGTCCGACTTGGAGGCGGATCGGTCCGGCCTCGGATCGGTTCTTTTAAAATATGTCTCCATCAGTTTGCATTCGATCCGGGGTCTACTGGACCTTGAGCAAGGCGGATCTGTCCGATTTTCCCGGAAATATAAAAAACTTTAAAAAGCCTCATTTTGCTTGAAAAAACTTACTTCTTATTTTTATAAAAAACATTTTATAAAAATTTCCCAATACTAAATATGAACTTTAAGGAACGTAAAAACACAATTTTACGAAGTTCATTCTCCCAGAGGCTATGATGTTGAAGATGCTTTGATATTCGGATCTGTTGATGTAGATGCGATCTTGAATTTCTTCAACGGTGTAACGACGTACGACATACAAATTGATGATGGACAAAAATGTTCTTACAGCTGAGAAGGTTTGCTTTCAAACCTTTGACGTACAAAACATTTTCCAGCTTAGGGAACCCAGGTAACTCGACAGTACCACGTCCTATAATGCTAGATTTTCTCCCATCTCCAAAGGTGACTCTGCCATCCTGATAATCCTCAAGAGTCATAAAAAATGAGTCATCACCTGTCATATGTCTGGAGCACCCACTATCAAAATACCACTATGAGGTATTGTGTGCTTTGAGAGAAACATGAACAACGAAGGCCTTTTTATCTTTCTTAGGTACCCAAGCAGGGATGACCTTTTGTTTGCCTTTGTTGTTGTTGATTTTAGCTGGAATGTGAGAAGCATTCACTAACGGCAAAGACACCCGTCGGAATTCTTCCATCAAACTCTGAGATGTGGTAGCTAAGAACTCAACTCGCTCTCTCAGACTAGAAAACTCATCAGTATGACGTGGTGGAGCAGTAGTACGTCGTGTCCGACCCATGCTATAGAAAAACTCCCTAAGGTGGCCTTTCCTTTTGCAATAAGTACAAAAGAACACAGTCAAAGGCGGACCTTGGTTTGCTTTTCTTGGTCGAACTCTCCTTCGAGGTTTTTGACGATGGCCATAAGGAGTTGTAGTAAACTCGGGAACTGGTCCAGGTGCAATTTGGGACGTGGAGGCACCATCATAACCAATTCATTGCCGATCACCAAAACCTAAAGCGGGGCCGAGGAGCATCTTTCCCATCTTTCCAGATCTGTCCTCGATTTGTACCTTGACTTCCCGTGCTTTCTCAAGATCATGAGTCAGCTGGGAAACCAGGGCTTCAAGTTTCTTCCGAGTCTCCATGGAGGAATGAAGCTGACTCGTAAGACTAGCCACTTGTTTAGTCAAGTACCCTCTCTCTTTCTCTAAAACACTCTCTCTCTCTCTCTCTAAACAAACTCTCTTTCTCGACACAGGCAAATTCTCTCTCTCTCAGGGCGGTGAAGGTGGAGGACTCTCTCTCTCTTTCCTTTATAAAATCTTCCTCTAAGCCGGTGATCTTAAGAACTAGTGCTTTGTTACGTTTTTTAGTTTTAAAAGGCTCAGAATACAACTCAGCGTAGGGGCGTTGAATATCACTCTCACTCTCACTTGAGTCATTCTCCCCCTCACTCACATCGATATAACTATCGAGGTGTCCCTGTGAAGCATTATCCTCATCGTTGTGAAGATAACTAGGAGTGCTCACTTGACTTTCCATGAATGCGGTGAAGTTACACTCATGCGGTGACTCATCTCCTGAATCCACCGTCTCGACCTCACTGTCGTCGCTAAGGGTAGCATTAAGGACAGCTTTCCCTTTCTCTCTGTTAAGACGAGTGGCACACTCAAAGGCTCTATGACCCTTACCATCGCACTCAAAGCATCTCTCACTATCTTTCTTAGGAGGGTCTTTAAAAACTTTTTCATTTTTCTTTTCAAACTTATTTTTCTCAAATTTCTTTTTATCTTTAAAATTGCCATTTTTCTTAAATTTGAGAATCCTCTTGAATTTTTTTGCAAAAAGAGCCAAATCATCTAAGTCAAAATCACACTCAGAATCTGACGTGTCAGTCTCTCTCTTTCTAGATGACTCTACCCTCTTTCTAGCCGGCCCCTCACTCCTTATCTCTTGGGCATTAAGTGCAATTCCCTTATCTTTAGATTTAGCAGTTTTAGGGAACATATCAATTTCATATGTTTGCAAATCTCCTAAAAGTTCTTCTAATTTTAGCGTATTTAAATTACCCATAGAATTTAGCACAGTGACTTTAGGGATAAAACTCTTAGGCAAAGAACGAAGAATTTTTTTAACAACTCTAGTATTAGGAATATGTTCACTAAGATTAAAGCTAGTATTCACAATGTCAGAAAGTCTAGCATAAAATTCATCAAAGCATTCAGATTCACTCATGGTGATGGTTTCAAATTGAGTTGTTAAATTTTTCAATTTAGACTCTTTCACAGCATTTGTTCCTTCATGGGTGAGTTGTAAAACATCCCATGCCTCTTTTGACGTGGTGCACGTCATTATTCATTTGAACTCATCAGGTGTGACAGACCCAGAAATAGCACCTAGACCCTTAGAATTAAAAGATGACCATTTAAATTCTTCTTCAGTCCAAGAAGTGACAGGTTTCAAGTTGATCACATTATCAACAGTCACGGAGGGAGGTGTCCACCCTCTTTCAACCAAAATCCAGACACGCTCATCAATGGCTTTTAATGCAGATCTCATACGGTCTTTCCAATAGGCATAGTTTGTCTCGTCAAAAACTGGCATTTTATTATATAACTTCTCCATTTTAACACGAACTTTTTCAAAAATCAATTTTTTCAGAAAATTAGTATCTTAGAAAAATTTAGCGAAAAATAGGAATACGCGATAGATTAGCGTAACCTGCTCTGATACCAATTTGAGAACGTATGCGCTTGCATTCATCTGAGAAAATTATATATTAAACACATTTTAACTCAAACAAACCCTAAACATGCAACTAGGTGTGATTTAATCAAGAAGTAGATCATGAAGATAAATCAAACACACACAATTGAGGAAAAATCCCCCAAAGGGGCAAAACCATTTATTTCCATTAGAATATTGTAACTATACAATTTTGGATTACAATGAAAATACAAGTGACTAAGAATTACCCTCAGGTGTCAGATTCTGTAGTCGGCGGCTAGAGTTATCCCTTTCCAGTAGGGCTGCAATGAAGAAGAAGAACGATCTTCTCCACAATGGTATGAACAGTAAAAGTGCATTCTTGGGTTGCAAAGAGATACACAAACGTTTGGAAATTTGTGTGAATCAAAAACCTAGAGTCTAGGGCTCAATAGGTGAAGACTAAGAGTTTCTTGTACTCTGAAAATCGTGTATAGAATTCTTGGAAAACCACTTTCCGTAGTGGGTTTATAAAGAAATAACATGGCCTAAAAAATCTCTGCATGATCTGTTTGAGATTATCCCAGGCGGACCAGTCCGGGTCTGAGGCAGACCGGTCCGGGTAAGCGGATCGGTTCTTTTTATTTTAGGCTTCTTCGGTTCGCTTGCGGTTCGGGGTATACTGGCTTTCAGCAGGCGGACCGGTCCGGGTCTGAGGCGGACCGGTCCGCCGGCGGATCGATTCTTTTATTATGAGCGGACCGGTCTGACCTGTCAGACTTTGATTCCTCTTCTTCTTTTGATATTCGGATCCGTTAATGACTGTATGAATCTTGAATTTCTTCAACGGTGTAACGGCATGCGACATAACAAATTAATAATGGACAAAAATGTCCTTACAATGCTGAGAGTGAACAAAATGACAAACCTCTTTTAATTTAATAAAGGACTGATCACCCGGTATTTGATTAGGAGGGGTGTCACAGGGTAGCTCACTTGTTAAACATTCGTCAACATGAGGATGAAATGACAAGAGACTATATTACTAAGTTCAATACTAAAAAACTAGAAGTGGTAAACTACAACACGAAAGTATCCATTACAATAATCATGAGAGGGTTGTTGCTTGGAAAGTTGTACTGGGCACTAGACAAGGAGACTCCAAACCATATGGTTTAGATACTAGACAAAGCAAGAAAGATTAAGAATGTAGAGGAAGCCATGGCTTCAAAAGAGTCCGGCCATAAAAATTTGAAGAAGGTATCAGCCCAGGAAAAAAGGAAAAAACTAAAGAGGGACCCAAGCCAAAAACAAGAGGAGGCCATACCAGAAGTTTTAAAAATATACTTCCTTGACAGTAGGAATACACCGTATACTCGAACAGATCCAAGGACACGGTGAATGGAAGTGGCCAGAGAAGTTAAAAAATCTCGCTAGAAGAAGAGATAAGAATAAATTTTACAAGTTCCACAAATATCATGGGCATATGACTAAAGACTGCCTAGCCTTGAAGTATGAAATTGAGGCAGTCATAAGTACAGGAAACCTTAATAAGTATGTGGGGAAGAATGGTAGACCAACACAAGGTCGTGATGACTAGAAGCTAAGGAGAATATCAAGATCACCCCGCCCAGAAAATAAGGATAAAAAAAGAGATCGGGAAAAAAAAGATGAGGAGGATCAAGACCAACCTACAAGGCCCAAGGAGCCTACAAAAGAACTGAATATGATCTCTCTGAGATGAAATTACATAGCGTGAGGGGATTCTGGTGGAGGTGATGGACCAGCTAAAAGAAAGGCATATCTCAACAAAGCAAAAGCTTATGCCGATAATAGAGGCGTCAATATAAAAACAATAGCAAACATTTGACCTAATAAGGTTGCTATTGATCGACTGATAATAGTCTTTTATAGAGATGACCTCCCAGGATTGTTATATTCTCATGATGACCCGCTTGTAATAGCTATGATGATCTATGATAGGAAAGTGAAAAGAACTTTGGTGGAGAATGGGAGTTCAACAAATGTATTGTTCTATGACTGTTTCAAGAGGTTGAAGTTGTTCGACAAAAAATTGGAGTCATACCATCATCCTCTGATAAGATTCCCAGGTGAAAAATTATTCCCAGTGGGTGCAATTTAGCTAGAAGTTGTTATTGGAACATAATTGACCTACAGATTTGAGGCAATGAGATTTTTCATCCTCAATAAGAATTTCTCATCAGCTTATAATATTATTTTTGCAAGAATGAATATAAAAAAAATATGAAACTGTAGCCTCAACTGTTCATCAATGTCCAAAGTTCCCTACCAGTTTTGGTGTGGGAATGGTGAAAGGAAACTAGGTAGAAGCACGCGAATGATATTATACTTCAACCAACGAGGAAGAAAGGAAAAAGCTAGCTGAAACTTATCAGATTGAGATCTTAGATCCTATAGATGAAAATAAGTTGATAACTAAGAAGTAAATTAGAAAACAGATCTAGTGATCCTGGATGATAAGCATCCTAAAAGGACAACCCAAATCGACTCGTCCCTTGATCCTGTCCTCAAGTAGTAACTATCTGATTTTGTACGAGCTAGGAATTTTTTTAGAGCCATTAAGACATGTCTAGAATTGATCAAGTCATTATCTATTGCAAGCTCAACATAGACAAGGACGATAAACCAGTAAATAAGAAACAACGAGTAATTTCGGAGGATAAGAATATGGAAATTAGAGAAAAAAAATGTCCAAGTTAAAAAAAGCTACTTCATTGAAGACGTGACGTATCCTAACTGGTTAGAAAATGTGGTAATAGTATCGAAGAAAAATGATAAATGGCGGATGTATATGGACTTTAGAGATTTAAATAAGCCATTCCCAAATATTATTATCCTTTCACTCAAATAAATCAATTAGTGTATGCAACGTCTGGGGATGAACTACTGAGATTCATTGAATAATATAAAGAGAAGGCTTGTCCAATCAATCAATAAACCTTCACAAAATATTCTCCCCATACCTCATGATCATAATACCTGGCATAAAATCTTTCGCAAGTGGTGTATCATCTTCTTCAACAACACAAGAGATCTCCCTAAACAAAAATCATCCTACAAAGGAGAGCCTGCACTCCACTTCTCCAATGAAGATATCTAAACCCTAGCAGAACCTTTAAATCTTTCCATTGTAGGGAAATTTTCTCATGGTCGTCCATCTTTAGATTCAATCAAAAAGACATTCCAAACATTCTCTTTGAAAGCAACATTCTTAATAGCCCTCCTCGATCCAAAACAAATCCTCATCAGATTGAACCATAAAGAAGATTACGTGAGACTTTGGTTGTGGGACCAATGGTTTTTAGTCAAATTTCCCATAAAGACCTTCAAATAGTCACCATAATTTAAACCTCAAGAAAAAAAACCATTTCTCATGTGTGGATAAATATACCTAAACTCCCCATTAACCTTTTTGCTAAATCATCCTTGTGCTCCGTAGCCCAACTTATTGGGAAACCTATTAAGTTAAATGCATCAACTGCCTCCTTGATAAGACCTATCCACGCACAAATTTGTGTAGAACTCAACCTAATTTAAGACAATACCAATCAAGTTTGGGTTGAATGTGGGAACACAAGCTTCTGGCAAGACATTATATATGAGGACACCTTAAAATTCTATCACTAATGCAAAAAAGAAGGGCGTGACCAAGCCTCCTATTTATTTCTTAACCCTTAATCCAAAACCAAATCATCCACTCAAGTACCTAAGACACCAAAAGAATAAACAACATACATTCCAAAAATTATTCTCTCAAAGCCTGGTAGCCAAATCAATCTTCTAACCGAAACATCTATCCAAGCTGACCTACCAAACTCATCCACCCCACTAAACCAAACCAATCATCATAACTAAGCTAATATTTTACCATTAAGCCCTGAAGAACCAATGCCAAAAAACCTCATTCAAGAGCAGTTGAGATTATATTTGCAGTCCCTCATTGTAATACCCCAACTGTATCCAAACATTTAGCTATCAAAGTGCCTATTAAATTTGAGAAGATAATTCATAATGACTTATCTGGTGAAGATTAAATCTTACTTGGTTCAAGTAGCCTCTCCCCAAAATCCACAACCATTCCTTAAATGGAAATACATGTTTGTCATGATAAAGAGTATTCCACAGACTTAGGAAAAAAAGACATTATCTCCATCCCTATGATTAAAGAATTATCACTGTTTTCCACTTTCATAAACAAGAGATTGAAAATGATGCAGAAGGACAAGGTTAATCTCAAGATTACCAGAGTAGAAGACAATTAGTTAGTTCCTCACTTCCCATCAGCTGTGCAACCCCTAATGCAGAAAAATAAGAAGATTGCTCCCCAAGACCTTCTATATAAAAGAAAAACCAAGTCTAGTTAAAGGCCTATCATTAGCACCCATTCCCAAAATATTTAATGATTAATTTTATATGCTAGCATAAAAGAGGAGTAGGTTTAAAGATACATGTAGAAGAATAAAAAAGCTCTTAAAATTCATAAACTTCCTTCTATAGCTATCCTGGAGCCAAAAATGGATGAAAAGAAGATGGAGACATACAAAATGAAATGGAACTTTGAAGATTATACACATAATGACTCCAATAAAATGTGGTTGTTTTGGAAATGTGATATGCAAGTTACTATAGAATTCAACGAAGACCAAGCCCCTACTATGAAAGTAACCCACTCATTCATCAAAGAGCATGTATACATCTCTTTGATATATGTAAAAGCGAGGCAAGAAAGAAGTTACTTATGGTCCCACATGGATCATTTATCTAATCTCTATAAATAATTCCACTATTTAATCATAGGGGACTTCAATTTGGTTACTAATCGAGAGGAAAAAACTGGAGGGAATGCAATTGATTTCCATTTTGTGCAGGACTTTAATGACTCAAATGCAACATGTGGCCTCCATGATATTGGATTCTTGGGATCAAAGTTCAGTTGGAACAACTGAAGGAAGGAGGAAAACTTGATATGTGCTAGATTGGACAGAGGATTGGTTAATAACAAATGGCAAAACCATCTTCGTAATACTTAAATCTCTCACCTGCACAGGAACTTTTCAGACCACTGCCCATTACTTCTTTCCATTGATAGTCAACTGGATGACTACCCAAAAAAATTCATCTTTCAAAAAGTGTGGTATGCAAGTAATCATCTTGATGAAATTATCAAAAACTCTTGAGGAGAATAAATTTTAGGTACACCTCTTAAATATTTTCATCAAAACTTAAGAAAATTAAAATTGATCTTAATGATTTAATTAAAAACTCTTTCATGAAGTGAAAGATCTAGAACATGAATGTATGACAAGAGAATTTGATTTTGAATAAGATCCAATTGAAGCTCAGAGATGTGCTTTGAAGGAGGCTCAAGCTAGATTGAATGCATCCATGAAAATTAAGGAGACCTATTGGTAGTAAAAGGAAAAGCTAAAATGGATTAAAAAGGGAAATGCTAATTCTAAATTCTTTCACAATCTAATAAAGACCAAAAGGAATAGATTAGGTATCCACAAGGTTCATTCTCAAGATGATAATCTACTGGAGGATAGAGATGATATCAAAAAGGCTTTCATTGATAATTTTCAATCTTATTTAACCTTAAAAACATTCATTCATCATTCTCCTATCATATAGTCCATTACCAAAATGATTAATGAAGAAGAGAATAATCATTTAGCCTCAGTTCCTTCTAAAGAATAAATTTTTCAAGCAATTATTTTATTGGATGAAGACAGCTCCCCTGGACCAGATGGATTTGGTGGAATATTTTACAACGCATTTTAACCTATCTTCAAGGAGGATATAGTCAAAGACATCACATCCTTCTTTGTTGCTTCCCAACTTCCCATAAGTTGGACTACTATCACTATAACCATCATTCCTAAAACTTCAAACCCTACCAAATGCAGTCATTATAGACTTATCAGCCTATGCAATTTCTCCTATTGTAGACACCATATTATAGGACCCCTAAGTCTCTCCTTAGGTCCCTATCACCTCCCCATTTCATTACACATCTTAGGTTATACTCCGAGTACTGATCTAGAGGCCATTGGGTTCTCTCGGGCCCCGTTTGACTCTGGTTAACTTCATTGTCAAAGAGAAAGCTCAATGAATCTTTGAAGGGCTCTAAATCCCCTTTCCAGTGGTCTACCCCATGCGCAAATCATCATAACGGTTCTGAAAAACGAACCATTTTACTACCAAAAATCGATCTAGAGGCCATCAGGTGCTCCTGAGCCCTAATTTGACCCCAATAAACTTCATCGTCATAGTGAAAGCTCTTTAAATCTTTAAAGGGCACTGAAACCCCTTCCAACGGTCCACCCCATGCACAAAACGACATAACCATTCGAATGAACGATCCGTTTTCCCTAAAAAATGATCTTCCATTTGACCAAGGTCAACTCTTCAGCTCGAACGCGACTCAAGGAATCTCTAAAGGGCTCTGAATACCCTTTCTAACAGTCCACCCCATGCACAATTATGACTTACGATACGGATGAACAATTTGTTTTACCTCGAGAGGTCGTCGGGTGCTTCTGGCTCCAGTTAACCAAGGTCATCTTTTCGAACCGAGTGAAGCTCTTTGGAATGTCGAAGTACATCACCTAATCTTTCCAATGGTCTACCCGGTGAACATTTATAACTTACCGTTTGGACAAATGATCCATTTTTTCACGATAATCTCCCGTCCAAAGGACCAACTTGTGGTTTCGAGCCACACTTGACCAAAAGTTAACTCCCGAACCCAAGATTGGTCCAAAATACTCTTCAAGGTCTCTGAATTACCTTTCTAACTATATTCCCTATGCACGATTTGGATCAACGGATTGCATTCTACGACCGTTTTTAAGAAAATTTTGCACGATACTGCCGATTGGCAGGTCTATTTCCCTGCTAATTAGCAGTGTATCTAGGGTTACTTGTCGATTGGTAGGTCTTGTACAATGCCGATCAACACTACCCATGACCCTATAAATAGAGGGCATGACCTCACTCCCAAAGCACATCTGAAATCCATCGGCATCGGTGATGTTAACAACATTCTCTCCTAATCAATGAAGTTTCCTTATGTGAGATCTCATTCCATCTTGAATTCCCATACTCTTCACACCCAATTTGGCAAAATCTCATTCTCTCTCATCCAACATTCATATCAAGATTCAAGGGAGTTCATCCAAGATCAAGATCAAGCTCCAATTCTTCAAAGAAGGTCCAAATCCTCCCCCTCACTTTAAATTTCTTATTTTTGCATTAATTACATTAGATTCATAATCTAGTTTTGCTTTAGTTCATACACATTGACATCTCACATTTTTATTAGTTACATTGCACATACTCTATTTTCTATATAAAAAAAAGAGGGTAATGGTCATAAATTCCAAATGGGATTATCCATCATATTTTTCCAAAATTAAAACACATTTTCCACACATACACCTTTAATAAATTTCCATTCAAATCTATGGGACAAACCCCACCCCTATGCTACATACGAACTACGTGGACTTTAAAGCCTTTATAGGCTACGTAGGCGTTTCAATTTAAAATTCGAGACTCGAGTCCGATTTTCCAAAATTTCAAATTACCAAATTTCTAATTTTCCCAACTTCCCCATTTCCGCTATTATTATATTCATACACATTATGTTTGTGATCCTTAGTAGCATCTTATCCCAGACATATTATCGTTTCATCATAACGACCAATATCATGATAAACGCATAAATTGTATTTTCTATATATTATTTTCAAGAACTTCCTATGGATGACCACACTCTATCTTTTCCATGGTATTAGTTGGGTGATTTCGATCCCCGTTATATATACACGCACACACACTTCATGGAGAAATAGAGGAAAATAGTAACACGAGACTGTGAGAGATCGAAAGGGCAGGATGGGTGCCTAACACATTCCCATGTCATAACTTAGCCCCCGAACCTTCGAACTATTGGTTTCGTATGCATCAATTTATCTTTGATGTCGCTCTCTCGAGGCGACGACATGTTCTTTTTCCTGTTTTGTGCAAAATAGGCTGGCGACTCCATCTCTTTACATCCACCCCACATCGACGACGTCCGAAGCGCTCCTAGAGAGTAAGAGAGCGCGTGACCTTTTTCTCCCCTCCTTTTTATCCTGCCTCGCTGAAGATAATGAAGGATAGACATTAGAATGGCCACAGTGGAGACTCCACTGGGGAGTATTTTTCATAATAGGGCTAGACTCTATTTGCATAGGTGTTTTGCTTTTCTATTTATGTGCGTATGCACCAACCTGTATGTTCCCTCTTTTCTCCTCTATTTTTTTGCACATATATACCTCATGCTTATATCACTACTACTCACACTTATAGATATTCTCCATGTACACTTCACACTACATGCACCTAGGATCACTTATATCCATATATTGCATACACTAATTAGAATATCCATGCTTAGGTTCACTACCACACAGTAACTCATAGGTACTCACATCTCTCATATATCCTTGGTTAGTATAATCTTAATGCTCTATGATCAGATTTACTTTTTATACCTGTACATTATCCCCTGCTTAGTATAATGCTCATCATGCCAAATAAAGATACTCTCTCCATAAGATGCTAATCAAGAATCATGCATTTTGCACACTACATTACCAAAGAGCATGGCTATTGACCAAATTTTGTTCCGTAATTGGGGGGTCACTTCGCGATGGGCACTAGTCCAGCAGGTCGTAGTTAGCCTAAGTGATATGACTCTAACCTTCCATTGGCCAAGTACCTTTGACGTATATCGAACGGTTCCCCACTAATCGTACCGCTTGACCGAAGTCACGATGGGAGTTATATCGTAGGGAACTTGTTCATGTACGTCGAGTATATCCAATTCACTCTCACACATATTGTCCCGATAAGGTATATATTGAAGCAATTCACATACACTCAGGTATATCTAATAGCTTATCCGCACGTGTCGATTACCCTCAAAATAAAGACGTATATCGTGGAAGTCATACTAAAGGGGTAACCCTTCCAATTAACCCAAAAATTGGATACCCACATATTGGTGTCAAACCCAGGATACCCATGTTTATTTTGTCAATTTCTACCAGAAACTTTGCCAAAATGATGCCCAAATTTTTGTGCGATTTCATCTTTTTTAGAAACGGGACCCTATCCGTGAGCCTGGTAACAAGACCAACTATGTTTTTTTATAATTTTTCAAACCCAATTTTCCTAGGATCGAGTCCCGTCTGGCCTTTGTTTTTGCATTTAGGTAAAACTAATACAAGTGAAAACATAATAAACATAATAATAATAATGATGCGACCCGTTTCTCATTTTTCTCCTTTCTTTATCAAAAGTGTCAAAAACATTTTTCACTTCCTTTTATCAAAATTACCAAAATCATTTTTCCTTCTTTATACCAAAAATATTTTTCCTCCCTTTATCCCCAAAACATTTTATCCTCGTCTTTATAAAAAATACCAAAAGCATTTTCCTTCATTTTTAAAAATTACAGTTTTCCCCTTCTCTTTCAAAAATAAATTCAAATGTTTCTTCTTCTCAAGTCGATCGTATACCCAACCCTTGGCCTGGATCCCTATTGGCTTCGTTCTTTCGTCGAATTACCCCGAGGATCCGTCAGTTCCCTCGCTACTTACTTCGAGTCAAGAATTCATCTTCATCTGTTTTCCATAGAGAACACAGACCAAGCACCTAATGTGCAACCGAATTTGATGATGGTCCTAGCCCAACTCATTTCCAATATTGACAACCTTCAAATCGAGGTTCATGAGATGCAACAAAACTGGTCCCTATTCCTGGAGAGCTCGAGGTCCTCTTCCCTCACGCTATGGTTCCGCCCGCACTCGAGCCTATATAGGTCCCCGAAGGATATCATCACGCTCCATGTGCTCCTCTTACTAATGGGCAATTACCAGCCCAGTTCCCTATGCTGAATCTTGCCTAGCCAGGGGCTAACCTACTCGTATCCATCAATACAAAGGAAGAAGATTTGAACAAAGTCAAAGAGGACCTTAAGATGTTGACCAAGAAGTTTTATCAAGTCATAATCTTTGGGAATTACATGGACTACACCCACATGCCTCCCTATCCTAAAGTAAGGCTTTCGAAAAAATTCAAGATGACCAACATTGAGAAGTTCGAGTGTAGTGAACCCTTAATTGTTCATTTCTGCGGTTATCACCAAGCCATGAGTATCTTAAGTGTCTTCAAAGAAATAATGGCCCAAATGTTTCAATAGACTTTAAAGGACATCTCTCTTCGCTAGTTCTTATCTCTTGAGGAGTCCAAAATCTGTAGTTAGGAGGATATTGCTCGCTAATTCTTGTCATAGCAAATGTACAACGAAGAGTTGGAAGTCACCCACCATGATTTAGATCTTCTCAAATAGAAACCTAAGGAGTCATTCATTAACTTCATAGCAAAGTGGAGAGAGAAAGCAACCACCATGACCAACTAGCCTTCCGAAGAGGAGAAAGTCAGCATCATGAAGAATAACTTCTTACCCCATGTCTGTAATACCCCGTATTTTTATTATATTATATAATTATGGGAATTAATTATTATTGTTGGATTAATTAAATTAAGAAGGTTCGTGAAATTTAATTGTTAATTAATCCGAATTGTAATAAATATTAACTAGCGTGCCAAGGGTTAATACTTATTGATGAAAATCATCAATTACTACTGTGGGAATATGTAATGTGAAATGATATAATTCTTATAAAATTATCGGAGTGTGAAATACGACAGTTTGGTATTTTAAGTCAGGACGCGCATGTGAGACCATCGGGACTAAATAAATGGAATAAAGAGATAAATTATTTTGTATAACTCCTATAGTAATTTCGAGTGTGCCATTGATCCTGAAAGGGCCGAGATAGTTAGAAAACTCTGCCCGGGGAGTATTATTTGGACTCCGGGATGTTTTTAGGCCTAATCGGTACCCCATAGGGGTATTTTTGTCCTTTGAAATTTTGGGGTAATAATATGGACGCAAATTGGGAAATAAAATATGGATGCACTAGAATTATATAAGAGTTATCAGTTCTAAACCTACGAGGGAGAAAAGAGAGAGGCACAGAGGAAGGTAGAGGATACTATTGGTGTTCTTGGTGCCTAACTCAAGAACACACACCAAAAACTATACCAAAGAAAAGATCGCGAGACGAGGAACGCACCCATACCCATATCAGCATCGGATCAGACCATCAAAATTAAGGCAAGTGTTTAATTCTTGCAATGTATAGCAACAAGCGTGTTCATATTAGTGTAGGTGTATTATATTCACTCTTTGATTCATAAGTTTTGATGAAATTGGAGGATTAATGTCATTAATTAAAATCTAGAGATTAAGGTAAGATGAATCCCTCATGTAGATAGTTTAGAAATACCAAATTGATGATTATTGATGATGAACGAAATTGAGATTGATGTTCTTGTATGGAAATTTGATGAAGTAGGGTTTTGAATTGATAAATTGGGGATTTTTGATTTTATAATTGATTTATGATGAATTGATGTTTCAAAGTTAAGGTAAATCATTGATACATGTTAGAACATTAATTAGGATTACTGTTTTGGTGTTGGGGTTGAGATATTTTGAGGTTTTGGGACTGAAATTTTGAGGAATACGAAGTGGGAATAGTAAAACGTAACAGGTCTAGCCAAACCTTGGAAAACCCTCATCTCATACGAACGCGATGGAGTCTCGCTCAAATGAGAAACATAGTTGTTAAAACGAGCTGCTATATCATTCGAACGGCAGGTCCCAAAAAAACCCAAAAATTCTTATTTTTCCCCAAATCATGTTACATAGTTAGTTAAGTGAGGAAAACAACCATGTACTGATATTATCTTAGTGCAAAATTATTTGGGAAGCATTCCTAGGATAATACTTTAAGGATTGAATAGGTGAATTAAGCTTGGAAATTTTGAAAGTGTAAATAATCAAGTTGATTGCATAAGGAGTAAAGAGAAGTATACTACGTGTAGAAAGATAAATATGGGTTGGGTGAATACCTAAATTTTTATAAGGCTTAGGGAATGCCTATTATTTTTTGATTATTCTAATTGTGTGTATAAGCATACCTACACTGCTTGCTATCGGGAGGAGGTATCGCGCAGTGGACAATATTATCCTGGGTGACCCAATGGGGGGGATATTTGACTTATACCCAGAGCATATGAACTTGGATACGTGCTATTTGTTACGTAGGATAGTTTTGATTGTTGAATGGGAGCATAGGTATGTGCGTGACCCATTTAGCTGGTAAATAGGCTCGCCTCCAATATTTGTGTTATGAGATTTATCGTTTGTGAGAGATGCCAAACCAGTTGTCCTTTATGCAGCGAGTGATGCACCGGGATGCGATAGCAGAGTATGCATTGCCTCAAGTGGTCCTAACCAAGGGGCGCATGATTTATATATATATATACTAGGTGTAAACCCACGCGATGCACGGGTGAGGCTATTGGTGACAGTCGATCTAATGTTTAAGTTAAAAAAGCGTTTAACAACAATTGACTTGAAATATGGACCTCAATATTTTATAGATTTCATAAAAAATAGACTATCATTAGAAAAGATAAAAAAACTTGCACAACAAATTGGATAAAATCTCACAATTAAAAACATGTATATGTCAAATCTAACTTCCAATAAATGATAGAACTAAAATTCATACCAGTAGACAACCAAATTGATCACCCCATATTAAATCAAAGTACCCCTCGAAAAATTGTTCCTTGAAAAAATGAAAATTCAAAAGATATTCTTCTAGAAAGTCAAATTTCAAATCCTCTAACATAGTTTCAAGATGATTTCCCTCTCCTATAAAAACCAAATATAGGAAGCCTGTAAAAATTATTCACTACTTAAATATATACCTATGTGATATTGACAAAGATATATGCTTTAAACATAAAATCCACATTAAACATTTTTATGTTGATTGATTATTATTCTCAAATCTAAGAAGAGTGAAGTAAAAGATTACAATTGAAAGAAAAATAAACAAACATAAAAATAAAAATCAGATTTATGAAAAAGAGTGTGTTTTTTAACTTGCGACCCTACATTTTATAACGATATTTATGTTTATATCCGACTTTTTTATTATTTGTGATTTCCCTTCATTATTAGTAAAATATGTTAGTTGCTATCAATTTTTTTAGAAAAAGACCTCTTACCCCAATTTTCATTCAAAACAATATAAAAGTTAAAAAAATGAAAACATATTTAAAAATCCAAAAATTATAGAAAAATAGTTAAAAATTATAGAAAATATTTTTGAAATGTGAAATTAATGAAAATAAATATAAAATAAATAAAACTAACAAAAAATAGTTATAATAATGAAAATGCCTAAAGTGAATATTACCTAATTTAAAGATAAATAAAAAGACTTGTAAATATAGCCATAGCCATAAACTCAACCTTAGGTTTATATAAAATTAATCATTCAAATTGGAATAAAAAAAATGAACGATACTATGAATTACCTTTACATAAACAGAACAGTCGTATAATTATCGTGTGCTTGTTGGAAAGTGGTATTGTTTTGGTAAATAGAGGGTTATTCTCCATAACTTCCATG
Source organism: Sambucus nigra (assembly GCA_949130495.1). NCBI lineage: Eukaryota > Viridiplantae > Streptophyta > Magnoliopsida > Dipsacales > Adoxaceae > Sambucus > Sambucus nigra. The sequence continues at coordinate 328,337,322 of OX422217.1, read as the reverse complement.
GAGGTAAACTCTAACCTTAGGGGCACCTCAGGAAAGGAAAAGGAGATACCACTTCTCTCTTCAAAGTAATATCAGGAATAAATCTATTATTGACCAAATCAAGAAGATATTTGACCATATACCAAAATAGTAACAAAAATCCACTTCATCCATATGTGAAACATTCTTTTGACATTATGTCAACCACCATGAAAACAAACACCAAATAAAGACACACCGTACGATGAGTATGGAATTACCAGTATTGCAATTATCTAGAAATTATAAATCACACAACAAATTGATTTCATAAGAATTGGCGAAACATATAAACAACCAACTTCAACCCAAAATCCCTCCAGCATCCTACTCCCTCAACCCATTTTTCGTTACCTATGATGTTCCAACTTCCCCCCAATAACTTTCCAAACTACGGTTAAAAATACAAACCTCCAGCCATTAATCCCTTAGACCCACCTGCTTCACCTCTCTACTCGAAACCAATCGACCCACATGATCCACATCCAATTTAATTGACCAATAAACCAAACACTGATCCATTTTAAGCCAACCAAACTCGGTTCCCCAACCCGAACCAAAACCCAACTCCCCTTCCATACCTACAAAATAGGAACTCCCATATCCTCTGTCCAAACCCAAGTGCCTATCCCTATGACTCATCAATGGCAGTTTAGGAACAGTAAGAGTTAGATAAGAATAGATAGAGAGAAGAATATGAAAATATTTAAAGATGGATGATTAAATAAAAATCTTTTAAGTTGACAAATATTAAAGGGGGGAGAGAGTAGAGGAAGAGGCAAAAGCATATCAGGTTTCTACTCTTATATTCGGTTTCTACTATTTTTGATAACTGAAAATGGATATCAATAGGATTGAGGGGAATTTTAGTCTGTATTTGTTGGGTTGGAAAGGGGGTTATCATTTGGGACCTGTTTTGAGAGAAAGCCATTGATTCCTTGCCGAGTTATTTATTTTTCAATTATACCTAATATATGTAAGAAGTGAGTATACCAAATGGGAAAGTGAAGTGTTTTTTTCGTACAAATTTAGGACACTATGAATCAACTACAATAAAGATGCATAGATAAAAGGAGAAAAAGAGATGAACAGTTGTATGGTAGAAAAAGGGAAGTTTAGAATATTAATGTCCTTGAAACTGAAATGGCAGATAGATAAAAGGAGAAGATGCAAGGTTTGAGCGAGAAATGAGATAATGAGTTGCCACATGATTTTGTAGATGGATTAAATGGGAGGACAGAGAAAGAAAAAACTCACATTTTAATGGATGCTTACGTGGACATCCTGAGCATTGAGGACATTAAATTGCTTGTATAGCATTTGATAGTAGTATATAGACGTATACGGATGGTCTGACTATATATATATATATATATATATATATATATATATATATATATATATATATATATATATATAGTACTGCTCTTGTGCATACCAGTTCTAATTTTAAGAGTTAGGACTAGACATGTGTCACCTAGCGGTGAGAGCTTATAATTTCTAGGCTCACCGCCAGATGACCCATGTCCGGTCCGCACTCTTAAAATGCGAACTGGTATGCACAAGAGAAGTACTGTATATATATATGTATATATATATATATATATATATATATGTATATATATGTATATATATATATATATATATACATATATATATACATATATATATATATATATATACATATATATATATATATATATATATATATATATATTTGTGAAAAATCCAAATGTGTGAAATTAGCAAATATGTGGTAAACAAAGTAACTTAAAGGGATAAATTATTTACTACTAGAACAATGAATATCAAATGAAGTTAATTAGAATAAAGTATTAAGTAACGTATTGTATGGGCGATACAAGATTCTCTTACAAGCCATAGTTAGTAGTATATGTCTATGACCTAGTTGGGAATATTACAGATGACTAGATTAAGGTACACGTACGCTAGGTGTGCACATTAGTGGAGGGGTGAGGATCTCAGGTGAGTGTTCGGAACTAATATGCACATAATAATTGCATTAATGCAGTTTTAAATACTTGCTTAAACAAATATTTTTACAAATCGGACTCTAAACAGTTTCTTGTTATTTCTCTTCTCTTTTGCTATATATATATATATATATATATATATATTATACCAGGTGTCCAGCCACAGGGTCACCACCAGACTTAGACGCGTGGATCATTCGACGAGCTGCAGCTATTGTGGAAGCTGTAGGTTATTGATATTAGACGCTTTTATCTTTTCATTCAGTTCCTAGTTCAGGCATTTTAGTTAGGGCATGTGTCACCCGTTTCCATCTTAATTATTGCAGAGATTGTTTTTTCTCAATAGAATTTCTTTTCCTGTTGGATTGAGTATTATGATTCTATTGGTTTTAGACTTTGAACTAGAATGTTTCATCCAGTCTCATTTTTTTTTCGTATTTGATTCGTGTTCAGTATTTATTCTGGTAGAATGTGAATAGTTTATATCTTAAAGCATGGAAATTATGAATAGATTAATGGGAAATAATTGAATGGAAAATGTTTTTACACAGCTTAATTATTTATTAGGTGATTAATAATGAAAATTATTTTTCGATAGTGATATTAAGAATGAACCAACCAGACACTTTGATTTAATTTAATAAAGGACTGATCACCCGATATTTAATTAGGTGGGGTGTCACAGGTGGTATCAGAGCATCAGGTTCAAGTGTCCTTTAGGATCGGTACGACTTACTATGTTTTTCGCTTAGCATTCTTTGATATAGAGCCCTATTTTTAGGACTATTGTACTCTTATTTACGTGTTTACGCCTTCAACTATTTGAGATTTAATAATAATTATGGACTAATAAGAATCCTTTCTTGTTTCAGATTCCTACGAGACGAGCCTCGAGGAACAAAAATGCCCAGCAAGAGCAACCAACAGCTCAGGCTCAAGGAATGATTAACGCAGCTGACGTTGCCGCCAATGTTGCTAAGGCGGTAAATGCAGCCTTAGCGGTGGTTCAGCAGGCCCCATCTTAGGTTCAGGCTGTGGCGCTAGTTCCATCTCAGTTTCCCACTGCATAGGAAATGGTCAGGGATGCTTTTCAGAGGGCACATCGCCCAGAGTTCTGAAACGGTTCTGACATCACCATAGAGAGCCAATGGAAGAAAGATATCCAGAGGCATCTTCGCATGTACGAGTGTACCGACATTTAAAGGCAGTTACTGGCTTCTTACAAGCTAGTTGGGCCACTTTACAGTGGTGGGAGTCCAATACTACTTTAGAGCAGAGGGACATCTTATCTATTCAGAGCTTTTGGGTGCGATTTAATCGAAAATATTGTCCCTCTGCCGTGCAGAGAGAGATGAGGCGGAGACTATTGAATCTGAAGCAGGAGGGTATGATAGTGGCAGAATACGAGGAGGAATTTATGAGGCTGCTTACTATAGTGCCAGATGAGTCACCTACTAAAGAGAAAAAAATTATGATATTCATGGATGGATTGACCTGGAGGATTCGTTTGCATCTCATAGGTAATCTGTCATTGGGTACCTTCACTGATGTACTCAATGTCACTCTATTACATTGCCAGGACCATCGCTTCAATCATCATGGGAGCAAACAAGTAGGGGAGTCCAGCCAGTAGGGTCAGACAGGAGGTAGTAGTGACGGTGGGACACCATCAGCTCAGGGGCAGGCCCGTTAGGGTGAGCAGAATTCCCACCAGGGGGACCCTACTAAGCAATTTTGATCTGGAAATCCTAGGCTGGAATATGGAGGTTATAGGTAGGGCCAATCTAGTCAGCATGGCTAATAGGGCCAACATTATTCTCAGCATGGCCAACAGTAGGGCCATTTGGGCCAACAACGGCATCTACAAGGCCGCCAGGGCCAGTGGAGGGGTGGCAATGGCTACCAGGGCAGAGGCTAATAGGGACAGAGGGGAGGTAACTTCAGTGGTAGGCATTTCTCTAATGGAACGACTAGCCATAGGAATCAGGATTGCCCCGAAAAGGGCAGGTTTCCCCAGCAACAGGGTGCCCAACAAGATCCCCAGAGATCGGCTTACCAACACCAGCATAGGTCCCAACTTTGCCATTACCCCCGATTCAGTAGGGACAACTATAGTATGGACGTGTTTATAATGTCCACCAGGCAGCACCCCAGCAGGCACCACCCACAGTTGAGGGTAAGTTTACTATCCATGGTACTATGGGGTGCATTTTATTTGACACGGGTGCTTTGCACTACTTTATAGCTACTAGTTTTGCACGGTCCATTGGGTTTTTAGCCACAACATAGAGTACAGTGACTAGTGTAGACTAACCACTGGGTAGTGGGTCTTTGATTTTCTTTATATACCAGGGGTTAGGTATAGAGATTGGGAGTTTGATTTTACCTGCGGATATGTTAGTCCTAGATATGCATGAGCATGACGCCATTATTAGCATGGATTGTCTTACATCTTATAGAGCCATGATATATTGTTATAGTATGACTATTACCTTTGCAATACCGGTCCAGGAGATGTTTTTGGTGGAGATGACTCGCCCTGAGGGAGGATCGTCCACCCACCTATATTACATAGAAGAGGAGACCTCTAAGGACATGGTGATTCCTCTTGACTTGATTCCTATTGTTTGAGAGTTTTTCAATGTGTTCTAGGAGATACCGGGACTATCGCCTAGTCAAGCGATAGAGTTCGTTATAGATTTGATGTCGGGCACTCGGCCGATAGCCTGCGCACCATACCGTATGGCTTGAGCGAAGATAAATGAGTTATGGGTTCAGATTGAGAAGCTGTTGGGATAGGGCTTCATCTGTAAAAGTACCCCACCTTAGGTTGGTCCTGTTCTGTTTGTAAAAAGAAGGATGGTTCGTTAAGGTTGTGTGTGGACTACTAAGAGTTGAAGAAAGTCACGATACATAATAAGTATTCGTTTCCCCGAATCGATGATTTGTTCGACCAATTGAGAGGAGTTTCTTTCTTCTCAAAGATAGATTTTAGGTCGAGATACCATCATCTACGAATTAGGGAGAAGAATGTGTCGAAGACTACTTTCTTGACGAGGTATGGGTCCTATGAGTTCCGAGTCATGCCGTTTGGGCTGACAAATGCCCCATCCATATTCATGGACTTAATGAACCGGGTGTTCAGAGAGTTATTAGATCAGTTTTCATTGTCTTCATTGGTGACATCCTAATTTATTCCCAGACTGAGGAGGAGCATGCCGAGCATTTTAGATGAGTTCTTCAGACTCTGCGAGAGCATCAGTTGTATGCCAAGTATGAAAAGTGCGGATTTAGGATGCGAGAAGTGAAGTTTTTGGGTCACGTTGTGTCAGAGTTGGGGATATTAGTGGACCCAAGCAATGTATCAGCGGTTAGGGAGGGGGGACATCCCACGACACTAATGTAGGTGCGTAGTTTCTTAGGGTTAGCTGGGTATTATAGGCGATTCATTCGAGGGTTCTCAAAGATTGCGGGCCGATTGACAAATTTGACTCGCAAAGGGGTGAAGTTCGTTTGGGATGATGCGTGTCGGTTAGCTTTCGATGAGCTAAAGGATAAGTTGACTTCAGCACCAGTTCTTGCTTTACCCAGGCCAGGAGTGGAGTATTTGGTGTATACTGATGCCTCTCTACAAGGACTAGGCTATAGCTTATGCCTCCCGTAAGCTTAAGCCTCACAAAAGGAATTACCCCACCCACGACTTGGAGTTAGTAGCAGTCGTGTTTTCCCTACGGATATGGAGACACTACTTGCTTGGGGAGAAATTTTCCTGTTCACAGACCACAAGTAACTGCAATACTTATTTACTCAGCGGGAGTTGAACATGCATCAACGTAGGTGTCTAGAGTTTGTGAAAGATTACCAGTTCGAGATACAGTATCATTCGGGGAAGGCTAATGTAGTTGCTGATGCGTTTATCCATAGACCAGTAGGTGAGGTGGCAGAAGCGTGGAAGGCGAAATGGAAATAATTGGGACACCAGGATGCAGTGGCCCAATCCTTTATGTCCTTCATGACAGTCACGCCAGAGATTGTTATGAAAGTGATCCAGTCCCAAAAAGATGATTCATTTTTCTAGGACCAGATTGTGCAACTTCTAGCCAAAGGCTCGGAGTCTTACTCAGTGAGTTCATATGGAGGACTTAAATTCAATGGGAGGTTAGTGGTCCCGAACGGTGAGGATTTTCGTCATGCAGTAATGACATAGTCTTATGGATCCAGATTTTTGGTACATCCTGGAGGGGATAAAATGTACCAGGATATGAGAGGGCAGTACTGGTGGAGTGGGATTAGGAAAAACATTGCGGAGTTCGTGTCCAAGTGTGCCACCTGTCAGTTGGTAAAGTTGGACCACCAGAGACCGCCAGGATTACTTCAGCCGATGGAGATACCTACGTGGAAATGGGAAAGCATTTCCATGGATTTCATTACTAGGCTGCCTACTTCACAGTGAGGTCACGATTCTATATGGGTGATGGTGGATCGGTTGACCAAGGTAGCTCATTTTTTGTCGGTGCAGATGGACGACACTGTGAGAGGGTACTTTAGTTTATAGATGGAGGCTTGACCCCTTCTGAAGTATGGTGATGATAGGTTAATAAGCTAAAACATATGATTAGTGATAGAACACGCAAACACAAACTCAATGAAGATAAGACTTAGTTTAAACTCACAAATCCCTCGTGTATAACTCAGGAAAGTATTAAAGAAACTTAAAAGTAACTTAGCTAGAGGGAGAGAGACGTAAGCACCCTAGATACACCTTGGTAGGCAGGCAAACACACCAAACATTCTCAAGGATCCCTGTCACGTATTAAAAGCTTCGTAATAAATGACAATGACAGGTGAATAAGACCTCTGGTTTGTAATAAACCTCTATCTTTATTGTGTATTTTTTCTAGCAATAACTTCTTAAACTCCCAAAAAGATCATCCTCTCCTCAGGGATGGTTGGGGTCCTTAAATATCCCCCCCTTCACCATCCCCGAGTCAACTCAGTCATTAAAGACTATTAAAGACATCCCTCATACTTTATGTCACAACATTAAATACCTGATGCACTAGTTGTCACCACGTCATAAATATTAAATGCCAAGACATGCCTTTTGCCTAACCCCTGTGTGTTAGGGGCTATTATCGCATAGGTGGCTCACCAATTGCTTGACAACCCCAAATACCACGGTGGTTTACTTTTGTGCATGTCTGACATTGTTTATCTAGCTAGTGACATCACTACAGTAGATGTGACATTAAGTAGAGGGCTATTTGGTTCACAACATAACTCCCGATGGAACTCCAAGCTGCTCTGCCCGAGGTTCCACGATCAGGGTCCTTTGGTGTTTTACCAGGTGTATCTAAGATGGTAAGGACAAGACCCAATGGTGCCTCACTTCTTAATCATCCAAACCAAGTCCCTCTAAAGTTCCTGTGGTGAGGTCATTCGGTAGAGCATGAAAGCTCTCCCAAGCCTTGCCAAACCTGGTCTCTCGTGAGTACTGTTTGACCTCACACTAAAACTCATTATTATTCTTGTTACATCATTATAACCATTATAGCTTACAATCAATATAAACAAAGATACAATATGACTAATACAACAAGCTAAAATACAAGTTGTCACGCTGAGCTACTTCGCTTGAGCTGCCACGGTGCCTTAATCCCCAAAACACTGTTGCTAATGTGGAATTATTTCTAATCTTCAAAATTACCTCCAAGCGCCCTCTAGATTTGCCCCTTCGTGGAGAGGTTCATTGGATCAAGGAAAGTTTTCATGAAACTTCTCAAACCGATGGACCTTCTTTATGTGAAATAATTCTGGCCTCCTTTCCTTTGTTAGAACCACAGCGTTATAATCTCCAGGAAAAAGTAAAAATTCTCCTCGATGTACGTGAGCCGAAGCACTACAACTCGTTGGGGATTTGTCGAAGGCACATCGCCACTTTTTCCTTATACTGCGTTTTAACCGTTCTAGCTTTATTATTATTTAAAATTCTCCCGAAAGGCCTTCTACCCTTCTCAAATACTCGTTTTGATTCTTGGCAAGTGAGATTCTCCCTTGTAATGCCTCACTATGTTTGAAAAAGCATAAATTCTCCTTGATGTAGCTGAGTCACCATTTGAACAACGTTTGAACTTGTGATGAGGGGGCATTGTAGCTTTTTTGAACCATTTGGGCATCTGTTCCGTTGGGCGTTATTGGATAAGTCTGACAAAAATTCTGGCGCCAAAACTCAAACTTACTAGAGAAGGCAACCCCTTCTGTTCCCTAGGAGTTGCTTCGTAAGTGAGGTGACACCGTCTTTTCAACCATCAGAACACTTCCCTAAGTGCCACGTGTTCATTTGAAATGATTATAGGCGGCTGTGCACGTGCGATGGTGGGAAACTCAAAAGACAGGTTATAAAAGCTTTAAACGTCTCTTTATATTTCAAACCCTTCTATTTCCTTCTTCTTCTTCATCAAGCTCTCGTATTTCCTTAGAGACAGAAACTCTATGCAAACTCAATTGTCTCCCAAGCTTTTTTTAGCTTCTTCCTTGTCTCCTCTTTTATGCCACATCCTGTGGTTGTGCACTTCCTTATACATTCCCAACCCTTATTTTACTGAGCTTTTTCGTATTTCTGTTGTCTATAATGGCCTCTTCAAGCAACCCTGCCACACTTGCCAGCAGTGCTTCACCTGCGGCCCCCATTGTCACCACCCCTCTGCCGCCTCATTGACTGCTGCTCGTCAAGAACAGTTGAGGTTCTATTATCGATCCCCCATTTTTAGCAAGGGTGATGACTTTGCTGGGTTTTATAAGAGTTGAATTTTTAATGCCAAGTATGATGCCATAACGATTGGTGATGAAGATGAGAGTATTGATGACTGGGGCTTTCTGACCCCCGAGGGGACTCTCCATTTTCGTCTTGAGCGAGGGGACTTCCTATGGTCCCACATCGATTTCAAAGGGCATGGGGGTTCTCCTGCTCACTTTGCTTCTTGGAACTCCCATATGAAGAGTTCCCATGCTGATACACTTGCTAAGATTAAGCTTCATCGGGCCAAGATCCAAAAATAATGATGTCCTTCCCGTTCTGGTATCTCGCTGGAACGTTACCACTCATACGTTCATTGCTGCATGGGGAAAATTTACAATAACGTTAGAGTACGTATGCGATCTCCTAGGCCTTGAGGCGATAGGCCATGAGCCCTATTCTGATGAAGCCCTGGATGCCCAAGAGACTGCTGACCATTTGGAGTTGGACCGTATATGCCAAAGGTGCATCGGTACTTCAAACAAAGCTACCTTCACTCCTCTTATCAGCTATTTCTTCAAGGATCCTTCTAAAGGTAGTTCCTTTGAGGCTGTCCCTGGACAAGGTACATCGCTAGAGCTTCCTACCTATATTTTTGTCATTTTTTCTCGCTTCTTTTTAACGGGAAATCCCAACGACCAGCCTCGAAGGGATCTCATCAACATATCCCTTCGTTTGGCAGGGAGTATCAAGCTCCCTATGGCTACAATGGCCTTGGGATCCCTCTACACATGGCTTGATAGAGGCCTTTTTGACATGGAGCGATCTCTGGGTCGTTAAAACAAGCCAATTTTGCTAACTGCATCCTATTTAGGGGCTTCCTTTATGTGCGCTTCTCAGACGTAGAAACCAAGACTAACTGTCCTCCCTCAGGGGAAACAATCCTACCCCCTCTCTCATTTGTTTACCACAAGAGGTAGAGCCGAAAGGAGCTGACCTCCTTTATCGATGACTTTTCAAGTTTTGTAATGAGGCCCTATGAGGAGGATATTTTTCTCTATACTTGTGATTTTTTCAAATATGGGGAAAGAGTGGTCCAGCCAACCACTGTAGACCTCATTACCGAAGACCCCACACTGGCCATTGTGTTTCTATTTTCACCAGGATACCTTCCCTCATACACTTAATGGGGATACACTAGCGAGCACTACAATCCCAACCGATGCAGATATCAATTTGTCTTTGATCAAGGGGCCCTCGCCCGGTGTTTCAATTATCTAACCCCATGGTGTCCTTTGGCGAGACATGTTCTCTATTCTCCTTAATTTCTGCATGGGGAGTGAGTTTCAGATTAGCTGGGCGAGTCACCATCCCCAGCATCACCGGGCAAGGGTACGTGACACCTCTATTTGTGATAAAGTACTGGCTGAGGCAACTGGCCCAAATTGCTAAATTCATCGAGGGGGATCCCGTGTATCCTCAAGTTATTTCATTTTCTGCCCTGGAGCTAGGGTTAAAGGGCAATTCCGTTATCGGGGTTGAGTTCCCTCTAAGCCAGACCCCCAAAGAACCTCCCACTTAACTTACTCCATACATCCCCATAATCCATGTTGCCATGCCCAAACCCAAGTCTGTTGCAGCTCCTAAACAAACTGTACCTTTGACCGAAGCTGTAACGGGAGAAGGGCCTTCTAAGTCGCCTATTAAGAAGGCCAAGAAATACAAGTTTAAGGAGGCTAAGGCCCAGGTTCAAGCACAAACTCCTTTGTAGGCATTCCCAATTGCCTCCATTCCCCGTCCCATGTCTCCAGAGATGGATGAAGAGCTAAGGAGGCAGGTGCAAGCTGGAGTCGACATAATACATGTTGAGTTTCAATGGCGCCCTATTGCCGTTCCTTCTCCGGTTGAATTTATCGTGATCGTGGTTGATACCACGAAGCCAACGGTAAAAAGGAGAAGAAGGATGAGGAAACCTGAAACTGGTGGTGCAACGGGATCCAGGAAGAAAATGCTGGGTACCAAGACCCAAAAGAGACAAACACTCGAGAAACCTCCATCACCAGTTCCCTTTGCTGCTGCCTCCTCGTCGCCTTCACCAGTAATTGTAACTTCTCGTTCTCCCTTTGGATCTGAGGTATGTGTGCATTCTTTATTTTGTTTTATTCCCCTTCTCCTAAGGTGTGTTGCATCTGCTCATTTCTTAATAAGAAAATGTTTTGGTGGAGGGAGTGGAAGAAGAAAGGCCCTGTGCCCCCAGCCCCCCATAAGCTGCTTCGTGTGTGTGCGTGGGGTGTTTCTCCATCAGACACTACGCTTCCCTGTTCCCCCTTGATAATTCTGACCTAATCTCGCCATTCATCCTCGCAACGGGCTAAAGAAGCTGCGACAGAGGCTGCCACCATTGAGTCTGCTGAAGTGGCTGGGCAACCAGAGGAAACTATTGCTGTCTCCTCCGAGTTGCCATCGGAGAAAGATGTGTCTCTGCCCCTTGTCGTGGTCGAGGAGAGTGACCCGCAGGTAAATTTCTTTCCAAGTCTTATATCTTTTATTTTTTCATCTTATTTTATCTATCATCTCTAACATGCTGGGCCATTTTAGGTGGAAGTGGCATCACTGATATCTAACATTCTCCTTTCGCCTGTATTGACAAGACCCCTTACTGCGATTCCTCTTTTTGGTGCCATAACGGGGGTAAGTTAGATGCATTCCTACCTCTTATTCTTTGTGTCCGCTCTTGCGTCTGACACTTGGTTTTACATTTGCATCTTTCTCTAAGTCTCTCTCTAAGTCTCTCTCAATATAATATATATATATTATACCAGGTGTTCAGCCACAGGGTCACCACCAGACTTAGACGCGTGGATCATTCAACGAGCTACAGCAGTTGTGGAAGCTGTAGGTTATTGATATTAGACGCTTCTATCTTTTCATTCAGTTTCTAGTTCATGCATTTCAGTTAGGGCATGTGCGCCTATTTCCAGCTTAATTATTGCAGAGATTGTATTTTCTTAATAGAATTTCTTTTCCTATTGGATTGAGTATTATGATTCTAATTGTTTTAGACTTTGAACAGGAATGTTTTATCCAGACTCATTTATTTCCGTATTTTATTCGTGTTCAGTATTTATTCTGGTGGAATGTGAATAACTTATATCTTAAAGCATGGAACTTATTAATGGATTAATGGGGAATAATTAAATGGAAAATGTTTTGACACTTAGCTTAATTATTTATTAGGTGATTAATAATGAAAATTGTTTTTCGACAGTGATGCTAAGAATGAACCAACCGAACACTTTGATTTAATTTAATAAAGGACTGATCACCCGGTATTTAATTAGGCCGGGTGTCACAATGTCTGAGCGACGATGGGAGGATATTACTACCCTCATTTTTGAGCCCTCCGAGAAGCAGGAGTGGAGATCGAAGAAAATCTTCCCCGGACAAAAGTTGAACCGAAGAAAGCATCCGGACAGTTCACTCCTAAAACGTATGAGAAGCCTACAAGTGACACAGTTTCAACCATCAATAACATTTCTAAGCCTGCCACTTAATTGGCACAATAAAGTTTCCCTAACCGAGCCAAGAAGGAATACATCGAGCTTCACGCTCCCCTCTCCAAAGTTTACCATACCCTTTTAAGCCGAAATCTCATCAATGCGTTGGACCCTCGTCCATTACCAAACCCACTTCCCAAAAATTTCAAACTAGATGCCCATTGTGACTTTCACCAAACTTCCGGCCATACCACTTTTCAATGTTTCCATCTCGAAAATGTAATCTAAGGACTGCTTGATCTAGGTATCATCCCCCCACCAGCCAATCCTAAACCAAACACTACTTACAATCCACTCCCAAATCATACAAATGCCATCTTCCTAGAGGAAGGCCCAAAATTTGACCCATCTACCCAGATCGTACCCAACAAGTCACCCATTATACCCATATATTCTGCTAAACCTCTCCACATTTGCCATATTTTCTCCTACACCCTACTATTTTTGTCAATCAGGCTCTGTCACTCCTTACTAGAGCATTGATTGTTGTTCGTACCCGTTCGAGAGGAAAAGATATGGAATTATCAGTAGTATTGAACAATCTTTTAGAATTCGGGCTGAAGTTTCACTCCAATATGACCATTGACTGCTAGAGATTCATTAAACTGTTCTAGGAAGCTCAAAAATGGGCTTGAGAGTCAAATAGTTAGGTGGTACCTACCGATGAAGTCAATTTTGATGATATCGTCCAGATCATGACAGACTTATTCCGACAGACCGGTGAAATTTGCAGCGTCTCTGAGCTACTTGATGCTTTGAAGCTACAAGGGCACTTGGTCCCTTCATTTCTACATCTCCTCGTAGAATGGGAGGATCTATATAAAGATTCCACTGAGGTTGTAGATTGTATTGTGTTTTCATGGAAGGATGATGTCTTTGCCACTAGATGGGGGGACGAATTCGATGATTCAGATGAAGATCAAAGCCCAGAAAAGACTAGCGCGATAGACAACATATGTGGAATGATATTATTTGAGGAGCTTCTAGGAGAAATCAACAAGGTGGATGAACAACTCGAGAGCGATGAGGAAATGGGGTTTCTATTTTTCCCCTCTTTTGTGAACCATATGGATAGATCAGGGAGGCATTACCTGTGACACCCCTCTTAATTAAATACCGGTCGATCAGTCATTTATTATAATAAATTGAGATTTCCATTTGGTTCATTCTTAGCATCACGGTCAGAAATCGTATTAATTACTAATCACCTAAATGATTAATTAAACTAGTGCAAAATTTATCTTTCATTAAACAGATAAATAAACATGCGAAATATAATCAACTAGTAATCTAATCGCACCATCAATGAGTATGAAAATAATTTTAAATAAATAAATAAGAAACTGGTCGAATAAACCATCGGTTATAAATCCAAATTCAACAATAAATAAATAAAACCGAAACCAAATCCGAAAGTAAATGGGAAACACGCCCTAACTGAAACTATAACTGAAACGATATCCCTAAACTAGGAATGAAGAATATATGCGTTTAATCCAATCTCCTGCATGCATCCATATATGCCGCAGCTACGTATCCATGGAATAGAATCTCAAGTATCGCGTCCCAATGGAAGGACACCTAAAAGGTTTTGAAAATATTTTGCAGAAAGGATAAGAACCCAAAACAATTTGAAAATATTTTGCAAGTAATTAAGATTTTAATAATTAAAATGCATCAATGCTTTTGATATTTATGCTAGTGTCGCACTCACTTGAGACAATACGCACCCCTCAACTGTTGTGCACACATATTGCTTCCCTTATAATTTTTCTAGCTATACTACCCCATCTAACTAGCCTTGTTATAACCTCTACTTGAAACCTTACTCTAGCCTGAGTAACGTTTTCTAATGATTGATAAGTTATTTCTCACGTTAACTTAATTTATCATTTTTATTAACTATATAATAATTTTACTAGTTATATAAATAATACCATTTCACTCCAAGTATTTCACTCGTATAAATTTATCAACACTATTATATACGTATAAATATACTACACATCACACATATGTTGTATATAGTATCCATCCTCCCGAGTAAGAACTCACTGGTTGCTTTTTCTAAAATGCTATCACCCCAGGTATACTCATCCACCCGAAAACCTCGACCCGATTATCTCCCCGAGTTAGTGAAACGAAAGTAAACGTAGTGGAGGCGGCCATAGTTCCCCCGGTTGTGAGAACGAATCATACCCAAAGTGTCACACCCCCGAAAAGAATCACAAAATATATATACTGGACGGCTATGACCTGGGGATTATACTCGCCCTGCATTCACTAACTAGGAGATTCACCCACATCGCGCAACCTCTTGTGATAGAACTAGAGGGGTACGTATTTATGAAATATATACACTAATATTAAAAGAGCACACAATAATTATATATACACTATTGTACTTTTTGTGTATATATAGTTATATTTAAACCCGGCTAATCCGTGTCTAACTCCCTTAGCACTAGCCTAAAATATCTGAATCGATTTACCGACTCTAACTTAATTAATTTGCACATTAATTAATATATTAAAATGGCGCCACACAACCAAAATGCCCGTACACATTCCCTTGGCATGTGGTTTCTTATTTAGAATTTATCATTCCAAATTCCATACATTAAGTTTTGCCCCTTTGTCTCTACATAAATTAATTATAATTATCCCCCTTTTTATCTCCCTGAATAGTTAAGAACATAATTTTCATATGAAACCATTCTAAACCATCAATTTTTTACCCAAACAGAGAGCAACCAAAATTGGGTCTGGCCCACCCACGTCACTTGAACGACCCACTATGTCGTTCAAACGATAGGTGGTGTCGTACAAATGAAAGCCTAGGTCCCTCGAGCGACCTCCTGGGTGTTTTCTCTCTCTTCTTCTTCCTTCACAACCATTGATGAAAACTGAAACCTCTTTCCCTAGATTTCTTTACTGTAAAAGATTTAATACCCAACGCATTCTAATAAATTTTAAACTCCCAAATCCATTATCAACCATTAATACCGAATGATTTTCCAGATATTCACAATACATGATCCCAAATTTCATTAACCTAATTACAAAGGATTTATAATACCTCCATCTAAATTTGATTTCACTAATCATCAATATAAGGAGATAATTTATGGGTTTAAAAATCATGGATTATAATTCCCAAATAGTACACTTTGAGATATAAATTTTTCCTTAAAAAGTTATACACCTTTTGCTCCATAAATTCTAAAAGACAATTTATGTATCAACCCAACCCAAAAATAATGGATTTTATCACACCAATATGATATGAATTGAAGACTGGAATTTGAATTAAAAGAAAACTAACCACTTGCCTTTTCTAGCTCGTAGAGTTTGAATTCCTTTGGTGTAGATGGTGATTCCACGAAGAACACACAAATTTCCTGTTCATTGTCTCCCAAAATTCTCCCTTCTTTCTCCCTCTTTTGTTCTCTATAGACTAAGGTTTTTCCTTTTGAGTTGTGTCTGTCACAATTCCTTTAATTTGGGTTTTATGATATTTTTCTTTTAGAGTTGTGTTTACCCTAAACTCTCAAATTTTGGTTTTCTAAAGTGAATCCCGAAATTATGCTTGTGGGCTAAGATAAAATGTCCCAAACACCTTCGTGTGGGCCCAGTCCCGAGTACATTATTTTGACTATTTTGACCCATTTACTACCCTCGAGTACACTTTTTTGACTATTTTGACCTATCCGGAATCAACTGTGCACTCACAATTGTTATCCAAATTATTTTACTAAAATTCCTATCTCGACCTCAATATAGTCTATGTGCGACTCCCGCTTGAGATATAATAGTTTCACATCACTATTACCCACTAAGACGTAAATTAGTTATTACTATTCACTTAGTAATTTATATTTCGTAAATATTAACCATTTACTCTCCCAATTAATATTTAAATAAATTCACAATAATTAATTCACTTAAATTATGACACGTAAGTAACTTAAATTAACCGAATTAATTAAATATATAATGCTTACAAATACGGGGTGTTACATACTTTCCCCCTTACAAATGAATTTTGTCCCCGAAATTAGGTTATATTTATAGTGAATAACTCCAGACACTACTCTCGCATGTCATCCTACCGCTCACATGTCGACTCATCAGCACTATGATGTCCCCACTAGACTCTGACTAGTGGTACCACCTTAGATCGCAGCTTATGATCACTACGATCCAGAATAGCCACAAGTATCTCCTCATACGAGATGTCTGGCTGCAAATCAATCTCCTCGAGTGGGACATGCCAAAGATCTCTCTCACTCCTTCGATATTTCTTCAGCAAAGCCATGTGGAACCCGTCATGTATCCCCTAAAGATTCTCCCGTAAACCCACTTTATATGCCACTGGCCCCACTCTCTCAATAATAAGGAAGGGTCCCATGTACCTCGACGCTAGCTTACCATTCTTTCCAGAACTCATAACTCCCTTCATAGGAGACACACAAACCAACATCTGGTTTCCAACCTCTAACTCAACGTGTCTCTGATCTGCGTCGGCATAACTCTTCTGCCTATCCTGAGCTATACGAATACGTCCCCGAATTAGCTCAATCTTGGCAGAAGTATCATGTATCATCTATGGCCTTAATAACTTACTATACCCACCTCTAGACAATAGGCAGTCGAATGACAAGGCCTCCCATAAAGTGCCTCAAATGGTCCCATGCCGACAGTGAACTGGTAAGAGTTATTTATTGTACGCGAACTCTACCAATGGAAGATATCTCTCCCATCCTCCTCCAAAATCTAGGATGAACATCCTCACCATATATTCAAGCATCTAATTAATCCTCTCAATCTATCCATCCATCTGTGGATGATATGCGATACTCAATCGCAAGTCTGTGACCAAGGCCTCTTGAAAGCTCTGCCTAAAGTGAGACACAAAGATTTTTGTCTCTATCGGAAAAAATGTTAATCGGTAACTCGTGCTGACTAACTATCTCTGTAATAAAAAACTTTGCCTACTACATCATCTCAAAATTGGTGTAGATAGGAAACAAATAGAACACCTTAGACAACCGATCCACTATCACCCAAGTGGATTCGTGACCTCTCTGTGATGTCGACAGCCCCGTAATACCGTCCATCAAAATGCTCTCCCATTTCCACACGAGAATCTCTAGCGCTTGTAGCATCCCCGAAGTCCTATGGTGGTCTACCTTAACCAACAGACAAGTGACGCACTTGGAGATAAACTCTACAATGTATCATTTCATCCCTGATCACTAATATTGTCTCTTCATGTCCTAGTACATCTTATCCCCATCAGGATGTACCAAGAATCTTGAACCATAGAACTCAGTCATCACGACATGCCTTAAATCCTTATATTCAGGCAAAACTAATCTCCCATTAAAATGTAGGCCTACTTTTTAGCTAATCGAGTAAGACTTTTCACCCTTGGTTAGTAACTGTTGTACTTTTTCCTGACAGTATTGATCCTTCGCTTGTGCTTTCACTACCCGCATGATAATCTCGAGAGTGATAGATAATATTTCCTTGCATGCTCTGGCAACCTCATACACATATCAGATCTCACTCCACTTCTCCTTCCAGACGTTAGCTAATTCCATAGTGGGTCTTCGACTCAACGCATCTGTAATAACATTAGACTTACCAGGATGATACTGTACATCAAAATGGTAATCCTTCACTAATTGTAGCCACCACCACTGCCTCATATTTAGGTCCTTCTGTGTGAAAATATATTGAAATGACTTTTGATCCGTGAATAATGTAAACTTCTCCCCTAACAGATAGCGTCTCCATATCCTCAGGGAAAATACCACTCTTGCTAACTTAAGATCATTGGTGGGGTAATTCTTCTCATGGGGCTTAAGCTTCTGTGATGCATAATCTATGTACTACTCCTTGTACTATAATATACCCCCACTTCCCTGTAAGGATGCATTTTTATAGACCTGGTACTCCACCCCACTCCTAGGCAATGCAAGTACTGGCACTAACATCAACTTATCCTTTAGCTCATCAAAGGCTGACTGATAATGGTTGCTCCACACAAACGGTACCCCTTTTTGAGTTAGGTTCATTAATGTACCCACAATCGTCGAGAATACCTTAATGAAGTGGAGATAATAGCCGCCCAACACAAAAAAGCTGCAAATTTCTGTCAATTTTGTGGGCAGTCCCCATTCCCTCACCGCCGATACTTTGCTCGCTGTTTCTTAGGGTTAGTCGGGTACTACAGACGGTTTATTAGGGGATTTAAGAAGATTACAGGTCCATTGACTAATTTTACTCGCAAAGGTGTACCTTTTGTCTGGGATGACGCTTGTCAGTTGGCGTTTGATGAGATGAAGGACAGGTTAACTTTAGCACCCGTACTCGCACTTCCTAGTGCAGGAGTAGAGTATTTTTTTTCATGAACTCATCTCTATAGGGACTTGGGGGTGTGTTACATCAAGAGGGACATGATATAACGTATGCTTCCTGTAAGATTAAGCGTCATGAGAGGAATTACCCCACCCACAACTTGGAGTTAGCGACAGTTGTGTTCGTACTGCGGATTTGGAGACACTATTTTCTGGGAGAGAGATTTTGCCTATTCACAGATCATAAGTCCCTACATTATATGTTCACTCAGAAAGATTTGAATATGCCTCAGCGTATTTGGCTTAAATTTGTGAAAGATTATCAATTTGACATCTTGTATCACTCGGGAAAGGCAAACGTGATGGCAAACACGTTGAGCCGCAGACCAGTAGGGTATGTAACTGAAGTGTGGAAGGAAAAATGGAAAGAGTTGGGACATCAGGATTCAGTTGCTCGATCATTTATGTCAGTCATGACCATCACCTCCCATATAGTCACAAGGGTGGTACATGCAGAGGCAGGAGATCTGTTTTGTCGGGATCAAATTATATAGTTATTAACTAGGGGAGAAGAGTCGCACTCCATTAGTTCAGATGGAGGTTTATGATTCAATGGGAGATTAATTGTCCCTAAGGAGTAAGATTTAAAACACACAGTGATGGCAGAGGCAAACGGGTCACAGTTTGCAGTAGATCTTGGAGGGGATAAAATGTACCAAAACATGTGACGACAGTACTAGTGGAGTGGGATGAAGAGAGACATCTTCGAGTTTGTTTCAAGGTGTATCACTTGTTAGTTGGTGAAAATGGGCCATTAGAAGCTGACATGGGTTTTACAGCCGTTAAAGATTCTGATGTGGAAATGGGAGAGCATTTCCATGGATTTTATTATTGGGTTACCTACTTCACAATGAGGTTGCCATTACATATGGGTGATAGTGGATTGTTTGACTAAGGTAGCTCACTTAATGTCAGTTCGGACTGGTTATACCAGGGATAGTATGCCCAGATTTTCATTGCTAAGATAGTGAGATTTCATGGGGTGACATTACATATTGTGCCCGACATGGATAAGATTTTTGTGTCTCGATTTTTAGAAGAGTTTTAGTAGCCTATGGGTACTGAGTTGTGGTTGAGTACGATTTATCACCTGCGGACGGATGGGAAGACGAAGATGACTAATCAAATATTGGAAGATATGCTATGGATGTGCATCCCTGATTTTGGGGGAGGTTAGGAACAATATCTGCCACTGGTAGAGTTTGTGTATAACAACTCCTACCGGTTAACGATTAGAATGGCACCATTTAAGGTGTTGTATGGTAGACCTTGTCATTCACCCACTTATTGGTTAGAGGTGGGGAAAAAAGCTTTTCGGGGCGGAGTGTCTTTAGGATACGTCGGCAAAGATTGAGTTGATTCGGAACCGTATACAGATAGCATAGGACCGACAGAAGATTATGTGGATGCTAAGCAGTACTTCTAGGAGTTTAATGTGGGGGATCAGGTGCATATATTGTATCTCCTAGGAAGGGGATAATGAGGTTCGAGAAGAAAAGGAAGTTGGTTCCAAGATACATGGGGCCATTCCCTATCATTGAGCAGATTGGTCGGTTGCATTCAGACTTGGGTTCCCGGAGAATTTGCATCAGATTCATTATGTATTTCATATTTATTCGCTGAGGGGCTATCTTCGGGATGACTTAGCTCACAATCACATTGCTTTGGAGGAGATATATTTGAAGCCCGATATTTCTTATAAGGAGAGACCGGTTGCTATCTTAGACCATATAGAGAGGAGACTCAGGTCGAAGGTAGTTCCACTTGTACGGGTTCAGTGGGGACATCATAATATCGACGAGTCCACCTGGGAGTGGGTGGATGAGATGCGTGAAAAAGTATCCAGAGTTATTCATACCGATTATTTCCTATTCTTAATTTCGGGATGAAATTCCATTATTAGGGGGAAGTATCTAACACCCCATAATTTTATTGATTTTTATATTTTGAATTAATTGGGATTAATTCAATTATATTTGAGAAAATTAATCCGGTAAAGTAAATATTAATTAGCAAGATAAGGTTTAATGTTTATTTATATTGAACATTACTTAGTGAATGAGTAATAATAATGACAAGGAAATATTATAATAGTCGTGTGTGATAAATACGACCGTTACATTAATTTAGTCAGGACGTGCACATTAGTCGTGTCAAGATTTGATATTATGAGATAAAAAGTAAATTATTGATCGGTTGTCCAAATGGATATTTCGAGTGATCCGAAGTGTCTAGAGGGGTCGAAATAGTCAGAAAATCACACTCGGGGGTTTAGTTTGTGTCCCGAGGTAATTTTTGGCCAAATCGATACCTCGGGAGGGTATTTTGGTCATTTGTACTTTTGAGGAAGGTAGGCCCATGAAAATTTTAAGTGTTTAACTTCTGGTGGAGTGAGGAAACTAAGGTTAGAAACTTGAAACCTACAGAGAGGCCATATGAGGAAGGAGAGAGGAGGTTCCAAAGCCATGATACACCATTCTTGCACCACAAGCACTACCGTTGCATGGATCGAGAAGAGAGGAACGTAACCATAAAAAATTTCTGCAGAGAATCATACCTCCATACCAAGGCAAGTATTTATCTTGATAAAATTATGAAAGATATACCATCCATGTTAGATTAGGATGAATTATATCACATATGCATGAATGTTGATGTTTATTTGGGAGGCTTTAATCTTATTTTTGGGCAGAATTAATGCTAGATGTAATTCCTTACACAAGTAGAACAAATCTGATGCATTAACATGTTGAAATTATGAAGAACTGAGTTTATGGGGAAATTCTTGAGCAAGATAATATTATAAGGTTTTATAAAATTTAATGTTGGTTAAATTCTATTTAAAGGATTTTATTGATGATTTAGTGATGTATTTACATTAGAAATCATTGGTATATGTTGGATTAATGTTTTGTAAACTTGTTTGGGAGGTTGGGTTAAAATCATGGAGTTTTAGAAGGATAACAATGGTGTAAAAATCATAACAGCGAAGGAGATGAAACCAAGTATAGCGAACCAGTTTGCATGTACACCCAAATTGGTTTGGCTATACTTTCGAACCAGTTCACATGTCCCCTCGAACTAGTTCGAGGGACCTGGCATTTCTGAAATTTATTTTTTGTTTAATTTTGATAGGCTTGAGTTGATGATTTCCTTCCAAATAAAGAGAGTTTGGGTTAGCAATGTATGTAATATATTTCATAAGTGATTTCAAAAATTGTGATGGATACGAGTGAACCACGTGGCTTAGCCTAACGTTTAAATGTTCGTTAACAAAATAGAATGGGTCACGAAAAGTGTAAGAGAATATATGATCGGACCAAAGCTGGAAGAATATTTTAGTTAATGAAATAATCCAATGGAGTGAGTAGGATTATTCGAGTAGTGAGGAAAACAATCGAGAAAAATATGATGAATAATTTAATGGAGAATTTAAAATATGTAGTATATCTGGGTATTATATATACTACGTACGATATATATGCTTTAGGTTGATATTATACCTATATTGATGATGCTATATATATCTATACATAGGATGTGTGAATGCCTATTATGTATGCTCTTGTGTGTATGACATACCTACGCTGCTAGCTATCGCGGGAGGTTTAAAAAAGGGACAGTCTTATCCTAATGAGCCATCTGGGGGATCTTACATTGGTACCTCAGAACATAGAACCTAGGTACGTGCTATATAAGATATGATGGTTTTGATAGTTAAATGGGTGCATAGGTATGTGTGTATCCCATAGGCCTGAAACTATGTTCGTCTCTAATATGTGTGAATTGTATTTATGGTTCGAGAGTGACTCCAAACCAATTTTCCTTTATTTAATACGTGATGTACCGAGACTTGATAGTAGAGTATGAATGAATCGCATGTCTCAGCCTAGGGGTGTTGTATTAGTATACTATCAAAATTCTCGTGCCTGAAGGCACGACAAAACATTCCAAAGTACGTAATCATAAAACGGGTAAATTTTTTGAAGTAATTGTAAAACGGAAAAAAAAAATCTTGAACGAAACAAAGTGTAAGTTTAAAAAATGGTTATAATCTCCTTTCTTTAAAGAAATATCTAAATGTATAATAAATTCAAGTCGAACCACATGATTTATTCTAGAGATTCTTAGGACTTGAAAAATATACCTTTTAAGACTAAAGGACATTATTATTTCTTCAAAACTCAAGCCAATGTCCCATTTATATAAAATCTTCATTTTTGCAAGAAATCAAACTTAATTTACCATATATCTTTATCAAGATAAAAATGGGAATTTAAAATATTTTTATTCCATAAAATATTTATCACCCAACTTCTTGAAGCATACCATTTACATGAAAATCCCAATTATTTTAAGAAAACTTTGAAATATCTACTCATCATTTAATTCCAACAAATTTAATATTCTGTCAACATTTTTATTCCATAAAAATGTTTAATACCAAATTTACTAGAAATCCATCATTTTATTCATATGCATTCTACTTTTGAATTGTAAAACCAATACCATTAATATGTGAAATAGTGTCTTAAACTAAAAGTAGTGTTTTCACACCTCAAATGGAGCTTCAATAATATAGTCATGACATATCTAAGAAGATGGCAACCTCCCACCTATTAAGGTGGCCTTAGAGAGGTTTCCTAGCTCCAGCAAGCTTGGTTCCATGAAAGATCCATAAAAAACCCTCTTCCATCTCCATGAACCTTCCATCTTCATCTTCGCTAAAACCCCTAACAACACCTCCAAAATTCGTAGCTATGACCAATAATGGTGGAAATGGGTACCTAGGGCTTGGATACTGTGGAAGAATAATTGGATATGATTGCACGAGGTGGATATATGGTTGTGGAATGGTGGTTTGTGGTGGAGAAAGGTGCATAAATTTGAAAATGGTGGGGGAAGACCCCCCATCTCTCTCTCTATCTCTCTCTCTTCTCTTCCACTCCAAAATAACCTAAATAAACCCAAAAACCCTTATAAAAATATCCCCAATCCTTAAAATACCTTTTTTGCCCAATCTAGTCTCACCAGAACTCGACAACTCATCCATCCAATGACCCAAAATGAGACAGCTCACAAGGGCAATCTGATTTAAAAATTCTGTGTAACATCGTTCTAACGAGAATCTACTCTCGTTCAAACAAGAATGGCTTCTCATTTGAATTGTGCTTCGAATAACCTTTTAGCGACCTGGACCTATAATTCAGTGGGATCTCGTTCGAACCTCGTTTGATCCCTTACTTTTAATGACCTTGGTTTCTCGTTCAAACGACCTGAACTCGTTCGAATGACCTGAACTCATTCGAATGACCATTCTTGATTTTTATCAAAATTATCTAGTTTTTATCCCACAATCTTTCAACAATTACAATCAATACCCAAAATAGTCAATTGCAGCTATAAACTCAATCATAATGATCCAAATCTAAAGGTTTTCATATTATTACAGCTTATGCATGAAAGTTAATAAAATATTAGGGCGGGGTATTACAAATAGGATCATTAGCGACATCGACGGTGCAGACTTGGGGGATTATAGGGTGTAGGCAACGTCCTGTATCCCACCAAAACCCTTAATGGTGTTAGTTTGTGACTTAGTACATGGCTAACGGGTGATAATCATTTATACAAAGATAAGATTGTTATCTAAGTGTTAGGGCCATTTTAGTGGCTTAATTAATGGCTATATGCGAGGTAATCCTAGAGTGAATGGGGTTTCAGGGAGTCTTGAAGTGTCCGTAGGACTAATTTTGGGTGGTGCCATTAGGACTAAAAATCAACTTACTGTGATGTCTTGGGGTGTTCAACGGTTAAGGCGCGCTATGTGTAGAATCTCGTAGACTCATGTCTTTACTAGAACCTAGTAATCGCAATGTGGGTATTAAGGATTTGGTAGATAATAGCTATCATGAGAAATTCATGGATGAGGAAATCTTGTCGATTTAAGGACTATTTTATGGAGTACATTTGGTGTCCTTAAGGGAACCATTTAAGTCCAAAAGGAAAAAGTGTTAACGTTAGAGTAACGATTGTGTTGAGGGTCAAGTGATGATCTCAGGTTGTTGGCCAAGGTTTTTAAAGTAGTCGAATAGTGTAGGTGCCAAGTGCTGTCATCCAAATTGGCACAAATGGGTGGTGTAACATTTTAAGAAAATTTTAAGCTTGTGTCGTGTATAGGCATAATGCCATAATGTTATAGAAAGAATAGTGTGGGCGGTGTGACACTAGAGTTTGAGTACTAGCAAATATATTCAGGAATTAGATTGATGACACCATGTCAAGACCTGGAAGTGGCATATCTATGGGCATATTGAAGAATTATTAGAATGTTGGCGTGTATCGAAAGTATAAGTTAGGATATCCCTAGAAACATAAGAACGAGTTCTTTTCACGTATTTCTAAGTAGGTACACAGTAAAAGATGTAACCCTATGTGGTACTTACTACCCTTATAATGCCAATGGTGACTGGTGTGGCATTCACGTGAGTTTCGTTTGGGTAGAACCACAGAATAATCTTAGTGAAAGTCTCGCATAGTTGGAGGTTATAATAAGGTCTATGTATCTCGTGAACTGGGTACTTCCTAAGGATACTTCCAATTTGCGATCATTATATGATACAGTAACCTAGGTGTAGTAGGTTGGTAAAGTCGTCACCGGTAAGACAGCCAAGGTAAGTGTAAACAAGGCAATAGGCCTTCGCCAACCGGAGTGGTTCATTTATGTTAAGGATGCAAGGGGGATGGCCTTATTCCTAAGGAGGGAAGTATGGCATTTGACCTTCCAAAGGACAACAGGTTCGTACATTGCTTTTATCTTATGAGGATGAATGGTTGTGATTCCATTAATCACAGTTGGTGACTCGAGCCAGGGTGCATGGCTAAGTTAGTACCACTAGGAATGTTTGGGAGGAGTCATAAACTTTCAAGCGGGAAACATAGGTTCTCTTTACATAAACCATGATCTGACACATACGGAGGGCATTCTCATAGAATGGTTGTTCATTACTTTGACTCTTGTGTGTGTGTCCCTTTCGATTTTGGTAATTGAGGATTGGTATTCCCACGAATATGGTATCTCAGATTAGTATCATGTCATGGTATAACACGATTGGGCATAGTAGAGTGCAAGTGGACATGGCATGGTCAATTAAACTCGATAACTAGGTACGCCGATATTTAAAGTGTCCTTACAATTTCACAATTTTTATATGCGGGTGGACGCATTTTCATCGTCGTGGTTTTCTCGTAGTATTATCTTTCCTTAGGATTAACGACCTTAGGTCTAGCCGGCATAGAAGTCAGAGGCTCTGGTCATATAGAACAAGACGATGACTTGAGGAAATTGTATATTGTTGGAGCTCGAGGAAACGTAGCACGCAGTGTTACCTTGCCATGATGAGTGTATTGGTGTTATACTCTAGTGAATGATCCATTGTAGATGCCTAGAGTGATACTAATGTCATCAGAGTGACGCAAAAAAAGGTGTCAGTCGGGTGCACGATGATGATTTGGTCGGTGTGTTACTCCTCTAAGTGAGTAATTAGTAACATAAGGTTGGTATCAAGCTCAACAAAAAATGTACAGTCAAAATGATTAAAAAATTCCCGGGATACAGGATATGTAGCCCTAATATTCGAAATGGTCCTTGGCGATGAATTTGATGATTGGTTGTATTATGGTTCACTCTTAAGTGAGTATCGATCAATAGAGAGGGTCGCTCGGTAGAGGCGCCGATATGTTTTGGGTATTAGCAAAGGTAGTCCTAGGACTTGATTGAGCATGATCATCAAGTGACTGGAGACTCAGGGTTGGTTATGCGACGTTGATGGCTAGCATGATCGTGAACATTATAACATGTCGCATGTTGAGATTTTGATGGAAATACCTATGTAAGTGTGTACGATGTGATCTTAGCTTTTGAGGACGTCGATGGTTTGATCACATAGGATTCCTATGAGTTAATATAAGGTTCGGTAAACCCCATGTATTGAGGAATGGATGGATCGTTAATTTCTAGGATGAGATTTCCTAAGGAGGAAATAATGTAATACTCGTGACCAATATTTTATTCTTTTTCCATGCGTAAAGTGTAAGCATAAGAAATTTGGGAATTTGGAATCTTAATGATAATTTTTAACAGTTTGTGGGTTAAAATTTTGAATTTGGAGAAAATATTGGAAGCAGTCGTTCGAATGAGTCCGAGGACATTAAAATGAGGTTACCAAGTCATTCAAAGTGGAGATGAAATGAGGATCGACTACATACCTGAACAGGCTCGTTAGAAGGTCGTTCGAAGGGTTATTCGATTGAGAGGCCTTTCTCATTTTAATGAGCGCAACAGAAAATTTTAAATTAGCTTGCCTTATGTGTTGTCATGTTTTAAGCCATTAAATTGATGAGGTGTCGAGCTCTGGTGACACTAGATTGGACAAAAATGGGATTTCAAGGATTGGGGGTGTTTATATAAGGGTTTTATGGGTCATTTGGGTTTATTTTAGTTTAAAGAAGAAGAGATAGAGATAGAGAGGTAGAGAGAGAGAGAGAGTGGGGGTGGGTCTCCCCCACCATTTTAGCATTTCTTCCCCTCTCTCCAGCACAAACCACCATGCCACCACTATATATCCACTATGTATCACCATGTTAAACTATTATTCCACCATATCCAAGCCCTACATACCCATTTCAACCATTATTGGGCAAAGCAACAAATTTGGAGGTGTTGTTGTGGGGTTTTTAGAGAAGATGAAGATAGAATATTCATGGAGCTTAAAGATGGTTTTTGATGAAGCATTTATGGAGCAAAATTGGTGGGGCTAGGAAGCTCTCTAAGGCCACTTTAGGAGGTGGGAGGTTTCCATCTTCATATACATTTCAACCTATCATTGTTGGAGCTCCATTTGAGGTGGGAAAACTCTTCTCTTAGTATTAAGACTCTATTTTCTATATTTATGGTCTTATTGTTAGAACTATAAGAGTAGGATGCATTGATGACACAAGAATGATATTTCTTGCGATTTCATAAAATTGGATTAAAAAGGGGATTTCAAGAATGTTGAATAAAAGACGTATTTTAGAAGTGAGTAATAAACATTGTATGGAATAAATGTTTGAAAATTGTATTCATATTGCTAAAAGTATTTTGGTGAAATGATGCTCAAAGTTTCTTTTTAAATGAATATTTATAAAAGTTGGACATTTCATTGAGTTTTGAAGAATAAAAACATCCTTAGTCTTGAAAAGTATATTTTTGCAAGTGTTATGAAATTTTTAGAAATGAAATGTACGTTTGACCCACTTAATAGGATTTTTTGAATCAAAATCCATCTTCTCATGCACATAAACTTGTAGTATTTTGATGATGAACATATACACAAGTTTAATTAAGGTTTATTGGAAGAAGATAGAAACTGCATCCCCTTAAAGTGTGTCATAAAGATGTTGAAAGTGTGATAAGCGTAAGGTTATAAGACTACATGTATTAATTAAGGAAAAATGGTATTTTCTTATAATGTAGTCTTCAAATGTATTTGGGTTGATTTGATAAAGAAAGTTAAAAAATGTCTAACTTGGAAAAGGGTTAGTAAAGGTTTTGAATAAGTGTTAATGGGTTAAAATATTAAAAATTTAGTGCGTATGACTTAGTAATGTTTTGGGAGATGAACACTTACGAAATTGGAAGAAAATAACATGTTTGGAAACAAAAAGAGGTAAATGGTAATTTTACGTAAAGTGGAACCTTTATATGAAATACAAATATTATAAAAGGGGGTTACACAAGATAGTCCTAAATGAATACGATTTTGGAATAAAATCAATGCAAAAGTGTGAAGGTAAAAAAAATGAGTTTAAAATGTAACGCAAGTTAAGGTGGAACCTTGGGTTTGGCTTTAACCAGGTAAAAAGGGAAAGTGGAATAATGTGGACATTTGAAAAATGTTAAAACACATTAAAAGGAACTCGGATAACACCGGGATAAATAAGGAGGTCCCGGAGATCGGGGGTAAAAGACCTAAAATCACTTGTCAAACATATAGTGGCATCATCGGTGGTGCGGTGCCCATTAAAGTACGCGGTTGTTGGAAGATTCCGAGAGAAAGATAAAGTAATATGGAAAAGGTCAAGAAATGGGTTGTGTGGTGAAATGCGTAAAGAAAACCTGGCTTGAATGAATTAATAAATTTTCTGATTAAGGTTAAAGTGGACAGAAAATGTGTAAATTGATTTATGTCCATAAGGTAAAGGAACGATAAAGTTTAGTGGTTAATTGGGTAACTAAGCAACCTGAGAGATATAACTCATAATTAACAAAAAAGGTGTGTTTGTGAAATATTTTTCAAAGGTTAAATAATTATTTTCTAACACGGTGTTCGCGTGTGTCGAAAGGGTGATTTTAAATAAAAATACCAACATGGATTGGTTTAAATCAATGCGGTAATTTCGGTTAAGCAAAGTGTAGTTGTTTCAAGTATTTAATCGTGTGTGTAAATAAACCCCTTTTCATGGTTATAGAAAAGGTTTTTTTGTTAGAATCCTTTGAAGTTAAGGAAGGAGAAATTCTTTTAGATATTAATGTTAATTAATCGGGATAAATCACATTTTTGGAATAAAAAATGATTTCATGCATATATATGTAGGTACATATATGGTAGTTGCATGTACACGTATAAACAATGTGTTTGTCTTTCTTCTGTTTGATTCTATTTTTGCATTTTGTATATTTTCCATTGAGCATTCGGATCATACCCGTATCTATGTTACGACAGGTTAGGTGTGGTTTCATATATTGAGAGAATTATATAGGTAAGCACTTTATTTTTATTTAATGTTAGTTTCTTTGTATGCTTGGATTCCGAGGACGCTTCCTATGGGTCCCTCATGTAGCTTGATTTAAATGGGAATCATATGCGAACAACTGAAACGATAATTAAATAAAACTGGACTAACAAACATATGTAGGTTATTTCATTACACTTCACACCTAAAGCTCCGGTCGAACCGGGTTGACCACAAGTGACTCATAAATTTGGTTCGGGCATTACACCGTATATATTGATAGTTTTTATCCCTCTCTTGTGGGAAATATTCATTACTGCAATGCAGTCTTTGTACTTAATGATGTTTTTGTTGAAATCGTAATTGATCTTGATGGTTATAGGGTGGTACTTTCCATCTGATGAAATGAGCAACATGCCAATGCCAAAACATTTTTTATTTGTATCTCCATTTAAGTATAGTTGACATTTGTATTCTTCTTGACCATCCATTACTAGAATATACTAATTCAAAAAGTGGGTAGCGATCTCATCTTGTTCATTCATAATGGATTTAGATAAGTAGTGTGTGATGTCCTATGCTTTAATGTCCTTTTGATGTACGTACTCGATGTCAAATTCTATCATCAAGAATAACCATTTGGCCAATCTGTCGGTTAATGTAGTTTTTTCGAGTAGGTATTTCAGAGGATCCGATCGAGAGATTAACTTGATTGTAAAGGCAACCATGTTGTGACTTAACTTTTGCATCACCCATACTAGGGATAAGCAAGATTTATTTAGGGTCGTATATTATTCTTCACATGCATTGAGCTTCTGACAAGCATAGTATAGCTTGTTCTTGGCAATATTCTTTAAAGTATTGAGCCGATATCATTCATGATGCGGTGTTGTTGATCGTAAGATACAAGATGAGAGGATTCTCAAGCCGTGATGGGCAATACTGGTCTGTTGGTTCGGCATTTCTTAATTATATCGAAGGATTATTGGTAAGTGGAATTCCATATAAGAGTGGAGTATTTGTGGAGCAGCTTAAAAATTAGATCGTATATAGAGGTCATCTGAGAGATAAACCTATTGATATACAATATAATCCCTAGCAATCCCCTAACATTCTTTTCAATGAGTGGTGGAGGCATTTGTAGGATGGCCTTGACCTTGGATGGATCAACTTTGATTCTCCTTTGAGTGATAAGAAATCCTATTAGCTTTCCCTCGGGGACTTTGAAGTTGCACTTTGGGGGGTTTAGATGCATCTAGTATGTCTTTAGTCTTTTGAAGGATGCCCTTAATGTCAGAACATGTCCCTTCCGTATTTTGGACATGATAATCATGTTTTGTATATATAATTTGACTTCTTTATGGATCATATCATGCGTTAAGGTGGTAGATCCATTTGGTTGATGGCACCAACTTTCTTGAGACGAAATGGCATGACTGTGTAGAAAAAGGTACCCCAAGGGCTAGTGAAGTCCATTTTTCCGAGTCCTCCTAGTGTATTTTGATTTTATTCAAACCGGTAAATGCTTTCATGAAGGTTTTGAAAGAAAGATCTGTAGTGTTATCAATGATTATATAGTTGTTTGGAAACGAGTAGTCATCTTTAGTACTTATTTTGTTAAGATCTCCATAGTTGACAAACATCCTTACATTTTCTCCTATTTTTAGGACAGTCACAATGTTAGCCAAACTTATGGGGTATTCGGCTACACTTAAAAATCCCACGCTAAACTACTTCATGAATTTGTCCTTAACTTTGAGAGACCATTATGGCTTAATCTTTCAAATCTTTTTCTTGACAGGGTTGGCTTTTAGATACGTAGGAATGCGGTGAACAATGATCTCGAGGTCAATTCATGGCATAATAAGACCAGGCGTGAACATCGATGTATTCTTTTAGTATTTGGATGAGTGTGGACCTTTATATATCATCTAACGAGGTAAATATTTTGTTTTCTTTTATCTTGTCATCAGACCCTAAGTTAATCATTATCATTTCGTCGACCAGTTGCAGTCGATTGGTTCATTTATTTTTTAGATCTTTTAGGATGTCTTTTAGTTACTCATTACATAAATTGAGTTCATTACTTTGATTATTTCATTAATTAGCATCGACATTTTGTACACAAGGATACTCAAAGTTAATGTTCATTTCATCGGCAAATGGGTTAATATGATTAAGTACATCGAAGTAGTTTATCGTGACAGCCTTCTCCCAAAAGGAGGTTACATATGGTGTCTAGGGGATCTTTTTGAAGCTTGTAGGGAACCTCATCCTTGAATGGGTTCTCAATTTATGGCAAATGACAGATGGTCTAGTTGCTTTCTTCCACCATTTCTTTGAACATTTTAGTGTTACTTAGATATTTAAGAGAGTCCCTGTCAATGGTGAGTTTATTTAGCTTTCCAATTAGATCTACAGTCTCATGTACTTCCTCTTATACCCACGAGGGATGGTCTTAAAAAAAATCACCCATCCTTGCATTTTTTTTTCTAGTGTCAGCCTCTATCCATGGCTTCGGAAACTTACAAAAGGCAAGTTGTAACCTTCCTCAATGAAGTGCCCATTGAGGATGGAGCGATTATTTGAGGGGGTAGCCCCCGACTTTTTAAACTTTGGCTTCTTAAATTTTAGCAGTCTGGAGA
The DNA here is from genome assembly GCA_949130495.1 of Sambucus nigra. Taxonomy (NCBI): domain Eukaryota; kingdom Viridiplantae; phylum Streptophyta; class Magnoliopsida; order Dipsacales; family Adoxaceae; genus Sambucus; species Sambucus nigra. The sequence continues at coordinate 328,305,171 of OX422217.1, read as the reverse complement.
TAAGATCCTCGATTTTTTTATTTGTATCCATTCCCCTGGGTGTTGTATTGTTGTGGCATTATAATGGGTTCATAAATCCCTTATTGATTCATCCCCATCTCTAATCCTGGCAGGAACTTCATTATTTTCATCATGTGGATGGTAATAAAGAATCCATATTTGGAGTATGGCATTAGGATATCTTTTTTCGTGTCTACTGAGATAGTCTCTAGTAGAAGATCCAGATAGAAACCTCTGACACATTTATCCCCAATTTTATAGTATATTTTGAGGACAAGAGTGTTGGGTCTTTACCGTTTGATTAGAATGAAATTCCCTAACATTGTGATCATGTTCTATCCATAGAAGAATTTTAGTTTTTGTGAAATCAACTCCGCCAATATAGTGAAGCCATGGACTTTCCAGAAGGAGGTTGAATGATGAAGTTATGTTGATCATGTAAAATTCGATTATTCTATCAACAGAACCAGTTTTGAGGTTGAGTCTTATGTGCCCCATTACTTCTTAGGAGGCGTTGTCATATGCTCTCACTGCCTGTGTGGTGGACATGATATCTTATAGTTTGACTCTTAGATATTTAGCCGTCATAACGAGAAGACATTCATGGCTGAGCCTTTATACAAAAATAACATGGGGATTCATTATCCTTGGATGTTTACGATAATTTTTAGGGCCATATTATGGCACGATCATATTTTGAGTAGCTTAATGTTAGAAAATGAATTCCTTTTTATTATGTTTAATCTTTCGATAGTTCCATGAGATCTTCTGGGCTAGAAAAGATGGGTACAACTTTTGAGGAAAATTATTTGAGGATGAAGTCTTGATGGTATTGTGAGGACATGAGAAGTGCCCATATAGAAATGATGGCTTGTGTTTTCTTCAATTATTTGAGTACTCGGTTCTAATCAACCTCCTTTATAGCCCCCTATTTAAGTGTTTCCTTTACTTTGTGCTTTTACTTCTTCTCGGTAGGTATAGGGTTTAGGATAAGGTCCTTGTAAAATCTCTCAGAGTGGATTACGTGGTTAACTTCCAAGGATTTCCATTGTAGTATAAGGAACTCTTCCATTATTTCCTTAAAGTTTAAGGTGCAGAGACAGTTTTCATCTTCCCATGGGGATAAACAGGTAGATCATTGAAGTGAAAGATCATATCTTCTTTAATGGATAGCTCAGCTACTGAGTTGTCTGGAGATAACCATGACCATAAATCTTTGTTGTCTTTGGTTTTTAATTATTCATCCTAACCAATCGGGATGATTTCTCGGTCTGCCAGTCCTTTGATATATCTCGTAGATTGTTATGCTTCATAGTACACTACCTCCCAAATGATCATAGAGGTTATAATGTTTGAGCACTATGTTTAACAATAAAATATCATATTTCTCCTAGAATACAAAGTACTTTAACTAAGATAGGATCACCTTTAGAGGATCTCTCTCTACAGTGTTTAAAGCCCATAATGTTCGGACCATGTGATCTATATAGGCTTGTTTTGTTACCACATGATCTAAATATTGGTCAATAAGGCTCCCCAGACTCAACTACTCTTCTTCCATTGTTATATTGATTGGCTTGTTCAAAAGGGATGGGTCCTCAAAATAATTTTTTGTAGTAAGAGTGTTCACCCATGTGTCATGGTTAGGTAGAGGGATACTATTGACATTAGGATTTATCTTGGTTGGAGCTGTGATTTTACCTTGGTCGATCAGGTATTGGATGATGAACTTCATGAATCTATAACCCTCTAGATTATTCCCCATCATCGGGTGGAATTCATAATAGAGATTATTCTTGAAGCCTTCTGGCAAGGGTCAGGTAAGGGTTTTACAATCTCGGGGGTTTGAGGATCCCCTTATTATTGAGATCTTCATACACTATACCTATAGGAGTATACATGGGATAGAATAGGTGTTGGACCATTTTCATATTCCAAGGTGATGATACAGGTGCAGAGGTCGGTCATACATGACTTATCAATCCTCTTATTTATGAAAGGATAGATGTTTCTATGACTTTCGATTTCACCATTGTGCATTTGATTCAGGAGATCATCTTCAAGTTGTTATCCAACATCCATTAAGGCTTTGAAATGGGTAGGCATTGTGTCTTCAATCGGTCCTAATAAGGTTAAATCAAGTTTTTCTTCACAATGGCTACTTGTTCTTCCTTTGAGAGTCGATTCACCGTTTGAGAGACCTTATTTCTCCAACAGGCTATGAAGGTGCCTAGGTGCTCATTGATATCCTTCTTTTTCATCTCCAGGTTTTCGATGAGTAATTTTAACACATATTTATATTTGTATAGCTTTAAAAATTCCTGATAGATTTCTTTCCAACTAGCGGTCCTCCTATCATCAATGCACAAAAACCATTGGAGCGCTCCTCGTGAGAAGGTGTGACCAAACATTTTTGCCTTAAATTCTTTAGAAGCCTCTAAGTCTTGGATGGATCGAACGTACAATTTGAGGTGGACGATCGGTGGTCTTATTCCTATGAACTTTTCTATGTATAGCATCTTGAATTTGTTAAGTAAACTAGAATTAGGGTCGATAAATCATGGTTACATGTTTACGAGGTTGTCGACAGGCCAAGGCTATCAAAATTTCTGCTCGAGTATTTGGAACTCCATTCATAGGCATCCAAGATCCGTTAAAACCTCTGTTATGTTGTCCATAATTATGCTTTCGATAATTATGGCCGCGAGTGTGTGTAGATTGCACCATAGCTATTGGGTGTATGATGTTTACATGGTGTGGATTTGATCCTTGACCCTCGGTGTTCTTTAGTTTGTTTTAGAGGGAGGTCTGATCCTAGCCTAGGGTTGTCATTTCTCCCCTCAGAGCGGTTAATCTAGCCAAGATGTCGGCTAATGATATGGTTTATCATATATGTTGTCGAGATTATGGGATGATGAAGTTCAGGAGATGCATCATCGGTCCCTCATCTAAGATGGTGGCTATAGTGTAGAGGGATTGCGGATCCCCCGATTTTAATTTTCTCAATTAAAATATTATTTCCTTTTATATATATATATGTCAAGATGCGGAAGCGTAAGATGGTTCACTAATAAACGAATTACCAAATTTTAATTTTCTTAAACAAGTGAAAATTAAACACAAGTGAAAATTAATTAAACACACACAAGTATTGATTTCACTTAAACCAATTTATTAATACGAGTCCTAGAATTTTCCTAAGTCATAATTATCAATATTCCAAAGTTAGGCCAAACCAATTTTAGCAAATGACTTGAATTAAATAAACAATTATCCAAATTTATTTTAGCACCAAAATAAATAAATAGTGATTAAACCAATTTTATCTTTTTAACCTAAGCATGCATTCTAGGTGAGTACGAAAGATAAAATAAAAAACAATCAATCCACTATGCCGCGATGTACGAGGAAAAACCCAAGACGGGAAACAACCTCGGACGGCCCTAGCCACAAATCCACTAGATACGAATTTACAAATACAAGACAGAAAGGCTTACAACATACGACTCGATCCCTATCAAGACCTGACGCTTCTTCTTGTAGATTCCTCTTCCTAGCGGATAACCTTGGAGCTCCACCGCGGTCTCGGAATCTACCGATCGGACTTTATATGGTCACCGTCACCCGAACTAAGAGCCTTTCTCCAAGTGGGTAAATCAACATAAAACTCTTCTTCTTTCTTTATGGGATGTAGAAGAAAACCCTAAACGTCTTTTTGAATGGAAGAGATGAATCCGGTGCCAATCTCCAAGCAAGATATATGAATATGGGAACTTGGAAGAAACTAATTTGGGTGTAAACTAGAGTGGTGTATATTTTTCTCTATGATAAAAACTCACTCAAAACATGATGTTTTTCCCTCTTTGATTTTACTCTCAAAACACTCTCTAGGAGTTAGTAAGAAATGAAAAATATTAATTATCAAAAGTGATTCCCGCACATAGTTATGCTGTGAAAAGATAGTGGGGAAAGAGGTGGAGATCATGGGAGAAAACTGCCAAAAACAGTCAAAAAACTGTTCTCGCCTGGAAAGTCGTTCGAACGACATTGGGTCTCGTTCGAACGACTTTGGCATTTCGTTCAAACGACTTTACTAACGAGGTTCCAGTGTTGAAAAGTGGAATTTCGTTAGAAGTCTTGTTCGAACGACCTGGCAATCTCGTTCGAACGAGAAGCCAGTTCATTCGAACGATATTGTAATCTCGTTCGAACGAGATTACAGTGTGCTTCGAACGTCGTGCCAAAAAGTCAAAAAATATTCATTTTAGCTCAAAAACCTTTTAATTTTATTTAAAGTTTTAATTAAATCTTTCTGAAATTAAAACACAGTTTTAGTTAAACCTAACACCCAATAAGCAAGTTCCAAGCTCCTATATTTATATGATTGTATTCATACCTTGAGAGCATGTAACTATGGTTGATGGCGTATAAACGAGGTACGAAACCGGCATGATTATGAAGCTTTATACTCTTTGCCGCTACGTCTTCAACAAACTCTTCATAGGCTTGAGAATATTACAATTAAATACAATCCTATGAATAAATGTTTTTGTCCGGAATTGAGCCAAAACTATATATGGACTCAATTGGAAATTTGTGTCCTTACAAATCTTCCCCTTTGGCTATTCTGGGACAAAAACCAAACAAAAATCCTAAAGGGCCGACAAGCTCACTAGACTCAAAACATAACCCACCCAAACTTAACTCAACCCAAGGATCGAGCGCTTTGCCATTGAACGATGCCTCTTTAGAAGAATTCTTGCACACTTAAGCAAACTCATCAAATGCATAGGGAATATCAAAGTATGTAAAGCAATTAAAACAAATACACCCCCAAAATTAATTCTCCCCTTTATCAAAATGATCAACCCAAGAAGTTAGCTACTGTAATACCCTGTATTTTTGGCGATATTTATTTTTGGGATTAATTAATTAAATGAGAATTAATTGGGAATTAATCCGGATAAAATACTAGCGAGATGTGAGTTGGTATTTGACTATATTGAGTATATATGATGTTATATGAATATTGAATTATGAAATTTGTCGTGAGATTGATATACGGCAATTTGGACATTTTATTGGGACGCGTGAGACAGTCGCGTCAGGATATAATTATTTTAATTGTAAAAGTGAATTTAAATTCTATTAACTGTATGGTCGTTTTGAGTGCGCCAATGCGTCCGGAAGGGTCGAGATAGTCAGAAAACACTAGCCGGGGGTTTAGTTTGGGTCCCGGGGTATTTTTAGGCCATACCGGCAACATAAAGGGTATTTTGGTAATTTCGTATTTTTGGGAATTAAAAGTGACGAAAATTAAGAGTTTTTATCTGATGGGGAATTGACCCACTAACCAACCCTTAATGACCCAATAAGCTAGGGGGTTATTAGATTAGGTTTCCAAAACTTTCCCAAAGCAAACCCTAGCCACCATAGCCACCTCTGGAGAAGAAAGCTTGGAGAGAGAGAGAACTGCAGCAAATCGTCATCAAAATCAGAGATTGAATCAAGGCAAGTGGTTTAATTTCAATTATTATAGAGAATGCTTCTTCCATGTGTAGGAATTTACATAAATCAAATTGTTCTTGAGAGTTTAATAAAAACCCATTTTAATTGGACTTAGAACTTGAATGTTGAGGAGTATTTGCATGTAGAATCGTAGAGAAATGATTACCATGATGTAAATATGTGTTGGAAGTAACAAAAATGGATCTAATTTGAGTAAATTGATGATCATAAATTCTAGGGTTTATGTTCTTGAAAATTGGGGAGAAGTGTAGAAATTTGATGAATTGATGATGATTAGGGTGAATTGGTTCTTTAAAATACGTTAGTATATAACCTTGATATGTTTAGGACTGATTAAAGACCTATAAACATTGTTGGGACGAATTTTGGTTGAGATTTGAGGTGTAGAAATTGGTGAAAAACGAGATAGGATTTCTGGGCTTGAATTTGGTCACTCGTTAGAAGACCTACCCAGGTCGTTCGAACGAGCTCGTTCGAACGAGCTTCTAACGAGTTGACAGTTTGGGGTTCTAACGAGAGGGATGTTCGTTCGATAATCTCGTTCGAACGAGATCTCGTTAGATAGCCCAGTTCGTTCGAACGAAATCTTGTTCGAACAGCCTCGTTCGAACGAGACTTCTAACGCGCTGGCAGTTTAGGCCTTTTTGGACTGTTTGATTTTGGGAGTCCCGTAAACTTGTTCGAGGATAGAGATAACATTCCTTTGATGGTGTATTAGTATACTTGGGACATTTGGGATATAATGAGGAGTAAATTATATAAGTGTGAATCAAATCAAATAGACATTATGAGCTGAGACGTGAGTGCCTACTACGACGTGAGAATAAATTATGGCGCGTATAAATATGGATTGGGATTATATAAGTTGTATATATATTAAGTTGGTACGAGAATGCGATAAGTACTACAATTAAACTACGGTGATTACTAAGACGTGTTCTTACTTAGTATTGGTATATGATTTGTGTGTATGACATACCTACCATACTTGCTATCACGGGAGGTTTGCGTTCGCTTAGGGCCCTCTAATCCTTGTGTTGCTCGGATTTAGACTGGTTACCTCGATGAACATAGGTCAGAGAAGGACTTATTGGGATGTTAATAAGTCTGTTGATCGTGGGAGCGCAGGTATGTGCGTGACCCATGTGATGTGACTGTGTTCGCCTCCATTATTTGTGATTTATGTTATCTGAACGATTCCTCAGAGATTCGAAATGCGTGATTCTTATGTACGTGATGTACCGGGATGGATAGCAGAGTATGTGTACACCGCAGCTTAGTCTCGGGGTGCTTATATTGTATATTTATGTTGTGGAAAATATACACTTAATAAACTGGGAACTTTCATATGGTATTGTGTGTATAACTATGGAATAACAAAAGGGATGATCTATAATGAGTTTTATTACTTTTACGTGAGAACCTGAATTTACATTAAGCCCCTATTTAATTGTGAGCGTTATAATGTTAATGGAAACCGAGTAATAAGGGTAGAACCTATGACAGTCTAGCAAGATATGATGTTACTTAGATAGTGGGTTGTGTCATTTTAGATGGGTACTTACGTTAGGAGTGCACAGTTAGACGAGAGGTGAGAATTTCATGTGAGTGCACGTCCTAACATGTACTTTGCATTTAATGTTTTAAATGTTTTTAAAGCACTTGCAGGTTTTTAAAATATCTCCACATTCGGGCTCTGACCCGTTTGCTTTCAAATCAAAGTTTTTTTCTTGTAAAACCATTTTAGGTGCCCGGCCACAAGGACACCATGCATAGGATACTCGTTCAGATGACGAGCTGTAGCTGTTTGTGGAAGTTACAGGGATTTGCTTTTAGACGCTTCTATTATTTGGATTCCATGTTCAGTATTCCTCAGTTTTAGGGCATGTTGCTCAGTTCCATTAGAGATACATTTCCATTTCAGTTTTTCAGACTTTGGCATGTATTGATTCAGTATTCAGTTTTTAGTTATTCATTTCAGTTGTGGAGTTTGTTGTGAGGAGTTTTCCTCCGGATTTATTTATATCATGTGATGGTTATTCTACTATTTCGTTATGGTGAATGGTGATATTATTCTTTCTTTAAATCTTTCACTGCATGTTATTCAGACTTTAATTAAAATTTGACAACTTACTTTTTAAATACTAGGTGGTTAGAAATAATAAAATGTTTTCGACAGTGATGCTATTAGCTGAGCCAACTTGGCATTTTGAATTAATCTAATAAAGGAGTAGCTACCCGATATTTAATTAGTCGGGGTGTCACAGGTGGTATCAGAGCATCAGGTTCTAGTGTCCTTTAGGATCTGTACGGCTATTATGTTTCCGCAAAGTTTTCTTTGATATAGAGCCCTATATTTTAGGACTGTTGTACTCTTTTTGTGTATGCTTCGTTCTTCAGCTATTTTAAGTTTATAAATAGTGAACTTATAAACTTCATTCTTATTTCAGATGCCTCCACGACGTGCATGACGAGTTCCCAGGGATGCAACGCTCGAACCCCAGCCCGTTCCAGTTCAGGGCATAATGAACGCCGCTGAGGTTACAGCCATTGTATCACAAGCGATAAATGCCGCAATTGCCGTAGTTCAGCAGGCACCACCTCAGGCGCCGGTTGCCGCGCCAGTACAGGCAAATGCATTCCCGTCTGCTTGGGAACGTGTACGTGACGCTTTTCAGAAAGCGCATCCGCCAGAGTTTGTAGGTAGCTCAGATGTGGTAGTCTCGAGCCAGTGGAGGAACGATATGCAGAGGCACTTGAGGATGTATGGGTGCACGGACGTTCAGAAGCAGGTGCAAGCTACTTTAAAGCTAGTTGGATCTGCACTGCAGTGGTGGGAGTCTATTACCACCGTGGAGGAGAGGGATACTCTCACTATTAAGGACTTTTGGGTGCGGTTCGACCGCAAGTACTTTCCGTCAGCTGTTCACACGGAAATGAGGAGGAAACTGATGAATCTGAAGCAAGAGGGTAAGACTGTGGCCGAGTATGAGGCCGAGTTCACGAATCTGTTGAATATCGTTTCGGATGAGATACCAACAGAAAAGAAGAAGATTAAGAAATTCACCGACGGGTTGACATGGAGGATCCGTCAGCATCTGTTAGGGAACCTTTCGTTGGCCACTTATTCTGATGTGGTTAACGCTGCTTTTGTTACACTTCCAGGATAACCGCTTTCATATGGCTGAGGGAAAGAGGTCGGGAGAGTCTAGCCATCAGGACAGGACTGGAGGACATGGTGCCGGTGGGGCACAATCTGTTCAGGGGCAGAGACAGGGTGAGCAGGGTTCCCAGCAGGGGGATCAGAAAAGGTTCAGATCAGGGAATTACAGGCACGGACAGGGAGGTTTCTGTCAGGGCCATCAGGCTCCAAGCGGCCATCAGGGCCAACAGGGGCAGAATGGGCAGCAGTTTCAGCAGGGCCAAGGGAGGAACGGTAACGGCCACCAGGGCCGGGGACCGCAGGGGCAGAGAGGAGGGAACTTCCCAGGTAAGTGTTTGGTTTGTGGCAAGACTGGCCATAAACGACGGGATTGTCCTGATAGGGGCAGGGCCCCACAATAGCAACAGCAGGGTGCTCGCCAGGAGCCGCAGAGGCCTATGTTTCCCGCCGCTCTCCCCGCACCGCCACAGATGGCAGCATTGCCACCCATTCCAACAGTCCCAGCTCCGCAGGGGCAGCTACAGTATGGACGTCTCTATAACGTCCACCAGGCAGCAGTTCCATAGGCACCGCCCGCGATTGAGGATACGTTTCCTATCCATGGCACTATGGGTCGGGTATTATTTGATACGGGGGTTACACATTGTTTTATAGCTACACATTTGGCGAAAGCCTTAGGATTGTTAGCTACGGCAGAGAGAACAGTGACGTGTGTCGACTCACCATTGGGGAGTGGGTCACTTATTTTCTTTATGCCGGGGAGTGGGGGTAGAGATTGGTAGTCTGGTATTACCTGCAGACATGTTGGTATTAGATATGCATGTTCACGATGTGATTATCAGTATGGATTGGCGCGCTGATTATAGAGCCATGATTGATTGCTTCGGTGGGAGCATTGTTTTTGCCATTCCGGGGCAAGAGATGTTTGTAGTGGCGATGCCTCGCCCAGAGGGAGGCTCGACCGCTCATTTGTATTACCTAGATGAGGATACCTCTAAGGAGGTTGTGATTCCTTTAGACTCGATCCCAGTCGTCAGGGAGTATTCGGATGTGTTTCAGGAGATACCAGGCCTACCCCCCAGTCGAGAGATAGACTTTGTTATAGACCTATTGCCAGATACGAGGCCTATAGCACGCGCACCGTACCGTATGGCTCCGGCAGAGATGCGAGAGCTACGAGATCAGATAGAGCAGCTATTAGGTTAGGGCTTTATTCGCAGGAGTACCTCACCTTGGGGCGCTCCAGTTTTGTTTGTGAAGAAGAGGGACGGTTCACTAAGATTGTGTGTGGACTATCGGGAGTTGAACAAGGTCACGATACGGAATGAGTATCCGTTGCCTCGAATCGATGACCTATTTGACCAGTTGAGAGGAGCTTCTTTCTTCTCGAAGATTGATTTGATATCGGGATACCATCAGTTGCGTATTAGGGAGGAGGATGTTTCAAAGACTGCGTTCTTGTCGAGATATGGTTCTTACGAGTTTCGGGTTATGCCTTTTGGTTTGACCAACGCTCCAGCTGTGTTTATGGACTTGATGAACAGAGTGTTCAGGGATTTCCTAGATCAGTTTGTCATTGTCTTCATCGATGATATTCTGGTTTACTCCCAGACAGAGGAGGAGCACGCCGAACATTTGAGGCAAGTTTTGCAGACACTACGTCAGAACGAGTTGTATGCAAAATATGAGAAATGCGGGTTTTGGCTGAAGGAGGTCCAGTTTTTGGGACACATTATTTCCGACCAGGGGATATATGTTGATCCGGGGAAGGTATCCTCGGTGAGGGAGTGGGGACAGCCCATGACACCGACTGAGATTCGTAGTTTCTTGGGCCTAGCAGGATACTATAGGAGGTTCATTTGGGGATTTTCGAAGATAGCGGGTCCCTTGACACATCTGACTCGTAAGGGTGTGCCATTCATCTGGAGTGATGCCTGTCAGTTGGCATTTGATGAGTTAAAGGACAAATTGACCTCAGCACCTGTGTTAGCATTGCCGAGACCGGGAGTTGAGTATTTGGTTTACACCGATGCGTCTTTGCAAGGACTTGGAGGTGTATTGTAGCAGGAGAGATAGGCCATAGCTTATGCTTCCCGTAAGCTTAAGCCTCATGAGAAGAATTACCCCACGCATGATTTGGAGTTGGCGACAGTGGTATTTGCCCTACGGATTTGGAGGCACTACCTTTTGGGGGAGAAGTTCCAATTGTTCACGGACCACAAGTCCCTACAGTACCTGTTCACGAAGAAGGAGTTGAACATGCGGCAAAGGAGGAGGCTTGAGTTTGTGAAGGACTACCAGTTCGATATACAGTATCACCCAGGTAAGGCTAACGTGGTAGCAGACGCGTTGATCCGTAGGCCAGCAGATGAGGTGGCAGGGGTGTGGAAGGCTAAGTGGAAGGAGTTGGGACACCAGGATGCAGTGGCCCGATCTTTCATGTCCGTGATGACCGTTACACCGCAGATTGTCACCAAGGTAGTACGGGCACAGGCTAATGACTCGTTCTGTCAGGAGAAGATAGTTCGATTACTAGCAGAGGGAGCCGAGTCCTATACCGTCAGCTCAGACGGGGGATTACGCTTCAATGGGAGATTGGTGGTTCCGGAAGGGGAGAAATTTCGACACGAGGTGATAGCAGAGTCGCACGGCTCACGGTTCGCGGTACATCCCTTAGGGGACAAAATTTATCAAGACACGAGACGCCAGTATTGGTGGAGCGGAATGAAGAGAGATATTGCTGAGTTTGTTTCGAAATGTGCCACTTGCCAGCTAGTAAAAGTGGATCACCAGAGACCGACAGGACTTCTACAGCCGTTGGAGGTTTCGGTATGGATGTGGGAAAGCATATCCATGGATTTTATCACGGGGTTGCCTACGTCGCAGAGGGGTCACGACTCCGTTTGGGTAATTGTGGACAGATTGTCCAAAGTCGCTCACTTTTTACCCGTAAGGACTGACTACACTACGGGACAGTATGCCCAGCTCTTCATTTCAGAGATTGTGAGACTTCACGGTGTGCCCCTAAATATCGTGTCTGACAGAGACAAGATATTTGTATCGCGGTTTTGGGAGAGTTTCCAGGAGTCCATGGGCACGGAATTGCGGTTGAGTACGGCTTATCATCTGCAGACCGATGGGCAAACAGAGTGCACAAATCAGATGTTGGAGGACATGCTACGCATGTGCATTATTGACTTTGGAGGTGGATGGGAGCAATACCTTCCACTGGTAGAGTTTGCTTATAATAACTCCTACCAGTTCACTATTGGCATGGCTCCGTTTGAGGCGTTGTACGGTAGGCCTTGTCGTTCCCCAGCATGTTGGTTAGAGGTGGGGGACAACAAACTACTTGGATCGGAAGTGATTCAGGATACTTCGGCAAGGATTGAGTTGATTCGGAGACGCATTCGGGTAGCTCAAGACCGGCAGAAGAGTTATGCTGATGCGAAGAGATATTTCAGGGAGTTCCAAGTGGGGGACCAGGTTTTACTCAGAGTATCTCCTATGAAGGGGATTATGCATTTCGGGAAGAAGGGGAAGTTGTCACCGAGGTATGTGGGGCCGTTTCCTATTATTGAGCTGATTGGACCAGTTGCGTATAGACTCGGGTTACCGGAGCATTTACACCGAATTCACGATGTGTTTCATATTTCCTCACTAAGGAAATACCGCAGAGACGATTTGGCTCATTCTCACATCGCTTTGGAGGAGATTGATCTACAGCCTGATAGGTCCTACGAGGAGGGTCCGATTGCTATTTTGGACCGAAGTGAGAGGAAGCTGCGGTCAAAGATAGTTCCGTTAGTGCGTGTTCAGTGGCGACATCACAATGTCGAGGAGTCCACATGGGAACGCGAGGATGAGATGCGCGAACGTTATCCAGAGTTATTTTTATCAGGTACTTTCTAGTTCCGAATTTCGGGACGAAATTCTGTTATTAGGGGGGAAGTATGTAATGCCCCGTATTTTTGGCGATATTTATTTTTGGGATTAATTAATTAAATGAGAATTACTTGGGAATTAATCCGGATAAAATACTAGCGAGATGTGAGTTGGTATTTGACTATATTGAGTATATATGATGTTATATGAATATTGAATTATGAAATTTGTCGTGAGATTGATATACGACAATTTGGACATTTTATTGGGACGCGTGAGACAGTCGCGTCAGGATATAATTATTTTAATTGTAAAAGTGAATTTAAATTCTATTAACCGTATGGTCGTTTTGAGTGCGCCAATGCGTCCGGAAGGGTCGAGATAGTCAGAAAACACTAGCCGGAGGTTTAGTTTGGGTCCCGGGGTATTTTTAGGCCATACCGGCAACATAAAGGGTATTTTGGTAATTTCGTATTTTTGGGAAATAAAAGTGACGAAAATTAAGAGTTTTTATCTGATCGGGAATTGACCCACTAAACCCACTAACCAACCCTTAATGACCCAATAAGCTAGGGGGTTATTAGATTAGGTTTCCAAAACTTTCCCAAAGCAAACCCTAGCCACCATAGCCACCTTTGGAAAAGAAAGCTTGGAGAGAGAGATAACTGCAGCAAATCATCATCAAAATCAGAGATTGAATCAAGGCAAGTGGTTTAATTTCAATTATTATAGAGAATGCTTCTTCCATGTGTAGGAATTTACATAAATCAAATTGTTCTTGAGAGTTTAATAAAAACCCATTTTAATTGGACTTAGAACTTGAATGTTGAGGAGTAATTGCATGTAGAATCGTAGAGAAATGACTACCCTGATGTAAATATGTGTTGGATGTAACAAAAACGGATCTAATTTGAGTAAATTGATGATCATAAATTCTAGGGTTTATGTTCTTGAAAATTGGGGAGAAGTGTAGAAATTCGATGAATTGATGATGATTAGGGTGAATTGGTTCTTTAAAATACGTTAGTATATAACCTTGATATGTTTAGGACTGATTAAAGACCTATAAACATTGTTGGGACGAATTTTGGTTGAGATTTGAGGTGTAGAAATTGGTGAAAAACGAGATAGGATTTCTGGGCTTGAATCTGGTCACTCGTTAGAAGACCTACCCAGGTCGTTCGAACGAGCTCGTTCGAACGAGCTTCTAACGAGTTGACTGGGGTTCTAACGAGAGGGATGTTCGTTCGATAATCTCGTTCGAACGAGATCTCGTTAGATAGCCCAGTTCGATCGAACGAAATCTCGTTCGAACAGCCTCGTTCGAACGAGACTTCTAACGAGCTGTCAGTTTAGGCCTTTTTGGCCTGTTTGATTTTGGGAGTCCCGTAAACTTGTTCGAGGATAGAGATAACATTCCTTTGATGGTGTATTAGTATACTTGGAACATTTGGGATATAATGAGGAGTAAATTATATAAGTGTGAATCAAATCAAATAGACATTATGAGCTGAGACGTGAGTGCCTACTATGACGTGAGAATAAATTATGGCGCGTATCAATATGGACTGGGATTATATAAGTTGTATATATATTAAGTTGGTACGAGAATGCGATAAGTACTACAATTAAAGTAAGGTGATTACTAAGACGTGTGCTTACTTAGTATTGGTATATGATTTGTGTGTATGACATACCTACCATACTTGCTATCACGGGAGGTTTGCGTTCGCTTAGGGCCCTCTAATCCTTGTGTTGCCCGGATTTAGACTGGTTACCTCGATGAACATAGGTCAGAGAAGGACTTATTGGGATGTTAATAAGTCTGTTGATCGTGGGAGCGCAGGTATGTGCGTGACCCATGTGATGTGACTGTGTTCGCCTCCATTATTTGTGATTTGTGTTATCTGAACGATTCCTCAGAGATTCGGAATGCATGATTCTTATGTACGTGATGTACCGGGATGGATAGCAGAGTATGTGTGCACTGCAGCTTAGTCTCGGGGTGCTTATATTGTATATTTATGTTGTGGAAAATATACACTTAATAAACTGGGAACTTTCATATGGTATTGTGTGTATAACTATGGAATAACAAAAGGGATAATCTATGATGATGCTTGTATTTAGCACCACCAGGTAAGTGATAGTGAGCTCAAACAGTTGTAGTTATGGCAGCCATAGAGATGCAAGTATATAAGTATGTAAGTGTATAGAAGGGGATGAGTATAAGAGGAAATAAGACAATGATGTATAGTGGTTCAGCCAAATTGGCCTACCTCCACTGTGAGTGTGTGATCCACTAAGTATGGGCACTAATGGCCATGGATACAATGCACATAACCCTCTCTCTCTCTCTCTCTCTACTGTGTGTGTACAAGCAGAGTTTTAGCTAGGGCTATTGTTCATGGATCGATCCCCTGTAGGGTTGTAGGTGACAAGTATATATAGGTCTTGGGGGGTGTAGTGTACCCCCCCCAAGTAAGCATGGTGCATGTGAATGATGATCTAACCAATACCCTGTTGACACCTGTAGATGCCAAATGATGACATAATATTCCCTCACGTGAGGGTGTGATTCGGTTATAACGGTCTGCCACGTGTCATATGAGTCTGACGCGCACTGTTCCACGCGTGTCCCGGACCACGCGCTGTCATGATGCCACCCTCGGCCTATGAGCCGAGGCCGAGGGCAAAGTTTCTTCCGGTAGTGAGTCTGGCTTGATTCTGGCCTCGTACTTTCGTACCCTCGTAGGGTCGTCCGGAGCCTGAGGAAGGGTCGGCCCCTCGCAGGGTCGGCTGGGGCCTGGTGAAGGGTCGGCCCCTCGTGGGGTCGGCTGGGGCCTGGTGAAGGGTCGGCCCCTCGTAGGATCGTCTGGGCCTGGTGGGGCCAGCTGGGGCCCGGTGAAGGGTCGGCCCCTCGTAGGGTCGTCCGAGTTGGAGGTAATCCTCATCCATGCTGAGGGTATAAACGGGTATATCAATCTATAATGAGTTTTATTACTTTTACGTGAGAACCTGAATTTACGTTAAGCCCCTATTTAATTGCGAGCGTTATAATGTTAATGGAAACCGAGTAATAAGGGTAGAACCTATGACAGTCTAGCTAGATATGATGTTACTTAGCTAGTGGGTTGTGTCATTTTAGATGGGTACTTACGTTAGAAGTGCACAGTTTGACGAGAGGTGAGAATTTCATGTGAGTGCACGTCCTAACATGTACTTTGCATTTAATGTTTTAAATGTTTTTAAAGCACTTGCAGGTTTTTATAAAATCTCCACATTCGGGCTCTGACCCGTTTGCTTTCAAATCAATTTTTTTTCTTGTAAAACCATTTTAGGTGCCCAGCCACAAGGACACCATGCATAGGATACTCATTCAGATGACGAGCTGTAGCTGTTTGTGGAAGTTACAGGGATTTGCTTTTAGACGCTTCTATCATTTGGATTCCATGTTCAGTATTCCTCAGTTTTAGGGCATGTTGCCCAGTTCCATTAGAGATACATTTTTATTTCAGTTTTTCAGACTTTGGCATGTATTGATTCAGTATTCAGTTTTTAGTTATTCATTTCAGTTGTGGAGTTTGTTGTGAGGAGTTTTCCTCCGGATTTATTTATATCATGTGATGGTTATTCTACTCTTTCGTTATGGTGAATGGTGATATTATTCTTGCTTTAAATCTTTCACTGCATGTTATTCAGACTTTAATTAAAATTTGACAACTTACTTTTTAAATACTAGGTAGTTAGAAATAATAAAATGTTTTCGACAGTGATGCTATTAGCTGAGCCAACTTGGCATTTTGAATTAATCTAATAAAGGAGTAGCTACCCGGTATTTAATTAGTCGGGGTGTCACAGGTGGTATCAGAGCATCAGGTTCTAGTGTCCTTTAGGATCTGTACGGCTATTATGTTTCCGCAAAGTTTTCTTTGATATAGAGCCCTATATTTTAGGACTGTTGTACTCTTTTTGTGTATGCTTCGTTCTTCAGCTATTTTAAGTTTATAAACAGTGAACTTATAAACTTCATTCTTATTTCAGATGCCTCCACGACGTGCATGACGAGTTCCCAGGGATGCAACGCCCGAACCCCAGCCCGTTCCAGTTCAGGGCATAATGAACACCGCTGAGGTTACAGCCATTGTAGCCCAAGCGGTAAATGCCTCAATTGCCGTAGTTCAGCAGGCACCACCTCAGGCGCCGGTTTCCGTGCCAGTACAGGCAAATGCATTCCCGTCTGCTTGGGAACGTGTACGTGACGCTTTTCAAAAAGCGCATCCGCCAGAGTTTGCAGGTAGCTCAGATGTGGTAGTCTCGAGCCAGTGGAGGAAGGATATGCAGAGGCACTTGAGGATGTATGAGTGCACGAACGTTCAGAAGCAGGTGCTAGCTACTTTCAAGCTAGTTGGATCTTCACTGTAGTGGTGGGAGTCTATTACCACCGTGGAGGAGAGGGATACTCTCACTATTCAGGACTTTTGGGTGCGGTTCGATCGCAAGTACTTTCCGTCAGCTGTTCACACGGAAATGAGGAGGAAACTGATGATTCTGAAGCAAGAGGGTAAGACCGTGGCCGAGTATGAGGCCGAGTTCACGAATCTGTTGAATATCGTTTCGGATGAGATACCAACAGAAAAGAAGAAGATTAAGAAATTCACCGACGGGTTGACATGGAGGATCCGTCAGCATCTGTTAGGGAACCTTTCGTTGGCCACTTATTCTGATGTGGTTAACGCTGCTTTTGTTACACTGCCAGGATAACCGCTTTCATATGGCTGAGGGAAAGAGGTCGGGAGAGTCTAGCCATCAGGGCAGGACTGGAGGACATGGTGCCAGTGGGGCACAATCTGTTCAGGGGCAGAGACAGGGTGAGCAGGGTTCCCAGCAGGGGGATCAGAAGAGGTTCAGATCAGGGAATTACAGGCACGGACAGGGAGGTTTCCGTCAGGGCCATCAGGCTCCAAGAGGCCATCAGGGCCAACAGGGGCAGAATGGGCAGAAGTTTCAGCAGGGCCAGCAGGGCTAAGGGAGGAACGGTAACGGCCACCAGGGCCGGGGACCGCAGGGGTAGAGAGGAGGGAACTTCCCAGGGAAGTGTTTTGTTTGTGGCAAGACTGGCCATAAATGACAGGATTGTCCTGATAGGGGAAGGGCCCCACAACAGCAGCAGCAGGGTGCTCGCCAGGAGCCGCAGAGGCCTATGTTTCCCGCCGCTCTCCCCGCACCGCCACAGATGGCAGCATTGCCACCCATTCCAGCAGGGGCAGCTACAGTATGGACGTCTCTATAACGTCCACCAGGCAGCAGTTCCACAGGCACCGCCCGCGATTGAGGGTACGTTTCCTATCCATGGCACTATGGGTCGGGTATTATTTGATACGGGGGCTACACATTGTTTTATAGCTACACATTTGGCGAAAGCCTTAGGATTGTTAGCTACGGCAGAGAGAACAGTGACGTGTGTCGACTCACCATTGGGGAGTGGGTCACTTATTTTCTTTATGCCGGGGAGTGGGGGTAGAGATTGGTAGTCTGGTATTACCTGCAGACATGTTGGTATTAGATATGCATGTTCACGATGTGATTATCAGTATGGATTGGCGCGCTGATTATAGAGCCATGATTGATTGCTTCGGTGGGAGCATTGTTTTTGCCATTCCGGGGCAAGAGATGTTTGTAGTGGCGATGCCTCGCCCAGAGGGAGGCTCGGCCGCTCATTTGTATTACCTAGAGGAGGATACCTCTAAGGAGGTTGTGATTCCTTTAGATTCGATCCCAGTCGTCAGGGAGTATTCGGATGTGTTTCAGGAGATACCAGGCCTACCCCCCAGTCGAGAGATAGACTTTGTTATAGACCTATTGCCAGATACGAGGCCTATAGCACGCGCACCGTACCGTATGGCTCCGGCAGAGATGCGAGAGCTACGAGATCAGATAGAGCAGCTGTTAGGTCAGGGCTTTATTCGCAGGAGTACCTCACCTTGGGGCGCTCCAGTTTTGTTTATGAAGAAGAGGGACGGTTCACTAAGATTGTGTGTGGACTATCGGGAGTTGAACAAGGTCACGATACGGAATAAGTATCCGTTGCCTCGAATCGATGACCTATTTGACCAGTTGAGAGGAGCTTCTTTCTTCTCGAAGATTGATTTGATATCGGGATACCATCAGTTGCGTATTAGGAAGGAGGATGTTTCAAAGACTGCGTTCTTGTCGAGATATGGTTCTTACGAGTTTCAGGTTATGCCTTTTTGTTTGACCAACGCTCCAGCTGTGTTTATGGACTTGATGAACAGAGTGTTCAGGGATTTCCTAGATCAGTTTGTCATTGTCTTCATCGATGATATTCTGGTTTACTCCCAGACAGAGGAGGAGCACGCCGAACATTTGAGGCAAGTTTTGCAGACACTACGTCAGAACGAGTTGTATGCAAAATATGAGAAATGCGAGTTTTGGCTGAAGGAGGTCCAGTTTTTGGGACACATTATTTCCGACCGGGGGATATATGTTGATCCGGGGAAGGTATCCGCGGTGAGGGAGTGGGGACAGCCCATGACACCGACTGAGATTCGTAGTTTCTTGGGCCTAGCAGGATACTATAGGAGGTTCATTCGGGGATTTTTTAAGATAGCGGGTCCCTTGACACATCTGACTCGTAAGGGTGTACCATTCATCTGGAGTGATGCCTGTCAGTTGGCATTTGATGAGTTAAAGGACAAATTGACCTTAGCACCTGTGTTAGCATTGCCGAGACCGGGAGTTGAGTATTTGGTTTACACCGATGCGTCTTTGCAAGGACTTGGAGGTGTATTGTAGCAGGAGAGATAGGCCATAGCTTATGCTTCCCGTAAGCTTAAGCCTCATGAGAAGAATTACCCCACGCATAATTTGGAGTTGGCGACAGTGGTATTTGCCCTACGGATTTGGAGGCACTACCTTTTAGGGGAGAAGTTCCAATTGTTCACGGACCACAAGTCCCTACAGTACCTGTTCACGCAGAAGGAGTTGAACATGCGGCAAAGGAGGTGGCTTGAGTTTGTGAAGGACTACTAGTTCGATATACAATATCACCCAGGTAAGGCTAACGTGGTAGCAGACGCGTTGATCCGTAGGCCAGCAGATGAGGTGGCAGGGTTGTGGAAGGCTAAGTGGAAGGAGTTGGGACACCAGGATGCGGTGGCCTGATCTTTCATGTCTGTGATGACCGTTACACCGCAGATTGTCACGAAGGTAGTACGGGCACAGGCTAATGACTCGTTCTGTCAGGAGCAGATAGTTCGATTACTAGCAGAGGGAGCTGAGTCCTATACCATCATCTCAGACGGGGGATTATGCTTAAATGGGAGATTGGTGGTTCCGAAAGGGGAGAAATTTCGACACGAGGTGATAGCAGAGTCGCACGGCTCACGGTTCACGGTACATCCCGTAGGGGACAAAATGGAGTACCTGGAGAAATCATCTACCATCACGAGGATGTACCTCTTACCACCTAGACTCTCAGCGCGAGTGGGACCCATAAGATCCATGTGAATCAACTCAAGAACATGAGAGGTGGTAATGGAATGCAACTTCCTATGGGGACTACAGATTTGTTTTCCCATCTGACAGGCTCCACAAACGGTCGAAGTTGACTTTCCAAGAGATGGTAAGCCACGTACTAGGTCCTTTTTAGCTAAGCGGTTGAGATCTCTAACGTTCATGTGACCTAGACGTTGGTGCCACAAATCCATAGGAGTGATCGTGGCGCTGTTGCAGACAAGTGAGGACGTGGGCTTAGTCCCATAGCAATTATCCTCGGTCCTCACCCTTTGCATCAAAAGTTTATCGGCTTGATTGTAGACTTTACACGTGTCCGGGTCAAACTTTACTGCAAAGTTAGTGTCGCACAGCTGGCTAATGCTGATGAGAAGACAAGACGGTGTGATAATTGATTAAACTAGATTCGCAAGTTTCCAAGAACCCCTTATTTAATTAGAGTCCCTAAACATGCATCTAAGGTGCAAGTGTCAACCCATAAATAAATAAAGCATGTGACACAAAAAATATGCTGAGACACAGAATTCAGGAAAAAACCCCTTTCGGGTAAAACCTTTATTTCACTATGAATATACAAGCCGCAACTTACAATTACATAGAGAAATCTGCAATGGATCAACGCGCAGCCAACCCATAAAGACACGCAGTCTTGAACTCAACAAGAGAATACACGCAGAACCCTCCAAGGACTCGCAACCCAAACAACAAAGGAAGAACCGCAGCTCTCCTCAATGACTCGCAGCCATAAAACTTTGTAGAGACTCCCTCAGCAATGACACGCATCCCTCGGTTGCAAAGATCTCCCCACAAAGATGAACAATAGCAAAGCTTGTGTTCTAGGGTTCAAAAAGATTCACAAAAGTAATTGGGATTTTTGTGTGTGAATCAAAAAGATGTTTGTCACATCAAAAATTGAAGTCTTGTTGTGTTTGTACTCTTAAAACGTTTTCTCAAAGACTTGAAAAAATATACCACTGAAATAGTTATATATATAGGAAATATGAATAGGTGGAAAAATATCACACGGATCTGATCGAGTTTATCCCAGGCGGACCGGTCCGACTTGGAGGCGGATCGGTCCGGCCTCGGATCGGTTCTTTTAAAATATGTCTCCATCAGTTTGCATTCGATTCGGGGTCTACTGGACCTTGAGCAAGGCGGATCGGTCCGATTTTCCCGGAAAAATAAAAAACTTTAAAAAGCCTCATTTTGCTTGAAAAAACTTACTTCTTATTTTTATAAAAAACATTTTATAAAAATTTCCCAATACTAAATATGAACTTTAAGGAACGTAAAAACACAATTTTACGAAGTTCATTCTCCCAGAGGCTATGATGTTGAAGATGCTTTGATATTCGGATCTGTTGATGTAGATGCGATCTTGAATTTCTTCAACGGTGTAACGACGTACGACATACAAATTGATGATGGACAAAAATGTTCTTACAGCTGAGAAGGTTTGCTTTCAAACCTTTGACGTACAAAACATTTTCCAGCTTAGGGAACCCAGGTAACTCGACAGTACCACGTCCTATAATGCTAGATTTTCTCCCATCTCCAAAGGTGACTCTGCCATCCTGATAATCCTCAAGAGTCATAAAAAATGAGTCATCACCTGTCATATGTCTGGAGCACCCACTATCAAAATACCACTATGAGGTATTGTGTGCTTTGAGAGAAACATGAACAACGAAGGCCTTTTTATCTTTCTTAGGTACCCAAGCAGGGATGACCTTTTGTTTGCCTTTGTTGTTGTTGGTTTTAGCTGGAATGTGAGAAGCATTCACTAACGGCAAAGACACCCGTCGGAATTCTTCCATCAAACTCTGAGATGTGGTAGCTAAGAACTCAACTCGCTCTCTCAGACTAGAAAACTCATCAGTATGATGTGGTGGAGCAGTAGTACGTCGTGTCCGACCCATGCTATAGAAAAACTCCCTAAGGTGGCCTTTCCTTTTGCAATAAGTACAAAAGAACACAGTCAAAGGCGGACCTTGGTTTGCTTTTCTTGGTCGAACTCTCCTTCGAGGTTTTTGACGATGGCCATAAGGAGTTGTAGTAAACTCGGGAACTGGTCCAGGTGCAATTTGGGACGTGGAGGCACCATCATAACCAATTCATTGCCGATCACCAAAACCTAAAGCGGGGCCGAGGAGCATCTTTCCCATCTTCCCAGATCTGTCCTCGATTTGTACCTTGACTTCCCGTGCTTTCTCAAGATCATGAGTCAGCTGGGAAACCAGGGCTTCAAGTTTCTTCCGAGTCTCCATGGAGGAATGAAGCTGACTCGTAAGACTAGCCACTTGTTTAGTCAAGTACCCTCTCTCTTTCTCTAAAACACTCTCTCTCTCTCTCTCTAAACAAACTCTCTTTCTCGACACAGGCAGATTCTCTCTCTCTCAGGGCGGTGAAGGTGGAGGACTCTCTCTCTCTTTCCTTTATAAAATCTTCCTCTAAGCCGGTGATCTTAAGAACTAGTGCTTTGTTACGTTTTTTAGTTTTAAAAGGCTCAGAATATAACTCAGCGTAGGGGCGTTGAATATCACTCTCACTCTCACTTGAGTCATTCTCCCCCTCACTCACATCGATATAACTATCGAGGTGTCCCTGTGAAGCATTATCCTCATCGTTGTGAAGATAACTAGGAGTGCTCACTTGACTTTCCATGAATGCGGTGAAGTTACACTCATGCGGTGACTCATCTCCTGAATCCACCGTCTCGACCTCACTGTCGTCGCTAAGGGTAGCATTAAGGACAGCTTTCCCTTTCTCTCTGTTAAGACGAGTGGCACACTCAAAGGCTCTATGACCCTTACCATCGCACTCAAAGCATCTCTCACTATCTTTCTTAGGAGGGTCTTTAAAAACTTTTTCATTTTTCTTTTCAAACTTATTTTTCTCAAATTTCTTTTTATCTTTAAAATTGCCATTTTTCTTAAATTTGAGAATCCTCTTGAATTTTTTTGCAAAAAGAGCCAAATCATCTAAGTCAAAATCACACTCAGAATCTGACGTGTCAGTCTCTCTCTTTCTAGATGACTCTACCCTCTTTCTAGCCGGCCCCTCACTCCTTATCTCTTGGGCATTAAGTGAAATTCCCTTATCTTTAGATTTAGCAGTTTTAGGGAACATATCAATTTCATATGTTTGCAAATCTCCTAAAAGTTCTTCTAATTTTAGCGTATTTAAATTACCCATAGAATTTAGCACAGTGACTTTAGGGATAAAACTCTTAGGCAAAGAACGAAGAATTTTTTTAACAACTCTAGTATTAGGAATATGTTCACTAAGATTAAAGCTAGTATTCACAATGTCAGAAAGTCTAGCATAAAATTCATCAAAGCATTCAGATTCACTCATGGTGATGGTTTCAAATTGAGTTGTTAAATTTTTCAATTTAGACTCTTTCACAACATTTGTTCCTTCATGGGTGAGTTGTAAAACATCCCATGCCTCTTTTGACGTGGTGCACGTCATTATTCATTTGAACTCATCAGGTGTGACAGACCCAGAAATAGCACCTAGACCCTTAGAATTAAAAGATGACCATTTAAATTCTTCTTCAGTCCAAGAAGTGACAGGTTTCAAGTTGATCACATTATCAACAGTCACGGAGAGAGGTGTCCACCCTCTTTCAACCAAAATCCAGACACGCTCATCAATGGCTTTTAATGCAGATCTCATACGGTCTTTCCAATAGGCATAGTTTGTCTCGTCAAAAACTGGCATTTTATTATATAACTTCTCCATTTTAACACGAACTTTTTCAAAAATCAATTTTTTCAGAAAATTGGTATCTTAGAAAAATTTAGCGGAAAATAGGAATACGCGATAGATTAGCGTAACCTGCTCTGATACCAATTTGAGAACGTATGCGCTTGCATTCATCTGAGAAAATTATATATTAAACACATTTTAACTCAAACAAACCCTAAACATGCAACTAGGTGTGATTTAATCAAGAAGTAGATCATGAAGATAAATCAAACACACACAATTGAGGAAAAATCCCCCAAAGGGGCAAAACCATTTATTTCCATTAGAATATTGTAACTATACAATTTTGGATTACAATGAAAATACAAGTGACTAAGAATTACCCTCAGGTGTCGGATTCTGTAGTCGGCGGCTAGAGTTATCCCTTTCCAGTAGGGCTGCAATGAAGAAGAAGAACGATCTTCTCCACAATGGTATGAACAGTAAAAATGTGTTCTTGGGTTGCAAAGAGATACACAAACGTTTGGAAATTTGTGTGAATCAAAAACCTAGAGTCTAGGGCTCAATAGGTGAAGACTAAGAGTTTCTTGTACTCTGAAAATCGTGTATAGAATTCTTGGAAAACCACTTTCCGTAGTGGGTTTATAAAGAAATAACATGGCCTAAAAAATCTCTGCATGATCTGTTTGAGATTATCCCAGGCGGACCAGTCCGGGTCTGAGGCAGACCGGTCCGGGTAAGCGGATCGGTTCTTTTTATTTTAGGCTTCTTCGGTTCGCTTGCGGTTCGGGGTATACTGGCTTTCAGCAGGCGGACCGGTCCGGGTCTGAGGCGGACCGGTCCGCCGGCGGATCGATTCTTTTATTATGAGCGGACCGGTCTGACCTGTCAGACTTTGATTCCTCTTCTTCTTTTGATATTCGGATCCGTTAATGACTGTATGAATCTTGAATTTCTTCAACGGTGTAACGGCATGCGACATAACAAATTAATAATGGACAAAAATGTCCTTACAATGCTGAGAGTGAACAAAATGACAAACCTCTTTTAATTTAATAAAGGACTGATCACCCGGTATTTGATTAGGAGGGGTGTCACAGGGTAGCTCACTTGTTAAACATTCGTCAACAGGAGGATGAAATGACAAGAGACTATATTACTAAGTTCAATACTAAAAAACTAGAAGTGGTAAACTACAACACGAAAGTATCCATTACAATAATCATGAGAGGGTTGTTGCTTGGAAAGTTGTACTGGGCACTAGACAAGGAGACTCCAAACCATATGGTTTAGATACTAGAAAAAGCAAGAAAGATTAAGAATGTAGAGGAAGCCATGGCTTCAAAAGAGTCCGGCCATAAAAATTTGAAGAAGGTATCAGCCCAGGAAAAAAGGAAAAAACTAAAGAGGGACCCAAGCCAAAAACAAGAGGAGGCCATACCAGAAGTTTTAAAAATATACTTCCTTGACAGTAGGAATACACCGTATACTCGAACAGATCCAAGGACACGGTGAATGGAAGTGGCCAGAGAAGTTAAAAAATCTCGCTAGAAGAAGAGATAAGAATAAATTTTACAAGTTCCACAAATATCATGGGCATATGACTAAAGACTGCCTAGCCTTGAAGTATAAAATTGAGGCAGTCATAAGTACAGGAAACCTTAATAAGTATGTGGGGAAGAATGGTAGACCAACACAAGGTCGTGATGACTAGAAGCTAAGGAGAATATCAAGATCACCCCGCCCAGAAAATAAGGATAAAAAAAGAGATCGGGAAAAAAAAGATGAGGAGGATCAAGACCAACCTACAAGGCCCAAGGAGCCTACAAAAGAACTGAATATGATCTCTCTGAGATGAAATTACATAGCGTGAGGGGATTCTGGTGGAGGTGATGGACCAGCTAAAAGAAAGGCATATCTCAACAAAGCAAAAGCTTATGCCGATAATAGAGGCGTCAATATAAAAACAATAGCAAACATTTGACCTAATAAGGTTGCTATTGATCGACTGATAATAGTCTTTTATAGAGATGACCTCCCAGGATTGTTATATTCTCATGATGACCCGCTTGTAATAGCTATGATGATCTATGATAGGAAAGTGAAAAGAACTTTGGTGGAGAATGGGAGTTCAACAAATGTATTGTTCTATGACTGTTTCAAGAGGTTGAAGTTGTTCGACAAAAAATTGGAGTCATACCATCATCCTCTGATAAGATTCCCAGGTGAAAAATTATTCCCAGTGGGTGCAATTTAGCTAGAAGTTGTTATTGGAACATAGTTGACCTACAGATTTGAGGCAATGAGATTTTTCATCCTCGATAAGAATTTCTCATCAGCTTATAATATTATTTTTGCAAGAATGAATATAAAAAAATATGAAACTGTAGCCTCAACTGTTCATCAATGTCCAAAGTTCCCTACCAGTTTTGGTGTGGGAATGGTGAAAGGAAACTAGTTAGAAGCACGCGAATGATATTATACTTCAACCAACGAGGAAGAAAGGAAAAAGCTAGCTGAAACTTATCAGATTGAGATCTTAGATCCTCTAGATGAAAATAAGTTGATAACTAAGAAGTAAATTAGAAAACAGATCTAGTGATCCTGGATGATAAGCTTCCTAAAAGGACAACCCAAATCGACTCGTCCCTTGATCCTGTCCTCAAGTAGTAACTATCTGATTTTGTACGAGCTAGGAATTTTTTTAGAGACATTAAGACATGTCTAGAATTGATCAAGTCATTATCTATTGCAAGCTCAACATAGACAAGGACGATAAACCAGTAAATAAGAAACAACGAGTAATTTCGGAGGATAAGAATATGGCAATTAGAGAAAAAAAATGTCCAAGTTAAAAAAAGCTACTTCATTGAAGACGTGACGTATCCTAACTGGTTAGAAAATGTGGTAATAGTATCGAAGAAAAATGATAAATGGCGGATGTATATGGACTTTAGAGATTTAAATAAGCCATTCCCAAATATTATTATCCTTTCACTCAAATAAATCAATTAGTGTATGCAACGTCTGGGGATGAACTACTGAGATTCATTGAATAATATAAAGAGAAGGCTTGTCCAATCAATCAATAAACCTTCACAAAATATTCTCCCCATACCTCATGATCATAATACCTGGCATAAAATCTTTCGCAAGTGGTGTATCATCTTCTTCAACAACACAAGAGATCTCCCTAAACAAAAATCATCCTACAAAGGAGAGCCTGCACTCCACTTCTCCAATGAAGATATCTAAACCCTAGCAGAACCTTTAAATCTTTCTATTGTAGGGAAATTTTCTCATGGTCGTCCATCTTTAGATTCAATCAAAAAGACATTCCAAACATTCTCTTTGAAAGCAACATTCTTAATAGCCCTCCTCGATCCAAAACAAATCCTCATCAGATTGAACCATAAAGAAGATTACGTGAGACTTTGGTTGTGGGACCAATGGTTTTTAGTCAAATTTCCCATAAAGACCTTCAAATAGTCACCATAATTTAAACCTCAAGAAAAAAAACCATTTCTCATGTGTGGATAAATATACCTAAACTCCCCATTAACCTTTTTGCTAAATCATCCTTGTGCTCCGTAGCCCAACTTATTGGGAAACCTATTAAGTTAAATGCATCAACTGCCTCCTTGATAAGACCTATCCAGGCACAAATTTGTGTAGAACTCAACCTAATTTAAGACAATACCAATCAAGTTTGGGTTGAATGTGGGAACACAAGCTTCTGGCAAGACATTATATATGAGGACACCTTAAAATTCTATCACTAATGCAAAAAAGAAGGGCGTGACCAAGCCTCCTATTTATTTCTTAACCCTTAATCCAAAACCAAATCATCCACTCAAGTACCTAAGACACCAAAAGAATAAACAACATACATTCCAAAAATTATTCTCTCAAAGCCTGGTAGCCAAATCAATCTTCTAACCGAAACATCTATCCAAGCTGACCTACCAAACTCATCCACCCCACTAAACCAAACCAATCATCATAACTAAGCTAATATTTTACCATTAAGCCCTGAAGAACCAATGCCAAAAAACCTCATTCAAGAGCAGTTGAGATTATATTTGCAGTCCCTCATTGTAATACCCCAACTGTAT
This sequence comes from Sambucus nigra, assembly GCA_949130495.1. Taxonomy (NCBI): domain Eukaryota; kingdom Viridiplantae; phylum Streptophyta; class Magnoliopsida; order Dipsacales; family Adoxaceae; genus Sambucus; species Sambucus nigra. Next base: position 328,277,226 of record OX422217.1, on the reverse strand, counting down.
CCAAACATTTAGCTATCAAAGTGCCTATTAAATTTGAGAAGATAATTCATAATGACTTATCTGGTGAAGATTAAATCTTACTTGGTTCAAGTAGCCTCTCCCCAAAATCCACAACCATTCCTTAAATGGAAATACATGTTTGTCATGATAAAGAGTATTCCACAGACTTAGGAAAAAAAGACATTATCTCCATCCCTATGATTAAAGAATTATCACTGTTTTCCACTTTCATAAACAAGAGATTGAAAATGATGCAGAAGGACAAGGTTAATCTCAAGATTACCAGAGTAGAAGACAATTAGTTAGTTCCTCACTTCCCATCAGCTGTGCAACCCCTAATGCAGAAAAATAAGAAGATTGCTCCCCAAGACCTTCTATATAAAAGAAAAACCAAGTCTAGTTAAAGGCCTATCATTAGCACCCATTCCCAAAATATTTAATGATTAATTTTATATGCTAGCATAAAAGAGGAGTAGGTTTAAAGATACATGTAGAAGAATAAAAAAGCTCTTAAAATTCATAAACTTCCTTCTATAGCTATCCTGGAGCCAAAAATGGATGAAAAGAAGATGGAGACATACAAAATGAAATGGAACTTTGAAGATTATACACATAATGACTCCAATAAAATCTGGTTGTTTTGGAAATGTGATATGCAAGTTACTATAGAATTCAACGAAGACCAAGCCCCTACTATGAAAGTAACCCACTCATTCATCAAAGAGCATGTATACATCTCTTTGATATATGTAAAAGCGAGGCAAGAAAGAAGTTACTTATGGTCCCACATGGATCATTTATCTAATCTCTATAAATAATTCCACTATTTAATCATAGGGGACTTCAATTTGGTTACTAATCGAGAGGAAAAAACTGGAGGGAATGCAATTGATTTCCATTTTGTGCAGGACTTTAATGACTCAAATGCAACATGTGGCCTCCATGATATTGGATTCTTGGGATCAAAGTTCAGTTGGAACAACTGAAGGAAGGAGGAAAACTTGATATGTGCTAGATTGGACAGAGGATTGGTTAATAACAAATGGCAAAACCATCTTCGTAATACTTAAATCTCTCACCTGCAGAGGAACTTTTCAGACCACTGCCCATTACTTCTTTCCATTGATAGTCAACTGGATGACTACCCAAAAAAATTCATCTTTCAAAAAGTGTGGTATGCAAGTAATCATCTTGATGAAATTATCAAAAACTCTTGAGGAGAATAAATTTTAGGTACACCTCTTAAATATTTTCATCAAAACTTAAGAAAATTAAAATTGATCTTAATGATTTAATTAAAAACTCTTTCATGAAGTGAAAGATCTAGAACATGAATGTATGACAAGAGAATTTGATTTTGAATAAGATCCAATTGAAGCTCAGAGATGTGCTTTGAAGGAGGCTCAAGCTAGATTGAATGCATCCATGAAAATTAAGGAGACCTATTGGTAGTAAAAGGAAAAGCTAAAATGGATTAAAAAGGGAAATGCTAATTCTAAATTCTTTCACAATCTAATAAAGACCAAAAGGAATAGATTAGGTATCCACAAGGTTCATTCTCAAGATGATAATCTACTGGAGGATAGAGATGATATCAAAAAGGCTTTCATTGATAATTTTCAATCTTATTTAACCTTAAAAACATTCATTCATCATTCTCCTATCATATAGTCCATTACCAAAATGATTAATGAAGAAGAGAATAATCATTTAGCCTCAGTTCCTTCTAAAGAATAAATTTTTCAAGCAATTATTTTATTGGATGAAGACAGCTCCCCTGGACCAGATGGATTTGGTGGAATATTTTACAACGCATTTTAACCTATCTTCAAGGAGGATATAGTCAAAGACATCACATCCTTCTTTGTTGCTTCCCAACTTCCCATAAGTTGGACTACTATCACTATAACCATCATTCCTAAAACTTCAAACCCTACCAAATGCAGTCATTATAGACTTATCAGCCTATGCAATTTCTCCTATTGTAGACACCATATTATAGGACCCCTAAGTCTCTCCTTAGGTCCCTATCACCTCCCCATTTCATTACACATCTTAGGTTATACTCCGAGTACTGATCTAGAGGCCATTGGGTTCTCTCGGGCCCCGTTTGACTCTGGTTAACTTCATTGTCAAAGAGAAAGCTCAATGAATATTTGAAGGGCTCTAAATCCCCTTTCCAGTGGTCTACCCCATGCGCAAATCATCATAACGGTTCTGAAAAACGAACCATTTTACTACCAAAAATCGATCTAGAGGCCATCAGGTGCTCCTGAGCCCTAATTTGACCCCAATAAACTTCATCGTCATAGTGAAAGCTCTTTAAATCTTTGAAGGGCACTGAAACCCCTTCCAACGGTCCACCCCATGCACAAAACGACATAACCATTCGAATGAACGATCCGTTTTCCCTAAAAAATGATCTTCCATTTGACCAAGGTCAACTCTTCAGCTCGAACGCGACTCAAGGAATCTCTAAAGGGCTCTGAATACCCTTTCTAACAGTCCACCCCATGCACAATTATGACTTACGATACGGATGAACAATTTGTTTTACCTCGAGAGGTCGTCGGGTGCTTCTGGCTCCAGTTAACCAAGGTCATCTTTTCGAACCGAGTGAAGCTCTTTGGAATGTCGAAGTACATCACCTAATCTTTCTAATGGTCTACCCGGTGAACATTTATAACTTACCGTTTGGACAAATGATCCATTTTTTCACGACAATCTCCCGTCCAAAGGACCAACTTGTGGTTTCGAGCCACACTTGACCAAAAGTTAACTCCCGAACCCAAGATTGGTCCAAAATACTCTTCAAGGTCTCTGAATTACCTTTCTAACTATATTCCCTATGCACGATTTGGATCAACGGATTGCATTCTACGACCGTTTTTAAGAAAATTTTGCACGATACTGCCGATTGGCAGGTCTATTTCCCTGCTAATTAGCAGTGTATCTAGGGTTACTTGTCGATTGGTAGGTCTTGTACAATGCCGATCAACACTACCCATGACCCTATAAATAGAGGGCATGACCTCACTCCCAAAGCACATCTGAAATCCATCGGCATCGGTGATGTTAACAACATTCTCTCCTAATCAATGAAGTTTCCTTATGTGAGATCTCATTCCATCTTGAATTCCCATACTCTTCACACCCAATTTGGCAAAATCTCATTCTCTCTCATCCAACATTCATATCAAGATTCAAGGGAGTTCATCCAAGATCAAGATCAAGCTCCAATTCTTCAAAGAAGGTCCAAATCCTCCCCCTCACTTTAAATTTCTTATTTTTGCATTAATTACATTAGATTCATAATCTAGTTTTGCTTTAGTTCATACACATTGACATCTCACATTTTTATTAGTTACATTGCACATACTCTATTTTCTATATAAAAAAAAGAGGGTAATGGTCATAAATTCCAAATGGGATTATCCATCATATTTTTCCAAAATTAAAACACATTTTCCACACATACACCTTTAATAAATTTCCATTCAAATCTATGGGACAAACCCCACCCCTATGCTACATACGAACTACGTGGACTTTAAAGCCTTTATAGGCTACGTAGGCGTTTCAATTTAAAATTCGAGACTCGAGTCCGATTTTCCAAATTTTCAAATTACCAAATTTCTAATTTTCCCAAATTCCCCATTTCCGCTATTATTATATTCATACACATTATGTTTGTGATCCTTAGTAGCATCTTATCCCAGACATATTATCGTTTCATCATAACGACCAATATCATGATAAACGCATAAATTGTATTTTCTATATATTATTTTCAAGAACTTCCTATGGATGACCACACTCTATCTTTTCCATGGTATTAGTTGGGTGATTTCGATCCCCGTTATATATACACGCACACACACTTCATGGAGAAATAGAGGAAAATAGTAACACGAGACTGTGAGAGATCGAAAGGGCAGGATGGGTGCCTAACACATTCCCATGTCATAACTTAGCCCCCGAACCTTCGAACTATTGGTTTCGTATGCATCAATTTATCTTTGATGTCGCTCTCTCGAGGCGACGACATGTTCTTTTTCCTGTTTTGTGCAAAATAGGCTGGCGACTCCATCTCTTTACATCCACCCCACATCGACGACGTCCGAAGCGCTCCTAGAGAGTAAGAGAGCGCGTGACCTTTTTCTCCCCTCCTTTTTATCCCGCCTCGCTGAAGAGAATGAAGGATAGACATTAGAATGGCCACAGTGGAGACTCCACTGGGGAGTATTTTTCATAATAGGGCTAGACTCTATTTGCATAGGTGTTTTGCTTTTCTATTTATGTGCATATACACCAACCTGTATGTTCCCTCTTTTCTCCTCTATTTTTTTGCACATATATACCTCATGCTTATATCACTACTACTCACACTTATAGATATTCTCCATGTACACTTCACACTACATGCACCTAGGATCACTTATATCCATATATTGCATACACTAATTAGAATATCCATGCTTAGGTTCACTACCACACAGTAACTCATAGGTACTCACATCTCTCATATATCCTTGGTTAGTATAATCTTAATGCTCTATGATCAGATTTACTTTTTATACCTGTACATTATCCCCTTCTTAGTATAATGCTCATCATGCCAAATAAAGATACTCTCTCCATAAGATGCTAATAAAGAATCATGCATTTTGCACACTACATTACCAAAGAGCATGGCTATTGACCAAATTTTGTTCCGTAATTGGGGGGTCACTTCGCGATGGGCACTAGTCCAGCAGGTCGTAGTTAGCCTAAGTGATATGACTCTAACCTTCCATTGGCCAAGTACCTTTGACGTATATCGAACGGTTCCCCACTAATCGTACCGCTTGACCGAAGTCACGATGGGAGTTATATCGTAGGGAACTTGTTCATGTACGTCGAGTATATCCAATTCACTCTCACACATATTGTCCCGATAAGGTATATATTGAAGCAATTCACATACACTCAGGTATATCTAATAGCTTATCCGCACGTGTCGATTACCCTCAAAATAAAGACGTATATCGTGGAAGTCATACTAAAGGGGTAACCCTTCCAATTAACCCAAAAATTGGATACCCACATATTGGTGTCAAACCCAGGATACCCATGTTTATTTTGTCAATTTCTACCAGAAACTTTGCCAAAATGATGCCCAAATTTTTGTGCGATTTCATCTTTTTTAGAAATGGGGCCCTATCCGTGAGCCTGGTAACAAGACCAACTATGTTTTTTTATAATTTTTCAAACCCAATTTTCCTAGGATCGAGTCCCGTCTGGCCTTTGTTTTTGCATTTAGGTAAAACTAATACAAGTGAAAACATAATAAACATAATAATAATAATGATGCGACCCGTTTCTCATTTTTCTCCTTTCTTTATCAAAAGTGTCAAAAACATTTTTCACTTCCTTTTATCAAAATTACCAAAATCATTTTTCCTTCTTTATACCAAAAATATTTTTCCTCCCTTTATCCCCAAAACATTTTATCCTCGTCTTTATAAAAAATACCAAAAGCATTTTCCTTCATTTTTAAAAATTACAGTTTTCCCCTTCTCTTTCAAAAATAAATTCAAATGTTTCTTCTTCTCAAGTCGATCGTATACCCAACCCTTGGCCTGGATCCCTATTGGCTTCGTTCTTTCGTCGAATTACCCCGAGGATCCGTCAGTTCCCTCGCTACTTACTTCGAGTCAAGAATTCATCTTCATCTGTTTTCCATAGAGAACACAGACCAAGCACCTAATGTGCAACCAAATTTGATGATGGTCCTAGCCCAACTCATTTCCAATATTGACAACCTTCAAATCGAGGTTCATGAGATGCAACAAAACTGGTCCCTATTCCTGGAGAGCTCGAGGTCCTCTTCCCTCACGCTATGGTTCCGCCCGCACTCGAGCCTATATAGGTCCCCGAAGGATATCATCACGCTCCATGTGCTCCTCTTACTAATGGGCAATTACCAGCCCAGTTCCCTATGCTGAATCTTGCCTAGCCAGGGGCTAACCTACTCGTATCCATCAATCCAAAGGAAGAAGATTTGAACAAAGTCAAAGAGGACCTTAAGATGTTGACCAAGAAGTTTTATCAAGTCATAATCTTTGGGAATTACATGGACTACACCCACATGCCTACCTATCCTAAAGTAAGGCTTTCGAAAAAATTCAAGATGACCAACATTGAGAAGTTCGAGGGTAGTGAACCCTTAATTGTTCATTTCTGCGGTTATCACCAAGCCATGAGTATCTTAAGTGTCTTCAAAGAAATAATGGCCCAAATGTTTCAATAGACTTTAAAGGACATCGCTCTTCGCTAGTTCTTATCTCTTGAGGAGTCCAAAATCTGTAGTTGGGAGGATATTGCTCGCTAATTCTTGTCACAGCAAATGTACAACGAAGAGTTGGAAGTCACCCACCATGATTTAGATCTTCTCAAATAGAAACCTAAGGAGTCATTCATTAACTTCATAGCAAAGTGGAGAGAGAAAGCAACCACCATGACCAACTAGCCTTCCGAAGAGGAGAAAGTCAGCATCATGAAGAATAACTTCTTACCCCATGTCTGTAATACCCCGTATTTTTATTATATTATATAATTATGGGAATTAATTATTATTGTTGGATTAATTAAATTAAGAAGGTTCGTGAAATTTAATTGTTAATTAATCCGAATTGTAATAAATATTAACTAGCGTGCCAAGGGTTAATACTTATTGATGAAAATCATCAATTACTACTGTGGGAATATGTAATGTGAAATGATATAATTCTTATAAAATTATCGGAGTGTGAAATACGACAGTTTGGTATTTTAAGTCAGGACGCGCATGTGAGACCATCGGGACTAAATAAATGGAATAAAGAGATAAATTATTTTGTATAACTCCTATAGTAATTTCGAGTGTGCCATTGATCCTGAAAGGGCCGAGATAGTTAGAAAACTCTACCCGGGGAGTATTATTTGGACTCCGGGATGTTTTTAGGCCTAATCGGTACCCCATAGGGGTATTTTTGTCCTTTGAAATTTTGGGGTAATAATATGGACGCAAATTGGGAAATAAAATATGGATGCACTAGAATTATATAAGAGTTATCAGTTCTAAACCTACGAGGGAGAAAAGAGAGAGGCACAGAGGAAGGTAGAGGATACTATTGGTGTTCTTGGTGCCTAACTCAAGAACACACACCAAAAACTATACCAAAGAAAAGATCGCGAGACGAGGAACGCACCCATACCCATATCAGCATCGGATCAGACCATCAAAATTAAGGCAAGTGTTTAATTCTTGCAATGTATAGCAACAAGCGTGTTCATATTAGTGTAGGTGTATTATATTCACTCTTTGATTCATAAGTTTTGATGAAATTGGAGGATTAATGTCATTAATTAAAATCTAGAGATTAAGGTAAGATGAATCCCTCATGTAGATAGTTTAGAAATACCAAATTGATGATTATTGATGATGAACGAAATTGAGATTGATGTTCTTGTATGGAAATTTGATGAAGTAGGGTTTTGAATTGATAAATTGGGGATTTTTGATTTTATAATTGATTTATGATGAATTGATGTTTCAAAGTTAAGGTAAATCATTGATACATGTTAGAACATTAATTAGGATTACTGTTTTGGTGTTGGGGTTGAGATATTTTGAGGTTTTGGGACTGAAATTTTGAGGAATACGAAGTGGGAATAGTAAAACGTAACAGGTCTAGCCAAACCTTGGAAAACCCTCATCTCGTACGAACGCGATGGAGTCTCGCTCAAATGAGAAACATAGTTGTTAAAACGAGCTGCTATATCATTCGAACGGCAGGTCCCAAAAAAACCCAAAAATTCTTATTTTTCCCCAAATCATGTTACATAGTTAGTTAAGTGAGGAAAACAACCATGTACTGATATTATCTTAGTGCAAAATTATTTGGGAAGCATTCCTAGGATAATACTTTAAGGATTGAATAGGTGAATTAAGCTTGGAAATTTTGAAAGTGTAAATAATCAAGTTGATTGCATAAGGAGTAAAGAGAAGTATACTACGTGTAGAAAGATAAATATGGGTTGGGTGAATACCTAAATTTTTATAAGGCTTAGGGAATGCCTATTATTTTTTGATTATTCTAATTGTGTGTATAAGCATACCTACACTGCTTGCTATCGGGAGGAGGTATCGCGCAGTGGACAATATTATCCTGAGTGACCCAATGGGGGGGATATTTGACTTATACCCAGAGCATATGAACTTGGATACGTGCTATTTGTTACGTAGGATAGTTTTGATTGTTGAATGGGAGCATAGGTATGTGCGTGACCCATTTAGCTGGTGAATAGGCTCGCCTCCAATATTTGTGTTATGAGATTTATCGTTTGTGAGAGATGCCAAACCAGTTGTCCTTTATGCAGCGAGTGATGCACCGGGATGCGATAGCAGAGTATGCATTGCCTCAAGTGGTCCTAACCAAGGGGCGCATGATTTATATATATATATACTAGGTGTAAACCCACGCGATGCACGGGTGAGGCTATTGGTGACAGTCGATCTAATGTTTAAGTTAAAAAAGCGTTTAACAACAATTGACTTGAAATATGGACCTCAATATTTTATAGATTTCATAAAAAATAGACTATCATTAGAAAAGATAAAAAAACTTGCACAACAAATTGGATAAAATCTCACAATTAAAAACATGTATATGTCAAATCTAACTTCCAATAAATGATAGAACTAAAATTCATACCAGTAGACAACCAAATTGATCACCCCATATTAAATCAAAGTACCCCCCGAAAAATTGTTCCTTGAAAAAATGAAAATTCAAAAGATATTCTTCTAGAAAGTCAAATTTCAAATCCTCTAACATAGTTTCAAGATGATTTCCCTCTCCTATAAAAACCAAATATAGGAAGCCTGTAAAAATTATTCACTACTTAAATATATACCTATGTGATATTGACAAAGATATATGCTTTAAACATAAAATCCACATTAAACATTTTTATGTTGATTGATTATTATTCTCAAATCTAAGAAGAGTGAAGTAAAAGATTACAATTGAAAGAAAAATAAACAAACATAAAAATAAAAATCAGATTTATGAAAAAGAGTGTGTTTTTTAACTTGCGACCCTACATTTTATAACGATATTTATGTTTATATCCGACTTTTTTATTATTTGTGATTTCCCTTCATTATTAGTAAAATATGTTAGTTGCTATCAATTTTTTTAGAAAAAGACCTCTTACCCCAATTTTCATTCAAAACAATATAAAAGTTAAAAAAATGAAAACATATTTAAAAATCCAAAAATTATAGAAAAATAGTTAAAAATTATAGAAAATATTTTTGAAATGTGAAATTAATGAAAATAAATATAAAATAAATAAAACTAACAAAAAATAGTTATAATAATGAAAATGCCTAAAGTGAATATTACCTAATTTAAAGATAAATAAAAAGACTTGTAAATATAGCCATAGCCATAAACTCAACCTTAGGTTTATATAAAATTAATCATTCAAATTGGAATAAAAAAAATGAACGATACTATGAATTACCTTTACATAAACAGAACAGTCGTATAATTATCGTGTGCTTGTTGGAAAGTGGTATTGTTTTGGTAAATAGAGGGTTATTCTCCATAACTTCCATGGAGGTAAACTCTAACCTTAGGGGCACCTCAGGAAAGGAAAAGGAGATACCACTTCTCTCTTCAAAGTAATATCAGGAATAAATCTATTATTGACCAAATCAAGAAGATATTTGACCATATACCAAAATAGTAACAAAAATCCACTTCATCCATATGTGAAACATTCTTTTGACATTATGTCAACCACCATGAAAACAAACACCAAATAAAGACACACCGTACGATGAGTATGGAATTACCAGTATTGCAATTATCTAGAAATTATAAATCACACAACAAATTGATTTCATAAGAATTGGCGAAACACATAAACAACCAACTTCAACCCAAAATCCCTCCAGCATCCTACTCCCTCAACCCATTTTTCGTTACCTATGATGTTCCAACTTCCCCCCAATAACTTTCCAAACTACGGTTAAAAATACAAACCTCCAGCCATTAATCCCTTAGACCCACCTGCTTCACCTCTCTACTCGAAACCAATCGACCCACATGATCCACATCCAATTTAATTGACCAATAAACCAAACACTGATCCATTTTAAGCCAACCAAACTCGGTTCCCCAACCCGAACCAAAACCCAACTCCCCTTCCATACCTACAAAATAGGAACTCCCATATCCTCTGTCCAAACCCAAGTGCCTATCCCTATGACTCATCAATGGCAGTTTAGGAACAGTAAGAGTTAGATAAGAATAGATAGAGAGAAGAATATGAAAATATTTAAAGATGGATGATTAAATAAAAATCTTTTAAGTTGACAAATATTAAAGGGGGGAGAGAGTAGAGGAAGAGGCAAAAGCATATCAGGTTTCTACTCTTATATTCGGTTTCTACTATTTTTGATAACTGAAAATGGATATCAATAGGATTGAGGGGAATTTTAGTCTGTATTTGTTGGGTTGGAAAGGGGGTTATCATTTGGGACCTGTTTTGAGAGAAAGCCATTGATTCCTTGCCGAGTTATTTATTTTTCAATTATACCTAATATATGTAAGAAGTGAGTATACCAAATGGGAAAGTGAAGTGTTTTTTTCGTACAAATTTAGGACACTATGAATCAACTACAATAAAGATGCATAGATAAAAGGAGAAAAAGAGATGAACAGTTGTATGGTAGAAAAAGGGAAGTTTAGAATATTAATGTCCTTGAAACTGAAATGGCAGATAGATAAAAGGAGAAGATGCAAGGTTTGAGCGAGAAATGAGATAATGAGTTGCCACATGATTTTGTAGATGGATTAAATGGGAGGACAGAGAAAGAAAAAACTCACATTTTAATGGATGCTTACGTGGACATCCTGAGCATTGAGGACATTAAATTGCTTGTATAGCATTTGATAGTAGTATATAGACGTATACGGATGGTCTGACTATATATATATATATATATATATATATATATATATATATAGTACTGCTCTTGTGCATACCAGTTCTAATTTTAAGAGTCAGGACTAGACATGTGTCACCTAGCGGTGAGAGCTTATAATTTCTAGGCTCACCGCCAGATGACCCATGTCCGGTCCGCACTCTTAAAATGCGAACTGGTATGCACAAGAGAAGTACTGTATATATATATATATATTTGTGAAAAATCCAAATGTGTGAAATTAGCAAATATGTGGTAAACAAAGTAACTTAAAGGGATAAATTATTTACTTCTAGAACAATGAATATCAAATGAAGTTAATTAGAATAAAGTATTAAGTAACGTATTGTATGGGCGATACAAGATTCTCTTACAAGCCATAGTTAGTAGTATATGTCTATGACCTAGTTGGGAATATTACAGATGACTAGATTAAGGTACACGTACGCTAGGTGTGCACATTAGTGGAGGGGTGAGGATCTCAGGTGAGTGTTCGGAACTAATATGCACATAATAATTGCATTAATGCAGTTTTAAATACTTGCTTAAACAAATATTTTTACAAATCGGACTCTAAACAGTTTCTTGTTATTTATCTTCTCTTTTGCTATATTTATATATATATATATTATACCAGGTGTCCAGCCACAGGGTCACCACCAGACTTAGACGCGTGGATCATTCGACGAGCTGCAGCTATTGTGGAAGCTGTAGGTTATTGATATTAGACGCTTTTATCTTTTCATTCAGTTCCTAGTTCAGGCATTTTAGTTAGGGCATGTGTCACCCGTTTCCATCTTAATTATTGCAGAGATTGTATTTTCTCAATAGAATTTCTTTTCCTGTTGGATTGAGTATTATGATTCTATTGGTTTTAGACTTTGAACTAGAATGTTTCATCCAGTCTCATTTTTTTTCCGTATTTGATTCGTGTTCAGTATTTATTCTGGTAGAATGTGAATAGTTTATATCTTAAAGAATGGAAATTATTAATAGATTAATGGGAAATAATTGAATGGAAAATGTTTTTACACAGCTTAATTATTTATTAGGTGATTAATAATGAAAATTATTTTTCGATAGTGATATTAAGAATGAACCAACCAGACACTTTGATTTAATTTAATAAAGGACTGATCACCCGATATTTAATTAGGTGGGGTGTCACAGGTGGTATCAGAGCATCAGGTTCAAGTGTCCTTTAGGATCGGTACGACTTACTATGTTTTTCGCTTAGCATTCTTTGATATAGAGCCCTATTTTTAGGACTATTGTACTCTTATTTACGTGTTTACGCCTTCAACTATTTGAGATTTAATAATAATTATGGACTAATAAGAATCCTTTCTTGTTTCAGATTCCTACGAGACGAGCCTCGAGGAACAAAAATGCCCAGCAAGAGCAACCAACAGCTCAGGCTCAAGGAATGATTAACGCAGCTGACGTTGCCGCCAATGTTGCTAAGGCGGTAAATGCAGCCTTAGCGGTGGTTCAGCAGGCCCCATCTTAGGTTCAGGCTGTGGCGCTAGTTCCATCTCAGTTTCCCACTGCATAGGAAATGGTCAGGGATGCTTTTCAGAGGGCACATCGCCCAGAGTTCTGAAACGGTTCTGACATCACCATAGAGAGCCAATGGAAGAAAGATATCCAGAGGCATCTTCGCATGTACGAGTGTACCGACATTTAAAGGCAGTTACTGGCTTCTTATAAGCTAGTTGGGCCACTTTACAGTGGTGGGAGTCCAATACTACTTTAGAGCGGAGGGACATCTTATCTATTCAGAGCTTTTGGGTGCGATTTAATCGAAAATATTGTCCCTCTGCCGTGCAGAGAGAGATGAGGCGGAGACTATTGAATCTGAAGCAGGAGGGTATGATAGTGGCAGAATACGAGGAGGAATTTATGAGGCTGCTTACTATAGTGCCAGATGAGTCACCTACTAAAGAGAAAAAAATTATGATATTCATGGATGGATTGACCTGGAGGATTCGTTTGCATCTCATAGGTAATCTGTCATTGGGTACCTTCACTGATGTACTCAATGTCACTCTATTACATTGCCAGGACCATCGCTTCAATCATCATGGGAGCAAACAAGTAGGGGAGTCCAGCCAGTAGGGTCAGACAGGAGGTAGTAGTGACGGTGGGACACCATCAGCTCAGGGGCAGGCCCGTTAGGGTGAGCAGAATTCCCACCAGGGGGACCCTACTAAGCAATTTTGATCTGGAAATCCTAGGCTGGAATATGGAGGTTATAGGCAGGGCCAATCTAGTCAGCATGGCTAATAGGGCCAACATTATTCTCAGCATGGCCAACAGTAGGGCCATTTGGGCCAACAACGGCATCTACAAGGCCGCCAGGGCCAGTGGAGGGGTGGCAATGGCTACCAGGGCAGAGGCCAATAGGGACAGAGGGGAGGTAACTTCAGTGGTAGGCATTTCTCTAATGGAACGACTAGCCATAGGAATCAGGATTGCCCCGAAAAGGGCAGGTTTCCCCAGCAACAGGGTGCCCAACAAGATCCCCAGAGATCGGCTTACCAACACCAGCATAGGTCCCAACTTTGCCATTACCCCCGATTCAGTAGGGACAACTATAGTATGGACGTGTTTATAATGTCCACCAGGCAGCACCCCAGCAGGCACCACCCACAGTTGAGGGTAAGTTTACTATCCATGGTACTATGGGGTGCATTTTATTTGACACGGGTGCTTTGCACTACTTTATAGCTACTAGTTTTGCACGGTCCATTGGGTTTTTAGCCACAACATAGAGTACAGTGACTAGTGTAGACTAACCACTGGGTAGTGGGTCTTTGATTTTCTTTATATACCAGGGGTTAGGTATAGAGATTGGGAGTTTGATTTTACCTGCGGATATGTTAGTCCTAGATATGCATGAGCATGACGCCATTATTAGCATGGATTGTCTTACATCTTATAGAGCCATGATATATTGTTATAGTATGACTATTACCTTTGCAATACCAGTCTAGGAGATGTTTTTGGTGGAGATGACTCGCCCTGAGGGAGGATCGTCCACCCACCTATATTACATAGAAGAGGAGACCTCTAAGGACATGGTGATTCCTCTTGACTTGATTCCTATTGTTTGAGAGTTTTTCAATGTGTTCTAGGAGATACCGGGACTATCGCCTAGTCAAGCGATAGAGTTCGTTATAGATTTGATGTCGGGCACTCGGCCGATAGCCTGCGCACCATACCGTATGGCTTGAGCGAAGATAAATGAGTTATGGGTTCAGATTGAGAAGCTGTTGGGATAGGGCTTCATCTGTAAAAGTACCTCACCTTAGGTTGGTCCTGTTCTGTTTGTAAAAAGAAGGATGGTTCGTTAAGGTTATGTGTGGACTACTAAGAGTTGAAGAAAGTCACGATACAGAATAAGTATTCGTTTCCCCGAATCGATGATTTGTTCGACCAATTGAGAGGAGTTTCTTTCTTCTCAAAGATAGATTTTAGGTCGAGATACCATCATCTACGAATTAGGGAGAAGAATGTGTCGAAGACTACTTTCTTGACGAGGTATGGGTCCTATGAGTTTCGAGTCATGCCGTTTGGGCTGACAAATGCCCCAGCCATATTCATGGACTTAATGAACCGGGTGTTCAGAGAGTTCTTAGATCAGTTTTCATTGTCTTCATTGGTGACATCCTAATTTATTCCCAGACTGAGGAGGAGCATGCCGAGCATTTTAGATGAGTTCTTCAGACTCTGCGAGAGCATCAGTTGTATGCCAAGTATGAAAAGTGCGGATTTAGGATGCGAGAAGTGAAGTTTTTGGGTCACGTTGTGTCAGAGTTGGGGATATTAGTGGACCCAAGCAATGTATCAGCGGTTAGGGAGGGGGGACATCCCACGACACTAATGTAGGTGCGTAGTTTCTTAGGGTTAGCTGGGTATTACAGGCGATTCATTCGAGGGTTCTCAAAGATTGCGGGCCGATTGACAAATTTGACTCGCAAAGGGGTGAAGTTCGTTTGGGATGATGCGTGTCGGTTAGCTTTCGATGAGCTAAAGGATAAGTTGACTTCAGCACCAGTTCTTGCTTTACCCAGGCCAGGAGTGGAGTATTTGGTGTATACTGATGCCTCTCTACAAGGACTAGGCTATAGCTTATCCCTCCCATAAGCTTAAGCCTCACAAAAGGAATTACCCCACCCACGACTTGGAGTTAGTAGCAGTCGTGTTTTCCCTACGGATATGGAGACACTACTTGCTTGGGGAGAAATTTTCCTGTTCACAGACCACAAGTAACTGCAATACTTATTTACTCAGCGGGAGTTGAACATGCATCAACGTAGGTGTCTAGAGTTTGTGAAAGATTACCAGTTTGAGATACAGTATCATTCGGGGAAGGCTAATGTAGTTGCTGATGCGTTTATCCATAGACCAGTAGGTGAGGTGGCAGAAGCGTGGAAGGCGAAATGGAAATAATTGGGACACCAGGATGCAGTGGCCCAATCCTTTATGTCCTTCATGACAGTCACGCCAGAGATTGTTATGAAAGTGATCCAGTCCCAAAAAGATGATTCATTTTTCTAGGACCAGATTGTGCAACTTCTAGCCAAAGGCTCGGAGTCTTACTCAGTGAGTTCATATGGAGGACTTAAATTCAATGGGAGGTTAGTGGTCCCAAACGGTGAGGATTTTCGTCATGCAGTAATGACATAGTCTCATGGATCCAGATTTTTGGTACATCCTGGAGGGGATAAAATGTACCAGGATATGAGAGGGCAGTACTGGTGGAGTGGGATTAGGAAAAACATTGCGGAGTTCGTGTCCAAGTGTGCCACCTGTCAGTTGGTAAAGTTGGACCACCAGAGACCGCCAGGATTACTTCAGCCGATGGAGATACCTACGTGGAAATGGGAAAGCATTTCCATGGATTTCATTACTAGGATGCCTACTTCACAGTGAGGTCACGATTCTATATGGGTGGTGGTGGATCGGTTGACCAAGGTAGCTCATTTTTTGTCGGTGCAGATGGACGACACTGTGAGAGGGTACTTTAGTTTATAGATGGAGGCTTGACCCCTTCTGAAGTATGGTGATGATAGGTTAATAAGCTAAAACATATGATTAGTGATAGAACACGCAAACACAAACTCAATGAAGATAAGACTTAGTTTAAACTCACAAATCCCTCGTGTATAACTCAGGAAAGTATTAAAGAAACTTAAAAGTAACTTAGCTAGAGGGAGAGAGACGTAAGCACCCTAGATACACCTTGGTAGGCAGGCAAACACACCAAACACTCTCAAGGATCCCTGTCACGTATTAAAAGCTTCGTAATAAATGACAATGACAGGTGAATAAGACCTCTGGTTTGTAATAAACCTCTATCTTTATTGTGTATTTTTTCTAGCAATAACTTCTTAAACTCCCAAAAAGATCATCCTCTCCTCAGGGATGGTTGGGGTCCTTAAATATCCCCCCCTTCACCATCCCCGAGGCAACTCAGTCATTAAAGACTATTAAAGACATCCCTCATACTTTATGTCACAACATTAAATACCTGATGCACTAGTTGTCACCACGTCATAAATATTAAATGCCAAGACATTCCTTTTGCCTAACCCCTGTGTGTTAGGGGCTATTATCGCATAGGTGGCTCACCAATTGCTTGACAACCCCAAATACCACGGTGGTTTACTTGAGTGCATGTCTGACATTGTTTATCTAGCTAGTGACATCACTACAGTAGATGTGACATTAAGTAGAGGGCAATTTGGTTCACAACATAACTCCCGATGGAACTCCAAGCTGCTCTGCCCGAGGTTCCACGATCAGGGTCCTTTGGTGTTTTACCAGGTGTATCTAAGATGGTAAGGACAAGACCCAATGGTGCCTCACTTCTTAATCATCCAAACCAAGTCCCTCTAAAGTTCCTGTGGTGAGGTCATTCGGTAGAGCATGAAAGCTCTCCCAAGCCTTGCCAAACCTGGTCTCTCGTGAGTACTGTTTGACCTCACACTAAAACTCATTATTATTCTTGTTACATCATTATACTGTTGCTAATGTGGAATTATTTCTAATCTTCAAAATTACCTCCAAGCGCCCTCTAGATTTGCCCCTTCGTGGAGAGGTTCATTGGATCAAGGAACGTTTTCATGAAACTTCTCAAACCGATGGACCTTCTTTATGTGAAATAATTCTGGCCTCCTTTCCTTTGTTAGAACCACAGCGTTATAATCTCCAGGAAAAAGTAAAAATTCTCCTCGATGTACGTGAGCCGAAGCACTACAACTCGTTGGGGATTTGTCGAAGGCACATCGCCACTTTTTCCTTATACTGCGTTTTAACCGTTCTAGCTTTATTATTATTTAAAATTCTCCCGAAAGGCCTTCTACCCTTCTCAAATACTCGTTTTGATTATTGGCAAGTGAGATTCTCCCTTGTAATGCCTCACTATGTTTGAAAAAGCATAAATTCTCCTTGATGTAGCTGAGTCACCATTTGAACAACGTTTGAACTTGTGATGAGGGGGCATTGTAGCTTTTTTGAACCATTTGGGCATCTGTTCCGTTGGGCGTTATTGGATAAGTCTGACAAAAATTCTGGCGCCAAAACTCAAACTTACTAGAGAAGGTAACCCCTTCTGTTCCCTAGGAGTTGCTTCGTAAGTGAGGTGACACTGTCTTTTCAACCATCAGAACACTTCCCTAAGTGCCACGTGTTCATTTGAAATGATTATAGGCGGCTGTGCACGTGCGATGGTGGGAAACTCAAAAGACAGGTTATAAAAGCTTTAAACGTCTCTTTATATTTCAAACCCTTCTATTTCCTTCTTCTTCTTCATCAAGCTCTCGTATTTCCTTAGAGACAGAAACTCTATGCAAACTCAATTGTCTCCCAAGCTTTTTTTAGCTTCTTCCTTGTCTCCTCTTTTATGCCACATCCTGTGGTTGTGCACTTCCTTATACATTCCCAACCCTTATTTTACTGAGCTTTTTCGTATTTCTGTTGTCTATAATGGCCTCTTCAAGCAACCCTGCCACACTTGCCAGCAGTGCTTCACCTGCGGCCCCCATTGTCACCACCCCTCTGCCGCCTCATTGACTGTTGCTCGTCAAGAACAGTTGAGGTTCTATTATCGATCCCCCATTTTTAGCAAGGGTGATGACTTTGCTGGGTTTTATAAGAGTTGAATTTTTAATGCCAAGTATGATGCCATAACGATTGGTGATGAAGATGAGAGTATTGATGACTGGGGCTTTCTGACCCCCGAGGGGACTCTCCATTTTCGTCTTGAGCGAGGGGACTTCCTATGGTCCCACATCGATTTCAAAGGGCATGGGGGTTCTCCTGCTCACTTTGCTTCTTGGAACTCCCATATGAAGAGTTCCCATGCTGATACACTTGCTAAGATTAAGCTTCATCGGGCCAAGATCCAAAAATAATGATGTCCTTCCCGTTCTGGTATCTCGCTGGAACGTTACCACTCATACGTTCATTGCTGCATGGGGAAAATTTACAATAACATTAGAGTACGTATGCGATCTCCTAGGCCTTGAGGCGATAGGCCATGAGCCCTATTCTGATGAAGCCCTGGATGCCCAAGAGACTGCTGACCATTTGGAGTTGGACCATATATGCCAAAGGTGCATCGGTACTTCAAACAAAGCTACCTTCACTCCTCTTATCAGCTATTTCTTCAAGGATCCTTCTAAAGGTAGTTCCTTTGAGGCTGTCCCTGGACAAGGTACATCGCTAGAGCTTCCTACCTATATTTTTGTCATTTTTTCTCGCTTCTTTTTAACGGGAAATCCCAATGACCAGCCTCGAAGGGATCTCATCAACATATCCCTTCGTTTGGCAGGGAGTATCAAGCTCCCTATGGCTACAATGGTCTTGGGATCCCTCTACACATGGCTTGATAGAGGCCTTTTTGACATGGAGCGATCTCTGGGTCGTTAAAACAAGCCAATTTTGCTAACTGCATCCTATTAACGGGCTTCCTTTATGTGCGCTTCTCAGACATAGAAACCAAGACTAACCGTCCTCCCTCAGGGGAAACAATCCTACCCCCTCTCTCCTTTGTTTACCACAAGAGGTAGAGCCGAAAGGAGCTGACCTCCTTTATCGATGACTTTTCAAGTTTTGTAATGAGGCCCTATGAGGAGGATATTTTTCTCTATACTTGTGATTTTTTCAAATATGGGGAAAGAGTGGTCCAGCCAACCACTGTAGACCTCATTACCGAAGACCCCACACTGGCCATTGTGTTTCTATTTTCACCAGGATACCTGCCCTCATACACTTAATGGGGATACACTAGCGAGCACTACAATCCCAACCGATGCAGATATCAATTTGTCTTTGATCAAGGGGCCCTCGCCCGGTGTTTCAATTATCTAACCCCATGGTGTCCTTTGGCGAGACATGTTCTCTATTCTCCTTAATTGCTGCATGGGGAGTGAGTTCCAGATTAGCTGGGCGAGTCACCATCCCCAGCATCACCGGGCAAGGGTACGTGACACCTCTATTTGTGATAAAGTACTGGCTAAGGCAACTGGCCCAAATTGCTAAATTCATCGAGGGGGATCCCGTGTATCCTCAAGTTATTTCATTTTCTGCCCTGGAGCTAGGGTTAAAGGGCAATTCCGTTATCGGGGTTGAGTTCCCTCTAAGCCAGACCCCCAAAGAACCTCCCACTTAACTTACTCCATACATCCCCATAATCCATGTTGCCATGCCCAAACCCAAGTCTGTTGCAGCTCCTAAACAAACTGTACCTTTGACCGAAGCTGTAACGGGAGAAGGGCCTTCTAAGTCGCCTATTAAGAAGGCCAAGAAATACAAGTTTAAGGAGGCTAAGGCCCAGGTTCAAGCACAAACTCCTTTGTAGGAATTCCCAATTGCCTCCATTCCCCGTCCCATGTCTCCAGAGATGGATGAAGAGCTAAGGAGGCAGGTGCAAGCTGGAGTCGACATAATACATATTGAGTTTCAATGGCGCGCTATTGCCGTTCCTTCTCCGGTTGAATTTATCGTGATAGTGGTTGATACCACGAAGCCAACGGTAAAAAGGAGAAGAAGGATGAGGAAACCTGAAACTGGTGGTGCAACGGGATCCAGGAAGAAAACGCTGGGTACCAAGACCCAAAAGAGACAAACACTCGAGAAACCTCCATCACCAGTTCCCTTTGCTGCTGCCTCCTCGTCGCCTTCACCAGTAATTGTAACTTCTCGTTCTCCCTTTGGATCTGAGGTATGTGTGCATTCTTTATTTTGTTTTATTCCCCTTCTCCTAAGGTGTGTTGCATCTGCTCATTTCTTAATAAGAAAATGTTTTGGTGGAGGGAGTGGAAGAAGAAAGGCCCTGTCCCCCCAGCCCCCCATAAGCTGCTTCGTGTGTGTGCGTGGGGTGTTTCTCCATCAGACACTACGCTTCCCTGTTCCCCCTTGATAATTCTGACCTAATCTCGCCATTCATCCTCGCAACGGGCTAAAGAAGCTGCGACAGAGGCTGCCACCATTGAGTCTGCTGAAGTGGCTGGGCAACCAGAGGAAACTATTGCTGCCTCCTCCGAGTTGCCATCGGAGAAAGATGTGTCTCTGCCCCTTGTCGTGGTCGAGGAGAGTGACCCGCAGGTAAATTTCTTTCCAAGTCTTATATCTTTTATTTTTTTATCTTATTTTATCTATCATCTCTAACATGCTGGGCCATTTTAGGTGGAAGTGGCATCACTGATATCTAACATTCTCCTTTCGCCTGTATTGACAAGACCCCTTACTGCGATTCCTCTTTTTGGTGCCATAACGGGGGTAAGTTAGATGCATTCCTACCTCTTATTCTTTGTGTCCGCTCTTGCGTCTGACACTTGGTTTTACATTTGCATCTTTCTCTAAGTCTCTCTCTAAGTCTCTCTCAATATAATATATATATATTATACCAGGTGTTCAGCCACAGGGTCACCACCAGACTTAGACGCGTGGATCATTCGACGAGCTACAGCAGTTGTGGAAGCTGTAGGTTATTGATATTAGACGCTTCTATCTTTTCATTCAGTTTCTAGTTCATGCATTTCAGTTAGGGCATGTGCACCTATTTCCAGCTTAATTATTGCAGAGATTGTATTTTCTTAATAGAATTTCTTTTCCTATTGGATTGAGTATTATGATTCTATTTGTTTTAGACTTTGAACAGGAATGTTTTATCCAGACTCATTTATTTCCGTATTTTATTCGTGTTCAGTATTTATTCTGGTGGAATGTGAATAACTTATATCTTAAAGCATGGAACTTATTAATGGATTAATGGGGAATAATTAAATGGAAAATGTTTTGACACTTAGCTTAATTATTTATTAGGTGATTAATAATGAAAATTGTTTTTCGACAGTGATGCTAAGAATGAACCAACCGAACACTTTGATTTAATTTAATAAAGGACTGATCACCCGGTATTTAATTAGGCCGGGTGTCACAATGTCTGAGCGACGATGGGAGGATATTACTACCCTCATTTTTGAGCCCTCTGAGAAGCAGGAGTGGAGATCGAAGAAAATCTTCCCCGGACAAAAGTTGAACCGAAGAAAGCATCCGGACAGTTCACTCCTAAAACGTATGAGAAGCCTACAAGTGACACAGTTTCAACCATCAATAACATTTCTAAGCCTGCCACTTAATTGGCACAATAAAGTTTCCCTAACCGAGCCAAGAAGGAATACATCGAGCTTCACGCTCCCCTCTCCAAAGTTTACCATACCCTTTTAAGCCGAAATCTCATCAATGCGTTGGACCCTCGTCCATTACCAAACCCACTTCCCAAAAATTTCAAACTAGATGCCCATTGTGACTTTCACCAAACTTCCGGCCATACCACTTTTCAATGTTTCCATCTCGAAAATGTAATCTAAGGACTGATTGATCTAGGTATCATCCCCCCACCAGCCAATCCTAAACCAAACACTACTTACAATCCACTCCCAAATCATACAAATGCCATCTTCCTAGAGGAAGGCCCAAAATTTGACCCATCTACCCAGATCGTACCCAACAAGTCACCCATTATACCCATATATTCTGCTAAACCTCTCCACATTTGCCATATTTTCTCCTACACCCTACTATTTTTGTCAATCAGGCTCTGTCACTCCTTACTAGAGCATTGATTTTTGTTCGTACCCGTTCGAGAGGAAAAGATATGGAATTATCAGTAGTATTGAACAATCTTTTAGAATTCGGGCTGAAGTTTCACTCCAATATGACCATTGACTGCTAGAGATTCATTAAACTGTTCTTGGAAGCTCAAAAATGGGCTTGAGAGTCAAATAGTTAGGTGGTACCTACCGATGAAGTCAATTTTGATGATATCGTCTAGATCATGGCAGACTTATTCCGACAGACCGGTGAAATTTGCAGCGTCTCTGAGCTACTTGATGCTTTGAAGCTACAAGGGCACTTGGTCCCTTCATTTCTACATCTCCTCGTAGAATGGGAGGATCTATATAAAGATTCCACTGAGGTTGTAGATTGTATTGTGTTTTCATGGAAGGATGATGTCTTTGCCACTAGATGGGGGGACGAATTCGATGATTCAGATGAAGATCAAAGCCCAGAAAAGACTAGCGCGATAGACAACATATGTGGAATGATATTATTTGAGGAGCTTCTAGGAGAAATCAACAAGGTGGATGAACAACTCGAGAGCGATGAGGAAATGGGGTTTCTATTTTTCCCCTCTTTTGTGAACCATATGGATAGATCAGGGAGGCATTACCTGTGACACCCCTCTTAATTAAATACCGGTCGATCAGTCATTTATTATAATAAATTGAGATTTCCATTTGGTTCATTCTTAGCATCACGGTCAGAAATCGTATTAATTACTAATCACCTAAATGATTAATTAAACTGGTGCAAAATTTATCTTTCATTAAACAGATAAATAAACATGCGAAATATAATCAACTAGTAATCTAATCGCACCATCAATGAGTATGAAAATAATTTTAAATAAATAAATAAGAAACTGGTCGAATAAACCATCGGTTATAAATCCAAATTCAACAATAAATAAATAAAACCGAAACCAAATCCGAAAGTAAATGGGAAACACGCCCTAACTCAAACTATAACTGAAACGATATCCCTAAACTAGGAATGAAGAATATATGCGTTTAATCCAATCTCCTGCATGCATCCATATATGCCGCAGCTACGTATCCATGGAATAGAATCTCAAGTATCGCGTCCCAATGGAAGGACACCTAAAAGGTTTTGAAAATATTTTGCAGAAAGGATAAGAACCCAAAACAATTTGAAAATATTTTGCAAGTAATTAAGATTTTAATAATTAAAATGCATCAATGCTTTTGATATTTATGCTAGTGTCGCACTCACTTGAGACAATACGCACCCCTCAACTATTGTGCACACATATTGCTTCCCTTATAATTTTTCTAGCTATACTACCCCATCTAACTAGCCTTGTTATAACCTCTACTTGAAACCTTACTCTAGCCTGAGTAACGTTTTCTAATGATTGATAAGTTATTTCTCACGTTAACTTAATTTATCATTTTTATTAACTATATAATAATTTACTAGTTATATAAATAATACCATTTCACTCCAAGTATTTCACTCGTATAAATTTATCAACACTATTATATACGTATAAATATACTACACATCACACATATGTTGTATATAGTATCCATCCTCCCGAGTAAGAACTCACTGGTTGCTTTTTCTAAAATGCTATCACCCCAGGTATACTCATCGACCCGAAAACCTCGACTCGATTATCTCCCCGAGTTAGTGAAACGAAAGTAAACGTAGTGGAGGCGGCCATAGTTCCCCCGGTTGTGAGAACGAATCATACCCAAAGTGTCACACCCCCGAAAAGAATCACAAAATATATATACTGGACGGCTATGACCTGGGGATTATACTCGCCCTGCATTCACTAACTAGGAGATTCACCCACATCGCGCAACCTCTTGTGATAGAACTAGAGGGGTACGTATTTATGAAATATATACACTAATATTAAAAGAGCACACAATAATTATATATACACTATTGTACTTTTTTTGTATATATAGTTATATTTAAACCCGGCTAATCCGTGTCTAACTCCCTTAGCACTAGCCTAAAATATCTGAATCGATTTACCGACTCTAACTTAATTAATTTGCACATTAATTAATATATTAAAATGGCGCCACACAACCAAAATGCCCGTACACATTCCCTTGGCATGTGGTTTCTTATTTAGAATTTATCATTCCAAATTCCATACATTAAGTTTTGCCCCTTTGTCTCTACATAAATTAATTATAATTATCCCCCTTTTTATCTCCCTGAATAGTTAAGAACATAATTTTCATATGAAACCATTCTAAACCATCAATTTTTTACCCAAACAGAGAGCAACCAAAATTGGGTCTGGCCCACCCACGTCACTTGAACGACCCACTATGTCGTTCAAACGATAGGTGGTGTCGTACAAATGAAAGCCTAGGTCCCTCGAGCGACCTCCTGGGTGTTTTCTCTCTCTTCTTCTTCCTTCACAACCATTGATGAAAACTGAAACCTCTTTCCCTAGATTTCTTTACTGTAAAAGATTTAATACCCAACGCATTCTAATAAATTTTAAACTCCCAAATCCATTATCAACCATTAATACCGAATGATTTTCCAGATATTCACAATACATGATCCCAAATTTCATTAACCTAATTACAAAGGATTTATAATACCTCCATCTAAATTTGATTTCACTAATCATCAATATAAGGAGATAATTTATGGGTTTAAAAATCATGGATTATAATTCCCAAATAGTACACTTTGAGATATAAATTTTTCCTTAAAAAGTTATATACCTTTTGCTCCATAAATTCTAAAAGACAATTTATGTATCAACCCAACCCAAAAATAATGGATTTTATCACACCAATATGATATGAATTGAAGACTGGAATTTGAATTAAAAGAAAACTAACCACTTGCCTTTTCTAGCTCGTAGAGTTCGAATTCCTTTGGTGTAGATGGTGATTCCACGAAGAACACACAAATTTCCTGTTCATTGTCTCCCAAAATTCTCCCTTCTTTCTCCCTCTTTTGTTCTCTATAGACTAAGGTTTTTCCTTTTGAGTTGTGTCTGTCACAATTCCTTTAATTTGGGTTTTATGATATTTTTCTTTTAGAGTTGTGTTTACCCTAAACTCTCAAATTTTGGTTTTCTAAAGTGAATCCCGAAATTATGCTTGTGGGCTAAGATAAAATGTCCCAAACACCTTCGTGTGGGCCCAGTCCCGAGTACATTATTTTGACTATTTTGACCCATTTACTACCCTCGAGTACACTTTTTTGACTATTTTGACCTATCCGGAATCAACTGTGCACTCACAATTGTTATCCAAATTATTTTACTAAAATTCCTATCTCGACCTCAATATAGTCTATGTGCGACTCCCGCTTGAGATATAATAGTTTCACATCACTATTACCCACTAAGACGTAAATTAGTTATTACTATTCACTTAGTAATTTATATTTCGTAAATATTAACCATTTACTCTCCCAATTAATATTTAAATAAATTCACAATAATTAATTCACTTAAATTATGACACGTAAGTAACTTAAATTAACCGAATTAATTAAATATATAATGCTTACAAATACGGGGTGTTACATACTTTCCCCCTTACAAATGAATTTTGTCCCCGAAATTAGGTTATATTTATAGTGAATAACTCCAGACACTACTATCGCATGTCATCCTACCGCTCACATGTCGACTCATCAGCACTATGATGTCCCCACTAGACTCTGACTAGTGGTACCACCTTAGATCGCAGCTTATGATCACTACGATCCAGAATAGCCACAAGTATCTCCTCATACGAGATGTCTGGCTGCAAATCAATCTCCTCGAGTGGGACATGCCAAAGATCTCTCTCACTCCTTCGATATTTCTTCAGCAAAGCCATGTGGAACCCGTCATGTATCCCCTAAAGATTCTCCCGTAAACCCACTTTATATGCCACTGGCCCCACTCTCTCAATAATAAGGAAGGGTCCCATGTACCTCGACGCTAGCTTACCATTCTTTCCAGAACTCATAACTCCCTTCATAGGAGACACACAAACCAACATCTGGTTTCCAACCTCTAACTCAACGTGTCTCTGATCTGCGTCGGCATAACTCTTCTGCCTATCCTGAGCTATACGAATACGTCCCCGAATTAGCTCAATCTTGGCAGAAGTATCATGTATCATCTATGGCCTTAATAACTTACTATACCCACCTCTAGACAATAGGCAGTCGAATGACAAGGCCTCCCATAAAGTGCCTCAAATGGTCCCATGCCGACAGTGAACTGGTAAAAGTTATTTATTGTACGCGAACTCTACCAATGGAAGATATCTCTCCCATCCTCCTCCAAAATCTAGGATGAACATCCTCACCATATATTCAAGCATCTAATTAATCCTCTCAATCTATCCATCCATCTGTGGATGATATGCGATACTCAATCGCAAGTCTGTGACCAAGGCCTCTTGAAAGCTCTGCCTAAAGTGAGACACAAAGATTTTTATCTCTATCGGAAAAAATGTTAATCGGTAACTCGTGCTGACTAACTATCTCTGTAATAAAAAACTTTGCCTACTACATCATCTCAAAATTGGTGTAGATAGGAAACAAATAGAACACCTTAGACAACCGATCCACTATCACCCAAGTGGAGTCGTGACCTCTCTGTGATGTCGACAGCCCCGTAATACCGTCCATCAAAATGCTCTCCCATTTCCACACGAGAATCTCTAGCGCTTGTAGCATCCCCGAAGTCCTCTGGTGGTCTACCTTAACCAACAGACAAGTGACGCACTTGGAGATAAACTCTACAATGTATCATTTCATCCCTGATCACTAATATTGTCTCTTCATGTCCTAGTACATCTTATCCCCATCAGGATGTACCAAGAATCTTGAACCATAGAACTCAGTCATCAAGACATGCCTTAAATCCTTATATTCAGGCAAAACTAATCTCCCATTAAAATGTAGGCCTACTTTTTAGCTAATCGAGTAAGACTTTTCACCCTTGGTTAGTAACTGTTGTACTTTTTCCTGACAGTATTGATCCTTCGCTTGTGCTTTCACTACCCGCATGATAATCTCGAGAGTGATAGATAATATTTCCTTGCATGCTCTGGCAACCTCATACACATATCAGATCTCACTCCACTTCTCCTTCCAGACGTTAGCTAATTCCATAGTGGGTCTTCGACTCAACGCATCTGTAATAACATTAGACTTACCAGGATGATACTGTACATCAAAATGGTAATCCTTCACTAATTGTAGCCACCACCACTGCCTCATATTTAGGTCCTTCTGTGTGAAAATATATTGAAATGACTTTTGATCCGTGAATAATGTAAACTTCTCCCCTAACAGATAGCGTCTCCATATCCTCAGGGAAAATACCACTCTTGTTAACTTAAGATCATTGGTGGGGTAATTCTTCTCATGGGGCTTAAGCTTCTGTGATGCATAATCTATGTACTACTCCTTGTACTATAATATACCCCCACTTCCCTGTAAGGATGCATTTTTATAGACCTGGTACTCCACCCCACTCCTAGGCAATGCAAGTACTGGCACTAACATCAACTTATCCTTTAGCTCATCAAAGGCTGACTGGTAATGGTTGCTCCACACAAACGGCACCCCTTTTTGAGTTAGGTTCATTAATGTACCCACAATCGTCGAGAATACCTTAATGAAGTGGAGATAATAGCCGCCCAACACAAAAAAGCTGCAAATTTCTGTCAATTTTGTGGGCAGTCCCCATTCCCTCACCGCCGATACTTTGCTCGCTGTTTCTTAGGGTTAGTCGGGTACTATAGACGGTTTATTAGGGGATTTAAGAAGATTACAGGTCCATTGACTAATTTTACTC
Organism: Sambucus nigra; assembly: GCA_949130495.1. Lineage (NCBI taxonomy): Eukaryota > Viridiplantae > Streptophyta > Magnoliopsida > Dipsacales > Adoxaceae > Sambucus > Sambucus nigra. The sequence goes on along the minus strand of OX422217.1, from coordinate 328,249,255 downwards.
GCAAAGGTGTACCTTTTGTCTGGGATGACGCTTGTCAGTTGGCGTTTGATGAGATGAAGGACAGGTTAACTTTAGCACCCGTACTCGCACTTCCTAGTGCAGGAGTAGAGTATTTTTTTTCATGAACTCATCTCTATAGGGACTTGGGGGTGTGTTACATCAAGAGGGACATGATATAACGTATGCTTCCTGTAAGATTAAGCGTCATGAGAGGAATTACCCCACCCACAACTTGGAGTTAGCGACAGTTGTGTTCGTACTGCGGATTTGGAGACACTATTTTCTGGGAGAGAGATTTTGCCTATTCACAGATCATAAGTCCCTACATTATATGTTCACTCAGAAAGATTTGAATATGCCTCAGCGTATTTGGCTTAAATTTGTGAAAGATTATCAATTTGACATCTTGTATCACTCGGGAAAGGCAAACGTGATGGCAAACACGTTGAGCCGCAGACCAGTAGGGTATGTAGCTGAAGTGTGGAAGGAAAAATGGAAAGAGTTGGGACATCAGGATTCAGTTGCTCGATCATTTATGTCAGTCATGACCATCACCTCCCATATAGTCACAAGGGTGGTACATGCAGAGGCAGGAGATCTGTTTTGTCGGGATCAAATTATATAGTTATTAACTAGGGGAGAAGAGTCGCACTCCATTAGTTCAGATGGAGGTTTATGATTCAATGGGAGATTAATTGTCCCTAAGGAGTAAGATTTAAAACACACAGTGATGGCAGAGGCAAACGGGTCACAGTTTGCAGTAGATCTTGGAGGGGATAAAATGTACCAAAACATGTGACGACAGTACTAGTGGAGTGGGATGAAGAGAGACATCTTCGAGTTTGTTTCAAGGTGTATCACTTGTTAGTTGGTGAAAATGGGCCATTAGAAGCTGACATGGGTTTTACAGCCGTTAAAGATTCTGATGTGGAAATGGGAGAGCATTTCCATGGATTTTATTATTGGGTTACCTACTTCACAATGAGGTTGCCATTACATATGGGTGATAGTGGATTGTTTGACTAAGGTAGCTCACTTAATGTCAGTTCGGACTGGTTATACCAGGGATAGTATGCCCAGATTTTCATTGCTAAGATAGTGAGATTTCATGGGGTGACATTACATATTGTGCCCGACATGGATAAGATTTTTGTGTCTCGATTTTTAGAAGAGTTTTAGTAGCCTATGGGTACTGAGTTGTGGTTGAGTACGATTTATCACCTGCGGACGGATGGGAAGACGAAGATGACTAATCAAATATTGGAAGATATGCTATGGATGTGCATCCCTGATTTTGGGGGAGGTTAGGAACAATATCTGCCACTGGTAGAGTTTGTGTATAACAACTCCTACCGGTTAACGATTAGAATGGCACCATTTAAGGTGTTGTATGGTAGACCTTGTCATTCACCCACTTATTGGTTAGAGGTGGGGCAAAAAGCTTTTCGGGGCGGAGTGTCTTTAGGATACGTCGGCCAAGATTGAGTTGATTCGGAACCGTATACAGATAGCATAGGACCGACATAAGATTATGTGGATGCTAAGCAGTACTTCTAGGAGTTTAATGTGGGGGATCAGGTGCATATATTGTATCTCCTATGAAGGGGATAATGAGGTTCGAGAAGAAAAGGAAGTTGGTTCCAAGATACATGGGGCCATTCCCTATCATTGAGCAGATTGGTCGGTTGCATTCAGACTTGGGTTCCCGGAGAATTTGCATCAGATTCATTATGTATTTCATATTTATTCGCTGAGGGGCTATCTTCGGGATGACTTAGCTCACACTCACATTGCTTTGGAGGAGATATATTTGAAGCCCGATATTTCTTATAAGGAGAGACCGGTTGCTATCTTAGACCATATAGAGAGGAGACTCAGGTCGAAGGTAGTTCCACTTGTACGGGTTCAGTGGGGACATCATAATATCGACGAGTCCACCTGGGAGTGGGTGGATGAGATGCGTGAAAAAGTATCCAGAGTTATTCATACCGATTATTTCCTATTCTTAATTTCGGGATGAAATTCCATTATTAGGGGGAAGTATCTAACACCCCATAATTTTATTGATTTTTATATTTTGAATTAATTGGGATTAATTCAATTATATTTGAGAAAATTAATCCGGTAAAGTAAATATTAATTAGCAAGATAAGGTTTAATGTTTATTTATATTGAACATTACTTAGTGAATGAGTAATAATAATGACAAGGAAATATTATAATAGTCGTGTGTGATAAATACGACCGTTACATTAATTTAGTCAGGACGTGCACATTAGTCGTGTCAAGATTTGATATTATGAGATAAAAAGTAAATTATTGATCGGTTGTCCAAATGGATATTTCGAGTGATCCGAAGTGTCTAGAGGGGTCGAAATAGTCAGAAAATCACACTCGGGGGTTTAGTTTGTGTCCCGAGGTAATTTTTGGCCAAATCGATACCTCGGGAGGGTATTTTGGTCATTTGTACTTTTGAGGAAGGTAGGCCCATGAAAATTTTAAGTGTATAACTTCTGGTGGAGTGAGGAAACTAAGGTTAGAAACTTGAAACCTACAGAGAGGCCATATGAGGAAGGAGAGAGGAGGTTCCAAAGCCATGATACACCATTCTTGCACCACAAGCACTACCGTTGCATGGATCGAGAAGAGAGGAACGTAACCATAAAAAATTTCTGCAGAGAATCATACCTCCATACCAAGGCAAGTATTTATCTTGATAAAATTATGAAAGATATACCATCCATGTTAGATTAGGATGAATTATATCACATATGCATGAATGTTGATGTTTATTTGGGAGGCTTTAATCTTATTTTTGGGCAGAATTAATGCTAGATGTAATTCCTTACACAAGTAGAACAAATCTGATGCATTAACATGTTGAAATTATGAAGAACTGAGTTTATGGGGAAATTCTTGAGCAAGATAATATTATAGGGTTTTATAAAATTTAATGTTGGTTAAATTCTATTTAAAGGATTTTATTGATGATTTAGTGATGTATTTACATTAGAAATCATTGGTATATGTTGGATTAATGTTTTGTAAACTTGTTTGGGAGGTTGGGTTAAAATCATGGAGTTTTAGAAGGATAACAATGGTGTAAAAATCATAACAGCGAAGGAGATGAAACCAAGTATAGCGAACCAGTTTGCATGTACACCCAAATTGGTTTGGCTATACTTTCGAACCAGTTCACATGTCCCCTCGAACTAGTTCGAGGGACCTGGCATTTCTGAAATTTATTTTTTGTTTAATTTTGATAGGCTTGAGTTGATGATTTCCTTCCAAATAAAGAGAGTTTGGGTTAGCAATGTATGTAATATATTTCATAAGTGATTTCACAAATTGTGATGGATACGAGTGAACCACGTGGCTTAGCCTAACGTTTAAATGTTCGTTAACAAAATAAAATGGGTCACGAAAAGTGTAAGCGAATATACGATCGGACCAAAGCTGGAAGAATATTTTAGTTAATGAAATAATCCAATGGAGTGAGTAGGATTATTCGAGTAGTGAGGAAAACAATCGAGAAAAATATGATGAATAATTTAATGGAGAATTTAAAATATGTAGTATATCTGGGTATTATATATACTACGTACGATATATATGCTTTAGGTTGATATTATACCTATATTGATGATGCTATATATATCTATACATAGGATGTGTGAATGCCTATTATGTATGCTCTTGTGTGTATGACATACCTACGCTGCTAGCTATCGCGGGAGGTTTAAAAAAGGGACAGTCTTATCCTAATGAGCCATCTGGGGGATCTTACATTGGTACCTCAGAACATAGAACCTAGGTACGTGCTATATAAGATATGATGGTTTTGATAGTTAAATGGGTGCATAGGTATGTGTGTATCCCATAGGCCTGAAACTATGTTCGTCTCTAATATGTGTGAATTGTATTTATGGTTCGAGAGTGACTCCAAACCAATTTTCCTTTATTTAATACGTGATGTACCGAGACTTGATAGTAGAGTATGAATGAATCGCATGTCTCAGCCTAGGGGTGTTGTATTAGTATACTATCAAAATTCTCGTGCCTGAAGGCACGACAAAACATTCCAAAGTACGTAATCATAAAACGGGTAAATTTTTTGAAGTAATTGTAAAACGGAAAAAAAAAATCTTGAACGAAACAAAGTGTAAGTTTAAAAAATGGTTATAATCTCCTTTCTTTAAAGAAATATCTAAATGTATAATAAATTCAAGTCGAACCACATGATTTATTCTAGAGATTCTTAGGACTTGAAAAATATACCTTTTAAGACTAAAGGACATTATTATTTCTTCAAAACTCAAGCCAATGTCCCATTTATATAAAATCTTCATTTTTGCAAGAAATCAAACTTAATTTACCATATATCTTTATCAAGATAAAAATGGGAATTTAAAATATTTTTATTCCATAAAATATTTATCACCCAACTTCTTGAAGCATACCATTTACATGAAAATCCCAATTATTTTAAGAAAACTTTGAAATATCTACTCATCATTTAATTCCAACAAATTTAATATTCTGTCAACATTTTTATTCCATAAAAATGTTTAATACCAAATTTACTAGAAATCCATCATTTTATTCATATGCATTCTACTTTTGAATTGTAAAACCAATACCATTAATATGTGAAATAGTGTCTTAAACTAAAAGTAGTGTTTTCACACCTCAAATGGAGCTTCAATAATATAGTCATGACATATCTAAGAAGATGGCAACCTCCCACCTATTAAGGTGGCCTTAGAGAGGTTTCCTAGCTCCAGCAAGCTTGGTTCCATGAAAGATCCATAAAAAACCCTCTTCCATCTCCATGAACCTTCCATCTTCATCTTCGCTAAAACCCCTAACAACACCTCCAAAATTCGTAGCTATGACCAATAATGGTGGAAATGGGTACCTAGGGCTTGGATACTGTGGAAGAATAATTGGATATGATTGCACGAGGTGGATATATGGTTGTGGAATGGTGGTTTGTGGTGGAGAAAGGTGCATAAATTTGAAAATGGTGGGGGAAGACCCCCCATCTCTCTCTCTATCTCTCTCTCTTCTCTTCCACTCCAAAATAACCTAAATAAACCCAAAAACCCTTATAAAAATATCCCCAATCCTTAAAATACCTTTTTTGCCCAATCTAGTCTCACCAGAACTCGACAACTCATCCATCCAATGACCCAAAATGAGACAGCTCACAAGGGCAATCTGATTTAAAAATTCTGTGTAACATCGTTCTAACGAGAATCTACTCTCGTTCAAACAATAATGGCTTCTCATTTGAATTGTGCTTCGAATAACCTTTTAGCGACCTGGACCTATAATTCAGTGGGATCTCGTTCGAACCTCGTTTGATCCCTTACTTTTAATGACCTTGGTTTCTCGTTCAAACGACCTGAACTCGTTCGAATGACCTGAACTCATTCGAATGACCATTCTTGATTTTTATCAAAATTATCTAGTTTTTATCCCACAATCTTTCAACAATTACAATCAATACCCAAAATAGTCAATTGCAGCTATAAACTCAATCATAATGATCCAAATCTAAAGGTTTTCATATTATTACAGCTTATGCATGAAAGTTAATAAAATATTAGGGCGGGGTATTACAAATAGGATCATTAGCGACATCGACGGTGCAGACTTGGGGGATTATAGGGTGTAGGCAACGTCCTGTATCCCACCAAAACCCTTAATGGTGTTAGTTTGTGACTTAGTACATGGCTAAGGGGTGATAATCATTTATACAAAGATAAGATTGTTATCTAAGTGTTAGGGCCATTTTAGTGGCTTAATTAATGGCTATATGCGAGGTAATCCTAGAGTGAATGGGGTTTCAGGGCGTCTTGAAGTGTCCGTAGGACTAATTTTGGGTGGTGCCATTAGGACTAAAAATCAACTTACTGTGATGTCTTGGGGTGTTCAACGGTTAAGGCGCGCTATGTGTAGAATCTCGTAGACTCATGTCTTTACTAGAACCTAGTAATCGCAATGTGGGTATTAAGGATTTGGTAGATAATAGCTATCATGAGAAATTCATGGATGAGGAAATCTTGTCGATTTAAGGACTATTTTATGGAGTACATTTGGTGTCCTTAAGGGAACCATTTAAGTCCAAAAGGAAAAAGTGTTAACGTTAGAGTAACGATTGTGTTGAGGGTCAAGTGATGATCTCAGGTTGTTGGCCAAGGTTTTTAAAGTAGTCGAATAGTGTAGGTGCCAAGTGCTGTCATCCAAATTGGCACAAATGGGTGGTGTAACATTTTAAGAAAATTTTAAGCTTGTGTCGTGTATAGGCATAATGCCATAATGTTATAGAAAGAATAGTGTGGGCGGTGTGACACTAGAGTTTGAGTACTAGCAAATATATTCAGGAATTAGATTGATGACACCATGTCAAGACCTGGAAGTGGCATATCTATGGGCATATTGAAGAATTATTAGAATGTTGGCGTGTATCGAAAGTATAAGTTAGGATATCCCTAGAAACATAAGAACGAGTTCTTTTCACGTATTTCTAAGTAGGTACACAGTAAAAGATGTAACCCTATGTGGTACTTACTACCCTTATAATGCCAATGGTGACCGGTGTGGCATTCACGTGAGTTTCGTTTGGGTAGAACCACAGAATAATCTTAGTGAAAGTCTCGCATAGTTGGAGGTTATAATAAGGTCTATGTATCTCGTGAACTGGGTACTTCCTAAGGATACTTCCAATTTGCGATCATTATATGATACAGTAACCTAGGTGTAGTAGGTTGGTAAAGTCGTCACCGGTAAGACAGCCAAGGTAAGTGTAAACAAGGCAATAGGCCTTCGCCAACCGGAGTGGTTCATTTATGTTAAGGATGCAAGGGGGATGGCCTTATTCCTAAGGAGGGAAGTATGGCATTTGACCTTCCAAAGGACAACAGGTTCGTACATTGCTTTTATCTTATGAGGATGAATGGTTGTGATTCCATTAATCACAGTTGGTGACTCGAGCCAGGGTGCATGGCTAAGTTAGTACCACTAGGAATGTTTGGGAGGAGTCATAAACTTTGAAGCGGGAAACATAGGTTCTCTTTACATAAACCATGATCTGACACATACGGAGGGCATTCTCATGAATGGTTGTTCATTACTTTGACTCTTGTGTGTGTGTCCCTTTCGATTTTGGTAATCGAGGATTGGTATTCCCACGAATATGGTATCTCAGATTAGTATCATGTCATGGTATAACACGATTGGGCATAGTAGATTGCAAGTGGACATGGCATGGTCAATTAAACTCGATAACTAGGTACGCCGATATTTAAAGTGTCCTTACAATTTCACAATTTTTATATGCGGGTGGACGCATTTTCATCGTCGTGGTTTTCTCGTAGTATTATCTTTCCTTAGGATTAACGACCTTAGGTCTAGCCGGCATAGAAGTCAGAGGCTCTGGTCATATAGAACAAGACGATGACTTGAGGAAATTGTATATTGTTGGAGCTCGAGGAAACGTAGCACGCAGTGTTACCTTGCCATGATGAGTGTATTGGTGTTATACTCTAGTGAATGATCCATTGTAGATGCCTAGAGTGATACTAATGTCATCAGAGTGACGCAAAAAAAGGTGTCAGTCGGGTGCACGATGATGATTTGGTCGGTGTGTTACTCCTCTAAGTGAGTAATTAGTAACATAAGGTTAGTATCAAGCTCGACAAAAAATGTACAGTCAAAATGATTAAAAAATTCCCGGGATACAGGATATGTAGCCCTAATATTCGAAATGGTCCTTGGCGATGAATTTGATGATTGGTTGTATTATGGTTCACTCTTAAGTGAGTATCGATCAATAGAGAGGGTCGCTCGGTAGAGGCGCCGATATGTTTTGGGTATTAGCAAAGGTAGTCCTAGGACTTGATTGAGCATGATCATCAAGTGACTGGAGACTCAGGGTTGGTTATGCGACGTTGATGGCTAGCATGATCGTGAACATTATAACATGTCGCATGTTGAGATTTTGATGGAAATACCTATGTAAGTGTGTACGGTGTGATCTTAGCTTTTGAGGACGTCGATGGTTTGATCACATAGGATTCCTATGAGTTAATATAAGGTTCGGTAAACCCCATGTATTGAGGAATGGATGGATCGTTAATTTCTAGGATGAGATTTCCTAAGGAGGAAATAATGTAATACTCGTGACCAATATTTTATTCTTTTTCCATGCGTAAAGTGTAAGCATAAGAAATTTGGGAATTTGGAATCTTAATGATAATTTTTAACAGTTTGTGGGTTAAAATTTTGAATTTGGAGAAAATATTGGAAGCAGTCGTTCGAATGAGTCCGAGGACATTAAAATGAGGTTACCAAGTCATTCAAAGTGGAGATGAAATGAGGATCGACTACATACCTGAACAGGCTCGTTAGAAGGTCGTTCGAAGGGTTATTCGATTGAGAGGCCTTTCTCATTTTAATGAGCGCAACAGAAAATTTTAAATTAGGTTGCCTTATGTGTTGTCATGTTTTAAGCCATTAAATTGATGAGGTGTCGAGCTCTGGTGACACTAGATTGGACAAAAATGGGATTTCAAGGATTGGGGGTGTTTATATAAGGGTTTTATGGGTCATTTGGGTTTATTTTAGTTTAAAGAAGAAGAGATAGAGATAGAGAGGTAGAGAGAGAGAGAGAGAGAGAGAGTGGGGGTGGGTCTCCCCCACCATTTTAGCATTTCTTCCCCTCTCTCCAGCACAAACCACCATGCCACCACTATATATCCACTATGTATCACCATGTTAAACTATTATTCCACCATATCCAAGCCCTACATACCCATTTCAACCATTATTGGGCAAAGCAACAAATTTGGAGGTGTTGTTGTGGGGTTTTTAGAGAAGATGAAGATAGAAGATTCATGGAGCTTAAAGATGGTTTTTGATGAAGCATTTATGGAGCAAAATTGGTGGGGCTAGGAAGCTCTCTAAGGCCACTTTAGGAGGTGGGAGGTTTCCATCTTCATATACATTTCAACCTATCATTGTTGGAGCTCCATTTGAGGTGGGAAAACTCTTCTCTTAGTATTAAGACTCTATTTTCTATATTTATGGTCTTATTGTTAGAACTATAAGAGTAGGATGCATTGATGACACAAGAATGATATTTCTTGCGATTTCATAAAATTGGATTAAAAAGGGGATTTCAAGAATGTTGAATAAAAGACGTATTTTAGAAGTGAGTAATAAACATTGTATGGAATAAATGTTTGAAAATTGTATTCATATTGCTAAAAGTATTTTGGTGAAATGATGCTCAAAGTTTCTTTTTAAATGAATATTTATAAAAGTTGGACATTTCATTGAGTTTTGAAGAATAAAAACATCCTTAGTCTTGAAAAGTATATTTTTGCAAGTGTTATGAAATTTTTAGAAATGAAATGTACGTTTGACCCACTTAATAGGATTTTTTGAATCAAAATCCATCTTCTCATGCACATAAACTTGTAGTATTTTGATGATGAACATATACACAAGTTTAATTAAGGTTTATTGGAAGAAGATAGAAACTGCATCCCCTTAAAGTGTGTCATAAAGATGTTGAAAGTGTGATAAGCGTAAGGTTATAAGACTACATGTATTAATTAAGGAAAAATGGTATTTTCTTATAATGTAGTCTTCAAATGTATTTGGGTTGATTTGATAAAGAAAGTTAAAAAATGTCTAACTTGGAAAAGGGTTAGTAAAGGTTTTGAATAAGTGTTAATGGGTTAAAATATTAAAAATTTAGTGCGTATGACTTAGTAATGTTTTGGGAGATGAACACTTACGAAATTGGAAGAAAATAACATGTTTGGAAACAAAAAGAGGTAAATGGTAATTTTACGTAAAGTGGAACCTTTATATGAAATACAAATATTATAAAAGGGGGTTACACAAGATAGTCCTAAATGAATACGATTTTGGAATAAAATCAATGCAAAAGTGTGAAGGTAAAAAAAATGAGTTTAAAATGTAACGCAAGTTAAGGTGGAACCTTGGGTTTGGCTTTAACCGGGTAAAAAGGGAAAGTGGAATAATGTGGACATTTGAAAAATGTTAAAACACATTAAAAGGAACTCGGATAACACCGGGATAAATAAGGAGGTCCCGGAGATCGGGGGTAAAAGACCTAAAATCACTTGTCAAACATATAGTGGCATCATCGGTGGTGCGGTGCCCATTAAAGTACGCGGTTGTTGGAAGATTCCGAGAGAAAGATAAAGTAATATGGAAAAGGTCAAGAAATGGGTTGTGTGGTGAAATGCGTAAAGAAAACCTAGCTTGAATGAATTAATAAATTTTCTGATTAAGGTTAAAGTGGACAGAAAATGTGTAAATTGATTTATGTCCATAAGGTAAAGGAACGATAAAGTTTAGTGGTTAATTGGGTAACTAAGCAACCTGAGAGATATAACTCATAATTAACAAAAAAGGTGTGTTTGTGAAAGATTTTTCAAAGGTTAAATAATTATTTTCTAACACGGTGTTCGCGTGTGTCGAAAGGGTGATTTTAAATAAAAATACCAACATGGATTGGTTTAAATCAATGCGGTAATTTCGGTTAAGCAAAGTGTAGTTGTTTCAAGTATTTAATCGTGTGTGTAAATAAACCCCTTTTCATGGTTATAGAAAAGGTTTTTTTGTTAGAATCCTTTGAAGTTAAGGAAGGAGAAATTCTTTTAGATATTAATGTTAATTAATCGGGATAAATCACATTTTTGGAATAAAAAATGATTTCATGCATATATATGTAGGTACATATATGGTAGTTGCATGTACACGTATAAACAATGTGTTTGTCTTTCTTCTGTTTGATTCTATTTTTGCATTTTGTATATTTTCCATTGAGCATTCGGATCATACCCATATCTATGTTACGACAGGTTAGGTGTGGTTTCATATATTGAGAGAATTATATAGGTAATCACTTTATTTTTATTTAATGTTAGTTTCTTTGTATGCTTGGATTCCGAGGACGCTTCCTATGGGTCCCTCACGTAGCTTGATTTAAATGGGAATCATATGCGAACAACTGAAACGATAATTAAATAAAACTGGACTAACAAACATATGTAGGTTATTTCATTACACTTCACACCTAAAGCTCCGGTCGAACCGGGTTGACCACAAATGACTCATAAATTTGGTTCGGGCATTACACCGTATATATTGATAGTTTTTATCCCTCTCTTGTGGGAAATATTCATTACTGCAATGCAGTCTTTGTACTTAATGATGTTTTTGTTGAAATCGTAATTGATCTTGATGGTTGTAGGGTGGTACTTTCCATCTGATGAAATGAGCAACATGCCAATGCCAAAACATTTTTTATTTGTATCTCCATTTAAGTATAGTTGACATTTGTATTCTTCTTGACCATCCATTACTAGAATATACTAATTCAAAAAGTGGGTAGCGATCTCATCTTGTTCATTCATAATGGATTTAGATAAGTAGTGTGTGATGTCCTATGCTTTAATGTCCTTTTGATGTACGTACTCGATGTCAAATTCTATCATCAAGAATAACCATTTGGCCAATCTGTCGGTTAATGTAGTTTTTTCGAGTAGGTATTTCAGAGGATCCGATCGAGAGATTAACTTGATTGTAAAGGCAACCATGTTGTGACTTAACTTTTGCATCACCCATACTAGGGATAAGCAAGATTTATTTAGGGTCGTATATTATTCTTCACATGCATTGAGCTTCTGACAAGCATAGTATAGCTTGTTCTTGGCAATATTCTTTAAAGTATTGAGCCGATATCATTCATGATGCGGTGTTGTTGATCGTAAGATACAAGATGAGAGGATTCTCAAGCCGTGATGGGCAATACTGGTCTGTTGGTTCGGCATTTCTTAATTATATCGAAGGATTATTGGTAAGTGGAATTCCATATAAGAGTGGAGTATTTGTGGAGCAGCTTAAAAATTAGATCGTATATAGAGGTCATCTGAGAGATAAACCTATTGATATACAATATAATCCCTAGCAATCCCCTAACATTCTTTTCAATGAGTGGTGGAGGCATTTGTAGGATGGCCTTGACCTTGGATGGATCAACTTTGATTCTCCTTTGAGTGATAAGAAATCCTATTAGCTTTCCCTCGGGGACTTTGAAGTTGCACTTTGGGGGGTTTAGATGCATCTAGTATGTCTTTAGTCTTTTGAAGGATGCCCTTAATGTCAGAACATGTCCCTTCCGTATTTTGGACATGATAATCATGTTTTGTATATATAATTTGACTTCTTTATGGATCATATCATGCGTTAAGGTGGTAGATCCATTTGGTTGATGGCACCAACTTTCTTGAGACGAAATGGCATGACTGTGTAGAAAAAGGTACCCCAAGGGCTAGTGAAGTCCATTTTTCCGAGTCCTCCTAGTGTATTTTGATTTTATTCAAACCGGTAAATGCTTTCATGAAGGTTTTGAAAGAAAGATCTGTAGTGTTATCAATGATTATATAGTTGTTTGGAAACGAGTAGTCATCTTTAGTACTTATTTTGTTAAGATCTCCATAGTTGACAAACATCCTTACATTTTCTCCTATTTTTAGGACAGTCACAATGTTAGCCAAACTTATGGGGTATTCGGCTACACTTAAAAATCCCACGCTAAACTACTTCATGAATTTGTCCTTAACTTTGAGAGACCATTATGGCTTAATCTTTCAAATCTTTTTCTTGACAGGGTTGGCTTTTAGATACGTAGGAATGCGGTGAACAATGATCTCGAGGTCAATTCATGGCATAATAAGACCAGGCGTGAACATCGATGTATTCTTTTAGTATTTGGATGAGTGTGGACCTTTATATATCATCTAACGAGGTAAATATTTTGTTTTCTTTTATCTTGTCATCAGACCCTAAGTTAATCATTATCATTTCGTCGACCAGTTGCAGTCGATTGGTTCATTTATTTTTTAGATCTTTTAGGATGTCTTTTAGTTACTCATTACATAAATTGAGTTCATTACTTTGATTATTTCATTAATTAGCATCGACATTTTGTACACAAGGATACTCAAAGTTAATGTTCATTTCATCGGCAAATGGGTTAATATGATTAAGTACATCGAAGTAGTTTATCGTGACAGCCTTCTCCCAAAAGGAGGTTACATATGGTGTCTAGGGGATCTTTTTGAAGCTTGTAGGGAACCTCATCCTTGAATGGGTTCTCAATTTATGGCAAATGACAGATGGTCTAGTTGCTTTCTTCCACCATTTCTTTGAACATTTTAGTGTTACTTAGATATTTAAGAGAGTCCCTGTCAATGGTGAGTTTATTTAGCTTTCCAATTAGATCTACAGTCTCATGTACTTCCTCTTATACCCACGAGGGATGGTCTTAAAAAAAATCACCCATCCTTGCATTTTTTTTTCTAGTGTCAGCCTCTATCCATGGCTTCGGAAACCTACAAAAGGCAAGTTGTAACCTTCCTCAATGAAGTGCCCATTGAGGATGGAGCGATTATTTGAGGGGGTAGCCCCCGACTTTTTAAACTTTGGCTTCTTAAATTTTAGCAGTCTGGAGATAAGATCCTCGATTTTTTTATTTGTATCCATTCCCCTGGGTGTTGTATTGTTGTGGCATTATAATGGGTTCATAAATCCCTTATTGATTCATCCCCATCTCTAATCCTGGCAGGAACTTCATTATTTTCATCATGTGGATGGTAATAAAGAATCCATATTTGGAGTATGGCATTAGGATATCTTTTTTCGTGTCTACTGAGATAGTCTCTAGTAGAAGATCCAGATAGAAACCTCTGACACATTTATCCCCAATTTTATAGTATATTTTGAGGACAAGAGTGTTGGGTCTTTACCGTTTGATTAGAATGAAATTCCCTAACATTGTGATCATGTTCTATCCATAGAAGAATTTTAGTTTTTGTGAAATCAACTCCGCCAATATAGTGAAGCCATGGACTTTCCAGAAGGAGGTTGAATGATGAAGTTATGTTGATCATGTAAAATTCGATTATTCTATCAACAGAACCAGTTTTGAGGTTGAGTCTTATGTGCCCCATTACTTCTTAGGAGGCGTTGTCATATGCTCTCACTGCCTGTGTGGTGGACATGATATCTTATAGTTTGACTCTTAGATATTTAGCCGTCATAACGAGAAGACATTCATGGCTGAGCCTTTATACAAAAATAACATGGGGATTCATTATCCTTGGATGTTTACGATAATTTTTAGGGCCATATTATGGCACGATCATATTTTGAGTAGCTTAATGTTAGAAAATGAATTCCTTTTTATTATGTTTAATCTTTCGATAGTTCCATGAGATCTTCTGGGCTAGAAAAGATGGGTACAACTTTTGAGGAAAATTATTTGAGGATGAAGTCTTGATGGTATTGTGAGGACATGAGAAGTGCCCATATAGAAATGATGGCTTGTGTTTTCTTCAATTATTTGAGTACTCGGTTCTAATCAACCTCCTTTATAGCCCCCTATTTAAGTGTTTCCTTTACTTTGTGCTTTTACTTCTTCTCGGTAGGTATAGGGTTTAGGATAAGGTCCTTGTAAAATCTCTCAGAGTGGATTACGTGGTTAACTTCCAAGGATTTCCATTGTAGTATAAGGAACTCTTCCATTATTTCCTTAAAGTTTAAGGTGCAGAGACAGTTTTCATCTTCCCATGGGGATAAACAGGTAGATCATTGAAGTGAAAGATCATATCTTCTTTAATGGATAGCTCAGCTACTGAGTTGTCTGGAGATAACCATGACCATAAATCTTTGTTGTCTTTGGTTTTTAATTATTCATCCTAACCAATCGGGATGATTTCTCGGTCTGCCAGTCCTTTGATATATCTCGTAGATTGTTATGCTTCATAGTACACTACCTCCCAAATGATCATAGAGGTTATAATGTTTGAGCACTATGTTTAACAATAAAATATCATATTTCTCCTAGAATACAAAGTACTTTAACTAAGATAGGATCACCTTTAGAGGATCTCTCTCTACAGTGTTTAAAGCCCATAATGTTCGGACCATGTGATCTATATAGGCTTGTTTTGTTACCACATGATCTAAATATTGGTCAATAAGGCTCCCCAGACTCAACTACTCTTCTTCCATTGTTATATTGATTGGCTTGTTCAAAAGGGATGGGTCCTCAAAATAATTTTTTGTAGTAAGAGTGTTCACCCATGTGTCATGGTTAGGTAGAGGGATACTATTGACATTAGGATTTATCTTGGTTGGAGCTGTGATTTTACCTTGGTCGATCAGGTATTGGATGATGAACTTCATGAATCTATAACCCTCTAGATTATTCCCCATCATCGGGTGGAATTCATAATAGAGATTATTCTTGAAGCCTTCTGGCAAGGGTCAGGTAAGGGTTTTACAATCTCGGGGGTTTGAGGATCCCCTTATTATTGAGATCTTCATACACTATACCTATAGGAGTATACATGGGATAGAATAGGTGTTGGACCATTTTCATATTCCAAGGTGATGATACAGGTGCAGAGGTCGGTCATACATGACTTATCAATCCTCTTATTTATGAAAGGATAGATGTTTCTATGACTTTCGATTTCACCATTGTGCATTTGATTTAGGAGATCATCTTCAAGTTGTTATCCAACATCCATTAAGGCTTTGAAATGGGTAGGCATTGTGTCTTCAATCGGTCCTAATAAGGTTAAATCAAGTTTTTCTTCACAATGGCTACTTGTTCTTCCTTTGAGAGTCGATTCACCGTTTGAGAGACCTTATTTCTCCAACAGGCTATGAAGGTGCCTAGGTGCTCATTGATATCCTTCTTTTTCGTCTCCAGCTTTTCGATGAGTAATTTTAACACATATTTATATTTGTATAGCTTTAAAAATTCCTGATAGATTTCTTTCCAACTAGCGGTCCTCCTATCATCAATGCACAAAAACCATTGGAGCGCTCCTCGTGAGAAGGTGTGACCAAACATTTTTGCCTTAAATTCTTTAGAAGCCTCTAAGTCTTGGATGGATCGAACGTACAATTTGAGGTGGACGATCGGTGGTCTTATTCCTATGAACTTTTCTATGTATAGCATCTTGAATTTGTTAAGTAAACTAGAATTAGGGTCGATAAATCATGGTTACATGTTTACGAGGTTGCCGACAGGCCAAGGCTATCAAAATTTCTGCTCGAGTATTTGGAACTCCATTCATAGGCATCCAAGATCCGTTAAAACCTCTGTTATGTTGTCCATAATTATGCTTTCGATAATTATGGCCGCGAGTGTGTGTAGATTGCACCATAGCTATTGGGTGTATGATGTTTACATGGTGTGGATTTGATCCTTGACCCTCGGTGTTCTTTAGTTTGTTTTAGAGGGAGGTCTGATCCTAGCCTAGGGTTGACATTTCTCCCCTCAGAGCGGTTAATCTAGCCAAGATGTCGGCTAATGATATGGTTTATCATATATGTTGTCGAGATTATGGGATGATGAAGTTCAGGAGATGCATCATCGGTCCCTCATCTAAGATGGTGGCTATAGTGTAGAGGGATTGCGGATCCCCCGATTTTAATTTTCTCAATTAAAATATTATTTCCTTTTATATATATATATGTCAAGATGCGGAAGCGTAAGATGGTTCACTAATAAACGAATTACCAAATTTTAATTTTCTTAAACAAGTGAAAATTAAACACAAGTGAAAATTAATTAAACACACACAAGTATTGATTTCACTTAAACCAATTTATTAATACGAGTCCTAGAATTTTCCTAAGTCATAATTATCAATATTCCAAAGTTAGGCCAAACCAATTTTAGCAAATGACTTGAATTAAATAAACAATTATCCAAATTTATTTTAGCACCAAAATAAATAAATAGTGATTAAACCAATTTTATCTTTTTAACCTAAGCATGCATTCTAGGTGAGTACGAAAGATAAAATAAAAAACAATCAATCCACTATGCCGCGATGTACGAGGAAAAACCCAAGACGGGAAACAACCTCGGACGGCCCTAGCCACAAATCCACTAGATACGAATTTACAAATACAAGACAGAAAGGCTTACAACATACGACTCGATCCCTATCAAGACCTGACGCTTCTTCTTGTAGATTCCTCTTCCTAGCGGATAACCTTGGAGCTCCACCGCGGTCTCGGAATCTACCGATCGGACTTTATATGGTCACCGTCACCCGAACTAAGAGCCTTTCTCCAAGTGGGTAAATAAACATAAAACTCTTCTTCTTTCTTTATGGGATGTAGAAGAAAACCCTAAATGTCTCTTTGAATGAAAGAGATGAATCCGGTGCCAATCTCCAAGCAAGATATATGAATATGGGAACTTGGAAGAAACTAATTTGGGTGTAAACTAGAGTGGTGTATATTTTTCTCTATGATAAAAACTCACTCAAAACATGATGTTTTTCCCTCTTTGATTTTACTCTCAAAACACTCTCTAGGAGTTAGTAAGAAATGAAAAATATTAATTATCAAAAGTGATTCCCGCACATAGTTATGCTGTGAAAAGATAGTGGGGAAAGAGGTGGAGATCATGGGAGAAAACTGCCAAAAACAGTCAAAAAACTGTTCTCGCCTGGAAAGTCGTTCGAACGACATTGGGTCTCGTTCGAACGACTTTGGCATTTCGTTCAAACGACTTTACTAACGAGGTTCCAGTGTTGAAAAGTGGAATTTCGTTAGAAGTCTTGTTCGAACGACCTGGAAATCTCGTTCGAACGAGAAGCCAGTTCATTCGAACGATATTGTAATCTCGTTCGAACGAGATTACAGTGTGCTTCGAACGTCGTGCCAAAAAGTCAAAAAATATTCATTTTAGCTCAAAAACCTTTTAATTTTATTTAAAGTTTTAATTAAATCTTTCTGAAATTAAAACACAGTTTTAGTTAAACCTAACACCCAATAAGCAAGTTCCAAGCTCCTATATTTATATGATTGTATTCATACCTTGAGAGCATGTAACTATGGTTGATGGCGTATAAACGAGGTACGAAACCGGCATGATTATGAAGCTTTATACTCTTTGCCGCTACGTCTTCAACAAACTCTTCATAGGCTTGAGAATATTACAATTAAATACAATCCTATGAATAAATGTTTTTGTCCGGAATTGAGCCAAAACTATATATGGACTCAATTGGAAATTTGTGTCCTTACAAATCTTCCCCTTTGGCTATTCTGGGACAAAAACCAAACAAAAATCCTAAAGGTCCGACAAGCTCACTAGACTCAAAACATAACCCACCCAAACTTAACTCAACCCAAGGATTGAGCGCTTTGCCATTGAACGATGCCTCTTTAGAAGAATTCTTGCACACTTAAGCAAACTCATCAAATGCATAGGGAATATCAAAGTATGTAAAGCAATTAAAACAAATACACCCCCAAAATTAATTCTCCCCTTTATCAAAATGATCAACCCAAGAAGTTAGCTACTGTAATACCCTGTATTTTTGGCGATATTTATTTTTGGGATTAATTAATTAAATGAGAATTAATTGGGAATTAATCCGGATAAAATACTAGCGAGATGTGAGTTGGTATTTGACTATATTGAGTATATATGATGTTATATGAATATTGAATTATGAAATTTGTCGTGAGATTGATATACGGCAATTTGGACATTTTATTGGGACGCGTGAGACAGTCGCGTCAGGATATAATTATTTTAATTGTAAAAGTGAATTTAAATTCTATTAACTGTATGGTCGTTTTGAGTGCGCCAATGCGTCCGGAAGGGTCGAGATAGTCAGAAAACACTAGCCGGGGGTTTAGTTTGGGTCCCGGGGTATTTTTAGGCCATACCGGCAACATAAAGGGTATTTTGGTAATTTCGTATTTTTGGG
This sequence comes from Sambucus nigra, assembly GCA_949130495.1. Classification (NCBI taxonomy): domain Eukaryota; kingdom Viridiplantae; phylum Streptophyta; class Magnoliopsida; order Dipsacales; family Adoxaceae; genus Sambucus; species Sambucus nigra. Next base: position 328,230,398 of record OX422217.1, on the reverse strand, counting down.
AATTAAAAGTGACGAAAATTAAGAGTTTTTATCTGATTGGGAATTGACCCACTAAACCCACTAACCAACCCTTAATGACCCAATAAGCTAGGGGGTTATTAGATTAGGTTTCCAAAACTTTCCCAAAGCAAACCCTAGCCACCATAGCCACCTCTGGAGAAGAAAGCTTGGAGAGAGAGAGAACTGCAGCAAATCGTCATCAAAATCAGAGATTGAATCAAGGCAAGTGGTTTAATTTCAATTATTATAGAGAATGCTTCTTCCATTTGTAGGAATTTACATAAATCAAATTGTTCTTGAGAGTTTAATAAAAACCCATTTTAATTGGACTTAGAACTTGAATGTTGAGGAGTATTTGCATGTAGAATCGTAGAGAAATGATTACCATGATGTAAATATGTGTTGGAAGTAACAAAAATGGATCTAATTTGAGTAAATTGATGATCATAAATTCTAGGGTTTATGTTCTTGAAAATTGGGGAGAAGTGTAGAAATTTGATGAATTGATGATGATTAGGGTGAATTGGTTCTTTAAAATACGTTAGTATATAACCTTGATATGTTTAGGACTGATTATAGACCTTTAAACATTGTTGGGACGAATTTTGGTTGAGATTTGAGGTGTAGAAATTGGTGAAAAACGAGATAGGATTTCTGGGCTTGAATCTGGTCACTCGTTAGAAGACCTACCCAGGTCGTTCGAACGAGCTCGTTCGAACGAGCTTCTAACGAGTTGACAGTTTGGGGTTCTAACGAGAGGGATGTTCATTCGATAATCTCGTTCGAACGAGATCTCGTTAGATAGCCCAGTTCGTTCGAACGAAATCTTGTTCGAACAGCCTCGTTCGAACGAGACTTCTAACGCGCTGGCAGTTTAGGCCTTTTTGGCCTGTTTGATTTTGGGAGTCCCGTAAACTTGTTCGAGGATAGAGATAACATTCCTTTGATGGTGTATTAGTATACTTGGGACATTTGGGATATAATGAGGAGTAAATTATATAAGTGTGAATCAAATCAAATAGACATTATGAGCTGAGACGTGAGTGCCTACTACGACGTGAGAATAAATTATGGCGCGTATAAATATGGATTGGGATTATATAAGTTGTATATATATTAAGTTGGTACGAGAATGCGATAAGTACTACAATTAAACTACGGTGATTACTAAGACGTGTTCTTACTTAGTATTGGTATATGATTTGTGTGTATGACATACCTACCATACTTGCTATCACGGGAGGTTTGCGTTCGCTTAGGGCCCTCTAATCCTTGTGTTGCTCGGATTTAGACTGGTTACCTCGATGAACATAGGTCAGAGAAGGACTTATTGGGATGTTAATAAGTCTGTTGATCGTGGGAGCGCAGGTATGTGCGTGACCCATGTGATGTGACTGTGTTCGCCTCCATTATTTGTGATTTGTGTTATCTGAACGATTCCTCAGAGATTCGAAATGCGTGATTCTTATGTACGTGATGTACCGGGATGGATAGCAGAGTATGTGTACACCGCAGCTTAGTCTCGGGGTGCTTATATTGTATATTTATGTTGTGGAAAATATACACTTAATAAACTGGGAACTTTCATATGGTATTGTGTGTATAACTATGGAATAACAAAAGGGATGATCTATAATGAGTTTTATTACTTTTACGTGAGAACCTGAATTTACATTAAGCCCCTATTTAATTGCGAGCGTTATAATGTTAATGGAAACCGAGTAATAAGGGTAGAACCTATGACAGTCTAGCAAGATATGATGTTACTTAGATAGTGGGTTGTGTCATTTTAGATGGGTACTTACGTTAGGAGTGCACAGTTAGACGAGAGGTGAGAATTTCATGTGAGTGCACGTCCTAACATGTACTTTGCATTTAATGTTTTAAATGTTTTTAAAGCACTTGCAGGTTTTTAAAATATCTCCACATTCGGGCTCTGACCCGTTTGCTTTCAAATCAAAGTTTTTTTCTTGTAAAACCATTTTAGGTGCCCGGCCACAAGGACACCATGCATAGGATACTCGTTCAGATGACGAGCTGTAGCTGTTTGTGGAAGTTACAGGGATTTGCTTTTAGACGCTTCTATCATTTGGATTCCATGTTCAGTATTCCTCAGTTTTAGGGCATGTTGCTCAGTTCCATTAGAGATACATTTCCATTTCAGTTTTTCAGACTTTGGCATGTATTGATTCAGTATTCAGTTTTTAGTTATTCATTTCAGTTGTGGAGTTTGTTGTGAGGAGTTTTCCTCCGGATTTATTTATATCATGTGATGGTTATTCTACTATTTCGTTATGGTGAATGGTGATATTATTCTTTCTTTAAATCTTTCACTGCATGTTATTCAGACTTTAATTAAAATTTGACAACTTACTTTTTAAATACTAGGTGGTTAGAAATAATAAAATGTTTTCGACAGTGATGCTATTAGCTGAGCCAACTTGGCATTTTGAATTAATCTAATAAAGGAGTATCTACCCGGTATTTAATTAGTCGGGGTGTCACAGGTGGTATCAGAGCATCAGGTTCTAGTGTCCTTTAGGATCTGTATGGCTATTATGTTTCCGCAAAGTTTTCTTTGATATAGAGCCCTATATTTTAGGACTGTTGTACTCTTTTTGTGTATGCTTCGTTCTTCAGCTATTTTAAGTTTATAAACAGTGAACTTATAAACTTCATTCTTATTTCAGATGCCTCCACGACGTGCATGACGAGTTCCCAGGGATGCAACGCTCGAACCCCAGCCCGTTCCAGTTCAGGGCATAATGAACGCCGCTGAGGTTACAGCCATTGTATCCCAAGCGGTAAATGCCGCAATTACCGTAGTTCAGCAGGCACCACCTCAGGCGCCGGTTGCCGCGCCAGTACAGGCAAATGCATTCCCGTCTGCTTGGGAATGTGTACGTGACGCTTTTCAGAAAGCGCATCCGCCAGAGTTTGTAGGTAGCTCAGATGTGGTAGTCTCGAGCCAGTGGAGGAAGGATATGCAGAGGCACTTGAGGATGTATGAGTGCACGGACGTTCAGAAGCAGGTGCAAGCTACTTTAAAGCTAGTTGGATCTGCACTGCAGTGGTGGGAGTCTATTACCACCGTGGAGGAGAGGGATACTCTCACTATTAAGGACTTTTGGGTGTGGTTCGACCGCAAGTACTTTCCGTCAGCTGTTCACACGGAAATGAGGAGGAAACTGATGAATCTGAAGCAAGAGGGTAAGACTGTGGCCGAGTATGAGGCCGAGTTCACGAATCTGTTGAATATCGTTTCGGATGAGATACCAACAGAAAAGAAGAAGATTAAGAAATTCACCGACGGGTTGACATGGAGGATCCGTCAGCATCTGTTAGGGAACCTTTCGTTGGCCACTTATTCTGATGTGGTTAACGCTGCTTTTGTTACACTTCCAGGATAACCGCTTTCATATGGCTGAGGGAAAGAGGTCGGGAGAGTCTAGCCATCAGGACAGGACTGGAGGACATGGTGCCGGTGGGGCACAATCTGTTCAGGGGCAGAGACAGGGTGAGCAGGGTTCCCAGCAGGGGGATCAGAAGAGGTTCAGATCAGGGAATTACAGGCACGGACAGGGAGGTTTCTGTCAGGGCCATCAGGCTCCAAGCGGCCATCAGGGCCGGGGAGGAACGGTAACGGCCACCAGGGCCGGGGACCGCAGGGGCAGAGAGGAGGGAACTTCCCAGGGAAGTGTTTGGTTTGTGGCAAGACTGGCCATAAACGACGGGATTGTCCTGATAGGGGCAGGGCCCCACAATAGCAGCAGCAGGGTGCTCGCCAGGAGCCGCAGAGGCCTATGTTTCCCGCCGCTCTCCCCGCACCGCCACAGATGGCAGCATTGCCACCCATTCCAGCAGTCCCAGCTCCGCAGGGGCAGCTACAGTATGGACGTCTCTATAACGTCCACCAGGCAGCAGTTCCATAGGCACCGCCCGCGATTGAGGATACGTTTCCTATCCATGGCACTATGGGTCGGGTATTATTTGATACGGGGGTTACACATTGTTTTATAGCTACACATTTGGCGAAAGCCTTAGGATTGTTAGCTACGGCAGAGAGAACAGTGACGTGTGTCGACTCACCATTGGGGAGTGGGTCACTTATTTTCTTTATGCCGGGGAGTGGGGGTAGAGATTGGTAGTCTGGTATTACCTGCAGACATGTTGGTATTAGATATGCATGTTCACGATGTGATTATCAGTATGGATTGGCGCGCTGATTATAGAGCCATGATTGATTGCTTCGGTGGGAGCATTGTTTTTGCCATTTCGGGGCAAGAGATGTTTGTAGTGGCGATGCCTCGCCCAGAGGGAGGCTCGACCGCTCATTTGTATTACCTAGATGAGGATACCTCTAAGGAGGTTGTGATTCCTTTAGATTCGATCCCAGTCGTCAGGGAGTATTCGGATGTGTTTCAGGAGATACCAGGCCTACCCCCCAGTCGAGAGATAGACTTTGTTATAGACCTATTGCCAGATACGAGGCCTATAGCACGCGCACCGTACCGTATGGCTCCGGCAGAGATGCGAGAGCTACGAGATCAGATAGAGCAGCTATTAGGTTAGGGCTTTATTCGCAGGAGTACCTCACCTTGGGGCGCTCCAGTTTTGTTTGTGAAGAAGAGGGACGGTTCACTAAGATTGTGTGTGGACTATCGGGAGTTGAACAAGGTCACGATACGGAATAATATCCGTTGCCTCGAATCGATGACCTATTTGACCAGTTGAGAGGAGCTTCTTTCTTCTCGAAGATTGATTTGATATCGGGATACCATCAGTTGCGTATTAGGGAGGAGGATGTTTCAAAGACTGCGTTCTTGTCGAGATATGGTTCTTACGAGTTTCGAGTTATGCCTTTTGGTTTGACCAACGCTCCAGCTGTGTTTATGGACTTGATGAACAGAGTGTTCAGGGATTTCCTAGATCAGTTTGTCATTGTCTTCATCGATGATATTCTGGTTTACTCCCAGACAGAGGAGGAGCACGCCGAACATTTGAGGCAAGTTTTGCAGACACTACGTCAGAACGAGTTGTATGCAAAATATGAGAAATGCGGGTTTTGGCTGAAGGAGGTCCAGTTTTTGGGACACATTATTTCCGACCAGGGGATATATGTTGATCCGGGGAAGGTATCCTCGGTGAGGGAGTGGGGACAGCCCATGACACCGACTGAGATTCGTAGTTTCTTGGGCCTAGCAGGATACTATAGGAGGTTCATTCGGGGATTTTCGAAGATAGCGGGTCCCTTGACACATCTGACTCGTAAGGGTGTGCCATTCATCTGGAGTGATGCCTGTCAGTTGGCATTTGATGAGTTAAAGGACAAATTGACCTCAGCACCTGTGTTAGCATTGCCGAGACCGGGAGTTGAGTATTTGGTTTACACCGATGCGTCTTTGCAAGGACTTGGAGGTGTATTGTAGCAGGAGAGATAGGCCATAGCTTATGCTTCCCGTAAGCTTAAGCCTCATGAGAAGAATTACCCCACGCATGATTTGGAGTTGGCGACAGTGGTATTTGCCCTACGGATTTGGAGGCACTACCTTTTGGGGGAGAAGTTCCAATTGTTCACGGACCACAAGTCCCTACAGTACCTGTTCACGAAGAAGGAGTTGAACATGCGGCAAAGGAGGAGGCTTGAGTTTGTGAAGGACTACCAGTTCGATATACAGTATCACCCAGGTAAGGCTAACGTGGTAGCAGACGCGTTGATCCGTAGGCCAGCAGATGAGGTGGAAGGGGTGTGGAAGGCTAAGTGGAAGGAGTTGGGACACCTGGATGCAGTGGCCCGATCTTTCATGTCTGTGATGACCGTTACACCGCAGATTGTCACCAAGGTAGTACGGGCACAGGCTAATGACTCGTTCTGTCAGGAGCAGATAGTTCGATTACTAGCAGAGGGAGCCGAGTCCTATACCGTCAGCTCAGACGGGGGATTACGCTTCAATGGGAGATTGGTGGTTCCGGAAGGGGAGAAATTTCGACACGAGGTGATAGCAGAGTCGCACGGCTCACGGTTCGCGGTACATCCCTTAGGGGACAAAATGTATCAAGACACGAGACGCCAGTATTGGTGGAGAGGAATGAAGAGAGATATTGCTGAGTTTGTTTCGAAATGCGCCACTTGCCAGCTAGTAAAAGTGGATCACCAGAGACCGACAGGACTTCTACAGCCGTTGGAGGTTTCGGTATGGATGTGGGAAAGCATATCCATGGATTTTATCACGGGGTTGCCTACGTCGCAGAGGGGTCACGACTCCGTTTGGGTAATTGTGGACAGATTGTCCAAAGTCGCTCACTTTTTACCCGTAAGGACTGACTACACTACGGGACAGTATGCCCAGCTCTTCATTTCAGAGATTGTGAGACTTCACGGTGTGCCCCTAAATATCGTGTCTGACAGAGACAAGATATTTGTATCGCGGTTTTGGGAGAGTTTCCAGGAGTCCATGGGCACGGAATTGCGGTTGAGTACGGCTTATCATCTGCAGACCGATGGGCAGACAGAGTGCACAAATCAGATGTTGGAGGACATGCTACGCATGTGCATTATTGACTTTGGAGGTGGATGGGAGCAATACCTTCCACTGGTAGAGTTTGCTTATAATAACTCCTACCAGTTCACTATTGGCATGGCTCCGTTTGAGGCGTTGTACGGTAGGCCTTGTCGTTCCCCAGCATGTTGGTTAGAGGTGGGGGACAACAAACTACTTGGATCGGAAGTGATTCAGGATACTTCGGCAAGGATTGAGTTGATTCGGAGACGCATTCGGGTAGCTCAAGACCGGCAGAAGAGTTATGCTGATGCGAAGAGATATTTCAGGGAGTTCCAAGTGGGGGACCAGGTTTTACTCAGAGTATCTCCTATGAAGGGGATTATGCATTTCGGGAAGAAGGGGAAGTTGTCACCGAGGTATGTGGGGCCGTTTCCTATTATTGAGCGGATTGGACCAGTTGCGTATAGACTCGGGTTACCGGAGCATTTACACCGAATTCACGATGTGTTTCATATTTCCTCACTAAGGAAATACCGCAGAGACGATTTGGCTCATTCTCACATCGCTTTGGAGGAGATTGATCTACAGCCTGATAGCTCCTACGAGGAGGGTCCGATTGCTATTTTGGACCGAAGTGAGAGGAAGCTGCGGTCAAAGATAGTTCCGTTAGTGCGTGTTCAGTGGCGACATCACAATGTCGAGGAGTCCACATGGGAACGCGAGGATGAGATGCGCGAACGTTATCCAGAGTTATTTTTATCAGGTACTTTCTAGTTCCGAATTTCGGGACGAAATTCTGTTATTAGGGGGGAAGTATGTAATACCCCATATTTTTGGCGATATTTATTTTTGGGATTAATTAATTAAATGAGAATTAATTGGGAATTAATCCGGATAAAATACTAGCGAGATGTGAGTTGGTATTTGACTATATTGAGTATATATGATGTTATATGAATATTGAATTATGAAATTTGTCGTGAGATTGATATACGACAATTTGGACATTTTATTGGGACGCGTGAGACAGTCGCGTCAGGATATAATTATTTTAATTGTAAAAGTGAATTTAAATTCTATTAACCGTATGGTCGTTTTGAGTGCGCCAATGCGTCCGGAAGGGTCGAGATAGTCAGAAAACACTAGCCGGGGGTTTAGTTTGGGTCCCGGGGTATTTTTAGGCCATACCGGCAACATAAAGGGTATTTTGGTAATTTCGTATTTTTGGGAAATAAAAGTGACGAAAATTAAGAGTTTTTATCTGATCGGGAATTGACCCACTAAACCCACTAACCAACCCTTAATGACCCAATAAGCTAGGGGGTTATTAGATTAGGTTTCCAAAACTTTCCCAAAGCAAACCCTAGCCACCATAGCCACCTTTGGAAAAGAAAGCTTGGAGAGAGAGATAACTACAGAAAATCATCATCAAAATCAGAGATTGAATCAAGGCAAGTGGTTTAATTTCAATTATTATAGAGAATGCTTCTTCCATGTGTAGGAATTTACATAAATAAAATTGTTCTTGAGAGTTTAATAAAAACCCATTTTAATTGGACTTAGAACTTGAATGTTGAGGAGTAATTGCATGTAGAATCGTAGAGAAATGACTACCCTGATGTAAATATGTGTTGGATGTAACAAAAACGGATCTAATTTGAGTAAATTGATGATCATAAATTCTAGGGTTTATGTTCTTGAAAATTGGGGAGAAGTGTAGAAATTCGATGAATTGATGATGATTAGGGTGAATTGATTCTTTAAAATACGTTAGTATATAACCTTGATATGTTTAGGACTGATTAAAGACCTATAAACATTGTTGGGATGAATTTTGGTTGAGATTTGAGGTGTAGAAATTGGTGAAAAACGAGATAGGATTTCTGGGCTTGAATCTGGTCACTCGTTAGAAGACCTACCCAGGTCGTTCGAACGAGCTCGTTCGAACGAGCTTCTAACGAGTTGACTGGGGTTCTAACGAGAGGGATGTTCGTTCGATAATCTCGTTCGAACGAGATCTCGTTAGATAGCCCAGTTCGATCGAACGAAATCTCGTTCGAACAGCCTCGTTCGAACGAGACTTCTAACGAGCTGTCAGTTTAGGCCTTTTTGGCCTGTTTGATTTTGGGAGTCCCGTAAACTTGTTCGAGGATAGAGATAACATTCCTTTGATGGTGTATTAGTATACTTGGAACATTTGGGATATAATGAGGAGTAAATTATATAAGTGTGAATAAAATCAAATAGACATTATGAGCTGAGACGTGAGTGCCTACTATGACGTGAGAATAAATTATGGCGCGTATAAATATGGACTGGGATTATATAAGTTGTATATATATTAATTTGGTACGAGAATGCGATAAGTACTACAATTAAAGTAAGGTGATTACTAAGACGTGTGCTTACTTAGTATTGGTATATGATTTGTGTGTATGACATACCTACCATACTTGCTATCACGGGAGGTTTGCGTTCGCTTAGGGCCCTCTAATCCTTGTGTTGCCCGGATTTAGACTGGTTACCTCGATGAACATAGGTCAGAGAAGGACTTATTGGGATGTTAATAAGTCTGTTGATCGTGGGAGCGCAGGTATGTGCGTGACCCATGTAATGTGACTGTGTTCGCCTCCATTATTTGTGATTTGTGTTATCTGAACGATTCCTCAGAGATTCGGAATGCATGATTCTTATGTACGTGATGTACCGGGATGGATAGCAGAGTATGTGTGCACCGCAGCTTAGTCTCGGGGTGCTTATATTGTATATTTATGTTGTGGAAAATATACACTTAATAAACTGGGAACTTTCATATGGTATTGTGTGTATAACTATGGAATAACAAAAGGGATGATCTATGATGATGCTTGTATTTAGCACCACCAGGTAAGTGATAGTGAGCTCAAACAGTAGTAGTTATGGCAGCCATAGAGATGCAAGTATATAAGTATGTAAGTGTATAGAAGGGGATGAGTATAAGAGGAAATAAGACAATGATGTATAGTGGTTCAGCCAAATTGGCCTACCTCCACTGTGAGTGTGTGATCCACTAAGTATGCGCACTAATGACCATGGATACAATGCACATAACCCTCTCTCTCTCTCTCTCTACTGTGTGTGTACAAGCAGAGTTTTAGCTAGGGCTATTGTTCATGGATCGATCCCCTGTAGGGTTGTAGGTGACAAGTATATATAGGTCTTGGGGGGTGTAGTGTACCCCCCCCAAGTAAGCATGGTGCATGTGAATGATGATCTAACCAATACCCTGTTGACACCTGTAGATGCCAAATGATGACATAATATTCCCTCACGTGAGGGTGTGATTCGGTTATAACGGTCTGCCACGTGTCATATGAGTCTGACGCGCACTGTTCCACGCGTGTCTCGGACCACGCGCTGTCATGATGCCACCCTCGGCCTATGAGCCGAGGCCGAGGGCAAAGTTTCTTCCGGTAGTGAGTCTGGCTTGATTCTGGCCTCGTACTGTCGTACCCTCGTAGGGTCGTCCGGAGCCTGAGGAAGGGTCGGCCCCTCGCAGGGTCGGCTGGGGCCTGGTGAAGGGTCGACCCCTCGTGGGGTCGGCTGGGGCCTGGTGAAGGGTCGGCCCCTCGTGGGGTCGGCTGGGGCCTGGTGAAGGGTCGGCCCCTCGTAGGATCGTCTGGGCCTGGTGGGGCCAGCTGGGGCCCGGTGAAGGGTCGGCCCCTCGTAGGGTCGTCCGAGTTGGAGGTAATCCTCATCCATGCTGAGGGTATAAACGGGTATATCAATCTATAATGAGTTTTATTACTTTTACGTGAGAACCTGAATTTACGTTAAGCCCCTATTTAATTGCGAGCGTTATAATGTTAATGGAAACCGAGTAATAAGGGTAGAACCTATGACAGTCTAGCTAGATATGATGTTACTTAGCTAGTGGGTTGTGTCATTTTAGATGGGTACTTACGTTAGAAGTGCACAGTTAGACGAGAGGTGAGAATCTCATGTGAGTGCACGTCCTAACTTGTACTTTGCATTTAATGTTTTAAATGTTTTTAAAGCACTTGCAGGTTTTTGTAAAATCTCCACATTCGGGCTCTGACCCGTTTTCTTTCAAATCAATTTTTTTTCTTGTAAAACCATTTTAGGTGCCCAGCCACAAGGACACCATGCATAGGATACTCATTCAGATGACGAGCTGTAGCTGTTTGTGGAAGTTACAGGGATTTGCTTTTAGACGCTTCTATCATTTGGATTCCATGTTCAGTATTCCTCAGTTTTAGGGCATGTTGCCCAGTTCCATTAGAGATACATTTTTATTTCAGTTTTTCAGACTTTGGTATGTATTGATTCAGTATTCAGTTTTTAGTTATTCATTTCAGTTGTGGAGTTTGTTGTGAGGAGTTTTCCTCCGGATTTATTTATATCATGTGATGGTTATTCTACTATTTCGTTATGGTGAATGGTGATATTATTCTTGCTTTAAATCTTTCACTGCATGTTATTCAGACTTTAATTAAAATTTGACAACTTACTTTTTAAATACTAGGTAGTTAGAAATAATAAAATGTTTTCGACAGTGATGCTATTAGCTGAGCCAACTTGGCATTTTGAATTAATCTAATAAAGGAGTAGCTACCCGGTATTTAATTAGTCGGGGTGTCACAGGTGGTATCAGAGCATCAGGTTCTAGTGTCCTTTAGGATCTGTACGGCTATTATGTTTCCGCAAAGTTTTCTTTGATATAGAGCCCTATATTTTAGGACTGTTGTACTCTTTTTGTGTATGCTTCGTTCTTCAGCTATTTTAAGTTTATAAACAGTGAACTTATAAACTTCATTCTTATTTCAGATGCCTCCACGACGTGCATGACGAGTTCCCAGGGATGCAACGCCCGAACCCCAGCCCGTTCCAGTTCAGGGCATAATGAACACCGCTGAGGTTACAGCCATTGTAGCCCAAGCGGTAAATGCCTCAATTGCCGTAGTTCAGCAGGCACCACCTCAGGCGCCGGTTTCCGCGCCAGTACAGGCAAATGCATTCCCGTCTGCTTGGGAACGTGTATGTGACGCTTTTCAGAAAGCGCATCCGCCAGAGTTTGCAGGTAGCTCAGATGTGGTAGTCTCGAGCCAGTGGAGGAAGGATATGCAGAGGCACTTGAGGATGTATGAGTGCACGAACGTTCAGAAGCCGGTGCTAGCTACTTTTAAGCTAGTTGGATCTGCACTGCAGTGGTGGGAGTCTATTACCACCGTGGAGGAGAGGGATACTCTCACTATTCAGGACTTTTGGGTGCGGTTCGATCGCAAGTACTTTCCGTCAGCTGTTCACACGGAAATGAGGAGGAAACTGATGAATCTGAAGCAAGAGGGTAAGACCGTGGCCGAGTATGAGGCCGAGTTCACGAATCTGTTGAATATCGTTTCGGATGAGATACCAACAGAAAAGAAGAAGATTAAGAAATTCACCGACGGGTTGACATGGAGGATCCGTCAGCATCTGTTAGGGAACCTTTCGTTGGCCACTTATTCTGATGTGGTTAACGCTGCTTTTGTTACACTGCCAGGATAACCGCTTTCATATGGCTGAGGGAAAGAGGTCGGGAGAGTCTAGCCATCAGGGCAGGACTGGAGGACATGGTGCCAGTGGGGCACAATCTGTTCAGGGGCAGAGACAGGGTGAGCAGGGTTCCCAGCAGGGGGATCAGAAGAGGTTCAGATCAGGGAATTACAGGCACGGACAGGGAGGTTTCCGTCAGGGCCATCAGGCTCCAAGAGGCCATCAGGGCCAACAGGGGCAGAATGGGCAGAAGTTTCAGCAGGGCCAGCAGGGCTAAGGGAGGAACGGTAACGGCCACCAGGGCCGGGGACCGCAGGGGTAGAGAGGAGGGAACTTCCCAGGGAAGTGTTTTGTTTGTGGCAAGACTGGCCATAAATGACAGGATTGTCCTGATTGGGGCAGGGCCCCACAACAGCAGCAGCAGGGTGCTCGCCAGGAGCCGCAGAGGCCTATGTTTCCCGCCGCTCTCCCCGCACCGCCACAGATGGCAGCATTGCCACCCATTCCAGCAGTCCCAGCTCAGCAGGGGCAGCTACAGTATGGACGTCTCTATAACGTCCACCAGACAGCAGTTCCACAGGCACCGCCCGCGATTGAGGGTACGTTTCCTATCCATGGCACTATGGGTCGGGTATTATTTGATACGGGGGCTACACATTGTTTTATAGCTACACATTTGGCGAAAGCCTTAGGATTGTTAGCTACGGCAGAGAGAACAGTGACGTGTGTCGACTCACCATTGGGGAGTGGGTCACTTATTTTCTTTATGCTGGGGAGTGGGGGTAGAGATTGGTAGTCTGGTATTACCTGCAGACATGTTGGTATTAGATATGCATGTTCACGATGTGATTATCAGTATGGATTGGCGCGCTGATTATAGAGCCATGATTGATTGCTTCGGTGGGAGCATTGTTTTTGCCATTCCGGGGCAAGAGATGTTTGTAGTGGCGATGCCTCGCCCAGAGGGAGGCTCGGCCGCTCATTTGTATTACCTAGAGGAGGATACCTCTAAGGAGGTTGTGATTCCTTTAGATTCGATCCCAGTCGTCAGGGAGTATTCGGATGTGTTTCAGGAGATACCAGGCCTACCCCCCAGTCGAGAGATAGACTTTGTTATAGACCTATTGCCAGATACGAGGCCTATAGCACGCGCACCGTACCGTATGGCTCCGGCAGAGATGCGAGAGCTACGAGATCAGATAGAGCAGCTGTTAGGTCAGGGCTTTATTCGCAGGAGTACCTCACCTTGGGGCGCTCCAGTTTTGTTTGTGAAGAAGAGGGACGGTTCACTAAGATTGTGTGTGGACTATCGGGAGTTGAACAAGGTCACGATACGGAATAAGTATCCGTTGCCTCGAATCGATGACCTATTTGACCAGTTGAGAGGAGCTTCTTTCTTCTCGAAGATTGATTTGATATCGGGATACCATCAGTTGCTTATTAGGGAGGAGGATGTTTCAAAGACTGCGTTCTTGTCGAGATATGGTTCTTACGAGTTTCAGGTTATGCCTTTTGGTTTGACCAACGCTCCAGCTGTGTTTATGGACTTGATGAACAGAGTGTTCAGGGATTTCCTAGATCAGTTTGTCATTGTCTTCATCGATGATATTCTGGTTTACTCCCAGACAGAGGAGGAGCACGCCGAACATTTGAGGCAAGTTTTGCAGACACTACGTCAGAACGAGTTGTATGCAAAATATGAGAAATGCGAGTTTTGGCTGAAGGAGGTCCAGTTTTTGGGACACATTATTTCCGACCGGGGGATATATGTTGATCCGGGGAAGGTATCCGCGGTGAGGGAGTGGGGACAGCCCATGACACCGACTGAGATTTGTAGTTTCTTGGGCCTAGCAGGATACTATAGGAGGTTCATTCGGGGATTTTTTAAGATAGCGGGTCCCTTGACACATCTGACTCGTAAGGGTGTACCATTCATCTGGAGTGATGCCTGTCAGTTGGCATTTGATGAGTTAAAGGACAAATTGACCTTAGCACCTGTGTTAGCATTGCCGAGACCGGGAGTTGAGTATTTGGTTTACACCGATGCGTCTTTGCAAGGACTTGGAGGTGTATTGTAGCAGGAGAGATAGGCCATAGCTTATGCTTCCCGTAAGCTTAAGCCTCATGAGAAGAATTACCCCATGCATGATTTGGAGTTGGCGACAGTGGTATTTGCCCTACGGATTTGGAGGCACTACCTTTTAGGGGAGAAGTTCCAATTGTTCACGGACCACAAGTCCCTACAGTACCTGTTCACGCAGAAGGAGTTGAACATGCGGCAAAGGAGGTGGCTTGAGTTTGTGAAGGACTACTAGTTCGATATACAATATCACCCAGGTAAGGCTAACGTGGTAGCAGACGCGTTGAGCCGTAGGCCAGCAGATGAGGTGGCAGGGGTGTGGAAGGCTAAGTGGAAGGAGTTGGGACACCAGGATGCGGTGGCCCGATCTTTCATGTCTGTGATGACCGTTACACCGCAGATTGTCACGAAGGTAGTACGGGCACAGGCTAATGACTCGTTCTGTCAGGAGCAGATAGTTCGATTACTAGCAGAGGGAGCTGAGTCCTATACCATCATCTCAGACGGGGGATTACGCTTAAATGGGAGATTGGTGGTTCCGAAAGGGGAGAAATTTCGACACGAGGTGATAGCAGAGTCGCACGGCTCACGGTTCACGGTACATCCCGTAGGGGACAAAATGTATCAAGACATGAGACGCCAGTATTGGTGGAGCGGAATGAAGAGAGATATTGCTGAGTTTGTTTCGAAATGCGCCACTTGCCAGCTAGTAAAAGTGGATCACCAGAGACCGACAGGACTTCTACAGCCGTTGGAGGTTTCGGTATGGATGTGGGAAAGCATATCCATGGATTTTATCACGGGGTTGCCTACGTCGCAGAGGGGTCACGACTCCGTTTGGGTAATTGTGGACAGATTGTCCAAAGTCGCTCCCTTTTTACCCGTAAGGATTGACTACACTACGGGACAGTATGCCCAGCTCTTCATTTCAGAGATTGTGAGACTTCACGGTGTGCCCCTAAATATCGTGTCTGACAAAGATAAGATATTTGTATCGCGGTTTTGGGAGAGTTTCCAGGAGTCCATGGGCACGGAATTGCGGTTGAGTACGGCTTATCATCTGCAGACCGATGGGCAGACAGAGCGCACAAATCAGATGTTGGAGGACATGCTAAGCATGTGCATTATTGACTTTGGAGGTGGATGGGAGAAATACGTTCCACTGGTAGAGTTTGCTTATAATAACTCCTACCACTTCACTATTGGCATGGCTCCGTTTGAGGCGTTGTACGGTAGGCCTTGTCGTTCCCCAGCATGTTGGTTAGAGGTGGGGGACAACAAACTACTTGGGCCGGATGTGATTCAGGATTCTTCGGCAAGGATTGAGTTGATTCGGAGTCGCATTCGGGTAGCTCAAGACCGGCAGAAGAGTTATGCTGATGCGAAGAGATATTTCAGGGAGTTCCAAGTGGGGGACCAGGTTTTACTCAGAGTATCTCCTATAAAGGGGATTATGCATTTCGGGAAGAAGGGGAAGTTGTCACCGAGGTATGTGGGGCCGTTTCCTATTATTGAGCGGATTGGACCAGTTGCGTATAGACTCGGGTTACCGGAGCATTTACACCGGATTCACGATGTGTTTCATATTTCCTCGCTAAGGAAATACCTCAGAGACGATTTGTCTCATTCTCACATCGCTTTGGAGGAGATTGATCTACATCCTGATAGATCCTACGAGGAGGGGCCGATTGCTATTTTGGACCGAAGTGAGAGGAAGCTGCGGTCAAAGATAGTTCCGTTAGTGCGTGTTCAGTGGCGACATCACAATGTCGAGGAGTCCACATGGGAACGCGAGGATGAGATGCGCGAACGTTATCCAGAGTTGTTTTTATCAGGTACTTTCTAGTTCCGAATTTCGGGACGAAATTCTGTTATTAGGGGGGAAGTATGTAATACCCCGTATTTTTGGCGATATTTATTTTTGGGATTAATTAATTAAATAAAAATTAATTGGGAATTAATCCGGATAAAATACTAGCGAGATGTGAGTTGGTATTTGACTATATTGAGTATATATGATGTTATATGAATATTGAATTATGAAATTTGTCGTGAGATTGATATACGATAATTTGGACATTTTATTGGGACGCGTGAGACAGTCGCGTCAGGATATAATTATTTTAATTATAAAAGTGAATTTAAATTCTATTAACCGTATGGTCGTTTTGAGTGCGCCAATGCGTCCGGAAGGGTCGAGATAGTCAGAAAACACTAGCCGGGGGTTTAGTTTGGGTTCCGGGGTATTTTTAGGCCATACCGGCAACATAAAGGGTATTTTGGTAATTTCGGTTTTTTGGGAAATAAAAGTGACGAAAATTAAGAGTTTTTATCTGATTGGGAATTGACCCACTAAACCCATTAACCAACCCTTAATGACCCAATAAGATAGGGGGGGTTATTAGATTAGGTTTCCAAAACTTTCCCAAAGCAAACCCTAGCCACCATAGCCACCTTTGGAGAAGAAAGCTTGGAGAGAGAGAGAACTGCAGCAAATCGTCAGCAAAATCAGAGATTGAATCAAGGCAAGTGGTTTAATTTCAATTATTATAGAGAATGCTTCTTCCATGTGTAGGAATTTACATAAATCAAATTGTTCTTGAGAGTTTAATAAAAACCCATTTTAATTGGACTTAGAACTTGAATGTTGAGGAGTAATTGCATGTAGAATCGTAGAGAAATGATTACCCTGATGTAAATATGTGTTGGATGTAACAAAAACGGATCTAATTTGAGTAAATTGATGATCATAAATTCTAGGGTTTATGTTCTTGAAAATTGGGGAGAAGTGTAGAAATTCGATGAATTGATGATGATTAGGGTGAAATGGTTCTTTAAAATACGTTAGTATATAACCTTGATATGTTTAGGACTGATTAGAGACCTTTAAACATTGTTGGGACGAATTTTGGTTGAGATTTGAGGTGTAGAAATTGGTGATAAATGAGATAGGATTTCTGGGCTTGAATCTGGTCGCTCGTTAGAAGACCTACCCAGGTCGTTCGAACGAGCTCGTTCGAACGAGCTTCTAACAAGTTGACAGTTTGGGGTTCTAACGAGAGGGATGTTCGTTCGATAATCTCGTTCGAACGAGATCTCGTTAGATAGCCCATTTCGTTCGAACGAAATCTCGTTCGAACAGCCTCGTTCGAACGAGACTTCTAACGAGCTGGCAATTTAGGCCTTTTTGGCCTGTTTGATTTTGGGAGTCCCGTAAACTTGTTCGAGGATAGAGATAACATTCCTTTGATGGTGTATTAGTATACTTGGGACATTTGGGATATAATGAGGAGTAAATTATATAAGTGTGAATCAAATCAAATAGACATTATGAGCTGAGACGTGAGTGCCTACTACGACGTGAGAATAAATTATGGCGCGTATAAATATGGATTGGGATTATATAAGTTGTATATATATTAAGTTGGTACGAGAATGCGATAAGTACTACAATTAAACTACGGTGATTACTAAGATGTGTGCTTACTTAGTATTGGTATATGATTTGTGTGTATGACATACCTACCATACTTGCTATCACGGGAGGTTTGCGTTCGCTTAGGGCCCTCTAATCCTTGTGTTGCCCGTATTTAGACTGGTTACCTCGATGAACATAGGTCAGAGAAGGACTTATTGGGAAGTTAATAAGTCTGCTGATCGTGGGAGCGAAGGTATGTGCGTGACCCATGTGATGTGACTGTGTTCGACTCCATTATTTGAGATTTGTGTTATCTGAATGATTCCTCAGAGATTCGAAATGCGTGATTCTTATGTACGTGATGTACCGGGATGGATAGGAGAGTATGTGTGCACCGCAGCTTAGTCTCGGGGTGCTTATATTGTATATTTATGTTGTGGAAAATATACACTTAATAAACTGGGAACTTTCATATGGTATTGTGTGTATAACTATGGAATAACAAATGGGATGATCTGTAATGAGTTATATTACTTTTACGTGAGAACCTGAATTTACGTTAAGCCCCTATTTAATTGCGAGCGTTATAATGTTAATGGGAACCGAGTAATAAGGGTAGAACCTATGACAGTCTAGCTAGATATGATGTTACTTAGCTAGTGGGTTGTGTCATTTTAGATGGGTACTTACGTTAGGAGTGCACAGTTAGACGAGAGGTGAGAATTTCATGTGAGTGCACGTCCTAACATATACTTTGCATTTAATGTTTTAAATGTTTTTAAAGCACTTGCAGGTTTTTAAAATATCTCCACATTCGGGCTCTGACCCGTTTGCTTTCAAATCTATTTTTTCTTGTAAAACCATTTTAGGTGCCCAGCCACAAGGACACCATGCATAGGATACTCATTCAGATGACGAGCTGTAGCTGTTTGTGGAAGTTACAGGGATTTGCTTTTAGACACTTCTATCATTTGAATTCCATGTTCAGTATTCCTCAGTTTTAGGGCATGTTGCCTAGTTCCATTAGAGATATATTTCCATTTCAGTTTTTCAGACTTTGGCATGTATTGATTCAGTATTCAGTTTTCAGTTATTCATTTCAGTTGTGGAGTTTGTTGTGAGGAGTTTTCCTCTGGATTTATTTATATCATGTGATGGTTATTCTACTATTTCGTTATGGTGTATGGTGATATTATTCTTGCTTTAAATCTTTCACTGCATGTTATTCAGACTTTAATTAAAATTTGACAACTTACTTTTTAAATACTAGGTGGTTAGAAATAATAAAATGTATTCGACAGTGATGCTATTAGCTGAGCCAACTTGGCATTTTGAATTAATCTAATAAAGGAGTAGCTACCCGGTATTTAATTAGTCGGGGTGTCACAGCTACTCCCTCTAAGTTAAATCTCCTAAACTTAGATAAGATTATAATAGGATAAGATACCATTTTATCCCCCTATCATTCTCCCCTTTTTTGTTCAGGAATAGGCAAAGGATAAAGAACAAATATAAAAGCATGTTGAAGCTTAAAATGATAAGACATGAAAGCATATGGGCAACAAACGCATAACTAATCCAAGATAGATACCAAAACTAAAGTATAAGCATAGAATGACTAGAAAGCAAGGCAAAGGCAAAAAAAATATCATATATATATATGTACTAGAAATATATCAATAATGCTCACGTACATATATATAGATATAAACACACACATGACACAAAATACAATAAGTTTGCACACTCGTATGGCAAAAATGTGTCATATGGAAACGGAAGTGTTGGGGGTGTGAACTAGTAACGATTAAATTTAGACCCAATCATTTAAAAACATGTTCACGGAGTTCTCAATTGATTGCAAACTTCATCACATTTGAATATAACCTCATGTGACAATACCAATTGAACTCAATGAACAAACATAAACAATGCATACAAGCCTAGCATATTGATGATTCTACAAACCAATAGAGTCATGATATGAAATACGCAACTAGGATAAATGGACATTGTGCGAACCATTGATATACCATCCAATCTCCCTCAATAAGCATTTATATTAAATTTGAATGACTATATCAATCAAAGATAGGCCTTGGCAAATTATTTTTTCTTTTAATGACGTATTTTATATTTTTAGGCCTTTGGACCACGTATTTATTTTAGGTCCATTCAAAACGGTGGCTTACAATCGCAAAGGATCACTTAGTCCTTTCGGAGCCCTTCCCAGTGCACATTTTTATTTATCATGTTTTCATTTTTCACACAAATCTCACATGCAACGGATTTTGACATGCACTAGTCCTCCTAAGTCACAAATATGTAGATGACAAGATTGGAAGGAGAACACCTCACATAGCTCAAATATACATATGAAGTTAAAAATTCAAAGGAGCTCGTGCATGTGTGAATAGAGGCATATAAAAATAGAATCCATTTAAACAACACAAAATCCAACTACTCCATGTAAGCATGGTAAAGAACATAATAAGGATTGATAATCGAAACCAAAAGTTCTAGCCACATGAAAGCGTAAAAGATGGTATTCAAACACAAGTGTATGCCACATAACGTGTGTCAAACTAAACTACACACAAAATAAATTCTTTTTGAGTTTTTGACATTTTTAACCAAAAATAAAAATATATACTCAAAAAGGATAACCATAAATCATTTGTATTTTTCATTAAGCTTAAATGAAACAAATAAAACACAATTCTTTTTGTATTTTTCATTTAATGCAAACAAAATGAAGAAATAAGATACAAAAGATAAACATAAACCATTATTCTAGCATGTGATTAAGCATGGGGCATAAACTAGAACATGATTAAACAAGCATACATTTAGCATGTGAATATAGCATGAAGTACAAATGCTAAAGTATGAAAATGACTAAAACATTCATCCTTTAGATTTATCAAGGGAGGAAGCATGTGATAGTAAATGAGAATCAAAAACCCTATTTTGCAAGGCAACCAAGTCGGATGTCCTAACCCAAATTAATGAAGAATGACTATCTTGGGGTGTAGGAATTTTAAATACATTGGTTGCTTTACGTTAGGATTTTCTAGGAATTCGTTTAAGATCAAAACAAAATTTCTTAAGATGACCTTTTCGACCACAATGTGTACAAGTAAAAACATGTCAAAAAGATTTACCTAAGGAGTGATCTCTAAATGCATTCCTAGTAGATTCTCCTAAAACGTTGGTCTTGGATTTATGAGTAGATTCATTACAATTATTGAAGCCTAAACCACACATGTCATTTTTAATTTGAGCCGTTCCTAAGATTTTATCTAATTTTTCCGAACGACACTCCAAATCAAATTTGACATTACTAGAGTCTTTTAATTTATTTTGCAATTCTAAAATATTAGACTCTAATAAAACATTTCTCTCTTCAAAAGCAAGAAGATCCTTTTTCAAGGATTCCATTAAACCCCTAAGGCTATCTCTCTTACCTTCTACATATTCAAGCTTCTCTTGAAGAGTCCTCTCACGTGTACTAAGGTCTTATACTAACATAATATCATCAATGACCTTGACACTCTCTTTTAAACAAGCTTCTAACTTCAAATTAGTTCTTTTCAATTTAATAGATTCTTTATAAAGTTCTTGAAAAGCATGTTGAAGTTCACTCACATTAACCTCTTCTTCATTTTCACTCTTTCTTTCTTCTCCACTCTCACTATCATAAAAAATAAGAGAATCATAAACTATGACCTTGGAAGTGTCATGTGTTAATGTTTCATCAATCGACGAGTTCTCATTATCACTCACATGACTAGCCATAAAAGCCACAAAATTTGGCTTCGTGGGGGAATCGGGTCCCTCTTCCTTATCACTATCACTAAGGGTCGCATTATATGCAATGGGTCGTTTACCCTCTTTCCTTAGTTTAGTGGGGCACTCAGAAGCCCTATGGCCATAACCCTCAAAACCAAAACACCTACTAGACTCGTCCCTATTAAAATTTTCATTAATAGGTTTAGGGATCTTCTCGGCTTTAGGAATCTTCTCGGCTTTAGGAATATTCTCTCCTTTGTCATGCTTAGAAGTTTCAAATTTCTTAAAATCATTTTTAAATTTATCTTTGTTAAATTTAAGAAATTTTCTAAATTTACGAGCAAACAAAGCCATGTCTTCCGAGTCACTATCACTCTCTCTCTCTACTACTTGTTTGACCTCTTTTCGGGCTTTTAAAGCAACTCCCTTTTCGATTTTCTTTTCAGTTTTAGAGGGAAACATATTTAGTTCATAGGTTTGTAAATCACCTACAAGATCTTCTAATTTCGTAGAGGCTAAAGATGGTAAAGAATTTAAAACGGTCACTTTTGGAATAAATCTATCGGGTAGGGACCTTAAAATTTTCTTTACTACACGATTGTCGGGTATTTTATCTCCCAAGTTAAAAGATGAATTGGCAATATCAGATAGTCTAGCATAAAATTCATCAAAAGTTTCATTATCGTTCATTTTGATAGTTTCAAATTGAGTGGTGAGGTTTTGGAGTTTCGAAGCTTTAACGACACTTGTACCTTCGTGAGTGAGTTGTAAAATATCCCAAGCCTCTTTAGCGATTTCACACGTCATAATGCGTCGGAATTCATCCGGTGTGACAGCGCTAAACAAGGCATTCAAACCACGGGAATTAAAATTTGAAAGTTTAAACTCATTCTCAGTCCATCTATCGGCGGGTTTGGGAACACGTTCATTTTCAACTAAATAAGTTGGTGGGGACCACCCATTAACAACAGACATCCAAACTCTCTCATCGATAGATTTTAGTGAAGATTTCATTCGCGCTTTCCAATACGCGTTGTTAGAACCATCGAAAATAGGAAATTTTGAAAATGGGGAAAATTTCATTTTAGGCAAAAATTATTTCAAGGATCGTTAACGAAATAATTTATCGCTTTGGCTCTGATACCAATTTGTAGAGGGATTGCGGATCCCCGGATTTTAATTTTCTCAATTAAAATATTATTTCCTTTTATATATATATATGTCAAGATGCGGAAGCGTAATATGGTTCACTAATAAACGAATTACCAAATTTTAATTTTCTTAAACAAGTGAAAATTAAACACAAGTGAAAATTAATTAAACACACACAAGTATTGATTTCACTTAAACCAATTTATTAATACGAGTCCTAGAATTTTCCTAAGTCATAATTATCAATATTCCAAAGTTAGGCCAAACCAATTTTAGCAAATGACTTGAATTAAATAAACAATTATCCAAATTTATTTTAGCACCAAAATAAATAAATAGTGATTAAACCAATTTTATCTTTTTAACCTAAGCATGCATTCTAGGTGAGTACGAAAGATAAAATAAAAAACAATCAATCCACTACGCCGCGATGTACGAGGAAAAACCCAAGACGGGAAACAACCTCGGACGGCCCTAGCCACAAATCCACTAGATACAGATTTACAAATACAAGACAGAAAGGCTTACAACACACGACTCGATCCCTCTCAAGCCCCGACGCTTCTTCTTGTAGATACTTTTTCCTAGCGGATAACCTTGGATCTCCACCGCGGTCTCGGAATCCACCGATCGGACTTTATATGGTCACCGTCACCAGAACTAAGAGCCTTTCTCCAAGTGGGTAAATCAACATAAAACTCTTCTTCTTTCTTTATGGGATGTAGAAGAAAACCCTAAACGTCTCTTTGAACGGAAGAGATGAATCCGGTGCCAATCTCCGAGCAAGATATATGAATATGGGAACTTGGAAGAAACTAATTTGGGTGTAAACTAGAGTGGTGTATATTTTTCTCTTTGATAAAAACTCACTCAAAACATGATATTTTTCCCTCTTTGATTTTACTCTCAAAACACTCTCTAGGAATTAGTAAGATATGAAAAAGATTAATTATCAAAAGTTATTCCCGCACATAGTTATGCTGTGAAAAGATAGTGGGGAAAGAGGTGGAGATCATGGGAGAAAACTGCCAAAAACTGTCAAAAAACTGTTCCCGCCTGGAAAGTCGTTCGAAAGACATTGGGTCTCGTTCGAACGACTTTACTAACGAGGTTCCAGTGTTGAAAAGTGGAATTTCGTTAGAAGTATTGTTCGAACGACCTGGCAATCTCGTTCGAACGAGAAGCCAGTTTGTTCGAATGACATTGTAATCTCGTTCGAACGAGATTATAGTGTGCTTCGAACGTCGTGCCAGAAAGCCAGAAAATATTCATTTTAGCTCAAAAACCTTTTAACTTTATATAAAGTTTTAATTAAATCTTTCTGAAATTAAAACACAGTTTTAGTTAAACCTAACACCCAATAAACAAGTTCCAATCTCCTATATTTATATGATTGCATTCATACCTTGGGAGCATGGAACTATGGTTGATGACGTATAAACGAGACACGAAACCGGCATGATTATGAAGCTTTATACTATATGCCGCTACGTCTTCAACAAACTCTTCATAGGCTTGAGAATATTACAATTAAATGCAATCCTATGAATAAATGTTTTTGTCCGGAATTGAGCCAAAACTATATATGGACTCAATTGGAAATTTGTGTCCTTGCATATAGAGTTACACAAAATTGTGTAATTAAGAGTCTTTGCCTTAGGTTTAGTAAAATAACAAGCATAAGTTTAAACAAGACTATATTTTTATTTTTGGGGTAAGCTCAGGTGATGATCCATTTCCCATGGTACCCCTCACTTCATCTTGTAGCCCCTAGTCTGGCATTGTGAAAAGTTAGTGGATTCTTCAAGTTCTATAATTCCATCCTATATTGGGAAACATTTATGGTGGATACAAAAGCCTTTTTAGGAGATACCACCATTTGATGAATCTCTTGACTTAATCATTCACCTGCGTCCGAGAATTCTACTACATGAGGTTATGCAAGGCTTTTAATGAGGCTAAAGGCTCCCTTATTTGGGTATAACTCCTCATGATATACCTCGGGGGTAATTACCAGAGGCTCATTATGATATACTCAATTCTACATTAATCAATCATCTTGATATACCTAATGGGGATAATACGTGGGAGAGATGGCTTGATATACTAAAGGTGCATGAGTGATGTTCACCGAGAATATACCACTCTATATGTGTCGAGGGTACGAGGCTAAGAAGATTGGAAACTTCCGCTAAGGATTTGCATTGGTTAGACCCAAGCCTAGGGCTAGGTTTCCCAGTGTAATGGGCATGTAGTGATATGAAAATATTATGCTTGTGAAGTAATGTACTTCTTTTGGGGAATTTTTTATATTTTAGGAATAGCCATTTTTATTTGAGAATATTTGGTATCTTAGCAGACATATCACAAACAAGGCTCAAGGTATGCCTAGGGTGTAATCTTATCGCTATGGTGGCGTACAATACCGGTATTTTTCTACGTAGTCAGTTATCTAGAAAGAATAAGAATGAATGATAATGAATAGAATATACGTGAATGTATAAGAATAACATGTTGAGAAGAATACACATCTAAATTAAAATGATTTCAACCCACTTAAAAAAATTATCCCCAATGGAGTCGCCACTATGAGACCCTCAGGACTCATTTGCCTCTTTTGGTTCTCTTTATTTTTTGTTTTTTTGAAATGAAAATTTTTGGAGTCACTAGTCTATTTTACTCACAACAGACAAAAGAAATGGGTACGAATCTATAGAGACATTGTGATGTAAGTGGTCTGCATGTTTAACCATAGAGCCGGGGGTTCGAGGATTGGGTTATGAATTAGGAAGGTGCTAGGCACCCGCTTCTCCCTTTTGGTATCAAATGTAGTTTCATCTACGAGCCAGACAGGACTAAAGCTAGACCTAGGCCCTAAATCACTCTTCCCCACCCCCTTACCATCTCTTAAAAACTTTTAAAGTTTTGAAGGAAACTTAAAGGTTATGAAGGACTAAATATGCAAGTGGTAGTTCAGTATCAACTTTCTTATCTGGTCAATCTAATAAAATATGTGTTCTAGTATATTATCATGTAAACTGAATACGGATATTCAAATAGTTAATATATACATAGGTGGTGCACTGCAATGCGGTATGTGTGTGTAGAACATATAGATAAAGGGGTAAATATGTACAAAGTTTGACTTGTTCACTCGAACGAATGTCCAAGTGAGCCTACGTACTCGTAAGGAGCGATTCGAAGTCCACATAATTTGCGAACATACGAACTCATATAGAGTCTCTATGTGAGAGATCTAGTCTTTACTTTATCACTTGAGATTTTTAAAGAGTAAAACATAGTTAGATCTATAAATATATATGTTTTGATTTCACGAAAGAACATTGAACAAGCTTGATTCAGTCCTAAGTTCACTCAATGATGAAGGAATGACCAAACTTCCAATATCAATCACAAAATAGTAGGCAAAATCCCCAGATCTAGTGATCCACTAACCTACATGAAAGCATTTCATGGTTTTAATGCTTTTTGTTTGATTTTATTAGTAAGAAGTGAAAATGAGTGAACAGGCAGAGGATTTGACTTGAGTTTTAGAGATCGGGCTTCTATAATACTCCTATGTATATACCATTAGGAGAATCAAACTTAACATAGTTGAGACATGACCTTTGGAACAAGATTAAGCATTGCATGACAAACAAACACATATACATTTGCTTGAGGGTGATATTGACACCACCTTTTTTTTAATCAAAACTTCAAAATAAAAGAGTGAGATCACGTATCTGCAAAATTGCACTAGCTCTTTTTCATTTTGATAGGGTTTAGACTTAGGATCAACCTTTTTTAGAATGGATGTAAGGATACTTTTACAAAACATTACCTTAAAGAAGAAAAAGTAAGAAATAAAAGGAAATGGTTTTTAGGTTAATTTTGAGCTTGGGTGATGAGCGAGAAGCCAAATCTAGAGGCGAGGACAGTGGAACTAAGTTTAATGGGGGGTTTGATGACAAATGTAAAGAGTTTCAAGGATTTTTGAAAAGCAAACGACTTTTAGATAGAGTGATCTCCATTTTAGAGAGAATAGTTAATTCTCCCAACTAGTGGGTGAAGGCACCCTTTTATAGGAAAAACTCTGGGGTTAATGATCGATTGATCATGGGTACTGTGTGCGCTTAATCGGTCGATCAATTGCATTTCAGCCTGGGCTTTTGGGCCTATTTTGTTTTGTTTTGATTATGTTGGGTAATTTTATGCATTATTTGAGGTATTTAGACCGTAAGAAGGTTTCTATGATCTTGGCTTAGCTTTTGGGACTTTTTAAACCCATGGTAGGTGTGGCTACCTTTATGGAACATAATGGGATGTCTACATGTT
This sequence comes from Sambucus nigra, assembly GCA_949130495.1. Classification (NCBI taxonomy): domain Eukaryota; kingdom Viridiplantae; phylum Streptophyta; class Magnoliopsida; order Dipsacales; family Adoxaceae; genus Sambucus; species Sambucus nigra. Next base: position 328,203,580 of record OX422217.1, on the reverse strand, counting down.
TTTACCCCGCAACTAACATAATATATTTTGCATCAGGTTTTCTATAATGAAGAATTTCCTTATTGTAGCGATGCCACTAATAAATGTGTCTGACAGTGCGTCATAAGCACTTTATGAAAGATCTTTCCTTAAAATATCCTTAGTTAGTGTTCCAAGTACACCTTTTCGGCTGATAAAGTCTTTGATGTGACAACGAAAAACCTTAGGAGTTTGACACCTAACTTATTAGTCTCCTCAATGATTTCTAACTTGTGGCTCTATAATTATGTTTTGAATGCTCTCCCAAACTAAGAGTGAAACTTTAAGAAAAATCATTTTACTGATCAGACCCATTTTAAATATTTGAGAACACATTTTCACTCTTCTTTTTGAGTTCTTCAAGCCATTGATTTTGATTATTTCTCTTTGAGAAAGATTCAGAGATTTATTTACTCGTCTTTGTGTTGAAATTATTTTTAAAACTATTGTTCTTGAGTAAATAGTTTCTCTACTTTGGCTTGAAAATTAGTTATGAGATTTAGAGAACCATAACCTTATAATATACCTACCAAACCATTGGGATTTATGATAAGACGCTTTTTGCTTGTGGTCGTTGTCTTTAAAAGTCACTCTCAAAATTCTCTTGAGTACCTATAAAACTTGTCTAAAAATAACTCATATTGCGGTAAGTATGGGTATCAATCCTACTTTCAGGGTGAAACAATTAATGTGAAAGCGTCCAATTCAATTTTTTTATTAAAATATTTTTTTTAAACAATTTCAAGAGAAAAATTAACTAAGGCTAAAATTACTTAATGACTAAATAAAGAATAAAGCGTGCAACCGAGTGTAAAATATGTGAGAAAGTGAAGAGATGGTATTACACTGCATTTTCAATTATTTTAATTTCTCAATTTATTAATTTGAAATATTTCGAGATAATATTAAATCGATAATCTAACTCTCGTTAAAATTATAAATTTAATAAAATCTATTTCAGAAAATTAATTTAAAAATGTCACATGATGAAAAATTAGGACTACACTATTTTTAGAAAATTACCCGCTAGGATCAATTTAACGAAAATAATATCAATCCTCAAATTTCAATATCGAATTAATATTCAAATATCGGAAAAACCTTTCTCTAGTTCGATTCCTAAATTCAAACATTAATTTGTTCAATTAATTTACTAATTCTCGTTACATAAATTAATTGGTGACGGTTAAAAAAATATTTTTTCTAGAATTATAGCATTAATGAAATTGATTATTTAAACTAACATCATTCGCAGTGCATCCCACCCCTTGAACGGGGTATTTAGCAAAACATTCTCATGTGTGCATAAATAACAGTAGATAATATAGCAAGAATGAAAAGGAAAGGGAAAGAAATTCAATACGCAAAATTTCCTTGTCGAACTTGTTCATGAAAGTGCGTCTCAATCTTCTCACAAATCCAGCATTTGATTACACCAAAAAGAAAAAAATTAAACCTACAAATTTTCTAAACTAAACTATTTTTTTTGTATTTTTCTAAATTTTTTATGTCCCTACTATGTACATATTATACACACTGTTTCTTTCTCTCTCTTCGTCTCTCTCTTTTTTCTTTTTCTGTTGAGAGTTCTCTTTTAAAATCAACTGACCCTTTTCTTTTATAACCCACGAAGTGTTTAGAGGAGATATTGGTGGGATTTCATTTGGATTAGGATTCTGTCTGATTTTGTTGGGATTTTGGTAGACTTTGGAAGGGTATGGTTTTGGTTGGAGGTATAAGGGTTGTTGATTGGGTCGTGGGTCATGCCTGAAATCACGGTTTCAGGTCCGATCGGGTTTGGATCGACGGGCTTGGTTTTGGTGACCGTATTGGTGTGAGCTTGCCGGTGGTGAGGTGAGGAGGGTCTGCTCCGGATATGGGTAGGTGGCGTCGGGGCTGTACCGGGTTAGATGAGATCGCAACGTTGAGTTCTTGGCCGGAGTTGGGGTGGTTGGGTGCCGGAGTTTTGGGGATTTCTGGCCGCCAACGTGGGGGTAGTTAGGTGCCGGATTTTGACTGCTGCCCGGTTTGGGTTTAGGGGTGTGGAAGTGGTGGTACCCGATTTTGTTAATGGTGGGAGGTGAGAGAATGTGGTGAGAGGTTGAAGATGGTTTAGGTTTGGTTAGGGTGTGTGTGTGTATAAGATATGTGTGTGTGAGTGTTTTAGTTTGTAAAAATAAAAAATAAAAATAAAAATCAAATCCTACTAAAAATGAATCAAACTAAAAAAAAACAATAAACCTATTAAACTAAAAAAAATAAAAATAAAAAATAAAAAATTAAAATTAAAAATTAAAATTAAAATTAAAAATTAAAAATTAAAAAATAAAAAATAAAAAATAAAATAAAATAAAATAAAAATAAATAAAAATAAAAATAAAAATAAAAATAAAAATAAAAATAAAAATAAAAATAAAAATAAAAATAAAAATAAAAATAAAAATAAAAATAAAAATAAAAATAAAAATAAAAATAAAAATAAAAATAAAAATAAAAATAAAAATAAAAATAAAAATAAAAATAAAAATAAAAATAAAAATAAAAATAAAAATAAAAATAAAAAAATAAAAATAAAAAATAAATAAAAATAAAAATAAAAATAAAAATAAAAATAAAAATAAAAATAAAAATAAAAATAAAAATAAAAATAAAAATAAAAATAAAAATAAAAATAAAAATAAAAATAAAAATAAAAATAAAAATAAAAATAAAAATAAAAATAAAATCTATTAAAACTAAAAAAATATAATCCTATTAAAACTAAAAAAAATAAAATCTAATAAAATAAGAAAATAAATTCTTAAAAACTAATCCTAATAAAATAAAATAAAATAAAATAAAACAAAGATTAAAAATCAAAATCAAAATAAAGAAACATAAAAATAGAAAAAAAATCCTAGAAAAATCTAAAAAAAAATCCTAAAAATAAAACGACTCAAAATAAAATAAAATATAATAAAAAAATCTAAAAGTACAAACTAAACACGCACCGGACTCGGTGTAGGCTATGGGCTCGGTCTAGGATTAGGTTAGGGTTTCGGGACATGATTCGAGACATCGGAACACATCAGGCAGGCTCAAATATGGACTCTGACTTCACGGTCTCCTTTGATTTCTTCAATGCACGCTTTTAACCGATTCTGTGTCGCAATTGACTAGATTTAGCATTATTTAATACTGCAACTGCGTATTAACCTGCAAAGTGATAGCATACGAACATAAAGCCAATATTAATTAAAATGAGTGACTAAAATGCATCTATTCGGGGTATAAAATAGACACTTTTGGGTGCTTATCAGTTTCCCTCACAATCCTAGGTTGAGCCTTTGTGCTTACTTGACGGATCCATTCTTGGACATAGTGCTTCAACTTTGAAGAATATATTTACAACCAAGAGGATTTGAATGCATTGGTTCGGGCCCAAAATCGGTGTCGGTTGTGTAGAGGTCTTTAGTTTTTGACACCTTCTTCTAAAGATATGGTGGGAAAGAGTATATAATGAAAGTTGTGTAAGTGTCTCACAGTCTCCTTTTGTAAAACTCTACCATAGTGCATATATCGTTCTTATTGGACCGAGGTTTTTCCCGTTAGTGGGTTTTGCCCTCGTGCATTGTTTTGTTTTTTACATTTATGCATCAACTTAGTAAAATATTTTTTCACTTATACTTTAGCATTGTTTTACTTTTGTAATAATAATTATTCCTTTTTTGTCTTGAATTAGAAAAAATAATTTTTTATTTAGGTATTTGCAGTTGAGAGGCACTTTCACATCCTAATTGTTTGGACCGGGCACTGCAAAACATAATGGTGTAACGGAAAGAAGGATCATGACTCTTTTTAACATGGTTAGACCTATAATGATCTATTTCGATTTTTTGGATTCATTTTGGGGTTTTACAATAGAGACGACCATAAACTTAATAAATTTAGTTCCTTCTAAATCGGTCTTAATGACTGCCACTGATCTATGGACTGAACACAAGCCTAGTGTAGGACATTTTTGGATCTTGGGTTGTCCAACACATGAGCTGAGAGAGGAGACGTGGAAGATGGAATCAAGAACATATGTATGTCTCATTGTAGTTTACCCAAAAAGAACTAAGGGTGGTCGATTTACTGATCCTAAGGACAATAGGTCATTTGTTTGCAAAAATTTTTGATACTTAAAGGAACATTATATAATAGACCACAAACCCAAGAGTAAATTAATTTTACCAGAGCTAAGAGGACAGGACCAAGTAATTTCTTTTGAATCACCCCTAGAGGATGAAATACAACTTGGTAACGATATTGGGAGTATTACCAAAAGATTAGGATACACATATCACTATTACTCGTCCATAAGTGCAGCCACATCATTGTGGAAGGGTTAGAAGTCATATTGATAGGTTAGTGTAGTTGGGTGAACACTTCGATAAGATCCAAGTGAACACGAATGGATCTTAAGAACTACAATGAAGCACTACAAGATATGGACTCCGAGCTTTAGCTTACAACTAGGAAAATCGTGATGAATTTAATGTACTCGAATCAAGTTTGGGAACTTGTAAACTTTCAAGATGGGATAAAACTCATTAGATGCAAGTGGATCTACAAAAACAAAAAAAGGAGAAAATAGGAAAGTGGAAACCTCGAAGACAAGGCTTGTTGCGAAAGGGTTTACTTAAAAAGAGGGGATTGAAAATGGTGAAACCTTCTCTCCGGTAGTCATGATGAAGTATATTTAGATTCTTTTATCCATTGAGGACCATCTCGATTACAAGATTTGGAAAATGGAAGCCAAAAATAGGTTCTTGAACGGCTGTCTTAATGAGTGCATCTATGTGGTTAAACCTAAGGGATTCATAACAAGTAGCCATGAAATCAAGGTGTGGAGAGTTAAGAGATCTATTTATGTACTTAAACAAGCATCAAGGTATTGGAATGTTCGGTTTGATTAGGTAATTAATTCTTTTGGTTTTGATCAATGCCCAGATGAAACTTGTGTGTATAATAAGCATGACAAAACTTGGTGGTATTTTTAGTCCTCTCTACAGATTATATTATCTTAATCGGGAACGATGTGTGTGTGTTATTCAACATAAGAGTGTGGTTATCGAGTCCATTCTATATAAAGGACTTAGGAGAATAAAGTCATATATTTGGGGTCAAGATTTTTCATGATAAGAAAAATAGGATGTTGGGATCATTCCAAGACACTTATATCGATGATACGCTCACAAAATTTAGCATGTAATATTCCAAGAAAATATTGTTTCCTTTGCGGAATGGAATCTTTTTGTCTAAGGATGAGTGTCCTAATGCACCTGATGAGATAAAGAGGATGAGGAATATACCTTATGTTTCAATAGTGGACAACCGAATGTATCCTATGATATGTACAAGATCTGAAACCTTCTTTTCCATTGACATGGTCAACATATTCAAGTCTAACCCAAGTAAAGATAAATGGACTAGAGTAAATCAAATTATCAAGTACTTGATAAGGATTAGAGATTAGGTGTTGGTCTACTCAACAAATAGTATTGTAACCTTAGGGTACATAGATCAGACTTTTGGTCAGATAAACATTACAAAAAATCGACCTCAAGATATTTATGTACCCTAGGAGGTGGATCTATAAGTTGGAGGAGTATTAAGATTAATATATTTCTTATTCGATCATTTCTTTTAGTGTAGTTGGCTATTACACTTTATTTTGAAAATTATAGAGTGGTTGCTAAATTGAAATAACCAATAAATCACAAGATGACTAAGAACATGCATCGATTTTAGAATTTGATACGGGATATCATGTGGAGAAGCAATCTCATCGTGCCTAAGATTGCATCTTACAATACTTGGCAGATCCTTTTTTAAAGAGCTTACGAAATAAGTCTTTCGATCATGATGTAGAGAGAATAGGTGTCAGATGTATGGGAACATAGTCTTACGAAAGTCCTGCAGGTGTCTAATATAGATAGGGTAAACTAAGCAAACAACTATTTTTAAATTTGATCTAATTTAAGTTTAATTAAACAAGTTAGCCAAATTTAAATCGAAATACCAATTTTAAATCAATTGTTGTGATGAGAAAATTAACTAATTTTATCTCAACCTAAACATCCATCTAGGTGAGTGTAAGATAAAATAAATAAATAAATCACTATGATCGATGTATAGGTAAACCCTCGAACATCCCATTAACCCAAATTCACTATGATAAGGAATTATAAAAGCCCACAAATGACTTACACAATGACTGAATGCCATTGCAATCCTTGACGCGTCTTCTATCTTCAACCTCTTCGCCACAGTGACACACAGAAGTCCACCCGCGCACCTCCACAACGTGTGAGTCCACACACCCCTCGGTATCCACCGAACACTCTCACCAACCATCACACACAGATTCCACCATATGAAATCAAATCGGTCATAAAATCCACTGCACGAAATAGATACTCAACAAGATGAAGAGTAAAAACCAATGGTGCCCACAAACTTGATCTTAACTCATATATATGATGAAACACTTGGATCTTTAAATAGTTGGGTGTAAACTAGGGTTTTAGTTGGAAAACATGATCAAGGAAGATCAAAACATTTTGAGAGATTTTTAGAAGAGTTTTATGACTCTAAGGTTATGAAAAAGTCTCTAATAAAACCACTACTCCGATGTCGTATTTATAATAGGCTTTCCAAAAATGGGATAAGGCCAAAAAAAATTTGCATTGAAAAACATGTCGGATTGTTCGAATGAAACTGGATCTCATTCGAACACCTTTCCAATAAAACTTCCAATGGGAAACCAAAGCAAGCCAAATTCTGCCTCATTCGAAACTCGTTGGATCATGATCTAACGAGTTATGCAAACTCGTTCGAATAACATACTAGATGTTGTTAGAATAACTTCAAAAATGTTCAAAAAAATAATTTTTAAAATCAATTCAAAATAATTTTGCAAAATAATACCCAAGTAAAATATCAAAGTATCAAGATAATTATGAACTCATACCCGAGAGATCCTCGAAAAATGAAGACTAAAATAAGGCACGATGGTGCGAACATAATATATGGGTTGCTACGTCTTCAATCAAACACGTCATAGGCTTGAAAGGTCAACACACCGAAGTCCTAACTTATGACTCAAAGGTTTTGTCCAAACATGGAATAAAGACAAAATACTCACGAATTTAATCTATTAAAAATTTGTCCTTACAAATTTCTCCATTTGGAAATTCCAGGACAAAACACAAAGTAAAAAGCTATGTGCATGCCACCGAGCGCTCCCGAGCCCCGTTTGACTAACAGTCGACGTTTTCATATGAGTGACAACTCATTGGATCTTAGAAGAGCCTTGAATCCCCTTTATAATGGTTCACCCCGTGCGCTAATCACCCTTACGATTTAGACGAATAACCCATTTTCTCCTGAAAACTTATTTGGAGGCCACGAGCGCTCCTGGGACCCATTTGACTCCAGTCAACTCTCCAACTTGAGCGAAGTTCTTTGGATCCTCGAAGGACTCTGAATCCCCTTTTCAATGGTCTACCCCATGTGCGAATAAACTGTACGGTATGGACGAGTAACTTGTTTCATTTCGAAAGGTCATCGGGAACTTTTGGGCCTCATTTGACCTTGGCCAACTCTCTAAACCAACAAAATTTCTTTGTAACATTGAAAGGCCCTGCATAACCTTTTTGAAAGTTCATCTCATTCGCAAATCGGCCTTATCGTTCAGACAAATAATCCGTTTCCCTCTTGTCCAAAAGACTAATGGGGGATTCCGAGATTCAGTTGACCACGGTCAATTCCCGAACCCGAGATTGGCCCAATGGATTCTTAAAGGGATATGAATACCCTTTCCAACAGTTCATCCCGTGCGGGATTCGATCTTACGAATTGGATTTTATGATCATTTTCTCACAAAATCTGTAGAGGACTGCTGAATGGCAAATCCATTTCCCTTCCTATCGGTAGTGTATCTGAAGTTTCCTGCCGATTGGCAGGACAAGGAAATTCCAATCGACACCCCCTTGACCCTATATAAGGAGATCATTATCTCACTTCAAAGTCACCTCAGCAACATCCCTCTTTGTGATCTAAGAAATATTCTCTCGAAGTCAGCATAGTTTCCACCTTGAAACCTCTCTCCCACATTCCATTTCCATCCTTTCCATACCCAATTTGTCAAATTCCTCTCCCTATCCTCCTACTACCTTTATCCACTTGCAAGAGGATCCCTTTAGCACTCAAGATCAATTTTAAGGCTTCAAAAGAAGGTCCAAATCTTTCACTCTCTCTTTGAATTCTCTAATTTTCATATTATTTACTTAATTATTATTTTAGCATTTCATCTCTTATCAGATCGCACATATTATCCAACTTTTTATTAGTAGTATTGCACATACTATACTTTCTATAAAAAATCCCAAAAACAAGTAAAAGAGGGTTTTCTTATAAATTCCAAATGGGGATTTCTCATTACATTTTCTCACACTAAAAAATCCTTTTTCCACACACACATTAGAACAGTCCCCATTTGGATTTATGGGATAAATTCCACCCCATGTTATATGCAAACTATGTGAACTTTGATGCTTTTTAGGCTACATAGATATTTCAGGTAAAATCTGAGATTAAAGTCTTCTTTTATTTACTTTCATATATTATCCTCATATCATATATTTGTGATTCATGCTTGTGTTTTGTCCAACCTACACCATCGTCCTTCTATAAACGATATGTGACCCGACAAATGTATATATAATATTTTGATTACTATTTTGAGAACACTCCTACGGATGACCTCACTCCACCTTTATCTATAACGCGAGTCGAGTTATTACACTCTCCATTTATATATACACGCACATACTTCACGGATTTATTATGGAAAATAATAACACATGCCCATGATAGAATGAATGGGTGCCTAACCCACTCTGTAACTTAGTCCCCGAATCCTTGAACTATTACATTCGTAAGTATCAGTATGTATTTGATGTTGTTCTCTCGAGGCGACAACATTTGTTTTGCCTATTTTGTGCAAAATAGGTTGGCAACACTATCTCTATACATCACCCCAAATTGACGATGATCGAAGCGCCTCGAGAAAGGGCGGAAGACCCCCACTCGTGCGGGAACCAGCCGAGGAGGGATGGTCACAGTGGAGACTTTTCTTGGGACTGGATTGACTTCTTTGATGACTAGACTCTATTTTGAGATGGGTGTTATTATTGTCGGCATGTATGCGTATGCACCTACCTGTATGTTCCCTTTTTTACTCTATTACTTCTTGTATATATCTACCACATGTATATATCACTTCTCACTCACTTTTCACTTCACACACTTGTAAATACCCTCCATGTACAATTCACACTACCTACACTTTTATATAGGATCACTTACATCCATATATTTCACACACCACTTAGAATATACATGCTGAGGGTTCACTATAACACACCTCCACTTATCACACTTGTATATATCCACGCTCACTTACACATATCGCAAGCCACTTGTAGTTAATCCATGCTTAGGCTCAATGCCACACACGCACTTGTAGATATTTGCATATCACTCACTCACGTGTATCGATGCTTAGTGTATTCTTCACGCTCCATGCTAGATTTACTTTTCATGATACTTGTAAATTCTTCCCCATTAGTATCGTGTTCCTTTTACTCATCATGACAAATAAAAGACACCCTCTCCATAATTTACTAATTAAGAATCATGCATATTTCATACTACATCACCAAGAGCATTTCAATATTGACCAAAAAATTTTCCCAGAGTGGGGGGTCACTTTATGATTGGTGTTGTCCCTATGGGTCGCAGTTAGCCTAAGCAATATGTCTCTGATTGGCCTAGAACCTTCAACGTATATCGAACGCATCCCCTTGCATCGCACTGCTTGACTGAACTCATAATGGGAGGTATATAGAAGGGAACTCATTCATGTACGTCGAGTATATCGAATTATCTCTCACACGTACTGTCCCCATGAGGTATATAGTGAGGCAATTCATGCACAATCAGGTATCAAATGAGTTGTCCATGCGTACCGATTTCCCTAAAAAGCAAGGACTTTATAATGGAAGTCAACCCAAAGGGGGAATCCTTCCACTAGCCTAACAAACTGCATAAACCTCATATAGGCGTCAAACCCAGGGCACTCATATTTAGTTTTTCGGTAGCGATATGAAACTCTATCGAAATGTCGGGTCGACATGCTACCCAAATTTTTGCGCTATTTTGTTGTTTTTCAAAATAGGACCCTGTCCATGAGGGCGGAAAAAAAAGTTGAACCATGTCTTATATATTTTTTAAACCCGCTTTTCCCCGGCTTAGGTCCTGTCCGAATTTTTTTTTGCATTTAGGTAACCCTAATACAAGTGAAAACATAATAATAATAATAATAATAATAATAATAATAATAATAATAATAATAATAATAATAATAATAATAATAATAATAATAATAATAATTATGCAGAGATTTTTCTCTCATTTTTTCCCTCCTATTTTTTTAATCAAAAAACCACAATGCCAAAAACATTTTTCCTGCTCTTATAAAAAATGCCAAAAACATTTTTCCTCCTTATATCAATAATGACAAAAACATTTTTTCCTCTCTTTTAAAAATACCAAAAAAAAAAATCCTTCTTCCCTCTTTCAAAAATCAGTTCGAACCACTTTTTTCCTTCTCTGGACGATCGCATACGCGATTCTTAGCTTGGCACCCTATTGGATTTGGTCTTCCGTCAAATCGTCCTGAAGCTTCACCAGTTCCTCTACTACTTCATCGGAGTTAGGAATCTTCCTTTTCAGATCTTTATGGAAAACATCGACCAAGCACCAAATGTGCAGCTTGATCTGATGGGAGTTTTAGTCCAACTCAGTGACAAGATTGACAACCTTCAAATTGAGGTCAGTGAGATGCAGAAAAATTGGGCCCAGATTCTTAAAGAACCCGAGGCCCTCTTTCCTCGTGCCATGGGTCCACTCACTTCCGATCCTGTCTAGGTCCTAGAAGAATGTTAGTATGCTTCGCTCGCCCCATATGCCAACGGGCCACTACTAGCTCAGATCCCTATACCGAACCTTACCCAACCAGGGGTTAATTTGCTAGTGCATGTTGATCCTAAGGAGTAAGAACTGAACAAGGTCAAAGAAGACATCAAACTGTTGTCCAAGAAATTCGACTAAGTTAAGATATTCGAGAACTACATGGTCTACACTTATATATCTCCAGAACAAAATTGTCAAAGAAATTCAAGATGCTAGCCATCGAGAAGTTCGGGGGTAGAGGTCCCCCAATTGTGAACGTCCACAATTATCACCGAGCCATGACCATTCTTAGCGCCTCTTTTAATGGATTTTTAAGGAAAGCGCCCTTCGAATGCTCGTATCCGTCGAAGAATCCAAAATGCATAGTTAGGAAGATGTCGCCCAGGAATTCATGTCTCAATTCAAGTATAACGAATAACTATAAGGTACACTCTGAGATATAGATCTTATTAAGTAGAATCTCGGGGAAACCATCATTATCTTCATAGGGAGGAGAAGAGAGAAAAATGCTACCATGAACAACCGGACCTCCGAAGAAGAAAAAGTCAGTATCGTGAAGAAGAATTTCTTTCCCCATATCCGAGCGACTATGGGAGGTCAGTATTATCCACACTTTTTAGATCTCTGAAAAGTGGGTGTAGAAATCAAAGAAATTATTATCAAGGTTGAAGTCGAGCTGAAGAAGGTGACCGGACAATTCTTTCCCAATAAGTGTGAGAAACATGTCAGTGCTAAACTTTCAAGCATCAACAATATCTCCCAACCTGCGATCTCTTGGGCACCAGAAAGTCGCCCTAATCCTGCCAGAAAGGAATACAGCGAGATCCATGATCCCTTATCCAAAGTCTACCAGACCTTGTTAAGACGAAACCTCACCAAACCCTTGGACCCTCGTCCATTACAAAACCCACTTCCCAAGAACTTCAAAATCCATTCCCACTATGACTTTCACCAATCCATGGTCCACACTATTGACCAATGCTTTCATCTTAGAAACATGTTTCAAGGCTATATTGATCAGGGTCTCATCATTACACCAAAAGATCCTAAGCCCAATACTACCAACAACCCACTTCTTGCACATACAAATGCAATCTTCTTAGAAAATGACCCAAAATTTGATCCTTCCACTCAAATTGTCCCCAGTAAAATGCCTATCATATCAACCAATCCTCTCAAAGTCTGCCTTTATTTTCTCTTATAACCTACTTATTTCACTGATCAAGCATTGTCAGTCCTCACAAGGCTTGCATTTTCATACGTACCCGATCCAAGAGGAAAGACATGGAGTTACCAGTTATATTGAACCAACTTCTGGAGTTTGGGCTGAAATTGCCCACCGAGATGACCATCGACATAAAAAATTCAGTGGCATATTCATGGAAGCTCTTAAATGGGCATGAGAATCTACCTGATGGGTTATACCTATTTAAGAAATAAGTTTAGATGATGTGGTATAAACCATGGCCCACATATTTTGATAGACCAACGTTATTTGTAACATTTCCAAACCACTAAAAACTTTGAAGCTTCAAGGGTGGTTGGTCCTTTCAATCCTGCGCCACCCTGTTGATTGGGAAGATTTATACGAGGAAGTCGTTGAGGTTATTGAATGCATCAATTTATCTTGTTATGAAGGAATCGTCGCCAATAGATAGGGAGGTGAATTTGACAACTTAAATGATGAACCGAGCTAGGGAAAAGTCAGTCCAGTAATCAACATGTGATATCCTTTGAAAACCTATTGGGGGAATCAGTAAAGTATCCATTTAATAAGAAATAGATGAAGACACAGGGTTCTTGTTCTTCCACACCTCAGTAAACGACATGCCCAAATTAGGAGACACTATAGGGATTCAAATCCTCACTCGCCAGGAACAAATAAGGAAAAGGGAATTGTCGAAGAACTTCCCATGCCAGAAATGACCGTGAAGGAGACTTAAGCTAATATCACCTTATGGGGACTTCTTATGTCTTCCCAATTACACCTAAATGCTATCATAAGACTTCTCACCAGACCTACAGTCCCTCCTTCTACCACGCCTGAAGAAGTTGTAAACATAGTTGGGCTCTTGACCTCCACTAGACTCCATTACTTCTGCAAAGAAGAAATTATAAAGATTGGTCTCAATCACAAATATGCCTTCAGCATCTCTGTTGAAGTGTTGGGAAAAATAGACCCACTTTCCCTTGTTGACAATGGATATGCCCTCAATGTATGTCTTCCTAGAACTTTGAATGCTTGGGGTTGAAAGTCGGTGACCTTACTCCTACTTTCTCCACAGTGCGTGCTTACAATAATACCCACCGAGAGGTGATATGATCCATAAAACTCAAAATAGAGGTTGTCCCTATCAACCCTCCCACCAAATTCTAAGTCATTGACATACCGACATATTTCAAACTTCTTGTTAGTGGGCTATGGCTTCACAGCATATGAGTGTTATTTTTTCCCTTCATCAAAAATTGAAATTCGTTGTTAAGGGGCAAGTTATCACTATTTTGGGGGATAACAACGGTACATAAAATTCCAACAGCAGTAATCTGATATTATAAATACATCATGGTATGAATGAAATGATCCTCTCCGACTTCAGAGTTAAGCCAATTCCCCTTCTAGTGGGAGACAATTTCAAAGATCAAGTCTATCCATAACACAACCCTCACGACAACGTCAATGAGATAAAAATGTTCAAGAACATGCATTTTATGATCGGACTGGGGCTCGCGTCATGTCAAAAAGGGATACTTCATCCCATAGTCCTGAAAGAGTCCTTTTCCCCATGTGGACTAGGTAATCAACCTTCACCAAAAGAACTCAAAGTGATCAACCAACCATAATTGAAAAGGGGTTTAAAAGATGTAAAGACTATTTTGAGAGACTCGCTGAGTGGAAGGTTTATCAAGGAGGGTGAAGACTTACCTTTTTGAGATTTCCTTGAACCATGGTATGACCATGTCAATAAGAAGATAAAATCGGGGATGGAAATCTTCTTTCTAGATAACTACTCTTGGGCCAAAGACTAACACAATAAAGTGAAACCTCTCATTGAGAAATATGTAACAGTGATCGAGTTCTTCGAGGAAAGTTATTCTGAAGATTCATTAAACCTACAGACACTGGGGATGAATATTTATATGATCCATTTAGACGCTACACCATCAGACCCATCCACTCTGGTCAAGGTTGCTGATGGGCCTCTTCTTAACTAGAATGTTATACCGGTCCATCTTGCTGAGATTTAACCCAACCTTTTTGTTTACCCTATCTTTTTATTTGTTGTTACTTCTCCTACTTTCGATGTTAATGTAACTGAGAACTCCTTTGATGAGGTTCTCAATGATGTTTAAATAAATATTTTAAGTATCTTTATGTACCTTACATTAAGTGTCTTGGTTCTAATCAAACTTTTTATGATGATTACTTTGGAAATGAACAATTCTTAACTGATCTTAATAAGGCTAATAACAAACAACATAATTGTGTTCAAATTAAAGAGGATGAAACTATAGTTATCAATCTCAATTTTAGTATCCAACATCAGGAGATATGGATAGGATCCACCCTTAACGATCATGAGCGCATGCAATTCAATGAGGTGTTGAAAGAATTTATGGACATCTACCCATGGTCTTATAAAAATATGCCCGACATCGACCCTGAAATAACTCAATAAGTGATACCAACATTTACAGAATGCAACATAGTAAAAAAAAGCTAAGGAAACTCCTCACCAAATGGTCTCTCAAAGTCAAAGAAGAGGTAGTTAAGCAGTTGAACGTAGTCTTCATCCATGTGATCGAATATCCCATGTGGCTCTCCATCATCATCCTTGTATCAAAATTAGGGAGAAAAGTTTGCATGTTTGTTGACTACGGGATTTGAACAAAGCTTATCTAAAGTATTAGTAACCACTATCGAACATTGACATGATCGTGTATAACACAGCCATCCATGCTCATTGGATATAACCAGATCAAGATGCACCCTTATTATCAGGAGAAAACCACATTTATTACCCCATGGGGAACCTTGTGCTAGACTATCATCCCATTCGATCTCAAGAATGCTGGGGTTACCTATCAAAGGATTGCCACAACCATCTTGAATGTTTTTATACATAAGGATCGAAATCTATATGGACGACTTGATCATTAAGTCTAAGACTCGAGAAGGTCACATTCTCGCCCTTTAAAAGTTCTTTGAACGACTACGACGATACCAAATGAGGCTAAACCCGCATAAATGCATTTTCAGCATCATGAAAGGAAAATTCTTAGGATTTATGGTTAGTGAAAAGGGAATTAAAGCGGACCCTGCAAAGGTAAAGGCCATACTTAAGATACCACCACTACGGACAAAGAAGAAATTTTGAGAATTCATGGGAAAATTATAGTACATCATCCGGTTCATCAACCAACTGACTTTCATCTATAAGTCAATCATAAAACTCCTCTGGAAGTAGGTTACCAAAGTCTAGGATGAGGCCTTTTAGGAATCCTTCGACAGAATCAAGCAATACCTTACCCGACCTCCGGTACTTATGCCGTCGTAGCCAGGTCTACCCCTCCTCTTGTATTTAACTGTACCAGATACTACATTAGGTGATTTTTTAGCCCAATACATTGAAAAAACCTGTAAGGAAAGAACCATTTATTATGTCATCCAAAAATTTATTAGGTATGAAGTCAATTGCACTATTTAGGAGAAAGGATGTGTCGCCCTAGTCTGGATCACTCAAAAGTAATGTCTCTACATGCTCTCTTTTCCCATAAGACTAGTGTCCCAAAAATTTATTAAGTACGTTCTTGATAAACATGCCATATCTAGTTGAATGGATTGGTGGTTGATGTTACTAGCTGATTTCGATATCGTGTACATCATGCACAAATCCATGAAAGGGCGAGTCACCTCAGACTACCTCGTTGATTACCCTATGAAGATAACTGTCACACCCCATGCCCAATATCCATACTAATCATTAGTTATTAGAATAATTGGACCATAATCTCGAGGCCATTGAAATATTTAATTCATTTATCAATATTTTTCTGCATAATGAACATAATATTATTCTTGTGCCATAACGAAGTCAACATCAGAGTCATAATTGGAGATTATAGAATACTATGATTAACTATGATCAACTCCATCGATGCCAACTCAATATATACAATGTGTGAGTATATTAAAATTTTCAGTGTCACAATGATAAAATCTCCATACTTAAACCCCAACTCTTCTAACGGTGCAACTCTCAAAGTTACCGGTCATATAGTATCCTAGCTGGTAGCGTACAAACCTGAAATTGTTAAAATATAATCCGTAAGAATTATGCTTAGTGACGTACTCCTTCCCCACAATAAGGTGACAATTCTATATCGAATATGTGGATATAAAATCTGAACAATCCTGCCCATTGTCAATAACAAATCCTGGATCATAAGATCCAATAGTTCTGCCCATTAGCAATAACAAATCCTGGATCATAAGAACCAAATAATTCTGCCATTGGCAATAACAAATTCTGGATCATAAGACCCAAATAATTCTGCCCATTGGCAATAAAAAATCCTGGATCATAAGACCCAAACAATCTTAGATATTTTAATATCCAAAAAAATCCTGAATACCGAAGTATTCAAACAAATCCTGCTCTTAGAGTTATATTCATATATCTGTATATATGAAACAATCATAAGTACACTCACCTTGACAGTTTAACTCGCTTTTCCCTTGCCTTTATCCGCTACTTGTTCAATCAGCTCTTCTTCCCTTCCTATCAATATTAAAATATTAGTATCATCATAATAATATCAATAATCCAAATAATGATTTAAACATAATTCAATCCATAAGCATCACATGATTCCATTCAAATCGTTTATCACAAGTGAAGTTCCATCCAAATCCATGTTAATATATTTAACATATCCGAATCATAGACCAAATATACATTCATTTATTATTCTTAATTCAATACTTATCATATTAGAATTCCAATACAAAAGACGGTGCGATATTTCAAGTATCCTAGAGAGAGATAGGCCCATTGCCTTACTACCTCGCAAATCTGCCCCATAGGCTCCTCTATTATTCAATCAACTTTCATGAATTTTCATAATATTTATACATCATAACTTTCTATAATATTTCACCCAATTTCATAAAACATATTGAATAATACAATATTAAAATTTCATCATAATTTTCAGAGTTCATTTTCTATGTCAAGTAAGACATCAAACATATGGTATGCATACTTTCACCCTTGGGGCAGATTTCATACCCAAACTTCAAACTCTAACCAAAGACTCATTTATTGGTATTTTCATATTATTTTTGGATATGTCATACATATGTGAGTCTATTTTGAATCTCCATTTGGAATCAATCAATTTCATTAAGTATACAAAAATATATGATAGTTTGAATACACAAGGTTTCTAAACAAAGCAATTTCAAGGGTTTACACATTCAAGTTTGCTTAAACATGCATATATCCATGAGTACACATCAAGACATGGAATTTCAGTAAAAAAAAATGATTATTTCTATCATTTAAATCAGAAATACAAAAAAATAAAACAAGATTTATGGATGGAATTATCGTAGGGGCTTTTATGTAATTTTTTATGAATTTTTCTCCAATTTCTCCTCACACTTTCTTCCTAAACTTCAAAACTCTCTTTACTTAGGTTAAAACTCTTCCATGGATGAAATATGCTGAAGTAAGAGCTTAATTAAAGGGTTATAAGTCGGCATAAGGTCACCCCCTTGGTCAAATCAAAATATAACATGTGGCATTATATAAAACAAAAGATCATTTAAGGCTAAATGACTACTATACTCCCTGTTCATAAAAAGACAATATCTTCCTACTGGGATGTCCATTCGATGAACCGTTTGTTGGGATACAAACCTAACTCATATATCTACAAATGTCTATTTTTCACCTCAAGTCAATTGTTAGGTCATAAAGGTCAAAACTAGTCTTAAACATGAACATTCCTACCAAAAACTTCAAAATTATACATTTGTAACTAATTCAATATTTCATGCTTTATGACGCTAGGATTAGACTAAATATAATGACTTAACATTATATATACTAATTACATATTATCCATATTGAATAATCTAATCATGATTTAAACATAATTTATCATAATTATATTCGGGTTGTCACAATTCTCCCCCTGTTAGGAAATTTCGTCCCCGAAATTGACATAACTTGGTTGTTCGCATCAAACAAATATGTATAACGCATCTTCATGCTATCCTCACTTTCCCCTGTAGATTCTTCCATTGAATTCCTTCTCCACATAACCTTCATGAGCGGGATCATTTTTTATCTCAATATTTGTTCTTTCCTATCGACGATTGCAAATGGTTCTTCCATATAGCTCAAATCTTCTTTTAACGCAATAGGTAGTTCCACCAATACATGTGAAGGATCCACTACATACTTCCTCAACATAGAAACATGGAAAACATCATGTAATCGTGCTAGTTCCTGTGGTAATGCTAACTTGTAGGCAACCATCCCAACTTTCTCAAGAATTTCATAAGGTCCAATGTAGCGTGGACTTAATTTTCCTTTCTTTCCGAACCTCATAACTCCTTTCCTTGGCGATATCCGAAGAAATACGTAATCCCCCTTCTGAAATTCTAAATCTTTTCATCGCTTATCCGCATAACTTTTCTGTCTACTTTGAGCCGTTCTCATTCTATCTTGAATAATCTTCCCTTTTTCAGTGGTGACTTCAACCAACTCTAGACCCTCTATCTTCCTTTCACCAACTTCACCCCAACATACAGGTGTATGCCACCGTCTACCATACAACGCTTCATATGGTGCCATACCAATAGTAGATTGAAAACTATTATTATGTGAAAATTCTATCAAAGGTAAATATTCATCTTAATTACCTTTGAAATAAAGCACACAAGCTCTAAGCATATCTTCCAAAATCTATAATGTCCTTTCAGACTGCCCATCTGTCTGAGGATGAAAAGCCGTACTAAACTTTAAGTTAGTACCCATAGCATACTTCAAGCTATCCCAAAATCTGGATGTAAAAGTAGGGTTCCTATCTGAAATAATAGATATCGGTGCTCTATGCAATCTAATAATCTCATTAACATATAACCTATCATAATACGTAGTCTTGACTGCTAGAAAATGAGCGAACTTGGTCAATCTGTACACCACTATCCAAATCGAATCTGAACCCTTCTGAGATCGAGGAAGCCCAACCACAAAATCCATCGTTACATAATCCCATTTCCATTCCGGTATTGGCAATGGCTGAAGCAGACCAGTAGGTTTCTGATGCTCCACTTTCACTTGCGGACATTTAAGGCACCTAACAACAAAATCAACTATTTCTTTCTTCATATTATTCCACCAATAATGCTCCTTTACATCCCTATACATTTTAGTACTACCAGGATGCATAGTATAAATGGAATTATGAGCCTCATCTAAACTTTTCTCTTTCAATCCACCCACTTAGGCACAGATAACCACTGCTTATACAATAAAGTGCCATCATTCACAATACAAAAATCTTCAGACCTACCATCTCAGACATCTGGTCGTTTCTTCTCAAGAAAAGGATATTAGTTTTGCAAATAACGAATACGGGTAGCTAACAAAGGTCTCACGCTTACATGAGCAAAGAACTTGTCCCCACCTGCTAGCTTCAATTCTACTACCATCAATCTCAACTCCATGATGTGGGAAACTCTATCACATCGAATACAAGATAACCTGCCCGATGCCTTTCTACTCAGAGCATCTGCAACTACATTTGCCTTCCCTGGGTGGTAGTTAATTGTACAATCATAATCTTTAATTAACTCCATCCATCGCCTCTGTCTTAAATTCAACTCCTTCTGAGTAAATAAATACTTAAGGCTTTGATGGTCAGTAAAAATTTCACATACCTCACCATATAGATAATGACGCCATAATTTCAAAGCAAACACAATAGCAGTAAGTTCCAAATCATGTTTAGGATATTTACGTTCATGTGTACGCAGTTGTCTAGAATCATAAGCAATAACTCTACCATGCTGCATAAAAACACAACCCAACTCCTGGTGTGAAGCGTCAGTATAAATAACAAAACCATCTCCACTATGCGGAATAGTAAGAACAGGTGCAGTTACCAACCTCTTTTTCAATTCATCAAAACTATTTTCACAATCAGAATTCCATTCAAACTTAATATCTTTTTGAGTCAATTTAGTCATTGGCAAGGTAATTGAAGAAAATCCTTTAATAAACCTTCTATAATACCCAACTAAACCCAGAAAACTCCTCACCTCAGTCATATTATTGGGCCTCTCCCAATTTATAATAGCTTCTACGTTCTTGGGATCAACACATATACCATCTTGAGAAATAACATGGCCTAAAAATACAACATTTGATAGCCAAAATTCACATTTTCTAAACTTAGCATACAATTGCTTATCTTTCAACACATTCAAAATAGTTCTGAGATGCTTTTCATGTTCAACCATATCACGTGAATAAATCAAAATATCATCAATAAAAACTATCACAAATGAATCAACAAAAGGATGCAGTACCCGGTTCATAAGATCCATAAATACAGCTGGAGCATTAGTCACCCAAAAAATACATCCCCAAAAACTCATAATGACCATACCGAGTGCGAAAAGCAGTTTTAGAAATATCACTCTCCTTCACCCTCAACTGATGATACCCTGATCGCAAGTCTATCTTTGAAAACACTTTAGCACCCTATAACTGATCAAACAAATCATCTATATGAGGTAAAGGATATTTGTTCTTAATTGTAGCTTTATTCAGTTGCCTATAATCAATACACAAACGCATAGTTCCATCTTTCTTTTTCATAAATAAAATTGGTGCACCCCACGGAGATACACTGGGTTGCATAAACCCCCTATCAAGTAAATCCTGCAACTGGATCTTAAGTTCTTTCAATTCAACAGGTGTCGTTCTATATGGTTCCATTGAAATAGGGTCTGTCCCCGGTGCTCATTTAATACTAAATTCAACCTCTCTTTCTGGAGGTACCCCAGGCAATTCACTAGGAAACAGTTCTGGAAAATCTCGTAGAATAGGAACATCAACTAACTGTAAAGCCCCCTTACTAGTGTCAAAAACATATGCAATAAAACCCTCACAACCGTTACTCAATAATTTCCTCGTCTGGATAGCAGAAATGATGCAACTGGGAACGATTTTTCTTTCCCCCACAAATTTAAATTCAGGCTCACCAAGCATATTAAAAACAACTTCCTTATAGAAACAATCCATAGATGCATGATATTTAGATAACCAATCCATTCCCAGAATTATATCAATATCAGAAATATCCAATGGGAGTAGATCTATAATTGTATCTATAGACCCCACAGTCAAAACACATTCATGAAAAGCATATTCAGCTACAACCATATCCCCCATAGGCATATAAATACCCAACCCCATATCTAAATGAGTACATGGTCTATTCAGGCATACAACAAAAGCATAGGACACAAAAAAATGTGTGGAACCAGAATCAATCAAAACATAAGCACTTTTATCAGTAACAGATAGTGTACCTGTCACCACATCTGGAGTAATCTGAGCTTTTTTCATTGTAAAAACTCGTCCACCTGTCCTGGAACTACTAGCTTGTCCTCTGCCCATACTTTTCACTACACTGCCTCGAGATAATATTCTGCTTGCTACTTCACTATGTGTTGCTGGAGTCTCTGCCAACTGTGGACAATTCTTCTTAACATGCCCCACTTGATGACAATGGTAGTATTCCACTCCTTTAAGCTTAGGACACTCGAATTTATAATGCCCTCCTCTTTACAAAAGAAACATGTAACAAATCTCCTTGGTGCCTCACCCTTTCCTAACCTCCTAACCAGACTAGAAGATTCTCCACCCCTAGTATCTCTACCAAATCTCCCCAGACGTCTACCACTATCTCCACCACCTCTCTGAAATTTATGAGGTTATATCTTAACACTTCCACCCTCACCTCCCTTAGACTGAAATACGCCAATTCTACTTTTCTTAAAACTCTCTCTACTCGCCACCCCTTGGTTAATTTGCCTTTCTGCTATCGTGGCTTTGTTTACCAGAGAAGCATAATCTTCTAACTCATAAGTGGCCACTCTATTTTGAATAGGCCAAATCAGTCCATCTTGAAACCCACCACATTTATCTTCTTCATTCTCCACATACTTAGTGGCAAATCTAGACAAAGAAGTAAATATAGCCTCATACTCCCTCATAGACATTTTTCCTTGCGTCAAATTTATAAATTCCCTCAACTTCTCCCTCCTATAATCTTTAAGGAAATTTTTAACATACAAAGCTTTAATAAATTCAGCCCAAGCAATAAAATCAGTACCTTCCATCCTGGGCACCAAATGGTTGCTGGCACCCCACCAATATTTGGCCTCTCCTTTCAACTTAAACACAGCTAGAATGACTTTCTATTTATCTAGAACTTTCATGACTGAATGGATGGTCTCTACATCCCTGACCCACATCTCAGCTTCTGTAGGTTCAACTGAACGTGAATATTCTAGAGGATTCAACTTTAAAAACTTCTCATGCACGGAATCATTCATTTCCTTCCTTGCCTCTTTCTTAATCCTGGCCACAGTCTTTGATTCTAGATATCTAGCCTGTTGTTCTGCTATTTGTGCCATATTTCTTTCTTGTTGCTCTGCCATCCTCATCATTACCTGTGCCATTATTTGCATCTTTGTAGGTTGCTCTTGCTCTGTAGCCCTTCCAACAACACTTTGCTCTACTTTAGTGTTCTCTGTATGAGAAGCCACTCCCTCTTCTCTATGTTGTCCATTCCTAGGTTCCATATGGAATTATCTGTAATACAACAAAGTTCTGACAACCAATATAAACAGTTTATAATACTAAACTATTGGTTAGTACATAAACAATTCATAAATATCCAATCAACTCAATAAATCCCATCTAATCGTCACACACGTCCAGAATTAATAACCACGCTCTGATACCACTAATTGTCACACCCCATGCCCATTATCCATACTAATCATTAGTTATTAGAATAATTGGATCATAATCTCGAGCTCATTGAAATATTTAATTCATTTATCAATATTTTTCTGCATAATGAACATAATATTATTCTTATGCCATAACGAAGTCAACATCAGAGTCATAATTAAAGATTATACAATACTATGATTAACTATGATCAACTCAATCCCTGCTAACTCAATATATACAATGTGTGAGTATATTAAAATCTTCAGTGTGACAATGATAAAATTTTCATACTTAAACCCCAGCTCTTCTAACGGTGAAACTCTCAAAGTTACCGGTCATATAGTATCCTAGCTAGTAGCGTACAAACCTGAAATTGTTAAAATATAATCCGTAAGCATTACGCTTAGTGAGGTACTTCTTCCCTGCAATAAGGTGACAATTCTATATTGAATATGTGGATATAAAATCCGAACAATCCTGCCCATTGGCAATAACAAATCCTGGATTATAAGACCCAAATAATTCTACCCATTGGCAATAACAAATCCTGGATCATAAGACCCAAATAATTCTACCCATTGGCAATAACAAATCCTGGATCATAAGACCCAAATAATCCTGAATATTTTAATATCCAAACAAATCCTGAATACCAAAGTATTCAAATAAATCCTGCTCTTAGAGTTATATTAATATATTTGTATATAAGAAGCAATCATAAGTACACTCACCTTGACAGTTTAACTGAATTTTCCCTTGCCTTTATTCGGCACTTGTTCAATCAGGCCTTCTTCCCTTCCTATCATTCTTAAACTATTAGTATCATCAAAATAATATCAATAATCCAAATAATGATTTAAACATAATTCAATCCATAAGCATCACATGATTCCATTCAAATCGTTTATCACAAGTGAAGTTCCATCCAAATCCATGTTAATATATTTAACATATCCTAATCATAGACCAAATATACATTAATTTATTATTGTTAATTAAATACTTATCATATTATAATTCCAATACAAAATACGGTGCGATATTTCAAGTTTCCTAGAGCGAGATAGGCCCATTGCTTTACTACCTCGCAAATCTTCCCCATAGGCTCCTCTATTGTTCAATCAACTTTCAAGAATTTTCATAGTTTTTTTGCATCATAACTTTCTATGATATTTCACCATATTTCAGAAAACATATTGAATAATACAATATTAAAATTTCATAATTTTCAGAGTTCATCTGCTATGTCAAGTTAGACATCAAACATATGATATGCATACTTTCACCCTTGGGGCAGATTTCATACCCGAACTTCAAACTCTCACCAAAGACTCATTTCTTGGTATTTTCACATTATTTTCGGATATTTCATATATATATGAGTATATTTTTATCTTCAATTGGAATCAATCAATTTCAATAAGTACACAAAAAGATATGATAGTTTGAATACACAAGGTTTCTAAACAAAGCAATTTCAAGGGTTTACACATTCAAGTTTGCTTAAACATGAATCTATCCACGAGTACACATCAAGACATGGAATTTTAGTAAAAAAATGATTATTTCTATCATTTAAATCAATAATTCAAAAAAATCAAACAAGATTTATGGATGGAATTACCTTAGGGGCTTTTATATAATTTTCTATGAATTTTTCTCCAATTTCTCTTCACACTTTCTTCCTAAACTTCAAAACTCTATTTACTTAGGTTAAATCTCTTCCATGGCTGAAATATGCTGAAGTAAGAGCTTATTTCAAGTGTTATAAGTCGACATAAGGTCATCCCCCTTGGTCCAATCAAAATATAACATGTGGCATTATATAAAACAAAAGATCATTTAAGGCTAAATGACTACTTTACCCCTTGTTCATAAAAAGACAATATCTTCCTACTCGGATGTCCGTTCGATGAACCATTTGTTGTCTCACAAATCTAAACCATATATCTACAAATGTCTATTTTGCACCTCAAGTCAATTTTTAGGTCATAAAGGTCAAAACTAGTCTTAAACATGAGCATTCCTACCGAAAACTTCAAAATTATACATTTGTAACTAATTCAATATTTCATGTTTTATAACGCTAGGATTAGACTAAATATAATGACTTACATTATATATACTAATGAAATATTATCCATATCGTATAATCTAATCATGATTTAAACATAATTTATCATAATTATATTCAGGTTGTCACAATAACTAACGTTTTGGCTTTTATAATTCGCGAATGAAGATATCCTCTACACTTCTCAAGAAGACCTCTGATGGAAATGTCCTTTGATGACGCTACGAAAAAGTAAGGATATGGTATTGGGATACGCTTGATCTCCCTTGATAAATCTCATACTCCTATTTCCATTAAGCTAGATTTCTTCTACACCAATAATATGACCGAATATGAGGCATGCACTGTAGGCATCAAAGTCGCCCTCAAGAAAGGTATTAAACACCTAGATGTCTATAGGGATTATTCCCTTATCATTGGTCAAGTCCTTAGAAGATGGAAATCTCTTACCCTTCCATTCCCATCAAGAAGAGTTGGCCTCCAAGTTCTAAAATATCACCTTCCATTACTCACTTCGCAGAAAGTACATCTTAGATGATGCCCTTGCTACCTATCCTCCATGGTCGACATGCCTGAATGAATAACAATGGCCCCTTCTTAATCTAAAAACAAGCTATGCCAACCCACTACTACTACATTGAGCTTGTCATTGAGGAAGATTCATATATAGTCGGGCTATCATATTATGATATTTAGAGCCTCCTCAAACACAATAAGTATCCCCAAGACTGCAATAAGAAAGACCATATGGCCCTTCGTAAACTGATTGCCCAGTACATCATCTGCAATAAAGCACTATATAAGAGAAACTTCGATGGAACTCATTTTCACTGCATTACATGGGTTGGTGTTGAAGAAATGATGCATAAGATCCATAGCAGGGAATGAGGACGCCATATGAACGATCAAATGCTTGCTAAGAAAATCATCCAT
Source organism: Sambucus nigra (assembly GCA_949130495.1). Taxonomy (NCBI): domain Eukaryota; kingdom Viridiplantae; phylum Streptophyta; class Magnoliopsida; order Dipsacales; family Adoxaceae; genus Sambucus; species Sambucus nigra. The sequence continues at coordinate 328,177,444 of OX422217.1, read as the reverse complement.
CAAGGGTAATATTGGACCATCATAGTTGAGGATTGCACCACCTATGTTGGAAGATACCTTAAATGCTAGTCGTTTTCCATCCTCCAACACTTATCTCCTCGGGAATTATAGAACATGACTTCTCCCTAATCGTTCTCCATCTCGGGCATCGACATCATAGCGATAAAGTCACACCTAAGGATTCAAATGGGCATGAGTTCATCCTAGTAGCCATTGATTACTTCACCAAATGGGTCATAGTTGAGTCACACACAATGCTGAATTTTAAGAAAGTGGCAAAGTTTATCATAAAGAACATCATTTGTCGATACAAGGTTCCCCACGAGCTAATATGAGATAATGGGTTACACTTTCAAGCCTAGGTCACAGAACGGTTCGACAAGTATTGGATTCAAAAACACAAATCTTCTCCCTATCGACCCCAAACTAATGGTTCTATTGAACCCGCTAACAAAAACCTCAAAGTAATCATCAGTAAAATGATCGAGAGTTATAGAGATTGGGCCAACTGAATTCTTTACACCCTCAGGTTTACCGCACTTCAGTCAGAACATCTATTGGGGATACCCCTTATACTCTGGTATACGGCATGGAAGCAGTCCTACTCGTTGAGCTAGAAATACCTTCCCTACGTGTCATGCTCGAAAAAAATTTTGGTGAAGAGGATTGGCAACCGAGACACTTTTATGAACTGCCACCCTTGGATGAAAAGAGGTTGAAGTCTCTATAACACATACAAGGGTACCATCATCAAATAGTTCAATCATTCAACCGAATATTATAGGACTGTGGTGTCTTGGAAGGAGACCTTACCCTCAAAGAGATCATAGAACCCATTTGGTACCTAGAGGGAAATTCAAACTGAATTAGAGCGGCCCTTACATAATGAATAAGATCTAATCAGGCGGTGCCACTATGCTTACAGACCTTGATGGAAAAGAGATGGCACGTTCAGTGGACCGTGTAAAAGAGTTCTACCCTTAGTCCAAAATCTCGGCGTGCTACTAATCTTCTCATCCCCCTTCTTTTCTAAAAAATCTCTCCATTTCTCTTTACCCAGAACTATGTGGGGCCTGATCCCCTCAAAACCCTTTTTGCTTTCTGTGGTATGAAAAAATATCTAAATAAAGAATTTACAAAGAATAATCACAATCAAGCAAGAAAGCATACAACCGCACACACAACACAACTATGTATGTGGTTCGACAACTTGCCTATGTCCACGGAGAGGTATACTGTTTTATTAAGTATCTCTTAATATGCTTGGTTACATGCCTTTATGCCCTCGGCCATGGGTCAAAATTTATATATGTAGAATTAAAGTTATAACCCTGTGATGCCCAAAATAAACCATGAATCCCTTGAATATCTCCTCGAGATTCTTAGGGATAAACTTGGTCACATCTTGGATCGTTTACATATCTTTATTCCACGATTTAGGTCGGGCACCATTTTAGGCCTGCTGGGCTTGGTCGGCTACTTTTGGGGGTTAAAAATAAAATGGGTTCCCACAATTGCCCCTAAAATCTTTGGGCTATCACTTGGGCCAATGGATTTTAAATGGGCCCAGAAATTATGCAACGGCACGCTCGTAATTTGTTAAAATAATAGGGACATGCTTGCCTTCTTAACAGAAATTGAAGCGCCAAATCTTTCACGAGAAGTGTGGACTATCATTTGAGTGTCTGAACCTAGATGTTGGGAAAAACTCAGTCATTAGTTCATCATCTTTGCGCATACCATTCTCTTCAAGCTCCACTTCTTACTCTCGTTCTTCAAAGTCAAGGTTTTCCAACTTCCCAAGCTTCGTTTCCATCTCGTAAGTTTTAGTTTTTCCCTACCTTCTAGTTTTCATCTACTTTGAATCATTCTTCTACTATAGCTAGGGTTTTAATGTTTTTCTCATGGCGATGCTTGATAATAAGTCTTTGCCTGAATTTAGAAAATATTATAATATTCATGATTAGGTAGACATAGAGTACACCTCAGTCCCCATTTGTGATCTAGAAGATGGTCACTCGATTAATGTTTTGTTGGTTTCCCAATGTGGTTTAACGTTTCCCCAACCCTTTGTTCTTACATTTTTTTCGATATTTTAAAACAGTTCCTACCAAATGTTCTCCAAATGTGTGGAAGATTGTTAATGGAGTTCATAGGATAAACCAGATATATGGTACCAACTTAGGATTAACTGAGATTTGCCATTGTTATACTTTCTCTTACACAAGTGGGGGTCTTTTGTATTTGAAAGCGAAAAGTCATGATAGGGTATTGGTAGTAAACCTACCCAATTCCTACAAAGATTATTGGTCTGAAGGCTTCATCACCAGAAATTGGCAATATCTCCCCAATCAGAGGGCGTAAGGTACAGGGGACCTCAGATCCCTACTTTTGGGGGGGAATACATAGGTTGTTATCACCATCTCTTTTTCATTATTTATTTCCCTGCCTTTGTATACCATTCTTCTGATATTTCCTTCTTTTTCTTTTATAGCAAAAGCCAAGAATCAAGAATTTGTTCATCGCGACATTCAAGATGCTGAAATCTTGGAGGATAAGAGACATTATTATTGAAGGGGAACATCCTCGATCTGCTGTATCTTTGCTGGAGTACAAGAACACTACTTACAGCTTTATTGCTCGCCCAGTAAACACAATCCTTCATCTAGATGTTCTAAAGTAAGGAGTTAGTGGTACTTTTGAATCCATTGAGGTAGAGGACGAGGAAGGAAGTACATCGAGAGCGGAACTGGTAGAAGGAGGCGAGGAAGAAAGTGGTGAAACTGAGAGCATTGAGGAAGAGTCCAGTGAATAGGAGTCCAATGAGGAAGATATGACCCCTCCTAGGAGAAGAAATTTGATCCATGATGATTATGATGATATGTTATCGAATAGGATGAAGTTCCTGAAGAAGAAAGCTGGAGACTCTATTGGCGGTTTTGGGGTGGTGGTTCAGGAGAAGTAGGTGGAGAAAAAGAAGAGAGAAAGAGAGAAGAAGAGAGAAAGAGAGAGGAAGGGTGGTGGTTCCTTATATTATTGTTGTTGAGGGGGGACTCACTGGTTGCTTCTCCTTAACTTGCCCCTTTATTGGTAGAGAAAGCAGTGCTCGCAGCCAATCAAGAGCGTTCATCGAGCATGAGGGTAGACCAGTTATCCCTTAAATCTTCTCAAGGTGTTGCTTTGGTGAGTCCTCCTGTATTTATACTTATTTATTTTCCATTTTATTCTAATATCTCATGCTTAACCACTATTTCTTATGTTTTGGAGTTTGTCTTTGACTATACTCTGATGCTCCGAGGTCGAGCTTATCTGTTGAGGAGAAATATAGATCTAGACGACGCTCTAAAAACCTCTAACAAGTCTTTGGTAGATGCAAAGGCAGCCTTTGATTGAGAAAAAGAGCAATTAGTGAAGGATCTTATCGACCTCAGAGCTATGTATAATGCCGGGATGGTAAATAAATTGGTCATGACTGAGACGGATAAGAAGTTAGTTACCAAGGTGGACAATCTAGAGGGGGAAGCAACAACCTTCGTGGAGAGCGAGTCCAATGAAGGTTGGGAGGAGGTTCATGATGAAGTCGAGCGCCAAATTTCCTATCTCCGATGAGAATTCTTCAAAAAAGGTTGGGATGAATCCTTAACTGCTGCTGGAGTTGCTACTAACTCCCACATGTTTTCCCTACATCATCCAATCCTTAACCCTGTCGAGGTATCCTCATCTGCTCAACCTGATGATCAGAATGATATGGAACCCATTACTCCTATTGTAGGATCTTCATCAGATAATACAGTGGGGATCATCGTTCCAGATGGAGGAGCTGCCTTAGGTGCTGGTGGAGGTGAGGTCGCCGCCAACAAGCTACTGACAAGGGGAAGGGGGCCTCGATGTCTGATCAGGTTGAGGCCACCTAAAGTCCTGCCAGGAATTTGGTCTCTGTTCTTGTCTTGTTCATCTATTGTATTTTTTCTTCTTCCATTCCTTTGTACTGGCTCATGCCTTTTGATTAAATAAATTTTTTTTTTTTGTTTCATTACTGATTCTTGTTTCCTTTGTTGATAGTTTTGTTGGCTGTAGCACATTGATTTAGATGATTATATTCCTGATACCTCCCGTCTAAGACAGATTCTTGGTCCGAACATAAGCGCTCAAACGCACCGAGCTTTTCTAAAGATCTGTAAATCCCTCGGGGAGAGAAACCAAGATTATAAAGATTAATCTAAGGTAGTTGTTAAGCATAAGGATAGGCTCAATGAGATGGAGGAAATTGGTGCCTCTGTGCAGGAGGAGATGGAAGCCTTGAAGGTAAAGCTTCTGGGTGCGTTCGAAATCAACTAGGTGGAGGAGTTATTATAGAGGGAGTATGGTGCTTTGAGAAGAGAAATTTCTCGTCTTAAGGAAAACACTCCATCTGGTCCCGTTCTTATGTTGCAAGGATCCTCTTCCTCATCGGCTATAGTTACTCAAACTGATAATCAAGCTTCCAAGAGGGAGATTACTGACCTAAAAGGAGACGTTCGACGAGCTTATGTGATTGCTACTAGTATCCAAAGGGATTTCACTCGATTAAGACATTTATTTCAAAAGGGACCTCGGTAGGTCTAGGCTGATGGTTATGACCAAGGTTGGAAAGATTCCCCATTAAGACTGAAAGAGGCCGAAGACCATACTTTTATGGTGATGGTTGAGCGCTCTTAAGGAATTGAAACTACCTAAGGAATCCACCCTGTGGTATAAGTGTCAGACCATTCATCCATTTGATGGGTCCCTTTTTTAGGGATGATCGTTGGATCCCAATAGATGTTATTCCTACGGAGTTTCTGGAGCCACGCCGAGAGGGCACTGAAGAAGACTTAGTTCCTTATCATGATGATGGTCGAAGAGCTCGAGTAGCGGACTACCTTGCTCGTCATCATGGGCTATTGTAGGTCTTTAAGCATTTCCTGATTTGTTGATGTAAATGTAATCAATAGTTTTTAATAAAAGGTGCAGCTGGTTATTTATGTTTTAAGCGTGTGCTGACTAAACATGTGTTAACCTTGTTTGTTGATTGCTTGATATCTTTTTTTGACTAAGAATACTTGATAGATCAAAACGTAGTATGAATGATTAGTACATTTTTTTTAATTTTTGGGCTTTTTAACAGACGAAATGATGTTTATTTTTTGTTATCTCATGTTTGAACATTCTCCCAGTCCAATATGCCTTAGCCATATTATTCTGTCCACTTTAACTTTTGGGTTGTGTCGTCACACTTCCTTAGGCCTAAGTAGGGGTGATGGCGAGAATGTACATGGTTAATGGGACATCCGTATGAGTAGGATTTTTCAACCAACCTAAGTTGGCGACCAACCTTAAGTTGGCTTTATTGCCTAAGGATCCCCTATAGGATTTTTCTTGTTGTCGGATCAACTCAATAAGACAATTGTGTTTTCAATAAAGACCTAAGGAAGGTTAATTATAAACCTTGATTCATATATTTTGGATTTCCTTGATTGGAAAAAATTCTAGCACGCTGTTGTAACCATAGGAGCTGTTTGTTCTTATCATGTGAGGTTCCTTGAATGGAGAAAGTTGATAAACTTGCTATAATCCCGGAGCTTTGTTATGCTTTGAGCGGAGTATATTTCTTGGAAAAGGTGCATATTGAGGTTTGATTAAGAGACATTAAACAACGAAGATGTTCAGAATGCATGGGCCAATTGACCTTTATTGATTAAAATGATAAATAAAAGGCAACATCAGTTTTTAACTAATGATGCTAAAAAATAAAAGATATAGAAGTCTAAAAGTAGAACTTATTAAGGTCGGCTGTATTCCAGACCTTTGGTATCTCCCTGCCCTCCAACGTTTCTAAGTGATATGATCCATGAAGGTCGTGCCTTATTATCTTGAAAGGTCCCTCCCAATTTTGTCACAGTTTTCCATCTAATGGTATTACAACACTACCGAGGACCTTCCTCTGGATGTAATCCCCTATTAGAAATTTCCTCGGATTGAATTTTTGGTTGTATTGTTTGGCCAGTAACTATTGTTAGGATGCTAACTTAACTAGTGCCAGTTCTCACCGCTCGTCAGATAAGTCAAGTTCAGTGACTAATGCTTAATCATTGAGGCCTTGATCGACCAAGGTGGTTATCATAGTATGGAGTCCTCATTCCAATGGGATGACTGCATCCATTCCGTAGACGAGCGTGAAGGGGGTTTCTCCAGTTGCTCGCCTAGAAATTATACGATAAGCCCATAAAACGTGGGGTAGTTCATCTACCCAGGCCCTTTTGGATCTTTCCAGTCATTTTTTCAGTCCGTCAATCATTATCTTTTTGGATGCTTCAGCTTTCCCGTTGCTTTGGGGATATGCCATAGAACTAAAGTGATGTTTAATGCCATGCTTGTCACAAAATTCTTGAAAGAATTCACTTTTGAACTGCGTGTCACTATCAGTAATGATTTCTATTAGTATCCAAAACTGGGTGATGATATTCTTCTATATAAACCTCATCATATGAGAGTCCCAAATGTTCACGAGCGATTGTACCTCTACCCATTTGGTGAACTAGTCAGTGTCAACCAATTAATAATTGCGATTCCCAAATGCGGTAGACAACGAACCTATAATATCCAATCCCTACAAAAGGCCATGGGATGGATAATTACTTGATATCCCTAGCAGGATAGTGTACCATGGGGGAGTGCTTCTAGAATTTTTCACACTTGCGAACATAATTCCAGCATCCTTATGCATGTACTGCCACCAATATCCTTCCTTAATTGCTCAAAAAGCCAATGATCTTCCTCCTATATGGATCTCGCAAAGTCCTTCATGAAGTTCACTAAGAACCTGCTCGACATTATCTGGGTGAAGGCCCTGGATGTAGGGGCTAGTGAAAGACTTTTTTTAGATTTTTCCTTTAGGAGATAAGTGAAAGAGAGAAACCTTGACCCTTATCTAGTGCATCAATCTCTTGTCGCCTAGCAGTTTGTTGCCCTGTAGATAAGTCACGATGGGATCCATCTACCTGGATGCCCTTTCTATGTGTAGGAATTTCTCGACTACGACTGATTGGTTGATGCTCAGTTGCACAAGGAATTATATTTGAATGGTTCTCTTTAAATCAGAGTTAATGGCAGACCTTAGAGCTACTAAGGCATCGGTGTCACTATTCTTCCCCCTAGGGAACTGTCGAACATCAACTTTATTAAACTTTGTCTTATACCCCCTTACAACATCGATGTAAGATGCCATCCTCTCATCCTTGGCATTGAAATCTCCACTTATCTTCTTGGACACTAGTTGTGAATCGCCAAATACCCAAAGGAATTTTGCCTCCAATAATTGTGCTTTGCTCTGGCTGGCAATCAACACTTCATATTTCTCTCTATTATTGGAGGTTTCAAATCCTACCCCAAACCCTGTTGGAGCACAATATTCTCTAGGGTGACCAATACAATTCCTATTCATTCCCCCTGGAGTTGGAGGCCTCATCAATGTAAAGGGTCAAATTGAATGATTTTGCTTCCTGTTATGTCGGCTGCTTATTTTTTAAATGGGTAGGAGGCTGGTTTCCCATGTATAAGAGGGTAGTTTAGATAAGATGGAGGCGTAACCCCTTTTTGAGTATGGTAATGATAAGTTAAATAGCGACTCTATTGATTAACCATAGGACATACGAACACTACTCAATGAAGATGAACTCAGTTTAAACTCCCAAATCTCTCGTGTATAATTCAGAAGGTAGTAGTGAACTTAGAAGTAACTTAGCTAGAGGGAGAGAGAAGTAAGCACCCTAGATACACCTTGGCAGACATGCAAACACACCAACTACCCTCAAGAATATCTATCAAGTATTAAATGCTTCGTAATAAATGACAATGGTGGGTGAGTAAAACTCTCTGGTTTGTAATAACTCTCTTTAATGTATATTATCTCTAGAAATAACTTCTGAACTCTAAAAAAGATCATCCTCTCCTCAAAGGTGGTTGGGGTCCTTAAATAGCCCCCCACACCACCCCCGAGGCAACTCTGTAATCAATGCCTGTGAAAGACCTCCCTCATACTTTATGTCACAAACATTAAATACCTAATGCACTAGTTGTCTCCACGTCATAAACATTAACTGCCAAGACAGGCCTTTTGCCTAACCACTGTGTGTTAGGAGGTTGTGTCGCAGAGGTGGCTCACCAACTGCCTGACAACCCCAAATACCACGGTGGTTTACTCAAGTGCATGTCTGACATTGTTTAGCTGGCTAGTGGCATCACCTACAGTAGATGTGACATTAAGTAGAGGGTTGTTTGGTTCACAACTCAACGCCCGATGGAACTCCAAGCTTCTCTGCTCGAGGTTCCACGGTCAAGGTTCTTCGATGTTTTACCAGGTGTATCTAAGATGGTCGGACAAGCCCCAACGGTACCTCACTTCTCAATCCTCCAAACCAAGTCCCTCTAAAGTTCCCACGGCGAGGTCATTCGATAGAGAATGAAAGCTCTCCCAGGCCCTGCCAAGCCTGGTCTCTCGCGAGTACCGTTTGACCTCACACTAAAACTCATTATTATTCTCTTTACATGATTACAACTGTTATATCTTATAGTCAATATAAACAAAGATACAATATGACTAACACAACAAGCTAAAATACAAGTTGCCATGTTGAGTTGCCTCGCTGAGTTGCCACGCTGAGCTGCCTCAGTTTCTTAATCCCGAACACTATTGCTAATGGGGTTATTATCCCTAATCTCAGGATTACCTTCAATCACCCTCTACATTTTCCCCTTTATGGATAAATTTATTATGGGAATAGGAAATATCTGCACGAAAAATTCTCAATCCGATGAATCTTCTCTGTGTGTAAAAATCTAGCCTCCTTTCCTTAGTTAGAACCGCAACATTATAATCTCCAGGAAAAAGTAAAATTCTCCCCGATGTACCTGAGCCAAAGCACTATGAATTTTTAGGGCTTTGACGAAGGGACATCGCCACATTTTCCTTATACTGCACTTCAACCGTTCTATCTTTATTATTTGAAATTCTCCCGAAAGGCCTGCTAACCTTCTCAAATACTCATTTTTTGCTATAAATAGTGAAATTGCGCCGTTCTTGCTGAGTTTTCGTTAGGACTGCCCCTATCATTGGGACTTTGTGAAATTCTCCCCTATAACGTTTCTCCATGTTCAAAAAAGCATAAATTATCCCCGATGTAGCTGAGTCATAATTAAACAACATTTGGACTTGTGCGAGGGAACATTGTAGCTTTTTGAACCATTAGGACATCTTTTCCATTGGGAGTTATTGGATATGTATGATAAAAAATTCTAGTGCCAAAACTCAAACTTGCTGAAGAAGGCAACCCTCTATATTCCTTAGGCTTCGCTTCATAAATGACGTGGCACTGTCTTTGTAACTATCAAGACGCCTCCCGAAGTGCCACATGTTCATTTGAAATGATTATAAGCGGACTTACACGTGTGGTGGTGGGAAACTCAATAGACGAGTTCCTTAAAAGGTTTCAAACATCTATTTTTTTAAACCATTCTCTTTCCTTCATCTTCTTCAAGCTCCCGTCTTCTTTAGAGAGAGAAAACTGTACGGAAACCTCCATTGTTGACCAACTCTTTACCCAACTTCTTCCCTCTCCCATCTTTTGCGCCTCCACTTGTGGTTATGCTTCTCCCTCCTTATTTCTAGCTGTTCTTACCTAGCTATTGCATCCATCGCCACTCTACTATGGCTTCTTCAAGTGCTTCTAAGGTTACTACCATCACTGCTAATCCAGTCTCTCCCTCTGCCACTTCTGGCACCACTGCCGTCCCTAGCGCCATTGCCCTAGATGCTACTCATCAAGAGCAACTACGCTTCTATCACCGGGCACCCATCTTTGGCGAAGGTGATAAATTTTTTGATGCATGCAAGGCTTGTCATTTCTCATCCAAGTTTGACCCTTTACTGTTGGGTGATAAGCATATGGATTCATCAAAGTGGGGTTATCTTCCCCTAGAGGGAACTCTGCACTTTCGTTTGGACTGTGGTGACTTCCCTTATTCCCAGATTGACTTTGAAGCACCTGGGGGGTCACCAGCCCATTTCACTTCCTAGTATATGCATATGTAAAGTTCTTACATTGCTGCTCTTGCAAAGGTTGGGATTCATCGAGCCTACTGGTCTGGGGAGTTCACCCTTTCCAAGCACAACGCGACGCTCCAAGTGCTAGTTTCCTGATGGAACATCACAACTCACACATTCTTTGCTACGTGGGGAAAGTTCACTGTTACATTGGAGGACGTCTATGAGCTCCTTGGCTTTGAGCCAATGGGTGAGTTCACATATCACGATGAAGCCCTGGATACCGAAGAGGCTGCTGATCGAGTTGAGCTGGACTGAATCTGTCGCAGTTGCACTGGTTCCTCGAACAAATCCACATTTACTCCCCTCATCAGCTATTTTTTGAAGCTCCGACCCCAACGGATGTCAATGCTGCAACGAGTTGAGGTAGAAGTACATCCTTGGAACTACCAACCTACATACTTATGTTGCTTCACACTTCTTCCTGACTGGGAAACCCAATGATCAGCCTAGGAGGGACCTTATAAACATTTCCATTCATTTGGCTAGAGGTTTCAATCTTCCTCTGGCTGTCATTGCCCTAGGATCCCTCTATACCTGGTTGGATTGAACTCACATCGACATGGCACAGTCACTGGGTCATTACAACTTGGCAAATTTTACCAATACCTTCATTTTGACGGGCTTCCTGTACACCCATTTTCCTACCATTGTTGCCAAGTCTATTTCTCTTCTTGTGAACCAAGGTATCAAGCCCCCACGCCTCCTATGTTTTCATAAAAAATAATGTCGAAAGGAGATAATTAAAGTTTTTAATCTTTAAGACTCCTTTGTGATGCATTTGACCATAATTGGAACTTCTTTCCTTCTGCAGCCACAACGGTCAAGTTCATCCCAACTGTAGAATATCCTTTGCAAGCCGTGGTGCTTCTATTTACCCCTGGGTTTCTTCTTTCCTACACTGAATGGGGATGAACCTCAGAACCCTACAACCCAAACAGATGTAGCAGACAGTTGGGGTTTGATTAGGGGGCCCCTCGACTCGTGTTTCAACATAACCATACATAGGCCACCTTCGTTGAAGGATGCACTTTCTATATTGAAGCAGCGGTGCTTGGTGTGATGTCTACCATCGATGGGCGAGTCACCCTTCCTAGTGCCATTAGGAAGGGGGACGTATCCACCTCTTTTGCCACCAAGTTCCATTTGGAGCAGTTAGGAATGATCCGTGAGTATGTTCAGTCTCCCCCTCCCCCCCAATATCCCCCAGTCCTTTCTTTATCTACTTCTGAATTGGGTCTTAAGGCGAATTTCTTGCTTGGGGTTGAGTTTCCCTTGAGTAAAACCCTTAAGAATCGCCCCATGAGCTACCCACTCATTGCCCAATGATCCCCACTCCCACCACAAAGCCCAAGTCCGTTGCATCTCCCAAACAACCTGCCCCTTCAGTCGAAGCTGTAATAGGCGAAGGACCTTTTCATCCACCCGCCAAGAAGACAAAGAAGTCCAAGTCTTCAAAGTCCAAGCCCCAGGCTCAAGCACAAACTCCTTTGGAGGCGTTCCCTATTGCCTCCGTTCCCGCTGCCATGCCTGTAGAAAAGGCTGAGGAATTGAGAAGGCAAGCCCGAGCAGAGGTAAAAGAATAAATACCGAGTTTTAACGATGTGTTGTCGTCGTTCCCCCTTCGGCTGCCTTCCCCAAGATCATGGTTGATCCAACTGAGCTAACGACAAAGAGAAGGAAAAGTTCGAGGGTACTCGATGGTGCTGATTCAATGAGCATAAGGAAGAAAACTATGGGCACTAGGTCTCAGAAGAAACGAACAGACGAGATACCTCCATATTCTACTCCCTCTGTTGCTGCCTCCTCGCCACCTTTACTAGTGGTTATATCTTCTATTTCTCCCTCTGGATCTGAGGTATGTGTGCATTGTTTATTTCTTATTCCCTTTCTCTTAAGGTGTGTTACATTTTCTCATTTATTAATAAGAAAATGTTTTTGGTGCAGGGAGTTGAAGAAGAAGGGCCCAGTCCCCCCAGCCCCCCTGTAAGACATTTCGTGGGGGGTTGTTGCGGTATCTCTCCATCTGACGCTACCCTTCCCCGTTCCCCTCTAATAAGCCTTACCTACTCTCACCGTTTGCCTTCCTAATGGGTAAAGAAGCTGCTACGGGGGCTGCTACTGTTGGATCTGCTGAAATGTCTGGCCAACCAGAGGTAACTACTCCAGCCTCCTCTGAATTACCCTCTGAGCAAGAGGTCCCTCTACCCCTCATTGTGGTCGAGGAGAGTGCCCCTGAGGTAAATTTCTTGTCAAGTCTCACGTCTTTTATTTGTCCCATTACTTTGTTTATCATTCTGATATGTTGGGATATTTTAGGTGGAAGTGGCATCTCTGATAGCTAACATTCTCCTTCCCACTGCGTTGACAAGACCCCTGACTCCAGTTCTCCTTTTGGTGCCATAACGGGGGTAAGTTAGATGTATTCCTGGCCCTTATTTTTTCTTTATATTTACTTCTCATGTCTAACACTTGGTTTTGTATTTGAATCTTTTTCCAAGCCTTACCCCATCCTTTGCTCTTAGTGGCCTTTTCCTTTCCCAAGCCAAGGCTGATGTTGATGCTCCTCATGTTAATTCTTCTATACCCACCGGCATTGGGGCATCTCTTGAAGGTCCAACGTCTTCTTCTGATGATACGCCCGTGTTGGCCTTAGTACCTTATATTAGCAAGGGAGATTTGCCTACCATTGAGGCTTCTTTAGCTGAAGGCCCCGTTGAAGCTACTGAGGCAATACGACCTCCCCCAACGGTTTCTACCATTATGGCCCCCGCGATGACTCCCGTTATTGCTTCTACCACTACTGAGGTACTTCGCTAATTTCTCTCTTCATTTCTCAGTTTCTCGAACTTCACCTATGTTTGTGACTTAACAATGAAAACACTTGTTAAGGTTTTTTCATAAACTCCACCTTTATCGGTGACTTAACAATGAAAACGCTTGTTAAGATTTTTCATAAACTCCACCTTTATCGGTGACTTAACAACGAAAACACTTGTTAAGATTTTTCATAAACTCCGCCTATATTGGTGACTTAACAACGAAAATTCTTGTTAAGGTTTTTCCATAAACTCCACCTATATTGGTGACTTAACAATGAAAACGCTTGTTAAGTTTTTTTTATAAACTCCACCTATATCGGTGACTTAACAACGAAAACTCTTGTTAAGGTTTTTCGTAAACTCCACCTATATCGGTGACTTAACAACGAAAACACTTGTTAAGATTTTTCATAAACTCCACCTATATCGGTGACTTAACAACGAAAACGCTTGTTAAGGTTTTTCATAAACTCCACCTATATCGGTGACTCAACAACGAAAACACTTGTTAAGATTTTTCATAAACTCCACCTATATTGGTGACTTAACAACAAAAACACTTGTTAAGATTTTTTCATAAACTCTTTATTTCTTCTAACTATTTTCAGGTTGCTTAGGAGGATTCTCCAACAGTTCCTTCGCCCATTGCCTCACCCCATCGAGAACGTATCATTTAAGAATATTCTAGCCATAAGGATCAAGGTTCCACGACCAGTGCTGCTGCGGAGAGGGAATCTGGCTGTGAGCTTCCTCTGCCCGACCTAGATCCTCATGCCTTCTTCCTGATGGTTATTCAGTGTTCTCCTCAGATGCCTGTCAACCATCATCTGGTCGTTGAACATATTATAAATCATCATCCTGATACATTCACGCTGGATTGCATGCGTTCAAATATCTCCGTTATGAGTTACAGACTTCAGGGCATGGCTACCGTCATTATTGAAATTGCCAACACTCTGACCTCAAGCATTACCAGAACCCTCCTTAACCAAATTTTGGGTTATTTGAGGGATCTAGGTCGCGACGACTTCCGTTTTGGCTGGCTTATCATGCATTTGAATACCTTGAAGAGACAACGACTGGACAACTAGAGGGAACTCTTACGAAAACATCAGGAGGACCAACGGGTTGAGAAAGCTAAGTTGGCTGAGCAAGCACCTCTTCTTGGAGATATTGATAATTATGTGGAGGGCATCGAAGAAGCTCTGTGTATGGCAAAGCTAAAACGGGAGAAAATCCTTATCGAGCGCAAGTAAGGATAGACGAGGTTGGAGGTTTCTATTAATGCCCAACGGTCTTGCCTAGAAGCTTCTTCGGGCCTTCCTGGAGATTTTTTCTCCTCCCTAGATTTGTGGTTCCTCCTAGGCCAATGATATTTTGTATATATTTTCTTTCTTTCTTTTTTTCTCTCCTTCTTATGTAATTCTTGGGAAATAGCTCCCAATTTTGTAATGCCCCAAAGTTTATGAATGAAGAAGGATATATGTTTTCTCATGCTTTTCCCTTGTGTTATAACTGTTTGCGCACATTATAAAGTTCTATAATTTTTTCATCCCCACTTGGGTTATAAATAAAGACAACTTGCATATCTGTCATAAAAAAGAGAACATGTATATTCATCATAGTTAGATACATCGGTGGGCCAAACATAATTGTTTACACGTGATAGACTTTCAACCATTTGTTATTAATCTTGAATGGCATGTTTTCTTCTATCTTATAAATTAAGCAATAACCTGAGTCATGAGCTTCTTTTATAATAAAAGGTCCCTCCCAATTCGCTGCAAACTTGGGTAGGGGCAATCCGCTGATGTGCTTTACTGCTTCTTTCAACACGAGATCTCCTTCCAAGAATTTCCTTGGTCTCACCAAGTTATCATATAACCCGAAGAGCTGCCTCGTATACATTTAATAGTGTTCCATCTCATTATCTCTGTGTTCGCCTAATGCTTCCAACTGCACATGTCTATTCTAAGGGATCATGCTCTTTCGTAAGGAATATCGAGCGGAGGGAACTTCTAACTCTACTGGGAGGATTGCCTTAGCCCCATAAATAAGAGAGAACGGGGTATACCCTGTAGGCTTCCTCTTGGTTGTTCGATAGGCCCACAATACAGCTATTATCTTATCATCCCACGCTCCTGGGAAATCATCCATTGTTTTAGCCAAGATATTAACTAAAGTTTTATTAGTTGCTTCGGCTTGATCGTTTCTCTTTGGTTATGCCACCATTGAAGTGTGATGGATAATAGAGTATTTGTCTATGAACATCGTTACTTCTGAATTGACGAAAGGGTTCTATTGTCTGAAAGGATAACCTTTGGGATCCCAAAATGGCAAATGATCAATTCTCTGATGAAGTTACTCACCACCCCTACTGTTTCCCTTCTCAGTGGTATTGCTTCAGCCCATTTTGTGAAGCACTCTATTGCTACTAGTATCCATATTTTCCCCCTCGAAGAAGGATGTATTGCCCCTACTAAGTCGAACTCCCAAGTGTGAAAAGGATAGGGCATTTCCAGGGAGTGTAGGTCCACCAATGGGGGATGGATCATATTTCCATGAAGTTGTCAAGTCTTACACCTTCGAACAAACTCAGTAGAATCTTTCTCCATCATTGGCCAATACTATCCCAAAGTCATCAACTAGTCATAAAACTTGGCCCCTCCTATGTGAGTTGGATCGTGTGCCTGTTTGAGGACCTCGGTTGCTTCTTCCTTCGTGATGAAACACAACGGCCTATTGAAGTATTCCCTTCGATAAAGCTACCCCTCTTGAACGTAGAATCTCAGGGCCCTTCGCTGGAGTCCCATCGCATCACTTTTCTCTATCGGGACAACTCCATCTTTAATAAAGTCAATATAGGGTTGTCTTGAGTCAGCCTAAGCCTTCACAAAATGACACTCAGTTGCCTCGAAGAATAACTGACATTTATCGCACTTTCGTTGTAGCTCTGTCGCGTCCTATTTCATTCTTGGCCAAAAGTATCCGTCTCTTTGAATCCTTTGATAGAGAGGTATCTCAGTTGTTTCGTAGTGCTCTTCATGTGTTTTCTTCAATCTTTGCTCTGCCTCTTCTGGACCAATGCACCTCGACGATTATCCTCCTACGTTCCTAAAGTAAAGGTTTCCCTGGTTCGTGAAGTATTGGGCTAATTCTCTCAGCCCCATCGCTCCTTCCCTATATTCCAAAGCCTTTTGATCTCTCCCCTCCAGTCTGCGTCCTCTTTCATTAGTAGAATTGACTGTACCATCAAAGGAGATGTTCTTTATTGGATCACGATCTTAGTTGTATCATTCCTCATGAGCATCTTCTGAGCAATGGTGGCATAGGCGTCTGGGTGATGATTCATCATTATGGGCTGCCTCTTGATCTTGGTCCGGTGGAACTGGCAGAGGAGCCTCTGAATGATTATTCTGTATGGTGCCAGGCTCATGTGTTTCAATGCGTACTCTCCACTCACTTACTGAACCATCAAATTCGAATCACCTTTGATGCAAAGTGAACGAATCCCCTTCCGAATAGCCTCTAAAAACCCCAGCACCAATGCTTCATATTCTGCCTCATTATTAGAACAAAGGAAATCTAACTTGTAGGAAAGGTAAATATCATCCATTCCTTTTGAGAGAATAACCCCTGATCCTCCTTTTTTTTGTTGAAGATCCATCGAACTGCATTGTCCATTCTTCATCGGTTGCGTCTAGGTGGTTGGCCTGCAAATCGTCTCTTGGAATACTTTCTTTGGGTGGCTTAAATGTTCCTGAGGGGAAAATTGCCAACAAATCGATGTACGCTTGGCTTTTGGTCGCGCGAGGAACCACACATTTCAAGTCATACTCGGAGAGGATGAGGAACGACCTAGCTACTCTACCAATCAATATCGTTCTTGCTAGCAAATACTTAATAGGATCATCTAGTTACAATATGAATTGTAAAAGACAACATATAATGTCTAAGTTTTTGTGCTACAAATACTAAGGCTAAACAATGCCTTTCCAAGCTACTATATCTGACTTCTGGCCCATGGATGATCCTGCTGAGGTAGTAGACTGGTCGTTCTTACCCATCAATCTCTTGTGCCAGCAAAGCTCCCACGGACCACGTGGTGGATGTGAGATACAACTGCAACGGTATTCCTGCCTTTGGGGGAACCATGGTTTGTGGTGAAACGAGCAATTTCTTCAGTCCGTCTTGAGACTCCTAGTGAATCTCCTCCCACCTGAATTTTTTGTTCTATCATAACAGCTGCATCAGTGGGTGTGTTATTTTGGCCAATACAGGCACAAATCTCCTAAGGTAAGAGACTTTACTAAGGAAAATCTTCAGCTCCCTCGCCGTTCTTGGGCATGGCATTTCCAAGATCACACGCTATTTATCCTCGTCCATATTCACCCCTTTTCGATCAACCACAAAGCCTAGGAATTTCCCACTTATCACTCCAAAAACACACTTTAGTGGGTTCATCTTCAATCTGTACTTCCTATAACGGAAAAACACCTTCCTCAAATCGCTCAGATGGGACTCCTCCTTCCTTGATTTGATGACCAAATCGTCCACATAAAATTCCACAAATTTGTGAAAGAAATCATGAAAAATGGCCATCATTGTTCTTTGGTAAGTCGCCCCAGCATTCTTGAGTCCAAACGGCATCACCTTGTACATGAAGTTACCCAGCGAGGTTCTGAATGTTGTTTTCTCTGCATCAGAGGGGTCCATCTTGATCTGGTTATACTCTGCATACCCATTTATGAAGCTATACATATCATGACCAGTCGTTGCATCTATAAGGCTATCGATGGAGGGCAGAGGGAACTCATCTTTGGGATAATCTCTATTCAAATCTCTAAAATTCACACAGATCCTTATTTGTTTTTTGTCTTTCTTTCCCACTGGGATAATGCTAGATAGCCAGAGTGGGTGTTGTATCGATATAATGAACCCTGCCGTTAGTAAGCATTGGACCTCTTCATTGATCTTCAAATCTAGCCCAGGCTTTTACATTCTCGTTGATTGTTTCACTAGAATGGATGAAGGCATTACGTTCAACTTATGTCAGCTCACTTTCTCATCCAGCCCTTCCATCTTCGTGTATTTCCACGTAAAAACATCTATAAATTCCCGAATCAACTCTTTCAAGGCCTTTTGTTTCTCTTCACTGAGATCTTTCGAGATGAAAATGGGCCTTGGGTACTCCTCTTCTCTCGCCAAGTTCAACTGCTCCAGTTCTTGTGCCTGCGGTTTCGATCGATCCTCCATGTAATCTGGTTCCTCGGTGACTTCCTCCATAAATTCTTATATGATGGAGTTATCTATCACCATACATTATCCCCGTTGATCCACCAGAAATCATTCATATATTGGGTTAACCTCATCATTAATTTCTTCGAACGCCCGCTCACACCATTACAATCGATATACCACTTTTCTTTCTTCAGTAATGACCTTCTTGCATTGTCTGCTGGTAACGGCGATTGCCTTACTCTTATTTTCTTTAGAAGCCTCGGCCACTCTTTTTCCTGAAAACCGGCTCAGCACGCTTTGTCTTTGGACCTCATGTTCCATTGGATCCGCTCTAGGCCTCATCCTGTCTTTGAGCTGCTTCTAGATATTTTGGGGCCAAGGGACCACCTGGCGAGCTTCTTCGGTCATCACTCTTGCTCTGCTTGTAACCTCTTTACTCTGCTCGTTCAAGGTCCCCGTCCTTTCTCTTATTGAGGGAACCCATGCTCTCTCCATTCTTCTTGTTAGGACGTGAACATCCTCCTCTAATTCTGTGTAATATACCGCATCTACCAAGTGAGCTTCCTCGGCAGCGAAGGGCCTCTTCCTAGCCCTAATGGTCACCTATGTTCCCTTGATATTCTCTTTAGCACATTGGTGATACGTTGAAGGAACTAATTCTTGATTTTGCATCCATACTCTTCCTATCAGCAGATGGTAGGAAGTTGCACTCTCTATTACGTGGAACTTGATTTAGGAACTCAGATTTCCCATTACAATCCCAATATTAACGTACCCTATAGATTTAGAAGATTGGTTATCACACCCCGAAATCGCCAAAATCATGAGGACCAAAATTTCTTATGGAATATTGGTTGCATGGAAATAGTTTATTGGCATGATATTGATGGAAGCTCCCTCATCCATAAGAGTCATTGCGAAACTAATTCTGTTGATGCTGGCGATCACATACAATGGCCTGTTATGAGGGAACCTTACAACCCTATCTGCATCGCTGAAGGTTACTTCTGACAGAAACCTTCTCACCAACTTGGCCATGGGTCCCTTCCATCTCAGCAAAGGGACTGCGTTCTTCCTCATAATATCAAGTATTGCCTGGGTTATCTCTAACCTACTCTCCTTCGGTATCCCCACTTAGTTGAATAATCAGGTGAACTTTGTGGATTTTGAAACTGCACAGTATTTTAGAACTGTGTCGCCTTCCTCACCATCAACGCTGTATGCGTCCTCCACGTCTTTGGCGCTTGCCTCATCATAGGCTAGTACTACATTATCCATCCCCTTCGTACAATCTTCCCGAGCTTCTTTGAACTCCTCCTTCTTTGATGTTGACTTTCTTCCTTCTCTCTCGGCCTCCTCGTCATAGGCCGCCACCAGATTTGGCCCCATATGTTGGGAGTGAGTTGTTGTTAACGTTATGCGAAGGTATTTGCAACGTCCCTGCCTTTACATACTTGTCGATGATTTTCCTCAACGTGAAACCATTCTCTGTTGGGTGCTGGATCTTCTAATGGACCTGGCAATACTTAGGATCTTCCCTTATTACCACATCAGGTTCCCCAACGGGAATGCCCTTTAGTTCGTAGACCATTCCTCCTTGGACCATCGTGTTCTAACAGCTGACAGCTTCCTCCACTATACAAGGCAATAGTGGGGGGTCCTCCCCGTCTCTTCAAAACTTCCTCTTATTATCTTTCTTCAGTACCTTTCCCCCATACCCTCCCTCGGTGTACTCTACTCATGGGGGTTGAGGCCTCCCCACGCAGGTTGCAGTGGCTGCCTAAACATCATTAGCACCACCATCGAATTTGTTCGTACCACTAAGGAGATATTTCTCGCTACTTTCAAGATTTTCGAAAAAGTTTCCTCGTGCGTTTCATTAATGGGATGACAAATGTACTCAGGAAGCAGTCCCTTTGCACAGATCTATAATAACTTGGACTCTTTAGCCTCCTCCCTCACATCGAGGTACCTTTCCCTGAACCTTCGAACATATGCAACCACTTCTTCCCCGGGTCGTTGCTTCTCCCTCCCTAGTTGGGTCAAAGTAAACTCATCTTCCGCCAGAAATAACTTATGAACGAATAAAACATGCATATCTTCCCACGTAGAAATGCTTTTTGGAGATAAATGAGAATACCAGGTATATGATTTATCGGTTAGGGATTTAGATAACTCCCTCAACCTGAGCTTCTTATTGCCATTATATGCCCCTAAGTGTTCAATGAAGCGCTTAATGTGCTCTTTCGGGTTCCCACCTTTCCCTGTGTATTTTAAAAAAATAGGAGGAATATAGTCCTTTGGGTAGGTCTCATCATTGTATTCTTGGGGATAGGGTGTCCGAAAGTCATTATAAACCGAAGCTACCTCGCCAACAGATTGTGAGGAGGCTTGTATGAACTTCAGCATCTTTTTCTGCATCTCCTTTCTCATTTCCTCCATAGGTGATGCTACTGGGGAAACAACCAAAGGGACCATGGGCTAAGTGTCCGTTGTTGTTGGGACAGTCGTCATAGTTAGGGCCGTTGGTACTCCTGATGATCCCACAACTAGATTCATAACAGAGGGTATGCTCGTTGGGACTGTTCCCGCTACACCTGCACCTGGTGGGGCCGTTGAGGCTGCCCCTGGTGTTACGAAGTAATTGGATTCAAATCCTCCCAACAACGTTGATGCTACCGGAGTTTGCAAAAACTCATAAAACTTACTCATGAGGAGTGCTACCTGAGTGGGTCCCAACCCTGCACTCGTGGAAGCTTGTGTCACCCCCGAAACACTTGTCGTCGCCTGAACCGGAGGTACCTCTATTCGAGGAGCCCCATCCCTTAGAGCCTCCAGTTCTCTCGCAGCTCGTTCCTCATTTTATTGGATGTCATCAAAGTTGATCCGTCGATTAACGTTATCTTATGCCATACTCCCTACTTAGAAGAATGCCTCCCTAGAAGATTCGCCAAATGTAAGAGGGTTGTTTAGATAAGATGGAGGCGTAACCCCTTTTTGAGTATGGTAATGATAAGTTAAATAGCGACACTATTGATTAACCATAGGACATACGAACACTACTCAATGAAGATGAACTCAGTTTAAACTCCAAAATCTCTCGTGTATAACTCAGAAGGCAGTAGTGAACTTCGGAGTAACTTAGCTAGAGGGAGAGATAAGTAAATACACTAGATACACCTTGGAAGGAAGCTAAACACACCAACCACCCTCAAGAATCTCTATCAAATATTAAAAGTTTCGTAATAAATGATAATGGTGGGTGAGTAAAACCCTCTGGTTTGTAATAACTCTCTCTAATGTATATTATCTCCAGCAATAA
This sequence comes from Sambucus nigra, assembly GCA_949130495.1. Classification (NCBI taxonomy): domain Eukaryota; kingdom Viridiplantae; phylum Streptophyta; class Magnoliopsida; order Dipsacales; family Adoxaceae; genus Sambucus; species Sambucus nigra. The sequence continues at coordinate 328,155,939 of OX422217.1, read as the reverse complement.
CTTCTGAACTCTCAGAAAGATCATCCTATCCTCAAAGGTGGTTGAGGTATTAACTAGCCCCCCAGACCACCCCCGAGGCAACTCAGTCATCAATGCCTGTGAAAGACCTCCCTCATACTTTATGTCACAAATATTAAATACCTGATGCACTAGTTGTCTCCACGTCATAAACATTAAATGCCAAGACATGCCTTTTGCCTAACCACTGTGTGTTAGGAGGTTGTGTCGCAGAGGTGGATCACCAACTGCGTGAAAACCCAAAATACCACGCTGGTTTACTCAAGTTCATGTCTGACATTGTTTATATGGCTAGTGGCATCACCTATAGTAGATGTGACATTAAGTAGAGAGTTGTTTGGTTCACAACTCAATGCCCGATGGAATTCCAAGCTGCTCTGCCCAAGGTTCCACGGTCAGGGTTCTTCGATGCTTTACCAGGTGTATCTAAGATGGTCGGATAAGCCCCAATGGTGCCTAACTTTTCAATCATCCAAACCAATTACCTCTAAAGTTACCACAGCGAGGTCATTCGATAGAGCATGAAAGCTCTCTGAGGCCCTGCCAAGCCTTGTCTCTCGCGAGTACCGTTCGACCTCACACTAAAACTCATTATTATTCTCGTTACAATTACAACTGTTATATCTTATAGTCAATATAAACAAAGATACAATATGAATTACACAACAAGATAAAATACAAGTTGCCATACTGAGCTGCCTCACTGAGTTGCCACGTTGAGCTGCCTCGGTTTCTTAATCCCGAACATTGTTGCCTCTGTCGGGATTTCCTTCAATTCCTCTTTTGCTGACGAGATAACTTAGGAACTTTCTTGAATGGACACCGAATGAACTCTTTCTAGCATTAATTTTCATTCGGTATTTCCTGAGGATCTTAAAGGTTCCTGCTAGGTTTGAGAGGTAGTCACCCTTGTGTTTTCTTTTGACGAGCATGTCATCAATGTACACTTCCTTTGTTTCTCCCATCAATTTCTTAAACGTCCTGATGGCCAATTGATGATAAGTCGCTCCTACATTTTTGAGGCCGAACCGCCTGACTTTGTAACAATATAACCTAATAAGGGTTATGAAGGAGGTCTTTTCCTGGTCTGGCTCATAAAGTGGGATCTAGTGGTATCCAGAGTAAGATTCTAGAAAGCTTTTCCTTTTATGGGTTATTGTGGCGTCGACCAACTGATCTATCTTTGGGAGAAGGAAACTGTCTTTTGAGCAAGCCATGTTGAGGTCGGTAAAAATAGTACACACCCTCCAGTTTTGTTACAATTGGGCACTATGGCTGGGTTGGATAGCCATTTGGGCAACTGAACTTCTTGAATGGAACCTGCATCCAGTAATTTTCTAAGCTCATTCTCTACTTCTTTTGATTTTTCTGGGGCTCTTCGACGAACCTTTTGAGTGACTAGTTTGAACGATGGGTTTACGTGCTGTCGATGACATGCAATGATGGGATCTATCCCACGCAGCTCGTGCGGTTCCCGAGTGAATATATCCAGATTGATTCAGAGGAACATAATTATCTCCTTCTTTTCTCGGTCAGTGAGAGAGGCATCGATTAAAAACCTCCTTTCAAATGAGTTATTTTCGCTGTAACCTCTTCCATGTCTTCAACGACCTTATATGCAGGATGGACGCTTATTTCCTCTACCCATGGTCGATCGTACCGTAATTGCTATTTGAGGTAGCTTCTTCGGAAGTATTGGTCACTGAGGCAACCTCTTCTGGAGCATCGATAAGTGTTGTTGCCCCTACGGGGGCCCCTGCTCCTCCTTCTATGACCGTTACGGAGGGCATTGTTCAGGTACCGTGTATAAGAGTATCTACTTTCCTTCTTCTTGCATATACTGTGCAAGCATTCCCATAACACCCTTGTCTCATTGTTTCCAGGTGTATGAGGATACTCCGGTGACTGTGGAGTCTGGCAGCGGGGCAGCTGTGAGAGAGGTATTAGACTGGCATACCCCTTCTTTTTACTATTCCCCTTTTCTTTTCTTCTTGCGTATACTGTGCAAGCATTCCCATAACACCCTTGTCTCATTGTTTCCAGGTGTATGAGGATACTCCGATAACTGTGGAGACTGGCAGTGGGGCAACTGCGAGAGAGGTATTAGGCTGGCATACCCCCTCTTTTTACTATTCTCCCTTTTTTTTCTTCTTGCGTATACTGTGCAAGCATTCCCATAACACCATTGTCTCATTGTTTCCAGGTGTATGAGGATACTCCGATAACTCTGGAGACTGGCAGTGGGGCAACTGCGAGAGAGGTATTAGGCTGGATACCCCCTCTTTTTACTATTCCCCCTTTTTTTTCTTCTTGCGTATATTGTGCAAGCATTCCCATAACACCCTTGTCTCATTGTTTCCAGGTGTATGAGGATACTCCGATAACTGTGGAGTCTGGCAGTGGGGCAGCTGTGAGAGAGGTATTAGACTGGCATACCCCCCTCTTTTTACTATTCCCTTTTTTTCTTCTTGCGTATACTGTGCAAGCATTCCTATAACACCCTTGTCTCATTGTTTCCAAGTGTATGAGGATACTCCGATAACTGTGGAGTCTGGCAGCGGGGCAGCTGTGAGAGAGATATTAGACTGGCATACCCCCCTCTTTTTACTATTCCCTTTTTTTCTTCTTGCGTATACTGTGCAAGCATTCCTATAACACCCTTGTCTCATTGTTTCCAGGTGTATGAGGATACTCCGATAACTGTGGAGTCTGGCAGCGGGGCAGCTGTGAGAGAGGTATTAGACTGGCATACCCCCCTCTTTTTACTATTGCCCTTTTTTCTTCTTGCGTATACTGTGCAAGCATTCCTATAACACCCTTGTCTCATTGTCTCCAGGTGTATGAGGATACTCCGATAACTGTGGAGTCTGGCAGCGGGGCAGCTGTGAGAGAGGTATTAGACTGGCATACCCCCCTCTTTTTACTATTCCCCTTTTTTCTTCTTGCGTATACTGTGCAAGCATTCCTATAACACCCTTGTCTCATTGTTTCCAGGTGTATGAGGATACTCCGATAACTGTGGAGTCTGGCAGCGGGGCAGCTGTGAGAGAGGTATTAGACTGGCATACCCCCCTCTTTTTACTATTCCCATTTTTTCTTCTTGCGCATACTGTGCAAGCATTCCTATAACACACTTGTCTCATTGTTTCCAAGTGTATGAGGATACTCCGATAACTATGGAGACTGGTAGTGGGGCAACTGCGGAGGGAGATCACAGTTCTGAGTTCACTCCTTTAGTCGGTGATGCTGATTCTGGTGGGGAGTCTTCTTTTCTTCCCTCTGAGGCGGGGTCTCGCCACTCCGAGGGTGATGATGAAATAGAGGACGCTGCGACTATTTCTAGTAGGCTATGGCGTGAGGAGTTACCAGGCCGCTTCAGGGTACATGAGCGTCAGCTCTTGGATCTCATCTTGGAGCACCATCCCGAGACGTTCACTTCTCAGAGTATACTCCAGGTTGACAGTCTTACGGCCTTCAACCTGAGGTCTCTTGCCAGCCATGTTCATGAGTTCTTGGCTACCTCCCCTGCTAAGGTGACTAGCTCTTCTATTTTGCTATTCTTGGATGCTCTCCGCGACTTACAGCAGTTCTATCATTTTCATTTGGATTGGCTTGATGCAGGGGTTCGCCCCTTCCTGAGTGTTCCTTTCCGAAAGATAGTGAGGTTTCACACGTCCCGGCAATCTAGGGTTGAGCAACGACACGCTGAGGCTACGAGGATCCGGAATCAGATCGCCCTACTGCAGGTGAAGCTTTCCAGACTCGAGTCTGGCGATGAGGAGGATGATGCTAAATCCGTCAGGTTGGAGGAAGAGTTTCTACGGGAGGTTAGTCCGTCATATGCTGGCGCCATCGCGCGCGATGATTTATTTTTTGTGGTTTCTAGCCGATAGGCTACTTCTTGCTTTGTAGTGTTCAGAATTCTATGTGTACATCACTTATCATTCCTGTATGAGACACTTTGTTTCTTCTGCACTTTCTTTTTCTTTTGTTCTCCCTTTATGCTGTGGGTGTTTGTTTTATATGACTTGCTCTAATTTCTGTGAGCCTTTAGTCTACTGGCGGCTACCCCATATACTGCGGGGTATTTGCATTGATATGAAAAGTTATGTATTATTATATTGTATACATTTTTTTTTGAAAATGCACCTCTTGTAGCTGTGACTTTCTTGGGTTGGCCCTCCTGTCTGTGGGGGTATTCCTACATATTACTGCTTATAGTTGTAGAGGCTGGGCTGGAGAGGAGGGTGACCCCCGCCTCTTTCCGAAAGCCTGATTTTATTATAAAACTGTATTAATTTATGTCTGGGGGACTTTGCTCAGTATACCTTCTCTTAGGATGGACTTACCTCCCAAGTGTAGTGAGCAAAGTTCCCGACCTCTTTTTTTTTTTACTCTCTTCTAACTTAATAGGGAGCGTAAATGTATGTATAAATGAGTAAGCAAAGTAAACGTCAAAATGACCAAAAGTGTTGCTATTTCATTTATTTTACTTTTGTCTACCGTTTACAGTGTAGTATTGCTTCAAAAAAAACAAAAAAACTTTTCTGGTGTAGAAGCAATCCTTGACATCCGTTGCCGACATGCGAAATACAAACAAAACTTGTTAGTTATTACTAAGCATAGTACCTCTTCAGCCACTTGCAGTTGATGGACTGGAGGCAATCACTCTCAGGTTCTGATATCTGGCAGTAGCCCGACTTCCCCACTCCTCTGACAACAAAAGGGCCTTCCCAGTTAGGTTTGAATTTTGACGCCGACATGCTACAGAGATGGTGGGTTGATGCTCGCAGGACTAGATCTCCCACCTGGAATTCCCTAGGCTTAACCAAATTTTCATAGGCCCTGGACAGTTGCTGAGTGTAGACTTTGAAATTCTCTCTCGCCTTGTCCATGTGCTCCTCTAGTGCCTCCAGTTGCACATGTCTTGGGTCTGGGATGAGCCCATTGCTAAGAGAAATTCTGGCTGAAGGTACCGCCAGTTCCACTGGTAGGACAGCTTAGGTCCCATATACTAGAGAGAAGGGAGTGAACCCCGTTGGCTTTCTTTTCGAAGTACAGTAGGCCCATAACACCATGGGCAGCTTCTTATCCCATGCTCCCGGCATGTCTTCTAGCATCTTTTTCAGAATATTTATCAGGGTCTTATTAGTAGCTTCCGCTTGGCCATTGCCCTTGGGGTAGGATATGGTTGAGCTATTATGAACAATCTTATACTTGTCCGTGAGGAGGGCCATCTCTTTGCATACAAATTGCTTCCCATTATCCGTTAGGATCACTTTGGGTATACCAAACCTACATATGATATACTCCTTTATAAACTGGGTTACCACTTGGGCAGTGACCCTCCTTAAAGGAATGGCCTCCGCCCATTTGGTATACAATTCTGTAGCCACAATGATAAAGGCCTTGCCATGAGATGCTGGGGCGATCTTACCCACCAGGTCAAACGCCCATGTGTGGAAGGGATAGGGGGTTGCCAAGCTTTGTAGGCTGACGGAGGGAGCGTGCACCATGTTTCCGTGCACCTGGCATGCTCTACACTTTTTCACGTATCCAATGGAGTCAGCCTCCATGGTCGGCCAATAGTATCCCAACGTCATCAGCTGATCATACAGCTTGGCGCCTCCCATGTGGGAGGGCTCATGAGCTTCTTTCAGCACCCTTTCCACTTCCTCCTTGGCTACGCACCTTAGCGCCTTCTCATTATACCCTTTCCTATACAACTCTCCTTTGACCAAGTAGAAACGTGCTACCCTTTTTCTAAGGTAAATTTCATCCGCTCTCTCGGCGGGCAGCTCCCCATTCTTCAGATATGCTAGGTACGGCTGTCTCCAATCTTTGAAGGCTTCCACGAAGTTAGCCTCCGACGGCTGATCAAAATTAGCTTGGCACTTTAAATAACTTTGTTGCAGGCGGGCCGCTTCTACGCTCATGGAGGGCCAAAAATACCCGCTTCGCTGCAGTCTTCTGTAAAGGGGGATATCTGTATCTCCACAGTGCCTCTGGTGCATTTCTATTAACCTCTCCTTGGCTTCTTTCTCCCCTACGCACCGTGCCAGAAACCCTCCGGGACTCTTGAAATAGAGAGTTCCCTGCAGCACATGATAGTTGGCTAACTCCAATATTTTCATTGGCCCTTCCCTAGTTTCAAGTTGCCTCTCCACCAGACGCCTCCAGTCTTTTCGCTTGTCACTTGGGAATAAGGACTTTACGGTAGTAGGCACTGTTCTCCGCCTAACTGTGATGGTTGCTTCTGACTCCTCCATGTCCAACTTTTGTGCTATGGTGGCGAGCGTGTCAGGGTGCCTGTTCATCGTTCGCGCCTGCCTCTCCACAGTTACTTCCAAGAACTGTCTCAGCAGTCGTTGGATGATGTGTCTGTACGGCGCTAAGTTGGCATGTTTAAGGGAAAACTCTCCATTGACCTGCCTTACCACCAGATTAGAGTCTCCTCGTATACACAGTACCCTGATCCCTCTTCTGAGTGCTTCCAACATCCCTATAATGAGGGCTTCGTACTCAGCTTCATTATTTGAGCATTTAAAATCTAACTTGAAAGAGAGGGTAATCTTATCCTTCCCATCTGATAGTATGACGCCAGCCCCACCTGTTCCTTGGGCACTAGAACCATCAAATTCCATAAACCACTTCTTCACCTCCTCCGCCATGCATGCTTGGAAACTTTCTCCGGGTATCTCTTCATTAGGTGGTTTGAAAACCCCACTCGGGAAGTGGGCCAACAGATTTGCTACCGCCTGGCTCTTAATGGCTTTAGGCACTACGCACTTTAGATCATATTCTGACAAGATCAAAAACCACCTTGCTGCTCGTCCCACGAGTATAGTCCGCGCGAGGAGGTACTTGATGGGATCACACTTGGTGATTATGTGAATGGTGAAGGCTAGAAGGTAGTGTCTCAACTTCTGGGCTACAAATACCAGCGCCAGGCAGTGCCTCTCAACGCTGGTGTATCTCGATTCTGTCCCGAATATTACTCTTGATAGGTAGTAAACCGGACTTTCCATTCCTTCCTTCTCTTGGGCCAAGAGGGCCCCTATCGACCTCTCTGTAGAAGTGAGGTAGAGCAGCAGTGGCGCTCCGGCTTCGGGGGGAATCATCGTGGACGGAGAGGCTAGGATTTCTTTAATCTTTTTGAACGCACTCTCTTACCTCTCTCCCCAAACCCACTTGGCTTTGTCTTTTAGTAGAGGCGCGAACGGATGAGTTACTTCTGCCAATGCAGGTATAAACCTCCTCAGGTAGGATACCTTTCCCAGGAAGATCTTAAGTTATCTCTGATTCTTGGGCGGTGGCATCATCACAATGGCTTTCATCTTCTCTGCATCCACTTGCACTCCTTGTCTATTTACCACAAAACCTAAGAATTTCCCTGCAGTAACCCCAAAGGCACACTTTGAGGGGTTCATTCTCATCTTATACCGATGACACCTCTCGACTACTCTCCTGAGATCCTGAATGTGCTTGTTTTCTTTCCTAGACTTCACCACCAAATCATCCACCTAGAATTCTAGTATATCATGAATAAGTCGTGAAAAATTGCCATCATAGTCCGCTGGTATGTGGCCCCAGCGTTCTTCAATCCGAAGGGCATGACTGTATAGTGAAAGTTCCCTAACGGTGTGCGGAAGGCAGTCTTCTCTGCGTCGGCGGGGTCCATTTTAATCTGGTTATATCCAACATACCCGTCCATGAAGCTATACATCTCATGTCCCGCGGTGGAATCCACTAAGCTGTCTATGCTGGGTAGTGGGAATTCATCCTTAGGACACGCCCTGTTCAAGTCGCGAAAGTCTACACAGATTCTGATTTGGGTCTTGTCTTTCTTTGCCACTGGGACTATGCTGGACAGCCATATGGGGTGCTGAATAGGCTTGATGAACCCTGCCGCTAACAACTTCTCCACCTCGGCCTTTATTTTTAAATCAAGGTCCGCTTTATATGTGCGTGTGGCTTGCCTTACCGAAAGGGCATTGGGAAGGATGTTTAATCTATGAGAGCTCACTTCTGCGTCTATTCCTGGCATCTCCGTGTACTTCCAAGAAAATACATCAGTGAACTCCTTAAGTAGCTCAATGAGCTCTTCCTTCTGCTTCGGTTCCAGACACTTGGAAATTAGGATGGGTCTACTCTCGCCCTCTTCTGACCCCAACTTGATTTCCTCTAACTCCTGCAGCTGCTCTCTGGGTCCGTCTTGCATGCACTCCGGCGCCTCTTCTGGTTCTTCCACATGCTCAACAATATGGGATTCATCAACAATAAAACATTCGGGCGCCGGGTCGATGCTCTCGTCCCAGAACATCGCCCGCGCAGACCGTTATAAACGGTAGATGACTTTTCCATTGGGCAAAACCACTTTCTTGCAGGTTCGAGGAGGTCTAGCTACCTCCTTTACCTTCCTCTTGCCTTTTTCTATGTGGGGAATTATCCTTTCCCCTAGACGATCATGAATGGATTTTTTCTACGGGACCCTTCCCTCAGCCATCTTGCTTCCTGCTAGCTTTCTTGTTGAGACCTTCCTTTCCTCGTCCAACTCGGTGTAAAAGGCAGCATCTACCAGGTGGGCCTCCTCAATGGCGAAGGGTCTCTGCGTGGCCTTGATTACTATCTTTGTACCTCTAATATTTGCCTTCGCGCACTGATGGTAGGTGGAAGGCACTACGCCATGAGTGTGAATCCACACCCTTCCAATGAGTAATTGGTAGCTGGTGTCAGCATTAATAACGTGAAATTTGATGTGGGAGGTGAAATTTCCCAACTTAATTCCCACATTCACGTATCCGATTGACTGCATTCCGGCATTGTCGAATCCGGAAATTACTAGCGGTACCGGAACCAACTTCTCTTGGTCAATTCCCGTTTCATATAATGTGCTGATGGGCATGATGTTAATGGATTCTCCTCCATCCATCAACGCCCTAGGAAATGAGACTCCATTAATTATGGTTGTGACGTACAACGGGCGGTTGTGGAAGTAGGGCACTGCCCTATCCGCTTCTGAAAACACCACTTCAGAGGTATACTTCTTAATCATCCTTCCGATTGGCCCCTGCCAATTTAGCGAAGGGTCTCCCTGCTGCTGCACCGCCTCCAAGACTTTCCTCGTGATGGACACCCTCGTGTCATACTTCACCCCTATCTGGTCAAAAAACCACTTGAACTTGGGGCTCCTCGCTATGGCCTCACATTCAGAATCTAAGTCTACCTCGTACGTCTGGGCACTGCAAACATACTCCACTTCAGAGGTCCCTCCCTCGTCTAGAGCGAGGATGACATCTACCTCGCCTTTTGAGAGAGAAACTTCCTCAGCTCCACCACTCCCACTTTCATACTCCGGAGTGAAGAACCACTCCTCTTGCTTTCTTTCTAGCTGAAGTCTGCTTAGTGACAGATTTTTTAACTCCTCGCATAACTGCTCGCCATTCTCCCGCTTCACAAGACTTCTCGTAGCTTCTTCGTCGTAGGCAACTACCATGTTGGCAGTTCCAAAATGATACGTAGGGAGTGGGTTCTCGTTAACGTCCACGGGGGGTATCTGCAAGGTACCGCTGGCCATTTGCTCACCAATGATCCTTCTCAAGTAGTAACAATCCTTGGTAGAGTGCTGCACTCGTTGGTGCAATTCGCAGTACTTCGGATTAGCCTTGTCAGCTGCAGTGGGGGTCTCTCCTTTTAGGTTGGGAGGTCCTACTACGCCTTCTCGTACCAAGGTGCGGTAACAATCCATGGCCTCCGCTACGCTACACGGTAGTGGCAGCGGGACATCCTCCCCAAACTTTCTCTTGTTGCCGGGACTGTCAGTCTTAGCCCCGGGGCCTCCTTTCTTCCCTTTGTTACTCCCGTCCACATAGTTAACCGCTTGCCTTCTCGTAACTTGAAACCTCCCGAGAGTCAGTGGAACTTGTGTCCTCCAACCCGGGGCTCTCGGTTTGATTATCGTAGCTATGTTGCTGGCGGCCCGGGTGAATTCTCTGAAAGTTCCGTCTCTAGTTTCGTTGATCAAATGCAGCTTGTATTCTTCCAGGAGTCCTTCCACACATATCTGCAGCAACCTGGCCTCCGCCACATCCTCGTGAACATCTAAGGCCCTCTCGCGAAATCGCTTGATGTAGTGCATCAACTCTTCTCCTGGCTTCTGGACCTCTTGCGCCAGGTGCCTCAGTGTAAATTCATCGTCCGCTACAAAAAACTTCTGAAGGAACTGTCTGTGCATCTCTTCCCAAGTAGGGACGCTGTTAGGCGCCAAGCGGGAATACCATGTATAAGCTTTCCCAGTGAGAGTTTTAGAGAACTCCCTCAATCTCAGGTTCTTGTCGCCAGCGTGTACTCCCAGGTAATCGACGAACCTCTTCACTTGTTCTCGAGGGTTCTCCCCCCTACCGCCAAACTTGATAAATTTTGGTGGGATATACCCCTCAGGGTATGGCTTCTCACTTACTTCCTGTGGATAGGGGTCTTGTAACTCCTCGTATAGATAGGAACCCTCTCTTTGAGAGGAGGAGAGGAGCTTCCTCACTTCTTCCATAGTAACAGCCTTGGAGGGTGATTCCTCCAAACATGTGGTCTTAGGAACTGGAGAACTTGTTGGCGCCAGGACCTGCTCCGGTGCCGCCTTCCGAGACGGAATCGCCTCTGCCGGAATCGTAATAGGAGTGGCTACCCCTCCAGAAGGGGTAGCAGCAGGTGTCACACAACCTTGACCCAAGTTTGATAGATCCACGTTGTTTTGCTTTAAAAAGTCAAAAAACATTGCCATAAGGTTCATACCTGCCATTGGAGCCACTGCCGGCGAACTGGTCTGGCCTCCCTGAGGCGCTGGCGCCTTGGCTCCGATCACCACCACTTCTTCCTGAGTAGTCTGGTCACTGTGAGCTCCATTACCAGATGGAATGTCCTTAAAAACCAACTGCTTTGAGACATTGAAACCTTCTTTGTCCATGGAAATGAGAATACCTCCCCAGCGGAGTCGCCAAATGTAGGAGGGTAGTGAGACTGGGGTCTATGAATAACTGGAAAGGGTGAGGCGTGACCCACTCCAATGGACACTGTCTGCAAGTCTTCAAGGTCTCCTGGTGCAACTTCTGAAGAAAACTTCTCCTTTTGGTAACAATGGAACTCAAGCTTCAACTCACTCCCTGCAAGAAGATGAACTTTCACAGCAAAAATAGTAATTTTCTCAAGGGAAACACCTGAGAGTGATGGCTGTCAGTGGGGAGTGAAGGAACAAGGCACTCAACACTAAGAGAATGAGCAGGGAGAGAATACTAGGTAGGTCTGGTGATATTTTAGCAGAGTAACAGTGCAATTTTTCTTGTCTATCTTTTGACCTTGCCCAGAGGTCTATTTATACATGGGCGTAAGGGGTGAGCTGGCGATTTTGGGCGCCAAAATTGAGAGAGTTGGTGGGGAACAATGTCTGAAGTGTACCATTTGTCCCTACCTGTAGGCAGCCTGCCTGTCCCCTCCGCAGGCGCCACCTGGCGCCGACCAAAACTAAAAAAGCACACATGCCCCCTAATGGAGACAAAATAACAGATTTTGCTAGTTATCTTTTGAAACGGTAACTTGTGGTGCAATTTTGCAAATCTTTGAGAGAGGAGACCTTAAGGCATCCTCCCCTCTAAAAGTGTTATTTTTCTTGAGAGGGACCTCGAGGACCCCCTTTTCTGGAAAAGTCATTTTCTTGTAAAGAGTTTACTTCTTGTGAGTAGCCAGCTCTTTGGCTGCTCACTTCACTTGTGACCAAGTGTGCAGTGTGTGCGGTCCCGAGTGACTTCTGGGTCTTCCTACTAGTATTCTCTCAATCCTATAGTGCTAAGTGGTTGAGCTTGCTCAACATACCTTGTCCCTCAGCCGCCAAGCCAAAACTCCCAGGAGGTCCCGATGCGCCTGTTCGAGCCCTGCTTGCTCGACTAGGCAACCTGTGCAAGAAAGTAAAGTGTTAGTGCTGTTGTTCATTTAGAGACTGCTGTTTCATGATGAAAACCCCTGTAGCAGCACTTCTCGAATAATATTTCTGCGGTGACCCTTGCAGTGGCGCTGAGTCTTGTGGCGACGCCGACTCTCTCAATCTGTCATTACTGCAGTGGCCCTTGAAGCGGCGCTGGCACTTGGCGCCGACCCTTGCGGCGGCGCCGACCCTTGCATCGGCGCTGGTGTTTGAAGTGGCGCCGACACTTGCAGTGGCGTCGACACGTAACGCGGTCCCGATGCTTGCAACGGCGCCGACACTTGAAGTGGCGTTGACTTTTGAAATGGCGCTGACACCTGAGGTAACGCTGCTGCTTGAATCTGCGCTGACATGTGAGGCGGCGCCGACCCTTGTCGGGGCGCCGACGCTCAAAGTGGCGCTGACGCCTGGGGTAGCGCTGATGCTTGAATTGGCGTTGACATGTGAGGCGGTGCCGACCCTCGTCGGGGCGTCGACGCTCGAAGTGGTGCCGACGCTCGAAATGGTGCTGACGCTTGAAGTGGTGTTGACGCCTGAGGTAGCGCTGATGCTTGAATCGGCGCCGACTTGTGAGGCGGCGCCGACCCTTGTCGGGGCGCCGACGCTCGAAGTGGCGCCAACGCTCGAAGTGGCGCTGACGCCTGAGGTAGCGCTGATGCTTGAATCGGCGCTGACATGTGAGGCGGCGCCGACCCTTGTCGGGGCGCCGACGCTTGAAGTGGCGCCGACGCTCGAAATGGCGTTGACGCCTGAGGTAGCGCTGATGCTTGAATCGGTGCTGACATGTGAGGCAGCGCCGACCCTTGTCGGGGCGCCGACGCTCGAAGTGGCACCGACGCTCGAAATGGCGCTGACGCTTGAAGTGGCGCTGACGCCTGAGGTAGCGCTGATGCTTGAATCGGTGCTGACCTGTGAGGCGGCGCCGACCCTTGTCGGGGCGCCGACGCTCGAAGTGGTGCCGACGCTTGAAGTGGTGCTGACGCCTGAGGTAGCGCTGATGCTTGAACCGGCGCTGACATGTGAGGCGGCGCCGACCCTTGTCGGGGCGCCGACGCTTGAAGTGGCGCTGACGCCCGAAGTGGCGCTGACGCCTGAGGTAGCGCTGACCCTTGCGGTGGCGTAGGGACTCGCCGCGGCGCTGACACTTGCGGTGGATTTTGGACTTCTGGGTGACCTCGCGGGTACCTCTCGGATGTTATTTAATAAAAAAAAGCATATTTATTTTATTTTGCTTTTTTCTGTTTATAACACCCTTCTACAGCAATGAAGCATTTTCTAGCCATAGCCTGGTCACTACAATCTTGACCACACCCCGATTTGTAAGTCACTTGAGTTTCTGATGATACGAGGATGGTACGGCCTTTATGGCATGAAGACAACCCCTGTATAGGATGGATATCTACCATAAAAAACTTAATCATCTTTAAAATATTTACCGCCCTGACTGGTAGGACTAATTTCCCAACGGCATGGTTATCTTTCTTGCAAATCCGTCCAATGGAACGATGGCCTCCTTTAGGTCGGTAATATATAACGTCAATTTGTGGAACATTTCTTGGTACATCACTTTGGAAGATCTTTCTTGGTCGATGAGCAACCATCAATGTCCCAGTTAGCTATCCTGAGTGTGATGACACTTGGATCATGATGTGGAGTTCTTACCCCAACAAAATCATCTTTGGTAAACATAATGTGTTCGTTGTAATCAACATTTTCTATTCGCCGACACTTATCGGTCTAAGTCTTGGCGGGATTCATCTAAAAATCTTGCATAATGGAAATAAGATTTTTGACCTCCATCCTAACAGTGTTTCCTCATACTTGCTTGAGGTCTGATGCCCCATGAATTACTGTGAACTCGTGGTCCATATCTTCTTGGAGGACATTATCCGGTTTTTGGTCTCCGTTCCCCGTGACCTTGTATGTTTTCTTATCTATGGACTCATTGAGATGGCTAGCCTAGGCCAATTCCTCGAGATGAGACTTGAGACCTTTGTAGTGTTCAGTCTCGTGATTGCCCTTTTTATGAAATGCGTATCTCAGTGCGTTGTTCTATTTTTTGGGGTCTCCTCCCATCTTCCTGGAGCATTTGACAAATGGCTCTTGCTATATCTTATTATGAATTTTGTACATCGGTTCCTTAAAGACTGTGTTGATATCTTGGAATGCTTTCGAGGGGTCATTTTTTGACATTTTGGAGCCATTCCTACCCCCATTCTTTTTTTCTTTCTTCTGAGAATCATTTTTCTCTGTCCCTTTGTTCGTCTTTGTGGGACCATTGTCCCCTATATTAAGATGGATTATATCTTTAACTTTGGCATATTTTTCAATACGGTCCATTAGGTCAACGATGGAATTAACCTACATCTTAGTTAGGGATTGGTGCAATAGAGAAGTGCTCGACAAATCATTTTTAAAGGACGCTATGACGACTTTATCTGAGAAATCCTAAATCTCATTAAAAAAAAACCTCTTGACGTACTCCTTGAAGTTATCCTATGGATTTTTTTTCATTGTGAGCAGTGCGTCCATCCTCTTGGGGTAGGAGCTTCTAGTTATGAAGTAAGCTGTGAATAATTCAGTTAGAGTCTTATATCTCTTGATGGACCTATGTGGCAGCCTCTCGAACCACTTATGCACCACATCGTGCAGACTGGAAGGGAAGATGTGACACATCAATGCGTCGTTGTGGTTCCACAAGGTCATGACCTTCATGTACTATCGGACATGATCGATAGGGTCAGTTTTTCCATCATAGATCTTGAATCTAGGGATTACTAATTTCTTGGGGGGATCCTCTTCTTCTATTGATCTTAAAAAAGGGGACTTCATATGAGTGTTAAGAGCTCTTATGGTTAGCTCTCATATGGATCTAGCTCATCGGTGGGCTCGATGCTGATCCATCTCCCTTCGAACCTAGCTTCTGATTTCATCATTTTGTCGACTAGGACTCCCATGGCGTCAAGTTTGCTGTAGTCATTTTGATCGACCATCTTCTGACATGTTCCTCTCAGATCTTCCTTGGTCATTCCTGGGATCCTTCCTCAGCTGTGAGATTCACTCACCTGAGGGCTAAGAGTTCGATCGTGTCTTCGTCTTGTATTTTTGTGGAGATCTGTCCATTCTTTCCAGTTGCCCTTTTAGGCAAACATTCTCTTATTTTTGGTGATGCACGAATTCTTCTTTCTCTCAAAGTCTGGCCTCGTAGGCATCGACCAACCTAGAAATTTGCGTTGACCTAGGTGATCCATGACTTTCTCCAGAAGGCAGCCTTTCCCGGCGAAGCCTTGGATGTGGTTGGTGAATTTTAGATCTCACCCTAGGAGGGGTAGGTTGTTCCTGAACATTGCAATCTTGAGGGATGGTGCTGCTCTGGTGAGACATTGGAGGCTTTCAGTTAGAAAGTGTTCTCATAAGAATAAAAATTGCTTCTCACAGATGGTGCCAATTGTGGTATAAAAAATATCACAATAAAGAATTTACGAAGAACAATCACAATGAAGCAAGAAAGCATACAATTTCACACACAGCATAACTATTTACATAGTTCGAAAACTTAACTACGTCCTCATAGAGGTCTATTATTTTAATAAGTATCTCTCAATATGCTTGGTTACATGCCCCTATGACCCGGGGCAGGGGTCACAATTTATAGATGTATAATTGCAGCTATAACTCCATAATGCCCACGATAAACCATGAATCCCTTGAATATCTCCTCGAGATTCTTAAGGATGGACTCGGTCACATCCTGGATCAGTTATGTATCTTTATTTCATGATTTGGGTCGGTCACGATTTTAGGCCTGCTAGGATTGGACGGGTACTCTCATGGGTTGAAAATAAAATGGGTTCCCATAATTGCCCCTAAAATATTTAGGCTATCACTTGGGCCAATGGATTTTAAATGGGTTCGAGAAATCTACAATGTCACGCTCATAATTTGTTAAAATAAGAGGGATGCTTTTATCTTATTCCAAGAAATTTAAGAGTCAAATCTTTCTCGGGAAGTGTGGACTATCATTTGAGTGCTTGAACCTAGATGTTGAGAAAAAATCAGTCGTTAGTTCATCATCTTTTCACATACCATGATCTTGAAGCTCCACTTCTTGATATCGTTCTTCTAAATCAAGTCTTTTCGACTTCCCAAGCTTCATTTCCATCTCGTAAGTCTTTTTTTTCCCTTCTTATAGTTTTAGTCTACTGTGAATCATTCTTTTACTATAGGTAGGGTTTTAGTGTTTTTCTCATGGCGATGCTTGATAATAAGTCTTTGCTTGAGTTTAGAAAATGTTACAACATTTCAGATTGGGTAGACATAGAGTGAACCTCAGTCCCCAGAAATGTCCGTGATCTAGAAGATGGTCAATGGCTTCATGTTCTGTTGGTTTCCCAAGGTGGTTTAACTTTTCCCCCTAACCCTTTGTTCTTACATTTTTTTTCAATACGACATAGTTCCTCCCCAATGTTCTCCAAATGTGTGGAATATTGTTAATGGAGTTCATAGGATAAACCAGCTCTACGCTACCAACTTAGGACTAGCTCAGATTTATTACTGTTATACCTTCTCTCGCATAAGTGGGGGTATTTTGTATTTGAAAGTGAGAAGTCCTGATAGGTTATTTGCAGTAAACCTACTTGATTTCCATAAAGATTATTGGTCTGAAGGCTTCATCACTAGAAATTGGCAATATACTCCCCAATCAGAGGGCGTAAGGTATAGGGGAACTCGAATCCCTACTTTTGGGGAGGAATACATAGGTTGTTATCACCATCTCTTTTTTATTATTTGTTTGATTGCCTTTGTATAACTTTATTATGATATTTCCTTCTTTTTATTTTACAACAAAAGCCAAGAATCAATAACATACTCCTCGCACGATTCGAGCTGCTGAACTCTGAAAGAGTGGAGGAGAAGAGACACTATTGTTGAGGGGGAACATCCTCATTCTACTGCATTTTTGTTGGACTACAGGAACACTACTCCCAGTTTTATTTCTCACCCAGTAGACACAATCCCTCATCTAAATGTTCTAGAAGAAGGAGTTGGTGGTACTTATGAACCCATTGAGGTAGAGGACAAGGAAGAAAGTAGCTCGAGAGAGGATTTGGTGGAAGGCGATGAGGAAAAAAGTGGTGAAAGTGAGAGTACCAAGGAAGAGTTTAGCAAAGAGGAGTCAAGTGAGGAAGAGATGTCCCTTCCGAGGATAAGAAACTTGATCCATGATGATGATGATGATCTACTGTCAATAAGGATGAAGTTCCTCAAGTAGAAGACTGGAAAGTCTATTAGTGGTTCTAGGGTGGTGGTTCGGGAGAAGGAAGTGGAGAAAAATAATAAAGAAGAGGAGTAGAAGCGAGAGAGAGAGAGAGAGAGAGAGAGAGAAGAGAGAATGAGAGAGGAATATAAGATAAGGTCACAAGCCTCAAAGGCCTCAATGGTACCTTTTATTATTGCCATTAAGGGGGACTCAATGGTTGCTACTCCTTAACTTTCCCCTTTACTGTTGGAGAGATCAGTGCTCACAGCCAACCGCAAGCCTTTATTGAGTATGGGGCAGACTAGTTAGCCCTTAAATCTGTTTAATGGATTTCTTTGGTGAGTCCTCTTCTTTTTATACTTCTTTGTTCTCTGTTTTATTTTAATATCTCATGATTAACTTGTGTTTCTTTTATTTTCGCAGTTTGTCTTTAACTACACTGTGCTATTCTATGGTCGAACTGATCTGTCAAGGAGAAACGTAGAGCAGAAGAAGCTCTGAAAACCTATGAGAAGGCTATGGCAGATGCAAAGGCGACCTTTGATTAGGAAAAAGAGCAATTGGTGAAGGAGCTTTCCAACCTCCGAGCTGCGTACAACACCGTGATCGCTGATATATTGGCCATGACTGAGGAAAATAAGGATTTTATTGCCAAGGTGGATAAGCTAGAGGGGGAAGCAGAGACCGTCCAGGAGAGAGAGTTCATTGAAGGTTGGGATACGACGTATGACAACACCCGAGTGCCAAATTGACTATCTCCGGTGAGCATGTTTCAAAAAAGGCTGGGATCAAGCATTGACTAATGCTAAGGTTATTACTGACTCCCACTTGTTCTCCCAGCAACATCCAAGCCTTAATCCTGTCGAGGTATCCCTGTCTGCTCAGCCTGATGCTCAAAATGATATGGATCCCATTAGTCCTATTATAGGAGTTACATCGAACAATCTAGTGTGGATCATCATTCCAATTGGAGGAGCTGCCTCATCTGTTGGTGGATCATAGTTCCAATTGGAGGTCGAAGACCTTGCTTTTATGGATATGGATGAGCTCTATTAAGGAATTGAAACTTCTTAAGGAATTTTCCCTATGGTATAAGTATCAGACCGTTCACCCATCTTGTGGGCGAAATCACTTTTTTAGGGATGACCGTTGGATCCCAATAGATGTTATTCCTACTCATCTTCTGGAGCCATGCCAAGAGGGCACTAAAGAAGACTTAGTTACTCATCCTGATGATGGTCGAAGAGCTCGAGTAACGGACTACCTTGATCGTCATCTTGATATAAATCTAATCATATATTTTTTATATAAAAGGTGCAGATGGTTATTTATGTTTTGAGCGTGTGCTGACTAAACATGTGTTTATCTTGTTTGTTGATTGCTTGGAATCATTGTTTGACAAAGAATACTTGATGGATCAAAACATAGTATGAATGATTAATACACATTTTTTAATCATTTTGGGCTTTTTAACTGACTAAATGATGTTGAGTTTTTTTATCCGGTGTTTGAACGTTCTCCCAGTCTAATATTCCTTAGCCATATCGGTCCATCCAGAGTACCTTTTAGGATGTGTCGTCACACTTACTTAGTCCTAAGTAGGGCAATGGCGATAATCTACCTAGTTAATGGGACATCTGCCTGAGTAGGATTTTTCAACCAACCTTGAGTTGGCCTTATTGCCTAAGGATCCCCTGTAGGCCTTTTATATTTGTTAGAGCAAATCAAGAGGCCAATTGTGTTTTCAACAAAGACTTGGGGAAGGTTAATTGTAAACCTTGCTTCATATATTTTAGATTTCCTTGTTTGGAATAAGTCTAACACACTGTTGTAACCACATGAGCTTTATTTGTTCTTAGCATGTGAGGTTCCTTGACTTGAGCAAGTTGATCAACTTGCTGTAATCCTGGAGCTCTGGTAAACTTTGAAAGGAGTATATTTCTTAGAAAAGGTGTGTATTGAGGTTCGATCAAGAGATATTAAACAACTGGGATGTTAAGAATGGGCGGTCCAATCAAACTTTATTGATTAAAATGATAAATAGAAGGCAACTTTAGTTTTTAACTAATGATGTTGAAAAATTAGAGATATAGAAGTCTAAAACTAGAACCTCATAAGCTCGAATGCATTCTAGGCCCTTGGTATCACCCCGCCTTCCAACGTTTTCAAGTGATATGCTCCCTATAGTTCGTCCCTTATTATCTTGAAAGGTCCCTCTCAATTTGGTCCCAGTTTGTTGTCTGATGGTCTTACAGCACTGCCAAGGACTTTCCTTAGGACGTAATCCCCTATTAGAAATTTTATCAGATTGACTTTTTATTTGTACTGTTTGTCCATTTATTGTTGGTAGGATGCCAACTTAACTAGTTCCAGTTCTCGCCACTCATCAGCTAAGTCAAGTTTAGTGAGTAATGCCTCATCTTTGAGGCCTTGGTCGACCAAGGTGGTTCTCATAGTAGTGAGTCATTGTTCCAATGGGATGACTACCTTCATTCAATAGGCAAGCGCGAAGGGGGTTTCTCTAGTTTCCCGCCTAGGAGTTTTACGATAAGCCCATAAAACGTGGGGTAATTCGTCTACCCAAGGCCATTTTTCTCTTTTCAGTCATTTTTTTAGTCCTTCAATCATTGTCTTGCTGGAAGCTTTAGCATGCCTATTTGTTTGGGGATATTCCATAAAACTAAAGTGATTCTTTATGCCATGGTTGTCGTAAAATCCTTGAAATAAGCTACTTTCGAACGACGTGCCATTGTCAGTAATGATCATTCTTGGTATTCTAAAGTGTGTTATGATATTCTTCCATATGAACCTCATCATATCAAAGTCCCGAATGTTAGCGAGCGGTTCTGTCTCTACCCATTTGGTGAAGTAGCCAATGCCGACCAACAGATACTTATGATTCCAAAATGTGGTAGGCAATGGCCCTATAATATCTAATCCTAACTGGGTAAAAGTCCATAGCCTAGTTAACAACTTGAGGTCACTATCAGGCTGGTGTACCATAGGGGAGTGCTTCTGTCATTTTTCACACGTGTAAACATTAATTTCAACATCCTTCTGCATGTACGGCCACCAATATCCTTCCTTGATTGCACGAAAATCCAATGATCTTCTTACTTCATGGCTCTTGCAAAGTCCTTTATGAAGTTCACTAATAACCTACTCGACATCTGCTGGGTGAATGCATTGGAGGTAGGGGATAGTGAAAGAATTTTTGTAGAGTTTTCCCTCGAGAGATAAGTAAAAGAGAGAAGCCTTGACTCTTATATGGTGCGCCGATCTTGTCTCCTGGGAGTGTGTTTCTCGGTGGATAAGTCACGATGGGATCCATCCAACTGGGTTCCCTTTTTATGTGGAGGACTTTCTCGGCTACGAATGAATGGTTGATGATCAGTTGCGTGAGGAATTCTATCTAAATGGTTCTTTTTAAATCAAAGTCAATGGCAGTGCTTAGAACTGCTAAGACATCGACATGACTGTTCTGGCTCTTGGGGAACTGCTGAACATCAACTTTATTAAACTTTTCCATAAGTCCCCTTACAACAGCGAGGTAAGGTGTCATCATATCATCCTTGGCATTTAAATCTCCACTTATCTTATTGGACACCAGCTTCGAATCTGCAAATACCCGAAGGCATTTTGACCCAAGAAATTGTGCTTTGCGCAGGTCGACGATCAGCGCTTCATATTTGGTTCATTGTTGAAAGCTTTAAATCCTAACATGATCCCCTGTTCACGCACAGTATTCTCTTGGGTGACCAATACAATGTCTATTCCTGCCCCTGGAATTGGAGGCTCCATTAACGTAAAGGGTCCACTCGATGGATTTTTCATCCTCTTTTATCGACTGCTCATTTTAGAATTGGGCAGTAGGTTGGTTTCCCGTGAACTCAGTGATAAAATTAGCTAGAACTTGCCCCTTAACTGTTATTCTTGGTTGAATGTTGATATCAAATCTTTCGAGATCAACCGACCATTTTGACAGTCGGTCAGAGAGGTCGGCTTTCCTTAGAACAACTTTGAGGGGATGTGAGGTAATCACGATAATAGAATGAGCCTTAAAGTAATTCTTAAGCTTCCTTGAGGCAACCACTAAGGTGTTACTTGCGTAGTAGACCAGGTCTTAGCCTCCCTCCTTCTCACATATCAAAGAGGATCTCATGGAATTGTCTAGAATAGGAAGGTAAAGGTACAAGGTTTCACCTTCACTTGGAATCACTAGCAAGGGTGGCTTGCTGAGGTAAGACTTGAGTTCTTCCAGGGCTTTGGAGCAGTCGTCGTTCCACACTAGGCCCTTATCTTTCTTCAACATTTGAAAAAATGGTCGACAACACTCTGAAGACTTGGAGATGAAGCGGTTAAGTGTGACGATCATGTTGGTAAGCTTCTGGATATATTTTATTATCTGAGGGGGATAGCTTTTCTAATGGCGTCGATCTGATCACGTTTTACTTCAATCCCTGTTTTGCTGACCAGATATCCTTGAAACTTTCCTGACTAGACATTTAATGAAGACTTACTAGCCTTAAGTTTAATCCGGTATTTCCTGAGGATCTTAAAGATTACTGCTAGGTCTGAGAGGTCGTCTCACTTGTGTTTGCTTTTGATGATCATGTCATCAATGTACACTCTGGCCATCCCGAGCAGCGCGGCATTTGTTCTGGGGGGAAGGTGGAGGATCCCTCATGGAATAAATGCGTCGTGATCTCACCCCCTTCTCTTCAAAAAGGTGCTTCGGTCGTCGTCGGTGTGGGGTGAATGTAAAAAGGTGGAGTCGCCAGCCTATTTTGCTCAAAATAGGTAAAAGAGAATGTTTCCACTTCCAGAGAGCGCCATTAAGGACAAAAATGATGCATACAAAACCAATAGATCGGAGGTCCAGGTGCTAAGTTATGTAATGGGAAGGTGTTAGGCACCCATCCCGCCCTTTAGGTCTCTCATGGCCAAATTTTAATATTTTTGTTTATCCCAGTGAAGTGTGTGTATGTGTTTATATAATGAAGATTGAAATGGTTCGACTCATACCATGGAAAAGATAGGGTGAGGTCGTCCACATGAATATTCCAAAATAATAATAAATGTAGAAGATAGAATATGAGAGTTCATCGCGATATTGATCTTCATTAGGAAAAGATAATACGTGTGGGATGAAACACGAACAAGAATATTATATGTATATGTATGATAATTATGGAAATGAGGGATTTTGAGAAATTCGAAAAATAAGAGAAGTTGAAAATTGGAAAATTGGACTCGAGTCTAGAATTTTAATTCGAGATTCCTATGAGCCTATAAAGGCATCAAAGACCACGTAGTTCGAATGTAGAATAGGGGTGGTGTTTATCGCATACATTCGAGCGAAATTTTATTATGTGTGTACGTGTAGAAAATGTGTTTTTGTTTTTTTGGGAAAAGTGCGATGGATAATTCCGTTCGGAATTTACGAGTGTAACCCACTTTTATTTATTTTTCTTTTTTATGGAAAATAAAGTATGTGCAATAGACTAATAATAGTGTAGATGTTAATATGTATGAACTAAAGTGAAACTAGATTACTAATCTAATGTAACTTATGCGAAAAATAAGAGATTTAAAAGAGAGGGATGAGGAATTGGACATTCCTTGGAGCTTGAGCTTGGATCTTAGATGAACTCCTTTAAATTTTAATGAATGTTGATGAGAGAGAAGGATATTTTCCAAATTGGTTGTGAAAATAATGGGTATTTAGTCTTGAATGGAACTTCTCATATGGAACTTCGCTGATTTTGAGATAATATTGCTGAGATTACTGATGTTGATGGATTTGTTGTGTGTTCTGGGAGTGTGGTCATGGCCCTTATTGATAGGCAAAAAAGGGGGTGCCTATCGTCCTACCCCAGGGGGTGCCTATCGGAGGTTCACCTTTTACATTTTGCCGATAGGCATGGTCCAGGACATGCCAATTGGCAGTCTCGTGCGGATTTTTTTGGAAAAATGATCATAGCATGCAAACTGTTCATCAGAATCACAGATGGGGCATACCGTTAGAATGATATTAAAGAGGCCTTCGAGAGTACATGGATCGTTCCCTATTTCGAGAGTTAAGTTTGGGTCAAATTTGGCTCGAAAATGCACGTTGGTCCTTTGGATGGGAGATCGTCGGATGCAAATGGATCATTCGTCCGTATGGTAAGTCAGAATCACGTATGGGGTGGACGGTTGCAAAGGTTAGGAGATGTACTTGAACATTCCAAATAGTTTCACTCGGTTCAGAAAGTTGACATTGGTCAAACGGGGCCCGAAAGTGTCGGTGACCTATAGGAGTAAAACGGATCATTCGTCCGTATCGTAGGTTAGAATTGCGCACGGGGTGGATTGTTAGAAAGGGTATTCAGTGCCCTTCGGATATTCATTCAGTCTCATTCGAGCTATAGAGTTGACATGGTCAAACGGAGTCCGGGAGCACCCGATGGCCTCTGGATAAATTTTTGGGGGAAAAATTATCGTTCGTTTGAACGGTTATGTTGTTTCATTCATGGGGAGGACCTTTGGAAAGGGGTTTTAGTGCCCTTCGAATATTCAAAGATATTTTTCTCTGATGGTGAAGTTGATTGCGGTCAACTCGGGGCCTGGGAGTGCCCGATGGCCAGTGAATCAGTTTTTGATAGTGAAATAGTCCATTCGTCCGAATCGTTATGCCGATTCGTGCATGGGGTAGACCGTTGGAAAGGGTATTCGAATCCATTCAAAATTTTAAATAGATTTTGCTCTCATAAAAGATTTGACCGAAGTCAAATAGGGCCCTGGGGCACCGATGGCCTCTAAATCGATACTCAGAGTGAGACCTAGGTTTGCGGTGGAAAAGGGGAGTGTTAGGGGTCTAACGAGAGACTAAGGGAGTCCTAAAATGTGGTGTCTATGGATTCCCTCGAAGAGTGAGCTTGGAACAAGTGGTGGACGTCGAATATAAACCACATGATGGAGGGAGTCCAATTATGTGGACCTAAAGGATGTGGATGACCGATTCAGAGGGTCGACGTCAATTTTGACCTAAAAGAGGTGAGGATCGAGGACCGAGGTTAATTATGACCTGAATGAGGTGATGATCTATGATCGAGGTCAATTATGACCTAAAAGAGTTGACGATCGAGGACCAAGGTCAATTTTAACCTAAATGATGTGATGATCCAAGACCGAGGTCAATTCTAACCTAACAGGGGTGACAACAGAGGATTGCGGTCAATTTTGACCTTACCAAGGTGATGATCCAAGATCGAGGTCAATTCTGACCTAAAAGAGGTGATGGTCGAGGACCAAGGTCAATTCTGACCGAACTGAGGTGATGATCCAAGACCGAGGTCAATTTTGACATAAGAGAGGTGATGGATGAGGATTGAGGTCAATTCTGACCTAACCGAGGTGACAACCTAAGATAGAGGTCAATTCTGACCTAAGAGAGGTGACAACCGAGGATCGATGTCAATTCGGACCTAACTGAGGTCAAGATCCAAGACCAAGGTCAATTCTGACCTAAAAGAGGTGATGACCACGGACTGAGGTTAATTCCGACCTAAATGAGGTGATGATCCAAGACTGAGGTCAATTTTGACATAAAAGAGATAACGTTCGAGGATTGAGGTCAATTTTAACCTAACTGAGGTGACGATCTAAGACCGAGGTCAATTCTTACCTAAGAGAGTTGACGATCGAGGACCGAGGTCAATTTTAACCTAAGTCAGATGACTATCTAAGACTGAGATCAATTATGACCATAAGGAGGTGATGACCAAGGATCGAGGTCAATTTTGACTGAAAATAGATGATGACCGAGGACCGAAGTCAATTCTGACCTAACTGAGGTGATGATCCAAGCCCGAGGTCAATTATATCCCAAGATAGGTGACGAATGAGGAATGAGGTCAAGTCTGACCTAACTGAGGTGAGGATCCAAGGTCGAGGTCAATTCTGACCTAAAATTAGTGATAATTGAGGACCAAGGACAATTCTGACCTAACTAAGGTGATGATTCGAGACTGAGGTCAATTCTGACCTAACCAAGGTGATGATCCAAGACTGAGATTAATTCTGACCTAACTGAGGTGACGACCAAAGACCAAGGTCAATTCTGACCTAACTGAGGTGACGATCCAAGACTGAGGTTAGTTCTGACCTAAATGAGGTGACAACGAAGGATCGAGGTCAACTCTGACCTAACTAAGGTGATGATCCAAAACTGAGGTTAATTCTTACCTAAGAAAGGTGACGAACAAGGACCGAGGTCAATTCTGACCTAATTGAGGCGACGATCCAAGACCGAGGTCAATTCTAACCTAAAATAGTTATACATTTCCTTCAGGAAATTTAGGGACTCCATTGGGGATGAGGATTGAATTTTAGATTCCGTTAGGGAATAGTGAATGATCTGAGGATTGTAGCTGGGGAAAATTTGGAGTGTCCTTTGTAGATGTTATTGGGGATAATGATTCTCTAAAATTCCACTAGGGTGTAAAAAAGGTTTTCCTTGGTGAACAAGGTTATATGATTAATTTGGCAATTTTAGGAATTTTTCGGGAATTGTTCAGAATTTTTTGGTTTTTTTTTACATTTTGTAAAAAATTTTAAAGGGTGTGGCGCCTGGCATAGATGGAGGTGTGCCAATAGTCATTGGCATGGACTTTTGGGGTACCTTGAGAAGGTCAAAGGATTAGTGCCAATCGGTGGGTGGAGGGGACTGCCGATCGGCATGACCCTTAGCCTCCTGTAAAAAGGGAGCGGGTCCTCCTCATTTTGCACAGCTTTCTGGCTTCTTTTCTTTTGCTATAAACTCATGCAAATCGTCCTAGTGTCCTAAATGGCAGACTTATCAAGCAATGCGACCCATATGCCATGGCTTAATGCCGACGACTAGGCAGGTTTAGAGTGGAGGGCTAGGGTGTCCCTTGCATTGGGTAGCGATAATTCTTTTAACTCGTTTGAGCCGGTGGCGGATGATCAGAATCTTCTGCATGAGCCTTCGCGTTATCTCTCTTCGAGTGTGGTGAACCCTGGTGGCTAAGTAAGTATTGCACGACTCTTGGTATTCCTTTCTTCTTTTCTTGACAAGATTCCTTTATTTCTTGAATCTGATAAGGATTTTCCTCATTTTTTTTATAGACTGACATCTCCATATCGGCTATTCATGCTTCAGGTACGACAGGGGTCAAGGACGTTTGGGAGAACCTTTCTGATGTGGTGCGCTGGATGGTGTCCTATGTTAGGTTTGGGAGGATAACATCGATTTGAGATGAGACACCCCGCTCCACTTCGATTTTATGTGCATTGGGAGAGAGGTGGTGTAACACTACCCACACCTTTCATTTTGGCTTCGAGGAGATGACGGTGACTCCTATTGATGTTTAGTACTTGATGGGGCTGGATTGTGAAGGTTACCAGATTTAGGTGGATAGGACGCTGAGGGTGATGTCGGAGGTGGTGATGGCGGATCTGGGTGACATGGAGAGGGTGGTTTCTGGAGATTCCCTCCGCTTGTGTACTTTCATGCAGCTTTTGCTAAGGAGGAGGGTTGATGAGCATGACGGGTAGCAGGTGCGTCAAATGGACTGTTTGTTTATCTTGCTGGTGTTGGGAGGTTTTTTTGTGATGACGAGTGGCGACGTCGTCCACTTGTGGTTTCTGCCATCTCTGAGGGTGTTTTCGAACATCCGCTTCTATGATTGGGGGAGCCTGAATTTTGCGACACTTTATTATTCTTTGGATGCATTTAGCCGGTGCTGCCAGATAACTTTCACTAGGATCACGTATCTTCTCCATGTATTCTTTATTTTGCGCATTTTCCTTTATGCATTCACATTTTCCATTCATGCCCTTCTTTTTTCATTTCTTGAATGCTGATCATTGTCCTTTGTAAACGTGGTTCTATGAGGTGATTGGGTTGAACACCCAACTGATTTCTTTAAAGGATGACTCCGTGGGGATCTTCTGTCAGATGTTCTGGTGGCGGAGGTCCAACCGAGAGTTGAAGAAGAATCTTTCTTTAGAGATAGTGCATCAGGTCTTGAATGGCCTGATGAGTGAACTACTAAGCATTCTTTTGTCTTAAGACTGTTATTTTCCTTTGGTAATATTTTATTGACATTTATCCTTCGCTTTTACTGGGGATTCGCTGATGACCTTTTATCCTTGGGGGACGACTATTCAGCACACCGGGGTGATGGGTGGACATGTGCAAATGTGGCACCGGTTATCGCATGATTTTGGCTACTCCTAGTATCTTGGGGAGAGGGTAGTCCGACTGATCGTGGAGGACAAGGTTTTGGTGTCGCCGGTGAAGCGCCTTATGTTCATGAGGCACATACGGGAGATACCTAATGATGCTCGGGTGGCTGCGATGATGGTAGAGCCATATCCACTATACACTGACATAGTGGTGATGTACGATTATTTGGACTTCGTCTCGAGTTAGATGATTCCCCCTAGCATATATGATGTGATTCCTCTCCCTAAGGCGGGATCGAGTCGGCAGGTGGGGTCCTCTCATAGTGCAGGTGGTGCGTCCACGTTAGGGGAGGCAATGATGACATCAGGGCGTTCTTTTGTGCAGCTTTATTCCCTAGTTACAACCTTCGGCGAGCTGATGGGGGATCGGTGCATTTACAGTATCATCCTCACACGATCAACCTAGAGGAGTTGGGCCTGACGGAGGAGCTTGCAGTACATCTTTTTTTATTTCCTTGATTTCTTTCTCTTTCCTCATGCTTGAATGATTTGATCTTTTCCATTCTTCATCGCAGCATATCAGTGTTGCGACCACCTGGATGAAGGACATCAAGGACTGGATATCTTCGGCGACTGCTTATATTCATGAGGTGGTTCCGGTCCCTTTTTTCTTGGTGTCATCTGCCTCATTCGGGGAAGGGTCTGGCTCTGGAAGTGTGGGCACGTCGTCTCTTCGCAAGGGGAAGAGGGTGCGCCGTAGGATAGGGGATCTTAGAGAGAGAGAAGAGATACAGGGAGAAAGAGGGTTCGGGTTGAGTCCCATTATTTTCCTGTGTTTTCTTTCCCTGAAAAATTTTAATGTAATACAACAAAATTTGTGCAAATGAAGATTGAAATTTTTTGTTAGTTTTCTTTGATTTAGTGATTAATGCACATGCTCTTTTTACTTTGCTGTTGAGACCATAAAAAGAATTTTGAAAATTGATTTAAGATGTATTTTATTTAAAATTAGATTACTAAAAGTACAAGTATAAAGAAAGTTCAAAATTTCCTTAAGATAAAAATTATTTTTATTGGTTTTTCAATTTTGACAAAAGAGGAAAAAGGGAATTTTTCCAGAATAGGGGGTTGCCGATCGGCATGACCCCTGTCCTTTCTATCGGCATATCAGTCCAGCAAAATCAATCCAAGGCTTTGATTTCACTTTCTTCAATTTCTTGGTACTTGGTGGGACAAGTTTTACTCCGATTTCTACAGGGTTCCTTGTTCTTGCGTGAGAGTTTCCAAATATAAAAAAGGGTGTGAATGGGCCTTCCTCCTCACATTTTTTTTTCACATTCTTACATTCTTACATTCTTATTATCTTTTTTCAATATGTCTCTCCCTAGTAGTATTTATTTCACCAACTATCTCAAAGCCTTGGAAGCAATGTATTCTTTTAATGTCGATAATTATGCTTTCCACATGCGGCGAGTCTCTTTGTGGCGCAATCGGCCCATTGATTAGAACATGCTGATGGGGGTTGTCGAGTTTTATTATCCTGAGGATCATGTATTCCGCTTCAGGTTGGATGAGATTTATCCTACCTACGAGGAATTTTCTTCTATGCTGGGGATAAATCCTAGCGTTTCTACGGCTGTGCTTGAGTTTTCTCGTTCTCTAAGGGAATTGTTGGATGGGCTTCTTTATACTTCGCCTACGGTAGCTAGGCCATTGGTTACTGGGGGAATAATTTCCTTTCTGGCAGTGCAGCAGTCTATGCATTAGCAAGACGTGGGTGATGATGGATATGTCGATGACGTCATCCTAAGCCTTGTTTCAAAAGTTTTGTTAGTGGTATGGGAGATGCTTGTTGACCCATAACTGGTGGCTATTTTTTCCTCTATGTCTTATCACCATAATCCTGCGGCGGTGATACTGGCAGAGACCTTGAATGGTATAGATGCCTGGTGGGAGGGTCGTTCTGACTTTCTGAGGTGTAGCCCTATAATGTTATTTAGGTGGATGTAATAGAGGTTTTATATCGCGGTCCCACCTGAGTATCCTTTTTCGGCGGTGCCAAATTTATTCTTGAGCTATTTCATTAGTGTAAGCCTGGACATTAAGAATTGGAGGAACTAGTTTGTAGAGCATGAGAATCAAGGCTTACGCTGGATTGTGCCTTGGGGGGATATACTTCCCATTCTGAAACTCGGGGAGTATTAATATGTCCGGTTAGTAGGCCTCAGGGAGACCTCTTTCTACTTTCCCTTGTGGTTGTTGCCCCAATTGTGGTTGGGAGCAAATTATGCCGCCACACACACCGAACTCCTTTCATGTGGAGGACCTGATAGAGCGTATGCGCATGCGGCTTGGTTCTCTGTGGAATAATCTTTGTCCGTCAACCCATCCTTCTCAGTCTATTGGGAGAGTCTGTCATGTCTTTGGGGGCTACATGAAGTGGTTGTGGAAGAAGGTAGTGGCCAGGATGTTGGTTGTGGAGACTGGTCATAAGTGGTTTGCCATATCTGACACTGTGGAGGGAGGTATTATGGTCTTCCCCAAGCTAGTCCGGGATTATTGCACTATGGAGTGTCTGCTATACTCCATTCTGGCAGGGGAGGTTTGGGGATCCCAGGATGCAGGTGATGATGGTTTTGGTTCCTCTGGCAGCTGTGGGTAGGGCTTTGGGAAGCCTTTTATAATAGGTGTGGTTTTGTGCTTTGTGGGAATAATTGTGGGGTGATTTTCAGGAGTAATGGGGGCTTGTTATTATCTCATTTTTTAGTAGGTGTATTACTGGCAAGGGAATTCGTTTGACTTCTTACGCCAATGTAATCGTATGAAAATTTTAGATAATGAAATAAATATTTTTTTTATCATCTAGTTGTGCCTATTGATGACTTCTTGAATTTTGAATTATCATTACCAATAGCTAAGGCATACATAATCCTTTTATTCATGTATTTGTTAAAATGAACTGTCGTTCTCGAGGATAAGAAAATAAAAGCATTTTGTGAAAAAGGGGGCCACGCTCATGCGAAATGATGAGCTGCCTACGTACCTCAAAG
Source organism: Sambucus nigra (assembly GCA_949130495.1). Taxonomy (NCBI): domain Eukaryota; kingdom Viridiplantae; phylum Streptophyta; class Magnoliopsida; order Dipsacales; family Adoxaceae; genus Sambucus; species Sambucus nigra. Next base: position 328,125,446 of record OX422217.1, on the reverse strand, counting down.
GTGTTTTTTTTAATTTTAAATTAATTTTTGAAAATGTTTTTAGAGGTTCAGGCCCACGTAGTTCTAGGTAGGGGGAAATGAAGATAGATTTTTTTTTAAGAATAGAATGGATATGAGAAGAGTCGTAGCACAGCGAGATTTCAGACTATGGGTAGAATTTCTTGAGACGGTCCAGGGTGAATGGATACGCTATTTCTTCTCCGTTGAGGTTTGTGAGCACAGCGGCAGTGCCCGACATGATCTTCTTCACAATGTAGGGGTCTCTCCAATTGGGATTAATTTCCCCCTGGGGTCCTAGATGGGATCTACTATTTCTTTAGGGGCTAAAGCCCTTTCTCAGACACCGCGGTCCTTGACTCTCTTATTGAAGGATCGCTTTTTACGGCGATGGTACCCTTGTACGTGATATAGAGCCTTCAATCTACCCTCTCTAAGAGGGACATGTCGTCAAGATGGCTTTGGTGCTAGTATTCCTCGTTGACTTTGCTTTCAAGCATGATGCGCAACGAAGGTATTTCCAGCTCCATGAGTAGGACTGTTTCCATGCCATAGAGTAGAGAGTAAGGGGTATCCCCAGTAGAGGTTTAGACTGAAGTGCAGTATCCCCAGAGGGTGCAAGGGATCCTGTCGACCCAATCTCGATAACTCTGGGTCATCTAGCTCATGATGGCTTTGAGATTCTTATTGGATGCTTCGACTGCCCCGTTGGTTTGAGGTCGGTATATAGAGGATTTTTGTATCTTAATTCCATAATCGTCGACCACTTATGTAACTTTTGCCTCAAAATGTAACCCGTTGTCTGATACCAGCTCGTGTGGGACCCCATATCGGCAGATGATATTCTTTTTTACAAATTTGGCCATTTTCTTGTCATTCAAAACTATGTATGACTCGACTTCGACCCATTTAGTGAAGTAGTCAATGGCGACTAGGCTGAACTCATTCCCATTGGATGATTTTGGTGTAAATTTCCCTATGATGTTGATGCTCTATGTGAAAGAAGGCCAGGGAGAAGTCATGTTGTACAATTCTTGCGGAGGCAGATGTTGTGGGTTGGAGAACTATTGGCATTTGAAACATCTTCAAATGTAGGTTTTGTAGTCCTAAGCCATTGTAGTCCAGTATTATCCCCGTCGAATGACCTTTTTAGTGAGTATATGGTCGTTCATATTGGGTTCGCATTCCTCGTTGTGGATTTTTTCAATGTCAGCCCCTGCGATGCAGTGTAAATAGGTTCCATCGAAGTGTTTCTTAAATAGTGATTTATCACAAACAATGTACTAGGCGACCAGTGTATAGAGAGTTGCTCGATATTTCTTATCAAATCCTCAGGTATACCTACCGTGTTTGAGGAGGTTCCAAATATCATAGTACCACCATCAGGATATTTTGGGTTCTTCTTCCGTGTTGAGCTTAGTAGTATTGGGTTGGTTTGTCTTATTTTTGGACAAGGAAAAGTAACATGGTTATTCCTTCGGAAATGCCAATCATAGAGGGTAAGGTGGCAAGGGCGTCAATTAGGTTGTTTTTCGCTCGGGGTAGAAAGTGGAAGGTGATTTCTTTGAATTGGGAAACTAGTTATTCAAGGTGGGCATGGAAGGGTAAGAGTTTCTCGTCCTTAACTTTCCATTTCCTGATTACTTATTCGGTAGTGAGGGATGAATTCCCGTAGACATCAAGGTATCGAATTCTTTTCTTGAGGTCAACTTTGAGGCCTACCGTGCACGCCTCATATTCAGTCATGTTGTTAATGAAGAGGAAATCCAATTTGATGGCAATGGGATTGTGGGAGTCATCAGGGGAAATCAGGAGGATTCCAATGCCATATCCTTTTTTGTTGGTAGCACCATCGAAAAACATTTGCCATCGAAGATATTCTTGGGAGGCGTAAAGGATATTCTCGTCTGGGAGTTCAAAAATCTAGACATCGGTTTCTTTCATCGAGTAGTTAGCAAGGTAGTCAGAAATGTCTCTTCCTTTAATGGCTTTCTGTGTGACATAATTAATATCAAACTGAGTTAGGAGCATCAGTCAACGGGTCATTCGATTTTATAGGGAGGGCTTCTCGAGTAGGTACTTGATGGGATCCATTCAAGATACGAGTTTGATGAGGAAGGCGAGCATGTAATGTCATAAATTTTGGGTAACCCAGATAATAGCGACACATGCTTTTTTCCAAGGCAGTGTAGTTAACTTCATAATCGGATAATTTTTTACTATTATAGTAATTGGCTTTCTCCTTGCAGGTTAATCAAGGTATTGAGCTAGCAGAGCCCCGATTGCCGTATCGGTCATGGTTAGGTATAAGAGTAAGGGAAGGCCAGGCTACGGTGGCATGAACACCAAAAATCGGGTTAAGTATTACTTAAACCGATCAAAGAATTCTTGGCAAGCTTCATTCTAGACCTTGGTTGAATCCTTTCAGAGGAGTTTGAAGATGAGTTCAGAGATGGAAGTCAATTGGCTGATGAATCGACGGATGTACTGTAATCTGCCAAGGAATCCTCTGGCCTCTTTCTCCATTTGGGTAGGTAGCATCTCAAGTATGGATTTTAGCTTAGCAAGATCTGATTCTATCCCTTTCTCACTAACCATGAATCCTACGCTTTTTTCTTTGGTAATGCCAAAGACACATTTCTGTGGGTTAAGCCGCATTTGGTACTCTCCAAGTCGATCAAAGAATTTTCAAAGAGCGAGAACATGACCTTCTCTAGTCTTATACTTGATAATCATGTTATCTACATAGGCCTCGACTTCCTTATGTATCAAATCATGCATAATGGTTGTGTCAGCCCTTTGATAGGTAGCCCCTGCATTTTTTAGACCAAATGGCATGACAGTGTAGCAAAAGGTTCCCCAAGGGATGATGAATGTGATTTTCTCTTGATGATAAGGGTGCATCTTGATCTGATTATATCTGACAAACCCGTCGATGAATGACTTGAGACCGTGGATGGATGTGTTGTCCATAATCATATCGATGTTGGGTAGCGGGTAATCAGCCTTCGGAGATGACTTTTTCAAGTCTCGGTTGTCGACACACATGCGAATCTTCCCTCCTGATTTCGGCACGGGTACAATATTGGCTAGCCATATGGGATACTTAATCACGCAAATCAACCCACATTCAGTTGCTTGACTACTTTTCCTTTGACTTTGAGTGACCATTTGGTTTGGAGCTTTCACAACTTTTGTTTGACTAGTTTATATTATGTGAGAGTTGGAATCTCATGATGTGTTATCTAAGGGTCAATGTTGGGCATATCATCGTAGGACCATGTGAAAACATCCACGAATTCCTTCAGTAGTTCTTTGAGTTGCGTACGCTCATGCTCATCAAGGGTATCCCCTATCCTAATCTCACACATTTGGCTACTAGAACCGAGATTAATAACGACACTTTCATCTTCATTAACTTGAACGCGATTATGTTTTTTGTTATTATCCTGATTTAGATCAGTTAAGAATTGTTCATTTACAAATTCATCATCATCAAGGGTTTTATTAGAATCAAGACAATTAATGTAAGGCACAACAAGATACTCAAAAAGTAAGGATGTAATTTTATAAATGTTCGGGATAGAATCTAGGAATTTTCTATTTATCTTAGATCACAGTATGTATGTCTGATAACACTACATTCTGTATATCATCACGATCATCCACGACAGCCTTGATCCGAATCCATGCATCCACCATCTTCACATGTGTATCATGCTACATGCGACGTGCTGCTCAACGGTTCCCACTACTCCACGGCACGTTATTGGTAAAATGGTTTATTGGAGTTGTAATATTTGCATAAATATTTAGGAATGTTTTAAAAAATATTTTTCGCAGTTTGATTATTTTTAACTAAAAAGAAGAAAAATTTCTAAGTGTAGAAGCGTACTTTTCTTGGTCGTCGAGCTCGTTCAAATGACATCGCTCTGTCGTTCAAGCGACATGAGGATGTCGCGTGATCTCATTCGAGCGACATGGCTATGTTGTTCGAGTGACGGTGCCGCCTCGATTTTCGTATAAATATTTATTCCCATTTTGCATATTTTTCCAAGTCTTTTTCGATCATGTTTCTTGGATTTACAGCCCAAAAAATAGACTTTTAAGTATTTAAGGTTTTATGCCTTGTTATTCACAAAAACATTCATAAATATGTTTGTGAATCATTAAACCTTCAAAGGATCGTTTTTACTCATCTAGAGTAACTTGTGAAGAAGCCGACTCTTTTTCATTGCTTCCCATCTTGAGTTCTTGCGGGATATTCCAGCCAACGACATTGAAACCGACGCCTGAGGGTATTTCGTATGTCACTCATATTTTCAGTGTAATCCGTGTAAACCGTTCTTTACAAATTATAGTGAAAATAAAAAAAAAAAGTTTTGCCCCTTTGGGTGATTTTCCCTCATTTGTGTGTTTGTTTTTGATTGGATGTTCTTGAATGATAATATTGTCTTCAATCACACCTCGATGCATGTTTTAGGATTTAATTGAAAAAATTGAGTTTAATTAAATAATTTCTTCATTTGAACAAAAGCGCACTCTCAAATTGGTATCAGAGCCAATTATAAAATTATACCGTGTAATTTTCAGCAAAATTTTTCTAAAGATATAAATTTTTTGAAAAATTGTTTTTTGAAAAAAAAAAGGCGTGTTGAAAATGGAGAAATTATACAATAAAATGCCAGTTTTTGACGGGACAGATTATGCTTACTGGAAAGCCCGTATGCAATCTGCTCTAAAAGCTATAGATGAAAGAGTTTGGGTTTTGGTTGAAAGAGGGTGGACACCTCCCTCCATCACTATTGACAATGTGACTAATTTAAAATATGTGACTGCATGGACTGAAGAAGAATTTAAATGGTTAGCTTTTAACTCTAAGGGTCTTAGTGCTATTTATGGATCTGTCACACCTAACGAGTTCCAACGGATAATTACGTGTACCACGTCAAAAGAGGCATGGGATGTTTTACAACTTACCCAAATGTCGTGAAAGAATCAAAATTGCAAAACATAACAACGCAATTTGAAACTATCACCATGCTTGAGTCTAAATGTTTTGATGAATTCTATGGTAGATTACCTGATATTGTAAACACTAGCTTTAATCTCGGGGAACACATTCCTAATGCTAGCGTTGTTAAAAATATTCTAAGATCACTACCTAAGGGTTTTATCCATAAAGTGACTGTGCTAGATTCTATGGGTAATTTAAATACAATTAAATTAGAGGAATTAGTAGGAGACTTACAAACATATGAAATTGATATGTTCCCTAAATCTGTCAAGGCTAAAGATAAGGGAATTACACTTAATGCCCAGGATAGGAAGAGTGAGGGGTCGACAAGAAAGAGGGTAGAGTCATCTACAAAAAGGGAGATAGAAACGTCTCATTCCGAGTGTGATCTTGATTTAGATGATTTGGCCATGTTTGCAAAAAATTTCAAGAAAATTCTCAATTTCAAGAAAAATGGAAAGTTCAAAGATAAAATGATTTTTGAGAAAATTAAGTTTGAAAAGAAAAATGAAAAATATTTTAAAGACCCTCCTATGAAAGACGGTGGGACATGTTATGAGTGCGAAAGTAAGGGTAATAGAGCTTTTGAGTGTGCTATTAAGCTGAACAGACTTGCCAAAGAAAAGGGCAAAGTTATCCTTAATGCTACCCTTAGTGACGACAGTGAGGTCAAGTCGGTGGACTTCTGAGATGAGTTATCGCATTAGTGTAAATTCACTACATTCATGGCTAGTCATGTCAATAGCTCTAGTGATCCTCATGATGATGAGGATGATACTTCAGAGGGACACCTCGATAATTAGAACAAAGTGAGTGAGGGGGAGGCTGCTGCAAGTGAGAACGAGAGTAATCTTCAACGCGCCTACGGAGAGTTATATACTGAGTCATTTAAAACCAAAAAGCGTAACAAAGCGTTAGTTCTTAGGATCACTGCTTTAAAGGAAGATTTAGAAGAAGCGAGAGAGAGAGAGAGAGAGAGTCCTCCACTTGAACTACCTTGAGAGAGAGAGAGAGAGAGAGAGAGAGAGAGAGAGAGTCTGCCTGTGTTGAGAGAGAAAGTCAGTTTAGAGAAAGAGATAGACTGTTTGGAGATAGAGAGAGAGGTGTTTTGAGAAAGAGAAAGGGGACTTGACTAATCAAGTGGCTAGTCTTATGAGTGAGCTCCATTCCTCCCTGGAGACTCAAAATAAACTTTAAGCCCTTGTATCCCAACTTACTCATGATCTTGATAGAGCACGAGAAGTCAAGGTTCAAATCGAGGACAGATCTGAAAAGATGGGAAAGATTCTCCTTGGTCCTGCTTTAGGTTTTGGTGATAGGCAGGGAATAGGTTTTGATGGTGCCTCCACGTCCCAAATAGCACCTGGACTAGTTCCTGAGTTTACTACAACTCCGTATAGCCATCATATAAAACCACGAAGGAGAATTAGACCAAGAAAAACAAACCAAGGTCCGCCTAAGGTTGTGTTATTTTGCACGTACTGCAAAAGAAAAGTCCACCTGAGAGAGTATTGCTATAGTTTGGGTCGGACTTCACGTACATAGGCTCCACCACATCGTACTAATGATTTTACTAGTCTGAGATAGCGTGTTGAGTTTTTAGCCACCACATCACAGAGTTTAATGGAGGAATTCCGACGAATGACTTTGTCGTTAGTGAATGCTTCCTCAATCCCTGCTAAAACAAACCACAACAAGGGTAAACAAAAGGTTACCACTTCTTGGGACCTAAGAAAGACGAAAAGTCCCTTGTTGTTCATGTCGCTCTCAAAGCACAAAATACCTCACATTGGTATTTCGATAGTGGGTGCTCCAGACATATGACCAGTGATGTCTTATTTTTTACCTACCTAAAGGATTATAATGAATGTAGAGTCACCTTTGGATACGGGAGCAAGTCTAGTATCGTAGGACGAGGTACAACAGAGTTACCAGGATTTCCTAAGGTAGAGAATGTTTTGTACATCAAAGGTTTAAAAGCAAACCTTCTCAGCATTATCCAGCTGTGTGATACTGACTTTGTCGTAAAGTATGGCCGGGATGCATGTAATGTCTATAATAAAGCCGGTAAACTTTTAGTGCAAGGGGTTAGGACAGAGGATAATTGCTATGGGATTTTGCCCAAGTCCTCACTTATCTGTAACATCGCCACGATCACTCCTATGGATCTATGGCACCAACGTCTAGGTCACATGAACTTTAGAGATTTGACACGATTAGCTAAAAAAGAACTAGTACGTGGCTTACCAACACTTGGAAAGATAACTTCCATGATTTTTGGACCCTCTCAGTTGGGAAAGAAAATCCGTAGCCCCCACAGGAAGTTGAATTCCATTACCACTTCACGAGTACTTGAGTTGATACACATGGATCCCATGGGTTCTACTCGTACAGAGAGTCTAGGTGGTAAGAGGTACATCCTAGTGATGGTAGATGATTTCTCCAGACATTGGATTATAGATTTTTTGAGAGAGAAATTCGATGTTGTTGAGTTTCTGAAGACTAAGTGTCGTGTCCTACAAAACCAACACGGTATCACTATCAACAAAATGTGTAGTGACAACGACACTGAATTTACGAAGCAAAAAGTAGATCTTTACTGTGATAGTCTAGGAATAAAATATGAGTTTTCTATTATGAATACTCCTCAGCAAAATGGGATTATTGAGAGAAAGAACAGGACGATTCAAGAAATGGCTACATCTATGCTTCTAGGTCGTAAAGAAGTGTCTACTTCAATCCATACGGTGAATAGGGTTTACCTTTGCCCACACACACTTAAAATGCCCTATGAATTGTGGACTGGAAAGAAGCCCAACCTTGCATATTTCCATGTTTTTGGGAGTAAATTCTACATCCTACGGGATAGAGATCAATTAGTAAAGTTCGACTCTAGAAGTGATGAGGGAATATTGCTAGGATATTCATCAAATAGTAGAGCATACCGGGTTTTTAACCTGAAGATCTCTAATGTGATGGAGTCAATAAACGTTACTATGCAAGATGATGAACCATCGACGTTTGTTGACTCCACCCATTTCAGTGAGGATGACACACTCCTTTTTTATGATCCCACTGTGTCTCCCACATCCAGGGTGGACCCTACTCCTGTTCTAGGGGACACACCTACTTGGGTTTGAAAGAGTTATGATCCTTCCGCCATTGTTGGCAATCCCACTTTAGGGATCAAGACTCGTTCTCAGCTAGAGAATGTTGTTAGCCATGTCTTCTACACATCTAAATTCGAGCCCAACAATCACAAAGAATCACTCAAGGATGAACACTGGATATTTTCTATACAGGAAGAGTTGCTTCAATTTAAAAAGAACAATGTCTAGGAACTTGTCCCCTTACCTAGTAAGACGAATGTGATAGGTACCAGGTCGATTTTCAAGAATAAAATGGATGAAAATGGTACCATAATCATAAACAAGGCTAGGTTGGTCGCATAAGGCTACACATAGATACAAGGTGTAAACTTTGGGGAAACATTTGCTCCTATTGTGAGGCTTGAGTCGATACGCTTACTACTCGCCATCACATGTCATCTATGCTTTAAGCTATATCATATGGATGTCAAGAGTGCCTTTCTAAATGTCATTCTATACGAGGAGGTTTACGTGGAACAACCAAAACGGTTTGAAGACCCTAAGTACCCCGAGCACGTCTACTATCTGAGGAAAGGCTTGTATGGTTTGAAGTGTAAAGACACAACTTTCCAATTGAGTCCATATATTGTTTTAGCTCAATTCCGGACAAAAACATTTATTCATAGGATTGTATTTAATTGTAATATTCTCAAGCCTATGAAGAGTTTGTTGAAAACGTAGCGGAAAAGAGTATAAAGCTTCATCAATATGCCGGTTTGCGTGCCTCATTTCTACATCATCAACTATGGTTCCATGCTCCCAAGGTATGAATGCAATATTATATATATAGGATCTAGGAACAAGTTTAATTAGGTGTTAAGCTTAATTAAAACTGTGTTTTATTTTTAGAAAGAATTAATTAAAACTTTAAAATAAGTTTATAAAGTTCTCTGGCCTAAAATGAAATTTTCCAAACTTTTTGGAAGTTCGTACGATATGTCATTCGAACGAAATTGTCGTTCGAACCAGATGTCGTTCGGATGAGATTGCCAACGACTTCCCATTAAGGCATACTGGAACTTCGTTCGAAATGTCGTTCGAACGAGATTGTCGTTCTAACAAGATTTCCAACGAGTTTCTAATGAGTTCATACTGGAACTTCGTTAGAAGACTCATTCGAACAAGAATGTCGTTCGAACGAAATGTCGTTGGAACGAGACGCCAGGCGGGAACAGTTTTTGGCAGTTTTAAGCAGTTTTTTCACCCTCTTCCCCACTTGGTTCTTAACCAACTTTTCACAGCATAACCATGTGCGGGAATCACTTTTGATATGTAATATTTTTCATATCCTACTAACTCCAAGAGAGTGTTTTGAGAGTAAAATCAAAGAGGTAAAAAGATCATGTTTTGAGTGAGTTTTTCTCAAAGAGAAAAATATACACCACTCAAGTTTACACCCAAATTAGTTTCTTCCAAGTTCCCATATTCATATATCTTGCTTGGAGTTTAGCACCGGGTTCATCTCTTCCGTTAAAAGAGAGGTTTCAGTTTTTTCTTCTACATCCCATAAATAAAGAAGAAGAATTTATTGCAGCATTACCCACTTGGATAAAGGCTCCTTGCTCGGGTGACGGTGACCATATAAAGTCCGATCGGTGGATTCCGAGACCGCCGTGGAGCTCCAAGGTTATCCTCTAGGAAGAGGTATCTATAAGAAGAAGCATCGGGGCTTGAGAGGGATCGAGTCATGTGTTGTAAGCCTTCCTGTCTTGTATTTGTAAATTCCGTACTTAGTGGATTTGTGGCTAGGGCCGTTCGAGGTTGTTTCCCGTCTTGGGTTTTTCCTCATACATCCGGCGTAGTGGATTGATTGTTTATTTTATCTTTTGTAAAATCACCTACAACACATGCTTAGGTAAAAAGGTAAAAATTGGTTTAATTTAGTCTCTACGTGTTTAATTTGGGTAATGTGTAGTTAACTTGGTTTAAGTGAAAATGATTTTAATGCGTTAATTTAATTTCACTCGGTTTAATTTTAATTTGTTTAAGAAAATTAAAATTTGGTAATTCGTTTGTTTGTGAACCATCACACTTCTTTACGCTTCCTCATCTTGATTATATATAAAAGGAAATAATATTTTAATTGAGAAAATTAAAATCGGGGGCCAAACGCACCTGACAAATTGGTATCAGAGCCAAAGCGAAAAATTATTCCGTTAAAGATCCTCTAAATAATTTTTGACTAAAATGGAATTTTTCCCATTTTCAAAATTTTCTATTTTTGATGGTTCTAACTACGTGTATTGGAAAGCGCGAATGAAATCGTCACTTAAATATATCGATGAAAGGTTTTGGATGTCTGTAGTTAACGGGTGGTCTCCACCAACTCATTTAGTTGAAAATGAACGTGTTCCCAAGCCGACCGATAGATGGACTGAGAGTGAGTTTAAACTTTCTAATATTGAATCCCGTGGTTTGAATGCCTTGTTTAGCATTGTCACACCGGATGAATTCCGACGTATTATGACGTGTGAAACCGCTAAAGAAGGTTGGGATATTTTACAACTAACTCATGAAGGAACTAGTGTCATTAAAGCTTCGAAACTCCAAAACCTCACCACTCAATTTGAAACTATCAAAATGAACGATAATGAAACTTTTGATGAATTTTATGCTAGACTTTCCGATATTGTCAATTCATCTTTTAATTTGGGAGAGAAAATACCCGACAACCAAGTTGTAAAGAAAATTTTAAGGTCCCTACCCGATAGATTTATTCCAAAAGTGACCGTTTTTAATTCTTTATCAACTTTAGCCTCTACGAAATTAGAAGAGCTTGTAGGTGATTTACAAACCTATGAACTAGATATGTTTCCCTCTAAAACTGAAAAGAAAATTGAAAAGGGTGTTGCTTTAAAATCCCGGAAAGAGGTCAAACAAGTAGTAGAGAGAGAGAGTGATAGTGATACGGAAGATATGGCTTTGTTTGCTCGTAAATTTAGAAAATTTCTTAAATTTAACAAAGATAAATTTAAAAATGATTTTAAGAAATTTGAAACTTCTAAGCATGACAAAGCCGAGAAGATCCCTAAAGCCGAGAAGATCCCTAAACCTATTAATAAAAATTTAAATAGGGACGAGTCTAATAGGTGTTTTGGTTGTGAGGGTTATGGCCATAGGGCTTCTGAGTGCCCCACTAAACTAAGGAAAGAGGGTAAACGACCCATTGCATATAATGCGACCCTTAGTGATAGTGATAAGTAAGAGTGACTCGATTCCCCCACTAAGCCTAATTTTGTGGCTTTTATGGCTAGTCATGTGAGTGATAGTGAGAACTCATCGAATTATGAAACGTTAACACATGACACTTCCAAGGTCATTGTTTATGATTCTCTTATTTTTAATGATAGTGAGAGTGGATAAGAAAGAGAGAGTGAAAATGAAGAAGAGGTTAATGTGAGTGAACTTCAAAATGTTTTTCAAGAACTTTTTAACGAATCTATTAGATTGAAAAGAGCTAATTTGAAGTTAGAAGCTAATTTAAAAGAGCATGTCAAGGTCATTGATAATAGCATGTTGGTAGAAGACCTTAAGACACGTGAGAGGACTCTTCTAGAGAAGCTTGAATATATAGAAGGCGAGAGAGATAGCCTTAGGGATTTAATGGAATCCTTGAAAAATGAGCTTCTTGCTTTTGAAGAGCAAAATGTTTTATTAGAGTCTAACATTTTAGAATTGTAAAATAAATTAAAAGACTCTAGTAATGTCAAATTTGATTTGGAGTGTTGATCAGAAAAATTAGATAAAATATTAGGAACGGTCCAAATTAAAAATGACACTTGTGGTTTAGGCTTCAATACTTGTAATGAATCTACTCATAAAGCCAAAACCAATGTTTTAGGAGAATCTACTAGGAAAGTCTTTCGAGATCATTTCTTAGGTACCAAATTTTGACGTAATTTTACTTGTACTCATTGTGGTCGAAAAGGTCATCTTAGGAAATTTTGTTTTGATCTTAAACAAATTCCTAGAAAATCCCATCGTAAAGTAACCACGGTAGTTAAAGTTCCTACACCCCAAGATAGTCATTCTTCATTAATTTGGGTTAGGAAATCCGACTTGGTTGCTTGCAAAATAAGGTTTTTGATTCTCATTTACTTTCACATGCTTCCTCCTTTGCTAAATCTAAAGGATGAATGTGTTAGTGTTTGCATACTTTAGCTTTTGCACTTCATGCTATATTCACATGCTAAATGTATGCTTGCTTAATCATTTTCTAGTCTATGCTCCATGCTTATCACATGCTAGAATTATGATTTTTGTTTATCTTTTGTAATATATTTCCTTCATTTTGTTTGCATCAAATGAAAAATACAAAAATATTTTTGTTTATCATTTGGATTTTATCTCTTAGTAATTTAAGCTTAATGAAAAATTCAAATGATTTTTGGTTTGTCTTTTGAGTATATAATTTTATTTTTGGTTATAAATGTCAAAACCTCAAAAAGATTTTATTTTGTGTGTATTTTGGTTTGACACACTTTAAATGGCATATACTTGTGTTTGAATCCCTCCTTCAACGCTTCATGTGGCTAGAACTTTTGGTTTAGATTACCAATCGTTATTATGTTCTTTACCATGCTTATATGGAGTAGTTGGATTTTGTGTTGTTTAAATGGATTCTATTTTTATATGCCTCTATTCACACATGCACAAGCTCTTTTGAAAGTTTAATGTCACATATTATATTTGAGCTTTGTGAGGTGTTCTCCTACCAATCTTGTCATCTACATATTTGTGACCTAGGAGGACTAGTGTATGTCAAAATCCGTTGCACGTGATATTTGTGTGAAAAATGAAAAACATAATAAATATAAATATGCACGGGGAAGGGCTCCGAAAGGTCTTTGTGATCCTTTGCGATTGTAAGCCATCGTTTGGACTGGACCTAAAATAAATACATGGTCCAAAGGCCTAAAAACAGAAAATATGGCATTAAAATGAAAAACAAATTGCCAAGGCCTATGTTTTATTAATATATTCATTCAAAATTAACATAAATGGTTATTGAGGGAGATTGGATGGTATATCAACGGTTTTCACAATGTCCGTTTATCCTAGTTACGTATCTCATGTCATGACTCTATTGGTTTGTAGAATCATCAATATGCTACGCTTGTATGCATTGTGTATGTTTGTTCATTGAGTTCAACTTATAATGTCACATGAGGTTATATTCAAATATGATGAAGTTTGCAATCAATGGAGAACTCCGTGAACATGTTTTAAGTGATTGGGTCTAAATTTAATCGTTACTAGTTCACACCCCAACACTTACGTTTCCATATCACACATCTTTGACATACGAATGTGCAAACTTATTGTATTTTGTGTCATGTGTGTGTTTATATCTATATATATGTGTGTGTGCATTATTGATATATATATATATATATATATATATATATATGTGATATTTTTGTTTTGCCTTTGCCTTGCTTTCTAGTCCTTCTATGCTTATACTTTAGTTTTGGTATCACTTTAAGCTTCAACATGCTTTTATATTTGTTCTTTATTCTTTGCCTATTCCTGAACAAAAAGGGGGAGAATTATAGGGGGAGAAATGGTATCTTATCCTATTATAATCTTATCAATGTTTAGGAGATTTAACTTAGGGGGAGTATCTAACTTCTTGGGTTGATCTTTTTGATAAAGGGGAGAATTAATTTTGGGGGAGTATTTATTTTCATTTCTTTAAATACTTTGATATTCCCTACGTATTTGATGAGTTTGCTTAAGTGTGCAGGAATTCTTCTAAAGCGGCATCTTTCAATGGCAAAGCGTTTGATCCTTGGGTTGAGTCAAGTTTGGGTGGGTTATGTTTCAAGTCTAGTGAGCTTGACGACCCTTTAGGATTTTTGTTTGGTTTTCGTCCCGGAATAGCCAAAGGGGGAGATTTGTAAGGACACAAATTTCCAATTAAGTCCATATATTATTTTGGCTCAATTCCGGACAAAAACATTTATTCATAGGATTGTATTTAATTGTAATATTCTCAAGCCTATGAAGAGTTTGTTGAAAACATAGCGGTAAAGAGTATAAAGCTTCATCGATATGTCGGTTTGCTTGCCTCATTTCTACGTCATCAACTATGGTTCCATGCTCGCAAGGTATGAATGCAATATTATATATATAGGAGCTTAGAACAAGTTTAATTGGGTGTTAGGTTTAATTAAAACTGTGTTTTATTTTCAGAAAGAATTAATTAAAACTTTAAAATAAGTTTATAAAGTTCTCTGGGCTAAAATCGAATTTTCCAAACTTTTTGGAAGTTCGTTCGATATGTCGTTCGAACGAAATTGTCGTTCGAACCAGATGTCGTTCAAACGAGATTGCCAACGACTTACCATTAAGGCATACTGGAACTTCGTTCGAAATGTCGTTAGAATGAGATTATCGTTCTAACGACATTTCCAACGAGTTTCTAATGAGTTCATACTGGAACTTCGTTAGAAGACTCGTTCGAACGAAATGTCGTTGGAACGAGACGCTAGGCGGGAACAGTTTTTGGCAGTTTTTAGCAGTTTTTTCACCCTCTTCCCCACTTGGTTCTTAACCAACTTTTCACATCATAACTATGTGCGGGAATCACTTTTGATATGTAATATTTTTCTTATCCTACTAACTCCAAGAGAGTGTTTTGAGAGTAAAATCAAAGAGGGAAAAAGATCATGTTTTTAGTGAGTTTTTATCAAAGAGAAAAATATACACCACTCAAGTTTACACCCAAATTAGTTTCTTCCAAGTTCCCATATTCATATATCTTGCTTGGAGTTTGGCACCGGGTTCATCTCTTCCGTTCAAAGAGAGGTTTCAGTTTTTTCTTCTACATCCCATAAATAAAGAAGAAGAGTTTGTTGCAGCATTACCCACTTGGAGAAAGGCTCCTTGCTCGGGTGACGGTGACCATATAAAGTCCGATCGGTGGATTCCGAGACCGAAGTGGAGCTCCAAGGTTATCCTCTAGGAAGAGGTATCTACAAGAAGAAGCGTCGGGGCTTGAGAGGGATCGGGTCATGTGTTGTAAGCCTTTCTATCTGTATTTGTTAATTTCGTACTTAGTGGATTTGTGGCTAGGTCCGTTCGAGGTTATTTCCCGTCTTGGGTTTTTTCTCGTACATCCGGCGTAGCGGATTGATTGTTTATTTTATCTTTTGAAAAATCACCTAGAACACATGCTTAGGTAAAAAGATAAAAATTGGTTTAATTTAATCTCTACGTGTTTAATTTGGGTAATGTGTAGTTAACTTGGTTTAAGTGAAAATGATTTTAATGCGTTAATTTAATTTCACTCGGTTTAATATTAATTTGTTTAAGAAAATTAAAATTTGGTAATTCGTTTGTTTGTGAACCATCACACTGCTTTACGCTTCCGCATCTTGATTATATATAAAAGGAAATAATATTTTAATTGAGAAAATTAAAATCGGGGGCCAAACGCACCTGACATGAAGCAAGCACCCCATGCTTGGTACTAGAGGCTTACTTACTATCTCTAAGCTCGTGGCTTCAAGAGAGGGGGAGTTGATATGACATTGTTTGTTAAGAGAGATGACGGTACTATTTTTGTTGCCCAGGTCTATGTCGATGACATAGTCTTTGGATCCACGTGCTCCCAGCATTCTCATCACTTTGAGGAGGAGATGAAAAGTGAGTTTAAGATGAGTATGGTATGTGAGCTTAATTTCTTCCTTGGTCTCCTGGTTAGTCAGCTAGAGGATGGGATGTTCATCTCCCAATCCAAGTATGCTAGAGACCTAGTGAAGAAATTTGGTTTAGACTCCACTAAGAATGCACGTACACCTATGAGTACTTCTATCGAGCTTAGTAAGGACACTTCACGTAAGGATGTAGATCAAACCTTGTATCGGAGTATGATAGGTAGTCTTCTCTACTTGACTGCCAGTCGTGCTGACATAGCCTTTAGTGTTGGAGTCTGTACGCGATATCAGGCATCCCCGAAAGAGTCACACTTACTCTCTCTAAAACATATTATCAAATACATGAGTGGGACTCTTTCCTATGGTATTTGGTATTCGTTTGATACCGATGACCGTTTGTCCGCCTATTCGGATGCCAATTAGGTCAGGGACATAAATGGTTGTAGGATAACTTCTAGTGGTTGTTTCTACTTTGGTTCTTCTCTTGTCTCCTAGATGATCAAGAAGCAAAACTCCATCTCTTTGTCCAGTGCGGAGGATAAGTACATCGCCATCGGGAGTTGTTGCATGCAACTATGGTGGATGAAGAAAATGTTAGAGGATTATGGGATTTCACAAGACACCATAACTATCTCCTGTGATAACACGAGAGCGATACACATATTTCGCAATCCATTTCAACATTCGTGCATAAAACATATCAGGATACGCGAGCATTTTATACGTCGGTTAGTTGAGGAGAAAGTCGCATCTTAGAGTTTCGTACCCACCGACCTTCAGTTAGCCGATATTTTCATGAAACCTTTAGATGAACTTAGATTCGAGAGTCTTAGGATGTGTTTGGTGATTTGCACAGTTGACTGAGGGGATCGTCCTTGTCTAGGATATGATGCATTGTCATATTGATATCATATGATTCCTATTGCTAGTTTGTATCATTTTTGTAATTATTTTTTTGCTTTATATATTTTTTTTAAAAATCCAAAAATATTTTCTTTTTATAAAATTTTTAGAAAAGCACAAAAAGATTATTTATTTTGTTTACACCTCTTATGGATGAGCATTTAAGATAGCCGAGTCACAACTTCCATTTCCATTTTTCATGTGACTGTTGATAGGGATTTGAGATGCTACATCATTGCATTTATCTGCTTTACATTGTTTGGAGTCTTTGAGATGTGATTACTGATATCTTTCTACATGTTTGGCTTCTTATCTCCTTTATTGCACACATTCACGACTTTATTTGATTATTGTACTTGTCTATCACATATTGTCTTTAGTGTTTCCATCTCAATTCTTTCTATAGAACGAACCATATGCAATGAAACGTGACAAGATTGTAATGCATGTAAAAACCGTTTGGTGAGATTGTGTGGTATTTTAAAGCGGGGAAGGGCTGTGAAAGGTTCTCATTTAGCCTTTGCGAATACTAAGCCACCGTTAAATCGGACCTAAAAAATTAAGGAATTTTCATTATCGGGGATCCAAAGAGGTTAAAAGAGACCGAAAAATTAAAAGGCAATAAAAGGAAATTCATGCCAAAAATGGGCCATTAGGTTTCACCATCAATTCTCCAATGTTTGTGAATTTAGATCACCTCTAAACAAAATGTAAATCTGAGGGAGTTTGGTTGGAGAGTTTAAATGGGTTTACACTTCCTTTACAGTCCTGAAAAAGTATTAAATAGTTTTGGACGTTATTGGTGTGAAAATCACTTTGAGCTTTGATTTGCTGATTTGATTGAGTCAATTTCTTATAATTCCATCTTTTTCACCTAAGGAAGATGTTGAGTTCATTCGTTAGAAATATTCGATATTCATCGTGCACCTATGTTATGTTTGTATGCATTGATTTTCCTATCGAATTTGCTCCAAACCATACATTTTCGTTATCATCGACTTGGTTGTTTTTGTGTTCTTTCATGGTGTGATTCTTTGTTGTAAATTTTATGTGAAAAATTTTGAAAAATTAAAAAAATAGAAAGTTTATTACCTTGTGATATTCTCCATTTGCATTTATTTGTGCTTCTCATATCTGTCTATTTGGGGACATCATAAAAAGGGGGAGAATGAATTATGGGGGAGAATAATTGGTTGATTTATCAATGATTTGCTTAAGATTAATTGATGATTTTTTCATGTCATTATATTTCAAACTGTTGCGTGTCACGGGTATCCGCTTTATCTCATGTGTGTAGGTACAAATTGATGATTATTGGATTGCACACCCTAATGAGAAAAGCTTTGAGAGTTTCTGAAGATTTGAAGATGTTGAATTTGATTATCGACAGGGTTTAATGGGGATATTATCTTATACATCATTTTTTTTATGGAGTTAGCATAATTCGGATTTTTTATGTACGTATCGGCATATATATAGGAGGAGATTTGTAAGGGCATAATTTTATAAATGTCCGGGATTGAATCTAGGAGTTTTCTATTTGTAATAGATCACAGTATGTATATTTGATACCGCTACATTCGGCACGTCAACACGATCATCCACGACGGCCTTGATCAGAATCCATCTATGCAACATCTTCACACGTGCATCATGCTACATGCGACGTGCTGCTCAACCGTTCCCACTACTCCACGACGCGTTATTGGTAAAATGGTTTATTTGAGTTGTTAATATTTGCATAAATATTTGGGAATGTTTAAAAAAAATTCGAAGTCTGATTTATTTTTAACTCAAGAGCAGAATTTTTTCTAAGTGTAGTAGCGGAATTTTCTTAGTTGTCGAGCTCGTGCAAACGACATCGCTCTATCATTCAAGCGACATGAGGATGTCGCGCGATCTCGTTCGAGCGAGACGTGGTCTCGTTCGAGTGACATGCCTATGTCGTTCGACTGACGACCCCGCCTTGATTTTTGTATAAATATCTTTACCCATTATGCACGTTTTTCCAAGCCTTTTTTCACACAGATTTCTGCGATTTACAGCCCATAAAACAAACTTAAAGTTCTTAAGGTTTTATGCCTTCTTATTCATAAACCCAATCCTAAATATGTTTGTTCAAAGGATCCTTTTTTCTCATCTGGAGTAACTTGTGGAGAAGCCGACTCTTTTCCATTGCTGATAATATGGAGTTCTTGCGGGAGATTCTAGCCGACGACATCGGAACCGACACTTGAGGGTATTTCTTATGTCACTCGTGTTTTCACTATAATCCATGTGAACCGTTCTTCACAAATTATAGTGAAAATAAAAAAAGGTTTTGATCCTTTGGAGGATTTTTCCTCATTTGTGTGTTTGTTTGTGATTGAATGTTCTTTCATGATCATATTGTCTTTGATCACACCTAGATGCATGTTTTAGGATTTAATTAAAAAAACTCAGTTTAATTAAATAATTTCTTTATTTGAACAAAAGCGCACTCTCAAATTGGTATTAGAGCCAATTACCCAATTATAGCATGTAATTTTCCACAAATTTTTTCTAAAGATATCAATTTTCTGAAAAATTTATTTTTGAAACAAAGGGCGTGTTCAAAATGGAGAAATTATATAATAAAATGCCAGTTTTTTACGGGACAAATTATGCTTACTAGAAATCCCATATGAAATCTGCTCTAAAATCCATAGATGAAAGAGTTTGGGTTTTGGTTAAAAGAGGGTGGACACCTCCCTCCATCACTATTGACAACGTGACTAATTTAAAATCTGTGACTGCATGGACTGAAGAATAATTTAAATGGTCAGCTTTTAACTCTAAGGGTCTTGATCCTATTTCTGGATCTGTCACACCTAACGAGTTCCGGTGGGTAATAACGTGTACCACGTCAAAAGAGGCATGGTATGTTTTATAACTTACCCAAATTCCGTGAAAGAATCAAAATTGCAAAACTTAACAACTCAATTTGAAACTATCACCATGCTTGAGTCTGAATGTTTTGATGAATTCTATATTGGATTATCTAATATTGTAAATATAGCTTTAATCTTGGTGAACACATTCCTAATGCTAGAGTTGTTAAAAAGATTCTAAGATCACTACCTAAGTGTTTTATCCCTAAAGTCACTGTGGTAAATTCTATGGGTAATTTAAATACGCTTAAATTAGAGGAATTATTAGGAGACTTACAAACATATGAAATTGATATGTTTCCTAAATCTGTCAAGGCTAAAGATAAGGGAATTGCACTTAATGCCCAGGATAGGAAGAGTGAGGCGTCGGCAAGAAAGAGGGTAGAGTCATCTACAAAAAAGGGAGATAAAAACGTCTGAATTCGAGTGTGACCTTGATTTAGATGATTTGGCCCTATTTGCAAAAAAATTCAAGAAAATTCTCAAATTGAAGAAAAATGGAAATTTCAAAGATAAAAAGATTTTTGAGAAAAATAAGTTTGAAAAGAAAAATGAAAGAGATTTTAAAGTCCCTCATAAGAAAGACAGTAAGAGTCATAGATCTTTTTAGTGCGACGATAACGGTCATAGAGCTTTTGAGTGTGCTACTAGGCTTAACAGAATTACCAAAGAAAAGGGCAAAGTTCTCCTTAATGATACCCGGTCTTTGAAGTGCATGTTCTTGAACATTTGGATTACATTGATGTTTCCATGCAGATCATATTTTGTACATACCTTGTCTTTGAATTCATCCCCTCCCGGGAGTAGGAGTAGTTTGACTTGGAAGCCTGATAACGACATATCGTTCACCCCATATTGTATATCCAGTATCGGATTACTGGAGCTTGCATTCTCAGTGTTGTCACTGTCTCCCAAGATGGTGATGACTTGTCCGTTGGAAAAGAATTTCAATTTCTGATGAAGGGAAGAAGACACCCCTTTGATGTCGTGGAGCCATGGTCATCCGAGTAGCATATTGAAATAGGCTGGGATGTCGATGACTTGAAATTCGAAAACTGGATTTATAAGTCCATCCCCTATTGCAATCTTGATAGATCTCATTTCTTCTAGACGGGTGTTATCATAGGCACGTACGGCAGTAGAGGGTGGAGCAAGGTTTCTCACTTTCAATCCCAAACAGTTTAGAGTTCTTAGTGGGCACACATTCAAAGATGATCCATTGTCGACTAGAGAGAGAGGAACAGTTTTTCCCATGGCTTCGACAAGGATATTAAGAGCATGATTGTGGTTGGAACCAGTCTTAGGGATTTCCTCTTCAAAAAAAGAACAACATTCGACTAGAGGTCAAGGATCCAACTAGGTGCACTGCTTCTTCTAGCGTGGTTGAGGAAGGAACTGTGGGTCTTGTGAGTAGCTTGATTAAGGCATTTCGGTGTAGTTGGGAAGATATGAAAAGTTCCCATAAAGTGATGTTAGCTTGATTTTTATTTAGTTGATTAAGGACCTTGCTTTCTTCAAGATTCATTTTTTGTATAGGGAGATTCTCAACACCTTTCCATGTATCCCTTACTGATGGTTTTAAGTTTGAGTTATGGTAATGTCTCCCCGATCTGGTCATGTGTTTCACAGTAGAGGGAAAGAATAAAAACCCTATTTCTTCATCGACATCGGGTTGTTCAGCTACCTGGTTGATCTCTCCTAGCACCTGCTCGAATGATATCACCCCACATAAGTTGGCTATCAAACTAGTCTTTCTTGAATTTGGCTCTTCATCTAAATCTTTGAAATCATCCCCCCATTTGATGGAGATAATATTGTCTTTCATGCATAGTCAATACACTCTATAACTTTTATATCCTCTTCATATAACTCTTCCCATTCGGCATGGAAATGCAGGACTGAAGGGACCAAGTACCCATTGTAATTTCAAACCATTGAGAAACTCGAATATGCTATAAATGTTACTAGTCTGTTGAAACAAATCTTCCATGATCTGGACTAGGTCATCTAGACTGACTTCATCGGCTAGCACTACCCAGTTGTCTGACTCACGGCCCATCTTCAAGATTCAAATATCAACCCACTGAATCTCTGACAGTCGATGGTCATCTGGGAGGGCAATTTCAGCCTGAACTCTAGGAGTTCATTTAGCACTTTGGATAATTCCATATCTTTACCTCCAGAACGGGTACAAACAACGATGCATGCTCTGGTGAGGAGTGATAAGGTTTGATCGCCAAGGATGGTAGGGTGTAAGAGTAAATATAGGCATGTTTAGAGAGGTTTAAGAGAGTATATGGGTATGACTGGTGATTTACTTGGCATGATTTGGTTGGATGGGCCGAGTTCTGAGTCTTCTTCTAGGAAGATGGCATTTGTATGATTCGGGAGTGGATTATGGGTAGTGTTTGGTTTAGGATTAACTAGTGGGGAGATGATACCCCGGTTAATTAGGCTTTGGATTGTGTTTCGAAGATAGAAATATTGGTCGGTGGTATGGCAAGCAGTTGGTAAAAGTCACAATGGGCATCAGGTTTGAAGTTTTTCGAAAGCGAATTTGGTAACAGACTAGGGTCCAATGGTTTGATCGGGTTTCGGTTCAAGATAGCCTGATAGACATTAGAAAGAGGAGGGTGAAGCTCGGTATATTCCTTTTGGATTGGGTTTGGGTGACTTTATGTTGCCCACGAAGCGGCAAGTTGAGAAATGTTGTTGATAGTAGAGACTAGGGTACTAGCAGGCTTCTCAAACTTTCTTGGAGAAAACTATCTAGAGATTTTCTTCATTTCAACTTTTGTCTTGGCAAGAACTTCTTTTATTCCTACTCCCGCTTCTCGGAGATCTAGGAATTGAGGGTAGTACTATCCTCCCATTGTTGCTCGAATATGGGGTAGGAAGTTCTTCTTCACAATGCTGACTTGTTCTTCTTTAGAAGGCCGATTGGTCATGGTAGCTTCTTTTTCTCTCCATCTTGCTATGAAGTTGTTGACTAATTCCCCAGGGTTGTGCTTAAGTATCTCTAAGTCACGGTGGGTAACCTCTAGCTACTCGTTATACTTGTATTGTGATATGAACTCATGGGCAACGTCTTACCAATTACGAATTCTTGATTCCTCAAGGGATCGGAACCAACAGAGGGTGTTATCTTTCAAAGTCTGCTGGAACATTTGAGCTATTATTTATTCAGAAGCCCTTAGGATAGTCTTGGCTCGGTGATAGCTACGGAGATGAACGATCAGGGGTCCACTGCCTTTAAACTTCTCAATATTGGGCATCTTAAATTTTTTTGGTAACTCGGCTTTAGGATAGAGAGACATATGGTTGTAGTTCATAGAGATTCTGAATTAGTTGAATTTCTTGGTCAACATCTTGAGGTCTTCCTTGACCTTATTCAATTCTTCTTATTTTGGATCAATAGTTATAGGTAAATTGGCCCGGCCTGAGCAAGGTTTGGCATAGGAAGTTGGGATGATGGTGGCCCATTAGCAAGAGGAGCACGTGGAGTATGATGGTATTATTAAGGAGTCCAAATCGGATCGGGTGCAGGAGGACCCATGGCGCGAGTCAAAATGACATCGGGATATTCGGGGATAGGGACCCGATTTCTTTACATCTCATGAACCTCAGTTTGAAGGTTGTCAATTTTGGTAGTGAGCTGAGCGAGAATCATCAGCAAATCTAGTTGTACATTCGATACTTGATCTGTGTTCTCCATGGAAGGTGGGTGAGTCTCGAACTCAGAAGAAGTAAAGGGACTGACATAACTTCGAGGAGGTTCGACTGAAGACCGAAGCCAATAGGGAGCCAGCCCAAGGGTATGAGATCGACCTGAGCAGAAGAAAAATAAGAATTTATTCTCGAAAAATAAAAAGGGAAATTTGTTGTTTTTGGAAAAGGGGGAAAATATTTCTGACTTTCTTGGAAAAGATGAGGATGAAAATGTTTTCTTTTTATTTTTGAGGGAAAAAGAGGAAAAATATTTTTGGTATTTTTGATAAAAGAGGGAGAAATGTTTTTGGACACTTTTATAAAGAGAGGGGAAAATACTAGAGACGGGTCTCAGCATGATTATTATGTTTACTAGGTTCTCACTTGTATTAAGTTTACCTAAATGAAGTACTGAATGTATCCCGAGCCTGGAAAAAATTGGTTTGAAACAAAACCAGGATCATGGGTAGGGTCCCATTTTAAAAATTGAGCAAAAATTTGGGCCGCATGCCGAACTGAAATTTCGATAGAGTTTCAGGTTGAAACCGATAATCTAACATGTGTGTCCTAGGATTGACACCTATATGAAGGAATGAAATTGGTTGGATTAATTGGAAAAGGTTCCCCCCTTTGGCGTGACTTCCACGATATACGTCTTGATTTTGAAGGCAATTAGTACGTGTGGACAACCCATTTGATATACCTGAGTGTGTGAATTGCCTTACTATAAACCTCGTGGGGACGGTACGTGTGAGACAGAATTCGATATACTCGACATACACGAACGAGTTCACTACGATATACCTCCCATCATGACTTCAATCAAGTGTTACGATGATGAGGGACCGTTGAATATACGTCGAATGTACTTGGCCAATGGACGGTGAGAGTCAAATCGCTTAGGCTAATTATGACCTGCCGGACCAGCTCCCATCACAAAGTGACTCCAATGTTTCAAGACAAAATTTGGTCAATAACAATGCACTTTGGTGATGTCATGTGAATCATGCATGATTCATTTATTAGTATCTTATGGAGAGAGTATATTTTCCTTGATCATGCCAAACAGGGAGCAAGGTACAAGTACCAATAGTAAAGCTATAGTAAGCATGGATAAGTGATGTGTGAGTGATGTGAAACTATCTACAAGTGAGTATGTAATGAGTGAGCATGGATATATACAAGTCGAGGTGTGTGTTGGTGACACCAAATCATGGATTTCTAATTGATGTGTGAAACATGTGGATATACGTGATCCTAGGTGCACGTTGATGATGCTATAAACATAACCACCAGATGAGGTGTTGACAAGGTCAAACTAACAATAACAATGGCAGCACAAGAGTGTTTGTATAGAATAAGGAGGTGGGGAGAAGAGGATGAACACTTGAATGTAAGTAGTTCATCCAAACTGGCCTACGTCCACTGTGAGTGTGTGAGTAATATCACTAGAAGAAGGAACTAATGGCCATGGATACAATCTCTCAAGCTTTCCCTCTCTACTATGTAAAATTACAGAGTTTCAGCTAGGGTTGTTAACGTTAATACCTTTACAAGGTTGAGGATAACCTTTATATATAGTGCTTGGGGGGTATAATGTACCCCCCAAGCATGCAATGAGCATGTGCATGAGGATCAAACCAGTATAAGGATGACACCTGGATGATCTTAAGTAAATAATGATGACCTTAATATTCCCTCACGTGGAGGGAATGATTGAGTTATAATATATTTTTCCATGTGTTCCAAACCATACGTGCTTGTAAATGCTCAGCCCTGTCTTTGATTGGTGCAACCTCGGCGTGGAAGAGTATGAGGTTGGTGAAGTTCGACTGTTGCTCTGTTCGAGGTCAATATCCATGATGACCTCGGCCGGTAGGACTAGCCAAGGTTAGGTATGGAGTAGTTGTAACGTCGTCTAGGGACAATGATGACGTTTGGGAGATGATTCATGGGGCATTGATGACTTCGAATGATAAATGCAATGTCGTCTGGGGCCGATGATGATGTTGGAAGATGAATGAACCCATGAGTCCTTGTTGACCTCGGTTAATGCCAAGATGAGTTTGGTGTTTGAGGGGCCGACCTCAAGAGATTCAGCCTTGCTGATGGTTATCAATCTTCTGTCACCTCGGCAGTGTGACTGGCCGAGGTTAGTTACTCTGAGTAAGAGGGTTCACTTTGGCATATCAATCACCCCTAGCCCTTAGTCTTCTATGTAGTTAGATGATTAAGGGGTATGCAATTAAGGCCGAGCTAAATTTCTCTGGGTGCCAATATTTCCTTGCCACATGTCACTTTCTGAAGTGAGTAGCGTGCTTATCAAGACATAATGATTATGATTTATCCTTTAGGTTCTCTGGGTCTCTTTTAGAAATCATAGATCATATGTCTATACGTCTGACCTTCTACTGCAGGGTCTCTTGTCCTTGCATCATTTTGTCGATTGGACCCTAAAAAAGATACCCCTCATAGAAAACGATCAAGAAGCTGAGAAGGTCCAAGCCTCTTTGAATGAAGAGGTTGAGAGGCTGAAGGAAGAGCTAAAGGAGGTTGATAAGCTGAAGGGGGTTATCCAGTAGAGGGATAGGGACATGGCCAAGCTCAAGAAGGACCACGATGTAGCTCTGAAGGCTAAAGATGATGCCCTTTGGACTAAGGTGGATGTTGTGGTCAAAGTTGTTTTAGAGGATGCTGCAGAGAAGATTATTGAAGACTATAAGGTCTTTGATGAATTCATCAATTTTGGCTTTGAATACCTTGAAAGAGGCATCAAAGCAACTAGCAAATGGGCAGCCTCCAAGGAGAAAGAGTCAGGGAGCCTGATTGCCTCATACTTTTAGGGTCTAGGCTTTGGTGACCCCTGGTTTTCTCAGGCCCTGCAAGAGTTTGAGGAACCCAATGCTTCTCTAGCTGAGACTTCTCCGCTAGAGTCCACTAAGACTAAAGATGCTAATCCTCAGGATGAGGGGGTTGAGGTGACAAACATCATCCATGAAGACACAACTGTATCTGTAGAGACTTAGGACTTTTCTTGTGAAGCTTTTAGGTTATAATTTTTGTTTCCTTTCTTGTCTGTACCCCTTATATTTTTTGTACTCTGATGGCATATTGGTACTTCTAATTTGTAACATTGAATGTTATTTAATGATAATCATTAATCCCATCTTCTTCAGATTCTATTGCTTCTTTCGATGTTATGCTTGAATGTCTTGCCTCTTGAATGTTATTTATGGTCTGAGATTACCCTCTTATGATGTGTACCCTCATAATTTTCACCAATCTAATAATGTTTAAGGTTTGAGCTCACCATATAATGAAGTTTAAGGTCTGAGGTCACCAAATTATGATGTTTACCCTCATATTTTTCACCAAACTAATGATGTTTAAGGTCTGAGGTCACCATAATATGATGTTTTACCCTCATAATTTCACCAAATTAATGATGCTTAAGCATATAACCACTACACCAAATCTGCCCATTTGTCAAGGTCATTGACCTTGACAAATTTACCTTGCCAAGGTCAATGACCGTGACATTTCGAGGCGAGACAACTTTTTTGTCACGGTCATTGACCTTGACAAAAAACTCGCGTTTTGTGTCACGGTCGTGTCAAGGTCAATGACCGTGACACGTTTGTCACGGTTCTAAACCGTGACATAACCGTGACCCCAATTGTCACGGTCAATGATCGTGACACGTCCGTGACAACTTTTGTCACGAACTTGTCACGGTCAATGACCGTGACAATTCTGGGCAAAATTTTAAAAAAATCTGCTGGGCAGTATGGCCACCGCCACTGCCCAGCAGTATATTTGTACCTGTTATAGCAACGTTGTACCTGATCCAAACATCATATATCCAACACAAACTAAAGGTAATGCAAATATATATTCATGACGATATAATCCAAATATTCAAAGTAAAAACAATATACATGACGATATAATCCAAATTTAATTAAAATGGACAAACTTAAAAATAATGTTACTACATGTCTTGGATAAAACTGAGGAGGTGAGTAGGCCACACGACATACGAATTGACGCACCCACTAATATACCTCGTGCCGCATTGTTCGCGCAACCACAATAGGGAGTTATCCTTCCCGGGTATGACATGCGTGACGAGCACCCTGGACTCCATCTCTTGAAGCACACGTCCATGGACTATTCCACCCTCGATGATATTCGGGTCCCTCAACCCCCGCCCTATCCACTGGCCATCAAATACGTCCAATATGAACACGCTCGGCCAACTAATTGTCGACAATGGTCTGTTGGAGGGCGTCAAATAGGGAAGTGGATCGTCGAAGTACGAACGTGTTGGTGATGAAGCAGCGAGGTCCACATCCTCGTCATCCTGCGCCTCGTCCTCCCGCACCTCCTCCTCCACCGCCTTCTCCTTCCCTTTCCCTTTCCCTTTACGGTCTCCACCCAATGTACGCTTCATGAATGCGTACATATCTTGGACCGTCGCCTCCAAACGGGACAGCTTCGCGTCGTGTGAATCCACCATTCGAGACAACCCAGTGTCGCTCGTCTCCAATCTGATGATCCTAGATTTTGCCACCCGCGAGCTCACTCCCCTTGTCCTCCCTTTGCGATCAGAGCCAAGCACTTGGCTGAGTGCGTCTGTGGACAAAGATGCCTTGTCGGCATCAGACTGCGACTCATGAACTTCCTTAAGCTTTGCCTGAAACGACAAAAAGCACATGATTAGTAAAATAAGTAAACTAAAAAATTATAACGTAATTAACAATAATTAAATTGCCGGATTACTTACAATCGTGGTCGCGACGCTCGGGGACACCTCCTTGTCCTTCCCCTTCTTCGTCCGAAGATCCACATAAGTATCGAGCCCATGTGGCTTACCCCCTGGCCCACTCCCTACCCCCTGAAATAAAATAGAGTAAAGTAAAATTAGTATCGGCCCCATAAAGTAAAATAATATCCAATAATATATTTCTGTAGTTATAGATAAATTAAATCTTACCTGCATCCTATGCTCCACCTCAGCATAAGAGGTCCGGCCGGAGTAGTGCACGTCCGTCTTTTTAGCCCGATTTTCCCTCCCCGATTGGTGAGATGCCAATTGTCGATCCTCGATCTCATTGTCAATGAACTTTTGCCATTGTGCCAATGAGATCGGCTCCTTGGGCGGGACGGATCCGCGCCATTGTAAAATGGACTCTCGTGTTTTTCCAAAGTACCGTGTCCGCATATTTTTCTTCCACGTCTTGTGTTGCTCCCTCAACTGCTCCAAGACGGAATCGCGTAGCTTTGGATCCAAGTTGAATTGTTCCTGTCCAACAAATACAATGTTAGTTGCGAATAAATATAAATATAAATATAAATTGAAATATTCATATAAATATTACCTGTAGTGCCGCCCAAACAGCTAACTTGAGCTCATACGGCACCTCCTTCCAACTCATAAACCCCGGGCCGATGACCGTCTTTATCAGCTCGAGGGATCTCGCTAAAAGCTCCGACTTGTTTTCGACGGTAATCCCAAATTTTCCATATTTGGGGAGCCTAGCGGCGGAGGAGCCCTCATCGCCTCCGCTACCACCGAACCCAGACGACATCATCATAAACAACATCATCATCTTCGCCTTAACATCTGAAGGAGACATTTTTGCTGTAAAAAAATGTTATTAGTACAGATAAAAAAAAATGTTAATAGTACACATTTAGTTTTACCTAATTGAATTAATTGAATTAATAGTACAGATAAAAAAATGTTCCATCTATATTATAACGTATGTATAAGTTCCGTCAATACCATTTCGTTTCAATTTTGTAATATTATGTTTTTTCCAAATATTTAAAGAGTTATTAAATGGGTACCCCACCCCCACCCCCACCCACCGCCACACACACACGCGCACCTACGCACCTACGCACACACACACACACACACCCCACCCCCACCCCTACCCACCCCTAACAACCCCACCCCTACATATATGTTAGTTGATGCCATTATATTTTTACCCTAATTAGATTCTAAGGTTATCTCAATTTATATTTTAAGTTCGTATCCATTTGTGATGTTCAAGTAGTTTGAAATGTTGGAATTATATACTATTACTTTGACCGTTAGTTTGTGCACCAACTAAATTGAACATCACACACACACACACACACCACACCCCACCACACCCCCTGCCCCCCTCCCCCACCACACACCACCACACACACACACACACACCACCCCACCCCCTACAAGTCTAAGGATGTTCTTGATTAAACATGGGAAATCTCATATCGTTTGCAAAAAGTTCATAGATTCTTAATCCCTAGGGTTATGGATATTAAATTTCTTTCACAATTATTTCTTCGATTGCGATGGGTGAAGTTCAATTATATGTTAGAACAATAGATCCTCGCAAGTTGGTCAATCATTATGTGAATATGTATGAGATCATAATTTGGAGGAATTCACGTCCAAGAAATAATTTGGATTGTGATACCCCTTGATAGACTTATATGTTTTGTTTGCCCGACCGATGAACTATTTTATAATCCTATAGAATTAAGTTTTAGAATCAAGGAATTGATCAGATATTCATTAAAATCGGTTAGTAGAAAATTTATTTAACCAAGAGGGTATCGAAAACATAACGTGGGTAATCATAATATACCGTAATCAACTTTAATAATAAGAACACATTCTTTCGAGTGATTTATAAATAATTAAATTTGAGTGCAATCATGATTATTTAGTGGAATGAATCGTGATTAAATAAATAAAGGATATAAATTAGACAGTGTAAATTGAGATTTCCTAGTATTTACTTTGAATCCAGTTTATTTATTTATCTTTGGTCCCTAGTATAGTCATTGCCCAAGTAGTAGGAGCGAAACTCTATAAAACCCTAGTTTAGCTAAAGCCCGTGAATTATCCCTCCCCCACCACACACCACACACACACACACACACACACCACCCCACCCCACCCCACCCCCTGCCCCCTCCACCACCCCCTCTCCCACCACACACCACCACACACACACACACACTCCACCCCACCCCACCCCCTACAAGTCTAAGGATGTTCTTGATTAAACATGGGAAATCTCATATTGTTTGCAAAAAGTTCATAGATTCTTAATCCCTAGGGTTATGGATATTAAATTTCTTTCACAATTATTTCTTCGATTGCGATGGGTGAAGTTCAATTATATGTTAGAACAATAGATCCTCGCAAGTTGGTCAATCATTGTGTGAATAGGTATGAGATCATAATTTGGAGGAATTCACGTCCAAGAAATAATTTAGATTGTGATACCCCTTGATAGACTTATATGTTTTGTTTACCCGATCGATGAACTATTTTATAATCCTATAGAATTAAGTTTTAGAATCAAGGAATTGATCAGATATTCATTAAAATCGGTTAGTAGAAAATTTATTTAACCAAGAGGGTATCGAAAACATAACGTGGGGAATAATAATATACCGTAATCAACTTTAATAATAAGAACACATTCTTTCGAGTGATTTATAAATAATTAAATTTGAGTGCAATCATGATTATTTAGTGGAATGAATCGTGATTAAATAAATAAAGGATATAAAGTAGACGGTTATAAATTGGGATTTCCTAGTATTTACTTTGAATCCAGTTTATTTATTTATCTTTGGTCCCTAGTATAGTCATTGCCCAAGTAGTAGGAGCGAAACTCTATAAAACCCTAGTTTAGCTAAAGCCCGTGAATTATCCCTCCCCCACCACACACCACCACACACACACACACACACACCACCCTACCCCACCCCACCCCCTGCCCCCCTCCACCACCCCCTCCCCCACCACACACCACCACACACACACACACACCACCCCACCCCCTGCCCCCCTCACCACCCCCTCCCCCAAAACACACCACCACACACACACACACACCCCGCACCCCACCCCACCCCCTCCCCCACCACACACCACCATACACACACACACACCCCACCCCACCCCCTGCCCCCCCTCCACCACCCCCTCCCCCCTCCACCACCCTCTCCCCCAAAACACACCACACACACACACACCGCACCCCACCCCACCCCCTGCCCCCCCCCCCTCCACCACCCCCTCCCCCACCCCGCCCCACACACGCACACACATACACACATATATATATACACATACACACATAAATATACACACAAATATATATATAAATGGAAGAGAGAGAGAGAGAGAGAAATTGGACCTGAAAGTAGAGAGAGAGAGAGAGAGAGAGAGAGAGAGAGAGAGAGAGAGAGAGAGAGCAGCGTCGAGAGAGAGAGAGAGAGAGAGTGAGGGAACGGTGGGAGGGAAAAAAGAAGGGGGAAAGGATTTTTGCTGGAAAAGTTGTCACGGTCGTGTCAAGGTCATTGACCGTGACAAGAATTGTCACGGTCAA
The DNA here is from genome assembly GCA_949130495.1 of Sambucus nigra. Lineage (NCBI taxonomy): Eukaryota > Viridiplantae > Streptophyta > Magnoliopsida > Dipsacales > Adoxaceae > Sambucus > Sambucus nigra. The sequence continues at coordinate 328,093,691 of OX422217.1, read as the reverse complement.
TGACCGTGACAAGACCGTGACAATTAAACTTATCACGGACTTGTCACGGTCGTGTCAAGGTCAATGACCGTGACATAAAACGCGTGTTTTTTTGTCACGGTCAATGACCTTGACAAGGCTGGCCGGCTGAAAGGTGACAATTTGCCCATTTTGATGTAGTGAACAATAGTATCAGCACAACATTACTCTTTTCATTAACACCCTCTTCATAAAATGATACATGTATTACAAAGAAATAACTGTAACATCATATGTAATATTTCTTCAAGTGGTCCGCATTCCAAGGATTGGAGAAAGGTTCTCCTTCGAAATTTTTTAGCCGGTAGGTACCAGGAACAACCTCATCACCTACTCTGTAAGGACCATGCCAGTTTGGGTGGAGCTTATTTGCCTTCTACAATGTCTTCTTTAGGACTATGTCTCCCATAGCTATAGGCATTGATTTCATTCTTTGGTTAGAACCTCGCAGTTTTCTGCTGGTAGCCTGCCTGTCTAATCTCCGCATCTTCTCTTCTTTCTTCAATCAAATCCAAATCAAGTCTTCTCTCTTCTCCATTCCTCTGAGGGTCATAGGTATGAACTCTATGAGTGGGAAGTCCTATCTCTATAGGGATGACAGCTTCTGAGCCATGGGCTAACATAATAGGGTATCTCCCGTTGGTGTCCTTTTTGTCATCCTGTAGGCCCATAATACGGCATATACCTACTTTACCCATCTCCCTTTAACCTCTTCCAGCCTCTTCTTTATCCCATCTAGGATTTTTTGATTCGTGACCTCGGTCTAACCATTTGCCTATGGTCGGCCAGGAGAAGAGAAGAACTGCTTAATTCCCACTCTTTCACAATATTTTTCTAAGGAAGCATTCTTGAACTGGGTTCCATTATCTGAGATGAGGGTGTTTGGAAGACCATACCTGCATATGATGTTCTTCCAAATGAACTGGAAGGTCTTCTATTCTGTAATTATGATCATCGGCTTAGCCTCTATACATTTGGAGACGTAATCAATTGCCACTACTAAGAATCGATAGTTGTTCGCAACTCTTGGTAAGGGTCCTACCAAGTCAATACCCCATACTGCAAATGGACAAGGTGAGATGATTGACGTCATAGGTTGATGAGGTTGATAAGGTATGGTGGATAATCTTTGGCACTTATCGCATTTCTTCACATAAGTAGCTGCATCTTTGGACAAGGTCGACCACTAGTACCCCTGAGTGATTATCCTCTTAGCCAGTGGCTGAGACACCTCGCCTAATTAAATACCGGGTGATCAGTCCTTTATTAAATTATAACCAAGGTGAACGGTTGGTTCATTCTTAGCATCACTGTCGCAAAAATACCTTTTTAAATTAAACACCCTAAATAATTAAGCTAAGTGGCAAAATCATTTTTTAAAATAACAATTCCGAATTTAATTTAAACCAACAATAAAAAAAAACCTTTCATAATCCCTAGTTTAAGAATCACACAACAACTAGACTGGAAATGATAATCCATGCAATTTAAGCATTCAACTAAATAATTCCAACATTAAAACATTAAAGGAAAACATCCTGACAAATAAAATCCCAAAGTATAAATACTGGAAGTAAACTAATCACAATCTCTGTTAAAACCAACTGAATAATGGAAATAGGGCGACACATGCCCAACTGAATAAACAAAACTAGAAGTGGAATCAATAATGAGGTCGTCTAAGAAAGAGGCCTGCAACTCCCACCTAAGCTGCAGCATGTTCCTTCCAAAGGATCCTATGCAAGACGCCCCTATGGTTGGGCACCTGTAATATATACATATATACAAAAGAGAGGAGAAAATAGGAAACGGGTCAAAGCCCTATTGTAAAATAGTTTAAAATTTAGTTTAGCGAGTATTTAAAATGCTTATCGGCTAATGAAACAATCATATTAGTGTGCGGCACTCTCTTGAGAAATTCTCGCCACTCTTCTAATGTGCACACCTACCGCACTACTAATTCCAACAGTTTAGCTTATCTTAAGTTACTCACAGGGTTTCATGTTGACAATTTCTAGTGTTAAGGAAATTAATTTCTAAAAGCAAATTTCTTACATAAACCTCATTGATTATAAAGTTTCTCAGTATGGCCTCAAACTTTTTAAACACTTATACCCGAGTTGAAATAATTATTTATTACTTACCTACCTTTTTGTCACAATAGAAAATTCCCAGATTTCAAGTTTATATATATATATATATATATATATATATATATATATATATATCACTCATATAATATATATATACTATTGGCACCCCACATAAAACTTATGGTGCTGGCATACTCTGTTATCAAGTCCCCGTATCACTCGTACTAAGGGATATACTAGTTCGAAACCACTCTCGAACTGTATTAACAAAAAACACATACAAATTGAGGCGAAGCATAGTTCTAAGTCACTAAGAGGTCATCGCATACCCTCACTTCTCTTAGGACCGTCTGAATATCGATCCCATAGCCTGTACCAAGGATTCCTATGTTCTAGGGTACAAGTCAATATCCCCCATAAAGGTCCCATCGAGATAAGACTGTCCCAGCGCGGTAACCTCAGTGATAGCAAGTAGGGCGGCCATGATTTTTAACACGTAGTATTATATGCACAAACACAGACATATATGTATACTACCATTCCCATTTCAAATTTAGGTACGCCCACGACCCATACTTATGATATTTATTCTTATCGCACATTACTAGGTTATCCCATATAACGGTTTGTCTCTTATTCTTATTTAAATGGGATTATGCCAAACCTTCTTCGTAACACTAGTGAAATCCTATCTCCCTATGTGTAATTTCAGTAGGTACTCTTTTACTTTACGGCATAACTTCCTTATGAGTCTCACCCTTTAGACACACGTTCCCATTGTTCCTTAAATGTAAAACATATCCGTTAAATGTTAATCTCGTCTTACATTAAAGGTTTTATTTTTATAAAGTCCTACTTGTCTTCTTTATATCCCCAAATGTTCTAACAAAATATCCAATGATTTCTATTCATTTAAGTTGGAACAACCTATTTAAAAAGGGGAATTTGAGTTTTCCAGGAGGGGTTGATCGATCGATGGCAGGTGCTCGATCGATCGATGCGGCGATCTATCGATGCTCTTGGGTCGATCGATCGATCAAGCAAGTATGGCGAAACTGCAGAATTTCCAGTTACGGGAATACTATTCCAAAGTCATTCAAATCACCATATTTGGTTTCCAAACTTCCAAAAAATTATACCACAAGTGTTATAACCCCAAATAACGAATATTTTTAACGTAAGGTATGCGAGTTTTCATCAATTATAACGGATTAAAAGGTTAAATCCAGGAAAATATCAAGAACCCTAGTAATTCCTTTAACTTAGTTATTCCCATTCTTTTCCCATATTTTCTACTCCTAACTCAATGAAATTTCTTGGTTCAACCTCTACATATGAATTGGATTTCCAGAATACGTCTTTTACCTCTACAACATGCAAATTAGAGTCTCCTATACATGCTTTCTTTCACAAGAACTAGTCCTAATCAACCCTAGACTAATATCATTGAAGCATTAACTGAATTAGAGGAAGATAGATACTTTCCTGGGAATTCTTGGTTCAGATTTGTGGAAAAGATTGGCGTGGCTATGATCCTCGTTGCGTGATCTAACGTTTGGCGGCGACGGCGGTGCAAACGTTGGAGTTCTTGACCTAGAACTCCTTGGAAAGCTCCTCCTCTTCCTCTCCAATGGCCGTCTATGGTTTATGGTTCTTCTAACCCTAGAATATGACTCTACCATCTAATATAACCTTAGAAAAATCGTGGGTTTCCATGCCCAAAAATATAAAATGTCTAAAACACCCTCCCGAGATGTTACTTAGGCCTAGGAACGCCCCAAGACCCAAACTAAACCCCCGGGTACATTAATTTGACTATCTCGACCCTTACGGACACATTAATGTACTTAAAATGACCATATGGGTGACTTATAATTTATTCACTTTTAATAGTTCAAATTTAATCTCGACACGACACAGGCGCGTCCCGATAAATTTCCAAAATTATTAAATTTGATTCTCATGATGATTTTACTAAATTCAATTACACCTCTTACTTTACCCATAAAGTAATTTACAACAAAATTCCAATAATTACTAACCCTCATCACGCTAGTAAGTATTTAAATGATTTTTTGGATTAATATTAAATTAATATCTCTAATATAATTTAATAAATCCCCAAAATTTAAGAGTCATAAAAATACGGGGTATTACAGTGGCCTCCCTCCTATATGACTTAAAAAGAGCCTCCGTGCACATCTTGCAAGATGTGTGGAACCTCTGAAGGGTGGACACATCTGAGGATAGGGAGTAGGAACCTTGAGTCACTGTGGACTAGGAGTTGGCCAACACTAAGGGATTTTGCCAAGGATAGACCTACTATTAATGCCTCATATTCTGACTTGTTATTCGAAGATTTGAAGTTGAACCTCGACACATATTTGATATCGGTACCATCTGGTGCTGAGCCCCGCTCCATTTCCATTTTCACAGGATGACCTATCAATAAAGAGGTTTCAAACCACTTCATTTGAAGAGAAGTTTCCTACGATAGGGTCCCTTGCTTGGAGGGGTATTTGTCTTCCTCATTCTCAACCATTCTTTTTCTGTATTTTCTCGACTTAACCTCGTCCAAATATTGGAAGACATTTCTGCCTGGTTCATCTACAACCTCTTGACTAATTTCACTCTCAACCTCTTCTTAGGTAAACTCAGCCACAAAGTATGCGAGTGTCTGCCCTTTGATGGAAACTCTGGGTTGATAAACAATGTCATATTCCCCCAACTCGATGGCCCAGGTCATCAGCCTGCCTGATTTATCAGGCTTATATTGGACCTATCTGAGTGGGGAATCAGTGAGGAGGATCATAGAGTGGGCTTGGAAGTATGGATTCATCTTCCTGAATCAAGTATGAGAGCATAGGCTAGTTTTTCAATCTGAGGGTACTTCTGTTCAGACCCTTAAAGAGCTTTGATATTGAAATATACTTGCCTCCATCATCTTCTCTTGCTATGGTTGTACTAATGGATGATTCTGAAATAGGTAGATACACATACAACTTCTCCCCCAGAATGGGTCGAGATAAAAGTAGGGGAGATACGAGGTAGGACTTGAGATCCTTAAAATCATTGTCACACTCCTCATCCCATTCGAAGGCCTTTCTAAGTACTTTAAAAAAAGGAAGACACTTGTCTGTAGCTCTTGAGACAAACCTGTTAAGGGGAGAAACTCTTCCGATTAACCTCTGAATGTCTTTGATAGATATGGGTGTCTTCATTTCTAGCAGGGCCTTGATTTTTTTAGTGTTGGTCTCTATTCCCCTCTGATTGATGATGAATCCCAAAAACTTTCCTGCTCCTACCCTGAAGAGACACTTGGTTGGGTTGAGCTTCATCCTGTATCTATCCATGGTGTCGAAAGTTTTTTTAAGGCCGGTCACGTGAGTGTCAGCCTCTAGGCTCTTTATCAGCATGTCTTCCACATACACTTACATGGACTTGCCTATTTGATCCTCAAACATCTTATTTACAAGACATTGGTAAATAGCCCCTTCATTCTTCAGCCCAAAGGGCATGACCTTGTAGCAATAGGTCCCCTTATCTGTGATGAACGATGTATTTTTTTAGTCTTCCGGGTTCATGAAGATCTGATTATACCCAGAATAGGCATCCATAAAGATCATGAGCTCATGTAAAATTGTGGCATCCATCATCTTATCAATACGAGGTAGGGTAAACTATCTTTTAGACAAGACTTGTTCAAATCGGTGAATTCTACGCACATCCTCCATTTTCCATTATCTTTTTGCACGATGACGGTGTTAGATAACCACTCAGGGTATATGACCTCTGTGATGAACTTAGCATTTTTGAGTTTTCTGACCTCTTCTCTGATGATGTCATACTTCTCTCTTGAGTATACTCTTCTTCTTTTATTGATGGGCTTAGCGTCTTCCATAACATTGAGTTTATGAAACATGACGTCAGGATCAATATCTGGCATGTATGCATGGCTCCGAGGAAAAACACTTTGTCTCTTCCTCAAAATCTTCACCAACTCTTCCTTGATCTCAGGTCTTAGGGCTTTACCGATTTGGATGGTTTTTTCAGATACTTATCATTATCGACGATGGATTCTACCTCCTCCGTGGCCTCTCCATTCTTGAGCTTTGTCTCATTTTTAGGATCAAGTGTGTCGATGTTGTATGTGGTTGTTGCCCTCTTATGAGCCTCTCTCTCTTCCGCAGAGTTGAAGTAACATTTATGTGCTGATGTTTTATTACCTTGCACTTCCCCTACTCCATAGGGAGTAGGGAATTTTAGCATTTGGTGGACTGTTGAAGGCACGAACTCAAACTCCTTGAGGTCTACTCGTCCTATAATGAGGTTGTAAGCTGAGAATATATTTTCATTCATCAGAAAGAAATTCATTTTTCTGGTCAACCTCTTAGGCCACTCATCTCCCATTCTCACATCCATCTCATACATACCCAATGGATGAACCTTTTTGCCACTGAAGCCAATCAAAGGATGCTGATAAGGGACACGCCTAGCTTTGATGAGGACTAGGCTCTTGAAACAGGGCCAAAACATAACGTCTGCTGAACTTCCCCCATCAACGAGTATCCTTTGAACTTCACACCCATGCACCCTTGTGGTGGTTACCAGAGGGTCATCGTGAGGAACTAAGATACCTTTGAAATCAAGTCATGAGAATCCAACTATGAGACTATCAGTATCTACCTGCTTTCTCTTCTCGTGTTTTACCTCTGAAAATGCCAAGTTCACAACCTCGACTTTGGTCATTGACTTGTCCTCTGCCATATGAGCTTTGCGATCAGCTACCTCTGAGCCACCCCCTGCTAGTCCTCCACGAATGGTGTTCACACTAAAATAGATCATGCCGACCCTTTTCACTGGGACATTATCATCTTTTGGTGGTAGGTCAGGGTCATTATCATCACCATCCGAGTCCTCAACTCTTCTAGTAGGGGAATCTTCCTGGTACCTATCATTTATCTTCTTTTTAGGGTTGTCTCTTCCTCCCTTATAAGCTCTACCATCCACATACTTACTGAGCTTTCCAGTTTTCAACATCTTCTTAATCTCATAATTTAGAGCGAAACACTTGTCGGTCATATGATAGTGATCTTGGTGGAACTCACATCATAGGTTCTTATTCCTCTTATGCGAAGGAGCCTTCAGCTTATCCGACCATCTCAAGTACCTATCATTCTTTATTTCATTAAGGATGTGCTAGAATCTCACAGTTAGAGAAATGTAGTGTGCAAACTTATCGTCTGTATCCCTCTTCTTTCCATCCTTCTTCCTCTAAAATTTCCCACTGCTGCTTACATTATCATCCTCATATTTTACAGCCATGGCTTCTTCAGCATTCATGACACTGTTGTTAACAGCTCATCCATAGACTTGGGAGGGTCTTCAGTAAGCTTCCAAAGTAGTTTTTCCTTCTGAAGTCCTCCAATGAGGGTTGTCAAGGCTATGCTCTCCTCATAATCTTCAACATCCATTTTTTCCTTGTTGAATCTTACAATGTAGTCTCTAAGGCTCTCATTCTTGCCTTGCTTTACATAGAGCGGATGGGTTGTCTTCTTCTGAGGTCTTAACCTAAAACAGAAGTTGTGTATAAATCGCTCGGCCAACCCCTTAAAGTTCTTAATAGAAATTTTAGGAAGAGAAGTGAACCTAATATGTGAAGCTCCCGTTAAAGTGTTTGAGAAAGCTCAACACCTCATATCATCAGGGATTGAATAAATGTCTACAGCAGACTGATACATCTCAATATGATGTATAGGTTTAGTACTACCATCGTACTTGGGAGACACAATCAGTGGTTTAAATTTGGCAGGGGTTGGAAAGTTAACAATCCTTACCACAAATGGGGAACCTTATGAGAATCCCCTTTATAGTGGGTCTCGGCTTTTTATAAGGTTACTTATCTTCTCTTCCAGTCGTTGAATGGAGTCATTCCATAGTTTAGCAATGTTGGTTTGACGGAGGTTGTCCCCATCCACCTTCAAGGGGTGGATCGAGGGTTCCCCAGCTGCTACACAACATCAGTTGTTGACCTCCTGGCCACAGTCTCGTCCATGTTATGGTCGGCCATGTCGAGGTCGATGTTCACCATCTTCCCTCTGTGATCCAACTGCACTTCTCGACCTGGATAACCTCTTCCTCCGATCATTAACTGGGTCAAGACTTTCAAAGGCGAACCTCTACTCAAGCGATCAAAAGTTTATCCTCTTTGCTGGGCATCACCAATCTAGGCTCGTCTTGCTCCATAACCTTGGCTCTGTTGTATAGGACGTATTGTGTTGTTCGAAACCTCATATGGCTCCCAACAGTCTGCTGCATCATTTTCTGCCCCAATGTCATCATACCTATCCTCAGGGCAAGGTTTTCCTTTCCTCCCCAGATGTAAATGCCTAGGGTTAACAACATCCCTCCTCCATTGAGGAGTATGTAGGTCTTTTCATGGTTCCTGGGGTGGTCCCCTGGCTTCAGGATGAGGCTGAATAGCTGCCGGAGTAATCATCTCCGGTGAGACCCCAGGTGGTCTCATTATATTTTGGGTTAGCTGGAAAATTGCTCCTACATCACTTGTTGGGTTGCACTCAAGGACTTCAAGGCTGTTGCCACCATAACCATCTCGGACTGAGGTGGTGCCTAGATGGAACTGGTTCCTCCAACACCAGATGGTGGAGGAGGTGGTGGTAACTCTGGTGCCATATGGTAAGACTTAAGAGCTTGTAATGCAAATATTAGAGAGATTATTACCTTAAAGGACATCTTTCAATGGTGAAACAGCTTCACACAAAGGGTGAGGCCTGGTTCACCACCAAAGTCTCCGGTGAGGTTAAGAAACAAAAGAAAAAGTGATGAATCTTCAATATTCCCACAGACGGTGACAAAATGATAATGTTATAAAAAGCACCATCATATGAGGTGTTGACAAACTCAATCTAACAATAACAATGGCAGCAAAATAATGTTTGTATAGAAGAATGAGGTGAGGAGAAGAGGATGAACACTTCAACGTAAATAGTTTCGCAAATCTGGCATACGTCCACTGTGAGTGCATGAGTAATATCACTAAAAGAAGGCACTAATGGCCATAGACACAATCTCTTAAGCTTTCTCTCTCTACTGTATAAAATGACAGAGTTTCAGGTAGGGTTGTTATCGTGAATACCTTTACAAGGTTGAGGATAACCTCTATATATAGTGTTTGGGGGGAGTAATGTACCCCCCAAGCATGCAATGAGAATGTGCATACGGATTAAACCAGTATAAGGATGACACCTGGATGATCTTAAGTAAATAATGATGGCCTCAAGATTCCTTCATGTGGAGGGAATGATTCAGTTATAATAGATTTGTTCACGTGTTCCAAACCATACTTGCTTATCGGCCTTGTCTTTGATTGGTGCAACCTTGGCCTAAAAGAGTATGAGGTTGGTGAAGTTCGATAATTGCTTTGTCCGAGGTCAATATCCATGATGACCTCGGACGATAGGACTGGCCGAGGTTAGGTATGGAGTAGTTGTAACGTTGTCTAGGGCCGATGATGACGTTTGGCAGATGATTGAGCTCATGGGGAATTGCTGACTTCGGTAGACAAATGCAACGTCGACTGGGGCCGATGACGATATTGGTAGACGATTGAATCCATGAGTCCTTACTGATCTTGGCTGATGCCCAACTGACGTTGGTGTTTGAGGAACCGACCTCATGAGAGACAGCCTTATTGATGGTTATTAAGCTTTTGTCACCGCGGCAGTGAGACTGACCGAGGTTAGTAACTCTGAGTAAGAGGGTGCACTTTGGGCATATCACACGTGGTGTGAAGTGTACATAGATGATCTTCTACAAGCATGTGAATAGTAGCATAAGGATGAGGTACATATGAATAATAAAGGGGAACATGCAAATGGGGAATATATACAAGAAAATAAGACGCCCATGTAAACAGAGTCGAGATCTCTTAAAAATAGTCCCCAACGGAGTCTCTATTGTGGCCTTCCCGGGCGGCGCGGCGTTCGTACTGGGGGGAAGGTAGAAGATACCTCGAGCAAGAATTGCATCGCGGTCTCGAACCCTTCTCTTAGAAAAGGTTCTTTGACCGTCGTCGGTGTGGGGTTAATGTAAAGAGGTTGAGTCGCTAACCTAATTTGCTCAAAACAGGAAATAGGGCATGATGCCACTTCGAGAGAGAGGCATTAAGGACAAAACTGATGCATACGAAACCAATAGATCGGAGATTTGGGGGCTAAGATACGAAATGGGAAGGTGTTAGGCACCCATCCGGCCCTTTCATTCTCTCATGAGTAAATGTTAATATTTTCCTTTATCCCCATTGATATGCCCCAAATGTGCCACCTCGGCTCAGAGACATCAACATCGGCCGAGGACAAGGCCGACGTTGGAATGGCCTTGGATCAATGACCGGCAGCCTCGACCATAGCAGGGTCGGCCCTAGCTGACACCACTACTAACCTCATCAGAGGATCAGCAGTTCGACAGTTCACCCAGGAATTAAAACCTCGGCGGGGAGTAGGCCGAGGTTACAAAGAGACATACTTCTACTAAAGCCAACCCCATCAGTTAATCAGCCGGAGTTTCGAGCATATTCCAGCTTAACCTCGGCCCCGATCGACCCTAATACCTATCCTCGGCTTCACTTAAGTTGAGACCATGATGGATCATCTCGGATTGGATAGGTAATTAGACCTTAATAACCTCGGACTCTTCCAAGCCGAGGTTATGACCAAGCATGGAGGCCGAGCACTTATTGACATGTGTGGACAAGGACACGTGGACACAAATGAGTTATAACAAATCATTACCCACACGTGGGGGGAATATTTCATCATCATTCTCTACATGTGATAGGGATAGATGTCTTCATCATATTGGCTAGATCAACACATACATGCTCTTTACATGCATGGGGGGTACACTACACCCCCAGGCACTATAAATACTTTTCTTCTCCTTCTTAGAAAAGGACCCCAAAATTAGCAACCCTAGCTGAAACTCTGTTCAAATACACAGTAAAGAGAGAAAGCTTGAGAGTTTGTATCTATGGCCATTAGAGCCCTCATACAGTGATACACACCATACACTTGCACAGTGGACGTAGGCCTAATTGGCTGAACCATTTATATTCCAGTGTGATTCCTCTTCTCCTCACCTCATTCTCTTATATTTGCTATATACGCGTGATGCCATTGTTAACATTGAATTGAGCTCATAGACACCTTGAAGGGTGGTGCTATTTCCAGCATCATCATTTTGGGGCCGTCTGTGGGAACGAGAGGCTATCTCTTCCTCATTTTTTTCTTACCCTCACCGGAGGCTCTGGTGGTGAATCAGGCCTCACCCCTTGTGTGGAGCTGCTTCACCATTGAAAGAGGTCCGTTAAGGTACAAAGCTCATTTACTCTACGAGCTCTTTAGTGTTAACACATGGCATCATAATTACCATCGCCTCTTTCGCCGCCTGGTGCAGGAGGACCTAGTTCCAGCCAGGCACCACCTCAATCCGTAATGGTGGATGTAGCTGCAGCCTTGAGGTCTTTGGCTACAACGCAACAAGCTATACAGGAGCAATTTGCACAGCTCAGCCAGACTATGATGAGGCCACCTGGAGTTTCACCAAAAATGATTACTCTGGCGGTTGTCCAGCCTCATCTTGACATCAGAGGACCACACCAGGCACCAGTGAAGGACCAACCAGCTCCCCAATGGAGGAGGGACATTGCTGACCCTAGGCACTTATGCCTGGGGAGGTAAGGAAATCCTTTACCAGAGGACGGGTATGACGATCTAGAGGCGGAAGAGGTCACTAAATATTGTTGGGAGCCGTATGAGGTTTTTTAACAATACTGTTCACCCTATCCAATAAAGCCTAGGTTGTGAAGGCAGAAGAGGCGGGGAAGCTCAACGATGAGGATCCGCCTTTGATCGACTGAGTAGAGGGTCAGCCTTTGAAAGGTTAGGCCCAGTAAATGACCTAAGATAGAGGTTATCAAGGTCAAGGAGTGCAGCCGGCTCTCAAAGAGGAGATGGACAACGTCGGCCTCACCAAGGCCGACCTCAAGCAGGAAGAGGTAGAGACCAGGAAGAGGTCAACAACCGACGTTGCGCTGCAGTTGGGGAACCCTCAGTTCACCCCTTGGAGGTGGCCGGGGATAACCTCGGCCAGGACGATGGTGGGAGACCATGGAGCGACTATATCCAATGTCTTGAGGAGAAGATAGGAGACCTCATTAAGAGCCGAGACCCATTGTAAAGAGGTTTCTCGGAGGGATCCACATTTGTGGCAAGGATAGTGAGCTTCCCAACCCCTTCTAAGTTCAAACCACCTGTGGTGTCTCCCAAGTATGACGGTAGCACCAACCCTGTACATCACATTGAGATGTATCAGTCAGCGGCAGATATCTACTCAATACCTGATGAGATGAAGTGTAGGGCATTCTTTAGTACTTTGATAGGAGCAGCACACAGCTAGTTTACTTCTCTTCCGAAGAATTCAATTGAGAACTTCAAGGGCTTGGCTGAGCGATTCATTCATAACTTCTTCTTTGGGGTAAGACCTCAAAAGAAGATCACTCGTCTACTGTATGTCAAGTAAGGCAAGGGTGCGAGCCTAAGAGACTAGATCGCTAGGTTCAACAAAGAAAAACTTGAGGTTGAAGATTACGAAGAGAATATAGCCATGACCGCCCTCATAGGAGGTCTTCAAAAAGGGAAGTTGTTGTGGAAACTCGCGAAAGACCCTCCCAGGTCTATATCAGAACTACTGGCAACTGATGGAAAGGTCATGAATGCTGAAGAGGCAATGGCCGCCAAGTATGAGGATGAGAACCGTGGTAGTAGCGGGAAGTCCCAAAGAAAGAAGGATGGAAAGAAGAGGTCAGTCGATGATAAATTCGCTCACTATACTCCTCTAACTGTGAGCTGTGAGCATATACTCAACGAGATCAAGAATGATAGGACTCTAAGATGACCGGACAAGCTGATGGCCCCTCCACATAAGAGGAACAAAAACTTATGGTGTGAGTTCCACCAAGACCATGGCCATGTTACAGACAGATGCTTCACCCTGAAAGATGAGATTGAAAAGATGTTAAAGTTCAGAAAGTTGAGGAAGTATGTTGATGGAAAGGCTCCTAAAGGCGAAAGAGATGACCCTAAGAAGAGGAGAAATGAAAGATGTCGTGATGATGCCCCAGCTAGAAGAGATAATGATTCGGAGGGTGATGATGAAGAAGATCCGGACCTTCCACCGAAAGATGACAACACACCAGTGAAGAGGGTTGGCATGATCTCCTTTGGTGTTGACACCATATGCGGAGGACTTGTGGGAGGTGGCTCTGAAGTGGCTAACAGAAAAGCTCATGTGGCAGAGGCCAAGTCACTAGCCAAACTTGAAGTTGTAAATCTAACATCTTCTGATACAGCGCTGAAGAGAAAGAAGGTGGAAATGGACACCCTTATAAAGGGGTTCTCACGACTCGACTTCAAAGGTATCTTAGCCCCACATGATGACCCTTTGGTAATAACCACACGGGTGCATGGATGCGAGGTACATAGGATCCTCGTGGACGGGGGGAGTTCAGCAGACGTAATGTTTTGGCCTTGCTTCAATAGACTAGGCCTTAGCAGAGCTAAGTTGGTACCCTATCATCATCATTTAATGGTCTTCAGCGGCAAAAAGGTCCACCTATTAGGCATGTATGAAATGGACGTACGAATGGGTGATAAGTGGCCTAAGAGGTTGACCAGGAAGATAATTTTTTTCGTGATGGATGAAAACGTCTTCTCGGCCTATAACCTCATCATCGGAAGGGTGGCCCTTATGGAGTTTGAGGTCGTGCCATCGACGGTCCACCAGATGCTAAAATTCTCGACCCCCTATGGGGTAGGGGAAGTGCAAGGTGACCAGACCATAGCACGAGAATGTTACTTCAACTCGACCGAAGAGAGAGAGGCCCATAAGAGGGTAACCACCACTTATAGCATTGGTACACTTGACCCAAGAGATGAAAAAAAATTGAAGAAGGGAGAGGCCGCAGAAGAGGTAGAATCCATCATCCTCAATGAGGACGAATCGAAAAAAACCATCCAGGTCGGCAAAGCCTTAAAAATAGAAATCAAGGAAGAGATAATAAACTTCTTGAGGAAGAGGCATAGTGTCTTTGCTTGGAGTCATGCAGACATGCCCGGTATCAACCCTGAGGTTATGTTCCACAAGCTTAATGTGACCAAAGATGCCAGGCCTATTAAACAAAGACGAAGAGTTTACTCCAGGAATAAGTACGACGTCATCCGGGAAGAGGTTAAAAAATTGGAAGAGGTTGAGTTTATTAGAGAAGTCATATATCCAGAGTGGTTATCGAATGCAGTCATCGTGCCCAAAGCCAATGGAAAGTGGAGAATTTGTGTTGATTTCACTGACCTGAACAAGTCCTACCCAAAAGAAAGTTATCCCTTACCTCGAATAGACTAGATGGTAGATGCCACTACAGGGCATGAGCTCATGAGATTCATGGACGCATATTCAGGATACAATCAGATCTTCATGAATGTGGAAGACTCAGAGAAGATAGCCTTCATTACCGACAAAGGGACGTACTGCTACAAAGTAATGCCCTTCGGTCTAAAAAATGAGGGGGTGACATATCAACGTCTTGTGAATAAGATGTTCAAAGATCAAATAGGCAAGACTATGGAGGTGTATGTAGACGATATGCTGACGAAGAGCTTAAAGGCCTACACTCATGTGGCAGACCTTGAAAAGACCTTCGATACTATGGACTTGTACAGGATGAAACTCAACCTAGCGAAGTGTGTCATCGGGGTAGGAGCTAGGAAGTTTCTTGGATTTATCGTCAATCAAAGAGGAATCGAAGCAAACCCTGAGAAAATCAAGGCTTTGCTTGACATGAAGACGCCAAGGAGTATCAAGGACGTCCAAAGACTCATGGGGAGAGTGGCCACACTTAACAGGTTTGTTTCCAGAGCAACAGAAAAGTGTCTTCCATTCTTTAAAGTGCTTATAAAGGCCTTCCAGTGGGAAGAAGAGTGCGAAGAAGCTTTTAACCAACTCAAGTCTTACCTTGGGTCTCCCTTGTTATTATCTCGGCCCATAGTAGGAGAGAAATTGTATGTTTATCTAGAGGTCTTTGAATCGGCCATCAGTGTAGCCATAGTACGGGAAGCCGTTGGAATCCAAAGACCTATGTATTTTAACAGCAAATCCTTTCAGGGGTCTGAGCAAAATTATCCTCGTATGGAAAAGTTAGCCTACGCCCTGATACATGCTTCAAGGAAGATGAAGCCCTACTTCCAAGCCCATTCCATGGTCATCCTCACCGATTCCCCACTAAGACAGGTTCTTCATAAACCTGAGAAGTCTGGAAGATTGATGACTTGGGCCATTGAGTTGGGGGAGTATGACCTTACTTACCAACCTAGGGCATCTGTCAAAGGGCAGGACCTTGCAGACTTTGTTGATGAGTTCATATCGGAAGAGGAAGAGGTAAAGAATGACCTAGTGGGTGTTGAGGGGTAAAAAAAATGTCTTTCGAGAAAAGGAAGAGGTTGCACCAAACATTTTTTGAAGCCAGGAAGAGGTCGTATCCAAGGAGATCAGGAGCAGAGTGGCGGAGAACGAGGAGGATCAGTACCTCTTCAGGGAAGGAATCATGTCAGAAGGGGCCTTCTCATCGGATACAGACAATTAGAATCTCTTCGTTGATGGTTCTTTATGTGACAGTTGAAACGGTGCAGGGCTGATACTTTCAGCTCTAGATGGTGCCAACATTGAATACACTTTGAGGTTCAACTTCAAGGCATCTAATAACGAGTCAGAATATGAGGCCATGATAGCAGGTCTCTCATTGGCAAAGACTCTAGGAGTAAGACGACTCCTACTTCATAGCGACTCAAGGTTAGTTGTCAATCAAGTATTGGGGGTCTATGAGGCCAAAGATGAAAGGATGGCTAGGTATCTGAAGAGGGTGAGAATGATGTTGGAATATTTCAAAAAAACAAAACTGAAGAGAGTGCCTCGATAAAATAACAGCCACGCAGATGCATTGGAAAGGCTGGCTTCAGCAACAAAAACAGACATCAGAAGAACAATTACGATCGAGGTCTTACAAAAAGCGACCATTGAGGAGGAGGAGGTTAGCAAACCTTGTCTCAATTTGAACCTAGGAGACTCATAGATGGACTCCCTCGTCAGATATATCAAAGAGGGAGAGCTACCAGTGTCCAAGCTAGAGAGGAGGAACCTAAGGTACAGGGCTGCGAAATTCTCCATAGTAGGAGACGTCCTATACCAGAAGGGGTTCATATTGCCTCTCCTCATACGTGTCCATCCCACAAAAGTTCCTCACATTTTACAGGAGGTACATGAGGGTTCTTTCTCCAGTTACATAGGAGGAAGAACCTTGGCTAAGAGAATTATTACACAGGGGTACTGGTGGGCAACGTTGGTCAAAGATGTTGCAACTTACCTGAAGAGGTGCGCTAAATGCCAAAGATTCTCCACTATTCCTCACCAACCTCATCAACCTATAACGTCAATCACTTCCCCATGGCCATTTGCAGTATGGGGAATTTACTTAGTAGGACCCCTACCAAGAGCTGCCAATAATGACCGGTTTCTGATAGTTGCCATTGACTACTTCTCAAAGTGGGTAGAGGTAGAATCGATGATAACGATCACTTAACATAAGATCTTCCAATTTATTTGGAGAAACATCATATGCAGACATGGCATCCCAAACACTCTCATCTCAGATAATGGAACTCAGTTCAAGAACTCCTCTTTAGAAAAGTATTATGAAAGAGTTGGGATAAAATAGTTCTTCTCATCTCCTGGCCGACCACAGGAAAACGGTCAGATGGAAGTCACAAACAGAACAATCCTCGACAGAATCAAGAAGAGGTTAGAAGAGGCAAATGGGAGATGGACTGAAGAGGTTTATGTTGTGTTGTGGGCCTATGGGACAACGGCAAGAACACCGACAGGAGAGACCTCGTTCATGCTAGCACATGGCTCAGAGGTCGTCATACCAATGAAAATGGGACTCCCTACTCATAGGGTTCAGACCTATGACCCTGATAAAAATGGGGAAGAAAGGAGACTAGACCTAGATATGATTGAAGAGAGAAGGGAAGACACGGAAATCAGACAAGCAGCTTACCAGCAGCGAAGAGCAAAATTCTACAATCAGAGGGTGAAGTCAAGACCCATTACCCTGGGAGACTTAGTACTGAAGAAGACGTTACAGAAAACAAACAAACTCCACCCAAACTGGCATGGTCCCTACAAAGTGACAGAAGAGGTTGTACCCGGGACCTACAGGCTAGAAAACCTAGAAGGGGAACCTTTTGCCAATCCTTGGAATGCAGATCACCTAAAGAAGTATTACATATGATGTTGCAAAAATTTATGTAAATGTACCATCTTATGAAGAGGTTATTAATGAGAGATCAGTTTCCATGACAATTCTTGCTTCATTGTGCTCTAATGATAGAATGTATGAGAATAACATCTTAGTTGATGACCTCAAACCTTATAACATCATTATTTGGTGACAAGGACTGAGGTCAGACATCATACTTGGATGACCTCAGACCCTTAACATCATTAATTTGGTGATAATATTTA
Source organism: Sambucus nigra (assembly GCA_949130495.1). Lineage (NCBI taxonomy): Eukaryota > Viridiplantae > Streptophyta > Magnoliopsida > Dipsacales > Adoxaceae > Sambucus > Sambucus nigra. Next base: position 328,075,929 of record OX422217.1, on the reverse strand, counting down.
TGAGGACGACATCTTAGTTGATGACCTCAGATCTTATAACATCATTATTTGGTGACAAGGTCTGAGGTCATACATCATACTTGGATGACCTCAGACCCCTAACATCATTAATTTGGTGATAGTATTTATGAGGATGACATCTTAGTTGATGACCTCAGACCTTATAACATCATTATTTGGTTATAAGGTCTGAGGTCAGACAACATACTTGGATGACCTCAGACCCCTAACATCATTAATTTAGAGATATTATTTATGAGCATGACATCTTAGTTAATGACCTCAGACCTTATAACATCATTATTTGGTGACAAGGTCTGAGGTCAGACATCATACTTGGATGACCTCAGACCCCTAACATCATTAATTTGGTGATATTATTTATGAGGATGACATCTTAGTTGATGACCTCAGACCTTATAACATCATTATTTGGTGACAAGGTCTGAGGTCAGACATCATACTTGGATGACCTCAGACCCCTAACATCATTAATTTGGTGATACTCTTTGTGAGGATGACATTCTTAATTGATGACCTCAGACCTTATAACATCATTATTTGGTGACAAGGTCTGAGGTCAGACATCATACTTGGATGACCTCAGACCCTTAACATCATTAATTTGGTGATAGTATTTATGAGGATGACATCTTAGTTGATGACCTCAGACCTTTTAACATTATTATTTGGTGACAAGGTCTGAGGTCAGACATCATACTTGGATGACCTCAGACCCCTAACATCATTAATTTGGTGATATTATTTATGAGGATGACGTCCTAGTTGATGACCTCAGACCTTATAACATCATTATTTGGTGACATGGTCTGAGGTCAGGCATCATACTTGGATGACCTCATACCCTTAACATCATTAATTTGGTGATAGTATTTATGCGGATGACATCTTAGTTGATGACTTCAGACCTTATAACATCATTATTTGGTGACAAGGTCTGAGGTCAGACATCATACTTGGATGACCTCAGACCCCTAACATCATTAATTTGGTGATAGTATTTATGAGGATGACATCTTAGTTGATGACCTCAGACCTTATAACATCATTATTTGGTTATAAGGTCTGAGGTCAGACAACATACTTGGATGACCTCAGACCCCTAACATCATTAATTTAGAGATATTATTTATGAGCATGACATCTTAGTTAATGACCTCAGACCTTATAACATCATTATTTGGTGACAAGGTCTGAGGTCAGACATCATACTTGGATGACCTCAGACCCCTAACATCATTAATTTGGTGATATTATTTATGAGGATGACATCTTAGTTGATGACCTCAGACCTTATAACATCATTATTTGGTTATAAGGTCTGAGGTCAGACAACATACTTGGATGACCTCAGACCCCTAACATCATTAATTTAGAGATATTATTTATGAGGATGACATCTTAGTTAATGACCTCAGACCTTATAACATCATTATTTGGTGACAAGGTCTGAGGTAAGACTATTAATTTAAGTTTAAACAGACACCATTGTAACAAGACTTCAGAGCTGAACATTGCATGGCAAAGAAGCATTCAATAAATCAACAAATGAAGAAATAAAAACCCTCCTCAGAGGTTATCATCCAATTATAAAATACAAAAATATAAGCTGATGATGTTTTTCAGACGTTACAACTAATCAGGGATTACAAAAAAGTACAAAAGCTTCACAAAATAGCCTAAGGATTCAAAGGGAGAGTGATGGCATCCTCGGCCTGATTCCCTTGGCCGACGTTGGTCACCTCGGCCCCATCCTCTCTGGGGTTGGGTCCTTCAATCTTTGTAACATCCTGAGTTGCAGTCTCTGCTGAGGAAGTATCTTCCTCTTCGACCTCTTTAAGTGCTTGGGCGAATTGGGGGTTAGCAAAACCCAGACCCAAGAAGTCAAAGGCTTTCAAGATACCCAAATCCTTTTCCTTAACAGCCGTCCACTTGCTAGTAGCCTTAATACCTCTCTTGAGGTACTCAAAGATGAAGCTGATGAATTCATTGGAGACTTTGTAATTGGCTAAAATTCCCTCAGAAGCATCCTCAAGAGCTACCTTCACTGCTGCGTTGACCTTTTGTTGAAGAGCATCGTCATTAGCCTTTAGAGCAATGGTATGGTCCTTTTTCAGCTTGGAGATCTCCGTATCCAACTCCTTATCCTTCTTGTCAGACCCATCAAATGCAGCCTTCAGACGGTCTACCTCTGCACTCAGAGTACTTTGCACCTTCTCGGCCTCTTGTCCTTTCTAGATGAGGGGTAACTTCTTCAGGGTCCAATTGGAAAGATGATGCATACCAGAAAGGCCCTACAAATCATGTGGTCGTATAAATAAGTTATAATACAAAGAAGAGGTTACACTTCGAAGATAAACTAAAATCAAAAGTCATACCTGAATAGACCTATGAAGTCCAAACTCGATCAGTAAAGGAGTGTCCATAGATCGACAAAAACGTTTGTCAGCATCGGTCATAGCAGAGCAGATGGCATCCAACGCCTACAAACTACGCCCTATGATGCTATCATTGATTTTTTTATTGCTCTATACTAGGAACCAATGCATCCTCAGAGGAAATGGGGATGTATCGATCTCCCCCTTTTTCTTCTGCCTCTGATCCTCAGGGGCAGGGTCAGAAACCTTCCTCTTCTTGATGGCCTCATCCCTTAAGGCAGATAGAGGGGGAGGAAGAGCGGCCAGACCAGCCTTTTTGACGATCTTCGTCAAACTTGGTGCTGCCATTTCCCAAAGCTCATCAGATATTCCCTTCGAACGCTCTGTAAAATAAGATGTTTAGAGTTATAGAATCAGATATACATGTATTCAGAGGTATAACTTGTTGAAATAAGAAACTTACCAAGCTCTGTAAGAGGACTTCCCCCTAAACTAGTTTTAGAGAGGTAGTGGGGGTCATTAGGTGTTCAAATCTTATGAGCAGACCATGTGCCCCCGATCCTGAAGGTCTTTGACCTTCTAAAGATTTTACAGGCTTAGACCAGGGTCGGCCTTAGCAGCTATTGTAACATTTCCCCATCTTATAGGCATCATCTAATCTAGTGGGGAAGAGGGGGCACATGGGCCAAACTCCCATGGCCTTGAGGCAAAGGAGTAGTGCGGCTTCCAATTATGATTAAAAGTTTGAGTTATCTGAAGCATCTTCTTTTCAGGTTTTCGAGCTACAAAATGATAATAGCTCGGATGGTTTCTGGTAGATGAAGGGACATAGCATCCTACAAAGACTTGGACTGGAAGGTCTGAGTGATGAACAACCCTTCATAAGACAATGGCCCCAATTATCACCCTCCAAGCATTGGGTGATAACTGGGAAGGGGCCAAGTTGATATAGGCTAGTATAGACCTGATGATGGGATGGATGGGCAGACGAAATCCTAACTTGAACATATGCTCATACAGGTAGATCTCACCATCTTGGTCGTGGTAGGCCCTCTCTTCCTTCAGAGATCTCCTAAGCTTTATGGAGGGGCTGATGGAGTATAAGTACCTGAAGCAAAAAAGGTCGACCTCAATAACTGTACTCTCAATCTCGGTAGCCTCAGAGACGTCAACATCACTCTCGACATCATCATCATCATCATCTAACTCAATGTCCACCTGAGCAGATGATTGGGCTCCACTTGGAAACCGCTGAGCGAAGTCAGCCCCTGTAACAGCCGACAAGGGTATGGCTTCAAGGATTGGCGGAACCGCCACACTCGGCCCAATAATTTCAACCTCAGAGGAAGAGGTCGATGTTCTTGAACTTTTATGGGACGAGGATCGACTGGAAACCTTCGCTTGATCAGGGTCCTGATCTTGCCGAGTTGAGAAATCCATAGCCTCTCGAAAAGAGTCCACAGACATAGGGTCTGAGGAGGAGGACTCAGACTCAGACATTGGCGACGGCTCAGCAGGGACCTCTTCTTGGTTAACTGGTTTGGATGGTTCAGGATATAAGACCTTCAGAGGTGGTGGAAAGATAGGTCTGAGGGGGAATTCCTCTGACCTAAGAGCTTCCTCCTGCGCTCTTTCTATTTGCCTAATTCTCTAAAGTCTTCTCTCTGAGAGAGGGGAACTCCTCTAAGAGTTGGTAAAGAGGTCTGAGCATAAGAGGCAGACCCTACACTTATAACTCTCCTAAATAATAAACAGGATTGACTAATAGAATGATGAAATCTAAGGATTAAACTATCAAATTTGAAGCAATTACTACGAAGAACACACAAGAATAGTTCGCCAGAAAAAATGGAACCTCACCGAAAATCTCCAAAAACTCACCGAAAAATGCAAAAGTAAGAAGAAGATAGGTAAAATGAAGAAGATAGAATGGTAGAGGATACATGAAGATGAAATGGTAAGGGAGACGGAAGAAAATGCAAGAAATCAGATCAAAAGCTTCAAGCCAGAGCCTTTCTAGAGAGAGAAAGCTGCAGACGTGAGTTGAACCAGGAAAAAGAGAGAAGTGAAGAAGAAAGAGGGAAAATAAGGTTTAAACCTTATATATGAATGCACATTTCCCAAGGCCCATCATTGCCTTGGGAGCCCCAAAGGACGGCTGACATCACATGCTTGCAAGGTACTCCTCACACTTCAGCAATGGACAAGTGTCAAATGGACATTGGCACAAGAAAGACCTCGGAGATGTAGAGACCCCACAGTCACCTGCTCTCAGATGTAACTAAGGGATGGGGGTGATTGATATGCCCCAAATGTTCCACCTCGGCTCAGAGACATCAACCTCGGCCGAGGACAAGGCCGACGTTGGAATGGCCTTGGATCAGTGACCGACAGCCTCTGCCATAGCAGGGTCGGCCCTGGCCGACACCACTACCAACCTCATCAGAGGATCAGCAGCTCAACAGTTCACCCAGGAATGACAACCTCGGCCGGGAGTAGGCCGAGGTTACAAGGAGCAATACTTCTACCAAAGCCAACCGCATCAGTGAATCGGCCGGAGTTCGAGACATATTCCAGCTTAACCTCGGCCCCGACCGACTCTAATACCTATCCTCGGCTTCACTGAAGCCGAGACCATGATGGCTCATCTCGGATTGGATAGGTAACTAGACCTTACTAACCTCGGACTCTTCCGGGCCGAGGTTATGACCAACCACGGAGGCCGAGCACTTATTGACATGTGTGGACAAGGACACGTGGACACAAATCAGTTATAACAAATCATTCCCCCCATGTGGGGGGAATATTTCATCATCATTCTCTACATGTGACAGGGACAAATGTCTTCATCATATTGGCTAGATAAACACATACATGCTCTTTACATGCATGGGGGGTACACTACACCCCCAGGCACCATAAATACTTATCTTCTCCTTCATAGAAAAGGACCCCAAAATTAGCAACCCTAGATGAAACTCTGTTCAAATACACAGTAGAGGGAGAAAGCTTGAGAGTTTGTATCTATGGCCATTAGAGCCCTCATACAGTGATACACACCATACACTTGCACAGTGGACGTAGGCCTGATTGGCTGAACCACTTATATTCCAGTGTGATTCCTCTTCTCCTCACCTCATTCTCTTATATTTGCTATATACGTGTGCTGCCATTGTTAACATTGAATTGAGCTCACAAACACCTTGAAGGGTGGTGCTATTTCCAGCATCATCACCCGTGAAGTGTGTTTATGTGTTTATATAATGAAGATTGGAATCGTTCGACCTATACCATGGAAAAGATAGGGTGATGTCATTCACAGGAATATTCCCAAAATATAAATAAATGTAGAAAATAGAATATGAGCGTTCATCCCAATTTTGATCGTTATTGGGAAACGATAATATTTGTGGGATGAAACGCGGACAAGCATATTATATGTATATGTATGATAATTATGGAAATGAGGGATTTTGAGTAATTCGGAAAATAAAAGATGTTGAAAAATTGGAAAATTGGACAAGATTCTTAGATTTTAATCCGAGACGCGTACGTAGCCTATAAAGGCATCAAAGTTCACATAGTTAGAATGTAGAATTGGGGTGGGATTTATCCCATAGATTCGAGTGGAATGTTATTACGTGTGTACATGTAGAAAATGTGTTTTTGTTTTTTTTGGAAAAAGTGCGATGGATAATTCCGCTCGAAATTTACGAGTGTAGCCCTCTTTTATTTGTTTTTGGTTTTTTTATGGAAAATAAAGTATGTTCAATATACTAATAAAAGTGAAAAAGTTAATATGTATGAACTAAAGTGAAACTAGATTATGAATCTAATGTAACTTATGCAAAAACAAGAGATTTAAAAGAGAGGGAGGAGGAATTAAACCTTCCTTGGAGCTTGAGCTTGGGCATTGGATGAACTCCTTTGAATGTTGATGAGATAGAAGGATATTTTCCAAATTGGGTGTGAAAATGATGGGTATTTAAGCTTGAATGGAACTTATCATATGGAACTTTGCTAATTTCGAGAGAATGTTACTGAGATTACTGATGTTGAGGGATTTGCTGTGTGTTCTGGGAGTGAGGTTATGGCCCTTATTTATAGGGGAAAATGGGGGTTCCGATCGGCCTAACCCAGGGGGTGCCTATCGACAGCTCACCCTTGACACTGTGGCAATAGGCCAGGTTCAGGACCTGCCAATTGGTAGTCTCGTATGGACTTTTCAGGAAAAATGATCCTAACGCACATACCGTTGATTCGAATTATTCATGGGGCATACCGTTAGAAAGCTATTTCAGAGACAATCGAGAGTCCTTACCACTCCATGGTCCGGGAGTTGACTTTGGGTCATATGTAGCTCAGAAACGCACGTCGATCCTTTGGATGGGAGATCTCCGGATGCAAACAGATCATTCGTCTGTATGGTAAGTTATAATCGCACATGGGATGGACCATTGGAAAGGTTAGGAGATGTACTTCGACATTTCAAAGAGTTTCGCTCATTTTAAAAAGTTGACCTTGGTCAAACGGGGCTTAGAAGCGCTCAGTGACCTCTCAGAGTAAAATGGATCGTTCGTCCGTATCGTAGGTCAAAATAGTGCACAAGGTAGATTGTTAAAAAGGGTATTCAGTGCCCTTCGGAGGTCCATTCAGCCTCGTTCGAGATAAAGAGTTGAATTTGGTCAAATGGAGTCCGAGAGCGTCCAGTGGCCTTCGAATCGATTTTTGAGGGAAAACTATTCGTTCGTCCGAACGGTTATGCTATTTCGTGCACGGGGTGGACCGTTGGAAAGGGGATTATGTTCCTTTCGAAGATGCAAAGAGATTTTGCTCTGATGGGGAAGTTGATTGGGGTCAACTCGGGGTGTAAACGAGATAGGACCCCCAAATTTTTAATTTTACAAAAAGTAATTTACTTTTAGAAGCGGAATAAAGATCTGCACTAGATAATTCTGTTAAAAGTAGTGGGGAAAACATAGTGGGAACATGGAAAAAACTGCTAAAAATGGCCAAAAAACTGTTCCCGCCAAAGTCGTTCGAACGACATTTTCATTCGAACGACATTTTCGTTCGAACCACATTCTCGTTCGAACGATTGTACTAATAATGTTCCATAGGTGAAAAAGGAATCTCATTAGAAGTCTCGTTCGAACGACCTGGGAATCTCGTTCGAATGAGATTCCGGTTCGTTCGAACGACTTACCAGAAAATGCAAAACTCTTTTTAAGCCCAAAAATTTTTATGAAAAGTTCTAAAAAGTATTTTCTGAGTAAAACAAAGTCATTAAAATTATTTATAAAAAATTATAAATTACACATAATAAATTTCCAAGATCCTATATATTTATAAAATGCATTCATACCTTAGGAGCATTAGAACTAATGTTGTTGACATAGAAACAAGGCACACTAAACCCGACATATGATGAAGCTTTATAAACTTGGATGCTATGTCTTCAACTAACACATCAGAGGCTTGGATGGATGCACTTGAACACGATCCTATAACTCAAATTTTTTTGTCTGGAATTGATCCAACATAACATAAATACTCAATCGGAGACTTCTATCCTTACACGGGGCCCAGGAGCACCCGATGGACTCTAAATCAATTTTTGATAGTGAAATGGTCCATTCATCCGAACTATTATGTCGATTTTTGCATGGGGAGGACCATTAGAAAGGGTATTCGGAGCCCTTCAAAGAATCAAAGAGCTTTCGCTCTGACGAAAGAGTTGATCGGAGTCAAATGGGGCTCGGGGGCACCGATGGCCACAAGCTCGCTCCTCGAAATGTAACCTAGGTTTGTAATGAAAAGGGAGAATTATAGGAGTATAAATAGAGACTTAGAGGGTCCTAGAATTTGGTGTCTTCATACACTTCCATTGTTTCTCCCATCAGTTTCTTAAACATCCTTGTGACCAACCGCTGATAAGTCGCTCCTTTATTTTTTAGGCCGAACGGTATGACTTTGTAACAATATAACCTATTAGGGGTTATGAAGGAGGTCTTATCCTAGTCTAGCTCATAAAGTGGGATCTGGTGGTATCCGGAGTAAGCGTCTTTAAAGCTCATCCTTTTATGCGTTGTTGTGGTGTCGACCAAGTGATCTATCTTTGGGAGAGGGAAACTATTTTTGGATCAAGCCCTGTTGAGGTAGGTAAAATCAATACATACCCTCCAATTTCCATTGCTCTTGGGCACTACGACTGGGTTGGATAGCCATTTGGTGAACTGAACTTCTCGAATGGAACCTACATCAAGTAATTTTCCATCCTCCTTCTCAACTACTTTTTCTTTTTCTGGGGCTGTTCGGCAAACCTTCTGAGTGACTAATTTGAAAGATGGGTCAACGTGTAGTCGATGACATGCAATGGTGGGATCTATCCCAGGTAGATCATACTATTTCCAAGAGAAGATATCCAGATTGCTTCGAAGGAACATAATTAGCTCCTTCTTTTCTCGGTCGGTGAGAGAGGCGCGGATTAGAAACCTCCTTTTAAGTGACTTGGTTTCTGCTGCAGCCTCTTACAGGTCTTCAATGACCCTATTTGTATGGTGGACCCTAGTTTCCTATACCCCTAGTCGGTCATACCGTAATTTTTATTTGGAAGGCAATATCCCCTCCTGGGCTTCCTCCTAAACCTTATTCCCATCTTTCTTCTTTTCTTGTTTGGGGTAGATGGTTGTAATAAAACATTTTCTAGCCATAGCCTATCACTATGAATCTCGACCACACCCTGATCTATAATTCACTTGAGTTTATGATGATACGAGGATGGTATGACCTTCTTGGCAAGGTTCCAACCCTTTCCTAGTATGGCATGATAAGGGGAATCAATATCTACCACAATAAACTCGATCATCTTTGCAATATTTCCCACCCCGACTGGCAGGACAATATTACCTAGAGGCATGGTTATTTTTCCTCCAAAGTTAACCAATGGAATGGTGGCCTCCTTTAGGTCTGCAATATTTAACTTTAATTTGTGGAACAGTTCTAGGTACATTACTTCGGAAGAGATACCTTGGTCGACAATCAGCATATCAATGTCCCAGTTAGCTATCCTGAGTGTGATGATCAATGCATCATGATGTGGGGTTCTTACCCCAACTAAATAATCTTCAGTAAACATAATGTGTTTGTTATAGTCGTTATCTTCTGGTCACCGATGATTACCAGCTAGAGTCTTGGTGGAATCTATCTAAAAATCTTTTATAACGATAGTATGATTTTTGACTTCCATACGAACAGTTTTTCCCTATACTTACTTGAGGTCTAATGCCCCATGAATTATTACAAACTCGTGGCCCATACCTTCATTGAGGATGTTATCCGGCTTCTGTTCTCCATTCATTGTGACTTTGTCTATTTTCTTATCTATGAACTCATTGAGATGGCCAGCCTGGGCGAATTCTTCGAGATGAGACTTAAGTGATTTGCAGTATTCAGTCTTGTGACCACCCTCTTAGTGGAAATAACGTCTCATTGTGTTGTTCCATTTTTTGGGTCTCCTACCATCTTACTGGTCCATTTGACAAATGGCTCTTCCTTGATCTTGCTGAAATTGTTTTATATCGGTTCCTTAAAGACTGTGTTGACAGCCTGGAATGCTTTCGAGGGGTCATTTGTATTGCCATTTTTTGAGCCATTCCTGCCCGAATTCTTGTTTCCTTTATTCTAAGAATCATTTTTCTCTATCCCTTTATTCGTCTTCATGCGACCATTTTCCCCTGCATTAAGATGGATTACATTTTCGACTTTGGCATATTGTTCAATACGGGCCATTAGGTCGTCAATGGAATTAGCCTCCTTCTTTGTTCAGAATTGTTGGAATAGATAAGTGCTCGACAGAATGATTTTAAAGGACGCTATGATAACTTTCTCTAAGAAATCCTTTATCTCATTGAAAACCTGCCGGTACCTTTTGTTATACTCCCTGAGGTTCTCTTATGTCTTTTTCTTGATTATGAGTAGTGCATCCATCGGCTTGGGGTGGGAGCTAATAGTTATGAAGCAAGCTAGGAATAATTTAGCTAGAGCCTTAAAGATCCTGATAGGCCTATGTGGAAGCCTCCCAAACCACTTATGTGCCACATCGGGTAGACTGGAAGGGAAGATACGACACATCAATCCTTCATTGTGTCTCCACAAGGTCATGACATGCCTGTAATGTCGAACATGATCGATATGGTAAGTTTTCCCATCATATAGTCGACTAGGACTCCCATAGCGTCGAGCTTCCTATAGTCATTCTGATCGACCATCTTCTGACTTGTTCATCTATGATCTTCCTTGGTCGTGCCTGTGGCTCGTTCCTTAACTGTGAGATTCACTCACCCGAGGGCCAAGAGTCCGATCGTGGCATTGTCTTGTATTTCTGTGGAGATCTCTCTCATTGTTTTTGTTTGCCTTTTTAGGTGAGCATTCTCTTCTTCTTGGCGACGAGTGGCTTCTTCTTGCTCTCGAACTCTGGCCTCGTAGGCATTGACCAACTTGGAAATCTACATGGACGTATGTCGTCCATGACTTTCTTCAGAAGGCTGCCTTTCCTGAAGAAGGCTTGGATTTGGTTGGAAAATTTCATACCTCACCCTAGGAGGGGCATGTTCTTCCTGAACATCATCGTCTTGAGGGATGTTGTTGCTCTAGTGAGACATTGCAGGCTTTCAGTTAGTAAATGTTCTCGTAGGAATAACAATCGCTTCCCACAGATGCAACCAATTGTGGTATCAAAAAATATCACGATAAAGAATTTATGAAGAACAATCACAATCAAGAAAGAAAGAATACAATCGCGCACACAACAAAACTATGTATGTGTTTCGGAAACTTGCCTACGTCCATGGAGAGGTCTAATGTTTTATTAACTATCTCTCAATATGCTTGGTTATAAGCCCCTATGTCTCGGGCCAAGGGTCACAATTTATAGATGTATAATTATAATTATAACTCCATGATGCACACGATAAACCATGAATCCCTTGAATATCTCCTCCAGATTCTTAAGTATAGACTTGGTCACATCCTGAATCGGTTATATATCTTTGTTCCACGATTTGGGTCGGGCACCATTTTAGTCCTACTGGGCTTGGTCGGATAATATCACGGGTTAAAAATGAAATGGTTTCCCACACTTTCAAAAATGGAATTCACAAAAAAAATTCCAAAATCCCCAGAGGTACGTAGGCAACTTATACACCTTACATGGGCACGGTTCTCTTATTTTTCAAAAAATTATATTCTTTTCTAACCTCCAATAACGGAGGTTCATTGTATCATTTACATGAAAAAAAGGATTATGCATGCCTTAGCAAATACAACGTTATTACACGAAGTATAAGCGAAAGGAGTCAAACCACTCTCTCCTCTTCGCTGACAAAATTATCCCTAAAACAAACCTAACCCTAAACCAAGACATAGAAAAGTTATTCCCCCAAACCCAGCTTCACAAAACTCTATCCACAACTACCAGAAGACCCCCCATCATCATTCTCGTCCTTCGAAGTTCCCTAGGTCTCCCCATACTAATAAATATTCTGAATTCTCTCCAAGGAGAGGTATGCCCTGACCAGTTTGGAAAAACATCACTACCCCCAAAAATCACCTCTGCCCAGTCTCTTCCGCTAGGATCTTCTTTACCACTCATTTTTTCAACCACTTCATCCATATAAACCAAACCAGTTTAAACTATAATTAAAACCATCCTGACAGTAATTAATTCCCAAAGAGTACCAACTAATGGAAATATAAAAGAACGTAAATCTCTGACAAAAATCTAAACTGAATAGAGAAACGGGCTACACATGCCCTAACTAATCAGGACTGAAAATAGGAGTAGAATCAACAACAAGGTCGTTTAAGAAATGGTCTGTAACTCCCACATAAGCTGCAGAGCGTCCGATCCAAAGAACCTAAGCATGACGCCCCTGTGGTTGGGCACTGTATAATATACGTATATATATATATATATATATATATATATATATATATATATATATATATATACAAGAGAGAAGAAATAACAGGAAACGGGTCAGAGCCCGAGTGTAAAATAGTTTAAAATTAGTTTAGCAAGTATTTAAAATGCTTACCGGCTAATGCAACAACCATGTTAGTATGCGACACTCTCTTGAAAATTCTCACCTCTCATTCTAGTGTGCACGCCTACCGTACTAATAAATCTCATAAGTTTCTCTAACTTATTCCATAAGGTTTTATCAGGTGAGAAGAGAGGTTATGATATTTACTTTAGGAAATCATTCTCTTCGATATTTCGTTGTTATTAATAACAACTCATTTCCCTTATAAAGTTCTCGACCGTTCATAATAAAATTGAAGCATTTACTCATTACTTATCTACTTATACGCACAATAGAAAAATCCCATATAGATATACGTATATATATTATCCATACATATAATAGATATAATAATGGCACCCCACATAAAAACTATGATGCTGGCATAATACTAGTCCGGAATCACTCTCGAACTGTATTAATACAATACACAAACAACTATAGGTGAAGCATAGTTCCAGGTCCTAAGAGGTCAGCACATACCCTCACGTCTCTTAGAACATCTGACTATCATTTTTGGATAGCCTGTATCAAGGATACTATATTATAGGGTAGGTGTCAATATCCCCCATAAAGGTCCAATCGAGATAAGACTGTCCCGGTGCGGAAACCTCCATGATAGCAAGTAGCCCGGGTATGATTTTTACACCGATATATAATATGCAGAGTCACACAGTCATATATATATATATATATATATATATATATATATATATATATATATACTAGTGGTGACCCATGCGATGCACGGTCGGGTGTAACGCGTTTTAAATTATTTTATCCAAATATATAAATTAAGTGTGGTGAATAAAGAATACGACTGAAGATGAATATGATGAAATGAATGTCAAGAATAGTACTGTCATAGAACGAACAATTGTTTGAAAATTCAAATTAGAAAAAAAAAAACTTTACAAAGTGAATTTTAATATTCTTAATGTATTTACAACATATAAAAAGAATTTCTAGCCAAAAAAAAATGATTTTCAATTTCCAGCAAAAAATATGATTTCCAGCAGCAAAAAATAGTTTTCAGTAATATAAAATTATTTCTAGCATAAAAAATAATTTCCAACAAATAAAAATAAATTTTAGAAATAATAAATTATTTCCAGCAAACAAAAGATGATTTAAGCAATAAAAAAATATTTTTCAGCACTATAAATGCATTTCCCACATATAAAAATAATTTTCACCAAATTACAAATAGTTTTCAGGAAAAATATTTTTTTAAGCAGATAAAAATGGTTTTTAGGAATAAAAAAATGATTTTAAGCAATATTAAATTATTTCTAGCTTATAAAGATGATTTCCAGCAAATAAAAAATGACTTTTAGTAGTATAAAATTATTTTTCAGCAAATAAAAATTATTTCTAGGAATGAAAAATGATTTTGAGCAATATAAAAATATAATTTTATGTGACACACTCTAATTAAATCTCTACATGACATACTAAAAAGTTTTATGAAAAATATGTAAAACACTCATATAAAATAAATTGTTTCATATATATAAAAAAATAAACAGGCTAACTGTTTTCTTTAAAAATGTTTTTATTTATAAAAAGATATTTTGTTTTCAATTAAAAAATCATTTCTTGTACTTAAAAATAGTTAAAATCAATTTTTTTGTCTTCATAATGGTAATCTTTTTTGGATCAATTAAAAAAAATTCGCTCAAATAATTTTTAATACACATTTAGTCTAAGCCTATTTATTTTGTTCCAAACAGTCCATCAAACACCCATTTAACCATTATTCTCTTATTTTCAAAATTTCGTGTTAATGACATGTTGATGGATTTTTTTAAACAAATAGAAAGGCTTGGACTAAACGTGTATTAAAACATGTTCAAAGGACTATGTGGTATATGCCCCATATTTTTACTTATAAATAACGTGCTACTTTTAATCTACTATTGTTGATTTATGAAAAATAGGTAATACACCCGTATAAAAAAAGTCATTGTTTTATATGTAAAGGAAAAAAAACTTTTGAAAAAAATATTGTTTTCTAAACATATAAAAAATCTGTATTCCAGTTCGTAAACTTTATTCCAGTTCTAAACAATTATTTAACAATAAACAACAATATGAAGAGCTTCAAAAGTGAGAAGCTTTAAGTGCTCTCCATCTTAATCACATAGCAAAGAGAACCCCTTTAAGTGCATGAAATAGCCACCATTTTTCCCAAAGTATTAACAAATGCCTACCGGGTTTTATAAGTTGAATCCAAAAAAGTGATTCACCATCCCATCTTAATTTTATTCATTGAATCCAAAAAAAAAAATACAAACCAAGCGTACAACACTGCTCAAACAACAATTAGGAATAAGACATGAACAAACAATGTCAGGCTCATCAAAACCAAAATCTAACACATAAATACACCAAAAACAGAAGCAGGTATGTATTTTACAAAACCCAAAACCAAAATCACAAAAAAAAAAGTTAAAACCTATTCCGGCTCTTCTTTCTCTTTCTCTATAGTATGGCTGCTCTCCAAACTTCGATTGCTCTCTTGTTCTATTCAAACTCTGGTGACCTAACACAGTGGAGATGGGTCGAAATGAACCAAGAACATAAAATAAAGAAAAAAAATATACAATTGTGTTTCTAAAACCCAGATCCGACGGTCTGTGTTGATATTTTGATTTGTTGATCTGGTTTCTTAAAGGTCGAATGTTTCTACCAACACAAATTGTTGCTTTTGGACAATCTGTGTTGATATTTTGGTAAACATGCAATCTGGCTTGGGAGATCTTTGTAGTTTGGGTTTTTAGTAGCAAGGAGATGGAGAGATAAAGTGGTGTACAAAAGTCAGTTTTGAGATGGAGATGACGTTAGGAATTGATGAGGAAAAAATTTCATGTGCACATCTGTTAGTTTTTTGTTGGAGGTTTCAAAGAACTAAATATCTCATAAGATCACACTCCTTCCACTTTTCATTGTGTCACCCCGATACATCATTAGTTTTTTGTGCTCTGCGCCATGGGTAGGGTGAATCGTGAAAATGACAGTTTTCTCATACCGGCTTACGTATTAAAACTCATAACAATATTATAAATATACATACCATCGAAAATGAAGACAGATGGAACTCAGTAACCTTTAAAATTTTGAACTGAAAACATAAAATATAAAAGTGGAAAAAGAGGAAAGAGAGGAGTGGAGACGAAAAAAAATTATGAGAGGCTTGAAGGAATGACATGGAGGAAGAGGAAGAGGTAAGGTAGTTTTAAAAAGAGTACGTGAAATGATCAGTTTTGAGAAATTACCGATATTATAGGCATTTAATCATGCTGTGGGGATTTGAATGGTAAACACGTGTAATTATTGTTTTTTTAAAAATTATAAAATCTGAGAATTTAGGGATGAGACTTTGGAGGCGTGGGAGGGCACCACCTACATATGTATATATAATAAGATATATTCACATTTCTAAATAAGGTGCGCCCACAACCCATAATTATAATTATCCGCTCTTAGCACATTTTTACTTGATTATCTCGCATAATGGATTTGTCACTTTTATTCTCGTATAGATAAGTTACCCCACACCTACTTCTCGTCTCTCGAAGTATTCTAACTCCCTAAGTATATTTTCAGTAGGCACTCTCACTTACCTTGTAGTCTCACTTCCTTACAAGTCTCGACCTTTTATCAAACATACGCATAATTTCATATGTGTGAATAACTCCCCGTTAACCCTTAATTTCATCTTACATTAAATTCTTACTCAACGGAGTTTACTTAGCCCCTACTGGTCCTATTTATATCCCATTATGCTCCCACAAAAATAATCAAGGGTTACTACACATTTTAATTCGATTAAACCAATAGAAGAAAAATATGCATTTTTCCAGGAAGGGTCGATCGATCGATGTAAGGCGGTCGATGGATCGATGTTCTTGGGTCGATCGATCGATCAAGCAGTTCTTGCCCAGAAACTGCAATTTAACCTACGGGTTTCATCTTCCAAATTTCTCCAAAACATCATTATCCATTGTTCTAATTCTTTTTCCAGACATATCTCTTCTGAATTATTCCAATTTCGTGGGTAATCCTCTACATAAGATTTAGATTCTAGAATTTATTTATTTTCTCTATAACATGTGATTGGGTTCTCTAAATCATTAAATTATTCCATGAAACTTAGGTTCAACCATCCTAATATAACATGGTGAGACATTAACTAAAAGAGAAGCAAGATATATACTTGCCTGGGAATTGAGTTTCTGATTTGTGGAAGAAAGTGGTACGGTTGCGTTCCACGTCTCGCAATCTACGACTCGGTGGTGGTGGCGGTGCAAACGGTTGAGTTTTCAGCCTTGAATTTCTTGGGAAGCTTTCCCACCTCTTCTCTAATGGCCGTTCTTTGATTTTTCTCTTGCTAACCCTAGAGGACAACTCCTAAAGGCTGATATAACCTTGGGAAATTCGTGGGTTTAATTGCCGAAAAATATGAAATGTCTGTAATACCCTTCCCGGGATGCCAATTAGGCCTAAAAATACCCCGAGACCCAAACTAAACCCCCGGGTTCATTATTTTGACTATATCGACCCTTCTGGACACATTGGCACACTCAAAACGATCATACGGGCGACTTATAATTCATTCACTTTTAATAATAATAATTTAGTCCTGACACGACACGGGTGCGTCCCGACTTAAATTTCCATCATTGCCATTTTATTCACTCGTGACAATTTTTATAAAATCAATCTTATATATTACTTTACTCATTTAGTAATATTCTACAAATTCTCAATAATTACTAACTCTCGTCACGCTATTAAATATTTAAAGTAAATTTCCGGATTAATATTAAATTAACATCTCAATTTAAATTTAATAAATTCCCAAATTTTGAAAGTCATAAAAATACGGGGTATTACATACTTCCCCCTAATAATGGAATTTCGTCCCGAAATTCGGAAAATAAGGCCTAACAGTATGTAAACTATCTACATAGTAAGGCGCTCAATTATTATAGCCCCTGCCTCACAGCAAACTTTCTTAAAACTCTCATTAAAGACACTTCACATAGAGATCCTATCCGACAACGTTCACATAAGACACGCCTATACATTATTAATTCCCATTATTTCACTATCATTGGGAGGCCGTACCTCACTACATGACAACTACGCAGATTTATCTAAACATAAAACTTCAATTTTGAGAGAAACCATACGAACATCTAACCACTCTAGTTTTCCTAAAACAGTCGTGGTAATTCCACCATAGTCATCAGACTCTAACTCGACCAATCCCAAATTCTGATTATCCGCCCATCTCTTAACATTCAGAGTGAGAAAAGTTAAGGTTTTCCAAACAGGTAAGAGTGCTCCCACGGAACCCTACCATTAGGTAATATCCTTCCTCAATTATTGTACTATACTCCACTTGCTAGCTATAACCGTTGTGGAAATGAAACGATCACAATGAATCCAAAATTACTTTCACAAGGCTCCACTAATGGTTAATTACCGCTCGCCTACTCCCCGGATTGTGGGTGATACAACCCGCTCAACACGAAGTGTTATCCCTGCTTCTTACTAAAATTCAATATTGAAGGTAGGATTTGAAAGTCTCACCCTAAGGAGAGCGATCATGTACCGACGCGATTCTTCCTTTCAAAGGAAGACTGGGGCACACTAGTTAATATGATAAATCACCCCAAAGGAATATCAATCACTTCCTTCTTGGGCAACTTGTTCCACATGTTCGAATGAACCCTTGATCTTGCCTTGAGGTTAGAAACCCATCAAGGAAATTTTACCGACTTCATTGGCCTCTTCCCTTATTGTAATCGTCAGTAGCCACAAAATTCTCTGGTTGGCCCTCTTGTTCCAATCGATTTCTATTTATGAGTAGTTCCCGCGGAGACTACCCACTATGTCCCGCTCGACACCGACTTCTACTTGTAATGTCTCACAGTAAGTGACACTTAATACTCCCCTTCTTTCCTTTGCGTATACTAAAAGTTACGACCCATGCACTTTTCTCCACGATGTGCACTTTCAAACCTTTTATACCATACTAACATCTTCACTCTTTGTACGCATCAGTCTCTCTTAACATTTGACTAATTACAACTCCGCTCCTAGTTTTCTCCATAATAATTGAATTCTACCTTTCTCAAGGAATATCCCTTTTTAAATGGCTTCCCACAACCTTCCAACCAGATTCGGTTCCTTGGCCTTGTTGGCCTTGTTGAGCATCTTGATGAAAAATAGCATCTGGTTGAAGACAGTCCCTCCACTTGTAACCCGTTTGTACACACTTATAGCGGAGTCCTAAAAGTTCTCGCCGGTTGGGTTGGAGTTCCTGTCCAGTCTGATCCGGACAAGTTTAACATCCATGACCATTCATTCCACATTTAAAATAGCTCTTTGTGACTTCACTCTGACCCCGACTTCGTTGTACCTAACGCTTTTGGGTTTCCCTGCACAATTTGTTACCTTCGTGGTTTTTACGGTCTTGAGGAGCTTATTGTAGTTATTTTTTGTGTCTTCACACACTTGTTATTCCTAGTCATGACAAATTGACTATGCTCTCTAGATCTTTTTGCCCCTATAAGTTGTGTGATGCATTCTTGATACTGTAAGACCGTAGTGGTAACTGCCTGTGCCACAATACCTCTTAACTCGACGGTTGATACTCTCTTTGGGGACACCTGAGGTGTGAGCTGACCTTGCTCATTGACCCCCCCAACGGAATTAGCTTGTTCTTCTTGATGATCCATCTGAAAATTTAAATAATCTGGATGAGTTCATCATTCGCATAAAAAAATCGCAGAAGCACGAATTCCCCACGCATAAAGATGAATACAACATTCATAATATTAGGGCTCTAACTCAAAGACGCTAAGCTCGAAATGAGATAAGTCGTACAGATCCTAAAGGACACTAGAACCTGATGCTCTGATACCACCTGTGACACCTCACCTAATTAAATACCGGATGATCAGTCCTTTATTAAATTAAAATCAAGGTGCACAGTTGGTTCATTCTCAGCATCATTGTCGCAAAATAAAATTTTCCAATTTAAACACACTAAATAATTAAGCTAAGTGTCAAAATAATTTTATAACCTTATTTCCATTTTATTAAATCCAAATATGCAAACCTTTTTAAATAACCAACAATTTAAGAACTCTGACATACTAAAGATGGGTAATAACACACAAGAATTAGATTCATCCATATAAACCAAACCAGTTTAAACTATAATTAAAACCATCCTGACAGTAATTAATTCCCAAAGAGTACCAACTAATGGAAATATAAAGGAACGTAAATCTCTGACAAAAATCCAAACTGAATAGAAAAATGGGCGACACGTGCCCTAATTAATCAGGACTGAAAATAGGAGTAGAATCAACAACAAGATCGTCTAAGAAATGGCCTGTAACTCCCACATAAGCTGCAGCACGTCCGATCCAAAGAACCTAAGCATGACGCCCCTGTGACTGGGCACATGTATAATATACGTATATATATATATACAAGAGAGAAGAAATAATAGGAAACGGGTCAGAGCCCGAGTGTAAAACAGTTTAAAAATAGTTTAGCAAGTATTTAAAATGCTTATCGGCTAATGCAACAACCATGTTAGTATGCGACACTCTCTTGAAAATTCTCACCCCTCATTCTAGTGTGCACGCCTACCGTACTAATAAATTTCATAAGTTTCTCTAACTCATTCCATAAGGTTTTATTAGGTGACAAACGAGGTTATGATATTTACTTTAGGAAATCATTCTCTTCGAGATTTCTACGTTATTAATAACAACTCATTTCCCTTATAAAGTTCCCGAATGTTTATAATAAAATTGAAGAATTTATTCATTACTTATCTACTTATACGCACAGTAGAAAGTTCCCATGTAGATATACGTATATATATTAGTCACATATATAATAGATATACTAACGGCACCCCACATAAAACCTATGGTGCTGGCATACTCAGCTATCAAGTCCCTGTATCACACAAACTAAGGGAAATACTAGTCCGGAATCACTCTCGAACTATATTAACACAACACACAAACAACTGGAGGCGAAGCATAGTTCCAGGTCGTAAGAGGTCAGCACATACCCTCACGTCTCTTAGAACATCTGACTATCATTTTCGGATAGCCTGTATCGAGGATACTGTCTTCTGGGGTACA
Organism: Sambucus nigra; assembly: GCA_949130495.1. NCBI lineage: Eukaryota > Viridiplantae > Streptophyta > Magnoliopsida > Dipsacales > Adoxaceae > Sambucus > Sambucus nigra. Next base: position 328,055,262 of record OX422217.1, on the reverse strand, counting down.
AGTCAATATCCCCCATAAAGGTCCAATCGAGATAAGACTGTCCCGGCGCGGAGACCCCCGTGAGAGCAAGTAGCCAAGGTATGATTTTTACACAGATATATAATATGCACAGTCACACAGTCATATATATATATATATATATATATTCACATTTCTAAATTAGGTGTGCCCACAACCCATATTTATAATTATCCGCTTTTAACACATTTTTACTTGATTATCTCGCATAATGGATTTGTCACTTTTATTCTCATATATATAAGTTACTCAACACCTACTTCTCGTCTCTCGAAGTATTCTAACTCCCTAAGTAGATTTTCAGTAGGCACTCTCACTTACCTTGTAGTCTCACTTCCTTACAAGTCTTGACCTTTTATCAAACGTACGCATAATTTCATATGTGAATAACTCCTCGTTAACCCTTAATTTCATCTTACATTAAATTCTTACTCAACGGAGTTTACCTAGCCCCTACTGGTCCTATTTATATCCCATTATGCTCCCACAATAATAATCAAGGGTTACTACGCATTTTAATCGGATTAAACCAACAAAAGAAAAAAATGCAGTTTTCCTGGAGGGGTCGATCGATTGATCGATGTTCTTGGGTCTATCGATCAATCAAGCCGTTCTTGCCCAGAAACAGTAATTTTACCTACGAGTTTCATCTTTCAAATTTCTCCAAAACATCATCATCGATTCCAAAACTCCAAAATAACATTACTACTAATTATTTATACATATATGCATGATTCCCTACGTGCAACATGTACAAATTCATCAAAGGGATTATCACTAAACATCCATTGTTCTAATTCTTTTTATAGATTTATCACTTCTAAATTATTCCAATTTCTCAGGTAATCCTCTACATATGATTTAGATTCCAGAATTTATTTATTTTCTCTATAACATGTGATTGGGTTCTCTAAATCATTAAATTCTTCCATGAAACGTAGGTTCAACCATCCTAATCTAACATGGTGAGACATTAACTAAAGGAGAATAAAGATAGATACTTGCATGGGAATTGAGTTTCTGATTTGTGGAAGAAAGTGGAATGGTTGCATTCCCCGTCTCGCTATCTATGACTCGGTGGGGGTGACGGTGCAAACGGTTGAGTTTTCGGCCTTGAATAGCTTGGGAAGCTTTCCCACCCTTTCTCTAATGTTTCTTCTTTGATTTTGCTCTTGCTAACCCTTGAGGACAACTCCTAAAGGCTGATATAACCTTGGGAAATTCGTGGGTTTAATTGCCCAAAAATACGAAATGTTCGTAATACCCTTCCCGGGATGCCAATTAGGCCTAAAAATGCCCCGAGACCCAAACTAAACCCCCGGGTACATTATTTTGACTATATCGACCCTTCTGGACACATTGGCGCACTCGTAACGATTATATGGGAGACTTATAATTCATTCACTTTTAATAATAATAATTTAGTCCTGACACGACACGGGCGCGTCCCGACTTAAATTTCCATAATTGCCATTTTATTCACTCGTGACAATTTTTATAAAATCAATCTTATATTACTTTACTCATTTATTAATATTCAAAAAATTCCTAATAATTACTAACTCTCGTCACGCTAGTAAATATTTAAAGTAAATTTTTGGATTAATATTAAATTAATATCTCAATTTAAATTTTATAAATCCCCAAATTTTGAAAGTCATAAAAATACGGGGTGTCGCAAAAACGTCTCTCCCGCATTCCATTTCTATCCTTTTCATACCCAATTTGTAAAATTCCCTTCCCTCTCCTCCTACTACCTTCACACTTTCAAGAGTAGCCCTTCCACATTCAAGAACATTTTTTTAAAAGAAGGTCCAAATCTTTCAATCTCTCTTTAAATTATCTTATTTTTTTATTAGTTACTCAATTCTTATTTTGGCATTTCATTTTTTATCAGATCGCACGTATTAATATATAACTTTTTATTAGTAGTATTGCACATACTATACTTTCTATAATAAAAAAAATAAGAAATAGAGGGTTGGCGTGTAAATTCCAAATGGGTATTTCTCACTACATTTTCTCACACTAAAACATCCTTTTCCACACACACACATATAAGAAAAGTCCATTGTTGGATTTATGGGATAAACCCCACCTCTTGTTATATGCGAACTACGTGGACTTTGATGCCTTTTTAGGCTACGTAGGCGTCTCGGGTAAAATCCTAAATTTGAGTCCTCTCCTATTTTCTTTCATATATTATCCTCATGTCATATATTTGTAATTCATTCTTGTGTTATGTCCAACCTACACTATCGTGCTTCTATAAATGATAGGTGACCCGACAAATGCATACATAATATTTTGATAACGCTCCTGAGGATGACCTCCCTCTGTATTTATCCCTGATGCGTGTCGAGTTATTCCACTCTCCATTTATATATACAAGCACACACTTCACGGAGTTATTAATAAGAAGAAGAAGAAGAAGAAGAAGAAGAAGAAGAATAACACATGCCCATGAGAGATCGAAAGGGTGGGATAGGCGCTTAACATCTTCCCATTCCATAACTTAGTCCCCGAATCCTTGAACTACTATTCGCAAGAATCAGTATGTCTTTAATACCGTTCTCTCCAGACGATAATATTTCTTTTGTCGATTTTATGCAAAATAAGCTAGAGACTCTACCTCTATACATCACCCTAAATTGATGGCGATCGAAGCACTCGATGAAGGCCGCAAGACCCCTTCGCGCACGGGCTGATCGGGGAGGGATGGACACACTATGCGCTATCAATTTCTCTGAAAGACTCAACCTCCAACCACAAAAGCAAAAAGTATAGACACTTAGCAGACTCACATTGAGTAGCTTTGCCCTTGTGTAAACTTTTTTGGATCATTGCAAATCCCCACACTTAAACACGCCTTCAAATGCAAGGATAATATATAACAATATAAATCTGGATAACAATAAAACCTCCCCCTTTGTCTAACAATCTCTACCTAAGTTAAGATGTCTCCCCCAAAGGCAAAAATTTCCCCTGAAATATAAAGATTGAGATACCATTTCTTCCCCTTTTTGTTCAGTAATAACAAAGTGAAAGATGCATAATAAATACATTTTTCCCTAATATAACCAAAACTCCCCCAAATGAAACATGGGTAGGCCTAAAGGAAAAATAAATATAGCGTGTAGTGGTGTAAGCATAATAAGAAATGACAAATACAACACAACAGCACAAGTATAAATAATCCAAACTATGAACAAAAGATACTAATTTGATGCATAAATGAGATATCAATAATAGCAAGAAACAAACAATACCAATATGATCATATAGCATACTAATTTAAAACCACTTGAGACTACATCAGAACGTGTGACATACACGGATAGTTACAAACGCAAAAAGTCAATAAAAATTGATACCATATATATAAATATGCAAAAGATACTAATAACATCCAAATATATATATATATATATATAGGTAGAGACATCATAAACAACACACAAAACACAATACGTTTTCCACACAAGCACAATATCGATATGTCTAAACAAAGGTGGTAAACGAAGTGAATAGGCGTGAACTATAAATAAAAGAATTAAGACCCAATCACTCAAAAATGTCTAAGCAATTCTATTTGACTTCATTAACTTTATCAAACAAATATTTTACCTCATAGTGACAGATAAAGTGAACTCTTAATGGATAAACAAGTACAATGCAGACTAGCCTAAAAAATCTTGATGCTTCTCAAATCAATAACGTCAAACATGAATTAACTAGGACTCATTGTGCAAACCCATTGATCTTCAACTTATGATACCCTCAAAATTATAGATATATCTTTTTTTACTCACAACTTTGTGAAGATATCACACTTTTGAAAAATTAATGAAACAAATTGACCTAGGTGATGTTATCTTTTCTTTGCCTCTTTATTTTATAGGCTCTTACCAATGGTGTCCTTTTAGGATAGGAAGATTTCTTCCTGCCCTTTCTTGTGCATACTCATATTTTTTAATAAAATATCAAACTCATGGGTTACATGAACAAATATCCCAATCATATATATATATGTATATGGAAAGATTGTTAGGACAACACCTCAGTTAGACCATGTAACATATGAAGTTAAAATTAAAAAAAAAAACTCATGAATGTGTGTGCGGAGGCATATGCAAAGTGGATCCATTAAGAAAATGATTTTTGAACTACTGCAAGCATTATTAAAAGTTATCTAATTATTAAGAAACATAATCAAATGTTATAAACACATGGAAACATGGAAGGAAGAGGATTCAAGAACACCAATATGTCATACAAAATAACTAAAACAAAACTACACGTAAATAAAAATATTTTTTAGTTTCTAAACAATTTTTTAAAGACACTACGTGAAAACAAAATTCAAACGACAAACGATTTTTTTTTTATTTTTCAATAAGAAATAAATGAAAAATCAAAATGTAAAAGACTCAAACATCATACAACTAGAAAACACATATAAGATGAAGTAAAAAATCTAGTGTACGAAAATATGCAAACACAATCAACCATTAAATTCAGTATGAGAAGTATCTTGTACAAGCATTCAATAATTAACAAGTCTAACATTTAAAGCCTCCAAATATAATTTCCTAACCCACATAGGTGAAACATGATGCTTTTGAGGTTTGGGAACCTCAGTGACTCTAGTCTTGGACTTCCTAGGACCATTTCGAAGATGAAAGAAAAAATGCCTAAGGTGACCTTTCCTACCGCAATGTGTGGACGTGTAAACATAAGGAATGATAACCTTGGGTAGACCTTTTCTAATAATCCAAACAACGGTTGAATCTATTAACAGCATGGTCTTGGATTTAGTAGAAGAAGCATTTGGATCATCAAAGCCAATTAAATAATTTTTATCTTTAATTTGGACTCCCTAACATCTTATCCAACTTTTTCGACGTAGACTTTAAATAAAATTTGACATTAGTTGAGTCTTTCAATATCTCTTCCAACTCAACAATCCTAGACTCGACCAAACAATGAGATTCATAAAAAATAAGGGAGTACTTCATCAAAATATCCATCAAACCACGAAGGTTATCTCGTTCCTCCTTAATAAAAATGAGCTTCACCCTAAAATTCTTCTCATATTCACTAAGATCCTCAATTAATATACCCTTATCATTACCTACGGCACGCTATTTCAACCTATATTCTAACTTCAAGTTAGTCATTTTCAATTTCATCATCTCTGCATACAACTCATGGTAGGAAATTTAAAGTTCACTCTCCTCCTCATCTTCATCGTCTTCTTGTTCTTCTCCACTCACTCCACCATTGCTCACTTGGGAATCACAACCAATATCCTCAAAATTGTCATGCTCAAAATTCTCTTCATCGAAATATTTTTCATTAAGGCTCACACGAGTAGCCATGAACACAATGTAGTTGTGCTCAATGAGGGACTTGGATTCCTCTTTGCAATCGATTTCTTTCCTTCCATAGCTTAGTGAGACACTCAGTTTCCCTATGCCCATAAATCTCACACTAACATCTATCCGACCCATCCTTATGAAATTTATCATTATAATTTTTAGGTAATTTCAAAGCCTTGTTTGACTTAGACTTCTCAAATTTCTATTCATCATGCCTAAATTTCTCTTTATTAAACTTAAGAGATTTTCCAAAATTTCTTAGCAAACATCGTCATAATATCATAATCCATGTCAGACTCATCATTCAAAACACATGTTTCCTTCTTTTGGGCTTTCAAAGCAATGCCATTATCTTTCTTCATCTTTTCGGAGGATAACATATTGAGCTCATAAGCTTGAATAACACCTACTATCTCTTTAAATTTAATAAAGTCCAAAGTACCATAGGAATTCAAAAATAGTCACTTTTGAATTAAAATTTTCAACCAACACCTTTAAGATTTTTTTTCATTACTCAAGTTTTGGGTATTCTCTCTCCCAGGTTAAAAGACAAGTTCTCAATATCAGACAATCTAGCGTAAAACTCAACAAAGGATTCACTATCCTCCATCCAAGTTATTTAAAATTGAGTAGTGAGGTTTTGGATCATAAAATCCTTAACATCACTAGTTACCTCATGAGTGAGTTGGTGTATGTCCCTAGCCTCTTTATACATTTCACATGTCATAATACGATGGAACTCCTCCAGTGTGTCAAGAGAAAACAAATCATTCAAACCACGTGAGTTATAATTACACAACTTATGTTTCCCCTCAATACAGGTTTCTATGGGTTTTGGTACATGAACTTCACCTACTAAAGTCATGGGTGGGGAACACCCTCTAATAACTGCTTGCCATACTCACTCATCTATCGACTGAAAAGTTCATTTCATACGTACTTTCCCGTATGTGTAGTTAGAACCATCAAGCAAAGGTGGCCTAGAGAATGACTGACTCTACATATAAAAGTTGCTCGGATTCCTTCTTAAATAAATTGTATACACCCTCTATGATACAAGTTGAAAGTCCCGTAGATTTTTAATATGAATAAGGTAAAACAACTCAACCACTATTATTAAATTTTCTCTAATTTATGTTTAATTAAACAAGTTAACTTAATTTAAATCGTAGCACAAATTTTTAACCAATTATTGTGATGAAACGATTAACCAATTTTATCTTAACATAAATATGCATCTAGGTGAGTTCAGGATGATGGAAACCCACAACTCTCAATGTATGATAAAAACTTAAATGGGAAAAACCTCGGATGTCCCATCCACACAAATTCACTATGAGAAGGAATTGCAAAAGTTGACATATTACCTATACAACGATTCAATGCGCTCTCAAGCCTTGATGCTTCTTCAATCTTCAACCTATCCTCTACACTGACATGTAACAGTCCACCCATGTACTTCCACAATGCGTGAGTCCACACATGCATTGATATCCACTGAACATACTGAACAACTGTCACGCATGGAGACTGTCATATGTAAACAAACTAAGAACGGAATCCACCTCATAAAATAAATACTCAACAAGATGAATCGAAAAAATCAATGGTACCCAAAAACTTGATCTCAAATCATATATATGATGAAACACTTAGATCTTTAAATAGTTGGGCATAAACTAGGGTTTTAGTTAAAAAAACATGGTCATGGAAGATCAAAACCTTTGGAGATCTTTTTGGAAGAGTTTTATGACTCTAACGTTATGAAAAAGTCTCTACCAAAATTTTTGCTCTAAAGTTATAATTATAATAGGTTTCCCAAAAAAGAGATAAGGCTTTGCATTGAAAAATACACTGGCTCATCTGAAGAAAATTGGAACTCGTTCGAACGAGGCTACACTACTCATTCGAACACCATTTCAATGAAGCTTCCAATGAGAAATTAGAGTAGGCCAACGACTTCCTCGTTCGAACTTCAGTGGATCATGTTCTAATGAGATCTTCAAACATGTTCGAATGATATACCAAATGTCATTAAAATTCCTTCAAAAAATTTCTAAAAAATAAGTTTTAAAATCAGTTCAAAATAATATTTTAAAAAAATACCCAAGTAAAATATGTGAGGATCAAAATATTTATGCCTTCATACTTCAGATATCCTTGGAACATAAAATGAAAACTTGGCTTGAAACTTGGCACGATGGTGTGAACATGATATCTTGGCCACAATGTCGTCAATCAAACAGGCTACAGGCTTGAAAGGTCAACACACTAATGCCCTCATATCCGACTCAAAAGTTTTTTCCAAACACAAAATAAAACCAAAATGCATACAAATTGTAACTATAAAAAATTTAACCCTCAATCTTAAGATAAACTGAGATATTTTTGGGGTTTTATTATTAAAACCATGTGTACTGTTTATTTATTAATAAAGGTATGTCAAGTTCAATTCGAAATGAAAATCATGTATGTGAGAAGGCCTTTTATTTTTTTTAAATATATTGTATAAATGTTGATCAATTTAACTTAGTAAGAATTTTAGTGAGTAAGGTTCAATCTGAGAAGAAAAGATTAAAATTTTAGTTCTAGTTCAATTTAGCAGTTCACAACCTAGATAGGGATTTTACATTCTATTGATAAAGATGTGACGATGATATTAGTAGTTTATCTTCATTATGTGAACCTGATTGATGGTTGAGATTCAAGTCAAGGTGTTAACTAAATTATACTTGCACAATATCACATTGTTTGTAAAGGGTCAACAAGTTCTTAACCCCGAGGGCTATAAGGTTTGGAATGTGCATACAATTGTTATTTTGATTGTTATGGGTGAGACTAAATATTTTGGGTCTAAATCTATGCAAGTTGGGAAATCGTTTTGTGTACATGCTCGAGATTATATCCCAAAGGAATCCATTTATGAGAGATATCCCGAATTATGATGCCCCATTGATAAACTTATATATTTTGATTCTACGAGTAAAGATGGTTAGTTGATTATTTATAATTAGATAGAGAATCAGTTAAGTTAACTTTGAGATCAAGTGTAAGGACAAATTTTCAATCGAGTCAATTTGTTTGTAATTGTATTAATTTTGGACAAAACATTGATTCATAGGTTAAGCTTTGTATCATCGATCTCATAAGCCTATGACATGTTTGTTGAAGATGTAGCAACCAAATTTCAAAGTGGATATACATTGTGTCGTGTTTTTCGTGCCAAGTTTTTCTTCAAGTTTACCAAGGGTCTTGTAAGGTATGGATGCATTTTGAATATAAACATTGTATATATTTTTGGGTGTTTGGTATAAAACAAAATCGTTTGGAACTATTTTTAAAATGATTTTTGGAGAAAATATTTTTAAAATTTTTTATTTCTTTAGAACGAAGTCATGACCTTGTTAGGATGAAGTTGACATTTCGTGAGAACTAAGTTAAAACTCATTAGAATGATCCTTGGAACCTCGTTGGAATGAACTTCTAACGAACATCATATGGGCATTCTCTGTGAAACCAAAAGAATCTCGTTAGAAGCTCATTAGAAGATCGTTAGAACAAGAAATCATGTTCGTTCGAATGATCTTGAGTTTCATTAGAACGAAAACATCTTCTCGTTTGAACACGAACTATGCAATTTTGTTCGAACGATTTCACCACCTCAAAATTCATGTTTTCACTATTTATGATGTGTTGGACTCAGGTTTTTTAAGAACATTTGGAAACAATCAATTCTCTACCTCTTTACCAAAGTTCTAAAACGCTAGTTTCACTCATTGAGTTTAAAGATCCAAATTTTCTATTCATATTCTTTGAGATCTTTCTGTTAGGCACCAAAGTTTATTTTCTCTTCATCTTGAGAGGAGAAGTTTTGTGCGGTGGACTCCGTACTAGTTTGTTGTGTTGCAATGAAAAAGCGGTATTCCATGTTTTCATTTTATAGATGGTTATTTATCCTCATCGGTATATACCTAGGCGTGCGTGAATTCATACATTGTGGTAGCTTTCATGGGTGGAATCCTACGTTAAACTGTGGACAAGTGGTTTAGATAGAAGAGAGTCAAGGCTTGTGAGGGAGACGAGTTAGTGAGGGAGTCTACTACCTAGACTTCGTAAAGCCTTATCATAGTGATCTATTTACCTAGATCGTCCGAGGTTTTTCCCTTTGTTGTTTTCCTCATACATCAGCATGTTATGGATGATTTATTTATTTTATCTTCTTATCACCTAGATGCATTTATCAGGATAAAAAGTTAAAATTGGGTTAATAATTTTTTCACAACAAACAGTTTAAATTTGGTGAACAAGTGTTATTGGGTTTAATTTGTTTAAAGTTTTGATCTTTAAAATTGAAAAATATAAAAAAATTATTTTAATTTGTGACCATCCTTGCCTGACCACTATAGAGCCTTCTTAAATTGGTATCAAATACAGAATACTTAGTTATCATGTTTTCATCCCATGTTATTAGGCAAGAATTTTGGTGTATTTGATGGTATTAGAACCTAGATTTTTAATGGGTCGAACTACGCACACCGAAAATGCGTATGAAACCAACACTTAAGGCTATAAATGAATGGGTATGGCAAGCGTTTTTAAACTACTTTTCCCCACCTACAACCTTAGTTGACGAGAATAGGATACCTAATCCCATATAATCATGGAGGGGGGTTGAGCATAGGTCAGGGAATTATAATTCTTGAGGTTTAAATTCTTTATTTTGTTTAGTCACCCCAGAGGAGTTCCGTTGTATTATGACTTGCAAAACGTCTAAATTTGTTAGGAGATGCTCCAACTCACCCATGAAGTAACTAATGTTGTTAACGCGTCTAAACTCCAAAACCTCACCACTTAGTTTGAAACCATTAAAGTGTTGGAGAGTGAGACCTTTGATGAGTTTTATGCTAGAATGTCCAACATAGTTAAATTTTCTTTTTGACTTTGGTGAGAAGATACCCCAAAACCGAGTGATCAAGGAAATCTTAAGGTCATTACCTGAAAGATTTGATTTAAAAGGGACGGTTTTGAATTCCTTAGGTACTTTAGATTCTACGGAACATAAATACCTTATATGTGACTTACAAACTTATTATCCTAACATGTTTTCCTCTAAGACCGAGAAGAAGAATGATAAGGTCATTGCTGTGAAAGCCCAAAAGGAGTAAACACCTATTTTGGATGATGAGTCTGACATCAAATCCGAGGATATGGACATTATAGGAAATAAATTCAAGAAATTTCTTAAGTTTCATAAGTAATCAAAAGATGCTAAATTTTTTGAGAAAGTTATGTATAAAAAAATTGATCACTTTCGTATTAATCGTAGTGAGAACTTTACGAGGAATGAGTCAAAAATATGTTTTAGTTTTAAGGGTCGTGGCCATAGGGTAGCTGATTGCCCCATTAAACTAAGTAAGGATGGTAAGAAATCAAAGGTGTAAAGCCCTTAGTGATAGTGATCTGAATGAGGGACCTGATTCCCCTATTGAGCGTAACTAACCCACATTTACGGCTAGTCATGTGAGCCTTGATGATAAATCTTTCCATAAAGATATTTGTAAAAATAAAACTTCTGAGACCATTGAGTTTGAATTCCAATTGAGTAATGATCGAGAGAGTGGAGAAGAGAATGAGTATGAATAAGAGGAGGAGAGTTAACTCTAAGGTTCCTTCTGTGATCTGTATGTGGAAACATTGAAAGTGAAGAAAGATAACTTGAAGGAACGTGCCGTAGGAAATAAAGATAGTATTTTGATTGAGGATCTTAGGGCACGTGAGAGGACTCTTAGAGAGAAGATAGAGTACAGTGAGGGTGAGAGAGAGACTTCATAGTTTAATGGAGATTATGAAGGAGGAGCTACTATAATTTGAGGAGTCTAGGCATTTACTTGAGTTGAGGATAATTTATCTTGAAAAGAGATTGAGAGACTCGAGTAGTGTCAAATTTAATTTGTAATTTAGGTCAAAGAAGTTAGATAAGATGTTAGGCACCATCGAAATCAAATATGAAAAGTGTGTATTTGCCTTCGATGATCAACATGCTTCCTTTACCCAATCCAAGACCATGCGATTAAGAGAGTCAATTGTTGCTAGGAACGTCTATAAAGGTCAACCCTTAGGTAAAACACCCCTCGTCATGTCTACACTTGCACTCATTGAAGTATGAAAGATCACCTTAGGCATTTTTTCTATGAATTTAAAAACGTTCATAGAAGCTCTAAGAATAAAGTCACAAAGGTTCCTAAAACTCGAGAGCATCATGTTACACTTATGTGGATTAGGAAATCAGATTTGGAGGCTTTATATATTAGACTTGTTTATTCTCGTTTGCTTGCATATGATAATTCCCATGCTAATATCTAATAGTTGATTACGTTTGGATGTTTACATACACTAGCTTTTATGCTTTATGATATATATGTTTGCTAATTATATGTCGATTAAGTCTTTTTTATTTTCATTTTTCATTTATTGAGTCATATTGAAAAATACAAAAATATTTTGTTTTTCTTTGGGGTTTGTTTGTTTTTAAAATGGTATTTCCTTTAAAAAATGCATAAAAACTCAAAGTAATTTTTGATTTTTGTCTATTTTAGTCTTACACATTCGGTGTGGCATATTGGTTCATTTGAATCCAATTCATTCTATGTTTCTATGTGGCTAGGACATTTTCTTATTATTGTTAATACTTGGATTGTTCTTAATCATGACATTGATTTGGTTTCTGGATTCAACTTTGTATATGCCTATGCACATACCTGAACGAACTTTTTTAACGTTAACTTCACATGTTATATTTGAGCTATGTGATATGTTCTACCATCAATCTTGTCTATATATATATATATATATATATATATATATATATATATGGGGGATTTGTGCATGTAAGAATCGTTACCCGTAATTTTATCGAATATATGAGGGTGCACACGAATGGGCTACGAAATGAGAAAATCTCCTATACGACAAAGACACCGTTGGCAAGAGCCTAATGGAAATATTAAAGGCAATAAAAATAGAAAAAACACCAAGGCCAACATGTTTGGTTTGTTTGATTATAAAAAATAGTAGCTTCAAAGGAATTGAGTGAAAAGAAATATGGTAGTTGTTTATCTTTTAAGGGTTTTATAGTTTAAGATCAACAGGTTTGCACAATGAATCCTAGTTATTCTTATTTTTTCCTGATGTTGATTTGTAGAATTACTAATACTCTTGGCTTGTGTGCATTGCGATTTTTTTATCCCAAAGTTCACTTTATCTTATCACTTGAGGCTAAATCTTAGTTTGATAAAGTTTTGTAGTCAAATAGAACTCCTTATACATATTTGAGTGTTTAGGTCATAATTCATTTTCATTTAGTTCATGCCTATTCATTGCATCCCACATGTTTAGACACATCAGTACTATGCTAGTATGTAAATCTTATATGTTTTGTCTCGAGTTTTTTTGGCTGTTTATACCATATATATATAAGTGTGGCAAGTAGTCATTGGTATATCTTTTTCATATTGATATATAATGTATCGTTTTGTTTTGAGTCTTTCCGTTTACATCTAGTCCATGTTTTCCATATGCTTTATCTTAGGATTATTCATGGCATGATATATTATCATATCGGTATCTCTCGTTTTGTGCATTGAAATTTAATACATCAAATTGGCAATTTCAAAAATTGTATCATAATTAATTGCTTATTCACATTGGTATCGTTTTGCATCATATTGATATTTTTTGTCATTACTTTGCATTATTTATGCTTGTGTTGCCATGTTGTGTTTGTCGCTAGTTACACCATTTAATGATTTTATTCCTTCCTTCCTATGTCTCTTGGTATCATATGTTCACATATTTAGGTGGACATTTAGTTGATGGCGAAGAAATAGTTTTATGCTTTCTTACTTTGTCTATTCCTGAACAAAAGGGGAAGAAATGGTATGTTTCCTTTTATTATTAGGATATCTTTATCTTAACGGGATACGTTTTACCTAGGTTGACATTCTTAGAGAATGTTCGAATTTTATTCTTCTGCAAATTTTGTACTTATTATATTCGTTGTATTTGAAGGTGTGTTTAAGTGTGCAAGTTAAAAACATGCGACAAATTTTTCAAGTGTTCAAATCTACTCAAGTTTATGAGTAGGTAAAGTTGTACTTTTTCCTTTTAGGGTTGAAAATTGAATCTTTTTAGAGAGATTGACGTCCCATTAGGTTTTCATTTTGCTTTTGTCCCAGAATAGCCAAAGGGGGAGATTTGTAAGGAAAAACTTCCAATTGAGTCAATTTATTTGTAATTGTCTTAATTATGGGCAAAACATTTGAGACATAAGTTAGTCTTGTATTTTCAATCTCGTAAGATAATGATGTGTTTGATAAAGATGTAGCGGCTAAGCTTCATAGTGGATATACATCGTGTTGTGTTTTTCGTGCCAAGTTTGTATTCACATTTATAGAGGATCTCATAAGGTATGGATGGATTTTGAATATGGTTCTTGGATATATTTTTTGGTGTCTATTTTTAGTTTTTAGACATAATCATTTTGAACTATTTTTAAAATGATGTTTATAGAAATTAAAGTTTTGTTTCCTGGGTTCATTAGAATAAAGGCATCACCTCGTTAGAATGAAATTGGCATTTCATTCGAACGAAATTAAACCTCATTAGAACAGCCTTTGGAACCTTGTTGGAACAAATATATAATGAAAACATCATATGGGCATTCTCTGTTAATAAAAAAGAATCTCTTTGGAAGCTTGTCAGAAGGTCGTTAGAGAAAGAAAGCATGTGCATTCGAACGAGCTTGAGTTTCGTTAGAATGAAAAGAGCTTATAGTTCGAACGAACTATGCAGTTTTTCTCGAACGAGTTCACCACCTCAAAATTAATATTTTCAATATTTATGATATAATCGGCTCAGATTTTTTAAGAACTTTTGGCAAAAATTATTTCTCTAACTATTTACCAAAGTTCCAAAACCCTAATTTAACCCTTTGAGTTTAAAGATCAAAGTTTCCATATTCATATGCTTTGAGATCTTTGTGTTGGGCACTAATGTTTTTTCTCTCTTCATCTTGAGAGAAGAAGTTTTTTGTGGTGGACTCTAGACTGGTTTGCTGTGTTGCTCAATTCCATAAACGGTTATTGAGCCTCATCGGTAAATATCGAGGTGTGCGTGGATTCGTGAATCGTAGAATCTTGTGTTGGTGGACTCCTACATTGCATTGTGTAGGAGAGGTTAAAGATTGAAGAGAGTCAAGGATTATGAGGGAGACGAGTCTTTAAGTAAGTCTACTTCCTAGTCTTCATAAAACCTTATCATAATAATATGTTTGGCAGGGTCATCCGATATTTTTCCCTTTACGTTTTTTCTCGTACATCAGCATGTTGTGGATGCTTAATTTATTTTATCTTCTTATCATCTTAATGCATATTTTAGGTTAAAAAGATAAAATTGGGTATTTTGGTTTTCCACAACAAACGGTTTAAATTTGATGAACAAATTTTATTAGGTTTAAATTGTTAAAAGTTTTTATCATTAAAATTGAAAAATATAAAAATAGAACCTTTTTTGTGACCATCCCTACCTAATCACTATAGGGCCTTCTCATCAAGGAAAAATAAGATGGTGGTAAAAATCAATTAGCAAAAAATTGAATTTCACTATGTGGGTATTGTATGCTTTACGCGGGGAATCATATTATGCGATATCTAACTTTGCAAACAAGGACCTCATTACTCGACTAATTCAGAGATAGTTAAATTAGAGTGGAATTATAATTATTTGGGGGAATTGATTTTCATTAAACAACAAATAAAATATATTACTGGAAGTAATATGGGATTTATATATTTCCATTTGGAAGTCAATTTAATTATTAGTCTTAGTTCCCTAATATAATCTATTACACAAGTAATGGTCCTAAAAACTCTAAAAACCCTAGTTAGCCCCAATCCACTTAGTGTACCTATATTTATGAGTTTGTTGTATTGTTTTAAGTATCATAAAACATCGTAAGGATTAGACAAAGAGTTGGAAAAAATATTCACATTTTGTGAAGGTGTGAGGAGAAAGAAAGTGATTTATCTCATATTTCACCAAGTTTTCATTTCTTAGAGTCTCCGCACATAAGTCATACTTTGGGGGAATCATATCCTAGAGGATTTAAGACTTTCTAGTTGTTATAGAAATATTTTGGAGGACATGGAAAAGTAACCTCTTCATATTCTACGAATCATATTTCTCCTCAACTTGATCACCTACAATATCTGCGATTGTAAAAAACAAGACATGGTTTTCTAGGAATTTATTCGTATCTTAGGCTAAACACACACAAATTCAAATTTTATCTTGATTAGCAATTAGATGTGCATGCAATATAATGTCTAAAGAAAATTTTCCAATCATACAAGCAAACCAATTATGCCAAGAAGATAAGGAAAAATCCCTTTTGGGAAAAATCTAGTATTCAGCACTGTAAAGAGTTTGACAAAGACTAATCATCTTACAAGATACTTAGAACCACTAAGAATAATTCTAAGGGTATTCGAATCTTCCACATAATGTGATGCAGTTCAGCACCACCCATGGGAAGCGGTATTCCCTTAGTATCCATTAATCATCCTCATGATGCAAGATCATATCTTGTTTATTTGTAGAGTCTCGACTCCACAAATCAGCAGTTGAGTAGAACTCTACAAGGGTTTGATCTAACGTGTATGGAAACTAGGGTTTTAATATTCACAACGAATCATATATGGGATGTATGATTTGGAAAATAAAAGTATTTTTCTAAAACATAACGGCGAACACTTTTGGAACAGATATTGGAAAATCATTTTCGCCAAAAGTCTTGATAAAATCTGAGCAAAATAGGTTTTTATAGAAAAAATAAAAATTACGAGGTGGCGGTCTCATTTGAACGAAAATGGCATCTCGTTCGAACAAAAAACACTATTTTTATTTTAATGATATCAAATCTTGTTCAAACGATAACTCATTCTCGCTCGACCAATCTTCTAATGACCTTCCAACGACTTTGGGTCTGTTAAACCGAGGATTATCGTTTGATGGTCGTTTGAAGCTCGTTCTAACGAAAAGGGAATTTCGTTCTAATGATATCAATATCTCGTTCGAACAAGCTACAAATTAAAAAAGTTAAATTATATCCATTTTATTAAAAAAAACTCGATTTAAAAAGTAAACATCTTAGAATATAATTTAACTGAGAAAAAAAAGTCGTATACGTCCATAAAATGTCGGTGACAAATTCAGCGACTTGAAATCCAAAAACATTGCTCAGTCACTAACATATCTTCGAATGATCGTGGGGGAACTGCGAATGTGGTGTTTGGTTTGAAACTCTAATTTGTAATGAGATACGTCAGAATACCAAAATGGCTAATTAATGAGCAATTATAAATCTTACTCTTATAAAACTCCCCTTTTGGATATTTTTGTACTAAATAAAAACCAAATTATAATTAAAAACCTTAAGATAATATATCCTAATGTTCTCCCAAACCTAAAAACAAAATGGCATTTGAAACTTTATCTTCAATTGAAATTTTTCTCCCATAAGCCAACTCTGTCTTCATCTTGTGTAGTCCATGAAAATCATCTACATAGAAGACACCTACACACATGAGACAAAAAAATACGGTGGCATGTACGAGTTTAAAAAAAATAATACTTCCACTTACTTGGTTCTCCCCCTTTTAATCTGTAATAGACCAAGGGTTAGGATCTAAATATGAATAATAATCATCACATGAATAAGCGAAGATATCATCATAAAACAATCGATAAAGCACATGTGATGATAATCCAAAAGGAATAATGTGTTCTTCCCCTGTCAAACAACTATTTTTGAAGCTTTTCAAAATTTTCAAGTATAACTAGTATTTGTATATAAAAGATACATATAGTTACAAAACACATAATCGCTATTGAATAATATAAAAAAATCCAAATCATGAAAAATGAATGTAATTGTGTGAACATTTTCCATAGGAAAATCGATATAAACACTCATAACATAGGTGCATGAAGTTATGAGATACTTCTAAACAAAGAACTCAATTTCAACCTTAGGTGTAAAATGCTGAACATAAATGAAATTGACTCGAATCGTACAACATGCCATGAATTTAAATGATTCTCAAATCAATAATGCCAAATTACTTAATGCTTTTTAAGAGAGTTTGTTATGCAAACCCATTGGTCGTCTACTTTATACCTCAAAATCTCACATATATATATGATTCCATTATCAAATGTTTTAAAGATATTATAATGCTCATATGTAGCGAAGCATCGATGAATATAAAATAAAAGGCCTTAGAACTTCTGTTTTTGTGTGTCGTTAATCTTTTAGGTTCTTTTTGCAGATGACAGCTTTTAAGGCAAAGAGAATTTTGCTCTTTCGTTGCCCATTTCCATTGATTAACATATAACAATCTTTTCATTGTAACAAAATTTGGGCAATGATTCTTACAATCACAACTTATCTCTTTTTATATGTGGTTCATTATTAAGAATGATTAAGATGAGAATAATGTATTCGACACATAATAAGCAAGTACAATATTCAAAAAAATTATGCACGTGTGCAATAAAGTAATAAAAAGTCTAACGTGTAGAAATTAATCATCAACGATCAACGAAATGTTGTCCTCACATTACTAAGCACATAAAGAAACAAAGTCAAGCCTCAAAGCACTACGAAAAAGTCACGTGGATGGATGGAATGTAGGAGTGATCGGAATATCTTAAATATTCATCCATATACGGTGAAAAGCGAAAATAATTTTTTTTTTGTCTTTTTCAAAAAATTTATCAAAAATAAAATATTTTTTAATTTTTCAAACTTTTTCATATGAAAAATTCATTTTGGATTTTTTTCAACTTTTTCATAAAAATCGAAAATCTTTTTGGTATTTTCAAAATATATATTAAAAGAAACATTATAAGACTACAATAAAAATACAATCTAGCAATAGCGATATAACATGATAAGCACCTTGTTCTAAAAACAAGTTTCAACCTCAATCATTAGGCCCGGAGGAGTTCTCGAAAGGAGAAGACATCCTATGAAATTCCTCCATCAAACATTGGGAAGTCTTGACTAAATACTATACTTTCTCTCAAAAACTCTTAAAAATTTTATGGTGATGTGAGAGAGCATATGGAGTAATATGTGTGGGAGAGCGTGTGAGAATATGTGTATGAACTGGTGTCGGAGCATACTAGGGAACAAGTGTGTGAGAAACTCTCCCTAGCTTAAAACAAAATTCTGTAAGGTGGCCTCTTTCTTTGAAATGGGGAAAAACATAAACGGGCTTCGATCTACCTTTCTCAAAATTCCTTGGACGAGTTTCCCTTGGTAGGTTAGGTCGAGGCCTTTAAGGATCCATCATAAACTCGAGAACTAGATCGGGTGCGACTTTGGAAGTGGATGCACCATCATAACCTATTACTTGCCTCTCAATGTTATCTAATACGGGATAGAGGAACATATTTCCAACCTTTTCGATTTGTCCTCTAAAATGACCTTGACCTCCCTGGCACGTTCAAGATTAAACTCGAGTTTGGATACATGGTCTTCAAGTTTCTCACGAATATTTAATGAAGCTTGAAGATCTCTCGTAAGACTAGACACGGTGTTGGTCAAATCCGTCTTTTCTCCACCAATAACAATCAACTTCTCACACAAAGACTCTTTCACCTTCTCAAATTATCCCACCGACGTCTCACACTCCCTCAAAACATTCACCACCTTCTGTAAATAAAGCAACGTAAGAGAAAAATAATTATTATGCTTTTTTATTTTCAAAGTCTCGGTATAAAATTCACGAAAGGCTTTTCGGAGTCCACCTTCTCCCTCACTCAAATTCTCTCCCTCACTCTCTCCAGAATGATTCGAAACATTGTTAAGGCTCTCACGTTCAGAAATATCTTCATCGGCGTGGGACAAACTAGAAATGATAAATGCACAGAAATTAGGTTCATGAGGTGATTCATCTCTGGAGTCCACCGACTCACTGTCACTATCTCTAAGAGTGGCTTTATGTGCAAATTGCCTTTTGTCATGTCTCTTTATTTTAGTGGCACACTCGTGGGCTTTATGTCCCTTTCCCTCACACTCATAGCATCTTACCACATCTTTCTCACAAATATTCTTGCCCTCATTCTCTTTTTTATTTTTCTCAAAAATCTTTTCTTTGGAAGTATTTTATTTTTTAAGTTTGAGATTTTTTTTGAAAAAATGGCTAAATATTCATCTCAAAATCAAATTGAGACTCAAAACCACAAACTTTGTCTTTTTTCTTTTTGAGTTGGGCCTTTAAAGCAATCCCTATTTCATTTTTCCTAACAGTTTTGGGAAATATATCGATTTCGTAAGTTTGAAGATCTCCTACGAGTTCTTCTAACCTAAGTGTATCTAATATTCACAACGAATTCAAGATAGTAATTTTAGGGATAAAACGGGCTGGCAATGATCTCAAAATATTTTTCATAACTCTCGCCTCACGAATTTTCTCACCTAAATTAATACTAAAATTGACAATATCGGATAAACGTGCATGAAACTAATCAAAAGACTCAGACTCTAGCAAGGTAATAGCCTCAAACTATGTGGTGATGTTTTGAAGATTAAAAGCTTTCACAAACATTTTACCCTCATGAGTGAGCTGGAGGATATCCCATGCTTCCTTGGACGTTGCACACGTCATGATGCGGTGGGACTCGTCAAGGGTGACAAATCTAGAAATGGCACTTATTTCGCGTGAGATAAATTAGCTCATTTTTAGTTCCTCTACTGTCCAAGATGTGACAGATTTAGGACCTATGACATCATCATTGGTCACCGTGTGTGGGGTCTATCCTCTTTCACAAACAAGCCAAAAGCGCTCGTCAATGACTTCGAAAGCTGATCTCATTCGAGATTTCCAGTAGTCATAATTAGACCCATCGAAAACTAGTAGCCTATTATACAAATTATCCATAAAACCCAAATTTTTAAAGGATCACACAAAAACTTAGTGTAATGGGGCCTCATAATAAGTTGTAAAAATTTGTATCCAAAACAATCAGTAAATAAATCAGGATCACCCGATATTTTAGTGTAACCAGCTTTGATACCAATTTGTAAAAAACCATACGGGGTTTTCTATAAATTTATTTGTATCTTAGGGTAACCACACACAAATTTAAATTAAAAAAAATCATCTTGATTAGAAATTACGTGTGCATGCAATATAATGTCCAGATTAAATTCTTCAATCACACCAGCAAACGAAACATGTGAAAAAGAAAAGAAAAAATGTATTTCGGGCAAAACCTAGTATTCAGCACTGTAAAGAGTTTGACAAACACTAATCGACTTACATACTACTTAGCACCACTAAACAAAATGAGCAGGGTCTTCAAATCTTCTACAGAATGTGATGAAATCTAGCACCACCCACAATAAGCGGTCTTCCCTTGGTATCCATCGATCAGCCTCAAAATGCAAGATCCTATCTTCTTCAGCTATAGAGAGTTGTCTCCATAAATCAGCAGTTTAGTAGAACTATACAAGGCTTTGATGTAACATGTATAGAAACTAGGGTTTCAATAAACTCAACAAATCATATGTGGGATGTATGATTTTGAAAATAAAAGTTTTTTTTCTAAAACATAAAGATGAAAAATTTTTGGAACATATATTGAAAAAATATTTTTGCAAAAAGTCTTGGGAAAATCTTAGCGAAACAGGTTTTTATAACAAAAACACGAATTTGAGGCGGCTCTCTCATTCGAATGAAATCATTAGTTTCATTCTAAGGATATAAAATCTGATTTGAACAACAACCCATTCTCGTTAGATCAACCTTCTAAGGACCTTCCAACAACTTTGTGCCTATTAAACAAAGGATTTCCATTCGATGGTCATTCAAAGATCGTTCCAACGAAAAGGGACTTTTTTTTTAACGAGATCAATATTTCGTTCGAATGAGATTAAAAATACAAAAAACATTAAAAATCTACTTTTATCAAAAAGCCTTGATTTAAAAAGTAAACATCCTAGAATATAATTTCACTGAGAAATAAAAAATCACAAGTCATATACCTCCACAGATAATTAGTGAGAAATCCAATATATTGAAATCTGAAAATAATGCTCGGTCACTAACATATCATCGAATGATCGTGGAGGCACTGCGGATGTAGTGTTTGGTTTCAAACTCCAATTTATAATGGGATATGCCAAAATACCAAAATGTATAAGCTATGAGAAATTATAAAATCTTTCTTCTACAACAATTATACTGTGATTCGAAAACCTGAGTTTATGCTTTAAACCTTATTTTTGTTCTTACTTTCTAATGCATGATCATTGAATTTGTTTGGGAAATTATTATTCTTAATATCAATCCTTAGAATTTTACAAAGTGTTTGCGGAGGCATATACAAAGTGAATCTATTAACGGAATCAAATTTGAACTACTCCATGCAAGCATTGTTAAGAACAATCCTAAGCATTGTAAATAATAATCAAATAACCTAGTCACATGGAATAATGGGATTCAAACACGCTAGTTTTCGATACAAAATGTGTAAAACTAAACTACAGAAACAAATAAAAATCTTTTTGAGTTTTTTTTTTAAATTACACCAGTTTCAAAACACAACTCAAAAATACAAACTAAATCTTTTGTATTTTTATCAATAAGACCCAGTAAAATGAAAATTAAAATACAAAGAGTACAAACATCATACAACTAGAAATAACATATATCAAGAAGCATAAAAGCTAGTGTATGAAAACATGAAAACACAATCAACCATTTGATTTAGCCTGAGAAAAAATATGTGCAAGCATGCGAGAATAAAAAAGCCTAACATTTAACACCTCCAAATCTAATTTCCTAAACCACATAGGTGTAAAGTGATGTTCTTGAGTTTGGGGAATCTTGATGACCCTAGACTTAGACTATCAAGGACCTTTTTCAAAAATGAAAACAAAACTTCCTAAAGTGATGCTTCCTACTTCAATGTGTGAAAGTGTAGACACGATGAGGAATGTCACCATTAGGTCAACCTTTTTTAATGTCCCTGGTAATGGTTTACCCTCTTAAAACATTGTCCTTGTACTTAGTAAAGAAAGCAAGAGGATCATCGAAGACAATTCCAAAATTATCATCTTTTATTTAGACGGTGCCTAAAATATTATCTAAGTTCTCCGACCTAGATTCCAACTCATATTTAAGACAACTCGAGCCTTTCAATACCTCTTTTAACTCCTTAATTATAAACATAAGAAAATGATAAGACTTATCAAACCATAGGTATTCCTCCTTTAAATTATCCATCAATCGATGATGGTTATCTCTCACCCCTTCAATAAGTGAGAGCTTCTCCCTACGAGTCTTCTCACGTGACCTCAAATCATCAATCAGTTTTAAATCATCATTACCACACGTTCTTTAAATTTATCTTCCAATATAAAGTTGGAATTTTTCAACTTTAATGACTCCACTTATAACTCATGAAAGGCAACCTAAAGCTCAGGCTTCTCCTTTTTTTTCACCTTCTTCTTCTTCCCCATCATCGCCAGTCATATGGAGATCACACGACTTGGCCTGAGAATCGTCATGAAATAATTATCTTCATTAGAGTACTTTTCATTTAGGCTCACATGACTGGACATGAATGCAGTCTACTTATGCTCAACAATGGAATGAAGTCCCTCTTTCGATTCACTATTACTAAGGGTATCATTGTATGTCTTTGGCATCTTGACTTCCTTAGCTTAGTAGGACACTCAGTTTCCTTATGGCCAAAACCCTCACGCCTAAAGCATTTATCTGATTCATCCCTTTTTAAATATTCTTTTCAATTCTTAGGATATTTTACAGCCTTGTTAAACTTGTTATGTTTGTCAAACTTGAGAAATTTTCTAAACTTCCTAGGAAATATGGCCATATCATCAAAATTGATATCACACTTATCCTCTGAAATGTGTGCTTCCTCTTTTTGTGCTTTCAAATTAATTCCCTTATCTTTATTCATCCTATTGAAAGGAAACATGTCAAGCTCAAAAGTTTGAATATCACCAACAAAATCTTTGATTTTCATCGAGTCCACGGTATCCATATAATTTAAAATAGTGACTTTGGGATTATATCTTCAACGTAAGGATCTTAAGATTTTCTTCACAGCCTTGGCATCGGGCATTCTATCTCCTAAGTGAACAGATGAGTTAAAAATATTATAAACTCTAGCATAGAACTCATCAAAGGTTTCACAATCATTTATCCTAATGGTCTCAAATTGAGTGGTGATATTTTAAAGCTTGGATGCTTTAACAACCTTTGTATCCTCATGTACGAGTTTCATAATTTTTCAAGCCTCTTTGGGGATTTCACACATCATAATGTAAGGGAATTCCTTTGTTGCAACTGCACAAAATAAAGCATTCAGGCCACGAGAGTTGTAGTTACACATTTATGTTCATCCTCTCTCTAACTATAAAGGGATTTAGGGAGTCCAAGTTCACCTACAAGTGTTGTGGGTGGTTTCCACCCTCTTTTTACGGCTAACCATATCCATTGGTCAATGGCCATAAGTGAATATTTAATATGCTCTTTAAAGTGTGCATAATTAGACACACCAAACAAAGGTGGCCTAAAAAATGGCAGACACTCCATATATAAACCTCAAGGATTCATGCCTAAACAACTTATAAACATTGGCTCTAATACCAATCTAAAAGTGCAACTACGTGCTAGGGTTTATATGGATTGTCAAACACATAACAGTTTTTCATATTTTTGAAAATTAATTTACCAAATTTAAAAATGCACAAATACATAAACTAGTCTGAAAATAATTAGCTAAATTTTATATTACCTAAGCATGCATCTAGGTGAAAACAAGAATAAAATAAAGGCAAAAACCAAAACATGTTGATGTATGAGGAAAACCCACAATGAAAAAAACCTCGAATGACCCAACAAAGAAACTTCACAATGATCTAAGAAATACATAAGGATAAAAGATGATTTATATTACCGAATAAATGCCTTCAATCCTTGACTCATCTTCATTCCTTCGAACTTCTTCACAATGACACATATGAGTCCATTTATGCATTGACACAATATGTGATCCTTGGACGCCTAGGTATCCATCGATTCTGAAATAGCAAATCATCAACGGATCGAACACAGAGTCCACCACTTCAAACAGCCACACACATGGAGTCCACCATATGTAAACAATACTCAACAACATGTAGAGTAAATGCTCTTTGGTGCACAAAATGGAGATCTCAAATAATCATATTCGATTGAAAGTTGGATCTCAAAATACTCTTTGGAGAACCTAGGGTTTGGAGGTTTTTTATTTCCCTTAGGAAACTGATTTCAAAAGCCTTGAGAAAATAAATTTTATGCCAACACTCCTTTATATAGAAAATACAGAACTACGGTAGCATAGTTTTTTAGGCAACCCATTCAAACGAGAAACACACAGTCGTTCAAACGAGTAGTGTAATCTCGTACGAATAAAAAAGAATCTCGTTCGAACAGAACAATTGAACTCTTTCAAACAAACTTCGAATGAGATTCCACTGTTAAGTAGACTAATGCATTTGAAGTCTATTTGAATCTCGTTTAAATGAGAACCTATATCTCATTTTAACAGTCATTCAAACGTAACAAACTCGTTTATACGACATGAATAAACTCGTTCCAATGACTCTTCACAAAAAATAAAATTTTCTTTGAAAAATGACCTCGGACATCTTTAAAACAAATACCCAAATAAAATTCTAAGGATAAAAAATAATATTCATTCATACCTTCGGAGATCTAATTAGTCACAAATATTGCATTTTAAACCCCTTATATTTATGCACTTGCATTCTTGCATGATTTATCCCAGTTCTTATGCTCATTTACTAGATAACCTCTATTTTCGTTATATATATCTAGTCCAAGGTTTATTTGATCTCTTATAGGAATTAGTAATGCTAGGTGTTAAGTTTGATTTAATTTTGGAAATTTTTCGTCTCGTAATGCAACTTTGGGGGCATTTTAATCATTTTATCATTTTCAGCTTTGAGGCCAATCTCTTGACGAAAGTTGTATCTCGTCGAGTTAACCTCATGTATTCGCTAATGGAGAGCCATTCTGATTCAAATATGGCAATTTTCGTGAGTTGAACTATACGAAGAAGCAAAGAAGCTTGTCGTATAATCATCTCTACAAGTCCCGAATCATTTTGGTTTAGATACAAATTGATTCGTACATTGGAATAATCGAATTTCTTTTATTGCAAATCAATTTGGCCCTGACCTGAATCAATTTAACCCTGACCCGAATCAATTCTCTTCGGTGTTTCACTAAAGATTTGTTAATCTACAAGTTTATCACTATCATTATATTATCTAGGGGTTTTCCCTCTTTATTTGGGAGATAGTCTTAATAATTTTTGAGTTGGTTTTTGACTTTCGGAGCTCTTCTCTTTCTCTCTCCTAGGTTTCCATCCCTTTAGTGCGTCAAATTATTATTCATTATCTTCTCCATTTATATAAACTTTCATGGTTTAATTCAATCTTTGTTAATTAGTTTCTTTCATTTATTTATTACTTTCATTATTATTTTACTTTAATTCCTAGTCTTACCATGCTTTCTAGATATGTTAATTTAGTTGATATGGTGGAACTAGATTAATTGGTTACTTTTTAATGGTATGATAGTTTAGGTTAGTTTTTATTGGTTAAATGTTCTTGGTTTTGAACCTACGGAACTTAATGGAGTATATCACGTATGCTCCATGTTTACAAACTTCTGGGTGTAATCTTGGGAGTATTTGTTGATGCCAAAATCAAATTAAGTTTTTATGATAATTTAGATGGTGACAATTCTAGGTTTTGTTAATTGTCCAGATGATATTAATCTTGAAAACTCTTTCTTTTCTAGGTAACTATCGTCCATATTGAGGGATTTAATTATCATCCTATAGCTTCATTTCAATACTTTCCTAGTTTAATTGTAGTATAAAATGTTTTAAACCAAAAATCATCTTTTACACTTTTATTTGTGAAGTAATAAATTGATTGAATTCTAAACAACTTTCCCTATGGATTTCGATACCCGAACACGCTGCTACACTTATAAAACAAGTGTAGTATAAGTTTAGTTTTTACTATTGAGGGTTTAGATCGATTACAACGACCAGTGTCCTTAAACTGACACTCAGTTTTTGCTTCATCAAGATCCATGGACATTGAAGACAAAACGTGGCAGGAAACATGGCATGATGATGTAAAAGTTTTAACTTGGACGATACGATCTTTAATTAACAACTCCATAGGTTTGAAGGATAAACAACTTAAGTCCTAACCTATGACTCAAATGATTTTGTCTAAATAGAATTAAAACAATTTACATACAAATTGACTCAATTGTAATTTCTCCTTATAGTGGCAATCAATCGAGATGGTTAAATCCATCCACAATAGCAGTTTAAACAAATCACAACCTCCTAGGAAGAATGTCAGTTATGACAGCCTACACGAGTTTATATAAAAGGATTTAAAGGGTCTCTTGAACCCAAATCTAGCCTGAATACCTAAGGCTCTTTCCAAAAGTGCATTGGGTTCATGGGTTCACCTCTCTTTTTATTATTGATGTTGAAACATAAGAACCCAAAAAAAGTCCTTTGTACCGAAGATCACAACATATGATGGCAAGTGCAACCCAACCTATAATATTGGACATTATAGGAATCCACGTCCCTATAAATCCATTGTGATGCCCTTATGTTCCATATTTTTCCATCTACCTTGGATGAGATTAGACTTAGGTGGATGGATAAAATAACCTTAGGTCAAATATCTTCCTTGAGAAAAGTGGTCGAGCAGTTTACTACCTTTTAATTGCCCTTGGATTAAGGAACCGGACTATTAAATTGACCTCAGATTGAGGAACAGAGAGTTCCTCATGAACTGTGCTCAGAGATACGGGGATTTAATTAACGAAATTGAGAAATTTAATGAGAAATTGGTTATATATTCTTTCAACTTCAATATTTCCATATCCAATTATCTCTACCAATTTCTCACTAAGAAGCTGACATTATCAATCTTTCCTAATCAACGAGATCACTTCTTCTTGATATTTATTCGATGATGATTAATCTTTTCTTTCCTTTGTTCAAACCTTAACTTCTGATGATATGTCTCCCTCTAAGGTCTTGAAACCTACCCCTCTCTTTGCAGTGATACCCTTTGTTCCCTTATGCTCAATCGTATCTTTTGGGGAAAGGACTTTCGCTAGTCCCCC
Organism: Sambucus nigra; assembly: GCA_949130495.1. Taxonomy (NCBI): domain Eukaryota; kingdom Viridiplantae; phylum Streptophyta; class Magnoliopsida; order Dipsacales; family Adoxaceae; genus Sambucus; species Sambucus nigra. The sequence goes on along the minus strand of OX422217.1, from coordinate 328,027,529 downwards.
ATCCTGGGTCCTTCTAAACGGGACTCAAATTATAAAGCATCACAGGCCCAATAACCCTAATTTCTCAGGTGGGGCTTAGGTGTCCTAAAACATTACTTAAAATTACTTGGAAATAATTCGTCTGAGGTATCGAATACTTGACAATGTGACTTTGAGCACTGCAAAGGTGGGTGAACGGGATTGTTCTTTGGTACATCAACACATATGCATTTATGAGTGTTTCTTAACCTATGGGCCACACTTTCTTCTTCTTCACATGATAGTGGAAATCTTGAAATTTATTAGGGTAGCCCCTAGTCAAATCATGGAAAATTCCTTGAGGGCATATATGGACACTATTAGGACTAAAAATGCCACCAGAGGCAAGTTTGATGTTTCCCAAGCCTAATTCTTTAGTCTGTATAGAGTCCAAGAATATAATAATCCTAAAGAATATTTTTCTCCTAAAGATTATGTGGTATTTTATAGGGAGAAGCCAATGCTACCAAGCAATGGAAGTAAATTTTATCTTTGTCAGTGGAACATGTGCTACCCCAAACCTTATTGAGAAGCTTTCCTATCCCACTATATGGTGCACTCCCCTACCCTTAGGTAAATTTTATGATGCTATTTTCCTTATATATTACTGATCTGAGGTTATACTAATTAACCTTTTGTTTTGTTCTTTGCAGAATCCATTGCCCTCAGCCAAAAAGAAATGGAGAGGTGAAAATAATATATTAAGTTAGTGGAGACTACATACAAGATCCTTGTCACACTCAACCATTTCTTTAAAAATAATGTTGGTCCTCAGCCTCATAAGGCCCCATCTAGAGGGGTGTCTGAAACTTTGCATATCATTGTTGGGGAGGTGGTGGAGTGCAACGATAAATTTTTGAATCGAATCAATTTGTATGTATTGGATTTATTCCGTATTTGTAAAAAACTTGTTTGAGTCATTGGTTGTTACAATTTCAGTTGTTTGTCCTTTAAGCCTGTGATGTGAATTTAAAGACCGTACTGGCCAAGCTAAAGAGACATCATGCACACATTGGATTTTGTGTCGAGTTTTATCTTCAACATATGATGGGTCTTGATGAGGTATGAATTCATGTTTATATTTAATCCTTAGATTTATTTGGGTATTCCTTTAAATCTTATTTGAGGCTATTTTTCCTAAAATGGATTTTTAAGACAAAAAAATATTTTTATTTTAAAGTTGTTCGAATGAGATTGTTAAGTTCGCTCGAATGAGTTAGTGCATGTCGTTCGAACGACTTTCAAATGAAGTTCGAATGATTTTTATATGTTTGTTAGCAAAATATCATTCGAAATTTGTTCAAAGTATATTCAAATGAGATATGATAGATTGTTCGAACAAGACGGTTGTGTGTTTGAACGAGTTTAGTGACTTCATTCAAACGAACCTTTAGTTTTCATTTGAATGAGATTTCTCACCTCAAAATTTGTATTTTCTATAAATAGGCATGGCTGAAATGTTTTTACTTGAGAATTTTGCCGAAAATATCTTTCCTATCAAAATCCAAAAGCCTATAAACCCATGTTTACACCCAAGTTTAAGATCCAAGATTCTTACATCTATATGTATATTTGAGATCTCTTTTGTGTTGCATTATAGTTGTTCTCTCTTCATATTATGTGCATTTTGTGTGTTGAAGATTTTGTTTCATGTTGTGCGATGGATGAACCAATTCTATGACAAGTAAGATCGATGGGATACCAAGACGTGGGAAGTACCTACATTGTGTGGCTATTGGAAGGTGTCCAGAAGTGGCTGCAAATAAAGTTATAAGGAATAAGGAATAACGTCTAGGCTTGAAGGCGTTGACTATGTGAGTAAGTCTAAGTTGCTCTTATAAATGTACATATATCGTAGTGGACTTGTGTGGCTAGGCCGTTCAAGGTTTATTTCATTGTGGATTTTCCCCGTACATCGTCGTGTTGTTATTTAATATTTTTATTATGTCTTAATCTCACCTAGATGCATGCTTAGGTCAAGACTAAAATTGTTAAATAGTTTAATAGAACACTTGTTTTAATTGGTGCGTGTATAAAAATTGAAAAAATAAAAATTTGGTGGTATTTCCATATAACCCTAGGGCACTAGCATTTTTTCAATAGGTTTAGGCCTTCACTTTAATCCATATGAAGCACAAGGTGATGGATATTGATGCTTCATAGGGATCAATAGTTGGTTCTAAGGTTACTAAGTCTAGTGAGGGAGAGGAGGAAATAACCAAGAAGGATGTTGAGCTTCCTCCCAGTATTGATGAGGTTATGCTCCTTGTGGAGGGTTTGTCTATCCTTGACTATAATTGTTGACCGAGTAAGATTGTTGAATCCTTATCCATTTTATAAATTTCAAATTATTTTGGTTAACTTATATTCCATTAAACCTTTATTTTGTCGAAATAGTAGATAAGCATGAATAAAGGAGGATGGCCAAGCATCAGACTAAGCAGACCTCTGTCCCTCCAACTATAGTGAAAAGGAAGAGATCTAGGTCAACTAAAATCATTAAGTTCAGTAACCTCATTTAGATATTTATCTCGTGAGTGAAAGTGGTAGCTAAGACTCATAAAGAGTATATTCAAAAGGAAGAGTTGTCTTTGATTGAGATAATCACCAAAATCCTTTCTTACAAGAAATACTAGAGGCAAGTGAGTCCTATGGGGAAACCTAGAGCAGACCTTATATTCCAAGGGACTTGAAGCCCCTGGTCTCATTAATTATTCTTGATAAGTATGTGTTCCCGTTACTAAGATTAAGAAAGTTGTAGGGACTCCTCTAAGATTATATGAAGGTTATATAGTAAAGGAAAAAAGTATAATATGGGTCTCCTAAAAATAACCTAATCGGCCTGGGACCTCTAAAGAGGTTATAGAGTCTGTTGAGAAAGGAGGAGGAGCTGGTATGAACTTCTCTAAAGAGGACTAATATTCATGGTTAAGGTTTTCATAAAGGATTAACTCTAACGACTCCATCATTGAGTATCTGCCAATGCTGACAAGAATGAATTGTTTTGAAATGGTATCAAAGCTGAGGGGCAAGGAGAACTCACCAACTCTAAGGAGGTTGTTTGCATCCTGGGGAGGGTAAATTATCACTTCTGAACCATTTAAGATGAATCTTTTTTTAGGTTAATTTCCATTGATGTTCCCCTTTTTCTTTTCAGGCCTAACATCCCACTGAGGCCTTTATGATTGATGCCATTGACGATAAGAAGTATTGGAGTAAAGATTTGGCGATGGCAGAGAAGTGGGACCTCTAAAAATGGACTTTCATGATTTGGTCTACTCTTAACAGATCGAAGTTGCTGCCATGGAGGATGAGAGGGAGATCTTTGAGGCTCAAATTGCTTGTATAGAAAAAAATTATCTCCTTTACAAAAGAGCCATTTATGAAAGTAAGGCCTTTTTATCTATTGCTCGAAAGTCCTTGTTAAAGGCTGAGAAGTCCTATACTGAAAGTTTGTCTCTGTATAAAGAGACCATGGAGGTCCTCCAAGATGACATATGATAGCATATATATTGCACCTTACTGCCGCGTCTACACGCTGCGGACTAGATTATGCATGCTGCAACCCTCATAGTCTAGTCACTATATACATCCTTAGCAGCCGTGTCGCAGCCCTAACATACAGGCTGCGACCACTTATGAGCTACATGCCGCAGTGATTCAGCCTCATTAGCACAGGATGCGGCCCCACATGTTGTAAGGTGCGGCCCTAGATCATTCACCTAGCATGACGCATCCCCTTTTTACTCTCAGCAGCAATACAACATCAACACCTATAAATAGAGGTCCACACCTCGGGATTGGGAAGATTCATTTTATCCTCATTTGGACCGGGGTTCATTTCCTACATCAGTATCAAGCTTGGAGCCGATTACTCTCTCTATGCCACTAAGCATAGCTTGGGGGCTACTGGCAGGAGAATCACTGCCACCACCCCGGGGCCACCGAAATCATCATAGTCATCTAATATATTCTATTCAGATGCGTGTACTCCTCTTTAGGCATAATTACTATGTACCAAATAACATATATAATGAGAATGGGGCAACACATTGGATGTAGGCCTATTTTAGAGGTTGAATCACTCTATATCTTGTCTTTTATCTCTCCTTACTTGCTCTATTTGCTTATTATGCACTTCACACTTGATTTACTGGTACGAGAATGACTAGTGGACGATTTCTCATATCATCAATTTGGCACCGTTTGTGGGAAACGAAATATTTCAATCTTGTTTCTCTATGTTTTGAGTTCTTAAACACCTTATTTTATTCATGGGGATCCTTTGGATCATCGTCTTATGAGTAAATTTTGGTTATTGAGCTCTATTTTATATTTACAACCTTAAATGGGTATTTTGTATATTCAGATCTGTTTATGGGTCTCTCTTTTATGACCTTAGATCTATTTTACATACCCCTGTAATATCGCCTCACCTATATAAGGCTAGAAAGATTGATGGGATTTAGCCCCATAAAGGTGGGTGATTGGGGAAGAGTTATATTTACTCACTTTTTGTTATTCTTTGCCTATGATCTAGGGTTTATCATTAGAATCGTGCTGTTTTGTGCACCGAGAGGTTATTCTCACATGGATAGACCCTAGTAGGTATGCTCTCCACGAGTTTCCAGAGAAAAAAAATCAGTTTTTAGGTTCTAATTTTGGGATTGTTCCCTTCACTACCTAGGTAGGGATGTGGCCCGCAGTTCAACTTCCTTTCTTATTGCGGCCTATGTAGTGCGATTGTATTACAACAACTTCAAATAATCAGGGATTGGACTCAGGTGGTCTTCAGCTCAACCTTGGTGGATATCATTCAAAGGCCATGGCAGTACACTTATGTGCCTTACTGGCCACGGCCTCATCAGTAATATCATTCAAAGGCCATGGCATTACACCTATGTGCTTCACTGGTCGTGGCTTCAGCAGTAGTATCATGTAGCAGTGAAAATGTTGCATCCCAACTTCCTACTTGGTTAATCCAATATTTTTATGATTACTCACTTCTGCTAGTTTTGTATCAGATTATATATTTTTAAAAACTAACAAAGCAGAAAATGGAAGGAGAATCCAGCTAGAGAATAGAACTCAAAGATGAGATTGTGCAGCTGTACAATCACCTCAACCATCTCTATGATAGTCATGCCTAACTCTAAACCCAGGTCAACTATTTGACACATACGGTCTTCATGCTAGAGGCCGCAGCATCATCCAATGAGGGTGCGACACCCAGGATCATTACTGCATCTCCTATCACTGCTGCAACCATAATAATAGAAAATGAGTAAGTATTCCAGCTAAAAGAAATAGCCACAGAAGGCAAGGCTGTGGCCAGGGCCCTAAAGAGGAGGATGAAATAAGAAGAAAGGGAGTTATGTGGGAACTACACACTGCTGAACTCTAGCTTGGAGGATACCCTTGGAAGCATCGAGGAAAAATTGCTCAGGTGGACAGAAAAGCAGAGAGATACACCCCCACGACCACCTCACCGAATAGTGTCATGCCTTGAAGAATGAAATTGAGAGGCTCATAAAGCAAGGGATGCTGCAGTGCTTCCTCAAGGATGCCTAAGGGATGCAGCCTAGTCTAACAGGCCACATTTCTCTTTTGATGACCATATTTATGTTTCATCTATTTCTGTTCTTAGTGAAAAGTTTTTGAATAGTTCTATGTTAACTTTGTATTATCCTAACAAAGTCATGAATATATGAATAGATATATCAAATCAAGATTACTTTATAGTTCCATATAGTTCCATATTTAGAGACTTAATTATCCGCGGTAAGGGACTTGTTCCCCAATATCCACTACACATAAGAATACAAACACAACCTACTGCTAAAAGGAGAAAGAGTTACCATAATTCTACAAAATTCAATAAAGGTGTCGCGGCCCTGTTCAAGAAATGGCTAAAATGTTACCATGGCCACATTTCCCATGCAATTAATTAAAAGAAGAGACTGCAACCACCATTAAACATTTAAGATTGCAATAATATTCAATAGTCGCGGCTATATATCAGTAGTGTAGACAGCTATTAATTGAGGCAGTGTCATGGGATGCAGCCTATTCTCAAGGTTGCAAACTTATTTCTGTGGCATCAATATACAAGAATATAAGTGGAAAGTCTAAGGTAAAGAAAATAGGTCACGGCCTATGAGAAAAAACCATTATACTACGATGACACGGCCTTCGTCTATTAGTACAACAAGTCCACTCAGTCAAGCAAGCAAGCATCTATGTAAGTTTTGAAGCATTGGAAGTATAAAGCATGCATATAAAGAATAAAAAATATAGATTTCCAAAAGAGGTCGCGGGTAGAATAATAAGTAGCCACAGAAGTTTAAAAGGGAAGAAGCCCCACATGTCAATCAGATCAAAGACTAAAGCTTTAGCAAAGAAATTGAAGAGTTAGATATATAAACAAAAGGCTGCAGCCTTATACTTATCAAAATCAGTTTAAAAAGGAGACACAACCTAATGTTAAGAATGAAAAGAAGACTAGTTGGTTGCATCATATTCTAAATCTCCTTCCTCTCCTTCGATAGCAGTCTCAGTCTCTTGCTCTTCTATCGCGGCCTCTACCTCCGCCCTTAGCCTGGCTCTTTTTTCTGTGACAACCCTGATCTCAGCCACACATTTGTCATGCTCATCAACATCGAATTTCTAAGACATGATTAGCTCTTTGGACTCCGGGAAATTTTTTATGACCCTGTGCCACAGTTCTTAGAAGCCGTGGAGGTAGGCTTTTTTGTTGATTAGGTAGAAGTCTTTGGAGGCCTTGAATGACTCCACATTTCTATCAATGGCCAATTGGAGGGCCGCAACATGATCTTCATCCTTTATCTTGATCGTCAAAGCATGATCTTCCTTCATTTTTATAATGGCAGCGGTATGACCTTACTCCATCTTCTTTATCACCGCGCTATATGCCTTTTCATCATTAGCATCCTTGATCTCCAATGCCTCATACTTGCTTTGAATAAATCCAAGCTTGCTATTGGAAATTTTCACAATTTGGGCAGCATCTGCAGTCTGAGCTTGGGAAGCCTTGAGAGCCTCCGCGGCCTGCTTGAAGTTATGTTCAGTATCATTTTTGGACTTTTTTGCAGTCTCAACCTTAGCATAGGCATCAAACTTATATGCTTACAGGGCTTTGGTAGACGATTTCTTTCCATTTTTAAAAGATTCAGATCTTGCCTTAGCCAAATCAGCATTATGAACTCCATCTGCGACCGCCTTAAGCCTATATAGACCCTCATACTTGAGTTTCTAGGTCATCACAGCTTCTGCAGCCTGTAAATGTATTAAAAGTTAGAAAATAAAACTGAAGCTATAAAAAAGAATTATTGGAAAGCTAGAACTACTTAATTTCAGTGAACTATGGAGGGCTTAAGACTCCATATCCTCGTGGTCCTCATCCACCAACCGATCTAGGTCGGCTCCATCCATCGCTTTTTTTATCCTATTAACATCACGGGAAGTTATGTCCAAAGAAGATAGAGGATCTGGCATGTGGAGTTGTGTTCGTGGACGTCTGCTTTGTGGAGGTGCTAGATTTGCATTAATAACAATTATTGATGCAGGGGGAGGAGAATTTATCTCATGAACTGGCGAAGTGGTGTGTCCACCTTGGTCAAAGAGAGATGACATTAGACCTATCGCGGCCAAGTGAGCTCCAATGTCATCGTCAAAGTTACCCGCAGGTCTTTCATGAGAGGTTTCCTTATCAACTTGGATTTGGGGCGCGACATGAATAGTATGATCCACAACCTGATTTAGGGGCATGAACATAGTAGTATGACCCTCAGGCTGGTTGGAGGGAATGGAAGGATTATTCTTATCTGCATAAGGCATAGTTGGCGCGACAGGCTCAACTTTGCCACTAGAAGTGACTACGAAAGGAGCTTTGAACTTGGTCCTTTTCCTTTTACTCTGCCTAGTAGTGTTATAGAGTACAATTGCGTTCTCATCCATCTCATCAAGCTAAGATGCTAATACACATCTATCAATCTCTTCACCTGAGAATAAATAAATAAAGGTCAACGTTCATGCTTGAAGCAATTGTCACGAAATAAAAAATCAAACAATTGCATTACCTTCAGCACCCATCTCTTTGGGAATTGACTTGTTGGGAAATAAATCTCCCTTGTAGATTGAGGCAGAGGTTACAAAAGTGTTGAACTTCTTCTTATCAGTAGGAACTGCCACGACCTCAATCACCCTATTCTCTTGCCGCTCACTCAACTTCAAATTGTCAAGAGTTGTAGAAAAATACAAAGGTTAGTACAAAAGAAAAATATGGAGAATTATATGCAACTGTAAAGGGGATGTGACCGTTATTCAAAAATATTTACCAAGATTAGAGGGACAACCCCACAACCGGGGCATCCTAAAGATTCTTTCCCTCTCAGTCTCTTGGGGGTGGATCTCCCACCCTTCTCCAGAAATGTAAAAATATTAACCCTTCCAGTTCTTTACACTGGTAGGCCTCCCTGAATAAAAGGTCTCATCTTTACCGCGGACACAAAAGGTCTCTCTTGAATTTCTTCTTCCACAACACTATGGCTACAAGAATTGCCCTCAATTCATTAGAATCTAATTGGGCTGGGGATAATTTCATCATCTGGAAAATTCTTCTAATTGGAACGGGGACAGGTAGCCACAACCCATATGTGAAAGCGTGGAGGGGGAATCAGACCCCATCATCAAGTGTCATGCATGGACTTTGTTTCATGGCAGGTGCTAAGCACATCAAATTCTCAGGAAATTCAAAGGCTTCAGCAACCTGATCCACCCACTCTTGGGTCATAGCGTTGCAGACACTAATGTAAGGACACAAGTCTCCGATTGAGTCTTAATGTCATGTTGGCTCAATTCTGGACAAAAACATTTGAGTCATATGATAGTGTTCTTGTGTATCCTTCAAGCCTATGAAATGTTAAAGTTGAAGACGTTGCGGCCTACTTATCAAGAGATCATCATTGTCGATTTTTATGTATCTCATTTCACGTCATCAACTTAGTTCCAATCTCTCCTAAGGTATGAATGCATTACACACACACACACACACACACATATATATATATATAGGAGCTTGGAATAATTTTATTGGGTGTAATTTTATTTTAAAATAAAATTTATTTTTAAAAGGATATTTTATAAAAAGTTTTGGGGCTTAAAATTAAAAAATGACATTCTGGTAGTTCGTTCGAGATTCTCGTTTGAATGAGAATGTCATTCGAACGAGTTTGCCAACGAATTTTTCCAAATTAGCCTCTGGATCTTCGTTAGAAGGGTCGTTCGAAAGATATTTCCGACGGGAAAATCCTTTGGCAGTTTTCTCCTCTATCCCACTCTTTTGTTCCCACTAACTTTTTCAGATTTATTAAGTGCGAGAACCAACTCCTTCAAACCAACTTTTTCATCTTCTACAATCTCTAAGAGAGAGTTTTGAGAGAATAATTCCACTATGAAAGAGTTCATGTTTTGAGTGTTTTTTTTTCAAGAAAATATTTCTTAAACACTTTTGTTTACCCCCATAAGAGTTTGGTCCAAGTACCACACACACACACACACACACACACATATATATATATATATATTGCTTGGAGTGTTTGACACCGAGTTTTCTCTACACCTCAAAGAAGAAAAGTTTGTGTTTACTTCTACACCCCTCAAAGAAGAAGTTTTGTTTTTGGCTGCGGCATTCTCATACGGTAAAAGGCACCGTGTGTGGTTGATGGTTGTTCCCTAGAGATTCATTGGTGGATTCTAAGGTTTCGGTGGATTCCGGGATTGTCGACTAAGCAGAGGTAGTTGCAAGAAGATGCATCAAGGCTTGCAGGAGTCGAGTCGAATTTAGTAAGTCACCTGTTTTGTAATTGTAATTCCGTACTTAGTGGACTTAAGGCTAGGGTCGTCCGAGGTTTTTTTCCATTGTGGGTTTTTCCTCGTACATCGCGGCATAGTGCTTGTGAATTTTTTTTATCTTGCAAATAACCTAGAACGCATGCTTAGGATTAAAAGATAAAATATGGTTTAATTTGCAATCTTGTTTAATTTGGTGCTAAATTACTTTGGGTATAATTTAATTAATTTAATTCAAGTCATTAACCTTAATTTGGTAAAATTTGGTTTGGCCTAATATGCAAAAATTAAATATTTATTGTTAGGCAAATTTCTAGGACTTGTATTAAATTGATTTTTGGGCTTAAAGTAAAAATTCAAAATTTTGATTTTTAGAGTAATTTTAATTTTGAGAAAATTAAAATTTGTTTTACTCTAGTTTTAATTTGTGAAGAAATTTATTTTTAGTTTATGTAGATGTTTAGTTGAACCGTCTCTATTCCGCACGTGTTAGGAAATTAATCATATTTAATAGAAAGAAGAATTTTTTAAATTGGGGTCCTATCGTTTTCAACAAGTGGTATTGGAGCTGGAGCACTAATTTATTGCGTTGAGGTCCTTTCAAATATTTTTTTACTAAAATGGATTTTTTCTCGTTTTCAAAATTTCCTGTTTTCGATGGTTCCAACTACGCGTATTGGAAAGCGCGTATAAAATCGGTACTTAGGTCTCTAGATGAGAGGGTTTGGTTGTCAGTCATTAACGGGTGGTCCCCACCTACATATTTAGTTAAAAATGAACGTGTTCCCAAACCCACAGATGGATGGAGTGAGAATGAATTTAAACTTGCAAATTTTAATTCTCGAGGTTTAAATGCCTTGTTTAGCGCGGTCACACCAGATGAATTCCGACGCATTATGACGTGTGAAACCGCTAAAGAAACTTGGGATAATTTACAACACACTAATGAAGGAACTAGTGTTGTAAAAGCTTATAAGCTCCAAAACCCCACCACTCAGTTTGAAACCATCAAAATGAATGAAAAAGAAACATTTGATGAATTTTATACTAGACTTTCTGATATAGTTAATTCATTTTTTAATTTGGTAGAGAAAATACCCGACAATCGATTAGTAAAGAAAAATTTACGGTCCCTACCCGAAATATTTATTCCTAAGGTGACCGTGTTAAATTATTTACCCACTTTAGCCTCTACGACATTAGAAGAGCTCGTAGGTGATTTACAAATCTATAAAATAGACATGTTTCCCTCTGAAACTGAAAAGAAAATAGATCAGGGCATTTCTTTGAAAGCCCGAAAGGAAGGAAAACAAGTAGTAGAGAGAGAAATTGATAGTGACTCGGAGGATATGGCTATGTTTGCTAAGAAATTTTTGAAAATTTCACAAGTTTAACAAATATAAAAATGATTTTAAGAAATTCGAAAACTCTAACCATGATAAAACCGATAAGATCCCTAAAGTTAAAAAAAATGACCTGAATAGGGACGAGTCTAATAGGTGTTATGGTTGTGAGGGTTATGTCCATAGGGGTAGAGAGTTCCCCACTAAACTAAGGAGAGAAGGTAAGCAATCAATTTCCTATAATACAACCCTTAGTGATAGTGATAAGGAAGAGGGACTCGATTCCCCCACTATGCCCAACTTCGCAGCTTTTATGACAAGCCATGTGAGTGAAAGTGAGCACTCCTTTATTGATGAAATTTTAACACGACACTTCCAGGGCCATAGTTTGTGAATCACAAAGAGATAATGGTAGTGCGAGTGGAGAAGAAAGAGACAGAGAAAGTGATGAGGAGGTTGAAGAGAGTAAACTTCAATTTGCATTTCAAGAATTATATGAAGAATCAATAAAATTAAAAAGAGCAAATTTGAAGTTAGAAGTGAGTTTAAGAGAACGTGTCAAGGTCATTGATGATAGTGTGTTGGTTGATGACCTTAGGGCACGAGAGAGAGCTCTTCTAGAGAAGCTTGAATATGCAGAAGGCGAGAGAGATAGCCTTAAGGGCTTAATGGAATCCTTGAAAAAGGAGATTCTCGCGTTTGAAGAGCGCAATGTTGTATTAGAGTCTCACATTTTAGATTTAGAAAATAAATTAAAAGACTCTAGTAAAGTCAAATTTGATTTGGAGTGTCGTTCAGCGAAATTAGATAAAATATTAGGGACAGTCGAAATTAAAAATGACACGTGTGGTTTAGGCTTATATACTTGTAATGAGTCAACTCATAAAGAGAAAACCAATGTTTTAGGAGAATCCTCTAGGAACAATGATATAGATCATTCCTTAGGTGAGTCTTTTCGCCGAGTCTTTAGGTGCTCTCATTGTGGTCGAAAAGGTCATCTTACGAAGTTTTTCTTTGACCTTAAGCGAGGTCCTAGAAAATACTTACGTAAGGTAACCGAGGTAGACAAGATTCTTAAATCCCGAGATCGTCATCTGTCATTAGTTTGGGTTACGAGATCTGACTTGGTAGCTTTACAAGATAGGATTTTTTATTCTCATTTACTTTCACATGCTTCCTCACTTGCTAAATCTAAAGGTTCAATGTGTTAGTTTGTGTTTTCATACTCTATCTTTTTGTGCCTCATATTATATATCATTGCTAGGTGTATGCATGTTTAGTAATTTTCTAGTCATTTCTTTATCTCATATCTCATGCTAGAATTATGATTTTTGTTTATCTTTTGTATTATATTTAGTTTAGTTTGCATTAAATGAAAAGTACAAAAAGATTTTTGATTTATCATTTGTCTTTTATTTTTTTTATTTAGACCTAAAGAAAAATACAAATGATTTTTGTTTGTCTTTTGAGTAAATATTTTTGTTTGTTTGGTTAAAAATTTCAAAAACTCAAAAATATTTTTATTGTGTGTATTTTAGTTTGACACACTTTATGTGGCATATACTTGTGTTTGAATCCCTTCCTTTTCGCTTCCATGTGGCTAGAACTTTTGGTTAAGATTGTCAATCCATAAAATGTTCTTTACCATGCTTACATGGAGTAGTTGGATTTTGTGTTGCTATAATGGATTCTAATTTTATATGCCTCAATTCACACATGCACGAGCTCACTTGAAATTTTAACTTCACATGTATATTTGAGCTTTGTGAGGTGTTCTCCTACCAATCTAGTCATCTACGTATTATGTGACCTAGGAGGACTAGGAGGACTAGTGCATGTTAAAATCCATTGCACGTGAGATTTGTGTGAGACATAAAAATGATATATATAAATGTGCACGAGGAAGGGCTCCGAAAAGAAATATCATCCTTTGCGAGTAAGCCACCGTTTTCTTGGACCTAAATGAAATACATGGTTCAAAGGCCTAAAAGAATTATTGCATTAAAAGAAAATATCTGCCAAGGCCTATTTTGTTTAGTTGATTTATTCATTCAAAAGATTAAACTCTATATCCATATTTTGAGGGAGATTGGATGGTATCTCAACGTTTTGCACAATGTCCATTTATCCTAGTTGTACTTTCAATGTCATGACTCTATTGGTTTGTAGAATCATCAAAATTCTAGACTTGTATGCATTGTTTATGTTTGTTCATTTACTTCAATCTATATTGTCACATGAGGTTACATTCAAATGTGATAATGATTGCAATCAAATGATAACTCCGTGAACATGTTTTAAGTGATCGGGTCTAAATTTAATTGTTACTAGTTCACACCCCTTCACTTCCGTTTCCATATGACACATTTTTGCCATACGAGTGTGAATATCTTATTGTATTTTGTGTCATGTGTGATGTCTATACCTATATATATGTGCGTGTGCGTTAGTGATATTCATTATGTCTACATATATATGGTATATTTTTTTTTGCCTCGCTTTCTAGTTCATATATGCTTCTAATTCATAATTGGTATCTATCTTGTTGTATATTGTTGTTGATATCATATGCTTAGTATATTATGTATCAGATTGGTATCATTTTTTTTGCATCTTCGTTGGTATCCGTTACTATTTGTATGGATTATTTATTGTTTTGTTTCCCATGTGCTTTCATGCTCTTATCACTCTAAGATTCATCGTGTTTAAATTTGTTTTTATCCTTTCTCTATTCCTGGACAAAAAGGGGGAGAATATGATAGGGGGAGAAATGGTATCTAATCCTATTATAATCGTATCTTAGTATCTTATTTTAGGAGATTTAACTTAGGAGGAGTCACGACCTTCTTAGGTTGATCAAAGTTGATAAAGGAGGAATTAATTTAGGGGGAGTATTTATTTTACATGCATTTAATATTGTTGATATTCCCTATGTGTTTGATAGTGTGTTTAAGTGTGCAGGAATTTTTCTAAATGGCAACTTTCATCGGCAAAGCTATTGATCCTTGGGTCTTGAGTCAAGTTTCCTATTTTTGGGTGGGATTTTTTTTATGTGTTTAAGTCTAGTAGGGCTTGACGACCCTTTAGGATTTCGTTTTAGTTTTTGTCTCAGAATAGCCAAAGGGGGAGATTTGTAGGGACACAAGTCTTTGATTGATTCTTAAAGTTGTGTTGGCTCAATTCCGGACAAAAATGTTTGAGTCATAGGATAGTGTTCTTGTGTATCCTTTAAGCCTATGACAAGATGTTGCGGCTTACTTATCAAGATATCATAATTGCCGATTTTCATGTGCCTCGTTTCACGTCATCAAGATAGTTCCAATCTCTCCTAAGGTATGAATGGATTACATATATATATAGGAGCTTGGAACAATTTTATTAGGTATAATTTTATTTTAAAATAAAATTTATTTTCAGAAGGTTATTTTAGAACTTTGAATAAAAAAATTTGGGCTTAAAATTGAAAAATGATATTCTGGCAGTTCGTTCGAGATTATCGTTTGAATGAGAATGTCGTGCGAACGAGTTTGCCAATGACTTTTCCCAAATTGGCCTCTGGAACTTCGTTAGAAGTGTCGTTCGAACGAGACTTCGTTCGAACGAGACTTCGTTCGAACGAGATTTTCGACGGGAAAATCCTTTGGTAGTTTTCTCCTCTATCCCACTATTTTGTTCCCACTAACTTTTCCAGATTTATTAAGTGAGGGAACCAACTTTTTCATCTTCTACAGTATCTAAGAGAGAGTTTTGAGAGATTAATTCCACTATGAAAGAGTTCATGTTTTTAGTTTTTGTTTTTCAAGAAAATCTTTCTTAAACACTTTTGTTTACACCCATAAGAGTTTAATCCAAGTACCACACACACACACACACACACACACACACACATATATATATATATATACAATAAGGTCTTTTTTTCCCATTTTGGGTCTTCCAATGCATCTGTAAAGTAATAAGGTACAGAAATGTACTAATTTTACACTACGCACGATTATTCATCATGCCGTTCAAAGAAAAACTTGAGAATTTTTTGAAGACGGCCTATTTCTCGGCGGCACAAACTATTAAGTTTTGCTTGGAGTTTTTGGAATCGGGTTTTCTTTACACCTCAAAGAAGAGAAGTTTGGGTTTACTTCTACACCCCTCAAAGAAGAAGTTTTGTTTTTGGCTGCGGCATTCTCATACAGTGAAACGCACCGTGTGTGGTTGACGGTTGTTCCCTAAAGCTTCATTGGTGGACTCCAAGGTTTCGGTGGATTCTAGGATTATGGACTAAGCAGAGGTAGTTGCAAGAAGACGCATCGAGGCTTGAAGGAGTCGAGTCGAGTGTAGTAAGTCATCTATCTTGTAATTGTAATTTTGTACTTAGTGGACTTAAGGGTAGGGCCATCCGAGGTTTTTCCCATTGTTGATTTTTCCTCGTATATCGCAATGTAGTGGTTGTGAATTTATTTTATCTTGCAAATCACCTAGAACGCATGCTTATGATCAAAAGATAAAATATGGTTTATTTCGCAATCTTGTTTAATTTGGTGCTAAATTAGTGTGGGTATAATTTAATTATTTTAATTCAAATCATTAACCTTAATTTGGTAAAATTTGGTTTGGCCTAATATGCAAAAATTAAATATTTATTGTTAGGAAAATTTCTAAGACTTGTATTAAATTGATTTTTGGGCTTAAAGTAAAAATTCAAAAATTTGATTTTAGTATAATTTTAATTTTGAGAAAATTAAAATTTATTTTTCTCTAGTATTAATTTGTGAAGAAATTAATTATTAATTTATGTAGTTATTTAGTTGAACCATATCTATTCCGCACGTGTTAGGAAATTAATCATAATTAATTGAAAGAAGAATTTTTTAAATTGGGGTCCTATCGTTTTTAGCAAGTGGAGCAAGAGGTCTCTCAGCTCTCCCAGATGTGCTAGAAGGTATATCCCTAACCTCAGAGGGACCCCATGTCGTGGCATTCTCATCTATATCCATTGGTTGATTACTTGAGTTAGCCTCTTCATCGATGACCGCGGAATCTGAGTCTGAATCTGGATTGACACAATTAGGGAAATCTCTCAACTGGCACGACCCTATTGTCCTCAAAGGACGCGCTGAATAAAGTTTGGGAGGAGAGGCTCCAAAATGTTTGTTCCAAAAGCCCCTCAGAAATTCGTCTAGGTTAAAGTTCATATGGCTGCAGCAGAACTTGAAAGGCAGAGAGTCCGCAGTTAGGTGCCGCAGCCAGTATGGTCCTATGGCCTCTCAGCAGCCACGGGAGGAAGAATGATATGAGATTTAAAGACTAAATAAAAATTATTAGCATAATTTGCCAAGTATACCAAGTGTTAGGTTCTAAAGCCCTAGGAGTTAATTGTCGCCGCGGCATATTATTTTGGGGGAAGGAGTTATGTTATCTTCTTACATGCCATAGTCATTAAATTATGGGCTAAATACTGCAAACTCTAACCTGAGAACCTAATGAATAAGGAATATTCTATCAAACAAGAGTTTCTAAAATCCACAGCCTTTATTTGATACATGTCGCGGCCTTTACTTACTACAGGCTGCAGATGTTTATTAAACCAATTGAAGGTTGTATTGACTCAAGACAACCTTAATTTGCTAAGGGATTTTATCATGTTGCGGCCACTCACTCAAATAGGTTAGTATTTAATCTGGGTAAATTCAAAGATCAAAAGCCCTGGAATACAAAGGTTCCCTCTTAAGAACATTAAAAACAAAGTCAGAAACCTAAAATTCTACATTTGGCCAGAAAATTTCATCTACAAAAGCCTATTTCTATCATATGAAGATCGATTGAAAGGAAGAGAGAAATTATTTACTACAATCATGTTCAAGAGCAATTTTACAATAGTTATTTTGCAATTGAAGTTATAATGGGTAGTCATTTGAGCATGCTCAATTCATGGAGAATTTAATAGATATGCAAGTTTAATTCTTAGAAGAGTTATAATTATTGTGATTTGCTACATGAGTTCCTAGCAATCAGGTGGAGGTTTTCTCATAAAATCAAAGCAGATACTTAAAGAGTGTGAAAAATGGTGGGGAAATTACCTGGAAATGGGTGGAATCCGATTACCACTGCCTCAGAACCATCACTCGCAGCTGCCAGAGATCGCCAGAAAATGTAAGGAGATAAATGTGCACAAATTCACTCTCGATATGCTCTCAAAGATTTGGGAAACGTAATGAAGTCCACGGCCAATTCTATTTATATAAGAGGGCGTGGGAAGACGAAGCGTCACCTTGGAACTATCGTGGCATATTGAGAAGACTTTATTACTCAGTCGCAGCCCTAATCGCAATCTCTTGGCACTATGACTTGGGGGCTTATTGATAGCACATATATTGCACCTTACTGCCGCAGCTACATGCCGCGGACTAGATTATGTAGTCTAGTCACTATATACATCCTTAGCAAACCTACCACAACCCTTAACATATAGGCTGCGGCCACTTATGAGCTACACGCCGCAGCACCCAGCCTCTTCATTCAACTATCGCATCCTCGTTAACACAGGATGTGGCCCCACATATTGTATGGTGCATCCCTAGATCATTCACCTAGCAGGACGCATCCCCTTTTTACTCTTAACAGCAATACAGCATCTACGCCTATAAATAGAGTTCCACACCTCGAGATTGGGGAGATTCATATTATCCTCATCAGAACCCGAGTTCAATTTCTACATCAATATAAAGCTTGGAGCTGATTACTCTCTCTACGCCACTAAGCATAGCTTGGGGGCTACTGGCAGGAGCATCACTTCCACCACCCAGGGGCCACTGGAATCATCATAGTCATCTAATATATTCTATTCTCACCCTTGTACACCTATTTAGGCACAATTATTATGTACCAAACATCATATATAATGAGAATGGGGCAACATAGTGGACGTAGGCCTATTTTAGAGGTTGAACCACTCTATATCTTATCTTCAATCTCTCTTTACTTGCTCTATTTGCTTATTATGCACTTCACACTTGATTTGCTAGTACAATAACGACTAGTGGACGATTTCTCATATTTTCAAGATACTAAAGCTCCGAAGTGATAAGGACAAACTTTAACATAAGGCTAAGGACATGGACTTGTTGAAAAATAAGGCTCTAACTTTACTAAAGAAACATATTGTTTAATGGCCCAAGGTCTGAAGCTACAAGAGGAGTCATTTGGGCTTTAAGTCAATCATTCTGAGATCTTAGGAAAGTTAGAGTCCATGGTGAGATGTCGAACTGATGTTTATTTGAGTTATGATGCCTATAGGAGGTACCTTTTCTAGAGATATTCCTCAGACTTTGAGGCTTGTAAGGATAAAGTCCAATCACTCTTCCTTAATGTTGATGTTTGTGGACTTCTTGTTGAAGATTTGTCCTCTAAAAGAGAAGACTTTTAGAGTGAGAGTAGCAGTGAAGGTGAGACCACTGAAACTCTAAGCTCTGAAGCCAAAGCTAAGACCTATACTCCTTCAATTGTAGACACCGAACCTATGTAAATCCAATCTGTTAAATGACAAGATATTAAGAATTCCAATCCTTGAAGGCTTTAGAACATTATATTTTTTCTTTCTTTGTCCATGTGGATTTTGTATTGGACCTGAAAGTTTTTAATATGAATGTCAATAGTTTATTTTAAATTTTCTCTTTTCTTGTATTCTGTTAGCTTTGCTAAGGAAAGTATATATTATTTTAGGTTCTCTGAGGCATACAAGGTATCCTCCCATCTCCTCTATTTTTCTTAGTAAATTAATGAGAAAAATTGGAAATATATCACAAGTAATTCTAAGTGTCTAGACACCTCACATCTGAAATTAACTAAGGGAAAAAGCCTTAAATAACCATAAAAGTGTTATGTTAAGGGTCATAAACTTCATAACTACAGCCAACTAAGGATAAAAGACTTAGAAGTACATAATGGAGTTATACCAAGGGCATAAGACATTAAAACTATAATCAACTAAGGATGAAAGCCTTAGGAGTTCATAAAGTAGTTATACCAAGGGTCATAAGACCTCAAAACAATAATCAACTAAGGATGAAAGCCTTAGAACTTCATACAGTATTTATACCAAGGGTCTTATGACCTCAATACTATAATTAACTATGGATAAAAGCCTTAGAAGTTTAGAAGGGAGTTATACTAAGGGTTATAAGACCTCAAAACTATAATCAACTTAGGATGAAAGACTTAGAAGTTTCGAACATACCCGGTATTTTTTTTAAAGCTAAGAATATAAATATTTGTATGAATACTCCTAGCCCTCTAAAAATTGTGAGAGTAGAGGCTTTAACATATTTTTTGAACTTTAATGCTTGACCCCCCTAAAAATCTTTAGTAAGGGCTGAAAATTTTAGAAGTTTTTTAAGAGTTTTTCACAACTTTTGATTTTTCACAAAAATAATCCATGCGCAATGTCCTTTAAAATAAATGTTTTGACTCCTTAAGACATAGTATTTTTTTGTAGAATCAAGGATAAAAGCATTAGTAATTCCTTCTGTCTATATAGGGTCTTTAGACCTCAGACTATTTGCCAGATCCAAAGATAAATGCCTCGCAACTCTTATTGGATATTAAGACCTTAGGTTTAGTTCTGAGCCAAGGTTGTATGCCTTGTAACTCATTATCACACTATATAGAGATAATGGAGGTAGAAACAAGGTTCTTTTTATTCCACTTCCACGGCAAAGTACATCATTTGAAATATTTATTAATATATTCCATATTCAAAGGGTGCGGAAGTTCATATCCTTCCATATCTTTCAAGTAATAACATTCAGGCCACAAGATCTTAGTAATTACACACACACACACACACACACACAGGGCCTAATTTCCCCTCGTTTGGCTTTTAAGTTACAATGTTGAGCTCCCTTAGGACCAATTCACCTACTGAAAATTATCTATGGGGAACTTTTTTATTAAAGTAAAAGGTTTTCCTTTGCTTATAGGTAGCCATTCTGGTCAAGGTTGAAAAATGACACTTAAGACGTTTAATACAAGGTTAAACTGTTAAAATTGCTCCGAATTGTGTGTTAAAGAAACTCTTTTAATCAAAACAAAACTTAACACAAGATGTGTTTAAAAAGATTATCAAAATAGTTTGAACGAGTTATTTCAGATCTGGTATTAACCAATTTCGAAAAACAAAACTTAAACTATTAAATCAGCATAGCTAGGAAGAAGTTGATGAGAAAATGAGGAAGTGCACAAGTAATTTTTAACATGGTAAAACCCTACCCAATTGGAGAAACATCCACGGTGACCTCTATGTCACAAAACGTAAATCCACTAAAATCAGAGTAACAAATTACAAGCTATTTAACAACCAAATCACACAAACACACCTAAACTAAGTTCAGAATCGTTACCAACTCCTCTAGTTTAGATCTGACTTCTCTAAAGGTTGTTGTTATTGATGTTCTCTCCAACTTCATAACTTTACTTGATTATAGTCTTTACGTCGACTCAAATCAGGTCAAGATCATACAACCAACACTTTAAGTGTTGTAGAGTGCAAGTGTAATGGTGATGTGCTCTCTAACATATGCATGCAATGCACTCACACTATACATACAGAATGATTTAACAAATTACAGAATCACTGGATATGCAAGATATTCTAAAATCAGTTTAGTCAAAACTAAATCATACTTTTAGACCTTTCAAAATAACCGCAGATCAAGAGGCAATCTTGTTGTGAAATATCCAAGATCCTAACAATTTCTTGTTTTGAAAATATTATATAGAAAGTGCAATCCCCAATCAAGATCTCAAAACTAGATCTCAGTCTGATAGTTTGAGTAAAATGAAATCAGAATGAAAATTTTTGGTTTAGTGTTTGAAAACATAAAATCAGTTTTAAAATAACCAACAAATAAGATTTCTCGAAATAAGAAATCAAGACAGTAAACTATCTATATGATTTGTATCACAGAGACAAGATCTCTAGTTTCTATGTAGAGAAACTGAAAACTCTACCAACGTGACTAAATTGGAAGGATGATCAAGAACAAGAGAGGATAACTTCTCAAAAGAGAATCTTAAACACTCAGGTTTAATACTCTCAAAAAAGTATTTCTATCTTAGGGTTTGACGAAGTTTGGATTAGGTTTTCTCTCTCAAATATTTCTCCCCCTTCTCTCTATTCTCTCTTTTTTTCTCTCAGATGAGGAAATCTCAAAAGACTCTAATTGCCTCACCCATGGGATTTATTTATACTGGTGTTCGAAGGATCTGGAACGATGGTTCAATTTCAAGGGGTGAGATTAATGGAAGTTAAAAAGACGCAAATATAAGGATTCACAGAAAGTGGTGCAAAAGACAACTCTGATTGGTTAAAACCAACGCACTTGAATGGATTCCAAACACATGCAACCCGTAGATTAAGTTGATCCAAAGGCCCAAAATAAGTAACAGGTATGTGATTCATAAGAAACACAAATCGACTTGTTGTGTGTGCAACACGTGTAGGCTCAAGATCACACCCACAAATGTTTCTTCCGCTTTTTGTTTCTACCCGAGACAGATTTAAGGCATAAAATATATTTACAAATCAACCAAAGAACTCTATTAAGTTCCAATTTCAGTTTCCAAAATTTATTTTAAAATACTTAGAAAATATTAATTAAATCCCAAAAAATATTTAAAAATCATATTAAGGGGACTTAAGTCATCCAAGGTCATTACGTGAATAATAAACTACATGTATGCAGTCCTAGTGTGTGGTTTATGTGATATACCATCAAGAACTTGTAGAGGAATTATCAATGAAGATTTGAAAGTTCTAAGGCTTTTTGGTTCAAGAAGGGATAGATACAATTTTGTCACTATAGCTCTAATTCAGACTCAAAGGAGTCAAAGATATAGGGTGCTTCAATCTCCCCCTTTGGAAATATGAGACAAAATATCCTTTGAGTCATCTAGGACTCATAGTGATACAAAAAGAAATAAGAAAATCCTATTCCTATAAAAAAATCTATATACCCAATCTCCTAGAAATGGAAAAATTACATAACTCAACTATATACAAACCATTACCCTATCAAAGTCTGATGCAATAAGGAGGTACTAAATCTGCAATAAGATACCTAAGATCAAGTTCAGTAGATGAGAACGTATAAGAGTGTCTAACTGGAATCATAATTTCTCCTCCATTGTGTCTCAAATGGACAAAGGTCAGTAAGAATCAAATAAGAGAGTTATAAACAGGTAGATAAGTAGTAACTTGAATAAACAACGAGAATTCACATGAATATCCTACATAAAATAGATATAAAAGGTGTTCTTTATCATTACACTAACATCCATGCCTTACATCCTCAGACATTGATTGTAAGCATGTGAAAATCTAGCAGTAATACAAATTAAGAAAAAAGAATTATTCAGCCAAAACTATGCCAATTGATTTGCATAAAGATTCAAAATGATTAAAGTCCAAAGGTTTTGTAAGCAAATCAGTCAATTGTAGGTCAGTAGGTAGGTAATAAATCTCTAGTTCTTTTTATTCAACTAATTCTCGTATGAAGTGATATCAAATTTTAATATGTTTAGTGCGAGAATGTTGAACTGGATTTTTAGAGATGTTGATCGCACTTTGGTTATCGCAATAGAGATGTAGTTTTTCTTCATTTATACTGTAATCTCGCAGCATTAGTTGCAGCCATAATAATAGGGCACAACAACTTCCAGTTGCGATACATTCAGATTATGCAGTGGATAATGAAGTGCAGTTATATTTTTTGTTGTTCCAACCAACCAAGTTATTACCGATGTAGTAACATGCACCAGAAGTACTTTTACTATCATCGGAACACCCAGCCCAATGAGCGTCAGTGTATCCAACTATAGTGATCGATGTGTTATTAGTGTACCACAACCCTAAATTGTGAGTGCCTTTTATGTATTTAATTATTCTCTTTACACATAATAAATGGATCTCTTTGGGATTATTCTGATAATGGGAGCAGACACAAACAGAGTACATGATATCACGGCGCAAGGCAGTTAGGTAGAGCAATCTTCCTCTCATATTACGGTATAAAGTAGAATTAATGGATTTGCCATTTTCATCTTTGGAGAGATTGACAGAGGTACTCATAGGTGTTCTAGCTTCCTTAGCAGTATCTAAGCCAAAGTTTTTTATAATGTCTAATTCATATTTAGACTGCGAAACAAATAAACCATATGAGTTTTGTTTAACTTGATGACCTAAGAAAAATTGCAACTCCTCCATAAGCGACATTTGGAATTCTCTGTGCATAATGTATAAGAAAGACTTGGCTTCTGAAGGGGAGGTGGATCCAAAAATGATATCGTCAATATATACTTGAGCAATAATAATGATGTTGTCAAGATGCTTGACAAACAAGGTTTGGTCATTTCCTCCTCTCTTAAATCCATTATCTAAAAGAAGGGTGGATAGACGCTCATACCAAGATCTAGGAGCTTGTTTTAACCCATAAAGATCTTTCTTAAGACGATAAACATGATTAGGTTGATGAGGGTCAATAAACCCTTTGGGTTGTTCTATATAGGTCTCCCTGGTTAAATTCCATTAAAGGTGGCAGACTTTACATCCATTTGGTAGAGTGTGAAATGTAAATGACACGCAATAGCAAAAAGTAAACGAACATATTCTAGTCGAGTAACAGGAGAAAATGTTTCCTCAAAATATATTCCTTCACTCTGAGAGTAGCCCTAGGCAACTAATCTAGCTTTATTTCTAATGACCATCCCAGACTCATCAATCTTGTTTTTAAAAATCCAGCGTGTGCCAATAACCCTTTTATTTTTAGGCCTGGGTACAACATACCAAACATCATGAATGATAAATTGAAGAAGTTCCTCTTGCATTGCAGTAATCCACAAGGGGTCATTCAATGCTTTATTTACATTTTTAGGCTCAATAAGAGACATAAAACATGCAAATGAGCAATGTTGTGAAGTTGGGATCTTGTACGAACAGGTTCTATAGGATTACCAACAACATTATATATGGGATGGTCTTTAGAAACCAAGTTTGGCACTTAAGGGGTCTATGTTGGTAAATACTCAATTACTTCAGGAGAGTCATAATTTAAAAGGCTTTCAGACTCATTCACAATAGTTGGTCTAGTAATTTTACTTTCTATAGAAGTGTCATTTATAATCCCATTAATGGATTTCGTCATGGTCTTAGTACGCAAGTTGTAAATTCAGTAGGCTCTACTATCAAGTGAATAACTTAAAAATATAGCTTTATCTCCTCTTATTTCAAACTTAGATAAATGTTCTCTATATTTAAAGCCATAACATGTACTACCAAATGTCCTAAGATATTAAAGATTTTGCTTCTTGCCATACCAAAGTTCATAGGGGGTCTGTTTAGAATTCTTCCTAAGGTAGACTGATAATGTGACATGCAGTACAAACGAATTCAACCCAAAAGTATTTAGGTAAATCTTTGGCATGTATTAAAACTCTTGCTATTTCCTAAATAGTTCTATTTTTATGCTCGGCTATCCCATTTTGTTGGGGTGTCTTGGGAGCACTTAACTCGTAACCATTATAGTCACAATATTCAATGACACCAGAATCTATGAATTCACCTCCTCTATCACTCTGGATTCTATCTACTTGGGAGTCCTTTTTGTTTTCTATACGATGTAAGATTTTCAAAAATTCTCTAAAGGTTTCAAACTTCAGATTTAGAAATATAACCCAAGTAAATCTCGTATAATCATCAACCATAACTAGAATGTAAATATTTCCACAAAGACTAATAGTATAAGAAGGACTCATTAGGTCCATATGGATGAGTTCTAAAGGTTTAGAGGATAGAATATCTTTAACTCTTTTATGAGATGCCTTAACTATTTTTCCTTCTTGACAAGGACCACAGACAATGTTGGAAATGAGTTTTATTTTAGGAATACCTCTAACAATTTCCTGAGAGGATAATTTACTAAGGTTGTCATATTATGCTATAATTCATTGTCATCCATTTCCTCAATGGCATATCTTTTATTATCAAACTTCTATGGAAGTGATCTTAGAATTTTTTAAACAATCTCTTTCCTATCATAGGTTATACCGTTTTCATGCAACTTAGTTACAATGTCAGTTAACCTAATGTAGAAATCATCAAAGGATTCAGTCTCAAACATGACCAGAGAGTTATACTTTTGGATAAGCACTTGAGTTTTAGCAGCTTTAACTCTCGTGTCACCCTCATGAGAAGTTATAAGATAATCCCACGCTTCCTTAATAGTTGTGCAATATGAGATCCTCTTGAACTCATGTTCATTCATAGATATAAATATCGCATTCTTGCCTTTATTGTTACATAGTGAAATTTGTTTCTCATCTTTAGTGAATTCACTTACTAGCTTCCCAATTCTCACAAAACTTCCTTCAGATGTTGGTTTAGTAGGAAAAGTGTAGCCATTTTCTATAACTTCCTAGACTTCATTTCCCAGAGTTCCTTGACTGAAAGCAATCATCCTTACCTTCTAGTAAGGAAAATTATTTCTATCAAAGAGAGGTGGTTGGACAGGTTACCTAGTCTCTCAAATTTCTCGTTCATACTTTTTTTTTTAAATATAATTTCAAAAACATATGGTCTAAAAGATTTTAAAACAGTCAAGATCTGATACCAATTGAAAAATGCCACTTAAGACGTTTAATACAAGGTTAAACTGTTAAAATGGCTCCGAACTGTTTGTTGAAGAAACTCTTTTAATCAAAACAAAACTTAACACAATATATGTTTAAAAATATTGTCAAAATAGTTTGAATGAGTTTGAACGAGTTATTTCAGATCTAGTATTAGCTAGGTTTGAAAAAAAAACTTAAACTATTAAATCAGCACAGCTAGGAAGAAGGGAAGAATGTGATGAGAAAATGATTAAGTGCACAAGTAATTTTCCACTTAAAGTTAGTGGTCGTCCTCTTAGTGATAGTGGACAAAGGCTCGGCCTCAGAACACTTAATGAAGTAGTCCATTACCATAACACAAAAATTGTTCTTACCCTTGCTAAGAGGCAGAGGCCCTACCAAATCCACTCCTAGTTGAGCAAAGGGTGATGGAATTAGAATTTGGGGGAATTTTCTCTATTATATTCTTTGGTATGAAGGGAAACTTTTGGCACTTGCCACAGCATTGCACCAAATCTTTAGCTTCTTTACCTAAGGTTGGATAGAAATGCCCCTACCTGAAGACCTTGTAGAAGTGAGGCCTTAGGACCAGTGTAGGAACCACATATGTATCCGTGGAGATCTCTGAGAACATAGCTATAGACTCCTTAGGACCAAAATATCATTCTGGTGGTGATCAGAACCTATTCTTGAATATGACCTTATTTTCCTTATAGTACCTAATTCCAAAGACTTTATCCATCTAGCTTGGAGATTGTTTTGGGGAAGACTTGCATCCCCAAGATGTC
Source organism: Sambucus nigra (assembly GCA_949130495.1). Lineage (NCBI taxonomy): Eukaryota > Viridiplantae > Streptophyta > Magnoliopsida > Dipsacales > Adoxaceae > Sambucus > Sambucus nigra. The sequence continues at coordinate 328,000,852 of OX422217.1, read as the reverse complement.
TCTTGACGGGTGTTGCATTCTAAGAATTATTATTCAATAACCATGTTTAACTAGAGTTGGGTAATTCCTTTCTAGTCCAAAGTTACTACCAAGATAATTGGGTCAACCTTATATTAGGAGGATACTCGTGCAAGATGATCAACCTATGATTTCTCTACTTTGAAAACCCTCCTGATGTTAAATCTAGGTATTATGTGTATGAGGTTCCTAACAATCACTTATTACCTTGCCATGAGATCACATTTGGCCTCATAGTGACCTTATTAACCACCAATTAGGAATATCTAATAGCTTCTCCACCCTTAACTGGATAGTTAAACCTAGGTTAGTGATTAGGTCTTCATACTCTGGCTCATTGCTAGAGGATTTAAATTTAAAGAGAATGGCAACAGAGATTGTACCTCCGTCAGAAATTTGAAGGTGAATACCATTGTCATTTTCTGATATGTTGGAGGCCCCATCTATAAAAACTACTATGGACGCCCATTTTATAAGAGGTCTTGATTACATCTTCCACTAATGCACTATAAATCCAAAAGGGGTGGAAACTAGGAACCAAAAAAAATAAGAGGATTCAAACTAGACCTTAAAAATATTTTGGGGCAAAACAAAAATTCCCCTAAAAACTAAAGAAAAAAGACATGGAGTAGCTTTTATAGGACCTTTAACCAAATGGTTAAAGTCCTTCTAATCGCTTTAACCGCATGGTTAAACATCTTATCAATCATGAACATATCCCCCCATTAATGAAATGGTTAATGGAAGGGGGACACCTGTACCTATTTCCCATTTATCATCCCTACATGTGGCTTATAACCATGATCCGTCCTACCCGTGGATCAACCCCTATAAAAAAAAGGGTCCCCATCAACCTTAAAAAGCACCCCCAAAATATAACATTTATTTGGTTTCTAACTTTCTTCAACCCTGAGCATCTCTAAATCTTAAGTTCTGTCGGCAAAATTCCGAGTGAAGTTTGGACTTCGAAAAATTTCCTTCCTTCGAAATATAGAGGCAAACCTCTATTTGCACCCCGCGAAAGTTGGATCTTCCAAATGAAGCATTGCACAATGCTTCCACCTCATAGGATACACTCTTTAGGAAAAAAATTCTCTTACGCTAAAATAAAAAATAAACTCAGGAAAAATATTAGCCATACACCCCAAATATATGTTGTGATATAACCTGTCCATATCTATATAAATAACTTATACCGACCCCCATCAGGGAACCAGGTATGTACTTTATAGAGTTTATATTTTAAAGTTTGGTTTTTAACCCATCACCTCTATTTGTTGAACTAAAATGACATATTCATATGTTAAATAAATTCTAATCAATGGATATGACTAAATACGAAATAAAAACATAGTTTTCAAAATCGTTCTCAGGAAAGTGTCTGTGAATCGAGTTACTCCGAAACTGTAATAAAACTAAAATCTAAAATTGAAATGTTCTAATCACTTATTCGAGCGAACAAAGTGTAATACCCCGTATTTTTGTGATATTTATTTATGGGATTAATTATATTAAATGCGTATTAATTGGAAATTAATCCGGATAAAAATACTAGCGAGATGCGAGTTGGTATTTTATTTTAATGTGCATATATGATTATATAGGAATATTGAAGTATGAAATTTGTCGTGAGATTGAAATACGGCAATTTGGAAATTTTGTTGAGACGCGTGTGACAGTCGCGTCATGGTATATAATGATGATAATTAAAAAGTGAATTTTATTTCTATAAACCGTATGGTCATTTTGAGTGCGCCAACGCGTCCGGAAGGGTCAAAATAGTCAGAAAACACTAGCCGGGGGTTAAGTTTGGGTCCCGGGGCATTTTGGGCCATACCGGTAACTTATAAGGGCATTTTGGTAATTTCAGAAATTGGGTAATTAAAACCCACGAAAATTAGAGTTAAAATCTGACTTAGTATTAACCCACTAAGCCATTTCCAACCCCAATTTAGGAAGTGGGCTACGGGAGAGGTTATAACTTGGCAAAACCAACCTCACCTTCATTAACACCTTGAGAAGAAAGCTTGGAGAGAGAGAGAGAGAGAGGAGGAATTCTGCAGAGGAGAGAGAGAACCATTCATCAGATTCATCATCAAATCCAGAGTTACCCTTAAGTCAAGTGATTTAATTTCGTTTTTATAGAGAATGTTTCTTCCATGTGTAGGAATTGATAAAAATCTGATTTGTTCTTGGGAGTTAATGAAAAACCCATTAAATTGGAAATAGAATCTTACATATTGATGAGGAATTGCATGTAGAATTATATGTAGGTGATTATTCTGATGTTAATAATATCTTGGATGAAATAAAAACGGATTAAAGTAGGTTCAATGATGATTTACAAATGTTAGGGTTCATTTCATATAATTTAGGGATAAATGAAGAGATTTGAAGATTTGATGTGGTTTAAGATGAGTTAGCCCTATATAAACGTTTGATTATGACCTATGAGTGTTTAGTACGAATTATGAACCTTAAAATGATGTTGGGTCGATTTTTATGTGAGATTAGGAGTGAAGAAAATTGGGAAAAACGAAATAAGGATTTCTGGGCTCGAAACTGGCCACTCGTTAGAAGACCTGCCCAGGTCGTTCGAACGAGCTCGTTCGAACGAGATTCTAACGAGTTGACCTTTGACTTCTAATGAGGGTGAAGTTCGTTCGATAATCTCGTTCGAACGAGATCTCGTTAGATAGCCCATTTCGTTCGAACGAACTCTCGTTCGAACAGCCTCGTTCGAACGAGACTTCGAACGAGTTGACAGTTTAGGCTTTTTAGCCTGTTTTGATCCCGAGTGCCCCGTAACCTTGTGTATAGGTAGAGATAGCTTTCCCTTGATGATTGATAGATATATTTGGGATGTTTGGGATATAATGAGGAGTCAAATCTAGAAGTGTAGTTTGAACCTAAAGGAAAATATGAGTAGGACGTGAGTGTCTATTACGTTGCGAGAACTATTGACGGCCTAATGTATTATATTAACCGGGAACATATAAATTGTGTAGTATTATATGTCGGTACAAGAATGAGAAGTGTACCACCAATAATATGGTGATTTCTAAGATGTGTGAATACTTAGTATATGTATTGATTTTATGTGTATGACATACCTACCATACTTGCTATCACGGGAGGTTTGCGTTCGCTTAGGGCCTTCTAATCCTTGTGTTGCCCGGATTTAGATTGGTTACCTCGATGAACATAAGTCAGAGAAGGACTTATTGGGATGTTAATAAGTCTGCTGATCGTGGGAGCACAGGTATGTGCGTGACCCAGGTGATGTGACTGTGTTTGCCTCCATTATTTGTGATGTTGTTATCTGAACGATTCCTGAGAGATTCGGAATGCGTGATCCTTATGTACGTGATGTACCGGGATGGATAGCAGAGTATGTGTGCACCGCAGCTTAGTCTCGGGGTGCTTGTATTGTATATTTATGATGTGAATAATATACACTTAATTAATGGGAACTTTCATGTTAATATTGTGAATAAAATTATGGTATTGTTTTGAGAAAACATAACGGGTTAACCGATAGTGAAATGTATTACATATTGAGAATCTGAGTTTAAGTAAAGCCCTCTATTTATTTGATAACGCTAGAATGTATTATGGGAATCGAGTAGTTAGGGGTAGAGGTTTGGTTAGATATGGAAGTCTTATAGATGGGTACGGTACGTTAGGAGTGCACATGTAGTCGAGAGGTGAGAATTTCATGTGAGTGCACGTCCTAACATGTATTTTGCATTTAATGTTTTAATGTTATTAAAACACTTGATGTTTTCAAAATGTTTTACACTTTCGGGCTCTGACCCATTTGCTTTCAAATCTATTTTTGTAAAAAAACCATTTTAGGTGCCCAGCCACAAGGACACCATGCATAGGATTCTCATTCAGGTGACGAGCTGTAGCTGTTTGTGGAAGTTACAGGAATTTTCTTGGAGACGCTTCATCTATCTTGACTCGATATTCATCAGTTATCAGTTGTAGGGCATGTCGCCCATTTCTTTTAGAGACATTTCATTTATTTCAATTATTCAGACCTTTGGCATGTAATTATTCAGGGTTCAGATTTGTAGTTTTATTTTTCAGTTGTGGGATTGTTGTGAGGAGTTTTTCCTCCGGATTAAATTTATGTTGTTGGTTATTCATTACTTGATTATAGTGAATGGTTATTATTCTTTCATTATTCTTTTACTGCATTTTAATCAGACTTAACTTAAAATTTGGCACTTACTTTTAAATACTAGGTGGTTAGTAATTATTAAAATGTTTTCGACAGTGATGCTATTAACTGAACCAACTTGGCATTTTGAATTAATTTAATAAAGGAGTAGCTACCCGGTATTTAATTAGTCGGGGTGTCACACAAAGCCCGTCCAAATAACGGCACCCTCGAATATCTATTTTCTTGGAGTAATTATCAAACCACTATCTCTGATTAACATATTTTTAACATATGAAGATGACACTCCAACTTATAACGAAAATGTTATATTAAGGACTAGTCTACATAAATACTGTATATTGTATATCCGATATTTTATCGCCTAAACCATATATATATTCCATTTGTTGGAACTATGTTAGCTTTGATCCCATGTCCTATTGGGTATGTAGGCACAAGAATTAGCCAAAATCATGAGCCCAAGCCTTATAACACCTCTCGTGGAGTATTATTTATTAGGTATGCCTCCATCTTTAGTCTAAACCCCCTTTATCATACGAAGTGATCATCTCTATCACTTCGGATCAGCCCGAGGCCTACAAAACCTCTAGAATTTTATCCATATTGATAAGGGATACATAGATATATGTCAGTGACTTCTAGTACACTCTAAATACACCCTTTTATCCTTCTACATTTCCCAACTAGTTTGAAGGTTCAACAACACCTTAGGTATACATAAATATCTTTATCATCGAATTTGGGTTAACACCAATTTTGAGCCTCCACCAAAGTTACCCTCAGGCTCACAGATAGCTACTCTATGATGTTAGAATTATTCCATAAGGCTTACCACAGTGACTGAACTATATAGGCTTTGATCTCCTGGATACACGGGTCCGTAGGCATAATACTGACTCTTTCTCGTGAGAACAATCCTGAACACTATATCTATTGATATGTTATCCCAATGGAGATGCACCCATTTTTTATATTGCCATTAAACCCCTCTCTCACATCTAGGGATACGTCAAACTATCTCAAGTCGCGGATCCTTATGCGCATCTACAAAATAGTGGTCAAAACGTATATACATATTGACGGGGGGCCGTTATAAAAGCCAAGCCTTGTTTCACACTTATATACATATTAACATCCACATATACCCGAATACATAAATTCATACACAAGAACTCTTGTGTGCTCACACATGTCACTAATACCATTTCATACGTACACATATATCTATGTTTTAAGGGATTATCAATCTAAGGTTGCTCGGCATGTTCTAAAATAAACTAAAATGTAATCACATAATGTAAAGAGATATAATAAGTATATAGATAAAAGAAAAAATAACCAGTGGGGTGCCTAGAACCTTCCCCACTTGTAACCCAGTTCTCAAACCCATAACTAGAATCTTTCTATCATCCACAAACCTAAACCTACCTTAGGATTAACCCAAAAGGTCTAACGTAAGCCATTTTATTCATTTTTATATAGAATAAATTGGTGATTCTAAGAAGCCAATAAGCCCTCACTTGGAGCAATTAGTCTTAGGACTAAACAAGGGCATGCAATAAAAATTGGTTATGGTGTCAAAAACCTTCCAAGGGCAATAATCAATCACAGAACCGATAAGCTCGACCTTGGGGAGAATTGGTCGACCCAGATACAAGATCTCTCGCATTACCATTGATGGTATTGACCTTTAAAAAAAAGTTTTCCCAAGGTTCTTGATGAATCTTGAGTGAATCGGAGGCAACTAAATGCATAAAAAATTCTATACATGAAAACTAGGGTTTGTGATTCCATATCTTTGTGAATCTTGTTATTGATCTAAGAAGCCAAGACAAATTTATGTAGATTCTTCTTTAAAAGATCTTTTTATCTTCCAATATATCATCCTTTTTTGCATTGGGGATATGGATACATTACTTATTATGGGAATAATTCACATTATTCATGGATCATAAGTCACTTCAGTATCTCTTCCCATAGAAGGATCTAAATATGAGGTAGAGGCGGTGGCTAGAATTCGTGAAGGACTACCAGTTTGATATACAGTATGACAGTTATTAGCTGAGGGTGCAGATGCCTACTCAGTTAGCTCTAAGGGAGGCCTGCACTTCAATGGGAGGTTAGTAGTACCCAAAAAAGAGGATTTGAGACATACAATTATAACTAAGTCTCACGATTCCATATTTACGGTACATCCCGATGGGGACAAGATGTACCAGGATATGAGGAAACAATACTAGTGGGCCGACATGAAGAGAGACATAGAAGAGTTTGTCTCTAAGTGTGTTACTTGTCAGCTGGTGAAAGTTGACCGTCAGAGGCTTTCGGGGATGCTACAGCCACTTGAGATTCCTGTGTGGAAATGGGAGAGCATCTTGATGGATTTATTACTGGGCTACCTACTTCGAAGAAGGATCACGATTCGATATGGGTGATAATGGATCGGTTGACCAAGGTTTCCCACTTCTTGCCAATTTGCACAGCGACACGATGCAGTATGCACAGCTATTCATTTTGAAGATCGTTAAGTTGCACGGGGTCCCGATTAATATTGTGTCTGATAGAGACAAAGTATTTGTGTCGCATTTCTGGCAGGGATTTCAGGAGGCTATGGGTACTGACTTGAGATTGAGTACGGCATATCACCCCCAGACGGAAGGACAGAGAGAGAGGATGAATCAGATGCTAGAGGATACGCTGAGGACGTGCATCCTGGATTTCGGGGGAGGTTAGGAGCGATACCTTCCATTGGTAAAGTTTTTGTATAACAACCCGTACCAATTTACTATCTGGATGGCACCATTTGAGGCACTGTATGGGAGACTTTTTCGTTCGCCCGCATGCTTATTAGAGGTGGGGACAAAAAGTTGTTAGGACCCAAGATGATTCAGGAGACTACTGCCAAAATTGAGTTTATTTGAGGACGCATTGGAATAGCTCAGGATAGGTAGAAGAGTTATGTTGACGCCGACAGGAGACATGTGGAGTTAGAGGTTGGTGACCAGGTGTTGGTTCAAGTATCTCCTATGAAGGGAATTATGAGATTTGACAAGAAAGGGAAGTTAACACCGAGGTATGTGGGGATATTTCCTATTATAAAGAGGGAGGTACCGGTAACATACAGGCTGGGACTTCCAGACTATTTTTAGTGAATACACGATGTGTTCCATGTGTCATCACTGAAGAAAAATAAGAGGAGAGAGAGAACATATTCTCACGTTCCACTTGAGGAGATTGACTTACATCCAAACGTCTCATATGAGGAGAGGCATGTGGATATTATAGATCATGGTGAGCTTAAACTACAGTCCAGGGTGGTTCCCCTAGTGCGAGTCAAGTGGGGTAACCACAATGTTGAGGAGTTGACTTGGGAGTGGAAGTATGACATGCGAGAGTAGTATCCAAAGTTATATACCGTAGGTATGTCCTAATTTTAAGGATGAAATTCCTTTTAACGGGGGAAGTATGTAACACCCCGTATTTTTGCGTATTTTTAAATTAATTAATTCAAAAATTAATTAGGAAAATATGTTTTATTTAAATTACGCGAGTGAATTAATGTAATGTGATTTAATTAATAAATGTAATTTTGAAATATTAATCAAGAGATGGATACTGATTAATATTTTGATGAAATATACTAAGTGTGAATAGTAAATAATATATTATTACCAGTATACGGTATAGCAAGTGATATGTACGTATTCTAGTTTACCTCACCAGGAGTCACGTTTAGACTATTTTGAGTTAAGGAATGAGAAACATATTTTAAATGACTCTAATGGGAATTTAGAGGTCAAAAATGATTATGGATGGGTCGAAATAGTCAAAATAGTGTACCCGGGGTATAGTTTGGGCCCCGGGTCAATTTTGGACCAAACCGGCACGTATTAAGGGCGTTACAGTCATTTTCTAAACAAGGTCAAGGGACCTACAAAAATTAGAGCCATATATGTGATATTTAGATATTGGGATTAGGGCTCATAACACAAAAGATTAGAGAGGGCATTAGAGAAAAGAGAGAACAACTTTCCCAAAGTCTAAGGAGAGATTTGAGAAGGGTTTCTTGCACCTCAAGACAATTGGAAAAGAAAATTGGAGAAGAAGCAATAAATTATCAACGAAGAATCACGAAATCCATTCAATCAATCTAAGGAAACTGTTTATTATAAATGGAATTGAAGTTATAATACCCATGTGTAGGGATTTCATGAATAGATTGATTTTTATTTCAAAACCTTGATGAAGAGTGCCAATTAATTTCATGTTGGGCAAAATTCCATGTATTTAGGGTTTATATCTGTAGAGGATTGTAAATCATAAGAGTATTGATTGTTACTACGGATTTAAATTTGGGTTTTGAATTGAATTTAATGGATGAACACAAAACTAGTTTATGGAAGAGTTTTTTTTTTTTTTTTGGGGGGGGGGGGGGGGAGGTTGATTCATTCTTGATTGTTTCTGTGAAGATTTAATGTATTTGAAATGTTAGAAATCATCCTAACTCTATTAGAAATAGTTAGGAACAATCGATGTGAACTTGGTGAAGAATTTATGAGATTTGGGTATCAAAAATGTGTAAAAACGTTGTTACGAAACATGAACTAATCTGCAGAAAAATGGACCGGTTCGGCCTTAATAAAAAATGAATCGGTCGGGTCCGGTTAGCGAATCAATCTAGTGCTCTGAATATCTAAAATCTTTCTTTTTCTCTTGTATACCTAAATGGACGTGGTGGGATTATACTTATGAACTTGTGCAAATAATATTGAGAGATACATTATTTTATAGTAGGCCTATGAGGAGAGTACGAAAGTGAAGTAAACTCGTAAATAAATGGTAAAGTACGGTGAATATTAGAGAGAAAAATATTATGTACTAGTAAAATAATTTTGTTGTGTGAATACTTATTATATCGATAATTAGGTTGTGTGCATGCCTAAAGTATGCTTAATTCGGTATTGGGGTCGATGACTATCCGTACCAATATGTAAGTACATAAGATGCGCAAAAGACTATATGCGAAAGTAAACAATTGTCGATTAAACACAAATTACCTACAAGTTTTACCGGTTATTCTAGGAGGGACCAATTCAAACTTTTCTTAAATCGTTAACTTTATGAAAATGAATTTAATTTCCAAAGTCAATAAAAAGTCTAAATTATTATCTTTGTTAAATCTAGGTGATTTACAAAATAATAACCTATTCAGTTTTAAGGCGAGTTTCAATTTATTTAAATCTACTTTTTCGTGTCAGGTGATATGCGAAAAATGTAAAGCATGTGGTATTTATTTAACGTCGCCAAAAACCTTTCTCAGGAAAAATGACAGACTCTCCTAAGAGTCACCTAATCTACTTCCACTAAAACCAAACGAAATAGGAACGATTACACAAACATGCAACAAGACTCAAAGCAAGATAAATCAAAACAAACTATTACCTATCTCGACCAAGCTTCTCTCCGCTCTGGTTGCTCTTCCACAATTATCCTCACAATGCAGCTCTTGTTCACTTTTCTTTCTTCACGTCTCAACCTCCCCTCTAGCTTCTTTAGCACAGGTTACCTGAATGCCAATTGTCCTAGTTCTTAGTGAAGTATTTGTGTGCGGTATTCTATCCAAATGACACACTCACACTTAAATGTTACAACCAAATGCAATGCAATAATATATCTTTCTCCTAGATATTAGCTACAACTCTTATGTTATGTTTTATTGTTTAAATCAATCTTTCCTGATTTAAGACAATTTTCTCAAACTTTACTTTTCTATTTTCTCAAAAATAAAACAATCAGAGTTGATCTAATATATACACACCAAAAAGTGTCTACGTGAATAATTGTTGTGTAGTGAGTGATTTCTAAGTGATATGCACGTGAATAATCCTGAAATCACTTCAAAGACTAAGCAATCATATTCACAGAAATAATATGACTTCAAATATATTCAACGGAATCACAAAGTCAAATATTCACAATCTTATTTTTCAAAAAAACAATTATTAGATTAAATCAGATTTTAATCTAAAACCTTATCAAGACTATTTTTACAAATATTTCAGATTAGTCCAAAAAAATTTTATTGGGTGTTAGGTTTTATAAAAACTGTGTTTTAATTTTCAGAAAGAATTAAATAAAACTTTAAAATAAGCTTATAAAGTTTTCTGGGCTAAAATCGAATTTTCCAAACTTTCTGGCTTTTCGTTCGATAGAGTCGTTCGAACGAGATTGCCGTTCGAACGAAAATGTCGTTCGAACGAACTTGCCAACGAGTTCCCATAATAGGCCACTGACATGTCGTTCGATATGTCGTTCGAACGAACCTTCTGTTCGAACGATATATCCAACGAGATTCTAACGAGTTCAATCTGGAACGTCGTTAGAAGTCTCGTTCGAACGAGATTTCGTTCGAACGAGATTTCGTTCGAACGAGATTTCGTTCGAACGAGATTTCGTTCGAACGAGTTGCCAGGCGGGAACAGTTTTTGGCAGTTTTGTGGCAGTTTTGCACCCACTTCCCGACTTGGTTTTTAACCAACTTTTTCTGACTTTATTATATGCGGGAATAACATTTTCCAAATTAACTTTTCCATCCTAGTTTATCTCTTAGTGAGAGTTTGAGAGCAAAAATTGTTTAGGAAAATGTTCATGTTTTGAGTGAGATTTTTAGAGAAAAATTCCCATCACTCTAGTGTTTACACCCAAATGAGTTTATTCCAAGTTCTTATATACTTATCAATTGCTTGGAGTTTGGCACCGGTGTTCTCTACACCGTATTGAAGAGAAGTTTTGGGTTTTGCTTCCACCACCCACAAAGAAAGAAGAAGTGTTTCTATGTTAATTTACCCACACGGAGAAAGGCTCCATGTACGGGTGACGGTGACCATATATAGTCCTATCGGTGGATTCCGAGACCGCGGTGGTGTTCCAAGGTTATTCGCTAGGAAGAGGTTTCTACAAGAAGAAGCGTCGAGGCTTGAGAGGGATCGAGTCGTGCGTTGTAAGTCTATCTGTCTTGTAATTATAATTCCGTATCTAGTGGATTTGTGGCTAGGGCCGTCTGAGGTTATTTCCCGTCTTGGGTTTTTCCTCGTACATCGCGGCGTAGTGTGATTGGTTTATTTTATCTTGCACAATAATTTAGAACGCATGCTTAGGAGAAATCAAGATAAAATTCGGTTTAAATTATCACACTCAACTTAATTTGGGACTTATATTAAATATTGGGTAATGTTTATTTAATTCAAGTCATTTGCTAAAATTTGGTCTTGCCTAATTTGCTAATATTGATAATCATGACTTAGGCAAATTCTAGGACTTGGATTGAATGAATCGGTTTAAGTGTATATATTAATTGTTTAATTTTACTTCACTTGGTTGCAATTTTAATTTGTTTCAAGAAATTAAAATTTGGCAGTTGTTTATTTTGTGAACCATCTTTACGCTTCCGCATCTCTTGAATTTATACACAAAGGAAATTATAACTTTGATTTTAAATAGAAAATCACCATCCGGGGTTCCAGCCTTTTCAAATTGGTATCAGAACCAAAGCGATAAATTATTTCGTTAAAGATCTTTTAAATAATTTTTGGCTAAAATGGATTTTTCCCCATTTTCAAAATTTTCTATTTTCGATGGTTCAAACTACGCGTATTGGAAAACGCGAATGAAATCGGCACTAAAATCTATCGACGAAAGAGTTTGGATGTCTGTTGTTAACGGGTGGTCCCCACCAACTTATTTAGTTGAAAATGAACGAGTTATCAAACCCGCCGATAGATGGACTGAAAATGAGTTTAAACTTGCTAATTTCAATTCCTGTGGCTTAAATGCCTTGTTTAGCGCTGTCACACCGAATGAATTCTGACGTGTGAGACTGCTAAAGAAGCTTGGGATATTTTACAATTAACTCATGAAGGAACTAGTGTCGTTAAAGCTTCAAAACTCCAAAACCTCACCACTCAATTTGAAACTATCCAAATGAATGAAAAAGAAACGTTTGATGAATTTTATGCTAGACTTTCTGATATTGTTAATTCATCTTTTAACTTGAAAATTTTAAGGTCCCTACCCGATAGATTTATTCCAAAGGTGACCGTTTTAAATTCTTTACCCACTTTAGCCTCTACGAAATTAGAAGAGCTTGTAGGTGATTTACAAACCTATGAACTAGATATGTTTCCCTCTAAAACTGAAAAGAAAATCGAAAAGGGCGTTGCTTTAAAAGCCCGAAAAGGGGTCAAATAAGTAGTAGAGAGCGATAGTGATAGTGACTCGGAAGACATGGCTTTATTTGCTCGCAAATTTAGAAAATTTCTCAAAATTAACAAAGATAAATTTAAAAATGATTTTAAGAAATTTTAATCTTCTAAGCATGACAAGAACGAGAAGATTTCTAAAGCGGAGAAGATGCCTAAAGCCGAAAAGATCCCTAAACCTAGTAATGAAAATTTAGATAGGGACGAGTCTAATAAGTGTTTTGGTTGTGAAGGTTATGGCCATAGGGCGTTTGAGTGCCCCACTAAACTAAGGAAAGAGGGTAAGCGACCCATTTCATATAATGCGACCCTTAGTGATAGTGATAAGAAAGAGAAGCCCGATTCCCCCACTAAGAAAATTTTTGTGGCTTTTATGGCTAGTCATGTGAGTGATAGTGAGAACTCATCGATTGATGAAACTTTAACTCATGACACTTCCAAGGTCATTGTTTATGATTATCTTGTTTATGATGATAGTGAGAGTGGAGAAGAAAGAGAGAGTGAAAATGAAGAAGAGGTTAATGTGAGTGAACTTCAAAATGCTTTTCAAGAGCTCTATAAAGAATCTATTAAATTAGAAAGAGCTAATTTGAAGTTAGAAGCTAGTTTAAGAGAAAGTGTCAAGGTCGTTGATGAAAGTGCTTTAATAGAAGACCTTAGGACACGTGAAAGGACTCTTCAAGAGAAGCTTGAATATGTAGAAGGCGAAAGAGATAGCCTTAAGGGTTTAATGGAATCCTTGAAAAAGGAGCTTCTTGCTTTTAAAGAGCGAAATGTTTTACTAGAATCTAACATTTTAGAATTGGAAAATAAATTAAAAGATTCTAGTAATGTCAAATTTGATTTGGAGTGTCGTTCGGAAAAACTAGATAAAATGTTAGGAACGGTCCAAATTAAAAATGACACTTGTGGTTTAGGCTTCAATACTTGTAATGAATCTACTCATAAAGCCAAGACCAATGTTTTAGGAGAATCTACTAGGAATGCATTTAATGATCACTCCTTAAGTAAATCTTTTCGACATGTTATTGCTTGTACACATTGTGGTCGAAAAGGTCATCTTAGGAAATTTTGTTTTGATCTTAAACGAATTCCTAGAAAATCCCATAGTAAAGTAACCACGGTAATTAAAGTTCCAACACCCCAAGATAGTCATCCTTCATTAATTTGGGTTAGGAAATCCTTGGTTGCCTTGCAAAATATGGTTTTTGATTCTCATTTACTTTCACATGCTTCCTCTCTTGCTAAATCTAAAGTATGAATGTGTTAGTGTTTGCATACTTTAGCTTTTGTACTTCATGCTATATTCACATGCTAAATGTATGCTTGTTTAGTCATTTTTTAGTCATTGCCTTATTGCATATCACATGCTAGAAATTATGACCTGTTTATCTTTTTGTATTATATTTTGTGTGTGTATTTTTGTTTGACACACTTTATGTGGCATATATTTGTGTTTGAATCCCATCTTTTATGCTCCCACGTGGCTAGAACTTTTGGTTTAGATTTTCAATCCTTAAAATGTTCTTTACCATGTTTTAGATGGAGTAGTTGGATTTTGTATTGTTTAAATGGATTCTATTTTTATATGCCTCTTTTCACACATGCACAAGCTCTTTTGAAATCTTAATGTCACATATTATATTTGAGCTTTTTGAGGTGTTCTCCTACCAATCTAGTCATCTACATATCTATGACCTAGGGGGACTAGTGCATGTCAAAATCCGTTGCATGTGAGATTTGCATGAAACATGAAAAACATGATAAATATAAATGTGCACGGGGAAGGGCTCCAAAAGGATGAATTAAATCCTTTGCGATAGTAAGCCACCGTTGATTGGATCTAAAAGAAATACGTGATCCAAAGGCCTAAAAACAGAATATTTGGCATTAAAAAGAAAACAATTGCCAAGGCTTATGTTTGTTTGATATATTCATTCAAAAGCAAAAGAATATATATGCTTATTGAGGGAGAATTGGATGGTATATCAACGGTTTGCACAATGTCCGTTTATCCTAGTTGTCTTTAATGTCATGACTCTATTTGGTTTGTAGAATCATCATCATGCTAGGCTTGTATGCATTGTGTATGTTTGTTCATTGAGTTCAATCTTCATATTGTCACATGAGGATATATTTAAATGTGATGAAGTTTTCAATCAAATGAGAACTCCGTGAATGTTTATTAAGTGTTTGGGTCTAAATTTACTTGTTGCTAGTTCACACCCTAACACTTCCGTTTCCATATGACGCATTTTTGCCATACGAATATGCAAACTTATTGTATTTTTGTGTCATGAGCGTGTTTATATCTATATATATGTGCGTGTGCATTTTTGATATATTTATAGTACATATATATATGATATTTTGTTTTGCCTTTGCCTTGCTTTTGTTGCCCATATGCCTTCATGTCTTATCACTTTAAGCTTCAACATGCTTTTATGTTTATTAGTTCTTTATCCTATGCTTATTCCTGAACAAAAAGGGGGAGAATGATGATAGGGGGAGAAATGGTATCTAATCCTATTATTATCGTATCTTAGTTTGGGGGAGATTTATCTTAGGGGGAGACATCTTTCTAAGTAGGTCATGAGTTTATTAAAGGGGAGAATTAATTTAGGGGGAGTAATTAATTAATTGCATTTAAGACTTTGATATTCCCTATGCATTTGATGAGCTTGCCTAAGTGTGCAGGATTTCTTCTAAAGCGGCATTGTTTAAATGGCAAAGCGTTTGATCCTTGGGTTGAGTCAAGTTTGGGTGGGTTAAGTTTTGAGTCTAGTAGAGCTTGACGGCCCTTTAGGATTTTTTGTTTGGTTTTTGTCCCGGAATAGCCAAAGGGGGAGATTTGTAAGGACACAAATTTCCAATTGAGTCCATATATAGTTTTGGCTCAATTCTGGACAAAAACATTTATTCATAGGATAGTATTTAATTGTAATATTCTCAAGCCTATGAAGTGTTTGTTGAAGACGTAGCAGCAAAGATTATAAAGCTTCATCAACTATGCCGGTTTGTGTGCCTCGTTTCTACGTCATCAACCACAGTTCCATGCTCCCAAGGTATGAATGCAATTATAAATATATAGGAGCTTGGAACAAAGTTTATTGGGTGTTAGGTTTTATAAAAACTGTGTTTTAATTTTCAGAAAGAATTAAATAAAACTTTAAAATAAGTTTATAAAGTTTTCTGGGCTAAAATTGAATTTTCCAATCTTTCTGGTTTTTCGTTCGATAGAGTCGTTCGAACGAGATTGTCGTTCGAACGAAAATATCTTTCGAACGAACCTGCCAACGAGTTCCCATAATAGGCCACTGACATATCGTTCGATATGCCGTTCGAACGAACCTTCTGTTCGAACGAGATATCCAACGAGATTCTAACGAGCTCAATCTGGAATGTCGTTAGAAGTCTCGTTCGAACGAGATTTCGTTCGAACGAGATGCCAGGCGGGAACAGTTTTTGGCAGTTTTGTGGCAGTTTTGCACCCACTTCCCCACTTGGTTTTTAACCAACTTTTTCAGACTTTATTATGTGCGGGAATAACATTTTCCAAATTAACTTTTCCATCCTAGTTTATCTCTTAGTGAGAGTTTGAGAGCAAAAATTGTTTAGGAAAATGTTCATGTTTTGAGTGAGATTATTAGAGAAAAATTCCCATCACTCTAGTGTTTACACCCAAATGAGTTTATTCCAAGTTCTTATATACTTATCAATTGCTTGGAGTTTGTCACCGGTGTTCTCTACACCGTATTGAAGAGAAGTTTTGGGTTTTGCTTCCACCACCCACAAAGAAAGAAGAAGTGTTTCTATGTTAATTTACCCACACGAAGAAAGGCTCCATGTACGGGTGACGGTGACCATATAAAGTCCTATCGTTGGATTCCGAGACCGCGGTGGTGTTCCAAGGTTATTCGCTAGGAAGAGGTTTCTACAAGAAGAAGCGTCGAGGCTTGAGAGGGATCGAGTCGTGTGTTGTAAGTCTATCTGTCTTGTAATTATAATTCTGTATCTAGTGGATTTGTGGCTAGGGCCGTCCGAGGTTGTTTCCCGTCTTGGGTTTTTCCTCGTACATCGCGGCGTAGTGTGATTGGTTTATTTTATCTTGCACAATAATTTAGAACGCATGCTTAGGAGAAATCAAGATAAAATTCGGTTTAAATTATCACACTCAATTTAATTTGGGACTTATATTAAATATTGGGTAATGTTTATTTAATTCAAGTCATTTGCGAAAATTTGGTCTCGCCTAATTTGCTAATATTGATAATCATGACTTAGGCAAATTCTAGGACTTGGATTGAATGAATCGGTTTAAGTGTATATATTAATTGTTTAATTTTACTTCACTTGGTTACAATTTTAATTTGTTTCAAGAAATTAAAATTTGGCAGTTGTTTATTTTGTGAACCATCTTTACGCTTCCGCATCTCTTGAATTTATACACAAAGGAAATTATAACTTTGATTTTAAATAGAAAATCACCATCCGGGGTTCCATCTTTTTCAATCGACCTTAAGGTTCATGTGTACTTGCCTTTATACTCTAAGAGCACCCATTTAGAGGCCATCAGACACTTTCGAGCCCCGTTTCACTTTGGTAAGATCTCAAATCTAATAATGGACCATAAATTTTCATAGGACTCTGAATTTCCTTTGCAAAGGTCCCATTTGTGCACAATTCGAGCTTAGGATTTGCATTTTATGACCGTTTTCCTAAAAGGTCCTTTTCAGACTGCCTATAGGCACCCCAGGCCCTCTGCCTATAGGCAAAGGTCTACTTTACTTTTCTAGGAAGTCAGGGATATATCGATAGGCAAGTTAGGGCATATATTGATCAGCATACCCCCAACGCTAATTTTAACTATTTATAGAGGCCGTAACCTCATTCCTAAATATCCCTTTTCAACAATCAGAACATTTCTTCCTCAAAATCAGTGCAACGCCACTCAAAATAATCCAAGTTTCTAACAAACCCCTTAACTTTATTACCGCACTTTTATATCACTTTTTCCACCTACCTCATCCCTATTCCATAATCATTTTACCACCATAAAATCAACCTACTCTTCGTCAAAAATCAGTAGCAAAACCTTCTAGGAGGTTACTCTTTTCTATTTCATTTAATTAGTGATCTTTATGTTCTTTTTTCTTACTTTTGGTATATTTTAGTCTTACTCCATTCTCTAAAATCAACTAATGTCCTTTTTATTACTAGCACTCACATAATATATTTTCATAAAATATACAAAAAAAAGAGGGTTCACCTATAAACCCCAAAGTAGGACTTTCTTCCCTTTCTACATTTTTACACTTGACCACTATTTCTTCAAATCTAACTAAATACGATTCCTAAATTTTGGTTTATGGGTTAAACCCCACCCTTGCGATATGTCAAACTACTTGAACTTTGATGCCTAATGTGGTTACTTAGGCGTCCTAAACCATTATAAGGATTAGATTACTATTTTCTTCATTGCGCTACTTTGTTTAAACATCATATTTTATATTATTGCACATATGTATACGCCTACATACATGTGTTCTCACTCAACATACACATTCACTTCCTCATAGTGAATTGTGATTTAGTGGTCACTAACATTGTATTTTTCTATTTTTCTCTATCTTTCACAGACTCCTTAGTATGATTCCTCTCCGTCCTTCCCATGACGTGAGTAGAATGATTTCTTTTTCTCACCTATTTCCACATCACACACATTATGCACATGAGTCACATATTGGAGAAAAATGAGAAAATTATTATAGCCCATACAACACTAAAAGAGCATAGTGGGTGCTTAACACCGTCTTATTTCGTAACTTAGTTCCCAAACCCTCGAGTCATTTGATTTCGTATGCATCAGTTCATCTTTTGATGTCTTTCATTCAGGGACAGCTACATTCTTTTGCTTATTTTGAGAAAAATGGTCTAGCAAATCCATTTTCAATCTTTTCCTCCTCTTTTGACGGCGATTGATTTATATCAGTGGTAGTTCGTGAAGAGTGAACCATTATCTCAAATCCCTGCACGTGCTGAGAGAGAGTTTCCTCCCTCTTTTCGAGGCAAGCCCCGTGTCGGAGGGATCCAGGATGGCCATCGTCATGACTCTGCATAATTAACCTAGGTATGCAGAATTGACCTCGACCATCTGAATCGATCACTTACACTCTTTAGGTTTGAAGAATTGACCTAGGTCCATAGAGTTGACCTCGACCCTCTGAATCTATCGCTTTCACTCTCTACGTCCGCAAAATTAACCAAAGTCCGCAGAATCGACCTTGATTTTCTAAATCGGTCGCTTTTATTTTTTTGGTATTTAAAATTGACTTAGGTCCATAGAATTAACCTCGACCCTCTGAAATGGTCACTCCCACTTTGAGAATCGGCCTCGACCCTCTAAATCGATCGCTTTCACTCTCTAGGTCCACAAAATTGGCCTCGTCCCTCTAAAATGGTCGATCTCACTCTCTAGGTCAGTAAAATTGTCCTTGACTCTCTCAATTGGTCACGTTCACTCTTTTAGTACCACAGAATCGGTCTCGACCCTCTAAATTGATAAGTTCCACTCTTTAGGTCCTCCGAATCAACCTTTACCCATTCCCTTTTATCACCAGCACAGACCTCTAAGATCCAACCTTCTATGATATGTCTATCTTTCGATGGATTTCGTTTGTTCATAGATCTCCCGTCGAAGGGCTCTGTTCACACCCCATCCTAGTACCACCCAAATACCTCCTTAGGTCCTTAACACCCTCTTACTCTATGTCTTACTTTAAACCCAAATCTAGAGTCCATCAGGTGCTCCTGACCCCCATTTGACCTCGGTCAACCTTCTAACTTAAGCATAGCTCATTGCACCTTCTTAGGTTTTTAAATCCTCATTCCAAAGGTCCATACTGTTCGTGAATTGGCCTTACAATTCACGCGTACTTGCCATTTTTCTTCAAAAACCCCAATTTAGGGGTCATCGGGCACTTCTGAGCCCCATTTGACTTTGGTCAACTCTTGAATCCAAGAATGGCCTATATATATTCTCATATGGCTCTGAATTCCCTTTCAACAATCCATAACGTGCATGATTCGGACTTCTGATTTGAATTTTATGGCCTTTTTTTTAACAAGTCCTTTTCGGACTGCCTATAGGCACCCGGGGCCCTCTGCCTATAGACAAAGGTGTAATTTAATTCTTCATCAAGACAGGGGAACGTCGATAGGTAAGCTAGGTCCTATGCCAATCGGTAGGATCCCTAATCCTAATGTTAGCTATTTAACGAGGCCGTGACATCATTTGATGTAAGAAAAGTTGCTTCTAAGTGTAATCGTTGTTCCAATAAAAATCCCCTTGAACTTACAAATATAATTATGAACTTGTATAGGATAAGTAAGGATTTCAATCCACCTTTCATGTGTAAAGAACAAAATATGTGAAGACAAGTGTAGAATCATTTCATATTATTCTAGTTTTTAGGATTTTTCAAAAGGATTTTTATTTAATGAAATGTTCTGATTTTTAAAGTAAGCTAACTAAGGAGAAAATACTAATAAGAGAAATATGATTTATTATTTGAATGAAAACTAAGTGATATAATATGAGTTTTAATTTTTTTATTAAAACTAATCTAAATTAATTAATTAAAAGAAAATGCAGAAAATAATTAATTAAAAATTAAATTCTAATTAAAAAAAACATTTACAAATTTGTCTCTCAATAAGTAACAATCTCAACGAGAAGAAAAAATTAAATACTAAAAAAAAGGAGAAGACTATCTAAGATATATACAAGTGTGTGAACTCTCAAATACTCATCAATGTTTGAATTAAATCTCCTAAAATTACAAACAACCCCAACAAAGATTTGGATCTGAGTATTTCTCCCTCTAAATGAACTCTCAATGCACTATTAAATAATGACAAACATTTGTTAGAAAATAAAAACTCTCCCACTACAAATTTGTACATAAAATTAATTCAAGTGAGATAAATTCTACTACACCACTCTATATTGAGATATTTGCTAAAAATGCAAACACTCTTTATTGGGTGTTGAAGCATAACTTCTCCCATTTTGAAAACTGAAATGGAGATCTCTCCAAATGCCACCAAGTCTTCCAATTAAGGGTGAAATGAGGTCAGGGGTATAATTGGAAGGTATAATGAATGAGGTTAGTTTAGGAAAAAAAGAGTAAAATGGTTCACAACATGCGACTTTTATTTAGAGAATGGGCAGAAGTTTGGGTTTTGGAGATACTAGGTTTGGCCGTATTGGGTAATGACAGGTTTGGAGGTATACGGGTTTTTGCATTTTAGTTGGGGTCTTTGGTAGGTATGGGTTTGGTTAGAGGTGTCAGAGGTCTGCAGGTCATAGGTATGGGTATCTGGTAATGGGTCTCGAGTTAAGGTCACGTTGGTCAGGTTTAGACGATTGGTAGTTTTGGAGCTCTACCCGGGCTGTGGATCAGAGTGGGTTCTGGGTATGAGAGTTGGAAATCGGGGTAGGTCACGTTTTTTATGCGCTAGAGCTTCTTTTTCGACAGGGCAAGGGGGTATAATGTGGAATGGTAGCGGGTTTCTCATGGTGGGTCGCAGTTTAAGATCGTCTTGTTCGTGTGTGGTTGGTCGGAGTTGTAGGTTAGGGTTGTTAATGAGTTTTGGGGTTATGGAGTTATAAGGTGGGTTTGCTGTTGGTGATTGTTTTGGGGTTAAGGTTTGGTTATGGAGTTAGGAGACAGAAGAAAATGGGTTGAAGATGGGTGAATAGTGAGGAGAGAGAAATCTGATTTCGTGTTTGATATGTGAGTTCTAAGAATGGATTGTGTGTGTAAGGTGTAGGTTAGGGAGGGATATTAGGTGTGGGGGACACATGGTAGTCAGGCGACGTGTGTGTTTAATTTGTACATAATAAAATTTAAATAAAAATTTCTAAAATTTAAGACTCAACTAAAAATATAAACTTAATAAAACTAAAAAAATATAATCTACTAAAACTAAAAATTAAATTCCTAACCAATAAATTAATGAAAGACTCAAATAAAATAAAATAATAGCAAAACTAAACTAATAAAACAACTAAAAGAAAAAATATAAAAATACAAATAAAAATCTAATTAACTGCACAGCTATTATGTTTACAGACATGGACATAACGACACACATTTAATATATAATATTTGCACTATATGCACACAAATAGAGTATAAAAATCCTAAAAAGTTATACACGACTCAACTAACAATCTAAAAAATACCAAACTACAAACTAAACACACATAAGGCTAAGGTGATGTCTTGGTTTCGGTTTAGGGTTGGGTTTTGGTACAGCTTTAGGCTATGGGACTTGGGTTTAACCTCTTTTAATCGCACTAGTGACACATTTGACTTGAATTAATGCTTTTAAATCTCCAGGTGCAAATATACCTACAAGATGAACAAATGTGAGTATATAACCAATTTTACCGAGAATTTGCAGTTAAAAATTGTCTAATTGGAGTTTTATTTAAACACTTTTGGGTACTTATCATCATTTCCAAGGACCCCTTTTCAGCAATCAGAACATTTCTTCCTCGAAATCAGTGCGCCGCCACTATTAAAAATCCAAGTTTCCAGAATTATCCTCACCTCTCTTACCTCACTTTTAAACAAAATTTTGCCAACTACCTCATCCCTACTCCACCATCATTCTTTCACCATAAAATTATCATGCTCCTCTTCAAAAATCAATAGCAAAATCTTCTAGGAGGTCTACTCCTACTCTTTCCTATTTCATTTAATATGTGTTGTTTGTTTGATTTTTTCTTATTTTTGGTATATTTTAGTCTTACTTCATTCTCTCACATCAACTAATATCCTTTATTATTACTAGTACTCACATAATATATTTTCGTAGAATCCAAAATCCAAAAATATGGTTCACCTATAAACCCCAACGTAGAATTTCCTCACTTTTTCTATACTTTTACAATTAAGCACTTTTACTTCAAAACCATCTAAAGAGGATTCCTAAATTTGGATTGATGGGTTAAACCCCGCCTTTGTGATATAACGAACTACATGAACTTTAATGGATATCATGTCTACTCAGTCATCCCGAACCATTATTCGAATTCGAGTTGTATTTTGTTCATTGTTCTACTTTATTTGTATCTCAATTTAATAGTATTGCGCATATGTATATGCCAATATACTAGTGTTCTCACCTGACACACACATTCACTTCCTTATAGTGAAACGTAATTTGTTGGTCACTAACATCATATTTTTCTATTATTCTCGTTCTTTTATATACTCCTTAGAATGATTCCTCTTCTTCCTCCCCATGACGTGAGTGGGATATTTTTTTCTCTCACCTATTTCCTCATCACATAAGTTATACACATGAGTCACATAATGGAGAAAATGAGAACATTATTATAGCCCATAAGAGGATTGAAAGGGCGGAATGAGTGCTTAACACCTTTCCATTTCATAACTTAGTCCCCGGACCCTCGATTCATTTGGTTTCGTATGCATCAGTTAATATTTTAATGTCATTCTTTCAGGGACGGCTACATTCTTTTGCCTATTTTGAGCAAAATAGTCTGACGACTCTATTTTTTGTCTTTTCCTCCCTTTTTGACAACAACCGATTTATATCCGTGGTATTTCACAAAAATCGTGTGAGTGGGTAAAAAAGAACCTCCATCCCTGAATCCACGTACTCATACAGAGAGATTTGTCTCCCGTCTTTTGGGGAGATCCCCACATCGGAGGAATCACAGATGGACACAAAATCATATTTTTCCTGGGTAATTTTGAGATGGGATTCGATGCTAAGGTCACAACACTATTTTGCGAGGTTGAGGTTTCATTATTTGTTGTCTGCCTCCTACTTAGTGCTTGAGGTCAAAATGATTAGTCCTATGGAGATTGAGTCTTGAGCTTACCATGGAGCTTAAACGTTAGCAAAACTCGAATAAGGTTGTGGAGTCAACAACAGTTTGCAGATCTTACATCCAAGAATTAGACAGGAAGAGGAGGTCATGTTTAGTAGCATGACTAGGTCAAAGATACCAATAATAAGTTCATGGAGAATAAGATGTGTAAGGTCATAAAACAAAGATTCTGGACTAAGATGGCGAACTATGAGAAATTGAGTTATGGGGGAAGTCGATGTGAACCAAGGGTTATTGAGCCATGGGGAGTGTCGTGGAGTGGTGAACGAAGGGAAATTGAGACACATGTCATAGGGGTAAATCTGAGGAGTTGGGAATTAATATTATTTTCCCTCTTATTTTCTTATATTGCACCATCTTGCTTAATTGCACCGTTATCTTACATTAATTTGTTAGTATATCTTTTATTTACTACTACTAACTTTGTCATGTGGGACGAGGACTTTGATTTAAACCTTGTTGATCTATATGAGTTCATCCGTTCCACACTCCTTGTTTCCTCGGGATAGGGCCCGCAAAGTGTATTTTTAAGTTTCGAAGGTTATTAATGTCTGAGTAGAGTTTCAGAGATCGTAAAGTAACTAGAGGTCGGGGAGGCTTTTCTGATCTAAGGATTTATTTTAAATGTTTTACTTATATTTCACTCATAGTTGTAATTAATTAGTTTTATGTTGAGGTTGTATGAGGATAAACTTTAGTAAGGTATATATTAGAGAGTTTTTTTAGACGGAGCAAATATTTATTCAATCATCCCTTTATATTGTGCATTATTAGACTGTACTGATTTATTAATCTGTAACTCTGGTGATGATGTCGGGACCTTATTATGGGTCATGGCCTAGTAAGTGTGCCCTATTAATAAAGTTTTAAAATTAATTACCGATTACAAGTGATTGATGACCGCAGCCTAGTAGGGAGGAAGCATGGCGTTACAATTGGTATCAGAGCACTTTACCTTCAAGACTTTAAGAGTGTTAGGAATGTTTTTGGATAGGTAGACTCATTTATAGGTCCAGTGATTATATATTTGTACGTGTGAAATTTTTGTCAGAAAGTTATGACAAGAGGTTACCAGTGAGGAGTTAGGATTGTCGCGACCAATAGTGTTGATTTTGTGGGACCGTCCATCCCCAATGAATCTATTGGGGAAAGGGTGACAAAAGTAATGGTAAAGTTCGCAGAAGAATTATCCCGAGCTATAGTTGCAAGGATGATCGATGATAGGCCTATTGGCTGCATCATTGGGAACTTCAAGACATTAGGGTCTAATCCCTTTAAAGACTAGCATGACCTTTTAAAGGTTGATGCTTGGGTAAGGAAGATTGAGAAAATACTTAAAGTCCTATGATTCATGAGAAACATGTACTTGGCCTCGTTTATTTTTTAGCCCAAGGCAAATCACTCTTGGTCTATGATCAAGAGGCTTCAGCTAAGAGGTGAGGTCACAACCATTGGTTGGGACAGATTAAAGAAGATTTGCCATAAAAAGTATTTCCCCTCCACGGCCAAAGAGAAATTGGAAGTTGAATTTATGGATCTAACTTAAGGAACTATGCCCATGGATGAATATGAAACAAAGTTTGTGGAGTTTTCACACTTTTCCCTTATCTTGTTGACATTAAGGATAAGAAAGCCAAGAAGTTTGAAAGGGGCTTGAAGTGTGGACTCCATAGTAGGATTATGGGGTTGAGGCTACAAACTTACATTGAACTAGTGGATTTGGCCTAGATCATTGAGCATGATTTTTAGGATGGATTGAAGGCTAAAGGAGAAAAGAGAAAGGGTGAAGATAAAGGAGAAAAGAAAATTTATAGGCCACGAAACCAAGCTCAAAAATCGTGACCTAATACCGCAGAGGGCAAGCAACACGATGACTTTGCTAAGGATTTCCCATTGGGAATGAACTGTTACAACTGTGGAAAACCTGGACACAAATTCAAAGATTGTAGGTTTCCAAAGAAGGATGCAGAGATATCGTAAACTCTAGCCAAAGTCTTTGCCCTCAATGTCAATAATGCTGAGAAGGTCGAGGATGTCATAACAGGTACCATTAATTTTAATGATAGAAATCCCAATGAACTTTTTGATTACGGGGACATACAATAATTTGTATCCACCACTTTTGCATGGAAGTTTAAGAAAAGGCCGCTGACCTTAAACCCTTCGTTAGTGATTGGGTTTCATCAGAGGTTGTGGAGATATATAAAGGATATCCCGTGGAGATAGGAGAATAATTATTCAGATTTAACCTGATTCAGTTAGAAATGGAAGACTTTGATATAATCCTAGGTATGGATTGGCAATTATGAGTATAAAAAATATCACAATTCAGGAATCCACAAAAATAATCACAAATGCAGAAAACAATGATCACAACACGACGATATACGTAGTTTGGCAACTTGAATATGTCCACGAAGAGGTTATTATTTTTATTAAGTGTCTCTCAAAGTCTTAAGTTATATTTCCTTTGCCCCGGGTCAGGGTGTACAATTTATAGGTATATCATCATAGAGTTTAAGTTGTATAAGGAACTCAAACTAACATGTGGATAAGCCAAGGAATGCCTGAATATCTCCTCCAAGATTATTAGTATTTGATTTTACTCCATACGTAAGTGTTCTTATGTATCTTAAATACTCAAGTGTAAATAAATTTGTGATTTAGGACGGGCAACGTGTCAATCTATCTGGGTTGGTCGGATACTTTCATGAACCATATTAAATGGTCTCCCATAATTTCTCCTAAAATCTTTGGTCTAATAGTTTGGTCCAATAGATTTGAAACAAGTCGAAGGCCCGAAGCCCGAATAATGTCCAAAACGGGCATGGAATATTTGTAATTATGAAAGTTTAAAAGGGATACATTTGTCCTTAAGAGGGAATGAAGCGTCAAGATCTTCCTAAGGAAGCGTGACTCATCATTTTGGATATTTGAAAGCCTATTTGTGTGCAACTTAACCATCAGTTCACTGATTTTGGTCGTCCTTGTGCATACTTTGTCTCTAAGCTTCCTCTCTTGTTCTCTGCTTTAAAAATCAGAGTTCTTCCTCTTATGTGATTTCTCAAAGCTTCGCCATTGCTTGTAAGTTTTAGTCTTCACCTTCACAGTTCTTATTCTTTGAATTAGCTTGTTAATATAGCTAGGATTTCTCTTTCTCTATTGCATTAATGACAAGACTTGACAATAAATTCATTTCTGAGTTTAGAACATGTTATAACATTCCTGAACGGGTACATATTGAGTGCGTTCTAATTCTTCAAAATGTCCATATAATAAACGATGGTCATTAGATTCATACTTTGTTCATTTCTCAAGGGGGTTTTACATTTCCCCCCAATCCACTATTTTTGAGATTCTTCAAATATTTTAACATTGCTCCTACTCAATGTACTCCAAATGTTTAGCAAATTGTGAATGGAGTACATAGGATAAACTAATTGTATGAGACTGATTTAGGGCTTGCAAAAATTTATTACTGTTATGTTTTCTTGCGCACGAAAGGTAGGATCTTGTATATGAAGGCGAGGAATGCTGACACGCTCCTAGTGGTGAATTTTCCTGATTCCCACAAGGACTTCTAGAATCACGGCTTTATTACTAGGAATTGGTAATATCTTCCCCAGCCTGAGGGTGTAAGATACAGGGTACCTCGGATCCCTTTCTTTGGGGAGGAATACATATGTTGATGATGATGCCTCTTTTTAAGTTCTTTATTTTCTTATTCCTCTATATTTCCCTGTTTAATTTCATTTATTTTGCTTC
Organism: Sambucus nigra; assembly: GCA_949130495.1. Classification (NCBI taxonomy): domain Eukaryota; kingdom Viridiplantae; phylum Streptophyta; class Magnoliopsida; order Dipsacales; family Adoxaceae; genus Sambucus; species Sambucus nigra. The sequence continues at coordinate 327,973,686 of OX422217.1, read as the reverse complement.
TTTATTTTGCAGCTAAGGAAAAAATGCAAGAACCTTCCCTTCGCAAGCTTAAGGTTGTTGACCTGTTAAAGACGTGGAAAATTAGGGATAGACTCTCTGATGATAAGCATCCATGTGTGGCGACGTACTTCCTTGAATACAAGAATACCACCAATATCTTCATTTCTTAACCAGTAGATACGATCCCTCATTTGGAGCTTCCATAGGAAGAGGTTGGTGGTCCTTTTGAGCCAATTCAGCTAGATGAAGAAGAAGAAGAAGAAGTAAAGAGTGAGGAAGAGGTAGAAAAGGAAGAAGAAGAAGAAGACGGATCAGATGAGGGCAACGAGGGAGAGTGAGAGGAGGATACCAGCGAAAAGGAAGAAAAGGAAAAAAAAGAAGAAGAAATGTCCCCACCAAAGAGAAGATTCTTAATCATACAGGACGATGATGACAATCTATTGTGTGATCGAATGAAGTCTTTGAAAATGAAGGAAGGATACTCCCCCATGGTTGGCGATTCCAAGCTAGGAGACATGGAGAGTGAGGCAGAGAAGAAGAGGAGAAAAAAAAGATAAAAGAAAAGAGAGAGAAAAAGAACGAGGAGGAGAGAAAGAGAGAATAAGAAAAGAAGAGGGCACAGGCCTTAAAGGCCCTTGTTATGCCTTTTTTTGTTGGTGTTGATGAGGGGACAAGTGTTGCTGACACTCCCCAACTTTCCCCCGAACATCTTGAGGAGGTTGCGCTCATTGCAGACTGCCAGCGATCACTAAAGACGGGAGCCGACCAGTTGGCCCTAAAGTTTGCTTAAGTGTTTGTATTGGTATGCCTCATTCTCTCTAAACTTCCCTAATTATTTTTTTGAATATCTATAAATTAATTTATGTGTCTCTTCATTTTACAGTTTATTTCTGATTTCACCACGTTGATGCGTGGTCGGGCTAACTAGTCGAGGAAAAATACCGAGCTGGAGAATGAGAGGAGGATACCAGCGAAAAGGAAGAAAAAGAAGAAGAAATGTCCCCACCAAAGAGAAGATTCTTAATCATACAGGATGATGATGACAATCTATTGTGTGATCGAATGAAGTCTTTGAAAATGAAGGAAGAAGGCTCCCCCATGGTTGGCGATTCCAAGCTAGGAGCCATAGAGAGTGAGGCAGAGAAGAAGAGGAGAAAAAAAAGATAAAAGAAAAGAGAGAGAGAAAAAGAAAGAGGAGGAGAGAAAGAGAGAATAAGAAAAGAAGAGGGCACAGGCCTTAAAGGCCCTTGTTATGCCTTTTTTTGTTGGTGTTGCTGAGGGGACAAGTGTTGCTGACACTCCCTAACTTTCCCCCGAACATCTTGAGGAGGTTGCACTCATTGCAGACTGCCAGCGATCACTAAAGACGGGAGCCGACCAGTTGGCCCTAAAGTCTGCCTAAGTGTTTGTATTGGTATGCCTCATTCTCTCTAAACTTCCCTAATTATTTTTTTGAATATCTATAAATTAATTTACGTTTCTCTTCATTTTACAGTTTATTTCTGATTTCACCACGTTGATGCGTGGTCGGGCTAACTAGTCGAGGAAAAATACCGAGCTCGAGAAGGCCCTGAAGAACTCCGATAAGGATCTAGCCAATTTTAAGGCCGCTTTCGATCAAGAGAAGCAGGAGTCCCTGGATGCCCTTAAAGAACAATAGGTGAAGAAGTTGACCGACCTCCAAACACCTTATAGTCAAGTGATTGCTGTCAAGGTGAAGGTGGTCGAGGCTAATAATGAGCTCGCTACCAAGGTTGAGAAGCTAGAGGGAGAGGTTATGACCATTTGGGAAAGTGTGTATAACAAAGTCTAGGAGGATTCATACGATGATGTCGAAGGCTAGATAGCTTATGTTGGCAGGCGGGTTTATAAAAAGGTTGGGACCCAACATTAGTTATGGTTGGGGTCCCTGTAGATTCTCTCCTATTACCCAGCACATGCCAGTCCTAAATCCCATTAATGTTTAGGAGCCTTCGGCGGACCAGATTTATATTCGGGTTGAGGTAGAACCAATTAATCTAGTTGCTGAAGATCTTCCTTTTGAAGAAGTTGCGAGTGGCCTCGGTGTGATCGTGGTTGCTGGTGATCAAACTGCCACAGCTACAACAAAGGAAAGGGGCCATCATCTTTTGTGTAGGTGTAGATCTTTAAAGTTGGTTTAGGGTTTCTACTTTTTGATCTTTTTTTGGTTTATATTTGTAATTCTCTCAAACTTGTACTGGCATATGCCCCAAACATGTTCAATAAAAGGAAATTTTTCCTTTCGTATTAGCCTTGTCTTGCTATCAATGGTTGTCAAATATATTGCTTATTTTGTTGATAGTATCCCATTAATTTAGATGATTATATCTCTGCTAACTCCCAAATAGGGAATATGCTTAGGCTAGATATCAGCTTAAAGGTTCGCAAGGACTTTGCAAAGATATGAGAATCCTTGAGGGCAAGAAATTAGCAGTACAAGGACCAATCTGAATTGGTCGCTAAACTAAAAGATAGTCTCTAAGAGATGGAGGAGGTTAGGGACTCAGTTTAAGATGAGGTAAATAATTTGAAAGCAAAACTTTTGTATACCAGCGAGGTGAATCAAGTGAGCGAGCTTATCCAGAAGGAAAATGATGATCCAAAAAAGAGATTGCTCGATTGAAGGAAAACACCCTATCAAGGTCTTCTCTAGTGCTACGAGGTTCTTCTTCCTCATACAGGGGGTAGTTCAAGATAAGACCCAAGCTCTGCAAAGAGAGGTCACTGAGATCAAAGGATATGTCTAGCCGGCGTATGTAATTATTACCGGACTTTAAAGAGGTACGACAAGCCTGAGGCACTTATTTTGAAGGGTTCCTCGACAGGTTTGGGCAGATGTTTATGACCAAGGTTGGACTGATTCCCCAGTAAGGCTGAAGGAGGCAGAGGACCTTACCTTTTCCCGAGGGTGTCTTAGTTTTCATAGGGAATAAAAAATACCTAGGGAGTTTAACCTGTGTTATGAATATTAGATTGACTGCTCGGCCTATCGCCATAATCCCTTTTCCATGGATGATCGGTGGATTCCAATAGATGTTATTCATGTTCAGCTTCTGGAACATTATTTAGAAGATGCCCAAGAAGAGTTTGTGTCTCACCCAGATGATGGTCTAAGAGCACGCATTGCATACTACCTTGATCGCCATCCTGGGCCATTATATATCTTTTGTATATTCTAGTTTTGATGTAAATGTCACTTTCCGTTTAAGTTAATGAAAAACTGTTATTTACTAATCTTTGATGTTTTGAACCTGTGTTGACTAAACATACATATTGATTCATAACATAACATGTAATCGACCATTTCAGGTTTTGTCATTTTGAGTTTCTCTGCTGACTAAATGGTTTTAAAAAAGAGTGTTAGTTATATAATGTTTTATATTTGAAAACCATATGTTGTTTTGTGTTTGAACATTCTCCCAGTCCAATATGCTTTAGCAATGTCATTCCATCTACTTTAACTTTTAGGTTATGTTGTCACACTTCCTTAGGCCTAAGTAGGATGATGGTAAGAATGCACTTGGCAGCTAGACCATTTTCCCGAGCAGTTTTTTTTTGTGACCAACAAAGTTGGCGACCAATCTAAGTTAGTTTGATTGCCTAAGGATCCCCTGTAGGTATTTTATGGTTTCCGAGGCAACCTATATGGTCCCTTATTTTTGTAACAAGGACAAGAGGAATATAGTAATTAAAGCGGGTCTATCTACTTGTAGTAATTGATACGCACCCTGCTTAACATGCTAAGTTCCTTGATTGAAAACAAGTTAACAACTTACCGTAATCTCAGAGTTATCATTTGGAAAAGTTGCACATTAATGAGATGTAAGCAATCATAGTTAAGCAAGCAATGCAAAATATGAAAACGAGGGGGCCAACCGGCCTTTATTCATTGAATATTATCTGACGAGCAATATAAGTTTAAAAATAAAAAATTTCTTAAACTAATTGTGCTAGTGAAGATAAAGAATATTTAAAAGTAAAACTTCTTGAGATTGGTTGCGTTCCATACCCTTGGTATCTCCCTTCTCTCCCGCATTTCCAAGTGATATGCTCCTTTAAGGTCAGCTCTAATTACTCTGAAGGGTCCTCCCAAGTTTGGTCCCAGTTTTCCATCTGATGGTTTTACGACACTGCCAAGGACTTTCCTTAGGACGTAATATCCTATCATAAAGTTCCTCCGATTGACTTTCTTGTTGTATTACCTATCCATTTTCTATTGATAAGAAGCTAACATGATCATGTCCTACTCTCTTTGCTCATTTTCTAAGTCAAATTTAGTGCATAATGCATCATCGTTAAGGCCTTGGTCAACCAAGGTACTTCTCATGGTGGGGAGACCTGCTTCTAATGGGATGACGGATTCCATCCCATAGGCGAGGGCATAGGTGTCTCCCCGATTGGTTACCTTGAGGTGGTGTAATATGCCCATAGGACGTGAGGGAGCTCATCCACCCAGACACCCTTTGGCTCTTTCCAACTGTTTTCTTAGCCCATCAAGCATGGTTTTATTAGAAGCCTTTGACTGTCCATTTATTCAGGCATATGCATCTGAACTAAAGTGGTGCTTGATATCGTGTATCACAAAATCCTTAAAAAACACTTTTGAATCGTGTTCCGTTATCGGTAATGATAGTCCTTAGTACCCTAATGCGCGTTATGATGTTTCTCCAGATAAACCTAGCCATATCTTAGTCGCGAATGTTCACCAGTGGTTCTACCTCAACCCATTTATTGAAGTAATTTGTGCCTACCAATAGATACTTCCAATTTTTAGATTCGGTAGGTAATGGTCCCACTATGTGTAGTCCCCATTGCGTGAACAACCATGGGCTTGTTAGTGGTTTCAGGTCACTGGTAGGATAGTGAATCATGGGAGAATTCTTTTGGCATTTTTCGCACTTGTGAACATAATTACTTGCATCCTTATACATATGAGGCCACCAGTAACCCTCATTTATTGCTCAAAAGGCCAGGGATCTTCCTCTTGCGTGACTCCTATATATTCCATCATGAAGTTCACTAAGGACTTGTTCGGTATCATGTGGTTGGATGAACTGGAGGCAAGGACCTATAAACGACTTATTATAGAGCTTTCCTTCTAGGAGAGGAAAAAGTGAGCAACCTTGACCCTTACTTGATGAGTCGACCTCTTTTCATCAGGCATTGTGTCACTCCTTAAGTAATTTATATTCGAATCTATCCAATTAGGGGCCTTTTCTGTGACGAGGACATGCTCGGCGATGACTATCTAGCCAATGCTTGGCTGCACGAGGAACTCTATCTGAATAGTTCTCCTTTTGTCAGAGTCGATTGCTGAACTCAATGTTTCTAAGGTATCGACATGGTTGTTCTGCCCCTCGAGAACTGTTGAATTTCCACCTTCTCAAAATCTGTTATGATTTTTCTTACTACGGCAAAGTAAACCACCATTTTACCATCCTTGGCATTGAAGTCCCCACTTACCTGCTCAGAGACCAATTTGGAATCGCTGAATGCGTGGAGGCACTTTGCCCCCAGCAGTTTGGCTTTTTATAAACCAACGATCAATTCTTCATACATAGCTTCGTTGTTGGAGGCCTCAAATCCGAATTTGATTCCTTTCTCAATCACAGTGTCTTCAAGGGTGATGAGAACGATCCCTACTCATGCCCCCTTAAAATTAGAGGCTTCGTCAACATACAAGGTCTATTCCATGGATTGAGCTTCTTGTGTGGTTGACTGCTTGTTATCTAGATATTTTATTAGCTTATCTCCTGTAAGCATAGTGATAAAGTCTACTAAGACCTATCCCTTAATATCTATTCTGGGATGGAAATGGATATTGAATCTCTTAAATTTTGCTGATGACTTCGAGAGTCATCCAGAGAGGTTAACTTTCTACAGAACGACTTTGAGGGGGTAGAAAGTCATTATGGTTATTGAATGGGCCTCAAAGTAATGCTTTAGCTTCCTTAAAGCAACTACCAGCGCATAGGTGAGATTTTCCATGGCAGGTGTCATTGTTTTGCATCCAGAAGTGTCTTGCTGGCGTAATAAACTGGATGTTGACTTCCTTCTTTCTCATATACCAGAGCGAAGCTTACTCCATGGTCAGATACTGCGACGTAAAGGAAAAGTGGTTCTCCATCACATGGAATTACTAAAAGGGGTGGCTTGATAAGGTAGGATTTGATTTCTTTCAGAGCTTGTGAGCAGTCATCATTCCATGTGAGGCCCTTATCCTTCTTTAGCAGTTGGAAGAATGGTCAGCAGCGTTTCAAAGACTTGAAGGTGAAGCGATTAAGCAAGATAAGCATATCAGTAAGATTTCGAACATCTCTCAACGTCTGGGGGCTGAAGTCTTGTGATAACATCGATTTGATCCTGATTAACCTCGATTCCCCTTTTACAGACTAGATAGCCCAAGAAATTTCCTGACTGGATTTCGAATGAACACTTACTTGCATTAAGCTTCATCCAGTATTGCCTGAGGATGTCAAATGTCTTGGCTAATTCTGTAATGTGGTCGGTCATACCCTAGTCTCATCCATCCCTGGTCGGTCATACCGTAGTTGCTATTTAGAGGGCATAACCCCCTCCTGGGCTCCCTCTTGAGCATCATCTATCTCCTTTTTCTTCTCATTCTTTGGGCGAATTATTGGGATAAAGCACTTTCTGGATGTGGCCTGATTTCCACAGATTTCAACTACGCCTTGATCTATAACACACTTCAACTTCTAGTAATACGTGAATGGTATGGCCTTCATGGTATGGAGCCAACCTCTACCCAAAATGGCATGATATGAGGACTCGATGCCCTGATTAGGAGAATTATCTTCCCTAACACCATCGTGATCCTTCTTGTAAATCCAACTAATAGAACTGCAACCTCTTTAAGGTTGGCGATATTCAGCTTCGGCTTATGCAATAATTTCAAGCACGTCACTTCTGATAAACTGCCTAGATCCAACAGCAGCTTATCAACATCCCAATAGGCTATTATGAGTGTGTTACGATGTGGGGTTCTCCCCCCGACCAAATCTTCCTCGGTAAAAACAATATGCTTGGTGTAGTTAACATTTTTTGGTCACCGACATTTACCAGCCTAGGTTTTTGCGAGGTCGATTTGAAAAGCCTCCATAACAATAGTCACCTTCTTGAGTTCCATCCAAATGAAATTCCCTTCGATCTGCTTAAGGTCTAATGCCCCATGAATGACTACAAACTCATGTCATGTATCTTCATTGAGGATCTTAACTGGCTTCTAGTCACCATTGGCTGCATCCTTGTTAACTTTTTTCTCAATGTACTCATTGAGGTGCCATGCTTGGGCTAGCTCTTCCAAGTGTGAATTCAAAGCCTTGCAATTATCAGTTATGTTACTTCCCTCCTTGTGGAATGCACATATCAGCATGTTGTTCCTTTTAGTTTGGTCTCCACCCCTTTTTTAAGCCATTTGATAAATGGCTCGTCTTAAATTTTGCTCAAAATTTTGTAAATGAGTTCCTTGAATATTATGTTAACAACCTGGAACTCCTTGGAGGAATCGACCTTGTTTCCATTCTTAGACCCATTCTTGCCCCCATTATTATTTCCCTTCTTTTGAGATGTTGGCCTTTTCTCGATCATTATCCCCTCTATTAGAATGAACCACATCTTCTACCTTAATGTACTTCTCAATACGGGCCATAAGATCGTCGATGGTGCTAGCCACTTTCTTAGTAAGGGATTGGTGTAGTAAAGGGGTGATTGGAAGACTAATTTTGAAGGTTACAATGGCAACATACTCCAAGTAATCTCAATGAAAACTTCCCAATACCTTTTGGCATAATCTCGGAGGTTCCCCTGTGGCTTTTTCTTCATCGTAAGTAGTGCATCCATCCGCTTGGGAAGGGAGCTGCTGGTTATTAAGCAAGCAGTGAAAGCCTTTTCCAGAGCTACAAAGTTTCTAATCGACCTATGACGTAGCCTCTCAAACACTTATGTGCTATATCATTAAGGCTAGAAGGGAAATTTTGTCATATTAATGCGTTATTGTGGATCCATACGATCATTGCTTGTCGGTATTGCCTAGCATGGTCTATGGGGTCTGTTTTCTCGTCGTAGATCTTGAACCTGGGGACAGCAAACTTCTTCGAGGGTTTTTTTCTTCGATTGCCCTTAAAAATGGGGATTTCATCTGAGTGTTGTGAGCCTTTCTGGCTAGCTCTTTGGTGGAGATGGCTCCACAGTGGGCTGGATGTTAGTCCATCTCCCTACGGACCAGAATCCTTATGTCTTTATTATGCTGATCATTACTTATGTGGCGTCTTTATGGCTGGCCACAATCTAATCATCCATGCTCTGACCTATCACATTCATTTCTCTCCTGGTCATGCCTAGATATCCTCCCTCGGCTGTGAGTATTTCTCGCCTGAGAACTAGAAGTCCTATTACGATGCTTTTCAGTAGCCCTTTGGAGATCTCTCTCCATTCTTTCAAGTTTCCGGTATAGGCGAGCATTTTCTTCTACTTGGAGGAGTGAAACCTCCTTTTGTTCGTGAACCCTAGCTTCATAAGCACCGACCAACCTAGATATCTGTGTAGACCTAGATGGCCCCTGGTTTTCTTTAGAATGTTTCCTATCTTTGCAAAACTTGGGATTTGTACGCTAACGAATCTCATACCTGACCCAAGGAGAAACTGGGTCTTCTTAGACATCACTAACTTGGGGAATGTTGTTTGCTTTGGTGAGACATCATGGGCTTTCTATTAATGATTATTTTCGTAGGAGTAAAAGTCTCTTCCCACAGACGGTGCTAATTGTGAGTACAGAAAATATCACAATACCAAAATCCATGAAAACAATCACAAAGGTAGAAAGTAATTATCATAACACGATGATATTCGTGGTTTGGCAACTTGCCTACGTCCACAAAGGGGTTACTATTTTTAATTAGTGTCTCTCAAAGTCTCAAGTTACAATCCTTTTGCCCCGGATCAGGGTATATAATTTATTGGTGTGTCATCATATAGTTTGAGTTGTATAAGGAACTCAAAATAACCCGTGGATAAGCCAAGGAATACCTGAATATCTCCTCTGAGATTGTTGGTATTTGATTTGACTCAATCCATAAGTGTTCTAATGTATCCTAAATACTCGAGTGTAAATTAATTTGTGATTTGGGACGGGAAGCGTGTCAATTTTTCTAAGTTGGTCGACTACTTTCATGAACCATATAAATGGGATCCCACAGCTATCCACCCACCTTGCTAACATAGATTGTGCTAATAAGGATTTTACCGTATGTAAACTTGGAGTGGCTGATGTGAGTTTTAGAGGTACTAAACTAAGAATGAAGTGTAATACCCCATATTTTCAGGCTATATTAATTTGGGGATTTATTAAATTTAATGTGAGTTAATTATTTAATAAAAATCCAGAAATTAATTATGTTATAATTATTAACGTGACGAGAGTTAGTAATTATATGAAATTTGTTGAATATTACTAATGAGCAAAGTAATATATATGATATTGGTTATATTGAATGTCATGAGTGAATTAAATGACAATCTCGGAAATCTAAGTCGGGGCGTGCTCGTGTCGCGTCGGGACTAAATTTTGATAAACAAAAAGTGAATATTTTATAAGTTGTCTGTATGGTCATTTTGAGTGCGCCAACACGTCCGGAAGGGTCGAGATAGTCAGAAAATTGTACCTGGGGTGTAGTTTGGGTCTCGGGGCGTTTTTAGGCCTAATTAGTAACCCGGGAGGGCATTTTGGTCATTTTACATTTTTGGGTAATTAAACCCACGAAAATTAGAGGGGCTATATCTGATATTGAGGTTGCCACCTAGGGTTATAATTCCCAAAACCTAGAATGGACATTGGAGAAGAGAGGAGAGAGCTCTCAAGAAATTCCAAGGCTTAAAACTCAACCATTTGCACCGCCGTCACCGTCAACGCATAGATCGCGAGATGGGGAACGCAGCCACACCAAAATTAGCCGCAATCCAGACTTCTGAAAATCCCAGGCAAGTGTTTATCTTGCTTATTTCTTTGGTGCAATTTCCATATTAGTTTAGGAATGATTAGGGATGAAATATATGGAAGAAAACCCAAATTATGATAGGAATTTGCATGTAGTAAAGACTTAAACCTTATTCTGGAAATCTTTTATGATGTAGAAGAATAATCCACGAAATTTTGGTGCAATTAAGAAAGGAATTCTGGGGTAAAACAGATTAGAAAAATGATTTAGAGATTTTTAGGGTTCTTGAGTTTTAAATGAATTTCGGCATGATTAATCCATGTTTAGTGACGTAAATTGACATGCTTTACGTAGGATGTGTATCATATCATGTTAGGATGTTAGTAGGACAAGATTTTGGACATTTGGGAATGTAAAACTTGAAATTGGATGAGAATAGGTGTTAGAACCCATAACTGCAACCCTGCAGAAATCGCAATACCTGCTTGATCGATCGATCGAGCCTAGAGCCTCGATCGATCGAAGGTTCGATCGATCGAGCCCCAAACCTCGATCGATTGACCCCTCCTGACAGACTCCTATTTTTCTTTTTAAATGAGTTAAATTCAAATTGTCGTGATAAAATTCTTGGGCATTCTTAATAAAATGATTTGGGAGACATGGAGGACCAGTAGGGCATATGAATAAATGTTGGGATCTTTAATATTCGACGAGAATGGTATTTATGGGATATTTACTTTAGGGTTGGTAAATTTATGTATTAAAGGGTGAGGCGTGTAAGAGAGTTACGTTGAAACATAATAATGACACCTACTGAATTTTATACTTGGGAGGATAGGGTCCACGAGTGTCACGTAATGGGTTGGAGAAACCCTTCGAGTTAAGGTTAGCGACGAACCCTTATAAGGAATACTTAATGTGAAAAGTAAGGATAAATATTGTAATTATGGGTGATGACAGAAACCTATATTAATATGATAACAAATGGTATATTTATATGGTTGTGTATGCATATATTATCTATGTGTGAAAACATGCCCACGCTACTTGCTATCCCTGAGGTTACCGCGCTAGGACAGTCTTATCTCAATGGGACCTTTATGGGGGATATTGACTTGTACGCTAGAAGCTAGATATCCTTGGTACAGGCTATCGAATCGATAGTTCAGACGGTCCTAAGAGACGCGGGTATGTGCCCTCCTCTTAGAGACTTGGAATCTATGATTCGCCTCAATATTGTTGTGTATGTGTTAATACAATTCGAGAGTGATTCCGAATTTGTATTCCCCTTAATACGAGTGATACGGGGTTTGGATAGTAGAGTATGCCTACACCATAGTTTTTATTTGGGGTGCTGTTATGATATATATATTCTTACGAGTAGTTAATATATATACGAAATCCTGAAATCTGGAACTGCCTACTGTGATTTGATATGTAGGACATGGTTGATGACTCAAATTGTAAATACTTGTTTTGAGAAAGTATAATATGACACTGGAATACTTTATTAATTAATAAAGTTAAAATGAGAACTTTAGTTACTAATTGAAATATTCTTTTCAAACAATTGAATTGTTAAATTCTGAATCCTGCGAATAACCTAAGATAAGTTAAACCATTGGGAAAGGATAGCGTGATATGTGATGAGATAGACCACTGGGAAGGTTAGTGCGATAGGTGTGCACATTAGAAGAGAGGTTAGAATTTCTCAAGAGAGTGTCGCACTAATATGCTGTTGCATTGGCCTGTATCAATTTAAATACTTGCTAAACGAATTTTTAAATCATACACACTATCGGGCTCTCACCCGTTTCTTTTTCTCTCTCTATCTCTTGTATATATATGTATGTATCACAGGTGCCCAGCCACAGGGGCGTCTTGCTTAGGATCCCTTGGAAGGAACGCGCTGCAGCTTAGGTGGGAGTTGCAGGTCTCTTGATTAGACAACTTCGTTCATTCGGATCCACTCGTAGTACTTTCATTTAGTTGGGCATGTGTAGCTCTTTCCATTATTCCGTTGTTATTGAACATTTGTATTTCAGTTATTTCCAATACTGTTACTATGGGATTTATTCAGTTTGGATGTGTGACTTTAGATTTCGTATGTTGACATTCGATTGACGAATGTTTTAAATTATTTGGATTATGTTGCAGAATTGATGTAGTGTGATTATTACTTTTTGAATGTTGTTAAATAAATAAATAAATAATCTTTCTTTAAATAAAATTTGGAAAGTTAAGTATGAAAATGGTTTTGACACTTAACTTAATTAATTAGGGAGTTAAATTGGAAAAATTTATTTTTATCGACAGTGATGCTGAGAATGAACCAACTGTTCACCTTGATTTAATTTAATAAAGGAGTGATCGCCCGGTATTTAATTAGGCGGGGTGTCACAGGTGGTATCAGAGCATCAGGTTCTAGTGTCCATAGGATTTGTACGGCTTATTTCGCTTTCAGCTTAACATTTTTGCTATAGAGCCCTATTTTTAGGATTGTTGTACTTTTGCTTTTACGTTTAAGTCTTTAGCTATTTGAGATTTGATAATAGCTGTAGACTAATAAAAATTTTCACATTTCAGATGCCTCCGAGACGTGCTCCGAAGGATAGGCGTGCCCAGGCCGAGCAGCCAGTAGTTCCGGCACAAGGCACAATGAATGCAAATGAAGTAGCCGCCATTGTTTCTCAGGCGGTGAATGCCGCACTAGCGGTGGTTCAGCAGGCTCCACCCCAGATTCAGGTAGTGGCACCAGTACCAGCACAGCTTCCATCTGCATGGGAGAGGGTTCGGGATGCTTTTCAGAAAGCGCATCCCCCTGAGTTCCCTGGTAGCTCCGATATTGTCACAGTTAGCCAATGGAGGAAAGACATCCAGCGGAATCTCCGTATGTATGAGTGCACCGATGTGCAGAAGCAGTTATTGGCTTCCTTTAAGCTGGTGGGAGCCGATTTGCAGTTGTGGGAGTCCACTACCACTTTGGAGGAGAGGGACACGATCCCTATTCAGTCATTTTGGGAGCGGTTTGACCGCAAGTATTTTCCACCCGCCGTGCAGACTGAGATGAGGCAGAGATTACTGAATTTGAAACAGGAGAGTCTTACCGTAGCGGAGTATGAGGAGGATTTCACGAGACTTCACACCATTGTGCCAGATGAGGCACTACTGAGAGCAAGAAGATTATGCTGTTTATCGACGGGTTAGCTTGGAGGATCCGTCAGCACCTTATTGGGAATTTATCCCTGAGTACTTTCACTGATGTACTCAATGCTGCATTACTACATTGCCAGGATCACCGTTTTCATCTTCAGGGAATCAAGAGAGCAGGAGAGTCCAGCCAGCAGGGCAGGGCCGGGGGGAATAGTGCCAGTGGGGCACCATCTCATGGACAGACTCGTCAGCATGAGCAGAGTTCCTATCAGGGGGAACCTGCTAAGCGATTTCGTTCAGGTGATTCTAGGCAGGGATATGGGGGCTATAGGCAGGGCCAGAAGGGCCAACGCCGACAGCAGGGCCAGCAGCATGCTAATCAGGGCCAACAGGGCCAGTGGCGGGGAGGTAACGGCCAGCAGGGTCGTGGTCAGCAGGGACAGAGGGGATGCAACTTCAAAGGCCGATGTTTTGGGTGTGGTAAGCACGGTCATAGGCGCCAGGATTGTCCAGAGGGAGATAGGGCCCCATAGCTGCAGGGAGCCCGTAATGAGCCACAGAGACCACTTTTTCCACCTGCCCTCCCAGCTCCAGCCCAGGTGCCAGCCCTACCAGCCGTTCCAGCAGCTCCAGTGCAGCAGGGGCAATTATAGTATGGACGTGTCTATAACGTCCACCAGGCAGCAGCTCCACAGGCACCACCCGCGATTGAGGGTATGTTTCCTATCCATGGTACTATGGGTCGAGTTTTGTTTGATACGGGGGCAACGCATTGTTTTATAGCTACGCATTTTGCGAAGGCCTTAGGATTGTTAGCCACAGCAGAGAGCACAGTGACGTGTGTAGACTCACCACTGGGGAGTGGGTCCCTTATTTTCTTTATATGCCGGGGAGTGGGGGTAGAGATTGGTAGCTTGGTATTACCTGCAGACATGTTAGTTTTAGACATGCACGAGCATGATGTGATTATTGGTATGGATTGTCTTGCATCTTATAGAGCCATGATTGATTGCTTCGGTGGGAGCATTGTTTTTTCCATTCTGGGGCAAGAAATGTTTGTAGTGGCGATGCCTCGCCCATAGGGAGGTTCGATCGCTCATTTGTATTACATAGAGGAGGATACCTCTAAGGAGGTTGTGATTCCCTTAGATTCGATCCCAGTTGTCAGGGAGTATTCCGATGTGTTCCAGGAGATACCAGGCCTACCCCCCAGTCGAGAGATAGACTCTGTTATACATTTATTGCCAGATACGAAACCTATAGCACGCGCACCGTACCGTATGGCTCCGGTAGAGATGTGAGAGCTACGAGATCAGATAGAGCAGCTGTTAGGTCAGGGCTTCATTCGTAAGAGTACCTCACCTTGGGGCGCTCCAGTTTTGTTTGTGAAGAAGAGAGATGGCTCACTGAGATTGTGTGTGGACTACCGGGAGCTGAACAAGGTCACGATACGAAATAAATATCCGTTTCCTCGAATCGATGATCTGTTCGACTAGCTGAGGGGAGAAACTTTCTTTTCGAAAATAGATATGAGGTCTGGGTACAATCAGCTACATATTAGGGAGCAGGATGTTTCGAAGACTGCTTTCTTGACGAGATATGGGTCTTATGAGTTCCGGGTGATGACGTTCGGAATCACAAATGCTCCAGCCGTTTTCATGGACTTGATGAACCGAGTATTCAGAGAGTTCTTGGATCAGTTTTTCATCATTTTCATAGATGACATTTTGATATATTCACACTCCGAGGAGGAGCATGCCGAGCACTTAAGGCAGGTTCTTCAGACTCTACGAGAGCATCAGTTGTATGCTAAGTACGAGAAGTGTGGATTCTGGTTATGAGAGGTACAATTCTTGGGGCATGTTGTTTCTGAGCAGGGGATAGCAGTTGACCCGAGTAAAGTGTCAGCGGTGAGGGAGTGGGGACAGCCCACGACACCGACGGAAGTGCGTAGTTTCTTGGGGTTAGCTGGTTACTACAGGAGATTTATTCGAGGATTCTCCAAAATAGCGGGTCCACTGAAAAATCTGACTCGCAAAGGGGTACCATATGTTTGGGATGATGCTTGTCAGTTGGCTTTCGACGAGCTGAAAGACAAGCTTACTTCAGCACCAGTCCTTGCTTTACCGAAGCCGGGTACGGAGTACCTAGTTTATACCGATGCCTCTTTACGGGGACTTGGGGGAGTACTTCAGCATGAGGAGAAGGCTATAGCTTTTGCCTCCCGCAAGCTTAAGCCGCATGAGAAGAATTACTCCACCCATGACCTGGAGTTAGCAGCGGTCGTTTTTGCATTGAGGATATGGAGGCACTACTTATTGGGGGAGAAATTACGCTTGTTCACAGACCACAAGTCATTGCAGTACCCCGTTCACTCAGCGAGAACTGAATATGCATCAGCGCAGATGGCTAGAGTTTGTGAAGGACTACCAGTTCGATATGCAGTATCATTCGGGAAAGGACAACGTAGTTGCTGATGCGTTGAGACGTAGACCGGTAGACGAGGTAGCGGACGTCTGGAAGGCAAAGTGGAAGGAGTTGGGTCACCAGGACGCTGTAGCCCGTTCTTTCATATCCGTTATGTCAGTCACACCCGAGATTATTACGAGGGTGATACAGACACAGACCACATACCCGTTTTTCCAGGAGCAGATTGTGTGACTTCTAGCCGAGGGTGCTGAGTCATATTCTGTTAGTTCCGATGGAGGATTGCGGTTTAATGGGAGGTTGGTAGTTCCTGAAGGGGATGAATTACGTCATGCAGTGATGACCCAATCTCACGGGTCCCGATTTACAGTGCATCCTGGAGGGGATAAGATGTACAAGGATATGAGGAGACAATACTGGTGGAGTGGGATGAAGAAGGACATTGCTGAGTTCGTGTCCAAGTGTTCTACCTACCAGCCGGTGAAGGTGGACCATCAGAAACCGTCAGGGTTGCCTCAGCCATTGGAAGTACCCGCTTGGAAGTGGGAGAGCATTTCCATGGATTTTATTACAGGGTTGCCTACATCACAGCGGGGCCATGACTCTATATGGGTGATTATAGACCGTTTGACCAAGGTGGCTCATTTTCTACCGGTGCGGACAGATTATACCATGGATCAGTATGCTCAGCTGTTTATTGCCGAGATCGTCAGATTACATGGGGTGCCCCTGAATATTGTGTCAGATAGAGACAAGATCTCCGTGTCACGCTTTTGGGAAAGCTTTCAGGAGGCTATGGGTACTGAGTTGAGGTAGAGTTCAGCTTATCACCCACAGATAGAGCGTACTAATCAGATGTTGGAGGATATGCTACGCATGTGTGTTCTTGATTTTGGAGGAGGTTGGGAGCCACATCTTCCACTGGTAGAGTTTGCTTATAATAACTCTTATCAGTTCACGATTGGGATGGCTCCATTTGAGGCTTTGTATGGCAGGCCTTGTCGTTCCCCAGCTTGTTGGCTCGAAGTGGGGGATAACAAGTTGCTAGGACCAGAGGTGATTCAGGAGACCATCGTGAGGATCGAGATGATCAGGAGTCGCATTCGGGTAGCCCATGACAGGTAGAAGAGCTACGCCAATGCGAAACGGTTCTTCCGAGAGTTTAGTGTGGGGGACCAAGTGTTATTGCGTGTATCTCCTATGAAGGGAGTGATGAGGTTCGGGAAGAAGGGGAAGTTGGCTCTGAGGTACGTGGGACCATTTCCCATCATCGAGAGGATTGGGCCGGTTGCATACAGGTTGGGACTGCCAGAGCATTTAAATCGCATTCACGATGTATTCCACATCTCATCGTTGAGACGGTATCTTCGGGATGATATGGCCCATACTCACATTGCGATAGATGAGATCAACTTACAGCCTGATAGCTCTTACGAGGAGAGACCGGTGGCTATCCTAGACTTTAGCGAGAGGAGATTGAGGTCGAAGATAGTTCCACTTGTGCGAGTCCAGTAGGAGCACCATAATGTGGAGGAATCCACTTGGGAGCGCGAGGCAGATATGCGTGAGAGATAGTCGGACTTGTTCTTACCAGGTATGCCGTATTTTCCGAATTTCGGGATGAAATTCCGTTATTAGGGGGGAAGTATGTAATACCCCATATTTTCAGGCTATATTAATTTGGGGATTTATTAAATTTAATGTGAGTTAATTATTTAATAAAAATCCAAAAATTAATTACGTTATAATTATTAACGTGACGAGAGTTTTTAATTATATGTAATTTGTTGAATATTACTAATGAGCAAAGTAATATATATGATATTGGTTATATTGAATGTCATGAGTGAATTAAATGACAATCTCGGAAATCTAAGTCGGGTCGTGCTCGTGTCGCGTCGGGACTAAATTTTGATAAATAAAAAGTGAATATTTTATAAGTTGTCCGTATGGTCATTTTGAGTGCGCCAACGCGTCCGGAAGGGTCGAGATAGTCAGAAAAGTGTACCCGAGGGTGTAGTTTGGGTCTCGGGGCGTTTTTAGGCCTAATTAGTAACCCGGCAGGGCATTTTGGTCATTTTACATTTTTGGGTAATTAAACCCACGAAAATTAGAGGGGCTATATCTTATATTGAGGTTGTCACCTAGGGTTAGAATTCCCAAAACCTATAACGGCCATTGGAGAAGAGAGGAGAGAGCTCTCAAGCAATTCAAAGGCTCAAAACTCAACCATTTGCACCGCCGTCACCGCCAACGCGTAGATCGCGAGACGGGGAACGCAACCACACCAAAATTAGCTGCAATCCAGACTTCTAAAAATTCCAGGCAAGTGTTTATCTTGATTATTTCGTTTGAGCAATTTCCATATTAGTTTAGGAATGATTAGGGATGAATTATATGGAAGAAAACCCAAATTGTGATAGGAATTTGCATGTAGTAAAGACTTAAACCTTATTCTGGAAATCTTTTGTGATGTAGAAGAATAATCCACGAAATTTTGGTGCAATTAAGAAAGGAATTCTGGGGTAAAACAGATTAGAACCATGATTTAGAGATTTTTAGGGTTCTTGAATTTTAAATGAATTTCGGCATGATTAATCCATGTTTAGTGACGTAAATTGACATGCTTTACGTAGGATGTGTATCATATCATGTTAGGATGTTAGTAGGACAAGATTTTGGACACTTGGGAATGTAAAACTTGAAATTGGATGAGAATAGGTGTTAGAACCCATAACTGCAACTCTGCAGAAATCGCAATACCTGCTTGATCGATCGATCGAGCCTAGAGCCTCGATCGATCGAAGGTTCGATCGATCGAGCCCCAAACCTCGATCGATTGACCCCTCCTTACAGACTCCTATTTCCCTTTTTAAATGAGTTAAATTCAAATTGTCGTGATAAAATTCTTGGGCATTCTTAATAAAATGATTTGGGAGACATGGAGGACCAGTAGGGCATATGAATAAATGTTGGGATCTTTAATATTCGACGAGAATGGTATTTATGGGATATTTACTTTAGGGTTAGTAAATTTATGTATTAAAGGGTGAGGCGTGTAAGAGAGTTACGTTGAAACATAATAATGACACCTACTGAATTTTATACTTGGGAGGATAGGGTCCAAGAGTGTCACGTAATGGGTTGGAGAAACCCTTCGAGTTAAGGTTAGTGACGAACCCTTATAAGGAATACTTAATGTGAAAAGTAAGGATAAATATTGTAATTATGGGTGATGAGAGAAACCTATATTGATGTGATAACAAGTGGTATATTTATATGGTTGTGTATGCATGTATTATCTATGTGTGAAAACATACCCACGCTACTTGCTATCCCTGAGGTTACCGCGCTGGGACAGTCTTATCTCGATGGGACCTTTATGGGGGATATTGACTTGTACCCTAGAAGCTAGATATCCTTGGTACAGGCTATCGAATCGATAGTTCAGACGGTCCTAAGAGACGCGGGTATGTGCCATCCTCTTAGAGACTTGAAATCTATGCTTCGCCTCAATATTGTTGTGTATGTGTTAATACAATTCGAGAGTGATTCCGAATTTGTATTCCCCTTAATACGAGTGATACGGGGTTTGGATAGTAGAGTATGCCCGCACCATAGGTTTTATTTGGGGTGCTGTTATGATATATATATTCTTACGAGTAGTTAATATATATACGAAATCCTGAAATCTGGAACTGCCTACTGTGATTTGATATGTAGGACATGGTTGATGACTCCAATTGTAAATACTTGTTTTGAGAAAGTATAATATGACACTGGAATACTTTATTAATTAATAAAGTTAAAATGAGAACTTTGGTTACTAATTGAAATATTCTTTTCAAACAATTGAATCGTTAAATTCTGAATCCTGCGAATAACCTAAGATAAGTTAATCCATTGGGAAAGGATAGCGTGATATGTGATGAGATAGACCACTGGGAAGGTTAGTGCGATAGGTGTGCACATTAGAAGGTGAGAATTTCTCAAGAGAGTGTCACACTAATATGTTGTTGCATTGGCCTCTATCAATTTAAATACTTGCTAAACGAATTTTTAAATCATACACACTATCGGGCTCTCACTCGTTTCTTTTTATCTCTCTCTCTCTTGTATATATATGTATGTATCACAGGTGCCCATCCACAGGGGCGTCTTGCTTAGGATCCCTTGGAAGGAACGCGCTGCAGCTTAGGTGGGAGTCGCAGGTCTCTTGATTAGACAACTTCGTTCATTCGGATTTACTCTTAGTACTTTCATTTAGTTGGGCATGTGTAGATCTTTCCATTATTCCGTTGTTATTGAACATTTGTATTTCAGTTATTTCCAGTACTGTTACTATGGGATTTATTCAGTTTGGATGTGTGACTTTAGATTTCGTATGTTGACATTCGATTGACGAATGTTTTAAATTATTTGGATTATGTTGCAGAATTGATGTAGTGTGATTATTACTTTTTGAATGTTGTTAAATAAATAAATAAATAATCTTTCTTTAAATAAAATTTGGAAAGTTATGTATGAAAATGGTTTTGACACTTAGCTTAATTAATTAGGGAGTTAAATTGGAAAAATTTATTTTTATCGACAGTGATGCTGAGAATGAACCAACTGTTCACCTTGATTTAATTTAATAAAGGAGTGATCGCCCGGTATTTAATTAGGCGGGGTGTCACATGATGACCTTGTTGAAATCACGCTTGAATGTTGGGAAAATGTTAAAGGGTGGATGCCCCGGATATCTAGCCAATATGAAGGATCTTGAGAACACCACCACCATCTTAGCAGATGTTCTTGTGGGCACAAAATTTAGTGATTTTTCCAAAAATAATTTCCCAGGTTTCCCCCGGATATAGAAATTGTGTTGACCATTGACCTAGTACCTGAGGTCATGCCCAATTCAAAGGCACCTTGTAGGGTATCTCCCGCGATGTTAAAGGATTTGAAGTAACAATTGGATTAATTATTAAGTCGCGCCTTTACAAGGCTTAGCACTTCCCATTGGGGTGTTTCGATAATTTTTGTAAAGAATAATGATGGGTCTATGAGGATGTGCATAGACTATAGTAAATTGAATAAAATGACCGTGAAGAATAAGTATCATTTGCCTAGGATTGATGACATTCAAAAACAAAACCTTTAAAACTATGTATGGTAACTATGAGTTTGTCATGATGGCTTTTGGGTTAACAATGCTCCGGATGCTTTTATGGACTTGATGAATAAGGTGTTTAGGCCTTTCATGGACAAATTTTTGATTGTTTTCATTGACAATATACTGATCTATTCTAAAACTACAATATATCATAAGTAACATCTATGCAGAGTCTTTGAGGTTCTTAGGAAAGAAAATTTATATGATAAATTTTCTAAGTGTGAATTCTGGCTTTAGGAGATAGCCTTCCTCGAACATTTTGTGAACAAATATGGGTTGGCCATGGAACCAGGTAAGGTCATGGTCATTGTTGATTGGGAAAGACCATCCACCGTGACCAAAGTCAGAAGCTTTCTCTACCTAGATGGTGTAACACCCCGTATTTCTGAATAATTAGAAATTAATTAATTAGGTAAATTTTATATTACACGTGTGCCGTGATTTAATGGAATTAAAGATTTTAGGGAGATAATGATTATTGTTGATGGAATAATTATGTGACCATTAAATATTAATCAGGAGAGAATAAGATTAATATTATGAGATAAATTAACCTAAGATGCAGTAGATAAAATGTGGAAATTAATAGACGCCGTAGCGAGGATATTGACGTAATTAGATTACACCTCTACTGAGAGTCGCTTGTGGACTAATTTGAGGTCAATATAGGATATTTGTATATAGTGACTCAGATGATGATTTAGAGGTCACGGTTATTTCCGAATGGGTACACCCCGACTGTATTGTTTGTATACCCATGTGTATTATTTGGGTCTCGGGGAAATTTTAGACCAACTCGCCACCGTTTAAGGGTGTTTTGATAATTTGGGAGATTAGGGTAGGGATAAATCTGAAAATTAAAAGGTTATATCTTTCCCTTTGATTTAGAGGCTAGGGTTAACATAAATTTGAGAGGGGAGAGGCCTATGAGAGGAAGAAGATAAGAAAACCTAGGGTTTCCACATAAATTCTCACCATCGACGTGCCAGAATCAAAATCGAAACAACAAGAGAGCAACCTCATCATCCTAAAACGAATTAAGACCTGCAAATACAAGGCAAGTGTTTATCTTGCATGTTTTTGAAGAAGTTATAATACCCATGTAGTGTAGGGTTTTCAATATCCTGATTTTAATTATGTTCTTGGGTTTTAGATGAATAGAACTCATGATTCGTTATTGTATTGCATGTATAATGAATCCATATGTGAAGATTAAATTAAATTAGAATATATGTGATGGAATCTTGATGGGTTCTTGGTTAAAGAACATGAATCTTAAATGACTTAGGGTTTAATTGATGAACATAATATGTCAATCTACCAGAATTTTTGACGTGATTTTAAACGTATTCCATTTCAATTATACTTAGAATTAGAGTGCTAGACATAGATGTATGGAAATTTATATGTCTTATCTTTCCAATGAGCTTTGAATCAGGTCTTTTGGAGTTATGTAGAGGGATTAATCGACGTTTTACTATAGGGTGTCTGATCTGTCAGCATAGTAATCTTCCAGAATTTTTGACGTTATTTTAAATGTATGTCATATTAATTGTGCTTAGTATTAGAGTTCTAGACATAGATTTCTGGATATATCTATGTCTTATCTTTCCAATTATCTTTGAATGAGGTCATTTGGAGTTCTGTAGAGGGAGAAATTGAATTTTTACTACAAGGTGTTTAATCTGCCAGAAAATATACGACTCGATTTGGTTACACATAATTGCCCAATTTTCCTAGTTTAAGCCTTGAATTTTTTAATAACTAATGGGGGGAACTTTTGGGACATCTTTAAACTATAATAAGGGATATGTTGAATTACAGTAGGCCTAATGTGGGGTTGAGACTTAGCCATAACGAGAGAGTTAAGGCGAATACCTATTGGACATGAATTGTAAAATAATGAATTTACGGGAATGAGAACGGATCACAGAGAGTATGAGTGAACCTATGAAGTAGACCAGTAGTGTATGAGTGAATTAACTATTGAAATAACTTAAGGGGTAACTAGGGCCCTTCGGGTAGAAAATAATATTCGAGAAAATGCGATAAGATGTTATAATTGTGAATCGATAGTATGTTGAGTATTCGGGAGATATATATTATGTACGAATTATGTTTATAGGTTGTGTGTATACCTATACAGACCATATTATATATTCGGTGTATATTTATACGGATTATATTTATAGGTTGTATGTATGCCAATATGCGACATATGGATAGGTTGTGTGTATGCCTATTATGTGCATCTTTTGTGTGTGAACATACCTTCGTTGACTACTATCAAGTGAGGTTCTGTGCAGAGGGGGATCCCACCTTGACGATTCCAGTGAGGTTTAGATTTGTGCCCCAGAATATATAACCTAGTTATGATGACTATCTGGGTGTACGATAGTATTGACAATCAATTGAATACGTTAGGTATGTGCGTGACCCACAGGCTTGGAACTATTTTCGCCTCCATTATGTGTTTATTGATTTATGGTTCGTGGAGACATTCTGAATTAGTAGTCCTTGATTTAGTGCGAGAGGTACTATGACTTGATAGCAAAGTACGCAAGTGTGCATCATGGTGGTGAGTCCAGGAGATGTTGTATATATATACACTTGTGTGATTTATCCTACTTATGTGTAATAGTAAGGAACATAGATAGCATATATCTAAAGTGATGTTCATTCTATTTATGTGTAATAATAGAAAGAGATATAGCATATATAAAGTATAAAATAAGTAGAGAAATTAATGAAATAATTTAGTTATAACATATGGGAAATGTTAACTAAATGGCTTAATAATAACATACAGGAAATGTTAATTATTAGTTAGTGGATATCGTGTTGTATGGGCGGTACGAGTGGAGTTAAAGAGAAACTCAACAAAGGACTTAATGATGATTAAGGTTATACTGTAGCATATTGTATGGGCGGTACGGGTGGGCTAAACCTGAGAGCGGTTAGTTAGATACTTATGAGGTCTAGTTAGGTTGGGTAGCATAACTAGGCAAGATAAGTAGGGGCTTTAGGTGTTCACATTAGATGAGAGGTGAGGAACTCAAGGGAGTGTGTGCAAACTAACATGTGTAATCAAAAACTGCTTTTAAGCTGTTATTTAAATGCTTGCTAAATATTTTTAAGAGGTTTTCTCGGGCTCTGACCCATGTTAAATCTATTTTGTCTATTTTTCTAAAATATTTTAGGTGTCCAACCACAAGGACTCCAAGCTTGATGATTCATTCCAGGGATGCGTAGCTGCAGCATTTGTGGAGGCTTGCAAGATTTGGATTAAACATTTTAGTTACTTCATTCCTAAAGTAGGATTCAGTTTCAGCTATTCATTTGGGCGTGTTGCCCTTTATCTATTACTTTTATATCGATTCAGACTGTGTATTCAGGTTTATTATTTATATTGGATTTTTATTAGACTTGGAATCGATGGTTTATTCGGTATTATTTATTTTAGGTAATTATCTTGTGAAGAATTCAGATTATTTCTATGTGTATGGTTTGGTTATTACATTTATTTTCGCATATTGTTGTTTAATGAATGATAAAGTTTGGCACCGAATTTTTGAATACTACGTGGTTAGTAAACTTTAAAACATTTTCGACAATAATGCTAAGAATGAACCAGACGAGATTCATATTTTATTTTTATAAAGGATTGATCACCCGGTATTTAAATAGCGGGGTGTCACAGATGATTATTAAAGAAGATTTGTGGAAGAATATTATAAAATTACCGTGCCCTTGACCCAACTAACACATAAGGAAAAAAATGTATTTGGTCCGTGGAGTGTGAAAATATCTTCCACGAGTGTTAACGCAAAAATTCTCCATCTACGAGGACCAATCAGAAAAGGACACATGTCATCCTACGTGGCAATATTCGACACCCGAAAAAAGTTGGTCGGCATCCGAGGAGAGTTGGTCGGCACCCGAGGAGTGTTAGTCGTCACCCGAGGAGAGTTGGTCAGTACCCGAGGAGAATTAGTTGGCACCCGAGGAGTGTTAGTCGGCACTCGAGGAGAGTTGGTCGGCATATCAACCAAGAAGATCGAAGGATAACTATGCATTTAATGTGCATTAATGAAGATGGCAGCGCATTTAATGAGCCTTAATGTACATTTATATTGTATTAATAGATGACAACACATAGCATACCAAGCAATTCAACAATTAGATTCGTTGAATGTAGACATAAATGTCTACATACAATGAATCTCTTTATCTCCCATCACTATAAATACATATATCCCCTTAGCAAAAAGGAGGGCCCGAAAGGGATCCGGGGGAACCTAGAAACCCCATACACAAGATACATATCCTTTCTCTCTCTACCACATTGTGCTATTGTAAACCCCTGGGAATAAAATAACAGTGGACGTAGGCTTTTCCTTATAACCGAACCACTTTAAAAATCTTTGTCTCTTATGTGCTTGATTGGATTGCTTTCATCTATTTATCTGTGATCATAAAAATGGGATTTGGTCCATTTTTTTGCATCAACAGATTGGCGTCATCTGTGGGAACGTGTTACAAGCATTGTTCTCCATCAAAAGCTAAGTTTTTATTTTCTCTACGTATAATCAATTATACATACATCTGTTGATTCAATCATGATTTTTATGTTTATATACATAAATTAGTTGTCCAATTTTTATTTATGAAATCTGCAAAAATTGCACATCATGATTTCAAAATCATAACTGTTAAATTAATTTTTGTTGAGAAATCTGTGAAATGGTGGATTTCATAAATCAAAACTTTTGGCTTGATTCTCAAGTTAAAATTTTATCTCATGAAATCAATATTTTAAATGATTACATATACCAATATATACGACGATGATAAGATTTGATAATTTTCATTGTTGATTTTGAAATAATTTTTTAAAGATCTTTGATGACTATTCAAATTCCCATTACATTTTTAATCAGAGAATGGGAAAAGGTTAAAGAAAATAAAAAGTTTTCTCATGGAAATCATGACCCGGATCTACTTTCTCTCTCTTCAAGTTTGAGTCTCTTTGCATTCATTTTTATGAACTATATACTTAATTTGGTTCATCTTCCATCTATGTCAAAAAAAAGTCAAATTGATTGATTTTTGATATAAATTTGGTAATAACTTTGATCATTCAACATATTTTTATCTCTCCAAATAGGGAATAGGAGAGGATCAATATAAAAAATAATTTTCTCTCACCTGAAAAATCATTACCCACCTCTTGTAAAAGAGGATCAGTAAAACAAATCATGACCATATCAAGACTCTGGGCACAAATTTGATATATTGGCCCCTCGTTCATCACATCACGGGGTTTCTTTATCGGAATCACACGATGTAGTGGATTAGATAATTATTCATTTAATTAACATTCTTAATGCTTAAATTTTACATCGAATGTTATTTTTCTGATCTAAGGATTCGAGATATTCTGGTCATCCATCCATATTATTGGTCGGCATCATCTTGGGCCATCTTTTAAAGGGAAGCTTAACCAGACCATTTTTGTTTGTCGAAGAAAAGATGTGAAGATCCATCAGCAACGTTGAAATAATTTTATCCAACTAGGAAGTATCTTATTGTTGGTCGGAGACTCTTATTGTAGCTCGACGAAACCAATTGTAGGTTGACGACGGCAACATCTCAGTCTTGTTCGGAGGGTTCAATTTACTGGTCGGAAACTATCCAACCATCCACTTTTTGGTCGGTGACATCTAATGTTGTTCGGTGTTGTCAATGCACCATTTTTGTTGATCGGCGAAATTGCTCAGCTGGTCGGGGACCATTTGCTTCTTGGTCGACACCATATATTCAATAACTTGAGATATCCTTAAATGTTGGTCGGCAACATCCATACCGTTTCTCGACAGCAGTAGAATCTTGGGGTATTAAAAAATACGAAGCACCCCAGATATTTCTTTAAACACGAGTTCAGCTTGGGAACAAACAGGGGGCTTAAGTCTTTTTTAACTTGTGATCACCCCAAAAATATTTTTAAAACCAAGTAATAAATAATTTTCAAACGGCAACTTATACCTGATTAGTTGTTGGAGATTAAATAACTTTACAAAAAACTCTACGTCTTATTTATGATGCATATCTGATAAAAATTTGTCCATCTCACACACATTTGGCACAAAACATATTATTTCATATTTTGAAATTTTTATTATTTTATGCTGATACACATCACATATTGTTTGGCTGAATAATTATTCTCATGATAATAATTATTTTCTCTATTCTCGACAGGTGCTCGAGAAGCTTATTAAAATTTCATAGGGACGAGATTCAATCCCGATGAAAGCTCTCGTAAACCTCTGGAAAAGTAGTATTACTCGACATCAGGCAATTGTGCCTCGACATATCAGCCAACATTTATTATTTCAATTTTTGAAATTAATATTTTTATTTCTCAAGCATATACATATCATATATTGATTGGATGAGTAAATTATTCTCACGACTAATCAATTCAGCCTACACAAATGGTAGAGCAAGATATTAATTTTTACAGGTACAAGACTCAACGCCGACGAATGCTCGGAAACAATCTGGAAACTATTATCATTGCTCAGCATTATGAAATTTCACCTCAGCAAGGAACTATATATTTTATTATTGCTTTGATTTGTGCTCAAGCACGAATTATTCTATATATCCGTTCGGATTCATATTCTATATTCATCTCTTCATGGAGCTCGGCGAAATACTTATTATCATATTCAGCTCCGAGGAAAAGCTACAACAGTTATTATATTTCACCCCCAACGGATAGTTGGTCGGGGAAATTCTTATTTATATTCAGTCCCAGATATCGGCTCAAACACAAATTATTCTATATATCCCTTGGGATTCATATTCTATATTCATCTCAACATGAAACTCGGCGAGATACTTATTATCATATTCAGCTCCGAGGAGAACTATAACATTTGTTATATGTCACCCCCAACGGATAGTTGGTCGGGGTAATTCTTATTTATATGCAGGCCCAGCAAAGTTCTCGGCCATATTCTTATGTTCTGGAAAATATTATTCTTATTCGGCATTATGCAATTGTGCCTCGACAAGATACTTATTCAGCTTTAAGGAGAATTACAACATTCGTTGTATTTCACCCCCAACGGATAGTTGGTCGGATAACTCTTATTTATATTCAGGCCTGACAACATTCTCGGCCATATTCTTATGTTCTGGAAGATCTTATTCTTGTTCGGAATTATATAATTCTACCTCGACAGATCAACGAGGCACTTTATTATTATTCTTTATATCTATTTGGATGCATATTCTATTCTTATTTCAGCATGGAGCTCGACAAATATTTATAATCATATATTCAGCGCCGAGGACGTCTCCAGCATTTATTATATCTTATTCCCAACAATCTGTTGGTCAGCGCCGAGGAGGTCTCCAGCATTTATTATATTTTATTCCCAACAATCTGTTGGTCAGCGCCGAGGAGGTCTCCAGCATTTATTATATTTTATTCCCAATAATTTTTTGGACAGCGCCGAGGAGGTCTCCAGCATTTATTATATCTTATTCTATTCCCAACAATCTGTTGGTCAGGTCCGAGGAAATATCTATCAATTATTATCAAAAAAGTATTCCTCCGGGAAGTAAAACTTGTATTCCTCCGGGAAGTAAAGCTACTTGTATTCCTCCGGGAAGTAAAGCTACTTGTATTGTATTCCTCCGGGAAGTAAAGCTACTTGTATTCCTCCGGGAAGTAAAGCTACTTGTATTCCTCCGGGAAGTATAGCTACTTGTATTCCTACGGGAAGTAAAACTATGTATTCCTCCGGGAAGTAAAGCTACTTGTATTCCTCCGGGAAGTAAAACTTGTATGCTTCCGGGAAGTAAAACTTGTATTCCTAAAAATGCAAACTTATGTTGGTTAGGAAGTAAATCTATTCCCAAAAATGTCAACGCAGGTTGGTCGGAAATAAAAAGTTGTCAACTATAGTTGGTCGGAAACATTTTACGAGTATGTGAAAGCGATCAAGCAAAAAGCATTCAAAGATCATATTCCACACTTGGGGGCTCTATTAAAAATCCAGTTGTTCATTCGGTGGAACATTCTCATAACATCATGCAGTCGAGCATCAAATTCAACTCCACAAACTCACACGGTCGAGGCCCCGACTAATTATCATTCAGAAGTTATTTTTCTTACTCAGGAGCTAATTTTTCTTATGAAGTTCAGGAGGCATATTCAGGAGTTATTATGCACATGCTATTGAAGTTCAGGAGGCTATTGAAGTTCAGGAGGCATACTCAGGAGTTATTATGCACATGCTATTGAAGTTCAGGAGGCATATTGAAGTTCAGGAGGCATTCAGAAGTTCAGGAGGCATATTCAGGAGTTATTATGCACATACTATTGAAGTTCAGAAGTCAAATTTAGCATCTACAGCACTGAGATCTTTACTACTACTGCCCGACCAACATTGAAGAAGAAGTTGTATGAAAATGTTTCGAAGTCCACCACTAGCTTGGTACTAATCAGATTGAAGAGTTGGGTTCAAAAGCTAGTATGTTACTCGACAAAGTATTCATAGGAGCATAAATCAGAAGAATCAAGCACGTGAAGTTAGCACTCATTTGCTCGGCACGGGAGGCAGTTGGTCGGCTAGCAAACCAATCAACATACTTGAAGATTATGACAAGCTAGAAGCTGCATACTATGGCATGGATGCATCCAAATTCCCAGGGGTGATACATAGCACACGGATTTCCTCAAAAGAAAGTTTAGCAACCATCGATCAGCCTGCATCATATGTCGTCCAGGAGATAATGCACTTTATGTTGAACAAATCAAGAAGGTAGATCAAGAATTTCACGAGCACCGAGCAACACTGCAGAATAAATACTCCATCCTTTCAAGTAAACCATCAAGCATGGAGCATTGGGGGCTTCGGTTAACGTAAAAATTCTCCATCTATGAGGACTAATCAGAAAAGGACACATGTCATCCTACGTGGCAATATTAGACACCCGAGGAGAGTTGGTCGGCATCCGAGGAGAGTTGGTCGGCACCCGAGGAGTGTTCGTCGGCACCCGAGGAGAGTTGGTCAGTACCCGAGGAGAATTAGTCGGCACCCGAGGAGAGTTGGTCGGCACCCGAGGAGTGTTAGTCGGTACCTGAGGAGAGTTGGTCGGCATATCAACCAAGAAGATCAAAGGATAACTATGCATTTAATGTGCATTAATGAAGATGGCAGCGCATTTAATGAGCCTTAATTTACATTTATACTGTATTAATAGATGACAACACATAGCATACCAAGCAATTCAACAATTAGATTCATTGAATGTAGACATAAATGTCTACATACAATGAATCTCTTTATCTCCCATCACTATAAATACATGTATCCCCTTAGCAAAAAGGAGAGCCCGAAAGGGATCCGGGGGAACCTAGAAACCCCATACACAAGATACACATCCTTTCTCTCTCTACCACATTGTGCTATTGTAAACCCTGGGAATAAAATAAAAGTGGACGTAGGCTTTTCCTTATAGTCGAACCACTTTAAAAATCTTCGTCTCTTATGTGCTTGATTGGATTGCTTTCATCTATTTATCTGTGATCATAAAAATGGGATTCGGTCCAGTTTTTTGCATCAACTACGAGTTAAAGAAAAAACTAGTGGTCACACCTATTTTGGCATTAATCAAGGATGGGGAGTGTTGATGTAAAAAATTAGATTATATCTAATTATTTAATCACAGATAAAATAAATGAGATAAAGAAGTTTTAAAGTGGTTCAGCCTTATAAGAATGGCTTACGTCCACTGTTTCTGTTATTGATGACTGTTTGAGAATTCTCGATTACAAGTTCAATCAAGAAATTCCGGTCCCCTCTCAATGAGGGTAATACAATGTATTTATATCCCTGAGGTTGTAATGTGGAAGGGTAATACATTAAATGTTGTACATGTGAAAGGGTAATGTATTAAATTCCCCTTAAGTGTATACATCTGAATGATAAGCATTTAATGAATAGTCAAACTGTTGGTCATCCTGCTATTAATGCTTTGTTCGAGGTGCAGCTCGGACCGCCTAAGCTGCTCGGACCGCCTAAGTTCCTCGGTACTCAAAAGTTCCTCTGAGAGTTCTTGTAAGTCGGAGCGTCTGAGTTGGTCGGGGAAGCAGTGTTCCTCGTTGTAGCATGGTTACTCGAAGCGCATGAGTTCCTCGGAAGTGTTTGTTATTGCCACTTAGATTGCCACGTGTCTTCACCCAATTGAGCCATGTCAGCAGACTAAATTTGGTATCAACAGAAGCCCCCAATGTTTTATAGTTCGAAATTTGAGGAGTGTGGAACATTCTTTCTCGATATATGGCGGTTTTGAATGGTTATCCTAAAATTTAGGAGTGTTTCCTTTGTATTTATTTTTCCTTTCAAATTTGTAGAATCAGGCTTTTTTGAATTTTTATAACCGCCTCGATCTCCACGCACTTTTTAACCTTCTAGCCGCCGGTAGCGTAATCGTTTCTTTTTGTAATCATTAACTTTACCATTTCCCAAGGCAAAGTATTTAAACGCTGCAGAAAATCCTATCGTCTTCTACTTTTTCAAATTTGTATCTTCAAGTTTTCCATCGTCTCTTTCTCTCCTATGCACTCATCTCTTCCATCGTTCGTTGTTAACAGATCCATTCTTTTTCTGCAAGATCTTCTTCCTTCTTATTCATTTCCTTTATTCATCATGGTTTACCTTGTTGAATCTCTTGATAAATTTCGTTCTGACTTTTCTATTCCTTCATGGGTTGTTCTGGAGGAACTTTCTGAACCTTCTGATTATTTCCGTTTGGCTGAGGGACATTGGTTCCCCAATCTCTTTGTTGTTGAGTGTGGATTTTCTTTTCCCCTAAACCCTCTATGTCTGAAATTCTGTCAATACTTTGGCATGGTTCCTGCAAGAATAGCCCCCAATACATGGAGAATATTTAATGGGGTTCATAGACTAAATCAAATTCATGGAACTCGCATAGGAATTCTAGAAATCATATTTTATTATAGATGGGTTGTTGGTGATAATACTTTTTATTTAAAAACTAGATTTTTAAATAGGGCTTTAGTGGTCAACCTCCCGGATGACAATAGGGACTATTTTGAGCACGGGGTTGTTATAAAAAATTGGCAACATGCTCCTTTATCTGGAGATGAAGTGTATCAGGGTCCCAGATACCCTCCCTATGGCAATGGGATAGGTTATTTTTATTTCATTTTATTTATCTTGAAATTATGATTCCTTTATGTTTGATAAAATGTGCCACTGATATTTTAATGTTTATTTGTTTGCAGTTGACAACAAAAGAAAGTGTCCAAAAGAGGCAGACGTTAATATAAGGCACTTAAAACTTATCTGGAGTTTGCATCAGACTGTTGCCGACGAGCATATTAGTTCAGCTTCATATCTTCTTCAGTACAAGAGTTACACAACTTCTTTTATTGCTCGTCTGGTGATAAGCGACGCAGAGCCAGTACCAGCTTCTACCAGTTCTTTGCCTGAGTCACACGTTCCTTTAAGTGAAAGGATGAAGAAAAGAATACCTCCCACCCTTTTCGAGAAACCTGTCTCTGGTGTTGGCGAGGCAAAAAGAAGTAAACATGATGTCCCAGAAGGGACAAAGAAGATTGATGCAGCCCCTCCAATTTCTCCTGCGAAGGTTGCCGAGAAGCCTTCAGTGGCCCCGAGCAAGGATGTTGCTCCAGGCGAGGTGATTGTCATATCACCGACCAAGAGTTCTTCCTTGGTCGAAACTATTCCTGTTCCTCCGAGGAGGCTGAAGAAGAGCTCCACGGTCAATTTGGTTGACACCGTCTCTCAGCCCTCGACTAGTGGAGTTCCCACTTTTATTCCCCCGAGCTCTGCTATGAGCTCGGTGAAGACTTGGATCATTCCCGAGATCCAAGGTATTGAAGAAAACCTTTCTCGAGACATGGTTACCTCATTGGCTACTCGCCATATTGCTTCTGTAAGTCTTATTGTTTTGAACTTTTCATCTTTCCCTTGCTATATCTGTCTCTGATTTGCTTTCATTTTCTTTTCACAATTGGTGAGCTGTTTTAACATAATTTTGAAGAAGGATGAAGCTATTAAAGCTTCAAGCTCCTCGTCTGGTGTAGAGGAAGCTTTGATGGTCTTGGGGCAATCTCTGAAAGATTCTCTCCAGAAATATGCTGATGATAAGGCTGCTTGGGAGAAGAAACTTTCTTCAACCGAGAAGCAGAAGGCTCAAGTTGTTGAAGTCTCCAAGGAGTTGGAGAAAAAATTAAATGATTTGGAGAAAAAGAATAAAGAGCTTGAAGGGAAGCTCAAGAATGTTGAGGAGTTTGAAGATAAACTCAAAGATGCTGAGGAAAAGTTGGGTTAGCTTCAGGAAGTAAGTTGGCAAAAGGAAGAAGCTGAGAATAAACTGAAGGCTGCTGAAAATCTTCTGTCCGAGAAGCTTTCCTCGGAGAAGTTAAAGAGGAAATTGGCTGTGAAGAAATCTTTCAGCGCTGGCTGGGATAAGGGGTGGAACAAAGGCTTGGCTGTCATGATGTCGCAAGTCGAATATGGCAACCTAAAATACTTTAGAGATGGGTGGGTCGCAGCTCTTCAGGAGATGAAGGTTGATGAAACTTCTGAACTCTTCCAGCGACACATCCTTGGTCCACCTCCAACTCCTAAAGACGAAGAAGAGGACGAAGATGCCTCTAAAGAGTCTTCCCTGGTGATGGGAGATCAAGTTTCTCATCCCCCAGCCATCCAGCCTACTAATGAGGAACTTCAGCAACTCGTTACTTCATCCGACCAACTGCCAGCGCTTCCCGAGCAACTCTTTGTTCCCTCCGAGCAACCTACCTCCTCGTCCCAGCCTCCCGAGAAAGTTTTAGGAGACAAGGAAAAGTTGTAGAGTTATTCGGGTTTCTTTCTATTTTATTTCTCTTTGTCAAATGTAAACCTGATCATGTAGCTCTGAACTTTATGATATAATAAAATTTGAACTTTTGTTTATGCTTATTGTCGTTTCTGCTCTTCATACTCTGTTGGTACTCTTATTGATTATTGCTTTTTCTTCTTCTACTAGTTTCTGGCCAGGATGGAATTATTGTCTTCTCATGATACAAAGTTTTTACAGCAATGTAATGAATATTTTAAGGCTGGTCACATAGATCTGAGTGCAGCACAAATCGTCGACATCCTCGGCCAAGATGCTTCGAAACAGGCAATTGAAGCTTACCAATATCTGAAGTGTCTGCTTGATCGTGCGGTAGCCAATAATGTAGCTTATTCTGATATGATTGAGGATCTCCAAGGCACTCTTGAAGACCTTCAACAACAATATAAGGAATCCACTGCCCTCTTGCACGAGGGGTACGAGAAGAAGTATCAGCAAATCGTTGCCGACAAGGGATACAAGAAGCGTTTTGCTGCTTACGATGTGAGGGAAAAAACTTTGAAAGCCGAGGTTGAAGAGCACAGGAAAATAGCCAAGTTGTTGGAGCAAGAAAATAACAACTTGCAAAAGAGAAGTATCTCAATTAAAATCTGTTGCCTCCACCTCGAATGCTTTGATCCCAGTTACTGACGAGGGATTCTCGTTCTTAGAGGTAGAGAATGCCAACCTGAGGGATGAGTTGGAGACCTTGAAAAGAGCTGGACCTTCTACATATTCTCTTGGACGAGCAAGAGCTCCTCAGGGACGAGCAAGAGCTGATCGGATTCCTGTCGAGGAACAGAGGACTCAATCTGCTTTAGAGAACCAGGCCTTCCAGCTGATGGCGAAGAATCAGGCATTGGCTGAGATGTCTAAGAAAATCAGAGACCTGGAAGAGCAGCTTTCTGCGTAGAAATCTATTTTGGAGAATAAAGAACTCTTCATCAAAAACCTCCACGAGCAGCTGGAAAGATTGACCTATCGATTTCACAAGCAGTCCAGGGAGTTCTGGATGGCTGGCTACAACAAGGATCTCTACCACTTGGACGACCGTATCCATAATGCAAATAATGAGGGCTACAAACAGGGATGGTTGAATGCCTTAGGTGTGCTGTAGCTCGAACAAGGTCATTACTTGTGGGATTACCATAATCCTGGGCTGCTCGACCTACACATGCCACCATTCAATCTTGATATGAGTTGGATCCCTGCTCGGGCCATCCCTCATTGTCTGATTTCCAAATACCTCGGTGATTACAATCTCCATTCAAATGTCGAGATATCTCATCCCGAGCACCTCCTAGATCGACCGTCCGTGATGAATGTCAGGATGTTAAAAGATCTTAACTTCATAAATTCTCCTCTCGCTTTAAACGATCCACCTGCTGGCGAGGAACCTGTTTCAAAAGCAGAGGGGAAGAAATCAATAGAATAGGAGTATTGATGTAATAAATTTGTATTTCATTCCTGATGTATTTTGTTCTACATTTAATGAAATAATTTTATTTGCAAATCTTGACTGCTATTGTTTTGTGACACTTTACATCTGTGCATGTGTATCTGTTTAAAAGATAACAATATTGTGCAATTTGTCGATCAACTTATTGTCGAGTAATTTGAATTTGTGGTAGTCATTTGGAAAAAATGATGTTTTGTTTCTCAACCAACTTAGTAATAATCAAAAATTCTGCTCGATCACTTTCTCGTATTCATAAAATGTTTCCGACCAACCAAGGTCGGTAAATTTTCCTTCTCGACCAACTACATTTAGTGGGTTTTTATCCCCGACCAGCCATAGTTAGTGGATTTTTCCTTTACGAGGAGCTTTGGCACTTTCTGGAATAATTTTACCTCCCGACCAACTTTAGTTGGCGTTTTCGAGAATATATTTACTTCCTAAGCAACATAAGTTGGCGTTTTTAGGAATATATAGTTTTACTTCCCATAGGAATACATTGTTTTACTTCCCGGAGGAATACATTTACTTCCTAACCAACATAAGTTGGCATTTTTAGGAATACATAGTTTTACTTCCCGTAGGAATACATTGTTTTACTTTCCGGAGGAATACATTTACTTCCTAACCAACATATGTTGGAATTTTTAGGAATACATAGTTTTACTTCCCGGAGGAATACATTTACTTCCTAACCAACATAAGTTGGCATTTTTAGGAAAACAAAGTTTTACTTCCCGGAGGAATACATTGTTTTACTTCCCGGAGGAATACATTTACTTCCTAACCAACATAAGTTGGCATTTTTAGG
The DNA here is from genome assembly GCA_949130495.1 of Sambucus nigra. Taxonomy (NCBI): domain Eukaryota; kingdom Viridiplantae; phylum Streptophyta; class Magnoliopsida; order Dipsacales; family Adoxaceae; genus Sambucus; species Sambucus nigra. The sequence goes on along the minus strand of OX422217.1, from coordinate 327,937,756 downwards.
AATACATAGTTTTACTTCCCGGAGGAATACATAGTTTTACTTCCCGGAGGAATACATTTGTTTCTCGACCGAGAAGAGATTTGAGTAATTCGAGTTTTGTCGAGTAGTGTGTAACACTAGTATTCCCCGAAAACTTTCAATAAAAGGAGAGAATTTGGTAGAATATCTTCATTTTATTCATACTGACGGAACTGCGTTACATGAGAACATACATCACTGATAATACTTACGCAGGTGCTCTGCGTTCCATGCATTCTTAAACTCCTCCCCCTCTAAAGTTGTTATTCGGTAGGTTCCTGGTCGAATAACTTCTGTAACTCGGTATGGTCCATGCCAGTTTGCCTCCAATTTGTTGTGATTTTGAATCACTTTCTTTAACACATAGTCTCCTTCTTTCAGGTCTCACTTCTTCACCCTCTTATTATAGAACAAAGTTGTTCGTTGTTGGTATGCAACATTCCTGATGGCTGCTTCTTCTCTAACTTCCTCGAGCATGTCTAAATCCAATCTTCTCATCAAGTCGTTGACAAGGGAATTGAAATTCAATACCCTGTGTGTTGGGAGGCCCAACTCGACAGGTATAACAGTTTCACTTCCAAACTCTAGTATATATGGTGATTCTCCAATTGCTGATCGGGGAGTAGTACGATAAGCCCACAGTACTGACTGTAACTCGTTGATCCAATTTGCTTTTGCGTCACTTAGTCTTTTCTTCAAGACATTTAGCAGTGTTATGTTCATCACTTCAGTTTGTTCGTTGCTTTGGGGATGTCCTGGTGCCGAGTGGATCTTCAAGATATTGGACTGATGGCAATAGGCAGCGAACTCCTCGTTGTCAAATTGTGTTCCATGGTCTGTGATGAAGTCATGAGGAAGACCATATCGACAAATGATGTTCTTCCAAATAAATTGGTACACCTTGTCGTACGTCATATCAATAAGAGGCTCAGCTTCAACCCATTTAGTAAAATAATCTACAGCGACCACGAGATACTTAAACCTTCCCCTGTTCGTCGACAGTGGCCCAACCAAATCTATTCCCCATATGGAAAATGGCCAAGGGGAAGTAATGGGTGTCAATAATGCTTGAGGAGTTCTCCGTATGGAGGAGAAGCGCTAAAACTTGTCACATTTCCTAGCATAGGCTATGCAATCAGCCCTCATCATCGGCCAGTAGTATTCTTGCGTCATCACCCTTTGCAAAAGAGTCTGACCTGCTACATTGGCTCCGCGGGACCCTTCATGGACTTCTTCAATTACATCTTTCACCTCGGTGGGATGCACACATCTCTACAAACCTGCTATAAGTCCTCATCGGTATAGAATACCGTTGGTCAGTACATAACGAGCAGCTTTAAACTTTAGTTTTTTGGCTGTAAGTTTGTCAGTTGGTAATTCCCTTTTCTCAATATATGTCATGATGGGATCCATCCATGATGATCCTAAATCAAGGGTAATAAAGTTCATCGTCAGATCTTCATCTATACTCCGACCACCTAAAACTTCAATTAGGATTGTTCTTCGTAGCTCGGTACGAGTAGCTGATACTAATCGAGCTAGGGCGTCTGCTCTCGCATTCTCCATTCTTGGTATTCTGACCAGCTGAATAGCAGCAAATTCTGATACCAACTCCTTCACCTTTGCATGATACTTGATCATTAATTCTCCTTTGGCTGCATATATTCCCAACATTTGATTTATGATCAATTGAGAAACACTGAAGACAATAACCTGCTACGCCTCCATAATTTTTGCCAAATTAAGACCTGCAATCATGGCCTTATACTCAGACTCATTATTGGAAGCTTTGAATTGAAAACATAGGGCGTATTCCATGTCGATCTCGTCCGGGCTTCTCAAAACTATCCCTGCGCCACATCCTGTAGTACAAGATGAACCATCCACATACAGACTCCATATAGGTAACTCGTCTTCAAATTTATGATCTGACAGAGTTCCTCGGTGAAATATTTATTGCTTCCTTTCATCCTCCCCTGATATTTCTTGCTCTTCGTCGATCATCTCTTCTCGCCCTTTTACCAACCTAAGTTGGTCTGGGCTCGAATTTGATGATCCTGTAACATCCACAGGTTGATCAGCGAGCAACTTTTGCTCCTCGAGGGTATCAGGATAGGTGAACTCTGCTATAAAATCTGCTACAGCTTGCCCTTTTAGCGACGATCTGGGTTCATAAACTATATCATATTCACCAAGTTCTATTGCCCAGCACATCAATCTTCCTGACTTTTCTGGTTTGTGAAGGGCTTGCCTCAATGGCATATCAGTATATACTACTATGGTATGAGCTTGAAAGTATGGCTTCATTCTTCTACTTGCCTCGATCAATGCTAGTGCCAATTTTTCCAGCTTTGGATATCTGATCTCTACTCCTCGGAAGGCCTTACTTGTGTAGTAGATCAGTTTTTGTACTCCATTCTCCATTCTTATCAATGCCGAACTGACTGCATTCTCGGACACTGCTAGATACAAGTATAATTTTTCTCCCATCACTGGCCTGGATAGCAGTGGAGGTTCTCCCAAGTATTTCTTCAAGTCTTGAAAAGCCTTCTCACATTCATCATTCCACTCAAAAGTCTTTCGGAGTGTTTTGAAGAATGGGAGACATCGATCAGTTGCTCGTGATACAAATCTGTTGAGTGCTGCTACTCATCCTGTAAGACTTTGCACCTCTTTCTTCGTCGTTGGAGATCGCAGCCCTAATAGAGCTTTGATCTTTTCAGGATTTGCCTCAATGCCTCGTTGATTGACAATGTACCCGAGAAACATGCCTTCTCGTACTCCAAATATGCACTTCGTCGGGTTCAGCTTCATTTGATATTTATCCAGTTGATCAAAAGTCTGACTTAAGTCAACTAGATGATCGGCAGCTTTTTTGCTCTTTTTCAGCATATCGTCAACATAAACTTCCATATTGCAACTGATTTGTTCATCAAAGACCTTGTTCATCAGCCGCTGATATGTCTCACCTGCATTTTTCAAACCAAAAGGCATAACATTATAACAATACGTTCCCCTAGGGGTAATGAAAGAAGTACTCTCCCCGTCTTCAGGTTTCATTTTAATCTGATTGTAACCAGAATAAGCATCCATGAAGCTCAGCAGCTCGTGTCCCGAGGTAGCATCCACTAGTTGATCAATTCGGGGCAGCAGAAAATGATCCTTTGGGCATGCTTTGTTGAGGTCGGTGAAGTCTACACACATACTCCATTTGTTGTTCTTATTTTTCACCATCACCACATTTTCTAACCAGTGAGGATATTTAACATCTTCAATAAAACAAGCTTTCTGGAGCTTCTCAACTTCCTCCTGTATAGCTTGATTCTTCTCGGGACTGAATATTCTTCTTCTCTGCTTCACAGGCTTGATCTCTTTATTCACATTGAGTTCGTGACATAAGAATTTTGGGTCTATCCCAGGCATATCCTCATGACTCCACGCAAAAGTTTGCTTTCTGCTTATTAGGAAAGTTGTCAATTCCTATTTTAGTGAGGCTTTCAACGACGAGCCTACTTGAGTAGTTCTTTCAGGGTGTTCGTCGTCCAGGATGATGTTTTCAGTAGCTTCCACCACTTGACCCTTCACGAGTTGCGACTCATCTCTAGGATCCAATGTTTCAATTTCTGCACCTTCATCCACTTGATAGGTGGTGGTATTTTTCCTTGATTCCTCCAGTTCCTCTTGCTCGGCGGATGAATAATATCATTCCCGAGCTACTTTCTGATCACCTTTCACAACTCCTACTCCAGAATTTATTGGAAATTTTAGGCACTGATGTACCGTAGATGGTACAGCCTCGAACTTCTTTAATCCTACTCTTCCCATGATGATATTGTATGATTATTGAACATTCTTATCCATCACGAAAAAGCGTATTCTTTATGTTCGACAAGCAGGCCACGTACCAATGAATATATCCAACTTGATCGTCCCAAGTGGAAATACTTTCTCACCAGTAAAACCGAGGAGGGGTCTATGATAAGGCTCCAGTTGAGATAGATTTAGATTTAAACTGTCGAAGCACGAGTAAAACATGATGTCTGCCGAGCTACCATTATCGACCAGTACTCTTGAAATTATTACCTCCTTCATCCTCATTTTGATCACCAATGGGTCATCATGAGGATATAGAACACATGTGAGGTCATTCTTTGAGAAACCAATGACCAATTTCTCTTTGTTCACCTTTCTCGGGCGATCCTCCTCAGCTATATTTATTTGTTGAATATATGAGCAAGCTTGAGCCTCACAGAGGTAAGCTTTTCTCTCGGCAGTAAGGTCTCCTCCTCTTGCATCTCCACCTGTAATAACATTACAATCAAATGACCCAAAGCGTATTGAAAATACCTCACGTTCTGATTGCCTTGGTCTCTTGGGAAGATCGGGGTCGTCTTCTGGATCAACTTTATGGTCTCTCTTCTTGTTCTCCTCTGCTCGATGAGGAGATATAGACCTCTCTCTTGCTCGGTCGTTTTTTCTTCTATCATTCCTCCGATCAACATACTTTGCCAGTTTTCCTCATCTGATGAGTGTTTCAATCTCATTCTGAAGAGCTATGCAATTTTTAGTCATATGGCCATGATCTTTGTGAAACTCGCAATATTTTGCCTTATTTCTCCTTTCGGGGTCTGCCTTTATTTTCTCTGGCCAATTTAATTCCTCGTTGTTCTTGATTTCTTCTAGAACGTGGTTGATGTCTTTCTTCAAAGGAGTATAATTATCAAATTTCTTCAATACTTCCCATGTCGACCTTGTTCTTGAATGTTTGTCATTACCATTGTTCTTATGATCTTTCTTTTTAGCTTTATCACCTTCCACCTTGGTTTCTTTGGCATCCATATTCTTCTTCGCAGCCATAGACTCCTCGGCATTCATGATCTTGGCCTCTTTTCCCATCAAATCTGACATGGTTCTAGGTGGATCTTTGGCCAAAGTGTAGTACAACTTGTTGGGCAGTAGTCCACTCATCAAGGCGGTAATCACTGTCTTTTCCTCATAATCAATGACTTCGAGCTTCTTGTTATTAAAATGAGTTATATAATCTCTGGTACTTTCACCAGCTTTTTGTCTAACACTTGAGAAATGCGCTACTCGTTTAACTGGCTTTGCCCCAAAATAGAAATTCCCAATGAATAACTCGGCCAGTTGAAGAGAAGTTGAAATCTTACCTCGAGGAAGATTATTATACAACATTTGAGCAGATACGGTAAGAGTTCCCGAGAATGCTCTGCATCTCATCTCATCTGGAACAGCATAGATGTCGGCTGCAGCTTGGTATTGTTCTATATGAAGGACAGGGTCTGTCTTTCCATCATATTTGGGGGTTACAACAGGGGCTTTGAACTTTGATGGTGTTGGAAAATCTACAATGGCCTGGACAAAAGGTGTTCCTCGAACAAAAGTTTGTTGTAGAGGGTTCTTGGACTTATCCATTTCCCTTAATCTATCCTCCAGCCTTTGAATAGATCCTTTTCATGAATCATTTCCTTCCTCGGCCCTGTCGGTTCGAGCAACCGATCGCGTTGATGTGGCTTCCTGGGATCTATCTTGACGAGCAGCTGGTCGCGACTGGGCGGATCCTTCCCTTAAATCTGATGGTCGTCAAAAACTCCTTGATGCGGCTCTAGGAGGACTTTTGCTCCTCCTAGGACCTAATCGATCAAAAGGTGATACCCTTCTTAACCTCTTTAGTGCACTAGTCCTTTCTGGAGAGAGAGTGATACGTTGTTCAGTATCTGTGGCCCGCACTGACGAAGTTCATCCAGGTTGATAAGAAAAATCTTCAGATTCCTCAGTACGATATGAATCAGTACGCCTAGTACGTGAAGAAGGTAAACGGGTATTTCTTTGAATACTTCGCAGTCCTGAATGGGTTAGTGCACCGCCATGGAGGGTTTGTAGGAGTTGTCGCATCGTTTCTTGCATGACTGTCTGGCCCTGGGACAGATTTGTCATTATTCCAGCCATATCTGGCATATTAGGTGGAGCAAATGGATTTGGAGGGCTTCCAGCATTTCGATTGCTGGATTATGGAATATCATCCATTTGTGATGAATTATTTTCGATGAAAAACGATATTACCAGTCGTTTCCCATAAACGGCGCCAATCTGTTGATGTAAAAAATTAGATTATATCTTATTATTTAATCACAGATAAAATAAATGAGACAAAGAAGTTTTAAAGTGGTTCAGCCTTATAAGAATGGCTTACGTCCACTATTTCTGTTATTGATGACTGTTTGGGAATTCTCGATTACAAGTTCAATCAATAAATTCCGGTCCCCTCTCAATGAGGGTAATACAATGTATTTATAGCCCTGAGGCTGTAATGTGGAAGGGTAATACATTAAATGTTGTACATGTGAAAGGGTAATGTATTAAATGCCCCTTAAGTGTATACATCTGAATGATAAGCATTTAATGAACAGTCAAACTGTTGGTCATCCTGCTATTAATGCTTTGTTCGAGGTAAAGCTCGGACCGCCTAAGCTGCTCGAACCGCCTAAGTTCCTCAGTACTCAAAAGTTCCTCGGAGAGTTCTTGTAAGTCGGAGCGTCTGAGTTGATCGGGGAAGCAGTGTTCCTCGTTGTAGCATGGTTCCTCGGAGCGCATGAGTTCCTCGGAAGTGTTTGTTGTTGCCACGTAGATTTCCACGTGTCTTCACCCAATTAAGCCATGTCATCAGACTAAATTTGGTATCAATAGGGAGGCTATGTGATCTATAGTGATGCTTCAAGACGCGACCTTGGATGTGTGTTGATGAAAAATGGAAAGGTCATAGCATATGACTCTATATAACTGAGACCACATGAAAATAGCTACCCTAACCATGACCTAGAGTTAGCGGTAGTAGTTTTTGCCTTTAAAATCTAGAGACATTATTTATATGGGGAGGCTTGAGAAATATTCACAGATCATAAGAGTTTAACCTACATTTTCACCCAAAGATATTTGAGTATGAGGCAAACGGGATGGTTCGAACTAATCAAAGACTATGATTTTACGATTAAGTATCACCCTGTAAAGGCTAATGTCGTTATCGATGCCCCCAGTTAAAGAGGTTCCCTTAGTGCTTTGAGGATTATAAACTAGGATAACGTCTTAAAATACTTGAAGACTATGAGAATTGAGATCATAGGCCACAAATTATGTGGGAAATTATGTGCCCTTACTGTTGAACCAGAGTTAATTGAAATAATAAGGGTCGCGCAGGGGGCAAACCCTCATCTCTGGAAGATTTGAAGACAAGTAAAAAGAGGAGAGAACTCAATCTTTAAAGTGGATGACAGCAGAGTATTACACTTTAGTACGAGGATTTATGTGCCACAGAGTGATGAAATCAAGGCCGAGGTGTTTAAAAGAGGTCATTCCTCACCCTCTGCAATTCACCCCGAAAGCACTATAAGTATCAAGACTTGAATAAAAACTATTGGTGGCCTAATATGACGAAAGAGGTCGCAATTTTTACTGCAAAATTCCTAGTATGTGTAATACCCCGTATTTTTAATGATTTTTAAAATAGGGATTAATTAAATGGAAAATGGAAAATTAATCCGGATTAAAATAAATATTAATTAGAGAGATAAGGGTTAATATTTATTTATGTTGAATATTATTTAGTGAATGAGTAGTAATAATAATAATAATAATAATAATAATAATAATAATAATAATAATAATAATAATAATAATAATAATAATAATAATAATAATAATAATAATAATAATAATAATAATAATAATAATAATAATAATAATAATAATAATAATAATAAGGGAACATTATAATTGTCGCGAGTGAGAAATACGACAATTATAGTAAATTTAGTCAGGACGCGCGTGTCGGTCGTGTCAGGACTTAATATTTTGAGATAAAAGGTAAATTATTAATGGATCATTGAAATGGTTGTTTCGAGTGCGCCAATGTGTTCATAAGGGTCAAAATAGTCAGAAAAGTGTACTCTGGGGGTTTAGTTTGGGTCCTGGGGAAATTTTAGGGCAAACTGACAATCCGGGAGGGTATTTTGGTCATTCGTATTTTTGAGGAATATAGACCTACGAATTTAGGAGATCTATATCAGCTAATCGGTTATGTATCATAGGGTTAGAAACTACTAGTAGAAAATAGGCAATTAGAGGAGGAAGGAAAGGTACTCTCCAAGGCTAGAACCACCATTATTTCATCGTTTGCACCACCAAAACAACTGTTGCGTAGACCAGATGGAGAGAATCTCAACCATACCATTCTTCTTCAAGGGATCAGGGCCGAATCCATTCGGCTCCCCAGATTTCGCCAGTTTTTCCCTTCTTGTTTAGGACTTGTGGGAACGATCAGGATTCACTTGCCAGATTCAATTTTAAATATAAAGAGGATTATATTTAAGTACCAGTATGCCAAGGTTGGGCTTTAGCCATGTGTGACCATCCCCCGATCCTCACGGTGGGCGGGCGGTGTGAGGGAGGATCCTAGGTCCCGCGCGTCCCTCTCGGGAGAGCTTCGGTCGGCATCATTTGGGTGAGGTATAAAAATGTAGAGAGATTAGAGTCGCCAGTCTATTTTACTCAAAACAGACAAAAGAAAAGGGGAAGCCATCCCGAAGGATAACATCCAAAGACATACTGATGCATACGAAACCAAAATGATTCAAAAAGGGTCCGGAGGCTAAGTTACGAAATGGGAAGGTGTTCGGTACCCATTCTGCCCTTTCTGTCTCTCATGGTTTTTTTTATTTTCCTTTATTTTCCCCATAATATGTGTGCATGTGTATATATAGTGGATATAGGAATCATCGACTTGTACCATGGAAGAGGTAAAGCGAGTCATCCATAGGAAGCTATAAAAATAATATTAAAAATAGGATTTATGAGATTATCCTTACGTTGACCATTATGATGGAACGATAACGCATGTGGAATAATACGCCACTAAGAACAGATATATGTATATATATAATATAAGAGAACAGAGTTTAGAGAAAAAGTAAAAATAGGACTCGAGTCTCGGGTTTTACCCCGAGACGCGTACGTAGCCTATAGAGGCATCAAAGTACACGTAGTTCGCATCCAAAACGAGGGGTGGGGTTTATCCCATAAATCCAACTGGAGGATTCTCTTATTTTTTTTTTGTGTGTGTGTGTGTAGAAAAAGTGTTTTAATTGTGAGAAAAGTGAAAGAAAAGTATGAGAATTTCCGTTTGGAATTTATGAGCTCTTTTTCTTGTTTTTTGGGTTTTTATTTATATGAAAATAAGAGATGTGAAATAATACTAAATAGAAAGTATATTAGGATGTGTGAGATGAGATAATGTAAGTGCTAAGTAATAAAACAAGTTATTGCGAATTTATTAGAATTTAAGGAGAGAATTGAGAAAATTGAACCTTCTTGAAGATCTTGAGCTTGATCTTGAATGTTGGAGAGCAGCCCTTGCACTTGGATGATGATGGAGGGTAGTGAATTCACCAAGTTTGATGAAAAGGATGATGAAAAGTGAAGGTTGGAAAGGGATTTGGGTGTGGAAATCACGCTGACTTCGAGAGAGGCTTTCAGGATTTGCTGAGAGTGATATCTATCAGATCTGGGCTCCTCTTGCAAGTGAGGTCAGGCCTCCTTTTTATAGGCCCAGGGAATTAACGATCGGCATAGCCCTGTTCCTGCCAATTGGCAGGTGCGTTTAGGCACACTACCGATAGATAGGGTCTGGGACCTACCGTTTGGCAGTGTCTTTCAGGCCTTTTCGGAAAATCGGCCGCAGAATGCAAAACGTTGATCCCAATCGTGAATGAGGCAGGCTGTTAGAAAGGTAATTCAGATACCTTCAAAAGTTCTTTGGACCGTTCCCGGGTTCGGGAGTTGACTTTGGGTTAAATGTGGCTCGGAAGCATTCGTCGGTCCATTGAACGGGGAATCTTCGGACGCAAACGGATCGTTCATCCGCATGGTAAGTCCGAATCACGCAGGGGGTGGACCGTTTGAAAGGTTAGGAGATGTACTTCGACATTCCAAAGAGTTTTATCCAGTTCGGGGAGTTAATTTTGGTCAACCGGTCTCGAGAAGTATTCGGTGACCTTTCAGAATAAAATGGATCGTTCGTCTGTACCGTAAGTCAGAATCACGCGTGGAGCAATTTGTTGGAAAGGAGTTTCAGTTCCCCTTGAAGATTCATTCAATCTTGGTCGAGTTGTAGAGTTGACTTAGGTTAAATAGAGCCCTGGAGAATCCGATGGCCTCCTGATTGAGTTTCGGGGGAAAACGGGTCATTCGTGTGCATGGTAAGTAAGAATTGCACACGTGATGGACCATTGGAAAGGGGTTTCAGTGCCCTTTGAAGATTCATTTAGTCTCAGTCGAGCTGAAGACTTTAAATTTTGGTCAAACGGAGCCTGGGAGTGCCCTATGGCTTCTAGGTCAGTACACGGGGTATGACATGGGTTTATAGTGATGAAGGGAGGTGTTAGGGACCTAAGGAGAGTTTAGGGAGTAACAGAATGGGATGTCTACAGAGCCCCTCGACGAGTGAGTTTGGAATAAACGATAGCCGTCGAATAGACACCGCATGATGCTTTTGAGGGAGGATGACCAATTCAGAGGATCGAGGACGATTCTGAGGACCTAAGGGAGAGAGGATGACAAATTCAAAGGGTCGAGGTTGATTCTGAGGACCTACAGAGTGTACTAGGGATAACAAGTTTTATGGGTAGAAGTCGATTCTGCGGACTTAAGTTGAGATGACCAATTTTACGGGTCGAAACCAATTCTGCGGGTCGAAGCCAATTCTGCGGGCTTAAGTATGAGATGGCCAATTTTGCGAGTCAAAGCCAATTATGAGGGCTTAAGGATGAGATGACCAATTATGTGGGTCAAAGCCAATTTTGAGGGCTTAAGGTGGAGGTGACCAATTCTGCAGGTCAAAGCCAATTCTGCGGGTTTAAGTATGAGATGACCAATTCTGCGGGTCGAAGCCAATTCTGTGAACTAATGTAGAGATGAACAATTCTGTGGGTCAAAGCCAATTATGCAGGCTTAAGGTGGAGGTGACCAATTCTGTGGGTCGAAGCCAATTCTACGGGCTTAAGTATGAATGACCAATTCTACAGGTGAAAGCAAATTCTGCGGGCTTAAGTTGAGATGACCAATTATGCGGGTCGAAGCCAATTATATGGGCTTATGTAGAGATGACCTTGGGGAACTTTACTGGGGAGATTTATCTTGTCGTTTAATTTTGGGTTGGGGAGCCGAATGCTAGGGAAATCTTTTGCATCCTCTGAAGGAATAGCCAAAATTCAACTGGGGAGATTTAGGTGGCCCGAGGTTTGGATGTATTGCTTGGGGAAAATTGAGGCCTTTGGGGCATAGGGGGTGATCTTTAGAGATCCTCCGGGGATGTTGTCAGGAGGAGTTTTACTTGGTTTTTGAGAGTTTCGCTGGGGAAATAGGGGTTCTGCTTGAGGGAGTGCGAAATTTTCTGGTGGAAATGTTCTAAATCCTTCTTGGTATTTTTAGGAATTTTCTGAGAATTTTTCAGGGCTATCTGGTATTTTCTGGGAATTTTTGTACGAAATTAAAAGGGGGGTGCCAATCGGCATGGTTCAGAGGGTGCCATTCGGCAGTGGCATGAATTTTTGGACTGCCTCGGGAAGGTAAGGGGTCAGTGCCGATCAGTGGGTGGGGGTAAATGTCGATATCTATTTGAAGAACATGCGTACCCACGGGACGACGGGGCTTAAGGATGTCTGGGAGCATCTTCCATCTGTGGTGCGTTGGATGGTATCTTAAGCGGGTTTTGGGAGGTTAGCATCTACGCTGGATGAGACGCCTCGGTCGACAGCGATCTTATGCGCTTTGGGGGAGAAATGGTGAGATACTACCCACACCTTCTATTTTGGTTTTAGGGAGATGACCGTGACTCCTATGGACATGCAGCAGCTGCTGGGGCTGGATTTCGATGGGGAGAAAATAGAGGTGGATTGATCTCTGTGGGTGAGGCCGGATGCAATGAGAGCGGCGCTCGGTGATGTATGGAGGATAGTTTCTGGGGATTCCATCTGGCTGTCCTTGCTGAAGGATGTCTTGCTGAGTAGGGTGGTTGATGTGGAGGACGGTCTGCAAGTGAGGCATATGGCCCGATTGTTCATATTGTTGATGCTGGGAGGTTTCATGGTGGCGTCAAGTGGTGACGTCATCCATTTGTGGTTCTTACCGTATTTGAGGATGTTTTCGAACATCCCTCTCTATGATTGGGGGAGTCTGACTTTGGCGACCCTCTATTTTTCTTTGGATGCATTCAGTCGGTGCTGCCGGTAAACTTTTACTGGAGCCACATATCTCCTTGAGGTATCCTTTAATTTTGTGCATTTTCCTTTCATGCATTCGCCCTTTGAGCCCTTTCGAGCATTTTACTTTCATGGACGACATATTGCGAAGGAGGAGGTGGTTGTTCCACCTGCGCAGCCTCCTACGTCTATGAGGCGGGAGCAGCTATTGCCGGAGGATACAAGGATCGTGATGATGATCGGTGAGTCCTACTTGTTGTATACTGATACAGCCATGCCATTTGACTATATGGACTTTGTGACGAGTTGGTTGATGGTGCCCATTATATATGATGCCTTGCCTTTCCCTCCTACGGGTTCGAGTCGGGCGGTGGGGTCTTCCAACAGCGGCGGTGGTCCGTCGGCATCTGTGGCGGCGACGACTTCAGAGGTCCCCTTCGTGCGATTACATACCCCTTCATATGACATTCGGTGGGCTGATGGAGGGATGGTGCCTATATTTCACCACCCTCATGTGATGGGTCTGGAGGAGTTGGGTTTGACAGAGGAGGTTCTTCGTCCTACGGTATACCTTCTTTTTTTTTGTTCCTTTTCTGTTTTGATCCCTCTTTGTTACTGATTTTTCCTTCTTCTTCCAGGAAGTCCGGGTGTCGACCACTTGGCTGAGGGACATTAGGGGATGGATATCTTCGGCGACTGCCAAATTCGGGATGTAGTCCCGGTTACTTCTTGATTGGTGTCGTTTGCTTCATCCAGGGAGGACTCAGGCTTGGGTAGTGGTGGTGTGTTATCTCACCATAGGGGAAAGAGAGCGCGTCGCAGGAGTGGAAGTTCTTACAGAGAGGGGTGAAGGGTAGGTGAGAAAGAGAGAAAATATGGGTTCGGGCTGAGTCCAGTTTGTTTTTTGCGTTTCTTTTATTTCCTGCAAAATTTGATGTAACACAGAAGAATATATATATATATATATATATATGCAATGCAATGGGATTTTTTTATTGTTAATGGTGAGTGAATGCATGCATATGCTCTTTTTACTTTACTGCTGAGATCGTAAAAAGAGACATTTTTGGAATTTTTTTTACGAAAAGTTTTTAAAATGGGAAATTATATAGGGGTGGAAGAGGATTTTTTTTTAAATTCTGTTGAGATTATCAATTTTATTTTTATTTGGTTTTTCAGATTTTGACACAAGAGGAGAAAGGAAAATTTCCAAAAATAGGTGGTTGTCGATCGATAAGACCCTTGTCCTGCCTATCAGCAGTCAAGTCAAGTCCCATCAATTCAAAGCATTTGATTAGTGTCGTCTTCAGCTTCTTGTACTTTGTGGGGTAGGATTCCCTCCTATTTGTGCAGGGGTTATGTCTTTTGTCAGGGTTTTTAAGTATAAAAGGGGTAAGGGTGGAGTGTTTTCATCACACCTTCACTTGTCTACTATTTTTTAGTCTTGCAAGATGGCTCTCCCTAATAGCATTGAGTTTGCTAACTACCTAGAAGCCTTGGAAGAAATGTTCTCTTATAATGTTGACTACAATGCTTTCAACATGCGTCGAGTCTCTTTGTGGCACAATCAGTCCATTGAGTGGAACATGCTGATGGCGGCCGTACAATTTTGGTATCCCGAAGACCATGTATTCTGCTTTGGGCTGGATGAAGTTTGTCCTACCTATGAGGAATTTTCTGCCATACTGGGGATAAATCCCAGTGTTGCTGCGGCTTTACCCAAATTTTCCCGTTCTCTCAGGGATTTACTAGTCGGGATTCTTCGCATTTCGCCTTCGACGGCCAGACCACTAGTTGTTGGGGGATTGATCTCCCTCCCAGCAGTGTTGCATTTCGTGCATTTACGAGAAGTAGGTGATGCTGGCTATGCTGGAGCCATTGCTCTAGGCCTAGTTTCAAAATTGCTGCTGGTGACTAGCAAACTGTTGGTGGATCCTCAACTTGCAGTAATTACTTCATGGATGTCATACCATCGCAATCCTACGGCGGTGATACTGGTGGAGACCCTGAATGGTCTGGATGCCTGGCGAGAAGGTCGTTCTGACTTTTGGCAGGGTAGCCTCGTGATGTTGTTCATGTGGTTATCTGAAAGACTCCTCCTAGTGACTCTTCCAGAATATAATTTGTCGGTTTTACCCAACTTCTTTTCGCATCACTTCTTCAGTGTTGGCCTGGATATTGAGAGCAAGGAGAATTGCCTTGTGGAGCATGGGGCTCAGAATTTGTACTGGTCAGTGCCTTGGTGGGGATAGTTGCTACCTGTTCTGGAGCTACGAAAATACCCGTATGTGAAGCTGGTTGGTCTCAAACAGACCTCTTTTTAATTCCCTTAGAGGCTTCTGTGCTAATTTGGATGGGCACAGGTCGTGCCAACTCAGACACTAAATTTCTCTTCGGTAGAGGATTTGACCGATCATTTGTGCCTGCAGCTTGGCTCTCTGTGGGAGAGTTGGCGTCCATCGACCCGTCCCTCTCAGTATGTTGGGAGAGTTTGGCATATCCCTGGGGATTATATGAAGTGGTTGTGGAGGAGATTAGTTAGCAAGATGTTGGCAGTGGAGACTGGACAAAGGTGGATTGTTTCTTTTAACACCATGGAAGGAGGTGTTGTGGTTTTTTCGAAGCTAGTTCGAGCTTATCGGTCCATGGAGTGACTGCAACACTCTGTTCAGGCAGGGGAAACTTGGGGACCCTAGGATACAGATGATGATGATGTAGCGGGCTCCTTTGGAAGCTGTGGATAGGACTCCTGGAGAGTTTATTGTGTAATGGGGGATAAATGTGGGGATTTTATTTGGCTTTTTTAGGAGGGTAGGGGGAAGGGAGTTATCCGTTCCTTTTCTTATATAATCTATACCGTAATTTCTTGTTAGTGAAATAAACAAGTTTCTGATTATCCAGTTGTGCCTTTCGATGAATTTTGTATTGTTTGAATTATCTATACCGATCGTTAAGGCATATATAATCCTTTTGTTCAAATATATGTTAGAATGAACTGTCGTTCTCGGAGGTAAGAAAAGAATAGTATTTTGTGAAAAATAAAGAGTTGTGCTCATGTAAGGTGTATAAGCTGCCTACGTACCTATGGGGTTTTGATATTTTACACTTTGTTTGAAAATGGTTATTTGCAGACGATCAGGCCCACATAGTTCTGGGCAAGGGGAAATGAAGAGATTTTTTTTTATTTTTTATTTTTTTATAGAATAGAAGGGAGACGATAAGAGTCGTAGCGTGCCGAGATTTCGGACTAGGGGTATAACTTCTTGAGACGGTCAAGGTTGACTGGACGAGCCATCTTTTCCCCATCTAAGTCAGTAAGCATGGCGGCACCGCCGGACAAAATCGTCTTGACAATGTAGGGGCCGCTCCAATTGGGCTTGAATTTCCCTCTGGGGTCCCAAATGGGTTCTACTATTTCTTTAAGGGCTAGGTCTCCTTCTCGGACACCGCGGTCCTTGACTCTCTTGTTAAATGATCGCGCTATTCGGCGATGGTACCCTTATATGTGGTATAGAGCTTTTAATTTCCTTTCGTCTAGGAGGGTCAGCTCGTCAAGACGGCTTTGGCACCAGTCTTCTTCACTGACCTTGCTTTAAAGCATGACGGAAACAAGGTTATTTCCAACTACACGGGTAGGACTGATTCCATGCCGTAGACTTAGAGAGTAAGGGGAGACCAGGATGTGGTGGCATGAGTACCGGGGTTTGGGTCAGATATTATTTGATTCGGTCAAAAGATTCTTGGAATGCCTCGTTCTAAACTTTAGTTGAATCCTTTCGGAGGAGTTTGAAGATAGGTTCGCATATGGAGGTTAATTGGCTGATGAACTGGCTAATGTATTGCAATTTCCCGTGGAAACCTCAAACTTCTTTCTCTATTCGGGGAGGTTGCATCTCAAGTATGGCTTTCAGCTTGGAGAGATCTGCTTCTATCCCCTTCTCACTGACCATGAATCCCAAGAGTTTTCCCTTTATAACGCCGAAGACGCATTTCTGTGGATTGAGTCTCATCTGATACTGTTGCAGCCATTCAAAGAACTTTTGGAGACCAGGAATATGATCTTCTCTAGTTTTGGACTTGATAATCATATCATCCACATAGACCTCAACTTCTTTGTGAATCAAATCATGCAGGATGGTTGTGGCAGCCCTTTGGTAGGTAGCCCCAGTGTTCTTGAGACCAAATGGTAGGGCTGGCAATTTTTGACACGATAACCCGTTTATGGTAATAACCCGAACGTGATCCGAACATGACACGATTCGCTTGTGTAGATTTAAGAGTACCCAAAATTTATAATAAAATCCAAATCATCGCGACCCAAAAATGACACGACTAACCCGAATTGCCACCCCTACCAAATGGCATGACAGTGTAGCGGAAGGTTCCCCATGGGGTGATGAACGCGGTCTTTTCTTGGTGGACTGGGTGCATTTTGATTTGGTTGTATCTGACAAACCCATCGACGAATGACTTAAGAGCATGACTGGTTTTATTGTCTACGATCATGTCAATATTGGGTAGTGGATAATCATCCTTTTGGAGAGGCTTTGTTCAAGTCCCGATAGTCTACACACATCCGAACTTTTCCTCTTAATTTTGGCACGAACACTATGTTGGCTATCCACGTAGGATATTCGATCACACAAATGAAGCATACGTTCAACTGTTTGACCACCTCTTTTTTTACCTTGAGCGATCATTCAATGCGGAGCTTTCTCAACTATTGTTTGACCGTCTTGTAATTTGGGAGAGTGGGAATCTCGTGCTAAGTTATTTCAGGATCAATGTCAGGCATATCGTCATAGGACCATGCAAAAACATCCACGAATTCCTTTATAAATTCTTCGAGTTGTGCACGCTCATGCTTGTTAAGGGTAGCCCCTATCCTAATCTCGTGCAGTCGGCTACTAGAACCAAGGTTAACAATAACAGTCTCTATTTCATTAATTTAAACACGGTTATATTTTTTTATTAACCTTATTTATATCAGTTAAGAATTGTTCATTTGCAAAATCATCATCATCATCAAAAGTTTAATTAGAATCCAAACAGTTAATGTAAGGCACAGAAAGATACTCAAAATCTTCGTTTATTTCATTGATAGGAAAAACAGCATTGGGAACCTCGTCAAAAGAGGACTCGATTACATTTGAACAAGGATAGACAACAGAAGAAGAAAAGGGGTAAACATTAGGATTAGGGGAGATTTTAGCAGGTAGAACTTGCGCAGCATGCCAGTTGAGGAGAGGTGTATCAGCATCTTTAATCTGGTGGGATGGATCCAGTGATGTAGTGCCTGAATGAACCATGCAGAGTGTCAGCCCGAGTGTCTGTAAGTTGAAGGAATCTTCGGAGTCATTTTCCTCAATCTCTTCGGTATCTTTGATGAGCGGTTGTACTTGGTGTTGGGAATCTCTGGGCCATGGGTAGCTGTCTTGGAAAAAGATCTCCATTCCAGGCTCATCTTCTTGTTTATATGGTCATACCATGGTTCAGGAAAGCCACAAAAAGGGAAGTCTTCGCCCTCTTTGATGAATCATCCATTCAAGGAGTCACCTGGGATAGTCTGGACGCAGTTTAGTCTTCTTTTTGGTCGAGACAGTCAGATCATTCCGAGCTCTTGTTATGACGGTTGATACCCCAAACCACATGGAGGGAAAGCCTTCTTTAGTTCAATGGGCTCAAGTATCCCTTGTTGTCTTTGTCCTATCCCTAGTTTGGGCATAAAGTGCGTGTTTTTGAACATCTTAATCACATTGACGTTTCCATGAGGGTCATATTTTGGACAAAACCTTTCTTTAAAGTTGTCCCTTACCGGAAGTAAAAGTGGTTTAACTCTAAATCCTGATAGGAGCATATCATTTGACCCATGTTGTATCTCAAGGATTGGACTGCTGGTACATGCACCATCGGCATTATCGTCGTCTCTCAAGATGGTAATGACCCGTCCATCGGCGAAGAACTTTAATTTCTAATGGAGTGAGGAAGACACGCCCTTGATACTGTGGAGCCAAGGTCATCCTAGCAACAGATTAAAATAAGTTGGGATGTTAATTACTTGGAATTTAATGATAGGGTTTATAGGGCCAGCCCCTATTATAAGCTTTATCGATTCCATCACCTCTCGACGGGTATTATCATAGGCACGCACAGCAGTGGAGGTTGGAGCAAGGTCGCTTTCTTTCAGGCCTAAACATTTGAAGGTTCTCAGTGGGCAGGCATTCAAGGCGGATCCATTATCGACAAGAGAGAGTGACACAACCTTCCCCATAACTTCGACGGAGATGTTGAGTGCATGATTGTGGTTTGGCCCAATCTTGGGGATTTCTTCTTCAAAAAAGTATAGCATTGGGGTAGAGGTCAAGGATCCGACTAAATTTACCGCTTCTTCTGGTATAGTAGAAGGAGGAACTGTGGGTCCAGCGAGCAACTTGATCAAAGTGTTTTCATGTAGCTGAGAAGACATGAAAATCCCCCATATAGTGATATTATCTTGAGTTTTCTTTAGTTGATCAAGGATATTTCTCTCCTCGAGGGGCATTTCTGGCATAGGAAGGTTTTCCACGCCCTTCCCCTTGTCATTGGCTGGTAGTGAGTTTTGGATCTGGTAATGCCTCTCTAATCTGATTATGTGATTTACTGAATAAGGGAAGAACATTAATCATGTTCCCTCATCGATCTCGGGTTGTTTTGCCACCTTGTTTATTTCTCCGAGGAGTTCTTCAGATGATATCATTCCACACATATCGGTTACCGGGCCAGTTTTCTCGAAAGCTTATTCTTCATTCGAATCTTCAAATTCTTCCCCCCATCCAGTGGCAACAATTATATCTTTCTATATAAAGTCGATGCATTCCACAACTTCAAACGCTTCTTCATACAGGTCATCCCATTATTTGGGGATGTGTAAGGGTGAAGGAACCAAGCGCCCCTGTAGCTTTAGAGAATCAAGTATCTCGGCCATACTGCAAATGTTATTGTTTTACCTGAATAATTCTTCCATAATATGGATAACATCATCCAGGATGACTTCATCGGTCGGTACTACCCAACTATCTGACTCTCGGACCTATTTATGTGCCTCCAAGAACAGGGTACTAAACCTCTGGCAATCAATGACCATCTGTGAGGGCAATTTTGGCCCGAACTCTAGGAGTTGATTTAACACTTCTGACAATTCCATGCTTTCATTTTCAGAACGGGTACGGACAGCATTGCATGCTCTGGTAAGGAGTGATAGTGCCTGATCAGCGAGGCTAATATGGTGTAAGAGGAAATATGGGTAAATTTAAAGAGGTTAGGGTGAGTGTATGGGTGTGATTTGAGTTGAGAGATTAAATTTTGGGTTGTCTTCTAGAAAGATGGCATTGGTATGATTTGGAAGTGGGTTGCGAGTAGTGTTTGGCTTACGGCTGGTGGGGCGATGGTACCCCGGTCAATTAGACCTTGGATTATGTTTCGGAGGTGAAAGGATTGGTCGGTGGTATGGCCAGCTGTTTGGTGAAAGGCACAATGGGCATCTGCCTTGAAGTTTCTTGGGAATTGATTTGGCAATGGACGGGTATCCAAAGGTTTGATAAGGTTTGAGTTTAACAAGGCTTGATAGACTTTGGAGAGGGGAGCATGGAGCTCGGTGTATTCCTTTCGGACTGGGATAGGGTGGCTTTCTGGTGCCCATGATGTGGTTGGTTGAGAGATGTTATTGATGGTTGAGACTGTAGCACTGGCAGGCTTATCATATTTCCCTAGGGTGATCTATCCGGACACCTTCTTTGGTTCGACATCTATTTTAGCAAGACCTTCCTCAATTTCTACTCCTGCTTCTCTGAGAGCTCGAAAGTGGGGATAGTATTTTCCTCCCATTGTTTCTCGAACACGGGGTAAGAAGTTCTTCTTCACTATGCTGACTTGTTCTTCCTCGGAAGGCCGATTGGTCATGGTAACTGCTTTTTCCCTCCATCAGGATATGAAGTTACTGACTGATCCCACAGAGTTATGTTTAAGCAGCTCTAAATCACGATGGGTGACCTTAAGATCTTCATTATATTTGTATTGTGATATGAATTCCCTATCTACATCCTCCCAGCTACGAATTCTGGACTCTTCGAGAGATAAAAGCCATCGGAGGGCGCTATCCTTCAGAGTTTGCTGAAACAATTGGACCATCACTTCTGTAGAATCCCCTAGTAGAGTCATAGAACGGTGATAACTTCGAAGATAAACAATCGGGGGTCCACTTCCTCCGAATTTCTCGATATTCGGCATCTTAAACTTCTGGGGTAACCTCTCTTTAGGATAAGGAGACATGTGGGTGTAGTCCATGTAATTCCCCGAGATTTTGACTTGGTCAAACTTCTTGGTGAGCATCTTGAGGTCTTCTTTGACTTTGTTCAGCTCTTCTTCCTTCGGATCAATGACCATAGGCAAGTTGGCCCTAGGCTGGGCAAGGTTCAGCATAGGAAGTTGGGCAGGTGGCGGCCCATTAACAGGAGGGGCACGTGGAGCGTACTGGTACTCTTTGGGAACCCAGATGGGCTCGGGTGGATTAATAGCACGAGGGAATAGGGCCTCGGGTTCTTGAGTAATGGGAACCTAGTTTCGTTGCATCTCTCGGACCTCAATTTGGAGGTTGTCAATCTTGGACACAAGCTGAGCTAGGACTGCCGTCAGATCTGGATGCACAACGGGTACTTGATCTATGTTCTCCATGGAATGCGGATGGATACTGGACTCGGAAGGAGTAACAAGGGAACGGACGGAACTTTGGGGTGATTTCACTGAAGACCGAAACCAATAAGGAGCTAGGCCAAGGGTTTGCGATCGACCTGAGAAGGCGCAAAGTGGGATTTATTTTTAAGAAAAAGGGATGAATTTTTTTTTTTACATTGAAAGATAAAATATTTTTGGATTTTTGATAAAGAGAGGAGAAATATTTTTGGATTTTTGATAAGGAAAGGAAAAAATGTTTTTGGATTTTGGATAAAGAAAATGTAGAATTTTCTTTTTGGAGACGGTCTCAGCATGATTATTATAATTATTATATTTTCACTTGTATTAATTCTCCTAAATGCAAAATGAAATGTCGGACGGGACCCGAGCGTGGAAAAATTAGGCTTGTAATATATGCAAAGCTATGGCTGGACTTGTGACCAGGCTCACGAACAGGGTCCCGTTTTAAAAATGCACAAGAATTCGGGCAACAAGCCGACCCAAAATTTTGGCAGAGTTTCGGGTTTAAACTGGCAATATAACATGTGTGTCCTAGGCTTGACACCTATATGCGGGTATGCAGTTGGTTGGGTGAATCAAAAAGGGTTCCCCCCTTTGGACTGGCTTCTACAATATACGTCTTGCTCTTGCGGGCAAACGGTATGTGTGGTCAAGCGATTTGATATACCTGAGTGTATGTGAATTGCCATACCATATACCTCATGGGGAAGGTGCGTGTGATAGCAAACTCGATATACTCGGCGTAAGTGAATGAGTTCCTTGCGATATACCTCCTGTAATGACTTCGATCAAGCGTACTATGCGGGGGAACCGTTCGATATACATAGAAATTACTTGGCCAATGGAAGGTGAGAGTCATATCGCTTAGGCTAAATGTGCCCTGCCGGACCCGCGCCCATCACGAAGTGACCCTCCAGTTACTGGGTAAAAATTTGGTCAATAACAATGCTCTTCGGTGATGTCGTGTGAATCATGCATGATTCTCTTATTAGTATCTTATGAGAATGTCTTTTTCGATTATGCCAAATAGGGAGCCAAGTACAAGTACCAATGGTACACCAAGTATGGATGGGTGATGCGTGCAACATGTGGATATATGTGACCCTAGGTGCACGTGGTGTGAAGTGTACATGGACAATTTTCTACAAGTGTATGAATAGAAGCATAAGCATGGGGTACACATGAGTAATAAAGGGGAAAATGAAAATAGGGGGACAATATAAACAAACATAACACCCATGTAAATAGATTCTAGCCCTCATAACTCCCCAGCAAAGTCTCCACTGTGGCCATCCCCCGATCCTCGCGGTGGGTGGGCGGCGTGAAGGAGGATCCTAGGTCCCGCGCATCCTTCTCGGGAGCGCTTAGGCCGGCGTCATTTGGGTGAGGTGTAAAAATGTAGAGAGAGTAGAGTCGCCAGTCTATTTTACTCAAAACAGAAAAAAGAAAAGGGGAATCCATCCCGAAGGATAGCATCCAAAGACATACTGATGCATACGAAACCAAAATGATTCGGAAAGGATTCGGAATCTAAGTTACGAAATTGGAAGGTGTTAGGCACCCATTCCGCCCTTTCGGTCTCTCATGGGTTTTTGTTATTTTCCTTTATTTTCCCCGTGATATGTGTGCATGTGTATATATAGTGGAGATAGGATTCATCGACTTGTACCATGTAAGAGGTAAAGCGAGTCATCCATAGGAAGGCATAATAATAATATTAGAAAACAGAATTTACGCTATTATCCTTACATTAACCATTATGATGGAATAATAACGCATGTGGAATAATACACCACTAAGAACAAATATATGTATATATATAATATAAGATAGCGTAGTTTAGAGAAAATATAAAATGAGAGAAAAAGTAAAAATAGGACACGAGTCTCGGGTTTTACCCCGAGATGCCTACGTAGCCTATAGAGCCATCAAAGTCCACGTAGTTCGCATGCAAAACGAGAGGTGGGGTTTATCCCATAAATCCAACCAGGGGATTCTCTTATTTGTGTGTGTGTGTGTGTGTGTGTGTGTGTGTGAGTGTGTGTGTAGAAAAAGTGTTTTAGTTGTGAGAAAATTGTAAGAAAAGTATGAGACTTCTCGTTTGGAATTTATGAGCAAACCCTCTTTTTCTTGTTTTTGGAGTTTTTATTTATATGAAAATAAGAGATGTGAAATAATACTAAATAAAAAGTATATTAGGATGTGTGAGAGGAGATAATGGAAGTGCTAAGTAATAAAACAACTTATTGCGAATTTATGAGAATTTAAGGAGAGAATTGAGAAAATTGGACCTTCTTGAAGATCTTGAGCTTGATCTTGAATTTTGGAGAGCAGCCTTTGCACTTGGATGATGATGGAGGGTAGTGAATTCACCAAGTTTGATGAAAAGGATGATGAAGAGTGAAGGTTGGAAAGGGATTTGGGTGTGGAAATCACGCTGACTTCGAGAGAGGTTGTAAGGATTTGCTGAGAGTGATATCTATCAGATATGGGCTCCTCTTGCAAGTGAGGTCAGACCTCCTTTTTATAGGCCCAGGGCATTTTCGATCGGCATAGCCCTATTCCTGCCAATCAGCAAGTGCGTTTAGGCACACTACCGATAGGCGGGGTCTGGGACCTACCGTTTGGCAGTGTCTTTCAGGCCTTTTTGGAAAATCGGCCGCAGAACGCAAATCATTGATCCGAATCGTGCATGGGGTGGATCATTGGAAAGGTAATTCCGAGACCTTAGGAAGTCCTTTGGACCGCTCCCGAGTTCGGGAGTTGACTTTGGGTAAAATGTGGCTTGAAAGCATTCGTCGGTCCATTGGACGAGGAATCATCAGACGCAAATGGATCGTTCGTCCGCATGGTAAGTCCTAATCATGCACGAGGTGTACCGTTGGAAAGGTTAGGAGATGTACTTAAACATTCCAAAGAGTTTGATACGGTTTGAGGAGTTGACTTTGGTCAACCGGGCTCGGGAAGCATTCGGTGACCTTTCAGAGTAAAATGGTTCGTTCGCTCGTACCGTAAGTCAGAATTGTGCACGGAGCAGATCATTGGAAAGGGGTTTCAGTTTCCTTTGAAGATTCATTCAATCTCGGTCGAGTTGAAGAGTTAACTTAGGTCAAATAGAGCCCGGGAGCGCCCGGTGGCTTCCTGATTGAGTTTAGGGGGAAAGCGGGTCGTTCGTCTCCATGGTAAGTCAGAATCACACACTGGATGGACTGTTGGAAAGGGGTTTCAGTTCCCTTTGAAGATTCATTCAGTCTCGATTGATCTGAAGACTTTGAATTTTGGTCAAACGGAGCTCGGGAGTGCCTGATGGCTTCTAGGTCAGTACGCGGGGTATGACCTGGGTTTGTAGTGATGAAGGGAGGTGCTAGGGACCTAAGGAGAGTTTAAGGGGTAACAGAATGGGGTGTCTACTAAGCCCCTTGACAGGTGAGTTTAGAATAAACGATAGCCGTCGAATAGACACCGCATGATGCTTTTGAGGGAGGATGACCAATTCCGAGGGTCGAGGCCGATTCTGAGGACCTAAGGGTGCGAGGATGACCAATTCAGAGGGTTGAGGCCGATTCTACATACTGTAAGTCAGAATCATGCACAAAGCGGACCATTATAAAGGGGTTTGAGTGCCCTTTGAATATTCATTCAGTCTAGGTTGAGTTGAAGAGTTGACTTAGGTCAAATATAGACCAGGAGCGCCCGGTGGCCTCCTTATTGAGTTTCGGGGGAAAATAGGTCATTCATTCGCATTGTAAGTCAGAATTATGCACGGTACAAACCGTTGGAAAGGGGTTTCAGTGCCCTTCGAAGATTCATTCAGTCTCGATCGAGCTGAAGACTTTGACTTTTAGTCAAACGAAGCCTAGGAGTGCCCGATGGATTATAGATCAGTACTCGAGGTATGACCTGGGTTTGTAACGATGAAGGGAGGTGCTAGGGACCTAAGGAGAGTTTATGGGGTAACAGAATGGGGTGTCTATAGCATGGTCATATGAGAGGGATTTAAGGGCTAAGTTTAACTAGGCTTAATTAAGAGAAAAACCTAATTTGAAGAATAATTCGAGTCACAAGAATTCGTGGGAAATGATGACTTTGAACAGTAGGATATGAGTGAGTTACCTACTAATTTATATTAGAGAATAATGGACATACTTCGAGTGGTGAGAGATATTCGGGAACGTACGACAAGAATTGTAGTTATGATTTACTAATACGTGGTATATGCAGTATATAAATATACTATGTATGGAACTTATGATATAAGATGTTCGTATGCTTATACAGATGATACAAATATATGGGTTATGTGTATACCTATTGTATGATTTTTTTTGTATGACATACCTACGCAGCTTGCTATTGTGGGAGGTTTTTGCGTCGGCACAGTCATATCCTGATGAGCCTTTGGGGGGATTTTTGACTTGTACCTTAGAATATAGATACTAGGAAAGGCCTATATGTGAGAACGATAAGCTGGAGGTCATATGGGTGCGTAGGTATGTGCATAGCCCATAGGCTTGGAACTATATTCGCATCCAATATATGTGATTTGTATTTATGGTTTGAGTGAGATACAAAACCAATTGTCCGTTATATAGTGCATGATGTACAAGGACATGATAGCAGAGTATGCATGCACTGTAGCTGAGTCTAGGGGTTCTGCATTAGTATATATATATACACTTGTGACATATTCTACTATGTGTGCTTAGTAGATAAGAAAGATGGTGAAAAAAATAACCTAAGTGAAGGGAAACTAAACATCAATTTTGGAAATTTTTAATTGATTTGAAAGATAATGGAAAAGTGTGATGAAATGTTCTATGGACAATATGGGTGAGCATAATATGTTTGAATGCGTAGTAATATAAATGATTGGACTAGTTAGGCGAGGTAGCATAAATAGGACAGGTTAATAGTATACGTTATGCATGCAAACTAGATGAGATGTGAGACTTTTCAAGTGAGAGCCGTGAACTAACATGTATATAATATTTTCTTTTAAGCATTTTAAATACTTGCGAAAGTGTTTTAAACTATTTTCTACTGGGACTCTGACCCGTTTCTTCCAAATCTATTTTCTTTGTGCAAACCATTTTCAGGTGCCCAGCCACAAGGAGGCCCAGCATAGGAGTTCATTTCTATTTGTCGTTATTGCAGTTGTTATGGATGATTACAAGTCCTAGTTTTTATAGACACCTCCATTTTCTTGTAGATGTGATGCACTCATTACTTTATCTCAGTCGAGCATGTTGCCCATCTTCTTTTAGCAGTTGTTTCCAAAGACATTGTATTTATTTTATTGATCAGTTTTGGATTTAGTTTTATATGGATTATTGTATTAGAGTTTCTGGCTGGGGTGTTTACTCCCGTCATATTTTATTTGATTCAGTTTCTCACTATTTGTGGTGTTGATTAATTTAGTATGGTGAATGTGATATTTAATTGTTTAATTGTTTTAAATCTTTGCATGTTAATAATAAAGATAAAATTTGACACCATCTTTTCAAATACTAGGTGGTTAGTAAATATTAAAAAGTTTTTCGACAGTGATGCCAAGAATGAACCAATCTGGATATTCTGTTTTTAATTTAATAAAGACCTGATCACCCGGTATTTAATTAAGAGGGGTGTTACAGATAGTATCAGAGCATTAGGTTTTAGAGTCCTTAGGATCTCTATGCCTTTTCACATTTCAACTTAGCATTTTTTGTTATAGAGCCTTATTATAGGATTATTGTATTCCTCTACGTATGCGACCTACGTTCTTTCGCTATTATGAATAGTGATGCTATTCATGATTCGAGTTCGGTTGGACTTCGTACACCGAACAATATAGGACAACCAGCGAAGTCCGTTAGAAGGACTAGAGGAGGAAATGCATAACAACGCTGTGGAATATTCTTGGAACGGTGATTGCGATAGAAGTTTCCATGATTATTGTTCCGGCAGACTATAATAGGACAATCACTCGGGGGCAGTAGCTTTACCAAACATTATCATAGATAATTGTAGTATAAACTCAGACTCACCCAGTGTAGTGAGTACGGGGCGAGGCGGAGGGACTCTTTCAAAGAGTCATCTGTAAGAATTCCGATAAAATAGGAAGTGTGATAAGCCAATGGAAGGAGACAATCCAAAGGCAATTATATTGGGTGGAGAACAACGACACCCAGGATTAAATTTTAGGCGAAATTATAGCTCATTAGAACAGCATAGAGTGGTGAAAGTCAGTCACCACATATAAAGGAGCATATATGAAATAAAACAAGTAATTTGGGTGCGATTTGACCTTAAGATCTTCTATCTGTTGTTCAGATAGAGATACGAATGGACTTTCGGCATGATTAGAATACACAAACGTGGATGGAAAATCCCGCTAGGGTGACTAGTGTTAATGTCATCAAGGGTGTATGCTTACAAGATTATATCAACGCTTCCATGAGAAGGGAGATAAAAGTGTTAAGTATCTAGCCCAAAAGAAAGACTGGAGTAAATGGTGCTAGTGAAGCACCATAGGGGGTATAACTAGTAGGGGACCCATTTCAATGATTCTATTAAATAGAACCCCTACAAATGATGATAAATTCATTCAGGTCCACTAAAGCCAACAACGAGTTCCATAAGGACGGTGGAGCCCAAGGAATAATAGGGGGTAGCAAATCGGGTCGGGTCTGAGATAAGGACACCCCGACATGGTCAGGGGGACTAGAGACAGGGGGATGGCACATGCAGTGTCTTATATGTGGAGAGTAAGTCCACCTGTATTAAACGTGTCCACAGCGAGAAAGTAAGACCGCTCAAATTGGGAAAGTAGGTGGAAATGGTTCCAGTGGGGTACAACAGCGGAAAGAACGAGACTTCTGGTAGGAGAATAGGACTAAGAGATTTAGGTCCAAAGATTACTAACAAGAATGGTACATTCAGGTAGGACCAGCAAAGTCCTCAACAACAATAGTAGCATATCCGCCTTTTAGGGTTTGGGCTAAGGAAATGGCATGGGAAGCCAGTAGGGCTAGTGCTAGAAGCAAGAGAAATTCTCTGGCATTCATATTACTTGTGGGAAGGGAGACCACGCGAAGGATGTTTTCCCAAAGTGATACAAGGTGTAACTACAAGATGAGATCCTGAATATACAACCATTACAGCAAATCGAGGGTCAGTTAGGGCGCGAGAGTTACGTTCAGGGACCCGACGATTAGGCGTGGTTGATGGAAAATGGAGTTAATATGTTTGTTTCATCCTTGCGAGTACCAGATTAGTTTGTGTGACATGAGTGTGTCACAACATATGATTGTTAACCCTACAATTTGAGTAAGGGTCGAGTTTAGTGGGTGCGTTGGCGGTATCAGCCTTATGATGAATATATTTACCATTGGGTAGCGGGACTTTTCGGTGTCACCTGCAGGGGGAGCATGTGTGTACACTAGGAGGACATTTAAATTTTGTGGTTAGTTTTACTACTTTTGAGAGTTATGAAAGTAAAATTTATTATGGTCATTTGTAGTTACCAAATATTTGAGTGATTAATAAATTATGTGATAAGACTATCATGCTTGTTATCCCAGGATTATTTGCATGGTTTTGAGAGGCATCACGTGAAAGAGGGTGGGGCCTATATATATATATATATATATATATATATATATATATATATATATATATATATATATATTATTGTATTGTATCATGGACTTCTATAAGAATGTTATCTTGTTATATTTGATCCCGGTGTGTAGGGACTTCTGACTGATGCGAATTCAAGGTGCCTTGTGTTTATTGTTAAGCGGAGAGATATAGGTCGTTATTTATATAGCACTGGGAACTTGTGATAGTAAGAGTGTCATGTTGTATGTCTTCTTTAGCGACATGAGAGTGGATGAGTAGACTTTTAAGTCATCATACGAGATTTTGGGGGTACATGTTATAGACTGAGGGCCTAACGGATCTCGACAACCGGCAAGGTTAGGAAGTAGTGTATCGGGGGGTTCCTTGTTTGGATTTTGCATTGCGAGACATCCCACGCATGAAAATTGGCGAACATTGGAGGTTGAGAGAAGTTTGGTCCTTCGGCCTTAGGTTTAGTACCCTAGTTATTGTACGTATATGTGATAATAACTGGGAGTTGATAGTTATATTCGCATTTAAGGTCGAAAGAATCGAATAATGTTGGTGTGAAAACCAGTGTAGAACATTTATTCCATGAGTATATCGGTGGGGCAACCTAGAGAATAATTAAGTTAAGATTAGTAGGTAGGTCGAGTATAACCTCACTGTATAGTCATGCTAAGTACGCAAGAATTAGTTTAACACAAGTCTGTTGCATTTACTGGATTTGTGCATAAATGCACTAGGATAGGGTGTATGGGCGCCCTAGTTAGTTGAGATTTTCAGTATCATTGAAGATTAGTAGATGTAGAAATTTATCAAATAAATGTAGACGCGTGAGAAAATTAAAAACTGAAACAAAATGGGACAAAGAGAATGTAGTGACATTAATAGCGAGGCGAGTCACTAGGAACCGAAGAGTGGACGGAAAGGAGTGATTATAGTGTTGAAAAATACACGGAATGTACACTTTAGATTTTTGGGGATAATCAGGAGTTACTTTTTACAGAAGAGTAATATGTCAAGGGTTGCGTTAGAACCAACTGAAGATGTAAAAGTCTAACATGAATAGTCGAGTATGATCACAGAGATTTGCCATGAATGGATTAATCACTAGTTCGAAGGGTAGAGTATAGACCGTCGAACTAAAGAGTATATTATGAAGGGGTACTGAGAACAACGTAATGTTCCAAACTTTATAAATATGTGGAACTATAAGTTTAATATGAGCAAATGAATAAAGGATTTGA
Source organism: Sambucus nigra (assembly GCA_949130495.1). Lineage (NCBI taxonomy): Eukaryota > Viridiplantae > Streptophyta > Magnoliopsida > Dipsacales > Adoxaceae > Sambucus > Sambucus nigra. The sequence continues at coordinate 327,907,887 of OX422217.1, read as the reverse complement.
CACATGGGGGTGTTGGAGTTTTCTCCAGTAGGGGAATTACTTTGGCTGTGAGTAGAGAGGCTCATAATAGTGACAAAAGGGGTTTTGTGTAGGCACAAGGGTAAATTGATAGAGTAATGAAAAAATATTTAGATGTGTGATGACTAAAGACAATTAGTCACGAGATGGAAAGGTAGGGGAAGACCATTGGGCTAAAGGACACTGTTAGTAGAGATATAGCTAAAAGAGCAGAACAACATAATTGGGATAGTGAGATTACATGGGGTGACACTTGAGGTCGTGTTCGATAGGGACTAAATTTTTGTATTTTAATTTTAGGACAGTGTCCAAGAGACCATGGGTATGGAGTTGCGATTAAGGACAGCCTATCACCCGTAGACGGACGGGAAAACTGAGCAAGAAAATCAGATGTTAGGCGATATGTTATGAATGTGTATCCTTGATTTTAGTAGAAGTTAGGAGAATTATCTCCCACTCTTGGAGTTTGCGTACAATGACTCCTATCAGTTTACGGTTGTCATAGTTCCATTCGAGGCGTTATACAATAGACCTTATCGTTTGCCCGCTTGTTGGTAAAAGGTGGGGGACAACAAGATTCTCAGGCCAAAGGTGAATCAAGATACCTTCACCAGGATCGAGATAATTCGGAGTCGGATACGGATAGCAGGACAGACAGAAGAACTATAGTGATTCCAAGAGGTACTTTCTGGCGTTTAACGTAGGGGATCAGGTGTGGCTACGTGCATTTCCTATAAAGGGGATAAAGAGATTGGGAAGAAAGGAAAATTTGCACTAAGGTATGTAGGGCCATTTCCTATTATCGAGGGGATTGGGCCGGTAGCATATAGACTCGGGTTGCCGGAGCACTTGCATTGTATCCATGATGTGTTCCATATTTCAGCGTTGAAAAGATATCTCCGGAATGAGTTGGGTTACACTCACATTGCGTTAAAGGATATTAATTTACAGCCCGATATTACATATGAGTGGACATACCAAAAGGAGATTGAGGTCGAAGACAGTTTGACTGGTACGTGTTCAGTGGGAGCATCATAATATCGATGAATCTACCTGAAGCACGATGATGATATGCGCGACAAGTATCGAGAGTTGTTCCTACTAGGTATACCTTTCTTTTTTGAATTTCGAGATGAACTTTCATTATCAGGGGGAAGTATGTAATAATACCCCTTATTTTTAATGATTTTTAAAATAGGGATTAATTAAATGTAAAATGGGAAATTAATTCGGATTAAAATAAATATTAATTAGCGAGATAAGGGTTAATATTTATTTATGTTGAATATTATTTATGGAATGAGTAATAATAATGATAAGGGAACATTATAATTATCGTAAGTCAGAAATACGGCAGTTATAGTAAATTTAGTCGGGACGCGCGTGTCAGTCGTGTCGGGACTTAATATTTTGAGAAATGGATCATCTATATGGTTATTTCTAGTGTGCCAATGTGTCCGGAAGGGTCAAAATGGTAAGAAAAATGTCCCCGGGGGTTTAGTTTGGGTTCGGGGCAATTTTAGGCCAAACCGACAACCCAGGAGGGTATTTTGGTCATTTGTATTTTTGAGGAATATAGACCTATGAATTTAGGAGATCTATATCTGCTAATAGTTTATGTCTCCTAGGGTTAGAAACAATTAGTTGCAGAAAGGCCATTAGAAGAGGAAGGAGAGGTACTCTCCAAGGCTAGAACCACCATTATTGTATCGTTTGCACCACCAACACCACCATAGCGCAGATCGAAAGGAGAGAATCTCAACCATACCATTCTTCTTTAAGAGATCAGACCTTCATATTGAGAAAGTGTTTAAAATTGTAAATTTTTGAGCATATATATAATATCTATATTAGTATAGGATGATTGTTCACATGATTATGAAGAGATTGAGTTAATTTTGGAGAATCAAATTATGTTCTTGGATAAAAATCATGTTAGGTTAAACTCCCTAGTGTATGTACAACGAAATTGATGAATTAGGGTTATCCGCATGTTAAGAAATCTGGGTTTTGGGTAGTTATTGAAAAAAAATGATAACTAGGGTTTTAAAGAAATTAATTGGAAATTATAAAATTTATTGATGTTAATTATTGATTCAATGATTCTTGTACGTTAGAAATCACCCTTACATATTAGTATAATGTTTAGGATGATTGGTTGGGAGTTTGGGAATGAATAATGGAGTTTTGGAGGTCTAAAATGGAGGAAATCCGCAACAATTTAATGAAGGAGACGAAGACCCGTAGGAGCGAATCGATCCGGCTCCTGATCGAATCGATTCGGTAGGCGAATCGATTCGGTAGGCGAATCGATTCGGTCCAGGGCCGAATAGATTCGGCTCCCTAGATTTTTCCATTTTTTCTAGACTTGGGGGAATGGTCGGGATTCACTTGCTATACTGAGTTTTAAATATAAAGAGGATTATATTTAAGTACCAGTAGGACAAGGTAGGGCTTTAGTCTTGGTCATATGAGAGGGATTAAAGGGCTAATTTTATCTAGGTTTAACTGATAGAAAAACCTAATTTGAAGAATAATTTGAGTCACGGGGATTCATGGGAAATGATGACTTAGACGAGTAGGATATGAGTGAGTTGACTATTGATATATATTAGAGAATAAGGGACACACTTCGAGTGGTGAAAGATACTCGGGAACGTACGACAAGAAGTATAGTTGTGATTTACTAATACGTTGTATATGCAGTATATAAATATACTACGTACGGAACTTATGATATAATACGTGCGTATGCTTATACCGGTGATACAAATATATGGGTTGTGGGTATACCTGTTGTATGATTTATTTGTGTATGATATTCCTACACTGATTGCTATCACGGGAGGTTTACGCGTCGGGACAGTCATATCTTGATGAGCCTTTAGGGGGATTTTTTACTTATACCTTAAAATATAGAACCTAGGAAAGGCCTATCTGTGAGAACGATAAGTTAGCGGTCATATGGGTGCGTAGGTATGTGCATAGCCCATAGACTTGGAATTATATTCACCTAAAATATATATGATTTGTATTTATGGTTCGAGTGAGATACAGAACCAACTGTCCTTTATACAGTGCGTGATGTACCAGGACATGATAGTAGTGTATGAATGCACCGCAGTTGATCCTAGGGGTGTTGGATTAGTATATATGTATATATATAGTTGAGTGATGAATATATATATATATATATATATGTGTGTGTGTGTGTGTGTGTGTGTGTGTGTGTGTGTGTGTGTGTGTGTGTGTGTGTGTGCACTTATGATTTATTCTATTGTGTGTGCTTACTAGATAAGAAAGATAGTGAAAAAAAATAACCTAAGTGAAGGGAAACTTAATATCTATTTGGGAAATTCTTAATTGATTTGAAAGATAATGGAAAAGTGTGATAAAATGTTGTATGGACAATACGGGTGAGTATCATATGTTAGAATGCATAGTAATATAAATGATTGGACTAGTTAGGTGGGGTAGCATAACTAGGACGGGATAATAGTATACGTCAGGCATGCACACTAGATGAGACTTTTCAAGTGAGACACGTGAACTAACATGAATATAATTTTGCCTTTAAGAATTTTAAATACTTACTAAAGTATTTTAAGCTTTTTTCTACTTGGGATCTGACCTATTTCTTCCAAATCTATTTTCTTTGTGAAAACCATTTTCAGGTCCCCAGTCAGAGGGAGGCCCAGTATAGGAGTTCATTTCTATTTGTTGTTGTTGTAGCTTTTGTGGACAATTGAAGGTCCTAGTTTTGATATACACCTACATTTTCTTGCAGATGTGATGCACTCATTACTTTATCTTAGTCGAGCGTGTTTCCCATCTTCTTTTGGTAGTTGTTTTTAGAGATATTGTATTTCTTTTATTGATCAGTTGTGGATTTAGTTTTATATGGAGTGTAGTATTAGGGTTTCTGACTGGGGTGTTTACTCCCGTCATATTTTATTTGAATCATTATCTCACTATTTGTGGTGTTGATTAATTTAGTATGGTGAATGTGATATTTAATTGTTTAATTGTTTTAAATCTTTGCATGTTAATAATAAAGATAAAATTTGACACCATCTTTTCAAATACTAGGTGGTTAGTAAATTTTAATAAGATTTTCGACAGTGGTGCTAAGAATGAACCAATCTCGATATTCTATTTTTAATTTAATAAAGGCCTAATCACTCGGTATTTAATTAAGTGAGGTGTTACAGTAGCAAGTTAAGGTTGAGCACCAAATACCATCGGGGTTATAACAGCCATGGCTTATCCCATAATAGAAGGGGGAAATATTTTTATGGACTTGATAGTTGGATTGTCGTGGACACAAAGAGTAATATATTTTAGTTTGGTTATTGTGGACAGATTGACTAAGTTTGCACACTTTTTGGTTGCCAATACCATAACCAAAGTTGATCAATTGGCCATACGTTTTATCAAGGAAATTGTAAGGTCCATGGAGTGCATATGAACATTATGTCTGACCACAAACCTAGATTTACATTGGGATTTTGAAAGAGTTTTCAAAGGGAAATTGGGTCGCGAGTAGATTTCAGCATAATCTTCCATTTGACAGACAGATGGGCAAATATAGAACTTGCGCGAAAGTTAGGAAGACCACCTAACTGTAATAGAGTTTGTGTATAATACTATATACCAAGAAAGTATTAAAATGTCCCCCTTATAATTCCTTATATGGGAGAAAATGTCGTATACCTTTGTGTTGGAATGAGGTGGGAAAAAGACAAATATTGGGGTCAAAGGTTGTAAAAAAAGACGCGACCAAGGTGAGACTTATTTAAGAAAGGTTGAGGAGTGCTCAAAGTAGACAAAAGAGATGGACAAATATCAAAATAAGATATATGGACATAGAGGCCAGGGACCATGCATTTCTTAAGGTTTCCCCTTATAAGGGAATTATGAGATTCGAAAAGAAAGGAAAGTTGAGTACGTGGTACATGGGACCTTTTGAGTGATTGAAAGAATTGGGAAGAATTCCTAACAACTTGTCCTACCCACAAACTTATCTCATGTACACAATGTGTTCTATATTTTAATGATGAAGAACTATATTAAAGACCTCAAATATATTACTAGTCATGAGCTTATGGAGAATCATGGTAATTTGAGTTATGAAGAGGCTCAGTTGAAATTTTAGAGAGGAAGGAAATACAACTGGAGGCAAAGGCCATTTCTCTAGTCAATGTACTTTAGAGACACCAGGTCGTGAAAGAGGCTATTTAGGAGATGGAGTCAGCCATCAGAGGAAAGAACCCACTTTTATTCTAAGGTATGGATTTCATTATTATTTTGATTATTAAATTCCAAGGGCATAGTTTCCAAAGTTATGGATATTATAATGATCTCAATGTCCAAAGAGGTAACGTCCATAAATGGAGTCTTAGAAAAAAAAATGCCACAACCTTAGAAGAACAAACCGAATAGGTAAAAGGAAGGCCACGGCCTAAGGAAATAGGTCGTGGCATTTTGTGGCCTTGATTTGCAAAGGCTCTAATGGCATGTCCTAATTAGGTCATAACTTGAAAATTAAGTTTTGAAGGTCCTAGAAGACTTTTTGAAAGGGTATTTAGGGAAAGGTGATGTCATAATGGGAATCCTAGGTTCCTTAGTAATTAATGTAAATGGAAACCCTTGGCACACCTCCCAAAGCTACTAAAAACCCTAATTCTCACTTTAGAGAGAGTGAGGTTTGGTTAGCAAAATAGTTGCTTTTGGAAAGGAGGTCGTGAACTTTTACTATTCACCGGAGTAAGGAGGCGTTTAGAGGAAGCGGCTAGAAACTGGTCATTAAACTTGTCCATTAAGGTAAGGTATTTATCATCTTCCTCTTATTCCTTGATTAGAACCATAGTTTACATGTTTTCAATTGAATAAGATTAACCCTTGTAAATATTATAGGTTTAGTCCAAGGATTTTTACTATTTATTGAGTTGTCTGGGTTTAAAGGCCATAGTCGATCACTGTTCATAATGATTTATGGGTCATGGATAGTTATTGTTCATCGAGATTTTATGGACATGGGAATATTATTATTCATCTTAATTCATTGATTTAGTAGTTTTCTCTTAGGTTTATTTGGTTGAGATTATGTGTTTGTGAACGTGAGACTTTGAGGATTTTCTTACTAATCCTATGAGGTTTTACTTAGGGTTTTACCTTTAATCCTTGAAGATTTATGTTATGAGATAATTAGGGTTTAAACCCAATGTTTTTCTAAAATACCCTTATTGGTTGCTAATCAAGATTTTGAACTACTTTGAAGCTACAGAGTTTAGGCAGTATCATATTATGTCTGGGTAATTTTAAAATAGGATTAGATGATGAGGTCGCGGCACTATTTGGCCAGGCTGAGGTGTCATTATCTGTTGAGGGCCTCTTTCTTAGTGTTTGAGGTAAAAAGAGTTGGTCCGGGGGAGATTGATCCTATAACTAACTATAGTCCTTGCACCTTAGCAAAACTAGGCTAAGGTTGTTTAGTCAACAACAATTTACGGACTTGCCATCCTAAAATTAGGTAGGAGGGGGAGGTCATGGACAGTGGCATGACTAGGTAAAAGATAACTAGAATAAGGTTGCATAAAATGATATGTCTAAGGTAAGAAATAAAGGTCGTTTACTAAGAGTGCAGACTATAAAATATTGGATCATTGGGAAAGCCCAGGTGAACTAATGGGATATTGAGCCTTGGGGGAAGTCATGGAGTGGTGAACTAAAGGAGATTGAGCCTTAGGTCTTCGGCGTAAACTGAGGGGTTGGCAATTAATATTCTTTTCCTTCCTAGTTTCTTATATTTCACCATTTTACTTAATTGCACCGTTATCATATATTACCTTGTGAGCTCATCTTTTTATTTTCTAGTACTAAAATTGACAGGTGGGGTGAGGACTTTGATTTAAACCTTACTGAGCTATTTGAGCTCATCCATTACACATTCCTTATTTCCGTGCATGTGCAATCCGCAGAGGTTATTAGTGTCTGAGTAGAGTTTCAGAGATCACAGAGAAATTAAAGGTGGAGGAGAATTTTCTTATTTAGGGATTTGTTTTAGATGCTTTACTTATATTTCGCTCTTAGTTGAAATTAATCAGCTTTATATTTTTATATTGAGGTTTTATGAGGAGAAACTTTAGTAAGGCATGTATTTGAGACTTTTATTTCAATGGAGTTAGTATTTGTTCAATGATCCCTTTATATTGCGCATTATTAGAGTGTGATGATTTAGTAATCTGCAAACTTTGATGATGAGGGTGATGTCTTATTATCGATTGCGGCCTAGTAAGTGTGATCTATTAACAAAGTTTTAAAATCTAGTGCCGAGGACAAGTGATCAACAACTATTGTCTAATAAGGTAGGTCATGGGGCATTACACTCCCCATGCAAATATATCTTTATTTTCTTTTAAGAACTGGGTCAACTCCTCTCTGAGGAAGGAGCTGAAACTAACCTTAATCGGGATGAACTTGGTAAAATCAGTTTTTTCAATGCAAATGGTTATGAGAGCCTTCGTGAGTTATCTTTTCTTCTCCGTTTCTCCATCTCGTGGATCGAAGGCATTCACATTCATTAGTTATATACATAAACTCTCTTGCGAGAGCTCAATTATCTAAGGTTGAGGAGGTAGAACCTTTGCAAGGACCTCAACACTTCTATGGGATATTTATGGGACTTAAGGTAGCCTTTGATCCATCTCTTATGTAAGTTTTGTAGCACTCCCTATCTTTCTTTTAATCCCCATACAATTCTTCCACACCAATGGGGGTTAGGAACCTCATCACCATCCCCCGAGTAGACACAATTGACATTGTAAGATGAGGGTAAGTACGCCATTAAGAACTTATTACATATAGTGGAGCGACAGTCTTTGGAGCCAGTCGTAAGGGTAAAAGTGATATACCCTATGGAGTTAGTCCATTATCCGTTAAACCTTATCAATGGAGTGGTGATGGGTTGCATGTTCCTCATTATGAGGCCCTAGATTTAAAAACATATAAGAATAGGATATTGGCAAAAGCTCTTGACATCGACTAAAACCATGCTCATATTTTCATTTTTTATAATCACGGTGATGATTGGAGGATTGTCACGGGGGAGGGGAATCCTCTTGAGGTTTGTATTTGGAAAGATCATCATGGGAGCCTCCCTTGGTAACTTTTTATGGCATTACACATTGTTGATTTTCATTATTTATTATTGTATGTTTTTAGTTGAGATTTTTTAGCTATGAGAGGCCCCACTACACGTGAATCCTCATGAGATAATGTTCATATCAATCAGAGGGACGTTATCTTTGTTCTTATTGCGCTGAACTTTTTTATCATCCTTTGCCATAAATTCCTTGAGATACCCCCTTTGATTACTCCCTCAATAGACTCCTTGAGGTGGAAATAATCACTTGTGTTGTGCCCATGGTCTCTATAAAATTGATAGTATTTGGACTTGCCCTTCCTCTCCTCTAAAGCACTCTTGGGCTTAGGCTTAGATAAGAGCTCTTGCACCTCCACAATTATGAATACTTCTTCTATAGTGTATGTAAGTGGAGTGAAGTGTTTGGCTTCTAGAGCTCCATTATTGTTTCATCCACTCTTTTTCTTTTTGGTCTCAGTGGCTTTAGGGGACTCTTCGATGTGGGAAAATACATCTTTCCTCTTCATTTGTTGAGGGGATACCATTTTCCTCCTAGTTGTGATCGCATCTTTTGCATTCATGTACTTCTGAGCCCTTTCCAGTAGCTATATCATGGTTTGAGGAGGTCTCTTATTATAATACCTTAACAAGTATCTTATTATAAGACCTTAACAAATCTTCCAATATAAGACTTGGGATAAAGGAATCCACACAAATAGTGTCTATGGAACCATCGAAGGGCTCAATAATAAGCATCTTTCACTTGAAGGAAGGGCGTAGTGATAATGTCAAAAAATGGGTTGATAAGAATAAACCAGGCCATAAAAGCTATACTCGACAACATAAAGTATATAAAGCATAATAAAGTAAGTATAGAGAGATAAAAACATAAGATATTGAGTGGTTCGAATATAAAAAAGAGCCAACATCCATTTTGGTGCCTCATTATCATTATTCATATATAGTAGTACAAGATTTAGTAGTCTTAGGAGGCATACAAGAGATAAGTAGGGATAAACTACATCAACATACGAGTTATGTGCTAAGACGGATGCAAACTAGTATCTTAGGTTGTAGAGGGGCCGCGGATGTATGTAGCTCAGGTGATCGAAGTAGATGACCTGAGTAAGCTCTCAAGTGTAGAGAGAGAGTGATTGGAGAGTTTAGCAGAGCTTTGCTGCCAAAGATGTTTTACTAAATGATGAGGTGAGCACTTATATTTATAGAAGTTTGGTGAGGGATCACATGAATGGTGCACGTGATACGTGGATAAGTGTTGTTGAGGTTGAATATTTCTATAAGGTGGACAGCTAGTAAGTATTATGCTAATATGGCAATGTCTATGGCAAGGCTGCACTGATTATGGGATCAAAGGCCGTGGCTTATTAGAGTCATGATCGTGGCCTACTAGAGTCATGGTCATGTCCTGTTAGAATGCTAATGAGGTATGGTGTGGCAGCCTGTGTGACACAAGGTTGTGGCCATGCTGGCATGGAATTATGTGGCCCTTCTCTTTATTTTGTTAATGTATGGAATCCTTGTCGCATGTCATATGTTCATATGCTGACATATCTTAGGTATATCATTAAGCCCCCAAGCCTTAGTACCTAGAGGTTGGAGATTTTGCGTTAGGGGTTTGTTTATGCCTTGATGACGCGACCATGCTTTAAGTCGGCAAAAAGTTGTTCCTTACTGGGGATATGGCCATATACCGCGGCCTTCTTTTTCAACGTTTCAGCTTTCAGCGCCCTCTTATATAAATGAGGTGAGGTCGTGGCCTCATTACTTTACCTAAAGTGTTGAGAGAATTGACCCAGGTGATTTCAAGCAATTTAAAGCTTTTATCTTATTCGACAAATTCTTATAATTTAAGGCGACCTTTACTTCGATTCAGGATTGTTTTCCTTCATTTCTTCTTGGATTCTTATTTGGATTTAACAATAAACTTATATTGTACCTTTTCCATGCCTGTTTGTGATTTTTCCATCAATTTATGTCTGTTTAACTATTAAAACGCATACCTTGTGCTTTTTTATATAACTCGTGATGAATTTAAAATAAATGACTGTTCATATTGAACTGTTATGCTTGTTTGTAATTTCCCTTGATTTGATTTGGTGGAAATTGTATTTTGTATAGGGTATAAATGATTTATGGTTTAGTTTGGTTTACACTTTAGTAGAAAGCATTTTTGGTAGAAGTGATTTTTGATTGAGTTTGGCTATAATCTTTGTGTTTGGCATGTATTTAGAACATATTTTGGTATTTATGGGAATTCGAAAGGGGTAAATGAGGTGTTTATGGTTTTAATATGGTTAGCTTTGGGATTGAACCCATTTGGGGTTGGTAAATGGCCAAGAACATGAACTAATTGTTCATTGATGTTCTTGGCCAAAACCTTAGGTTTTTGGAGTTTTGATCTTCATAGATCATTGAATTTGAACCATTCATGTTTATCCCCTAGGCCGCGGCTAGGTGTGTACCTTAGATAGTTGGTTGCACCCTGCTACCATGCCACCTTCTTTTTACCATGGATGCGGCCTTTGTTTTTTCCTTGGGAATTTTTACTTTCCCACTTTTGTTTTTTAGCATTGACTCAATTCTGTATAATATCACGCCCCTATTTAAGAGGCAGTTGCTTCTTTAATTTCGCTTCATGTATTTTTATCATAATGGTTGCAGCCTTCTAATTCTGGAGCCCTCTTTCCTTTTTCAGGTCTTTACCGTGGCCTTATGTAGGAGTACTTGGAAGAATTTTGGAAGAGACACTTTGGTGTTCCTCCTTTCGCAATGTTACACATCAAACCATTGAAAATAAGTGGGCCTTGCAAGCACAAGGACTGTCCAAACTGCATATGTTTCAACTCTGACTCTGCAGGATTTTTTGACTGTAAGGATCAGATGGAGGCCGCAAAGGGTGTTCATTGAGTTAAAGAAGATACAAGTTCAATTAATAACAATTCTCACATAAAGAGTGTTATCGCGGTTGCCACTGAAGTCCATGTTGCGGAGACTAAGAATACTGATGTTGGGCCATCTAACCGCAACACTGAGCCTATGAGGGATCCTGCCGTGGCCCTCCATCATCCTTATATATTAAATGAGGAATGGTTAGACCAGCTTTGTAAAATACGTGACGTGTGTGATAATTGATTAAATTCACAAATTTCTAAATTGGCACAATTATTTAATTAGATTCTATTTTTAAACAAACTTAATCTAGCCCCTACACATTCATCTAAACATCATAAGTAATTCAACCCATGCATGAAAAATAAAGACGACCGATTCAGGAAAAAAACACTTTCGAGTAAAACCTTTTATAAACACTTTGAATAATTCACAAGACTTTTGACTTACATACAACCTGATAATCGCCCACAAGTCTGTAATGCACGGTGCCTTCAGCAAATCTTCAAAGATATGAGAGACAGCGAAATACCCAACCAGGCGTCAGTTCATTGTCTTTGGCTCGTCCACACGCAAAATGACTACGCTCGGTGTCCACCGATCAAATATGGAGATCCCTTCTCCACAAAGGTTGAACAAAATCAAAGTTGTTTTCTTGAAACCCCAAAATAATTCACTAAAGCAAATGGGAGTTTTGTGAATTAAAAAACCAAAAAGGGATTAAACCCCAAAAGGAAGAAGCCTAAAGAATTCTGCTTTCGCAGTTTTTCTGTTCGATAAAACGCTGAGACTTCTTAAGAAAAATGAAAATACAGAATGAGATTTTATAAAAAATCACGTCGCCTCGAAAATAGAGCTCATTCGAACGAGATCAGCATATCTCTCTAACGAAGGATAGCTGTCGTTCGAACGAGATCGCGCGACATCGCTATCTCGCGCGAATGACATTGCTCTTTCGCTCGAACGACTGTAGTGACAAAAAATTATTATTTTAATGTCCGCTTCAACATTTAGAAAAATACTCATTCTCAAATTTTGACGAAAAAGTCCGCTCCAACACTTAGAAAATATTTTGTAAAAAAATCCCAAAAGCTCTAAGTGAAAAGTTAAGGTATTAAAAACATAACCTTACAAAAGTAAACTTCACGGAGTCTCGAATGATGAAGAACTTGAGTAATTAGAATCCGTCTTTGATATAGATGTCTCTTGAATGCTCTTCGATGGTGTAGCGGTATATGACATAATAAATTGATAATGGACCTGTGACAATATGTCCTTACAAATCTCCCCCTATGTCTATGCCGGTACATACATAAAAATTCGAATTATCAAAAAACAAAACGCTATACAAATCTACCCTCCCATGAATAGATTTGTAAGATCTTAAAATTTTTCTTCAATCATCATCGTTAAATCTCAAAGCTTTTCTCATCTGGGTGTGCAACATAATGATCTTCAATCTTTGTACCTACACACATGAGATAAAGAAAATACCGATCGTGACGCATCAAGTTTGAAATGATAAAAGAATAATCATTAATAAATCAAATCTCCCCCATAATGCAAAAAATCCCCCATAACATGATAATTCTTTCTCCCCCTTTTTATGATGTCCCCAAATAGACAGATAAGAAGAAATAATCAAAATATGGAGTGTCACGACAAAATGCATAGCAAACAAAGATCAAGCTATGCTCATGCAAAGGTATGTCTCAAAAATCTCACAAACTATTTTTGGATTTTTCAATTTTTTTATACAAAAATAAGATACTAAAAATCACATCATGGATTTAAACTCAAGCAACCAAGTCATGCAAACAGAATGTATGGGTGTGAACACATTCTATAGGTAAATAAACTCAATCAATCATACGTGCACGATGAATATGTGTACTCCTAAAAAATGAGCATCAAAAGTATCCTTAGGTGTAAAAATTGTTGAATTTATATGACATCGTCTCATACAAATCAACAAATTAAAGTCAAATGATTTCCACACCAATAACGTCCAAAACTATTTAGCATTTTTTCAATATTTTCAAGGACGTGCAAACCCGTTATAAAATCTCCAACCAAACTCCCTCATATATATTTTATTTTAGAGGTAATCTAAATTCTCAAACATTTTAGAATTGGTGCAAAAATCTAAATGGCCCATAATTGGCATGAATTTCTTTTTATTGCCTTTAAAAAAATTCGGGCTCTTTTAAACCTCTTTGGACCCCAGATAATAAAATTCCTCAATTTTTTAGGTCCAATTTAAACAGTGTCTTAGTATTCGCAAAGGCCAAATGAACCTTTCGCAGCCCTTCCCCATTTTTAAATAAAGCACACAAACACACAAAACGGTTCTCATATGCATAAATTTCTTATCAAGTTTTATCGTGCTTGATTCGTTTTAAAGGACAGGATTGAAATGAAAACACCCAACCAACATGCGATAAGACAAGCACAATAATCAAACAAATCCGTGCATGAGTGAAATAAAGGAAATTATGAGTCAAATATGTAGGAAGTAACACTTAATTACATCTTAATGACTCTAAACATTATAAAGCACAAAGATGAGATGATATATTGTCTCAAAACATTATCAAATAGTCACATGAAAAATAGAATGATGTTGTAACTCGGTCATCCTAAGTGTCCATCCATAAACGGTGCAAACAAAATACAAAAATCTTTTTGGATTTTTCAAAATTTTATCAAAATAAAATATTTTTGTATTTTTCAAAAAATTTCAAAAGCAAAAATTTATACAAAAATGACTCATAGTAGCAACAGGCAAATAATGACATTGTGAAAATCATCCTATGCTAGTAAACAAGTCAAACATGAATCATTAGGTGCGGAGGGATTTTCCAAAGGTGGTGTCAACTTATGAAAAACTCCATTATATTTCGTGAAGTTTTGACCAAAAACATAACTTGCTCACCTAAATGTGCAAACTCTCTCATGTAGTCTTCATGAGCATGTAAAGTATCATGTATGGGTGCATGTATGGAAGAAACACGTGTAGTTGCAAAACGTGACACATAACCCAACTTGAAGCAAAATTCCCTAAGGTGTCCTCTCTTCTTGCAATGGGAACAAACATAAATAGGCTTAGGAACACCTCTCTCAAAAACTCTAGGACGCGCTCTCCTAATAGGAATGGGACGCCAAGGTGGGTTAGGGTGAGACTCACTTGAATCTAACACTAAAGTGGGAACCGGCTAGAGTGCTAATTAGGAAGTAGAAGCACTGTCATGACTTATTCCTAACTTCTCACCTTTACCCTTAAGAACCACCTTTTCAACCTTCTTAGGTGCATTCTCAAAATTCACTTTGACCTCCCTAACACGTTCGAGATCACTCTCGAATTGGGATACACGTGTCGTCAGACTAGACAACATGTTGGTCAAATCACACTTCTCCTTTCTTAAAACCTCCTTCTCTCTCTCCAAATCTAAAACTCGATGACCTAAATCTCTATTATACTTTTTTGTTTTCAAGGTCTCGGTGTACAAATCTCTAAAATCTTTTTGGAGCTCACTTTCATCTCCACTCTCCTCCTCAGTTTATTCCTCAGTCGAAGAACACAAATCATTATCATCGCTCTCATGAGACAAAGTGGGTGTGCTCACACGACTAGAAAAAGCGACAACCATCCCATGTGCTAAACCTTTATTGGACTCATCTCCCTCATCACCCTCACTATCACTAAGAGTGGCGGGCATAGCAGTCTCTTTGCACTTTCTCCTTATCCTCGTAGGACACTCTTTAGCTATGTGCCCTTTGACCTCACACTCAGCACCTTATCTTATCCTCCTTGTCACTATCTTTGGCCTCCACTTTCTTCTTATTTGACTCAAAAGATCTCTTTTTATTGGAAGAATTTTCTTTATTCATTTTGAGAAACTTTTTAAAAAATTTCACAAACAAGGCCATATCAAAATCTTCCTCAGAATCAGACTCATAAACTTTTTCTTTCTTTTTCTTAAAATGAGTCTTTAAAACAACACCATTATCCTTAGCCTTAATGGTTTTAGGAAACATGTCAATCTCATAGGTTTGAAGATCTCCTACAAGTTCTTCCAACTTAAGTGATTTCAAATTTCCCAAAGATTTCAAAACAGTGACGTTAGGAATAAAACGTTTTGGAAGATATCTCAAAATCTTTTTAACGACAAGCATGTTATTAATCACCTCACCCAAATTAAAATTGGTGTTAAAAATGTTCGATAAACATGCATAAAAATCATCAAAGCATTCAGACTCAGACATGGTGATAGTCTCAAATTAGGTGGCCAAATTTTGTAACTTAGATTCTTTAACCGCATTCGTACCCTCGTGTGTCAATTTCAAAACATCCCATACCTCTTTAGACGTGGTGCATGTCATAATTTGGCGGTACTAGTCGGGAGTGATGGCTCCAGAAATGGCACTCAAATCACTGGAATTAAAATTAGATATTTTATAATCATCTTCAGTCCAGGCTAACACGGGTTTTAAAGAGGTGATATTATCAACGGTGACCATGGGAGGATTCCATCCATTTTCACAAAGCAACTAAACATGCTCATCAATAGATTTTAAAATAGATTTCATACGAGCTTTCCAGTAGGCATAATTAGGCCCGTCAAAAATAGGCATCTGATTATATAAGTGCTCCATAGGAAAAATTGCGATTTTCACAAAACTGATTTTTCAAAACAAATCAATATCACACAATTTTGCGAAAAATAGGAATACGCGATAAAATAGCGTAACCCTCTCTGATACCAATTTGACGACGTGAGAAGTCAAATTGTATAAAAAAAATCCTTGAAAAATCAGGATCACGCGATAAATTAGCGTAACCCGGTCTGATACCAATTTGTAAAATACGTGACGTGTGTGATAATTGATTAAATTTGCAAATTTCTAAATTGGCACACATATTTAATTAGATTAGATTATATTTTTAAAAAAAACTTAATCCAGCCCCTACACATTCATCTAAACATCATAAGTAATTCAACCCATGCATGAAAAATAAAGACGACCGATTCAGGAAAAAAACCCTTTCGAGTAAAACCTTTTATAAACACTTTGAAGAATTCACAAGACCTTTGACTTACATACAACCTGATAATCGCCCACAAGTGTGTAATGCACGGTGCCTTCAGCAAATCTTCAAATATACGAGAGACAACGAAATACCCTCTAGTCGTCAGTTCGTCATCTTCGGCTCGTCCACACGCAAAATGACTACGCTCGGTATCCACTGATCAAATATGGAGATATCTTCTCCACAAAGTTTGAACAAAATCAAAGTTGTGTTCTTAAAACACCAAAATAATTCACTAAAGAAAATAGGAGTTTTGTGAATTGAAAAACTCAAAAGGGATTAAACCCTAAAAGGAAGAAGCCTAAAGAATTCTGCTTTCGTAGTTTTTCTATTCTATAAAATGCTGAGACTTCTTAAGAAAAATGAAACCACAGAATTAGATTTTATAAAAAATTGTGCCCCCTCGAAAACAGAGCTCGTTCGAATGAGATCAGCATGTCTCTCAAATGAAGGACAGATGTCGTTCGAACGAGATCGCGCGACATCGCTATCTCGTGCGAACGGCATTATTCTGTCGCTCGAAGGACTGTAGCGATAAAAAATTATTATTTTAATGTCTTCTTCAACACTTAGAAAAATACTCATTCTCAAATTTTGAAGAAAAAGTTCGCTCCAACACTTAGAAAATATTTTGTAAAAAAATCCCAAAAGCTCTAAGTGAAAAGTTAAGGTATTAAAAACATAACCTTACCAAAGTAAACTTCATGAAGTCTCGAATGATGAAGAACTTGAGTAATTCGGATCCTTCTTTAATGTAGATGGCTCTTGAATGCTCTTCGACGATGTAGCAAGATATGACATTATAAATTGATAACGGACCTATGATAATATGTCCTTACAAGCTTGTTGAGTCATGTGAGTTTTTTAAGGAACTGTCTGCACTATACCCTTTGCGGTCCAGAGGTAATGCTCCGCAATCCTCAGTGGCAGAGTTTGCTTCTACCTCCACGCATTTCTTCTAGAGCTACGACTTTTAGTCCCAGTGAGAGAGGAAATTGTTTAAAGTTATGAACTTAGCCCTAGACCAAGTTAATCCCAATGGATGGAGGGCCATTCATACTTATTTAGTTATCTATAAGAAGAAGTTTGAAAAGGACATTAATGTCATGGAGTTATTCGTTTCTACCACTAAAGGAGAATTATGTGGAAAACCCATGGTACTACATGGCTCTGTAGAGGAGAGGCCTTTTAGTACCAAGAAATGGAAGGGTAAGTACTTATATATCTCTAGGGATAACTGGGAGGTGAACCTAGATGAGTCTGAGAAGGAAAAGCCCATAAGTTTGTCGCGGTCCTGGGATCGTCTTCTCAAAGAAGGTTATTTTACATGCCGCAGTCTAGCTTTTTAACTTCCGTATTTTTTTAATATTGCCTTGACGCAACCTAACTTCTTAACATGACACAGCCTTTCTTTGTTTATCTTGCCACGGCCTTTTATTCTAAATTACATACAGTCTGTGCAGGCTTGACTCCTTTAGAAAGGTAAATGAAGAGAATTGAGACTGCGATCTCAATATCAGATAAGAAAAAGTTCTTCCCCCAATTAGTGACTCTACGGTCACTATATTCACTTAGATACTACACTCAGTGAGGGCTGTAGTGGGTACTGAATTCTATTATTTGACTCTATGGCCACTTTATTCATTAAAATGCCTTATACATTGCAACTGATGTTTTTTTTATGTGCTACTGCGAAAGGTCAACCTGCCATGGAGATTGATCACGTCCTGCTCCTGCCCCTGTTGGATGAGCTGGAAGACACCGTCTAGGCCCTCAACCAGGCACCACGGAAGGCAATGGCAAAAAAAAGGAAAAGGCCATCCAATAAGGATGTTGCCCCACAAGTTGAATAGGAGGTTCTGAGGTTACCGAGGCCTCTGCTGGCCTTTAAGTGGAGGATATTATCGCATACCCTCCTACGTCTGAGGATGTTGCTGCTAACCTTACCGGGAGTGGTCTTTCTTCCTTTACAGGGTAAGATAACCATGGGCCTATGAGCCTTATACATATTTCACTTTTTGTATCCCTTCCGCGAATGGTTGTGGTTGTAAATGTTAATGTGCCCACTCCTTTGAGTAGGGAAAAAAGGTCTATGGATAGACGTCCGTGGACATGTCTGAGGAGACTGACCCCAAGTCTCCCTGTGATATAATTGCCATCGCAGTCCCATTAATGAGTAAGTTTGTGGACCTTACTGATTTAAAGCGTCTGATTGACGAGGATGAAAAAAATAGAGAAATACACTCTTCGTTGACTCCTCAAGGTAAGTTTCCACTTTATTTTTTATATGTCATGAACGTTTACTTCTTCTGCCTTATAACACTTGTTTATTTTCTCGAAAAAACTGACACCACAATGGCCTAAATGGATAAATATAAAGGCCTTTATAAACTCTATAGGCCGCGAAAGGCAATCACCAACACCAGTTAGAAAATGCCAAGTCTTTCTCCTTCTAGGTTGGGAAGAAGTCTGCAGAAGCTACTTTACATGCCCCAAAACTGGATGTCGATGCCAAAGTTGAGGTCGCGGAGAAGGAAAAAATGAAGCTCAAATGCACTTTAAAGAGTCCACAGACTCTCTGAAGGATGCAGATGATAAGTGCATAGAGGGTGCCAGACAGGCTGTGGTAAGTGAGGGTAAGTATATATAACATGATAAAAAAATCCAAGGCATGGTTCAGGCCCATGCTGAGGAGTTGAAGAAGTTGGTCGATGAGCATACCACAACCTTAAAAAAGGCAAATAATGATAGTGTCGCATCTTTGAAAAAAGTATCTGAGGACGTCGTGGCTCAATTTAGGACTTCTCAGGACTTCTACCTTCTCCACAATAAGTCCTATATCCGTGGCTACAAAGAAATGAGGCACAGGGTTGCTAAAAAATTCCTGATGTCAGAGAGAACATATGTAGCTTGAGGTTCACTGATGTTGAGCACACTTTGTGGATTGAGGAGCTCCAGTTGTGGATTAACTGGCATGGAAGTAGAGGGACGAGGCAGCGACAACCGAAATTGAGGAGATAAAGACTGATGTGGATGCCGATAAGGAAGATAAAGAAGAGGATGCTCAATCTTGAGTTTATAATTTTCTCAATTTATTTTGAACATTGTAACTGTTGAATAATTTGATTTTCCATATCTTTGAACTTTTTACCTCCGCAACTATTTGTATGATACACCTCCACAACTTGTTGTAATATCTTGTTTTGTATGATTGCATACTTTTTCTTTTTTTTAACTGCTTAACTTAAGGCTGTGAAATTACTAATATGGAAACTATAGGATGCTTGTTTTGGACCTTCCATGTGATTTATGGGCTTTGTCTCTATAAGACATTGGGATACTTATCGCGGACACACTTGTGATATCTGAGCCTTCCCTATACAGGACTTTAGGAAGCTTGTTGCGGTAGTAATAGATTCCAGTGGTTTTTAGGAATTAAACACCTCTGTTGTGGACTCCAGGTCCATAGGCCCCATCCCTTAGATTTCTTCACTAGGCTACAGTTATTAAGCTAGAGTTAGCTTTTTTGCACTGACTTTCTCCTCTAGGGTCTTTTGAAGCCACTCATGGCTGCATTAGGGAATTTTCACGCCACTAATGGCTGTGGTGGGGTATTTTTAAGCCACCCACAACTATAATGGGGTATTTTTAAACCACCCATAGCTATCCTGGGATATTCTGAAGGCACCCCTGGATTTTCTAGGTTATTATAAACCCACCCCCGAATTTCTTGGGGTATTAAAAACCATCCAAGGTTGTCTTGGGATATTATGAGCCAACTAAGACTATATAGGGGTATTATGATCCACTCGAAGCTATATGAGGATATTATGATCCACCCGAGGCTATGAGGGGGTATTGTAAGTCACTCGAGTCTGAGGGGGTATTAGGATCCATCCGAGGCTATATGGGGGTATTATGAGCCACCCGAGATTATATTGGACTATTTCAAATCCCAAGTTGCCATGCCATTTCTTTTTAGGGAATTTCTCCCATTCATGTCGTTATTTTTGGATGACTAGTTGCTAGGTTTTCTTCAAACCTAAGTGAATAAGAATCTTTAAAAAGACTTAGGAATAAAATGAGAACTAAACAATATATATATATATATATATATATATATATATATATATATATATATATATATATATATATATATGAACTTGCGGGGTTTTTTTTATAAAGATACAAAACAATTTTTTCCAAGGAATAGAGATAGGTATGTGACTGTATTTAGTTTGGGGTTGAAGCCCCTTTGAACCGTTGGAGTTTTCCCTGCCTAGTGAGCCTTTCAACTTTATTCTTCAGAAAGAAGAATTTTTTGATTATATGATTATGATCTCGATGGAACTCACACCCTTCTTTAGTATCCCTCTTATGAGACGAGAGTTTTAACTTCTCTATCTATTTAAGGAGGTTTTTCTCCATAATGCTTACTAAGATGTCCCCCAAGTTGCAGTTTAGTGGTGTAAACTCCTTATAAGCCTTTGCTGGTCCATGGTCCTCCCATTTTCTTTTATTTTCGCCCGAGATGGTTGTATCCTTCTCTTCTGGTGTCACGGATTTATGAGGGTCTACGATTTTTTACATGCTGGTAAAGGTTGCGTACTCTAGCATCAGAATTCTTTGTCCATGTAGGTTGATCTGGCCCTGGAGGGAGGCCTGGTCTTCATATACGTGGTTGATCACCTCATTAATTATGACATGTCTTCAGTTTGTTAGGGATCTGATCCTGAGCTATCGTCCTTGACTCTTCTAGAATGTTAGTTCTTTAAAAAATGTTCTCTAAGATTTACTGAACCGTGGTGAGAAAACTAGGACTTATAAAGTAAGCAGGAGAAAAGGAGAGCAATTACTATCAAGAGATGCAACCATTAAACAAAGGTCTCACCCTTCCCGAGCAATAGGATACATGGCCGCAGCCTGGTTGAATAACATCGGTCAAGGAAATGGCCCATTGAGTAGCCAGGAGATGTGGTTGTGTCCTGTCTTTTACAAGGAATTTTCTCCACCATAAGTGATATGATCGAAGACTGTTTCTCTATCAAGATGGATCTATCGAGTAGATAGTTTTTCGGACACTCTCCTTTGGATAGAAAGGTAATCAGAAAGTTAGTAAAAGTATAGTAACCTATCTTGGATAGTTTATCGATCCTTAAGGCAAATGTATAGTTGGATTTTGTCCACAGAATCATCGATTTTCCAATCACGTGACCTAGCCTTTTGTAATTTAACCCGACCCATGAGCCATAAAAAATGTTGCAGAGGTTTTTAAGCACTTTGTGGCATCTTCGGTCGAAGATAAAATAATTTTCTAATAAAAAATACTAATATTCCAAAAATGTAAAAAATTAGCTAAGTTGTTGCATAGAGGTTGTAGCTTGCTGCAAGGAAATATGCCAGGCCGCATCCAGCAAGGTGCAAAACAAGATTTTTTTTCCAAAGTTAGCCCAAAAATGTGATTTCACCCCAAGAACAGGACCAAAAAGGTCT
The DNA here is from genome assembly GCA_949130495.1 of Sambucus nigra. Taxonomy (NCBI): domain Eukaryota; kingdom Viridiplantae; phylum Streptophyta; class Magnoliopsida; order Dipsacales; family Adoxaceae; genus Sambucus; species Sambucus nigra. The sequence continues at coordinate 327,886,231 of OX422217.1, read as the reverse complement.
TACGGATGTTAACCTAAGACATGAAAGTCCTTACTTACAAAATAACATAAGTTTAGTAAAATCCCCACCACATAGGACACACAGTGGCATAAGATGCCAAAAAGTGTAGAGAAAGTTGATTATAGGTACATCCCTAATTACCAACCCTTGTAAGGCCATGGACTATCAAGCTTTTCAGTAAGAGTTAGGTATGGTAACATCATCGAGGTAAGCAATGTGTCCAAAAGCCATAAGATAGGATCGAGGAGATAGATTTGGAAAGAAAAGTCCCCGTAAAAGGTGTATATGCAAATGTGGGTCTAACCACTGGGATTTCACCTAGGGGATATCGATCCAAAGATTCCCATGGATGAAATAAGGTGTAATGGACCCGATTTATGAGGAACTTGGTAGAACACGTCATTCCCACAAATGGTTCCAAAATAATGATGTCAAAAAATGGGTTGATAGGAATAAACCATGTCATCAAATCTATACCCAACAACTTAAAGTATAGAAAGCAAAATAAAGTAGGTCTAGAGAGATCGAACAAGGGATATAGAGTGGTTGAACAATAAAAATGAGCTTACATCCACTTTGGTGCCTCATTCTCATTATTCATATGTATTAGTACAAGATTCGGTGGCCTTAGAAGGAATACAAGAGATAAGAAAGTCTAAAATACATGAACATGTGAGTTCTTTACTAGGAGGAATGCGATCTGGTATGTTAGCCTGTAAAGGGGTCGTGGACGTATGTAGCTCAGGTGATCGAAATAGATGACTTGAGTAAGCTCTCAGGTGTAGAGAGAGTGAGTGGAGAGTTTGGTAGAGATTCATTGCCATATATGTCTTACTAAATGAGGAGGTGAGCACTTCTATTTATAGAAGTTTGGTGAGGGATCGCGTGCATGGTGCACTTGATATATGGACAAGTGTTGTTGAGGTGGATTCCTTCTAGAAGGTGGACAACTGGAAAGTCCTATACTGATGTGGCAATGTATGCGGCAAGTAGGTGTGGAAGTATTACGGATTTTTACCGTGCCATACGGTTTTGGTCCGAAAAAATAATTTTGGTTTCATATTATGAAATATCGAAAACCGATTTTACTGAAACTGAAAATACCGAAAAAGTTTGGATGGTTTTGGTTTTGGTTTTGGTTTTTGTTATGGTTTTGGTTTTGGTTTTGGTTTTGGTTTTGGTTTTGGTTTTGGTTTTTAGACATAAAAAAATCGATTTATCAAAATTATCGTACCGATTTATCGCACCAAACTTACCGCATATTACGTACCAATTACAAAATAAAAACAAAATTTAAAAAAATATATATATACCAAATTATCAAGACCATTCATTTTAATCTTATCTCATCCATTCATTTCTCTTAATATAAAAACCACAAAACCCTAAACATTTTTTCTATTCTCTCATAAATCACTAGAGCAAGAAAAAAGGCAAGGAGAGTCACACACACAACACTAAGGTAATATTCCTATGTCCCCCTCTAGCTTCCACTTTCGACCTTCAGTTCCCCTCATCTGGTGTTCGGTCTCCCCCTACCTCACACAAGACACGCAATACATCACACACTCACAGAACAAAAACCTATTCAAATTCCATTAAGAAGTCTAACTTCTTAGATAGGTACTGTCATTAAATGGGTATTGATGTATTTTTATGATATTTCGTGTACTTCCAATTTTTGAAAACGAATTCAAATATCTAAGTTGAAATTCGTGTCTTTATTGTCTTTCACTTACCATAGTCTTGAATGTCTTGAGATAATCTTTTTAATACTTCTTCTAGTTTTGGACATTAAATTCTAAGAACCTTTATTTTCGATCTACAAGTAGCTTTATATAAGATAACCTTAGTCTCCATTATGATGTTCATTGAAATTAAGTAAAATGATTTAGTAGTAAAAACACTAATTAGCTATGATAAAAGTTATGTTTATTATGGACTCCGGTTTATAGTAAAAACATTGATTAGATATGATAAAAGTTATGCTTCGCGCTCATTTTATTTTATTTTTTTACAATTTGTATTATATTTTAGTTTTAAGTAATGTATTTAACCGATTAAATGAGTTTAAAATTTGGTACCGAAACTTGTACAAATTTTATCGAAATCATAATATCGATATACATACCAAATTTATCGAATGCATAAACCGACTTGTTATTCTGGTATTTGTCGGGGAAAATCAGATTGAAATCAAAATATTCGAAGCTAAAAAACCCCTAAATTATCGAAAAACCAGTCGGATTGGTTTTGGTTTTTATTTTGATGTACCGGCCCATAAATTTGGTACAAACAATTTTACCATTTAGATTTTGGTTTTGGTATTGATAAGGGGTCATTGTCGAACAAATCATACCGATTTCACCCCTAGCGGCAGGACTGCACTGATGATGGGGTCGGAGTCCACGGCCTACTAGAGGCACTACCGTGGCCTGTTAGAATGCTAATGGTGTATGGTGTAGCGACCTATGTAACACAAGAATGCGACCGTGTGGGCATGGCCTTCCGCGGACCTTCTCTTTGTTGTTATATTCTATAGAATCCTTACTTCATGTCATGTGTTCATAGACTAACATATCTTGGGTATATTACGTAGTGTTAAACTTTATTAGAGAATGGAAACATCGACTCCTGGAGTGTCAACTCTATGGTATTTGCAGTTTGCATCTTATACTAGTATTCCCCAACCCATCTTGAAACTTTTTGATTTTGTTGTCCCAAGGACTTCCTACTTTAAGACTCATGTGGAATTTATCTCCCGGAAGCGACAATCTATCCCAAATGGGGATACGAGTCGCTAATCTTTATGGAAATTAGGCCACACCTTCTTGATTATTTTCTCCTTATGACTGAGGATCGTGGTTTTTCCCAATCGTACTATGCTTAAATTCAGTTAGTTCCTCTATCACATGTCGTAAAGGGAGTCTCTAGAGAACATCATTAAGTTGGTCTTAGACCTCCTTTCGATGAGCATCCATATTTCTTGATGGAATGAGCTAACTTTACATTGATAGTCATCCCAATAAGAGAAAAGTTCGTGTATAAATGTTTTATTATGAGTAACAATCGTTCCTATAAATAACGTCAAAATAGGGGGAACTTAAATATCTTTGAGACCCCAGCCTCAGTAGGTGCTCCCCACATGACCTTAGATCGATCAGTGGAGAGAAGTGTTAAGGTGAAAAATAAGGATTTAAAATGGTTCATACCTCAGATGAATATCCCATATCCACTATAAAAGGTGTTGCTTTATATATTAGATTGTAAATGAGAATAATATAATTTTAGGACCTCTTGGGCTTAGGGCATGATGGTCTGAGATGTCTGTGTTCTTCGTCACTGATCAAATGGCAACTAGGAATTAGATTATGAACTTCTCTAGGGGTTTTTTATCTCATCTTAGGACTCAACATAGCATACAATGTATGGGAGGTTTAAATATGATTCAGTCTTCCTTTATACTTAACTAATAGTGGGTTAGCCAAGGTTAGAATAATAAAAACCCAAGAGAAGAATACTTCATAATTACTTATGGGGTTTTTCAGATGACTTATCTATGTCTTGGTTGAATAGTCTTTATTTCATATGTATTCTATGCCCTTTAACCATTCACAATCCTTCCATATATAAGTATTCCCATAGAGAGAGAATGAGTGGACTATAGTAGCATGGACAGGGTTACCCTATGGTCTGATGACTAAAGTAACATGATAGAGTGTTGGATAAAGGTTTGTAAATGGTGTAAGGTAGTTAACGGGAGCATTTGATGAGGATTGGAGCATTCAATGTTATTGGGAGTGAGTAATGGCGGTTGATAGAACATTATCTATGCCTTTTACCCACCCGCTATAGAAGTTACAGAAGCTTCTTCTGGACATCTAAGGGGTCCTATAATGACTGACGTTACTTTGCAATGGTCTGAACTTGTTCTCGTAACATGACATAAGAATTTATCCTTGGACAATGGGTCGTGAATTAAGAAGAGGTTAATTCTGGTTGGTAAGAGCACCAAAAACAGCAATGTGGCACACCCTAATATTAAAAATCTGACACAGTTTAAAACTGTGTCAAATTCTGGCACGGTTAATGACAATCTGACACATTTTAAAAGAGTGCCCAAAATTGGCACTGTTTTAAAGGGTGCCAATATTGAGTACACTTGACTAAAATATAAAATACCATAAAAATCATTATACTAACTTTTTGTTCCCCCTCACCCTACCATCTCTCTTTCGTCGTTCGTCGCTCTCTCTCTCTCACCACGTCTTCTCTTCTCCATGAGGTATGAATATTAAACCCTAATTTTATTGGTTCAGTTTAAATTTTGTAAACCCTAATGGTTCAATTTACATTTTGGTTCACTTTAGATCCCGAACAAATTGCCCAACCCTTGCTCCATTATTAAAAAATCATGTCCAAAGGTCTTACAATGTATTTCTCATATTCATTTTGTGTTTTGGGGGGTTTTGATGCTTATTATTTATAATTTTCAGGTATGCTAGAGTTTGAGGTGGAATCAAGAAGTTATAGTTTGGATTTTATATATTGTTTATTATATTACAATTTTTTTATTTTTTGGGTTTTTTATGGGACTTATTATATTTCAAATTCAAGTGCTTTTATGAATGTCTGATTCATCTTTTATGATTTATTTTGTGTTAATTTTGGTTTTATTATACTAATTTGGTCTCTCAAGGTTCATATCTTTTTGCACTCAAGGTTCATATATTTTTTGCAGTTTTATAGGTACAGATATGTCAAGTTTATTTTTGTATAACATGAAGGTTTATGGCTATCAACATGATGAATATTAATTTCTTAATGATTTGATTTAAACATAGGTTTTAATTACTCTCACTGTTTACTTTGTGCTAGATTTCTCTCCATTGAAATTTACTCTGCATTTGGGGTGATATTCTCAATTGTTACTAAAAGCATGTCATAATCTATGGGGTGTTCGCAAAAAGGGGGTTGAAACTTATGATATCCTTTTTTTTAAAGTACTAAACTGTCCGTTTTTGCTTGATGTTGGATACTCTAAATGTAATATATTCAACGATAATGGTGATATTAGACATTACTTGCTATAAAAGAACCATTTTCATCCAAAATAGGAATGATCTATGGAGATTTGATCCCATAATACAATAAATTGTGATAAAGTTTCATTTTGCATTTGAATCCCGTATATTACATTTTGCATTATCTTTTAATGCGGTATCCACAAATTTTGAAACTACAAACTTTATTTTCCCCATGTGTTCATACATTTTAGAGGCATACATTGCACTGACTTGAATTTTTCACTCACATGTTGATCATATTGTGTCGGATTTAAAATGCTGATCATATTGTGTCGGCTTTAAAATGGGCCTAAATTGTCGGTTCAAATTGGAATTAATAGTTTTTATTTGTGGGTAAACTCCTACATCTCTTTTACTGTTATGATAATAGAAAATATTAGAAATCGTCTACTTTTCGCCTTTCATTTCCCTGTCGTGGTAGCGTTGTAAAATGGGATGTTTGGTGGTTCAACTTTTTTACTTTTAGATAATTAGTGTGGTCCTCACCATTATTAGTTTCACATTGATTCTCTAATATATTTAATTTATGTCGAGTTCAATATAGTTCTTGATTTTTTTTGTTTTCGTATTGCAAAAAATGCATGAGATGGCATTTTCATTAGTGGATAAGGAAAGGATTGCAATTGTATTCTTCATAACCAAGGATATTTTAACAACTATGGTGAATATTTTAACGACTAAGGATATTCTTTAATGACCATTATGGTATTTCGGGATGTTATATTTGTATTTCAGATTCTCATTGATGACGTGTTTGGTAACTATCCGTTTTGTCCTTGCAAATGTATGCTATAATACATTTTCCATTTTTTTATTTTTCTCGACAATACCTTGTGGTTGCTGAGACTGTGGACACACTGTCGTTATTCTCCTTGCACATGTTTTGGTGGATATCAAGTTATCTATGCAAATACTTGTTTCTTTTCATGCTCCATGAATCTAACCTAATTGTTTCTTTCATGCTCCATGAATCCATCCTCGAATAAAAAATTCGTAGATTCTAAAATTACCAGTGTTTCAATGTTCTGGTATCAAGAATTGTGTTTATCTATATTTTTGAACTTCACTGAATATGCAACTCCACCTAATACACTCCTTTTTCCCTAGGCATCTGTACAAATAAACCAAACTCTTATATAACTGCATTAAATCACAAATATTTGTTCATGGGAGATTTCTACTTGTTCATATTTTATTACCAGTTTTTCATTATTTTGTTGCCCAGATGTTTCCCAAATCTCTTCACTCCCATGGCCCGTACCTATCTTTCAAATAACTATTTTTTTATAAGTATCATTCAACTAGCTATATAGTTGTTATACATACTGCCTATATATATAACAACTATATATATATATATATATATATATATATATATATATATGATTCACAAAGAGTAACAAGGACTTCTTTTATAAGAATTACCTTAGGCACAAAGATAAAAAGGAAACAAGTCTTCTAATAAAAGAAAGAGAACTAATAAAAACTCCTCTAGTCATGATGTAAATCTCACTCTGAAACCTCCTCTAAAATAATAGTTATTGGGGTTGTTGGTACTATTTAGCACAAAGACTGATCTCCTAGGTATATTTTGTACCATCATAATCATAAAAAACTAACCCAGTGGAAAAGGAGTACAAAAGCCACTTGCAGGAGCATTGTATGCCATCATCCCTCACTCGTTTAGGGTGGCCATAAGCAGATAGGGTGAAGCGTTAATCAAACAGTCAAGTAACCATCGCTTAATAGCGATCGAAATCTAATAACTCGTGATTAAAGTAAGGTATAGCAGGCTGGATGACATACGACATGCCGACGGGACATTTACCAACTGTCCGTTCCTTCCTTGGGTCACTATGATGGTTTAGCGACAAATCTAGAGGAAATAGGTGCGAAACATAGTAAAAATAGGGTCATGGTTGATTACCCAGGTAGGGGTAATGAGTCATGGATATATGGGAATGATCAAGTCAAATTAAGTCTTCTTTTGTCGAGTCTTGATTGTGCAATTGGTTGTGGGTTAAATCAGAAAGTCTGATGGCAAGAGGGGCTTTCTTCCAACCTAATAAAGAAGCAATGAGGCTCGCTCACGTGATGCCAACGAGGATCATAGTTTGCTAACAAACATGGGGGAGGGTTTTCCTCTAGTTTGGGTTGAACATGTAAAGTTTTCAAGGGTTTATAGCTACCTGGGGCTTTGTTAGGCCTTGTCTGGATGTTGATTAATATCGTTGAACGTTGGCGAGAGTAATCCACTCTGGGTTCTACAAGCTCAGATCAAATTTATGATGGCATTCACCTCTGTCAGCATTCACCAGATGTTTGCGAGCCTCCTCATAGGACAACGATGGTCGCTGGTGAGGAGCGATGGTTGTGCGATCACAAAGAGGTCGAATAAGTTGGGGCAAGGGTGGTTCGATTACAACGGTCGGGGTATGTCTCGATGTGGGTGGGAAGGGGTTATTGGAATCTATGGCTACATAAATTCGGCAAGAAGTAACTTGAACATCTACTTGAGTTCATATTATTGAACTTAAACCGCTTGTTGTCCTTCCGTGATCAACACGTGTCTTAATATTCTTACACATCAACCATTCTCGTCTATTCGTCTCCACCAGGAGCATTGCATAACTCGCGTCGCAATTCCAATTGATGAATTTGATATAAACGTGAAATGAAAGTGTTATAAAAACACACAAATATATCGATCTCACTATCCATACTGTAAGTGTAAGGGAAAATTTCCAATCGAGTCAATTTGTAATATTGGCTTAATTTCGGAAAAAACAAATTAAATCATAGGATAGATGTCCATGTTGTATCCTTTTAAGCCTATGTCAAGTGTATGTTGAAAACGTAGCGGCCCAGATATTAAAGTTGACATCTTTGCCGGTTTCATGTGCCATGTTTCCAGTCATCAATATTTCATCGCTTCTAAAGTTTCTAAAAGGTATTATATATTTGGACATGCTTGTTGTACTAGATATGTATTTGATATAGATTTCCCAAATTGCATCATGTATTGAGATGAATTTCATCTATATTAAGATGAATTTTCTATTAATGGAATTTGAGCCATTAATTTTTACTGGGCTTATTGTCTGGATGTGTATTTATGTTATTGTGCACTATTTGTATTGTTGTTGTACAATTTTTGTCGTGCGGACTTGTATTATTATTGAATTTGTTTTGGTAAAATAGTGGAAATGTTGATGATTTTTATTTCTAGTCGTATTTATAATTAATTAACTTTCTTTGATCCAAAAATTTGGCATAGTTCAAAACTGTGCCAAAAGTGTGCTAGAAATATCACATTCTGGCACGGTTTAAAAGTGTGCCAGAGGTGTTCCTGTTTGGAAAAATATAGCACACTTTTAAACCATGCCAGGAAAAAATGGCCATTTTGGAACACCTGATTATGGCACAATTCAAAACCGTGTTAGATTTGATTTGGTACAGTTTCAAACCGTGTCAGATTGTTGTTTTCGAAGTAGTGTAAAGGTCTGCAGTAATAGCTTGAGACTTAAAGTTATTTGTTGTGAGGTCTCTAAGCGAGGTTATTAAGTCCTTATACTATGACTAAGTGCTTTATAACCCGGGGGATGCCTCAATGGTCTTCGACTATGTTGTGGACCCTTTTCTTGTGTAGTTGTGATCTTTAAACGTTAACATTGGTCTGAACGAGGTCTCTGATAGACTTGAAGACTTATCTGTTGCACAGAGAAAGATAGGACTGGATCATGAACTCTTGGAATTCTTGAGTAACCAAGTGTGGTATCATCATTAATTAACGTTAATATTTTATTAAGGCTTTATTCAAAAAATGTAAAATATATTTTTTAATTATTATAACTTTAAATTGTGGGGAAAAAATTATTTATGTTTCATAATATGTGCCATTGGAATTAATAATTTTCTTGAATATATTATTTTTAATACATATATAAAGATATTCAAAAAATAGAAAAAGGCAACTCACATTTGCCATCAAAAGTTGAAAAAAGAAAACCCCACAAAGAAAGTATTGGGTGAAAATTATGCTATAGGAGTATTGTACAGTCTCTAAATTTGAAATTTAATTTCAGATCGAATTTGGTTTATCAAAGAGTCCAAAAGTAAGAAATGTCATTTTCACCTTTTTTGACATTTGGAATGCAAAAACAATCAAACATGACATTTTTACACCAATAATGCTATGAGTACCAAATAATTCTCTCAAATCATCCCCCAAAAATCTACTCAATCATTATTACACTGCAGCGTACAACATTTATTGCAATACACATCATTTGGGGAGAATTTTGGAAGTATTTTTGGGACTCATATCATTATTCTTTTTACAGGATTGTATTGCATCCTAAACTCAAAATATGCGTGGAGGTTGTCAACTGTGACCTCATGGACAGGCACGTGTAATTACCTATAATTTTCACAAGTTTGTGAACGGAGTCTTTAAGAATAATAAGTTGTAAACACGCATGATGGATGGGCAAGACGCAATTTGCAAAACATAAGTAATAAAAAAAGCATGAATCAAAAATTTAGATCAATTAGATATTTTTTTAACACCGTATTTAAGAAATTATTCAAACAATACATGGATAATGTGAAGTTAAGAAAGATGACACGGTTTACATATCCTTTTGTATTTATTTAATGAGAGTTTTTTTGCGATCTTAATGGAATATTTATATAATTAAGTGTCCAACACACACAATTTCAAATTTTATCTTTTTATCCTCTGACAAGAATCTAGGTGATAAAGCAGATAAATTAAAGCATGAAATTACACAAGGCAAATATGAGGAAAAAATCCCTTGCGAGTAAAAACATTTTTTCATTCAGCACTTTAAAGTTTTACAAGACACAATTTATATAATTTCTAAAGAATACGGATCTCTCCTGAGTCGTCGACAGGTGGCGGTCCACCCTCGGTATCCACCGATCAGCCTTTATCTTCCTTAACAGTGATACCCACGAGAACCAAAATGGTCAGCAGTGAAGAAGATCTCTCTACAAGAGTAACTAAGATATGAAACTATTTAGGGCTTTAAATGGATTCACATGTATATCTGGGAGTGATGATTTGTGAATCAAAAGGTGTTTTAAACCTAGAACTTTGAAAATTTTTAAATAAATAAAAATGCCTCGATTTTTTAAATAAAAAATCTCCCAATATAAATGTAAATGAATTCAAAATCCTAAATTGTTTTATACCTTCTTAATATGGATATCATCTTGAATTTGAAGACGGCGGAAATTCAGTTCTTCGCGATGGATCAAGTCAAATGGTAGTGGGATATACCAAAAACCATGTTAGCCTAAGCTATGAGCAAATGATAGAAATATTTCTCTTACAAAGCCCCCCCTTTTGTCTATTCGGGTATAAACATCAAATAGAAATTTAAATTACAATGAAATCCCCTAAGACGTATAAAATACCCTAATACCCTCCCAAACCCTAAAATGGATAGGTACAAGAATAATGATGTCTTCAAAATAAAGTCTTCAAATCTCCACTTCTTGTTGGTCTTCTCTTGGGCACTTTGTCTTCAACGAGTGTAATGAAAGTAAGATCTTTCAAATGCACCTACACATGAAACAAAGCCAATACTGGGGAGTTTGACATATCAAATAAAATTCATAAACATTCTCCCCCATAAATAAAACTCCCCCGTAATTTGTTCTCCCCCTTTTATTTTGCTCGAAATAGACAAGGAGTAGAAACTAATCATGAAATGCAAAGCATTACAAATAAGAGTAAGATATCATCACAAAAGATATGCAAATTATAAACATGCAATGACAATCTCAAAGTTCCAAAAACTATTTTTGATATTTTTCAATTTTTTGCAAGAATAAAAATTTAACAAATACAAAACACCATGGAGAAATACAAAAATACCCGAATCAAGGAAATAGGATGTAGGGATGTGAACATGTTCTATAGGTTAATCAATGTAGACAAACATAACATATGTTCATGAAGGAATGAGACACCATTAATGAAAGAACTCAAAGTCTACCTTAGGTATAAAAATGGTAAACTCAAGTGAAACTGACTTAACCTAAGCAATTTATTAAGATCGTAAGTGATTTTCACACCAATAACACTCAAACTATGTAATGCTTTACGAGATTTTTAAAGGATGTGAAAACCCATTGACCTTCGACTTAACTCCCTCAAATCTCACATATTAAATTTTTTTCTCTTAATTATTTTTGAAGAAATTAATACTCATATGTAGCGAAGCATCAATGTTCTTAGAAATTAGCCTCGCACTTATGTTTTTATGTGCCTTTAATCTCTTAGGCTATTTTATTCGCAAATGGTGGCTATTCACAGAAAATTAACATGTCTTTCGCAACCCGATTTCATTGCTTAAAATATACCGTATTAACCAGATAAATGATTTTCTATTTTTTCAATTTGGGCAATGGTTCTTACATGTACTATTTTTATTATCTCGTTTTTCACATTTGGTTCGTTTTAAAATCAGGATTGATATGAAAACATTACAATCGACACGTGAAAGGTAAGTGCAATACTCAAATAAGTATTTTCTCATATGCATTAAAGGTGACAAAGAGTCAAATTTGCAGCAAGTTTTCATCATTGCGCATCTTAAAGACTCCACACATTATAAAGCACATAAATGAAATAATCTCGCGTCTCAAAACACTACAAAATAGTCATGTGGATATGGAACGAGTGGGTGACTTGGACATCTTTAATGTTCATCCATATATGGTGAAAAAAATACAAAACTCTTTTTGGATTTTTCAAAAAATTTATCAAAAAATAAAATCTTTTTGTTTTTTTCATATTTTCTTAAAAAGAAACCTAAAATTTGTTTGTATTTTTCAAAAAAAATCAAGAAAAAAGATCTTTTGGATTTTTTGAAAAATATATCAAAATGAAAAATATAAATACAAAGATAATACAATGGTAATGCAACCTAGCAATAGGAATAAATATTAATAAGCATGAAAATCATCCTATACTAGATAACATATCCAATCTCAGTCAATGATGCAAATACCTGAAGACTTACTAAGATCCTCAAATCTAAGTGGATATAAAGGTTTCATGAAAATGTTGGATAACTAATGATCGGTGCTCACAAAGTTCAAGGACACGAACTTATCCTTAACTAGATCTTGAATAAAATGCTCACATATCCTAATGTGCTTTGTGCGCGAATGCTGGACTGGATTATGTGAAATGTGTATGAAACTTGTATTATCACAGGAAATAGTCATCGTGCCCTGTGAAATATCATAAACCTTCAATATTTGCTTTATATATAAGAGTTGCATGCAATAATTCTCGGTGGATATATGCATAGCTTCCATCGTGGACAAAGATATGGAGTTTCTCTTCTTTCTCATCCACGAGATAAGAGTACTCCCAAAGTAGAAACACCCATCCAAATTGATCCTACACCCATCGACATCCCAGGCCCAATCGGCATACAAATAGCAGATAAAAGGTCATCGGTATCAAAGTAATACCAAATAATGTATGATAGATTCCCACTATGATAATACGTTTAAGAGCGTGTAAGTGTAACTCTTTCGGGGATGCTTGGTATCGCGCACAGACTCCAACACTAAAGGAAATATTGGAATTACTAGCGGTAAGGTAAAGAAGACTACCTATCACTCTATGATATAAACTCTGCTCGACATCGTTTCCTAAAGATTCTTGGCTAAGCTTTGTTGATGAACTCACAGGGGTGCAAGCATGCTTAGCGGAGTCTATATCAAATTTTTTCACAAGGTCTCTTGTTTATTTGGATTGAGATATGAACATCCCATCCTTAAGCTAATGAACCTGGAGACCTAGGAAGAATGTAAGCTCACCTACCATTCTCATCTCAAACTCACTCTTCATCTCCTCCTCGAAAGTGTGAGCATGGCTAGAGCACGTGGATGCAAAGAGTATCTTGATACAAAAATAGCAGCACTCTATCTCCTCACAAATAAAGTCTTATGTACTCCCACTATCTTGATACTGTAAGCTAAGAGATAGGAATTAACCCTCTCGTACCAAGCACGGGATTCTTACTTCAAACAATACAAGGCTTTCCTAAGATAGTAAATGTGTCCTAGGTTCTTAGGGTCTTCAAACCCTTTCGGTTGTTCCACGTAAACCTCCTCCTGTAGATTTCCTTTCAGAAAGGTACTCTTGACATTCATTTAATATAATTTGAAGCACACATGACATGCTATGAGGAGTAGTAAGTGGACGGACTCAATCCTAGCAATAGGAGCGAATGCCTCCTCAAAGTCTATAGCCTCGATCTGTGTGTAGCCTTGAGCGACCAACCAAGCCTTATTGCAAACTATGGTGCCATTTTTATCAACATTATTCTTGAAAATTCATTTGGTACCTATTACGTTATTATCGCTAGGTCGGGGGATCAACTCCCATACATCCTTCTTTCTAAAATGAAACAACTCGATTTTTATAGCCGATATCCAATGCATGCCCTTTAGTGGTTCTTTCACATTCTTGGGATCGGCTAGGGATGTGTAGCACAGAGAGATAACAATATTTTTGAGTTGAGCATGAGTATTGACACCTAGTGTAGAATCACCAAGTATAGCAGAAGGGTCATGACTATTTTCAACCCAAGATAGTGTCTCCCCCAAAGTAGGAACGGGGTCCACCGTGGTAGCATGAGGAAGGATAGGATCGTAATTAGGGGGTGCATCATCCTCACACTACGGGCTAGGAGAAACAAATGTCGGTGGCTCGTTATCTCTAATCGTGATGTTTATTGACTTTATCACCATAGAGCTAGCCAGATTATAAACTCGATAAGCCCTACTCGTTGATGAATATCCTAAAAGTACCCGCTCGTCACTCTGAAAGTTGAACTTTCCTAAGGGCTCTCTATCTCTCAAGATGTAGCATGTACTCCTAAAGAAATAAAAATACGATAGGTTTGGCTTCTTCCCTGTCCTCAATTCACAATTAAGTTTAATTAAGTTTCACTATTTAATTCATTATTTATATGCACACTATCAGCTCGTCTACTATCACACATCCGTAGAATTATTCAAATGGTTATATATATTTATCTCACACACACACACACACACACATATATATATATATATATAAAATCACGGTGTCTCTAAAAAGGACCAGCGTACAAATAGGCATACTCTGTTGTCAGTCCATGTACCTCTCGTACTAAAATAAGGACTATTAGTTCGGCATGTCTCCTCGAACCCAAAATCAAATAAGAAGCAACGGAGGCAGACATAGTTTTAAGACTTTGGGCTACGCACATACCGAACGTACCCAAATGACCTATCAGTCTCACTAATACACGACACATAGTGAGCCGCCTTAAGTTCTATGTCCTTTGGCACAAATTCAGACCTCCCTGGAATCGACAATGTGCGATCGCCCACTGCGCGAGAACCTCAGTGATAGCATGTAACGTTGGTATGTTCACATTTAATCACTAATCATATAATATGTATACACACAACCTATATATATCAAATCAGTAGGTATACACACAACCCATTTATCATATTTCGTACCTAGTATTTTCTTTCGAATACTCACTGTACCATCAATTAATGATTTATCTCGCTATCGTTTTAATGTCTACTCTAAGGGTCCTAGTTACCCCTTTAATTAAATTCAGTAGCTATCTCTATATTACACTACTGGTATCTAACATAAATTCACTTAAACTTCCCGTAATTCCTTCTCCTTCTCTTGAATTAATTACACCTTAACTTAAGTATATTAAACCTCGCCTTAACCCTCTCATTAAGACTAAGTCATAATCCCATCATAAACCTACTATAATAAAAAAAATCTCTCATTATATTTTAACAAAGTCCCAAAAGTTTTCTCGACCAAATTTTAGGAGTTCTAGGCTTAAAAAAGAAATTTCACATTTACTAGGAAAACGAATCGATTGGCTAGGAGGCCGCATCGATTCCCCTCTGGATCGAATCGATTCAAAAATATGCAGATCATCTTCCTAAATATGCAAATGCATTTTTCCACCATTTTTCTCATTAAATCTCCATTATTCTTTCCCAAACTTCAAACCAGGTGTCCTAATCAGTATCTACATGTATTAGGATGATTTCCCACATGATATAATCCTCAAAACATTAAGCTTCCTGATCAAATATGGATTATCACATTTATTCATCAAACCCCCTAAATTTCATGTTCTTAATTTATACATAACATAAAATCCAGATGTCTCTCATCTAGATTATCACTTATGACCTGATTTTATAACATCTACATGCATATAATCAGTCTACATGAAATCATACCCATAACACGGATTTAAACTATTCTTTTATTCGAAGAACATAACTTTAATCAACATATTTCAAAGACCCTTATAACCATGGGTATTATAACTTCAAAGAAAACCATAAATAAACACTTTCCTTGTGTTAGATTATATGATTTCGTGGTTTTGATGTTGGATGGTGTGCCTTCTCTTCCAATCCTCACTCCAAGATATATAATGGTGCAAGATCACACTCTAGTTTCTCAAAAACTCCCTCTTTGCCTTCACAAATGATCTCGCTTCTTCTCCATTGGCTTCTTTGAGTTTTCTAACCTCTAAACCCTATCCTCTCCCATCTATATGCTGATAAAGAAGTTAGAAATTCGTAGGCCTCTTATCCCTTAATTACCAAATGACTAAACTGCCCCCATACGATGTCAGTTTAGTCTAAATTCGTCCTGAGACCCAATTAACACCCCCAGGTATACTATTTTGACCATTTCGACCCTTTTGGAGTCATCCGTTACATCAAAATCATTATTCGAGTCGCTCTAAACAATTATCCTATCTCGACCTCAATTTAGTCTACATGTGACTCCCGATTGAGATAAATTCAACTACGTCATTCTCACTCGCTATGACGCATAATAATTTCTATAAATCATTTACTATTCACTTAGTAATTTTAACACATAATATTAATCATCATCTCTTTATCTTGATTAATATTTAATAACCACATTTTTATTTAATTCAATTAAATTACTTCACTCGCGTAATTTAATATTAAATGAATAATTTACCGAATTAAGTAAATTCCAATTACGCATAAATACGGGGTATTACATGGTATTTGGAGAGATTTTTAATCAAACGTATTCTCACAGCCTGTCAGTCACAGGCATGACATTTGAATGCTGAAATCGCTTACATG
Source organism: Sambucus nigra (assembly GCA_949130495.1). Classification (NCBI taxonomy): domain Eukaryota; kingdom Viridiplantae; phylum Streptophyta; class Magnoliopsida; order Dipsacales; family Adoxaceae; genus Sambucus; species Sambucus nigra. The sequence continues at coordinate 327,869,924 of OX422217.1, read as the reverse complement.
CCATTCGAAATACTTTTTCAGTCTCACTGTGTTCATCAATCATTGTTAGTAAATTCGAAATTACTTTAGCATCCAACTTTGATGAAGTCATATCTCCTCTTAATCATTTAATTCGATTGTTCACCTCATTCTCGGTATCATAAAAATATAAGTGCGCAAATTTAGGACTATGTCATTCAATTGGAAGCAAGGAACTAAGAAGATGATGGTTTTTCCCACTAATGCGGTAAATATATGGTCTGCGTCCACTATTTTTTTATGATCAATTTTAACTCTAGTAGAGATAAATGTAAACATTGAATTGTCGGCTATAATGTTATCATAGAAGTTTGATTACATCCATTTATTTTTGGAATCTAGTAGATTGTTCAAAATGAACGATTCGTCATTTAAAACAAGTATGATGAGAATTTCGATGCTTATCATGACAATTTAGGATATGAGGGATTTTAATGCTTATCAGTTCTATCCTCGTACCATAGAATGACACTATAATTGTCGCAAACTTGGATTGGTCCACAGAAATCCCATAGTTCAATCAACTTTCCTACAAAATCGTTAAAATTTTGCATGAACTAAAGCGTAAGTGAACTAAATTCCATATTTATTTATGAGTGTATCGAACGAATGATTACTAATACTATACTTACTTTTCTACTTCGTATTCAATTGATCTTATATGCCATTTTAAGGTTTGACTGATAGCCTAGGCCCTATAATTCATGAATACATATAGTACCCAGAAATGAGATTCAAAAGAAGTAAATATTTATTTACAATACTAATACGTGTTATTGTTTCTTAGAGTTAAAAAATTGCTAACTTGTTTGAGTTACACAAAGGATTGATAATAGCTTCTGTTTTACCAATGAAATGGTATATCCAGAATAGTTACCGGGGGGAACTTTAACCTTTGATGAATCATCAAAAATCATTGTTGTTATGATATCTCCATTTTCTAGTAATTTAGTTCGAGACATAATTGTTCTTTATTTCTGTGGCCATCCCTTCCGATCCTCGCGACGGGAGGAGGTGAAGAAGAGGGGGGTCTCCCCATCGTCTCGGGAGGATATTGGTCCCACGCATCCCTCTCGAGAGCGCTTCGACCGGCGTTGGTGATAAGGTGAAAAATGTAGAGAGATAGAGTTGCCAGTCTATTTTACTCAAAACAGATAAAAGAAAGAGGGATCCATCTCGAAAGACATCATCCAAAGACATACTGAAACATACGAAGCCAAAATGATTCGAAAAGGGTCTAGAGGATAAGTTACGAAATGGGAAGGTGTTAGGCACCCATTCCGCCCTTATGGTCTCTCCTGGATTATTGTTATTTTCCTTTATTTCCCCGTGATATGTGTGCATGTGTATATATGGTGGAGATACGAATCATCGACTTGTATCATGTAAGAAATAAAGCGAATCATCCATAGGAATGTTCTTAAAAAATAATATTAAAAAATAGGATTTATGCGATTACCCTTGTGTTGATCGTTAAAATGGAACGATAACACATATAGAATAATACGCCATTAAGAACAAATATATGTATAGAGAGTCTAAGAGAATTAAGTTTAAAGAATATAGGAAAAATAAAAAAAAAGGTAGGAAAAGGACTCGAGTCTCCGGTTTTACCCCGAGACGCCTACGTAGCTTGTAGAGGCATCAAAGTCCACGTAGTTCGTATGCAAAATGAGGGGTGGGATTTATCCCATAAATCCAATCGGGGACTTCTCTTGTGTGTGTGTGTGTGTGTGTGTGTGTGTGTGTGTGTGTGTGTAAAAGTGTTTTAGTTTATGAGAAAAGTGCGAGAAAGTGTGAGAATTCCTGTTTGGAATTTCTGAGAAAATCCTCTTTTTCTTATTTTTTTGGGTTTTATTTATATGAAAATAAGAGATGTGCAATAATACTAGATAAAAAGTATATTAGGATATGTGAGATGAGAGATGAGAGAATAAAAGTACTAAGTGATAAAACAAATTAATGCGAAGTTAGGAGAATTTAAGGAGAGAGTAGAGAAAGTTGGACCTTCTTGAAGATCTTGAGCTTGATCTTGGATGTTGGAGAGCAGACCTTGCACTTGGATGATGATGGAGGGTACTTAATTCACCAACTTTGATGAAAAAGGTGATGAAAGATAAAGGTTGAAAAGGGATTTTGATGTGGAAATCACGCTGACTTCAAGAGGAGTTTTCTGAACTTGATGAGAGTGATGAATCTCAGATATTGGGATCCTTCTGAAATGAGGTTAGGCCCTCCTTTTTATAGGCCCAGGGCATTGCCGATCAGCATAGCCCTATTCCTACCAATCAACAGGTGTGTTTAGGCACACTATCGATAGGCAGGGTTTGGAACCTGCCATTTGGCAGTCTCTTTCAGGTTCCTTTAGAAAATTGGTCGTAGAGCGCAAACCGTTGATCCGAATTGTGCACAGGGAAAACCATTGGAAAGGTACTTCAGATACCTTCGAAAGTCTTTGGGACTGATCTCGGGTCCGAGAGAGGAATTTGGATTAAATGTGGCTTGGAAGTGTTCGTCGGTCCTTTGGACGGGGAATTATCGGACGCAAAAGGATTGTTCGTCTGCATGGTAAGTCAGAATCGCACACAAGGCAGACCGTTGGAAAGGTTAGGATATGTAATTCGACATTCCAAAGAGTTTGGCTCAGTTTAGGGAGTTGACTTTGGTCAAATAGGGCCGGGAAGCGTTCGGTGACCCTTCGGAGTAAAACGGATCGTTCGTCCGTACCGTAAGTCAGAATCATGTACGGGGTCAACTGTTGGAAAGGGGTTTAAGTTCCCTTCGAAGATTCATTCAGTCTGGGTTAAGATGAAAAGTTAACTTTGGTCAAACGGAGCCTGGGAGCATCCGGTGACCTATTTATTAAGTTTTGAGGGAAAACGGATCATTCGTTCGCACCATAAGTTAGAATCATGCACGGGATGGACCATTGGAAAAGGGTTTTAGTTCCCTTAAAAGATTCATTCAGTCTCGTTCAAGATGGAGAGTTTTGACTTTTGGTCAAACGGAGCCTGGGAGCGCCCGATGGCCTTTAGGTCAGTACCCGGTGGGTGACTTAGGTTTGAAATGATGAAGGGAGGTGCTAGGGACCTTAGGAGAAGTTAGGGGGTATTGGAATAGGGTGTCTATAAAGCCCCTCGATGGGTGAGTTTGGATAGACACCACATGATGCCTTTGAAAGAGGATGACCAGAAGGTCGAGGTTGATTCTGAGGACCTAAGGATGAGGATGAGCGATTATGCGGAACGAAGCCAATTCTGAGGGCTTAAAGATGAGGGTGATCAATTCTACGGGTCGAAGTCAATTCTGAGGGCTTAGGGATGAGGGTGACCAATTTTGCGGGTCGAAGCCAATTTCATGGGCATAAGTTGAGATGACCAATTATGTGGGTCGAAGCTAATTCTGCGGGCTTACTAATTCTATGGGTCGAAGCCAATTCTACGGGCTTAAGTTGAGATGACCAATTATGTGGGTCGAAGCCAATTCTGCGAGCTTAAGTTTGAAATGACCAATTCTACGGGCTTAATTTTAGATGACCAATTCTATGGGTCGACGCTAATTCTGCGGGCTTAAGTTTGAGGGTGACCGATTCTGTGAGTCGAAGCCAATTCTGCGGGCTTAAGTGTGAAATGACTAATTTTGCGGGTCGAAGCTAATTCTGAGGGCTTAAGTTTGAGGGTGACCGATTCTGTGAGTCGAAGCCAATTCTGCGGGCTTAAGTGTGAAATGACCAATTTTGCGGGTCAAAGCTAATTCTGAGGGCTTAAGTTTGAGGGTGATTGATTTTGCGGGTCGAATCTAATTTTACAGGCTTAAGTGTAAAATGACCAATTCTGCGGGTCGAAGACAATTATGTGGGCTTAAGTTTGAGGGTGACCGATCCTGTGGGTTGAAGATAATTCTGAGGGCTTAAGTTGAGATGACCAATTATGCGGGTCGAATCCAATTCTACAGGCTTAAGTTTAGATGACCAAATCTGCGGGTCGAAGCCAATTCTACGGGCTTAAGCTTGAAATGACCAATTATGCGGGTCCAAGCCAATTCTGCGAGTTTAAGTTTGAAATGACCAATTCTGCGGGCTTAAGTTTGAAATGACCAATTCTGCGGGTCGAAGCCAATTCTGCGGGCTTAAGTTTGAAATGACCAATTCTATGGGTCGAAGCTAATTCTACGGTCTTAGGTTGAGATGTTCTCAGAGAACTCTGCCGGGAAAATTACCTCGTGATTTTGATTCGAGCTGGGGAGATGATTGCTGGGAAAATCCTCGTGTCTTTTGGAGACTTTACCGGGGGAACAACCACTTTGATGCTGGGGAAGTTATTAGGGTGACTGATTCTGCGGGTCGAAACGAATTCTGATGGCTTAAGTTGAGATGACCAATTCTACGGGTCGAAGCCAATTTTGCGGGCTTACCAATTATGTGGATCGAAGCTAATTCTGCGGGCTTAAGTTGAGATGACCAATTCTGCGGGTCGAACCCAATTCTACGGGCTTAAGTTTGAAATGACCAATTCTATCGGTTAAAGCTAATTCTACGAGCTTAAGTTGACATGACCATTTCTACGGGTCGAAGTCAATTCTGTGGGCTTAAGTTTGAGGGTGATCGATTCTGCGGGTCGAAGCCAATTCTGTGGGCTTAAGTGTGAAATGACTAATTCTGCGGGTCGAAGCCAATTCTGCTGGCTTAAGTTTGAGGGTGATCGATTTTGTGGGTCGAAGCCAATTCTGTGGGCTTAAGTGTGAAATGATCGATTCTGCGGGTCGAAGCCAATTCTGCAGGCTTAAGTTTAAGGGTGATCGATTTTGCGGGTCGAAGACAATTCTACGGGCTTAAGTTGAGATGACCAATTCTATGAGGGACCAATTCTGAAGGCTTAAGTTGAGATGACCAATTCTGTTGGTCGAAACCAATTCCGTGGGCTTAAGTTTGAAATGACCAATTCTGCGGGTCAAAGCCAATTCTACGGGCTTAAGTTTGAAATGACCAATTCTGTGGGTCGAAGCTAATTCTGCGGGCTTAAGTTTGAAACAACCAATTCTGCGGTCGAAGCTAATTCTGCGGGCTTAAGCTTGAAATGACCAATTATGTGGGTCAAAGCCAATTCTGCGGGCTTAAGTTTGAGGGTGATTGATTTTGCGGGTCGAATTCAATTCTGCGGGCTTAGGTTGAGATTTTCTCGGGGAACTCTGGCGGGAAAATTACGTCGTGATTTTGATTCGAGCTGGGGAGCTGATTGCTGGGAAAATCCTCGTGTCTTTTGAAAATTTTACCGAGGGAACAACCACTTTGATGCTGGGAAAGTGATTAGGTGGTCTAGGGTTTGGAAGAATTTCTTGGGGAAATTTGAGACCTTTGGGGAATAGGAGATGATCCTAAAGTTTTGGATATTTTGGAGGTCCTCTAGGGACATTGACGGGGAGAGATTCACTTGGCTTTTGAGAGTTCCACTGGGAAAATACGGGTTTCGCTTAAGGAAGTGCGAAATTTTCTTAGTGAAAATGTTTTAAATCCTTTCCAGGATTTTTCAGGGTTTTCTAGTATTTTCTGGGAATTTTTATACGAAAATTCAAGGGGGGTTCCGGTTGGCATGGTGTGTAGGGTGCCATTCGGCAGTTGCAAGGACTTTTGAACTGCCTTGAGAAGGAAAAGGGTCAGTGCCGATTGGTAGGTGGGGGTGCACTGCCAATCGGCATGACCCCTAACATCCTATAAAAAGGGTGAGGGTTGCCCTCATTTTTCACAGCTTCTTGCCTTCTCTCTTTCTGCGATTTTCTTCTGCGAATCGTTCTAGAATTCTGCAATCTAAAAAATGACCTCATTTATGAGCACTGCAGTACACAAGGAGTGAAGAGCCATGGCGCCTCTTGCTTTGGGGAGTGAGAACTCTTTTGATGCATTCGAGCCGATTTTGGAAGAGCAAACTTTGCTGCGGGAGCTGTCGCATCATCGCTCTTTGAGGGTGGTGAACCCTGGAGGTTACGTAAGTAAAATGATTTTTGGCATTCTTTTTTGGTGGTTTTTCCTTTTTTCTTGGATTTTGACAAGGTTTCTCTCTTTTGGCAATCCGATGTTTCTTTGTCGACTATGCGTGTCTGCGGGACGACGGGGCTTAAGGATGTCTGGGAGCATCTTCCATCTGTGGTGCGTTGGGTGGTATCCTCAGCAAGCTTTGGGAGGTTGGCGTATGTGATGGATGATATGCCTCATTCGACGGAGGTCTTATGCGCTCTGGGGGAGAGGTGGTGGGACACTACCCACACCTTTCATTTTGGTTTTGGGGAGATGACTGTGACTCCCATAGACGTGTAGCAGTTGTTGGGGCTGTATTGCGATGGAGAGAAGATAGAGGTGGATCTCTCTTTGCGGGTGAGGACGGAGGCGATGCGTGCCGCGCTTGGTGATGTGGGGAGGATAGTGTCTAGGGACTCCATTAGTTTGTCGCTGCTGAAGGATGTTTTGCTGGGCAGGGTGATTGATGTGGAAGAGGGGCTGCAGGTGAGACAGATGGCCCGGTTATTCATTTTACTGGTGTTGGGGGGATTTCTGGTGGTGTCGAGCGGCGACGTTGTCCACTTATGGTTTTTACCATATCTGAGGATGTTTTCGAACATCCCTCTCTATGATTGGGGGAGCCTGACTTTGGAGACTCTTTATTTTTCTCTGGATGCATTCAGCCGGTGCTGCCGGCAGACTTTCACTGGAGCCACGTATCTTCTTAAGGTATTCTTTTAATTTGCACATTTTCTTTTCATGCATTCGCATTTTCCTTATGCATCTCTTTTTTTTAATTGTGAATTTTTGTCTTTGGCAGACGTGGTTCTATGAGGTGATTGGGTGTAATATCCAGCTGATCGCTTTGAAGGACGATACTGTTGGGGACTTTTACAGGTTGTATAGGTGGCGAAAGGCCAATCGGCAGTCGAAGAGGTCTCTCTCACTGGAGGCAGTTCGTCCGGTCTTGAATGGCCTGACTAGTGATAGGGTAAGACTTTTTTCTTCTCCAGTCCTAGTCTTTGTGTGCTCTAATTCTGTATATGACTTATATCTGCTGGGGATTTCTCAGGTGACCTTTTACCCTTGGGGGACGACCGTTCAAGACACGAGGTTGACTGGAGTGAATGCGCAGATGAGGCATTTGCTGGCGCATGAGTTTGGCCACTCTTGGTATCTCGGGGAGAGGGTGGTCCGACAGATTGCTGAGGAGGGGTGGTGGTGCTACCTGCGAGGCCCCCAATGTCTATGAGATGGGAGAGGCTGTTGCCAGAGGATACGAGGATCACGACGATGATTGGTGAGTCTATCTGCTGTACACCGATACGGCGATGCCATATGATTATATGGACTTTGTGACAAGCTGGCTGATGGCGCCCAGCATATATGATGCACTGCATTTCCCTCCTATGGGTTCGATTCGGCTAGTGGGGTCCTCCCATAACGGTGGCGGTCCGTCAACATCTGCGGTGGTGGAAACTTCGGAGGTCCCCTTTGTGAGGTTGCATACCCCTTCATACAATATCTGGCGGGCTGATGGAAGGATGGTGCCTATGTTGCATCGTCCTCATGCGATGGACCCAGAGGAGTTAGGCTTGACAAAGTAGGTTTTTCATCCGGAGGTATATCTTTTATGTTCTTCTCCTTTGGTTTCTTTTGGTCTTTTTTGCTTGATACTGATTCTTCCTTTTCTTGTAGCAAGTCCGGGTGTCCACCACTTGGCTGAGGGATATTAGGGACTGGATATCTTCGGCGATTGCCTATATTCGGTATGCGGTTCTTGTTCCTTCTTGCTTGGTGTCGTCTTCCTCATTCGAAAAGGAGTCTGGTTCGGGTAACGATGGTGCGTCATCTCGCCACAGGGGAAAGAAAGCGCGTCGCAGGGGTGGAAGCTCTTAAGAGAGAGGTGAGGGTTAGGTGAGAGAGAGAGAGAGAGAGAGAGAGAATGTGGTCTCGAGATGAGTCCCATTGTTTTTCTGCTTTTTTTTATTTTCCTGCAAAAATGATGTAACACAGAAACGTATCTATGTAATGAAATGAAGTTTTTTTTATTATCTTCTGTTAATGATGAATGAATGAATGCATGCACATGCGATTTTTACTTTGCTGCTGAGACCGTAAAAAAAATTGGGGTTTGAAGGAAAGTTTTATTTAAAATGAGAATTTATATAAAGCCGGAAAGGGGAATTTTTGACATTCTGTTGAGAAAATCAATTTATTTTTATCTAATTTTTACAAAAGAGGAAAAAGGAAAATTTCAAAAAATAGGGGGTTGCCGATCGGCAAGCACCTTATCATACCTATCGGCAGGTCAGTCCAGTCCCATCAATTCAAAGCTTTGATTGGTACCCTCTTCAGCCTTTGGTACCTTATAGGGCAAGATTTCCTCCGATTTCTAAAGGGGTTATGTCCTTTATGGGGTTTTTAAGTATAAAAAAGGGGTAAGGGTGGAGTATTTTCATCACACCCTCCACATCATGACTTTCTTATTCTGTGAGATGGCTCTCCCTGGTAGCGTTGAGTTTGCCAACTACCTAGAGACTTTGGAGGCGATGTGCTCTTACAACATCGATTATGATTCTTTCAACATGCGACGAGTTTCTTTATGGCGTAATCGGCCCATAGAGTGGAACATGCTGATGGCGGGTGTCGAGTTTTGGTATCCCGAGGATCATGTCTTCCGCTTCGGGTTGGATGAGATTTTTCCTACCTACGAGGAATTTTCTGCCATGCTGGGGATAAATCCCAATGTTTCTATGGCTCTACCTAAGTTTTCCAATTCTCTTAGGGATTTATTGGTCGAGTTTCTTTGTATTTCGTCCTCGGCGGCCAGATCACTAGTGGCTGGAGGTATGATCTCCCTTCCAGCGGTGCTGTGGTCCGTGCATTTGCAGAAGATTGGTGATGTTGGATATGCTAGAGCCTTCATTCTGGGCTTGATTTTAAAATTATTGCTGGTGATTGGGGAGCTACTGGTGGATCCACAACTTGCAGTTATTACTTCATGGATGTCCTACCATCGCAATCCTGTGGCGATGATACTGGCGGAGACTCTAAATGGCCTGGATGCCTGCGAGAAGGTCATTCTGACTTTCTGAGGGGTAGCCTTGTGATATTTTTCATGTGGTCGTCTAAAAGATTCCTCTTGGTGACTCTTCGGGCATGCCCTTTGTCGGTTGTACCCAACTTCTTTTCTCGCCAATTCAACAGTGTGGGGTTGGATATTGAGAGCTGGGAGAACTGGTTCGTAGAGCATGAGGCTCTAAATCTGTACTGGTCAGTGCCATGGTAGGGGAAGTTCTGGCTATTCTGGAACTGGGAGAATACCCATATGTCCGGATGGTTGGTCTCATACAAACCTCTTTTTATTTCCCTTGGCAGCTTCTACGCCAATTTGGTTGGGAGTTGATCGTGCCACCTCGGACACTAGACTTCTTTTCGGTAGAAGATTTGACGGAGCATCTGCGCATGCGATTTGGCTCTTTGTGGGAGAGTCGGTGTCTGTCGATCCGTCCCTCTCAGTCTGCTGGGAGAGTTTGGCACATCCCTAGGGATTATATGAAGTGGTTGTGGAGAAGAGTAGCCAGTAAGATGTTGGAAGTGGAGACTGGACAAAGGTGGCTTGCCTTATCTGATACCATGGAGGGAGATGTGGTAGTTTTTCTGAGGCTGGTTCGAGCTTATCGGTCCATGGAGCGTCTGCGGCACTCCATTCAGGCAGCGAAAGCTTGGGGAATAAATTTGGAGTGGGCTCCTCTGGTAGCTGTGGGTAGGTCTCTTGGAGAGTTTATTTTTTGTAATGGGGCATAAATTTGGGAATTTTATTTGGTTTTTTAGGAAGGTGGGGGAAGGGAGTCATCCATTCCTTTTCTTATGTACTTTCCCTGTAATATCTTATTAGTGAAATAAACAAGTTTTTGATCATCTAGCTGTGCCTTTTTATGAATTTTTTATTTTGAATTATCTAGACTGATCGCTAAGGCATGCATAATCCTTTTGTTCAAATATATATTAGAATGAACTGTCGTTCTCGGAGATAAGAAAAGAATATTTTTTTATGAAAAAGAAAGGGTCGTGCTCTTGTAAGATGTATGAGCTGCCTACGTACCTTTGTGGGTTTTTGAAAATTTTAATTATTCTGAAAATGGTTTTTGTAGAGGATCAGGCCCATGTAGTTCTAGGTAGAGGGAAATGAAGAGATTTTTTTTAATTTTTATTATTATTTTTCTTAAGAATGGAAAGAAGATGAGAAGAGTCGTAGCGCACCGAGATTTTGGACTAGGGGTAGAACTTCTTGAGACGGTCCAGGTTGACGGGACGAGCAATCTCTTCTCCATCTAAGTCGGTGAGCATGGCGGCACCGCCGGACAAAATTTTCTTGATGATGTATGGGCCGCTCCAATTGAGCTTGAATTTCCCTCTGGGGTCCCAAATGGGCTCTACTATTTCTTTTAGGGATAAATCCCTTTCTCGGGCACCGCAGTCCTTGACTCTCTTATTGAATGAACGCGTTATTTAGCGATGGTACCCTTGTATGTGGTAAGTGCTTTCAGTCTCCTCTCGTCCAAGATTGATAGCTCGTCGAGGCAGCTTTGATGTCAGTCCTCCTCACTGACCTTTCTTTCAAGCATGACGTGCAATGAGGGTATTTCCAGCTCCACGGGTAGGACTGCTTCCATGCCGTAGACTAGAAAGTAAGGGGTAGACCCAGTAGAGGTTCAGAATGAGGTTCGGTAGCCCCAAAGGGCGTATAGGATTCGATTGACCCAATCTCGACAACTTTTGGTCATCTTGCTGATGATGGCTTTGAGGTTCTTGTTTGCTGCTTTGACTAGACCATTGGTTTGAGGTTGGTAGGGAGAAGAATTTTGTCTTTGGATCCCATACTCGTTGACCATTTCTGTGACTTCTGCCTTGAAATATAACTCGTTATCTGACACTAGCTCATGCGGGACCCATATCGGCACATGATGTTTTTATTGATGAACTTGAATAATTTTTTGGCATTTAAAACTTCATATGACTCAGCTTCGACCCATTTGGTGAAGTAGTCAATGGCATTTAGGATGAACTCATGTCCGTTGGAAGCCTTGGGTGTAACCTTCCCTATGATGTCGATGCCCCGGGTGGAGAACGGCCAGGGAGAAGTCATATTATATAATTCTCGCGGAGGTAGGTGATGAAGGTTGGAGAACTGTTGGCATTTGAGGCATCTACGGACATAGGCGGTGCAGTCCTGGATCATGGTGATACAGTAATAGCCTTATCGTATGATCTTTTTAGCAAGCACGTGACCATTCATGTAGGGCTCGCATTCCCTACTATGGATTCTCTACATTTCCTCTTCAATGTCAGCCCCTGCGATGCAGTGTCGATGGGTTCCATCAAAGTTTCTCTTGAACAGTATTTTATTATAAATGATGTATTGGGCGGCCAGTCTTGGGAGGGTTGCCCGGTCCTTCTTGTTGGAACCCTCGAGATACTTACCATACCTGAGAAGGTGTCATATATCATAATACCAGCAATTGGCTTGCTCAGTATCTTCTTTGGTTATGAGCTCAATGTGGTAGCAGTGGGTTGGTTTATCCTTCGGGCATGTCGACCAGGAAGGGGGCCATTATTATTCCTTCGGGCATGTCGACCATGGAGGCTAGGGTAGCAAGGACATCGACTAGGTTATTTTTTTCTCGAGGTAGGTAATGGAAGGTGATGTCTGGGAATTAGGAGGCTAGTTCTTCTAGGGCATGGAATGGTTGGAGTTTCTCATCCTTGACTTTTCATTTTCTGAGCACTTGACCAATGATGAGGGAAAAATCCTCGTAAACATCTAGGCATTGAGTACCTTTCTTGAGAGTGACTTTGAGGACTACCATACATGCCTCGTATTCAGTCATGTTGTTGGTTCAGGGGAAATCCAATTTGATGGTGATAGGAGTATGGGAGTCATCTGGGGCGATCAAAAGTATCCCAATGCCATATCCCTTTTTTTTTGTCGCTCCATCAAAGAACATTTTCCATCGAAGGTCATCTTGAGCAGCGTAGAAGATGTTTTCATCTGGGAATTCAGAGATTCAGTCATTAGCCTCTTCCATGGGGTAGTCAGCGAGGTAGTAAGAGATGGATCTTCCTTTCATGGATTTCTCTGTGATGTACCCAATATCAAACTCGGCTAAGTGCATTAATCATCGAGTCATTCGGCTGGATAAGGCGGGCTTCTCAAGCAGGTACTTGATGGGGTCCATTTGGGATATAAGCTTAATGGGGAAGGCGAGCATGTAGTGTTGTAACTTTTGGGTGACCCAGACAAGCGCGACGCATGATTTTTCCAAAGCAGTGTAGTTGATTTCGTACCCGGCCAGTTTGCTGCTGGCATAATAGATGGGTCTTTCTTTGTGGGAATCCTCAAGGTATTTGGCTAGTAAAGCCCTAACTACAGTATCGGCTATGGTTAGGTATAGGATCAAAGGGAGACCAGGCTATGGTGGTATGAGTACCGGAGGTTGAGTCAGGTATCGTTTGATTCTATCAAAAGCTTCTTGGCAGGCCTCATTCCAAACTTTGGTTGAATCCTTTCGGAGGAGTTTAAAAATCAGTTCACATATGGAGGTTAGCTGTCTGATTAACCGGCTAATGTATTGCAATCTCCTAAGGAAACCACGGACTTCTTTCTTCGTTCAGGGAGGTGGAATCTCAAATATGGCTTTCGACTTGGCAGGATCTGCTTATATCCCTTTCTCACTAACCATGAATCCTAAGAGTTTTCCCTTTGTAACGCCGAAGACACATTTACGTGGATTGAGTCTCATGATATTGTCTCATTCGTTCAAAGAACTTTTGGAGAGCGGGAACATGACCTTCTCTAGTTTTGGATTTGATAATCATATCATCCACATAGACCTTGACTTCTTTGTGAATCAGATCGTGCAGGATGGTTGTGGCGGCCCTTTGGTAGGTAGCCCCGGCATTCTTGAGACCGAATGGCATAACAGTGTAGCAAAAGGCTCCCCATAAGGTGATGAACGCGGTTTTTTCTTGATGATGTGGGTGCATTTTGATTTGGTTGTATCCTCCAAACCCATCGACGAATGACTTAAGAGCATGACTGATTGTGTTGTCCACGATCATATCGATATTGGGTAGCGGGTAATCATCCTTTGGACAGGCTTTGTTCAAGTCCCGGTAGTCTACACACATTCAAACTTTCCCTCCTAATTTTGGCATAGGCACTATATTGGCTAGCTATGTGGGATATTAGATCACACGAATGAAGCTCACATTCAGCTGTTTGACCACCTCTTCTTTGACTTTGAGCGACCATTCAGTGCAGAGCTTTCTCAATTTTTGTTTAACCTGCTTGTAATCTGGAAAAGTGGGGATCTCGTGCTGAGAAATTTTAGGATAAATGTCGAGCATATCGTCATAAGACCATGCAAAGACATCCATGAACTCCTTCAATAATTCTGCGAGTTGTGCGCGCTCATGCTCATCAAGGGTAGCCCATACCCTAATCTCGCGCAGTTGGCTACTAGAACCGAGGTTAACAATAACAGTCTCTTATTCATTAACTTGAATGCGGTTATGTTGTTTGTTATTAACCTTATCTAGATTAGTTAAGAATTGTCCATTTGTAAAATCATCATCATCAAAAGTTTGATTAGAATCTACACAATTAATGTAAGGCATAGCAAGATACTCAAAATCTTCGTTTATTTCATTGATAGGAAAAACAACATTGAGAACTTCATTAAAGGAGCTCTCGATTACATTTGAGCAAGGATAGATAACAAAAGAAGAAATGGGGTAAACATTGGGGTTAGGTGGGATTTCAACAGGTAGAACTGGCGTAGCATGCTATGTGAGGAGAGGTGTATTAGCATCTTTAATCAGATGAGATGGATCCAGTGATGTAGTGCTTGAATGAACCATGCACAGTTTCAGCCATAGTGTCTGCAAGTTGAACGAGTCCTCGGAGTCACTTTCCTCAGTCTCTTCGGTATCTTTGATGAGAGATTCTACATGGTGTTGGGAACTCTCGGCCCATGGGTAGTTGTCCTAGAAAAAGATATCCACTTCGGGTTTCATCTTCTTGTCTGTATGGTCACACCATGGTTTTTAAAAGCCATAAAAGGGGAAGTCCTCACCCTCTTTAATGAATCATCCATTCAAGGAGTCACCTGGGATAGTCTGGATGCAGTCTAGTCTTCTCTTTGGTCGAGACTGATGGATCATTCTGAGCTCTTGTTCTGATGGTTGGTACCCCAAACCACAAGTAAGGAAAGCTTTCTTCAGCACAATGGGCTCAAGTATCCCTTGTTGTTTTTGCCCTAGCCCCAGTTCGGGCATGAAGTGCATGTTTCTGAACATCTGAATCACATTGACATTGCCACGAGGGTCATATTCTGGATAAACCCTTTCTTTAAAATCATCCCCTACCAGGAGTAGAAGTGGTTCAACTCGGAATCCTGACAGGAGCATATCATTTGAACCGTATTGTATCTTAAGAATTGGACTGTTGGTACTTGCACCCTCGGTATTATTGTCGTCACCCAAAATTACAATGACACGGCCGTCGACAAAGAACTTCAATTTCTGATGGAGTGAGGAAGACACACCCTTTATACTGTGGAGCTAAGGTCATCCGAGTAACAGGTTGAAACAAGCTGGGATGTCAATAACTTGGAATTCAACGACAGTGTTTATAGGGCCATCCCCTATTACAAGTTTTATGGATCCCATCACTTCCCGGCGGGTATTATCGTAGGCACGTACAGCAGCGAAATTTGGAGCGAGGTCACTTTCCTTCAGTCCTAAGCATTTGAAGATTCTTAATGGGAAGACATTCAAGGCTGATCCATTATCGACAAGAGAAAGTGGTACGATTTTCCTCATAACTTCGATAGATATGTTGAGTGCATGATTGTGGTTTGGCCCAATTCTGGGGGTTTCTTCTTCAAAAAATGAGAGCATTCGGGTAGAGGTCAAAGATCCGACTAAATTTATCGCTTCTTCGGGTGTGGTAAAAGGAGGAACTGTGGGTCTAGTGAGCAATTTGATCAAAGCATTTATGTATAGCTGGGAAGACATGAAAATCCCCCATAGGGTGATGTTAGCTTGAGTTTTCTTCAGTTGATCGAGGATCTTGCTTTCCTCGAGGGTCATTTCTGGCATAGGAAGGTTTTCAACGCCCTTCCCTTTATCATTGGTTGGTAGTGGTCTTGGGATCTGGTAATGCCTCCCTGATCTGGTCATGTGATATACTGAAAAAGGGAAGAACATGAACCCTATTTCTTCGTCAATCTCTGGTTGTTCTGCTACCTTGTTTATTTCTTCAAGGAGCTCCTCAAATGATATCATCCCACACATGTCGGCTATTGGGCCAGTTTTCGCTAAAGCTTGCTCTTTATTTGAATCTTCGAATTCTTCCCCCCATCCGGTGGCAACAATTTTGTTTTTCCATGTAAAGTCAATGCATTCCACAACTTCAATGGATTCTTCATACAGGTCTTCCCATTCTGTGGGGATAAGTAAGGGTGAAGGGATCAGGCACCCTTATAACTTCAGAGTATCAAGTAACTCTGTTATACTGTAAATATCGTTGGTTTGCCTGAATAATTCTGCTATGATCTGGACAACGTCATCTAGGCTGACTTCATTGGTCGGTACTACCCAACTGTCTGACTCTCGGGCCCATTTTCATGCTTCCAAGAACAGCATGATGAACCTCTGGTAATCAATGATCATCTGTGAGGGGAATTTCAGCCCGAACTCTAGGAGTTGGTTTAACACTTCTGATAATTCCATATTTCCATTTTCAGAACGGGTACGGACAACGATGCATGCTCTGGTAAGGAGTGAGAGTGACTGATCAGTGATGCTAATAGGGTGTAGGAGGAAATATGGGCAAGTTTGGAGAGGTTTAGGAGAGTGTATGGGTGTGATTTGAGTTGAGGGATCAAATTCTAGGTCCCTTTCTAGGAAGATAGCATTGGTATAATTTGGGAGTGGGTTGTGAGTAGTGTTTGGTTTAGGATTGGCTGGTGGAGAAATAGTACCTCGGTCAATTAGACCTTGGATTATGTTTCGAAGGTGAAAGCATTGTTCGGTGGTATGGCCAGCAGTTTGGTGAAAGGCGCAATGGGGATCTGCCTTGAAGTTTCTTGGAAGTGAATTTGGCAATGGACGGGGGTCCGAGGGTTTGATGAGGTTTCGGTTTAACAGGGCTTGATAAACCTTGGAGAGGGGAGCATGAATCTCGGTGTATTCCTTTCGGACTGGGACAGGGCGGCTTTCTGGTGCCCACGAGGTGGTTGGTTGAGAGATGTTGTTGATGGTTGAGACTGTAGCACTGACAGGCTTATCATATTTTCTCGGGATGAACTGTCTGGACGCGTTCTTTGGTTCAACCTTTATTTTAGCAAGACCTTAATTTATTCCTACTCCTACTTCTCTAAGGGCTCGAAAGTGGGGAGAGTATTGTCCTCCCATGGTTCCTCGGACATGGGGTAAGAAGTTCTTCTTCACTATGTTGACTTGTTCTTCCTCGAATGGTCGATTGGTCATAGTGGCTGCTTTTTCCTTCCATTGGGCTATGAAGTTACTGGTTAATTCCCCAGAGTTCTGTTTGAGTAGCTCTAAATTGCGTCGGCTGACCTCAAGCTCTTGGTTGTATTTGTACTACGACATGAATTCACGAGCTACATCTTCCCAGCTACGGATTCTGGACTCCTTAAGAAACAAAAAACATCGGAGAGCGCTATCCTTTAAAGTTTGTTGAAACAATTAGGCCATCACTTCTTTAGAAGCCCCTAAAAGAGTCATGGAACGGTGATAAGTGCGAAGATGATCAATCAGGGGTCCACTTCCTCCGAATTTTTCGATATTTGGCATCTTGAACTTCTCGGGTAACCTTGCGTTAGGATAAGGAGACATGTGGGTGTAGTCCATGTAATTTTTAGAGATTCGAACTTGGTCGAACTTCTTAGTCTGCATCTTGAGATCTTATTTGACCTTGTTCAATTATTCCTCTTTCGGATCAATGATCATAGGAAAGTTAGCCCGAGGCTGGGCAACGTTCGGTATAGGAAGTTGGGAAGGCGGCGACCCATTAGCATGAGGGACACGTGAGCGTGCTGATACTCTTCAGGAACCCAGATAGGCTTGGGTGGACCCATAGTACGGGGAAATAGGACCTCGATCTCTTAAGGAACAGGAACCTGGTTTCGTTGCATCTCTCGAACCTCAGTCTGGAGGTTGTCAATCTTGGACACGAGCTAATCTAAGACCGCCGTCAGATCTGGCTGTACAACTGGTACTTGAACTGTGTTCTCTATGGAAAGTGGATGGATACCGGACTCGAAAGAAATAGCGGGGGAACAGATGAAACTCCGGGGTGATTTGACTGAAGATCGAAGCCAATAAGAAGCCAAGCCAAGGGTGTACGATCGACCTGAGAAGGCGTAAAATGGGATTTATTTTCTAAAAGAAAGAAGGAAAATATTTTTAACATTTTTTTCTTTTTGAGATTGAAGGAAAAAAAATTTTGGATTTTCGATAAAGACAAGAGAAATATTTTTGGATTTTTGATGAAGAAGGGAGAAATATTTTTGGATTTTTTTATAAAGAAGGGAGGAATGTTTTGGGAGATGGGTCTCAGTATGATTATTATTATTGTTATTATTATGTTATCACTGGTATTAAATTCTCCTAAATGCAAAATGAAATGTCGGACGGGACCCGAGCCTGGAAAAGTTGGGCTTGTAACATATGCAAGGCTATGGCTAGACTTGTGACCAGGCTCACGGGCAGGGTCCCATTTTAAAAATGTGCAAAAATTTGGACGGCAGTCCGACCCAAAATTTCGACAGAGTTTTGGATTGAAACCGGCAATCTAACATGTGTGTCCTAGGCTTGACACCTATATGCTGGTATGCAGTTGGATGAGTGAATCGAAAAGGGTTCCCCCCCTTTAGCGTGGCTTCCACAACATACGTCTTGCTTTTAAGGTCAATCGGTACGTGTGGACAAGCCATTTGATATACCTGACTGTACGCAAATTGCCTCACTATTTACCTCGTTGGGACAGTACGCATGAGAGCGAATTTGATATACTCAGCGTACGTGAATGAGTTCCCTGTAATATACCTCCCGGTATGACTTCGGTCAAGCGGCACAATGCGGGGGAACCGTTCGATATACATCGAAGTTACTTGGCCAATGGAAGATGAGAGTCATATCACTTAGGGTAAATGTGCCCTGCTGGACCAGCGCCCATCAAGAAGCAACCCTCCAGTTACTAGACAAAATTTGGTCAATCACAATGCTCTTTGGTGATATCGTGTGAATCATGCATGATTATCTCATTAGTATCTTATGAGAGTATCTTTCTTGATCATGCCCAACAGGTAGCAAAGTATGAGTACCAATGGTATACCAAGTATGGATGGGTAATGCGTGCAACATGGGGATATATGTGATCCTAGGTGGACGTGGTGTGAAGTGTACAAGGAGAATTTTATACAAGTGTGTGAATAGAAGCATAAGCATGAGGTACACATGAATGGTAAAGGGGGACATGCAAAATAGGGAAAAATATAAACAAATATAACACCCATATAAATAGAGTCTAGCCCTCAAAAATAAAGTTTCCCCAGCGGAGTCGCCACTGTGGCCATCCCTTCCGATCCTCGCGGCGGGAGGAGGCGAAGAAGAGGGGGTGTCTCCCCTTCATATCGGGAGGATCTTGGTCCCGCGTATCCCTCTCAAGAGGGCTTCGGCCGACATCGGTGATGAGGTGAAAAATGTAGAGAGATAGAGTCGTCAGTCTATTTAACTCAAAATAGACAAAAGAAAGAGGGAGCCGTCCCGAAAGATAGCATCCAAAGACATACTGAAACATACAAAACCAAAATGATTCGAAAAGGGTCCGGAGGCTAAGTTACAAAATGGGAAGGTGTTAGGCACCCATTTTGCCCTTACGGTCTCTCAAGGGTTATTGTTATTTTCCTTTATTTCCTCGTGATATGTGTGCATGTGTATATATAGTGGAGATAGGAATCATCGACTTATATCATGGAATAGATAAAGCCAATCATCCATAGGAATGTTCTTAAAAAATAATATTATAAAATAGGATTTATGCGATTATCCTTGAATTGATCCTTATAATGGAACGATAACACATATAGAATAATAGGCCACTAAGCACAAATATATGTATAGAGAGTCTAAGAGAATTAAGTTTTAAGAATATAGGGAAAAAAGAAAAAAAATGTAGGAAAATGACTCGAGTCTCGGGTTTTACCCCGAGATGCCTACGTAGCCTATAGAGGCATCAAAGTCCACGTTGTTCGTATGCAAAACGAGGGGTGGGATTTATCCCATAAATCCAATCGGGGACTTCTCTTATGTGTGTGTGTGTGTGTGTGTGTGTGTGTGTGTGTGTGTGTGTGTAAAAAAGTGTTTTAGTTGTGATAAAAGTGCAAGAAAAGTATGAGAATTCCTGTTTGGAATTTATGAGCAAATCCTCTTTTTCTTTTTCTTTTTTTGAATTTTATTTATATAAAAATAAGAGATGTGCAATAATACTAGATAAAAAGTATATTAGTATATGTGAGATGAGAGAATAAAAGTACTAAGTAATAAAACAAATTAATACGAATTTAGGAGAATTTAAGGAGAGAGTGGAGAAAATTGGACCTTCTTGAAGATCTTGAGCTTGATCTTGGATATTGGAGAGCAGCCCTTGCACTTGGATGATGATGGAGGGTACTTAGTTCACCAAGTTTGATGAAAAAGGTGATGAAAGATGAAGGTTAGAAAGGGATTTGGGTGTGGAAATCACACTGACTTCGAGAGGAGTTTTGTGAACTTGCTGGGAGTGATGGATCTCAGATCTTGGGTTCCTTCTGAAACGAGGTTAGGCCCTCATTTTTATAGGCCCAGGGCATTGCCGATCATCATATCCCTGCACCTGCCAATCGGCAGGTGTGTTTAGGCACACTATCGATAGGCAGGATTTGGAACCTGCCATTTGGCAGTCTCTTTCAGGTTCCTTCGAAAAATAGGTTGTAGAGCGCGAACAGTTGATTCGAATCGCGCATAGGACAAACCGTTGGAAAGGTACTTCAGAGACCTTTGAAATTATTTGGACTTCTCATGGATCTGAGAGTTGACTTTGGGTCAAATGTGGCTCGGAAGCATTCATCGGTCTTTTGAATGGGGAATTATCGAACGCAAATGGATCGTTCTTCCGCATGGTAAGTCAGAATCGCACATAGGGAGGACCGTTGGAAATGTTAGGAGATGTACTTCAAAATTCCAAAGAGTTTGGATCGGTTTGGGGAGTTGACTTTAGTCAATCGGGGCCTGAAAGCATTTGGTGACCCTTTAGAGTAAAACGGATCGTTCGTCCGTACCGTAAGTCAGAAACGTGCATGGGGCGGACCGTTGGCAAGGGGTTTCAGTGCCCTTTGAAGATTCATTCACTCTTGGTTGATCTGAAGAGTTGACTTTGGTCAAATGGAGCGTGGGAGCGTCTGATGACCTCCTGATCAAGTTTCGGGGTAAAACGGATCGTTCGTCCGTACCGTAAGTCAGAATCGTGCACGGGATGGACCGTGAGAAAGGGGTTTCAGTGACCTTTGAAGATTCATTCAGTATCATTTGAGCTAAAGAGTTTTGACTTTTGGTCAAACGAAGCTTGGGAGCGCCCGATGGTCTTTAGGTTAGAACCCGAGGGTAACTTAGGTTTGAAATGATGAAGGGAGGTGTTAAAGACCTTAGGAGAAGTTAGGGGGTATTAAAATGGGGTGTCTACAGTTTCTTTATGGTAGAACTCCCTCGCTTCCTTAAAATGTCAGGAGTCCAATTAAGATAATGAACAAACGACATGTTTTGAACCGACTGGTAGATTATACGACATATTACTTAAAGTAATACTTGGTGTTGTCGTACGTAAGTTAATTGAGCGCTTATGAAACATAATCAACCTAGACGGAATCTAACAAAGCGAGATTTTTCCATATGAGTCATATAAGTCGGATCAAAATAACAATAGCATGTTAACGGCTGAACAATAGCATGCGAGATATATAATATGGCAATGCGATAACTTTGTATCTCATGTACGGAAAAATTTATATAGTTTTAGGATGACTTTATATTATAAAGTCAACTAACAAATGACACAACCAAAATATAAATAACGTGTTCACGGGTGAATAATAGTATGCAAGATATATATCATGGAAATAAGACAACTTTTAATATCATGTATGGAAAATTCTATATAGTTTTAGAATGATTTTATATTATAAAATAAATTAACCACGAATGTAAGTGAATGATATTGCATAAGTACTCTTTAGTGTTTTGGTAGCATATATTTACACTTCATATACAATCCATTAGTTCCTAAGTAGGGGAATTTATTTTCCTAACTAATGAGAAATGAACCTAAAATATATAACATATTTCGATTACAGTAACGTACCTCGGAAAGACAAAGTGAGGAAGAAAACTTAACCTACAACAATGAATTAGGAAAACATATGTATGGGATCGATTAAGAAGAAATTAAATGAATGAACCTTATTTATGGTTACCTATATTTGGAAGGTAAATATATGAATATATTCATGTTCACTAAAATAAGATAATAATATTATGCACACGAAACTTACAAATGATCTATTTTCATGTATCATGAAATCTTAATTCAAGATATATAGGAAAACAATTATTTTGTTATGTTAGGGAGCGAACAATTATTCAAGGCCAGAAAATAGATGTAGGCTTTACAAAATGAGATGTAGAAAAAATCAATCTTAATCTTAAATTGAATAAAAGAAAAAAAAAAGAAAAAAAAAAGAGAATATAGTGGACCTATGTGCATTGTACAGTGATTAATGTAGGTTACACTCCTCTTTTGTAGTCGAGGAACTTTGGCTTCAAAAATTAATACTTATGGCATCATCTTAGATAAAAAAAGGAACACAAGATGTTATTCCTCAATCAAGTAATCCATAACCTCGTGTCCCACTAATGACATCACCCTGGTCTGGTATGTTTTTGCTATGCATTTTAAACTATTCAAAAACATTTAACAGTAGTACGATGACTCATATAGATAGTTAAACTCGTCTTTTATAATCAACAAACTCATATAAAACCATCATTGGTAAATCTCAATTCATTATATAACCAAATAAAGAAGTTATAGCTATTGAATAAAACTAAAATTTATAACAAAAATGAGAAATTTTAGCTACTATCTACCACATTAAGAAGTAATGGATTAGAGGATTATTTTTTTATAAAAACCTTTAAACAGTACCACATAGACATGAAGAACTAATCTCGTTAAATATTTTGATTGGACCACTATTACATATCCACACAAACATACAAAATAATGGATTAAACAACGTTTTTGGTTTGCAAAATACACAATAAAAATAATTTTGGGTGTATATTTTGTTAAGTTAGAGTATTAATAACACATCAAGCACAAATTGACTATATCCTATTGTTTCAATGCCTTCACCAAACCTAAGTAATTGAACTTGACACCTCCGTATTTTATTATATAAAATGAGATAAACAAATTGGATTTATTGAAGATGGTAACAAAATCCAAATAAGTCCATTTAACATTCCCTTGTAGGAAACATAATGACATAAATTTAACAAATGCCTATATAACAAATATTCATCGCCTACTGCACAAGATCAACTCCTACATTAACTAAATATAATTGTTATTCCAATCGACGCCTTCAAACCAATAAAACAGTGAATATTCACAGCCATATAAAACTGAATATGTTAATCGAAAATTAATAAGATGTAAGGAAAAAAAGAAAAAGAGAATTAGGTGGACCTCCTCTTTTGTAGTCGTGGAACTTTGGCTTCAAAAACCAATATTTATGGCATCATCTTATATAAAAAAAAATGAATAGAAGACTTTATTCCCCAATCAAGTAATCCAAACACCTCATGTCCCAAGAAGGACATAACCCTGGTCCGGTCTGCTTTTTTTATGCATTTATAAACTATTCAAAAACATTTAACGGTAGTACGATGAGTCATATAAATAATTAAGCTCGTCTTTTATAGTCAACAAACTCCTATGATCTCAATTCAAGGCCAAAAAAAATATATGGGCTTTGCAAAATGAGATGTAGATGAGACAATAATTTGAAATACCAATAATTAAAAATCGAAAACACTAAATATTTGAAGAACAAATACCATGATACGTACATACATACATTCATACACACACACACACATACACACACATATACACACCTCAAGATACGTATGTACATATCTATATATACTGTTTGTCAAAAATAAAACATACGCACACATTTTAACCCAAAGTTGTCCACCATAAGTGCTGGTGCTGCATTTTAAAAGCATTCAATATTAATGCCATCGTTCAAAGTTAAACTTCGAGTCTTATTGATATTAAAGTTAATTAAAGACACCTCTCGATGGTAATGCTTGAAACATTAAAGGTTAAAAACAATTGTAAAATAGATACGTGGTAATCAAATTTTATTAGACTTAAAAGAAATAAGTATATAAGATAAATTAAGTTACCAACAGAAACATTGCTAATACTTACTAAACATGATGCGGAAGGGTAGGGTCGAACCTGAAGTGGAAAAAACAAAAATTAGGAAAAAGTGGAGATGGGTACATTATTCTAATTATTTAAAGTAGTTAGAATAATGAAAGTCTAAAATAATAATTTTCATCATAGATATTATTATGCCCTAAACACCTGCTCCACATCAAATAGTGTGAAGGGTTATTTTTATCATTAGCTCCACACAGATTATTCAAATCCATGTCAAAATGTCCAGATTATGATAATAAAAGCTAAACTAAACAAATAGGAATCAATATTTTAATTGTCTGAGTAGATCATGACTCGGGTTACTATGAGATATCTAAGGTGGAAGATGATGCCACTTTCAAACTGAACAATAAGTGGCTCAAAACTTACTATGTTTGAACGTACTTGATTCACACACAGCACTTCAATTTATTTCATATCGTTTTGTTAATACTCGTTTGGAAGAATGGTCCCTGCAAATGTTGGGTTATATATTTAAACTGGTATAAAGTCAACTTTATTATGAAAGCCTTTGTCCATTTTTATTTTCCTTATTGTATATAATGTAAATTTCATTGATGTACCAACTCATTCAATATTTAAGCAAGACAGAAAAGGAAGGGAACTGAATGCCAAGTAGTTTATTTAAATAAAAGAGAGAAATACCGTGTTACATGCCACGGAGGTTCCAAAATAGTAAAAAAAAAAGACATAAACAAAAGGGGAACTTAAAAAAAAGCTGCTAAGGGGAATCCATTATAAAGAGTAGGTTGGCCGAGCAAAGAAGTCGATAGTGGTGCTGAGGAAATATATGCTCGAGGTTACTATGGTCGGAGATTAGATCTGCCAAGTCCTTCTGGCGGCGCTCAATTCTCTGTTGAACATCATCCATATTTTGCTCAGACTTAAGTAAGGTAGCCTTCGCTTGGGCAACAACATTACGAGCCTCCTCTAACTTCTGCTCAGACATAAATAATCGGCCTCCAAGCTTACTAGTTCCTTCGAGATAGCCACCTTCGAGCAATGAGAAATTTACGGTTGGGCATAAAGAGAAGGTAAGCCAACCTTCTTGAAGTCACGCAGTAGTTTCACTAACCAAGGCAGCGAAAACCCATCATTGATAAGAAGATTGACATTCTATAACAAAATCTTGATTGTATTAGAGCTCAAAAACTCCAGAGGAGTATTGAGGATCTCATCTAAAATAGTGGTTAGGCCAAGAAACCTACAAGCCGTCATCATGGGAATGGGTTGAACATTGCGAGGGGCAAATGTTAAAGGAATCCTATCTAAAAGTTGCTCAATTAATGTGTGAGGATCGACAATCAGGATGTGGGGGAAATCGAGTAAGGTCTGTTTCACAACCACTTTAGGGGACACTTCAGGAAGGTGCACACTAAAGACATTATCGCTAGTAGAGGGACAACGAGTGTGCGAAGCACGGTCACTTTCTTGTAACCTATAAGTAACCACTTCGGGCATCCCACCAATAGTTAGAGCCACTGTAAGAACTTGTAAACTAGGGGCCTCGTCCATTACTACTAAATTGGACACTATCCTCGCCTGCGTAATTTCATGTACGAGACCTTCAACTTTCGAGTCGCACGCAACTGACTGCTCAACCTCAGCCTAAAATGCAAGAAATTATCAAGTCAGAAAAATATACAAACTGGCTTGCAAGTAAACTTAAAGTTCGATATAACTTGGCCCGCCTGACCCTCGGTTATGGGAGATTTTAATACTAATATGACTTGACCCGTCTATCCCTCGGTTATGGGAGATTTTAAGGCCAATATAACTTAACCCGCCTGACCCTCGGTTATGGGAGATTTTAAGACCAATATAACTTGGCTCGCCTGACCCTCCATTTTGGGAGATTTTAAAACCAATATGACTTGTCCCTCTAGACCCTCGATTATAGAAGATTTTAAGACCAATATGACTTGGTCCGCCTGACCCTCGGTTATGGGAAATTCAAAGTCCTATTTACTAGGCAATGCTAATAACATCTAAATGCAGGAGTTATATAAAAAAATAGCATACCTCGGGCTATTAATCATCGATGAACTACCGGGTGTCCATCTAGACTAAATCTTACTCCTCGTTAAAATCCCCTAGAGCTACAAAAAGATACTGCTCTGTGGGAACAGTATTAGTACCTCCAATTTTAGTAATAACAATCTCGAACCCCTCTGGATTGATGATTAAAGGCCCAAAGAGAGTAACCAAGACCTGGTCATTCGAGGGAGGAGGTACTAGCAAGGCAATTTGTTCGGGGAGTGAAACCTGTGAAGCACAACAGAGAGCAAGATGATAATAATATGAATATGGCAAAAGAAGTGTAGAAAGAAAAAGAAAAAGTTTACCATAACCGATGGTATAATAACGACAAGGGACTTTCTAACAACAGAATCAACAACACTTTCATCATGAGCACCAGCCTCGAGACCAGCCTGGTTGCGCAAGAAGGTAGAGTCAGGAGAATAGACACTATTTTATTCAACAGAACAAAGAGATATATCTTCCCCTGGGGGAAATTTTTAGTTACCTGTAAGGTTATAAGGGCAGTTATCCCCTTTAGTGCAACTTCAACTTGAAACTTCAACTACCTCATCCAATGGGCCACCAATTTTAGCATCATCATGCAAATTACCTCTAACATCAACCTGAAAAGAAGAAACAAGATCCAATATTACAAGGGAAAAAGAGGAAAAGTTAGAAGCGAAAAAAAAGGAGTAGGGAAGACATACCTCTTCCTCCAAGACATCTTCCAAAATTTCATAATAAAGAGGCGATAAAGCAGGCTTGGAACAAGAAACCATTCTTTGCAACCTACGTCTTCGAAGAAGGGGAGACTTTTCTTCTACTTCCTCTTCCTCTTTCTCCTCCTCCTCCTCTTCCTATTCCTCCTCATCTTCCTCTACATTATTCCCTTCTTCTCCTTCCTCTTTTTCATCATCATCATCTATCACCTCTTCATTAACAACTACATCCTCTTCAGAATGCTCCTCCTCACTCGTCTCACCTGACTCCTCTAACACAATTTTAACAGGACTAGCCAGCTTTCTTTTCCTACTACCTTCAACAGTCGGGGGAGCATAAGAAAACCCTTGAGAGGCCATGAGCTGACATAAAATCCATATCTTCTACAAAAATATTACCCCAAGTCGGTTGAAGCCGTTCGAATAACATGTCAATTTACTGAGTAATCTTAGAATCAAGAGTCAAGTTTGGAGAGACTGCTTGGGTAACCTTCAGTTTTTTTCTTGGGAACTTTTCTAGTGGCCCGCACAGCTGCCCCAGTCAAAGCAGCATGAGGGGTATTATCCCCTTATACTGTTCTTAAGGGACTATAGGAAATAACAGCCACTTAGATTAGAATTAAAGATTGAGTCTTCTTCTTCTTTACTATACCTTGCTCCACAGGAGCCAAAGGGCGCAACTCAGAAGGAATGGAACTATTGGTGGTACTTAGAGAAAATAGGTAGTTAGAGGTGGTGAAATTCCTCAATCTCAATTCCGTCAGAGGAAACCTTTCAACAACAGTGTAACGGGGTTCCTTAAGAAGATTGCTTTGGAAACAACCTGACTGATTCGGCTAAAATTCCATTAAGTACAATGCAGAACTCCCACCTCGGTCTTACTTGCTCGAGATAGTAGGGTTGGCAGCATAATTCAAAAAAATATTGATAACGGTAGAAGTAAGAAAGTTGATACATACGAAAGAAAATTTGGAAGGTTTCTCATGGGTGAAATGGCTCAACATGGGATTACCTTGATCGTAGCCAAATTGCATGGCCACACGATTTGCGCAGTAGATGGAATAAAAGGAGGAACACTTGGTGTATGAAGGAAGATAAGAGAGAATCAGCAACAGAGGAACATTATTTATTGGGAAGTTCCTAACCAACGCTTCCTTTAGGGGGATAATAAGACGTTCCTCGTCTGAAAAAAAGTGGTTCGTAAAAAATTGATCCATCCCCAACATAGGGCGAGGGAAAAACTTCCTAACCTTATCAATTAAAGAGATAAAGGGATTTTTGGAACTCTTATGGTTCCAGCAACAAATTCGAGGGACCTTGATGGGATAAGAGCAGGGTAAATTGCCAGTTGGGGCATACGCCGAGAAATGGGCGTACAGAAAGGCTGTTAGCAGCACGTGGTCAGCGTAGTTCGAGACATCAAACCTATCGATGTTCCAGGCCGAATTATCTTACACACGATCTAGCCAAGTGTATAATGAACCAAAGTTGATGACAGCCAGAGGAAGCTTGACACCACTGGCCATGCGAACGTCCATGTTAATCAGATCTTTCCTGGGGTAGTTATGGGTGTTGATACCAAATTTAGTCTGCTGACGCGGACTAATCACTTGAGGACACGTGTCAACCTATGTGGTAAATACAAATACTTTCAACAAATAACATACTGTCACTAAGCTACTTAATCGCTCTGAGAAACTTCAGCATACCGAGCAACTTAAGTATACCGAGAAATTTAAGCGGTCCGAGCAACTTAGCGTGCATAGCATCCAAATCAAGAGAATCAAAATATGACTACGCGTTAAATACGCATTATTATCGTACAGATGTATATGTCTACTAGATAACAGCGCATTATTCTTTCATATGTACAGCCTCAAGGCTATAAATACATTGTAACCTCCTCATAAGGAAAGAACTTTGGATCTCTTAGAAAACCTATTATCGAGATTCAAGGCAAACAGTCAGTAATACAAAACAGTGGACGTAGGCCATTTTCATAAGGCTGAACCACTTTAAAAATCCTTTGCTTATTTATTCATTTTTATCTATGATTGATTAATTAGATATAATCTAGTTTTTTACATCAACAGATTGGCGTCGTCTGTGGGAAACGACTGTACTTAGCATTTTTCACCAAAAATAACTCATTACTATGGATGAGAATCCGGAATCCAGTAATTGAAACATTGGGGTCCCTCTAAACCCTTCTACTCCCTCAAATATTCATGATCTGGCTGGCATAATGGCTAATTTAGCCCAAGGTCAAACGGCTATACAAGAAACTATGAGTCAACTTATACAAATTGTTCAAGGTGGAGTGTCGGCCCAATCAGGTCAACAAAGTGTTCAGAGAAATACCCATTTGTCATTTTTAAGAACTAGATGAACGTTATTCCCGGATATCTCTCAATCTAGACGTACTAGCTCACACCGTACTGAGAGGACTAATGATCCTTCATATCAATCAGGTCGGACTTCATCAGTACGAGGTACAGATTCCCAACGGAATGTCATTCTCACTCCAGAAAGGACTAGTGCTCTAGAAAGGTTGAGTAGAGTCTCTCATTTTGATTATTTGGGCCCTAGGAGCAATATAAGTCCTCCTAGGATTGCGTCGAGGAACTCTCAACGACCATCCGACCTAAGGGAAAGCTCTGCCCAATCACGCCCAGTAGCCCGTAATGAAAGGTCCCAAAAGGAAAACTCAACGCGATCAGTCTCTCGAATGAATAGGCCCGAGGTGGGAAACGATGCATGGAAAGGCTCTATTCAAAGGTTGGAAGACATGGTAGGGGAAATGGCTAAGGCCAAGAATCCCCTACAAAGAACTTTTGTACAAGGGACATCATTCGTACAGGCAATCGTGGATTTTCCCACGCCATCAAAATTCAAAGCTCCTATGGTGACACCTAAATGTGAAAGAAAAACTGATCCTGTCCTCCATATAGAACAATACTAAGCTGCTACCGATATCTATGCAGTTCCAGACGAGATAAGATGTAGGGCATTTTCAGGAACTCTTACCGGGTCAGCTCAGATATGGTACAACAATCTTCCTCGGGGGAAGATTGCGACGTTCCTTCAACTGGCAGAGCTTTTCATAGGGAATTTCTATTTTGGAGCAAAACCAGTTAAACGAGTAGTACACTTACTGAGTGTTAGACAGAAGGCAGAAGAAAGTGACAGGGACTACATTACTCATTTCAATAACAAGAAACTTGAGGTAATTGATTACGAGGAGAAAACATCAATTACTGCTCCGATGAGTGGACTATTACCAGATAAGTTGTACTATACTTTGGCCAAAGATCCGCCTAGGACTATGGAAGAACTAATGGCAAAGGCAGCCAAGATCATAAACGTTGAGGAAGCCATGGCTGCGAAGAAGAATACAGACACTAAGGAGACTAAGGTTGAGGCTTATAAAACCGAGAAGAAGGATCAGAAGAACAATGGTGGCAATAAGCAGTCGAAAGGTAAGCAAGTGCTGGAGTAGATGAGGAAATATGGAAATTATACTCCCTTGAAGGTAGATATAAATCATATTCTGGAGGAGATCAAGAACAGCGAGGAGTTAGCCTGACCAGGAAAAATGAAGGCAGATCCTGACAAAAGGGATAAGTCCAAATATTACGAATTCCAGAAAGACCATGGTCACATGACCAAACGTTGCATAGCTCTCCAGAATGAAATTGAAGCACTCATCAGGCGAGGAAAATTGGCTAAATATGTTAATTGCCAAAATGGTGGAAAGACCAGCGATCGAGGAAGATAAAGATCTAAGTCTCCTCACCGAGCAAAAGAAGACAAGAAGAGAGATCACGAAGATGATCCAGAAGATGACCGCGATCTCCCCAAAAGACCAAAACAGCCAGAACATGAGGTATTTTCAATCCATTTTGGGTCATTTGAATGTAATGCCATTACAGGTGGAGATAAAGGAGGTGGAGATCTAATTGTGGAGATAAAAGCTTTTTTCAATGAGGCCCAAGCTTGCTCGTACATACAGTGAATAAACTTGGCTGAAGATGATCGCCCAAGGAAGGTGAATAGGGACAAACTTGTCATCGGTTTCTCTAAGAAGGACCTGGTAGGTGTACTATATCCTCATGATGACCCATTGGTAATCAAGATGGGAATGAAGGAAGTGGTGATTTCACGGGTAATAGTGGACAATGGTAGCTCTGCATACATCATGTTTTACCCATGCTTTGATAGTTTGAATCTGAAGTTAGCCCAGTTGAAGCCCTATCATAGGCCGCTCCTCGGTTTTACTGGAGAAAAGGGTTTTCCACTTGGGACGATCAAGTTGGATATGTTTATTGGTATATGGCCTGCTTGTCGAATAGAAAGAGTACGCTTTTTCGTAATGGATAAAAATGTCCAATCAGCTTACAACATCATCATGGGAAGAGTAGGTCTGAAGAAGTTCGAAGCAGTACCATTTATTGTACATCAATGTTTAAAATTCCCAACCAACTTTGGAGTGGGAGTTATGAAAGGTGACCAGAAAGTAGCCCGGGATGCTACTATTCATCTGCCGAATAGGAAGAATGAGAAGAATCCAAGAAGAAGACTACTACCTATTAAGTGGATGAAATAAAAGATGTAGAGAATGAAACATTAGACCTAGAGACGAGTCTCGGCTCATGAAGAGCCAGGTCATGGAAGCTATCAAAAATATCATTCTGGACGACGAACACCCAGAACGAACAACCCAAATTGGTGCGTCGTTGGATGTATCATTAAAATAGGAACTGGTAGCATTTCTAAGGCGCAGAAAATAGACTTTTGCATGGATTCATGAAGACATGATAGGGATAGACCCGAGTTTCCTGTGTCACAAGCTCAACGTGAATAGGGAAATTAAGCCAGTGAAGCAGCGAAGAAGAGTGTTCAATCCTGAAAAGAACTAAGCTATACAGGAAGAGGTAGAGAAACTACAGAAAGCCTTTTTTATTGGGGACGTTAAATATCCAGATTGGCTAGCAAATGTGGTGATGGTAAAGAAGAAAAATAATAAGTGGAGGATGTGTGTGGACTTCACTGATCTTAGTAAAGCTTGCCCAAAGGATCATTTTCCTTTGCCTCGAATCGATCAGCTGGTGGATACTATCCCTTTGCCTCGAATCGATCAGCTTGAGTTTCATGGATGTTTACTCTGGTTAAAACCAGATCAAAATGAAACCTGAGGATAGGGAAAGCTCCTCTTTTATCACCCCCAAGGGAAACTTATTACTATAATGTTATGCCTTTCGGACTTAAAAATGCAGGTGCAACATATCAGCGGCTGATGAATAAGGTTTTTGCAGAGAAAATCAGTCATAACATGGAGGTTTATGTCGATGATATGCTGATGAAGAGCAAGAAATCTGTTGATCATTTAGTTGACTTAGGTCAGACTTTTGATCAATTAGAGAAATATCAAGTGAAGTTGAATCCCACCAAATGCATATTCGGAGTACGAGAAGTCATGTTTCTCGAATATATTATTAACCAATGAGGTATCGAGGCGAACACTGAAAAGATCAAGGCCCTATTGGAGCTACGATCTCCAACTACGAAGAAGGAAGTGCAAAGTCTCACAGGGCGAGTCGCAACACTTAACAGATTTGTGTCACGAGCAACAGACAGATGCCTCCCATTCTTCAAAACACTTCAAAAAACTTTTGAGTGGAATGATGAATGTGAGGAGGCCTTTCAAGAGTTAAAGAAATATCTGGGAACACCTTCATTGTTATCTAGATCAGTGATGGGAGAAAGATTATACTTATATCTGGAAGTTTCAGATAATGCAGTTAGCTCGGCGTTGATAAGAATGGAGGACGGAGTATAAAAACCGGTCTACTAACCAGCAAGGCCTTCCGAAGAGCAGAGATCAGATATCCAAGACTGAAAAAGTTAGCACTAGCACTAATCGAAGCGAACAGAAGGATGAGGCCATACTTCCAAGCCCATACTATAGTGGTGTATACTGATATGCCATTAAGACAAGCTCTGCATAAACCGGAGAAATCAAGAAGATTAATGTACTGGGTAGTAGAACTTGGTGAATATGACATAGTTTATGAGCCTAGGTCGTCACTTCAGGGGCAAGCAGTAGCGGATTTTATCACAGAGTTTACTCACTCTAATACCTCTGAAGAGCAGGAGTTTAATACAGACCAACCCATGGATATTACGGGGTCATCGAATTTAACACCCGACCAACTTCCATCCGTGGACAATTAAGAGAAGATAATCAATGAGAAACGAGAAGTGCCGGGGGAGGACAAAAGGAAGCATCAAATATTCCACTAAGGAACTCTGTCTGATCAAGAATTTGATAATGAAATACCTATATGGAATCTCTATATGGATGGCTCTTCGTGTGCCACAGGTAGTGGAGCAGGAATTATTTTAAACAGTCCTGATGAGATCGATATAGAATATGCTCTACGTTTTCAATTTAAAGCCTCCAATAATGAAGCTGAATATGAGGCTATGATCGTAGGTCTAAGTTTGGCCAAAACTATAAAGGCAGAGCAGGTCGTGGTGTTCAGTGATTCACAGTTAATCGTAAATCAAATTCTTGGATTGTATGCAGTGAAGGGAGAACTAATGGTCAAGTATCATGCAAAGTCTATGGAGGTTGTCTCGACTTTTACCGCAGTTCAGTTGATCAGAATATCTAGATTAGAGAATGCAAGAGCCGACGCCCTAGCTCGGCTGGCATCAGCAACACGCACCGAGCTACGAAGAACAATCCCAATAGAAATCCTAGCTGGTCGGAGCATAGACGATGATTTGATAATGAACTTCATTACCCTCGACTTGGGACCATCTTGGATGGACCCCATCAGGGCCTATATCGAAGAGGGGGCTTTGCCAAGTGATAAACTCGCAGCCAAGAAACTAAAGTTTAAAGTTTCTCGTTACGTATTGACCAGTGGCATTTTTTATAAAAGAGGACTTATAACAACACTACAGAGATGTGTCCATCCCACCAAAGTTAAGGACTTGATTGAAGAGGTTCACGAAGGGTCCTGTGGAGCCTATGTAGCAGGTTGAACACTTTTGCAGAGGATAACAACACAAGGGTATTACTGGCCAATGATGAGAGCTGACTGCGCTGCTTATGCTAATAAGTGTGATAAATGCCAACCTTTCTCTTCCATTCGAAGAACTCCCCAAGCATTGTTAACACCCATCACCTCCCCTTGGCCATTCTCCATGTGGGGGATAGACTTGGTCGGGCCACTTCTAACGACCAAAGGAAGATTTAAATACCTCGTGGTTGTTGTGGATTATTTTACCAAATGGGTGGAAGCTGAACCTCTCATTGATATGACATATGACAAGGTCTATCAGTTTATTTGGAAGAGTATTATTTACAGATATGGTCTCCCACATGCATTCATTACTGACCATGGAACCCAATTTGACAACGAGGAATTCGCTGCATATTGTCATCAATCCAATGTACTGAAGATCCACTCCGCGCTAGGCCACCCCCAGAGCAATGGGCAAACTGAAGTGACGAACAGAACACTACTGAATGGTTTGAAAAGCGGCTGGATGATGCAAAGGGAAATTAGATCAACGAGCTACACTCTGTGTTTTGGGCTTATCGCACTACACCACGAACAGCAACTGGGGAGTCTCCATACATATTGACATTTGGGAGTGAGGCTGTCATACCTGTTGAATTGGGTTTACCTACACATAGGGTGCTTAATTTTAATTCTCCTATAAGCGACTTGATGAGGCGTTTAGATCTGGATATGCTCAAAGAAGTTAAAGAAGAAGCAGCAATTAGGAATGTTGCATACCAACAACGAAAAGCCTTGTTCTACAATAAAAAGGGTGAAGCAATGCGATTTGAAAGACGGGGATTATGTGCTGAAGAAAGTGATTTAAAAACATAACAAACTGGAGGCCAGCTGGCATGGACCTTACAAAGTAACTGAAGTTGTTCGTCCTCGGACATACAGAATTGAAACCTTGGAGGGAGAAGAATTCAAGAATGCATGGAATGCAGAGCATCTGCGCAAGTACTATCAGTAATTAAAGTCCATATGTAACATAGTTCTTTCAATATGAATAAAGTGATGTTTCACCCATATTTACTCCTTTATTGATTTTTTTTCGGAATATTAGTGCTACACACTACACACAATGGTCGACAATTCAATAAACACCAACTCCGGTTGGTCGATAATTCATTAACCACCAACTCCGATTGGTCGGTAATTCATTAACCACCGACTCCGGTTGGTCGGTAATTCATTAACCATCAACTTCAGGTGGTCGGTAATTCATTGACCACTAACTCCGGTTGGTCGGCAACTCATTGGCCACCAACTCCGGTTGGTCGGCAACTCATTGACCACCAACTCCGATTAGTCGGTAATTCAATAACCACCAACTCCGGTAGGTTGGTACCAAACTAGGAAAGAAGATGGAAGACCTCCCAGGGCATCCATTGTCTAGGCAACAAGGTAATCCTGATGAGATTACTACAACTAAGCAGGAACATGGGATGAAAATCATTCCAATGCTTAGGCCCAAAGAGTGACAAGTCACTATAATCAGACAACAAATGGGACAAGTTCCATTATCTAAAAATGAAACAGGATATATATATATATATATATATATATATATATATATCACCAACGAATAACGAGGACATTCTACAAAATATTTCCAAGAAAATGAAATTGTAAAAGAAACTAAACATTTCTTTAAACAGATTACATATGATATGAAGTTTGAGTCATTATATAAAAATGTCATATTCTATGGGTTTCTTTCCCTCTGCTTTTGAAACAGGATCCACCCTAGCTGGAGGATCATCTAATTCATAAAGAGAGTTTATAAAGTTCATATCTCGCAGCATTATGACATTACTTGTGGATGGTCGATCAAGCAAGTGTTCTGGACGAGATATCTCAAAGTTTGAATGAAGGATATAATCCCTGAGATACTTGGAGATCAAAATTTGAGGGATGGCACGGGCTGGAATCCAACTAAGGTCAAGTTTGAAGGGAGGCACAGGTAAATCAAGCACTCCGGGTTCATAATAATCCCATAAGAAATGACCTTGCTCCAGTTTTATAACACATAAGGCATTCAACCATCCCTACTTATATCCTTCGTTGTTTGACTGCTACAAACGAGCATCAAGATGATACAGAGCTTCATTATACCCAGCCATCCAAAATTCCCTGGGCTGCTTATGAAATTGATAAGTCAATCTCTCAAGTTGCTCGTGGAGCTTTATCACCAGAATTTCTTTACTTTCCAAAGTAGAACTCTGATTGGATAGTTGGTTGGTGAAACTCTGAATCTTCTTAGACATTTATGCCAAGGCTTGGTTCTTCTCCATCAATTAAACGGCTTGATTCTCTAAGGCCAATTGAGTTCTTGTTTCATTAATAGTAACCCGACTAGCCCTTGCTCGTCCACGAGAAGAAGATCTTGCTCTGCCACGAGAAGGTGTGGAAGGTCCAGTTCGTTTTAAAGTATCTAACTTATTCCTTAAGTTAGCATTTTTTATTTCTAAAAATGAAAAACCATCATCATTAATGGGGACTAAGGCTCTCGAAGAAGAAGAGGCAGCAGATTTGAGTTATTTTATTTCCTCCTGCAATGCGATATTTTTTTGCTCCAGCAACTTGGCAATATGTCTGTGCTCTTCAATCTCAAGCTTTAACACACTTTCCTTTTGTCTCATGAGCTAAAATATATTTGTCATGTCCCTTTTCAGCACTTAATTGTTGGTACTTTTTCTCATAACCTTGATGTAAAAGTGTAGTAGATTCCTTGTACTGCTGTTAAATTTCCTCGATCGTTCCTTGAAGATCTTCAATCATTTCGTAATAAGTCACGTTGTTGGCTACAACACGATCAAGTAGGCACTTCAAGTATTAGTAAGCATCAACTGCTCGTTCAGAATCACCTGATCCGAGGATATTAATTATCTGGGCCTCAGTAAGGTCTGCATGACCAACTTTGAAATAGTCATATCACTTTTTCATCAACTCTGTATCATTAGCTGATAAGAGTTCCATCCTGGCCATAAACTAGCAAAGAGAAAAACAAAAACAAAATCAACAATGATGCGAGCAGAGCAAGTAAGAGAGAAATTCCAGACGAACAACAAAAATTCATTTTTATTCATTACGATAAAGGAAAACACAGTTCAGGGTTACATCCAAGAAAACAAAGAAATAAAAAGACCTGAATAACTCTAAACCTTCTCCTTATTTCCTACGACTTCTTCGGACGGTTTGGATGAAGGGGTTGGTAGCTCGGAGAGCAAGGGAAGATGTGCTAGCTTATTGGACTTGCTCGGAGGGTTGGACAACAGCAACAACAGGGACCTCCTCTCTTGTCATCATAGAAGACTCATCTGATGTAGCTTCATCTTCTTCTTCTTCTCCAGGAGAGGGAAGAGGGTCATGAGTATGCTCCTTTAACAACTCAAAATTTTTAGCAACCTTCAATTTCTTCAAAGCTGCTATCCATCCATCCCTAAAATATTTAACAATGGCATACTCCATTTGAGAAGACATAACAGCCAGGCCCTTATTCCAACCCTTATCCCAACCAGCACTAAAATATTTTTTAATAGCAATTTTCCTTTTTGCTCTCTCCGAGCAGGTCTTTTCCCTAAGGAGCTCCTCGACAGACTTTAATTTTTCTTCTACCTCTGTCTTATGTCGCTCAACATCTTGAAGTTTAGAAACATTTTCCTCAGCAGATTTAAACTTGACCTCAAGCACCTTGTTACTTTGCTCAGCGTATTTTAGTTTCTTCTCCAACTCTTTGGAGGCAGTCACTGCTTGATCTCGAGTTATTTCAACAGACTGGAATTATTTCTCCCAGGCACTTTTGTCTTCCTCGTACTTCTGACGAGATTTCTTCAAAGATCGAGTTAATCCAGTAAAAGCTTCTTCTACCCCACCCGAGGAGGTGGAAGCCCTGATGGCTTCATCTTTCTTCAAAATACTATTGAAATATGCCACGAGCTGAAAAAAGGAAGAATTTTAAGTCAATATATGAATATAGTACTAGAAAATAAAGGACTCTGGCGAACGATACTTACTGACGTAATGTGTTGAGCAGCCAAAGTAGTAATTCTCTCACGAGAAAAGGTATCTTCAACGCCTTGGAATTCTGTGACAGTCCAAGATTTGATCAAGCCCATAGCAGAGCTCGGAGGAATCAGAGTTGAAGCATCACCTTCAATATTTGAAGGTTGAGAGATAGGTTTAACAAGTCTCTCAGTAAAACTTCTTTTCAATCTCCTCAGAGGAGCAGGAGCACTTTCAATTAAAGGTACTGTCTCAATTTGTGAAATGACAACAGTTTCACTCGAAGGTGTTATCTCTTTTGGAGGCACAGGGGGCTTCTTTCCAGTTTCCTTAGCAGCAATAGAAGGGGGTACATCTATATTCTTTGTCCCCTCATCTGGAACATCTTGTTTATTCTTATTTGCCTCCTCAGTGGTAAAAGCAGACTTATCAAAAAATGCGGGAGGTTTCCTCATCTTCATTAGATCAGTAATAGGAGTACTTAAGTCAGAAGAAGAACCTTCCACACTGGTTTCAGAAGTTGGTATTCGGTCAAGATCAACCACCACAGGACGAGAAATGAAAGACGAAGTGGAGCTCCTGTATCGCAACAAATAACAAGCAAATCTAATGTGCTCCCCTGCAACTAATTGATGCAAGCCCCAGATAAGTTTTAAATGTTTTATATTAACATCAGTCTCTTTTGGAGGCTTCCTTTTACTGTCATCTGTAACAAACAAAATTGATGTCAGTGATACATTTCATCGAATACAAGGAAAACAATATTTCAAAAATAAAAACAACCTATCCCATTGCCATAAGGTGGACACCTGGGACCTTGGTATACATCATTTCCATTTAATGGAGTGTGTTGCCAATTTTTCATCACAACCCCATGATCGAAATAGTCCCTATTGGCATCGGGAAGATTGAAAACTAAAGCTCTATTAGAAAACCTAGTTTTTAAATAGAAAGTAGTGTCGCTGGTAACCCATCTATAATAATACATAATTTCTGGAGTTCCCAAACGAGTTCCATGAAGTTGATTCAACCCATATACGCCATTAACTACCCTCCATGTATTTGGAGCTAATCTTGCTGGTACAATATCGAAATATTGACAAAACTCCAAACATAGGGGATTTGGCGGGAAAGAAAAGCCACACTCAGCTACAAAAAGACTTGGGTACCAGTGTCCCTCCGCCAAAGAAAGGAAATCAGAAGGACAAGAAAGTTATTCCAAAATAACCCACTAAGGGATTGAAAACTCAGACCAAAATTTATCCAATGACTCAACAAGATAAACCATGGTGAATAAAATAAATATAGAAGAGGGAAGAAAATCTTACAAAAGAAAGAGAGATCAGTTGACAATGAACGATGGAAAGAACGAAGTCAAAAGATAGAGAGAAAATGAAGAGTTCAGAGACACAAATTTGAAAAGTGAAAGACGATAGGATTCCTGTCGCACTTAAATACTTTACCTCGAGAATAGAGAAAAATAATGATTACGAGGGAAGACGTTTACGTTTTCGACGGCTAAACGAAGAAAAAGGCACAAATATCGAAGTGATCATGAAAATTCAAAATATTTATGAAGCTTGATATTATGCGCTCAAAAAGAAATTATATACAATAAAAATCTTCGTAAAATTCATAAAGACCAGTAATCCAAGAAGTTTTCAAGCAAAATATTCCACACTCTCCTTCAACCTCAACTGTGAAACATTGGGGGCTTCTATTGATACCAAATTTAGTCTGCTAACGCGGACCAATCACTTGAGGACACGTGTCAACCTACGTGGCAAATACAAATAATTTCAACGAACAACATACTATCACCGAGCTACTCAGGCGCTCCGAGCAACTTCAGCATACCGAGCAACTTAAGTATACCGAGCAATTTAAGCGGTCCAAGCTACTTAGCATGCATAGCATCCAAATTAAGAGAATCAAAAGACGACTACGCATTAAATGCACATTATTATCGTATAGATGTATATATCTACTAGATAACAACGCATTATCCTTTCATATGTACAGCCTCAAGGCTATAAATACATTGTAACCTCCTCATAAAGAAAGGACTTTGGATCTCTTGGAAAACTTTTTATCGAGATTCAAGGCAAACAGTTAGTAATACAAAACAATGGACGTAGGCCATTTTCATAAGGCTGAACCACTTTAAAAATCATTTGCTTGTTTATTCATTTTTATCTGTGATTGATTAATTAGATGTAATCTAGTTTTTTACATCAACAATGGAGATTACCGAGAAGAAGTATCTTTGACAGGATGACTCAAATATAACCCATAATCTCAACCTTCGAACCAAATCCCTTTCCAGCTGGGGTATACTCAAATACTTACTTCCCCTTCGAATTCCCTTTGGTCGCTTCGCGGGCCTTAATCACAGCCTTATCTTTGATGAAATATAAATATCGAATCACCTCCGAGTAAGTACACTTGTTGTATGTCACCATGCAATCTTTCACTACTACCTCCAGTTCTGCTCGAGTGGCCTTCTCGACACTTGAGACTACCTCCTCAAAAAAGGTATCAAAACCTGTTGCTTCCAGGCCTAATAGGTCACAAACATCCTCGAGAGTGATGCTAAATTCACCCCAAGAGTCAACAAATGTGTGGGATCGATGGCTCCATCAAGACACAAGTAAATGAAGGGTATTATTGTTCTTTGCAAGTGTGAAATCACCCAACCAGCTTGTAGAAGACAAACTAATTAAAGACAATTGCACAGGATACTTGGCATGGATATACTCGGTTCAAGGACCCATACCATCGCAAGTACCTGAAGCAAACTCAAGTTCCACCTTTGAAAAAGGGTAATCACCCCGCAAAATACAAAATCCGGTAACGGTGGCAGTGGGGATGTAGGAAAAATCATCGGCACTGTCACTCTCCTCCATTAGCAAATTCACCAGCTCCACCGGCATAAGGTCATCGAGGAAATGCTCAGCTAGTGTCCATAAATGATAGAACTAACTGAAATATGGCGCACGATGGTAGCATTCCCACTGGTGTTGGTGTGCTTGGGTATTGGGGGAACGCCCCCTACAGAAGGAGATCTTTTTACCTTGGGTGACATGGATACAAAAAAGGGAGAAAGTGAAAAAAAAAAGTGAATGGTTAGGGTTCAGAATGAAGGGAGAAGAAAAGTATTGGAATTTCTCTCTCAAAATATACGATTGTAAATAAACCCAAGAGTGAAGGTTTGAAAATGCAAGCATGCCCTTTTATAGGGGCATCACAAGGCCCAACAGGCGAAAA
This sequence comes from Sambucus nigra, assembly GCA_949130495.1. Classification (NCBI taxonomy): domain Eukaryota; kingdom Viridiplantae; phylum Streptophyta; class Magnoliopsida; order Dipsacales; family Adoxaceae; genus Sambucus; species Sambucus nigra. The sequence goes on along the minus strand of OX422217.1, from coordinate 327,829,175 downwards.
ATGATAGTGCTTTGGGAAATGTAATGACGATTGAGTTGCCCCGCGTGGCCTACACGAGGGCATAGGGGAAGGAATTCAATATCCAAAAATTATGACGCTTCAAGAAGCGATGCACAAATACCCTTGCGCAGGGAAAACGCACTAACCCTGAAGCTACCACGTATAAAGCGTAGAAGTGCAAACGACAACCTCATTAAATGAGATATGGCCAGAGTGATAATGAGGCATGCTTAGAGTTTCTTTAACTTGGAGGAGATGAAGCGCTTTGGGGGAAATTTGAAAAAAAAACTCTTCACTTCCCCCAAGGCAAATGTCACACGCAATCATAACATCCCATCAAGAAATGGCGCTATCAGAAATATAGTAAGGCATCTAAAAGACAAAGTAGTTTGAAAGAAGGACAAGATAAGCTCCTTGCACACACTTCTCTTTAATGAATAAATCGATATTTATTATGATGTGATTATTTGCCTACGGATATTTCCTCTCTTTGCAGAAAGGTTTGAAGATCAGCTTGGTATTTCGTATAGATATTTCTTCATGTAATAAATAAATCTCTCTATAAACGGGAAAATTTAGGGGGGAGTCCCCACCAAAGATTGATTATATGAGTTGATCCTATACTTAGGAACTTAAAAAGAAGATGAAGACATCTCGAAGGACTTCCCGCGAAGACCCTCCACAAACACTTCTCGAAGGACTCTCTTCAAAGGCCAAAGTTATTCGAATAACAATATTTTGTAATATAAAACATAATGCATTCGATCCTGTACTTTATTTATTTGAATAAGCTTACTTTGTAATATGGGTGAGGTTATTCGGACCATGCCTGTAAGGGCATAGGAGAGCTCACATTCTCTATCGAACGACCTCCTCTTGGGAACCGCGTGTAATACCCCGTATTTTTGTGATATTTATTTATGGGATTAATTGAATTAAATGCGTATTAATTGGAAATTAATCCGAATAAAAATACTAGAGAGAGGCGAGTTGGTATTTGATTATAATATGCATATATGATTATATATGAATACTAAATTATGAAATTTGTCGTGAGGTTGAAATACGGCAATTTGGAAAATCTTGTTGAGACGCGTGTGACAGTCGCGTCATGGAATATAATTATGATAATTAAAAAGTGAATTTTATTTATATAAATCGTATGGTCATTTTGAGTGCGCCAACGCGTCCGTAAGGGTTGAAATAGTCAGAAAACACTAGCCGGGGGTTTAGTTTGGGTCCCGGGGCATTTTTAGGCCATACCGGCAACGTATAAGGGTAGTTTGGTAATTTTAGAATTTTGGGATTTTTGATAAACGAATTTTAGGAGTTTTAAATGGAAAAATTAAAAGACCCACTAACCCATTACCAGCCATTAACTAATTAGAGGGCTACGGGGGTTATTAGAATTAACCCCAAAAGTTCCTAAGACAAACCCTAGCCTCCATTGCCACCATTAGAGAAGAGCTTGTAGAGGGAGAGAGAGGAGAGAAGAATTCTGCAGAGAGAGAGAGAGAGAAACTCATCAATTCGTCATCAAAATCAGAGATTCAAATAAGGCAAGTGGTTTAATTTCGTTATTTTGCAAATAATGTTTTCTCCATGTGTAGGAATTGATAAAATCTCATTGTTCTTGGGAGTTAATGAAAAACCCATTTATATTGGAAGTAGAAATTTCATTTTTGATGAGGAATCGCATGTAGATTGATACTTAGAGGATTATTCTGATGATATTATAATTTGGATGAAACGAAAACGGATTTAATTAGGCTCTTTGATGATTTATAAATTCTAGGGTTCATGCTCTTAAAATTTGGGGAAAATATGAAGAGATTTGATAATTGAATGAGGTTAGAATGAATTAACCCCACAAATCATGTTAGTATATGACCTAAATATGTTTAGGAATGATTAGAGACTTTAAACAATTGTTGGATTAATGTTTGGATGATATTTGAGGTGTAGAGAAGTTGGAAAAACGAGATTTGGAAAATCTGGGCTCGAATCTGGCAACTCGTTAGAAGACCTGCCCAGGTCGTTCGAACGAGCTTGTTCGAACGAGCTTCTAACGAGTTGACAGTTTGGGTTCTAACGAGAGGGATGTTCATTCGAAGACTTTCGTTCGAACGAGATCTCGTTAGAAGGCCCAGTTCGTTCGAACGAACTCTCGTTCGAATAGCCTCGTTCGAACGAGACTTCTAACGAGTTGACAGTTTAGGCTTTTTAGCCTGTTTTGATTTCGCATGTCCCGTAACCTTATTTAATGGTAGAGATAACCTTCCCTTGATGATAAATTGATATAGTAGGGACATTTGAGATATAATGAGGAGCAAAACCTATAAGTGTAGTTGAACCTAAGGGAAATTATGAAGTAGGACGTGAGTGTCTATTACGATGCGAGAACTATTGACGGCCTAAATTACTATATTAATCTGGAACATATAAATTGTGTAGCATTATATGTCGGTAAGAGATTGAGGAGTGTACCACCAATATATTATGGCGATTTCTAAGATGTGTGCATACTTAGTATATGTATTGATTTTATGTGTATGACATACCTACCATACTTGCTATCACGGGAGGTTTACGTTCGCTTAGGGCCCTCTAATCCTTGTGTTTCCCGGATTTAGACTGGTACCTCGATGAACATAGGTCAAAGAAGGACTTATTGGGATGTTAATAAGTCTGCTGATCGTGGGAGCGCAGGTATGTGCGTGACCCATGTGATGTGACTGTGTTCGCCTCCATTATTTGTGATGTTGTTATCTGAACGATTCCTGAGAGATTCGGAATGCGTGATCCTTATGTACGTGATGTACCGGGATGGATAGCAGAGTATGTGTGCACCGCAGCTAGTCTCGGGGTGCTTGTATTGTATATTTATGACGTGAATAATATACATTTAATTAATGGGAACTTTCATGTTAATATTGTGAATATAATTATGGTATTGTTTTGAGAAAACATAACGGGTTACTTGATAGTGAATTATATTACTAATTGAGAATCCGAGTGTATGTAAAGCCCTCTATTTAATTGATAACGTTCGAATGTAATATGGGAATCGAGTAGTAAGGGGTAGAACTCATTACGGTTTGGTTAGATATGTATGTTATTTAGATGGGTACGGTACGTTAGGAGTGCACATATAGTCGAGAGGTGAGAATTTCATGCGAGTGCACGTCCTAACATGTATTTTGCATTTAATGTTTTAATGTTATTAAAACACTTGCTGTTTTTAAAATGATTTCCACTTTCGGGCTCTGACCCATTTGCTTTCAAATCTATTTTTGTAAAAACCATTTTAGGTTCCCAGCCACAAGGACACCATGCTTAGGATCCTCATTCAGGTGACGAGCTGTAGCTGTTTGTGGAAGTTACAGGACTTTGCTTGTAGACGCTTCATCTATCTTGACTCTATATTCAGCACTTATCAGTTTTAGGGCATGTCACCCATTTCTTTTAGAGACTTTTCATTTATTTCAGTTATTCAGACTTCGGGCATGTAATTAATTCAGGATTCAGACTTGTCATTTTATTTTCAGTTGTGGGATTATTGTGAGGAGTTTTCCTCCGGACTTATTATTATTTGTTGATTATTTCATTACTTCGTTATGGTGAATGGATTATGTTGTTCTTCCATTATTCTTTTATTGCATGTTAATCAGACTTAAATTAAAATTTGGTAACTTACTTTTTAAATACTAGGTGGTTAGTAATTATAAAAATGTTTTCGACAGTGATGCTATTAACTGAACCAACTTGGCATTTTGTATTGATTTAATAAAGGAGTAGCTACCCGGTATTTAATTAGTCGGGGTGTCACAGGTGGTATTAGAGCATCAGGTTCTAGAGTCATTTAGGATCTGTACGGCTTATTATGTTTCCGCTGAGCTTTCTTTGAAGTAGAGCCCTATATTTTAGGACTGTTGTATTCTTTTGTATATGCTACGTTCTTCAGCTATTTTAAGTTTATAACTGCGAACTTGTAGACTTCGTTCTTATTTCAGATGCCTCCACGACGTACACAACGGGTTCCCAGGAATGCAACGCCTGAACCACAGCCCACACCAGTTTAGGGCACGATGAATGCCGCCGAGATTGCAGCCATTGTGGCCCAGGCGGTAAATGCCGCACTTGCCGTAGTTCAGCAGGCACCACCTCAGGAGCCAATAGCCGCGCCAGTTCAGGCACATGCATTCCCGTCTGCTTGGGAACGTGTACGTGATGCTTTTCAGAAAGCACACCCACCGGAGTTCGCAGGTAGCTCCGATGTCGTAGTTTCGAGTCGGTGGAGGAAGGATATTCAGCGGCACTTGAGGATGTATGAGTGCACTGAGGTTCAGAAGCAGATACTAGCTACCTTTAAGCTAGTGGGATCTGCACTGCAGTGGTGGGAGTCTATTACCACCGTGGAGGAGAGGGACACTCTCACTATTCAGGAGTTCTGGGTGCGGTTCGACCGCAAGTACTTTCCGTCAGTTGTTCATACGGAAATAAGGAGGAAGTTGATGAGACTTCGACAGGAGGGTAATATTGTGGCCGAGTATGAGGCCGAATTCACTAATCTTCTTAACATTATTCCGGATGAGATACCGACAGAGGAGAAGAAGATACAGAAATTTACTGACGGGTTGACATAGAGGATTCGTCAGCACTTGTTAGGGAACCTCTCGTTAGCCACTTATTCTGATGTGGTTAACGCTGCATTGCTCCATTGCCAGGATCACCGCTTTCACATGGCTGAGGGCAAGAGATCTGGAGAGTCCAGCCATCTGGTCAGGACTGGAGGGAATGGTGCCAGTGGGGCACAATCTGTTCAGGGGCAGAGACAGGGCGACCAGGGTTCCCAGCAGGGGGATAACAAGAGGTTCAGGTCTGGAAATTTTAGGCACGGACAGGGAGGTTTCCGGCAGGGCCATCAGGGTCAGAATGGTCAACCGCAGTTTCAACAGGGCCAGCAGGGCCAGTGGAGGAACAGTAACGGCCACCAGGGGCGGGGGCAGCAGGGACAGAGAGGGGGAACTTCTCGGGGAAGTGTTTCGTTTGTGGCAAGACTGGCCATAAACTCCAGGACTGTCCTGATAGGGGCAGGGCCCCGCAGCAGCAGCAGGGTGCTCGACATGAGCCCCAGAGGCCACTTTTTCCACCAGCTCTCCCAGCTCTTGCCCAGGTGCCAGCACTACCAGCCATTCCAGCAGTTCCTGTGCAGCAGGGGCAGTTACAGTATGGACGTGTCTATAACGTCCACCAGGCAGCAGCTCCACAGGCACCACCCGCGATTGAGGGTATATTTCCTATCCATGGTACTATGGGTCGGGTTTTGTTTGATACGGGGGCAACGCACTGTTTTATAGCTACACATTTTGCGAAAGCCTTAGGGTTGTTAACCACAGCAGAGAGCACAGTGACGTGTGTAGACTCACCATTGGGGAGTGGGTCACTTATTTTCTTTATATGCCGGGGAGTGGGGGTAGAGATTGGTAGTTTGGTATTACCTGCAGACATGTTGGTATTAGATATGCATGTTCACGATGTGATCATCGGTATGGATTGGCTCGCGGATTATAGAGCCATGATAGATTGCTTCGGTGGGAGCATTGTTTTTGCCATTCCGAGGCAAGAGATGTTTGTAGTGGCGATTCCTCGCCCAGAGGGAGGTTCGATCGCTCATTTGTATTACATAGAGGAGGATACCTCTAAGGAGGTTGTGATTCCTTTAGATTCGATCCCAGTTGTCAGGGAGTACTCAGATGTGTTTCAGGAGATACCAGGCCTACCCCCCAGTCGAGAGATAGACTTTGTCATAGACTTATTACCAGATACGAGACCTATAGCACGCGCACCGTACCGTATGGCTCCAGCTGAGATGAGGGAGTTATGGGATCAAATTGAGCAGTTGTTGGGTCAGAGGTTTATACGGAGGAGTACTTCGTCGTGGGGTGCCCCTGTGTTGTTTGTAAAGAAGAGAGATGGTTCACTGAGATTGTGTGTGGACTACCGAGAGTTGAACAAGGTCACGATACGGAATAAGTATCCGTTGCCTCGAATCGATGACCTATTCGACCAGTTGAGAGGAGCTTCTTTCTTCTCGAAGATTGATTTGCGATCGGGATACCATCAGTTGCGTATCAGGGAAGAGGATGTCTCGAAGACTGCGTTCTTATCGAGATATGGATCTTACGAGTTTCGGGTTATGCCTTTTGGTTTGACCAACGCTCCAGCAGTGTTTATGGACTAGATGAATAGGGTGTTCAGGGATTTCCTAGATCAGTTTGTCATTGTCTTCATCGATGATATTCTGGTTTACTCCCAGACAGAGGAGGAGCACGCCGAGCATTTGAGGCAAGTTTTGCAGACACTACGTCAGAACGAGTTGTATGCAAAATATGAGAAATACGGGTTTTGGCTGAAGGAGGTCCAGTTTTTGGGACATATTATTTTCGACCGGGGGATATCTGTTGATCCGAGGAAAGTATCCGCGGTGAGGGAGTGGGAACAGCCCACGACACCGACGGAGATCCGTAGTTTCTTGGGATTATCAGGATACTACAGGAGGTTCATTCGGGGATTTTCGAAGATAGCAGGTCCTTTGACACATCTGACTCGTAAGGGTGTGCCATTCATCTGGAGTGATGCCTGTCAGTTGGCATTCGATGAGTTGAAGGATAAGTTAACCTCAGCACCTGTGTTAGCATTGCCGAGACCGGGAGTTGAGTATCTAGTCTACACCGATGCGTCCTTGCAAGGACTTGGAGGTGTGTTACAGCAGGAGAGTCAGGCCATTGCTTATGCATCCCGCAAGCTCAAGCCTCACGAGAAGAATTACACCACTCATGACTTGGAGTTAGCGGCAATTGTATTTGCCCTTCGTATTTGAAGACATTACCTTTTGGGAGATAAGTTTCGATTGTTCACAGACCACAAGTCCCTACAATACCTATTCACGTAGAAGGAGTTGAATATCCGGCAACGGAGGTGGCTTGAGTTCGTGAGGATTATCAGTTCGATATCCAATACCACCCGGGGAAGGCTAACGTGGTAGCAGACGCGTTGAGCCGTAGGCCATTAGATGAGATGGCAGGGGTGTGGAAAGCCAAGTGGAAGGAGTTGGGACACCAAGATGCAGTGGCCCAATCGTTCATGTCTGTGATGACCGTTACACCTCAGATTGTCACGAAGGTAGTAAGATCACAGGCAAATGACTCGTTCTGTCAGGAGTTGATAGTTCGATTACTAGCAGAGGGAGACGAATCCTATACCGTTAGCTCAGACGGGGGATTACGCTTCAATGGGAGATTGGTAGTTCCGAAAGGGCAGGAATTGCGGCACGAGGTGATGACAGAGTCGCACGGCTCACGATTCGCGGTACATCCCGGTGGGGACAAAATGTACCAAGACATGAGACGTCAGTATTGGTGGAGCGGGATGAAGAGAGATATTGCCGTGTTTGTTTCTAAATGCGCCACTTGCCAGCTTGTAAAAGTGGATCATCAGAGACCGGCAGGACTTCTACAGCCATTGGAGGTCCCGATGTGGATGTGGGAGAGGATATCCATGGACTTTATCATGGGGTTGCCTACGTCACAGAGAGGTCACGACTCCATTTGGGTAATTGTGGACAGGTTGACCAAAGTCGCTCATTTCCTACCCGTAAGGACAGACTACACTACGGGACAGTATGCCCAGCTCTTTATTTCAGAGATAGTGAGACTTCACGGTGTGCCCTTAAATATCGTGTCTGACCGAGACCAGATATTTGTTTCACGGTTTTGGGAGAGTTTTCAGGAGTCCATGGGCACGGAATTACGGTTGAGTACAGCGTATCACCCGCAGACCGATAGGCAGATCGAGCGTACAAACCAGATGTTGGAGGACATGCTACGTATGTGCATCATTGATTTCGGGGGTGGATGGGAGCAGTATCTTCCACTGGTAGAGTTTGCTTACAAGAACTCCTACCAGTTCACCATTGGCATGGATCCATTTGAGGCGTTATACGGTGACCTTGTCGTTCCCCAGCATGTTGGTTGGAGGTGGGGGACAACAAACTACTTGGGCCGAAAGTGATTCAGGATACTTCGGCAAGGATAGAACTGATACGGAGTCGCATTCGGGTAGCTCAGGATCGGCAGAAGAGCTATGCTGATGCGAAGAGATTCTTCAGGGAATTCCAAGTGGGGGACCAGGTTTTGCTCAGAGTATCTCCTATGAAGGGGATTATGCGCTTCGGGAAGAAAGTTGGGACCGAGATATGTGGGACCATTTCCTATTATTGAGCGGATTGGACCGGTTGCTTATAGGCTTGGATTACCGGAGCATTTGCATCGGATTCACGATGTATTTCATATTTCCTCGCTAAGGAAATATCTTAGAGACGTTTCGGCTCATTCTCATATTGCTTTGGAGGACATCGATCTCCAGCCTGATAGCTCCTACGAGGAGGGGCCGATTGCTATTTTGGATCGAAGTGAGCGAAAACTACGATCAAAGATAGTTCCGTTAGTGCGTGTTCAGTGGCGACATCATAATGTCGAGGAGTCCACATGGGAGCGCGAGGATGAGATGCAAGACCGTTATCCAGAGTTGTTCTTACCAGGTACTTTCTAGTTCCGAATTTCGGGACGAAATTCAGTTATTAGGGGGGAAGTATGTAATACCCCGTATTTTTGTGATATTTATTTATGGGATTAATTGAATTAAATGCGTATTAATTGGAAATTAATCCGGATAAAAATACTAGCGAGAGGCGAGTTGGTATTTGATTACAATGTGCATATATGATTATATATGAATACTGAATTATGAAATTTGTCGTGAGATTGAAATACAGTAATTTGGAAAATCTTGTTGAGATGCGTGTGACAGTCGCGTCATGGAATATAATTATGATAATTAAAAAGTAAATTTTATTTCTATAAACCGTATGGTCATTTTGAGTGATCCAACGCGTCCGTAAGGGTCGAAATAGTCAGAAAACACTAGCCGGGGGTTTAGTTTGGGTCCCGGGGCATTTTTAGGCCATATCGGCAACGTATAAGGGTAGTTTGGTAATTTTAGAATTTTGGGATTTTTGATTAACGAATTTTAGGAGTTTTAAACGGAAAAATTAAAAGACCCACTAACCCATTACCAGCCATTAACTAATTAGAGGGCTACAGGGGTTATTAGAATTAACCCCAAAAGTTCCTAAGACAATCCCTAGCCTCCATTGCCACCATTAGAGAAGAGCTTGTAGAGGGAGAGAGAGGAGAGGAGAATTCTGCAGAGAGAGAGAGAGAAACTCATCAATTCGTCATCAAAATCAGAGATTCAAATAAAGCAAGTGGTTTAATTTCGTTATTTTGCAAAGAATGTTTTCTCCATGTGTAGGAATTGATAAAATCCCATTGTTCTTGGGAGTTAATGAAAAACCCATTTATATTGGAAGTAGAAATTTCATTTTTGATGAGGAATCGCATGTAGATTGGTACTTAGAGGATTATTCTGATGATATTATAATTTGGATGAAACGAAAACGGATTTAATTAGGCTTTTTGATGATTTATAAATTATAGGGTTCATGTTCTTAAAATTTGGGGAAAAAATGAATAGATTTGATAATTGAATGAGGTTAGATAGAATTAACCCCACAAATCATGTTAGTATATGACCTAAATATGTTTAGGAATTATTAGAGACTTTAAACAATTGTTGTATTAATGTTTGGATGAGATTTGAGGTGTAGAGAAGTTGGAAAAACGAGATTTGGAAAATCTGGGCTCGAATCTGACCACTCGTTAGAAGACCTGCCTAGGTCGTTCGAACGAGCTTCTAACGAGTTGACAGTTTGGGCTCTAACGAGAGGGATGTTCATTCGAAGACTTTCGTTCGAACGAGATCTCGTTAGAAGGCCCAGTTCGTTCGAACGAACTCTCGTTCGAACAGCCTCGTTCGAACGAGACTTCTAACGAGTTGACAGTTTAGGCTTTTTAGCCTGTTTTGATTTCACATGTCCCGTAACCTTATTTAATGGTAGAGATAACCTTCCCTTGATGATAAATTGATATAGTAGGGACATTTGAGATATAATGAGGAGCAAAACCTAGAAGTGTAGTTGAACCTAAGGGAAATTATGAAGTAGGACGTGAGTGTCTATTACGATGCGATAACTATTGACGGCCTAAATTACTATATTAATCGGGAACATATAAATTGGGTAGCATTATATGTCGGTACGATATTGAGGAGTGTACCACCAATATATTATGGTGATTTCTAAGATGTGTGCATACTTAGTATATGTATTGATTTTATGTGTATGACATACCTACCATACATGCTATCACGGGAGGTTTACGTTCGCTTAGGGCCCTCTAATTCTTGTGTTGCCAGGATTTAGACTGGTACCTCGATGAACATAGGTCAGAGAAGGACTTATTGGGATGTTAATAAGTCTGCTGATCGTGGGAGCGTAGGTATGTGCGTAACCCATGTGATGTGACTGTGTTTGCCTCCATTATTTGTGATGTTGTTATCTGAACGATTCCTGAGAGATTCGGAATGCGTGATCCTTATGTACGTGATGTACCGGGATGGATAGCAGAGTATGTGTGCACCGCAGCTAGTCTCGGGGTGCTTGTATTGTATATTTATGACGTGAATAATATACATTTAATTAATGTGAACTTTCATGCTAATATTGTGAATATAATTATGGTATTGTTTTGAGAAAACATAACGGGTTACTTGATAGTGAATTATATTACTAATTGAGAATCTGAGTGTATGTAAAGCCCTCTATTTAATTGATAGCGTTAGAATGTAATATGGGAATCGAGTAGTAAGGGGTAGAACTCATTACGGTTTGGTTAGATATGTATGTTATTTAGATGGGTACGGTACGTTAGGAGTGCACATATAGTCGAGAGGTGAGAATTTCATGTGAGTGCACGTCCTAACATGTATTTTGCATTTAATGTTTTAATGTTATTAAAACACTTGCTGTTTTTAAAATGATTTCCACTTTCGGGCTCTGACCCATTTGCTTTCAAATCTATTTTTGTAAAAACCATTTTAGGTGCCCAGCCACAAGGACACCATGCTTAGGATCCTCATTCAGGTGACGAGCTGTAGCTGTTTGTGGAAGTTACAGGACTTTGCTTGTAGACGCTTCATCTATCTTGACTCTATATTCAGCACTTATCAGTTGTAGGGCATGTCGCCCATTTCTTTTAGAGACTTTTCATTTATTTCAGTTATTCAGACTTCGGGCATGTAATTAATTCAGGATTCAGACTTGTCATTTTATTTTCAGTTGTGGGATTGTTGTGAGGAGTTTTCCTCCGGACTTATTATTATTTGTTGATTATTTCATTACTTCGTTATGGTGAATGGATTATGTTGTTCTTCCATTATTCTTTTATTGCATGTTAATCAGACTTAAATTAAAATTTGGTAACTTACTTTTTAAATACTAGGTGGTTAGTAATTATAAAAATGTTTTCGACAGTGATGCTATTAACTGAACCAACTTGGCATTTTGTATTGATTTAATAAAGGAGTAGCTACCCGGTATTTAATTAGTCAGGGTGTCACACCTCGCAGGTACATGGTTTGGAGGATTGGGAGCAAGGCAACGTTGGGAATAAAATAACCAACCCTCTTGGCACACTTGGGATAAACTTCATTCAGTACAAATGGTTGCTCGAGTCACTTCCAGTCGAGCTACCATGACTTCAATCTATTCGGGGGAATCTCTTCGAGGAACCCCAACCTTATATCTTTGGCCTAGAGATGGTTCTTAGCCAACAAATAGCATACCAAATACTCGAGCTACCTTTCAGCCGAGCAACCTAAAAAATAGATACCATCCATTTGATTTATGTGATCGCACGTCTAGTGGGGTCACTATTCACCTACTTTATGATGTCATATTGTCAGGCATTAAGGAACTCAAAGTTATCACACTCAAGTGAGTGTATCCTTAGGATGGCAGACCTAGTCCACCAAATCTGATTTCATAGCCATTCTAAGGTAAGCCTTTGAGTTGCCACAATACATCCTCATTAATGCCACCATTCTTCCAATTGGTTGAGCAGTTTTCCAGCCAAAATATATTATCCCATGCACTTAATGTAGTATCCTCGACATTAATACTACGGTACTTAAGCATTTAATGTGGGTTAATCACATTAAATGCAACAAGGTTACTTGAGTAACTTTGCCTCCATATAAATAAACCAACCGAATAGTTTATAAGGATGGCCCTCTTGATCTAGAATTTCTATTGGATTACCCTCATACATAAGAGCTTCTGTGAGAACATTTATTGCCCAAACATTCTCCAAACATCCCTTAATACCCTCATTATTGAGCATTAAATGAGCTTGGAGTTCCTGCCTTGCCTTTATTGTGCCCAGAGTGCTTGCTCTTTCTCCCTCTGTTCAAGTCACTTGATGGTCCCATCTATTTATTGTATTTACAGTGTAAAGATATCATTTAATAATAGTCTGATTATTGAATGTTATTGTCCCTCTTACCCTCATTTATTGTCATTATTAAATATTGTCTTGAGCACCAATCCCGATCTTGATAAGGGGTTACGCCTCGCTTGATAATAATTGTATTCCAAGAACCCACATCTTACAACATATATGTAAATGATTCATATTTTAAAACATTATGCATTTTTATATGTCTCAAGCCCCACAATGAAATTAAAAAAATTAAACAAATTAATAAGAAAATGAGGATTTACCTCATGCACCTATTGTTGGAATTTAGTTATTATCTATTTATTTCTTTTTTTTTAAATTTGTTTTCAGATAAACATATCATAAAAACTATAATCAAACACACATCAGAATGATACGAAAAAATTAAAATAAAGAAACTTGATAGATCAAATTAGCAATTGAAAATGCTACCGCTTAGAGTGTCCTAAACATGACCCAATAAAACTCATGTATTCTCAAAGATATATAGGTTATGTGTTACCAGACACATTTCCTAAAGCAATTATTGGACAATCTTTGTACAGAAAAACTCATGTATTTTCAAAGATATTTCCTCAAATAATTATTGGACATTTTTTTAGAGGAAAAACACTACTATTTTATATCCACACAACTACACCAAATTGAAAATGGGATACAAAAATTAAAATAAAGAAACTTGATGGATCAAATTAGTAATTGAAAATGCTACTACTTAGAGCGTCCTAAACATGACCCAATAAAACTCATGTATTCTCAAAGATATATAGGTTATGTATTACCTACCACATTTCCTAAAACAATTATTGGACTATATGATATTTCCTCAAATAATTATTGGACATTTTTTAGAGGGAAAACATTATTATTTTATATCCACACAAACATAACAAAATAAATTTTCAAACAACGTTTCTTAGTTGCAATATATGAAAGGAAAAATATTAGCAGTTGTATGTTTTATTTGACACATTTCCTCAAATAATTGTCAGCCAATATTTTTACAGATAAAAAATCATATCTTCTCAAAGATATATTGGTTATGTGTTATCTGACACATTTTATCAAAAGTTTTGGGCACTATTTTATCGGGAAAAACTTATGTCTTCTCAAATACACATACACCAAATGATAAACGTAACATGAACGCAACCTATGTTCATGAAAAAAATCTTTAAACAGTACAACAAATATAGAGGTAGAAATGGAAACCTTTCTTCAATTTAAGAATACTGAAATTCAATGAAATGCTTAAACAATGCAATACAGAAAGTTAGAAATGGTAAACTTACTTGATTGGATTCTTCAACAAAGTTTGCTTAAAAACATGTGATAATACTAATAATTTCCTTGACAATAAATTAACTGTCCAAATGTCTTTACATATTCCATTGACAAATATTGAAATAGATAGTCTTTCATGCGAGATAGTGGCTGGCGAGGGATTGGAAGAGTCTTGTCAACTGAAGGGACGAACATGGAAGTTGTAATGAACAAAGGAGAGAGAGATTGAGTGATTGACGAGGGAAAATGAATCATATGCCATGTGCGTAGGCCGATTGTTTAATACTCTTAATTGGCTATAAAGCATTTTATAATAGTATAGAGATATAAGATGATACATATACCAACTATTAGCAAGGTTCTAAAAGGCGCGAGGCATGGTTGAATCGTAGAGGTCAAGCCTCAAGCCTAGGAGCCTAGGCGCGCCTAGACGTAAAAAGGCATTTTTTATTATATTAATTATGAGTGCAGAAAAACTCACAATAAAAGAATCTACGAAAACATTCACAAATGGCATTAAGTAAAAGGAATCACACACAACAACGATGTACGTGGTTTGGCAATTTGCCTATATCCACGGAGAGGTTACTTGTTCTTATTAAGTGTCTCTCAACGATTATAATTTTTTCATCCCTTTGCCCTGGGTTAGGGCTCCATCTTGGGCGGATAGCGGAAATCGAACCCGCGTCTTCTCCTTGGCAAAGAGATATTTTACCATTCGACCATATCCGCATTTTTTCGTTCTTAATACACAATATGTCCACACACACACACACACACACACACACACACACACACACACACACATATATATATATATATATATATATATATATATATATATATATGCCTCGTCACGCCTTCTTGATGTTCTCCTGACTGTTGTTCCAAATTGGTGATTAATTTGTATGACCGTCGAGGGACGTTTTTACTAATTTCTTTTATTCCAATAGATTTTTTTACCATATTTCACAAATTCATACCAATCCATTTAATTTTTTACGTAAACGGTTTATAGATGGAGTTAACCATTTGGATAATATATCTAAATTCACTCCTTCTTGATTGAAAGTGATTCCTCGTTATAGAATTTGAGTTGTTTAAGGAACTCCATCATAGCGAATTGGCCATAAGATACTTGATTATCTCGTTTGAGATTCTTGGTACCTTACTTGACCATATCTATGAGTGTTCTAACATTACTGAAAGTCTAGTGTGGAAGTTGAACCATGATTTGGGCCAGGCCAAGTGTTTTTATTGAGACTTGTTTGGCTACTCTCATGGGGTAGTAATGAGCTCCCACAATTATCCCTAAAATATTTGGGCCCATAATTTTGGGCTAATAGATTTTAACCGGGCTAGTAGGCCCACGACCTGAATGTAATACCCCTTATTTTTATGCTATATTAATTTGGGGGTTTATTAAATTTAATGTGAGTTAATTATTTAATATAAATCCGAAAATTAATTATGTTATAATTATTAACGTGATGAGAGTTAGTAATTATGGGAAATTTGTTGAATATTACTAATGAGCAAAGTATATATAATATTGGTTCTATTAAATGTCACGAGTGAATAGAATGACAATTTTGGAAATTTAAGTCGGGACGCGCCTGTGTCGCGTCGGGAATAAATGTTGATTAATAAAAGTGAAATATTTTTAAGTTATCCGTATGGTCATTTTTAGTGCACCAACGTGTCCGTAAGGGTCGAGATAGTAAGAAAAGTGTACTCGGGGGTTTAGCTTGGGTCTCGGGGCGTTTTTAGGCTTATTTAGCACCCCGGGAGGGCATTTTGGACATTTTGCATTTTTGGGTAATTAAACCCACGAAAATTATTAGGCTATATCAGCCATTTAGAATAGTCCTTTAGGGTTATCAGACTCAAAAACTTTAGAACGGCCATTATAGAGGGAAGGAAAAAGCTTTCCAAGCAATCCAAGGCCAAAAGGTCACCCGATTGCATCGCCACCACCACCAACGCGTAGATCGCGCGACGGGGAACGCAACCACACCAAAATTGTCCACAAATCAGAATTTTGAAATTTCCAGACAAGTATTTATCTTGCTTATTTTCGTTAATGCATCGTTCATGTTAGTCTAGGGTGATTAGGATGAGTTTGGTAGAAGAAAAATCCATGTTGGAGATAGGAAAATCGCATGTAGTAATGATTTGAATGATAATCTGGAAACCCCTTCACATGTAGAGGCTTAACCACGAATTTATGATGAATTAGGAGTAGAAATTTCTGGAAAAAGACTGATTAGAACCATGTTAAAGAAATTCTAGGGTTCTTGAGATTTATATGAGTTTTTGGCATGTTAATCCAAAATTATTTATGTAAATTTGCATGCTTTACGTAGAAGATGTATAATATGGGTGTATACTGGTTGTAGTACGAATTTTAGGGAGTTTGGGTGTGAAAATTTTGGAATTGATTGAGGTTGGATTATGAAACCCGTAACTGTTAATCTGCAGAATTCGCATACCTGTTTGATCGATCGATCGAACCAAGAGTGTCAATCGATCGACGCATCGATCGATCGAGCTCCTGCCATCGATCGATCGACCCCTTCTGGCAGACTCATATTTCCCCTTTTAAATAGTTGAATTCAATTTAATGAGAAATAATCCTTAGACACCCTTATTAAAATGTTTTGGGAGATAAAGAAGACCATTAGGACTTATAAATAATTATGAGACCTTGAATGTAAGACGAGAGTTGTATTTTTGGGTTGTTTACATATAAGGGACGATGAAATTATGTATTAAAGGGAGAGATGCGTAAGATAGTTACGTTGGAAATTAGATGAGTACCTACTGAATTCTACACTTGGGAGGATAGAATCCATGAGTGTTATGCAATAAGTTAGATTAATCCCTCAATTAAAGTAAGAAACGAACGGTTATACATGATAACTAAATAATGAGAAATAAGGATAAATGTTATAATTATGGGTTATGAGATGAACCTAAATTTGATATGGTAAAAGTAGTATATTTATATGACTGTGTTTATGCATATACTATATACGTGTGAAAACCATGCCCGCGCTACTTGCTATCCCTGAGTTTACCGCACTGGGACAGTCTTATCTCGATGTGACCTTTATGGGGGATATTGACTCGTACCCAAGAAGATAGGAATCCTAGGTACAGGCTATTGAATCGATAGTCACGGTCCTAAGAGACGCGGGGGTATGTGCTGACCTCTTGGTATTGGAAACTATGCTTTACCCCAATATTGTTTGTGTATGTATTGATACAGTTCGAGAGTGATTCCGAACGTGTATTTCCCTTAGTACGAGTGATACGGGGATTGGATAGCAGAGTATGCCCGCACCATAATTTTTATGTGGGGTGCTGTTAGAATATATATATATATTATACGAGTATTTAATATATATATGAAATTCTGAAATTTGGAACTGCCTACTGTGTTATGGTAAGTAAGAAATGAATAATGACTTCAAATTGGAAATACTTGTTTTGAAAAGTATAATATGACACTGGGAAACTTTATTAAGAAATAAAGTTAAAATGAGAGCTTTGTTACTGAATGAAATTTTCCTCTTAAACAATTATATTGTTCAGTTTTAAATCTTACGAGTAACCTAAGATAAGTTAAACCATTGGGAAGGTTAGTGCGATATAAGATAAGATAAACCGTTGGGAAGATTAGTACGATAGGCATGCACATTAGGAGAGAGGTGAGAATTTCTCAAGAGAGTGTCGCACTAATATGTTGTTGCATTGGCCTGTAAACATTTTAAATACATGCTAAATAAATTTTAAATCATTTACACTATCGGGCTCTGACCCGTTTCTATTTTCCTTTCTCTCTTGTATATGTATGTACATATTACAGGTGCTCAGCCACAGGGGCATCTTGCGTAGGATCCTTTGGAAGGAACGCGCTGCAGCTTAGGTGGGAGTTGCAGGCCTCTTGCTTAGACGACTTCATTTATTTGATTCCACTCCTAGCGTATTTATTCAGTTGGGCATGTGTCTCCTGTTTCCATTATCCATTTGTTTTATTGGACATTGTGATCCATTTATTTCTAGTATTGTCACTTTGGGATTTATTACTGTCTGGATGTTTTACTTTAAGTTTTAAATGTTGGGATTTAGTTGTTGAATGTTTAAATTATTTGGATTATATGTTCCGGGATAATTGTGGTGTGATTCTTTAATATTGAATTATTATAAAGATTTAAATCTTGGTTTATAAAATAAAATTTGGAAAGTAATGTCTAAAAATGGTTTTGACACTTAGCTTAATTAATTAGGGTGTTTAAATTGGAAAAGTTATTTTTCGACAGTGATGCTAAGAATGAACCAACTGTTCACCTTGATTCAATTTAATAGAGGAGTGATCGCCCGGTATTTAATTAGGCGGGGTGTCACAGGTGGTATCAGAGCATCAGGTTCTAGTGTCCTTAGGATCTATACGGCTTATTTCGCTTTCAGCTTAGCATTTTTGCTATAGAGCCCTATTTTAGGATTGTTGTATTCTTGCTTTTACGTTTACGTCTTCAGCTATTTGAGATTTGATAATAACTGTAGACTAATAAATTTCTTCACGTTTCAGATGCCTCCGAGACGTGCCCCAAAGGATAGGCGTGCACAAGCTGAGCCGCCAGCAGATTCAGCTCAGGGAATGATGAATGCTAATGAGGTAGCCGCTATTGTTGCATATGCGGTGAATGCCGCGTTAGCGGTAGTACAACAGGCTCCACCCCAGATTCAGGCAGTGGCGCTAGTACCTACACAGCTTCCATATGTATGGGAGCGGGTTAGGGATGCCTTTCAGAAGGCGCATCCCCCTGAGTTCTCTGGTAGTTTAGATATCATCATCGTCAGCTAATGGAAGAAAGATATCCAGTGGCACTTTCGTATGTATGAGTGCACAGATGTGCAAAAATAGTTGTTGGCTTCCTTCAAGTTAGTGGGGTCCGCTTTGCAGCGGTGGGAATCCACCACCACCTTGGAGGAGAGGGATACTATTCCGATTCAAATATTCTGGGAGCAGTTTGACCGCAAGTACTTTCCACCCGCCGTGCAGACTAAGATGAGGCGGAAATTACTGAACTTGAAACAGGAGAATTCTACCATTGCTAAGTATGAGGAGCAGTTCACGAGACTTATCACCATAGTGCCATATGAGGCACCTACTGAGGGTAAGAACATAATGCTGTTTGTGGATGGGTTAGCTTGGAGGATCCGTCAGCATCTTATAGGGAATTTAACTCTGAGTACCTTTACAGATGTACTCAATGCTGCCTTACTACATTGCCAGGATCACCGCTTCCATCTGCAGGGAAGCAAGCGAGCAGGAGAGTCCGGCCAGCAGGGCAGGACAAGGGTAGTGGCGCTGGTGGAGCACCGACATCCCAGGGACAGACTCGTCAGCATGAGCAGAGTTCCCATCAGGGGGACCCTGCCAAGCGCTTCCGATCAGGTGATTCCAGGCAGGGATTTGGGGGTAATAGGCAGGGCCAGCCTAATCATCAGGGCCAGCAAGGCCAACACCGACAGCAGCAGGGCCAACAGCATTTTCATCAGGGCCAACAGGGCCAGTGGCGGGGTGCTAACGGCCAGCAGGGCCGTGGACAGCAGGGTCAGAGGGGAGGTAACTTCAGAGGCCGATGTTTTGTGTGCGGAAAGCATGGCCATAAGCGCCAGGATTGCCTAGAGGGTGATAGGGCCCCACAGCAACAGGGTGCCCGTAATGAGCCACATAGGCCACTTTTTCCAGCAGCCCTCCCAGCACCAGCCCAGGTACCAGCCCTACCAGCCATTCCAACAGCTCCAGCGCAGCAAGGGCAGTTACAGTATGGACATGTCTATTACGTCCACCAGGCAGCAGCTCCACAGGTACCACCCGCGATTGAGGATATGTTTCCTATCCATGGTACTATGGATCGAGTTTTATTTGATACTGGGGCGACGCACTGTTTTATAGCTACCCATTTTGCGAAGGCCTTAGGGTTATTAGCCACAGAAGAGAGAACTGTGACATGTGTAGACTCACCACTGGGGAGTAGATCGCTTATATTCTTTATATGCCGGGGTGTGGGGCTAGATATTGGTAGCTTGGTATTACCTGCAGACATGTTAGTCATAGATATGCATGAGCATGACGTTATTATCGGTATGGATTGGCTCACTACTTACAGGGCCATGATAGATTGTTTTGGTGGGAGTATTATTTTTGCCATTTCGGGGCAAGAGATGTTTGTAGTGGCGATGCCTCGCCTAGAGGGAGGCTCGACCGCGCATTTGTATTACATAGAGGAGGATACCTCTAAGGAGGTTGTGATTCCCTTAGACTCGATCCCAGTTGTTTGTGAGTATTCCGATGTATTTCAGGAGATACCGGGCCTACCCCCCAGTCAAGAGATAGACTTTGTCATAGATTTATTACCGGATACTAGACCTATAGCACACACTCCATACCGTATGGCTCCAGCGGAGATGCGAGAGTTACGAGATCAGATAGAGCAGCTGTTAGGTCAGGACTTCATTCGCAGGAGTACCTCACCTTGGGATGCTCCAGTCTTGTTTGTGAAGAAGAGAGATGGTTCACTAAGGCTATGTGTGGACTACCGGGAGTTGAACAAGGTCACGATACGGAATAAGTATCCGTTGCCTCGAATCGATGGTCTGTTCGACCAGCTGAGGGGAGAAACTTTCTTTTCAAAGATAGATCTGAGGTCGGGGTACCACCAGCTACGTATTAGGGAGCAGGATGTTTAACGAGATATGGGTCCTATGAGTTCAGAGTGATGCCATTTGGCCTCACAAATGCTCCAGCCATGTTCATGGACTTAATGAATCGAGTGTTCAGAGAGTTCTTAGATTAATTTGTCATCGTCTTCATAGATGACATTCTGATATATTCACACTCCGAGGAGGAGCATACCGAGCACTTGAGGCAGGTTCTTCAGACCCTACGAGAGCATCAGTTGTATGATAAGTACGAGAAGTGCGGATTCTAGTTGCAAGAAGTACAGTTCTTGGGGCATGTTGTTTCTGAACAGGGGATAGCAGTTGACCCGAGTAAAGTGTCAGGGATGAGTGAGTGGGGACAGCCCACAACACCGACGGAAGTGCGTAGTTTCTTGGGATTAGCGGGATACTACAGGAGATTCATTCGGGGGTTTTCTAAAATAGCGGGTCCATTGACGAACCTGACTCGCAAAGGGTTTCCATATGTTTGGGATGATGCTTGCCAATTGGCTTTCGACGAGCTGAAAGACAAGCTTACTTTAGCACCGGTCCTTGCTTTACCAAAGTCGGGTGTGGAGTACCTGGTTTACACCGATGCCTCTTTACGGGGACTTGGGGGAGTACTTCAGCAGGAGGATAAGTCTATAGCTTTTACTTCCCACAAGCTTAAGCCGCATGAGAAGAATTACCCCACCCACGACCTAGAGTTGGCAGCGGTAGTTTTTGCATTGAGGATTTGGAGGCACTACTTATTGGGAGAGAAATTCTGCTTGTTCACAGACCACAAGTCACTGCATTACCTGTTCACTCAGCGAGAGCTGAATATGCGTAAGCGCAGGTGGTTAGAGTTTGTGAAGGACTATCAGTTCGACATACAGTATCATCCAGGGAAGGCCAACGTACTTACTGATGCGTTGAGCCGTATGCCGGTAGACGATGTAGCGGATATCTGGAAAGCAAAGTGGAAAGAGTTGGGTCACCAGGACGCAGTAGCACGTTCTTTCGTATCTGTCATGATAGTGACACTCGAGATTGTTACGAGGGTGATACAAGCACAGACTGTAGACCCGTTTTGCCAGGAGCAGATTGTACGACTTTTTACCGAGGGTGCTGAGTCTTATTCTGTTAGTTCTGATGGGGGTTTGAGGTTTAATGGGAGATTGGTGGTCTCAGAAGGAGCAGAATTATGTCATGCAGTGATGACCCAATCTCACAGGTCCCGATTTACGGTACATCCTGGAGGAAATAAGATGTACCAGGATATGAGGTGGCAATACTGGTAGAGTGGGATGAAGAAGGACATTGCTGAGTTCATGTCCAAGTGTTCTACCTGCCAGCTGGTAAAGGTGGACCATCAGAAGCCGTCGGGGTTGCTTCAGCCATTAGAAGTACCCGCGTGGAAGTGGGAGAGTATTTCCATGGATTTTATTACAGGGTTGCCTACATCACAGCGGGGCCACGACTCTATCTGGGTGATTGTAGACCGTTTGACCAAGGTAGCTCATTTTCTGCCGGTGCGGACAGACTATACCACGGGTCAATATGCTCAGTTTTTCATTGTTGAGATTGTCAGATTACATGGGGTGCCCCTGAATATTTTGTGCTCATTGTTTCTTCTTCTTGGTTTTTATGATATGTTTGTGCTTTTTTAATCTCGGTTGTCTTTACAACTAGGGCGAAAATCAGGAACCAAACTCCCATGAGTTTAATGCTTCTGAACTTCTGAAAGCTTGGAAAATTAGCGATTATCTTGCTAACGGGGAGCATCCCTGTTTGTCTACTTATCTCCTTGAGTACAAGAATACTACCTCCAGCTTCATTGCTAGGCCAGTTGACTCCATTTCTGAGTTGGAGGTTTTCGAGGAGGATATTGGTGGCCCTCCTAAACCCATTATTTTAGAAAAAGAAGAGGAGGAAGAGAGTGAAGAGGGGGGAGAGACTAAAGGAGAAGTTAGTGAAGAACAAATTAGTTAAGGAGAGGAAGAAGAAAAGAAAATGGCACCACTAAGAAAGAGGTGTTTGATTGACTATGACGATGTTGACGATCTATTATCTGATCTTATAAAATCATTGCAGACGAAGGATGGGGACTCCACTAATGCAAGTGGCTCAAAATCAGGATCTAGGGAGAGTGAAGTGGAGAAGAAGAAGAGGGAAGAGGAATAGAGGAAGAAAGAGATAGGAAAAGAGAGAGAGAGTGAGAAAGGGGGGGATAGGAGAAGAGGGCCCATGCCTTGAAGGCTTTTGTTATTTCTTCCTCTTCACTTCTAAGGGGAGGAGTGTGGCTGACTCTCCCCTTCTTGCCCCTACACTTCTGGAGGGGGCCGTTCTCACTGTTGATCGAGAGCGCTCCCCAAAAATGGGTGTCGACCAGTTAGCTCTGAAGTCATCTCATGGGATTGCATTGGTACGTTACTTTCCTCTTAAGTTTACCAATCCTTTTTTCTCAATCCTTTGGTAATTTGACTTGTGTTTTTTATCCTCTTTGCAGTTTATTTCTGATTTTACCATGCTACTTTGAGGTAGGGCCAACCAATCTAGGAAGTAAGTTGAGCTGGAAGAGTCCTTGAAGCTCTGTGAGGAGGCCCTGGTCAACACTAAGGCCAGCTTTGATTCAAAAAAGCAAAAGGCCATGGATGCTTTGAAGGGGGAGCTTGAAAAAGAGCTCGCCTAGCTACGGGAGGCCTATTCCCAAGTGATTGTTGATAACATAAAAGTGGCAGATGCCAACAAGGAGCTGTCGGCCAAAGTGGATAAGTTAGAGGGATAAGCGATTGTTGCTCAAGAAATCTCATGCAACGAAGGCTGGGAGGCAGCATATGACGACGCCGAGCGCTAGATTACTTATGTTCGGCGCTTAGGATTCAAGAAATACTGGGACCAAGCTTTGGTCACAACAGAAGTTCCAGTTGACTCTCCTTTGTTCTCCCAGCACGAGCCAGGTCCAAACCCTATAGAAGTTGTGGAACCTTTTATCGACCAGCCTCTGATTCAAGCCAGGATAGGACTAATTGGTCCTAATGTTCAAGATCCTTCTGCTAGCCAAGTCACATGTGACTCTGAGATTGTGGTTGCTGGTGATCAGGCAGCACCAACTGTTGACAAGGGAAAAGGGGCAGCTTCTTTCGAGAAGGTGTGGGATCTTATTATTAGCCTAGGGCTTCCACTACTTTACTCTTTGTCTATTGTATTTTGTGATTTTTGAACTTGTACTTTGGCATTTTCCCCCCACTATAATTTGAATAAAGAGTAGATTTTTTCAACTTAACTTGTGTTGATGCTGATGTTTTATAGAATCCATTGTTTATTTTACTATTTGTAGCCCATTGATATAGATGAATATATTCTTGTGAATTCTCCACTGGGATAAAGTCTTGGGCTAAATTTTGATTGAAGGTTTGCCAGGGCTTTATAAAGATCTGTAAATATTTGCAAGTAAGAAATTGACAGTATAAAGACCAGTCCGAGTTGGTTGCTAAACTGAAAGATAACCTCCAGGAAATGGAAAAAGTTGGGGATTCAGTCCAAGAGGAGTTAAATAACCTAAAGGTAAAACTTCTAAGGGTAATCCAAGTTAGCGAGATGATCCAGATGAGAATGATGACTTAAAGAGGGAGATTTCTCATCTGAAGAATATCATCCCATCAGAATCATCCTTGGTGTTGTGCGGAACTTCGTCATCGATAAGTGGGGTTGCTCGAGCTGAATCCCAAGCTTTACAAAGGGAAGTTGCTGAGCTGAAAGAAGATGTTCAGCGAGCGTATATAATCATTGTCGGCCTTCAGAGGGATGTGACAAGGTTAAGGCATCTATTCAAAATGGGTCATGTATAGGTCTGGGCAGATGGTTATGACCAAGGGTGGACTGATGCCCCAATGAAGCTGAAGGAGGAAGAAGATCTTGCCTTTGCTCGGGGGTGGCTCAGTGCTCTTAGAGAACTAAGGATGCCTAAGGACTCCCCCTTGTGGTACAAATATCAAATTAATTACCCAACCTACTAGCATAATCCCTTTTCCAGAGATGATCAGTGAATCTTGTTGATACGAGAAATCGGACGCACGTCATTTTCATACCAATAAGTCAAGTGTGAAATATATATAAAGTAAGTAAAGAGAGACAAAACATAAGATATAGAGTGGTTCAGCTATTAAAATGAGCCTACGTCCACTTTGTTGACCCACTCTCATTATATACATGTTGTAGTGCAAGTTTACATAGCCATGAATGGCGTATAATAGAGTTAAGAGAGGAGAATACATGATTGTAGCGATTCCGGGTAAGTCGGGGAGATGACTTGTGTTCAGAGTTTGCAGGACTTCGCTAAGAGTGATTGTTTCGGATCTCGATCTCGAACTCCCTATCTTGAGGTATGGACCTCTATTTATGGGATGTATGTACACTGTGTCACGTGCCCTGAGCATGTGATATGTAAATAAGTCTGAAGAGCAATCCCTTTGATGGGGCAGCAAATGTGAATAGGGGTTGCGGCCTATTTGATCCCAGGCAGCAGTTAGTCCAAGGTGTTGTGTCCTAAAAGGCAGACAAATCCTATAGGTTCCGCGGCATGTCTAGAACAAGGCAGCGACCTGTAAATGAGGAGCCAGAGAAATATGCTCTGGCCAGCAAATTTTTGTCAGTATATGCCGCGACGGGGACCATATTGGTCATATCAATAAGCCCCCAAATCGTAGTGCCAAGGGATAATTTGGTGTTGCGACTTAATGTGATGTCGTGGCTACCACAGTGTGTAATCTTTGTAGTGAAGCCGCTTATAAAGCGACGTTTCACCTTCCCGCGCCCTCTTATATAAATGGGTTTGGTCGTGGTCTTCATTACTTTTTCCAAATCCTTGAGAACGAATCGAGAGCAAATCTCTGTCACTCCATCCTTTGAGTTTTTCGGTGAGTCTTTGGCGACGGTTTGTGGTGGTCTACGCTGAGAAATCATCGTCCACCGATTTCCAAGTAACTTGCGAATCAACTCTTAATTTATCTTTTATGTTTTCTAGCATTCCTGTCTGGCTAAATGCTTTTGATTCTCATGCTTGAACCCATGATAAATGAATTAATTAGAATTCATAATAAACAAATTATCTGAATCCATAATAAACAAATTTTCTGAATCCATAATAAACGAATTTTTTGAAATGAATCATTCTTCTTGAACCAAGTGTGTGGTTATTCGATTATGATTAGGGTTGAATAATCGACTGTATTGTGGATTTAATTTTCTTGGATTTGTGTAGAAGTTAGGGTTTATGGATAATGTAGGTATTTGAATAGGATTAGGGTTAGAACACAACACCCATTCATGGCATTCTTGGACAAAAACTTTACGGTTTGATTTTTGAATCCTCTCAATCTGAGAGTGTGAACATTTGATTTGTTTATCCATTGGTCACGGTAAGCCTGAGCTTTTCATAATGTAATATCAATCGCGGCCATACATTAACTTCCACCAATAATTACCTTAGAATAGGCCTCTGCGGTAATACCGACATCTTTTACTGAACCCGTCAAAATACCCTGGGTCACAGTCTGCCCTTTTAGACTGATTGGTTACGGCACTAAATTCTGTTAGGACTTTTTTTATGGTTACAGCTTCCACATTGGCTGCAACCCTTTATTTTCCTTTACTTCAATTGTTTTAAAATCTCTCCGGACTCCTTTATTTTTCTGGTAAATTCCGTGGCCTCTAAAAGGCTCATCTGACCATTATGGCTACGAAATTTACTAGAAAAATAAAGTAGCCATAATTTTTCTACAACGACATTTTCTCACTTTTTAGGTTTTTCCGCAGCTCTATGAGTTGGGATCCTTCAGAGTTTCTGAATAACTTTTGGAGAAAGAAATTTGGAAATTTCCCTCCAGAGGTTCCCCTGATAAAGCCTTTGAAGGCTATTGGGCCCTGCACACTCAAAGATTGCCCAAACTGCACGGTCTTTTACTTTGACTCCGTAGAATCCTTGGATTGTAGGGACATGATTGAGGCTGCAAAATCTATGGAAGAAAATATAAATTCCAGCAATCATCCTATTGAAATAGAGACTGCAGCAGTTGTGCCTTCTGAGAGCAGAGATGTGCCAGCTGGTCCGTCTAATAGGACAGAGACAATTCACGCCGCCCTAAACATCCACTACATTAAGACCGATGAGTGGATAAATCAAGTTATCGCGGCATTTGGGTTTCCTGATGGAGTAATTGTTTCCACTCCTTATGTTGACCAAAAAGCATGCTCTGTCGTTCCTAATGATAAGATCTGCTTCACCTTGCATGCCTTCGTCTACGGGTTACAGCTACTTGTGCTAGTTCCTATCAGGAGAATCTTCAGTGTCATGAACTTGGCACCAGCCCAACTAGACCCAAATGGCTGGAGGGCTATACTTGCCTCAATAGTGCTTTGGAGCCAAAATTTCTCAAGGGATATTACTCCCGCGGAGTTCTTTCACTTCTATTGGCAAATGAGAACTCTGTTGAGTTTACATGGTACTATTATTTTGTCCTGTGAAAATATGATGATGTTTTTTATACTAGGAGGCTTTTCAGTGTAAAGAACTAGAAAGGGAAATATTTCTACACTTCTGGAGAGGGATGGGAAATCCATCTAGAAGAGTCAGAGAGAGAGAAAACACATAGAATGTCGCGACAGTGAGGATGACCCTCCAAGCTAGGTGAGCACATGCCGCAGCCTTTACACTGTGCTGAACAACTTTTCATGTAGTTTCTTTATTTGCCTCCCTTTGATATTTTCTGCAGCATATACTGATTGTGGCCATCCCCGGATCCTTGCGGCGGGAGAGACAAAGAAGAGGGGGTTTCTCTTCATCTCAAGAGGATCTTGGTCCTGTGCATCCCTCTCGAGATCGCTTAGGCCGGCGTCGGTGATGTGGTGAAAAATATAGAGAGATGGAGTCGCCAGTCTATTTTACTCAAAACAGACAAAAGAAAAAGGGAGTCATCCCGAAAGACAACATCCAAAGACATACTGATACATACAAAATCAAAATGATTCAAAAAGGGGTTCGAAGGCTAAGTTACGAAATGGGAAGGTGTTAGGCATCCATTCCTCCCTTACGGTCTCTCATGGGTTATTGCTATTTTCCTTTATTTTTCCGTGATATGTGTGCATGTGTATATGTAGTGGAGATAGGAATCATCGACTTGTATCAAGGAAGATATAAAGCAAGTCATCCGTAGGAATGTTCCTAAAACAAATATTAAAAAATAGGATATACGCGATTATCCTAGCGTTGATCGTTATAATGGAACGATAACGCACACGGAATAATACGCCACTAAGAACAAATATATGTATACATAAACCTATAGAATCTAAGAGAGTTAAGTTTAAAGAATATAGAAAAATAAAAAAGGAAGTAGGAATAGGACTCGAGTCTCGGGTTTTACCCCGAGACGCCTACGTAGCCTATAGAGGCATCAAAGTCCACGTAGTTCGTATGCAAAATGAGGGGTGGGATTTATCCCATAAATCCAATCGGGGACTTCTCTTATACGTTGTAATACCCCGTATTTTTATGCAATATTAATTTGGGGATTTATTAAAGTTAATGTGAATTAATTATTTAATAT
Source organism: Sambucus nigra (assembly GCA_949130495.1). Classification (NCBI taxonomy): domain Eukaryota; kingdom Viridiplantae; phylum Streptophyta; class Magnoliopsida; order Dipsacales; family Adoxaceae; genus Sambucus; species Sambucus nigra. The sequence continues at coordinate 327,801,088 of OX422217.1, read as the reverse complement.
GAATCCGGAAATTAATCACTTTATAATTATTAACGTGAGGTGAGTTAATAATTATGGGAAACTTGTTGTTGAATATTACTAATGAGTAAAGTAATATAATATTGGTTCTATTAAATGTCAAGAGTGAATAAAATGACAATTTTGGAAATTTGAGTCGGGACGCGATCGTATCGCGTCGGGACTAAATATTGATTAATAAAAGTGAATGTATTATAAGTTGCTTGTATGGTCGTTTTGAGTGGGCCAAAGTGTCCGAAAGGGTCGAGATAGTCAGAAAAGTATACCCGGGGGTTTAGTTTGGGTCTCGAGGCATTTTTAGGCCTATTTAGCACCCCGGGAGGGCATTTTGGACATTTTACATTTTTGGGTAATTAAACCCACGAAATTTCAAGGGATATATCAGATGTCTAAGGTTGCCTTCTAGGGTTAAAGAAACCAAAGACAATTAACGACCATAGGAGAGGGAAGGAGAGAGCTTCCAAAGCAATCCAAGGCCCAAAATCCATCCGTTTGCACCACCAACGCGTAGATCGCGCGACGGGGAACGCAACCACACCAAAATCGTCCACAAATCAGAACGCTGAAAATCCCAGGCAAGTATTTATCTTGCTTATTTTTGTTAATGCATCGTTCATGTTAGTCTAGGGTGATTAGGACGAGTTTGGTAGAAGAAAATCCATGTTGGAGATAGGAAAATTGCATGTAGAATTGTTTTGAATGAAAATCTGGAAACCCCTTCATATGTAGAGGCTTAACAACAAAATTATGATGAATTAGGAGTAGAATTTTCAGGAAAAAGACTGATTAGAACCATGTTAAAGAAATTCTAGGGTTCTTGAGACTTTTATGAAGTTTTGGCCTATTAATGCATAGTTAGTGATGAAAAATTGCATGCTTTACGTAAAAGATGAATAATATGGGTGTATACTGATTATAGTACGAATTTTAGGGAGATTGGGAATGAAAATATGGATTTGGATGAGGTTGTATGATAGAACCCGTAACTGGTTTCCTGCAGAATTCGCCATACCTGCTTGATCGATCGATCGAGCCAAGATCTTCGATCGATCGAAGGTTCGATCAATCGAGCCCCTGCCCTCGATCGATCGACCCCTTCTGGCAGACTCATATTTTCCCTTTTTAAATTAGTTGAATTCAATTTAATAAGAAATAATCCTTGGACACCCTTATTAAAATGTTTTGGGAGACAAAGAAGACCAGTAGGACCTATAAATAATTATGGGACCGTTAATGTAAGACGAGAGTTATATTTTTGGGATATTTACCTATAAGGGATGATGAAATTATGTATTAAGGGGAGAGACGCGTAAGATAGTTACGTTGAAAATTAGATGAGTACCTACTGAATTCTACACTTGAGAGGATAGAGTCCATGAGTGTTACGTAATAAGTTGGAATGATCCCTCAAATTAAAGTAAGAAATGAACGGTTATACGTGATAACTAAATAATGAGAAATAAGGACAAATGTCGTAATTATGGGATTAGAGATGTACCTAAATTGATATTGTAATAGTAGTATAGTTGTATGATTGTGTTTATGCATATACTATCTATGTGTGAAAATCGTGCCCGCGCTACTTGCTATGCCTGAGGTTACCGCGTTGGGACAGTCTTATCTCAATGGGACCTTTATGGGGGATATTGACTCGAACCCTAGAAGATAGAAATCCTTGGTACAGGCTATCGAATCGATAGTTCAGACGGTCCTAAGAGACGTAGGGGCATGTGATATCCTCTTAGAGACTTGGAATATATGCTTCGCCTCAATATTGTTTGTGTATGTGTTAATACAGTTCGAGAGTGATTCCGAACTTGTATTTCCCTTAGTACGAGTGATACGGGGATTGGATAGCAGAGTATGCCCGCACCATAATTTTTATGTGGGGTGCTGTTAGAATATATATATTATACGAGTATTGAATATATATATTAAATTGTGAAATTTGGAATTCCATACTGTGATTATGGAAACTAAGAAATGAATAATGACTTCAAATTGGATGTACTTGTCTTGAAAAGTATAATATGACACTGGGAAACTTTATTAATAAATAAAGTTAAAAATGAGAGCTTTGTTGCTGAATGAAATTTTCCTCTTAAACAAATATATTGTTCAGTTTTTAAATCTTACGAGTAATCTAAGATAAGTTAAACCATTGGGAAGATTAGTGCGATAGGCGTGCACATTAGAAGAGAGGTGAGAATTTCTCAAGAGAGTGCCGCACTAATATGTTGTTGCATTGGCCTGCAAACATTTTAAATACTTGCTAAACAAATTTTAAATTATTTACACTATCGGGCTCTGACCCGTTTCTATTTTCCTTTCTCTCTTGTATATATATGTACATATTACAGGTGCCCAGCCACAGGGGCGTCTTGCATAGGATCCTTTGGAAGGAACGCGCTGCAGCTTAGGTGGGAGTTGCAAGCCTCTTGCTTAGACGACTTCATTTTTTGTACTCCACTCCTAGCATATTTATTCAGTTTGGCATAAGTCACCCGTTTCAATTATCCAGTTGTTTTATTGGACATTGTGATTCATTTATTTCTAGTATTTTCACTTTGGGATTTATTATTGTCTGGATGTTTTACTTTAAGTTTTAAATGTTGGGATTTAGTCGTTGAATGTTTAAATTATTTGGATTTTATGTTCTAGAATAATTGTGGTGTGATTATTTAATATTGAATTATTGTAAAGATTTAAATCTTGGTTTATAAAATAAAATTTGGAAAGTAATGTCTAAAAATGGTTTTGACACTTAGCTTAATCAATTAGGGTGTTTAAATTGGAAAAGTTATTTTCGACAGTGATGCTAATAATGAACCAACTGTTCACCTTGATTTAATTTAATAAAGGAGTGATCGCCCGGTATTTAATTAGGCGGGGTGTCACAGGTGGTATCAGAGCATCAGGTTCTAGTGTCCTTAGGATCTGTATGGCTTATTTCGCTTTCAGCTTAACATTTTTTGCTATAGAGCCCTAACATTAGGAATGTTGTATTCATCTTTATGCTTTGGAAATTCGTGCTTCTGCGACTTGTCGATACGAATGTTAAACTTATTCTGATGTAATTTTTAAAACTTTCAGATGGCCCGTCAGGAAGAACAAGCTAATACCATTGGGGAAGTTAATGAACAAGGGCAACACACGCCTCAGGTGTCTCTGAAAAGGGTACCAATCGCCGAATTTGCGGGCATTGTGGCACAAGCAGTTACCACTGCAGTTTTATAGTACCATGAACGCAGCATACAGCTTAGAGGAAAAAGATCTAGAGAGGTTAACCAAATGCATGTGACTAAAGTTGACAATTGTGCGAAGGCACCGAAATTTCGTCAACAAACCACTCAAGACCGAGACAGTTCCAGGGATAACAAAATTTATGCAAAAGGCCAAAAGTGTGAGGGACAACAAGGTTGGGGTCAAACTAAAGTCACAAAGCGGTGTTTCAAATGTGGAAGGAACAGTCATAAACGTCAATCTTGTCCGAATCAGACTGGGGAGAAACTACAACCCGACCAGTAAGGAATTTCAGAACTCTCCTATAAATGTGTACAGCCTGGTCACAAGTGGAGGGATTGTCCTCACCGTGACATAGTTTTTTCGTAAATTTCCCCTCAAGGCCAGCAAGACTAGGGAAAAAGCGAGATTAATCAACAACGTGATGAAGTGAAGCAGTTTCGAGAGAGGTGTTTCCGATGTGGCAGGAAAGACCGTAGGTGTCAGGATTGCCCAGAGAGGAATAAAGCTTCAAGTCAGCAGGGCCAGCAAGGCCAACACCGACAACAGCAGGGTCAGAGGGAAAGTAACTTCCGAGGCCGATGTTTTGTGTGCGACAAGCATGGCCATAAGCACCAGGATTGCCCAGAGAGTGATAGGGCCCCACAGCAGCGGGGTGTCCGTAATGAGCCACAGAGGCCACTTTTTCCAGCCATCCTCCCAGCACCAGCTCAGGTACCAGCCCTACCAACCATTCCAGCAGCTCCAGTGCAGCAGGGGCAGTTACAGTACGAACGTATCTATAACGTCCACCAGGAAGAAGCTCCATAAGCACCACCCGCAATTGAGGGTATGTTTCCTATCCATGGTACTATGGGTCGAGTTTTATTTGATACTGGGGCGACGCACTATTTTATAGCTACTCATTTTATAAAGGCCTTAGGGTTGTTATCCACAGCAGAGAGCACGGTGACGTGTGTAGACTCACCACTGGGGAGTGGGTCGCTTATTTTCTTTATATGCCGGGAGTGGGGGTAGATATTGGTAGCTTGGTATTACCTGCAGACATGTTAGTCTTAGATATGCATGAGCACGATGTTATTATCGGTATGGATTGGCTCGCAGCTTACAGAGCCATGATTGATTGTTTCGGTGGGAGTATTATCTTTTGCCATTCCGGGGCAAGATATGTTTGTAGTGGCGATGCCTTGCCCAGAGGGAGGCTCGACCGCACATTTATATTATATAGAGGAGGATACCTCTAAGGAGGTTGTGATTACCTTAGACTCGATTCCAGTTCTTCGTGAGTATTCCAATGTATTTCAGGAGATACCAGGCCTACCCCCCCCAGTCGAGAGATAGAATTTGTCATAGATTTATTACCGGATACTAGACCGATAGCACGCGCTCCATACCATATGGCTCTGGTAGAGATGCGAGAGTTACGAGATCAGATAGTGCAGCTGTTAGGTCAGGGCTTCATTCGCAGGAGTACCTCACCTTGGGGCGCTCCAGTCTTGTTTGTGAATAAGAGAGATGGTTCACTGAGGCTATGTGTGGACTACCGGGAGTTGAACAAGGTCACGATATGGAATAAGTATCCGTTGCCTCGAATCGATGATCTGTTCGACCAACTGAGGGGAGAAACTTTCTTTTTGAAGATAGATCGGAGGTCGGGGTACCATCAGCTACGTATTAGGGAGCAGGATGTTTCAAAGACTGCTTTCTTGACGAGATATGGGTCCTATGAGTTCAGGGTGATGCCATTTGGCCTCACAAATGCTTCAACCGTGTTCATGGACTTAATGAACCGAGTGTTCAGAGAGTTCTTGGATCAGTTTGTCATCGTCTTCATAGATGACATTTTGATATATTCACACTCCGAGGAGGAGCATACCGAGCACTTGAGACAGGTTCTTCAGACTCTACGAGAGCATCAGTTGTATGCTAAGTACGAGAAGTGCGGATTCTGGTTGCGAGAAGTACAGTTCTTGGGGCATGTTGTTTCTGAACAGGGGATAGCAGTTGACCCGAGTAAAGTGTCAGCGGTGAGGGAGTGGGGACAGCCCACGACACGGACGGAAGTGCGTAGTTTCTTGGGGTTAGCCGGATACTACAGGAGATTCATTCGGGGATTTTGCAAAATAGCGGGTCCATTGACGAACTTGACTCGCAAAGGGGTACCATATGTTTGGGATGATGCTTGTCAATTGGCTTTCGACGAGCTGAAAGACAAGCTTACTTCAGCACCAGTCCTTGCGTTACCAAAGTCGGGTGTGGAGTACCTAGTTTACACCGATGCCTCTTTACGGGGACTTGGGGGAGTACTTCAGCAGGAAGAGAAGGCTATAGCTTTTGCCTCCCGCAAGCTTAAGCCGCATGAGAAGAATTACCCCACCCACGACCTGAAGTTAGCAGCGGTCGTTTTTGCATTGAGGATATGGAGGCACTATTTATTGGGGGAGAAATTTCGCTTGTTCACAGACCACAAGTCACTGCATTACCTGTTCACTCAGCGAGAGTTGAATATGCGTAAGCGCAGGTGGTCAGAGTTTGTGAAGGACTATCAGTTCGACATACAGTATCATCCATGGAAGGCTAACGTAGTTGCTGATGCGTTGAGCCGTATGCCGATAGACGATGTAGCGGATATCTGGAAAGCAAAGTGGAAAGAGTTGGGTCACTAGGACGCAGTAGCACGTTCTTTCGTATCTGTCATGATAGTGGCACTCGAGATTGTTACGAGGGTGATACAGGCACAGACTGTAGACCCATTTTGCCAGGAGCAGATTGTACGACTTTTAGCCGAGGGTGCTGAGTCTTATTCTGTTAGTTCTGATGGGGGTTTGAGGTTTAATGGGAGATTGGTGGTCCCAGAAGGAGCATAATTATGTCATGCAGTGATGACCCAGTCTCATGGGTCCCGATTTACGGTACATCCTGGAGGAAATAAGATGTACCAGGATATGAGGCGGCAATACTGGTGGAGTGGGATAAAGAAGGACATTGCTGAGTTCGTGTCCAAGTGTTCTACCTGCCAGCTCGTAAAGGTGGACCATCAGAAGACGTCGGGGTTGCTTCAGCCATTGGAAGTACTCGCATGGAAGTGGGAGAGTATTTCCATGGATTTTATTACAGGGTTGCCTACATCACAGCGGGGCCACGGCTCTATCTGGGTGATTGTAGACCGTTTGACCAAGGTAGCTCATTTTCTGCCGGTGCGGATAGACTATACCACGGGTCAGTATGCTCAGTTGTTCATTGTTGAGATTGTCAGATTACATGGGGTGCCCCTGAATATTGTGTCAGATAGAGACAAGATTTTCGTGTCGCATTTTTGGGAAAGCTTTCTAGAGGCTATGGGTACTGAGTTGAGGTTAAGTTCAGCTTATCACCCACAGACAAATGGAAAGACAGAGAGTACTAATCAGTTGTTGGAGGATATGCTACGCATGTGTGTTCTTGATTTTGGAGGAGGTTGGGAGCCACATCTTCCACTGGTAGAGTTTGCTTATAATAACTCTTATCAGTTCACGATTGGCATGGCTCCATTCGAGGCTTTGTATGGCAGGCCTTGTCGTTACCCAACTTGTTGGCTCGAGTTGGGGGATAACAAGTTGCTAGGACCAGAGGTAATTCAGGAAACCTCCACGAGGATTGAGATGATCGGGAGTCGCATTCGAGTAGCCCAGGACAGGCAGAAAAGCTACGCCGATGCGAAACGGTTCTTCAGGGAGTTTAATGTGGGGGAACAAGTGTTAATACGTGTATCTCCTTTGAAAGGAGTGATGAGGTTTGGGAAGCAAGGGAAATTGGCCCCGAGTTACGTGGGACCATTTCCCATTATCGAGAGGATTGGGTCGGTAGCATACAGATTGGGACTGCCAGAGCATTTATATCGCATTCACGATGTATTCCACATCTCGTCGTTGAGACGATATCTTCGGGATGATATGGCCCATACCCACATTGCGATAGATGAGATAGACTTACAGCCTGACAGCTCTTACGAGGAGAAATCGGTGGCTATCCTAGACCATAGCGAGAGGAGATTGAGGTCGAAGGTAGTTCCACTTGTACGGGTCCAGTGGGAGCATCATAATGTGGAGGAATCCACTTGGGAGCGTGAGGCAGATATGCGCGAGAAATATCCAGATTTATTTTTACCAGGTATGCCTTATTTTTCGAATTTCGGGACGAAATTCCGTTATTAGGGGGGAAGTATGTAATACCCCGTATTTTTATGCAATATTAATTTGGGGATTTATTAAATTTAATGTGAATTAATTATTTAATATAAATCCGGAAATTAATCACTTTATAATTATTAACGTGATGTGAATTAGTAATTATGGGAAACTTCTTGTTGAATATTAACACCCCGCATTTTTCATGCATTAAATATTTAATTAATTCGGGAATTGAAAAAAAAAATTACTTGTGAGTCATAATTTAATTGAATTAATTAGGGAAATTTATTTAAATATTAATCGAGGAGTAAATGGTTAATATTTACGGGAAGTTATTTACTAAGTGAATAGTAATTATTTATTTAAGTCATTTCGAGTATTAATGACAGGGTAAGCACTTATCTCAACCGGGAGTCGGTATAGACTAAAGGGGTGAGGAGATAAATATTTTTATAAATTAATTCGGATGCCAATTCTGAGTGTACGGTTGAGTCCGGATGGGCCGAGATAGTCGGAAAAGTGTACCCGTGGGTAGTAAACGGGTCACGGGGCGTTTTTAGACATAGTCGGGCCCACACGGGGGCATTTGGGTCACTTGGGCTTGGCCCATTAGGAAAAAAACGGGATTAGGTAAATTAAGGAATTTGGAAGGAATAATAAAAACGGCTCATAGAGTTTTAGAAAAGGCTAAGTGTATTAAGGAACCCTAAGGAACCCTAATAGCAGTTAAGGGAAGCTTTGGGATCATTAGAGAGCCAACAAGGATCGTCTTCAACCTTGGAAATTCATCTCTGAATCAGACACTACGAAACCTAAGGCAAGTGGATAACTTGCAATAGTATTGAATCTGTTTTTGAAATTTATATTCATGTGATGTGTTTGATAAAAATTCGTTTTGGGTGTTCATGGCATAAACATGAGGTTTTGAAAAATAATAATCTGATTTACGAATTTGAATGAGGATTCTTGTAGAAATCTGATATTATAAATTAATACATATCTGGTAGGATGATATCTGGATAATTAGAAACGAATTTGGTGAAGGGATTTGGGATGTAAATGTGTAAGGAATTAAAGATGTATATTTCCCCAAATTTAGAAATTGTAGTTAATGGACAAATTAATGATGTTGGTGGACATTCTGGAGGTCCCTAATAAGGTTTCTAACATGTATTAATGCTAAGAGGGCTTAAGGTTACTGGTAGAAGGAATTAGGGTTTGAGAAATTTCGTCCATGGCTGATTCTGTCTTCGCGAAAAAGACGAAGACCTGCTCGATCGATCGATCGAAGGTCTGGGGTCAATCGATCGAAGGTCGGCAGATTTTGGCAGATTTGCCCAGTTATGTATATAAAAGGGAATTTATATAATAATCCTTATGTAATTAATTATTGAGAAATTAATACATGAGTTTAAACCTAATTAATCATGAGTAAAGTTAATTAGGATTTGAGGGATTTTTAGGTCACGTCATGATTAAAAATTCGGGAGTCGGGAATTTAGACTCGGGTGAGGTGATTTCGGACTACGAGAGTAAGTCCAATTTTAGGGTGGGGGCGACACCAAAGGTTATTTAATTAATTAATGTGCGAATTAATTAATAATTAGGGTTGGACCATAACTCTGAATTTTAAATAGGCTTGTGTCACGGATTTAGTACATGGTGTAGCCGGGACATTTTATATATTTTTATACATACATATATATATATATATATATATATATATATATATATATATACGGAGTGTGATAGTATATATATATATAGTGCGGGCATTAATATCAGTGAATGAATATTATTAGTGTATACTCTAGTGCTATAGGGGGAGGTTGCGCGCAGTGGATGAATCCCCTAGCTTGAGGAGTAGGGCGAGTATAATCCCAGGTCATAGCGTCCGTTGTATGGGTGAGGGGCATCTCACTTTCAGGGAAGGAATATGACCGCCTCCAATTCGTATGATAAACTAAGTTAGTGAGCGAATCTAACTTGGATAACTAGGTAACGTGAATACACCTAGTGGGATAGCACTTGGGAAAATTTATATTTTGTGAGTATTCTTACTCGGTCGAAAGTTTGTATTAAATGTTATTTCAGTATGTTTGTGACAACTGTAATATGATTAAATATATAATTAGGTAAATAATTATATAGGGGATAATTAATACATAGTGAAAAATGTATTATGTGCATAACAGGTGTGAATGTTATATGAAATTAAAAGGAGTAATGATTCAATTAAGTTGACGTTTATAATAACTTAAAAATCATGAATTAAGGCATACTCGCTTAGAGTAGGTAAAAATTCAAGTGTTAAAATAAGCATTAGGTCAGGAGCGTAGGACCTAGTAAATTAAATGGAAGCGTTAGTAGTGCACATTAGAGGAGGGGTGAGGAAGTCCTCAAGAGAGTGTGGCACTAACTAAAATATGAAGAGAATGCATATTTATTTATTACTGCAAGTTAATCATTTGTTAAATATTTTCAAATGTTTTTGGGTACTAACCCTTGCTATAAAATTCTTTTAAAAAAAACCTTTTAGGTGTCCAACTACAAGGGCGCCAAGCTTGACTCTATTCCAGGTATCCTTGCTGCAGCACATGTGGATGTTGCGGGGTTTTGATAGACGCCTCCTTCTTCCATTCTTGTAGAGACTCTTTAGTAGTTATCTGAGCTTGTCACTCACAGTTCATTTATCAGTAGTAGACTTGTTGAGATGTTTTTCTGATATGTACTTGTATTGGATATTTGGACCGATGGTTTATTCGGTTATGTGTTTTAATTGTGGATGGTTATTTTAATTAACTGTGATTGTGTATTATTGTATGTTCCGCCCGAGTTTTATTTAATTAATTGAAAGATAAAAATTGGCACCAGTCTACTTTTCTCACTTAGGTGGTTAGTAATTAAAAAGACGACAGTGATGCTAAGAATGGACCAACTGAGAAACCTTTTCTAACTTGATTTAGGACTGATCACCCGGGATTAATTAGGCTGGGTGTCACACAATGAGTAAAGTAATATAATTTTGGTTCTCTTAAATGTCAAGAGTGAATAAAATGACAATTTTGGAAATTTCAGTCGGGACGCGCCCGTATCGCATCGGCACTAAATATTGATTAGTAAAAGTGAAGATATTATAAGTTGGTTATATGGTCATTTTGAGTGCGCCAAAGTCTCCGGAAGGGTCGAGATAGTCATAAAAGTATACCCGGGGGTTTAGTTTTGATCTCGAGGCATTTTTAGGCCAATTTAGCACCCCGGGAGGGCATTTTGGACATTTTACATTTTTGGGTAATTAAACCCACAAAATTTCAAGGGATATATCAGATGTCTAAGGTTGCCTTATAGGGTTAAAACAACCAAAGACAAGTGACGGCCATAGGAGAGGGAAGGAGAGAGCTTCCAAAGCAATCCAATGCCCAAAATCCATCCGTTTGCACCACCAACGCGTAGATCGCGCGACGGGGAACGCAACCACACCAAAATTGTCCACAAATCAGAACGCTGAAAATCCCAGGCAAGTATTTATCTTCCTTATTTTCATTAATGCATCGTTCATGTTAGTCTAGGGTGATTAGGACGAGTTTGGTAGAAGAAAATCCATGTTGGAGATAGGAAAATCGCATGTAGAATTGTTTTGAATGAAAATCTGGAAACCCCTTCATATGTAGAGGCTTAACCACGAAATTATGATGAATTAGGAGTAGAAATTTCATGAAAAATACTTATTAGAACCATGTTAAAGAAATTCTAGGGTTCTTGAGATTTTTATGAAGTTTTGGCCTATTAATGCATAGTTAGTAATGAAAAATTGCATGCTTTACGTAAAAGATGAATAATATGGGTGTATACTGATTATAGTACGAATTTTAGGGAGATTGGGAATGAAAATATGGATTTGGATGAGGTTGTATGATAGAACCCGTAACTGGCTTCCTGCAGAATTCGCCATACCTGCTTGATCGATCGATCGAGCCAAGATCGTCGATCGATCGAAGGTTCGATCGATCGAGCCCCTGCCCTCGATCGATCGACCCCTTCGGGCAGACTCATATTTCCCCTTTTTAAATTAGTTGAATTCAATTTAATGAGAAATAATCCCTGGACACCCTTATTAAAATGTTTCGGGAGACAAAGAAGACCAGTATGACTTATAAATAATTATGGGACCGTTAATGTAAGACGAGAGTTATATTTTTGGGATATTTACATATAAAGGACGATGAAATTATGTATTAAGGGGAAAGACGCGTAAGATAGTTACGTTGGAAATTAGATGAGTACCTACTGAATTCTACACTTGGGAGGATAGAGTCCATGAGTGTTACGTAATAAGTTGGAATGATCCCTCAAATTAAAGTAAGAAATGAACGGTTATACGTGATAACTAAATAATGAGAAATAAGGACAAATGTCGTAATTATAGGATTAGAGATGTACCTAAATTTAATATGGTAATAGTAGTATAGTTGTATGATTATGTTTATGCATATACTATCTGTGTGTGAAAATCGTGCCTGCACTACTTGCTATCCCTAAGGTTACCGCGCTGGGACAGTCTTATCTCGATGGGACCTTTATGGGGGATATTGACTCGTACCCTAGAAGATAGAAATCCTTGGTACAGGCTATCGAATCGATAGTTCAGACGGTCCTAAGAGACGTAGGGTCACGTGCTATCCTCTTAGAGACTTGGAATCTATGCTTCGCCTCAATATTGTTTGTGTATGTGTTAATACAGTTCGAGAGTGATTCCTAACTTGTATTTCCCTTAGTACGAGTGATACGGGGATTGGATAGCAGAGTATGCCCGCACCATAATTTTTATGTGGGGTGCTGTTAGAATATATATATTATATGAGTATTGAATATATATATATATTAAATTGTGAAATTTGGAATTCCATACTGTGATTATGGAAACTAAGAAATGAATAATGACTTCAAATTGGAAATACTTGTCTTGAAAAGTATAATATGACACTGGATAACTTTATTAATAAATAAAGTTAAAAATGAGAGCTTGCTGAATGAAATTTTCCTCCTAAACAATTATATTGTTCAGTTTTTAAATCTTACGAGTAATCTAAGATAAGTTAAACCATTGGGAAGATTAGTGTGATATAAGATAAGATAATCCGTTGGGAAGATTAGTGCGATAGGCATGCACATTAGAAGAGAGATGAGAATTTCTCAAGAGAGTGCCGCACTAATATGTTGTTGCATTGGCCTATAAACATTTTAAATACTTGCTAAATAAATTTTAAATCATTTACACTATCGGGCTCTGACCCGTTTCTATTTTCCTTTCTCTCTTGTATATATATGTACATATTACAGGTGCCCAACCACAGGGGCGTCTTGCATAGGATCCTTTGGAAGGAACGCGCTGCAGCTTAGGTGGGAGTTGCAGGCCTCTTGCTTAGACGACTTCATTTATTTGACTCCACTCCTAACATATTTATTCAGTTGGGCATGTGTCGCCCGTTTCCATTATCCAGTTGTTTTATTGGACATTGTGATTCCTTTATTTCTAGTATTGTCACTTCGGGATTTATTATTGTCTGGATGTTTTACTTTAAGTTTTAAATGTTTAAATTGTTTGGATTTTATGTTCCGGAATTATTGTGGTGTGATTCTTTAATATTGAATTATTGTAAAGACTTAAATCTTGGTTTATAAAATAAAATTTGGAAAGTAATGTCTAAAAATGGTTTTGACACTTAGCTTAATTAATTAGGGTGTTTAAATTGGAAAAGTTATTTTCGATAGTGATGCTAAAAATGAACCAACTGTTCACCTTGATTTAATTTAATAAAGAAGTGATCGCACGGTATTTAATTAGGCGGGGTGTCACATACGTGTGTGTGTGTGTGTGTGTGTGTGTGTATGTGTGTAAAAAAAGTGTTTTAGTTGTAAGAAAAGTGTGAGAATTCTCGTTTGGAATTTATGAGCAAACCCTCTTTTTCTTATTTTTTGGGTTTTATTTATATGAAAATAAGAGATGTGCAATAATACTAGATAAAAAGTATATTAGGATATATGAGATGAGAGAATAAAAAGTGCTAAGTAATAAAACAAGTTATTGTGAATTTAGGAGAATTTAAAGAGAGAGTTGAGAAAGTTGGACCTTCTTAGAGATCTTGAGCTTGATCTTGGATGTTGGAGAGCAGCCCTTGCACTTGAGTGATGATGGAGGGTAGTTAATTCACCAAGTTTGATTAAAAAGATGATGAAAGGTGAAGTTTAGAAAGTGACTTGGATGTGGAAATCACGCTGACTTCGAGAGAGGTTTTCTGAGCTCGCTGAGAGTGATGGGTTTCAGATCTTCTCCTCCCCTTGAAATGAGGTCAGGCCCTCCTTTTTATAGGCCCATTGAATGGCCGATCAACATAGCCCTGGTCCTTCTAATCGACAGGTTTGTTTAGGCACATTACCGATAGGCAGGGTTTGGAACATGTCGTTTGGCAGTCTCTTTCGGGTTCCTTCGGAAAATCGGTCGTAGAGCGCAAATCGTTGATTCGAATCGCACACTGGGAGAACCGTTGGAAAGGTACTTAGATACCTTCAAAAAAAATTTGGACTTCTCCCGATTCTGGGAGTTGACTTTGGGTCCAATGTGGCTCGAAAGCGTTCATTGGTCCTTTAGACGGGGAATCGTCAGACGCAAATGGATCATTCATCCGCATGGTAAGTCAGAATCATGCACGGGGTGTACCGTTGGAAAGGTTAGAAGATGTACTTTGACATTCCAAAGAGCTTGAATCGGTTTGGGGAGTTGACTTTAGTCAACTGGGGCTTGGAAGCATTCGGTGACCTTTCGGAGTAAAACAGATCGTTCGTCCCTACCATAAGTCAGAATCGCGCACAGGGGCGAACCGTTGGAAAGGGGTTCCAGTGCCCTTCGAAAGATTTATTAAATATCGATTGAGATGAAGAGTTGACCTTGGTCAAATGGAGCTTGGGAGCATTCGATGACCTCTCAATCAAGTTTTGGGGGAAAATGGGTCGTTCGTCCGCACCGTAAGTCAGAATTGCACACAGGATGGACGATTGGAAAGGGGTTTTAATGACATTCGAAGATTCATTCAGTATTAGTCGAGCTAAAGAGTTTAACGTTTGGTAAAACGGAGCCTGGGAGTGCCCGATGGCCTTTAGGTCAATACTCGGGGTATGACTTAGGTTTGTAGCGATGAGAGGAGGTTCTCAGGACCTACGGAGAGGTTAGGGGGTGTTAGAATGGGTTATCTACAGAGCCCCTCGATGGGTGAGTTTGGAACAAATGATAATCATTGAATAGACACCACATGATGCCTTTACAAGAGGTCGATTCTGAGGACCTAAGGATGAGGGTGACCAATTCAGAGGGTCGAGGCCAATTCTGAGGGATTGAAGATGAGGGTGATCTATTTTGCGAGTCGAAGCCAAATCTGAGGGCTTGAAGATGAGGGTGACCGATTCTGCGGGTCGAAGTCAATTCTGAGGGCTTAAATTGAGATGACTAATTCTGGGGGTCGAAGCCAATTCTGAGGGCTTGAGTTGAGATGACCAATTCTACGGGTCGAATCCAATTATGAGGGCTTAACTTGAGATGACCAATTCTATGGGTAGATACCAATTCTGAGGGCTTAAGTTGAGATAACCAATTCTGCGAGTCGAAGCCAATTCTGAGGGCTTAAGTTGAGATAACCAATTCTACGCATCGAAGCCATTCTGAGGGCTTAGGTTGAGATGACCAATTCTGCGGGTCGAAGCTAATTCTGAGGGCTTAAGTTGAGATGACCAATTCTGCGGGTCAAAGCCAATCCTAAAAGCTTAAGTTGAGATGACCAATTCTGCGGGTCAAAGCCAATTCTGAGGGCTTAAATTGAAATGGCCAATTATGCGGGTCAAAGCCAATTCTGAGGGCTTAAATTGAGATGACCAATTCTGCGGGTCGAAGCCAATTCTGCGGGCTTAAGTTGAGATATTCTCGGGGAACTCTATTGGGGAAGTTACCTCATGATTTTTATTTGAGCTAGGGAGCTGATTGCTGGGAAAATCCTTATATCTTTTGGAGTTTTTGCCACATAATAGCCAGTTTGATGCTGTAAGTTCCACTAGGGAAGCGATTAGGTGGTCCATGCTTTGCTCGGGGAGACTTGAGACCTTTGGGGTACTTTAGAGGTCCTCCGGGGATGTTATCGAGAGGAGATTTACTTGGCTTTTGAGAGTTCCGCTTGGGAAATAGGGGTTCCGCTTGAGGGAGTGCGAAACTTTATTGGTGAACATGTTCTAAATCCTTTCTGAGATTTTTAGGAATTTTCTGATGATTTTTCAAGGTATTTGGGTATTTTTTAGGAGTTTTTGTACGAAAATTTAAAGGGGGTTCTGGTCCGCATGGTATAGAGGGTGCCATTCGGCAGTGGCACAGACTTTTGAGCTACCTCGAGAAGGTAAAGGGTTAGTGTCGATCAGTAGGTGTGGGGTCAGTGTCGATCGGTATGACCCTTGGCATCCTATAAAAAGGGGCGGGTTCTCCTCATCTTTCACAGCTTCTTGCCCTCCCTCTTTCTGCGATTTTCTTCTGCGAATCGTTCTAGCATTCCGCAATCTAAAAAATGGCCGCTTTTTTTAGCACTACAGTACATCGGGAGTGGTTGTCTATTGACGACTAGGCGAATGAGGAGTGGAGGGCTAGGGCGTCTCTTGCTTTGGGGAGTGAGAACTCTTTTCATGCATTCGAGACGGTTACGGATGAGCGGACTTTGCTGTAGGAGACGTCGCATTATCGCACTTCGAGGGTGGTGAACCCTGGCGGTTCTGTAAGTAAAATGATTTTTGGCATTCTTTTTTGGTGATTTCCTTTTTTCTTCGATTTTGATGAGGTTTTTCTTTGACAGTCTGATGTTTCTTTGTTGACCATGCGTGCCCATGGGACGATGGGGCTTAAGGATATATGGGAGCACCTTCCACCTGTGGTGAGTTGGGTGGTATCATCAGCAGGATTTGGGAGGTTGGCATCTATGCTGGATGAGATGCCTCGTTCGACGATGGTCTTATGCGCTCCAGGGGAGAGGTGGTGGGACACTACCCACACCTTTCATTTTGGCTTCGGGGAGATGACTGTGACTCCCATAGACGTGCAACAGCTACTGGGGATGGATTGTGATGGAGAGCAGATAGAGGTGGATCGCTCTTTGCGGGTGAGGCCGAAGGTGGTGCGGACGGCGCTCGGTGATGTGGGGAGGATAGTATCTGGGAACTCCATCTGTCTGTCCCTGCTGAGGGATGTTTTGCTGGACAGGGTGATTGATGAGTAGGACGGGCTGCAGGTGAGGCAGATGGCCCGGTTGTTTATTTTGTTGGTGTTGGGAGGATTTCTGGTGGCGTCGAGCGGCGACGTCGTCCATTTATGGTTTTTGCCATATTTGAGGATTTTTCGAACATCCCTCTCTATGATTGGGGGAGCCTGACTTTGGCGACCCTTTATTTTTCTCTGGATGCATTCAGCCGGTGCTACCGACAGTCTTTTACTGGAGCCACGTATCTTCTTGAGGTATTCTTTAATTTGTGCATTCTCCTTTCATGCATTCGCATTCTCCTTTCATGCATTCGCATTTTCCTTATGCGTTTATTTTTTATTACGAATTTTTATCTTTGGCAGCCGTGGTTCTATGAGGTGATTGGGTGTAATATCCACTTGATCGCTCTAAAGGATGAGACTGTTGGGGACTTTTACTGGTTGTATCAGTGGCGGAAGGCCAATCGACAATCGAGGAGGTCTCTCTCCCTGGAGGCGGTGCGTCCGGTCTTGAATGGCCTGACCAGTGATAGGGTAAGACTTTTTTCTTCTTCAGTCCTGGTATTTGTGTTCTCTTATTCTCTATATGACTTATATCTATTGGGGATTTCTCAGGTGACCTTTTACCCTTGAGGGACGACCGTTCTGGACACGGGGTTGACTGGAGTGAATGCACAGATGAGGCATTTGTTGGCGCATGAGTTTGGCCACTCTTGGTATCTTGGGAAGCCCCCTATGTCTATGAGGCAGGAGCGGCTGTTGCCAGAGGATGCGAGGATGACAGTGATGATTGGCGAGTCCTATCTGCTATATACCAATACGATTGTGTCGTATGATTATATGGACTTCGTGATGAGTTGGCTGATGCCGCCCAGCATATATGATGCACTGCCCTTCGCTCCTACGGGTTTGATTCGAGCATTGGGGTCCTCCCACAGCGGTGGAGGTCCGTCGACATCTGCGACGACGACGAATTCGGAGGTCCCCTTCGTGTGGTTACATACTCCTTCATACAACATCCGGCGGGCTTATGGAGGAATGGTGCCTATATTGCATCGTCCTCATGCGATGGACCCGAAGGAGTTGGGCTTGACAAAGCAGGTGTGTTTAGGCAAACTGTCGATAGGCAGGGTTTGGAACCTGACGTTTAGCAGTCTCTTTCAAGTTCCTTCGGAAAATCGGTCGTAAAGTGTAAACCGTTGATCCGAATCGTGCACGGGTTGAACCATTGGAAAGGTACTTCAGAGACCTTCAAAAGTTTTTAGAATACTCCTGGGTCTGGGAGTTAACTTTGGGTCAAATGTGACTCGAAAGCGTTCATCGGTCCTTTGGAAGGGGAATCGTCGGACTCAAACGGATCGTTCGTCCGCATGGTAGGTGAGAATCGCGCATGGGGCGAACCGTTGGAAAGGTTAGGAGATTTACTTCGACATTCCAAAGAGCTTGACTCGATTTGGGGAGTTGAATTTGGTCAACTGGGGCCTGAAAGCGTTCGGTGACCTTTCGGAGTAAAAAGAATCGTTCGTTCGTACCGTAAGTCAGAATCGCGCACCGGTGAATTGTTGGAAAGGGGTTTCAGTGCCCTTCAAAGAATCATTTAGTCTCGGTCGAGCTGAAGAGTTAAACTTGGTCAAACGGATCCTGGGAGCATCCGATAACCTCTTGATCAAGTTTTGGGGGAAAACGGGTTGTTCGTCTGCACCATTAGTCAGAATCGCATACGGGATGGACCGTTGGAAAGGAGTTTCAGTGCCCTTTGAAAATTCATTTAGTCTTGATCGAGCTGGAGAGTTTGATTTTTTTGTCAAACGGAGCCTGTGAGTGCCCGATGGCCTTTAGGTCAGTACCCGGGGTATAATTTCGGTTTGTAGCGATGAGGGGAGGTGCTAGGGATCTACGGAGAGGTTAGGGGGTGTTAGAATGGGGTGTCTACACTGATATTGACATTTATGCAGCCTTTGATAATCTGTCACTCAATAGCAGGCAACAGAAAAGAGTTGCGAAAGCTGCACGAACTAGTGGTATGGAGAAAAATTTCAATACCCTAGTGACTTCTGCATCTATTTTTGAACAAGGCTACTTCACCAACAAAAGCATATTAAAAAAAATGGTTGCGAAAGGTAATGATATATACTTCACCTTAATTTTTTCACGAAAGGTACTTTTATATGATCCTTACTTTGTTATTTTTTTTGGATAGGAGATAGACAAAGAACTCTTGCCTCCCCAGCTGGAAAAAATGGATGAGGATGCCGTTTTCCTCAACAACGCTGCCAAAAAAGGGAAGAAAAAGAAAAGAACCCAAAAGGGGAAACAGGCTACGGTCGAGAAAACTGTTGCACCTACTAGTGGTCCTGCTTCGGGCCATGAATAGGCTCAGCCAGATGTTACAACTTAGACCAGTGAGCAAGATGATGATAACACAGGTAATGAAAGGACAGAGGGCCCATTTTATGATGATATTAGTGATCACTTGGATGCGAGAGGCTTATTACCATTTGAGTCTGAACTCCGGGTTAGACGCAACCCTTTACATGTTATTTCTTACAATTCTCCCCTGTAACACCCCGCCCGCCCGGGGAGAGCGAACGGAACACTAATGCGATAAAATAAATCAAAATCCACAAGTGATAAGGTATAGAGCATCTAAATAAACCCACAATAATATAAATCCACTAATCTCAATCTCTTCAAATTAAATACCAAATCTCTCGAATTACATACAACAACTAACTCGAAAATAAAATACAAATATCCAAAGCTCTATACATCAAAATAATACAAATCTTTTCCAAACAATCCTCGCTAAAATCAATCTCCATAGCGCCCCAAAATCCGCGCTAACCTGCCACTAAAAGAAAATATGGGGAAGTACACAATACGACAGGAAAGATGCTCAACAAATATATATTAGCGATGAATAAAATGTAACAACACGAGTACGAATATTCAAATCAAAATGCGAATCTCAAAGCATTTATCAATATAATTTCTCAACAACACATCAACCGGGTCACCAGACCTCACCCCATCCGCATATGCTTTATCAAGACATAGCCCAGGAAATAGGAATTTTGGCGGGTGCCCAACATCCGTGTCATATTAAAATCTCATGACAACGTGCTCATTAACAATATAATGATACCACATGAATCAAAATAATTTCAATAATTATTTTCCAGATTTCAATGAATTTATGAATTCAAATATGAGTTCAATTAATAAGAATTCAAAGAGAATGACACTCGCGAGATTTAAGGAGCATATTGTGTAAACCCCCATACCTCAAACTATGATGAGAAACCAACGATCACATCCTCAAGATCAACACAAAATATCTACAAAAGCTCATCCAAGAACCTCCAACAAAATAGCCCTAAGAACACCTTTAATTTAAGGTTGGAACTCACAAATCTCAAGGGCCAATGTGTATATAAAAAGAAGAGGAATATAAAATATATTAGCTGCCCAAATTTGTGCCAAAAGTAGGTTAAAAGGGTTTCCCGCGACTTTCGTTTATAATGCAAAGAAATGAAGAGTTGGAATCCAAAAGACTCCTTTAAATAAGGCAAAGAAATGAAGAGTTGGAAGTTAAAACAACTCCAAGAGTTAAAAATATTTAAAAATCATTTTAAAATCCGTTTTAACTCCGTTTTCGAAACCGTTTGAAATTCTCGCCTTTAAAAATAATAACCAACATATTTGAGCAATAAAAATAATTTTATCAAAAACTTTATTTTCCTCCATTTTCCAGAAATTAATTAAAATAGCCCAAAAATTACGCGGGTTGTTAAACTTCCCCACTAACAATGGAATTTCGCTCTCGAAATTCGTCGAATGCCTAACTCTCAAAATCAGGCCACTACACTAACTCCAAAAATAAATCACGTCTCCCAAAAATAAATTCCTTACCTCTAATCTCGAAACCTATCACGAATATCCCCTAAAATTTTCTATCTCCAAAAATTGCTAACCACGCAATGAACCCAAAACCCAAGCCCCGAGGGTTGCCGTATACCTAAGCTCTGATACCATTTGTAACACTCGGCTCGCCCGGGGAGAGCGAACGGAGCACTAATGCGATAAAATAAATCCAAATCCACAAGTGACAAGCTATAGAGCATCTAAGTCCCACAACAACAAAGAAACTACAAATCTCAATCTCTTGAAATTAAATACCAAATCTCTCGAATTACATGCAACAACTAACTCGAAAATAAAATAAAAATCTCCAATGCTCTATACAACAAAATAAATAATACAAATCTTCCAAAAATATTCTTCCCAAAATAATCCACGCTAAAATAATCCCAATTGGTCCATAGCGTCCCAATCCACGCTAACCTGCCAACTAAAAGAAAATATGGGGTTTTACACAATATGCTCCTTAAATCTCGCGAGTGTCATTCTCTTTGAATTCTTGTTTAATTGAACTCATATTTGAATTGATAAATTCATTGAAATCTGGAAAATAATTGCTGAAATTATTTTGATTCATGTGGTATCATTATATTGTTGATGAGCACGTTGTCATGAGATTTTAATATGGCACAGATGTTGGGCACCCGCCAAAATTCCTGTTTCCCGGGCTATGGCTTGATAAAGCATATACGGATGTGGTGAGGCCTGGTGACCCGGTTAAAGTGTTGTTGAGAAATTATAATAATGAAATGCTATTGAGATTTTTATTTTGATTTGAATATTCGTACTCGTGTTCTTACGTTTTATTCATCGCTAAAATATATTTGTTGAGCATCTTTCCTGTCGTATTGTGTACTTCCCCATATTTTCTTTTAGTTGGTAGGTTAGCGTGGATTGGGACGCTATGGACCAATTGGGATTATTTTAGCGTGGATTATTTTGGGAAGAATATTTTTGGAAGATTTGTATTATTTATTTTGTTGTATAGAGCTTTGGAGATTTTTATTTTCTTTTCGAGTTAGTTATTGCATGTAATTCGAGAGATTTGGTATTTAATTTGAAGAGATTGATATTTGTAGTTTCTCTTTTGTTGTTGTGGGACTTAGATGCTCTATACCTTGTCACTTGTGGATTTGGATTTATTTTATCGCATTAACGCTCTGTTCGCTCTCCCCGGGCGGGCGGAGTGTTACCACTACACCAAAATGACAAAATTGTCACCTTTCAGCCGGCCACCCTTGTCAAGGTCATTGACCGTGACAAAAAACACGCATTTTATATCACGGTCATTGACCTTGACACGACCGTGACAAAGAATTGTCACGGTTAATGACCGTGACAAGGCCGTGACAAATTTACTTGTCACGGTCATTGGCCGTGACAATTCTTTAAATAATTGTCACAGTCAATGACCTTGACACGACCGTGACAATGGTTCCAGCAAAAACCCTTTCCCCCTTCTTTTTTCCCTCTCGCCGTTCCCTCCCTCTCTCTCTCTCTCGACGCTGCTCTCTCTCTCTCTCTCTCTACTTTCAGGTTTAATTCTCTCTCTCTCTCTCTCTTCCATTTATATATATGTTTGTGTGTATATATATGTGTGTATATATTTGCATGTGTGTGTGCGTGTGTGGGGGGTGGGGCAGGGTGGGGGCAGGGTGGGGGTTAAAAATGTAAATAAATAAGTAATTTTCTATAAATTTCCAAAAATAATATCCAAAAATGTAAATGTAAATATAATCCAAAAATAATATCCAAAAATGTAAATGTAAATAATATCCAAAAATAATATCCAAAAATGTAAATGTAAATAATATCCAAAAATATTGGATAACAATTTATTTTCATTCAAAATAAATAAGTAATTTTCTACAAATTTCATAAAAAAATGAAGGCCGGCTTAATATGTGATTTAAGTGTGAAATAATCGCTATATACTTATACTAATGGAGAAAAAAACCATATATGGCGTTTTTTGTTGACTTTATATGGTGAAATAATCACATGACTTTATATCCATCAAATAAAAGCATGAAAACCAAAAAACTACAATAAGGGTTAAAATGGCATCTGAAGTTGCTAAAAGCATGAAAAATAAAATATTTTTTAAGATTTGTGGTGAATAACTAAAGTTAAAAAAAGTATTACTTTAGTCATTAAATTACTTTTTGAATTCGGGCGATGCGCATAAATTTGTAGTAATTGTCTTAAAATAAAGATCAATTAGTCTATGTTGTTGAAAAATTTGATCAAATTGGTGAGCCCTTCATATTTTAAAAATGTTGTTTTTATTCCTATTTAACTTTTCTTTCTATACACCCCTAATTATATTTAAAGTTTAATAAAATAGGAGTTATAGAAAGAAAAGTGGAGTTTCCATAATCTTACTTTGTCACAATTAATTTATATGCCTCAAAGTTATTTTATCACTCTTAGTTTATATTTGTGATAATACTTTATTAAAGATTTTTATGGGAACTTGTTATACTAGAACTTAGATGAACACTAAGTGATGAAAATAGTCCTTAAAATTGAAAATATTATATCTGTACTAATAACATTTTTTTACAGCAAATGTCTCCTTCAGATATTAAGGCGAAGATGATGATGCTGTTTATGATGATGTCGTCTGGGGTCGGTGGTAGTGGAGGCGACGAGGGCTCTTCCGCCCCTAGGCTCGCCAAATATGGGAAATATGGGATTACCGTCGAGAACAAATCGGAGATATTAGCGAGATCCCTCGTTCTGCTAAAGACGGTCATCGGCCCGGGGTTTATGAGTTGGAAAGAGGTGTCATATGAGCTCAAGTTAGCTGTTTGGGCGGCACTACAGGTAATATATTTATATTTATATTTATATTTCAATTTCAATTTCAATTTCAATTTCAATTTCAATTTCAATTTCAATTTCAATTTCAATAATAATTTCAATTTCAATTTCGATTTCAATTTCGATTTATATTTATATTTATATTTATATTTATTCGCAACTAACATTGTATTTGTTGGACAGGAACAATTCAACTTGGATCCAAAGCTACGCGATCCCGTGTTGGAGCAGATTAGGGAGCAACTCAAGTCGTGGAAAAAAATATGTGGGCACGGTACTTTGGGAAAACACGAGAGTCGATTATCCAATGGCGTGAATCTGTCCCCCCCCCCCCCAAGGAGCCGATCTCATTAGCACAATGGCAGAAGTTCATTGACAATGAGATCGAGGATCGACAATTGGCATCTCGCCAATCGGGGAGGGAAAATCGGGCAAAAAAGACGGACGTGCACTACTCCGGCCGGACCTCTTACACCGAGGTGGAGCATAGGATGCAAGTAAGATTTAATTTTTCTATAACTACAGAAATATATTATTCTTCATTATTTTACTTTGCGGGGCCGATACTAATTTTACATTATTTTATTTTATTTCAGGGGGTAGGGAGTGGGCCAGGGGGTAAGCCACATAGGCTCGATACTTATGTGGCTCTTCGGACGAAGAAGGGGAAGGACAAGGAGGTGTCCCCGAGCGTCGCGACCACGATTGTAAGTAATCCGACAGTTTAATTTTTGTTAATTACGTTATAATTTTTTAGTTTACTTATTTTACTAATCATGTGCTTTTTGTCGTTTCAGGCAAAGCTTAAGGAAGTGCATGAGTCGCAGTCTGATGTCGACAAGGCATCTTTGTCCACAGATGCACTCAGCCAAGTGCTTGGCTCTGATCGTAAGGGGAGGACAAGGGGGGTGAGCTCGCAGGTGGCCAAATCTAGGATCATCGGATTGGAGATGAGCGACACCGGGTTGGCTCGAACGGTGGATTCACACGACGCGAAGCTGTCCCGTTTGGAGGCGACGGTCCAAGATATGTACGCATTCATAAAGCGTACGTCGGGCGGAGACCGTAAAGGGAAAGGGAAAGGGAAGGAGAAGGCGGTGGAGGAGGAGGTGCGGGAGGATGAGGCGCAGGATGACGAGGATGTGGACCTCGCTGCTTCATCACCGACACGTTCGTACTTCGATGATCCACTTCCCTATTTGGCGCCCTTCAACAGATCAATGTCGACACTTGGTTGGCCGAGCGTGTTCATATTGGACGTATTTGATGGCCAGCGGATAGGGCGGGGGTTGAGGGACCCGAATATCGTCCAGGGTGGAATAGTTCATGGACGTGCGCTTCAAGAGATGGAGTCCAGGGTGCTCGTCACGCATGTCATACCCGGGAAGGAGAACTCCCTATTGTGGTTGCGCGAACAATGCGGCACAACGTATATTAGTGGGTGCGTCAATTCGTATGTCGTGTGGCCTACTCACCTCCTCAGTTTTAACAATACACCAGACATGTAGTGACATTGTTTTAAGTTTGAATTGAATTATTTTAAGTTGTTACATTTGAATTATATCGTGATGAATATTGTCTCTATTTGAATATATATTTGAATTATCTTTAGTTTGTTTGGATATATTATGTTTGGATACTGCTGGGCAGTGGCAGTAGCCATACTGCCCAACGGATTTTTTTAAATTCTGACCATAATTGTCACTGTTATTGACCGTGACAAAAGTTGTCACGGACGTGTCACCGTCATTGACCGTGACAATTTTTTTTAAAAAGGGCCACGGCTTTGTCACGGCTATAAACCGTGACAAACGTGTCACGGTCATTGACCGCGGCACGACCGTGACAAAAAAAGTTGTCTCACCTCGAAATGTCACGGTCATTGACCTTGACAAGTTGGATTTGTCAAGGTCAATGACCTTGACAAATCGGCAGATTTGGTGTAGTGTACATCCCCCTCCGTAGACTATCATGGTCGGGAATGCCAACTTACCACCTCCACAAAGTCGCATGTGTTGGCCCTGATGGTCGTCCGCCGCCTTTTACATGTTTGTCTTTTGATTGTTTTGGATGAGATATTGGTCCCATTTATAAAAAAGTATTTATAAGACGATATCATTTCACAAAATCGTTTTTTTTTTCAAAAAAATGCATCTTTAAGCGTTTTACCAAAAATAAGATCTAGACGCAACATTTCTCCTAAACCTCAATCCCATGGCTGAGTTTTAGTATCAACTCGACACCAATTATACCAATTATCCTTTAAATGATTGTACCAAAGTCCAGTTCCATTATGATACAAAACATTTAGGGTCCGTTAGGTTGGCAATATTTGACAAGGCAAATGCCAAAAAGTTGACAAATATGAAAATTTACCCATTGTTTGGCTGTTTGGTTGCATAATTTGCCGTGTCATTATTTGCCAGTGTACAACACCCTTTATGCATAAGGTATTGACAAACTTTACTTACCTATTTGAGTGAGAAATATTTGCCAACAAATTTGCTAATTTCTTAAACGGTTTTAATGTTTTAAAAAATAATTTAAAAACTATTTTAAATAATTAAAAAAACAGTTATGATTTAAACTGTTTTTTAATTTTTAAAAACTGTTTTTAACATTTTAAAAACTGTTTTGAATATATTATAAAAACTGGTTTAAAGTTTTAGAAAACAATTTAAAAACTGTTTTTAATGTTTTAAAAACTGTTTTTAATATTTTTTTAAATTCTTTTGAATATATTATAAAAACTGTTTTAAAATTTTAAAAAACAATTTTAAATATTTAAAAAAGCTGTTATGAATATTTAAAAACTGTTTTTTAATGTTTTAAAATAATTTTTAATATTATGAAAAACTGTTAAGAAATGTTTTACAAATATTTTCAAAAACTGTCTTATAATAATATTGTAAAAACTGTTTTTAGCAATTTTAAAATTTTAAAAAACTATTTTAAAAACTATTTTAAATAGTTAAAAAAATTGTTATGAATATTTAAAAACTCTTTTTAATGTTTTAAAAACTATTTTTAATGTTTTAAAAACTATTTTTAATATTATAAAAATTGTTAAGAAAATGTTTTACAACTTAACTTGAAAACCATTTTATAAATATATTGTAAAAAATATTTTTAACATTTTTAAAAATTATTTTGAATATATTATAAAAACTGTTTTAAAGTTTTAAAAAATAATCTAAATTTTTTTAAGGGCCCGTTTGGTTCTGTATTCGAAAAACTCGATTTAAACACTGTTTTTAAATACAGTCTTAAAATTCAGTTTTTTGTGTTTATAAATATTGGTGCACGTTTGGTAAACTTATTTTTAAATAATTTTTTTTTAAATTTGATAAAAATTGGCAAACATGTATGTATACACAGAAAATCACGTGTAAGGTCTCCTTATGGTGCAGATCTCGATACATAACATTTTTTTAAAATAGTAAAAAATGAATTTTTTGATGAAACTTCATAGATATGATGTCCATGGTTAGAAAATCATTCACAATTTTTTTTTATCAAAAAATTCAATAAAAAGACTATTGAGATGAAGTCATATGTAAAAAAATTGTATAAATATTAATTTTCAATCGTTGAAATGTTGGGTCTGTAACAACCACTTTATTGTTTGAATTTTTTTATCAAACTTCATGGTTATGATCTTCTCACTGTCGAGATTATATCCATGAAGTTTCATAAAAAAATTCAATCAAAAAGGGGGTGAGATGATCGCTAACATTTCAAAAGTCGAAAATGCATATTTATACCATTTTTTACATATCACCTCATCTCAATGATTTTTTCATTGAATTTTCTGATTAAAAAAATTGAAGATGATCTTCTCACCGTCGAGTTCATATCTATGAAGTTTCATCATGATTAGGCATAAATTCTTCCCAATTTATCCCCTAATTTCGGTACTTTAATCACCTCGAACAACGTAATTGGATTGACTTTATCTCATAATCTTGCTATTGACTTATCCTAACAAGTACACCGAGTTTCTGGTATTTCGTTATGATTTTACAGGTATCTAATGTCAAGAAATGGAAGAAGGAAACCGGAAGAATAGAGAAAGTCAACAAGAAAAGTCAAAAGGGCAAAAGAGTTATTCCTACCCAGAATCCGGATGAGGTACCTAAAGAGAAGTTGAAGGTATCATCTTCATAAGCACCTGGGAAGAAACGGCACCTCAATCGGATACCCGGAGCAAAAGATATGGGCAGTCAAAGTTTGAAGGAGAAGTCAAATAGGCAGACTGGTCCGCCCTCAACCCGGACCGGTACGCTGTGCAAACTCCAGAGGACTGCGAGCCGAAGGCGAACCGAAGAGCGCAAAAAATAAAAGAACCGATCCGCACCCGGACCGGTCCGCATGAAAAATAAAAGAACCGATCCGCCCATCGAGATTTTGTTTTCTGATTCTCCTCTAAAGACTCCGACTTTTACTCAACTTCTTGGAATTTCATGTAGGGTATAAAAACCCGAATTATTTTGATTGTAAAGTAGGCAAGAACGAAGAGGATTAGTTTAATCTCTCTTATTCTTCCATAAACCCTAGTTGTAGATACCATTTCCAGTTTTATTCAAAGATTGAAGTTTTATTCAAAGTTGTGGGATCACCAATTTTATTCATTGCTGCGATTGTTCCTTGGGTAATTTTAGTAAGTTGTTTCTTCTTTGTGATTCTATTCTACAGTATTCCATCAATTGTCCTTAGCTTAATCATGAACTCTTGCATGTTAAACACTGTTTTCATCACTTTCGATATGTCCGGTTAGATTTCCAAGGTCGGGTTACATGAACCCAACCTGATGTGGTCATTGCACGTATAAAGTTAATCCTCTGAATTTAGTAATTAATTATGACCGTATTGCGTAGGGATACAACAATTGTATATCTAAATATCTCGTTTGCCCCTAGGTAACCGGGATGATTGAGAATATAATTCGAGTGTCATTATCGTGATACTGATTTACTCATCCTTTGATTAAGTATGACGCGGGCTTGAACCTCGTATACGTAATGCTTGGGAGTACTAAATTCCGGGTCAAATTAATTAGATAAATTTACGATTAATATTATAACTGCGGTACACTAGGGTTGGGGGATTGTATTCCCGTCCTATTTTCTTCATCATTTCATTTAAAAGTTCAAATAAAATTTTCATTTACATTTTAGGTAATTTAGTGTAATTGCACATTTTTACAGTTTCATTATTGCATTTAGTGTAATCGAATCTAAAAATCCAAATCAAATCTTTTCACTCCTTTTTAGAGTCATCGTTAGGATTCCTTAGTCTTATCCCGTCGTCGCAACTTCGTTGTCCTTTTTCCCTGAGGATCGATACCCGACTTGTCGGATTATTACTTGAATGACAGGCTTGCACTTGAGCCTAGAGAGTACACACTTTAGAGACAAATTCTGAGTCGTGTCAAGTTTTTGGCGCCGTTGCCGGGGAATTAGGTAGACTTAGGATTAAATCGAGTCAATCCAAAGCCTTGACCAAAAATTCAAAAAATCCAAAAACATAAAAAAAAATATAAAAAGCACAAAAAGATTCACCACCATCTCTCACAAGCTTAATGCAAAATTCTGAAACCACTCCCACACCCCATAATACTCCAACCAGCATTCACGAAAATCCACTTGTTGAGTATAATCCTGATAGTCCCCACACTCCACAAGCCCCACAGTTCTGGATCCCACCTCCCACACCGTCACACTCAATCTCTAGCAACACTCCCTTCTCCTTCGTAGGACACACGTCGTGCACACCCAGTGAGAGCACCGAATCGTCAAGTGAGATAGAGATGTCGCAGCACAGTAATGCAACTACCGGTGAGGAAGAGCCTCCGTACCGCCCATTGAGAGAATTCTTATATCCCGAGCGCACTGTCACTCCGGGATGCATTATACTCCCGTATAATGCCGGGCAGTTCCGATTCAAAAATGGGATGATCCAGATGCTACCACACTATCACGGTATGGATTCTGAAAAGGCATACCTGCATATAAGGGAATTTGAGGACGTGTGTGATACCCTCAACGATCAAACTTGCACACAAGAGGTGATTCGCCTCAAACTCTTCCCATTCTCGTTAAAAGATAAAGCTAAGACCTGGCTATGGTCTTTACCTCCGAGATCGATTCCATCTTGGAACGAGTTACAATCCAGATTTCTCAAGAAGTTCTTTCCACCACATCGAACAATCTCCATAAAGGCTCAGATTCAATCGTTCAGGCAATTGGATAATGAGCCATTCCATCGATGTTATGAGAGTTTCAATGAGTTAACTGCTTCGTGCCCCCATCATGGATTTGATACAGCTCAAATCATTTCCATCCTCTATAATGGGTTGAACCTTAACTCCAAGCAACTCATTGAAACCATGGGTAGTGGTCCGTTTATCGAGCTAGATTGCCACGATGCTGAGCTTCACCTGAGGTATGTCGCCGAGACTACCCAATCATGGGATATTTCTGATCCTAATGCTCAGAATCGAAATCGTCAAGCGACCACCACTCCATTGGCGTCCGGCCTACACCATGTAGATAAGACCTCTATGTCGGACTGTCGGTTGGACACCCTTGAGAAAGGATTTCGAGATTTATGCGAGGTAGTTGGATCTATCAAGAATCCCGTCGAAAAGGTGTGTGCGATTTGTGAGGCGGGACATTCAACTGAGGAATGCCCGATGATACCCGCCTGTAAAGTAATGTTGCAGGAGCAAGTTAGTGGTATAGGAGGCTTTAAGGGTAATTTCGGTGCCCCGCACGGAAATTCATACAATCCTTCGTGGAAAAATCACCCCGGATTTAACTACGGGCAACAACATGCCGCAATGAACCCTCCTTCGCATGTTGCCCCTCCTCCTCCACAATAATTTCAACAAGATCCACACATGCAAGGTCATGTGCAAGCACCGCCACCCCATGGAAATTATATCCCGCCACAGTGGAGAACTCTCGAGGATACGATGAATCAATTCATCACTAGCCAGACCGCAAACAATGCCAAATATGATCATCTAATTGGCGACATAAATGCGAACCTGTCCAAAATTCAATCCTCGTTGAGCGTTCAAGAGAAGGGCAAGTTTCCTGCCCAGGGCCAAAGACCTCCTCAAGGTCAAACTAGTGTTAGCTCCACTTCTACTGATCATCAGGAGCAATGTCAAGCTGTGACCACTCTTCGTAGTGGGAGAGTCGTTGATTTATCACCTCCCCCACACGACACAACCAAAGACAAGGTGATTTCGCCCGGCACGAAAGAGGCCGAAGATGTCCCCTCGAATGAGAGTGATAAAGATGACACTAGTGAGCCCGAGGTAGTAGTGAAACCACCCTCCACGGCACCGTTTCCTCAAAGGTTGATTCCTTCCCAGAAAGGAAACCCACGTGATGACGTGCTAGAAATACTAAAGCAGGTAAAGTTGAATTTACCATTCCTCGATGCCATCAAACAAATTCCAGCTTATGCAAAAGTCATCAAAGATTTGTTGACGGTAAAAAGGAAGATGAAAGT
This sequence comes from Sambucus nigra, assembly GCA_949130495.1. Classification (NCBI taxonomy): domain Eukaryota; kingdom Viridiplantae; phylum Streptophyta; class Magnoliopsida; order Dipsacales; family Adoxaceae; genus Sambucus; species Sambucus nigra. The sequence continues at coordinate 327,770,104 of OX422217.1, read as the reverse complement.
AAAGAATAATGTCTTCCTAGCACAGAACGTGAGCTCCATCCTACTCAATGAGCTCCCTCCTAAATTCAAAGATCCCGGTGCACCCACCATTTCCTGCATCATTGGAGATAACAAAATTGAAAAAGCCTTACTAGACTTGGGAGCAAGTGTCAATATCCTCCCTTACTCCATTTATAGGCAACTTGATTTGGGCGACCTCAAGCCCACAAGAATCATTCTCCAACTAGCGAATCGAACTGTGAAGGTCCCACGAGGTGTAGTAGAGGACGTGATCGTTCAAGTTGACACTTTCTACTTCCCGGTAGACTTTGTCATTTGGGACACGGAGCCTTCATTAATCTCGACCAATCATGTTCCCATCATTCTCGGGCGCCCATTTTTAGCGACAGCTAACGCTATTATTAACACAAGGAATGGGCGAATGCAGCTCACTTTTGGGAATATGACATTAGAGACCAACATCTTCAACATAGCCCAACATACGGGAGAGGAAGATGATATTCACGCGGTGAGTCTCATAGATGAGATAGTAGAGGAGTACATTGAGGAGAATTGTTGTGGCGATGCCTTAGGATCCTGTCTGGTTTCGAGCAATGAGAGTGAGGGGACGTATACTGAGTACGAGAGGGAGATTGGAGAGTTAAGAGAGTTACTCGATGAGAGAGCGTCGGACGAGGACGCGAGAGATGTGAATTGGGTTTCTAAATTCGAGGAGTTACCACCACGGGATACACGCGTTGTTCCCTCCGACAAAAAGTTTCCAACTCTTGAATTAAAGAAACTCCCCTTCCATATCAAATATGCATACTTAGGAGAGGATGAGACATTTCCTGTTGTTATCTCCTCTAGCCTAGATGACGAGCAGGAGGGTAAGTTGTTAAAAATTTTGAGGAAGCACTTAAGTGCTTTTGGTTGGTGTATAGCTGATTTGAAGGGGATAAGTCCTCTAATTTGCACCCACAAGATTCACCTCGAAGAGGATGTCAAGCCCTCTAAAGAAATGCAAAGAAGACTGAACCCCAACATGAAAGAAGTTGTGAGAACCGAGATCATTAAACTATTAGATGCCGGGATTATCTACCCAATCTCGGATAGCAAATGGGTGAGCCCTATTCAAGTCATCCCGAAGAAGTCGGGTATGACTGTGATTGAGAATGCTAAGGGAGAGCTTGTTCCCCAACGCACCACCACCGGTTGGCGTGTTTGCATTGATTACCGGAAACTCAATGCGGGAACAAGAAAAGATCATTTCCCCTTGCCATTCATTGATCAAATGCTTGAGAGAGTTGCGGGCCACCCTTATTATTGCTTCCTTGATGGTTATTCCGGATATAACCAGATTGAGGTAGATGTACTTGACCAAGAGAAGACAACTTTCACTTGTCCTTTTGGTACGTTTGCCTACAAACGTATGCCATTCGGCTTGTGTAATGCACCCGCGACTTTTCAACGGTGCATGTTGAGCTTATTTAGTGACATGGTCGAAAGAGGACTTGAGGTGTTCATGGACGATTTTAGCGTTTTTGGCACCTCTTTCGATCTTTGTTTAGAAAAATTGGAACAAGTACTTGCTAGGTGTGTGGAGAAGAACTTAGTGCTGAATTGGGAGAAATGCCATTTCATGGTCACTGAAGGAATAGTTCTCGGCCACATAGTATCATCTAAAGGCATAGAGGTTGATAGGGCTAAGATAGATGTCATAGCTGACCTTCCCCCACCGAGATCGCTTAAATACGTGCGCTCATTTTTGGGTCACGCCGGGTTTTATCGAAGGTTCATTAAGGATTTTAGTGCTATCGCTAGACCCTTAAGCAACCTTCTCATGAAGGACAACCCGTTTGAGTGGACCGAGGCATGCCAAAGCTCCTTTGACAAATTAAAGAACATGCTCGTGTCCGCTCCCATCATGCAAGTTCCGGATTGGTCCCTACCATTCGAACTTATGTGTGATGCAAGCGATTACGCGATTGGGGCCGTTTTGGGCCAACGTCAAGATAAACAATCTCATGTCATCTACTACGCTAGCCGGACCCTTACCGGACCTCAACTCAACTACTCTACCATGGAGAAGGAGTTGCTAGCAGCAGTCTTTGCCCTTGACAAGTTCATATCGTATCTCATTGGTTCTCCTATAATTGTCTTCACCGACCACGCGGCTTTAAAGTATCTACTTGCGAAGAAAGACGCCAAGTCGCGCCTCATAAGGTGGATCCTACTCCTACAAGAGTTCAATCTCTCTATCAAGGATAAGAAAGGAGTAGAAAACGTCGTTGCCGACCATTTGTCTCGGCTTTCGTCCGACGTACCTAGTGATCCCATTCCCATAGACGAATACTTTCCGGATGAGCAACTTTTTGCTACCTCTTCTTTACCTTGGTTTGCGGATATAGTAAACTACCTTGTCACGGGAGCCGTCCCTCCCGACTGGACACCGCAAGATAAGAAGAGGTTTCTTACTTGGTCGCGCATGTTCTTCTACGATGATCCATTCCTGTTTAAATATTGCGCCGACCAAATCATCCGACGATGTGTACCGGATGACGAGATCCCGAAAGTCATCCAGTTTTGTCATTCGGAAGCATGTGGAGGCCACTTTTTCACGAAAAAGACAGCCCCTAAAATTCTGCAATGCGGTCTATATTGGCCCACATTATTCCGGGATGTGAACAATGCTTGCAAATCTTGCAATAGGTGCCAACGGATGGGAGCCATTACTCGACGAGGCGTGATGCCTCTTACCCCCATACTCATCATTGAGATCTTCGACTGTTGGGGTATTGACTTTATGGGTCCCTTTCCCCCTTCCTTTGGTTTCCTATACATCCTTGTTGCGGTAGATTATGTTTCTAAATGGGTAGAAGCGATAGCTACCAAAACAAATGACAACAAGGTGGTGATAAAGTTCCTACAGGAACACATACTTTCCCGCTTCGGTGCTCCGAAAGCGATAATTAGTGATAATGGCAAGCACTTTTGCAATTGGCCATTCGGGAAGCTTATGAGAAAGTATGGCGTCGTTCACAAGGTTGGAACAACGTATCACCCACAAACAAATGGGCAGGCCGAACTAGCGAATCGTGAGATCAAGAACATTCTCGAGAAGACTGTCAATCCTAACCGGAAAGATTGGTCAATTAGACTTAACGATTCGCTATGGGCCTATCGCACCGCATACAAAAATCAGCTTGGCATGTCCCCTTTTCGCTTCGTGTATGGCAAACCTTGCCATCTCCCCGTGGAGTTAGAACACAAAGCGTATTGGGCAATTAAGGAGCTCAATTATGCCATGGATAAAGCCGGTGAAGCTCGCAAGCTCAAATAAATGAGTTAGAGGAGATACGCAATGATGCGTATGAGAATGCCAAAATTGCCAAAGAAAGGATGAAACTCGCTCACGATAGCATCATTCGACGCAAAGAGTTTCTTCCCGGGCAAAAAGTTCTTCTCTATAACTCTCGGCTTCATCTCTTTCCGGGCAAGTTGCGGTCACGATGGTCTGGCCCGTTTGTTGTCAAGAATGTTTTCCCCCACGGAGCTGTCGAATTAGAAGATTTAAAAGGGGGAAATACATTCAAAGTGAATGGCCAACGCCTAAAGCCATATCTTGAGGCGTGCGAAGAGGAAGTCGACACCGTTTGGTTGTCGGACCCCGTTTACGGGGTAGAGTGAACAGTTTCAGTTAGGTCGTCGCACCCCCGACGCGTATGGGGTGAGAGTTGTGTGTGTCGTGTGCGTTAGTGAGTGTCGTTAGGATTTTGGTACATTCGGGTTTAGCATGTGCATGTTCGGGAATTGGGTCAATTCGGGTGACCGGTGATATTGAGAGGTCCTTAGTCTATATTTGGTGAGGAGCGCATTTTAAAAGAGCAATATTTCGAGGAAGAGAGGTTGAAATCCAGTTTCGGGGAAATTCCAGTCCGCCCTCGGACCGGTTCCTTTAATTTTAGGCCGGACCGGTCCGCCTGTCGAATTTTCTGGAAATTCAAGAACCGGATCGGTCCGCCCCTGGACCGGACCGGTCCGCCTTCTGCAGATTCATTTAATCCTTCCCTCCCATTCACCCCCCCTTCCCCCCAATTGCCATCCTTCCCTCCAATTCGGTTTCCCACCTCCCCATACACCTTTTCCCTCCATCCCCATACATTTTTTCCCTCCAAATCCTTTCCCCCTCCACTATAAATTCCACCCTACCCCTCCCCTTCTTTTCACACCTCAAACACAACTCCTATCCTCTCCCTCTTCAGATTTTTTTGAGTTCCTTCTCTCTGTCTCCATGGCCCCCCGTGCTGCCCCCACCAAATACGCATCCACCGACATCTTACACTCCGGGAGCAACGAGTTCCGCTCCCGCCAAGAGGAGCGATGGTGCACCAACTTCTTCGAGTCAAACCGCAAACTACATATGGAGCGCGCGGTTCAATGGAACGCGCTGCCCAACTCTGTCACGGCCCTCTTCATGGCCCGGGGGTGGTGTCGTTTCCTCAACGAACCCCATGACGCCGTGTGGGCTTTCGAGGTTCGGTTATTCTATGGCACGCTTGTGCGGACGGACCAATTTGAGGCCCAACCTTACGTTGATGGAACGGTCGTTCCTTTTTCCTTAGCCCTCCTCACGGCCAAATTGGCCACCTTTGGTGTCCCGGACCCCCAAGACTTCACATATCCTAGGAACGTTCCTCCGGTCGCTAAGGACGTCATCATGGCGCGCATTGCTCCAAACGTGGCTTGGGCGGGCCAAACCGTCGCTGTTGGACGACTCAACGAAACGGCGCGCCTCACTTTCCAAATTGTATGCGCCAACATTCTTCAAACGTCCAACGATTCCGCCATGAGGCCTCGGCAAGCCACCTTGACCTACCATCTCTTCGATCCCCAAACCTCCATCCATTTGGCCCGCACATTGTATGCCGACATCATCGCCGCTTCTTTGGATGAGAAGGGTACCGCCCCTTTTCCCTATGCCCGTTTGATCACGTCTATACTCCAAGACGCCGGCATTGAGGCCCCTGCCGACCGCACCCGGCTTCCCGGTCCCTTTGGACAGGGCACTCGCACTAAGAGTGCCAAACAGCTCGCCATAATCCGGGCACGGCGGGGGCATGATAGCGAGGAAGAGGCTGCCTCGGAAGAGAGCGCGGAGGAGGAGGCCGCCGAAGCGGACGTTGAAATGGGTGACGTCGGTGCCGACGACGAGTCGGCGGACGAGGAGGACGACCCGGACTTTGAGTGGGCGGGTACCGATATCTCGACCCGGTTGTCCACCCTTGAGAACCGATTCGAGACCTTTATGATCGACTACCGTCGAGATCAAAGTCGGGCGACTCGAAGGCAAGAAGATATCTACCGACGCCTAGGGGATCCTTATGAGCCACTCCCATCACATTTTCATGACCCCTATGGCCCCGACGCGCCCAGCTCATCCCATTTCCCTTCCCCGTGATGTTTTGTTAATTATGGACTGTTTTGATGTATTCCTTCTCATGTCGCACATATGCTATATTCCTGTTTGTACCACAGTCTTATGATATAAAAAGTTGCATTTTTCTATATTTGTTTGTTTTAATTATTGCACTTATTATTTTGCCTTATTTAGATTTTAGTCCTTTTTGCTTGAGGACAATGCAAAAGTCTAAGTTAGGGGGGGTCACAAGTGCATATTTCTAAAACTTCACAAATTTTCCAAAAATGCCCAAAATTCCAAAAAAATCAAAAAAATTCTGAAAAGTCCAAAAATATTTTCGTTCAAAATAAATAAAAATTGGAATTCAAATTTTTCAAAAATATCATTAAAAGTCAAATTGGAGTCTCAAAGTGTAAAAAGTCAACATACACAAAGCCGAAATTGACCAAAGATGGAAATTATGCGAAAATTGACGACTTAACGAATAAATGTGGAGATTAACAAACCCGGTGAGATTCGAGCCTATCACGTTTTGCGAGATTTTAAATCAATCCGAGTTAATTGTTAACTCAAAGTTCTTTTTAGCGCGTAATAAGTTGTCAAGGATCTTAATTCTTTCATTTTGATTGGTTTTGAAAAATGTGTGCAATATTGCCTTGAAAAACGTGCTAAATTAGTCTCTAGCTTAAATTCATCTCGAAAGGCACATGGTAACGTAATTAGCATTTTGGACAATGAAGTACGCCCTCGTTTGTCATCCCAAAAATATTGGCCAGAAAAAGTAGCGAAAAATTACCCAATACAACCGTAAACCCGAAAAAGTCCTAACCGAGTCCAAATTGCGAAAATTGAGCACCGCGTGGAGAGCTAATACACCAAAAGATAATATAAGAAGCTAAATGCGCGAAATAGAGGCGATGTTCCCGTTTTTAAAACCGTAATCCGTTGATGAGATCCTTTCACCATGAAATTTTCGTCTTTCTAAATTGTATGCGTGATTTTGCGTCCATTATATTTACTCTTATTATCACGCATACCGAGCGAAAAGCCATATTCCGAGTGGTTCGTTTGAGAGAGCTTCCCATGAGAATTTGAAATCAAAACGAATTTTCGGATAAGTAACGTAATGATTAATCGGTGGAAATTGGCGGTTATATTTCTGGCTTCGCACACACGCACTACAGTTTGAGACTTGTAGACATGACTTAACAATGACTATTTTCTGGAAAAGTTTGAATTATACAATTTTTGGTTATTTTGAAGTTCTTTGAGTCGAATTTTGTGGGTATATTTTCTGCAAACCCTCACGAGACACAACTCATCCCACTAGGGTAACCTAGGAGTTTAAAGGCTTGTTGCATACGCTAAATGCAATCGCGTGCCCGCGAAAGAGGTATTTTATCCCAATAAAATGTTTTTCAAAAGTTGAGCCTTGCTAGAATTCTTTTACATTGCTCGGGACGCGCAAAGTTCTAAGTTAGGGGGGTTTGATTAGGCATAAATTCTTCCCAATTTATCCCCTAATTTCGGTACTTTAATCACCTCGAACAACGTAATTGGATTGACTTTATCTCATAATCTTGCTATTGACTTACCCTAATAAGTACACCGAGTTTCTGGTATTTCTTTATGATTTTACAGGTATCTAATGTCAAGAAATGGAAGAAGGAAACCGGAAGAATAGAGAAAGTCAACAAGAAAAGTCAAAAGGGAAAAAGAGTCATTCCTACCCAGAATCCGGATGAGGTACCTAAAGAGAAGTTGAAGGTATCATCTTCACAAGCACCTGGGAAGAAACGGCACCTCAATCGGATACCCGGAGCAAAAGATATGGGCAGTCAAAGTTTGAAGGAGAAGTCAAATAGGCAGACCGGTCCGCCCTCAACCCGGACCGGTCCGCTGTGCAAACTCCAGAGGACTGCGAACCGAAGGCGAACCGAAGAGCACAAAAAATAAAAGAACCGATCCGCACCCGGACCGGTCCGCATGAAAAATAAAAGAACCGATCCGCTTTAGAAGCGGACCGGTCCGCCCATCGAGATTTTATTTTCTGATTCTCCTCTAAAGACTCCGACTTTTACTCAACTTCTTAAAATTTCATGTAGGGTATAAAAACCCGAATTATTGTGATTGTAAAGTAGGCAAGAACGAAGAGGATTAGTTTAATCTCTCTTATTCTTCCATAAACCCTAGTTGTAGATACCATTTCCAGTTTTATTCAAAGATTGAAGTTTTATTCAAAGTTGTGGGATCACCAATTTTATTCATTGCTGCGATTGTTCCTTGGGTAATTTTAGTAAGTTGTTTCTTCTTTGTGATTCTATTCTACAGTATTCCATCAATTGTCCTTAGCTTAATCATGAACTCTTGCATGTTAAACACTGTTTTCATCACTTTCGATATGTCCGGCTAGATTTCCAAGGTCGGGTTACATGAACCCAACCTGATGTGGTCATTGCACGTATAAAGTTAATCCTCTGAATTTAGTAATTAATTATGACCGTATTGCGTAGGGATACAACAATTGTATATCTAAATATCTCGTTTGCCCCTGGGTAACCGGGATGATTGAGAATATAATTCGAGTGTCATTATCGTGATACTGATTTACTCATCCTTTGATTAAGTATGACGCGGGCTTGAACCTCGTATACGTAATGCTTGGGAGTACTAAATTCCGGGTCAAATTAATTAGATAAATTTACGATTAATATTATAACTGCGGTACACTAGGGTTGGGGGATTGTATTCCCGTCCTATTTTCTTCATCATTTCATTTAAAAGTTCAAATAAAATTTTCATTTACATTTTAGGTAATTTAGTGTAATTGCACATTTTTACAGTTTCATTATTGCATTTAGTGTAATCGAATCTAAAAATCCAAATCAAATCTTTTCACTCCTTTTTAGAGTCATCGTTAGGATTCCTTAGTCTTATCCCGTCGTCGCAACTTCGTTGTCCTTTTTCCCTGAGGATCGATACCCGACTTGTCGGATTATTACTTGAACGACAGGCTTGCACTTGAGCCTAGAGAGTACACACTTTAGAGACACATTCTGATTCGTGTCACATCACAAAATTCATTTTTTACTATATTAAAAAAATGGTATGTACCGGGACTGCACCATAAGGAGTCCTTACAGGAAGGGACTTCTATATATATAATTATATTGCATGTATAATTCACAATATAATTATATACATACATGAATTGATAATATTTTTTAATACATATGTACTATATGTATATTTTATATTATTCTATACATTAATAATATATGTATAAAATTATATATAACTATCATGTATCAATTGATAATATTATTTAACATATGGATCTTAGTATATTATATATGAGAACGTATGTGCTTGCGTTCAACTGAGCAAATTATATATTAAACACCTTTTAACCCAAACAAACCCTAAACATGCAACAATATGTGATTGAATAAGATGATAATCTAAGCAAGAACATTCAAACACATGCTTGTGAGGAAAAATCCTCCAAAGGGGCAAAACCATTTATTTTCATTATAATATTGTAGCTGTACAATTTCGGATTACAATGAAAATACAAGTGACTAAGAATTACCCTCAGGTGTCGGATTCTGTAGTCGGCGGCTGGAACTATCCCACCATGAATGAGAAAATCACACCATGAATGAACACAAAGCAACCAAGACGATGATAGCGTAAATGAAGTGGTGTGATCAAATTCGATAGGAAAATCAATGCATACAACCATGACATATGTGCACGATGAATATAGGATACTCCTAGCGAATGAACTCAAATGCGTCTTTTGGTGTAAAATAATGACAATATAAGATATTGACTCAATCAAATTAACAAATCAAAGCTCAAAGTGATTTTCACACCAATAACGTCCAAAACGATTTTATGCTTTTTCAGGACTTTCAAGGAAGTGCAAACCCGTTTAAAATTTCTCCAACCAAACTCTCTCAGATATAATTTTGAATAGAGGCATTCTAAATTCTCAAACTTGGGAGAATTGATGGTGAAACCTAAGTGGCCCATATTTGGCATGAAGTGCTTTTTATTGCCTTTAAATTTTTTGGCTCTTTTAACCTCTTTGGACCTCGGATATAAAAATTCCTCCATTTTTTAGGTCCTTTTTAATGGTGGATTTTGCGCAAAGGATAGATGATTACCTTTCGCGGCCCCTCCCCGTTATACAAAAACACACAGTCTCACCAAAATGTTTTTTTACATGCATTCCAATCTTGTCAAGTTTTATCGCATATTGTACATTGTATAGACAGAATTGAGATGGAAACACTCAAACCAATATGAGATAGACAAGTGGAATAATCAAATATAGCCGTGCATGTGTGCAATAAAGGATATAGGAGTCAAACATGTAGGAAGATATCACTAATTACATCTCAAAGACTCCAACCAATGTAAAGCACATAGATAAAATGATGTAGCCTCTCAAATCTCTATCAAATAGTCACATGGATAAATGGAATGAAGTTGTGACTTGGCTATCTTAAATGCTCATCCATAAAAGGTGCTTAAAAAATACAAAAATCTTTTTGGTCTTTTTCAAAAATTTTATCAAAATAAAAACTTTTTGTGCTTTTCTTAAAAAAAGAAAATCTTTTTGAATTTTTTAAAAGAAATATAAAATGCAAAAAGAATAAATAGAAGTTGTACAACTAAGCAATGGTACATATAAAACAGACTAGCAATAGGAAGCATATGATATGAACATGAAGAAGCATCCTATTATATACATAGACCAACCCCTCAGTCAACTGTGCAAATCCCCAAAGACTTCCTAAGACTCTCAAATCTAAGGGCATTTAAAGGTTTCGTGAAAATTTCGGCTAACTGACGGTCGGTGGGAACGAAACTCAGGGATACGACTTTCTCCTCAACTAGCTGTCGTATAAAGTGCTCACGTATCCTGATGTGTTTTGTGCGCGAATGCTGGACGGGATTACGGGATATGTGTATCGCGCTCGTGTTATCACAAGAAATGATCATGGTGTCTTGTGAAATCCCATAATCCTCCAACATTTGCTTCATCCACAAGAGTTGTGTGCAACAACTCCCGGCGGCTATGTACTCAGCCTCCGCAGTGGACAAAGAGATGAAATTTTGCTTCTTGCTCAGCCAGGAGACAAGAGCAGAACCAAAATAGAAACACCCACCAGAAGCGCTCCTACAACCATCTACATCCCCAGCCCAATCGACATCTGAATAAGCGGACAAACGATCATCGGTATCAAAGGAATACCAAATACCGTATGAGAGAGTCCCACTTACGTATTTAATAATACGTTTTAGAGCAAGTAAGTGTGACTCTTTAGGGGACGCCTGATATCGCGCACAGACTCCAACACTAAAGGAGATGTCGGGACGACTGACAGTCAAGTAGAGAAGACTACCTATCATACTCCGATATAAGGTTTGCTCTACATCCTTGCCTGAAGTGTCCTTACTAAGCTTGGTAGTGGTACTCATAGGTGTACGTGCATTCTTAGCGGAGTCTAAACCAAATTTCTTCACTAGGTCTCTAGCATACTTGGATTGGGAGATGAACATCCCATCCTCTAGCTGACGAACCTGGAAACCAAGGAAGAATGTAAGCTCACCAACCATGCTCATCTCAAACTCACTCTTCATCTCCTCCTTAAAGTGGTGAGCATGCTGGGAGCATGTGGATCCAAAGACTATGTCATCCACATAGACCTGGGCAACCAAAATTGCACCGTCATCTCTCCTGACGAACAGAGTCATATCAACTCCCCCTCTCTTGAAGCCACGGGCTAAGAGATAGGAAGTAAGCCTCTCGTACTAAGCAAGGGGTGCTTGCTTCAAACCACACAAGGCTTTCCTCAGATAGTAGACGTGCTCTGGGTGCTGAGGGTCTTCAAACCCTTTTGGTTGTTCCACATAAACCTCCTCCTGTAGAATGCCATTCAGAAAGGCACTTTTGACATCCATCTGAGATACCTTGAAGCGCAGATGACATGCGATGGCAAGTAGAAGACGGACGGACTCAAGCCTCGCAACAGGAGCAAATGTCTCCCCAAAGTCTACACCCTCTATCTGTGTGTAGCCTTGAGCGACCAACCTAGCCTTATTTCTGATTATGGTACCATTTTCATCCATTTTGTTCTTGAAAATCTACCGGGTACCTATCACATTAGTCTCACTAGGCCGGGGGACAAGTTCCCAGACATTATTCTTTTTAAACTGAAGCAACTCATCCTGCATAGCAGATATCCAGTGTTCATCCTTGAGTGCTTCTTTATGATTCTTGGGCTCGACTTTGGACGTGTAGCAAAGATGGCTAACAACGTTCTCTAGCTGAGCACGAGTCTTGACCCCTAGAGTGGGATCACCAACAATGGCAGAAGGGTCATGACTCTTGCGAACCCAAGCAGGTGTGTCCCCTAGCGCAGGAGTAGGGTCCACAAAGTGTGAGAGAGGAACAGGTAAATCACTGTCAGAACAATTCTCATCCTCACACTGAAGGTTAGGATCAATAATCGTCGGAGGTTCGTCATCTTGCACGGTGACGTTTATTGATTCCATAACCTTAGAGCTCTTCAAGTTAAAAACCCGGTACGCTCTGCTAGTCTATGAATATCCTAGAAATATTCCCTCGTCGCTCTGGGAGTCAAACTTTCCTAATTGCTCTCTATCCCGTAGGATGTAGCATTTACTCCCAAAAATACGAAAATATGCCAGGTTGGGCTTCTTGCTAGTCCACAACTCATAAGGAGTCTGTAGTGTGTGTGGACGCAAATAAACCCTATTCACCGTGTGGCATGCAGTAGACACTGCCTCTGCCCAAAATCTCCTAGAAACTTTACGACCTAGAAGCATAGATCTAGCCATCTCTGGGATCGTTCTATTCTTTCTCTCAACAATCCCATTTTGCTAAGGAGTCCTCACAGCAGAAAACTCATGTTTGATCCCGAGGCTATCACAGTAAAGGTCTACCTTTGCTTCTGTGAATTCAGTGCCATTGTCACTACTCATCCTATTAATAGTGACACCGTGTTGATTTTGCAGGACACGGCACTTGGTCGTTAAACATTCTATAGCATCGGATTTCTCTCTCATAAAAGCTACAATGGAGTATCTGGAGAAATCATCTACCATTACGAGGATGTACCTCTTACCACCTAGACTCTCAGTACGAGTGGGACCCATAAGATCCATGTGTATCAACTCAAGAACACGAGAGGTGGTAATGGAGTGCAACTTCCTATGAGGACTACGAATTTGTTTTCCCAATTGACAGGGTCCACAAACGGTCGAAGTTGACTTTCCAAGATATGGTAAGCCACGTACTAGGTCCTTTTTAGCTAAGCGATTGAGATCTCTAACGTTCACGTGACCTAGACGTTGATGCCACAGATCCATAGGAGTGATCGTGGCGTTGTTGCAGACAAGTGAGGACGTGGGCTCAGTCCCATAGCAATTATCCTCGGTCCTAACCCCTTGCATCAAAAGTTTATCGGCTTGGTTAAAGACTTTACATGTGTCCCGGTCAAACTTTACTGCAAAGTCAGTGTCGCACAACTAGCTAATGCTGAGAAGGTTTGCTTTCAAACTTTTGATGTACAAAACATTTTCTAGCTTAGGAAATCCAGGTAACTCGATAGTACCACGTCCTACAATGCTAGACTTGCTCCCATCTCCAAAGGTGACTCTGCCATCCTGATAATCCTCAAGAGTCGTAAAAAATGAGGCATCACCTGTCATATGTCTGGAGCATCCACTATCAAAATACCACTGTGAGGTATTATGTGCTTTGAGAGCAACATGAACAACGAAGGCCTTTTTATCTTTCTTAGGTACCCAAGCAGAGATGACCTTTTGTTTGCCTTTGTTGTTGTTGGTTTTAGCTGGAATGTGAGAAGCATTCACTAACGGCAAAGACATCCGTCGGAATTCTTCCATTAAACTCTGGGTCGTGGCAGCTAAGAACTCAATTCGCTCTCTCAGACTAGAAAACTCATCAGTATGACGTGGTGGAATAATAGTACGTCGTGTCCGACCCATGCTATAGCAAGACTCCCTAAGTTGGCCTTTTCTTTTGAAATAAGTACAAAAGAGCACAGTCAAAGGCGGACCTTGGTTTGCTTTTCTTGGTCGAACTTTCCTTCGAGGTTTTTGACGGTGACCATAAGGAGTTGTAGTAAACTCAGGAACTGGTCCAGGTGCAATTTGGGACGTGGAGGCACCATCATATCCAATTCCTTGCCGATAACCAAAACCTAAAGCGGGGCCGAGGAGCATCTTTCCCATCTTCCCAGATCTCTCCTCGATTTGTACCTTGACTTCCCGTGCTTTCTCAAGATCATGAGTCAGCTGGGCAACAAGGGCTTCAAGTTTCTTCTGAGTCTCCACGGAGGAATGGAGCTGACTCGTAAGACTAGACACTTGTTTAGTCAAGTCCCCTCTCTCTTTCTCTAAAACACTCTCTCTCTCTCTAAACAGAATCTCTTTCTCGACACAAGAAGATTCTCTCTCTCTCAGGGCGGTGAAGGTGGAGGACTCTCTTTCTCCCGCCTTTCTTAAATCATCCTCTAAGCCGGTGATCTTAAGAACTAGCGCTTTGTTACGTTTTTTAGTTTTAAAAGACTCAGAATATAACTCAGCGTAGGCGCGTTGAATATCACTCTCGCTCTCACTTGAGTCATCCTCCCCCTCACTCACATCGATCTCACTGTCGAGGTGTCCCTGTGAAGCATCATCTTCATCATCGTGAAGAGAACTAGGAGTGCTCACTTGACTGGCCATGAATGCGGTGAAGTTACACTCATACGGTGACTCATCTCCTGAATCCACCGTCTCGACCTCACTGTCGTCACTAAGGGTAGCATTAAGGACAGCTTTCCCTTTCTCTCTATTCAGACGAGTGGCACACTCAAAGGCTCTATGACCCCTACCATCGCACTCAAAACATCTCTCACTTTCTTTCTTAGGAGGATTTTTGGAGTCTTTTTCATTTTTCTTTTCAAACTTATTTTTCTCAAATTTCTTTTATCTTTAAAATTGTCATTTTTCTTAAATTTGAGAATCCTCTTGAAATTTTTTGCAAAAAGAACCAAATCATCTAGGTCAAAATCACACTCAGAATCTGACGTGTCAGTCTCTCTCTTTCTAGACGACTCTACCCTTTTTCTAGCCGACCCTTCACTCCTTCTCTCTTGGGCTTTAAGTGCAATTCCCTTATCTTTAGATTTAGCAGTTTTAGGGAACATATCAATTTCATAAGTTTGCAAATCTCCTACAAGTTCTTCTAATTTTAGCGTATTTAAATTACCCATAGAATTTAGTACAGTGACTTTAGGGATAAAACGCTTAGGTAAAGAACGAAGAATCTTTTTAACAACTCTAGCATTAGGAATATGTTCACCAAGATTAAAGCTAGTATTCACAATGTCAGAAACTCTAGCATAAAATTCATCAAAGCATTCAGATTCATGCATGGTGATGGTTTCAAATTGAGTTGTCAAATTTTGCAACTTAGATTCTTTCACAGCATTAGTTCCTTCATGGGTGAGTTGTAAAACATCCCATGCCTCTTTTGACGTGGCGCACGTCATTATGAGTTTGAACTCATCAGGTGTGACAGACCCATAAATAGCACTTAAACCCTTAGAATTAAAAGATGACCATTTAAATTCTTCATCAGTCCAAGAAGTGTCAGGTTTCAAATTGATCACATTATCAACAGTCACGGAGGGAGGAGTCCACCCTCTTTCAACTAAAATCCAAACCCTTTCATCTATGGATTTTAAAGCCGACCTCATTCGGGCTTTCCAATAAGCATAATTTGTCCCGTAAAAAACAGGCATTTTATTATATAACTTCTCCATTTGAACACGCACTTTTTCAAAAATCAATTTTTTTCAGAAAATTGATATCTTAGAAAGATTTTGCGGAAAATAGGAATACGCGATAGATTAGCGTAACCTGCTCTGATACCAATTTGAGAACGTATGTGCTTGCGTTCAACTGAGCAAATTATATATTAAACACCTTTTAACCCAAACAAACCCTAAACATGCAACAATATGTGATTGAATAAGATGATAATCTAAGCAAGAACATTCAAACACATGTTTGTGAGGAAAAATCCCCAAAGGGGCAAAACCATTTATTTTCATTATAATATTGTAGCTGTACAATTTTGGATTACAATGAAAATACAAGTGACTAAGAATTACCCTCAGGTGTTGGATTCTGTAGTCGGCGACTGGACCTATCCCTTTCTAGTAGGGCTGCAATGAAGAAGAAGAACGGTCTTCTCCACAAGGGTGTGAACAGCAAAAGTGCGTTCCTGGGTTGCAAAGTGATTCACAGATGTTTTGGCAATTTGTGTGAATCAAATACCTAGAGTCTTGATGCTCAATAGGTGAAGACTTAGGGTTTTCTGTACTCTGAAAATCGTGTGTATAAGTCTTAGAAAACCACTTCCCGTAGTGGGATTAAATAAGAAGTCTCGGGCCTTAAAAATCTGAACACGATCTGAACACGATCCGTTTAAGTTTATCCCAGGCGGACCGGTCCGGGTCTGAGGCGGATCGGTCCGATTTACCTGATCGGTTCTTTTATTGCAGGCGGATCGGTTCTTTTATTTCAGGTTTCATTGGTTTGCTTGCGGTCCGGGGTATACTGGATCTGCAGCAAGCGGATTGGTCCGGGTCTGAGGCGGACCGGCCCGGTTAGCCGGATCGGTTCTTTTATTGCAGGCGGGCCGGTCCGGTCTGTTAGACTTTGATTCCTCTTCTTCTTTTGATATTCGGATCCGTTGATGAATGTATGAATCTTGAATTTCTTCAACGGTGTAACGGCGTGCGACATAATAAATTGCTAATGGACAAAAATATCCTTACAGTATAATTTAATAATATAAATATATATAATTTTTTATACATGTACATATATATTTTATTTATAAGAATTAGACACATATTAATGTATTATGTATGTATATTATATATTAAGTTATAAATGCATTAAAATATTAAGAATGAATAATTCTGAGTTGAAAAATAAAAAAACAGAAGTTATAAAACATCCTTGCGCTGTTTTCTGAAAAGCTTGATTATAACACAAAAATATTATAATTCAGTGTTTAAAAATAGGTTAGCAAACTCAAATTTTTATCAGAATTGTATTTGAACACAAAAAACAGAATTATAGTTGCAAACCAAACATACCCTAAATGGTTTAAAAACGGTTTTAAAACTTGTTTTAAAAACTGTTTTAATAATGTTTTATAAAAACTATTTTATAATTTTTTTTTATAAAAAACTGTTTTAGAAATGTTTTAAAAATTATTTTATAAAATTATTTTTAAAATTGTTTAAAATTATTTTTAAAAGACATTTAAATAAATTAATTGAATTGACTTTAATTTCACCTAATGATTATTTGATAGTGTGGTATGAAAAAACTAAGGGTCCGTTTGGTTGGCGCTATTTGCCATGGGTATTGGCAAATAAGTTGGCAAATGGAGTATTTGCATACAACTTGGTGTGTTTATTACAAAAATTTGCCTACAAGTGATTTGCCAATGTACAAAACTTCCTATGCACAAGTTGTGGGCAAACTTTGCTTACCTATTTGAGTGAGAAATATTTGTCAACAAATTCGCCAACTTCTTAAACGGTTTTAATGTTTTAAAAAATAATTTAAAAACTGTTTTAAATAATTAAAAAACTGTTATAAATATTTAAAAACTGTTTTGTAATGTTTTAAAAACTGTTTTTAATATTATAAAAAATTGTTAAGAAAATGTTTTTATTTTTTTTTTAAAAAGCGTATCAACAAAATAATGTAAAAACTGTTTTTAACATTTTTTAAAACTGTTGTGAATATATTATAAAAATAGTTTTAAAGTTTTAAAAAATAATTTTAAAAACTTTTTAAATAGTTAAAAAAATGTTATAAATATTTAAAAACTGTTTTGTAATGTTTTGAAAACTGTTTTTAATATTATACAAAATTGTTAAGAAAATGTTTTACAATTTTTTAAAAAAAATCGTATTATAAAAATAATGTAAAAACTGTTTTTAACATTTTTAAAAACTGTTTTGAATATATTATAAAAACTGTTTTAAAGTTTTAAAAAACATTTTTTAAAACTGTTTTACATAGTTTAAAAAACTGTTCTGAATTTTTAAAAATTGTTTTGTAATAATTTAAAAACTGTTTTTAATATTATAAAAAAGGGTCAATTATTTAATAGTCCCTGTTGATACCAAAGTTAATATGCTGATATGGACGAATAATACGAAGACACGTGTCAATCTACATGGCACAATAGCAGCGAGGAAGTTCATTTCCCGACCAACCATGCTTCGCTCCGAGCAACGAGGATACATTGAGAAATTATATCACACCGAGGAACTCCAGCGCACCGAGATACTCTAGCGCACCGAGATACTCTAGTTCTCCGAGGTACTCCTGATCAACCAGCAGCTATGGCGGTCCGAGCTGCACCTCGGTCGTACCATTAATTGCCAGATAATCAACAGTTCAGATATTCATTGAATACTTATATTCTTGACGCCCACGCTGCATTAAATGTATTACCCTTTCATATGTATAGCATTTAATGTATTGAACCTTTCATGTACAGCCTCAAGGCTATAAATACCATGTATCATCCTCATTCAAAGGGACCGGAATTTCTTGAGAGAATTTGTAATCAAGAATTCCGCAAACACTCAGCAATAACATAACAGTGGACGTAGGCTTTATTCCTAGCCGAACCACTTTAAAAATCTTTGTCTTATTTATTTATCTGTGATTGAATAATTAGAGCGATCTAGTTTTTTACATCAACAGATTGGCGCCGTCTGTGGGAAACGACTGTTACTATCGTTTTTCATAAAAATCATTTACCATCAATGGCAGATAATCCAGAATCCAGTAATCGAAATGCTGGAAATACTGGAAATCTTCCAAATCCATCTGCATCCCCAGATCTGGCTGGAATTATGACGAATCTGGCTCAAGGACAAACCGCCATGCAAGAATCTATGAGGCAACTCATTCAAACTCTTCAGGGCGGTGCACCTACCTATTCAGGGCAAAGGAATGATCATAGGCAATCGCAATCTAGACGTACTGGGTCATATCGCAATGAGGAATCTAATGATTCTTCTTACCAACCTGGGCGAACTTCATCGATACGGGCTACGGATACAGATCAACGTATCACTCTCTCTCCGGAGAGAACTAGCGCTTTGGAAAGGTTAAGCAGAGTGTCTCCTTTCAGTCGGTTAGGACCAAGGAGGAACATGAGTCCACCTAGGGCTCCATCAAGAAGTTTTCGGCTACCACCAGGTTTGAGAGAAGGGTCTGCACAATCGCGACCAACTACTCGTCGAGATAAATCTCAGGAAGCTACGTCAGAGCAATCAGTTGCTCGGACTAAGCGGCCCGAGGAAGGGAATGAAGCATGGAAAGGTTCCATTCAACGGTTGGAGGATAGACTGGGAGAAATGGCTAAGGCGAGGAACCCCTTACAGAGAACTTTTGTTCAAGGAACACCTTTTGTGCAAGCCATTGTGGATTTCCCTACACCGTCGAAATTCAAAGCACCCGTAGTGACCCCCAAGTACGATGGAAAGACAGATCCCGTACTTCATATAGAACAATACCAAGCTGCTGCAGATATCTACGCTGTCCCCGACGAGATGAGGTGTAGAGCATTCTCGGGAACTCTTACCGGATCTGCACAGATATGGTACAATAATCTTCCTCGGGGTAAGATTTCAACTTTTGTTCAGTTAGCCGAGTTGTTTATTGGCAATTTTTGTTTTGGAGCAAAGCCGGTAAAGCGAGTAGCACACTTGCTAAGTGTTAGACAAAAATCAGGTGAAAGTACTAGAGATTACATAACTCGTTTCAATAACGAAAAGTTGGAAGTCATAGATTATGAAGAAAAGACAGCAATCACTGCTCTGATGAGTGGTTTGCTGCCTAACAAGCTGTACTACACTTTGGCCAAAGATCCACCTAAAAATATGTCGGAGTTAATGGCAAAGGCGGCCAAAATCATGAATGCCGAGGAGGCTATGGCTGCGAAGAAGAATATGGATAAAGAAGTTAAAGTGGAGGTCGACAATTCTAAGAAGAAAGATCAGAAAGGTAATGGTGGTGACAAACATTCTAGGAATAACAGGATGAAGTTGGAAGCCCTAAAGAAGTATGATAATTATACTCCATTGAAAGTGGGTATTAATCATGTTTTGGAAGAAATCAGGAATAACGAAGAAATCAAGTGGCCAGAGAAACTGAAGACAGATCCCGACCTGAGGAATAAGGCCAAATATTGCGAGTTTCACAAAGATCATGGCCATATGACCAAAAATTGTATAGCCCTTCAGAACGAGATTGAAACACTCATCCGAAGAGGAAAATTATCAAAGTATGTAGATCGCAGGAATGAGAGGAAGAATGATGATAGAACTAGAGAGAGATCTAGATCTCCTCGTCGTGCAGAGGAGAAAAAGAGGAGGGACCATGAAGAGGATCCAGATGATGACCCCGATCTTCCCAAGAAGCCAAGGAAACCTAAACGAGAGGTATTTTCCATACGTTTTGGGTCATTTGATTGTAATGTTATTACAGGAGGAGATGCAGGAGGAGGAGACCTTACTGCAGAAAGAAAAGCTTACCTCGGAGAGGCTCAAGCTTGTTCATACATTCAGCGAATAAACCTGGCCGAGGATGATCGTCCGAGGAAGGTAAACAAAGAGAAGCTAGTGATTGGTTTTTCAAAAAACGACCTGGCAGGTGTTCTTTACCCTCATGATGATCCTTTGGTGATCAAAATGAGGATGAAGGATGTGGTCATTTCAAGGGTGTTAGTAGACAATGGTAGTTCGGCAGACATCATGTACTATTCATGCTTTGATAGCTTGAATTTAAAATTATCTCAATTAGAACCTTATCACAGACCCCTTCTGGGTTTTGCTGGCGAGAAAGTTTTTCCACTTGGGACGATCAAGTTGGATATACTCATTGGAACTTGTCCTGCTTGTCGTACAGAAAGAATACGCTTTTTTGTGATGGATAAGAATGTGCAGTCCGCCTACAACATCATCATGGGAAGAGTTGGATTGAAGAAGTTCGAAGTAGTTCCATCTACAGTACATCAGTGTTTGAAATTCCCAACGAATTTTGGAGTAGGAATTATGAAAGGTGATCAAAAAGTAGCTCGGGAATGCTATTATTCGTCTGCCGAGCAAGAGGAACTTGAAGAATCAAAGAAAAAGACTACTACTTACCAAGTGGAGGAAGGCACATAAATTGAAACTCTTGACCCTAGGGATGAATCTCAACTCGTAAAAGGGCAGGTTGTGGAATCTACAGAAATTGTTATCCTGGATGACGAGCATCCTGAACGAATAACTCAGATAGGATCGTCGTTGGATGTTTCAATAAAACAGGAGTTGATAACTTTCTTGAGAAATAGGAAGAATACTTTTGCTTGGAGTCATGAAGACATGCCAGGAATAGATCCAAACTTCTTATGTCATGAACTCAATGTGAATAAGGAGATCAAGCCTGTGAAGCAAAGAAGAAGAGTGTTTAGTCCCGAGAAGAACCAGGCCATACAAGAGGAGGTCGAGAAACTCCGGAAAGCTCAATTCATTGAAGATGTGAAATATCCGGATTGGTTGGCGAATGTGGTGATGGTAAAGAAGAAGAACAACAAATGGAGAATGTGTGTTGATTTTACTGATCTCAACAAGGCATGTCCAAAAGATCATTTTCCATTGCCCAGAATTGATCAACTAGTGGATGCTACCTCGGGACACGAGCTACTCAGCTTCATGGATGCTTATTCTGGCTACAACCAGATCAAAATGAAACCTGAAGATAGGGAAAGTACTTCTTTTATTACCCCAAGGGGAACTTATTGTTATAATGTTATGCCTTTTGGTTTAAAAAATGCAGGTGCAACATATCAGCGGTTGATGAACAAGGTTTTCACCGAACAAATCAGCCGCAATATGGAGGTCTATGTCGACGACATGCTCACCAAAAGCAAGAGAGCTGCAGATCATTTGGTTGACTTGAGTCAAACTTTTGATCAACTGGATAAATACCAGATGAAGCTTAACCCGACGAAATGTACCTTTGGAGTACAAGAAGGAATGTTCCTCGGATACATCGTCAATCAACGAGGTATTGAGGCAAATCCAGAAAAGATCAAGGCTCTTTGAGGGCTGCGATCCCCGACGACGAAGAAAGAAGTGCAGAGTCTTACCGGACGAGTTGCAGCACTCAACAGATTTGTATCCCGAGCAACTGATAAATGCCTCCCATTCTTCAAAACACTACGAAAAAGTTTTGAGTGGACTGATGAATGTGAGAAAGCCTTTCAAGATTTGAAGAAGTATTTGGGAGCCCCACCATTGTTGTCTAGGCCAATAACTGGAGAGAAGCTGTACTTGTATTTGGCAGTATCAGAAAATGCAGTTAGCTCGGCGTTGATCAGATTGGAGAATGAAGTCCAGAAGCCAATTTATTACACAAGCAAGGCCTTCCGAGGTGCGGAAATCAGATACCCAAAGCTGGAAAAATTGGCACTGGCATTAATTGAAGCAAGTAGAAGAATGAGGCCATACTTCCAGGCCCATACCATCATTGTGTATACCGACATGCCGTTAAGACAAGCCCTTCACAAGCCAGAAAAATCAGGAAGATTGATGTACTGGGTAATAGAGCTCGGTGAATATGATATTGTGTATGAACCCAGATCATCGTTGAAGGGGCAAGCCGTGGCAGATTTTATAGCAGAGTTCACATACCCTGACACCCCCGAGGAGCAAAAGGTGCTTGCTGACCTACCTGTGGACGATACAGGATCAACAGACACAGATCCAAACCAACCAAGGTTGGTAAAAGGACTTGTGGATGTAGAAAAATCATCATATTCAAACCCCGACCAACTCCGGTTGGTAGAAGGGCGCGAACAAATGACCGACGAGGAACGAAGGATACCCGGGGATGATGAAAGAAAACAGATGATATTTTACCGAGGAACTCTAACAGATAAGAAATTTGAAGACGAGTTACATACATGGAGATTATATGTAGATGGATCATCTTGCACGGCTGGTTGTGGAGCAGGGATTGTTTTAAACTCTCCAGATGATATTGATATGGAGTATGCCTTGAGATTCCAATTCAAAGCTTCCAATAATGAGGCTGAATATGAGGCTATGATAGCAGGTTTTCATTTGGCGAAAGTTATGGAGGCACGACAAGTAATTGTTTTCAGTGATTCTCAATTAATTGTGAATCAAATGATGGGAATATATGCAGTGAAGGGAGAGTTAATGGTGAAGTACCATACAAAAGTGATGGAGTTATTGAAAGAATTTGATGCTATTCAATTGGTGAGGATACCGAGATTGGAGAATGCTAGAGCAGACGCATTGGCCCGACTAGCGTCAGCTACGCGCATCGAGCTGCGAAGAACAATACCAATTGAAGTATTAGAAAGTCGGAGCATAGAAGAAGATCTGACGGTGAAGATTATTACCCTTGATTTAGGACCATCTTGGATGGATCCTATCAGAGCATACATTGAAGAAGGAGTGCTACCGGAGGACAAACTAGCTGCCAAGAAATTGAAGTATAAAGTTGCTCGGTATGTGTTAACTAATGGCATTATGTATAGACGAGGAATTATGGCAGGTTTGCAGAGATGTGTACATCCATCAGAAGTCAAAGAATTGATTGAAGAAATCCATGAAGGATCTTGTGGAGCTCATGTAGCAGGTCGGACTCTTCTGCAAAGGGTGATGACACAGGGATACTACTGGCCGACAATGAAGGCTGATTGTATAGCCTATGCTAAGAAGTGTGACAAGTGCCAACGTTTTTCCTCCATCCGAAGAACTCCACAGGCATTGTTGACACCCATAACATCACCTTGGCCATTTGCCATGTGGGGGATTGATCTGGTTGGACCACTGCCGACGACCCGAGGAAGGTTCAAGTATCTCGTCGTGGCAGTAGACTATTTTACTAAGTGGGTGGAAGCTGAACCACTAATTGATATGACGTACGAGAAGGTGTATCAGTTTATATGGAAGAATATCATTTGTCGATATGGTCTCCCCCACGCTTTCATCACAGACCATGGAACGCAATTTGATAATGAAGAATTTGCTGCCTATTGTCATCAGTCGAACGTCTTGAAGTTTCATTCAGCACCAGGCCATCCCCAAAGCAATGGACAGACTGAGGTGACGAACAGAACATTACTAAATGGGTTGAAGAAGAGGTTAAGTGAGGCTAAAGCAAATTGGATTAATGAGCTACATTCAGTTTTGTGGGCTTACCGAACAACTCCCCGAGCAGCAACAGGAGAATCACCATATATGCTAGCATTTGGAAGTGAGGCTGTGATACCTGCCGAGTTGGGCCTACCAACACACAGGGTGTTAAATTTCAATTCTCCGATCAGTGATTTGATGAGAAGACTGGATTTGGATATGCTCGAAGAAGTCAGAGAAGAGGCATCCATTAGGAATGCTGCTTATCAACAACGAACAGCTCTGTTTTACAACAAAAGGGTAAAGAAATGTGATCTAAAAGAGGGGGATTATGTGCTAAAGAGGGTCATTCAGAAGCAGAATAAACTAGAAGCAAACTGGCATGGACCTTACCGAGTTACAGAGGTTGTTCGACCAGGAACTTACAGAATAGCAACTATAGAAGGAGAGGAATTTAAGAACGCATGGAATGCTGAACACCTGCGCAAGTATTATCAGTGATATCAAATGTAAAGCATTTCTTTCATTATGAATAAAACAAGGATGTTTCGCCATTTTCTTTCTGGTTGAAAGTTTTTCGGGGAATACTAGCGTAATACACTACACAACAAAAGTGCTCTAAGGAGCCAACCTCCTTTAGTTAGGAGGACATCTCTACGGGGCAAAAGTGCTATAAGTAGCCAACCTCCTTTAGTTAGGAGGACATCTCTACGGAGCAAAAGTGCTATAAGTAGCCAACCTCCTTTGGTTAGGAAGACAGCTCTACGGAGCAAAAGTGCTATAAGTAGCCAACCTCCTTTAGTTAGGAGGACAGCTCTACGGAGCAAAAGTGCTATAAGTAGCCAACCTCCTTTGGTTAGGAGGACAGCTCTACGGAGCAAAAGTGCTATAAGTAGCCAACCTCCTTTGGTTAGGAGGACATGCTCCAAGGAGCCAAAAAATGCTCTAAAGAGCCAAAAGCTTTAAGGAGCCAAAAAGTGTACGCCAGCATCAATTACGGTTGGTAAGATAAAAATATACTCTCATATTACAACTTATGTTGGTCGGGAGGTAATATTATTACAAAGAATTCTTTGAAGAACAAAATATTCAAAAAATACACCAAGTATAGTTGATCGGGGATAAAAACCCAATAACTGTAGTTGGTCGGCGAGGACAAATTATTGATCTTAGTTGGTCGGATGCATTTTTATAATTGAACCAAGTATAGCTGGTAGGGGATAAAAACCCATCAACTGTAATTGGTCGACAAACATTATTCACCCACCTTGGTTGGTTGCAAACAGTTTGAACATTTTTACTCATTACTTTATTATTAAGTGATCGAGAAACATTACTAATACTTGTAACTTTTATTAAGTTGCTTAATGAACAATATTATTGTTATCTTTTTAACAGATACAGATATGCAAATATAAAGGTGTTTGATAAACACAAGACAATAGCAAAATTGGCAAACAGAAAATGAAAATCTTTTCATAAATCACAAGTTACATAAATGTACTAATTGTTACATTGATATTACTATTCTATTGGTTTCTTGCCCTGTGCTTTAGAGACAGGTTCCTCGCCGGCAGGAGGGTCTTCTAGGCAAAGGGGAGAATTGATGAAATTAACATCTCTGAGCATTCTGACGTTCATAACAGAAGGTGTATCCAAAAGATGCTCAGGACGAGATAATTCAACTTGGGAATGAAGGCTATAATCACCAAGGTATTTTGAAATTAGGCTGCGAGGAATGGAACGAGCTGGGATCCATGCCATATCCAATTTGAAAGGTGGTACAGGCAGGTCTAATAATGATGGAGCATGATAGTCCCATAAAAAATGCCCTTGCTCCAACTTTAACACCCCCAGTGCATTTAACCATCCTTGCGTGTAACCTTCATTGTTGGCATGTTCAATACGAGCATCCAGGTGAACAAGGGCTTCATTGTATCCTGCCATCCAGAATTCCCTTGGCTGTTTATGGAATTGGAAGGTTAATCTATCCAATTGTTCATGAAGGCTTTTGGCAAAAAGATCCTTATTGTGTAAGGCAGATTTCATCGATGTAAGCTGATCTTCCAGAGACAGATTTTTATTGGACATCTCAGTCAGAGCACGGTCTTTTACTTTCAACTGGAATGCTTGAGTTTCCAGAGTAGACTGAGTGCGAGCCTCTTCAATATTTTGACTGAGGACTCTTCCTCGTCCCCGAGAACCTCTTCCTCGTCCCCGAGCAGTTCCAGAAATGGCAGATCTTCTTAAGTCCTCCAGCTCTTGCCTTAATCTGGCATTTTCAACTTCTAAGAACGAGACACCTTCATCAGTAGCTGGTACTAATGCAGTGGAAGATGAAGCAGCAGATTCATATTGAGCTAACTTTTTCTGCAGATTATTATTTTCCTGTTCCAGGATCTCGGCAATCTGCCTACAAGTTTCAACTTCACCTTTTAGGGTTCTCTCCCTAACGTCATACCTAGCAATGATCTTCTTATGGCCTATTTCTGAAGAGAGCTGCTGGTATCTATTTTCATAATCCTTATGCAACGAAGCCATTGATTCGTTGTGTTGATTTTGAAGATCCTCTAAGGAACCATGAAGCTCTTCAATCAACTCATAGTAAGCGACATTGTTGGCCACTGCTCGGTCGAGTAAAGCTTTCAAGTACTGATAAGCTTCAATTGCCTGTTCTGAGGCACCATGGCCAAGAATATCAGCAATTTCTGATGTACTAAGGATTGTATGACCAGCCTTATAGTATTGGTGACATTGCTGCATCAGCTCGGTATCATGTGAAGAGATCAATTCCATTCTAGCAACAAACTAAAGACGAGAAAAAGACAACAATCAACAAATATAAATCATCAACAACGGAGATGAGCAAAGATATATTTTATTAGATCATCAAAAAGTTACATTGTTCGATTACAAGGAAATATAGAAATGATACCGAACAACTTCACACCTTTTCCTTGTCCCCCAAGACTTTCTCGGGAGGCTGGGACGAGGAGCTCGGTTGCTCGGTGGTAACAACAGCTTGATCAGTAGGAATCTTCTCGGGAGGAGGAGGCATGGAAGAAACGTCCTCGGTGGCAGAGGGTTAAGAGGCAGAAACTTGATCACCCATAGCCATAGAAGACTCATCTGAGGCAGGCTCATCCTCTTCTTCTTCCACAATTGGTGGAGGAGGACCAGGGAGATGTTATTGGAATAGATCAGAATCGTCTTGGACCTTTAGCTCTTGCAGAGCAGCTACCCAGCCTTCATGGAAGTATTTCGACTTCCCATATTGGACTTGAGATGTCATTGCAGCTATCCCTCTCTCCCATCCTTTCTCCCAACCAACACTGAAATGTTTCTTGATTGCAACTTTTCTCCTCGACCTCTCCGAAGAGAGCTTCACCTCCAATTCCTCTTTCTTGACTTTGATATCTCGCAGAGTAGATAATTCTTCCTCTGCCTTCTTCAACTTATCATCAGAGTTCTGATGTTTAACCTCCAAAACTTTAACTTTCTCCTCCAAATTCTTGGAGGTTTCAGCCATCTTCATCTTATCAGCCTCAGCCACAGCCAGCTTTTTCTCCCAAACAGTTTTCTCCTCGATGTACTGTTGGCGAGATTCCTTCACAGATTGGGCTAAACCCAACAAAGCATCGTCAACATCGGACGAGGAACTGGAAGCTTTAATAACTTGATCTTTCCTCACGATGGTATTGAAGCAGTTCACCAGCTGAAAGATAAGAAAAACAATAAAGTCAACACAAATACAAGAATTCAAAAAAAAGAAAGAAAGACCAAAGGTATGAGAAATTTACTGAAGAAAGATGACGAGCAGCTAGGGACGTCAGTGTATCCCTAGGAATTTTTTCATCAACCCCGAGAACCTCGGGTATGACTGAGCTCATTGAAGAACTCGGAAGAATGATGTTTGAAACACTACTACCACCAGCGGGTAGAGAAGATGCAGTTCCAGCAAGATTAACTGAGGATGATTTCCTCAATCTCTTCAAATGAGGGTCAGCAGCATCAACCAAGGAAGAAGTCTTGGTCGGAGAGATTGTAATTACTTCCCTGGGAGCATTTTTCTTGCTCGGGGCCACTGGGGGCTTATCGACAGCTTTGAAAGACCCAGCATCTACTTTTTTAGTCCCTTCTGGGACGTCAGTTTTGCCTTTCTTGGCTCCAACAGCAGAGGAAATTTCATCAAATAGAGCAGGAGGAGCTCTTTTCTTGCCCATTCTTTGAGATAAGGGGATATGAGAATCTGAAGATGAACTTTCTGGTGTTGAAGCTGGTTCAACAGGGCGAGCAGTATAAGAGGTTGTGTAACTCTTATACTGTAGTAAATATGAAGCAGATCTGATGTGTTCGTCAGCAATCGTCTTATGCAAACCCCAGATAAGTTTCAGATGTTTAATATTCACTTCTGATTCCTTTGGAGTTTTTCTTTTGCTATCAACTGCAAATAGATACATAATGAAATATCGGTCATACATTTTATCAAACATGATGAAAGCATAATTTCATAAGTAAAATAAAATGAAAAATAAACCTATCCCATTGCCGTATGGGGGGCATCTGGGACCGTTGTATACTTCATTCCCAGATAAAGGCGCATGTTGCCAATTTTTTATGACCAACCCATGCTCAAAATAATCCCTATTTGAGTCAGGGAGATTAACTACAAGAGCCCTATTCAGATATCTAGTTTTTAAATAATAAATATTATCCAGAGTGGCCCATTTATAACAAAACATAATTTCAGGGATCCCAATACGAGTCCCATGAGTTAGATTTAATTTGTGCACCCCGTTAATTATTCTCCATGAATTGGGGGCTATTTTTGCAGGAACAAGATCAAAATATTGACAAAACTCAAGACATAATGGGTTTGGTGGAAAGGAAAAACCGCATTCAGCAACAAAAAGACTGGGGAACCAATGTCCCTCAGCCAATCGAAAGTAATCTAAAGGCTCAGAAAGAACCTCTAGAGTTACCCACGAAGGAATGGAAAAATCAGAACGGAATTTCTCAACAGACTCCACAATATAAACCATATTGAATAAAAGAGATACAGAAGAAAGGAAGAAGATCTTACGGAAAGAAAGGAGGTGTGTTGACAACGAACGGAAACAAGGATGAACGCACAAGAGAAGAAGAGAATAGAAAACTTGAATGCAGAAAATGGAAAACGAAGACGACGGTATGGTTACCAAAGAAGTTTAAATACTTTGCATTGGGAAGCGGCGAAAGAAATGATTACCAAAAAGAAACTACTGAACTTCCGGCTGCTAAAAGGACAAAAATTGCACGAAGATCGAAGCGCTTATAAAAAAGGCGGAAACTGCGAAATAAGAAGGAAATTTGAATACAATGTTCCTGAAACCCAGGAAGGACATTTAATATCGCCATATACCGAGAAAGAATGTTCCATACTCCTCAAAGTTCAAAATATGAAACATTGGGGGCTTCTGTTGATACCAAAGTTAATATGCTGATATGGACGAATAATACGAAGACACGTGTCAATCTACATGGCACAATAGCAGCGAGGAAGTTCATTTCCCGACCAACCATGCTTCGCTCCGAGCAACGAGGATACATTGAGAAATTATATCACACCGAGGAACTCCAGCGCACCGAGATACTCTAGCGCACCGAGATACTCTAGTTCTCCGAGGTACTCCTGATCAACCAGCAGCTATGACGGTCCGAGCTGCACCTCGGTCGTACCATTAATTGCCAGATAATCAACCGTTCAGATATTCATTGAATACTTATATTCTTGACGCCCACGCTGCATTAAATGTATTACCCTTTCATATGTATAGCATTTAATGTATTGAACCTTTCATGTACAACCTCAAGGCTATAAATACCATGTATCATCCTCATTCAAAGGGACCGGAATTTCTTGAGAGAATTTGTAATCAAGAATTCCGCAAACACTCAGCAATAACATAACAGTGGACGTAGGCTTTATTCCTAGCCGAACCACTTTAAAAATCTTTGTCTTATTTATTTATTTGTGATTGAATAATTAGAGCGATCTAGTTTTTTACATCAACAGTCCCTACTATAAATATATATTTTTTAAAAAGGACACATATTTTTAGTTTAACCCATTTAGTCCCTCAAGCACTCAATATTCTCTTATTTTTAGAGGTCCGCGCCAGCGGCACTCCCTTTCCAAAATATGTGGCAAAGGACTTTTTGAGGCAAAATAAAAAGGCTTGGACTAAATGAGTATTAAAAAATGTTTGAGGGACTATTTGGTATATGTCCCTATAAAAAATTGTTAAGAAAATGCCTTTACAAATTTTTTGAAAAATCGTAATATAAAAATATTGTAAAAATAGTTTGTAACATTTTTAAAAACTATTTTGAATATAATATAAAAATAGTTTTAAAGTTTAAAAAAAATTTAAATTTTTTTTAAATAGTTAAAAAAAATTGTTATGAATATTTAAAAATTGTTTTGTAATATTTTAAAACCGTAACATAAAAATATCGTAAAAACTGTTTTTAACATTTTTGAATATAATATAAAAACTGTTTGTAAATAAATTAATTGGATTGACTTTAATTTTGCCTAATAGTTGTTTGATAGCCTCATGTGAAAAAAACTAAATAAAATTTGTCTAGATAAAATTTATCATGCGCATTCTTTTGCTCGTTATGAACCAAACGGCCCCTAAATAAATTTTACCCATGACAAAATTTACCACCCACTTTTACCCGCTTTTGAACAAAACGCACCCTTAAATATGGGTGACAATTTTTGACACGACACGATAACCCGACACGATAACCCGACACGAACTCGACACGAAGTTAGCGGGTTAGGATTGACGATTTCTTGACACGAACCCGAATATGACACGACCCGCCAACACGAATAATAAACGGGTTGGGTTAGTGTCAAACATGTATAACTCGAAAATGACACGAATAGACCCGTTTAACTCGTATTTTATATATAATATATTAGATAATTTATATATCCTGATAGACATTTTATAAAATTCATGAAGAATCGGATGATAAATTATTTATGTGTTGCAAGAAATTGCAATTAATTAAATTTAAGTTATTGTAGTCCTATGAATGGTATGATTGATTAAGAGAGAAGGAAAAAATTATTTTATATTTTACTTAATGCGTTATGCGGGTCAACCAGAACACGACACGATAATAAATAGGTCGGGTTAGTGTTTGCTCATCTGACACGATTAATTAAATGGGTCGGATTAGGATTGACTAATACTTAACACGAACTCGATATGACACGACCTGAACACGACACGACGCACGCGAATTGCCACCCTACCCTCAAATCACAAGTCGATTGGTCCTAACAAATGTGTTCGTAGCACTAGTATGTATTTAATTGAGCTTGAGCCTCTCTTATCCCTCTCCCGCTTTCCGTCGATCATCATTCAAAACCCTAAGATTTACAGAGACTTGGTTATCATTTTATTTTCTTGAAGAGTCTTCTTTGATTGTAACTTGTAAGAAAGAAGAAGATGGCGGAAGAAAACAAGCAGATATATCACGAGAGGCAAAGATTACAATTCTGCCTCCTACACTCCCTCAACAATCTCTTCCAGGTACCCTTTACTCCATTTTTTTACAACTATCCCTCTCTCTCTCTCTCTCTCTATATATATATATATATATATATATATATAGATTTTTTTTTTTTTTGAGTTAATATTTTTTATATACGTTCATGATATATACTCCTAGATTTGTTTTGATATTTTTAAAAAATAGGTAAAAAATTGACAGGTAAAGGATAAAAATTGACAGTTTTTTGTCCTATTTTTTTAAAAATAACAAAAATCATTATTTTCAATTATTTTTTTTGTAAGGAGATATTTTTATAAAATAAGTAAAAAATTGACAGTTTTAAAGGGTAAAGGATAAAAATTGATTATATGGATTCATGATATTTCAATATACCCAATATTTCAATATTGAAATATCATGAATTCATATAAAAAATATTATCTCAAAATTATGTTTTTACTATTTAAAAAAAAGGGTATGTTGGATCTCTCTCTCTCTCTCTCTCTATATATATATATATATATATGTATATAATAATGCTCTTGTGAGGAGTAGTCCGCATTTTAAGAGTGTGAACCGAACATGTGTCACATGGTACACTCTCTCTCTTTTCTAAGCTCATCGCCAGGTGACACATACGGTCCGTACTCTTAAAATATGGACTGGTCCGCACATGAGGAGGACTGTATATATATATATATATAGAGCCAGACTCTCGTACATACCAAATTTATATACTTGCGGGCGCAAACCTATTTTAATAAAATATTAAAAAAAATATTTTTTTAGTTGAACTTTTTATTGCTGTCAAAGTTTGACCGATTTTTTAAAAATAGCAAAAAAAACTTATTTTGAGCATTTTTTTATATGGATCTCTTAGAATGCTTAAATATTATATAAAAAAATTCAATTCAAAAATATTTTTTTTACTATTTTAAAAAATTGTTACGTAAACTTGGTATGTATGAAACCCTGACTCTCTCTCTCTATATAGACAGACTCACATACTTACCAAGTTTATATTCTTGCTGGCGCAAATCTATTTTAATAAAATATTAAAAAAATATTTTTGAGTTTAAATTTTTTTATATGGTATTTAAATTAAACATTTCAATGGACCCATATAAAAATAGTCAATTCAAAACAACTTTTTTTGCTTTTTTTAAAAAATTGGTCAAACTTATTTTTTTACTATTTTAAAAAAATCCGTTTGTAAACTTGTATGTATGAGAGCCTGACTCTCTCTCTCTGTCTCTCTCTCTCTCTCTATATATATATATATGTGCTCGTGTATATGTATGTCTCTCCAGTTTACTTCACAAAAATTATGTTTGTCTAGAATGACTCGAGTGTCAGTTTTAATGCTCTGATGGTTGCTGACCAAAAAGAATATGTTACATTTTCTGGGTAACTTTTTTTTATTCCCCCCAAACACCAATAAAAAGTAGTGGCAGAAGATAAAAGCTCTAAATTAACTGCATGATTAAACCCTTCCGAGTAATCTTTCTCAAATATTTACTTCTTGGAAACGGAATTATAGAAACATTGGAACTTAAAATTAGAAATTGTCTTATTCCCCCTTGGCTCCTATAAATTTTCCTAAAAGAACCCATTGCAAAATCTCTCAGATCCTTATTTTTTGGTGTATGGGGAGAAATATGGTGCAGAAGGATAATTTTGACATTATCCCAACTAAAATTTCTTTCCTCTCTGCAATTTTTTTGGTATGGGCAATAAATTTAATGGTGAGGCCGGCTTAGGTGCGAACTTACTTATGGATTTTGTACTGACGTGGTCCAAAACGACATCGTTTGGACCAAAATCAGCATTTTGTTTTTCCAAAAAGAAACACATTTTTGTCAAAAACGACATTGTTTTGGACCAAGTCCGCACAAAGTCCTTAAGTAAGTCTGCATAGGAGCCTGAGTAGTTTAATGATACGATAATGATTGATTGTGATAAAAATCACATATATGTTATGATTCAGGAAAAGGACGCTTTCACTCGAGTGAATTTGGATGCTATTGCCGAAAAATTTGTTCATGACGATCCAAGCAAGGGATCTTGGACTCCATTTTCAGTAATCTTCAAGCCTCATCATAATGCATTCACTGGAAATTATGATATAAACGTTTTAATTACAGCAATTGAAGGAAAAGGAAAAAAGGTAGTTTGGCACGATCGGCGTAAGGAAGCTTCTTCAATTGATCTTGGCGGGACTGATGATAAATTACTGGGTATTGTGCTTAATGTTCCCGTAAAAAAGTGTGGTGGGCTTTGGAGAAGTAGGCATTGGGTTACATTGAGAATGATTGAGGGGGTTTGGTATAACCTGGATAGTGATTTTGATTATCCTCACCCTTTTAACTGTACGGAAGACGTTAGAGAATTCTTGGACAGTGTCATTCACGGTGGTGCAGAGGTACTGCTTGTTATGAATGATGAACAATGAGTTTACTTTTATTTGAATTGTGTGCTGCAATAGAAATGTCAGATACATATATTTCGATCTCTGCTATAACTGTACTGGACGTCATGAAAGGTAAACTCAGCTATAACTGTACCATACAACATCGAAGGGAAGGTTTGGAAGAATCTAGTTGTTCATCTCTGTTATAGAATGATTCTCTCTCTTACTGCATGGAACACCACTACTACGCAGATTCAGACACTACACTTCAACATTTTATTTGGAACATTGGTGATTAAGGGAGTTGAGTGGAGCACGTTGGTGTTAGGAAGACATATAACAAGGTAGTGTAGTACATGTTAGGGGAGTGACCATGGGTCTAATTCTGAGCTCTGCCAGCCTAGTCTAATTCCTTTGAAGATGGTTTTATGAAAATATTATCTGAGATCTATCAGGAGTGGGGATTTAACTGTCTTCTGTCAATGGTTTACTGGTTAGTTACACTATCTTATAAAGTGTTGTAAATTTGTAATTCATTCCTTTCTTTTCATCTCAAAAATAAAAGAAGTTTTCTACATGGTAACCGTCTCTTGATCATATTTTCTGC
The DNA here is from genome assembly GCA_949130495.1 of Sambucus nigra. Lineage (NCBI taxonomy): Eukaryota > Viridiplantae > Streptophyta > Magnoliopsida > Dipsacales > Adoxaceae > Sambucus > Sambucus nigra. The sequence continues at coordinate 327,735,821 of OX422217.1, read as the reverse complement.
ATGCAAAAAAGTTATGTGAAGTGTGGCCCTGTTGTATGTTTGTGATGTATATAAAGGATGATTGATTCATGGATGGTTTGGGTTGATAGTTCAATTTTTATTTGTAATTGTTATTGAAATTTAATGCTTCAGTTGTTAGTAAAGTAAGGAATATTTATTCAGAATTTTCCCTAAGTAGGTTAGGGTTATTTTAGTATTTTTTTCCAATCAGGTATTTTAGGCACCAAGCTCCTTCGGCGTACATATATATATATATATATATATATCATTGTAATCCCTCTTTTATGAGGAATTGATTAAAATTGAGAGTTTCTTGTTGGGTAATTGTGAAGTCTTCCGTTGTGCACCACTTGTGGCTTCTGGGATTTTCTTAAACCATTTTGTACAACACTGTTATGATTTGAATCTAGACTCCAATTCCATACCCTCACCATTTGAGCGAAAGATAGCCACAAAGTTATATATGCAGTTGGAATATGACAGTGATAATATCCGATCATCTCCATAGACGCCACAATTGACTTTTTTTTACGAAAAATTGCCATGCCACATCAGAATTTCTCCAAAAGGAACAAGAAAAAGACATGCCCCTAAATTAGCGAACTCATTCGCTCACTTGTTCTGTTAGCAAAATGTGGCTTGTTAAACTCTCTCTCCCCCTCTCGCTCTCAAAGGCTAGCACAACCCTCACTCTGAATTGATTGGGGTCATGATTGTGTTATCTCCCTACGCATATTGTCTAATTAATATCACTCGTCTGTTGAAGTGAAAGAGGGTTGACATGGAGATCTATTGGTAATGCCAATTCAGAATCTCAAAGGGGTCGAGGTTGTTCCTTTGAATAAGGGCCTTTCGTCATTTTTGTCATTTTTTAGTATTTCTTCTATTTTTAGTATTGTTTAGTATTTAGAGGAAGGAAGGTTAATTGGCACTCAAGGGCATAATTGTAATTAGATACTTAGCTTAGAGGCCAAGCAACCTGCTTCCTATAAATATTCATATATAGCCTCATTTGGAGCATTCTACCATTTTGAGATATTGATATTAGAGAGAGTTTAGACTAGATTTATTTTTTTCTTGCTTCCATTTGACGTCTTTTAACGTCAATTGGTATCAGAGCCTCGTTGGTTACCCGTTGTTGTTGTGTAGACAAAAATCGTAAACAACGTCAAATGGGACCGAGAAGAAGATATGCACCCGTGGAGACTCGTACCGATCATTTCGAGGAGGTTCTCAATCAGTTAATGGCTCGGATTGATGCCATTGATGCTCGCCTACCACCACTGGAACCCACCACCGCCCGCCCTCGCACCGCTCCAACACCATCTCAAAATCCTAACCCTAATTCACCCCATTCTACTCATTCCACACCCTTACCACAAAAAAACCCAAATCAAAACCCTAATACTCACACTAGAACCACCACTGGTGGTAAGGTCCCACCACAACAGCTGTTGACTTCATTCCGATCAACTTCCGCGGCCGCCGGCCACCATTAAGGTCAGAACCCTTCTCCGATCAAGCAGATCTGCTCTGTAGAGGCTCCACTAGCTCTGATTTGTCCTCCAAACACTTCGCCGGTGCAAAACGCTCCAATCCGGAGCCCCAATAAGCCGATTTGTTCCGTCAAAGTTCACCCAGTGCCAGCCGACCAGTCCCGCCCTTTTCTGAGGCAGTTCGCCCCTACGGTGGTCGGAATACACTCCCCAACGATCGCAGAGATCATCCATAATCTCCGGCGTCCAAAGAGTGCAGATCCGACCCAGTTACAATCAACCGACGGTGTTCAACAATGTTCTAACCTCAATCCGGTGTTAGATGACTCTGTAAGGGTCATTAACAAAGAGTTTGAATAAGAAACCCTAGGGTTTCAACTCCCACATGTCCAAGAAAGTTTAAACACGAACCTTAGTCTTCACCAAAATACCCCCACCCTCCAAAATCATCAAGAATCACCCAAAACCCTCTACCACCACCCAACATATCAACACACCACCATGTACCTTCACCGCACCTTCCTCCACCCTGAATTCTTGTTTCCTCTCACTCACCACTCCAAAACCCCCACAATCACCCCACACCTCCTCCCTATGACCACCCCTTACCTCCTATCTCTATTTACCCTCGGCATCACCCACAAAAACACCTCGAACCTTCCCATTTCCCCCCCATGCCCTCTGCTCTATCAGTTATCACACCCTCACCCACCCTATTTTACCTTCCCCACGCTTCCGCACCCACCTATTCTCCACACTTCACCACCACCCGGTCAACTGACACATGTACCCCATCATCATTCTACATGGGATGCTTGTACCATTCATTTCGCACTCGCTGACTCTCATGAGCGAGTACGGGAGTGGGTTAGTCTTCCTCCACCTGATGGACCACCCTCATCCTGATCCCACTCTCTTCCAGACATTGAGCCCTCCATCCACTGAGTGCACCGATATGACCTCTTTTGACTCATTGAATCCGAAGGTCATCCCATATGTGCCTATCACTGAGAGGCATTGCTTTTTGTGCTACCAGAGAGGCCACCTGATGGACCATTGCCCCTATTGACAGTCTACAATTCCTGCTCCACCTCATTCCCCACCAGGGAGGCCGTACCACCCTATATGCCTCTGCCTCTGCCTTTACCTGTCCCTCTAGAGACACCACCACCAGCTCCTGATCCTCCTCGTCCACCGCCTCGGAGACTGCGACAGAGATCCCAGATTGCTGAGCCTCCACTAGGCGATGATGATCTTGATGAGGATGCCCTGGCGTACACACAGTTAGCCCTTCAGTTACTATTGAGGAGTATGCAGGGCCATATTCGGGTGGATGTCCCGATGTTCGATGGCTACCTTCAGCTCGACGCTGTTATTGATTGGCTTGCCGCAATGGAGCGGATTTTTGATTATAAACGGCTGACAGGTCGTCGATATGTTCTGCTAGCAGCGACCAAGTTTCACGGCTATGCCAGTGTTTGGTGGAATGATTTGGAGCAGCGGCGTGTTCTTGAGGGTCTACCTCCTATTCACTCCTGGGCCGAGCTTCGAGCACAGTTGACGGCCGCTTTTGTTCTCGCTACCTACGAGCGCGACCTCTTCCTCCGAGTACAGTTTCTCCGACAGGACACTTCAGTTTTAGATTACACGGAGTGCTTTCAGCTTTTATGTACTCGTGCCCGTCTCGGCGAGAGTGAGGAGTAGCGGATTAATCGTTGTATCCACGGGCTGCAGAGTTATATTCAGCGGGATCTCGCTTTACATGATGTCACCTCCTTTGCAAAGGCGGTCGAGTGCGCCACTAAAGTAGAGTCCTTCCATCAGATTGCCCCTTCGCCTCGTGGTCGCGCCACTCCAGCCACTTCAATCCTTTGTGGTTTCCAGTGCTCCTTTGGCTCCACCTACTTTAGTTGCTCCGGCATCCGCCGTTCCACCTCCTGCACCCTCTCATCCGGTAACATTTAAATGTTACAATTGTGGAGTGATTGATCATAGAGCTTTGGATTGTTCCCTTTCTTGCCGTCGTGCTCTCTTAGCTTCGGGTGATCCTGAGTATCTTGAGGAGACGACAGATATTCCACCCCATCCAGCTCTCATTACGATCCTCGATGGTGACATGGAAGACCTTCCCCTTTGAGTTCGAGGACGAACTCTGTCAAGGGGGGAGAGTGATGTGAACAAGGGCCTTTTCGTTATTTTTTAGTATTTCTTCTATTTTTAGTTTTCATTGTATTTTTCCTTTTGTTTAGTATTTAGAGGAAGAAATGTTAATTGGCACTTGAGGGCATAGTTGTAATTAGATACTTAGCTTAGACGCCAATCAACCTCCTTCCTATAAATACTTATAAGTAGTCTCATTTGGGGCATTTTACCATTTTTAGATATTGATATTAGAGAGAGTTTAGACTAGAGTTATTTTCTTCTTGCTTCCATTTAACGTGTTTTTACGTCACTAAACACTAAAATAAGACGAGCGCGACAAAAGACAATAGAAAGGAAAATTACAAATCTACCCCCATTTATTATTTACATCAAACTTTCCCCTATCTACATCAGTAGAAGTGAGATGGAGGGAAGGACGTTAAATTTATAATTTAAAAATTTGATAGTTTGAGTCTATTGGTCATTAACCTAGGGGTGTACGTACTAAAGTCTCTTTTCGTGGTCTCTGAAAGAAGTTCAATTTTTGATAAATATCGAATTTAAAAGCCATCAAAAGGGAAGAAACCTGGTATACAGGAGGGAAAGGGAGAGGCTATTATAACAATTCTATGTGGTTTATATCTGTAGATAGTTATTATCTGTTATATCTTCAGAATATACGAGTATGTTCTGGACATGCTCATATTACTCTGTATCAGCTTCCAGAAATCATAGAAAGAGAACTGAAGGTTAGTTCCTCCCATGGCATGTACAAAGATCTTTAAATAGTCTTTATGAAATCTGAAAAACCTCACAAGAGATGGGAAACATCATTTGAAGAGTGTCTACGGTTGCTTGAAACGACGGTCAATTTACTCTCATAAAAACTCTCATAAAAGTGCAACACCTTACACATATATGCGCATGGACATGGAGTTAATATGCATGTTAAGGCAAAATCCTACAATGGTATATAGGCAAGACACAATGTGATTGTCTAATGGCTGTTTCTTCTTATAACGGTTTGAAGTGTTATGACTTTACCCACCATGTAGTTATCATTATTTGACTTTGGCCACTGTTTTTTTAGATTTTACGCACCATTTTCACATTTAGCGACGAACAAATCGTCTCAAAAAGTGAAAAAAAAAACGCCGCTAAAATTAAAATGGTGGGTAAAATCTAAAGAAAAACAAAACAAAACAAAACAAAATAGGGGCTAAGCTCAAATAATGATAACTACATGGTGGGTAAAGTCAAAATACCCCTAACGATTTTTGCGTGGTTCATTTCAAATTAACTAAATAAATGCTCTTTATATGAATAGCATTGGTAATAGCATTATTTGTTTTCATATGTAAGCTTGTAGAGTTTGTGATGCGAATCAAGAAATGCGGAAGTGTTACTATTACACTACACACCAACTAATTACACCAAATAAAACTAAACTAAAAAGAGTTTCTCTCTATATTCTTTTGTCAATATTCAAGTCTAATTAGACAATGAAGGCCAAGGCCCTATTTATAGGAGAGATTAACTTGCTAACCAAGCTAAGATCCAAAAATACTAAAAAGGGCAACTAATAACTAAAATCGACTAATTAGCCCCAAACATATTTGGAAACTAATTAAACACTAAAAATAAAAGAAAATGAAAATAATATCCTAAACTATAAATAGAAAAAAATTAGTCTTCTCCCGGGAGCACAACCACGCGCCACGTGTCACCAATATACATCATTTTCCCCGTCTTCGAAAAATCTCATCCTCGAGCGTGTAGGGTGACTCATCAATGCTACATGATATAAATCAAGAAAAGCTTTGTACCCCAATCAAAATCAACCAAAAGTGGGCTGCCCAATTGAAAATAGTCCCATGTGTATGAACCTCATCGATAATTGGTCTAATAAACCCAATTCCCGACGATTTCCCTCTACGAAATCCGAGTAACAAAAAACTGACGACCATATCCGCCTTCTTGACACCATAAGTACATGGTTGTTACTTGGTGTGGTGGACTCTTGAATATGACCGGACGTTAACTTCAACGACCGTACCTTTGCGAGTACGATGGCGAAACAAGCGGACTGAAGACGACGACATTCCGGAAAGCCAGACCCAAAATGGAAAATAGTCGGAAATGGATCCCAAGTGGGACGCATATTTCATGAAGGTCTGGAGTTGTGTCACAAATAGACCATAAGACCAATTTAAACCGGATTTGAAGTCAAATAGGGGGTGGGGGATTTGATCGGAGTAGGGAAGCCCTTTTTGTTGCATTTGATCGTGGTTGGACATTAATGAGTGGGGAAAAGAGGAAAATAGGGTAAAAATAAGGGCGGGGAAGATTAGGGGTAAATTGGGGAAGGATTTAGGGTTAGGGCTTGTGGGTAGGGATTTCTAGGGCTAGGGTTCTTTGGGTGGGTTGGGGGGGGGGGGCTGCGAGGGTTTTGAGTGGGGGAAGAGATGATGGTTTTGGGGCTCCAATGGTGGTGGTTGTGTGGCGGTAGGAGATGGAGGTGGAGGAAGGTGATGGTGGAGGCTAAAAATGTTGGTATCATCCCTTTTAGCGGTGATGGAATTTAGGGTTTCCATCCAACCGATTACAATTTGGACATTTATCAATCTACCTGATTGAAGGTTGCCCGAGTTGGAATCTCAACTCGATACACACTTCACGCACCACGACGAACATCAAGAACAAATGCAGCTCAACACCAAGAACAAACGCAACTCTGCTACTAATTGATGTGAATCAAGAATGCCAAATCGTTACTATTACACTACACACCAACTACTAACTACACTACACCAACTAACTACACCGAATACAACTAAACTAAGAAAAAGAAATTCTTTCTCTCTATATTCTCTAGTCAATATTCAAGTCGAATTACAAAATGAAGGCCAAGGGACTATTTATAGGAGAAATTAGCTTGCTAACCAAGCTAAGATCCAAAAAGACTAAAAAGGGCAATTAATAACCAAAATTGACTAATTGGCCCCAAAAACTAATTAAACACTAAAAATAAAAGAAAATGACAATAATTTCCTAAACTAAAAATAGAAAAAAAAGATAGTCTTTTCCCAAGAGCACAACCACGCGCCACGTGTCACCAATATACATCAGTTTACCTCAAAGCCCCTGCCTGTAATGTAGTACTTGATATGTGAGAAGGAGAATGGAGGAGTGCAACGGTCTAATTGTAACATCGTTCTATTGTAATCTTTTTAATTGTTTCTCATTTATTGTATTACCTTATTTTAATTTCTATTTTAAGTGGGTATTAATATTCCCTTAAAATGTTTTTGATGTGTCCTCTTTAGTCTTTTTCCTTTTAGAGTTATTTTAGCTTGCAAGATAACTTAGCTTATAAGTAAGGCCATTGGCCAACCATTGTATGCACTTAACATTTTAGTGAGAGAAAGTTGTGGTCCCCAAAGTTGTTGTAGAGCCATAGACAAGTTTCGGAGGAACTGGCGGAACACTCCTCCAACGGGTAAGATAAAATTGGGTTAATTGTTTTCAAAACACAAGTTTAGCTGGTGCATATGTTTTGAAAATATAAAAATTGGTGTTCGTTTGATATTCCGTATAAACCCTAGGAGCACTTGCGCGCGTAGCAGCACTCTCAGATACTTGCCGACTTGCGTATTAGAGCGTGTTGGAGTGTATCCGACTTCGACTCGAAGTCTATAAAAAATGTGACATCGGAAGAGTATCCGTGCTTTATAGACCTGGATTCATTTACAATGCATTCCCTTATATTTTTTTAAAATTATTTGAACACCCTATCCTTTTCAAAAAATTATAAATCAGCCCCAGATTTTTTTGAAATTTCCAAATCTACCCTTGAACCTTATGAAAATTATGATCAACCCCCACCTTCCTGAAAATTACTATTTCATCCCTCCTTCAATCTTATCCTCACGGGCTTGTCATTTCGATGATTATTGACCTTGTTTGGAGGCAGATTACTTACAAAACCTTGCCAATATTGATGAAGCGATCAAGATCTTGGAGAATGACTGAGCGTCAGATTGTAACGAGGCTACGGTTATCCGTCATGGGTGGATTTCGGTCTTTCACCACGAGAAATGCCGACAAATAGTGGCAAAATACACCCGGTTTCTCAGAAATTTGAAGATGGAGCGCGAGTATAAGATGGAGTTAGTTGATCTCGTGCCTCACCTGACAATGTTGCCCATCGGTTAGCCCTGAGTGAGGCTTCCATGGTGAGTCTCTTGACTGTCTCTCCTCCATTCATGCTACTCCGATTGACTTTTCAGGATTGTTGATAGATACTAAGGGTTACTTTGAATGTTCCGTTAGGTATTTTTTGAGGACGACTGAACTACTTGTATGCGGTTCAGAGATGTTGAGGTGTATGATCTCAAGGACTTCTTTCCCATTGTCGTGGGAGAAGAGGCGGGGTTTTATGTTGGTGATTTCTTAGATATCTTTTTAGAGATAGGATGGGTAACTCGCACGCGTCTCCGCAAGGTAGAGGCGTACTTTGTTGGTAATTTCTTCCCGCTCTTTGGGAATGAAGAGGATTTTGCTGACATGATTTTGTCGGTGGTTGGATTGTGCGATCACTTTAACCCATTCTGGGAGACATTCGAGTCATGTTCATAGATCGATTTTAAGCGCCTAGCATCAAAGCGGCTTATTGTGGATAACATGACCCTCATTTGGCATCGGTGACCCTACTTGCGATATTTGTGTATTGATTTCCAGTGGGCAAGCTTCGGGGTCGAGTTTATGTTATCCGACCATTATTGGGAGTACTGATCAGTCGTCATCGCATGCTTGCTAGTCAGTACGATGAGCGATTCTGTGGACGGCTTCCTTACTTAATTGGGGAGAACGATGCTGCTTGCATGTTTCAGATGATGGCTACCTTTGGCGTTTTCAGGCTCATGGTTGCTTTACATTTGTTATTCTTACTTATTGATAGTCCGTTTTCAGTTAAGGATATTATACATCTTTTTTTTTATTTTTTTATTTCTTAATGATGTAAAGCCCTTAATTTATAAAAGGGTATTTTTGTCTTTTCGAGTATTTCTTCATCTAGTAGGATTAAGGAAGGGTACTTAGACATTTTAGGCTTAGCTTGATTAGCAAGCTAAACTCTTCTATAAGTAGGGCTTTTGGCTTCATATTGTAATTAGATTGTGAAGAGATTATAAAGAATGTTTAGAGAGAGAGAGAGAGAGAGTTTCTCTTCATCTGTTGTTGTTTTCATCCAAATTGCTACCGCTTTACATCACTTTGTGATGATGCACCAGAGCACTTGACGTTCTTCAGTCAGTCCCGCCGAACTATCGTCGCTGCGATGAGAGGAGAGGCGAGAAGTAAGAAGAAAACGAGTATGAGAGGTGCTGGAACAATGAAATCATCATCGTTCCATCATCGGCAATGGCTATGGGAGATTTGAACTAGGGCTTTGCAGCCTTGGGTGGATTTCAACTTTGGAGGCGGTGTTTTTTGTCGAGAAAGGGGAAAGAGAAGAAGAGGCGATGATCATGGTCATATGAGGTTTGAATTAAGGCTTTGCAGCCCTAGGGTAAATTTCGACCTTAGCGGTGGTAGTTCCATTTAGAAGTAGAGGAAAAAATTTAATGTGGTTTAATATTGGTTTGGGGTCTACAACATTTAAAGTCTCATTTTGTGGGCTACAAACCACCACCATATTTGGCAATAGGTCATTTTCGTATCGTTTTTCATCGTGTTTGGGTCTTATTGGGGTCGTGTCGATACATGGCTTTTTAACAAGTGCAAAATCGTATTCAAACCTAACCTGCTATCTTAATCAGTTGTGTTCTCTTCACCGTTTTCATCTATTAAGATAATGAAACATTTTGAATCATATATTGGTCGACACATCAACTCGTTACCGCACCCAATTATACTCATTAATTCATTAACATTCTTAAGGTTTCATTTCATTTAGTAGATCCGTTATGAGAAAAGTAATAATAAAATATATAACAATGGAAACAAATTATTTATTGAAGTTCATGGATCTTAATGGGTTTTTACTTTTTTCAACAGGTGAGCGGGTTAGCACGAAATTTATTCGTTAATTATCGTGCCTTATCAGGCTGGCACTGATATGATCCAAAACCATTAAACGTCACTTATTAGCTAATAACTTCGTGTCGTGTTATGTCATATCTCATTAGCTAATAACTTCGGCATATTATGTGATTGACGTATACCTTTGAATTAAGGGGGATATGTTATAGGATGGCTATTAAACCTGACATGTTAGAGAGGATGGATTGTTGGTCAACCAAGAAGCAAAATGTGCAAAAAATAAAAATAAGCTAGCAGAGATGCGAATAAAATAAAAAATGAACATATTCGTTAAATAATAGTAATAGTTCCAATAGAAGATAAATTGAGAGAAAATTGGTTTAAATAGTATAGACACATCAAACGTAGACTAATAATTGCCCCCGTATGGAAGAGTGAAATATTGATGGTAATGCTAGAGGTAGAGGTAGACCTGAATTAACTTGGTGAGATATTGTATAAAAAGACATGATATCATGTGGTTTAACTGAGCATATTACGGGTCTAGCCAAGGATATAGCGCTGAACAAAACATAATGGAAGTGATGGGTCAAGCGCTTAGCATTGTAACAAAATTATAGCTATAATAAAGGCACAACTTTATTCCCATATACAAGAGGTGAGTCTGTCCCATGAGCTCAAGCCTAGCGAGCCTCGGCCTATTTAGGTTAGAATATGCTCCTGCATCAACTTACTCACCTAAATAGGTTGCTACTCCTGCAACTCGAACCCATGAGATACCAAATGATGGGTAAGCACTTACCGTTATACCAAAAGTTATAGCTTTTACTAAAAGCGCAACTTTATTCCCATATGCAAGATGTGAGTTTGGTCCCATGGAGTCCAAGCCCAGCGAGCCTCGTTCCATTAGGTTAGAATATGCCCCGTATCATTACATTAGTGTGAGTTTTATTTTGGTATTTTCTTCCGCTGCGTTTGCTTTGCATCAAATTGTTATCAGAGGTGGTGTTGGTGGTAGTGTAGTGGTATTTTTTTTCTTTTTTGGTACCAATTATAGATTACACTCATGTTCATTCAATAGGTTGGTTTTGTAGAGCCATTGCTAGGGTTGAAGCTGTTCTTCAATGGTGGAGGGAAGAATCTTATCGTCTGAACAACCATTTTGGTTCAAATCTCTCTTGTCCAAGCTGAGTTTTATGAACATACGATTGAGAAATGCATGAGGGCAATAGTAGGATCGAACAGACAAATTAAGAATTTGTCCCAAGCATTGAGCCAATGACCAAAGTAACCCCTCCAATAACTGTTGCGATCTCCGATATCAGACTCATCGTCAACCAATGGGGCTTCTTCACGGCAACCTGGGTTTCTCTTGCTCTCGCTGACTCTAATTTCGAGCAACACCCAACCACTCAGTTGATGGTTGCAAGTATGTCAGAAGAGGATCATCAGGTTCATCTTGGTAAGGTGGAAGAAAAAGACCATGTTTCAGAGGGGATGACTCGCAGAGAGAGACCCTCACACTACTGAGATCGAGCCTAGGGTTCGGTCTTTGGGGCTGATGACAGGAGGGGAGAGCTTGGCTTTGGTCATCGATGTAATTTAAAGCACCCCCTAGCGAAGGCGACTAGTGCAAAAGTTATTGATTTCGTCCCAGGTGGGGGGGTTGGGAGTGGGGGGTGGGGGAGGCGACACACGAGGAGATCGTGCCAAAGTGATTACCCAAGCAGAAGAATATTTGGGTTGGGTGAGGTTTCTTTGGGCTTAAATCCCATGCGTTCCCTCGCTTTACTCCACTGTGATGTTTCTAATTCTGGACAAGCAAAAGAAGGATGGTGATTTGATTTGGGATAAGGGTGAATTTGGAGAGTGGTTTATTCATCTGCTTCTCACCCACCATGAGTCATGGGTACTGCCCTATCTTGAAGGCATTTTGGATGGGTCAGGTATTTATGGTATATGTAAGGAACATGTACAAAGTTGAAGAGTTATTTTTATTGTAATTTCTTGTTTTATTTTAATGACTTGTGTTAGTAGAATAAGGTAATATTCCTTGCAATATTCTCCCGTCAGTTAGGGGTATTTTAGTAATTGTTAGATTTAGGTTATCTTGGGCTCCAAGTCTTGGGGCCTTATATATGGTCTTGTAATCCCTCTTTTGAGGCCAATTAATTGAATGATATTGAGAGTTTTTCTCTTTGTTTGAGTGAGTTTTATTATGGTATTTCTTCCACTGTGTTGCTTTCCATCAGGAAAACATGATTCATATAGCCGATCCCAAAAGACTTTGTTGAGTCGATATAGGAAAAAGGTGGAAAAAAAAACATTCTGGACCGATATGATTGAGCCGATAGGAGCGATTTCTACTTGTGAAGCAACTATGTACGTATACTTTTGGTCCACGCATCTTACCATACTATGTCAGTAAGATATGTGTCACCATGTTACTGAGATGCAATCACCTAGTTTATTGAATGCTAATGCCTTGTATTGCAGCTTATGTCAATCATTCAAGCTTTGAAGCGCCACGGTCTTCATTTCATTAATATCTTGAATTTGCTTGATTATTTGATTAAATGTTTTGATTTGTAGTCCTTTCTTTGACATGTGATATTCTAGAATTCATCAGATTGGTTAAACGACAATGCAGACCATGAAAAAAATAAATTGGAATTTTCATGTGGAGCATCAATGAGACATTAAGTGATTAGGTTTTGGCAAGGTTCTAAAAGGCGCGAGGCGTGGTCGAGGCGTAGAGGTCAAGCCTCAAGCCTCAAGTCTTAGGAGCCTAGGCGTAAAAAGGCGTTTTTCCTTTTTTTATTATTTTAATTATTTTAAGGCTAATATTATAATAAAATAATACATACCTTGAATTTTGAGAATATATCCGTATGTTTGGTAGCCATCTTTCTCATATTCATGCTCCATAATCAATATATAAAATGTATATTGATTGTTTTGGACGAGATATTGGTCCGATTTGTAATAAAAACTCTTTAAATGGCGATATCATTTCACTAAGGCATCTTTGTTTTAAAAAAAAGTGCGCCTTAAACCTTTTACCAAGAATAAGGCGTAATAAGGCGTAGGCGATGCGTTTCTCTCAAGCCTCAAGTCTAGGCGCGCCTGTTAGAACACAGGGTTTTGGGTTAAATCGAGCCTTGTTTTATGCTACGCGTTTGTTTTTATTCAATTTGAAGTCCACAAGTATAAAACTACGTTTGTTTTTTGTTTTTTGTTGGCATGAGTCTTTGAATGAATATGTTTAGTGTTCAGATTCATGGGCACCTTTGTGTCTTAACCATTCGGAGGCAAATATAGCTGCTGGCCTTTTAATTTAGAAAAGAACACTATTTGATACCTCTCAAGTCTCTTCGTACTTTAGAAGCAAAACAAACACCACCTTAGTTCTGGGATGCTTACTTGATCTGTTTTGGAACGTTTAAACGAAATCAATTTGTTTATGATGTGTGATGTTTCTTCATTAGGCACGAGTAGTAAGTACAGCTCAGTGAGATTTTCTTGATTTCATTTTTATTCTTCTTTTCCCTTATATACTTGCAGTCAGACCTTATTAATCACTTTTCTGGGCTACCATTTACTGTACTGCAACATCCCCAACAGAGTGCCTAAATTATTCTTTTCTTTTCGACTCCCAGAATTTACCAACCCCAAGCCTCTCTAAATTTAGCCTTCACATCATAAACCATATTAAAAAAAGGTTTTAGAGACCCTTCAACAGTTTCTTTATCAAAAAGTAAGCATGATTTGCAGCTCTATAGTTCCAGTGGGGACAATAGACTGACAGATTGATCAATTGGGATTTGTTAGGGAGAATTTTAGATTTATGGAATAGTTCCTTGGCCCATCTCTCTCTCTCTCTCCCCTATTTTGTTCGATCACCGAAGAAAGGAGTCAAATTGATTATTTTTCTGATATTTACCCCACCCCACACCAACCCCACTCTCTCCCTCTATATTTATTTTTCTTTTTTGGTCGGATTGCTGTACCACCTAACAATTTTTCGTTCCTTTCACTTTATTTCTAATTGGTGTCCGTTTGTATAATTTGGTTGAACATTCTAGTGCAGATCATTGCCCATTGAGTTGTTCACACTTGAGCAGACCTTAAACTCCAATTTTCCTTGTAGTACATCCATATAACGACGTGGTTTTGCATCATTCTTTTATTATGTTTGAGGAGATGATCATTTTTAATTTTGCCTGTCAGATTTTATATTCTATCCCAAATTAAGTCTCCGAAACTTTTTTCCCTTCCAATTTTGGCCTCCCTACTTCATTTACGCAGCATAAAAATTTCACCATCATTTGATTTTGAGCTTCTACGTCACAATTGATGTTAAAATTTCACGCTAATTCTTTGAATTATTTTGAGAAACAAGACTCCTAATTCATTAAAGGAAAGCTTAAATCTTAATTTGAGATGAGTGTATGACCATAGAAGAAAAACCTAAGAATTTGTTTCTTACAAAACTAAGAGCAGAAAGGTTCACACTGTGTTCATCCACTTTAAGTTGCTAGTGCTTTTTTGAAATATGCCAGGTGAATACAATAGATAACTGCTGGAAACTTAATCACTGTTGCAGAATTGAACTAGGTAACTGCAATGTAATCTGGAAAAACCTTTAGAGAGATTTAGCTGCTTATACAGGATAGTTGAATAATGGAAGACTTGTTCTTAAACCCCAACAGGGAAAGCCCAGTTGATGCTAATGGTAACAATTACTCTCTAATATTTGGAAATACTGTAGAGGTTCAATGGGAATCCTTTCTCACCCTATCATTTCTTGACTTGAAGATACTCTACTCTCTATGGCAAGTGCACTCTTCGTATGTTGCTTTATGTTATCTTCCCATTGCCATTTGAATCCTTTGGTCAAATTTTTGTTAAAGAAGGTTGCATATTAGGGTTGTGGCCGAGTGGGGGTTTACCACATGCATTTATGCACATTCAGTCGAGGAGTTAGGTGCATCGAGGCACCACGTGTCGTTTACACGTGCCTCACATTCAATAAGCACGCGTACACGCGTGCCACTTGATTCTGTGGTGTTCTCGCTGTGAGGACAAATCCAACAGTCCAAGGAGTCCTTCACCTTTTCAACTATTTCAATCAAAGTGACTGACGTTTGACCCTCTTGTGCTGTGATTTTATGGATTATTTGATGTGGATGGTGACAGGTTCAATCACCATGGGCAAGACTCCTTAATAATGAATCATCAGCTCATGTATCCAACTATTTCTCTCATTGTACATTTTCACGCGATTGTAATATGAGTGTTTGTTGAGGCTAATTTTATTGGTTTCTTTGCTGTGGAGGGTAACTCCGCCTGTGTCGTGCTTAACTTCTTATATATTTTTTTGGACACTGTCGGTCCCAAGTCCGGATAAAGGAGGGTTGCGTCAGGTTGCTGACAGCCAGCATAAATTTTGTCAAATTTTGTCAGATCCTTATGAACGTGAATCCTATGAATATATGAAGGGAATGAAAAAATAAGATTCATGTAGCCGACCTCAAATAATTGAGAAAAAGCTTTGTTGAGTTGAGTTGCTGTGGAGGGTGACTGATTCAATCACCACAGGTAGACCCCACAATTATTACGCATCATCTATATATGTTTTTAGTACAAAGATTTCATGAGAGTGGAAACAAACCCATCAATGTTTCCCTTGTTCTTCACTGTTTCCACTATTTGGTTGAGTATGTGGAGAGTCTAGTAGTTAGCCCCTTCTTTTTTTGTCTTCAGATTCTTACATTTATTTTTGTGTCTTGTACCCAATTCTACTATAAAAACAAAACATTATTAATTCCTAGTTCATCTTTCTCTCTCTCTCTCACATGTCTGCAAGAAGCAGTGGACGAGTCGGTTTCAGACGAGATACTGATGACCATGAAGCAACTAAGTTTGAGAAGCAAAACTCTGTTAAGAGAGCTGATGGTAGAAGAACAAGGTTGGCAGGCACTTGCAGATTCAGGCTACCCAAAAGATCAGAATTATCACCAGCCACATATATCAAACATCTTGGTGACAAAATTCTGCGTTTGTTGTTGTGTGGTAGGGGGAAGAGAGCTCCTCCTTTGGATGTTTCTTCCTCGGGAAGAGCAAAACCACTCGTAGCTGCACTTGATTCTCGTAGAGCTGAAGCTATAAACGATTGCATCGACTTCATCAACTCCTCTTCTTCCTTGCAAAGATCAAATTCAGTTTCTTGTTAGACTTTATTGCAACTTTATGGTATTCTTCTTCCAACTACAGATTTAGAAGTTGTAGTAGAATCAAATACTAGTAGTTTGTTTTTAGAATATTGCAGTGCCGTCATTGCAAATTCATATGATAAATTTGGAAAAAGAGCTTCCATCTCATCATCTGGTTTAATGTGACTGGTTAGATCTTGGATGCAAGTATTAGGCGTAAGACATACATTATTATTATTATTATTATTATTATTATTATTATTATTATTATTATTATTATTATTATTATTATTATTATTATTATTATTATTATTATTATTATTATTATTATTATTATTATTATTATTATTATTATTATTATTATTATTATTATTATTATTATTATTATTATTATTATTATTATTATTATTATTATTATTATTATTATTATTATTATTATTATTATTATTATTATTATTATATTCTAAAATATTGCTGCTCTTAACTTCTTAAGCTTTATACAAACTCTTTTTACTTGTGAACATTGTAGTTTGTCACGTAATTTATTCGTCCTATACTTTAAATTTGGTGTATCCCATTATCTTCATCATTTTTAATCATTACTATATATAATTATGCCAAAAAAATTAAGGTTGGGTGTGATTAGTGTAACTCTCACGGGCAATGAATGATCCAGGTATGGCAGTCATTATCATAGAAGAACGTACAGTGTGGTATTAATTACTCTTTCCAGTAAATGATTTGTTCATCCGACTGTAGAAATCACTTTAGAATATTGATCTCATAGGTGGGTGGCTAAACACTAATGGGGTAACAAAACTGCAGAGATAGAATAGAACCACCACATGGCTGTGTTTCCAAATACGAGGATGTGTATAGCTGCCTTGGGCTTTTCCGTGCCAAGTTGGTTAAAGTATGTCTGCCTGCTACCAAGGCAAAGGCCGTGAGTGAGTAGTATGTGTCATATATATGTCTACACAGTTATCGGTTGGCTATGTATGTCCTTTCTGTTCTTCAATTGTCACCCACCTAAAATCTCATTCTCAGAGATGGGGACGGGCGTAGGAAACAGGTTTGGAGGGGTTAATGAATGAAGAAGTCGATGTTATCGATTATTATAAATTCGAAATTAAAATAGAATTATTAAATTCAGAAATGGTAAAAATTATAAATTCAAATTTTAAAACAGAATTATTAAATTCAGTAATTACAGAAATTGTAGGAATGGAATTAAATTCAGAAACTTATTTGTATCAGACGGAATTTGCAGAATAT
Organism: Sambucus nigra; assembly: GCA_949130495.1. NCBI lineage: Eukaryota > Viridiplantae > Streptophyta > Magnoliopsida > Dipsacales > Adoxaceae > Sambucus > Sambucus nigra. Next base: position 327,718,651 of record OX422217.1, on the reverse strand, counting down.
ATTAATAAATAGAAAATAAATTCAAGCACTGTGAAACAGTCTTCTTAAGGCAAATTTATTTCCTCTAATGTGCATCAAAGTTGTTGAATAATTGCCTTTCAAGATGGAACGGATTTTCTAAATTAGTCAAGTAGCACAACAATGATTAATTCTAGCAAACACAAGTCTGTGTTTTCTACTCAATCAAAACAGTTATATGCAATAGTAAAGAATGCAGAAATGGGGGAAATAATTCTCTAGCACTGGAACAGCATTTTCGGGTTGGAGAGAATATAAAGGGAGATTTTTTCATTAACCAAAAATCGGAGGGAGAGTTCGTATTTATTGCAAAAGCAAGTGACTTTTGGGAAAAATTGTCAAACAATTAATTTCATTGACTGTTGGCAAAAAACTGACAACCAATTAATTAATTAATTTTGTAATTAATTAATTAAAGTCCAGGAAGTTAATCAAATTTCGCAGAAAAAAAAAGGATTTTATAAGCCCAAGCCCAAATTGAGCCGAATCGGTCGGTTGGATGGCACGTGTACGTGCGTATGGGCTTTTGGTCCAAGCCCAACACTTGCATACTGTAGGTCATATCCTCTTCAAAGAGTTGGGATACCTCAAAGGCATCCAAGCCTTAGTGTACATTTGAAGTTTTATTAACTTTTCAAATTCCCACTATTTTTCCTATGTGGGGCAAGGGTTATATACACCTAATTCATTAACTTTCATTACTTTATGAATTACTTTGAAAACATATTTATATTCATAACTTAATGGAATAGAACATGTGAATATATCATGTTAATCTCATTGCGAAGGAGAACGAGTTCGTATATGGTCCCACAAATATTGTGGTGTGGTTCCCATATAAATTTGAGCTTAAAGTTGCTCAAAGTTATGTCCAGAAAATTTTGGACAACATTTATGTCCAATTTTTTCAATAGTCTCCCACATGAATGATATATTGCTATAAATAGAAACAAAGCAGATGCAGATGCAGAGACAGATACATGTCAAGTAAAATTGAAGATTTATTGCATCGGGAGAAGTAGCCTAGTGGCATTGAACTTTCCTTAGTGATATACCATCGGATTTACTTGGTTAATCAGTACACTTCACGTCTTTGGACTGTTAACCGTTTCTGTAAACCTAGACAATAGTATTCACATGATTCTTCAACACAGTTGGTTCTCACATTTGTGTTCTTTTTGGCCATGAACACCACTTGGTTCCGTGAGTATTTTAGAGAATTTGTTTTTCATTATTCTCATAGAAACCCCGTTCTTACTTATATAGGTGACTTCCACAAAGAGTATCCTGTAATACCCCACTTAGACATACTAATATATGAATGTCATTAAAAGTGTAACTTATCGTAATTTCGGTGTAGATGCGCACTATCTCATCTTTGGAATGAATATGATTAAATATCCTCTAGTGCTTACTGAATACAATGTAGTTCGGTTTGCCCATTGAACCCAGAGCTTGGGATCTCCAATCAGTTAGGTTGGGTTGCCACTATATTGATTCTTATTTATTTATAGGCTTTAGACCTAATCCTCTCAATAATCTTTTAACTTGCTCTCGATTTAAACCTTTTGTTAATGGATTCGCTATATTATCTTTTGATTTTGGTTTTACATAATCAATTGAGATAATTCCATTTGAGAGAAGTTGTCTGATGGTATTATGCCTACGACAAATATATTGTGACTTTCTGTTGTAGATGTGATTCTGTGCCCGTCCAATCGCTGATTGACTATCACAATGTATACATATCGCGGGCACAAGTTTTGACCAATTTGGAACATCCTCTAAGAAATTTCGAAGCCATTAAGCTTCTTCTCCTGCTTTGTCTAGTGCAATGAATTCAGATTTCATTGTCGATCTAGCAATGCACGTTTATTTTGAGGATTTCCAAGATACGGCTGCACCTTCAAAGGTAAACACATACCCACTCGTAGACTTAGAGTCTTTTGTATCGGATATCCCGTTTGTATTGCAATGTTCTTCAAGTACAACTGGATATCTTGAATAGTGCAGTCCACAGTTTTGAGTATATTTTAAATAACCCAAAACTCTTAATATATCCTTCTAGTGATCTCTCTCTGGATTACTCATAAATCGATTTAGCTTACTTATCAGGAATGCTATGTCCGGTCGAGTACAGTTCATGATATACATTAAACTGCCGATAATACGAGAGTACTCTGGTTGAGATATGCTTTCACCACTATTTCTTTTTAGATGTAAATTTATATGTGCAGGTATCTTGATTGGACTAATATCACACTTCTTGAATTTTTCAAGTGCTTTCTCTATGTAATGAGATTGAGATAATATAAGTCCATCCGATATTTTAGAAATTTTAATTCCTAATATAACATGGGCGATACCTAAATCTTTCATGTCAAATCGACTACTCAACATATATTTTGTAGTTTTGATAATTTCTAGGTTACCACACATGATTAGCATATCATCAAAATAGAGCCACACAATGACATATTCATTTTGAATGCTTTTAAATTAAACATATTTATCGCACTCATTAATTTTGAAACCATTTGATAATATTACATTATCAAATTTTTCATGCCATTACTTAGGTGATTGTTTTAATCCGTAAAGTGATTTCACAAGTTTACACACTTTTCCTTCTTGTCCGAGAGCCTTGAACCCTTCAAGTTGCTCTATATAAATTTCCTCATCTAATTCATCGTTTAAGAAAGCGATTTTTACATCCATTTTATGTGTTTCAAGTCCATTAATGGCAACTACTGATATTAACATTCGAATGGACGTAATTCTTGTTACCGATGAGTATGTGTCGAAGTAATCCGACCCTTCCTGTGGCCATCCCCGATCCTCACCGTGCGGGCGGGCGCGCGGAGGAAAGGATCCTTCTGGTCCCGCGCGGCCGGCGTCGTTTGAGATGTGGTACAAAAATGTAGAGAGATTCAGAGTCGCCAGTCTATTTTACTCAAAACAGACAAAAGAAAAAGGGGAAGCCACCCCGAAGGATGGCATCCAAAGACATACTGGTGCGTGCGAAACCAAGACGATTCGAGAAGGGTTCGGAGGCTTAGTTACGAAATGGGAAGGTGTTAGGCACCCATTTCGTCCTTTCGGTCTCTCATGAATATTTGCTATTTTCCTTTTGTTTCCCCCCGTGATATGTGTGCATGTGTATATATATAGAATGGAGGTAGGAATCCTCGACTTGTATCATGGGAAAGATAAAACGAGTCGTCCGTAGGAACATATAAGAATAATATTAGAAAAGTAAGATTTAAGCGATTACCCCTACGTTGATCGTTATAATGGAATGATAACGCATATGGAGCAATACGTTACTAAGGGCAAGTATATAGAATATAGGAAGATGGGATTTAGAGAAGATAGAAAATGAGAGAAAAAGTGGGAAAAAGGACTCGAGTCTCGGATTTTACCCCGAGATGCCTACGTAGCCTATAAAGGCATCAAAGTCCACGTAATTTGCATACAAAATGAGGGTGGGGTTTATCCCATAAATCCAAATGGGGATCTCTTATTTGTGAGTGTGTGTGTGCGTGTAGAAAAAGTGTTTTAGTTGTGAGGAAAGTGTGCGAAAAGTATGAGAATCCCTTTTTGGAATTTATGACCAAACCCTCTTTTTCTTGTTTTTTGGGTTTTATTTATATGAAAATAGGAGATGTGCAATAATAATAGATAAAAAAGTATATTAGGATGTGTGAGATGAGATAATAAAAGCGCTAAGTAAGAAAACAAGTTATTGAGAGTTTAAGAGAATTTAAGAGAAAGTAGAGAAAGTTGGACCTTCTTGAAGATCTTGAGCTTGATCTTGAATATTGGAGAGGAGCTCTTGCACTTGGATGATGATGGAGAGTGGATAATTCACCAAGTTTGATGAAAAGGATGATGAAAAGTGGAAGTAAAAAGGGGATTTGGATGTTGAAATCAAGCTGCATTCGAGAGAGGTTTCTGGGATTCGTTGAGAGAGGTTTTTATCAGATCTGGGCTCCCCTTGAAAATGATGTGAAGGCCTCCTTTTATAGGCCCAGGTGAGTGCCGATCGGCATAGACCTGTTCCTGCCTATCGGCAGGTGCCGATAGGCAGGGTCTGGAACCTGCCATTTGGCAGTGCGCTTTAGGCTTTTTTGGAAAATCGACCGCCGAGGGAAAATCGTTGGTCAGAATCGCGCACGGGGCATACCGTTGGAAAGGTAATTCAGAGATCTTCGAAAGTCCTTTGGACCGCTCCCAGGTTCAGGAGTTGACTTTGGGTCAAATATGGCTCGGAAGCATTTTTCGGTCCATTGGATGAGGAATCGCTCGGACGCAAACGGATCGTTCGTCCGCATGGTAAGTCCTAATCGCGCACGGGGAGGACCGTTGGAAAGGTTAGGAGATGTACTTCGACATTCCAAAGAGTTTGACCCAATTTGGGGAGTTAACTTTGGTCAATCGGGCCCGGGAAGCATCCGGTGACCTCTCGGAGTCAAACGGATCGTTCGTCTGCATGGAAAGTCGGAATCACGCACGGGATGGACCGTTGGAAAGGGTATTCAGTGCCCTTCGAATATTCATTCAGACTCGGTTGAGCTGAAGAGTTGACTTAGGTCAAATAGAGCCCGGGAGCGCCCGGTGGCCTCTAGGTCAGGTTTCAGACGCAAACGGATCGTTCGTCCGCATGGTAAGTCGGAATCGCGCACGGGGTAGGCCGTTGGCAAGGGTATTCAGTGCCCTTCGAAGATTCATTTAGTCTCGGTCGAGACGAAGAGTTTGACTTTTGGGTTAAACTGATCCGAGGAGTGCCCGATGGCCTCTAGGTCAGTACTCGGGACATGACCTGGGTTTACGGTGATGAAGGGAGGTACTATGGACCTAAGGAGAGTTAGGGGGTAACAGAATGAGGTGTCTATAGATCCCCTCAACGGGTGAGTTTGGAACAAATGATGACCGTCGAATAGACACCACATGATGCTTTTGAGGGAGTATGATCGATTCAGAGGGTCGAGGCCGATTCTGCGGACCTAAGGAGTGTGCTGGGGTGAATGACGAACGAAGGTTTATGTCGATTCTAAGGACCTGAAGTAGTGTTGGGGAGGGTGATCAATTCTGCGGGTCAAGGCCAAATCTGCGGGCTTAAGTGATGAGGGTGACTGATTATGTGGGTCAAAGCCAATTCTGCGGGCTTAGGGTGAAGATTTAATAACCGAGGTCAATTCTGACCTAAGAGTGGTGACGGCCAAGGACCAAGGTCAATTCTGACCTAACTCAGGTGACGATCCAAGGCCGGGGCCAATTCTCATCCAAGAGTGGTGACGACCGAGGACCGAGGTCAATTCTGACCTAACTCAGGTGACGATCCAAGATCGGAGCCAATTCTGACCCAAGAGTGGTGACGACCGAGGACCGAGGTCAATTCTGACCTAACTCAGGTGACGATCCAAGACCGGGGCCACTTCTGCCCCAAGAGTGGTGACGACCGAGGACCGAGGTCAATTCTGACCTAACTCAGGTGACGATCCAAGATCGGGGCCAATTCTGACCCAAGAGTGGTGACGACCGAGGACCGAGGTCAATTCTGACCTAACTCAGGTGACGATCCAAGACCGGGGCCAATTCTGACCCAAGAGTGGTGACGATCGAGGACCGAGGTCAATTCTGACCTAACTCAGGTGACGATCCAAGATCGGGGCCAATTCTGACCCAAGAGTGGATAAAGATTGGATTTTGATTCTGCTGGAGAAAGAGCTTTGTGATTTTGATCTGAGCTGGGGAGCTGATAGCTAGGGAAGTTTTTAGGAGACCTCGCAGGGGGGAATAACCTATTTTGGGTGTGTAAGAGAATTCCGCTTGGGGAAGTGATCAGGTGATCCTTAGGGATCCTCCGGAGCTTTGCCGGGAGGAGTTTTCACTTGGTTTTTGAGGATTTCGATGGGGAAGAGGGGTTCCACTCGAGGGAACGCGAAGTTTTCTTGGTAAAAAGGCTTTAAATCCTTCCTGGGATTTTTGGGAATTTTTTGAGGTTTTCTGGTATTTTTTGGGAATTTCTGTACGAAATTTAAGGGGGGTGCCGATCGGCATAGTATGAAGGGTTCCATTCCGTAGTGGCACGAACTTTTGGGCTACCTCGGGAAGGCAAGGGGTCAGTTCCGATCGGTATGGTAGGGGGAGGTGCCGATCGACATGGCGCTTGGCATCCTATATAAAGGGGGCGAATCCCCTCATTTTTTCACAGCTTCTTTTGCTTTCTCTCTCTCTGCGATTCTTCTGCAAATCGTTCTATCATTTCGATCTTCAAGAAATGGTCGCTTTTGTGAGCACTGCGTGCCCACCGCGAGTGGTTGACCGTTGATGATTGGGCGAATGTGGAGTGGAGGGCTAAGGCGCCTTTTGCTTTGGGGAGTGAGAACTACTTTGATGCGTTTGAGCCTGTTGCGGATGAGCGAACCTTGTTGCGAGAGCCATCGCGTCATCGCTCTTCGAGAGTGGGTCCCGGTGGTTATGTAAGTAACCTGACCTTTGGCATTCTTCTCTTTTTGGTGTTTTTTCTTTCTTTCTTGACCTTTGATGAGACTTTTCTTTTTGCCAGTCTGATATCTCTTTGAAGAACCTACGTGCCTGTGGGACAACGGGGCTTAAGGATGTCTGGGAGCATCTCACCTGTGGTGCGATGGGTGGTCTCATCAGCGGGTTTTGAGCGGTTGGCATCAGTGCTGGATGAGACGCCTCGTTCGACAGAGGTCTTGTGCGCTTTGGGAGAGAGGTGGTGGGACACTACCCACACCTTTCATTTCGGCTTCGGGGAGATGACTGTGACTCCCATAGATGTGCAGCAGCTGCTGGGGCTGGATTGTGATGGAGAGCAGATAGAGGTGGATCGCTTTTTACGAGTGAGACCGTAGGCAGTGCGTGCGGTACTTGGTGATGTAGGGAGGATAGTTTCTGGGGATTCAATCCGGCTGTCCCTGCTGAAGGATGTTCTGCTGAGCAGGGGATTGATGTGGAGGACGAGATGCAAGTGAGGCAGATGGCCCTGTTATTCATTCTGCTGGTATTGGGAGGTTTCATGGTGGCGTCGAGTGACGACGTCGTTCATTTGTGGTTTCTGCCGTACTTGAGGATCTTTTCGAACGTCCCTTTCTATGATTGGGGGAGTCTGACCTTGGCGACCCTTTACTTTTCTCTGGATGCATTCAGCCGGTGCTGACGGCAGACTTTTACTGGGGCCATGTACCTTCTTGAGGTATTCTTTAGTTTGTGCATTTCTTTTCATGCATTCGCATTTTCCTTTCATGCACTCGCATTTTCCTTTCATGCATTCGCATTTTCCTTATGCATCTCTTTTTGCTTGTGAATTCAGACATGGTTCTATGAGGTGATTGGGTGCAATACCCTACTGATTGCTTTGAAGGACGACACTGTTGGGGACTTCTGTCGATTGTATCGATGGCGTAAGGCCAACCGGCAGTCGAAAGGATCTCTTTCCCTGGAGGCGGTGCGTCAGGTCTTGAATCACCTGACCAGTGGTAGGGTAAGACTCTTTCCATTTCAATCTTGGTTTTTGCTCCTTCTGATCTTGTATTGATTTATGCTCGCTCGGAGATTTTCAGGTGACCTTTTACCCCTGGGGGACAACCATTCAGGATGCGGGGGCGACCGGGGTGAACGCACGGATGAGGCATTTGCTGTCACATGAGTTCGGCCATTCCTGGTACCTCGGGGAGAGGGTGGTTCGTCAGATTGCCGAGGAGGAGGTGGTGGTGCCACCTGCGCAGCCTCCTACGTCTATGAGGCAGGAGCGACTGATGTCGGAGGATGAGAGGATCGCGACGATGATCGACGAGTCCTACTTGCTATACACTGATACGGCAGCACCGTATAACTATATGGATTTTGTGACGAGCTGGTTGATGGCACCTAGCATATATGATGCACTGTCCTTCCCTCCGACGGGTTCAAGTCGGGCGGTGGGGTCTTCCCACAACGGTGGTGGTCCGTCTGCATCTGCGGCGGCGGCGACCTCGGAGGTCCCTTTTGTACGGCTGCATGCCCCTTTATACAACATTCGGCGGGCTGATGGAGGGATGGTGCCTATGCTGCACCGTCCTCATGCGATGGATCCGGAGGAGTTGGGTTTGACAGAGGACGTCCTTCGACCTTCGGTATACTTTTCTATTCCTCTCTTTCTTTCTTTTCTGTTTTGGTCATTTCCGCTTTGATACTGATTTGGCCTTTCCTTGCAGCAAGTTCGCGTGTCGACCACTTAGCTAAGGGACATTATAGACTGGATATCTTCGGCGACCGCCCATATTCGGGACGCGGTTCCTGTTCCTTCTTGCTTGGTGCCGTCTGCTTCGTCCGGAGAGGACTCGGGCTCGGGTAGTGGTGGCGCATCGTCTCGCCGTAGGGGGAAGAGAGCACGCCACATGTGTGGAAGCTTTTGAGAGAGAGAGAGAGAAAGAATGTGGGTTCGGGCTGAGTCCCGTTGTTTTTGCCTTTTCTATTTATTTACTGCAAAGATAATGTAACACAGAAAACAGATATATGCAATGCAATATATTTTTTTGTTATCTTTTATTAATGATGAATGAATGCATGCACATGCGTTTTTTACTTTTCTGTTGAGATCGTAAAAAGGAATTTTTTTGAAGGAAAGTTTTTGATTAAAAAGGGGAAATTTAAGGGGATTTTGAAATTCTGTTGAGAATATCAATTTATTTTTATTGAGTTTTCTGATTTGACAAAAGAGGAAAAAAGGGAAATTTCTAAAAATGGGGGGGTTGTCGATCGACAAGCACCCTGACCTGCCTATCGACAGTTCAGTCGAGTCCCAACAATTCAAAGCTTTGAATGGTACCCTCTTCAGCCTTTGGTACCTTGTGGGGTAGGATTCCCTCCGATTTCTGCAGAGATTATGTCCCTTGTGAGGATTTTCAAGTATAAAAAGGGGTAAGGGTGGAGTGTTTTCATCACACCTTTGCATTCTTACCTACTTGCCCACTATCTCTTTGCCTTGCAAGATGGCTCTCCCTAGTAGCATTGAGTTTGCCAACTACCTCAAAGCCTTGGAAGCTATGTGCTCTTATAATGTCGACTACGATGCTTTCAACATGAGTCGAGTCTCCTTGTGGTGCAATTGTCCTATTGAGTGGAATATGCTGATGGCAGTGGTACAATTCTGGTACCTCGAAGACCATGTATTCCGCTTTGGGTTGGAAGAAGTTTGTCCTACCTACGAGGAATTTTCTGCCATACTGGGTGTAAATCCCAGTGTTGCTGCGGCTTTGCCCGAATTTTCCCGTTCTCCTAGGGATTTGTTGGTCGGGCTTCTTCATATTTCGCCTTTTGTGGCTAGATCATTGGTTCTTGGAGGAATGATCTCCCTCTCGGCGGTGCTGCAGTCCGTGCATTTGCGGGAAGTAGGTGATGCTGGCTGACGCGACTGAAAATGTGTCTCAGAAGTGTGTTCACTCTAGGCTCAAGTGTAAGCCCGTCGCTCAAGTAATAATCCCAGTAAGTCGGGTATCGATCCTCAGGGAAAAAGGACATAAGAGTTGTGATGACGGGAAGAGACGGAGAAATCCTAACTTTGACTCTAAAAAGGAAAGGAAAAATTAATTTGGTTTTGAGATTGATTACAGCTAAATGCGATAATGAAAATGAGAAACGATGCGACTAAATTAATCTAACGAAATGGAGAATGATTGATGATTTCAAAAAAAAAACTTTTTATTTTAAATGATGAGAGAAACAGGACGGGAATACAATCCCCCAACCCTAGTGTAGTGCGGTGATAATATTAATCGTAAATTTATCTGATTGATCTGACCCGGAATTTAGTACTCCCAAGCATTATGTATACGAGGTTCAAGCCCGCGTTATACCTAATCTGAGGATGAGTAAATCGGTATCGCGATAGTGACACTCAAATTGTACTCTAAATCATCACGAGTACCCAAAGGTAAACGAGATATAAATATCCACAATTATTATGTAACTATGAAATACGATCATAATCAATCACTAAATTCATCGGATTAATTTTATACACATGCACTAACACATTAGGTTGGGTTCATGCATCCCGGCCTTTTAAACCTAGCCGGACATATTAAACTGAAGGATGCATGAAATAATAACGTTGTATGCGAAAGAACTCATGATAACACTAGATCGAAATACGTGGCTAAGCATTATAAACGCAGAAATTTATTCAAATCACGCAGAAAAATTACCATGCAAGAATAATGATCATAAAAATAAAACTTAGATTACAACTTGAAAACAAACCCGGAAGTGTATTGATCTTGCAAGAATTAATTGAAGTTGTGTTCCTCGATGTTTTCCTCTCTTTTTCTCTATCAAAAACTACCTAAAACTATTCAGAACAGCTGTTCCTAAGTTACTACCTACGTATCCCACACTTCTTGGAGAGTTTTTACCTCAAAGGAAACCTTAGAGCCAATCAGAATGAAGGAGGAAAATTCGCGCATCAGGACCCCCGAACCGGTTCGCATATACCCCGAACCGGTTCGCGCCCGGGTTCGAGAATGTTTGCTGGTTTGGGGTGCTTTTTCTTTCATTCAACACTTAGAATTTTTCTTGTTTTCTTTCCTTTCTTCCTTGGATTTTTCTTCAACTTCAACTGGTCATAACTCATCAACCGTAGCTCGGATTTGGGTGCCGTTTCTTTCAGTGTTCTCGTTGTTCTGAGCTCTTCAACTTTATAGTTGACTCCTCCTTCGGGATCTGGCTGTAAAATTACCAAAATGCCCTTGAACTTGCCTTCTTAGCTTTTCTTTCATTGTCTCGCTTTCTCTTTTGCAATGCTTGCATAATTAACCTGTAAAACAAATAAGAGAAGCACAAAACACGAAATACTTGCCAGTGAAGGTTAGTAGCATAAATGTGCGTCAAATCCATATAGGTTACATCACTCGGGTTCACAAATACACTGAAATTAGGGGAATAAATATACAATATTTATGTCCAATCAAACCCCCCTAACTTAGAATTTTGCGCGTCCCGAGCAATGTAAAAGAATCCTAACAAGGCTTAACTCTTGAAAATCACATTTTATTTGGATAGAATACCTTTTTCGCAGGCAAGCGATTGCATTTAGCGCATGCAACAAGCCTTTAAACCCCTAGGTCACCCTAGTAGGACGAGTTGTGTCTCATGAGGGTTTGCAGAGAATATACCCACAAAATTCGACTCAAAGAAATTTCAAAATACGCAAAAATTGTGCAATTCAAACTTTTCCAGAAAATAGTCATCATCAAGTCATATTTACGAGTCTCAAACCTTAGTGCGTGTGTGCGAAGCCGGAAATATAACCGCCAATTTCCACCGATTGATCATTACGTTACTTATTCGAAAATTCGTTTTGATTTCAATTTCTCACGGAATGCTCTCACAATCGAATCTCTCGAATTATGGCTATTCTCTCGGTATGCGTGATATAACGAGTAAATATAATGGATGCAAAATCACGCATACAATTAGAAAGACGGAAATTTTATAGTGATAGGATCTCATCAATGGAGTACGGTTTTAAAAATGGGAACATTGCCTCTTTTTCGCGCATTCAATCTCTTTTAATATCTTTTGGTGTATTAGCTCTCCACGCGGTAACCAATTTCGCAATTTAAACTCGGTTAGGACTTTTTAGAGGTTTAAGGTATATTAGGTAACATGAAAAAGGTAGGGAAGGTTGGAATTGGAAAAGTCATTAATGATGTCCATTTGTGCTTTTTTCGGGCTATTGCTCATTTTTTTCTTCTTTTTTTTTCTATTTTTTTTTGTTTTTCACTTCTTTTCTTTTCTCACTACTTTTTGTTGAGCATATCTATTTTTTCTTGCCCCTTTTTGATGCACTTTCCGGACTTAAAATTCTGAATTTTCTCATTTTTCACAATTCCGGCTATTTTGGGTTTTTCGGGTTGTCAAACGAAAGGGAAAAAATATTCGGCTCAAATTTGGGTTACAAAAGGGACGATTTTTTTTTTCACAACTTTTTATGGCCACGATTTTTGGGTAACAAACGATGGCCTACTTCATTGTCCAAAATGTCAATTGCGTTACCCTATGCGTTTCGAGATTAAATTAAGTTTAGAGATCACTTTGGCACATTTTTCAAGGCAAGATTGCACACATTTTTCAAAACCGATCAAAATGAAAGGATTGAGATCCTTGACAACTTTTTAGGCACTGAAAAGAACTTTGAGTTAACAATTAACTCGGATTGATTTCAAAATTCGCAAAACGTGATAGACTCGAATCTCACCGGGTTCGTTAATCTCCACACTTATTCGTTAAGTCGTCAATTTTCGCTCAATTTCCATTTTTGGTCAATTTCGGCTTTGTGTATGTTGAATGTTTACAATTTGAGACTCCAATTCGACTTTTAATGATATTTTTGAAAATTTTGAATTCCAATTTTTATTTATTTTGAACAAAAATATTTTTGGATTTTTCCAAATTTTATGATTTTTTTTTTGGAAATTTTTGGGCATTTTGAAAATTTGTGAAGTTTTAGAAATACGCACTTGTGACCCCCCTAGCTTAGACTTTTGCATTGTCCTCATGCAAAAAAGACGAAAATCGGACTCAAGGCGAATGAAAAGTGCGGAAAAATAAAACAAACAAATATTAAAATGCAACAAGACACTATATGACACTCATGCATGACTAAAAAATACAACAACAATCACCCCATACGCGTTGGGGGTGCGACGACCTCTCATCTCTCCACAAACTCACCCGACCCCACTCACGTGGTTTGATGTTCTCCTCGTCTCTCCCGTCCTCGGATTATAAGCTAACAATCGGAACAAGTTGGGACCTCGCCCATAGATAAAGCATAGACCGGGAGACTCAGCGTGACTAATTGGAGAGGGATCCTCATGATGCTGACTCAAAGCGTGGTCTGCGTGCGCTGACTCGGAGGGAACACCTAGGTTTCTTTCAATTTTTAAGATGCATGGGTCAGGCTCTAAGTCGGATGGACCACAAATTTTCTCCTCACTTGCCTTTGGGACCTCTAGTGGTACAGGTGGATGGTCACAAAGAAGAAATTCATTGATTTTATCTTTCCATTCGCTTTCTTCTAGGTGCCTAAATGAATCCAATAGAGTTTGGACTTCGTCGTTAAGGCTCTCATCTAGGCTCTCATCCACCGGACCGAATTCTTTTTCAAATTCTTCCATGCTCATGTCCCCTAGATCTCTCCCCCGAGTAGTGCCTACGTCCTCTATTACTTGCTCGATCTCCAACTCCACCAGTTTTCTCTCTTCTAACCCCTCTCTCTCTCTCTCAATCGCGGTCACTACACACCTCTCCCCCACTTTTCTCTCATCGTCACAACTACCGCTATTACTTGATGAAAAAAGGTACACCCCTAACGGCTCTCTCTTGTGGGACCCCTCATTCTCATGGCTCGACACTAAAGAGGATCCTAAGGTGTTTCCACTATAGTTCTCCTCAAAGTATTCCTCAACGATCTCATCTATACAACTTACCGCGTGAAGATCATCTTCTTCCCCTGTCTGTTGGGTTATATGGAAGATGTTGGTCTCTAAAGTCATGTTCCCAAAAGTGAGTTGCATTCGCCCATTCCGAGTATTGATGATTGCGTTAGCCGTAGCTAAGAAAGGGCGCCCAAGGATGATGGGAACATGGTTGCTCGAGTTAAAGGAGGGCTCCATGTCCCAAATGACAAAGTCTATCGGGAAGTAGAAAGTGTCAACTTGGACGATCACGTCCTCGACTATGCCTCTTGGAATCTTCACGGTTCGATTCGCTAATTGAAGAGTGACCTTTGTGGGCTTGAGGTTGCCCAAGTCAAGTTGCCTATAGATTGAGTAAGGGAGGATATTGACACTTGCTCCCAAATCGAGTAAGGCTTTTTCGATTTTGTTTTCTCCAATGATGCAGGAAATGGTGGGTGCACCGGGATCTTTGAATTTAGGTGGGAGATCATTGAGTAGAATAGAGCTCACATTCTGTTCTAGAAAGACATTTTTCTTTACCTTCATCTTTCTCTTTACCGTCAATAAGTCTTTAATGACTTTTCCATAAGCTGGAATTTGCTTAATGGCATCGAGGAAAGGTAAATTCAGCTTAACTTGTTTTAGCACCTATAGAACGTCATCACGTGGGTTTTATTTATGGGAAGGAATTAGCCTTTGAGGAAACGGTGCCGCGGAGGGTGGTTTCACTACTACCTCGGCCTCACTAGCATCTTCTTTGTCACTCTCATTCAAGGGGACATCTTCGGACTCTTTCGTACCGGGCGAAATCTCCTTGTCTTTAAGTACGTCTCGTGGGGGAGGTGACAAGTCAAATACTCTCCCACTACGTAGAGTGGTAATTGCGCTACATTGCTCAGGATGGTCATGGGGTGTCGAGCTAACACTAGTTTGACCTTGGAGAGGTCTTTGGCCCTGAGCAGGAAACTTGCCCTTCTCTTGGACACTCAACGAGGATTGTATTTTTGACAGATTCACATTTATATCGCCAATCAGACGATCATATTTGGCATTGGTTGTGGTCTGGCTTGCGATGAATTGATCCATGGTATCCTCGAGAGTTCTCTGCTGTGGCGGGATATAATTTCCTTGAGGTGGTGGTGCTTGCGCATGTCCTTGCATGGGCGGGGATTGTTGAAAATGTTGTGGTGGAGGAGGGGCAACATGCGAAGGAGGGTTCATTGCGGCATGTTGTTGCCCATAGCTAAAATTAGGATGATTTTTCCATGAAGAGTTGTATGAATTCCCGTGTGGGGCACCGAAATTACCCTTAAAGCCTCATATACCACTAACCTGCTCCTGAAGCATTGCTTTGTAGGCGGGTATCGTCGGACATTCCTCAGTTGAATGTCCTGCCTCACAAATAGCACACACCTTCACAATAGGGTTTGGAATGGGTACAGCTGGTCCTTTTCCATATATCTCACATAGATCTCGAAATCCTTTCTCAAGAGTCTCCAATCGGCTATTCGTCATAGAATTCTTATCTACATGGAATAGGCCGGATGCTGACGGAGTGGTGGTCGCTTGTCTATTTCGATTTTGAGTGTTGGGATCAGAAGTGTCCCAGGATTGGGTAGTCTCGGCAACATACCTCAAGTGAAGCTCAGCATCCTTTGCATCTAAATCGATAAACGGACCACTTCCCATTGTTTCAACACGTTGTTTGGAGTTAAGATTCAACCCATTATAGATAAAAGAGATGACTTGCGCTGAATCAAATCCATGATGGGGGCATGAAGCAACTAACTCGTTGAAACGTTCATAACATCAATGGAATGACTCATTTTCAGCTTGTCTGAATGCTTGAATTTGAGCCTTTATGGAGATTGTTCGATGTGGTGGGAAGAATTTCTTGAGAAATTTCGACTGTAGCTCATTCCAGGATGGAATCGAGCTTGGAGGTAAAGATCATAGCCAGGCCTTAACTTTATCTTTGAGCGAGAAAGGGAAGAGTTTGAGGCGGATTACCTCTTGTGTGCAGGTTTGATCATTGAGAGTATCACACACGTCCTCAAATTCCCTAATATGGAGGTATGGCTTTTCAGAATCCATACCGTGGTAATGCGGTAACATTTGGATTATCCCATTTTTGAAATGAAATTGTCCAGCATTATATGGGAGTCTAATGCATCCCAGAGTGACAGTACGCTCGGGATATAAGAATTCTCTAATCGAACGGTATGGGGGCTCTTCCTTACCGACGGGTGCACTGCTGTGTTAAGACATCTCTCCCTCACTTACTGACTCGGTGTTCTCACTGGGTGTGCTCGAAGTGTGTCCTAAGAAGGGAAAATGAGTGTTATCGGAGACTGATTGCGACGGTGTGGGAGGTGGGATCCAAAACTGTGGGGCGTTTGGAGTGTGGGGACTATTAGGATTATACTCAACAAGTGGATTTTCGTGAATACTGGTTGGAGTATTATGGGGTGTGGGAGTGGTTTCAGAATTTTGCATTAAAGCTTAAGAGAGATGATGGTGAATTTTTTTGTGTTTTTTTTGTGCTTTTTTTTTTTTTTTATGTTTTTGGATTTTTGAAATTTTTGGTCAAAGCTTTGGATTGACTCAATCTAATCCTAAGTCTACCTAATTCCCCGGCAACGGCGCCAAAAACTTGACGTGACTGAAAATGTGTCTCAGAAGTGCGTTCACTCTAGGGTCAAGTGTAAGCCTGTCGCTCAAGTAATAATCCCAGTAAGTCGGGTATCGATCCTCAGGGAAAAAGGACAATAGAGTTGTGATGACGGGAAGAGACGGAGAAATCCTAACTTTGACTCTAAAAAGGAAAGGAAAAATTGATTTGGTTTTGAGATTGATTACAGCTAAATGCGATAATGAAAATGAGAAACGATGCAACTAAATTAATCTGACGAAATGGAGAATGATTGATGATTTCAAAAAAACTTTTTATTTTAAATGATGAGAGAAACAGGACGGGAATACAATCCCCCAAACCTAGTGTAGTGCGGTGATAATATTAATCGTAAATTTATCTGATTGATCTGACCCGAAATTTAGTACTCCCAAGCATTATGTATACGAGGTTCAAGCCCGCGTCATACCTAATCCGAGGATAAGTAAATCGGTATCGCGATAGTGACACTCAAATTGTACTCTAAATCATCACGAGTACCCAAAGGTAAACGAGATATAAAGATCCACAATTATTATGTAACTATGCAATACGATCATAATCAATCACTAAATTCATCAGATTAATTTTATACACATGCACTAACACATTAGGTTGGGTTCATGCATCCCGGCCTTTTAAACCTAGCCGAACATATTAAACTGAAGGATGCATGAAATAATAACGTTGCATGCGAAAGAACTCATGATAACACTAGATCAAAATACGTGGCTAAGCATTATAAACGAAGAAATTTATTCAAATCACGCAGAAAAATTACCATGCAAGAATAATGATCATAAAAATAAAACTTAGATTACAACTTGAAAACAAACCCGGAAGTGTATTGATCTTGCAGCAATTAATTGAAGTTGTGTTCCTCGAAGTTTTCCTCTCTTTTTCTCTATCAAAAACTACCTAAAACTATTCAGAACGACTGTTCCTAAGTTACTACCTACGTATCCCACACTTCTTGGAGAGTTTTTACCTCAAAGGAAACCTTAGAGCCAATCAGAATGAAGGAGGAAAATTCGCGCATCAGGACCCCCGAACCGGTTCGCATATACCCCGAATCGGTTCGCCCACCAAACCGGTTCGCGCCCGGGTTCGAGAATGTTTGCTGGTTTGGGGTGCTTTTTCTTTCATTCAACACTTAGAATTTTTCTTGTTTTCTTTCCTTTCTTCCTTGGATTTTTCTTCAACTTCAACTGGTCATAACTCATCAACCGTAGCTCGAATTTGGGTGCCGTTTCTTTCAGTGTTCTCGTTGTTCCGAGCTCTTCAACTTTCTAGTTGACTCCTCCTTCGGGATCTGGCTGCAAAATTACCAAAATGCCCTTGAACTTTCCTTCTTAGCTTTTCTTTCACTGTCTTGCTTTCTCTTTTGCAATGCTTGCATAATTAACCTGTAAAACAAATAAGAGAAGCACAAAACACGAAATACTTGCCAGCGAAGGTTAGTAGCATAAATGTGCGTCAAATCCATATAGGTTACATCACTCAGGTTCACAAATACACTGAAATTAGGGGAATAAATATACAATATTTATGTCCAATCACTGGCTATGCTGGAGCCGTTGTTCTGGATGTGGTTTCAAAATTGCTGTTGGTGACTGGGGAAGTGCAAGTGGACCCACAACTTGCAGCCATTACTTCATGGATGTCATACCGTCACAATCCCGCGACGGTGATATTGGCGGAGACTCTGAATGGCCTGAATGCCTGGAGAGAAGGCCGTTTTGACTTTTTGAGGGGTAGCCCTGTGATGCTGTTCATGTGGTTATCTGAAAGATTCCATTTGTCGACTCCTCAAGAATATCCCTTGTCGGCCGTGCCCAACTTCTTTTCGCGCTACTTCATCCGCGTTGGCCTATATGTTGAGAATTGGGAGAATTGGTTTGTGGAGCATGGGGCTTGTGGTCTGTATTGGTCAGTGCCTTGGTGGGGACAGTTGCAGCCTGTTCTGGGGCTAGGAGACTATTCATATGTGCGATTGGTTGTTCTCAGACATAACTCTTTTTATTTCCCTTGGTGGCTTTTGCGCCAATTCGGCTGGGCGCAGGTCGTGCCCCCTCGGACCTCAAACTTCTTTCTGGTAAAAGATTTGACTGAGCGCCTGCGTCTGTTTCTTGGGTCTCTGTGGGAAAATTGAAGTCCGTCGACCCGTCCCTCTCAGTTTGTCGGGAAAGTTTGGCATGTCCCCAAAGATTATATGAAGTGGTTGTGGAGGAAAGTAGTCAGCAAGATATTTGCAGTAGAGACTGGACAAAGATGGTTTGTTTTATCTAACACCATGGAAGGGGGTGTTGTGGTCTTTTCGAAGATGGTTAAGGCTCATTGATCCATGGAATGTTTACGACACTCTATTCAAGCAGGGGAAACTCGGGGACCTTAGGATGTAGATGATGAGGGTACAGGCTCCTCTGGTAGCTGTGGGTAGGACTCTTGGAGAGTTTATTTGTGTGATAGGGAATGTATGTGGAGATTTTATTTGTCTTATTATGGTAGTGGGCAGGGGAGTTATCCGTTCCTTTTTCTTATGTAATCCGTACTGAAATTCTTATTAATGAAATAAACAAGTTTCTGATCACCCAGTTGTGCCTTTCGATGAATTTTGTATTTTGAATTATATATACTGATCGCTAAGGCATACATAATCCTTTTGTTCAAATATTTTTAGAATGAACCGTCATACTCGGAGGTAAGAAAAGAATAGTATTTTGTGAAAAAGAAAGGGGCCGCACTCATATGAGGTGCATGAGCTACCTACGTAGCTCTGGGGTTTTTTGAAAATATTTTAAAATAGTTTTTGTAGAGGATCAGGCCCACGTAGTTCTGGGTAGAGGGAAATGAAGAGTTTTTTTTAAAATAGAAGGGGGATGAGAAGAGTCGTAGCGCGCCGAGATTTCGGACTAGGGGTAGAATTTCTTGAGACGGTCCAGGTTGACTGGACGAGCCATCTCCTCCCCATCTAGGTCAGTGAGCATGGCGGCACCGCCGGTTAAGATTTTCTTCACAATGTAGGGGCCGCTCCAATTAGGCTTGAATTTCCCTCTGGGGTCCCAGATGGGTTCTATTATCTCTTTGAGGGCTAAATCTCCCTCCCGGACACTGCG
Organism: Sambucus nigra; assembly: GCA_949130495.1. NCBI lineage: Eukaryota > Viridiplantae > Streptophyta > Magnoliopsida > Dipsacales > Adoxaceae > Sambucus > Sambucus nigra. Next base: position 327,699,374 of record OX422217.1, on the reverse strand, counting down.
GTCCTTGACTTTCTTGTTGAATGATAGCTCTATTTGGCGATGGTACCCCTGTATGTGGTAAAGAGCTTTTAATCTTCTTTCATCTAGGAGGGCTAGCTCATCAAGACGGCTTTGACACCAGTCTTCTTCACTAACCTTGCTTTCGAGCATGACGCGTAGAGAGGGTATTTCCATCTCCAGAAGTAGAACTGCTTCCATGCCGTAGACCAGGGAGTAAGGGGTAGCCCTAGTAGAGGTTCGATAACCCCTTCCATCGAAATTCCTCTTGAGTAGAGCTTTATGACAGATAATGTACTGGGTGGCCAGTCTTCGGAGGGTCATTCTATCTTTCTTGTTGGAACCCTCGGGATACCTACCATGTTTAAGGAGGCACCAGATATCATAGTACCAACAATCGGCTAGTTCGGGATCTTCAGTGGAGACAAGCTCAATATGATAGCAATAGGTTGGTTTGTCTTGCTTTTGAACTAGGAAGGGGGTCATTATTATTCCTTCGGGCATATCGACCATGGAGGCCAAGGTGGCGAGAGCATTAACTAAGTTATTCTTTTCTCGGGGTAGGTAATGGAAGGTGATATCTCAGAATTGGGAGGCTAACTCTTCTAATTGGGCATGAAAGGGTTGTAGCTTTTCGTCCTTGACTTTCCACTTTCTTAGCACTTGACCGATGATAAGGGAAGAATCCCCGTAGACATCAAGGTATTGAATACCTTTCTTGAGAGCAACTTTAAGGCCCACTGTGCATGCCTCGTATTCCGTCATGTTGTTGGTGCAAGGGAAATCCAATTTAATGGCGATGGGAGTGTGGGAGTCATCTGGGGCGATCAGAAGTATCCCAATGCCATATCCCCTTTTGTTGGCAGCGCCATCAAAGAACATTTTCCATCGAAAGGGGTCTTGAGTGGTGCAGAGGATATTTTCATCTGGGAATTCGGAGATCCGAGCATCTTCTTCGTCTATAGGATAATCGGCGAGGTAGTCAGAGATGGATCTTCCTTTAATAACTTTTTGTGTGACGTACACGATATTGAACTCGGTTAGGAGCATCAACCATCGAGCCATTCGACTGGATAAGGCAGGTTTCTCAAGCAGATATTTGATGGGATCCATTCGGGATACAAGTTTAATGGGGAAGGCGAGCATATAGTGTCGTAACTTTTGGGTGACCCAGACAAGTGCGACACATGCTTTTTCCAAGGCAGTGTATTTGACCTCGTACCCGACCAATTTACGACTGGCATAATGGATGGCTCTTTCTTTACGGGAGTCCTCAAGGTATTGGGCTAGCAAAGCCCCAGATGTAGTGTCGGTTATGGTTAGGTATAGGAGTAAAGGGAGACCAGATTGTGGTGGCATGAGCACTGGAGGTTGGGTCAGGTATTGCTTGACTCAGTCAAAAGCTTCTTGGCAGGCCTCGTTCCAAACCTTGGTTGAATCCTTTCGGAGGAGATTAGAGATTGGTTCATAGATGGAGGCTAGCTGGCTGATGAACCGATTGATATATTGAAATTTCCCAAGAAAACCTCAGACTTCTTTCTTTGTTCGGGGTGGTGGCATCTCAAGTATGGCCTTCAGCTTTACAGGATCTGCTTCTATCCCCTTTTTGCTGAACATGAATCCCAAGAGTTTTTCCTTTGTAACGCCGAAGACACACTTCTGTGGATTAAGTCGCATATGATACCGACGTAGTCGTTCGAAGAACTTCTGGAGAGCGGGAACATGACCTTCTCTAGTTTTGGACTTGATAATCATATCATCCATCAGATCGTGCAGGATGGTTGTGGCAGCCCTTTGGTAGGTAGCCCTAGCATTCTTGAGACCAAATGGGATGACGGTGTAGCAAAAGGTTTCCCATGGGGTGATGAATGCGATTTTTTCTTGGTGGTCTGGGTGCATCTTGATTTGGTTCTATCCGGCAAACCCGTTGACAAATGACTTGAGAGCATGACTGGCTGTGTTGTCCCCGATCATGTCGATATTGGGTAGCGAATAATCATCCTTTGGAGAAGCTTTGTTTAAATCTCGGTAATCTACACACATTTGAACCTTCCCTCCTGATTTCGGCACAAGTACAATGTTGGCTAGCCATGTGGGATATTCGATCACCCGAATAAAACCCACGTTTAACTGTTTGACCACCTCTTCTTTGACCTTGATCGACCATTCGGTGCATAGTTTTCTCAATTTTTGTTTAACTGGCTTGTAATCTGGGAGAGTAGGGATCTCGTGCTGAGCTATTTCAGGATCGATGCCGGGCATATCATCATAGGACCATGCGAAGACATCTACGAACACTTTCAGCAATTCTTTGAGTTGTGCGCGCTCATACTTGTCAAGGGTGGAGCCTATCCTAATCTCGCGCATTTGGCTACTAAAATCGAGATTAATAACAACAGTCTCTTCTTCATTAACTTGAACGCGGTTATGTTATTTATTATTAACCTTATTTAGATCAGTTAAGAATTATTCATTTGCAAAATCATCATCATCATCAAAAGTTCGATTAGAATCTAAACAATTAATGTAAGGCACAATAAGATACTCAAAATCTTTATTTATTTCATTGATAGGAAAAACAACATTGAGAACCTCATCAAAAGAGGTCTCGATTACATTTGAGCAAGGATAGACAATAAAAGAAGAAATAGGGTAAACATTAGGGTTAGAGGAGATTTCAAGGGGTAGAACTGGTGCAGCATGCCAGTTGAGGAGAGGAGTATCAGCAGCTTTAATCAGACGGGATGGGTCCATTGATGTAGTGACCGAATGAACCATGCAGAGTGTCAGCCCCAATATCTGTAAGTTGAAGGAATCTTTGGAATCACTTTTCTCAGTCTCTTCAGTATCTTTGATGAGCAGTTGTACTTGGTGTGGGAAACTTTCGGCCCCTAGGTAGCTGTCTTGGAAAAAGATCTCCATTCCCGGCCTCATTTTCTTGTCTGCGTGGTCATACCATAGTTCTAGAAAACCGCAAAAGGGGAAGTCCTCGCCTTCTTTGATGAATCATCCATTTAAGGAGTCTCTTGAGATAGTTCGGATGCAGTCTAATCTTCTCTTTGGTCAAGACTGGGGGATTATTCTGAGCTCTTGTTCTTATGGTTGATACCCCAAGCCACAAGGAGGGAAAGCTCTTTAGTTCGATGGGCTCGAGTATCCCTTGCTGCCTTTGCCCTAGCTCCAGTCCGGGCATGAAGTGCATGTTTCTGAACATCTGAATCACATTGACATTTCCATAAGGGTCATATTCTGGACAAACCCTTTCTTTGAAATCGTCCCCTATCGGGAGTAGGAGTGGTTCAACTCAGAATCCTAATAGGAGCATATCATTTGACCCGTGCTGTATCTTGAGAATTGGACTGCTGGTGCTTGCACCCCCGACATTTTTGTCGTCGTCAAAAATGGTGATGACTCGCCCGTTGGCGAAGAACTTCAATTTCTGATGGAGTGAAGAAGACACTCCCTTGATATTTTGGAGCCAGGGTCGTCCGAGCAACAAGTTGAAACAAGCTGGGATGTCTATGACATGGAATTCAACGACAGGGTTTATAGGGCCAACCCCTATTGCAAGTTTTATGGACCCCATCACCTCACGACGGGTATTATCGTAGGCACGCACAATAGCGGAGGTTGGAGCGAGGTCGCTTTCTTTCAGGCCTAAACACTTAAAAGTTCTGAGAGGGCAAACGTTCAAGGAGGATCCGTTATCGACAAGGGAGAGTGGCACAGCCTTTCCCATAACTTCGATGGAGATATTGAGTGCATGATTGTGATTCGGCCCAATTCTGAGGATTTCTTCTTCAGAAAATGATAGCATTCGGGTAGAGGTCAAGGATCCGACCAGATTTACCGCTTCTTCTAGTGTGGTAGAGGGGGGAACTATGGGTCCAGTGAGTACTTTGATTAAAGAATTTCTGTGTAGCTGGGAAGACATGAAAAGTCCCCATAGAGTGATATTAGCTTGAGTTTTCTTCAGTTGATCGAGGATCTTGCTCTCCTTAATGGTCATTTCTGGCATAGGAAGGTTTTCAATGCCCTTCCTTTTGTCATTTGCTAGTAGTGAGCTTGGAACCTGGTAATGTCTCCCTGATCTGGTCATGTGATTTACTGAAGAAGGAAAAAACATGAATCCCGTTTCCTCGTCAATCTCAGGTTGTGTTGTGACCCTATTTATTTCTCCGAGGAGTTATTCAAATGATATCATCCCACATATATCGGCTACTGGGCCATCCCTTCCTGAAGCTTGTTCTTCACTCGAATCTTTGAATTCTCCCCCCCCATCCGGTGGAAACAATTCTGTCTTTCCATGTAAAGTCAATGCATTCCACAACTTCAACGGATTCTTCATACAGGTCCTCCCATTCTGTGGGGATATGTGTGATTGAAGGGACCAAGTGCCCTTGTAGCTTCAAAGTGCCAAGTAACCGGGTGATACTGCAATTGCTATTTTTTTGCCCGAATAATTCTGCCATAGTCTGGACAACATCATCTAGGCTAACTTCGTCGGTTGGTACCACCCACTTGTCTGAATCTCGGGCCCATTTTCGTGCCTCCAAGAACAGTGTGCTGAACTTCTGGCAATCGATGACCATCTGTGAGGGCAATTTCAGTCCGAACTCTAGGAGTTGGTTTAACACCTCTGACAATTCCATACTTCCATTTTCAGAACGGGTACGGACAACGTTGCATGCTCTGGTAAGGAGTGACAGTGCCTGATCAGGGAGGCTAGTAGGGTGTAGGAGGAAATATGGGCAAGTTTGAAGAGGTTTATGAGAGTATATGGGTGTGATCTGAATTGAGGGATCGAAATCTGGGTTTTCTTCTAAGAAGATGGAATTGACATGATTCAGAAGTGGATTGTGAGTTGTGTTTGGCTTAGGATTGGCTGGTGGGGCGATGGTACCCCGATCAATGAGATCTTGGATTATGTTTCGAAGGTGAAAGCATTGGTCGGTGGTATGGCCGGAAATTTGGTGGAAGGCGCAGTGAGCATCGGTCTTGAAGTTTCTTGGGAGTGGATTTGGCAATGGACGTGGATCCAAGGGTTTGATGAGGTTTCGGCTTAATAGGTCTTGGTAAACTTTGGAGAGGGGAGCATGGAGCTCAGTGTATTCCCTTCGGATGGGGGCAGGGCGGCTTTCTGGTGCCCATGATGTGGTTGGTTGAGAGATGTTGTTGATGGTCGAGATGGTAGCACTGGAAGGCTTATCATACTTTCTAGGGGTGAATTGTCCGGACACCTTCTTCGGTTCAACCTCTGTTTTAACGAGGCTTTCCTCGATTTCCACTCCAACCTCTCTGGGAGCTCGGAAGTGGGGATAGTGTTGTCCTCCCATCGTTGCTCGAACATGGGGCAAGAAGTTATTATTCACTATGTTGACATGTTCTTTTTCAGACGATCGATTAGTCATTGTAGCTGCTCGCTCCCTCCACCGGGTTATGAAGTTACTGATTGATTCTCCTGGATTCTGTTTGAGCAGCTCTAAATCACGACGGGTGACCTCAATCTCTTCGTTGTATTTGTACTGCGACATGAATTCTCGGGCTACATCCTCCCAACTACGAATTCTGGATTCTTCAAGAGATAAAAACCATCGGAGGGCACTATCCTTCAAAGTCTGTTGAAACAATTGGGCCATCACTTCTTCAGAATCCCCTAGTAGAGTCATTGAATGATGATAAGTGCGAAGATGAACAATTGGGAGTCCACTCCCTCCGAACTTCTCGATATTTGCCATCTTGAACTTCTCGGGTAACCTTTCTTTAGGATAAGGATACATGTGGGTGCAATCCATGTAATTCCCAGAGATCCTGACTTGGTCAAACTTCTTGGTGAGCATCTTGAGATCCTCTTTGACTTTATTCAAATCCTCCTCCTTTGGATCAACGACCACAAGTAGGGTAGCCATAGGCTGGGCAATGTTTGTCATTGGAAGCTGGGCAGGCGGAGGCCCATTGGCAGGAGGGGAACGCGGAGCGTGCTGATATTCTTTCGGAACCCAGATAGGCTCGGGTGGACCCATAACACGAGGGAACAGGGCCTCGGGCTCTTGAGGAATAGGAACCTGGTTTCGTTTCATCTCTAGGACCTCAGTTTGGAGGTTGTCAATCTTGGACACAAGCTGAGCTAGGACTGTCGTCAGATCCGGCTGTATGACTGGTGCTTGATATGTATTCTCCATGGAAGATGGATGGATTCCGGACTTGAAAGAAGTAGTAGAAGAATGGATGAAATTCTGGGTTGATTTGACTGAAGATCGAAGCCAATAGGGAGCCAGGCCAAGGGCTTGCGATCGACTTGAGAAGGCGTAGGATGAGATTTATTTTTGATAAAAAAGGAAGAACTATTTTTGGATTTTTGATAAAGAAGGGAGAAATGTTTTTGGAGATGGAACTCACCATGATTATTATGTTTTTATTTGTATTTAACTTCTCCTAAATGCAATGCCGGACGGGACCCGAGCCTGGAAAAGTGGGGGTCTTAATATATGCAAAGCTACAATTTGAACTTGTAACCAGACTCACGGACAGGGCCCCGTTTTAAAAATGCGTGAAAATTGGGCGGCAGATCGACCCGAAATTTCGGTAGAGTTTCGGGTTGAAACCGGCAATCTAAAGTGCGTGTCCTAGGTCTGACACCTATATGCGGGTATGAAGTTGGTTGGGTGAATCGACATGGGTTCCCCCCTTTGGCGTGACTTCCACGATATACGTCTTGCTCTTGCGGGCAATCGGTACGTGTGGACGATCCATTTGATATACCTGAGTGTACGTGAATTGCCTCACCATATACCTCGTGGGAACGGTATGCATGAGAGTGAATTCGACATACTCGATGTACGTGAACGAATTCCCTGCGATATACCTCCCGTCATGACTTCGGTCAAGCGGTACGATGCGGGGGAACCGTTTGATATACGTCGAAGGTACTTGTCCAATGGAAGGTGAGACTCATATCACTTAGGCTAACTGCAACCTGCCGGACCAGCGCCCATCACGAAGTGACCCTCTAGTTAATGGGTAAAATTTAGTCAATATCAACGATCTTTGGTGATGTCGTGTGAATCATGCATGATTCTCTTATTAGTATCTTATGATGAGAATGCCTTTCTTGATTATGCCAAACAGGGAGCAAAGTATAAGTACCCCAAAAGGTACACCAAGTATGGATCAGTGATGCGTGCAACATGGGGATATACATGTGATCCTAGGTGCACGTGGTGTGAATTGTACATGGATAATTTTATACAAGTATGTGAACATAAGCATAAGCATGGGATACATATGAGAAAGGGGAACATGCAGATATGGAGGGAAACATAAACAAATATAGCATCCATGCAAATAGAGTCAAGCCAACAAACAAAAACACATATCCCCAGCGGAGTCGTCACTGTGGCCATCCCCGATCCTCGTCGTGCGGGCGGGCGTGCCGAGGAAAGGATCCTTCGGGTCCCGCGCGGTCGGCGTCGTTTGAGTGTGGTGCAAAAATGTAGAGAGATTCAGAGTCGACAGTATTTTTTACTCAAAACAGACAAAAGAAAAAGGGGAAGCCACCCCGATGGATGGCATCCAAAGACATACCGGTGCGTGCGAAACCAAGACGATTTGAGAAGGGTTAGGAGGCTTAGTTACGAAATGGAAAGGTGTTAGGCACCCATTTCGCCCTTTCGGTCTCTCATGAATATTTGCTATTTTCCTTTTGCTTCCCCCCGTGATATGTGTGCATGTGTATATATATAGAATGGAGGTAGGAATCCTCGACTTGTATCATGGGAAAGATAAAGCGAGTCGTCCGTAGGAAGGTATAAGAATAATATTAGAAAAGTAAGATTTAAGCGATTACCCCTACGTTGATCGTTATAATGGTATGATAACGCATATGGATCAATACGTTACTAAAGGCAACTATATATAATATAGGAAGATTGGATTTAGAGAAGATATAAAATGAGAGAAAAAGTGGAAAAAAGGACTCGAGTCTCGGGTTTTACCCCAAGACGCCTACGTAGCCTATAAAGGCATCAAAGTCCACGTAGTTCGCATACAAAATGAGGGTGTGGTTTATCCCATAAATCCAAATGGGGATCTCTTATTTGTGAGAGTGTGTGTGTGTAGAAAAAGTGTTTTAGTTGTGAGGAATGTGTGCAAAAAGTATGAGAATCCCTATATGGAATTTATGAGCAAACCCTCTTTTTCTTATTTTTTGGGTTTTATTTATATGAAAATAGGATATGTGCAATAATAATAGATAAAAAAGTATATTAGGATGTGTTAGATGAGATAATAAAAGCGCTAAGTAAGAAAACAAGTTATTGAGAGTTTAAGAGAATTTAAGAGAAAGTAGAGAAAGTTGGACCTTCTTGAAGATCTTGAGCTTGATCTTGAATGTTGGAGAGATGCCCTTGCACTTGGATGATGATGGAGAGTGGCTAATTCACCAAGTTTGATGAAAAGGATGATGAAAAGTGGAAGTAAAAAGGGGATTTGGATGTTGAAATCACGCTGCCTTCGAGAGAGGTTTTTGGGATTCGTTGAGAGAGGTTTTTATCAGATCTGGGCTCCCCTTCCAAATAAGGTGAAGGCCTCCTTTTATAGGCCCAGGTGAGTGCCGATCGGCATAGACCTGTTCCTGCCTATCGGCAGGTGCCGATAGGTAGGGTCTGGAACCTGCCATTTGGCAGTGCGCTTTAGGCTTTTTTGGAAAATCGTCCGCCGAGGGAAAACCATTGGTCAGAATCGCGCACGGGGCATACAGTTGGAAAGGTAATTCAGAGATCTTCGAAAGTATTTTGGACCGCTCCCGGGTTCGGGAGTTGACTTTTTGTCAAATATGGCTCGGAAGCATTTGTCGGTCCATTGGATGGGGAATCGCTTGGACGCAAACGGATCGTTCATCCGCATGGTAAGTCTGAATCGTGCACGGGGTAGACCGTTGGAAAGGTTAGAAGATGTAATTCGATATTCCAAAGAGTTTGACCCGATTTGGGGAGTTTACTTTGGTCAACCGGGACCGGGAAGTATCCGGTTACCTCCCGGAGTCAAACGGATCGTTCGTCCGCATGGAAAGTCAAAATCGGGCACGGGACAGACCGTTGGAAAGGGTATTCAGTGCCCTTCGAAGATTCATTCAGCCTCGGTTGAGCTGAAGAGTTGACTTAGGTCAAATAGAGCCCGGGAGTACCCGGTGGCCTCTAGGTCAGGTTTCGGACGCAAACGGATCGTTCATCCTCATGGTAAGTCAGAATCCCGCACGGGGTGGACCATTGGCTAGGGTATTCAGTGCCCTTCGAATATTCATTCAGTCTCGGTCGAGACGAAGAGTTTGACTTTTGGGTCAAACTGAGCCGGGGAGTGCCCGATGGCCTCCAGGTCAGTACTCGGGACATGACCTGGGTTTACGGTGATGAAGGGAGGTACTAGTGACCTAAGGAGAGTTAGGGGGTAACAGAATGAGGTGTCTACACTTACTTTTGCCTATAGACTTTAGTTACAAGTCTTTATTTATATTTATCAATTGATCCATCGGCGTTCAATTTCTTTTTGAAGATTCGTTTGTAACCTAACGGTTTTGAACCTGGTGGAAGATCCACTAGTTCCCATGTTTGATTTTGCAAAATGGAATCAATTTTGCTATTAATTTCTTATTTCCAATTAGAAGCATTGGGTGAGGATATCGCTTCTTTATACGATTGAGGTTCATTTTCTAGGAAATATGTTAGAAAATTCGGATCGAAGGAAGTCTAGGTCTTTGCCCTTTTACTACGTCTTGGTTCATTCTCCATTGATTCAATAGGTTGATGAGTATTATTTGTAGTAGCTCGATTTGTCCTTTTAGAAGGACCATATTCTCGGATAATGTTATATGGAAATTCATTTTCAAAAAATGAGGCATCCCTCGATTCAATAATCGTATTTACATGAATATCCGCAATCTCAGATTTACAAACTAAGAAATAATATGCACTGCCATTCATAGCATAATCGATGAACACACAGTCAACGGTCTTTGGTCCTATTTTTACCTTTTTAGGTTTAGGAACCACCACACTCGTAAATATTTATAGCAAGGTATTTGACCTTTTCATAACTCATAAGGCGTCTTGTGAATTTTCTTGTGTGTGACTTTGCTAAGAATATAATTAGAAGATAATAAGGCTTCTCTTCACAATTTCTTGGGAGCTCCTGAACTTATTAACATAGAGTTCATCATCTCCTTCAATGTTCGGTTTTTGCATTTAGCAATACCATTTGACTGAGGAGAATAAGGAACAGTGGTTTGATGAATAATTCCATGTTCGGAATAAAATTCCTCAAAAGGAGATTCATATTCACCTCCTCTATCACTCCTAATAACCTTTATCTTTTTGCTTAATTAATTCTCAACTTCATTCTTGTATTGTTTAAATGCATCAATCACGTCATCTTTACCATGTAGTAAATATGAATAGCAATATTTTGTGCAATTGTAAAAAAAAAGTAATAAAATACTTTTTTTCACTTCTAGTTTGTACAAATTTTAAATCACAAATATCTGTGTGAATTAAATCTAGTGGTTCAGTGATCCTTTCAATATAATGAAAATGCAATCTTGCTAATTTTGATTCCACACAAATATCACATTTATGATTTTTATCAATATTAAATTTTGGCAAAAATTCCAAGTTAATTAATCTACTCAAAGTTTGAAAATTAATACGTCCTAATCTATCATGCCAAATATCAGATGACTCAATCAAGTAAGTAGAACTAGAAATTGCGTTCATTGGGGGTGCCTTTGGCATCAATATCATTATATTCATTTTAAAGAGCGCCTCAGACAAGTAGCCCTTTCCCACATACACATCATTTTTGGACAACACAAACTTATCAGAAACAAACACAAGTTTAAACCCATTCTTGCTTAAAAGCAATATGGAAATCAGATTTTTACGGATGTCAGGCACGTGCAACACATTATTAAGAGTAAGCTACTTTCCTGAAGTCATCTTGAAAATAATATTTCCTTGTCCCATGACTTTAGAACTCAAAAAGTTTTCCATAAAGAGGGTCTCCTCATTTTTCAAAGCCTTATAAGTTGTAAACATTCATTTATTTGCACAAATGTGGCGTGTAGTGTCCACCCACCATTCCTCGTTATTTCCTACCAGATTTCATTAAGAGATAACAACAGAAAGATTTATGTCTGCGATACCATCGAAAATAATCTCACCCTCTGTCACATTTGCTTGAGCCTTGGTCTTTTTTGCGTTCTTTGGTTTGCGACACTTGCTTGAGTGGTGTCCTGGCTTGCCGTAGTTGTAGCATTTGCATATGAACTTCTTTCTTTCCTTATATGTGCCTTCCCCATCACGCTTATGTTTGTATTTAGGATCTTCAACCACATGAGCCTTGGACTCCATGATATTCTTTCCACTTTTCTTTTGAGATTCGCGATTGTCTTCTTCAATCCGCATATTTACTACCAATTCTTCGACATTCATCTTCTTGCGTTTGTGCTTGAGATAATTTTTGAACAAGTTCCAAGATGGAGGCAACTTTTCAATTATCGCCTCCACTTGGAAAGTGTCGCTGATCGACATTCCTTCAGCGTGAATGTCATGAAGAATAACCTGAAGTTCTTGAACTTGTGCAATAATTGACTTGGAGTCAACCATTTTGAAGTCTAGAAAACGGCTCACAATGAATTTCTTCATACCCGTATCTTTTTAGTTTTGTACTTCTTCTCCAAATAATTCCACAATTCCTTAGCGATTGTCATAGTCTTGTATACATGGTATAGCGTCTTGTCCAAGTACGTCAGGATATAGTTTCATCACAGAAAGTCAGAATGTGTCCATGCTTCAACGACAATAACTTTTTCAGTTTCATCTCCTTCTTGCAAAGGGGGATAATCCTCATACACAAAAATTGCCAATTCAAAGGTTGTGAGATAAAAGTACATCTGTCCTTACCAGCGTTTGAAATCGACTCAGTTAAATTTTTTCGGTTTCTCCCCAATTGGCATATTCATGGGGGAAACAATAATAGTATGAGTCACATTCACGGTCAGTGGGACTGTGTTTGTACTTTGTGATTCGATTTCTCTTACAAAAACATAATTTTTATTAATAATGAAATTCATTTCCAGCTTCTTCTTCCCTTTCCCATCGACCTTTCTACCTTTATGAAATGACCTAAGTGTGAAACGAGTTGAAGTAAAACACAAATCTTCTTAAGGTGTTCTAATTATGACAATGTCTGCACCTAAAGGATTATGGGTCTATAGGGCGCTTGCCTTGTTACTTCGTAAGTCTAAAACAAAACTCCTTCAAGTGTCCTTCCTTGTTACAATAGGAACACATGAAGATCACCTTCCCTTGGCTTCCTTCTGGTATTGAATTTGTTGAAGATTGACCAATGGGAGATAGAAAAATGGATTGGGATGATATGAAAGCTTGGTTAGACATAGAACCATCACTTTCAAAACCAAGTTCTTGTTTATTCGAAGTGGACAACTTGGCACCAAAAAGAATCTTATCCAACTTTTGAAACCTACCATCCATATTCATCTTGAAAGTGGTCACATATAGTATCTTGGTCTCAAGTAAAGAAATTTCATTCTCTAGGAGTATTCTTCAGGTTTCACTCTCATATAGGTACATCGTAAGGAAGTCAATCTCCAAGTGAAGAAAGTCAATGGAACTTTCTTCAAAATGTCGTTCACTTCTAAGCACGCGTGGAGTAATAAAATCACTCACACTACTCTCATTCACCATAACTATTTGGTTTTCAAAGGATTCCCAAGTAGAGGGAGTTTCTCTCTGTGCATGCTTGCCTGGGAGATGCTATTTTTTGTTTAATATTATTTCAGGTTTAACATTTAAATTCTGACTCCATTACATGTTCAGACTCGACTATTGATGCGTCGTTGATCTATTAGATTTTGTACATTACCTTACTACTACTATCACTATATGGTTAGTGATGTGTGAGTAATGTAGGGGTAATAAGATCATTTTGGGTTTTAGGAATTTTTCCAATTAATAGACAAAGGGGGAGATTGAAAATGTAAAATATGTATTGTTATATAAATTAGATATATTCCCGTATCAAAACATTGAGTCAATAAAGTAAAATAAACTTGATTCATATTGAGTGAGATGCGGTCTAGACTATGTTGGATGTGTCTAGAAGATTAATATTGAAGATCAAACACCGCCACTCAAATTTAAGAATTCCTAGCCACATATTCAATTGGAGATTGAAGATGTACCATTTTACTTAATTGTGGTATTACATGGCTAACCATACGTGCACATTTGTTATAAAATAATTTTTCAAATTGCACTTGTTTTCAAATTGTGTGAGTTTTTTTTAAGTAAAAAGGGATTCAAGTGACTTTTCTAAAAATCTCAAAGATTTTAAAATGTTCAAAAATATTTTTGGAGAGTGGATAAAGTTTCACTTTTGGTATAAAACTCTTCCGAATGGTTTTTGAATAGGATCATTTGCACGACTGCCTTTATAGCCATGCACATGGATCTGTCCACATAGATACTTTTTGAGTCCATGCGTATGGCCAATGATCAAAGCCACTACTGGACTTCACCATGTGAACGGTTGAATCTAACCGTGCACAGAGATATGTCAGATTTAAAAAATTATTTATAAATAGACGACCTCCTTTCTTATTTGAGACATATCTGAATGCCTCATTGTAAAACATTTCATTGAGAAATATTTTGAGGTGGAGAGCATTATTTTTTGCCTCTAAACCATTTTCACTCGCTCCCTTCTTTTTTTGTGAGTATTAGACCATTACTTTTGATCTAATGACTTTGTGAGTGGATTTTTTGTGAGATGGATCATATCACACACTAGCATTTGTAATTAAAAACATTTGAGTGTTGAGTTTCTACGATCAATTACTCCGTTATTCAAAATTAGAGATGCTTTAGTTCATTGGAGAAATTGATACAATATATGATTCCAAGAAGAAGATTGGGGTTTCTCATTCATTTAATGGAGCTAGAAGTGGATTTCTATTCATCTATGGGGAAATTTCGAAGTTCATAGATAAGTAATCATGAGTGCATGGGTGAGAGGTAACTTCTTTCTTTGTATAAAACTCTTTTTCAATTAAGAATAGAAATTGGAGTGCGTTAGAGGTAGTTTAACCCTAAGGGGTGGGGTTTTCCTCCTAAATATGTCTTATGGAATATTTGTGATTGTTATTCTTTCAATTGCATACTTTTATCACACACTACACATGGATCACATTTAGATCTATTTTAATTAGTAAAATTGTAATTGGGTTATATTTTCTAGTTATTCCTTTTAGATACACCTAATTAATATTGTTGTGTGGTTTGTATGAGACACATTCTATCTCACTTAATTAATTAATGTGTTAAGTTAATTGGATTTGAAAGAAAAATAAGTTGAAATAGACAATTGTTCTTAAGTTTTCTTCAAACTTATTCGCCCCCTCTATGTTTGTTATTGATGTTTACTTAGTTCACAAAACACACTTTTTGAATTGGTATCACTGGATATTATACCCATTCTTAGTCAGCATAAGTTTTCCATGATCTGTTCTCCCAGTTCAAGAAAGTTCGTAACCAATTGAGGGAACCCATTAAATAAGGCCCATGAAAGTAGACGACCAGTTCAGAGTGATCAAAGTGCTGCTCGACCCAAATCATGGTTCAATTTACACACGAGTATTCAGATACACTAGAACACTTACGGATATAGTCAGATCAGTTACCAATAATCTCGGAAGAGATATGCAAGTACTCCTTGATATATTCATCTATTAATTGAGTCCTTGTACAACTTAATCTGTACTTTGATACACCTATAAATTGCATACCCTGACCCGGGGCAAAGAGATATAACAAATATAATCGAGAGACACTATAATAAATAGAAACCTCTCTGTAGATGTAGGTAAGTTGTCGAACCACATATATCGTTGTTATGTGTGATCTTTACTTTCTGTCTTTGTGATTGATTTCATGGATCTCTTTATTGTGATATATATGTTATACTCACAATTAACGCCGTTTATGGGAAGCAATTTTTATTCCTGCGAAAATATTCACAAATAGAAACCCGTGATGTCTCACCATATCAACAATATTCCTCAAGTTGGCGATGTGTAGGAAGGACCAGTTCCTCCTAGGGTCAGGTTGAATATTTGCCAACATACAAACCCCAGGTTTTACCAGGAAAGGAAACCTTCTAAAAAAAGCTAGGGATCGCCTAGATCTCTAGGTTGGCCAACTCTTATGGGGCTAGGCTTCGTAAACAAGAGGAGGCTACACTCCTCAAAGTAAAATATAATTCTTGCCTCTAAAGGCGACTTGAAAGAATGGAGAGAGATATCCAAAGGGGCACCGAGAAGTGTCGTGACAGGACTCTTAGTCCTCAAGCGAGTAACACTCGCAACCGAGGGAGGATCTCTAGGCATGACCAGGAAGGAACTAAATGTGGCAGATCAAAGAATGGTTGATAAGAGCGTGGCCAACTAGATAGACACCACAGGAGCAACGATCAAAAAAACAAAGACATTAGAATTATGGTCCGTGGGGAGATGAACCAACATCCAGCCCATCGTGGAGCCAGGTCCACCAGAGAGCTAACTAGGAGGGCTCTTAATACTATGATGAAATCCCTTTTTTCAAGGGCAATCGAAGAAGAGGAGTCCCCAAAGAAGTTTTTTGTTCCCAGGTTCAAGATCTAAGACGGAAAGACATACCTTATAGACCAGGTTTGATAATACAGACAATCAATGACCTCATGGAGTCACAATGATGCATTGATATGTCGAATTTTTCCTTCTAGCCTATATGATGTAGCATAAAAGTTGTTTGAGAGGCTGCCTCATAAGTTAATCAGAAACTTTAAGGCTCTAGAAGAGGCCTTTACTGGTCGCTTTATAATCGAAAACTCCCACCCTAAATGGATGGATGCACTGCTTACTATGAAGAAAAAGCCATATGAGAGCCTTCAGGATTATGCCAAAAGGTATTAGGAAGTCTTCAACGAGATCGAGGATGGTCAGAGCAAGTTTTCTTAGCATCCTTTGAAATCGGTTTGCCAACCAAATTTTTTCTACACCAGTCCCTAACTAAGAAGGAAACCAGTGCCATTGACGACCTTATGGCTCGTGTTGAGGAATATGCCAAGGTGGAAGATGCTGTTCACTATAATATAGGGGATAACGGTTGAGCAAAGGAGAATAAGGGAACAAATAAGAGTGATACTCCAAAGAAGGGAAACAATAATGGGGGGAAAGAACGGCTCCAAGAATGGTAACAAGGTCGATCCCTCCAAAGCGTTCCAGGCTATTAACACCGTCTGCAAGGAACCCATTTTCAAAATCTTGAGCAAGATCAAAGACGAGCCATTCATTAAGCGGCAAAAAAAAATGGGTGGCGACCCAACAAAAAGAAATAATGCATTGAGATACACATTCCACAAGGAGGGCGATTATAAAACCAAAAATTACAAGGCTCTGAAGTCACACTTGGAGTAGCTGGCCCAAGAAGGGAACCTTAATGAGTACATAAAAAAGAAAGCAGATAAGGTCGCAACAAAAAGCGACCAAAAGCGAGACAACGTCCTTGACGATGACACGAGACATGAGTTCAAAGTAATCCAAGGGGCATCTGATCTTAAGCAAATCCAAGGAAATGTTGTTCGGATGGAACTTAAGAAGGTGACTGCCGTTATGGAGGCTTTTTAGATTGACCCTGCTAAAACCCAGACTGGTAAATGTCAGTGACCAAAAGATGTTGACTAAACCAAGCATATCATTTTTATAGAGGAAGATTTGTTTAGGGTCAAAACAACACATCTTGATGCATTGTTAATTACCCTTCGAATTGAAAATTAGGACGTTGACAAACTACTCGTCGACCAAGGGAGATCGTCAAAAGTAATGTACATAGAGTTGTCCCACAAGCTGAAACTGAACATCGCCGACCTCAAGGAAGCTACAGTTCCACGGGTGGCTTTGCAGGAAAGATCATTATACCGATGGGAAAGATAGTCCTGCCAGTTAGAACAAGCAACATCTCGAAGATAATTGAGTTCCTAGTAGTGGACATTGAGTCCCCATATCACTCCATTATAGGAAGAGGTTGGCTTCATGCTATGAAGGTCATACCATCCACTTACCATCAAAAGTTGAAGTGCATTACTAATCGAGGATTGGTCAAAATCTGTAGAGATCAAGCCACAACTAGAAAGTGCTTTATCGCAGCCATTCACCCTAAGAAGGGAAATAAGGAGGAGGTAAATGATGCTCAGAAGGAAGCCCAAGAGGGGGCTGTACCCTTTAAATAGTAACTATGGTATGACCGACCAGGAGTGGAGGATGCCATTGTCCACCCCTCCGACAGGGTCGTTGAAAACTTAGAGGAATTTTGGGTCGATGATAGTTTGCTAGAGTGGAAGTTTTTGATCAGAGCCACACTCGTCGATCAACAGAAGAAATAGTTGATTGCATTTCTAAACTACAATCTAGATGTTTTTGCTTGGGAACCTTATGAATTACCAGGGATAGATCCCAACATAGCCTTCCATCGCATGCACGTCAATCTGGCCTTCAAACTGATCACTCAAAAGGCTCGTTGAACAGCCCCCAGGAAGGCTAAAGCGATGGAAAACAAAGTAGGGAAGCTACTGGATGAAATATCCACAAGGGAAGTTCAGTTCCCCAAATGGTTGTCCAACCCAGTGGTGGTGTGCAGGAGCAACGATAGTTAGAGGGTCTGTATTGATTTCACAGATCTCAATAGGGCATGCCCCAAAGATTGCTTCCCGCTTCCAAAAATAGACCAACTGGTTGATGATATAGAAATGCACAAAAAGATAAGTTTCCTGGATGCCTACTCTGGATACCATCAGATTCATCCGTTCGAACCTGATCAAGAAAAAACGTTTTTTTATAACCTTGTTGGGTTGTATTGCTTCAAAGTTATGCTGTTCTATTTGAAGAATGCAGGGGCAACCTATCAAAGGTTGGTCACCAAGATATTCAAAAAATAGATGGGAGACATGATGGAGGTTTACATCAATGATATGCTAGTCAAAAGCAAGAATATGGGCGTCCAGCTCACAAACATAACTAGAACCTTTTAGATCCGTAGGAAGTATAAGATGAAGCTTAATGCGAGTAAATGTTCATTCAGTATCTAGTCAGGAAATTTCTTAAGCTATCTAGTCAGTAAAAGAGGAATTGAGGCCAATCCAGATTAAATCAATGCTATCACTAGATTCCACCCTCCTCTGACATTGTGAGATGTTCAAAAGCTGATTGGTATGCTCGCGGCGCTGAATCACTTCATCTCCAAGTCCTCGGAATGCTGTCGAACATTGGTTTAGTTCCTAAATAAGGACAAAGGTCTCATATGGAATGATGACTATTCGTGAGCATTGGAGGGAATCAAATCCTACCTTAGCAAGCCACCACTGCCGGTGATTCCAAATGATGGATACCCATTGTATATTTACCTTAAAGTATTAGACCACGCTGTAAGCTCTGCTATGGTATGTTAAAAGTAAGGAGGTCGGCACCTAGTTTATTACGCTATCAAGACACTTCTGGATGCAGAGCAACGATACCTACCTCTGAAGAAACTAGCCTATGCACTGGTAGTCGCCTCAAGGAAGATGAAGAATTACTTTGAAGCCCATTTAATTACCATAATCACTTCCTACCCCCTCAAAGATGTTCTGCAGAACGTTAACCTCTCCGAACGACTTTCAAAGTTGTTGGTCGAGCTTGGGAGATTCGATGTCCACTTTCAACCGAGAACGATGATTAAGGGACAAGTCTTAGTAGACTTTATTCGTGAATTCACAAGAGACCAGCCAATTGACCAATTGGAAACAGAGCAGTCAATAAATGAGTAAGCACAATCTAAGGACTGGACCCTATACATTGATGAAGCCTCTAATTCTAAGGGGCAAGAGTAGGGATCGTTATCATCACTCCAGAAGATACTGTGATTGAAAAAGGATTCAGATTGGGATTTGAGGCCTCTAATAACAAAGTTAAGTATGAAGCATTGATCTTTACCTTGCACAAAGCCCAACTGCTGGGGGCAAAACGTCTTCACATATTCGGTAACTCCAAACTGATCTCCAAGAAGGTGAGCGGGGACTTCAACGCCAAGGATGATAGGATGGTAGCCTAACTTGTTGTGGTAATAGGACTTATGTTAGAATTTGAGAAAGTAGATATTCAATAGTTCCCCCCGGGGCACAACAGTCACGCTAATGCCCTAGTGCCCTGAGTTTAGTAATTAACTCCGACCTAAAGAGAACTATCCATATAGAGTTCCTCAAGAAGCTAAGTATTGATTAGACAGTCGTAGCCAAGAAATTTCTGCTCACAGATAGGGCCCCTAATTAGATGGATCCCATCGTCAATTATTTATGGAGTGACATATTACCCAATGACAGAGGGTCGGCCCATCAGGTAAGGGTCAAGGCTTCCCGTAGTTTTATCTCCCCAAAAGGGAAGCTTTATAAGAAGTCATTCACAGGTCCTTATCTCCAGTGCAACCACCCACACGACACTGATAAAGTACTTATCAAACTTCATGAGGACATTTGTGGGAGTCATGCAAGAGGCAGATCTTTGGCCTTCTGAGAAATTAAGGAGGGTTACTGGTGGCCTCATATGCAAAAGGACGCAGGTACTTACCTTCGTAAGTGTGAAAAATGTCAGAAGCATTCTCCTAAGATCCACCAGTCCTCCAGGGACCTGAAATCACTAACAAGCCCATGGTCGTTTGCACAATGAGGACTAGACATAGTGGGACCACTACCTACCGTATCTAGAAACTGAAAGTATATGCTAGTAGGCACAAATTACTTCACCAAATGGGTAGTGGCAGAACCACTATCGAACATTTGCGATTCGGATATTATCAGGTTCATCAGGTGAAACATCATAACACGCCTTGGGGTACTAAGGACTATCATCACCAATAATGGAACGCAATTTGAAAGTAATTTCTTCCAAGGTTTTTATGATGAACATGGTATCAGGCACCACTTTAGTTTTGTAGCATACCCCCAAAGTAATGAACATGTAGAAGATTCCAACAAAACCATGCTTTATGGACTGAAAAAATGACTAGAAAGAGCAAAGAGTGCCTGGGTAGATGAACTCCCTCATGTTTATTGGGCTAACCATACCACCCCGAGAAGACCAACTAGGGAAACACCATTCGCACTCACATATGGAATATAAGCTATCATTCCACTAGAGGTAGGTATCCCCACCATGAGAACCACCTTGGTCGACCAAGGCCTTAATGGTGATGCCTTACGCACTGATATTGACTTGGCAGACGAGCGAAGAGCGCTGGAAATGATCAAATTAGCTTTCTACTAACAACAATTGGCCAGGCAGTACAACAAAAAAGTCAACCAGAGGAAGTTTATGATAGTAGACTATGTCCTAAGAAAAGTCATTGGTAGTGCTGTAAGACCATCAGATGGAAAACTGGGACCAAATTAGGAAGAACCCTTCAAAGCAATCAGGGGCGACCTTCAAGAAGCATATCACTTGGAAACATTGGAGGCCAGGGAGTGTAACACCCCGTAATTTTTAATAATTTTTATATTGGGATTAATATAATTATAATGGAAAATTAATCCGGATTAAAATAAATATTAATTATCGTGATAAGGGTTGATATTTATTTTTATGAAGAATATTGAGTATTACTTAATAAAATAGGCAGAAAAGTGTACTCATTGGTTTGGTTTGGGTCCCGGGGTATTTTTAGGCCAAATCGATACCACAGAATGGTATTTTGGTCTTTTGAAATTTTAAGAAAAAGAGACCTACAAATTTAAAATGTGTATATCAGTTTATGTGTTGGGGAAGTTAGGGTTAATAGTTACGAAACCTAAGAGATACCATATGAAGAGGAAGGACAGGAGTTCGAAAGATTTCCCACCATTTTGCACCACCACTGCCACTGGAGTGTAGATAGAGTGAAAAGAAAACCATCCACACCATAATTCTACAGAAAATCAGACTTGCTGAACCAAAGATAAGTTTTTATCCTGCATGTTTTTGAAAAGTTATAATACCCATGTAGTGTAGGGTTTTATATATGTTGATTTAAATGGGTTCTTGGAATTTAAATGATTAGAACACATGATTTGGGGTAGGATTTTCATATAGAATAAATCCTTTCATGTAAACAATTCGAAACTAGTTTATATATGAAGAAGAGCAAGAAATAATTCTAGGTATTTTGATAAGAATATACATGAAGAACATAAAATATAGGGTTTTGAGGAATTAGTGGTTTAATCTGTTCTTGGATGGACTTCGTATAGTTTTGATGTGTTATTAATGTTAGAAATCATACCTAAACATATATTAGATGTTTGCTTATGTTGGGTAAGAATTCCAGAAGGTTTCATGAAGGTTTGGGGTATTAATAATGGAGAAAACGAGTTTGGGACGAAGCTATCAGAAATCATTTAGATCGTTTGAACGAGATCTGATGTCGTTTGAACGAGATTAGTATGTTATTCTAATGACCTTAGGTTTTGATAATGAGATAGATCTCTGTGTTACGAACGCGTGGCCGCCCGTTTCTTATTTTTCTTATTTTTTTTGAATTAGTTATGAATTTTCAATGGAAGGGTGTCCGAGATCAAAATTTTTAGTCAGATATTAAATCAGGGTATAGAATGGTTTATGAACTATACGGGAAAACTTTGGTATTATGATTTCAACTCTATAGGGACTTAGAGAAGATCAGGGGCCATACGGTTAAGGTCCGAGTAAATCTCAATGAGGGTAAAATGGCACTACACCAAAACTACCGGGACCGTGACAACTCTAACTTGTCAAGGTCAATGATCGTGACAAGTATGGGGGTGGAAACTTTTATTATCACGGTCATTGATCATGAAAAGTTTGTTAGAATTGCCACGGTCCTATCATGGTCTTTGACATTAACAATATTTGTTACGATTAAAGACCGTGATAAACTTTAAAAAAATTTCATGGTCAAAGACTGTGACAAGTTTTATTTGTCATGGACTTGTCACGATCAATGATCATGACAAATCTGGGAAGAATTTAAAAAAAATCTGCTGGGCAGTTTGGCCACTGCCACTGCCTAGCAGTATATTTATACCTGTTATAGCAAAATTATACATGTTCAAACAACATATATCCAAATAAAATATAAATAATGCACTAATTCATTGCATATATATATATATATATATATATATATATATATCCATATCCAAATAAAATAAAAATACAATCCATATCCAAACTAAAATGTAACAAATCAAAACAATTCAAATATAATCGAAGTGTCCAAATAAAAATAGATACAAATAATGACACATCATATTGTCTGGGATAGGTTCGAGGAGGAAGGAAGGACACAGGATATACGCATCGAGACACCCCTCAATATGCGTCACGCTGCATTGTTCGCACAACCACAATGCGAAGTTCTCATTTTTGGGTATCACATGTGTGACGAGTAGCACCTTGACCTCGATGTTTTGAAGGGTACGTCCATAAACCGGCATACTCGTGATGGTATTTGGGTCCCTTAACTCCCTCGCTATCCGCTGGCCTTCATATATGTCGCATAAAATCACGCTCGGCCAACTAATTTTTGACATAGGCCGCTGGACGGGAGCCAAGTAGGGGACTGGATCATCAAGCGACAAGTCCACGCGTATCGGTGATGAAGAAGCGATGTCCATGTCCTCATCATCATCCTCGTCCTTGTCCTCCTCCACCTCCAGAACCTTCTCCTTGCGCTTGCCCTTTCCTCCCAACTGACGCTTCATGAATGCGTACATATATAGGACCGTCGACTCCAACCTTGATAGCTTTGCATCATGCGTGTCCACAAGACGAACCAACCCGGTGTTGCTGGTCTCCATTCCGGTGATCCTAGATTTTCCCACCCACGATCTCACCCCTAGTCCTCCCCTTGCGATCAGCACCAAGCACTTGGATGAGTGCGTCTGTGGACAAAGATGCCTTGTCAACATCACACTGCCATTCATGCACTTCCTTAAGATTTTCCTGAAACGAAAAAAGCACACGATTAGTTAAATAAGTAGATAAAAAAATTATAACGTAATTCACAAAAATTAAACTGTCGGATTACTTAGAATTGTGGCCGCGATGCGCGGGGACACCTCATTATCCTTGCCCTTCTTCGTACGAATTGTCACATAGGCAACGAGCCTATGTGGCCTACCCCCAGGGCCACTCCCCGTCCCCTGAAATAAAATAATACAAAATTAGTAAGTAACGCAAAGTAAAATAATGCAGAATAACATATTTCTATAATTATAGAAAAATAAAAACTTACCATCATATGCTCCACCTCGGTGTAAAACGTCCGGCTGGAGTAGTGCACGTCTATCTTTTTTGCTCGATTTTCCATTCCCAATTGACGAGATGCCAATTGTCGCTCCTCAATCTTATTGTCAATGAACTTTTGCCAATGCGCCAATGCAATAGGCTCCTTCGGCGGGACAGACTCACGCATTCTGATAATGGAGTCTCGGGTCTTCCTAAAGTACCGGGCCCATAAATTCTTCTTCCATGTCTTGTGTTTCTCTATCAACTGCTCCAACACAGAATCGCAGAGTTATAGGGCAGGCTGAATTGTTCCTGTCAAACAAATACAAAACAAAAATAATGTAAGTGTTAGTTGCGAATACATATAAATATAAATTGAAATTGAAATTGAAAAATAAATACATTACCTGTAGTGATGCCCAAATAGCTAACTTGAGCTCATTTGGCACCTCCCTCCAACTGGTGTACCCCAAGACGATAATCGTCTTCACCAGCTCGAGGGATCTAGTCAATAATCCCGTCTTGTTCTCAACGACCATTCCCAATTTGCCCCATTTGGGGATCCTAGGGGCCGAGGAGCCCTCGTCGCCTCCACTATCGTTGAGTCCTAAAGAAGACATCATCATTATCATCATCATCACCCTTGCCTTAATCCCAGAAGGAATCATTTTTTGTAATAATTATTGTTATTAGTACAAATCCAAATGAATTAGAAGAATACAAACACACCTACACACACACACACACACAAATGAATTAGAAGCGTATATTTGTGGATTAGTATAAACAAAACTTTGATTTATACTATGTTTCATTTAATTATGTCCTATTTATATTCGATTTTTAAATTTCAAATTCAAATTCAATTTATAATATTAATTTCTATTTTCTCCATCTCCTCTAAAGGGTGAGTGGTTCTATCCCATTAAAGACCTCATATTGCTATAATATACTTAACAACTCATGCATATTGTTACGGTTTGAGAAAAAATCGACAGAATATCCCCATAGTTCTCCAAGTACACGATGTAGATTCGCAAGTGTGAGTATTATTTCAATTTATCAATTGAAATAACACTCACACTTGCCAATATAGTATGTACCCAGAGAACATTAGGATACGATTGCAGAATTTTCTCCAAAAGTAACAAGTTTAATCCACTAAGAATATTATTATACAGAAATTATGCAGTCCCAAACTGTCCAAACGGGACAATTTGAGAGATCTCATTACAGGGGTAATGACTCTCGAACGGGTCTAAGGGCTATTAAATGCGTAGGCATAAGAACTAAAAGGCTAGTATCTATGCACACTATATGTAATTTCAAGTATGTTTCATTTAATTATTGTATACACCACATTCTAGGACCCCCTAAGTCTCTCCTTAGACCCCTAACACTTCCCCTTTCCACTGCGAACCTAGGTCGCATTATGAGTACCTATCTAGAGTCCATCGGGTGCCCTTGGGCCCCATTTGACTCTAGTTAACTCTATAGTCAGAGTGAAATCTCTTTAAATCTTCGAAGGGCACTGAAACCCCTTTACAACGGATCATCCTGTGCGGGAAATAGCATAACCGTTCAGATGAACGATCAGTTTTCCCTCGAAAATTTATCTGAAGGCCATCGGGTTCTCCCGGACTTCGTTTAACCAAAGTAAACTCTTCAGCTTGAATGAGACTGAACGAATCTTCGAAAGTCACTGAATACCCTTTCTAACGATTCGCCCCGTGTGCGATTTTGACCTACGGTACGGACGAACGATTCGTTTTACTCCGAGAGGTCACCGGATTCTTTCGAGCTCTATTTGACCAAGGTCAACTTTCCAAACCAAGTGAAACTCTTTGGAATGTCTAAGTACATCTCCTAACCTTTCCAATGGTCCGTCATGTGCGCGATTCTGGCGTACCATACGGACGAACGATCCGTTTCCGTCTGACGGTCTCCCGTTCAAAAGACCGATGTGCGCTTCCGAGCCACATTTGACCCAAAGTCAACTCCCAGACCCAGGAGAGATCCAAATGACTCTCAAAGTTTTATGATATACTTTCCAACGGTATGCCCCGTGTGCGATTCGGATCAATGGTTTGTTCACTACAATCAATTTTCCAGAAAAGTATGCACGAGACTGCCAATTGGCAGGTCTTGAACCCTACCTGTCGGTACAGCGTCAAGGGTGACCTGTCGATAGGCACACCCTGGGGTAGGCTATTCGACACCCACCTTCTGCCATATAAAAAGGGGCCATGATCTCACTCCCAGAAAGGCAGTAAATCCATCAGCATTAGTGATCTCAACAACATTCTCTCGAAATCAGTGAAGTTTCATATGAGAAGTTCCATTGAAGCCTAAATACCCATCCTTTTCACACCCAATTTGAAAAATATCCTTCTCTCTCATTAACATTCATCAACATTCAAAGGAGTTCATCCAAGATCCACGCTCAAGCTCCAAGGGAGGTCCAATTCCTCCCCTCTCTCTTTTAAATATCTTGTTTTCGCATAAGTTACATTAGATTCATAATCTAATTTTCACTTTAGTTCATACATATTAACATCTACGCTTTTATTAGTATATTTCACATACTTTATTTTTCATAAAAAAACCCAAAACAAATAAATGAGGGTTGCACTCATAAATTCCGAACGGAATTATCCACCACACTTTCTCCAAAACCAAAAACACATTTTCTACATGTATACACATAATAGAGTTCCGTTCAAATCTATGGGATAAACCCCACTCCGATCCTACATTCGAACTATGTAGAGTTTGATGCCTCTATAGGCTACGTAGGTGTCCCGAATTACAATCCGAGACTCGAGTCCAATTTTCCAATTTTCCAACTTCTCTTATTTTCCAAATTTCTCAAAATCCCTCATTTTCATATTTTCATATATATATATATATATATATATATGATATGCTTCTTCGCGTCTCATCCCAAATATATTATTGTTTTCCAATAACGATCAATATCGCGATGAACACTCATATTCTATCTTCTACATTTATTATTATTTTGGGAATATTCCAGTGGATGACCTCACCCTATCTTTTCCATTGTATGGTTCGAACGATTCCAATCCCTATTATATAAACACATACACACACTTAACGGGGATATAGGAAAATATTAACATTTTCCCATGAGATACCGAAAGGGAGGGATGGGTGCCAAACACCTTTCCATTCCATAACTTAGCCCCCGAACCTCCAATCTATTGGTTTCGTATGCATCAGTTTGTCCTTGATGCTTCTCTCTCGAAGTGGAAACATGTTCTTTTCTTGTTTTGAGCAAAAATAGGCTGGCAAGTCCATCTCTTTACATTCACCCCACACCGACGATGACCGAAGCACCTTTCGAAGAGAAGGGTGTGAGACCACGACGCAGATCTTTCTTGAGGGATCCTCCTCCTTCCTCTCAGAACGAACGTTGTGCCGCCCAGGATAGCCACAATTATCATAAATGAAACATACTATATATATGAATTAATAATACATTGTTCGTGACACAAATTAATTTTAGAAAAAAGTTGAAAAATCCCCCCCTCATTTGGACAATAATCTAGTGGTCATGCCACTTCCAAAATTAACCAACCTAACATCGGTCCACTATAATCCAACAACAACAGCAACAACAAACCAACAAATGTGTATCCGGTACTCCTTCTAATTCATCTACTAAATTAATTCATTTAATCATGTCTTATAAATATATCATCATTAAAGCTATACAATTAAAGTTACAATTAAAGCTATATTTTATTAGTCAATTAGTCCATTTCAACTGTCACTGTGTAATATTAATGTTTAACAACTTAATTCTGAATTCCAAAACAACAACATCTAATATATACAATTACTAAAAACCCTAAACATCAATTCAAACTAACTGCTTACTAATTCAAAACCGAAAATTAATAAGGGGAGTCTAAAGGCTCCTAACTCATTTATATCCAATTAAAGTCATAATTAAATTAACAATAATAATTATAAGTCCCAATTCCAATTCCTATTATGACTAGTCTGTGAGAAAAATCTCAAATTGAACTTTAAACCTCTTAAACATAGGGAGAATCATCATTTATACATTTACATATGAAACCAAAAATGGGGAGAATCTAAAGGGTTAATTACTTATAATTATGTATTAGCCAAAAATATTTGGGTATTTATACTTAAGGGTACAACATATATTTTGGTATTTACACATTAATTTCAAGTCCTAAACTAAACATTAATTTCAAGTCCCCAATCAACATTAACAATTAATTTCAAGTCCTAAACTAAACATTAATTTCAAGTCCTAAATCAACATTAACAATTAATTTCAAGTCCTAAACTAAACATTAATTTCAAGTCCTAAATCAACAATTAATTTTAAGTCCTAAACATTAACAATTAATTTCAACACACACACACCCTCCCCCCCTCACCCCCCTTCCCCACCACTCCCCCTTCGCCCCCCCCCCCCACAGACACACGTACACACACACATACCTTCAAACAAACACACACACACACACAAACACACAAACACAACACTCACTCACTCACCCACCTGCACACACACACACACACACACCCCACCCCCTGCCCCGCCCCACCCCTTGCCCCCTCCCCTCCCCCACCACACACACACTTACACACGCACATACACACACACACACACCCCCCTGTACACGCGCGCACACACACCACACATATACACACACACACATGTACACAAACATACGCACATATAAACAGACATATACACAAAGGAAAGAGAAAGAGAGGAAAAAAGTAACCTGAAAATCGCATAGAGAGAGAGAGAAACAGCTTAGATAGAGAAAAAAAGAGGGAAGTGAAAAAGGCGGGAAAAAATAAGAGGGAATGATTTTTTTACTGACTAAGTTATCACAGACCTGTCACGGTCTTTGACCGTGACAACTTTATAAGCTTGTCATGATCATTAGCCGTGACAAGCATTTGTCACGGACTTGTCACGGTCAATGTTCGTAACAGAAAAACATTTTTTTTTGTCACGGTCATTGACCGTGACAAGGGTGGCCGACTGAAAGGTGACAATTTGGCCTTTTTGGTGTAGTATGGTGTATAAGACCTTAGGTAGTTAACCGATTGTTTTGCCTATCGGGAACCTATGATTGGAGGTTATGGGGAGAGTTAATGGTAACCTAAGATTAATACTAATATGTTAGTTATAGTTTAATGACTAAAATAACTTAAGTGACAGTTGTGAACCTTCAAGTAGTGAGTGAGACTCGAGAACGTATGATAAGAAGTGATATTGGTGTATCGATATTACGTTAGGTATTTGAAAGTTTTATACTAAGTACAGATTATACTTATGGGTTGTGTGTATAACTATACGAGTTATAGTTGTAGGTTGTGCATATACCTATACATATTATATTTATAGGTTGGGTGTATACCTATAAAGATTATATTTATAGATTGTGTGCATACCAATTTACGACATATGGATAGGTTGTGTGTATGCCTATTACGTAATCCTTGTATGTGAATATGTAAGGGAAAATTTCCAATCTAGCCAATTTATAGAATTGTCTTAATTCCGGACAAAATAATTTGAGTCATTGAATAGAGTATGAAGTGTATCCATCCAAGTCTATGGCGAGTTTTTGTTGAAGACATAGCGGCCCGATTTTTAAAGCTTCATCATTGTCGAGTTTCTTGTGCCTTGTTTCTGCATCATTAAGTTTAGAATTTTATTGTCTCCAAAAGATATGAATGCACTTTTATATATGTAGGAGACTTTGAATATTTTATGGGTGTAATTTTGTGTAAAATGACTTTTTATTTTTAGAAATTAATTTTAGAACTTTGTATAAAAGTTTTTGGACTTAAAATGAAAAACTGGAATATTGATGGAAAATCGGAGGCTTTGATACCATAAATAAAAGGTTCAATATAAACTGAATTATAACTGAAATATATTACAAGGGAATTGCCTCTTGAGTGCAAACTTTAAATCCTTGATTGAATTAGTTCCCGGCGTTATCTTATCAGCTGTAGGGGGTGAATCTACCACCATGGACATATAGTTCTTGAAGCTATCTTTTATTAGAGAAATGGTATTAGTAATATCAATACCGACCCAACATCTATAATAATAGATCCTTTCAAATAGAGTAACCTTAAGGTGATTAACTCTACATTGAATATCCCATCTGGAGATCCAGGAAATGCTAATTTCAGTAAAAAATAGTAAGGTATTAAGCCTTAATGGGACATCATTTTCCCTCTTAGTTTTGGATAAAATTGAGTCCAAGGTAGAAAAAGAATCAGAATAATGATTAAATATCTCATTCATGATATTTTGAAATTCAGACGGGACATTCTTAAGCCCAAAAGGCAAAATATTCCTTGACAATGGCCAAATGGAACCACAAAAGTAGTTTTGTATCTATCTTGTGGAGCTATTTGGATTTGCCAATATCCATATTTTAAATGAAATTTGGAAAATATGGTGGCAGAGTTAAGCCGATCAAGAAAATCCTTTTTATTAGGAATTAGATACCTTATCCACTGCAAAACATTGTTAAGGGGTTTGTAATTAATTACAAGTCTTGGAACACCTCGTTCCTTTTTAGCAGCCTTATTAATATAAAAAGCTGTACAAATCCAAGGAGAATAACTTTTAGTTATAATATTTTTATCCAAAAGACTCTGAATCTCATTCTTACAAAGGTCAAGAAAATCAGTTTTCATTTGACTGGGTCTAGCCTTGGTAGGGATGGATTTCTCATTAAAACCAGTTTCATAAGGAAGAGAAATAATATGTTTCTTCCTATCCCAAAAAGCATTAGGGATATCACTTCAAACTTCAATTATTAATTAATTTTTAACAACATTAATATTTTGCAGTATATTAGGTAGATCTGGTAAAATGTGACATGACACGATAACATAACACGACACGACACGACACGACCCGAAATTAACAGTTAATGGGTCAAGGCTTATTGGGTACGGGTCACTATCGAGTTAACACGATAGGCCCGTTAAATATAACGAATTAGGTTGGTTAAATTTGCTTCACCCGATAACAACCCGTTATGACCCAAATACTGTTCATGTCATACCGGGTCGTATGACTCGTTAGTAACCATTATGACCCGTTAAGATATTAGGGAAAAATAAAAATAATATTTTTAGTTTGAGAGGGCTAAATATGTAATTATGCAAAGCTAACGGGTCTTATTGGTACGTGTCTATTGGTTCATATCGGGTTAAACGGGTATAACAGGTTAAATGGGTTAAACCTGTTAAGACCCGAAAATGATTCTTAACCTTAACGGGTTAAACGGGTTCGTGTCGTGTAACCCGCTAGGAAAATGAATCGTGTACAAATATTGGATTCATGACCCGTTAAGCTAACGGGTCATTTTTGGGTGGAGCAAAATTCCACACGAATTTGTTAAGACCCGACACAAACATGACCTGAATCGACCTGTTGCCAGGTCTAATATTAGGTAAAACCACCTTCTGCTTAATAGTTAAAAAAGAGATTTCCTTTTGAAGAAAATTTAAATGGTTTTCTTTGAAAATAATATTATTTGTCAAAGAGTTAATCTTCTTAATCTCTGGTTGAGTGATAAATTCAAAAACAATCTTTTGATTTTGAATAGTGGTATATATTCCACTGGAGTTAATTTTATCCATAGGCATCAACAAAGATAAAAAGGAGTACCTAAAATTATCTGATGGGATACATCTCTAATAAGCAAGAAGGTATTGGCTAAACAGATTCCATTGTTACAAATGGCAACCTTAGTCAATTTATATTTAATTCCCATGCTATCACCACTGGCATTAAACAAGGACTGAGTTGTCTTCTCAAAGTATTAAGTGGGAACTAACCCTTCTTGAATACAATTCATATCAGCACCACTATCAACGAGGTCAATGATGTTACATAAAGTAAATTCATTGTTGATAACCAGGTTGACAGTAATGTTCCATTTTTGACTAGGTACATGATCAATAACACCTAAATAATCCACTGAATCTTCAAGATTTGAAGTTTCTGTATTAGAATGCTTTGAAGCATTCTTGAGATTATTAATCTCAATTTTCATGTTATTATGCTGATCCTTAAGGTATCTTAACTCACTTTTAAGATTGTTGACCTCATGTCTTAGGTCAGTAATGCTAGTGGGTTTATTAAATTCTTCACCCTTTTCTAAACGGTTGAGTATCTCCTTAAGGCTGTACTACTAAGTTTTAGAAAGGAAATCGGAAGAATTTGGAGCATTCTCCTTGACATAGCAAGACTCAATTAACTTGAGCTTAATGTCTGGGTCAGTAACTTGATTGATAACATCAATCATAGATTGTTGCTGACTGGTAAAAACATTAAGACTTAATCCATTCATTTGAATAATGGATTGGAGATGATTGCATCTTTTAGTTAATTGATTACACTGGCAATCTCCTTTTATCAGAGATGCCTGATTCACTAGAGCTTTGAATATAATAAAGCTCATCATTGCTCTCAGATGAGTCCTCTAGTTATTCAAAGGAGCTGGAATTAAGTAAAAGTTTGCATAATTGAGTCTTCAAATGGTCATCAATTTGAAGATTATTAATTTTAGTTTCAGTTTTTCATTTATTAACAAAGTGTCCGTATTTACCACATTTGAAACATTTAGGGTTAGATTTGTAGGTTTTTGTTTTTCCTAACAAATTTCTTTGTAGAATTATCACCTCGATTATGAGAAATGTTAGTATGTTTCTTCTTACATTTGTAAGAGGGTTTTTTAAGAACCTTCTTGTTCCTTTTGGAGACTTTACTAGCAGAAGCATCAAGAGTATTGTAAGCAAATTGATCACAAAACTCCCCTAACTCTTTCTTTCCAGAAAGATTTTGCTTCTTAAGATGCCTCTATATCTTAAGGTGATTATAGAGAGAAAGACCCTCTTGTATGACGACGCTGATTAATTGACCATAAGTATAATCATGGTAAGGGATATAGACGCTATCATTAGCTTCTCTTAATTTCTTTCTGACTTTCTCAACAAAGAAAGTAGTAAGGCCATCAATAAATTTGGCTTTCCAATGCTCATAGTTACCATCACCTCTCTGAGTAACCCTAGCAAGGAAGACATCCTTGTACCATCTAAATTGGCTTAGAGTAAGGCATTTTAGGTTTTGTAATAATTCTCTATTATGTTCCCGATTATAATAACCACTGCTAATAAAATGATGAATAATAGCAAGGATTAAGGTATAAACAACATCCTGGATTCCTTTGTCTTGCATATGTTCATCTTTGACAATTTTTACGGCATTAACAATTTTATGTCTTTGATTAGTCGTGAGGATATTATCCCACCAACCTCGAAGATTTCCAATAAATCCATCAATGATCATCTGACAAATACTTTGATTAGAACTATCATTCTGTTTACATATAGTGGAATACATGGACATCTGGTGTATCATCTCATAAATTCGAGCCTTCGATTTTCCATCAATATTCCAACCGTAAATGGATTTACCATGAAAGGTAGCCTGTGAGTTCATCTCAGTGTTTTCTTTGAAAAGAAGATACTGAGGAGTTGTTCTGCCATAGTAGTTTCTAACAGGACCAATATATCCAATATTATTACTATAAGTAATTTTATTGACTTGATTTTCAGAATTTTTGAAAGAACTTTTAAAATTATGAACTTCTTCCAAGGGTAAGTCTAATTCTGAATTAGAATCTAAGTGGGATAAGGTATTAAGTTTTAACCCTTTAAGATTATTCTCAATCTCTTTTAATTGGGAGATAAAATCAGTCTTATTACCCAATTTAAATCCTTTAACATCCATAGGGTGGAGGACTAAAGGTTGGTCAAGACTGAAGTCTTCAGGTTTCTTAATGGTAAGATGTGCCTGAAGGTTCTCAATCCTATTGAGTTGTTTTCCTATCGTGTTAAGGATAAGATTGGTATAATCACCTTGCTTATAAAGTGTATTTAACATAACCCTATGGGTGAGGAGTCTCTCTTCAGTTTCAAGGTTAAGGAAGGCATTGTCTTCTAACCTGGGCGAACTACCACTTTGGCTGGTGCTTCTAACATATAAGGAAAAGGGTCCAGTAGGAGGGTGAATAGCATATATAATCTGGTTATTCTAAGTATTCCATTTTATCAAATGTTTATCATCTATTTTAAGAACCTGTTTATCCTTAGTTTCAAGGAAAAAAGATGCTTATCTTTAGAAAACATTTGAGACCAAACAACAAAAGAAGTAACCTGCTGGTTATCTTCAACCCATTTATAATATTCAATTTTATAATTAGTTAATTCAATTTTTCTATATTTAGCAAAATACCAAGCACGAAACTTAGTGTAGCCTGGTTGGTAAAATTCAGCATTAGTTTCTTTCCTATTAATTGTAGACATCATTAAAAGGATAGGGTATTTAAGTCCGACGTTCATCTCAGAAGGCGTGGGATATTCTCTACGCTGAGAAGTATTCTTCTCATAAATACCATGGGGTGTTTTTTCATTGGTAAATATATAATGAAGGTTTATATCATCATGATATGGATGGTTCCTACGATTTTCTTCACAAATAGAATTTCGTGAAGTAGAAGGAGGATAGGTAACAAAAGGAGCTCTAGAATGTTGACCTCTAGAGGATTCACACCTATTAAATTTCTTGAAATTCAAGAAAACATCTCCATCTTTACCCTCAATGATATCCCAAATATCTTCATTTTGATGAGGTTGGGGAGGAACAACATTTTTTATAGCCCAAGTCTTTGGGAAATCAATTTCGTCCCAACTTATAGTTTTAGGTATGTGAACATTAGAATCTATAAGGTGTGTGTTAATTAACACAAATTTACCAAAAGGACTAAATTGTTTTATATTGAGAGCCATAGTATTCATTACCTTATAATAAATCATATAGATAATCCCAATAGTTTCCGATCTCGAAAGAAAATTATAACCTCTTGTTTGAACTCTAAGACTTAAAGCTTTACAAAGATGCATGTCTGATAAAGATAAAGTTATATTTGGGAAGACATCAAAATAAACTGGTCCATTACAAATACTAGTTTCAATAGCTCCCATAAAAGATTGTCTAAAATTAGTACACCTGCCATCTCGTAGAGTAGATTGCAAACAGGCGTTCATGCCGAAAAAGGGTCAAAGGTTTAAAAGAAATTTGTATTAAGCCAACATGAATAAAATGATAATTTTTATCTTTTATATGATCTTTAAGATCATCCCATTTAAAGAGCTCGATAGACTTATATTTCTCGTTCAGACTAATGGTTTGTTCCATAGTCTTTATAGCGTACTTGCTACGAAAATTATACTAATTAGTGTTATAAATGGTTTTAGGATGGACCTTAGGAATAGTCTACCTGTTTAAATACTTTTGAACATCAAATTCAATTAAGGAGAAGTTCTTCATGAACTCCTGTGAAGTGTGTATATCTATGGTGTTTAATTCCATAATACAAATGTTAATATTTAGAATAGTAATAACCATATGGTCTGAAACAGGAAAATGAAATGCAAATCAAAAATCTAGATTTAAAAGAATATAATAAGACAAATTCGAAATCACTTCTGACACCCAATGGTCAACAATTTACTCGGGAATAAGCCTCAACGCCACATATAGCAACACGATAACCCATTACGCGACAAATACCAGTCCACATCAAAACCAGATTTCTATTTCTCCTTATTATTATCATTTAAATTAGGTTTTTAATATGAAGAGTAAATTACGATTCACGCCGATGAACAATAACTTACTAATAAGATGAATAGTAACTTACTGTTCCGATATAAATTTCAGGCCATTATTATTACTAATCTAAACATTAACTCACAGATTTAGCCAATAATGGCTCTGATACCATAAAAGAGAGGATCAATGTATAAACAAAATTATAACTGAAATATACTACTGACTTTTATTGCATATGAAAATTAAAACAAACTTACAAACTTATAAGAGTCCACCGGAATAAGGTCGAAAAGTCCACAAGCTTATTACAAATTTAGAAAGAGAGAGAGAGTAAAGTAAGAGGTAGGAAATGAGGGACAAGAACCCTCTATTTATACAATCAGAAAAGGAATTAATAATTCCTTAGAAAATGACTCGTGGGTCTCTCCATATTCGAGGTTGGCAAAGTCTTTTGTCCTGAAATGTCGACTGCTGGGCCAATGGGTCCTACCATTTGTCACGAGGCGTCGGTTGTTGGGCCATTGGGTCATCGATCTCACAAGATGGAGATAGATTTGTCCATATGCGTTGTCATGCTAACAATTGGGGCCAGGTGGGCAAGCTATCTCAAGTCATCTAGGCCATCTGGGCCAGGATTGGGAAAGCTATCGTCCAACCTTCGAGTTGGAAATGCTGAACTCAGTGAGTTGAAGAAGGCCTCCATCGTTGGCTCAGTAAGGATGTTGGTATCAAACATATCCCCAATAAATTCATCATCTTCTGGTTTCTGGAATTCTCCGGCAAGACAAAAGAAAGGATTGTCCTTCTTGACCGATGCCATGGATGCATCATCATCAGAGGGCTGAGGAATATGGTTTTTATCTTACTCGGAGTAAGTGGTGGTAAAAGTCGATCTGAACTCGCTTTGAGTATAATCCATCACCTTTTGCAGTAGCTCCTGCTCCATTGCATTAGGAAATTTCCTCTTGAGTGCAAACTTTAAATACTTGATTGGATTAGTTCCCGGCGTCATCTTCTCAGTTGGAGGGGGTGAATATTCCACCATGGACATATAGTGCTTTAAGCTATCTTTTATTAGAGAAATGATATTAGAAATATCAATATCAACCCACCATCTATAATAAAAGATCCTTTCAAGTAAAGGAACCTCAAGGTGATTAACTCTACATTGAAGATCCCATTTGGAGATCTAAGGAGTTCTAATTTCAATAAAAAAATAGTAGGGTATTAAG
The DNA here is from genome assembly GCA_949130495.1 of Sambucus nigra. Taxonomy (NCBI): domain Eukaryota; kingdom Viridiplantae; phylum Streptophyta; class Magnoliopsida; order Dipsacales; family Adoxaceae; genus Sambucus; species Sambucus nigra. Next base: position 327,663,037 of record OX422217.1, on the reverse strand, counting down.
CCCTACTGGGACATTATTTTTCCCTCTTAGTTTTGGATGAAATTGAATCTAAGGTAGAAAAAGCTTTTCTTGGTAATTTCATCAGGAAAGATATCAATTCCTGGGCCAAATTTATCCCACCAATTGATAACCCATCCCGGGTAACTTTCTTTCAAAGAGTTTGGGCACAGTTTAAAAAACCAAGTATATTTGTGCTCAGTATTTTGATAATAAAAAGCTTTAGTCCAAGCTTGGACGTAATCCCAATAATTATAGGATCCATTTTGTGAACTGAATTTTTGCGATTTCAAAGGATAAATTCCCCATTCTCCTGGAGAGATGAATTTCTTGAAAACCGCCTTGCTATAAGCAATGGGGGATTTAACATTCTTTGGGTGCTTATTCGTATGACTAAACACCACATAATCAGTTTCTTCGAGGATAACCTCATTTACCGTTCGGTATGTCCCTTCTTGCACATCATAATTATGTGTATCGAAGTAAAGGGACTTAATTTCCCAAGGAGAAGAGATCTGCTTCTCATCCTCTTCATTGAGGATGAGAATAAATTCCAAAGTTCTTTGGTTAGGAATGAAATCATGCTTGATGGTCTGCAAAATTTCTTTAGCAAATTTCTTACTGCTAAAGGGGTTAGGAGAAGAACTCAATTTTCCCCTGTTCTACGCACTCAGGTAAAAAAATTCCACATAATCCTGCATCGGAGGATATTAATCTTCATTGATCACCATCTTTTCTTTTCTAGGCCTTTGGTGGGACTGTCCATGGCCGCTGCCACGTCCTTTAGAGGGGCCACTCATTGGTTCTGCTAAAATTCCTTGGTTAGAAAATCAGAAAGAGAATTGTTTTCACATTTGATATGTTCAATATCAAAATCAAACGAGGATAAATTTTCTTTCCATCTGGCAAAAATATGTTTAGAAACAATATTTTCTACATCTTTTTGCAAAACCTGTTTAACATCACCGCAATCAGTACGCAGTAAGATTTTTTGATTTAGCAAATCATCCTGAAATTTTGTTATGCATTTAACAACCGAAATAATCTCCTTTTTAATGGAAGAATAATTTTTCTGTGGATTTTTCCAAGATCCAGAAGTAAAACGACTTGGCTCTTCCTTTTTAGTTAAAGAATTAATTTGTTTTAAAATTCCACGAAAACTAATATCAGAGGCATCAGTTTCAACAATTTTTGAAAATGATGGATTAGCTAAAGCTAGACAGGGTATTGCTTGACTTTCAGTTTAATTTTCTGAACAACTTTAGTATGCTCTGAAGTCCAAGGAAGAGGGTTCTTTTTCAACCTGGTGTAAAGGATTGCACTGTCATGTGCAATATTCCTGTAATAATCACCAATATAATTGAGACTACCAAGAAATCTTTGGAGTTGAGTTTTTTCTTTTAATTCAACAGGGAATTTAGAAGAAAACTCAATACTTCTATAAATAGGGAGTATTTTCTCTTCTCCAATGTTGTGCCCTAAAAATCTAATATTAGTTTGAAAGATTTTCATTTTAGGGGCAGAAACGACTAAGCCATTAGTCTTAATAACATCTTTAAATTTTTTTAGATGTTTAAAGAGCTAATCAATCGATTGTGAAAAGATGAGAATATTATCAAACCCTCCTCCTTGGACTTCAGAACATACTTTGTTCAGAAAATTAAACTGAAAGTCAAACAATTACCTTGTCTAGCTTTAGTTAATCCATCATTTTAAAAAATTATTGAAACTGATGACTCTTATATTGATTTTGGTGGAATTTTAAAGCAAATTAATTCTTTAACTAAAAAGGAAGAGCTTGTTCATTTTACTTCTGGATCTTGGAAAGATGACAAGAAAAATTATTCTACCATTAAAAAGGAGATTCTTTCAGTTGTTAAATGCATTACAAAATTTCAGGATGATTTTGCTAAATTAGAAATTTTTACTTCCTATTGATTGCAAGTCCTTTAAGTAGTGAGTGAGACTCGAGAATGTACTATAAGCAGTGATATTGGTGTATTGATATTACGTCGAGTATTCAAAATTTTTATACTAAGTACAAATTATACTTATGGGTTGTGTGTATAACTATACGAGTTATAGTTGTAGGTTGTGCGTATACCTATACAGATTATATTTATAGGTTTGGTGTATACCTATAAAGATTACATTTATAGATTGTGTGTATACCAATTTACGACATATGGATAGGTTGTGTGCATGCCTATTACGTAATCCTTGTATGTGAACATGTAAGGGAAATTTCCAATCGAGTCAATTTGTAGTATTAGCTTAATCCCTGAAAAAACAATTTGAGTCATAGGATAAGAGTGTAAAGTGTATGCATCCAAGCTTATGATGAGTTTTTGTTGAGGACGTAGCGACCCAGTTTTTAAAGCTTCATCATTGCCGAGTTTCGAGTGCCTCGTTTCTGCATCATCAAGTTGAGGATTCCATTATCTCCAAAAGGTATGAATACACTTTTATATATGTAGGAGACTTGGAATATTTTATGGGTGTAATTTTATGTAAAATATCTTTTTATTTTTCGAAAATAATTTTAGAAATTTGTATAAAAAATTTTGGACTTAAAATGAAAAACTTGAATGTCTGAATTTTCGTTCGAAGTGTCGTTCGAACGAGTTTTCCAAGGACTTTACTTTTTAATCCCCGTTTTATTGATATTAAAGTCGTTCAAACGATATCGTTCAAACGATATCGTTCGAACGACCTTGGCCGAAAAGCTATAATACTAGCAGTTTTCTTTTTTAACCTCTTTCCCACTACTTTTTCCCCGCTACCTTTTACCACCTTTACATAGTGCAGGAACTCGTCTTTTGAAGAAAACTTTTGAGACTTTTAGAGTGAGACAATTTGAGAGAAAAATTCTTCAATCAAAAGTTCATGTTTGTGTGTTTAATTTTTCATGGAATAAATTCTTAAAACACACACATCCATTGTTCTGTTTTATTCCAAGTTCTTCATATATACATTTGTTTCTTGGAGTGTTTGGCACCATTTGTTCATCTCTATACCATCAAGAAGAGAGTTTGGGTTTTTTCTCCACCCAAAAGGAGTTTGTTCACATAAAGGCATCGCGTGAGGGTGACGGTGACCAAGAGATCCATCGATGGATTCCGAGACTGTGGAGGAGTCCATGGTTATCTACTAGGTAGAGGTGTTTATAAGAAGGAGCGTTAAGGCTTGGATGGAGTCAAGTTGTTGGTGTAAGTCTACTGTCTTGTAATTCTAATTCCATACTTAGTGGATTTCTTAGGCTAGGGCTGTCGGAGGTTTTTCCCATTTGGGCTTTCCTCGTACGCCGTGTAGTGGATGTGATTTTATTTATCTTGCAAATCACCTAGAATGCATGCATAGGATAATCAAGATAAAAATTGGTTTAAATCACACATTTATTTAAGTTGGTGCTAAATTAGTTTGGGTGAATTTTAGGTTAATTTAATTCAATTAAAGATGATTTAATATGATAAAATTTGGTTTGGCCTAAATAGAAAAATGAATTAATCTTGTTAGGCAAATTTCTAGGACTTGGGTTGAATTTATTTGTTTAAGCGAAAATTTATTTGTTTTTTTGTTTAATGTCACTTTTAGTTTAATTTAATTTTAATTTTTAAGAATTTAAAATTTGAAGTTTGTTTTGAATTAAAATTTGAATTGAATTTTAGTTGGAAATTTAATTGAACCATCTCGTTTATTTTAAAGAATTTTACAATTGGTGTCCTCGTGTCCCAACAGAACATACCTACGCTGCCTGCTATCAAGGGAGGTTTCACGTCGTGAACAGTCTTATCCTGATGAGCTCATCGGTGGGATTTTAGACTTGTGCCCTAAAACATAGAACTTAGGTATTGAGCACTACTACCGGTCATTTGTTTCCACATGTCGTTACTATTTAATAAAAAGATAAAATTTGGCACCGGATTTTTGAATACTAGGTGGTTAGTAAACTTTTAAAATATTTTTCGACAGTGATGCTAAGAATTAACCCTATGAGATTCCTGATTTATTTTTATAAAGGATTGATCAAACGATATTTAAATAAGCGGGGTGTCATAGATGGTATCAGAGCATCAGGTTCTAGTGTCCTTAGGATTTATGAGTCTTTTAACGTTTTAGCATAGGATTCTTTGATATAGGGCCTTTTTATAGGATTGTTGTACTCCTCTATGTATGTGTCTTATGTTCTTCTGCTATTAGGTGTAGCTAATGTGATTCATATACAACTTAGGTTGGGTTTCGTACACCGAACATATAAGACGACCAACGAGGACCGTTAGATGGACTACAGGAGGGAAGTCTCAGTAGAAGACGTAATAATATTCTGGCAACAACGATCGCGATAGAAGTCACCATGATTATTGTCCAGGAAGGTGACAATAAGATAATCACTTGAAAATAATAGTTTCCCCAAACACCGTCATAGATAATGGTGGTGCGATTTCAGACTCATCCGGCGTGGTCGGTAAGGGGAGGGAGTCGATAGACTCTTTCGAAGAGATATTTATAAATATTTTGGGGTAGAAAATAAGTGTAATGGGCCAATGGAGGGAAAGAATACAAAAGGCAATTGTACAGGGTGGAATGCATCGATACCCGGGATTAAACTTTGGGCAAATTTTTTTTAGCTCTTCGGAGCAACATTGAATGATGAGTCGCCACATATAGATAAGTATATATGGAATTAAATAAGAAATTGGTTGCGACTTGATTGAAAGATCATCCATCTTCTATTCAGACAAAGATGCGAATGGAGTTTCAAAACTTATCACAAGTAGGCAAGATAGAGACCGATTGTGAGAGAGAAGTTGACTGGTTTAAGCGAAATTCGTACCCGACGAAGGGCATACATGAATATAATAGGGTTTGTAATTTAATAATGGACTCGTGTGTAGAATACACAAGCGTTATTGGGAAATACAACTAGGTTGACAAATGCCGATGTCGTCAAGGTCGTACGTTTAAAAGTTATATCAACGCTTCCAAGAGAAGGAAGCCAAAAAGTTTGAAGAATCTAGCCGAAGTGGAGGACATGATTTGAATGGTGCTAGTGGAGCATCACTGGAGGGTATAACCGGTGGAGGACCCATTTATATGATTTAGATCAGCTGAATTCCTTCCAAGTGAAGGTGGATTGAGTTAGGGCTATCAAGGTCAGCAAGGAGTCCCATAGGGCAGCGAAACAAAAGGGACAACGGGGTTAGTAATCGGGTCCAAGACTACAAGATCAGAGAGAATGGCATCCTGAAATGACTAGTAGGTGTAACACCCCGCTCGCCCGGGGAGAGCGAACGGAGCGCTACTGTTCGATAAAACTAACCAAATCCACAAGTAACAAGGTATAGAGCATCTAAAAAACCCATAAAAGAACTAGAACCACTAATCTCAATCTTTTCAAATTAATACAACAAATCTCTCGAATAAAAATACAACATCTAAAATAAATCTCAAATGCTCTATACATAAAAAATAAATACAAGTCTTCTCAAGTATGTATTCTCAAACATTCTTCCCAATATAATCCACGCTAAAATCCATGTCCAATAAATCGAAAGCGCCCAAAAATCCGTGCTAACCTGCCACTAAAATAAAATATGGGGAAGTACACAATACGACAGGAAGATGCTCAACAAATATTAACGGTGAATAAAACGTAACAATACGAATACGAATATTCAAATCAAATGCGAATCTCATAAGCAATTATATCAATATAATTTCTTAACGACACATTAACCGGGTCACCAGGCCTCACTACCGTACCGCGCCTATGCATTTTTTTAGCATATCCAGAAAAAGGAATATTGATGGGTGCCCAACCTCAGTGCCATATTAAAATCTCATGGCAACATGCTCAACACCAATAATAATACCACATCAATCCAAAATCAGATTCCAACAATAATTTCTAGATTTCCAAAAGAATTTAGCAATTCAAAAATGAGTCAATAATCACAAGAAAACAAAGGGAATAACACTCGCAAGATTAAGAAGCATATTGTGTAAAACCCCATACCTCAAACCACGATGAGAAACCAACCATAAATCTGCCCAGAAATGCAAATAACACCATCAAAACCAGTCCTCAAAACATCATCAAAACTTCCTCCAAGATCAACCTCAAAATAGCCCCAAGAACACCTCCAAAAACCTAAGGTTGAATGCATAAATTAAAGGGCTTGTTTGAGTAAAAAGAGAGGAAAATAAAATATGTTTTTTGGGTATTTTTGTGTCACGAGGCTGTTCCAAAACAATAGCCCACGATCCCTTTTTATAATGTAAAAATTTAGGTGTTGGAAACCAAAATAACTTCTTAAAATTTGCTTGCTGCGCACGATTTCTGAAGGCATCGATCGATCGATGTCTAGGCGTCGATCGATCAATCGCCCAAGAAATCTGGCAGTTCCCCTAGAAAATTTTATAAGGGACAATATTTAAAAAAAACAATATAAAATCAATTTTAACTCCGATTTCGAAACCGTTTGAAATTCTCACCTTTAAAAATAATTCTCAACATAATTGAGTAAGAAAAAATAATTTTATCTCAAAATTTATTTTTCCTCTTTATTTCGAAAATACCCCAAAAATTATACGGGTTGTTACACTTCCCCACTAACAATGGAATTTCGCCCTTGAAATTCGTCGAAAGCCTAACTCTCAAAACTCAGGCCACACCAACAATTTCCAAAAATAATTCCGTCTCCAAAAATAAATTCCTCACATCTAATCTAGATGACTAACACGAAATGATCATCTAAAAATTCTATATCCAAAAATACGCGCCACAAAAACACAACAGACCCAAAACCCAAGACCCGGGGTTATCGTATACCTAAGCTCTGATACCATTCTGTAACACCCCGCCCGCCTGGGGAGAGCAAACGGAGTGCTACTGTTCGATAAAACTAACCAAATCCACAAATAACAAGGTATAGAGCATCTAAAAAACCCACAAAATAACAAAAACCACTAATCTCAATCTCTTCAAATTGCTACGATAAATCTCTCGAATAAAAATACAACAACTAAAATAAATCTCAAATGCACTATACATAAAAAATAAATACAAGTCTTGTCAAGTACTTATTCTCAAACATTCTTTCCAAAATAATCCACGCTAAAATCCATCTCCAATAAATCCAAAGAGCCCAAAAATCCACGTTAACCTGCCACTAAAAGAAAATATGGGGAAGTACACAATACGACAGGAAGATGCTCAACAAATATTAGTGGTGAATAAAATGTAACAATACGAGTACGAATATTCAAATCAAATGCGAATCTCATAAGCAATTATATCAATATAATTTCTCAACAACACATTAACCGGGTCACCAGGCCTCACCACCGTACCGCGCCTATGCATATTTTTTAGCATATCCGGAAAAAGGAATATTGGCGGGTGCCCAAACTCAGTGCCATATTAAAATCTCATGACAACATGCTCAACACCAATAATAATACCACATGAATCTAAAATCAGATTCCAACAATAATCTCCATATTTTCAAAAGAATTTAACAATTCAAATATGAGTCAATAATCACAAGAAAATAAAGGGAATAACACTCGCGAGATTAAGGAGCATATTGTGTGAAACCCCATACCTCAAACCACGATGAAAAACCAACCATAAATTTGCCCAGAAACATAGATAACACCATCAAAATCAGTCCTAAAACATCATCAAAGCTTCCTCCAAGATCAAACTCAAAACAACCCCAAGAACACCTCCAAAAACCTAAGGTTGAATGCATAAATTAAAGGGCTTGTTTGAGTAAAAAGAGAGGAAAAGAAAATATATTTTATGGGTATTTTTGTATAACAAGACTGTTCCAAAATAATAGCCCATGATCCCTTTTTATAAGGTAAAAATATAAGAGTTGGAAACCAAAAAAACTTCTCAAAATTTGCTTGCTGCGTACGATTTATGAAGGCATCGATCGATCGATGCCCAGGGTTCGATAAATCGATCGCCCAGGAAATCTGACAGTTCGTCTAGAATTTTTTTTAAGGGACAATATTTTTAAAAAAACAATATAAAATCCGTTTTAACTCCGATTTCGAAACCGTTTGAAATTCTCCCCTTTAAAAATAATTCTCAAAATAATTGAGTAAGAAAAATAATTTTATCTCAAAATTTATTTTTCCTCTTTATTTCGAAAATACCCCCAAAATTACGCGGGTTGTTACAGTAGGGATAGAGATAGGGGATGACACAGGAAGATGTCCTATATGTGGAGAGTAGGACCACCTATACTGAACTTATCCCGAAAGAGAAAGTGAGACCAGTCTAACTAGGAAAGTAGATGTGAACGGTGCTAGTGGGGCATAACAACAGCAATAGAAGCGAGATTTTTCAAATGGGAATTGGGTTAATAGATTTAGGAATAGAGGTTATCAATCCGAGAATGGTGGGATTAGGTAGGATCAGTAGGATCCTCAACAGCAGCAGCTGGACCAGGGCCAGAAGTAGGAGAGTTATCTGGAAGTTGTTACGATTGTGGAGATAGAGACCACAGGAAGAATGATTACCTAAATCAAGTCATGCGACAACTACATGATGAGATCCTAGATGTCCAACCATTGTAGCAGATCGTGGGTTAGTCTCGATGCGAGAGCTACGTTCAGGAACCCGAAGATCAGATGAGGCTTATGGAAAATGGTGGTAATGTTTTTATTTCATCCTTGCGAGTACATGATTAGTTCGGGTGACATATGTGCGTCACAATGTATCACTGTTAACACTAAAATTTGAGAGTGAGTCAGGTTTAGTGGGTGTGTTGGCGGTATCAACCTTATTAAGAATATATTACCGTTGGGTAGTAGGACTCCTTGGTGTCGCCTGTAAGGGAGAGGGTGTGGGAACTAAAAAGATTTTTATGTTATGATTTCCTATTTTTAAGAGTTGTGAAAGTAGAATTTATCATGACCATTTGTAGTGACTTGATACCGAGGGTTTGAGCAGTAGTAGATTGTGTGATAAGACTATCGTGCTCATTATTCCAGGGTAAGATATATTATTTTTATGAGATATCATCTGAAAGAGGGTCGAGCCTATGTGTATATATTGTATTGTATCATAGACTTCGATGATTATGTTGTCTTGTTATATTTTATCCCAGTGAGTAGGGACGTTTACTGATGCGATTAAGGGTATATTGATTTATTATCGAGCAGGGAGATTTAGCTCATTATTAATTTAGCGCTAAGCGTCTAGTGATAGTGAGAGCATTGTATTCTATATCATCTTTAGTAACATAAGAGTGGAAGAGTATACATTTATGTCAATGAGACAGGGAGTTGGGGTACAGGTTATGTGCTGAGGGCTTACGAATCTCGATGATTGCTATGTTAGGTAGTAGTGTATCGGGGGCGTTCCCTGTTTGGATTTTTCTTTGCGAGACACCCCATTCATGAAACTTAGCGAATGTCGAGAGTTGGGAAATGTTTAGCCTTTAGGACAAGGGTTTAGTGCCTTAGTTATTATATGGGTATGTGGTTATAACTGAGAGATGTTTGTTATATTACGATTTAAGGCCGGTAAATCCATGTAGTGTTAATGTGAGAAACATCGTAGAACATTTACACCAGGAGCAGATCGGTGGGACAACCTAGAGAATAATTATTTTGCGATTAGTCGGGTAGTTGAGTATAACCTTACCGTATAATCAGGCCAAGTATACAAGGCTTAATCCAAAATGTGTATATTTTGTTCAGTTGATTTATACAAAAATGCACTCGACGTAGGGTGTATGGGCGCCCTAGTTAGATGAGATTTTCAATATCATTCACGGTGAGTATAAATGGAAACTTATGAAATAAACATAGATGCATGGGTAAATTAGAGGTAGAAATAGAATGAGACGAAGGGAAATGAAGTTGCATTGTCATCAAGGTGTGTCACCAGGGGACGAGGAGTAAACGGAAATGGGTGATTATAGTGGTAGAAGGTTTAAGAAATGTACATTGTAGACTTTTGAGGAAAATCAGGAGTTACTCTATGCAGAGGTGTAATATGGCGAGAGTTACACCATAAAAAATTAAAGATTCAGAAGTCTGACGTGATTAGTCGGGTATAATTGCAGATGTCTTCCACGAAGGAAGTGATATAAGTTGAAAATGAGGAAGTTGGCACTTGGAGAGGTGGGGATCCTTCCCAGTACAAGGATATTACTGGCTAACTATGAGGGAAAATTATGTTGTGTATGCCATGCGATGCAACAAATGTTAGAAGTTTGACACCATCCGTAGGAAACCAAGAGCTGAACTCATATCAATCATATCCTAACAGCCTTTTACTATGTAAGGCATTAACTAGGTCGACCTTTTGCTGAAGATTAGAGGAAGGCTTAAACACTTGGTCGTTGCTTTATAATACTTCACCAAATGGGTGGAAGCTGAACCCCTTATTAAAATTCCCTATCAGGGAGTCTTCCAATTCATATGGAAGAATACCATATGTTGCTATGGTATGTCATATGATTTTATCACAGACTAGAAGAATCAATATTAATAACTATGAGTTTGAAGATTATTGCATTTATAGTCCAAAATCCAAAAACTGCACTCCTTTCCTGGGCACCTTCAATGCAATGGCCAAATGGAGATAACCAATAAAATGCTTCTCGATGGTCTAAAGAAAAGTCTAGATGACGCCAAAGGGAACTGGATCAACGTGTTATAAAGTGTGCTCTGGGCTTATAGAACGACGAGGATATCTACCGCTGAAACTCCTTACATGTTGTCATTTGGGACAGAAGTTGCGGTCCCTATAAGGATCAGCCTGCTCAGCCATAAAGTAATAAACTTTAACTTTCCTAGGAGCAACCTCATTAGGAGACTAGATTTAGACTTGGTTGAAGAGGTGATAGAAAATATGGCACTACGTTTAGATGCCTACCTATATTGTACTGTAGATTCTACAATAGGAGAATGAAGCCGAGCAACCTAAATTAGGGAGACTATGTTCTGAAAAAACTACTCTAAAGAGGAAACAAATTGGATGCAACTGGCATGGTCCTTACCATATTTTTGCAATCATTTAACTAGGAGCTTATTGCCAAGGATTCTAAAAGAAGAGCAGTTCAAGAAACCCTAGAATGCCGAACACATGAGGAAGTATTACTAGTAATTATGAGTTGAAGCTTTCAATATTTATGTAGCATGTTTTTTTCAGTATTAATAAAACACTAGTAGTTTATCAGCAGTTGATTTCTGTTTTCGTGTTTTTTGGGGGGAATGGGAGACGTACAATTATCAAAACAAACAAACAAAAATTAATTCTAAGGATAAAATTTAATTCAAATCTTGTAACTAATAAGATCAATCCTAAAACTTCATGTATAACTTTTTCTTTGACAAGCCATTAACAAGACATTTCTAATATTAAAACATCATGTGCGACTCTTTAAGGTCAAGAGGAAGAAGCTTACCATACCAAATTAAGAAAAAAATACTATAACATTTGGTCGGCGATGGTAACTAACACAAACACTTTATCAAAAGTGATAAGATCCGTTTAAATGACCATAAATGTGTTAGTAGAACCTAAGGCTGGACAACTTAGGTTCGCCCAAATTGGTGACCAGTCAAGCTGATTAGTCAACCAAAAGTCGACCAAATAATATAACATGTAAGCTATTGGTAGGCCACAATCATACAAAGGAATATAAGCAACAATTCTTATTTTATTCAAGAGAAAGATATATTTCCCTATTAAAAATTATTATCCATTACATCCTTGCATTAAAAAGAAAACATATAAATACTCATTTCATAGGGCCCTTTCCAAAAGCTTTCTCCATTACTTTAGGAGGAACGTCCAGAGATGATGGAAGAAAAGTAGAGCTCAAATCTCTAAGCCCATGATATCTACTGCAAATAGGTCTATCCACTCGGTGAAGAGGTTAACTAATTGTATCCTCCCCATGAAGAGCACAATCCCCTAGATATTTCTTGACTGAGATTATAGGAACAAGATCGATAGTAATTCACTTAATGTATAACTTAAAAAGAGGAGTAAGGTATTCTAAACACCAAGGTCGTACAAATAACATAAATGATCTTTTGTTAACACATTCAAGACGGGCAGAGCATTAAGAGAGCCTTATTTATACCCTTCTCTTATAGATTGATCCAGTTCATTACCCATATGTGCCAAGTCTTCATCATACCAATTCATCCAAAGGGTGCATGATTGCTTATGAAAATGGAAAGTCAGACGATCAACCTTCTCATTCAATCTCGTAATGTTAGTTGATTGGTTATTTGTTAAGTTAGTCTAGTTAGCCAATGTATTTTTGGTCCTTTCCTTTTCAACTATTGGATGAGTAACCACAACCTGCCTAGATGATTTGGTACCCTTCGACTTCTTTAATCTTTTAATTTCTTCCATCAACTTAGAATTATCCTGTTCTAAAAAAGAAACCCTGTCACTTTGATCAACACTGGTGGACTTCTAACTCATCCCTCAACGTGTTATTTTCATACTCTAATAAAGAGGATAATTTCTAAGAATTATTCACCTCACACTTCATCAAAAATTCCTTTTTAACAAAAGCCGAGGAAATGTCCTACAACTTTTTGTGAAAACCACTTTTTATGCTAAGCTATACAAATTTCCTCTCATAATCAACTGTCAAACTGGCAAGAGCTTCCTTATAATCCTTATGCATCTGAAGTATCATTTAGTAATAAAGGTGTTGGTCATCACGACTTGGCTAAACAACCTATGTGAATGAAGATATGCTTCTCTAACTTCATTGGAAGCATATAAGCTGAGCAGTTCTTTCAGCTCTTCCTAGTCAAGATCTTCATGATCTTCCCCAAAGATTTAAACACTCCTATTATATAGGTTACTCTCATCAACTGCTAGAATAGGCTTCCTGGAGTTAAACTGGAAAGGGTAAATAGGGAATAAGAATGAAAAAGTTAAAGAAAGTCCACAACAAGCATCAACGTCTTTTGTATGAGAAGGGCAACTTCATTAGAATTATAGAAAAGAAATACAAAAAATAACCAGTTCAGATTACAAAGAAAGCAACATTAGAAGCCAGAAATTATGAAAAAAATCCTAGACATCTACACCTTCTCCTTATCCTGAGACACTTCTTCCTCAAGATGAACAATAGTTACAACTATTTCTGGGGCTGCAAATGACTCTACCATTCTATCTTCATCGCCAATCTCCCCATCAATCACAAGAGGAGTACTCGGGTTGTATTTTTGAAAGATCTCAAAGTCTGGAGCAATGTCGACCTTCTTCAAAGTAGCATCCCATCCTTCCTTTAAGGATGACTTCTTTAAAAACTCCACCTGCACAGCAGTAGCGGAGAATGACTTATCCTAACCTCTGGTATAGGCATCCTCCTTTTATTTCTTTACCTTCACTTTTAAACCCTAGTATTTGCCATAGGCATCTATAACAACTTTCTTGGCTCGCTCCATCCTCTTCATAGATTCATCAATAAACTTTACAATATCATTATTATCCTTCTCCACCTTCTCTACCACCCCCTTCCACTTCTCTTGATCTTTCACATGGGCCTTCTTGGTAGCATCCCGGAAGTTCCTCAGATTCTGGAAAGAAACCTCAATATCTATCGAAGACTCCATCAACTAGTCACCCCTCCTCAAAATTTAGTCATAGTCAACCAAAAACTACAGAGTCTAAAAGAGGCATAGAAGCCAGTAAACCATATGATTAAAGTATAAACAAATGAAATATAGTGAGTAAAGAGATGTTTATCAAGGCAAAATTATGATTGGCTAATTCTAACAATCTATTCCTAGAAAGGGCAGTAGTAGTAACTTCATTAGCGGGGAGAGCCCCTGAACCTATCAAACATTAAGAAAGCCTAGGGTTCACTGCCACTAGAATAACACCAATTGAGACCCGGTCGAATTGAATTTTCCTAGAAGCTCCTGACGATTAGTAAGTCCTTACTTCAACCTCTTGAATTGTGGCTCCAAATTCTTAATTTCTTCATGTACCGTCATAGGGAGTTTGGAACTTCCCTCCTCAATATTCCTCTTCTCAGTTGAAAAACGGGACTTGGCTCCCAGTAAGGAGGTTGGGGAGCTTTATTTTCACTATTTCTGCAGAAGGAGTGCTGGTCGACACCAAGTTAATGTCCAACGATTCAAAGGAGGATGAAGTACCTCCAATAGTAAAAATTTTCTCTATCTGGGAAGAAGATTCTGAACTATTAGCCAAAGAAGATAAGGTCGGCTCCTCAAAATCAATGGGGGCTAGAGGAATGTCTTCTGTCAGCCGAGCAACAAATAAAGTAATGGAACTCTGGTACTCCAACAAGACTGATGCCAAACGAGGATGACGCTCCCCAAGTCTTTGCTGGAGGGACCAAACGAGCTTTAGGTTAGTAAAATATACCTCAGAGAAAAGGGGAGGATCTTTCTTTCTTCTTTCTTCCAAACACAAAAAAGGACACTGGTTAGTAATTGAGTAAACTTGAACAGAACAAGAAGAAAATATATGAATAATACAAGTTTCTACCTATGCCATGCACTTCCTGAGGGCAACGTGACCCAATATGTTATTCACCCTTGGGAAGAGGGGCAAATTGCCAATTTTTAACAACTAAGTCATCATCCCAGTAGTATTTATTGGAGTCAGTAAAATTAACCACCAAAGCCTTGTTAGAATATCTCTTCTTCTAATATTAAATATTATCAGTAATGGTTCCCCTGCTATAATAGTACATCAATTCTGTTATGCCTATGTGGGTTCCATATAATTCATTAATGCGATTAATCCCATTTACTACTCTCCAAGTATTTGGCGCCAATTGGTCTAGGACCACATCAAAATACTGACAAAACTCAGAAGTAAGAGATTCGGCGGGAAAGTTACCCCACACTCTACTATACTTTTAGTGCGAAGCTAAAAGTAGTATATTTCTAGCCTATAACTCTGTTACCACTTTGAAAATACGGAAGCCCCAAAATTTTAAATTCTTAAAATTCAAGTGATGGTTCAATTAAAATCCCAACTAAAATTTCAATATAGCTTTTAAATAAAAAAACAAACTTCAAATTTTAATTTGTTCAAAATTAAAATTCAGTTAAACTTAAAGTGAAATTAAACTACTCAAACATATTAAATTTCACTTAAACAAAATTAATTTAACCCAACTCCTAAATTTTTCCTAACAATGATTTATTCAAATTTTCGATATCGGCCAAATCAAATTTTATCAAATTAAATTCTGGATATGAATTAAATTAAACTTACCCAAATTATCCAAACTTAAATTCGCACCAAATTAAACAAATGTGATGATTATACCAAATTTTATCTTGATTTACAGAAGCATGTATATAAGTGATTTGCAAGATAAAATAAACACAATCACACTACGCTGTGATGTAGAGGAAAACCGACAACGGAAAAAATCTCGGACGTCCTTGGCCTAACAAATTCACTAGGTACGGTATGTTTACAAAGACCACGATAAGAAGACTTAAAACACTCGACTCGACTCCTTAAGCACCGACACTTCCTTCGCTCTTCTACCTCTTCCTTGTAGATAACTCCGGAGTCCAACATAATCTTTGAGTCCACCAATCGAGGCACAACCCACCGTCAACCACACATGATGTCTTTCACCATGTGAGAAAGCCGCATCACAAACTTCTCTTTACGGGTAGAGAAGAAAAATAGGTTCCAAATACTCTCCAAATATATATATATATATGGAAACTTGGATTTAAACACAAATAGATATTTGGGTGTATATGACTTGATTTTGTTCTAAAGATAAAACATTTTTACAAACACCAAGGGAACTTTTCCTTGTAAGAATTAAGCTCTTAAAAATCTCTAAGAGAAAGAAAAAGTTATATCTAAAAATTATTTTTCACACTTGTTTTATCATGTAAAAGGTTATTGGGAAAAGTGGGAAAAAAATTGACAAAAACTGTTCCCGCTGAAATCTCGTTCGAGCGACTTTTTGATGTTGTTAGAATGAGCATGTTCGAACGAAACTTCGAATGGAAAACCGAGAACAACTACTTGGATAAATCATTCGAACGAAACTTCAGAAAAGATCTCGTTAGAATTGTTATTCGGCCGACCTCGTTCGAACGAGAAAAATGTCGTTCGAACGACTTTTCAGAAATCTGAATTTTGCAATTGAAGCCCATAAACTTTTATGTAAAGTTTTAAAATGATTTTCTAAAAGATAAAGAGTCGTTATATAAAATTTTTTACACCCGAATAAAATAACCATGGTTCTAAATATATATAATTTGCATTCATACATTTGGAGACCTTGGAATGATATAATATTGATGACGCAAAATATGGCACATGAAATTGGGCAATGATGTGTAACTTTAAGTTATGTCCGCTATGTCTTCAACACTTCAAACACGTTATAGGCTTGATAGGTACGAACTTCTATCCTATGACTCAAATGGTTTTGGCCGGAATTAAGCCAAAACTATATATGGACTCAATTGAAAATTTTTGTCCTTACAAATCTCCCCCTTTGGCTATTTCGGGACACAACCAAACCAAAAATTCTAAAGGGCCATCAATCTCTTCTAGACACAACATCAAACCCCCCAAAAAATAAAAATGCAGACGCTATGACTCAACCCAAGGATAAACTGCTTTGCCGCTTTAAATATGCCGCTAAAAGGAGTTTCCCCCACACTTAAGCACACCATCAAACTCATAAGGAATATAACAATATTAAATGCAATGTAAAGAAATACTCCCCCTTAAATAATTCTCCCCCTTTATCTAATAATGATCTAGCTATAAAAACCGCGACTCCCCTTAAGATAAATCTCCCTAAACTAAAGGTTTAGATACCATTTCTCCTCCTTTTTATTCAGGAATAGACAAAGGTTTAGAATCATAAAACATAACTTATTTCTCCCTTAATTAAATCAAAGACTCCCCTTAAACTAGACAAGGGATATGAATAAGGAAAAACAAGTTAAACATACAATGGTGCATAAACTGGAACAATAAAGCGTATGGGCAACAATAAAGTCCAGCTAATCCACATAAAGAGACATGAATATTAACTATGATGCGATAACAAACGATACCAATTAATGTATTATGATAAGCATGGGATATCAAACTAAAATTCACAACAAGTTAGATACGTATAATGAATTACAAGCATAAATGGACTAGCAAACAAGACAAAGACTTAACAAGAATATCATATATATATATATATATATATATATATATATATATATATACACACACACACACACAAAAGATATTAAGGAAGCTCACACACATATATGTATAGATATAAACAACCCAAATGACACACCACAAAATAAAATGAGCTTTCCACACTCTTATGGAATAAATGTGGCATATGCAAACATAAGTGAAGGGGTGTGAACTAGCAACTATTAAATTGTGACCCAATCACTTAAACATGTTCAAGGAGTTCCATTTGATTGCACAAATGTATCATACATATATAAAGCCTAATGTGAAAGAAAATGAACTCAAAGAAGAAAAAGCACAATTTATACAAGCCTAGCATATTGATGATTTTACAAAATATTAGAGTCATGACCATAAAATAGTGCAACTAGGATACAAGACATTGTGCAAAACCATTGATATTCCATCCAGACTCCCTCAAATATACTATTATCCTTTCCTTTTATTTTGAATAAAAATATGAAACTAAATAAACTAGGCATTGGCTCTATTTTTCTTTGAATGCCATATTGTTCTTTTAGACCTTTAGACCACATATTTCTTTTAGATCCATTCCAAATGGTGGCTTAATCGAAAATGATGATTGTTCCTTTCGTAGCCCTTCCCCGTGCACTTTTATATATCATTTTTTAACATACAATAATCTTACGTGCAATGAAATAACATGCACAAATCCTCCATAGTCATAAAATAAGTAGATGACTAAATTGATAGGAGAACATCTCACATAGCTCAAATATTCACGTGAAGTTAAAATTCAAAGATCTCGTGTACGGGTACAAAAGAGGCATAAAAATAAGAATCCTCTTAGCAATTCAAATTCAAACTACTTCATGTAACCATAATAAAGAATGATTAAAGAATTGAAATACACAACTAAAAGTTCTAGTCACATGGAAGCGAAAATGAAGGATTCAAACACGGTATATGCCACAAAAAGTGTGTCAAACTACAAACACACAAAAAAATCTTTTTAAGTTTTTCAAAGTTTTTCACCAAACACAAAATTGAACTCAAAAGACAAAAAAAAAACATTTTGTATTTTTCATTTAATACCCCAAAATGTAAAGGATAAAATATAAAAGAAAAACAGGTCATAATTCTAACAAAGCAATATTTAATGAAGCATAGCCTAGAAAATGATAAACAAGCATACGACTAGTAAGAATATATGACATGTAATACAAAAGCTAGAGTATACAAACATGAAAGACATTACTCATAGGATATAGAAAGTGAAGAGTCATGATCAAGCATGCTAGAACCATAAAAAACTGAAAATTTTGAAAAATGCATATTTTCCCAAAAAATTCCTAAGAATAAAAATGAACAATATTTTAGTGTAACCCGCTCTGATACCAATCTGAAGGGGTATATTTATAACCTATAGCTTTGATACCACTTTGAAAATGCTGAAGTCCCCAAATTTAAAATTCTTAAAATTCAAGTGATGGTTCAATTAAAATCCCAACTAAAATTTTAATATAACTTTTGAATAAAAAACGAACTTCAAGTTTTAATTTATTCAAAATTAAAATTCAGTTAAACTTAAAGTGAAATTAAACTACTCAAACATATTAAATTTCACTTAAATAAAATTAATTTAACCCAAGTCCTTAAATTTTCCTAACAATGATTTATTCAAATTTTCAATATAGGCCAAACCAAATTTTATCAAATTAAATTATGGATATGAATTAAATTAAACTTACCAAAATTATCCAAACTTAAATTAGCACCAAATTAAAAAAGTATGATGATTACACCGAATTTTATCTTGATTTACCTAAAAATTTATATAAGTGATTTACAAGATAAGATAAACACAATCACACTACGCCACGATGTACGAGAAAACCCACAACGAAAAAAACCTTGGAAGACCCTGGCCTAACAAATCGACTAGGTACGGTACGTTTACAAAGACTACGACAAGAAAACTTACAACAATCGACTCGACTCCTTCAAGCCCCGATGCTTCCTTCACTCTTCAACCTCTACCTTGTAGATAACTCCAGAGTCCAAATCTTGGAATCGACCAATGGAGGCAGAACCCACCGTCAACCACACATGATGTCCTTCACCATGTGAGAAAACCACAACACAAACTTCTTCTCCTTTATGTGTAGAGAATGAACCCAAACTGTCTTCTTTATGGGTAGAGAAAAAAAACCGTTGCCAAACACTCTCCAGGCAAAGCTATTATTTTCTAATGATAACTCCTCAAAGTAAGACTCGTGCATGTGAATTGTAAACATAACCGTAACCATCCACCAGTGCTACTTCTATAAACTAGTTAGACTTAAAGAATATACTAAGTAAGTAGCCTCCCTCATCACAAGTCTAACAATTTCCTCTAAAGGGATTATCGAAATCACGGCTCTACAGAAGACCCTATTGACCTCATTTTTATAGCCGATTCTGTTAAACTAGGCCTCGTCGACCCTGTTCTCATCTACTCTGACGTCACTGGACATAATGCACTTGGATCTACTAGCCCCAAAATAACTCTGATTGTATGCTTCTAGAACCTTTTAGGGGATACTCCCTTAAAGAGGTTCCTTTTTCAATGTATAAGGGTAACTTAAGAATTCTATCTTTTAGATGTTTATAATGATTTTTGATAATGTATATGGGTAACTTAAACCATTTAAATGCAAGTGGTGAACGATGGTCACCTCATAAAAATAATCTAATCCTTTACACAAAGCTTCTAATCACCCGCGAAAGTCTTTCTTTAATTTTGCCTCAATCTCGCCCGGTGCTGAAAGAGAAAGATAATTAAACTTCCCCTCATAACGACGACCATATGATAGCCCTAATGAGGTCTCAAAACTTACTTCTCATGTTGTTACAGATGGTGAGTATAATTACTTCACCTTAAACCATACTCGGATCAAATACTAAAAGTCTCACATCCTATAGTACCTAACTCCCAACTGAAATCGACCCCATGCGTGGGACATCTGACAAGAAAAATCCAAATAAGGCACCCTCCCAATACACTTCTGTAGATTAAAATCGTTATTCTGGAACCATGGAGTGAAACTCTCTAAGATGTTATCTTTATATTGAGTACAACTCCTAAATGACAAACTTTAAAGTAATTAAAGAATGCAACATACATACTTAAGATCCTAGGATAGTAGAACCTAGAATGTTATACGAACTGTGATACCCCATAAAATTCATAAATAGATTGATCAGGTCTAATATAAAATTATGAAAATAAAACAATTTGCTATATTTCTCAGCATAAACGAAAATCTAAAATTTAGCAAGAAATATATAAGAAGTAAAAAACTATTGTATAAAATAATACCAATCTGATACCATAGATGCTAATAAAATCAACCTTAGTCTACTGCAGCAATAACAACCCAAAACCTGTAAAACATATATAACAACAATGTTACCAACAAGTCTAAGTAGAATACGATTATAACTTAATTTGGTCTACAATATCACTACGCATCTTCCTCTCATTTTTAGATATTTTTAAGTTATCCAACCCAAAAACCCTATATATCTCATGCGTGTAAACTCGAGCTCAAGTGATCCCGTGATTAAGAATTATTCATCTCGATTGAATATAAATAATGGATCCAAAATAACTCTAAACAAAGCATCTCAAGTGTATAAGTACATAGCTATACAATCCTATACATTCCTAGTGTAACACATAAATCGATACAACTAACTCCAGTACCTCAAGGTATAATCCCATATAGTAGGAGAAGGACAATCTATATGTCTAACATCCACAAAAAGTATGGTCCCAGTCATGTACAATGTAAATGGGATACAATCAAGTTTGCACATAATTAAGGCCCACTCTAATGCCTTCTGAGATCTCTTGCTCGTATTAGGCAGTCCCACACCTATAACCGCAAAATATACTAGGGATAATCATTACGCCTTCGTCCCAATCAAATTGCCCCATACCCAGGCTATATGCGAGATCCCACCCATTTATCACCATGGGATAATACGAGTACATTAGCACGTAATGTCTGGGATTAAATGACAAGTATAACTCCCATCTCTATTACTAAGGTACCAACACAGTTGATTATGTATGTGCCCTATAAGGATATTCCCTTTAGTACGTATGCCACGAGGACTCAAGACCGGGTATATATTGCACATAAAACAAATAAGCCAATATAACCCTAGAAAATAGGTTAGAGCAATCACATACAAATACAAATACAAATACAACGCTATCGGGTCACATATAATTTTATAACCATAGAAGCATATATAGAAACTATTATCATTTATCATTTTTGGCATTAGACCGAACTCCCAAGGCTCTCAAAAATAAATATAATCTCACCACTAACTTTTAATATAACTAATCACTATCACTAAAGTCCATCTCATATGATCATAGTACGATTTCCCACGGTTCCACCCCTAGGTATTATTACACACCTACTTATGAAAGAACATACAATATACAAACTATTCCAATTTTAGAGTTTTGACTTAATCTTAGTTTCCCTAAAGGATTCAACACCATATAATAACTCAACAAACCATTCCCGACCAAATAATCCAATTCTCTAATCCTCCCCAAATCCCATATAATAACTCATGCTACTCTCGGATTTGCATAATAATTCCTTATATTCAAATTAACCCATACTAACCAATCGAGGTCAAATACACAAATAACTAATTACCAAATTCCAAACTTCAATGAGTAATATTACCTTTTATTATATAAATATAATAATTCTAGAGTTCAATTTATCCTAGCCCTGTTCTCCCAAACCCAAACTAATTAACCATTTAGCCCATCCTTAAGCCAAACAGGGCCGATCATCGCCCCCAAGGGTCTACCGATGAACTGTCTTAGAAAAATTCTTCTTCCTAGTTATGGGATTTGGACCCCCAAATCTCCATTGAAGTGTTCCAAGCTCCTCAAATTATAATGAAAACTCGATTTCGTTTTTATATATTTGTTATAATCAATCTCAACCTTTATATGTCAATTTTATACACCTATATCATGATTAAAGGGTTAATTACAAATCTAAGTCAAGAACCTTAGTTTTATTTAATCAATCCAACTTGATTCAGTTTGAAAAATTAACATGGGGATTTTGATAACTTAATAATATATGCTCCATCCTTAACCATCCTAAAATGATTCTAATTCTAATTTATGAAGAAATCCTCAAATTTCAGATTATGTAAATAAATTAGTTTTTTTATCTCAAATTTCAGATTATGTAATGAATAGGAATATTGTAAGATAAAAATCAATTAAAATCCAACTTTAATTAAAATTGGCTCAATAAACTTGTGTATAATTTGCCTAAAAGCCTCCCATTTACTTTTTTCCTCTTGAAGTTCCTTCTCTCCTCCTCAGATGTCCTCTAATATTATAAAATATGAGTTAGGAATACCGTAATGACTCCTTAAAACTTATAATATGCTAAATGAGATTAAAATTATACATGGGTCTCATCTAAATAAGCCCCAAAACGTCTCCAATAAGCATAAAACACTACTCAAGTCCTATACTAGACCAATGGGCCTAAAACCCATAGTAGTAGACTAAAATAGACATTATACGCATCCCCAAAACCAACTAAAGACTTATCATAAAATTAATTACTAATGTAACTCAATAATTTATTAATTTAACCAATAAGAATATGAGTGACCAAAATTTATTTGTTTATTAATCTGGTGTAACACATCATTATAGGTAACTACTTCACGATCGGTGGAACCAAAAATCGAGGGGATAATCTAAACAAGAGAACCCTCGATACCAATTCATAATCGCCCATAATACACCGTCACATTAAAATATTTAATTAATGTTTTACCATGTATTAAGTCCTATTTGAAATAGAATTTATATAACAACTATAAAAATTTAAACCATGAATAAACATTTAAATGTTGACATCACATGTCACGCAGGCAAATAAGATAAATTTTTAATTAATTTTTAACCAAAAAGTACGGGGTATTATTGTATAATCATTAATAGTTTTATGAATTGGTGTTCTTTCTAACTCTCACATTTTCTTGTATCCAAGATAAACGATATATCTATATAAGATCTTTTGCTTATTCATTTACTTAATGCTCTATAAGTAACATGATTCATGTGTAATTTTTTACATTCATGCTTAGTAATATATAAATTAATCCTTGGGTAAGGACATAACACATTGATAAACATAACACTAGATATTCTCATTAACAAAGAATAACAGAATGGGTGCCTAACATATCCCCTCTTCTGAATAGGCTCCTCATATTTAAACTCTGGTTCATAATATGACCCATGCCCTTTTTATCCCATCTAGGTTATCCTTTATTTTTCTAGTTTTAAGGAAATTAGGCTGAACACTACAAATCACACACCTATGCAAATCTACTCAAAATCTTATATTGATTTCACCTGAGAACTAAGCACATTTCGATCATGTGCAAATACCTCATTTAATAAGAGGTTTTAACGACTTATTAAAAATATAATTTTGAGGAATAAAATTCACCACCTTCAAGTCCTATAATGGACCCAAAATTATAATAAAGTTATCTACAATTATAACTTTTAACATAAATTTATTCTTAACTTGCTTCTTTAATAGTATAAGGTTTTATCTATTTTTTAATGCTCACACACATAACAATTAGTTTTGAAAATGATAAAAAATTGAAATTATTTCAATGTTGATTGATTTTCACATATAATATATTTGTGAATTTATTTAATATACCAATCATAGTTGATACTGTATAGAAATGAATGATGGAAGAACACCAATTAAAACTATTTCATATTACTATGTCATGATGTGAATATCCTATGTCTCTAATAGTTTTACCAAACAATTCAACCGTCTTAATCTCGCTTAAGTTGAAATAATGAATCATGAAAAAAAGTAAAACCATTTACAATGAACCATACTACCTACTGAACCCACACTACGAGTATCATCAATCTAAGTCCTAAGTACAACCCTTACTTTATCCAATAACCTTATAAATGAATCATTACTATTTATATCCACATACCTTCATCTTATAGGGAGTCACAACAATCATGGCTATTTTAAATCTTAAGAAGTAATTCTAATAGCAAAGTCATCCTACTATATGAAATTTATGGGGAAAAGGGACAATTCATCATTTATTAACCAATTAGTTCGTTCCTACTCACATTATGTAAAATTAGGAGTTAAGTAACCTTATCCAATTTTCCATGCCAACACTTCATCTACAACCAACCATAATCCACAACCAAACTAAGTACTATTCCATCCCACTAATCTATAACCAATCTATTTTAATCTCATCTATTCGTAAGGGAGGTATAGGAGTTCCTAATTCATTTTTTCCAATTAGGGTAACATTCGATTTGTAATAACATAAAAAAAATCCTAAATTTCATGGAATAATTAACATGTGAAATAATCTCAATTCACTTATTAAGTCTTAATATCACGGGGGTTTCCTTTAATTACTCATCGTCATATGGAGTAATGATTAGTTATATACCATTATGAATTAACCCACAAGAAATTACATATATATACACGTGAGTAGAACTTATGAAACTAAATGTACAAGTCTTGTGTGGGTATTATATCAATTTCCAAATTTCAAAATTCTAACATGGGAATTTTTCTTAATTTATTCAAGCTTATTCATATAACATACCATCTCTAATTGCATAACCCTAACATGAGGATTTTTAATAATTAAGACTAATCCAACTACTAATTATCTCAATTAAGCATCAATTTATACTAATAATATGAATCCTAAATCAATTTCAACATATAAGAGAAGATAATGTGAAAATATTAATTATCCCTACTTAATTTTAAGCCTAATATGTTAATTTAGGTGAATTTAATAATTAGATATATATTGTAACACCCCGGGAGGTGATACTAAAATATTGATAAATTAGAGGATTTTTTTTATAAAACAATACCATTTAGATTGAGAATAAATTTATGGAAGCATAAATAAGAAATCGAGTGAATAGAATTTCTCAATTTCATTAAATCTCAAATGTTCTTTTACAAAATAATTTACAATAAACAAAGAGTTACATTTAAAATTTGAAAATAAATATCCAGAGCCTCTAATGACGATCCCAATCTCAACATTACCATAAATATCATCTTGCATCAAACCTGAAGTACAACAAACTATAGGGGATGAGCGGGAAACTCAGTAGTTTGTATAAATGCTCAAAGTGTAACTACACATACCCGTGTATGCGTGCATCATATAAAAGAGTGTAAGCAATATGAACTAAAATCCCAATAATATAATCATAACCTAGGATCTCACCGCATTCACTACACAACATGAGACTCCATATCAAAATTTTCACCACACTTTTCACAGTACGGTATGGACTACCATCCACTATCATGTCAATTATCCTCGAAATAATCCAATGCCCCCCTAAAATAAATTGTGTAACTCGAGTACATAACCCATTATAACCTGACATCACCCCCACAATAAAACTTGGCATAATCACCAACCGGGGTCCATCACCTAGTCTTTGGATAATAAGCAAAATCGTAGTCGACAGTACACCCCGTCTAACGGGCCGTTTGGCTAAGGAATGACTATAAATTCTCCAATAAAAATCATCGTAATACCATTCTCTCCATTCAAATAAATTTCAGATTCAATTCTCATAAATCAATTTTACATATTTTCTACCCAATTTCTATAACCCAATATGATCATAAAATCAAGTAGTTTCGTTAACCCAAACTACACGGCATGAAAATGCCCACCGCACTTTCCATAGTATGGTATAGACTGCCGTCCACTATCCTATCAATTTTCCTCAAAATAATACAATGGCCCCCAAAACTAAATTGCATAACTTGGATACATGACCCATCATAACCTAGCATCACCACCATAAAATCTTGGCATCACCACCATAATGAAACTTGGCATACTTGCCAACCAGGTCACATGGCCTAGTCATTGGATGATAAGCAAAACCGTAGTCGATAGTACACCCTGTCCAGAGGGAGGTTTGGCTAAGGAATGCCTTTGAATTCTCCAACAAAAATCATCATAATATCATTCTCTCAATTAAAATAAATTTTCGATTCAATTCCCATAAATCAATTGAACATATTTTATACCCAATTTCCATAACCCAATATGATCGTAAAATCAAATAGTTTCGTTACCCCAAACTACACGGCATTAAATAACACATACAAAATGGGTGCAAGAATAAATATTTTATACGAGCATAAAATACATATAAATGCAACACATAGTATGAATATAAATATACAATCAAGATTGAATAAGTGTATCACACTAAATTAACCACGGGAGAACGAAACTACCTTAATCGAGTTAAAGTCCACCATTGTAGGTCTGTTTTGAAACCCAGCAAATTAGCTCTAAATATTATCCAAATTTTCAATCCAACTTCAGATTTAAATTCTATATGAAAAATTGAGTCCGGTACATGTTTTGAGTTTTTTCTCAAATATCTTTTGAAAGCACTAAAAAAGAAATTGAAAATTCTCCAAAGTGATTTTTCTCATTCCACTTGTTTTTTTCCAATATCATCTCTTAAAATCCAGTAATCTCAATCAATATTATTTCCCCCAAAATTGAAGTCCTTAAAATTTTCCAATTATAAATCATTCCCCCAAATCCCATCATTGTTTTTATGTGCTAATTATTATCAAACATATTACATCCTAACTATAATATGACTAAAATTGCATATACAAATTAAATAGTAAGTTAATTACTTGCCTTAATGTTCGTAGGGTCTGAGTTTGGTGAAGATATTGATATAACCCAAGAATTTTGTTCCTAAATCTTCACTCCAAGAATATCCTTGCAAAAATTCTTCTATTCTTCCCTTAAACTCTTGAAATTCCTTCTCAATTCTCTTCATTTTCTCTTTAACTCTTAGTATAACTCTCCCAACCTTTGGTTTTGTGAAATGAATCTTCCCTAGGCACTAAACCTTTCATTTTATAATTGAAATCCACTTTTTTTGCTTTTCATATGCCCTTAAGGAGTCCAGAAGTCACCTAAATAAGTCCCGATTAATTTAAAAAAAGCTCGAGACCTGAAACACAAACCCCGAGTACTTAATTTTGACTATTTTGACCCATTTATGATCAACCATGCACTCGAAATCATCACCCAAGTCACTTAACAATATTTTTCCATCTCACCTATTTTAATTTAATCATGAGTGTCCCTGTTGAGATAATATTACATTCCGTCGCGTTTACTCACTTACGAATTAATTCAATTTTTTATTTTCTAAAAGCACACTAGTAAATACATAGTCACATAAATATTAATTCATTTTACTTTAAATTGATATTGATTTAATTTCTTGTTATTTCGTAAATTAATTATGTGTCACCCGCATAATTTAAATATCCAATAATATATATATATATATATATATATATATATATATATATATATATATATATATATATATATATATATATATACACACGGGGTATTACATATACGAAAGGAGGAGAGTAGATCAATATCTTGGCTTGAATTAAGTCTCGAATTAACAAAATCGAGATTAGGTTGCTTGAGTCCTAAACTAACCTTGATTCTGTTTAATCCCCCTCTAATTACTTTAGTTCTCCCCTTACATCATCATGAATATTATTGAGTTCTTGAATTGAGGTCTATTAATGGAGTACAAGTTAAATTTAGGGAAGATGTGTAGAGAGTTTAGGGTTTTTAGATTAGAGAGAAAAAGTTTTGGGTGAAATGTGATGACAAATGAATTGATTTCGGGTATAATAATATATAAAAGGGAAACCCACTAGAACCCTTTACGGCAGTCCGCGGTTGTGCAAGCCAGCGTATAAGTACGAACCAAATACCTGCGGTCGTGACTCAATTTCGTACGACCCACTTCAATTCAAATTTAAACTTTTACCTACGTCATTTAATCCATTAAATCTTAGTCTTTCTCCTCGATAAATTCACTAAAGACCATTAGACCCATGAAATTTCACCCTAATCCCCCATACACCCTTTCTAAGATATCCTATCCCAAATAAGTCAAGCATGCTAAGCACAATTAGTTCTTTATTTAACCAAGACTCCAAATTAACTTAAGAAGTTATCAATTTAAATTACACAACTGTAATTTGAAGTTAAACAATTACAAATTCCATATTTCATTATTAATATACTTTATATTAAACCTCACATGTAACCTATTGTTTTTATCGTGATTCTAACATTTATTAAAAGCGTTGTCATGATGCTCTCTCCTTACAGTTGAATGTCTTTCCATTTTTAGCAGCATACACCTGGGATATTTATATCCCATTATACATTTCAATACACAATTATATTTTTTTAGCCCGATTAACTGATCCCCCCTGGTAGACAAACATATAAAAGTATTGGCTTCGATTACAAACATGTTTAGTGTAAGGCCGCTTGCGCGTGTTTATAGTAGTTAAGTTTCCAAAATACCATTTGCATGGCAACGGGTTAATAACAAGTTTCAAAATGCATGTGATTATAATGACAAGCCACGTGTTCAATATCATTTTGAATTCAACGATCATCTCATTTATGGTATCTCAAAGATTACCTCGGTGATTTCAGGCTAGCTGTATGTTATAACCTATCTTCTTATATATGTAACTCTTCTTTATTTTTCAATTTTATACTTCTATCAGGGTTCTTATCATTTAAATCTTGGTAATTTAGTCTTGTTAAGCAAGTTAACTATTGAAAACAATTCTATAACTTATTTTTATCAATTGTGGTAAATTGAGTGTTGCCATAGTTATATTTGCATTGTGTTTATATTATAATTTTGTTGAAAAAAACCATGTAAAATGGGAAAAGATGAGATGAATATCATTTTATTCAAGTTATAAAGTCTTAGGTAATCCCTGTTGAATGATAGATGATGAGATTGATATGGAGAACATGTTTGGAGATATATACCCTAGTGGTTTAGATATGGTTGATATAATAGTGAGTCTTGAAAGGCATGGAACTGATTCTGAATCTGAATCTTATGAAACTTAGAACTCTTCTGATGATGAATTACACTATGCTGAGACTTATTTCTCACTTAGAGATATATAATTTTGCATTGCAAAATATAAATTTCTCACTGCGGAATGAATTACAATTTGGACAAATTACAGGCGTATTCTGCCTTGCATTTTTTATAATGGTGGCCAAAGATGAAGAAAACTGGACATGGTTCTTAAATAAGCTTCGTTGTGTTGTTGGTTATGACCAAGAGTTGACTTTCATTTCTAATTGTAATGATGGGTTTAAAGAAGACATGCTTAAAGTTTTCCCTCAGAGTCACCACTCATATTATGTACCATATCTAAAGGGAAATTAAGGAATTTATTTAGTGGTGGTCATCAATACTTTAGGATTCTACGTGAAACAGTTGTCAGTAGTTGCAAAGATACAATGTATACAAATACATTAGAGGTATATGAGAAAAGTATGGATGACCTAAGAAAGTATGGTGGTTATAAGATTAAAATTTTCCTATAGGACTGTGATCCAAAACTCTGGGCAAATGTAGAGTTCATTGGTAAAAGGTATGGCAACATGTATTAAAATATGGCTGAAATTTTCAATTCGTGGATCAAGGTGGTTGTCATTTACCAGTTAACAAAAGGATTGCAACTATAAGTGTGGTGTCAAAAAATCTAGGATATGGGGGGTTCCCCTGTACCACGATGTATGCCTAATAATAAATATGAGAGAGACAAATATTTACGTGGTTCGATCATGAATGGCCTATGTCCACGAGGCTGCTGCTGTGTTCCATTAGAATGATGAGAGAGTTTTACATGAGAGTGTTTCTCTAGCTTCTAAGCCCCCTTTCACAATGGGGGGGTGTCCCCTTTATATATAGTTAGGGGTTACATTAGGGTTACAAATATGGATGAGTCCTATCTTCTTGGAGTTTGATTCCAATCAGATACTGCTCCTCGATCTTCTAGTTTATCAAGGACTCTAGTAGTCCCTATCTTATTGGAGCATCTGTTGCTCGCCATCTTGACCGGGGTGCTCGCCACGTGTCATGCTATTATGTAGGCATATTTTTTGCCCCCATAATAGCCCCACAGGTCGCAGTTAAGCTGAGTTGATTCTGAGATGAGCTGGGAGCTGGTGCATAATCTCTTTAAATGTATGCAGTTGTTGATGTGAACTGGACTGGCGTTCTTTGAGCTGTCGTTCAACTTTTAGACTTCTTTGTTTGTTCTTCTTTATAAGTTTTTTAGATGAATGCTTGGCTTGAGTTGAGAGACGTTCAGTTGATATGGGAACCGGACTCGAGAGTGTCGAGCTGCCTACATACCCTCATGGGATCAGGTCGAATGTAGTTCATTATTTTATTTTATTGCATGGCCCAAGTCGTGAGGCCGACTACAGGCTTGTTTAGAATTCGTTTGTTGAGTCTTTCTCGAGCCTGCATCAAGTTCAGGGCATTTCCCTGTATTTTGGTCTTATATGGTCTATTTGGTGAGGCTGACCACATGCCTATGTGTCGAGCCTTGCTCAAGCATGTACCTAGTAGGGTTAAGACCATGCATTAGGTTTTTCATATGGTCTAATTGGAGATCCCGACCACAGGCCTATGTGTCGAGTCTTGCTCGAGCAAGTACCTAGTCGAGGTAAAACCCTGCATTAGGTTTTTCATATGGTCCAATTGGAGAGGCTGACCAGAAGCCTATGCGTCGAGTTTTGATCGAGCACGTACCTAGTCAGGGCAAGACCCAGCATTAGGTTTTTCATATGATTCAATTAGAGAGGCCGACCAAAAGCCTATGCATCGAGTCTTGCTCGAGCACGTACCTAGTCGGGGTAAGACCCTGCATTAGGTTTTTCATATGGTCCAATTGGAGAGGCCGACGACAGGCCTATGTGTAGAGTCTTGCTCGCGCACGTACCTAGTCGGGTAAGACCCTGCATTAGGTTTTTCATATGGTCCAATTGGAGAGGCCGACCACAGGCCTATGTGTCGAGTCTTGCTCAAGCATGTACGTAGTCAGGGTAAGACCCTGCATTAGGTTTTTCATATTTCATATGTAATCAGTATGCTTATTGTACTTAGGCATTTCCCGCATGTCAATGTAATACCAATTTTGTTCACATTTTTCCATTTTCTAATGCCTCACATGTAAATATCCGCCTATTTTACCTTTTAGGTTGTGCCGTCACACTTCCTTAGGCCTAAAAGACGATGGCAAAAATGCACCTGGTTTAAGGGCCACCCACCCATTCAGGATTTTAATCGACCAACATAGTTGGTGACGAAACTGAGTTGGCTTTTTGCCTAGGGATCCCCCATAGGTCTTTTAGCGTTTTTGGGGCAACTCGTGAGGCCATTTGTGTTTGGAGATGACAAAGGCCTGTGGACTTAATTAATTTAATGGGAACAAGCAAGAAGGCTATTGAAATTAAATTGAGCTTAGTCTTGATCGTCATTTGAAGACTAAGTCCACTGTTAACCATATTGGCATCCATCTTGTGTTGAACTCTTCTATTTTTCTTTAAATGTTGCAGTGAATCTATTAACGTGTCATCGTTGCCATGGAACCCCCAATCGGGTTGTAAAGAGAAGAATACCCGTCCATCCGTCGGGTTATTTGATATATATAACGGAGATGATAAGTGTGCCCGATCGTTCCTCGGGGATTTATTATGTTAAAGAGTGTCACGTTGATCGTTCGTCGATCTGGATATAATTAAGGATTATCTTGCTCATATATATCCTTGTAATGTATCGTTCCTCGAGGCACACTTGTTCACTGACCATGCATGGTGGTTCTTGGATGTTGTGGAAAACTTCGTATAGCTCATACATCTGAAGAGATTGATATGAGTTCAAAGAATCTTCGTGTAGAAATGTGTTAATTTGATATGGCATTCAAGAAACGTCGTTCCTCTGGAGTGGATATCTTGGTGCTGATGATGCCCTTTCGACGTCGACAGGATAATTTTCATCCCCCAATGATCGCCGATCACCATGGGTTACCCGATGATGTTGATGATACATTCAGGGGGTCACATGTTCTGTTCGTTGACTTTGATTTTGCTAGATATGTGACTTTTTACATATTGGATTCGTCCTTGTTGATAAATATAGCTGATCGTTGCTCTTCATGCTGCTTTATGTGTTACTGGATCTTTGTTCTACAGATCGTCCAACTTCTCATTCGCCGAGGTTAAATTAAATAATAATTGTATCGCCCAACTATTTATTGGAGCTTGAGACGTGATCACATATTGTTAACTATCCGTTGAAGCTGAGGGTTCATCGAGGAAAAATTGCAAAGGACCTAGTAGATGTTGCGAACGATCCATGCTCGAGCATCTGTCGGATCACTAATAAGATAAATGATGCCTGAGCATTCATCGAGGCAAGATCGTCAAGGTGAAAAGTAGATTTCCAGATAAAATAAATGATGCCTGAATGCATGTCGAGGCGAAAATTGTAGAGGAGCTGGTAGGTATTGCGATTGATCCATGATCGAGCATCCGTCGAGGAAAAAAAGGATCGAGCAGATATTACGAACGATCCTACAATGTTAGTGAATACTAACTTTCCAATAGATGTAATATCGACCATTAATCGACTGTGCCAACCACCTGTCGGGACATAATATAAGAATTATCCTGACCAACCATTTGTTAGGGATAAAATGAGATGTGTGTGACAAATATCTTTGGGACTAAATATATAGAAATATTTTGCCGATCATTTTCCGAGATGAACCTTGAATATGCCTGATCATCTTTGTGGGCACCTCGATTTGCCATCACGGGCCCAGATGAGTAGCCCAATAGGAACGACCCAAAGTTTGGACTCCTCGCATCTTTTTGAGTTCAGTTATGACTTAGTCTTCTCCTATAATCTCATGAGGAGATATTCTAGGAGTAGAAGGTGGACGTGTAGAGTCCAACACCCCCACTCCCCGAGAACAAACATGTATATAACAAATCCTAAGCCTGGGGAAAAAGGCATGCAATATATTCTCTATAAAAAACTCCCTGGAGTTGATAGAAATAATATTGAGAGCACCACCGTGGACGTAGGCATTCTTGCTGAACCACATGCATACTGTGTTGTGTGATTGACATTTTTTATTCTCTATTATCTTTGGTGATTTTGCTTTTCTCATTAATTTGTGTTGAATATAATTGTCACCATAATTGGCACCGTCTGTGGGAACGCTTGTCTTCCTTTAAGAAAGCCCTGACCAACAAAGGATTTGGAATGCCTGGACACAGTAGCAATTCCCCTCAAGCAGGGGATATCCAAGAACATCCTGTCCATCATAGGATCAGATCTGAAGTTCATCATTTAGATCAGAGGGCTCGCCTGGAGAGGCCAGCCTCGGAGGAGAGCCATGGACCAGCGAGGTATACACAAATCTCTAGATTGATTGATGCCTATGAGGCAAGGCTCCAAGAGCAAAGGGAGTCCGCTCGCAAGAAGGAGGCTAAGAATGCTCACCTCAAAAGGAAATTAGAGAGGCTGGAGAAAAAACTCCATCGCAGCACCAGGCGACATCCATGCTGCACTCCTAGACCTCAGGCGAGCAAGTCTCGCAGCCGAGGAAGGAGCCCCAGATGCGGATCCCATAGAAGTGACAATCTCGAGTCAGATGATGACTTGGTCGAGCAACAATGACCATCTCGTCATTATAGGAGCCTAACTTGAGGTGACGAGGATATACAAAATTTGGTCCGAAGAAAAATGGACTAACACCCAACACATTGGGGTGCTAGATCAACCAGGGAACTTGCTCGGAGAGCTCTCAAGACCCAGATGAAATTCCCATTTTTAAGGGAGATAGAAGAAGAGGAAACCCCCAAGAAATTTACTATTTCAAGATTCAAGATCTATGACAAAAAAACTGACCCTATCGATCACGTTAGGTAGGCCATAACTCTCTGGAACCATCGGGATGCACTAATGTGTCAGATTTTCCCCTCGAGCCTGCACAACGTGGCCTAGAAGTGGTTCAAGAGGCTCCCTCATAAGTCCATTAGGAGCTTTGAGTCCCTTACCGAGCTCTTCACGGCTCGCTTCATTACCAGCAGCTCCCATCCTAAAAGGATGTATGCTTTACTAACAATGAAGAAAACGCCTCAAGAGAGCCTTCGAGACTACGCAAAGAGGTATTAGGAGTTTTTCAACGAGGTCAAGGAATGCTTGGAGCAGGTAGCAGTGACCTCTTTCAAGATTGGCCTACCTAGCTCTTGCCTTATGCACCAATCCCTGACGAAGATGGAGGCCACGACCATCGATGACCTGATGGCTCGCATCGAGAAGTATGCCAAAGTGGAAGATATCACTCGCCTCAGTGCAGGGGATAATGTTCGGACTAAGCTCACTGGAAAGGGTAACAACAAGGCCAAAAATCAAAAGAAAAGGGGCAAGAATGGCTCCAAGAACGGGGGTAAGAATGATGCTTCGAAAGCCTTTCAGGAAGTGAACACCATCTTCAAAGAACCAATCTACAAGATCCTAACGAAGATCAAGATTAGCCATTTGTTAAGTGGTCCAAAAAGAAGGGAGGAGATCCCTAAAAGAGAAACAACGCGCTGAGATGCGCTTTTCATAAGGAGGGAGGACATAAGACTGAGCTTTACAAGGCTCTTAAGTCTCACCTCGAAGAACTAGCCTAGACTGGGCACCTGAATGAGTTTGTGGAGAAGAAGGCAAAGAAAGTCAATGCCAATGGAGAAACAAAACCCAATAGCTTACTCGAAGATGATACTGGCTATGAATTTGTAGTTATTCACAGGGCATCTGATATGAAGCAGATTCAGGGGAATTCATCCCGGATGGAAGTGAAAAAGATTACTGCGGTAATGTAATCTTTTCAGATCGATCCAGCGAAGACACAATCAGGAAAGCATCGGCGAGCTGAGAGCGTCGACTATAGCAAACATATCATATTAACAGATGAAGATCTTGTGGGGGTAAGAACCCCACATCATGACGCCTTGATCATCACGCTCAGGATAGCTAACTATGACGTCGACAAGCTTCTCGTCGACTATGGAAGCTCATCCGAGGTAATGTATCTCGACCTATTGAGGAAATTAAAGTTAAGCGTTATCGATTTGAAGGAAACCACTATCCTTCTAGTTGGCTTCGCTGGAAAACTGACTATTCTATTGTGAAAGATCATGCTGCCGGTAAGGGCAAGAAGTGTCTCCAAGATGATCGAGTTTCTGGTGGTTGATATCGACTCGCCATATCAAGCTATCCTCGGCAGGGGGTGGCTACATGCAGTGAAGGCAGTCCCTTCGACCTACCATCAGAAACTCAAGTACATAACTGAGATAGGAGTAATGGAGATTCAGGAAGACCACGCGATGGCAAGAAGGTGCTTCATAGCATCCATCCATCCAAAACCAGAGAAGAAGGTTGAGAAGGCCAAAGAGAAGGTCGAGGAGCAAGAAGGTTTGATACCTTCAAAATAGAAGTTAAGATATGTAAGGCACAGAGTGGAGGAGACCAGGCTCCTCCCCTCTGAGCGGGTCATTGAAAGCTTAGAGGAGATACCAACCGATGGAAGCAAGAAAGATAGGAGTTTCTTGATCAGGACTTCCCTTACAGATCAAGAGAAGAAAGAATTAACGGTACTACTAAGGAGAAACCTAGATGTTTTCGCGTGGGAACTATACGAGATGCCTGGTATTGAGTGTGGTTTGCCATCGGTTACACATCGACCCCACTTTCAGGCCTATTACGCAAAAAGCACGGAGAACTGCACCCTAGAAGGATAAGGCAGTAGAGAAACAAGTTGAAAAACTACTGGATGTAGGATCCATACGGGAAGTTCAATTCCCTAAATGTCTATCCAACCCAGTAGTAGTTTCGAAGAGCAATGGAAAATGGAGAGTCTGTATAGACTTCACTGACCTTAACATGGTCCGTCCCAAGGACAATTTCCCTCTATCGAAGATCGACCAATTGGTGGATGCCACAGCAGCTCACGAGAGAATGAGTCTTTTGGATGCATATTCGGGGTACCATCAGATCACTCTATATGCACCAGACTAAGACAACACAACGTTCATCACTACTGTCGGATTATACTTTTACAAAGTTATGCCCTTTGGGCTCAAGAATACAGGAGTAACCTACCAGTAGCTGGTCATTAAGATATTTAAAGACCAAATGGGAGATACCATGGAAGTCTACATTGATGATATGTTCATCAAGAGCAAGAGAAAAGAGGACCATCTCTCAGACCTGTCGAATTCCTTCTAGATCCTCAAGAAATACCGAATGAAACTCAACGTTAGCAAGTGTTCCTTTGGTGTCCAGTCAGAAACATTCCTCGAATATTTGGTTAGCCAGAGAGGCATTGAGGCCAACCCGGACCAGATCGATGCGATCAATAGGGTACAGCCCCCTCGCACAATATGAGACGTGAAGAAGATCAAAGGCATGCTCGCCGCTTTGAACCGTTTCATCTCTAAGTCCTCTGAAAAATGCAAGTCATTCTTCCAGCTCTTGAAAGTAAATAAGACAACAGAATGGAATAAAAATTTCTCGCAAGCATTGGAAGAGCTCAAGGCTTACCTTAGTTCACTGGCTCCGCTCGTTATACCTCAAGAAGACGATCCCCTGTACTTGTACCTCTCTATTTCTAGTCACGCCATCAGTTTTGCACTAGTATGCAAAAAGGTAGGAATCCAACACCCAGTCTATTACGCGAGCAAGACCCTATTGGATGCCGAGTAGCGCTACCTACCACTAGAAAAAGGTCACTTTTGCACTAGTGATAGCTTCGAGGAAGCTAAAGCACTACTTCAAAGCTCATACAATCGTTGTCCTCACATCACACCCCCTTAAAGAAGTCATACGAAAAGCGGATCCGTCTGGTAGGTTATCTAAATGGTCAGTCGAGCTCGGGCAACTTGACATCCAATTTCAACCCAGGAATGCAATCAAGGGGCAGGTCCTCGCGGATTTCATCGCAGAATTCACATGAGAATAGCCTTGTGACTAGCTATAACTTATAAAGCAAATGGAATATCACCGATAAGTAGGAGTCTGGCGACTGTTTGTTGATGGAGCCTCCAACTCTCAAAGGGGCAGGAGTAGGCATCTTTCTCGTTACTCCAGAAGACACAATCGTCAAGCAAGGAATTAGACTTGGATTTGAAGCCTCCATCAACGAGGCATAATATGAGGCCCTAATAGCCGACCTGCAGAAGGCACATGCGTTGGGGGCAAAGCAACTGTAGGTGTTCGATGATTTGTAATTAGTCTCCAATCAGATAAGCGGGGACTTTAATGCAAGAGATGAAAGGATGGCATCCTACCTCACCTTGGCAAGGGAGCTAATGTCCAGCTTTGAGGAAGTCAGTGTCCAACAGTTTCCCAGAGGACATAGCCGACCTGCAGAAGGCACAGGCGTTGGGGGCAAAGCAGCTCTAGGTGTTCGGTGATTTGTAATTAGTCTCCAATCAGATAAGTGGGGACTTCAATGCAAGAGATGAAAGGATGGCAGCCTACCTCACCTTGGCAAGGGAGCTAATGTCCAGCTTTGAGGAAGTCAGTGTCCAACAGTTTCCCAGAGGACATAACAACCATGCCGATGCCTTAGCAGCCTTAAGTTCAGCAATCGATTCTGACTTAAAGAGGATGATCCCAATCGACTTCCTTTCCCATCCGAGTATCAACCAGAGCGACGAGCTGCTAAGCAGGGAACATATGCTCCAGATTGATTCAGCACCTAGTTGGATGGACCCTTTGAGGGACTATTTGAAAGATGGTGCACTTCCCGACGATAAGAAGGTCGCTCATCAAATAAGAGTCAAAGTTGCTCGCTTTCACTTATCTCCTGAGGGCAAACTATAAAAGAGATCGTTCATCGGCCCTTACCTTCAATGTGTTCACCCGAAGGACATCGAGCAAGTTCTATACGAACTTCATGAAGGAATCTATGGAAGCCATATTAGAGGGAGGTCACTAGTTTTCTGAGCAATAAAGGAAGGCTACTGGTGGCCATATATGCAAAAACATTCGGCAATGTGTGCTCGTAAATGCAAGAAATGTCAACTACATGCTCCTATGGTCCACCAACCTGCCAGTGACCTAAGATCGCTTACCAGCCCATAGCCTTTCACCAGTGGGAGATGGATATCGTAGGCCCTCTTCCTATCACCGCCGAGGACTGCAAGTATTTGTTAGTCGCAACAGATTACTTCAATAAATGGATCGAAGCAGAGCGACTGTAAAATATAAGAGATGCGGACATGATGAGGTTCATATGGAAGAATATAATTACCCATTTTAAAATCCCCAAAACAATCATCACCGAAAACGGAATATAGTTCGAGAGTGGCCCTTTCTAAAATTTTTATAAAGAACACGGGATCAGGCACTATTTTAGCTCGGTGGCCTACCCCCAGAGCAACGGTCAAGCCGAAGCCTCCAACAAAACAGTGATTGATGGGCTAAAAAAATGACTAGAGCGAGCCAAAGGCACATGGGCAAGTGAGCTACCACACATTTTGTGGGCCTACTGCACCACCCCACGACGAGTAACTAGGGAAACCCCATTCTCACTAACGTATGGAACGGAAGCAATCATACCCTTGGAAGATGGCCTACCAACGATGAAAACCACCCTTGTTGACCAAGGCCAAAATGATGTTGCATTACTTACTGAACTTGACCTACCTGACGAATGGAGATAACTAGCCCTAGTAAGGCTGGCGAGCTATCAGCAACATCTCGCGAAACACTATAACAAGAAGGTCAATCCAAGGGCATTACAGGTTGGGGACTACGTCCTAAGGAAAGTCCTTGGCAGTGCATTAAAACCATCAGATGGCAAGATGGGACCAAATTGGGAGGAACCATTCAAGGTAACAAGGAACGACCTACAAGGAGCCTATCACTTAGAAACGCTGGAGGGCAGAGAGATACCTCGATCTTGGAATGCAACCAATCTGAAGAAATTATACTTCTAGTTTTTTCATTCACCTTTTATCGCATTTTTGGAATTGGCAACTCAATTTTTATTGATTAATAAAAGATTGTTTGGCAGTGACATTCTGAAGTGTGACATTCTGAAATGTTAATTTTGTATTATGAACCTTATAACTTTAACACCTTTTCCAAGTGACAGGAATATTATTAAGTATACAAAAGCAGGGAATCACCCTCCTCAGGTCTTTATTATGAAACATGAGCAACCTCTTAGCATTTTCCCTGGAAATACATAAAGCCCTACAGGGGATCCTTAGGCAGTTCGGCTAAATTGAATTGGTCGCCAAATAATGTTTGGCTCAAAAAGCTTGATCGGATGGAACATCCAACACCAGGTGTGTCCTTTCCATTTCCATACTGTAATACCCCGTATTTTTATAGCTTTTAAATTATGGGATTTATTAAATTTAATTGAGATAAATTAATTTAATTTTAATCCGGAATGTTGTCCTAAATATTTACTAGCGTGACGAGAGTTAGTAATTATTGGAAATTTGTTATTTGTTGTATATTACTGGATGAGTATAGTAATATATGAGATTTATTTTTATAATATTGTCACGTGTGAATAAAATGGCAATTTTGGAAATTTAAGTCGAGACGCGCCTGTGTCGTGTCGGGACTAAATATGAATTAATAAAAGTGAATATTTTATAAGTTGTTCGGATGGTCATTTTGAGTGCGCCAAAGCGTCCGAAAGGGTCGAGATAGTCAGAAAAGTGTACCCGGGAGTTTAGTTTGGGTCTCGGGGCATTTTTAGGCCTAATTAGTAACCCGGGAGGGCATTTTGGTCATTTTACACTTTTGGGTAATTAAACCCACGAAAATTAGAAGAGTTATATCAGATACCTAGGTTACCTTCTAGGGTTAGAAACTCTAAACACAAGTGATGTCCATAGGAGAGGAAGGAGAGAGCTCTCAAGGCAAATTCAAGGCCCAAAACTCAACGGTTTGCACCGCCGCCACCACCAACGCGTAGATCGCGAGACGGGGAACGCAACCATACCGAATTCGGCACCAAACTAGACCTCTGAAAATCCTAAGCAAGTGTTTATCTTGCTTATTTCGTTGGTGCATCTTTCATATTAGTTTAGGAGTAATTAAGATGAGTTTTAATGGAGGAAAACCCGATTTATGATAGGAAAATCCATGTAGTATTGATCTAATTGATAATTATGGAAACCCTTGCCATGTAGAGGAATTTAAACCACGAAATTTTGATGTATATAAGAAGAGAATTCTGGAAATAATTGTTAGAACCATGTTTAAGATAATTTTAGGGTTCTTGAGATTTTGTATGAAATTGGGGCTGTTAATCCATGATTAAATGACAGAAATCCACATGCTTTACGTTGCAAATACCTATTATGATGATATAGGGTTAGTAGTATCAATTCTGGGTCGATTGGGATTAGAAAAGATGGAATTTGTTGATGTTAGTAGAGGAAACCCGTAACTGTAATTCTGCAGTTTTTGCAGACCTGTTTGATCGATCGATCGAGCCCAGAGCTTCGATCGATCGAAGGTTCGATCGATCGAGCCCCAAACCTCGATCGATCGACCCCTACTGGCAGACTCCTATTTCCCTTATTAAATGAGTTAAATTCAATTTATTGTGAGAAAATTCTTGGGCATCCTTAATGAAATGTTTTGGGAGATAGGGGAGACCAGTAGGACATGTGAATAGATTTTGGGACCCTCGATGTCGGGCAAGGATTGTATTTTGGGATAACTACATAAGGGCCGGTAAATTTATGATTCAAAGAGAGAAAGACACGTAAGAGAGTTACTTTGGGACAAATGTGTATACCTACTGAATTTTATACTTGGGAGGATAGAATCCATGAGCGTTATGTTGTAAGTGGAATGGCTATACGTGATAACTATATAATGAGAAATAAATGCAAATGACGTAATTATGGGAATTGAGAATTTACCCATTATTGATATGGTAATATGAGTATAGTTATATGATTGTGTATGCATATACTATCTATGTGTGAAAATCATGCCCACGCTACTTGCTATCCCTGAGGTTTCCGCGCTGGGACAGTCTTATCTCGATGGGACCTTTATGGGGGATATTGACTTGTACCCTAGAAGATAGATATCCTTGGTACAGGCTATCGGAATGATAGTTCAGACGGTCCTAAGAGATGAGGGTATGTGCTTTCCTCTTAGAGACTTGGAATCTATGCTTCGCCTCATTTTGTTTGTGTATGGGTATCCTTGGTACAGGCTATCGCAGTGATAGTTCAGACGGTCCTAAGGGACTTGGAACCTATAGTTTGTGTATGTGTTAATACAATTCGAGAGTGATTACAAATTTGTATTCCCCTTTATGTGAGTGATATGGGGTTTGGATAGTAGAGTATGCCCGCACCATAGTTATTATGTGGGGTGCTATTTTGATATATATATTTTTTCGAGTAGTTAATATATATATATGAAATTATGAAATCTGGAACTGCCTACTGTGTTTTGATATGTAGGACATGGTTTATGACTCAAATTGTAAATACTTGTTTTGACAAAGTATAATATGAAATTGGAAAACTTTATGGATTAATAAAGTCAAAATGAGAACTTTGGTTACTAATTGAAATATTCTTTTCAAAAAATTGAATCGTGAAATTTGGAATCTTTCGAGTAATATAAGATAAGTTAAATCATTGGGAAGATTAGTGCGATAAATGATAATACAACCCGTTGGGGAGGTTAGTGCGATAGGTGTGCACATTAGAAGAGAGGTGAGAATTTCTCAAGAGAGTGTCGCACTAATATGTTGTTGCATTGGCCTGTATATATTTAAATACTTGCTAAATGTATTTTAAATCAAACACACTATCGGGCTCTGACCCGTTTCTTTCTCTCTCTCTCTCTCTTGTATATATATATGTATGTATTACAGGTGCCCAGCCATAGGGGCGTCTTGCTTAGGATCTCTTGGAAGGAACGCGCTGCAGCTTAGGTGGGAGTTGCAGGTCTCTTGATTAGACGATTTCGTTCATTCGGATCCACTCTTAGTACTTTCATCTAGTTGGGCATGTGTAGCTATTTCCATTATTCCGTTGTTATTGGACATTTGTATTTCAGTTATTTCCAGTTTTGTTACTATGGGATTTATTCAGTTTAGATGTGTGACTTTAGATTTCGTATGTTGATATTCGATTGACAAATGTATTAAATTAATTGGATTATGTTGCAGAATTTAATGTGGTGTGATTCTTACTTATTGAATGTGGTTAAATAAAATAAATAAATAATTTTTCTTTAAATAAAATTTGGAAAGTTATGTATGAAAAATGGTTTTGACACTTAGCTTAATTATTTAGGGTGTTAAATTGGGAAATTTATTTTTATCGA
Organism: Sambucus nigra; assembly: GCA_949130495.1. Lineage (NCBI taxonomy): Eukaryota > Viridiplantae > Streptophyta > Magnoliopsida > Dipsacales > Adoxaceae > Sambucus > Sambucus nigra. The sequence continues at coordinate 327,620,387 of OX422217.1, read as the reverse complement.
CAGTGATGCTGAGAATGAACCAACTGTTTACCTTGATTTAATTTAATAAAGGAGTGATCGCCCGGTATTTAATTAGGCGGGGTGTCACAGGTGGTATCAGAGCATCAGGTTCTAGTGTCCTTAGGATCTGTACGGCTTATTATGCTTTCAACGTTGCTTTGTTTGTTATAGAGCCCTATGTTTAGGATTGTCGATTCCTTGAAGAGATTTCGTTCTCCTGCTATAATGTGTATACCTTAGTGTATTCTAATTTCGTTCGGATGTGTGCGTATACCGAGCGATGACGGATGTCAGAAGAGGACCGTTAAGTGTACATCAGGGGGCAGGGCTCAGTTGAGATGATGAAATATATCCGAGGATGATGACCGTAGTCGAGGTCACCTCCATTGTGGCACGAGAAACCAAGACTAGAAAGGCGACTAAGGTGCATCAATGATTTTCAAATGCTGTTATAGTCAAATGAGGTGCGAGGGTAAACTTACCCAACGTATTACAAAAACGTGTAGAGACTATCAATGGGAAATTTTAGAAACGCGAAAAATTGTATGTGTCTTTACCAAAGGCGGTAAAGTATCCAAAGACTTAATTATAGGACGCAGTGTGGCAAACCGAAAGTGAAAATTTAGAGAAAATTTTCTTGGCTTTCGGGACGAAATTATAATGGTTGGAGTCAACCAATAATTTTAGAAGTGGAATGCTATGCCTATAGGAGAACCTTAGGTACAGTGCTGACCGTATGTTCCTTCCTTAACTGTTCAGGATTAGAAGCAAATGTGGTTCTGAACTCATTGAGAGAGGGCATGTCAGGGGTCCATTCGTGAATATGAATCTTAACCGTTAGCGAATTTTGTATCGGAAGATGTATATACAAGTGGGGGAAACGACTCCAAGTGGAAGACCAACTCGTAATAATAGTTGATAATACTCGAGGAGGAAATTCTGATGGACGACCAATTCAGAGGTTGACAATGTCATATTTTGACTATTTAAATGATAACACTTCTTTGTGGAGGAAGTTAAAGGAAATCGAAGAATTTAGTCGAGAATGAGATTGAATGCAACGATAGTGGTATAGCACCACAAAAGGATGTGGATACACATCAGGAAAACCATTTAAATGCTTTAGATAGATAAATTCTTACCAAGTGATGGTAAATTCAGTAAGTACTATTATAGATAGTAACATGATCTTTATGGCCTGAAAAGTTAAGAGAATAATCGGGATGGTTTACAGGAATCCAGTTTACTAAAGTCCGAGAGGAGGACAAATCCTAACCTGGTTAGTAGGACAGGTGGAAAGTGGATTATGTACTGAGGTATTTTGTGCGGAGTGAGATCGCTCACGATAATATGTTCCAAAATGAGAAAAGGGACAAGAATACGGTGCCTAGAAAAAGGCAACGATTAAAATAATTTTGTTTTGGTTTGGGCAGACGTGTTACGTCCGAAAACCATTTGTGCAGTCAAGACGATTGCCAGGATGGAAGTATAGGTTGTATCCTTAGAGGATGCGGCGTGTTTATGTGACACGAGTGAGTCACCATATTTTGTTCATTACTAGATTAGCATGTGAGACGAGTTTAATGCATATAATTATAAATGTTACCATTATGTGAATATTTTTCCCTAGTGTAGCGGGATTTTTCTTTAGTGCTATCCGCGGAGGATGGATGAGTATATTAACAAGTTTTGTACCTTATTGAGGTTACTCGTTGTAGTGATGCAATACACGAGTATGATATTATCTTTGTTAAAATGTTATAGAAATGGGTAGTATGATAGTGGGCATTTATTGCAAGGCTATCGGAGTAGTTGCATTGGTGCAAAATGTTTTATGTTTGTTTTGGCGAGGCTTTACCTGTAAGAAGGTTGGACTCGCACCTATATTATCTATCCAAGAAACTTCGGAGGAGATAGTGGGCTCGAGATATTCGATGTCAATGTATGTATAGACTTTGTCAGTATGATTCGGTATGTATTGGGACTTACCGTTGAGCGAAAAGATTTGGCGCAGTATTATGTTTAGCACTCCGGACTTAGTGATAAGGAAAGTGCATTGTTATATTTATCCTTTAGAGATGTGGGAGTTAAGAGTTATACCCCTATTATTAGGGAAAGGAATTTTGAGAATTCCGAGTGTATGTATTCGAGGTTTATGGAATGCTATTACCACCAACCTATACTGAACAATTGTGCAATTAGTGAAACGTTCTTCGTTAAGCATAATTACGGGAGAAATTATAACTTTTCTGTCAAGAGACGGAATAAAGGGGTATATACTATGGACGGAGGGCCTAACGAATTTCGATAACCGACAATGCTAGGTAGTAGTGTATCGGGGGGGGGGGTTCCTTGTTTGGATTTCGCTTTGCGAGACATCCCACGCATGAAACTTAGTGTAAAGTTGGAAATAGGGAGACGTTTGGTCACTATTCCATGAGTTCGGTACCCTGGTCGAAATGGGATCAAGTAATTAGGTATGTAAGTTGGGAGTTGAATTTTGTTTTAAGGTCATTGGAGCTGGATTTTGTGGTAGGAAAGCATTGAAAGTTATCCCCACGAGTTAAGAGGTGGAACTATGATAAGGAGAATTTAAGAATTTTGATTTCTAGGGTGATTGAGAGTACCCAAATGTCATAACCGCGTACAGAACACATGGTGAATAAAGAGTTGGAATAATTTTTAGCATGGATTATCTGGAAAGAACTTTATATTAAACAAAAGAGATAACCTGTAATCATTTTGATGAATAGAGCGTTAGTGAATTATTTTGGTTGTTGTACAAATTTGAGAAATTTTTGTACTTATCTGAGGAAGGTTGAGAATTATTATTCCTCTTTTATTGTCATGGAATTTGAATGCGCTATTCCTTCTATTCCGTTGAATTTAGTTAGTCCTACGTAAGAGTAGCCTCCGTTCGCTCTCCCAGGGCGGTCGGGGTGTTGCAAAAATATGGGCATCTGGGTTAGATGCAGTCAAAATAGTCCGAGTCTAAGGGACGTGGTAATAGACATGTGAAATATATGTTTGTGGGACTAGTATAACGAAGTGGAAGTGATAGAGTGGATTAAACATCACATGAGGGGCGATAATCCATACATAAGTGTGCAATTAGAATAGCACGCCCTAACTTGATTGGAAGGCTGTGGGAAGCCATTCAAGAATTGGTATTCCTTGAATAGAGTAGAATTTAATTGTTATGAAGCACACCCGGAGCGGAATTTTTATTAGTCAAGTGTGAGAATGACTTGCGCATACAAAGAGTAATGATGTTAGTATAGTATAAGAGTTCCAGAAGTGCGCTTCGTGGAGAGAAGAGCACGGGTGGAACTTTCGGCATACTACAAGGAAGGAAGGGGAGTATTACGTGTCACTTAATGTGAGACATTTAAAGGGAATAATCGATGTTTAGTGAGACGTAGTGAGTAGTCTCTACATGCACTGCCCATAGGTAAGGTTTGGTTGAAAGATGAGAAGCAACCAAAGAATTTTGTGTTTATCGAAAATTCCTGAACTTGGAAAAGGTTGGTAAAGCCGGTTAAGTTCTTGGATGGGTTGCCATCCTCAAAACAAGATCAAGGGTTTACCCCGAACATGTGAATTAAGTCGCCGAGAAGGAAGCGATTGATATTACTTTGGGCTGGCTTACAATATTAACTAGTATGCCCCAGACTTCCTTTGAAAGGAAGGATCGCACCAGTGCATGGTCCGGCGCAGGATAAATTTCTAAATCAGGATGAGATTTGGTGAATCCCACCTTTGATATCGGATTTCAGGAACCATCGGAGATAAGATTTCGTTTTGAGTAAGATGTATCACCCTTAGCCAGGGAATGGGCGCACGGTGATTAAAGATTTGTGGACCCACGTAAAGGAGATTTTAGAATCTTGATACGATGATTTCAAGAATGCTCTGTAGAAGCACTCGTACCTATTTGTCGCGTATAAGGTACTTATTAAGGTTTTGTTATGGAAGAGCCTCGACTATTCTCCTTCCTTATGTTTAAAGGAGAGTAGATAATCAGAATTTTTGGATCGGTCGAGAAAACATCCGATAAATGTGGTAGAATTCCACGACTGTTTTAGGCGAGCAAGAGTGATCAAATGTTCGTAATATTTTCTCAGAATGGGAGTTTTGTATATGAATGAATCTGAGTATTTGTCATGTAGTGAGGTGCGGCCTCCTAATGATAGTGAGATAATGAAATGTATAACGTATAAGCGTGACTTATGCGAATGTTGTCGGTTGGGAGTACAAGGTGAAGTATCTCTAATGAGAATGTAAAACAATGTTGTTGTGAAGAAAGGGCTATAGTGATTGAGCGCCGTAATGTGTAGTTAGTTTGTGTACGGAAAAGGATATCCAGGATTGTGCTACCTGATAGGCCTTATTTTCCGAATTTCGGGACGAAATTCAGTTATTAGGGGGGGATGTATGTAATACCCCGTATTTTTATAGCTTTTAAATTATGGGATTTATTAAATTTAATTGAGATAAATTAATTTAATTTTAATCCGGAATGTTGTCCTAAATATTTACTAGCGTGACGAGAGTTAGTAATTATTGGAAATTTGTTATTTGTTGCATATTACTGGATGAGTATAGTAATATATGAGATTTATTTTTATAATATTGTCACGTGTGAATAAAATGGAAATTTTGGAAATTTAAGTCGAGACGCGCCTGTGTCGTGTCGGGACTAAATATGAATTAATAAAAGTGAATATTTTATAAGTTGTTCGGATGGTCATTTTGAGTGCGCCAACACGTCCGGAAGGATCGAGATAGTCAGAAAAGTGTACTCGGGAGTTTAGTTTGGGTCTCGGGGCATTTTTAGGCCTAATTAGTAACTCGGGAGGGCATTTTGGTCATTTTACACTTTTGGTTAATTAAACCCACGAAAATTAGAAGAGTTATATCAGATACCTAGGTTACCTTCTAGGGTTAGAAATTCTAAACACAAGTGACGGCCATAGGAGAGGAAGGAGAGAGCTCTCAAGGCAAATTCAAGGCCCAAAACTCAACGGTTTGCACCGCCGCCACCACCAACGCGTAGATCGCGAGACGGGGAACGCAACCATACCGAATTCGGCACCAAACCAGACCTCTAAAAATCCCAGGCAAGTGTTTATCTTGCTTATTTCGTTGGTGCATCTTTCATATTAGTTTAGGAGTAATTAAGATGAGTTTTAATGGAGGAAAACCCGATTTATGATAGGAAAATCCATATAGTATTGATCTAATTGATAATTCTGGAAACCCTTTCCATGTAGAGGAATTTAAACCACGAAATTTTGATGTATATAAGAAGAGAATTCTGTAAATAATTGTTAGAACCATGTTTAAGATAATTTTAGGGTTCTTGAGATTTTGTATGAAATTGGGGCTGTTAATCCATGATTAAATGACAGAAATCCACATGCTTTACGTTGCAAATACCTATTATGATGATATAGGGTTAGTAGTATCAATTCTGGGTCAATTGGGATTAGAAAAGATGGAATTTGTTGATGTTAGTAGAGGAAACCCGTAACTGCAATTCTGCAGTTTTTGCAGACCTGTTTGATCGATCGATCGAGCCCCAAACCTCGATCGATCGACCCCTCCTGGCAGACTCCTATTTCCTTTATTAAATGAGTTAAATTCAATTTATTGTGAGAAAATTCTTGGGCATCCTTAATGAAATGTTTTGGGAGATAGGGGAGACCAGTAGGACATGTGAATAGATTTTGGGACCCTCGATGTCGGGCAAGGATTGTATTTTGGGATAACTACATAAGGGCCGATAAATTTATGATTCAAAGAGAGAAATACATGTAAGAGAGTTACTTTGGGACAAATGTGTATACCTACTAAATTTTATACTTGGGAGGATAGAATCCATGACCGTTATGTTGTAAGTGGAAAGGTTCCTCAAATTAAAGTAAGATGTGAATGGCTATACGTGATAACTATATAATGAGAAATAAATGCAAATGACGTAATTATGGGAATTGAGAATTTACCCATTATTGATATGGTAATATGAGTATAGTTATATGATTGTGTATGCATATACTATCTATGTGTGAAAATCATGCCCACGCTACTTGCTATCCCTGAGGTTTCCGCGCTGGGACAGTCTTATCTCGATGGGACCTTTATGGGGGATATTGACTTGTACCCTAGAAGATAGATATCCTTGGTACAGGCTATCGGAATGATAGTTCAGACGGTCCTAAGAGATGAGGGTATGTGCTTTCCTCTTAGAGACTTGGAATCTATGCTTCGCCTCATTTTGTTTGTGTATGGGTATCCTTGGTACAGGCTATCGTAGTGATAGTTCAGACGGTCCTAAGGGACTTGGAACCTATAGTTTGTGTATGTGTTAATACAATTCGAGAGTGATTCCGAATTTGTATTCCCCTTTATGTGAGTGATATGGGGTTTGGATAGTAGAGTATGCCCGCACCATAGTTATTATGTGGGGTGCTATTTTGATATATATATTTTTTCGAGTAGTTAATATATATATATGAAATTATGAAATCTGGAACTGCCTACTGTGTTTTGATATGTAGGATATGGTTGATGACTCAAATTGTAAATACTTGTTTTGAGAAAGTATAATATGAAATTGTAAAACTTTATGGATTAATAAAGTCAAAATGAGAACTTTGGTTACTAATTGAAATATTCTTTTCAAAAAATTGAATCGTGAAATTTGGAATCTTTCGAGTAATATAAGATAAGTTAAATCATTGGGAAGATTAGTGCGATAAATGATAATACAACCCGTTGGGGAGGTTAGTGCGATAGGTGTGCACATTAGAAGAGATGTGAGAATTTCTCAAGAGAGTGTCGCACTAATATGTTGTTGCATTGGCCTGTATAAATTTAAATACTTGCTAAACGTATTTTAAATCAAACACATTATCGGGCTCTGACCCGTTTCTTTCTCTCTCTCTCTCTCTCTCTCTCTCTCTCTCTCTCTCTCTCTCTCTCTCTCTCTCTCTCTCTGTTATATATATATGTATGTATTACAGGTGCCCAGCCACAGGGGCGTCTTGCTTAGGATCTCTTGGAAGGAACGCGCTGCAGCTTAGGTGGGAGTTGCAGGTCTCTTGATTAAACGATTTCGTTCATTCGGATCCACTCTTATTACTTTCATCTAGTTGGGCATGTGTAGCTATTTCCATTATTCCGTTGTTATTGGACATTTGTATTTCAGTTATTTCCAGTTTTGTTACTATGGGATTTATTCAGTTTAGATGTGTGACTTTAGATTTCGTATGTTGATATTCGATTGACGAATGTATTAAATTAATTGGATTATGTTGCAGAATTTAATGTGGTGTGATTCTTACTTATTGAATGTGGTTAAATAGAATAAATAAATAATTTTTCTTTAAATAAAATTTGGAAATTTATGTATGAAAAATGGTTTTGACACTTAGCTTAATTATTTAGGGTGTTAAATTGGGAAATTTATTTTTATCGATAGTGATGCTGAGAATGAACCAACTGTTTACCTTGATTTAATTTAATAAAGGAGTGATCGCCTGGTATTTAATTAGGCGGGGTGTCACACATACTTAGGCCTAAGGGAGTGTGACGACACAACCTAAAAGGTAAAGTAGGGCAGAATGGTATCTTATAAGCATACTGGATTTGGAGGACAATCACATAATAAAATAACCCTACCAATCTAGTCGGCCACGAAGGGCCTAAGATAGTTAAGTGAGAAATAAATGAAGTAAAAAACATACAACACATGTTTAGTTGGCAAGATCGCCCAAAGCATAGATATTATATTACTTCATCACATTTACAATGAGAATATACAACACATGTTTAGTCGGCAAGATCGCCTAAAACATCGATATCACACCTCTGAACAAGGTAATCATCCACTTGTGCTCTTCAGCCATCGTCCGGATGAGGAGCCAATTCCTCCTCGACCTCATTCGCATTTGTCTCTAACAGCTGCCTGGGGATAACATCGATAGGGATCCATTGGTCGTCCCTATTGAAAGGATTAGGCCTCAAAGTTGAAGGAGAGATCTCATAATTCTACCATAATACTGAGTTCCTTGGGACTTTCAGCTCCCTGAGGGCACTCAACCATACACTAATAAAGGCGAGCTCTTAAACTCTGTCAGCCTCGTCAGAGCATCTTTCTAACCTTGGTCGTAACCATCATCCCACACTCGTCGAGTTCCTTTCTTAAATAGATGCCTCAGCCGTGTGATATCCCTTTGAAGCCCAGCAGTAATCATGTATGCTCGACGGACGTCTTCTTGAAGTTCGTCAATCTCCCTTGCTGGACCGCCTGCATCTGGACCAACTCGCAGAGAAACCGATGAGGTAGAACCTCGCAAGATTAGAAGAGCACCGCTCGGCTCTGTGCTAACTCGCGGAACAGCCGCTAAAAAGCAACCTCTAAGAACACGAGGTGCGATGCTCAGCGCATTCTCCCTGAGTCGCGACACCTCCCTCCTCAGAGTCTCATTCTCATGCTAAAGCATTTATCCGACTTGATTGATTTCAAAGGCATCTAGGATCTTAGCTCTCAAAGTGTTCACTTCTTCTTGGATTGAGGCACCAACTTCTTCCATCTCTTGAAGTCTGTCCTTATATTTGGCGACAAGCTCAAACTGGTCCTTAAATCTCTTATTTCTCAACCTGAGAGATTTGCAAATCCTAATGAAAAGCCAAACAAACTTGGGTGCTCGCGTTAGGATGAAGGATCCTTCCCAGTTGAGAGGTGGAAATTATATACTCATCTACACCAATCAATTATAAGCCATACAAGCAGTAAAAAGTAGAAGAATCAATGCCCAAAAAGGAAAGAACTTTCATTTCATTGAAATAAAAGTGTACAATTACATCTGTTAGTTCAAGAGAAGTACAAGTCAAGAAAAAATACAAGGAAGTCCTAAGAGCATACTAGCTAGCAACCTTGGTTTGATTAGAGGAAGCTGGTTGCTTCCCCTTATCAGTAGCAGTAGGAGCATCTCCCTCAGAAGGAACGACTACTGTCCTTCGAGTAGGAAGAGCATCAACAGATTTAGTCTAGGAGGAAGGAGCAATACTTTTAATGGCTAGGGCAGGAGCTTTGTTTACAACAGGCTTGGGGCCTTGATCATGCTCATTGAACAAAGGTGAATTGACATCCACCCCAACAACTAGAAGATCCTTGTTCTATCCCTTCTTGAAGCTCAACCGACTGATGTAACCTATCTGAGCATCAGAGTCCTCATACGCGGTAGCCCACCCTGAGTTGTACGAACTCTCCTTAATGGTAGCAAACTCAGACTCCACCTTCTTCGCCTGCTCTCACAACACCTTATTTTCCTCGACCGTGGACAACTTGTCGTATAAACCAAATCGTAGGACTACCTCAACTCATGAAGCTCCTTAATCAATGATTCCTTCACCCTATGGGCTTCAGCAAGGGCAAGATCAGAGGACTTCTAGGCCTCGCCAGCAGCTTTTATACTGGCCTTCAGTTCGGTGCCTTTACCCTTCAATCCAAAGTTTTGCCTCTCTAAATCCGCATTCCTACTCACTATCTCATCGCGAGTATGGTAGAGAACAACGAATTTGGTCATGAACTGCAAGCAAAAAGGGAGCATTAGAAGAAAATATTGAATAGAATATTACAAGTATTGAAGAATAGAAATGAACTTACCAAGACTAGCCTCTGACTCGCTTACAAGGTTAACTGGCCAGTCCACATTGCCCTCTGTCGATCAGCAGGCAAAACTGCTCTCTCGAGCAGTGCAGGAGCCAGTTGGGGAGAGGTGGAGACTGAGGCCCCCTCGGGCAATGAGGACACGGGCACTATAGCTTGCCCAACCTTCATCCTCGCTTACACCTTCCTTCTCTCCTCTTCTCACTCCTTCTCCCTCTCAGCTCTCTTCCTCTCCTCCACCTTCTTTTTCTCTTCAGCCTTCTTCTTCTCCTCTTCTTTCTTTCTCTCTCTCTCTCTCTCAACTATTCTTTCTCCTTTCTCTTCTTCTCCTTCTCATTAGCAGTAGGTTGAGAGCCAGTGGTAACTTCTCCACTAACAGACTTTTGCTTCTTCGACCTTCTCGAGAGAAGCACATTATCCTCATCCTTGATCAGATTTCTTCTGGGAGGAACCATTTCTGCCTCGCTAGAACTTCTCGACTCGTTAGAAGACTTTTGAGCCTCAGAAACCTCTTTTGAGCTAGAAGAACCTTCACTATCAGAGCTCGTCTTACTGGAATCGCCTTCAGCACCTCCCCTAATATCACTTTCAAAATTTCTCTCTTCCTCGTCCAACTGGATGGGTTTCGCAGCAACTTCTTCAGTAATATCCAAGTCAGGAATGCAATCCACAGGCCACACAATAAAACTGGACCCAATGTTCTTATACTCCAGGAGAAAATCAGCGCACCGGGGATGTTCATCGTCAGCCAAAGATTCTCTGATATTCTAAGCTTTAATTAGCTCGGTAGCATGAACCTCACTAAGGGAAGGTTCCAAGTTCTTTGTCCTCACTGAAAGGATAACAGAAAACTATCAGAAAAATCAAACATCGACAGAAAAACAAAAGAGCAGAGCAAAGGCTAAGATTACCTATGTATCCCTCCCCATGAAAGGGGACTGTGAATTTATCAGACCTCGACCCATCGGTATGGGGGGGGGGGGGGGCAAACTGCCAATTTCTAGCAAGAAAACCCTCTTGCCAGTAATCCTTATGGGAATCAGGTAGGTTTACTACCAATACCCTATCAAGACTCCTGGCCTTGAGGTAAAGAAGGCCAGAACTAGTTCGAGAGAAGGAATAACAAAAATAAATTTGAGCAAGCCCTAATTTAGTGCCATAAAGTTGATTTATTCTATGGACACCATTAACTATCTTCCAGACATTTGACGAGCACTGTGCAGGAACGATATTGAAGTAGCCGAAGAAGTGCAAAATCAAATTACTCGGGGGGAAGGAGAGCCCCCTTGGGATAACAACAAGACGTGAATCTAATGAGCATCCTCTATCTCTCTAACATTCTTATGGACAAAGCCGCACACAATTTCTACCCAGTTTGGGATATTATAAAACTTACAAAACTCTGACACAGATCTATTGCCTATCTTCGTCATTTATAAACCCTAATTATGAATTCAAAGCAAATTCAACAGAAAAAACACAGAGAGAGAGAGCTGAGGGAACTTATGGGATGAAGGTTTGGCTTGGACGATGCAAGATCACAATCCCAGACGACGAAGAAGATTGAAAGCAAAGTAAACAAAGACCTGGAGGTAAGGGCGCAACAACGGAAGTTTGAAGAAGATGAGAAAATATAAAGAATCTTGGAACGACGGTATGGAAATGTTGTTCCATGTAACCTTTTAAACATTTCCAATCATATCGCACGAGACCCAAAGCAGGTTATCGCCAAAATCAAATAGAGAAATCTAATCTTAGGAAGAGTTACACAATTTATAAAAGAGCCATTATGACAAATCATTTAAATTTATTGAGCCCAAATTGTGGCCCAACAACTTTAGGGGAAATTGTGGGTACCTCGATTTGACATCACGGGCCCAGACGAGTAGCCCAATAGGAACGGCCCAAAGTCTGGACTCCTCGCATCTTTCTGAGTTCGGTTGTAACTTAGTCTTCTCCTACAATCTCGTGAGGAGACATTATAGGAGTAGAAGGTGGACGTGTGGGAGTACAACACCCCCACTCCTCGAGAATAAACATTTATATAACAAACCCTAAGCCTGGGGCAAAAGGCATGAAATATATTCTTTGTAAAACACTCCCCGGAGTTGATAGAAATAATATTGAGAACACCACCGTGGGCGTAGGCATTCTTGCTGAACCACGTACATATTGTGTTGTGTGATTGTCATTTTTTATTCTCTATTCTCTTTGGTGATTGGGCTTTTCTCATTAATTTGTGTTGAATATAATCCTCACCATAATCCTTTAGGTCAAGAATCATAAAGCTAGGTCATCAATGCTGAAATTGAAGAAATATCAATGTCCGAGCATCCGTCGGTTATCATACATAATATTCCCAAGTGTTTGTTGGGTCCAAAGTGGCGTAAACTTCTCGACCATCTGTTGGAGCATTAACAAAATAAGTGATGCCAGGCTGGTTTGCTAGGGCAAAGTTGTACAGGTCCGAGTAGATATAGAGAGCGATCCGTGCTCGATCATCTATTGATGCATTAATAAGATTTTCAAGAGCTTAAGATTGTGGCCGAGCATTCGTCGGGACTGAATCCTATACCTGTGGAAGTTAATAAGTTTCTCGACCATTTGTCGAGTCTAAACCAAATAGAATTTATCATGCAATTCATTTATTCAGTCAAGGAATACATGATGTGCATCTGCTCGAACATGTGTCGATGAAAAGATTCATAGTATTGAATGAATGACATGAATGATCCCATAATTTATATGAAAAAATCTTAAGAGGATGGCCGTGCCCGAGCATCCGTCGGTGCTATGCTAGGTACTAGTAAAAATATTAAAGCGACCATCCATTAGTATAACCAATACTAGCTAGACTACAATATTGAAAATTAAATGATCGAATAAATGACATGAGTGCTCTATAAGTGCGCCCCAATGTGAACAAAATAATTATAATAAAGTCGAATAAAAGATGAGAAATTTATCAAATATATACAGATGTACAACATAGGATTGTGTAGTGACAATTGTGAAGTACGCAGTATAGATAGCCCCCTGTTGAAAAATTTATGATGATAAAAATTGTGAGCATAATATGTGAGCAAATGAAATACTATGAGACAGAAATGAACAATGCACAAATAAATGTGCGTCTCCATCAATTGGGGTTGTGCTAGATATAAGATTTATCCCGACCAACTATCCACTAGGGATAAAATGAGACTTGTGCGGTAGATATCTTTGGGACTAAATATAAAAATATTTTGCCGATCATCTGCCGAGATGAATCTTGAATGTTCCTAACCGTCCTTCAGGTTAAGAATCATAGAATCCGAGCTTCAGTCGGAGTAGTAATAATTTTGCCCAAGCATTTCTTTGGGTCTAAAGTGCTATAGTGTGCTTGACTATCCGTTAGAGCATTAATAAAATGAATGGTGCCTGGATAGTTCGTCGGGGCAAAGTTGTACAATACCGAGTAGATATGATGAGCAATTCGTGCTCGAGCAACTGTCAAAACATCCATGACATTTCCAAGAACTTAAGATTACTGCCGAGCATCCATCGGGACTGAATCTGGTACCCGTGGAAGTTAGTAAATTCCCCCACCATCTGTTGAGGCTAAATCAAAATAGAAGTTATTATGAAAACGATATGTTCAACAAAGTATATAAGATATGCATCCGCTCGACCACTTGCCGAGGAAAAAAATTCATAGTAGCATATGAATGCAATAAATGATCCAATGATTTTTATGACAAAAATTCCACTGAGATAATCGTTCCCGAGCATCCGCCAAGGATGAGCTAAATAACTAATAATCTCCTTCTGGTGAGATTAAATTGTTGTGACTGAATGACAATATTGAAAATTAAATTCATCGAATAAATGACATGAGTGCTCTATAAGTGCGCCCCATTATTTATGTGATCAAAATAATTTGTAATGAGATCGCATAAAAAGTGCCAACTAAAATCGTTGTAACAACTGTCATATTAAATCATTGTTGGATCTAATATATGGTAATAAAAATCGCGAACATATTTTCATGCAAAAATGAATATCATGGTATAATGAAACCCCTCTTATATTTCAGAGGGAACCGAATAATGCGAAATTTGCCAAATATATTCCAAGTGTAAGACGGGGATTAAGTCAGAATTTTTGCAAAATTATTTGAAGTCCAAAGTGAATACTCAAATACAAGTTTGGTTTCAAAAATTTGTTTCCATTTAAAGATGTGTAAAGAGTTAGTGTAAGAAACCAAAGCTCTTAAAAGCAAGGGTTTTATCTTTGATTTTTCTAAAAAGTCAAAAGGCTTGGGCAAGACCACAACTTTCCATCCAAACGTACATGAGAGACAGCGGTGTAAAAGATCTCAGTGCTGGTAACCTCCTCTTGACGTCGACCAGTGAAATCATTATTGCACAGTGGTCATCGACCACCATGGCGATGCTACCGATACAACGAGGGCGGTCCAGTATTGCTTCTAACATAAACTATTTGCTGAAGGGAGACCAGAGGTCTTGTTGGTGCTCGATTGAAGAGAGCGATTCGTGCTCAATTGAGAAGATACAGTTGGGCGAGGAGTTATGGCTTCGCCTACGAGGTGTTGGGACGCGGGTTGGTGTCGCTGAGCTTGTCATGTTGGTTATTGGCCAAGCTCATCACTGTGGTTGTTCTCCGAGCTCGTCATGTTGGTCGCCTATAGTTAGGATGATAAATAACAGTAGGTTGCTGGTCGGCGAGATCAAAAGATTTACTGGAGCTTGGACGAATGGTGGCCCCAGGTCGTAGGTCAGAGATGGCAAGTCGCTGGCCAAAGATATGTTGGTGCTTGTTTGGGAGAACGAATGATGTACGCCGAGGAGTTAGGACACCCAGTGTCATTGTAAATCCATCGACAAATAAATCCGAAGACATGATTGTGTTCTGATACCCTGTCCAACACGAATGTCATTGAACGATTGATTTTCTAGAAATTCTAATCTCGAATTAGTGCCCGAAGCCATAAATTGATGTGGTTTCAGGATCAACGGTCATGCCGGTTATTTTTTGTTCTTCTGTTGGAGTTGGGTAATTGGGATCCCCGGAGAGAGAAACTTGATTTTTGATATCTATCCCTTCCTATATTTCAGTATCAGATAGAAAAGTTAGGGGAATGATGGTATTCCTTTCTTAAAATTGCTATTGTGTCTTCGATGCTAGGTCGCCGGAGTTCGGACTCCTTTTGTTTGGTTAGCTTTTGGTCCTCTCTCCGAGAGGATATCGGGTGCTGAGGATGATGGAAAAACTTGTTAGTGCCCGGCTAAATGATAGCCGGAAGTCGTAGGTTGGAGATGACGACAAAATGCGACGAGAAAACTTGGAGGTTTCCTCGCGATGTCAACCAGGTCGTGGTGAATTTGTTGTAAAACCCTTCCACCCAGTTGGGTTTGGATTTGATGATCAATGATTAATCCACCGCGAGACAACATAGGAATCCATTTTTACAACCCGAGAAATTTTTGATATGGGAGTTATATGATGTAACCCAGAAAACCAACGTGTTTGACTAGGAGTTCTCTCCGGGGACTCCGAATATTTGGAGAGTCTACATAGACCTTTTGAGAGTGAATTTCCTGTGAAAAAATAATGAAAATTGTCTAGAATCAACACTGTTATGCAGATTTTCAAACAAATAGAGATTGAGTACGAGATTTGAAAATACAAATGTATGAAAATCATGCATCAATGTAACGATGAAATACATATTTTTTTTATATGCAGATAGAAAAGAAAACTTAGCTTTTGATTTTTGTGTGTGTAATCGCGATGTAAATCTTCGTCTCCTCGATAAGAAGGAAAGGCTTTTTATGCCGTTTCCCATAGACGGTGCCAATTGTGGTGTCAATAAATCTGGGATATGGGGGGTTCCCTTGTACCACGATGTATGCACAATAATAAATATGAGAGAGACAAATATTTACTTGGTTCGACCATGAATGGCCTACGTCCACGGGGATGCTGTTGTGTTCCATTAGAATGATGAGAGAGTTTTACATGAGAGTGTTTCTCTATCTTCTAAGCCCCCTTTCACAATGGGGGGTGTCCCCTTTATATAGAGTTAGGGGTTACATTAGGGTTACAAATATGGATGAGTAAAAAATATGGATGAGTCCTATCTTCGTGGAGTTTGATTCCAATCAGATACTGCTCCTCAGTATTCTAGTTTATCAAGGACTCTAGTCATCCCTATCTTGTTGGCGCGTATGTTGCTCGCCATATTGATCGGGGTGCTCGCCACGTGTCATGCTATTATGTAGGCATATTTTTTGCCCCCATAATAAGAATGTGATGATGATCATGATGTCAAAAAGGATCACACAATCGAGATAATTGACGGATGTGTTATGTCCTGACATGGATAAGGTATTATAACTCAGTATAAAAGAGGGTCGTACTTAGTATGTATCCTAGTCCACATGTGGCATATATGAGGTGGTTTGCCATTCTTTTTCTGTGTCCGTCAACATCGACAATATGACTTGTTTGTGTGGGAAGTGGAAGATAAAAGGATTTCCATGTGCTCAAGCTGTTACAACGATGCCAAAGTGTGGTTAAAACTACTATAATTAAGTGGACATATAACTCTATGTCGATACTTTTTGAAATTACAATAGATATTACATTGCACCAATCCCTCCACTTAACAAACCTCAATTCAAGTTAAAATACACGCTTATTATACTACCTAATACAAAAAAATAACCTGGTGGTCCAAGAAAGAAGAGCATTCTATCCAAATGAGAGGCTATTAGGTTGGCTAAATGTGGTAGATGTAAAAAATTTTCACCTCATAATAGTAGGACATGTAAGGAGAAAATAACGAAGGGTGAAATAAATGAGAAATAAAAAACGTCATTAACAGTTTATTATTTTTAAGTAATTATCCATGACTACTATTTCAACACTTTATGACTACTATTTGGGGTGAATTATGACTACTATTTCAACCTTTTCCATATGTAACTATTTAAAAAAAAATTCATATTGAAAAACTATACATTCACTTCATCTGGGGTGAATTATCCAACCTAATCGGAAGAGCTCACATGTGTCCGCCAATCCTGATAAACGATCATAACTCGAAGCTAATAAAAAAGAGAGGATATAATCAGTGAACATCTCAGGCTTAAATCTTGTGTTGTGTAATCTGTTACTCGGCTTAACTCTGTTAAATTAATCAAAGTAAGATCTTATGACATGCACTTCATATAATGTTATATCTAATTAATTTATATCACAGTACGAAATATATTACTTGACATTGTGAATAACTGCATTTCACATTGTTAAATATAATAATTCTCAATGACATATTTCATAATAATAACTTGTTACATGTTTCGATACAATATCTTGATATTGTTTGGAACATGCACAATAGTTGAAAATACATGTTAAAAGGTAACTAATGAAATCAACCTTAACTATTCTAGAATTTCTATTGAACAAGGTCTAAACACCAATTAAGAAACTTTGGTACTTCAGAGGAAGATATTGGTTTCATAAAGAATTTCTATCCAAGCTCCTATAACCCAACAGACTTAGATGAGAAAACTACTTTTATGAAATCAACATATCCATTCATATAAGTAGTTCCTTATGAGCTTCACCAACCTTCTAGAGTCAAAGAAGAAAACTACTATCATGAAACAAACATAACCATTCTAAATGATGAAGTTCCTTAAGCAGTCTTTAGACCTTCTTCACACCAAACCAAAATACATATAAAAAGGTAGATGAATGTCTGGGAAATCAACGCACGCATCCCTAAAATATTCATGGGATTCTACCAAGTTAATAATGGTGGTTACCCTTATTGTAATTCACCCATTATATAGACGCGATTTTGAATCCCTTTAAAAAAACAAGTCCTCACAAGGTGGTATGAATTAATGGATATAGAAATACCATAAATCATCAAATTTGTGAGAAATGTTAACCCCTCACTTAGTTCTTTTATTGGGGGTAATCCAATACAACCTTATCCCACGTATATGAAGAACTCATGGTATGCAACACTGTATTGATGTATGACATCCTCAATATCTTTAAGTTATTGTCTCCACTTTGTTTCCATACTCAAATAGTCTTTCAAACCTCTGATAAGTTGAACCATTGTTGACAAAAAGTAATAAGATTAATAGGGTTTGTGTGTTGATATTTTATAGAAAGGATGCAAGTAAATACTGAAATGAAATGGGATTAATGTATAATTATAGATCAATGCGTGTAGAGACGTGGATAATACAAATGTCATGTCATTTCATTATTTGACTTTTTATATATCAAATTCACCTTTTCAGCCTATGCAAAGACCATTCATTAACTTTATTGAATATGTAGCCTTTCATAAATACTTTTCGTATGATGTATCACTTCTCCGCTCAATTCAATGAACCAAATTCATCATTAATTCCAATTACAAAGTAGATAATTCAAATACATACATAAGTATATGTTATTTTTGTAGTCCTCTCTAGAACGAGCAATAAAGTTTAATAATTATCAATATAAAATAATATTGTTTTACTAAAATATCACAAAATATTATGGTATTAGCAAACAAAGTTTTAATATTTATCAACACAAAAAAATAATTTTTGATTTCCTCTAATGAGGACTATTTAAATAATATATACATACGTGTAGAGATCTAGGTAACATATATTGGATACTATTTCAACTTTTTTCCGTACGCAAAAAAGTATCCATTCACATATTTAAATAGGCATACAATCATCATCATTAATATGTCCTCATTTTAACGTAAGTATTTATTTCATTTAATGAAATTAATTATGAATTTTATTCGTATTCCACAATAAAAATAAAAGTTTGATTAATTAGAATTAAGTGTAGTTACAAAGATGTGACATTTCGCAGTGAGAGTTCACACTGTCATTTCGCAGTTCACACTGCAAATTTACAGGAAAGTTGCTATAAGAAATAAATACCTATAGACAAGCTTTTGACGACCATCAATTTGCATATTATTCATAATTACTTTAAATACAATCCATGCATTTTTCAAGGAGTGGGATATTATCTTCTTCTATAAATACTTACTAAAAATTTATTGACATGTCATTATCTCTTTGTAAGGACATAAATTTTCAATTGAGTCCATGTATTATTTTGATTTAATTCCGTGAACAAAACTGTGTTTGTAATATGTCACATGGAGATTTTTATTTTCCACGATCCCACTTGGTCTATGACGTATTGAAGAAAATTGAAGACGTTGTGGCCAAGCTTCAAAGAAATAATCATGCCGAAGTTTAATTGGTGCTCGTTTACTCGTCTTCAAAGTTAATTGCATTCCGAGATCATTCAGGTATGAATGCATATAATTAATGGTGCTCGAAATTATTTTTATAAAAGATAAGGATGTATTTTTATAAAGAAAAATATTTAAAAATGTTTTTAAATGTGTTTTAAGTGTTTACACTACGTTTTAATTCTGATATACTCGAAATAGAGTTTGAATTATTTGGATATCCTTTAAAAGAGATGTTTTGAACTAAAAGTAAAAAAGTCAAACTGATACATGAGCTCGTTCAAATGACATAAGGAACTCGCTCGAACGAGATGGCATTGTCGTTCGAATGACACATTTTTTGAGGCGGAGCTAAATTGTTATTTAAAGCGTGTTTCTATCAAAGTTTTGTAAGTGTGCATTCTGGAAAACAGTATTCGAACCAGAAACTTGTTTGCACATGTTTTCTAAGGTTTAAAAAGATTAAACACATCCTTAGAGTTTGCAAAGATCCGAGTTATCATTCTTATATGTTTAAGTGATCTCGTGGCACCAAGGAAGTTTGTTATATTATTGAACATAAAGGGTTTCTGCATGGGCACTATTGAATAATGGTAGAAGACAAGAAGGAGCGTCAAGACCTGTGGGGATCGAGTTATTGTGTAAGTCTAATATGTCTTTGTAAAACCATTGTTCATAGTGATTGTCTGGCTTAGACCGTCTAAGGTTGTTTTCCCGTTTTGGGGTTTTCCTCGTATATCCGGCATTGCGAGTATTCTTTACTTTATTTTACTTTCTTTAATCACTACATGAATGTTTAGGATTAATCAAGATAAAATTGGAATTGGGTTTTCACAACTTGTTGTGGTGCATATTTAAAAGTTGGATAATTTTTCTGAGAAAAATTTGGTTTGGTTTGAAACACAAATATTGGGAACTTTCAAATTGGTATCAGAGCAAGAAAACATATTTTATATGTTTTGTGATCCCGTTTGTTTGTTTATCTCTCCTGTGTTTATTTTCTCTCGATGGATTGACGATTTATATCGTTTGAATTTAAAGTTTGCAAAACATATTGAAGTTTTGGAGAAAGAAAATTATGGTTTCAAAAATACGAGTGAATATTTGCAAAATTTTAAAATTCAAAGAGATATTTGTCGTGAGAAGTTTAGTTCCTTGTTTAAAGATTTTACTTTATTAAAATTGGATATAAAGGAGAATGATGATAGAGTCCTCGTTTTAGAAAAAGAGTTAGAGGATTTAAAAAATTCAAGAGTTTATGCCGTTGAGGAAAATAATTCGATTAATGAATTTGTGGCAAGAGAAAAGGCTCTTAGAGATAAGTTTGCTCACATTGAGGGGGAGAGAGATAACCTTCTAGAGGTAATTGAAAATTTAAAGAAGGAGTCCCGAAAGTTTGAGGAGTCTAATCGTTTGCTCGAGTTGAAAAGTTAAAAAATGATTTAAATGACTCAAGTAGTGATGGTAGCTGCTTATCTTGTTCTAGTGGTTCGAATGTGAAAGCCAAAACCATAGTTTGTTTTAGATCATCAACCACATCCGAGGGTATTAGAAAAGGTCAACCTAAAGGTCTCATTCCTCGTCGTGTTTTCACATGTTTGCATTATGGTAGGAAAGGTCACCTTAAGAGTTTTTGTTTTGATCTTAGAAAAAACCCTAGGAAGACTAAACGTAGTGTCCCATTAGTTCCTAAAACCCGTTTTGTTAGGTATACACCTATTTGGGTTAGGAAATCCAATTTGGAGATGCTAAATGCTTCGTTGGTTGATTCTTACATGCATGCACATGATTCATCTCTTGTTATTTCTTATGGTTAGTAGCTTGCATGTTTTGTCATATGCTATCCCTTGCATCATGTTTATAATTTGCTAGTGTTATGACATGTTTATCTCTTTGTATTTTATTTTTCACTTGTTTGAGTCTTATTTGAAAAATACAAAAAGATTTTGTTTTTGAGAAAACTTTTGAAAAGCCAAAAAGATTTTTGTTTTTTTGTTTTTGAGTTTACATGTTTGATGTCGCATATTGGTGTGCTTGGATCACCCTCCCCCCCCCCCCCCCCCCATCATTTCATATCCATGTGGCTAGGACATTTGGTCACTATTATCGATACTTCAAATGATCTTAACCATTGTTTATATGGGGTTGTTTCGAAGTTGATATCCATTTTGGTTCGACTTTGTATATATGCCAACATTGCACACATGCCCGAGTTTATATGGATGTTTGACTTCTCTTGCATATTTGAGTTTGGTTAGGCGTTCTTATCTCAATCTTGTCATCTATGCGTAAGTATACTTAATGAGAAGTGTGCATGTAAGAACCATTTACCATGAGGATTTGAATTAAAAAAATGATGAGTGATTCACGGGAAAGGGGTGCAAGAGTTCAAAATTAACTCGTCGTGAAAGCCACCGTTTAAAAGAGCCCAAAAGAAAATACAATATGCTAAGAAAATGGCCAAATTAGTTTAGTTCATTCCAAAGAAAATATGATATAATTGAGGGAGTTTGGATGTATTAAAAATTTAAATGGGTTTGCACAACTAATCCTAATGTTGAAACATTGTAAGTTGACGCTATTGTTTGTAGAATCGTCAAAATTCTATATTTGTGTGCATGTAGTATGTTTAGTTCATTAAGCTCACACTTTTATTGTCATACGGCTATGATAAAGTTTGATGATTTATCGCTATCAATTAGAGCTTCTTGATCTTTTTGATGCGCTGGAATGATGACTCACTTATTATAGTTTCACGCCCATTCATTCCATATCCATGTTTGAGCACATCGATACTATGCTTTCATGTAACTCACATTATTAGTTTTTATTAGTTTTTATTTTTGTGTTAAAAGCCTGCTGTTTTAACACTTTTTTTCTTCTGTCAGGCCCTTCCTGGAATTTTTTTCACTAGGCAATATTATATTTCTGGGAATCTGGGAAATTTTGACAGGTTACGAGAAGTCGTTCAAGCGACATATCCTTCTCGCGCGAATGACAGTTGTACTTCGTTCGAGATATGTCCTCAACTCGTTTGAGCGACATCCCTCGCTCGTTCAAACGACAGGCTGATCTCTTGCTTCTGATTGATTTGCAGTCCAGTGGTTATTATTGGTATATTTTTGGTACTGCTGGAAGCTTTTCTGGACCAAATTGGTTTATATGCAGGTTTTATTGGTTCAAAATTGGATTTTTGCATATAAGTCCGTTTATCACACCTGATTAGATTGCTATATTTTTGTGTGATTCATTGGTTTACTAGCTACTGATTTGTCATATCTTGATCACATTTAGCTGGTTATTTCATGGTTATATAGTGTTTTCAATTCTCAAATTGGTATCTAATTGATTCAAATTGGTATTGTGGGTACCCGAAATTTAGAACTATGGGCCTGGACGAGTAACCCAGTCCTGGCGGCCCAAAGTCCAGGCCCCTCACCTTTTATAATTAATCCAGTCTCCCCCCACGATCCCATGAAGGGAAATTATGGGAGAAATGGAAAACGTGGAGGAACCCATCACCCCCAGTCATCTGCATACACATGTATATATTAAACCCTAGGTCCGGGGCAAAAGGACAAGTTGTATTCTCTGTAATCACTCTCCGAAGTATATAGAAATAACATCGACTGCACCACCGTGGACGTGGGCACATTTTGGCTGAACCACGTACATCATTTGTTGTGTGATTGGCATCTTCTATTCCTTGTTCTCTTCTTGATAATCTTTCTCTCATATTTATTTGTGTTGCATAACAATTGCTTCCACAATTGGCGCCGTCTGTGGGAAGCGTTCATCTTTCCCTGAGAAGAGCCCACATCAAGAAAGGAGTTTAAGATGTCTGTTCATAGCAGCAATTCCACCCAAGCAGGAGATATTCAAGAGCCACCTGCTCCTCGCAGGATTAGGTCTGAAGTCCGGCATTCAGATCAGAGAGCTCGCTTGGAAAGACCAGCCTCAGAAGAAAGTCAGGGACTAGTGAGGTCCACGCAGATATCCAGGTTGATTGATGCGTATGAGGCAAGGCTCCACGAGCAGAGAGAGTCTTCTCGCAGGTACGAGGCTGAGAATGCTCGTTTGAAAAGAAGACTGGAAAGACTAGAAAGGGAGCTTCGTCTTAATAACCGAAGACGCCCACATCGTACTCCTAGCCCTCAGGCGAGCAAGTCTCACAGCCGAGGAAGGAGCCCTAGGCGAGAATTTCAAACGGACAAAGAAGGCGAGTCAGACGACGACCTCTGCGAACAGCTTCGAAGAGCTCGTCGCCATCAGAGCCCTGCTCGTAGCGATGAGCTCATACGAAACATGATCCGCAGGGAGATGGACTAGCATCCCGCTCATCACGGGACAAGATCAACTAGAGAAATAGCGAGGCGAGCTCTCAAAACCCAGATGAAGTCACCTTTCACGAAAGAAATCGAAGAGGAGGAAGCTCCCAAGAAGTTTTCCATTCCAAGGTTCAAGGTTTACGACGGAAAGACCGATCCCATCGATCACGTCAGGCAATACCGACAGGCAATGACCCTCTGGAGTCACCGTGATGACCTGATGTGCCGTATTTTCCCCTCAAACCTTCATGATGTAGCACAGAAGTGGTTCGAAAGGCTCCCCCACCGATCGATTAAGAATTTCAAATCCCTAGCCGAACTCTTTACGGCCCGATTCATTACCAGTAGCTCCCATCCCAAAAGGATGGATGCTCTACTGACAATGAAGAAAACGCCTCAGGAAACCCTCCGAGAATACGCGAAGAGATACTGGGAGTTATTCAATGAGATCGAAGACTGCGCGAAGGAGGTGGCAGTGGCCACTTTCAAAATTGGCCTCCCGAATTCTTCCCTCCTCTACCAATCCCTGACAAAGAAGGAAGCTATGACCATTGACGACCTTATGGCCCGAATCGAGAAATACGCAAAGGTGGAAGACGTCACCCGCTGTAATACAGGAGAAGAAGGTCGAACTAAGCTCACTACCAAGGTAGGTGATAAAGCTGAGCACCAGAGGAAAGGAGGAAAGAACGGGGGCAAAAATGGCTCCAAAAACGGAGGGAACCAGGACGCATCAAAAGCATTCCAGGCGGTCAACACCGTCTTCAAAGAACCAATTTACAAGGTTCTCGTGAAGATCAAGGATGATCCATTCATCAAGTGGCCCAGGAAGATGGGTGGAGATCCCTCGAAGAGAAATAATGCGTTGAGGTGCGCTTTTCACAAAGAGGGAGGGCAAAAGACCGAGCACTGCAAAGCTCTTAAGTCTCACCTCGAAGAGTTGGCCCAGTCCGGGCATTTGAACGACTTTATGGAGAAAAGGGAAGAGAAAGTGATTGCCAACAGAGAGATGAGACCCGACAATGTGCTGGAGGATGATGCTGGACACGAGTTTGCCGTAATCACAGAGTGTCTGACGTCAAACAGATATAAGGGAACTCAGCTCGGATGGAGCTGAAAAAACTTACAGCGATAATGCAAGCCTTTCAAATCGATCCAGCAAAATCACAGTCGGGAAAACGTCGACGAGCAGAGGACGTCAACTATAACAAGCATATTGTTTTCACGGATGAAGATTTGATGGGAGTAAGGACCCCACATCGTGATGCTCTGGTCATTACCCTCAGGATAGCCAACTTTGACATCGACAAGCTGCTCGTCGATCAAGGAAGCTCATCCGAAGTAATGTACCTCGACCTGTTCAGAAAATTGAAGTTGAGCGTCTCCGACCTAAAGGAAGCTATTGTTCCTTTGGTCGGCTTCGTCGACAAAATGACCATCCCTCTTGGCAAGATAGTGCTGCCAGTTCGTGCGGGGAACGTCTCCAAAATGATTGAGTTTTTGGTAGTTGACATCGAATCGCCATACCAGGCCATCCTCGGCAGAGGATGGATTCATGCAATGAAGGCGGTCTCCTCGACCTACCATCAGAAGCTCAAGTATTTAACCGAGTGAGGAGTAATGGAGATCCACGGCGACCAAGCAATGACAAGGAAGTGCTTCATAGTAGCCATCCGGCCAAAGCCAGAGAAGAAGGCCGATCAACCCAGCGAGAAAGTTGAAGAGGGTGTGATACCTTCTAAATAACAACTAAAGTATGGAAGACCAGGAGTAGAGGAGACCAGGCTCCTCCCCTCCGAGCGTGTCATCGAGGACCTGGTAGAAGTTATAGCCGAAGTTGGTAATAGTAACAGAGTATTCCTGATTGGAGCATCTCTCATCGATCGAGAACAGAAGGAATTGACGACCTTGCTGAGACACAACGTAGATGTCTTCGCATGGGAACCATACGATCTGCCTGGCATTGATCCTGGTATGGTCTGTCATCAGCTGCACGTCGACCCCACATTCAAGCCAGTCACGCAGAAAGCACGAAGAGCTGCACCTGAGAAGGCTAAAGCGGTCGAAAAGGAGGTCGAAAACTGCTGGATGCAGGATCCATATGGGAAGTACAATTCCCCAAGTGGTTGTCCAACCCAGTAGTGGTTTCTAAGAACAACGGGAAGTGGAGAGTTTGCATCGACTTCACTGACCTCAATAGAGCGTGCCCAAAGGATAGTTTCCCCCTCCTAAAGATAGACCAACTAGTAGATGCCACTACAGCTCACGAGCGAATGAGTTTCCTGGACGCATACTCAGGATATCACCAGATCCCCTTGTATGCCCCAGACCAAGACAAAACGGCATTTATCACGACGGTTGGGTTGTATTGCTATAAAGTCATGCCATTTAGGCTCAAGAATGCAGGGGCAACCTACCAGCGACTGGTCACAAAAATGTTCAAGGATCAAATGGGAGATACAATGGAGGTCTACATCGATGATATGCTCGTTAAGAGCAAGAAAAAGTAAAATCACCTCTCAGACCTGTCAAAGACCTTCGAAATCCTCAGGAAATACCGAATGAAGCTTAATGCGAGCAAGTGTTCCTTCGGTGTCTAGTCAGGAAAATTTCTTAGATACTTAGTCAGTAAGAGAGGCATAGAAGCTAATCCGGACCAGATCGATGCAATCAATAGGGTACAACCACCTCGAATAGTTCACGACGTGCAGAAGCTCACTGGAATGCTCGCTGCCTTGAATCGCTTCATCTCCAAATCATCCGAGAAATGCAAGCCCTTTTTCCGGCTTCTAAAATGAAATAAACCAATAGAATGGAGCCTGGACTTCTCTCGAGCATTGGACGAGCTCAAGTCTGACTTAAGCTCTCCACTGCTGCTTGTTATACCACAACCAATGGATTCTTTATACCTATACCTCTCGGTATCCAGTCACACTGCCAGCTCGGCGTTAGTATACGAGGTCGAAGGAATCCAGCACCCCGTTTACTACGCGAATAAGACCTTTTTAGATGCCGAGCAAAGGTACCTGCCATTATAGAAGCTTGACTTTGCACTAGTGATAGCCTCGAGGAAACTGAAGCATTATTTTTAAGCCCATACTATCATCGTCCTTACTTCGCACCCCCTTAAAGCGATCCTGAGGAAAGCGGATTTGTCGGGTAGATTATCTAAGTGGTCAGTCGAGCTCGACCAGTTCGACATCCAATTTCAACCAAGGACCTCTATGAAGGGTCAGATCCTCGCTGATTTCATAGCTGAATTCACTGGCAAAGAACTCTCCAACCAACCTCAACAAACAAAGCAAGAACAAAACCCAGCAATAGTGGAAACCTAGAAACTATTCATTGATGGAGCCTCCAACTCAAAGGGGGCAGGCGTAGGCATCGTCCTCATCACCCCAGAAAACACCATCCTTGAGCAAGGGATCAGGCTTGGATTTGTAGCCTCCAACAACGAAACAGAGTACGAAGCTCTAATAGTCGGTCTCCAAAAGGCGCAAATTCTAGGAGCAAAACGTTTATAGGTGTTCGACGATTCTCAACTAGTCTCCAATCAGATAAGTGGAGATTACAACGCGAAGGATGAAAGGATGGCAGCATACCTCGCCTTGGTGAGGAAACTAATGACGAGCTTTGAGGGGATCAACATCCAGCAGTTTCCCAGAGGGCAAAACAGTCATGCCGACGCCCTGGCAGCCCTAAGCTCGGTAGTTGATTCTAGTCTTAAAAGGCTCATTCCCATCGATTTACTCATTCGTCCAAGCATTAACCACAACAGCAAGCTTCCAAACGTGGAACAAATACTCCAGGTGGGATCAACCCCCAACTGGATGGACCCCTTAAGAGACTATTTAAAGGAGGGCACGCTCCCCGAGAATAAGAAAATCGCCCACCAGATAAGAGTCAAAGCTGCTCGCTTTCACTTATCCACAGGTGGTTACTTGTACAAGAAGTCCTTCTCCGGTCCCTACCTTAGATGTGTCCACCCAGGCGATGTCGAGCAGGTGCTGCGCGAGCTACACGAAGGAATCTGTGGAAGTCATGTCGGAGGAAGGTCTCTAGCCTTTCGAGCAATGAAGGAAGGCTATTGGTGGCCATATATACAAAAGGACTCCACAGTATATGTCCGCAAATGCCCCAAATTCCATCTTCACGCTCCAATGATCCACCAACCAGCCAGCGACCTAAAATCCCTGACCAGCCCGTGGCCCTTCGCCCAATGGGGGATGGACATCGTAGGACTACTACCCACAGCTGCCGGCAATCGCAAATACCTGTTGGTTGCAACTGACTACTTCACCAAATGGATCGAGGCAGAACCATTGGTAAACATCCGAGACGCTGACATGATAAGATTCATATGGAGGAATATAATCACTCGATTCGGAATCCCCAGAACCATCATCACTGATAATGGGACACAATTCGAGAGTGGCCCCTTTCAGGACTTCTGTAACGAGCACGGGATCAGGCACAACTTTAGTTCGGTGGCCTACCCACAGAGCAATGGGCAAGCAGAAGCTTCTAACAAAACTGTGATCGATGGAATGAAGAAGCGACTGGAGAGAGCCAAGGGGGCATGGGCAACCGAGCTTCCCCATGTTCTGTGGGCATACCGAACAACACCTCGGCGAGCAACATGAGAAACCCCATTTTCGCTAACATATGGCATGGAAGCAGTCATTCCACTAGAAGCGGGCTTGCCTACAATGAAGTTCGACCTTATCGACCAAGGACAGAATGATGGGGCGTTGCTCGCTGAACTCGACCTCACCGACGAGCGTAGAGAACTAGCCCTGGTGAAGCTTGCGAACTATCAGCAACAGCTCGCAAGGCATTACCACCAAAGGGTTAACCCAAGAAGATTCCAAGTTGGAGACTATGTTCTAAGGAAGGTCCTGGGCAGCACAGTAAGGTCATCAGACGACAAGCTAGGCCCAAACTGGTAAGGACCATTTAAAGTAACTAGGGACGACCTGCAAGGTGCATATCATTTGGAAACAATGGAGGGCAGAGAGATACCATGAGCATGGAATGCAGCCAATCTCAAGAAATTCTATTTTTAGATTCTCAAGGAATTATATTATTGAATCTTTTTCTTGTATTTGTTATGTGAAAGGAACAGTTCATTCCCCTTATTACTAATGAAATCAGTAGCTGCATTTTATCACACATCTTTTTCCAAATCACAGGCATGATGGTCGATATAGCAGGGGGATACCCCTCCTCAGGTCATCGTCATGAAACACGAGAGACCTCTTAGCATTGCCCCTGGAAATATATAAATCCCTACAGAGGATTCTTAGGCAAATCGACCAGATTTCATACTGGCCACCAAACCTACTTTGGTTGAGTAAAATCCTGACTGGATGAAGACATCCAATACCAGGTGCGTCCTCGCCAATTGCCCTACTTAGGCCTAAGGGAGTGTGACGACACAACCTAAAAGGTAAAATGGGGCACAATGGTATTTTGGTATTATACTGGACTGGGGGGACACTTGCATGGCAAAACAAAAAGAATTATGAAGAAACAAGAATATAAAAAGCTTGGATGAACACGTTTAGTCGGCAAAACTGCCCAAAACACAAACTTTTCATTAATCTCTTATATTTACAACAGTGATAATACATGTTTAGTCGGCGAAGCTCGCCCAAAGCATTTACATTATCAAAAAAAAGGCAAAAGAATAACAACTTGTTATATTTACAACAACGATAATACACGTTTAGTCGGCGAAGCTCGCCCAAGGCGTTTACATTATCAAAAGAAAAATGACTTGCAAAAAATTCAAGAAGGTGAAAGCCTCCGAACGAGATAGTCAGCCACTCTAGCTCTTCGTCCATCATCAGGAATAGGGACCAGCTCTTCCACAACCTCATCTGCGTCCGACTCTAACAGTTGCCGAGGAATGGCATCAATAGGGATCCATCTATCATCCCTCGTGAATGGATTGGGCATCAGAGTAGAGGAGGACATCTCGTGACGTTACCACAAAACTGAGTTCCTCGGGACCTGGAGTTCTTTCAAGGCACTCAACCACCCTCTGATAAAAGAAAGTTCTTCATACTCGGATAATCTTGTGGGAGCATCTAACCAGCCTTGGTCATAACCGTCAGCCCATGCTTGTCGAGGACCCTTCTTGAATAAATGCCGTAATCGAGTAACTTCCCTTTGGAGCCCAGCAGCAGTTACATATGCTCGGCGGACATCATAAGGGAGCTCTTCCATCTCCTTATCCCGCTGTTCTTCTGCCTCCCTGTTCCTACTCCTGGTGCTCCTACCAGCTCGCGAGAGGGGAGGGCGAGTAGAATCTCGCGGCATAGGAGGAGTATATCCAGCTCGCGAAGACGAGGAGCCTTGCAGAATCGTTGAAGTAGTGCTCGGCGCATGCTCTCTAAGTTGCAGGACTTCCCTCCTCACATTTTCATTCTCCTGTTGCAGGAATTCCCCAACTTGATTTATCTCGGTGGCCTCCAGCAATCTCGCTCTCAGATCATTGACTTCCTCTTGTACAGAAGCACCAATGTCACCCATCTCCTGGAGCTTGTCCTTCAGCTTGGCCACCATCTCGGACTGATCCTTATATTTTTGGTTCCTTGACTTAACAAACTTGCAAAGCCTAACAAAGGCCTGGCAAACCTGAGGACTGGCATTAGGACCAAGGGTCCTGCCCAATTGAGATGTGGCAGGAATATAGTCTTCTACATCAGTCAACTACAAGACATAAAAGTGCAAAGGAAAGAGAAATCAATCAATACATTGGAAAAATAAGCCTCTTTATTTCATTATTGAAGGTCAAATTACATCGAGCAAGAAACAAAAAATTACAAACAAAAGTACAAAAGAAATCCTAAAGAGGGATTAACTAGCAACCTCATGCTGCCCAGGGGTGGCTGGCAGCTTCCCCTTATCAGTAGCAGCAGAGGCATCCCCCTCTACAGAGATACTCTCGTTCGCCTGGGCAGGACCAGCATCGACAAGAGTTATCTCAGAAGTAAGATCAACACCCTCGATGGCTGGAGCAGGGGCTTCTTCGTCCACGGTTGGCCTTGGACCCGGGTCATGCTCGTCGAACAGCGGAGACTCAGGATCAACACCAGCAGCTAGGAGGACCTTGTTCCAGCCCTTCTTGAAGTTCAAACGGCTGATATAGCCTATTTGAACTTCGGCGTCTTCATAAGCCGCATCCCATCCAGAGTTGTATGAATCCTTCTTGATGGTGGCTACCATGGACTACTTCTCCTTCAGCTGCTCGATTAGGGCCTTGTTCTCTTCCACCACACCCAGCTTGCTTGAGCATACTAGGTCATAGGCCTGCCTTAGCTCGCTCAGCTCCTTGACCGCCGCATCCCTCTCTCGGTTAGAATTGATAAGTGCCAGAATAGAGGAAGCTCGGGCGGCATCAGCAGCCTTCACGTCAGCCTCTAGTCGAGAGCCCCTGACTTCCAGAGCAGACTTTTGTTGGTCCAGCTTGCCATTCATCCTCACCAACTCGTCACGAGAGTGGTAGAGCACAGCAAAGTCCGTCACAAACTGCCAAAAGTAAGGAAGGAATCAAGAAGAAGAAAACATTAAAAATTGTTAAGGAATTGAAAAGGGAAAGAACCTTACCAAGGCCAGTCTCTGGCTAGCTTGGAGAGCTAATTGATCAGACCCCAGTGCCCTCTGGCGATCTACAGGAAGAACTTCCCTCTCAGGCAGTGCAGGAGCCAGCTGAGGGGAAGTAGCGACCGAGGCCCCCTCGGGCAAAGCTGACACCAGGACCAAGGCTTGCCCAGCCTTCGTCCTCGACTCCATCGTCCTCCTCTCTTCCTCTCTCTCCCTCTCCATCCTTTTCCGCTCCTCCACCTTCTTCTTTTCCTCCACCTTCTTCCTCTCCTCCTCCTTCTTTCTCGCCCTCTCTCTCACCTGCTCTTCTTCTCTCCTCTTCCTCTCTTGCTCCTGAGTGGAAGACCAAGAACCAGTAGCCACGGCCCCAGAAGAAGACTTCTATTTCTTCGACCTTTGCGCAAGAAGCACATGGTCCTCATCATCATCGTCTCTAATCAGGTTCTTCCTTGGAGGCATATCTTCGCCTGAACTGCTGGTAGTGCTCGACGAGTCTTGAGCTTCGAAATCCTCTCCAGAAGAACTACTACTGTCAGAACCTCCTACACCACTCACAGCACCTGCAGGCTCACCCTCAGAGCTGCTCTCCTCTTCGTCCAACTGGATAGGCTCAGCTGTAACCTCTCCAAAAGAATCAAACTCTGGAACACTGTCCACATGTCGTGCTATAAAGCTGGAGCCTGTGTTCTTGTACCCGAGCAAAAAAGCAGCAGATCTGGGATGCTCGCCATCACCCAGAGGCTCCCTAATATTCTAAGCTTTCACCAACTCAGAGATATGAACCTCGCTGAGAGCAGGATCCAAATTCTTTGTCCTCGCTGCAAAAGAAAAAGCAAAGAGAGGTTAGAAAAATCACAAGTCAGCGAAGGTCGAAATAACAGTGCAACGTCTACCTATATATTCTTCCCCGTAAAAAGGAACAGTGAACCTCTCAAACCTCGACCCATCAAACTGGGGAGGGAACTTCCAATTCCTGACAAGGAAACCCTCTTGCCAGTAGTCCTTATGGGAATCAGGTAGGTTTACTACCAATACCCTATCAGGACTCCTAGCTTTAAGATATAAGACACCTGAGCTAGTTCGAGAGAAGTAATAACAGAAATAGATCTCAGCAAGTCCTAACCTAGTACCATACAACTGGTTTATTCTATGGACGCCATTTACTATCTTCCACACATTGGGCGAGCACTGTGCGGGAACAATACTGAAATAACCAAAAAAATGCAAAAAAATATCATTAGGGGGAAAAGTAAGTCCCCCCTGGGAAAGCAACAAGACATGGATCCAGTGGGCATCCTCTATATCCCTAACGTTCCTAGGAGGGGAGGCACAACATTCAATAACTACCCACTCCGGAATATTGTAGAACTTCCTGAACTCAGAGATTGACCTATTTCCAATCTTCACCATTGAAAAACTCAAAGAAACTCTACAAACCAAAGAGAAAGTGCAGAGAAAGGTCACGAGAAACTTACAAAACAGAAGATCAGTTCGAGTGATGAAGAAGCACGAGCTCAAGACGACTAAGAAGCAATGGGAATGGGGATTCAGAGAAGAAGGTACGAGGCACTAAAGTTCTCAGAAGAAGGAAGAGTACTGGAAAGGCTGAAACGATGAATGGAAAAGTGGCTATCCCAACAAGCCTTCAATTCTAATCATAGTGCACAAATAGCGAAGCGGGTGCCACCAAAGCAACTGCAGAGTTTTTAGAGAATCACAAATCAGCCATGATGGCTGCTCATTTAAATCTATTGGACCCATAAACATGGCCTAACAAATTTAGGGGTAATTGTGGGTACCCGAAAGTTAGAACTATGGGCCTGGACGAGCAGCCCAGTCCTGGCGGCCCAAAGTCCAGGCCCCTCACCTTTTATAATTAATCCAGTCTCCCCCCACGATCCCATGAAGGGAAATTATGGGAGAAATGGAAAACGTGGAGGAACCCATCACCCCCACTCATCTGCATACACATATATATATTAAACCCTAGGTCCGGGGCAAAAGGACAAGTTGTATTCTCTGTAATCACTCTCCGGAGTATATAGAAATAACATCGACTGTACCACCGTGGATGTAGGCACATTTTGGCTGAACCACATACATCATTTGTTGTGTGATTGGCATCCTCTATTCCTTGTTCTCTTCTTGATAATATTTCTCACATATTTATTTGTGTTTCATAACAATTGCTTCTACAGGTATATTTTCATGCTGGATACTTTGATTGGTTTATCTTTTCACCGGATTGTCTATTCGAGACAAAAAGGGGGAGAGATTTATGTGATGTAGGGGGAGATTTGAGCATGTTTTGGTTTACATATGTTTACAAATTGGTATCTTATTGGTAGTACACAATGGTATCAGTTTGTTGCTCAAATTATTTAACAAATGATTTTTTTCAGAATTTATTCATATTGGTATCTATTGTTGTTTGGTATCATTTGGATATATATATATTGGTTTCATTTGTTCCTCCATACTTCACTGGGTATTTGTTTGTCTGTTTCATGTGTGTAGGTATGCTTCAGCGATTCGAGATTTCAAGTCTACATCACATTCAGACAGTTTATACTTGTCAGTGCTACATATACTAGTCTGTTTCCTATATTTTTGATTTTGGGTTTATGGGACGGGATTTAGGCGTCATACGACTTGACGTCCCGGCTTAGGCATTTCACTAGTTTAGTTTTGAGAACGTATGTGCTTGCTTTCAAATGGGAAAATTATATATTAAACACCTTTTAACTCAAACAAACCCCAAACATGCAACATAATGTGATTGAATAAGATAATGAACTAAGCAAGAACATTCAAACACATGCTTGTGAGGAAAAATCCCCCAAAGGGGCAAAACCATTTATTTCCATTATAATATTGTAACTGTACAATTTCGGATTACAATGAAAATATAAGTGACTAAGAATTACCCTCAGGTGTCGGATTCTGTAGTCGGCGGCTGGAGTTATCCCTTTCCAGTAGGGCTGCAATGAAGAAGAAGAACGTTCTTCTCCACAATGGTATGAACAACAAAAGTGCGTTCCTGGGTTGCAAAGAGATTCACAAATGTTTGGAAATTTGTGTGAATCAAAAACCTAGAGTCTAGGGCTCAATAGGTGAAGACTAAGAGTTTCTTGTACTCTGAAAATTGTGTATGGAAGTCTTGGAAAACCACTTTCCGTAGTGGGTTTATAAAAGAAGTCCTGGGCCTAAAAGATCTCTGCACGATCTATTTGTGTTTATCCCAGGCGGACCGGTCCGGGTCTGAGGTGGATCGGTTCTTTTTATATTTGGCATCTTCGGTTCGCAATCGGTCCGGGGTATACTGGCTTTCAGCAGGCGGACCGGTTCGGGTCTGAGGCAAACCGGTCCGCAGGCGGATCGGTTCTTTTATTCTGGGCGGACCGGTCCGGCCTGTCAGACTTTGATTCCTCTTCTTCTTTTGATATTCGGATCCGTTGATGACTGTATGAATCTTGAATTTCTTGAACGGTGTAACGGCGTGTGACATAACAAATTGTTAATGGACAAAAAATGTCCTTACAAATCTCCCCCTATGTCTATGCCGGTACATACATAAAAACAAACATCTGAATTATCAAACAACTAAAAATGCCTATACAAATCTACCCTTCCATGAACCCAAAACTGGAAAGATACAATTGAATAAGACTTCAACGTTTGCTCTTGAAATCTTCAGGAATCTCAACACTTTTCTCATCAGGGTGTGCAATCCAATGATAATCCATCCATGTAGTAC
This sequence comes from Sambucus nigra, assembly GCA_949130495.1. Lineage (NCBI taxonomy): Eukaryota > Viridiplantae > Streptophyta > Magnoliopsida > Dipsacales > Adoxaceae > Sambucus > Sambucus nigra. The sequence continues at coordinate 327,585,711 of OX422217.1, read as the reverse complement.
CTACACACATGAGAAAAGACAAAATACCAAATGATGTATCGAGTTTGAAATGAGATAGACATATATACCAATTTATGAGAAAACTCAAACTTTCAAATCTCCTCCATTATAAGATAATTCATTCTCCCCCTTTTTATGATGTCCCCAAATAGACAAATGAGAGAAATAAATCAAATAAGCAAGTATGGAGTGTCACTAGGATAAAATCACACCATGAATGAACACAAAGACAACCAAGTCGATGATAGCGTAAATGAAGAGGTGTGATCAAATTCGATAGGAAAATTAATGCATACAAACATGACATATATGCACGATGAATATTGGATACTCCTAGCGAATGAACTCAAATGCGTCCTTTGGTGTAAAAGAATGACAATATAAGATATTGACTCAATCAAATCAACAAATCAAAGCTCAAAGTGATTTTCACACCAATAACGTCCAAAATTATTTTATGCTTTTTTAGGACTTTCAAGGAAGTGCAAACCCATTTAACGATTCTCCAACCAAACTCCCTCAGATATAATTTTGAATAGAGGCATTCTAAATTCTCAAACTTTGGAGAATCGATGGTAAAACCTAAGTGGCCCATATTTGGCATGAAGTGCTTTTTATTGCCTGTAAATTTTTTTCGGGCTCTTTTAACCTCTTTGGACCTCGGATATTAAAATTCCTCCATTTTTTAGGTCCTTTTTAACGGTGGCTTTTGCGCAAAGGATAGATGATTACCTTTCGCAGCCCCTCCCCGTTATACAAAAACACACAGTCTCACCAAAATGGTTTTTACATGCATTCCAATCTTGTCAAGTTTTATCGCATATTGTACATTGTATAGACAGAATTGAGATGGAAACACTCAAGCCAATATGAGATAGACAAGTGCAATAATCCAATATAGCCGTGCATGTGTGCAATAAAGGATATAGGAGTCAAACATGTAGGAAGATATCACTAATTACATCTCAAAGACTCCAAACATTGTAAAACACATGGATGAAATGATGTAGCCTCTCAAATATCTATCAAACAGTCACATGGATATATGGAATGAAGTTGTGACTTGGCTATCTTAAATGCTCATCCATAAAAGGAGCAAAAACAGAAATGTTTTTGGATTTTTTTTTTTAAAATTTTAGTAAAATAAAATCTTTTTGTGCTTTTCTTAAAAAATTTCTTAAAGGAAAATCTTTTTGTATTTTTTTTTTCAAAATTTTAAAAAAAATAAAATAAAACATACAAAATGATACATACTAGCAATAGTCAAACAATGTCATCATGAAAATCACCCTATGCTAGTAAACAAGTCAAACCTCAATCATTAGGTGCAGAAGGGTTTTCCAAAGGGGGTGACAACTTATGAAAAACCTCCACCAATTCTTGTGAAGTTTTGACTAAAAACTTAACTTGCTCACCTAAATGTGCAAACTCTCTCATGTAGTCTCCGGGAGCATGTAAAGTATCATGTATGGGTGCATGTTTGCCAGAAACACGTATATAAGTAAAACTTGACACATACCCCAACTTAAAGCAAAATTCCCTAAGGTGTCCTCTCCTCTTGAAATGAGAGCAAACATAAATAGTCCTAGGAACACCTCTCTCAAAAACTCTAGGATGCAATCTCCTAATGGGAATGAGACGTCTAGGTGGGTTAGGGTGAGACTCACGTGAATCACATACTAAAGTGGGAACCGGCTCGGGTGCTAATTTGGAAGTAGAAGCACCGTCATGACTTATTCCTAACTTCTCACCTTTACCCTTATGAACCACCTTTTCAACCTTCTTAGGTGCGTTGAAAAATTGACTTTGACCTCCCTGGCACGTTCGAGATCACTCTCGAGTTGGGATACACGTGTCGTCAGACTAGACAACGTGTCGGCCAAATCACACTTCTCCTTTCCCAAAACCTCCTTCTCTTTCTCCAAATCTAAAACCCGACGACCTAAATCCTTATTATACTTTTTTGTTTTCAAGGTCTCGGTGTACAAATCTCTAAAAGATTTTTGGAGCTCACTTTCGTCTACACTCTCCTACTCGCTTTCTCCCTCATTCGAAGAACACAAATCACTATTATCGCTCTCGTGTGCACTCTTGTGAGACAAAGTGGGTGTGCTCACACGACTAGAAAAGGCGACAACCATCCCATGTCCCAAACCTTTATCATACTTATCTCCTTTATCACCCTCATCACCCTCACTATCACTAAGAGTGGCGGGCATAGCAGTCTCTTTCCCCTTTCTCCTTATCCTAATAGGACATTCTCTAGCTATGTGCCCTTTCCCTTCACACTCAAAGCACCTGATCTCATCCTCCTTGTCGCTATCTTTGGCCTCCTCCTTCTTTTTATTTTTCTCAAAAAAATTCTTTTTATTGGAAGAACTATTTTTGTTCATGTTGAGAAATTTTTTAAAATTTTTCGCAAACAAGGCCATATCATTAAAATCAAAATCTCCCTCAGAATCGGACTCAGAAACTTTTTCTTTTTCTTTTTTTAAAATGAGTCTTTAAAGCAATGCCATTATCCTTAGTCTTAATGGTTTTGGGAAACATATCAATCTCATAGGTTTGAAGATCTCCTACAAGTTCTTCCAACTTAAGTGATTTCAAATTTCCCAAAGAGTTCAAAACAATGACTTTAGGAATAAAGCGTTTTGGGAGAGATCTCAAAATCTTTTTAACGACACGCGTGTTATCAATCACCTCACCCAAATTAAAACATGTGTTAACAATGTCCGACAAACGTGCATAAAAATCATCAAAGCATTCGGACTTAGACATGGTGATAGCCTCAAATTGGGTGGCCAAATTTTGTAATTTTGACTCTTTAACCGCGTTCGTACCCTCATGTGTCAATTTCAAAACATCCCGAGCCTCTTTAGACGTGGTGCACATCATAATTCGGTGAAACTCATCAGGAGAGACAGCTCCAGAAATAGCACTCAGACCAAGGGAATTAAAATTGGACAATTTATAATCATCTTCAGTCCTGGATGACACGGGTTTTAAAGTGGTGATGTTATTAACAGTGACCGTGGGAGGAGTCCAACCATTTTCGCAAAGCAACCAAACACGCTCGTCAATAGATTTTAAAATTGATTTCATACGAGCTTTCCAGTAGGCATAATTAGACCCGTCAAAAATAGGCATCTGATATATAACTGCTCCATAGGAAAAAATGCGAATTTTCACAAGACTGATTTTTCAAAAAAAAACAATATCACACGATTTTGCGGAAAATAGGAATACGCAATAAATTAGCGCAACCGGCTCTGATACCAATTTGAGAACGTATGTGATTGCGTTCAAATGGGCAAATTATATATTAAACACCTTTTAACTCAAACAAACCCCAAACATGCAACAGAATGTGATTGAATAAGATAATGAACTAAGCAAGAACATTCAAACACGTGCTTGTGAGGAAAAATCCCCCAAAGGGGCAAAACCATTTATTTCCATTATAATATTATAACTCTACAATTTCGGATTACAATGAAAATACAAGTGACTAAGAATTACCCTCAGGTGTCGAATTCTGTAGTCGGCGGCTGGAGTTATCCCTTTCCAGTAGGGCTGCAATGAAGAAGAAGAACAGTCTTCTACACAATGGTATGAAAAACAAAAGTGCGTTCCTGGGTTGCAAAGAGATTCACAAATGTTTGGAAATTTGTGTGAATAAAAAACCTAGAGTCTAGGGCTCAATAGGTGAAGACTAAGAGTTTCTTGTACTCTGAAAATCGTGTATGGAAGTCTTGGAAAACCACTTTTCGTAGTGGGTTTATAAAAGAAGTCCTGGGCCTAAAAGATCTCTGCACGATCTGTTTGGGTTTATCCCAGGCGGACCGGTTCGGGTCTGAGGCAGACCGGTCCGGGCAGGTGGACCAGTTCTTTTTATATTTGGCATCTTCGGTTCGCAATCGGTTCGGGGTATATGGCTTTCAGCAGGCGAACCGGTCCGGGTCTGTGGCGGACCGATCCGCAGGCGGATCGGTTCTTTTATTCTGGGCGGATCGGTCCAGCCTGTCAGACTTTGATTCCTCTTCTTCTTTTGATATTCGGATCCGTTGATGACTGTATGAATCTTGAATTTCTTCAACGGTGTAACGGCGTGCGACATACCAAATTGTTAATGGACAAAAAATTGTCCTTACAAGTTTTGTTCTGGAATAGTCAAAGGGGGAGATTTGTAAGGACATAAATTTCCAATTGAGTCCATGTATTGTTTTGATTTAATTTCGTGAACAAAATTGTGTTTGTAATATGTCATATGGAGATTTTTATTTTGTCACGATCCGACTTGGTCTATGACGTATTGAAAAAAATTAAAGACTTGTAATACCCCGTAATTTTATTGATTTTTATTTAATGGATTAATTAAATTATATGAGAATTAATTGGAAATTAATTCAGATTTAAATACTAGCGAGACGTGAGTTGGTATTTGATTATGATGATGATATTATATATTACTGAGTATATATATGGTAATATATGAGTATTGAAAGTATCAAAATTGTCAAGAGTTATAAATACGATAATTTGGAAAATTAAGTTGTGACGCGCGTGTTAGTCGCGTCAGAAATCAATTTAATTCTATTTAAAAAGTAAATTATAATTTTATCAACCGTATGGTCATTTGAGTGCACCAATGTGTCCGGAAGGTTCGAGATAGTCAGAAAACACTAACGGGGGTTTAGTTTGGGTCCCGGGGCATTTTTAGGCCAAACCGGCAATTCAGAAGGGTACTTTGGTAATTTTAAAAATTAAGGAATTAAGACCCACGAATTTTAGAGTTTATTTAAATATTATTAGAAAATCCATTAGGGCCATTATCAGCCAAAAACAAGAGAGTGGTCTACGTGAGTTAGAGGGAAGTTGCAACCAAACCAAAACCACCACCCACCACCACCATTTTGGACGGAAAATTGTGACCGGAAAGAAGAGAGAATCAGCCCTTGAACACCAACAACGAATCAGAACATCAAAATTAAGGCAAGTGATTTGATTTCATTAGTTTCAATGAATATTTCCTCCATGATTAATGTAGAAATAAATGATTGTATTGAAAGATTTGATGAAAACCCAAAGAATTTGATGTACCACTCTAAACTTTGGTTAGGAATTACATGTAGAATTGTTCTTGACGAATTTAGTACCCAAAACATTACTTTTGATGATTTGAAAACGGATTAAAGAGGAGAATTATCACTGTTCTTGAAGACAATAGAAAACTAGGGTTTTTATTGAAGTTTTGATCCATATAAGGCCCATGATTGATGATTAAAAGGTTTTGGAACGTTAGCAATAATGTATTTTCGTTGTAAGATGATCCTATAAAATTAGATTAGAATTTCATACTTTGTAATGAAGTTTTGGGACAAACTTCGGACTGAAAAACGAAGAAGACCGTAGCCCATCTGGTGCGATCGATCGATCGACATTCATAGGTCGATCGATCGACCACCATCGATCGATCCACATTCAAGGCCGATCGATCGACCTTCCCAGAATTGATTATATTTTTCCCTTCGTTGAATTTTAATAATTTCGACCATAGAGAATTATTGTTGGGAACTTTGTGAACACTCTTAGACTTGAGGAAGACCAGTAGGTATGTTTGTGAGACCAGAGTATAATTAGGATTCAGTTTTGGGAATTATATAAAACCTAATAAGGCTCGTCGAGTGAGAAACTATTAGAGTTGAGATTAAATGAATAAATTTTGTATGGTGAATAATATAAGGTTAGTGGCAGAAATGAGGACCTTAAGAATAGTGGATTTAAATAGGGGGGAAAATAAGAGATTTGGTAACCTTTATGGATTAGGTTTTAAGAACTTGGAATTACGACGTGAGATGTGTCGGCAGTCTTTATTGTATATTACCCGAAGACTTAAAAATGTACAAATTGGAATAACGGTATAGGGGTGTAGAATATACCTCTCTCAATATTATAAGATATCTAAGATGTGTGAATGCTTAGTATATGGACTTATATGTGTATAACATACTTACCATACTTGTTATCATGGGAGGTCGGCTTTCGAATAGAGCCATCTAATCTTTGTGTGCCTACAGGGGAGATTTAGATTGGTACCTTAAGGACATAGGGTTGTGAATGACTTATTTGTGAGTTCATAAGTTAGCTGGCTATGGGAGCGTAGGTATGTGCATGACCCATGGATATGTGAACTATGTTCGCCTCCAATATGTGTGATTTTTCTTATTAAAACGATTCCTGAGAGACTCGAAATATGTAGTCCTTATGTACGTGATGCACCGGGATTCGATAGTAGAGTATGTGTGCATCACAGCTTAGCCTAGGGGTGCCCTAAGTATATTATTATGTTGAAATTTATATATTGGTGATGATAACAGACTCTTTGTTAATGTGGGTGAATGTTCTGATTAATGTGTGTGAATAGTTGCGACACTTTGAGTAAATTTAAAATTTAGAATTTTCTATGTAAGGACACAAATTTCCAATTGAGTCCATATATAGTTTTGGCTCAATTCCGGACAAAAACATTTTTTCATAGGTAATATTCTCAAGCCTATGAAGTGTTTGTTGAAGACGTAGCGACAAAGAGTATAAAGCTTCATCAAATATGCCGGTTTGCGTGCCTCGTTTCTACGTCATCAACTATAGTTCCATGCTCCCAAGGTATGAATGCAATATTATATATATAGGAGCTTGGAACAAGTTTATTGGGTGTTAGGTTTTATAAAAACTGCATTTTGTTTTAAGAAAGAATTTATTAAAACTTTAAATAAATGTTCATAAAGTTTTCTGGGCTAAAATCGAATTTTCCAAACTTTCTGGTTTGTCGTTCGATAGAGTCGTTCGAACGAGATTGTCGTTCGAACGAAAATGTCATTCGAACGAACCTGCCAACGAGTTCCCACCAAAGTATACTGGTCTGTCGTTCGAAATGTCGTTCGAACGAGATTGTTCGTTCTAACGAGATTTCCAATGAGATTCTAACGAGTTCAATCTGGAATGTCGTTAGAAGTCTCGTTTGAACGAGATTTCGTTCGAACGAAATGTCGTTCGAACGAGATGTCAGGCAGGAACAGTTTCTTGGCAGTTTTGCACCCACTTCCTCACTTGGTTTTTAACCAAATTTTACAGACTTTAATATGTGCGGGAATGACATTTTCCAACTTAACTTTTCCATTATAGTTTATCTCTTAGTGAGAGTTTGAGAGCAAAAATTGTTTAGGAAAATGTTCATGTTTTGAGTGAGATTTTTAGAGAAATATTTTCATCACTCTAGTGTTTACACCCAATTGAGTTTATTCCAAGTTCTATATACTTATCAATTGCTTGGAGTTTGGAACCGGTTTTCTCTACACCGAATTGAAGAGAAGTTTTGGGTTTTGCTTCCACCACCCACAAAGAAATAAGAAGTGTTTCTATGTTAATTTACCCACACGGAGAAAGGCTCCATGCTCGGGTGACGGTGACCATATAAAGTTCTAGCGGTGGATTCCGAGACCGCGGTGGTGTTCCAAGGTTATTCGCTAGGAAGAGGTTTCTACAAGAAGAAGCGTCGAGGCTTGAGAGGGGTCGAGTCGTGTGTTGTAAGTCTATTTGTCTTGTAATTGTAATTCCATATCTAGTGGATTTGTGGCTAGGGCCGTCCGAGGTTGTTTCCCGTCTTGGGTTTTTCCTCGTACATCGCGGCGTAGTGTGATTGGTTTATTTTATCTTGCTTAAATTATTTAGAACGCATGCTTAGGATAATTCAAGATAAAATTCTGTTTAAATTATCACACTCACTTTAATTTGGGACTAAATTAAATATTGGGTGAAGTCTATTTAATTAAAGTCATTTGCTAAAATTTGGTTTCGCCTAATTTGCTAATATTGATAAATATGACTTAGGCAAATTCTAGGACTTGGATTAATGAATCGGTTTAAGTGAATATATGAATTGATTAATTTTATTGAACCTTCATCTTGTTGTTGTATTAAAGTTGAACCATCACGTTGTACGCTTCCGCATCATCTTCGAGTTTATAAAAAAGGAAATTATAACTTTGATTTTAAATCAGAAAAGCTCACAGCTTTTACATTCTATATGATTTAAAATAAATTAATCTGAGAAATGAAAAGGTAGATTCACATAAATTAGATTGGAATGTCTTGAACAAACCCCTATATTATCATGTGAGGAAGGGTTGCAGTATAGACTGGTTAGTTAGCGGCATAACTAGGATGGATTATGGATATACGTTAAGCGTGCACATTAGTTGAGAGGTGAGAAACTCATGTGAGAGTACAGAACTAACATGTATTTTATATTCATTGTTTAATGCAATTAAACACTTGCTATATTTTTAAACTGTTTTCACATCGGGCTCCTAATCGTTTGCTTTCAAATCTATTTTCTTGAAAAACGTTTTAGGTGCCCAGCCACAGGGACGCCAAGCTTAGGAGTTCCATTTCTGTGACGTGCTGTAGCTGCTGTGGAAGTTACATGATCTTGATGATAGACGCCTCCTCATTCTATATTGATTCCATTTCAGACTTATTCACTTGTTAGGGCATGTCACCCCTTTTCTTTTAGAGAAAGTTTTATGATACTAAGTTTCATTGCAGTTTTGAAGTTAATTGATTTATTATTCAGACGTTGTATTTGGTTTTATCCATTATTTGGGATTATTCAGAGGAGTGTTACTCCAGACTCATTTTATTATTCCATTATTATCTTGATTAGAGATGATGAATAGGCTAAGTTTATTGATCATGATCTTGCATGTTATAATAATGCACCCTCTATGATAATCCCTTTGTTCATAACACCACCATTATGGACTCGACTTTTGATAAAATAGGATCCACGCTCTTGGATTCAAAAGATTCATGACCCTAACACCATACTTTATGATCCCACATTAGGTGTCAAGACCCACTCTCAATTAGAGAATGTGGTTAGATATCTTTGCTACACTTCCATAGTAGAATCCAAGAATTTGAAAGAAGATCTCAAGGATGAGCTTTGAATAAGTTCTTTGCATAAGAGCTGCTTTAATTTTGAAATAACGATGTTTGGGAATTAGACCCCGACCTAGTGAGACTAATGTTATTGGTAACAAGTGGGTGTACAAAAAGAAGATGGATGATAATGGTACCATCCTTCGTAATACGTTTAGGTTGGTCGCTCATGATTACACACAAATTGAATGTGAGGATTTTGACTTGACATTCACTCTAATTGCTAGGCTTGAGTGCATTTGCTTACTACTCTCCATAGCATGTCATATATGGTTTAAGTTATACCAAATGGATGTCAAGAGTTCATTTCTCAACAACAATATTTGTGTGAAACAACCAAAGGGGTTTAAAGATCCAAAGCACCCATAATATGTCTTTTATCTAAAGAAAGCCTTGTATGTTTTTAAGAAAACACCTCGTGATTGGTACGAAAGGATAACTTCTTATCGCTTAGCTCATGGCTTTAAGAGAGAGGTAGTTGATATGACATTATTCATTAGGAGAGAGGGTGGTGTTGTCTTAGTTGACCAAGTCTATGTAGATGACATAGACTTCGGATCCACATGTTCCAAACTTGCTAAAACTTTTGAGGAGGAGATGAAGAGCGAATTTTAGATAAGTATGGTTGGTGAACTTACTTTATTCCTAGGTATCCAACTACATTAACTTGATAATGGGATATATATATATATATATATATATATATATATATATATATATATATATATATCAAAATATGCTAGGGATCTAGTGGAAAAGTTTATTTTGGACTCCGCTAAGTACTCTTTCACATCCATGAGTTCCTCAACAAATCTTAACAAAGACACTTTAGGTAAGGACATAGGGCAAACATTTTATAGGAGTATGATAGGTAGTCTCATCTACTTGATTGTTAGCCGTATAGATATTGCCTTTAGTGTTGGAGTTTGTGCACAATATCATCAAATACATAAGTGTCACTCTTTCTTATGGCATTTGGTATTCTTTTGATATCGATGACCGTTTGTTGGCTTATTTAGATTTCGATTGGGCTGGGGATATTGATGGTTGTAAAAGCATATCGAGTGGATGCTCGTACTTTGGGAGTGATCTTGTATTATGGTTGAGCAAGAAACAAAATTCCATTTCTTTATCCATGATGGAGGCTGAGTACATAGCCATTGGGAGTTATTGCACACAACCTTTATGCATGAAGAAAATTTTGGAAGATTATAAGATTAATCAATGTACCATGACTATTTTTTGCAATAATATGAGTGTAATCCACATTCCTCAAAATCCCATCCAACATTCTCGTACGAAGCACATTAGGATTCGTGAGCACTTTATTTGTGAGCTTGTTGAGGAGAATATTGTTCATTGATCTTTGTAAGTACCGAACGTCAATTGGCCGAAATTTTCACTAGATCTTTAGATGCGGTTAGATTTGAGGATCTTAGGAAGTCTTTGAGTATTTGCTCCATTGATTGAGTTTGGGTATTGTTTTTAGTTTAGGGTGATTTTTATATTGCTATCATTTGTACCTACAACTAGATTGTACATTTTTGTACGCTTTATCATTCTTATACTTATGTTGACAAATCCAAAAAGATTTTCTTGTCTTTAAAAAAAATTCATAAAAATGCAAAAAAGATTTTGTTTTAATAATATTGTTTCAAAAAATTCAAAAATATTTTTGTATTTTGTTTTACACCGTATATGGATGCGCATTTAAAATTTTGGAATCAAAATTTGATTCCATCCATTCACATGACTTAATCATGGTGTTATGAGACTTGCCTACGTTTTGTGTATGCTTAATAATGCGTGCTCTGCATTGTGTCGTTCATTTTTAATTACTACTTTCATGCTAGACACATTATATCACCTTGATTGGACATATGAACGAACTTTTGAACATTACACTTGATTGCCATATGTTGAATATGATGTTGTCATCTCAATCATGCTCAATAATGAACCAAATGTACTAGCAACTAATTGTTCATGTAAGAACCATTGCCTGAATTTTTTTTGATCAAAAACTTTGATTGATAAAAGTATAAGAAATGGAAAGGGGCTATAAATGTGGCCATCCGGATCGGATTCCTCTCGCGTGGGCTCCTAAATTGGAGGGAAGATAAAATTGATGAAATCTCTCTATTCACGTGTGCAAAGATTGGAGGATATGTGAGTTCTCTATTCGCCACTCACACTAATCTTTGCGAGCTACCTTAGATATAAATGGCCCTTGTTAAAGCGGAAAAACACGAAAAAATGGATTCACCAGCGTATTTTTCTCAAAACAGGTGAAAGAAACGTATACAACCTAAGAGAACGACATAAAAAAGATACATTGATGCTTACAAACCCAAATGAATCAAATGTCCGGGGACTAAGTTACGGAATAGGAAGGTGTTAGGCATCCATCCCACTTTCGGTCTCTCATGGGCTATGATAATATTCTTCTTTTCTCCAAAATGTGATACATGTGTATATGTATGCAGTGTGAATAATAAGAGAAAAGAATCAACCGAATCGCATAAGGGGAAAGACGAAGAAGAATCATCCTAAGAAGTGTATAAAAGAAATAACATAAAAATATGATGTGAGTGTCCATCAAATCACAAATAACTATGAAGAAGTGAATGTGTATATTGAGCAGAACACGAATATGCAAGAGTACGCGGATTATCAATACTAATAAATACAAGAAAATATAAAATAGATAAATGGGAAAATAGGACTCGAATCCCAAGATTGGCTCGGGCCACCTATGTAGCCCAATGGGCATAAAAGTCCGTATAGTTTGATAACATGCAAGGGGGTTAACCCATAAATACTAATCTAGAACATTCTTTAGTTTGTATTTTAAAAAAGTGCGCAAGTGTAGAAAGTGTGGAAAATAAGGAAATTCTAATTTAGGAACCCTTTTTTTGTATTTTTTTATACATTTGTGTGTACTATATAGTAAAAAGTGAAATTAGGTTTGAAGTGATAGAATGAAATAAAGATATATTAAAAGTAGAAAGGAAAGTAAGCAACTACTACTAATGAAGTGTGTTATGAGTGATTAAGGGCCGACTATATAGAGAATTTTAATTTTGATTTTGCAATGTTAGGAGGCTGATTTTACAATGGTAGGAGGCTGAATGTATGCAAAAATGGAATTTCGGAGCACTCATTTCGAGGGGAATGTTATGAATTTAGAAAGGTTCCACTATAAGTGAGATCATGGCCTACTTAAATAGTACAAAATTATGGCCTCAGGGTGCCGATAAACCCTGGCCCACCTATTATCATAGCTTCTGCCTTACTGTCTAAGGAAAGTACACCCTGCCGATTGGCAAGGAGTTTGGGGTGCCTATAGGCAGTTCAGAATAGATTTAAAAAAAAAACTAAGTCCAAATCGTGCACGTCGGGTACCATTGGAAAGGGTATTCAAAGCCCTAAAAGAATACATTGATCCAATCCAGACTTTGAGAGTTGACCCTAGTCAAATGGGGCTCGAAAGCACCCGATGGTCTCCCGATAAGGGGTTTCTTAGAGTAAAAAGGCAAGTACGTGAGACCGTGAGGTTGATTCGCACATGATACATATCGTTGATAAGGGTATTCAGATCCCTATGAGATATCATTGAGCTTCGCTGAGGTTGAAGAGTTGAGCGAGGTCAAACGGTGCCTGGAATTTCTCGATGGCCTTTTGGGATAAAAAGTTACATTTGTGCGAATCGTGAGGCCGATTTGCACATGGCATGGACTGTTGGAATAAGGGTTTAAATCCCTTAGAGGTTTCAATGAGCTTCACTAAGGTTGCAGAGTTGATCGAGGTCAAATGGGGCTCTAGGGCGCTCGATGAACTTTAGATCAGGATTTAGAGTAAAAAGGTGAGTACACTCTAATCGTGAATCATATTCATGCATGGTATCGACCATTGGAAAAGGGATTCTGATCCCTAGAATGTTTCATTGAGTTTTAATCAAGTTAGAGAGTTGATTGCGGTTAAATGGGGCCTGGGATCACTCGATGGCCCCTTAGATTGGGGTTCAGAGTAAGACCTATGGTCTATGATGGTAGGAGAAGTGTTAGGGACCTAAAGAGGAACTAATGGGGGTAGTTGGATTGGGGTGTCTACAAAGCCCCTTGACGTGTGAGCTTAGAATAAGAGGAGGTCGTCGAAAGATATAAAACTCATCGATGCTCGAGTATTAGGACCTTGTTGGGAGGTAGAAGATGGTTAATTAAAGGGTTGAGGTCGATTCTGACCTAAAGAGTTAAGACGAATGATTCACGGGGTTAAGGTTAATCCTGCAAACCTAAGGGGTGGAGATGATAGATTTCGAGGGTGAAGATCTATTTTTCTGACCTAGAGAGTGGATAGGTTCGATTCTGTAGACCCAAAAGATCTTAAATGGCCAATTCAGAGGGACAATGTTGACTCTGTGAATCTAGGCTGATTTTGTGTACCTAAAGATTTGAAATGCACGATTCAGAGGGTCCAAGTCATTCCGCGGACCAAAAGGATAAAAATCGTGGTTCACTAGGTCGAGGTCTTTTTTGGGGACCTAGGTAAATATTATGGACCTAGTGGAGATAACCGATTTAGGGGAATGAGTTTTATTCTTAGGACCTAGAGATTTGGAATGATCAATTCAAAGGGTTGAGGTAGATTTTACAGATTTAAGGATTTGAGATGATCAATTTAGGGGATCAAGATCTATTCTAAGAAGCTAGGTCAATTTTGTGGACCTAAAGAGTAGAGATGGATGATATAGAGGGTCAAGGACTATTATGCAGACCTAGGTCAATTATATGGACCTAAAGAGTTAAAATGACCAGTTCAGATATTCAAGGTCAATTTTGCAAACTTAAAGAATTAAAATGATCAATTCAAGGGGTCGAGGTCTATTCTACGAACCTAGAGAGTGGATACGACCGATTCAAGGGGTCGAGGTCGATTTTACGAACCTAAAGATTTTAAATGACCGATTCAGAAGGTCGAGGTCAGTTCTGCAGACCTAAATATTTGAAGTGACTAATTCAGCGGGTCAAGGTCAGTTCTACGGACCTAAAGAGTTTGTTGGTGGGGATTGTTTTCCCATTTTAGCTCCATGTTTTGATATTGTGATTGTAATCACACTTGGATTTTGGGTTCGCTGGGGAGTATGATAGTGACGAGAGTTTTACAAGTGCCGACGGGTCTGATTTTGATCTTGTTGGGGATTAATTATTTTAAAAAATTTAGTGTTTTTTAATGAGTTTTTCCTGAAGTAGTGACGTTCTTGATCTTGCATAGATTTTCTATGAATTTTGTGAATTTTTTGAGCTATTTTTGGATTTTTTGTCATTTTTGTAAGAAAATATTGAGGGATCTACTGATGGACATAGCTTGAGAGGTGCCTATTGGTAGAGGGCACGAACTCCTTCGATTCTTGGGGGAGGGGAAGAGTCACTTCCGATTGGCTGGCCTAGGGTACTATCGATCGGCATACTATTTGGCCTCCTATAAAAAGAAGCGGTTCTCTATATTTTTGACACCTTCAAGTGATTGAATCTTTTGATTTTTCTCTCTAAAAGTCAATTTTAAACTTATTTCTTCAAAAGAACTCGTGAAGGGTACCTCAGACAATAACAATAATTGAACGATCATTGATGATTGAGAGGATTTGGAACGGTGGGATGTTGTGTCGCTGCCACTGGGAAATGATAATCTGTATGACAACTTTGAGCCTGTACTGGATAAGAGGGTCCTATTGAGGGAGCCAATATATCACCATTTTTACGAGAGTGAAAAACCCTAATGGCTATGTAAGTGCTTGCACTTTGGCTTCCATTTCTCTTTTTTTCCTTCCCTTTCCATTCTTGGGAATGATGAAGTGTTTTCTTTAATTTTTATGTAGGCCAACATAGCTTCTTCGAGCATTCACTCCCAGCAGTCAACCGGAATGAAGGAGGGATATGACTTCCTTCCTGCCGATGTTCGATTGATGTTTGAGTCTACTGGGTTTATCCCATTGGATAAGACATCGCATTCCATGGTGTTATTATGTGCACTGGGTGAGAGGTAGTGGGATACAACCCACACAATGTTGGGGAGATGATGATCACTTCCCTAGATGTTCATTAGATGACATGGATCGATTGTGAAGACCAGTAGATTATGGTGAATCGCACCTTGTGCATTTAAGAGGTGGTAGTGCAGGCTACCTTGGGTGATGTAGGGAGGATTGCGTCGGGGAACTCTCTTCTCATCTCCATGCCAAAGGAGACTATTGTCCAGTGAAATTGATGATACCGATGGGCGGCAGGTGAGGCAGGGAACTTGTTTATTTATTCTACTTTTGTTAGGAGGGTTCGTAGTGGTGACGAGGGGTGATGTCGTCTATTTGTGGTTTCTCCCATTTTTGAGGATCATTTCGAAGATCCATTTCTATGATTGAGGGAGCTTGTAATACCCCATATTTCTATGTATCTATAATTTAATTTATTCGAGAATTAATTGAGAAAATACACATTATTGAAATTACATGAGCGAGTAATTTAATGTGATTAAATGATAAATGTGATTATTAAATATTAATCGAGAGATAGATACTGATTAATATCATGTTATAATATTTACTAAGTGGGAATAGTAAATAAGTGATGATTATTATAATATGGTATATATAGTGATATCTGCGTATTTTATTTTATCTTACCCAGAGTCGCATGTAAACTATTTGAGGTGGGAATTGAGAAATATATTTTTAGTGACTCGGATGATAATTTAGAGGTCACAGATGATTCCAAAAGGGTCAAAATAGTCGTAATGGTGTACCCGGGAGTATAGTTTGGGTCCCGGGTTAATTTTAAACCAAACTGACACCATTTGGGGGCATTTGGGTCATTTGGCAAATAAAGGTTAAGGGACCTACGAAATTTGCAAGTTTATATCAGATGTTAAGGGTCTTAAATTAGGGTTAAGAACATACAAAACATAAAGAGGCCAATTGGGAGGAAAGAGAGACACTTCTCAAGGCTTAAGGAGGATTTAGTGAGGGATTTAGAGGATTCTTGCACCACACACAACTTGGGAAGGAAGATTGGAGGAGAAAACAGTCAACCCAACGCTTGATCCACGAAATAATACCCTATAAACATAGAGGCAAGTTGTTTATTGCATATTAATATGAAGTCATAATACTCATGTGTCTAGGGTTCAAATTATATTGATTTGTTGTTGATTCTTGGAAAAAAAGGATGAATTGAATATATGTTTGGGTAGGTATGCATGTAGTTTGCATTCACATCTATAGAGGATGAAAAATTAGAAGAGTTATGATTATTTCTATGGATCTAAATTTGGGTTTATGAGAAGTAAACATGAAGAAGACAAGCATCTAGGGTTTTTGATAATATTTAGATTTTGATGGTTCTTGAATGAATTTTGTAAAGATTTGATGGTATATTTACGTTAGAAATAGTTTTTACACATATGGTGGGTATTTGGTTATGTTGGTAGAGATTTCTTGAAGGTTTAATGAAGAATTGATGGGTTAAACATGGAGAAAGATGAAGCTGGGAAAAGCTGTATCTGATCGATCGATAGATAGACATATGAATGTCAATCGATCGATGGATCGATCAAATTCATCGATCGATCGATCGATCGATTAAACCTACATTTAGGTTATTTGGTTGGTTGAGTTTTTCTTCGATTGCCAACGA
Organism: Sambucus nigra; assembly: GCA_949130495.1. Classification (NCBI taxonomy): domain Eukaryota; kingdom Viridiplantae; phylum Streptophyta; class Magnoliopsida; order Dipsacales; family Adoxaceae; genus Sambucus; species Sambucus nigra. The sequence continues at coordinate 327,569,023 of OX422217.1, read as the reverse complement.
TGAATGGGAACCTTAGTGATGATTTTATGCCTATGTAGGGACTTAATAAAATTCAATTGGTGTATAGTTAAGGTCATTAAGGTCATGGAGTGTAAGACTTGGAGTATGGACCAACGAGGAATAACCGATCGAGTCATGTATCAAGATATTTTGGGATTTGAGTTATGGGGAGAGTAAATGTCAATTCCAAGGTGTATACCAGTAGGTTAGAGATAGTTTAACTACTAAAATTCATAAAGGGGTAACTGTAGCCCTTAGAATTGTGTGAATACTCAAAATAATATGATAGTGAGATAAATCGTAAAATAAAATAGTACAGTGAGTATACAAGAGAAATATACTACGTACAAGTGTGAATAATTAGGTTGTATGAATACCTATCATATTAATACTTAGGAGGCATGGATACCTAAAGTATAATAAATGTATTGGGGTCGAGGGAACATCCAGACCAATACATGAGAGTTGTGTGAATTCTCGAATTAATATGATAGTGAGATAAATCACATAATAAAATATACGGTAAGTATTAGAGATAAGCATACTACGTACTAATGTGAATAATTGGGTTGTGTGAATACCTATTGATGGATAGTAATACATAGGTTATGTGAATACCTATAGTATACTATATAAATATTGGTGATCAAGGTAGGATTCTGAGCCAATATAAATGACTAGTATTAGTGATCGAGGTACGATTCCGATCCAATCTAAATATGATTAATATTGGTGATCGAGGTGCCATTTCGAGCCATTTTAATCAATAACTACTGGTGATCGAGGTATGATTCTGAGCCAAGATATATAAATCACTATTGGTGATTGAAATAGGATTCCGAGCCAATAATCCCTAATGCGTAATATAGGGACGTGATAGTAAAGTGTACTATTATAGTATATACTGTGTGTGAATTATATACCTTGTGAGTATGTTACTTATGAGTGATCGTAGACTGGAAAATGGTATTTATATATATATATATATATATATATATATATATTTGAGAAGCAAATTGAGTAGATAAAGACTTAATTATTAGATGAAAGATAGATCGCGAATATCTAAGAAAGTAAATTAAGTGGTAAGACTTAATTATAAGGATGATAATATAACATATGTGAAATGTTACATGAGAAATAATTAACAAGTGAGAGATGTTAATAAATTAATGTACTGTATGGGTGGTACGGGAATTTAGGCATATAGATAAGTTCGGTTAAAGACTTTAGTCGAGTTAGCTAGGTGCGCTAAGTATAGAACGTTAGGCATGCACTATAGATAAGAGGCAAGAAAAACTCAAGAGAGAGTGTACGTGAACATGTGTAATCAATAAGAGAATTTTATTGTAATAAACGCTTGCTAAATATTCTCAAAACATTTTGTGTACTAACAATTGCTATAAAATATTTTCAAAACTTTTACGTGTCCAGCCACAAGGATGCTAGGCATGGCAACATTCCATGGATTCGAAGCTGTAGTACTTTGGATATTGATAGGATTTGATTAGACGATTCCTTCATTCAGATCTAGTGTAGGGTCTCATTTTATATTCCATGTATTGACATATTTTCAGTGTTCAGTCAATTCGTTCTTTTATTTATGGAGTATTTGATTTTGGATTTTAGCCGATGGTTTTTCGGTAAACCTTTATTCATTTAAATATTGCAATGGTTCAACTCTAGCATATTGTGAATGGTTAAATTTAGTTTTCCTCATTGTTCCTTTATCGGTTTCAAAGAAAGATAAAATTTGGCTCCGGTCTAATTTCACTTAGGTGGTTAGTAATTAAAATGTTTTCGACAGTGATGCTAAGAATGAACCATATGAGAAACCGATTTTAATCTAATAAATGCCTGATCAACCGATGTTTAATTATACAGGGTGTTATAGAGATTTACATTGGCGTACCTCTATTCCTCTTTGGATGCTTTCAGTACGTGCTAAGGGACCCGGGTATCTCTTGAAGGTAATCTTTATATTTTATTTTTGCATATTTTTCTTACCGTCTTTCGCTATATTTCTTTTGAATTTTGTATTTCCTTTTGCAAATGTGGTTTTACAAGGTGATAGTTCACAACGTTGGGTCTGTATCCCTAAAGGCAAGCGAGCCGGGGGATTTTAGTAGGATGTGCAGGTGGAGGATGTTGAACAGGCATTCGAACCAATCCCTGTCTTTAAAGGATGTGTGGGCAGTGCTAAATGCCCTGATGAGATATTAGGTTAGGATTTTATCCTTGTTTTTCTGTGGCTTCGAAACTTTTCTTCTTGGTAGACCACTTATTCTTTCTTGGTAAATAGGTGACCTTTTATGACTGACACTTATTTTCGAGGGTCGTGGGGGTTAAAAGTATGCAAGCACACATAGGGAGGCTATTAGCACACGAGTTCGGGTACGTCTGGTAACTGGGAGAGTGAGTGGTGTGGCAGATTTTGGAGGGTGATGTGGATTTCCCACCATCGGTGCCCTCAGAGTATATATAGAAGGTGAAGGAGATGTCTAATGAGGCTAGGGCGGCGATGATGGAGGGTGATCCCTACATGCATTATACTGATATAATGACAGGTTATGACTACCTGGATTTTATGACCATGTGGTTGATGCCATCGCACATTTATGATGGGGATAACATGCTTCCACCTGTAGCGGGATCGAGGAGGGGGACTAACGTACCATTGTCGTCGACCCATATCACAAAGAGAGGCACGGCGACGATAATAGAGGAGATTAAATTCCACCATATTTCCACCCCTTCTTATCATATTTAGGTGCCTAGTAGGGAGATGGTATCGGTGCCTCATCGCTCTCATGCGAGGATAGACGATTTTTCGAGTCTTACTGAGGGGGCTCTTTAGAGAGATGTATGGCCCTTTTACCCTTTTTCTTTTTTCTTCTTCTCACTACTGATTCTTTTCCCATTTTGATTATTTTGTAGACATTTCGTTTGTCGATGATCTAGCTGCGGGATATTTGGGTTTGGATGGCGTCAGTGTCTGATCACGTGAGAAATTCAGCTAGTTCCTGCTTGGTTCCCCCGACTACAGATGAAGAGAGCTCCGATTTTGGGAGTATAGGAGTATGGGGTCCATCGCACGTCACCGAGGGAAGCTCATATGCAGAGGCACTCAATTGGGGGAATTTATAATTTTTTTTGGGGTTCGGGTTGCATCCTGATTTATCTTTTATTTTTTATTTTTTTGTTGAACCTATAGGAATAATGTAATTATTATTGACAAGTTAATATAAAAGATGCATTTGGTGTAATCTTGATTTAGTGGCTTACTTTACATGTACTTTAATTTGTTGATGAGTTTTTTTTATTTCAAAGATAAGACAAAATGAAACAAATAAAAAGGGCGAATTGAAGATTGATATGTCATAAGTAAAAGAAATCTTATTTTTGGAAGTTATGGACAAAAGAGGAAGGTAAGGAATTTCCAAAAAGGGGGGTCGCTAATCGTCATACCCATTTGGGTACTATACTAGGTGCCAGTCTTAGTGTGGAGATAGCTATGCTGTATGTCCCATTCTCTTCGGGTGTCATTATCAAATTTGCTCCATGTTTCTCTTTCAACTACCCTATGGTTAGTGCATGGAAGGAATATTATCCTCCCAGCGGTAATAAATTCCATGTTTAAGAGGGATTTTATTGATAACGGATTTTCCAGTGCTATAGAACTGGGATTGATTGCTAGTCTTGTGTTGGAAACATGCGATCTAACTGCTGACCCTCAGGTAGCCATGATAGAGCTTTGGATTTCTTACCACTGAGTCTGATAGTAATGATATTGGGGGAGACTTTGAATGGTCTGGACATCTGGAAGGAGGGTTGGGATGGCTTCCTGCGAGGGATCCCTATCATGTTTTTTATGTGGTTATTCGAAAGACTACGTTTGGAGGCCCCTCCTGAGTACCCTCTATTGGGTGTTTCCAATTTCTTTGTTAGGCCTTTCTTTAGCTTTGACTCGTCAACAGAGAACTAGGTAAACTATCTTGTAGAGAGTGGGGCCCAATGAATTCGTTGGTCTATACCGTGGCGGTGGAACTTATAGCTTATTTTTTAACTGGTGATTATCGATACGTACGGTGGGTGGGCCTCTATCAAACATGTTTGTATGTTTTATGGTGGATTTTGTGCCAAGTGGGATGGGATAAAATCATTCCTCTGCATATAACCAACTTTTTTCTAATGGGGAATTTGACAAAGTCTTTATAGATGATATCGCGGCCCTTATGGCAGAATCGTCGACTGTCTACTCGCTCATTATAATCTGTTAGCGAGGATGAGTTCATATCAGAGGACTACCTGGAGTGGTTGTGGTAGCGGGTGGTTGAGAAGATTCTAGTTGAGGGGACTCTGAAGAATGGTTTATAATATTTAACACTTTCGAAGAAGGATTCGTGGTTTCATCCAAGCTTACAACGACCAATTTTCGCATGGAGCCCATTCGAAGCTGTAAGCAGGAGTGGGATTCTTAGGGTCTTTCAAAGAGAAGTAAAGAAGGTTAAATGAGTCCATTAGGTAGTTGAAGGCAATATTTTAGTGTATAAGAAGTTTGTGTGGGTTCTAAGAGGTTTGTGAGAATGTTGTGTTTGGTTTGGTAGGTGTTTTTGACGAAACTACATGTTGAAGGCCCAAAATAAAACAAACAATAAATTTTAGAGATATAATCTAAAAATATATTGTATTAAAAATGTTGATCCCTCTCAAATAAGGTTTACATGGGTATTTATAAGAGAGGATAGAAGATTCTAGAAGGGTCTTTTAAACTCCTATTGGTTGAAAAAGTCACATGGTGGGTCATTAACTACCTTTAATTACATCACATGCTAAAATATAACCTTCTATAAGCTTCCTCTATACTCTTACTACTATTGAAAATGTAAAAAAAATACCAAACAACTATTAAAAGGAAAAGTACAATGAAATAAAAAATACATGAAAATTATAAAATAATCCTAATTCTCATCATCCTCCCTGGATTCAAAAAGCTCGTCTCAAGCGTGAAGGGTAAAAGAAAACGCGGCTAGGCCTCCTTCCATGAATACTTGAAACGGGAGGTGGGTTTTATACCTACTTGAAAAAAACCCAAAATAGGCAAGAAAGTAAAGGGGTTAGGTTGAATTGGGCGTAGGTTGATTTGGGACCTAGGGTCTTGATTTGGTGTAGGATAGCACTTTGGGTTTCTGAATGTTTTATTTTTCCAGTGGTATTTGACTTTTCGATGTGGGTGGGATTTGTGAGACAGAGGTTTTTTTTTTGGAGGTTCAGGATAGCTACCGAGGGGTTCCTACTGTCAATCAAAGTTTTTTTCATTCCCAATGTCGATGGCCAAGGGAACTGAATTTTTGTCGGGGATTAAGGTTTAGGGGAATGACTATGCTGGTTCGAGTGTGGTGGATGGTGGTGTCATTTTGGTAAAGAGGCGGAAGAGGGTTTTAGATTTTTTGTTTAATTCGACCATTTGTTGCGATTGTTGGGTAACTTGTTTGGCAAGAAAATCTTCATTGCGGTTTGATTTCTTTGGGTCCATAGAAAGTGTAGCGTACGAGTTTTTTGATAATCAATACACCAATAAACCAATCGGGGAACGACACCTTGCTCTGATGCCAATTTTATGTAAACTAGACGTCAAAGGCACAAAATAAAAATATTTTTTTTATAGAGAGAATCTAGAAATGTCTTGTATTAAAAAATGATGGTCCCTTTCAAATGAAGCTTGCATGGGTATTTATAAGAGAGGGGAGAAGAATCTTGAAAGGGTATCCTAAGCTCCTATTGGTTGAAAGAGTTTTGACCCATGTGATGTCACATGGGTCATTAACTACTTTTAATTACATCACATGCTAAAATATAACCTTCTAGAAGCTCCCTATCAACTCTTACTACAATTAAAAATGTAATAAAAATACCAAAGAACTAATAAAAGGAAAAATACAATGAAATAAAAAAAATACAAGAAAATACTGAAATATCCTAAATTCCATAAGTTTGGTTCTTTTTGAAGCTATTAATGATGTTGATTTTGGTGTTTTAATGTTTCATAGGGGTTTGTAGGGGAGTGGGACGTTTCATTCCCATCGCTGATATGTCATGTAATAGTTGTAATCCTGATTTTTAATAAAAGAATAATGATTTCAACATATTTAATTGTGTCCTTGAATTCCGACCTAATTGTAGTGGTCCCTATATTATGAAGAACATCTTGTCCGGTGGTGCTTCTAGGGTTATAGAAAATGACGGAGAAGAAATGGTGCGTCTAGTTAACTTGGATCGTCTAAAAAAGTTTTACCTTTGGTCCAAACTCTTGTTGAGCTACGACCCTTGTCATCGCCTTCTATTCCAAAAAAATATCTCTTCCTTTGTCTTTAATCAGAACTAAGTAGGACCCCAAAAAAAGAGAACTCATAAATTTTCAAGCCCCAAAGAGGTACGTAGATAACCCATAAGATACACATGGGCACGGTCGTTTCTCTCTCACAAAATTCTATTTTTTTTATCCCTCCAAGGGTGATGGCCTCTCTTGTCTGGTATCATCATATATGCTATAGAGCTTTTAATATTTTTTCATCTAGGATAGAGAGTTTATTGTGATGACTTTGATGCTAATATCCCTTATTAACTTTACTTTTGAGTATGACCCGTAGAGAAGGTACATCTAGTTCAACAGGGAGAATCACTTCCATGCCGTATACCAGAGAATAGGGAGTAGCCCTTATGCAGGTTCTTATAGATTTACGATAGCCCCAAAGGGAATACGGGATTTGATCATCCCAACCTCTGTAGCTTTTGATCATCTTATTAATGATGGTCTTAAGACATTTGTTGATGTCTTCGACAACGCCATTGGTTTGGGTTCAGTAAGGAGAGGACTTGTGCCTTTGAATTCCTTAGTCATCAACTAGTTTTGTGACCACAGCCTCAAAGTGGAGTCCATTATCTGACACCAACTTGTGAAAAACTTCGTAGCAGCAAATGATGTTCTTCCTGATTAACTTGGCCACTTTTTCACATTTAATACCGTGTATGACTTATCTTTTATCAATTTTCTAAAGTAGTTAATGGTGGTAAGGATGAATTCATGCCCATTCGAAGCTTTGGGAGTGACCTTCCCTATAATGTCTATGCCCCAAGTGGAGAAATGCCTGGGAGAGGTCGTGTTGTACAACTCTTGAGGAGGAAAGTGCTGAAGGTTGACAAACTTCTAACATTTGAGGCATCTTCGAACTTAAGCAGTGCAATTTTGAACCATGATAGACTAGTAGTACCCTTGACGAATGATTTTCTTGGCAAGAATATGACCAATCATGAGGGGACCACATTCCCTATTGTGGATTTTTTGCATCATGTCTTCGATACCAAGGCCTATGCAATGCAAGTGCGTTCCATCAAAGTTTTTATGTAAGAGTGATTTTTCGTAGATGATGTACTGGGAAACGATCTTGCGAATAGTTACACGGCCTTTCTTGTCAGTGTCTCGAGGATACCTACCATGTTTAAGGAGGTTCCAAATGTCATAATACCATAATCCTTCCATGCTCGAATCTTTTTCTGTAACGAGCTCGATGTCGCAGTAGTGGGTGGGCGCAACTTATTTCTCAACCAGAAAGGGGGCCATTTTTATTCCCTCAGGCATGTCGACTATAGCGGCTAAGGTTGCTTCTGCGTCATCTAGGATATTCTTCGGGAGAGGAAGGTAATGAAAGGTGACATCTTAGAATTGGGAGGCAATCTATTCTAGTTGATGTGAAAGGGTAAGAGATTCTTTTGTTTGACTTTCCATTTCCTGAGGATTTTACCCACAATAAGGGCTAAGTCTACATAGAGATCTATGCATTTGATTCCTATATTGAGCCCAATGGTACATACCTCATGTTTTTGTGTAAGGAAAATTCAATTTGATGGAAATGGGGGTGTGAGAATCATCAGAGGTGATCAGGAGTATCCCAATACCATACCCTTTCTTGTTAGCAGCTCTGTCAAAGAACATTCTGCCACCTGAGGTCCTCGTGATAGGTTCAGGGGATGCCTTCATCTGGTAATTTGGAGGTCAAAACCTCAGTTCCTTCCATGGGATTTGTAGAAAGGTAATAGAAGATGGATTTCCCTTTTATAGTTTTCTACATGATACAAATAATGTCGAACTCGACTAGTAACATCATCCAGCGGGTTTCTCTAATAGGTATTTCATGGGATCCATTAGAGACAACAGTTTAGTAGGGAATGAAGCATGTAGTATTGGAGATTCTGTATGACCAAGACTAAGGTGACACATGCGTTATCCAATGCATTGTAGTTTACCTCGTACCCAGCTAGCTTTCGACTTGATTAGTGGATTGCTCTCTCCTTTCAAGATTTTTCAATATATTATTCCATCACAGGCCTTGTTGTAGTGTCGGTGATAGTCAAGTACAGGAGGATGGGGAGTCCTTACTACGGAGGCATGAGTGCCGAAGGTCGGGTGAGGTATCGTTTGATCTGATTAAAGGATTTCTGACACTTATTGTTACAAACTTTAATTAAATCCTTCTGAAAAAGTTTGAAAATGGGCTCATTGGTAGAGGTCAATTGGCTGATTAACCGATTAATGTATTGGAGCTTTCCCTTGAATCCACACACTTCCTTCTTCGTTAGAGACAATGGCCTCTCGAGTATGGCATTTAGTTTGGTGGGGTCTACCTCAATCCCTTTTTTACTAACCATCAATCAATGAAATTTTCCCTTATTGACATCGAAGATGCATTTTTGCGAGTGGAGTTGCTTTTGGTACTGTTATATCCACTCGAAGAATTTCCTCAAAGCGGAATTGTGACCTTCCTGAGTCTTGGATTTGATGATCATGTCATCGACGTAGACCTCAAATTCTTTATGGATATGGTCATGCAACATGGTTGTAATGGCTCTCTCTTAGGTAGCCCCAACATTCTTGAGACGACCAAATGACATGAATGTGTAGAAAAAGGTTCCCTACAAGGTGATGAAGGCGGTCTTCTCTTAGTGGTCGGGATGCTTCTTAATCTAATTATACCCAGCAAAATTATCGATTAATGACTTGAGATCCTGACTGGAAGTATTGTTTACGATCATATCAATATTTGGGCAGAGGGTAATCATCCTTCAGGGATACCTTATTCAGATATTGATAGAGACATACATGTGGGCTTTTCCTCTCAATTTCGACACATGGATGATGGTTACAAGCCACGTAGGGTACTTGACCATGAGAATAAATCTCACATTTAATTGTTTCACCACTCCATCCTTGACTTTGAGGTACCATTTTATCCAGAGATTTCTCAGTTTCTTCTTATCAAGTTTGCTCTCTAGGAAAATAAGGATCTCATGCTGAGCTATCTCAGGGTCAATAATGGGCATGTCATCATAGGACCATGCAAATACATCAACGAACACTTTCAGAAGATATATAAATTGAGACCACTCATGCTTATCGAGGGTGGACTATGTCCTAATCTCGTGTCGATGGCTATTAGAATCGAGATACATAACAATAGTCTCATCGCCATTAGTTTGAATGCGGTTACGTTGTTTATTTTTTCATTATTGAGATAAATTAAGAATTGTCCATTTACTAAGTCATTTTCATCAAAAGTTTGATTAGAATCATGAGAATTAATGTAAGGCATAAGGAAGAGGGTGTCCACACAATTTCCCACATACAAACCAAATGGGGCGAGGGGGATCATAAACAAGTGGGTGCAAGATTTGGAAAGAGGGTCCACAATGAGTGACCCAATTCCAAAACTAAGCCAAAATGGAGGATTTGGTGAGAGGGATCACAACAAATGGCCCAATTCCATAACTGAGATAAAATGGAGGATTTGGCGAGAGGGCCTGCAACAAGTGGTCCAATTGCAAAGCTGAGTAAAAATGGAAGATTTGGCAAGAGGGTCCACAATAAGTGGCCAAATGCCAAAAGTTAGACAAAATTAAGGATTTGGGGAGAGGGTCCACAATGAGTGGCTTAATTCCAGAAATAAACGAAGATAGAAGAATTAGCGAATGTGGATGCAGTCATTTGGATATGTGAATGTATGGATCGAATTAGGAAACATCACATCCCACATCAAGTTTCATGTCATAAATGCGAACACTAGTTACCATCTTCTGATAGGGAGTGTGGATGCACACACATTCCATAAACATTCCACCAATGTTAAAAAAAAACATTCGTGGAATAAAGATGTGATCAAAGCCACTGAAATGCTATTCTCGGTAGACGAGTCTCACTTAGTTGATGAAACATTTTATACAGAGTTGGGTAAAGAAATAAGGAACATGATTAAGGTGTATAGGATCCCAACGTGGCCAAGGACGTTTACCAACTCAAGAAACTAGTGCATGAGATTGGGCCAGGGAGCGGTCCCCTCTGAAGTTTAAAAAAAATTCTTGGAAATTCGTGTTGGCCTTGCCTTATCTTCAAGTTTCCTCTTTCCTTTCTCTTTTCCTTCAGAAGGGGCCACTTCCTGGCCCAAACTCTCATGCACTGGTTTCTTGAGTTGGGAACCTTCCTTGGCCACATGGGGATCCTATACCCCCTAATCATGTTCCTTATTTCTTTATCCAACTCAGTATAAAATGCTACTTTAACTAAGTGGGCCTCTTCTACCGTGAACGTTCTTTCAGTGGCTTTGATCACAATCTCTGTTTGTAATCTCTGTTCGACAAATGTTTTTTTTTTGTAAATTAATGGAACTATCCCATATGTGTGCATCCACACTCCTTATCAGAATATGGTAACCAGTGTTGGCATTTATGACATGAAACTTGATGTGGGATGTGAAGTTTCCCAATTTGATCCCTACATTCACGTATCCAAGTGATAGCATCCCCGCACTATCAAAGCCAGAAATCTCAAGTGGCACCGACATAATATTTTATTGGGAAATACCAATATTATACAAATTACTAATGGAAATGATATTGATTGTTACCCCCCATTTATCCGCGCCTTTGGAAAATTAATTCCATTCACTAGAGCAGTCACGTATAAAGGACGATTATGGAAATAATGTACCTGATTGTCTGATCTGAGAACACCATTTCAAATGTGTTTCTTGTGATTAGTCTTCCTACAAGACAATGCCAGTTTCGAGAGGGATACCCTCGTTGCTATAGTTCTTCTAAGATGTTCTTAGTGATTATTGTTCAGATATCATGCTTTACTTCAATCTGGTCGAAGAACCACTTGAATTTTGGGCTTCTCACAATAACTGCACATTCTGAATCAAGTTTAACCTCATATGTTCATACGTGCACATATTTATACAGAGTTGGATAAAGAAATAAGGAATATGATTAGGGGGTATAGGATCCCCACCTGGCCAAGGAAGGTTCCCAACTTAGGAACCTAGTGCATGAGAGATAGGGACAGATAGTGGCCCCTTCTGAAGGAGGTTATCTACTATTTATAATGGTCTACACGAGAGGCATTTTAGGATGAAATCATCGACCCGACACACCAAGGGTTTTGTGGTTGATGATTCCCATATAGTAGAGCATGTTGAGAAACCAAAAGAAGCTCCAAAATGCATGTAAGATGAGCTAAGAGAGTAGCTTCAAGAAATAGAAGAGATAAAATTGGGAGTAGATGGGGGAGATGAGTGACCCATCTTCATTTTCAAAGGTTTGAATCCAAAATAGAGGAAGGCGATTATCAGTTTGCTCAAGGTTTGAATGTTCTACCCAATGCCTTACCAGTGAGACAGGCCACCCGAACCTACAAAGCAGAGTTAGATTTGAAAATCAAGGTGGAGGTAGAGAAATTAATGGCAGTGAGGATCCTCAAACCTATTGAACACCCCATATGTCTTTCGAGCATTGTTCCCGTGGCCAAGAAAGATAAGAAGTAAACAAGAACCTATGTGGATTAATTGTTCTTGCCCAAAGGAAAAATTCCCGATGCCCAACATTAACAATCTAGTGGATGCCATGGCGGGTCATGAAATGTATAATTTCATGGATGGATACGTGGGATACAATAAAATTAGAATAAATATAGCATTTGTTAAACACATTATTTTTTAAACACCCCAGGGAATTTTTTTTATACAATCATTCCCTTTGGACTGAAGAATGTAGGCGCCACCTATCAGTGCACGGTGATGGCCATATTTGATGACTTATTTCATGATATATTTGAATTTTATGTGGACGACTAGGTAGTGAAGTCCAAGAAGGAAAGTAGTCATGTGCAAGATTTAAGGCGGGTGTTCAAGAGATGTAGCAAATACAAGATGAGGATAAACCCTTCTAAATGCGCCTTTGGGGTAACAGCAGGAAAGTTTTGGGGTTCTCGATGAACATGAAAAAGGCTAAAAATCTATGAGGAGAAATAAAAATCCATCATGATGAGGCCAAAGCCAAAAATTCAGAGGCAACTCAAGATATTCCTAAAGGAAGTTACCTACTTAAGAAGGTTCATACCAGTCTTAGCAGAGGTCACCCACCCTTTTTCCCCTCTAATGAAAGAGAAAACCAAGTGAATATTGGGGGAAGAGTAGAAGAAAGCCTTTGAGATGATAAAAGTAATATTGACCTCCCCCTTAGTGATGATACTACCAGAGGCGGGAGCACCGTTGCTGCTCTATTTGACCTCAATATATAGGAACTTTGCTTACTTAAGAGAAATCGAGAATAGAGTAACCGCCGTGCTACCTGTCACGAGTAATCTTAAATACCGAGTCCAGATGTACCAATGTGGAGAGTCATTGCCTTACCTTAGTTTTTCTTTCACAGAAGCTGAGACATTATTTTCTTGCTTTTATTGTGAATATCGTTACGAAGTGTTATCCCATAATGTATCTCCTAGCACGAACTATCCTGGTGGGAAGAGTAGTAAGATGGTTTTTGATATTATCTAAGTATGATATGAAATGTGTGGTCCCGAAGGCCACAAAGAGCTAAGCAGTAGCATACTTGTTATCCCACTTCCTGAGTCAGAACTTTGAGCCTCCTGGTGAGGAATTGTTAGGTGAATTTTCAGGCCTGCTTAGCGGAGGAGATCGAAGAGTGGAAGATGAATTCGATGGTTCTTATGCCCAAGGAATAGGTGGAGCTGGAATCATCCTCTCTAATGGAAAAAAGAAGGTCATTATCTCTTTCAAGTTAGATTTAAAATGTTCTAGCAATGAGTCAGAGTATGAGGCTCTCATACTTAGCCTATTGGAGGCATTGAGAAGAGGAATAAAAGTGTTATGTATACATGGGGACACTAACATGGTGGTGAAACAAGTTAATGGATATTTTCCCCTCAAGCATGCCAACCTAGCCCCATACATGTCAATCATCCAAAATTTACTTAGCTAGTATCTGAAAGTGATGATAGAGAGACACACGTGGAAAATAATCAGGCACCCAGATGCATTGTCCATAATAGCCTAAAAATTAGAGATGGAGGATTAATAATCTACCATCACAGTCCGATGAAGGACAATGCTAACAACAGTGAAATCGTTGTTCCTAAATGAAGAGCTAGAGGATTGGAGGTTCCCGATAGTGAGGTAGTTAGAGATAAGAGAAGGTAATATAAAGATTTCTGATCTAGTAAACGATCACTTGATCCCAGGGACACTTTATTTTAAAGGTCTGGGAGAATTTCTATCTAGATGTATAGGAGATGAAGAAGCTAAAGAAAGGATGGCAACAATGCATGAGAGGCATTGGGGGGGGGGGGGGGGGATACCAAAATTACCCTTTATCGAAGGTTACAGTGAGGGGCTATTATTATCCCACTATGAGCTCAGAGGCTGCTTGTCTGTAGTAAGGCTACCTGAAGTGACAAACCCAGTTCGATCAACCAGCTGAAGCTAACTTCGTGGAAAATTTTGAAGATTGTAGACTTCCTTACATATTCTACCTCAAGGATGGGGAACTGCGAGCTAAAAAGGGCAAATGAAATTTATCTGAAGAAAAGGGTCGCCCATTTCTACTTGGTAGACGGGGATCTCTATAAGAGAGGTTAAAAGGATAAGGTGCTATAGTTAGTGGCTAAGGGAGATGTAGAGAAGGTGTTGAAAGAGGCTCACGAGCCTTACTATATTGGGGTGTTAAGTTGTACGACCAATTGATGATGCTGGGGTACTACTGGACAATAATAAAGGCCAATTCTATGAACTTTTTAGAAAAGTGTAGGGAATGCCAAGTACATGGAAACATAGTCCATGCCCCCTCAGTAAGCTTGCAAAGTCTAGCATCCCCTACCCCTTCCACATTTGAGCATTTGAACTTATAGATAAGATCAACCCAGCCTCACACGATAAAGCTTTTATTATTGTTGCCACCGAACTGTATACAAAATGGAAAAATCAATCCCTTGAGGAGAGTCACTGCTCAAATGGTGATGCAATTTATCAAAGAATACATAATATATAGATTTTGAATTCCCAAAGTTATCCTCATAAATAATGGGAAATAGTTCATGTGCAAAGAAATGAGCTCCTGGAAGAAAAATATCAAATTGTGCATAACAGTTCAACTATCTCGTATCCTGAAGGGAATGTCCTAGTAGAATCTACAAACAAGACATTGATCAATATCTTAGAAAAGATGCTCGAAGACATGCTAGGGCTTGGGACACAAAGTTACCATCGGTGTTATGGGATGACAGAACTTTGAAGAGAAACCCAACAGGGTTCACACCTCTCTCTCTGGTCTATAGGACTGAAGCTATCCTACCATTCGAATTGGTACTAACCTTACCTAGAGTGGATCTAAGTAATGGACTCATACCTGACCCAGGCATGTATAATTTGAAGCTCTGGATGAGCATCGAGACAAGGCCAAGGAAAATTTCAAAGTTTATATCTAAAAATTGTTTAGGTCTTATGAAAACCTGGTTAAGCCTAGAGAGTTTTATATAGGGGACTTGGTCTTACGAGAATCCACTCACCACTTGAAAAGCATGTCAGAATTGAAGTTTAGGCCAAACTGAAAAGGACACTTCGTTGTCTGAGGAGTGGGGAAGTCAGGTTATTTCCAGACTTCAAAACCTAAGAGTGAATGCATCCAATCTATTAATTGTAAGTGGTTATAAAAGTACTATGCCTAAGTTTTCCAAGTCTTCTTTTTTTGTGTGATTTCAAATAGTTTCTCTAAAATAGATATTCATTTTGTAAAAGAAATCTTGAGCATGAAATCAATGTAGACTTAATAGAAAAAGCGACATCTAATAGTAATGAATGAATATATGTTCTTTTGACCAGCCACACTTGAGATTTTTTTTAGTTATTTGTATTTGTTTGCAATATTTTATGAGCACCCACACACTAATAAGTTATTAGTGGATGCACCAATATTTATCAACCTATTACTTTTACGTATATTTGAAAAAAAAATATATGTTTTCTCATAAGTAAAATAGATTTTGACTCTTGAAGTTTTTGAGAGGGTCCAAAATATAAGTAACTTTACTCATTATACTTGGGAGTTTTATACATCCCAAAGGTAAAGTATAGTGAGCAAAGTCCCTCTATTTATAACAGTTTAAAACTGCATATAGAACACGAGACATACAGTTTTCTCTTCTTTTTGTAGCGAATTAAAGAATTGGAAAATTTCTTTATTTTATCTTGAGAACAAGTTTTTAAAAGTGAGATGATATCTTTACTTTTATTCTATGAATTATTTACTTTTGATTATTTGGGAATAGGGAGAGGGGGTCAACCCCTCCTCTAAGTCATTTCCTAAAGAAAATGAGTTCCAGAGGAAATAAATACCCCACAAATTAAGGGGCAGTTTTAAAAGGTGATTTGCCAAGATCATGTGCAAATACTCCCATAGAAAAGGGGAGAAGTTCATGATAAACAAATACCAGTCTAAATGGAAATTATGAAAGAAGAGATGAAGATGGAAAAATAGAAGAAAAATGTCTATTTTAATCAATATATAAGACTATCCTAAAAATAGAACAGTCATTACATGTATAAGTAAATGAAGAGTACATGGGAAAATGAAAAACGTTCTTCCCTAGAAGACATCAAGTAGATAAAATAAAAAAGAGGTTCTCTCACGAGTGAATGTCAACATATGAGGGACCATCCACCTGAATGAACTCCTCCTCTAGCCTTGCTAGGTGGACCTCATCCTCAGAATCACCAGTTATAACCTTAGCCAATTTAGCCTCAAGTAATTGAATCTGACCACGTAGTTGGGAGGCCTCAACATGAAGCTTTGGAGTCCAGTCTTCCTACATGAGTGAAGCTTCATCATGTTCTTGGATGGGACGCAAGTAAAATAACAAACTGCGCCAGTCTATCTTGAAGTGATGGAAACTCTAAAGGTCATGAAGGTCTTGTAAAATGAGTGAAATCTTTGAGCTGGTGAGATCGACTGGAGCAGTGGACAAGAAGTCATGAATATGGTTGGAAAGGCCTTCAAATTATATATAGTGAGGTTGTCAATGTTGAAGATGCTCTGGGATGTGAAGGTCTCCGGATGATGCTCGAGAATCAAATCTAATATCTCTCGCTCATGGCTCCTGGATCTCTTTGTCTTCTCCTCACGCCATAAGCCTCTCATAAAGATCTCAGGAGCCTCCACTTCAATATCGTCATAGTCTATGTTCCTGTAATCAATCTCATAAGAAAGAAGAGAAGACTCCTCAACGAAACCTCCAGCCCCATCAGAACGAGTGGCCTTAGAACTAAGTCGCTCGTCATCAGCTACCTCCACATGTCCACTTGTGTAATCATGGAAATGAAAATATAAAGATAGATCATGAAGTAAAAGGGAGTAGTTAAATCACTTTAACTAGGAAGGAAACAGAAAAGTAAAGCAAGGAATAGAAAGAACTTACCCCTAGCTCAAAGGGGTGAGCATGCTTCAAGCCAACCTGGAAGGTCCCCATAGACCTGTTATGCTGATTTGGTAAAGAAAGAACAAATTGATATTAATAGAATACTTTATCATAAAAAATAAATACTCTAAAAAAGTATATATTTAAAGTTAAATCAGGTAAGACAGTATAAGACATGAGGAATGCTCACCATATTACTCACAACTGGTTCCATAAATAACGACTGCTTGCCTCAATAACTTGAAAACAAGGAAACAAGGGTGTGATGGTGAGAACGTTCATAGTAATAACAAGAATGAAAACAAAGGGGGAGAAAACTGAAAGGAGTGAATAAGGTACAATAGTATAGTAACTCATTCACATCTATGCTCCCAAGCTATTCCACAGTTATTGGAACGCTTATAACACTAACTCGAGAACAGGGAAACATGGATGTGTTAGTGATCACTTACACAGAAAAAAGCAAGTTTAAAGAAAAGATGTGTTGAAATGAGTACCTGAGGAGTCACCTCCATAGCATTCGCAGCATGTCCCGTAGATAAAGGGACTTCAACAGTATTAACATGAAAATAAAGAAGTAAAAAATAAGTCATGAATATACCTTGCACATGATGAGTGCACTATCTTGTATTATTTATACCCAAATCTAGGGGTTGTTAATCTCGTTGCATCACTAATAAAGAGTGCTTAAAGTTATTTTTGTTATTTAGAAGAAAATTACAAATTTCAAAATAAATGGGGTTAATAATGCAATTTTGAGAACTTCACACTCACATCTTATATTCATTGCTAATCTCCTATGCAAGTCTATTTTTGAGTATTGACAGGTTTAAAATGCAAGCGGTGAAGTCTGGAAGCAAATTGAGCATGAAAAGGGCACTTATGCACCTTTAGGGGTTAAATTGTAAATTCAAATGATTTATTTCGGACTCGGACCAAACACGAAAATTGAAGGCCTTGAATCAAGGGACGCCTGAGTTCAAACGGCATGTCAATCGGAGTCGAAACAAATAAATTACGATCGTGCAAAGTTCGAAGTTGAAAGAAAGTCAAAAGTCAACACCGAAGTCAAACCCAACCCCTAACCCAACCGACCCCTAAACCAATCCAAACCCATACCTACACCTTATGTGTGTGTTTATTTTGTATTTATATATTTTTTTATATTTTTATTTGAGTCACGTACATATTTTTGGTGATGTTTTGTTTATATGCGCATAATATTTATTTTATTCTAGTTTTAGTGTCTTTATTTTTACTTTGATTAAATATTTTATGTAAATATTATTTAGAGTGTGTCATTTTATATGACATAGTGTTGTTTTTAGTGTTATTTATTTTATTTGAGTCATTGTACATTTTTTATGTCATTATTTATTATTGTTTCTAGAGTTATTCTTTTAGTTTTGTTAATTTATTTTCATTATATTTTTTTGTATCTTATTATTTTATAGGTTATAATTTATTTATTTTTATTTTTATAATTTTTATTGAGTCATAAATAATTTGGTTAAGTTTTATTAGGTGTACAATTAGACACACACACACCCATTATCCTACACACACTCACACCATAAAACAAACTCACTCACACTCATCTACCATACACCTTACACACACTCAAACACACTTCCCATCATCTTCCACCCACACACCTACGTTCTCTCTCCAACCTCCATTACCATCACACCCATCTTTCACATCCCGTTCTTCTCTATCCTCAAACCCCCATTTCAACTTTACCCATAAACCAAAAACCCATCCTTAAACTACAACCCCTACATCTGGCCTTAACCCGAATACCCTTGACCCGAGATCCAAACCCCATTTCGGCCAGACCATTAGCACCACAACTCCATGTCCTAACCCCATAACCCGAAATCATAAAACCCGAAACCCATTTTACCACTTCCTTCAAAATCGGACATGTTACCCACTACTCCCACTACATACAAATCCACTACCAACACAAACCAAGCTCCCACAAAATCCTCCAAGAAAAAAAATCAACAAGTCGTGGGTTATAAAAAGAGGAGTTTTGGGACGAGATAGGGAGGACACACGAGAGGAGATATATTTGGTAAGGGACACTTTGTACAGAGAATATTTTTTTTAGACACCCTTTAAAGAGATAAAATCTGTGTAGGGAGTATTTTTTAGGCAGACTTGAAACGAGCATATTGTGTATTGTAACTCTCATATTGGGATTCCAATTTTGTAAGTTCATTATTATTAATGAAAGTTAGTATTTCATCTTGCAATTTTTGTGTCTTAATTATGATGCTATTTTAATTTAATTGCTAGGATGAGATGAAATTTACCAATATTTTTTAGTGTATGTTTTAATTAGTTTAATTCACTGAATTCCTTACTTGTTCCAAAAACCGTTTTTAAAATTTTGGTATTCATTTAAAATAGTCACGGGAGTGATATTTTAAACTTTCAAAATTAATTGTCGCATTCACATCCTTTGATTTTATGTACTTACGTTTGATGGATTATGCTTATGTTAAATTGTTTGATAGTCCATGCTTATATTTGACATTTAATGCTTATGAGCAATATTTTTAAGGAAATAGAGATGTTTGGTATCTAAAAAGAGATGTAAAAATATTTATTTGAACATTCATATTTTCATCATCCGAAATTTATGCGGCGAGAGTCGGTACAATTTTGAGTTATAAAAGGGAATAGCGAGTTAGACTAATTAATCATAATGTAGTAAAATTGGTAAACGGATCTGAAATCCTAGTAATATCTCCATACTTGTTACGTAATTTGTGTCACTCATTTATTTATTTATTTTATTTTTATTTTAAAAACTCAATCACTTTTATACACTCATCTGTCTAGTTGGACAGTCAATATTTTATAAAAATCAACGAAATCTCTCTGGGTTCGACCCATACTTACACCCGCTATATTTCAATAGCCCGTGCACTTGTGGTAGTTTTATAACAAATAAAATTTGACAACAAGTTTTTGGCGCGTATGCCGAGGATTTCGGTCGATTTTAAGAATATTGATTTTCGGATTAGTTTTTTTTTCAAAAATACAAAAAAAAGCAAATATTCCAGCAACTATTTTTAATTATTTTCAGAATTAAAAAAAATATTTAAAGTCTTTTATGAATAACTAGTTCTTTTTAATACTAATTTTGTGATAAAAGTATTCAAAAACACAAAAAAAATCAAAAATTCAAAACATCAACTATTCCAGTAGCTTTTTTTTCAGAATTAAAAAAAAAAAGACAGATTTTAAGTCATTTTGTGATTAAATAGTTGTTTTCGACACTAATTTGTCGCAAGAGTGCCCAAAATTTTGAAAAATTCCAAGACAAATATTTTTTTTTAAACTCTGAGATTTCTTACATTCTGAAAAAAAAATATTATTTTAAAAAAAATCTGAAAAATCCAATTTAAAAAAAAATCCAAAACATTCAAATTTCCAGTAGCCTATTTTTTTTATTATTTAAAAAAAAATTAAATTAAAAAATCAAATTTAAGTCGTTTTTTTATTAAATAGTTGTTTTTGACACTAGTTTTGTCATAAAAGTGCTAAAAATACAAAAAGAAAAAGAAAAATATCGAAAAAAAATATTTTATTCATTTATTTTCAATAGAAATTTTTTTTGTATATATATATACATACATATATATATATATATATATATACATACATATATATATATATATATACATACATATATATATATATATATATATATACATACATATATATATATATATATATATATATATATATATATATATATATATATATATATATATATATATATATATATTTCAATCTTATAGTGTGCTTTTGTTATTTTTTTTCTCTTTAAAACCAAAAATACATTGTAAGTGCATATGTAATTATTTTTGTATTTAATAATTTTTTTGCACTTTACGCTTGGTATGGTTTATGTGTTCTTTTTCAGATAAAAAAAAGAAGAGACAAAAAAAAGAGAAAGAAAAAAAAACACGGAAAAGAAAGCAACCGTGGGAAAAACGCTAAAGTTACTTGTGCAATCTTGCCACGCGCACAAGTTACTCTCGGAGAAACTGAAACGAAAGCGACGTTTTCCTCCGATCAACGTCAAATAAAACTTCAGCCCAGCGTAAACAACTAACCGTAAAAAGTCCACGCCGGAGGTAAGTCTTGTGTGCTCCTACGTAAAACTATTTTCGCAAATTTAAACAGAACGCTGCATAATTTTACTTAAGGGCAAAACCCAATTTTAAGAAAAGGTGGGTGTAATACCCCGTATTTTTGGCTATATTTATTTTTGGGATTAATTAATTAAATGCGTATTAATTGGAAATTAATCCGGGTTATAAATACTAATGTGATGCGAGTTGGTATTTGATTATGTGCATATATGATTATATATGAACTTGGTATTATAAAATTTGTCGTGGGATTTATATACGGCATTTTAGAAATTTTGTTGAGATGCGTGGGACCGCCGCGTCACGGTATAATATTTTGATGATAAAAGTGAATTTAAAATCTATAATCCGTATGGTCGTTTTGAGTGCGCAAACGCGTCCGGAAGGGTCGAGATAGTCAGAAAACACTACCCGGGGGTGTAGTTTGGGTCCCAGGGTATTTTTAGGCCATACCGGCAACTTAAAGGGTATTTTGGTAATTTTACATTTTTAGGAATTAAAAGTGACGAAAATTAGAGATGTAAATCTGATGTGGATTTAACCCATTAAGCCCATTAACCAAACCATATAAACCTAGAAAGCTACGTAGGTTATCATTTAGGTTTTCTAAGTTCCCAAATCAAAACCCTAGCCACCTTAAGCCACCATTGGAGAAGGAGCTTGGAGAAGGAGAGAAAGAGAGGAAATTCTGCAGAAAAACATCATCAACCTACACCAAAGTCAGAAATCAAACCAAGGCAAGTGACTTTATTCCATTTAATTTCAGAGAATGTTCCTTCCATGTTAGAAGATTCGGATTTATGATTTGTTCTTGATAAAATATGAAAACCCATGTAGTTTAGATCATAGAACTTGAGAAATTTGAGAAGGATTGC
The DNA here is from genome assembly GCA_949130495.1 of Sambucus nigra. Classification (NCBI taxonomy): domain Eukaryota; kingdom Viridiplantae; phylum Streptophyta; class Magnoliopsida; order Dipsacales; family Adoxaceae; genus Sambucus; species Sambucus nigra. The sequence goes on along the minus strand of OX422217.1, from coordinate 327,547,157 downwards.
ATGTATAATGATAGGTAGATGTTTTTATTGATGATATACATGATTGAACAGAAATTAAAACGGATTTTGTTGGGTTAATTGTTGATTCAAAAGTTAGGGTTCATGTTCTTGAAAGAATTGGGAAAAAGGTGTAGAGATTTATAATTTGATTGATGCTAAAGAGATTTAATCTTGAAAACATGTTAGGAGATGATTTGAATATGTTTAGGATGAATTAGAGACCCTAAAACGTTGTTGGGATGAACTTTGGAAGAGATTAGAAGTGATAAAAATGGGTAAAAACGAGATGGGGAAAAATCTGGGCCGAAGCTGGTAGCTCGTTAGAAGCAGCCCCAGGTCGTTCGAACGAACTCGTTCGAACGAGCTTCTAACGAGTGGGCCAGTCGTTACTAACGAGAAGGGATCTCGTTCGATATCTCGTTCGAACGAGATATCGTTAGAAGGAACAGTTCGTTCGAACGAACTGGGATCTCGTTCGAACAGCCTCGTTCGAACGAGACTTCTAACGAGTTGGCAGAGGAACCTCGTTCGAACAGTCTCGTTCGAACGAGACTTCTAACGAATTGACAGTTTGGTCCTTTTTGGACTGTTTTGATTTTTGGAGTCCCGGAAGTTGGTTCGAGGGTAGAGTTAGCATTCCTTTGATGATATAGTGATAGAATTGGGACTTTTGGGCATTTATGAGAAGTAAATTATATACGAGAGTTGTATTGCATGGACGGTTTGGGTTGAGACGCGAGTGTTTACTACGACGTGAGAAACTATAGCGCGTATGATTATGAATCGGATTAGTATAAATTGTTATAATTATAGTTAGTACGAGAATGCGATACGTACTACGATTAAAATATGGTATTACTAAGATGTGTGTTTACTTAGTATTAGTATATGGATTGTGTGTATGACATACCTACCATACTTGCTATCACGGGAGGTTGCGTTCGCTTAGGACCCTCTAATCCTTGTGTGCCTACGGGGGGGGGGGGGGGGGGGGGGATATAGACTAGTACCTCGATGAACATAGGTCATAGAAAGACTTATTGGGATATTAATAAGTCCGTTGATCATGGGAGCGTAGGTATGTGCGTGACCCATGTGATGGTGACTGTGTTCGCCTCCATTATTTGTGATGTTGTTATCGGTAAACTATTCCTGAGAGATTCGGAATATGTAATCCTTATGTACGTGATGTACCGGGATGGATAGCAGAGTATGTGTGCACCGCAGCTTAGTTCTCGGGGTGCTTGTATTGTATATTTATGATGTGAATAATATACGGTTAATTAATAAGAACCTTCATGGAAATGTTGTGAATATAACTACAGTATTGTTTCGAGAATAACATAACGGGTTAGTGATATATATATTATGCATATTGAGCATCCGAGATTACATTAAATCCCTACCTAATTACGAGCGTTATATGTTAATGGAACCGAGTATTATGGGTAGGACCTTCGGCAGACTAGCTAGATATGTTGTCACTTAGCTAGTAATATGGGTAGTTATAGATGGGTACTTGCGTTAGGAGTGCACAGTTAGACGAGAGGTGAGAATATAATGTGAGTGCACGTCCTAACATGTACTTTGCATTTAATGTTTTAAATGTTTTTAAAGCACTTGCAGGTTTTTAAAATATAACTCCACATTCGGGCTCTGACCCGTTTGCTTTTCAAATCTATTTTTCTTTGTAAAACCATTATAGGTGCCCAGCCACAAGGACACCAAGCATAGGTACTCATTCAGGTGACGAGCTGTAGCTGCTTGTGGAAGCTACAGGGATTTGCATGTAGACGCTTCTACCCTTTGGATTCCAGAGTCACTATCTATCAGTTGTAGGGCATGTTGCCCATTTCTATTAGACATCTTTTATATTTCAGTTTTCAGACTTTAGCATGTATTATTTCAGTTTCGGTTATTTGTTTCAGTATGGGATTGTAGTGAGGAGTTTTCCTCCAGACTTTATTTACTCTATTGCGATGGTTATTCGTTTTACTTCAGTATGGTGAATGGTGTTATTTATTTCTTCATTACACTTGTTGCATGTTAATAAGACTTTAATTAAAATTTGGCACTTACTTTTTAAATACTAGGCGGTTAGAAAAAAATAAAAATGTTTTCGACAGTGATGCTATTAACTGAGCCAACTTGGCATTTTGAATTAATTTAATAAAGGAGTAGCTACCCGGTATTTAATTAGTCGGGGTGTCACAGGTGGTATCAGAGCATCAGGTTCTAGTGTCCTTTAGGATCTGTACGGCTATTATGTTTCCGCTACATTTCTTTGATATAGAGCCTTATATTTTAGGACTGTTGTACTCTTTTTGTGTATGCTTCGTTCTTCAGCTATATTAAGTTTATAACCGTGAACTTATAAACTTTGTTCTTATTTCAGATGCCTCCACGACGTGCACGACGAGTTCCCAGGAATGCAATGCCCGAACCCCAGCCCACTCCAGTTCAGGGCATGATGAACGCCACTGAGGTTGCTGATATAGTAGCCCAAGCGGTAAATGCCGCGATTGTCGTGATTCAGCAGGCACCGCCTCAGGCGCCGGTTGCCGCGCCAGCACAGGTTAATGCATTCCCGTCTGCTTGGGAGCGTGTACGAGACGCTTTTCAGAAAGCGCATCCGCCAGAGTTTGCAGGTAGCTCAGATGTGGTAGTCTCGAGCCAATGGAGGAAGGACATACAGAGGCATTTGAGGATGCATGAGTGCACTGATATTAAGAAACAGGTGCTAGCTACTTTCAAGCTAGTGGGATCTGCACTGCAGTGGTGGGAGTCTATTACCACCGCGGAGGAGAGGGATACCCTCACGATTCAGGAGTTCTGGGTGCGATTCGACCGCAAGTACTTTCCGTCCGCAGTTCATACAGAGATGAGGAGGAAGCTGATGAGTCTGAAGCAGGAAAGTAAGACAGTGGCCGAGTATGAGGCCGAGTTCACTAACCTGTTGAATATCGTTCCAGACGAGATTCCAACAGAGAAGAAGAAGATTAAGAAGTTCACATATGGGTTGAATTGGAGGATCCGTCAGCATCTGCTAGGAAACCTATCGTTGGCCACGTATTCTGATGTGGTTAACGCTGCATTATTGCACTGCCAGGACCACCGTTTTCATATGGCCGAGGGCAAGCGATCGGGGGAGTCTAGCCATCAGGGCAGGACTGGAGGACATAGTGCCAGCGGGGCACAACCTGGTCAAGGGCAGAGACAGAATGGGCAGGGCTCCCAGCAGGGGGATAATAAGAGGTTCCGGTCAGGGAACTACAGCAGGGCCAAGGGAGGAATGGTAACGGCCACCAGGGCCGGGGACAGCAGGGGCAGAGGGGAGGGAACTTCCCGGGGAAGTGCTTTGTTTGTGGCAAGACTGGCCATAAGAAGCAGGATTGTCCTGATAGGGGCAGGGCCCCACAGCAGCAGCAGCAGGGTGCTCGCCAGGAGCCACAGAGGCCCATGTTTCTCGCCGCTCTTCCCGCACCGCCACAGATGGCAGTATTGCCACCCATTCTAGCAGTCCCATCTCAGCAGGGGCAGCTACAGTATGGACGTGTCTACAACGTTCACCAGGCTGCAGTTCCACAGGCACCGCCCGCGATCGAGGGTACGTTTCCTATCCATGGCACTATGGGTCGGGTGTTATTTGATACGGGTGCTACACACTGTTTTATAGCTACACACTTCGCGAAAGCTTTAGGATTGTTAGCTACGGCAGAGAGCACAGTGACGTGTGTCGACTCACCATTAGGGAGTGGGTCACTTATTTTCTTTATATGCCGGGGAGTGGGGGTAGAGATTGGTGGTTTGGTATTGCCTGCAGACATGTTAGTGTTAGACATGCATGTTCACGATGTGATCATCGGTATGGATTGGCTCGTAGCATATAGGGCCATGATTGATTGCTTCAGCGGGAGCATTGTTTTTGCCATTCCGGGGCAAGAGATGTTTGTAGTGGCGATGCCTCGCCCAGAGGGAGGATCGACCGCTCATCTGTATTACATAGAGGATACCTCTAAGGAGGTTGTGATTCCTTTAGATTCGATCTCGGTTGTCAGGGAGTATTCAGATGTGTTTCAGGAGATACCAGGCTTACCACCCAGTCGAGAGATAGACTTCGTTATAGATTTGCTACCAGGCATGAGACCTATAGCACGTGCACCGTACCGTATGGCTCCAGCTGAGATGAGAGAGCTACGGGATCAGATAGAGCAGCTGTTGGGACAAGGCTTTATTCGCAGGAGTACCTCACCTTGGGGCACTCCAGTTTTGTTTGTTAATAAGAGGGACGGTTCACTGAGATTGTGTGTGGACTACCGAGAGTTGAATAAGGTCACGATACGGAATAAGTATCCGTTGCCTCGAATCGATGACTTATTCGACCAGTTGAGGGGAGCTTCTTTCTTCTCGAAGATTGACTTGAGGTCGGGATACCATCAGTTGCGTATCAGGGAGGAGGATGTCTCGAAGACTGCGTTCTTGTCGAGATATGGTTCTTATGAGTTTCGGGTTATGCCTTTCGGCTTGACCAACGCTCCAGCAGTGTTTATGGACTTGATGAACAGAGTGTTCAGGGATTTCCTTGACCAGTTTGTCATTGTCTTCATTGATGATATTCTGGTTTACTCTCAGACAGAGGAGGAGCACGCCGAGCATTTGAGGCAGGTTTTGCAGACACTTCGTCAGAACGAGCTGTATGCAAAATATGAGAAGTGCGGGTTTTGGCTGATGGAAGTCCAGTTCTTGGGTCACATTATTTCCGACCAGGGAATATCTGTCGATCCGGGGAAGGTATCAGCGGTGAGGGAGTGGGGACAGCCCACGACACCAACGAAGATTCGTAGTTTCTTGGGTCTAGCAGGATACTACAGGAGGTTTATTCGGGGTTTCTCGGAGATAGCAGGTCCTTTAACACATTTAACTCGTAATGGTGTGCCCTACATCTGGAGTGATGCCTGTCAGTTGGCATTCGATGAATTGAAGGACAAATTGACCTTAGCACCTGTGTTAGCATTGCCGAGACCGGGAGTTGAGTATTTGGTTTACACCGATGCGTCTTTGCAAGGACTGGGAGGTGTATTATAGCAGGAGAGATAGGCCATAGCTTATGCTTCCCGTAAGCTTAAGCCTCATGAGAAGAATTACCCCACGCATGATTTGGAGTTGGCAGCAGTGGTATTTGCCCTACGGATTTGGAGGCACTATCTTTTGGGTAAGAAGTATCAACTGTTCACGGACCACAAGTCACTACAGTATCTGTTCACGCAGAAGGAATTGAATATGCGGCAGCGTAGGTGGCTTGAATTTGTGAAGGACTACCAGTTCGACATCCAGTACCACCCGGGTAAGGCTAACGTGGTAGCAGACGCGTTGAGCCACAGGCCAACAGATGAGGTGGCAGAGGTGTGGAAGGCGAAGTGGAAGGAATTGGGACACCAGGATGCAGTGGCCCGATCTTTCATGTCTGTGATGACCGTTACACCGCAGATTATCACGAAGGTAGTACGGGCACAGGCTAATGATTCGTTCTGTCAGGAGCAGATAGTTCGATTATTAGCAGAGGGAGCCGAATCCTATACCGTTAGCTCAGATGGGGGATTACGCTTCAATGGGAGGTTGGTAGTTCCGAAAGGGGAGGAATTATGACACGATGTGATGGCAGAGTCGCACGGCTCACGGTTCGCGGTACGTCCCGGAGGGGACAAAATGTACCAAGACATGAGACGGCAGTATTGGTGGAGCGGTATGAAGAGAGATATCGCTGAGTTTGTCTCGAAATGCGCCACTTGCCAGCTTGTAAAAGTGGATCATCAGAGACCAGCATGATTGCTACAGCCGTTGGAGGTCCCGGTGTGGATGTGGGAGAGCATATCCATGGACTTTATCACGGGGTTGCCTACGTCGCAGAGGGGTCACGACTCCGTTTGGGTAATTGTGGACAGGTTGTCCAAGGTCGCTCACTTCTTACCCGTAAGGACTGACTACACTACGGGACAGTATGCCCAGCTCTTCATTTCAGAGATTGTGAGACTTCACGGTGTGCCCCTAAATATCGTGTCTGATAGAGACAAGATATTTGTTTCGAGATTTTGGGAGAGTTTCCAGGAGGCCATGGGCACGGAATTGCGGTTGAGTACGGCTTATCATCCGCAGACCGATGGGCAGACAGAGCGCACCAATAAGATGTTGGAGTACATGCTACGCATGTGCATTATTGACTTCAGGGGTGGATGGGAGCAGTACCTTCCACTGGTGGAGTTTGCTTACAACAACTCCTATCAGTTTACTACTGGCATGGCTCCGTTTGAGGCATTGTACGGTAGGCCTTGTCGTTCCCCAGCATGTTGGTTAGAAGTGGGGGACAACAAACTACTTGGGTCGGAAGTGATTCAGGATACTTCGGCAAGGATTGAGTTGATTCGGAGTCGCATTCGGGTAGCTCAAGACAGGCAGAAGAGTTATGCTGATGCGAAGAGGTTTTTCAGGGAGTTCCAAGTGGGGGACCAGGTTTTGCTCAGAGTATCTCCGATGAGGGGGATTATGCGATTCGGGAAGAAGGGGAAGTTGGCACCGAGGTATGTGGGGCCGTTTCCTATTATTGAGCGGATCAGACCGGTTGCGTATAGACTTGGACTACCGGAGCACTTGCATCGGATTCACGACGTGTTCCATATTTCCTCGCTGAGGAAATACCTTAGAGATAACTTGGCTCATTCTCACATTGCTGTGGAGGACATCGATCTCCAGCCGGATAGCTCCTACGAGGAGGGGCCAATTGCTATTTTGGACCGAAGCGAGAGGAAACTGCGGTCAAAGATAGTCCCGTTAGTGCGTGTTCAGTGGCGACATCACAATGTCGAGGAGTCCACATGGGAGCACGAGGGTGAGATGCGCGAGCGTTATCCAGAGCTGTTTTTAGCAGGTACTTTCTAGTTTCGAATTTCGGGACGAAATTCAGTTATTAGGGGGGGAGTATGTAATACCCCGTATTTTTGGCTATATTTATTTTTGGGATTAATTAATTAAATGCGTATTAATTGGAAATTAATCCGGGTTATAAATACTAATGTGATGCGAGTTGGTATTTGATTATGTGCATATATGATTATATATGAACTTGGTATTATAAAATTTGTCGTGGGATTTATATACGGCATTTTAGAAATTTTGTTGAGACGCGTGGGACCGCCGCGTCACGGTATAATATTTTGATGATAAAAGTGAATTTAAAATCTATAATCCGTATGGTCGTTTTGAGTGCGTCAACGCGTCCGGAAGGGTCGAGATAGTCAGAAAACACTACCCGGGGGTGTAGTTTGGGTCCCGGGGTATTTTTAGGCCATACCGGCAACTTAAAGGGTATTTTGGTAATTTTACATTTTTAGGAATTAAAAGTGACGAAAATTAGAGATGTAAATCTGATGTGGATTTAACCCATTAAGCCCATTAACCAAACCATATAAACCTAGAAAGCTACGTAGGTTATCATTTAGGTTTTCTAAGTTCACAAATCAAAACCCTAGCCACCTTAAGCCACCATTGGAGAAGGAGCTTGGAGAAGGAGAGAAAGAGAGGAAATTCTGCAGAAAAACATCATCAACCTACACCAAAGTCAGAAATCAAACCAAGGCAAGTGACTTTATTCCATTTAATTTCAGAGAATGTTCCTTCCATGTTAGAAGATTCGGATTTATGATTTGTTCTTGATAAAATATGAAAACCCATGTAGTTTAGATCATAGAACTTGAGAAATTTGAGAAGGATTGCATGTAGAATGATAGGTAGATGTTTTTATTGATGATATACATGATTGAACAGAAATTAAAACGGATTTTGTTGGGTTAATTATTGATTCAAAAGTTAGGGTTCATGTTCTTGAAAGAATTGGGAAAAAGGTGTAGAGATTTATAATTTGATTGATGCTAAAGAGATTTAATCTTGAAAACATGTTAGGAGATGATTTGAATATGTTTAGGATGAATTAGAGACCCTAAAACGTTGTTGGGATGAACTTTGGAAGAGATTAGAAGTGATAAAAATGGGTAAAAACGAGATGGGGAAAAATCTGGGCCGAAGCTGGTAGCTCGTTAGAAGCAGCCCCAGGTCGTTCGAACGAACTCGTTCGAACGAGCTTCTAACGAGTGGGCCAGTCGTTACTAACGAGAAGGGATCTCGTTCGATATCTCGTTCGAACGAGATATCGTTAGAAGGAACAGTTCGTTCGAACGAACTGGGATCTCGTTCGAACAGCCTCGTTCGAACGAGACTTCTAACGAGTTGGCAGAGGAACCTCGTTCGAACAGTCTCGTTCGAACGAGACTTCTAACGAATTGACAGTTTGGTCCTTTTTGGACTGTTTTGATTTTTGGAGTCCCGGAAGTTGGTTCGAGGGTAGAGTTAGCATTCCTTTGATGATATAGTGATAGAATTGGGACTTTTGGGCATTTATGAGAAGTAAATTATATACGAGAGTTATATTACATGGACGGTTTGGGTTGAGACGCGAGTGTTTACTACGACATGAGAAACTATAGCGCGTATGATTATGAATCGGATTAGTATAAATTGTTATAATTATAGTTAGTACGAGAATGCGATACGTACTACGATTAAAATACGGTATTACTAAGATGTGTGTTTACTTAGTATTAGTATATGGATTGTGTGTATGACATACCTACTATACTTGCTATCACGGGAGGTTGCGTTCGCTTAGGACCCTCTAATCCTTGTGTGCCTACAGGGGGGGGGGGGATATAGACTGGTACCTCGATGAACATAGGTCATAGAAAGACTTATTGGGATATTAATAAGTCCGCTGATCATGGGAGCGTAGGTATGTGCGTGACCCATGTGATGGTGACTGTGTTCGCCTCCATTATTTGTGATGTTGTTATCGGTAAACTATTCCTGAGAGATTCGGAATATGTAATCCTTATGTACGTGATGTACCGGGATGGATAGCAGAGTATGTGTACACCGCAGCTTAGTTCTCGGGGTGCTTGTATTGTATATTTATGATGTGAATAATATACGGTTAATTAATAAGAACCTTCATGGAAATGTTGTGAATATAACTACAGTATTGTTTCGAGAATAACATAACGGGTTAGTGATATATATATTATGCATATTGAGCATCCGAGATTACATTAAATCCCTACCTAATTACGAGCGTTATATGTTAATGGAACCGAGTATTATGGGTAGGACCTTCGGCAGACTAGCTAGATATGTTGTCACTTAGCTAGTAATATGGGTAGTTATAGATGGGTACTTGCGTTAGGAGTGCACAGTTAGACGAGAGGTGAGAATATAATGTGAGTGCACGTCCTAACATGTACTTTGCATTTAATGTTTTAAATGTTTTTAAAGCACTTGCAGGTTTTTAAAATATAACTCCACATTCGGGCTCTGACCCGTTTGCTTTTCAAATCTATTTTTCTTTGTAAAACCATTTTAGGTGCCTAGCCACAAGGACACCAAGCATATGTACTCATTCAGGTGACGAGCTGTAGCTGCTTGTGGAAGCTACCGGGATTTGCATGTAGACGCTTCTACCTTTTGGATTCCAGAGTCACTATCTATCAGTTGTAGGGCATGTTGCCCATTTCTATTAGACATCTTTTATATTTCAGTTTTCAGACTTTAGCATGTATTATTTCAGTTTCGGTTATTTGTTTCAGTATGGGATTGTAGTGAGGAGTTTTCCTCCAGACTTTATTTACTCTATTGCGATGGTTATTCGTTTTACTTCAGTATGGTGAATGGTGTTATTTATTTCTTCATTACACTTGTTGCATGTTAATCAGACTTTAATTAAAATTTGGCACTTACTTTTTAAATACTAGGCGGTTAGAAAAAAATAAAAATGTTTTCGACAGTGATGCTATTAACTGAGCCAACTTGGCATTTTGAATTAATTTAATAAAGGAGTAGCTACCCGGTATTTAATTAGTCGGGGTGTCACAGTGGGGATTTAATCACCCTTCCTTGGCCCACAAATCATTAAGCTACCCGAGCATCTGCATAGCCCAAGTCATAATTTTAATTTAAAATTTATTAGACATTGGCCATAGGGTGTCACATAGCTCGTAAGCATATTCTTTTCAAGGCTACGATTAAAAGCTAATCCAAACATGAAATTTTCAAATCGATATCATTTTGACCTTGACTAGGATTGGTGGTTTTTAATGAGTCTTCGTACCGACCACCTACCTGGAGAAAAAATTTGATAATTGAGGCGATAGTCCGGAGTTGGTCGTCTTTTAAATTCTCCCTCGTCAAGAATTAGGAGCTCTTTAATTAGGGAGATTATTTCGGAGACCCATTGTCGTCGAATAATCTTGGGAACGTAGATCTTAAAAATTGAATTTTTCCTTACCTAATTTAGATAACTCAAATTGCCTTGTGTTAGCGTAGGAATTTTTGTGATCCTGAGTCGGATTAATTTTCTTTCCATATAAAAAAAATATCAGAATATATATATAAAAAATTCTAGTAGCATATCAATTTAAAAAAAAAACAATAATGTGCTTTTTGTTGTAATGTTTTTTTCTTTTCAAAATACACTAAACCCTAAAGTGCCTATGTAGTTATATTTGTAATTAATATTTTTGTGTCGCACTTGACAATTGATGTATTTATTTTTTTTATTTTTTTGTAGCACACCAAAAAATATAATTAAAAAAACAGAGATTGATGTAATAAATTACAATTATGGGTGATCCCAATATTGTTATCCCGTCATATTTTTCGGATTCCTATATTGATCCTTTGGATGTGTGGTTAGAAAATATGGAAAATCTGGATGACTACATATTTCGATTTGAGTCGGATGGATCAACAATAATTTTTAAAGAAGTTAAAGCTGGCATAGACGAGAGTCCAACTCCATTAATTACTATTTGTCCACCAAAATGTATCAATTGGGAAGAGGTAAATAACCGTTGTAATAACGAGATTTTTAAAAAACAGTCATGATAAAATTGAGGATACTTAATTTTGTGAGAAACAAATTGACAAAATTGACACGTGCAATACTTTAGATAATTTGAATGTATATTTTTGTCAAGATTTTTCTCATAATTGTATTGAGAAAAATGCTACTTTACCTTATATATGGAAAAATTTAATTGAGGATTCGTCACCCGATTTTATTGATAATTCTAGTAATTATAAGGGTCCTTCGATTTTTTATGATGAAATTTTATCCCCTTGTGATTCATTTTTGTCTCGTACTTTTTGCAAAGTCTCACATCTAGGTGTGGAGTATGCATCTCCAATTTTAGGTGACTATTTTAAAAATAGGGATAGTAAACATGTGGATCCTTATTGTGATTTGTTACCCCAATGTGATACATCGACATATGATTCGTGTGATTTGAAATTCTTTATTTTTGATGATGTCGTAGATCACTATTATGACCATTATTTTAATTTTTCAATTTATGTTGTGTGGTCATATTCTCAAGTTTATGGTACTTTTTTATTAAGTAATATAAAGATTATTAATTGGAATGACCCACAACTATTTCGATTATTAATTTATGGTGATGGTGATAATTGTCACGACCTTGTATATAAATATATTTTTTTCTTCTAATTTTTTATTAGGTTGTTTAGTTTTATTTTAATTATTTTATGGCTAACATGCACTTGTATAGTTTGAAAGTTGGTGGCATAAGTGGAAATTCACAGGTAATATCCTCCTTTTACTTCTCTACTTTATTTTCTTTGTCCATTTTTTTATTGGTGTGTACATTGAGTACAATGTAAAATTTAGGTTTGCGGGTAAGGGTGGTATTAAAAAAAAATAGAATTTAAAAAAAATTATTTTTTAAAAAAAAATCTAAAAAGTCTAAAAAAATCCAAAAATATTTTCAATATAAGTGAGTTTTGAAACGATTTCTTAATATAGAATGAATTCACAAATCTCTCAACTTATAATTTTTTTTGGACACTTAACCATATAATATGATCGAAAAAGGATATTGAGCCGAAACTTAATGTGCTTAACGAATAAATGTGGAGATTTTAACCCAGTGAGATTTTGTGCCATTCATTATTTTTGAGAGATTTAAATCAATCTGAGTTAAATAACTCAAACTTTCCTTTAGCACCTAATTCATCGATGATCTCAAAATTTTTGTTTTGTTCGATTACTGAAAATTGAAAGTCAAAATTTGAATCGTACACATTAAATGCCTTAGTAAGTTGACTTGAGACACAAAATTGACTAAACGGAACTTGAGAAATGATATTAGGCCATCGTTTTGAAAGCCCCAAAATAAAGCTTAAATCGACCTTCTTACATTATTCTGTTGCAAGCCCATTTGTGCCAAAATGAAAATGAGCCTTTTATTGAAAGCCCAAAAATCCATACCCATTTTTATGAGAATATCAGGGTAAAAATATGGTAAAAGGCCAAAAGAAGAATGTTTGCTAGAATAATATGTGCAGAGAAAAGAAAGAAGAAAAGGGAAGATAGAAAAAAAGATATAAAAATAAAAAAGAAGAAAAAATGGTGTATGTGAGTCGAAAAAGAAAAGAAATGGAAATGGAGGTTGGAAAGTGCCGAAAAAGTTAAAATCCCGATAATCTCAGAAAATTTTTGAAATTTTTGAAACTCCAAAATCCGTTCTTTCTAACCAAAACCAAGCCTACAATACAACCGAAAGAAAGTCCTAATTGATCTAAAGTGAAGTTAGTTAGAGGGGAGAGAAGATGAATGGGATATATGACGTGACTCAATATTTTCAAAAGTAATCGATTTTCCATTCACGAGATCATATTCATCTATTATGAAATGTTCGCCTTTCATGATGTCTATGTGACGTTTGTTCATTGAATTTACTCTTTTATTCACATATACCGAGAGAAGCTACCCAATTTCGAGTGTTCATTTTTTTAGCGCATCCTGTGAGAATTTGAATCAAAACGAACTTTCGTGTGAGAAACTTAACGATCAAATCTTTTGAATTGGACAGTTATAGTGGCTATGCTCAAACGCACAATAAGTTGAGATCAAAAAGTGAATTTTTACTATATTTATGAAATTTGCATTCAAGCCTTGTTTATATTACATTCGTGTCTTTTGTAAATAGAGGCAAGTTTTGAATTTTGTGGGTATAATCACTACAAACCCTCACGAGATAAAATTCGTCCACCAGGGTAACCTAGGGGTTTAAAGGCTTGTTGAACATGCTAAGTGCAACCGTGATTCCTACGAAAGTGAGTTAGAATTTAATTTTTGCTCGAGGACTAGCAAAGTTTAGGTTTTAGGGTATTTGATGAGTGCATTATTTTGTATTATTTATACCCAAAGAGCTTGTTAATCCCGTTGCATCATTACTAAAGAGTTCTTAAAATTATTTTTGTTATTTAAAAGAAAATTACAAAATTCGGAATAAATGGGGTTAATAATGAAATTTTGAGAACTTCACGCTCACATCTTATATCCATTGCTAATCTCTTGTGCAAGTCTATTTTTTAGTATTGACAGGATTAAAATGCAAGTGGTGAAGTCTGGAAGCAAATTGAGTATGAAAAGGGCACTTACGCACCTTCAGGGGTTAAATTGTAAATTCAAATGATTTATTTCGGACTCGGACCAAACACGAAAATTGAAGGCCTTGAATCAAGGAACGTCTACGTTCGAACGACATGTCAGTCGGAGTTGAAACGAAGAAATTACGACTGTGCAAAGTTCGAAGTTGAAAGAAAGTCAAAAGTCAACGCCGAAGTCAAACCCAACCGACCCCTAAACCAATCCAAACCCATAACTACACCTTATGTGTTTGCTTATTTTGTATTTATATATTTTTATATTTTTATTTGAGTCATGTACATAGTTTTGGTGATGTTTTATTTATATGCGTATAATATTTATTTTATTCTAGTTTTAGTGTCTTTATTTTTACTTTGATTAAATATTTTATGTAAATATTATTATAGTGTGTCATTTTATATTTCATAGTGTCGTTTTTAGTGTTATTTATTTTATTTGAGTCATTGTACATTTTTATGTCATTATTTATTATTGTTTCTAGATTTATTCTTTTAGTTTTGTTAATTTATTTTCATTATATTTTTTTGTATCTTATTATTTTATAGGTTATAATTTATTTATTTTTATTTTTATAATTTTTATTAAGTCGTAAATAATTTTGTAAAGTTTTATTAGTTGTACAATTAGACACACACACACCCATTATCCTACACACACTCACATCATAAAACAAACTCACCTAAACTCATCTACCATACACCTTACACACACTCAAACACACTTCCCATCATCTTCCACCCACACACCAACGTTCTCTCTCCAACCTCCATTACCATCACACCCATTTTTCACATCCCATTCTTCTCTATGCTCAAATCCCCATTTCAACTTTACCCATAAACCAAAAACCCATCCTTATACCACAACCCCTAAATCTGGCCTCAACGCGGATACCCTTGACCCAAGATCCAAACCCCATTTCGGCCAGACCATTAGCACCACAACTCCATGTCCTAAACCCCATAACCCAAAATCATAAAACTCGAAACCCATTTTACCACTTCCTTCAAAATCGGACCTGTTACCCACTACTCCCACTACATACAAATCCACTACCAACACAAACCAAGCTCCCACCAAATCCTCCAAGAAAAAAAATTAGCAAGTCGTGGGTTATAAAAAGAGGAGTTTTGGGACGAGATAGGGAGGACACACGAGAGGAGATATATTTGGTAAGGGACACTTTGTACAGAGAATATTTTTTTTTAGAAACACTTTAAAGAGATGAAATATGTGTAGGGAGTATTTTTTAGGCAGACTTGGAACGAGCATATTGTGTATTGTAACTCTCATATTGGGATAGTAATAAAAACGTAAGAAAGGTAAATTTTCAAGAATAGCAATAAAGCGGTGCTCAAAGGTAGACTCACAAGAGGGTCCATAATAACAGGAACCTGTGAAGAAACCTCCTAGAATTGAAAAGAAGATCATGACCAGGATGTACTCAAATAAGAAAATCTCAAGTAGAGAAAACACAAAAGAAAAAAGTAAATACTTGAGTTAGAGTGGCAGTTAAATATGCTCTCCTGATCACCCGCTGCAGAGATGCCTTGTGATGAGGTGATGGTGCTATCCTGAAATATAAATAAACAAGAAGTGAGCCACAACTCAAATGAAGTCTAGAATAACAATTGATTAAAAACTAGGAATAGTAAAATTAAGCACCCGAACCATAGGGGGGAGGGATCCGATCAACCATAAGGGTCGAAAGAATACCCGTACCATCCTATCAAAAGCAAACCTATTAGAAATAATAGTGACAAAAAGGGCAAAGGATGTGTGATTGAGTGCTTATAAAGAAAGAAGAACCTGTGAGACAAGCCCACTAGATGCCACACTGAAAATAGGTTCAATAGGAAGATGCTAGATCTGGGGTCTGTTATCTATAAGAATGCAACCCCTAGGGGATAGATATTCTCCCTAAAGGTGACAAACCATGAATAACCACCCTAGTGGGTAAAACTATTTCCCCACTAGTAAAAGGGCCACTCGAAAGGGGACCTTGAAAAATAAGTAATATTCAACAAAGATAAGATGTTATTGACCATAAACATAAGCTAAAATATAGATTAAGTTATAAGAAGTACCTCTAAATTTCTAGTGGTAGAAGGACTAGCTAAGGAACTGCCACTAGAGAGGAGGCACTAGGCCTGGTAGGGGTACGGGGGGTACAATCACCTATCAAGAGACAAATGTCCTGAAGTAAGATAAAAAGAATAAGTCAAAATCCAGTAGGTGATGAGACTTAAAGATCTTTAAAAAGATTGGTGAATACCTACATAGAATGAGAGGACATAAATATCCTCTCGTGTTAGTGGGAAACACAGTAAAGAGCTTCAAAATAAGTAAAGATAGAAAGTGTTAAAGGCCATTGACAAGTAAGAGCAGATACAAGTCTTAAAGCTTTATGGACAAACCTCTCCAGCAAGGCCTAAAGAGGAGACAAGAATAGAGTTTCTCTCGGGGAAGAAAGGTAATTGTGGAATTGGGGAAAGTGAAAAAGAGGGGGTGAACCTCACCTCTTAGGGTCGCTCATCCCCACGGAAGAAACCTATTCAAATAAACAAAGTTAAAGTTAGATAAAATATTACAGAAGTAAAGTAATAGAGAACAAAATAAAGATAACAGAAGGAACTTACAATGTTTAAGTGAGTGGCCTTCCTGTAAGGTAGCTGTCCAGTAGTGGGGTTAGTGGTGGAAGGCGAGTATATCATGGTGTCATCCTTCTCATTACCAGAGCCTCTTGAAGCTGGCAATAAAGTACAAGTGTCAAGCGAGTGACCTTGATGAGAGTCAATAACACCAATGTCATTTGAAGAAGAATTATTGCCATCATAGGAAGGTGTGATTCCATAATCAGCCAGTCCCTCTTTAAGTGAGCAAGACGAAGAAAAAAAACTTGAAAACTCATGACTGGAAGTTTTACTAAGTAAAAGGTGAGTAACTAGAATACCTTCTGTGAGAAGGGTGGATGAGAGGAACTGCTCATGAGATGGAATGCCCATGGCCTCATAGCCCTGCTCGTGTACTGTCTGGGATGTCTCCTCAATCCCAAGAGTGTCAGTATCTGACTCTTAATCTGGAATGGTTGAGGGAGCTCAACCACTTTCTTCTTCTGCTGCCTAATTGCTCGAGTCCTCACTGGTAAAGGAGGAGGATAAGTGGTATTTACTTGTGCTGGGATAAAATTTGATACATCTGTGCCTGGGTGCTTTCTCTTTGAGGGGGATTCAGGCTTGACTTTCCCCCTTCCTTTGGCTTTGGATGGTTGGGGCTCAGGGTGTTTAACACAAATAAGATCCTCGCCCAGAGACCTCACTAAAATGGGGGTGACCTCCTCGAGGGGAGTCTTGACCACAATGCTATGGAACCATATTTCCTTCTGGGTCCTTTAACCCAGAACTTGTCATTATTTGGATTTTTTTTGGGGGGGGGGGGAGATGGTTTTGTGGGGAACGTCTTGGATACAATTCCTGATAAGTAAAATATAGTGCTGCCACAAAGAGAACCACGAAGGCCTGAATGAGGAAAGGTAGTCACGAGAAGGAATAAAGAAGCTGCCAAAGGTATATGTCCTCTGGAGCATCCCCTCAAAAGTATAATTGGCATACGCCTCAAAGTATAGCTCAATAAGCGAGTGGCTTGAGGGATAAGTGGGGGTGTAAAATCCTTGATCATATCCAAATTGTCTTTTTACTCGCTTAGATTGATAAAACTCAACTCCTTAGACAAGCTTAGTCAGTGAGGGAAACAAACAAGGTAAAACCATAGGCATAACAAATATGTGGGGGCAGTCTGCCACTCAATCCAAATCTGCTGAATGATAAAAGGTTCGAGGAGAAGCTATGAAAAAGCCCCACGAGAAGACTCCCCCACTCGTTTATAGTAGGGGTTGAATGAAAAATCATAAATATTATCAATTAAAGAATCCAAGGATTTCTTAGGAATCTTCTTATGCCACCAGGAAATTCGAGCGACATTGTTGTGTAATGAGTGAGGCTCTGGGGCAAAGTTTGGAAATCTCTTGAATAAAAAGGCCATCAAAATGAAGGAATTCACAAAGTTGGTCACACTATAATGACCATGAGATATTTCCATGTACATATGAGAGCGATCCAACCAAGTTTACATTACAAGTGTACATTGAACCTAGTGTAAGTGTCGCAAGGGGAACATACCTCACTCGAGCAAGGCTGACTGCGAGGAGAAATAACAACTCATAAAAGGAGTCGTTTGGCCTAAACTGGAAGAAAAACCTTCTCAAGAAAGTGTCAATGAAAGCTGCGAAGTGAGAAGGAAACCTGATCTTGGAACCATACTTACTTGAGGGGTCCCTACTCGAACTCCTTTCCTTTGTGTTAGGCTCAAAGTCCCTGGACTAGTATCTTTCCCACTTAGTAAAAGAATACCTAATTTCCCCTGTCTTGTTGATTGCAACACAATGAGTACAATCAGATAGTGCCTGATAATGCTCCTCGCACATCTCCTTCTCCACATCATCTTCATAGCTGTCTGTGAAGACATGAATCCTTATAAGGGGGAGTCCAGTTAACTTGAAAATGTCCTCTAGGGTGATACAAAATTCACCCCAACTCATAATGAAAGTGCGTGAGTGGATGCTCAAGCGAGAGGATAGAAGGTTGAAAGTGTTGGAATGTTTGGCGAGAGTGCAAGTCTTCAAACTGTCAAGGGTCCTCTCCAAACCTAGCTGCTCGATGATATCCTTATGAGAAGGATCAGTTAGAATATATTCCTCCCAGAGGTCCCACTCTCCAGGGGCGCACCCACAGACATCAATGTTTATGTTTAAGGAAAATCACCCCTATTCACTCGAACTCTCAAAATTCTATCAGCCAAAATAATGGGGGTATCAACAGATTCAGGAAAACCCAAGAAGGGTTGTTCGCTCACCTTGGCCATAAATTATACCTTGAACCTCTCGAAACCTGTCCTGAAAGTGTTATTTTCCCTAAATTAGGGGCAAGGCGATAATGGATAATTTCTCTTTTTGAACGGTTTTAAGGTACTCTCTTTGTACCTTAGAGAGAATGGAGATGTCAGAAGCAGCAGCACCAGACCCACTAGCAAGGGAGGTGGTAGAAGCTACAACGGTGGTTGTCACGGTAGTGACAAGTACAATGGAAATCGTCACTTAAATGGGCATTGAACCAATGAGAATATCGCTGGTGGTAGTAGAGATGGCAACAGATGAAACCCTAGAAGAAGATGCCATTAACACAATAGATGTTTTGAAAGAAAAATATATGGAGGAAATAAAGATTTTGGATAGGATGAATTGTTTCTATCTCTAGAAGATCTAAAAATGTTTGGTTGCAAATAACATAGGTAAGGGTCAAATTTTTGAACTAGGTACTTATATCTAGAAGGGGGATCACACTTACTGGATCGAAAGGAATAAAATGATTATCCAAATAATGGGATGTGTGTTCCCAAGTAGACACGTGTCTCATCGAGACACTAAATGATGGCTGAACTATCAGGGGCATTTAATACCCAACAGACCAAAGATGTGACTGAAAAACCATTCGAATTCTAAGAAAACAACAATGATCTAGAACAAAACTCTTTGGTTTAACCAACATTAACACTCTTTCACTAAGGGGATAATGTAGAGGGGTACCCGCTCAACTACCCATAAAAAGACCTATTAGGGTGAGGGGGCTCATAAATGAGTGGGAGTAAGATTTGACGAGAGGGTCCATAACGAGAGATCTAATTCCAAAACTGAGTCAAAATGGAGGATTTGGCGAGAGGGTCCACAATGAGTGGACCAAAGATAGACAAAATTAAGGATTTTATGAGAGGGTCCACAACGAGTGGCCAAATTTCAGAAATGAATGAAGATAGAAGAATTGGCGAGAGGGTCCAAATCGAGAAGGCCTAAAAGACATTGAAAGCCATGGTAAAAGATTGGACATAGCGTCCACAACAACCAGGCCCAAAATAAATACAAAGACAAGATAAAAGTTGGAGAGGGTGCTCAACAAATATCCCTAAGATAAGAAAGAAAATGAACGAGTAGATCCAAAAGATTGAGGGGATACTCACAGTCAAATAATTCTCAAAATATCTCATATAACAAATAGTTACTAATATAGTTATTTTTGTTTCAAAGGTAGCTAGATCGAGCATGCCAGTTGGGATATCTAGGGAGTTTTGGTATAGTGGCGGAGATACAAGGTTTGTTGGGCAAGCTAAGGCCCAACCACTTCAGTACATAAGGAAACAAATAATACTAGTAGGAGAAACATAAAAGGTCACTCAAGCACTCACATAGTCCACACTTAGTGTAATAAGTGAGTAGCCAAGGTGCTGCTCACAAAGTATTTTTGAATTTAACTTTTTGGCGAGTGGCTCCTAGGGCCACTCGTAAGTCTTCAAATATTATTCACCAAGTTACCGACTAAAAATATATTTACCAAATCAAAATTTTTGGCACTATGCCTGCTATATTTACTTTTTAACTTTGGTACGCATCAGCTGTCGCTTGTCAGAACGGGTATGCGAAAAACAGTTAATAGAGACAAAAGGTACATTTCAGATGCTGTCTCAAAAGGTATCTCATTTTTTGTGCCCAAATGACACACAAACCCAGTTTTACCTATAAATAGGACCATTGGGTAAGGTGAAATAGAGGAAAAACTCAAGTTAGCACTGTTACTTTGCCAAAATCTAACTAAAAAGTATTCTCTCCCCTTCTCTCTCCTTGGTAGCTGAAGTATCTATCTCTTCGCTCCCTGCAACCATCACTTCCATAGTGTTCCCTTTTCTCTCTTATTGTTGTTGTTAAAAAGTTATAGCTAATCATTTGTTTGCTTGGATAACATCTATAAAATCTCCATTGTTACCAAAAATAGATAATTTTTCTTCTCCTACTGCTGTTGAGACCTTGGTGACCTTGAAGGTAGCATCTCTGAGAGTGGGTCACGCCTCAATATATCCAGTTCTTCATAAACCCCATTACAACCACGATCCTACACACAACAAGATACTCAAAATCCTCATTTATTTCATTAAAAGAGTTTATGGGAAATACAACAACAAGAACCTCATCAAAGGATGCCTCGTTTACAATTACATCAAAAATAAGAGAAAAATAGTGGGCTCGGGTATTTCTTGGAGAGAATGGATGGCAGGGTATAGGTTGACTTGGGTGGGTTGAATAGGAATGGCATGCCAGTTGAAGAGGGGTGATTTAGTAGCGGTGATCTTCTCAGATGGGTCAAATAGAGCAACTTTATGGAGGATCATGCAAAGGTCCAACTCTAGTCTGTGCACGTCGAATGACTCATCGGTGTCACTGTCCCCAAAATTTTTAGTGCTTTTTATGGATTTGTCTGTTGGACCTCTACCTCATATTTTTGTCCTTTATCCTAGGTGATGTCATCCTCGAAGAAGATTTTTAGCCCCAGTTTCATCTTCTTGTTGGCAGGGTCATACTATAGTTTAGAGAACCTGCAAAAGGGGAAATACTCAACCTCTAATTCACTATTCGAGCCATTAAAATATCATCCCAACAAATGGTAATGAAATCATGTTTCCAAGAGTAGTCAGCATATTCGACAACCTCCATAGCCTCATCATATAAATCCTCTCATTCAGCAAGGAAGTGGTGGAATAAAGGTATCAGGCGCCATTGGAACTTTGAGATCATAAGCGACTCAAAGACACTACATATCTCTTATTTTTGGAGGAATTCATCTGATATGATGACCTATACGATGTCATTTAGACGAAATTCTTCTACGGGCACATCCCATTCATCTTAATCTCGGGCCCATCTCCGAGCTTTCATCAACAAATCGATGAACCTCTCGTGGTCAATACTCATTTCTAAGGGCAATTTCAGCCCAAACTTTTGAAGCTGGTCTAGAACTAGAGCTAATTCCTTGCCTCCCCCTTCTGAATGGGTACAAATGATAATGCAGTCTCGGGTGAGAAGTGATAGAGCTTAATCGACAAAACTTATAAGCCACGGGAGAAAGAAGGGCAGAGTTTGAGGGGTTTTGGTGAGGTGGTAGGTAGATTAGGTGTTTCAATGGCCTTAATTATGCTTGAGGGGTCAAATTCTAGAATTTGTTTTAAAAGTATAGCATTCACCCTAATTCTGTGTGTTGGGAGAGAATTATGAGTGGTGTTAGTTTTAAGATTGGCTGGTGAACCAATGATACTACTGTCTATGAGACTCTAGATCATGTTCTTGAGGTGAAAGCATTGATCAGTGGTGTGTCCAACAGTCTGATGGAAATCACAGTGGGTGTCATGTTTGAAGTTTTTGGGAAGGGGATCTGATAGAGATTAGGGCTCCAACGGATTAATGAGGTTTAGGGCAACCAAGGCTTGGTACACTTTTGACAGGGAAGCATGGAGTTCAGTATACTCCTTTTTGGCAGGGTTGGGATGACTTTCGGGTGTCCAAAAAGTGGCAGGTTGGGACATGTTATTGATGGTTGACACTGAAGTACTAGTCGACTTGTCAAACTTTCACGACGCTAACTACCTAGTTAGCCTCTTTGGATTAGATTATGTTTTGTAACTGGAAACCCCTTCTTCAATCTCTACACCAACCTCCCAGAGGTCTCTAAAGTGAGGGTTTACTTAACCTCCCATCGACACTCGGATATGGGGCAAGAAATTTTTCTTTACTAAGCTCACTTGTTCTTCTTCTAACGGTTTTTTTGTTATGGTAGCTGCTTTCACTTTCCACCTTTTGATGAAATTACTGACTGAATCCCTTAGATTCTTCTAGAGTAGGTCTAAATCTCTACGGGTGACTTCCAGCTCTTTATTATACTTATGCTGTGACATGAACTGCGAATGCTGGACTCTTCGAGGGATAAGAACCACCTAAGGGAACCTTACTTAAGGGTTTATTGGAACGTTTGGTCCATTATCTCATTTGACACTCCAAAGAGAATCATGGACTTAAATTATTTTTATAGGTTCACAATTGGAGGCTCGCTGCCTCCAAACTTCTTAATGTGTGGAATTTTGAATTTTTCTAGTAATCTGACGTTGGGATAGGGGGACATGTAAGTGTTCCATGAGATCTTGACTTGGTCGAATTTCTTAAACAACAGCTTAAGGTTCTCTTTGACCTTGTTTAGTTCTTCCTCCATGGGATCCACTAGTATTGGAAGATTATCTCCTGATTGGAAAGATTTGGGATCGGTAGCTGAGCTGGAGGTGGCATATTGGTAGGTGGGGCATATGGGGCATGCTGATATTCTTTTGGAATCCATACTAGTTTAGGACCAGGTGGACCCATGTCAAAGATAAAGAGGCACTTACACACAAAAAATTATATACAAGTAAAATTGGAGTCACCAACCTATTTTTCTTAGAACAGGAAAAAAAATGTAGCCGTCCTAAGAGAACGGCTTCAAAAGATACACCGATGGGTACGAAACCAAATGAATCAAGGTTTCGAGGACTAAGTTATGGAATAGAAAGGTGTTAGGCACCCATCCTTCCCTTTAGGTATCTTATAGTCTATGATAATATTCTCCAATATCTCCAAAATGTGATATGTCTGTACATGTGTGCGGTAATAACAAGAGAAAATAATCATCCGACTCGCGTCAAGGGAAAGATGGAACGGAATAATCCTAAGGAGTGTATAAAAGAAATAACATAAAAAATATCGTATGAGTGTCCGTTAAATCACATATCACTATGAAGAAGTGAATATGTATATCGATCAGAGCACGGATATGTAGGAGTAAGTGGACTCGCAGTACTAATAAATATCAGAAAACATAAAATGCATAAATGGGATAATGAGACCCGATCCCAAGATGGTCTCAGGATGCCTAAGTAGACCAAAGGGCAACAAATTCGACGTAGTTAGATAACACAAAAGGTTGGGGGTTTAACCCATAAATCCTAATTTAGAACTTCCTTTAGTTTGTATATAGAAAATGCGCGGAAGTGGGAAATGTGTGAAAAATAAGGAAATTCTAATTAAGGGTTTATATATTAAAAAACTCTTTTTTGGCTTTTTATATTTTATGAAAATGGTATTTGTGTGTACTAAACAATAAAAAGTGAAAATTAGTTTTGAAGTGACAGAATGCAATAAAGATATATTAAAAGTAGAAATGAAAGTAAGCAACTACTATTAATGAAGTGAGTTGTGAGTGAATAAGGGTAGACTTTCTAGAGAACTTTATTTCTGATTTTGCAATGGTAGAAGGATGAATTTAGTATGGTTGGATGGTGGTGACGTAAACATGGAAAGTAGGGTGATAAATGGATAAGAATGATGTATGTAAATGAATAGAATGTATGTAAAAATGGAATTTCAAAGCATTGATTTCGAGGGGAATGTAATGACTTCAGAAAGGGGCACCTAGGAGTGAGGTCATGGTCTCCTTAAATAGTAAAAAAAATAAGATTTCAAGGGGGCCGCCTATCACCATAGCTCATGCCTTGTTGTCCAAGGAAAGTACACCCTACCAATAAGCAAGGGGTCTGGGGTTCCTATAAGCAGTCTTAAACAAACTTTTTCAAAAAAAATGGGCATAAAATGCTAATTGTAAGTCCGAATTGCACACAGTTGGGATCCTTAGAAAGGGTATTTAGAGACCTACAAGAATACATTCAGCCACTCTTTGATTGAGAGTTGACCATGGTCAAACGAAGCTCGAAAGCATCTGATAATCTATAGACGGGGGGCTTTCAGAGTAAAAAAGGCAAGTACACGTAAACCGTGAGGTCGATTTGCATATGGTACGAACCACTGAAAAGGGGATTCAAATATCTACAATATTTCATTGAGCTTCGCTCAGGTTGAAGAGTTAATCGAGGTCAGTTTTGTTCAAGATGGATAGTTGACCGAGGTCAAACGGGGTTCGGGAGCACCAGGTGGCCTTTAGATTAGGCTTTAGAGTAAAAAGGTTAGTACGCACAAACCGTGAGGTCGATTCACACACATTATGGACCGTTGGAAAGGGAATTCAGAGACCTATGAGGTTTCATTGAGCTTCGCTCAGGTTGGAGAGTTGAATGAGGTCTAATGGAGCTCGAGAGCGCTAGATTAGGGTTTGGAATAGGACCTAGGGTCTATGATGGGAAGAGAAGTGTTAGGGACCTAAAGAGGTACTAGGGGGGGGGGGTACTAGGATGAGGTGTCTACAATGAAGAGGTGGTCTTATTTTCATTAAAAGTCACCGTTGGTAAGAACCTGACTGATGAATTCGACACATAAAAACAGAAGTGTCAGGGCCAAATTTTTTTTATTTATGCTTTATTAAAAATGAACAATATGATTCCTTCAAAAATATTGAGACTTTATTATTAGAATGTGATATTTTTAGGGAGTTATAAGTTGAATATCAATGGGTTTGCACAATAAAATTCCTTCAAAACATTAAATAGTTTGGCGCTATTGATTTGAGAAGCATTGAAATTCGTGACATTTTGTATGAGATGAATCAATTTCGATTTGTTCAATAAATTTTACCACTAAAATTGAATTGAGTTCTTTGTTTAGGAGTGTCTCCTTGACTTCATGCACGGTCACTATATATGCTTATATTAAATTTTTCATGCATTAAGTTCACACCCATGATTTAGATCTTTTTGTGTTAATCCATGGTGTATTTGTTTTTATTTATATGTATATTTTTTTATTTACACAAAATTTCAAAAATAGACTGTTGATTTGTTAAAGTTTCATTGCATATGTTTTATTTTCTATACTTTATGATTACACTTCAAATTTGTATGCTCATGATGCTAACCGTTTGTCCATTGCATGCAAAAATGGGGAGAACATATTAAGAGGGAGTTTGGGGGATTTTTTTCATTATATTTTTTTTTTCAAACTCCATGCTATATTTGGTTTTTTTCAAACTCCATGCATTGAGGTATTTTTGTTGCTTTATGTGTTTAGGTGTTTTCGTATTGATGATATCGTGGACTATACGATGAAGATTTTCAGTATAGACAAAGTTACAAGTGTTTTTGCTTTTCGGGTTTGGGAGGGACATTACTTGAACTTGTCATATAGGTTGTTTTTCGGTGTTATGTTTTATACCGGTATAGACAAATGGGGAGATTGGTGCAAGTAAATTTATAATTTCTCATTATGTTTAGAGTTTGTCATATTTTCGTTACCCCACTACACCTTCATATGCATTCCTAAAAATCTCCAATCGAAGACAAGTTAATGATCGAATGCATCAATCGAAGAATGAAGAGTTAATATCCTCACTACAATCATCGGAGAAGGTATTTGAGGTAGATTTAGTGATCACTTACGTTCAGGGATATTTTTAATGTTTTCTGAATCCAAAATATTTTTCAATTTTTTTTTAAATGTTTTCAGAAAAATCGCTAAGTCGTTAGAACGACATTTAATATATCGTTCGGATGCATTTTTGTACCTCGTTAGACCAACTTCCAACGAACTTCAAATGAGAATGTTTTGAAGCGTTCTGATTTCTTGTTAGATATGTCGTTAGAAGAGGTTCGAACGAGTTTGCCCAGATCGTTAGAACAGGATCCAACGAACTTCGAACGACTTTATTTTAACTAATGCTCGTTTCTCGTTGGAAGTTTCGTTAGAAGTTTGTTCAAATGAGAAGTGTTGCTTCGTTCGAGCGAGTTGTACCTTGTTAGAACGAGCAGGAAAAAAATATTTTTATTTAGTTTTAAACGCAATCTTTTCAGGTTTATCTCTTAGAGATTTTCCTCCCTATTTAAGAGATACGAACCCGCTCTTTATTGCAAGGGTTTTTAACCTATTTTATGACTAAACACTTTATTTTTCAAATCCAAACCCCTTGAATATTTTATGATCACTTCATCAAATTTTAAAGAACAAATCACATGTTCAAATCCATGTGGAGTTGATTCTTCACTGC
The DNA here is from genome assembly GCA_949130495.1 of Sambucus nigra. NCBI lineage: Eukaryota > Viridiplantae > Streptophyta > Magnoliopsida > Dipsacales > Adoxaceae > Sambucus > Sambucus nigra. Next base: position 327,520,697 of record OX422217.1, on the reverse strand, counting down.
TGAAGATAAGAAATGGGTTTTCTATGATTAAACAGTGGATACTGAGGCAAGTGGAGCTTGCTCAAGGGCTTTGTTGGACCTTCACCTCTTTTGGCTATCAACAAGGAAGAAGATCAAATTGCGATACTTTGTGGTGTCTAAGTCTGTAATTCTATCTATTTCATTTGTAATACTTTAGTTGTAAGAGTGTTGAAAAATAATTTTTTCCAAAACGATTTTTTCCTCATATGTTGTGCTTGTTTAGTTGTTTGTTCCATTTTAGATTCAATATCCTACATGCTTATTTTCACCTAATTAAACAAGATAAAATTGTAATAAAATTGAACTTGGTTTGTTTGTGACCTAATCTATGTATTCTACCTTGGACTATATAACCGAACCACTTTGCACATTTTTCAATGCATAATGTATGAAAAACTTACATTTCAATGCATAATGTATGAAAAACTTACATTTCAATCTGGTAATGGAACAACTCGATATTTGTATGAAGACGATAGTGATGAGATTTTTTTTATTACAACAATGGAGAAATTTTCATTTTTTGGAACACTTCTTATTTTTGAAAATTCAACACACGTGTAATGAATAATCATTTTGTTATGGTAGCCGGTTATTTCACGTTAACACTTTAAACTACCAATTTTTATGTCACATGTTGCGTGCTTTTTAAGGGTATTTTAGGAAGTTAACCGTTTAATTTTTATTTATTAGTTCCATAAACTAAACATGTTTCAAGACGGGACTTTTAGTTCCAAATGCTTAATGTGAAGGGTAAATCGCTCATCGTCTTTTATTTATTTGTTTATTTTTATTGTCAATCTCACAATCAAATCCTCAAAAGCAATTTATTTTCATGTTTGCTTTGAATATTTTTTTAGAAGCATTCCCAAGGCAATTTTCAAATCATTGCACGATTCGCTCAACTCCATTTGCAACATAAATTTCATGCAAAATCAATTTGAGATCTAAGACCTCATTCATACTAGTCTTGAATTGATCATTTTCAAATTCAAGATTCTAATGATACATCATCTTTCATTATTTACTTTCCAAAGTTATGATAGGAATTGACTGTATAAGTTGTATAAAATCCTTTGAGATCATAATTTTTGTAAAGAAACCCCTTATGTTTCCACACATTTATGAAAACCACATTTTGTTTGCCGTTGCTCAATTTAGAGCTGTTAGGTTGAAAGATATCATATTGTAACTTCTTTAAATCAACATTACTGAATTTCTCTGGATTTTCTCTATAGTTCAGAGGAGTTTGACATTTGGAAAATTGAGTATGAAAGAGATTGTAATTTGCAACACCTTAAATCATGAATTTATAAGTAAAGTTTTCTACCAAAGAAAAAAAAATCTATTTGTAAAAGCAACAGTGGCCAATTTTTTACGAGCGATCAAATGCATGTGTCACAATTAAAAGGATATAGGCTGTGTGAGACATTGTCGCATAAAAATCTTCGAGATTTTAATAAACTGCAACGAAAGTCACAGTATGGAAGAAGAAATGTAAACACTGATGAGTAATTTATATATTGAAGACTATAAGGATCATTAACACAAGCTTTATTAAACAATGCTTGCATCAATTTGTTAAGTAAATATTTTTTCCAACATATAAAAATCTTCAGAATGTTTTGCTTAGTATTGGTGGAAGCATGATTTTGAAGATCAACAATTAAAATAATTATAAATTGCCACGACAACTAAACAACAAAATGTTTGAACACCTTTAGACACATGCACTTTGAATACACGATGTGCTTCAAAGGTAAATTCAGAGCAGTTCAAATTAATTCGAATTGGTTCAAATTGATTGATATGAAATAAGATTTTAATCTTCAAATTCCAAGGCCAATAATGCAAATTGACAGCCTTATCTATAGACTACAAATTACAGTTGAAAAACACTTCTCCAACATCTAGATATAAGATCATAAGATTCATAACTGATTAACAATTAATTAACAGATAAAGTATTAGTAACTGCAGAAATGAAAATGGAAATATTTAATGCTCATTAGGAAAAAAGATATAAAGAAGTGAGCCAAAAGTTATGCCCTGCACAGGGTCGGTCCTAAAATTGATGAAAATTGATAAGGTCTCGTCCAAAAATTATAAAATAGATATAGAAAATTGGGATAAAAACATATAAGTTATAACAAATTGACCAACCGCATGTGCGATCACCCACTGGGCAAATTCTTAGTGTTGTGCACAATACTAGCACCACAATTAACCAAATAGAAATAAATTATAGAGGAAAAATAAATAACAAGCACAAAAGATGTACACAAGATTTAACGTGGTTCACCCAATATAAGCTACATCCACAGGAAGGAGAATTTCATTTCACAATGAGAATAAATCGGTATTTCAACACGCAATCCCACACTCTCAACAATTAAACTCTCACTATAAAGAGATATACACTCTTTGAATCCTCCCAAGTCTTTTTTATGTACCTCATCCGGTGTATCCTGCTCCCATGTAGCCTGATGAGAAATCTTCCACACAATACATCTAGAGCATACCTACGGTGGGGTAAAAAATATAACACTAATAATAGCGTGACACGTGGTTAGCAGGCCGATCAAGATAAACCCATATCTGATATAGCAAGATAAGGACCACCAGAGAGTCCTTTAATAAAATAAAAGACTAACTACATCAAGAAGTACTATTTTATTGTAACTCAAACTGTACGAGGATAGGACTTATCCAATTGTAACCCCTAACTCTATATAAAAGGAAGATCCCCCGTTGTGAAAGGGAGGCTCATAGGCTAGAGAAACACTCTCGTGTAAATTCTCTCAATTTTATAATGAATCACTGTTGAAGCCCCGTGGACGTAGGTTATCTATAGTCGAACCATGTAAATATTTGTCTCCCTTTCATTTATTTTTATACACTCATCATGATTGTTGGGCACCCCTCGTTGGGTGAATTTTTGACCGCACAATTTACATGAGAGATTTTCTCTAATCTATGAGCCTCATGGATGTATGCAATCTATGGTCGAATCACATATATTTTTGTCTCTCTCATTTATTTTTATACAATCATCATGGTTGTTGGGCACCCCCCCCCCCCCCCTCTCGAGTGAATTGTTTGACCGCACACCTAACATAAATGAAACATAAAACACTCACACTCACTTCTACCTTTCAGCTACACCCATGGGTGAGAGGTAAAATCCCTCATCTCTCACCCTAAATCTTCACCTTTGGAAGAAGACTTTATCCCTCATTTGTGTTGTGTTGGCGTATTTAATCCTTCTCACGGGGGTCTTATTTATAAGCATTGAAATAACAAACAAGTGGTGGGGAATTGAGAAAAAACACGTGGTTAATAATGGTTAACCAAATTGCGGCTCAAAAGATTCCATATGTTTATCCAACTTGCGACACACCTTGTTCCACCCAATTTGTGGCTCCAAATGCTCCACCTAACTTGTGGCTCAAATTGTTCCACCAAACATGTGGCTTACATGCTTCCACTTGTCCAACATGCAAGGTTTCCAACTTTAACAATCTCCACCATAGAAATCCATAACACACCTAAGACAATAAGTGGAGTGCCACAACCAAGATTCCAGCCGATGAGAATTCTCCCATATAAATCTCCCAGCTTGCCACGCGAACCATAAAAACCCACCATTAATCTTCCTTGTAATAGCTACATATATCCGTATATCGTTCGATGTCTCTTCAAAGATCCAATTAATTTGTGAAAATTACCTTGTGAGTATGCACTTCCTATTGCAAATATACCCATTGCACCTTGAAATTTTCAATTGCTTTTCTCGGATATCTATTGAAGTTGATCACACGAGTCAATGCCTAAATGTATTTGAACTAGTCAAATTTACCCGTCGACTTCGAAGAAGGACCTCGAATCAACCCCTTCTCTAGCAAGATTCCTCTCACCAGCCATCGTCTATTGCAACATACACCCCGCTCATCGGTTTTTGACAAGAGCGCTTCAAAATCAATCCTCACTCGTGTACCTTGTTCCTAAAATATACCATCAAGCTCAATCCAGATGACATCAACAAATCACATCAAATTTGTACAATACGGTATGGTTCATGAATTCCACCTAAAATTGAGCACCGTTGTCCTTGGAATTCATCACTTTTGGAGATTGTGAGAATATTCCCAAAAATCCAAAATATACCATTAATCGGCTCGAGGTACTTCCTGAGCTACCACTATCCTTGTTTTAAATACCGAACTAAGAAATGACTCATTATCCCACACGTAACAGTGCTCATTGTCCTTAGATGTAGACTTGCTATGATAACATCCCCGACAATTAATTTTATTCTAGGGAAAAATCAAACTATATCAGTAGACCTTGCGAGTGGTTATCACACCGTTACCAATTGCATTCCGGGATACCAATCACACCATCTCTCCATCTTTATACGACTTTCATTCCTCCATCAACGTCGATACACGACTTATGTTGACAAGAGTGACCTCCATTCTACATCATCAAGAGTGAAACAACCATTACAATTAAATTTCTCCACCTCGTAACATTTCTTTCCATGGTTAAATGCAAACAAATCAAGACTTTCAAATAGTAGTGATTTAACATCAAGTTTAAATATCGACATCTGTCAAACACCTTGTGCGATCCTGGAGCTCTAATACCAATTGTTGAGCACAATACCGATACCACAATTAACCAAATAGAAATAAATTATAGAGGAAAAATAGACGACAAGCACAGAAGAGAGACACGAGATTTAACGTGATTCACCCAACATAGACTATGTCCATAAGAGGGAGAATCTCATTCCACAATGAGAATAAAGTGATGTTCGAGCACACACTCTCGATAATTAAACTGTCACTACAAGATATGCACTTTTTGATTCCTCCCAAGTGTTTCCCAAGTAGCTCTCGTGTATCCTACTCGGTATATCCCACTCTCATGTAACCTGGTGAGAAATCCCCCCAACAATACATCTTGAATACTACTATCATTCATGAAACACTCACACTCACACCCTTCTTCCACCTTGAGCAACACCCATGTGTGAGAGGGAAAATCCCTTAATTCTCACCCCAAATTCTCACCTTTGGAAGAAGACTATATCTCTCGTTTATGTTGTGTTGATGTATTTATTCCTTCTCATGAGGGTCCTATTGATAAGCAAGCAAATAACAAACAAGTGGTGGAGAATAAAGCAATAACATGTGATTAATAATGAAACCAACTCGTGGCTCAAAAGCTTCCATGTGTCCACTCAACTTTCGTCTCACATTACTCCACCCAACATGCGACTCCAATTGCTTCACCCAACGTGTGGCGCACATACAGGGGCGAAGCCAGGAATTTATTTTGGGAGGGGCCACAATGTACCGGGGGTTCGGGGGCGGGAGCCCCCGAGGCGATTTTTTTTTTAGAGTTATTTACACTTTTATGTAATATTTTAGCACTAAAAATATATTAACCATAAGCGTTTTTTCCAATAATATCGTATATATTCACCATCAACAAAACACATTTTTTTACCAAAACTAAGATACGACATAATAAAGTAATTGTTGGAACATAATACAAAAAGACTAGTAAAACACATGTTGAGGTTATCAAAATTGCATACGGCGTTCTTTCAAATCGCGAAATCCGTCTATGACTGACTACGCACTAAACTGTGTCCCATATCTTTTTCAATGTAAATTATAAGAGAATTTGTAGAATTAATTATGATAAAACAATTGATTTATAATTCGTCCCTAAACACAAATTAATTAATAACAGTGGAGGGTGAGATGGTTGGGAGAGAGAGATACCTTTGAATGAAAGGTTTGAAAAAGTGGAGAAAGTTTTGGAAGATGCAAATTTCGGCTGCTGTGCTGAATGGAATAAATGTAATAGGTTAAAGTTAAAGGTGAGGTTAGTTAAATAGGAAAAAGGCTTGTGGTGTGTGAATTTGTGGTTTGGGCTTGGACTTTTTATTTATTTATTGGGTTTAAAAATAAACTAAATATATGATATAGGGTGTTTTTTTTCAAAAGTTTGGAGGGGCCATGTCCCCCCTCTGCCATAAGCTGCCTTCGCCCCTACGCACATACTTCAACTTACCCAACATGTAATGGGTTGTCAACTTTAACACTTAGGACCTCTATTGAACCTAAGCCGGCCTAGGTAGGGACCCGGAGGTGAGGGGATTGTTGGAGTAGCCTACAAACTCACATGCCAAGGAACAAATTACATTCAAAGCAGCTGCTCTATAAACAATAATTTCTTTCAAAACACCTCCTCCTCCTTTTTGTGTTCCAAAAATTTCTCGGTATACAATATTTTCCCTCCATATATTTGGACAAATATTAATAAAACTGAGTAGTAGTTTTGCCATTATAAAATCTGGCTTGTGTATAGAAAAACACTCCTCTATTATGAGAGTGACACAGCTTAACATCACTCCACATCCATACAATGTGATGTTGCTAGCGGGAGACTCATCGAAAGATAAATAATTATTGATTATGATTGTTCTCCAAGTGCAACACATTATTGTATCATTAATTATATGTCCGGCGGCGGCGGGTGATGCATTAGCCTTACTAGATTTAAGAAAGTAACGGTACAAAAAAACTGAATTCATACATACATAAAGATAAATTATGTCCGACTTGTATGATGTATGCTACTCACATAATCAATTTTCTTCTAAATCAATAAGCATAACGAGAGAACCCATCTCAAATCTAATCAACAAAGGGATTAAAACTTAAAATGCAGAGAAGAAAATAAGTTGATAGTATTATCAAAGATTGATTGAGTGTAAGAGGAATATTCACCCAAATATAAATACTAAAAAAAAAATTGAAGTGGCAGACAGAATCACCATCACTTAGAAAAGAAGCCTCCAAAGCCACCGTTCTTCTTGGGTGGTACAGCCACAGTGTTCTTACGACCAGTGGTGCCACTACCGGTCTTCCCCTCCACCTTTTGGAGAATTGGATCAACCTCCAACAGCTGGTCTTCCTTAGCTAAGCCCCCAACTATCCAATCCCACAGACTTTTTTCCTCGCTAATTTTCCCGGAGCCTTTTGTGGCCTTTACTGACGTCTCTACTCTTCTTCCTCGGCCTGTGGTGACAATTGGACTAAAGAATATGTTCAAGGAAGCCATCTCAGTTTGCTCTGTTTTCTGTGTTGTAGACTTAAAGGCGCGTTGGAAAAGAATAGAGGAGATAAGCAATCTAGTTGGGAATATATTTATAAATTCTTTTTGGCTGCTGCTGGGTTAATAGGAGCCATTAGATAGTTGTGAAGGTTTTAATCGAGAATTACACGGACGTGTTTGCAGCTTGAGCCCTCCAGTGGCCTCTTATCTTCTCGAGGAGGAAGAAGCTCATCCTCACTTATAAGTGTGGCTACAAATGTGGCACATGGCACCCTACTAGTGCTCCTGGCTTAATGTGACTACAAGTGACATTATCACACACTTTCAATATGTACATATATTTTATTTTTATTTACTCGTTATACTCATTCATTTGACAAAATGTCTATTTAGGTAATAGTGGGAGCTTCAATGGTAGTAAAACAATATTAATAATCTTGAATTATTTTTGTTCTAGAAAATTAGGGCAAAGGTAGAATATTATAGAGGAAGATACCTGTTTTATTCATGTGTATATGTGTGATCAGTTAACTTGGCATGAAATTGATAAACTTTAATCGAATTTTGATATAGTTTTAACGGGTGCAGGTCATAAACACGTGGAGTCATCAGACTCGTTAAGTAAACGAATCGGTTGCATGTATACTCGTGAAACTTATTTATGACCCGCCAAACCCGCTAAGCAAACAAATTGATTGCAAGTCGTATGGCCCATTAAGACCTTCCATACCCATTTCGACTCACAAACCCTTTAATCACACGTTTTCTTTGGCAATTTATGGAGAAGTTTTTTTTAAGGAACCCCAAAAGATTTTTTTAAAAAAAGGTCAATTTAAAATTAGGTCCCTTGCAAGCAAATTTTAAACATTTAAGGACAATTTACTATTAGGTCCACTTGTTATGCCACTAGCGTGGACTTTTACAAGAAGAGAGTTAGTGAACCTAAGTATTCAAAATTTGTCAAAATTCTTTTAGTGTTTAAAATTTATTTGCGATGGACCTAAAAGTACACCCCCCCCCCCCCCCCCCTCCCCCAAAAATAAATAAATAAATAGGTGTAACCATTTTTAGTGGTGCTAACTTAATACATATTGCTACATCAATTTGTTGGATTTTCGTAATGTAAAGACCCGAATGATTGTTCATTCACATGTGACGCATGAAACCGGTCATGTCGGATTAATGGGATAACATGGCCCATTTGTCAAAACGGGTACAAATAGATCATGATGTTTCACTCGTTAAGAAAACGAATTGTATACTAATTCATTTTTTCAACCGTTTTGTTAACGAATTGTGTATGTGTGGATCTATTTTTGACACGATCGCTTATTCCCCGACACAAACCCAACTCGACACGACCCGTTGCCACCCCTACATGTGTGTGCAAAATGAGGGGTCATTTTAATTTTTAGAACAATGGACATCTTTATAAAAATCTTGAGGTGGGATAAAATTACAACATACGACTATTTATCACATGTGAACATCCACAATTAATAATGATATATACTAACGCTGAAAAATGGGTGCTTATGGGCGGTTATGAATGGGTAAAAAATGAATACGGATAATTTGGGCGGATCAGGCAAAATAATATAGGCAGGTTTGGTCGGGTCAACACCGAATCGGGTTGCTAGGTCGGGTCGGTTTGACCCGTTTTCCCCCATGTTGTACCTTAGCCATTTTTAAGCAAATTCAAATTAAATTCTAGAACCCAAACTAATTCATGTCTAAATTTATTACATGTTTGTAAATCAAAATTTCAAAAGTAAGAATAAAATTAAACAAAAAACTAAAAATTATTAATGTCATCACACTTTAACTAAAGTCTTTATTACAATAGGGTTCAAATTAAACTTACCAAATTAAACTTACAAATAATAAAGTCCAATACATAACAAAATAAAAGGGGATCTAAACTCAGCATAAATTATTATAATAAATGAAAGTTAAGGTTATGCATTCAATTTAAGTTTTTATATTTGAGATTAAAAAAATGAGATGAATTTGAGAATATCACAAATTTTGATAAAAAAATTGTGATATTCAGTTAAGAATTTTTCATTCAGTTAAGTTAAGGTTCAACTTGTGATAACCTCACATTGATTCAGCGAGAGAGAAAAACTTCAGTCAGAAAATGGAAAAAAAGCTCATATTGATTCACTTGGGTTTGAGCGGGTTTTGACGGTTTTCATTCATTTTCTTGCAAGTATTTGATGGTTTACGACGTTAAATAAACCATTTTATGGATCAATTTGACGGTTTTATAAATGGCGAGAGAGGGTTTTCTTTGGGTTTTGAATGAGTGAGATGAACCGACTTTTAAATGAAAGTGGTTTGACCAGCCAAGACCCAATATTAAGTGCACCTAGACCCAACTGAATGGAAACCCACTAGCAAAGAACATGGGCCCCAAACAAATTATATGGACAGGTTTGTCCATAAAAAACATTTTGTCAGGCCTTTGACAAGAATCTCTTTTTAACGTACATCATATACACAATTCAATGGAAGTTTCTCATTAAACTCTTACTAGAAAAACTTAGGGTTCGTTTGGCAACCCAATTCCAAGGCTTAGAATTAAAATTGGAAGGTCAATTTGAATTCCACGGAATTGAAATTGGCCTTCCAATTCCAAGCGTTGGAATTGGATTGCCAAACGGACCCTTAATGGAAAGAAATCAAAGTGAAAATACAAAATATAATTGTTATGATCATTTAATTGGTGTTGGATGGGCTCGTTGTTGTCTCTTTAAAACTATTACCAAAAAATATAATGAGAAAAACCTAGTTAAAGGAAAAAAGGTACAACCCACATATGTATTAAATATAATTGTTTATAAACTCCCCCTTAATAAGTTTATCCCCAAACCTTGGCATATCTAAAATTTTCTAATGGTGGAGTTAACACATCTCATACCTAAGCTTATGATATGTTGCCGAAAGGAGAGACCTTATGAGTTAGGCCGTCGCTTGGATGTACTTTCTAGATTTCAATCTCACTTTTATTACAGATACTACAAGTGATGAGAAATTTCGATGTTTGGTGTTGTCTTCGAATAAAACATTGTTTAATTTATGCCATGCACATTTCATTGTCTAAATAAATGATACTCAAAACATCTATAATGAAAGGTAATTTACACGAACTACAAAGATTACGAATTACACATCTCAATCACATATAATTAAAATTAGCTTCATAATTAGATAAAACTTCAGAGTGGTTAGAATAGGTAGTTACTAAAGTTTTTTTAGCAAGCCAAAAAAAATAACAATATTACCACTAAAGAAATACATAAATAAAACTATTTGAGATCAACTCATATGAGTATCACAAGATATCCATAATCTACAAAAACCTACAAACTCGAAACCATTAGAATTATAAGAATAAAATAAACTTATTATAGTGTTTTTCTGCAAATATCTTTGATATTAACCAATGTCTTTTAATTGGTTCAAAACTATATCTAGCAAGAAGATTCACGAAGAATGAAATATCCACTCTATTGTAATTCCAATTACCCTTGAGCACTAATTACACTTAAATATGATAATTTGCCCCATATGTTCTTATCTTCTTATGTAGGTCGGTATAGATCTTTCATCATGTCTAAAAACTAGAAATCAATAATAGTACATTGTGGGTGTGATTGGTTCATATGAAAGTCTTTTAAAACCTTTTTGGTATAAATATATTGACGGACAAATATCCCACTAACAGTTCTCTCGATCCTTAGGCTGAGGATTTTTTTTTTTCTTAAGGTCTTTCGTCTCAAACTCCTTTTTCAAGTAGTTAGCTATTTTCTTAAGACCTTATAGAGTTGCGAATAAATTTATATGATTTACATAAAGTGATATTATTGCAAATTATTTTAAATCTTTATATATAAAGACACATGGACAAATTTAATTGTTTCATCTTCTTCCTTAGAAACGATAATAACTACGATGATTGTACCATAATCTTATAGATTTCTTTAGGGTGCGTAACAAATATCTTCATAATATTGAGTATGTATTCCTTGAGTTATCTTCAGTCAAAGTTATTCTTATAGGATTTTCATATAAATATTAGTGTGTAAGTCCTCATATATATAAGAGGACAATATTGGGCATCAAGTTAACCGAATCATGTGATTAATATTATAATTAAGTTTCAAAAATATTATGTTTATGGAGTATTCATATAGAAGATTCAATATCTCATACATTCGTAGTTCTTTTAAACTTGAACCATATATATTTAGTCACTTTCATGTCACACTCTATAGTATTGCGAATGTATGTGAGCAGACAAAACATGATGTTCTTGACTCGTTTTTACCATTAAATCTTTCGATGTATGATCCACCAAGTATAACATCAAAGTTTGCATGTGTGGGAGCATAATCTAAAACATGGATTAATATTCCTCAAGTTCTCTCTTATTTGAGCCAAAATCAATTCCATGATGTCATATCCAACTATTTGGATAGTCTTGAATGAATTTTTTGATGACCTTAATGTCCTCAAGACAATATATCTCACAAAATGCCACATTTTCTTCTTATGAAACATCATATCAAAATTTCATACCCATTTGACAAACATTTTAGGAGATATGACTTCACAAACGCATAGTTGTGAAAGAGATGTTGCTATCTTTAGGGTTATTCCTTTCAAGTTAAATATTTCCATTGATCTGTGGGAACTTAATAATACGACCCTTTAAATCCTTTAATTTTTTCATATAGAATGACATTATACACAATTAAGATACTAAAGATGCTAATATATTCTAGAATAGGAATATGTAGACGAAATAGCAGACTAGCTTCAAGTATAGTCAAGAATCCTATTTCATATTTATAATTAATATAAATTTTATTAGTATTATTCATTTTACTAAATATTGATAATTACAATCTAGTGCACTATCTCAAAATTATATGTTTGAGATCCTTGTTATTAAGTACTTAACATTCTCTTTACGTTAAGAATACATATAGCCATTAATTACGTTAAATTATTGAGATATATAGTCAATTGGCTTCTTATATATTCCTGGAGAATATTCACTAAACATAACTTTTTTGATATTTCAAACAATTATATCCATCAATCAAGTTTGACATAATGAAAACTTCAAGGGGGGCATTATCAATCAATATACCGAGACGTGGATTTCATCAATAATTCATTTCCACCATACAGTAATAACCATTACCCAATTTATCAAGTCTATTGACCCATAAATGAATCTCTCTCGATAATTTAATTTAATAATTAATGCACGTGTTCATTAATTTTACTTGAATAAGATCATAAACACATAATAATCATGATATGTAAATTATCTTATATAGTGAGTATAAAGACAATAATGTCAAAATGATAATGTTCAATACACATAAAATGTACTAGCATAATATGTCGAAACTATATAATTTATCGTAGTCACGACCGCACTACTAAAATATCGTGCTAGAACCCTACCAATGGTGTGTCTAACTCAATTTAATACAGTGAACCAAAATCATATTCTACAAAAACTATTGATTTGATATTTTTTGTGTAAGACATACTCCACAAATAAGGTCATCTACTATGCAGAGTAAAACACATATATTCTTCGATATTAAACAATAATATAGTCATAAAGTTACACGTGGAGATTCTTATTTAAATGGAAATTTTAATATCACTAATGAACAATGAATTTCAGTATATGTATGGATATTGTTTTATACTATTTGTTTTTATTTTGGATTTATTTTGGAACAAAATGTTTAAGTGTATTGTTTATAGTCTTTTGAGTTGTAAATTTTATAACATGAAGACAAAGACAAAGCAATGTGACATATATCTACCGAACAAGACATATTCAAACATTAATGCTATCAGAGGTTTGATAAGAATTTGAGTTTTTTCTAATGTCCTTAAGTTTACTTTTAAGTAAGAAATTGACAGGACAAACTATTTTTAAATGTAAGGATTATTTTTTATATTTTCTTTGAATTTACTAAGAGGGGATAATTTTACCATTTCTCGTTCAAACGACATACCCCTCATGTGGAAGGGTCTTATCACGTGAACCCACATTTTAAGAATAAGTCCTCATACGATAGAGATACGACATGAGAGCCCTCTGTGCAAAGTGACCTCATTTGCACGAGGGCCTCTTGGTTCGAGAAAGAGTATGTTTGATTAAAAATATTTTTTTACTTGATATCTTGTACTGCAATGTATAAATAATAACATAAATGCTCCTTCCAAGTTACGCATTCTAGTTTTATCAAAACCATGAGTTTTTGTTTAGAGATTTTTCTTTTGAGAGTGAGATCCTATCAAGCTTCATACTTCCAAGGTGAAATTTCAATTTACCACACTCCTCGGTCATCTACATCATTATAATATATTATAGCGATAAATTATATGGGTTAATCATCGACAATAGAGATCAATGGATACTAAGGTTTGCGAAATGTGCAAGTTGAGTCCAGTCATTGAGTAGTTAATTGCTAGTATGGGTAGATAGATAAGAATATAAAGCAAAGGAAGGGACTTGACATCAACAATCATTTTCTTATATGTAAGTCGTATATATCCATTATAAGAACTAAATTCAAAGTACTAGTCAACTTGTTGGGCTAAGGAGATAATGATTTTTCCCGCGATGGTTTCCACTCTAAAATCCTCTTGCATTGTGTGTGATTATTTTCATAGTTTTCTCATTTAATTCTAAATTACCTGAATGGAAATTAAACTAATTAATTTTATTAAGGAAAATAAAAATCTGATTAAATCAAAACAAGTTTTGATTTAGCTAGATGTGGTATTTATTTATGAAATTAATTTACCCAACTGGATCTCTATGACACAAACTTTTTCAAACTTGTATTAGGGTGGCTCATTACGATGAATCCAAAGGGTATGTTTGTTGAGGGTTATTTGATCATATGTTCATATGTGTTTGATGGTAGAAACTATGCATACTAGAAAGTGTGTATGTGTGGTGTTAAAGTCCACGAGCGATGATTCTCGAGGGAAAGGTGGGATGCACTTCGGGAAACTCTAGGTTATGTGTTGTTTGATCCTTGTAGGGACATAAGAGTTCTTGTCTCTTGGTCCGCCGTTTCTATCTAAGGTTAGGTATATCAGTTATTGAATGATTGTTTCCCTTTAAGTTGTTCGACACCATATCCAGTTTTTGATGGGTTGCACGCCCCTATTTAGGCCTAAGCCTAATTTCTTCGTGCAATGGGTTATCGTTATTTAGAGTCGCCAGTTTATTTTATATATAAACAAACAAAATGATTTGGGTCATCCCATTCGAGCTAATCCTAAGGCAGTTTTAGGTTTGCAGATGACCTATATATTCTTATTATGGGTTCAAAAATCGAGTTACAAGTAAGGAAAGTATTAAGCATACCACTTGTTGTTTATACTTCCTTATTTATATACATATTATCGCCCTTTACATTATGTGATTACTTTTAGTTTATATTCGAACATGTAGAGACATTAGTTTGAGAATCCTCTAAAATGTAGATATATGCTTAGGTATAAAAATGGTATTTGTTAGAGGAGTAAAAACGTCACTTAACCGGTGTGGGTACACAAGAGTGTTTATTTGTAAATACGTATCTTGATAACGGGTGGCCATTGGTGTGTAAGTAAGTATGTGATATATCTCGGCTTATGTAATGGGAGGACGTGAATGTGTGTGTATATATGCATGAGAAATCACGAATTGAGATAGTTTGATATCTCGTTCGAGATGTGAGATTGAATTTAATAGTAATATGAGAGATGGGTGCATATATATATATATATATATTGTCGAGACTTGTGCTCAAAATAAGAACTCAGTATTGAGCTACATAGTCGTGTATGCATGAGATCAAAGCCTACGTAGTTCAGCTATTATGGTGAGGTGCATGGAAAGGTTTCAACATGATGTGTGTGAAAGTTTGAGGATTTTCTTGAGAGACGGAGAAGCTATCTGTGAACCATAGGGTAGCTTCGATAGAAGTTCAGAATTAAAATTGTTCCGAAGTCGCTAACAAAGACGTGCTATGATTATCGAGCGATCACTAGCCAGAAGTCTTTGTCGAACCTTCAGATTAGTTTGTAGGTGCAATATGAAGGACGCAATCCTCTAGAAATCTTTAACTTCCTACGAGTGCAGAAATATGAGGGGAGTATTTGAGGTTGGAGTGGACCAAAAGTCACCGATAGAGATCTATGTATCCTCTATCGACATGGCTAAAATTCTTGAGGTTTTATAGACCTCGAGCTGATCCAAAGTGATAGAGATGACCACTTCGTATGATAAATGGGGTTTAGACTAGAGATGGAGGCATTCCTAATAGGTAATAAGTTGAGAGGTGTATTATAAGTCTTTATCTCACGAGTATATATCGGTATTGTGCCTATGTACCTAAGATGTTTTGGTATCGAAGACAACGTAGTTCCAACTAACGGGGCATATTTATGGGTAAAGGCAATGGGATATTGAGTATAAAATATACAATAACATGGTATTTATAGATCCTAATCCTTATATATCATTTTCATTTTGAGTTGGAGTTCATATTCATATGTTAAAAATACGGAATCATAGACATGTGTTTGATCTCATCTTGGGTTGAGACATCTAAAAAATACTTTTTTAAAACAACGATCAGATAAGTTACAAGTATTTAGAACATAGTGGCTTTTACTTCCACCGTTTTCCACACTAGGTACTCCTATAACCTCTTCCTATTTGTGTTTAGGGTTATATTTATATTTTCTTCGACCTTTAGCGAAATTTGGTTATTGTTGCTGCTATTGGAGTGTTGTCGTTGGTGGATCTTTGACACTTTGGGGATGTTGAGTATTGCTATCATTTAGTCTTGTAAATCTAAGCATTTTCTATCAAGGTCTAGAAATCATAATAATTTTCTAATAAAATTTCTCATTATATCTAAAACCTTTTAGATAAAATTTTAAATTAGGTATAAATCTTTAAATCTAATTGTACTAGTGTTAGATCTCACAAACTAAAATTATTTCAAAACCTTTCTAAAATAAGACTTGAAAATTTCTTGAAATATTCTTTCTTGGTAGTCAAGATTTCACCCATAATAGTTGAATCTCTTTTGAGATATTCATTTGTGTTTCAATCTGTTGGGGGTTTATCTGTGACTTTCTCTCTGTAGTAGACTATTAGTTGTTTAAATCTTGGTGTTTATTTGTCACGGATATGTATTGGGTGAGTAATTTAAAGTTCTAGGTTTTGGTTCTTTAATTGGTTATGTCGTTTAGGACCTCGATTATGTATTTCATTTCTCTTGATTTAGTTGTTAGCATATTTATTTTATGTATTAATTTATAAGAGTGTTAATTAATTAAATAATTAATTAATCAATTAATCCTTTTTGCTCTACCATTTCCGGTGCCCAAGTCCGGATGTAAAACGAGGTGGGTTAGTCTTAGGTTGACAATCGACTGTCAAATCTTGTTGATGGATTCTCTAGTTAGAAGAGGTAACGTAAATAAAATAATATACCTAAAATTATA
Source organism: Sambucus nigra (assembly GCA_949130495.1). NCBI lineage: Eukaryota > Viridiplantae > Streptophyta > Magnoliopsida > Dipsacales > Adoxaceae > Sambucus > Sambucus nigra. The sequence continues at coordinate 327,503,984 of OX422217.1, read as the reverse complement.
TATGTTACGTGGAATTTAGGAATACTAACTGGCAAGTGTAAGGAACATATGAATACCTTAAAATAGAGAAAAATCAACATAGCATGCATACAAAAAACTAAATGGAAGGGTGAAAAGGCTAAAGAGATAAGAGAAGGTTATAAATTATTTTCCTTAGGAGGGATAGATCATCATAGAAATGGGATGGGTATTGTTTTTGATCACTATATTAAAGATAAAGTTGTGAATGTTAAAAGATGGGGAGATAGATTAATGAGTATTAAGATTGTCTTAGATAAAACAATATTGAATATTATAAGTGATTACGCGCCGGAAGGAATTTTAGATGAAAATGTAAAGAAATCATTTTGGGAATTATTGGATGAAGTATTATAACGAATTCCTACTCATGAAAACAGATTTTTAGGAGGTAACTTTAATGGACATGTAGGAGTATAATGGGATGGTTATTTAAGGATACATGGAGGTTGTGGTTTTGGTAAGAGAAATGAAGGAGGGAAAATTGTCTGAGAATTTCCTAAGGCATATGTTCTAGCATTAACAAACACATTTTTTTTAAAAAGAAAAGAACATTTAATAACATTTAAAAACGGAGAGAATAAAACTCAACAAAATTATTGCTTACTTAGAAGAAGAGACTTGTACACATGCAACGACTATAAAGTTATACCAGGTGAAAGCTTAACACATTAACATCGCCTATGGGTCTAGTTAAGTTTATTAAAGACATAAATCAAAATATATTACTTAACGATAAAAAGCTTCTAGATAGATGGGAAGTGTATATTCAAGGGTTATTAAATGAAGAATATCCCAAAAAAGATGTTGAGAATATAGAACCGAATATAGAAATGATATGCCCAATTACTGAAAAAGAAGTAGATATATTAATAAGAAAAATGGGAAGGAATAAAGAGGTTGGCTCGGATAAAATACCCATAAAGGTATGGAGGACCCTTGGAAGTATAGAGATAGAATGGTTAACATGTTTATTTAATAAAATTTTGAAATGAGAAAACATGTCAGATGAGTGGAGGAAAAGAACTATAATAGCATTGTATAAAAATAAAGGGGATATACAAAACTGTGATAATTATAGAGGAATCAAACTAATAAATCACACTTTGAAATTATGGGAAAACTTTATAAAGCAAAGATTAATAAATGAGTCAACTATTTCGGATAATCAATTTGGATTTATGCCATGGCGATCCACTACGGAAGCCATGTACTTATTGAAATAGTTAATGGATAAATGTAGAAGTAAGAATCAAAAATTTATATATGGTCTTTATACACTTAGAAAAGTCATATGATAAAGTATCTAGGTATATAATATGGCGGGCTTTAAGGAGGAAAAAAACCCTATGAGTTATATTAAATTTATTGAATATATGTATGATAAAACAAAGACTAGGGTAAAAATTAAAGTGGGTTTACATCAAGGATAGGCCTTAAATCCTTGCTTATTTGCCATAGTATTGGATGAGAATATTAAGGACATATAAGAAGATGTCCCATGGTGAATCTTATTTGCGGATGTTATAGTTTTAGTAGAAACTTCAAAGGAGGGCTTAACGATGAGAATAGATACTTGGAGAAAATCCTTAAAGTCTAAGAGACTAAAAATTAATTAAAATAAATTGAATTTATGGAATGTAAATTTAATAATGAGGCATCAGATAGTACAATGTTAAAGATTTAAGAAAAAAAGTGATAAACCAAACTAATAAATTTTGTTATTTAGGCTCAGTGCTACAAAGTAATGGGGATATTGATGAGGATGTTACGAGTAGAATATCAATTAGTTGGATGAAATGGAGACAAGCAAGTGGGGTGTTTTGTGATAAAAAGATAACTAATAAATTAAAAGGAAAATTTTATAAAATGGTTCTTAGGCCAGCACCCCTATATGGAGCGGAGTATTGGGTTTTAAAGAAAAAATATAAACAAAGTCTCCATGTTAGTGAGATGAGGATGCTCCTATGGATGATATGAATTACTAGAAATGACAAAATTAAAAACATTTATTTGAGAGAAAAGTTAGGAGTAGCTCCCATTAGCGATAAATTAAGAGAAAGTAGACTTAGGTGGTATGGACATGTGTTGCAAGGATCAGTAGATGCACCTATAACAAGAGAACAATTATTAAAAATAGAGGGTAAAAGATAAAGGGGATGCCCTAAGCTATCTTGGGTGAAAATTATTAGGAGAGATCTTAACGAATTAAACTTGAATGATAATATTGCTTATAATAGATTAGAAGGGAAAAGGCAATCCATGTGGTCGACCCCATATGATGGGATTAAAATAAGGTTGATGATGATGAATCAAAGACGTGTTTGATGAGTATTGTAGGAAAACATAGATTTGTGGGTGCCTCCATTGAGATGAGAATGTTTGCCCAGGTAAGTGCTTAGGATTCAATTTTAGGCTTTGGTTTTTGTAATGTTTTGGAATGACTCAGTTAATAAAAAAATTCCTAAGAATTATTTTGAAAAGTATGTTTTCGTGTTATAGTTAGTCGTACCACTTTATTATCATTTGTTTAACATATGAGTATGTTTATCTAGCTCAACAGATAGAGGTGTTAGGTAAAAACCAAGCTTGAAATTATAAACTCTATAAAGCGCATACCTGGTTCCTTAAGTCGAATTTAGGTAGTTTAGAGAAATATGTACAAGTTCTATAACACAATTTGTATTTATGATATTGATCCAAAATTTTTGTAGAGTTTGTTTACCCTTATAGAGTAAGGCGAATTATGTCTGGGTGAGTGTTCCCCATGAGGTGGCACCATTTAATTGGGAAGAGCTTCATTTAGAAGGGCCGACTTTTGTGGGGTGTGGGTAGAGTTTTGACTTTGCATTTAAGAGGAATCGACTTTATGGAAAGCTGAGACTTCTCTCTAGATTTCTTAGAAAACTTGAGATTCATAGATGCTTAGCACTGAAGAAAGTTAGAAAACTGAATCAATGTTACGTTTTATGGTGCTTTTCTAAGTTGTTAGGGGCCCTTTTTTTTGGGACTTACACAAGTCCATTAACCATTCGGTTAATCAAAAGGACATGTGTAGGGTCGATAAGATTTGGTAGGGATACACATAGGGCTAGGACAATTTAGTATGGATATGTGACCTTTTTTATTAACAACTCATTTAATGGAAAGGATTTGGTAACGATTACTTGGGATCGTTAACCTTTCAATTAAAGGCCACTAATCATTCAATTAATGAACCCGTTCTTACTGTACTTAGGTATTGGCTTCTTTTTTTGGAAAATTTCTATTTATGTCCCCAAACTTTTTTAAGGACCTTCTAAAATATGGATTTTGAACCTTTTATATTGGTGATATTTCATGGTCACACTTTTTCAAATTATTGTGGTGTTAATGGGTGACAAACTTAAGCCCCGATTATGAATCGTGGTGTCCATAGAGGGAGCCGACTAAAAGTGTGAATTTGAGGAAAATCTTCGTCAAAATTGGGTTGGAAAATAGGTTTACCTATTTATGAGATGAATGTTTATGGTTTGAAGGGAAATGTGTAGAAAACTCATAGGTGAAAGTTGGATTTATTAAAAATCCAGGATCGTTTAACCGTTTGGTTATCATGTGGGTGAAGCCTACGTCCATTAATTGTTCGGTTAATCCTTTAACCATCCAATTATAAGATTTAAAGCGAAGAGATGACAATTTAGGGATTTTAGTCGTTCAATTATTGGATTTAAACGTTTAACCATTCGATTAATTGATATGAATTCCAAACGTATAAGAGTGATGTTCTCGAGAAATTTCTTATTCCTTCAATTTATTATCTTCTTCTCTCTTGTTCAATTCTCTCACATATTGATTTTTGTACCCAAATTGTGGGTATTTTACTTAATGTTTTACACGTGTTTTGACGTTATGAACCATCAGGAGCATGTTTTGGGCGGGGATGTTGAGGTTCAAGACAGGCCTGAACCATGATGGAGGGGTTGGTTTGGAGGGTGGTGTGGGTTAGGAGAGGAAGGATGAACCACTGAGGACATGTTTTGTAGTGATGATTATGAGAGGTTGCTCGGCAGGGTGAGCCTGCAGCGTCGGGTGCGCGAGTGACTTAAGATTCTCTTCTCCCAGATGTGGCAAATAACAAGGTTCTACAGTGATAATGTGATCATCACCAAGTGAGAGGGGTATGCCTTGCAGATTTTCCACATGTACATTTTTATTTTATTTTCTGTATTTATGCTTTACTTCATGTTTATGTTGGGTTGTTTGTGTTTTTAGGATTTAAATTTTTTTATGTCCTAAATCTACAATGTCTGTCAGAATAATACAAATAATATGGAGATGAACGCGATAAATTCACAATTTTTATTTTTCAAAAATAATAAAATAAAAAGTGAATAAATAATAATAATAATAATAATAATAATAATAATAATAATAATAATAATAATAATAATAATAATAATAATAATAATAATAATAAAAATTCGAGGACACAAATTACTAATTGTAATAGTAATGATAATAATAAAAGTGAAGTGCAACAAATAAATAAAATAAGATAAAATAAAAAAAAAACAAAATAAATAAGTAAAACAATGAGAGGGATAAAGATCCAGGGTTTTTAGGGTTACTTCAGGACTTTTTAACCTTTTTGGTTAGTGGGAACCAAAGATATGTAGTTCTTTTTAAAAAAAAAAATAGGAATGAGTCCCATGAATTTATTCATACAAAAATGAGGAAAAGCCCCTCATTGGTGGCTTACATCAGAGAGATATAACGTGAGCTCCTAAAATGGAGAGAGTCTCTAATATATTAATACAAAATCTAGATTTCTTGCCAATAAAAGGAAAATTTCTAAACGCCATTTTAATCTCCCCACAAATCTGAATGAGGATGGAATTTTCTTTCATTTGCACGCCCTCATACATGCATTTATTTCTCACACACCATAAATGCCAACAACTGAAAGCAGGAATAATCTGACATAGAATGCTTTTAATCTTATCACATTTTAAGTTGATCCAACATTTCATCAAGTTGCCACTAAAGTTTGAAGGAGCAAATCGCAATCCAAGAATGTTGTGAAATGGACACCAAATAGATTGTGTAATATGACTATGCCAAAAGAGATTATCTCTATCCTCCTCAGAAGCCACCATGCAACATCTACATTTCGACACAAATGCTATATGGATTCTTTTGATATACTCGTCTATGGCGATTTCTTTATGAAGGAGACGCCACATGAATATAAATATTTTTTGAGAAATCCTCTTATCCCATATTAGAGAAAAAGAGCGTTGGATACATCCTATATCTCTCACCAAGTGCCAAGCTGAATCCAATGAAAAATTTCCACTTTTCTCCAGAGCCCATTTCCCGGTATTAAAATCAAAGTTTCTCGAAAAATCATATCAAACACTTTGCATATTTTCCACACATGTGATGACACCGATATAGAACCTCTAAAATTTTGTGCCTCCAATTTTTTATATTTAGTATGCATGAATCGGGACCATAATAAATTTGAGTTGAAAAATTTCCACCATAAATTATGTGCATAAGCAAAGGATAAATCAATCATGGATCTAAGAATAATCCCACCTTCTTCCTTTGTTGTGCAAATATCCTTCCATCGCACCCATTGAAATTTCATCTTCTCTTCTTGTTTTCCCTATATAAATCGGGCAAGTAGGTTATCAATATGGTTGAGAACATTTACCGGGGTGTTTATTTCTGCCAGAAGATGAAGATGCATGGATTCTACCACGGATTTTATTAGAGTCACTGTCCCAGACTGTGAAATGTTTTGGTGATTCCAATAATTAAGCTTCCCAACTAGTTTGTTAATAAATGAAGAAAAATATTCTTTCTTTTTTCTGCCTACAAATAAAGGGATTCCCAAATACATGATGGGAAGATTTTTGCATTTGAAACCATTGATATTTTCTACTATTTTCTTCGTGCCATATGACTCATTCCCCGGAAGATATAAGGATGATTTATTGCAATTCACCACTTGCCCGACTCCTTTTCATATGTTTTCAAGAATTCCATGAAATTCTTTGAAGAGTGTCTATCACCATTAGCAAATATAAGTGTGTCATATGCAAAAAAAAATATAAAAAATAATGGGGAAATCCCGTGTTAGTACGAAATGAGCCATTTTTCCACATTCCATCAATTTATGAATGCCCCCATTCAAAACTTCCGAAGCTATCACAAAAAGAGTCGGCGGCATAGGGTCTCCTTGTCTTAACCCATTCTTAGATTTAAAGAAACCACAGGCCTTCCCGTTAATAACTATAAAGTACCATCAATTTGAAATCAGACGCCAAATTAAATCACTCACTGTTTTTGAGAAACCGAACCTTTTAGGCGTTTTGATGATGAATAACCATGATATCGTGTCATATGCTTTAGACATATCAAGTTTGATAATAAGGTTTGATCCCCTCACTTTGTTTTTAAACGAGGACATCATTTCTTGAGCTAACAGGATATTTTCCAATAAGGTTCGACCCTTGATAAAACTTGATTGAGATGGCGAAATAATTTTTGGTAACAAAAGTCCTATTATTTTCGCAAAAATTTTTGAAATAATTTTTGACGAAAAGTTACAGAGACTAATAGGATGAATATCTCCACAATTTTTAGGAGTGTCAATTTTAGGGATTAACACCACGTTAGTTGAAGTCCAACTAACTGGAAGTTCTTCGCCGACAAAAAAAGATCCTATTGCTTTGTGGAGATCATTTTTGATAATATTCCAGCAAGCAGAGAAAAAATTACCATTAAATTCGTCGGACCTGCTTCCCCATATTTAATCATATCACGAATAGCCTCGTGTATCTCTTCCATAGCTGGAATGGCACTGATCCTGTCATTATCTGCTTTTATTACATCCTTAGGAATGCAGTCCCAAATATCTGATATGAAGTTATGTTGGTTTCTGGAAGGCCCTTATTGGTTACTACCCGAGTTATTTATATCTGCCAGGCTCCCTAAGGTTTGTTGCTGGCTGGACCTACTTAAGATTCTTTTGGAAGAGTTATTAATCCTTCTGTAAACAGTTGAGTTGTCCGAGGTTAACAATTTGTTGAAAAAACCAACAACTTCATTATCCATCTCTTTCTCATCACTTACTCACATACCTTGTTCATTCTGAATTCTTTTTAAATTGAGAATGGCCCGTTTCTTTATTTTAATAGCATGAAATTTTTTTGTGTTGGCATCCCCATCTCTGGCCCATCTAGCTTTTGATTTTTGTTTCCAGTAGTCCTCTTCATTTTTTAGAGCTGACAGGTATTCAGCTTGGGTCTTATGAAATTTAATTCTATTTTCAATTGACGGGGTCGCATCAAATTCCACTTCAATTCCCAACATATCATTTTTCAAATTTCTCGCCATTTGAAAAATGTCACCATATTTACTTTTCGACCAAATTTTTAAAAAGGATTTAACACTTTTAAGTTTCTTTGCAAGGACAATGAGTTGTCTACCCTTCACTTCAAAGTTCCACGCTTGATCCACCACTTTTAGAAATTCGTTGCTCTTAGTCCAAAACGATAAAAATTTAAACGGTCTTGGAGTGGATTTATTTTCAACTTTGATCGTAAGAAGAAGAGGACTATGATTCGAATTGTCCTATGGAGGTGGTCCACCGAACTAACAAAATACCCGTTAATCCATTCCGTGTTACCCAAAACTTTATCAATCCGAGCATTTCCTTCCCTATTATTACACCACGTAAATCTAGAACCCTTGAAATTAATTTCTTGTAACCCAACATTTAGAACGGTCATGTTGAAATCTAACACTCCTTCCCAATTAATTCCATTCCCACCAATTTTTTCATTATTGGAAGCTACTGTGTTAAAATCCCCTCCCACTGCCCATTTCATCTCTCCAAGAGTAGACAAATATTCAAGATCATCCCACAAAACCAATCTCTCTACTTTTGTACATTTTGCATAAACTACCGTGAAAAGGATTGGATTTTCAAAAAAATTATCGCTCATCCAGAGGGAGAGATATTGAGTACCATCATGAGCTAGAGTCACCTTCCAATTATTCTTCCAAAATATCCAAATTTTATTGGTATTATTTTCCATCCCCCCTTCGAATTTTAATTTTTTACAAACCTCCTCAAGTATATTTTCTTCAATTTTTTGTTAAAGTAGAGCCAAAACATTAATCGAGTGAACACGGATTAGTCTTTTAAGTGTACCAATGGACGAACCATTTCCCACACCTCTAATATTGCAAATAAGAGCTTGTATCATTTGGAAACTGCAAAGATGAAAGTTTTTGGCTTTTTAGCTCCGAACCGAGTTTGTATTTGCGATGATTTTAAGTCCGAATAGTTTTTCCTTGGTCTTGGCTTTTTAACAACTGTGAACTCTTCTTCATTCATGACCGTCAATTATGAATCCAATTTCTTGTCAAGTCTTGAATTTGTTTTGGAAATACCTCTTGAGAAATTCACCCAATCATCGTTTATCCCTTACCAAATTAGATTCCGAGTCTGACGCATAAAGATGATGCCGGCCTTCCGCAGTGTTTTTTTCTAAATAAAAGACTTGGAGCCCTAGGAGAAAGAAAATATTTTTTAATAGTTGTAGGGTCCATGACAACTTTTTTAAGCTTTGGGACACCAGCAATATCAAGATCCCATTCTTCTGCAATGTTACCCTCCAGTTCCTCTTGTCTAAGAGATTTTTCTCCACTTAACTCATGCAAGGGTTGAAACTCACCTTCTTCCAGTTCCTGGTTGTTTGTGGCCAAGATATCAAAAGGGTTCTTCAATGATATCCCAGTTTCAACCATATTCAAATGAGTTTTCCTCTATCTGTTATTCCCTCCCCAGTCTTAAATCTTTGAATTTTTTTGGTAGGTTTCCAAACCAAATGTTTCATGTTTTGTGTTTCGTGTTGGTGCGATATGCTTCTAGTTTCTAGTTGCATATATTTGTTTGTTTCCACCATGTTAACACCAATATTTTTGTCTTTCGATTTACAGTCTAAACTGTCATGGCCAAGTTTTGATCATAGGTTGAATTATTTAGGTAAATTCTTATAACAAATCTTCTGCCAAAACCTTGCTTCTGGAGAACCTAACCAAATCCTCTTTGGTATTTGCTTCAACACATTTAACTCTATAAAAACCTAGCCATACTGGGATGAGAAAGAGAACCAGTGGCTTCATCCAGTTTAATGGGATTTCTAATAGTGTTTGCAATAGAGAACAATGTTTTCTTGGAAATGAAATGAACTGGGAAATATGGGAGGTTAATCCAAATCGAGGTAAGAGGGCTATCCATGTTGGCTTTGAATTCTGGCATCCATTTTATCACACGCATGGGAAACTTGTGTATGTGCCAAAGATCTCTCAACCACGATGTAAGTCTTCTTCGCATTGGAGATAGATCAACACATGTTTAGAGTCCAACAAACCTACATAATAGCCTGTCTTGAGAGAGAAAGTTAAGAATGTTTTTCTTATTATTTCCAACAAGGTCTTGCCATACTGGAATTGCCATATCAGTGTATGCTTGAATGGCATTGCTAAAGAACATATATCATCATTTGAAAAGAACCATGCGATCTCCCCTTTGTGTTGTGCAACAGGAATGATTGCAAGTTGTGTTTTAGAAGGATATTTGTTTGAAAGATTTCTGCAAAGTATTTCACAACATTTCTATCAGTTGTCTTCATCACATTTAAGGGTATGTTAGGTGGTATGCTACCTGCTATGGGAGGCGGTGCAGCCATAAAGATAGGGTTTCAGTAAATGTTCGACGATTTTAGGAGAGAGAAGAGAGAGAGCAATAATTCAAAGCCCTTTTTCTAAATATATTATATGATAAAGTTTTTTAAGATATGTAGCTCAAGTGTGAATGTAAAGTAATTAAAACACCGAGAGGGAGAAAGCTTGGGGGGGGGGGGTAGATTACCTCATGATTGTTTTGATTTTTAACTTAGCGAAAACCAAAGATAGTTAGCTTAAGTGTGAACATACGATAATTAAAAAACTAAGAGGGAAAAATCTCTCGGGGGTTAGGATTACCTCCCGACTATTGAACATTTTTAGTTAGCAGGAACCAAAAATATGTAGCTTAAGTGTGAATATGCAGTAATTAAAACACTAAGTGGGAGAAAAATCCTCTGGGTTTAGGATTATGTCATGGTTTTTTAACCTTTTTAGTTAGTGAGAACCAAAGATAGGTAGATTACATGTGAACGTATGGTAGTTAAAACAACAAGAGAGAGAGAAGCTCTGGGGCAACTTAGGATTACCTCATGACCATTTAACCTTTTTAGTTAAATGGATCAACGATAGTTAGATTATACGTGAACACACGTTAATTAAAACACAGAGAGGGAGGAAGCTCTCGGGGGGGGGGGGGGTGAGATTACTTCATGACTGTTTAACCTTATTAGTTAGCGAGAACTAAAGATCGATAGTTTAAGTGTGAACTAACGGTAATTAAAACACAGAGAGGGAGAAAAATCCATAGGTGTTTACCTCATGATTTCTTAACCTTTTTAGGTAGAGAGAACCAAAGATAGGTAGATTAAGTGTGAACATACGACAATTAAAACACCAAGAGGGAGAAAACTCTGAGGGGATTAGGATAACCTCACGACTGTTTAACTTTTTTAGTTAGCGGGGACCAACGATAGGTAGATTAAGTGTGAATGCACGGTAATTAAAACACCGAGAGGGAGAAAGCTCATTTTCTTGTTATTTATTTATATATGTTTATTTTGTATCATTTCAAGTCAGATGGGTATTCTTGAAAAAGGGTTTTGTTGGTCCTCTAGGGAGGGCTTGGGTTAGAGCGCCATTTTTTATGCATACCTTTTTATATGTTACGAGGTTAGGCTTGCTGCTGTATTGCCTCCTTACAATGAATTTTATGAGGAGAAGGTCAATAATGGCCAAGTTGGTTGAGCGTTAGTGGGATATCACCAACACTTTCCACTTGCTTATAGGGGAAATAACTATAACCCCCCTTAGATTTATATACTTTTAAAGGTTTTACTTTTATTGGAATACCCGTCGTGGTGGATCGGACTTTGATAACCATGGAGAATGGATTGCGTGCATATTTAAGGATAGAGTTCATTCCGTCTCAAAGAGAGTGCTTTGACGACAACGTGTTGAGTACTTATTTGGAGAAGCTGGAGGGCACTGGATTTGATGTGGTGGTGGTGAGGTAGTATGTTACATTTATTTAATTGATGGCACTCTCGGAGTTTTTGGCACTCGGGGGATTAGGAGGGATTTATTCATGGTGGTTGCCTTCTCTGATGGATTTTTCATGAATTTAGGGATATGCATGGTGGAGGATGGGGTTGGAGGAGATGTTCAGGACCATGTTCCCTTTCTCGAGGTTTTTTACATAAAGTTTACCATTTTTTCATCTTTATAGGAGGCCCGTACTAGTGAGTGTCATTCTTTTTACTCATTTTACTTTTATGTTGTCTTTTTTTTAATTATGCTATGTTTTGTTTCATTATTAGCCATATGTGTTTTATTCTTATATTGCTCCGATTACTGGAAGGCCCTAGATTAAGGTGTCGATGGACAAAGTTTTCCCCATCTTTATCCGATATATATGGGGGAATTTGAGAATGGGTTTGATTTTCACGACAGACAACGTGGGAGTATTTGAGGGATATGACAACGTAAAGGGTAAGTTATTTTGAATTTTATCTTTATAATTTATTTTCTCTACTTTAGTATGTATGTATTTTTATGTCTCAATTTTTGTTTCTTTCCTTTTCAAGTGCCTTGGGAGTTGACTCGTCATGTGGTGGTGATGGGTGGTGTGGCCTAGTATTTTTTGTAGGAGGTTGTTTTTGGGGAATCCTTATGGGGCCTAATTCTGTTTGTGGGAGCGTTTGACCCAACAGTATATGTGGGGCTTTCCTATACGGGTGTTGTTCCCTCCTCGTTTTCATATGAGGCACATCAAGGGGTTGGTCATGGATGAGATCCAGGTGTTACACTAAGGCCTCTCTTGTTTTTATTTTCTTAGAGAGGAGGATCTGAATTATTAGGATTTTTTTGGAGGGAAAGGTGATGACAATGCTCAATCCCATGCTCTTTGAGGCTTTATTGACATGGTCCGGTGTAACCTAGATGGAGGGGGAGCCATTGAAAGTGGGTAGAGAAGAAGGGGATCTAAAGGGAAAACAAGAGGTGGTGGCAGGTTCACCGAGGGTAGATGTCATGAGTTCGAGGGTTGTTCCTGAAACGTCAACTAAGGGAGGCAGAAGTGTACTTATAATTGTTTTGGACGATAAGGCGGAGGAGGATTTTAATGGTTAGGATAATTTTTGAAGGTACCCGCTGATTTTCCTAGGACTGAGAGCGAGATAGAGAGGGTACCGAGAATAGAGGGTGGATTTTCATTAGGGGTTTAATGTGGCGGGACATTTGGTTTATGCCTTTTTGTGATACTATCGAGCACGTGAGGGCTCTCATATTTAAGAGGCTCTAGAGAGTTTTTCCAATTTAAGGAATATAGATTTTAGGGACATAGATTGGGTGGTGGATTCCAGGATGGGTGTGGAGTATTTCCCTATCCCTAGAGTGGGATGAGTGTACATGGAGTCTTAATATATGCAGGAGGAGTTCGATAAGATGATGGTGAAGATACATGAGGAAGGTACATAGCAGGTCAAAGATCCAGTAGAGGAGACTGTTATATCTCGTATTGTATATTTTGAGGCCTGTAGGAGGACTGGAGAAGAAACCTTATAGAAGAGAGCATTAGCGATTGAGGCTATGTTAGGGAGTTAGAGGTAGTAGTGTTGGGCGGGACTAGGAAGGTGTTTCTACTCAGGGGCATTCCTGCCTCACGAGGGTGGACAATCCCTCATTTTCAATCTAGTTAGAGACCTATCAAGATGGTCTACTAGTTACTTTTTTGTATTCCCTTATCTGCTGATATGTTAGACTATTTTGCTACTGGGTTACACGCATCTTTGGCAGTGGAGGCGGTATGTTTTCCTTTTTATTCCTATTATTTACTGTTTTGAATTTTTTTAGTTTTATATTGACTATTCTCCTTATTTATGTGATTATATTTGAGGATGTGGTAGTTTTGGAGGGTATTGACCCTTTGATCCTCGTTGTACCAAAAGATTATGATATTTGGTCCAAGTGTTTAGTCCCGTGAAGGGCTTCAAGTGGAGAACCTGATCTTCGATGTTCCATTCCCTTTCCTATGAAGAGACACATCTCAAGACGATTTTAGATTCTTGCACGATATGAGTGAACCATTCGCTGGATGAAAATATGCCCCTCCCTGACTCAACCCAATTCTAGGCCGCATGAGGATGCAAAGACAAGTGGTGATAGTGGACATGATGATGCAGAGTGGGCTGAGAAGTCCCTTCATAACGAGTTCTTGATGTTGATTTTCAATTAGGTGGGAGGATTGTCCCCATAAATTCATACATTTGAGTTTCTTAATTTTATACTTACATCGGAGCACTGCATGGTATTATTTATTATTTTTTAGGGATTTGGTACCTAAGATTTGATGTTTAGGATTTGTTATATTTCTTATTTTTTATGTCATCATTTTTTCTTTTACTCGTGCACATGTTTTTATACTTTTCATGTGGAAATACCATTGTTATGATGGATGGAAACAACATGGTTAATGTTACTTGATTCAACAAGGTAAAAAAATGAAAGATGCATGTATATGGACATAGTGAGCCTAAGATCTTTTATTAAAAATGGTGATGGCATATATACATTTTTATACCAAAATAAAAGGGGTGTATATACATATTAAAGTAAAAGTTCCCCCTCTTTTTGAGATTTTTCTTTTGGAGAGAGGCAATTTTATCTATTGATGGCCGATCATTTGTTGTATGGACATCCAATATAAGGGAATGAGGTTCTCTTTGCTCATTTGTCAACTGGAAAGAGCCTTTTGACATTGCAATAGAGTCGGAGTATGGTCCTTTAGCCAAGATAGGGTGCCATTTGTGGCGGGGATTTTGAATACGTTTGTCTGATGATTTTATCTTGAGATGCAGGGTGTTTTGAGGATAATATTTGAAGATGTTAATTTGTTTGGAGAAAGTTTCGGGGATGTAGTGTCCTTCTTTATAGGATCGTTCTGACTGCTTCTTTCATAGCATCAACCTTTGTGTATTGTTAATTAAATAAGGTTAACTCCGTGGAGTTCAAAAATGCATTTTGGAACCATTTATTTACTTGATGTTATTCTTATTTATATCACGTTGACTCTTTTGGATTGAGGGCACAATGATTGTAAATAGGGTTAATCCGTAAGGGTTTTTGTTGTTGTTTAGACCGAGCATAAAATGATATCTCGGGCTGCCTGCATATCTCTGATTCAAATACAATGGTGTGTCTATATTTGAATGTTTGCAATAATAATAATATTTTGGAGAATCAGGTCTATGTAGTTATATTGGATGAAAAAGTTAGGGGCCCTGTCACACCCCACTTAATTCTAGCATTGACCGACACAAAAACGAAGCCGGGTGTGAGTAAATAAAATGCCATTCTTAGCATAAGACATATATGATACATATAAAATTTATCCTAAATATAAATGATAATCAATCCCAAAAGATAAACCATCCAATTAAGAGATAAAAGATCCATCTCCATGATAAACTCAAATTAAATCCAATCTCTAATAATATGAAATTGAATAATCTCCAACTAAATCCAGTGAAATAACAGAATAAAACCCATAACAACTTTGGAACCGAATGGCCCAATCAAAACCATAAACTGTGTCTCAAAGTAAAATATAAAGGAATGAAAAACTAAAATAAATCAATACACATAAGGTAGATCAACTCCAATCGCACCTCCAAGCAAATCTTCAAATAATTCTATGCAACTTCTCCAAATACTATTTCCTGAAAAGTTAGTCAACGCACGAGGTCAGATCTCTGAGCATGAATACACACTAATCCCCTCAAATAGGATCCTTGAATCCAGACAGTAGCATTATATGCAATAAATATCACAATAGAATATTTTAATTAAATGAGATAATTAATCGCGATAAATATAAATCACTAACTACCCGCAGAGATCTCCATTTAAAAAGGCACACCAATATGATTTTAAATTCCCCAGTCCCACGATGTTAATTTAATTAAATTAACCAAGTTTTATTATTGTTCTCACTTTTTATTATGGCGGTCCTCCCGCCCCGAGTGGAAATCCACCAAAGTGTCACACATCTCCTTGGCAAATGGCCTCTGATCCGTTTAAACTGTCGACCCCGCCCCATGACAAGGTCCACACACGACACGACATAAATCATCTGCTGACCCATTTAAACTGTCGGTCCCTGACATATTATGGCACCACAATTTTTAATATCCATTTTTATCTGAGGCATTAATTCTCAATTTCTCAATTTCACAATTTGTAGATTACCCCACCCTTTTAATCGATGTGAGATCCTCAAAATACCCCTCAGTCCCATACCTAAGGGTACCCAAGTTATCAATACGTCCTACCCTATGTATATGTTGAATTTATGACATTAACCTCGACCTAGTCTCATGCCTAAGCTAACGTAATGACGACAAAGTATCAAAAATCATCCCACTCTCGACATAGAAAAGTCGTAATAATCTTCCCTCACTAGTCCCATACCTGGAAGGCATCCGAAAATACAGGGAGCGAAAAAATACCCAACGACCTGTTGTCACAATGACAATTTAATAATACCAACAAATCACATAAACAAGCATAATTAATCAACGTATAAAACTATTCATACTAGTCCAATTCAATTCAATCTTAATTTAATTATCACAACGTCATAAAGACCCAATTAATCCCATTTAATTATTTAAATTAATTACACCGAGTTTATACATCATATTTCAAGTTTTATTAATTCTACACAGTTTACATGAGTTATACGTCCCCAAATCCATTTAATTCAAAACTAGGGTTTTTCTACAAGCAACCTACACCAACAAAACCCAAAATCCACTCATGAATCTTACGTACCCAAGGGTTATGTGTATTATTCATATTAAAAGAGTTTACAAAAACAACCCCGAGTTTTAGTGTTCACTTTCTCTAATTAGTTTGCTAATTGATTTTAAGAAAAACATGTAATTAAAGGTTTAGGCAACACTTAAAACAAATAATACCAAATGAAAAGAATAGAGTATTCATGCCTGAAATTGATTGGATAAAATCTGGTTAGAAGGTTGAACTCCTCTTGAGAAAACACCAATTGAATATTCCAAACTTGTTAAAAGTTGGGGCTAGGGGTTGTAGATGATAGAAATATGTTTTGAGAACCTTACTGGAGAAAGTTTGAGAGAAAAAGTGTTTTTTGGAGTCCCAACTGCGTATTAGTTTAGTATTTAAGGGGTTTAAGAGTTCAAATCTGATTAGGACTCTCTAATCCATCCGCCGCCTCTGTCGTTCGAACGGCATACACTATCGTTCGAACGTGATGCTGCGTCGTTCGAACGACATACGCTACCGTTTGAACGACCCCACATCCAAAAATGTAATCTTTTAAAATCCGACTTTTTAACCAGATAAATATTCTTAAAAACGCACTTGTCAGTTAAACGATAATAATCCTTATAACCTTTTTAGAAAAGACTCGAATTAATTCCTGATTGAAAAATTTACAAATAAAACCAAGTTAAATTCTTAAAGGCTACTAAGTCCAAGATTTATGTTTATCCAAATTAATTAAAGTAAATTAATTATAACACGGGGTTTGAAATACTTCCCCACTAACAAAGAATTTTTTTCCTCGAAATTAGACGAATCATAAATGTCTAACGTAAATCGCGCAAAATAAAATATGGCTCACATATGCCTACCCGTAGAATGCCACAATTGAGCGCCCATACACCCAATCCTACACGCACATTCCCCACGAATAAAAATACAATATATATCCTAACTATATATATGCATAACTATGAAATTAACGGCGTACCACGCTCTATTCACGAATCATCCCTCGATTCTATCTACGGAAGTCATCAAAATGCTAACGTCTTCAAATTAAATCTTAACACCAAAAATCGATACATACGATACCTAACCTCTGCACTCAAATCTCCAAAATAATTATCGTCTCCATAATTCATTCTTAGAATCCTCACATATAGCTTAGTAATTCTAAACTCAATGCCTACAACGTCTTTAGCACAAAACTTCATATCTCCAAGAAACACATCTAACATGTATGCGACACCCTCTACCTTAAGGAGTAAGAATCAACAAAGAAAATCAAATATCGATAACGTGGAAGCTAAATGGACTTATAACCTACGAGACCTAAGACCATGCTCTAATACCATCAGTCACACCCCACTTAATTCTTGCGTCGGCCACCACCAAAACTAAGCTGGTGCGAATAAAAAAAATACCATTCTTAGCAAGAGACAGATATGAGACATATAAAATTTATCCACAAGATAAATCATAATCTATACCAAAAGATAAACCATACAACTAAGAGAAAAAAGATCCATCTCCATGCTAAACTCAAAGTAAATCCAATCTCTAATAATATGAAACTGAATAATCTCCAAATAAATCCAATGGAATAACAAAATAAAACCCATAACAACTTTGGAACCGAATGTCCCAATCAAAAAAATAAATCGTGTCTCAAATAAAAATTCGAAGGAATGAAAAACTAAATTAAATCAATACACATAAGGTAGAGCAACTCCAACTGCACCGTTAAGAAAATCTTCAAATAATTCTATGCAGCTTCTCCAAGAACGATTTCCTGAAAAGTTAGTCAATGCACGGAGGTCAGAACCCCGAGCATGAATACACAGTACTCCCCTCAAATAGGATCGTTGAATCAAGACAATAGCATTATATGAAATAAATATTACAATAGAATATTTTAATTAAACGAGATAATTAATCGCGATAAATATAAATCGCTAACTACCCGCAGAGATCCTTATTTAAAAAGGCACACAAATATGATTTTAAATTCCTAAGTCCCATGATGTTAATTTAATTAAATTAACCATGTTTTATTATTGTTCTCACTTTTTATTATGGCAGTCCTCCCACCCCAGGTGGAAATCCACCAAAGTGTCACACATCCCCTTATCAAATGGACTCTGATACGTTTAAACTGTCGACCCCACCCCATAACAAGGGTCCACACACGACACGACATAAATGGTCTGCTGACCCATTTAAAATATCGATCCCTGACAGATTATGTCGCCACAAATTTTAATGCCCATTGTTATCTGAGGGATTAATTCTCAATTTTTCAATTTCACAATTTGTAGATTACCCCACCCTTTTAATCGATGTGAGATCCTCAAAATACCCCTCAGTCCCATACCTAAGGGTCCCCAAGTTATCAATACATCCTACCCTATGTATAGGTTGAATTTATAACATTAACCTCGACCTAGTCTCATGCCTAAGCTAACGTAACGACGACAAAGTATCAAAAATCAACCCACTCTCGACATAGAAAAGTCGTAATAATCTCCCCTCACTAGTCCCATACCTGGAAGGCATCCTAAAATATAGGGAGCAAAAAAATACCCAACGACATGTCGTCACAATGACAATTTAATAATACAAACAAGTCACATAAACATGCATAATTAATCAACATATAAAAATACGCATACTTGTCCAATTCAATTAAATCTTAATTTAATTATCACATCGTCATAAAGACCCAATTAATCCCATTTAATTATGTAAATTATTACACCGAGATTTCATCATTTATACATCATATTTCAAGTCTTATTAATTCTACACAATTTACATGAGTTATACGTCCCCAAATCAATTTAATTCAAAACTAGGGTTGTTTTACATGCAACCTACACCCACAAAACCCAAAATCTACTCATGAATCCTATGTACCCATAGGTTATGAGTATTATTCATTTTAAAAGAGTTTACAAAAACAACCCCAAGTTTTAGTGTTCACTTACTCTTATTAGCTTGCTAATTGATTTTAAGAAAAACATGTAATTAAATGTTTAGGTTTGGTATTTAAAGGGTTTAAGAGTTAAAATCTAATTATGACTTTGTAATCCATCCGTCGCCTCTGTCATTCGAACGACGTACGTTGTCGTTCGAACGAGATGCTACCTCGTTCGAACGATATACGCTATCGTTTGAACGACCCCACATCTAAAAATGCAATCTTTTAAAATATGACTTTTTAACCTGATAAATATTCTTAAAAATGCACCTGCCAGTTAAACGATAAAATACTTATAACTTGTTTATAAAAGACCCTAATTAATTACCGATTGAAAAATTTACTAATAAAACCAAGTTAAATCCTTAAAGGCCATTAACTCCAAGATTTTATTTTTCTCCAAATTAATTAAAGTCAATTAATTAAAACACGGGGTGTTACATACTTCCCCACTAGCAAAGGAATTTCGCCCTCGAAATTAGACGAAGCATAAACGTCAAATGTAAATCGCGTAAAATAAAATAAGGCTCACATATGCCTACCCGTAGAATGCCATAATTGGGCGCCCATACACCCAATCCTACACGCACATTCCCCACGAATAAAAATACAATATATATCCTAACTATATATATGCATAACTATGAAAATGACGGCGTACCACGCTCTTCTCACGAATCACCCCTCGATTCTATCTACGGAAGTCATCAAAATGCTAACATCCTCAAATTAAATCTCAACATAAAAAATAGATACATACGATACCTAACCTATGCACTAAAATCTTCAAAATAATTATCTTCTCCATAATCCATTATAAGGATACTCACATCAAGCTTACTTATTCTAAACTCAATGCCTACAACTTCCTTAGCACAAAACTTCATATCTCCAAGAAACATATCTAACACGTATGCGAGACCCTCCACCTAAAGGAGTACGAATCAACAAAGGAAATCAAAGATCGGTAACACGAAAGCTAAATGGACTCAATACCTACGAGACCTAAGACCATGCTCTGATACCATCTGTCACACCCCGCTTAATTCTGGCATCGGTTGCCACCAAAACTAAGTCGATGCGAGTAAATAAAATACCATTCTTAGCATGAGACATATATGAGACATACAAAATTTATCCACAAGATAATTGATAATCAATACCAAAAGATAAACAATCCAACTAAGTGATAAAATATCCATCTCCATTCTAAACTCAAAGTAAATCCAATCTCTAATAATATGAAACAGAATAATATCCTAATAAAACCAGTGAAATAACAGAATAAAACCCATAACAACTTTGGAACCGAATGGCCCAATCAAAACCATAAATCGTGTCTCAAATTAAAATACGAAGGAATGAAAAACTAAATTAAATCAATACACATAAGGTAGAGCAACTCCAACTGCACCGTTAAGAAAATCTTCAGATAATTCTATGCATCTTCCCCAAGAACGATTTCCTGAAAAGTTAGTCAATGCACGAGGTCAGAACCCCGAGCATGAATACACACTACTCCCTCAAATAGGATTCTTGAATCCAGACAGTAGCATTATATGCAATAAATATAACAATACAATATTTTAATTAAACGAGATAATTTACCACGATAAATATAAATCGCTAACTACCCACAGAGATCCCCATTTAAAATGGCACACCAATATGATTTTAAATTCCCAAGACCCACGATGTTAATTTAATTAAATTAACTAAGTTTTATTATTGTTCTCACTTTCTATTATGGCGGTCCTCCCGGCCGTGTGGAAATCCACCAAAGTGTCACACATCCCCTTGTCAAATGGCCTCTGATCCGTTTAAACTGTCGATCCCGCCCCACGATAAGATTCCACACACGGCACGACATAAATTCTCTGCTGACCTATTTAAACTGCCGGTCCCTGACACATTATGTCACCACAAATTTTTATAACCATTTTTATCTGAGCCGTTAATTCTCAATTTCTCAATTTCACAATTTGTAGATTACCCCACCCTTTTAATCGATGTGAGATCCTAAAAATACCCCTTAGTCCCATACCCAAGGGTCCCCAGGTTATCAATACGTCCTACCCTATGTATAGGATGAGTTTCTAACATAAACCTCGACCTAGTCTCATGCCTAGGCTAACATAACGACGACAAAGTATTAAAAATCAGCCCACTCTCGACATAAAAAAGTTATTTTAATCTACCCTCACTAGTCTCATACCTCGAAGACATCCTAAAATATAGGGAGAGAAAAAATACCCAACAACCCATCGTCATAATGGCAATGTAATAATACCAACAAGTCACATAAATAAGTACAATTAATCAACGTATAAAATTACACATACTAGTCAATTTCAATTAACTCTTAATTTAATTATCACATCGTCATAAATACCCAATTAATCCTATTTAATCATTTAAATTAATTACACCGAGATTTCATCATTTATACATCATATTTCAAGTCTTATTAATTTTACACAATTTACATGAGTTATACGTCCCCAAATCCATTTAATTCAAAACTAGGATTTTTTTACATGCAACCTACACTAACAAAAACTAAAATCCGCTCATAAATCCTACATACCCAAGGGTTATGAGTATTATTTATATTAAAAGAGTTTAAAACAACCACCCCAAGTTTTAGTGCTCACTTTATCTAATTAGGTTGCTAATAGATTTTAAGAAAAACGTGTAATTAAAGGTTTAGGCAACACTTTAAACGAATAATACCAAAGGAAAGGAATAGAGTATTCATGCCTGAAATTAGTTGGATATAATCTGATTAAAAGGTTGAGCTCCTCTTGAGAAAATACCAATTGAATCTTCGAAACTTGTTAAAAGTTGGGGCTAGGGGTTGTAGATGAGAGAAATATGTTTTGAGAACCTTACTGGAGAAAGTTTCAGAGAAAAAGTGTTTTTCGAAGTCCTAGCCGCGTATTAGTTTGGTATTTAATGGGTTTAAGAGTTAAAATCTGATTAGGAGTCTGTAATCCATCTACCGCCTATGTCGATCGAACGACGTACGTTGTCGTTCGAACGAGATGCTACGTCGTTCGAGCAACATACACTATCGTTTGAACGACCCCACATCCAAAAATGCAATCTTTTAAAATCCAAATTTTTAACCTGATAAATATTCTTAAAAACGCACCTGCCAGTTGAATGATAAAAATCCTTATAACCTTTTTATAAAAGACCTGAATTAATTCCTGATTGAAAATTTTACTAATAAAACAATTAAATTCTTAAAGGCCATTAACTCCAAGATTTTATTTTTCTCCAAATTAATTAAAGTCAATTAATTAAAACACGGGGTGTCACATACTTTTCCACTAGCAAAGGAATTTCGCCCTCGAAATTAAATGAAGCATAAATGTCAGACATAAATCGCGCAAAATAAAATAAGGCTCACATATACCTACCCGTAAAATGACTCAATTGGGCTCCCATACATCCAATCCTACACGCATATACCCCACGAATAAAAATACAATATATGTCCTAACTAAATATATGCATAACTATGAAATAACGGCGTACCCCGCTCTTCTCACAAATCAACCCTTGATTCTATCTCCGGAAGTCATCAAAATGCTAACGTTCTCAAATTAAATCTCAACACCAAAAATCGATACATACGATACCTAACATTTGCACTAATATTTCCAAAATAATTATCATCTCCATAAGCCATTCTAAGGATCCTAACATCAATCTTATTAATTCTAAACTCAATGCCTACAACGTCCCGAGCACAAAACTTCATATCTCCAAGAAACATATCTAACACGTATGCGAAACCCTATAGCTTTAGGAGTACAAATAAACAAAGGAAATCAAGGATCAGTAATGCGGAAGCTAAACGGACTCATAACCTACGAGACCTAAGACCATTCTCTGATACCATCAATCACAGTCCGCTTAATTCTTACGTCGTCCGCCACCAAAACTAAGTCGGGTGTGAGTAAATAAAATACCATTCTTAGTATTAGACACATATAAGACATATAAAATTTATCCACAAGATAAATGATAATCAATCCCAAAATATAAACCATCCAACTAAGCGATAAAAGATCCATCTCCATGCTAGACTCAAAGTAAATACAATCTCTAATAATATGAAACTGAACAATCTCCAACCGAATCCAGTGAAATAACATAATAAAACCCATAACAACTTTAGAACCGAATGGTTCAATCAAAACCATAAACTGTGTCTCAAAGTAAAATACGGAGGAATGAAAAACTAAACTAAATCAATACACATAAGGTAGAGCAACTCCAACTGCACCTCCAAGAAAATCTTCAAATAATTCTATGCAGCTTCTCCAAATACTATTTCCTGAAAAGTTAGTCCATGCACGAGGTCAGAGACCCAAGCATGAATACACACTTCTCCCCTCAAATAGGATCCTTGAATCCAGACAGGATTATTATACACAATAAATATCACAATAGAATATTTTAATTAAACGATATAATTAATCGGGATAAATATAAATCACTAACTACCCACAGAGATACCCATTTAAAAAGGGACACCACTATGATTTTAAATTCCCAAGTTCCACGATGTTAATTTAATTAAATTAACCAAGTTTTATTATTGTTCTCACTTTTTATTATGGCGGTCCTCCCACCCCGGGTGAAAATCCACCAAAGTGTCACACTTCCCCTTGTCAAATGGCCTTTAATCTATTTACACTGTTGACCCCGCCCCATGACAAGGTTCCGCACATGACATAACATAAATAGTCCGCTGACCCGTTTAAACTGTAGAATGTCACCACAAATTTTAATACCCGTTTTTATCTTAGGCATTAATTCTCAATTTCATAATTTATAGATTACCCCACCCTTTTAATCGATGTGAGAACCTCAAAATACCCCTTAGTACCATACCTAAGGGTCCCCAAGTTATCAATACATCCTACGCTATGTATATGTTGAATTTATAACATTAACCTCTACCTAGTCTCATGCCTAGACTAACGTAATGACGACAAAGTATAAAAAATCAGCCCACTCTCGACATAGAAAAGTCATAATAATATACCCTCACTAGTCCCATACCTGGAAGGCATCCTAAAATATATGGAAAGAAAAAATACTCAATAACCTGTCGTCACAATGGCAATTTAATAATACCAACATGTCACATAAACAAGCATAATTAATCAACGTATAAAACTACGCATACTAGTCCAATTCAATTAAATCTTAATTTAATTATCACATCGTGATAAACACACAATTAATCCGATTTAATTATTGAAATTAAATACACCGAGATTTCATCATTTATACATCATATTTCAAGTCTCATTAATTCTACACAATTTACATGTGTTATACGCCCCCAAATCCATTTAATTCAAAACTAGGGTTTTTTTATATGCAACCTACACCAACAAAACCCAAAATCCACTCATGAATCCTACTTACCCAAGGGTTATGAATATTACTCATATTAAAAGATTTCATAAAAATAGCCCCAAATTTTAGTGTTCACTTTCTCTAATTAGGTTGTTAATTGATTTTAAGAAAAACATGTAATTAAAGGTTTAAGCAACACTTAAAATGCATAATACCAAACGAAATGAATAGAGTATTCATGCCTAAAATTAGTTGGATAGAATAGGAGTGGAAGGTTGAACTCCACTTGAAAAAAAACTAATTGAATCATCAAAACTGGTTAAAAGTTGGGGCTAAGGGTTGTAGATGATAGAAATATGATTTGAGAACCTTACTGGAGAAAGTGTGAGCGAAAAAGTGTTTTTCGAACTCCTAGTCGCGTATTAGTTTGGTATTTAAAGGGTTTAATTGTTAAAATCTGATTAGGACTCTCTAATCCATCCATCGCCTCTGTCGTTCGAATGACATACACTGTCGTTCGAACGACATACGCTGTCATTTGAATGACCCCAAATCCAAAAATGCAATCTTTTAAAATCTAAATTTTTAATCTGATAAATATTGTTAAAAACACACCTGCCAGTTAAACGATAAAAATCCTTATAACGTTTTATAAAAGACCCGAATTAATTCTCAATTGAAAAATTTACTAATAAAACCAAGTTAAATTCTTAAAGGCCAATAACTCGAAGATTTTATTTTTCTCCAAATTAATTAAAGTCAATTAATTAAAACACGGGGTGTTACCGGCCCAAAGTTTTTAGGTGACTTCAAATGAGTGGTTGGTGGCTCAAGTGGGCGTTTTGATGTAGGGGTTCGGAATGTGTTTGGGTTTATGTGGTTTTCCCCTCCCTTTATAACCGATTTTTTTTTCATATTAAACGAGTTCTCTTTTGCCACAGGTAAGCTCAAGGATAGTATTTATTCAATCGGTCTAGATTAATAGTTTAGGAAAATGTGGCACCGTCAACCTCAGCTATGGTAGCTATAACACCCCGCTTATTGAAATAAGAGATGGCCAACCAATCAATCCAATGTAACATGAATCATAAATGGTCCATTCTTAACATCACTGTCGCATAATAATAAGACTAGACAACCATCAAATATTTTTGAAAACGGATGTCATATATCATTTTGAAAGTTGGATAAAAGAAATTTCCATCAAACAGTTTGTAACAGAAGGGTTGATATATATACATAACAGTTTAACCACATACTAGAAAGCGTAACCGAATAAGCTGTCGGTTAACAGACTGAATACAAAAGATTACACCGAGTAAGAAAGTATGTAGGAACACTAAACTTGGGCAATATGCTTGAATATATAGACGGATCGTAGCTAGAGTATCAAAAGAAATGACGCGTCTACTACAAAAATCCTATAACATCCGTAAGAATCTGTAGCTCCTTGACACTAGGTAGGAAAGTCACATCGGGCGCCCATGTGGCAGAGAACCTAAACATATATAAGAACCACACAAGAAGGAAAAATATAAACGGGTCAGGGCCCAATTTGATATGATAAACATGTGAATAAGAGGTATGATAGTCATGAATACTTCTTTCATAAACAAATAAGATTAGCTCTTCATTCAAGGAATCATCCTCACCTCTTTTCTAAGTGCACATCCTAACGCGTACAAGTCATGTTAAGTTAAACTACCCAACTACTTAATAGGAGTAACCTAAATATATTCCACATGCTAAGTTTATCAATTGGAGATATAATCACAAGTCAATAATCATTAGGGACCATAGGCAATTAAAGTTGATTCACAATTTTCTTAAATTTTTTAATCAATTTGGGTGGAATACTATTTCAATGGGAACAGTTACAATCATAATAATAACAGTTCTAAGACCATCCTTCCGGGAGTCACCCCACTGGATGCTCCGTTAAATACTATCATAATCCAGGGCATATAACCAAGACCACCTGGGTATCCTAAATCGCAACGCGTGGGAAGAGGCAATATACCTTCAATAATGAGTCATAACCATACCCGGAATTACCTCACTTCGAACTATACAACCATACAACGTAACACCCGGTATCATGGCCTGACGACTATACTCTCCCTGCATCATTTGCCAGGGGATTCACCCCTAGTGCGTACTTCCCTTATGATAGCATTTCGGGACGTATGTGTGAAAGTGCCATAGTTACAAACTATATTAAGTTAAATGTACGGTACTTAAATTCTGAAACCATATGTACATACAAGTTTGGCTACAAGATATAATTATTTTCATACTAGCCCCCGAAGGTCCAACACACACTACTCGACTCTCCACTAGTCCTACTCTTGTTTAGTTGACAAAATGGAACATTATGCACTTATAAACATTCCTCGAAATAAGCCGGGACAATCCGGTACTATCCTAGAGTACCACTGTCCTTGTATGAGGTCATATTACTTCTCAATACATCCTAAGAGAAAGCTCCTTAGCCTTAAACCCAAAAGAAAGGAGTAGAAAGAAAGTCCAATTCTTGGGCTGAAAACAGAGTACCGATCGACCGGCCCCTGACCCCCGGTCGACCGCGTAAATGAAATTTGCCTTGCGAGCCAACTAGTAGTCTTTTCCCTTCAGGCCCGGTTGATCAGCGTCTTGGACGCGGTCGACCGGTCGCACCAGATAATTCGGCTAACCCTTATTTTTATTACAAAACCTAAATCTTCCAACTCTTCTTATTCCCTCAATACCAACTATCATTAACCAATATTATCAACAAATTATTTCTATATGATCATCTAACAATATACAACCTCAAACCATATCTAACTTATATAGGTGGAGGCTTGAATAACAAACTCAATCAAAAACCTAAATGGGTCAAATATTAAGAACAATAACAAATCACACAATTTATTCAACATAATCATAAGGTATTGCAAGTATAATACTTTCCTTGTTGTTGGAGTCTCGGATTATTCTTCGTAGCAATGATTTCGGGCTAGAAATGGCAAAATCTCCTCTTTCTCTCAAGATTTCATTTCTCTCTAACTTTCTAGGTTTAAAATACACAAATGAGCTATTAATGCTCTTGCAAGACTAAATACCCAAATAAATTAAGTCTAATATTAAATGCTATTACACACTTAAAATGACCCATAACATCGTAATTAAGACATAACTAGATAAAAGTACCCCGGAGCCCAAAAATAACCCTAGCACTTGTTTTGACTATCTTGACCCTTCCCGGACTAACTACGCCCTCAAAAATGACATCCGGGGTATCGTTCATTATTTTCTATTCCAACGTCATATTAACATTCTAATAATAATCCAATTGGAATGTAAATTATACTCGTCGCCTCAAAGCATAGCGAATCAACATTAACATAATATTACACTATTTACATTCGTGTAAAGGTAAATATGCAATACACATAAATATTAACTCTTAAATTGCTGAAATTAATTTTTACTCCAATTTCCTCTATTTATATAACTAACCCACATGGAAAATTAATATAAAAATAATTACTCAAAAGTAAGGGGTATTACAGTAGCTACCCCACTGGAGTTTATTTCGGTGACGAAGTAAGGTCCTCCCCAGTGAGGTGAAAATTTTCCTTAGGAGTCTGGGAAGGTTTGATATTCTCCTTTAGAAATAAGTATTATTTTTATAGGTTTCACTTTTTGACCCCTCTTACATACTCCCCCCTCTTACAAGGGAATTTTGCCCTCAAAATTAGGCGTACCTGGTAAAAAGAGGTGTGAGTATTTTTCTCGGATATAGTCCTCTCGTGTCCAAGTTAATTCTTCGGTATTGTGGTGACCCCACTGGACTCGGACCAAGGGTACTACTTTCGATCTTAGTCCACGCTCACCATGGTCTAAAATGGCAATTGGTTGTTCCTCATACAAAATATCGGGTTGCAACTCAATATCGTCTAGCGAAACATGCCAATAAGCTCCCTCACATATTTTTTACTTCTTTAAAGATGAGACATGGAATAGATCATGAATTTATCGTAAGTGTTCCGGCAATGCCAATTGATAAGCTACGGGGCCTACCTTTGCAATAATGGGAAAAAGACCTACATAACGTGGCGCAAGTTTGCCCTTCTTCCCAAATCGCATCACTCCCTTTGTCGGAGACACCCTCACTAAAACTTGATCCCTCATTCCTAATTCCACATGCCACCGGTTTTCATCGGCATAGCTCTTCTGGAGATCTTGCGCAATTCGTATGCAATTTTGAATGAGCTCAATCTTCAAAGAGGTGTCTTGGATCATTTCAGGTCCAAGAAGCTTATTGTCTCCTACTTTCAACCAACAAGAAGGTTATCAACACGGTCGACCATACAATGCCTTATATGGTGCCATACCTATCGTAAATTGGTAAGAATTATTGTATGCAAATTCGACCAACGGAAGGTAATGCTCCCATCATCATTTAAAATCAAGTATGAACATGTGAAGCATATCTTCCTACATTTGGCTAACCCTATCCATTTTCCCATCGGTCTGCGGATGGTATAACGTACTCAACCACAATTCGGTCCCCATCGCCTCTTGGAAACTTCGCCAAAAATGGGATACGCAAATTTTGTCTCGATCCGATACTATATTGATAGGCACCCCGTGAAGTTTCACAATTTCCGCAATAAAGAGTTGGGCATAGTGCGTGGTGTTATAATCCGTCCGTACCAGTAGAAAGTGTGTCGATTTGGTCAAACGATCGATAATTACCCAAATAGAATCATGGACTCTTTGCGACGTCGGTAATCCCATGATAAAATCCATTGCGATACTCTCCCATTTCCACACCGATATTTCTAATGGTTGCAACAACCCAATTGGCCACTGGTGGTGCACCTTTACCAATTGGCAAGTGGCACATTAGGAGATAAATTCAGAAATATCCCTTTTCATTCCCGCCCACCAATACTGACGACGCATGTCTTAGTACATTTTGTCCCTGCCTGGATGCACCGCAAATCTTAAACCATGGGATTATATCATGAAAGCACGTCTCAAGTCTCCTTCGTCCGGGACTATAAGTCTTCTGTGGAAAAGTAACCCACCCTCAAAACTAATAGAGTATGACTATGCTCCCTTGATTAGTAATTGGTATAACCGGTCCTGACAGTCTTTATTCCCTCCTTGCGCTTTTACGACTCGCATCACAATAGCAGGTGTAACGGTTAGAACTGACATGGATGCTCTAGCTACAGCATCATCCTGGCCAAGTTCTTTCCACTTAGCTTTCCACACTCCCGCTAGCTGTCACACGGGTCTTCGACTCAGCACGTCAGCTACCACATTTTCTTTGCCTGGGTGATAATGAATATCGCATTGATAGTCCTTTAAGAACTTCACCCACCATCTTTGCCGCATATTTAGATTTTTTTGTGAGAACAAATATTGTAACGACTTTTGGTCCGTGAAAAGACTAAATTTCTCACCCAGGAGGTAGTGCCTCCATATCTTTAAGGCAAACACCACTGTGGCCACCTCTAAATCATGCGTGGGATAGTTATTTTCATGGGGCTTAAGCTTGAGACAGCGTATGCAATGGCTCTATGCTCCTGTTATAGCACACTTCCCAATCCTTGTAGAGAAGCATATGTGAAAACCAAATAGTCCACTCCCGATTTTTATAACGCGAGTACAAGAGCAGAGATCAACTTCTCCTTCAGCTCTTCAAAATCTAGCTGACAAGAGTCATCCTAAATAAATCATACTCCCTTTCGGTTCAGGTTCATTAAAGGGACCGCAATTTTGGAAAAACCCTTAATGAAACGGCAATAATATCCCACCAAACCCAGAAAGCTACGAATCTCCGTTGGCGTCGTGGGTTGATCCCATTCTCTCACCGCTGCAACCTTTCTCGGGTCCACGAAAACACCCTCAATCGTCACAATATGCCCAAAAAATTACACTTCTTTCAACCAAAAGCCACATTTCTCGAACTTAGCATATAGCTGATGATCCCGTAGTGTCTGCAGGACCAATCGCAAATGTTCAGCATGATCAGCTTCAGTTCGAGAATTAACTGGAATCTCCTCAATAAACACGATCACAAACTGGTCTGGAAAGTACCGAAATACTCAATTCATAAGGTCCATAAATACCGCGGGAGCATTAGTCAGCCTAAAGGGCATAAATAAAAACTTGTAGGACCCATACCTTATCAGGAATGCGGTTTTCGACACATCTTGATCTCGAATTGGCAACTGGTGGTACCCTATCCTCAAATACATTTTAGAGAAGTACGACACTACTTGTAATTGATCAAACGAATCGTCAATTTGAGGTAACGGGTATTTGTTTTTGATGGTTACCTTATTCAATTCACGGTTGTCGATGCATAACCGGAGGGAACCATCTCTCTTCCCGTTGAATAATAAAGGGGCACCCCATGGCGACCTGCTATGCCGAATGAACCCCTACCCCAACAGTTGCTGGATTTGATCCCTCAACTCCCTCATTTACAAAAGAGCCATACGGTATGGAGATTGCGCAATCGACCTAGTACCTGGCGCTAAGTCAATTACGAAATCAATCTCACGACTAGGAGGTAAGCCATGGATCTCTTGAAAGACATCTCCAAATTCCCTGACAATTGGAATCGAGTCTAAGGAAATCATAATTTTATATAAAGTCTTTTCCTTCATACAATACAAGTGGGTGCTCGAACCTCCCCCCGAAAGAGGCATAACCACCAAAAACATTTCTTGCCCCGCAATGGCAAAAACTATTCTCCTCCCATAATAATTTACCATGGCCCGGTACTTCACTAACCAATACATTCCCAAAATGACATCATACCCGACCATATCCAGGATGAGCAAATCGACCTCAAAATGTAATCTACCAAGGTCTATTCCTATCCCTTAACAAATAAAAAGTATAAGTGAACCATCACCCATAGAAGACTCGACGCTAGTGATAGTACTTTCAGCAGACTTAAACAATCCCGTCAAAAGAGAAAATTTCCTAGCAATAAATGAGTGTGTCGCTCCAGTGTCAAATAACACCCGACCCATAAACCCCTGGATGGGAAACTTACCCTCAATAGCTGGCGGTGCTAACGTTGCTAGAGGAAACAAAGCGTTTTGGATATTGTACATACGTCCAAACTGGAGTTATCCCAATTGCAATGGGATGGCTAGAATAGGTGCTGGAGGTTGTTTCCATGCCTGCAGATTCAGAGGACCTACTGGAAATTACCCCCGTTCAACTGTGGGCAAGCTCTCTTCATGTGACCTGTCTCACCACACTAAAAATAATGGCCCATAAATCCCTCCAGATGTCGGCCTTGGTTGTTGTTTCAAAATTGATCCGTGCCTTAGCCCTGTTGGCCTCGACCCCCATTATTCCCTCTGTAAGGTTGGCCCGATTGGCCCAACTACTGCTGTTGCTGAGCACCCTGACCGTTCTTAAAACCACCTCCGCCAAAGTTGAAACCCCCAAAGCGTTGATTCTTAGCCAAATCCCCTGGTTGGACGTCTCTCTCTTTTTGTTCATTCCCAAACTGCTATGGTGGTGGTAGTGCTCCACCGGCACCATTCCCTCCTTGTTTAATAGATTGACCAGAATCTCCTAGCGTCTTCGTCACCTTCAAGTGAAGGCGGTGATCCTAGAAATGAAGTAAAGCTGCATTCATCACATCGCCCAAAGTTTTCAAAGCCGGGTTTCCCAATAGGTACTGCCTTATCCTCCAACTCAATCCCCCGATAAATTTTGAGATCCTCCTTTCTTCTGGATTTACCTCGTCTGGCACAAAGTTTTCCAATCAGGTAAATTCTTCTTCGTATTCCTCCATCGTTCGCTCCCCTTGAATTACATCCTGTAGCTTCCTCCTAATCTCCTTCTGGATTGCTGGAGGAAATTACTTTCGATCAAATAAGGACCAAAATTCTGAGATCATCATCATATCCCTTTGTTCTGGAGTGGTCACCGACTCTCACCAATGGAGAGCAGCTCCCAAGACCACCTGGGTATCCTAAATCGCAACACGTGGGAATATACCATATACGTTCGATAGTGAGTCATAACCATACCCGAAATTACCTCAATTCGAACTATACAATCATACAACATAACACCCGATATCATGGCCTGAGGTCTATACTCTCCCTACATCATTCGCCAGGGTATTCACCTCTAGCGCGTACTTCCCTTATGATAGAATTTAGAGAGGTATGTGTAAAAGTGACATAGTTAAAAACTATATTAAGTTAAACATACGGTACTTAAATTCCGAAAGCATATGTACATACAAGTTTGGCTACAAGATATAATTATTATCATACTAGCCCCCGAAGGTCCAACACACACTACCCGACTCTCCACTAGTCCTACTCTTGTTTAGTAGACAAAATGAAACATTATACACTTATAAACATTCCTCGAAATAAGCTCGAACACTCTCGTACTATCCTAGAGTACCACTCTCCTTATATGAGGTCATATTACTTCTCAACACATCCTAAGAGAAAGTACCTAAGACTTAAACCCAAAAGAAAGGAGTAGAAAGAAAGTCCAATTCTTAGGCTGGAAATAGAGTACCGATCGATCGGCCCCTGACCCCCGATCGACCGCGTAAATGAAATGTGCTTTACGAGCCAACCAGTAGGCTTTTCCCTTTAGTCCCGGTTGACCGATGTCTTAGACGCGGTCGACCGGTCGCACCAGATACTTCAGCCAACCCCCATTTTTCTTACAAAACATAAATCTTCCAACCCTTCTTCTTCCCTATACACCAACTATCATCGACCAATATTATCAACAAATCATTTCTATATGATCATCTAATAATATACAACCTCAAACCATATCTAACTTATATAAGTGGAGGTTTGAACAACAAAATCAATCAAAACCCTAAATGGATCAAATCTTAAGAACAATTACAAATCACACAATATATTCAACATAATCATAAGGTATTGCAAGTAGAATACTTGCCTTATTATTGGAGTCTCGAATTCTTCTTCGTAGCAACGATTTCGGGCTATAAATGGCAAAATCTCCTCTTTCTCCTCTTTCTCCTCTTTCTCTCAAGCTCTCACTTCTCTCTAACTTTCTAGGTTTAAAATACACAAATGAGCTATTAATGCTCTTGCAAGACTAACTACCCAAATAACTTAAGTCTAACATAAAATTCTACTACACACTTAAAATTACCCGTAACATCGTAATTAATCCATAACTAGATAAAATTACCCCAGAACCCAAAAATAACCCTGACACTTATTTTGACTATCTCGACCCTTCCCGGACTTACTGCGCCCTTAAAAATGACATCCGGGATATCGTTCATTATTTTCTATTCCAGCGTCATATTAACATTCTAATAATAATCCAATTGGAATATAAATTATACTTGTCGCCTCAAAGCATAACGACTCAACATTAACATAATATTACACTATTTACATTCACGTAAACGTAAATACGCAATACTCATAAATATTAACTCTTAAATTACTGAAATTAATATTTACTCCAATTTCCTTTATTCATATAACTAACCCACATGGCAAATTAATATAAAAATAATTACTCAAAAGTAAGGGGTATTACAGTAGCTACCCCACTGGAGTTTATTTCGATGACGAAGTAAGGTCCTTCCAAGTTAGGTGCAGATTTTCCTTAGGAGTCTGGGAAGGTTTGACATTCTCCTTTAGAACTAAGTCTCTTTTTGTATAGGTTTCACTTTTTGATCCTCTTATTAATTGCCCAGGCGATAAATATTCGATAACCGTGATTGTGATAAGAAGCAATTAGCTTCCTCTCGTTAAGGAAATCTATTATGTCATAGAGGGATTGGACCCAATTGGATTCATACACTTGGATTTAGATCATAACCTTTGATAATACCATGTCTGATTCCTGGTATTTCAAGAGTTCTTTGACACCCCAACTTCCTTAAATGCAATGACTGAGTTCCTAAGGTTAACCCCCTACCTCTGCTATACTACTTCTAAGTCCTCAACACCTTTTCTACCTTCATTAAAGAACAATATAAGTGACACAAGACTTAGATTCCTCTTTAATCTCCAAAATTTCAGTCGTTATAACATTTCTCTATAAGCAAGACCATAGACCTCAGCATCAATGTCCAGTCAAGTCTAATGTGCATAGTAGCCCTCAGCTTGAAGAAAAATGACTTTAAAAGGTCATTTAACTCTCATCCCAGAGGTATATCATTACAACATATCGATAAACCATCCTATGTTAAGCCATCAATAATTCCCGACTTCCTAGATGTCTAACTGAACTCCTGTAGTTCGTTTGATGGGTAGGTGAAAAGTACAACACTATTCCACCTCCTGCCACCACTCAAATCCATTTCCATCAATGAATCCCATCCATATTAAATGCATCCGACAACTACCTTACATCACCTACAAGACCCTTAACTCACACTCCACCCCAATCTGACGTCGTCAGACCTTAGAGACACCATAGCTATGTTGTGAAAGTCCACTCATTCTCTCTCCTAGAGAATGCATATATAAGGGGAGTTGGAGATAGGTTGAATACATGTTCAAATCATCATAAATCAACAAAACAAATATTTTTAATTTACACAAGTGTTTCCTTATTGTTTAAAATACACTCAATCCACTAGTATGAGCCTAAAATCATAACTTGGATCACTTCTAGTTATCCTACTTATTGTACTCCTTGTGGAGACCTAGATTAATACTTGGGAAGCCTTATAATAGTCTATTGGTCACTTCCTAAGGACCTTTGAATTAGTAATAAAGGCCATGAGGACCTCAAACTCTCTTGGCTAAAGCCCAAGAGGTCTCTTAAATTGTTATAGCTCTTATAAAATTTGATAAATAGTATAACATCCTTGGCAGTGGATGTAGGATCCTCATCTAAACTTTGAACCACTTTATATATTTATCTTATACTTTGACACTCGTACCGTTTAACCTATTTGAAGTTCTGGTGGGAGGCACCTTTTGGGTTTTAAGTCAGACACGATTTCAATACCCTTCAATTTGGCACTGTCTGTAGGAACGACGAGTTATATTTCTTTCATAAACAAACCTTAATCGTTTTAAGATGCCGTCTTGGCCTGTTCTTTCAAAGATATGGAAGTTCAATAAAAAGGATCTCTAGGAGCATCTAACTTCCATTCTCAGAAAATTTCCTTTACCACATGTGGTAGAGGAACCAGCTGGATCAAAATTTACAAAAACTGTTGAGAACTGAGAACCCTAATTAGAAGGAGAAAATGATCTAGATGGTGTGCCAATATCCCCCAACGATCTGTGGCCCTTATCCTTGTCAAATATTGATTTTCACTCCTCGTGAATTAATCTCAAGGTCATTCTAGGGAGGCTGGTGATTAGTCATAAATATTATATATTAACGCCCTTTAATTTTAGCATAATCGTGTTCAGTAATTATCACTTTTATACTCAATCATTGGCTAACCTTTATTTTCAATATATATATATATATATAGAGAGAGAGAGAGAGAGAGACAGAGAGAGAGGGTCAAACTCTTGTGCACACTAAGTTTGCACATCATTTTTTTAAAATAGTTTAAAAAAATTGAGTTGATTTTTTTGTGTGATATTTAAACATTTCAATGTACCCATGTAAAAAAAATGAGGTCAATTTTTTTTTTTGCTATTTTTAAAAAATCGGTCAAACTTTCGCTGCTTTTAGGCACTTTAAAACCTGCAAAAGTTTGGCCGATTTTTTAAAAATAGCAAAATAGATTTTTTTGAGTTAATTTTTTATTTGGGTCCGTTGAAATGTTAAATATCACATAAAAAATCAACTCAAAAATATTTTTAAAAAATTGGTGTACTCCAGCACGTGTGCAAACTTAATGTGCATCAGAGCATCTCTCTCTCTCTCTCTCTCTCTCTCTCTCTCTCTCTCTCTCTCTATATATATATATATATATATATATATATATATATATATATATATATATATATATATATATATATATATATAATGTTGTATAAGGTTTATCCGATATTTTGTAGGTATTGGAATGCTTAATGGAGCAATTGATTGCATTACGAGAAAATTTATCATTTGATGCAACTTCAAGGGATTTTAGTCCTTTCATGCATCTTTTCCTACCTAAAATATCTTCATGGAAGCGTAGCTCGTCAAGTTAGCTTCACGTGGACGCTGACGTAACTTCATTCCGAGTCCAAACAATGAAGTTAGAGCCTTTTCCATAAAGCAAAATTTCTACCTTATAATGAGCAATGAGGCAAAAAAAATAGGGCATCGCTCGATCAACACCCTAGCGTCGATTGATTGATCAATTGTTTTTTCTTTGAGAAGAAACCAGTGGGTACTTTTCTAATTCATCAATTGATTGACCAATCGTCGATCGATCGATCATCCCAATTCTTTTGGCCAATTTTAGTTTCATCGATCGATCACACCAAATATTTGGCAATTTATTCCTTTTGTTTTGTTTTCTCTTTTCATTTATTCCACTTACTTTATATATGTAAGTTGGATATTATTTCCTTATTCATATTTTAGTTCAATTTTAGGGTTTGTTTTGATTTGAGAGGTGATTTTGTGAGCTTCACCTTCTTTCTAATAGGGTTTTCCATTTATGGCTTTGTAAGTACTATTCATGTTCCTACTCCTTCAATTCAAGATTTCTTTTGTTATTTATTTATTTTTTAAATTGTTCGATATCAATAATTTAATTTCTTTCTTTTAAACACATGCTTTATAATGATTTGTTGATAAATTAGGTTAGGTTAAGATGATTGAACTCACCTGGAATAGTTGGTTTCTTTGCTGTGGAGATGCATCAGACTAGTTTTAATGGGTTAGGTTGTTTTTAATTTTATGCCAAGGAGATTTAATGGTGTATATACGACATTGCATGTGTAATCTCTGGGATATTTGTTGATGCGAAAATCATAGTAGGCTTCATAATAATTTAGAGGTTGGCAACTCTAGGTTTAATTAATTTCCGAATTGATATTTAGTCTTGCAAAAGTTTTTCTTCAAATCTAACCATTTTTGGGAACAAGAGTTCGATGCATTTTTCGAATCCAATGATGATATTTATTTTAAGACTTTTGAAGTTGAGGAGTTTTTGAACCAAATGAGGAATCAATGCCTACTTTGGAGCAAACCATTCTTCTTTTGGCCCATGTCATAATAGAGAATGGAAGTGACGAAGAAAAGGATGTGGTATCCATTTGCAATGAAATAATTTATTCTTTTGAAAACAAAGAGGAACTTAAGACTTATGTTACACCTAATAATTTTGACATAACATTTCATTACAAGTGAATCCTTATCATTTGGAATTCAATATTCAAGCGATGATGAGTTATCTCTTGGGATTGAATTTATTTCTTCCCTATCGTTATTACCTAATATCTATCTGTTACAAGTTTCCCATGAAATAGTTCAAAACTTTAAAACATTCGCCCCTTTCACTGATGATGATTACTTTCTTGAGTCTCTTTTCATGAGGGAAATATTGACTCCATGTACTCTATTATCCATTCAAATTGAAAAATCTTGGGGAGGAAATTTAGTTTTTATGAATTCCAATTGTACTATTCACCCATTAATACAAACCCCCTATCATATCCCCAAAACTTTTAATTGGTGATGGTTCCTTTTCCACGATCAAACCATGTCCTTCGTTGTTCAAGAAAAATTTTATTTTCTTAAAGCCATGAACTCAAATGAGTGTACAATAATTATCCTTCAAAGTCAAATTTTATTTTGGGTGGACTATCAAAGATCTCAACTTCTAATGTATGGTTAGTTAGAAGTTAAAATTGTTGGTTGCACATATTAGGTTGATTTTTCTTTTTTACTTATTGTCTAGTGTAATTAGTAAAGTTTTATTATTATTTTTATCATTCTTGGTTCTAACATGTTTTGTAGAATCTTTGAACTTGTAAGTTTTGGAGATCTCTCTAGTTTGGGTAATATCGCTCTCTTACTTTCTGTAACTTGTTTCTTTATTAATATTGAGGACAATGTAGGACAATGTAAGATTTAAGTTAGGGAGTGGAGTATATTATTTCCATTCATTGGCAGTTTCCTTGGTTTGATCATATGTTCTTCCCAAGCATGCTTTTATTGCAAAAAATTTAAAATTTTCGAAAATATTTTTTTCCCATTTTGTTGGGCATTCTGCCCTTATTTTCGATGATAAATTCAAATAATTGCCTGATCAAATAGATAATTCAATGATGCATGTTCCCGATTTAAGAAGTTATTAGACTTTAGTCCTCAAATCGTTGATATTATGAAAAACTTCATGAATTAAACTTTAAACCCATGATGACATGCATTTTTCTTGTTTAAATGAAATAGTTTAAGGTTTTTATAACTTGGTAATCTTTTGTTGCATCGTATATACTTACACCAAGTGAGCATCGCACTTTTTCTCATTTGTGAGTCTTTATACATTACTCTTTCCTCCTTGAAAACATTAAAGTCATGGTAATATCACTATTCTTTCGTTGATCATTTATTAATTGAGTTCGTTTTGAAATGTTTTACTTGAGCATGATTTTCAAAGTTGTTTTCACTCGAGAGTTGCATAAACTTTAGGAAATGATCATAGGCCTTGTTTGTTAATTCACCCATATTGACGTTGACCTCATATTATATATTTTCTATAGTCAACCCCTTTAACCTAAATAAAGCCTTTCATTTTAAAATACAAAATCCCATAACCAACTCCACATTGGATTTTTAAGCCATATATAAACCTTCCATAACTTTGGTTAGAATGATACTTGGGATTTTATGATGTTCTTGTTATGTGGTTGCAATTAAACATGTGAGAGTGAGAAGAAAAAGAAAAGAAAAAGTGAAAAAAAAGAAAAAGGTGAGAAAAAGAAGAAAACAAAATAGATATAAATATTTCCTTGATGTATGTTGTGTTTAATAATCTTTCTCTCTCCTATGTTATATCCAGTGCTTTTTATGAAAATTATATTCTAATTCTGAAATTGCTTGCAATTTTCTATTATCCCAAGTATTCTTCACCGAACACTTAGAATCTGTAAATATTCCTTCCCTTTGATAACCTCAAATCAAACCTACATCACAACCTTTATAAAGTCCTATGTGATCCTACGATGAATTTGATTCGAAAGTCATAATAGTTGCGATTATATGTGAAAATGGATTTCATGACATTTAATGAACAGTCTTCTTTCACTCAGATTGCAATTTTTCATTTTATATGCAGCGTTCTTCATTGATAACATGTACGAACTAATTTTCATTTGCATTTACTCTTTATGTCCACTTGTCCTGTGTGTATTACAACCTTTTCATAATGATTTCATTTGTTGAGTGTAAACACCGGTGAGGATTAAACATCATACCTACATTAATATTTAGACGGTTTATAATGGTTTTTCCAAGTCAAAATTTTTATGTGTCCATTTTCCTCTTACATTTAAGGTTTAAATTGTAATGAAGTTGTTATAATGTAATAATTACGAAATTTGGGGTGAATTCTTTCACTATCCTAATAACATGTTAAAAACCTTTTCGTTATTGTTGAGCTTGTCTTGTTGAATGACTGGGCATATGTTTTTAGGAAATATTGATGTTGTTGGGTTTAATCCTTAAAAACCCTCATGACACAACACTCATCCACTAGGGTAACTTAGGGGTTTAACATCTTATTACACATTCTAAATATAATTATTCGCCCGCGGAAGTGGCATATATATCTTTTATGTGTATCTATTTTTGGTATCTCTTTGTTGCGATGGATTTAAATTTTTTTTCATCGCTAGGGACTAGACATGTCTAAGTTAGGGGTGCAATTCGTCATGAATATTGCATATTCGTACCTTTCATTTTTATGCATTCTAGCACAATTGTGTTTGCTAATTCTTACTTTTATGCTCAATTATTTTCTAAACTTGGTATACACACACACACACACACACACACACACACACACACACACACACACATATATATATACACACACACACACACAACTTCTTTCCATCCGACCTAGTCAACTTCTCAAGGCCCTTTCCTTTAGTTGGACCACGTATCCTTTTTATCGTGGTCGAAGCTGTAATTAAAGGATATTTTAGTTCATCGAATACAACATATAATGAGGTGAGGCATTATAAAAACCATGATGTGAACACTAAATGGTTCACTTAGGCTCTAGTAATTTCACTACAACATTGCATCACA
This sequence comes from Sambucus nigra, assembly GCA_949130495.1. Classification (NCBI taxonomy): domain Eukaryota; kingdom Viridiplantae; phylum Streptophyta; class Magnoliopsida; order Dipsacales; family Adoxaceae; genus Sambucus; species Sambucus nigra. The sequence continues at coordinate 327,463,399 of OX422217.1, read as the reverse complement.
AAATTAAAAAAATTGGGTTCGGAATTCCTTAAGCCATATATGAGGATAAGGTACTGAACTTCAGAGAGTTATCTCATTTATATTTAGGTCGGGTAAATATGTTATTATCGCGATCTTTCAATTAACTAGCTGTTTGAAGAACTTTAAGAGATTTAGATCATTAGCTACAAAGAAAACCTAGGAAATCCAAATTATCTCTTAAGGATTTCTAAGGATAACACCCTTGAATGGGCAATAATTTTATCACGTCGACGCTAAAAACATGGGATATGATTCTGAATGTATAATTGGATGCATTCCTTTGTCCGTCTGCATATGCTCAATATGCTGCCAAAAATTCTTGTAATTGTTGATAAGTACAACCAAGGTATTAACCTTTAGGTATCCTTGATATTGCATCTTGAACATAGAGCAGTGCGATCGGGAGGGGAACACCACCAATCTATGAGGACTAAGTACTCATATAAAATAAATAATTTTGAAAGATTTGATTAGTCATCTTATTATTAGTTTTGTACACGCATTATGCATAATATTCATGCAAAAACATATGAAATTATGCATTCCTTTGTCCGACTGCATATGCTCAATATATTGCCAAAACGTTTTGTAATGGTTGATACGTACAACCAAGGTATTGACATTCAGGTATCCTTAATAATGCATCTTGAATAGAGAGAAACTCTACAGGGAAGGGAACACCACCAATCTAAGAGGACTAACTACTAATATAAAATAAATAATCTTGGAATTTTTTATTAGTCATCTTATTGTTAGTTTTATACACGCATTATGCATACTATTCAGGCAAAAACACATGAAATTGTCTTCTCTTTTTTAAGAGATTTCCCCTCACAACATAAAAGCTGCAGGTCACGAGGTTTCATTTTAAAACCTCTGGAGCTATTTATAAATGCATATAACAGGAGCCAATATACATTGGCTTTCCAACTCTGGAAAATATAGTTGTAATTTCTATTGACTACTTGATCCTTCTCCTTCCTCCAAATTTTCCCCTGGAGATGACATGATTCTTTCTTTTTGATAGTCTTATTTTTACTTTTCTATGGAGGGTAAGTAGATAGATATGTTGGTAAAAATAGATTTATCTAGTGTGATCCATTCTACTTTTGTCATTAGTCATCAACTTTTGTTTTCCCGTATTGGATTGACCTTTAACTGTTAGTCCAACATGAAGCCGGAGCAAAAAAAGGTGAGCTTATGGTTAACTTCTAATTTTTATAGGAAACAAACTCATATTGGTGAAGTGGGACTGGGGAACAAAGCATTATCCCCACCTATAAGAAATTATGGAACCGGAAGTTATTGTGTCATTAAGTTGAGGCACGTTGAGCATATCCATTACTGTAATGAATGGGAGGGAGGTCTAAGGTATTCTTTCTTTAGCACTGAACCGTGGAGGCGTCGCTTATCATATGACACATTTAATCATATCCTAGATGAAGATAAAATATCTGTTTAAATTCATTTAATTGAAACAGTTGATTAAAATATCTGTTTTAAAAAAACAATCTGAAAAAATCAAAACAGTGGATAAATGTAAGCTGTTTGCTTGGAATTTTGTACAACAAAGAGAAATTTTCTTGTTTCTCAAAGAAGTACCAAACATTCTAAAAAGGAATGGATAAAAGTATATGACCTCAATGCCCAAAAAATAATGGCCAAAATTATATGTTTAGGTTGAGAGTGATATGTTAATACTCTCAAACGGATAAGTTACTAAATATAGCTCAACTTAATTAACCAATCAATTTGGATTCTAGAGGATCCACATTATCTTATCCCCACAAAACTATCCTCCAGATAGAATTTATAACAATTGTTTGTAGTGTTTTAGCATTTTCTTATGATTGTTATCATTTTCCTTCATTCACATAAAAACTGCTAGTTTTCTCCTTGCTAAACTCTGTATTTTGAAATAGTTAAATTTTTTTAACAACACTATTGTCCTTCACTATATCACATTTTCTTTTGGTCTTTTTTGATAGATAAAATATGTTTTATGCTGGTCTATTTCTAAAGTAAGTGTAATTTAGGAACAAAAGCACAGAAATTCAACACCATTTCACCACATCACTAAATTCAATAACATGAAAATCTAGGAACAAAAGAACAAAAATTCAACTCCATTTCACCACATCACTAAATTCAATAACATTAAAGTCTAGGAACAAAAGTACAAAAATTTAATCTATGTCACTATAATCATCATCATCCACAGGATCTTCTTCATCATAATACATAACATAACAGTATGCCATATTGGCAGCAATAACATTTATGATACAACCTCTTCTTTAAGCTGGCCAGACATGAAATCTTCTAATCATTATGTTCTTTTAAGACTTTGTCTAAATCAGTACAAACATGTCATACCATATGAGCACAAGGATCACGAGCCAGTCGATCTAGGAAACTTAACATGTTGTTTCAATATCTATATGAGGAATGTTTTATACAGAACATACCTTGTTTTCATTTTGTGATATAACAACATTAGAATAAAGGGACTCCCGATGGCCAACTAAAGCTGAGAGGCTACGCAAATCGCATACACAGATAAGCATAATGGTACCAAAGAAGTTGCAAATGTGATTAAATGTTTTTCTGATATACAAGAGGGGGAAAAATTGAACTAGAAAACATTGAACATTGACCACACTACATGCCATTTCATGATTCATCATAAATGCAAGTTATATTACCTGAGAACTTTTATCAGCATTACAAAAATCTTGGTCAGTGCATCATTATTGCCTCATTGGTTTTACTACTCCGATGAAAATAAATTAGTCACCCAACATACTCGTTTAACAAACCAATACACACATAGGGAAATTTGTATTTATAGAAAATTTAAATTAAGATCCATCCTTTAATTTTAAATACTTATGTCAGCCAATACTGATGCCATCCACTCCTAGTACATAGCTGCAAAGACGAATTAATAACTTACCAATTTACCATGCATTTCGCATCCACATTCAATAATGCATTATAAATATAATTGTTGGTTTAGCACATAACTGCTGAGAAGAATTAATAACTTACCAATGTACTACACATCTCGCATGCAAATTCGATAACGCATTATAAAAATAGCTGCTGGACTATAGTAGATAGAGACAAATTCACTACTTCTTTTTTTCGGGTTTTTTTAGTTTTTCATTCTCCCTTTTTAGTAACTAATAACCAAGGCATTGTAGGCACTTTCTTGAGTAGAAATAATAATATACATTGAGAGAAGTAACTTAATATAACCAATGGTAGTCAAGTAGCATGTTGCTAGCATGACTTCACACTTCACACGGCCTAAAACTTCGAGTGTCAATTCGCAAAATGAACCGAAACCCCAAAATCCATGAGAATCATATGAACATCATCTCAATTACACAATTTTCTTACATGTACATAATGTAGTAGTTTTATCAACCTTTGATAGTCTACGAGGTTTTAAATAAAAAATTCCTACACTTTGGGTTTTACTAGATGCCATAACAGTTTCAACTAAAAAAATAATACTATAATGGTCTCATCACAACAGTTTCAACTAAAAAAAATAATATCACAAACAAAACCAACACATTAAATAAAATCCAACACGTGAAATAAAATCATCTCCTTAAAATACACAAATCTACATTGTATTAAACATTAAATGAAATAATTTTTAGGGACTAAAAATTAATTAACCCTTAAAATATTACTCTTTGAAAATTGCATACCGGGTATAGGATTTGAAGTTATTAATAGTATTTTTTTATTTTTTTTATATTGCATCTCTTAATCAACGAATGTGTAAGAGATAATGTAGGAACAATAACAACAATGACAATCTCCAACATTTACAAGCGAAAAAATTGCACTATTTTGAATCATAACAATCACACAATTTTAAATCGCAATGTTTTAGCCAAAGTTGCACTATTTTGAATAACACAGTTTATTTGTAATATATTTTGTAACTCCACATACATTGATCAGTTGAAACTTCCATGTGACCTCTCAGCATATTGACAGTTGGTTAGGATTTGAACACGAAAAGAAACCTTAATTTTCTGATACACATACCCAGATGACAGTAACATTCTTAAAGATTCTTAGAGAGAGAAAGAGAAACGATTTGAAAGAGAAACTACCTTATCCAAAATCCACGAATGTTAGGTCAAATTTTTAGTAAAACGCATTGTTATAAAACTTGAGATATACTATATATTTGGATTCCTTATTAAATATTAGGTTGAGTTTAAGTTTGAAGGAGAGATCTAAGGTACAAAATTAATAACCTTAAAGTCAACTGTCGAGGGGAAGAAGATAAACATTTTGGCAAAAAAAACTTTGACCTCGCGCACGAGGTCCCGTGGCCAATCAGAATATTTTAAAAAATTTCCAATATTTTTATTTTATTTTTCTGGTCAAAATGCTATAAGGTAAGGCCATATTTGGTTCAACCGAACCTAAGTTATGGAAAAATGAGGTCTTAACTTTGAAATATTTTTCCTAAATTGCAATTTGACCCCTCTAGACCTTTTCAAGTTGTAAATTTGAAGCCCAAACTATATCTATGAATACTTCAAATATTTTAAGACAAAACGTTTCATACACAGAAGTTCAAATATAACCTTAAGTCCAAGATTTTAAAGTCCTGAGTTATTTACAATTAAGCCCCCGAAACTTTAAAAGACACACTTTTTGGTATAAACTGACCAACCCATCCAAATTCCAACAAATACTTATATACCCAAACATTGTATATAGAGAATCACGTATCAAATCCTCCCGATATCCTCATGTGATATATAAAGCAGTACGAAATACCGAGCAAGTATGTTTTTCTTCCTTTTTAGTAGTAAAATTTGCATATTTGACATACTTATATTGACATCACTACATGATAGCTCCTATTTACTCTTAGTATGTGCATGTTATAATACCACCATACTGCATATTTTATTAAATATAATTGATATTTGAATTTGAATATGGATCAATTTAATCCTTCTTATCTAATAACATATATCATTTTTAATGATTGAATCAGTTTACAATTGCACCTTTGTGCAAATATTTTTATTATGAGCATCATTATTAACTAGGGAGTAGATTGTCGTTTTGTCCCCTGAAATTGTTATGCTTGGCCTAATAGTCTCAGGTGTTTGAGAGACTGGATTATTGCCACATATGTATGAGTGCCACTTTAATTGTGTGCCTAGTCGGTTACATTTCCCCAAAGCTTTTGGGTTGATTATTATTTGGTTTTACAGATGGATTAACTATTTCTATACCCCTTAGTAAACTGGTAAGTATGGGATTATTAGTTCAAAGATCATTGACTTTCTTTATATGACCCTTAATGCACTTGTAAGTATAGGATTATTAGTTCAAAATTTTCTTTATGTAATCTTTATTAAACTGATAAGTATGGGATTATCATCTTTAATTATTTAGCATTGTTGTACACTTAATTCTATACACACTTCAACTCTCATCTATACATATACTTGTTATAGAATTGGTAAAGTATGCTTATCTTATTTTTGCTAATTATTTTTTCCTACAGATGAACCTAGAGAAAGAGGATAATAGATCTTCCCTTTAAGAGACAGATACCGGTCATCTATTTGCATTTGTGACTGTGTAGGCAGAGAATAAGCCAGATGGGATCAAGGATTTGCGCTTTTTGATTTTCTACTTTATAGTCCGTGTTAAAAAAATGTAACTCACCCCTGCAGTGATACTACCCTGTGTAAACTATTTTGATAATGAATAAAGTTTTGTTATTTTGACTTAACTTTAATTCATTATTTTATTTATATACTCTCTTGTGCATTCATACTAAAAAGCAGGGTGTGACATTAGAATATGAAGACTAGGGTTTTTTTTCTTCAAAAACATGGATGAATATGAACTTCCACACCCTTGTAACATAAAGAATTTTAAGAAATACTACCTGCGATGTATTCTTCTACTAAAGTGAAATGAAAAGAAATCATTTCTCTATCTATGTTGTCTCAGTAGAATCATCAATATGAGTTACAAGGATTAAATCATTAGCTCTGATTTTAACCTAAGGTATTGTGGTCCATTTTGAGTTGTAAGGCTTCGATCCTTAGATTTAAACACCTGATCGAGGTCCACGATATCGCAGACCCACGACTCATGGATTTAAAAGGCTTTCATCCTAGGTTCGAAAAGTCCTAAGTTATTAAACAACCTAGAACAATTCGTAATAAATCCATCATTGGCTCGAATTAATGGTCAGAGGTCTCAAGACCCAACAAGATGGCTAAGGCTTTCATCATTGATTCCATTTCAATTGATTAAGGTATGATGAACCATAACAATTAACTTAAAAGACCTTTTTGCGCCACAAAATGTTTTCAAAAACACATAATTATGCAAAAATGCAAAACCCTTAGCAAACCTATTTTTTTTTCAAACCCCAGTTTTTGAACAAATATCGAAGGTCTGTTTTGAAAACGATGACTAAAAAGTCTGAGACTTAGAAAAAACTTCTATTTTCAATTTTTTAGTGGGGAGGTATAAATTATTGAATGCAAACACTTATTTAAAATTCCAATTCATATAAAGGTGCAAGGTCCCAACTTTGTAAGCAAAGGTTCAGAGTTTTTAAGACTCGTCATGGAACCTCAAACTTATACTGTAAGGATTTCATCCTATTGAATAAAAGTTTAGAGATCCTAGGACCCTTTATGGAACCTCAGATCTTTTCCAAAGGAATTCCATCCTAGTATGCCAAGGTACAAAGGTCTCAGGACCCATTATGGACATGAAATTTACAAATATTCTAGGTTTTAGATGAAAAAACTCCTAAGTCCAAAAGTCTTAGGATTCATTGGGGGACTTTAAGTTGCAAAAGTTCCTACATTCTAAGGTCTTAGGAACCTTTATGGAAAAATTTCAACATACATAAACTCTCACTTTTAAGTTTAATAATGAACCTAAGGTCTTATAACCCTTAACATATTTCTTTTTCAAATTCCACTCATAAAATTTTTAGGGGGCTAAGTGTTATGTACAAACTTTTGGGACTTTCAGTCGTAAAAAGTACAAATTTAAAAGCTTTTATGGTTCTAAAGTTTTACGGCAAATTAAAAGCCTGAGTTTTGACTTAAAAAGCTATGCAATTATACAACAGAGGTCTATAGACCCTCAACTCTACTTCAATAATGTAAAAGCTATGCAATTATACAACAGAGGTCTATAGACCCTCAACTCTACTTCAATAATGTTTATGCCCAATTCATGTTACACATTCATAAGTAGAGTAAAAGCAAAGCAAGAAAGAAGAAAGAGAATAGTAAATAAGTTAAGATTTTAAAAATCAAACCATTATCAGTGATGATAAAGGGAAATCATGGGGTTACATCAAAAGGCCCATGGACTGAAAGACTTAAAAATATTATATAAAAATCCTTCTCAAGGCTTAGGAGTGATGGGATTTTCCTTCACAAGGGCCTCAATTTACTTCTTTGGAGGACTTGATTTAGGAGAAGGAGTGGGGGTCCCCTTCCAGACCTCTTTTTCTTCTTGGACGATGGAGCTAGAGGCTTTCACAGCATCACCCTCAGAGCTTCTCTTGCTATAAGGGACCTAATCAGTTGATTAGGAGCTTTAGTGGACATTCCAGAAACATGCACATAAAAAAGGGGACATGAACCTTGCCTTTGATAACCTCTAACCCCGAGCCATATTTTAGGAAGAAAAACTTTTTGTAAAACTCATATGTAAGGTATGCATCCTGGTTACTTTTCACAATGGCATGGATTATCGCATGGAGCTCAGTGTGCTTCACTAAAAGTTTGGAGTACTCCTTTTATAGTTCTTATCCCTTAAACATCAGCTACTCCTTTATGACATTAATATCTAGAACTTAATTCTTTAGAAGTCCATATCCTAATTAGCCTAAAGAAGCTTACGTTGGGCACTTTGAAGATTGAGAGTCTGACCCTCAACTACCTCCACTACAACTTTATGCTCAATCTGAGCCAACGTGTGGACTTCCTTAACCTTATCCAAGGACTCTTGGGAAGTAAAAATAAGGTAAGGGTTATCTATAAGGGTCTTCTCATTGAGAACTTAGTCCTTATCTAGTTTATTGATATGTGACTTCAGGCCAACTCTCTTCTTTTCTAAAGTGGCAACCTCTAGTTTGTGGTTATTGATTGCATGTTTAGCTCTAGCCGGGTCAAGTTCCATTTATCATCCATCTCCAGATCCTTGTTTTATCCTCAATGGCATCAACCATATGGGCCTCTATCAAGTGCTAAGTCTATAAAAGGGTAGAAATATGATAATGAATCATAAAAAGAAATAATTTACTAAGGAAAAGTAAAAAAAGATGTAAATGTACCTTGACTAGAAGGTATAACAATTCCTCAACATTTGCTGAGGTCCCTCACCCCTCAGCCTGACCATTATATCAGAGTAGTTGGCCTCGGAAATTGATTTTACTACCTCTACAATTTAATGATAATAGTGGAAAATCGAGCATCTGTGTTGACTGCGATGTCGTTGTTTTCGGCGCTCACCACAATATAAAAATATAAGCTTTAACTACACTCTTATGAGAGTATGGTGTCTAGTCCGGTTATTGAATTCATGGGGAATAAGTGCTAGACTTTAATTGATTTGTTACTTCTGAATAAAAGTGTTAAAGATAATGTTTTAATTATATATTAATCTAGGAATGTAATTAAACTAAGTTAAACACAACAAGATTAGAAACTATAGATTGAGAATAATATCCGTTACCTTGGGTTAATTAGCATTAATGGTTACATGGGAAGAAAAGATTTATCAAGATTAAATCTCATTTCAACAGATAATCAAACCTAGAGTTGTAACCCCCTAAATTTCCATGAAAGGCCTAATATGATTTTGGAGTCAACAAATATCCTAAAGATTACACCAGCAAGGTCATAAATACAAAGCATATATGATATACACCGTTAAATCTCCCAGGCATAAAATTGAGAACAACCTAACCAATTAAACCTAGTCTAATACATCACTAAAGCACAGCAACCAACAAATCCAAGGTAAGTTTAATCATTTCAACCTAGTCTAAATTAGCTACAAAGCATATTAAATGACATGGAAATAAAGGAAATTAAGAAATTAAGCAATAACAAAGCAATAAACTAGGTTAACAAAACAATATGAGAAGAAATACAATTTATATAAATGGGGAAAAATATGTATAGTGATACGGGAAAAATATGTATAGTGATACTTACATATAAAAAGTAGGATGAAATCTAAAGAGGGAAAAATTGAAAGATCCTAACCAAACCTACAAATACGGGATATTCTTCAAATAAAACTCCACTTACTATAAAAGGGAAAAACATGTCTACACCCCTAGGGCCGACTAGAGTTGGCTTTGCAAATTTCAGATCTTGCTGCCATTGAAAGGAAGAAAGGGTAAGTGGCCCAAATTGATTTATCATAAGGGTTGATCATGGGAAAGGACATAAAAAATTCATTTGAACTTGAATTGATGCACGATCAACGTCCATGCGAAGATAACTTGATGATCTACGCATCCATGCTATTCTGTTACCCAAACTCTAAACTTTGAAATTACAAAAATGCCTTTGAAATTGCATGAAATGATGTAACTTTCTCAAAACGTAACCAATTGCAACACTTGCAAAGCTTAAATAAACCTTGCAAAGCATATATATATATATATATATATATATATATATATAGCGAAAACCAAAGTTAACCTATAAATTAGCATAAATGTAAGAAATAACAGACATAATTGTTCTAAAATGTATAAGAATAAATGGGACTAATATACAATATTCGTGAACTATCATAGAGGCATAGGAGTTTCACTCCTTGATAAAAGGAGATCTTGAGTATCCCTCTAACGTAGAGGTTAACAACTCCACCTTCTTTCAAAAAACTAATCCCTAGGTTAGCCAAATGCCTCAATTGCACCCACCATGATCCCCTCCTTCCGAGGGGACACCGTCACCTCTTTCCACTTTAAAGGGGATCACGCGCTTCCGGAATCTTTGAGATCAGGGTATATAAGTCCCCTTGAATAAAATAACTACTCTGGGATTCCCTAGTTATCCCACCCACCCTCAAGTATGCTTCCAAAGGTAGGATTTTAGAAACATACCCCACTAGTGGGCCTTTAATAGATCCAGACTTCAACTCGACCTTCTCAACTTGGTTGATGATAGGAATTGGAATGTCCACCATAGTATCAAAATTGAGGCTCCTGTTTGGCTTAAACCTCTTCCCATTGTCAACTACAATCTCAGCAGAAGCTTGCCTGGAAAATAAATTGGCCATACTTCACTCCTATGATTCATCTAATGGACCTCTAATAAGATCATAGTCAGTTATAAAGAACTAAAAAAAAGAGGGTAATTATAGAAAAAGAGAAAGAGTAAGTTACTTAGTAGTAAAAAAGTTAGAGTATACAAAGATTACACATCCGATTGTGGGGAGGACCTCTTCAATATTAGAGGAAGCTAAGACTTAACCCAGAACTGGTCATCCTTGGCTTCAAAGGCCTCAGGAACTTCAAAAGGGACCATAAGAGAAGCTTTCCTCTTCCTGGACACCGAGGCAAAGGTCTCAGCCCATAGCGACTACCCAACCATGTCTTGGGGGCCTCGGGAGAACTTCCTGTCATTAGGAATTTGGGTTCAGGGGCAATCTGACTCTTGAATAGATACTTGGGGTGATAAAGACCTTAAAAGGGGTAGAGGCCAACTTTTGGGCCTCAGTTATTCTGTCCTCCTCCTATTGGGAAGGATCAACAAGCAATGAAAAAAGAAAAGAAAAAAGTTATTAAGCCCTAAGTCTGAGGTCAGTAACGAGATTTAACAGAAAATCAGAATCATAACCGATGGAAAGCACCAAATGGTAGGATAGCCGCATGGTCTGGGGTGGAACAAGCTCCCCCAATGAAGTAAAATATCTCCTTTTATTCTTAGTGCATTATCACTATCCCTTGCAAAGACCACTACTGCTTTAGGGTCGAAGCACCTTTACGCTTTGCCTTTTGGGTTGATTTTCTCCTAAACCCTTTAGAGCTTAAATAATCGGGATGGAGTGATGTCATGTTTAACCCATGTGACTCTTTGAAGTCTAAGACCCTGCCCATTACATATATCCATGAGAATTACTCTCTCCCTCTAGACTAGCCTAGCCATCATAACCCTAATTAGGGTTACATAGCAACTCTTTAATCTTCTTCATCTTCTGCCCCTAACCCTAAACCTCATGACCCCTCCAACCCTTGGAAAAAATCATTCGCAAGTGTATTGAATGAACCATAATTGTCCCATGAAATAAACCTCAATCCTATTTTGAAATACAAAGGAGAACCTTCCATAATTATTTCAAAGGAAGAAGTAAACCAGCTTACATCACCTTAAAAATATTCTATTGTGGGTAAGTTTTGACATGGTAAGCCCTTAATGGATTTCATTAGAATTTTTTTGGAACTTTTGGTCTTAAAGCTCCATACCAGATAGGTTTATTGGATTATATGCACATCCTCATTCGAGCAAGAAGATTTAATGAGACTTTGGATGAAGGATCAACGGCTTATTGGTAAAAGTCCAATGCGAACATTCAAATGGACTCATCATTTTAAAACTGATCAAGAAATCCCAATAGTTCCAGTATGGATTAATTTTTTAGGTTCACCGACTCATTTATTTGCAAAAGATGCTATTTTATCTATAGCTCAGGAAGTAGGACATCCCTTTAAGATTTATAACTCTACAACTAATTTGAACAGGCCTAGTGTGGCTTGGATTTGTGTTAAAATAGATCTGTTAAATCCAAGACATCAAAGGATTTGAATAAGGCATGGAGATCTTAGTTATTGGCAGAATATTGGGTATGAAAATTTGCCATATTACTATTCTAATTGCAGTAAAGTGGGACATCAAGATGAGGAGTGCCTATTAAACAAAGAAGCCCCTATTAAGAAAGATGAGAATAAAGGAAAATCAGTTATTATTCAAGAAAAATCCCCTTAGAAGAAGCCTAAAGCTAGATAAGAACCATCATAAATGTATAGAATCAAGGAGAAAAGAAAGGAATAAAAGGAAGACCTGAAGAGTAAAGATATCCCAGGAGAGGCATTAATAAGCACTGGTATACATCTTCTGCAATTAGATAAAGCTATTGATCATGGAAACAAAGAGTTACAAAGAAATAGAACAAGTTGGGCAAGATATGCACCTCATCAAGGAGGTAATGAGTCAGAAGAACAAGGTGAATGGAAGGAAAATTCTAAGGAGGAAATAAATATTGAAGAACTTTTAAAAACCAGGAAGAAAGACACTAAAGATGTTGAAAAATACTACAGTTCAGACATAAAAGTGGAAAGATCAGACCTTTAAAAAGAGGTTATTACTCTGTTAATGACATAGTGGAGCATTAAGAAATTTTAGTTTTGGACGATTTAATTAAATTCTCAGCCTTCCTCGCAGAAAAAATTACAGCTTATTAAAAATCCAAAGATCAAAAGTTTATGAATTCTTCTGAGATTAATTAGTCCGTGTCTAAGCAGGAGGTCAAGCCAACAAAGAAAGTAAAGAGAATAAGCTTATCAAATAAAGTTATAATCACAAGATCAATAGGAAAAGATAACAAACAGATTTTTATCATCAAATACCAATGATTAAAGGTCTTATTTAAAATGCTAGATGGGTTGGAAATAGAGATATAAAAAGAAGGTTAAAAAGGCTATGTAAGCATCATTGTTTATCTTTCTCAGAAATTCTAGATACAATGATTGATAATTCTAAAATTGAAAATATAAGAATAATCATTAAATTTGATGGTTGATCTTTCAATCATGTCAATAAAATTTGGTGTTTTTGGAGGCATGGAGTGTCTAGTGAAGTTTTATTTGATGGAGAACAAAACCTGCTTATTAAGATTGATCATCCTCTATTGAATTCTCAAATTAGAATAAATGTGGTGTATGCTAAATGTTCTAGGCATGATAGACATGTTTTATGGGAAGAAAGTAAAAATAGCTCTGTTATTTGTAACCAAATCCCTTTCCTAGTAGTGGGAGATTTTAATATAGTGTTAAATGGAGATGAGAGAGCGGGATGAAGGCCTATAAGCTTGGGAAGTGCTTCTGATTTTAGCTCTTGTATTTCTAGTTGTTCTCTTCAAGATAAGCGATTTTTAGGTTCAAAAATCACTTGGGCTATAGTGGTAAATGAATCCTTGATTCTAAAAAGATTAGATAGAGGAATGATTAACTCCCAATGGATTAATTTTTTCCCCAAATAAACCTTAAATCATCTTAATAAGAATTTTTTAGATCACGACCCTCTTTTAATTTCAATTCCAATTCCAATCCATCAAGATAAAGTAATTAAACCTTTTAAATTACTAAATCTTTGGGGAGATCATGAAACTTTCAAATTGACAGTCAAGAATTCGTGGGATTAACCTGCATGAGGTAGATATATGGAGGTCTTTGCTTACAAGTTAAAGAGGCTAAAAGGTAGATCAAAAGAATCGAGAAAAGAAAATTTTAAAGACATGTTTAAAGAGATCAATCACTTAGAGGATAATGTTTTACAATAAAAAATTAGATTAAAGAAGAATTCAAGTAGTGAGAAGAGACAGAAATGATCTAAAGCTAAAGTAGATCTCAACTCCGCCTTATCTAAGGAGGATCAATTTTGGTTTCAAAATTCTAGAAGAGAGTAGATTGATAATGGTGATAAAAATACTAAATTTTATCATTCTCGAGTTCAGAAAATAAAAAAGAAGGAAGCTTTCGATTCATTCAATCAAAGATGAGGCAGAAAAAAGTTATGAGAATCCAAAAGAAATTGCTAACATTTTTTCCTCTTATTTTTCTTCTTTATTCACTGCAATCTTTTTAGAAGACAAAGGAATGCTCACAAGGATCCCAAAACATATCTCAGAAGAAAGCAACATCAAATTATTAGACATTCTAGAAGAAGAAGAAGAAATTCTGAAGGCAATTAAAGAAATGAATCAAAATAGTGCAACTGGAGCAGATGGTTTTAATGGTTTCTTTTATGTCCTTTATTGAGATATTATCAAGAAGGATTTTATTAATGCTATTTAATAATTCTTTTTAGGATCTTAAATACCTAAAGCATGGAGTTCTACCCAAATTTGTCTTGTTCCTAAAGTTAATAGACCTTCTTACTGCAAGGATTTTAGGCCTATCAGTCTATGCAACTTTATCTATAAGGCGATTTCAAAAATACTATATTCTAGACTATGCCTTCTCTTTCCTTCTTTATTTTCCAAAATTATTCTAGTTTTATTTAAGGGAGATGCATTCAAGATCAAGAAATGTTTCATCTTTTGGACAGAAAAGTACCGGGAGGTAACGTTGTTATTAAGCTTGAGATGGACAAGGCTTATGATAGAGCCACTTAGATCTTTATTACTAAATCTTTAAGATCTTTTGGTTTCTAAAAAACTTTTATTGATATAATATGGGAATGTATGTCTTGTACTTGGTTCTCTATTTTGGTAAATGGTGAATCTATGGGCTTTTTCCAACCTTCAAGGGGAATTAGGCAAGGGGATCCTATATCCCTAGGCCTTTTTATTATCACGACTCAGGCTTTCAATAGTGGTTTAAATGATCACATATCTAATGGCTATATCATACCCTTTTCTCATGTAATAAATTATTTTCTTATTAGTCATTTAGGTTATGCAGGTGATCTTATTATTTTCACAAACGGCTTGAAGATGAGCTTGAATAACTTGATGGAATTCTTGGGAAACTATGAAAAGGAGCCAGGTCAACTAATCAATTAACCAGTTTATAAGCTCTTTCTTTTGGGGGTTAATAAAGATTTTGGTAAAAAATTCCACCGGATTAAATGGGATTCTTTGTGTTTTCTTAAACAAGAAGGTGGATTAGGGATAATAAATTTGAATGCTATTATGATAGCTTCTAATATCAAGCTTTCTTGGAATTTCAAACCTGTAGGAAGTTTATTGGCTACATTCAATAAGGCTAAGTATTCAAATATGGATTATTCAATTGGATTAATATGCTTTAAAAGAATCCAATAAGTTTGGGTGATTATGGAGGAAAATTCAATTTGGGTAGATAATGAATTGATATTGAAGCCAACTACAAGTGGAAGATTCTCTTTTCAATATTCATATGATCTCTCCAGACCTATAAAACTCACTTCTTTGGCTTTTAAATGTCTATAGCATCATAACATTCCTCTTAACATTTCTTTTTTTGTTTGGAAAGAGTTATCCAATTATCTTCCTATTGAAGAAAAAATTCAAATAATGGGTGTTAGATTGGCATCTAGGTGGCAATGTTGATTTCAATCAACAAAATCCTTGAATCACTGATTTAAAACAGGTCCAGTGGCTTCTAAAGTGTGGGATTTTTTAATAGAGTTATGGGTATCATTCAATTGCCTTCATCAATTCATGGTTCAGTTATTAAATGGTGGTTCCAATAAGGCAGATCTGATTTTTCAAAATGAATATTCATGGTAATCCTATTTAGTATTATTTGGGAAATTTGGTTAAGCGGGAATAAAGCTCTATTTGGATCTAAACCAATGAATCATTTCAATATTAGTGATAAGGTGATTTATAAAATTTCTAAGAAAGGAAAAAGAATCAGATTTAAAGGAGGGAATAAAGATATCAATCAAGATACTTTGAAGTTGTTTGATATAAATTTCTAGTTGCCTTTATATAACTTCACCATTTCAAAGCATTGGGAGAAATCAAGTGCATGGAGCAAAATTAATTGTTCTGGAATTAGGAGATTAATTCAAATATTGGAGCATAGTCTATAATTAGAGATGAAAATGGCAGACTAATAAGAGCTACAACTACATATGCTCTTCAAGGTTAAAATCCATAAGCTCAATCTCAATTCATCAAAGATAGCATTATGTTATGTTTATACAATAACTGTGAGTAGACTAAAATTGAAGTAAACTAAACAATCATCTTAAATAGGTTCTCATTTCTTTTAGGAAGTATTCCACGGAATCTTAAGTATCCCATAAAGATATTAAAGTTCTTATTTAACCCCTTCGTTCTTCCATCAAGTTATGTTCAAGAGAGGTGAACGAGGTAGCTAATAAATTAGAAGCATATGGAGCTTCTCAAAGATGTAATTCAATGTTCTCAAAACTATGTTCCAAGAGATATTAAGAAAGCTATTAGATTATATGTCCTGAAGACCCAACCTATTGCTCTACATTTGAGGGAGAGAGGCGTGACTACCAATAACTTAAAAAGGTGTGGGGTTCAATACATTAGAGTGAGAAAAGTTTTTGGATAACATTTTCTCTTTTAAGAAGAGGGAAAGTAGTTTCTTTCTCAAGAAGTTCTAAAGAAAGATATATGAACTAAAAGGTTAACGATTTAGACCATTCGAATAGGATCCTTTCTAGCCCCTAAGGTCGACGCTTTAATCCCTTCATCTCCAAGGCATGTCACATCAGTACTTTCGACCACTTGCAGCTCAATAAAGATCCTTATCAATGTAATATAATTATGATAGAAATATTTGTGGTTAATTATGCTGCTACCCTCAAATTTCATAATGGATAAGTGTTTATAATCATTGCAAAGAGAAACAAGGATCTAGTGATGATACCATCTATCACCCCTAGTCTTCTAAGAGTTCTTAGACCCCCAACTTCCCTCTTTCAAGGTCTAAGGTCCCAAGGTCAGCCGCTAACCTTTCCCAGATTAATAATAATTCCCCAAGAACTTTGTTGCCTTTAAGAAAGGACAACATAAGTATTACATGCCTCAACTACCTCTTCAATCACCTAAAATTCTCAGTTGTTTCGATATATTTGTGTAACCAAGCCCAGAGACCTCAACATCAGTGTCTTGTACATATAAGACTTCATCTTAAAGATAAATGACTTCCAGAGTTCATCTAACCCTCAGTTCAGATGTATATCATTATGATAAACCTCCAAGCCATCTTATGACAAGCCATCGATGGTTCCTAACCTCTTAGATGTTTGGTCAAACTCATTTAGTTCATCTGGAGGGTAGGTCAAAATCTCAACATTATTCCATCAACTTTTGACACCCATCTCCCTTGCATTGATGATTCCCATTTGCATTAAATACACCCAACAACTACTTTACATCACCTGCGAAACCTTTAGACTACACTCCACCTCAAACAGATGCTTACATACCTCAGAGACACTATAGCCATAATGTGAAAGTTAATTCCCTATCCCTCCTAGAGAATGCATGTATAAGGGGAGATGAGGAGCAGTTGAAAACATGTTCAAACCATCATAAATCAATAGAAATAAGATTTCAAGATTATAAAAGTGTTTTTTCATTGTTCTAGATATTCTCAATCTATTATTATGAGCCTAAAACTATAACTTGGATTAGTTCTAGTTATCATGTATATTGTGTTCATTTTCGATACCTAATTTAATACTTGGCAATCATTATAAAAGTCTATCAGTTACTTCCAAAGTCAATTTAAATTATTAACAAAGGTATCATGGACCTCAAAATATCTTGGGAAAATCCCAAGAGGTCTCCAACATTGTAACAACTCTTTTATGATCTAATAAATAATATAACACCCTTGGATAGTGGATGTAGCCCCCTCATTTGAGTTTTGATTTGCTTTATATTCTTTTCTCTTACTTTGACACTCCTACCCATTAACCTGTATGAGGTTTTGAAGGGAGCACCTATTGGGTCTTAAGTCATTCACGATTTCAATAACTATCAACCCTTAGCGAGGGTATCTCGAGTTAATGGGCAAGGTTTCCCCATGTCATAAACTGTAAGTAGGGGGACCTATTGACTCTTACTATGTAGTGTGGTGTCCCTAAAGGGCGCCTTGGAGTTTATTTGATTAGTAGATATAGGTCTCTATCATTTTTCTTATGATTTTTTTAATATTTTTGTTAGTAACTTTGACAGCACCGTTGGTTTGAGGTCTGTATGGGAAAGAATATGTTAAGTAATTCCATATTCATGTAGCAGATTCAAGACCTCATTCTCAAAGTGAGAACCATGGTCTAACACCAACTCGTGAGGTTTATTGCAGTGGTAGATGGCGTTCCAGCCTAGGAAATTTGCTACCTATTTGGCGTTCAATACCGAGTATGATTCGACTTTGACCCATTTAGCGAAGTAATCAATGGAGACTAGGATGAACTCATTTCGAGTGGAGGATTTGGGGGTTACTTTTTCTATGATATCTATCCCCCATGTAGAGAAAGGACATTGTGAACTAATGCGAAAGAGATCTTGGGGACGTAGATGTTGTCGTGAGGCATAAAATTGTCACTTGAGATACCTCTTAATGCAATCCATGTAATTATTTTGCATGGTAGCCCAATAGTAATATTGTTGGAGTATTTTTCTAGGAAGGGTGTGTCAACTCATGTGTTTGATACATTCACCTCTATAGATTTTCCATGATATCAAGGGTCTCATCCTCTATAACGCATCTTAAGTGTATCTTGTCGAACCTAATTTTATAGAGTTGGACCTCATAAATGATGAATTGGGTTACTAATCATCTTAGGGTGAACCGATGGGTTGGAGAGGATTCTGGTGGGTAGTGGTTCTTATTTAATAGGTTCCATATGTCATAGTAGCATATTGTGAGTCAATTTGTCATTTCCTCGATGGCGTTAATAAAAAAGTAGCATGAAGGGGTGCTTAGACTAGTTACAGTGAAAGTGATCTCTATGGTTCATTTTGGCATATCTATCATGGAGGCTAGGGCAGAAAGTGCATCTGCAAAGTTATGCTTAGCCCAGGGGAGAAAGTCAAATTTGAGATCTCAAATCGTGAGGATACCTCTTCTAGGTAGGTGTGGTAAGGTTTCAGTTTATCATCATTCATTCTGCATTTGCTGAATATTTGGATGATGACTAGGCTTGAGTCTCCATAGGCTTTTAATTTGGTGATTCCTATTTCCAAGGAAATTTGGATACCCATGATGAAAGCCTTATATTTAGCCAGGTTATATGTGCACTCATAGGTGAGTTTGATGGTTATAAGGAGTTAACATGAATTGAGAGATATCAAAAGCATTCTGATACTGAATCCCCCATTATTGACGCCCTATTAAAGTAAATTTCTCAAGTTTCTCTATTGTCTAATGCGATTCGTCAAGGAATTTTATGTCATTATATCTCTCCTCATTTGATGAGGGTTGTGGTGTGAGTAGGTCTCATATGGATTTCCCCTTAGTAATTTCTTACATGATGCACATGATTTTAAATTCAAATAATATCAATATCTATTTGGCCATTTGCTTAGAGAGAACGGGTTAACAAATTATTATTTTTGGGGATTCATCCTAGAGATAAGTCGTATGCTGGAGGGAATTATATAGCGATGGATTTTACGAGTGATCCACATGAGAGATACATGAGCATTTTCCAAGGTGGTGTGTTTGCTCTCGTAAGATACTATCTTTGTGCTGACATAGTATATGTCACATTCCTTTTGGGAAACTTTATATATTGGTCCAACATGGCTCCCATAGCCATGTCAGTTATGATCATATAGATTAGGATAGGTTCTCCCGATTGGGGAGGCACTAAATTAGGTGGGTGAATGATATACTTCGGTATTGTATCGAATCCTTCCTGGCATTGAGCATTCTACTATTTAGGTGAGATTTTATTGAGTATTTGTAATATGGGTTTGCATATGGTGGTTAGTTGGTTGATGAACTGACTTATGAACTGAATTTGTCCTAAGAATCCTCTTACCTCTTTCTACATTTTGGGGGATGGCATACCCCGTATGGCTTTAAGGGTTTAGCCACATTTCCCTTGGTACCACCAAAGATAAACTTTTAAGGGTTTAGCGACATTTTGAAGAGCAGTAGTATTTGGAAGAATTTCTGAAGTGACAAAATGTTTCACGATCCCTGGATTTGATGATCATGTCGTCAGTCTTTTTCTAGTGATCGGGATACTTTTTATCTAGTTATAGTCTGCGAACCCGTTTATAAAGAACTTGAGTATATTAATGGTTATTTTATTTACCAATAAGTTGATATATGGTAGATGGAAATCATCCTTGGTGAGGATTGGTCGATATCTCTATAATCTATATACATTCAAACTTTGTCATTAGTTTTAGGTACGGGCACGATGTTGGCTAGCCATATGGGGTATTTTACTCCTCGGATGAACCTGACGTTAAGTTGTTTCTTTAGTTCCTCCTTAACTATCAATGACCATTTGCGTATGAGTTTATAAAGTATCAATTTGATAGGCTTCGTGTCAGGGCAATTGGTATTTCGTGCATAATGATAGTTGAATCGATTTTGGTCATGTCAGTGTAAGACCATGCAATTACATCTACCAAGTTGGGAAGTACATGGGTGAACTCATTTTTCTCGCTCATTAAAAATGGACCCTATTTATAGTTGTTTAGGGTCTTAGGGAGTGTCCAAATGTATGGTCATTATTTTTAGATCCACAAATTAATCATTATTAGTTGTGAGGTTTAATCCATCATTGGATTCATAGTCATCACATGCAACATACATAGACAAATACTCAAAATCACAATGTATTATTCCATCAAATAGGGGAGGGAAAATATTAATGATAGCAGGAAAGTCTAATATATATATGGATACATTAGGAGAGGGATAAAGGGGTCTCATTTATTAACAAGACATACTCGAATGGACTCTAGATGGTGGGCATTGGTATGCATTTGACAAAGATCCAGTTATTAATTACCAAAAACCCCATGATGTTGGTGTTGAGGTGGGACGAATTCCACTTGGGGACTTTGGGATTAGTCTTAGGATTCTCTCGAACCTTGGCACAGACTTCTGACTAGGGAATTTGTTGTTCTTTGGGTTGGGTTATCTTTTCCTCGGGGGTTTTAATAGTGTTATTAGGTCCATCAAAGGGTGAATGCAGGAGAGGTCATGGGAGAGGTTTTAAAGTAGGTGTTGATGATTTTACTTATTACAATGGTAGTCCCAAAGAGGTTGAGAGATTTTTTCCTGATATTCGATCGAAGGCAATGTCTCAAATAGTGGGATTACTATATCCGATAAGCAGAGGTAAATGTTGATCTCAGGGATGCTCACCAATTGTCCTTTCTCCGTAGCGTTACCGTTTGGAACACAAGCAGTGTATCATTCGTGGAAATGATCGATGGTACCTAAGTCTAAGGATCCTAATATGGCATCTAAGGAGGTGTCATCGATAAATAAAGTGATTAGTCTCCATTTAAGTTCTGACTCGAATTTTTTTTATCTTTCTCTCTGACCCATGGGACGTTGAATTATGTTTAGCAGACTAAATAAATTTTCCCATGATCCACATATAAGCCTTACTCATAGAGGATCTCCATTCTTGGTTATAAGGATTTAGTTTCTTCATCCCATCATGGTTATGGGAGGCTGTGGTAAGGAAAGTCCTCATTATGAAGATGTAAGTGATCGTTTCACCCATGATGGGGGGTTTTGGGATTGGGGGTTTGAGTTTTATGTTAAAGTGTATCTTAGATCTTCTTTTCACATGTGTTTCGTGGTTATGACGGCTTCAAGGGTTACCTAATGATTCCTTATGGGTCTTAATCCTAGTATGCACCCCATTTTATGGATGATCTGACAGTTGTATATTGAATAACTGACTCTTCCTCTATCATATATGTGAGCGGGATGACTTGGAATTCCCTGAGGCATATGTATATGCTATCGTGATGGGTATCCAGAAGTGGGATAGTACTGGTGATGGTGACTGTATCCCAATGATCATCTCTTTGTATTATTATAAATTTCTTGTCAAATGGGAATCTGACAATAATGTGTAGTTATGAGGGTAATTCCTTTATGGGATGTATCCAGGATCTTCCTTATAGGAGGTTGAATTTTTTTGAGACATCGAGTGCTTGAAACTCTGCATTTCATTTGATAGGCCCTACTATGAGTACGAGAGTGATGACACCCAAGACTTATCGATAAGTATTGTTATATGCCATGATGTATGTGGAAGATGGTGTAAACTCAGAGGCAGTGTATCCCGGGATGGTGGTGGTATGAAGGAGGCATACATTAATGGTGGACCCATTTTCTATTAGTACTAAAGGTATAATATTTCTGCTGGTCTTGGTGGTGATATGTAGTGAGAATCGATGGTTTCAAACTTACATGAGGAGGTCCTCATCTTAAAATATGATGTACTGATATATGGTAATGGACCTAATAGTGGTAGACATCTCGGCCTTGGTTAGGTTTTGAGGTGCAAATTCTTGAGACAACAAATGGATAAGGGTGTCTCGGAGTTCTTAGGATGTAGCTTGTAACTCCCAAATAGTGATATTAGCTATAGTCCGATAGAGTTTCTCTTGTATTTTGTTATCAGTTCCTTCAATGGCACATTTTTCTTTATTATCAGGTTTCAGAGGAGTGGATTATCATCCAGATAGGGTGAAGAAGTCAACCTCCTTGTTTTCATAAATTAAGGGTTCTTCCCGTGATTATTATTTTGCTTTCTTAAGGCAAAGTAAGAGGTGTACTAAGGATATAAGCTTAGAAGTAAGCGATGTTGGATCTGGGACCATTACTCTATCCAAATCGAGGATATGAGTCTAATTTAGGTTAATTTATTTTTTTGAGTTTGGGAGAGGGATCGAGATATGGAATCATCCATCCAACATATGTCCATGTCAGAATCTAAGGTAGGGTTTAGGATTGCTACTACCATGGTGAGAACTAGATCACCTTTTGGGTTTGGCATGTCAGATGAAGACTCCATTGACCTAGAGGATATTGACTTGATGTCACCTTACGAGGTGGTCTCTTGCATGTTTTCTTCATCGAAAGAGGTTGCAGAACTTCCAAGATTTATGCCATATACGATATATACGACCTCGTAATAGATGCTCAGTAATAATAGGTATTCCACATATTCAGGTCACTAGGGAGGGATCCCCTTGATAAATCTATCAATATCCATGGCAGTCACTATATACTAAAGACTATTAAATTTCCCTTGCGTATGGTCATAGAGGGATGAGTTAACCATTTTTGTTCATAAGTTGTAGGAATATCTCCGAGCTGAGGGGTGAACGGTGACCTCGATGAGTCATTTCATCTATAATTCTATGGCACCAATGCTGTGGGCGACACCCAGATAAGTGTTTCCAAAGATACAACCTACATTAGTATAGTGATAGGTTCACGATGATATCTCGAGTATGAAGAAGTCGAATGCGAATCATAGGATGAGTTTGTACAGTTCTTTATGGGGGACCAATATGGTTTCGCATATAGTGTCTTTTGAATTGTGAGATAATTTCTAGTGTCTCGGGATCTACTTTGATAGATCTGCATCTAACATCCTATATCTCTATCGACAAATCATCCCATCTGGTGGGTCTGATACATTAGTATATTTTGGCATGGGGTGTCTGATTCCTCTGTCTATGTTGAAGAATTGGAGGGATGGACCGCTAAATAAGAGACTTGTCTATAAACTGTCTATAGTGTAACCTCGAATTTTCATGCGATTGGCCTAGTGTATGTGTTTCTCAAGGAAATCAAGATCTTCTTTGGTATCCCTATATCCAATCCAAAACTTTTAATATGGGATAATGTGAGCCTGAATGGATGTAGGACCTTAGTAATGAATAACTAATCCTTTCTCCGGGGAATGATCCCATTGTGTCATAATTTCCAAATTTTGGGGGTTGAGGAAAAACTCGCCCTCGAGTTTTGGAGATGTTTTTCCCTCAGTGATTAAAAGGCATTCAAATCAATCTGTGATACCTTGTTTTGATAGGTGAGCATAATAGATATGTTTAGTCTCGTGGATCAAGAATTTTGACGTTCCTTTTGGTCCATTGGAGGTGGTGTTTACCCTTGTCGGGCTTTGTCTAGGTTTTGAACCGATTAGTCGAGCAGGGTCAATGCTTCCCTTGACGTCCGTTTGGATCATGTTAGTGTTACCAAGTGGGTGGACTCAAGATTTGGCTCTTGGAGGAGGGGATCAGGGGATCATTTCTCACTGCCTAGTGTATTCAATGTGGAATATTAATTGGGCGGCCATGAACTATTAGCTTTATCGAAACAAGTTCTCTCTCTCTTTTGAAAGACTTATGGGAGGGACATACATTATTGTGATAAGGTTAGCTCTCAGTTGATATTCCCAGGAAGTTTCTCTATGAGCGATGTGGTTCCTTAATCTTTTTTTATTCTTCATACAACAACTGGAAACAATTTTAAAATCTCCACGTAATGTGATCATCAACCCTAAGTTTCTCATTGATCTATATAGGGGGAGATGAGGTAATGAGGTGTTCATATCAAGGTTTCTATCATCTAGTGACTTGTGGATGTGTCACTTCCACCGTTCTCCAAACAACTATCGAAGAATGTATTAGAGGTAGCGGGGGAGTGAGTTTTGCATCTTATATTAGAGTTTGTGAGGGAAAATAGATGTTCTTTTGAAGTCAAACCTCCCCATTTGATTAAATGATCTATTTTCTCCCCATAGGGGTAATAAGACATGTTTTATTCAACAACATGAACTATGTGACTAGGATCAAGTTCGAGCTACATTAGTTAATCTATAGGAAGTATACATCCATGATAAATAATTTCATATGGTCTATGGTGGCGATGATTTTTATTGAGAGTGATGGTGTGCCCAAATGGGTTTCTGATTAGAAGTGTGATTATGTCCTCAATATCAATTTATGGTGAATGTGGATTATCATGGTAGATGGTTCGGTGTTTGGGGTAGGAGTGTTTGATAGGGTGTTAGTGCGTGAGTTGGGATGATATGGAAGGTTTTTTGTATAACATTGGGCTTTGGTGGGATGAGACCCACGACTTCAATGAGGTCTTAAATGGTGTATCTCAATTCCTAACAGTTGTACTTTATGTCATAGGATCCTTGATGGAACTCATATTGGGAGTTATCATACCAATTTTTATTTCAATATGGAGGGAGGTGGCCTAGTTTTGCATGGTTTTAGGAGACCGTATAACTTTAAGGCTTGAATACCCAACTAAGAGGGGATTGTAGATATGTGATGTGTCTTTTTCGGTTCAGACCTCTTTAGGAGGGGGAACGACTAGGTAGTTTTTTGAAGGATACCCTTAATGGCATGGTGAAGTGTTGGCAAAAATATCTAAAGGAGTGTTGGGTGTGGAGTAGGAATCAGTTTGCGAACTGACTACCGTGGTGGTGATATGAGATGCGTAAGGTCTAGGAAAGTTATTTCTAGTGTATAAGTGATTAACTAGTCGACGGGACTCTTCAGTAGACTTGGTTGATTTGATGACCAAGCTCTGTTTGATTTAGAACCTTATTGTGACACCCCACCTAATTAAATACCGGGCGATCACTCCTTTATTAAATCAAAATCAAGGTGAACAGTTGGTTCATTCTTAGCACCACTGTCGTAAAAATAAACTTTTCCAAATTAACACCCTAATTAATTAAGCTAAGTGTCAAAAACCATTTTTAACCTTTCTAACCAAATTGTATTTTTAAAGAAAAACTTATTTATTTAATTGTTAACCACATTTTCAGTAAGTAAGAATCATACAACAATTATCCTGGAACATAATCCAATTACTTTAAACATTCAACATCCAAAATCCCAAGATTTAAAACTAAATGTAAAACATACATGCTGAATAAATCCCAAAGTAACAGTACTATAAATAACTGAAATACAAATGTCCCAACAGAACAGATAAATAGAGGAAAGAGGGACACATGCCCCAATAACTGAGAAACATAGGAGTGGAATCAAGTAAATGAAATCGTCTAAGCAAGTGGCCTGCAACTCCCACCTAAGCTGCAGCACGTTCCTTCCAAGGGATCCTAAGCAAGACGCCCCTGTGGCTGGGCACCTGTAGTACATACATATATATACAAGAGAGAGAGAGAGAGAGAGAGAGAAAGAGAAAAAAAATGGGTCAGAGCCCGATAGTGTATATGATTTAAAAATTGTTTAGCAAGTAATTAAATTGATACAGGCCAATGCAACAACATATTAGTGCGACACTCTCTTGAGAAATTCTCACCTCTCTTCTAATGTGCACACCTATCGCACTAACCCTCCCAGTGGTCTAACTCATCATATACCACGCTATCCTTTCCCAATGGTTTAACTTATCTTAGGTTATTCACAGGATTCAAAATTTAACGATTCAATTGTTTGAAAAGAATATTTCAATTAGTAACCAAAGTTCTCATTTTAACTTTATTAATTAATAAAGTTTTCCAGTGTCATATTATACTTTCTCAAAACAAGTATTTACAATTTGAGTCATCAACCATGTCCTACATATCAAATCACAGTAGGCAGTTCCAGATTTCATAATTTCATATATATATTAACTACTCGTAAGATATATATATCATAACAGCACCCCAAAATAAAACTATGGTGCGGGCATACTCTACTATCCAATCCCCGTATCACTCGTACTAAGGGAATACAAATTCGGAATCACTCTCGAACTGTATTAACACATACTCAAACAATATTGAGGCGAAGCATAGATTCCAAGTCTCTAAGAGGATGGCATATGTCTGCATCTCTTATGACCGTCCGAACTATCACTGCGATAGCCTGCACCAAAGATATCTATTCACAAACAATATGAGGCGAAGCATAGATTCCAAGTCTCTAAGAGGATGGCACATACCCGCGTCTCTTAGGACCGTCCGAACTATCATTCCGATAGCCTGTACTAAGGATATCTATCTTCTAGGGTACGAGTCAATATCCCCCATAAGGCAACACAGGATAAGATCGTCCCAGTGCGGAAACCTCAGGGATAGGAAGTAGCGTGGGTATGTTTTTCACACATAGATAGCATATGCATACACAATCATACAACTATACTAATATTACCATATCAATAATGGGTATATTCTCAATTCCCATAATTATGACATTTATATTTATTTCTCATTATTTAGTTATCACATACAACCATTCACATCTTACTTTAATTTGAGGAACTTTTCCACTTACTACATAACGCTCATGGATTCTATCCTCCCAAGTATAAAATTCAGTAGGTATACACAATTGTCCCAAAGTAACTCTCTTACGTGTCTCTCTCTTTAAATCATAAATTCACCGACCCTTATGTAATTATCCCCAAAATACAATCTTTGCCTGACATCAAGGGTCCCAAAATCTATTCACATGTCCTACTGGTCTTTCCTATCTCCCAAAACATTCTATTAAGGATGCCCAAGAATCATCTCACAATAAATTGAATTTAACTCATTTAAAAAGGAAATAGGAGTCTGCCAGGAGGGGTCGATCGATCGAGGTCTGGGGCTCGATCGATCGAACCTTCGATCGATTGAAGCTTTGGGCTCGATCGATCGATCAAGTAGGTCTGCGAAAACTGAAATTCTGCAGTTACGGGTTTCATCTCCTAACTTCAACAATTTCCATATTTTCTAATCCCAATCATCCCATAATTGATACTACTAACCTTATATCATCATATTAGGTATTTTCAACGTAAAGCATGTGAATTTCAGTCATGTAATCATGGCCAAGACCTATACAATTATCAAGAACCCTAGAAATCTCTAAATCATGGCTCCAATCTGTTTTTCCAGAAATTTCTTCTTATATACATCATAATTTCGTGGGTAAATTCCTCTACATGTCAAGGGTTTCCAGAATTATCATTTAAACCATAACTACATGCGATTCTTATCTCAAATCTTAGGTTTTCTTCCATAAAACTCACCCTAATCATTCCTATACTAATATGAAAGATGCATCAACGAAATAAGCAAGATAAACACTTGCCTGGGATTTTTTTTTGATGTTCTGATTTGCAGATGTTTTTGGTATGGTGGCGTAGCCCGTCGCGCGATCTACGCGTTGGTGGTGGTGGCGGTGCAAACGAATGACTTTTGGGGCCTTGGATTGCCTTGGAAGCTTTCTTCTTCCCTCTCCTATGGCCGTCACTTGTGTTTGAGTTTACTAACCCTAGATGAATAACCTAAATGGATGATATAAGTTTCTGATTTTCGTGGGTTTAATTACCCATAAATGTGAAATGTCCAAAATGCCCTCCCGGGGTACCACTTAGGCCTAAAAACGCCCCGAGATCCAAACTAAACCCCCGGGTACACTTTTCTGACTATCTCGACCCTTTTGGACGCGTTGGCGCACTCAAAATGACCATACGAATGACTTATAAAATATTCACTTTTATTAATCCACATTTAGTCCCGACACGACACAGGCGCGTCCTGACTTAAATTTCCACAATTGTCATTTTATTCACACGTGACATTATTATAAAAATAAATCTCATATATTACTATACTCATCCAGTAATATGCAACAAATAATATATTCCCAATAATTACTAACTCTTGTCACGCTAGTAAATATTTAAAACAACATTCCGGATTAAAATTAAATTAATTTATCTCAATTAAATTTAATAAATCCCATAATTTAAAAGCTAAAAAAAATACGGGGTATTACACTTATGTGGTTGAGAGATTTGAATTCAAGGATCCAATTGAGCCCACGTTTTCTCTCTAATTCCTTATGTTGGTTCTTGATCGTGATCTCGATCTGATCATTTTCTTTAGGGAAGTTGACCATCTGACCGACCTTTTCTCACCATCGGGTGATGAAGGCATCGACTGCCTCTCCTTCCTCTTATTTCACCATCTCTAAGTATTTATGAGTGACATCAAGTTCTTCATTGTATTCATAATACTTAAAGAAAGGACTACATACATCATCCCAATTTTTGGTGGTTCCTTCACGCTTCAGACCCATATACTTAGTGAGTTCCCCTCCGAACAGAGTGGAGGAGAACATCCTTTATAGTATTATTAGGTCTATATTCCATACTTACATATATATATATATATATATATAGAGAGAGAGAGAGAGCCTAATCCCTTTTATATCTTAAATATAAACATTTTGAATTCATTCGGTAGTCAGGCCTGAGGATAGAGAGTCTTCTTCTTTATATTGGTTAACTCGTCAGTGGCCTATATTTTACTGTTGGCTTCTTAAGGAATATGTAAGTTAGTCCAGACCTGGGTTATCTCATAGTTTGACTGATGATGATGAGGATCAATCTCATCAATTGGTGGAGGATCTACTGATTCATCTAATGAGGGCTATAAACAGTCTAGTTGATGGCACTTGGGGTATTCATGACATGATTATAAATAACCATGGAGGGAAATAGAACCTATAAGTGTAGGGATCCAACATTAACGGGGGGAGATAGGGGATCATATGATTTAGTAGGTATTATTTCAAAATGTTCCACCTTCATAAGGCAGTCGAATATCAACCAAATAAAATTATGCTGACAGGGAGTCAAAGGTAACCCCATAATGGATTATGATGGTCCACTTTCACCATATAACAAGTGGTTCACTTGGATACAAAATGTGACACATCTCTCTTCATATCAGCCCACAAATACTGCCTATCTTAGTACATTTTATCCCCGCCAGGATGTACCACAAACTGTGAACCATGATTCTACAACAAAAATTCCCATATTAATACCTCATTAGAGGGTACCACTAATCTACCCTTACACATCAACCCACCATTATATCCCACTAAAAATAAAGTCACACTATGAGAAAGGAGTTCCATCACATTTTCCTTGCATAATTTCGAGATTGCATTCTAACCACTAGTACCACAATATTTGGATTTTCCATGAGTTTTCGCATTATATATATGATCAACTCACCAATCATATCCACGAAACCCCACCCTAATAACTAAAGGGCTGATAATTTACCACTAGGTTGTCAACTCAATGCATGTGTTACTACATTATCCTTCCACTAGTGGCACTGGATCTTGAACGGACAATACTTTATCAACTTAAGTCATTTTCGCTACCTTATATTAAAATCTTTTTGTGTGAATAAATATTGTATTCTCTAGTGATCGCTGAAGAGTCTAAATTTGTTGCCTCAAAGGTAATGCCTCCATTAATGTAATAGAAACATAATAGATGTCAACTCCAAGTCAAGACTAGAATAATGAACCTCATATGGTATCAAATTCTGAGAGGTATGTGAAATCTTCATGTCCCCTTACATTAACACCTCGTCCAATCCCTATAGATAAGCATCGCTATAAACTAAATACTTGACTCCACTCCTAGATAAGGTAAGAACTGGTGTTGAGGTTAATTTATTCTTAAGAGTCGAATTCTTTCTAAAACTTATCACTTCAAATGAATGAAACACCTTTTTTTTCAATTAGTCATCAAATTTTCTATCTTTGATGAACCCTAGATGAATATCCTATAACAATCGACCAATCCTAGAGAGCTTCCAACCTTAGTAAGTGTCATGGGTGTCCCTAATCCAACACGATTGACATCTCGTTGGGATCCACAAATAGTCCCTTCTCGTAAACAACATTCCTAAAAAAATGTGACTTCCCTATTTTAAAATTTGTAATTCGATAATTATGCATAAAGCTTTTGCCCCCTCAATGTCTACAATGCAATCCGTAAATATCGGGCATACTCTTTCTCTGATCGTGAGTAAATTATGATATCATTAATAAATACTATAATGAACTTGTTCCAATACGGTCGGAGCACCCTATTTATTAAATATATGAATATTATTGGGCCATTAGTCAAACCAAATGACATAATCATGAACTCGTAAGACCCATAATGAGTCAAGAATGTTGCCTTAGGTATATTATCCTCTCGTACCATCAGCTGATGATAACTAGATTGTAAATCAATATTCAAAAAGAAAGATTCTCCCTCCAACGTATCAAATAGATCATTTATCCTTGATATCTTCTATTTATTATTCACCATCACCTTATTCAACTCACGATAATCAATAAATAACCTCAAGGAACCTTCCATATTCTTTAAGAACAAAACTGGTCTACCTAAGCTAAAGTGCTATGATGGATAAAACCTTGCTATAACAACTTCTCAATCTAATCTCTATGCTATTTCATCTCTATAGGGACCATGTGGTACGGTGCTCAAGCTACCGGCTTCGTTCCTCGCGTCAAATCTTTTACAAATTCAATCTCTCTGCTAGCCGATAAACCCAGAATCTCATCGAAAAAATCTAAAGAATTTCTGAACTACTAGGATCATATCTAAAGAGACATTAGAACCTCTTAGATCTCCTTATTACTAAAATAAAAGTGGGTAGTAGAGCCACCCGGGACCTAAGCATAGTAGCTAAATACATACCCTGAGGCCAGTATAGAAAAAATAATAGATCTAATCACATAACTAAAATAAGCCCAATGGTTACACAACAAGTCCACCCCAAATATATCATCATATGTACGGGTAAAAAATATTTTTTTTTGCAAATCATTGCCTCCCAATATCAATACCTATATACAAGACTTGGTAATACAAGTGGATATACCTGGTGAAGTAGCTATAGATAATACTCTAGTACTCAGAGTCAGACTCATCCCCAGAATACCCGTTAAATGTCGCGCAACAAAAGAATGTTTGGCCTCTATGTTGAACAAAACTCTACCTAAAGATCCAGGTGTATGAAATGTACCATCATCTGCCTTATTAAGTGTTGGATTCTCTTAAGGTCACATCTAATATACCCTACCATACTATAACGGAGGCAAATATGTTAAGGCTGATGGTGTTGGAAGTGTCACTGGTGCTTTCTAGTTTAAGGCAGGGAGAGCTGCAAAATGTTGTTGCCTCTATTGTTATGGTTAATTTGGCCTAAATCCCTATTGTCCCTGGCCCTACCTATACGATCTCCATTGTCCTGATTTCCCACCCCCCTAGTCGGGCAGTCTTTCTACATGTGTCTAGTGTAACCACACCTAAAGCAAATTCTTAAAAATAGCCCCTGGGTAATGTTTGGGATAACAACTTGGGGTTGACATTTAAAATGAGAATTTTTTTTAGCCCTAAAGTTATTTGATTAATCATGCATTGAAAAGAAAATAAATAACTAGAATTAAATATTAAACCTAGGTTTCAAGAATACAATACTTTTTGGATCCAATTGCAAGACGATTTGGATAAAAGGATGTATTGATGATTAAGCATTGCCTTATTTTGGATCTCTAAAATATTACTTAACCTTCTCTAAATATTTCATCTTCTGGTGTATGATCCTACCCAAATCTAGATAGGTGTGTGAGCACATTTTGAGATGAAAACTTTTTATTCTGATTGAGATATGGTGTTCTCTCTGTAGGCCTCTTCATAAAACATGAATCATGCTTTCTCTCACCCCTCTCGAACCCTAATCCTAAATCATAATCCTTAATATTCGTTCCCACACCTTTATATACAAGTATGTTAAATTAGATTTCTTGAGAGTCCGGGCGTAACTAAATTAACTTTTAAATAAATACTTAGAAATCCTAAATTAAAATTACCATAATTTATTTCCTTCATTTAAATTAAAATTAACCCCTACAAATAATTAAGAATGCATTCCAATTTAGTTATCTCAGAAATCAATCGGATATAATTAATTTTTATTTGCATAGTTGATTATGGTACATAATATGATTTCTTACGTTACGTGTCGTATACCCTCTTAATTAAATCAATTTACTGTTAATTTTTTTTAACCAACATCTAATTAATTCCTTGATTCTCATGCTTAACTTATTTCATAGTCCACAAAGAATGTAAAATAATCCAATGACCAGGTTTTACTACTGGAAAACAAACATCCAATCTATTAAGTGTGTATCACAATCCATGGTAACCATTGGACGTGGATTCCTCTAAATAAGATCAGACATACTTATACAACTGTCACCCAATGAGTGGGGTTCATTTGACCCGATGTAAATAATATTTCATCCATAGCAATCAAAGTGATATTTGCCCAAGCATTCTGTGAGGATAAATTTCCAATAGAGTCAATTTTTATATATTCGCTTAATTTCGGGGAAAATATTTTGAGTCATAGGTAGGGTTTTGTGTTGTTAACCTTTCAAAACTATGACGTGCTTGATTTAAGACGTGGTGGAAAAGCATCAGAGATTACATATTATGCCATGTTTTGTGCCACATTTTATGTTCATGTTTTTAAGGATCTTTCAGGTATGAATGCATACGAATTTTGATCCTTGGAATTTTTCATTTGGATGTTTTATTTTTTATAAAATTGTTAAGGCTCTTTTTGTAAAACAATTTTTTAAAAGTAATTCGAATGACATTTGAGTTTCATTATAACGAGAATGGTAGTTTCACTCAAACCAACTTCAAATGAACATCAAACGTTTTTTTATATGTTCTTATAACCTAATTCGTTTTATGCTCATTCGAGCGACATTTCATGTTCGTTCGAATTGGGTTTCACTTGGTTCGAACAAGATTGCAGTTTCGTTCATAAGAAGTCATATATTTGTTCAAATGAACTTCCTAAAAAATTGTGATGCCTCGAAAATTGTGTTTTCTTTCTAAAGGGTATCAGACATCAATTTTTGTAGGGACTTTTGACGAAATTTGTTTTCCAATTCATATCCAAAATCTCTCCAACCCTAGTTTCACCCAAAGACTTTAAGATCCAAATTCCGTCTTTATACATGCTTTGAGATCTTGTTTTGTGGGTACCAAGAAGGTTTTATTCTTCCTTGTTGATTACGTTTCGTATCATGGATTCTATGTTTGTTGTTTACAAATGGTTGATTACATGAATGTAGTGTTATGGTGAAGAAGCGGTGTGTCCCTATTCCGTATCCGTAGAAGGTTATTGAGACTATTTGGTGGATAATGAGGCTTGTGTGGACTCACACATTGTGGTAGCTTGCATGGTGGATTCTTATGGTTCACTATGGAGGAGAGTAAAAAACTGAACAGCGTCAAGGCTTGTGAGGGCATCGAGTCTGTGTTATAAATCAACTGTCTATCTTTTACAAAACCTCTGAGGTTTTTTCCATTGTGAGTTTTCCTTGTACATCGGTGTGTTGTGTTTCATTTATAATTTTATATGTTATCACCTAGATGCATGTTTTGGGTTAAGATAAAATTTGGTAAATAGTTTTATCACAACAATTTGGTTTAAAATTGGTGTAAAGTTTATAGTGGGTCAATTCTGTTTAAGTTAAACATTTAATTTGAAAAAAATTAAAATTCAACTTTGTTTTTTAGACCATCTCTCCGTATTTTCTTTCAAGGACTTCAAATTGGTATCAGAGCAAGAACACTTAGTTTTAAGTTAGACACATGTTAAGGAATGAATTTTGGTGGTTTTTATTCAGAGGGTCATTCAGTTTCTGGGGCACTGATGTTTTATTTGTCTAATTATGCAAATTGAAGAATTTGTATGAAATCGGAACTTAAGGTGATAGATAGGCGGGTTTGGTAAGCGCTACTTAGTGGGTGGTCTCCACCCACAATCTTATTTGGTGAGTTTAGGATTCCTAAATCTGTAGAATCATGGGGTGAGGATGAGCATAGGTTAGAAAATTATAATTCCCGGGGCTTAAATGCTCTATTTTGTTCAGTCACACTGTGGAGTTTTGTTGTATTATGACATGTGAAATGTCTAAAGAGGCTTGGGAAATACTCCAACTCATCCATGAAGGTAATAGTGTTGTTAAGGCTTCCAATCTCCAAAACCTCACCACTTAGTTTGAAACCATTAAGATGGAGGAGAGTTAAACCTTCGATGAGTTCTACGCTAGATTGTCTGATATTATGAAATCATCTTTTAACTTGGAAGAGAGAATACTCAAAAAGTGAGTAATCAAGAAAAACTTAAGGTTTTTCTTGGAAGATTTAATTCAAAAGTGATGGTTTTGAATTCCTTGGGTATTCTCAACTCTACAGCATTACTTTGAAAGCCCTAAAGGAGGCAACACTTGTTTCGAATGATAAGTATGACATCGATTCCGATGATATGGCCATTTTGCTGAGAATTTTACAAAATTTCTCAAATTTAAAAAATAATTGAAAGATGCGAAGAAGTTTGAGAAAAATAAGTATAACAAGGCCGATCAATTCCCTAAAAATCGTAATGATAATTATAAGAGGGATGAGTCAGATAAATGCTTTGTTTTTTAGGGTTATGGACATAGGATAGTTATGTGTCCTACTAAACTAAGGAAGGAAGGTGAGAAATTAAAGGTGAAGAGCGTGGAGAAGAGACATTGGGAGACTCGAGTTAGGTCAAATTTAATTTGGAATCTAGGTCGAAAAAGTTGGGTAAAATGTTAGGAACCGTCCAAATCAATGATTTGACAAATGTAGGATTGGCTTCAATGATCAAAATGCTTCAGCTACTATATCCAAGGCCATATTTTTGAGAGAATCAAATCTTGCTAGGAACTTTGGAAAAGGTCAACTCTTAGGTAACACCCCTCGTCCTGTGTACACATGCACACATTGCGGTAAGAAGGGTCGCCTTAAATATTTTTGCTTTGATCTTAGAAATCATCCTAAAAAGTCTAAGTCTAGAGTCATCAAGGTTCCCTAAATACAATAGCGTCACATTACACGAATATGGGTTAGGGGATCCAATTTGGAGGCTTTTTATGATAGACTTGTGGATTCTCGTTTACTTGCACATGATACTTCCCATGCTATATATGATGGTTGATCGTGTTTGCATGTTTGCCCACACTAATGTTTGTAATTCATGTTATCTATGTTTTCTAGTTGTATGAGGTTTGAGTCTTCTGTATCTATTTTTTCATTTCTTGGTTCTTATTGAGAAAATTACAAAAAGATTTTTATTTGTCTTCTGAGTGGTTTTTATTGGTATAATTTTGAAAAATGTTTAAAAACTCAAAAAGATTTTTAGTTTATGAGTTATTTAATTTTACATATATTGTCTGAAATATTGGTGTCCATGGATCCATTTCATTCCATGTTTCCACTTGGCTAGGACATTTGAATATGATTTTCAATGCTTAGATTGTTCTTAATACTGCTTAGATGAAATTGTTCGATTTTGATTTTATTAATGGATACACACATGCACGATCTCTTTTGGATGTTAACTACATGCGCTATATTTAAGCTAAGTAAGATGTTCTTCCATCAATCTTGCCAGCTACATATCGGTTGACTATGAAGGATTTGTGTATGTAAGAACCGTTTCCCATGAGAATGTTAATTTTTATTGAAAATATGAGGGTGCATGGGAAAGGGCTATAAAAGGAGAAAGTCTCCTTTGTAAGAAAGCCACCGTTGGAAAGAGCCTAAAAAATAAGAGGAAAAAAGAAAATAATAAAGGTCAACAAGTTTATTTGTTTGATTTTCAAATATGGTATCTTCCAAAGAATTGAGTAAAAAATATGATACATGTTTATCTTTTGAGGGTGTTACAGTTGAAAATAAACAGATTTGCACAATAAATCCTAGTTATGCTTATCATGTCACGAAGCTATTGACTTGTAGACTCATCAAAATTCTAGGCATGCGTGAAATATGCTTGTTTGTTAATTGAGTTCACTTTATCTGTCATTTGAGGCTAGAACTCCTTGAACATTTTTTAGTGATTGGATCACAATTCATTAGTATCTAGTTCACACCCATTCATTTCAGCCCACATGTTTAGACACATCGATATTATTCTAGTGTGTAATGATTATATATTTTGTGTCAGTTTTGTTGTTATTTATACCTATATATCTGTGCCTAAGTGTCATTGGTATAGTTTTCATATATATATATATATATATATGGTATCGTTTTGTTTTGAGTCTTTGCATTTGCATTTAATACATGTTTTTTCATATTTCTTTGGATCAAATTGGCATGCTGTATGATCATATTGCTATCGCTTATTAATTGTTTGCATTGATATCTCATGCTTCAATGTGTATTCAAGTAGGTATCATATTTGTATCGATATTGATATTAGTTGATCATTATTCGGATTACTTATGCTTATGCTTGTGTTGCCATATTGTGTTTGTTGAACTTTTCTCTTTTGCATGATAATATTCATTTTTCATCATATGTTCTCACATTTAGGGGGACAAATGGGTTATGCGGGAGAATTTGTTTAATATGCATCCCGTCTTTGTTTATTCCAGAATAAAAAGGCGGAGAAATGGTATCTTTCACTTTAGTATTAAGAGATCTTTATCTTAATGGGAGATGTCCTACCTAGGAAGGAATCGTTAGACATAGGGAGAGTTTTTGTAGATATATATTGTTTATATATTCTCTTTGCATTTGAAGGTGTGTTTAAGTGTACAGGTTAATAACATAAGGAAAAGTTTACAAGTATGCAAAGTTACTCAACGTATGTGTTTGTCGAGCATCTGTACATTATCTTTTTAGGGGGAGTGAGTCTTTTTTGGGGTGATTGAGTCTTTTGACAACTCATAGATGTTTTGTTTTTATTTTTATCTCGGAATATACAAAGGGGGAGATTTGTAAGGACAAATTTCCAATTGAGTCAATTTTTATTTATTTTCTTAATTTTGGACAAAATATTTTAAGTCATAGGTTAGGCTTTGTGTTGTTGACCTTTCAAGCCTATGACATGTTTAATTGAAGAAGTAATGACAAAGCTTCATCTATTATATATAGTGCCATATTTCATGACATGTTTTGTCTTCGTGTTTTCTAGGATCTCTCAAGTATGAATGCGAATGAATTTTGATCTTTGGAATTTATTACTTTAGGTCTTTTGTCTTTACAAAATTATTTGCAGCTATTTTTTTAAAAAGAAAAATATGTTTTGTTTTAAACTCATTCGAACAACATTTGAGTTTCATTCAAATGAGAATGGCAATATGTTCAAGGGAACTTGAAATAAACATCAAACGAGTTTTATCTATTTACAGAACCTAATTCGTTTAAAACTTGTTCGAACGAGATTAGTTGTTTATTCAAATGAGGTTTGACTTGGTTAGAATGAGATTGAAGTTTCATTCGAACGGTGTCTTATTTTCATTCAGACGAACTTCCTCCAAAATCGTGCCGCATCAAAAATCATTTTTTCTATATAAAGGGTATCAAGCACGACTTTTCATATGGATTTTTGGCGAAATTCGTTTTCCAATTCATATCCAAAAGCTCTAAGCCCTAGTTTCACCTAAAGAGTTTAAAATTAAAGTTTCATATTTCTACATGATTTGAGATCTTGTTTTGTGAGCACTAAGAAGTTTTTACCCATCCTTATTGTGTATGTTTCATACGGTTGATTCTGTGTTTGTTATTTACACATGGTGGACTCCCTGTTTGTGATGTTATGGTGAAGAAGATATGCACCCATGTTTCGTATTCGTAGAAGGTTATTTTGCTTGTTTGGAAGATACCAAGGTGTGTGGGCACTCACACATTGTGGCAGCTTGTGTGGGTGGATTCCATTGAAGAGTGTTAAGTCTTGCAAGTCCATTGAGTCTGTGTTATAAGTGAACTGTCTCTTTTTATAAAACCCCATCATTGTGATTTGCATGGCTGGGCCATCCGAGGTTAATTTCGTTATGGATTTCCCTCATACATTAGCGTGTTGTGTTTGATTTATTTATTTTATCTTCTATCACCTAAATGCATGTTTTAGGTTAAGATGAAATTTGGTAAATCACTTTATCACATCAATTTGGTTTAAAACTGGTGCTAAGTTTTTCTTGGGTAAATTCTGTTTAAGTTAAAATTTAATTTAAAAAAAATAAAAATTGACCTTTGTTACTTAGACCATATTTCCATACTTCCTTTTAAGAACTTCACATTGTAATCCACATTATTCTTGGGATTAGAAATATATGCGCCCTTTGAAAATTGTGTGAAATTGATTAAGTCTAAACAAGATAACCCTTAGACTCAAATATCATGGGTGGCCCTGTTCAATACATTCCTCGAATGTACAAATCACAGTCCACTGTCAAACTATCGAACAAGTTCTCGAACC
The DNA here is from genome assembly GCA_949130495.1 of Sambucus nigra. Classification (NCBI taxonomy): domain Eukaryota; kingdom Viridiplantae; phylum Streptophyta; class Magnoliopsida; order Dipsacales; family Adoxaceae; genus Sambucus; species Sambucus nigra. The sequence goes on along the minus strand of OX422217.1, from coordinate 327,424,463 downwards.
ATCAAATAGGTTCCCGTAGTTTAAGATAAACTACTGGGAATTAATTGCATTTGATCTAATAGGATGTCAACTTCCTATTTATGTTGTGAACGTTTCAATATTTCTAGTTATGGAATTTCAATCTCCCATTGATTAACCCGAAGCCGACTTTACTATATTTCCACTGAAATTTATTGGCCAACATGTCTATGATATATTTAAATCAAATATAAGATATTTTCATAACCATGATTCTTATTTCAAAATCAACTGACAAACCATTACTCAAACGTAAACGTCATACATAGTTATAATAATAAAACCCTTACGTGTAATCTCCCCTCTCTCATATGCTACTACCCCTAGCCAATCCATCGAGGCCTTTACTGACTGGGATATAATCTCTTCCACGACCCTTTTCCTTATTGTCCCTGAGATCCCTTCTGGTATCCACTGAATCCTCCACATTCCTTGGTCCCACTTTCTTGTTGCATTTTCTTAAACTTATTCTTATGCTCCGTGTGATTATGGTAGAGCGCAAGTACAATATCCATTATTTGTGTGTATGCAGTATCCTTGGGTTCACTCTCAAAGTCTATAGTGAAAGGTAAATAAGACCATTAAAAAACATTAAGTCATCTTCTTCTTCTTCATGTTAACCTCTTCAGGAGAAAAAAGTCATAAATTCATGAATTTTTTCTCATAATTTGTGACCGTATGGGTCCCCTACTGTATTAGAAGAAACTCTATTTTCTTCTACGACCGGATAGACTCGAGAAATTATACCATTGAACCTCATCATAAAATATGTACATATGAATTGAACTCTTTATGCTGATGTAATCACACTCTTCCACCACTATAGAGCATATCTGATCAAACAGAAAGTTGCAACAAATTGCTTGTGCACACCAAGAGCGTTAAGTGATTCCTAATATCCCGATGACACTACAATTACCCCAAAGGGTTGGTAGAACTAGAGTGCAACATGAATATCCTCAATATAACATAAAGGTAGAATTAAAGTAATCTCCACCAGTAACTATAATATATGAAATGATAAGGTTTGACATAATAATAATAATAATAATAATAATAATAATAATAATAATAATAATAATAATAATAATAATAATAATAATAATAATAATAATAATAATAATAATAATAATAATAATAATAATAATAATAATAATCCAAAACAATATCGAATTAATACATGGTAAAACTAAATTCTCCAAAACCTCCAACATAAACATAAATTGAGTACAATATCTAATGAGGTAAAAAATGAACCTCATATCACTGAAAATAATAAAATAAAAAGTTAGAGTCCAACACCTACATCTCTGATTTGTGGTGACTCGGATGATGACTCGGTGCTCATGTGAGAGGAAGAGAAGTTTGACTTGCCACTGGAGCACCTATAAATAATGCGAATAGTCAGTCCCACCATAAAATAAAAATCTACGCAATACAAATACCAAACATGCCAGTTATGTATATAAATAGTAAATACACAGTCTTCTATTAACCGTATAATAACTCTCCACACCATTACCAGTGTTATTTTCATTATGAACTTTTATAAAGTCGTTTAAAAGCCTACGAGTTCCAATCAATTAAGAGACCATTAGCATAGCCAATAATCCATTATAATATCGTCAGCCCCAACTAATTATAGGGTTACTAGTACACCAAATCATAAACCAATACTTTCCCTAACTAACTAATCGGGTCAATAATAACCCAAATAACCCATGACTAGCCCCCAACTAACTTTAGGGTCACTAGCAGGAAAGTCCATTTTATCGGGCACATACTAAATAACCTACAACTAGAACTCAACTAACTCACGAGGTCACTAGTGAAGTTGTCCACCATTTTATCGAGAATAGACAGAACAATAACACAGTAACTCCACCTCTATCCATAATAATATCCAAACAATCATAAAACCATGACTCCATACGGAGACATGCCTAAACCTAATCCATTCCCGACCCTCTTTATCCTATTAGCTTAATGGGATAATTATTACATTTATGGAATCCAACATATTTACATATAAGAATTTGTCACTTTATCTATAGCATTACAATGTTTCCAAGGGATAAATATTACCCACATTACATTTGGGAAGCTAAGTACAATACTCCATATTCAATTTTAACATTTCGGGCAGCTACTAGTTCATGTAAGGGACGAACAATATATGAACACTAACACAAGCAACATAACTCAAATATCATATTTGAGTTAATTTCCTAATCCAGTTTGATATAATAACAACTTTCAAAAATGTCATTCTAATCCAACTCTAATATAATTAAATTCTCATAAATAATTCCCATTAGAATTTACCCAATATATATGAGGGGTTAATCTTAATATTGTTAAACTACGAGTATAAGATAAATAATTTTTTTAACATGGTTTTTGATTTGTTCATAAGTCAAATTTCAATGATAAGAAATACTAACATGGTATTACTCTGAGTTACATGAAATTCCTAAAATATGTCTAATTTATAATCACAATAAATCTTTCCAATGTAAGACTAGGCTGAATTAATACCAAAATCATAATTGATTAAAATCACAAGTTGAATTAATAATTTATGTAGTACACGCGAAATTGGTGTAATAAACATTACACAAGAATTCTTGATTTAAATTAAATATATAATAGACATTTCAACCTAATTATCTTTAATGGATTTTAAAAATTAAATTAATGTTTAGGTAGAAATTACTACTTATATATATGAAAGGGGAGGGGTAAATTATATATTGACTAAAAATGAATTTGATTACGTGTAGAGTTGATGATTATCCTTGCTTGAATTGTGTTTGAATGCCTCTTTGTCTTCCTAATTCTTCTTTCTTGATGTCAGAGAAAGTTTTATAATTTCTCATCATCTATTTTAGTTTGGCATATTTTGTTATATCTTCATTATCATGTGCATTCTCAAGATATTCAAGTGAAAACAACTTAGTGACCTGTGACACCCTGCCTAATTAAATACCAGGCGATCAATCCTTTATTAAATTAAAATCAAAGTGAACAGTTGGTTCATTCTTAGCATCACTGTCGCAAAATAAAATTTCCCAATTTAAACACCCTAAATAATTAAGCTAAGTGTCAAAACAATTTAAAACTTTATTTCCATTTTTATTAAATTCCAATTTGAAAACTTTTTAAATAACCAACAGTTTAAGAATCACATAAGTGCTACGGATAGCAATCAACACAAAAGAATTAATCCATCGAGATTAACCAAACAAACTTTAAACTACAAATGAAATCATCCTGACAAGAGTTAATACTCAAAGAGAACCGAATACTTAAAATAAATGAACATACATCTATGAGAAATCTATACTGAATGGGAAAATGGGCGACACATGCCCTAACTATGAAGAACTATTGTTAACGCAAAAATTCTCCATCTACGAGGACCAATCAGAAAAGGACACATGTCATCCTACGTGGAAATATTCGACATCCGAGGAGAGTTGGTTGGCACCCGAGGAGTATTAGTCGGCACCCGAGGGGAGTTGGTCAGTACTCGAGGAAAATTAGTTGGCACCGGAGGAGTATTAGTCGGCACCCGAGGAGAGTTGGTCGGCATACCAACCAGGAAGATCAAAGGATCACTATGCATTTAATGTTCATTAATGAATATGGCAGCACATTTAATGAGCCTTAATGTACATTTATACTGTATTAATAGATGACAACACATAACATACCAAGCAATTCAACAATTAGATTCGTTGAATGTAGACATAAATGTCTACATACAATGAATCTCTTTATCTCCCATCACTATAAATGCATGTTTCCCCTTAGCCAAAAGGGAAGAGATCCGGGGGAACCTAGAAACCCCATACACAAGATACACATCCTTTCTCTCTCTACACCCTATGGTGCTATTGTAAACCCCTGGCAATAAAATAACAGTGAACATAGGCTTCTTTCTTATAGCCGAACCACTTTAAAAATCTTTGTCTTTCATGTTCTTGATTGGATTGCTTTTATCTATTTATCTGTGATCATAAAAATGGGATTCGGTCCAGTTTTTTGCATCAACAGATTGGCGCCGTCTGTGGGAACGTGTTACAAGCATTGTTCTTCATCAAAAGCTAAGTTTTTATTTTATCTACGTATAATCAATTATACATACATCTGTTGATTCAATTATGATTTTTATGTTTATATACATAAATTAATTGTCCAATTTTTATCTGCAAAATATTGCATATCATGATTTTAAAATCATAATTGTTAGATTAATTCTTATTTAGAAATTTGAAGAATAATAGATTTCATAAATCATAACTTTTTGCTTGATTCTCAAGTTTCAATTTTATATCAAGGAATAAATATTTTAAATGATTACATATACCAATATATACGACGATGATAAGATTTGATAATTTTCATTGTTGATTTTGAAATAATTTTTGAAAGATCTTTGATGACTATTCAAATTCCCATTATATTTTTAATCAGAGAATGGGAAAAGGTTAAAGACAATAAAAAGTTTTCTCATGGAAATCATGACCCATATCTACTTTCTCTCTCTTCAAGTTTGAGTCTCTTTGCATTCATTTTTATGAGCTATCTACTTAAGTTGGTTCGCACGCCATCCAGGTCAATAAAGTCTCATTGATTGATTTTTTATATAAATTTGGTAATAACTTCGATCATTCAGCATATTTTTATCTCTCCAAATAGGGAATATGAAGGGAGCAATATAAAAAATGATTTTCTCTCACCTGAAAAACCATTACCCACCTCTTGTAAAAAATAAAAAAATAAATAACAATCATGATCGTATCAAGACTCTGGGCACAAATTTGATATATTGGCCCCTCGTTCATCACACCACAGGGTTTCTTTATCGGAATCACACGATGTAGTGGATTAGATAATTATTCATTTAATTAACATTCTTAATTCTTAGATTTTACATCGAATGTTATTTTTCTTATCTAAGGATTCGAGATATTCTGGTCAGCCATCCATATTGTTGGTCGGCATCATCTTGGGCCATCTTTTATTAAACGGAAGCTTAACCATACCATTTTTATTTGTCGAAGATAAGATGTGAAGATCCATCAGCAACATTGAAATAATTTTATCCAACTACGAGGTATCTTATTGTTGGTCGGAGACTCATATTGTAGCTCGGTGGAACCAATTGCAGGTCGACGATCATCTACTTCTTGATTGGCGACATCTCAGCCTTGTTCGGAGGGTTCAATTTACTGGTCAGCAACTATCCAACCATCCAACTCTTGGTTGGCGACATCTGATATTGTTCGGTGACCATCTAATAGCTGGTCTGCAATATCAATGCACCATTTTTGTTGATCGGCGAAATCGCTCTGCTGGTCGGGGACCATTTGCTTCTTGGTCGGCACTATATATTCTACAACTTGAGATATCCTTAAATGTTGGTCGGCAACATCCATGCCGTTTGTCTGCAGCAGTAGAATATTGGGGTATTAAAAAATGCGAAGCACCCCAGATATTTCTTTAAACACGAGTTCAGCTCAGGGACAAACAGGGGCTTAAGTCTTTTTTAACTTGTGATCACCCCAAAAATATTTTTAAAACCAAGTGATAAATAATTTTCAAACAACAACTTATACCTGATTAGTTGTTGGAGATTAAATAACTTTACAAAAAACTCTACGTCTTATTTATGATGCATATATGATAAAAAATTGTCCATCTCACACACATTTGGCATAAAAATATTATTTCATATTTTGAAATTTTTATTATTTTATGCTGATACACATCACATATTGTTTGGCTGAATAATTATTCTCAAGATAATAATTATTTTCTCTAGTCTCGACAGGTGCTCGGGAAGCTTATTAAAATTTCATAGGGACGAGATTCAACCCCGATGAAAGCTCTCGTAAACCTCTGGAAAAGTAGTATTGCTCGACATCAGGCAATTGTGCCTCGACATATCACCCAACATATATTATTTCATTTTTTGAAATTAATATTTTTATTTCTCAAGCATATACATATCATATATTGATTGGATGAGTAAATTATTCTCACGATTAATCAATTCAGCCCTCACAAATGGTAGAGCAAGATATTAATTTTTACAGGTACAAGACTCAACGCCGACGAATGCTCGGAAACAATCTGGAAACTATTATCATTGCTCAGCATTATGAAATTTCACCTCAGCAAGGAACTATATATTTTATTATTGCTTTGATTTGTGCTCAAGCACGAATTATTCTATATATCCGTTCAGATTCATATTCTATATTCATCTCTTCATGGAGCTCGACGAAATACTTATTATCATATTCAGCTCTGAGGAAAAGCTACAACAGTTATTATATTTCACCCCCAACGGATAGTTGGTCGGGGCAATTCTTATTTATATTCAGGCTCAGATATTGGCTCAAGCACAAATTATTCTATATATCCCTTGGGATTCATATTCTATATTCATCTCAACATGGAACTCGACGAGATACTTATTATCATATTCAGCTCCGAGGAGAACTATAACATTTATTATATGTCACCCCCAACGGATAGTTGGTCGGGGTAATTCTTATTTATATGCAGGCCCAAAAAAGTTCTCGACCATATTCTTATGTTCTGGAAAATATTATTCTTATTCGGCATTATGCAATTGTGCCTCGAGAAGATACTTATTCATCTTTAAGGAGAAATACAAAATTCGTTGTATTTCACCCCCAACGGATAGTTGGTCGGATAATTCTTATTTATATTCAGGCCTGACAACATTCTCGTCCATATTCTTATGTTCTGGAAGATCTTATTCTTGTTCGGCATTATATAATTCTACCTCGACAGATCAACGAGGAATTTTATTATTTTTAATTATTCTTTATATATATTTGGATGCATATTCTATTCTTATTTCAGCAAGGAGGTCTCCAACATTTATATTATCTTATTCCCAAAAATTTGTTGGTCAGCTCCAAGGAGGTCTCCAATATTTATATTATCTTATTCCCAACAATCTGTTGGTCAGCTCCAAGGATGTCTCCAGCATATATTATCTTATTCCCAACAATCTGTTGGTCAGCTCCAAGGATGTCTCCAGCATTTATTGTATCTTATTCCCAACAATCCGTTGGTCAGCTCCGAGGAAGTCTCTATCATTTATTATCAAAAATGTATTCCTAAAAATGCCGACTTATGTTGGTTAGGAAGTAAATGTATTCCTACGGGAAGTAAAACTATGTATTCCTAAAAATGCCAACTTATGTTGGTTAGGAAGTAAATGTATTCCTATGGGAAGTAAAACTATGTATTCCTAAAAATGCCAACTTATCTTGGTTAGGAAGTAAATGTATTCCTACGGGAAGTAAAACTATTCCTAAAAATGCCAACTTATGTTGGTTAGGAAATGTATTCCTAAAAATGCCAACTTATGTTGGTTAGGAAGTAAATGTATTCTTACGGGAAGTAAAATAATGTATTCCTAAAAATGCCAACTTATGTTGGTTAGGAAGTAAATGTATTCCTACGGGAAGTAAAACTATATATTCCTAAAAATGCCAACTTATGTTGGTTAGGAAGTAAATCTATTCCCAAAAATGTCAACTCAGGTTGGTCGAAAATAAGAAGCTGTCAACTACAGTTGGTCGGAAACATTTTATGAGTATGTGAAAGCGATCAAGAAAAAAGCATTCAAAGTTCACATTCCACACTTGGGGGCTTCTATTACAGATATATTTATTCATTCAGTGGCACATTCTTATAAAATCATGCAGTCTAGCATCAAATTCAACTCCACAAACTCACACGGTCGGGGCCCCGACTAATTATCATCCAGGAGTTGTTTTTTCTTGCTCAGGAATTATTTTTGATATTGAAGTTCAGGAGGCTATTGAAGTTCAGGAGGTATATTGAAGTTCAGGAGGAATTCAGAAGTTCAGGAGGCATATTCAGGAGTTATTATGCACATACTATTGAAGTTAAGAAGTCAAATTTAGCATCTACAACACTGAGATCTTTACTACTACTGTCCCGACTAACATTGAAGAAGAAGTTGTATGAAAATGTTTCGAAGTCCACCACTAGCTTGGTACTAATCAGATTGAAGAGTTGGGTTCAAAATCTAGTATGTTACTCGATAAAGTATTCAGAGAATCATAAATCAGAAGAATCAAGCACGTGAAGTTAGCACTCAGTTGCTCGGCACAGGAGGCAGTTGGTCGGCTAGCAAACCAATCAACATACTTGAAGATTATAACAAGCTACAAGCTGCATACTATGGCATGGCTGCATCCAAATTCCCAGGGGTGATACATAGCACACGGAGTTCCTCAAAAGAAAGATTAGCAACCATCGATCAACCTGCATCATATGTCGTCCAGGAGATAATGCACTTTCTGTTGAACAAATCAAGAAGGTAGATCAAGAATTTAATGAGTATGGAGCAACACTGCAGAATAAATACTCCATCCTTTATAGTAAACCATCAAGCATGGAGCATTGGGGGCTTCTGTTAACACAAAAATTCTCCATCTACGAGGACCAATCAGAAAAGGACACATGTTATCCTATGTGGCAATATTCGACATCCGAGGAGAGTTGGTCGGCACCCGAGGAGTATTAGTTGGCACCCGAGGAGAGTTGGTCAGTACCCGAGGAGTATTAGTCGGCACCCGAGGAGAGTTGGTCGGCACCCGAGGAGAGTTAGTCAGCACCCGAGGAGAGTTGGTCGGCATACCAACCAGGAAGATCAAAGGATAACTATGCATTTAATGTGCATTAATGAAGATGGCAGCGCATTTAATGAGCCTTAATGTACATTTATACTGTATTAATAGATGACAACACATAGCATACCAAGAAATTCAACAATTAGATTTGTTGAATGTAGACATAAATGTCTACATACAATGAATCTCTTTATCTCCCATCACTATAAATACATGTATCCCCTTAGCCAAAAGGGAAGAGATCCGGGGGAACCTAGAAACCCCATACACAAGATACACATCCTTTCTCTCTCTACACCCTATGGTGCTATTGTAAACCCCTGGGAATAAAATAACAGTGGACGTAGGCTTCTTTTTTATAGCCGAACCACTTTAAAAATCCTTGTCTTTCATGTGCTTGATTGGATTGCTTTTATCTATTTATCTGTGATCATAAAAATGGGATTCGGTCCAGTTTTTTGCATCAACAACTATGATAAGAACCAAATCAATGAAGAGGTCGTCTACAACAAGAACCTGCAACTCCCACATAAGCTACAGCGCGTCCAATCCAAAGAACCTATGCATGACGCCCCTGTGGCTGGGCACCTGTAATATATACATATATATACAAAAGAGAAGAGATAATAGAAAACGGGTCAGAGCCCAATTGTAAAACAGTTTTAAAATTAGTTTAGCAAGTATTTAAAATTCTTACCTGCTAATGCAACAACCATGTTAGTATGCGACACTCTCTTGAGAATTCTCACCTCTCGTCTAGTGTACACACCTATCGTACTAATGAACCTCATAAGTCTCTCTAACTTATTCTCCATATGTCTTTATCACTTGGAAATAAGGTTATGATATTTACTTTAGAAAATCAATCTCTTCAAGATTTATTACGTTATTTAGAATAACTCCGTAACGTTATAAAGTTTCCGAATACTTATAATGAAGTTGAAGAATTTATTCATTACTTAACTTCTATTACGCACAGTAGAAAGTTCTCATATAGATATATGTATATAAATTAGTTACACGTATAATATATATACTAACGACACCCCACATAAAATCTATGGTGCAAGGTTTCCATATATAAGTATATATATACCAATCACTCATATAATATATATATATATATATATATATATATATATATATATATATATACTATCTGCACCCCACATACAATCTATGGTGCTAGCATACTCTGCTATCAAGTCCCCATATCACTCATACTAAGGGAAATACTAGTTCAGAATCACTCTCGAACTGAATTAACACAAAACACATACAAATGGAGGCGAAGCATAGTTCCCGGTCCTAAGAGGTCAGCACATACCCTCACGTCTCTTAGGACCATCTGACTATCACTCAGATAGCCTGTAATAAAGGAATCCTATGTTCTACGGTACAAGTCAATATCCCCCATAAAGGCCCAATAGAGATAAGACCATCCCGGTGCGAAAACCTCCGTGATAGCAAGTTGCCCGAGTATGATTTTTATACAGATATAATATATGTACAATCACACAATCATATATATATATATATATATATATATATATACACACCCACATTGCTAAATTAGGTGCGCTCACGACCCATAATTATAATTATTCGTTATTACACCTTTTACTCGATTATTTCGTATAACAGATTCGTTATTTATATTCTCATTTATTATTCCCCTCATACCCACTTCTCCTCTCTCGAAGCCTTCTAAGTAAAATTTCAGTACGCATTCACTCAATTACGTTCTGGTCTAACTCTCTAACGACTCCCGATATTTTTATTAAATATACGCATGATTTCTTATTCATATGAAAAATTCCTCGTTAACCCAAAATCCCATTCTACACTAAATTGTTATTCAACGAGGTCTACCTAGGCCCTACTGGTCTTCTCTATATCCCATTATACTCCAATAACAACAATCAAGGGATCCCATACATCTTAATCGGATTAAATCAACGGATGAGAAATATGTAGTTTTCCATGAGTAGTCGATCGATCGATGGTAGGGGGTCGATCGATCGATCGATGCTCTTGGGTCGATCGATCGATCAAGCTGTTCTTGCCCAGAAACTGCAAATTAAACCTACGGGTTTCCTCTTCCAATTTCTCCAAAAACGTCATTAACAAGTCTAAGATTCTCAAATAATGATAGTACAAGTTTTATATACATATATACAAGATTTCCTACATGAAACATGTATAAAAGCATCAACGATATCCAATTAATGGGGTAAAATTGACATAACCTTCAAGAACCCCAATTTTGAAAGAATTATCCATTCCTCTAATTATCTCCCAGATTTCTTGTTTCTAAACTCATAGTAATTCGTGGGTAATCCTCTACATGTGATGATATATCCAGAATATATTGAATCTCTCTAAACGTGCGATTTCAAGCCTCCAAATTAACAATTTCTTTCATAAAACATGATCTTGGAAATCCTAAACTAACATGGGTGAGGCATTAACCAAAAATAAAGCAAGATAGATACTTGCCTGAAATTCAAGGTTCTGATTTCGTGGATGAAATGATATGGTTGCGTTCCTCGTCATGCGATCTACGTTTTGGTGGTGGTGGCGGTGCAACCGGATGAGTTCTTGGCCTTGGATTGCTTAGAAAGCTCTCCAACTCCTTCTCTAATGGTCGTTCTTTGATTTTGTATTTGCTAACCCTAAGAGACAACTCCTAAAGGCTGATATATCCTTAGGAAATTCGTGGGTTTAATTCCCCAAAAATATAAAATGTCTAAAATACCCTCCCGGGATGTCAATTAGGCCTAAAAATGCCCCGAGACCCAAACTAAACCCCCGGGTACACTTTTCTGACTATCTAGACCCTTTCGGACACTTAGGCGCACTCAAAATGACCATACGAGCAACTTATAATTTATTCACTTTTTATAATAATAATTTAGTCCTGACACGACACAGGCACGTCCCGACTTAAATTTCCATAATTGTCATTTTATTCACTCGTGACAATTCTTAACAAAATCAATTCTACATATTACTTTACTCACATATTACTTTACTCAATAAGTAATATCTAACGAATCAATAAATTTTCAATAATTACTAACTCTCGTCACGCTAGTAAATATTTAAAACAACTTTCAGGATTACAATTAAATTAATTTATCTCAATTAGATTTAATAAATCTCTAAATTTAAAAGCCATAAAAATATGGGGTATTACATACTTCCCCCCTAATAACGGAATTTCGTCCCGAAATTCAGAAAATAAGGCCTATCTGGTAAAACATATTTTGGATACCTTAACAGTACGCAATCTATCCACATAGTAAGGCGCTCAATCACTATAGTCCCCGCCTCACAGCAAGCTTGTTAACACTCTTCATTAAAGACATAAGACACGCATATACACTATTAATTCCCATTATTTCAATATCATTGGGAGGCCGTACATCACTACATGACAACTACTCGGATTTATCTGAGCATAAAACTCCCATTATGAGAGGAACCATATGAACATCTAACCACTCTTGTTCGCCTAAAATAGTTGTGGAATGCCACCATAGTCACCGAATTATTTTGATCGATCCAAAATTCTGATTATCCGCTCACCTCTAAACATACGCAAAGGGAGAATAGTTAAGGTTTTTTCCACACCAAAACTTCAATAAGCACCTCGTTCACGACAAACAGGTACGAGTGCTTCCACGGAACTCTACCCTTTGGTAATATCCTTCCCCAATTATTGTACCGCTCCACTTGTTAGCTATAACCGTTGTGGAAACAAAATGATCACCAAGATTCTAAAATCACCTTCACGCGGCTCCACTACTCGTTAATCACCGTGCGCCTGCTCCTCGGCTATGGGTGATACCTCCTACTCAAAATGAAACGTTATCTCCGTTGTTTCCTGAAATTCAATATTGAAGGTGGGATTCACAAATTTCATCCTGATTTAGAAAATAATACCATGTAGGACCACGTACCGGCACAATCCATTCCTTTCAAAGGAAGACTGGGGCACACTAGTTAATATTATAAATCACCCCAAAGGAATGTCAATCACTTCCTTCTTGGGCGACTTACTCCACATGTTCGGATGAACCCTTGAATCTTACCTTGAATATGGTAACCCATCCAAGGAACTTTACCGACTTTACCGCCCTCTTCCGTTACAGGAATGGTTGATAACCACAAAATTCTCTAGTTGGTCCCCTTACTCCCTCCAATCTCTATTTATGAGTGGTGCCCGCGGAGACTACTCACTATGTCCCGCTCAACATCAATTTTTCTTGAAATGTCTCACATTAAGTGACACTTAATACTCCCCTTCCTTCCTTGGTGTATATCAAAAATTCCGTCCCGTGCACTTTTCTCCACGATGCACACTTATGGATCTTTTATACCATACTAACATTATCACTCTTTGTATGCACAGCTCGCTCTCAACATTTGACTAATTACAACTCCGTCCCGAGTGTTCTCCATATAGTTAAATTTTACCCTTCTCAAGGAATACCCCTTTGTAAACGGCTTCCCACAGCCTTCCAACCAGATTCGGTGTGCTACTCTAATTGCACACGTATATATGGATTTATCATCTTTCACATGGTGTTTAATTCACTCTACCACTTTTACTTCGTTATGTTAGTCCCACAAACATATATTCCACACGTCTATTCCCACGTCCCTTCAACTCGGACGATTTTTAACATCACTGACCAGGATGTCTACACACCCTATAACCGTGCATACTAGCGTAAGCATCACACACGCTTCACACCTAATAACTAATTATTTATTTTCCTAGTGCACACAACGTGATTGTAACATTTGGGAAATCTCACTCACCCTAGAAACCGAAATTTTAAATCCTCCTTATCATCATTCCACCCCTCAACTCGTGGTGTTAAAACAAGACTTTCAATGCTTTCTTACCACACAACCAGCTCCACTGGCCTTAAATCATATTTCAACTACCAACCTACAGATATAATTATTTGCTCCTATTACGATCGAGGTACAGAACTCATGGACTAATGACCAAACATCTCCCTATTCCTAACCTTACGCTAAGTTTCATGCGTGGGATGTCTCGCAAAGAGAAATCCAAACAAGGAACCCCCCCCCCCCCCCCGATACACTACTACCTAGCATTGTCGGTTATCGATATCCGTTAGGCCCTCCGTACATAGCATGTACCCCTATTTTCCTATTTCTTGGCAGAGATTTACATCTCCTCCCAAAATTACACTTAACAAAGAACATTTCGCTAATTGCACTATCGCACAGTATTGGTGGTCATTGCATTCCATAAACCTCTAATACATACAATAAGGATTCTCGAAATCCCTTTCCCCCAATCAGAGGGGTATAAATCTTAACTCCCACATCTCTAAATGATAGATATAACAATGCACTCTTTCTATCACTAAGTCCTAAGCGCTAAACATAATACTGAGTTAAATCTTTTTGCTCAATAGTAAACCCGATACATACTAAATCATAACAACAAAGTCCCTAATCACACTAGAATCGAATATCTCGAGCTCACTATTCCCTCCGAAGTCCCTAAAATAGCTAATATCAGTGCGAGTCTGACCCTCTCGCAGGTGAGGTCTCGCCAGAACAAAACATGCTGCACTAATGCAACTATTCCAATAGCCTTGCAATAACTACCTACTATCGTACTGACCATTCCTATAGAGTTGTAATCAATACCGCCATATACTCGTATATCACATCACTAAAACGAGTAACCTCAATAAAGTATATAACATTATTAACATACTTATTTATCCTCCGCGGATAGCACCAAGGAAAATCCCGCTACACTAGGGAAAAATATTCACATAATGATATCGTTTGTAGTTATACGCATTAAACTCGTCTCACATGTAATCTAGCAATGGACAAAATATAATGACTCGCTCGTGTCACATAAAACATGCCTCATTCTCTAAGGATAAAACTTATACTTCTACCTTGCCAATCGTCTTCTTTGTACAAATGGTCTCCGAATGTAACGCGTCTGCCCAACCAAAACAAAAACTACTTTAATCATTGTCTTTTACTAGGCACCATACTCTTATCCCTTTACTCACTTCGGGAAAACATCAACGCGTGTGTTGATACCAAATTTAATCTGCTGATGTGGACCAATAATAAGAAGACACGTGTCAATCTACATGGCACAATAACAACGAGGAAGTTTATTTCCCCCGACCAAGTCATGTTCTCTCCGAGCAACGAGGAGGGCACCCCGAGGAACTCTATCATCCCGAGATACTCTAAGCACTCCGAGGAACTCTTGATCAACGAGCAACTAAGGCGGTCCGAACTGCATCTCGGCCGTATCATTAATTACCAGACGGACAACTGTTCAACTATTCATTATATTCTTGACGCACACGCTGCATTAAATGCATTACCCTTTCATATGTATATCATTTAATGTATTAGACCTTTCATGTACAGCCTAAAGGCTATAAATACCTTGTATCATCCTCATTCAAGGGGACCGGAATTTCTTGAGAGAACTTGTAATCAAGAATTCTGCAAATACTCAGCAATAACATAACAGTGGACGTAGGCTTTATTCCTAGCCGAACCACTTTAAAAATCTTTGTCTTATTTATTTATCTGTGATTAAATAATTAGAGCAATCTAGTTTTTTACATCAACAGATTGGCGCCGTCTGTGGGAACGTGTTACAAGCGTTGTTCTCCACCAAAAGCTAAGTTTTTATTTTCTCTACGTATAATAAATTATACATACATCTTTTGATTGAATCGTGATTTTTATGTTTATATACATAAATTAATTGTCCAATTTTTATCTGCAAAATGTTGCATCTCATGATTTTTAAATCATAACTGTTAGATTCATCCTTATTTAGAAATCTGAAAAATAGTAGATTTCATAAATCATAACTCTTTGCTTGATTCTCAAGTTTTAATTTTATATCATGGAATAAATATTTTAAATGATTACATATACCAATATATACGAAGATGATAAGATTTAATCATTTTCATTGTCGATTTTGAAATAAAATTTGTAAGATCTTTGATGTCTATTCAAATTCCCATCATATTTTTAATAAAAGAATGGGAAAAGGTTAAAGACAATGAAAAGTCTTTTCATGGAAATCATGACCCATATATATTCTCTCTCTCTTCAAGTTTGAGTCTCTTTGCATTCACTTTTATGAACTATATAATTAATTTGGTTCATCTTCCATCTATGTCAATAAAGTCAAATTGATTGATTTTTTATATAAATTTGGTAATAACTTTAATCATTCACCATATTTTTATCTCTCCAAATTGGGAATAGGAAGGGATCAATATAAAAAATAATTTTCTCTCACCTGAAAAATCATTACCCACCTCTTGTAAAAGAGGATCAGTAAAATAATCATGACCATATCAAGACTGGGAACAAATTTGATATTTTGGCCCCTCGTTCATCACATCACAAGGTTTCTTTGACGAAATCACACGATCTAGTGGGTTATATATTTATTCATTTAATTAACATTCTTAAGGCTTAAATTTTACATTGAATGTTATTTTTTGATCTAAAGATTCGAGATATTCTGGTCATCCAACCATATATTCTATAATTTGAGATATCCTTAAATGTTGGTCGGCAACATCCATGTTGTTTGTCGGCAGCAGTAGAATCTTGGGGTATTTAAAAATACTAAGCACCCCTGATATTTTGAAATTAATATTTTTATTTCTCAAGCATATACATATCATATATTGATTGGATGAGTAAATTATTCTCATGACTAATCAATTCAGCCTACACAAATGGTAGAGCAAGATATTAATTTTTACAGGTACAAGATTCAACTCCGACGAATGCTCGGAAATAATCTTACTCTTCTGAAAAATATTATCATAGCTCGGCAGTATGAAATTTCACCTCAGCGAGGAACTATTGATTTTATTATTGCTATGATATCTGCTCAAGCACAAATCATTCTCAACATCCATTCGGATGCATATTATATATTCATCTCATCATGGAGCTCAACGAGATACTTATTCAGTTCTGAAGGAAAAGCTACAACATTTATTATATTTCACCCCCAACGGATAGTTGGTCGGCGTCATTCTTATTTATATTCAGGCCCATATATATTGGCTCAAGCACAAATTATTCTATATATCCCTTGGGATTCATATTCTATATTCATCTCAATATGGAGCTCGGCGAGATACTTATTATCATATTCAGTTTTGAAGGAAAAGCTACAACATTTATTATATTTCACCCCCAACGGATAGTTGGTCGGGGTAATTCTTATTTATATGCAGGCCCAGCAAAGTTCTCGGCCATATTCTTATGTTCTGGAAAATATTATTCTTATTCGGCATTCCGCAATTATGCCTCGACAAGATACTTATTCAGCTTTAAGGAGAATTACAACATTCGTTCGGATAATTCTTATTTATATTCAACGTTCTCGGCCATATTCTTATGTTCTGAAAGATCTTATTCTTGTTCGGCATTATATGATTCTACCTCGACTGATCGGCGAGGCATTTTATTATTTTTAATTATTCTTTATATCTATCTGGATGCATATTCTATTCTCAATTCAGCATGGAGCTCGACAAATATTTATAATCATATATTCAGCTCCAAGGATATCTACAACATTTATATTATCTTATTCCCAACAATCTGTTGAGGACAGCATTTATTATATCTTATTCAGCTCCAAGGATGTCTCCAGCATTTATTATATCTTATTCCCAACAATCTGTTGGTCATCGCCGAGGAGGTATCCTGCATTTATATTATCTTATTCCCAACAAATCTGTTGGTCAGCGCAGAGGAGGTATCCTGCATTTATATTATCTTATTCCCAACAAATCTGTTGGTCAGCGCCGAGGAGGTATCCTGCATTTATATTATCTTATTCCCAACAAATCTGTTGGTCAGCGCCGAGGAAGTCTCCAGCATTTATATTATCTTATTCCCAACAATATGTTGGTCAGCTCCGAGGAAGTCTTCATCATTTATTATCAATTACCACCAACTCCGATTGGTAGATAAAATCCAACTCCGGTTGGTAGACAAAATCCAACTCCGGTTGGTAGATAAAATCCAACTCCGGTTGGTATTGGTCGATAAATCTCATTCAAAGTTCACATTCCACAGTTGGGGGCTTCTATTACAGATATATTTGTTCATTTGGTGGCACATTCTTATATCATCATGCAGTCGAGCATCAAATTCAACCCCGACTAATCACTTTCTCAGGAGGAATATTGAAGTTCAGGAGGAATATTGAAGTTCAGGAGGTATATTGAAGTTCAGGAAGTATATTGAAGTTCAGGAGGAATATTGAAGTTCAGGAGGTATATCGAAATTCAAGAGGTGTATTCAGAAGTATCAGGACATGATGAAAGAAAGCGAAAAGTATTCCACCGAGGAACTCTGTCAGACCAAAAATTAGAAGACAAGTTGCCTATATGGAGGCTATATGTAGATGGATCATCTTTCACTACAGGCTGTGGGGCAGGGATCGTTTTGAACAGCCCAGACGAAGTCGACATGGAATACACCCTACGTTTCTAATTCAAAGCTTCTAATAATGAGGTTGAGTATGAGGCCATGATTGCAGGTCTTAATTTGTCAAATACTATGGAGGCACAGCAGGTTATTGTCTTCAGTGATTCTCAATTGATCGTAAACCAAATGTTGGGAATATATGCAGCCAAAGGAGAATTGATGATCAAGTATCAAGCAAAGGTGATGGAGTTGGTATCAGAGTTTGTTGCTGTTAAACTGGTAAGAATATCAAGAACGGAGAAAGTGAAGAGCATACGCCTTGGCCCGATTAGCATCAGCTACTCGTACCGAGCTGCGAAGAATGATACCAATTGAAGCATTAGAAAGTCGGAGCATAGATGAAGACCTGACGATGAATATTATTACCCTTGATTTAGGAACATCTTGAATGAATCCTATCAGAGCATATATTAAGGAGGAACAATTACCGGAGGATAAGCTCGCTGCCAAGAAATGGAAGTTTAAAGCTGCTCGGTATGTACTAATTAATGGTATTCGGAGGATAAGTTCGCCGCCAAGAAATGGAAGTTTAAAGCTGCTCGACGAGGAATTATGGTAGGTTTGCAAAGATGTGTACATCCCTCCGAGGTGAATTGATTAAAGAGATCCATGAAGGGTCCTGTGGAGCCCATGTAGCAGGACGAACACTTTTGCAAAAGGTGATGACGCAGGGATACTACTGGCCGACGATGAGAGCTGATTGTATAGCTTATGCCAAGAAATATGACAAGTACCAACGCTTTTCCTCCATCCGAAGAACTTCACAAACATTGTTGACACCCATCATTTATCCTTGGCCATTTTCCATGTGGGGATTGATTTGGTTGGACCATTGCCGACGACTCGAGGAAGATTCAAATACCTCGTCATCGCAGTAGATTATTTTACTTAGTGGATAGAAGCTGAGCCACTTATTGAAGTGACATACGAGAAGGAAGGTGTACCAATTTGTTTGGAAGAACATCATCTGCCGATATGGTCTCCCTCATGCCTTCATCACAGACCATGGAACACAATTTAAAAACGAGGAGTTTGTTGCATATTATCACCAGTCAAACATTTTGAAGGTTCATTCAGCGCCATGATATCGTCAAAGCTAATGGACCAAAAAGTGCTATAAGTAGCCAAAAGTGCTCTAAGGAGCCAAAAAGTGCTATAAGTAGCCAAAAGTGCTCTAAGGAGCCAAAAAGTGCTATAAGTAGCCAAAAGTGCTCTAAGGAGCCAAAAAGTGCTATAAGTAGCCAAAAAGTGCTCTAAGGAGCCAAAAAGTGCTCTAAGTAGCCAAAAGTGCTCTAAGGAGCCAAAAAGTGCTATAAGTAGCCAAAAGTGCTCTAAGGAGCCAACCTCCTTTGGTTAGGAGGACAGCTCTAAGGAGCCAAAAAGTGCTCTAAGGAGCCAACCTCCTTTGATTAGGAGGACAGCTATAAGTAGCCAAGAGCTCTAAGGAGCCAAAAAATATTCCTTTGGTTAAAAGGTGTACAGGTGTACACCAGCATGATCAATTACGGTTGGTAAGATAAAAATATACTCTCATATTACAACTTATGATTGGTCGGGAGGTAAGATTATTGCAAAAAGTTCCTCGAAGAACAAAATATTTCAAATTGAACCAAGTATGGCTGGTCGGAGATAAAAATCCATCAACTGTAGTTGGTCGACAAACATTATTTATCCACCTTGGTTGGTTGGAAACAAAAATTTAAACATTTTTATACTCATTACTTTATTATTAAGTGATCGAGCAACGTTACTAATACTTGTAACTTTTTATTACTAAGTTGGTCGATGAACAACACAATATTGTTATCTTTTTAACTTATACATAAGCGCAGATGTAAAGTATTTTACAAGACAATAGCAATTAAGATTGCGAATAAAAATGAAAGTCTTTCATTAAATTCAAAAAACAAAATACATTGAGAATGAAAATGTATACTAACTATTACATTGAGATTCCTATTCTATTGGTTTCTTCTCATTCTACTTTTAAAACAGGTTCCTCACCAGCAGGAGGATCATTCAAAGCATAAGGGGAGTGTATGAAGTTAAGATCTTTCAACATTCTGATATTCATCACAGATGATCTATCCGAGAAGCATTAGCTCATTCCCGAGAAGCACTTGCTCGTCCCTGAGAATCACTTGTTAGTCCCCGAGAACCTCTTGTTCGTCCCCGAGCAGAGGTAGAAGTCAAAATCAGCATCTATAGCATTGAGATCTTTGCTAATACTGTCTCAACCAATAATGAAGAAAAATTTATATAAAATGTTTCGAAGTCCACCACTAGCTTGGTACTAATCAGATTGAAGAGTTGGGTTCAAAAGCTAGTATGTTACTCGACAAAGTATTCAGAGGATCATAAATCAGAAAAATCAAGCACGTAAAGTTAGCATTCAGTTGCTCGGCACAAGAGGCAGTTGGTCAGCTAGCAAACTGATCAACATACTTGAAGATTATGACAAGCTACAAGCTGCATACTATGGCATGGCTACATCCAAATTCCCAGGGGTGATACATAGCACACGGAGTTACTCAAAAGAAAGATTAGCAACCATCGATCAGCCTGCATCATACTTCGTCCAGGAGATAATGCACTTTATGTTGAACAAATCAAGAAGGTAGATCAAGAATTTCACGAGCACCGAGCAACATTGCAGAATAAATACTCCATCCTTTCAAGTAACCCATCAAGCATGAAGCATTGGGGGCTTCTGTTGATACCAAATTTAATCTGCTGATGTGGACCAATAATAAGAAGACACGTGTCAATCTACATGGCACAATAACAACGAGGAAGTTTATTTCCCCCGACCAAGTCATGTTCTCTCCGAGCAACGAGGAGGACACCCCGAGGAACTCTATCATCCCGAGATACTCTAAGCACTTCGAGGAACTCTTGAGGCGGTCCGAACTGCATCTCGGCCGTATCATTAATTACTAGACGGACAACTGTTCAACTATTCATTATATTCTTGACGCACACGCTGCATTAAATGTATTACCCTTTCATATGTATATCATTTAATGTATTAGACCTTTCATGTACAGCCTAAAGGCTATAAATACCTTGTATCATCCTCATTCAAGGGGACCAGAATTTCTTGAGAGATACTCTATCATCCCGAGATACTCTAAGCACTCCGAGGAACTCTTGATCAACGAGCAACTAAGGCGGTCCGAACTGCATCTCGGCTGTATCATTAATTACCAGACGGACAACTGTTCAACTATTCATTATATTCTTGACGCACACGCTGCATTAAATGTATTACCCTTTCATATGTATATCATTTAATGTATTAGACCTTTCATGTACAGCCTAAAGGCTATAAATACCTTGTATCATCCTCATTCAAGGGGACCGGAATTTCTTGAGAGAACTTGTAATCAAGAATTCTGCAAATACTCAGCAATAACATAACAGTGGACGTAGGCTTTATTCCTAGCCGAACCACTTTAAAAATCTTTGTCTTATTTATTTATCTGTGATTAAATAATTATAGCAATCTAGTTTTTTACATCAACAGCGTGCGATTTTACTCTCCACAAAATACCTCTACACATAATCTACTTATCACCTGTCATACCAACCATATTAGGATTGTCCTTCTCTCGGACTTTGGTAGACTCAATACATGTTGGCTATCCCCCGTGGTTCCCTTAGCCTTGTTGGCCATAAAGAACATGCTTCTGGCTACAATAGTCCTTACTGAATTCGCCATCGCTTTGGTAAGAATTCAGCTATTCGAATCATTTAAATGGGTCCCCTGACGTGTATCCCCACCCCTTTGTGGTGCTACACTACCATTGTTGCATCCAGTCTTATTCTTGACTAACTTCTTCGATTCTTTTAACTTCCCACACAAGGAAAAATTAACATCTCTATTGTCAAAGTACGACATTGATAACTTCTCAACCGTCGAGCAGAATTCCCTTTTTGGTGTTATTCACTATTTTTACGAGTCGATCTCCCACTTGGAGTCCTCCTCCACTTGTATCTACGTCATCCGATACAAGATTTTCTAACGAATTATATTCATATTCACAAATGGACCTCTGTCAGGTCCTCCTGTGATGAGTTCAGAACAACGTTCACTTCTTATCCTGAACATCTGATGAAGGAACATGTAGTCAAACTGTACCTAAGATTCTTCTATAGGAATAGCATTTGACTTCTAAGAAAAAATGGTGGCTGACTCCCATCATTATAACTTCGTTCCGACAAGCTAAGAAAAAAATTTCTCCAAATTTTCACTTTCAGTTAGCCACTCTCCGTCCTATGTCTACACCTTTGGATACTTTACCTCCTTGGGCTAACACACACAATTTTCGCATTCCAAGAATTTCCTACTGACAGTTCTCTACAATGCTTCGTCTGACTCTTCCCAGTCATGCCACGTTGGGGTGAGTTTACTCTCGCACCTCTTTCGACTATAGCAACATTTGGAAATCATAAGTTGCGCCTTAGCCGTCTTTACAGTCCTGGCTTCCCGTGCCATAATAGGGGTGACCTTAACTACGGTCATCATCCTCGAATATGCTCTAAAACCTCAACTGATCCTTGCCTCCTGTTGTCCGCCCAACGGCCCTTGCCTGCCATATTTTATGGTTCGAACACACCCGGACGCAATTTAAGATTCACTAATGTATATACGTTATAGCAGGAGAATGGAATCTCACCATAGAAAACAATAATCCTAAACATAGGGCTCTATATCAAACAAAGTAACGCTGGAAACACAATAAGTCGTACAGATCCTATGGACACTAGAACCTGATGCTCTGATACCACCTGTGACACCCCGCCTAATTAAATACCGAGTGATCAATCCTTTAATAAATTAAAATCAAGGTGAACAGTTGGTTCATTCTTAGCATCACTGTCGCAAAATAAAATTTCCCAATTTAAACACCGTAAATAATTAAGCTAAGTGTCAAAACAATTTAAAACTTTATTTCCATTTTTATTAAATTCCAATTTGAAAACCTTTTAAATAACCAACAGTTTAAGAATGACATAAGTGCTACGGATAGCAATCAGCACAAAAGAATTAATCCATCTAGATTAAGCAAACCAAATTTAAACTGTAAAAGAAATCATCCTCACAAGAGTTAATACTCAAAGAGTACCGAATACTGAAAATAAATGAACATACATCTATGACAAATCTATATTGAATGGGAAAATGGGCGACACATGCCCTAACTATGAAGAACTATAATAAGAACCGAATCAATGAAGAGGTCATCTACAACAAGGACCTGCAACTCCCACATAAGCTACAGCGCGTCCAATCCAAAGAACCTATGCATGACGCCCCTGTGGCTGGGCACCTGTAATATATACATATGTATACAAAAGAGAAGAGATAACAGAAAACGGGTCAGAGCCCGATTGTAAAACAGTTTTAAAATTAGTTTAGCAAGTATTTAAAATGCTTACCTGCTAATGCAAAAACCATGTTAGTATGCGACACTCTCTTGAGAATTCTCACCTATCGTCTAGTGTACACGCCTATCGTACTAATGAACCTCATAAGTCTCTCTAACTTATTCTCCATATGGCATTATCACTTGGAAATAAGGTTATGATATTTAATTTAGAAAATCAATCTCTTCAAGATTTATTACGTTATTTAGAATAAATCCGTAACGTTATAAAGTTTTCGAATACTTATATTGAAGTTGAAGAATTTATTCATTACTTAACTTCTATTACGCCCAATAGAAAATTCTCATATAGATATACGTATATATATTAGTTACACGTATAATATATATACTAACGGCACCCCACATAAAATCTATGGTGCAAGGTTTCCATATATAAGTGTATATATACCAATCACTCATATAATATATATATATATATATATATATATATATATATATATATATATATATATATATATACTATCTGCACCCCACATATAATCTATGGTGCTGGCATACTCTGCTATCAAGTCCCCGTATCACTCATACTAAGGGAAATACTAGTTCGGAATCACTCTCGAACTGAATTAACACAAAACACATACAAATGGAGGCGAAGCATAATTCCCGATCCTAAGAGGTCAGCACATACCCTCACGTCTCTTAGGACCATCTGACTATCACTCAGATATCCTGAATCAAGGAATCCTATGTTCTAGGGTACAAGTCAATATCCCCCATAAAGGCCCAATCGAGATAAGATCGTCCCGGCGCGGAAACCTCCGTGATAGCAAGTTGCCCGAGTATGATTTTTATACAGATATAATAAATGTACAATCACACAGTCATATATATATATATATACACATCCACATTGCAAAATTAGGTGCGCTCACGACCCATAATTATAATTATCCGTTATTACACCTTTTACTCGATTATTTCGTATAACAGACTCGTTATTTATATTCTCATTTATTATTCCCTTCATACCCACTTCTCCTCTCTTGAAGCCTTCTAAGTAAAATTTCAGTACGCATTCACTCAATTACGTTCTGGTCTAATTCCCTTACGAATCCCGATCTTTTTATTAAATATACGCATGATTTCTTATTCACATGAAAAATTCCGCGTTAACCCAAAATCCCATCCTACACTAAATTGTTATTCAACGGGATCTACCTAGGTCCTACTGGTATTCTCTATATCCCATTATACTCCAATAACAACAATCAATGGATCCCATACATCTTAATCGGGTTAAATCAACGGATGAGAAATATGTAGTTTTCCACGAGTAGTCGATCAATCGATGGAAAGGGGTCGATAGATCGATAAGTCGATCGATCGATGCTCTTGGGTCGATCGATCGTTCAAGCAGTTATTGCCCAAAAATTGCAAATTAAACCTACGGGTTTCATATTCTAATTTCTCCAAAAACGTCATTAACAAGTCTAAGATTCTCAAATAACGATACTACAAGTTCTATATACATATATACAAGATTTCCTACATGAAACATGTATAAAAACATTTACGATATCGAATTAATGGGGTAAAATTAACATAACCTTCAAGAACCCTAATTTTGAAAGAATTATCCATTCCTCTAATTATCTCCCAGATTTCTTGTTTATAAACTCATAGTAATTCGTGGGTAATCCTCTACATGTGATGGTATATCCAGAATATATTGAATCTCTAAACATGCGATTTCAAGTCTCCAAATTAACAATTTATTTCATAAAACATGATCTTGGCAATCCTAAACTAACATGGGTGAGGCATTAACCAAAAATAAAGCAAGATATATACTTACCTGAAATCCAAGGTTCTGATTTCATGGATGAAATGGTATGGTTGTTTCCCCGTCGTGCGATCTATGTTTTGGTGGTGGTGGCGGTGCAACCGGATGAGTTCTTGGCCTTGGATTGCTTCGAAAGCTCTCTAACTCCTTCTATAATGGTCGTTCTTTGATTTTTTGTTTTCTAACCCTAAGAGACAACTCCTAAAGGCTGATATATCCTTAGGAAATTCATGGGTTTAATTCCCCAAAAATATAAAAAATATAAAATACCCTCCCGGGATGTCAATTAGGCCTAAAAATGCCTCGAGACCCAAACTAAACCCCCGGGTATACTTTTCTGAATATCTCGATCCTTCCGGACACTTTGGCTCACTCAAAATGACCATACGAGAAACTTTTAATTTATTCACTTTTTATAATAATAATAATAATTTAGTCCTGACACGACACAGGCGCGTCCCGACTTAAATTTCCATAATTGCCATTTTATTCACTCGTGACAATTCTTAACAAAATCAATTCTACATATTACTTTACTCACATATTACTTTACTCAATAAGTAATATCTAACGAATCAACAAATTTTCAATAATTACTAACTCTCGTCACGCTAGTAAATATTTAAAACAACTTTCAGGATTATAATTAAATTCATTTATCTCAATTAAATTTAATAAATCCCTAAATTTAAAAGCCATAAAAATACAGGGTATTACATGACCGAGCAAAAATCGAAGATCGAATGAGTTGAGATCGTCTCTATAATCATTGATAAGTTATATGGTTTTGATTATATGTAAACACTTTATTAGCAGTTACTTTTTAATTTGTTTGAGGCTTGTTTTGAAAACAATTTTTTTTTTTAAATAATTTTATTTTTTAAGTCATTCGAACGAATTTATTTGTTCGTCTGATCGATATTAAGAGTTCGTTTAAGTGAACTTCAAATGAACATCAAACAAAATTCTTGTGTTTACAAAAATAATATCATTCGAAGCTGGTTCAAAGGAGATTATCTCTTCGTTCGAACGAAGTCGTTCAAACCACTTTACGTCTTTTTTATAACGAGATTGAGAGTTGATTCTAACGAACTTCAAATGAACATCAAACGACATTTTTTGTTTACAGAACTAATATCGTTCGAAGTTCATTCATAGCTGGTTCGAATGAGATTAGCTCTTTATTCGAACGAGTTTTCCCTTGGTTCGAACGAGTTTGTATTATCATTCGAACGAGGTCATATTCTCAGAACTTTTCGCAAAATTTGTTTTCCTATAGATATCCAAAATATCTCTAGACACTAATTTGTGTAAAAATATTTTGTTTTCCAAATCCAAACCCTTGATTGATTTGTTGAAGAATTTATCAAATCCTAAAAGAACTCCATACATGTTCACAGTGGCGGATCCAGGATTTGGAGTGAAGTGGAGCAAAATCTTCTGATGAAGCCTGGGGGTTAGGGGCAGGAGTCCCTGAGGCGATTTTTTTGGGTTGTTTTTACTTATTTATTTGCAATTTTTGAACCCCAAAAATGTTGAGGTGTTAATTAACTAAATTTGGAATCCTAAATTTTTTCCTTTCTGATACGATTGAACATAAGCTTCGGATTGAACCTCAGTTTAGGATATGGTTGGTGTGTTGTCTCCTCTTTTTCATTTAAAAAATTTCTCCATTGACTTCCTATATTTATAACAAATTTAATTTAATTTCGGACTAATTTAATTTCACACTAGAAGCATACATTATAAATTTAATTTCAGACTAATTTTACGTTATAAATTTAATTTTAGACTAATAGATTCTAGAGATTTTAATTTTAATATTCATTATAACTTTAAACACATATAAACAAACACATAAAAATAGGTTGAATATGCAGATATAAACAAACACACAAAAATATGCACATATAATGATATAAACTCCATACCTCGTGGTGGAGCAGAGCATCAAGCAGAGGGGAGGGAGAGCTAGGTGGAGCAGAGAGCTCTGCACTTTATCTGGTGTTCTAGCAGTAGTGGCAGCAAGGGCGAGGTCTGACGGTAGCAGGACTACTAAGCCTTAGCGGTGGAGGTGGAGAGGGACGAAATGGCGGTAAGTAGAGGCTGTAAAATAGGTTATGTTATAATTAACCTCCAAGTTTGAATATTTACCAAAATATCTTTATTTATTTTTTTTATATTGAACTGGGGTGGCCGCCCCGCTTCGGCCTGGGTTGGATCCGCCCCTGCAAGTTCATACCCTTATAGAGTTGATTCTCCACTGCTAGAGATATGAATACTTATTATAGGGGATGATTAGTGGATATTGAGGCAAGGGGAACTTGTCGTGGGGTGGTGTTGTATCTGCATCATTTTTTATTGACAATAAGGAGTTAAGACAATATTGCGTAACTTACTGGAGCTCTATGTTTTATAAGTCTATAATTGTCTTTCTATAATACTCGGTTGTATATAGTGCTGAAATATAGATTTTAATTGAAAGGAATTTTTTCTCATCACCTATCTACTTTTTGTGGGTTGTGGTTTTTTTTCATTTAGATTCAATATCTTACATGTTTAGGTTCACCTAAATTAAGAAGAAAAATTTAGACTGAATTGAATTTGGTTTGTATGTGACAGCTAGTTTCCAACTTATACATATAACCGGAGCACTCAATATTTTTCAAATTGGTATCATATCTAGTTTCTACAAGGTACTTAGATGATTTATCATGGTTATATGAATAACTCGTACAATAGGCCACCTATGTTTGATGGGTGTATATATGCCTATTGGAAAGCTCAAATGGGGTCGATTCTTAAATCAATCGACGAGCGCATCTGGATTATTGTTGAAAAGGGGTGGATTCCACAACTGCGACTAATAAAGATGTTGTTATTATAAAGCCAGTCTGTACTTGGACTGAGGATGATTTTAGATGGAACAACTTAAACTCTCGAGGCTTAAATGCGATTTTTAGTGTTGTCACTCCGGATGAATTTCGTTGTATCATGACGCATACCATATTTCAGGAAGTATGGGATATCCTTCAACTCACTAAAGAGGGTACCAAAGCAATAAAAGATTAGATTAAAAGAGATCGTAGGTGATCTTCAGGCTTATAAAATGGACATGTTCCCCCAAATCCAAAAGGAAAAAGTAAGGTATAACTCCGAAAGATAAATTAAAAGAAAAGGTTTTTGACTTTGATTCCTAAATTAATCTAGATGATCTTCCCCTTTTTACAAACAAAAACAAAAAAATTCTCAAATTCAACCAACAAAATTCCTCCAAAGTATAAAATAAATTTTTTGAGAAAGACACAAATTTCAAAATGGGCAAGAAGGGTTTTTAGAATGATCAAAAGATATTTAGAGGTAAGTATTCTAGGAAAGTTGAATCAGAGAGATGCTATGAGTGCAAGGGGAAAGGAAATAAAATCCATGAGTGTCCCACCAGGCTTAAGGAAAGGACAAAGGCAAATGTGCATATAATAACACTTTACGCGATAGTGATGTCGAGTCGGTGGATTCTGGTGATGAACCATCACATGAACCTAATTTATATGCGTGCATGACTAGTAACACTAGTACTTCCAGTATGTCCCACGTCATTGAGGACATTTCTAAATGTGATAGCCTAAAAAATATGTCTGACTCGTCTGGAGAGAGTGAGACTAATGAAGAGAAATTGAGTGAGGGATAACGCGTCCTCAAACATGACTACACCAAACTTTATAACGATATTTAAAAACCAAAAAGAAGAATAAAAATTTGACTCTTAGGGTGTTAGATTTAGAAAAATATTTGAAAGTTTTGAGAGAGTGTGAGGCCCCTGTGAGTCAACTCGAAAACTTAAAAGTTTCTTTGTGTGAGCAACTTATTGTGGTTAGTAGGGAAAATATCATTTTGACCAACAAAGTGGCTAGTCTTATGAGAGATCTTCAAGCCTCATTATAGACTCGTGAGAAACTTGAAGCCCATATTTCCCAACTTGAGAAATATCTTGAACATGCTCGAGATATTAAATTCACCTTAGAAGACACATATAATAAGGTTAGAAATATGTCCCTCGATCCCGCTTTAGGTTTTAACAAGAGGCAAGGGATAGGTTACAATGGTGGATCCACTTCCCATATCGAACCTACATCGGTTCCTTAGTTTGTGGTGAATCCTTACGGACCTCATCCTAACCCACCAAGGAGAGCTCATTCTAGTTTTTTAAAGTAAGGTTAACCCAAACCAATATATGTGTGTTCCCATTACAAACAAAGAGGTCACCATAGGGAGTTTTGTTTTAAGTTAAGAAGAGTCTCCCACACACATGTTCCTACACATGCTCCCACATATTTCCTTATAGACTTTGCTAGTCTTAAATAGCAAGTGGAATTTTTAGTCAAGATGTCTCAATGTTTGATGGAGGAATTTCAAAGGATGTCTACTTCTTTTCAGAACACCTCCCGAACTAATGATTGAGATCAAGTCATGTATCTATTATAGGGTGATTATTATATTGCTCTCCTTTATCCCTATTACTGTACTATATCTTTATGTTTATATTTTTTTTTAAATCCAAAAATATTTTCTTTTATTTTAGAAAAAGTTTCAAAAAAATTAAAAAAGATTTTATTTTTGTTCAAAAATTTCAAAAAATTTAAAAAGATTTTTTTATTTTCATTTTACACAATAAATCGACGCTCATTTAAGATGTTCGAATCAAAATAATGTTATGTCCATTCATGTGACTTAATCATGGTGTTATGAGACTTGGCTTCATTTCTTTTGTGTGCTTAATAATGCTTGTTTAACATTTCATTGTTCTTTGATGATTATTTTGTTCATGCTAGACTGTTTATATTGCATTTATTGCATACATGCACGAACCTTTTGAACATTGTACTTGCTTGTCATATGTCAAAGACGGTGTTCTCATCTCAATCATACTTAATAACGAACCAAACGTACTAGGAATTAATTTTTCCTGTAAGAACCATTTCCCAGATTTCTTTTCCCGAACAATTTAGTTTTTGTTTAAGTAATGGAAAGGGGTAACGAAAGAAGCAATATTTTTGTGTTAAAGGCCACCATTGGCAAGAGCCTAAAACTGATTCTGTCAATTAAAAATAGAAGTGTGAAGGCCAATTTCTTTTATTTCACCGACGCTTCACTATCATGAGCATTATGATTCCTTCTAAAATATTGAGAGTTTATGCTTAAAATGTGATATTTTGAGGATATTATAAGTTGAAAATCAATGGGTCTGCATATTAAAATTCCTTGAAAAACATTAAATAGTTTGGCATTATTGAGTCAATTTTACTTTGTTCAACTATTTTACACCTAAGGTTGAATTTAGTTCTTTATTTAGGAGTATCTTATTGACTTCATGCACATTTGCTTCGTATTCCTATGTTAAATTTCCCATGATTTAAATTCACACAATTTCATTCCATTTTTATGTTTCGAATATTTTCTCCTACTCCATGGTGTGATTGTTTATATTTGTACTTATATGTATATTTCAATACTTAAAAAATTTGAAATTTTTTGAAAAATAGTTTGTTGTCTCATTGGAGTCTCTTCGCATATGCTTAATTATTTTCTCTTTGTGATGAGAGGGAGTTTATGTGTTTTCTTTAAACTCCACAGGTCACAAAATTTATTTTTCTTCATGTATGTAGGTCCTTTTAGCCTTGATGATTTCATACACTACACGATGAAGACTTTCAATTGAAGAAAATATCACAAGTGTCTTTTCCATTTCGAGTTTGGGAGGGCATTATTTGTACTTGTATTAGGAGTTATTGTTTTTCTATATGTGTTTTGTACCAGAATAGCCAAAAGGGGAGATTTGTAATAGAAAGTTTTACAATTGCTCATCATCTACTTTAGTTTGGAATATTCCATTATATCTTCATCATCATGTACATTCTCAAGTGCTTCAAGTAATTACAAGTTATTGACCGATAAATAATCGAAGATAGAATTAGTTGAGAACGTCGCTACAATTATCAAAAAAGTATATGATTATGATTATGATTAAAGGGTTGCTTTTATAGTTTGTTCGAGGCTTCATTTTAAAATTATTTTTCAGAAGAAAAATATTTTTATTTTGTAATTCATTTGAACGACTTTACGTCAATGAGATTGAGAGTTCGTCCAAAGAAACTTCAAATGAACATCAAACATAATTTTTATGTTTACGGAACTAATATCATTTGAAAATGGTTCAAAGATGGTTTAAATGAGATTAGATCTTCATTCGGATGAATTTTTACTCGGTTCAAACGAGTTTGCATTTTGTTCGAATGAGATTTTTTGAAATTTATAACCCCTCAAAATTCGTGTTTTCTATAAAAAAAAAAAGGATCCTCGAACTAGATTTCTTAGAATATTTGGCAAAATTTGTTTTCCATACATATTGCAAAGATCTCCAAACCCTAGTTTGTGTAAAACTCTTTTGTTTTTCAAATACAAACCTGTGGATGATTTTTTTAAGCATTTATCAAACCCTGGCATAAATCCATACATGTTCATACCATTGTAGATTTGATTCTCTACTGCTGAAGATAGGAATACTAATTTCTGAGGTTGGTCGGTGAATATCGAGGCAAGTGGAGCTTATCATGCGATGGATTTATATAGTTTGGTATTGACAACAAGGAGTGAAGACATTTTAATGCCACTTAGTGGATTTCTAAGTTTTATAAGCATGTAATTGTCGTTCAATGATACCCTATTGTAAATAGTGTTGAAATATATGTTTTGCCTGAAAGGGATTTTTCCTCATCTCCTATCTTCAGTTTATGGGTTATGCTTTGCTTTCATTTAGTTTCAATATCTTTCATGTTTAGTCTCTCCTAATTTAACAAGATTAATTTGGACTAAATTTAATTTGGTTTATGTATGTGTGATGTTGTTTGCGACTTATACATATAACTGGACCAGTCAACATTTTTCACTCGAACTTTGTTTTTAATTTTTAATGGATTTAGCCTCAAGGACAATTAGGGTTTATGTGTAAACAGTATGAGGATTAAGTTTTTGAGAGTGAAGAGTTATGAGGAAAAACCAGTGAAAAAATAATATAAGTTTCCCATTCAAAGTCCCTAACTAGTACCCACCCATAGGTGACCCATAGCCCATACGTGATCATGATCTTTGACGTATGATTGTAGCCCTTTAGGGTGAAGTCATGGCTCTCTGACACCTCTCCCCTTTTTCCTTTATTTTATTTACCCAAAAATCATTTATATAATTTTATTAAGCCAATGCATTTCAACACATGCAAGTTTTAGCTTGCCCTAACCATGGCCAGTAAGTAATCCCCTAAAGGCCTGTTTAACCTTAGGCCCAAATCCATATATCAATTTAACCATTGTTTAATCTAGACAATTTAATTAATCCAATGATTTACCAATTTAGGGCAATGTAATTAATCCGAGTTTTATTTTATTATCAATTTAGGGAAATGTTGTATCATATTATCAATTAACATTTTCCCAATATATAATTTATCGATTATTGCCATTTAAATATCTAATTCAAATATAACATAATTTGTTTAATTTGATCGAATCCATATTTTCAATTTTATTCAATAAATTCCTTTGTTTAATTATTTAATTATTCAAAAAAATATGAAGTATTACACTTATGGCCAATATTGTGATATGAAGCGAATAAGCTAGTGCAACATTACAAAAATTGTAAAAAGTTTTCTAATATCCCAAATAAAGCAATGGAAAAGATGGAACCAATGTGAGGTATGTGACAACCCGCCTAATAAAATACCGGGTGATCACTCCTATATCAAATTAAAACAGGAGTCACATATGGATCATTCTCAGCATCACTGTCGAAAAACCAATTTAATTACTAATAACCTATTAGGTTGGAAATTATTGGGGTTTTACTCGTTTAACTTCCGAAAACCCGCTGTAATTCACAAAAACTCATTACGAAAATCTTTGAGGTTTTAAGAAATTATCGTGAATAGTAATTTTTGAGGTTTTCAAGGATTTAATGATTTTTGATGGGTGTTATATTTACTTTTGGGATTAAGTAAATGAACTAGAGTGTTTTAATAATATTTCGCAACTGGGTAAAGCGACAGAGGATAATGTTTTAATGGGAAAACCCTCATTGAGATGTAGTGGGTTAAATTAGTGAGTTGCGATCAAGTGCCTCGGATGGAGATTTCGATTGCGCGATGAGTCTCGGCATGGCCGAGATAGTCAGAATTGAGTATCTGGGTGTCGAAATTGGGTTTCGGGAATTTTTGGATTAGTAGGGACTCGTAATTGAGTAAACGAGTCATTTTTGGGTTTATAAGGGACAAGACCTTATTTATTTCTTATAAGTCACAAGAAAAGAGAGAAGAGAGAGAGGAAGGAAGAAAAAGGAGAGGAAAGGGAGATTCCGGCCAACCTCCATGGGATTCGACTCGGGACCGTCGAATTCTATCCACGAGGCAAGTGTTTACTTGCTTTATTTATTTTTAAGCATGAATCTCATATCGTAGTTGGTAGTGATTCACCACAAATATTTTCGAGATGGGTTTTTGTGAATTAAAACGGGTTTTCGGAAGTTAAACGAGTAAAACCCCAATAATTTCCAATTCGAGAAACTTAGGGATTTATTGAAATAAATTGTTGGTTATGGATTCTAGGATGTTTAGAACCCCTATTTATATGTGTAGATGTTGTTCGTTGAGGTTGGAGGTGGTTAGGAGAAAAGATAAAATCTTGGGAAAAGCTTTAATGGCCGAAACAGCTTCTCGGAGAAGAAGTTATCCGTAGCCATCGATCAATCGACGACTAAGTGTCGATCGATCGAGCCTCGATCAATCGACGGCCAAGGGTCGATCGATCGACCCTTCAGGTTTTTTGGCAATTTTTCCTAGCTTTAATTGGATGGGATGAATTCCAATTTTAATTGATTCTAGCTTATTCATGTGAGGAAATAAGTAATCTTTTAGGAGTAAATAGTCATCCAATTGAGGGAATTTATGGGGGCTAAGAGAGTGTTTTAAGTGTGTGACATTATATTTTCGAGGAAAATAGAGAAATTGTTGAATTAGAAGGTTTGGGGTTTCTAAAATAGGGTGGGGACCTCTAAGTGATTTTTTGGACAAGATGTAGTCCTTGGGTTTGTGGAAATGAAATCCACAACCTATTTAATTTAAGGGTGTTCGGGGATGAATATCAATTGGGATAGTTTCAGTGTCCATTTGGGCCAATATAATTATGCGTGTGGGAAAACAGAATTATATCGATTATGGTTGAGTATATCCTACGAAACTACTAGGATAAATTTGGGAATATATTTATTTACTTAGCATGAATTGGTATAGTTGGAGATATCCAATAAATCCTTAAATGGGAACAAGGTATTTATTATTTATCAAAGTGAAGGAATACTTTAGGTATAGAATCATGAGTGTGAGAATACTCGAATTATATAAGTTATGAGAACCTTTGGGATTATTGGTCATCATTAGGTGTGATTGGCAATTGTGGCCATTTATATATATTCGAGGAGAAATATATAGTATATATATACTATGTGATTAAAGTATATATATTATATGATACAAATACATATGTATTTGTGTGTGATTGGTATATGTGTATTTAGAGGCTGGTTTCCATGGGCTTTCCTTTGGTATAGGGTTGGAACAACCAGAGTATATATTTTCTCTAGTGCGATCAAGGGAGGTTGCGCGATGTGGGTGATTCCCCTGGCTCGAGGAGCAGGGAGAGTATAGTCCCTAGGTCATTATCGTCCCGCGTTCGAGTGAGATGTGTGTAACTCCACTTGCAGGGGGAACATGACCGCCTCCACCATTGTGTATTTGTTTACCATCTCCAATGATGGAGTCTGGCTTGGTACCGTGGTATAGTGAGTAAACCCGGATTTTGGATCGGCACTATGAGACCGCATCCTCGAGTTATAGCTCGTTGGGATGGTTATTGTACTTGTGTGATAGTAAATTACTTATGTATGAGAACAAGATATTATATCTCTATGAAAGTAAAGAGATAAAATGAGTATGAAATGAAAAAGGATTAATTCTCATTCCGGGAGATATATCCGGAAGTGTAACATGATACGTATGTAAAATTGAATATGAAAAATAAAAGATGAGTATGATAATGAATATATATATATATATATATATATATATATATATATATCTTTCGTGTACTGAGGGTCTAATGGATCTCGACGATCGACCGTGCCAAGTAGTAGTGTATCGGGGGGTTCCCTTGTTTGGATTTCGCTTTGTGAGACACCCCACGCACGAATATGGCATAGCGTTGAGACTATGGAGAAGTTGATCCCTTAGTACTTGGGTTGTGTAGGATTTTTATAGCTTGGGGTGATGGATTAGTTAGGCAGTGGGGTTTGACTAGGATGTTTAGAGGGATGCGCTAGGTGAGGGGTATCTCATGGGAGTGCGATACCAATTTAAATATGAGATAAAACATATTTTAAATATAAAGCATTTATGAACTTGCTAAATATTTTCACAACTCGGGCTCCGACCCGTTTCTATATTTTTCCTCTCTTGCTATATATTGTATATATATAGGTGTCCAGACACAGGGATGCCTGGATGATGAACCTTTCGAGTCAGACGTCTGCTGCAGCAGTTGTGGATGCATGCAAGTTTGATGTAGACGCTTCTATTCTTGCAATCTAGATAGGAAGCATTGTAGTTACTCTCGGGCCAATAGCCCAATTGTTTTTATTTATTCTTTTACCGCCTTTTAGCGCGACATTCGATTTGGTTGTATTATTGTTAAACCGAGTGTTTGGTTATTTTTATTTCATCTCAGTTTCATTTATACATAAACTGTGTGAATGTTTATATTGTATATTTGTTTAAAAAGATTAGTTAAGTAAAATTTTGACGCCAGCCTAATAGGTTATTATTAATTAAATTGGTTTTTCGATAGTGATGCTGAGAATGATCCATATGCGACTCCTGTTTTAATTTGATATAGGAGTGATCGCCCGGTATTTTATTAGGTGGGTTGTCACAAGGTACATGTGTATTTGCACAAGAATGTGAATTTGGACCCTTACTTCTTAACAAAGGTCAAAATAAATTAAGTGTGGTAGGCATATACCACTTCACAAAAGGGCTGAGGAAAATGATTTATCTATAATAACTAAGAAGAAGAATACAACCTTCACGTGGAATAATATCATTTTTCATTTTGTCTTGCCCAAGGAAATCATGGGAAGTAATTTGATAACCAATTATTTAGGGATTTCTTCTCAAACTATGTCATCAATAACCACTACTTAGTATATGGGAATCTTCCAAAGATAGAGGTGACTAATATAACCATCTTCATAAGACTTAAAAAGAGGTTGTAGAAGGCTAAAGGCCATTGAACTTAGGAGATACCCAACATTTTATGGTTTGATGACCACGATGAGAGGCCTAACAGAAAAATCTTTGTTTTCCCCCACTTATGACATTGAAGGTATTATCCAAATATAAAAAGTAGTCTTCATTAAAATAATATCTCACTTTGAATAATTTTAAATAAATAAGGACAAAAGTTCTCCCTTGATGATCTTGAGGAGAAAATATAAGCAACATTAATAAAGATAGTGACTTACAAGTATATGCCAACCTAGTATTTTAATAGAAAAGTTTTTTTATCTAATGTATTACTCTTGAGGCAAGTCACAATAATCACCACATACCCAAAATAAAGGACAATTTAGGTCCTACATGGGAAGGATCCTTTGTGGTCACCAAAATACTAAGACCGGGTTGATACAATCTCAAGTACAAAAAAGGATACTAGCATAGCACCCCGTACATTCTAGCAAGCGAGGTGGTCAGTTGCCATTATCAAACTACGTCGAGCGTCACTAAATAATTATCATTCTCAGCATGTGACAGCCCAAATTTTTTTTAATGGACACTTTGTTTATTTGAAGCACAATGTGAATTCAAATGATGATTATTTTGTGTTTCATGTTATATGTGAATTTGTATGATGAATTTGGACTATTTGAATGTTATTGGACAATTTTTTATTTGTTAAGCATGGTGAATAGTCTTATAAACAAAGGAGATTATGGTCAATTTTTTTTAAAAAATTTCACTTTGTTTTATTGGGGAGAAATATTTTTGTTGTTTTCCAATAACACACTTTATAAAATTTTCGCCGTTTCACAATTTTGTACTTAAGAAATTTTCGCAGTGCCTTCAGACACGGACACTATACATCATACATACATCACAGACCCAGTTGTAGGCCCTAAAAATTTTTTCAAATTTTTTATTTCTCTTTTGAAATTAATCTTTCAATAAACCCATGTTCAAAAAATTAAGTCAAAATACATTTTGTAGCTATTTTTTATAAATCCAAAAAAAACTGTTCAAAATACCTTACTTATTAGGGTCTGAGCCAATAATTTTTTGTGAAATTTTTAAAAATAGTTACAAAATGTATTTTGATCTAATTTTTTGAATATGAGTTGATTTGAATGTTAATTTCAAGAGAAAAATAAACATATTATAAAAAATACTTTTTAGGCCCTAGAACTAGGTGTGATGTATACATCATGATGTAGATGGGTCTTCCTATCTCTATATATATGTGTGTGTGTACCTTCTCATAATCTAATCCCCACCCATTTGGTATTATTTTTTAAAAATCTATGTCTTTTCCACGTGGACAACTAACAAGAAGCGTATCTATAATTGATGTATAGACATTACACCAAAATACGCTTTTAGTTACGGAGCAATTTTTTGATTACTAACAATGTTTTACCATTACTAATTTTTAATCATAAATTTTTGTTACAAAATTAATATAATCATGTATCAAATACTAAAAAATCCCTCAAACATTTTTTAATACACATTTAGTCAAATCCTTTTATTTTGTACCAAAAAGTCTCTTATTCTCTTATCTTTAAAGGTCCGCGCCAGCGGCATGGTAAAGTATTTTTGACATCGTGAAAAACTGTTTGGTACAAAATAAAAAAATTTAAACTAAATGTGTATTAAAAAAATTCGAGAGTTATTTGGTAGAGACCCCTGTAATCATTAGTAATTTTAGTTTACAATTAAAAAAATAAAAATTAGGGTGTGTTTGATAACACTAATTTTCCATGAAAAATGCAATATATGGAGTTATTTTTCATCTTTTGGATGTTTGATAAACAAAATTTTCTATGGAATTGGTTTCTTTAAAACAAATCACGTAACCACTTTTTCTACAAAAGATAGAATTAAAAAACCTCCTCCCACCCTATTATTCATTTTCCAGGAAAAAGACTTACCACACCAAAAAAATTAATAAAGAACTTATAAAATGAAGAAAAATCCAAAAATAATGAAAAAAAATGCAGAAAGTGAATAAAACCCAAAAATAATATTAAAAAATCCAGAAGTGAATAAAACCTTAAAAATAATGAAAAACATCTAGAAAATGACTAAAAACCCAAAAATAATGAAAAAAACACAGAAAGTGAATAAAACCCCAAAAATAATTAAAAAATACAAAAATGAAATAAAAAGTCCAAAAATAATGAAAAAAATTCACAAAATGAATAAAAACCCAAAAATAATGAAAAAAAAATCTAGAATCTTATTAAAACCCCATAAATAATTTTAAAAAATCCAAAATATGAATAAAAACCCCAAAAAAATGAAAAAAAATCCACAAAGTGAATAAAAACCCAAAAATAAGGAAAAAAAATCCACAAAGTAAATAAACCCCCAAAAATACTGGAAAAAATCCATAAAATGAATAAAAACCTAAAAATAATGAAAAACTACAGAAAGTGAATAACTCCAAAAATAATGAAAAAATACAGAAAATGAATAGAAATTAAAAAAATTCGAGAACGTGAATAAAAACAAAAAATAATGAAAAAACCCAGAAAGTGATTAAAACGCCAGAAATAATGACAAAATCCAGAAAATGAATAAAAATAAAAAAATAATGAAAAAAAAGTAAAAAAATGAAAAAAAACAAAAAAATGTAAAAAATACAGACAGTGAATAACACTCCAAAAATACAGAAAATGAATAAAAATTCAAAAATAATGAAAAAAATCCAAAAAATGAGTCAAACCCCCCCAAAAATGAAAAAAATCCAGAAAATGAATAAAAGTCCAAAAATAATGAAAAAATACAGAAAGTGAATAAAACTTCAAAAATAATGAAAAAAAAAATACAATAAATGAATAATCACAAAAAAAAATTTAAAACTTAAATAAAAACCCAAAAATAATGGAAAAAATCCAGAAAGTGATCCCCACAAATAATGAAAAAAATCCAGAAAAAGAATAAAAATTCGAAAATAATGAAAAAAAATCCATAAAGTGAATAAAAACCCAAAAATAATGAAAAAAATACAGAAAGTGAATAAAACCCCCAAAATAATGGAAACAGTCCAAAAAACGAAAAAAACACCAAAAATAATGAAAAAAATTACATAAAGTGAATAAAACTCCAAAAATACAAAAAATGAATAAAAATCCAAAAATAATGAAAAAAATCCAGAACGTGAATAAAACCCAAAAATAATGAAAAAACTAGAGAAAGTGACTAAAACCCCCAAAATAATGGGAAAAAAAAACGAGATCATGAATAAAAATCCAAAAATAACGAAAAAAATTCAAAAAGTGACTAAAAACCCAAATATAATGAAAAAAATAAATAAAGTGGATAAAACCTCAAAAATAATGAAAAAAATTAAGAAAATGAATAAAAACCAAAAATTAATGAAATAATACAGAAAGTGAAAAAAATGAAAAAACCCAAAAACAATGTAAAATATACCGGAAGAGAATAAAACTCCAAAAATAATGAAAAAATACGAAAAATGAAAAAGAAACTGAAAAATAATAATAAAAATACATAAAGTGAATAAAAATCCAAAAATAATGGAAAAAATACAGAAAATGAAAAAAACCAAAAATATTGAAAAAAATTCACAAGATGAATAAAAATCGAGAAAAAAATAAAAAAAATCAAGATGTTGAATAAAAATCAAGAAATCATGAAGAAAATCCAGAAATTTATTATGAGGTTAATATTTATTTTCTTGTTTTTTATTAATTTTCTATATTTTTTATTTTTTAGAATTTTATTCCTTTTCGGATTTTTTAATATTATTTTATTGGTTTTATTCACTTTTGGTATTTTTTCGTTATTTTTGGGTTTGTGTTCACTATCTGGATTTTTTTTTCATTATTTTTGGGATTTTATTCACTTTCTGTACTTTTTTTCATTATTTTTGGATTTTTATTCACTTTCTGGATTTTGTTTTCATTATTTTTGGGTTTTTATTCATTTTTTGGATTTTTTTTCATTATTTTTGGGGTCATATTCCCCTTTTTATTGGGGGTTTTATTAATTTTTTTCTTTTTTTTCATTATTTTAATTCATTTTTTGTATTTTTCCATTATTTTCGGGATTTTATTCACTTTTTGGATTTTTTTTCATTTTTTTGGGTTTTTATTCACTTTGCTGGATTATTTTCCATTACTTTTGAGTTTTTATTCATTTCCTGGATTTTTTTCATTATTTTTGGAGTTTTATTCTATTTCTGTATTTTTTCATTATTTTTGGGTTTGGATTTTTATTCACTTTCTATACTTTTTTCATTATTTTTGAGTTTTTATTCATTTTTTGTATTTTTTTGCATTATTTTTTGGATTTTATTCACTTTCTGGTTTTTTTCACATTATTTTGGGGTTTTATTCTCTTTATGGATTTTTCTCCTTATTTTTGGAGTTTTATTCACATTTTAGATTTATTTATTTATTCTTTGGGATTTTTATTAATTTTCTGGGATATTTATTATTTTTCTATTTTATATATATATTTTATACTTTTTTTCCATGAAAAATATAGAGAACCAAACACAAAAGATGGAAAGTAAAACATTTTCCACCTGAAAAATAATTGCAATCAAACAACACCAACAAATTTTTTCCATGAAAAATATTTTCAAGTTTTCAATTTCATGGAAATTAACTATTGACGCTTATTTTCGATCTTAATTATCAAACATACCCTTAGAGAATTTATTTTAACACTTTCCCGAAAGAGGACAAGCGCATTTCCCTCCCACATGAGCAACCCCAATTTTAGTTTGCCTCCTAAATGGAAAGCCCCAAATTGCAAGGTTGAAGGTTCTTCTCTCTCCAGTTTCATATATCGCAAGGTTTGATCATACATTACTGCTAAGGACGGTGAAACTCTCTTTATCTCTCTCTATTTCAGTAACACAAATCGAGGGTTTTGATCACGTAACGACCCATGTACGATTTGAGGAATACCAATGCCATATTATCTTATCGCTCATTTGGATTCTCCTCAAATCTCCATTTTTATTGCCATATTGATTAGTTACGCCTCCATGAATCTTTTTCGCCAGCAATGTGGCGTCATCTCAACACTCTTACCTCATCGGTTGGCACGTATTCTTTTCCTTTTAGTTTCTCATCTATGCTTAATAGACGTGGATTTCATACTTAAAAAAGTTACAACTTCACTTTGAACGAATTGGAACTCATTGCTACGATTTGGAACCTAGCAGCGTGATCAGAATGTTTTTCTTTTTAGGTACTTTAGATTTTTTGGTTTTAAACTAGGAAAAACTATTGGGGATTTATGTTGTTTTAGTTTACTATGACTTCTTACTATGCGGATATAATGATATCTCTAAAGTGTATTCATAAACATTACACACACATATGCGTGTATTTTGGAAATCTTTGTTTTGAAAAAGAAGAATGGAGTTTTGGGACAAAATGCTTTGAAATGCTTTTCGAGAAGAAAAAGTAAGGAATGCTCTTTTTGATTGTGACGTTATGAACATTATCTCTCTCCAATATTCATATAGAGAAATAATTTGAGCATTTTCATACTCTGCACACACGTTACGTTTTTTTTCGCAGAGATGGAGATGTGAATACAAGGTTTTATAGAGATCTCATAATGTTGCAAGCGGATTAAAAGTCGGCTTCTAGTTGTGCTTATGTTAGTTTTAGTTTTAGTTTTTTTTCTCCTATTTGTTGGCATACGATGCAAGTAATGATCAAGATCCTAATTCATTCAGCTATAAATGTGATGGGAGAAATTGAAGTACTAATTGCTTGTGTTCTAGGTGGCATCTTCATTGTTTAGAAAATCTCGACTGAATTTTTATGTTCAACCTCTGATTGCGTCTCGCGAAGTATATTTTCATCTGTTTTGTAGATATTGCTACTACACAATCTTATTTTCAAAATAATCTATATATAAATAGGTCGTGTATCCTTTATCATAATACATTTATGGTTGGAAGTGTGGAGAGATTAGCATCTCTATGGACATCTTTCCTTATATCCCAAAAATAAAAAAATTTAGTAGGCTTATGATCAAGGTAGTTGTTACACTTAAACCTAAAGTGTTCAATTGAAAGCAAGGTTCTAAAAAATGCGGAGCGTGGTCGAGGCGTGTAGGTCAAACCTTAAGCCTTAGAAGCCTAGGCGGGGCTTGGCGTAAAAAGGCGTTTACGCCTTCTTAATATATTTAAAAATTTTAAATCATAACAAAGCTATTAAAATACTAAAATTGTACATATTATAAAAATATGTCCGAATATATGCAAATTAAAATACTATTGGATTATTTTGGATGAAATAATGGTCCGATTAGTAAAAAAAAAATTTAAAATGCGATATCGTTTCACTAAAGCATCGTTGTTTTTTAGAAAAAAATGCGTCTTAAGGGTTTTACCAAGAAT
This sequence comes from Sambucus nigra, assembly GCA_949130495.1. Lineage (NCBI taxonomy): Eukaryota > Viridiplantae > Streptophyta > Magnoliopsida > Dipsacales > Adoxaceae > Sambucus > Sambucus nigra. Next base: position 327,381,154 of record OX422217.1, on the reverse strand, counting down.
AAGGCGTAAAAAACTTAAGGCGAGGCGTTTCTCCCAAGCTTTAAGCTTAGGGGGATTTTTTAGAACAGTGATTGAAAGCAACGATGGGAACAAAGATCACCAAAATAGACGTTAGGTACTGATTTAAAAGACCCATCCATACTTGAACATCAACCTGCAACTAAAGACTCAAAAGAAGTGAACTAAAGATAAAACTTAAGACGCATGAGGATATCTAAAGAAAATAAGGGAAATAAACCTTGGAATAAAGTTAGAAAGCGTAGTGAAGGTATCTAAAGAGTCATTTGACTTGGCTTTCGAATATATGTTAGATTTTTTAGTTTTCCTATGAATTTAATATTTCTCAATAATCTTTTAATCACATGCAGAAACCCAACAACGAATCATAGAGAGAACTAGACTTGTAATGCAGGATTCTAAAGTGATGTCATGTAAGAATAATTTTATGCGAAGTCCATGATAAATTGAAAAGTATTAAAACCAAATTAAATTTACAAGTACAGCATGTATCATATGTTTGATAAGTCTTTTCAAGAAGAATAAGTCTTCATTCTTTATGTAATAATATTATAATATATTAACACAATAGCAGTGTTGGCTAAATATAGGGAATTTCAAGAAATTTGCGCGATCGTGATGAATTGTGATGAAATTAGGGTGTGTAAGGAAGACGTACCAGTGTTTGGATACGTACCTAAACCTCGACAATGATTTCACGAGAAGTCTCAATAGAATGCTTGTCATTATATCCTCGAGAGATAACAACTCGCTAACATTGTTATTGTTCCGTTCTAATCTCACTGTCAAATCTTACTTGTAGAGAATTCGACTGAACTAGAAGAATATATTTGCAAAATGCAAGTCAAATCACAGGGGGATTAACACTCCAATTGTAAATCGATATCTGATATGAACAAAAAATGAAATTAAAGATCCTCTATTAAATACACTTTCAGGTGGAGGTGGGAAGTGTGTTGCTTAGCTTAGTTAGATTGGTCACATATTTTGGGTGTATTGCAAAGTCTATTTGTAAAAATCCAGGTAAACTCAAAATAACCAGGCAAAATATAAAACACAATATAAAAGGGAGTTTCCTAATTTAGAGCTTGATCAAGTCCAACCTCATGTAGATATATAAAGTATTGGATTTAGGTTGGTTATGGAGCTATTAACATAGTTGTTTGATGTAATTCTATTTTTTTAGAGTTTAGTCGCTTGTCAACTCAGCTATGGGTGCTAAGAACAAAGTCAAGAAATTGAAAAATGAAGCAATCAATAACTAAGAGATTTAACAAGATATAATAAAAAAGGTAAAAAAATTAAAAAAGGGATAAATTAATGGAGAAGAGGATGAAGAAGATGCTGGTAATACAACCACTAATCCTTCGAGGAAAGCTACAAAACACAAGGAGCAATTGCAAAGGCTTCAAAAAAGGACCTAGAGTTCTATTAATTCTTGAAAGAACATGATAAGGATTCTCCACACTTCAATAATGAGGGCCTCAATGATGAGGATCTTGAAAGTAAAATGGAAATTGACATGGAAGATGAGGAAATGTAAGAAATGTTCAAATCAAAGCACATCACTCTGAACTTGTGACATAAAGGAAGAGAAATCTTCAAAAAATGTTATAAGTAGCGCTATGGTTGATTCATGTGTAATTCAATTCGATAATATGCAAGATTATGCATTGTTCATTATCTTATAAAGACTTTTTGAACCACGTGCTATTATGGTGATGATGGTAAGAAGTTGAGTATCATGTCTAGCAGTGTCTTTAATAAGATAATGTTATTTGTATGAGTGAAATGGATGGATTTCTTTAAGCATCGTTGAAACTCCCTCATTTTGGGGGTAAAAAGGAAACCATAAGAGCTACAACTATTTAGCGTAACTTATATCATTTTCAATGCGATGTCTAAGATATTCTTCTATATTTTTGGTTACTTTGCCAAGCCTCTTCAGGAAGTATATTAAGGTCGTTCTTCATTTCTGGGGTACAGGGGGAGGTGTTTTACTTGTTGTCTCCTTTTTTCCCAAGAGATTTATGTGTTTGAATTCACCAGAATGTCTTCTCACCATTACTCTCCCTCCCACCCACCCAACTGCTTCTAACAGACTAATTTCCCAACCACTTACCAGCTGTGAACAAGGAGTCACCCACCCATAATCGTGCCAAATAGATTTAGGGCAGAAGACACTATTACCCCACACATTATGTCCCAACCCTATAAACCAAGGAAAAAAAGTCAAAAATCCTAGTTACAAGAATTATCCCATTCCTAGAAGTCTACATCAAGACTTATCCCTTTAAACCACCCAAAGTTTAAGACAAAAACTAGCAAAAGACAAAAATCCCTTAAAGGTCACCTTTATCCCACTTCTAAAAAATTAGGATCAATACCCCTCCATGCCCAACAAGTTGATATTTCCCAAAAATCACAAGATATACCATTTTATCAGGTTGGACCTAGTGTCATGGGGAAAGGTAAATAGAAGATGAATGGGGTGGAGGAAAATGATGAATGGACTTCCAGGTGTGTCATTTATAGTACTTACAAAGAGAATCACAAGAATGAGTTACTGGTGGGAAACAAGATGTTAGTCTCAAACTTCATTAAGCTGCACATAAATAAAAGGAAATTACCTGTTACCTTTGCAAAGCTTTCCCCCCAAAAGCATCATGGGGCATTTCATGTTATTGAAGAAGATATAGTCCAAGAGGAAGAGGCAGTAAGGAATGAGGAAGTCCATTTGTGAGGAATGAAGAATTCTACAGAATAAGCAGTTAAAAAAAGGCATAAAATAATTATCACCAGGAGAATAAGAAAGCAATCATTTATAGAGGAAGAGATGGAAGAATTCAGTGAAGATAATCTTGTGGAAGTATTATTCATCTCAAGTACAACATAGGAACTGAAGAAGCTTGAGGGGTCCTCTTATGGGATCCCTTCTCCCCAATGAGCAACTTAACTTGGAATTGTCAAGGTTTGGGTAAAACTTTGACAATTCTGGCTCTTCAAGACCTTTTTGTTTTGAATGAGATATCATTATTATGCCTTTTTTGGACTAAAGCTAAAGTAGATAGAATCCAATTTGTGAAGAAGTTAACCCTCTTTGACAGAGTTGTTAGCATGGATCCAGTGGGGTTATTTGAGGGCTCTTGCTTATTGTGGAAGGACTCAGTTAATGTACTGATTTTGGAAAGTTCTAAGGATTTCATTGATGTTATGTTGAAGGACTCGAAGGGGTCATTGGGTTTGGTTAAGGTTACTTTTGTGTATGAAATTCCCTCTTTTGAGTTTAGAATAGCTCAGTGGGGCAAGATATACCATTGACGAACGTGTTTTGTTCTTTTGTGAAAGAGAGTGGACTCCTCCCATTGTCACTGCTAATAATATCACCTCTTTTAAACCTGTGTCAGATTGGACTGAAGATGATTTTAAAATGTCTAATTTTAATTCCTGTGGTTTGAGTGCTATTTTTGGTGTCGTCACCCCCGACGAGTTCTGCCAAATTATGACGTGCACCACGTCTAAAGAGGCATGGGATGTAATCCAACTGACACATGAGGGTATGAACGCAGTTAATGAATAAAAGTTACAAAATTTGGCCACCCAGTTTGAGACTATCACCATGTCTAAGTCTGAATGTTTTGATGAGTTTTATGCACGTTTGTCGGACATTGTTTACCCAAGTTTTAATTTAGGTAAGCCAATTGACAACACGTGTGTCATTAAAAAGATTTTGAGATCTCTCTTGAAATGTTTTATTCCTAAAGTCACTATTTTGAATTCGTTGGGAAAGTTAAATTCACTTAAGTTAGAAGAGCTCATAGGAGACCTACAAACTTATGAGATTGACATGTTTCTCCCAAAATATTAAGGCTAAGGATAGAGGCGTTGCTTTAAAGACTCACGTTAGGAAGAAAAAGAAAGATAGAGTTTATGAGTCTGGTTCTGAGGCAGAGTTTAGTATTGACGATATGGTCTTTTTTGCGATTTTTTTAAAAAAATTTCTCAAAATGAACAAAAATAATTTTTCCAATAAAAATTCTATTGGAAAAAATAAAAAGAAAGAAAAGGCCAAAGAGGGTAGTGAAAAAGAGAGAGATGGTGATAAAGAAGAAGAAAGTGAGGAATAATTAGATGAGATGACTTGTTTTGAGTGTAAAGGCAAAGGACACGGAGAATTTGAATGTCCTGCTAGGCTAAGGAAAAAAGGAAAAAATGTAGCCATGCCTGTCACTCTTAGTGATAGCGAGGGACAAAAGTCCGATAAAGGTTTAACACATGGGAAGTGTATAGATTTTTAGAGTCATGTCCCATTTTTTCCCATGATGATTATGTACACGAGAGCGACGATGATGAGTCGAGTGTTTCTAGTGGGGGTGAGAGGGAGTTTGAGAGTGGAGATGAAAGTGATCTCCAAAAAGCGTTTAGATATTTTTACACCAAGACCTTGAAAACAAATAACTATAATAGGGATTTAGGTCATCGGGTTTCAGATTTGTAGAAAGAGAAAGAAGGTATAAGAGGGAAAAGTGTGACTTGATCGACACGTTGTCTAGTCTGATGACACGTGTATCCCAACTCGAGAGTGATCTCGAACGTGCCCGAGAGGTCAAATTCCCTTTATATAATGAATCTAAGAAGGTTAAAAAGATGGTTCTCAATCCCATTTTGGGTAATGGTGAGAGTATAAGAATAAGTCATGACGGTGCATCCACTTCCTTTATTGCATCTGATTCAGTTCCTACTTTAGTGATAGATTCACATAACTCTCGACCCGATCAACCTAGGCATCTCGTACTTGTTTGGAGAATACGTAGGAGATATTTTGAGAGAGGTGTACCTAGGCCTGTTTATGTTTGATCCCATTGCAAAAAGAGGGGACACCCGAGGGAGTTTTGTTTTAAATTGGGTAATGTGTCACGCTTTTCTTATACACTTGTTCGCACACATGCACCCACCCATGATACTTTTCTTGCACATAATGATAGAGAGTTTACACGTATTTGAGAGCAAGTAAAGTTTTTGGTCAAGGCTTCACATGATTTAATGGAAGTTTTTTATAGTATGTCATTATCTTTGGAAAACTACTCTGCACCTAATGGATGAGGTTTAGACTTTTTGCTAGCATAGGATGATTCATATGACGACACTTTTGCCTATTTCTAGTATATATTATTTTGTAGTTTACATTGGTTTCTTATTCTTGCTACTATTTTAACACTGTTTTGGATCTGTTTTTCCATTTCAGGAACTGTTTTCACGAAATGATTTCACTAGACAAAACTGCATAACATTCTGGGAAATTTGTGAAAAAAATTCTCGTTCAAACGAGATGAGCTTTTATTCAAATGACACCTGATGTCACGCGAAGCTGCTTCTCGTGAGAACCCTTCTCGTTGTGCGACATGGCGCTTCGTTTTAGCGACCCCTAGAGAATTGTTTTCTCTTCTGTTTGCAGTCCCCTGGTTCACATTGCTATATTTTTTGGTACTGCTGGGTTGATTCTGAACAGTGATAAAAAAATACAAAAAGATTTTCATTTATTTTGATAAAATTTTTGAAAAATTCAAAAAGAGTTTTGTATTTTGTTTACACCATATATGAATGGACACTTAGGATGACCGAGTCATAATCATTCCATTTATCCATGTGACTATTTGATATTATTTTAAGGCAATATATTGTGTCATTCTTGTGCTTTACACAATTTGGAGTCTTTGAGATGATATATAATGTTTCTACCTACATGTTTGACTCATTTTTCCTTTATTACACACATGCACAGGTTTGTTTGACTTTTGTACTTGTCTATCACATGTTGGTTGAGTGTTACCATATCAATTATGTCTATACGCAAACCAAATGCGATAAAACTTGACAAGAAAAAAGTGCATGTTATAAACCGTTTGTGAGTTTGTGTGATTTGTTTTGGAAAACGAAAAGGGGTGCAAAAGTTATTTCATTTTTCCTTTGCGATAAAGCCACCGTTTAAATGGACCTAAAAAAGTGAGGAATTGAAATTATCCAGGGTCCAATGAGGTTTAAAAGAGCCTGAAAAAATTGAAAGGCAATAAAAAGATATATATGCAAAAAAATGGGCCAATAGTTTTAGTTTCATCACCTCATAAGAAAAATCAAAAGTACTATCTTTTAATGAGGGAGTTTGGATGGAATTTATGATGGTTTGCACGTCCTTGAAAGTCATTAAAAAGCATTACATAGTTTTGGAGGTTATTGGTGTGAAAATCATTTATACTTTTATTTGTTGATATGATTAAGACGATGTCATCTAAATTCAACAATTTTACACCTAAGGACTATTTTGATGTTCATTTTTTAGGAGCACACTTATGTATCACACACACGTCATGATTGAGTCAATTTTTCTATCGAATTTGTTCACACCCATTCATTCCATTTCCAAGATTTGGTTATCATAGTATAAATTCACGGTGTGTGATTTTTGTAATATCATTTTTGCATTTTTGTATGAAAAATTTTAAAAATAAAAAATAGTATGTTTGCCTTGGTTTACCGTGACTCACCGATTTGATTTATATTATTTATTCTTTTACTTGTCTATTTCAGACAAATAAAAAGGAGGAGAACGAATTATGACTTTATGGGGGAGTTTATGCATGGGGAAGAATTGATTATGCTTTCATGTTTATGGTTATATCATTTCAAACTCGAGACGTCATGAGGTATTTTCTTTGTCTCGTGTGTGTAGGTACAATTGAAGATCTTTATGTTGCACACCGTGATGAGAAAAGCTTGAAGTTTTGAAAAGTTGATTATTGAAGCAAAGTTTAAAGGCTTGTAATTTTATCTTTCCACTTTTATTTTTGGGAGGGTAGATTTGTATAGGTCATTTTTAAGTTGCTAATTCGGATATTTTTATTTTGTACCGGCATAGGCATAGGGGGAGATTTGTAAGAACATTGTCCGTCACAATTAATTATGTCGTATACTGCTACAAGTCATTGAAGAATTGAGGAAGTTAACATCTACAAAAGACGGATCTGAATTTCAAGAAGACTTCAACATTCATGCCCAACAAGATGATTTTGGTAAAATTATGTTTAAGTTTCATTTACATTTCACATTAAAAGTGTTGGGATATTTTTCTAAAAGATATTTTACGATTTTTTTATAAATGGTTTTTATAAAAACATTTTCCTATAAAAGATTTTTTATATAAAAGTTTTCTGATCCTGTAACAAGTTTTGCCTTTTGAGGTTTTCAACTATTTTCAAAATTTGAAGACTTTTTGGGATCGGTACCACCGTCGTTCAAATGACAGCGTATCTCGTTCGAACGAGATGTTTTTTTGTTCAAACGATAATGTACATCATTCGAATGACAAGTGCTTTAGGCTCACACGTCACCGCCTCAATTTTTTATATATTGGGTGTCAGGCTATTGGTTTTAGGCATGGAGAAAAGTTATTTTTGACAAAATATATTTTTTTAGTGTTCTCCAACCATTTTTGATAGTTCAAAGTTTTTGTTTTACAATTCACAAATCCCAATTACTGTTTTGTGAGTTGTTTTGTGGAACCCAAGAGATATTTGTTGGAAGTTTATGTTACAACACTAGGTGCCTTGGAAAGTACTGGGCTGATAATATGTGCCACTTGTGGGAGGTATTGGGATGATCGACTACGTGTCATAGGGAGTGTTGCCGTGTTCCTGGGCTGACGACTACAAATCGACACCTGAGGGTATTTTGTATGTCAATTGTATTTTTATTATAATCCGTGTAAACCATATTTTACAAATTATAGTGGAAATAAAAAAGTTTTTACCTGAAAGGGGTTTGTTCCTGAAATATGTATTTGTGAACTTAATCATCGCATGGTTTAATCTTTTGATTTTATTTAACACGTAGATACATGTTTAGGGCCTGAATAAAATTGGTGTTTTGGTTTAATCAAATTTAGACATCCAATTAAATAAGTTTGATTTGGAAATTTGCGAATCCATTTGAATAAGTATTGCTCACGGCATATTTTACAGTTATACCTTTCATGATTCCATACCTCTAAATAAACCCACATAATTCATGTCTCTAGTTAGTGAAATATATTATGTGAGTTTAACATGCCCCGACATCGCTCACCTATAAACAACATATTCGAACACATTCATCCACCTACTCATTATCACTATTCTCTTATCGAATGGTTGATACGATATCTCAAGAAAACCTCCTCTTATGGTCTTAAAATCTTTCACCACTCGTCCCTCAATTTATATGGTTACTCTGACACTGACTACGTGGGGTGTCCAATAACTAGAATATCAACATTCGACTAATGAATTTTTCTTGGTAGTAACTGTATTGCATGGTCCTAAAAACGGTAACCTACAGTTTCACGGTCTAGTTGTGAAGCTGAATATTATGAGTGTGCTACAGCGGAATAATGCAACTTCTTAAATTAGTCTAATTTTAATTATGTGACAAACCAACCAGTTTTAATTAAACCCTCACACATGCATCTAGGTGATTTAGAATCATAAATCAATAAACATGCAAAGGAAACCAATTTCAGGAAAAATCTCCAAAGGAAAAATCCTTTTATTTCACTATAATTTGTAAATCGCAACTTAAACGGATTACAATGAAATACGGTGACACGTGAATACCCGCAGGCATCGGTTGGCGTCGTCAGCAATGGAACAATCGTAGCTACTCCACAAGAATATGCCCTTTTTTCTTCAGTAAAGATCCACATGCAATGAATCTCAATGGCCACAGTCAGTCAGTCCAGTACCATAGAAGGCACCTAAATCATTAGTAGAGATCCTCTCTACAAAAGAAAATTTCAATAAGATGCTATCTTGGGTTCCAAAACGGTTCACATAAAGATTGGGATTTTTGTGAATTGAAAAACTAGGTTTTAAACCCTAAAGGAAGAAGACAAAAAATCTTTCTACGGTTTGCAATTTGCCAGTATAAAAAATCGTCAGGACTTCTTCTTGAAAAATGCCTTGTTTAACGCGCTTTCTATAAAAAAATTGAGGTGGCGCATCGTTCGAATGAGATTCCATATCGTTTGAACGACAGTACATGTCGTTCGAACGAGAAAATGCGAAAAAATAAATTTAATTTTTTATTTCAAAAATTCTTCTTTTAATCTTGAAAAATTTATTTTGACGAAAAACAAGGACTCAACACTTAGAAAATATTTTAGAAAATTTTTCAAACCTCCTTATTTATATCAATACCTTTAAGTGAACCACAAAGGGACTTAAATACTTTCTCACCGAAATTAACCTTGCAGAGGCTTGAATGTTAAAGAAGCTTGATATTCGGATATGTCTTGATGCATATGTAATCTTGAACAATTCTTCGATGGTTTTAGTTGTATACGACATACTTAATTGTGACGGACATTTATAAAATCATGTCCTTACAAATCTCTCCCTATGTCTATGCCAATACAAAGTAAAAACATCTGAATTATCAACTCAAATATGACCTATACAAATCTACCATCCCATGAACCCAAAAGGGAAGATAAAATGCTAAGACTTCAAACTTTGCTTCAAAACATCTTCAACTTAAAATCTTCAAATCTTTGAGCTTTTCTCATTAGGGTGTGCAACATATGATCTATAACTTTTGTACCAACACACACGAGACAAAGAAAATACCGCATCGAGTTTAAAATGAGATAAACATAAACAAAAATAAGTATAAAGTCTCAAATCTCCCTTATAATGTAAACACTCCCCCAGAATTCATTCTTCCCCTTTTTATTTGGCCGAAATAGACATGGAAATGAATAAATAAATCAAGTATAGAGTTGTCACAACAAACAAGGCAATCAAACTACGAGCACAAAGTGATACTCAAACGTAGTCCACAAACTATTTTTTATCTTTCAATTTTTTTCGACAAAAAAAAAATCACACCATGAATTTACACTAAAACAACCGAGTCGTGGAAACGAAATGAATGGATTTGAATATATTCAATAGGTGATAAAACTCAATCAAGCATATGTGTACGATGCATGAGTGTACCCCTATCGAATGAACATAAAAAATATCCTTAGGTGTAAAATTATTGAATTTAGGTGATATCGACTAAATCAAATCAACAAATCAAAGCCTAAGTGATTTTCACACCAATAACATCCAAAACTATTTAGTGTCGTTTCGAGAACTTTTCAAAGGACGTGTAAACCCATTAATACACATCCATCTAAAACTCCCTCATAAATAATAATCTTTTTACTTTTCTAATGATGTTCTAAATTCTCAACTTAGAGAAAACCTATTGGCCCAAATTTTGGCATATTTCATCTTTTTATTGCCTTAATTTTTGTGCGTAATCTTTTCAAATGATGGCTTTCACGGCGTGATTATTATTCACTCGCAGCCATTTCCCGTGTCACTAATCATTTTTTCAAATTTAAACAAATTCCTCATGGGTAATGGTTTTTACTTCCACTACTTTTATTACTCCCGTATTATTGCACTTGGTTTGTTTTAAGGACGGGATTGAGATGAAAACACTCGACCAACATGTTATAGATAAGTACAATAATCAAGCAAATCCATGCATGTGTGGAATAAAGGAAATAATGAGTCAAACATGTAGGACGTATCAACTAATAACATCTCAATGACTCCAAACATGGTAAAGTACATGGATAACATGACATATTGTCTCAAAATACTATCAAATAGTCACATGGATATGGAATGATGTTGTGACTCAGTCATCCTAAATATCCATCCATAAACGGTGTAAAACAAACTACAAAACTCTTTTTGTCTTTTTCCAAAAAAATTTATCAAAATAAAATCTTTTTGTATTTATAAAAAAAAAATATATCTTAAAATATTATAAAAACGATACACACTAGCAATAGGCAAAAATATCAGCATGCAAATCATCCTATGTTAGTAAATAGTAATCACACAAATGAATCACTAATCAAAGCAAGTGTGATTAAACAAACAATGCAATATAAGCAATTAAGCATGAATACCAAGATAAATTGCATATAAACCGTCAGAGGCAACCCAACAGTATCAAATAATGTCAAGCTAAACCAGTGTACTACAAACATAATAAATAAAATCTCCAGGGGTCGCTCAAACGAAGCGCCCTATCACTCGAACGACAAGGGCTTCTCGTGAGAAAAAGCTTCGCTCGACATTAGAAGTAGCTCGAACAAAAACTGATCTCACTAGAACGAGAAAAACAAAGTTTCATAGATTAGATAGAATATTAAACAATGTTTCCCAGTGAAAAACTTTCCAGAAACCAATACCTGGAAGGTGCTGACAGAAGCAAAACAGTGCTAAAACAATAGCATACTAATAGAACAATTTAAACTACAACAGAGTAAACCATATGTGACACCTCGACTAATTAAATACCGGGTAGCTACTCCTTTATTAAATTAATTCAAAATGCCAAGTTGGTTCAGTTAATAGCATCACTGTCGAAAACATTTTAATAATTACTAACCACCTAGTATTTAAAAGTAAGTGCCAAATTTTAAGTTAAGTCTGATTAACATGCAGTAAAAGAATAATGGAAGAACAACATAATCCATTCACCATAATGAAGTAATGAAAGAACCAACAATAATACTAAGAAATCCGGAGGAAAACTCCTCACAATAATCCCAACAAATGGAAATAATACTACAAGTCTGAATCCTGAATAATTACATGCCAAAAGTCTGAATAACTGAAATAAATGCAAAGTCTCTAAAAGAAATGGGCGACATGCCCTACAACTGATAACTGATAAATATCGAGTCAAGATCGATGAAGCGTCTACAAGCAAAGTCCTGTAACTTCCACAAACAGCTACAGCTCGTCACCTGAATGAGAATCCTATGCATGGTGTCCTTGTGGCTGGGCACCTAAAATGGTTTTTACAAAAATAGATTTTAAAGTAAATGGGTTAGAGCCCGAAAGTGGAAAACATTTTGAAAACAGCAAGTGTTTTAATAACATTAAAACATTAAATGCAAAATACATGTTAGGACGTGCACTCACATGAAATTCTCACCTCTCGACTACATGTGCACTCCTAACGTACATTACCCATCTAAATGACACATATATCTAACCAAAACGTAATAAGTTCTACCTCTTACTACTCGATTCCCATATTACATTCTAACGTTACCAAAGAATAGAGGGCTTTACTTAAACTCATATTCTCAATATGTAATACATTTCACTATTGGTTAACCCGTTATGTTTTCTCAAAACAATACTATAATTTTATTCACAATATTAACATGAAAGTTCCCATTAATTAAGTGTATATTATTCATGTCATAAATATACAATACAAGCACCCCGAGACTAGCTGCGATGTACACATACTCTGCTATCCATCCCGGTACATCACGTACATAAGAATCACATATTCCGAATCTCTCAGGAATAGTTCACAGATAACAACATCACAAATAATGGAGGCGAACACAGTCACATCACATGGGTCACGCACATACCTGGGCTCCCATGATCAGCAGACTTATTAACATCCCAATAAGTCCTTCTTTGACCTATGTTCATCGAGGTAACCAGTCTAAATCCGGGCAACACAAGGATTAGAGGGCCCTAAGCGAACGCAAACCTCCCGTGATAGCAAGTATGGTAGGTATGTCATACACATAAAATCAATACATATATACTAAGTATGCACACGTCTTAGTAATCACCATAATATATTGGTACATATCTCTTCTCGTACTGACATATAATACTACACCATTTATATGTTCCCGGTTAATATAACTAATTAGGCCGTCAATAGCTCACATCGTAATAGACACTCACGTCCTACTTCACATTTTCCCTTAGGTTCAAACTACACTTCTAGGTTTGACTCCTCATAATATCCCAAACATCCCAAATATATCAATTACTCATCAAGGAAAGGCTATCTCTACCTATACACAAGGTTACGGGGCACTCGGGATCAAAACAGACTAAAAATCCTAAACTGTCAACTCGTTCGAAGTCTCATTCGAACGAGGCTGTTCGAATGAGACTTCGTTCGAACGAACTGAGTCTTCTAACGAGATCTCGTTCGAATGAAGTGGGCTTTTCTAACGAGATCTCGTTCGAACGATCTTATCGAACGAACTTCACCCTCGTTAGAAGTCAATGGTCAACTCGTTAGAAGCTCGTTCGAACGAGCTCGTTCGAACGACCTGGGCAGGTCTTCTAACGAGTGGCCAGTTTCAAGCCCAGAATTCCTTATTTCGTTTTTTCCTCTTTTCTTCACTTCTAATCTTCTCTAAACATTAGTCCAACAATATATCAAGGATCCTAATCGTCTCTAAACATACATAGGTCACCTACTAACGTTTTTGTCGGGATTAAATCATTATAACCATCATCTAAATATCAAATCTCTACATATTTTTCCCCAATTTCAAACACATGAACCCTAGAATTTATAAGTCATCTAGAAGTCTAATTAAATCCGTTTTTGGTTTCATACTAATTGTAATATCATCAAAATAATCATCAACTACAAATCTACATGCAATATCCTCATCAAGAATGTAATTTCTTTTTCCAATTTAATGGGTTTTCCATTAACTCCCAAGAACAAATCAGATTTTTAACAATTCCTACACATGGAAGAAACATTCTCTATAAAAACGAAATTAAATCACTTGCCTTAATGGTAAATCTGGATTTGATGACGAATTTGATGAATAGATCTCTCTCCTCTGCAGATTTCTCCTCTCCTCTATTTCTACAAGCTCTTCTCTAATGGTGGCTATGGAGGCTAGGGTTTTGTCTTAGGAAACTTTCAATAACCTCCGTAGTCTATTTGGGTATTAGTGGGTTTAGTGGGTTAATGCCTAATCAGATATTAATTCCCAATTTTCGTAGCTTTTAATTCCTCAAAATTCAAAATTACCAAACTACCCTTATACGTTGCCGGTATGGCCTAAAAATGCCCCGGGACCCAAACCAAACCCCCGACTAGGCTTTTCTGACTATTTCGACCCTTCCGGACGCGTTGGCGCACTCAAAATGATCATACGGATAATATAAATAAAATTCACTTTTTAATTATCATAATTATATACCATGACGCGACTGTCACACGCGTCTCATCAAAATTTCCAAATTGTCGTATTTCAATCTCACGACAAATTTCATAATTCAAAATTCATATATAATCATATATGCATATATAATCAAATACCAACTCGCATCTCGCTAGTATTTTAACCCGGATTAATTTACAATTAATACGCATTTAATTAAATTAATCCCATAAATAAATATCACAAAAATACGGGGTATTACATACTTTCCCCCTAATAACTGAATTTCGTCCCGAAATTCGGAACTAGAAAGTACCTGGTAAGAACAACTCTGGATAACATTCGCGCATCTCATCCTCGCGCTCCCATGTGGACTCCTCGACATTATGATGTCGCCACTGAACACGCACTAACGGAACGATCTTTGACCGCAGTTTCCGCTCACTTCGGTCCAAAATAGCAATCGGCCCCTCCTCGTAGGAGCTATCAAGTTGGAGATCGATGTCCTCCAAAGCAATATGAGAATGAGCCAAATTGTCTCTAAGATATTTTCTTAGCGAGGAAATATGAAATACATCGTGAATTCGATGCAAATGCTCCGGTAATCCAAGCCTATACGCAACCGGTTCAATCCGCTCAATAATAGGAAATGGTCCCACATATCTCGGTGCCAACATCCCTTTTATCCCGAAACGCATAATCCCCTTCATAGGAGATACCCTGAGCAAAACCTGGTCCCCTACTTGAAACTCTCTGAAGAACCTCTTCGCATCAGCATAGCTCTTCTGCCGATCCTGAGCTACCCGAATGCGACTCCGAATCAATTCTATCCTCACCGAAGTATCCTGAATCACTTCCGGCCCAAGTAGTTTGTTGTCCCCCACCTCCAACCAACATGCTGGGGAACGAAAAGGTCTACCGTACAACGCCTCAAATGGAGCCATGCCAATGGTGAACTGGTAGGAGTTGTTGTAAGCAAACTCCACCAGTGGAAGATACTGCTCCCATCCACCCCCGAAATCAATGATACTCATACGTAGCATGTCCTCCAACATCTGGTTTGTACGCTCGGTTTGCCCATCGGTCTGCGGGTGATACGCCGTACTCAACCGCAATTCTGTGCCCATGGCCTCTTGAAAACTCTCCCAAAATCGTGAAACAAATATCTTGTCTCGGCCAGACACGATATTTAAGGGCACACCGTGAAGTCTCACTATCTCTGCAATAAAGAGCTGGGCATACTGTCCCGCAGTGTAGTCTGTCCTTACGGGTAGAAAATGAGCGACTTTGGTCAACCTGTCCACAATCACCCAAATGGAGTCGTGACCTCTCTGTGACGTAGGCAATCCCGTGATAAAGTCCATGGATATGCTCTCCCACATCCACATCGGGACCTCCAACGGCTGAAGCAGTCCTGCCGGTCTCTGATGATCCACTTTTACTAGCTGACAAGTGGCGCATTTGGAAACAAACTCGGCAATATCCCTCTTCATCCCGCTCCACCAATACTGTCGTCTCATATCTTGGTACATTTTGTCCCCACAGGGATGTACCGCAAACCGTGAGCCGTGCGACTCGGCCATCACCTCATGCCGTAATTCCTCCCCTTCCGGAACTACTAATATCCCATTGAAGCGTAATCCCCCGTCTGAGCTAACGGTATAGGACTCGGCTCCCTCTGCTAGTAATCGAACTATCTGCTCCTGACAGAACGAGCCATATGCTTGTGCCTTCACCACTCTCGTGACTATCTGCGGCGTAACAGTCATTACCGACATGAATGATTGGGCCACTGCATCTTGGTGTCCCAATTCTTTCCACTTGGCCTTCCACACCTCTGCCACTTCCTCTGCTGGCCTACGGCTCAACGCGTCTGCTACCATGTTAGCCTTCCCCGGGTGATACTGGATATCAAACTGATAGTCCTTCACAAACTCAAGCCACCTTCGCTGCCGTATATTCAACTCCTTCGGCGTGAATAGGTACTGTAGGGACTTGTGGTCTGTGAACAATCGAAACTTTTCCCCCAAAAGGTAATATCTCCAAATACGAAGGGCGAAAACAACTGCCGCCAACTCCAAGTCATGAGTGGGGTAATTCTTCTCGTGAGGCTTTAGCTTACGGGAAGCATAAGCTATGGCCTGACTCTCCTGCTGCAATACACCTCCAAGTCCTTGCAAGGACGCATCGGTGTAAACCAAATACTCAACTCCCGGTCTCGGCAATGCTAACACAGGTGCTGAGGTCAACTTATCCTTCAATTCATCGAATGCCAACTGACAGGCATCACTCCAGATGAATGGCACACCCTTACGAGTCAGATGTGTCAAAGGACCTGCTATCTTCGAGAAACCCCGAATAAACCTCCTGTAGTATCCTGCTAGACCCAAGAAACTAAGAATCTCCGTTGGTGTCGTGGGCTGTCCCCACTCCCTCACCGCGAATACCTTCCTCGGATCAACAGATATTCCCCGGTCGAAAATAATATGTCCCAAAAACTGGACTTCCTTCAGCTAAAAACCGCATTTCTCATATTTTGCATACAAATCGTTCTGACGTAGTGTCTGCAAAACTTGCCTCAAATGCTCGGCGTGCTCCTCCTCTGTCTGGGAGTAAACCAGAATATCATCGATGAAGACAATGACAAACTGATCTAGGAAATACCTGAACACTCTGTTCATCAAGTC
The DNA here is from genome assembly GCA_949130495.1 of Sambucus nigra. Lineage (NCBI taxonomy): Eukaryota > Viridiplantae > Streptophyta > Magnoliopsida > Dipsacales > Adoxaceae > Sambucus > Sambucus nigra. Next base: position 327,364,396 of record OX422217.1, on the reverse strand, counting down.
CATAAACACTACTGGAGCGTTGGTCAAACCAAAAGGCATAACCCGAAACTCGTAAGAACCATATCTCGACAAGAACGCAGTCTTCGAGACATCCTCCTCCCTGATACGCAACTGATGGTATCCCGATCTCAAATCAATCTTTGAGAAGAAAGAAGCTCCTCTCAACTGGTCGAATAAGTCATCGATTCGAGGCAACGGATACTTATTCCGTATCGTGACCTTATTCAACTCTCGGTAGTCCACACACAATCTCAGTGAACCATCTCTCTTCTTCACGAACAACACAGGGGCACCCCACGGTGAAGTACTCCTCCGAATAAAACCCTGACCCAACAACTGCTCAATCTGATCCCGTAACTCCCTCATCTCAGCTGGAGCCATACGGTACGGTACGCGTGCTATAGGTCTCATACCTGGCAATAAGTCTATAACAAAGTCTATCTCTCGATTGGGGGGTAGGCCTGGTATCTCCTGAAACACATCAGAATACTCCCTGACAACTGGGATCGAATCTAAAGGAATCACAACCTCCTTAGAGGTATCCTCCTCTAGGTAATACAAATGAGCGGTCGAGCCTCCCTCTGGGAGAGGCATCGCCACTACAAACATCTCTTGCCCCGGAATGGCAAAAACAATGCTCCCACCGAAGCAATCAATCATGGCTCTATAATCAGCGAGCCAATCCATACCGATAATCACATCATGAACATGCATATCTAATACCAACATATCTGCAGGTAATACCAGACTACCAATCTCTACCCCTACTCCCCGGCATATAAAGAAAATAAGTGACCCACTCCCCAATGGTGAATCTACACACGTCACCGTGCTCTCTGCCGTCGCTAACAACCCTAAGGCTTTCGCAAAATGTGTAGCTATAAAGCAATGTGTTTCCCCCGTATCAAACAAAACCCGACCCATAGTACCATGGATAGGAAACATACCCTCAATCGCGGGTGGTGCCTGCAGAGCCGCTGCCTGGTGGACGTTATAGACACGTCCATACTGTAACTGTCCCTGCTGCACAGGAACTGCTGGAATGGCTGGAAGAGCTGGCACCTGGGCTGGAGCTGGGAGGGCTGGTGGAAAAAGTGGCCTCTGTGGCTCATGTCGAGCACCCTGCTGCTGCTGTGGGGCCCTGCCCCTATCAGGACAGTCCTGGCGTTTATGGCCAGTCTTTCCACAAACAAAACACTTCCCCAGAAAGTTCCCCCCTCGGTCCCTGCTGCCCCTGGCCCTGGTGGCCGTTACCATTCCTCCACTGGCCTTGTTGAAACTGATGCTGACCATTCTGACCCTGCTGGTTCTGATGGCCGCTCGGACCCTGATGGCCGTGCCGGAAACCTCCCTGTCCGTGCCTGAAGTTTCCTGACCTGAACCTCTTGTGATCCCCCTGCTGAGTACCCTGATCACCCTACCTCTGCCTCTGAACAGATTGTGCCCCACTGGCACCATTTCCTCCAGTCCTGCCATGATGGCTAGACTCTCCCGATCGCTTTCCCTCAGCCATGTGAAAGCGGTGATCCTGGTAATGGAGCAATGCAGCGTTAACCACATCAGAATAAGTGGCTAACGAGAGGTTCCCTAACAAGTGCTGACGAATCCTCCAAGTCAACCCGTCTGTAAATTTATGTATCTTCTTTTCCTCCGTCGGTATCTCATCCGGAACAATGTTCAGAAGATCAGTAAATTCGGCCTCATACTCGGCCATAGTCTTACCCTCTTGCTTGAAGCTCATCAACTTTCTTCTCATTTCCGTGTGAACAGCCGACGGAAAGTACTTGCGGTCAAACCGCACCCAGAATTCCTGAATAGTGAGAGTATCCCTCTCCTCTACGGTGGTAATAGACTCCCACCACTTCAGTGCTGACCCCACTAGCTTAAAAGTAGCTAGTATCTGCTTCTGGACATCTGTACACTCATACATCCTCAGGCATCGCTGGATGTCCTTCCTCCACTGACTCGAAACTACCACATCGGAGCTACCTGCGAACTCCGGAGGGTGTGCTTTCTGAAAAACATCACGTACACGTTCCCAAGCAGACGAGAATGCATGAGCCTGAACTGGCGCGGCTATCGGCGCCTGAGGTGGTGCCTGCCGAACTACAGCTAGTGCGGCATTTACCGCCTGAGCCACAATGGCTGCAACCTCGACGACATTCATCGTGCCCTGAGCTGGTGCGGGTTGTGGTTCTGGCGTCGCATCCCTAGGAACCCTTCGTGCACGTCGTGCAGGCATCTGAAATAAGAATGAAGTTTATAAGTTCGCAGTTATAAACTTAAAATAGCTGAAGAACGTAGCATATATAAAAGAATACAACAGTCCTAAAGTATAGGGCTCTACATCAAAGGAAGCTCAGCGGAAACATAATAAGCCGTTCAGATCCTAAAGGACACTAGAACCTGATGCTCTGATACCACGTGTGACACCCCGACTAATTAAATACCGGGTAGCTACTCCTTTATTAAATTAATTCAAAATGCCAAGTTGGTTCAGTTAATAGCATCACTGTCCAAAACATTTTAATAATTACTAACCACCTAGTATTTAAAAGTAAGTGCCAAATTTTAAGTTAAGTCTGATTAACATGCAATAAAAAAATAATGGAAGAACAACATAATCCATTCACCATAATGAAGTAATGAAATAACCAACAATAATACTAAGAAATCCGGAGGAAAACTCCTCATAATAATCCCAACGAATGGAAATAATACTACAAGTCTGAATCCTGAATAATTACATGCCAAAAGTCTGAATAACTGAAATAAATGCAAAATCTCTAAAAGAAATGGGCGACATGCCCTACAACTGATAACTGATAAATATCGAGTCAAGATCGATGAAGCGTCTACAAGCAAAGTCATGTAACTTCCACAAACAGCTACAGCTCGTCACCTGAATGAGAATCCTATGCATGGTGTCCTTGTGGCTGGGCACCTAAAATGGTTTTTACAAAAATAGATTTGAAAGTAAATGGGTCAGAGCCCGAAAGTGGAAAACATTTTGAAAACAGCAAGTGTTTTAATAACATTAAAACATTAAATGCAAAATACATGTTAGGACGTGCACTCACATGAAATTCTCACCTCTCGACTACATGTGCACTCCTAACGTACATTACCCATCTAAATGACACATATATCTAACCAAAACGTAATAAGTTCTACCTCTTACTACTCGATTACCATATTACATTCTAACGTTACCAAAGAATAGAGGGCTTTACTTAAACTCAGATTCTCAATATGTAATACATTTCACTATTGGTGAACCCGTTATGTTTTCTCAAAACAATACTATAATTTTATTCACAATATTAACATGAAAGTTCCCATTAATTAAGTGTATATTATTCACGTCATAAATATACAATACAAGCACCCCGAGACTAGCTGCGGTGTACACATACTCTGCTATCCATCCCGGTACATCACGTACATAAGGATCACATATTCCGAATCTCTCAGGAATAGTTCACAGATAACAACATCACAAATAATGGAGGCGAACACAGTCACATCACATGGGTCACGCACATACCTGGGCTCCCACGATCAGCAGACTTATTAACATCCCAATAAGTCCTTCTCTGACCTATGTTCATCGAGGTAACCAGTCTAAATCCGGGCAACACAAGGATTAGAGGGCCCTAAGCGAACGCAAACCTCCCGTGATAGCAAGTATGGTAGGTATGTCATACACATAAAATCAATACATATATACTAAGTATGCACACGTCTTAGTAATCACCATAATATATTGGTACATATCTCTTCTCGTACTGACATATAATACTACACCATTTATATGTTCCCGGTTAATATAATTAATTAGGCCGTCAATAGCTCACATCGTAATAGACACTCACGTCCTACTTCACATTTTCCCTTAGGTTCAAACTACACTTCTAGGTTTGACTCCTCATAATATCCCAAACATCCCAAATATATCAATTACTCATCAAGGAAATGCTATATCTACCTATACACAAGGTTATGGGGCACTCGGGATCAAAACAGGCTAAAAAGCCTAAACTGTCAACTCGTTCGAAGTCTCGTTCGAACGAGGCTGTTCGAATGAGACTTCGTTCGAACGAACTGAGTCTTCTAACGAGATCTCGTTCGAACGAAGTGGGATTTTCTAACGAGATCTCGTTCGAACGATCTTATCGAGCGAACTTCACCCTCGTTAAAAGTCAATGGTCAACTCGTTAGAAGCTCATTCGAACGAGCTCGTTCGAACGACCTGGGCAGGTCTTCTAACGAGTGGCCAGTTTCAAGCCCAGAATTCCTTATTTCGTTTTTTCCTCTTTTTTTCACTTCTAATCTTCTCTAAACATTAGTCCAACAATATATCAAGGTTCCTAATCGTCTCTAAACATACATAGGTCAGCTACTAACGTTTTTGTGGGGATTAAATCATTATAACCATCATCTAAATATCAAATCTCTACATATTTTTCCCCAATTTCAAACACAGGAACCCTAGAATTTATAAGTCATCTAGAAGTCTAATTAAATCCGTTTTTGGTTTCATACTAATTGTAATATCATCAGAATATTCATCAACTACAAATCTACATGCAATATCCTCATCAAGAATGTAATTTCTATTTCCAATTTAATGGGTTTTCCATTAACTCCCAAGAACAAATCAGATTTTTAACAATTCCTACACATGGAAGAAACATTCTCTATAAAAACGAAACTAAATCACTTGCATTAATGGTAACTCTGGATTTGATGACGAATTTGATGAATAGATCTCTCTCCTCTGCAGATTTCTCCTCTCCTCTCTTTCTACAAGCTCTTCTCTAATGGTGGCTATGGAGGCTAGGGTTTTGTCTTAGGAAACTTTCAATAACCTCCGTAGTCTATTTGGGTATTAGTGGATTTAGTGGGTTAATGCCTAATCAGATATTAATTCCCAATTTTCGTAGCTTTTAATTCCTCAAAATTCAAAATTACCAAACTACCCTTATACGTTGCCGGTATGGCCTAAAAATGCCCCGGGACCCAAACCAAACCCCCGGCTAGTGTTTTCTGACTATTTCAACCCTTCCGGACGCGGTGGCGCACTCAAAATGACCATACGGAGAATAGAAATAAAATTCACTTTTTAATTATCATAATTATATACCATGACGCGACTGTCACACGCGTCTCATCAAAATTTCCAAATTACCATATTTCAATCTCACGACAAATTTCATAATTCAAAATTCATATATAATCATATATGCATATATAATCAAATACCAACTCGCATCTCGCTAGTATTTTAACCCGGATTAATTTCCAATTAATACGCATTTAATTAAATTAATCCCATAAATAAATATCACAAAAATACGGGGTATTACACCATAACACTAGTAAAAGTATATCATGGAGCAAAACTAGAGTTTGGAAAATATCAAATGCAATCAACCAAAAGATCTCACATGGGGTGAATCGCGTGCAAGCAAATGAGAATCGTGAATAATTATTCCAAAAGCCTCTAAATCTGATTTCCTAACCCAAATAAATTTGTAACGACATGTGGAGGTTTTGGGAATCGAATTTATTTTCATATTAAACTTCCTAGGAGTATTTTGAAGTTTATAGCAGAAACGCCCAAGATTTCCTTGCCTACCGCAGTGTGTGCAAGTGTAAATCAAATGGTGAATGTTACCTAAAGGTGACCCTCTCCTAAAGTTTCTAGGTAGAGTTCTCGTAAACTTTCTGGGTGCCTCTCTCATGATGTTCCTAGGTGGATCTCTCTTAATAACCTTCGGTGCCTCTCTCCTAACAACCCTAGGAGGCTCTCTTACATATGTTGGATTGGCTTTGTGAATGGGTGCAACACTATCATCGAAACCTATACCACCCCTATCCTTCTTAATTTGTATAGTGCCTAAAATCTTATCTAGATTTTCTGACAGAGACTCCAAATCAAACTTCACCTTACTTAACTCTTTTAAACTCTTCTCAAGCTCACCTATCCTAGACTCAAGTACTCGTCTAGAATCCTCAAAATCTAAAAGCTCCTTTTTCATAGTCTCCATCAACCCTCTAAGACTCTCTCTCTCACCTTCGACATATCCTAACTTTTCTCTAAGCATCTCCTCCCGTGTCCTAAAATCCTCAATCAACGCATTAGTGTTGTTTCTATCTAAGACACGTTCTTTCAATTTAGCTTCTAATTTCGAGTTTGCCTTTTTTAACTTTACATATTCTACATACAAATTATTGTAGGCAACTTGCAACTCACTCAAATCTTCCTCTTCGTCATCCTCACTCTCATCACTAGTCATAGGGGTGGGGAGCTCTCTCTTAGAAGCATAAATAACTTCTTTTTCAGAATCACTATCACTAAGGGAAGAAACACGAGAAGTCGTTTATTAAAAATCTTTCTTATATGAGTGGGACACTCTTCCATCGAATGACCAATTCCCTCACAAGCACGACATCTCTCAGAGTTACTTTCAATAGAAGATTTAAAACAATAATTCGAGTGAATTTCCAATTAGCCCTTTCAAAAAGTCGACATCAAAAATCATTAAAATTGACAAAAGCCATACATTAAGAAAATCATTTTTCAAGCCAATTTTGAAAAATTAGGATCATAACACAATAACTTAGTGCAGAGTATGCTACAGCGGAATAATGCGACTTCTCAAATAAATCCAATTTTAATTATGTGACAAACCAACTAGTTTTAATTAAAGCTAAATTTTAAATAAACCCTAACACATGCATCTAGGTTATTTAGAATCATAAATCAATAAACATGCAAAGGAAATTGGCAATTTCATGAAAAATCCCTGAAGGGCAAAACCTTTTATTTCACTATAATTTTTAAATCATAACTTACACGAATTACAATGAAATACGGTGACACGCGAATACCCACAGGTGTCGGTCGGTGTCGTCAGTAATAGAACAACTGCAGCTACTCCATAAGAACATGCGGTTCTATTTTCAGCAAAGATCCACATGCAACGAACCTCAATGACTGAAGTCAGTCAATCCAGTACTATAGAAGTCACCTAAATCAACAGTAGAGATCGTCTCTACAGAAAAAAAATTCAACAAGCTGGTATCTTGGGTTCCAAAATAATTCACATAAAGATTGGGATTTTTATGAATTGAAAAGCTAGGTTTTAAACCCTAAAGGAAGAAGACAAAAGTATTTTTGCGATTTGTAGGTTGATGGTATAAAAAATCATCAGGTCTTCTTCTTGAAAAATGCCTCATTGTGACACCCCGCTTAATTAAATCCCGAGTGATCAGTCCTAAATCAAATTAAAACAGGTTTCTCAGTGGGTTCATTCTTAGCATCACTGTCGAAAACTTTTTAATTACTAATCACCTAAGTGAAATTAGACCGGTGCCAAATTTTATCTTTCATTAACCCAAAATTGATTTCTCATGCGAAAATAATAATTAAACTTTTACAATATTCTATAATTCAAACCACCACACAATATATAAAGAATAAAGTCTTGTCGAGTAAACATTGGGCTAAAATCCAAGACTACTAAATAAAACCAACATAATCTAAAACCGAATATATGAAATAAAGACAATGGAAAATATGTCCCAATAGAGAGTACAAAAATGAGATCCTATACTAGATCTGAAAGAATGAATTGTCTATGCAAAGTCCTGCCTGCCTCCACAATGCTGCAACTATGAGTCCCTGGAATGAATCTCAAGTCTGGCGTCCCTGTAGCTGGACAACTAAAAGGGTTTTGAAAATATTTTAATAGCAAGAGTTAGTATTCAAAATGTTTTGAAAATATTTAGCAAGTGATTATCACAGTAAAATGAGTTATTGATTACACATGTTAAGATTTGCGTACACTCTCTTGAGTTAGCTCACCCCTCATCTATAGTGCACGCCTAACGTCCTATACCTAGCCCACCTGGTTGTACTAATCAAGCTAATTGGACTCTAGTATTAAACTGAACTTATCTACGCGACTAAGTTCCCATATCACTCATATAGTATGTAATAAGAACCATGTCTCATGATTTATATGCTTAGATAACTCTTCACCCTTTGTTATCTTTAATCGATTCATAATTAACTTTCCCTACTTAATTTGCTTTTATATGTATTCACGACATCTCATTATGTACTAACTCGCATAAGTAGATTATTAATACAATATACATTTCCCACACAATATATACTTGTAATTTAATTCATTACTAATATGTCCTCCTAACAAACATCAAGGAATCTTAGTTCGGAATGGTCCATCGACACCAAGTAAAAGGATTGGTTCATAATGTCACCTCGACCCCAAGTTCATTTCATGTAGTGGTTCGGAAAATCACCTCAACCCCACTAATAAAATTTTATACATGAATTGGTTCGGAACACTTTCGTCAAGACCCCAACTTACTATTTCCATAAATTAGTTCAGAATCCCACCTTGACCCTAATAGAGGCAATTATACTTTAGGTATTCTCTCCACCTAAGTATCTATACAATTCAGTAGGTATACACACAATCTAATAATAGTTCTCATACATAATATTTCCTATTTAATATTCACCGTACTTATTAATTTATGATTTATCTCACTATCATATTTTAATTGAGTATTCACATAATTCTAAGGTCCCTAGTTACCCCTATATTCATTTTAGTTGTTAAGATATCTCTAATATACTGATATAACCTTGGAATGACGTTTACTCTCTTCATAACTCAAATCCCAAATTCTCGATGCACTAGTCGATCGGTTTATTCTCGTCGGTCCATCCCTTCAAATTTTGCACTCAATGATTATAACGGACCCCCACTATACACCTACTCATACTCTCTAAGTCCCTACATAGGTATAATATCATCACTAAGGTTCCCCTCAAACGTCGACAATCGAATAGGACTCAACCAATAAAAGAACCCAAAATCAGCATGGGTCGATCGATCGACCTTGAGCATCGATCGATCGATGGTCGATCGATCGATCAAGCAGTGACAGACGCAGTTCTTTTTCTTCTTCTTCTTCATGCGTTTTCCACCATAACCAATTATATAACTCACATGATAATCCACCAAACTTACAACTAACGATACCTAACCATTCATACACATATTAGGAAGATTTCCAACGGATTAAGCATAATAAATCCTTCCAATTTAGCCCAGAATAATTTAAATCTTCTAATTATTCAAGAACCCTAATATGACATGTTATTCCCATGTTTTCAATCATCAACCTAGATTTTTAATTCGTACCAAGAACCATGATTCCTATGATTTTCAATCCTCTACAGATATAAATCCAATGACATGCTATTTCTATCCAAACATGCAATTAATCAATTTTTTTTCTCCAATAATATTTATCAAAATCAATTTATTTTTAATTCCTACGCATGGATATTATAACTCAAAATAATTTGCGAATAATTACTTTCCTTGATTGGATGGTGATCTGATTTCGAGTTTGAAAAAGGTGTTGGGTTGCTTTCTCTTCCAATCTTCCTTCCTCAATCACTTGTGGTGCAAGAATCCTTGAAATCCCCCACAGTTTTTCTTTTTAGCTTTGAGAATGATCTATCTTCTCTCTCTAATGGTTTCTCTTTATGTGATGAGGTTTCTAACCCTAACCACACTTTTAATCAGCTGATAAAACACTCCAAAATTCGTAGGTCTTCTCACCCCCATATGCCAAAAGACTAAAACGCCCCCGTACGGTCCTAGTTTAGCCCCAAAATGTTCCGATACCCGACTAGTAAACCCGAGTATACTATTCTGATTAATTCAACCCTTTCGAAATCATCCGTGACATCCAAATTATCATTTGAGTCACTAAAAATATATTTCCTATCTCATCCTCAATTTAGTTTTCACACGACACCCAGGTGAGATAAAAATCAAGTACGTCCATATCACTCGCTATGTCATACAAATTAACTATCAACATTTACTATTCACACTTAGTAAATATGAATCATAATATTAATCAGTGTCTATCTCTCGATTAATATTTAATAATAACAATTATTATTTATCCACTTAATATTCATAATGATCATTTAATCATATTAAATTACTCTACTTACGCAATTTAAATTAAAACTTATTTCCTATTTTATTACTTAATTAATTAAATTCTAAATACGCAGAAATACGGGGTATTGCACTCGTTTAACGGGCTTTATATAAAAAAATAAAGGAGGCGCGTTGTTCGAACGAGATAGGATGTCGTTCGAACGAGATAGGATGTCGTTTGAACGACAGTACATGTCGTTTGAACGATAGTACATGTGGTTCGAACGAGAAAATGCGAAAAAATAAATTTCATTTTTTATATAAAAAATTCATCTTTTCTTCTTGGAAAATTCATTTTGACGAAAAACAACGCCTAAACACTAAGAAAATATTTTAGAAAAAATTTCAAACCTGCTTTAAAAATTATCCCAACACCTTTAATTGAACCGTAAAGGGACTTAAATACTTTCTCACCGAAATTAATCTTGCAGAGGCTTGAGTATTAAAGAAGCTTGATATTCAGATCTATCTTGATGCATATGTGATCTTGAACAATTCATTGACGGTTTTAGCGGTATATGACATACTTAATTGTGACAGACATTTATAAAATCATGTTCTTACAAATATCATGCTCTTATCGCTACCATAACCAAACTCACATGGGTAACTTATGTCCTTTAGGAACCTGGGTTGCCTTTACCAAAAATTCCGACGTTATTCTACGATAACATAAGTGCTTTATATGTGACAGCGAATCCAGTTTTACACGCTCATACCTCGAATATATCTGGCACTTTGTCCAAGTTTATAAACTTGGTCCAATTTTACCTCGACCAAATTAGGAAGAATATTTGGAACTCGGTTCCTCTTTACATTAGATTATGTTTTTCGATATCCATATTTGACGTAAATGACACCAAATGGGTAATAAGAGGTAGATATCTCACACGTCTCAACCCTTAATCAATAACTCTCCAAATATAAAATGTCCCAAATGAGACAATAATAGGGGTATTTATAGCTGGAAAGGAGCTTAGGCTTCAAGAAATCGTCTAATTGCAAATGAACCCCTAAAATCCTTTGCCACTTCCTTCCTATAATACCAAGCAAATAATTACTAAAAGAAAATACATCAAAATAAGGAAAATAACAAAAATGTCACTAATGCCTAAAAATACTAAAAATAGCCCATAAACTTCTAATTCACATCATTCTCTTCACCTTCGAAAAGTCTCCTCCTCAAGCTTTAAAATTTGAGGATGCACAAAAGCTTAAAAATTAGAGAATCACAGGACAAATGCCAAAATTGTGTGGAAGAGATGCAAAACTTGTGGGGCCAAAATTAATTTCAAAAAAATTTAAGGAAGATCCTACAATTCTTGCTTTAAGATCATCATCTTCCAAGTTCCTCTCATGTGAATCTTCAAAAATATCTTCCCCTGGGTCAAAAACAAATTTTATAGTGCCGAACTCTAGTTCTTAAACATGTTCTTGATAGGATCCGAACAAAAGGGGGTATGTGGTAGTTTTATGTTATGTTTTTATGGGTTCTTGAACACGAGGGGGTAGAAATCCTAGGGTTTCTTGATCAAAATCTTGATTATTGGATGTCTTAATTATGGGATTGAGATTAGAACACTTTTGACCACCTTTGGTGGATTTAATGGTTTCTTTTTGGTCATTAGAGACCACTGATGATGTCGGCGATCATTCGAGTGGGAGTTTCGATCACCGGAGGGGTGGTTTAGCCCTGGGAGGAAGTGGGTTGTCTCGGATAAACATGGAGTTGGCTGGCCAACTTTGGACAGCCTTCAATCGCACTGATTGGGTAGCTTTGACCCCAGATTGGATTTTGGTGGACCAATACTTGTTCATCAAGCTCTTTAGGGTGTCGAATGGGATTGCTTAGGGTTCTTAACAGCGTCGGAGGGTGAATCTGACCCGCTTGGTTCATGTTTTGCTACTACTAGAGTCGCTGTCAATGCGAGAGGGCAGGGACATCATAAATGACCACCGGAGTGGTGGTCCAATCACCCTAAGAGACCTCCTAAGTCACGGTTGACAATGAAGGGTGCTGAATAATAGTCGAGGATTATTTTACACCAGGTGGTGTCGACGATGGTTGGATGGTGGTTCTTGATGTGGTGGTGGGTGAAATAGGGTTAGAGTTTGTAGAATTAGGATTTTTTTGTGGATGAGGTGTGAAATAGATTACAGAAGCATATGTAGAGGAGTTTTGGGGGCTAGGGTTAGGGTTTTGGGTGGTGGTGGAAGAGAGATGGGTCTCAAGATCATCCATTTGCATCAAGAGGTGATCTAAGATCCTCGCGAGTCATTTATTATGAGTTTCCACAGGAGCACATATCCTCTTATTTTTTTTATAACAACAATGAGTAGAACGAACGAAGCTCTGATACCAATTGACGTAGATGACATCAAATGGGTAATAAGAGGTAGATATCTCACACGTCTCAGCCCTCAATTAACAACTCTCCAATTATAGAATGTCCCAAATAAAACTATAATAGGAGTATTTATAGGTGGGAAGTAGCTTAGGCTACAAGCAATCATCTAATTACAAATGTACCCCTATAAGCCTTTGCCACTTCCTTCCTATAATACCAAGCAAACAATTACTAAAAGAAAATATATCAAAATAAGAAAAATAATAAAAATACCACTAATGCCTAAAAATAACCCCTAAACTTCTAATTCAAACAATTACTAAAAGAAAATACATCAAAATAAGAAAAATAACAAAAATACCACTAATGCCTAAAAAAAAAAAATAGCCCCTAAACTTCTAATTCACATCAATGTTATATATGGATTTATTGTTTCTTTCTATTATATATTACTGTTGAGCACTCTCTATATATGTATAGACAAACTAGATGCACTTATCAACCTATACTACATATATCATATGCATGACACATATATCTTGGAACAGAATACAAATATGAATGAATACCTTGGATATCAAAAAGTTCACTTATAAATGTCTCATATGAATTTCGTGGTTGAGAACCTCACATGGAGAAACTATCTGGCGACCAATATAGACAAAGAAAATTTCTCAAGAAATGTTCACACAAAGTAATTGCTTACTTTCCTTCCTCTTATGAAATTGAGGGATATTCTATTATAAAAATGAATAGATAAAAAAATCTAAGCTCGCTCATCAACTGAATGACATTATTCTGATAACATGTTGTAAAAAAAGGTAGAGAGATAATTTAGAAGGAAAATGAACTTTTCATGTCATTGTCTTGTATATAATATAAAGGACCTCAATCAAGATATAATGTATGTGAGCATCAACAATAATACATAATTTATAATATACTTACTAAATTTATACACATAAAAATAATGATAGATTTGAATGTAATAGATATACTTGAATCATTGCTTACTTATTATATTGTTTATGCTAGTATTTTTTTTTTATCTCACATAAGTTTATATATTATTTAAAAAACATGATTATTAATTTAAGAAAGATAAATATTGAATAGGGTAATTATTACGAAGTAGAACAACACACATATATTTGAATAAATAAGTTACTACTTGTTCTGAAAAGTATTATCTATAATAATTTGATTTCTTTACCAAACTCATAGTCTAAGAATTTTGTGTCAGGCAGAACAACATTCGAACATTATGTTTGGATCTTTAAATTTGATATAAAATAATTAAATTTGATATAACATAATAAGTGGTCCTTGATAACATATAATGACACTATTATATCGCAAAATTATATTGCAAAATTTTATGTTCCATATCAGAAAATTCTCTTTCATATAAGAAAATGTTTGTATCATATTAGATTAAAATATCATATTAGTAGTTAGGAATTGAGAACAAATATTGAAAAAGTGTTTAGTTGAACATAAAAAGAAGTTTCGTCCATAAGAAAATTGAGTTTTACTAACCTTATAATCTCTTCATATCAGGTTAATCACAAACATCAGGGAATCTGTTGGAATAGACCAACTTTGATAGTTATTAGCTCTTATAGTGCAAAACTTTGAAGAGTGCCTTTAGCACTTATCCCACATCGGTGGGTTAGTAAAAATGGGAAGAGTTAATATAATATTTTTTGTGAGTCTAAAGGGTAATCCCTTTGGACATTAGATGTTTTGTGTGTATGGATAGGAGACTTATTGGTCCAAGTCACACATGTACCTGCGTCATCCCCTCTGTCCATTCGGCCCGGCCTCTACTCATGTCCGGGTCTTGGGTCTTAGGTTGGGCTCATTAAGAATTAATTTTTTTGACAAATAAATAAATCGTTTTGGGGGTTTGAATTATCTAATTTTCTAATTTAAAAATGTGGTTTGATTTAGTCTCACAGCTAACCCGTTTTTTCTCCCACCAAACCCACGTTTACTGCCCATTAACGTTAATTTTTTTCGTAATAAAAGGAGGTTGAAGCCTCCGTTTTCAAACAGTTTTCAAAAAATAAAATTCCTCTGCAAACAGTTCTCAGAAAATAAAATTCCTTTGTAGATAAGAATTTTTTTCCATACACGAAGAGATAATTATTCATCCCCTGAATAATTATTACATCACATAAATGATTAATCTTCCCCAGATTAAATATAGTTTCAGCATTGAGCAATATTACAGAATGGGTGTTGATTGAATGAATTTGGTTCGTACTACCACTTCGAAAATTTTGGAATTTTTTGAGGTTGTTTTATCCTGGGGGTGATAGGACTATATATTGTCGGCACAAATTCAAGGTAGATCCGTGAAACACCTTAAAGAGAGCGACATTGTCCGCGACTCAGTCATGTTCTAATTTTTACTTATTTTCTGGATTTCTTATACTTCTACCTCATGTTTATTTTCTCCACGTTGGGTAATTTCATTACTTTTTAAATTCTACATTTATATTTCTACTATGATACAATCATTTTAAGGTGTTGCGAAATTCTTCAATGGAGGAAAATTACTCTACCAACCTTAACAAGCCTTTCAAATATGAAAGCCAATATTTTAAACGTTGGAGCAAAAAACTGTTATTTTATTTAACTACGAAAATGACACATCTTGTGTTCAATTTGACAAACTTGTAGTGAGTAATCCACCAACTATTGAGGAAAGCAAAACTATTCGGAATTGGGAGGAAAATAATTTTATGTGCACTAAGTATATTTTGAATGCTCTAAGTGACAAACTTTATGACTATTATGCCAATTGTAAAACTGAAAAAGATGTTTGGGATGCTCTTTTTAAAAAATATGACACAGAGGAGGCGGGTGCTAAAAAATATGCCGTCAGCCATTATTTAAAATTTCAAATGACGGGTGATAAGTCTGTTGTTGTTCAAATCCATGATTTACAAATGATTAACCATAAAATTATTTTCGAGTGCATGGATTTAGATGAGAACTTTCAGGTGGCTGTGATTACTAATAAATTGCCTCCAATGTTCAAAGAGTTCAAAAATATTTTGAGGCATAAGTTTAAAGAATTTTCACTAGAGTCACTCATTACTAAATTGAAAATTGAGGAGGAATCCCGAAAACAGGACTATAAAGATGAAATTCTTATTGTGTCTAACAACAAAAATCAGAAAAGGAACCAAATTCCAGTTGTTTATAAGGCAAATGGGAAAAATATGAAATTTCAGAAAAAGACCCACAATTAGAATTTTAAAAATCAGACTCATACTCAGAATAAGAATAAAAACTCTCGAAATGGAAATTCTATCAACTCAGGACAGATTCTCTGTTTTAAGTGTGGAAAACCTGACCATATGGCTCATAAATATCATAATGTGTTGCACGCACAAGAGAATTTGATCGAAAATGACCTATGTGCTATGATTTCTAAAATCAACATGGTTAGCGGTGCTGAAAGATGGTGGGTGGATACTGACACTTCCCGCCATATCTGTTATGATTGTACTCTTTTCAAGACTTATTTTGAAACTGTAGATATGAAGATGTTGTTGGGTGATTCTCACTTCACTGAGGTTGTTGGTACTAGAAATGTGGAATTAAAGTTCACTTTGAGAAAAATTTTGATCCTCAAAGATGTTCTTTACACTCCTGAGATAAGGAAAAATTTTGTTCTAGGTTATCTTCTCAACAAAGTGTAACACCCCGCCTAATTAAATACCGGATGGCCAGTCCCATAGCAAATTAAAACAGAATATACAGTTGGCTCATTCTTAGCATCACTGTCGAAAACATTTACAAGTCACCCACTACCCAATTAAGCTGGTGTTAAAAACTTTCCAAATTGTAATTCAATAAAAATCATTTTTAGTTTAAGAATAACACTACACATATTATTCTACAACACTAATAACTGAATAGATAACACAAAAGAATTTAAATGCAATTGGAATAAACATTCCCAAATAATTATCCAATACAGTAATCCCAACAATAGTAAATGTATTAAAATGACACAATACAAGAGTATTTAACTCCGATAGAAAAGAGATAACTATATTCCTTTGGATGACATGAATCAAATGAAGATATGCGTCTAAGCAATACTCCATAGCTCTATAGCTTGGAATAATCCACTAAGGTTGGCGTCCCTGTTGCTGGGCACCTGATATAGAAGATACAATAGAAAAGAAAATATGTAAGGAAACGGGTCAGAGCCAGATGTGAAAATGATTTTGAAAACAACAAGTATTTAACAAGTGCAATAAATCATTTATTATATACATGTTAGTATCCATACTCTCACTTGATATTCTCACCTCTAATGTAGAGTGCACACTTAACGTTTCCTATTAATCTCCTAGTTAATGGTTCCTCCTCACTAGTTTCCATAATATGATTCTATCCCATCTCATAACCCCGTATGTCCCATACCATATGTAGTATAATCATTCATATACGTTTCTCACTAACATGAATCGTTTCTCATTAATGTGAATTAAGCTCTTCAATAAATATTCATTAACTTAATTCAATTCCCTTTCTCTATTCACCGTTATCTACAATTATCACACAGTAGATTAATCAAACCAATCAATATACATTCATTTAATTCATTTTATATATGTACATATATAATACGGCACCCCGAGTCACAACTGCGGTGCATGAATTACTCTGCTATCACGTCCCAATATCGCTGGTTGCCGAATAGGGAACTAAAGGTTCGGTAAGGATTCCTCGAACCACATATATCAACATAACAATTGGAGGAGAACATATTTCTCATACCCATGGGTCACGCTCATACCTACGTTCCCATATTCATCAGACTTATCAACTCCCCGATAAGTCTTTCATAGACCTATGTTCTCGAGCAACAAATCAAAGATCCCATGGATTCATCAGGATATGACTGCCCTCACGCGCAAACCTCCCACCCATCAATCAATCAAATAGGCATTATCATATACCTATAGATATAATATCAACAAGGTAATCCAACTACCCTAAGATAATTCCCATACGTAGCATTATCTCTCTCAAATCCTACGTATTAAAATATTATGACTTTACTTCTTTAATTTAATTATTCCAGAGTCTCACTCATTCCCCAAGGTTTAAATAGGTTTTCCTCAATATATTAATTCAGTAATAAATCACTAATATCCTACTGATCCATATCATCTTATCTCCCGAATTACTACGAATTAAACCCTCCTTTAATTATAGTTATAACCGATAGTTTCTAATCTCTTATAAACACATGTTCTATCACATAAAATTAAACCCCCTTGCAAACTTATAGCTACCCAGATGTTATATTCAGTCTCCCCTACTGGACCTATCCTTAATCCTCATACAAACAAATTATAATCCAACACATGAATCTAGCAACCGAAATTTCTTCCAATTTAATTAACATAATTCTAATCAATTAAATCCCAATCAAATTAATTCGAATATTATCTAGGGCTTACTGATCTTCCCTAAGTCCCATTATATCCAAATAATAATCACCAAAGATTTAGAAAAGGTTTGGGATAGGAACAATCATTAAAAATAAACAACTTCATGAATTCTGGGGAGGTCGATCGATCGAAGGCAGGGGGTCGATCGATCGATTGCCCATATATCAGCCCAGTTTTCTGCATTTCTACTACGGGTTTCATCACTTTTGATCATTCAAACCTTCATATTAAAAACCCAAATTCCATATAATCCTTACTACATGATTTAGCAACATATGTGAATGATTTCTAATGATTTAAACATCCTAGAATCATTAAGAGTTTGAATTAAAAGCATATGTTTATCCTCTTTTTTTCCAGAAACTTATATACATGATATCTTCAAGAACACAACAATGATTTTAAGAATTTCTTCAACATATTTATGATTATTTCATGGATTACTATCTACCTACAACATGAGTTTTATTCCTACATAGTTCCCTTTTCCAGAAATTCATTAACAACTCCATCATTATCTTCTAAATATGAAAAATCTCATCTTTTTTTATGACTATTCTAACATGGACAATATACAAACTTAGATTGCAATCACCAAATACTTTCCTCTAATGAAGGTCTGATCCTTTAGGGTTATAAATCACAGGTGGTTCTCCCATTCTCCGGTCACTTCCGATGGTGGTTGGTGGTGGTGACCTTTGGCCTTTGGTTCTCCTCCTTCCCAAGCACACTTCTCTTCTTCCAAGCAACCTTTCACTCTCTTTAAGAAGATGACCTCTCAATATTGGGTAGAAAAAGTGAATGAACCCACGTACAACTAATCTCCAAATACTTATAATAAGACAAAATCCGAAATCACTATTCATCCCCCTTGTAAAAATAACCAAAATTCCCTTTTGGGTTATTTTTTCATTTCCAAATGACCCGAGACCCAGAATCAACATCCAAATAGACTTTTCTGACTATCTCAACCCTTCCGGACGCAACGACGCACTCGAAACGACTATAAGGTCGATATAAAAATAAGTTTCCTTTTTAATTTAACAAATTAGTCCCAACACATCCCATACCGCGTCCGACTAAAAATTCAAATTACTGAATTAATATCACACAACCATATCAATAACATCACATTCATACATTACCTAAATATCTTTAAGTAATATTCAGAATCATTCCTTTTAATATCCACAATTCACATAAAACCCAAATGAATTAATTTATAATAAAATCCAATTGTTAACGCAAAAATTCTCCATCTACGAGGACCAATCAGAAAAGGACACATGTCATCCTACGTGGAAATATTTGACACCCGAGGAGAGTTGGTCAGCATCCGAGGAGAGTTGGTCGGCACCCGAGGAATGTTAGTCGGCACCCGAGGAGAGTTGGTCGGCCCCCGAGGAGAGTTGGTAAGCACCCGATGAGAGTTATTCGGCACCCGAGGAGAGTTGATCTGCATACCAACCAGGAAGATCAAAGGATAACTATACATTTAATGTGCATTAATGAAGATGACAGCGCATTTAATGAGCCTTAATGTATATTTATACTATATTAATACATGATAACACATAGCATACCAAACAATTCAACAATTAGATTCGTTGAATGTAGACATAAATGTCTACATACAATGAATCTCTTTATCTCCCATCACTATAAATACATGTATTCCCTTAGCCAAAAAGGGAGAGATTGGAGAGAACCAAGAAACACCATACACAAGATACACATCATTTCTCTCTCTACACCATATTGTGCTATTGTAAACTCCTGAGAATAAAATAACGGTGGACGTAGGCTTTATTCATAGCCGAACCACTTTAAAAACCGTTGTCTCTTATATGTTTGATGTGAATGTTTATCGTCATCTTCAATCTCATCCTCATCATTTATCTGCTGTTGACGCCACTAAAATGGCAGTGGCCATTTTCTGTTTTCAACAGATTGGCGCATTCTGTGGGAACGTGTTACAAGCATTGTTCTCTATCAAAAGCTAAGTTTTTTATTTTCTCTATGTATAATCAATTATATATTATACGTACATCTTTTGATTCAATCATGATTTTTATGTTTATATTCATATATTAATTGTCCAATTTTTGTCTGCAAAATATTGCATATCATGATTTTAAAATCATAACTGTTAGATTAATTCTTATTTAGAAATCTGAAAAATAGTGGATTTCATAAATCATAACTTTTTGCTTGATTCTCAAGTTTCAATTTTATATCATGGAATAAATATTTTAAATGATTACATATACCAATATATACGACGGTGGTAAGATTTGATAATTTTCATTATAAATTTTGTAAGATCTTTGATGTGTATTCAAATTCCCATCATATTTTTAATCAAAGAATGGGAAAAGGTTAAAGACAATAAAAAGTTTTCTCATGGAAATCATGACCCAGATCTATTTTCTCTCTCTTCAAGTTTGAGTCTCTTTGCATTCATTTTTATGAACTACATACTTAATTTGGTTCATCTTCCATCTATGCAATAAAGTCTCATTGATTGATTTTTGATATAAATTTGGTAATAACTTCGATCATTCAGCATATTTTTATCTCTCCAAATAGGGAATAGGAAGGGATCAATATAAAAAATAATGTTCTCTCACCTAAAAAACCATTACCCACCTCTTGTAAAAAAAAATATATATATATATTTTTAAAGGCAAGTGATAAATAATTTTCAAACATCAACTTATACCTGATTAGTTGTTGGAGATTAAATAACTTTACAAAAACTCTACGTCTTATTTATGGCGCATATCTAATAATAATTTGTCCATCTCACACACATTTGGCACAAAACATATTATTTCATATTTTGAAATTTTATTGCCTTATGCTGATACACATCACATATTGTTTGGCTGAATAATTATTCTCATGACAATAATTATTTGATCTAGTCTCGACAGGTGCTCGGGCAGCTTATTAAGATTTCATAGGGACGATATTAAATCCCGACGAAAGCTCAGCCACAATCTTAAACCTTGGGAAACTATTATTGCTCGACATCAGGCAATTTTACTTCGACATATCAGCCAACAAATATTATTTCATTTTTTGAAATTAATATTTTTATTTCTCAAGCATATACATATCATATATTGATTGGATGAGTAAATTATTCTCATGACTAATCAATTCAGCCTACACATATGGTAGAGCAAGTTATTAATTTTTACAGGTACAAGATTCAACGCCGACGAATGCTCGGAAACAATCTGGAAACTATTATCATTGCTCAGCATTATGAAATTTCACCTCAGCAAGGAACTATATATTTTATTATTGCTCTGATTTATGCTCAAGCACGAATTATTCTATATATCCGTTCAGATTCATATTTTATATTTATCTCAGCATGGAGCTCGAAAAATTTCTTCTCTCTATACATATTCAGCTTCAAGGAAGTCTTCAACATGTATTATCTTATTCCCAACAATTTGTTGATCAGCGCCGAGGAGGTCTCCTACATTTATTATATTTTATTCCCAACAATCTGTTGATCAGCGCCGAGGAGGTCTCTAGCATTTATATTATCTTATTCCCAACAATCTGTTGAGGAGGCCTCCAGCATTTATTATATCATATTCAGCTCCGAGGAAGAACTATAACGTTTATTATATTTCACCCCCAACAGATGGTTGGTCGGGGTAATTCTTATCTATATTCAGGCCCGACAAAGTACTCGGCCATTTTCTTATATTCTGGAAAATATCATTCTTATTCGTCATTATGCAATGTTGCCTCGACAGATCAGCAAGATAGTTTATTATTATTCTAAATCATTCTTTATGTCTATGCATACTTATATTATCTTATTCCCAACAATCTGTTGGTCAGCTCCGAGGAGGTCTCCAGCATTTATTATATCTTATTCCCAATAATCTGTTGGTCAGCTTCGAGGAGGTCTCCAGCATTTATTATATCTTCTTCCCAACAATCTGTTGGTCAGCTCCGAGGAAGTCTCCATCATTTATTATCAAAAATATTTCTCAAAAATACCAATAAAGGTTGGTTGGGAAGCAAAACTATTCCAAAAAATGCCAACTAAGGTTGGTTAGAAAGTAAAACTATTCCCAAAAATGCCAACTAAGGTTGGTTAGGAAGAAAAACTATTCTAAAAAATGCCAACTAAGGTTGGTTAGGAAGAAAAACTATTCTAAAAAATGCCAACTAAGGTTGGTTGGGAAGAAAAAATATTTCCCAAAAGTGCCAACTAAGGTTGGTTGGGAAGAAAAAATCCACCAACTCAGGTTGGTCGGAAATAAGAAGCTGTCAACTACAGTTGGTCGGAAACATTTTATGAGTATGTGAAAGCAATCAAGCAAAAGGCATTCAAAGTTCACATTCCACACTTGGGGGCTTCTATTAAAAATTCAGTTGTTCATTTGGTGGCACATTCTCATAACATCATACAGTCGAGCACCAAATTCAACTCCATAAAACTTACATAGTCGGGGCCCTGACTAATTATCATTCAGAAGTTATTTTTCTTGCTCGAGAATTAGTTCAGGAGGCTATTGAAGTTCAGGAGGTATATTGAAGTTCAGGAGGAATATTGAAGTTCATGAGGTATATTGAAGTTCAGGAGGCGTATTCAGAAGTTCAGGAAGCGCATTCAGAAGTTCAGGAGGCATATTCAAGAGTTATTATGCACATACTATTGAAGTTCAGAAGTCAAATTCAGCATCTACAGCATTGAGATCTTTACTACTACTGTCCCGACCAACATTGAAAAAGAAGTTATATGAAAATGTTTCGAAGTCCACCACTAGCTTGGTACTAATCAGATTGAAGAGTTGGGTTCAAAAGCTAGTATGTTACTCGACAAAGTATTCAGAGGATCATAAATCAGAAGAATCAAGCACGTGAAGTTAGCACTCAGTTGCTCGGTACAAGAGTCATTTGGTCGGCTAGCAAACCAATCAACATACTTGAAGATTATGACAAGCTACAAGTTGTATACTATGGCATGGCTGCATCCAAATTCCCAGGGGTGATACATAGCACACGGAGTTCCTCTAAAGAAATATTAGCAACCATAGATCAACCTGCATCATATGCCGTCCAGGAGATAATGCACTTTATGTTGAACAAATCAAGAAGGTAAATCAAGAATTCCACGAGCACCGAGCAACACTGCAGAATAAATACTCCATCCTTTCAAGTAAACCATCAAGCATGGAGCATTGGGGGCTTCTGTTAACGCAAAAATTCTTCATCTACGAGGACCAATAAAAAAAGGACACGTGTCATCCTACGTGGCAATATTCGACACCCGAGGAGAGTTGGTCGGCATCCGAGGAGAGTTGGTCGGCACCTGAGGAGTGTTAGTCGGCACCCGAGGAGAGTTGGTCAGTACCCAAGGAGAATTAGTCGGCACCCGAGGAGAGTTGGTCGGCCCCCGAGGAGAGTTGGTCGGCACCCGAGGAGAGTTAGTCGGCACCCGAGGAGAGTTGGTCGGCATACCAACCAGGAAGATCAAAGGATAACTCTGCATTTAATGTGCATTAATGAAGATGACAGCGCAAGACAGAAAATGGCCACTGCCATTTTAGTGGCGTCAACACCAATCAATCCATTAATTTAAAATGCAACCCATTTTAAAAGTCATTAAAATCACGGGGTATTATATCCTTCCCCCTTATAACAGATTTTCATCCCGAAATTCGCAAAGATAAATCATACTGGTAAGGTCAACTCTGAGTATACATCTCACATCGCAAGTAATCTATGTCATACAGCCCATACAGTACATTATCAAAAATCCAACTGATGTTACACCAAGTCTCACCATAAAGTTCAACTGAATCGAATTTAAACATTATCCAATCTTCCCTATACTATCCTCGTGACAAACTTTAGGAAAAATGATCCTCACTTATTTAAACAAATAAATCCTGAAGTCACAACTACTTACTCTTTCACAATTATGAAAATACTACAATCCAACCATCGAGGGTGCCCATACACCCTATCGTACAACTTCCTTTATAAAATGGATATGGTTACCCACATAATACTCTGATTTACTGCAAAGGTTATAAACTCATATCCTAAAGACCTACCTTATTTTGACTCCCAACGTTTATTAGTTTCATGCGTGGTGCATCTCGCAAGCGATATCCAAATAAGGAACCCCCCCCGATACACTACTACCTGAAGTAGTCGGTCATCGAAACTCCTCAGGTCCTTAGTCAATAGTATATAACCTCTCTAAAAGTTTTATCGATTTCAAATAAAAGTCTACTCATCTACTCTCTTGTTAAAGACAAGATGCTGGTTATAGTAGTACATACGCTCTCATATACCACAAGTCAATCCACGCCACTAGTCACATCACGATCGGACATGCCTAAAGTAAGTAATTTAGTGATAAAAATCAAACCCACGTGATGACATGAAAATATAGGTGTCCCACACCCCTCGGTGAGTCTACGTAAATAACAGTGATATAGGTTAAGTTTAGCAAACCTTTTTCCCATACAATATTAATCGCTACAAAAATCAATATACACCTCATAATTCCTTAGATAGAAAACATACCCTTATTCGCGGGTGGTGGTTGTTGAATCTCTGACTGATGGAGGTTATATATACGCCCGTACTAACCCTGTTGCACGGGTTCTACTGGAATCGGAGGTAGTTCTAGCACTGGAGCTGGAGCTGGAAGAGAAGCTGGTGAAAACACTGGTATCTGTGGCTCCTGTCGAGCATTTTGTTACTGAGGGAATTTGTCTTTATCAGGACAATCTTGTCGTTTATGTACATACTTGCCACACACGAAACATTTTCCAGCAAACCATCCACCATTTTGTCCCTGTTGATCCTGACCCTACTGGCCATTACCTCCTTTCCCTTGGCCCTGATGAGCCTGCCTCTGGCCCTGATGGACCTGCTGTCCTTGCCCATTACCTTTATCCTCAAATCGATAATCTTTAGATCGCAAACGCTTAGCATAATCCCCTGTCTGGGAACCCTTCTCACCCTACCGCTGATGACTCTGTCCTGGCTGAGTCCCACTAGAACTGCCTCCATTAGTCTTTCCTTGCAGGCTTGACCCAAACCCTCGCTTGAAACCCTGAGCATGTAAGCGGTTATCCTGGCAGTGAAGCATTGCAGCATTAAGAACATCTGCATAAGAACGTAGTGAAAGATTTCCCAATAAATACTGGCGAATATTATAGTTCAACCCATCAGTGAACATTAGAATTCTCCTCTCCTCAGTGGGTACCTCTGCTGGTACCAAATTAGTTAGTTGCGTAAATTCTTCCTCGTATTCTGCCACTGTTTTCACCCCCTATTTTAAATCAAGTAATTTCCGCCTCATCTCAGTCTGGATGGCGAAAGGAAAGTACTTTCGATCAAACCGTATCCAAAATTCTTGGATAGTCATTGTGTCTCTCTCTTCGATAGTGGTCGTAGCCTCCCACCATTGCAAAGCTGCCCCTACTAGCTTAAATGTGGCTAGTATTTGACATTGAACCTCAGTAAATTCGAGCATTCTCAAGTGCCTTTGTATATCTTTCTTCCATTGGCTAGCAGTCACGACATCTGATCCTCCCTGAAACTCAGGTGGGTGTGCCTTCTGAAAGGCATCCCTCACTCGTTCCCATGAAGTAGGAAACACTTGCCCTCGCGCGGGTGGCACAACTGGTGCCTGTGCTGGAGCCTGCTGAATAGCAGCTAGAGCTGCAACTTCGGCCGCAGTCATCATACCCTAAGCTGGGGTGGGCTGAGGTGCATGTCGAGGAGGATTCTAAAATGAGAGTATACTATCAGTATTTGATATAATAAAATAGCTGAAGAACGTAGGCGTAAATACAAAAACAATAATCCTACTCATAGGTCTCTACGTCAAAGAACGCTAAGCTGAAAACACAATAAGTCGTACAGACCCTAAAGGACACTTGAACCCGATGGTCTAATACCACCTGTAACACTTTGCCTAATTAAATACCGGGTGGCCAGTCCCATACCAAATTAAAACAGAATATACAGTGGGCTCATTCTTAGCATCACTGTCGAAAACATTTACAAGTCACCCACTACCCAATTAAGCTGGTGTTAAAAATTTCCAAATTGTAATTCATTAAAAATCATTTTTAGTTTAAGAATAGCACTGCACAAATTATCCTACAACACTAATAACTGAACAGATAACACAAAAGAATTTAAATGCAATTGGAATAAACATTCCCAAATAATTATCCAATACAGTAATCCCAACAATAGTAAATGTATTAAAATGACACAATACAAGAGTATTTGACTCCGATAAAAAAGAGATAACTATATTCCTTTGGAATATATGAATAAAATGAAGATAGGCGTCTAAGTAGTACTCCATAGCTCGTCATAATCCTCTAAGGTTGGCGTCCCTATTGCTGGGCACCTGATATAGAAGATACAATAGAAAAGAAAATATGCAAGGAAACGGGTCAGATCATAATGTAAAAATAATTTTGAAAACAACAAGTATTTAACAAGTGCAATAAAGCATTTATTATGCACATGTTAGTATCCATACTCTCACTTGATATTCTCACCTCTCATCTAGAGTGCACACTTAACGTTTCCTAGTAAGCTCCTAGTTAATGGCTCCTCCTCACTAGTTTCCATAATATAATTCTGTCATCTCATAACCCCGTATGTCCCATACCATACGTAGTATAATCATTCATATACGTTTCTCACTAACATGAATCGTTTCTCATTAATATGAATTAAGTTCTTCAATAAATATTCATTAACTTAATTCAATTCTCTTTCTCTATTCACCATTATCTACAATTATCACACAGTAGATTAATCAAACCACTCAATATACATTCATTTAATTCATTATATATATATATACATATATAATATGGCACCCCGAGTCACAACTGCGGTGCATGCATTACTCTGCTATCACGTCCCAATATCGTTGGTCACCGAATAGGGGACTAAAGGTTCGGTAAGGATTCCTCGAACCACAAATATCAACACAAAAATTGGGGGCGAACATAGTTCTCATACCCATGGGTCACGTACATACCTACTTTCCCATAGTCAGCGGACTTATTAACTCCCCGATAAGTCTTTCATAGACCTATGTTCTCGAGCGACGAATCAAAGATCCCATGGATTCATCAGGATATTACTGCCCGCACGCGTAAACCTCCCACTGATACCAAGTAAGCTAGGTATGTCATACACATAAATCATCAATAAATCAAATAGGCATTATCATATACCTATAGATATAATATCAACAAGGTAATCCCACTCCCCTAAGATAATTCCCATACGTAGAATTATCTCTCTCAAATCCTACGTATTAAAATATTATGACTTTACTTCTTTAATTTAATTATTCCAGAGTCTCACTCATTCCCCAAGGTTTAAATAGGTTTTCCTCAATATATTTATTCAGTAAGAAATCACTAATATCCTAATGGTCCATATCATCTTATCTCCCGAATTACTAAAAATTAAACCCTCCTTTAATTAGAGTTATAACCGATAGTTTCTAATCTCTTATAAACACATCTTCTATCACATATGATTAAATCCTCTTGTAAACTTAAGGCTACCCAGGTGTTATATTCAATCTCCCCTATTGGACCTATCCTTAATCCTCATACAAACAAATTAGAATCCAACACATGAATCTAGCAACCAAAATTTCTTCCAATTTAATTAACATAATTCTAATCAATTAAATCCCAATCAAATTAATTCGAATCTTATCTAGAGCTTACTAATCTTCCCTAAGTCCCATTATATCCAAATAATAATCACCAAAGATTTAGAAAAGGTTTGGTATAGAAACAAGCATTAAAAAGAAACAATTTCATGAATTCTAGGGAGGTCGATCGATCGAAGGCAGGGGGTCGATCGATCGATCACCCAGATATCAGCCCAGTTTTCTGCATTTCTTCTACTACGGGTTTCATCACTTTTGATCATTCAAACCTTCATATTAACAACCCAAATTCCACATGATCCTTACTACATGATTTAGCAACATATGTGAATGATTTCTAATGATCTAAACATCCTAGAATCATCAAGAGTTTGAATTAAAAGCATATGTTTATCCTCTCTTTTTTCCAGAAACTTATATACATGATATCTTCAAGAACACAACCATGATTTTAATAATTTCTTCAACAGATTTATGATTATTTCGTGGATTACTATCTACCTACAACATGAGTTTGATTCCTACATAGTTCCATTTTCCTGAAATTCATTAACAACTCCATCATTATCTTCCAAACATGAAAAATCTCATCTTTTTTTATAACTATTCTAACATGGACAATATACAAACTTAGATTGCAATCACCAAATACTTGCCTCTAATGAAGGTCTGATCCTTTGGGGTTGTAAATCACAGGTGGTTATCCCCTTCTCCGGTCACTTCCGGTGGTGGTGACCTTTGGCCTTTGGTTCTCCTCCTTCCCAAGCACACTTCTCTTCTTCCAAGCAACCTTTCACTCTCTCTAAGAAGATGACCTCTCAATATTGTGTAGAAGAGATGAATGAACCCACGTACAACTAATCTCCAAATACTTATAATAAGACAAAATCCGAAATCACTATTCATCCCCCTTGTAAAAATGACCAAAATGCCCTTTTGGGTTGTCTTTTTATTTCCAAATAACCGGAGACCCAAAACCAATATCCAAATAGACTTTTATGACTATCTCAACCCTTCCGGACGGAACGACGCACTCGAAATGACTATAAGGTCGATATAAAAATACGTTTCCTTTTTAATTTAACAAATTAGTCCCTACACGTCCCATACCGCGTCCGACTAAAAATTCAAATTACTGAATTAATATCACACAGCCATATCAATAACATCACATTCATATATTACCTAAATATCTTTAAGTAATATTCAGAATCATTCCTTTTAATATCCACAATTCACACAAAACCCAAATGAATTAATTTATAATAAAATCCAATTAATCCATTAATTTAAAATATAACCCATTTTAAAAGTCATTAAAATCACGGGTATTATATACTTCCCCCCTTATAACAGAATTTCGTCTCGAAATTCGTAAAGATAAATCATACTGGTAAGGTCAACTCTGAGTATACATCTCACATCGCAAGTAATCTATGTCATACCGCCCATACAGTACATTATCAAAAATCCAACTGATGTTACACCAAGTCTCACCATAAAGTTCAACTGAATCGAATTTAAACTTTATCCAATCTTCCCTATACTATCCTCGTGACAAACTTTAGGGAAAATGATCCTCACTTATTTAAATAAATAAATCCTGAAGTCACAACTACTTACTCTTTCACAATTATGAAAATACTACAATCCAACCATATAGGGCGCCCATACACCCTATCGTACAACTTTCTTTATAAAATGGATATGGTTACCCACATAATACTCTGATTTACCGCAAAGGTTATAAACTCATATCCTAAAGACCTAACTTATTTCGACTCCCAACGTTTATTAGTTTCATGCGTGGGGCATCTCGCAAGCGGAATCCAAATAAGGAACCCCCGATATACTACTACCTAAAGTAGTCGGTCATCGAAACTCCTCAGGTCCTTAGTCAATAGTATATAACCTCTCTACAAGTTTTATCGATTTCAAATAAAAGTCTCCTCATCTACTCTCTTGTTAAAGACAAGATGCTGGTTATAGTAGTACATACGCTCTCATATACCACAAGTCAATCCACGCCACTAGTCACATCACGATCGGACATCCCTAAAGTAAGTAATTCCGTGATAAAAATCAAACTCACGTGATGACATGAAAATATAGGTGTCCCACACCCCTCGGTGCGTCTACGTAAATAACAGTACTATAGGTTAAGTTTAGAAAACCTTTTTCCCATACAATATTAATCACTACAAAAATCAATATACACCTCATAATTCCTTAGATAGAAAACATACCCTTATTCGCGGGTGGTGGTTGTTGAATCGCTGCCTGATGGACGTTATATATACGCCCGTACTGACCCTGTTGCACGGGTGCTGCTGGAATGGGAGGTAGTGCTAGCACCGAAGCTGGAGCTGGAAGAGCAGTTGGTGGAAACACTGGTATCTGTGGCTCCTGTCGAGCATTTTGTTGCTGAGGGAATTTGCCTTTATCAGGACAATCTTGTCGTTTATGTCCATACTTGCCACACATGAAATATTTTCCAGCAAACCTTCCACCATTTTGTCCCTGTTGATCCTGACCCTGCTGGCCATTACCTCCTTTCCCTTGGCCCTGATGAGCCTGCCTCTGGCCCTGATGGCCCTGCTGTCCTTGCCCATTACCTCTATCCTCAAATCGAGAATCTCCAGATCGCAAACGCTTAGCATAATCCCCTGTCTGGGAACCCTTCTCACCCTACCGCTGATGACTCTGTCCTGGCTGAGTCCTACTAGAATTGCCCCCATTAGTCTTTCCTTGCAGGCTTGACCCAAACCCCCGCTTGACACCCTGAGCATGTAAGCGGTTATCCTGGCAGTGAAGCATTGCAGCATTAAGAACATCTGCATAAGTACGTAGTGAAAGATTTCCCAATAAATGCTGGCGAATCTTATAGTTCAACCCATGAGTGAACATTAGAATTCTCCTCTCCTCAGTGGGTACCTCTGCTGGTACCAAATTAGTTAGTCGCGTAAATTCTTCCTCGTATTCCGCCACTGTTTTCTCCCCTTGTTTCAAATCAAGTAATTTTCTCCTCATCTCTGTCTGGATGGCGGAAGGAATGTACTTTCGATCAAAACGTATCCAAAAGTCTTAGATAGTCATTGTGTCTCTCTCTTCGCTAGTGGTCGTAGCCTCCCACCATTGCAAAGCTGCCCCTACTAGCTTAAATGTGGCTAGTATTTGATGTTGAATCTGAGTACATTCGAGCATTCTCAAGTGCCTTTATATATCTTTCTTCCATTGGCTAGCAGTCACGACATCTGATCCTCCTTGAAACTCAGGTGGGTGTGCCTTCTGAAAGGCATCCCTCACTCGTTCCCATGCCGTAGGAAACACTTGCCCTTGCGCGGGTGGAACAACTGGTGCCTGTGATGGAGCATGCTGAATAGTATCAAGAGCTGCATTGATTGCCTGAGCGATAATTGCAGCAACTTCGGCCGCACTCATCGTACCCTAAGCTGGGGCGGGCTGAGGTACACATCGAGGAGGCATCTGAAATGAGAGTATACTATCAGTATTTGATATAATAAAATAGCTGAAGAACGTAGGTGTAAATAGAAAAGCAATAATCCTACTCATAGGGCTCTACATCAAAGAACGCTAAGCTGAAAACACAATCAGTCATACAGACCCTAAAGGACACTAGAACCTGATGCTCTGATACCACCTGTAACACACCGCCTAATTAAATACCGGGTGGCCAGTCCCATACCAAATTAAAATAGAATATACAGTTGGCTCATTCTTAGTATCACTGTCGAAAACATTTACAAGTCACCCACTACCCAATTAAGCTGGTGTTAAAAACTTTCCAAATTGTAATTCAATAAAAATCATTTTTAGTTTAAGAATAGCACTACATATATTATTCTACAACACTAATAACTGAACAGATAACACAAAATAATTTAAATGCAATTGGAATAAACATTCCCAAATAATTATCCAATACAGTAAACCCAACAATAGTAAATGTATTAAAATGGCACAATACAAGAGTATTTGACTCCGATAGAAAAGAGATAACTATATTCCTTTGGACGACATGAATAAAATGAAGATAGGCGTCTAAGTAGTACTCCATAGCTCGTCATAATCCACTAAGGTTGGCGTCCCTGTTGCTGGGCACCTGATATAGAAGATACAATAGAAAATAAATATGCAAGGAAACGGGTCAGAGCCCATTGTGAAAATGATTTTGAAAATAACAAGTATTTAACAAGTGCAATAAAGCATTTATCATGTACATGTTAGTATCCATACTCTCACTTGATATTCTCACCTCTCATCTAGAGTGCACACTTAACGTTTCCTAGTAAGCTCCTAGTTAATGGCTCCTCCTCACTAGTTCCTATAATATGATTCTATCCCATCTCTTAACCCCGTATGTCCCATACCATACGTAGTATAATCATTCATATACATTTCTCACTAACATGAATCGTTTCTCAATAATATGAGTTAAGCTCTTCAATAAATATTCATTAACTTAATTCAATTTTATTTCTCTATTCACAGTTATCTACAATTATCACAAAGTAGATTAATCAAACCACTCAATATACATTCATTTAATTCATTATATTCATATATATACATATATAATACGGCACCCCGAGTCACAGCTGCGGTGCATGCATTACTCTACTATCACGTCCCAATATCGTTGGTCGCCGAATAGGGGACTAAAGATTGGGTAAGGATTCCTCGAACCACAAATATCAACACATCAATTGGAGGCGAACATAGTTCTCATACCCATGGGTCACGTAAATACCTACTTTCCCATAGTCAGCGGACTTATTAACTCCCCGATAAGTCTTTCATAGACCTATGTTCTCGAGCGACGAATTAAAGATCCCATGGATTCATCAGGATATGACTGCCCGCACGCACAAACCTCCCACTGATAGCAAGTAAGCTAGGTATGTCATACACATAAATCATCAATCAATGAAATACGCATTATCATATACCTATAGATATAATATCAACAAGGTAATCCAACTACCCTAAGATAATTCCCATACGTAGCATTATCTCTCTCAAATCCTACCTATTAAAATATTATGACTTTACTTCTTTAATTTAATTATTCCAGAGTCTCACTCATTCCCCAAGGTTTAAATAGGTTTTCCTCAATATATTTATTCAGTAAGAAATCACTAATATCCTACTAGACCATATCATCTTATCTCTCGAATTACTACGAATTAAACCCTCCTTTAATTAGAGTTATACCCGATAGTTTCTAATCTCTTATAAACACATCTTCTATCACATAGGATTAAACCCTCTTGTAAACTTAAGGCTACTTAGATGTTATGTTCAATCTCCCCTACTAGACCTATCCTTAATCCTCATACAAATAAATTGGAATCCAACACATGAATCTAGCAACCGAAATTTCTTCCAATTTAATTAACATAATTCTAATCAATTAAATCCCAATCAAATTAATTCGAATCTTATCTAAGGCTTACTGATCTTCCCTAAGTCCCATTATATCCAAATAATAATCACCAAAGATTTAAAAAAGGTTTGGTATAGGAACAAACATTAAAAAGAAACAACTTCATGAATTTTGGGGAGGTCGATCGATCGAAGGCAGGGGGTCGATCGATCGATCGCCCAGATATCAACCCAGTTTTCTGCATTTCTTCTACTACGGGTTTCATCACTTTTGATCATTCAAACCTTCATATTAACAACCCAAATTCCATATAATCCTTACTACATGATTTAGCAACATATGTGAATGAATTCTAATGATTTAAGCATCCTAGAATCATCAAGAGTTTGAATTAAAAGCATATGTTTATCCTCTCTTTTTTTAGAAACTTATATACATGATATCTTCAAGAACACAACAATTATTTTCAGAATTTCTTTAACAGATTTATGATTATTTCGTGGATTACTATATACCTATAACATGAGTTTGATTCCTACATAGTTCCATTTTCCAGAAATTCATTAACAACTCCATCATTATCTTCCAAACATGAAAAATCTCATCTTTTTTTTATAACTATTCTAACATGGACAATATACAAACTTAGATTCCAATCACCAAATACTTGCCTCTAATGAAGGTCTGATCCTTTGGGGTTGTAAATCACGAGTGGTTATCCCCTTCTCCGATCACTTCCGGTGGTGGTTGGTGATGGTGACCTTTGGCCTTTGGTTCTCCTCCTTCCCAAGCACACTTCTCTTCTTCCAAGCAACCTTTCACTCTCTCTAAGAAGATGACCTCTCAATATTGTGTAGAAGAGATGAATGAACCCACGTACAACTAATCTCCAAATACTTATAATAAGACAAAATCCGAAATTACTATTCATCCCCCTTGTAAAAATGACCAAAATGCCCTTTTGGGTTGTCTTTTTATTTCCAAATGACCCATAATCAACATCCAAATAGACTTTTCTGACTATCTCAATCCTTCCGGACGCAACGACACACTCGAAATGACTATAAGGTCGATATAAAAATAAATATCCTTTTTAATTTAACAAATTAGTCCCGACACGTCCCATACCGCGTCCGACTAAAAATTTTGAAACTTTTCGAGACTATTTTATTTTGGGAGTAATGAGGCTATATATTGTGGGCACAAATTGAAGATAAAATCATAAAATACTTTTAAAATAGCGACATTGTTCTCAACTCAATCGTGTTGTAATTTATACTTGTTTTCTGAATTTTTTGTAAGTAATTTCGTTACGTTAAAGGTTATTTTGTATAGAAAACGCTCCCAGGTGAACAAACGGTGGCTTGCAAAAATGTTTCAGCTTGAGCGGGTCTACCAGCCTACCAACTTTTGCTCACACAAGAAAACATAGATGTTTTTCCTTGAAGATGTGCATGCATGGTGTGTTCCTATTCGTACGAGACCAATGAGTAATTTCACTCCACTACTGTTCCTATCAACCAAACAGCGACTTCAATTGCCCACTTCAAGAAATTTCCCAGCTAACTCCCTCCTAAACATTTCCCTGAATCAACTCTATATATAACATCATTTTCTCCCCAAAAAAGTGCAGAACGACTACTGATATTCATCTTCATCTTTCCACTATTCTCACTCATGGACACATTGTTCACAATCTTTGTTATAACAGCGTCCACTTTAGTATATCTTTTATGGTTCTACTTATTTTCTCTAAAGCTGACGGGTCCAAGAGTTTGGCCACTCGTGGGTAGCCTACCGGATCTGTTTAAGAACCGGAGGCGATTCCACGACTGGATGGCTGAAAACCTCCGTAAAATGGGTGGTGCCGCTACATATCAAACCTCAACAATTGCTATTCCATTTCTTGCTCATAAACAAGGGTTTTATACAGTTACCTGTCACCCTAAAAACATCGAGCATATTCTACGCACACGGTTTGATAACTACCCAAAGGGCCCCGAGTGGCAAACTGCTTTTCATGATCTTCTCGGGCAGGGAATATTTAACAGCGACGGTGAAACATGGCTGATTCAACGCAAAACCGCCGCTTTAGAGTTTACAACGCGGACGCTAAGACAAGCCATGGCTCGGTGGGTGAGTCGTACCATTAAAACAAGGTTATGGAAAATTTTAGAAAATGCTGCTCATAACAACATTTCAGTGGACTTGCAAGATTTGTTGCTTCGTTTAACGTTTGATAACATATGCGGACTCACTTTTGGTAAGGACCCAGAGACACTCTCTCTGGATTTACCTGAAAATCCGTTTTCTCGTGCGTTTGATTCTGCCACCGAAGCTACCCTGCAACGATTACTCTACCCGGGTTTTCTATGGAAGTTCAAGAAACTTTTTGGGATTGGAGCTGAGTTCAATCTTAAAAACAGTCTTCAAATTGTTGAAAACTACATGACCGAAGCACTAACGGCGAGGCAAAACGCTCCCTCGGATGATTTATTATCTCGTTTCATAAAGAAACGAGACATCGACGGTAACGTGTTCCCTAACGATGTCCTCAAACGTATTGCGCTAAACTTTGTTCTCGCCGGGCGTGACACGTCATCCGTGGCAATGAGCTGGTTTTTTTGGCTTATCATGAACAACCCAGATGTTGAAACAAATATCATTCACGAAATATCATCGGTTCTGCTACAAACACGTGGAGAAGATCGACGGTCATGGATCGAAGACCCTCTTGTATTCGATGAAGCTGATAAATTGGTTTATTTAAAAGCTGCATTAACTGAAACATTGCGTTTATACCCATCAGTGCCTCAGGATTTCAAGTATGTAATAAATGACGACGTTTTGCCAGATGGAACCCACGTGCCAGCCGGTTCAACAGTCACTTATTCGATATATTCAGTGGGGAGAATGAAAGCAATATGGGGTGAGGATTGTTTGGAGTTTAAACCGGAAAGGTGGCTCTCGATCGATGGTGACAGGTTCGAACCGCCAAAAGACGGGTACAAGTTTGTAGCGTTCAACGCTGGACCGAGAACTTGTTTAGGCAAGGACCTTGCTTATCTGCAAATGAAGTCTGTGGTTTCTGCTGTGCTATTGCGTTACCGGCTATCGCTGGTTCCCGGTCACCGAGTGGAGCAGAAAATGTCTCTCACTTTGTTTATGAAGAATGGTCTTCGAGTGTACTTGCATCCACGTGAGCTCGCCTAGAGACGGAGGCCTTATTGGTCCTTTCGCAGTTGCATTTGTTTGGAGTTGGTGTACGTGGTTTCTTGTGTTTGTTCAAAAGGGTTAACATTTATTTAATTTGTATTTACTTTTGTCATACTTCAATAGTGTTTGGTTGTCTGTTTGGCTGGTGATAAATTGTACTCGGGTAACGAATTGTGAAGTTTATATACAATGATATTGAAAGTTTAAATTATTTTTTTTTTTACGTAAGGCATTTCTTCTGCACCAGGCATACTTTTTACACCAATTTTTTTTATAGAAATATTAAACTTTACCTTTTATCTTTAATGGTACATTTTGTCTTTAATGGAACTATCTTTATACAACGTAAAATGGAGAAACATAAAATTTTTAAAGAAAATATTTCTTAATTTTTACTTACATGATATGAATAAATATAATGGACTCACGCATTATCTTATGCAAACCTATATATGCAAACCTATATATATATACATATTTTTACTTACATGATATGAATAAATATAATGGACTCACGCATTATCAGACTCACACTCACGCATTATCTTATGAATATATATATATATATATATATACATATTTTTACTTACATGATATGAATAAATATAATGGACTCACGCATTATCAGACTCACACTCACGCATTATCTTATGCAAATATACATATTTTTACTTACATGATATGAATAAATATAATGGACTCACGCATTATCAGACTCACACTCACGCATTATCTTATGCAAACCTATATATATATATATATATATATATACATTTTACGTTGTATAAAGATAGTTCCATTAAAGACAAAATGTACCATTAAAGATAAAAGGTAAAGTTTAATATTTCTATAAAAAAAAATTGGTGTAGAAAGTATGCCTGGTGCAGAGGAGATGCCTTACGTAGAAAAAAATAATTTAAACTTCCAATATCATTGTATATAAACTTCACAATTATTTATATATATATATATATATATATATATATATATATATATATATATATATATATATATATATAAAATATTGAGGCTCTCTAACATACTTCATTAAACATACCTATCACCATATCTATTTTTTTAAATAGTAAAAAAACAAATTGAGTTGATATATTTTATATGGGTTAATGATATTTCAATCTGCCCCTGTAAAAATATTAAGCTCAAAATAATATTGTGGGTACCTCGTCCATTTGTCTTGGCCCAGATAAATAACCTGACTAAGCCATATCAAGAATAGGGGGAGTCCGACCCAAACTCGAAAGTCTCATAGATGACTAAATCAGCAACGACCCATTCAACCCCTAAGATATCTCAAGAGATATTTTAGGGATTATGGGCCAACGTGGAGGTCCCAACACCCCCACTCTCCGATGTTCACATGTATATATTGTATCCCTGGCTCGAGACAAAGGGTATGTAATCAGTAACACTCCCCTGGGGAAAAAAGATATACAAACAAAGAGCACCATCGTGGACGTAGGCAATTTACTGAACCACGTACAACTTGTGTTGTGTGTGATTGTGATCATTCTTATTTCTATTCTTTATTATTTTTCTGGTGATTGCCTTTACTTATAGTTTGTGTTGAGATTTATTATCACCACAATTGGCGCCATCTATGGGAAATGATTGTTCTTCCTTTAAGAAAGCCTTCACCAACAAGAACCTAGAATGTCTGGTCACAACAGCAATGCCCCTCAAGCAGAGGATATTCAAGAGCAACCTATCCCTCGTAGGGTTAGATCTGAAATTCGACGCTCAAACCCTAGGCCTCGCCCAGAACGACAAGCCTTAAAAGAAATCCAGGGACGAGCTAGGTCCACGCAAGTCTCCAAGATGATCGACACCTACGAGGCCAGGCTCCAAGACCAGGAGGAAGCCACTCACAAGAAGGAAGCCGAGAATGCTCGCCTCAAAATGAGACTAGAGAAGATGGAGAGAGAACTCTATCACAATATAAGGCAACGTCGTTATCAGACTCCTAGCTCTCAGGCGAGCAGATCTTGCAGCCGAGGAAGTAGCCCCAAGATATGGATCTCAAAGAATTGAGGGACACAGGTCAGATAATGACTGGTCCGAACAACAATAACCATCTCGCCGTTAGAGGAGTCCCCCAGGCCGAGGGAACGACGACATACGAAATTTGATCCGAAAAGAGATGGATCAACACCCAGCTGTGACACCCTGTCTAATTAAATACCGGATAGCTAATCCTTTATCAAATTAATACATAATATCCAGTTAGTACAGTCTTAGCATCACTATCGAAAAACATTTAATTAATTACTAGCCACCTAATATTTAATAAGAGAGTTGCCAAATTTTATTAATTAAGCTAACAATTAAATAAAAATATATTTAATAAACCATCAATCGCATCACCAGTCTCATATAAATGCTCAACGAGAAGAAATCAAATAAGTACGGAGTAAATACTCCAACAATAAAGATGCCAAAGTAAATAATGTCTCAATACAAGAGTCCGAATAAATAATAAACCGAAAAATGAAATACTGAAAGTCTGCAACTACAACCTCTAAATAAGAATGGGCGACATGTCATTACTGATACAAATGACTCTGAAGGAATCAAGAATAAAATGAGAGTGCCAACTACCAAGATCCTGTAACTTCCACAGCAGCTACATCACGTCATCAGAATGGAACTCCTATGCTTGGCATCCCTGTGGCTGGGCACCTAAAATATTTTTACAAAAGAAAAATAGATTTGGAGGAAAAAGGGTCAGAGCCCGATGTGAAAACAGTTTAAAAGTTTAGCAAGTGATTTAAATTACAATTAAACATCACATATTATAAACACGTTAGTTGCGTACTCTCACATGAGTTTTCTTACCTCTCAATTACTGTGCACTCCTAACGTATGCCTTTAACCCATCCTAGTTATGCCACTATCTAACTAGTTTATACCACTCCTGCCTTCTCATTCTAACATAGAGTATCTACATGTAACCCCCAAATAAGCCATAATCATAATCCACGTTCACATTCATTAAATTACTTATCTCAAGTGTTAATTAAATTATTATACTTAACCCATTCAAATATCTTAGTTATTCACATCTACTAAGCAACAATGAACCAGTCACAAGTACATAAGTATATCACTCTCAGTACATAAATATATATATGGCACCCCTAGGCTAAGCTGCGGTGCACGCATACTCTGCTACCGAATCCTGGCACATCACGTACATAGGGACTACGAGTTTCGAATCTCTCAAGAACCGTTTCAATAAGCAAAATCACACATATTGGAGGCGAACATAGTTCACATATCCATGGGTCACGCACATACCTACGCTCCCATGGTCAGCTGACTTATCGACTCACAAATAAGTCATTCACAGACCTATGTCCTTAAGGTACCAGTCTAAATCCCCCCGAAGGCACACAAGGATAAGAGGGTCCTTTTTCAAAAATAAAACTAACCTCCGGTGATAGCAAGTATGATAGGTATGTCATACACATAAGAAATTCATACACTAGGAATTCACACAACCTAAGTAATCATATATCAATATAGATGTTCACACATTTCATTTAGTTAATCTCGTACATAACAAGTTTACCCCGAACATTACACATAATATATATTCCGGTTGATAACTCTCTCTTCGTATCAATCTGGGTACTTAAACCTATCCCAAAAGGTTACTAGGCCTCTTATAAGATTCTAATGTTATCTCAGTACTTAAAGTCCCTCCGTTACTGCCCTTAACCTTACATCATCATAAATTCCCATTATAGTTTCAATTCGAACGCTTTCTAATCGTATCTCACTCGGTAGGCCATCGTAAGCAATAGCAATTAATTCCATAAGTCATAACATTCTCTGATAATAACTAAGACCCTACTGACTTTATCTAAGTCCCACAATATTATATTAATCACCCTTATAATCAACATTGGCCTTGGAATACTCCCCAAACTTTAAAGAGAAACATTTGTCAAAAATCAGAAGGGGTCGATCGATCGAAGAAAAGGGGTCGATCGATTGATTGTTCGATCGATCGGCATTCTTGAGTCGATCGATCGACCAAGCAGGTATCAGACCAGAAATTCTTAACAGTTACTGGTTCTCACCTTTTTACACCTCAAACTCTTAATTTTAACGTCCATGGTATCCATGGGTCACGCACATACCTACGCTCCCATTGTCAGCTGACTTATCGACTCACAAATAAGTCATTTACAGACCTATGTCCTTAAGGTACCAGTCTAAATCCCCCCGAAGGCACACAAGGATAAGAGGGTCCTTTTTCAAAAATAAAACTAACCTCCGGTGATAGCAAGTATGATA
This sequence comes from Sambucus nigra, assembly GCA_949130495.1. Taxonomy (NCBI): domain Eukaryota; kingdom Viridiplantae; phylum Streptophyta; class Magnoliopsida; order Dipsacales; family Adoxaceae; genus Sambucus; species Sambucus nigra. The sequence goes on along the minus strand of OX422217.1, from coordinate 327,323,837 downwards.
GGTATGTCATACACATAGGAAATTCATACACTAGGAATTCACACAACCTAAGTAATCATATATCAATATAGATGTTCACACATTTCATCTAGTCAATCTCGTACATAACAAGTTTACCCCGAACATTACACATAATATATATTCCGGTTGATAACTCTCTCTTCGTATCAATCTGGGTACTTAAACCTATCCCAAAAGGTTACTAGGCCTCTTATAAGATTCTAATGTTATCTCAGTACTTAAAGTCCCTCCGTTACTGCCCTTAACCTTACATCATCATAAATTCCCATTATAGTTTCAATTCGAACGCTTTCTAATCATATCTCACTCGGTAGGCCCTCGTAAGCAATAGCAATTAATTCCATAAGTCATAACATTCTCTGATAATAACTAAGACCCTACTGACTTTATCTAAGTCCCACAATATTATATTAATCACCCTTATAATCAACATTGGCCTTGGAATACTCCCCAAACTTTAAAGAGAAACATTTGTAAAAAATCAGAAGGGGTCGATCGATCGATTGTTCGATCGATCGGCATTCTTGAGTCGATCGATCGACCAAGCAGGTATCAACCCAGAAATTCTTAACAGTTACGGGCTCTCACCTTTTTACACCTCAAACTCTTAATTTTAACGTCCAAATCTCACAACTAAATATACTAATCAACCTACTAACACGTTTACATCATTCCCCACGATTTAGATGCATCAAATCAACCTATAACATCAATTACCTGAATCAAAATACCCCATTTACATATAAAAAGCTAGTTTTCCTATTTCTTCAAGAACATCACATAATTCAATCAAATTTCATAATTCTCTACCCATAAATCATAAATTCATGGTTATTATCATCTCTAACATTTACTACATGCAAGTCCTATCCCGATTATGATTTTAAACCCTTCAAATCCATTCAGTTCCCATTTTTTATGATAAATCTTCAAATCTATAAAAACATGTAAACTATATGATTTGAATCTTTGCAAGATAAACCACTTGCCTGTAAATTTGACGTTCTGATCTGTTGTTGTTGTTCAAGGGATGGTCCTCTCTTCCTTCCGGTCACAATTCCGTCCAAATTGGTGGTGGTGGATGGTGGTTTTGGTTTGGGGACTTTTTGTAACCTCTCCTCTAACTCACATAGCCCACCTCTTTGTTTTTGGCTGATAGTGGCCCTAATGGCCTTTCTAATAATATATAAATAAACTCTAAAATTCGTGGGCCTAAATTCCTTCATTTTTAAAATTACCAAAATACCTCCCGGGTTGCCGGTTAGGCCTAAAAATGCCCCGGGACCCAAACTAAACCTCCGACTAGTGTTTTCTGACTATCTCGAACCTTTCGGACACTTTGGCGCACTCAAAAAGCTTATACGAATGACATAAAAATAAAATACTTTTAAATTCATTATATTGGGTCCTGACACGACTAACACTCGCGTCCCAACTAAATTACCGAAACTGCCCTATTTTCAACTCACAATAATTTTTTTTAACAAATTCAATAATTACACATTACCATAATCACTCAGTAATATTCAACAACATTTTAATAACCAAATACTAACTCTCGTCTCTCTAGCCTTTAAATCCGAATTACTTTTCCACTTAATTATCCCAAATTAATTTAATAAATCCCATAATTAACCAAATTAATTTAATAAATCCCGTAATTAAAAGCAACTCCATTTAATTAACCTCATAATTAAAAGTCATAAAAATATGGGGTATTACACCAGCACATCGGGGTGCAAGATCGACCAGAGAGCTAGCCAGGCGAGCTCTCAGTACCTAGATGAAATCCCCCTTTTTAAGGAAAATAGAGGAAGAAGAAGCCCCCAAAAAGTTCGCCACCCAGATTTAAGATCTACGATGGTAAGACTGACCCCATCGACCATGTCAGACAATTCATACAGGCCATGACCCTTTGGATCCACAAAGACGCACAGATGTGCCAAATTTTTTCGTCGAGCTTGCACGACGTGGCTCAAAAGTTGTTCGAGAAACTCCCCTATAGATCCATCGAGAACTTCGAGTCCCTGACAGAGTTCTTCACAACTCACTTTATTACCAGCAACTCCCATCCAAAAAGGATGGATGCTTTGTTGATTATGAAGAAAAAGCTCCAGGAGAGCCTCAGAGATTACATGAAGAGGTATTGGGAGCTGTTCAACGAGGTCGAGGACTGCTCAGAGCAGGTCACCGTTGCATCCTTTAAGATTGGCTTATCCAGATCCTGCTTCTTACACCAGTCCCTCACTAAGAAGGAGGACACAACCATCGATAACTTAATGGGTCGTATTGAAAAATACTCCAAAGTTGAAGATGTGACCCATCTCAGTGCATGGGAAAATGGTTTCCCCAAGTTTGTCGGCAAGGGAAGCAACAAAACTGAGAGTCAAAAGAAAAGGAGTAAGAATGGGGGAAGAAGCGGCCCTAAGAATGGGAATAAGAGTGATGCATCGAAGGCATTTCAAGCAGTAAACACAGTTTTTAGAGAACCAATCTACAAGATTCTGGTAAAAATCTAGGACGAACCGTTCACTAAGTGGCCCAGGAAGATAGGTGGAGACCCTTGAAAGAGGAACAACGCACTAAGATATGCTTTCCACAAAGAGGGAGGGCACAAAACTGAACAGTGCAAAGCCCTAAAGTCTCACCTTGAGGAGTTAGCTCAAGCTGGATACTTGATCGAATTTGTGGAAAAGAAGGCAGAAAAGGTAGGTGCAAATGGAGATCAAAGGCCCGACAACGTGCTCGAGGAAGACGTCGGCCATGAGTTCGTAGTAATTTATGGAGCATCTGAACTCAAAAAATTTAAGGAAACACGTCTCGGATGGAAGTCAAAAAGCTTACAGCAGTAATGCAAGTTTTTCAAATTAATCCATCCAAAACGCAAGCAGGGAAGCATCGACGAGCAAAGGATGTCGACTACAGTAAGCACATTATGTTCACATATGAGGACCTAGTGGGAGTAAGAACCCCACATCATGATGCATTGATTATTACACTCAGGATAGCTAACTATGACGTCGACAAGTTACTTATCGACCAATGTAGCTCATTCGATGTAATGTACCTCGACTTTTTCAGGAAGTTGAAGTTAAGTGTCGCCGACCTAAAGGAAGCCACCGTTCCTCTAGTTGGCTTCCCTGGAAAAGTAACCATCCATTTGGGAAAGATTGTCTTACCATTAAGGGCAGAAAATATCTCGAAAATGATTGAATTTCTCATGGTCGATATTGACTCGCCCTACTAAACGCTCCTCGGCAGAGGATGGCTGCACACGATAAAGGTCGTCCCCTATACCTACCATTAGAAGATCAAATGTGTGACTGAACGAGGAGTGGTGGAGATCCACGGAGATCAGGCGATGGAGAGAAAGTGCTTTATAGCAACCATCTATCCCAAGCCAGAGAAGAAGGTTGAGGAAGCTAGAAGCAAGAACGAAGAGAAGGAGAGCTAATGCCCTCCAAATAGCAACTAAGATACGAGAGACCAAAAGTGGAGGAGAACAGTCTCCTCCCCTTTGAAAGAGTCATCGAGGAACTGGAGGAAGTCACATCCAGTAGCATTTCAAGTGAAAGAAAGTTCTTGATTGGAACCTCACTCATCGACCATGAAAAAAGGGAATTGGTCACCCTACTCCGAAGTAACCTAAATGTCTTTGCATGAGAGCCTTACGAGCTGCCCGGGATTGATCCGAACATCCCTTGTCATCGACTGCACGTCGATCCATCTTTCAAACCAATAGCATAGAAAGCTCGTCGAACTGCTCCGAAAAAAGCCAAGGCAGTAGAGAAGGAAGTTGAAAAACTCCTGGACGCAAGATCCATATGGGAAGTCCAGTATTGGTTGTCCCTAAAAGCAATAGAAAATAGAGGGTCTGCATCGATTTCACCGATCTCAACAACGCATGACCCAAAGATTACTTCCCCCCCTCAAAGATTATTCAGCTGGTGGATGCCACTGGAGCACAAGAAAGGATGAGCTTCCTAGACGCATACTCCGGGTATCACCAAATCTCTCTGTATAAGACAGATCAAGACAAAACAACATTTATAACCATAGTTGGGCTATATTGCTATAAGGTTATTCCATTTGGGCTAAAAAACACAGGAGCAACTTACCAGCGGTTGGTCACTGTAACAACCCTCGATTTTTGGAGACTGAGAAATTAAATTTTGGGAAAATAAAATTTAATTGAATTGGAGAATTTCAAAATTTGGGAACTTAGGCCCGAAAATAGAGAATATTTTAAAGTGTTCTGGATGATGTTTTTGAGGGTACCATCGGTCCTGGAAGGGTCGAGAGAGTCAAAATTACTGTCATTGGGTTTTATTTCGGCTCCGGAATGTTTTTAAGCTATTTTGACTTGAATTGGAGTAAACGAGTCATTTAAAGTGTGTATTAACATTTAAAATTGGGATTTTGTTTTAAAGGTTTAAGTGGCTTACGGATTAAGCCATTCTCATTTGAGATAAAGAGAGAAAATCCCTAGAGAGAGAGGAAGGGAAGGAAAGAAGAAGAAAGGAAGAGAGAGAGGAAGAAAGCTTGGGATTTCCGGCCCAACCGCGACATCGAGGACGATCCAACCTCTACAAATCTGAGGCAAGTGTTTAATCTTGCTAAATAGCTATTTGTGTATTTCATTTCATAATTGTGGGGTAAAGAAATGGATTTTTGGGTATTAACATCAAAACCTAGATTTTTGGGTTTAAATCTTGAAATCAATGTTATTTTATGGTTTAATCTCATATAAATGGTTGGGATGAGATGTAGGATGTTTTTTCTTGTTAATAACATTATTGGGTTAAAGATTTGGGGACTTAGTGATGATATTTGGGTATTAATTTCGTGGGTTTGCTGAAAAATGGAAAATCGTCCAGCTTAACTGGTGTGGCCGGTCGACCGCGCTCTGGGGACCGGTCGACCGCGCCTTAAAGGAAAAGCCTACTGCATTTCTTCGTAGGCAAAATTTGGACCCGCGGTCGACCGGGGGTCAGGGTCCGGTCGACCGGTCCCCTGTTTTTAGCCCAAAACTTGGATTTCTTCTTCCCCTTTTCTTTTGGAGTTTATTCTTAGGGGCTTCCTTAATGGGCTGTTTTATGGGTTTCCTAAGATGACTTCTAGCCCTTTTTGGTTGGGTTTGTTGATTTGGGGTTCTCTCTTATAAGGTAAGAGATATCTTTCGGTGACTTAGGGAGTCTCTCACTTAGTAATTTATAGTGGGAACTTCTTGGAATAAGTGGATAAGAAATATCCATGTATGTGGTGAAATTTCTAGGCCAACATTTATGTCGAATCCTTATATGGATAGGATATGGTTAAGATATAATTTGGGGCCAATGAAGAGAGTGGTTGCATACTCTTTAAGAGTGAGGGGTCTTATATCCTTAGACAAGTTTAGTCTAAGGGCAATTGATAACTCAATAGGAGTGAGGGTTCCTGATTTCGACTCGAGCCATAGGTGACATTGAGAACGCTTTGGGATCGTACTATCGACTAGAATAAGCGGTAGCATAAATTCTAGTAGGATTAGTTTACACGTATTATGGGGATATGACCTGTGAGATTCCAAGACTTGAATTGAGGTTGGAATAAATTGAGGTTTTAGACTATTAAGTCATGTGTGTGCCTATGGTTAAATAGTACCAAAGGTAATTATGTACTTTTGGTTAAGGATGAAATGTGTAGTGATGGATTCCTACACAAACTCGTGGGTGATAACCCTAATGTTGAATATATATGTATAAATATATATACATATTGTTTGGGAGACTATTCATCATAGGAATAATGATTGAATATGTTTCAAGTGAGGGATTGTATTCACATATCGAGGTATATTTATTGGAAATTGTAGTGACGGCTTGTATATTGAGGATTATGTATACTTATAGCCGGGTTTATATATATCTTATACATATGAACGGGAATTAGTTTGTATATATATTGATATAGCGATGTGTGAATATATGTACATATATCTATGTATGAATAGGAATATATGGATATATTTATGTTGTGGTCATACATGGTATGAATATTAAACCGTATATGATGGTTTACTATATTAGATCATATGATGGGATCATATGGATGTATGTATATTGCGTATATGAGCGATATATATACTTATTTGGTTAAGCATACCCCGCTCATGCTATCATTGGGAAGTTTCCGCGCAGAGGGTGAGCATCCTTGCATATAGTGCAGGGTGTGGATATTCCCCAGGTCATAGTCGTCCCTTGTGTTATATGATATAGATATATATTTTGGGATGATACGTGGTGGGTATGTTTCGTCTCATTGTCGGCTGGAACTATGACCGCTTCCCGGGACGTCGTGTGTGTGAGTATATCACGAGGTGGGTGTCGTTGATCCCCACCAGGTGGTCCCCAGTTGTTACGTGAGCCGGACTCAGGGAAGATGATAGCATTGATGCAGTTTTATCGGCGCTACATATAGCCGGGTATTATATTTGCATGGCCATTATACATCATATATGGTATGTACAATTGGTCTTGGGTATATGGATGATTGGTATATGTATATATATGGTGAGCATAAAATACCTATATATATGTATTTATATATCCTATATAGGAAAGGATATAGATTTTGGTAAAGTACATCTTGGATGATTATGGTGTACTAGATGGATGGGGGTTGATGTATCGCACATAAGGAATATTTCGATTACATCATCCCTAGGATATTATTGGTGATTATTTTATTTGATTTCATTTGTTTTCTTTTTTTTTTCTTTCTTTCTTTTTCTTTTCTTTTCGTTTTTCTTTCTTTGGTAGTTTATAGTTTAGTAGTAATGGTAGTACTATATAGTATGTTAAGAATTATGGATCTCTAGGATCGACATTGCCCAGGAGTAGTGTAAAGAGGGGGTTCCTTGTTTGGATTTCGCTTTGCGAGACGCCTCACGCACGAAACGCAGTGCTATGTCGAGAGTTGAGAGAAGTAATTCTATTTGTGGCATCTCGGATCTCTGGTCTTGACCTTGTCAGGAGTAGTGTGACGGGGCGGTTCCTTGTTTGGATTTCGCTTTGCGAGACTCCCCACGCATGAAACGTAGTACAAGTTTGAGATTAGAGAGAGGTTTTGCCAATATTCCATATGCATGATATTAAGAATATAAATTCTTATATTTTAGCCTATGTATATATATATATATAGATGTATGTATATATATATAGGGGTAACGTAATAAGACTTATAATTCATTATATTATGAATCGGAATCCCTTAAGCCTATTATGGTATAATTGTTGTAATCATAATCTAGTAGGATTAGAAAGGGTGGATCCTTAGATTTTGTCGGGAAAGTAGCTCTCGTGGGTATAGGCTAGGCCTATGATAAGTTAGGTTGTCCTAATAACATTACGGGGCAATTTAACTAAAACTTGAGGACGCGAATAGGTGCGCGCCTTTAGATGAGAGGTGAGTTGAGGTTTCACGAGAGTGCGGTCTCACTTTAATTATGAAATAAGTGCACCGACAATTATTATGCACGGTTAACACACTTGCTAAATATTTTTCACATTCGGGGCTCTGAACCGTTTACTTTTCTCTCCTCCTTGTATATATATATATTACCACAGGTATCCTACCGCATGGATGCCGGATGACTTTCTATCCAGAGTATTGGGAGCTGCGACAGGTGCGGACTGTTGCGGGATGTTTCATGTAGCCGCTTCCTACTTCTTTAAAATTCTAGGTAGGATTCAAGTTGTGTATCGGGTTTGTACCCAAGGGATATTTATGTACATGTTTATATTATTCCATTTCAGTTATTGTATTGGCTGTGACCCAACAGCTTATTCGGGTCTACTTTGTGTAGTACATTCGGTTGTATTTATTTAGTTCATTTTATTTCTTTAGTTGTAGTGTTAGTGTTGGTTTGTTGTCTGTTGCGTTTTTATTTTAATTTTTCATACCCCGCTTATGTGATTTCGAGTAGTTAGTCCTATATTGTATAGTACCGACAGTTGATGTTGAGACTGGACCATCTGAAACTCCTGATTTAATATAGTATAGGGATGGCCACCCGTTATTATTTTAGGTGGGTTGTGACAGATGGTATCAGAGCATCAGATTCTAGAGTCCTTAGGATCTGTACGAGTTATGGATTCTTCCGTTAACGTTCTTGACATAAAGCCCTATAAATAGGACTGTTGTGTTCACTGCGTTATTTTCTTCTGTGAAGTATATTCACTTGATTGGCGTCCTGATAACAGTTGCTCTTGTTTCGTTTCAGATGTCGCCTAGATTATGTCGTCTAGGAAAGGATAGGATTAGAAGTACAATACCCATAGTATATTTTGGGTACGCTGTAATCGGGGGTATTTGTTTTTCCCCGGTTTCGGAGGAGTTATTGAGGAGATTTCTGGCAGTGGTTCGAGGTGATTTATCGACAGTCGAGTAAGGAAGGAAATTTACTCGAATGGCGAATCTTGGTCCTAGTAAGGTAAACCCGAGGAGAGGCATTTAGGGTAGTCCTTGAGAGGTTTAGATTGAGAATCTGTTAACCTTCGTTGGGAAACCTAATGTTGGTGACTCTTACCGAGGTGAGGTTGGTGTAGTTATCCCAATATCAGGAGTATCGCCCTCTAAGATGAAGGGGAAATGCCTTTGGAGACTCAGTTTCGTTGTGTAGGACGGAGGGAGTTTCGGCAGTTACAATCGTGCCTTGCCCTTCATTATGGTTAGGAAGGGTTTTGAGGAAGATGTTTCTCTTGTGGAGAAATAGGCTTAGGGTTAATGATTGTCCTAGAAGAAGTTGAGGACCCTGAGTTGAGATTCTAGAACAAGGGGAACCCTTGAGTTACGGTAATGTAAGGTATAATACCTTTATTTGGGTTTAAGTTACGCTTTGTGCGATATTAGGAACGGCGCGTGTGAGGTGTGATGAGTAGCTAACCGCTTTACCGCTAGGGTGTATAAAATTTTCCTAGAGGAGAAAGTGAGCAAGTGTGGCCTTTGTATGGCGTCTTTGGAGATGCTACACCTTTTCATGACTGAGAGGTTCAGAGTTTGGTGGATTTATGTGGAGCGGATAGTTTAGCTCATAGTTGTTCTAGTTTTGAGAACTAGATATTGTTTAGCCATATTGTAATTGTTGAGGCCTTGTGTCCTAAGCATAAGGTGTTTGTTTGGCGTGTCGAAAGACGCGGGATTGATTTATATAGTATTGTTGCATAGGCCCTCGGGCAATATCTTAAATATGGAAATCTTTCTTTTTATAAAACCTTAACCCTGGTTCAACTAATCTCAACCCCCGACCTAGCTACACAGTAGTGTATTGGGAGGGTTCCTTGTTTGGATTTCGTTTGCGAGACCTCCCCCGCACGAAGGTGGCTAGTGTCAGGAATTGAGGAGAGTTCTACCATTGGGAAATTTTAAACTTGTATATATTTAGTATGTGGTTATGGATCATATTACTAAGGGTTATATTATGATCTGTGGCTAATGGAGCCTGATCATAATTTTACGAGTGGAAACTCGGATACAGGGTGTATGGGCGCCCTGGGGTAGTAGTTGCTTTAAAACTATATGGTTCGATATGAGAACCAGGAAGGATCGGTATAGTGATCCTAAGGATTGAAGTGAGGACTAGATGTATATTGAGGTCTTAGGCATGTCTTAAATTTCGCGGTCGAAATTTTTGTAAGGGGGGAAGTATGTAACAACCCTCCATTTTTGGAGACTGAGAAATTAAATTTTGGGAAAATAAAATTTAATTGAATTGGAGAATTTCAAAATTTGGGAACTTAGGCCCGGAAATAGAGAATATTTTAAAGTGTTCCGGATGATGTTTTTGAGGGTACCATCGGTCCCGGAAGGGTCGAGAGAGTCAAAATGACTGTCATTGGGTCTTATTTCGGCTTCGGAATGTTTTTAAGCTATTTTGACTTGAATTGGAGTAAACGAGTCATTTAAAGTGTGTATTAACATTTAAAATTGGGATTTTGTTTTAAAGGTTTAAGTGGATTACGGATTAAGCCATTCTCATTTGAGAGAAAGAGAGAAAAGCCCTAGAGAGAGAGGAAGAGAATGAAAGAAGAAGAAAGGAAGAGAGAGAGGAAAAAAGCTTGGGATTTCCGGCCCAACCGCGACATCGAGGACGATCCAACCTCTACAAATCTGAGGCAAGTGTTTAATCTTGCTAAATAGCTATTTGTGTATTTCATTTCATAATTGTGGGGTAAAGAAATGGATTTTTTTGTATTAACATCAAAACCTAGATTTTTGGGTTTAAATCTTGAAATCAATGTTATTTTATGGTTTAATCTCATATAAATGGTTGGGATGAGATGTAGGATGGGTTTTCTTGTTAATAACATTATTGGGTTAAAGATTTGGGGACTTAGTGATGATATTTGGGTATTAATTTCGTGGGTTTGCTGAAAAATGGAAAATCGGCCAGCTTAACTGGTGTGGCCGGTCGACCGCGCTTTGGGGACCGGTCGACCGCGCCTTAAAGGAAAAGCCTACTGCATTTCTTCGTAGGCAAAATTTGGACCCGCGGTCGACCGGGGGTCAGGGTCCGGTCGACCGGTCCCCTGTTTTTAGCCCAAAACTTGGATTTCTTCTTCCCCTTTTCTTTTGGAGTTTATTCTTAGGGGCTTCCTTAATGGGCTGTTTTATGGGTTTCCTAAGATGACTTCTAGCCCTTTTTGGTTGGGTTTGTTGATTTGGGGTTCTCTCTTATAAGGTAAGAGATATCTTTCGGTGACTTAGGGGGTCTCTCACTTAGTATTTTATAGTGGGAACTTCTTGGAATAAGTGGATAAGAAATATCCATGTATGTGGTGAAATTTCTAGGCCAACATTTATGTCAAATCCTTATAAGGATAGGATATGGTTAAGATATAATTTGGGGCCAATGAAGAGAGTGGTTGCATACTCTTTAAGAGTGAGGGGTCTTATATCCTTAGACAAGTTTAGTCTAAGGGAAATTGATAACTCAATAGGAGTGAGGGTTCCTGATTTCGACTCGAGCCATAGGTGACATTGAGAACGCTTTGGGATCGTACTATCGACTAGAATAAGCGGTAGCATAAATTCTAGTAGGATTAGTTTACATGTATTATGGGGATATGACCTGTGAGATTCCAAGACTTGAAATGAGGTTGGAATAAATTGAGGTTTTAGACTATTAAGTCATGTGTGTGCCTATGGTTAAATAGTACCAAAGGTAATTATGTACTTTTGGTTAAGGATGAAATGTGTAGTGATGGATTCCTACACAAACTCGTGGGTGATAACCCTAATGTTGAATATATATGTATAGATATATATACATATTTTTTGGGAGACTATTCATCATAGGAATAATGATTGAATATGTTTCAAGTGAGGGATTGTATTCACATATCGAGGTATATTTATTGGAAATTGTAGTGACGGCTTGTATATTGAGGATTATGTATACTTATAGCCGGGTTTATATATATCTTATACATATGAACGGGAATTAGTTTGTATATATATTGATATAGCTATGTGTGAATATATGTACAAATATCTATGTATGAATAGGAATATATGGATATATCTATGTTGTGGTCATACATGGTATGAATATTAAACCGTATATGATGGTTTACTATATTAGATCATATGATGGGATCATATGGATGTATGTATATTGCGTATATGAGCGATATATATACTTATTTGGTTAAGCATACCCCGCTCATGCTATCATTGGGAAGTTTCCGCGCAGAGGGTGAGCATCCTTGCATATAGTGCAGGGTGTGGATATTCCCCAGGTCATAGTCATCCCTTGTGTTATACGATATAGATATATATTTTGGGATGAGACGTGGTGGGTATGTTTCGTCTCATTGCCGGCTGGAACTATGACCGCTTCCCGGGACATCGTGTGTGTTAGTATATCACGAGGTGGGTGTCGTTGATCCCCACCAGGTGGTCCCCAGTTGTTACGTGAGCCGGACTCTGGGAAGATGATAGCATTGATGCAGTTTTATCGGCTCTACATATAGCCGGGTATTATATTTGCATGGCCATTGTACATCATATATGGTATGTACACTTGGTCATGGGTATATGGATGATTGGTATATGTATATATATGGTGAGCATAAAATACCTATATATATGTATTTATATATCCTATATAGGAAAGGATATAGATTTTGGTAAAGTACATTTTGGATGATTATGGTGTACTAGATGGATGGGGGTTGATGTATCGCACATAAGGAATATTTCGGTTACATCATCCCTAGGATATTATTGGAGATTCTTTTATTTGATTTCATTTGTTTTCTTTTTATTCTTTTTTTTTTCTTTCTTTTTCTTTTCTTTTCTTTTTTCTTTCTTTGGTAGTTTATAGTTTAGTAGTAATGGTAGTGCTATATAGTATGTTAAGAATTATGGATCTCTAGGATCGACATTGCCCAGGAGTAGTGTAACGAGGGGGTTCCTTGTTTGGATTTCGCTTTGCGAGACGCCTCACGCACGAAATGCAGTGCTATGTCGAGAGTTGAGAGAAATAATTCTATTTGTGGCATCTCGGATCTCTGGTCTTGACCTTGTCAGGAGTAGTGTGACGGGGCGGTTCCTTGTTTGGATTTCGCTTTGCGACACTCCCCACGCATGAAACGTAGTACAAGTTTGAGATTAGAGAGAGGTTTTGCCAATATTCCATATGCATGATATTAAGAATATAAATTCTTATATTTTAGCCTATGTATATATATATATATATATATATATATATATAGGGGTAACGTATTAAGACTTATAATTCATTATTATTATGAATCGGAATCCCTTAAGCCTATTATGGTATAATTGTTGTAATCATAATCTAGTAGGATAAGAAAGGGTGGATCCTTAGATTTTGTCGGGAAAGTAGCTCTCGTGGGTATAGGCTAGGTCTATGATAAGTTAGGTTGTCCTAATAACATTACGGGGTAATTTAACTAAAACTTGAGGACGCGAATAGGTGCGCGCCTTTAGATGAGAGGTGAGTTGAGGTTTCACGAGAGTGCGGTCTCACTTTAATTATGAAATAAGTGCACCGACAATTATTATGCACGGTTAACACACTTGCTAAATATTTTTCACATTCGGGGCTCTGACCCGTTTACTTTTCTCTCCTCCTTGTATATATATATATATATATATATATATATATATATATATATATATATTACCACAGGTATCCTACCGCATGGATGCCGGATGACTTTCTATCCAGAGTCTTGGGAGCCGCGACAGGTGCGGACTGTTGCGGGATGTTTCATGTAGCCGCTTCCTACTTCTTTAAAATTCTAGGTAGGATTCAAGTTGTGCATCGGGTTGGTACCCAAGGGATATTTATATACATGTTTATATTATTCCATTTCAGTTATTGTATTGGCTGTGACCCGACAGCTTATTCGGGTCTACTTTGTGTAGTACATTCGGTTGTATTTATTTAGTTCATTTTATTTCTTTAGTTGTAGTGTTAGTGTTGGTTTGTTGTCTGTTGCGTTTTTATTTTAATTTTTCATACCCCGCTTATGTGATTTCGAGTAGCTAGTCCTATATTGTATAGTACCGACAGTTGATGTTGAGACTGGACTATCCTGAAACTCCTGATTTAATATAGTATAGGGTTGGCCACCCGTTATTATTTTAGGCGGGTTGTGACAGACCAAGATGTTCAAAGACCAAATAGGAAGCACTATATAAGTCTACATCGATGCCATGCTCGTCAAAAGTAGTCTCAAAGAAGACCACCTCTCTGTCCTATCAAGGACCTTCAAAATCCTCAGGAAGTATCGAATGAAGCTCAACGCAAGTAAGTGTTCCTCCGGTGTCTAGTTTGGAAAATTCCTTGGGTACTTGGTTAGAAAGAGAGGTATTGAGGCCAACCTAGACCAAATCGATGCCATTAACAGGGTTCAGCCCCCCGTATGATAAGAGACGTGCAGAAGCTCACGAGGATGCTCGCCGCCCTAAATCGATTCATCTCAAAGTCATCTGAAAGGTGACAATTTTTCTTCCAGTTGTTGAAGAAGAGAAAAGATGTGGAGTGTAACGGTGATTGCTCCAGAGCATTAGAGGGGATCAAAGCTTACCTCAGCAAACCGCCCTTGCACGTAATCCCTCAAGAGAGTGATTCTCTATACCTTTACCTTGCAGTATCCAGTCATGTTGTAAGTTCTGCACTGGTACGCGAGAAAATGGGGATCCAACACCGAGTCTATTACGCAAGCAAGACTCTTTTGGACGCTGAACAGCGATACCTACCACTAGAAAAACTCGCCTTTGCGCTAGTGGTAGCCTTAAGGAAATTAAAACACTACTTCGAAGCCCACTCCATCATCATACTTACATCCCACCCTCTTAAAGCAGTCCTGAGAAAAGAAGACCTTTTTAGAAGACTATCAAAGTGTTCGGTCGAGCTTGGGCGATTTAATATTCAGCTCCAGTCGAGGAATGACATCAAAGGATAGGTCCTCGATGACTTCATCGTAGAGTTTATAGGAGAACATCCTTGCTATTAAACCCAAACTATTCATCAAAATGAAGTCCCCCCCAACATCAGGCGTCTGGAGACTATTCATTAATGGAGCCTCCAATTCCAAAGGGGTATGAGTAGGCATCGTGCTGATTACCCGTGAAGATGCAATACTCGAGCATGGAATCAGGATTGGATTTAAAGCCTCCAATAATTAAGCAGAATATGAAGCACTGATCGTGAGCCTACAAAAAGTGCAAACACTCAAAGCAAAGTGACTCCAAGTGTTCAGTGACTCACAGTTTGTCTCCAACCAGATAAGTGGCGATTTAAACGCTAGAGATGAAAGGATGTTAGCCTATCTCGCCATTACGAAAGAATTGATGGCCAACTTTGAACGAGTTAGCGTCCAGCAGTTTCTGAGAAGATAAAATAGTCATGATGATGCCCTAGCAGCCTTAAGCTTAGCGATCAACTCCGACTTGAAGAGAACAATTCAAATTGATTTTCTTGCCCAGCCAAGTATCAACCAGATCGCCGAGCTACCGAGCGTGGAGCATGTTCTTCAGATTGCTACAACCCCCAGTTGGATGGACCCCTTAAGGGATTATTTGAAGGATAGTGCACTACCAGCAGACAAGAAGATCGCTCATCAGATAAGAGTCAAAGTTGCTCGCTTTCACTTATCTTCTGAGGGTGAGCTATACAAGAGATCTTTCACTTGACCTTACCTTAAATGCGTTCATCCAAAGGACGTCGAGTAAGTCCTGCATGAACTCCATGAGGGAATTGATCGAGTGAAAAAAGTATGATGCGTGTTAGATGTCGGTCGTTATTTTCGTTTCGCCTACTCAATACAAATAAACCTAAATTACGACTACACTTGCGAGGCAAGCACAGCGGTAAGTCGGGTATCGAAAATCCACAGGGACAAGATGCTAAAATTTATATAATTTAGTATTCCGAAATAAAAGTGCAAAAAGGTGATTACAAACTAAAAAGGTAAAGATGCATAAAAGGGAAATGTTAATCTAGGCAAGTGTATTGAAACTAGACTAACAAAGTGAGTAAAACTATAAGTTGCGTCGAATATCCCTCACCCGAGTTAATTTATCTAAAATGGATACATGGGTCGATGAGTTATTACAAATACATCTCGTTCGACAGTTAATTGAATCAAGGGTTATCACATCCCTAAATCCGCATAAAAGCCTAATAAGATTTTGGCGTCAACAAATACCCCGGAAATTGCGCACGAAAGGTCGTAAGCACGGGACATACATGATATGCCCCATCAAATCTCCTAGGCGTAATAACTAGGACAACGCACTCGAAATAGATCCGTAAATGCCATCATCAAAGCAAAGCAACGCGTTAACACGAGTGAGTTCCATTCGAACACAACCTAATTTAAATTACCTAGAAAGCATGTTAAAAACGCGATAAATGAAACGCCGCAAATAAACGCAATAAATCTACCTAGAAAGCAAGTAAATCAAAGCATGTAAACTAATTAACAAAGCATGTAAATCTAATTAGAAAGAAAGAATGAAGTAAATACAAACTATATTAATGGAGAGGAAGATGAAAGTACAATCTTACAAACCCAAATGTTATCACACCATATGAGGAAGAAGAAAAGAGCTCTCAACTCCCAAACCCTAACCTAAAATCTATCCTAAAAAGTTTTATATCTTATATTTACAACAAAAATTCTTTATATACTAAGTTGGAATTAAATTAGAAAAGAAAAGAGAAAAGAAAAGAAAAGGCAAAATATCTCCTGGAAACAGGGGATCGATCGATCGACCCCTGTGGTCGATCGATCGATCATGAACAAAATATCCACTGTCGATAAGGATCAATCAATCGATCGATCAAGCAGGGAAGAACCAAGCAACATACTGCATTCTTTTTCTTCCTCTTCTCCTCTTTTGGTTTCATTATATTTCCCTCCGTTGATATCGCCGTAACTTCTTCATACGGACTCGGAATCGCACACCGTTCGTGGCCACACAAAGCTAACGAGGAGGGATACAACTTTCGTGAAATATCGAGCCAGGTGCCCAAGCTATGAAATGACTAAAATGCCCTTGAACGTGCAATTGCGTACAAAAATTGAGCGGAATGCGTCCGAACTTCACACTTAGCATCCAATTACCTATAAAAGTTCAATTAACCCCTGCGAAACATGTTAACGTAGAAATCCAAGGTTGTCTAGTTAACGAGCATAAATATAGGGAATAAGATACCCGAGGGGCTAAAATGCGTAGGTTCAGATGATGAAATACACAATATTTGCGTATCATCACACCCCATAACTTACACATTGCTAGTCCCTAGAAATGAAATAAGATGGAACAAGAACTAAAATCAAACCAAAACAGGAGATAGGTACAAAAGTATGGTATAAAAGCAAAAGGCCACTTTCGCGGGCGATTCGGTTGCATTTAGCATATACAATAAGTCATTAAACCCCTAGGTCACCCTAGTGGACGAGGTCGTTTCGTGAGGGTTTTCAGGGATAATACCCACAAACATCACATGGTTTCCTCAAAATATGCCCAACCCAACATGCGAAAATCCAAAAAATGGTGAAAAGGATTTCATACGCATTATTATCACATTGAATGAATTCAAACAAAAGTCCAAATCATTAACATTATAGAATGCACCTCATAGAATTGAAACCTTAAAATGTGGGAGGGAAAGCGAGCACATACAAAGTATGATTTGGCAAAAAACTTATATAAACTGGATAAACATTAAAGCAAGCATACATTGGTTCCTCACGGGCATTACACTCATCAAGAGAATTCACTCAAAATAGGGAGGTAACACACAGAACATGCGGGCTAAAGAGTAAATGTAAATGGAAACTAGGCCGCACACATGTCACACATGAAGAACGCTATATATAAACTGAAAACTGTAATCTCAATGAAAGGATACAACTCATTAAAGAGGCAAAATGCATTTTCACAGATTATCAAAACTATTATGACTTTTAAATTACATCAACCAAAGATCACGTAGGACTTTACTGGGGTTTTAATGTAGGCTAGGCTAGGGTATGAAATGAAGGATATGTATGTACGGATTCAAAGCGTTCTGGATGAAAACTAGGGATAATGGGAAAATGCGAGCAATAACAAAATTGGAAAATAAGATCCAAAACGACATTAGATATATCATCGGGGAGAGTAATCAAATCTTATTGAACTATATAGAACATTTATAACTTTCTCTTTCTATTCTTCTTTTTCTCATGTTTTCTTTTGCTTTTTGCTTTCTCTTTTTCATCACTATTTATTTTCTTTACTTTTCAAACTCTCATATGCCTAAATTGCAACCGACATCACAAAAACATCATTCAATCCTAAGTAACATTCCAAACAAAGGTATGGAAAGTGTATATATGGTTTAAAACTCCAATTTATAGTTGGTTATGGGATTTGAGCGTGAAAAGAAAGGCTATATTTAGGCTCAAAGGGGTTAAGGAGGGTAAACATATAAGTGTGAGGTCAAGGCCAATATGGGTGATATAACAAATGAGGCCTATGACCATTTCACAAAGTTTACGCAATTCTCGAATCAAAACAATATATGAAAATCAAGCTCAAGTAACACATTTCAAGTATGAACTCAATTAATGAACGATCAAATGAAAGAATAGTGAGATTACCGACGAATTCAACGTTTTCAATGAGAAAAGAATAGTGTATACACTCACAAATGATGTAAGGGACAAAGCTTACTCGGTGTAAGTATATACAATGCAACAAAAGATTACCGAGTTATAAAATTCTTAAACCAAATCAATAGATTGATAAAAGTTCATGTGCTCATGGGATTAAAGTTTAATTCATGAAATTATTCATAATATCAATAATTGAGACTAAAGTCTAATAACTTCTAAAATCGATAACATGCATCATTGGGTTGTCTATTGGATTGGGCAATTATTAAAATTTATCATCGAAAACAAAGGCAAAACGCCCAAAAAAGGAGAAAAAATAAAGAAAATCTTTTTGAAAATTTTAATTTTTCTAAGAAAAGCATACTAAGTAACTAACATGTGAGCAAAAACATGGACTAAATAAAGAAATGGATAGAATATACCACACCCCCTAACTTAAAACTTGACATTGTCCTCAATGTCAATTAAGAACCAAGTTAAAGAGAGGAAAAGAGCGATATTACCCAAAATTGGAGTCATCCCCATAAGAACAAGTCCAAAGAATCTATAAAACAAGTTAGTACCAACCATAACAAAAATAAATAACAAAAAATTAACTAATTACACTAGACTAAAATAAAAATAAAGAAAGAATAAAAAGCTAACTATATACAACCTACTATTTAGGCTTCACACTAACTATACACTAGAAGTTTAAATAGCTGAGGGTCCACCGTAAAAATGATTTGACTTCGGAGGATAACCGGTATACCCTCACATACAAGCATGCCCTCCAAAAAATATGAATTTTTCTTTAACAACGGAAGGCATGTGTAAGGCATAAGAAATGAACCATCGCCAATTAAAAGTTTTGGAGGGACGATGGGGGGCTTGGATTGAACGGGTGACAAAAACATGTGGGGACCGAGAAAATCCGAATAACCTCCCAATGATTTTGAAATTGGAATGAGAGGTGGCGCAGACGAAGGCACAAATGCGATCATGGAAGGCGACTCGAGAAAGTACTCCTCGTCGGCGAAAAGGTTTAAAACATTAAAGTTTGAAGCCGAATAATCGGGTACTTGTGACGGTGTGATAATAGAGAATGAAAATGGGGATGAAAGAAATTCAATCTCATGAGATGAATTATCATCGCATGAAGATTGAGTTTCGAATGAAATAATATCATTTTCAATGAAATGTTCTTCTTTGGGGGCCAAAGAAGAAATCATTTCATTGCAAATAGATATTACGTCATTTTCATCCTCACTTTCACTATCTATTACGCAATGGGAAAAGTCTAGAATGGTTTGTTCCATAGTAGGCACAAGTACCTCATTTGGTTCAAAACATTCGTCGACTTCAAAAGTCTAGGAAACAAAATTGTCGTCGGACTCAAATAATAAATCCAATTCATGTTCCCACGAACGATTTTATTCCCGATAACGGTTTTCAATTTTCTCATTTTCATACATACGCAAGCCCTCACCGAATGTTATAGGTCGAGGTGCGGATGCATGAAAATGGGAACTTTGAAAATTACCATCGGACTTAAACGAAAACTCATTATTATAGAAATTTTGAAAACTACTGCAATTCCTTTCAAAATTCCTATTATAAGGAGGTAAAGGCCCAAAATCATTATCATCATCATTAAAATTCCAATAACCCAAAATTTGACTTTCGTTATACTTGCCCAAAGTCATATTTGAATTTGTTATACTTTGGGATTCTAAGTATTCACCGAAAGTCATAGGTTTGAGAGAATTTTGAGAATTATAACAATGATTACCGAAAGAATTGGAATAAGACATGCTTACCCCCAAAATGGATCGAAATGGTGAATTCCACAAAGTAAGTGCGCGCGGGAAAAATTCGAGTGTTTCTAAGTGATCAAATGTGGAAGTCCTGCTAAAAGGTTAGCAAATAATACAAATAGAAAGAAAATACTATGAAATACTAAATCAAATAAAGTCTAAAACAAACTAGTCCCCGACAATGGCGCCATTTTGATTGAGTGTGAACAGTGCGACGCGTGTCAGACGCCGATCGTTGTTTTTGTTTTGCCTACTCAATACAAACAAACCTAAATTACGACTACACTTGAGAGGCAAGCACAACGGTAAGTCGGGTATCGAAAATCCATAGGGACGAGATGCTAGAATTTAAGTGATTTAGTATTCCGAAATTAAAGTGCAAAAAGGTGATTACAAACTAAAAAGGAAAAGATCCATAAAAGGGAAATGTTAATCTAGGCAAGTGTATTGAAACTAGACTAACAAAGTGAGTAAAACTATAGGTTGCGTCGAATATCCCTCACCCGGGTTAATTTGTATAAAATGGATACATGGGTCGATGAGTTATTACAAATGTGTCTCGTTTCGATAGTTAATTGAATCAAGGGTTGTCATTCCCCTAAATCCCCATAAAAGCCTAATAAGATTTTGACGTCAACAAATACCCCAGAAATTGCGCATGAAAGGTCGTAAGCACGGGACATACATGATATGCCCGGCCAAATCTCCTAGGCGCAATAACTAGGACAACACACCCGAAATAGACCTGTAAACACCATCACCAAAGAAAAGCAACACATTAACCCGAGTGAGTTCCATTCGAACACAACCTAATTTAAATTACCTAGAAAGCATGTTAAAAACGCGATAAATGAAATGCAATAAATAAACGTAATAAAGCTACCTAGAAAGCAAGTAAATCAAAGCATGTAAACTAATTAACAAAGAATGTAAATCTAATTAGAAAGCAAGAATGAAGTAAATACAAACTATTTTAATGGAGAGGAAGATGAAAGTACAATCTTACAAACCCAAATGTTGTCACACCATATGAGGAAGAAGAAAATAGCTCTCAACTACCAAACCCTAACCTAAAATCTATCCTAAAACGTTTTATATTTGATATTTACAACAAAAATTCTTTATATACTAAGTTGGAATTAAATTAGAAAAGAAAAGATAAAAGAAAAGGCAAAATATCTCATGGAAACAGGGGATTGATCGATCAACCCCTTTGGTCGATCGATCGATCATGAACAAAATATCCACTATCAATAAGGATCGATCGATTGATCCTTTTGATCGATCGATCGATAAAGCAGGGCAGAACCAAGTAGCCTACTGCATTCCTTTTCTTCCTCTTATGCTCCTCTTTTGGTTTCATTATTTTTCCCTCCGCTGAAATCGCCGTCACTTCTTCATACGAACTCGGAATCGCGCACCATTTATGACCACGCGAAGCTAGAGAGGAGGGATACAAGTTCTGTGAAATGTTGGGCCAGGTGACCAAGCTGTGAAATGACTAAAATGCCCTTGAACGTGCGATTGCATACGAAAATCGAGCGAAATGCGTCCGAACTTCACACTTAGCATCCAATTACCTATAAAGCTGAATTATCCTTGCAAAATATGTTAACGTATAAATCCGAGGTTGTCTGGTTAACGAGCATAAATATAGGTAATAAGATACTCGAGGGGGCTAAAATGCGTAGGTTCGGAGGATGAAATATGTAATATTTGTGTAGCATCAGGAATCTGTGGGAGTCACATTGGGGCAGGTTGCTATCTTTTCGATCAATGAAAGAATTCTACTGGTGGACGTACGTGCAGAAAGATGCTAGAATCTACGCTCAAAAATGCAAAAAGTGATAACTTTACGCACTTATGGTTCACCAGCCGGCTAGCGACCTGAAGTCACTTACTAGCCCATGCCCTTTCGCCTAATGGGGTATGGACATCATGGTCCCTCTACCTACTACAGCTGGTAATCATAAGTATCTGTTAGTCGCAACAAACTACTTCACCAAATGGATAGAAGTAGAGCCAGTGGCAAATATTAAAGACATGAACATAATAAGATTCATATGGAGGAATATCGTCACTCGTTTTAGGATCCCCAAGACTATCATCACTGACAACGGAACTCAGTTTGAGAGTGGCCTCTTCCAGGGTTTCTACAGCGACCACAGGATCAGGCACTACTTCAGTTTTGTGGAATACCCTAAGAGAAATGGACAGGCTGAGGCTTCCAACAAAACAATGATTGATGGATTAAAAAATCATTTAGAGGGAGTCAAGGGAGAATGGGTAAATGAACTACCCCATATCATATGGGCTTACTGCACTACCCCACGACGAACAACTAGAGAGACACCATCTGCACTGATGTATGGGATAGAGGTAATTATCCCATTGGAAGTTGTCCTCCCTACCATGAGGTCCACTTTGGTCTACCAAGGATAGAACGATACAGCATTGCTCGCTGAACTGGACCTAGTTGAGGAACGAAGGGAGTTGGATCTAGTGAAATTAATAGCCTACCAGTAATATCTAGCAAAACACTACAATAAAAAGGTCAATCCAAGAGCATTCCAGGTTGAGGAGCACATCCTGAGGAAAGTTCTTGGCAGCATTGTAAAACCATTGGATGGAAAGCTAGGACCAAACTACAAGGGGCTATTCAAGGTGATAAAAGACGATCTACAAGGAGCCTATCACTTAGAAACTCTAAAGGATAAGGATATACCTAGAGGTTAGAATGCAACCAATTTGAAGAAATTCTACTTCTAGTTTTCATTTTTCTTTTTGAACTCAGTGCTGAATTTTTAATTCATTTATGATAGATTTGTTTGGCAATGGCATTTTATGGGGTGTTGAGTTTTCTCAACTACATTATAATCCATGCACCCTTTACAAGTTACAGGCTCCCCTCTTAACATACAAAACTAAGATCACGAGAAACTTATTAAAGCAGGGTCAATGTGTAATGACCCTCATCAGGCATTCGTCAATGAACACGAATGACCTCCTATCTTGCCCCTAATAATATATGAAGCCCTATAGGGGTCCCTTAGGCAACATGGCAAACCCATGTTGGTTGCCAACATTGTTTATCTCAGAAATCCTGCTCGGATAGAACATCCAATACCAGGTGTATCCTCGCTATTACCTCACTTAGGCCTAAGGAAGTGTGACGACACAACCTAAAAGGTAAACCAAGGTAGAATGGTACACTAAAAGTATACTGGACTAGGGGATACTAACTCAATAACTAACTCTGCCTAAGTCAAATTTAGTCGGCTAGAAGAGCCCAAGATAACTGAATAATAGATCAATGAAGTAAAAAACAATACAACACATGTTTAGTTGACAAATTGCCCAAAACATAACTATTTTATTACATCATTACATATACAAAGGGTTACATATATTGAGTAATTCAAATCCTAGTGAGAACTATGTCACTGATCAAAGTAGTCACCCACCCATGCCTTTCGACCATCATGAGCTAATTCCTCCCCGACTTCGTCTGAATTTGGTTCCAGGAGCTATCTTGAGATCGCATCTATGGGAACCCATCGATCATCCCTTTTGAATGGGTTCGGCATCAAGTTGATGGAGAGATCTCATGTCGATACCATAGAACAGAGTTCCTAGGGACTTGTAACTCCCTAAGAGCACTCAACCACCCTCTTATGAAATCTAACTCCTCAACCTCCTTAAACTTCGTTGGAGCATCAGTCCAACCCTAGTCGTAGCCATCAACCCACACTTGTCGAGGACCTTTCTTGAATAGGTGCCTCAGTAAGGTGATATCTCTTTAAAGACCAACGGCTATCACATACGCTCTGTGAACATCACCTCACAGTTTGACAATCTCCCTAGCTGAACCACTATCATTAGTACCAGCTCATCGCCAAGTCGATGAAGAGGAACCACATAAAACTCGAGGGGCAATGCTCGATGCATTATCCCTAAGTCATGAGACTTCCCTACTTAAAGCATCGTCGTCCTGTTGAAGGACTTCTCTAACTTGATTGATCTCATAAGCATCTTGAAGCTTAGCCTTCAGAGCATCCATTTCTTCTTGAACAGAAGCGCCGACCTCCTCCATCTCCTCAAGCCTATATTTTAGCTTGGCAACAAGCTCTGACTGGTCTTTATAGTTTTGATTCCTCTATCTAAGAGAGTTACAGATTTTTATAAAGGCACGATGAACTCGGTTGCTCATATCGGGACCAAGAATTTTTCCTAGGTGAGAGGTATCAGGAATATATTCCTCAATATCGATAAGCTAGAAATCATACGAGCATCAAGAATAAATAAATCAGTATATGAAGAGTAACATAACATTATTTCATTAAAATAAAAAGAGTTCGAGTACATCGACGAGAAGAAAGAAAGATATAAAAAATATAAAGGCTCCCTAAGAAGACTAGCTGGTGACCTCAGTCTGTTCTAAGGATGTTAGTTGCTTCTCCTTATCCGCGGTAGCCTCGAGTGTACGCCCCTCAGATGGAGCTATCATCATTCCCTGATTAAGGAAGCATCAGTAGAAGTGATTGGCACAGCTGAAGCATCTTCACTAACAGGAGTAGGAGGCATGCCCTCTATAATAGGTTTTGGGCCAGGGTCATGCTCGTTAAAGATAGTAGAATTAATGTCCACCTCAGTAGTGAGCAAAGTCATGTCCTAACCTTTTTTAAAGTTAAAGCGACTAATATAGCCAATCTGAGCCTCGACGTCATCATATGCTACGATCCACCCAGCATTATAAGAGCTCTCCTTGATGGTGGCAGCCTCAGACTCCAGCTTTTCTATCTTCACGACGATCCCTTTATTCTCCTCTACCACCGCTAGCTTGCTTGTACAGACCAGGTCATAAGACTGCCTCAGATCCTTAGACGTCACCTCTTTCGCTTTGTTGGCTTTATCCAAGTCAAGGTCAGAGGAATTCTGAGCAACACTGGCAGTCCTTAGGCTTGCCTCGAGCTCAGTATTTTTTCTCGCCAGCTCATCACGGCTACGATAGAGGACGGTGAAATCAGACACAAATTGCAAAAAGAAAAAGAACATTAGCGAAGAAGGTATTTAAAGGAAAATTTCAATAGTGAAAAAGTAAAAATAGACTTACCAAGGCTATCCCCTGACTTTCCTTTGGGGCTAACTGGTCGGTTCATATACTTGATGACCTCTAGCGATCAGCTGGAAAAACTGCTCTCTCGAGCACCACCGGAGCGAGCTGAGGGGAAAGAGTAACAGAAGCCCCCTCAGCTAGGGTAGACACGGACACTAGAGATTGCCATGTCTTGGTCCTCACTTCTTCTCTCCTCCTTTCTTCCTCTCTCTTCTTCTTCTCCCCCTCTTTCTTCCTCTCTTCCTTTTTCTTCCTCTCTTCTTCCTTCTTCCTCTCTCTCTCTGTATCACCAATGCCTCCTCTTTATTCTTCCTCTCCTGCTCATAAGCTATAGTCTGGAAGACAGTGGCAGTATCCCCACTCCCAAACTTTTACTTCTTCAACCTGTTAGCAAGTTCCAGATTGTCCTCATCATCATCTTGGATTAAATTTTTCCTAGGATGGGCCATAGTCTCTTCGCTGGAGCTATTCGAATCCTCCGAACTCTCTGAACCCTCCTTCGAACTGGAAGATCCTTCACCACTTGAACTCTCTTTACTAGAATCACCTTCAACTCCACCTATACCAGCCCCTACGATGTCTTCAACAGAGCTGCTCTCCTCTTCGTCCAAATAGATTAGTTCAGTTGTAACCTCTTCTATGATATCAAGGTGAGGAATACTATCAACAAGTCGGGCGATGAAGTTGAACCCAATGTTCTTATACTCTGAAAAGAATGCAGCTGATTATGGATGATCACCGTCAACCAAGTATTCCCTGATCTTCCAAGCTTTGATTAGCTCAGTAGCTTGAATTTCGTGGAGTGCAGGTTCTGAGTTCTTTGTCTTCGCTGAAAAAGGAAAAAAGAAAACATGAGAAATAAAATGCACTATCAAGGAATCAATGAGCAGAACAAGATATATATATACTTATGTACTCCTCCCCATAAAAGGGAATCGTAGGTCCCCTGTACCTCGCTCCCCCAGTTTGTGGAGGGAACTGCCAGTTCCTAGCAATGAACACTTCTTGCCAATAGTCCTTGTGGGAATAAAGTAGATTGACTAGCAACACCCTGTCAGGACTCCTAACCTTCAGATAGAGGAGACCCGAACATGTTCGAGAAAAATAATAGCAATAAAAGATTTCAGTAGGATCTAAATTATTGCCATAAAGTTGATTGATCCTATGAACACCGTTTATAATTTTCCAAACATTTGGAGAACATTAGGTAGGAACTATATAAAAGTAACTAAAGGAATGCAAAAATAAACGATTTGGGGGAAAGGTCAGATCCCCCTAAGATAACAGAAGAATATGAATACAATGCCCATCCTCAATGTCTCGAACATTACGAGGGACAGGGACAATGTCCACCCAGTTAGGGATGTTGTAAGAGTCCCTAAACTTAGTTATTGACCTATTACCTATTCTTGCCATTAGAAGAGAAAACCTTATAAGTGATAAAGAAGAAATTTCAATAGAAATGAAAAGGGAAGAAGTTTGGAAGACTTACGAAGTAAAACTCAGCTTGAGACGATGCAAGGCCACAAGCAAGGAAGATGGAAAGACAACAAAGATCTCGAAGATAAAAGGTGAGACCTGGAAGTGAGAAAATGCAATAAGAAGCTGGAGATATCTTAAGAGTGCGAAGATTTTTGAAGCGACGTCAGAAATGGCCTCTTCAAACAAATTTAAACCATATCAATGATGATGCACGGAGAACGAAGTGAATCTGCCGCCTAAATCTACTAGGGAAAGACATTTCACTCCCCAAGGCATCTTGCAATTCACAAAAATGCTATCCAAGCTATTATTTAAAATTATTGAGCCCAAATTGTGACCCAAAATTTTTAGGGGCAATTGTGGGTACCTCATCCATTTGTCTTGGCCCAGAGAAATAGCCTGACTAATCCATATCAATAATATGGGGAGTCCGACCCAAACTCCAAAGTCTCACAGATGACTAAATCACCAGCGACCCATTCAATGCCCAAAATCTCCCAGGAGATATTCTAGGGATTATGGGCCAACGTGAAGGTGACCAACACCCCCACTCTCCGAAGTTCACATGTATATATTGTACCCCTGGTCTGGGACAAAGGGTATGTAATAAAAAACACTCCCCCTGGAGAAACGAGATATACAAACAAAGAGCACCAGCATGGACGTAGGCAATTTACCGAACCACGTACATCTTATATTGTGTGTGATTGTGATAATTCTTATTTCTGTTCTTTATTCTTTTTCTGGTGATTGCCTTTACTTATAATTTGTATTGAGATTTATTGTCACCACAAATATGTTTTGATATTTTTAAAAAAATAGGTAAAAAATAGTCAATTTTAAAGGGTAAAAAGTGTCTGTTATTTGACCTATTTTTTAAAAATAACAAAAATTATTATTTTCAGTTGATTTTTTTACAGAGGCACATATAAATGTCATGAACCCATATAAAAAAATACCATCTCAAAATTATTTTTTTACTATTTTAAAAAAATGGGTATGTTCATAGGTATGTTGTAAGGAGATATGTTGAAGAGTCTGACTATATATATATATATATATATATATATATATATATATATATATAATGCGCTTGTCCAGATCATTCCACATTTTAAGAGTGCGGATCGGACATGTGTCACCTGACGGTGAACTCAGAAAAGAGAGAGAGAACCCCTATAATTTAGCGGACCAGACATCTGTCACCTGACGATGAGTCTAGAAATTATCGACTAAATTATAGGGCTTCTCTCTCTCTTTTATGGGTTCACCTCCAGGTGATACATGTCCGGTCCGCACTATTAAAATGTGAATTGGTTCACACAAGAGCAGTATATATATATATATATATATATATATATATATATATATATATATATATATATATATATATATATATATATATATATATATCAGTGTTCTAAAAAATGCGCCTAGGCGCGAGGCTTTTTGGATATGCCAAGTTTTGGCCCTAGGCATGGATCAAGGCGTGGTCAACGATGGTCACCGTTTTTTGGGGTAAGGCGTGAAAAAACGTGCATTTTTTTGGGGTAAGGTGTGAAAAAACGCGAGTTTTTTAGAAGAAAAGCATGAAAAAACGCAATTTTTTTTATTTTTTTATTTAAAAAAAATGTATTTTAATTTACAAATATTTAGACATAGTTTTAAGGTATGTACCATTTTAGTATTTTTAATAGCATTGTCATAGTCAAAAAATATTAAAATATATTAAAAAATGGCTAAACGCCTTTTTACGCCTAAGGCCCGCCTAGGCTTCTAAGGCTTAAGGCTTGGCCTCCACGCCTCAGTCAAGCCCCGCATTTTTTATAACCATGATATATATATATATATATACTAGTGGTGACCCGTGCGATGCACGGGCGGGTGTAACTTGTGTTGAAATATTTTATTCAAATATATTTATATCAGCACTTGTGATCATATATTAATGCATACATTTACATAACTTTTTTTTGTACATTAACGTGAAAAAAGGGTTCAACAGATTAAATAATAATTTGAGCATATAAATATAATTTTCAGCAAGTAAAAAACATTTTTTTAGTGATATTAATTTTTTTCAGTAATAAATTTTATTATTTCTAGTAATAAAAAAATAATTTTTAGCAAAGAAAATAAAACAGACGTGTGAATAAATACAGGATAAATTACCACAATTTTTTTCATAAAAATATTATATTGTAGGCAGTTAACCGATATATGTATATAAAATGTGTTTATGTTGTTCGAAAAACATTATAAGTGGTACAATCCTTATCTATATATGTTCGAGGAGTGAGTAACATACCCGCGTCGAAAGAGACTATACGAAATATGGGACGTACAATGCAATGGAGAAGAAGATGACACTTGCATATAGGAAAAAATATAAAAGAAATGTAGATAAAAACATTGATAAGACATATTAATAATTTTTAAAAATATAAAAGAAATGTAGATAAAAACATTGGTAAGACTAAATATGTAGATAGAAAATGATTTTTGAAGGTAATATATATTTCTACCAAGTGAAAATTTAGGTTCAACCAATATTTCATCATATAAATATAATTTTCAGCATGGTGGGTGTATCATAACTATACACAACTTAAGGGTATTTTTTCCTGTAAGGAGTTTGCTAATTGTTCATTATTTTTTCTTGTTGGCAGTTTTCTATTCTTGCTATGGAAACCCAGTTTTTGAAAAAGCATGTTTTTTAATAAAACACATGTTTTATTAAAAAAAATGCGCTTAACAGTGGATTTGGGAATGAAGAAAAGCTTCTCATTATATATACGTATGTAATAGGTTGCCTCAAAAGCCTTCATGATCCTAACTCTATTATCTCAGAGTTTTGAAATTTTTTAACTAAAAAATACAAGTGCCCCACATTTGGTCATCCCACGTGTAGTCACATCACGAAAATAGCAGTTCTAACTTCCTAATTATAACTAACACACCAAATCAGACACGTTCTCAAACCACAATACTCCCATATATTCCGAACTCTAACCTTCCACTCTACCAAGTGCACACTTTCCAAAGATAGAACAACCCACACCATACCTCTATTATTCCCATGGTGATTGTTGATGCAAAAAACTGGACCGAATCCCGTTTTTATAATCACAAATAAATAGATAAAAACAATCCAATCAAGCACATGAGAGACAAATATTTTTAAAGTGGTCCGGCTATGAATAAAGCCTACGTCCACTGTTATTTTATTCCCAGGAGTTTACAATAGCACCATAGGGTGTAGAGAGAGAAAGGATGTGTATCTTGTGTATGGTGTTTCTAGGTTTCCCCTCCCTTTTTGCTAAGGGAATACATGTATTTATAGTGATGGGAGATAAAGAGATTCATTGTATGTAGACATTTATGTCTACATCCAATGAATCTAATTGTTGAATTGCTTGGTATGCTATGTGTTGTCATCTATTAATACAGTATAAATGTACATTAAGGCTCATTAAATGCGTTGTCATCTTCATTAATGTACATTAAATGCATAGTTATCCTTTGATCTTCCTAGTTGGTATGCTGACCAACTCTCCTCGGATGCCCACTAACTCTCCTCGAGTGCCGACCAGCTCTCCTCGGGTGCCGACTAACTCTCCTTGGGTATTAACCAACTCTCCTCGGGTGCCGAATATTACCACATAGGATGACATGTGTCCTTTTCTGATTGGTCCTCGTAGATGGAGAATTTTTGCGTCAATAGAAGCCCCCAATGCTCCATGCTCGATGGTTTACTGAAAGGATGGAGTATTTATTTTGCAGTTCTACTAGGTGCTCGTGAAATTCTTGATCTACCTTCTTGATTTGTTCAACATAAAGTGCATTATCTCCTGGACGACACATGATGCAGGTTGATCGATGGTTGCTAATCTTTCTTTTGAGAAACTCCGTGTGCTATGTATCACCCCTGGGAATTTGGATGCAGCCATGCCATAGTATGCAGCTTGTAGCTTGTCATAATCTTCAAGTATGTTGATTGGTTTGCTAGCCGACCAACTGCCTCCTGTGCCGAGCAAATGAGTGCTAACTTCACGTACTTGATTTTTCTGATTTATGGTCCTCTAAATACCTTGTCGAGTAACATTCTAGCTTTTGAACCCAATTCTTCAATATACCAAGCTAGTGGTGGACTTTGAAACATTTTCATACAACTTCTTTTTCATTATTGGTCGGGATAGTAGTAGTAAAGATCTCAGTGCTTTAGATGCTAAATTTGACTTATGAACTTCAATAGCATGTGCATAATAACTCCTGAATATGCCTCCTGAACTTCTGAATGCACCTCCTGAATACCTCCTGAACTTCAATAGCCTCCTGAACTTCAATATCAAAACTAATTTTCAAGCAAGAAAAACAACTTAGGAATGATAATTAGTCGAGGCCCCGACTATGTAAGTTTATGGAGTTGAATTTGATGCTCGACTGCATGATGTTATGATAATGTGCCACCGAATGAACAACAAAATTTGTAATAGAAGCCCCCAAGTGTGGAATGTGAATTTTGAATGCTTTCTGGGCCTTGAAGTATGTTATTCGACAAATTTTCTTATTTTGCATAGACAATAAGATTTGCTCCACCTGCTGTTTGCTGTTCGACCAACCGGAGTTGATGGAGATTGATTCCCGACCAACTGTAGTTGGTGGATTTTTATTCCTGACCAACCGTAGTTGGTGAATTTTTTATTCCTGACCAACCGTAGTTGGTGGATTTTCTTCCCAACGAACCGTAGTTGGTGATTCTGGGCTATTTTTTATTCCCGACCAACCGAAGTTGATGGATTTTCTTCCCAACCAATCGTAGTTGGTATTTCTGGGAAATTTTTTATTCCCGACCAACCGGAGTTGGTGGATTTTCTTCCCAACCAACCGTAGTTGGTATTTATTGGAAATTTTTTATTCCCGACCAACCGGAGTTGGTGGATTTTCTTCCCAACCAACCGTAGTTGGTATTTTTGAGAATTTTTTTATTCCCGACCAACCGGAGTTAGTGGATTTTTTATAATAAATGATGGATACTTTCTCGGAGCTGACCAACGGATTGTTGGGAATAAGATATAATAATTATGGGAGACATCCTTAAAGCTGAATATATATAGAGAGAAGAAATTTTCCGAGCTCCATGCTGAATATAAATAAGAATTACCTCGACCAACTATTCGTTGGGGGTGAAATATAATAAATGTTATAGTTCTTCCTCGGAGCTGAATATGAATATCTCGTCGAGTTCCGTGTTGAGATGAATATACAATATGAATCCCAAGGGATATATAGAATAATTTGTGCTTGAGACGATATCTCCGAGTAATAATAAAATATATAATGCCTCGCTGAGGTGAAATGATAATACTTTCCAGATTTTTTCCGAGCATTCATCGGCGTTGAGTCTTGTACCTGTAAAAATTAATATCTTGCTCTACCATATGTGTAGGCTAAATTGATTAGTCATGAGAATAATTTAATCATCCAATAAATATATGATAGGTATATGTTTGAGAAATAAAAATATTAATTTCAAAAAAATGAAATAATATATGTTGGCTGATATGTCGATGCAAAATTGCCTGATGTCGAGCAATACTAGTTTCCAGAGGTTTACGAGAGATTTCATCGGGATTGAATATCGTCCCTATGAAATTTTAATAAGCTGCCCGAGTACCTGTCGAGACTAGAGAAAATAATTATTATCATGAGAATAATTATTCAGCCAAACAATATGTGATGTGTATCAGCATAAAATAATAAAAAATTCAAAATATGAAATAATATTTTTGTGCCACACGTGTATTTCATGAGCAAATTTTAATAAAATTGCTAGGCATTTTAATTTTAAGTAAAAGACCAAATATAAATTGGTTTTTTAGAAATTATTTATCACTTTAGGAATTATTTGAAATTCAATAAATGCTCAAATATAATTTTTTGGTCTTGGAATATTTTTCACATAAAGTTTTTGTGGATTAGAAAATAACCAAGTATGCATTTTAATTTTTCTCCATGCAAATTTTCAATTAGGAATTTCATGTTTTGAAGTAATAAAGGATAAGGATAAGAATAAGGGGATAGTCTTGTCCTTTGGCAGCGAAGTAGTGATTTTGTCAAAATCAAAAAGAGAGAATCAAAGGAATCGTCAATTTTCAATTCTGGTATTAGCTTTCTACTGCCTCCGACCAAGGTTGAGATGTTGCTGACCAACAATTGATTTTCTCGACCAACTATATACACGCCGACCAACAATAGGTACATCCGAGTAGAAATAGATGTAGCCGATCAACGAATGTGAGCTCGGAAACTCCTCAAATTGCATAATATCCATCACCGATAATAATGAAATGCCTCCGACCAACATTTGATTTTTCCGACTAGCTATATATAGTGGGCCAACACAATTGGTGCTGGTGATGTTTATTGTTGTAGTAATGGTTGCCGACCTGCTCTCCAATAATCATTCAGCCATACTTACAATTATGAGGTGCCCTACAGCCGACCTATGCCAGAAATTTTTCAACCGTTCTTTGTTGATGACTGGAATTGGTAAACTGAAATTCGGTGGAGGATTGTTGCCGACTTGATGCCGACCAAGTGTATGAGAATTTCCGAGTAGAAATAGATGCCATCGAACAACAAATAGTAAGTCGTGGAGTTCCTATTGATGTATAATACATGATAAACGGATAACTGTTGGGGGTGAATCTTGTACATGAGGCATTTAATAAGTTTCTCGAACACCTATTGAGATTGATTCTCATAGAAATTATCATTAGAAAAATTTTTCAGCTAAATATCATATAATATGTATCAGCTCAGACATAAGGCAATAAAAATTTCAAAATATGAAATAAAATGTTTTGTGCCAAATGCGTGTCAATGTGAGCAATTTTTTATCAACTAGATGTCATAAGGTTTGATTTGTGCTTTTTATAATATATTTTTATTTTTAAATAAATGCTCAAATATGGGATCGAAAAATTTATTCTAAGATAAAGTTCAGGGATATATTTTATTTAATTTTAAAACATTTATTTTGTTAGAGAAGTGTGAGAAAAATAAATAGGTAGCAATGGTAATAATTTTGACTTTGTCAAAATTAATAATCTGGGCAAATAAATTTGTCATCCCTCCATTCCAACATTCCTCGTCAATAGGTGATAACCATCTGTGACCAGTGGTATCGCCGACCAGCATCGTGTGACGTCTCGTTTTGATCTGCCGACCATGTACATACGATCAAGAAGCCTTTGTTTTGGCTAAAACTTGTTTCCGACCAACTTTGGCCTTTTAAGTTGTTGACCAACTATTTCTTTGTTATCAAAAGTAGATGTCGTCCAGATGTTCTTGTTTTGAAACAACCACCGAGTTGTTGCCGATCTACTCCAATGTTGCTGATGGATCTTCACAGCCTACCACCGACCAACAAAAATGGTCTGGTGAAATTATCGATCAACAAATAGGTTCACCAACCAATTGCATACCGCCATTAGATGTCCCCAAAAAATAAAATTTCACCTAGTTTAGTTGGTCGGGAGGCATTTCAACCTGGGTGAAGCCCTCCACCGACCAATATATAACTACTGCCAACTAGAATCAGGTGCCTCCGACTAGAAGATTTTGTTGACCGTGATTGGAAAATTTAGTGAAGTTGTTCGTGTTTTCTTCTCAAATGACCACCGACCATCAAGGATGATCCAGTAAACAAATTTTGGTTGGGTAACGACCAGATGTCGCCGACCAACAGTAGATGGTGCCGACCAACAAAAATGCTGCCGACCAACCCATCAAAAGTTGTGGAATATGAATGAACATAGTCAGCTATTGAGACCCAAATGTTCCAAACGGGTCTTGTCATTTTCTATCGATCAGTAATATAGATGTTGTCGGTCGGACATACATGTGGGCGATCAACACATAAGAGGTTAGGAAACCCTCAACTTGTATAATACCTGGTGTTGCAGATCAGTCAGAGGGAAATTTGTTCCTCATCGACCAACAGATAGGAGGTCGAGACCACATAAATTTCAAGTCGCCGATCATCTAGTGCAAGTGAACAAAACTTTGGTACTTTGATCGCATTGGTAGGGGAGGTAATTGGTAAAAATAATGACCGTCGACCAACAAAAAAAATAAAATAGTCCGGCGAATCTACCGACCAACAATACTTGTCAATGAGATATATCGAGGAGATTACTCTTTATTCCGATTAAGTAGAGAAAAAATTCACATAGTTTTTCACCGACCAGAAATACTCATCTGACGACCTTCTTCTGGATTTTTCATCCTCACATAATTGATGCTAAACATTAGTTGCAGATTCACGGGACCTTTGAGCCCAAGACAGGCAGACTTTGAATCGGAGAGTAATATAATCCTGGGATTGAATTTTTTTGTTGATCTGAAGCCGAACCAAGTTGTGAGGTGGATGATCGTCCTTGAATTGTAGGTTATTTTTTTTATGCCGGCCAGTTTCATTATTTTTGTTGCTGTAGCTGGTTGAAGTCAAAACGATTGATATGAATTTAATAAATACAAAATTTCTTCATCTTCCTGGGAAAGTTTCTCCATTGCCCTTTCTTGAGCGACTGTTCATTTTTCATCTTCTTTACGAAAGTGGGTAAAGGTTTTTCAGGAGAGAGAAGGTTATTTTGGTGTCCTTCCTATTTTCCATTTGGGGAGATAAAAAATACGGTGGATGATAAAAATTATTACGAAAATTATACCAAAAATCAATCATCGAACCAATAAATCAATCTTTATCAAAATTAATAAATCATAACAAATCAAAATTCTTAGATCTAAGAGATAACCAATAGAAATCATCAGATCTAAGAGAAAATATGATCAATATCCAAGAGGAAAAAGAAAGGTTTTGAATTTTTACTCCCTTGTAGAAGATGTGAAATATGTGAATCAACATATGTCAAATCTTTTTCCTTGATGTAACTCATTAGATAAACGTGTTTGCCCAGAACATTTTCAAGAAGAGTCATAGATGCTTTCATGATGAAAATTGTCTAACACTGAATATAAACATATATATATTATTATTTTTTTATGAATCAAATTGATGAGAACTTTTCAAGCAGATCTGGGTCAGAATTGTGATTATCGAGAGAGAGAAATTGTTCTTGATTTTAACTTTTCCCATTCTCTGATTAAAAATATGATGGGAATTTGAATAGACATCAAAGATCTTACAAAATTTATAATGAAAATTATCAAATCTTACCACCGTCATATATATTGGTATATGTAATCATTTAAAATATTATTCCATGATATAAAATTGAAACTTGAGAATCAAGCAAAAAGTTATGATTTATGAAATCCATTATTTTTCAGATTTCTAAATAAGAATTAATCTAATAGTTATGATTATAAAATCATGATATGCAATATTTTGTAGATAAAAATTGGACAATTAATTTATGTATATAAACATAAAAATCATGATTGAATCAAAAGATGTATGCATAATTGATTATACATAGAGAAAATAAAAACTTAGCTTTTGATGGAGAACAATGCTTGTAACACGTTCCTACAGACGACGTCAATCTGTTGATGCAAAAAATTGGACCGAATCCCATTTTTATGATCACAGATAAATAGATAAAAATAATCCAATCAAGCACACGAGAGACAAAGATTTTTAAAGTGGTCCGGCAATGAATAAATCCTACGTCCACTGTTATTTTATTCCCAGGGGTTTCAATAGCACCATAGGGTGTAGAGAGAGAAAGGATGTGTATCTTGTGTATGGTGTTTCTAGGTTTCCCCTCCCTTTTTGCTAAGGGAATACATGTATTTATAGTGATGGGAGATAAAGAGATTCATTGTATGTAGACATTTATGTCTACATTCAATGAATCTAATTGTTGAATTGCTTGGTATGCTATGTGTTGTCATCTATTAATACAGTATAAATGTACATTAAGGCTCATTAAATGCATTGTCATCTTCATTAATGAACATTAAATGCATAGTTATCCTTTGATCTTCTGGGTTGGTATGCCGACCAACTCTCCTCGGATGCCGACTAACTCTCCTCGGGTGCCGATCAACTCTCCTCGGGTGCCGACTAACTCTCCTCGGGTATTAACCAACTCTCCTCGGGTGCCGAATATTACCACGTAGGATGACATGTGTCCTTTTATGATTGGTCCTTATAGATGGAGAATTTTTGCGTCAATAGAAGTCCCCAATGCTCCATGCTCGATGGTTTACCGAAAGGATGGAGTATTTATTTTGCAGTGTTACTCAGTGCTCGTGAAATTCTTGATCTACCTTCTTGATTTGTTCAACATAAAGTGCATTACCTCCTGGACGACATATGATGCAGGTTGATTGATGGTTGCTAATCTTTCTTTTGAGGAACTCCGTGTGCTATGTATCAACCCTGGGAATTTGGATGCAGCCATGCCATAGTATGCAGCTTGTAGCTTGTCATAATCTTCAAGTATGTTGATTGGTTTGCTAGCCGACCAACTGCCTCCTGTGCCGAGAAAATAAGTGCTAACTTCACGTGCTTGATTCTTTTGATTTATGGTCCTCTAAATACCTTGTCGAGTAACATTCTAGCTTTTGAACCCAATTCTTCAATGTACCAAGCTAGTGGTGGACTTTGAAACATTTTCATACAACTTCTTTTTCATTATTGGTTGGGATAGCAGTAGTAAAGATCTCAGTACTGTAGATGCTAAATTTGACTTCTGAACTTCAATAGCATGTGCATAATAACTCCTGAATATGCCTCCTGAACTTATGAATGCACCTCCTGAACTTCTGAATACCTACTGAACTTCAATAGCCTCCTGAACTTCAATATCAAAACTAATTCGCAAGCAAGAAAAACAACTTCTGAATGATAATTAGTCGTGGCCCCGACTATGTAAGTTTATGGAGTTGAATTTGATGCTCACTGCATGATGTTATGATAATGTGCCACCGAATAAACAACATAATTTGTAATAGAATCCCCTAAGTGTGGAATATGAATTTTGAATGCTTTCTCGGCCTTGAAGTATGTTATTTGACAAATTTTCTTATTTTGCATATACAATAAGATTTGCTCCACCTGTTGTCTGTTGTTCAACCAACCGGAGTTGATGGAGATTGATTCCCGACCAACCGTAGTTGGTGGATTTTTATTCCTGACCAACCGTAGTTGGTGGATTTTTTATTCCCGACCTACCGTAGTTGGTGGATTTTTTTCCCAACGAATCGTAGTTGGTGATTCTGGGCTATTTTTTATTCCCGACCAACCAGAGTTGGTGGATTTTCTTCCCAAACAACCGTAGTTGGTATTTCTGGGAAATTTTTTATTCTCGACCAACCGGAGTTGGTGGATTTTCTTCTCAACCAACCGTAGTTGGTATTTTTAGGAAATTTTTTATTCTCGACCACCGGAGTTGGTGGATTTTCTTCCCAACCAACCGTAGTTGGTATTTCTGGGAAATTTTTTATTCCCGACCAACCGGAGTTGGTGGATTTTTTAAAATAAATGATGGAGACTTTCTCGGAGATGACCAACGGATTTTTGGGAATAAGATATAATAATTTCCGGAGACATCCTTGAAGATGAATATATAGAGAGAGAAGAAATTTTTCGAGCTCCATGCTGAATATAAGTAAGAATTACCCCGACCAACTATTCGTTGGGGTGAAATATAATAAATGTTATAGTTCTTCCTCGGAGCTGAATATGAATATCTCGCCGAGTTCCGTGTTGAGATGAATATACAATATGAATCCCAAGGGATATATAGAATAGTTTGTGCTTGAGCCGATATCTCCGAGTAATAATAAAATATATAATGCCTCGCTGAGGTGATAAAAATAATCCAATCAAGCACATGAGAGGTAGAGGTTTTTAAAGTGGTTCGGCTATGAATAAAGCCTACGTCCACTGTTATTTTATTCCCAGGGGTTTACAATAGCACCATAGGGTGTAGAGAGAGAAATGATGTGTATCTTGTGTATGGTGTTTCTAGGTTTCCCCTCCATTTTTGCTAAGAGAATACATGTATTTATAGTGATGGGAGATAAAGAGATTCATTGTATGTAGACATTTATGTCTACGTTCAATGAATCTAATTATTGAATTGCTTGGTATGCTATGTGTTGTCATCTATTAATACATTATAAATGTACATTAAGGCTCATTAAATGCACTATCATCTTCATTAATGCACATTAAATGCATAGTTATCATTTGATCTTCCTGGTTGGTATGCCGACCAACTCTCCTCGGATGCCGACTAACTCTCCTCGTTTGCCGACCAACTCTCCTCGGGTGCCGACTAACTCTCCTCGGGTACCCGACCAACTCTCCTCGGGTGCCGAATATTACCACGTAGGATGACATGTGTCCTTTTCTTATTGGTCCTCGTAGATGGAGAATTTGTGCGTCAATAGTGATATTCATAACAACCTAAATTAAAAAACCAAACATCTTCTAACAATAACTCCCATGGTGCAATTTATAATCACCTAATTCAAAGACAACTCCAGGCATCTTTCTCTCTACATTGCCTCCACTAATATTATTGTGATGGTACTTTACCTCCTGGCAAAGGTTTGTTGATTTTTCAATTTAAAACATTTGGCAAAAGAAAAAAAAAATCAATTTTTTATGTCTGATATCATTGAATAATTTTATTGGGTTTTAAATTAGGATAAAATATCTTTTTGTTATCTTTGCTATCCATCGCTTTTAACTGTTTTTTTTATAAAAGCGAAAAATACGTAATTTTTTTTTATATAAATCAATTATGAATTGAAATAAATATTCGAAAAAGAATGTCAAGAATGGTATTATCGTAAAGTAACATAAAAAAACTGGTTTTCATATATAAAACCTTTTTTGACAATAATTTTGTTTTTAAAATACTTTTTCAAAAAAAATAGATTTAATTGTTTATTTATTAAAAAAATTACACACATATTTTTTCCAAAACAGTTTGCAAATTAAAAGTGTTTAATATATGAAAATATTATTTTCCAAAAGAAGTTTAATAATAAAAAAGCAATTTTATAAAAAATTTCTTAAAAGAAAAAATCTGTAGAGTTTTTTAAAATATTAAAAAAACTTTTTATACTGTTTTTTTATAAAGTGAAAAATATATACATTTTTTTTATATAAAACAGTTTATACAGGTTAAAATGAGTTTGTTAAAAATTGCTTATAAATAAAAACTGTGTCAACTCTTTGTTTCATATATGAACAGTTTTTGTAGGAGTATCCTTTCATGTAATTAACTTGTGTATCCTTTCTTCTTTAACCTTACTTTTGCAAGCAGAAGTGCGCAATGACGAACATGTGAGTAAGAAAAAAAATGAGAAAACTAAGGCGAGGGAGAGCAACAAAAACGTACCCATTTGAATTGTGGTGGTGAAATCTGCGGCAATGCAATCGAACCCATGTAGACAACAAAGTTGGAGGCAATTGACGATGTAGCAGCGGCTTAGAGAGAGGGTACTGAGTTAAGGATGTAGCAACGACATTAGCGTCTTCGAGAAAGGGGTGTAGCAGTGGCTTAGAGGGTAGTAAGGATGTAGCAGCTGCTTAGAGAGATGGGAGTAAGGATGTAGCAGCGAAAGAGTGTAGCAGCGGCAACAGCGGCTTAGAGAGAGGGGAGTAGCAGCAGCCGATTATAGATAGGAGAGTAAGGATGTAGCAGCGACAGCAACGAATTAGAGAGAGAAGAGTGAGGTGACTATGTTGGAGTGTTTTTTAAGGATGGATTTTATCTACGTGAGAATAACCGTTGAAAAAAACGTGGGTTAGACAGTTAGAGGGAGTGGGTGATATATCCATATATTGTAAGATGTGAGCAGTTATGGGTTTTTTGATCTTAGAATGTTGCGTGGGTGATATATATACCCATGTTTTATAAGATGTGAACAGTTATGGGTTTTTAATCTTTTAGAATAAACCTTTTAATCGCCCCTTGAATGTGGGGGTTAGGTGCCCATCTAGATTTTTGTTGATTTAAAAAATTCTAAATTCTAAGAAATTAAGGATGAGGTTTTGGAGGTTTCTCATGCAGCCTACTACATATATATATATATATATATATATATATATATATATATATATAATTTTTTTATGAAACTTCATGGATATGATCTTCACGGTGAGA
Organism: Sambucus nigra; assembly: GCA_949130495.1. NCBI lineage: Eukaryota > Viridiplantae > Streptophyta > Magnoliopsida > Dipsacales > Adoxaceae > Sambucus > Sambucus nigra. The sequence goes on along the minus strand of OX422217.1, from coordinate 327,283,081 downwards.
AAATCATCTCTAACTTTTTTCATAAAAAAATTCAATAAAAAACCCGTTGAGATGATAAAAATAAGTATAAATATGCATTTTTAACCGTTAAAATTTTGGGTCTGTTCCAGCCACTTTATTGCTTGAAGTTTATTATGAAAATTCATGGATATGATCTTCTCATTATTGAGATCATATCCATGAAGTTTCATTAAAAAATTCAATCGAAAAGCGGGTGAGATAATCGTAAAAATTTTAACAGTAAAAAATGCATATTTATACCGTTTTTTAACATATCACATCATCTAAACAATATATTTTTTTGAATTTTCTGATGATAAAATTGGAGATGATCTTCTCACCGTGAAGATCATAACCATGAAGTTTCATTATTTTTTTATTATTATTTCAAGAGGTCTGCACCATAAGGAGTCCGTCTTAGTCGGAATCAAAGTCAGCGTAGTTCGTGGGTTCGTACTATTTGTCGAAAAACTCATTATGGTGGAACTCGAGAGGTGAAAGGTGGAGAAAATCATCTAAAAAACTCTTCTCCAAAATTCTTTTCTAAACTCTCTCTAAAAACACATAAGACAAGAAATCACCCTTCTCTCCCAAGAAGATCTCTCTTTTCAAATGTATGAGGGGTGAGGCATATTTATAGCTAAAACCAACACAAGTGGGTCCCCACATGTCAAATAATCCGTGGTGACACATTTCCTATTTTAAATGGCATGTGTCCCATAACATATGTCAAACTTTTAATCACTAGAATATGGCCTAGTTAATGCGTAAATGATACACAAATACGCGTGATATGTCCAACGTGCATAATAATACTCCAGCCGCATAAACACATGGACTTTTGACAATATTAATCATCTCTAATCTCATTTAATAATTTAATGAGAGGCTTATCGTTAAGCCCTCCAACATTTGCTCCCTCGTACATATAGTTGATATATTGATACATGTCTGAAATATATCGACTGTATGTACGAAACAACTTTAGTTAGTTTTCATATGTTCGATCGACCTGTGGATCGTGGGTAATAATCTCATATCTCATTTCATTTTGATGATGTACTTTTACCTCATATCTCACATGTTTATGATATAATGCAATCTCATATTTCATAACTCAGTTACATGATATACATCAATTTCATATCTCATATCTTAAATCTCATTTTAAGGCTTTGATCTCATAGGTTATTCCAAAGGACCTCGTTGTCATTCTTTTCATACGAATAATATACTATGGGTGTTGCACCCATTCCTACTTAAATGAATATGCATCCACGATTTTATTGTGATTGTTCATGTGACAACCCGCTCACCAAAATAAGGGGTGGCCATCTCGATACTCCAATAATAATGGGAGTTATAGATGGACTATTCTCAGCATCACATTAATATAGTAAGTATACGGGACAACCACCCAATATATCAAAAAAATGGGTTGCCAAAATTTTTGTGTTAAGTTAAAGAAAGAATTTAAGCAACCCAATTTGAAAAGAAAGTGGAAACCCAAAAGAACTTATTTTACATTCGCATCAAGTATACAATAAGGGGGTCGAATATGCTGTCGGTCAACAGCCTCTTACAAAAATATTCAACAAGTTCATTAAGTTACATAATACATTACAATAAGCAAATACAAAAGCTTGGGCCACACGCCCGAGTAAACGACCCGATCGTAACTAGAGTACAAGAATGAAGGCGTCTACAACAAAATATCTCGTAATATCCGCAAATTATCATGGCTTCCCAAAACACCGGAATAGGAAAGTAAGTACATGCGTCCTTGCGGCGGAGCACTGGAACGAATATAAGATTCATGCACAACAAGAAGTATGAACGGGTCAGGGCCCGGTTTTATAAGATCACCAGATGAATAAAGAGTATGACAGTTATGAATGGTAAATCATGATAGATGATGATAAGAATCTACATACTCAATCTCAAAGCATGAACTAATGAAATTGAATGATCATAAATTAAATTCCATATTGCAAGAGGGTATGAATGAATATCATTAATTAAAATCTCCATTCTTTACACTTTTCCAGTTCATTGTTCCATTTCTCATTATGAAACATAATCACAATTATATGCTCTTTGTTGAATTTATCATGAATCAAGTCCAACTTGAATAAGAATAGTTATATTCACACACATATATATATATATATATATAACAATTCTAAGATCGCCCGTCCAGGTTTCCCCACTGTGCACTTCCCTAAATGACTATCATCTTCCAGGGCCAATCAACCAAGACAACCTGGGCACCTAACGCAACGTCGTGAAGTGGCCATATACCTGCGAGTGAGTCATAACCACACCCGGAATTACCACGCCGTCGCAAAATCAATACAACATACATAATAACCGGTCATACGGCCGAGGACTATATTCATCCTGCATTCAATAGCCAGGGGACTTCACCTCATGCGCGAACTTCCCTTATGATAGCATTTAGAGAGGTGTGTTTAAGTAAATTATCATTTACCATTTTATTCTCATTTTTATTTTGATAAATATATCTCATTTTATCTAGAGCCATACGTAATTCATATCATCATTACGACCTTAAAGAATAAATAAACTCTTCATTTATTATCCAAATATTTTAGGGTGTTATTATAAACCACCAATACTATCCTACCTCAATTTAGCCTCTAATGTCTCCCATTATGGCATTACAACTCCTAGTGTCATAATAATTTACTAAAGGAAAAGAATGCCCAAACATCAATTTGTACACCCCCGGAATAAGCCCCATTTAATCCATGTCTAACCTAGGGTAGTTGACTAACTCATCTAGGACTCTAGGACTCTAAGTTTACTTCATACAAGAAGGTTCCTAAGTCCTAAGCCTAAAGAAAAAGGGTTGAAATTGAGTTAAAAAAATAACTCAAAACAGTAGGATTTTCGAATCCATTCGCCCTGGCCGAATCGATTCGGTCTGAAAGAGAATCGATTCGGACCAGTCGAATCGATTTGGATAGGAGGAACTAACTTTGTGCATAATTTTCGAATTGATTCAAATAGGCCGAATCGATTCGGTCCACTCAGACCTGTAAGCTGCCCTTCTGGCGAATCGATTCACTAGGAGCGAATCGATTCGCCCAGCCTCGAATTACCAATTTAGGCTATGGAGTCTTAGACTCCAAATTTCCCCCAACTCATTTCTACCCAAACCAATATCATTTATTGCAACCAACCAATCATAAATGCATTTACCTACTATTATTTACACCAATAATCATCTAGCTCAACTTCCAAGGATTCAAAACCCACAAATCCATTAAAACCCTAAAATTGTTAAACCATAACCAATCCACAACTATCAATACAAATTATTCATCTTAAATCACATATTAGCAAGTAGAAAACTTTCCTTGAGGTTGAAATCTCATATTTCCTTGTAGTAGCAACAATCCCAATTCTTTAATCTTCAATCTCTTTCTTTTCTCCTCTTTTCTCCACAAATTCTCTTCCTCTATCTTTCTCTCTAGGTTAGTATATACACTAGAGAATAAAATAAAATGCAAGACTTAAATCGTTCCTCTCTCCTTAATTCCCAACTTAAATGGTTAATACCACATTAAAATGATTCGTAACTACGCATTTATGTCAAAACCAGTCAAAAGTGCCCAAAACATAAAAATACAATATGGCACTTATTTTGACTATTTCGCACATTTCGGGACTAACTATGCCCTCTAAATTGGCATCCGACAATTTTATAAATCATTTCAAGTTCTGGTTTCATTTTAAACCATAAATGTCCTTTTAAAGCACATGACACTATAAAACGCAGCATGATGATATTTACATACACATACAGTAAATATGGAACAATCTAGTAAATATTAACTTTCAACTCATTCAATTAATATTTACTCCATTCTCCAACATTTTATATAATTACTTCACACAGTAAATTAATATAAAATATGTTTCTCAAAAGCGAGGGTTGTTACATACTCCCCCCCCCCCTTATGAGGGAATGTTTCCCTCAAAATTCAGGCGTACCTTGTATAAAGAGATGCAGATACTTTTCCCGCATGCCGTCCTCATGTTCCCACGTCGATTCCTTGGCGTCGTGATGAACCCATTGAACTCGCACCAAGGGTACCACTCGAGATCTCAATTTACTCTCTCCGTGCTCTAAGATTGCAACCGGTTGTTCCTCATACGAAATATCTGGTTGCAAATCGATATCCTCCAAAGGAATATGCCAAAGGGCTCCTTCACACCTCTTATACTTTTTCAAATAGGAAACATGGAACAGATCATGGAGTTGTTGTAAGTGTTCCGTTAAGACAAGTTGATATGCCACTGGACCAACCTTGGCAATAATAGGAAAAGGTCCCACATAGCGCGACGCAAGCTTTCCTTTCTTCCCAAAGCGCTTTATACCTTTCATTGGTGATACTCACACCAAGACTTGATCTCCAACTTCCAACTCTATATGCCTTCTATTCGCATCGACGTAACTCTTTTGGAGATCTTGAGCTATTCAGATGCGATTCCGAATGAGTTCAATCTTGGAAGAAGTATCCTGGATCATTTCAGGTCCAAGAAATTTGTTATCCCCCACCTCCAAACAATAAGTGGGTGATCTATACGGCCTACCATAAAGTGCTTCATAGGGTGCCATCCTAATAGTAAATTGGTACGAATTATTATAAGCAAACTCGACCAAAGGGAGATATTGTTCCCAACCACCTTTGAAATCAAGCGCACACATTCAGAGCATATCCTCCAACATTTGGTTGAATCTTTTTGCCTGCCCATCTGTTTGAGGGTGATAAGAAGTACTCAATTTCAATTTGGTTCCCATAGCTTCTTGTAAACTTCACCAAAAATGGGAAACAAATATCTTATCTCTGTTGGAGACTATATTTACCGCCACCCCATGGAGTCTAACAACCTCTGCAATAAATAACCGGGCATAACGAGCGGTATTGTAGTCGGTACGTACCGATAAAAAATGTGCCGACTTAGTTAAGTGATCAATAATAACCTAAATGGAATCGTGACCGCTTTGCAACATTGGCAATCCCGTGATAAATTCCATCGAGATGCTTTCTCACTTCCACACCATAATCTCCAATGTTTGTAACAAACCCGTTGGTCTTTAGTGATCTACTTTCACCAATTGACAAGTAGTACATTGGGAAACGAATTTCGAAATATCCCGCTTCATGCCTGCCCACCAATACTGACGGCGCATGTCTTAGTACATCTTGTCCCCACCAGGATGCACTGAAAATTTAGACCCATGAGATTCTGTCATCACGACCCGTCTTAAATCCACTTCGTCCGGGACAATGAGTCTCCCGTGGAAACATAACCCACCCTCGGAACTTATAAAGTAGGATTCTGATCCCTCGGTCAACAATTGGCGTATACGGTCCTGACAACCTTTATCCCCTCCTTGATCTTCTACAACCCTTTCCACCATAGTAGGCGTAACGGTCAGCACCGACATAAACTCCCTAGCAACCGCATCCTCCTGACTAATCTCCTTCCATTTGGCTTTCCATACCTCCGCTAACTCCCCCTCGGGCTTTCTACTCAAAGCATCCGCCACCACATTCCCCTTGCCCGGGTGATAGTAGATGTTGAGTTGGTAGTCTTTCACAAACTCTAACCACCGACGTTGTCGCATATTTAAATATCTCTGGGAAAATAAATATTGTAATGATTTCTGGTCCGTGAAAAGACTAAATTTCTCCCCTAGGAGATAATGCCTCCAAATATTTAAGGCAAACACAAATGCGACAAGTTCCAAATCATGCATCGAATAATTCTTTTTGTGGGGCTTTAGCTTGCGAGAAGCATAAGCAAAATCCCGCTGCTCTTGTTGAATTACACCTCCCAATCCTTGTAGAGATGTGTCGGTAAAGACTAAATATTCCAATCCTGGCCTTGGAAATGCGAGGACTGGAGCAGAAGTCAACCTATCCTTAATCTCATCAAAAGCCTACTGAGAGGAATCATCCCATACAAACCTCACCCCTTTCCGGGTTAAATTTATCAAAGGGCTAGTAATTTTAGAGAAACCCTTGATAAATCGGCGGTAATAACCTGCCAAACCCAGAAAACTATGGATCTCGGTAGGTATCGTGGGTTGACCCCACTCCCTCACTGCAGCCACTTTAATTGGGTCTACCGAAATACCTTGGGCTGTCACAATATGACCCAGAAAGTGTACTTCTTGTAACCAAAAACCACACTTCTCGAACTTGGAATACAATTAGTGATCCCTCAACGTCTACAGGACCAACCGCAAATGAGTAGCATGATCGACTTTTGTTTGAGAATACACTAGAATGTCATCAATGAACACGATAACAAACTGGTCCAGGAAGTCTCAAAACACCCTATTCATGAGGTCCATAAACACGGCAGGAGCATTAGTTAGTCTAAAAGGCATAACCAAGAATTCGTAGGACCCATATCTCGTTAGGAAAGCGATTTTGGACAAATCTTGCTCTCGTATCCGCAACTGGTGATACCCCATCCTCAAATTTATTTTAGAGAAGTACGATGCTCCCCTAAGTTTATCAAATAAATCATCAATTCGAGGCAGTGGGTATATTTTCCGGATGGTGACTTTATTCAACTCTCTGTAGTCAACATACAACCGGAGAGAACCATTCCTTTTCTTCACAAATAACACCGGAGCGCCCCACGGTGACGTGCTTCGCCTAATAAACCCTTGCTCTAACAGATCCTGAATCTGATCCCTTAACTCCCTCATCTTAACAGGAGCCATGCGATACGGAGCTCTAGCAATTGGTCTTGTTACCGGTGCTAAATCGATTTCAAACTCAATCTCCCTACTCGGAGGCAAACCCGGTATTTCTCGAAAAACATTGCAGAAATCTCTAACAATCGGAATAGAATCTAAGGAAATGACTACCTCTCGAGAAGTCTCCTCCGCGATACAATACAAGTAAGTGCTGGAACCTCCTTCTGAATAAGGAATAGCCACTAAAAACATTTCTTGCCCTGGAATGGAAAAAACTACACTCTTCCCATAGCAATTTACTATCGCATGATACTTCACTAGCCAATCCATACCTAGGATTACATCATACCCGACCATATCAAGGACGAGAAAATCGGCTTCAAAACACAAATTACTAAGATTTATTCCTATTTGTTTACGAACAAAGAAAATGAGTGAACCATCACCCATAGAAGACTCAACACTAGTGAAGGTACTTTCTCCAGATTTTATCAACTCTGTAGACAGAGTAAAGCTTCTAGAAATAAACGCGTGTGTCGCACCCGTATCAAACAATATACGACCCATATTCCCCTGAATGAGAAACTTACCCTCAATAGCTGGAGGCACTGGCGGAGCCGGAGGAAGCATAGCATCCTGAATGTGATAAACACGCCCATACTGTAGCTGCCCCTATTATGGAGGGACAATCAGATTAGGTACTTGTGGCGGTAACTGAGCCAGTGGGTACTATGGAACCCTAGGAAGCTGTCCTCCAATCAACTGAGGACACGACCTCTTGAAATGACCTGACTCACAGCATAAAAAGCATCGATTCGTTATATTATCCTGATTTCATCCCCGGTTATTTCTAAACTACCCAACTCCTTGTCCTGGATGGCCTCTACCCCCATTACCACCCCGACCTGTTTGTTGTTGTTGTGGAGCACCTTGACCGTGCCTAATATTACTGCCACCAACATTAAACCCACCAAAACGTTGCCGTTTAGACAAGTCTCCTTACTGGGGGTCCCTTTCTTTTTGTTTATTTCTCGAAGATTAGGACGAGGGAAATGATCCTCCTCCTATCCCATTGCCTCTGGGTTTCCCAACTTGCCCCTAAACTGAAGCCTTCTTACTACCTTGAACATATAACCGATGTTCCTGACAATGGAGTAACGCCGAATTCATCACATCTCCAAAAGTCTGCAAAGCTGGATTGCCCAGCAAATGTTGTCGTATCCTCCAGTGCAAACCTCCCATAAATTTGGATATCCTCCTCTCCTCCGGAGTCACCTCATCAGGTACAAAACTAGCTAACCGAGTGAATTCCTCTTCATACTCCGTAACTGAATGCTCTCCTTGCACCACATCCTGAAGCTTTCTTCTCATCTCCCTTTGAACTGCGGGAGGAAAATACTTCCGATCAAACAGAACCCAGAAATCATTGATGGTCATAATGTCTCTCTTCTCTGGCGTAGTCATCAACTCCCACCAATGTAATGCAGCTCTAACGAGTTTAAAAGTAGCAAGGGTTTGCTTCCTTTCCTCACTACACTCCACCATGCGCAGATGGCGTTGCATATCCTTCTTCCACTAATTAGCTACTATAACATCAGGACCTCCTTGGAATTCTGGGTGATGGCCCTTTAAAAAGGACTCTCTAACCCTCTCCCATGGAGAAGGTCCCGCAGGAGCTTGTACATCCTGAGCCCATTGCTGTTGAGCTTGTGGTAATTGCTGAACCACAACAGTTATCGGTGCATTGACCGCTTAGGCCACGATATTTGCTACCTCAATAGCATTTATAGTTCCCTGCTACGGCGACGGTGGAGGACCAACATCCTCTTCTATAACTCAATTCCTTCTAGCGGAGCGACCTCTCTTAGGCGGCATCTGAGATGAAGAAATAATAGAGTTAGAATACTATATAAAATAATCTATCTTACAGAAGATCGCAAACATAGGCAACAAAACTGTCCTAACATTAAGCTCTATATCAAAGAATGCTACGGTAGAACGTGACAAGTCCGTACAGATCCTAAAGACCCTAGAACCCGATGCTCTGATACCATCTGTGACAACCTGATCACCAAAATAAGGGGTGGCCATCCCGATACTCCAATAATAATGGGAGTCATAGATGGACCATTCTCAGCATCACATTAATATAGTAAGTATACGGGACAACCACCCAATATATCAGAAAAATAGGTTGCTGATAAGCACCCAAAACTGTACAATTTATGCCCCGAATAGATGTATTTTAGTTGCTAATTCTCGGTAATATGGGTCTTATGCGCGTAAATGTTTATTATGCAGGTTTAATGCACGTTGCGGTGTTCAAACGTTTATTTCAAGGCAATTGTACATTTTATGGAGCTAAATACCTCTCCCGTACCCTAACCCGAGCCTAAACCTAGCCCAAACTTATCCCAAGCCTGTGTGTGTTGAGTTTGTGCCATTTTATTATTTTTTAGATTTTTAGTTTGAGTTATTTTTATTTTTAGGATTTATTTTAGATTTATTTAATATTTTCTAGATTTATTTTCTATTTTTATTTTTATTAATATAATTTTATTTTATTTTGATTTTGATTATTTTTAGTTTTATTTTATTTTATTAGGATTAGTTTTATATTATTTTGATTTTTATTGATTTTTAGTTTTATTTTATTCTATTTTATTAGGATTAATTTTAGGAGTTTAGTTTAGTTTATTAGATTTTATATTTTAGGATTTTTGTTTTATTTTTATTTGATTCTTTATTTTATTTTTAGAATATAATTTTATTTTTAGGTTTCTAGTTTATTTTTATTAATTTTATTTTAGTTAGTGTTATTTTAAGGTCCAAATTAAACACACACATCACCATTATCATACACTTATCCTACACCTAATCCTACACCCTCATCCTCACCATACACCTTACACCCTCACCACACCACATTACCCCATCATCTTCTTCAACCTCTCACCACTATCTCTCATCTCTAACCTCAATCATCCAAACCCCTAACTCCATTAAAACCCAACAACAAACCTCAACCACCACCAGGTCATCACCGGAACCCGCTGCCTCCGGCGCCTAACTCTATCCCGACCCCCTCTCTCTCACTCCGCCGACCAGAACCCAACTCGCGATTCTCTCTCCGTCGACCCTCGTCTCCGGCGAGGCGACCCCATCCCGTCCCCTACCCGTGAGCCGCGCACATCCCCTGAATTCGATTGCCCCCCTTCGGTGATCGGCCCACTTCCGACCAGCCGCTGCCGCCGGCGTTAAGCCCAGCTCCGGCGACCTCCTCACCTCCGGTCACCATTTTGCCAAGTACCCATTTCAAACCAAATACAAAACCCATGCCCATTTTCAAAGTCTTACCCAACCCATCTTCCATACCAAACCAGATTTTACCCAAAACCCATTAACCCCATTTCCCATTTGTTCTACAAAGTCATCCTCACGATTTGTTTCCACCTGCATAAATCCCAAGCCAAAATCGTGTTCTGCCAACAAAAACTAACTTACCACCTTTTACCCAAAATACCCCCCAACTACCTTTCTAACCCCAATACCCATTATACCCCCATTTAACAAATCAAATTTTATCCTCACCCACATGACCTCACACCCCTCATGTGCACAACCTTATTTTACCAATTTAACCCCTTAGCTCCAATTGCATATAAAAGAAGACCTCAAGAACATTTGAAAAGGGGATCTCAAATTAGTTTTAAGCTAGGTGTGATAAAATTCTCCCCACCCCTCTATGTTGAGTATTTGCATTTTTAGCAAATACCTCAATATAGAGGTGTGCGTTGAAAATTATCTCTAGGATAAAATTCACCCCACCCATCTATTATGAATTATTGCATTTTTAGCAATTATTCATAATAAATTGATGCAGTGAAATTTATCCCTTATGGGAGGTAAATTCTAACCCATTCCTTTATGTTGAGATTTTACATTTTTAGCAATTATCTCAATATAAATTAATGATCTAGAATTTATTTCTTTGGGTGAATTCTAATGTACAATTTTAGGATTTTAGTATTTGCATTTTTAGTAAATCTCTTTTATTATTTAATTGTCCATTATGAATTCATCCACTATCCTTTCATTTTTATTTTGTAATTTTTAGTTTAGATCATCAAATCAAGAGAGAGCTTTAGATAGGAAATTAGAGAGAGAGAGAATTGTAGAGAAAATTTTCCCTTGTAAATAGTTTTTCATTTTTTATTTTTTGATATTTGTGAGATTAAATATTGTTAGAGAATTAATTGAGTGGATAGTTAATTTCATATCATTTGGAAGATCAATTAAGAGGTGTATGCTTCAATTTCAAGGATTGGAGTTCAACATAATCAAAGAGATTTTGTTTGATTGTTCTCTTCCCTTCTTTTATTATTTTATGCCTTTGAATATTAATTTGTCATATTTTATACCATGTTAGGCTAAAACCCCTTTCAAGGGGTGGGGTAAAACCCTTATTTGATGTTATTGTATTTTAATTAGTTTAATTACTTGAAAAATCCCTTTGAATGTTAATTTTAATCCCTCACCCTTAGATTTACGCCTCGAGAGAGGGTAAATGATTTTCGAGAGAAAATCGAAATTCTAGTGATAATACCCATTTTAGATTCGAACTAAAGATAGGGGTTTCTTAAGTGGGGTATTATCATTTGAATTTCAACTCTAAATTTAATTTCTAAGATTGACATAAATTCTAATTGATCGATCCTAGTGGGTGATTAATTAAAAGGAGTGTTGATCTAATTTTCTAGAGTTGTGAGGTGTTAATTTTAATTTTCTAAAAGATTACTATTCTAATTACACTTGCAACGAGAGTTGATTTGTAATTTTGATATTAATCTGGGAGAATTCAAATAATTAAATTAATTAATTAGAATAACTAAAATTTGTGGTGTAATCCCACTCCTTGATTGTTCTCACAATTATTTACCTCACTTTATCTTTTATTTTAGTGTTAGACCTTATTTTTTTCATTTAGTCATTTTCTAGTTAGTTTTCATTTCACATTTAGTTTAGCTTAGTTTAGACCTCACCTCACCCTTTTGTTTTAATATTGAAAAAGCTAAAAAAAAATAGAAAAGTGAAAAAGCACAAAAAGAAAATAAAAAGTGAATTACAATTGAATTTGTTCCATTTGCTTTACTCCCTAGAAAGTGGATTGATACCCTTACTTACCGCTACACTTTAGATTGTTATATTTGTAGGTACATAAGGTTTTGATTAACTTAGCTTTCAACAACGACATACAACTACACACAAAAAGTCAAGTTATCAAATGGCGCCGTTGCCGGGGAAGTAGAAAAGCCAAGTTATCAGTTGCCAAAAATTTTGTGTTAAGTTAAAGAAAGAATTTAAGCAACCCAATTTGAAAAGAAAGTGGAAACCCATAAGAACTTATTTTACATTCGCCTCAAGTATACAATAAGGGGACCGAATATGCTGTCGGTCAACAGTCTCTTACAATAATATTCAACAAGTTCATTAAGTTACATAATACATTACAATAAGAAAATACAAAAGCTTGGGCCGCACGCCCGAGTAAACGACCCGATCGTTACTAGATTACAAGAATGAAGGCATCTAAAATAAAATATCTCGTAATATCCACAAAGTATCACGACTCCCCAAAACACCGGAATAGGAAAGTCAGTACGGGCATCCTTGCGGCGGAGCACCTGAGCGAATATAAGATTCATGCACAACAAGAATTATGAACGGGTCAGGGCCTAGTTTGATATGATCACCAGATGAATAAAGAGTATGACAGTTATGAACAATAAATTATGATAGATGATGATAAGAATCTACCTACTCAATCTCAAAGCATGAACTAAAGAAATTGAATGATCATAAATTAAATTCAATTTTGCAAGAGGGTATGAATGGATATTGTGGGTACCCGAAATTAGGATGATGGGCCTGGACGAGTAGTCCAATTGTAGCGGCCCAAAGTCCAGGCCTCTTATACCTTAAACCGATTATGATTTAGTTTCTTCCCACTTTCCCATTAAGGGGCACTCTAAGAGGATATGGGAAACATGGAGGAGTCCCTCACCCCCACTCACTATAACAAACATGTATATAACAAACCCTAGGTCCGGGGCAAAGGACACATTGTATTCTCTGTAATCATCCTTCAGAGAACACAAAAATAATACTGACTGCACTACCGTGGACGTAGGCATCTTTGCTGAACCACGTACATCCTTTGTTGTGTGATTGTCATTTTATATTCCTTATTTTTACTTGGTGATTGCGTTTCTCTTATCTATTTGTGTTGCATAATAATTGTCACCACAATTGGCGCCGTCTGTGGGAACGTTTATCTTCCCTGATAAAGCCCACACCAAAAAAGGAGTTTAAAATGTTCGATCACAATAGCAATGCTCCCCAGGTAGGGGATATTCAAGAACCACCAAATCCTCGCAGGATTAGATCTGAAATTCGACGTTCAGATCAGAGGGCTCGCTTAGCAGGGCCAACCTCAGAAGAAAGCCAAGGAACAACAAGGTCCACGCAGATATCCAAACTGATTGATGCGTATGAGGCAAGGCTCCACGAGCAGAGGGAGTCTTCTCGCAGAAACGAGGCTGAGAATTCTTGCCTGAAAAGAAGATTAGAGAGACTGTAAAAAGAGCTCCATAATGATACCAGGAGACGTCCGTACCACACTCCTAGTCCTCAGGAGAGCAAGTCTCACAGCCGAGGAAGGAGCCCCAGGCTAGGATCCCAAAAGATTGAGGGAGACGAGTCAGAGGATGACCTACGCGAGCAGCTGCGAAAAGCTCGTAGTTACCAGAGCCCTACTCAGAGCAATGAGAACATATGAAGTCTGGTCCAAAGGGAGATGGACCAGTATCCTTCCCATCACGGTACCAGATCGACCCGAGAACTCGCTAGGCGAGCTCTTAAAACCCAGATAAAATCACCTTTCTTGAGGGAAATTGAAGAATAAGAAGCCCCCAAGAAGTTTTCCATTCCCAAGTTCAAAATTTATGACGGTAAGACTGATCCCATTGATCACGTCAGGCAGTACCGACAGGCCATGGCCCTCTGGAACCACCAGGACGCACTAATGTGCCGAATTTTCCCTTCGAGCCTGCATGACATGGTGCAGAAATGATTCGAAAGGCTACCCCATCGGTTCATCAGGAGTTTCAAATCCCTGGCCAAGCTCTTTACGGCCCACTTTATTACTAGTAGCTCCTATCCCAAAAGGATGGGACCTTTGCTGACAATGAAGAAAACGCCTCAAGAGACCCTTCGAGACTACGCAAAGAGGTACTGAGAGTTATTCAACGAGGTCGAGGATTGCTCGGAGCAAGTGGCAGTGGCCTCTTTCAAAATTGGGCTACCCAGCTCTTCCCTTCTATACCAGTCCCTGACAAAGAAGGAGGCTATAACTATTGACGACCTGATGGCTCGCATCGAGAAGTACGCTAAGGTGGAAGATGTCACCCGCCTCAGTACAGGGGAAAAGGGTCGAGCTAAACTCACTACCAAGGGCAGTGATAAAACTGAGAACCAGATGAAAGGAGGAAAGAATGGGGGCAAAAATGCCTCCAAAAATGGAGGCAACAATGACGCGTCGAAAGCATTTCAAGCGGTCAACACCGTCTTCAAAGAACCAATTTACAAAATTCTCGCAAAAATCAAAGACGAACCATTCATCAAGTGGCCCAGGAAGATGGGAGGAGATCCCTCGAAGAGGAAAAATGCGTTGAGATACACCTTTCACAAAGAGGGAGGAGATAAAATTGAGCATTGCAAAGATCTTAAGTCCCACCTCGAAGAGCTAGCCCAATTCGGGAATTTGAACGAATTCATGGAGAAGAAGGTAGAGAAAGCGACTGCCAATAGAGAGGCGAGACCCGACAACGTGCTCGACGATGATGCTGGACACGAGTTCGTGGTAATTCATGGGGCCTCCGATGCCAGACAGATTCAGGGAAATTCAGCTCGAATGGAGATAAAGAAACTTACAGCGGTGAGGTAAGCTTTTCAGATCGATCCAGCAAAGTCACAGTCAAGAAAGCGTCGATGAGCAGATGACGTCAACTATAATAAGCATACTGTTTTCATAGACGAATATATGGTGGGAGTGAGAACCCCACATCACGATGCTTTGATCATTTCCCTCAGGATAGCTAACTTTGACGCCGACAAGTTGCTCGTCGACGAAGGAAGCTCGTCCGAGGTAATGTATCTCGACTTATTCAGAAAATTGAAGTTAAGCGTCGCCGACCTAAAGGAAGCTACTGTCCCTTTAGTTGGCTTTGCTGGAAAAATAACTATGCCTCTGGGAAATATTGTACTACTAGTACACGAAGGAAACGTCTCCAAGATGATTGAGTTTTTGGTGGTTGACATCGACTCGCCATACCAAGCCATCCTCGACAGAGGATGGTTCCATGCGATGAAAGAAGTCTCCTCGACCTACCATCGGAAACTCAAGTATGTAATTGAGAGAGGAGTAATTGAGATCCACGGAGATCAAGCGATGGCAAGAAGGTGCTTCATAGCAGCCATCCGACCAAGGCCAGAGAAGAAGGGCGATCAGCCCAGCGAGAAAGTTGAAGAACAAGAAGGTTTGACACCTTCTAAATAGAAATTAAAGTACGGAAGACCTGGAGTAGAGGAGATCAGGCTCCTCCCCTCTGAAAGGGTCGTCGAAGATCTGGTAGAGGTTACAGCTGGTGATAGCGACAGTAGCAGAGTTTTCTTGATTGCAGCTTCTCTCACTAACCAGGAACAGAAGGAATTGACAACTCTACTGAGACGCAAAGTAGATGTTTTCGTGTGAGAACCATACGAGCTGTCTGGAATTGATCCTAGTATGGTTTGTCATCAGTTGCACGTCAATCCCACCTTCAAACTAATCACACAAAAGGCACGGCGAACTGCACCCGAGAAGGCAAAAGTCGTAGAAAAAGAAGTAGAAAAACTGCTGGATGCAGGATCCATACGGGAGGTACAATTCCCCGAGTAGTTATCCAACCCAGTAGTAGTTCCAAAAAGCAACGGGAAGTGGAGAGTTTGCATCGACTTCACTGACCTCAACAGAGCGTGCCCTAAAGACAGTTTCCCCCTCCCAAAAATTGACCGACTGGTAGACGCCACTGCAACTCATGAGCAAATGAGTTTTCTAGACGCATACTCAGGGTATCATCAGATCCCTTTATATGACCCAGACCAAGACAAAATAACATTCCTCACCACAGTTGGGTTATACTACTACAAGGTCATTCCCTTTGGGCTAAAAAACGCAGGGGCAACCTACCAGCGGCTGGTCACCAAGATGTTCAAGGACCAAATGGGAGACACCATGGAGGTCTACATCGATGACATGCTCGTTAAAAGCAAGAAGAAAGAAGACCACCTCTCAGACCTGTCAAACACCTTCAAAATCCTTAAGAAATACCGAATGAAACTTAACGCGAGCAAGTGTTCTTTTAGCGTCCAGTCAGGAAAATTTCTTGGGTACTTGGTCAGTAAGAGAGGCATAGAGGCTAACCCAGACCAGATCGATGCAATTAATAGGATACAACCTCCTCGAATAATCCAGGATATACAGAAGCTCACTGGCATGTTCGCTGCCTTAAATCGCTTTATCTCTAAATCCTCCGAGAAATGCAAGCCTTTCTTCCAGCTTCTAAAGGGGAACAAAACGGTAGAGTGGTACCCAGATTGCTCGCAGGCATTGGTTGAGATCAAAGCTTACCTAGGCTCTCCACCAATGCTCATCATACCACAACAAACATATTCCTTGTACCTGTACCTCTTTGTTTCCAACCACACTGTCAGTTCTGCATTAATGTGCAAAGTTGTAGGAATCTAGCACCCCGTTTACTACACGAGAAAAACACTACTTGAGGCCGAGCAGAGGTACCTACCTCTGGAGAAGCTCGCTTTTGCACTAGTAGTGGATTCGAGGAAGCTGAAGCACTATTTCGAAGACCACACTATAATCGTCCTTACGTCGCTTTTGCATTAAGACCGCCCGTCCAGGTTTCCCCATTGTGCGCGCCCCTAAATGACTATCATCTTCCAGGGCCTATCAACCAAGGCAACCTTGGAACCTAACGCAATGTCGGGAAGTGGCCATATACCTACGAGTGAGTCATAACCACACCCGAAATTACCACACCGTCGCAGAATCAATACAACATACATAATAACCGGTCATACGGCCGAGGACTATATTCATCCTGCATTCAATAGCGAGGGGACTTCACCCTATGCGCGAACTTCCCTTATGATAGCATTTAGAGAGGTGTGTTTAAGTAAATTATCATTTACCATTTTATTCTCATTTTCATTTTGATAAATATATCTCATTTTATCCAGAGCCATACGTAATTCATATCATCATTACGACCTCAAAGAATAAATAAACTCTCCATTTATTCTCCAAACATTTTAGGGTGTTATTATAAACCACCAAAACTATCCTACCTCAATTGAGCCTCTAACGTCTCCCATTATGACATTACAACTCTTAGTCTCATAATAATTTACTAAAGTAAAAGAATGCCCAAACATTAATTTGTACACCCCCGGAGTAAGCCCCATTTAATCCATGTCTAACCTAGGGTAGTTAACTAACTCATCTAGGACTCTAGGACTCTAAGTTTACTTCATACAAGAAGGTTCCTAAGTCCTAAGCCTAAAGAAAAAGGGTTGGAATTGAGTTAAAAAAATAACTCAAAACAGTAGGATTTTCGAATCCATTCGCCCTGGCCGAATCGATTCGGTCTGAAAGAGAATCGATTCGGACCAGTCGAATTGATTTGGATAGGAGGACCTAACTTTGTGCATAATTTCCGAATCGATTCGAATAGGCCGAATCGATTTGGTCCACTCAGACCTGTAAGCTGCCCCTCTAGCGAATCGATTCGCTAGGGGCGAATCGATTCGCCCAGCCCCGAATTGCCAATTTCGGCTATGGAGTCTTAGACTCCGAATTTCCCCCAACTCATTTCTACCGAAACCAAGATCATTTATTGCAACCAACCAATCATAAATGCATTTAACTACTATTATTTACACCAATAATCATCTATCTCAACTTCCAAGGATTCAAAACCTACAAATCCATTAAAACCCTAAAATTGTTAAACCATAACCAATCCACAACTATCAATACAAATTATTCATCTTAAATCACATATTAGCAAGTATAAAACTTTCCTTGAGGTTGAAATCTCAGATTTCCTTGTAGTAGCAACAATCCCAAATCTTTAATCTTCAATCTCTTTCTTTTCTCCTCTTTTCTCCAAAAATTCTCTTCCTCTCTAGGTTAGTAAATACACTTAAGAGAATAAAATAAAATGCAAGACTTAAATTGTGCCTCTTTCCTTAATTCCCAACTTAAATGGTTAATACCACATTAAAATGATTCGTAACTACGCATTTATGTCAAAACCAGTCAAAGGTGCCCGAAACATAAAAATACAATATGGCACTTATTTCGACTATCTCGCACATTTCGGAACTAACTACGCCCTCTAAATTGGCATCCGACAATTTTATAAACATTTCAAGTTCCGGTTTCATTTTAAACCATAAATGTCCTTTTAAAGCACATGACACTATAAAACGCATCATGGTGATATTTACATACACATATAGTAAATATGCAACAATATAGTAAACATTAACTTTCAACTCATTCAATTAATATTTACTCCATTCTCCAACATTTTATATAATTACTTCACACATTAAATTAATATAAAATAAGTTTCTCAAAAGCGAGGGTTTTTACAGTTCTTAACTCTACTTAGGTAAAAAGTATTATCATGGACACATAATAACTACTTTAGCATTCTCTTTTATCATTCTCAACAAATCTTAGTGGGAATATTATTATGGTTCACATAATAACTACTAATCGTTCTCAAGTTTGGTGGAAGTATTATTATGGCTTACATTATAACTACTTCATCGTTCTCTTTTATCATTCTCAACTATGCTTGGTGAAAGTATTAATACGATTTATATAATAACTACTTTATTGTCCCCGATTAATCTTTTAGTGCATGCACATGTTTTTTGACCTGTTTTTAATCACGATGAGGTTTCTTGTGCATGCACATATTATTGACTCTCTCAAATTACCACTTTTTAATGTTTTTTGCAAACTCACACCTACAAGGTGACATAATGATGAACACACACCTGTTAGTATTTTTCGTAAACTCCACCGTTTGAGGTGACTTAACAATAAAAACACACTTGTTAAGGTTTTTCGCAAAATCCACCGTTAGAGGTGACTTAATAATGAAAACACATTTATTAAGTTTTTTCTTCCACCGTTATAGGTGACTTAACAATGAAAACACACTTGCTAAGTTTTTTCACAAACTCCACCGGTAATGGTGACTTTCGTAAACTCCACCTATAACGGTGACTTAACAATGAAAACCACTTGTTATGATTTTTCGTAAACTCCACCTATAACGGTGGCTTAACAATGAAAACACTTGTTAAGATTTTTCGTAAACTCCACCTATAACGGTGACTTAATAATGAAAACACTTGTTAAGATTTTTCGTAAAACTCCACCTATAACGGTGACTTAACAATGAAAACACTTGTTAAGATTTTTCGTAAACTCCACCTATAACGGCGACTTACCAATGAAAACACTTATTTTAATATTTTTCGTAAACTCTACCTATAACGGTGACTTAACAATGAAAACACTTGTTAAGATTTTTCGTAAAACTCCACCTATAACGGTGACTTAACAACGAAAACACTTGTTAAGATTTTTCATAAACTCCACCTATAACGGTGACTTAATTTGTTAAGATTTTTCGTAAACTCTACCTATAACGTTGACTTAACAATGAAAACACTTGTTAAGATTTTTCGTAAACTCCACCTATAACGGTAACTTAATAATGAAAACACTTGTTAAGATTTTTCGTAAAACTCCACCTATAACGGTGACTTAACAATGAAAACACTTGTTTAAGATTTTTCGTAGACTCCGACTATAATGGTGACCTAACAATGAAAACACTTGTTAAAATTTTTCAAAAGCTCCACCTATAATGGTGACTTAATAATGAAAACACTGGTTAAGATTTTTCGTAAGCTCCACCTATAACGGTGACTTAACAATGAAAACACTTGTTAAGATTTTTCGTAAAACTCCACCTATAACGGTGACTTAACAATGAAAACACTTGTTAAGATTTTTCGTAAACTCCACCTATAACGGTGACTTAACAATTAAAACATTTGTTAATATTTTTTGTAAACTCATTCTTCTGTGTCACTTTTTCAGGATGGGAGACCATACCTGTCGAATGACAAACTGAGCGTGGTCCTTCGTCTGTTTTCATCGATGACCAACTTCTCCGGATGAGTCAAGTCACAACGATCGTGGTTCAACCACTTACCAATTTCGTCATTTTTTTTTAATATAATACACTTCCGAAGAAGACTTACCACAATAATCACAAAGTATCTGTAATATGATGTCATATCTGAAGGATGACTACGACTTTGCCAATCTCTAAGTGACAACTGTTTAATCCGTCTAAACTCTTTGCGAAATAATTTGAAGAAGATTTTTTAATGGTTTAGTTGGACGTTACTATACTCTGAAGGTTCATCAATCTAACTTAGCGTGGATGATGTCTAAGAAGATTTAGACTACAAGCTACGTTATATCATAATATCGATTTGCCCCCTTTATTTTATTTTATTTTATTTTATCTCAAGATTAAATAAAATAAAATAAATTACATATATCATTTACATTTTCCACCCAAAAAAAAATGAAAGCAACCTAATTATTACATTTCATGGGGTGTATCTCAAACTGTCATGTCTTTAAATAATGACTTGATATTTGTGTCGCTCAATATCTGCTCATTCAGAAGCCTCTGCCAAATAATATCTTTCTAACACAATAATATAATATTACAAATGGTTAGTAAGACTTAGGAAATATACAAGTACAATTCACATCATGCCCCCTTTATTTTATTTTGTTTGATGTAATAAAATAAAAAATAAATAAAGTCGAGGGATATTTGTATAATGAATCATAACCACCCATACTTGTAGGTGTATCGTGCACAATTTTAATGTCGTTTAAGCACACGTCCTTTCAAACTCACAGGTGTGTAAAATATCAAGGTGAATTATGAATTGTGAAACATACTCAAGTTGTTTCGTAAATGATTCATAATGTATGCATATGATGTACAAATATAGATTATTATTTTCAAATGTCATAAAATCCTCGAAGCTTCATTATGCTTCCTCTATCTCAAGATAAATCTATATACCTAGATTTAATGCTTTTATAAATCTTCTCAAATCATCAGCATAACTCCTGAAATTATCATTTCAATTTGGGTAGTACCACATTACAATGGTACATATATTAAAATAAATATTTTCTCATAGTGAAAGAAAATCAAGCATGCACGCATTCTTGCGCAATTGTCGTGCTCGAATTTAAAAAATATTGTCACAAGGTACTATATATCTCATACATCTCACAAGATCACTTGGTTTGTTATGGACAACTTACTTATGATTTGCATAATCGAGGTGTGTCGAATACTTTCAAGTTTGTCAGTACATTCTCTTTTTAAATATCGTGATATAAACTGTCACATATCAATAATCAACATACTTTTCTATCATGCTTCATAATCAAGAGAAAATGAACAATGCTCAATAAATTTAAAAGAAAATCAATTTATTTAATTTTTGTATATCCTCCACACTATTATGCCTTTATTTTATTTTATTAATCACAATAAAAATAATATAAATTCATCTCTTCGATAATATCATTCTTATATTACAAATATTTCACAATATTTAGAACACCTTGTAAAATGTTTGTGTACATCAAACATTTTTTTAAATGAAAAAGATATTACATGTTTGCGTATATTTTCCACCACACAATTCTATGCAGGTGTCTTGGTAAAATCTATTCATAAGAAGAAAAAAAATTGTTACCATCCCTTCATAATATGTGAATGTTTAATCAAGACACAACTTATATGCACATACGGTGTGCCAATCTTCTTAAGTCTACAAACCCATGGTTTTAAAAGCAACTCCATTAGAAGAGGAAAAAAATGGTGACCAAGGTTTATTCGATTCCAAAAATCAGTCAGAGAATATGAATGGTTCGTCTACACGAGGTCTGGGACAAAACAACGTTGTCGTTGGAGGAAAAAAATCCTGACCAAAATGTCACCGTAAATGGTGCGCCGGGGGTATAACAATGGTGTACCAGAAATACCCAATCCATGGGGACTCGTTCAAAGGAAAAAAAAACAATCACATGACTCCAACTAAACCAGATAACAAGAACAAAAAAAAAATACGCCATAAGAGCCATCTGGAAACCAACATAAAACCACCAAACACAAACACCATCTCTGCCAAGAGGAAACCTCGTGTGAAACAAATACCCCTATCACTATTACACATGATCAAATTGAAGTGTAGGTCCGTCCAGTTGAAGCAAGATACGTGGATCGTGGTTTCTCGGAGCAAGCTCTGTCGATTCAAAGTTCGAATTTCTACAAATAGCTACTATTGTCATGCTGGATCGATTTTAATTCTCAAAGTCTCATGGTGGTTATATTAACCATTGCTCAAAGGTGAATGGGTTTTATAAAAATGTCGTAGGGCTGGTGGTTTTGTGATAAATAACCATCCGAGTTTTTCCCAAAGAAAAACAGATCGGAGTTAAAAACATCCGTTGAAACACGAGAGTACAGGCGAAAAATGAGCCCCGAATTTTGATCCATTTGACAAGATAAATTTGTGTAAATCAGCTGAGATCGGTCCATCAGGTTGTATAAAAACTTCTTGCCCTTTTTTTAAAATTCAAATCTTTTCATACATATGAAAATATCATCTCACAATGTTAATTCCTTGGGTCCTGTGTCTATGTGCAGACATCTAGTTTGAGCCGTGTAAGTCTTTACACCTCCAATTGACTGACTTGTAAAATAATTATAACAACTCGTTTTCTCAATGTGTACTATTCTCTATTTTGTCAGAGAGCTTCGGGCTATTATATTAATGCATACGTTTTATCTGTAAATAAAGATATAAAGGGGGATCTATTTTCTGATAAATAAATCATAGTTGTCTACTATCTAGGTGGGGATATCATAATATCTATTGAAATCAACTTCAAATCTTTCTTTTCCAGTTTCCAATGCTTGGTACTCTCGATCTATTTTTATTATGATTATAGACGTGAGTCATAACTGCCTGCTATACAATACTGCTATCAAAGCAGAAACCCACGTGAGTGTGCAGCTTTATATTTTTTCTAGTATAATCATTTTCACATACACATTTTCAACATCATTAGTTCGGCATAAACATAAGCTAATTTCTGAGTTCCACATGAAGATCTACTAAATCGATAGATAATCTACTATTCTCCCTTTATAGCGTGAAATAAATATTTTTTAACATGTGTGCATACTCTCATTAGGCATTATAATGAATCATATATATGCAATACGTAAATCATGTAGTCTCTTCTAAACCTTAATGCAAGTCATGAAATTTTATCAAAGCTTACTAAAAAATGTAATATTTCAGGGAGAGAGTTTGAAGTTCTTATCTGAAATGGCATGATATGAATATATTTCATGTTCATGAGCAGAAAGCTTCCCTATCAATAGATTTCTCCATTTTCATCAAGCTTTTCGTGTGCGAATGAGGCGTTACGTAAAAAGAATCACGAATACCTCCCCAACGGAGTCGCCAAATGTAAGAGAGTAGTCTAATTTTGGTGAAATATCGGATTTTATCACGTGTTTGACTTGAGTAACTTCGGTTGCGCCTACGTATTCGTCTTAGTCGGAATCAAAGTCAACATAGTTCATGGGTTCATACTATTCACCGAAAAACTAATTATGGTGGAACTCGAGAGGTGAAAGGTGAAGAAACTCATCTCAAAACCCCTTCTCCAAAACTCTTTTCTAAAACTCTCTCTAAAAACACATAAAACAAGAAATCACTCTTCTCTCCCAAGAAGATCTATCTTTTCAAATGTATGGGGGTGAGGCATATTTTTAGGTAAAAAAAACATAAGTGGGTCGCCACATGTCAAACTTTTAATCACTAGAATATTGTCTAGTTAATACATAAATTATACACAAATACGCGTGATATGTCCAACGCGCATAATAATACTCTAGTCGCATAAACAAATGGACTTTTTCCAATATTAATCTTCTCTAATCTCATTTAATAATTTAGTGAGAGGATTATCATTAAGCTCCTCCTACATATATATATATATATATAGGGAGAGGTTCAAAAGTGAACCTAAAAGATGAAGATTTTAATGAACCTTAACAAAAAAACACCTTAACAACTCATTAATTTTAATTCTTATATTTTAATTGGTCCGCGCCAGCGGCAATGGACATGCATGTGATAGGCAGGTGGGGGGCATTGTGTGCATATTAAAAAATACGTGTATCACACGCATGTCCATTGTCGCTGGTGCAGACCAATTACAATGTTGGAATTAAAATTAATGGGGTGTTAAGGTATTTTTGTTAAGGTTTATTAAAATGTTCATCTATTAGGTTCACTTTTGAACCTCGCCCTATATATATATATATAACATTTGAGGTATTTGTTTTCAATTTTTTATAAATGTAAAAAATTATCATGTCATATAGAAGTTTTTCTAAAAATAGATTGATACATAGGATAGCAAGGGGTATCAAACAACCACATACTAGATATTGTCATATCTTATTTCTTGTGTTTGTGCAATAAAACAAGATGTACAAGAGCTATTTGAAAATTGTTTGAGCACTTTGTGTCATTTGATTCTTGAACACTCATTCCGTATCGTAACCCTGTCCACCTCCCAAGGGTCCACATATAAACCTAGTGAACCATTAATCCCTCAACAAATAGGACTGAAGCTTCCCCATGATGACTTACTCCTCTTGACAAACTCTTGACTCAAAACTGTGACAACTGCTCTCACGATACTCTTCCATCTCCAACGGAGCCAAGTAAAAAGGTGCCCTCGCAACGGCCAAATTCTAGTGCCAACACTAAGGCTATAATTAATCTCTCATGTGGGTGATAACTTGGTACCTCTTTGAATAAAATGGAAAGAATCGTTGAATGTCGGTAACGTCTCCATGAAACCGTAAGCTCTTCTAATATGATCGCATACATCTATAAACTAGTATTCCCTATCCCCTCTCTCGAGCGTATGCATAAGTATAAGAAACAATCATTGCTAAAACATGGCAACATAAAAGCCTACCCACGATAATAAAAAAAATACGTAATATATACCCACTATCCAATGTTCCATAATAATCATAAGACCACATGTTTAAACTCAACAATCCGGCTGAAATCCAAGTCGGCCACTCACAATTGCTACGTCTACAATCACGACATACGACAACACCCGTACCTACAAGGGTATCCAAGTATAATCAACAAAGTTGGATAAAATATATACACTCAAATATCATATCAACGCACCATGATAAAAGAATGAGAACTCCTCGGTGTCAACATAAGACTCGTGTGTATGAGCCAAAAACATAATCGTACCCATCCCATTGTAGCCTCCAATAACACAGGTTGGGCTAAAGCATCTACTAACTAATGGCCTCACTCTCCATAAGTGTAATAATTTTCTCTAAATTAATTATCAAAATGGAGGACGGTCGATTCTACCAGAATTGGCCTTGTCGACCTTAATCTTATCGGTCGTGGCCTCAGTAGCTGAAATTAATTTGTATTTAATGGCTATAATAATCTTGATTGTATTCTTCTAGAACCTCCTAGGATCTACTCCACTGGTGTACTTCCTTCTACAAGTGAGGTCCTCCCCGTCTTGGGATATCACTACACGATCTCTAATCTTTAATACCTACATCGGTCCTAATATTCCCAATCTTAGAAACTCTATCTTTGACATAGTTGCAATGATTTTGGCAATGTAGAAGGATGACTTTCACCACCTAGGCACAAGTTGTAAGGGGAGGTTATCTAATAACATCAATCGAATATTTTATGCACAAATTTTGGCTAACACTATAAATCTTACCAATTAGTTGTAGATGGCTCAGGAACTTTCTTCACTTCTTTACAATCTCTCTCGGTGTAGAAAGAGAAAGATAGTTGAACTCCCCCCTCATATTGTTTACCAAATGTTCGCCCTAAGGAGGTTTCGACAATTTTCTCCCCATACTTCTACGGATGGTGAATGGAGACACTTCGCCTCAAACCATGCATTAAACAATTACTATTGGTCTCATGCCCAATAGTCCCTAACTGTCGATCGGAGTTGATTTCATACATGGGACGTCTCAAAAAGGATATCCAAATAAGGAAGCTTCCCAATACACTTCAATTTAATTTAAATTGTTCGTCGATAACAATGGTATGAAATTCCCTAAGAGGTTGTTGTTATCAAGAGTACAAACCCTAAACAACAAAGCTCTAAATTAGTCAAAGAACGCAATGTAGAAATGCGATAGACGCACTCAAAATCATGGACACTAGAACGTAGAATGATCTGATAGTAACCGTGACACCCTGTAAAATTCGTAAATAGATTGACCAGGTCTATATAAAAAATTATGAAAATAAAAAATATTTGGTAACATTGTCAGCATAAAGAAATAAAAAAAACTTAACAAGTGAATATAGTACGAGACCATAGAATACTGAATAAATAAAAACCATGTTTAATACCATCAAATTGCTAATACAATAAATCCAATTGTGGAATATAAATGCATCTCATATAATCTTTGACTCGGGAAAAATAACTGAAATAAATATCAATGCTTGAGCTATAGTAAATAAATACAAGATGTAAAGTGGTGACACTATGCGAGGAGTAAAACCTAGGAATGATATATCATGACGTTGATAAAGATATTTCTTAATCCCCGAGTTCACGGTGGCAATAGAAGCTCAAGACATGTTAAAACAGAATCAACAACAACATAAACAACAAGTTTGCAAGGAATAAAAATTTGACTGAAGTTGGGCCATAATAATAATAATACATCTTTTTTCGTTTTAAATGGATTTTTAAGTTATTTAAGTAACCCAACCCAAATAACACAAATAAATATGCGGCTCTACTCCCAAACCCATATGTGGCCCATGTGATTTAAGTTTATCTCTTAGTTCCACATTCTTTTTTTTTCAATCATAAATTATTCTCTTACGTTAATAATCAATTATCTTACGATATCTCTTACCTTAATACATCGACCTAACTAACTGACGTATGTCTAATAGTCTCTAGATAAGATACTAAATATGGTCTCAAGTCTATAAGTCCCAAAGCCACCGCATGCCACTGACGTAGTATTTACCTTGCTAGTATACATGTTACATAAGTACTGAGTCATAAGTCGATAGTTATACATATTTAGTGAAAATCATATACATATCTAGTATAAGATATAAATTGTTACGACCAATTAAAATATAGATACATGAAATCACATAAAGTAGGGGAAATGAAGTCTCCACATATAACATCCATATAAGTATAGTCTCTAACAATTAGAAGTAAATGGTCTATGATCGAGACCACAATTAAAATAAGAAGGCCTATCCCCTATTACCTTCGGGGATCACTCACACCTACTAAGTAGGGTTATAGATTGTCCCACACATATAACCCCAAATCATCAAGAATGGATAATCACTACGCCTTCACACCAATCATATGGCCCCATAACTAAGCTATATGAGAGGCTCCCCTATTTTATCACCACGATCACTTTCAACACGCCGTGTTTGGGGTAAAAATGACCAAGGTAAATTTCGTATCTATCACCAGGGTACTAGTGTGGTCAATTCCATATGCTCCCCATGGAGGATATCCCATATATTACTTGAACCATGAATACTCATGACACTCTTATATGATTCAACATAAATCAAGTAAACAAGTATGAAGCTACACAATCGGGCCAAATAATTAAGTACAACTGATAAGTCGTGAATATTGCATTTAGTACCCGTTATTCTTGCACATTCTAGCATTTTTGTGTCCATTAATTCCTATATTCAAGATCATATATTGAATATCCTTTGTTCTATATGTTTATATGTTTTATTAGGTATATTTTAGCTTTTGTAGGTATTATGGATGCATAGTGTGAAGTTGGATGTGTTTCGGGATTATTTTGTCGTAAAAGGAACCTACAAGTGAAATTTGGTCTTTTCAAACTCACTATTTTTTACGAAATTAAATTTACAACATGTATTTCATCAAATTATCTTTCCGTGGCCATTGACCGTGCGTCATTCTGACTCCGTAAGTGGATGTTATGGCCATTTTCGAAAGATTTTGATATTTTCTTCTACTTGAAGGGCATTTTGGTAATTTCATACTTCATACTTTGGAGGGTTTCAAAATGTAACCATGTATATAATTTAATTTTCTTCGTATCGGTTCTCACCACGCATCATTTTGATTTCGTATGAGGGAGTTATAACCGTTTCCGTACGACACATCAAAATTGGATCGGAGAGAAAAGTGGGTTGTCAACAGCCCAAGGAAAAATTCCAACATGCGTTAGACCGGTACAAACATGAGGTTGACCTATCCCGTCATATTTGGATGAAAAATTAATTATTTTGGGTTTTTTTGACTTGGTTTTGTTAGAAGTTTGTTTTGGGGTATTAATAGAATGTTGTAGGGTTTTATTTGAGAGATATTTTTCATTTTAGATAGTTTAGATTAGGTTTTTGAGAGGTTCTCTCTCCTTGATTTTCCTTCCCATTTTAAGTTTGTAAGTTTACAATTACTTCTTCTTCTCCATTAATTTAAGTTCCATTATTGTTCTTAAGCTTTGTAACCTAGATTTATTGCTTTCATTTACTTTATTGCATTTATTGCTTCCATTTAATTAATGACTGTTAATATTCTTTCTAGATAACTTATTCTAGGTTTTGTCGGATTGAACTCACCTAGTGTTGACATGTTGCTTTGCTTTGGTGATGGAGTTTTACGTGTTTATTTCGAGTGGGTTGTCTTAGTTATTACGCCTAGGAGATTTAACGGGGTATATCATGTATGCGCCGTATTTACGACCTTGCGTGCGTAATTTTTGGTGTATTTGTTGACGCCAAAATTTTATTAGAATTTTATGTAAATTTAGGGGTGTGACAACTCTTGATTTAATTAACAATCAAAATGAAACTCAATCTTAATAACTCGTCGATCCATGTAACCATTTTATACTAATTAACTCGGGGTGAGGGATATTCGACGCAACCTATAACCATTTTATTAAGGGTGAAAAGCAGCGCGTGTCAAACGCCGATCGCTGTTTTCTATTCACCGCCTTAATACAAAAACCTAAGCTTATGACTACACTCAAAAAGGGAGTATAGCGGCCAAGTTCGGGTATCGAAAATCCACAAAGACGAGTTGTTAGAATTTAATTGGTTTAATACTTCTAAATAAAACTATAAAAGGTATTTTCTTAACTAAAAAGAAAGAAAAGATAAACTAGGCATGATTGTATTTAAACTACGTTAACAAAGACTATAAAAACTATAGGTTGCATCAAATATCCCTCACTCTGAGTTAATTAGTATAAAATGGTTACATGGGCTCACGAGTTATTAAGATAGCGTCTCGTTTCGACAGTTAATTAAATCAAGAGTTGTCACACCCCTAAATTCGCATAAAAGTCTAATAAGATTTTGGCGCCACCAACTACCCCGAAAATTACGCAAGCAAGGTCGTAAATACGGCGCATACATGAAATACCCCGTTAAATCTCCTAGGCATGATAACTAGGACATCCCACTTGAAATAAACACGTAAAAATTCATAACCAAAGAAAAGCAACACATCAACCCTGGATGAGTTCAATCCGACACAACCTAAAATAAGTTAGCTAGAAAGAATATTAAAAGACATTAATTAAATGAAAGTAATAAATGCAAGAAAGTAAATGAAAGCAATAAATCTAGGATAAAAAGCTTAAGAACAATAATAGAACTTACATTAATGGAGAAGAAGAAGGAATAGTAAACTTACAAATCCAAAATGGGAAGGAAAATCTAGGAGAGAGAATCTCTCAAAAACCTAATCTAAACTATCTAAAATGAAAAATATCTCTCAAATAAAACCCGACAACATTCTATTAATACTCCCAAACAAACCCCTAACAAAAAAAGTAAAAAAAAAAATCCAAAATAAGTCATTTTTCGTCCAAACTTGATGGGACCGATCAACCTCATGTTTGGACCAGTCGACCGCATGTTGGAAATTTTCGTTAGGCTGCTCACAACCCACTTTTCTCTTCGATTCAATTTCGACGCGTCGCACGGAAACGGCTATAACTCCCTCATATGGAATTGAAATAATGCGTGGTCGGAACCGACAGGAAGAGAATTCAATTCTATACATGATTCTATTTTGAAACCCTCCAAATTATGAAGTATGAAATTACCAAAATTCCATTTAAGTAGAAGAAAACATCAAAATCTTTCGAAAACGGCCATAACATCCACATACAGAGTCAGAATGACGCACGATCAATGGCCACGAAAAGATAATTTAATGAAATAGATGTTGGAAACTTTATTTCATAAAAATTAGTTTGAATAGACCAAATTTCCCTTGAAGGTTCCTTTTGAGACGAAATAATCCCGAAACGCATCCAACTTCAGACTAGGCATCCATAATACCTACAAAACCTCAAATATACCTCATAAAACATATAAACATATGAAACAAAGATTATTCAACATATGAGATTAAATATAGGAATTAATGTACACGAGAATGCTAGAATGTGCAAGAATAAAGGGTACTAAATGCAATATTCACGACTTTTCACACCCCCTAACTTACACATTGCTAGTCCCCAGCAATAAAGATGAATGAAAAAGATAAAAAGAGGTAGACCAACTAGAATATATATATATATATATATATATATATATATATATATATATATATATATATATATAAATCATAAAGAGCTACTTTCGTAGGGAACACGATTGCATTTAGCATATGCAATAAATCGTTAAACCCTTAGGTTACCCCAGTGAACGAGTTTCGTCTCGTGAGGATTTTCAGGGATGAAACCCACACACATCATATAGTTTCCTCAAAATAATGCCCAATCACATGTAAATATACATTAACAACACTATTATATATATATATATATATATATATATATATATATATATATATATATATATATATATTTGTGTGTGTGTGTGTGTGCGCGTGCGCGCAACAAGAATGGTCTGAAACAAACAAAAAGTCCATTTTCTATTTTTTAATTTTAAAGATCAAAACTTTAAACTGATTAAAACCAACAAAACTTATTCACCATGTTAAACCGTTTGTTGTGAAAAATCGATTTACTCAATTTTATCTTTTTAACCTAAAATATGCATCCATGTGATAAGTAGTTAAAATAAATAAATCCAACACAACATGCTGATGTACGAGGAAAACCACAAAGGCAAAAACATTAGAAGGCCCAGCCAAACGGATCACTGTGATAAGATTTTACAAAGTCTAGACAATAGATATGCCCAATTACTCGTCTCCCTCACAAGCCTTGATGATCTTCTATCTTCAACCTATCCGCTATAGTGCAACATAGGAGTCCACCCATGCAAACTTTCATAACACATGAATCCACCCACGCCCCAGTTTCCACCAATAAGGCTTATTAACCATCTAAGGAATTGGAACATAAAACACCTCTTCTTCACCGCAACACATAAAATCAAGTACAAAATTCACCACATGAAACACATTCTTAACTCAAAATGATGAGAAACAAACTTTGGTGCCCAATATGAAAGATATCAAAGAAAATAAATATTAAAACTTGTATCTTGAAACATAATAGGTGAAACTAAGGTTTTGAAACTTAGGTAAACACGTGTAGAATTTATTTTCGCTAAAATTTCTTGACAAATTTGAGTCCCGCATGCCTTAAATGGAAGGCGTGTTGGACTCAACTCAAGAAGCTCTTTTCATTCTAACAAAACTCCAGTTCTTTCGAATGAAGAAGCTTTCTCATTCAAACGAGCTTATTTTTGCTAGAAATAACATTCTCATTTGATGTTCGTTAGATGTCTGTTCCAATGAGTCTCCAAGTTCGTTATAACGAGATTAAAACTTCATTCGAATGAGAATATATTTTCATTCCAATGAGATATAAAACTCTTTCCAGTGAACTTAAAAACAAAAAATAATTTACTTCAATAATTATTTTAAAAAACAGTTCCAAATAATTTTGTTTAAAAACAAACTCCCAAAATATGTAAGGTTCATATTCTAAATGCATGTATACCTGCAAGATCCTCGGTAAATGTGAAGATAAACTTAGCACTAAACATGGCACGATGTATATCCACTTTGAAACTTTATCGCTACATCTTCATCAAACTTGTCATAGGCAAAAATGCAAGGTCATATAGATAGTTAGTATATTAGGTTAAGCCCACAAAAGATCCAATTTTAACCAAAATTTATCTTGTTAAGAATTGGGTGTGCATGAAGGATTATGTCCATCACAAAATATTCAAAATCAAACTAAGCTAAGTAGAAGAAGAATTGAGGAAAAATTCCTTTCGACAAAACATATATTTCGGCATTTTTAAAGATTCTGACAGACTTGATGACTTATAGACTACTTAGAGATCCACAAAGTATAATGGAAAGGTCTTCAAATCTTCAACAGATATGGCACAGTTCAGTACCATCCATAGAAAGCTTCTTTTCCCTCGGTATCCACCAATCAGTCTCAGGATGCAAAAAATTTTCTTTTTCAACTGTAGAGTCGTAAATCCACAAAATTCATCCATATATAAAAGGGTTTGATGCTATATATGTATATTGGGTTTGATAAAACTCAATAAATCATATTAAGGGATGCATGATTTGGAAAATAAAAGTACTTCGATGAAACAAAAGGAAGAAAACTTTTGATACAAGTATAGCAGTTGATTTTCGCCAAAAGAATTATGTAAAATAGTACAAAAGAATGCTTTTTATAATAAAATAGAATTTCGAGGTGGCGAACTCGTTCTAAAAAAATTGGAACTTTGTTAAAATGAAAACAGGGTTCCCTTCTAAAGAGCTCCAATATCGTACGAACGACATACCTAGGTCGTTCCAATGACCTTCCAACGAGTCTAGTTTGAAAAACTAAGAGTTCTTATTAGAAGCTCGTTAGAGGTCTGTTCTAACAACTAAAGCATTTCGTTCTAACGAAGTTAACCCTCATTTGAATGAGAACCAAGTCTCGTTCGAACGAGATGACAATCTCATTCTAACGAAATTAAAAGATAAAAAAGTACATATTTTTTAAAATCCTTTTATGGAAAAATTCCCTGAGTATAAAAATCATCCAAGAATATAATCAACTGAGAAATAATTAAAACCTCAAATTCTTATACCTCTATTAAGTTTTAATGACTATTCCAACGTCTTGACATTCACAAATGATTCTCGATTAATAACATGTCTTCAAACGATCGTGGAACAATATGCGAATGTAGTGTTTGGTTTGTAACGGGATATGCCAAATATAACTAAGATATGAGAAATTATAAAATCTTAATCCAATAAATCTCTCCCTTTGTCCATTCCGGTACAAAACAAAACTTAAAATCCAAATTACAATCAAACCCCCAAGACAATGTTTTACTAATGTCCTCCTAAATCCAAAATGGAATGACATTCGAGACTTTATCTTCAACTGAAATTCTTCATCTTGTGTAGTCCATGATATTATCATTAAATGAGAAGAAACCTATGCACATAAAACAAAAAATACCATGACACGTACGAGTTTAAAAAAAATAAAACTCCCCCTCAATTTATTCTCCCCCCCTTTTTACCATAATAGACAAAGGATAAGAAAGTAAGCATGAACATTAAGCATCACATGAATCCAAAAGAAATAAAATCACAAAGATAATCAATCGAGTATATGCAATGAATTTTTGAAAGGCATACCAACTATTTTTGAAAATTTTCAAGTAGAAACGTATATGTATAAAAGTACATATAAGTAAAAAATACATAGCACCTTGAAGTAGCACAAAAATATCTGAATCATGAAAGGGAAATGTAATCGTGGGAACATTTTCCACGGGTAAATTAACATAATCACTCATAATATAGGTGTAGGAAGTTAATGAGGTACTTTTAAATAAAGAACTCAATTTCAACCTTACGTGTAGAAATATGGAACAAAATGAAATACGCTCAACTTATGCAACATGGAATAAATTTAATGCTTATCAAATCAATAACGCCAAATTATGTAATTCTTTCATGAGAGTCCATTGTGCAAACTTATTAATCTTCTACTTTATAACACTCTCAAAACCTCACATATGTAAGAATTCACTCTCAAATTTTGAAGATATCATAATATTCACATGTAGCGAAGCATCAATGAATAAAAATGGCCATGGAACTTCTGTTTTTGTGTGTCATTAATCTTTTAGGCTCTTTTTGCAAATGGTGGATTTTAACGCAAATAATTTTTTTTCCCTTTCGTAGCCCCTTTCCATTGCTTAACATATAATAATTTTTTTGAGAAATGAAATCTGGGCAATTGTTCTTACAAGCACAACTTATCTCTGGTATATTTGGTTCATTATCAAATACTATTGAGATGAGAACACTGTATTCAACACATGATAAGAAAGTACAATGTTCAAAAAGTCCATGCACGTGTGCATAAAGGTGATAAAGAGTCTAGCATGAAGAAAGTAATCATCAATGAACAATGAAATGCTATCCACACATTATTAAGCACACTAAAGAAACAAAGTCATGTCTCAAAATATCATAAGAAAGTCACATAAATGGATGGAATGTAAGGTTGATACGAACATGTTAAATTCACATCCATATATGGTGAAAAAAATGAAAATACAAAAATCATTTGTGGCTTTTTCAAAAAATCTCTTAAGAAATGATTTTTTTTTTTTAATTTTCAAACTTTTTTTAAAAAAATAAAAATATTTTGGGATATTTTAAGATATATAAAAAGGCATACACAAGCACAAACATAAGAACACATAAAAATACGGGCTAGTAATAGGGATATATGATATGAACATGATAATCATCCTACACTCTGTAAAAAATTCGAGCTCAATGAACGAAGCAAATGCCCAAAGGCTTCCTGAGATTCTCGAATCTTAGAGCATCTAAAGGTTTCATGAAAATATTGACTAATTGACGTTCGGTTCTCACAAAGCTCAAGGACACGACCTTGTCCTCAATGAGGTCACAAATAAAATGCTCACGTATCCTAATATTTTTCGTGCGAGAATGTTGGACTAGATTATGAGATATATGCATTGTACTCATAGTATCACATGAAATAGTCAATGTGCCTTGAGAAATCCCATAATCTTGCAACATTTTCTTTATCCATAAGAGTTGTGTTCAACAACTCCCAACGACTATATATTTGGCCTCTACCGTGGATAAAGAAATGGAGTTTTGCTTCTTACTCAACCAAGAGACAAGAGCACTCCCGAAGTTAAAAAAAACCACCTAAGGT
Source organism: Sambucus nigra (assembly GCA_949130495.1). NCBI lineage: Eukaryota > Viridiplantae > Streptophyta > Magnoliopsida > Dipsacales > Adoxaceae > Sambucus > Sambucus nigra. The sequence continues at coordinate 327,247,714 of OX422217.1, read as the reverse complement.
GTTTCTACAACCATTAACATCCCCAATATAATATACATCCGAATAGGTAAATAAATGGTCATCAATATCAAAGTAATACCAAATACATTGGAAAAGAATTACACTCACGTATTTGCTGATACATTCTCTTTCGGGGATGCTTGATAACGCACACAAACGCCAACGTTAAAGGAAACGACGGGATGGATAGTGGTCAAGTAGAGAAGACTACTTATCATACTCCTGCTTTATGTCCTTTCCTAAAGTGTGTTTACTAATATTAGTCGATGTACTTATAGGGGTGCGTGAGTGCTTAGCGAAGTCTGAACCAAGCTTCTTCATTAAGTCCTTAGCATATTTAAATTGAGATATGAATATCCTATCCTCAAGTTGACGCACCTGGAGACCTAAGAAGAATGCATTAGAGAATTAGACTAAAACCATGCTTTATGTAATAATTTTAGTTATGGATTTATTATTATAATAAAATAAATTATTCCCATTTTAATGAGAATCGTGTACGTACATAATGTTTGCAGTATTTTATATATTGCTGATGTCTTTTATTCTACCCAGTAGGTGTTCTGGTGTGTAGAGTATGACTTACACATAGAGGATCAGATCACCAGTTCTTATAGAATATAAGTTTTATCATTCACAGTCTTAAATGGAATTGGACACACCATCAGTAGGGCTATAGGACAACATTTTAGTAAGTCTATCTTGATTACATGAAACTGTATAGTTTCAACTTATTGTGGTAGTACACTTTGTATGTATTGAACGGGACCAATTTGAGGTCATCGTTTTTATACTGATTTTATAAGACAATGTACATCTCGTGATTATTAGATTTAATCAAGGTTGTTAATCCAGATATGATTGATGGACAAAAGAACTAATTATTTATTACTTTGACTTATCGGGTGAGATTCATTATTGGATCAATAATCTTGATAAATTAGGTAATGGTGATTAATGTACGCTGAAATTTTTTTATGGATGGAATCTATATCTCGGTATAGAGACTGATGATAGCCCATTGAGATACTTATAAGTTTTGTATGTGTCAAACCCTGCAGGTGGATTATGTTAATCCAACACTATAAATAACTTAACCTAGATCGCTCAAGGACTTAAAGAAGTTAATCAAATAAATTATTAGTAATTTATTCTATTAACGCGTATCTGTAACCTTAATGTGGGGATAATTAAGTAATTAATAATGAGGAGCTCGAAATATAATTTTGATTTATGGACTGGAGTTTCAATTATAATTATTTAGTTGTATTAATTATAATTGTGAAAGCGGTGTGACATCGATTTGAACAAATTCGTAAATTCAAATTAAACCCTTATTTAATCAATTGTCAACTTTAAACCAAATTAATTAAACCTAATTTTAATTAACCCTAAACAAACATCAAGGTGCGGTGGATCATGCCAACATAAATAATTATGAATTGCTGATTCACCGATTTTAGGAAAAAAACCCAAAAGGGAAAACCTTTTAACCCACAAGAACACGCAGCTCTGAATCAACAATGAATCAACCTCTGAAGATCCATAAAGACATGCAGTCCAATCATCTAGGAAAACCCACAAGTACTCCCAATGACACGCAGTCAACGTTAGCCCAATACCTCCCTCAAGTGGCATCTAAATCAGCAGTAGGTTATCCTCCATACAAGAGAAACTCCAGAAAAGACATATCTTGGGTTCCAAAATAATTCACTAAAGCATTTGGGATTTTTGTGACTTGAAAAACAAAAGGATTGAACTCTAAATTGAAGAAGACAAAGTGTTCCGCTATTTTGCAATTTATGTAGAATGAAAATCGTCAGGTCTTCTTAACGAAAATGGACTCGTTAACACGCTTTATATAAAAAAAACTTGAGTCGGCAAATCGCACAAACGAAGTGTCAAAGTCGCTCGAACGAAATCAGATGTCGCTTGAACGACATCGCGCGAGATGCCAATGTTGCTTGAATGACGTCGCACAAGATGTCATTGTCGCTTGAACGACAAGCATACGTCGCACGAACGACGGAGCGAAAAAAGTACTTTTTTTGTTTTTTATTTCAAAAATTCGCCTCAACACTTAGAAAAATATTTTGACGAAAAACTACCCCTCAACACTTAGAAAATATTTTTGAAAAATATCTCAACACTTTTAATTGAACCGTTAAGGGACTAAAATACAACCTTACCAAAATTAATCTCATATAGGCTTGAATGCTTAAGAAATTTTGATATTCAGATCCATCTTCATGTATCTTCAAAATTGAACTTTTTTTTCGATGATTTGTAGTAGTATACCACATACATAATGTAAAACATGACTTATAAAATATGTCCTTACAAATATTCCCCCATGTCTATGATGGTACAAAATAAAAAGATCCGAATTATCAAATCAAAATGCCTATACAAATCTAATACCCTTCCATAATCCCAAATCTGAAAAGTTACTAGAAATGCAAGATAAAAACTTTTCTTTAAAAAATCTTCAAATCTTCAAGCTTTTCTCATTAGGGTGTGCAACATGTGATCATCAATCTTTGTACCTACACACATGAGACAAAGAAAATAACTTCGTGACATATCGAGTTTGAAATGAGATAAACATAAATAAAAAATAATCTCGAATCTCCCCTATAATGTAAAACTCCCCCCATAATTCGTTCTCCCCCTTTTTGTTTATCCGAAATAGACAAGGAAAAGAAACAAAAAGAAACAAACATGGAATTGTCACGATTGAGAAAAGCAAACAACTACGATAATCCAAGATATATTCAAAAGCATTCCACAAACTATTATTTATTTTTCAATTTTTCACCCCAAAAAAATGCAAAAATAATTTGACAAAATTCACACACCATGAATATTCACTAAGATAACCAAATCATGGAGACGGAATGAATGGGTGTGAACAAATTTTATAAAAAAATCAATGCAATCAAACATAACATATGTGCATGATGAATATGGATACTCCTAACGAGTGGTCTTAAAAGCGTCCTTAGGTGTCAAAAATGTGAATTCAATCTAATCGACACATCAAAGTCTAAAATAATTTCCACACCAATAATGTCTAAAACTATGTCATGATTTTTCAAGACTTTGCCAGGATGTGAAAAACCTTTTTTTTACATATTTCCAACTAAACCCCCTCATAAATAATAATGCATTTATTTTTCTCTGAGGTGATTTATTTTTCTCTCCTTAGAGAAATCCTATTGGTCCCAATTTTTTGGCATATGCTTATGTTTATTGCCTTAATTTTTTCCTTGGGCTCTTTTAAACAGTTACTTTCACGATGAGTTAATTTTATACTCTCGTAACCCTTTCTCGTGAACACTCATCATTTTTTGCAATTTAATCCCTCACAGTAAATGGTTCTTACATGCACTACTTTCATTATCAAGTTTTATCGCATTTGGTTCGTTTTAAAGAAATGATTTAGATGGAGACACTTCGACCAACATGTGATTTGAAAGGTACAATAATCAAACAAATCCGTGAAAGTGTGCATTAAAGAAAACTAAGAGTCAAACATGTAGTTAGTAATCTCAAATTACATCTTAATGATTCCAAACATTATAAAGAACAAAAATAAAATAATGACACATATCAAAACACTATCAAATAGTCACATGGATATGGAATGAAACTGTGACTTGGTCAGCCTAAATGCCCATTAATATATGGTGTAAACAAAATACAAAACTCTTTTAATCTTTTTCCAAAATTTTTATCAAAACAAAATCTTTTTGGACTTTTCAATATTTTCTCAAAAAATAGAAAATCTTTTTATATTTTTCCAAAACTTTTCAAAAACAAAAATAATTTTGGTTTTTCAAAAAAATATATCAAAAATGGAAAATATAAATACAAAAATGGTACACACTAGCAATAGGCATAAAATATAATCATAAAAATCATCCTATGATATCAAACAAGTCTAAACCTCAACTGTTAGGTGCGGTGGAATTTTGCAAAGGTGGTGACATCATATGGAAAACCTCCTTCAATTCATGCGATGTCTTGACTAAAAACTTTACCTGTTCCCTAATATGTGAAAAATCTCTCATGTAATCATCCAGAGCATCCAAAGTATCGTGTGTGGGTGCATGTGTCGTAAAAACATGTATAGTTGTAAAAGGTCACACATTGCCCAACATAAAGCAAAACTCCCCAAGGTGTTCTCTCTTTTTACAATGGCTACAAACATACATGGGACAAGGAACACCTCTATAAAAATAATCTAGGGCTCACACTCCTATCAGGTATGGGATGCCTAGGTGGGTTAGGTTAAGAGCCATATGGATCAATCACAGACTCGAGAATCGAATCGGGTGTAGCTTGGGAAGTGGATGCACTGTCATGACCTATTCCTAGTCTCTCAACATTACCCAAAGCGGGATCGAGGAACATCTTTCCTACCTTCGTAGATGTATCCTCTAAAGTGACATTTACATCTCGGGTGTAACACCCGCCTAATTAAATACCGGGTGGCCAGTCCCATACCAAATTAAAACAGAATATACAGTTGGATCATTCTTAGCATCACTGTCGAAAACATTTACAACTCACCCAATACTCAATTAAGCTGGTGTTAAAAACTTTTCAAATTTTAATTTAACAAAATCCATTTTCAGTTTAAGAATAACACAACACATTTTATTTTACAACACTGATAACCAATTAGATAACACTAAATAATTTGAATGCAATTGGAATAAACATTCCCAAATAATATTAATCCATTACAGTAATCCCAACAATATCAAATGTATTAAAATGACACGAATACCATAGTATTTGACCCCGATAGAAGAAGATAACTGAATCCTTTGGGCGACATGCCCTACTTAGAGAATACTATGAATCAAATGAAGATAAGCGTCTAAAAAAAACTCGATAAATCCATAGCTCGTCAATATCAACTAAGGATGGCGTCCCTGTTGATGGACACCTGATATAGAAGATACAATAGAAAAGAAAATATGCAAGGAAACGGGTCAGAGCCCGATTGTGAAAATGATTTTTAAAACAGCAAGTATTTAACAAGTGCAATAAAGCATTTATTATGTACATGTTAGATCCAAATCTCACTTGCCATTCTCACCTCTCAACTAGAGTGCACACTTAACGTTTCCTATTAACCTCCTAGTTAATGGTTCCTCTTTTTTAGTCTCCATATTATAATTCCATCCCAATATCATAATCCCCATATGTCCCATACCATACATCACATTATTATTCATTTACATTTCTCCTTTATATGATTAGTTTCTCATTAATATGAATTAAGCTTTTCAATTCTTTAAGAATAAACATTCATTAACTTAATTCCATTATCTTTCTCTATTCACCATTATCTACAATTATCACCGTAGATAGATTTAGCCATAATAAATATCCATTTGTTCATTTCATCCATTATATATATATTCATATATAATACGACACCCCGAGTCATAGCTGCGGTGCAATGCATTACTCCGCTATCATGTCCCAATATCCCTGGTCGCCCAATAAGAGACAAAAGGTTCGGTAAGAATTTCTCGAACCACAAACAACAACACAATCATTGGAGGCGAACATAGTTCTCATACCCATGGGTCACGCACATACCTACGTACCCATAGTCAGCGGACTTATCAACTCCCCGATAAGTCTTTCATAGACCTATGTTCTCGAGCGACAAATCAAAGATCCCATGGATTCATCAGGATATGACTGCCCTCACGCACAAACCTCCCACCGATAGCAAGTAAGCTAGGTATGTCATACACATAATCATTAATCAATCAAATAGGTATTATCATACCTATAGTATACTAACAACAAGGTACTCACATTAACCTTAGATTATTCCCTTACGTAGCATTATATCTATTTAAATCCCACGTATTAAAATGTCATATCTTTACTTCATAATTTAATTATCCTCGCATCCTATAACATCTCTCCACTCCCGACGTCGTTAAGGTTCATGCGCGGAGCGTCTCACAAAGCAAAATCCAAACAAGGAACCCCTCCAATACACTACTACTTAACTTTGTCGATCGAGGAGGTTCGTCAACTTCAAATATGCGATCGGAATAACCTCATCCCCTCTTTCAACCAAATGTGTTCTAAACTCCCATCTCTATCCAGGAGCCATACCACTACGCTCTTGTACTACACTCAGCCCTTGCGAAATCAATAATGAGCTTAAACTCAGTCCTTGATGTTTAAATTGTAACCCTAAGGCTACCCAGGTATTATATTGAATCTCCCCTACTTGAACTATCCTTAATCCTCATACAAACAGATTAGAATCCAACACATGAATCTAGCAACCGAAATCTCTTTAACTTTAATTATCATAATTCTAATCAATTAAATCCCAATCAAATTAATTCAAATCTTAACTAGGGCTTACTGATCTTCTCTAAGTCCCATAATATCCAATTAATAATCACCGAAGATCTACAAAAGTTTTGAGATAAGAACCAACATTAAAAAGAAACAACATCATGAATTCTCATATTTTCAATACTCAGAAAAATCATATCCAAAAATTATTTGAATCATCAATATGACTTCAGATTTGGATTCTACACGAAAAATTAATTCAGGTATGTGTTTTGAGTTTTTCTTAAATCTCATCCAAATGCACTCAAAAATAAGATCTAAACCTTCCAAATTGGCTCTTCTCATTCCACTCGTTTTTGCCTCTTTTTCCAGAAAATTATCAACATATTATCTTCAAGAACACTAAATTATTTTCAGAATTTCTTCCACAGATTGATGAATATTTATTGGATTATTAACTACCTACAACATGAGTTTAATTCCTATATATTTTTAGATTCCAAAAATCCATTAACAACTATATCCTTTCATCTTCCAAGCATGAAAATCATCTCTTTTTATAACTATCCTAACATGGACAATATACGAACTTAAATTTCAAATATCAAACACTTGCCTTTACTGAAGATCTGACCCTTTGGAGTTGAATAACATAGGTGGTGATAGTGGTGGTGACCTTTGACCTTTGGTTCTCCTCCTTCCCAAGCAAACTTCTTTATCTTTCCAAGCAACCTTCCACTCTCTCTAAGAAGATGACTTTTCAATTTTGTGTAGAAGAGATGAAATGAACCTACATACACTAATCTCCAAATACTTATAATAAGACAAAATCCGAAATCACTATTCACCCCCTTGTAAAAATAACCAAAATGCCCTTTTAGGTTGTCTTTTCATTTTCAAATGATCCGAGACTCAAAATTAACATCCAAATAGACTTTTCTGACTATTTCGAACCTTCCGGACGCAACGACGCAGTCGAAATGACTATAAGGTCGATAGAAAATAAATTTCCTTTTTAATTTAATAAATTAGTCCCGACACGTCCCATACCGCGTCTGACTAAAAATTCAAATTACCGAATTTATATCATACCGTCATATCAATGACATCACATTCATATATTACCTAAATATCTTTAAGTAATATTCAGAATCATCCATTTTAATATCCATAATTCGGATAAAACCCAAATGAATTAATTTATAATAAGATCCAATGAATCCATTAATTTAAAATATAATCCATTTTAAAAGTCATTAAAATTACGGGGTATTTCATACTTCCCCCCTTATAACAGAATTTCGTCCTAAAATTCAGAAAAGTGAACCATACTGATAAGGTCAACTCTGAGTATAAATCTCACATCGCAAGAAATCTAAGTAGTACCGCCCATACAGTACATTAACGAAAATTCCCATCGATGTTACACTAAGTCTCACCATATAGTTCCAACTGAATCAAATTTAAATTATACCCAATCTTCCCTATACCGTCCTCGTGACAAAGTTTGGGAAAAATGATCCTCACTTATTAAACAAATAAATCCTGAAGTCACAACTACTTACTGTTTCACAATTTTGAAAACTACTACAATCCAATCATCCCGGGCGCCCATACACCCTATCGTATAACTTTCATTATAATAGCAAAGGTTATAAACTCATATCCTAAAGACCTATCTTATTTCGACTCCCAATGGTTATTAGTTTCATGCGTGGGGTGTCTCGCAAGCGAAATCCAAACAAGGAACCACCCCGATACACTACTTCCTAAAGTAGTCGGTCATCGAAACTCCTAAGGTCCTTAGTCAATAGTATATAAAAATTTGGTTTATCAAAAAAATTATCAAGTTTATCGATTTAAACAAATTTTTTTTTTATTGATTTCAAATAGAGTCTACTCATCTACTCTTCTCTAGAAGACAAGATGCTGGTTAATAGTAGTACATATGCTCTCGTATACCACAAGTCAATGCATGCCGATAGTCACATCATGCTCGGACATGCCCAAAGTAAGTAATCCTAAGATAAAAATCAAACCCACGTGATAACATGTAAAACATAGGTGTCCCACACCCCTTGGTGAGTCTACGTAAATAACAGTGCTATAGGCTAAGTTTACAAATCCTTTTTGCCCACACAATATTAATTCCTACAAAAATCAATACGCCTCATAATTCCTTAGATAGGAAACATTCCCTCATTTGTGGGTGATGGTTGTTGAATCCCAATATTATAACTTTGCTCCGATGAGTCATGAAAAATTTTACCCAAATTTTCCAGTTCTAGTTAACCACACTCCACTATATGCCCAAGCCTTTGAATATATTTCCTTCGTTAGGTAACACACATAATTCCCGCATTTCAAGAACTTCTACTAATGACTCTCCTCAATTTTTCCATAATAGGGGTGACCTCGATTATGGTCATCATACTCGAACATACTTCATAACCTCCTAAGTACGATCTCCGCTATCCATCCAATGGCCCTCATCTTCCATACTTCTTGTACGAACTCTTCCGAACGTAAATAAGATTCACTAATATATAAGGAATCTTAATAAAGAAATCAACAATCCTAAACATAGGGCTCTACATCAAAGAACGCTAAGCTGAAAAGACAGTAAGCCGTACAAACCCTAAAGGACACTAGAACCTGATGCTCTAATACCACCTGTAACACCCCGCCTAATTAAATACCGGGTGGCCAGTCCCATACCAAATTAAAACAGAATATACAGTTGGCTCATTCTTAGCATCAGTGTCGAAAACATTTACAACTCACCCAATACTCAATTAAGCTGGTGTTAAAAACTTTTCAAATTTTAATTTAACAAAATCCATTTTCAGTTTAAGAATAACACAACACATTTTATTCTACAACACTAATAACCAATTAGATAACACAAAATAACTTGAATGCAATTGGAATAAACATTCCCAAATAATATTAATCTATTACAATAATCCCAATAATATCAAATGTATTAAAATGACACGAATACCATAGTATTTGACCCCGATAGAAGAAGATAACTGAATCCTTTGGGCGACATGCCCTACTAAGCGAATACTGTGAATCAAATGAATATAAGCGTCTAAGCAAAACTCCATACATCCATAACTCGTCAATATCAACTAAGGATGGCGTCCCTATTGCTGGACACCTGATATAGAAAATACAATAGAAAAGAAAATATGCAAGGAAACGGGTCAGAGCCTGATTGTGAAAATGATTTTTAAAACAGCAAGTATTTAACAAGTGCAATAAAGCATTTATTATGTACATGTTAGATCCAACTCTCACTTGCTATTCTCACCTCTCAACTAGAGTGCACACTTAACGTTTCCTATGAACCTTCTAGTTAATGGTTCCTCTTTTTTAGTCTCCATATTATAATTCCATCCCAATATCATAATCCCCATATGTCCCATACCATACGTCACATTATTATTCATTTACATTTCTCCTTTATATGATTAGTTTCTCATTAACATGAATCATTTCTCATTAATATGAATTAAGCTTTTCAATTCTTTAAGAATAAACATTCATTAACATAATTCCATTATCTTTCTCTATTCACCGTTATCTACAATTATCACCGTAGATAGATTTAACCATAATAAATATCCATTCGTTCATTTCATCCATTATATATATATTCATATATAATACGACACCCCGAGTCATAGCTGCGGTGCAATGCATTACTCTGCTATCATGTCTTAATATCCCTGGTCGCCCAATAAGAGACAAAAGGTTCGGTAAGGATTTCTCGAACCACAAACAACAACACAATCATTGGAGGCGAACATAATTCTCATACCCATGGGTCACACACATACCTACGTACCCATAGTTAGCGGACTTATCAACTCCCCGATAAGTCTTTCATAGACCTATGTTCTCGAGCGACAAATCAATGATCCCATGGATTCATCAGGATATGACTGCCCTCACGCACAAACCTCCCACCGATAGCAAGTAAGCGAGGTATGTCATACACATAATCATTACTCAATCAAATAGGTATTATCATACCTATAGTATACTAACAACAAGGTACTCACATTAACCTTAAATTATTCCCTTACGTAGCATTATATGTCTTTAAATCCCACGTATTAAAATGTCATATCTTTACTTCATAATTTAATTATCCTCGCATCCTATAACATCTCTCCACTCCCGACGTCGTTAAGGTTCATGCGCGGAGCGTCTCGCAAAGCGAAATCAAAACAAGGAACCCCACTAATACACTACTACTTAACTTTGTCGATCGAGGAGGTTCGTCAACTTCAAATATGCAATCGAAATAACCTCATCCCCTCTTTTAACCAAATGTGTTCTAAACTCCCATCTCTATCCAGGAGCCATACCACTACGCTCTTGTACTACACTCAGCCCTTGCGAAATCAATAATGAGCTTAAACTCAGTCCTTGATGTTTAAATTGTAACCCTAAGTCTACCCAGGTGTTATATTAAATCTCCCCTACTTGAACTATCCTTAATCCTCATACAAACATATTAGAATCCAACACATGAATCTAGCAACCGAAATCTCTTTAACTTTAATTATCATAATTCTAATCAATTAAATCCCAATCAAATTAATTCAAATCTTAACTAGGGCTTACTGATCTTCTCTAAGTCCCATAATATCCAATTAATAATCACCAAAGATCTACAAAAGTTTTGGGATAAGAACCAACATTTAAAAGAAACAACATCATGAATTCTCATATTTTCAATACTCAGAAATATCAGATCCAAAAATTATTCGAATCATCAATACGACTTCAGATTTGGATTCTACACGAAAAATTAATTCAGGTATGTGTTTTGAGTTTTTCTTAAATCTCATCCAAATGCACTCAAAAATAAGATCTAAACCTTCCAAATTGCCTCTTCTCATTCCACTCGTTTTTGCCTCTTTTTCTAGAAAATTATCAACATATTATCTTCAAGAACACTAAATTATTTTCAGAATTTCTTCCACAGATTGATGAATATTTATTGGATTATTAACTACCTACAACATGAGTTTAATTCCTATATATTTTTAGATTCCAAAAATCCATTAACAACTATATCCTTTCATCTTCCAAGCATGAAAATCATCTCTTTTTATAACTATCCTAACATGGACAATATACGAACTTAAATTGTAAATATCAAACACTTGCCTTTACTGGAGATCTGACCCTTTGGAGTTGAATAACATAGGTGGTGATGGTGGTGGTGACCTTTGACCTTTGGTTCTCCTCCTTCCCAAGCAAACTTCTTTTTCTTTCCAAGCAACCTTCCACTCTCTCTAAGAAGATGACTTTTCAATTTTGTGTAGAAGAGATGAAATGGACTTACATACACTAATCTCCAAATACTTATAATAAGACAAAACCCGAAATCACTATTCACCTCTTGTAAAAATAACCAAAATGCCCTTTTGGGTTGTCTTTTCATTTTCAAATGACCCGAGACTCAAAATTAACATCCAAATAGACTTTTCTGACTATTTTGAACCTCCCGGACGAAACGACGCAGTCGAAATGACTATAAGGTCGATAGAAAATAAATTTCCTTTTTAATTTAATAAATTAGTCCCGACACGTCCCATACCGCGTCTGACTAAAAATTCAAATTACCGAATTTATATCATTCCGTCATATCAATGACATCACATTCATATATTACCTAAATATCTTTAAGTAATATTCAGAATCATCCGTTTTAATATCCATAATTCGGATAAAACCCAAATGAATTAATTTATAATAAGATCCAATTAATCCATTAATTTAAAATATAATCCATTTTAAAAGTCATTAAAATTACGGGGTATTTCATACTTCCCCCCTTATAACAGAATTTCGTCCCGAAATTCAGAAAAATGAACCATACTGATATGGTCAACTCCGAGTATAAATCTCACATCGCAAGAAATCTAAGTAGTACCGCCGATACAGTACATTAACAAAAATTCCCATCGATGTTACACAAAGTCTCACCATATAGTTCCAACTGAATCGAATTTAAATTATACCCAATCTTCCCTATACCGTCCTCGTGACAAAGTTTGGGAAAAATGATCCTCACTTATTAAACAAATAAATCCTGAAGTCACAACTACTTACTGTTTCTCAATTTTGAAAACTACTACAATCCAATCATCCCGGGCGCCCATACACCCTATCGTATAACTTTCATTATAATAGCAAAGGTTATAAACTCATATCCTAAAGACCTATCTTATTTCGACTCCCAACGGTTATTAGTTTCATGCGTGGGGTGTCTCGCAAGCGAAATCCAAACAAGGAACCACCCCGATACACTACTTCCTAAAGTAGTCGGTCATCGAAACTCCTAATGTCTTTAGTCAATAGTATATAAAAATTTGGTTTATCAAAAAAAATATCAAGTTTATCGATTTAAACAAAAAAAAAATCAGTTTTTCTTTTTTATTGATTTCAAATAGAGTCTACTCATCTACTCTTCTCTAGAAGACAAGATGCTGGTTAATAGTAGTACATATGCTCTCGTATACCACAAGTCAATGCATGCCGATAGTCACATCATGCTCGAACATGCCCAAAGTAAGTAATCCCATGATAAAAATCAAACCCACATGATAACATGTAAAACATAGGTGTCCCACACCCCTTGGTGAGTCTACGTAAATAACAGTGCTATAGGCTAAGTTTAGCAATCCTTTTTGCCCACACAATATTAATTGCTACAAAAATCAATACGCCTCATAATTCCTTAGATAGGAAACATTCCCTCATTTGCGGGTGATGGTTGTTGAATCCCAATATTATAACTTTGCTCCGATGAGTCATGAAAAATTTTACCCAAATTTTCCAGTTATAGTTAACCACACTCCACTATATGCCCAAGCCTTTGAATATATTTCCTTCGTTAGGTAACACACATAATTCCCGCATTTCAAGAACTTCTACTAATGACTCTCCTCAATTTTTCCATAATAGGGGTGACCTCGACTATGGTCATCATACTCGAACATACTTCATAACCTCCTAAGTACGATCTCCGCTATCCATCCAATGGCCCTCATCTTCCATACTTCTTGTACGAAGTCGTCCGAACGTAAATAAGATTCACTAATATATATGGAATCTTAATAAAGAAATCAACAATCCTAAACATAGGGCTCTACATCACAGAACGCTAAGATGAAAACACAGTAAGCCGTACAAACCCTAAAGGACACTAGAACCTGATGCTCTGATACCACCTGTAACACCCCACCTAATTAAATACCGGGTGGCTAGTCCCATACCAAATTAAAACAGAATATACAGTTGGCTCATTCTTAGCATCACTGTCAAAAACATTTACAACTCACCCAATACTCAATTAAGCTGGTGTTAAAAACTTTTCAAATTTTAATTTAACAAAATCCATTTTCTGTTTAAGAATAACACAACACATTTTATTCTACAACACTGATAACCAATTAGATAACACAAAATAACTTGAATGCAATTGGAATAAACATTCCCAAATAACATTAATCTATTACAGTAATCCCAACAATATCAAATGTATTAAAATGACACGAATACCATAGTATTTGACCCCGATAGAAGAAGATAATTGAATCCTTTGGGCGACATGCCCTACTAAGAGAATACTGTGAATTAAATGAATATAAGCATCTAAGAAAAACTCCATAAATCCATAGCTCGTCAATATCAACTAAGGATGGCGTCCCTGTTGCTGGACACCTGATATAGAAGATACAATAGACAAGAAAATATGCAAGGAAACGGGTCAGAGCCTGATTGTGAAAATAATTTTTAAAACAGCAAGTATTTAACAAGTGCAATAAAGCATTTATTATGTACATGTTAGATCCAACTCTCACTTTCCATTCTCACCTCTCAACTAGAGTGGACACTTAATGTTTCCTATTAACCTCCTAGTTAATGGTTCCTCTTTTTTAGTCTCCATATTATAATTCCATCCCAATATCGTAATCCCCATATGTCCCATACCATACGTCACATTTTTATTCATTTACATTTCTCCTCTATATGATTAGTTTCTCATTAACATGAATCATTTCTGATTAATATGAATTAAGATTTTCAATTCTTTAAGAATAAACATTCATTAACTTAATTCCATTATCTTTCTCTATTCACCGTTATCTACAATTATCACCGTAGATAGATTTAACCATAATAAATATCCATTCGTTCATTTCATCCATTATATATATATTCATATATAATACGACACCCCGAGTCATAGTTGTGGTGCAATGCATTACTCTGCTATCATATCCCAATATCCCTGGTCGCCGAATAAGAGACAAAAGGTTCGGTAAGGATTTCTCGAACCACAAACAACAACACAATCATTGGAGGCGAACATAGTTCTCATACCCATGGGTCACGCACATACCTACGTACCCATAGTCAGCGGACTTATCAACTCCCCGATAAGTCTTTCATAGACCTATGTTCTCGAGCGACAAATCAAAGATCTTATGGGTTCTTCAGGATATGATTGCCCTCACGCACAAACCTCCCACCGATAGCAAGTAAGCTAGGTATGTCATACACATAATCATTAATCAATCAAATAGGTATTATCATACCTATAGTATACTAACAACAAGGTACTCACATTAACCTTAGATTATTCCCTTACGTAGCATTATATCTCTTTAAATCCCACGTATTAAAATGTCATATCTTTACTTCATAATTTAATTATCCTCGCATCCTATAACATCTCTCCATTCCCGACGTCGTTAAGGTTCATGCGCGGAGCGTCTCGCAAAGCGAAATCAAAACAAGGAACCCCTCTAATGCACTACTACTTAACTTTGTTTATCGAGGAGGTTCGTCAACTTCAAATATGCGATCAGAATAACCTCATCCCCTCTTTCAACCGAATGTGTTCTAAACTCCCATCTCGATCCAGGAGCCATACCACTACGCTCTTGTACTACACTCAGCCCTTTCGAAATCAATAATGAGCTTAAACTCAGTCCTTGATGTTTAAATTGTAACCCTAAGGCTACCCAGGTGTTATATTAAATCTCCCCTACTTGAACTATCCTTAATCCTCATACAAACATATTAGAATCCAACACATGAATCTAGCAACCGAAATCTCTTTAACTTTAATTATCATAATTCTAATCAATTAAATCTCAATCAAATTAATTCAAATCTTAACTAGAGCTTACTGATCTTCTCTAAGTCCCATAATATCCAATTAATAATCACCAAATATCTACAAAAGTTTTGAGATAAGAACCAACATTAAAAAGAAACAACATCATGAATTCTCATATTTTTACTCAGAAAAATCAGATCCAAAAATTATTCGAATCATCAATACGACTTCAGATTTGGATTCTACACGAAAAATTGAGTCAGGTATGTGTTTTGAGTTTTTCTTAAATCTCATCCAAATGCACTCAAAAATAAGATCTAAACCTTCCAAATTGGCTCTTCTCATTCCACTCGTTTTTGCCTCTTTTTCCAGAAAATTATCAACATATTATCTTCAAGAACACTAAATTATTTTTAGAATTTCTTCCACAGATTGATGAATATTTATTGGATTATTAACTACCTACAACATGAGTTTAATTCCTATATATTTTTAGATTCCAAAAATCCATTAACAACTATATCCTTTCATCTTCCAAGCATGAAAATCATCTCTTTTTATAACTATCCTAACATGGACAATATACGAACTTAAATTGCAAATATCAAACACTTGCCTTTACTGAAGATCTGACCCTTTGGAGTTGAATAACATAGGTGGTGATGGTGGTGGTGACCTTTGACCTTTGGTTCTCCTCCTTCCCAAGCAAACTTCTTTTTCTTTCCAAGCAACCTTCCACTCTCTCTAAGAAGATGACTTTTCAATTTTGTGTAGAAGAGATGAAATGAACCTACATACACTAATCTCCAAATACTTATAATTAGACAAAACCCGAAATCACTATTCACCCCCTTGTAAAAATAACCAAAATGCCCTTTTGGATTGTCTTTTCATTTTCAAATGACCCAAGACTCAAAATTAACATCCAAATAGACTTTTCTGACTATTTCGAACCTTCCGGATGCAACGACGCAGTCGAAATGACTATAAGGTCGATAGAAAATAAATTTTCTTTTTAATTTAATAAATTAGTCCCGACACGTCCCATACCGCGTCTGACTAAAAATTCAAATTACCGAATTTATATCATACCGTCATATCAATGACATCACATTCATATATTACCTAAATATCTTTAAATAATATTCAGAATCATCCATTTTAATATCCACAATTCGGATAAAACCCAAATGAATTAATTTAAAATATAACCCATTTTAAAAGTCATTAAAATTACGGGGTATTGCATCGGGCACATTCAAGATCTCTCTCTAATTGCGACACACGGGATATAAGTCCACTCTTCTCCCGATTCACGAGGATCAACTGTTCACTCAAAGAAACCTTCACATGATCCCGAGCTGACTCACTGACGCCTTAATTCCCCTCAAACTCTCAATATCTCTCTCCAAATCCCTAAGAGTTAGGTCTTTGTTCAATTTTTTAGTCTTTGGGATCTTGGCGTACAAATCTCTAAACGCAATCTAGATCTCCCTATCACCCTCACTAGTGCACTCACTCTCACACTCACTAGAAACGCTCAAATAATCCTCGAGGGTATCACGTGCACAAGTATCCTCATTGTCGTGGGACAAAATAGGTGTGCTCACATGACTAGCTAAAAAGGAAGCAAACTTCTCATGTGAAGACTTATGCCCGGAATCTTTCACCTCTTCCTCATTATCTCTAAGAGTGGTTGGCATGGCAATATTTTTTCCCTTTCTCTTTAGCCTAGTGGGACACTCAAATGCTCTATGCCCTCTACCGTAACACTCAAAAAATCTTTCTTCTTCCTCTTTCTCACGGTTATCTTTGGCCTCATCTTTTTTTTTCACAAAAACCCTTTTATTGGAAGAATTTTGCTTTGAAAAATTGAGATTTTTTTGAATTTTTTTGCAACCATGGCCATATCAAAATCAGACTCGTCCTCAGACTCGGACTCACAAAATCTCACTTTCTTTTTCTTTTCACTCTTGGACAGTTACTTTCCCTTCCTAGACTGGGCTCTAAGTGCTATCTCTCTATCCTTAGGCTTGACAGTGTCAAAAAACATTTCAATCTCATATGTCTAGAGGTCTCCTACCCGCTCTTCTAATTTTAAATTGCTCAAATTACCTTAGGAATTAAAAAATATTACTTTATAGATAAAACGTTTAGGCAGCGATCTAAAAATATTTTTAACCACTCGTGCATCCGGAATGTGCTCACCAAGATTGAAACTAGTGTTTATAATATCAGACAAACGTGCATAAAACTCAACAAAACACTCAGTTTCAAGCACGATAATTGTTTCAAATTAAGTGGTTAAATTTTAAAGTTTAGACTCTTTGACCGCGTTCGTGCCTTCATGGGAAAGTTGTTAAACATTCTATGCTTCTTTAGATGTAGTGTGGATTATAATATGTCGAAACTCCTCCGAGTTGACTGCACCAGAAATTTCACTCAACCCACATTAATTAAAAGTGCTCCACCTAAACTCATCTTTAGTCCAGTCCACCAGAGGTTTTATATTAGTGACATTATATGTGATTATAGTGGGAGGAGCCAAGCCTTTTTCACAAACTACCCAAACATGCTCATTAATTTCTTTTAAATGCATTTTCATATGGGCTTTCCAGTAAGAATAATCAGACCCGTCAAAGATTGGCAACTGATTATATAAGTTTTCATTCGAAAACATTTCTATTTTTCAAGAACCGATTTTAAAAAAAAAAACAATATTTCAAAATTTTGTGAAAAATAGGACCACTCGATAAATTAGGGAAACCTGCTCTGATACCAATTACTGAAAGCGGTGTGATATCGATTTGAACAAATTTGAAAATTCCAATTAAACCCTTATTTAATCAATTGTCAACTTTAAATAAAATTAATTAAGCCTAATTTTAATTAAACCTAAACAAACATCAAGGTGAAGTGGATCATGCCAACATAATTAAATATGAATTGCTTACTCACAGATTTAAAAAAAAAGGGAAAAGATTTTATTTCATTTAATAATACTCATAATTATTACAAGCAAAATCTGCAATCAATATCCACAGATACCCACAAGAACACGCAGTTCTGAATCATCAATGAATCAACCTCAGAATATCCACAAAGATACGCAGTCCAATCAGCCAGGAATATCCACGAGTACTCCCTATGACAGTAGTCAACGTCAGCCCAGTACCTTCCTCAAGTGGCACCTACATCAGCAGTAGATTATCCTCCCTACAAGAGAAACTCCAACAAATACGTATCTTGGGTTCTAAAAAAATTCACTAAAGAATTTGGGATTTTTATGAATTGAAAAATAAAAGGATTGAACCCTAAATTGAAGAAGGTAAAGTGTTCTGCTATTTTGCAGTTTATGCAAAATGAAAATTGGCAGGCCTTCTTAACGAAAAAGGACTATTTTAACAGGCTTAATATAAAAAACTTGAGTCGATAAATCGATCAAACGAAGTGTCAAAGTCGCTCGAACGAAACCAGATGCCACTTGAACGACATCGCGCGAGATGCCAACGTCACTTAAACGACATGCATATGTCGCTCGAACGACGGAGGGAAAAAAGTAATTTTTTTTTATTTAAAAAATCCACCTCAACACTTAAAAAAAATTTTGACGAAAAACAACACCTCAACGTTAAAAAAATATTTTTGAAAAATATCCCAACACTTTTAAATGAACCGTTAAGGGATTAAAATACAACCTTACCAAAATTAATTTCGCAGATGCTTGAATGTTGAAGAACTTTTGATATTCAGATCCATCTTCATGTATCTTCAAACTTGAACTTTTTCTTCGACAGTTTGTAACAGTATACAACATACACTAATGTAAAACAGGACTAATAAGATATGTCCTTACAATAACTAAGGGACTGATATTAGGATTCGAGAAGGATTAGGTTTTCTCAGGTCAATTAGGATACACATCTTATCTCTCCTTGTAAGGACACAAGACTTCGATTGAGTCTTAATGTAGTGTTGGCTGAATTTCGAACAAAAACATTTGAGTCATAGGATAGTGTTCAAGTGTACCCATCGAAGCCTATGACGTGTTAGTTGAAGACGCAGCGACCAAGTTTATAAATCTTCATCATATGCCAAGTTTAGTGTGCCTCGTTTCTACGTTAACAACATTGTTCCATTCTCCTAAGGTATGAATGCTGTGACACCCCACCTAATAAAATACCGAGCGATCACTCCTATATCAAATTAAAACAGGAGTCTCATATGGATCATTCTTAGCATCACTGTCGAAAATCCATTTATTTACTAATAACCTATTAGGACAGTGTCAAAATTTTAACTTTACTACTCTCCTTACCAACTGTAAATAAAACATCCACACAGTTTTGCGGAAATAAAACTGAACTGAAATAAAATAACCGAACACTCGGTCGAAATATACAACCATATCAAATGATGTACTAAAAGAATAAATAAATGCAGTTGGACCATTGGCCCGAATGTTTATACAATACCTCCTATCTAGATTACAAGAATGGAAGCCTCTACTGAAAATCCTGCACGCATCCACAGCTGCTGCAGCTGACGTCTGGCTCGAAGGAAGTGCCATACAAGCGTCCATGTGTCTGGACACCTATATATATATATATATAATATAGAAAGGAAGGAAAAGTAGATAAACAGGTCAGAGCCCGAGTTTTGAAAATATTTAGCAAGTGCATAAATGCCTTATTATTTTGAAAAAGGTTTTATCTCATATTTAAGTTTGGTATCGCACTCCCATGAGATACCCCTCACCTCTCTTCCAACAGTGCACTCCTAGCGCATCCCTCTAAACATCCTAGTCAAGCTACCCTGCTAAACTAGTCTATCACTCAACCACTATCAACCCTAGATAGTCCAAGCGATGTACTAAGGGCTAAACTTCACCCCAGTCTCAACGCTATGCCATTTTCGTGCGTGGGGTGTCTCGCAAAGCGAAATCCAAACAAGGAACCCCCCCGATACACTACTACGCGGCACGGTCGATCGTCGAGATCCGCCAGTCCCTCAGTACAGAATATATATATATATATCTATATATATTTACATCATATAATAAATATCAATATAAGAGCACTAAGGATGAAACTTCTCCCTAGTCTCAACACATTGCCATATTCGTGCGTGGGGTGTCTCGCAAAGCGAAATCCAAACAAGGAACCCCCCCGATACACTACTATGCGGCAAGGTCGATCGTCGGGATCCATTAGACCCTCGACACTCAATTTATACATATATATACATTTTACCATATACATCCGGATCCATCTCCCGGAATGAGAATACATTTACAAAGTATTTATCAATACTTATCATTTTTTTTTATCTCAAAACCTTCCATTTCCCTTCTCATATCCAGGAAATGTATTTAAAAGCCAATTCGTTATCATGAATTGCTTTAACAAATCATATACCTTTTTAAAAGCCAATTTTATTATCATAAAAATGCTTTTCCATTTCAAAATATCCCATTTCCCTTTTTATATTCAGGAAATGTATTCAATGCCATTTTCATTATCATAAAAATGCTTTGATCATATCATATGCTTCCACATCCCTTCTTCCATCCGGGAAGTGTTACCGAAGTCAATCCATATAGGCCATTTCCCTTCCTATATCCAGGAAATGTAATTAAAGACAATCCATTATCATGAATTGCTTTAATATAACGAGTTCTAAGACCGCTCGTCCGGGTTTCCCCACTGTGCGCGCCCCTAAATGACTATCATCTTCCAGGTCCTATCATCAAGACAACCTAGGATCCTACATCGCAAGACGTCGGGAAGCGTCCATATGCCCGCGGGATAGTCAAGACCACACCCGAAATCTCCTAACCATCGCAGAAAAAATATAACAAACGCTCATATGGCCTATAGGACTATATCCACCCTACGTTAATTTGTCAGGGGGCTTCACCATGCGCACGCAACTTCCCTTATGATAGCGATTTAGAGAGGTGTGTATCCATATTTTATTAATTATGAAAATCATTTACCTTTCCATTTTGAAAACATTTATCTTTACATTTTCAAAAGTCATTTACCTCATAAAATATATATACTTTATTCACATAGTATATACATATACCATATATTCCTCCTAGAATATATAAAAATGGCCATATTTGCCAAACCATCTATCGATGACCAATAATCCCAAAGATTCTCTCAAAGAATCATAATCATGCATTCATATATGCATAATACTAAACCCAAAGTATATTCTTACTTAAATAAGTAATATATACAAAAATCCCATCTACGAATTCATTTGGATATCTCCAATTATACTAATTCACTCTAAGTGAATATACACATATATATATATTCCCAATTCCTCAAGTCCTTTAGGACATAACCCTCTATAATACTCTAATTTAGAGGGCCCTTAAAGTTTAGACTTAAAAAGGAGAAATAATCTTAATCTCCAAAATCTTGGGCTGAAAACAGGGCACCGGTCGACCGGTCCTAGACCCCCGGTCGACCGCGGGTTACAAATAAGCCTACCAAATAAAGCAGTAGGCCTTTTCTCCTTGACGCGGTCGACCAGCCATAGGGGCGTGATCGACCGGTCACACCAGGTCTCCAAAAACTAAATTCCTCAAATCCACTATCCAACAACCCAAATTCATTATCGGGGTTTCTAAACTACCCCAAAAATTATCCCGATCATCTACGCAATTAATTCTAGCCGTAATTTTTCCAAATCCCCATTGGATTTTCGAGTTCATGATTTCAACCCGGAGCTTCCATCTTGTTAAAATCATATCAAATCGTAGAAAAATCAGAAAAATATGCAGTCAGTGCCCACGTGACTGTATCGAAAAGATATACAACTTCCGTGTTTTGGCCGAAAGCTAAATCAATTCTTTTCCTGGCCAAAAAGGCCCCCTAAAGTGACAGGTTACTATTTATCATCTTCTCCGAGACGATTTCGGCCATTAAAGCTTCTCCCAAGCTTTTGTCGCCTCACCCAACGTCCTACAACCTCAACCAACTACAAATACACATATATTAAGGGTTCTAAACATCCTAGAACCCGAAATCACCAATTAATTTCAGTTAAACCCTAAGTTTCTCCAATTTACCATTTTTAGGGATTTATTCGTTTTAACTCCCAAAAACCCGTTTTATCCACGAAATCCCAACCCGAAATCTTTAGGGTTTGATTATACCAAACTATGGTATGAGATATTTATATAAAAAGGGAAATAGGGCAAGTAATCACTTGCCTCGTGGATAAAATACGACGTCCTCGAACCGAATCCCGCGGAGGCTGGCCGGAATCTCCCTCTTTTTTCCTCTTTTCTTCCCTCTCTCTCTCTTCCCTCTCTTCTTTCTTCTTTCCGTTCTCTTTTCTCCCCCTCTCCCTCCTTTTATAAGGAGAAAAGGGTTAAATCCCTTAATATCCCCAAAACGACTCGTTTACCCAATTACGAGTTACTTTTACCTCTAAAATTACCCGAAACTCACTTTCGACAATCGGACACTCTTTTCCGACTATCTCGGACATTCCGAGACTCACGACGTAGTCAAAATTCCCATCCGAGGTACTTGACCGCAAATCACTGTTCCAACCCAATATAAATAAATGTGAGTTTTCCAATTAAAAATCTTACCTCGTGTCGCTTTACTCAACGACGACATATAATTAAAATATTTCGACCTATATAGTCCCAAAAATAATCACAACATCCTTCGAAAATCATTTAATCCTCGAATATCCCAAAAATTACTATTTTAGAAAATTCTCCATATTGCCAATTTATATTTATTTATGGAATTTAATCGTCTCCAAAAGGGCGGGTTGTTACAAATGCATTTTATATATATATATATAGGACCTTGGAAATTTATTGGGTGTAATTTATTTTTTTAAAAATAATTTTAATCGACTTTGTTTTACTCAGAAAATATTTTTTAGAACTATTCCAAAAACGTTTTAGACTTAAAATGAATAGGGTATTTTCTGACACGTCATCGAAACACACTCGAATCTCGTTCGAACTAGATTTTCATGTCGTTCGAATGAACTGGCATCTCGTTCGAACGAGATTGCCAGGTCGTTCGAACAAGAATTCTAATGAAATACCTTTTTCACATCTGGAACATCATTAGTAAAGTTTTTCCAACGAGAATGTTGTTCGTATGAAAAGTCATTTGAACAAGATTTGGCAGGAACAGGTATTTTGGCAGTTTTTGACAGTTTTCCCACTTTTCCCACTTCTTTTCCTCACTATATTTTGCCATATTGAATAAGTGAGGGAACAAACATTTTGGAACCAACTTTTTCACATTCCTCCATCTCCTAGAGAGAGTTTTAGAGAGTTTCAATTCTAAATGAAAAAGTTCAAGTTTGAGTGTTTGGTTTTTAAGAAAAATCCATAAACACTTGTGTTTACACCCATTTGTTTAATTTATCCAAGTTCCTTAATATATATACTTTACTTGGAGTTTTGGCACCGGTTTTATCTCTACCGTTTGAAGAGTGTTTGGGTTTACTTCAACATCCCACAAAGAAGTTCATTTTCTTTGTTATACCAACTTGGAG
This sequence comes from Sambucus nigra, assembly GCA_949130495.1. Taxonomy (NCBI): domain Eukaryota; kingdom Viridiplantae; phylum Streptophyta; class Magnoliopsida; order Dipsacales; family Adoxaceae; genus Sambucus; species Sambucus nigra. Next base: position 327,223,659 of record OX422217.1, on the reverse strand, counting down.
AAAGGCTAATTGTTCGGACGACGGTGACTGAGAAAAGTCCGATCGATGGATTTCGAGACCGCGATGGAACTTCGTGGTTATTCACTAGGCAAAGGTGTGTATAAGAAGGAGCGTCGGGTCTTGGACGGAGTCAAGTCGGGTGTTGTAAGTCTTTTTATCTTGTACTTGTAAAATCGTACTTAGTGGATTTGAGGCTAGGGTCGTCCGAATTTTTTTCCTGTTGTGGGTTTTTCCTCGTACATCGCGGCGTAGTGATTATTTATTTAGTTTATCTTTTGCAAAATTCACATTAGATGCATGCTTAGGTAAAAAGATAAAATTGGTTTAAATCACTACTCATGCTTAACTTGGTGCTAAAATTAATTTGGGTAATGTTTAATTAATTTAGTTCAAGTCATTCATTTCATTGGATAAAATTTGGTTTGGCCTAATTTGTAAAATTGAATTAATTAATTGTTAGGAAAATTTCTAGGACTTGGATTGAATTAAATTGTTTAAGCGAAAAATGTATTTGTTGTTTAATTTAATGTCACTTATTGTTAGTTTAATTTGAAAGATATTAAAATTTGGTGTATATTATTGTTTAATTGAACCATCTCGCTTCCGCATCTAAAAGGAAATTAATTTTTATAAGATTTTAAGAATTGGGGGTCCTATCGTTTTCGAAGTGGTATCAGAGCATTGATTTAGAAAAACTCACGTTTTTCTAAAATGACAACTTTTTTTGGCAAAGATATTGATCCTTGGGTTTTTGAATCAAGCTATGTATTTTTTATTTTGGGTGGGATACTTTTTAAATCTAGTAGAGCTTGACGGCCCTTTAGGATTTTTGTTTGGTTTTTGTCCCGGAATAGCCAAAGGGGGAGATTTGTAAGGACACAAGTCTTCGATTGAGTCTTAATGTAGTGTTGTCTCAATTCCGGACAAAAACATTTTAGTCATAGGATAGTGTCCAAGTGTATCCATCCAAGACTATGACGTGTTAGTTGAAGATGTAGCGAAAAAGTTTATAAAGCTTCATCATATGTCGAGTTTAGTGTACCTCGTTTCTACGTCAACAACATTGTTCCATGCTCTTAAGGTATGAATGCATTATATATATATATATATATATATATAGGAGCTTAAAAATTTATTGGATGTAATTTATATTTTTTATAAATAATTTTCATCGACTTTGTTTTAATCAGAAAATATTTTTTAGAACTTTTCATAAAAAGTTTTGGACTTAGAATGAATAGGGTATTTTCTGACACGTCGTTCGAAACACACTGGAATCTCGTTCGAACTAGATTTCCATGTCGTTCAAATGAACTAGCATCTCGTTCGAACAAGATTTCCAGGACGTTCGAACAAGACTTCTAACGAAATACCTTTTTCACCTCTGGAATATCGTTAGTAAAGTCATTCGAATGAGAATGTCGTTCGAACGAAAAGTCGTTCGAACGAGATTTGGCAGGAACAGGTATTTTGGCAGTTTTTGAAGGTTTTCCCACTTTTCCCACTTCTTTTCCCCACTATCTTTTGCCAGATTGAATAAGTGCGGGAATTAACATTTTGGAACCAACTTTTTCACATTCCTCCATCTCCTAGAGAGAGTTTTAGAGAGTTTAAATTCCAAATGAAAAAATTCAAGTTTGAGTGTTTGCTTTTTAAGAAAAATCCTTAAACACTTGTGTTTACACCCATTTGTTTAGTTTATCCAAGTTCCTGAATATATACTTTTCTTGGAGTTTTGGCACCGGTCTTATCTCCACCGTTTGAAGAGTGTTTGGGTTTACTTCTACATCCCACAAAGAAGAAGTTCGTTTGCTTTGTCATACCCACTTGGATAAAGGATCCTTATTCGGGTGGCGGTGATCGAGAAAAGTCCGATCGGTGGATTCCGAGACCGCGGTGGACCTCCATGGTTATTTTCTAGGCAGAGGTGTGTACAATAAGGAGCGCCAGGGCTTGGAGGGAGTCAAGTCGGGTGTTGTAAGTCTTTTTGCCTTGTACTTATAAAATCATACTTAGTGGATTTGAGGTTAGGGTCGTCCGAAATTTTTTCCCGTTGTGGGGTTTTCCTCGTACATCGCGGCGCAGTGATTATTTGTTTAGTTTAACTTTTGCAAAATTCACATTAGATGCATGCTTAGGTAAAAAGATAAAATTGGTTTAAATAACTACTCATGCTTAAGTTGGTGCTAAAATTAATTTGGGTAATGTTTAATTAATTTAGTTCAAGTCATTAATTTTATTGGATAAAATTTGGTTTGGCCTAATTTGTAAAATTGAATTAATTAATTGATAGGAAAATTTCTAGGACTTGGATTGAATTAAGTTGTTTAAGTGAAAAATGTATTTGTTGTTTAATTTAATATCACTTCTTGTTTAGTTTAATTTTAATTTGAAAGATATTAAAATTTGGTGTATATTATTGTTTAATTGAACCATCTCGCTTCCGCATCTAAAAGGAAATTAATTTTATAAGATTTTAAAAATTAGGGGTCCTCTCGTTTTCAAAGTGGTATCAGAGCATTGATTTAGAAAAACTCATTTTTTCACTCCTACTGTAGTTTATATATATGCACCTAAGTCTCATTCTTTCTTTACATAGCCGTTACTCTTGGATACTAAAAAGACTCGAGTTCATACTTGATAGAAAGAGAGACAACGAAGAAGAAATAGGAGATAATAAGGTGGTCATGAAATAGGAACCCACCCACTACTCGTGGCTGTCCATATCGGGAATAGAGTAGAAGATCGCGAGGTGAATCGATCCATTACATATTTAGTTGTGATAAAACAAGATCAAATCAACGATATCTTGGAAGTAAATTCTAAATCTTCCTTGTAGGATTTCACGTATATGCAGTTTTTTTGTAGTTCGATCTATACGCATTTTTAATAGACCCTTGGACTTTCGCTCTAGCACAATGCTCATTTCAAAATTACCCTTCATATCCTCCTCAAAAGTGTGAGCATGTTGAGAACACGTGGATCCAAATACTATGTCATCCACGTAGACTTGAGCTACCAATATCGTACCACTCTCTCTCATCATAATTAATACCTTATCCACTTCGCCTCTCATAAATCCATGAGCTAATAGATAAGAATTAAGCCTCTCGTACCAAGCACCGAGTGATTGCTTTAAACTAATAGGTCATTTTTAAGATAAAATGTGTGTCCAGGGTGCTTTGGGTCTTTAACCCTTTTGGTTATTACGCATACACTTCCTCATGTAAAATTCAATTGAGAAAAACACTCTTAAGTGTGAGGGTAGATGACATGCAATGGTGAGTAGTAAGAGAACGGACTCAATCCTGGCAGAAAAAGAAAATGTCTCGTGAAAGTCTACACCCTCAATCTAGTTGTATCTTTGAGTGACCAACCAAGCCGTATTTCGAACTATGGTATCATTATTATCCATCATATTCTGTTAAATCAACTTGGTGCCTATCACATTAGTCTCACTAAATTGGGGGACTAACTCCCATACATCATTCTTGAAAAACTGAAGCAACTTATCTTGCATAGCATATATCCAATGCTTGTCCTTGAGTGATTTTTTCACATTCTTGGATAGACTAAGGAGGTGTAGAAAAAGTAGCTAACCACATTCTCAAGTTGAGTGATAGTTTTGACACCTAGTGTGTCATCACCAGGTATAGCGAAAAGGTTGGTTGATCTTTTAAATCAATAGTGGGTTCCATCGGGGTAATATTAGGAACGATGAAATCGTCACCGTGGGATGTATCATCCTCACACTCAGGGTTAGGGTCAATAGGCGTCGACATAACATCGTCTCTAATCGTGATGTTTATTAACTCCATAGCCTTAGAGATTTCAAGGTTAAATACCCTATAAGCCCTACTCAATGAATAACCAAAAAATATCCATTCATTATTTTGGGAGTCGAACTTTCCTAAGTGCTATCAATCTCTCAAAATGTAGTAAGGACTCCCAAAGACACGAAAATACAATAAGTTGGGTTTCTTTCCTATCCAAAACTCATATGGTGTATGTAATGTGTGTGTATGAAGATATACATGATTCACTATATGGCGTGCAATATTAATTTCCTATGCCCCAAAATGAGTAGGCACAATTCTCCCAAGAAGCATGTATCTAGACATCTCTTGAATCATCCGGTTCTTCCTCTCAACTATACCATTTTGTTGAGGAGTATGGATAGTCAAAAACTCGTGTTAATGCCAACTCCATCACAATAGCTGTCCACTCCGACATTTTTAAATTCAATGCCATTATCACTACGCATCCAATTAGTAGTGACGCTGTGTTGGTTTTGTAGGATGTGACATTTGGTTGTTAGGAACTCAACCATATCGAGATTTTCTCTAAAAAAAAACCAGGATAGAGTATCTCAAAAATCAATTGACCATCACGAGAATGTATCTCTTATAACCTAATATCTTTATACGAGTAGGATAAAAAGATCCATATTGTAACACCACTTATTTTTTTAAAGTAATTTAAATTACACGTGTGCATGTAATTTTAATTAAATCAGAGAATAAAGTGACTTCAATGAATATTAATTAGAAAATAATAAAGGATTAATATGTATGTATATCTACATTTACTTGTGTGATAAATAAATGAAAACATATTATAATATGTTACATCGTAAGCGAGTTAAAGCGACGGGTTTATTGACATTTCATTCGGGGCACGTTAGTAGAGTTATGTCGGGTATGAAATGGAATTTAATGTTAGGTGAATACGATGGTAATTTTGAGTGCGCAGTTGGTTCAAAATGGGCCAAAATAGTACGAATTAGGAACCCGAGGTTACAATTGGATTTCAGGTGCTTTTTTAGACTAAACGGGAGTCGTAGAATGGTATACATGCCATTTTACTTAAGGGGCTATCCCTATTTTAGGATTAGAGTGTTTACGTTAATATATAATCAAGGTGGATATAGGGTGGATGATATCCATCCACCTAAGAGGTTAGGGATTGAGAGTAAGTGAGAAACGTGAAGAGAAAGGGATAAAATAAGATGAAAAGAGGATCGGGGAGAAGAGATATTATTTTCAGGTTGAAGATCATCATCAAAAGAAGAGTTTCAGATGAGAAATATCATAATACCCCACTTTAAAGGAAAGTATTTACTTTTTTTTATATCCATATGTAGTTTCAATTGTTCATGCAAATTCGGATTTTGATTAAAGTAAAGGTTAGGAGATGAATCTAAGGATAATTATATGTTGAATATTATATAAATTGATAAAAAAGAAGTAGGTTCTTGAATGATTTAAGAAAAAAGATCAAATCTTGAAACTAGGGTTTAGCATTGAATGATTTATTGATTTAATTGATGAATACCTTTAAGTTATGATGACAATCTGTCAACAATTTTAACATCACTTCAAATGAATTCCATTTTATTTGTACTTTGAATTAGACTATGTGTCATAGATGTAAAGAAAGGTAAGGAAATACATGACTACGCGAGTAAATGATCACAAGTGGAAATTGGAAAATCGAGTTAGGATTTCGGGATGGCTAGGTTAGTGCTTGGTTGGATTAGCATTTTGTCCAGAAGCATGTAATCATTGAGTTTAACTATAAGTTAAGGGAATACTTAAATAGGATCGGTAAGTCGGGCTAGACTTTGGGATTTGGCAGGCTAGTGCTATGAGAGATATTACACACGTTAGCCAACTATATATATATGTATACACATATTGGGTGTGACCAGTATATATATGTCTGTGTGATTGACTTTATGTGAACATACCTACTCTAAAATTTTATAGTTGAAGGTTGCACGTAATTAGCGGTCTACCTGGCATTGACTAGTAGGTGTTGGATTTCTTCCCCAGGTCATAGTACTATTGCATGACCACTATCCGCATATAGATATATATGTTGGTTTCGAGTCCAGTTGGGAGTGATGTGGTATGTCTATGACCCACGGATGTATATTTATGACTGCCTCTGTTACGTGTTTACATTTTGGGAATGGTGATGAGACTCTGACCCGGTGGCCCAGGGGTGTTATGTGATGTACTCGGTGCCTAATAACATACTAGGGATGCATTTGGGAGGTCCAGCTCGGGGATGGTATGTATATACATATATAGAGTGATATATGTATATGTGTTTAAATGATTTTATGGACATATAAGTGTAGGTAGTGTATAGTTACGTTACCTATGTAGCGAGACAAATATAATTGAGAAAGACTATATTATATCATATAGATTAACTATGTAGAACATAGTATGAGGTATCATATGGGTGGTATGGATGGGATATATGTTTAGCGTATCAAAGTAGGTTAAGGATGGTTAGACTAGTTAGATGGGGTAGCACTATAGAAGAGGGGTGAGGATAATCTCATGAGAGTGTGACACCAGTTTGACATGGATACTTCTCGTTACTTATTTATTATTGCAGTACAATACTTGCAACTATTTTTCAAATTTTTTGGGCACTGACCCATATCAAAAATATTTTTAAAACCTTTTAGGTGCTCAGCCACATGTTCGCCAGGGATAGCCTTTTCATTATAGTCAAACGATGTTGCAGCAGTTATGGATTCATACAGGATTTGATTAGAAGCTTCATTCCATTCTATCTATTTAGGATGTCATTTCAGTATTTCTCTTAGGCATGTTGCTCTCAGTTAGACAATGTTATTATTAGACTTTGTTTATAGTATTTTGTTTAACATTTACATTATTGTATTCAGAATGTCGAGGATTTTTTTTGTTTATTATTTATGGTGTCAGTATTCTTATGTTTCAATCACTGTAGATGTTTGTATTTATACTATTGAATGATTTCATGTATGCATGTTAGTAAGATTTAAAATTTGGCACCGTACCTAATAGGTTATTAGTTTTATTAATTTGTTTTCAATAGTGATGTTAAGAATGAAATCATATATGATTATCGTTTAATGTAATAAAGGCTTGATCAACCAGTATTAAAATAGGCGTGGTGTCATGGATGGTATCAAACCATCAGGTTCTAGTGTCCTTATGATCTGTGTGGACGTGCTACCTTTTCAGTGTTACATTTATTTAGTATAGAGCCCTATGATTAGGATTGTTCAATTCTCATTTGTGCATTTATGTTCGTCTGCTATTTTATATAGTTGAGGTGAATCTCATATAATTTTGGCTTGGTATCAAAGCATCAGGTTCTAGTGTCCTTAGGATCTGTGCGGACTTGCTACCTTTTCAGTGTTACGTTTCTTTAGTATAGAGCCCTATGATTAGGATTGTTGAATTCTCATTTTTGCATTTATGTTCGTCTGCTATTTTATATAGTTGAGGCAGATCTCATATAATTTTGGCTTGGTTTCAAATGCCAAAGAACAGGAGAGGGGAATCAGCTTGTGCAGCGAGGAGGCCACAAAAGGGGAGACTCAACCAAAGCCGCAGGGCGCTGAAGGGACTGTGATTGCTATGGAGGTTGCAACCATAGTAGCACATGTGGTTAATTCCTCTATGACCACCGCATTGCTTCTCTACCACAATCATTAGTTCCATAATAGGGGACCGAAGAGGATAGGGGAGTCGAGCCGACATAGCAAGACTTGGGGCCACGGTGCCAGTGAGGCACCACAGCAGCAGGGTAGGAAGCATGAGCGATATCCCCAGGAGAGGGAATCAACTAAGATATTTAGGCTAGAAAATAGCAGTTACAAGCAAGTCTATCAAGGCCAAGATAATCGAACTGGAGGCCAGCAGGGCTGCGAATGTCACGGCCAGAGACAGGGGAAGCCTCATCAGGGCCAGAGGCTAGTAGGTTTCACATGGAAATGTTTCATATGTGGGGAGCAGGGAACATGCGACGTGCACGCCTGAATAGGACTAGGGGTTACCAACATGTGCCCAACAGGGTCCACAGGTGCCATTATTGCCAACACCACCAACAGTTCTGGCATTTATGCCTTCACAAGGGCAAGGGTAGTTTAGGTGTGTGTATAACGTTCATAAACTAGTTGAAGAAAAATATTCATTAGCAATTGAGTGTAAGCTTTGTATCCATGGGCACATAGGGGCAAGTTTTGTGTGACATGAGTGCATCACATTCTTTTTATTAGCACTAGATTCATGTCTGAGATGGGTTTAATCAATGTAGCATCAGTTATTATTATTATTATTATTATTATTATTATTATTATTATTATTATTATTATTATTATTATTATTATTATTATTATTATTATTATTATTATTTACCATTGGGTAGTGGGGATGTCTTTCGCTCCGCTTGCATGGTAGTGGATGTGGACATTAGTAGTTTATGTTTTAGTGGATCTACTTATTTTAGAGGTATGAGTATGATGTTACCTTAGATACCGATTGGTTAGCGTTGGGTAGAGCGATGGTGAACTATTACAATAAGGCTATCGTGTTCCCTATTCCAGGGCAAGATGTGTTTCTTTTTGCGATGTCTCATCATGAGTGAGGGTCAAGACCACATTTATATTATATTGGGGAGGAAAATTCAGAGACTATAATTGTCTCATTATATTCTATCCCTATGATTAGGCAATTTTACTGATGTGGTTCAGGGGATACCAGGGTTACAGTCGAGTTAAAAGATCGAGTTGTGATTGATTTAGAACTGGGGACTTAGCAATAGTGCGAGCACCGTATTGTATGTCTCCTTTAGATTTGTGGGAGTTTAGAACTAAACTTTCTGACTTTTGAGGGCAGGATTTTTAAGTGTCCCGATAATGTGTCTTGGGCCTAATGGATCTCAATAACCAACAAAGTTAAGTTATAGTGTATTGGGAGGGTTCCTTATTTAGATTTTAATTGCAAGACTTCCTGCGCATGAACCTTTGTAAGCATAAGGAGTTGGGAGACATTTGGGCTCTAGGGAAGTGGTTTAGTATGTAAGTCATTACGTGTGTGAATATATAATGCTTCGAGAAGAGAGATAGTATATGATTTAAGTCCTGCGGAGCCAATTAGTGTTGTGTAAAAAGCATTAGAGAATGTTTATACCACTAGTTGATAAGTGGGCAATATTGAGAAGAACTGAGTTGCGATTCGTAGGGTAACTAAATATACTTTTATTGTATAGTTATGCAGACCAAGTGGGGTCAATTTTGATGTATGTAGGTTGAGTCTATGTTATTTGTGCATGTATGAAAGTAGTATAAGGTGTATGGTTTCTCTAGTGAGTTCAATGTTTAGTATCATCCAAATAAGTCTAAGATTGAGGTAAATGCGTTGATCCGCATTCTTGTAGGGAAGATCGTAGTAGTTTGAAAGAAGAACTGGGATAAACTTCTTCAGAAGAAGAGATCATTCTAAGGGTTGTGAACGCACAGGCAAGGGAACTGTCTTATCTTGAGAGGATTAAATAGTTATTGGCATATAAAAATAAGTCTTACTCAATCAGTGCTGAAGATGTCTTACGCTTGGGAAGTTAATTGTCCCAGATAATAAGGGCTTATAATGCATAGTTGTGGAAGAGGCACATGGGTCACTGATTTTAATGTTCCCCAAAAAGGGATAAGATGTACCAAATGAAGTGTGTCACCCCGACTAATTAAATACTGGGTAGCTAATCCTTTATTCAAATTAATACAAAATGCCAAGTTGGTTCAGTTCATAACATCACTGTCGAAAACATTATTAAAGAATTACTAGCCACCTAATATTTAAAAAGTGAGTTGCCAAATTTTATTAAATTAAATTAACATGCAACCAATTTAATTAGAAGCTAACTATACCACATCCACATCACAATCAAAATGGAAATAATAATGGAATAATAAATGAGTCTAGAGTGACCTTACCCTGAATAATCCAAATACTGAATAAAAGACCAATACAAAGTCTGAATAATTAAATAACTCCAAAACTGAAATGGAACTGAAAGTATGAGAAAGATGTCTCTAAATGGAAAGGGGCCACATGCCCTAACAGATGAATGACCCAGAAATAGAATCAAATAAAAAGCGTGGATGCGTTTACTTCTGAGATCCTGTAACTTCCATAACAGCTACAACACGTCAATAGGATGGAACTCCTATGCTTGGTATCCCTATGGCTGGGCACCTAAAAGGTTTTACAAAAAAAAATAGATTTGAAAGAAAACGGGTCAGAGCCCGAGGTGAAAACAGTTTAAAAATAGCAAGTATTTAATTGCATTAAATAGTGAATAATATATACATGTTAGTTACGTGCTCTCACATGAGTTCCTCACCCCTCAACTAATGTGCATGACTAACGTATATCCTTAACCCGTCCTAGTTATGACTCTATCTAACTAGTCTGTATCACTTCATGTCCTCACATTATAATATGGGGGTTTATTCATAACATTCTAATATATCCTGCTTGTATCTCACCTTTTCAGTGTTCGGATTAATATAAAATAGTTACGATAGGAAATTCTCATTTTTAAATCCCATTCCAAATGTCTCAATAATTTATATTCACACTTTAACAAAGAGTCTGTTATAATTACAGGTATACTATTCTCAGGACAATATACAAATAAGGCACCCCTAGGCTAAGATACGGTGAACACATACTCTGCTATCGAATCCCGGTACATCACGTACATAAGGACTACGTGTTCTGAATCTCTTAGGATCCATTTCAATGAGCAAAATCACACATATTGGAGGTGAACATAGTTCACATACCCATGGGTCACTCACATACCTACGCTCCCATGGTCAGCTGACTTATTAAGTCACAAATAATCCATTCACAACCCTATGTCCTTAAGGTACCAATCTAAATCCCCCCCGTAGGCACACAAAGATTTGATGACCCTATTTCGAAAGCCAACCTCCCGTGATAGCAAGTATAGTAGGTATGTCACACACACAATAATCCATGTACTAAGCATTCACACAACTTAGATAACTTGTTAAATTTTTAAAGGTATTTTCTCAGCCTTACACTATTTGTTTAATTCATACGCTACAATTATTTCAAGTGATATATATTATATTTTGCCAATACGTCTCACGTCATATAATTTCGAGTACTTAAACCTAAACAAAGAGATTACTAAGTCTCCTAACTTTCCCACACATTTATTCACTACTCTTAACTCCTTATTTATGTCCCAAATCCTAACTTCTCACTCCTAAGAATTCAAATCACGTTCTCACGTCATAAATTAGGAAATTACTCGTCGAACACTTGAAAATTCAACGCTACATTCCAACCCAATTCTAATATATTTCGGGTTCAATTAAATATCCCTACTGGTATCTTTTAAACCCTAATGCCTTCACATAATCCCCAACTACAACATTCGAATGGCCGAAAATACTTAAAATCAAAAAGGGGAAAAAGTCACCATTTCTGGGGGCATCGATTGATCGAGCCTGATCATCGATCGATCGATGGTCAATCGATTGACCTATGAATGTCGATCGATCGATCGATCAAGAAAGTGAGGCTACACGTTTCTTCATTTTTCAGTCCCAGATTTGTCCCAAAACTTCATTACATGGTGTGAAACTCTAATAAAAATATACGGGGTCATTATACAACCTACTTACTTGATTCTTAACATTCCAAAACTTTTAAATCATCAACCATTGGCCTCTCTTGAATCAAATCTTCATATTAACATAAAAACCATATTTTTTCTATTATCTTCAAGAACCATCATATATCTCTTCTTAAATCCGTTTTTAATTAATCTAAGGTTATGATTTGGATATTGAATTAATCTACATGCAAATCCTATCCAAGATTTAGGTTTCTTTTCCAAATTTCATGAGTTTTCATCATTATTCAAGGCTATCATCAAATCCTACATTAGCATGGATGATTTATTTGCTGAAACATAATGAAATAAAATCACTTGCCTTGGAATTGAGGTTATGATCCACTGATGATGTTAAAGCTGGTTTTCTCTCTCTTCGGTCACAATTCCGACGAAAAGTGGTGGTGGGTGGTGGTTATGGCTTTGTAACCCTCATGTAAATTCTCCTCTTTCTCACGTTGCCCACTTCTTGATTTTTGACAGATAATGGCCCTAATGGACCTCATTTTGGCTAATAAATAAGGCCTAAAATTCGTGGGTCAAAATTTCTTAAAAATTAAAATGAGTAAAATACCCTCCCGGGTTACCGATTTGTCCTAGAAATGCTCTGGGACTCAAACTAAACCCCTGGCTAGTGTTTTCTGACTATTTTGACCCCTCCAAACATGTTGACGCACTCAAAATGACCATACAACTGATAAAATTATAATATACTTTTAAATCTAATTAAATTGATTCCTGACACGCCCGTCCCAACTTAATTTCCTGAATTGTCGTATATATGACTCGCGATAATTTTAATAAATTCAATAATCATATATCACCATATATACCCAGTAATATTCAACATAATCAAATACCAACTCACGTCTCACTAGTATTTAAGTCCGGATTAATTTCTAATTAATTCTCATATATATTAATTAATCCCATTAAATAAAATCAATAAAATTACGGGGTATTACATAATTCCCCCCTAATAATAGAATTTCGTCCCCAAATTTGAAAATAAAATATACCTGGCAAAAAGAACTCTGGATAACGCTCGCGCATCTCATCCTCGTGCTCCCAGTTAGACTCTTCGGCATTATGATGCTTCCACTGAACACGTACTAACGGTACTATCTTCGACCTCAGTTTCCTCTCGCTATGGTCTAGAATAACAACCGGCCCCTCCTTATAGGAACTATCTAGCTATAGATTGATATCCTTTAAAGAAATGTGAGTATGGGACAAATCGTCTCGAAGGTATCTCCTTAGTGAGGAGATGTGGAACACGTCATGGACCCTATGCAAGTGTCCCGGTAACCCAAGTCTATACGCAACTGGTACAATTCGCTCAATGATAGAGACTGGCCCCACATATCTAGGCGCCAACTTCCCTTTCTTCCCTAAATGCATAATCCCCTTCATAGGAGACACTCTGAGAAGCACTTGGTCCCCCACATTGAAATCTCAAAAGGACCTCTTGGCATCGACTTAACTCTTCTGTTGGTCTTGAGCTACCGGAATACGACTTCCTATCATCTCTATCCTCGTCGAAGTATCCTGAATAACCTCTGGCCCAAGGAGTTTGTTATCCCCCACCTCTAGCTAACATGATGAGGATCGACAATGTCTACTGTACAACGCCTTGAATGGAACCATACCAATAGTGAACTGGTAGGAGTTATTATAGGCAAAATCCACCAGTGGAAAATAATGCTCCTAACCACCTCCAAAGTCTAGGATGCACATACGCAACATGTCTTCTAACATTTGATTCGTCCGCTCGTTCTGCCCATCTGTCTGCGGGTGATAGGTTGTACTCAATCGCAGCTCCGTTCCCATGGCTTCCTAGAAACTCCCCTAAAACCATGATACAAATATATTGTCTCTGTCGGACACGATATTCAGAGGAACCCCGTGGAGTTTCACTATCTTAGCTATGAAGATCTATGCATACTGTCACGTAGTGCAGTCTATCCGGGATGGCAGAAAGTGAGAAACTTTGGTTAATCGATACACGATTACCCATATGGAGTCGTGACCCCTCTGCAGTGTAGGTAACCCCGTGATGAGGTCAATGGAAATGCTCTCCCATTTCCACTAGGAACCTCTAATGGTTGTAGAAGTCCTGCCAGTCTCTGATGGTCCACCTTTACCAGATGGCAAGTGGCACATTTAAAATTGAACTCGGCAATATCTCTCTTCATCCCGCTCGACCAGTACTGTAGCCTCATATCATGGTACATCTTATCCCCACCAGGATGCACCGCGAATCGTGACCCGTGCGACTCCATCATAACTTCGTGTCGCAAGTCTTCTCCCTCAGGAACAACCATTCTCCCATTGAAGCGTAAGTCCTCGTCTGAACTAATGCTATAAGACTCGCCCCCCTCTGCTATTAATCTCACTATCTTCTCTTAACAGAACGGGTCTACTGCCTGGGACTGTATCACTCTCGTAATGATCTGGAGCATAACAGTCATCACAGATATGAATGATCGGGCTACCGCATCCTGGTATCCTAACTCCTTCCACTTTGCTCTCCACACCTCGACCACCTCACCTACTGGCCTATGGCTCAATGCGTCTGCTACCACGTTATCCTTCCTTGGGTGGTATTAGATCTTGAACTGATAATCCTTCATGAACTCAAGCCACCTACGTTAATGGATATTCAGCTCCTTCTGCGTGAAGATATATTGTAGGCACTTATGGTCCGTGAATAAGCGAAACTTCTCCCCCGGGAGATAATGTCTCCAAATCTGAAGAGCGAATACGACTGCCGCTAACTCCAAGTCGTGGGTGGGGTAATTTCTCTCATGAGGCTTAAGCTCACGGGAATCATAACCTATGGCCTGACTCTCCTGCTGCAGTACACCCCCAAGTCCTAGTAAGGATGCATCGGTGTAGACTAGATATTCCACTCCCGACCTGGGTAATGCTAACACTGGTGCTGAGGTAAACTTGTCCTTTAACTCATCGAATGCCAACTAACAGGCATCGCTCTAGATAAATGGTACACCCTTGCGAGTCAGATGTGTCAAAGGACCCTCTATCTCTGAGAACCCCCGAATAAACCTCCTGTAGTATCTTGTTAAGCCCAAGAAAATATGTATATCTATCTATGCCGTGGGTTGTCCCCACTCCCTCACCACTAATACCTTCAACAGATCAATCGATATTACCCTATCTGAAATGATATACCCCAAAAACTGAACCTCCTTCAGCCAAAGCCCACACTTATCATACTTTGCATACAACTCGTTCTGACGTAATGTTTGTAAAACCTGTCTCAAGTGGTTGGCATGCTCCTCCTCTGTATGGGAGTAAACCAGAATGTCATTAATGAAGATAATGAGGAACTGGTCTAGGAACTCTCTGAACACCCTATTCATCAAGTACATGAACATGGCGGGGGGGTTGGTTAGGCCAAAAGGCATAACCCTAAACTCATAAGAACCATATCTCATCAAGAAGACAGTATTTGAGGTGTCCTGCTCCCTGATACGCAACTGATGGTATCCCGATCTCAAGTCAATCTTTGAGAAGAAGTCAGCTCCTCTTAACTGGTTGAATAAGTCATCGATTCGGGGCAACGGATACTTAATATGTATAGTGACCTTATTCAACTCCTGGTAATCTACACACAACCTCAAAGATCCATCCCTCTTCTTAACAAAAAGAAGATGAGCACCCCATGTCGAAGTACTCCTAAAGATAAACCCCTGACACAACAGCTTCTCTATCTGATTCCGTAGCTCCCTCATCTCTACTGGAGCCATACGGTAAGGTGCGAGGGTTATCGGCTGAGTGCGTGTGCTATCGATCGAGTGCTCGATGTTAAATTGATAACAAAGTCCATCTCTCTACTAGGAGGTAATCCCAGAATATCCTGGAATACGTCAGCGAACTCCCTAACAACTGGAATTGAATCAAGTGGTATCACCACCTCCTTAGAGGTCTCCTCCTCTATATAATACAAGTGAGTGGATGATCCTCCCTTAGGACGAGTCATCGTCACTAGGAACATCTCCTGCTCGATTATGGTAAAAATAATACTCCTACTGAAATAATCAATCATGGCTCGATACACAACCAGCCAATCCATACCAATGATCACATCGTACTTGGTCATATCTAATACTAACATATCGACAGGTAAACTAAACCTCCCAATCTCTACGCCCACACCTCTACATATAAGAGAAATCACATAACCCCTACTCAACGGTGAGTCTACACAAGTAATAGTGCTCTCTGCTGTATCTAATAAATCCATAGCGCTTGCAAATCCCGTGGTAATAAAATAGTGTGTGGCTCCCGTGTCAAATAAAATATGCCCCATAGTCCCCTGAATAGAAAACATACCCTCAATCGCGGATGAGTCCTGCGGGACTGCGACTTGTTGGAGCTGATAAACTCGACCATACTGAAGTTGTCCCTGCTGGACTGGGACTGCTGGGATAGGTGGCAATGCTGGTATCTACGATGGCGCTGGGAGTGCGACGGGAAAAATCGATCTCTGGGGCTCCTGTCGAGCACCCTGTTGTTGCTGCTGTGGGGCCTGCCCCTTTCAAGACACTCCTGGAATTTATGGCCAATCTTGCCACATATGAAACATTTTACTAAGAAGTTACCCCCTCTTTGACCCT
This sequence comes from Sambucus nigra, assembly GCA_949130495.1. Lineage (NCBI taxonomy): Eukaryota > Viridiplantae > Streptophyta > Magnoliopsida > Dipsacales > Adoxaceae > Sambucus > Sambucus nigra. The sequence goes on along the minus strand of OX422217.1, from coordinate 327,207,520 downwards.
TCTACCCACGACCCTAATGGCCGTTACCATTCCCACCCTGGCCCTGCTGGCCGTGCTGACCCTGTTGGCCATGCCTGAAGCCTCCTGATCTAAACCTCATAGAATCCTCCTGTTGGGAATTGTGATCACCCTGCCTGTGCTAACCCTGAGTTGATTGTGCCCCGTCGGCATCATTACCCACTGTCCTGCCCTGATGGCTGGACTCTCCTGCTCGCTTAAGTTCTAACGAGTGAAAGCGGTGGTCCTGGCAATGAAGTAATGCCGTGTTAACCACATCTGAATAAGTGGACAATGAGAGATTACCTAGCAAGTGCTGACGAATCCTCCACATCAACCCATCCATGAACTTATGAAGCTTCTTCTCTTCAGTAGGGATCTCATCGGGAACGATGTTCAGAAGACTAGTGAACTCGACCTCATACTCCGCCACTATCCTGCCTTCCTGCTTGAGGTTCATCAATTTCCTCCTCATCTCGGTGTGAACTACCGAGGGAAAGTATTTGTGGTAGAACCGCACCCAGAACTCATGTATTGAAAGAACATCTCTCTCTTATGCGGTGGTAATAGACTCCCACTACTGCAACGCTCCTCCTACCAGCTTAAAAGTAGCCAGTATCTGCCTCCGCACATCCGTACACTCGTACATCCTCAAGTGCCTTTGGATGTCCTATTTTCATTGATTAGACACAACGACGTCGGAGCTACCTATAAAATCTAGAGGGTTCACCTTCTGAAAGGCATCACAGACACGTTACTAAGAAGACGGGAATGCCTGAGCCTGGACTAGGGCTACCATCGGTTCCTGAGGTGGTGCCTACTGTACGACTGCTAACGCAACATTTACCGCCTGGGCTACAATGGTGGCAACTTCCATAGTGTTCATAGAACCCTGAACTGGTGCAGGCTGAGGCTCCGGCTGGGCACCCCTGGGAACTCGCTGTGCACGTCGAGGAGGCATCTAAAATGAGAGAGAAGTCTTATAAGTTCACAGTTAATATCTCAAAATAGCTGAAGAACGTAAGATACACAAAAGAGTACAACAACCCTAAAATATAGGGTTGTGTAAAAAGAATTGGAGAATATTTGTACCATTAGTTGATAAGTGGGCAATCTTGAGAAGAACTGAGTCGCGATTAGTAGTGTAACTAAATTTACCTTTACTGCATAGTTATGCAGAGTAAGTGGGGTCAATTTTGATGTATGTAGGTTGCATCTATGGTATTTATGTATGTATGCAAGTAGTATAAGGTGTATGGTTTCTCTAGTGAGTTCAATGTTTAGTATCATCCGATAAAGTCTAAGATTGAGGTAAATACATTGATCCGCATTCTTGTGGGGAAGATGGCAGCAATGTGAAAGAAGAACTTGAATAAACTACTTTAGAATAAGAGATCATTCTAAGGGTTGGGAACGCACATGCAAGGTATCTGTCTTATCTTGAGAGTATTAAATAGTTATTAGCATATAAAAATGAGTCGTACTCAATCAGTGCTGAAGATGGCTTACGCTTCAATGGGAAGTTAATTGTCCCAGATAACAAGGACTTATAATGCATAGTTGTGGAAGAGGCACATGGGTCACTGATTTTAATGTGCCCCAAAGAGGGATAAGATGTAGCAGATGATGTGTGACACCCTGACAAATTAAATACTGGGTAGCTACTCATTTATTCAAATTAATACAAAATGCCAAGTTGGTTAAGCTCATAACATCACTGTCGAAAACATTATAAAAGAATTACTAGCCACCTAATATTTAAAAAGTGAGTTGCCAAATTTTATTAAATTAAATTAACATGCAACCAATTTAATTATAAGTTAACTATACCACATCCACATCACAATCAAAATTCTAATAATAATGGAATAATAAATGAGTCTAGAGTGACACTCCCCTGAATAATCCAAATACTGAATAAAAACCCAATACAAAGTTTGAATAATTAAATAACTCCAAAACTGAAATGAAACTGAAAGTATGAGAAAGTTGTATCTAAATGGAAAGGGGCGACATGCCCTAATAGATGAATGACCCAGAATTATAATCAAATGCAAAGTGTGGAGGCATCTACTACTGAGATCCTGTAACTTTCGCAGCAGCTACAACACGTCAATGGGATGGAACTCCTATGCTGGGCACCTAAAAAGTTTAAAAAAAAAAATAGATTTGAAAGAAAACGGGTACGAGCTCGAGGTGAAAACAGTTTAAAAATAACAAGTGTTTAATTGCATTAAACAGTGAATAATATATGCATTTTTGTTACGTGCTCTCACATGAGTTCCTCACCCCTCAACTAATGTGCACGACTAACGTATATCCTTAACCCGCCCTAGTTATGCCGTTATCTAACTAGTCTATAAGACTTTATATCCTCACATTATAATATTGGGGTTTATTCACAACATTCTAATATATCCTATGTGTATCTCACCTTTTCATTGTTCGGATTAATGTATAAGAGTTACGATAGGAAATTCTCATTTTTAAATCCCATTCAAAATGTCTCAATAATTTATATTCACACTTTAACAAAGAGTTCATTATAATTACAAGTATATTATTCTCAGCACAAATATAAAAATAGGGCACCCCTAGGCTAAGTTGCGGTGCCCACAAACTCTGCTATCGAATCCCTGTACATCACGTACATAAGGACTACGTGTTCTGAATCTCTCAGGATCAAAATCACACATATTGGAGGCGAACATAGTTAACATACCCATGGGTCATGCACACACCTACGCTCCCATGGTCAGCTGACTGATTAAGTCACAAATAAGCCATTCACAACCCTATGTCCTTAAGGTACCAATCTAAATCCCCCTGTAGGCACACAAAGATTTGATGGCCCTATTCCGAAAGCTGACCTCCCGTGATAGCAAGTATGGTAGGTATGTCGTACACAAAATAATCAATATACTAAGCATTCACACGACTTAGATAACTTGATAAATTATTAAAGGTATTTTCTCAGCCTTATACCATTACTCTAATTCATACGTTACAATTATTTCGAGTGATATACATTATATTTTGTCGATACGTCTCACGTCGTATAATTTCGAGTACTTAAACCTAACCGAAGAGGTTACTAACTCTCCTAACTTTCCCACACATTTATTCAGTACTCTTAACTCCTTATATATGTACCAAATCCTAACTTCTCACTCCTAAGAATTTAAATCACGTTCTCACATCATAAATTAGGAAATTACTAATCGGACTCTTAAAAATTCAATGCTACATTCCAACCCTATTCTAATATATTCCCGGTTCAATTAAATATCCCTACTGGTCTCCTTCAAATCCGAATGCCTTCACATAATCCCCAACTACAACATTCAATGGCCGGAAACACTTAAAATCAAAAAGGGGAAAACGTCACCATTTCTGGTGGGATTGATCGATCGAGCCTAGTCATCGATCGATCGATGGTCGATCGATCGACCTATGAATGTCGATTGATCGATCAAGAAGGTGAGGCTACGGGTTTCTTCATTTTTCAGTCCCAACTTTTTCCCAAAACTTCATTACATGGTGTGAAACTCTAATACAAGTATATGGGGTCATTATACAACCTACTTACATGATTATTAATATTCCAAAACTTTTAAATCATCAACCATTAGCCTTTCTTAGATCAAATCTTCATATTAACATAAAAACCCTATTTTTCTATTATCTTCAAGAACCATCATATATCTCTTCTTAAATCCGTTTTTAATTAATTTAAGGTTATGATTTGGTTACTGAATTACTTCCAGAACTAATCTACATGCAAATCCTATCCAAGATTTAGGTTTCTTCTCCAAATTTCATGAGTTTTCATCATTATTCAAGGCTATCATCAAATCCTACACTAGCATGGATGATTTATTCACTAAAAATTAATGAAATCAAATCGCTTGCCTTGTAATTAAGGTTCTGATCCGCTGGTGATGTTAAAGGCTGGTTCTCTCCCTCTCTCCGGTCACAATTTCGACGAAAAGTGGTGGTGGGTGGTGGTTATGGCTTTGTAACCCTCTTGTAACTTCTCCTCTTTCTCACGTTGCCCACTTCTTGATTTTTGACTGATAATGGCCCTAATGGACCTGATTTTGGCTGATAAATAAGGCCTAAAATTCGTGGGTCAAAATTCCTTAAAAATTAAAACGATTAAAATACATTTTTGGGTTGTCGATTTGGCCTATAAATGCCCCGGGACCCAAACTAAACCCCCGGCTAGTGTTTTCTAACTATTTCGACCCCTCCGGACATGTTAGTGCACTCAAAATGATCATACAGATGATAAAATTATAATTTACTTTTAAATCTAATTAAATTGATTCCTGACGCGACTGACACGCATGTCCTAACTTAATTTCCCGAATTCTCGTATATATGACTCGCGAAAATTTTAATAAATTCAATAATCATATATTACCATATATACCCAGTGATATTCAACATAATCAAATACCAATTCACGTCTTGCTAGTATTCAAGTCCGAATTAATTTCCAATTAATTCCCATATAATTTAATTAATTCCATTAAATAAAATCAATAAAATTATGGTGTATTACATGATGATGGAATATGTATGTGTGGTTCGGTGTGGAGTGAGACATAGAAAAGTTGTATCTAATTGAACCCCTCATCAGATAAAGAAGGTTGATCCTAGGCGACCAACCAGTTTTACAACCATGGGAAGTTTGAGTGAGGGAATGTGGGTGTATACAAATGGATTTAATTTAGGAATTAGCAACATCACAGAGGGGTCAAGATTCCTTCTGGGTTATTCGGATAGGTTGACTAAGGTGGAACATTTCTTACTAACTTGGGTGGATTACATGATGGCGCGGTAATGCCCCACTTTTCATTATAAGAAGAGTGTGAGTCAGCACAATTTTCGCGCAGTATTATTTTGGGGATCGAGATATAATCCTTGTGTCCACTCTTGGTAGAGTTTTTAGGAGGCGAAGGGGAAGGAGTTGCGATGGAGTGCGACTTACAAGCTTCTTGGACCAGAGATGATCCAGGAAACCTCTGCAAAGATTAAGTTGATTCAAGGTCGTATACAAATATCTCAGGGCATACCAAAGAGTCACGTAGATGAAGAGAGGAGACTCTTAGAGTTCGATATGGGTGACCAGGTATTATTACGAGTGTTTCCTATGTAGGGAATCATGTTATTTATGAAGATTGTAAAAATGTCACAGAGGTGTATGGGTCCTTTTATGATCATTGAGAGGATATGGCTAGTTGTATATAGGCTCGCTGATGATACCAGAATCGATACCACCAGGTCAAAGTGATAATGAACTCACACATGTACAACAATGGCAGAAAATAAGCAATATAACAATAGAGAGAATGAGATGAGTCAAAGAGGAGACCAACACCAAAATTAAGTGGTTCATCCCATTAAAGGCCTATGTGCACTGTGCAGTGTGAAATCCACTAAAAGAGGCTCTAATGGCCTATAAATACAACACTTGAGATTTGTCTCTCTTACAGCGAGTTTGATAGAGTTTGAGTAGGGATTACAATAGTCGATCACTTAAAATTTTGAAGATAAAGTTTATTTGTAGTTTCTTGGGGGTGTAATGTACCCTAATTATGTAATCATCACGTGCATGTGGGCGTTCCCAATATCTAGTTTCCACATGTCCATCACATATGTAACTAATTATGATGTAATATTCCCTCACCTGAGGGGGATATGTTTTTATAACGATTTTGGTCAACATGGGATCTATATCCCACTCATTCACTATCATGCATATCCTAATGCACGTTCCCTTACAGCTGTCAGACATCGGCTAACCATCATGGTCGATGTCAGATCATTGATACACGGACCACTGAGAATTTGACCCCTGTCATGCTGAGTAGTCTTAGCCTGTCCTCGTTGGCCTGATGGGGGCTGAGGACGAGGGTAATTAGTCCATATAATTAATGCTCTAGGACATATCAATTATTCAAATAAGGTCGAGGCCGAGTTTGATCATGCCGAGTCTGATTTGGTCGAGTCGTAATTCATCGCTTCTGGACATTTGATGGTGGTCGGCCATGGCCGAGGGGTTGACCTTTGGACGAGGCTATACTTGGCATATCAACAACCTCTAGCCCTTAGACTTCAGTGAGAAAGGGAAGGATGAGGGATAAAGTATCCTCCGAGTGCGAGTCACATAAACGCCTTTTTAGATGTTAGGTCTACTGAGATACCTCATGATGATTGGGCGGACACTTGGCAATTATCTAGTAGCATAGAGTGTTGACCAAGAATGATGGAAGTAAGTGGCACTTAGGGATTTTTACCCTAATTATGACTCTCTTGGAAGTTTTTCACAATGATATGAAGTATTTAAACCCTTTTGAAAATAATTTCTATTTCCTACTTCTCTTTCTTCGAACTCTAGATTTCTCTCTCTAGAACCAACCATTTTCATCGTTGTTTAAGCTCTCCCAGCCAAGCTTTAGGGATTTTCTTATTTCCTCATTCTTCAATATCTTCCAGGTAACCTCCTTCTGCCACTCTTTCCAAACTTTTACTCTTTTCACGTTGAATTCCATTTTTGGATCTTTTTGGCGATCTTATAGGTTTTTCGGCCACTGCGTTTGGTGATAGGTAGGTGGTTTTAGGGTTAAAAAGTGTGATAATTTGGCCGACAGAGTGGTTTTGGAATTTAGATGGTGGATTTAAGGTGTTTGTCCTTCTTGTTACACCACGTTTTAGTTAATCCATCGATTTACCGGTCATCTTCTCCGGTGAGGTCTCAATTGTTGTTGAGTGTTTTTGGTAACAAAAATTATTCACTTATTTCTTTTAATATTAATGTCAAATTTGGTCAAATCATTTAAGTGTTTGTACCTTTCCAAATTGTTAAGTCTTGTCTCGTCACTTGGATGTTATAGAGGCTTTATAAATTAGTCAAAAAATTCCCCACACTTAGGGATAACTGTTTCCAAGAGATCTATATGATAGAAGAAGAGGACGAGGCTAGATGTAGAGCCGACCCCTACTGGGTATGACCTATTTTTGTCATTCCCTTGAAAATAATACACCCTTCTTCTTTTGAAGTCAGCAAAGACGAGATGATAAACTTGTCCTCTACAGCAACCGATAAGAGGGATTCTTTTGGAAAGGCCATGAGTTTGCCTCCTTATCCACATGCAAAACCTGAGGCAATCGAGACCTCGACTCGTTCCTCATAATCCATAGAGGAAGAGTCTTCAAGATGAGGTTACTCTTCCATCTATATTTTGGACGAGGAGGCTTCCGGTGACTCCTCAATCCAAGTTGTCTCTGAGTCGGCTGCAAAGACAGTAAACGTTATTCCTCCAGTTGCCATTACCCTTAATGAAATGATCGATAACGAATTTTGTGAGCGATTCCTAGAGGTGTTTCCATATATTGAGATTGAGGGTTAGGAATAAAACATGACCGATAGAGAGAGTGAAGCAAAGGATGTGGATGATAATGACTATGAGGTCAAGGTACCCGTTGATTATAACTTTGCTGATAAATTCTAGTATACCATAAAAAGTCAGATCTTCTTCTTTGGAGACATCCTTATGGTTTCCCATATGATATCATCATGCGTATCCGAATTGATGATGAGAGAGCGTTCAGTGGTCAACAGGGGGAAATTGCGATCTACGAATAAATGTTTAAGCTTGGGTTTAGATTGCCTTTTCATTCGTCTATTCAAGCCATCTTGCCCAACTTAGGGCTTGCTCCGACTCACCTGTCACCAAACTCTTGGCGAATCATCATCGACTATATCACGCTATGGATGAACAAATACATAAATGACCCTTCAGTTAAAAATTTGAAGGCTTGTTACCACATGTCGTGTTTTAAAAATCAGTCGAGTTACTACCACCTAGGGGTTAGGAAGCCCGATAAGAAAATAATCCAGGATACTTAGACCTCCAACCATTTTTGGAAGCTGAGGTACCTTTCTTTTTATTTCTATGGCTTAGGAGTTCCCGGTCGACTCTGTGCCTTTTGAAGATGAGCCAAGGGTACCTCATCACTGGGCCAATCATTCTATGTGGAGAAACTAGATCCCGACCTTAGTGTTTCTGTCCGAGAGATGGTCGGGTATCTAAAGTGGCAGGGGAGTTAAGGTCTTCTCCCAAAATTTAAAGATATAATGACTCCATCCTTCCTTGATAAAGCTGGACTATGGGTTGGTCCTTTGGCCGAGTTGTGTGAGTATCACTTTCTTATTTATATCATAAGTCTTTTGTCGGCTATGAGTTTAGTGATTAATTAACTCTGTTCCTTTTTGTAGGTCGTTCCCCAAACATTTCTAATGAGCTTTGGAATGTGACTTATTTGATCTTGAAGAACATGCTGAAGAAGGGGAAAGAAACCCATGAAGGAATCTGCGATAGATGGGTCGGCCCATACTGAGGTCATACATAAGAGGAAATCACCCCCACCCCCTACTGATAGCGGACGTGACTCCCAAGTGAGGCAGAAAATGACCCCAACTTCTGATGTACCTCACATAACTTCGAAGTCTTTTGACCACTACTGGTCATCCAATGTTACCCAGCTGAGGACTTGTCCCGATTCTATTTGTCCATCGTCATCAAGGGCTAAGAGGGCCATGCTCCATGTCCCAATGAAAAACGACTATGATTTTCTATCTAAGTCCCTCTCCCACAAGTTTTTTACTTTAGCCTTCATTCTCTGGCTCAGGTATTTGCCTTCTTACAATGGGCTTTATCCTCTCTTATGACACTTGGCTTTTAACATCTCCTCGTCATTTTGCAGTTTGTGTGTGGCATTGCCTCGGCTACCAGATGGATAGCCGATAACTATCTGAAGTTTATTCTGAAGAAGAGTTGAAGGAAAAACTTAAGGATTGCCAATATAAATACTCGAAGTCCCTTAACGCCTTAAAAGAGAAGGATAAATCCATAAAGACGAAGAATGAGCTCTTAAAAAGCAAGTACAACCTCCTGGGGATCTCATTGCTCTGTCCTACCAACATGTTAAGGGCCTTGATGCTGCCATCAATACAGCCAAAGGTGAAGCTTTGTCAGCCGATGCTCTTTAAAAGATCAAGGATGAGGCTATAGTGGCGTAAAAAGGCATTTAAATAATCCAAAGTCTTTGGGATGGAGTACTTCAAAAGTGTCCTCAAGACGTCTTGTAAGTGGATCTTTATGAAATTCTCAATAATGATTTTTTCCATTAGCTTCGAGTTAGAATCTCTTGATATGGAAGATTCTTTTATGGCCGATGCCTTGGAATATGTGTAATCTTTGCTAATGGACGAGGAAGATGAGGCAATGACTGAGATCCCACTACAAGTTGATATCAATGCTCCTATTGTCCCTCCTCAGGCCGAGGGTGATGCTATTGGATCAGCCATGCTGGTGGAGCAAGTTCTGACCGACGAAGGAGTTGTGTGGGGGGGGGGGGGGGGGAGGGAGCTGTCACCCATACCCTCAAATCTGTAACAACTTTTTTATATTCCTTTTTGATAAACTTATTCAAGCATTTTTTAATACAATTCTTACTTGAGATGAATGGGTTATATTTCTGTCTCGTACTTGTAAATTGTCTTTGCTTGTTTTGCATGTTTGCCATCGTCTGATGTTTTAATTAAGTAACCACCAATCATAAATGAATAATCACACATTATCTCATCCTTGGATAAGACGACACATGATAAATTTTAAATTCACCAAGTCCCCCCATATCATTTTGAAAGTGTATGGATGAGTGTCGTCTCATCCATGCACTGTCATCCCAGTCGAGGGAGTTTGTCCATAAAGTTAATGATGTTTAAAATGAACCAAACAAGTGATTTTTTGTAATTTGAATCCACCAAATTGTGGTGTTTAATTGCCAGTCCTCCCTCGTTATTTTGAAAGTGTATGGATAAGTGTCGTATCATCCATATACTGTCGTCTCGGCCGAGGGAGTTTGTCCAACAAGTTAATGATGTTTAAGATGAACCACGTTTAAGTCATTTTTCCCTCTCTCGATGTTATTAAGAGTCCTTAGACGAGGTCAACCCCATTTGGACTATCATGTAACTGAGAGAATTTTCAAGCTACTTAACCACGAATGATGTTTTTATAACTTAAAATCAGTTGGATCTTAAAAGAAACAAATATTCACACAATAAACAAAATAGGACAGAACACTACAATTTTTCATTTCATGATCCACTTCTCATATAAATATACAATTGGCACTGAAATGAAATGGGTAAGAGATAAATCTAACAAGTCTTACTGGTATTATTTATTGAGGTGATCATCATTCCAAGTATTGGAGAATGTTTCTCCCTTTAAATTTTCTAATTGGTACGTTACATGAACCACTTCTTCAACCACTATATACGAACCATGCCAGTTCGAATGAAGCTTGTTAGGTTTCTGCCATGTCTTCTTCAGGACAAGGTCTCCTACGTTCAGTGGCTGAGCCTTCACTCTCTTATTACAGAACTCCACCGTCCTTTTCTAGTAGGCATCTTTCCTAACCTCAATATCTTCTCTTCTTTCTTTTATAAGGTCCAAATCAAGTTTTCATTCTATAATGCTCTCTTTTGGGTCATACTTCTGCACCCTATGGGTTAGGAGACCTACCTCCGTCGGCACCACCGTCTCTGAGACATTAGCCAACATGAATGGAGTCTCCCTAGTTGGAGTCCTCTCCGTCGTCCTGTAAGCCCATAGGACAACATACACCTCCTTAATCCATCTCCCCGTGGCATCCTCTAATCTTTTCTTGATTCCATTAAGAATTGTTTTGTTCGTCACTTTCATCTGCCCATTGTTCTGGGGTTATCCAGGAGTGGAGAAGAACTTCTTAATCCCGACTCCTTGCCAATATTTCTCCAGGGAAATGGTCTTGAACTACGTCCTAGTATAAAAAATCAGGGTGTTGGGTAGGCCGTACCTACATATGATATTTTTCCAGATAAACTTGAAGGCTTTCTTTTCTGTGATTGTTATCATTGGCTCGATCTCTACCCACTTTGAAAAATAATCATTCGCCATGATCAAATATTGATAATTGTTCATGGCTCTCGGTAGTGGTCCTACAAGATCAATCACCCAGATCGTAAATGGCTAAAGAGAAGTGATGGAAGTAAGAGGTTGATGAGGATGATGGGGTATGGTGGTAAACCTCTAAAACTTATCACACTTCTTAACATACACAGTTATATCTTTGGCCAACGTCAGCCACCAGTAACCTTGATTCATAATTCTTTTGGCTAATGACCTGCCTTCAATATGACTAGAGCAGGACCCTTCATATACGTCATTTAGAATATACTCTACCTCGGATGAATGGGCACATCAGAGTAGAGGAAACATGAACCCTTTCTTATATAAGATGTCTCTTATGAGGGAAAAATTGGCAGCATTTTACCTTAACTTCTTTTTCTTAGCTCTGGACTCAAGAATATATCTATCTCTAATGTAACGGATGATAGGATCCATCCAGAGGCTACCTCACTGAAATTGAAGCAAAATTCCACAGTATTCTTTTTTCCTTTCAATCGTCGGCCGGTGGAGAATATCTTTCAGAACCGTTCTTCTCATTTCAATTCTGGTGGCTGAAGCTAACCTTGCCAAAGCATTGACTCGGCCGTTTTCTAGATGGGGTATCCTATTGAACTTCACTTCGCTAAATTACTTCAATATTGTCTTAACCTTCCCCATGTAATTGTCCATTATGTCGTCCTTAGCCTCGTATACCTCTAAAATTTGGTTGACAACCAACCTGGAATCGTTATGGATAAGGAGTTGACCAACATTTAGTGCTAGGGCAATGGAGATACCTTCTATGAGGGACTCATACTATGATTTATTATTGGATTCTTTAAAGCCGAACCTCAGTGCATATTTAAAATTGACCCCATCTGGTGCCGAAACTATTAATCCTACCCCACTTCCATTCTTACATGAAGATCCATCAACAAAGAGGTTCCACATAGTACCATTTGGTGAGAAATTAACCTCTTTTAGGGTTCCATTCTTGAAAATATATCGATCCTCTTCATTCTCAGACACCTTGCTTCTTACTGAACTCTTCTCGACCTCGGTGAGTGTAGGGCATACCCTCTTCAACATCTTTTGTATCACTCTCATCCTAGATGAACTCGGCTATATAGTCGGCCCCTTAATGGACCTTCTTGGCTAGTATATGATGCCGAACTGATCCAATTCAATTGTCCAGGCCATTAGTTTTCCTGACTTCTCAAGTTTATAAATGACCTATCTGAGAGGTGAATTTATGAGGACTACCATGGTATGTGCCTGGAAATAGAGCTTCATCTTCCTCGAGGCATGGATCAGAGCATAGGCCAGATTTTCCATTTTGGGGTACCTATGTTCGACCCCTTGGAGGGCCTTGCTGTTAAAGTACACTAGTTTGTGAACTCTATTCACTTCCCTAAACATAGCGACACTAATAGCCAACTCCAAAATCGCTAGATCAATATACAACTTCTCTCCTTGGACTGGTTTAGACAATATTAATGGAGAATCGAGATATGACTCCAAATCTTTAAAGGCTCTATCACACTCATCGTTCCATTCAAAATATCTTCTCAATATTTTAAAGAAATGATGGTGTTTATGAGTGGCACTAGACACAAACCTATTTAATGCAACAACTCTTTCGATCAGTCTCTGCACATCCTTTATTGTTGTAGGAGTCTTCATCTCTAACAAGGCCTTGATATTTTTGAGGTTGGATTTAATCCCCCTCTGATTCATTATGAATCCCAAAAACTTGCCTACTCCCACGCCGAAGACACACTTAGCAGGGTTAAGTTTCATCTTGTACTTCTCAATCATATCAAAAGTGCATTCGAGGTCGGCCACTTGAGTGTCATCCTTGAGGCTCTTTGTTAACATGTCATCGACATACACGTCCATTGTCTTCCGAATATGGTCCTTAAACATTTTGTTGATCGACCTTTGGTATGTGGACCCTATATTCTTCAATACAAAGGGAATGACCTTATAGTAATAGGTCCCCCTGTCAGTTATAAATGTTGTCTTCTCTGCATCGGTCGGATCCATGAATATTTGATTATAGCCTGAGTATGCATCCATAAAGCTCATTAATTCATGGTCGGCGGTAACGTCTACCATATGATCTATCTTTGGCAATGGGAAGATGCCTTTGGGGCAGGCTTTGTTCAGATCTGTAAAGTCAACCCACACCCTCCATTTGTTATTGGCTTTGGGGACAATGAAAACATTCCCTAGCCATTTGGGATCGATAACCTCCTAGATGAAGTTGAATTTTTCCAACTTCTTCACCTCCTCTCGGATGACATCATATTTCTCTCGCTAATAAACTCTTCTTATCTGTCAGATTGTCTTGGCATCCTCGGCCACATTCAGCTTGTAGTAAAGGACCTTCAGATCAATGCCAGGCATATCCTCATGACTCCAAGAAAATATGGTCTTCCTCTTCTTTAACAGTATAATTGGTTCCTCTTTGACCTCCTTCTTTAGAGCTTTATCGATTTGGATGGTTTTTTCCGGTTCTTACTCCTTAAGGATGATGGATTCTACCTCCTCAATGGCCTCTCCCTTCTTTAGCTTCTTTTCATCTGTAGGGTCCAATGTATTAATGTTGTAGGTTATGGTGGCCCTTTTATATGATTCTCTCTCATCGGATGAGTTGAAGTAACATTCACATGCCTCAACTTAGTCCCCCTGAACTTCCCCTAAGCCATATGTGGTCAGGAATTTAATCATCTAGTGGACCATTGAGGGAATGGCCTCAAATTCCTTGAGGGTTTCCGTTCCTAGAATTATATTATATGCCGAATATACATTTTCATCAATGATGAAGAAGCTGATCTTCTTTGTCAGACATCTCAGCCAGATATTTCCCATTCTTACTTCCATCTCATATATTCATAGGGGTTGTACTTTCTCACCACTAAAGTTGTTGAGTGGTTGGTGGTATGGGACCAACCTCTTTTTGCTCAGTCCTAAACCCATGAAATAATCCCAAAATATAATGTCGCATGATCTGCCTTCATATACTAGGATCCTTGGAACCTCATAGCCATGTACCTGAGTAGTGATGACCAAACGGTCATCATGTGGAGACAAAATTCCTTTAAAATCCAATCTCAAAAAACCAACATGCACTTTTCTATCTGTAGCTGAGTTAACAGTCTTCAATTTTGGTGGAAGAGCTTTGGCCTTATCCACATCCACTTTTCTATTTGCAATCTCCTTTGCTCCTCCATCAAGTCCTCCACAGATCATCTTGACCTCGTGTGAGATTGTATGTAGCCGACCTTTTGGATTAACAAACTTAGGAGGGAGGTTATGATCAGCTTCATCACAGTCGTCCGAATCATGTCGTCTCTACCAGCTGGAGCATCTGACCTACACTTATCTCTTCTCTTTTTCTTCTAGGTTTTATCTCAGCCACTCTTAGAGTTACGACTGTCTACATACTTTCTCACCTTATCGGCCTTCAGCATTTTCTCAATTTCATCCATTAGAGAAAAACATTTGTTGTTTAGGTTCCCACGGTCTTGGTGGAACTCACACCATAAATTTTTGTTCCTCTTATGGGGAGGAGCCTTCAATTTCCCAGACCACCTCAGGGATCGATAATTTTTTATCTCATTTAGGATATGTTCACGGATGATAGTTAAAGGAGTGTAGTCGATAAATTTGTCATCTATGGACCTCTTCTTTTCATCTTTATTCTTGTTTTGGGACTTTCCCCGCTATTGGTACCCTTATCATCCTCATTCTTTTTTTCCATATCTTTTTTTATATTCATGACCTTTCCGGTCATTTCCAGTAGCTCGGCCATGGACTTTGGTGGGTCTTTAGTGACTTTCCACAATAGCTTTCCCTTTTACAGACCTCCGATTAGTGTTATCATCCCAATTCTTTCCTCATAATCTTTAACTTATAACTTCTCTTTATCGAACCTCGTGATGTACTCCCTTAGACTCTCATAATTTCCCTACTTAACGTAAAATAGGTGAGTCGTCTTGTTTTGGGGTCTCACCCTAAAGCAAAAGTTATGTATGAATCTCTTCGCAAGTTGTTTGAAGTTCTTGATTGAGTTTTTAGGGAGTGAGGTAAACCACGCATGGGCTACCCCTGTCAATGTAATTGAGAAGGCCTGACACTTCATTTCATCTAACACAAAGTAAATGTCGACTGCGGATTGGTACATTTCCACGTGGTGGACATAGTTCACACCTCGATCATACTTAGGTGTGACCACCGACGACTTGAATTTGGATGGGGTTAGATAGATGACGATACTGGCTACGGAGGGTGAGCCTTATGAGTAACCCCTCTGTAGGGGATCCTATCTCTTTATTATATCTCCTATTTTATTTTCTAGCTTTTGGATCAAGTCGTTCTAAGGTCACTCGGTTGCTATTGCATCATCGGCATGGATGATATTTTCCCCTTCCCTCTCGGTTGACCGAACAAAAGGTTCTCTGTCCACAAACCTCTATTGGCTATTTACTTCTCCGATCCCCTCATCTCGACCACATGGAAGCCGATAAACTACACCTTCTCTCCTGGAGCCCACAATACTCCTTGAACTAGAGAGTCTATCTCTAAGATCACCCACTGGGCCGAGCCTTTCAAAAATCGACCCTCTACTTAGCCGATCAAAGGCTAAGCCCCTTGGTTGATCATCTTGACACATCCTCCTATTGTGACCTTGGCTAACTTGAACAGGGCGTACAGTATTACAAAATATCTCATATGGTTCCTAGCACTCGACCTGGGCATCCTTATCCTCGTAGACATTATATCAATCCTCCAAGCAGGGCCGACCTTGCCTCCCCAGGCATAAATGCGTAAGGTCTTCAATGTCTCTCCATCATTAATGAGGTGGTAACTCCTTGTGCGGTGCCTGGGGTGGTCACCTGGTGTCGGGATGCTGCTCCATAGTTGTCAAAGTAATCATCTATAATAATCCCCCAGCGGGTCTAATTAATACATTTTGGCTGAAGGCAACCAACTGCTCCTGCATCGCCTGTTGGCTAGTCATAAATGACTTCAACGCCACCACTATCTCCTCTATTTCTGACTGACGAGGTGCATGGATAGAGCTAGGACCACCAGTTGGTGGTGGAAATTTTGATGCCATGTTTGAAACCCGATGGTGAGTTATAAACTAAAGATTAAAAGCTTAGAAGCTCAACAAGAGTTCTTTCAATGGTGAAACAACTCCATGAGAGGGGATGACTGGTTCACCACCAGAGACTCCAGTGAGTATAAGCTGGAGAAGGGAAAAGATGATAATCCTCGTTCCCACAGATGGCGCTAGATCGATGATACCAGAATTAGTACCACCAGATCAAAGTGATAATGAGCTCACATAGGTAAAACAATGGCAGAAAACAAGCAATATAACAATAAAGAGAATGAGATGAGGAAAAGAGGAGTCCAAAACCAAAATTAATTGGTTCAGCTTATTGAAGGCCTATGTCCACTGTGCAGTGTGTCAAATCAACTAAAAGAGGCCCTAATGGCCTGTAAATACAACACCTGAGCTTTCTCTCTCTTACAGCGAGTTTGACAGAGTTTGATTAGGGTTCACAATAGTCGATCCCTTACAATGTTGAAGATGAAGTTTATTTGCAGTTCCTTGGGGTACCCCTAAGTATGTGATCGTAACGTGCATGTGGAGGTTCCCAATAGCTAGCTAACACATGTCCTTCACACATGTAACTAATTATGATGCAATATTCCCTCACGTGAGGGGGAGATGTTGTTATAAAATTTTTGGTCCACATGGGATCTTTAGCCCACGCACTCACTATCATGCTTCTTTTAATGCACGTGCCTTGCCAGTTGTCAAACCTCGTCCGACCATTATGGTCGAGGTCAGATTGTTGATACATGGACCACTAAGGAGTTAACTCCTGTCACGCTAAGTAGTCTGAGCCTGTCCTTGTTGGCCTGATGGGGGAATAGGTGAGGGTCATTAGTTCCTAAAATTAATGCTTCTTGACATATCAATTAGTCAACTAAAGCCGAGGCCAAGTCTGATCTGGCCGAGTCTAATTTTCTCGAGTTGTAATTCACCGCTTCTGGGCATTTTATAGTGGTCGGCCATGGATACGGGATCTTGAACTTTGGACGAGGCTATACTTGGCATATCAATCATCCCTATCCCTTAGACTTCAATGAGAAAGGGAAGGATGAGGGATAAAGTATCCTCCGAGTGTGAGTCGCATAAACGCCTTTTCAGATGTTAGGTCTGCTGAGATACCTCATGATGACTAGGCAGACACTTGGCAGTTATCTAGTATCATAGTGTGTTGCCCAAGAATGATGGAAGTAAGTAGCGCTTAGGGCTTTGTAACCTAATTATGAATATCTTGCAATTTGTGCACAATGATATGAAGTATTTAAACCCTTTTGAAAATCGTTTCTATTTTTTACTTCTATTTTTTCGAACTCCACCTTTCTCTTCTTAGAACTATCCATTTTCATCACTGTTCAAGCACTCCTAGGCAAGCTTTAAGGTTTTTATTGCTTCCCTATTCTTCAATATCTTTCAGGTAACCTCCTTCTGCCACTCTTTCCAAACTTTTACTCTTTTCACGTTGAATTTCATATTTTTGAGCTTTTCGACGATCTTATGGGTTTTTTCAGCCACTGCGTTTAGTGATATGTAGGTGGTTTTAGGGTTGAAAAGTGTGATAATTTGGTCAACAGAGTGGTTTTGGGACTTCGTTGGTGGATTTAAGGTGTTAGTACTTCCTGTTACACCATCATTTAGTTAATCCATCGATTTATCGGTCATCTTCTCCGGTGAGGTCTCAACTATTGTTGAGTGTTTTTTATAACAAAAATGATTCACTTCTTTCTTTTAATCTTAAGGTCAAAGTTGGTCAAATCATTTCAGTGTTTGTCCATTTCCAAACTTTTAATTCATGTCTCGTCTCTTGGATGTTATAGAGGCTTTATTAATTAGTCGAAGAATTCCCCACACTTAGGGAGAAGTGTTTCCAAGAGATCCGTAGTATAAAAGAAGAGGACGAGGCTAGACGTAGAGTTGACCCCCAATGGGTAAGACCTATTTTCCCATTCGCTTGAAAACAATACACCCTTCTTCTGTTCAAGTCAGCAAGGACAAGATGCACACTCGTCCTCTACAGGAGTCGATAGGAGAGATTATTTTGAAGAGGCCATGAGGATGCCCCCTTCTCGTCATGCAAAGACAGTAAACGTTGCTATTCCTCCAGTTTCCATTCCCTTTAGTGCAATGACATATAACTAATTTTGCGCGCGATTCCCAGAAGGGTTTCTTGCTGCTGGGATGAAAGGCGAGGAAGAAAATATGGCCAATAGAGAGAGTGAGGCTGAGGATGTGGATGACAATGATTACGAGGCCGAGGTACCCATTGAGTATACTTTTTCTGATCAATTCCAGTATACTGTAAAAGGGTCATATCTTCTTCTTTAGATACATCTTTATGGTTTCCTGTCTGATATCGTCATATGTATCCCAACTAATGATGAAAAAGCGTCCAGTGGTCTAGAGAGGAAATTACAGTCTAGGAACAAATGTTTAAGCTTGGATTTAGATTGCCTTTTTATTCGTCTATTAGAGCCATCTTGGCCAGCTTAGGGCTTGCTCCGACTCAGGTGGCACCAAATTCTTGGCGAATCATCATCGGATATATCACGCTATCGCCGAGTTCAGATTGTTGATACATGGACCACTAAGGAGTTGACCCATGTCACGCCGAGTAGTCTCAGCCTGTCCTCGTTGGCCTGATGGGGGGAAAGGACGAGGGTCATTAGTCCCTAAAATTAATGCTCTCGGACATATTAATTTGTCATCTAAGGATGAGGTCGAGTCTGATCTGGCCGAGTCTGATTTGGTCCAGTTATAATTCATCGCTTCTAGACGTTTGATGGTGGTCGGCCATGGACGAGGGTTCATGACCTTTAGATGAGGCTATACTTGGCATATCACTTGCCCTACCAGATCACTTATGGAGGAATCACGATGTGTTCCATATATCGTCATTATGGAGGTATATCACGGATGAGTTGGTGTATAGTCATATTGCATTAGAGGAAATATACCTATAACCAGATATCACATACGAAGAGAGGCCAACTGCTATTTTAGACCAATCGAGAAAAAATTTTGGTTGAAGGTTGTACTGTTAGTTCGGGTTTAGTGGGGGCATCATAATGATGATGGTTCAAATTGGGAGAATGAGGGTGACATGCAAGAAAGTATCTAGAGCTCTTTGTACCACATTGTCTGAATTTCAGGGACAAATTGCCGGTGTTGGGGGGATGTATCTAACACCCCCTATTTTAAAAAGTATTTTAAATTACACGTGTGCACATAATTTTAATTAAACTGGGAAATAGAGTTATTTAAGGGACTTTGTAAATTCAAGACCTATTGTAATATGTATTTCGAAAATAGGACAACAAACATTTTATTTATAAGTCTAGTCCCTATTTTTGAATAAAACTGCTAGCGCGGACCCATATTCATAAAACGTCAACCAATCACAGCATATCACGTGTCCTTTTAATTTGAAAATAGGGACTAAAAATGAAAATAAAATGTTTATTGTCCTATATCCATAATCAATATTATTTTAAGTCCTGAAAATGCGTAATCTATTTAAACAAATATTAAATAGCGAATAAAAAAAAGGATTAATATTTATGTGTATCTATATTTGTTTGTGTGATAAGTAAATGAAAACTTATTAAATTATGTTACATCATAAGTGAGTTAAAGCGACAGATTTAAAGATATTTCATTCGGGTCAAGTGAGTAGAGTTGTGAAGGGTATGAAATAAAATTTAATGTTAGGTGACTCGGATGGTAATTTGAGTGCGCCGATGGTCCAAAATGGGCCTAAATAGTCTAGAATAGGTACCTGGAGGTTACAATTGGATTTTAGGGGTCTTTTTTAGACTAAGCAAGAGTCGTAGAAGGGTATACAAGTTATTTTACTCATAGGTCTGACCCTATTTCGGGATTAAAGTTTTTTTGGTTAATATGTAATCAAGGTGGATAGAGGGGGGCTGTTATCCATCCACCCAAAAGTCTAGGGTTTTAGGGAAAGTGAGAAAAGTGAAGAGAAAGGGAGAAGATAAGAGGAAAAGAGATCCGGGAGAAGAGCTATTATTTTCGGGTTGAAGATCATCATCCAAGGAAGAGTTTCAAAGGTGAAATCTCAAATACCACCATTTTAAAGGCAAGTATTTACTTGATTTAATATCTCTATATAGTCTCAATTATTCATGCAATTCAGTGTAGAATAACATAAATTTCAAGTTGGGAAAACTATGTAAATTCGAGTTTTGAATGAAGTAAATGTTAGGAGATGAATATAAGGATAATTATAAGTTTAATATGATATAAATTGCTAAATAAATATAGGTTCTTGAATGATTTAAGAAGAAGAGATCATATCTTGAAACTAGGGTTTAGTATTGCATGATTTACTGATTTAATTGATGAATATCCCTAGGTTATGATGAAAATCTATAAGAAATTTTTATGTCATTGCAAACGCATGCCATTTTATTTTTACTTTGAATTAGACTATGAGTCATAGATGTAAATAAAGGTAAGGAAATACATGACTAAGCGAGTAAATGATCACGGTGGAAATTAGGAAATCGGGTTAGGATTTTGGGCTGGCTTGGCTAGTGCTTGGTTAGATTAGCATGTTGGCTAGAAGCATATAATTATTGAGTTAAACTATAAGTAAAAGGAATACTTCGATAAGATTGGTAAGTCGGGGTGGACTTTAGAATTTGGAGGCTAGTGCTACAAGAGATATAACGCATGTTAGTCGAGTATATATATATATATATATATATATATATATATATATATATATATATATATATATATATATATATATATATATATATATATATATATATATATATATATATATATATTATGTGTGTGTGTGTGTGTAGAAACCATAATCTAGGAACCCCCTAAGTCACTCCTTAGGTCACTAGCACCTCCCCAATTCACTACAAACCCTAGGTCATACTCCAGTACTGATCTAGAGGTCATTGGGCACTCCCGAGACCCGTTTGACTCCGATCAACTTCATTGTCAGAGATAAAGATCAATGAATTGTTTAAGGGATATGAATCCCCTTTCCAACAGTCCACCCCATCCATAAATAGACATAACGGTTCAACCATTTTACTACCAAAAACTGATCTAGAGGCTATCGGGCTCTCCCAGACACCATTTTGACCCCAATTAACTTTATCGCCAGAGACAAATATCAATAAATCTTTGAAGGGAATTGAAAACCGTTTTTAATGGTTCGCTTTTTTTTGTAAAACGGCATAATCGTTGTGACGAACGATCCATTTTACTCAAAAATCAATTCGAATGCCACCGGTCACTCCCAGGCTCAATTTGACAAAGGTTAACTCTTCAGCTTGAACGAGACTAAATGAATATTCAAAGGGAACTAAATAACCTTTACAATAGTCCGTCCTGTGGACAAATCATCCTTACAATACGAATGAACATCTTGTTTTACTCTGAAAGGTCACCAAAAGGTTTCGGGCCCTATTTCACCAAAGTCAACTTTCCAAACTGAGCGAAGCTCTTTATAACATCGAAATTCCTCGCATAACCTTTCCAATGGTCGACCCCATGCGCGATTCAGATTCACGATTTGGACGAACAATTCATCATCATTCGACGATCTCCTATCCAAAGGACCAATGGGCGCTTTCGAGCCCCACTTAACCTAAAGTCAATTCCCGAACCCTAGAGAGTCCCAAGAACTCTTAAAGGTCTTTGAATAAACTTTCCAATGGTATGCCCCGTGTGCAATTTGGACTTATAGATTGCGTCTTATGACCATTTTTCCAAAAAATCTGCACGAGATTACCAATTAGTAGGTCCATTTCCCTGCCTATCGAAAGTGTGTCTAGGGTTACATGCTAATAGGCAGGGCAAGGACAATGCCGATTGGCAGTCCCCTGACCCTATATAAGGAGAGCATGATCTCACCTCCAAAGGCACCTCAGAAACATCAACTTTTATGATCTCAACAACATTCTTCATAAGTCAGCGAGATTTCTTTATTTGAAACCTTTGTCCACCTTTCATTTACATCACTTTCACTCCGAATGTAGTAAAAATACCCTTACATTCTTCACCCACTTGCAAGGAAGCTCATCATCGGTCAAGATTAATCTCCAACTCTCCAAAGAAGGTCTAAGCATTCTTCTCTCTTTAAATTTCTTTATTTTCGCATTAGTTATATAGATTCTTAATTTAGATTTCACTTTAGATCATACACATATTAATCTCCAATCCCTTTTTAGTAATATTTAACATATTGTAATTGTTATAAAAAAAACATGAAAAGGAGGGTTACACCTATAAATTCCAACTAGATTTGTCACCACATTCTCTCAAAACTAAAACACCTTTTTTCTTACACACAGACATAAAAAAAATCCAGGTTTGAATCTATGGGATAAATCCTACCCTCGTGTCGTATGTGAACCACGTGAACTTTGATGCCTTTATAGGATACGTAGGCATCTTGGAATAAGACCCGAGACTCGAGTCCTATTTTCCTAATTTCCTTATTTTCCAATTTTATCCATACATTACTCGTATATATCATACTTGTGATTTATATTTGCATCTTAGCTAACACGTATTGTTGTTTCATTACAACGATCAATATCTTGATAAGAGCACAAATCATATTTTTAATTATATCTTTTGAGAACACTCCTATGGATGACCCCACTCCATCTTTTCCATGATGCGAGTCTGGTGATTCCTATCTCCACTTATATATACACTCACACACACTCCACAGAGAAATTAAGGAGAATCGTAACATAAGCCCAAGAGAGACTGAAAGGGCGGGACGGGTGCCTAGCACCTTCCCATTCTATAAACTATCCCCTGAACCTCTGATCTAATTAATTTTGCAAGATTTAGTTCGTCTTTGATGTCGTTCTCTCGAGGCTACAACATGTTCTTTTACCTGTTTTGTGAAAAATAGGTTAGTGACTCTATCTCTTTACATAACCCACTTCGATGATGGCCGAGACATTCCTAGAAAGGGCACGAGACCTTTCTTTCTCTCTCTCTCCACCGGGCATACGAGAGCCAACCCCGAAATGGAGAAGGAGATAGTAAATTCACTAGGGAGGGATAGCCACAGTGGCAACTCCGTTGGGGACTACTTATCATAAGAGGTCTAGACTCTGTTTTCATGGGTGTTATCATTTTCAGCTTGTGTGCGTATGCACCTACATGTATGTTCCCTTTTCTCCTCTATTACTTCTTGTATATATCTACCTTATGTTTATATCACCTCTCACTCACTTTTCACTTCACACACTTATAGATACTCTCCATCTACACCTCACACTACCTACACTTGTATATAGGGTCACTTCTATCCACTCAGAATATCCATTCTTAGGTGTCACAAGCACACACCTCCACTTATCACACTTGTATATATCCATGCTCACTTATACTTATCACCCACCACTTGTAGTTGATCCATTCTTAGATTCACTACCACACACTCACTTATAGATATTCACACATCATTCACTCTCATGTATCCATGCTTAGTGTAATCTTCATGATCCATGCTACATTTACTTTTCATATTACTTGTACATTCTTTCTTATAAGTACAACACTCATCATCCAAATAAAATACTCTCTCCATAATATAATAATCAAGGATCATTCATTTCGCACACTACATATCCAAGAGCATGGCTATTAACCAAAAAAATTTCTCGTACTGGAGGGTCAATTTGTGATGGGCGCTGGTCCGACAGGTCATAGTTAGCCTAAGTAATATCACTCTCACCTTCCATTGTCCTTCAACCTTAGATGTATATCAAACAATTAACCCCACATCATACCTCTTAATCGAACTCATAAATATAGGTATATATGAGGGAAATCATTAATGCACATCGATTATATCGAATTTTCTCTCACACGTACTGTCCCCACAAGGTATATAGTGAGACAATTTATGTAAACTTAAGTATATCAAATGTCTTGCCCACACGTACCGATTGACCTCAAAAGCAAGACGTATATGTGACACCCCGCCTAATTAAATACCGGGTGATCACTCCTTTATTAAATTAAAATCAAGGTGAACAGTTGGTTCATTCTTAGCATCACTGTCGGAAAAATAACTTTTCCAATTTAAACACCCTAATTAATTAAGCTAAGTGTCAAAACTATTTTTTTTTTTACATTACTTTCCAAATTTTATTTTACAAACCAAGATTTAAATATTTACAACAATTCAATATTGAAGAATCACACCAAAATTATCCTGGAACATATAATCCAAATAATTTAAACATTCAACAACTAAATCCCAACATTTAAAACTTAAAGTAAAACATCCAGACAGTAATAAATCCCAAAGTGACAACACTAGAAATAACTGAATCACAATGTCCAATAAAACAACAGAGTAATGGAAAGGGTGACACATTCCCCACTAAATGAATATGCTAGGAGTGGAATCAAATAAATGAAGTCGTCTAAGCAAGAGGCCTGCAACTCCCACCTAAGCTGCAGCGCGTTCCTTCCAAAGGATCCTATGCAAGACGCCCCTGTGCCTGGGCACCTGTAATATATACATATATATACAAGAGAGAAAGAGAAATGGAAACGAGTTAGATCCCGATAGTGTAAATGATTTAAAATTTGTTGAGCAAGTATTGAAAATGTTTGCAGGCCAGTGCAACAACATATTAGTGCGGCACTCTCTTGAGAAATTCTCACATCTCTTCTAATGTGCACGCCTATCGCACTAACCTTCCCAACGGATTATCTTATCTTATATCTCACTAAACTTCCCAATGGTTTAACTTATCTTAGGTTACTCGTAAGATTTAAAATTCAGCAATATAATTGTTTAAAAGGAAAATTTTATTTAGTAACAAAGCTCCCATTTAACTTTATTTATTAATAAAGTTTCCCAGTGTCATATTATACTTTTTCAAAACAAGTATTTCCAATTTGAGTCATTATACATGTCTTACTTACCATAACACAGTAGGCAGTTCCAAATTTCAGAATTTCATATATATATATATATATATATTAAATACTCGTATAATATATATATTCTAAAAGCACCCCTCATAAAAACTATGGTGCGGGCATACTCTGCTATCCAATCCCCGTATCTCTCGTAATATGGGAAATACAAGTTCGGAATCGCTCTCGAACTGTATTAACACATACACAAACAATATTGATGTGAAGCATAGATTCTAAGTCTCTAAGAGGTCTCACATACCTTCACGTCTCTTAGGACCGTCTGACCATCGATCGGATAGCCTGTACCAAAGATATCTATCTTCTAGGGTACGAGTCAATATCCCCCATAAAGGTCCCATAGGGATAAGACTGTCCCAGTGCAGTAACCTCAGGGATAGCAAGTAGCGCGGGCATGATTTTCACATATATATAATATATGCATACAGAGTCATATAAATATACTACTTTTATCATATCAATTTAGGTTCATCCCATCACCCATAATCACGACATTTATCCTTATTTTCCCATTATTTGTTATCACGTATAACGGTTCACCTCTATCTATAATTCGAGGGAATATTCTAACTTACTACGTAACACTCATGGACTCTATCCTCCCAAGTGTAAAATTCAGTAGGTATTCATCTAGTTTCCATCGTAACCATTTTTTGTATCCCTCCCTTTGATACAAAATTCCATCGTCCCTTATATATAAACACCCCAAAAATATAAATTTCGCCTTACATTAAAGGTCTCTTAATCATTACTAAATCCTACTGGTCATCATTATCTCCCAAAATATTTTAATAAGGATGTCTAAGGAATATTCTTCATTTAGAATCAATTGAAAAATTTTAAAAGGGGAATTTAAGTCTGCCAGGAGGGTTCGATCGATCGAGGTCAGGGGCTTGATCGATCGAACCTTCGATCGATCAAAGCTCTTGGCTCAATCGATCGATCAAGCAGGTATGGAGAATTCTGCAGTTAACCAGTTACGGGTTCTAACACACAACTTCATCCAAATCCATATTTTTCATTCCCAATCGCCCAAAAATTTGTACTACTAAGAGTATAAACCCATATCATACATCTCCTACGTAAAGCATGAAAATTTCCATTAATAACCATGGATTAACAGGCCAAAATTCATATAAATCTTAAGAACCCTAGAAATCTCTTTAACATGGTTCTAATCAGTCTTTTCCAGAATTTTCTTCTTCTAAAACATCATAAATTCATGGTTTAATCCTCTACATGTGAAGGAGTTTCCAGATTATCATTCAAATCGTTACTACATGCGATTTCCTATCTCCAACTTGGGTTTTCTTCCATGAAACTCATCCTAATCATACCTAGACTAACATGAGTGATGCATTAACGAAAATAAGCAAGTTAAACACTTGCCTGAGATTTTCAGAATTCTGATTTGCGGACGATTTTGGTGTGGTTGCGTTCCCCGTCACGCGATCTACGCGTTGGTGGTGATGGCGGTACAATCGGGTGACTTTTTGGCCTTGGATTACTTGAAAAGCTTCCTCCTTCCCTTTCCTATGGCCGTTCTAAAGTTTGAGTTGTTTTAACCGTAGAAGGTAACCTTAGACATCTGATATAACCCTTGAACTTTCGTGGGTTTAATTACCCAAAAATGTAAAATGTCCAAAATGCCCTCCCGGGGTGCTAAATAGGCCTAAAAATGCCCCGAGATCCAAACTAAACCCCCGGGTATACTTTTCTGACTATCTCGACCCTTTCAGACACTTTGGCGCACTCAAAATGACCATACGAGCAACTTATAATATTTTCACTTTTATTAATCAATATTTAGTCCCGACGCGACACGGGCGCGTCCCGACTCAAATTTCCAAAATTATCATTTTATTCACTCTTGACATTTAATAGAACCAATATTGTATTACTTTACTCATTAGTAATATTTAACATCAAGTTTACCATAATTACTAACTCACATCCTGTTAATAATTATAAAGTGATTAATTTTCGGATTTATATTAAATTAATAACTCACATTAAATTTAATAAATCCCCAAATTAATATTGCATAAAAATACGGGGTATTATAGTATATCGTGGAAGTCATGCTAAAGGGGGGTACCTTTCCACTAACCCACTAACGACATACCCTTATATAGGCGTCAAATTAAGGGCACTCATATTTAGTTTATCGGTTACTAAATGAAACTCTGTGGAAATGTCGGGTCAGCATTCTGCCAAAATTTTCATGTTGTTTCATCTTTTTTTTTTCTAAACAGGACCCTGTCCAGGAGCCTGGCAATAAGTCAAACCATGTTTTACATATTTTTCAAACACAATTTTTCCCAGACTTGGGTCCCGTCCAATATTTCTTTTTGCATTTAGGTAAACATAATACAAGTGAAAATATAGACATAATATTAATGATGCTGAGATTCCCCTCCTTTTTTCCCTCCCTTTCAAAAAACAAAAATATCAAAAATCTTTTTTCTCCTTCTTCCAAAAAAACCAAAAACATCTTTCCTTTTTTTCCAAAATACCAAATACTCTCCTTCTTTCTTTCAAAAATAATTTTGAATTGTTTTCCCTCTAAGATCGATCGTATACCCGACTTTGGTCTGGCTCCCTATTGTCTTCGGTCTTCCATCAAACCACCTTGAAGCTCTACTGCTTATTTTGATACTTCAACCTAACTTGGGATATACCTCCACAAGATATTCATGGAGAACATCGATCAAGCACCGAATGTTCAGTTTAATGGCCATTTTGGCCCACCTCAGCTCTAAGATTGACAACCTTCGAACCGATGTCCAAGAGATGTAGCGACATCGAGCCCAAACACCTAAAGCTCATGAACCTGAGATCCTTTTTCCCTATGTTATTGGTCCACCTATCCTATTTGGTTCTCAAAAGAATACCTACATATCCCTCACACTCTGCCTGCAAACGGGCTACCATTTGCTCAGCTCCCTAGTCCGATCCTTTCTACGTCAGGGGCTAACTTGCAAATACTCGTGGATCCCAAAGAAGAGGAACTAAATAAGGTCAAGGAAGACCTCAAACTGTTGTCAAATAATTTCGACCAAGTCAAAATATCTAGGAACTACATGGAATACACCCATATGTCTCCTTATCCCAAAGCCAGACTGACAGAGAAGTTAAAGATGCCAGACATCAAGAAGTTTGGGTGTAGAGGGCCCCTAATTATGCACCTACGAAACTATCACCGAGCCATAACCCTTATTAGTTCCTTCGAGAAGATAATGAACTAAATTAAAACCTTAAAAGAAAGTGCCCATCGATGGTTCTTATCTCCCGAAGAATCCATCTTCTTTAGTTGGGAAGATGTGGCCTGAGAATTCATGTCTTTGTACAAGTACAATGAAGGGTTAGAGTTCATGTGAAGACGCCTAGATCTACTAAAGCAAAACCCCAGGGAATAAGTAAGTAGCTTCATTTGAAGATGGAGTAAGAAAGCTAGCACTATGACCAACAAGACCTCAGATGAGGAACAAGTGAGCATTATAAAGAAAGACTTGTTCCTCCATATTCGAGCATCCATGGGTATACATTACTACTCGCACTTCTGATCTCTTCGAGAGGCTGGGGTGGAAATCGATTAAGGTTTCATCAAAGTAGAGTTCGAACTGAAGAAGATGACTGGACGGTTTACACCGAAGAAATATGAGTAGCCCGATAATGCCTTAGTCTCAACCATCAATAATATATCACAACCTACCACCTCTTGGGCAATAAAAAATCACCATAATCCTTTTAAAAAAGAATACACCGACCTCCGTGCTTCCCTATTCAAATTTTACCTTTCTACTAACCAGAAATCTCATTAAACCATTGGAACCTTGACCATTAAAAAACCCACTCCCTAAAAACTTCAATCTCGATGCCCACTATGACTTTCACCAAGTCGGAGTCCATACCACTGACCAATGCTTTCACCTCAGAAATGTGATCCAAGGCCCAATTGATCGGGGTATCATCACTCGGTCAGCTAATCCCAAGCCCAACACCACTCACAAACCTCTTCCAACACATGGAACCAGAGCGAGTGCCATTTTCTTAGAAAGTAACCTTAAGTTTGACCCTTCTACCCAAATTGTTCCCGTTAAAGAACCCGTCATCCCTAAACCTCTAAAGGTTTTCCTGACCTTTCTTCTTCACCCTACATGTCTTATTGATCAATCTCTGTTGCTCCTTACGAGGTCCTGCATTGTCTTCCTCACCCAATCTGAGGGGGAGGCATTAAACTACATATTATGTTACGCCAGCTCTAAGGGTTTGGGCTAAAATTTCCTTCTAAGATGTCCATCGACTACCAAAAATTTAGTATTTTTTTCATAGAAGACCAAAAATAGGCCTGAGAATCAGATGAGTGGGTAATACCCATTAAAGAAGTTAGTGTATATGACATTGTACAGATTATGGCCAATATGTTTTGCCAGACCGGTAAATCTATAAAATGTTTATGTCCCTCATTGCATTGAAACTTCAGGGATGGTTGGTCTCTTCACTACTGCACTTCCCCATTGAGTGGAAAGATTTATATATTGAATCCCTTAAAGTTACTGAATTCATTGATTACTCTTGGTAAAAACACAACATCACCAATAGATGGGGGGATAACTTTCATAGCTTAGATGATGAACCAAATCAAGAAGAAGCTAGTTCAGTTTCCAGTTTGTGTGGAATGATCTCCTTCGAAGACTTTTTGGGGGAAATAAATAAAGTATCCATTCAGCCTAAAATAGATGAATCCACGAGGTTCTTATTCTTCCCCACCTCTGTGAACCACATGACCAGATTAGGAACATACTAAAAAGATTCGATTACCTAGTAAATCGAAGTAGAAAAAGGAAAGGGAATTATCGA
The DNA here is from genome assembly GCA_949130495.1 of Sambucus nigra. Taxonomy (NCBI): domain Eukaryota; kingdom Viridiplantae; phylum Streptophyta; class Magnoliopsida; order Dipsacales; family Adoxaceae; genus Sambucus; species Sambucus nigra. The sequence continues at coordinate 327,177,559 of OX422217.1, read as the reverse complement.
AAATCCTCCAATGCTATAAATGACCATTGAGGAAAGCAAAGTCCCTGATCACCTCAAGAAAACCCAAGCCAATATAACCTTATGGGGACACTTCATGTCCTCTTAGTTTCACTTGAATGCCTTGATAAATCTCCTCACTGGACCCAAAGCTTCTTCCACTTGAAGAATCCGTGAATATGGTTGGATATTTAACTTTTACCAGACTCCTCTAATTTTTTTCTAAAGAATAAATCTCAAAATTTAGCTCTGATCACAACTATACTCTTAACATCTCCGTTAAAGTCTTGGGAAAGATGGTTCAACTATTACTTATCAAAAATGGATCTGCTCCTAATGTGTGTCGAGTAAGAACCTTCAACTGCATGGGATTGAAAGTCAGTAATCTCACTCCTACATTCACCGTTGTACATGCCTATGACAACATTCGTTAAAAAGTAACGGGTTCCATAATAATCTCACTAGGGATTTCCCTATCAATCCTCTAACATAACTCCAAGTCATCGACATACCTGCTAGATTCAACCTACTCCTTGGACATCTTTGTCTCCACAACATCTAAGGAGTATCCTTTTATCTCCATCAGAAACTAATGTTCTTTGCTAAAGGTCAAGTTGTCACCATTTTAGGGCACGAGAACAGTTCAGACAGGACCAATACAAGTAATCCAGTGTTGGAGATTCAATATAAGAGAAATGACATGCTCCTATTTGATTTCAGAATTTATTTGCTCCCCATCCTAGAAGGAGAAAACTACAAAGATCGAGTTTTTTCAGAGCACAACCCTCACGAAAAAGTCAATGTAATTCATATGTTCAAGAACATGCACTTCATGCCCGGAATGGAGCTAGGATGACATCAGCAGGGAATCCCTGAGCCCATTGTTATGAAAGAAGCCTTTCCTCCATGTGGGTTGGGCAACCATCTTAACTTAAAGCACTCACCAACCACAACCGAAATGAAGCTTAGAGGATGAAAAGATTGCTTCGGGGGATTCTCTGCATAGAAAATTTGTCAAGGGGTGTGAAGACTTCCCCTTCTTTGTATTCTCTAATCCATGGTATGACCATGTTGACAAGAAGATGAAATTAGGGACATAAATCATCTTTCAAGACAACAACACTTAAAACGAAAATTGGAAACATTAAGTGAAATCTCAAACTGAGCAAATCATGGAAATTACTAACAACTATGAGGGAAGTGACTCCAAGGAATCCTTTGACTTGCAGAGATTATGGCTAAGTCTCCACATGATCCACCTAGATTTTGCGCCATCAGAACCGTCCACTCGAATCATTAATGTTGATATGCCTCTCCTCAACTGGCATGCCATCCTAGTCCATCATTTCGCAAGCTCAGTGCAACCCTGACGTTTATCCAATCTAAATATATACACCTATTTATGTTTCTCTTTTTCTGTTATAAATGGAACTGAGACCTATTTTGATGAGTTTCTCAATGTTATTTTCCTTGAATATGAAATAAATAAGTATTTTGAGTATCTTGTTGTGCCTTACATTAATTATATTGATTTCAATTAGACTGTTGATGATGATAATTTTGTAAACGAACAATTCTTAACCGATCTCAATAAGGAAAATAATAAACAACTTAATCGTGTTCAAATTAAAGATGATGAGATTGTGATTATTAATCGCGGTTCTAGTAGACATTAACGCGAGATTAGGATAGGTTACACCATTGACGAGCATGAGTGGGCACAATTTGGATAACTATTGAAAGATTTCATGAAAGTCTTCGCATGCTCTTATGATGATATGCCTTTCATTGACTTAGATATAGCTCAACATTAGATACCGATGATCGAGGGTGAAAAACGGCGTGTGTCAAAACGTCAGTCATTGTTTTTTGTTCACCGACTCAATACAAAAACCTACACTTATGACTACACTCAACAGGAGAGTATAACGGTCAAGTCTGGGTATCGAAACCACAAAGACGAGTTGCTAGAATTTAATTGGTTTAGTAATTCTTAATAAAAGTGTAAAGGATAAATATAAACAAAAAGGAAAAGATGCAAAAAGGGAAAGATTAATCTAGGCGAGTGAAAATTAAACTAGATTAAGAAAGCGAGTAGAAAATATAGGTTACGTCGAATATCCCTCACCCGAGTTAATTAGTATAAAATGGTTACACGGTTCGACGAGTTATTAAGACTGCATCTCGTTTCGACAGTTAATTAAATCAAGAGTTGTCACACCCCTAAATTCGCATAAGAGTCTAATAAGATTTTGGCGTCAACAAATACCCTGGATATTACGCACGCAAGGTCGTAAGCACAAAGCATAGATGATATGCCCCTCAAATCTCCTAGGCGTAATAATTAGGACAACGCACTCGAAATAGACATGTAAAACTCCATCACCAAAGCAAAGCAACATGTCAACCCGAGGTGAGTTCAATCCGACACAACCTAGACTAACTTAGCTAGAAAGAATGTTAAAAATGCGATAAATAAACACTAGAAAGAAAGGAAATAAAGAAAGAAAACTAAATTAGAAAGCAAGTAAATTAACTACAAAGCAAGAAATAAAGGAATACAAACTATATTAATGGAGAGGGAAGATGAATAGTTCAACTTACAAACCCAAATGGGTGTCAAACCAAAAAGAAATTAAGACGAGCTCTCCAAACCCCCAAACCCTAACCTAAACTATCTAAAACTAATTATATCTGATTATTACAACAAAAATGGGCTATATAGTAAGTTGGAAAAGAAATAAAGGAAAAAGAGAAGAAAATAATCGAAGCAATAAATAACAGGAAGGGTCGATTGATCGACCAAAACCGTCGATAGATTTATCGAGAAGGTCCAAATCCACTATCAACTTCGCAAGGCAAAAACTCGCACCGCGGTCGACCGGGGTCCAAAGTGTGGTCTACCGACACTCTGTTTTTTGGCCTTCTTGGTTCACGAAGAGGGGAAAAAGTGTGCAAACGGAATGGCCATAACTCCTTCGTCTGGACTCCAAACGACGTGCCGTTTGGGGCCACGCGATGATAACTTAGCGAACTACACATTCATCGAAATTCCATGAGCCGTAGATGAAGTGTGAATTGACTAAAATTCCCTTGAAGTAGCATCCAATGACGAAACTTCTCCGAAATACAATCGATCCTCACTTTTAGCATTGCAATACCTAAAAAAGCACAATTATCCCCTGTAAAGCATGTATATATCCAAATCCAAGGTTGTCTGGTTAATGAGCATAAATATAGGATTTAAGGACCATAAAAGTGCTAGAATGCATAAAGATAAAGGGCGGAAATATGCAATATTTGTGTCATATCACACCCCCTAACTTAGACATTGCTAGTCCCTAGTAATGAAACAAAGAAAACCAGTCCACGGAAGGTAGTACAAGACGTATATATGCATTAAAATATAAATGCCACTTTTGTAGGGAGCAGGATTGCATTTAGCGTATACAAAAAGCCGTTAAAACCCTAGCTTACCCTAGTGGACGAGTGTCGTCTCATGAGGGTTTTCAGGGATGAAACCCACAAGCATCATATGGTTTACTCAAAATATGGCCATACCAACATGTGACAAGCCCAACAACAACGAAAAAGATTTCATACAAATTATTAGAAAAGTGAATTAATTCACACAAAAGTCTGTAGTTATTAACATTATAGAATGCACCTCATAGAATTGAAACCTTAAAGCGTGGGAGGGAAGCAAGCACATGCAAAGTGTGATTTGGCAAAAACTTAAATAAATTGGATAATAATTTTAAAGCATGCATATAAGTCAATCCTTACGGGCATTACACTCATCAAGTGAATTAGCTCGAAACAGGGAGGTAACACACGGAACATGCAGGCATAAAGAGTGATTGTAAATGGAAACTAGGCCACGCACATGTCACAAATGAAGAACGCTATATATAAAATGAAAAATTATAATCTGAATGAAAGATACCGCTCATTAAAAGAGGAGAAATGCATTTTCAGAGATTATCAAAACTATTTTAACTTTTAAATTGAATGCATCCTAAGATCACATAGGACTTGAATAGGGTTATAATGTAGTCTAGGCTAGGGAACGAAGCGAAGGATATGTATGTACGGATTCAAAGTGTTCAGAATGAAAACTCGGGACAATGGAAAAATGCGGGAAATATCAAAATTGGAAAACAAGCTCCAAATAATCATTGGATATATCATTTGGAGAGTAATCAAAGCTTATTGAACTATATATAACATTTATAACTTTCTCTTTCCTTTCTTATCTTCATTTTCTCACTTTTCTTTTGTTTTCGTTTGTTTTTTGCTTTCTCTTTTTCACTTTTTTCACATCTCTCTTTTCTTTACTTTTCACAGTCTCACATGACTAAATTGCAACCACACTACACAACATCATTCAATCCTAAGTAACATTCCAGACAAAGGTATGTAAGGTAATAAGTATGGTTTAAAGCTCCAATTAGTAGTTGGTTATGGGAATTTGGGGTATGAAATAAAAGGCTATATTAAGGCTCAAATGGGTTGACGAGGGTAAACATATAAGGTGAGGTCAAAGCCAATATGGGTGATATAACAAAGATTGCCTATGATCATTTCATAAAGTTTACGCAATTCTCGAGTAAAAACAAACTTTAAAAATCATGCTCAAGTAAAACATTTCATATATGAACTTAATTAATGAACGATCAAATCAAAGAATCGTGAGATTACCGACGAGGGTAAACATATAAGGATAGGTCAAGGCTAATATGGGTGATATAACAAAGATTGCCTATGATCATTTCATAAAGTTTACGCAATTCTCGGGTCAAAATAAACTTTGAAAATCATGCTCGAGTAATACATTTCATATATGAACTCAATTAATGAAAAATCAAATGAAAGAATAGTGAAATTATCGAAGAAACCAATGTTTTCAAAGAGGAAAGAATAGTGTATAACACTCACGAATGACGAAAGGTACAAAGCTTACTCGGTGTAAGTATATACATTGGAACAAAAGATTACCGAGTTATAAAAATTTTAAACAAAATCAATATAACAAGAAAAGCGCATGTGCTCATGGGATTACAGTTTAATTCATGAAGTTATTCACAATATAAAGGATTAAGACTAAAGTCTAATAACTTCTAAAATCAAGAACATACATCATTGGGTTGTCAATTGGATCGGGAAATTATTGAAATTTATCATCAAAAACAAAGTCAAAATGCCTTATAAAGGAGAAAAACGAAAGAAAATCTTTTTGATTTTTTTTTCAATTTTTTAAAGAAAAGCATACCATGTAACTAACATGTGAGCAAAAACATGGACTAAATAAAGAAATGGATAGAATATCCCACACCCCCTAACTTAAAACCTAAAATTGTCCTCAATGTGAATTAAGAACCAAGTTAAAGAGAGGAAAAGAGCGATATTACCCAAAATTGGAGCCATTCCCATAAGAACAAGTCCAAAGAATCTACAAAACAAGTTAGTACCGAGCATAGCAAAAATAAATAACAAAAAGTTAACTAATTACAAGAGACTAAATTAAAAGAAATAAAATTACCTTCACTCTCAAGCATGCCTTTCGAAATAGTTAACTATTTAGGCTTTACACTAACTGTAGACTAGAAGTCTAAATAGTTGAGGGTCCACCATAAAAATGATTTAACTTTGGAGGATAACTGGTGTACCTTAACTCTCAAGCATGCCTTTCCAAAAACATGAATTATGTTTGAACAATGGAAGGCATGTGTAAGGCGGAAGAAATGAACCATCGCCAATTAAAAGTTTCGGAGGGACGATGGGGGGTTTGGATTGAACGGGTGACAAAAATCTGTGGGGACCGAGAAAAGCAGAATATCCTCCCAAGGATTTTGAAGTTGGATTGGGAGGAAGCGCACATGGAGGCACAAATGCCTTCATGGAAGGTGACTCGAGCAAGTATTCCTCATCGGCGAAAAGGTTTAACACATTAAAGTTTAAAATTGATTCATCGGGTACTTGTGACGGTGTGATAACAGAGAATGAAAATGGGGAGGAAAAAAAAATCAAACTCAAGAGATGAGTCGTCATCGCTTGAAGATTGAGTTTCGAAGGAAATTAGATCATTTCCAATGAAATGTTCTTCTTTGGGGGGAAAGAAGAAATCATTTCATTGCAAATGGATATTACTTCCATTTCATCCTCACTTTCAATATCTATTATGCAATGAGCTAATTCAACAATGGTTTGTTCCAAAGTAGGCACAAAAACCTTATTTGGTTCAAAACATTCCTCGACTTCAAAATTCTCCGAAGAAAAATCATCGTCGAACTCAAATAATAAATCCAACTCATGTTCCCAACAACGATTTTCTTCCCGATAACGATTTTTAATTTTCTCATTTTCAAGCATGCATAAAACCCCACTGAAAGTCATAGGTCGAGGTGCGGATTCCTGAAAATGGGAAATTTGAAAATTACCATCGGAACTATAATCAAACTCATTATTATAAGAATTTTGAAAACTATTGCAATTCATTTCAAAATTTCTATTATAAGGAATTAGAGGCCCAAAAATCGTTATCATCATCCTTAAAATTCTAATAACTTAAGTTTTGACTTTCGTTATACTCGCCCAAAGTCATTTTTGAATTTGTAATTTTTTAGGACTCTAAGTATTGACCAAAAGTCATAGGATTACGGGAATTTTGAGAATTATAATAATGATTACCGAAAGAATTGGAATAATACATGCTTACCCCAAAAATGGCTCGAAGTGGCGAATTCCATAAAGTAGTTGCGCAAGCGAAAAATTCAAGCCTTTCTTGGCGTTCAAATGTATAAGTCCTGCAAAAAAGTTGGCAAAAACTACAAATATAAAGAAAATACTATGAAATACTAAATCAAATTAATTCTAAAATAAACTCATCCCTGACAACGGCGCCATTTTGATCGAGGGTGAAAAGCAGCGCGTGTCAAAACACGGTCGTTGTTTTTTGTTCACTGCCTTAATACAAAAACCGAAACTTATGACTACACTCAACAGGTGAGTATAGCAGCCAAGTACGGGTATCGAAACCACAAAAACGAGTTGCTAGAATTTAATTGGTATAGTACTTCTCAATAAAAGTGTAAAAGATAAATATTAAAAAAAAAGGAAAAGATGCAGATAAGGGAAAGATTAATCTAGGCGAGTCAAAATAAACTAGATTAAGAAAGCGATTAATAACTATAGGTTGCGTCGAATATCCCTCACCCGAGTTAATTAGTATAAAATGGTTACATGAGTCGACGAGTTATTAAGATTGCGTTTCGTTTCGACAGTTAATTAAATCAAGAGTTGTCACACCCCTAAATTCGCATAGGAGTCTAATAAGATATGGGCGTCAACAAATACCCCATAAATTATGCACGTAAGGTCGTAAGAACGGAGAATACATGATATACCCCGACAAATATCCTAGGAATAATAACTAGGACAAATCACTCGAAATAGACCCGTAAAACTCCATCACCAAAGCAAATCAACAGGTCAACCCGAGGTGAGTTCAATCTGACACAACCTAGACTAACTTAGATAGAAAGCGTATTAAAAATGCGATAAATAAACGCGATAAATATACACTAGAAAGCAAGGAATTAATCAAGAAAATAAAATTAGAAAGGAATTAAATTAACTACAAAGCAAGAAATAAAGAAATACAAACTATATTAATGGAGAGGGAAGATGAATAGTTCAACTTACAAACCCAAATGGGTGTCATACTAAGAAGAAATGAAAATAAGCTCTCTAAACCCTAACCTAAACTATCTAAAACTATTTACATCTGATTATTACAACAAAATGGGTTACATAGTAAGTTGGAAAAGAAATAAAAGAAAAAGAAAAGAAAAGAATCGAAGAAACAAATATTAGGCAGGGTCGATCAATCGACCTCGATCGATCGATCGATTGACCAAAACCATCGATCGATCAAGTCCAAACCCACTATCAGCTTCGCAAGGCAAAAACACGAAATACGGTCGACCGGGGTACAATGTGCGGTCGACTGGCACTCTGTTTCTTGGCCTTCTTGGTCCATGAAGAGGGGTAAAAGTGTGCAAACGGAAATGACCATAACTCCTTCATTCGGACTCTAAACGACGCGCCGTTTATGGCCATGCAATTCTTACTCAGCAAACTAAGAATCCATTAAAATTCCATGGGCTGAAGATGAAATGTGAGTTTAATAAACTGCCCTTAAATTAGCGTCCAACGATGGAACTTCTTCAAAATGCAACTGCTCCTCACTTTTAGCGTTCCAATACCTATAAAAGCACAATTAACCCATGCGAAGCATGTACATATCTAAAGCCAAGGTTGTCTAGTTAATGAGCATAAATATAGGCATTAAGGATCGTAAAAGTGCTAGAATGCATAAAGATAAAAGGCAAAAATATGCAATATTTGTGTCGTATCAACCGACGTTACCAAAATGTAAACCAATCAAGCAAAAGTTAATAAAGGTCAAAGTGGAAGTAATCAAATAGATAAATGTGGGTCTCATTCGCATGGTCGAATATCCTACATGTCTTGCCAATATCATCCCCATGATAAAGTCGGGAGGAAATGTTTGTATGTGCGTCGACTATCGAAATTTGAACACAACATCCCTAAAATATGATTACCTATTACCAAGCATCAACATGATAGCGGACAATACGTCCAACCACACCCTCAAATAGTTTGTCAATGGATTTTCCAGTTATAATCATATCAAGATGCACTATGACCACCAGGAGAAAACCACGTTCATCACACCCTGGGAACTTTCTGCTACACCATCATGCCATTTGAACTCAAAAATGTTGGGACTACCTATGGATTCACAAAGATGTTAAAGTTTATGTTGATGACATGATCATCAAGTCTTAGACACGAGAAGGTAACATTACCATCCTTTGAAAGTTCTTCAAGCGACTGCGATAATACCAAATGTGTCTTAACTCAGAAAAGCGCATTTTCATAATCACTAAGGGGAAACTCCTAGGGTTCATGGTCAGTGAGAAAGGAATTGAAGTGGACTATGCTAAACTAAAATCCATACTCTAAATGCCATCATCCCAGATGGAGAAGGAAGTTTGAGGAATCCAAGGTAAATTGTAATACATCTCTCGATTCATCAGCCAATTGACCTCTATTTGTGAATCCATTTGCAAACTTCTCTCAAAGGATTCAACCAACGTTTTGAACGAGGCCTTCAAAGAAGCCTTTCACCAAATCAATCAATACCTTAACTAACCTCCAGTGCTCATACCTCCGCAGCCAAGTTTCCCCCTCCTTTTGACTTAACCGTCACTGCTACTATAGTAAGGGCTTTGTTGGCCTAATACATTGAAGAATCTCGCAAGGAAAGAGCCATATACTATGCTAGTCAAAAACTGGTCGGGTATGAAGTAAATTATACTACTTTAGAGCAAGCGTGTGTTTCCCTAATCTGGGTCATACAGAAGTTACAACACTACATGCTTACTTTTCCCATCAAACTAGTATCCCGAATGAATGCGAAATGGCCCGTTAGTTTATGCTTCTAGCCAAGTTTGACATCGTGTACATCACATAGAAAACCATGAAGGGGAGGGCCATCTCTGACTACCTTACCGATTATTCCATAAAACAAACCCGAGTGTGGGTTTTTAAATTCCCAAATGAAGACATTCTTTTCACCTCTCAAGAGGTTCTTAGATGATATATTTTCTTCGATGGAGCTTCCAACAAGAAAGGGTGCAACATTGGAATACTCCGGATCGCCCCTAATGACTTCTACACCTCATTGCCATTAAGAGAGACTTCCCCTACACCAATAACATGACTGAATGTGAGGCATGCACCATAGGCCTCAAGATCGCCGTCGAGAAAGGTATAAAACACTTAGACGTCTATGGAGACTTTTCTCTCATTGGTGGCTAAATTCTCAAAAAATAAAAATTCAAAGACGAGAAACTCCTACCCTTCCATGCCCACCTAGAAGAGCTCGCCTCCCAATTTAAAGATGTCACCTTACATCACCTTCCTCGCTAAAAAAATATTCTAGCTGATGCCCTTACAACCCTAGCCCCTATGGTCGACATGCCTGAGGGGATAACAATGGCCCATTTCCTTGTTTAGAGCAAGCTATGCTTACACACTACTACCATATTGAGATCGTTATCGAAGAAGACCCTTAAGTATAGTAGATATCCTTGAGATTTATATAAGAAAGACCGTGCGACCTTTCGCAAAACTGGTTGTTCATTACATCATCTACAACAAAGAACTTTTTAAGAGAAACATAGATGGAACCCATTTGCATTTCATAGCAGGGTTTGATATTGAAGGAATGATGCAGAAAATCCACAGTGGGGAATACGAACCCCATATGAATCACCACATTCTTACCAAGTAGATCATCCGCCAGGGGTACTACTGGACTACCATTGTCTAAGATTCCACTACTTATGTTCAGAGATGCCTCAAATTCTAATAGTTTGCCAATCTTAAAGACTTACCTCCCCAGTAATTATATAACATGACCTATCAGTGGCCCTTATCCACTCGGGGCATAAACATCGTAGGGAAGGTCAATCCCAAAGATTGCAATGATCAAGAGTTGATCTTGGTCACCATTGACTACTTCACTAAATGGGTGAAAGATGAGTCATATACGGTGTTGAATGCTAAAAAAGTGGCCAAGTTTATTAGAAATAATATCATTTGTCGATACAGGGTTCACCATGAGTAGGTATCAGATAATGGACAGCATTTCAAATCTAAGGTTACATAACTAGTTGACGAGTAAGGAATTCAGAGACATAAGTCATCGACCCCAAACCAATGATGATGTTAAAGACGCTAATAATAGACTCAAAGACATCATCAGGAAGATGACTGAAAATTATAAATACTGGGTTAATCGGATCCTATAAGTACTCTAGTGCTATCGGACATCTATCAGAATACCTACTAGGGCTACCCCTATTCTTTGGTAAACATAATGGAAGTATTTCTCCCCATTGAGCTACAAGTACCTTCCTTACATGTTATGCTCGAAATCAGGGTCAGCGAAGAAGACTAGCATCAGAACTGCTACGAAGAACTCTCACTTTTGGATGAGAAGTGACTTAAGGATCTATAACACATACAAGGGTATCATTGCCTTACATCGCGATCATTCAATAGGGAAGTTAAGGACCGCGGTGTCCAAGATGGAGACATTGCTCTAAAAAAAACTGGTGTCGATATGCTCATAGATCTTGATGGAGAGGAGATGATGCGTTCAATCAATTCAGACCATTTCAAGAAATTTTACAATTAATTTAAATTCTTGGTTCACTACAATTCTTCTCATCCCCCTTATATTCTAAAAACAATATTCTTCATTTCCCCAATCCAAAACTACGTGGGACCTGATCCTCTCAAAGAATTTATTTCCAAAATGAAACCCATAAAATTTTCAAAACCCCCTAGAGGTACGCAGGCAACCCATATGACACATATGGGTGCGATCCTTTATTTTTCATAAAATGATATTCTTTTCTAACCCACGATAACGGAGGTCCATCTTATCATTTATGTGAAAAAAAGGAATATGTATGCCTTAGCAATTGGTATAGATAATTTAAATACAAAACTAATTAAAAGACACAATTAAATACGTCAAAATCATTTTTTATTTCCAATTAAGGAACATAGCCATTACTTGAAATATCAGTCGAGGGAGTCAAACAAACCACCCCATTTCCAGTAACGAAACCAACCTATATAACAGCCTCCCCAGACTAAATAATCATCCTCACAAAATACCCTAATACATGCCCGATACCAACACAAATTACCCCAAACATAAATTTCCCCAACTTCATAGATGCTACCCCCAGCTTCACTTATATTGCCCTCAACTGCCAGATGACCCTGCTTCATCATCATTTCCTACTCTCGAAGGCCCACATGTCTTCCACTCATGGTTAACTCTCCATATATTCTCCATGTAGTTGTACACCTTGACAAGTTTAGCCAAAACAACAACTCTATCCTCCGTGGTGTCGAAGGAGACAAGACACCATTGCCCAGTCCCTTCCTTCAAAATCTTCCTAACTACCCGCTTCCACAACAACCTCAAAATAGTCCCCAGATACATGTCATACCCCTCCTATAGATTGTGGTGGATGGTTAGATGGCCGACGGTGCTTCCACATAAGTCTTAATATCATTTGCAAAGATTCTGTCAAGCCCTCCACCGAGAAGAAATTTTTTGTACGAGGAGGCCCTATCTATTCCCACCCCAATTGGCGCAGGAGCCACCGAGGAAAATAGAAGGACATTTGTTGAAGGCCAACCAACTGCACAAATATATACTTTCCTAGATCCAAAATGGGAAAAAAAATCCCCCCACTTGGGCACATACTAGCAAGGCACTGAGCCCCGTGCTGCATCAACAAATTAATCATGTTCTCTTTTAAAGGGTTGAAATTAAAGAAAGGCATGACCAAGAAATTAGGCACACCTAAAAGGGGGTACTCAGGAGGTGTCTCCAGGCAATACCTCTCAGAAATCCACATAAATAGCATCACATGGCTCCCCCTTGGAAAATATAAACGACCCTCCTTCAAAGCTTTAATACTGTTAAGAGTCTCCACTAGCTTTACTACTAAAGGACTACAACGGTAAGACATCCACGCCACTATCGTGGCCACTTAGGGATCAACCTTCAAGTTCCCTGTCACTAGTAGAAACCTAACAGTCAAGCCCAAAGCAATAACTTTGGTAAAGCCACCATCAACGAAGCCCCTCTAACGCACCAAGTGCATAATCACCAGAAGAATAACATTCCCTCCATGGACCAGTGGTCAAGATGCCGAGGGAGACATATAAAGTAACTCAGCCAAAGATACTCGAGGTGAATCAGATAAGTCAGGCATAGTTGTTACCACACTGGGGTTGATCCCCAACATCATTGAAAATTCCTCATAGGTGGGGCTAGCCTCATCCAGGCCAAACTAGAAGACATTATCCTTGGGGAACCAGAATATTACCACCGTTGCCAGTAAATTCCAGTCTATAGCCCAATTGCGCCATAAGAAACCTGATGCAAGCTGAAAGTGTCATAGTTGGTGTTATAGAGACATATGGACTCTAAACCTTCTAGGTAGGAAGAGAATTATTCAAACATTGGGGAGGGACATTTGAGAAAGTGAAGGAAGACACAAAAAAAGAGATAGGGATGGTGGTGAAAAATTCATACCATAGACTCCCCTTTTGTACCCAAAAATCTTCACTAAACACAAACCACGCTGAATCTCATCAATCCCTCTACGCTACATGTACTCCGAGTATGCAGAAAGTGCAATCAAAGCCAAATGAATGATTTTATTTGACCCATATACCGATAGGCAGGACAAGGAGTATTCCTATCGACAACCCCCTATTTTAGAAAATTGCATTTTTTTCTCTTTTGCTTAGAATTCATAAATCCTTACTTTAAAAAGTTACCCAAGAGTTATTCCTTTTTAGTTCTACTATTTTAATAAAATAAACATTTTCCTCAAAATCATTCTCATTCCTATCTCTGCCTTCGCAAAATAAAATAATCTCATTAGCAAATTAAGTGCATGTAGATTAAGCCACTAAAGCAAGAAAAATAACAAAAAAAAATGCATTTTTCATATATATTCTTTCTCTGGTAGCATTACATCTTTATAGGTACAAGAAAATAAAAAAAGAAAAAGAACAAAATACAATGGGACTTTTCCCAAACCCTCTATCTCATAACCTTTCCAATCAAACCCTCACCCCTACGAGGCACATGCTTCCCCTTACAACAGGCGGTGGACCCTCTGGTCCTAGAATCGAAACTCTCCTCAGTAGTAGTTGATGGTACCAGGCAGGAAGTAGATGTCTTTTTAACGTAGGAAGATATAGAGGACATACAATCCTTAATGTCCCGCAACCAGTTGGTCATCACCCACATAAATTGTAAAAAGAAAAATGAAAATAACAAAAGACGAGCCAGCAAGTAAAGATCAAGGAAGAATAAAATAAGAAATAAAAAAGAGGATAGAAAGAAGTATACCTCAAGCCTAAGAGCCTCATCAGTAAGTCCCATCAACCCGACTACCAATGCATGAGGAGAGTGGGAAACGCTCAACGACTCCCCACTTCTTGACCAAAAATTGTAAGAGGGAGGAGTGACTTGAATTTATAGAGTCTCCTCCTCCGCTACCACCACACCACTTATCGTGCCGTGGGTTGATCCCACTGGTGCGCTAGTGCCCCTCCCTGAAGAGATGGAAAGTGGAGACATATCCCCAGGTCATAAATGCAAGAGGGATTAACTAACTAGTCATCAAATATGGATAATTGTAACTCGCCATCATATACGTGTGGAGCATGTAAGGCTCACTTGTCATATTCATTCTATATCTCCCTCAAATACCTTATAAACATCGAGGAAACTGACGAAGAGACCTCCACCTGCTCCTCCACAAATTGCCTCACCACACTCTCCCCCAGCTATTAGATGTACCCAAACTCATGCATAGCCGCCACCCCCGTGGACCACGAAGGAATGCCACAAGGGTATAAGTCCACCTATATCACTAGTAAAGAAATGGTATCTACAAAAAATAAAGATGCCACAAAAAATCAAAAAAGACAAACGTTGTTTGCTCGTTAGATCATTTAGAGTCCTCGGTACGTCCTTCCGAGATAAGCACTGTTTCGACTATCAATTGGACTTCTACTATTGATACATTGGTAGAAGTCCCCCAAATAACTATCCTTCATTGAAATGAACCCCACATTGTCCCCTATCACCTCCTAGAACCACATTTGCAAGAAAAAAAGAAAACAAGAAAAGAGTACGAAAAAGAAGGACGGTATGAAAATAAGGGAAAATAGATTTAAAATTACCTTCAGAAAATACGTGGGTCTTGTAAAAGTCTGACAACAAAACCGATTGAATGCATCTAGAAAATAATAAAGGTATGTTAAGGTTAGTCTCCCCCAATCGTATGAAGGTACGTCCGACATATCCAAGAACAGGCAAAAATCACAGTGGACAACATCGCCGCTCGTCGTCACTATGAATCTTCCAAGCAAAAGCAAAATAAATAGAGGGGCTATCTGCCTCGCCTTTTCCTCTTCCATCAAATCAATCACCCTCTTCAACAATGTATCCCCCATCATAAAATTTGAATAAAATCCCCCGATATGATGTTACCCACATCCCCCAAAGTAACCTACACCGCCTCCGATGTCACCTACAAAGTTCGATCCACCACGATTTGACGCTCCACAAAGTCTAGCCCCATTAGCTACTGGACATCAATGGGAGTAATGATCATCTCCCCGAACCCTAAGTGAACGTATGGGTCAGTCCCACCATATATCACTAATATCACACATCATAGTAGAAGAGCACGACATCTCATCTAATGCATCCAACAATGGGACAAACTTGACAAACGACACCATTCAAAGCACCAATGTAAGGAGTTTTATATCAAACATCCCTCAGCCCATTCGTCCCCTCAATCGAATGCTCGAACCATCTATATCAATATGGAAAGAATTCATAGAAAACTCTTCATTATCACAAGAAAGTAAAGAGAAAATGAATTTGGAAAACTAATGGTTAGAGTACTCGCATAGCCATTAGGCTTTTCACCCTTGTAGAACGATGGTACACAGGATCGGGAAATAAAATCCACTCATAAAAAACTAACTCAAATGATTCATAGGCATTCTCATTGCCCAACACAAGTGTCACCACAGACTGACACTCTAGGCCTGCTCAATCATCAACGGGAAACCATTCATCATTACCATCACTAAAAGTGTCTGCCATTTGAAGTCTTGAAGAAAGAAGGACTTAGGAATAACTCCTATAGAGAGAAAGTAAGAGATTCAATCACTTAAGGGTGTGAAAATTGAAGAAGGGTCTCCCCATTTATACAGAAGGTTAAGGGGCATGTTAATCGGCAACCCGCTGACCATGTCGGTCGGTAGTTGGACCTTACTCTTCCTCAAAATGCTAGGAGTCCGTGCACTATACTAACAAGTAGCTCCCTAGACCTGCCTATCAGCATTCCCCCCTAAATTTATTCCCAAAAATGCTAAAAAAATCGAACATTGCCCAAAAAATTCCTAAAATTCCCCCCAAAAATCCTTGAAAATACGAATAATTATTTTCCCTAAGAATTTAGAGCACTAAGACCCACATAAACTCTAAAAACTCCATCCATATTAAGAAAACACTTTTATCATCAACATATTTCTTAGCGAAACCAATGGTAACCATATGTCCACACAATCCCCAGCGGAACCAAAAGTGTGCCTACTCTAAAATTACTCATTCCTTCCCCAACATAGCTATCCACCTCCGAAATAACAATCAAGGTCCTTATAATTGACCTCGACCCGCATAATCGTCCGTCATAACTTTACGTCATCAGAGTTGACCTCAACCCACAGAATTAGTCACTACAACTTTAGGTTATCAGAAATGACCTCGACCCATAGAATTGATTGTCACAACTTTAGGACCTTAGTATTGGCCTCGACCCGTAGAATTGGTCACCAAAACTTATGGTCCCCATAATTTACCTCGACTCACTGAATTTGTCTCTAAAACTTTTGTTCCTCCGAATTAATTTTGGCTCATAGAATCGATCGTCATAACTTTAGGTCCTTTGAATTGACCTTGGCCTGTAGAATCGATCGTTATAACTTTAGGTCCTCAAAATTGACCTCGACTTGCAGAATCATTCCTCACAAGTTTAGGTTCTCGGAATTGACCTCGACCCACATAATTTATCGCCATAACTTTAGGTCCTCGAAATTGATCTCGACTCGAAGATCCAGTTGCTACAAGTTTAGGTCATCAGGATTGACCTCGACTCGCAGAATTGTTCGTCATTCCTTAGGTCCACATAATTAACCTCGACCCTCTGAATCGGTCACCCCATCCTTCAAGTCCACATAACTAACCTCAATCCTCTTCCCCAACATCGATGTGGTGTCTATCATTCGATGACCTTCACTTATTCCAAGATGTCCCAATGATGATTTCTCTTGACACCCCAACCTAGGTCCCCCTTAAAAAATGTTACTAAATCCGTTTATTAAAAATAAACTATTTAAGTAACTCCGATTTGTTTTCTTAAGAAACTATTTTCGTAAAAACCAAATTATTTTAACACAAGATGTGTTTAACAAATCAGTATGTACGAGATCTATTAAAGAATTGAATAACAGATTTATAAAGAAGTTTAAAAAACTTAAACTCAGCACAACCAAGAATGAGATGAAGATATGTAGAAAGATTATGTTCACGATGTTTTTTACGTGGTAAAACCTCACCAATTGAGGAAACATCCACAACTCCCTCTACGGAGTAAAATGAAAAATCCACTAAAACAAATATATGCGTTAAAAACTATATAACTAACATGCAAACAACTCAAACCTATATAAGTTTAGGAATGTACCCTCTGGTGTCCTTAAAACTTCTCTGTAGTTCTGATTGTAGATGTAGTTCTCCCAGTTTGTTAACTTCTGATTTGTTCCAGCACTTTACGTCGACTCTTTGTTCACAAGATCTTATTACCAACACTTTTCGTGTTGTAGGGTTAAAGTGTTTGTGGAGGTGATTTCTAACACATGCATGCACACACGCACACTTATTAAGTACAAATAGTCCTAACAAATTACAGTAACACTATATGCTGTGATCTTTTCTTTTTCTTTCTTCTTACAAAACTTTGAACCTTATTTGACCTTTAAATCATTCCCAGAATCCATGGATACCTTGCTAGGAAGACAGACAAAGTCTTAATCAATCTCAGAATTTTAGAAAGGTTTTTCGAGATTGAAAACCTCCAAGTGTGATTCCAACTAGGTCAAAGGTTTAGTTTTACAAGAACTAGAAACAGAAATCATTTATTGTTGATTTCAAAGTAAGAAAAAGTTTTATAGAAAATAATCAACAATATATTTCTCAAGATGAG
Organism: Sambucus nigra; assembly: GCA_949130495.1. Classification (NCBI taxonomy): domain Eukaryota; kingdom Viridiplantae; phylum Streptophyta; class Magnoliopsida; order Dipsacales; family Adoxaceae; genus Sambucus; species Sambucus nigra. The sequence goes on along the minus strand of OX422217.1, from coordinate 327,159,578 downwards.
AAATAAAGAATGAAACTAAGTGTAATGTAACATGAATAACTCAGATCTAAAATTTCTATGAAATCAGAAAGTAGATCTGAGCAAACATTTAAGTTGAAAACAAGATCTAACGAACAAGAGGTTACAACAGCAATAACAAACTCAACTCAAACTCTCAATCACTCAAGAACACTCAGGGTAGTGTTTTGGATATGGAGTTTTGAAGAAGTGTTTGAGTTTGGATGGAAGAGGCTTTGACGAAACAGGGTTAGGGTTTCTAACTTTCTCTATTCTCTCTGTTTTCTCTCTTCTCTCTCTTCTCTCTTCTCTCTCTACTCTCTCTATTTCTCAGAGGAAATGAAAATGGAAAAAGTCTTCGAAGTCTGAGAGTAGGGTCCCTTTTATAGGGTGAAGAGAAGGTTCGAAAGATTCGATCAACACCAAGGGCCAGGATTAAGTCAAGTTAAATTGACTTTGATCGAAGGGTTCTAATAAGGCGGTGCTTAAGCGAATCCTGATTGGTTTAGAAAGTTGTACTGGGATTCACCAAGACGACATGCAGATCGTCGATAGCTAATGACCCAAGGGCTGAAAACATACGCATTTTTAACTCAGTAAACAAACACAGTTCCAGCTAATCAGATGAAGACAGGCGTTGGATGATAACAGGATATGAAACGCGCGTCTTAAAATAATTAAAACCACACCCCAAAGTTTAATCCGCTTTTGGATTCTACCCAAGGTAACAATAGGCCAAAATAACCAACAAATAATATTTACAAATTAACCACAAAACTTTTAAATCAAGTTTTAATTAATAAAACCTTATTTAAAAAATGTTTAAAAAATCCCAAAAAATTATTAAAATTCCAACTTAGGGATTTAAACACACTCAACATATGTACACACATTATTATGCAGTATGATATGCAAAAAATAAATTCTACTGTGTGTGAGTGTTGGCAATTTGATCTTGATCAAAATAAGATAGAGAGATGAAGTAACAAACCAACTTCTGAGGTTCTTTGGATACTAGGGAGGACATAATTTTGTCACAATTTCCAAACTAGATGAGCACTTATACAATATAGACTCAATTGAGTCAAAATTATAAGGGCTTCAATCTCCCCCTTTGGAAATATGAGACAAAGTCATCTAGGACTCGTAGGGCAATAAGAAAATAAGAAAAACTTATTCCTATCAAAATTCTATCGACCCAATACCTAGAAATCAAAAAGCACATAACTCAACTAAGTACATTTGAATACCCTATTACAACTGTTGAGAGTAACAGTACAACAAGAACCTACAATAAATCACTAAGATCAAGCTGTTTAGCATAAGAAAGAATTGAATAGACTCAAATTTATCCCCCATTTTGTCTCAAATGAACAAAGGGAAAAACTTGGATAAACAGCAAAGTTATTAGTCATCATAAACCATAATAATATATTTACGTAATGAAATGAATCTATTATAATCTAGAGGTTTGGTAAACATATCTGCGAGTTGTAGATCAGTAGGAAGATAATTTATTTCTAATTCCTTAGATTCAACCAATTCGCATATATAATGATGTCTTATTTTAATATGCTTTGTTCGAGAGTGTTGAACAGGGTTTTTAGAAATATTAATCACACTTTGATTATCACAATAGAGATGCAATTAGTTTTCTTGAATACCATAATCACTTAGCATTTGTTTAAGCCACATTAATTGAGCACAACAGCTGCCAGCAGCTATGTATTCAGATTCAGCTGTTGAGAGTGATGTGCAGTTTGGTTTTTTACTACTCCATCCTACCAAGTTATTACCTATATAATAACATGCTCCCGATGTGGTTTTACTATCGTCAATACACCCAGCCCAGTCAGCATCAGTGTACCCAATTATAGTGCTTGGTGTGTCATTAGTGTACCAAAGTCCTATATTTAGAGTGCCTTTTACATATTTAATGATACGTTTAACAGCATTCAAGTGGCTCTCTTTAGGGTTACTTTGATATCGAGCACATACACACACAACATACATAATATCAGGGCGCGAGGCATTAAGATATAGTAAGGTGCCTATCATACTACGATATAGAGTAGGATCTACAAATTTTACATTTTCATCTTTGAAAAGTTTTAGGGTAGTACTCATGGGCGTTTTAGCATCTTTAGCACTCTCGAGGCCAAATTTCTTTACTATCTCTAAAGCGTACTTAGATTGCGATAAAATTAATCCTTCTGAATTTTGTTTGACTTGAAGGCCTAAGAAGAATTGTAGCTCCCCCATAAGGGACATTTGAAATTCCTTATGCATAGTTTCAGAGAAGGATTTGACTTCTGAGGGAGAAGTTAATCCAAATATAATATCGTCAACATAAACTTGAGCAATAATGATGTGTTTGTCAAAATGTTTGACAAAAAGAGTTTGGTCATTTTCGCCTCTTTTGAAACCTTTATCTAAAAGAAAACTGGAAAGACGCTCATACCAAGCTCTAAGAGCTTGTTTAAGGCCATACGAAACCTTTTTCAGACGAAATACATGATTTGGATGTTTAGGGTCAATGAACCCTTTAGGTTGTTCTACATAGGTTTCTTCAGCCAGTATTCCATTAAGGAATGCAGATTTGACATCCATTTGGTATAGTGTAAATTGCATGTGACAAGCTATAGCAAAAAGTAGACGAACAAATTCTAAACGAGTAACATGAGCAAAGGTCTCTTTAAAATCTATTCCTTCTATTTGAGAGTATCCTTGAGCAACTAATAGAGCTTTATTTCTAATTATTATCCCATTTTCATCAGTCTTGTTTTTGAAAATCCAACGTGTGACAACAACCTTTTTGTTATCAGGACGTGGAACAAGATACCAAACATCATGAATGAAAAATTATAAAAGTTCTTCCTGCATAGAAGAAATCCAATGAGAGTCATTCAATGCCTCATTTACATTCTTTGGTTCCACAAGGGAAACAAAACATGCATAATGTGCATAGTTTCTGAGTTCGGATCTTGTACGCACTGGCTCACTAGGGTTACCAACTACGTTATTTATGGGATAATCTTTAGAAACCCAGTTAGGTACTTCAGGTGTCTCAATAGGTAATGAATTATCCATTTCGGAGGAATCATTTTCTAAAGTATTTGTAGACTCTTCCTCAATAGTAAATTCACCAGTCTTGCTTTCTACAGTAGTGTCACTAACAATTACATTTATGGATTCCATCAAGGTTTTAGTTCGAAGATTATACACTCGATAAGCTCTACTTTTAGGCGAATATCCTAGAAATATGGCTTTATCTCCCCGGCTCTCAAATTTGGATAAGTGTTCCCTATCCTTGCATACATAACAAGTACTGCCAAAGGTTCTAAGGTATTTGAGATTAGGCTTTTTATTGTACCAAAGTTCGTAAGGGTTTTTTTTGGAATTCTTTCTAAGATATACCCTATTTATAATGTGACAAGCAGTACGAATGGACTCTACGCAAAAATATTTAGGTAAATTTTTGGCATGTAACATAACACGTGCCATCTCTTGAAGGGTACGATTCTTTCTCTCCGTAATACCATTCTGTTGAGGGGTCTTAGGAGCACTGAACTCGTGTTTATAACCATTATAGTCACAGTATTCTATAATACCAGTGTCTTTGAATTCACCACTCTATCACTACGAATTCTATTCACTTGAGTATCCTTCTCATTTTCAATCCTAAGAAGAATTTTTAAGAAGGTTTGGAATGTTTCAGAATTTTGTTTTAAGAAGGCTACCCAGGTAAATCTAGTGAAGTCATCAACCATAACAAGGATGTAATTGTGTCCACAGAGACTAACAGTTTGGGAGGGACCCATTAGGTCCATATGGATGAGTTCTAATGGATTAGAGGTAATAATATCTTTGACTTTCTTATGAGGTGCCTTAACAGTTTTACCTTCTTGACAGGAACCACTGATAAGATTGGGTATAAGTTTGATTTTAGGAACTCCTCTAACTATTTCCTGAGAGGTCAGTCTACTAAGGTTATCGTAATTTATATGACCCATTCTGTTATGCCATATCTCATTGTCATCCATTCTGGCAACATTACAGATTTCAGAATTATTCATGACAGTGTAGCAATTGTCAGGAGTTCTGAATCCAGTAATTATGCATTCACCTTTTTCATTTAAAATTTTGCAATTGTTCTTTGAAAAGGTAACCAGTATGATCTGAGTCACAAAATTGCGATATGCTAAGTAGATTTTCCTTAAGACCTTTAACTAGAAGTACATCTTGAAGAATAGGAAGACCAACTTCTTGGAGAGTTCCTTTGCCTATGATTTGAGATGAAACTCCATCACCAAAAATGACTTTACCACCAGCAAAGTTGGGTTTTTTTAAAAGTTTAGTTTCATCACCAGTCATATGTTTAGAACATCCAGAGTCTAAATATCAACCAGATGATGTGTGTTCAACTTTTAAAGCAGTAATAACAACATTACACTTCAGCTGAGGTAATAGATCATCTTTTCTAACCCAAATTGCCTTAGTTTTCATCTTGCGCTTATTATCTCTCAATTGATAAAATTTGCGAGCTTTGGATTTTTGATGAAAAAAGTTTTGCACATGATTTTGCATTTTGTGAAAGGCTTGAGCATTTGGTTTAGGAAAGTGCTTAGGATTCCTTCTAGGAAATGTTCTTTTAGGTTTGGTCTTTCTCTTTCTATAATTAGAGTTTCTATCTGGCTGTCTAGGAAGTATATAATTGTTTCGGTTCCTCCTAGAATAGTTAAAGTTCTGATAGATATGAGGATTATAGACAGGTTTAACTAGTCTCCTAACATAGAAACTATCAAAAGAGTGACCATATATGTCACAGTACAAGCAATAAAGATTGCTCAGAATTGAGGTCTCCTTAGGAAAGTCTCTAAACAAAGGTTTTGAAGAGTTTTGAGGCTGAACTCTATTCCTAGGTGTGACAATCTTGAATGCAGACTCACTCTTCCTAATAGAAGGGCAGACGTACTTATCCTTAAGTGAACTTTCATGTTTAGATCAACTTGATTCCCCAATGTTAAAATTTTGATTTCTTGAATCAAACTCAGCTTTTAGAGAATGAAAGTTTGGGCATGTTTTAATAGGTCTTTTGCCTCCTGACACAAACTTGATAGTTTTAAAAGATTTTGTTTATGTTTTAAAATTGGGGCAAAACCCTATTTCAGTTTGATCATCAGAATTGGTTTTTGATTCAGCGACAAATTCATCAAAACATTTTGAATTATTTTCAAATTTTGTAAATTTTTTGAAAACAATTGCTGTCTTTTCTTTAGTTTGCTCCAATTCTAACAAAGTCCCTTTGTATTTTTTTCCCAGAGTTTCATTTGTTTCTTTTAAATTTCTGAGTTTTTCATCAAAAAATTTGATTTCGCTTTTATGAGTCAAACATTGGGTAGTATACTCTTCAGCATTTAGTTTAACCATTAGGCTTAGATCTTCTAACTTCTTACTGAGATCTTTCACAATCTTTTCTAGTCTAGTTCTTTTCTTGAGAGTTTTAGCATAAAGTGTGTGAATGTCAGGGAGGTCTTCATTGTCCCAGTCACTAAGTGTGGTGTGTGGAGTGACCCCTAAAGATTCATTTGTTAAACTCACACACCCATTGACATCGTCATTATCGCTATCCCTTTGACTCACACACCCCGTAGTAGAACATGCAACATTCTCAGTAATCAAAGCATCTAAACCAGTATAAACATGATTTTCAATAACAGGAGTAGAGTTACTAGAAGCATTCTCATACACAGGCATAAGCACATCATCATTATATATGATCTTGGCAAAGAAGGACATGCAAGGGTCAAAAACATCAGATGAATCAGGTTCCTCCTTTTTATAATCACTTGAATCATCCCATGTTTTGCAAATGTTAGCTCTAGGGTGTTTTTTTTGAGTGTTCAAGTTAACTCTACAGTCTTGTGCAATGTGCTCCAGTTTACCACATCTATAGCATTCAGTCTTCTTAAGGTCTCTATTAGGTCTAATGTGAGAGTCCTTGTGATTTTTGTCATGGTTTTTCTCATGAGGCATGTAATTAGAGGAAGTTGGATAATTTGAATTGCCTTGTTTATTTTCCACTTTGTTTCTAAACTTAATAATTTTCTTAAACTGTTTAGTAATTAAGGAAATCTGATTGTCCAAACTCTCTATATTGCATTCCTCATCAGAATCATAAGTGGGGAATATAAGTTCAGGCTTAGTTAACTTAGAAGAGAAGCTCAGATTGGAACTAGTCTGTTTCTTATGGGTTTAAGTCAATTGTTTCTTAAATTCTAGTTCCATTTCCACAGTTCTTAGTTTACTACTGAGTAATTCAAGAGTGAGATTTTGATCACACATTTCCTCAATAGCATATCTTTTGTTATTAAATTTCTGTGGTAATGATCTTAGAATTTTAGATACAATTTCATGTCTGTCATAAGTCACCCCATTAGCATGCAGTTTGGTCACAATATCAGTCAGGTTCATATAGAAGTCATCAAATGACTCAGTCTCAGACATAATTAAGGAGTTATACTGCTGAATAAGCATTTGGGTTTTAGCAGCCTTAACTCTAGTGTCTCCTTCATGAGCAGTAACAAAGGTGTCCCAAGCTTCCTTAGAAGTGGTACATGATGAGATTCTTTTGAACTCATGTTCATTTATGGACATAAATATGTTCGAGAAACTTGTTTCTCTTCTTGAGTGAACTCACTTAGAGCTTTCTTAACCCTCTCATTACTTCCTTCGTTGGTTGGTTTAGTAGGAAAAGTGTAACCATTTTCAACTATGTCCCAGACATCATCTCCCAGAGTTCCTTGAATGAAAGCAATCATCCTTACATTCCAGTAAGCAAAATTAGTTCCATCAAAGATTGGAGGTCTGGTCAAGTTACCAAATCTTTCATTTTTCTCGTCCATATTTGATTTTCAGAAAACAATCTCAGAAACACAGGATCTCTTTTGAAAGCAGTTTATCGAGCTCTGATACCAATTGAAAAATGTTACTAAAGTCGTTTATTAAAAATAAACTATTTAAGTAACTCCGATTTGTTTTTTTAAGAAACTCTTTTCGTAAAAACCAAACTATTTGAACACAAGATGTGTTTAACAAATCAGTATGTACGAGATCTATTCAAGAATTGAATAACAGATTTATAAAGAAGTTTAAAAAACTTAAACTCAGCACAACCAAGAATGAGATGAGGAGATGTAGAAAGATTATGTTCACGATGTTTTTTACGTGGTAAAACCTCACCAATTGAGGAAACATCCACGACTCCCTCTACGGAGTAAAATGAAAAATCCACTAAAACAAATATATGAGTTACAAACTATATAACTAACATGCAAACAACTCAAACCTATATAAGTTTAGGAATGTACCCTCTGGTGTCCTTAAAACTTCTCTGCAGTTCTGATTGTAGATGTAGTTCTCCCAGTTTGTTAACTTCTGATTTGTTCCAGCACTTTACGTCGACTCTTTGTTCACAAGATCTTATTACCAACACTTTTCGTGTTGTAGGGTGAAAGTGTTTGTGGAGGTGCTCTCTAACACATGCATACAAACACGCACACTTATTAAGTACAAACAGTCCTAACAAATTATAGTAACACTATATGTTGTGATCTTTTCTTTTTCTTTCTCCTTACAAAACTTTGAACCTTATTTGACCTTTAAATCATTCCCAGAATCCACGGATACCTTGCTAGGAAGACAGACAAGGTCTTAATCAATCTCAGAATTTTAGAAAGGTTTTTCGAGATTGAAAACCTCCAAGTGTGATTCCAACTAGGTCAAAGGTTTAGTTTTACAAGAACTAGGAACAGAAAGCATTTATTGTTGATTTCAAAGTAAGCAAACTTTTTATAGAAAATAATCAACAATATATTTCTCAAGATGAGAAATAAAGAATGAAACTAAGTGTAATGTAACATGAATAACTCAGATCTAAAATTTCTATGAAATCAGAAAGTAGATCTGAGTAAACATTTAAGTTGAAAACAAGATCTAACGAACAAGAGGTTACAGCAACAATTACAAACTCAACTCAAACTCTCAATCACTCAAGAACACTCACGGTAGTGTTTTGGATATGGAGTTTTGAAGAAGTGTTTGAGTTTGGATGGAAGAGGCTTTGACGAAACAGGGTTAGGGTTTCTAACTTTATCTCTTCTCTCTGTTTTCTCTCTTCTCTCTCTTCTCTCTTCTCTCTCTTCTCTCTCTTCTCTCTCTATTTCTCAGAGGAAATGAAAATGGCAAAAGTGTTCGAAGTCTGAGAGTAGGGTCCCTTTTATAGGGTGAAGAGAAGGTTCGAGAGATTCGATCAACACCAAGGGCCAGGTTTAAGTCAAGTTAAATTGGCTTTGATCGAAGGGTTCTAATAAGGAGGTGCTTGAACGAATCTTGATTGGTTTAGAAAGTTGTACTGGGATTCACCAAGACGACATGCAGATCGTCGATAGCTAATGATCCAAGGGCTGAAAACATACGCGTTTTTAACTCAGTAAACAAACACAGTTCCAGCCAATCAGATGAAGACAGCTGTTGGATGATAACAGGATATGAAACGCGCGTCTTAAACTAATTAAAACCACACCCCAAAGTTTACTCCGCTTTCGAATTCTATCCAAGGTAACAATAGGCCAAAATAACCAACAAATAATATTTACAAATTGACCACAAAACTTTTAAATCAAGTTTTAATTAATAAAACCTTATTTAAAAAATGTTTAAAAAATCCCAAAAAATTATTAAAATTCCAACTTAGGGATTTAAACACACTCAACATATGTACACACATTATTATGCAGTATGATATGCAAAAAATTAATTCTACTGTGTGTGAGTGTTGGCAATTTGATCTTGATCAAAACAAGATAGATAGATGAAGTAACAGACCAACTTTTGAGGTTCTTTGGATACTAGGGAGGACATAATTTTTTCACAATTTCCAAACTAGATGAGCACTTATACAATATAGACTCAATTGAGTCAAAAGTATAAGGGCTTCACCCCTAAGCACCTCTTTATGTTTCGAGAACTCACCCGTTTATTTTAAACCCTTGGTTGTACTTCGATTACCGATCTAGAGGCCATCGAGTGCCCTCAGTCCCCATTTGACTCTAGTCAACTCTCCAGCTTGGGTTAAGCTTAGTGAATCCTCGAAGGGATCAAAATCCCCCCTTTAGCGGTCTATCTCGCAGACCAATTAGCCTTATAGTTTGAAATAATGATCCATTCTACTTTGAAAATTGATCAAGAGGCATTCAGGCGCTCTCGAGCCTTATTTGAGTTTAGTCTATCTTCAAAGGGCTCAAAATTCTATTTCCAACGATCTGTCCCATGTGTCAATCAGCCTTACGATTCAGACCAAGAATTCGTTTTACTCTAAAAGGTCATCGGGGATTTTTTAGACCCATTTGACCTTTGTAAACTCTCTGAACTGAGTGAAGATCAATGAAATCTTTAAGTTCACTGAATCCGCTTTCCAATGGTCCACCCCGTGTGCAAATCGGCATTATAATTCGAACCAATGATTTATTTTCCTATGAAAACCTCCCTTTTAGAGACCATCAGGCGGTTCCGACCCCCATTTGACTTTGGTAAGCTCTTGAACTTAGGAGTGACTCATTTTATTCTTAAAAGGCTTTGAATTTCCTTTCCAACAGTCTACCTTGTGTGCTATTTGGACTTAGGGTTTGTATTTTGTGCCCATTTTTAACAAAAAAAAAATATTCTTGATGGACTATAGGCACCCTAGACACTCTATCAATCGGCAGGGTGTATTTTTCCTTGACTAGCAAAGCAAGCACACTACAGATAAGCAGGTAAAGTCCCATGCTGATCAAAACCCCCTTAACCCTATAGATCGGGGCCATGACCTCACCTTAAATGGGACAAAAGGGAAAGTCAAAAAACATTTCCCTCGAATTTAGAGCCTTTCACATTCCCAAAACCCCCATTTCCATATTTCCTCCATCACTTTCTTACTTCACTTAATAATCCACCCCACCTCTTTATACCACTTCCATACCATTTCAAGATCAGCATATCAATAACAAGCATTTATAAGGAGGTATGCTTCTCTAAGCCTTTCTCTAGTATTTCCTTTTTTGTGTTATTTATCTTATTTCTTCTTTTATACTTTGGTTCCATTACAACACAAACATTAATATTTAATCTTTATTAGTAGTATTGCACATAACCTATTTTTAAAAAAACTAATAAGAAGAAAAAGAGGGTTCATATGTGAATTCCAAAGGCGGATTTTCATTTCACACTCTCACTATAAAAGCACATTTTCTCTACACATGCATAAGAGAAATCCCACATTTGGATTTATGGGTTGAACTCCACCCCTATGATGGTTTCGAGTTATGTTGGCTTCGATGCCCCTTGGGCTACATAGGCATCTTGGGCCAATCCCGAGATTTGAGTCCTCCCTTTTCATTTTATATACCTTTCATATCTTATTATATCCAGTTTTTGAGTTATATACTCCTATATACTCGTGTCTCGTCCGACGTACACATTCAATCTTTCATAGAGATTTGTGATTCAGTGAATATGTACATCATACTTTTAACATTATTTTTAGGTACAGTCCTACGGATGAGTCTTCTCCGTCCCTTCCATGATGCGAGTTGGATGATTTCATTCTTCCATCAGTTTATATTATACAAATGTACACACACATCACGGAGTCTAAAATGAGAATATTAACATTAACCCTTAAGAGACCAAAATGATGAAATGGGTGCTTAACACCTTCCCATTCTATAACTTAGTCCTTGGACCTTCGATCTACTTGGTTTCACATGCATTAGTTTGACCTTGATGCTATTCTCTTGAGGTTGAAACATTATTTTGCCTGTTTTAAGAAATATAGGCTGCCGAATCTATCTCTTTACATTATTCCCCAATTGACGATGACCAACACCTCCTGTCCATGCACATTGCATGAAATTAGACCCCGTATTGCCACAGAGTTGAATAGTGTACACCCTTGGTATTTTCGTTTGAATTGGCACATATAGATGATGCAACCTTATAAAGTAAATTAGAGAATTATGTCATGGTGGACATGGTACTCGTTTGTCATAAGGTGACTCATGTGGAAAGTGTTGTACTTGACTTTGTCATGTACTAGGAAGTGCATTAGACACTTAGATTAATGATGTCATGTTAAAGACTTCAAAACATCACCCCAAAAGAGAAATCTAAGAATAATTAGAATATTGACGTGTGATGAAAATGTGAGTTAGAGTAGACCTAGAAGGAAACGATTAGTCTTTTCATGTTTTACCAAACATATGAAGTAATTGCTACCCTTACAATTCTAATGATGATCGGTGTGGCTGTCAAATAATTTTGAATTAGGTAGAATTCGAAGATAGGGGCGGTGATGACCTTGTGTCAGTAGAGGTTATAATAAGGATAATGCATCGCTTAGTTGGGAACTGTCTGAGGATACATTTGGGATATGACTATAGTACGACAGAGTAAAAAATAACCTACGTGCGTTAGGTTGGTCACCACATCATGTTGACTAGAGATATGGAAAAGGTTGGCATTGACAAAGACGTTAGGCATCCACCAACTAGAGTGGTTCGCGTCTATCTAGGGTATAAGGAGGAAGACTTATCCCTAAGGAGGGAAGGCCAGTGTTTGACTCCCCAAAGGATAATATGTTCTCATATTTCTGTCGTCTTGTAAGGATGAATGGTTTATGATCCGATTCATTACAATTGGTGACTCAAGATAGGGTGTATGGATAGGTTAGTACCCAATGAGAATGTTTGGGAGAAGTCGTAGACTTCAAATCATGTGACGTAAGCTCGTCCTTTATAAACCATAGTCTGTTGCATGTGAATGGGATTTCTTCAAAACAGTTGTTTATTCATTCTGATTCATTGTGTTCCTTCAGTCCTGGTAGTTTAGGATTATATTCTTTTGATTTATATGGTTAAGGATGGCATCCTTTTAATTTTGGAAGTATAGTATTATTCCATGTTGACGGTTTGGTCATAGCATGACCTGGCTCAATATGTGTACGAATGAATCTGGTGTGGTCATTATAGCTAGATAATTAAGCATGCTCTTTTTTGAAATATTCCTTTTATTTGCACAAGTTCTGGGTATGTGTGGTTATGCGTTCTACCACACGATTTATTCATGATACCTTTTCCTTAAAGCTAATGACCTTATGGATCAACCAACATGGAAATTATCATCTTTGGTTGTAAAGAGCAGGGTGATGATTAGAGTACATCGTATATCATTAGAACTCGAGGAAACATACCACACGGTGTTGTTTTGCATCAGTGAATGGATTGGTGTAATACTCGAGCGAGTGTTCCATAGAACGATCATGTAGGATGTGCAAGAGGATGCATGATTTGGGGTCATAGTTGGCTTGTCGCCCCTCGAGGTGAGAAATTAGAGATGCGAGGTTTGTATCAATTTTAAAGTGAATTTACGTGGTCAGGAAGACCCAAGAATTCTAGGGAATAGGATATGTATTCTGAAGATTGAAAAAAATTATAATGATGAATTAGCTGATTAGTTGCACGTTGTTTGATCTTGAGTGAGTGTCGAGCCCCAGAGGCGATGTCAGGTAAGTGTGTCGGTATACTTGGGTGTTAGCAAAGAAGTCTTAGGACTTGATTGAGCATGACCATTAAGTAAGGGGAGTGATCGGGCGAAAAAAGTGTGCGCGTGTAAAGTGCACAATCGTTGTGTGTTTCGCCGCCGCGATACAAAAGAACCTAATATACTACTACACTTGACAAGCAAGCACAGCGGTAAGTCGGGTATCGTAAGAAATCCACAGGGAGTGATTGAATTTTAGTTGTTAATTGTTTTAATTACTTCAGGAATAAAAGTGTAAAATAAATAAAAGAAAAGGTGATAGGGTGGTTATGGTGACAAAAGAAAATAATAAGTTACGCTACACAAAAGTAAAGCGAGGATCGGGATCGCATTCCACCACACGGGCTAAACAACTACTAATTAGAATTACGGTTCGAAAACATTTAATCGAGCATTTACAATTAAGCATAAACATCACACAAGAAGGAATTTAACCCAAAGTTGCGAGATTAAACATTTAATCAAAAATGGTCACACGCGGATTAAATTCGGATTGTCGCTATAAACACTAAAGTTGCGTGACAAATAAAGTTAAACGCATAACAATCCAACTTTAATACACGCGGTTTCAATTAAACGCAATTTTACACAAAACCTAACTTTCGGAGCTCAACGCAGATTAATGGCGAAAATGCAATCCCAACCCGTTATCTACGGACAATACATGGATTAAACTACTTTAAACAACAACTAAACTAATTAAAGCAATAAATAACAACAATAAACTAATTTGAAAGCAAGGAAACTAGTTATCAAAGCAAGAAATCAAGAAATACAACTATATTAATGGCAGGGGTAATGAATAGTGCACTTACAATCCAAATGGGGTGTCAAACCAAAGAGAAATGAAGAAGAACCATCCAAAACCCTCAAAACCCTAACTAAACTAACCTAAAAACGTTCCCCCAACTTAATACAATGTTTCTCCCTTTATACCCAACCAAAAACCAACTTAAAAATACAGATTTTCGGACTTTTACTGTAGCCGAATCGATTCGGAAATGGACCGAATCGATTCGGAAACAGGGGAAGTTCATTTCTGCATTTCTGCAGCATTCCGAATCGATTCGGTTTTGGGCCGAATCGATTCGCAAGCTACAGGTCTGAATTCTGCAGCTTTGTCCTGTTTTACGGAAAATGCCGTCATTTCTTCGTTATAGCTCGGAATGAGGCACGGTCGGAGGCTACGCGAAGATAACTCAGAGGACTACAACATCCAAGAAGACATTGGGCAAAAAAACCCAAATATGAAATGACAAAAATGCCCTTGAATGTGGCCTTGAGTGTGAATTTGAAGTAAAAACCATCCTAAAAATGCCATAACTCCATCATTACAACTCGGAATCATGCACCGTCGGTGGCCACGCGAAGAGAAATCAAAGGTCTTCAACTTCCGTGAAGATCTCGGGATTCAAACCCGAATGCTGAAATTACTAAAATGCCCCCGAAGCTGCAAAAGTCGACGAAACATTTCCGGAAATCGTCCGAACTTCATACTAAGCATCCAAATACCTACAAAAGCTCAATTAACCCCTGCAAAACATGTTAACATAGAAATTCGAGGTTGTCTGGTTAACGAGCATAAGTATAGGGATTAAAATACCCAAGGGGGCTAATAAGGCGTAGGTTAACGGGTGAAATACGCAATATTTGCGTCGTATCAGGGAGACTTAAAGACTGTTATGTAATTTTGATGTTTAGCATGATGGTGAGCGTTAGAACATGTTATATGTCAAGTTCTTTAATGACAACCCCTGGTGAAAGGGCGTATGATGGCTTTTAGTGGTTGAGGGCTCAATGAGTTATCCTTGAAAGATTCCTACGACTTAGAGTAAGGATTGATAATATTAGAAATTTGAGGAGGATTGATAATATTAGAAATTTGAGGGATTTGTGGGTCAATATTTTCGAAAACTAACTGGGTTTATATGGAGCCAAAGGATAATTGACAACCAGGTATTTATCCAAAGCGATGGAAGTTATTATAAAATTCCCATCTGTTCAGATGAATAGAATCCCAAGGATAGAAAATGTCTGATCTGATGCCCTTGCTCAACCAGTCTCTACTACTAGAATTGAACTCTGAGGAACTATCCCTATTGAGATTTTGGCCAATAGGAGCATAAATGAACATTTGATGATTAATTTCATTGCCATAGGTATAGGGCCATCCTGGATGGATCCCATCAAAGCATACATCGAAGAATGAACTCTACCAACAGATATGGTGGAAGTAAAGAAGTTAAAATACAAAGCATCTCGGCATGTATTAGATAAAGGTGTTCTGTACATGAGAGGAATAACAGTCAAATTGCAGTGTTGTGTGCATCCATCAGAGGTCCAAGATCTAATTCAGGATGTGTGTGAAGGATCATGTGGAGCTTACATAGCAGGGAGAACACTTCATCAAAGAATCACTACACAAGGGTATTACTGCCCAAAAATGCAAGCAGACTGTGCAAATTTTGCTAAGACGTGTGATAAATGTCAGCAATTTCCATAATTCGAAAAACTCCACAGGCTGCTCTCACTTCAATCACTTCACCGTGGACATTTTCCATATGGGGTATAGACTTGGTCAAGCCACTGCCAACCACCTGAGGAAGATTCAAATACTTGGTGGTCGTCGTGGATTATTTTACAAAATGGGTGGATGAAGAGCCTCTGATAGATATGCCTTATAAAAAGGTCTACCAATTCGTATGAAAAAACATCATTTGTTGGTATGGGCTGTCCTATGATTTTATTATCGACCATGGAACAAAATTTGACAATGATGAATTCGCAAATTACTGTGCTAAGTCCAATGTTCAAAAAATTCATTCAGCTGTAGGACATCCTCAGAGTAGTGGACAAACTGAAGTTACGAATATAACCTTGCATAACTGGTTAAAGAAAAGGATTGATGATGACAAAGGAAATTGGATAAACAAGCTACACTCTATTTTATGGGCATACCGAACAACACCGCGAACAGCAACTAGAGAATCCCCATATATGTTAGCATTTGGGACTGAAGCTATCAGTCCTGCCGAGCTAGGCTTACCATCCCATAGAGTTTTAAATTTTAACTCTCCTCTAAGTGACCTAATGAGAAGTTTAAAGACACAAGTATCCGATTGAGTCTTAATGTAGTATTGGCTCAATTCTGGACAAAAACATTTGAGCCATAGAATAGTGTTCAAGTGTATCCATCCAAGACTATGACGTGTTAGTTGAAGACGTAGTGCCTAAGATTATAAAGCTTCATCATATGCCGGGTTTAGTGTGCCTCGTTTCTATGTTAACAACATTGTTCCAATGCTCCTAACGTATGAATGCATTTTTTATATATATAGGAGCTTGGAAATTTATTTGGTGTATTTTATAAATTTTTTATAAATGTTTTTCTCGACTTTGTTTTACTCGGAAACTATTTTTTAGAACTTTTTATAAAACATTTTGGACTTAAAATGAATATTTTATTTTCTGACACGTCGTTCGATCGAACTGGCATCTCGTTCGAACGAGATTGCCATGTCGTTCGAACAAACTAGCATCTCGTTCGAACGAGATTGCCAGGTCATTCGAATGAGACTTCTAACGAGATTTCATTTTCATCTCTAGAACTTCGTTAGTAAAGTCATTCGAACTAGAATGTCAATTGAACGACTTTGTCAATAACCGTTTTTTGGCCCTTTTTTGCAGTTTTCTCCATGTTCCCACTACCTTTTCCCCACTACTTTTTGACACAATTATCTATTGCGGGAACCAACCTTTTCCAAGTAACTTTTTTCATATTCTTCCATCTCCTAGAGAGAGTTTTGAGAGTTTAATTTTTCCATGAAAAGGTTCATATTTTGAGTGTTTTGTTTTCCACGAAAATCATCCTTAAACACTTTTGGTTTACACCCATATTGTTTATTCCATGTTTCTATATATATATCCTTTCTTGGAGTGTTTTGGCACTGGGTTTTTCTTTACACCTCAAAGAAGAGAAGTTTGGGTTTTCTTTTACATCCCACAAAGAAGAAGATTATTTGTTGTGACATACCCACTTGGAGAAAAGCTCCGTGTTCGGGGGGCGGTGATCGACAAAGTCCGATCGGTGGATTCCGAGACCGCGGTGGACCTCCGTGGTTATTCACTAGGCAGAGGTGTGTACAAGGAGCATCGGGGCTTGGACCGAGTCAAGTTGAGTGTTTGTAAGTCTTTGTGTCTTGTACTTGTAAAACCGTACTTAGTGGATTTGAGGCTAGGGTTGTCCGAGGTTTTTTTTCGTTGTGAGTTTTTCCTCGTATATCGCGGCGTAGTGGTTGTTTACTTATTTTATCTTTTTCAAAATCACATTAGATGCATGCTTAGGTAAAATGATAAAATTGATTTAGATAAGTTTGTGCAAATTCAATTTGGGTAAAAATTAATTTAATTCAAGTAATTAGTTTAATTTGATAAAATTTGGTATGGTCTAAATTTTGCCAAAAGGATTAATTATTTTGTTAAGAAAATTTCTAGGACTTGGATTGAATTAAGTTATTTAAGTGAAAATTAAGTTACCGTTTAATTTAATTTCACTTTGAGTTTGCTTAATTTTAATTTGAAAGAAATTAAAATTTGGTTTATGTAATTGTTTCGTTGAGCCATCTTTATTCCACATCTAAAAGAAAATTATATTTTTAAAGAGAAAGTTTTTAAAAATTGGGGGTACTATCGTTTTCAAATTGGTATCAGAGCGAGATCGCTAACTTATTGCGTTTAAGATCCTTTTAAATATTTCTGACTAAAATGGATTTTTTTTCCATTTTTAAAATTTCCTATTTTCGATGGTTTTAATTATGTATATTGGAAAGCACGTATGCGTTCGGCACTTAGGTCTCTAGATGAGAGGGTTTGATTGCCAGTCATTAACGGGTGGTCCCCACCTACATATTTAGTTGAAACTGAACGTGTTCCCAAACCCACCGATAGATGCAGTGAGGATGAATTTAAACTTTCAACTTTAATTCCCGAGGTTTAAATGCCTTGTTTAGCGCTGTCACACCGGATGAATTTCGACGCATTATGACGTGTGAAACCTCTAAAGAAGCTTGGGATATTTTACAACTCACTTTTATCGGAACTAGTGTCGTTAAGGCTTCAAAACTCCAAAACCTCATCACTCAATTTGAAACCATCAAAATGAATGAAAAAGAAACTTTTGATGAATTTTATGCTAGACTTTCCGATATAGTTAATTCATCTTTTAATTTACCAGAGAAAATACCCGACAACCGAGTAGTAAAGAAAATTTTAAGGTCCCTACCCGATAGATTTATTCCTAAGGTGACTGTGCTAAATTATTTACTCACTTTAGCCTCTACAAAATTAGAAAAGCTCGTAGGTGAATTACAAACCTATGAACTAGACATGTTTCCCTCTAAAACTGAAAAGAAAATTGATAAGGGTGTTTCTTTGAAAGCCCGAAAGTAGGAAAAACAAGTAGTAGAGAGTGAAAGTGAGAGTTACTCAAAAGATATGGCTAAGTTTTCTAGGAAGTTTCAAAAATTTCTTAAATTTAACAAAGATAAATTTAAAAATTATTTTACGAAATTTGAAAATTCTAAGCATGACAAAGCCGAGATGATCCGTAAAACTTTTAATGAAAATTTAAATAGGGACAAGTCAAATAGGTGTTGTGGTTGTGAAGGGTATGACCATAGGGCAAAAGAGTGCCCCACTAAACTAAGGAGGGAGGGTAAGAAACCGATTTCCTTCAATGTAACCCTTAGTGATAATGATAAGGAAGAGGGGCCCGCTTCCCCCATTGAGCGCAATTTTATCGCGTTCACCTTAAAATGTGACACTTCCAAGGCCTTTATTTGTGAATTCCAAAGAGATGATGGTAGTGAGAGTGGAGAAGAATGAGAAAGTGAAAGTGAAAATGAGGTTGATGTGAGTGAACTTCAAATTGCATTTCAAGAATGATTTGAAGAATCTATTAAATTAAAAAAAAAAATTTGAAGTTAGAAGCTAGTTTAAGAGAGTGTGTTAAGGTCATTGATGAGAGTACGTTGGTGGAAGACCTTAGGACATGTGAGAGAGCTCTTCGTGAGAATATTGAATATGTAGAATGCGAGAGAGATAACCTTAAAGGTTTAATGGAATCCTTGAAAAAGGATCTTCTCGCATTTGAAGAGCGCAATATTTTATTAGAGTCTCACATTTGAGATTTAGAAAATAAATTAAAAGACTCTAGTAAAGTCAAATTTGATTTGGAGTATTATTCGGAGAAATTAGATAAAAATGTTAGGAACGGTCCAAATTAAAAATGACACGTGTGGTTTAGGCTTCGATACTTGTAATGAGTTAACTCATAAAGCCAAAACCAATATTTTAGGAGAATCATCTAGGCACAATGTTATATATCATTCCTTAGGAAAGTCCTTTTGCCAAGTCTTTAGGTGCTCATATTGTGGTCGAAAAGGTCATCTTAGGAAATTTTGTTTTGATCTTAAACGAGGACCTAGAAAATACCTACGTAAGGCAACCGAGGTAGCTAAGATTCGTACACCCCATAATCATCATTCTTCATTAGTTTGGGTTAGGAGATTCGATTTGATAGCTTTAAAAAATAGGATCTTTTATTCTTATTTACTTTCACATCCTTCCTCCCTTGTTAAATCCAAAGGTTGAATGTGTTAGTTGTTTGCATACTTTAGCTTTTGTGCTTCATGCTGTATTTATCATGCTAATTGTATGCTAATTGTATGTTTTTTTATCTTTTGTAATATAGTTCTTTCATTTTAGTTTTCATTAAATAAAAAGAAATACAAAAAGATTTTTGTTTATCATTTTTGTTTCATTTTTTTTAATTTAGGCTTAATGAAAAATACAAATGATTTTTGTGTGTCTTTTGAGTAAATATTTTTATTTATGGTTAAAAATTATCAAAAACTCAAAAAGATTTTTGGTTTGTGTGTATTTTAGTTTGACACACTCTATGTGGCATATACTTGTGTTTGAATACCTTCTTTTTCGCTTCCCTGTGGCTAGAACTTTTGGTTTAGATTATCAATCCTTAAAATGTTCTTTACCATGCTTACATGGAGTAGTTGGATTTTGTGTTGATATAATCGATTCTAGTTTTATATGCCTTAATTCACACATGCACGAGCTCACTTGAAATTATAACCTCACATGTATATTTGAGCTTTGTGAGGTGTTCTCCTACCAATCTTGTCATCTACATGTTATGTGACCTAGGAGGACTAGTGCATGTTAAAATCCATTGCATATGAGATTTGTGTGAGATATAAAAATGTTATATATGATATGTGCATGGGGAAGGGCTCCGAAAGGAAATATCATCCTTTGTGAGTAAGCCACCGTTTGCTTGGACCTAAAAGAAATACGTGGTTCAAAGGCCTAAAAGAATAATGTCATTAAAAGAAAAATATTTGCCAAGGCCTATTTTGTTTAGTTGATTTATTCATTCAAAAGATTAAAATAATATGCTTAGATTGTGTGAGTTTGGATGGTATATCAACGATTTGCACAATGTCCGTTTATCCTAGTTGTACTTTCAATGTCATGGCTCTATTGGTTTGTATAATCATCAAATTCTAGGCTTATATGCATTATGTATGTTTGTTCATTGAGTTTAATCTATATTCTCATATAAGGTTATATTCAAATGTGATCAAGTTTGCAATCAAATGAGAACTCCGTGAACATGTTTTAAGTGATTGAGTCTAAATTTAATTGTTACTAGTTCACACCCCTACACTTCCGTTTCCATATGACACATTTTTTCCATACGAGTGTGAAAATATTATTGTATTGTGTGTCATGTGTGGTGTGTATACCTATATATATGTGCGTGTGCATTAGGAATATTCATTTTGTCTACATATATATGGTATTTTTTTCTTTGCCTCTCTTTCTAGTCCATCTATGCTTCTAATTCATAATTGGTATCTATCATGTTGCATATTGTTCTTGATATCACATGCTTAGTATCTTATATATCACATTAGTATCATTTTTTTGGCATCTTCGTTGATATCTGTTATGATTCGTATGGATTAGTTTTGATTTTGTTGCCCATATGCTTTTGTGCTTTTATCACTCTAAGATTCATCGTGTTTAAATTAGTTTTATCCTTTGTCTATTCCAGAACAAAAAGGGGGAGAATGATCAGGGGAGAAATGGTATCTAATCCTATTATAATCGTATCTTAGTTTAGGAGATTTAACTTAGGGAGAGTCGCGACCTTCTTAGGTTGATCATAGTTGATAAAGGGGAGAATTAATTTAGGGGGATCATTTATTTTACATGCATTTAATATTCTTGATATTCCCTACGCGTTTGATAGTTTACTTAAGTGTACTGGAATTCTTCTAAATGGCAACTTTCATCGCTAAAGATATTGATCCTTGGTCTTTTGAGTCAAGCTATGTAATTTCTATTTTGGGTGGGATATTTTTTTAAGTCTAGTAGAGCTTGACGACCCTTTAGGATTTTTATTTGGTTTTTGTCCCGAAATAGCCAAAGGGGGAGATTTGTAAGGACATAAGTCTCCGATTAAGTCTTAATGTAGTGTTGTCTCAATCCCGGACAAAAACATTTGAGTCATAGGATAGTGTTCAAGTGTATCCATCCAAGCCTCTGACGTGTTAGTTGAAGACGTAGCGGCTAAGATTATAAAGCTTCATCATATGTCGGGTTTTGTGTGCCTCGTTTCTATGTCAACAACATTGTTCCAATGTTCCTATGACGTGTTCCAATGCTGTTTTTTGAAGTTTTCTCCATGTTCCCACTACCTTTTCCCCACTACTTTTTGGACAGAATTATCTAGTGTGGGAACCAACCTTTTCCAAGTAACTTTTTCATATTCTTCCATCTCCTAGAAAGAGTTTTGAGAGTTTACTTTTTTCGTGAAAAGGTTCATGTTTTGAGTGTTTTGTTTTCAAAGAAAATCATCCTTAAACAATTTTGGTTTACACCCATATTGTTTATTCCAAGTTTCAATATATATATCCTTACTTGGAGTATTTTCGCACCGAGTTTTTCTCCACACCTCAAAGAATAGAAGTTTGGGTTTGCTTCTACATCCCACAAAGAAGAAGATTGTTTGTTATGACATACCCACTTGGAGAAAGGCTCCTTGTTCGGGTGGCAGAGACCGACAAAGTTCGACCAGTGGATTTTGAGACCGCGGTGGACCTCCGTGGTTATTCGCTAGGCAGAGGTGTGTGAAAGAAGGAGCATCAGGGCATGGACGGAGTCAAGTCGAGTGTTTGTAAGTCTTTTTGTATTTTACTTGTAAAATCTTACTTAGTGGATTTGAGGTTAGGGTCGTCCGAAGTTTTTTCCTCTTGTGGGTTTTTCTTCGTACATCACGGCGTAGTGGTTGTTTACTTATTTTATCTTTTGCAAAATCACATTAGATGCATGCTTAGCTAAAAAGATAAAATTGGTTTAGTTAATTTGGTGCAAATTCAATTTGTGTAAAAACTAATTTAATTCAAGTCATTACTTTAATTTGATAAAATTTGGTTTGGCCTAAATTTTGCAAAAATGTATTAATTATTTTGTTAAGCAAATTTCTAGGACTTGGATTGAATTAAGTTATTTAGGTGAAAATTAATTTGTTGTTTAATTTAATGTCACTTTGAGTTTGTTTAATTTTAAATTGAAAGAAATTAAAATTTGGTTTATGTAATTGTTTCGTTGATCCGTCTTTATTCCGCATCTAAAAGGAAATTATATTTTTAAAGAGAAAGTTTTTAAAAATTGGGGGTCCTATAGTTTTCAAGAAGGTTGGATCTAGACATGATGGAATAAGTATGAGAAGATGCTGCCCTGCCCAATGCGTCTTATCAACAAAAAATAGCCCGTTTTTATAATAAAAGGATGAAACCGACCAACTTGAAGGAAGGAGATTATGTGCTAAAGAAAGTGCTGCAAAAAAATAATAAACTTGAAGCCAATTGGCATGGGCCCTACCGTATTTCAGTAGTGATTCGACCTGGAACCTATCGAATTGAAACCTTGGAAGGAGAAGAATTCAAAAACCCATGGCATGCAGAGCATCTCAGAAAGTATTATCAGTCATGTTGTAATCAATTTGAAATCAACTTGTAGTATTAATAAAATCTTCAGTTCTTTCCATTTTTGTTGTTATTTTTTTGGGGAGTACTAGTGATATGTACTACTCTAGCTATTTGATTAAAGTTATAAATTATTTCTCGGCTCAAAAAATAATGCCTTGAATGTTTCTCAATATAAGCAATAAGTTGCTTGAAGCAGCCACAAACTTAATCGCTGATATACGAAGTTCAAGTCAACAGGATATTAAATTCTCAAGAAACTTGGTCCACAAACATAAGGATAAAACAAGATCCTTATCCTACTGAGAAAATTATGGGAAAAACATTGCAAAGATTCCTCAAGAGGAATGTAAGCACATATTCCATAAACGCCTGGTCACACCACTGGTATTCAATGCAAAAATCCATTAATTGGGTGCATTAGTAAAACCTTTGGAGACATATGGGTAACTAGCTCTAAATTTAGATCTTACTCTAAGTATGCTAGTATAACCTATGTATTCATTTAGCTAGCTCTTAATTTATATTTTAATCTAAGTATGCCAGTATAACATCTTCACCCATTGGTCATTAATACTCAAATTAATCAAAGTGTATCAATAAAACTAATGATAGAGAAATGATTAACATTTAACATAAGATAAGTTAATCAAATTTCCATTTGATTTAATCAAAGTAATTACATGACTGTGTTAACAAAACAAAGTACAAAGATTCATTCTGCGGGACATTTCCCTTCAGCTTTGAAACAAGATTCATTCCAGAAGGAGGGTCATCTAAAGTATAAGGAGAGTTGATGAAGTTAAAATCCTAAAGCATTCTAGTATTGCTGCTACTAGGACAATCAAGTAGGTGAGGAGGTCGGATGATCTCTAATTCATCATAAAGCTCGTAATCTCCCAAGTATTCTGAAATCAAGCATTGAGGAATACGATGGACAGGAATCCAATTGACATTTAATTTAAAAGGAGGATTATCAAGCTCAAGTAAGCCTGGATCATACCAGTTCCACAATGAGTTATTTTGATCCACTTTCATCACTGTCAAAGCATTTATCCAACCCCATTTATATCTCTCATTCTTAGCCCGTTGAAGATTATCATCAAGATTCCCCAAAGCTTCATTATACCCGTCCATCCAGACTTCCCTTGGTTATTTATGGAATTGAAAGGTTAATTTGTCAACCTAGGAATGCAGTTTCTTCAACACTCCATCCTTAGCTTGTAACTGAGAAGATTGAGTAGATAGTTGTTCAGACAAGGTCTATAGCTTCTGGAACATCTCAATAATGGATTTGTCCTTAGCTTTTAACTGGGCAGCTAGATTGACAAGGTTTTGTTAGATCCTGACTTCCTCTATAGTACCTCGAATAGGTTTGATTCTAGCTCGGGAAGATAAAGAATAAGGTTTTACATTCTTTAGAGCCTCCAATGCCTCACTCAACCTTGTGTTTTTATCCTCCAAGAATGAATGACCCTCATCTGTAATAACAATAGAAGTGGATGACTTCAGGGAATCAAGTTCATCTCTCAAGTTGTTATTATCATCTTCTTAAAGCTTGGTAGTATCCCTTCCTTCATCCACTTCACTTTTCAACAGGAATTCTTGTCTTCAAAAATGAGAAGAAAACTTATCCAACTTTTGCGCAAAGCCCCAACCTTTACTAAGGGCTTGGAATTTCTTCTGATAATCTTCATGCAAAAGCTCCTTAGATTCATTATGGTCTTCTTACATCTCTTCAATCATTTCATAATAGGAAATGTTATTGGTTATTGCCTGATCAAGAAGACACTTCAGATGAATATAGGCCTCTTTGGCTTATGCAGATACCCCTTCCCCGAGCAACTTCAGTAGGTCATCCTTAGTTATAGATAATTGACCGTCTTTAAAAACCTCATTACATATCAATAGTAGCTCGGATTTAGTAGATGGGAAGTATTCTAATTTATCCATAAACTATTAAGAAGAAGAAAATCATCAATCAACAAAGTGCAGAGTATTGAAAAATACAAGCAGAGGAATTTTTTTTCTTTTTTCATTAATAAAAAGGGAAGTACAAATACAACTTCAAAAAAGAAAACAAAAGTACAACTATTGAAAAAGGAAAACAAAAATAGCTTGGTCTTACACCTTATTCTTATTTGCCTCAAGATTAGCTGAATAAGAAGCGGGAGCTGAAGGAAGAGGAGGATCAACTTTGGAAGGCGTATTAGAATCAAAATCTTGGTGTTGATCGAAAGACTCCAACAATATCTAAGATTCACTAAAAACCTCATCATCAACTTCCTTATACAGGTTTGGAGGAGTCTCAGGATCATGTCACGAGAATAGCTCAGAATTCTTCGGAGTGCCAACCTCCACCAGAGCAGCAGACCAACCATCCTTGAAGTATTTCTTCTTCGCAAACTCAATTTATGAAGAAGCTACTCCAAAGGCCTTATCTCAGCCTCTGTTAAAACTAACCTCTCTGGCCTTATACCTCTTCACCTTCTCAATACCCATGTCCTTCTGTAGCTAGGTAGACTTAACTTTCTCAGAATTTAAGTCATTCTGCACCCTGTCAGATAGACTCCGAGCAGTTTCAGCAGCTCTTTAAGCAGTCTTCATCTTCTTCTTCCATTTCTTTTTTTCATTATTCAATTCTTGTTAGGAATCAAGTAATGAGTTCTTCAACTCATCAAAAGATTCTTTAACTTTACCAGAGGAAGAAGCTCTCAAATCCTCATCTTTCTCCAATATATTATTGAAGTCAATGAGGAACTGCACAAGAACAATAACCAAAGTCAATATAGTGAAAAACAAATCAAGAGATAGAAAATTAAATAAGGCAAAAAGAATACACCAGAGAAAGGCATTAAGTAGCCCTATCAAAACTCTTGGAGCGAGGTAGTGCAGCAGCAAAACTCTTGTGGTCTGGAAAAGTCCCTGATTTTATTAGTTTTCTTACCAATCTAGGGCCAAGGACTACTGGAGAGGCAGAAGAAGATATGTTGACCAACTCACGCTGGTTAGAAAGAGAAGAAGAACCTTCTTCTAACTTAGAAAGTATCCCTTTCTTTATTCTCTTCAGCGGGCTCCCTTCGATTTGCTTGGCTGGGGGCTTATTTTCAGTCTCATTTTTATTTTTTACCCTTATATCTGCTTGTTTGGAAGGGGGATTGGCAGGTATATCTCCAAAAATGTTGGGAGTCTTCCTTTTACCCATGGATACAGCGAGGGGAAATTTGAATCCAAGGAGGAAGGGGAAAGGGCAGAAAGATCACCACTGCCATATGAAGTGGTTGAGGAAGTAGAAGGGGGTTCTTGCTCAAGGTCAATCACAGTGGAAGGAGTAGGAAGAGCAATAAAAGAAGAGATTATATGCTTGTACTGTAGAAAATTAGATGCAGACATGACGTTCTCCTCAACAATCCTTTGATTAAGTCCGTAAATAAACTTCAACTCCCTTAGATTCACTTCACTTTCCTTTGGGCACCTTCTCTTCTGATCAACTGAAAATTTATAAAGCAACAATTAGCGTAACATTTAAACAGATATGTATAAGGAAAAATAGTTAAATAAGGAATAACCTATCCCATTTCCAAAAGGAGGGCACCTAAGCCCCTGATACTCAGCATTTCTAGTTAACGGGGAGTATTGCCAGTTTTTTACAATAACCCCGTTCTCTAAATAATCCCTATTAGAGTCTCGAAGTTTAACTACTAACGCTTTATTTACAGCCCTAGTCTTTAAATAAAAAGTGGTTTCACTCGTCACCCACTTATAACAAAACAATATTTCTGGAATCCCCAAATGGGTTCCATGAATTTGATTCAACCTATACACTGCATTCATCACCCTCCAAGTATTGGGGGATACCCTAGCTGGTACAACGTCGAAATATTGACAAAATTCAAGGCATAGTGGGTTGGGAGGAATAGTAAACCCACATTCAGCTATAAAAATAGATGGAAACTAGTGACCTTCAGCAAGTGAGAAGAAATCAACAGGTAAAATAACGTCTAAGGAGGGAAGAATGTGATACTCGCCCCCCGTAACTTTGATTGTACTTGTATGATTTAGTGACTTAGTATGACCAATTGGGATATGTTCTTATCGAAGTGGATTATAGGTCAAATTTGGTTAACTTAGTAGCCTCATTGCAATTGGATTAGAGCTTTTATGGATTAAAGTTTATTTAAAGAAAAATATAAGTCGTTTAAATGAGGGTCAAACGGGTCGTTTGAACGAGGTTCAAACGAAGATGCTAATGACTTGAGTTTGATCCATTACTCACGCGTACTATAATCTCGTTAGAAACTTTCATTTGAAGTGTCATCCGAATGAGGGAGAAATCTCATTCGAATAAGACTTAAAAGTTTTTCGAACGATCGAACCTGAATTTGGTCATTTCGAGATGCCCTCATGTACTGTCACATTTTGGGCCTTTAGATTGATGTTGTGTCAACATTTGCGTGTATTTGATGAATAAAAACGTGTATAACATGTTGGAGAATGAAGATCGGACCTGAATTATTTCTTCATTTTTCTCTTTAGCTCTTATGAGTTTCCCTTCCACAACTACCACACACCACCCTAGCACCACCATCTCTTTACTCAAAACCACCGTAGTCTAACCCTTTTCCACCATATTTAAGACTTATAAACCCATTTACAATATTGTTGGGCAAAGGTACGAATTTTAGAAATATTGTTGGTGGTTTTTGAAGAAGAAATATAGGAGAAAGAATGGAGTTTGAAAGGTTTTTTTTGGATTATTCAAGGAGACAAGATTGATGGGCTAGAAAACCTTTTTAAGGTCACCTTAGGAGGTAGGAGGTTTCCTTCTTCTTCTACATTCGCCCTACCATACTGGAGCTTCTTTTGAGGTGGGAAACTCTACTCTTAGTTTAAAAACTCTATATTCCATAGTGTTGGTCTTGTAGTTAGAGTTTGTAAGAGTAGAGTGCATATATACGATTTAAGAATGTTATTTCTTATGATTTATGAAAAATGGTTACAAAAGGTTTCAATGATTTTGAGCAAAATGATATATTTCAAGAAAACTTGGTATTTAAATATTTTTGTGGAATAAAAACGTTGAAGGAATATTTATCTTGTTAAAGATATTTTATGAACAAATGTCTTAAGGTTTTCTTGTGAAAATTGGAATTTTTATATAAATAGACATTTATTCAAATTTAAAAAAATAAAAATACCTTTTATCTTGAAAATCATGTTTATTCCAATATTGTGAAGTTTGTAGAATGAACCATATGTTAGACCTATTTAATAGGATTGTTGGACTTGAAATCAATCTTCTCATGTACATAAACTTGTAGTGTTTTTTATAATCAACATATAAAAAAGGTTAATGAGGGTTTTAGTAGGTTTAATCAGGAAATAAAAAATAAAAATTTCAGCCTTTAAGGTGTGGAAAATGTGATAAATGGACATAAAGACTACACGTGGAAATGTAGGGAAAGTGATATTTTCTTGTGAAGTAGTCTGCAAAGGTCAAAAAGGGATTTTCTTAGTAATGAAAGTAATGAAATAAATAGATTTTTACTTGATATACGTGTTACTCCAAAGTGTTAAATAAGTGTTAATGAGTTAAAGATGTATAAGAAGTTGACATGTGTAACTTAATAATATTTTTGGGACATAACACTTGTGAAAGTGGAGGAAATGACAAGTTTGGAAACAAGTAGGTAAAATGGTAATTTTAGGTAAAGTGGAACACTTTTATGAAATAAAAAATGTTGAAAAATGTGTTACACAAAATAATCCTAACTGAAAGTGATTTTTGAGATAAAAATCAATGCAAGCATATAAAGGACAAGACATAATGATTTTAAAGCGTAACACAAGTTGGGGTGAAACCCCGGGTTTTGGCTTCGACCGGCAAAGGAAAGTATGATAATGTGGACTTTTAATAAATATTAAATCACATTAATATGGACTCAGACGACACCTGGAATAATTAAGGCAGCCCCAGAGCCCTAGGGTGAAAGACCCAATATCACTGACCAGAGCATATGGTAGCTTAGCCGACAGTGTAGAGCCCGTTAAAGTATGAGGATATTGGAAGATTCTGAGAAAAAGATAATGAAAAATAGAACATGTCAAAAATGGGTGGTGTGGTAAATATAAGAAAAGACAATATAACTTGAATGAAATTACTAAATATTTTGGTAAAGAATAATGTGAACAAGTAATCCAAAAAAATTGATTAATGTCCATGAAGTAAAAGGAATAATAAAGTGAAGTGACTAAATGGGTAATTAAGAAACCTAAAGAGGTTTAACTTATAATTAATACAAGAGTGTGTTTATGAAAGTCTTTCATAGAAAAATAAGTAACTTCTAACACAGTGCTTGCATATGTTGAAAGGTGATTTTCAATGAAATTACTAGGGTAAATTTGGTATGAGTAAAGGGGTAATTTCAATGAAACAAATGATTTTCCTTAAAAAAATTGTATTTTTTCAAAGTATTTAACCAGGTGTGTTAAATTAAGAAATAAATGTTAAGTCAAGTAAGACGGGGTTCTTTAAAAGACCAAGGCAAATTAATCGGAATTAGTAAAGTTTAGGAATCAAAATAGTTTCATGCATTAAAGTGAATATATATATATATATATATATATATATATATATATATATATATATATATATATATATATATATATATATATATATATATATATATATATATATATATTTCTATAAAAGTTAGTTGCATGTGCACGTAGATATAACGTGTTAGACTATCTTCTTCGTCGTTCGATTCTATATTGTATTGTTGTATTTTTTCATTGGTCATTCGACTAATTCCCTCATTCATGTTATGGCAGGTATTTTGATATCATTATACATGTAAGTACTTTCACACCTCGTCCAATTAAATACCGGGTGATCAGGCCTTTATAAAATTTAAAACAGAGTATCCGGTTGGTTCATTCTTAGCATCATTGTTACTTAATTAATCACCTAATATTTAATTAAACTAATGTCAAAACATTTAACCCAATTTATTTTAAATTCAATTAACTTGAAACATTTACTCATTCATCATACTCATGAATAAAAAAAATATTGAATATCAAACCAACTGGTGAAACAAATAAGACTAGAATAAACGATCCAGTTCAAAGTCTCAAATCCAACAAACCAATATAAAATTAAATCCAACTACAAACTGAATACTTAAATAAAATGAGTACAATATATCTGGAAAGGGGAGACACATGCCCTAACTAAGATGAATGAAATAGGAACTGAATGAAATGAGGGTGGAGGAATCTAATCAAGCGGACCTACAACTTCCACAATAGCTGTAGCACATCGAATAGTTCGATAGTCTAAGTTTGGCGTCCCTGTGGCTAGATACCTAAAAATAATTTCACAAGAGAAAGGACATTTTTCAAGAGACAGAGTCTGATTGTAAAATATTTTAAAATAGTTTAGAAAGTATTTAAAATGTGGTAAAGAAAATATAATACACATGTTAATTATTCGAGATCTCTCTTGAGATTCTCACTTTTCAACTATTGTGAACAAATAACGTACCTCTAAACCATTCTATCTAATGTTACCCCACATAACTAATAAGAATGTAATGAACTCCTATTATCACTCTATGTACCCACTCGTACTTTCCCATGAAATACCATATTAAATAATTCTACATCTTTTAATTCAAATAGGAGTTTTCGTAAATCAAGTTAAGTGTTCTCATACTTACATTATTTCGGATTTCACTATCCAACTTATTTACTAATTCACACAGTAGATAACATCACAAAGATATAAATACTCATCATACTATCATACATATATATACTAATATATCACCCCAAAGTCTATCCTGTGGTGCGTGCATACTCTGCTATGAAGTCGGGGTACATCATGTACAAAATAAGGACTATCGGTTCGGAATCACTCGGGAACAATATAAATATAAGTCACACATATTGGAGGCAAACATAGTTCCAATCCTACGGGTAACGCACATACCTACGCACCCATATGATAACCAATTTATCAACTCACCAAGAAGTCATTCCTTGGTTCTATGTTCTGAGGCACCAATATAAAATCCCCCCAGTGGGTTCATCAGGATGAGACTGTCCCCTTTTAAAACTCCCACGATAGCAAGCAGTGTAGGTATGTCATACACATAATAAGTCACACTAGAAGTATTCCCACCACTTATGTGTTTGTTTCATCTGTATAGGCATAATCACATCCTATATCGTATATTCCATACATAGTAAATGAATCCCGATTATTCTACGTATATTTATTTATGATTTACTCCTGATCGTATGCTCTCGAGTATTTCTCAGAACTCGAAACGAAATCAATATAAAAACATAATGGTAGTAGATAATTTATCCACACCCTATTGGTATAAGTCATCTTAACCCTTAAATTCTCAAAATTTTAATTTATTTGCTTAATTAGTATATTTCTCTCGCTTAAAATGAATTTCGTTTAACCCTAAATTCATTCTCATGGAACTAAACCCAAATTACAATCTAGTCCTACGGCGATTCCCAAAGATTCCTCAATATTCTTACAATTAAAGCCCGCGATTAAATCCCGAACCTCTCCCAATAATTTTAGACAAAAAGGGGAAAAGAAACCAACATCTAGGCAGTTGAATCGATTCGGCCTGGTCCGAATCGATTATCCTTGTCGAATCGATTCGGTTTGGACCGAATCAATTCTCTCGTATAGGTATGGAAAATCTACATATGAGTTCTTACGGGTTTTTCCAATTTTTGACACCAAATCCTCAATTTAATCATCCCAAACTCCCAAACAATAATAATAGATGTTATACCAATACAATTACATAAGTTCAAACTTCTAAGAATCATCGATTCACAAACGGGGCATCAATTATTGGGGTTAATTCAAGATAAAACATTAAGAGCCCTATTATATCACCTTATTCAAGATGTATCATGAAAGACCATATTTATTCATCAACTTTAATCAAATTTTGTGGGTTATAATCTACAATCATGGGGGAATCAAACCTATACCAATTTCAATCCCAAGTTACGATCTAAATCTCCCCAATTTTTATCCAATTCGTATACAATACGTGTTCAATTCAGCCTACACTAACATGAATGCCATTATTACTAAAAGTGCAAAAGTTTAAACACTATACTCTTGTATATAGGTCTGATCCATTGAAGAAGGTGATGGATTGGGGTTTCTCCTCCTCCGATCTACAATCTAGTGGTGGTAGTGGTGCAAGGTGGTGGTTCTAGTCTTAGAATCTCCCTCCTCTTCATACCCTAATACCCTTTTCCCAATCAGATATAATACCTTTAAATTTTTGTAGGTACTATTCACCAAAAAATACAATTTATCGAAATGCCCTTTCGGGATGTCGGTACGGCCTAAAAGCGCTCCGGGACCTGAACTAATCCCCTGGGTAGAATTTACGGACTATCTCAAACCTTCCAGACACAATGGCGCACTCAAAATGACCATTTGGATTACCTAAAAATTAATTACTTTTTATCTCATTAAATGGCGTCCCGACACGACTAGCACGCATGTCCCGGCTTAATTATCATAACTGTCATATATATCACTCGCGACAATTTTAATATTTTCATAATCACATATTTCTTTATTCACTCAGTAATATTCAATATCATTCACACCAATAAATACTAGCCCTTATCTCGCTAGTTAATATTTATTTTAATTCGGTTTAATTATCAATTAATTTCCCATATTTAATTTTAATTAATCATATATTTTAAAAATCATAGAAATTACACTCCCCCCCCCCCCCCCCCCCATAACGGAATTTCATCCTGAAATTCAAAAATAAATGTATACCTGGTAAAAATAGCTCTGGATATTTCTCGCGCGTCTCTTTCTCGCGCTTCCATGTAGACTCCTCGACATTATGATGCTCCCACTGAACACGCAAAAGTGGAACTATCTTCGAACTCAATATCCTCTCACTATAGTGTAAGATAGCCACCAGTTTCTACTCATATGATCTATCTAGCTGTAAATCGACCTTCTCCAGCGTAATGTGAGTGTGTGTCAACTCATCCCGAAGATAACGTCTAAGCTAAGAAATATGAAACACATCATGTATACGATGCAAGTACTCTGGTAGCCCAAGCCTATACGTTATCGATCCAATCCTCTCGATGATAAGAAATGGCCCCACATATCTCAGTGCCAATTTCCCTTTCTTCCCAAACCTTATAATATCCTTCATAGGAGATACTCATAGTAGCACTTGGTTGCCCACACTAAACTCCCGGAAGAACCTCTTAGCATCGGTGTATCTCTTCTGTCTATCCTGGTCTATCCATATGCGACTTAGAATCATCTCAATCCTGGTCGACGTATCTTGAATCACCTTTGTCCCAAGTAGCTTATTGTTCCCCACCTCTAGACAATAAGCAGGAGAACGATAAGGTCTACTATAGAATGCCACGAGTGCATCCATGCCAATAGTAAACTGATAAGAGTTGTTGTACGCAAACTCCATCAGTGGAAGGTACTTCTCCCAACCTCCCTTAAAGTCAACGATACACATACGCATAATATCCTCCAGCATCTGATTAGTTCACTCAGTCTTCCCATCCATCTGCGGGTCATAGGTCATTCCCAAATGAAACTCGGTGCCCATGGCCTCCTAGAAGCTCTCCCAAAACTAAGACACAAAGATCTTGTCCCGATCCGACACAATATCAGGGACACCCCGTCTAATCTCACGATCTCAGCAATGAAAATCTGGGCATTCTGGGTCATAGTATAGTCAGCCCGGACTGGCAAAAAATGGGCTACCATAGTCAACTGATCTAAAATCACCCATATAGAATCGTGACTCCTCTGAGAAGTGGGCAACCCCGTGATAAAATCCATGGAAATGCTCTCCCATTTCCACATAGGTATCTCTAGCAGTTGAAGTAACGTTACTGGATTCTGGTGGTCCACCTTGACTAGCTGACAGGTGGAAAATTTCAAGACAAACTCGGTAATGTATCTCTTTATTCCACTCCATTAATACTATCTCCTCATATCCTGGTACATCTTATCCCTGTCGGGATGTACTGCAAATCGAGATCCATGCGACTCTATCATAATCGTGTGTCGCAGATCGTCCCCCTTTGGAATAATTAGTTTCTTGTTGAAGTGCAAGCCTCCCTCGGAACCCACTGAGTAAGACTGTGCTCCCTCGAACAGAAGCTTTTGAATTCTCTTTTGATAAAATGGATTTTCTGCCTGGGCCTGTACCACCCTCATCACAATCTGGGGTATAATGGTCATACGTGGCAATTGTATCCTGATGTCCTAGCTCCTTCCATTTTGCCTTTCGCACCTTGGCCACCTCTCCTTTTGGCCTATGACTCAACGCATCAGCTACCATGTTAGCCTTCCCCGAGTGATACTGGATCTCAAACTGATAGTCTTTCACAAATTTAAGCCACCTACACTGACGCATATTTAGCTCTCTCTAAACGATCAAGTACTATAGTGACTTTTGATATGTGAATAGGTGAAACTTCTCCCTCAACAAATAATATCTCCATATCCAAAGTGCAAACTCGACTGTCACTAACCCCAATTAGTGGGTGGGGTAATTCCTCTCATGAGGCTTAAGTTTGCGGGAAGCATAATCTATAGTCCGATCCTCCTACTGTAACACTCCACCAAGTCCCTGTAGGGATGCATCAGTATAAGTAAGGTACTCCATGCCTTCTCTGTGGAGTGCTAGTACGGGTGCTGAAGTTAGCTTATCCTTCATCTCGTCAAATGCAAACTAGCACGCATCATCCCAAATTAATGGCACACCTTTACTAGTCAAATTAGTCATCGGGCCTGCAATCTTCGATACTCCTCAAATGAACCGTCTGTAATACCCGACTAACCCTAGAAACTATGCACCTTTGTTGGTGTTGTGGTGTGTCCCCACTCTCTCGCCACTGACACCTTGCTCGGTTCCACTGATATCCCCAATTCAGAAATGATATCCCCCCAAAAAATGTACCTCACGCAGCGAGAACCCATATTTCTCATACTTAGCATACAACTGATACTCACGTAGTGTTTGTAGAACCCAACGCAATTTCTCGGCATGCTCCTCCTCCTCCATTCGTGAATAAATCTAGATGTCGTCTATGAAGGCAACAAAACACTGGTCTAAGAACACTCTGAACACCCTATTCATCAAGTCCATGAAAAAAACTTGTGCGTTAGTTAGCCCAAATGGCGTAAACCGAAACTTATAGGACCCATACCTTGTCAGAAAGGCAGTCTTAGACATGTCTTGCTAACATAGCTACTTTGTTTTCCCTTTTGTATAATTATAATTCAATTTCTGATTAACCAATGCATCTATGTTTACTTCATAAGTTTCCTTTTCTACTTTTAGTGGCTGACACAGAACATTTCAATTAACTAGGGCACCAATACACCCTATGTCCCTGCCATTCTACACAATTTAATTGAACGTAATATATTCATTTTGAATTAAAACTTGTACCCTTGGTCAGATTATACGGTGATGTCATATTCAACTACATACGTAGTCGAACTTAATTATTCTCTAGATGTTCCCACCGATCCACTCCCAGTGTAAACGTTCCATAACGTCTTCCATACCACTACAATACGGCCCTACTAGACTTAAATTGAAGTATAACTATAACCTCTTAGTTATAATCACGCATATGTATATTAGGTCAGTTACGACACTCATATTATACAGAGCAAACTTCCCTCAACTCCCAAATATTCTCTAGTTTCGCGCATAGGATGTCTCACAAAGATAAATCCAAATAAGAAACCCCCCTGATACACTACTGTCTAGACTTGTTGGACATCGAGATCCGTTAAGTCTCCATTCCAAAATATGTACCCCCAAGTCCCGCCTACTAACATAAAGTCTACTCGTCCACTCTCATATCACCAAAGACGACATAAAACATAGCGCTCTCACTATCACAAGTTCTCGGCACTATAAAAAAAAATAACGAGCTATATCGCTCTTCTCGATAAAGAATATTAAACATTCTGAATCACATCAGTCCCCCACTCATCGTGATTAAATATAACAAGACAACATACTCACTAAAGTCTCTTATACACTACAGTTTATATATAGTCTCAATTCTCTTTTAGGTGATACCTCGCAAAATAAAATAATTATTTTGGTAATACACACATGAAGGTCTTACTACATAACCCACTACGACTCGAACTCTTGGTACCCAGTCCCTGTGTAGAATCATAGTAAGTCTACTTCCATTACTATGGACAGTAATAAATCATAATGTAGAAGTCCTTGTAGTGCTCACTCCCATTTCCCCCACCTGTGATACCGAAGAATTTTGTTACCCTATGATAAATATAATCATAATATATATACAGTAATTAATGAAATTAACTTACTTACAAATGTTGTTAGTGCCTACAGAACTAATGGAAAGATTGCATATTAAACATTGTAAGCATGCCCATACAGTAATGGCTCCTGGTGTCGTGGAGCTGGCATTGCAGGGGTAACTGTACTTGCTCTCCCATGATGGGTACTCTGCGGCTCCCAGCGGGTGCCCTGCGGGACCCTACCATTTTAAATGAGTCTCGACGCTTGTGGACCCACCTGCCACAGATAAAACACTTCCCGATAAAGTTTCCTCCCTGCTGACCCTGCTGTCCTCGACCCTGTTGGCCACTACCACCCGTCCATTGGCCCTAATGAACTCATCATTGACCCTACTGACTTTGTTGATTTAATCGGGAATCGAGATTTATGCCTATGGCCACTTAAACCACATTTAAAACACCTTTTTATGAAACCTCTATGTTCTTGGCTTTGCTGGACCTGGTGGTTTTGGCTTTGTCCACCACTTCCATTGCCAGATTGACTAACTTCCCTTGTTCTTTTGCCCCTATAAGCTAAACAGGGCGATCTCAAAAATGCAATATTTTACTAGTAACTGCTTATGCCACTATACTCGCCACCTCTGTGACCGTCACCATTCCCTAGGGTACCTGAGGTACTTGTTGATCTTGTCCAACATTAACGCCTTCAGCGATGTCAGTTTGTCCCTCTTTCCTAAGTGACATATTAAATCAAGTCGATTTATATGAGTTCACCGTCAATGTGAAAATTAATAGTAGAAGTACATAATCTCAAACACATAAATATAATGCAACAATCATAATAGTAGGGATCTATATCAAAGAACGCTATGTTGAAAGCATAATAAGCCGCAAAGATCCTAAAAGACTCAAGAACCTGATGCTTTGATACCACATATGACACCCCGGCCAATTAAACACCGGGTGATTAGTCCTTTATAAAATTTAAAATAGAGTATTTGGTTGGTTCATTCTTCGCATCACTGTCGAAAACGTTTACTTAATTAATCACCTAATATTTAATTAAACTAGTGTAAAAAAATTTAACACAATTTATTTAAAATTCAATTAATTTGAAAAATTAACTCATTCATCATACTCATGAATAAAATAATACTGAATATCAAACCACCTGCTGAAATAAATAAGACAGGAATAAATGCTCTAGTTCAAAGTCTCAAATCCAACAAACCAAACTACATACTGAATACTTAAATAAAATAGGTATAATATATCTCTGACATAATAATATCTGGAAAGAGGTGGCACATGCCCTAATTAATATGAATAAAATAGGAACTGAATGAAATGAGGGTGGAGGCGTCTAATCAAGAGGACTTGCAACTCCCAAAATATCTGCAACACGTCGAACGGTCCGATAGTCTAAGCTTGGCGTCCCTATGTCTGGACACCTAAAAATAATTTCACAAGAGAAAGGAGATTTTGCAAGAGACAGGTCAGAGCCCGGTTGTAAAATATTTTAAAACAGTTTAGCAAGTATTTAAAATGTGGTAATGGAAATATAATACACATGTTAGTTTTTCGAGATATCTCTTGAGATTCTCAGCTCTCAACTAGTTTTCACACCTAATGTACATCTAAACCTTTATAGTTAATGTTACCCCACCTAACAAATACGAATGCAATGACCTCCTCTTATCAGTCTATGTACCCACTCGTACTTTCCCAAGAAACACCATATTAAATGATTCTACCTCTTTTAATTCAACTAGGAGTTTTCGTAAATCAAGTTAAATGTTCTCATACTTAAGTTATTTAATATCCAAATTATTTACCAATTCACACAGTAGAACACATCACAAGTATATATATATACTCAACATACTATCATACATATATATACTAATACAATACCCCAAAGGCGATCATGTGGTGCGTCCACACTCTGCTATCAAGTCTCGATACATCACGTACAAAATAAGGACCACCGGTTCGGAATCACTCACGAACCATATAAATACAAGTCACACATATTGGAGGTGAACATAGTTCCAAGCCTACGGGCTACGCACATACTTACGCACCCATATGACCGCCAATTTATCAACACACCAATAAGTCATTCCTAGGTTCTATGTTCTGAGGCATCAATCTAAAATCCCCCGAGTAAGATCATCAGGAAAAGACTATCACCTTTCAAACCTCATGTGATAGCAAGCAGCGTAGGTATGTCATACACTTGATAAGTCACACTATAAGTATTCACACCACTTATGTATTTCTTTCATCCGTATAGGAATAATAACATCATATATCGTATATTCCATATGTAGTAAACGAATCCCGATTATTCTACGTATTTTTATTTATGATTTACTCCTGATTGTACACTCCCAAGTAGTTTTCACCACTCGAAATGAAATCAATATACTAGCATAAAAGGGGCATCAATTATTGGGGTTAATTCAATATAAAACTTTAAGTGCCCTAGTTTATCATCTTATTGAATAACTATCATGAAAGCCCATATTTATTCATCAACTTTAATCAAATTTTGTGGGTTATAATCTACAATCATTAGGGAATCAAACCTATACCAATTTCAGTCCCAAGTTATGATATAAATCTCCCTAATTTTTATCCAATTTGTATATAATACGCATTCAATTAAGCCTACACTAACATGAATGCCATTATTACTAAAGTGTAAAAATTTAAACACTTATCTCTTGTATGTAGGTCTGATCCGTCGAAGAAGATGATGGATTGGGGTTTCTCCTCCTCCGATCTACAATACGGTGGTGGTAATGGTGCAAGGTGGTGGTTCTAGCCATATAATCTCCATCCTCTTCCTCCTATGGCCTCTCTGCCGCTTTTTTATATTTCTTACGTAACTTACCCTAATACCCTTTTCCCAATCAGATATAATACCATTAAAATTTATAGGTACTATTCACCCAAAAATATAATTTACCGAAATGCCCTCCTGGGATGTCTGTCGGTATGGCCTAAAAGCGTCCCGGGACCCAAACTAAACCCATGGGTAGACTTTACTAACTATATCCAACCTTTCGGATATAATGGAGCACTCAAAATGACCATTTGGATGACTTACAAATTAATTACTTTTTATCTCATTAAATTACATCCCGACACAACTAACACCTGTGTCCCGACTTAACTGTCATATTTATCACTCACGACAACTTTAATATTTTCATAATCATAGATTAATTTTTTCACTAATTAATGTTCAATATAATCCACACCAATAAATACTAACCTTTATCTCGTTAGTTAATATTTATTTTAATTCAGATTAATTATTAATTGATTTCCCATATTTAATTTTAACTAATCCTATATTTTAAAAATCATAGAAATTACGGGGTATTACAAGTACCCTTTTATTTTACGTTAATATCTCTGCATTCTTGGAGTTCGAGGATGCCCTCACGTAGTTTGAATTTAATGGAAATCACATGTTAAAGCAGTGAAACTCTAATTTAATAAAACTGAACTAGCAACATTATTTAGGTTGTCTTATCTCACTTCACACCTAACGTTGGGGTCGAATTGGGTTGGCCACTGATAACCCATAAATTCGGACTGGGGAATTAAATGGTGTGCAAGAAAAATTCGGGCCGGGTTGACCACTGGATCTTCTCAAATCTAGAACTAACTCAACTCTCAGAGTTATTTTCAGGTGAGATTTGACCAGAGCTAGCTTAGGGTTTTTGTTTTCTCTCTCTTTTTCTTCTCTTTTTTTCCTCTCAAAATTGAGGTGAACAAAAGTTGGAAATGAAAGGGTGAAGTCTCCTTTTATACAAGGAAGATAAGGATCTGGAAAGTCTCATGTAAATGGACGATCAAGATTTGATCAAAGGAAATCTAATGGATTGAAAAGCACCGCATTTAAAAAATATCTGATTAGTTTAAATTATTAACACATGGATCAAGTAAGAATGCATGCAACCTATAGATTAAAATGATCCAAGGGTTCTCAATCATTCTTAGGTATGTGAGTGTAAAGAAACACATATCCAACCATTATAATACCAACACGTGTAAGGCTAAGATGACTTAAAAAATGCGTGCTTTTGGTCTTCAGAAATACAAATTTACCCACAATATTATCCAGCGCTTTTGATTTCTACCCAAATCAAGTTTTAACAGCTTTTACTAATTACAAAATAGCCCACAACTTTTGTAAACTAAAAACTAATTTTAAATTTCTAAAAAATTATTTTTAAAAAATCCTAGAA
The DNA here is from genome assembly GCA_949130495.1 of Sambucus nigra. Lineage (NCBI taxonomy): Eukaryota > Viridiplantae > Streptophyta > Magnoliopsida > Dipsacales > Adoxaceae > Sambucus > Sambucus nigra. Next base: position 327,119,247 of record OX422217.1, on the reverse strand, counting down.
ATTATTTAAAATATCCCAAAAATTGTAGAAAATCATTTTGATGGGATTTAACTCACACACACCCATATTATGAAGAATGCAACACATGAATGCAATCCTAGGTGAGGTGTTGGTGTTCTACATTTGGGAACAATTTGAGAAATTCAAATGATGAGTCTGAAGGCTTTTTGGTAGACTAGGATATGACTTAATTTTGTCACTATTTCCAAACTAGATGAGCACCTATATAGTATAGACTCATGTGAGTCAAAGTCATAGGGTGCTTTAATCTCCCTCTTCTAAAATATGAGATAAAATCTCCTTTGTGTCATCGAGGACTCGCAGGGATACAAAAGAGATAAGAAAAACATATTCCTATATAAAAATTCTATCTACTCAATATCCTAGAAAAAGAAAATTACATAACTCAAATATTTACAGACCAATACCCTCTCAAAATTATGTTGTAAATGAAGGTACTGATTCCTGAAAATGAGATAACTAAGACCGAGCTCTTTAGTTGAGAATACAATAATAATGTCCAAATAGACTCAAAATTCTCCCCCATTTTGTCTCAAATGGACAAATGGCAAAGAAAACAAGTATGGAACAATAAATCATTATTCTTCCATAAACATACCAATAGATTTGTGGAAAGATTAAAATCGAAGATAATCTAATGGTTTAGTAAATAACTCAGCTAATTGAAATTCAGTAGGTAGGTAATTAATTTCTAACTCCTTAGATTCAACTAACTCACGTATGAAATGATATCTGATTTTAATATGTTTGGTACGAGAGTGCTGAACTGGATTTTTAAAAATATTGATCGCGCTTTGATTGCACAATAGTGATGTAACTTATCTTCAGTTATACCGTAATATTTCATCATTTGTTTTAGCCAAAGTAATTGAGCACAACAACTTCCTGCGACAATATATTCGGATTCGACAGTAGACAAGGAAGTGTTGTTTTGTTTCTTACTGCTCAATCCTACCAAATTGTTACCAATGTAGTAACATGCTCCTAAAGTACTCTTACTATCATCGGAACACCCAGCCCAATCAGCATCCGTATATCCTACTATAGTACTAGAAGTGTCTTTATTGTACCAAAGTTCTAAGTTTAGAGTGCCTTTAATGTATTTGATAATTCTTTTAATGCATAATAAATGACTCTCTTTAAGATTGTTTTGATATCAGGCACACACGCAGACAGAGTACATGATATCAGGACGGGAGGCAATAAGGTAAAGTAAGCTTCCTATCATACAACGATATAAGGTTTAGTCGATGGATTTTTCATTCTCATCTTTAGAAAGTTTGACAAAGTACTCATAGGAGTCCTAGCTTATTTTGCTGCTTCTAGGCCAAACTTCCTGACAATCTCTAAAGCGTATTTGTATTGCGATTAAATAAGCCATCTGAATTTTTCTTAACTTGGAGTCCTAAGAAGTATTGTAACTCCCTCATAAGTGACATATGGAACACCTGATGCATAATGTCAGAAAATGTTTTGACATCTGTAGGGGAGGTAGATCCAAAAATGACATCGTCTGCATATACTTGGGCTGTGGTAATGTTTCTGTGAAAATATTTGACAAAAAGAGTTTGATCATTCCTTCCTCGTTTAAAACCATTGTTTAGAAGGAAGATAGATAAACGTTCGTACGAAGCTCCAGGAGCGTGTTTTAACCCATAAAGAGCTTTCTTAAGTCGGTAGACATAATTTGGATAATGATGGTTAATGAACCCTTTGGGTTGTTTTACGTTGGTCTCCTCAGTCAAGATGCCATTAAGGAAAGCAGATTTAACATTCATTTAATATAGCGTGAAATGAAAATGACAAGCTATTGCAAAAAGTAAGTGAACAGACTCGAGGTGAGTGAGAGGTGAAAAAGTTTCCTCGAATTCTATTCTTTCAATCTGAGAGTAGCCTTGGGAAACTAATCTAGCTTTATTCTGGATAATCATCCCAGATTCATCTTTTTATTTTTAAAAATCCAACGTGTACCAATAACCCCTTTATTTTTAGATCGGGGTACAAGATACCATACATCATGTATGACAAATTGAAGAAGTTCCTACTTCATAGCACTTATCCATAATGGGTAATTCAATGCTTCATTAACATTCTTTGGTTCAATAAGAGAAAAAAAGCATGCATAATGAGCAAGGGTACGTAGTTCAGATCTTGTACGAACTGGCTTAATAGGATTACCAACTACCTATCTGAAGGAAGATCTTTGGAAACCCAGTTAGGTACTTCAGGGGTGTCAGTTGGTAAGGACTCATCTATCTCTGGATAATCATAATTTAAAATATTTTTGGATTCATCCACTATAGATGGTTCTTTGATATTATTTTCTATATTAGTGTCACTTACAACCACATTAATAGATTCCATCATGGTTTTGGTACGAAGATTGTAGACACGGTAGGCTCTACTATTTGGAGAATATCCTAAGAAAATAGCTTTTTCAAATTTAGATAGGATGTTCTCTATCCTAACAGACATAACAGGTGCTACCAAAGGTTCAAAAGTATTTTAGGTTAGGTTTCTTCCCATACCACAGCTCATAGGATGTTTGTTTGATGTTTTTCCTTAAGTAAACTCGATTGATTATATGACAGGGTGTACAAATGGATTCTACCCAGAAATATTTAGGTAGGTACTTCACATGAATCATCACATGGGCCATTTCTTGAAGAGTGTGATTTTTACGCTCAATAATTCCATTTTATCACTAAATTCATGTTTGTAACCATTATAGTCATAGTATTCGATGACACTTGAATCTATGAATTCTCCTCCTCTATCACTAAGAATTATATCTACTTGGGAATCCTTTTCATTTTCTATACAAACTAAGATTTTCAAAAACTTACAAAAAGTTTCTAATTTGTGTTTTAAAAAGCAACTTGGGTGAATCGAGTGAAGTCATCAACCATAACCACGAGAAGGACCTATTAGGTCCATATGAATGAGTTCTGGAGGTTTAGTGGATAAAAATTCTTTAACTTTCTTAGGGGGTGCTTTAAAAAATTTTCCTTCTTGACAGGGATAACATATAATGTTTGAAATTTGTTTGATCTTAGGAAGACCTCTAACTATCTCTTGGGAGAATAATTTACTAAGACTATCATAATTAATATGACCCAACCTATTATGACATATCAAATTGTCATACATTCTGGAAATGTTACAAACCTTTGTACTTGGTTTGACTGTGTAATAGTTATCTCGAGCACGGAGTCCTGTAAGAATGCAATCACCTTTTTCATTTAAAATTTTACGATTGTTCTTTAAAGAGGTGACAGTATGCATGGTGTCGCAAAACTATTATATACTAAGTAAATTGGCTTTAAGACCTTTTACCAAAAGAAAATCCTCAATAATGGTTAATTCTTCTTCATGGAGTGTTCATTTACCAATGATCTGGACTGATACACCATCTCCAAACAAGACTTTTCCTCTGGAGAAGTTAGTTTTGTGTGAAAGATTGTAATCATCCCCGGTCATATGTTTGGAACATCTAGAATCTAAATACCATCCAGATGTCGTGTGTTCAGCTTTAAAAGCGCTGATCACAATGTTACATTTCAACTGGGGTAATAGATAATCTTTTCTAACCCAAATTGCTCTAGTTTTTAATTTACGTTTATTAGCTCGTATTTGATAAAACTTACGACCTTATATATTTTCTTTAAAAGATTTTTGCACATGTTTATGAGTATTATAGAAAGTTTGATCAATTGGTTTAGAAAAGAATCTAGGATTCCTTCTTGTTGATGGTATTTTAGTATTAGTCCTTCTCTTTCTATTTCGACAGTTATAATTCTTGTGTGGCTGTCTAGGTGGACATAGTTGTTTCGACTTCTCCTAGAATAGTTAAAGTTATGGTAAATAGGAGAGTTATAAACTGGATTACATAGACGTTTGGAATAGAAACCATTAAGGGAATGTCCATAGACATTACAATAGGAGTAGTAAAGATGGCACGTAGAACTCATAACTTTAGGAAAATTATTATTCGAAGGCTTATCTAAGTTTTGAGTCCTAGTCTTGTTCCTAGGTGGCATAGGATGAAATGAAGAATCATCTTGTCGAATAGGGGGGCAGACGTATTTAGCCTTATGTTCAACATTATTCTTAGAGTTACTTGATTCACCAATGTCTAACTTTTTTTATTTTGAGTCAAAATCATTTTTAAAATTTTGAAAATCTGGACAAGTTTCAACAGGTCTTTTGCCACTAGAGACAAACTTGATACGTTCATTTTTTTTTATTTTCTTGGAATTGTTGGGGCAAAAGCCTATTTTAGTTCTGTCATCAGAATTGGTCTTACTTTAAGCAACACAATCTTCAAATTTAGAGTTATTTTTAAATTTAGAACACTTTTTGAAGAATGTTGATGTCTTTTCTTTTATTTGTTCCAATTCTAATAACGTCCCTTTGTTTTTATTTTCCAGAATTTCATTTGAGTCAGACAATTCTTTCAGTTTTTGTTTAAAAAATTTAGTTTCGTTCTCATGAGTTAGACATTGAGAAGTGTACTCTTCAGCGTTCTATTTGATCATATGACTTAGGGTTTGTATCTTCTGGGTAAGATCTTTGACAATTGTTTCAAGTCTAGTGCTTTTCTTGAGAGCTTTTGTGTACACTGTGTGAATGTCAAGAAGGTCTTCATTCTCGGAGTCATTAAGTGTGCAGTGTGCAATGTCCCATATAGTTTCATTTTTAGGACTCACACACCCATTGACATCAACAATAGAGCATTCCCTTTTGCTCACCCACACCGTGTTTGAAGCATTATCATCATTCTCAAGTAATAAAGAAGACAAATCAGTAGAGATAGCATCAGTCAACCTAGTATGATCAGATTCCTTATCGTCGGTGTATATGATTTTGGCAAAAAATAACATACAAGGGTCATAAGGATTAGATGCCTAAGTTTACTCACTTTCTGATTCACTTGAGTCATCACAAGTCTTGCACAAGTTAGCCCTAGTGTTCTTGTTCTTACTCAAATTAACTCTACAGTCATTGGCTAAGTGTCCTAACTTGTCACATCTGTAGCATTCAGTGTTCGTGAGGTCTTTTCTAGGTTTGTTGTCAAGTCTTTTCTCATTAGGCCTATTATTAAAGTTGTTTGAATAGATAGGTTTGCCTTGTTTATTTGCAATTTTATTTCTGAACTTCACAATTTTCTTAAAATGTTTAGACATTAAGGCAATCTGGTTATCCAAGCTCTCTAAATTTCAATCCTCATCAGAATATAATTCAATTTTAGGTACATGACATTTAGGTTTAGTCAACTTAGATGCAAATACAATATTGGAAGCAGACTGTTTCTTATGAGTATAAGTTAATTACCTCTTAAACTCTAGTTCCATTTTCACAGTTCTTATCTTGCTAATGAGGAGTTCAGGGGTAAGGTTTTGATCGTCCATCTCCTAAATTGCATAGCACTTATTGTCAAATTTTTATGGAAGTGACCTTTGAATTTTAGAGACAGTTTCTTTTCTATCATAGATTATCCCATTAGAATGCATAGTCACTATGTCTGTCAACCTAATTTAGAAGTCATCAAATGACTCAGTCTCAATCATGACTAAAATATTGTACTGATGGATTAACATTTGGGTTTTAGCAACTTTAACACGTGTGTCTCCTTCATGTGCAGTCACTAGGGTGTCCCATTCTTCCTTAGAGGTAGTACATAATGATATCCTCTTAAATTTGTGTTCATTTATAGACATAAATATGTTTTATCGTTAAGGGAAGTCTTTTTCTCTTCTTTAGTGAATTCACTTAGTAACTTTTTAATCCTCACAACACTTCCTTCAGCGGCTAGTTTAGTAGGAAAGTATAACCATTTTTAATAGAATCCCAAAAATCATCTCCCAATGTCCGTTGGATGAAAGCAATTATCCTCGCTTTCCAGTAAGGGAAGTTGGTTCCATCAAAGAGAGGGGGCGTGGACAAGTTACCTAATCTCTCAAATTTCTTGTCCATTGTTTGTTTTGAGAAAACAATTTCAGAAACTCAAGATCTAAAGAATTGGAAAAACCAAAGCTCTGATACCAATTGAAAAAGTACCACTTAAGTCGTTTACTTCAAGATTAAACTATCTAAATGGCTCCGAACAGTTTGTTGAAGAAACTTTTTAATCAAAACAAATTTCTTAACACAAGATGTGTTTAAAAAAATATGAACGAGTTATTTAACGTATAGGTATACCAGTTTTGAAAATCAAAACTTATAAAGATATTAAATCACCACAACCTCAAGAAAGGGATGAGAGGAAGAGGAAGCATGCAAGTACAATTTTTAACGTGGTAAAACTCCACCCAATTGGGGAAACATCCACGGAGGTCTCTATACCTCAAAAGTAAAAATTCACAAAAATAGAGTAACATGTTACAAACTATTTAACAATAAAGACACACAATAAAGCCTAATCTAAGTTCAGAAGTTATACCAACTCCTCTGGCATTTTCTGACTTCTCCTATGGCTTTGATGTTATTGATGTTCTCTCAGCTTTGTGACTCCACTCCTTTTATCTTTCCAACACTACTTCAATATTTACATCGAATCAAATGTTCAGAATCTCTCTACCAAAACCTTTTAGTGTTATAGTGTGAAAGTATAAGTGGTGATGTGCTCTAAATCACATGCATGCAACACCACACACTTATTACAGACCAAATGATTATCAAATTACAAACATATTCTAAAATGCAAAGAATATTTCTAGAATCAGTTCGATTGAAACTCGGACTTTGTACCTTTCAATTTATCCACAAATCAAGAGGGAATCCTACTATATAAAAGAGCCAAGATCCTAAACACTTTCGTTATTCGAAAATATTTACGAATATTTCAGAAAATATGAAATAATTGAAAGTGTAAATCCCCAATCAAAATCTTAACTAGATCTAAGTCCAAGTACTCTCAAAAACTTAAATCAGAAATGATTTTGTTGGTTTAGGGTTTGAAAGAAACATAACAGTTTAAAACAACCAACAAAATTGAGATTTCTCGATAAAAGAAATCAAAACCAGTGAGAAAAAATGTGAAGTGTATCAAAGACTCACGAATATCAAATTTCTATGAAAGAAAATGAGATTTGGAAAACATGACTTGGTTGGACAAGAGATTAAGAATAAGAGAGGATGGATCTTCTCAAATCAAGAACTAACTTAACTCTCAGAACTATTTTCAGGTGAGATTTCCTGGAGTTAGGTTAGGGTTTTTGTTTTCTCTCTCTTTTTCTTCTCGTTTTTTTTTCTCTCAAAATTGAGGTGAACAAAAGTTGGAAATGAAAGGACGAAGTCTCCTTTTATACAAGGAATAGAAGGATCAGGAAAGTCTCAGGTAAATGGACGATCAAGATTTGATCGAAGGAAATCTAATGGCTGTAAAAGCACCGCATTTAAAAAAGCTCTGATTGGTTTAAATTATTAACACATGGATCAAGTAAGAACGCATGCATGGCATATATTAAAAGGATCCAAGAGTTCTGAATCATTCTCGGGTATGTGAGTGTATAGAAACACAGATCCAACCGTTATAATACCAACACATGTAAGGCTAAGATGACTTAAAAATGCGTGTTTTTGGTCTTTCATAATTACAAATTTTACCCATAATATTATCTAGAGCTTTCGTTTTTTACTCAAATCAAGTTTTAACAGCTTTTACTAATTACAAAACAGCCCACAGCTTTTGTAAATACCAATTTTAAATTTCTAAAAAATTGTTTTAAAAAATCCTAGAAATTATTAAAATATCCCCAAAATTAAAAAAAAAACATTTTGATGGGATTTAACTGACACACACACATATTATGAAGAATGCAACACATGAATGAAATAATAGGTGAGGTGTTGTTGTTCTGCCTTTAAGAACAATCTGAGGAATTCAAATGAAGAGTCTAAAGGCTTTTTGGTAGACTAGAATATGACTCAATTTTGTCACTATTTCCAAACTAGATGAGCACCTATATAGTATAGACTCAAGTGTGTCAAAGATATAGGGTGATTCATATTTCATAAAGTACACGCATTTAAAAAATGGTTTTGGTTATTATAATGTACGTGAACTTTATAAAAACATGTGTGTACTTTGTGTTGATCCCATTCCCAAACAAATAATACATAAATGAAACTCAAAAATATTAAGAGGAATAAATTAAACAATCTTAAATGGAATCAAATTGGTTCTTTACACGTGGACCTATAATGATCCGTTTTACGAAACCTATTGCAAATAACTTATCTTATTATGACCTCTCCAACAGATTTTATTTTCTTATTTCAAGGCCCCCTTGTCGATCTCTTTGTTAATGGAGGAAAGGTTGTTGGTTTTTCAGGTAATGGAATATTTAGGAACATCAAATCTGGAAAAGGAACTATAGGTGATGAGTATGATGTTTTGTCGAAAAAAACCTTATAATACTCCTCAATATGATCATAAATACTTCCACCCATCTTTCGTACGAGAGAAACAGCATGATAACATGGAATGCATCGTATTACAAACTCTTACAAGAGAAAATTCCTTGTTCTAAGTCAATCGTGGACCGCACATCTAAATGAACTTCGAATACATGTTTATTTGAGCGGCTTATATTACAATGTCTATTTTTTTCACTTTTCAATCAGTAATTTATGAAAATGAGGACACAACTCCTATGAACATGTTTCAGATTCAACAAGTTTGTTTGCATTGAAATTTATAATCTTGATCCTCATTTTATACATCATATTAATTATCGATAAATGCATTTCCTCTTGGATCCATGAGTTGAATGATTCTGCAACACTTAATGTCATGTCACCATAACATTTCTCAGTGAAATATGCACAAGACCAATTATTCGAAATCAAATTACAAAGAAAATCAGCGATAATAACTCCGCCTTCCTTCTTCAGGGCATCAATGTTCTTCTAGAATTCATCAACTTTTACAGCATATGTACAACGCATGAAATCTTGAACGACCTTTTTTCAAAAGTTCCCACTCCCTGTATTTTCTTCTTTATATTTCCCTATAAATGATGTATATAGTAGGAATGTTCATAAATTGGAAAAACCTTAGAAGAACCTTCAATAAGATCATTGTTCCGATCGCATATGAATGTGATTTTCAATCTTGAAGAGCTATTACATTATGAAAATTAATGAGAAGCCACATCCAATTATCCTCCATTTCTGAATCAACAACTACATATGCAAGAGGATAAAGTCAAATTATAATAAAATATATCAGTACATACATATTCTATGATGAACTCCAAAAATGGTTCCACTGGCGCGGACCAATAAACACGTAGGCTATACAAGTGAGATAAATATATTTGTACTAATAGGATACACAAATGTAAGTATAAACATGTTATGCTTGTACTTTAATTTATATGGGTGTAATTTGTTATTTCATTTGACCATACCAAATAAAGAATCATAAAGTATAAGAAAAAAAAATTCAAAACACAAAGTGTAAATAGGATTCCACGTGTACTTTGCAGTGATATGCGTGTACTCTGCACTATTGGAGCAAAACAAACAAGGAATCCTAAAGTACATGCATGACATTACAAAGAACATGTGACATATCATAGAAATTCACGTGTAGTCTTTTATCTAATGCGTGTACTTTGGGATTATATGCAAATAACAAAAACAGACCTCAAAGTACACGCATAATACATAAAGTTCACACATATATTCATGTGTACTATATAAATTTCATGTGTGTACTTTATATTCTGTTGAAAACAACATACAAAGGATTCCAATATAAAGGCATAATATTGTAAAGTAAACTTCAATGATTCACAATTACCATTGTTCTCATTCCTTGCTATTACCGATAAAATCGTTCCACGGTACTTGATCTACAAAAAGGCACCATCAAGAAACAAAATAGGCTTGCAATACTGTAATTCATCAATGGATCCTGCAAACATTACAAAAATCATTTTGAATAATTTGCTCTCCGGTTTAACTTTAAGAATGTAATGCGATCCTGGATTATACTGCAATACAAGTTTGTATAATCATTCATTAATGGATCGAAAACTTTCTCATCACCATGAAACTGAGAAGCAACCATCTCTTTACCACTCCATACATGATGATAACCTATATCTAGATCATTTTTCTTCTTCACATGTCTAACTACATTAATTAGTATGAGCAATGGTTTATCCCTTAGCTCATCACCAAGAAATGTTGAAACCAATTTGGAGTCCATCATTCTACTTGAAGGACTACGATATAAACCCCTACAAGTATGCTCATTGTTCAGACTTCTTATATAAAAGTAAGCATTTACTGTTGATAATGAGACATGAACTTGCCATATGCAATTCTGTGTACTCCTTTTAGAACACTCTGCTGTCACCCGAGTTTTATCATTCTTCAAGTGTATCTACGTAAAACCAACCTCAACAACATATTTTCATAACTTATCACGAAACTCAACCACACCTCATTTATAACATTGCTCTTCATGGATAATATATGTCTTCCAATCATTGGAGAGAAAAGCTTTTGACATACTCGGGTCCTTATCTCCAATATAAACAACTTTTCCAACTCCACTACTAATATCAATCACAGTGGATGATGATATATAGTCTACCTTTTTTCCACTTGTACCAATGCTTTCAAGCCTCCCACGACTTGTATAACTGAGGTCCACCGTTTCACGAATTCTATACGTGCATTCAACCATTTTGTGAATTGTAATAGTCGCCAAAGTTGTTGAATCAAAGGCATATATCCAAATAAAATCAACTTTGAGAATCATTTGAGAATGCAACACACAGCGAACATCTTTATCCCAAACCAACATGAATCGACTTTAATCACCAAAGTCGTACTTCAATGAAAAAGATTCAGCTTTCAATTCCGTAAACCTTCTACATAACTCATTATGTATGAAATCTAATGAGATATCTTCACAAATTTTAATACAATATCCAAATAACAATACATAGCAATCCGACAACTTTCCATTATCACCTGCATTAAATTAAAACAAAAAAATGATTTCGTTAAAGGTCAAGTTTAATTAATGCCGTGGGCATGGACCAACAAACACATGGCAAACAAAGACATGACTACTCTATTAAGCACGAGTCAAGAGTAATAAAGTAAAAGCACATTAACATTATGAAGAATTAGTGTCAAAAAACAAATGAGAATTAATCATTACAAAAGCACGTGTACTTTAGACCAAATTGCATGTACATTACTGTAATTTTCTGTCCGTGTATATACTAAGTACTTTTCTATTGTAAAATATTAAGATTGGTAAATGCCGTTGGCACGGATCCACAAACACATGCCCATCTAATACATGACAAGTCTATTAAGTAATGAGTCAAAAGTAACAAAGTAAACACACATTAACATTATGTAAAATTAATGTCAAAAGAAAAAAATTAGAATTAATTAAGTTCAACATTCACATGTATTTTATATCAAATTGCATGTAATTTACTTATATCTTAAGGGAAGGAAATAAATGTGCAGATTCGCTAGCAAATTATGGTGTCTCAGCTCAATCCCAAATCTTTTCTGATTCTTTAAATGGTTTTCCTAAGGAGCTAAAAGGTCTTCTTAACTTACATTCTTGGGGATTCCCAAATTTTAGATTTGATAAGTAATTTTATCTTTTATTGTCTTTGTAATTATGACTATTTATAAAGTCATCATTCTCTCTTATAAGTTTTGATTGATTTTCTTAATCTTACCAAAATCAAGGGTATGTCCTCTTCCAAAAAAAATTGTGTGTACTTTACTACAATGATCCTTTGAGGTATATACATGAACAACATATATATACATAAAATACATACACACATGAACATACAATCTAAACATATACATACACAACCTGTTACGAAATCAAAACACAAAGTCAAAATATATTCATATAAAATTAAAATAAATTTATAAAAAACTAAGAAAATCATTCATTCAATAATCGATTAAATTAATCAAATCATTGTAATTGTGTAAATCATGTGCCGAATTAACTTGAATATTGAAGGAATAATTTAATTGTGTAAATTCCGCACATGATTTATATAATTACAATGATTTGATTAATTGAAAACAAATATATCAGCCTATTTTAATTGATTGACATTCAAAATATGTCTTCATAATAGGTATAAAGTTACAAATAATCGAATTAATGCAAAGAAAATACATCAACCTATTTTAGTTGATCGACATGCAAAACATTTCTTCATAATAGGTATAAACTTACAAATGATCGAATTAATGCAAAGGATAATCTAGGTTAAACAAAGAAGAAAAAATTGATTTCTTCGAACAAAATGATAACTTCTTTCTTTGAGAGAACAAATCTAGTTGAATAGAAGTGAAAAGAATTATAAGATCCTAAGTTATTGGAGAGAACGAACCTGTTTGACAGAAGCGGGAGGAAGAAAGAGAAGATCCTTGCTTATTGGAAATGTTTCCAATCGATGATTAGGTCAATGATAAAAAAATGAATGAAATATCGTAAAAGGTATTTATATGGACCTAATTGTTTAAAATTTCTTTGACCCGGTTAAAACGTCCAAAATTTCCAGTCAATGGACTAAACCGTAGAAACCTATAAAAAAATGCATTTACTCGTTTAAACTTTTACTTTCTCTTTCCTTTTCTATTATTTTCCTTACAATTTTTCTTCCTCTTCGAAGTAGTCTGTAAGGTAGATTTATAGTAGTTCCATTTATGTTTTATGAGGACTTCCTTTGCCTTGATATTTTAACTATTTTTATATTTATTAGTGTAACTTGTGCTATGTTCCTTAGTGTAAACTCTTTTTGTTTATGGTTTAGTTATCTTACTTCGATGTTTTAATTATTTTGAACCTTCTTTTATCTTTATTTTCTTAACTTTACAACTGTCTCCTTTTTTGCTAGTTAATTTAGGATAAAACTTATTTAGCAGTCACCAAAAAGTCTCAATAATTGGAGCATAAGTCTTCTTAATTTAAGCTTCGAGTGTTACACAATCTCCTAATTATCATAAGGATAAGATAATTAATTGGTTGACAAGATCATAACCTTACCCAACACGCTTACACTCAATATAAACACACAAACCAATGAATCCAGTGAAACATATTTTTTTCATGGCCACTGGGACGATAATGCGGCATAAATTTTTTATCATGGTTAGGAAAAGAAGGAGCGATGATGGTATAAATAATGTTGGCAAAATTTATTCAACTATCCAACATATCACCACCACAGATAATATGATGGTCAAAACTGGACAATAAATGATAACACATGTTCAAAACCAAAACTTAACTATAACAACATCTCCAGGGGTGAAAATCTAAGCGTAACACCTACTGTAGGAGTGTCCTCAATACCTAAGATCAATTAAAACATTTGTTGAACACGCTACTTAACCATCTTGGGAATATAATGCAAAATATTAGTACAATGATCACAAAAGGGATTATTAGGTTGTTTCCTGCTACTTTTACAATATATAATAGACAAGGCTACAAATTCGTGTCAACACGACCACACAGCCTAATCTTTTTCACCCAGTTTGTTGTAGACCCAATAATGGGGAAACCAATTTTGGAACAAATCTAAGGATGGGAAACTACAATATTAATTTAGGTGTGTATAAGCCACTAGAGGGTTTAAGAACATCTATCACTTACCAACAAATATGTTGTAATAATGCAATGAGAAGAATGTTTGTCCTATAAGTGTATGTGTGTGTGGGGAGGGGGTTAGTCCATACGATAATGAGCCCAATTTAGGTTTTCAAATGGCTTAGAACTATGGAGTTGTCATGAATCCTGTGTTCGAATATGAACCTGGGGCGAGGGGGGGAGGAGGATAATAAGAGAATTTGTAATGAACCCTTCCAAAGAACATACAACTAAGTTCCTTAAGCATCTCAATCATTACCTTTTCGAACATAACAAAATTCTCCTTCACATATCCCACCTCCATTGGTATAACCAACACTAATGATAAATCAAGAAGTTGCACCTCCAATCTTTAGGAAGTCATACCCTGAATGGGTGGATATAACTGAACTCCCAAGGGGATTTAAGTTCCCAACTTTCTCTCTTTTCTCAGTGGATTGTATAGCAAGGTTCATTGGCTAGTGTCCTAATGAAGGAACTACTTAATACCTCAAACTGCATTTGTTCTCTAGTTCCCTCACCGCTGCAACAGTTTCTTGGTTCATAAGTTTATTAACAAAGTCTGTCCAAACTTGGTAACAAATAGAGGACATGTTTCACGAACAATGCTTCCATGACAGACCAAAAGTGTCTATGGTTGACTTGGGTATATTAAACCAAAAGTCAGATACAAAAAATAACTAGCTTCATAAATGTGGGAGGTTTTGGTTCTCTTTTTCCAAATTCTAGGATTTGGTTCAACTTTATATTTATTAGATATGACATTCTTCCATAAAGAGCCACTATTATTCATAATATTCCATCCTAGTTTCGCAATCGTTGGTTTATTATTATTATCATGGGTATTTCTTAAACTAAGACCACCCCTCTATTTTGGCCTACACACTTTATCCCAACTAACAAGATGGACTTTTTGTGTTACTATCCTTATCTCCCCAAAGAAAGTTACGATTAAGCCTATAGAGCGTCTCACAAGTTCTCTTAGGGAAATGGGCAATTTGCATATTATAATTGGGGATTATTGAAGTAACTTATTGAACAAGTGTGGCTTTACCCACAAATGATAGAAGTTTAGTTTTCCACACAATTAGCTTCTTTTGGACTTTTTAAATGACATTTTTAAGGTGAGCGTTATTAAATCTCTCATGGATAAGGTCGGTACCCAGATAATTTTCCAGATTCTCAGTAAGTCTCATACCAAACTTATTACTTAAATCACTCGCTTTACACCTAGGGATGTTGGGAGAGAAAAATATTTTAGATTTAGAATAGTTGACTCTTTGACTCGATAGGTGACAGAATTCTTCAAGGGTGTCTAAGGCGGCCTCACAAGAGCTAATCGATGTATTCAAAAAAATTAGGAGTTCATCCACAAAAAAATAGATGAGATATGAATGGTCCATTAGGAGAGGCTTTAATTACTTTACATTTACCTTTACCCACTTTATTAAAGATACTAGCCAAGAGATACTCCATGCACATAACAAACATGTAGTGGGATATGGGGTTGCCTTCTCTAAGACCTCTAGTGGAAATGAAGCTAGGTAGAGGAGATCCATTCCAAAGGATAGAGGTGGAAGTATGTTTAATAAAACTCATAATGAGTTTACTGAAGTCACTCTCCACATTAACCCATTTTAACGCTTCTTAGAGAAAATCTCAACTAAATTTTATCATATGCTTTTTCGAGATCAATTTTAAATATGATTCCCCCTAGTTTTTCCTTTTTCTTAATAAGGGTGTGGATAAATTCCAAAGTAATGATTATGTTGTCAGATGTTTGTGTACTCGGGAGGAAACTAGCTCGTCATCCTAGTCCCTACTGAGGTCGATATGACCTTGATATTGAAGAGGGACGATGTAGATAACTATGGTCATATTCTGAGATGAGGCTGAGTCATAGGCTAAGGCAGAGGTTGATGGCTTCTGTTCTTAGGCCGAGGTATCAAGTTCACTGCATGATGGCCAAGTTTTCTACAATGATGTCTGAGGTTACTAATAACAGGTTAATGATCTTACACTAATATATACAAATGTTGTCTTGATTGTAGTGATCAGGTCGAGGTTGATTAAGCCGTGGTCAACCCTACTCTGGACGACCTTTATCTGGAAGACCCCCTAATGATATATGAGGCTCTTGTGATGACTCATCCATGAGATATGATGCTCATCGTCCTAAGAGATGAGGGTAAATTTTGGTCATATCAATTATCCCAAGCCCTTTGTCTTCAATGTATATAGAAGACTGAGGGATAAAGTATCTTTGGGTCAAGAAGTTGATGAGATGTTGTTTCATGTGGTGGATGAGGCCGAGGGTGCTTGGGTTATAAGACCTCTGATGATTAAATCATTCTCTGCATTTTGCACAAAATGATCGTATCGTTATTGGTTTGCCTTATCCAATGGGTCCTTTCTGGGATGAGATCGAGATAATAAGTTAATCCTTTGGTAGGATAAGGCTTTATTGGTCCAGCCGAGATAATAAGTCGGTCTTCTGATAGGATAGTTGTTGTAAATAAGATCATCAGATGTACAATCATGGATGAGGCTGAGGCTTCCTGCGTCGACCCCCAGGTCGAGTCATAATATCTCTTTATCTAATGATTTGTCAAGGTCGGGCTTAGCCTAGGGGTCCCAATCTTGGACATGGGTATACTTGGGCATATCAATGATGTTGGTCTCTAACCAAGCCAATGGTTTTCAAATTATGAGATCACCAAGTTAATGATGTTTCAAGATATGAGCCCACCAAGTTAATGATGTTTACGATATGAGATCACCAAGTTAACGATGTTGTTCTAAGATATGAGTCCACCAAGTTAATGATGTTAACTCTCATGTCACCAAGTTAATGATGTTTCAGATATGAGATCACCAAGTTAATGATGTTTGTCTTAGATATGAGGCCACCAAGTTAATGATGTTAACTCTCATGTCACCAAGTTAATGATGTTTCAGATATGAGATCACCAAGTTAATGATGTTAACTCTCATGTCACCAAGTTAATGATGATTCAGATATAAGATCAGCAAGTTAATGATGTTTGTCTCTACTCGTCTCCTCTTTGGTCAATAAAAGTATAACAAAATGATTTTTGAAATTTAGGTTTACCGAATTACGGTGTTATACCACGTTCCCTCTCGTCATTTTGAGAGTATATGGACAAGATAACCCTTGTCCATATACCGTCTTTTCACCGAGAGGAACATAAAATTATTTTGAATTTGAATCCACCAAATTATGGTGTTCTTTCACGTCCCCTCTCATCGTTTTGAGAGTGTACGGATGAGGGTCATCTTGTCCATATACTATATTTTCGTCGAGAGGGTTTCTCACCAAAATGATTATGTTTTATAGTTTAAGACGAGTTAAAACATGCAACTGAAAACTTCGTATGAGAAAAATATGAGAGAGAATATATGAAATTTTTCATTGACCTTTTGTTATAAGAAAGATAGCTGATATATATGAGGTAACGAATATATCAAAACTCACTTGAAAGAGATAACACTCTCCTCAGTTTGAGATAGCAGAGGGTCGACTTCCTGGATGAAGAGTTATCGGTCAGCTTCTACTGAAATTTTAACGCAGTCAACCCTTTGGAGCAACATCCTATGGTAGGAGGTCGGGGTTGGCTTCTCTACAATCGTAGAATTCTTTGTCCTTTGTGTTTGTTTGGACATCTCATCTCGGCTGGCCATAATTTTTCTTGTAATCATTATTAGAAACACTTTTGTCAATATACTATTTGAGCTTTCCCTTCTTCAGGAGCTTCTTAATCTCATCCTTGAGGGCAAAGCATTTTTCAGTTGTATAATCGTGGTCTTCATGAAACTCACACCATTTACTCTGGTCCCTCTTATGTAGAGGATATATCATCTTCTCAGTACATCTCAAGTCTCTATCTTCTTTAATCTCATTTAAAATTATATAAGTACTTACTTTGAGTGGAGTGTCGTCAATAAATTTGTCATCAGCCGACCTCTTCTTCATGTCCTTATCCTTGGCTTTATGAGAATTTCTTCCACCAGTTTCATCCTCTTCTTCGATAGCCATGGATTCCTCGGCATTCATGACCTTTCCAGCTATTGCTAATAACTCGTCCATAGACTTAGGAGGGTCTTCAGTAAGCTTTCAGAGTATCTTTACCCTCTGAAGTCCTCCAATAAGGGTTGCCATGGCTATACTCTCTTCATAGTCCTCTACCTCCAACTTTTCCTTAATGAACCTCGTGATATAGTCTTTAAGGTTTTCATTACTTCCTTATTTCACATGAAGCAAATGGGTCATATTTTTATGAGGTCTCATCCCAAAACAAAAATTATGAATGAATCACTCGGCCAAATGTCTAAAGTTTCCTATGGAATTTATTAGGAAGAGAGGTAAACCACACATGTACTACCCAGTCAAAGTGCTCGAGAAAGCTCGACACCTCATCTCATCAGAGATGGAGTAGATGTCCGATGTAGACTGGTACATATCAATATGGTGGACTGGGTTGGTACTTCCATCATACTTGGGTAATAAAACTGGAGGTTTGAATTTGGCCGGGGTTGGAAAGCTGACAATCCTTGACACAAAGGGTGAACCCCCCTCTGAGTACCCCCTATGTAACAGGTCTCGGATTTTTAAGAGATCTCCAATTTTGTTTTCTAGCCTTTGAATAGAGTCGTTCCATGGTTTAACAACATTCGTTTGGCAGAGGTTGTCCCCAGTCACCTCTAAAGGGTGAACTGAGGGTTCCCCAGCTGCTGCGCAACGTCGGCTATTGACCTCCCCCTGACCACAGTATTGGCCATGTGAAGGTCAGCCAATATGGGGACGACATTCACCTCCTTCTCTTTTAGAGACAGTGAGACTTCTTAATCTGGGTAGTCTTTCCCTCAGATCATTGACTGGGCCGATCCTTTCAAAGGTTGATCCTCTGCTTAAGTGATTAAAATTTGATCCTCTTTGGTGTGCTATAAAATCTCGTCTTTCACATTGACGTCGGCTCTCATGACCTCTACTTTACTGAACAAGTCTCACTGTGTTGTTTGAGATCTCATACGGCTCCCAACAGTCTACCAGAGCATTCGCTGCCTCAATGTTATCGTACCTATTATCAGGGGTTTCCTTACCTCCCTATGCATAAACGCCTATAGTCAACAACATCCCTCCTCCATTGAGGAGTAGGTATGTCCTTTTATGGTGCCTACCCCTGGCCTCATGATGTGGCTGAGAAGCTGGGTTATAATTTTAGATCCCCTCCAAGGTAGGAGAATATAGGTATTTATAGTGCTTGGGTGGTGTAGTGTACCCCCTAAGCATGCCAGGAGCATGTATATGTTGAATGCACTAATCATAGGTGGACACCTAGATGTGCTCCATTTAAGGAATGATGACCAAATATTCCCTCACGTGAGGGGAATGATTTGGTTATGACTAAATTACTCACGTATTCCAAGTCTTCCATGTGCTTGGACTTATGTCATCATCTGATGGAACCTTGTCCTGGCTGAGTATGAGATTGGGGAAGTCCGATAGTGCTTTGTACGTCAATCATCAACATAACCTCAACATGAGAGACTAGCCGAGGTTAGGCATGGGGAAAGATGTAATGTCATCCCAGGCATCGTACAATGTTGGCAATAGCTTGATCTCATAAGATGTTGTTGGCCTTGGCTACTTGTCAGTCGAGGTTGGTTAATGAGGAGCCAACCTTGCAGAATATGACATTTCTGATGGCTGTTGTAAGCTTCCTGTCAATTCAGCTGTGAGACAGGCCAAGGTTAGTGACCCTGAGTACGAGGGTACACTTTGGTTATATCAATCACCCCCTAACCCTTAGTCTTCTATGTGAGTAGGTGACTGAGGGGTATAAAAGTCAGGTTAATGAATGGACATTTTGATGTCTTAGGGTTTGTAGTGGTTCCTTGGACACATGTCATTCACCGAAGTGGCTAGCGTTTTCCCCAAGATATGATAGTTTTGGCGGCACCTTTTGGGTTTCCTAGGGTAATGATGAGGGTATTGGAAATCGCATCCCATCATTGAGAAGGTTTAAAATCTCTTTCTCTTTCCTCATTCCATTCGAAAACTTTTCTAAGAATTTTGAAAAAAGGAAGACATTTATTTGTAGCTCTAGAGACGAACCTATTAAGTGAAGACGCTCATTCGGTTAGCCTATGAATGTCTTGGATGGTTCTAGGTGTCTTTATTTCCAATAAATCCTTGATTCTCCCATGGTTAGCCTCTATCCCCCCTTGGTTGATGATAAAACCCAAAAACTTTCCATCTCCGACCCCAAAGACACATTTGGGTGGGTTGAGCTTCAATTTATAATTAAAGTTGTGTTATAGTATTGTTACCCATTGGATTCTAAACTTAAATTGGTAAATCTAAGTTAGATAATAATTTATAATTTTAGGAATTGTTAAATTGCGAATTCATGTTAAACTCCATATTTAATAGTTAATTAATGATTTTCAATATGAACTTGGGTTATATGGATAAATTGAGGACTGAATTATGTTAGATTGTTGTATAGATGAGAAATTTGATGATTTTGATATTGAATTTAATTCTAGGGTTCTACCTATTACTATGGTATACAAGATAATGTGACTTTCTAGCTAAAACAAGGCCCTAATTAAATTGAGTTAAGAATGCATGGGCACTAATTTTGTAATTTTTTGAGTTTTCAAGAATATTTTTTGAATATTTTCTCAGCAACGCACAATGCTGAAATTTTCTGGAGCAAACCTGTCACTTTGAGGACGTTTTAGGCATAGTATATAGGCAAATTTGACTTTTTTGAAAACTAAATGTCCTAGTTAAATTGAGTAAGTAACATGTAGGCTTTTGTTTTATAAAATTTTAAGATTCGATGAATGTGTAAGAATATTTTATAGATCAACAAGCAGGGATGACATTTCTATAAATTTGTTAGATTATTTTTGTAAATTGAGGTAGGTTCATTCTCCATCAAACGAGATTGTTTTTGAAATTTTTATTTTGAATTAAAAGTGGTTAATCCAGGAATAATATTGGAAATTAGACTTTTAAACCTTAACTGTGTAAGATTACTTATTTAGTGTATTATGTACAACATACTGGGTGTGTGTACTTATGGGGGATACGTACTAGAGGGATATCCATATGGGGCATGAGAACGATGATTATGTTGGTACCCAAATGCAAAAGATGGGTTTACCTTAATTAAGTGACAATGATTATGCGAGTATCCTGATGCAATGAGATTCGTTTACCTTGGTTATGATTATCTCGAACACTGTGTGCTGAAATTCTCGTTTTATCCTAAGTAAGATGCTCGGGTGCATCCATTCATATAACTTATGGTATCAGGATATATGATTGTGGTGAATGCGTGATGATTCTCTCTTTGGAGATGATTTTATATTTATAGGTGTCGGACAATCTATAACTATGCCTATTATGTTCGAGTGATCTACGATGGAGGTAGGATAGGCCTTCGTTATGTGCGGGTTTGAGAAGTGCCCTTTTATGAGGTACGAGTGTCGGACCATTCGTGTATTATATAGAGGTAGATATAGAAAATAATTCTATTAATATATTACACAATTGATATTTATAATATGATTAAATAGAGAATACTTCTATTGAGATAATTGGTACATAAAAGTCTATAGCGATGATTAGAACTTAATCATAAGGAATACATGGGCTTGGGTGTAGACGCATGTGATATTTACGGTTGTTTTGGGTTGGGTTAAGTAAAAACAAACTAAAAGACTAGAATATGTTGTGTAGTTATGTTATAACCTAAAATTAATTTAAATATTATACTACTTAGACTTGCTGTTTACATCTCATATTAACATTTCTCAAGACATATGTAGTTGTCTCGCCTCCACCCCGAGACCATTTCAGTAGTTTGATTTATGTTGATAAAATTGTAGTTACATGATAGTACTAGTATTTTTGGTTGGTTCGATATCAAAGTTATTTGGTTCACATATGGTATGTTTTAGTTATTTATTTTATTAATTTAGTTTTTATTACAGTCATACTTAGAAATGATATTCATTTTTTTATTCCCACGAGTTTGTATTCAACTTGATCAATCTAATATTAAATTTTATGGGGTTTAAGGGTTAGTATCAGAGCATTCTAGGTTCTAGTGTTCTAGGTACCTTGAGTGCATCTGCTACTTTTTTGCATTGTGTTCTCTAATTACTTTAGAGATTTATTGTTCAGGATTTTTACTTTGTGTAACGATGACCACTTTAGGGTTTCACGCCATTATTCTAAACAAATGATTCAATGAATACTGAGTGTATACGGAGGGTTCCTCATTTTTTTTTCATTTATGAGATGTCCCACGCATGAGGTTGACTTTTGTCATGAGTCACAAACCTTTAGGCGTGAGACTTTTAGAAAGTTATTAGTATATGGTTCAATGGAAAATTCTTTTACTCGCCTTTCATAACAACATTTGAAGTATGGTTTTAAAGACCTCATATGTGAGATCATGTGGTAGCATCTATGAAGAGCAATTCAAATATCTTTCTCTTTTTTCACCATGAGATATTGATGCGGAGGCAAATAAGGATGTTTGCATTATTTTCTTCAGTGCGAGAAGAACTTGTTTTGCATCAGCACATACCTTATGAGGAAGGTTTGTCAATTTTTGTCTTGAAAAATTGTTAGTCACCACTTATGTTCATATAGTGGGAGTTACCTTACTACATCAGTAGGACCACCATAACTATCTAAATGATAGAGTTCCAAAGATGGTGAAGATGGAGGCCAAAGTAGGCCTAATGACTAGAGATGGTGTAGAGTGAACTCAAGTAGGTTAAGCCTCATGAGTAAAAAAAGAATCCCATAGTGGGATAATACTCAAGAGGTTCCACTAGTACACAATATGATCTTTTATTGCCAGTAGATCGAAGGAAAATTTGACTAGTGGGATCTCCACCAATGAGGAAATAGTTAGCTATGATAACTATAGAGGTATGGTTAATAGGGATGCTTATAGAGTCGTCGTTTAGTAGTTAATTTAGAAGAAGGTGTTACACTTATGGTGAGTGAGACCACTTGGTTATTAGAGGTCATTTAATGAATTGGGTAATTATAAATACCATCAGGGTATGGGTACAATTATGTATATGGATCATGTGCAAGAGTCTAACTTGGAGATCGAGGGTTTGCCATTATTTATAAGTCGTGTGTTTATTAGATTATGAGTGGCTATCACCGGCATTTATTTTTATGTGGATATGTATTGGGTGGGGGGATTCTTTACATCATTACTGTAGAGATGTGGACGTTTTTTGGTCGGATTGAGTGTTTGGTTGCTTTGTGAGTTAGACATGTCATCTTATGATGCATAGTATTTAGCTTTGAGTAGTAGCTTTAAGTATTACACTTATATTAATTACCAGAGTACGTCATACAATTTTCTTTTTAGGGTAGGGGATGTTTCTTATAAATATGCCTAGGCTGAGAGAGAGAGAGCCTATCACGCCTTTGTATTACATATATGCAACTTCATCACATGCGGTCACCATATCATTAAACTCGACACCGATTGTTCAAGATTTAATGGACATATTCCACTAGTTAGAAAGGTAGACTTTTTTTATGAATTTTGCACCAAGTATTCGGCCCATTACGAGGGCCCCGTATTAGATTACTTCATTAGAAATGATAGTTTCGAGTGAGTTGGCTTAGCAGTGTTTGAGCCAGGGGTTTATATGGAGGAACACATCTCATTGGGGAGCCTAATTTTATTTGTGAAGAATAAGTCAATTTGCTCCGATTATGGGTGGATTCTTTGGATCCAAACAAGTGCATGATATGGAACAACTATATATTATTGTATATTGACAATCTATTTGACCAATTGAGGAGTGAATAATTTTTTTCTAAGATTAACTTGCACTCAGTGTATTACCAGTTACATCTTAGGGAGGTGGGTATTCCAAAGACGATTTTTCTAAAGCGATAAGTAGAATATGAATTCCAAGTTATGTACTTTGGGGTGATCAATGCTCCAATATCATTTAGAGGCATACCATTCCTAAATTGGTTCATCAAATTATTTATCGACCATGACTCACTTCACCCCAAATGGGGTACCATTGGTTGGAGTGAAGATTGTTTGAGAATGTTTAAAGCGCTTAAGGAAAAGATTTCCACCGCTCCTATCCTTACATTACCACGAGGTGGCATAAAGTACTTGATATATACAGATGCATCACTTTAGGGATAAGGAGGTGTGTTGATGAAGGAGGAAATGCCTACACTTTATACTTTTAAAAATCTTAAGCCTTATAAGGGCAATTATCCAGCCCACAATTTCGAGTTGGTAGCGGTAATTTTTTTCCTTCTATAAGATATGCTTCATGCATGTGTCTTTAAAATCAAAGGGAGTTGATATGGTTGTGTTGAAGAACAAGTGCTCTTTACTGCGTTTCAATGACTTTTTTGATCATTTAAATACATGTGCCATTTTTTAACGAGTTTGTTGTTCGTTTTACCGATGACATCTTAATAAAGTGGATAATATGTAACAACAGTGACTGTTACACCTGAATTTGGGGTTAAGGTAGATTGGACTCATGTGGGGAACTTTGCCGAGGGAAGGAATGAAGTTTGTAACTAAAAAGAGTCCCTTTATATGTCAACGAATTTAGAAGGTTACATCCAGGATAAATTGGTCATGCCAGAAGCTCCTAAGCTAGGGAAGGTAGTTTTGGACAAGTTGAAGTTTCGTGGGTTACTTCACATTCCAAAAGAAAGGGGTGTATTTTAATTTGAAGAATTTATACGAATAATATGGTGAAGTAACTATAAGTATAGTTCACGTCGAGAAGAGGCTTCTACCACTAGAAAAAGTATAGCACCAAAGAGATTCAAAGAGTTACAGGTTTCGATATCCCGGTATTGTAGTGGAAGAGTAGAACCACTAAGTTTTGTTAGGGTGAATAAATTCCAATGAGGATAGATTAGAAGTTGGGATCAGTGGAGTTAGACTAACTAAGTGGATGAAGAGCCAATAGTTAACAAGTTATTGTATGCAAATGTATTCAGGTCACCGCGAAAGAAGTGATGTTCATAATACGGTGTATGAATATTTTTTATCATAGGCAAAAGATCTTTTGTGACAAATGGGAATATGGTATGGGGTGCCAAGAGGTATGTTAAGTACTTTTGAAGACCTCCTTGAGGATGGAGATTATGAATTCAGATTCCAAAGGGATGTTGGCATTTGGAGGTATGGATATTTTTTCATACTAGTGGAGATGGTGGGGACTATATCATTTTATCTCACCTTATCATCATGAGTGGAGTCACGATGTTGTTACAGGTATATAATAGAGGAAGCTCGTACGACGAGCTGATATTTAAACGGCTGGAGTAGTTGGTTGAGTGCTAGCCTAACTCGATTTATGATGAGAGGCCTTAGTGTATATTAGGTCAATGAATGAGTAAATGTTGTTTATAGATTATGAGAACACTACACATGCAATATTTGTAAAATTTTAAGTATAGGAATAATGAATTCAAATTTCGAGGATGAAATTCCCTATTTTAGAGGGGAAAATATAATATCATGTTATTTATAGTAAATTATATAAATTACATGTGTGAATAATTATGTGTTTTATCATGTATGACTACTGACATTGGTACAAATAATATTTTTATCTGAAATTGAATTGAATTTAAAATACGATAATGAAATAATAATTATTTAACGAATAAATATAATTATGTTGATGGAATAATTCGAGTGGCTTTAGGGACGTGTAGAACATCCAATTACATCTTAAAGAGTTGGGTTTTAAGGCACATAAGTTACAATATGATTTGGGATAAACTTTGGACTATTTAATGATGATTTTGGGATTAATGGGTCAAGGTTAATAAGGGGAACAACCCTAATTTCGTTGATAACAACATAAAAGGGGGATTAGTTCATCACTAACACTTTAGAGAGAAATCCCAAGTCTAAAGAGAGACTTCAGATATGTAAATACTTGGAGAAGAAGAAATTAGAGGCAACTGGATACTGGGAGAAGAAGAAATAAGAGCCAAATAGACTTTGAGAACAAGAAATTGGGCTAATTTGATTGGAATCTCACATATTTATTCAATGAAAGGTTATTTATTATAATTATATAATCTAATTTATGTTATTATATAGTTACTCATTGGATTCTAAACCTAAATTGGGGAAATTGAGTTAAATAATAATTTATAATTTTTTGAATTGTCAAATTGGGAATTCATGTCAAGCTGTATGTTTCTAAGTTAATTGATGATTTATGATATGAACTACTTGGGTTATATGGATAAAGTGAGGATTTAATTATGTTAGATTGGTGTAATTGAGGAAAATACTTTTGATATTTTATGATCAAGAAGAAAAATATGATGATTTCCAGATTGAAATGAACTCTATGGTTCTACTCATCACCTTCAGGTCGTTTTGTTGTGGTATAACAGGTAATATGATTTCTTGCCAAAAAAGGTCCTAGTTAAATTGAACTAAGAATGCTTTGGTGCTAATTTCGTAATTTTTGGATATTTCACCAACATTTTATAAATATTTTCTCAACAACAGACAGTGCTAAAAATTTCTTTAGCAAACATGTCACTTTGAAGATATTTTAGGAGTAGTATTTGACTTTTTAAAAAACTGAAGGTCCTAGTTAAATTGAATAAGGAACATGGAGGAGATTGTTTCGTAATTTTCAAAGATTCTATTAATATCTTATGAATATTTTTTGAACAACGCATGGCTGAAACTTTTGTAAATTTGCTAGAATACTTTGCGAATTGAGGTAGGTTTGTTCTGAAAATTTTATTTTGGATTATAAGTCATAAATTTAGGATTCAAATTATAAATTAGACTTCTAAACCTTAATGTGTAGGATTACTTATTTTGTCTATTATGTGTGACGTATTGAGCATGTGTACTCATGGGATACGTACTAGAGAGGATATCTTTATAGGGCATGACAGACGATGATTATGTTGGTAACCTGATGCAAAATACGGGTTTATCTTAGTTAAGTGACTGTGATTATGCAGGTATCCTGATCCGATGACACGAGTTTCCAAACACTATGTTCTGAAATTCCCATTGTATCTAAAGTAATATGCTCGGGCTCATCCTTTCATGTAGTTTTGGGTATGGCTCTATATGATTGATGTGAAGGCATAGTGATTATTCCTTTGGATATGATGGTTATAGGTATGGGAAAACATAGAACTATTACTAGTACACGTGAGTGATCCCCGAATGTGGTAAGATAGGCCTTCGCTATTTGCGGGTATGAAAAGTGCCATTTTATGAGGTACGAGTATTGGAATGTGCCCGTATTATGTTGATATAGATGTAGGGAATAATTTTATTAAGATATTATACATTTGATACGTATAAGATGATTAAGTATAAAATAATTCTATTGAGATAATTGGTACATAAAAGTATATAACGATGATTAAGATTTAATTATGGGTAACATGTGGGCTTGGTTGTACACGCATGAGATATTTAGGGTTGTTTTGGGTTGTTAACTTAAAAGAAACTAAAATACTAAAAAAGGTGTGTAATTATGTTGTAACCCAAAATCAATATTATTATTATGTTACTTAGACTTGTTGTTAACATATCCTATTAACATTTTTCAGGACATAGGCAGTTGTGTCGCTTCCGCCCTAGGATCATTTTAATATTTTGAATTAAGTTGATACACTTGTAGTTATGCGATGGTACTAGTACTGTTGGTTGGCTCGGTATCAGAGTTATTTTGTTCATATATGATATGTTTCAGTTACTTATTTTATGCATTTATTTTATATTACATT
The DNA here is from genome assembly GCA_949130495.1 of Sambucus nigra. Taxonomy (NCBI): domain Eukaryota; kingdom Viridiplantae; phylum Streptophyta; class Magnoliopsida; order Dipsacales; family Adoxaceae; genus Sambucus; species Sambucus nigra. The sequence continues at coordinate 327,091,708 of OX422217.1, read as the reverse complement.
CATGCTTATAATTAGATTAAATTCTTTAATTTTTATGGACCTGATCAATCTATTATTAAATTTTATGTGGTGTCACAATATGCTCTCAAGTTTAATTTCAAAGCCTACGAAATTGAGGTGGAGTATGAAGATCGGGTGGAAGGATTAAGACTATCTCCATAATTGTGTGCCCAGCAATTGTCATCCCATAGTGCTTCTCAACTGGTCATAAATCAGGTTCTTTGAGTCTACGAGGCGATAGAAGGCACCATGTCAAAGTATTTGGAAAAAGTGAAGTCGTTACTCCAATAATTTGATGTTGTTTAGACGGTCGGGATTTCGAGAAATCAAAATGGCTAAGTACAAGCATTAGCTCATCTGGCATCTGGCATCGGCCATCAGGGCTAAACTCAGGAGAAGCGTCCTAATAGAGATTTTATTATATTGATGCATTGAAGAAGAGGATTTGACAGTGATGGAATTGGATATGGGACCATCCTATATATATCCCATTAGATCATACATAGAGACCAGCATAGTGCCAGAAGATCCTAAAAAGGTATGTACAGTTCATTATAAAGAAACAGGGTACATGATAAAAGGTGGGAGATTATTCAAGAGAGGTTTTTCTCTATCCCTACTGCGATATGATCATCCCAGAGAGGTTCCTGATCTTATCAAAGTGTTCATGAAGGTTCTTGCAAGGCACATTCAGTAGGATGATCACTAGTGAAAATGATCGTAACTCGGGTGTATTACTGGCCAACTGTGAAGGAGGATTGTACCTATTATTCCAGGAAATGTGATAAATGCTAGTTATACATGATTATAAATGAGATACCTGAAGAAAATTTAGCACCAATGACATCCCTATGTCATTTGTCTTTGTAGGGGACATATCTGGTAGGCCAACTACCGAAGACGAATGAAATGTTTTAATATATGGTCATAGTTGTGGATTATTTTATGAAGTGGGTTGAGGTCGAGTATTTGGTTATGATGATATATGCTAAGGTCTTCCATTTTCATCTAGAAGAACACTATTTTATGGTATGGGATGCCCTAAATGTTCATTATAGAACATGGGAAATAGTTTCATAACGACGAATTCCTTGCTTATTGTGTAGAATTTAAAATCAAGAAGTGGCATTCAACACCTAGTCATCCCTAGTGCAGTGCATTTGTACTCATATATGCCTTGTCGGCATCACCCTGGGTGTTTTCCACCACCTTTAGCCTCTCCTAAAATAATATAAAAAACTTTATTAACTTTGGAAGATAATATTAATAAACAGCTCGAAATTGAAATATAATTCTAATTATAACTTACGATGATCTCAGCGACCTATGGATTATAAGGCTCCTCAATATTTACCCGGATCTTTATATAGGAGTCGATTATATACGGCTTCCCCTAGTCCATTCCCATCCTCCTGAAAAATATGACCAAATTAAAACAAAGTTTGACAAAATTAAATCATTTTACTTACCACTAAATAAAATGTAATTTAAATAAATTTATTTACCATAATATGCTCCAACTCTACGTAAGATGTCTCCCTAGAGTAGTGCACTCCTTTGATCGATTAATCCATCTCGAGCCACAAGACGATAACTGTCTTTCGAATGCCCCATTATTCATAAACCTATGCCAGTTAGCCAAGATGATTGGATCCTTCTCTGAGACAGTGTCCCCACACTACATGGACTCTTGGTCCTTCTTGAAATAATGAGTACGCAGATTCTTCTGCCATGTCTTCCACTGTCCACCTACACCCGGCAATACACTATCCCCTACTTCTGAGGTGAAGTTCTATTCTTGTTGTCCAACAAACATGTAATATAAGAAAATTAGTGAATTAACATTAAAAACATAATAAAAGATCTTATATGAAAGTCAAATGTTTAATATAAATATTGAGATTTTCACACTTCTAAGCCCCCCCCATGTCCATCTTCAGATCCAGTGACACAATCTTCCAATCTTCGTACCTAAGACCAATTATTGCTTTCAATAACTCTAATGACCTCATCTTTTGTCTGGTCTTGATATTCGATAGGGGCATCCCCATTATCCACGCTACTAGTTGAATGTTTTGGTTCATGTAAGACGATTGGCCACGGTTCATTATTAATATACTCTTAGTAAAATACTTTCTTGAGATTTTAACATGATAAAAAATGGTTCATCATTAATATTCTCCTTTGTCTTCATCTTGGACAAGTCTACCATTATCATATTTTTCCTAAATCGACTTTACAATATTTTTTTCCTTAACTTTTACGTAATGACACTAAAACACGATCTCTTTTAAATATATAGTATAATCCCAAAATATTTTGAATTAAACGATAGTAATTCATTTCTACTTCAACGAGATTTTTATCTTTGATACCTCCTTGAAACATGTAAGGGATTTATATGAAATGATGTTGTTTTATAACAGTGTATTTTTCTCGTACAACCTCGAAAATAATACATAACCATTCAATCAATACTTTATATATTGATGTGCCATGAAATTTGGTCCAGTGGCAAAACAAGCAAGACTTGGCATGGCACCACCTATATTTAACATTGAAATTATGGATTCCATAAGTTAAATACATAAGTTTTAAATATTTAATTATTTATCATTTAATAAGGGAAGTTTGATCTAATAATTACCTCATGTTAAATTCACTATCTGAATGTGAAACCATCCTTCATTTTTTGTTATTCCTAAATGAATTATTTTTTCTACATTGAATGAAAAAATTTATCAACAAGGTGATCAAGTATATAAGACAACAAAATAAAGTAAAATTATAACAAGAACTTACTCTCTCCATTCGTCTATTATTATTATTTTCAAACATATAACGAGTCACTTATGTATATTGTAAAATTATTAATTTAACTCGTTTGCTCATGACTTCACCACCCTCATCGGTGAAATCATCTCCATCATCTACAATATTAGGGTTGGGTATATATTCCCTAGAGACCATAGACCTCTATAATAATGTATCCTTCAATGTACCTCGTATTCTTAACATGCACTTTGAAACCTTTTATCAACCTTTCAAATAGGTATATCCATCTATATATTACTGCAACGTAAAGAATCGCCTCATCGCATAAGTGTACTAATAAATGAATACTTATGTAGAAGAATTTCGGGGATAAGTAATTTTACAACACACAAGTTACCTCAGCTAGAGTCACTTTTACCGCCATGATGTGATTTCGGTGGGCTACTTTTGCGCATAAAAGTGTAACGTAAAGGCTAATCTGGATAATGTACATTCTCAAATCCTTGTACTTATAGAAACTGTTCTTAAACAATAAAGGGACCAGTTACATGATCACATGCTAATTGTGAGACTTGCACTTTTGTAGATCATATGTGGTATGGCTCATAATCCTCTACAAATTTGATGAACAATTGAAGGGAACTTTAAATTATTCAATGTGTCTAAAACACCTTTCTTTATTTTCTCGTCAAATTATACCCTCGGTGGATTATAATCCTCCTTCTACTATCTTCTTCCAAATATAACCGTGGTTTAATTTTCAACACTTTAAAATCATTTCTTGCCTTTTCTACATCCTTATAATGACTTCAACTTAGGAAAGTTCTTACAAGATGTTCGATGTTGTTATTATTGACATACATGATATCTAATACATGGCTCACGGGGTTACCCTTCCAATATGGCAAGTCAAATAATATTGACCTCCTAGACAACACCTTCCTTTTTCGGCTTCATTCTCAACAGGGGTCTTCTATACTTGAAGTTCTTGAATTTAGGGTTCTTCCCCAGCACATTAGCCCCACATTTGGAAGACCTCCTTCAAATTTCTCAACATGAAGGATTTCTCACAGGTAGCCTATATTTAACCGCAGTCGAAAATAAATAAGAATATTTATTAAATCTAAACATGTGATCGGGAGGAAAGAATCTCCAATGAGAATGGTATATAATTTTGCAACTATATTTGAGATGTTAAGATTTAGTTTCTCTTTAAAAATGGGACACCCAATGTAACCTTGAACATTACAGCTCGTTAAAGTCTCATAAGTTGGGAACTCATTGTGACACCCCGCCTAATTAAATATCGGGTGATCCGTCATTTATTGAATTAAATCAGAAAATCCAGTTAGTTCATTCTTATCATCACTGTCGAAAAACATTTCTTTATTAATCACATAATAATTAATCAATCTAGTGCCAAAAACTTTTAACATTTAATTATTATTCAACCATTTAAACCATTGATCACATTCACCATACTAATGAATGCAACAATAATAAATGAGAAACCATATGACTGAATAAATAATACTGGAATAAACATTCCAGTTCAAATGTCTAAATACAAATAATCGAATAATAAATCTAAATCCCATCAACTGAAATAAAAGAGTACAAGGTCTCATAAATGAATAATAACTAATAATGGGTAACATACCCTAACTGAAAATGGCTACATCGAAAATTGAAAGGATAGATGTGGAGGCATTTAATATCGCGGACCTGCAACTTCCACTATAGCAGTAGCACGTCAAATCCACTAACTCCTATGTTTGGCATCCATGTGGATGGACACCTAAAATAGTGGCACAAACAAAAATAGATTTGCAAGAAACGGGTCAGAGCCCGAGTAAAAATATTTTAAAATAGTATAGCAAATATTTAAAATGCTAAAAAGCAAATATTATATTCATGTTAGTTAAGAGGCTCTCGCTTGAGAGTTCTCACCTCTCAACTAGTGTGCACGCCTAACGTACCGCTAAACTCTTCTAGTTACTACTGTCGTGCCTAACTAGTTCAAGGTCATTAGTCTTCAAATCTATTATCTCATAATAGCTACCCATATTTCCCACGTAACACGTTAATGAATATTTTCACATCTTTTATCTCGAGTGAGAGGGTTTTCACATTCAAAGTTAAGTGTTCACGCGCTTAAGTTATTTTAGATTTCACTATCCAATTTATCTACTACACTCACACAGTAGAACATATCAAAAGTATACATATATATCACTCTATTATATATACCAATACGGCACCCAAGGACTAAGCTACGATGCATGCATACTCTGCTATCAAGGCCCTGTATATCACGTACTAAATAAGGACCATTGGTTCTTTATCTCTCTCGAACCATAATTAACAATCACACAAGTTGGAGGCGAACATAGTTTTATAGCCTATGGGCTATGCACATAACTACACACCTATATGATCGTCATCACTATCGTTATCACAGATAGACCGTACCAAGGTTCTATGTTCTGAGGTACAAGTCAAATATCCCCCCAAAGGCTTCTCAAGATAAGACTGTCTCCTTCACAATCTCCCGCGATAGCAAGCAGCGAAGGTATGTCAATACACATAATAAATTAATCAATAGGTATCCACACCACCTATATATATTATCAATATAGGTATACACACATCCCATATCACAAGTCATATATGTAGTGTATTTATCTCCTGAATATCCTACGTATTATTAAATTTCAATTATACCTCTCATCGTATTTATATGAATTTTTGCACAACTCTAAGGGCAGTAGTTACCCATTCATTATTGTTATTTTTTTAGAAGTTATTCCCGTCGTCACTACTGGTCATAAACATAGTTTCACTCATCACTATGTCACCGTTCTCGAATTTTCCTTCATTTATCAGTTACAAATATTTTATCAATTATCCCAATATTTATTCATCTCACTACGTCACCGTTCTCGAATTGATAAAATGCAGTTTTGAGGCATTTTAGAGTCATTTTGGAAAACATGTATCAGCAATTGAAATGCATAAAACGGGATTTTCTACGAGGCAATGCGGACAGAATATCCATTTTTGGCAACAAAACGGCTCAAAATAGTTTCTAGAATGATGGTTTGATTTATCCAATTTCATATACTTCTTCGAATTCAAGAAATTGTTCTATAATTAAAATAGCCATCAAAACTCGGATTTATTCATCAAGATTCAACATAATTTTGTGGTTTTCATACGACCTAAATGGAAGATCCTATTCTATATCAATTTCACCCTAGATAATGATATATGTCTTCCACAGTTCATTCAAACCACATAAAATTCATAATTAATTCAACCAACTCTAACATGGATATTATATATGCTATAAATTTGCAAGATTAAACAATTGCCTCTTGTACGTAAGTTTGATCCGTTGAGGAAGATGATTCCAATGGTGTTTCTCCCTTTCCTATTTAAAATCCGGTGGTGGTAGTGGTGGTGCAAGAAGGTGGTTCTAGCCTTGGAATTTCTCTCTTCTTTCTCCTATGGCCTCTCATTGGCTTCTCTTAATTTTTCATGTAACTAGACCTAATTCCCTTCTCTTATCAGACCTTTAACACATAAAAAGTTTGTGGATTTAATTACTCCAAAAATACAAATTACCAACATACCCTTTCGGGATGTCGGTATGGCCTAAAAGTGCCCCTTGACCCAAACTAAAACCCCGGGTAGATTTTTTTTTACTATATTAACCCTTTCGGATGCGTTGGTTCACTCGAAATGTCCATTTGTATGACTTAAAAATAAATTACTGTTTATTCCCTTAATTTAGTCCTCACACGGCTGACATGCGTGTTCCGACTTAATTATTGTAACTATCATATTTTTCACTCTTAACAATTTTAATATTTTCATAATCACATATTACTAATATTCAATATAATTCGCACCAATAAATACTAACCCTTATGTCTCTAGTTAATAATTATTTTAATTCGAATTAATTATCAATTAATTTCCCATATTTAATTTAATTAATCCAACATTTAAAACTCAATTACTCCAATATTTAAAAATTATTAAAAATACGAGGTGTTACATACTTCCACCCTAATAACGGAATTTCATCCCGAAATGTAGAAAAATATAAGTATACCTGGTGAAAATAACTCTGAATATTTCTCACGCATCTCATCCTCGCGCTCCTAAGGAGACTCCTCAACATTATGATGTTCTCACTGGACAAGCCTAAGTGGAACTACCTTTGACCTCAATCTACGCTCTCTATGCTCTAAGATAGCCTTCGGTGTCTCCTCATGTGAATTATCAGGCTGTAAGTAAATATCCTCTAGCGCAAGCTAAGTGTGAGCCAACTCATCCCGGAGATACCATCCCAGCGAAGAAATATGGAACACATCATGAATACGATGAAAGTGCTCCGGCAACCAGAGTCTATACATCGCTGGCCCAGTCCGCTCGATAATAGGGAATGGACCAAAGTACCTTGGCACCGATTTCCCATTTTTTTGAAATCTCATTATCCCCTTCATAGGAGACACACACATTAGCACCTGATCCCCCACGTTAAACACTCTAAATAACCACTTAACATCGACGTAGCTTTTATGTCTGTGCTAGGCTACCCATATACAACCATTAATCATCTCAATATTGGTCGTAGTGTCCTGAATCGACTCTGGTTCGAGTATCTTGTTATCCCCTGCCTCTAGCCAATAAGTAGGAGAATGGCAAGGCCTATCGTATAATGCCTCAAATGAAGCCATGCCCATAGTAAACTGATAGGAGTTATTGTATACAAATTCCACCAGTGGAAGGTACTGCTCCCAACCTCCCCTAAAATCAAGGACACGTACGTAACATATCCCCTAACATCTGATTCATCTTCCCGATCTTCCCATTAGTCTGCGGGTGATAGGTCATACCTAATCGTAACTCCGTACCCATGATCTCCTAAAAATTTTGTCAAAATTGAGTCACAAAAATTTATGTCCCTGTCGGACACGACATCAAGTGGCACCCTAAGTAATCTCGCTACCTCAATGATGTTGTTTTGTTGTTTCCACTATATCTCTATTAATGACATCCTTTATTCCAACGGTCCTCCCCTACCATCTCCTAGTGACTAATTATCTTTAGTCATCACATATCAAAACAATTCATCATTAAATCTACCAGTTCACCTTGGTGCCTACATAACACTTTGCAATTTCATCCCCTTTTGTTACGATTATAAGCCTCTCCATTCACGGCTAAAGTATTTTCGCTACTGTGGAACACTCTAACACCACCATATGTCAACTCCCTTATTCATCTTCTCGTATTACACATATATTTCCACAACTCTCTAAAGTTTGGAACATTACGTTGTCACTGATGGTACTTTTTAGTCATACTGTATATATTCCACCATCCAAACTAGTGATCATTACGTTCATGAAAGATATTTGCAATCATACTCGACTATTCACGTCAAAATTATATGCCTTCAGTTGATTCTGAAGTAACTCCTGTCATATTACCCTTCTTCACAGAGTAGCTCTTGATTATTCTCAAAAATATAAAATGACATTTTGCGTACTTTTCAGCACTATAATCACTTGTTTTCATTTATTCTTCGGATTCTGGTGACTCGCCTCGCTCTCAATGCCACTACATTCTCTTTGTCTTATTTTATCTTAGTTTTAAATTTTCTCATGTGTCTATGTTTATTTGATAAATTTCCACATTTACTCTTCGGGAGTGATACTGTAAATCTCAACTAACTAGGTCGCCCATACACCCTATGTCCCTTGCCTTGTTGCAGAATATCACTAAACATAATAGACTTGTGTTAAATTAATCTTCGCTTACTTAGCATGACCATACAGTAAGGTTATACTCAATTACCCTACTAATTACAACTTAAGTATTCTCTATGTTTCCCACCGATATACTCGTGGTGTAAACATTCTACACTGGTCTTCACACTCGCATTATTCGGCTCTACCGACCTTAAATGGTAATATAACTATTAACTCCTAGTTATAATCACATATGCATACAATAACAAGGGTACTACGCTCATACACTAGATACCAAACTTCCCTCAACTCCCAACGTTCGTTAGTTTCATACGTGGGATGTCTCGCAAAAAGAAATCCAAATAAGGAACCCCCTGATATACTACTCTCTAACATTGTCGGCCGTCGAGATCCGTTAAGTCCTCAGTCTGTAGCACGTACCCTCAAATCCTTGACTCTTTATATAATAGTATACTCATCCACTTTTTAAGTTACAAAACACCACATATATCACGACGCTCTTACTATCACTAGTTTCTTAGTGCAAATAAATCATGAGCTGTATCTTTTCGCTTGATAAAAGCCAATATATCCTGAATCACATTAGTAAATGTCCCTACTCACCGGTATCAAATATAACTAGATAACATACATACTGAAGTTTTCTACACACTATTTTACAACATATACACACATGTAGATAGGCTCAATCCTCTTTCGGGTGATACCTCGTAAAAATAATAATATTTCTTCGAAATAACGATTACGCAAAAATAATATATCCTCTCCTCTTATAACACTTAAAGGAGAAAAAATCGTTACATAATATAAAATTTTCTCTTAGTGTCCACACCTGCCACACCTTCTCCTCCCAGCATGTGATACAAAAAGTCCTGTTACCCAACAGTAATTGCATATATGATAATAATGCCACCGCACCCACGACTAACACTCAATTTTTAGTGTTAACAATCATATATTGTAATGCACCTAGGTTACCCCATCCTAATCCCATTCTTATAGTATAAGACAAAGATTTTATCTTCATTTATAATTTACCTTGCCTGGACAATGGGTCCCTGAGCATCACTCTCGTACCGGAGTTTCCCCGTTACTGTAATGGTTGTATATTCAGGATCTCATCCTGTAGTTTGCCCCCTGCCTCGCTTCGGGAAATACTTCTTACTGTGGTCCTTGTCTCCACGATTATAATAACTTCCAAAGAGACCCTCCTGCCTCTATCCCTGGCCCTGCTGGCCTCCCTCATTATTTCCTTGGTTCAAATGACCCTGAGGAATGGAATGCTACTACTGTTGAGGACTCCACTGGTCTTTCCTAAACCCATATTTCTCGATGTGGTAACTATAGTTCTAAATCTCTTAGCCTGATTATCCTGTTGAAAATCTCGCTCCTCCTGCCACTGGCATCGTTTTCATATATTTGGACAGTTTGATCGCTCTCTCTTTCTCAATGTGGACACATTTCATATCGATGACCTTATTCTCCATAGATAGGACACTTTTATGTGTTATTCCCGTATCTTTGGCCCCGCGAACATGTCTGGGTGTCCTTCTCCCTATCCTGGTTTTCTTCTCCCCGATCGCTACCGCCGTTGTCCCTTTGGCTCTACTAGCTCGATGTAACTTATTACTGGCCTCGACGACCCTGACTAAATCTACCTTCATTTAGTAAGAATTTAAATGATCTACAACATTTAATTGGGTTGCCTACCGAGTTCACCCTCTTGTGGAGCTTCACTATCAGCATCAAATCCAGTCTTGCTTTTTAACATGATTCTCTAACCCTCTTGGCTCCCTTCTCATGGAAGCATTGACGTAAACTCGTAAGCATATGATCCTGATGACATCGGCACTAGTCATCCTAATCATATTCCTCTTCTACACTTTAAAAATCTCATCACGGGTTCATTATTAACTTACGAACCATTTTCTATTCTATGTACCCCCTTCATGGGGTAATAAATTCTCTAAACAAATTAACTTATCTTTCACGATCGGTGTTTACCTGACCTACTTGTGATAAGTTCATAATTCCATTCTCATCTCAGTTTTAACAGTAGATAGAAGATCTTACGGTCAAACCGTACCCAATCTCTCGTTTAATTCTATATATACAAATTTATACGTGGTGACTGGCTATCACCGCTCTATGTTGCTCCTATGAACTAAAAGTTTTTTGCCCAAAATTTAATTCTGAGTGTCACCGCACTCCACCCTACACCATTGCCTTTGGATTATCTCCTTACATTCATTTATCTCGAGTGCTTGTCCCTTTTGTCATCTTCCTAGACAATAATTTCGGTGACTCCTATCGCAATCACTGTTCCCCAAATACTCCATAGCTTCTGTTATGCCTCTTCTCCTGCAGTTCTTCTAACGACCCTCGATGGTCGTCCCAAGTTACTCGGTGTACAAAGCCCTACCTAACTCGCATATGAATTGGGTTAAATATACTAAATCACAGAAGAGCATAAATATCGTACATATAGGAATACAACAATCCTATACTAAGGCACTATATCAAAGAACGCTAAGTTGAAACGTAATAAGCTGTACAGATCCTAAAGACTCTAGAACCTGATGCTCTGAAACCACCTGTGATACCCTGCCTAATTAAATACCGGGTGATCAGTCCTTTATTAAATTAAATCAAAATATCCAGTTGGTTCATTTTAGCATCACTGTCAAAAAATATTTATTTATTAATCACATAATAATTAATCAAGCTAGTGTCAAAATATTTAACATGTAATTATTATTCAACCATTTAAACCATTGATCACATTTACCATACTAATGAATACAACAATAATAAATGAGAAACCATCTGAATGAATAAATAATACTCGAATAAACGTCCCAGTTCAAATGTCTCAATACAAATAATCGAATAATAAATCCAAATCCCATCAACTGAAATAAAAGAGTGCAAGGTCTCATAAATGAATAATTAGTAAGAATGGGTAACATGACCTAATTGATAATGACTACATCGAAAACTAAAAGGATAGATGTGGAGGCGTCTAATATCGAGCACCTATAACTTCCACAATAGCTACATCACATCAAATCCACATACTCCGATGTTTGGCATCCCCGTGGCTGGACACCTAAAATAGTGGCACAAAGAAAAATAGATATGCAAGAAATGGGTCAGAGCCCGAGTGAAAATATTTTAAAATAGTTTAGAAAGTATTTAAAATGCTAAAAAGTAAATATTATATTCATGTTAGTTAAGCGGGTCTTGCTTAAGAATTCTCACCTCTCAACTAATGTTCACGCCTAACGTATCGCTAAACTATTCAAGTTAATGTTGTCATGCGTAACTTGTTCAAGATCATTAGTCCTCAAATCAATTGTGTCATAATAGCTACCCGTATTTCCCACATAATACGTTAATGAATATTTTCACATCTTTTATCTCGAGTGAGAGGGTTTTCAAATTTAAAGTTAAGTGTTCGCACATTTAATTAATTTTAGATTTCAATATTCATTTTATCTACGACATTCACACAATAGAACATATCACAAGTATATATATCACTCTATTATATATACCAATACATCACCCAAAGACTAAGTTGCGGTGCATGTATATCTGCTATCAAAGCCTGGTACATTACGTACTAAAAAAAGACCATTGGTTCTTTATCTCTCTCTAACCATAATTAACAATCACACATATTGGAGGCAAAGATAGTTCCAAGCCTATGGGCTACGCACCCATATGACCGTTATCACTGATAACCCGTACCTGGGTTCCATGTTCTGAGTTACAAGTCAAATGTCCCCTCAAAGTCTCCTCAAGATAAGAATGTCTCCTTCATAATCTCCCGAGATAGGAAGTAGCGTAGGTATGTCAATACACATAATAAATCTAGCAACAGGTATTCACACCACCTATATATATTATCGATATAGGTATACAAACATCCCATATCACAAGTCTTATATGTAGTATATTTATCTCCCCAATATCGTACGTATTATTAAATTTTAATTATACCTCTGATCGTATTTATATGAATTTTCACACAACTCTAAAGGCCCTGGTTACCCCTTCATTATTATTTTTTTAGAAGTTATTCCCATCTTCACTACTGGTCATAAACATATATTAACTCATCACTATGTCACCCTTCTCAAATTTTCCTTCATTTATCAGTTATGGATATTTTATCACTTATCCCAATATTTATTTGTCTCACTTTATGTAAACATATTCTTCACTTTAGGCCTAATATCCTTATTGTAGAATGATTAGGCATAAATTCTTCCAAATTTATCCCCTTAATTTAGAGACTTTTAGCACCCTGGGCAATGTAAATTATGTGGATTTATCTCATATATGTGTTACTGACATTTCCTATATAGTGCTTCGAGTTTCGTATATTCTTTGTGCTTATTACAGGTATTTTATACAAGTGAAGAGAAGAGTAAACTCAAGAACCGATAAATTAAGGGGAAAAAAAAGTAGAAAAGTCAGAGGGAAAAATAGTAACTTTACATATGGAGTTCAGACGAAGGACCCAAATAAAAATTGAAGACCTCGAGCATACAAGCACATAGGCAAAAATAGATTCCCAATCCGAGTTCCGATCCGAGAGAAACTCAAGAAAAAATAAGAAAAGAAAGAATTCTAGAAATCGGACCGAACTGGTCATTGTAAAAAATAAACCGATCCAGAGGAGATCCAGACTCTATGTAAATTTCACCATCGAATCGATCCAAACGTTTTCCTAGCAATAATCTCCCCAGCTCAAATCAAAATCATAAAGAAATTTCCCCAGCAGAGTTCCCTGAGAATAGCATAATTTAAAGCCCGTAGAATTGGCTTCAACCCGCAAAATTGGTTATCTCAATTTAAGCCCTTAGAATTGGCTTCGACCTACGGAATTGGTCATCTCAATTTAAGCCCTCAAAATTGGCTTCGACCCACAGAATTTCTCATCTCAATTTAAGCACTCAGAATTGGTCATCACAATTTAAGGCCGTAGAATTGGCTTCGACTCGCAGAATTGGTCATCACAATTTAAAGCCATCGAAATTGGATTCGACCAGTAGAATTGGTCATCTCAATTTAAGCCCTCAGAATTGGCTTCGACTCGCAGAATTGGTCATCCCCAGCATTGCTTTAGGTCCTCAAAATCGGCCTTGACCCTCTGAATCAGTCATCCTCATCCCCAGGTCCTCAAAATCAGCCTCGACCCTCTAAATTGGTCATCTTATTTCAAAGGCATTATGTAGTGTCTATTCGATGGCTATCGTTTGTTCCAAAATCATCCATCGAGGGTCTCTATAGACACCCCATTTTAGCACCCCCTAACCTCTGCCTAAATCCCTGGCACCTCCCTTCATCACTACAAACCTAAGTTATACACTGGGTACTGACCTAAAGGACATCGGGCACTCCCAGGATTCGTTTGACCAAAAGTTAAACTCGTCAGCTCGATCGATACTGAATGAATCTTTAAAGGGAGCTAAAACCCCTTTCTAACAGTCCACCCCGTGTGCGATTCTGACTTATGATACGGACGAACGCTCTGTTTTACTCTAAAAGGTCACCGGATGCTTCCAGGCCCCGATTGAACAAAGTCAACTCCCCAAACCAAGTCAAACTCTTTGGAATATCAAAGTACATCTCATAAACTTTCCAACGGTCTGCCCCATCCATGATTCTGACTTACCATACAGACGAACAATTCGTTTGCGTCTGATGGCCCCCCATCCAAAGGACCGATGACCATTTCCAAGCCACATTTGTCCCAAAGACAACTCCAGAACCCGGGAGCAGTCCAAGGACTTTCTAAGGTCTCTAAAGTACCTTTCTAATGATTTTCCTTGAGGTCGATTCAGATCAACGGTTTCCATTTTACGACCATTTTTTTGGAGGAACCGAAAAGAGACTGCCAAACGACAAGTTTCAAACCCTGCCTATCGGAAGTGTGCCTAAACACACATGTCGATTGGAAGGACCATGCCTATGCCGATCGGTAATGCCCTGGTCCTATAAAAAGTAGGGCCTGACCTTATTGCCAAAAAAAATAAAGATCTGAAATCCATCACTCTCGGCAAACTCAGAAAACCTCTCTAAAAGTCAGCGTGATTTCCACATCCAAATCCTTTTCAAACATTCCCTTTTCATCATCATTTTCATCAAACTTGTTGAATTAACTACCCTTCATCATCACTCAAGTGTAAGGAGCTTATCTCCAACATTCAAGATCAAGCTCGAGATCCTCAAGAAGGTCTAACTTTCCCAACTCTCTCTTCAAATTCTCCTAAATTCGCATTAACTTATTTTATTACTTAGCACTTTTATTCTCTCCATCTCACATATCCTAATATACTTTTTATTTAGTATTATTACACATCTCTTATTTTCATATAAATAAAACCCAAAAAATAAGAAAATGAGGGTTTGCTCATAAATTCCAAACGGGAATTCTCACACCTTTCTCCAACTTTTCCCACGAATAAAACACTTTTTTTTACACACACACACACACACATATAAGAGATGTCCCCGATTGGATTCATGGGATAAACCCCACCCCTCGTTTTGTATGGGAACTATGTGGACTTTGATACCTCTATAGGCTACGTAGGTGTCTCGGGGTAAAACTCGAGACTCGAGTCCTATTTTTTTATTTTCTATTTTTTTAATTTCTTAACTTAATTCTCCTAGATTCTATATATTTACATATACATATATTTGTTCTTAGTGGCGTATTATTCCATATGCGTTATCGTTCCATTATAACGATCAACACTAGGATCATCACATAAATCCTATTTCCTAATGTTACTTTTAGGAACATTCCTACGGATGACTCGCTTTATCTCTTCCATGATACAAGTCGATGATTCCTATCTCCACCACATATACACATGCAGACATATCACGGGGAAATAGAGGAAAATAACAACAATCCATGAGAGACCACAAGGGCGGAATGGGTGCCTAACACCTTCTCATCGCGTAACGTATATGTATCAGTATGTCTTTGGATGCTGTCCTTCAGGATGGCTCCACCCTCTTTTGTCTGTTTTGAGTAAAATAGACTGGCGACTCTATCTCTCTACATTTTTTCACCTCACACATCACCGACGATAGCCGAAGCGCTCCTGAGAGGGATGCGCGGGACCAATATCCTCTTACCACGGAGATTGACCTATCTCTCTCCTCTCTATGTCTCTCCGCGAAGATCGGAGATGGCCACAGAACTGTCAAACTGGATGCATTCTGCTTTCCTATAATGCAGGACATTTCCACATTCATAATGGGATAATATAGATTCTTCCCAACATTCCACGATATGGATTCAGAGAAAACATACCTCCATATCCGCGAGTTAGAAGAGGCATGAGAAATCTTTAGTGATCAAGCTTGCACGCAAGATGTCATTCGCTTAAAGCATTTTCCTTTTTCCTTAAAGGATAAAGCTAAGACCTTCCTTTGGTCTTTACTACTAAACTCGATTATATCATGGAAGGATATGAAATCCAAGTTTCTTTCGATGTTATTTACATAACATAAAACAAACTCTGGCAAGGCTCAAATTCAAGCTTTTCGACAACAAGATCATGATTCATTTGATAAGTGTTGGGAACGATTACAAGAATTGGTTAATGCTTGCCTCCATCATGGATTTTAGAAACATCACCTTATATCTTTCTTCCATCACGGACTTACTATAGCATCTAAACAACTTGTTCAAACAATATGTGAAAATTAGATGCGAATGATGCTGAGGCTCATCTTAAGTATGACGTCGAGACTACTCAAGCATGGGACACCTTCGATCCTAATGCCCCAAATCGACCTCGATAAATGTCCACGACACCTGCTATGTCCGGTATATACCAATTGAATAATGAGACCTTGATATACCATCGACTTAATAAATTTGAGAAAAATATGAGGGACGTGCTCGAGATACGACTAAGAGAAACTACTGGATCCACCCGTGGAGTGAAAGAAGAGGTGTGCGCCATTTGTGAGGAGGTCCATTAAACAAAGGAATGTCTGATGATACACGCGTAAAAAGACATGCTTACTGGGCAAGTAGAAGCAATAGGAACGCATATAACCCTTTGTGGAGAAACTATCCCGATTTTATCTATGGGCAACACCAAGTCGCGTTGAATCCAAATTGACATATTGCCCTACCTCCACCCCCTCCTCAATTTCAACAAGCGCCACATATGCAAGCACCACCTCCAGGCCTATATATTACCCAACCGTGGAGGAATCTTGAAGAAAACTTAAACCAGTTCATCCAATCTCAAAACGCAACCAATGCCAAGTTTGAGCGCATGTTCACTGAGATGCATACGAGTATATCTAAGTTGCAATCCTCATTAAGTGTCCAAGAGAAGGGAAACTTTTCACATCAAGGACAAAGACCTCCTCTAGGTCAAGCCCCGATCAGCAAGAGAAATGTCAAGATGTCACCACTCTAGGTGGTGGGCGAGTCGGTTATTTATCACCTCCCCCACACGATAAGCCAAAGGACAATGAGGTTTCACCCTGCATGAAAGAGGCCGAAGATGCCCCTTGAATGAGAGTGACAATGAAGACGTTAGCGAGACCGAAGTTGTTGTGAAATCTCCCACCACCACTTCGTTCCCTCAACAGTTGGCCCCGCCTCCAAAGGGATCCTTCCGTGCAGATGTGCTAGCTGTTCTTAAGCAAGTTAAGCTGAATTTTCCATTCCTGGATGCCATCCAGCAAATTCCTTCCTATGCCAAGGTCATTACAGATCTTTTAACTGTGAAAAGATGACTAAAGGTAAAGAATAATGTCTTACTAGCACAGAATGTGAGTTCCGTTCTACTTAACGACCTTCCACCCTAGTTTAAAGATCCAGGTGAACCCACGATCTCATGTGTTATTGGAGAGCGTCGAATTGAGAAAGCCTTGTTGGACTTAAGCGCGAGTGTTAATATCCTTCCCTATTCCATATAGGCAACTAGAGTTGGGTGACCTTAAACCCACATGAATCACTCTCCACTTAGCGGATCTCACAGTGAAGGTGCCCCGAGGGATTGTTGAGGACGTGATAGTACAAGTGGACACTTTTTACTTCCTGGTAGACTTTTCCATTTAGCACACGGAGCCCTCCATCCATTATAGCAACCATGTCCCCATTATTCTAGTCCGCCCATTCTTAGTTATGGCCAATGCCTTAATCAATACACGAAATACGAAATTGCAACTCACTTTTAGGAATATGACCCTCGAGATGACCATCTTCAATGTTGCCAACCAAGTGGGTGACGAAGATAAAATCCATACGGTCGAACTCATAAAGGAGATAGTAAAAGAGCACATCGAGAGAACCATGGGTGGGGACGCTTTAGAAGCATGCCTAGTGAGAGTTGATGAGAGTGAGATCCTATACACTGAGTTTGAGCGAGAGGTCGAGGAATTGAAAGCGATATTAGATGAGGGAGCATCGATAGAGGAGTTGTGAGATGTTCATTACATTTCTAGATTCGAGGATCTACCCCCGAGGGAATCATGATTGATCCCCTTCGAAGAGAAATTTCCTACCCTCGAATTGAAGAAACTACCCTATAATGTGCAATATATTTTTTTAGGAGAGGATAAAACATTTTCTATTGTTATCTCCTCTATCCTAGATAAAGAGCAAGAGGATAAGCTGTCAAAAATTTTGAGGAAGCACACAGGTGCTTTTGGTTGGTCTATAGCAGATTTGAAGAGTATAAGTCCCCTGATTTGTACCCACAAAATTCACCTCAAGGAGGATGTGAAGCCCTCGAAGGGAAATGCAAAGGCAACTAAACCCAACCATGAAAGAAGCTATTAGAGCGGAAATTATCAAGTTATTAGATGTTGGGATTATCTACCCTATCTCGGATAGCAAATGGGTAAGCCCAATTCAAGTTATCCCGAAGAAGTCGGGCATGACTGTGGTTGAAAATGCTAAGGGAGAATTAATTCCTCAACGCACCACCACCGAGTGGAGTGTTTGTATTGATTACCAGAAACTCAATGCCGAAACGAGAAAAGACCATTTTCCCTTGACATTTATCAACCAAATGCTTGAACGCGTAGCGGGTCACCCATATTATTACTTCCTTGATGGTTATTATGGATGTAACTAAATTGTGGTAGACATACTAGATCAAGAGAAGATTACTTTTATATGTCCATTTGGCATGTTTACCTACAAACGTATGCCTTTTAGATTGTGCAATACGCCTGCGACCTTTCAATGGTGCATGATGAGTCTCTTTAGCGACATGGTAGAGAGAGGACTTGAGGTTTTCATGGACGACTTTAGCATTTTTGTCTACTCTTTTGACCAATGTCTAGCGAATCTTGAGAAAGTGTTATCCCGATGTGTGGAAAAGAACTTAGTTCTTAATTGGGAAAAATTCCACTTCATGGATACCGAGGGCATAGTTCTTGGCCACATAGTCTAATCTAAAGGCATAGAAGTTGACCGAGAAAAAATAGATGTCATAGCCGATCTTCCCCCGCCTAAATCACTAAAGGATGTGGGCTCCTTCTTAGGCCTCGTAGGATTTTATAGAAGGTTTATCAAGGATTTTAGTTCCATCTCTAGAACCTTGAGTAACCTCCTTATGAAGGATGCACCCTTTTAGTGGAATGACGCATGCCAAGAGGCTTTCAATAAATTGAAAAGCATCATAATTTTCTCCCCCGTCATGCAAGCTCCGGATTGGTCCCTTCCATTCAAGCTTATGTGTGATGCTAGTGATTACGCGATTGGGGTTATTTTGGGGCAAATAACAGATAAGAAATCTCATGTCATCTATTATGCTAGTCGAACATTGATCGGGCCACAACTTAACTACTCCACCGCTGAGAAAGAGTTACTGGCGATTGTTTTTTCTTTGGAAAAATTCTGCTCATACCTTGTTGGGTCACCCATTACATGATTTACCGACTACGCAACACTTAAATATATCCTTACTAAGAAAGATGCGAAGCCGCGCCTCATAAGATGGATCCTACTCCTACAAGAGTTTAATATCTCTATAAAAGATAAGAAAGGGGCAGAAAACGTCGTTGCCTACTATTTGTCACAACTCTCGTTTGATGTGACTAGTGATCCAATACCCATAGACGAGTACTTTTCGAATGAGTAGATATTTTCTACTTCTTATTGACCTTAGTTTATGGACATCATTAACTATCTTGTCACAGGAACCGTTCCACTCAAATGGACACCTCAAGAGAAGAGGAAATTCATCACTTGGTCACGCATGTTTTTCTATGACGGTCCATTCTTATTCAAATATTATGCGGGACCAAGTCATCTGAAGATGTGTTCCGGATGAAGAAATTCAAAGTGTAATCCCTTTTTGTCATATAAAAACTTGGGGAGGCCACTTATCCAAGAATAAGACGATCGTTAAAATCCTTCAAAGCGGTCTCTATTGGCCCATAATGTTCCTAAATATGAATGCCTATTGAAAATCTTGCAATAGATGTAAAAGGTTAGGAGCTATTACCCGTCGAGACATGATTCCACTAACCCCTATACTCGTCATTGAGTTATTTAATTGTTGGGGTATTAACTTCATGGGACCATTCCCTCCTTACTTATGCTTCTTATACATCCTCATTGCAGTAGGCTACTTCTCCAAATGGGTAGAGGTAATATCTACTGCGAAGAATGATAATAAAGTGGTGATAAAGTTCTTACAAGAACACATACTCTCTTGCTTCGATGCTTCTAAGGCAATCATAAGTGACAACGACACACATTTTTACAATAGGTCGTTTGAAAAATTAATGAGAAAGTATGGGGTCGTTCCCAAGGTTGGGATGACTTATCACCCCCAAACAAGTGGGCAAGCCAAGTTAACAAATCGTGAGATCAAGACTAAACTTTAAAAGACCATTGATCCTACCCGAAAATTTTGGTCCCTTCGATTGAACGATGCGTTATGGGTTTACCAAACCACCTACAAGAACCCCCTCTAGATGTTCCCATTTCATTTTGTCTATAACAATCCTTTCCATCTTCCTGTGGAGCTAGATCATAAAGCTTATTTGGACATCAAGAGGTTGAACTACAATCTATATAAGTCGGTGAAGCTCACAAGCTTCAATTGAACGAGTTGGAAGAGATGCATAATGATGCATATGACAATACTAAGATTTTAAAGGAACGAATGAAACTTGCATATGACAAGATAATTCGACACAAGGAGTTTCATCCGAGATAAAAAGTGCTTCTCTACATCTCTCAATTACACTTGTTTCCCAATAAGTTGTGTTCATGGTGGACGGTCCCATTTGTGGTTTGAGGAGTATTCCCCCATGGATCTATAGAGTTAGAAGATTTAAAGGGGAAAATACTTTCAAGGTGAGTGGCCAACTTCTTAAACCTTACTTTGAGGCGTGCATCGAAGAAGACGACATCATTTAGTTATATCTATGGGGATCGATTGAGGAGTGCGAGAAGGTCGTCGGACCCCCGATACATATGGGGTGATTCTTGTGTATAGTTGATGTGAATGGGTTAGGATAGTTAGAGTCGGTAGGTATAAGTCACATTAGGATAGGAGAGGAAGCACAAACATCGAGATAGAGTCTAGGTTCTCAAAGAAAGCATTGGGAGGTTCTAGGTCGATCATTAGAAGGAAAAGTTGCGGGAGCATCCAAAAATTGAGATAGAAGAGTGCATTATAAAGTTAGGGGAATCTGAAAGTTTCTTGCATCCGGACCGGTCCTCCCCTAGGGGTCTGGACCGGTTCATTTATGTGGAAAACGCAAAAAATATAAGATCGGTCCGATCCTGGCCACCCTAATCGGTTTGGCTTCTGTATTTCTGCTCCTTCCCAAGATCCCCCCCAATTCCCTAATCCTCCCTTTTCTCTCCATATCCGTTTTTTTCCTCTTCCCCATCCATTTTTCCATCACACATACACTCCCCCTTCCCTCACCCACATTCATCCTCCCCCATTTCCCTACCACTACACTCACTCAACTCTCTTACTCTCTCTTTCAGATTCTACCCTGAACCAACTTCTTTCCCACATGGCCAACCGAGACCTCCCACAAGAATATAACTCCGTTGAGGCTATCAAAAATGGAAATGACCCGTTTTGATCAAACCAAGAACAAATTTGGTGTGAAAGTTTTTTCAGCAATTCACGAAAGCTACATATGGAGTGCCAAGTGCGCTGGAATGAGCTGCCCTAATCTGTCACCAGCCTCTTCCTTTCGAGGGGGTGGTGTCATTTTCTCAACAAGCCCCACGGAGATGTATGGGAAGCCTAGGTGCGTGCTCTTTATGGTTCCCTTATTCGCACCACTGATTTCATTTCCGAAGCTTATGTTGATGTCACATGTGTTCCTTTCTCCTTACATATTCTCACCCAAAAATTAGGAAAAAATACGTCCCGAGCCCAGCCCAATATACGTACCCCAACAATTTTGCCCCCTTGACAAAGACACATGCATGTCCCTCATCGCACCCGGTGAATATTGGGGTACCGAGACATTCCTGGTGGTCTGGATGAACGACAAAGCACGCATCACATTCCAAATAGTCTGCGCCAATATCCCGCAAACTTCAAATAACTCCGCTATGCGCCCCTATCAGGCGACCCTCGTTTATCATCTTTTCGACCCCATCACCTCGATCCACATGGCCCGTATCATCTATAAGGACATATTTTTTGCGGCCTTGAATAAAAGGGTGTTGCCCCTCTCCCTTATGCCCGGCTCATCACCTCCATTCTAGCTGATGTCGGCATTGCTCCTCCCATCGGGTTTCCTCGCCTTCCAAATCCTCTTGGGAAAGGAACCCACATCAAAAGTGAGAGGCAAAGGGAGATCATCTGAGCACGGAGGGCATATAATGATGAAGATGATGATTATGATGAGGAGACGGATGCGGAAGATGATGACGAGGATGACTTCGAGGAGGAAGAGGATGTGGATGTCGACGTTGTCATGGGAAAGGGTAAAGAGGAGGAGTATAATGAAGATGATGATTCAGATTTTGAGCCGTCGGGAGAAAATTTTGATAGATGCATCGAATCATGCCTCGACGGGTTCATAAATTGATATGATGAAGACCAACGGGCATACCAGCGCGACATAAGCATGATGCATCATCTCCAGACTGAGATGTATCGAATGACTATGGGTGCACCTCCACCGCATTACTTCTACGACCCATACAATCCGAATGCTCATGGCACCTCTCATCCACCACCTCAATAGCTTGCTTTAACTAGTTTATCTGCGTATTTTTCCCATCTGCTATTTACACACGCTTGTATTTTGAATATCTAATGGAAATTGGTTTGCCTATCTTGTCTTGCTTTCTACATGCTTATTTATGTCTTGCATTTTGTACTTTGTTCCATTTCTATGATTTCTCTCTTTAATTTATCTTTTCATCCTTTTGCACCGGGACATTGAAAAAGTCTAAGTTGGGGGGGTATGCATGTTCTTCCAAATTTCACAAAGTTCAAAATGCCCAAAAACTAAAAAATAAGAAAATTTTCAAAAAAAATTAAAAAATTTCCGAAAATCCGAAAATATTTTTCTTCAAAATAAATGAAAATTGGGATTTAAAATTTTCAAAAATATCGCCGAACTTTTGTTTAAAGTCTCAAATTTGAAAAATTCAAAATGCACTAAGTCGAAATTGACCAAAGTTGGAAATTGAGTGAAAATTGACGACTTTATGAATAAGTGTGGAGATTAACCAATCCGTTGAGATTTCGAGCCTATCAAGTTTTCTGAGTTTTTTTTAAATCAATCCGAGTTAATGGTTAACTCAACGTTCAATTCAGCATTTTAATAAGTCGTTGAAGATATCAATACCCTTGTCTTGATCAGTTATGGGAAAAGTGCGTGAAGTTGCCTTAAAAAGTGCGCTAACATCTCTAAATTAAATCAATCTCAAGACGCATATGATAATATGATATGTAATTAGGATAAATGAAGTTAGGCCCACGTTTGTCCCCAAAAAGATATTAGCCATAAAAAGTTGTGAAAAATTATCCTTTTGCTAGCCATTTTGACCCGAAGAAAATTTTCCATTCATTTGATAACCTGAAAACCCACATAGCCCGGAATTGAGAAAAATGTAAAATTAAAAAATGAATCCAATTTGTGCGATAAAAAGGGGTAAGAAAAAAAAATAGAAAAATTCTCAACAAAAATAGCAAGAAAAAAAAATAGAAAAAGAAAAGAAAATGAGCAAAATCCCGAAAAAGCACTAACGGACGGTAGAAGAACATTTTCTAATTCTGAATTTCCTAACCATTTCCATATTACCCAATACACCTTATAACCCGAAAAAGTCCTAACCGAATCCGAATTGCGAAATTAATTACCGAGTGAAGAGTTAAAACACAATAATATAATAGAAGATATTAACTGGTGTGTATAAGAGGCGATGTTACCGTTTTCCTAATGACTGTAACCTGATGATGAGATCCTTCCATAATAAATTTTTGTCTTTCAATTTTATATGCGTGAATTAGTGTTCCAATGCATTTTCTCCGTATGTCACGCATACCAAGAGAAATTGCCAAATTTTGAGTGATTCGTTTGTGAGAGCATCCCGTGAGTATTTGAATCAAAACGAATTTTAGAAAAAGTAACATAATGATCAATCGATGGAAATTTACGATTAATTTTTTTTTTCACACACACACGGCAAATAGAGACTTATGAATATAAATCTATGGTGATAATTTTTTGAAAAGTTTGAATTATACAATTTGTAGGTATTTTAAAATTTTTTGAGTCAAAATTGAACTTTGTGGGTATATTCACTACAAACCCTCACAAGACACCACTCGTCCTATTAGGGTAACCTGGGGTTTAAAGGCTTGTTGCATAAACTAAATGCAATCACTTGACAGCGAAAGAGGCATTCTATCTTGATAAAATGTTTTTCAAGAGATGAGCCTAGTTACAATTCTTTTACATTGCTCGAGGCACGCAAAGTTCTAAGTTAAGGGGGTTTGATTAGGCATAAATTCTTCCAAATTTATACCCTTAATTTATAGACTTTTAGAACCCTGGGTGATGTAAATTGTATGGATTTATCTCATATATGTGCTACTGACCTTTCCTAAATAGTTCCATGAGTTTCGTGGATTCTTTATTCTTTTTACAGGTATTTTATACAAGTGAAGAGAAAAGGAAACTCAAGAACCGAGAAATCAGGGAAGAAAGAAATGCAGAAAAGTCAGAGGGAAAAATAGTAACGTTACATTTGGAGTTCAGACAAAGGAACAAAATGAAAATTGAAGACCTCGAGTCTACAAGCACGTAGGAAGAAATGGCGTCATGTAGCTTCAAAAATGAGAGAAAATCAAGAGAAAAGAAGAAAATAAAGAATTCCATAACCAGATCGGATGGATTGGTCATTGCCAAAAACAAACCGATCCGGAGGAGATCTAGATTTTGAATAAAATTCACCATCGAACCGATCCGGATAAATCCAAAATTTAACCGGCCTGATACCTTGATAATCTCTACATAAAATTGGAAGCTGGACCGATCCAAATAAAATGGAAAACGAACCTATCTAGATTATACCAAATCGAATCGAAAGACCACGCCGGACCAGTTCGGTTGCGATTTTTCTGATGTTTCTTTTTCAGAATAAAAGTCCAACTTAGCTAAAACTCTTGTAATTTTCATAGGATACTTATTCTAATTATATACCAGACATTAGGAAGTTCTCATTTTGATAATTTTGGAGAGCTTTTGCACCTAAGAACCCTAGGGATTTTATTTATTCAAGTTTCAAGCTTTATTTCCTGAATTTCTAAATTCCAAGTATTATTCCCTTTCTGATTTCAACTGCTTTTACATTCAAATAGGATTATTCATAGGAATTAGATTGCAATCCTTATTTACAAAATTTCTACCCAATTTTTCAAGTAGTTATGAATTCATGCAAAATAGGTTTTGTGTTCATGCTTAGTTTAATTAGGTCCGGCTAAATTTCCAAGGTTTGGGATGCATAAACCCGACTCGATGTAGTTTACATGTACAGGAAATAGGTTTTGAATTAAATTTTGATCGAATCGGGATGTGCAGCAATCACAACTGTCGTAGGCCTTTTAACCTCGCTTGCCCTGGGTAACTAGGGTGTTTAAGGATGTGATGTGCATGTTGGCCATACAACACCGCTTTATTCTTACCTTTGATTATGTATAATGCGGGCTAGTAACTTCATATATGTAATGCTTAGGATTACTAAAGACTGGGTTTGATCACTTATCTAATTCAAAAGCTAGTATTATATTCGATAAATCTATTAGGGTTTGGGGGATTGTATCCTGCGTTTTCCTCATTCATATTTACTTAATTGCAGTAGCTTCATTTCTATGCATGTAGCATAGTTCGTAATTTAAATTTCATTTGCATTTAGATAGTAGAATTTAATTCCATAATTATTCATCTTTTAGTTTCTTTTCTCGAATTTGTTTAGGGTTAGTCTTCTATTCCTTCGTCATTACGAGCTTTCGTCCTAGTTCCCTATGGATACGATCCCAACTTACTAGGTTATTACTTACGTAGTAGGCTTGCACTTGAGCCTATATAAGAACGCACTTTAGACACTTTTGTGGTCGCATCATAAAACAACAATCACAATCAATTAATCTAGGCAACCTCCAATAGAATAACAACTAAAAATAACATTTCTTAAAATTTACCCCACTAATCTACTAAGAATTTTAAAATGCAATTTTGAGGCATTTCGGAGTCGTTTTGGAAAAAATGTATCAATGAACGAAATGCAAAAAATGAAATTTTCTACAAGGCATAGTGAACCGAATAGCCATTTGCCACACCAAAACGGCTCAAAACAGTTTCTAAAATGATGGTTTAATTTACCCAATTTCATAGAATTTTCCGAATTCAAGAAATTGTTCTACAATTCAATTATATCCATCAAAACCCGGATTTCTTCATTAAGATTCAACATAATTTCGTGGGTTTCATACTACCTAAACAGAGGACCCTATTCTATATCAATTTCACCTGAGATAATGATATATGTCTTCCACAGTTCATTCAAATCACATGAATTTCATAGTTAATTCAACTTACTCTAACATGGTTATTATATATGCTATAAATTTGCAAGATTAAACACTTTCCTCTTGTATGTAGGTATGATCCTTTTAAGAATATGACCCCAATGGTGTTTCTCACTTTTCGATCTAAAATCCGGTGGTGGTGGTGCAAAAAGGTGGTTCTAACCTTGGAATTTCTTTCCTCTTCCTCCTATGGCCTCTCTTTGTTTCTCTTAATTTTTCATGTAACTAGACCTAATTACCTTCTCTTATCAAACCTTTAACACTTAGAAAATTCGTGGGTTTAATAACTCTAAAAATACAAATGACCAAAATACCCCTGGCCTAAAAGTGCCTCGGGATCCAAATTAAACTTCCGGGTAGACTTTTCTGACTATCTCGATCCTTCCGGACGCATTAGCGCACTCGAAATGACCATTTGGATGACTTAAAAATAAATTACTTTTTATTCCCTTAATTTAGTCCCGACACAGCTGACACACGTCTCCCGACTTAATTTTTGTAACTGTCGTATTTTTCACTCGCGATAATTTTAATATTTTCATAATCATATATTACTAATATTCAATATAATTCACACCAATAAATACATACCCTTATCACACTACTTAATATTTATTTTAATTTGGATTAATTATCAATTAATTTCCCATATTTAATTTAATTAATCCAACATTTAAAAATCAAATACTCCAATATTTAAAAATCATTAACAATACGGGGTGTTACACTCATGAATAACCCATATCAAGATAACTTTTAATGTGAACTCTTCCTTTTTTTCTAGAGTCAAACGATTTTCACACCCGCTACTAGTAACTCATTCAACTATTTTACCAGTGGTGCCAAGTATACATTAATGTCATCACTTGGTGCCTTTGGCGCAGGTATCAACAAAGACAACATAAAAAAATTTGGTCTTATAATAACGAAAGAGAAAGATTTAGGGGTGCTAAGATCACCGGCCATACAGTTTGATTAGTTCTTAGATTTCCAAATGGATTGAACCCATCTGTTGATATTACCAAGTGAATATTGTGTTGGTCATTGGAAAAATCTAGGTAATTAAAATTTATGATTTTCCAAACGATTGAGTCCATAGTATGATGCGTGAGATTACCTCAAACTTTTTCCCTAGCGTTCCAAGTCATTGCCTCTGCTATCCAAAGTATTATGAAAAATATTTCAATACTTTTTTAAGAACTTTTAAAAGTTCTCCTCTCTTATCATAGAACCATGCCCTGGCACATATGTAGGTTCCTCACATAACAGATAATGATAAAGATTTTTGTACTCCTTCTGGTATAATATTAAATTATACTTTCTAGTATGAATTTATTTATACTTCATTCCTAAACCTTTTAGATTTTTCTTCATACTTATATAGTTATTTTGAAGTGCATTTTCTTTGGAGAGCAAACCCTTCACACAATTCGAAATTTCAATAATGATATTGCCATACAAACCAAAATGGTTTTTCAAACTATACAAATCAACCATGGCATGCAAAGTTATTTATTATCTCTGGCCTTTAGCGTACAACAATTAGATTTATATGACTATCAAGATAAACCTACTAAAATATTAATTATTTCACTTTGAACGCTAACATGCCATTAAACCTTCAAACTCTGCAAGTATCTTTTTAAACTAAAAACATTACGTGGAGATTACAAAAACTAATTTGGGGCCCAAATGAAGATATCAAAATCTTTCATACCAAATTGAAAATTATGGTAGAACGTTCATTGTGTTCTTCATTACATTCACAACAAATAATATTAAAGCCACAAATTCCAAAATTCGTCGAATTTTTAAATAAACCCAGATTACATCAAATAAACACATATTCAAGGAAAAAGTCAAGTTATTCAAATCTAGGTTTTGCACAAGTTTTGCACAAGTTTTCAAACAATATCAAGCTATACGTATAAATACAACTATTTTATAAGGAAAAAAATACATATATTCAAGTCCAAAAAAATTATCAAAGTCAAATTGTTCAAACATATATTTTGCACAAGTTATTTTCTAATAATATCAAAGTCATATATGTAAATATATCCATTTTACGACGAACAAACACGTGTATTCAATAATTACAAATATATATGTACATTTTGGTGAAAAAATATTGGTTTTTGACCTATGAGAGAGAAATTCGAGTTGATGAGAGAAAGGAGGAAAAGCGTGGTGTTTTGATGGGAAAGGGTTTTTTTAGGAGCAAAAATCTTTTTTTTTTAACCATGGGTCTTATCACGGTGACCGTGATAAAAAAAAAAGGGTTTTTCACTTTTTATCCCTCGTTTTATATCAAAATTTGTGTTTGCACCCTACATTTTAAACCTTTTGTGCATGCACCACACCGTTAGGTGCAATCAAAATTTTCATAAAAAAAAACATCCTACCGCTGTTTTAATTTAAAACAATATAAAAATTAAAAATAAAATAAAAATCATATAAGAAATTATTAAAAAATATTTAAATATCCAAAAATAATAGAAAACATTTAAATTTTGGGAAATTAGATAAAATAGTTTTAAAATCTAAAAATCATGATAATAAATATAAATTATAAAAAAACAATTCAAAAATATTTCAAAATTTAAAAATAATAGAAAAATCAATATAAATAACAAAAACTTATAAACAATAGGGGAAGAACTTATAAATATATTTTTAAAATCTGAAAATCGTGAAAATAAATATAAATTATCAAAATATGTTTAAAAATCTGTAAATAAAAAAAAACATTTTAAATTATGAAAAACTTATAAAAATAGGAAAAACTTATAAAAAAATATTTTCAAAATTTGAAATTCATGCAAATAAATATAAATTACGAACTAAAAATTTAGAATTTTTTTTTTCACTTAAATTCAAAAATAAAGAAAAAATATTTAAACAATTATGTAAAAAAATTAAAAATCTGGAGTTTAATCTATCTGCTAATAATTTTTATAGAGATTTATTTTTTCTTGTTTCTTATTAGCTTTCTCCAATTTCTAGTATTGTTGGAATAGGGGGAAAATGTTGATATGCTTCCTCACAATTGGGACCCTCCTACAATCCAACGAAAGGGCATGTGTTGGATTAAGATTAAAAACACAAAATGTTAATGTGCTATAAACAATGTCAAAAATCAAAATAGTTATTCATCATAACAAACAAGGTTTGAATATTTCCAAATGATTTCTCATGGAAGTGTTAAGCACATTTAACTTTTTATCTAGGTGAGGAAAGAAAATCAAGATATCCCGGATTATTTATTCACAAAATATTATATTTTTTTATTTGTAAAAGAATACTTGTAAATTTGTAATGAATGTGGATTAAAAGGTTATTTGTAAAAAATTACCTATTTTTTAATCCTAGAAATTATCCGAAAATACAAAAAAAGATTAGAATTAAAAAATTTACTCATGTGTTAATTATTTTCCAGAAACACGAAAACTGAAAAAGAAAAAAAGAAGAGTAAAAAAAAGGGTGTGTTGATTTGTTTTTTATATTTTAATATTTTTAATAGAGTGTTAAGTTTTTAAAAAGTTTTTTCCTCTTTTCAATGAGTTTTTTGTAATTCAAAACATATTTCTATTATATTTCATTTTAAGTGTTTTTTCCATAATTTATATTTATTTTAATGTTTTGCAGATTTAAAAAATATTTTTTATAATTTTTTCCCTATTTTTATAGGATTTTTGTATTTTTTAATTTTATTTCTATTATTCGCATACTTTAAATATTTTCAAAATGTTTTTCATAATTTACATTTATTTTAATGATTTTCATATTTTAAAAAAAATTATTTATAAGTTTTTCGCCATTTTTATATGTTTTGTTTATTAAGGGGATTTTCTATTCTTTTTGGGTTTTAAAATGCTTTTTTGTAATTTATATTTATTTTCATGATTTTCAAATTTTAAAAATATATATCTAATTTCTAAAAAATTTAACTATTTTTCTATAATTTTTGAATTTTAAATATTTTTTAATGTTTTAATATATAGTTTTTTTTAACTTTGATATTATCTTGGATTAAAACAGGGGTAGGATTGTCATTTTTAAAAAAATTGACAACACCCAACAGATATTACTCATGGTCAAGTGCAAACACAAAGGATTTAAAATGTTGGCTGTAAACACAAATTTTGATATAAAACGAGGAGTGTCAAGTCAAAAAAGCCTTTTAAAAAATCCAAGGTTATTGTCACGGTCAATGACCGTGACAACACTTGCTTCATTTTTTTGTCACTGTCCTTGACTGTGAGAAAGACTAGCTAAAAAAAAATGACTTTTTTTTGTCTTTTGGTGTAGTGGAGGTTTTCTCTGCATCATCCTTTTTCATTGACATTTGGGTTTAGCCATTGTACACATCCATAAAGCTCATGAGCTCAAGACACACAGTGGCATCCACCATTTGATCCACACAAGAAAAGGAAAATAGTCTTTTGGTCATGCCTTATTTAGGTTGGTGAAATCTATACACATTCTTCAATTGTCATTCTTCTTTAGTATAACCACAACATTAGACAGCCAAAAGGCATACTAGACTTATTTTATGAAATTAGCATCTAATAGTTTCTTCACTTCTTTTTACATAATCTGGTACAAATTTAGGGCTACATACCTCATCTTTTTCTTACCTTCTTTGAAAGAAAGGTCCACATATAAGTGATGACATATGGTGTCAGGGTTTATCCTTGGCATATCCTTATACGACCATGCAAAGACATCTCTTCTCTCTTTCATGAGCTTGAAAAACTTAACTTTGACATTGGGTTTCAAGGACGAGCCAGTTTGTGCAATTTTCTCGGGGTTTTCTTCATAAAGAACCACCAATTCTTCTTGCTCAGATGCCTCACCCTTTGTTAGTTTCTCATTTTCCCTTGGCTCGAGTGTGTTAATGTTGTATGACATAGTCTTTTGCTAATAAGCTTCCCTCTTCCCAATAGAAATAGTATTCTCCCACTTCCACTTTGTCACCTGAGACCTCTGCTACCCCAAAATGAGTAGGAAACCTCATAATCTGATAAACTTTAGATGGAACCTCTTCAAATTACTTCAGGGAAACTCGTCTCATAATTATGCTATATGTCGAGAATACATGTTGATCCGTAATGAAAAATTCACCTTATTTGTTAAGCAAGTTGGTCATTTATCCATACAAACATCTAACTCCACTATGCCAAGGGGGGGGGGGGGGGGGGGGGGAATTTCTCCCCACTCAAGTGAATGAGGTGTTGATGGCAGGGTTCAAGTTATAAGATTTCAAGTTGGTCTCTTGAAATTATGTGCATGACGAACAAGATTAAGTGTGATTCATCATTAACAGTTGAGTCACTATAAGAGAAAAACATCATTTATGTCATTTTTAAAATTAACGTTTATGTCAAACAAATATAAGATGACATAAATGATCTTTTATATGGTACATTTATGTCAGTTTAATATTTTTATCTTATTTTTGAATAAAACTGAGATAAAAGATGAATACTTTCTCTCAAATCCATATGCAACTCACACACACACGCACACACACACACACACACACACACACACACACACACACATATATATATGGTAGTAGTCTTTGGTTAGATTGGACTTGAGTTAAAATTGAGATAATTGGAAAAAAAATAAGCGGGCATTTTTTTTCCATTCCCGTCGCTTGTTGGAAATGGCTCCATAGTCCAAATCTATTGAACTCCCTTTCATTCTCCAAAAAATAATTTTGGCATCTCTCCCACGTTCTTCGTAAAAGCTGACATCACTCCCACATTCTCTGTCAATAAAACAAATCGATTTATGGAAGATCTTGGCACCTATAATTTGTCAAGTAAAATCGAGTTGTCCTTATTAATTTCTAGGGTTCGATTTCTACTTGATTTTCTAGGGTTTGCAAAGAAATCTCAAGAGATTTTATTTCTAGTTGGTTTGAAAGAAATTGGACCTAAATTTTTACAATCTTACTCACAAAGTTTCATCTCTGATTGCAGGAGCTCAGTTATGTCAACTAAGTTCGATTTTTGGTTGGTAGTGATGTATTATTTTGATTTTCTGTTGATATATTTGTTTTTGTTATTTTAAAATTGTGTTTCTATAGAATTTTATGTTTTCTCTACTTCCTTTTAATTTTTTTAACATTGTGCAATGTGTTTTCATTGTAATGCTCATTCAATACATATATTTGTAAATGATATTTTCAAATCTTTAATAATATTTGTTAGCCAAACAATTTATGAGTTCTAAGTCACACATAATTAGTTTTATGTGTGACTTAGAACTCATAAATTGTTGGGTCAATAAATACTATTAAAGATTCGAAGAATAGATGGACACCGAAAGTAGTTAGAAATGGTAATACGCCTTATTTCCTACCTAAGTTTATAGTGAATTTACATAAGGACTTGGGCGATATGGGCATTACTCTAACACTTGTAGATTTTTTTCTCCATTTTTCTGTCAATAAATAGTTTATGTAAATTGCTTTTAGGCTAAATGGTGCTTTATCTGTGTTTCACACACACGTGACAAGTTGCATTTTCACCCATTGCTAGTTATCTAATCTAATGTCTAAATATAAAAAAATGGTAGTTACATGTCATCTCATTGCCACGTGTAACCAAAATTAAACACCTCCAGATACTTGTGGTGAGTTGTAGTTATAAGGTCTCCTGATTTAGGAAATGTTAAATTCTATTAGTATTTAAATATACTAGGAATTTAAATTTTGTGTTTATGATATTATCTTGACATTGCATATGTCATATGACTAATTAACCAACTCCGAACACTCTACTGTTACCAATATTGTTTTAAGTTTAAATTTTTATAGAAGAACGTTTTGATATGTTGGTGTTCGTATTATTGATGGTTATTACATAACATTTTGGTGAAATTTTATAAATAATTTGACATGAATTGCAGTACTATCCTGCCCTTCCAATTATTATTAATATTCTTATCACGAAAGTTATGTGTTATTATTTATGTATTGAAATAAGTATATATATATATATAAAGACAAATGATTTTATCAGTTTATATCAAATGGAATAGTTTATTGGTTACTACTTATAATTG
This sequence comes from Sambucus nigra, assembly GCA_949130495.1. Taxonomy (NCBI): domain Eukaryota; kingdom Viridiplantae; phylum Streptophyta; class Magnoliopsida; order Dipsacales; family Adoxaceae; genus Sambucus; species Sambucus nigra. Next base: position 327,057,975 of record OX422217.1, on the reverse strand, counting down.
TGTTTGCATGATATAAAATTTTATAGTTTTATATTGTTACCAGTATCCTTGTTTACATGGCTAGATTTTTTTAAATCAATTGAATATGTGTTAACTCATTACTCGAATTTATTTTCGTTTCCTTTTTCTTTGTTTAACCATAGTTGTTGTACCAGTTGCTGCAAACTGAACGGCTTGGCCTCAGGCGTTGTCATTATCTCCAAAGCTTCATCGGTAGAGGTACATTGAAATTGTCTTTGAGATTCAATTTTTCCAATTTCAATTTTTTACTTGAGATTTTATTTTAATCTTGGTGACCAAACTACTTAGTACCATTATTCTCTATATTTTCTTTTGTTCCTATAAAAAGTAAATTACAAATGGGGCAGTTGCATGACACCAATGTATTCCTTGTATATTGTTACAATTATAGTGCATATTTTGAAACATGTGAGAATTTTATTTTTAAATCAATATGTATTTTGTCTAATAAATTATTTGATTGCATAATGCATAGTCATCCAAGAGACACTTCACGTCGGTCGCAATCAACATTGCAAAAATCTTATTTTACTGATTTTACTCAACTACTAGTATTCTGACTTAAGTGGTGTACTTTAGTGTTTAATACATGTCTTTAAGCTTATTGTGGTCAACCTAGTATGGCTGCAAAAGGCAAAAACCCATGTTGAGGTATTGTGGTGGATCATTGGAGTTGGGCCAATTGGCATTTGCATACTTAGTTAGTTTAGTCATCTAAAAACATTAAGAAAATAGTTGATTTGGTGAGAAGCAAAAATGTTTGTTTTAATTTAGGTGGTCCATTGAAGCAATATATAGTTTGTCGTCCTATATTTTGTTGTTGGTTTGGTTAATTCATCGGAACTAACTGATATTTCCCTCCCGCTTCCTGTCTCATGGAATTGTGACTTGAGTAGTGTTTTTCATAGTTTAAACATAATCAACCATATAAATGACATTATATGTTAGCCTAATAATACATAACACCAAAGCATAGTCATCCATTCGATGCCCAAGTGATGTTGTATATAGGTAGGCCAATGCCATGCTCCAAGGCAAGTCGGCCAACAGACGCTTAAGCAATGTTGTATGCCGGCCAACCAACACACAACACCAATGAAATTTTGACTAACCTACATTCAAACGACATTGCAGGCCTGCCCTCGGGCATCCAAACTACATTTCACGTCTTCCAACCAATGATGTTACACATCAGTCAGTCGATGCCAATGTAATGCACGAGGTCAAGTTGGCCAACCGACACTCGAACAATGCTATATGTCGGCCAACAAACACACATCGCCAATGCAATTTTGGTCAGCCGATATCCAAACAACTTTGTCGATCTTTCGATGCCATGTACCAAGGAATGTTTTTCAACCAACACTAAAATCTTTTAATGCTCAAACGATGGTTATATTATAACTCTAATGGTTTGTAATATGACATTTGGGACTCAAACGACACTTGAAAAGCCATTCGAGTGTCATAAGACATATTGTTAACTATTTGCCACTCAGACATTGACGATTCATTATCTTTTTATGTAGTGTGAAATGACATATTTTCACTTCTCGTATGCCATAAATGTCATTTTACTCTATGTTTCAACTCTTATGTATAGTACGATAGAGTATATGTTGTAAGGACATTATTCTCACGTCCGAAATGTTTCATTTATTTATGTCGTACGCCGCTACATTTGGCACGTCACCTCACGATCTCACATGACGGCCTCTATTCGAATTTCGGGAATCAAGCATGCATTATCTCTATTAATGTGTCCCTCATTTGCATCAACGACTTCATGTTCCTTGATTCTAGGCTCGTAATGCAAGTGGTACGCAAGAGAAGTCAAATCAGTGAAACAAGGCATGATAGGGATGTTCAAGGGCAAATTGGTAATTTTACAGCCACTGTCCGGAGGACCGGTCAACTTAAAAGTTGAATAGATTGCCACAACAAAGATACTGGAAGAAACGGCACCTCAATCCGAGCTACGGTGAACAAGTTATGGCCTGTTGAAAATGGAGATATTTACATAGAAAATACTGGGAATTTTTCTAAGTGTTTAACCCCCTGTTCCCAGCACACTTTCCCGAACCCAGCCCGAAACCGGTTCGGGGTGGCCAACCGGTTCGCAGGGTACCCGAACCGGTTCGGGGTACCTGTACGCTGGATAGAATTTCAGAGTTTTAAAATCATGGGTCTCTTCATGTATTTCCCTATAAATACCAACTTCGGGGGAGTTGTTTTGCAAGACTTTAGAAGAGGTTTTTGAGAGTCCAAATACATCTAGTCTTCATATTTTTGAGTCCCAAGACTCATGTTTTGATTCACACATCCTTGCCAAATATTTGTGAATCCTTTTGCAACCCAAGAACACAACTTTGGTTTGTTCAACCCTTGTGGAGAAGTCGTTTCTCTTCTCCATTGCAGCCCTACTGGAAAGGGATAGTTCCAGCCGCGACTACAGAATCCGATACCCGAGGGTAATTCTTAGTCAACTTGTATTTTCATTGTAATCCGATTGTAAGCCGTTTTCTTACAAATTATAGTGAAAATAAATGGTTTTGCCCCTGTGGGGGATTTTTCCTTAATTGCATGTGTTTGAATGTTCTTGCGTAGATTATCAATTTATTCAATCACATACTGCTGCATGTTTAGGATTTGTTTGTGTTAAAAGGGTTTTATATATAATTTGATCATTTGAACGCGAGCACACACGTCTACAAATTGGTATCAGAGCAGGTTACGCTAATCTATCGCGTATTCCTTTTTTTTTCCGCAAAATTTTTCTAAGATATCAATTTTCTGAAAAAAATTGATTTTTTGAAAAAGTGCGTGTTCAAATGGAGAAGTCATATTATAAAATGTCTGTTTTTGACAGGACAAATTATGCTTATTGGAAAGCCCGTATGAGGTCGGCTTTAAAAGCCATTGATGAACGTGTCTGGATTTTGGTTGAACGAGGGTGGACTCCTCCCACCGTGACTGTTGATAATGTGACCAACTTGAAACCTGACACTTCTTGGACTGATGAAGAATTTAAATGGTCATATTTTAATTCTAAGGGTCTAAGTGCTATTTCTGGGTCTGTCACACCTGATGAGTTCAAACGCATAATGACGTGTACCACGTCAAAAGAGGCATGGGATGTTTTACAACTCACCCACAAAGGAACTAATGTTGTGAAAGAGTCTAAGTTGCAAAACTTGACAACTCAATTTGAAACAATCACCATGCATGATTCTGAATGCTTTGATGAATTTTATGCTAGACTTTCTGACATTGTGAATACTAGTTTTAATCTTAGTGAACATATTCCGAATGCTAGAGTTGTTAAAAATATTCTTCGTTCTTTGCCTAAGCGTTTTATCCCTAAAGTCAATGTGCTAAATTCTATGGGTAATTTAAATACGCTAAAATTGGAAGAACTTGTAGGAGATTTGCAAACTTATGAAATTGATATGTCCCCTAAAAATGCTAAATCTAAAGATAAGGGAATTGCACTTAAAGCCCAAGAGATAAGGAGTGAGGGGTCATCTAGAAAGAGGGTAGAGTCATCTAGAAAGAGAGAGACTGACACGTCAGATTCTGAGTGCGATTTTGACTTAGATGATTTGGCTCTTTTCGCAAAAAATTTCAAGAGGATTCTCAAATTTAAGAAAAATGGCAATTTTAAAGATAAAAAGAAATTTGAGAAAAATAAGTTTGAAAAGAAAAATGAAAAAGATTCCAAAAATCCTCCTCTGAAAGAAAGTGAGAGATGTTTTGAGTGCGATGGTAGGGGTCATAGAGATTTTAAGTGTGCCAATCGTCTGAATAGAGAGAAAGGGAAAGTTGTCCTTAATGCTACCCTTAGTGACGACAGTGAGGTCGAGACGGTGGATTCAGGAGATGAGTCACCGCATGAGTGTAACTTCACCGCATTCATGGCCAGCCAAGTGAGCACTCCTAGTTCTCCTCACGACGTTGAGGATGATGCTTCACAGGGACACCTCGACAGTGAGATCGATGTGAGTGAGGGGGAGGATGACACAAGTGAGAGCGAGAGTGATATACAACGTGCCTACGCTGAGTTATATTCTGAGTCTTTTAAAACTAAAAAGTGTAACAAAGCGTTAGTTCTTACGATCACCTGCTTAGAGGAAGATTTAAAGAAAGAGAAAGAAAGAGAGTTCTCCACCTGCACCGCCCTGAGAGAGAGAGATTCTACATGTGTCGAGAATGAGAATTTGTTTAGAGAGAGAGAGAGAGTGTTTTAGAGAAAGAGAGAGGGGACTTGATTAAGCAAGTGGCTAGTCTTACGAGTCAGCTCCATTTCTCCGTGGAGACTCGGAAAAAACTTGAAGCCCTTGTTGCCCAGCTGACTCATGATCTTGAGAAAGCACGGGAAGTCAAGGTACAAATCGAGGACAGATCTGGGAAGATGGGAAAGATGCTCCTCGGCCCCGCTTTAGGTTTTGGTGATCATCAAGGAATTGGTTATGATGGTGCCTCCACGTCCCAAATTGCACCTGGACCAGTTCCTGAGTTTACTACAACTCCTTATGGTCACCGTCAAAAACCTCGAAGGAGAGTTCGACCAAGAAAAGCAATCCAAGGTCCGCCTTTGACTGTGATCTTTTGTACTTATTGCAAAGAAAAGGCCACCTTAGGGAATCTTGCTATAGTATGGGTCGAACACGACGTACTACTTCTCCACCACGTCATACTGATAAGTTTTCTAGTCTGAGAGAGCGTGTTGAGTTCTTAGCTGCCACGACTCGGAGTTTAATGGAAGAATTCCGACGGATGTCTTTGCCGTTAGTAAATACTTCTCACATTTCAGCTAAAACCAACAACAACAAAGGCAAACAAAAGGTCAGCTCTGCTTGGGTACCTAAGAAAGATAAAAAGGCCTTTGTTGTTCATGTTTCTCTCAAAGCACATAATACCTCTCAGTGGTATTTTGATAGTGGGTGCTCCAGACACATGACAGGTGATGCCTCATTTTTTACGACTCTTGAGGACTATCAGGATGGCAGAGTCACCTTTGGAGATGGGAGCAAGTCTAGCATTATAGGACGTGGTACTGTCGAGTTACCTAGATTTCCTAAGCTAGAAAATATTTTGTACGTCAAAGGTTTGAAAGCAAACCTTCTCAGCATTAGCCAGCTGTGCGACACTGACTTTGTAGTAAAGTTTGACCGGGACGCGTGTAATGTCTACAATCAAGCTAGTAAACTTTTGATGCAAGGGGTGAGGACCGAGGATAATTGCTATGGGACTGAGCACACATCCTCACTTGTCTGCAACAGCGCCACGATCACTCCTATGGATCTGTGGCAGCAACGTCTAGGTCACGTGAACGTTAGAGATCTCAATCGTTTATCTAAAAAGGACCTAGTACGTGTCTTACCATCTCTTGAAAAGTCAACTTTGACCGTTTGTGGACCCTGTCAGTTGGGAAAATAAATTTATAGTCCTCATAGGAATTTGCATTCCTTTACCACCTATCGTGTTCTGGAGTTGATTCACATGGATCTTATGGGTCCCACTCGTACTGAGAGTCTAGGTGGTAAGAGGTACATCCTCGTGATGGTAGATGATTTCTCCAGGTACTCCATTGTAGGTTTTCTGAGAGAGAAATCCGATGCTGTAGAATTTTTAACGACCAAGTGCCGTGTCCTGCAAAATCAACACGGTGTCACTATTAACAGAATACGTAGTGACAACGGCACTGAATTCACAGAAGCAAAGGTAGAACTTTACTGTGATAGCCTCGGGATCAAACATGAGTTTTCTGCTGTGAGAACTCCTCAGCAAAATGGGATTGTTGAGAGATAGAATAGAACGATCCAAGAGATGGCTAGATCTATGCTTCTAGGTCGTAAAGTTTCTAGGAGATTTTGGGCAGAGGCAGTGTCTACTGCATGCCACATGGTAAATAGGGTGTATCTGCGTCCACATACACTTCACACTCCTTATGAGTTGTGGACTGGCAAGAAGCCCAACCTGGCATATTTCCGTGTTTTTGGGAGTAAATGCTACATCCCATGGGATAGAGAGAAATTACGAAAGTTCGACTACTGGAGCGACGAGGTAATATTTCTAGGATATTCATCGAATAGCAGAACATACCGGGTTTTTAACCTGAAGAGATCTAGGGTTATGGAATCAATAAACGTTACCGTGCAAGATGACGAACCTCCGACGGTTATTGATCCTAACCTTCAGTGTGAGGATGAGGATTGTTCTGACAGTGATTTACCTGTTCCTCTCTCACACTCTGTGGACCCTACTCCTGTATTAGGGGACACACCTGCTTGGGTTCGCAAGAGTCATGATCTATCTTCCATTGTTGGCGATCCCACTCTAGGGGTCAAGACTCGTGCTCAGCTAGAGAACGTTGTTAGCCATCTTTGCTACACATCCAAAGTCGAGCCCAAGAACCATAAAGAAGCACTCAAGGATGAACACTGGATATCTGCTATGCAGGATGAGTTGTTTCAGTTTAAAAAGAATAATGTCTGGGAATTAGTTCCCCGACCTAGTGAGACTAATGTTATAGGTACCCGGTGGATTTTCAAGAACAAAATGGATGAAAATGGTACCATAATTAGAAATAAGGCTAGGTTGGTCGCTCAAGGCTACACATAGATAGAGGGTGTAGACTTTGGGGAGACATTTGATCCTGTTGCGAGGCTTGAGTCCGTCTGTCTTCTGCTCGCCATAGCATGTCATCTACGCTTTAAGGTATATCAGATGGATGTCAAGAGTGCCTTTCTGAATGGCATTCTACAGGAGGAGGTTTATATGGAACAACCAAAAGGGTTTGAAGACCCTCAGCACCCAGAACACGTCTACTATCTTAGGAAAGCCTTGTATGGTTTGAAGCAAGCACCCCGTGCTTGGTACGAGAGGCTTACTTCCTATCTCTTGGCTCGTGGCTTCAAGAGAGGGGGAGTAAATATGACGTTGTTCGTCAAGAGAGATGACGGTGCTATTTTGGTTGCCCAGGTCTATATGGACGACATAGTCTTTGGATCAACATGCTCCCAGCATGCTCACCACTTTGAGGAGGAGATGAAAAGTGAGTTTGATATGAGCATGGTTGGTGAGCTTACATTCTTCCTTGGTCTCCAGGTTCGTCAGCGAGAGGATGGGATGTTCATCTCCCAATCCAAGTATGCTAGAGACCTAGTGAAGAAATTTGGTTTAGACTCCGTTAAGCATGCACGTACACCTATGAGTACCACTACCAAGCTTAGTAAGGACACTTCAGGCAAGGACATAGAGCAACCCTTATATCGGAGTATGATAGGTAGTCTTCTCTACTTGACTGCCAGTCGTCCCGACATTGCCTTTAGTGTTGGAGTCTGTGCGCGATATCAGGCATACCCAAAAGAGTCACATTTACTTGCTCTAAAACGTATTATTAAATACGTGAGTGGGACTCTCTCATACGGGATTTGGTATTCCTTTGATACCGATGACCGTCTGTTCGCCTATTCGGATGCCGATGGGACTGGGGATGTAGATGGCTGTAGGAGCACTTCTGGTGGGTGTTTCTATTTTGGTTCTTCTCTTGTCTCCTGGCTGAGCAAGAAGCAAAATTTCATCTCTTTGTCCACTGCGGAAGCTGAGTACATAGCTGCCGGGAGTTGTTGCACACAACTCTTGTGGATGAAGCAAATGCTGGAGGATTATGGGATTTCACAGGACACCATGACCATTTCCTGTGACAACACGAGCGCGATACACATATCCCGCAATCCAGTTTAGCATTCGCGCACCAAGCACATCAGGATACGTGAGCACTTTTTCGTCAGTTAGTTGAGGAGAACACTGTATCCCTGAGTTTTGTTCCCACCGACCGTCAGTTAGCCGATATTTTCACGAAACCATTAGATGCCCTTAGATTTGAGAGTCTTAGGAAGTCTTTGGAGATTTGCACAGTTGATTGAGGGGTTGGTCTATGTCTAGAATATGATGCTTCTTCATGTTCATATCATATGCTTCCTATTGCTAGTTTGTTTTATATGTACCATTGCTTAGTTGTATATCTTTGTTTATTCTTTTTGCTTTTTATATTTCTTTTGAAAAATACAAAAAGATTTTCTTTATTTTGTTTAAGAAAAGCACAAAAAGATTTTATTTTGATAAAATTTTTGAAAAAGACCAAAAAGATTTTTGTACTTTTAAGCACCTTTTATGGATGAGCATTTAAGATATCCAAGTCACAACTTCATTCCATATATCCATGTGACTGTTTGATAGAGATTTGAGAGGCTACATCATTTCATCCATGTGCTTTACATTGGTTGGAGTCTTTGAGATGTAATTAGTGATATCTTCCTACATGTTTGACTCCTATATCCTTTATTACACACATGCACGGCTATATTTGATTATTGCACTTGTCTATCTCATATTGGCTTGAGTGTTTCCATCTCAATTCTGTCTATACAATGTACAATATGCGATAAAACTTGACAATATTGGAATGCATGTAAAAACCGTTTTGGTGAGTCTGTGTGTTTTTGTATAACGGGGAGGGGCTGCGAAAGGTAATCATCTATCCTTTGCGCAAAAGCCACCGTTAAAAAGGACCTAAAAAATGGAGGAATTTTAATATCCGAGGTCCAAAGAGGTTAAAAGAGCCCAAAAAATTTTTACAGGCAATAAAAAGCAATTCATGCCAAATATGGACCACTTAGGTTTCACCATCAATTCTCCAAAGTTTGAGAATTTAGAATGCCTCTATTCAAAATAATATCTGAGGGAGTTTGGTTGGAGAATATAAACGGGTTTGCACTTCCTTGAAAGTCCTGAAAAAGCATAAAATTATTTTGGACGTTATTGGTGTGAAAATCATTTTGAGTTTTGATTTGTTGATTTGATTGAGTCAATATCTTATATTGTCATTTTTTTTACACCAAAGGAAGCATTTGAGTTCATTCGCTAGTAATATCCAATATTCATCGTGCACATATGTCATGTTTGTATGCATTGATTTTCCTATCGAATTTGATCACACCACTTCATTTACGCTATCATCGACTTGGTTTCTTTGTGTTCATTCATGGTGTGGTTTTATCCTAGTGTCACCCCGCTCGTGCTTATTTGATTTGTTTCTCTCATTTGTCTATTTGGGGACATCATAAAAAGGGGGGAAATGAATTATCTTATTATGGGGGAGATTTGAAATTTGAGTTTGCTCATAAATTGATATATATATATATATATATATATATATATATGTTTATCTCATCATATATATATGTTTATCTCACCATTTCAAACTCGATATGTCACTTGGTATTTTGCTTTATCTCATGTATGTAGGTACTACATTGATGATCACTAAATTGCACACCCTGATGAGAAAAGATTTGAGATTCCTGACGATTTGAAGAACAAACGATGGAGACTATTCACTTGTACCTTTTCCAGTTTTGGGTTCATGGGAGGGTAGATTTTTATAGGCAATTTCTTATTTAATAATTCGGATTTTTTATGTATGTACCGGCATAGACATAGGGGGATATTTGTAAGGACATTTTTCTCATGTCCGAAATGTTTCATTTATTTATGTCGTACGCCGCTACATTTGGCATGTCACCTCACGATCTCACATAACGGCCTCTATCCGAATTCCGGGAATCAAGCATGCATTATCTCCATTAATGTGTCCCTCATCTGCATCAACGACTTCACGTTCCTTGATTCTAGGCTCGTAATGCAAGTGGCACGCAAGAGAAGTCAAATCAGTGAAACAAGGCATGATAGGGATGTTCAAGGGCAAATTGGTAATTTTACAGCCACTGTCCGGAGGACCGGTCAACTGAAAATTTGAAGAGCTTTCCGCAACAAAGATACTGGAAGAAACGGTACCTCAATCCGAGCTACGGTGAACAAGTTATGGCCCGTTGAAAATGGAGATATTTACATAGAAAATACTGGGAATTTTTCTAAGTGTTTAACCCCCAGTTCCCAGCACACTTTTCCGAACCCAGCCCGAAACCGGTTCGGGGTGGCGAACCGGTTCGCAGGGTACCCGAACCGATTCGGGGTACCTGTACGCTGGATAGAATTTCAGAGTTTTAAAATCGTGGGTCTCTTCATGTATTTCCCTATAAATACCAACTTCGGGGGAGTTGTTTTGCAAGACTTTAGAAGACGTTTTTGAGAGTCCAAATACATCTAGTCTTCATATTTTTGAGTCCCAAGACTCATGTTTTGATTCACACATCCTTGCCAAATATTTGTGAATCCTTTTGCAACCCAAGAACACAACTTTGGTTTGTTCAACCCTTGTGGAGAAGCCGTTTCTCTTCTCCATTGCAGCCCTACTGGAAAGGGATAGTTCCAGCCGCGACTACAGAATCCGATACCCGAGGGTAATTCTTAGTCAACTTGTATTTTCATTGTAATCCGATTGTAAGCCGTTTTCTTACAAATTATAGTGAAAATAAATGGTTTTTCCCCTGTGGGGGATTTTTCCTTAATTGCATGTGTTTGAATGTTCTTGCGTAGATTATCAATTTATTCAATCACATACTGCTGCATGTTTAGGGTTTGTTTGTGTTAAAAGGGTTTTATATATAATTTGATCATTTGAACGCGAGCACACACATCTACATATGTTACATATAATTCTAAGTGTGAGGCTATATAATCTGATAAATATATATTCATGCTTAATGATTAAATGTTTAAATCAAGGATTAGATCCTCAATGGCTCTTGACAGTGTTAATGATAACAAAAATCGTAAGAAGATGTTTTTACCGTGTATATTATGTTTTCATTCTCTAAATAATTTTAATTTACATGAATTAATTATATTTGAATTTATTGGTCCCAATTGACAATAACAAGGTTTTGAACACGTACAAGGATTATAGATCATCATATCAGTAGAGATCTATATTCTTTGCTAGCAATCAGTTTACAATGCCACTATAGTTTCACCCTCATATTTAGTATTTTAGTTAGTTGTGTAGATTTTCTTTATTGTCATTTCTATTTAGAAAATGTGGATTATGATGCCATATTAATAGTCCTATTTATACCACTACAATTTGAGGTATGCTGGGCTGGATAGGGTCCAAGCGAGGATACTAGGGAACCAATTGAGGAGTTCAATTATATATTATTTCTAATGTGCTTTAAATGCCTTTTTTCTTGAATTTAGAGGTAGCACATGCAATTTATTTTATTTCTTAGTAAATTCCAAGACCATATATGGGATTTTGTAGTTTGATCTTGTTCATTGATGCGACTTTTTAGAATTGATGAGATTTTTCACTATCTTCAGTTTATTGATGAGCTCTATTTTTGTCCCCTAAGATTGACAAGTTTTTCCATTGGTAGTGAGGGTTTCAACTTACCTTTACATAAGGTATTTTTTGTATGCCATGAAGTATTGAATATTGAATCTAGGTCTTTAGCTATAGGACCTATTAGATGATGATCTCTGTTTTTATCCTCTGGGTTTTTGTATTTGTTCTGTGTCTCCGCTAATGCTAAAGGTGTGTATTGATTTAATTAAATGACTAAATGTTGAATTTGTACTAAATTTATTACTTTTCATTATTTAAGTAGTACATGTTTTAATGAATTGTAGTTTTTAAATTCTGGTAGAATGAAATCATGAACATAACTTGTATTTGCTGTGTATTTTTTTATTAGTTATGTAAATGGGAAGTAGTTAATAATGGAGTGTGAGTTCCTTAATTTTGATTATTGTTATGTGGTGTTGTGTGGAGATTGATTGGTTTGTGTTAAACTCAGTGATCATGGGAATGCAAGCTAATCTGGTGGATTGGTTCAATAACCTTGTCACTAAAATACGGAAGAGTTAAAAACTGTCTTGATATATTTTGTTGTATTACAATTATGAATATTTTGTAACCTTTGTTATGATTGCAGGCAACTATGATAAGCTCACTAGCTCAAAGAAGGGGACTGATATGTGTGGGGAAGCATTTCTTCTAATAGTATGCATTCAGTCATGCGGGGGTCACTGGGGATTCAATATGCCATAGATGTTCTTCGTGTGTCTCCAGTAAGCTTTTACAAAAAGGACATTTTATAATAACATCAAGTTTAGTCATGGTATTGGTTAAAGTAGTTTGTGTGGCATGTCAGTAAATGATGGAGTGTGAATGTTTTAGTTATGGACATTTTATAATAACATAAAGTTTAGTTATCGTAAAGTGTGAATGTTTTGATTAATTAGCTTGTTATCTCACACCGGCTTGTTATCTCACACCTCTGACTACCTTTAAGAGATAGTTAGACATGTGGAGACTATCATGTATACGTTTTGCGTAATGTTCTATATTTAAGATGTGGTCGTTAACAATGATGAGGTGGAAGTTAAGGTCATGGGTGAAACAATATATCATCAAATTGATGATCTTAGAGGTCAAGCTTCACAGTGTTGTTTTCGAACATAAAGAGAAAGCCTTTGGGTCTCAGGCCCCAAATATTCTAAATTTTTAGTTTTTGTTTATAACTATCACTCACGTTACTGCCATGATTTAGTTGTGCACCCCTTTGCTACTTTTTATTTTTATATAATGGAAACTCCCATGGTTTCTTTCGATCTAGGCAATAATTTTTCCTTTGTTCAGCAATAGTTATGGTGGAAAAATATAGTCTCAATTGGTAATATATCAACATGTTTTGGAAAAATTGATTTGACATTGTTTATATCATCTACTAAAATATACATATACTTGTGCTCTATATACTCATCCATCCAGTTGTCCTTTTTATTATTTCTCGGAACGTTTAAACACACAAAAAGAAATGCATAAGCAGATTACCGTGATGGTTGTTGTTCTAGTAACCAAAGAAGCCAGATAACTTGAGGCATCCTTAGGGAAGAGCATGGAAAAAGCTATGAAGGCTAATGCTGATTTTTTTGGGCCCCTTTTCAAGAAGAGTTCACTATAATTTAAATGTTCTTTAAGAAATTTGGTAAGAACTTTAAATTGTATTCTACCTCTCATAAACTTTCCTCAATATCAAAAGTATTAAAAAATTTATATGGTTTGATAGATTATAAAACCGGTATAACTTTATATTATTTTGTGCTTAAATTGCCTGGACATAAATTGTTCTGATAATCTTGACTCTAAAGTTCCAACAATCTTGTAATATCATTACTGCATTGAAAAAATGGTTAATGGCCAATGATTATGTTAAAATGTGTTTTAGAGGGTATGTGTGTGTCATCAATGCTAGAAGATTGTATAAAATAGTTGAGCATGAGTATACTGCTGACGAACATGTCTCATGATGAAGTCACTCAATACTGCTGACGGACATCTCTCATGATGAAGTCACTCAATTCACCACTAATGTGTTATATGTACTCACAGGACACCAGTTATGAATATAACACAAATGCGAAAATCTGCTCATATTTCCTTGACTTTTCTTTTCTTTGGTTCGCGTATATATTTCTTAACATCTAGTGTGGCTCAATGAATTACTTGTTGCAAAAAATTGTAAGTTAATCATTGATTACTGATAACATTGTTGACATTACTCAAATAAAAAATTTATGCATATATTTCAACACTTCAGGGGTAGAATATCTATTTTTTCCTTCCCAAAATTAAATCAGAGAATGCAATATATAGAACTCACCACATACAAAAATTATTGCCTTACAATACTTGTAGTGCAATGAAATCAAGTAAAGGTAGCATTTTACATTCAAGCCAATCTTCATAACTGGTAAGATTTCCCGTCTGATTATTGAATAAAAACATTTCTATTTTTTCCTTGAAAAAAATACATAGATACAAAGAATTTTGCAGCACCGACAATTCAACTTCTCTTCAGTCTTCAGTCCCATTATTGACTTTGATTTCCAATAGCCTCTCAACTGGTTTTCTTATCTTCAGTCTTCAATCTTCAGTCCCGTTATTGACAGTGGTGTCCCTTGGTTCCAATAGGAAGATAACACATTCTTTACCCGGATCATTCCCATCAAAATCACCACCAACTAAATTCGCAATCCCATAAATATCCTGCAGCTCATCCCCCATCCCATTCACCCACAAGATCTGCTTTACCATTCTCACATGGTATTCACCCTTCTTTTTCTCAAACACTTCTTGTGTTGTCTGGGAGTTAGTGGCTACAGATTTTGTTGATCCGCTATGATTATTGAGGAATGCCTTTGCCTTCACCACAAGAGGATACACAACTTCTTTGTATAATGCTCTCAAACACCACTTGCTTTACTGCTCTCATTATTCTAGTCAATTTAGCATGTTCGTTAATGAACTATTTGAATAAGGAAGGATTTATGTTACTTTTTAAAATTCGGAATTTGGTTAACATGCAAGGAATCTAAGTGGATTTTACCCTTCATAAAACTTCCTCTTTGTAGAATGCTTATGATCTTGCATTATATAACAGTTGAAGGAGATGGTATTGGAACTCTTGCAAGAATCAGATCTGATGCTTTCAGATGATATTATCGTATCGATTATGGATAAGGTCCAGAATAATCAATGTTGTACTAAACCTTTCATGCTTATTTATTTAGAAACTAATAACTTATTTATGTTTTACATAGACATTCAGTGAAGCAGATATAAAAGGTGATGGAAAGATCGATGAAAAAAAATGGAAGGAATTTTCAACGAAGAATCCATCGATGTTGAAGAACATGACCCTTCCATATCTAAAGTGAGTAAAAATAATTTGAGTGTAGTTAGTATATAATATAGCTGATATGAATAAAATTACCCTGAAAATCATTATAGTTCTTTTTTATTAAGCTTGTGTTTAAAAAACCCAAAAATGGAGTTTGAAATGGTAACTCACAACATTTCATTTTATATAAACACACACACTAATCTTGTAATGAATGTGATTCTCATTCGTGTCCAACGGGACAACAAGGCAATGGTGAGAGAGAGACGAATCGTTTCACTTTTTGACTTGTTATTTTATCTTATAATGATAAAAGGACTAATATGTGTTCAGTTTATGAAAAATGAACAATTTATATCAGATTCAATAAAATTACAAAACAGATGATGTCAAAATTTATACGCCTATTTGCATTTTCTAGAAACTTAAATTTGTACCAGCAAAGTTCTCAACTTTTGATGTCTTCTCCTATTGTGGAGCCATTATCCCCTTAGAATGAATATGTTGGATGCAGAGAACTCTTTGCTAGAAGCATGTTAAGCTATATATATATATATATATATATATATATATATATATATATATATATATATATATATATTGTTGTTATATATAACAGCACAGCTATATAGTTGTTTTACATTTTCTGCCTTAATGAAAATTTTCTTTATTGATTGATATGTTTGTGTTATTTCCATTAATTGAGATGAATAGAGCATTGAAGTTTTAACCATGGACTTTGATAGAATGACAGTTATACATTTTATGTCATTATAAATCTTCTGACTTTACGGGTAATTAGTATTTTTGTTATGAACTATTTGTTTTGTTGTTGGAGTTTTACATTTTTTAAACAGGGTGAATAGTCCTATAAACAGAGGAAATTATTATATATCGTTTTCTCTTTCTGCCCGAAGGTATGTTACCATGGTTATCTCTTTTTATCCTATTATATAAAATATTATTTAGTTATTAACTATTATATACCGTAGCAATAAATTAAAGTATGTCTTTAATTTTTTAGAATAGAAGATTGCCCGATAAAGCGACGTACACGTTGAATGAACTAAATGAAGTTCATTGGATTCATTACGGATAATATATATTAGGCACTTCCGAAAAACTATATTTTGAAATGTCATAATGACAATTTGTTGAGATGATTGTGTTTCAGTGAAAACTATGTTGATTATATTTGATTGCAAGGTTACTCATTCTGGGTTGTATAGCGTCGAGAACAAACTTGATCGAGTATTACATTCGACAACGTCCTAGCTTGAGTACTATTTTGGATTGTGGATCTTATAATGTAGTTTGCAATGCTTTTTTGGATATTGTAATTTATCATCACTATTTTTTAGATATTATCACGTAGATAACTAGATGCTAGTTAGTTTTTGGATATCATCACGTATCTCACACACTGGCTAGTTTTTGGATATGATGTAGCTCACATCAATATTTTTTATTGTAAGTATCTTGATGTATATCAAGTTCGTGATATTTATGACCTTGATTATTATCTATTTATAAGGGATGATTTAATCTCAAATAATAGTTGTCTATTGATGGAGTAATGATTTTTTTTATTAACATTTATGTTAGTTTTGAAAAAACTCTTATAAAACTACTAAAAGCGAGATAAATTTGATGTTATTCATGTCAGTTTTTCATGAAAATATTATTAAAAACATGGTGAATACCATAGTTTTTATGTGTGTTCTTAAAAACTGAGATAAATGTGATCTTATTTATGTAAGTTTTACAAACATTTATGTCAGGGCTTTATATGTCAGTTTTAAAAAAATCTAAAACTGACATAAATGGTCATTTATGTCAGTTTTTGACTCACATAAACAATCATTTTTCTTGTAGTGAATTTCATTTCATTGTCAATTTCAACAGAGTATAATTCATCGACAGATTAGTTATAAGCTTCATTAGATGTAGACTCTGGGTCATGCCTTTCAAGACTCAATATTACATCAACCCAATCCAAATATATATATATATATATATATATATATATATATATATATATATATATATATATATATATATATATATATATATATATATATATATATATATATATAAACTAAATAGGATGCCTCTTAATTTATTGAATGAAAGAGAGAATAACCATCTCTAAGTGGCTGACATCAAGCACACGACTAAAAGATTATAGTTATTAACTTTTGAGAATCCTAATATAAGGAACACTATGCATATTTAGATTTATAACTCCTTTTAAAATGGAAGGAAGATCTGAAAAATCATTAAAAATAGAAAGATTTTCAGTTTTTAAACCATATTTTGAATGGAGATCAGCCACATGGTTTGAACTTTTGAAGATATGAGTTACTTTTATGTTGACTTGGTCTGTTACTTTCATAATCTTTGAAATTCCTTCTTTGATCTCCCAAGAAACATTTGATTTGTTGTTGATAGACTTCACTGCAATTTTTGAGACTGATTCCACTTCAACTTCATTCCACCTTTTTTTAAATAGTAGGAGATCTCCTCTTTAAGAGCCAAACATTCAGCTACAATACTTGATCCTCATGTACTATAATTAGATAAATCCCAAACAAATTTCCCTTTTTCATCTCTAAGCACTGATCCATATCCCATATTGCCATTCTTGTCACAAGAACCATTAGTGTTAAGATTTAGGTTTAAACAGTGAGGTCTGGTTCAACTAAAATGATACATTTGATAATGAGGGTTTTACACATATCTATTTTAAAAACCCTAAGAGTACACTACAAAAAAACTTCTTTTTGAGATGGTGCTCTAGCCATCTTAAAAAGTCTTCTGGCCATCTCAAAAGCCTTTTGTGACGCCATTTGAGACGGCAAAGGGGCGTAGTATTACACCCCCGTTGTAAAAAGATTTTTGAGATGAAAAATACACCGTCTCAAAAGGTCATTGCTTATATGAGCCTTTTAAGACAGCGAAAAATCTGTCTTTTAAAGTTATTTTTAAAGACGGTGTATTCCATCTCAAAAGAGTTTTTTTTAGACAGTAACTTAGCCATCTCAAAAGGTCCTCATTTATGGAATCCTTTTGAGACGACAAAGAAGCTGTCTATAATAATTTTTGTGCCAAAATTAAAATTTCATCAATTCCATAATATGTTCAATATACTTTTAAACAAAAAGTCTTGAAAATGATATATGACATATCTGGCATCCCATTTCAACAAATATAACACAAAATTTTCCATTCAACTAAAATTAGAGCCCATACAAAGATAAAATAGACAATTTCAACATTGTGCCCACCAAACTAAATATCTCTACAAAATTTTACTTGTCTTATTAGAATAAATACATAAAAAACCATATATTCCTAACATAAAAAAATGTAAGCAAAGTAAACTCGCAATCTTGAAGCACACGACATCTATCAAAATGTGTCTTGTCTTATCCACAAAAGATTTCGACCTGCAATAAAATTTATTTAGTGTCACTTACCATAAACAAAGAAGTAATCTTTTTAATAGTTCCTATTGATGATAATCTTTAAAAACCTTATCAAATTTGTATATCTTCGTATTATTTACTTTTAAATACTTAATATTTTTTAAAAAATTCACTAGAGCCACCTTTGTTTATTCATTAAAACCAACTTGTTTAAATATAAAAATTAACTCAAAAACAACGATAGAAATAGCCACAACATTGTAAACAACTAAGAGCGGAATAGCCACAACATATATCCTACCTAACACTCCATCACATACATATATAAAAGTAATAGATTAAAGTACCCCAACAGTCCCTTACCTTTCCCTTAGTATAAATTTAGACCCTTACCTTTCTATTGTCTCAATTTAGTCCCTAGACTTTCAAATTGGTTCAAACTAATCCCTTTCTAGTCATCTAAAATTACTAACGACATAATTGGGTTGGATGGATGATTTCTAAAAGGGCCAATTACAGGTAATTTATTGTTGTATGAATATATATGCAGTTGCTATGTTTTTGTATTCATATATGCCCTATTTTTGTATGCATATATGCATACTACATCAGCATGCTGCATATATGCATATATGTAAAATATATAGCAGCATCATATATGCATATACGCAGCAGCAGCAGCATATATGCATATATGCAGCATATATAGCAGCAACATATATAGTAGCAGCATATGCATATATGCTTTTATGCATATATGCAACATATATAGCAGCAACAACATATGTGCAGCGTATGCATATATGCAGCACATATGCATATATCACCAGCATATATGCATATATGTTCTTAAACATATACGCATATATGTAAAACAACATCTGCAATAGAATTCCTTTGGTGCCAAATATGAGATTCTCCACCCCTTTTATATCAGCATGGCTCAGGTTATATGTTGTAGTTAGGCATCCATATAGCATAAAGAAAAGGAAAAATTCATTATTTTAAATTCAAATTTAAGTCTTTCGATTTAGAATAAAAAACAAACACACATTTAGATATTGTAGGATAAGGATATGGTCACACTAAATTTAGAAGAAGTAAAGATTACCCATATGCAAAATTAAAAAAAGTATTAGTGCTAGTATGGAGTAGGCAACTCGGATGATGGGTTCCTTATAAACTCAAGAAAGTGGGTAATTCAGTTAATATCCATCTCATTTGAACTACAAAACAAACATATATTTAAGTAATCCCTAAATCTTTTAGCTTTGTTTGGATCTAAGAGAAAATGGAGGAAAATGCAATGGAAATGCAACAAATGTCTATAATATTGTACAAAAAAATAATTATAGCATAGTTCACTTCGTTTTGTTTTCCTTTACAGTTTTCGCAACCCAATCATAAAATTAGGTTATCGTTTTAAGAAAACAACATAAATGTAACCAAATAGTTCTCTAATATCATATTGCTACTTTGGGTTACTTTGGGGGGACATTTATTAAGAGTAAGAAGTAAAAATTACATTATTTTATCTTGATTCAGAGTGAAGATTTAAATTCAAGGCATCAAAATGAAGATTTAAATACGTAGTATTAGATATGATACACGATATGGTAAATCTAGAGAAAATAGAGTTCGAATGGGAAAAGCATTTGACAATACATAAAATCTATGATATATATTCTTATAAGAAATATACAATTGTGCCCCTAGAATACACAGACAACTTTTTTTGATTTGATAGTAAACTATCACATTCAATTTAGGAAATAGTAATTGTAGACTATCATTTACATTTCATTCATGTTAAGTTGTTAATTACATTTACAGTTCATGGAGGAGCGAAGGCATTACATTTATTCTAAATAAATTACTAAACAAAATGGAAACTAGAAAATTATACTAGTCCTAGTAATCTATTTATTCTTTGCCATAATGGTATAATATATTCATTAGAACCTTGTATCTTTACAAGTAAAAAAAAAACATCTTTTGTGTAGTTTTTAATATGAACAAACTATATTATAACAAAATTCTAGGAAAAAAAAATAGAGGGTGTCAACAGATTTACTGTATGATATTTGAGTGTATATACAGGGGAGTTACACTTTTGTGTAGTTATTTATATGAATTAAAACTTCAACGTTTCATAGTTACAAACTGACACCTTTAAAAAAAATACAAAATGACCCCACTATATTCGAAAAGTATCCCCGCCATATTGGGCCATATCCAAAAGTCAAGATGATCAATTTGATCAATGGTTGCGCATTCGTATAGGGCTTATAGGGCTTATATTGTATCCGTATCCATATCCAATACTAATTTTTTTCATATTTTAAGTAATCGTGCTACATAAGTCTTCAACCCAAAGTTTTTGTACCCACTTAGTCACACGTTGGCCTTGGTCCCGATTAACATGATGTTGACCCATTGGGATGACTTATATGACGGTGTGTCTAAAGGAGGATTGTCAATTTTCCACAGAGGAAGAACCTCATTGAGAAAATCCGAATTTGGATTCAATGGATTTTTATGAAAATATTTCACCTTATCAGAATCACGATCCATGATTTTTGCGCTAAAGACCCTAACTATTGTCAAAATGTCACACTAGCTGGAAAATGTGCAAATGATGCCCGCCATGTAAACACCCATAAAAATCATCATTTTGTCACTATCAGGAACCCCCTCATATCCCTCATATACCCCCTACCAAACAATACCCCTAGACCAAGCGCAAAGCTCAACCGTTTGACAGGGAAATTGTGCGCTATTCCCTACCTCTGCACTGGTCTTCTGGCAGTGAGAATGTGTGTTTTGGATCTTCATCGTGCACTAGTCTTGTAACACAAGTGAAGGGTCTCGATCAGTCACTGTGGTGTCATTATCCTTCGGCTAGCCACACTCAAGTCGCTTCACCCTTTCGCTGATTTTACCTTGACTCAAACTATGACGGACCGCCAACAAAGGAATTATACTGTAGTATGGACATTGAAAGCAAACACGACAAACTAAAGAAATGCGTAACAATGACGACACAAAAATAAAAAGAAAGTATACTGCATGTACAAAATCAGCTAAATTAAAACTAATATGACTAAAATTCTTCTAGTTAAATACTTCTTAGGCCCTGTTTGATAAGAAAGTGGGAAAATGTAAATGATTCCGGGTCAAATAATTCTAGGGCAAATAATTCCGAGGCAAATCATTATTTTCCAACATGTGTGTGTTTGATACAAGTTGAAAAATCATCAATTTTCCACCTTTTCTATCAAACACAAAAGTTGGAAAGTAGAAATAATTGTGAAAAATTTGTTTACGGAATATATATATATATATATATATATATATATATATATATATATATATATATATATATATATATATATATATATATTAAAAAATATATTAACAAATTAACGAAATATATGAAATAAATAAAAAATATATGAAATATTAAAAAAAATAAAAAAAATATATTAATATTAGAAATAAACCAAATAAACCAAATATATGAAATATATGTAATGTACGAAATATTAGAAAAATATACAAAATATATTAATATTTAAAAAATATATATTAAAGTACGAAATATAGGAAAATACACAAAATATATTAAAGGTACAAAATATATAAAGGTAAAAAATACGTACATATATGGAATATATTGATATACAAAATATATGCAATATAAAAAATATATGTATATATTAAAATATATAAATGTACGGAATATATAAATATGCGAAAAATTTACATATATGAAATATATAAATATATACGGAATATATACATATATGAAATATACGCAATATACGAAATATACATATACACTAAAATATACGTGTATACAAAAATATATAAATGTACGAAATATATAAATATACGAAAAATATTAAATATACGAAATATATACATATTTGAAATATATAAATATATACGGAATATATACATATATGAAATATATGCTATATATGAAATATACATATATACTAAAATATATAAAATATACGTATATACTAAAATATATAAATGTACGGAATATATAAATATGCGAAAAATTTACATATATGAAATATATAAATATATACGGAATATATACATATATGAAATATACGCAATATACGAAATATACATATACACTAAAATATACGTGTATACAAAAATATATAAATGTACGAAATATATAAATATACGAAAAATATTAAATATACGAAATATATACATATTTGAAATATATAAATATATACGGAATATATACATATATGAAATATATGCTATATATGATATACACATATATACTAAAATATATAAAATATACGTATATACTAAAATATATAAATGTACGGAATATAGAAATATACGAAATATATACATATATGAAATATACGCAATATACATATATACAAAAATATATAAAATATATGATATACAAAAATATATAAATGTACAGAATATATAAATATACGAAATATATACATATATGAAATATATAAATATATACGGAATATATACATATATGAAATATACGCAATATATGAAATATACATATATACTAAAATATATAAAATATACGTATATACTAAAATATATAAATGTACGGAATATATAAACATATGAAAAATATTAAATATACGAAATATATACATATATGAAATATATAATCATATACGGAATATATACATATATGAAATATACATATATACTAAAATATATAAAATATACGAAATATATGAAATATACAAAATATATATATATTTACAAATTTATAAATTATATATATTTGTATAATTATAAAATATACTGAGTTTAAAAAAAAATTACTTTGAATGATTTGCCATCTAAAGGTGGCAAACAAAAACCTGACCCCCCCCAAAGAATTGGTTTCCAGCTTAGGGTGGCAAATCGTGCTTAAGGCTCTTGTACATAGAAAACAAATTCCAAGTCAAATTTTCGCTATCAAACGGTCAAAAAGTCGGAAAATTTTGAAATTTTCCAACTTTTTAAAATTTGCCCTGGAATTCAAGTGTTATCAAATGGACCCTTAGTAGAATACAAAATATGTAAGCAGAAAAACACCACATCCATTTCCCGTACCACCATAATGGAAAATGAAAAGCATCTTAATTATGTCAATTCAGACCCGATGATATTTGGACTAGAGAAATCAATTGATTATTAGATGACACTAGTATCATCACCAAGCGTGATAAAAATAGGACAAGGTCTTCTCACAGTCGTGATACAACCACTGAACATGTTCTGATCAAACCTATAGTATATGATTGGTCCACTAAAACTTAGACTCATTCGGCCTTAGCCTAGCCTAAATGGGCCTGTGACCAGATACCTTGTAGCATAACTGATAAACCCAATTGGTCACTGATTAGGAGTTGAATCAGGCTACTATTTATGCTATCTCTACCATAAATATAGAACTATTTGTAACCTCTCCCAAATTTCTAACTTATTTTCCTCCTAAACACCAATCTTTAAAATTCTATTGTGTAAAACAATTGAATTTATTCCCTCGAAAAAGTTCAATTAATTCAAAAGATCATATAAAAATGATTGATCATTTGTAAGTATATCTTACTCTGAAAACGAGAATGCAACAATTATTCCTCTATCGTCCAGACATATAGGAGTTTTCTACAAACTTATCTGCGCAGTATGCATTTTTGCAAAACCCAATTTATAATCATATTGTAAATGTCAAGAAGAATTTTGGAAAAAAATAAAGCATGACTTCAAACCATACCTTGCTTACTAGATCAGCTTCCCTAATTATAAAAGCTTTTTTATCCAATCAGTCTCACTGATAAGAATACTTTTTTGGAATACTAGAGGAACAGGAATTAAACCCACAGTTAGAATACTAAAAGAAACTATCCAGTAAATACATTTTAGAGGTTATTGTTTATTCGGAACCTAAATACATTAAACATCACCAGCTCCCCGACCCAATTCAGATAATAGCAGTTTAAGGCAGTTGTTAGAGTCAAATTAGGTACACCGCGATGATGATTACTAGTATATTTTCCTCTATGATAGATCGTCAAAAAAACTGATATAAGGAACCATGGATATGGAAAACATTACCATTACTGAACCACAAACCACTGAATTATGTTTGAGAAAGCTCATATTGGTGAAGAAACAAATTGCTAGAAAATGTTTAGTTTGAGAATTAAACAAAAGAAAATATTAAAAGATGAAAAAAAATGAAGCTTAACACCCTAGAGTCTAATTGTTTCCAAGAACTATCAATCCTCATCGAGCTATACAGAGGCTTTGATTTGATGAGATATCTTACCAAAAACCACAAACGAGAATCAAAAGAGTATATATACATAGAAAATGCTCAGATCAAACCACCTTTCCCAACAGGCATGAAAGTAAACAGAAACGTGAATGTATTTTACATGCATATATAATCATACTGTGAATACAAAACGACTACTGGAAATTGTAATGTTATTAATGATAAAGGGTACTTAGAACTAAAGACCTATTTGAAAAAGATAATGTAAACAATATATATAAAAGATTATTCAATCAGTATATATATGAATTAAAGTTCAAAATCAGAGGCAAAAATACATATCTGATTGACGTGTGATTCTTTATCAGATGTTGGCTGACCGACGTTTATGATCAACTAATTTTTATGATCAAATGTCGGCTAATCGACGTGAGATTATTTTTCAAATGTCATATGACCGACGTTTAGGATCAAATGTCAGTCGAATGACACACGATTCATGATCAAATGTTGATTGACTGATGTGAGGCGTTGGTGAACCAACTTTTTCAACCATTTTAGCCATTGTGTAACTCAGTTTTTGTAACCAACATTATTTTAAGTCCCCAAAATGCATAATTTATTTAAGGGATATAGAGCTAAGAGTTGAATGACCTCAACCAACATTAGTTTTTGAAAGGCCTAAACATAATTCAGTGGTTTGAGCATTAATAAGCATAATCAAGTCGAGTTAGACATTAGTTTGAACATAATTCACTAGTTGGAACATAATTCAATGGTTTGAAAATAATTGAGAAGGTAAAATTCAACCTAATATAAGCACTACCAAGCTTAACCAAGTTGATTAAGACATTGAGAAACATAACACTTATTGAACAAAAAAAAACACTAGGACCAAGAACAATGAAGTAACCTACTTAGACTCAAAATTGCTGTCATACCTAATATAGAAGACATATTTCAATGTATTAAAGACATAAGTGGTGCTGGGGATCATGGTCCAGATGGATTCATAGGTACGATGGAACTATTGGAATGTTATTGTAACGAGCAACAATTACACAATAGGCACATGAATGTAAACACATTTATTCAATATGTGCAAAACCACAACCGCATTTAGACTAGTACAAGATTGCAATGAAATGGAACAAAATATATTATTACACTAGGTGTGAGCAATTTTAATAGTCAATACGTATGCAAGGTGTATTCATTTTGACACTTTGTCATTGATATTCTTGAGTACCAACTTATGCTTGTCGTATGCTCGTCTTGTGACATTAATGTGACTCATAGTTAATAAATCATACTTAGATTAATAACCATATAATATTAATTTGAAGAAAAATACATGAATCTGAACAAATCTCCTACATTTACATACCTTATCATAGATCATACAATTTTTATTTCATCAAATGCATTTATAATGGCATACTCGATATTAATTCATCAAAGGAATATGAATTTGAGTCCATTTACAACTTTGAAGTCTTAGAGATGATAAAGGAACATTTGACCACTATTGTTGATTGGAGAGAATTTTCTAATGTCATGGACAATTGGGCCACCATTAAAATCAAACGGCTCCAACTTTACCAAATATACGTTTCTTCCATATTGTACTGGTTACTTTCTAAAATCCTCCTCTATAAGGAACCCTTGGAACTCAGTCTTAGTTATGTCAATCCCTTAACATTGGTTAAAATGATGGTGCCATCATTAGTCCTAAGACACCCAAGCTGGAACTTGACATCGGTAAGTGAGGGAAGGAGGCGGTGAAATGGCCCCCAGGTATCGGTTAAAACGAATCACCATGTACAAAATATATGCACGATCCAATGCGGGGAACAAGGATACACCCTCCATTGTATGGGTGGACGATGCCGACCTCCTTATGTTTGAACAAGATAATAATGAAGAGAACATGTCCAAAATGAGTAAACCCAAAGTAGACTTGAACATAGTTTTGATGAGTACTAGACTTGCCCAAATCCTTCCCTCTAGTCACTTTCAAAAATCAAGAGTCATGTGAAGACACGATCACTTCCCTCGAGTTACTTTGATACCTTTTGGGCTATTCGTGCCTCTTTTCGAGCCGCTTCACTGTTGTTTTCGCTTTTCACCCCCAAAACCGACTTATAACCCCAAAACAATCATCTACTAGTCAATTTCAAAAATTGAGAGTTCGACGAGAACACAAACACTTCCCACAAATTACTTTCATACCTCTTGGGGTGTTCGTGCCTCTCTCAGGGCCACTTGATTGTTGTTTTGAGTTTTAGCTCCCTAAAGTCCATTTTATAGCACAGAATGAGCGTATACTAGTCAATCTCGGGAACCGGAGTTCGATTAGGAAATGGGCACTTCCCAGATGTTCTTTTTGTCCATCTCAGGGTGTTTGTGACTCTTTTAAGGAAGCTCGATTAATGTTTTTAGTTTTGCCTCCAAGAACCCATTTTTAACACGCAAAAGAACATACACAAGAGAGAGATTTTCTGAAACTAGATTTCCAATAATGAAACCATCTTTTCCCACAGAATACATTAATTCCTCTTGGGGTGTTCGTGTCTCTTAATATTCCACCAAGTTCCTATTTTGATTTTTTGACTCCTGAATCTCATTTTCAACCATATAGCAAAGGCGTATAATAGTTAATTTCAGTAACCAGGATCCCGGTGAGGACATGATCCTTATCTCGTGTTACTTTAATACCTTTGGAGTTATTCGTGACTCTTTCCATGCCACTTCATTTATGTTTGTTGCCAACCAAAACAAATGTTTACTGGTATATTTAAAAAATCGAGTCCAATGAGAAAATGGACATTTCCCACCTAAGAAGCACAGACACTTCTTCAAAGGTGACGTACCCGTGTCGGACACTCCATCACTCGTACGACACTCCGCGTGGCTTATCAGACTTTCTTGGCATTCAAAAAAACGTCAGACACTTCACGAACATGGCCCAGACATTTTATGGACACGATGGGGTGCCAAAATTAAAGAACACTAAGAAATTCTCTCTCTCTCTCTCTCTCTCTATATATATATATATATATATATATATATATATATATATATCGTCGTGTCTGTGCTATGTCGTGTCATTATTTTATAAGCTTGATGTGTCGTCGTGTCCATGTCGTGTCGGACAAGACACATGTATCCTTGTCCGTGCTTCATAGTTTCCCAAGAGATACTTGGATAACATTGACGATTTTTTCAAAGGTGATGCATGTTTTAATTAATTTGGGTCCGCACATATATTACAAAATAAAATCATAATCGAATAGTAAATCAAATTAATGGCGTTAACTACTATCAAAGAACATGAATTAATTAACACAAATAAACATATAAATAATTCTAACTAAAATTCACACAATCAAGTATACTAATATTTTCATAAATAAATCTTAAAACTATACTACCATAACCAGTTGAAAATACGAGTTTTCAATTGGCTCACCCTCAACCTCCTATCACCACAAAAAATCAATTGTGTACAAAAACTAATGATATTATTAATTAATGACCAATAATTAAAATTACCTTTATCCGTATCAATTTAACGACAGTATAACTTGAATGTCTGAAACTAAATTAGCTCAGCCGATTATATCATTTAGTTTGTCTTCCAGCATCATCCAAAAATCATATTACAAATTTTTAAGGTCAACCATGTATCACTGATTGCAGCAGTTGAAACACAAATAGAATAAACTAAATCTCAACTATTAAACACATAACTGAAATGAAATTGCTAAAACCAATAGTATATCCACTAATTCAAAAAAATTAGTAATTGGTCCACTTATTAAATCAGTATGGCACTACTTGTCCCTTTTTATACAATCTTCCAACCAATTCAATTAAGAACATAAACCCTTTAACATACAAGAACGGCATAAAAGAAAAAAATAGTTAACAAAAAAATAAACAATACCTGAGTAAAAAATTATAATATGATTAACCAGCGACATGAGCGATGGATTGGGCAGGTGGTAGGGCTAGAGCGACTAGCGATAGAGCATTTATGGCTAGGTCTTGGCCGACGAAGGTGTGGGTGAAAAGCAAGAGAAGAACGGCTGGGTTTTTTTCATTTCTTTTTTAATTTATTTAGCTCTTTAGGTGATTGAAAAAGCGGGAGAGTAAAACTTAAGTGGAGGGAACCATAATTTCTTTTAGCCATCTCATAAGGCATAGCTTTTTAAACGGCTACTAATTTGTCATCTCTTTTGGTAGTACTTTTTGAGACGGGTAGCAAAAGTCGTCTTAAAAAGAGTAGCTTTTAAGACGATTAATTTTAGCCGTCTCAAAAGGTTAGTTTTAGAAACCCAATGTTTAACCGTCTCAAAAGGTTCCGTCTTAAAAAATACTTTTTGTAGTGGTATCTGAGAGGGAAATAGGGGAACCTGGTTGGAAAGAAATTGATTTAGCATAATCAGATATTCTATTTATAACTCTCTTAATAATTCTCCCGTTAGACATTTGGATGCCTTCATATACTTCTTTGTTCCTAGAAATCCATATTTCATAGACGATAGATGTGGGAATGATTTTGTATAACCATTTAGAGATGTGGTATTTTCCAACATAGATCCACCAGTTGGAGCATAGATAATCGATAGAGTTGCTTGGATAAAACCCCAACAGATTACCAAAGAATTCCCATACCTTACAAGTAATAGGAGCTTTGAGGAAGAGATGACTGATGAATTCCTCTGAATTGTAACACCAAGGACATCTTTAGACAAAAGGTACTTCTACTTTCATAATGTTTATATCAAGAGGCACACTACACCAAAAATAAGAATCTGGCACGGTTTAAAACTATGCCAGATCAAATCTGGAACGGTTTTGAACTGTGTCAGAATCAGGTGTTTCAAAATGGCCATTTTTTTCTAGAATGGCTTAAAAGTGTGCCAGATTTGACCAAACAGGAACACTTCTGGCACACTTTTAAATCATACCAGAATTTGATATTTCTGACACAGTTTTGGAAAAGTTTTGAACTGTGCCAGATTGAGCACATTTTCATAAAAAAATTAACACAATTCAAAATCGTGCCAAAATTTGATACACTTTTGGCACGGTTTTGAACTGTGCCAAATTTTTGGATGAAAGAAAAAAAAATTAATTATTTGAAAACATGAAAATTCACAAATTGCAAATATTGTACGTTGTTGATAAACGAATGTACATACCAACTTCAAAATATTACAAGTCTTTAGTAGTTCACAGACTAAAAATAATTGGATAAAGTTTCCTCTATTTTCTAGATATTCTGAAATTGTTAATATAAAACCTACGTAATATAAAGTCCGCACGGTCACAAAATATACAATAAACTTATAAAAGCCCGCATGGCCATAAAAGTTAACAATAAAAATATAAAATCCCGCATGGCTATAACAAAAAAAATAGAATCATGATTATTAACGACATTAAATAAATAAACCCCTTGTTGTAAACCATTGACTTCTCAGTGTGTTCCACATGAATAAATGCTCATGATAAAATGTTTTTCTGCAAAAAAAAATAGGATACAAAAAAGAGACGATATTAGTAACCAAGTAATTTATAAAAAAATCTTACTCAAGCTAAAAAATTACATATAAGAGTTGCAATTATTATTATATTTTAAAATTAAAAATCTTACCTAAGTTATGATTATCTGATCAGCTCCTACGAGTTACACTAGTCTCGTGCGAGGTGTTATTGCCTCTTACGGGGTCGTTTGGGGGCTGATTTGAGTTTCAATCCTTCAACGACTTGTTTCTAAGCCTAATCTATATATTTTTAAAGTGTCATCATATTCTCAAACTGGGGACTCGCTACTACGCGGTTAGTTCCTACAAGTTACATTGGTCCCGTGCGAGGTATTCGTGCCTCTTAAGGGCCGTTTGGGGGCTGGTTGGATTTTCACCATTTAACTCATTGTTTTTAAGCGTAATTTAGATATTTCCAAATTATAAGCATATTCTCAAACCGGAAGACCCGCAATTACGCGGTCAGTTCCTACAAGTTATATTTGTCCCGTGCGAAGTGTTTGTGCCTCTTACGGGGTCGTTTCGCGTCTGGTTTGGGTTTTCACCCTTTAATTGCTTGTTTTTAAGCCTAATATAGATATTTTAAAATTATCATCATATTCTCAAATTGGGAGACCCGCGATTACGCGGTCAGTTCCTACAAGTTACATTGGTCCCGCACGAGGTGTTCGTGCCTTTTACGGGACCATTTGACTGTTGGTTTGGGTTTTCACCCCTTAAACGTCTTATTTTTAAGCCTAATATAGATATTTCTAAATTATTTTCATATTCTCAAACTGAGAGACCCGCGACTGCGCGGTCAGTTCCTATAAGTTACAATGGCCCCGTGCAAGGTGTTCGTGCCTCTTACAGGGCCGTTTGGGGGCTAATTTGGGTTTTCACATTTCACAGCTTATTTTTAAGCCTAATTTAGATATTTTCAAATTATCATTATATTCTCAAATCGGGAGACCCGTGATTCTGCGGTGATTTCTTATAAGTTACATTGGTCCCGTGTGAGGTATTCGTGCCTCTTATGTGGCCGTTTGGCGACTGGTTTTGTTTTTACCCTTTAACGGCCTAATCTAGATATTTTCAAACTATCATCATATTCTCAAACTGGGAGACCCTTGACTATGCGATCAGTTTTTACAAGTTACATTGTTCCCTTACGAGGTGTTCGTGCCTCTTACGGGGCCGTTTGGGGGCTGGTTTAAGTTTTCACCCCCTAAAGTGCTTGTTTTTAAGCCTAATTTAGATATTTCCAAATTATCATCATATTCTCAAATCGGGAGACCTGCGACTACGCGGTCAGTTTCTACAAGTTACATTGGTCCCATGCGAGGTGTTCGTGTCTCTTACGGGGCCGTTTGTCAGCTGGTTTGGGTTTTCACCCTAAAACGGCTTATTTTTAAGCCTAATCTAGATATTTCCAAATTATCGTCATATTCTCAAACCGAGAGACCCGCGACTATGCGATTAGGTCCTATAAGTTACATTGGTCCCGTGCGAGGTGTTCGTGCCTCTTATGGGGTCGTTTGGTGACTGGTTTGGGTTTTCACCCTCAAACGGCTTATTTTTAAGCATAATCTAGATATTTCCAAATTATCATCATATTCTCAAACCATGAGACTCGCGACTACGCGATTAGTTCCTACAAGTTACATTGGTCCCGTGCGAGGTGGTCGTGCCTCTTACGGGACCGTTTGGCGGTTGGTTTGGGTTTTTACCCTCAAACGGCTTATTTATAAGCCTAATCTAGATATTTCCAAATTATCATCATATTCTCAAACCATGAGACTCGCGACTACGCGATTAGTTCCTACAAGTTACATTGGTCCCGTGCGAGGTGTTCGTGCCTCTTACGGGACCGTTTGGGGGCTAGTTTGGGTTTTCACCCTCAAACAGCTTGTTTTTAAGCCGAATCTAGATATTTTCAAATTATCGTCATATTCTCAAACCGGGAGACCCGCAACTACGCAGTTAGTTCCTACAAGTTACATTGGTCCCGTGCGAGGTGTTCGTGCCTCTTATGGGACCGTTTGAGGGCTGGTTTGGGTTTTTACCCTCAAATGTGAGAATTTCTATGCCCCTCTGATCGATCTATGTGTATATAGCATACCGTTGAACCCCCAAGTGTTTTTGATACGAGTGATATGATTTAGAGCGAACTAATGAGTTTGAGTTCATGAGGTTTAGAAGCTAAATTGCATGAGCATTAAAGTACCTAGGATTTGATACGAGTGAGACGAAGACTCGATGGTTCTTACAGACCAATTATATAAATTGGACCAATGTCGCAGCAATACGAAGTAAATTGGACAGTAACGAATACGAATTCATTCAATATCGCAACAATGTCGCAGTAATACGAATTCATTCAACGAATATAAATTGGACCAATGTCGCAACAAGAAGGTTAACTGTTATATATAACAACTCATGTTATATATAACAACTCATGTTATTATATATAACATGAGTTGTTATATATAACAACTGTTATATATAACAGTTATTATATATAACAACTATTATATATAACAGTTAGTATAGAATTACTAAATACTAAATGTAAGTTTAAACTATACATTTTGTGTTCACTTAATGTAAATAGTCCCAACACAATGACACATGCACCTGATTTACAACAATTTGTCCTTTAAAAAGACTACAAGTTAAAGAGCACGCACATATATAACACAAACCAGAAACTTACAAGATCTTACAACAAACAGATGGGAGGTTGTACTTAATATTTTATATCTTGTACGTAAGTGTTCAATATACGTAATATTTATAATATATATTGTACTTAATATATTATACCTTGAATGGGTGTGTGAGTGTGGCAGAGGAAAAACAAAGGTAGTGATAGGGTCTGTGTGGTCAAGAGACTAATAAATTTGAGGCAACACACACACACACACAAAAGAAACAAATGGGAAAAAAGTAATTTATATCTCTAAAATAGTCAAAATGAGTTGAACGGATTTAGTTGTCAGTCATTAAAGCATTCTAGAAAAGTCCTTCCAGATCTATTTAATTCTGTAGCAGAACCAAAATGATAAAAATAGTTGCCATGTTTATCTTACATTTTGGATTTTATAAGTGGAGTGCAGTCTATATTTTATAATATTATTTGGCTCGCAGATCCCAACTTACTACAAAGGCCTGCAAGGATAGAATATACAGCTAAACCATTGGACCAATAAATCGTGATTGAAATCGATTCCACCTATTCATATTGTAATTTTACAATAAATTTATCCTCTTAGAATTTTATGTCAAACTCAGATCAGTATGGGCTTATTCATATTGTATTTCCTTTTTTAGGAGAGAAGGCCTTAAGCCCATGTGACGGTAGTTCCTTTTTGAACTTTTTTAGTACAACTTATCTTTTGCATAGCCCATAGACAGTTGGTTTTTATAAATAATTTTTCTATTTGGGATGTGCCCCCTATATAAATAAATATGGAATACAACTCTCATTTTACTATCATACTTATAAAGATGAAATTCATGATAGCATATTCAGTACTTAATATTTAGATAGCAAAGTTTATATAACCTTTCACCACTGTTGTTAAGAAATTGTATTGAAGCTTGAAATATGTATTGAATCAATACAGTTAGGAGCTTTGGGCATATATTGATCAAGACATCTTCTTCCTCTATTTCTCCTTCTCTATCTTACTCTAATATTTTATTTTGCATCACTTTATGTGGTGTCATTTGATTCTAAGGCAGACGTGAGGCAGGCATTGTCGGCTCAATTAAACCTTTTGTGTCCTTAATCTATTGATGTGTTATATTTATTTATTCGTGAAGTTATTAGAGTTATTAGAAGGCAGAAAGAAAAAGATCAGTGATGATAAACAAAAAAGAAAAGTGATAAAGAAGAAACTTCTTCTTGTATGATTTGCAACAGACGGTAAGATAAAACAACCAAAGGCAATCAGATAACGACGTAACACCTGCAAATGCAAAATAACTGAAAATCAAAGACAACATTCATCCCTGAAAAACTGAAATATTTAGAGCTAATTAAACGCCCAAGTAGATATAAGTAATAAAGATTAAACTTAATAACTTATTTGCCTCCAATGACACCCCAACTATACCATTGATGTAAGACAGGCACCTCCATACGGTAGGCTGATAGATCAGGGTATACATATGATTTACCATCAGAGTATATAACTTCATCTAGTTCAACCTCAAACTTCCGCTCATAGTACACGGAAAACATAGTTACCTATAAAACAAACGAATAACAGACATAGCTATCAATTCGTGCCAGCTCAATAGTGTTAAGAAGAGAAAATGCGATGGGAAGTCTTTTATTTCTTACCATGGTGTTCAAAACAACTTTGGCCTTAGTCAAATCCATGCCTGTGCATTCAATTAACAAATTCTGTCTTTAAACTAATGGCGGAATGTGCACCATTTATAATTGGCGGAAGAGACAAAATAGTTCTGTAAAAATGAGCATTAATTAATCCTCAACAAAGATTGAAGAAGTAGTGTCTTCTATGCAAGATAAAAATCCTCAACAAAGATTAGGTAAAAGACTAAAAAGAAGCAATGAGAAAAAGAACAATGCATTTCAAAAACTTCTTTGCAACAACAGTTCACAAAATCATTTTTTCTTTACAAATCCCCCTAGAAGACTAAAATCAACTAGAATAAAATCGATTGTTTTCCAAGTAGAGGCCAAAAAAACCTAGAATAAGTCAAAATCTTATGATGCAAAACCTAAGCCAACAATTTTATCTATGATTCTCTTTTATCTATAAAGATTAAGTAGTACCTTTCCAATTAAAATGGAATTTTCCTTGTTGAAAGTGGCACCAAGGGTTTCATACTCTGGTTCTAGCTTCTTACAGTGCCCGCACCTGCCACACAACAATCAAAAATATGTAAAATCCTATTTTCTCCTTACTCATATCTAGATTGAGCAGGTGGATCCAAACACAATTAAGCATGAGAGATCTAAAGTACAAAATTAGAATATAATAATTGATGTTGATGGATACCAAGGAACGTAGAACTCAACAAGGGCACCGCAATCTTGGCCGACCTCCTTATCGAAGTTATCCCAAGTCAACACAATAACCGCGATCGTACGTTTATAATTAAATTTTCTTGAAGGCACGATTTGAAATTGCAATTGTCGCGACAAAACGAATATAAGTTCTTATCATCAGAAGGGTCTAATGCGACAATTCAATATTAATATGAGTAATACAGATAGTTCACATGAAGAAAATATGGTTAAATAAAGATGTTGGTGTACATACCACACTCGTTGATCTAGATAATGAAGAGAGACCGATCTTATTTCTGGATATTGAAATCACATCTTGTCCCCACACTTTATACTAAAGATTTACTTTATTCGAGTACCTTCCCAATCAATAAAGTCTTCCTCAATCCTCCCTCTCATGTGCTCGATCGTAGGAAGTTTATGATGATTTATCCCCTTTATGCCATCTGTCATTATTTTTGGCACACGCATTCGGTATCCCTTCTTCATTAGTCTCCATATCTTATGCTTCAAATGAGTTGTATCTCAGGGTATACTAATAATATAAATACATAAATTAGATTCAATACAAAGTGACAAAATCCATAACTCACATAAAGAAAAGCAGATATATTGTAAGACACTAAGCAAAATAATTAAATGAACCATACATGTCCTTTAACATCCACCAACCCTCATTGGTGATACACTAACAAAACAAATGATAGATATACAATGAGAATGAATCAATTATAATTATCAGTTAGAATCTAAAGTGCACTAAACTAAGAAAACATCCTAATTTTATATCAATCATGTCTAGGCACAAATTTTAACATGAACATTTCATGTAGTTTGCAAAAATCAGCTCTAAAAAGTATCCTTCGTGTGATGATACTTGCAAAGTATTTTAATAAGTGACTGAACCTTTGGAGTAACTTTTCCATCAGTTACAACGGCTCCTATAATCACATCCACATGCTCCCCACCAGACACAAGTATACCGTACAAATACACAATCAAAAGGATTGTCAAAGTATAGCCCATCATAAGTTTGGTTTGTAATCTACCAAGGAAATTAGGAACGTAAGAAAAAGGTAAAAAGCGCACACACAAGCAACCTGGCAAATGTAAATAAAAAATAAATGGAAAGTGGACTCGTAATTCGGGGAGGAGGTATATATAGTGCTTAAGGGCAACAAAATAAATATTGAACTTTCAACATTTTTTAAATAATCCCCTGACTACCTAATATTGGGCCTATACATTTAACTGAATATTATTTTGGGGTTTCTTACGAAAAAATAAATTTTAGCCCAGGAACAGAGCACTATTTGTAAAGAGAATTTTCTACAGAGAAAAAAACTGAAGTAACTTATTGTTATACAGTTATATACAAACTGAAGAAAAGCAAACCTTAGGCCGATTGAGCATTCTAGCTTACATAACAAGACAAAATGACAGTAGCTTATAGTTATGCACTTATATACAAACGGAGCCCTAGATTTGTGATTTATCCAAATGGACCTATTTAAAATTGGAGATCCAAAAAATGCAAATATCCCTAAATCGAGGGTTTCGATTTCATTATGATCCAAACAAAACAAAACAAAAAGGTTACCTA
Source organism: Sambucus nigra (assembly GCA_949130495.1). Taxonomy (NCBI): domain Eukaryota; kingdom Viridiplantae; phylum Streptophyta; class Magnoliopsida; order Dipsacales; family Adoxaceae; genus Sambucus; species Sambucus nigra. The sequence continues at coordinate 327,021,414 of OX422217.1, read as the reverse complement.
AATTGAAGGTTACCTGAATCAAAAACATTTCGGTGATCCGTTTGTTGCAAGATGCAGTCGATTGGTGAAAAGAGAGTAGCGAAAATGTCAATTGCTAAAAACTCTTGCTCACCAAGTGAAAAGTGAGCTTTGATTTGCGATTTTGAGAATAGTCGGGGGAGGTGATGGAGGAAACTTTTGGTAGATGAGCGCCAATTGTTTAGTGGGAGATTATTTTTTTTAGGTTATTTATATTTTAGCTAGGTGTACTCAATTTTGGCACACTTTTAAACAGTGCCAAAATTTGGCACGGTTTTAAATTGTGCAGATTGTCATTAAACCGTGCCAGAAATTGGCACAGCTTTAAAGTGTGCCACATTTTTAATATCAAGATGTGCCAAATTGTTGTTTTTGGTGTAGTGAATGTAGAAATAATTGGAGTAATGTTAAGATCCCAAATGAAGGATTGGGATATAGGATAGAGCTTTGAAGGTCTGAATAGCTCTAGGCTGAACTGAATGAGAATCTACCTGAAGGAGTAGGTTTCCAGACTATATCTTCTCATGTGTAAGTAAAGGTTTCTCCGTATATAGCCTAGGCCTAATTGATTCTTCTTTCTATTAGAGAACCTGTTTTGCAAGGCATATATTGTACGTTTGCCTCATGTAAGTTGACCATAAGGAATTGCGCCAATTTAAGATTAGATCCTTTAATAAGAGAATCCAAATACCTAATTACTAAACCACCTTATGATTTGGGATAACATATCTCCTTCCAACCCGTCCAGTGGTATTTCCTACCAAATTATTTGTTTGTATCCCAATGGATTCTGCAGCCGATTCTGTCAATTATTCTCGAAGTCTTCTTGGGAGGACTAAATGAAAAGATTGAATAAAGAGGCATTGATTGCAAAACTTATTGTATCTGGGTTATCCTGCCACTCATAGTTAAGAACCTTGATTTCCAACTATTCACTTTGGAGAAAATGACTTGCACTATTTGATCAAAATGGGAAGATTTCTTCCTTCCTTTAATTAGAGGGCACCCTAAATATTTAATGATCCATTTCTCGTGCTAGAACCCATAAGTGATCCACAATTTTATTGATTCTCAATGATGAATGCTTCCCCCTTATAAAACTAGATTTCTCTTTACTAATAAGTAGGCCAGACTAATCTTCAAAGTTCTTTAAATACTTCATGAGATTAACCAACCCCCTTTTAGATCCATTAGTGAAAATTATCAGATCATATGCAAAGGATAGGTGATTGGTTAAGTCACAAGAAAGGATGAGTAAAGTTCTTTACCTCCCCTTGCACCATAAGATTATGTAATTGTCTACTAAGAGATTCCTCACCTATAATGAATAGACTAGGGGACAAAGGGTCCCTTTGTCTCAGACCTCTCTGAGGCTTGAAGAAACCTTTAGCTTGACCATTCACAGCTATAGAATACCAAGTAAAAGAGATACATTTCCATACCAAATCAATCACCGTCTCAGAGAATCCAAAAGCCCTTAAAGTTTTAATAAGGAATAACTATGAGAGACAGACATAGGCTTTATTCATGTCTATCTTAATCACCACATTACCTCCTTGCACCTTCCTATCCAAAAGGTTGACCATTTCTTGGCCTAAGAGAATATTATCAATGATGCTCCTGTCTTTAACAAATTCTTATTGAAAAGGAGAGATAAGGTCTAGAAGAAAGGTGGACAATCTGGAATTAAGGATTTTAGAAATAATTTTGTAGCAAACATTGCAGAAACTAATTGGTCCGAAATCTTTGCAATGAGAGGGGTTTGGAGATTTAGGAATAAGGCAGATAAGAGTTGCACCCTAAGATTTAGGAACAGAGGCTCCTAAAAAGAATGATTGGATTGTTGAAGTTAAGTCCTCCTTTATAATTTCCCAACATTGGACAAAAAAGAATCCATTAAAAGCATTTTGACTGTTGAACTGTTTCCATTAATGTTCTTGAGTGCTTCATAAACTTCTTTTTCTACAAGTATAGCTTCTAAGAGTTCATTCAACATGGATTGTCTGGACTTCATACCAATCTCATTATGTAACATACAACATGGATTGTCTGGACTTCATAACCCATATAAAATGATGTCGATCTCAATTTTTTACCATTTCAAATGAATTTTTTTAACAAATTTCTCATACGAACACAATACAAATATCACTATGGAAACACTCAATTTACCATGCTTAACAAAGCATGTAACACAATTGTTTTTCGTCGTTAACTTGTTAACCAAGACTGAATTTAATAATGTTGATAAGAAGCCTGACATATTCGTACGATTGGAAAATAAAGAAAAGTTGTGCATATAAGAAGATTTTATATAACATTTAGATCGCTTAAAATCGCGGCGGTAATATTTTACATACCATAATTAAGATGATTGTTGAATTCAAAATAATATTTATATACGTTTACGTTTGTCTCCGAGCGCTCATTTTTTTGCTCCCCCACTTCACACATTCACACACTATTAAGATGTAAATATAATAAAGTATTCCATGGATATATGAATTTAAGGGGACTAAAATTTGGCCTATTTTTGTCATACATTATCGTGATGAATTACTTCTCACGCGCATCCTCCATAAAAGTCAAATAAAAAACAGGTGTTAAAGATTCTCTCCATCACCCAATTATATGCACATAGGACGGAATGGCCCATCTTTTCTATACAATAGACAGATCTTATTTATCAATTTTACAAACTGAAACGTTCAACAATTTACAAGATAGTCTATCTGTATTAAGTGGAGATCGATCCTAGGTGGACAACTCAACTCAACTCAACCACGAGTTAGCCTTCCACATGCTCAAACCCATACACGTACAGACGTGTATTTGTTTAATATGTATACATTGATATACAGTTTGATAAGTTTTTAGTACAGGTAGACAAGATCATGTGTTATCTCTCCATATGCTCAATCGAGAGGAAACAAATTAAAACAGTCCCCAATGAGCGGAAGCAGAAGTGCAAGCATTAGATTCTCCTTGATAGAAGAGAGAAAATAGGTGCACATATATGTGCTCCCACATATTTTTGTGAAGCAGTTATAAATTCTTAGAAGCTTGGAGTGACGAGTTTATATAGTAAATCTTATCCGATCCCTAAGTATAAATACCGAATCAGTTATGTAAACGAAATTCAACTTCGATTGGTACAATAATATTAAAGCGTATAGTTCTTTCGGGTTTAGTCCCAAGTTCAAAGTTATTTTATGCTTCTCTTCCGTGTATTTTTTAAATTTTATTAAGTTTCCTAATTATTTAAAACCTCCCTCAACCTCCTTGTAATCGCCTCTCTTCCTTTTTTCAGTGAATGACACTTGTCCCGTAATTGTTATAAAGAGACCAATAACTAAAAAAATAAAAATATAAAAGTGAATTCAAATGAATCTTTAAAACGTGGGACTAAAATATATTCGATAAAATCGATATGCACTTTTTCGATAAGTGCAATGTTTCTCTAATTAATAATCATAGTTTTCATTATTTTTTTGGCCAATTTAAAACCAAAATTATTACTTAGGGTTCATTTCTTTATGTTTTTCAAAATCTTTGGTGTAAAAATTATTTTTGAAAATAATTTTATAAATTTTTAAATGTTTGGTAAATTTTATTAATAAATAATTTAAAAACGGTACATACAGACACATATATGCATACATATTTAATGTAAATAATATATAAATTACACATACATGTCTATGTATATTTCATACATATTAGTATAAACACAAAATATATTTTTTTGATAAAATGTAATATATTAACCAAAAGGCAAATAACCAAAACAATTACAAAATAAATCCAAACAAAACAAACAAGTCAAGGAAACTAATCAACCTAATATGCCCTATCTAACCGACAACAAAACATAGGACCAAAGTCTAAAAAATCCCAAACAAACCAACCCTATGGATACAACCAAGAACCCAAAACAAATACACCTACCAACACAACAACAAAGACTGGTCCAGAATAAAACCAATAGATCAAAACATGTATAAGAACACGGAACTTCCACCACAACCTCACAAAGAGGCCACATATATCTGCGTCATTTCAGACCAATTGGAATTAAGGAATCAAAACCATGTCTGCCACTTCCATTATCAACATTATCAAGAGAGATTACATATTAGGGATCACAGATTTTTAGTTTCATTTTTAAAGATTTATTTATATTCATTTTCATGTTTTTATTTTTTTAATCACTGTTTCTATTGTAATAAGTGTAGGACAAAATAAATTGTTACAAGGCAGTTGAGAGAGGTTTTAAATAGTTATATGAATAAATACAATTTAAAAAAAACATGAAGGGGAGTCTAAAAAAACTTTAGGCATGGGACTAAACTCAAAAAAACTATGCATATTATCCTTCAACACTTTCATCACAATCTCACACCTTACACAGAGAAATCGCACTGGAGAAACCAAATACGTCCAACACAACACCAGGGCCGGTCCTGAGATTGATAAAAATTGACAAGGCCCCCGTGCAAAAATTGTAAAATAGGCCCCTTTTACCTGTATTGATATAAAAAATGGGCCCTCAATATATAAGTAACAAAAATGGATCAACGGGAGGCCCTGTGCGATCGCTCACTTAGCACATGCTCAGGGCCGCCCCTGCACAACACTATCATACTGAAGAAACCAAATAAATCCAACATTGTCCAAAAAACCACCTAGAGAAACCATAGACAACAAAGGGAAAACCACCTCTTCAACCAAACAGACCTTCAAGAACCAAACACAACGACAAACTAACGATTCCTAAGAGCCAACCCAACACCAACGACCATCATTATCCAAAAACAAGTCTCATTGGCCATCAACAAGTCAACACAAAAGACCTAAAGCCATAGGAAGACCAAACCCACCACATACAACTAGATTCAGTGAACTCATAAGAGCCTCAGACCAACCAGCTTTTCATCAACCATCAGAAATAGCTTATGTAAATTTCAAGACCAAAGTCCATCAGATCAAAGTAAAGGAGTGGATATGCAAAGATTAAGCTTCAAACAGTAAATCACACAACCACTAGAGTTAACATAAACACGCAGCATCAAGGGCGAAAGAACCCAACCAGATCAAACATTAGATTATGTAATTTTAGGACTTAAAATAATATTGATTATGGATATAGGACAACAAATATTTCGTTTCCATGTTTAGTCCCTATTTTCAAATTAAAGGGACACGTGGCATACTGTGATTGGTTGACGTTTTATGAATATGGGTTCGCGCCAGCGGCTTTATTCAAAAATAGGGACTAAAACCATCAATAAAATATTTGTTATCCTATTTCCAAAATACATATTATAATAGGTCCTAAATTTACAAAGCCCCATCAAACATTTCCAACACTAAGAACATGCAAGGGAATCCAGTGAGGCCAAAGACATCAGATCTATATATAAACAACACTTACACCAATTAGCTAAATATTCCTTCATTTATACCCCATCTTATACAGTTTTTTGCATTTTCCTCATTTTTCTTTACTCCTTTCTATTTGCATGTACATTCCTGAATCAATTTATCAACTTTTTTAAATATACTCTCTGTATACCATTTCTTAAAATCTTCTCATTTTTATCTCCCCATATGTTGTAAATGAAACATAATCATACATACATACATACATGTATATGTAAGAACATACATTAACATGATTTTACAATCCTCACGCTTTGGCTTTGGCGCTACTTCGAAACTTGAAACATTCTAGGTGTATTTTCGAATATGTGAAGTGAAAATTGAAGATTTGAAGATAAAGACAAAGCATCGAGAAAGTACCGTGAAAAGTGTTAAGGGGTTGAATATGGATGGTTCAAAGCACAAATACCAAATTTTAATTTTTTTCAAAATTAAAGTAAACTTCAACAATTAACTCAATTAAAACTTGCACCAATTTTATCAATTGTTGTGTGAAACAATGGACCAATTTTATTTTACTTTAAAACATGCATCTCGGTGATAGCAGAATAAAACAAAATAATCAACCACAACACCCGATATATGAGAAAAATTCAAATGAGAAAAACTTGGGCGACCCAATCATGCAAATTTACTATGTCAAGAATTACACAAGGACACAACCAAAAGACTTATACAACCAACTTGACTCCTTCAAGTTTTGACACATCTTCGCTCATTCGAACTTTCTCATAGTGACATATAGGATTCCATCTACCCACTGCCACTATGTATGAGTCCACACACTACACCAAATCTGTCGAATTGTCACGGTCATTGACCATGACAAGTTCAACTTGTCAAGGTCAATGACCGTGACAATTCGGGGCGAGACAATTTTTTTGTCACGAATTTGTCACTGTCATTGATCGTGGCAAGTTCGTTAGACTTGTCACATTCATTGACCGTGACAAGTTCATTAGACTTGTCACGGTCGTATCACGGTCTCTGATCGTGATAAGTTTAGTCACGGTTAATAACCGTGACAAAGCCTTGACCCTTTTTAAAAATATTGTCACGGTCAATGACCGTGACAATTCTGGGAAGAATTTTAAAAAAATATGTTGGTCAGTATGGCCACTGCCACTGCTCAACAGTATATTTGTACCTGTTATAGCAACGTTGTACCTGTTCAAACATCATATATCCAAATAAACTAAAGATAATGCAAATATAAAATCAAAATAGAAACAATATACATGACAATATAATCCAAATATAATTCAAATGTATCAACTTAAAAATAATGCCACTACATGTCTGGGGTAAATGTGAGGAGGTGAGTAGGCCACACGATATACGAATTGACACACCCACTAATACCGCATTGTTAGCGCAACCACAATAGGGAGTTCTCCTTCCCGAGTATCACATGCGTGACGAGCCCCTTGGACTCGATCTCTTGAATCTCACGTCCGTGAACTATTCCATTCTGGACGATATTCGGGTCCCTCAACCTCGCCCTATCCGCTGGCCATCAAATACGTCCAATATGAACACGCTCGGCCAACCAAGTGTCGACATCGGTCTGTTGAAGGGAGCCAAATAGGGAAGTGGATCATCGAAGTACGCACGTGTCGGTGATAAAGCAGCGAAGTTCACATCCTCGTCATCCTGCACATCGTCCTCCCGCACCTCGTCCTCCTCCAACACCTTTTCCTTCCCTTTCCCCTTACGGTCTCCGCTCAATGTACGCTTCATGAATGAGTACATATCTTGGACCGTCGCCTCCAAACGGGACAGCTTTGCATCATGTGAATCCACCGTTCGAGCCAACCCATTGTCGCTCGTCTCCAATTCGATGATCCTAGATTTGGCCACCCGTGAGCTCACCCCCATTGTCCTCCCCTTGCGATTAGAGCCAAGCACTTTGTTGAGTGCGTTTGTGGACAAAGATGCCTTGTCGGCATCAGACTGCGACTCATTCACTTCCTTAAGCTTTGCCTAAAACGACAAAAAGCACATGATTAGTAAAATAAGTAAACTAAAAAATTATAACGTAATTAACAAAAAGTAAACTCTCGGATTACTTACAATCGTGGTCGCGACGCTCAGGGATACCTCCTTGTCCTTTCCCTTCTTCGTCCGAAGAGCCACATAAGCATCGAGCCTATGTGGCTTACCCCCAGGGCCACTCCTTATCCCCTGAAATAAAATAAAGTAAAATTAGTATCGGCCCCGCAAAGTAAAATAATGCAGAATAATATATTTTTGTAGTTATAGACAAATTAAATCTTACCATCATCATATGCTCCACCTCGGCGTAAGACGTTCGGCCGGAGTAGTGCACGTCGGTCTTTTTTGCCCGATTTTTCCTCCCCGATTGGCGAGATGCCAATTGTCGCTCCCCGATCTCATTGTCAATGAAATCTTGTCATTGTGCCAATGAGTTCGGCTCCTTCGGCGGGACGGATTCACGTCTTTGGATAATGGACTCTCGTATTTTTTTAAAGTACCGTGTTCGCATATATTTCTTCCACGTCTTGTGTTGCTCCCTCAACTACTCCAAGACGGAATCACGTAACTTTGGATCCAAGTTGAATTGTTCCTGTCCAACAAATACAATGTTAGTTGCGAATAAATATAAATATAAATAATAAAATGAAATTGAAATCGAAATCGAAATCGAAATTGCAATTGCAATTGAAATATTCATATAAATATATTACTAGTTGTGCCACCCAAACAGCTAACTTGGGCTCATATGGCACCTCCTTCCAACTCATATACCCCGGGCCGATGACCATCTTTACCAGCTCGAGGGATCTCGCTAATAGCTCCAACTTATTCTCGATGGTAATCCCAAATTTGCCATATTTGGGGACCTAGGTGCCGAGGAGCCCTCATCACCTCCGCTACCACCTAACCTAGACGACATCATCATAACCAGCATCATCATCCTCGCCTTAATACATGAAGGAAACATTTGCTGTAAAAAATGTTATTAGTACAGATAAAAAAAATTAGAAGAAGACATGCAAATATGTATATTTACTACAAATAAAAATTAGCACTAATTATTAATTTACTTTCATACACCCCCTCCCCCACCACACACATGCACACGTGCATGCACACACACCACCCCCTGCCCCCCCCACCACACACACAATAATTATTTTCATCAATTAAAGTATACAATTATTAATTTACTAATTTACAATGAAGAGCAATCCTACTTTCATAATTAATCATATATTAATTTACTAATTTACAATAAGGGGAATCATATATTAATTTATTAAAAAAATTAATAATCAATCAATTCTTTTACAAGGGACACTACACACATACACACACACGCAGCGCCCCACCACCCACCCCCATCCTTGCCCCCTTCCCCCCACCTTACCCCACCCCCTTCCCCCACCCTGCCCCCACCCCCTCCCCCACCACACACACGCACACGTACATGCACACATACCACCCCTTGCCCCCCACCACACACACAATAATTATTAATAATATAGCCATTTTCAGCCATACCAAAAGATCCCTACTTATCTTTATTAATAATATCTAGAATTAACCACTAATGAAAACCCACCAGATACACCTAAAAACCCACATTGGCCAACCCCCATATGGACAATAATCCAATAATTATTAATAATTATATATTGTTCGATATACAAAGTAATTTTCAAAAAAAGTTAAAAAAATCTCACCCTCATATGGACAATAATCCAGTAGTAATGCCACGTTTACTGTTAACCAACCCAACATCGATCCATTATAATCCAACAGCAATGTCAACAATAAATGTGTATCCCGTACTCCTTCTAATTCAGATACTCAATTAATTCATTTCATCAATTAAACTAGCAATTAAAGTATACAATTATTAATTTACTAATTTACAATGAGTGACAATCATACTTTCATATGATATGGGCACTAATTATTAATTTACTTTCATCTAAAACTATACAATTAAAATTAAATTAAAGTTATACAATTTATTAATTAAAGCTATACAATTGTTAAGATTGCCCCACCACACACACACACACACCACCCCCCACCACCACACCCCTCCCCTCGCCACACACACACGCACACACCTGCACACACACACACACCCACCACCCCACCCCCACTACACCCCCACCCCCACACCCCCTGCCCCCTCACCCAACCCCCACCACACCTACACACACACACGTACACACACAACCAATGTTCTAAAAAACGCGGGGCGTGATTGAGGCGTGGAGGCCAAGTCTTAAGCCTTAGAAGCCTAGGCAGGCCTAGGGGTAAAAAGGCGTGAAAATGCATTTAGGCCTTCTTAATATATTTTAATATTTTTAACCATAACAAGGCTATTAAAATAAAAAAAATTGCACATATCATAAAAATATGTCTGAATATATGCAAATTAAAATACTATTTGATTATTTTGGATGAGATAATGGTCCGGTTTGTAAAGAAATTCTTTAAAAGACGACTTCGTTTCACTAAAGCATTGTTGTTTTTAGAAAAAAATGTGCCTTAAGGGTTTTACCAAGAATAAGGCGTGAAAAGCGTAAGGCGAGGCGTTTCTCCTAAGCCTTAAGCCTAGGCGGGTTTTTTAGAACAGTGCACACAACCCACCCCAACCCCACCGCCCCCTACCCCCCTCCCCCACCACACACCACACACCACACACCACACACCACACACCACACACCACACACACATATAGAAATGAAAGAGAAAGAGAGGAAAAGACATACCTTAGAAAGAGAGAGAGAGAGAGACCTCGAAATCGCTTGGAGAGAGAAAGAGAGGGAAAAACCAAAATCGGTGGGGAAAAAAAAGGGTAGGGCTTTTTTGCTGTGTAAATTGTCACGAACGTTTCACTGTCCTTAACCGTGACAATACTTTGTCACGGGGGTGTCACGGTCAATGACCGTGACAAGGGTGGTCGACTTAAAGTTGATAATTTGGCCATTTTGGTGTAGTGACACAAACCTCGATATATACCGATCCAGGCTCAACAACCGTTAATGAAAAGAACACGGAGTTTACCACTTCAAATTGCCACACACACGTAGTCCACCGTATGTAAACAAGCAAACGATGCATGGAGTTCATCGTACGAAACTCTTCTCAATCAAGATGATGAGAGACACAAACTTGGTGCACTAAACGAAGATCTCATAGCATATAAAGATTGAATCTTGGCTCTCAAAGTGTTTAAGTGTAAATAAGGATTTGTAGGCTTTTGGATTAGTATAAGAAATCAGTTTTTGCCAAAACGATCGCGAAAAAATGTTCCCAAGACGTCTATTTATATAAAACATGATTTTAGAGGCGACAAAAACTCATTCGAACTAAAACAAAATGGCTCGCTCTAACGAAGTGTATAATCTCGTTCAAACTAAGAAAATCTTGTTTGAGCGAAACGATTAATGTCCTTCGAACAGACTTCGGACAAGCTTTGAACGATATTTTCCTGCTAAACAGAGAAAACTCATTTGAACTTCATTTGAATGTCGTTATAATGACTTTACATGACTCGTATGAACGAGCATAAAACCTCATTCGAATGGACATTGTGATTTCATTTAAACAGATCGTTCAAACGACTTTTCATAAAAACATAAGTTTTCCTTTAAAAACCTTTTTATGAAAAATATCCTCAAACATTATATTAAAACAATAACAATGAAATACCAAGTGTAAAAAATATAGGCATTCATACCTAATGATATTTTTTTATCACTGAGGATGAAACATGACACTAAACATGACACGATGATATAGACGCTCTAACTTTGTTGTTACGATATTCAATCAAACACGTCACAAGATTTAAAGGATAAACAAACTTCAGATCTAACCTATGAATCAAACGGTTTTATCCAAACATAATTAAGTCAATGCATAAAAATTGGCTCGATTCGAAAATTTATTCTTACAAACTATCACATTCATATCGGATGAGACAATTTCATTTCACATGAAGGTTTGGTGGGCTTTTGAACTTTGTAAAGTTTTGTAAGTCTATTTTTTATTACACTATTTGAAATTTGGCTAGTTGGGGGCATGAGAAAACATGTAGGATTATTAATTTCAGAACATAAAAACTATTAATTTTAGTAATCAAACTATCAATTAGGAACAAAGTGTTATAGAAGTATTTGGCAATGCAAAAACAATGATGATTATGATATATCTCCCATTTACTATTGTTCATTTCTCTTTAAATACCAAAGTCTTATAATAATTTATATTTAGCTGTAAAAAATTCATAAATGTTGATGATTAAAACAAACCTCTAACAGAGCTTAAAAGGTCATTTTGGAGAAAAAAATTTATAATATTGCATTCACTCCGAACGAAGAACGGCGTAGAAGCAAGTGGGAAATAATTTCTGCGAGGGCTTAAAAGAAGAAGATAAAAGAATCAAATAATATATGGGAAAGGAAAGAAAAGGAGGCAGGAATATTGTGTCCACGTAAGAATTCGTGTAAACCTTTTAAAATAAGCTTATGTTAACAAAATTTCACCATTATATACATGGAACCTAGATATATGCCATGAAGTTGCGTTACCCCCACCGTTAAACCTTTATTCTTCCATGTCCCCACCAATGTCTCCTTTGCATACTTCCTTTTCTCTGTGCACTTCCCTTTCCCCCTCCCATTATTCCTCACTTCCTTTTCATCCCACCTCGTTTCTCTACGCTCATACATGGCCACACCACAACACCTCAACAACAACAACAACTAATTAATGGCCACCATAAAACCACTCTTCACAAACTTGTTCATTCTCCTCATCCACCTCGGTTGCTTCATTTGCACCTCCAAGAAACCAAATTTATCTCAAACTCAAAAAACCTCTTCTCGTATCAAATTAAGACCCTCCAAAGCTCTTTATTCCTCATGGTCCTTCATACAAAAAATCTTGTCTTTCAAACCCACCAACCCCAACCCGAGTATCCTATCACCATCATCCTCCGCCAGATCTTTACGACAATCCGCCGCTGTCTCTCTCGTACAACCCACCATCCACAATTCGGATCCTCCATCTAAAAGAACAACCGGGACAAACCCAGAATCCGATATCTCATCTGATCATCAACATTTTTTCCCACTTCGTAATGATATCTACCCATGCCCAGTTTGTGGCGAAATTTTCCAAACTCCTAATTTTCTTGAGCAGCATCAGTCTATTAAACACGCGGTTTCGGAGCTCATAGATGGGGATTCGGGTAAGAATATAGTTCGGATCATATTCAATACGGGTTGGACTGATAAGGTGAAGAGCCCAATTATCATTCGGATCCTGAAGATTCATAATAGTTCCAAGATCTTGAATAAGTTTGAAGAGTACAGAGATTGTGTGAGAACAGAAGCTGGTAAAAACGGCGCCGTTCGGGGAGGGGATGAGAGGTGTCTGGCCGATGGAAATGAGCTGTTGAGGTTTCACTGTGCCACGTTTTTGTGTGAGCTGGGGCAAAATGGTAATTCAACCATCTGTAACCAACAGTATTGTAGTGTGTGCGGAATAATTAAGAGTGGATTCTCACACAAGATGGATGGAATTTCCACGCTGTCTACGAGCTGGAGAGCAAACGCGGCAATCCCAGTTGATATTGAGGAGGAGTTTAAGTTCATGCACGTGAAGAGAGCTATGCTCATTTGCCGGGTCATAGCGGGTCGGGTTGGGTATGACCCGGAAGTGATGGATAAGGATGATCCCGGGTATGACTCGTTGGTGGGGAGGGCGGGTAGGATCCAAACCCGGTTGGATGAAGAGGATGAGTTGTTAGTTTTCAATCCGAGGGCTGTGCTTCCTTGCTTTGTCATCGTGTACACCGTCTGATTTTGATCTTGTTTTCTCACACCATACCAATCATTTTAACATCTTTATGGTCACAGAAATACTAATCACTGTTGATTTTGATCAAGGACGTGTGTTGTGTGGGTCAGACTATAATAGGACCTGTACTTGCACTCAATGTTAGTTTATCATGATCGTGATGAGAGGTTATGAGCTGTCATATTTTAGCAAGTGTGCATTGTCACTTAGATTTTGGATCATTATTGTGTCAGCCGTATAAAAATCTATTAGAATATTACTAGGTCTTAGTACAGAGTAAATGGACTTTTGTTATTGATTTTGCAAAGTCTCTCTCATTTATGTCAAAATTAGGTTGCTAATTAAGGCATCTTCGCACGTTTTCTCAATGTGGAAAACTTTTATTTATTTATTTTAACTTTTGTTCGTCTTCCTTTATATACTGCATTACACTAGTATTAATACTTTTCTAAATTCTTCTCCAAAACAATTGTTCCTTTATAATATCCTAGCATTCAATTCATATGATGCGTGAGCATGTTATAATAAATACTTAAACTATAGCTTCGAAATTGTAACAATATAAATAAAAGAGATGGTGCAGACTGAAATTTTGAAGTTGAATTTTATAAAGTTGCCAGAATTTAAATACAGTATAAAAACCCCAAACCAACACTATATATTACTAATTTATGTTGCCAGAATGTAAAAATCACATACCACTAATATTTACTAAATCACACACTTGGTATCAAATATTGCGTTAAAAAATAAAGATTAGAAACAAAAAAGACAGAAAAATTTTATCCAACAAATTACAAAGACATGCGGATAATTAATTGTACCATTTTTCTTGGATTGTTGTATTGCCGTAGCAATAAACTGGGAAATGAGTAACATACTCTAGCAAAAAATCATCAATTGTGTGAAGGTATAGATAAACCAAATGTTGAAAGTGAGATGACAACTATTAATGATAACTCTACTCAAATGGATTACCCATCGCCACCCACACAGAGATAAAGTAAAGATACTATATATATATATATATATATATATATATATATATATAGAGAGAGAGAGAGAGAGAGAGAGAGAGAGAGAGAGAGAGAGTCACTATTTTCATTCCAAATCTACATTCCTCCACTTCATCTTTTTGCTAAAAAACTTTATTACCCTTAAAACTTACTTTTCACATATTTATTTTTATCTCACTTTAATTTTTATTGCTACTAACTCAATTGAGAGTACAAATTGAAGCACAAGAGATCCTCTAATATTTACAAAAAAAAAATGCAAATAAACAACCACATAAATAATAAATTTCCAAAAAAATTATTAATACACTTATTTATCAAAAAAAAACTGTTTGAACAAATATAATATTTTGTCAAAAATCTATTATTTATTTTAAAATACATAATATTTTGAACATAAAAAAATATAATATTTTGAATATAAACAAATCTAATATTCTGAAAAATAATTTTTAAATATTCTGAAAATACATAATATTCGGGAAAAAAATTATCATTATTTTTTTGTAGAAATGGAAGTTAATCAAAAAAATGGTTTTTAAATACGTAATATTTTGGAAATAAAAAACATAATGTTTTGAATATAAAAATCCTGGTATTTAGGAAAAGAATTTTTTTAATATTCTGAAAATATAAAAAATCATAAAAGTCAGTTCTTATTTAAAAAAACATTCGGTTGTTTATAAAAAAAAAACTTATTATTATTATTTTTATTGAAACAAGCGTTAATAAAAAATCTGCTTTGTTATATATATAAAAAATGGACATTCTTTTTATAAAAAAAAATGTTGACGATGATTATATCAAATAAAAAATGGACTTCATTTTTATAAAGAAAAACTGGACTAAACTTTTATTATAAAACATAATTTTTTTCATAAAATTAAGTTTTTTTGTAAAAAACTAAGTTGTGATTTTGATAAATTACTATTTTTTGCATTTTACACTTTAATGTATGACACGACACGAATAGCGTGATTTTTAATTTTCACTCCAAAATGAATACAATATGACACGAATAATTTGTTGTGAGTGACACAATATTAAATTCATAAGTTTACTCGTGTTATTCATGTCATGTTGTACTTAATGTGGTGTGAAAATTATAAATTACGCTATTTGTATCATGTCGTGTATTAAAGTATAAAATACAAAATTAGTAATGTGTCAAAGTCACAACTTATTTTTTTTACAAAAAAATATAGTTTAAAAAAAAAGTTAAGTTTTATAAGAAATTGTAAAAAATAAAGGTTTTAAAATATAGTTTATAATAAAAGTTTCGACCATTTTTTCTTTAAAAAAATGTTATCCGATATTTTTGTTTGATATAATAATCGTCAACATTTTTTTGATAAAAAGAATTTCAAGAAGCATTTTTTTGATAAATAAATGTATTAATAATTTCTTTTGGAAATCTATTATTTATGTGGTTGTTTATTTGCATTTCTTTGTAAATATTAGAGGATCTCTTGTCCTTCAATTTGTACTCAAATAAAAGTTGGAGTGAGATGAAGACAAATATGTGAAAAGTAAGTTTTAAGGATAGTAAAGTTTTTTAGCAAAAAAGTGAAGTGGGGGAATGTAGATTTGTAGTGGGACTATATATATGTGTGTGTGTATGCGCGTGTGTGTGTATGTTTATAAGTGTTGTGTGTATATGTGTGAGAAAAGGGGTGTGTGAATCATAATTAAAGTGGGAAGTCTCTTCAATACTCAAGCAAAAAAGGGTTTGATAATAAATAGCTCTTCTTGAATCTTGAATATGTAGTTGAAAAGTTACATGATACCCAAACCTACCTACCCACTTATCTTTCTCAACCTCAATTTCTTCTAAGAGAATTATTTCAAAAGAGAATTAATAGTTTAGCTTTCAAAAGAGAATTATTTCAAAAAAGTAGTTGTTCTTTGCATAAATTATTAATTTTGTAATAGATTATACAATTTAATTGTATTATATAAGTGTGGTAATTTTCCTATTTCCTTTTATCATATTATCTTGTTATTCCATTGGTGATTCCATATTTGTTGTGTATAATTGATCGTGCGATTGACTGATTAGTGAAGGGTGATTCATAGTGTCTTCGATTTGATATTCGTAAAACCAAGTAAGTATATGTCGACTTCATGTTTTTTGTGTATGTAGTTATTGAATCGTTTTATATGTTTGATATATATATAAAGAGTATAAATCTTTGATTTATGCATTTGTTTTCAATAATGTTATTTGGATTTTTTTTAATAATCACTAACCTCATATGAATGTTTTAAAGAAGGGGGAGGATTTTTCCCCAAGGCTAGAATACCATCCTTGCATGATGGTGTTATCATATGTTGAGGAGAGATAATGTGATCACTTTCGTTCCCAAATGTTTTATATTGCCTTCGATTGCCCTATTTCCTAATTGCATGAAGTTTTCATTCTAGAGAGATGTATTCGACCGAGATATAACCTTGGGCATAGTGATGGTCCAGGTGCGACGAAGTCGAAAGACTATTGAGCTAAGGTAGATTTCTTCCTTGGGATGACCAACAACTCGAATATAAATACATAAAGTTCTTATACCCATGGCCTACACGAGGTTGTAGTGAGGTCGAAGGCCACTTGTCCCCCTAGTAAAGTAGGTTTTTAGCAGGCTGGATTCATCCGGGATAACTTGACCTTCCGTTGGATACATGTTTGGCCACACTAGGCTCATCCAAAATTTTCTTATCTCTATTTACCCCGGACTACTACCCTTCAATATCTATATAGGGGGGTCTAATATGAGAAAGATCTTCATTAGGTCGACTCATCGTATTTCTTGAGTGTTGGCTTAGCTAAGAATGTCTACCATGGTTAGCGTCTTCGTTTAGGAGGGGAGCCACTTAAGGTAGGATTAAAGTAGATGTTATCGTAGGGTGATTATCATAGGTTTGTGTCCTTTTTCTAACATGCGTAAATATCTTTTTCCACATGAAGGGATCTAATTAGGGTTGTAAGATTGAGGTGATATGAAACTATTGATGTGTGCCTTTTCATGGTACGTGGCCATCAACTTCACTCTTGTTTTGCCCCAATGTATGGAGATACACGATGCCTATTTAAATGTTTAAATCCCAATTTCAAACCTTTTACTTATCTCTTTTATGCAATAATGGCCTCTCTCAGCATCTTTATTATTCTTAAGATTTTGGGTAGCACTCCAATAGACTTTTTGCCCAAATTCGAAACGGTTTTTGGCCTAAATTTATTTTTCTGAGGTACAAAGTTTGTTCGCTTTGTTTCTTTCACACTGATTCGATTATTCTTGCTTTACATTCAATCATTACATCAAAATTGAAAATTATCATGGCAATGTAGCCACGGTTCACAACTATGACTTGCTAAAATTAATTGTGGCAGGAACCGTGACCCCTTTTAGGGATGATATATACAAAACACTAGTCATGATTATGGACCGTGTTCACGGTCATATCCCATGACTAAACTGTTATCGTTTACGTAGGAAATATTACACAAAGTTGGTCCAAAACTGTGACCATCTGCTGTTTACCATGATATTTGGTGTAATATGCTCACAGTCTAGAACCATGAACACTCACTATGAAAATCATGGGACTTAAAATGATCACAATAGTTGGGTCATGATTCTGAACCATGACTACTTTCCTTTACTATACTAAGGGTCATGGTCATGGACCATGACTATTGTCATTGATCGTGATCGTTGTCATTGACCACATCACACATCTCTCTATTTCTATCTATTTCCTTCACTTTATCTCTCTATGTTAGTGTATGTATATGTATATGATAAAGCAACCTTACACATATATATACATATATTTGGGATTAACTTTTATGTGGGTTTTGGGAATTTAGTCTTTTTCGAGGGTTTTGAAGCGTTTGTGAGATGTTTGTGGTATTTGGATTGGTAATTTTCTTAAATGAATTCTAGTTCTAGTAGTGGATTTGAAGAGAAATTGGGGTTCAAAAATCAAATAAGTTAATATTGGGGGAGAAAATCTTTATATCAAAAAATTTGTTGGGGGGGGGGGGGGGGGGACAAAAACCCTAATTTCACATCTTTAGCAAACATTAATTTTACAAATTTAACCAACCTAAGTATTTTTATATATAGTGAGACCCAAAGCTTAGTTTCACATTTTTAGAAAACATTATTTTATTCAAATCAAAATAGTATTTATTTAGTGAGACATTAACCTTTATTAATTAAGATATGTGTATTCTTAGTTAAAACCTTAACCCTTACTCATTAAGATATGTGTATGTGTGTGTTTTCAATTGTTTTAGGGTTTAGTATTTTAACTAACACTAAAATACCCACATTAATGAACATTAGTTTACTTGCCACCACATAATCCATTTACATGTTTACTTTTCCACCACATGACCCACTAACATGTTTACCTAATAAGACATGACCCATTTACATGTTTACTTCACATGACGCGAACATTTTCTAATATGACACGACCCATGCAAGACTGGTTCGCAGATTTGTATATATATATATACACACACACAAATGTACATATATGTAATTAGGGTATGTACATTTGTATATAATTAATTAGGGTTATTTATTTATTTGCTAACATTTTATCTTATATAAAGAACGTAAGAAATACTAGGTTTATTGAGCGGTGCACGATCAGTTCTACGACTCCAAAATAAAATGGTGCATAATTGCCCTTTGCAAAGAGGTGAGGCTAAAATAATCGTGGATGAAATCTACTTGGGGCGCGGATAGAAAAGTGTGTATATTGACCACATGGGTGACATGGCTCCAATGTCCAAGTAAATGAACTCATTTATGGCCTTGCCAATTTATTTTCTTGAGATGTTAGTGTAATGAATAATATTTTATTTTATTTTCATGGACAAGTTGACCACTTTTGTGAACCATGACATGATCCCATGTCCATAAACCCCTTATATGAATGGAAATTCTATGTCTTTGGAAGACGCTGAGTTGCATTTGCTAAGATGGGGTATGTCGCCAAACTATAAGATATGAATATTCCATGGGAAAAAATGTACCTTATATTCCGGAGGAATTGTTGAAATCCGACTCGATGAAAGTGGTGAATAATTCACTAGCACATCCTACTTTTAACAACATAAGTGATGATGTATATGGAGTCCACCACCATCAAAACCACTAGCCTATGGATTTTAATAACATCCATTATGATCAAATTAATGAATAAGTTGATGATGAATTACATGAAAATGGTGTACATACGGTTGAAATCTGATATGGCTAGACCTTTGTATAGAAATTACGATGAAGATCAATCGGCATTGTATGACATGATCGGTTTGCATAATTTGAAGAGTCAGTACGTTTTGTTGAGCAATAACATAATCGAAATTCTTGACTAGGATAAAGACATTATCCCGAATGAGGACATGTTACAAGATAATTATCCAACCATGAATATGAGCTTGAAGAGCTTGGGTTTGAAGTACAAATCTATTAATACATGAAATTATGATTGCATATTGTATCGAAATGAACTTGAACTAAATGATAAGTATCCTATATGTAATGAGCCAAGATTTACTATTTATAAGAGTGGAAATGACAAACCCACTAAATTTCTCAAGTGCTCACAAGTTCCACATAAGATATCGAAGTATTTTCCCCTTGTGCATTGGTTGAAAAGATTTTTTAATGTACCGTGGATAGCACATGATGTGACATGGTACCCTCGAGCTGAGGTGGGTGGAAATAGTGAGACTTTCACTATTTCATGAACGTAGGGCGTAACCTATTCATCTTGTTGATTACCAAATAGAGGAGAAAGTGAAGGATGTAAGTTCGGGGATTAAGTTTGTAGGAACACCGCGGTTTGTAGGTCAAAAGTGAAAACCTAGGGAGTATCCTAAAGATCCTAGTAAATTGAAGGCATCATCTACATAGTCAATGATATTTGACTTATCGTATTAGAAATACTACCATGTAAGGCAGGTAATTGATGTGATGCACACGGAGAAGTTTTTTGCAAAACATATCTTAGAAACATGTCTGGTTGGATCTCATTTGAAATAGAGAGAGAAGACGCCCCGCGATCTAAAGGGGATGAAAATCTTAATAAAATATAGTTAAAAACTAATCCTATAATAGGAAGAAATTCGAATCCCGCGGGTGCTTTCACTTTGCGTATTAGTGAAAAAAATATCCTCCTAGACACGTTAAACTTCAAGACTCCGACCAATTATGCCGGTAATTTCTCAAGGTTGTAAATTATACACGAAATGATTTGAAATAGTGAAAGTCTCACGATTGGCTTGTTATTATATAATTAATCCCTTTGTTGTTTAGGCATTACTTTTATGACCACAAAGATATATGCAGAGAAATTATGAAAATTACTTTATGTTTTACCTTACTGTATGCAAAAGTTATAAACATAAAGAACATTGCGACAGCGAAAGAAACTGTAGTCGAGGTGATTTGTGGCTTGGAAAAATATGTCCCTCCGTAATTCTTTGACATCGACGCTAACCTTCTTGTGTATTTATGCAATGAGGCATTGTTGTATGGACCAGTCAGGTATCACTGGATGCATGCTTTGAATCGCTTTATGAAAACCTTCAAATATTACAGTAAGAATACATGGTGTATTGGAGTGTCCGATTGCGAAAGATATATAACAAAATAATCGTCGTTATACGTTTATAGGAACGTATGCGAGAACAATAGCTTAGGATGTTCAATCCTTTTGGAGCACGAGTGGTCGAGGAGTTTGATGAGTTTGAATTTGAATTGATTTTCGAGAATCTTAAAGAGACGAGGCTCATAAATCTTCAATTCGAGCAAGAAACTCGTTATGTCTTTGAAATGTAAGATGAAATTGAAGATTGTAAAGAGTAAGTACCTACACATATACCGTCTTTTTATTTAAGTCAGTGTATTTTCAATATTACCATTTAATTTTTACAATTTCATGAACATGTATCGGAAGTATAAGAATGAACTTGCCTAAAATCATAAGCAAAATGGTTCAATGGATGATTTTAGAGCATGCATATCAATGGAGGTAATTATCGCATCATTTGTTGAGGTTACTTATGCATGTGTTGTCAAAAATACCCTAATACAATGCCATTAATAAAATGAAGATTTTAAAAAGAGGTGATGTCTCTTCAAGTCTTGCATGCCTAGACAAAAGTCTTAGTTTTCAAGAAATAAGTTTAAATAATTACGCGCCAACAATCATAATTGCGTCCCATACTCATGAGAGGAAAAACTATTGACGCACAATCATAAACTTTTAATTTTTTCCTTGACTTATTGTGTGTCTAGAAAAATCGATAAAAATACAAAAGATGTGGTGTTGACCTATTATTAACTTGTCCAACAAATTCCATAACTAGATTGCATATATTTCAAAGAAATTGTCTTCTAGTATGAGTGGGTGTGGAGGACACTTCTAATTATTGTAAAGTTGTTCCTTCCATATAACTTGTCATGGTAGATTTATCTAAGATGAAGAGTAAAGATCGCATGGTCGATGAACCTTTTGTTTTTTCATTTCAAAACTTGAAGAAGGTATTCTACCCAAAGTTCATAAACAACGATAATTAGTTTGTTATTTTGCATGTGCCAAAGGGATTGACTACTCAAGAAAAAAATAATAAAGCCCCACCGAGTTTCAGTCTTCTCTTGATGATGATCCTAATTCGAAGTATTTTTCACTTAATTTAGATGACGATTGATTGTTGATACATTATTTTATTGCTACTTATTATTGTAAATTTGGACGACGATCGAGTGTCTATATATTAGTTTATGTTTATGTATGATTTTATTCTCAAATTTTGCAATGTTGATATTTTCTTGCTTAAGTTGATAGCTACTTTAATGGTACACATATCTAAATTGGGGAATGTGATTTTTTTTAAGACAATAAGTATTGATTAAACTCAAAGAATTCACCAGAATAGAAATTATTAAAGCTATTGGTGAATATTGAGTAATGTTAAAATTTTCTTTAATAAGAAGAAAGAAGAAAATCTAAGTATACATATAAGGGTGTAAACGGATATTCAAAAATTTGAATTCGTCCATTACTCGAGTTCGAATTTTGTAGATAT
Source organism: Sambucus nigra (assembly GCA_949130495.1). Classification (NCBI taxonomy): domain Eukaryota; kingdom Viridiplantae; phylum Streptophyta; class Magnoliopsida; order Dipsacales; family Adoxaceae; genus Sambucus; species Sambucus nigra. The sequence continues at coordinate 326,998,980 of OX422217.1, read as the reverse complement.
TTATCCGAAAAAATGGATATAGATACAGATATGGATAGTGTGTTAAAATATTCGAAAAATATGTATACGGATAGTATGTGTATCCGATACATATAATCCGTATCCGAGGCAGAGTATCCATATTTACAGATATCCATTTTTTCGAATATCCGTATCCGTATTGTATTTAATAATAATTTATCATTAATATTTGTTATATAAAATTATTATATATAATATTTATTATATGTAATGTAAAATATAAATATATAATACAAAAATCTTGATCATCATTTTTCACCTATTTAAAAAAATAAAGAAATAATACTTTTTAAAAAATCAAAAGATAATGAATGGCTTGAAAAGAAAAAAAGAAAACAATAGGATATAACAAAAAGTGGAGAAAACAAAATCGAGCATAACATTTGAATTAAAACCTTTCTCTTTCATTTTACCCGTTTTTCCTATTCTCCCTCATTTTCAGTGCACACCATCTTCTCCAAAACCTTTCCTCTACTAGTAGCTTAGTAAGCTCCTCCCCTCCCTCCAACGCACACACCTAAAACAACACAGACACACACAAATGTGCACACAACAACACACACACATGCATACAAAAATACACACAGACGTACACAACACACACACAAAGACATAATAACACATAATAACACACACGCACATAGACGCACATAACAACTGTTAGGAAAAAAATATTGATTCTAATTTCTAAGTTGTTGATTATGAAATGGTAGATCAATTTATTGATTCTAAATAGTTAGGGTTTCATATTTTTTTAACACTAGTATTAATATTACATGTTAAAAGATGCAAGTCAATTACAATGGATAAGTAATGTAAACGGATACGCATATTATCCGAATCCGGGGAATTTAGGAGAATACGAATATGGATAGTTATTTTTACTATCCGGGCAAATACGAATATGAATACGGATAGTGCATCTAGATAACGAATACAGATATGGATAGCATGGTATCCGCTTCGTATTTGTCCGTTTACCACCATTATATACATATAAAGATCGCTTATAGAGAATATACATGAAACTAAAAGTAGATTTGTGTGAGTACTCTTGAATTTAAATGGTCATAGTTGTGGTCATGGTTCTGAGCCATAACCATTTTGATCGTGGTGGATGGTTAAGGTTACAGACCATGATTAGCAATAAAATTTCACTAATAACGGTCATGATCCAGGACCGTGAATAAAAAAAATATCACGGCTTACTTTCATGTCTTGGGTCACGGTATAGAGTCGTGACCAATACCCTAATACACACTCGATGTTCTTAGATATCTTGTGAATAACCAAAAAAATAACCTTCTTCATGTCTTAAATTAAACTTAGTCAAGTTCTCTCTATAGCTAAGAATATAACACTTACCCCCAAACACTTTGAAATACTTCATTGTTAATTTATTCCATTTCCACAATTCACATGGAGTCTTTTTGGTGAAGGGTCTAAGAAAAACCATATTGAAAGTATGATAAGCGGTTTTCATTTCTTTGTCGCAAAATCTCTTAGGTAAATTCTTACCTCCAATGATACATCTCGTCATTTCTTACAAAGTGCGATTATATCTCTCAACAACTCCATTTTGTTGCAGAGTTGCAATAGTAAAAAAATTGTGTTTGATTCCAATATCATCATAATATCTCTCAAATTTTGTATCAATTAATTCGGATCCATTATCACTTCTTAATCTCACAATTGGAAGTGATTGCTCATTTTAAATTTTCTTGCATGCCGACACAATGATCTGAAATGAATCAGTATTTTCTCTCATGGAACCAAAAAATGAGAATATAAAGTTGCCATCCACTATAACAAATCAATATCTCTTTCTCCCAATTATTTTGTTCTTTGAGGGACCCATAAAATCAAAATGAACTAACTAGAAGAGCCTTTAAATAGTATCTCTTTCAATGTTTTGTGGGGACTTTTGATTTATTTCCTCTTCTGACAAGTAACACACACCTTTCTTATCGATTTTCCTAGTTTGGAAAGACCTTTCACCCTCTCTTTCCTAGAAAGACTATCAAAATATATATAGTTAATATGCCCTAGTCTTTGGTGCCACAAATATTTTGACTCTACTTTTGCATTTTGCCACACCATCTCAAACTCACCCACTATGATATTGCGATTCTCACTCGACCTAATACCTCTCATCATTCCACCATCTTCATATTTCTTCATAAGACATTCACCTCTTGAAAAAAATACAAGGTACCCATCAACATAAAGTCAACTAATTCTAACCAGATTAGCGACAAGTCATTCAACACAATGCACATTGTGAATAGTAGTACTCTTTGAAACCTTCACGTTACTATTACCACTTACACTAGAATTTTCCCCATTTCCAAAAGTGATAAGACCTCCCTTCTAGTCCTCTAGTTTAGTGAAAAATAATGTTTCTCCCATCATGTGACGTGAACATTCACTATCAAAGCACTAATTGACCGAGTTAGAGGCTTTAAAAGACGTGATGATAACACAACACTTATGACTCTCCTTCTGAATCCACACCAATTTTACTTTAACACCTTTTTTCATTCCATTTACTTCCTTTTTGAGTTCCTAAAGTTCGTTCTCAAGGTTTACATTTTCTCCTTGAAACTCAATTTGTCTTGATACATTTGAATATGAAAAATTTTCATCTCTTTAACTTTGTAGAAAAAATGCCTTAAATGTCCTCTTAAATAATAAGAACATTTGTATGTTTAGAATGGTTTTTGATCAAAATTCATATTTATTTTGAAAAAAATTGGTCCTCTATGATTTTGAAAATAATTATCTCTCACAACATGATTTATATGATGCCTTTGAGGAGGAATCAGTTTATTGAAAATCCTCTTGTGATTTTATTACATTTGAGGTCTTTTAGTTTCTTAGCTTGAGAATCCTTTTCCTATTTTTGTCATGTATCTTTGAATTTTTGTTTGGCAAGTTATTCTTCTCTAGTTGTCTTCCTTTATTGTTGTTTGAACTAATAATTTTCTCATTAACTTGAATAGAGCTAGCTTTATCATTCAGAATTTCTATAATATGAATAAAGATAGTTGAAATGTTAAAAGAAGAATTAAAATAATGAAAATCCAATTCTCTCTTTCCATTTTGAATCGTGGATTTCCCGAAAAGCATTTTGTTCATTTTATCAGATCTATCCTCTAATGCAAGTTTCACTTTCATAGCATTTTCTTAATTACCTTTTAAAGAAATGTTTTCATTTGAAATTCCTTTTCTTCATTGTCAAACAACTCACACCTCTTCTCAAAATGTTTTTTAGTTTCGACAGGATTAGTCTTCGCAATTCCAATTGAGGAGCTAAGTTCGCTAAATCATTTTAACTCAATATTAAGTTGGAAAATCATTTCATCTTTCTCTTTTGTCAAGGAACTCTCTTTCTCAATCGCTTTAATTTTCTTTCTTATTTTGATGTTTAATTTTTACAACGTAAGAAACTTGTGAAATAATTTGTTATATGCATTATTTATCTCACTCATCTACTTGTCATCACTAGATTGATTATTATTCATTCAATTTCATTGATAGATTCATCAGAAGTATCTGAAGTGTTATTAGACATATAATAATGAGATAAAGAACTCATATTCTCTAAACTTACCCCTATAGCACAGAAATCAACAATATTCATGGCAAACAAGCAAACTAAGCAAGTACACAAACTCGCAACAAGGATCTACTTGGGATATTAAGCCCAAATATGAGAAATAAATCTTTGATTCCAATTGAAACAGTAAGTACACAACCTAATTGTAAATCTAGAGGGGTGAATAGGTTTCTAGTCAAATTAAAATAAATTTTGATCATGTCAACAGATAGTAACCTACATCCAAGCAATTATCTAAGTAAAGTTAGATCTGGATCAATTAAGTGATTAGCATGGTAGAGTAACGAAATGAAACCAATCAAGAATGCGCAAAACAAATTTGTGAGGAAAAAATCTCTGAGGGGTTAAAAAAACAGTGCATCCTAGTCTCTCATTCATTTTAAAAGAAATTTTACACAATAAAAGAAGATACATCTCTTTTATTATCCTAACAAGAAGTTATTTATGGATGCTGAAACTTTACCCCGTTTGAAAGAGTGATACACTCAAAGATCCATCAAGGGAATATGGAAGTCACATTCTCTGATAATACCATATTTTTCTCTGTGAGTATTCTAAGGTTTTTTTATCCTTTTGCTCTCCTTTACATGGGGGTGAAGTCCTAGGTCCTACCAGAGATCTCTGCCAGGTGCTTTTCAGTCCTTGGTGACCATAGTTGCCCTTATAAAGGATTCTGGAAAGGATTAAAGACCACAACAACACTCTCACAGATACCAAGTGCTCCCTTTTGCCTTCAAACCTTTAAGATGAATTTTACAGACCTTAGAATGAAAAATAACAAGCCTCAGGCGAGTTTGGCAGACCTTCACCTAACAAAGGACGACCTTTGCCTGATTCTTATCTTCTTCTTTAAGGATAAACTAATCTATTTGTCAAGGAACAAGCTTAGATCATTTCAAAATGTCCATTACCACCTCAGGACACCTCAAGTAAAGCGCTCACAGCTTCTGGGGTGGGTATGTAGAAGGCACAAACACTATTCCACCTATTGCCACCATTTACTCCACAAGAATCGAATGATTTAATCCGTATTTAATGCTAATATAAAGTACCTTACACCACATGCAATTTTTTCACTAACACTACCCTATATTACTGCAGCCTTCAGAACTTAAATCCACTCCATCCACTCCATTACAGTCAACTCGTAACCATTCTGAAGGGCTACCTATATTAAAGAGTTGTTGAAGGTTAAAGTCATCCAAAATTCATTCTCAAACTATTGGAGAAACTAAATAACCTTTTAATCCTAGTTGTTTATTAATTTTAGAATTGGATAACCAAATGTTAGCTATATGCTCAAGAAGGATTGGACCACTTCTATCCTATAATAATTACATCATATGTTGAGTCTTAAACTAAGCTAAGAAATCCCTTGAAGAGTCCTTGAGTTACTTCCAAATGGTCCTTTTTCTAGTGAAAAATATCTCAAAAAGTTAGATTCTCTTGGCCAAATCCCAATAACTCTCTACTTGTAATACTCTTATTTACAACTCAATATATAAAGCAACATTATTCATAGTATACGTAGGACCCTCAGTTGAGGTTTCAAGCCGTTTTATATCATTATTGTTCATTTTAACACACCTCCTCACTACCTGGTCTAAGGTCCTGTGAGAAGAACCAATTGGTGTTGAGGTCTTCAAAGAGATTTCTAACACCATAACTTTGGCATCCTATGGGTAACGATTGTTCCTTAAATTAAAAAAATATTAAACAAATTTGATCTCCAACAACATAACCACAAATGACAAATTGGCTTGCTCCTTGGAAGACATAGAGACTCGCCAAAAGGATCTTGAGGATCAACTGGATGACGTTCTTCAAAGGAACCCTTTACCCTAAGTGGTAGAGGAACCTTTTGATCCAGAATACAACAAGATGAGGGAAAACCATATCCCTCAATCAAAAAGAGAAAACAAACCTAAATGTGTGACCCAAATTCCTTAGAAACATGTGTCTCACATCCCCATCAAAGACTGTTTGTCACTCCCAGACGACTAGGCTCACAAAAGTTCCAGGGTGGCACGACCTTTGGATAATGAAATAAAAAAATATGCAAGATAGGTCAGGGAAATTCCTCAACCAATATAAGACTCAAACTTCCAACACTATATAGTTATCTATATATAATACTCTGTACTACTTCTCTAATGAGGTTTAACATTACACTATTCCTCCTAGGTGGAAGATGATTAACATTGAGCCCTTTGATGGGTCCAAAAATCCCATTGACCATTTGGAAACCTACAGGTCTCTCATGATCCTCTACAATACCCCAGATGAGATTATGTGTCGAGATTTTATCACCACTCTAAGTAGGATAACTAGGCGCTAGTTTGTTAAGCTCAAACTAGGTACCATTAAGAGCTTCACCGAGTTGTTAAGGTCTTTTGTCAACTATTTCATCGGACCTCAGAAAATAAGGAAGCCAGTCACTTCTTTACTCCACTTCAGATATAAGTTAGGGTAACTCTCGAGGAATATGCAAAAAGATTCAACTTAGAATCTTTGTAGGTGGATCACCTGAATAATACCATTTGTGTGGCCACCTTCATCTTAGGCCTCAATTATGAAGATTTGATGAGGTATTTTAATAACAAACCCCCCGGTCCATGAGTGAGGTATCCTAATAAGAAATTATCTATGGATGTTGAAATTTTAACCCATTTGAAGGAGTGATCCACTAAAATCTCTATAAAAATATATGGAAGTTACATTCTCTGATGATACCACATTTAACTCTTTGAGTAATCCAGAGGTTTTTACTCGCCCTTACATGGTCATGAGGTCCTAGGACCTACCAGAGACATCTGATAAGTGGTTTCCGATCCCTAGTGACCATGATTTCCATAATAAAGGATGCTTGAAAGTGTTAAATACCACAACATCACTCTCAAATATGCCAAGTACTTACACGTTCATTCAAACACTAAAAATCAATTTTAGAGACCACAAAATGAACAACACTAGGACCCAGAAAATTCTGACTGACTTTTGCCCAACAATGGATGACCTCTGCCCGGTTCATATTTTCTTCTTTATGGATAACCCCCCCCCCCCCCCCCCCCCCTTGTCAATGAAATAAGCCCAGACTATATGAAAATGAGCATAACCATCCCAGGTAAAACTCTCACATCTTCTTGGGTGGGTAGGTAGAAGGTACAAACACTGTTACACTAATTGCCATCATTTTCTACCACTAATAATTAATGATATAATATATATTTAATGTTAATATAAAGTACCTTACACCACCTACAAGCCTTTCACCAACAGTTCCCCATATTACTCTAGCTGTCAGACCTTAGAGCCACTCCACCCATGTCATTGCAATCCACTCATGCCAATTCTGATGGGCTACCTATATATTGGAGAGTTGTAAAAGGTTGAAGACATCTAAAATTCATTGTGAAACTACTAGACAAACTAGAAAACTTTGAATCCTAGTTGCTTAATAATTTTATCATTGGCTAACCTAATGTTGGCTATAAGCTCAAGAAGGATTAGAGCACTTCCATCCTCTAATACTTATATCTTAAGTTGAGTCCTAAACTAAGCTAAGAAACCCCTTGAGGAGTCCTTCAGTTACTCCCAAGTGGTCCTTTTGCTAGTGACAAAGGCCTTAGAAACCTTAGATTATCGTGTTCAAAGATCAAGAATTTTCTAGTTTGTAATACTCTTATTTATAATTCGACATATATATAAAACACTATTCATAGTGGATGTAGGACCTTAGTGGAGGTTCCGAACCATTTTATATCATTGTCTTTAACTTTAACCCACCTCCTCACTACCTAGTCTAAGGTCCTGTGAGGAGCAATAATAGGAGCTGAGGTATATAATGAAATTTCTAGCACCATTAGTTTGGCATCCAGTGTGGGAAGGAATTTTCCTTGAATAAAAAATATGAAAAAATATCATCTCCACTAAGATGACCACAAATGCTAATTTGGCTTACTCCTTGAACAATATAAAGGCTCGCCAGAAGGATCTCCAGGATCAGAAATATGTTCTTCAAAGTCCTACTCTACCCCAAGTGGAAGAAGAACCTTTTAAGACAGAAAACAGTGAGATGGGGGGGAAACCATGCCCCTTGATCAGAAAGATAAAACAAATATGAAGGCATGGCCTAAATTCCTTAGAGGTCAGTGACTCATGTCCCCATCAAGGACCGCTTATCACTCCTCAACGATCAGTCTCATGGAGGTTCTAGGGTGCCAAGACCTTGGGATAATGAAATAAAAAAATATGCAAGACAAGTTGGGGAACTTCCTCAACGAATATAAGACTCAAATTTCCAACACCATATAGTTTGCTATATAGAAGACGATGTACCATTTCTCTAATGATGGTTAACATCATGCATCCCCTCCTCCCCTTTTCTTTGAAAGAAGATATTAAACCCCTTAATTTATTAGATATAGGAGAAAAATCCACTATATGGTGGCCTTACAAACAATCAATCAAGAGAACTGTCTAATACTAGGAATGCCTAACTTGTCTAAATTAAAGAAACCTTTACACAAATGAGGTAACTCAATGAAAGAACGAAAAATATAAGATTGCTTGCTAGAAGAATCTAAAGAGGCCAAAGAATCAACTACATTGTTTCTTTGTCTCCACACGTGAAAATTCTGACTTTTACCTTTATCCATCATCTCTACAATTTTCTTTAAATGAATTTTCACCTTCCAAAGACGTTTACATTGCCTTCTGATCACGAGGAAGGATGCCTTAGAGTCAATTTCAATTATAAGATTATTGAAACCTTTATCTATACATAACTAAATACCAGTTTTTATAGCTAAAATTTTAGCCATCAAACTAGAATTATGATAAATAAATATAGAAAAGGCTAATTTAAAATCACCTTGACCATTTCAAGGATACCTCCTATAACACTTAACCCTAGATTACCTTTACTAGATCCATCAACATTCAACTTCAGATGATCTACTTGAGGCTTGTCCCATTTTATGATGATGAATTTAGGAATTTTGGGTTGAATTTTACAATGAAAATAGAGAATGATATCTGATGATGACTTGTTAGCAGGACTATTGAAATTTTTTGAGGTACTGATATCAGAAACAATATCTTGTATATTCTTTATAATAACTTCCACTTCCATAGCAACATCTTAAAAAAGACTTTGGCACCTAGCTTTCCAAATTTTCCATATGATAACCATAGGCAGCAGCTGATAAAAAAATTTGATAGCATCACCTTTTGAAGGGTATAACCACAAAGACATGAGCATGGACTTATAGTGGTGAAAGAAGGGGTAACTTCCACCATGTTTAAAAAACGATACCACACTTTTGAATCAATATCAATTGTAAGAAGGAGATGATTTACAGGTTCCTCTTAATTACTGCAACATTGGCATTTAAAGTATAATCTAATGTCAATTCTCTAAATATTATCATTAGTGAGGATGGATTTGTAGAGGCATTTACAAAACAAAAATAAAAATTTTATTTAGAATATCTTTGGACCATAAGATTTTCCAAGATCTTTTTTCCACACCTGACCCTTTAATTAATTGATAGGAAGATTTCAAAGTGAAAATACCGTCTACAAAAGGAGCCCAAACATCTTCATTATCCATTGTAACAGTATGAAACTCCATATCTGATTGAACTTTCTTGATTCTTATCATAACATGAGAACCTTGAGAAGACTTATAATGCTGATACTTTTATTTCAAAAACTTTGCCCAAATTCCCTTGGAGTTGTTAAGTCTCCAAGATAATTTGTATGAAAATTCTTTAGAAAAGTCTTTAGATACATCCTTTAGATCTGTGACTTATAGATCTCCTTTAGCATAAGGCAAACAAACTTTTTCCCAGCTAACCCATGCCTTCCTTTTACCTCTAATATCATCTGAGCCCTAAAAGAAATTGTTAAAAATAGAGTGGATTCTATTGATTATAGCTTCTGGAGGATTGAGGGCTGCCAATGTGTAAATATGAATGGAAGAGAGAACATGCTTTATGAAGATGACTAACATTAAGCCCTTTGATGAGTCCAAAAATCCCATTAACCATTTGGAGACCTATATGTCTCTCATGATCCTCTAGGATACCCCAAATGAGATTATGTGTTGAGATTTTAATGCACTCTAAGCAGGGCAAGTAGGAACTAGTTTATTAACCTCACAATAGGGACCACTTAGAGATTCTCTAAGCTGGAAAAATATTTTTTTAACTATATCATCGAATCTCATAAGATTAGTAAGTCACTTCATTACTCCACTTCAGTTATAAGTTAGGATAAACTCACGGGGACTATGCAAAAAGGTTCAACCAAGAAGCCTTATAGGTCGATTACCTGAATAAAACCATATGTGTTGCCGCCTTCATCTTAGACGCCACTTTCAAAGATTTGATGAGGTATTTCAATAAGAAACCCCACGATCCATGACCGAGATACTAGTGAGGTCTTAGAAAATACCTATCTCTTATTATCCTAATAAAAAGTCATCTATGGATGCTGAAATTTTACCCCGTTTGAAAGAGTGATACGCTCAAAGCTCCATCAAACGAATATGGAAATAACATTCTATGATAATACTATATTTAACTCTTTGAGTGTTCCAATGTTTTTAAGCCTTTTTATCCATATTATATGGGGATGAGGTCCCACGGCATATCAGAGACATCCGCGAGGTGGTTTCCAGTACTTAGTGATCATAGTTACCCTAATAATGGATCCTTAAAATGGTTAAAGACCACAACATCACTCTCAAAGATACCAAGTACTCATTTTTGCATTCAAACCTTGAAGATCAATTTTAGATACCTCAGAATGAACAACACTAGGCCTTAGATGAGTCCGACAGACCTTCGCCAAAGAAAGGCCGACCTCTGCCCGATTTCTATCATCTTCTTTAAGGATAAATTACCCCTTGTCAAGGGAATAAGATCACACTATATGAAAATGACCATAACCACCTCAGGTAAAGCTCTCACAACTTCTCAAGTGGTTAGGTAGAAGGTATAAACACTGTTCCACCTATCACCACCATTTCATCCCACTTTCATTATATGCTCTAATTTGCATTTAATGCTGATATGAAGTACATTACACTACCTACAAGACTTTCACCAACACTCCCCTATATTATCATAGCTGTCAGACCTTAGATCCATTCCACCCATGTCATTACAATCTACCCATGCCCATTTTAACGAGATACCTATATATTGGATAGTTGTGGAAGGTTGAAGACATCCAAGATTCATTGTGTAACTACTAGAGAAACTAAAGAACCATTGTATCCTAGTTGTTTATTAATTTTATCATTAGCTAACCCAATGCTATCTATAAGCTTAAGAATGATTGGACCACTTCCACACTACAGTAGTTATATCTTATGTTGAGTACTAAACTAAGCTAAGAAACCCCTTTAGGAGTCCTTGAGTTACCCCAAGTTGTCCCTTTGCTAGTGACAAAGACCTCGAAAATCTTAGACTCTCTTGGCCAAAGCCAAATAAGTCTCTATCTTGTAATACTCTTATTTACAACTTAATATATAAATCAACACTATTTATAGTGGACGTAGGACCCTCGGTTGAGGTTCTAAACCATTTTATATCACCGTCTTTCACTTTAACAAACCTCAATCCTACCTTGTCTAAGGTTCTTTGAGGAAGACCAATAGGAGCTGAGGTCTACAAAGAGATTTCTATCACCATCAGCTTGGCATCATATGTGGTAATGATTATTCCTTGAATAAAAAATACGAAACAAGTTTCTTATCCACCAAGAGGACCACAAATGCCAAATTGACTGGTTCCTTGAAAGATGTAGAGGCTTGCCAGAAGGATCTCTAGGATCAGCTGAATGACGTTATTTAAAGGCTTCCTCTACCCTAAATGGGAGAGTATGGCTTTGATCTAGAGCACAGTGAGATGGGGGAACCATGCCACTCGATCAGAAAGATAAAACAAACCTGAAGGCGTAACCCAAATTACTTAGAGGTTAGTGACTCACTTCCCCATTAAAGACCTCTTGTCACTCCCTGACGATTAGTCTCATGGATGTTCCAGGGGGCAAGACCTTGGGCTAGTAAAATAAAAAATATACAATACAATTTAGAGAAGTTACTCAAATAATATAAGATTAAAACTTTCGACGCCATATAGTTAGCTATCCACAAGAGTCTGTACCATTCTCAAATGAGGTTCAACATTTAGCTCTTCCCTTTAGGTGGTAGATGACTAACATTAAGCCCCTTGATGGGTCCAAAGATCCCATTGACCATTTGGATACCTACAGGTCTCCCATGCTCCTTTAGGATACCACATATGAGATTATGTGTCGAGATTTTCTGTGACAACCCGTATATAATTATGATAAATTGTATTTAAATTATACTTATATTATGTGATATGAATAATAAGTTATTAGTATATCTAATGTTAAGTGATTATGGTTAGTATAATTCTACTTTCATAAATCATGAAATGTCGAATTATTTACGAACACAAGATTTGGTTATTTTGGATAGAAATGTTCCTGTTTAAGACTAGTTTTGACCCTTGTAACATTACAATTGACTTGAGGTGAAAACTACATAGTTGTAGATATGTGAGTTAGGGTTGTAAAACAACAAACGGTGCATCAAACGGATGTTCGAGTAAGAAGTTAGGTCGAAATTACGAGAAGGGGCGAATCTGTCAATTCCCTTAAGTGGTAAATTGTCTTTTATTAAACCAAATGTTTTAATTTGATTGGATGGATTGGGAGGCAGCCTTGGAAGACTTAAAACTCTCCCTTAACCTTATTTCTTCAGCAAATAAGTCTCTAGGTTCAGTTTGAGGTGTTATTAGCTTGAGGAAAGAGACGTAGAAGTTTAGGAAGGAAAAGTGAGGAGAAAAGGTGTAGAAAAATCCGTAGAAATTACGTAAAAAGCCCTGAAGGTAATCCTAATTACAATTCTAGTTATTTATCTTATATTACTGATTTATATGATATAAATCATCATAGGTTTACGAAAGTTTCAGCCCTTTATATGTATGTATGGTTATATGCAAGTTTATGTTAAGTTGAATGTAGAAACCCTTAATATTGCTTTGTATTGAAACCCCTTGTATTCAAACTTGCATATCTATTTGTGTACTTACTGGAATTGAGAAGTTCAAATTGGATATGAAAGTAGACTCATATATTCATATCATACCCGAAAATGAGAATTTATCTCCTTGTGGTTAGGCCGTAATGATGATTTCAAGTTGGTACATGGTTGCTGTTTGTATACTTGATTTCGGTATGCCCTGAGTTTAGTCAAGCTTTTTAGATAGAAAATGAAGTCAAAAAATTATGAAACTTTAATTCTGAACTATTAAGTATGTTTACTGAAAATGGGTTGAAAATAATGGAAAGTTATGCTGTAGAAAAATTATGAAAATTCTTGGAAGTTGAAGGAACAATAGAGGAGCTTGTTCGGCAGATTTCTTGTGTTGTAGAGAAATGGTCATAACTTGCCCTAGGAAGCTTGAAAAATTACACCGTCACTTTTATTGGAAATTATATTCATATATTTTTTCATATTGATAAGTTTGGACCCCTGTATTTATAAAATTTAGGAATATAGGATGATTAAGTATGTAAGACAATAATTTCAGGCCATACTGGATACCCCTTGAATGAATGTTTATATTTCTTCCTTACAAAGGGTACTTTGAGTACATGTTTCATGTGTATATACATTGACAAGTATAATTTCATGTTTACTTGACTTTTGTTATAAATTACTTATAAGGTATTTCCTACGGTTGAATGTCTGTAACGTTATCAACATGTATATCATTGCTTTGCCTTAACCTATGTTTTATGGAATGTGACTTAATTGAAATTATATTGTTGATTTATAGTCATGGAAAGTTACATAATTATGTTTGGATAATATTTATGATTGAGATTCAGTACTGATTTAGTTGGATTGACAGGTGTAAGGTCTAATCAACCTAGTTCAGCTCCACCAGAAGAAAACGTGAATACATAGTTGTCAACCAAGGTGAGTGTACTCACTGGAAAGAGATATTTGTATCGTGTTATTGATATGATCATAATCTAATGAATATGAAATTGTTAATTTCGGTTTACCAAAATGAGGGGTTACTCCTCGACCAGGAATGGGGGAGATTTGTCTATTAATGACAAGGGGTTACTCCTCGACCAGGAATGGGGGAGAATTTTCTATTTAGACACGATATGTGAATCATGATTTGAAAAAGTTGGTCATTCATTATGAATGAGTCGGATAAGTTAATACATAAGTATATGGACATGATTTATTGCATTTAAATTCATGCAGTAGTTTAGTAGTGATGCATTCACTGGGCTATTTTTGCTCATGGTTCCTATGTTCACATTTTCCAGGTAACGCGATGTCACTGCCAAATCTAGGAAGTCGGGTTGGGTTACACAGGAATAGGAGAAACAAACATTTTGTTTAAATGTAAATGATGTAATTAAGTTAAATTTTCCTTCAAGAAATTTTGTATAAGTATGACTACTCTGATGTTGTAAAAAGGTTTTCAGTTATATGGATTTACAATGATGACTCTGAAATTAAAACTCGAGTTTATGGTTTGGTTAAATTAATCATGGTTTGACTCACTTTGACTTTCAAACTTAATTATAAGTAACTGGGTTGGGGTGTGTCATTTTCTTTCCACTCTAAGCTGGATAACTAGGCACCAGTTTATTAATCTTAAACTAGGGACCAATGAGAGCTTCACTAAGCTATCAAGATGTTTTATTAGCTACTTCAATGGATCTCAAAACATGAGGAAGCCAGTAACTTCTTTACCCCACTTCATATATAAGTTAGGAGAAACTCTCGGGGAATATGTAAAAAGGTTCAACCAAGAAGCCTTGTAGGTCGATCACTTGAATGACATAATTAGTGTGGCAGCCTTCATCTTAGGCCTCACTTCTAAATATTTGATGAGGTATTTCAGCAAGAGACCCCAGTCCATGAATGAGGTACTGGAGAGGTCTTAGAAGACACCTCTCTCTTATTATCCTAACAAGAAGTTATCTATGGATGCTGAAATTTTACCCCATTTGAAAGAGTGATCCGCTCAAATATCCATCAAGAGAATATGGAAGTGACATTCTAAGATGATATTACATTTAACTCTTTGAGCATTCCAAGTTTTTTTTTCCTTTTACTCTCCCTTATGTGAGGGATGAGGTCCTATAGTCTACCAAAGACCTCCGCGATGTGGTTTCCAGTCTTTAGTGGCCATGGTTACCCTAGTAAAGGATCCTTGAGGGGGTTAAAGACCACAACAACACTCTCAAAGATACCAAGTACTCAGTTATGCATTCAAACCTTGAAGATCAATATTAGAGACCTCATAATGAAAAACACTTGGCCTTAGACGAGTTACACATACCTTCCCCGATGAAGGCCGATCGCTATGCGATTCCTATCTTCTTCTTTAAGGATAAACTCCCCCATTTGTCAAGGAAATAAGATCAAAATATAAGAAAATAACCATAATAGCCTAAGGACACCTCATGTAAATCTCTTACAACTTCGTAGCTGGTTAGGCAGAAGGTACATACATCGTTCCACCTATTGCCTCCATTTTCTCCCACTATAATTGAATGATCTAATCCTCATTTAATGCTAATATCAAGTACTTTACACTACCTACAAGCCTTTCATCAACACTCCCCCATATTATTGTAGTCATCAAACCTTAGATCCACTCCTCCTACGTCATTGTAATCCACTCATGCCCATTTTAATGGGCTACCTATATATTGGAGTGTTGTGGAAGGTTGAAGACATCCAAATTCATTGTGAAACTACTAAAAAAACTAGAGAACCTTTGAACCCTAGTTGTTTATTAATTTTTTCATTAGCTAACCCAATGTTGTCTATAAGCTCAAGAAGGATTGCACCACTTCCTTTCTCAAATACTTATATCTTATTTTCAGTCCTAAACTAAGATATGAAATCCCTTGAGGAGTCCTTGAGTTACTCTCAAGTGGTCCTTTTGCTAGTGATAAAGACATCAAAAAAACTTAAAAATCTGAGAGTCTCTTGATTAAAGACCAAGAGGCCTCTAGTTTGTAATACTCTTATTTACAACTCAATATATAAAGCATAACTGTTTATAGTGGACGTAGGATCATCAGTTGAGGTTCCAAGCCATTTTATATTATTGTCTTTCACTTTAACACACCTCATCACTACCTAGTCTAAGGTCCTATGAGGAGAACCAATAGCATCTGAGGTCTACAAAGAGATTTCTAGCACCATGAATTTGGCATCCTATGTGGGAATAATTGTTCCTTGAATAAAAAAATACTAAACCAGTTTCATCTCTACCAAAATGATCACAAATGCCAAATTGGCTTGCTCCTTGGAAGGCATAGGGGTTCGTCGAAAGGATCTCTCGAATCAGCTGGATGACATTCTTTAATGGATTCCTCTACCTCCCATGGCAGAGGAACCTTTTTAGCCAGAACGAGACGAGGGAAAACCATGTCCCTCGATCATAAAGAGAAAACAAACCTGAAGGCATGACCCAAATTCCATAGAGATCAATGACTTATGTCCCCATTAAGGACCGTTTATCACTCCCAAAAGATCATTCTCACAAAAGTTCCAAGGTGTCAAGACCTTAGGATAATGAAATAAAGAATACAATATAGGTTAGGGAACTTCCTCAACTAATATGAGACTCAAACTTCCAACACCATATAGTTATCTATTTAGAAGGCTCTGTACCATTTCTCTAATAAGATTCAATATTAAGCTCTCCCCCTAGGTGCAAGATGACTAACACTGAGCCCTTTGATGGGTCCAACTATCCCATTGACCATTTGTTGACCTATAGGTCTCCCATGCTCCTTTAGTATACCCCACATGAGATTATTTCTCAAAATTTTCTCCCCACTCTGAGCGAAACATATTGGCACTAGTTTGTAAGGGAATATTTAGAGCTTCACTTAAATGGCAAGATCTTTTGTCAGTTACTTCATCGGCGCTCAGAAGATGAGGAAGCTAGTCACTTCTGTACTCCACTTCAAATATAAGTGTAAGGACATATTTTACATAGTCAGTTTTATATTCAATATGTCCTATACCGTTACACCCGTTGAAGAATGTTCACGATCATTTGCTTAAGTTTAAGGATACGAATATTAAAGTTCGTTAACAACAAGCCTCCACAAGATTGATTTTGGTAAGGTTGATGTTTAATCTCCTTAATGTTTCATTTAATTGTTGGGATATTTTTTCTAAAATATTTTTATCAACCTGAGGCATTTTTCTAAGTCAAAATAATTTTTTCAAGACCTATACGCAGAGTTTTAAAATAATATTTTTTGATGCTTCAGTCGTTCAAATGTCAAGCCACTGTCCTTCAAAGGACATGTATAAGTCGTTCAAACGACCCATCTAATGACATTCGTTTAGAACGTCGCTATAACTTCGCTTGAAGCAGTGCATCTAATGACACCACACTGTTTTGTTCTTCAATACGTCGTTAGATAGGTCGCGCAATTAGGGATCGAATGACATTGTTTGTCATTCAAAAGAACCTGGGATATTGTTCTAACGACCCCGTCGGCTCAAGTTTTTTATAAATACCCAATTTATGAGTCATGTTTTCTTTAGAAGACCTGCGATTTTTTATGCACAAAAACTGCACTTCTGTAGAATTTTAGTCTTCTCTTTTAAGGCTTGAAAACCTTATTTTTCGATTCACAAATCATCCCAATACTTTAGTGAATCGTTTTGGAACCCAAGGAACAACCTTGTTAAAGTTTGTCTTGTAGAGACGAAATATCGATTGCTGGATTGGTGGTTCTTGCGGGAGTTGCTTACTGACTACGACTACAGTTATTGGGAATACCCGAGGTTGTTTTTTGCTGAAGAAAGATATGTGGTTCTTGTGGGTTCTTGAGGGAATCCCATTACTGATCTAGGCTGTGGTCTTTGTGAAATTTCTATGGGAGATTCATTGTGGATTTCATGATGCACTTTGTAAGTTGCAATTTACTATTCATAGTGAAATAAAGGTTTTACCCGAAAGTTTTTTTTCCCGAATCTCAATTTGTTGGATTTGCATGATTGATTTATTCACATAGATACATGTTTTCAGTCTTAAATAAAATGGGATTTATTTGGTTTAATTTGGACAAAAAATTGATGTCTAATTAAATAAGTATTTAATTGGAAATTTGTGAATCCCATAAAAAGGTAATCGATATCACTTTACGTTATCAAATTAGTATTAGAGTAGGTTACTCTAATTTATCAAGTGATCCATTTTCCGTAAATTTTTGCGATATCATTTTTTTTTAAATCTTATTTTGAAAATTTTCGCAATTTTTTCGATGGATAACTTATATAATCAGTTGCCAGTCTTTGATGGGACGAATTAAGCCTACTGGAAAGCCTGAATGAAATTTGGTTTAAAAGCAATTGATAAATGTGTCTGGGTTATTTTGTTAAAAAGTGTGGACTCCTCCCACTGTCACCATTAATCATGTGAAAAATCTTAAACCTGTGTCGGACTAGACCGAGGAAGAATTTAAATTGAGTAATTTTAACTCTTGTGGCCTTAGCACTATTTTTGAAGTCGTCACCCCTGATGAGTTTCACTGCATTATGACGTGCACCACGTCTAAAGAGGTATGGGATATCCTTCAATTGACATATGAGGGTACCAACACAGTTAAGGCGTCTAAGTTGTAAAATTTGACCACCTAATTTGAGACAATAATGATGCCCGAGTCTGAGTGTTTTGACGAGTTTTATGCTAGGTTGTCTGACATAGTCAACACGAGTTTTAATTTGGATGAGAAATTTGATGAGACGAGGGTTGTTAAAAAGATTTTGAGGTCACTTCCATTCCATTTTATTCCTAGGGTCATTGTTTTAAATTCGTTTGGGATATTAGATACACTTAGGTTAGAAGAACTCGTAGGATACCGTCAAACTTATGAGATCGATATGTTTCCCAAAATCTTTAAGCCCAAGGATAGAGGGATTACACTTAAGGCACAATCTAGGAAGAGTGAGAAAGTGTATAGGAAGAGAGAAAAGAGGAATAAAGAGAGATTTTGTGAGTTCGAGTCCGAGGGCCAGTTTGATTTTGATTATATGACCTTGTTTGCATAAAATTTTAAAAAGTTTCTTAAATTTTCGAAAGAAAATTCTTCCAATAAAAAGTTTTTCTAGAAAAGTAAAAATAAAGAAGAGGCCAAAGAGAGTGGTGAGAAAGAGAAAGAGTAAAAGGAGAGATGTTTTGAGTGCGGGGGAAAGGGTCACAAGGCATTTGAATGTCCCATTAAGCTAAAGAGAAAGGGCAAGAAAGTTTCCATGCCAACCACTCTTACCGATAGTGAGGAAGAGGTGAATGATTTTGGGGATGAGTTATCACATGTTAAGTTTTTCGCCTTTATGGCATGTCATGTGAGCACACTCAGTTTGTCCCGCGATGATGAGGATACTTGTGCACGAGTTTTTCTAGTGAGAGTGATGGTGAATGTGTAACTGAGGGTGAAAGTGAACTCCAAAAAGAGTTTAAAGATTCATACGACGAGACCTTAAAGATGAAGAAGTTGAATAAGGAGTTGGGTCTTAAGGTGTTATATTTGGAGAGAGAGATATAAGTTTTGAGGGGATTTGAGGCGTTGGTGAGTCAAGTCGAGAAGGTGGAGATTTCTTTGAGTGAGTAGTTGATCATCATAGGTCGGGAAAAGAATGAACCTGAATCTCGTGTGTTCCAACTCGAAAGAGATCTCGACCGTTCCCGAGAGGTCATGTTTACTATAGAGGATACATCTAAGAAGGTAGGAAAGATGATTCTTGGTCCCGCTTTAAGTAATATTTAGAGACTATGAATAGGTCATGATGGTGCGTCTAAAAAAATTAATTTTTAAATATTTTCGTTCGAGCGAAACGGGAGGTGGATCTCATGCAAAGCTCATTTGAGCAATGCATGTCCCCGTTAGAGTGAGATTGCTTTTTCGTTTGAGCGATCCACCCCTTTAAATTTTCTATAAATTGTTTTTTCCAGTTTCATTTTTGTTCAGAAGACCTGAGATTACTGTTTTACGAAAACTACTACTGCAAAAACGTTTGTCTTCTCATTTAGGGATTTAATCCCTTTTGTTTTTCAACTCACAAGATACCAATAGTTTATGTGAGTTATTTTGGAACCCAAGAACACATCTTATGTCAATTTTCTCTTGTAAAGAGGATCTCTACTGCTAATCTAGGTGTCGATTGATAGAGGTGCTAGGCTGAAGACGATTGCGTGTCGATAGGGAGTACTCGCGGGTGTTCCTGGGATAATTCGGACTACGTGTTCATGTGGACTATTGCGGTTGTTCCATTGTTGACTCTAGACTACGCTCTATGTGATTGTACTGCGGATTTCATTATAATTGTAAGTATTATAGTGTAACAAAAGGTTTTACCCGAAAGGGTTTTTTTCCTGAAATTTTTGAGTTGGGTGTTTTATTTGTGTTTATGATTGTTTGACACACACACACACACACACACACACACACACACACACACACGTAGTTGCATGTTTAGGGGCTGGTTTAATTTGATTTAAAAATTGACCCCAGATAAATAATTTTAAATTGAGAATTTTCGAATTTATCAGTATCACGCAAGACACTCTTTATAAGTTTTTTTTTTATACATACCTGATTTATGAGTCTAGTTTTCTTTAGAAGATCTGAGATTTTTGATACAAGAAAACTATACTACTGTAGTATTTCAGTTTTCTCGTTTAAGGCTTAAAAACCTTTTTTTATTCAAAAATCATCCCAGTACTTTAGTGAATCATTTTGGAACCCAAGGCACAACCTTGTTGAAGTCTCTCTTGTTCAAACAAAATCTCTACTACTGGATTGGCGTTTCTTGCGGAGCTACTTACTGACTACGACTGTGGTCATTGGGAATACTCGAGATTATTTCTTATTGAAGGAGGATTTGCGGTTTTTGTGGCTTCTTAAGGGAGTCCATTGGTGATCTAGACTGCGGTCTATGTGAATTTTCAGTGGGAGATTCATTACGGAATCATTGTGTACTT
Source organism: Sambucus nigra (assembly GCA_949130495.1). NCBI lineage: Eukaryota > Viridiplantae > Streptophyta > Magnoliopsida > Dipsacales > Adoxaceae > Sambucus > Sambucus nigra. The sequence goes on along the minus strand of OX422217.1, from coordinate 326,978,247 downwards.
TGTAAGTTGCGATATAGTGTTCATAGTGAAATAAAGGTTTTACCCAAAAGGCTTTTTTTCCCAAATCTCTATTTGTTGGATTTTCATGATTGATTTATTCACATAGGTGCATATTTTAGGGATTAAATAAATTTGGATTTATTTGAATAAAAAATTGACATCTAGTTAAGTAAGTATTTAATTGGAAATTTTTGAATCCCATAAAAAGGTGATCGATGTCACTTTACGTTCTCAATAAGTTAGGAGGAACTGTTGAAGAGTGCGCTTGCGTTCAAATTAAGAAATTATTTAATTAAATCTCAGTTTTTCAATTAAATCCTAAAACATGCATATAAGTGTGATTGAAATCAATATGATCATGCAAGAATAATTAATCACACAAAAAACACACAAATGAGGAAAAATCCCCCAAAGGGGAAAAACCTTTTTATTTTCATTATAATTTGTAAAAATGGTTACACGAATTATAATGAAAATAAGAGTGACATACGAAATACCCTCAGGCATCAGTTTCGACGTCTCGACAGGAATCTCCTGCAAGAACTCCAGGTGGGCAGTAGTAGAGAAGAAGACGACTCCTCCACAAAATTACTCCAGATGAGTAAATACGATCCTCATGAAGGTTTAATGATTCACATACATAGATGGGAGTGTTTATGTGAATAAACAAGGTGTAAAACCTTAGAAAGTGAAGTCTGTTTTCTGGGCAATTTTTCGCAGAAATCGTGTTGTGAAAAGACTTGAAAAATGTGTAAAATAAACACTGGTATTTATACGAAAATCAAGGCGGCGGTGGCGCTCGAACGAGATAGGCATCTCGCTCGAACAAAGGACATGTGTCGTTCGAACGACTTTGTGCGAGATGCTCATCTCGCTAGAACGACTGTGCTAGATCATTCAAATGAGCTCGTCGATTGAGGCACTCCGCTTCTACACTTAGAAAAAATTCTGCTTTTGATAAAAATAATTCAGACTCCGAAAAGATATTTTTTGGAAAATTTCCCAAATATAAATATGCAAATATAAACAGCTCCATTAAATCATTTTACCAATATTGCGTTGTGGAGTAGTGGGAAACAGTTGAGCAGCACGTCACATGAAGCATGATGCACGTGTGAAGATGATGGATGCATGGATTCAGATCAAGGCCATCGTGGATGATCATGATGACGTGCCGAATGTAGCAGTATCAAACATACAAACTTTGATCTAGGGAAAATAGAAAATTCCTAGATTCTAGCCCGGACATTTATAAAATTATGTCCTTAAAAATCTCCCCCTATGTCTATACCAGTACATACATAAAAGATCCAAATTATGCATTCTCTATAAAATAAATGACATACAATATAATATCCCCATTAAACCCTCAAACTGAGAATACTAAATGTCATGTCTTCAATGAAACTTCGTCATCTTCAAATTTTCAGCTCTTCAGAAACTCCCAAAGCTTTTCTCATCAGGGTGTGCAATCCAATGAATATCACTTTTGTACCTACACACATGAGATAAAGCAGATACCCGTGACAAGAAACAGTTTGAAATATAATGATATGCAAAAATCAAAGATCAATTAAGCTTAAGCAAATCATTGATAAATTAACAAAAATTATCCCCCATAATTCATTCTCCCCCTTTTATGATGTCCCCAAGTAGACAGATATGAGAAGCATATATATGGAAAATGTCACAGGGTAATAAACTTCCTATTTTTGAATTTTTCAAAATTTTTCACTCATAATATACAACAAAGAATCACACCATGAAAGAACACAAAAACAACTAAGTCGATGATAGCGTAAATGTATGGGTGTGATAAAATTCGATAGAAAAATCAATGCATACAAACATGACATATGTGCACGATGAATATCGGATACTTCTAACGAATAAACTCAACATCTTCCTTAGGTGTAAAAATATGGAAATATGAGACATTGACTCAATTAAATCATCAAATCAAAGCTCAAAGTGATTTCCACACCAATAACGTCCAAAACGATTTAAGGCTATTTAAAGACTTTCAAGTAAGCGCAAACCCGTTGAAATTCTCCAACCAAACTCCCTCAGATTTATATTTTGAATAGAGGTGACCTAAATTCTCAAACTTTGGAGAATTGATGGTGAAACCTAAATGGCCCATAATTTGCATGAATTTCTTTTTATTGCCTTTAAATTTTTTCGAGTTCTTTTGAACCTCTTTGGACCACAGATAATAAAATTCCTCATTTTTTAGGTCCGATTTAACGGCGGCTTAATCGCAAAGGTGTAATACCCTGTATTTTTGAAGATTTAAATAATTGTGTGATTTATTATTATTTTGGGATTAATTAAATTAAAATGTGAGAATTGATTATTAATCCGGATTAAATTTGAATATTTACTAGCTTGGTGAGAAGTTAGTAATTATTAATATTACTGTGAGAATAAGTAATATGGAATGCCGATTTTAAATAACTTGTCGTGAGAGAGAAATATGACAGTTGGGTATAGTAATTCGAGGACGCGCGTGTGAGTCGTGTCAGGACTAATTAAGTGGAATAAAAAGGTAAATTATTTTAAGTAACTCATATGATCATTTCGACTACGCCGTTGAGTCCGGAAGGATCGAGATAGTCAGAAAACTCTACCCGGGTATTTTATTTGGACTCTGGGATATTTTTAGATCAAGCCAGCACCCGGTAGGGGTAGTTTTGTAATTTGGATTTTTGGAGGAATTAAATGGACGAAAATTGGAGAAATAATATATCAGCTAATTGGGGATAATTAGGGTTAGGTTACACCAAACTCAAGAGAGAGCCACAGTGGGTGAGGGAGAGCAAATTCCAAAGGAGGAGAAGTTGTGTTCACCACCTTGCACAACCACCACCACCATCGTGTAGATCAGAACGCGAGGAACGCATCCATACCAACAATACCAACGGATCAGATCTTCAAAATCGAGGAAATTTTTTATTACTTGCTTTTCTTTAGCAACAACCACGTTCATGTTAGTGTAGGGATGAAACACCAACATATTATTCATAATATTGATGAAAATTGGAGATTAGATATACATGATTTTAATTTGAGATTAAATTAGGTTGAACCATTTGTGCATGTAGATTTGAAATCACGTTTTGATGATTTTATGTGATGAACGAATCTGGGAATCATATGTTTTTGAATGAAAATTGGAAGAACTAGGGTTTGTGTAATTAAATTGGGGATTTCATATTTGATTAACGGTTTGTAATGATTTAATGATTATAGGTTGTTAGAATTCATTTACAAATGTTAGGATTCGATTTGGGAAAGATTGATTGGAGTTTTGGATGATATTTTAGAGGTTTTAGGTTTGAAAAATGGTGAAAAATGAGGTTGTCTAAGGTTGAAAACGAAACAGCCTAGGTCGCGAGATCTCGCTCGAAGTCGTTCGAGCGAGATTGGTTGTCGCGCGAAGTTGTTCGAACGACATGTGGAAGTCGTTCGAGAGAGATCCATTCTGGTTCAAGCGAGATTTCAAATTTTTAGAGAATTTACTATTTTGCCCCTATTTGTGTAAACAGTCAATTTGAGTGAGAAAAAAATTAGTGTTCGATGAACCCAAAACGGTGCAAAATTATTGGGAGTTATTTAGGTCTAATGATTCAAATATTTGAAACGGTGAATTTACCTTGGAGATTATGCAAGAGAGATAATCGTAATTGTAATTGCGTCAAGAGTATTAAGTGATAAATATTTATGATATTAGTTCTAACGATATGGAAATTATAAGAATAAGAATTAGTGGTTATATTTGGGACTTCTTATGATTTTGTATTAAGGACTTTCGAAGGACATATTATCCTTATATATATTACGAGAGAGGGAATATCGTAATTTGAAAATACGTGGATAGTATTTATTGATAATGATACTACGTATGAAATATGGCATTTGGTTTTGTGTATACCTATATTTGATATATTATGTGCATGACATACCTACCATACTTGCTATCACGGGAGGTCGGCTTTCGAAACAGGGCCATCTAATCTCAGTTGTGCCCACGGGGGGGGATTTAGATTGGTACCTTAAGGACATAGGACTGTGAATGGCTTATTTGTGAGTTAATAAGTTAGCTGACCATGGGAGCGTAGGTATGTGCGTGATCCGTGGGTATGTGAACTATGTTCGCCTCCAATATGTGTGATTTTTCTTATTATAATGGTTTGTGAGAGATTCGAAACACGTAGTCCTCATGTACATGATGTATCGGGATTTGATAGCAGAGTATGTTTGCACCGCAGCTTAGCCTAAGGGTGCCCTATTTGTATATTTGTGCTGAGAATAATATACGTGCGTTTATAACGAACTCTTTGGTAAAGTATGTAAGTAAATAGTAAATAGTAAATACTTGGCTGTAGTGTGATAAAACTTGTTTAAAATGATAAATGTCGAGATCAAATATGAATTACTACTATGAGGGGTAGTTAGAGGTTAAGCCTTTTTCCTAGTTAGGAGTGTGCCAGATGGCTAGGTTGGATTAGAGGTACGTTAGGCGTGCACACTAGTCGAGAGGTGAGATTGAGTTCGATCTAACATGCATATGATACTTGCTTTAATACAGTTTTAAATACTTGCTAATAAATCTTTTTAAAACATCGGGCTCTGACCCATCTCTTACATTTCTTCTCTCTTTTGCTATATATATATATATATATATATATATATATATTAGTACAGGTGCCCAGCCACAGGGATACCAGTTCTAGATACTTGGATGGTTTGTTGAGTTGTAGCTGTTGTGGAAGTTGCGGGTCATTGTGATTAGACGATTCGCTCAGTTCATTCAGTTCCTAGTTCAGATATCTCAATTCGGGCATGTGTCACCCATTCTCATTAGCGGAGTTGTGCTCACTTTACTTTGTAGTTCTTTTTAGTTGGATTGAGTATTTATTATGGTTTGGTTTGTGACTTTGAACTGGAAGGTTTTATCCAGTCTTAATTATTCAGTATTTGTTTCAATCAGTATTCAATTGTTGTGTATGGTTTCAATTGGTTTCAAATTAAATTGGAAAATATTTTGACACTAGCTTGATTAAATGTTAGGTAATTAATTGGATTTAAGTTTTCGATAGTGATGCTAAGAATGAACCAACCGAACATTTTGTTATAAATTTTATAAATGACTGATCACCCAATATTTAATTGGGCGGGGTGTCACAGGTGGTATCAGAGCATCAAGTTCTAGTGTCCTATAGGATATGTACGTCTTATTATGTTTGAGCTTGGCGTTCTTTGATGTAGAGCCTTATACTAGGATTGTTGTATTCCACTGTGTATGCGACTCACGCTCTCCTGCGACTTAGTTTACTAAATCCAATTCACATGCGAGAGGAATTGGATTTTGTACTCCGAACAATATGGGACGACCAGCGAAGGCCGTTAGCGGGACTGTAGGAGGAGGAAGACAATTGAAAGTTGTGAAGCATTCAGGGAATGATAATCGCGATAAAAGTCGCCAATAGTAATATCTAAGTGTGATGGGACAATGGAGGGAGCTAATCCAAAGGCAATAATGTAAAGTAGAGTGTAGTGACACTCAGAATTTTAAATCCGTAAGAAATTTTTCTAGCTTAGAGAAACAACAAAGAGTAAAAATAGTCAATCAGACCGAGATATTGGGTGCGGGTTAACCATTTAAAATTTTCTATCTTATGGTCAAACAGAGATATGGAAGGGATGTTGAACTTATCACCAGTGGGTCGGGTAGAGACCGACCGTAAAGGATGAGTTAACTTGGTAAGCTAACTTCGTAACCGAAGTAGGAGTCACAGAAGATAAAAAGGGTCCGTAAGTTGATAATGGACACGTCGGTAGGATACCCTAGCATAAATGGGAGGTGCGACTAAGGTGACTAGTGTCAATGTGATCAAAGTATATGTTTACTAGAATATGTCAACTCCCCAGAAGAAAGGGAGCCAGTCGAGTTGTGATACCTAGTCGAAGGGCAAGGTTGAATTCAATAGTGTTAGTAGAATATCGCTAGAAAGTATACCCAGTGGGGGAAACCTATTTAAATGATATCATTAAATCTTAACGAAATGGGAATGGAGTCAGTCAAGACCAGCGGGTCGACCATGTGTTCCATATGCCCTGTAGAGCACAAGGAACAACAAAAATAATAACTAGGAGTTAAGACTACTAGGTCTGAGAGAAGGACATCCTAATAAGGCTAGGAGGGCCAGTGAAAGGGAAACTACCCTATATGTAGAGATAAGGGTTACCAGTATGGAATGTGAACACTTGAGAAGTGAAATTGATAGTATCGGGAGTGATAAACCGTGCCTGTAAGGCATCCCAGTTGGAGAACTAAAATGTTCAGTGTAGGAATCGGGCCAAGAGAATTGGACCCAGGAACTAATAACCCGAGAGTACTAGGTCTATGAAGTACCAGCGTAGTCCTTAATAACTGTAGCATATCGTATTTCGGAGTCGAAGGGGCCCCGAAAATAAAGGGAAGGCCAGTAAGGCCATATTTGAGGCCTAGAGATATGGGGCCAAGGTATCGATGTCGGGTGGGTGAGCCGTAAAACAAAATAATTTACCCACCAAAAAGGAAGGGAAAATATAATTAATGGAATTCGAAAGGGATAACGATTATAAATAATTATGGGTCACAAAACGAGCGTACGGGTACCCTACGATTAGGGTAGACTGATGGAGCTTTGTTTCATCCTTGTGAATAAATGATGAGTTCAAGTGACGTGGGTGTGTCACAACATATGTGAATAGTTGACACTAAGAATTTGAGTTTGCATTCGATTTAGTGGGTGCACTGGTGACAACAACCTTATTGTGATGACTACCATTTGGTAGAAAAATTTTTATGCCACCTGCGGGGAGGAGCAAGTGTGGACACTAAGAGAAATTTGTATATGGTATTATGTAACAATTCATGCTCCTTTAAGCTTTATGATAGTAGAGAATATTATTATTATATTATATAGTTACTGGTTACTGAGGGTTTGAACGGTAGGAAATTGTGTGATAAGACTGTCGTACTAAAAATTTCAAATTTTAAAAAATACTGTTTTAACGAGGCATCACCTGAAAGACAGTTGAGCCTGTATATGTGTTGTATTGTACTGTAGACTTCGGTGAGTATGTTGTCTTACTATGTTAATCTCAGTGATCAATGATGTTTTACTGATGTGATTCAGAGTATACTGACTTACTATAGAGAGGAGAAGTATAGCTCCTTAAGCATAAAGTGCTAATAACTTGTGATAGTGAGAGTGTCGCATTATGTGCCATCTTTAGTGGCATGAGAGTGGACGAGTAGAATTTTTATTCATATATGGGAAATCAGGGATATATGTTATGGATTAAGGACTTACATATCCCGATGACCAGCAGTGTTAGGTAGTAGTGTATCGGGGGGGTTCCTCGTTTGGATTTCGCTTTGCGAGACATCCCACGCATGAAACTTAGTGAACGTTGGAAGTTGGGAGAAGTTTGACTTTAGTACATAGATTTTATATCGTAGTGATTGCAATATTCATGGTTATGGCTGTGAATTAATGGTTATATTACAGACCAGGGCCGATAGAGCCGTAGAATATTCATATGTGATAATGTTACCAATCGTTAACACCACGAGCAGACCGGTGGGACAACCTAAAATATGATTAGGTGGAAAAGTTAGGATGACTGAGTAGGACCTTACCATATAGTCATGCCAAGTATGTGGGGGCATAATTTGTTATTTATATAAAACGTCTAGTACGGTGGTGATGCAATGCACAAAACATTGGGTGTATGGGCGCCCTAGATAGTTGAATTATAGTAGTTTTCCATAATTGAGAATTGTGGCACAATGCGTATTGTGAGAGGTAACTAAATATAGAAGAATGTGACTTCAGAACTTAGCTGTTTGATGGGTTAGGGCAGTTAGGACCGTTAATTCCCAGATTTTCCATGAGGATAGTATAGGAAGAATCCGATAAAGTTTAACTCGGGGAAGTTGAAACTTACTTGATAGGACATGGAGAGAGAATGGTTCAGGAGAATCTGAAGCTTAGAGAGAGGGGGAAGGACTTGCGACATGCAGTGATGACACTATCGCCTGAGCCATTGATATGGATGTGGTTACAGGAAAGGTAAAATGCATAATGATATAAAGCCGTAGTAGTGATGGAATAAGCATAGCAAAACAGTACTGAGCTCTAATTGGAAGTGGACCATCAGGAAATAATAGAGTCCCGTCAGCATTAGGAATTCCTTGGTAGTAATGGGAGAGTGAATCCTTGAATCATTACAGAGTTAATTACTTCGCAATGGGATCACGACCCCATGTGGGTGAAAGTGGGTCGGGTAATTAAAGTAGCTCACATTATGCCAAGGTAGGACAAATCATAACGTGTAACTATAAACCCCAACCATTATTCCTGGGATAATAAGGTTATATGGGGTACAAATAGAGTTTTTGTTCGAAAGAGTCAAGAGAGTTATGACTCGATTATTGGGAAGAGTTTTCGGGAGGCCATGAATATCGAGATGTGAACATATTCAGCCTAACATACTCGCGAGCGGAAGGGAAGTCTGAGAGTTTTAGTTGCACATTGCGAGGTATGTTGCATTTCTAATTATGGGAAGGTTTAGTGTAATATCTTCCAATGGTGGAGTTAGTGTAAGACGACTCCCCTCAACTTATTATCAATAGGATTCCATTCGAGGAGTATATATATCAATCCTTGTTATACTTGTTCTTATTGTATAGAGAGGAGGAAAATAATCTAATAGGTCCAGAGGAATTTTAGGGCCCATTAACCAGGGTGGAAATGATTGGGAGTTGCATTATGGCATGTTAGAATGAGGAAATTGGTACCGAGTGATGTGGAATCTTTTCCTATTATTGTTAAGTTTGAGCCGGTAGCGTACAGGCTTAGGTTCCATAGTCCTTTGCGGAGACAGTATGGCAAAAACGTGTTAACATTTATAATATATATTGTGTGTAAGACAGATTTGTATATATCTAAGTATCAATTAACCTACTAGTGCGAGTAGTAGGAGGCTAGATAGTAACTATCTAAAAGTTAAGTGGTGAAACTTAAATGGTAAAGCTTGGAGAGTAAATTATAACATCAGTGAGGTGTTCATTGTTAAGGGTATTCGGTAATGTACTATATGGGTTGTACTGCGTAGATTACATGAGATGTGACGTTAATATCCGGAGTTGTCCTTACCAGAAATGCCTTATTTTTTGAATTTCAGGACAAAATTCCGTTATTAGGGGGGGAAGTATGTAATACCCCATATTTTTGAAGATTTAAATAATTATGTGATTTATTATTATTGTGGGATTAATTAAATTAAAATGTGAGAATTACTTATTAATCCAGATTAAATTTGAATATTTACTAGTGTGATGAGAAGTTAGTAATTATTAATATTACTATGAGAATAAGTAATATGGAATGACGATTTTAATAACTTGTCGTGAGAGAGAAATACGACAGTTGGGTATATTAATTTGGGGACGCGCGTGTGAGTCGTGTCAGGACTAATTAAATGTTATAAGAAGCTAAATTATTTTAAGTAACTTATATGATCATTTCGAGTGCGCCATTGAGTCCGGAGGGGTCGAGATAGTCAGAAAACTCTACCCAGGTATTTTATTTGGACTCCAGGATATTTTTAGGCCAAGTCAGCACCCGGTAGGGGTAGTTTTGTAATTTGGATTTTTGGAGGAATTAAATGGACGAAAATTGGAGAAATAATATATCAGCTAATTGGGGATAATTAGAGTTAGGTTAAACAAAATTCAAGAGAGAGCCACAGTGGGTGAGGGAGAGCAAATTCCAAAGGAGGAGAAGCTATGTTCACCACCTTGCACAACCACCACCACCATCGTGTAGATCAGAACGCGAGGAAAGCATCCATACCAACAATACCAACGGATCAGACCTTCGAAATTGAGGAAAGTGTTTATTACTTGCTTTTATTTAGCAACAACCACATTCATGTTAGTGTAGGGATGAAACACCAACATATCATTCATAATATTGATGAAAATTGGAGATTAGATATACATGATTTTAATTTAAGATTAAATTAGGTTGAACCCTTTGTGCATGTAGATTTGAAATCGCGTTTTGATGATTTTATGTGATTAACGAATCTAGCAATCATATGTTTTTGAATGAAAATTGGAAGAACTAGGGTTTGTGTAATTAAATTGGGGATTTCATATTTGATTAACGGTTTGTAATGATTTAATGATTCTAGGTTGTTAGAATTTATTTACAAATGTTAGGATTTGATTTGGGAAAGATTAATTGGAGTTTGGAATGATATTTTAGAGATTTTAGGGTTAAAAAATGGTGAAAATGAGGTTGTCTAAGGTTGAAGATGAAATAGCACAGGTCCCAAGATCTCACTCGAAGTCGTTCGGGGGAGATTGGTTGTCGCGCGAAGTCATTCGAACGACACGTGGAAGTCGTTCTAGCGAGATCCATTCTAGTTTGAGCGAAATTTCAAATTTTCACAGAATTTTCTATTTTGCCCCTATTTGTGTAAACAGTCAATTTGAGTGAGAAAAAAATTAGTGTTCGATGAACCCAAAAAAGTGCATAATTATTGGGAGTTGTTTAGGTGTAATTATTCAAATATTTGAAACGGTGAATTTACCTTGAAGATTGCGCGAGAGAGATAATCGTAATTGTAATTGCGTCGAGAGTATTAAGTGATAAATACTTACGATATTAGTTCTAACGATATGGAAATTATAAGAATAAAAATTAGTGGTTACATTTAGGACTTCTTATGATTTTGTATTAAGGACTTTCGAAGGACATATTATCCTTATATATATTACGAGAGGGGGAATATCGTAATTTGAAAATATGTGGATAGTATTTAGTGATAATAATACTACGTATGGAGTATGACATTTGGTTGTGTGTATACCTATATTTGATATATTATGTGTATGACATACCTACCATACTTGCTATCACGGGAGGTCGGCTTTCAAAATAGGGCCATCTAATCTTTGTTGTGCCCACCCGGGGGGGGGTGGGGTGGGGAGGGATTTAGATCGGTACCTTAAGGACATAGGACTGTGAATGGATTATTTGTGAGTTAATAAGTTAACTGACCATGGGAGCGTAGGTATGTGCGTGACCCATGGGTATGTGAACTATGTTCGCCTCCAATATGTGTGATTTTTCTTATTATAACGGTTCCTGAGAGATTCGGAACATGTAGTCCCCATGTACGTGATGTACCGGGATTTGATAACTGAGTATGTGTGCAACAAAACTTTGCCTAGGGGTTCCCTATTCGTATATTTGTGCTGAGAATAATATACGTGCGTTTATAACGAACTCTTTGGTAAAGTATGTAAGTAAATAGTAAATACTTGACTGTAGTGTGATAACACTTGTTTAAAATGATAAATGTCGAGATCAAATACGAAATACTACAATGAGCGGTAGTTAGAGGGATAAGCCTTTTTCCTAGTTAGGAGTGTGTCAGATGGCTAGGTTGGATTAGAGGTACGTTAGGCGTGCACACTAGTCGAGAGGTGAGAATCTCATGTGAGAGTTCGAACTAACATGCATATGATACTTGCTTTAATGCAGTTTTAAATACTTGATAATAATTTTTTTAAAACATCGGGCTCTGACCCGTCTCTTGCATTTCTTCTCTATTGTGCTATATATATATATATATATATACATATATATATATATATATATGGATGTATTAGTACAGGTGCCCAGCCACAGGGACACCGGTTCTAGATACTTGGATGGTTTGTCGAGCTGCTGCTGTTGTGGAATTTGCGAGTCATTGTGATTAGACGCTTCTCTGAGTTCATTCAGTTCCTAGTTCAGATATCTCAGTTCGGGCATGTGTCGCCCATTCTCATTAGCGGAGTTGTACTCAGTTTACTTTGTAGTTCTTTTCAGTTGGATTGAGTATTTATTATGGTTTGGTTTGTGACTTTGAACTGGAAGGTTTTATCCAGTCTTAATTATTCAGTATTAGTTTCGTCAGTATTCAATTCTTATGTATGGTTTATAATTACATGTTCAGAAATTTGTTAAATCAATTGGTTTCAAATTAAATTGAAAAATATTTTGACACTAGCTTAATTAAATATTAGGTAATTAATTGGATTTAAGTTTCGACAGTGATGATAAGAATGAACCAACAGAACATTCTGTTATAAATTTTATAAAGGACTGATCACCCGATATTTAATTGGTCGGGGTGTCACGAAAGGATAGATATGCAACTTTTGTAGCCCTTCACCTTTTAAAAAAATATCACACAATCTCACCAACTAGGATTTTCATGCATTCCAATCTTGTCATGTTTTATCGCTTAAGGTTCATTGTATAGACAAAATTGAGATGTAAACACTCAAGCCAATATATGATAGCCAAATAAAACCGTGCATGTGTGAAATAAAGGAGATAAGGAGCCAAACATGTAGAAAGATATCACTAATCACATATCAAAGACTCCAACCAATGTAAAGCACATGGATGCAATGATGTAGCATCTCAAATCACTATCAAACAGTCACATGGACAAATGGAATGAAAATTATGACTCGGCTATCTTAAATGCTCATCTATAAAAGGTGCAAATAAAATACAAAAATATTTTTGTACTTTTCTAAAATTTTTATAAAAAGAAAATCTTTTTGGATTTTTCAAAAAATATAAAAAAGCAAAAATAATAATACAAATGATACAAACTAGCAATAGGAATCATATGATATGAACATGACAATGCATACTATCCTAGACATGAACTAACCCCTCAGTCAACTGTGAAAATCCCCAAACACTTCCTAAGGCTCTCAAATCTAAGGGAATCTAAAGGCTTCATGAAAATATCGGCTAACTGATGGTCGGTGGGTATAAAATTCAGGGATACGACTTTCTCCTCAACTAACTATCGGATAAAGTGCTCGCATATCCTGATGTGCTTTGGGCGCGAATGTTGGACCAAATTACGGGATATGTTTATCGCGCTCGTGTTATCACAAGAGATAGTCATGATGTCCTGTGAAATCCCATAATCCTCCAATATTTGCTTCATCCACAAGAGTTGCGAGCAATAACTCCCGGCAACGATGTACTCAGCCTCTGCAATGGACAAATAAATGGAGTTTTGCTTCTTTCTCAGCTAGAAGATAAGAGAAGAACCAAAATATAAACACGCACCAGAAGTGCTCCTACAACCATCTACATCCCCAGACCAATCGACATCTAAATAGGCGGGTAAACGGTTGTCGGTATTAAAGGAATACCAAATACCGTATGAGAGAGTCCCGTTCACATATTTGATAATATGTTTTAGAGCAAGTGAGTGTGACTCTTTCGGGGATGCCTAATATTGCGCACATTCTTCAACACTAAAGGTTATGTCGGGACGACTGGAAGTCAAGTAAATAAGACTACCTATCATACTCTGATATAAGGTTTGCTCTATGTCCTTTCCTGAAGTGTCCTTACTAAGCTTGATATGTGTACTCATACGTGTACGTGCATGCTTAGTGGAGTCTAAACTAAATTTCTTTACTCGGTCTCTAGCATACTTGGATTGGGAGATGAACATCCCATCCTCTAGCTGACGAACCTGGAGACCAAGGGAGAAAGTAAGCTCACCTACCATGCTCATCTCAAACTCACTTTTCATCTCCTCCTCAAAGTGGTGAGCATGCTGGGAGTAGGTGGATCCAAATACTATGTCGTCCACAAGATCCAAATCCAACCTTCTTTCTGTAACATTACATTACGGGTCAAACGTTTGAATCCTATGAGTCGAAAGGCCGATTTTTGTAGGCAACACTGCGTCTAAGCCATAAGCAAGCATGAAGGGAGTCTCCCCGGTTAGGGTCCTCTCCGTTGTTTTGTAAGCCCATAGGACAACATACACTTCTTCAATCCAACTCCTCGTGGAATCTTCTAACTTTTTCTTTCTTCTATTAAGAATCGTTCGGCTTGTCATTTTCATCTTCCCATTAGCTTGGGGTCGAACAGGGGTAGAGAAGAATTGTTTGATGTCGACCCTTTTGCAGTACTTACCTAGGGAGATGTTCTTAAATTATGTTCCATTATCAAAAATCATAGTGTTGGGTAGGTTGTACCTACAGATGATATTTTTCTAGATGAACTAGAAGGTCTTTTACTCCGTAATGATAATCATCAGCTCAGTCTCCATCCACTTCAAAAATTAATCTATTGTCATGATCAAATAAGGATAGTTATTCACGGCTCTGGGTAAGGCTACTACTAGATAAATTCCCCATAGCACAAATGGCCAGGTTAGAGGTTGATGAGGCTGGTGGGAAATGGTATCAAATTTTTAGAACTTATCGCACTTCTTGACATATGATGCAGCATCCTTGGCCAAGTTCAGCCACCAATACCCCTGGGTAATAATTCTCTTAGCCAAAGATCTTCCCCCAAGGTGATTGGAGCAGGAGCCTTCGTGCACGTCCATTAGGATTTATGCCACCTCAAATGGATGGAGACATCTGAGTAGAGGAAGTAGAAACCCTTTATTATATATAGTGTCTCCTATGACGAAGAACTTAGTATCTTTATATCTCAACTTCTTTTTCTCGGTCTTTGATTCTAGTAATTCCCCATTCTTTATGTACCTGATGAGAGGATCCATCCAGGAGACTCCCATGTTAAAATTTAGATAAGACTCCAGAGTGATGTTTGCCTCCTCAATGGTCGGTCGATGTAAGATTTCTATAGGCCCTGTCCTCCTTATCTCCATTCTTCTAGCTGAGGCCATCCTTGCAAGGGCGTTGGCTCGTCCATTGTCTTATCGAGGTATCCTCTTCAACTTCACCTCTTTGAAATTCTTCAGTATTGACCTCACTCTCTCCAAATATTTGTCCATTTTTTCTTCCTTTTCCTCAAATGCTCCCAAGACTTGGCCATCCTGTCATCATTTGCCTCAAATGCTCCCAAGACTTGATTATAACCAATTTGGAGTCACTGTGAACTAGGAGTTGGTCGACATTTAAGGCTCAATACATGGAGAGGCCTGCTATTCGATCTTTGTATTCAGACTCATTATTGGAGGCTTTAAAGTTGAACTTTAATTCATATTCAATATATGTTCCATCTGGTGCCAAAACTATCAAGCCTGCACCACCTCCACTTTGGCAATAGGACCCATCGACGAAGAGGCTCCACACCATACCATTCTCAGAGAAATTATCCTCTGCTAAGGATCCACAATTTAAGAGATACCTATCCTTTTCATTCTCAGCTACTTTCCCCCTAGATGAACTTATATCATCCTCGTCCGGGTAGGATCATACACTCTTTGATTGCTCAAAACCAGTAGTCTCAAAATTTTCATCATCAGCCTTATCCCAGGTAAACTCGGCCACGAAGTTTGCTAACGCTTACCCTTTGATGGAAACTTTAGTATGGTAGATGATATTAAATTCCCTAAGTTCTATTGACGAAGCCATTAGTCTCCCCAACTTCTCAGGATTGTGGATAACATGACGAAGTGGAGATTCTGTTAGGACGACCATTATGTGGGCCTGGAAGTACGGCTTCATCATCCTTGAAGCGTGGATTAGACTATAGGCTAATTTTTCCATCCTGGGGTACCTCTGTTCACCCCCATGGAGCGCCTTACTTTTAAAATATATCGGCTTCTGTACTCCATCCTCATCTCTTACGATGGAAGTGCTAATAGTCGATTCTAAGACTGCTAGATACACATAAAAAATTTCCCCTTCAACTAGTCGTGGAAATAATAATAGAGAGCCATAGTAGAACTTCAACTCTTGGAAGGCCTTATCACATTCCTCATTCCATTCGAAATCTTTTCTAAGAACTTTAAAAAATGGTTGACATTTACCGGTGTCTCTGAATACAAACTTGTTATAAGACGCCACTCTCCCCGTCAACCTATGCACATCCTTAATCGAAGTTGGGGTCTTGATATCCATAATGGCCTTGATCATTACTGAATTGGCCTCTATCCCCCACTGATTTACGATGAAGCACAATAATTTTCCTGCTCCTACGCCGAACATGCACTATACAGGGTTAAGTTTCATTATTGTATCTATCCATCGTGTCAAAAGTTTGCCTGAGGTTAGACATATCGGTGTTAGCCTTGAGACTTTTAGTAAGCATATCATCAATATAGACTTCCATTGTCTGCCCAATTTGATCCTCAAACATCTTTTTAATAAGCCTCTAATAGGTAGCTCTATCATTCTTCAAATCGAAGGGCATGACCTTGTAGCAGTAGGTCCCCTTGTCATTTATAAAGGCAGTCTTATCCTTATCATCCTAGTGCATAGACATCTAGTTATATCCCGAGTACGCATCCATGAAACTCCTCAGCTCATGGCCTATTGTGCCATTAACCATCTGGTCGATTCTGGGCAAAGGAAAGTTATCCTTGGGGAAAGCCTTATTCAGATTGGTAAAGTCTACACACATTCTCAACTTCCCATTAGATTTGCTGATGATAACTGCATTGACAAGCTAATAAAGATATATCACCTCTCTTATGAAGTTTACTTTTTCCAACTTTTTTTACTACTTCTCGAATAACCTCGTATTTCTCTCGGGAATAGATTCTTCTCTTCTGTCGTATCGGCCTAGCATCATCGGCCACATTTAGTTTATAGCAAAAAAGTTCAGGATATATGCTCGTCATATTCTCATGACTCCACGCTAAGATACTCAGCCTATCTCTCAAGATTTTGATCAGCTCTTCCTTAATATCTCCTCTCAGGGCTTTGCCGACCTGGACGATTTTTTTTGGCTCGTCTTCATTAAGGAAGATGGATTCTACCTCTTCCGTGGCCTCCCCATTCTTCAGTTTGGTCTCATCACTAGGATTCAGGGTATCAATACTATAGGTCGTAGTTTCTTTTTTATGAGCTTCCCTCTATTTGGCTTAGTTGAATCAGCATTCACATGCCAACACTTGATCACCTTAAACTTCCCCTACCCCACAAGGGGTTGGGAAATTTAACATTTGGTGTACAGTGGATGGCAAGACCTCAAATTCCTTGAGGGTTACTCTTTCCATGATAATGTTATAAGACGAATATACACTTTCATCCATCACAAAGAAATTGACCTTCTTTGTTAGCCACTTAGGCCAAACATATCCCATTCTGACGTCCATATCATACATTCCTAATGGATGCACCTTCTCACCGATGAACCCTATCAGAGGATGATGATAAGGGACGAGCCTCTTCTTTTTGAGCCCCAAACCTTTGAAACATGGCCAGAACATAACATTAGCTGAATGTCCCCCATCGACCAATATCCTCGGCACGTCATACCCATGCACTCTAGTTATAATTACCAAAGGGTCATCCTGAGGAGCTAGGATTCCCTTGAGGTCAAGTCTTGAAAAACCCAAAATTAAGGTATCTATATCTACCTTATTTCTCTTCCCTGACTTTGTGCTTACTTCGGTCGAGTTAATAGATTCAACCTTGGGAAGGGCCTTAACCTCGACCACATGCACCTTACGGTCATCCACTTTTGCACCACCCACTTCTAGGCCTCCACAAATCATCTTCACATCGAACGAGATCATGTGCAGTCGGCCTTTTAGATTGTCGTCCTTTGGTGGCAGGTTTGGTTCATCATCATCATCGTCATCATCACCCCTCTTCCCTGGGACATCTTCCCTGCACTTATCGTCCCTTCTTTTTCTAGGGTCGTCACATCCCCTCTTTAGGATACCACTGCTCACATACTTTCTTATCTTTCTAGACTTAATCATCTTCTCAATATCATCTTTTAGGGTGAAACACTTGTTGGTTAAGTGCCCATGATCTTGGTGAAATTCACACCATAAGCTTTTTATTCCTTTTGTGAGGGGGAGCTTTCAGCTTTTTTGGCCATATTAGGGACCGATCATTCTTGATCTCATTCAAAATGTGCTCGCAGCTGACCGTGAGTGGAGTATACCTGGAAAATTTATCATCAGCTGATCTCTTATTTCCACGGCCATCGCCAATAGCTCGTCCATAGACTTTGGTGGGTCCTCAGTAAGCTTCCAAAGTAATTTCTGTTTCTGCAGGCCTCCTATTAACGTTGTCATCGCAATACTTTCCTCATAATCCTCCACTTCCAACTTCTCCTTATTAAACTTTGCGACTTACTCCCTGAGACTCTCATTCTTCCCGTGATTAATGTATAGCAAGTGAGTAGTCTTCTTCCAGGGTATTAACCCAAAGAAGAAGTTGTGGATGAATCATTTTCTGAGTTGCTTGAAATTTTTAATGGAGTTGTTCGAGAGTGAAGTGAACAATACATAGGCAGCTCCAGTCAAACTGCTTGAGAATGCATGTCATTTCATCTCATTTGAAATGGAGTATATGTCTGCAGTCGACTGTTAGATCTCTACATGGTGCATAGGGTTGGTACTCCCATCATACTTTGGAGTAACCACCGACGGCTTGAATTTAGTAGGGGTTGGGAAGTTGACTATTTTTTCCACGAAAGAAGAACCTTATGTGTATCCCCTCTGCTAGGGGTCACAACTCTTAAGTATGTCTCCAATCTTATTTTCTAGCCTTTGAATTGAGTCATTACAAGGCCTCTCGATCGCTTTAACAACGTCGGCCTAGCCAATGTTATCCCCTGCTACCTCAATTGGCCAAACTGAGGGTTCCCCTACTGCTGACCTACGTCGGCTATTTACTTCTCGCTGGCCCTCATCTCGGCTACACGGGGGTTGACCATTTGCCCCGCCCCCCTTGAGCCAGCATTGCTCATTGACCTGGACAGCCTTTCTCTCAAATCACCAACTAGGTCGAACCTTTCACTACACCAAAATGCTAATTTTGTGACTGCCTTATTGTGACTGTTAATGGTGGTGACAAACTTATCACTCTCGGGAGAAGTCACAAAATTATTTGTAACTGCCATTGGGAGTGATAAAATCTTTGGGTAATGAAAAATTTGAGTCAATTGGTTTGTCACTCCTAATGACAGTCACAAATCTTACCATATAACTAATTTATGACTGCTATAAGTAGTCACAAATTTATAACTGCCATAAACAGTCAAAAATTTATTAGTAGCCTTAAGTTATGACTCTTATGAGCAGTCACAAAATTATAACTACTATGAACAGTCACAAATTTTGGTCTAAAACTTAATTTATGACTCCTATTAGCAGTCACAAATTTTGGCTTAAGACTTAATTTGTGACTGCTATTATCAGTTATAAGTTTGTGACTCCTCCTAAGACTTAATTCGTGACTCCTATTAGCAGTCACAAATTTGTGACTGCTCGTAGAAGTCACAAATTTTGGCCCATACTTAGTTTGTGACTCCTATTGAGAGTAACAAAAATTTTAGCACAAATTTAATTTACCTCTTCTCTCTCCTTTGTCCTCTCTCTTCTTATTCAATCTCCCGCTCCCACTCTTTTAGTTTTCTCTCTTCGCGCTCCCCACTCTCACCATTTTCAAGCGAGCTCTCTCTCTTTACAAAAATTTTTCCCAAAATGCTGTTCATTAGGTATAGTTCGCTGTTAATCTCTCTCTCTCTCAAATTATGGAAACACTATTTTTGTGAGTGCTTTCTTTTTTATCTTTGTAGTATACGTTGTTGAATATAGAACTCCTAACTAATAGATTTGTGAGTGCTTTATTTTTTATCTTTGTTGAATATATGGTCTATTTGTAATATGCGTTGTTGATTAATTCGTAGTATGCGCTGTTGATTTCTTCGATAAACAACTTATAGGTTCTATTGATTCTTGATTATTAGGTAAATGTTTATAGTTAAATTACAGCTATATAAATATATATATAAGCTATAAATATATATCAGTTGCTCTATTGATTCTCGATTTCTTAGGTAAATAGGTTATAGGTTTTATATAATCTATAAAACCTATAATCACGGTTATAGGTTTTATAAAACCTATAAGTTGTTCTATTGATCCTTGATTTCTTAGGTAAATGCTTAGGTAAATGCCCTACTTATTTGTTAAACGAAAATGTTATACTTTTTTTATACGCTTTTTAATGAAAAAAGCCCTAATTATTTCTTATATACTGTTAAACGAAAAAGCCCTAATTATTTATTATACGTTGATGTGCATTTCGTTGTGTTGCTAAGAGGTGGCTTGTTTGGATTCAAATGTCTTAAACTATTTCATTGCTAACATGGGTACGTTTTTTTAGTACTTTTTTATATCCTTTATGGTATGTTGTAAAGTGATATATCCTTTATACTTTTTTTAAAAACGTTCGGATTCAAAATGGTTTCAATTTCTTCAATCGGATGCTCCAAGACCGTACCGATCTCTTAATGTATTACTCGAATGTTGGGAAGTGTTACATAAATTGGTCATTACTACACCATTCTCTGTTACCGCCACTCAAGTCGAGTTTGTTTTGGGTTCAGTCTCTTAGGTGCACTATTCAAACATGGTTATGATCTTGATGAAATTACCCAAAATTGAACGAAGGTGACTTGGTAGCCACCATTTTAAAACAAAGTTGCCTATCAGTGTAAACTTCACATGCTCACCACGTCATCGAATCCACCGGTCTGGAAGAATCCTTGACCCTCTCACTTGAAATCATGTATGAGAAGAGCTTGGGACAACACTCTCGATTTTGTTATCTTCAGTTAATGCCCGACGACAAGTGCATACCATTCCTCTAATCTTTGGATTAAATTAACCATATTCTTTATGGGACTGAGCTCCACAAGATTTTGTTTTTACTCCCATTTCCACTTTCTTTAGGAAGTTGAAGTCAACTTGAGCTTTAGACATTTCTTTAGAATAATAAATATAGTTAATAAAGGTAGAAAAACCCTACCTTAGAGGCTCGTACAAATCTAAAGACAACTAGTAATGAAAACAAGAAAAAGACTTAATGAGAAAACTATTTAATTAATGGAATTCCTAAGGAATCCATCCTCAAGAAGTTCCTGGAAGCCTTAGGAAGGTCCTAAACTGATCCAAAAACTGAAGATGAAGATATGTGAGAACCAAAAGAGGCCAACCTATCAGCAACAAAATTGGCCTCTCTAAAGCAATGAGTGAATTTTACTAGAATTTGAGATTTGATCTCCGCAATACGATTTAGTAGCTTGATGATGGTTCATGAAGGTTTTTTTATTTTTCCATTAATTATATCAATAGAGAATTTTGAATCACTTTCTACAATGATGTTGGAGATGTGAAGAGAAGCACATAACCTTAATCCCCTCAGAATGACCATAAATTCATCTTGATTATTAGTAAGATCCCCCTCATAGGATGAAAAGTCTTAAATAAACATGTCATTATGGTCTCTAATGATATCTCCAGATCCAGATTTACTTAAGTTCCTTGTAAAAGATCCATCAGTGTTTAGTTTGAAGAAGTCCTGAGGTGTTTTAATCCATTTAATCAAAAAATTCTTTAAGCAGTACTGAATGAGAGGACATATTAAAGGTCTTTCATGGAAGCTTATCATTCTGACTTAAAGCTTTTGAATTTAGACTTATAACTTAGATCCTTAATAAAATTGAAAACTCTATGAATAATGGAATTACTAGTCATCATAGAACCTTAAAAAACACTAGAATTTTTACATTTCCAGAACTCCCATAGAATAGCACCAGGAATGATCAAAAAGAGGAATTGATTGATTTCTAAGATAGATCTTCGCATCCATCAGGACATATGCATAGAGTGAAAAGAGTGATGATCAAGTTTAAGACCAAAGAAACCTGAGAAATAGTTCCAAACAGCTGCTGTAATAGTCCCTAAGATGAACATGTGAGTAAATTCTTCTTCTTCATTAAAGTAGCACCTACATATAGAAGCTAGATGGACTCCCACGTTTTGAGTATTCTTCTCAAGAGAGAAAATTTTATAATAGCATTTCCATAGGAGAATCGATAATTTCAATGGAAGCTGATGGTTCTAAATGCATTGGGAGATAAAACATGTTGGAAAATGAGATCTGGTAGCTAACTAAGCAGTCTTAGAAGAGAAACAACCATCAGAGGGGAGACTCCAGTAAGGTATATAATCTAAAATAGGAATAATGGATTCATCAATTCAATTTTGTGTCAATTGAATTGACATAAAATTGAATTGAAAATAGTTTTGCATTGTATGTTGATATGGTAACACTGTTAGAATCATCATGAAAGATCCTGAAATATCATAAATACGCCATAAAAGTATCCAACACTTAATGTATCTCAACCTCATCTCGAAGTCGTATTTGGTTTTGTGTAAGTAGTAATAAAAAATCTATTAAGGGTACTGGTAAGCTAAACATGGATGCTAAATGCATAGTTGATTAAAACAAATGACATAATGAGTACATAAAAAATTAATATAATTATGAGAGAGTAAATTTATGTGAGGAAAATCCAGTCAGTATCGGTAGTATAGTAAGTAGTGGCTCGGTGATTGGTCGGATCAAAGACCAAAAAAATTGAGTTCCTCCCATCCTATTCCTGAAGCTCAGTCAGAATCCTCTAGGATACGATTCACTATAGATGGTTCAGCCTTGTTTGCCGCATTTATGTCGCGTTCGGTCATCACGGAGTGAGAGCTTAACTTAGCTCCTTTGTAGAGTAGTGGTGATGGAAAGTTTTTGCCATCTTTGATTGATATAAATCAGAGATTCTCTATTGGTTCGACCCTACGATTCATCCAACGCTACATTGTGTTGAGAGTTTTAGGAGAATATGATCTTGTCTGATAAGACTCATACTATTTCGACCTTTATGCGATGGATTGAGGTCCTTCTTACCAATGATTGTCATGGTACTTATTTGGGTGTAGAGACGCATTTGCATGATACATATTTTATCCTCTATATCATCGATGATGATCTTTATCATCATGCACTTGTGATATTTATTATTGGTCATTATGCTCAGTGGGTATGTCCTCTATTTCCTCAGTCTGATATAGATCATCATTATTCTTTTGTACACATATTTGTTGTGTACAATCTTATAACCCATCAACGGACCCAAGATTTATCATATCATGCGAGTAGATTGATTTATGCCCTCTCTCGTCGTGACTCCATTGACTATCCAGATCTTACCCTTTTTACTATGCAGAGAGCTTGTACAGATTCTTCAGATACCATATTACCTTATGGGAGACTGATTAAGGGCTATTATTAGGGTGCCTCCATTAAGGACTAATTCATATGTACATATCACGGGTGCTCTATCCAGTAGGAGTTCTAATCGTCCAGTTGCTCAGAATGCACGTTGCAGAGTGCCTTTAAACGCTCCTACTCCAGCCGAGTTTCAGATATTTAAAGGACGTGAGAGGACGCTCATCACATCCTAGTTTTCATTCATGCTAGATCTTTATCTTTATTTTCACAGGTTAAAGTAGCAACAAACAAAATACTAAGCAGGTCCTACTACACTTGAAATCCCCAGCTAGGTGTGACAGTCCAATTGTTTTACCAATAAAAATTTTGACTTGTCCAGGAATATGGGTAGCCAAAATGTCAACTCAATTACCTAATTGCTCATCTTTAGGAATAATTAAAAATGTCTAATGAGTTGGAGATGGTCTTAGAGGTGTAAGTTTGAATATGCATATTATGGATTTTAATTTGATCCAAAAAACATTAAAGTCAAAATTTTCTCAGAAACTCATTCCCGGGTTTCTTTTAATCTCAATTTCTTTATTTTTGTTAATGTTTGCAGGATTATTTATAGGTAGTTTTGTTATGTTATTCAGTGTATATGCAATCTTGGCACATTTTTGTGGGTTGTTCTCCCCAAGGACTGAAGAATCTTAAATGGAAACTATCTATCCTGTTTTTAAGTACCCTTCATATTCTTCTCAGGTTACTTCTGTTATTACCATTTTTAGTGTACTTAAAAAAGCTACTATTGATTGTTATTCACATTCTCACCATTCATAATTCAAATAAAAGTAACTAGGATTGGGTTATGATTAACCAATCCTTATTTGTCATATTCTTGTAAAAATAAGCGTATGTAGGATCATCACTACGCTATAAGCATTTTTGTAATTATACACTTATAACCTATAATCTATTGGTCTTTAATCACAATGAAACCTTAATAATTTATTGACATTAGAAATAGTTTTAGTAAATCTTGTAAATATAATGTTTGTGTGTACATGTATTCTTTTTGTCACTAATGTAAGACGAACATAGCATTCCAAACACAAATGGATAATATTTCATGAAATAAAGTTTAATTACTTATAAGTGGGTTAACTTTTATAATAAAATCTTATGTTAGAGAATTTAGGCCTTAATATATTTCCAAAGAAGAATCCCTTTAGATATTGATATGGTTGAATAACTCAATGTTACTGCATCTACAACGCAGTATCATGAATAAGCTAAAGATAAAAAAGGTGTGAATGTGCAACATGTTTGCATTGCTAAGCTTGCACTTGTTCACGTATGGGTCCAATTTGTGCATTTTATATATAAATAAATTATTTACTTTTAACTTTAACTTTATCTTCAAATGATAATAATTATATTTTATTGTTTTCAGGCATACTCGACATACATAGTATTCAAAGGCCTAAATCTAGGTGTTTACACTCCATGGAAAAATAAAAGCACAAGTCAATGGATATCGAGCCGCCGTATTAAAAAAAGTGAGTCCATTGAACTTGCTCAGCAAGCGTACTCCGAGTACACGAGAGAGGATGATACCGCATAAATACCCCCCATGGTTAATATACATAAACTTCATGAAGCGTTTCCATCTCGTGGTGATCCCTGGTTTAGGTTTAGAATGATTTGTTATATGTTCACGACATTTTATGTCATCGAAGTGTTGTGTCATTTTTTTTTTGGTTTTTTTTATTCTATGTTCATTTTGTACTTGGCGCCCAAGAAGGGGTTGCTTGATGTTAAATTAAGTTTATACAAGTTTTAAGTGTACAGGATATTTGGAATATTAGAAATATAAATAAAATGTGGTCAAATTTTTTAGACTTCTTACATATTCATGATATTTATTCTACTCTCATTATTTCATCATTTTGTGAAAATATAAAGATATTTGTAAGAGCTCTTATCACATTTAACAAATTTAACTTTTGTAACGACTAATAGAAGTCACAAATTTGTCACTACTGTCAATTTTATAACCGCTACTAGCACTTACAAATATAAGATTTATGACTGCTGATAGCAGTTATAAATATTATATTCGTAAATGCTGACATCAGTTACAAACAGCAGTTAAAATTGGGGTCACCAGTCACAACCCCATGGGGTTATAAGAAATTGTGACTCCTGTTAGGAGTTACAATTTTTCTTTTATCACCCCCTAAATTATGACGATAAAGAGTAGTTATAAAGATCATTTGTGACTGCTAACAAAACTCACAAATCTCCCATTTTGGTGTAGTGTTTCAAAGGTCGACCATTTACTTAGTCTATCAAAGGCAGAGCCCTTTGGCTGTGCATCACGGTTTCGGTCTCATATCATGACCTTGACTTCCTTGAATGGGGCGTACCGTATTCCTAGATACTTCGTATGGCTCCTAGAAATCAGCATGAGCATCTTCAGCCTCATAATCTTCATAACGATCCTCCGGGCAGGGTTGGCCTTTCCTCCCCGGGCGTAAATGCCTAGGGTCAGCAACGTCCCTCTACCGTTGAAGAGGTGGTTGATCCTTGTGAGGTGCCTGGGGTGGGCCCCTATCCCCCTGATGATGCTCCTCAGCTGCCGACGTAATCATCTCTGATAGGGCTCCTGTTGGTCTGATTACCACATTCTGGCTAAAGGCAGCCAAGTGCTCTTGTATTGCATGTTGGCTTATAGCCAGGGATTTCAATGTTGTCGCCACCTTAGCCATTTTTTACTGAGGAGGTACGTTGTTAGAACTAGTACCACCAACTATTGTTGCTGCTGGTGATGGTGGTGGTGGTGGAAATTCTGATGCCATGTGTTAAACCTGATGGTGATCTATAACTAAGGATTATAAGCTTGGAAGCTCAATAGGAACTCTTTAAATGGTGAAACAGCTCCACAAGAGGGGAAGGTTGGTTCACCACCTGAGATTTCGATAAGGAAAAGCTAGAAAAGGGGAGAGATTATGCTTCTCCTTCCCACAGATTGCGCCATACTGATGGTACCAGAAATGGTATCACCTGGCCACAAATGTATGAAGCTCAAACAAGTGTACAAAAATTGTAATAATCACACAGTAAATCAATAAAGATGAAGATAAGGTGAAGAGGATGAACACCTGGATTTAAGTGGTTTGGTCATAGCCTATGTCCACTGTATGTGTGTGAGTGAAATCCACTAGTAAATATGGCTCTAATGGCCTGGTTACAACACAAGATTTCTATCTCTCTCTCTCTCTCTCTCTCTCTCTCTCTCTCTCTCTCTCTTTTGTATACAAATGAGCAGAGTTTTAGCTAGGGTTTTAATTAATCGATCCTTCACAATGAAGAAGATGAAGGGTATATATAGTGCTTAGGGGTATAGTGTACCACCAAGCATGTTATATGCATGAGTATAATGCTTCTATCCAATCTGGTGTTCACATCTGGCCTTATCACATGTAGGTCATGATGATTAAATATTTCCTCACTTGAGCGAATAACCTGGTAGTAATGGTTTTACCCATGTGTGATATGTGTTCCACCCACACTGATACAAACATCTCCCAAACCACGCACTATGGTGATGTCCATGTCGTCCGTACTATCTAAGCCGAGGACGAGATGGTAGATCGATTTTCTAGCGATACAATTGTTGATGTAGAGTTATGTTGGACATGGTCTGCCATTCAAGCCGAGGTCGAGGCCTTATGCCAGGCTGAGGGCCAAGCATAAGCTGAGGCTGAGGAAACTCAGATTGGTTCGAGACTAGGCAATAACCATCATTTTGGCCCAGTTAATGTATCGGCTCAGGCTGAGTGTACTAGCAGCTGAGACGAGGGCATACTCAGGCATATCATCGGGTATACCACCGATAAGTGTTTTAATCTAAATAATGTCATTTAAAGCCTCATAGACAGAAGGATCATTTCCCCTCCATCTAATCCTAAAATTAATACCACTCAAAACCCTCTCCTAGCGTATCGAATCGGGATAAATTCCATCCTCTTATAATAGAATCTAGATTTTGACCCTTCCACTCAAATCAGGCATATTTAAACACCCAGTTCATCTACCATCGAGCCCAAACCCCTCAAGGTTTGTCCTTCCTTCCTCCTACATCCTAAGAATCCAGTCGACCAAGCTTTATTCCTACTATCCAGGGCCTGCATAGCTATTCTACCGATTCAGAAAGAGAAGACATGAAACTACCCGCAATCTTAGATCAGCTATAGGAATTTAAGTTAAGATTTCCCTCAGAAATGACCTTCGAAGAGAACATTTGCGAGAAGGTCAACGTCATGTTCATAGAAGCCTAGAAGTGGGCTTGACAATTCGATAAATGGTTCATACTAGCAAAAGAATTAAGTTTAGATAAAATTATGTAGGTTGTGTCTGATGTGTTCATCGAAAGGCAGGAAATATGTCATGTCCCCGATATGCTCATGGTATTAAAACCCTAAGGACACATAGTCCCTTCATCCTAACACTTCCTTACTGAATGGGAAGACTTGTATAATGAGTATATGGAGGTTTTGGAATGCATTGACTATTCGTAGAAGGATAATTTTATTGCCACGGGATGGGGTGATGACTATGACAGCTCAGATGAAGAATTGAATGATAAAAAAGTAAACTCAATTGCCTTCTTGTATATAATGATTTATTTTGAGGAATTACTAGAAGGGATCAATGAAATGTCCATCTTACCTAAGATAAATAAAAATACTGGGTTTTATTCCTCCATGACTCTATAAATAACATGACCCGATTTGAGCAGCACTAAAAAGATCCAATTCACCCATTAGCAGGTGCAGACAAAGGAAAGGGAGTCACCAAAGAAATCCTAATGCAAAAATGGCAGTTAAAGAAAGTAAGGTCCTCAACCAGCTTAAAATGACCAAGGTTAATATCACTCTATGGAGGATTTTCATGTCCTCCTAATTTCACAAAAATTCTGTAATAAAACTTATCATAGAACCCACAATTCTTCCCACTACCACTCCCGAAGAATTCGTTCATCTGACTACAATAAGGCTCATATCCATCTCTAAGGAGGAACTACCCAAGATCAATCCTTACCATAACTATGCCCTCAATGTCTCAGTCGAAGTCATGGGTAAATAGTCCCACGAGCACTTTTTAATAATGGATCAGCTCTGAACATTTTCCCATCAAGGAATCTCAACTACTTGGGAATAAAAGTCAATGGCCTCACTATTACTTATTTCGTTGTGCAACCTATGATAACATTCTTAGAGAGGTTATGGGGTCCATAAAACTCACACTACTGGTTAGTCCTATTTGCCCTCAAACTGAGTTCCAAGTCATCAATATCCGTTCCTTCTTTAACTTTCTCATTAGTATCCGTTGGCTCTATAGTGTCCGAGGTGTATTTTTTCCCTTCATCAATAATTAAAATTCTTCCCCAACGACTAGGTCATCACTATTCTTGAA
This sequence comes from Sambucus nigra, assembly GCA_949130495.1. Taxonomy (NCBI): domain Eukaryota; kingdom Viridiplantae; phylum Streptophyta; class Magnoliopsida; order Dipsacales; family Adoxaceae; genus Sambucus; species Sambucus nigra. The sequence goes on along the minus strand of OX422217.1, from coordinate 326,949,671 downwards.
GATGATGATAACTCTGACGATGCCAACACAAGCAACCCAGTACTAAAAATCTAATATGAGTTTAATGATATGTTCCTCTCAGTCTTTAAGATTGATTCGCTTTCCATCCCAACCAGGGATAATTTCAAAGACTGAGTATGTTCAGAGCACAACCCACACGGTAATGTCATGGTGATTCATAATTCGAAAATATTATTTTCATGCCAGGAAAGGGGTTGGGTCCTCGTCAATAAAGGATCCTCAAGACGATAGTTTTTATAGATGAATTTCCCCCTTGTGGCTTGGGCTACCAACCTTCACCAACTGAAGTTAGAGCACTTAGCTTCTATATCGAAAGAAAATTTTGGGAAAAGGGGAAATGATCTCAGGCAATTTTTTGAATGGGAGATTTATCAAGAGGGTGAAGACTTCACTTTCTATAGATTCCCTGAGCTATGTGATAATATGCAAATACTGCGTATTTCATCTCTCGAACCTACGCATTTTAGCCCTCTCGGGTGCCTTAATCTCTATATTTAAGCCCGTTAACCAGATAACCTCGGTTTATATTGTTAACATGCTATATGAGGTATAATTGGGCTTTTGTAGGTATTTAGGTACTAAGTATGAAGTTCGGACGCATTCTGGGGAAGTTCCGTACGCAATCGCACATTCAAGGGCATTTTAATCATTTTACAGATTGGTCACGTGGCCCAACATCTTCATGGAAGTTGTAGCCCTCCTCGCAAGCTTCTCGTGGCCGTAAACGGTGCACGATTCTTATTCATAACAAAGAAGTTACGGCGATTTTAGCGGAGAAGAAATGCAAGCCAAAACAGGGGAAAATGAAGTCTGCCCCTGCTTGATCGATCGATCGACCCTTCCCTTTTTGTACCGTCTTATATGATCGATCGATCGACCAAATGGTAGATCAATCGACCCCCTGTTTTTCAGCAGATATTTTGCATTTCTTTTCTCTTTTCTTTTCTAATTTAATTCCCACTTGGTATATATGCCAATGTTGATGTAATAAACAGGGGTGAACGTTTTTAGATAGTTTTAGAAGATAGAATAGGTTAGGGCTTGGGTTTTTGGATGGTTCTTCTTCATTTATACTTGATTTGACACCCCATTTGTTGTGTAAGTTGACTATTCATCATCCTCATCATTAATATAGCTTATATTTCATTCATTCTTGCTTTGATAATTAGGTTTACATGCTTTGTTAATTAGTTTACATGCTTTGATTACTTGCTTTCTAGTGTAAATTTACTGCATTTATTTATCGCTTTCCATTTACCACGTTTTTAACATGCTTTCTAGGTAACTTAAATTAGGTTGTGCTTGAATTGAACTCACTCGAGTTGACGCGTTGCTTTGCTTTGGTGATGGAGTTTACGGGTCTATTTAGGGTGTGTTGTCCTAGTTTTTACGCCTAGGAGATTTGGCGGGGCATATCATGTATGTCCCGTGCTTACGACCTTTCGCGCCCAATTTTCGGGATATTTGTTGACGCCAAAATCTTATTAGGATTTTATGATGATTTAGGGCGTAACAACCCTTGATTTAATTAACTGTCGAAACGAGACGCATTTGTAATAACTCGTCGACCCATGTAATAATTTTATACTACTTAACTCGGGTAAGGGATATTCGACGCAACCTATAGTTTTACTCGCTTTCATAATCTAGTTTCAATACCATTGCCTAGATTAACTTTTCCTTTTAGTTTGTAATCATCTTTTACACTTTTATTTCGGAGTAGTAAATCACTTGAATTCTAACATCTCGTCTCTATGGATTTTCGATACCCGACTTACCGTTGTGCTTGCCCCGCAAGTGTAGTAGTAATTTAGGTTATTATATTCAGTTGGCGAAACGAAAACAACGATTAGCGGCTTTACACGCGCTACTTTTCGCACCTCAATCACTATGGTATGACCTTACAAAGAAAAATATGAAATCGGTACTAGGGATCTTATTTTAAGATAAGGTTACTTGGGATGAAGACCAGAAACATAAGGCAGGGCCTCTGACCATTAAGACTGTCGAAGGTATGAAAAACTTCAAGGGTAGTGATGCTAATAAATCGTTAGACCTACATACACTGGGGCTAGATATCTATTTATAATAACCTGACATTTTTGTAATAATCTTTGAGTTATAATAGAGTGATATATTCACACCTCTTGATTTTTTGTCTTTTGCACAAGTAGATGTAATAAAATTGTCGTAACTTTAAGACAAGTTATCTTGACGAGTTAAAATGAATCTACTATTAGTTGAGTTTTATGATCATGTGGTCATCCATTGCCTAACTGATCTACCTTACTAGTTACCATAGTCGGATGAACCTGGGTTGCCCAGTCTTAGGCTTTGCTAACCAAATATTGATGGTAGTGGACTGAGACGACCAAATTTTTTAATAATTATCCTTGCGTTTAGTTAGTTATGATCGAATATTTGTCGTTTTCTATGACTGCAATGGATTTCCTAAATTTAGTAAACTTTTTATTCTTGGTCTGCCCTAAAGGCAAGATCATACATGAACTGAAATTAACTTCTTATTCTTGGCCTGCCCTAAAGACGAGATCATACATAAAGTGATATTAACTTCTTATTTTTTATCTGACCTAAAGGCGAGATCATATATGAAGTGAAACTAACTTCTTATTCTCAGCATGCCCTAAAGGAGAGATTATACATGAAGTTATGGTCTACCCTAAATGAGAGATCATACATGAAGCGAAATTAACTTCTTGTTCTGGTCTACCTTAAAGGCGAGATCATACATAAAGTTTTATGGTTTTGGTATGTTACATTTTTTGGTTGTTTGAGTTTTAATGTGTTGTTGAGATGCCTTTGACTTTGATTCTTGGCAAGGTTTTTAGCACATCTCCTCATGCCAATAAAAAAACATAGAAAAAGATAGCATTGATTAATAGAATATATTTTATTTATCACTGAAAGCGAGTTATAATAAATGAAAGAACTTGAAATGAAAAGGTATTACATATTTTTTGATATTATTTCCTTAGGTGCTTGGCATTCTAATAGTTCTTGAAATACTCATCTGTTAAGGTTTCAATTCTATAAGTCCTTGATCATACAATAATAGAAATTTTGTAAGGACTATTCCAGTTAGACTCCAACTTGTTCCCTTTCTAGATGACTTTTTTTAGTACATAGTCTCCCTCCTTCAAAGTGCTCAGTTTTACTTATTTATTATAAATCCGAGCAGTGCTTGTTGGTATGCTCCGACTCGAAGTTCTGTATATTCTCTAACTTCCTCTACCAGGTTTAGATCTATCCTTTTTATTAGGTCGCTCTTTAGTGAGTGAAAATTAAAAACGCGGTGACTTGGTAGACCAATTTTTATTAGGACTACTGCCTCTATCCCAAAGGTTAACATATAAGGGGTCTCACCCGTTACTATTCTAAACGTTTTCTCGTATGCCCAGAGGACACTTTAGAGTTCACTAATCTAATTTCGTTATCATTGTCAAGTCTCTTCTTCATTCTATCGATCAGAGTTTTGCTTGTTTCCACTATTTGACTGTTGCATTGTGGATGACCAGGCACATAATATAGTTTTTGGATTTTAGATCGAATGCAGTAATCTATAAATTCCTGATAATTAAACTATGTACCATGGTTGGTGATGAAGGCATACGACATTCCATAACGATAAATAATGTTCTTTTAGTTAAAATGAGAGACCTTCTTGTATGGGATTTCCACCATAGGTTTAGCCTTTACCTATTTGGTGAAATAGTCCACTGCAATAACCAGATATTTGAACCTTCCTCTTATTTTTGGTAGAGGGACTCCTAGGTCTATACATTACATGAAAAATGGCCATGGGATGTGATCGATATGAGAGAAGACCCTGATCTTTTGTGTATTATGGTATATTTTCTGCACTTATCACATCTACTTTCATAATCTACGCATTCTGTCTTCATGATAGGCCAATAGTAACCGTAATTTGTTATTGGATTTACCAATGATCGGCCAACTGAATGTCCTTTATAAGATCCATTATGTGCTTCGTTAATCAAGTTATGTACTTCGGCTGGATGTACACATTTGAGTAAACCAATGATGAAACCTCTTCTGAATAGGATTCTCCTCCCAAGAACATATCTTGTTATTTTATATCTGAGTCTCCTAGATGTTTTAGGGTTTGTTGGTAGAATGTCGATCTCTAGGTATGCTCCTATTATATCCATCCACGATGGCCCCAAGTCTACCTCTATTATGTTGACAATCTCTTTGTCAGTACTCTAGTCCATGAGTATCTCTACTGGAACTATTCTTCTCAACACTGTTTATGTAGCGGATGTCAATCATGCAAGTGCATCTTCTTGGGCATTTTATGACCTCGAAATTCTAACCATCTTGATCAGTGGAAACTCTGTTAACCACTCTGTGAATTTAGCTAAGTATTATTCCATAGACTTTTCTCTAGCCTGATAGATTCCTAGATTTGGTTTACTATGAGTTGAGAATCACTGTGTGCCAATTTATATTCGGCGCCAAAAGATAATGCCAACCCAAATCCTGTTATGAGCACCTCATACTCTGACTCATTATTAGAGCCTCAAATTGGAATCTAAGGGAATATTCCACATCGATGTTGTCTGGTGTCATAATTATTCGGCCCGCTCTACTACCAGTGGCACAAGATGGGCCATCTACAAACATTTGACAGATATGAGGCCCCTCTTCAAAATATCCTTTGATCAAGTTACCATATTTGAATAACTTTTTTATTTTCTCTAAGTCATGAGTAATTTATTCTTCCGTGGACGATGACTCTGGTACATTATCATCTTGGTCAGCCAATTTAATGGCTGACTAATCTCCCATAAGAGTTTGCTCATTTGGTTGAACTGGTGAGAACTCTATAGGATAAGCTTGCTTGATCTGCTTTGAGGGTGAGCTCTCTTCCTTGTAAGTCTATTTTTCCCCTTTTATCATTAAGCTATCTTCCGCAGAAGTCTGCTCGACAGTCTCTTCTTCATATGTGAATTTGAATATAAAATCTGCTACGTGTTGGACCTTGATGGTCATTTTAGGTTCATATTTGATGTCATATTCTCCTAGTTCTACAACCCAAGTCATCAATCTTCCTGAATTATTAGTTTTATGAACAGTTTGCCATAGAGGCGGGTATGTATAGATAACAATCGTCTGGGACTGAAAGTGTGTTTTATCGTTCATAAAGACTCAATAAAGGCCAATGCTAATTTTTCAAGTCTTGGATATCAGATCTTCACTCCTCGGTATGCTTTTCTAGTATAGTAAACTGGATTTTATACTACATTTTCTTATCAGACCGATGTCGAACCAACTGTTGATTCAAATACAACCAGGTACATGCAAAGTTTCACCTCATGACAAGCCTTGAAAGCAGAGGTGGAGATCCCATATACTTCTTCAAATCTAAGAACACTGTCTTACATTCATTATTTCATTCAAAAGTCTTTTGTAATACATTGAAGATGGGCTGGCATTTTTCAGTAGCTCCCAAAACAAACCGGTCTAATGCAATTACATGCCCTATTAATCTTTACACTTCGTTTTATTTGTCGGAGACTGTATGTTTATTGATGCATGAATTTTATCTGAATTGGCCGCAATTCCTCTTTGATTAACTATGAAGCCCAGAAACATTTCTTCTCGAACTCTAAAGACACATTTCGTTTGGTTGAGTTTTATTCTGTGATTTTCTAGTTGGTCGAATGTATGTCACAAATATCTGATGTGGTCTATGGTTGTTTTTCTTTTAGTGGGCATGTCATTAATGTACACTTCCATATTCGTATCAATTTATTCTTTAAATACTTTGTTTTCTAGCCTTTGGTATGTCGCTCAAGTATTTTTGAGCTCAAATGGAATAATAATGTAGTAATAGGTACCTCGAATTATGATAAATGAAGTCTTTTCCCGATATTTAGTTTCATTTTGATTTAGTTGTATCCTGAATAAGCATCCATAAAACTGAGCAGCTCGTGCCCTAAAGTAGCATCGACTAACAAATCAATCTTGGGTAAGGGATAGTGATCTTTTAGACGTGCTTTGTTCAAGTCAGTAAAATTGACACACATTCGCCACTTATTGTTCTTCTTTTTTACTATCACCACATTGGAGAGATATTTCGGGTATTTGACGTCCTCCATGAAAGTTACTTTTTGTAATTTCTCCACTTCTTCCTGAACATCCATTTTCTTCATTTGGCCGAAGACATGTCATTTTTGTTTACCTTGTTTAACATCTTTGACTATGCTTACCTCGTGATAAATAAAATTTGGATCAATTTCTGGCATGTCTTCACGACTCTAAGAGAATACACTTTTTTGTTGCCTCAGAAAGTCAATAAAATCTCTTTTGAGGTCGGGATTAAGTGATGAGTGGATCTGAGTTGTTCTCTCAGGACAGTCATCATCTAAGTAATTGAATCAATTTATTTAATAACTTGACCCTTGACAAGTTTTTCCTCCTCTCATATATTTATCACTTCGATCTGGTAGGTCGTTCTCAATTTCTTTTGCTCCTCTTAGTTAGCCGAGGTATAATAACATTCCCTATCTTTCACCTTACTTCATTTTATTACACTGAACCCATAATTAGTGGGTAATTTCATGCATTAGTGTACGCTACAGGGAACCACTTCAAATTTCTTCAGCCCCACCCTACCAAAGATAAGGTTGTATGCTGAGTGGACATTTTTTCCCAGGAAAAAAAATGGATCTTTTTTGTTCTACAGGTGGTACACATTCCGATCATAACAACTAACTCAATTGTGACTGAAGGATATACCTTTTCTCCAGAAAAGCCAGTAAGTGGTCTGTGAGAGGCTTCAAGCTTGTTGTCCCTCAATTTCAAGCCCTTGAAGCAGTTATAGCACAAAACATCAATGGAACTACCTTTGTCAAATATAATTCTCGCCACCTCACTTTCATATACCATTATAGAAATAACTAGTGGATTATCTTGGGGATATAAAATGTCAGACTTATCATCTTTGGAGAATCCAACCATAAGGCGATCTTTTTTACCATCCTTGGATGAGTGTACTCGGTGCACGTCAGGTTTATCTGTCTAATATGAGCGTAAACCTTCACCTCATTGAGATATGCTTTTCTCTCTGCAGTCTCGTCGCCTCCTCTAGTATTCCTTCCTACAATGAAGTTACAAAGAAAATCATTTTTACCTCATATATAGGTTCCTTGGACCTTTTGGGAAAATATGGGCCATCTCTAAAATCATCATTTCTGCCTCTTTTCTTCTCGTCAGATCCTCTGCATGGAGATTTTGATCGTATTCTGGGATTTTGCTCACCCCTTTTATCTTTTGGGCCACCTTTGTCCATCAATTTTGATAATTTTCCCTCCTAATTAGATTTTATGTTCTGTTCTTCAGGACTATGCAATTATTAGTATTACGGTCATGATCCCCATAGAACTCATAGTATTTTCCCATGTCTCTTTGGTTAGCTGGGTCTTTCAATTTATTGTCCCACTTCAGGTCATTACTTCCATGTATTTCTTTAAATAAATGGTGGATGTCGACCGTTAAAGGAGTACATTCGTCCTATCTCTTTGGTTTGTCATCCATTTTGTCTTTCTGTTCTTTCTTCTTCAAGCTTTTACTGGTGTTGGTTTTGGAGTTACTGACATCTTTGGAAGTCATTTCTTCTTTGGCATTCACAATCTTATCAGGTTTGGCTAATAACTCAATCATCATCTTGGGTGGTTCTTTAGCTAATGCACAATACAACTTTCCTGGCAGCAGACCACTCATTAGGGTTGCGATGGTTGTTTTCTCATCGTTATAGATCATATTTATCTTCTCACTATTGAAATGGGTGATGAACTCTTAAGTCATCTCATCGACCTTCTGCCAAACATTCAACAGATGAGTTACCCTCTTACCGGGTTTAGTTCCAAAGACGAAGTTGTGACGAAGAGATCAACCAGTTATTGGAAGCTTAAAATTTGCCCCCGTGGTAAGACATTGTACCAAATTTGTGTTGATCCACTAATTGTACTTGAGAATTCTCAGCAACACATCTCATCTGGGATAGAATAAATATTAGCAGATGCTTGATATTGCTCTACGTGTAATAATGGATCGGTGTTGTCATTGTACTTTGGGGTTGCCACCGGTGGTTTAAATTTTATGGGTGTGGGATAATCCACAATTGACGGGGTGAATGGAGATCCTTTCACAAACCCTTTTTACAAAGGATACTTTGATTTAGAGATCTCCTTTAGGAGATCTTCTGGACGTTGAATTGATGCTTTCTAAGGATGGTTGTCCTGTTCGACTACGGCTACGAGGGTGCCTGGTCGGTCGCGACTTTTTATCGAACTCTCTTTCTGAGAAGTCTGATCTGCATGTGTGACCTATGTGTTGCAGATCTAGGTCTAGTCAAATATTATGTCCTCTTAATAGGGAACCTTAAGTCTTTCTTGTGTTGTCTAGATCTAGTGGTATCTCTATGATGTTTCCTACTTGCTGCTTGTGGGCCTAGGTGATCAAATGCAGAACCTCTACTTAACTTTTCCAGTACACTAGGACTTTATTTAGAGAAGGTTTATTTCGTCAAAACCAGTTATTCTGAGAGACGAGATAGCTTCCGAAAAGCACGATATGTCGCTTCGAGATCTAAAATATATGGACCTACTTCCTGCTTCCTGTGATCCCCCTTAGCCTTCTTGGGTTATCTAACGCCCAAGTGCAATATATATATATATATCATCCTCCCCGACGAAGATGGAAGTGGAATTTCGACCCTCCTACTTGGATGTTCATCTCCAGCCGAGTTAAAAAATTCTCTTCCATATATGCCTTGTCCAACTTGGAGTATCTGCGTTAGATGCTTAACACTTTCTTCCATTGCCTCTTGACCTCTGGCCAATATCATCAGAATTCTTTGTATATCCCCCATTCCAATGGTGGTTGAGGGCAAAATTACTTCATTTGCATGACTTCCCTTTGGATCTTCTCCCATTTCTAAAGAATGCAAATGGTACGTGAACTATCACGATTTGAGGGTGTATGAATAGGAAATGATATGAAATGTAATATCCCATTCGGTAAATTAATTAAAATATTATGTTGATTTTATATGAGGAGGAGTGAAGTTGTGGTAATACGAAAACATGGAGACTTGGATGATTATGATTGGATTATATCTCTAATTAAATTGATCCAGAGGTTGATGTTAATTACTGGAAGATTTGTGGGCATATGATTAAACTAAGTTAAGGAGTTTATTAGTTATAAAAGTCTGTTACCTCGTTTGCATAATTAGGTATCTCCTTATGAAATTTAAGAAGTCTAGTTGGGGAAATCTGCAGACTTAGAAATATTGGTCGTTCGAACGACCAATGTTGTTGTTTGAATGAGTACGGAATCTTATTTTAACGATGGGAAAGGTCATTCAAACGAAGCTGACAAGATACACTCCCTCTTTGTTATTATCCTCTCAGCCATTGATTTATGTTTTGGGTTGGATCATGGAGGCCTGACGAATGATATGAGTCAGGTGGTTTGATGAATGGACTTACGAACTATTGGTTTTACATCAGGGAAAGGGAAACGTGGGACGTGATGTTACCCACAACAGGTCTGCCATATTTTTTGTAACCCTTAGAATCGTCGATCAAGAGCCATTGTCAACTCATGGAGCCTCCTAAATTCAGATGAAACAGATGGGGTATATTATATAGATTTGTAGACTTTATTGTTAAAACAAGAGAAGAGGTTTTGGGGAGCAAGCCTAAGCATTATTATTATCTTCTCCACTTTTCTCAATAACTCTCAACCTTAACTATTTCCCTCCGAGAAATAGCTTCTACCATTTTTATTTAATTTATAGTAATTACATTAACACCATAGAATACCCTTTTCCACCGAGTCGAGATAAGCTATGAAAATATCGGTGTGGTTTGTTGGGTGGTTTTGATGGGTATTTGAGGAGGTACTCTTAGAAGAAGATAAATACATAATGGAGGACTTGAAGAGGGTTTTTATTAGGGTTGTCAAACTTGGGGGAGCTAGACAACCCCTCTTAAGGCCACCTTAGGAGGTGGGGGGTGGTCATCTTCTTTGATCTTTCATGCCTTCGATTGTTGATCTTCATTGAGGTGGAAAAATTTACTCTTTATATTTACGACTCTATTTGGTGTATATTGTATTCTTGTTCTTGCTGAATGTTAAGAGTAGGATTTCTATGAACAAAATGATATAAGTTTTCTTGCAAAGCTGAAAATAGATATTTTTGTGGAAACAAAAATGTTAGAAAATATTATTTGTGTAGTTTTCTAGTAAAACTGTAAATAGATATTTTTATGGAAATAAAAATGTAGGAAAATATTATTTGTGTATTTTTCTAGTAAAACTGAAAATTGACATTTTTATGGAAATAAAAATGTAAGAAAATACAGTTTTGGTTTATTTTAATAAAAAGGGATAATGGACATTTTTATGTAATAAAACTGTGAAGAAATATTATTTTAGTGTATTTCTAGTAAAAATGAAATAATAGATATTTTTATGGAATAAAAATGTGAGAAAATGTTATCTCATGTACTTCTAACAGAAGAAAGTAATAAGCTTCTTGCAAATTGGAATGATGTTAATTTGTTCGAAATGATTATGAAATAAATATTTCTAAGCTTCTTGCAAAATGGGAACTTTATGGATAGATGGACATTTGTTGAGTTTAAAGAAATTAATAAAATGTCTTTATTATTTGAAGAGTATGTTTGTTATAAATGGTATAAAATTCTAGAATAAAATTTATGTTTAATGCACTTGATAGGAAAGAAAGTCTTATTGGGTTTAAACATGAAATAAGATAAATGGAAATTTTGGTCATTAAGAAATGTGTGAAAATAGGAGCTTAATATGTAAAAAGTGCTACTTATATATTAAAGGTGTAAAAGTGTGAAGTATGAAAGTCGGGTAAAGGTGTGATATTAAACAAGTATTAAAATGGATAAGTGTTTTAAATATTAAGTTGGAAACTTAATAACCATTTTGAGAAATAACACTTGTTAAAGGACTAAATTATAAGTTTGGTAAATAAAGGGGTAAATTGGTCATTTACTTAAAGTGGAACATTTTTATGGAATAAGCATGTCAAAGAACGTCTTTACACTAGTATGGGTGAAAACGAATTAAGTCCTATAGCGTGAATGACTTTAGTAAAGTCATGTGTGTGTGAATAAGGTACTTAAAGGAGAAAGAAATGATTTTCCAAGTGTTAGTAAAAAAATTGACGGTTAAGTCGGGGTTTTAGCTTCGGCCGGATAAGAGTTAAAAGGTGGAATAATGTGAATATGTTTAAAATGTTAAACACATTAATAAGGACTCGGGTGAAACTAGAAAATAAGCAAGAAGGGTCTGGGGCCCTTAGGTTAATCCCTAAGTCATTGGCCAGGGCATATGGTGCGCATAGTCGGCGGTGTAGAGCCCGTTGAAGTATGCAGTATATGATGATTTCGAGAAAAGATAAAGAAAATATGGAACATGTCAAGAGAGTTGTGTGGTAAAATGTGTTAATACAACCTAACTTGAATGAATATAATAAATGTTCCGGTAAAGGTGAAATGGACAAGTTAATGCATAAATCTACTAGTGTCCATAAGATAACGAAAAAGGGTAGAGAAAGTGAATAAATGAGTGGTTAAGCAACTTAAATGGTTAAACCCATATTTAACACAAAAACATTCTGTAAAAAGGACTTTCAAAGATTAAATAAGTATTTTCTAAAACGGTGAATGCGTGTATTGAAATGGTGAAGTTCAATGAAAATACTAAGTGTATTAAAATAAACGAAAGAGCTAGATTCCAGTAAAGGAATGGGTTTGAATAAATCTGGTGAACCGTCTGTGTTAAATAAAGTGAGAGTGCTAAATATGAATAAAGAAAGCTTTTAATAAGAGTAAGGTAAATTAATTTGGACAATTAAGGTCTTCGGTATATAAAACAGTTAATACATTCGAATAAGTATATGTAGATATGTAGATATTTTCACATGCATGTGGTTATAGCATGTGAGTATTCATTCCTTCCATTCTTTCCTATACCGCTTGTATAAATCCCGCTGGGAATAGGCTCACATCCCCACTTTGTTACGGCAGGTTGGAAGTGGTTTCATATTTTAAGGGAGTTATACAAGTAAGTATATTTTATATATGTTTACGTTAGTAGCTCTGCTTACTTGGACTTTAGAGTTCTCCCCATAGGTCCCTCACGTAGTTTACATTGTAATTAGAATTGCATGCTAAAAAAGTGAAATGCTAATTAAAATAAAACTGGACTAGCAACATTATATAGGGTTGTTCCATTGCACTTCACAACTAATGCTCGGGTCGGACCAGGTTAACCACGGTTAATCCATAAATTCGGGTTGGGCGTTACAAATAGTATTAGAGATATAGCTTAAAGGTTCCTTATAAAAGTGACGTGGTGAGATCGGTATTGGGTCTTTCGACGTCGGTGTAGTTTGGTTCGATTATGCTAGTTTGATGACGATTTAGTTCGTGTCCTCGACCGTAAGGTCAAGGATGTGAGCACGACAAGTGAGTTAGTTCCAAGTGGAATAAGATCAAGTTAATTTCTATAAATTGCTTTCGCATTTCTAATAAAGTATGTTAATAATTTACAGGTGTACACTTAAGACAATAAGTGGCGACATCGTGATTCATAGTGTGAGGTGTTGTGTTCCAGCCTTTGTTGACATGGAGTCTTTGGGGAGATTGATAGTTGAATGTCCTGACTAAGAAAAAATTATTATGGTTGTGTATATACATGTAGTCCTTAGTTACATCACTTATGAGTGACCAATACCAATGAGGTAAGTTGATAAATTCGATCCTTGGGGTAACACCGTGATCGACGGATAATACGATAAGCATGTAAATTTGAGTGGGTCAACTATTTAGGATGGGTGAGTATTAGTTGATAGGATGCTATCCTTGTGAGTGAATGCCTTAGTGATTGTTGACATACGAATATATCTTATGTGCCTTGAGTGGGGTGAGGGACATTCATGGTAAAGGGTCATGTTAGTGACAATAATGAGTATAGTGGTTACAAGTGTTAGTCTGTATTAAGAATGTATTAGGTACCTTGGTTGTGGGCTTGGATTTAGTATATCCCGACTAATATGTGGGTTTAGTTAATCTTGATGGTTTAAGTTAACCTAGGAGTGAACCTAGAAAATCTTGGTGACTTAGTATTAAGTGCATGAGTTGTGATGTTTTAGAATAGGACCTCTTGCAGCCTCATTAGGGTGAGCCTCCTCTTGGACAGTACCCGACGTCCTGTGTCCTACTAAAACCTGGATGGTACTAATTTATAGTCTGATGATATTAGTATGGCAATTAGAAATAAGATCCCTTGTGGCATTCGTGGGTGTGGGCCTTGTTGTTTATAGGCAATACTCGACGTATCGTATCCTACCAAATGTATAGTTGTGTTAATTGTTAGATTAGCACACAACATGAGGTTTACATAGTAAGACAATATAGTTATAGTGGTTGAACACTCATTAAGGATTAGAGGATGCAGGCTTGTGAAATCATGTTGATTTCCTTAGAGATATGAATACTAAGGTTCATCTAATGAGATGTTAATGCGAGTGGTAGTCATTCCCGAATACTAGTAAATCTAAGGTTGTGCACCGTGCGTTATGAGTGTCACGACCCCGTCCCAAAACTAGTAGTAGGGAATGAGTGTCTTGACATGCCACCAAGGCAACAAATATTCTGAATTAAATTGTTTCTTTAATTAAATGCAACGGAATTACAGTTACATGGTTATGAATCATAAAATACTAAAATTAAAGAAATTACATCATCAGAGCTTTCTAAAAGGAAACTTTATTTATATTAAAAGTAACAGTGAGTTATAACTTAAGACGAAATTGAAAACTTATTACAAGAGAGCCAAACGTGCTCTTTATGATATAACAAACTTTTTACTTAAAATAATAAAAAGAGCTCTAAAAGCTGATTCTTCCATATAGTCCTTTTACGTTCTCTCCAAGCCTACTTATATCCTCAAAAATGGTTAGGTATACAACATCAGCTAAAAGTCGAGTGAGATTCAATCTCCAGACATTCCAAGGTTTTGTTCGGAAAATTGATACCTATTCAAATCCAAAGAATAGACATATACATGTATGGATAGGAATTTGCTATATAAAACATGAGATGACAGTATATAGAATGAATAACACACGATAGAACAGATGCAACAAATCAATTGCAATATCTTTTTCTCTCAATCATATCATTTTAATGCCCAAGTACACTCTAATACCGTATTTTTCCCCCGTAGTTGACGATAAATCGAACTTGTTAGTCACAACGCCTTATTTAGGACACACCAGCGATAACCCAGTTGGGAAGGTCAGTCAGTAAAAGAGGACCCTTAGGCCGATTCTTATTTTCCCATATTCAATATCATTTTTAATACTCATTTTAATCGATATTTCTATATGGACAAATATAAACATATCACAAGGAATCAATCATCAGTATCAGATGAATTTTAAGAATAAAAGCAGTTCACAAAATATATATAGTTTGCATAATATCATATAAGTAAAACGCACAAGGAATGTCAGAGTACTCACCTAAAATAGAAGTACGAAGTTACAGATATCGAGTCTTGGATCACTAAGAGAAAACTTCTTCTTAAATTTTCCCGTACCTTCTCTCACTATTTCTCTCTGATATTTTTAACGAATTTCGTGTAATAATGATCCTAAAGGCCTTATTTATAGTTTCCAAAGATATTAGGGTGTTAGCAGGTGTCTAGCTGACCAAGCTTTTACAATGGCGAGTCAGCGTTTACGTGTCGCATAACGGAGCGGTCTTGCAATCTTAATTCACCGAACTGGGACACGTGTTTTAGCTTTTCCTCTAATGACGACACGTGTTTTAGGTTTATCTATTTGGATGGCATGGGGAAGCATGAGGTGGAAAGGTGTTAGGGGTATATGGTCATTTTACATAGTAAGGGCATTTTGGTAATTTTACAACATACATTTTCAATATTTCTTAGAGGTCCATACAAATATTTTATTTACAAAATGATCCTTTTTATATTTTTATTTTAGTCCCTGAACTTTCTTTATTTAAAATCAAGTCCCTAAAGTTTCATAAAATTTCATTTTCTACCCCAAAACTTATCAGTTAGATTAGAATATGCTATAAGACTTTGATTTAATCCATTTTGATGAAGAAGGGGGTTATTTCAAAGTGTTTAAGTCAGCCAAACTAGGATATGCATTGGATCTTGTACATATTTCTTCATCATTAACACATGGAATACATTATGCACACTAGAGAGTTCAGGGGGTAAGGCTATTTTATACGCAATAGATCCTATCCTTTGAAGGATTTCAAAAGGTCCTATGTATCTTAGACCCAATTTTCCTTTCTTTCCAAATCGAATTACTCCCTTTATTGGTGATACTCGCAAGAACACATTATCTCCTCTTTGGCGGTGTCGATTGTCAACATAACTCTTTTTACGGCTTTGAGCGATTTGAAGTCGGTCTTGTATCAATTTTACCTTCTCTGTTGTGATATGGATCAATTTTTGCCCCAACAATTTTCTTTCTCCAACTTCTACCCAACATGCAGGGGAATGCCACCTTTTACCATAAAGTGCCTCATACGGAGCCATTTGAAAACTTGCTTGATAACTACTATTATACGCAAATTACACTAATGGTAAATGATCATCCCAATTCCCTTTGAAATCAAGTACACATGCCCTAAGCATATCCTCTAAGGTTTGAATGGTTCTCTCAGATTGTCCATCCATTTGAGGGTAAAAAGCGGTGCTGAAATTCAATTTTGTTCCCATGGTTGCTTGTAGGATTTTCCACAAGGGAGACATGAATCTAGGGTCACGATCAGAAATAATTAAAACTGGGATTCCATGAAGCCTAATAATTTCTCGCCCGTACAACTTAGATAACTTTTCTAAAGAATGGGTAATCTTAATGGCAAGAAAATGAGTAGATTTAGTTAACCTATCAATAGTTACCCAAGTAAAATCATTACCATTTGAACTCCTTGGTAAACCTATCACAAAATCCATAGTAATATGTTCTCATTTCCACTCAGAGATAGGTAGGGGCTGTAGAAATCCTAATGGTTTTTTATGTTCATCCTTTACTTGTTGACAAACCAAACACCGAGATATAAATTCTGATATCTCCCTCTTCTTGTTATTCCATCGAAATACTTCTTGAAGATCCCTATATATTTTTGTACATCCGAGATGAAATGTGAATCTTGAGTAATGACTTTCTTTCGAATTTTCCTCTTTAGTTGGGCATCACATGGCACACACACTCTATTTCCAAACCTCAATATATCATCTCGTATCACATTTTCAATTCTCTTACCCTCGATGACTTCTTCTCTAATCTTCTTCAGTTGTGGGTCATTTACTTGTGCAATTTTGATCCTTACCATCAACATGGGTTGTACTTTTAAGTTTGTGATTATTCCTCCTTTGCTATAAATACGTACATTTATTTCCATTCTTCTCAAATCCCTTAACAAAGGTTCCTAATTTGTAATAAGACATGTTACATTTGTTTTAGACTCCCTACTTAAAGCGTTGGATACTACATTAGCTTTTCCTGGGCGATAATGAATATTTAAATCATAATCCTTCATTAATTCTAACCACCTCCTTTGTCTCATATTCAATTCTTTTTGGGTAAAGATATATTTTAAAAACTTATGATCGGTATAAATCTCACAAGTCTCACTATACAAATAATGTCTCCAAATCTTAAGAGCAAAAATTACAGCTGCTAATTCAAGGTCATAGGTTGGATAATTCTTCTCATGGGCTTTTAACTATCTCGAGGCATAAGCTACTACTTTTCCATTTTACATTAGCACACATCCCAAACCATTTTTAGAAGAATCACTATAAATCACAAATCCCCCTGTCCCTGAAGTAATAGTCAAAATTGGTGTAGTTACTAATCGATTCTTAAGTTCTTGAAAACTATTCTCAACTTCCTCAGATCATTCACATTTCAACTTATTTTGTGTTGACCTCGGTAGAGGTTTGAAAATACAGGAAAATCCTTTAACAAATCTTCTATAATAACCGACTAATCCATGGAAGCTACGAATCTCCATCACATTAGTTGGTCTAGGACAATCTAGTATAGCCTTGATATTTTGAGGGTGAACCGACACTCCCTCCTTGGAAATGACATGTCCTAGAAAAGAGATGCTAGGCAACCAAAACTCATAATTCTTTAAGTTTGCATATAATCTCTCTCTCCTAAGGATTTGTAACACCGTCTTTAAATTCTTTTCATGTTCTTCAATACTTTTGGAATAAATAAGGATGTCATCAATGAAAACAACCACACACTGATCCAAATATTTCATAAAAACTCTATTCATCATACCCATAAAAGCGGTTGGTGCATTAGTCAGTCCAAATGGCATCACAAGAAATTCATAGTGACCATATCAAGTACGAAAAGCTGATTTCAAAATATCATCCTACTTAATCTTTAATTGGTGATAGCCTGACCTAAGATCAATCTTTGAAAATACATGCGCTCCTTGCAGTTGGTCAAACAAATCATCTATATGAGGTAAGGGGTATTTATTCTTAATGGTCAGTTTATTTAGTTCACGATAATCTATACATAACCTCATCGTCCCATCCTTCTTTCTAATAAATAACACTGGAGCACCCCAAGGGGATATACTTGGTCTAATAAAACCCTTCTCTAACAGATCTTGTAATTGAACTTTTAACTCCCTTGTTTCTAAAGGTGGCATGCGATAAGGTGGTTTTGAGATTGGTATAGTCCCAGGAATAAAGTCAATCGTAAACTCTATTTCTTTACTAGGAGGAAGACTAGGTAAATCATCTGGAAAATGTTTACCTATGGGAATATCTTCTAAACTAAGATCTTTTGTTTGCAAATCAATAACACTTGTAAGGAATCCTTGATATCCCTTCTTAAGAAAACTACAAGCTTGCATTGCAGAGATAATATGTATGGAAGATAGGATGCCAGTTCCTTCAAAACTAAATTCTGGATGGTTAGGAATTTGGAAAGTAACTCTCTTCTCAAAATAATCTACCTTAGCATGGTACTATGCTAACCAATCCATCCCCAAAATGACTTCAAAATATCTTATGTCTAAAATTATCAAATTGGCGAATAGTTTATGACTACTGACATCTATAGGGCAAGACTTATATACTAATGTTCCCGTCAATAACTCACCCAAAGGAGTAAAAACGTGTATGCTATGATTCAAGGGTTCAGGAATATTAGGAAAGCGATTAACAAAATGGATATACACATATGAATGGGTAGAAGCAAGATCAATTAAAACTTGAAAAGGTTGTGCACATATAGAAAGTGTACCTGACACTATTGCATTAGAAACTTTTGCATCAGAAAGATTAAAAACTCTACCTTGTCTTCCATGATCCTTATTATCATTAAAAGCCTTTGTTAGCACCTTTACTTTATTTGGGAAATCTATCATTTTATGTCCCTTTTAGCCACACCCAGAGCAACTTCATGTCTCCGGGTAACATGGTTACCCTCTATGAATATAACCGCACCGTTAGCATCTATCAACATTAAAGGGTTTATTTACAAAAGTTTGCTCTGTATTGGGTATATTCCTAATGGGTTCATTATTGGGGTTCCTTCCTCTTCCCCTCTCTAACCTAATTATGTTCTTCATTATCCTTCTCAGCTATCGTTGCCCTAATCACCACGTCATTATAAGATGTCAACTTCAAGATGGAAATTCGACTACGAAAATTCAACCTCAACCCACGTTCAAACTTCTTACCTTTTAAAACATCAGTTATCACAACATGAGGTGCAAAACGGGATACCTCAGTAAACTTTACCTCATATTGACTAACCGTCATATTTCCTTGAACCAGACTCATGAAGTTAGCTGCTTTTTGGTCTTGCACCATTTCAGGAAAGTATTCCGCATAAAAGATCACTAAGAAGTCATTCCAACCTATAGGATTATTCCTTCCCTCATAAATTCACTTAGTCTTTCTCCACCAATGTTCGGCTTCACCTTCCAACATAAACGTTGCAAATGAAACCCTTTGTTCATCGGTACACTTAAGAACATCCAGCATCTTTTCCATATGCATTACCTAACTTTTTGTTTTAGTAGGGTTAGGAGTACCTTTAAAAGAATGTGGATTTAACTTTTCGAACTGTTCAATAGTAAAGCTACTTAGTTCAAAATTCCTTAGTGCTCCATATTCACTTGATGCTCCACAATTCTTGCTAGACTTTCAATTGCCTTGTATGCACCTTCCAGTCCTTCCATACTTGAACCACTAGTTCCCGTAGTTGATCTCCTCTTAGTCATTTTCTACATTCATGGCCAAACATAAGACGTATTATACTATCTCAAGATTGCAATTTAGGAGAACAATTATATATAGACTGCAAGGCATATGGTGGATTATCACATAAGTCGGATATTAAATCACATAAGTCGAATATTTAATCCTATATCTTATGTATGGAAACTTAAAATCGATAACATTTGAAACTTATGTTTAGTAGTCTATGAGTTCGTAACATATAATCTGATACCACCTTTATTACCACCCCGTCCCAATATTAGTAGTAGGGAATGAGCGTATTGACATGCCACTATAGCAACAAATATTCAGACTTAAATTGTTTCCTTAATTAAATGCAACTAAATTACAAGTACATGGTTAGGGATCGTAAAATACTAAAATTAAAGGGATTATGTGAGGAAACTTTATTTGTATTAAAGGTAACAACGAGTTACAACTTAAGACGAAATTTAAAACTTATTACGAGAGAGGCAAACATGTTATTTATGATATAACAAACTTTTTACTTAAAATAACAAAAAGAGCTTTAAAAGTTAAATCTTCCATATAGTTATTTTTTATTCCCTCCAAGCCTAATTATTTCCTGAAAAATGGTTAGTTATACAACATCAGCTAAAAGCCGAGTGAGGTTTATTCTCCAGACATTCCAACGTTTTGTTCAGAAAATTAATACCTATTCAAATCCAATGAGTAGACATATACATATATGGATAGGAATTTGCTGTATAAAATTTGAGATGATAGTATATAGAAATGAATAGCATAGGATATAAAATATACGACAAATCAATTCCAATATCTTTTTCTTTCAATCATACATTTTAATGGCCAAGTACACTCTAATATCGTATTCTTCTATTATATTATTTCCCAGTAGTTGAGGGTCAATCGAACTTGTTCATCATAACACCTTATTTAGGGCACACCAGTGATAACCCAGCTGGGAAGGTCAGTCAGTAAAAGAGGTCCCTTAGGCCGATTCTTATTTTCCCATTTTAATACTAATTTTAATCAGTATGTCTATATGGACAAATATAAGCATATCACAAGGAATCAATCATCGATATCAGATGAATTTTGAGAATAAAAGCAGTTCACAAAATATATATAGTTTTCATAATATCATATAATTAAAACACACAAGGAATGTCAAAGTACTCACCTAAAACAGAATTACGAAGTTATATATATCGAGTCATGGGTCACTAAGACAAAACTTCTTCTTAAATTTTCTCGCACTTTCTCTCACTATTTCTCTCTGATATTTTTATTGAATTTCGTGTAATAATGATCATAAAGGCCTTATTTATAGTTTCCCAAAGATATTAGGGTGTTGACACATGTCTAGCTGGCCAAGTTTTTACAATGGCGAGTCAGCATTTATGGTCGCATAATGGGGTCGTCTTGCAGTCTTACACTATTTGGATGATATGTGTAAGCACGAGGTGTCAAGCATGAGGTGGGAAGGTGTTAAGGGTATAATGGCCATTTTACACAATAAGGGCACCATACATTTTCAATATTTCTTAGAGGTCCTTGAAAATATTTTATTTATAAAATGGTTCTTTTTATATTTTTATTGTAGTCCCCGAAACTTTCTTTATTTAAAATTAAGTCCCTTAAGTTTCATAAAATTTCATTTTCTACCCCAAAACTTATCATTTAGCTTAGGATATGCTATAAGACTTTAATTTAATCAACCAAACTAGTATCCCCTTCCAATCAATCAAAATATAACACATGGTATGATAATAAGACAAAATACAACTTAAAGGATGGACGAATTTGCCCTTATTTCATAATTTCGGTATAACTTCATACTCGGACCTCCATTTAACACACCTTTGTTGTGTTACAAACGTAATTCATATATCTACAACTTTTTAGTTTTTATCTCAAGTCAATATTATAATGGTAAAAACTAGTCTCCAATATGAACATTCCTACCGAAAACTTTAAAATTTTATGTTTTAACTAATTTGATATTTCATGATTTATGAAGGGAGGATTAGATTAAAAATAACAAATTAACATTATCCATATCACATATGAAATAATACAACATTTAAAACTATATATGAACATATAAAAGTGGGGTCATTACAATGAGACTATCTCTCCTCGAGATCTTTGGGAATCATTCTGCATCGAGATTCTTGTGGCAATATACACTTCGTAGTGGTAGATTCTAGGTTGAGTAGCATGGGTTAGGGTACGACTTGTGGTTTCTTGTAATAGATGTGTATGATGTTTAGATAAATATTTTGAGTTTTATGTCATCGCCCATGAGGCATTAGGAATCATTGTTGTATTTTACATAAATGATGGTGGACCATTGATGATTAGAGTATGGTTAGATCATATAGAGTTGTGGTAGTGCCTTGGAGTTAGTGCTACAGGTTTTCTTGTAGACATGCGGTACGACATAAACTTTGAGGAAAATTTCAAAAATAGGTTGATCAATGCTAGGTGATGCATTAGGAAGACTTAGAATACGATGAGGTTAGTTATGTCTTTTAGAAATAGCACTCAAGATGAAGTGTTAGGCTTAATTATAGCACTTATATAGTTAGTAATGACCTAGGTGAGGGAAATAATTACTCAAGAGTAATGATAGAGAGTTTGAGATGTCATAGAATAGTTATGATTTGGTATCATATAGGAGGCTAAGGGTGGTAGCAATGGTTCATGAGTTGAATTCTTGAAACTATGTGAGTATTTTTTTTCACTTAATAAGAGTGGCCTCAAAAACTGGGGTTAGTTATCGCATGTTAAAATTATGGAGGCCTACATATGATAGGTCAGTGACTGACGGTAAGAGTTGAAGGAGTGAAATTTAAATGGTTTAATTTATTGTATTTACCAATAGGGGATATGTGGAAGTAGTCCTAAGGAGGGAAGCTTAGCGTTCAGCCTCCCAAAAAACTAATTTTGTATTCCATCCGTCTGGCATGGATGGACGATTCGTAGTTAAAACTCATCGGGGGCCAAGCCAAGATGCGTGGCAAGGCTAAGCCCCTTAACATGTACTAGTAAGAGTTAGATTCTTTATGTGTACGTCGTGGGTTCGTATTTCATGTGGTTCTATTTGTTATCGAAAATAAATCGTTTTATTTGGTGTGACAGTCGCCTGATTCATTGTATTCTTATGCCTTCTTTGATCCAGATAATTGGGAGTTGTTGATCAGTTGTGATTCGCGTATGGAGTTACATAAGCTCAGTAGTGATGAGGGTTATGCTAGTTATGGCTGACGCGTAACGGTATATGAGTACACTTTTCCTCGAAAGCACCTTATTTTACACTAGTTTATATGTACGCATGATCTCGCTCTTGCTACATATAGTTTGCACATATTACTCAATTGCTTTAGGTTAACGTATTTCATTAATTAATCTGTATTGCTAGTTACGAGTTGGTCGCGTGTCCCGAGGTTATGACTTGAGAATATTATGAGTATCAGGACTTGAGGTAACATTAGAGACTAGTGTCGCGCTTGGTTGAGAGTCGTACGAATTGAGGATGTTATCACTTGTATGCTATGCATTGTGATGCCTATAATGACTCTAGGTTAGTGTTAAGATCTCATGGAAAGTATCGATCGGGTATACTAGTGTCATGTATTGTCTGAGAAATTATTGATGAGTACGATTATAAGTGTTGAGATCGTATCAGACTAGGATAGGCGTGATCTCAGGATTATTTGAGGAAACGTAGGTTGTGAATCCTGACAGAGACATATTACTGAGTAAGTTGGTGATATTGCGACACTTGATGAGTATCGATTATAACTCCCCGACCCGGGTTTAAAGGTTATTAAAGGATTAACCCAATTCGGTTCGCGCGTTAATTGTGAAGTGCAATGAAACACCCTAAATAATGTTTCTAATATAGTTTTATTATTATATAACGTTACACTTAATAGCATGTGAGTTAAATTTACAATTATGTGATGTGAACCAAGAGAAGTGCCTTAAGGCCAAGTAAGCAGCGCTACTAACGTAAATGTAAGTAAATACTTACATGTATAACGCGCTCAAAATACGAAATTGCATGCAACCTGCCATAACAAAAGGAGGGGTTGAGTTGAATGCTCAGTGGGAACTATTCAAATGTAGTATAGAAACAAAAGGTAGAAAAGAATACTCACAGACTACATTACATGCTTGTGAAAGTACATATGTATCTACATATATACCTTTCAAATACATATCGCAGTGTATTAAACCATTCTATTCTAAAAACGTCATTTAACCCGTTTATTCTCCTTATATTTACAAGAAATCATTTGTATCATGATGCTTAAAAACCATCATTCCTTCCCATTAACGCACACGGTTAAAAAATTAGCAATTGTTGGGAAAATCTTTCATTTGCATTCAAATGTTTATTACTTAACGTTTATTAACTCATGCCAAAGTTACTTAACCATATTATAGGACTTGCATTCAACGCACGCACACACCGTGTTTAGAAAAATACTCATTTTCCTTTCAAAGCCTCTAATAACACACGCTTGTGTTTATTATGATACAAGCCTCATTAGATAGCTTAAACATCATTAAGTCATCTCGTTTAACCATCCCATGTTACCACATGAACATTAAACTTTTAATGCGTTATTCTTGCATTAATAAATCAATGAATCAATACCATTCATCTATGCCTCTTTCATTGAAAAAAACCCCTTTTGCGTGTGTTTCAAATCAAACTAATTTTTCACCAAAAATTATCCCAACTTTTAATTAGCACCAAACCAAGTTGTGAAAACCCAATTCTTAATTTAAACCAATTTTATCTTGATTAATCCTAAACATGCATCTAGTGATTAAAGCAAGTAAAATAAAGTAAAGAATACTCACAACGCCGTATGTACGAGGAAAAAACCCAAAACGGGAAAACAACCTCGGACGACCCAAGCCAGACAATCACTATGAACAATGGTTTTATAAAGACAGATTAGCCCTACTCAATGACTCGATCCCCACGGGTCTTGATACTCCTTCTGATCTTCTACCGTTCTTCAATAGTTCCCACGTAGAAATTTCATCTTCCACGATATCTATCCACAACACTCGACTCCACGAATGTCTCCACTACACCAAAATGGGCAAATTGTCACCTTTCAGCCGGCCAGCCTTGTCAAGGTCATTGACCGTGACAAAAAAACACGCGTTTTATGTCATAGTCATTGACCTTGACACGACCGTGACAAGAACTTGTCACGGTCATTGACCGTGACAAGTCCGTGATAAATTTAATTGTCACGATCTTGTCACGGTCATTTACCGTGACAATTCTTGTCACGGTCAATGACCTTGACACGACCGTGACAACTTTTCCAGCAAAAACCCTTTCCCCCTTCTTTTTTCCCTCCCACCGTTCCCTCCCTCTCTCTCTCTCTCTCTCTCTCTCTCTCTCTCTCGACGCTGCTCTCTCTCTCTCTCTCTCTCTCTCTACTTTCAGGTCCAATTTCTCTCTCTCTCTCTTCCATCTATATATATATATATGTGTGTGTATATTTATGTGTGTATGTGTATATATATATATGTGTGTATGTGTGTGCGTGTGTGGGGGATGGGGCGGGGTGGGGGAGGGGGTGGTGGAGGGGGGCAGGGGGTGGGGTGGGGTGCGGTGTGTGTGTGTGTGTGGTGGTGTGTTTTGGGGGAGAGGGTGGTGGAGGGGGGGGGAGGGGGTGGTGGAGGGGGGCAGGGGGTGGGGTGGGGTGGGGTGTGTGTGTGTGGTGGTGTGTGGTGGTGGAGGGGTCAGGGGGTGGGGTGCGGTGTGTGTGTCTGTGTGGTGGTGTGTTTTAGGGGAGGGGGTGGGGGAGGGGGCAGGGGGTGGGGTGTGTGTGTGTGTGTGGTGGTGTGTGGTGGGGGAGGGGGTGTGGAGTCCACTTTTGGTGTGTGTTTAGTGTGTGTGTGTGTGTGGTGGTGTCAACAATTTTTTTACAATAATCAAATACTGTAGAGTCCACTTTTGTTATTGTTTGTCAATTTATAATATATTGCACATCCACGAACTATTATAGAATAGTGAGTGTAAATACGAGTCTAACCCATTAAAATTTATTAATTTTTCATTCAAAATAGTTGTGATTGTCCAACTAAACGAAATGAGTTTAAAGAAGAGATGAAATATTCCTAAGCTAAAACAAATAAAAATGCAAATACGAAAGATATAATCAAGTGTGCGAGTAAAAAACTGACGTTCGATTCATTATCCACATTTTACTAATAGTGTACAATAATTTAAATTTGTCGTTCCTGATTTAATAACTCAAATAAAATGACCCTCATGTTTAATTCAAAAAATAATACGATAAAGTTCACAATAACATTTAACGTCTCTAAATTTAGACACCTAAAATTTCTAATACCTTAGAAAGTTCATTTTGAAATTTCAAAGTACACTCTTTAAGTATGAACTATCAATTAATTCAATAAAAGTATAACCCATCGAAAAGTACTCATGCTCAAAATAAGAAAAATAAGTTTTCAAACACAGTCGAAGGTTTAAAACACCCTCATGCCATTTTAAATGAATGTCGAATTTCTAAAGCTCTTAGGAAATATTGAAAAATAAAAACGAATTTAAACTACACACAATATTAATCAAAAACAATAAACTTCACATGGTCCTACTAAATAAATTAAGCTAGTATAATTAAAGAGAAAATAAAAAAATGCAAGAATGAATAATAACTTTTATTAAACAAACTTGCAATTAAATATGTATTGATGTAAAAAAACTAGACTTGATCTAATTTTATAATCACAGATAAAATATATAATTGTAATGGTAAATACAAGAGAATAAAATGATTTTTTTAAGTGCTTCGGCTATGTAAGAAAGCCTACGTCCACTGTTGTTGTATTGATTTCAGAGGTTACAAAATGCTAGGTACTCTTACAAATAAGAATATCCCAAAATCCGTTCTACCTTGCCCTTGATGAAAAGGATAAAACATAGTTATAGTGATCCGGAGGTCAAGGGTTGGAATTCCAAGAGATGTAATGCTTTTATACATTTATAATCACGATTCATTCCACTAAATAATCATGATTGCACTCAAATTTAATTATTTATAAATCACTCAAAAGAATGTGTTCTTATTATTAAAGTTGATTACGGTATATTATGATTCCCCACGTTATGTTTTCGATACCCTCTTGGTTAAATAAATTTTCTACTAACCGATTTTAATGAATATCTGATCAATTCCTTGATTCTAAAACTTAATTCTATAGGATTATAAAATAGTTCATCGGTCGGGTAAACAAAACATATAAGTCTATCAAGGGGTATCACAATCCAAATTATTTCTTGGACGTGAATTCCTCCAAATTATGATCTCATACCTATTCACACAATGATTGACCAACTTGCGAGGATCTATTGTTGTAACATATAATTGAACTTCACCCATCACAATTGTGTGTGTGCGTAGGTGCGTAGGTGTGCGTGTGTGTGTGGCGGTGGGTGGGGGTGGGGGTGGGGCACCCATTTAATAACTCTTTAAATATTTGGAAAAAATATAATATTACAAAATTGAAACTAAATGGTATTGACGGAACTTACACATACGTTATAATATAGATGGAACATTTTTTTATCTGTACTATTAATTCAATTAGGTAAAACGAAATGTGTACTATTAACATTTTTTTTTATCTGTACTAATAACATTTTTTTTACAGCAAAAATGTCTCCTTCAGATGTTAAGGCGAAGATGATGATGCTATTTATGATGATGTCGTCTGGGTTCGGTGGTAGCGGAGGCGACGAGGGCTCCTCCGCCGCTAGGCTCCCCAAATATGGAAAATTTGGGATTACCGTCGAAAACAAGTCGGAGCTTTTAGCGAGATCCCTCGAGCTTCTAAAGACGGTCATCGGCCCGGGGTTTATGAGTTGGAAGGAGGTGCCGTATGAGCTCAAGTTAGCTGTTTGGGCGGCACTACAGGTAATATTTATATGAATATTTCAATTTATATTTATATTTATATTTATTCGCAACTAACATTGTATTTGTTGGACAGGAACAATTCAACTTGGATCCAAAGCTACGCGATTCCGTCTTGGAGCAGTTGAGGGAGCAACACAAGATGTGGAAGAAAAATATGCGGTCACGGTACTTTGGAAAAATACGAGAGTCCATTTTACAATGGCGCGGATCCGTCCCGCCCAAGGAGCCGATCTCATTGGCACAATGGAAAAAGTTCATTGACAATGAGATCGAGGATCGACAATTGGCATCTCGCCAATCGGGGAGGGAAAATCAGGCTAAAAAGACGGACGTGCACTACTCCGGCCGGACCTCTTACGCTGAGGTGGAGCATAGGATGCATGTAAGATTTAATTTATCTATAACTACAGAAATATATTATTGGATATTAATTTTACTAATTTTACTAATTTTACTTTACTCTATTTTATTTCAGGGGGTAGGGAGTGGGCCAGGGGGTAAGCCACATAGGCTCGATACTTATGTGGCTCTTCGGACGAAGAAGGGGAAGGACAAGGAGGTGTCCCCGAGCGTCGCGGCCAAGATTGTAAGTAATCCGACAGTTTAATTATTGTTAATTACGTTATAATTTTTTAGTTTACTTATTTTATTAATCATGTGCTTTTTGTCATTTCAGGCAAAGCTTAAGGAAGTGAATGAGTCACAGTCTGATGCCGACAAGGCATCTTTGTCCACAGACGCACTCAGCCAAGTGCTTGGCTCTGATCGCAAAGGGAGGACAAGGGGAGTGAGATCGCGGGTGGCCAAATCGAGGATCATCGGATTGGAGACGAGCGACACCGGGTTGGCTCGAACGGTGGATTCACACGACGCGAAGCTGTCCCGTTTGAAGGCGACAGTCCATGATATGTACGCATTCATGAAGTGTACGTTGGGTGGAGACCGTAAAGGGAAAGGGAAAGGGAAAGGAAGGAGAAAGCGGTGGAGGAGGAGGTGCGGGAGGACGAGGCGCAGGATGACGAGGATGTGGACCTCGCTACTTCATCACCGACACGTTTGTACTTCGACGATCCACTTCCCTATTTGACGCCCTCCAACAGACCATTGTCGACAATTGGTTGGCCGAGCGTGTTCATATTGGACGGATTTGATGGCCAGTGGATAGGGCGGGGGTTGAGGGACCCAAATATCGTCGAGGGTGGAATAGTCCATGGACGTGTGCTTCAAGAGATGGAGTCCAGGGTGCTCGTCACGCATGTCATACCCGGGAAGGAGAACTCCCTATTGTGGTTGCGCAAACAATGCGTCACGACGTATATTAGTGGGTGCATCAATTCGTATGTCGTGTGGCCTACTCACCTCCTCAGTTTTATCCAAAACATGTAGTAACATTATTTTTAAGTTTGTCCATTTTAATTAAATTTGGATTATATCGTCATGTATATTGTTTTTACTTTGAATATTTGGATTATATCATCATGAATATATATTTGCATTATCTTTAGTTTGTGTTGGATATATGATGTTTGGAACAGGTACAATGTTGCTATAACAGGTACAAATATACTGCTGGGCAGTGGCGGTGGCCATACTGCCCAGCAAATTTTTTTTAAATTCTGCCCAGAATTGTCACGGTCATTGACCGTGACAAGTCCGCGAAAAAAGTTATCACGGACGTGTCACGGTCAATGACCGTGACAATTGGGGTCACGGTTATGTCACGGTTCTAAACCGTGACAAACGTGTCACGGTCATTGACCTTGACACGACCGTGACACAAAACGCGAGTTTTTTGTCAAGGTCAATGACCGTGACACGACCGTGACAAAAAAAGTTGTCTCGCCTCTAAATGTCACGGTCATTGACCTTGACAAGGTGAATTTATCAAGGTCAATGACCTTGACAAATGGGCAGATTTGGTGTAGTGCTCGGTGTCCACCGATTGGCTTTGATTCGTATACGATGTCGAACAAGAAGTCTTTCTCTTTTCTTCACCGCAAAACCCTAGATGTTCAATGATATAAAAACCTTCTTGGTGTAACAAGATCACATAAACATAAACTAATGATAACTCGGATCTTTGCAAACTCTAAAGATGTGTTTAAGCTTTTTAAACCTTAGAAAACATGTGCCAAACTTGTACTGGATGGTATTATGTTTTTCCAGAATACACACTTATAAAACTCTGATGAAAACACGATTTAAATAATAATTAAATGACGCCTCGAAAAGAGTGTCGCTCGAATGAGATTGCCACGTCGTTCGTGCGACATGAGCATCTCGCTCGAACGAGCTGACATGTCTTTTGAACGACGCAGCGTTTTTTACTTTCTTTTACGTTTTGTTTAAAACATCTCTTTCAAAAGAGATCCAAATTAGTCAGACTCCTTTTCGAGCTTATCAGAATAAAACATAGTGTAAACCTTTAAAACACTTTTAATATATTTTTCTTTATAAAAATACATCCTTATCTTTTATAAAAACAATTCTGAGCACCATTAATTATACGTATTCATACATGAGTGTTCTTGGAATGCAAATAGCTTGAAGACGAGTAAACTTGCACCAATTAAACTTCAACATGATTATTTCTTTGAAGCTTTGCCGCAACGTCTTTAATTTTCTTCAATACGTCATAGACCAAGTGAGATCGTGAAAAAATAAAATCTTCCTATGACATATTACAAACACAATTTTGTTCACGAAATTAAGTCAAGACAATACAGGGACTCAATTGGAAATTTATGTCCTTACAAATCTCCCCCTTTGACTATTTCGGGACAAAACTAAACCAGTGAAATGCCTAAGCCGGGACGTCAAGCTGTATGATGCCTAAATCCTATCCCATAAACCCAAAAATAAAAATTATAGGACACGGACTTGAATAAGTAGCACCGGTAAGCATAAACTGTCTGAATATGATGTAGACTTGAAATCTCGAATCTCTGAAGCATACTTACACACATAAAACAGACAAAACAAATACCAAGTGAAGTATGGAGGAACAAATGAAACCAATATATATCCAATGATACCAAACGACAATAGATACCAATATAAATAATCTCTAAAAAAATCATTTGTTAAACAATTAAGCAACAAAATGATACCAAATTTAAAGAACCCATTTGTAATACCAATTTGTTAAATATGCAATCAAAAACATGATCAAATCTACCCCTACATCACATACATCTCTCCCCCCTTTTGTCTCGAATAGACAAGACGGTGAAAAGATAAACCAATCAAAGTATCTAGCATGAGAATATACCAATGTGAATCAATTTGAAAAAGCTAGATAATCATGAAATAACCAGCTAAATATGATCAAGTAATGACAAATTAGTAGCTAGTAAACCATGAATCACACAAAGAATATATCAATCTAATCGGGTGTGATAAACGGACTATATGTAAAATTCAATTTAGAACCAATAAAACCTGCATATAAACCAAGTCAGTCCAGAAACACTTCCAACAGTACCAAAAATATCACCAAAATAAACCAGTGGACTGCAAACCAATCAGAAGCAAGAAATCAGCCTGTCGTTCAAACGAGCCAGGGATGTCGCTCAAACGAGTTGAGGACGTCGCTCGAACGAAGTACAATTGTCATTTGCATGACATGGATATGTCGTTTGAACTACCTCTCCCAACCTGCCAAATTTTCAAGGTTTCCCAGAATTTTGTTATATTTTTGTCTTGTGAAAAAATTTCCAGAAAAAAATCAGTGGAAGGGCCAGACAGTATCAAAACAGTGTTAAAGCAGTAGGCATTTAACAAAAAAGGCAAAAACTCATAAAAACTAACAATGCGAGTTAGATGCAAACATAGTACCGATGTGCTCAAATATGGATATGGAATGAATGGACGTGAAACTACAACAAATGAGTCATCATTCCAACACATCGAAAAGATCAAGAAGCTCTAATTGATAGCGATAAATCATTAAACTTTATTATAGCCATATGACAATAAAAGTGTGAGCTTAATGAACTAAATATACTACATGCACACAAATCCATAATTTTGACGATCCTAAAAATAATAGCGTCAAATTGCAATATTTCAACATTAGGATTAGTTGTGCAAACCCATTTAAATTTTTAATTCATCCAAACTCCCTCAATAATATCATATTTTCTTTGGAATGAACTAAACTAATTTGACTCTTTTGTTTAGCATATTGCATTTTCTTTTTGGGCTCTCACGACGAGTCAATTTTGAACTCTCGCAGCCCTTTCCCGTGAATCACTCATTATTTTTACCAATTTAAATCCTCACGATAAACGGTTCTTACATGAACACTTCTCCTTAAGTCTACTTACGCATAGATGACAAGATTGAGATAAGAACGCCTCACCAAATTCAAATATGCAAGAGAAGTCAAACATCCATATAACCTCGTGCATGAGTGAAATGTTGGCATATATACAAAGTCGAATCAAAATGCATATCAACTTCGAAACAACCACATATAAACAATGGTTAAGATCATTATAAGTATTGATAATAATGACCAAATGTCCTAGCCACATGGATAAAGAAACGATTGGGGGGGGGGGGGGGGGGGGGAGGGTCCAAGCACACCAACATGCCACATCAAACATGTAAACTCTAAAACAAAAACCGAAAATCTTTTTGCCTTTTAATATTTGGCTCAAATAAAAGCAAAAAAAATTTGGGTTTTCAAAAGCAAAACCCTTTTTGCGTGTGTTTCAAATCAAACCAACTTCTCACCAAAATTATTCAACTTTTAATTAGCACCAAACCAAGTTGTGAAAACCCAATTCTTACTTTAAACCAATTTTATCTTGATTAATCCTAAACATGCATCTAGTGATTAAAGCAAGTAAAATAAAGTATAGAATACTCACAACGCCGGATGTACGAGGAAAAACCCAAAACGGGAAAACAACCTCGGACTGCCCAAGTCAGACAATCACTATGAACAATGATTTTACAAAGACATATTAGCCTTACTCAATGACTCGATCCTCATGGGTCTTGACGCTCCTTCTGATCTTTTACCATTCTTCAATAGTGCCCACGTACAAATTTCGTCTTCCACGATACCTGTCCACAACACTCGACTCCATAAATATCTCGGTGTCCTCCGATTGGCTTTGATTCGTCTACGATGTCGAACAAGAAGTCCTTCTCTTTTCTTCACCTCAAAACCCTTGATGTTCAATGATATAACAACCTTATTGGTGCAGTAAGATCACGTAAACATAAACTAATGATAACTCGAATCTTTGAAAACTCTAAGGATGTGTTTAAGCTTTTTAAACCATAAAAGACATGTGCCAAACTCGTACTGGATGGTATTCTGTTTTTCCAGAATGCACACTTATGAAACTCTGATGGAAACACGCTTTAAATAACAATTAAGTGACGCCTCGAAAAGAGTGTCGCTCGAATGAGATTGACACATCGTTCATGCGACATGAGCATCTCGCTCGAACGAGTTGACATGTTGTTTGAACGACGCAGCGTCAGTTTGACTTTCTTTGAATTTTTGTTTAAAACGTCTCTTTTAAAAGAGATCCAAATTAGTCAAACTCCTTTTCGAGCTTATCAGAATAAAACATAGTGTGAACCTTTAAAACATATTTTAAAATATTTTTCTTTATAAATATACATCCATATCTTTTATAAAAATAATTCCGAGCACCATTAACTATACGCATTCATACCTTAGTGATCTCGGAATGAAAATAACTTGAAGACGAGTAAACTTGCACCAATTAAACTTCGACATGATTATTTATTTGAATATTTTCCCAATGTCTTCAATTTTCTTCAATACGTCATAGACCAAGTTGGATCATGACAAAATAAAATTCTCCTATGATATATTACAAACACAGTTTTGTTCATGGAATTAAGTCAAAACAATACAGGGACTCAATTGGAAATTTATGTCCTCACATTCATGAATATTAAATTCATCACTTAGCATTTTCTTTAGGGATTCCGCCGACACACACACCTGTCACAATACACGCATGATTAGGCAAAAATTCTTCATATTTATCCCCTTAATTTCGGTATTTCTATGATCCCGTGCGGTATAAATAACTTGGATTTGTCTCATATTTATGATACTAAACCTTTTTGGCAAGTATTTCATATTTTTTGTATCTCTTATGTGTTTTACATGTATTTTATGCAAGAAAGATGGAAAAGAGAACGCAAAATAATGAACGAAACCAAGAATCGGGGAGTTGAAGGGCATTTTCGTAATTTTTCAGCCTTAGTCCGGAGGTGTGGCCAACTGGAAAGTTGAATAGATTTCAATTAAAAGAACACTGGAAAAAACGGCACCTCAATCCAAGCTACGGTGAAAAGGTTATGCCAATTTGAAGTTGAGACAAAATGCAAGAAAAAAGCTGTCAAACCCTGGGACCGGTCCGCCAAAAATAAAAGAACCGGTCCGCCCTGGGACCGGTCCGGTCCGCTTTGCCAAACTCCAGAAGACCCCGAATCACAAGAAAACCGAAGAAGGCAAAAATAAAAGAACAGGTCCGCCAAAAATAAAAAGAACTGGTTCGCCCTGGGACCGGTCCGGGGGAGGAGGGGGACCGGTCTGGCTGTCGCAGTTTTAATTTTCTAATTCTCCTCTAATGGAGAGTCCTAGTGCTGTTAAAACTCTTGGAGTCTTAGGGTATATAAATCCATTTTTTTATCATTCTTAGCACGTAGGAAGATTTTAGGGAGAATAATAGATTTTTCCTTTCTTTTCCAGCAAACCCTGGTTTAGATACAATTTCTAGTTTAATTCCAAAGATTCAAGGTTAATTCAGAATTTTATATTCTTCATTTTTGTTGTTATTTCTTTGGTAAGAATTAGTGAGTAATTATCTCTTTTCAATTCTATTCTACATCAATTTACAAGTTTGCTCTAGATTAATCATGAATTTCTGCATCTCAAACACTGTTTTCATTACTTTTATCATGTTAGGCTAGATTTTCTAAGGCCATGATACATGAACCCAACCTGATGTGTTAGTTGCGCGTGTATAACATTAATCCTCTGAATTTAGTGATTGATTACGACCGTATTGCGTAGGAACACAACAATTGTAGATTTTTATATCTCGTTTGCCTCTGGGTAACCGGGATGATTTAGAATGCAATTCGAGTGTCACTATCGCGATACCGATTTACTCGTCCTCAGATTAAGTATGACGCGGTCTTGAACCTCGTATACGTAATGCTTGGGAGTACTAAATTCTGGGTCAAATTAATCAGTTAAATTTACGACTAGTATTATAACTGCAATACACTAGGGTTGGGGGATTGTAGTCCCGTCCTGTTTTTCTCATCACATATTTCAAAAGTTTTAAACCAGTTTTCATTAATATTTTAGGTAACTTAGTCTAATTGCATCTTTTCATAATTTCATATTTGCACCTAGTTTAATCATTCCCAAAACCAAATCAATTTTCCTTTTTCTTTAGAGTCAAAGTTAGGATTTCTCTGTCTATCCAACGTCGTCACGTTCACTCGTCCTAGTTCCCTGAGGATTCGATACCCAGACTAGCCACTATACTCCACAAGAGTGTAGTTATAGTTTAGGTTTTTGCATTGTGGTTAGAAGCCGACAACAACGACTAGCGTATTTACACGGACGCTCGATTTCCGACTCGATCAAAATGGCGCCGTTGCCGGGAAATTAGGTAGACTTAGGATTAGATCGAGTCAATCCAACGCTTTGACCAAAAATCTCAAAAAAAATACGAAAACATATAAAAAAATCCAAAAAGCACAAAAAGATTCACCATCATCTCTCACAAGCCATTAATGCAAAATTCTGAACTCACTCCCACACCCCATAATACTCCAACCAACATTCACGAAAATCCAATCGTTGAGTATAGCCCTGATAGCCCCACACTCCTAACGCCCCATAGTTATGGATCCCACCTCCCACACCGTCACACTCAATCTCAAACAACACTCCGTTTTCCTTCTTAGGACACACTCCCGAGTACACCTCGAGCACACCAAGTGAGAGCACCAAGTCCTTAAGAGAGAGGGAGATGTCGCAACACGGTAGTGCAGCTGCCGGTGAGGAAGAGCCCCCATACCGCCCGCTGGGAGAATTATTATATCCCGAGCGCACTGTCACTCCGGGATGCATTATACTCCCGTATAATGCCGGGCAATTCCATTTCAAAAATGGGATGATCCAGATGCTACCTCATTACCATGGTATGGATTCTGAAAAGCCATACGTCCATATTAGAGAATTTAAGGATGTGTGCGATACTCTCAATGATCAAACTTGCACCCAAGAGGTGATCCTCCTCAAACTCTTCCCTTTCTCGCTCAAAGATAAAGCTAAAACCTGGATATGGTCTTTACCTCTGAGCTCGATTCCATCTTGGAACGAGTTGCAATCGAGATTCCTCAAGAAATTCTTCCCACCACATCGAACAATCTCCGTAAAGTCTCAAATTCAAGCGTTCAAACAATTGAAAAATGAGCCATTTCATCGATGTTACGAGCTTTTCAATGAGTTAGTTACTTTATGCCCCCATCATGGATTTGATTCAGCGCAAATCATCTCTTTTCTCCATAATGGGCTGAATCTTAACTCCAAGCAACTTGTTGAAACCATGGGAAGTGGTCCCTTTGTCGATTTAGACGCCCACGATGCTGAGCTCCACCTAAGGTATGTCACCGAGACTACCTAATTCTGGGATACATCTGAACCTAATGCTCAAATTTGAAATCGTCAAGTGACCACCACTCCATCGGCGTCCGGTCTATTTCACGTAGATAAGAATTTTGTGACGGACAGTCAATTGGATACCCTTGAGAAAGGATTTCGAGACCTATGCGAGATATATGGAAAAGGACCAGCTGGATCCATACCAAACCCCGTCGACAAGGTGTGTGCAATTTGTGAGGCGGGTCATTCAACTGAGAAATGCCCAACTATACCCGCCTACAAAGTAATGATTCAAGAGCAAATTAGTGGTATAGGAGGATTTAAGGGTAATTTCGGTGCACCGCACGGGAATTCATACAACCTTTCATGGAAAAACCATCCTGGTTTTAGCTATGGGCAACAACATGCTGCGATGAACCCTACTTCCCATGTTACCCCGCCTCCACCACAACACTTTCAACAAGCTCCACACATGAAAGGACATGTGCAAGCACCACCACCTCAAGGATCATACATCCCTCTGCTGTGGATAAGTCTCGAGGATACTATAAACCACTTTATCAATACCCAGACTGCAACTAATGCTAGGCATGAGCACATGATGAATGACATGAATGCGAACATTTCACAGTTGCAATCATCATTGAGTGTTCAAGAGAAGGGCAAGTTTCCTGCCCAAGGACAAAGACCTCTCCAAGGTCAAACTAGTATTAGCTCGACGCCCCATGACCATCCTGAGCAATGTAGCGCAATTACCACTCTACGTAGTGGGAGAGTAGTTGACTTGTCACCTCCTCCACTAGCCGTACCTAAAGATAAGGAGATTTCTCTCGGCACGAAAGAGGCCGAAGATGTCCCCTTGAATGAGAGTGATAAAGACGACACTAGTGAGACCGAGGTAGTAGTGAAACCACCCACCGCGGCACCATTTCCTCAAAGGTTGATTCCTTCACATAAAGGAAACCCACGTGATGACGTGCTAGACGTGCTAAAACAAGTAAAGTTGAACTTACCTTTCCTCGATGCCATTAAGAAAATTCCAGCTTATGCAAAAGTCATCAAAGACTTGTTAACAGTAAAGAGAAAGATGAAGGTAAAGAAAAATGTCTTTCTAGCACAGAATATGAGCTCCATTCTACTTAACGATCTCCCGCCTAAATTCAAAGATCCCGGTGCACCCACCATTTCCTGCATCATTGGAGAAAATAAAATCGAAAAGGCCTTACTAGATTTGGGAGCAAGTGTAAATATCCTCCTTTACTCCATTTATTGTCAACTTGACTTGGGCGACCTCAAGCCCACAAAGGTCACTCTCCAACTAGAGGGTCGAACCGTAAAGATTCCACGAGGCATAATTGAGGACGTGATCGTCCAAGTTGACACCTTCTACTTCCCGATAGATTTTGTCATTTGGGACACGGAGCCCTCCTTTACCTCAAGCAACCATGTTCCTATCATCCTTGGGCGCCCGTTCTTAGCTACGGCTAACGCAATCATCAATACTCGGAATGGGCGAATGCAACTCACTTTTGGGAACATGACTTTAGAGACCAACATTTTCCATATCACCCAATAAGCAGGGGAAGAAGATGATCTTCACGCGGTGAGTTTCATAAATGAGATCGTAGAGGAATACTTTGAGGAGAATTATTGTGGAGATGCCTTAGGCTCCTCTTTAGTGTCAAATCACGAGAATAAAGAGTCCCACAAGAGAGAGACGTTATGGGTGTGCCCTATTTCATCAAGTAATAGTGGTAATTGTGACGATGAGAGAAAAGTGGGGGAGAGGTGTGTAGTGACTGCAATAGAGAGAGAGAGAGAGAGAGAGAGAGAGAGAGAGAGAGAGAGAGAGAGAGAGAGAGAGAGAGGGGTTAGAAGAGAGAAAAATGGTGGAGTTAGAGATCGAGCAAGTAAGAGAGGACGTAAGCACTACTCGAGAGAGAGATCTAGGGGACATGAGCATGGAAGAATTTGAAAGAGAATTTGGTTCGGTGGATGAGAGCCTTACTGTTGAAGTCCAATCCCTATTGGACTCTTGTAGTCAGTTAGACGAAAGTGAATTGAAAGAAAAAATTGATGAATTCCTTCGTTGTGACAATCCACCCACACCACTAGAGGCCCCGAATGCGAGTGAGGAGAAAAGTTGTGGTTCATCCGACTTAGAGCCCGACCCATGCATCTTAAAAATTGAAAGAAACCTAGGTGTTCCCTCCGAGTCAGCGCACGCAGACCATGCTTTGAGTCAGCATCACGAGGATCCCTTTCCAATTAGCCACGATGAGTCTCCCGGTCTATCATTTATCTATGGGCGAGGTCCCAACTTGTTCCGATTGTTAGATTATAATCTTAGGACGGGAGAGACGAGGAGAGCATCGAACCCCGGGAGTGGGGTCGGGTGAGTTTGTGGAGATATGAGAGGTCGACGCACCCCCGACGCGTATGGGGTGATTTTTAGTGAATTATTGAGTCATGAGCTAGGGTCATTTAGTGTCTCTATGCATTTTAAATATTTGTTTGTTTTATTTTTCTGCACTTTTCATTTTCTTTGAGTTAGATTTTAGTCCTTTTTCTTTAGGACAACGCAAAAGTCTAAGTTATGGGGGGTCACAAGTGCGTATTTCTAAAACTTCACAAATTTTCCAAAATGCCCAGAAATTTCCAAAAAAAATCATAAAATTTTGAAAAATCCAAAAATATTTTTGTTCAAAATAAATAAAAATTGGAATTCAAATTTTTCAAAAATATCATTAAAAGTCGAATTGAAGTATCAAGTTGTAAAATTCAACGTACACAAAGCCAAAATTGACCAAAGATCGAAATTGAGCAAAAATTGATGACTTAACGAATAAGTGTGGAGACTAACAAACCCGGTGAGATTCGAGCCTATCACGTTTTGCGAGTTTTTAAATCAATCCGAGTTAATTGTTAACTCAAAGTTCTTTTCAGCGCCTAAAAAGTCGTTGAGGATCTCAATTCTTTCATTTTGATCGGTTATGAAAGACGTGTGTGATATTGCTTTGAAAAACGTGACAAAATTGATCTCTAAACTTAAATTCGTCTCGAAATGCATATGGTAACGCAACTGGTATTTTGGACTATGAAGTAGGCCCTCGTTTGTCACCCCAAAATATTGGCCAGAAAAAGTAGCGAAAAATTACCCCTTTTGTAACCCAATTTGAGCCAAACAAATTGTCCCTTTCGTTTGATAACCCGAAAAACCCAAATAGCCCAGAATTGAAAAAAATGGAAAAATTCAGAATTTAAGTCCAAAAAATGCATATAAAGGGGTAAGAAAAAAAAATGCTCAACAAAAATAGTGAGAAAAGAAAAGAAGTGAAAAACAGAAAAAAATTAGAGAAAAAGAAGGAAAAATGAGCCATAGCCCGGAAAAAGCACAAATGAACATCCTAAATGACTTTTTCCAATTCCAACCTTCCCGACAATTGTCATTTTACCCCATACACCTTAAAACCCGAAAAATTTCTAACCGAGTCTAAATTGCGAAATTGGTTACCGCGTGGAGAGCTAATACACCAAAAGATAATAAAAGAGATTGAATACGCAAAAAAGAGGCAATGTTTCCATTTTTAAAACCGTAATCCATTGATGAGATCTTATCATATTGAAATTTCCATCATTCTACTTGTATGCGTGACTTTGCATCCATTACATTTACGCTTTATATCATGCATACCGAGAGAATAGCCACATTCCGAGTGATTCGTTTGAGAGAGCATTCTGTGAGAAATTGAAATCAAAACTAATTTTCGGGTAAGTAACGTAATGATCAATCGGTGGAAATTCGCGGTTAACATTTTGGCTTCGCACACACGCACTACGATTTGAGACTTGTAAATATCACTTGATGATGACTATTTTTTGGGAAGGTTTGAATTGTACAATTTTTGCGTATTTTGAATTTTCTTTTAGTCAAATTTTGTGGGTACATTCTCTGCAAACCCTCACGAGACACCACTCGTCCTACTAGGGTGACCTAGGGGTTTAAAGGCTTGTTGCATACGCTAAAAGCAATCGCTTGCCCTCGAAAAAGGTATTTTATCCCAATAAAATGTGATTTTCAAGAGTTAAGCCTTTCTAGGATTCTTTTACATTGCTCGGGATGCGCAAAGTTCTAAGTTAGGGGGTTTGATTAGGAATAAATTTTTCACATTTACCCCCCTTAATTTCGGTATTTTTATGATCCCGTGCGGTATAAATAACTTCGATTTGTCTCATATTTATGCTACTACCCCTTTTTGGCAATTATTTTGTATTTTGTGTATCTCTTATGTGTGTTATAGGTATTTTATGCAAGAAAGATGGAAAAGAGAACTCAAAATAGTGAAAGAAACCAAGAATCGGGGAGTTGAAGGGCATTTTCGTAATTTTTCAGCCTTATTCCAGAGGTGTGGCCAACTGGAAAGTTGAATATCTTCTAATTACAAGAACACTGGAAAAAACGGTACCTCAATCCGAGATACGGTATAGAAGTTATGCCAATTTGAAATTGAGAAAAAATCCAAGAAAAAAGCTGTCAAACCCTGGGACCGGTCCGCCCCTACCCCGAACCGATCCACTTTTCCAAACTCCAGAAGAACCCAGATCACAAGCAAACCAAACAAGGAAAAAATAAAAGAACCGGTCCGCCAAAAATAAAAAGAACCGGTTCGCCCAGGGACCCGTCCGGGGGAGGAGGAGGACCGGTCCGGCTGTAGCAGTTTAATTTTCTAATTCTCATCTAATCGAGAGTCCTAGTTCTATTAAAACTCTTGGAGTCTTGTAGGGCATATAAACAACTTTTTTTATCATTCTTAGCACGTAGATTAGGAAATATTTTAGGGAGAATAATAGATTTTTCCTTTCTTTTCCAGCAAACCCTAGTTTAGATACAATTTCTAGTTTAATTCCAAAGATTCAAGGTTAATTCAGAATTCTGTATACTTCATTGCTGTTGTTATTGCTTTGGTAAGAATTAGTGAGTAATTATCTCTTTTCAATTCTATTCTTCATCAATTTACAAGTTTGCTTTAGATTAATCATGAATTTCCGCATCTCAAACACTGTTTTCATTACTTTTATCACGTTAGGCTAGATTTTCTAAGGCCGGGATACATGAACCCAACCTGATGTGTTAATTGCGTGTGTATAACATTAATCCTCTGAATTTAGTGATTGATTACGACCGTATTGCGTAGGAACACAACAATTGTAGATCTTTATATCTCGTTTGCCTCTGGGTAACCGGGATGATTTAGAATGCAATTCGAGTGTCACTATCGCGATACCGATTTACTCATCCTCAGATTAAGTATGATGCGGGCTTGAACCTCGTATACGTAATTCTTGGGAGTACTAAATTCTAGGTCAAATTAATCAGTTAAATTTATGACTAGTATTATAACTGCAATACACTAAGGTTGGGGGATTGTATTCCCCTCCTGTTTTTCTCATCACATATTTCTAAAGTTTTTAAACCAGTTTTCATTAATATTTTAGGTAACTTAGTCTAATTACATCTTTTCATAATTT
The DNA here is from genome assembly GCA_949130495.1 of Sambucus nigra. Lineage (NCBI taxonomy): Eukaryota > Viridiplantae > Streptophyta > Magnoliopsida > Dipsacales > Adoxaceae > Sambucus > Sambucus nigra. The sequence continues at coordinate 326,908,067 of OX422217.1, read as the reverse complement.
CATATTTGCACCTAGTTTAATCATTCCCAAAACCAAATCAATTTTCCTTTTTTCTTTAGAGTCAAAGTTAGGATTTCTCTGTCTATCCAACGTCGTCACGTTCACTCGTCCTAGTTCCCTGAAGATTCGATACCCAGACTAGCCACTATACTCCACAAGAGTGTAGTTATAGTTTAGGTTTTTGTATTGCGGTTAGAAGTCGACAACAACGACTAGCGTATTTACACGGACGCTCAGTTTCCGACTCGATCAAACCACACCTATGATTTCATGAAATTTCACTTCCTGGCACCGAGCGCCAAATAAACCGCAATTGGTTTGGGGTCTTTCACAACTAGGGACAGTATAGACCAGCTTAATTGTTAACCCGGTGTCATCCAATATCATTAGCTTGCCAATGTGTTCAACATTTTTCATAATGTTCACATTAATTTACCTTTTTCGGGCCGAAGCTAAAGCCTTGGACTTAACAGCCATTTTCCATTATTCACTTAGAAAAAATTATTCTATTCTCTCATGGTCCTTTTTCACGCACACGTTGATTTTTACGCCGAAAATCATTTCCTCTTTAAGGACTTCAATTATTCTTTTCATATTAGTGCTAAAACACTCTTTAACTTTTATATTTCATAAAAATGTTACACTTTAAGTAAATTACTAATTTACCATTTTTCTTTACCAAAACTTGCAACACTTTCCTTTCAATGTGTTCATCATTATTTGAATGTTCACATTAATCCACACTTACGGCTGAAGTCAAAAGCTCAGACTTAACTGTCCATTTTTTTATTAACACTTGAAAAATTATTTCTTTCTCCTTTAAGTCTTTTATTCACACACACATTGATTTTATACCAAAAATCATTCACACATTAGGACTTAATTCGTTTTCACCCACACTAGTGTAAAAATATTCATCAAAATTTTAAATATATAAAAATGTTCCACCTTAAGTAAATTTACCAATTTACCCTTTTTTGCCAAAACTTGCAACTTAATCCTTTAACAAGTGTCATTTTCCAAAAAGGTGGTTTAAGTTTCCAATTCAAAACTTAAACACATTTAACCATTAAAAATACTAGTTTATTTGCATACTTTACCCAACTTTCATATTTTACACTTCACACACCTTTAATATATAAATTCATACATTTTATGTATTAAAACCACATTTTCCACATATTTGATAAATATGTTTTATTTCTGAGTTTTTACATCTTACACCCATTTACCAATATTTATACAATAACCCATACTATTTTCATATTATGAGTTTACACACTTTAAAATACCCATTTAAAGTGAAAGATTCTCTTTTTGCATTTATCTTCATTATTCAAGTAGAAAATCACATTTTTATCTTATAAAATAGCTTAAACAAGCCTAATGTATTTCTTTGCACAAATACACATTATTTATTTTTAAAACATCATTCTAACACATTTTATTTCATAAAATGCATATGAATTGTGTTATGGGATTTTTAACACCTTTAAAACCCATTTATAACCTTATTTTAAATGCCCATTTTTATCCAAAATATTAAGGATGCAATTAATAAGTCCATTAATCCAATATAACCATTATCCTACACATTTTACACCTAATGTGTGTAAATAAATATTTTGGAAATTTTCTTCTTTCAAAACCCATTTCAAAACATCTATTTGAAACCACTTTCACCCTAAATGGTGAGAATGCGACTAAGTGCACCATAGATGCAAAGTGACCCTTGTTCTACATATATTTAGTCTAATATATGCAAATAAACAAGCTGGAAATATATATAATAATAAGCCTATTCCAAAGTTAGTTTTCCCACCTCAAAGACTCCAAAAATGGTTATGGTAATTGAGAAGATGGGTGACTCCCCACTTCTATAGGTAGCCTTAAAGTAAGTCACAAAAGCTCCTCATTGCAATCTCCAAGTGTTCTTCATTGAAGCTCCAAGAAATGCTCTCAAAGACCCACTTCAGGAAAACTCTCTTCAAAATCCTCCAACAACATCTAAGAACATCTCATTTTCAACCATTAAGACCCATTTCAAGCTCCAAAACTCTTTCTTCAAAACTTCTACAAGTTATCACGTCCTTGTATGGAGCTTTAATGGTGTTTTTGAGCTATTTTAATGGAGATTCTAGTGAGAGAAAGTGGTGGTAAAAGAGAGCTACGAATTTGGGGAGTATTCTGACTTTGTAAGAGCTCATCAGATGGAGAGGAATGTGAAAAATATGATATCTCAATGACGGCACAAACATGGACCTCATCTCTCTCTTATAAACTAAATGAAGCCAAGTGGAAGCCTTTACCCATTTTTTAGAAGTAAGAGTATCCAAATGTCATTAAAACTCTACCCTACCTTTAAAATATGAGTTGGACAAGGACAACACAAACAAACAACATGTGGCCCCCAAACCCATTTGAAAAATGCCAAAAACTACCCACAAAATGTTGATTTTCGTCACATCTCTCTCTAAAAATATATATATATTGGGCAATTTTTTACCCTTGGACCTTCTTCCATACATTTTTTTGAGTCAAAAAATATATTCAGAATATTTTTTTGACCTTCCGAAACGTCATACACAAATCGTACAAGAATCGGGACCTCCGTACAAAATATATTTTTTTATTTTTCTTAGCATGGTAATATTTCTTATATTTTTATGAGTCTAAATATATGGTCGGAATATTTTTTTGACTTACCAATTGTCCTTAACAATTCGCGCAAAACCTAGACTTTTACGGTGTCGCGCACCATCAGACAATTTGTACTCAGACTCGTGTAGCGCTCGTTGCTTCTCCGAATTGCGTGAAACTTAACCGAAGTACTTAAAGTAATTATATAAACTCAAAATAAAACTCATGTGAACCACTCAACGTAAAACTTTCTCATTTAATCCATATTTCGATACTTTACTTTTCGTACTATTTAAATGTCGCGTTGTATTAACATTGTCCGTGTCACATCCGTTCCTTGTCATTTTTCTCTCAAACTTAACGGATATCCTAGCTAATACTATTACAAATCAAATACGCATTCATGTGACACATGAACGTGAAATTTTTCTCGTTTAAACTGTTTACGTAATACGCCACCTTACATATTACTGAATTGTTACACTTGGATTATTTAATCCTTGGATTTTTTCTTTGGACAAAACACCTCAAATAACATTAAATACCTAACTTTTAGGACGGGGTATTGCATCGACCATCTTGACATTTTGTTTCAAATAGATATGTTAGACACGCTTGAGATTCTGCAATAAGACTTTAGGGTTGTCGCGATTGGATTAGCAATAATGGTTGATGGAATTGAAGCCCTTGGGTCTAAACCATAGTGTTGAGGATGCCTAGGATTAGAAACCGATCGTAGGTAACCAGATTATAGATTGCGATAAATCACGAATTTCGAGGACAAAATCCTTAAGGAGGAAAGTTTGTAATATCCCACCGGTAAATTAATTAAAATATTATATAGATTTTATATGAGGAGGAATAAAGTTGTGATAATACAAAAACATGGAGACTTGGATGATTATGAATGGATTATATCTCTAATTAAATTGACATGGAGGCTTGACGTTAATTATTGTAAGATTTGTGAGCACAAGATTAAATTAAGTTAAGGAGTTTATTAGTTATAAAAATTTGGTTATTTCGTTTGCACAATTAGGAATCTCCTTGTGAGACTTTAGAAGTATAGTTGGGGAAATCTACAAACTTAGAAATGTTGGTCGTTCGAACGACCAATGGTATCATTTGAACGAGTACAGAAGCTTGTTTGAATGACGAAAAAGGTCGTTCAAATGACACTAACAAGATCCACTCCCCCTTTGTTGTCATCCTCACAACCGTTGATTTATGTTTTGGGTTATATTGTGGAGGCTTAATGAATGAGATGAGCCAGGTGGTTTGAGGAATGGACTTATGGACGATTATTTTTACATCAGGGAAAGGGAAACGTGGGACATGATGATACCCACAACAGGTCTGCCATATTTTTTGTCACCCTTTGAATCATCGATCAAGAGCCAATGTCAGCTCATGGAGCCTCATAAATTCGAATGAAACAGAGGGGGTATATTATATAGATTTGTAGACTTTATTACTGAAATAAGAGAAGAGGTTTTGGGGAGCAAACCTAAGTAGAATTATTATCTTCTCCACTTCTTTCAAGAACTCCCAACCTTTTCAGTCTCCCTCTGAGAAATATCTTCCACCATTTTTATTTAAGTTATAGTAATTACATTCACACCATAAAACACCCTTTTCCACCGAGTTGAGATAAGATACAAAAATATCAGTGTGGTTTGTTGGGAGGTTTTGATGGGTATTTGAGGAGGTACTCTAGATATATAATGGATGACTAGAAGAGGGGTTTTCTTTGAGGCAAACTTGGTGGATCTAGACAACCTCTCTCAAGGCCACCTTAGGAGGTGGGGTTTGTCATCTTCTTTGATCTTTCATGCCTTCCATTATTGAACTTCATTGAGGTGGGATAATCTACTCTCTATATTTAAGGCTTTATTTAGTGTATATTGTATTCCTGTTATTATAGAATGTTAAGAGTAGGATTTCTATGAATAAAATGATAAGTTTCCTAGCAAAGCTGAAAATAAATATTTTTATGGAAATAAAAATATAAAAAATATTATTTGTGTAATTTTCTAGTAAAACTGAAAATAGACATTATATGGAAATAAAAATGTAAGAAAATACTATTTTTGGTGTATTTTTAGTAATGCGGATAATTGACATTTTTATGGAATTAAATGTGAGAAATTGTTATTTCGTGTATTTATAGCAAAAGAAAGTAATAAGCATTTTTATGGAATAAAAATGGAATGATGTTAATTTGGTCGAAATAATTACGAAATAAATATTTCTAAGCTTCTTGCAAAATGAGAACTTAATGGATAGATGGACATTTGTTAAGTTTAAAGGAATTAATAAAATGTCTTTATTACTTGAAGAGTATGTTTGTTGTAACTGGTATAAAATTCTGGAAAAAAAATGTATGTTTAATCCACTTGATAGGATTTTAGTATTTAAAGTCCACTTTCTATGCATGTAAATTTGTAATATTTTGATAATAAATATGTGATCAAGTTTAAAGAAAGTCTTGTTGGATTGAAACATGAAATAAAATAAATGAAAATTTTGGTCTTTAAGGAATGTGTGGAAATAGGAGCTTAATATGTAAAGAGTGTTATTTATATATTAAAAGTGTAAAAGTGTCAAGTGTGAAAGTCGAATAAAGGTGTGATAGTGACCAAGTGTAAAAATGGCTAAAGTGTTTTAAATATTAAGTTGGAAACTTAATAACCATTTTGAGAAATATTACTTGTTGAAGGACTAAATTGTAAGTTTGGTAAATAAAGGGGTAAATTGGTAATTTATTTAAAGAAGAACATTTTTATGGAATAAAAATGTCAAAGAACGTCTTTACACTAGTATGGGTTAAAACGAATTAAGTCCTAAAGCGTGAATGATTTTAGTATAAATCATATGTGTGTGAATAAGGGACTTAAAGGAGAAAGAATTGGTGTTAATTGAAAAACGGACAGTTAAGTCCAGGTTTTGGCTTCGGCCAGGTAGGAGTAAAATGGTGGAATAATGTGAATATGTGTAAAATGTTAAATACATTAATAAGGACTCATATGCAACCAGGAAATAAGAAAGAAGACCCCAAATCCCTTGGGTGAAAAGTCCAAAATCACTGGCCAGAGCATATGGTGCGCATAGTTGGTGGTGTAGAGCCCGTTATAGCAAGATTTTGAGAAAAGATCAAGTAAATATGGAAAATATCAAGAAATTGTTTGTGTGGTAAAATGTGTTAATACAACCTAACTTGAATGAATATAATAAATGTTCCGGTAAAGGTGAAATGGACAAGTTAATGCATAAATCTATTAACGTCCATAGGCTAATGAAAAATGGTAAAGAAAGTGAATAAATGGGTGGTTAAGTAACCTAAATGGTTAAACCCATATTTAACACAAGAATGTGTTGTAAAAAGGATTTTCAAAGATTAAATAAGTATTTTCTAACACGGTGAATGCGTGTGTTGAAATGATGATTTTCAATAAAAATACTAAGTGTATTGAAATAAATGAATGGGTTAGATTCCAGTAAAGGAATTGGGTTGGATAAATTAGGTGTAACGGTTTCAAGTATTGATACATGTGTGTTAAATGAAGTGAGAATGATAAATATGAATAAATAAAGCCTTTAATAAGATTAAGGTAAGTTAATCTGGGCATGTAAGGTTTTCGGTATATAAAATGGTTAATGCATTGGAATATGTATTTTTAAAAGGTATACATATGTAGATATGTACATATTTTTGCATGCATGTGGTTATTGCGTGTGAGTACTCCTTTCTGCCATTCTTTTCTATACTGCTTGTATAAATCCCACTGGGTATAGGCTCATATCCCCACTTTTTAACGATAGGTTGGAAGCGATTTCCTATTTTGAGGGTGTTGTAAAGGTAAGTATATTTTATTTATATTTACATTAACAGCTCTGTTTACTTGGACTTCGGGGTGCTCCCCACAGGTCCCTCGCGTAGTTTACCTTATAATTGGAATCGCATGCTAAACAAGCGAAATGCTAATTAAAATAAAACTGGACTAACAACATTATATAGGGTTGTTCCACTGCACTTCACACCTAACGCTCAGGTCAGACCGGTTTGACCACGGATAACCCATAAATTCGGGTCAGGGTGTTATAGGAAACAACAAAAAGGTTTGTCGTTCCAATAGCCATCGATAATTTTTTATCACCTAAAATGGTATAAGGAATTTACGGGTCTTTGCTTATTAATACCCGTAACAAACTATAACAAAAAAAATATTAATGGATTAGATTTTAGATAGATAAGAGACAGAGAAGGAAACAAGGGATTAATGTGGTTCAGCCCGATGAGGTACCTACATCCACATATGCAGTGTTGTTTGTATTAACCATGGAAGAATGAATATATTCTCTCAAGAATCTCTCTAGAGTTTTGTGTTTGGACGTTAGTTTGAATATTTTTTAGATGCATTTATTGTGCCTTATTGAGTGATATTTATAGATTAGTTTAAGAGAGATAGGGAGAAGGGGAAGAGGTGGAATACATTTATAAATCAGGCTGTTACACCTTTCTACATTCCAAGAGACAACTAATGATGACCTAACCATGATTAGCTGAAAGGACAAAGTGGGTGATGGGAGCTGTACATATTCCCACATGTGTGTGTGTGTGTGCGTATGTTTATTAATAACCTTACATTATCTTAGTCGACACCCAACTTGAAAAAATTTGTTTACTAGATTAATAACAAAATTTTATAAGTTGAGTAAACTCCGAATAAACTTTTTGGACAAAACACTTTTCGAATAGAAACACAAGATGTGTTCAAAATTATTTTCTGAATATGTAGTCTATATTTGGTAGTTTATTACCTTAGGTTTTAGAAATTAAAAACCATATACTAAGTCCAACATGCAGTACCAATCACAATAGAAATTAAGAACATTCAAAGTAAAGAACACAAGAATTTTAACGTGGTAAAACCCTTAATTAAGGGAAACATCTACGGTGCCCTCCACGTCACAAATCAAAAATCCACTAAAATAAAGAATCTAGTTGCAACACTTAAGAAAACACACAAAGATCCTAAATATAAGTTCAGAGTTATACCTATATGAGCTACTTCACTCCAAAGGTTTTCAGACTAGAATTGATCTTTTTTGGTTGCTTCTTTGCCTTTTCCTTGATCTCCTTTTCCTTGACTTTTGATTCTAGCAACCCTTTCAATATCCAAGTTTCTTAAACATAACCACTGTGACTAAGTGTTCGTTTGTGAGAATGTTATTGTGATGTGCAATAAATGTAGATTTATGTAACTCACCCTATCAAATTATTTATACAGAAAAATTCCTATAAATCCAGAGGTTTTATATAACATGCAGAACCTGATTCAAATTATTTTAAGCAAAGACTTATTTTCAAGATCAGATCTGAAAATCAGCCTTGTTTTTAAAACTAGCCAAGGTCCTGTATGTTTTTATTTATTTTTGTACACGTTTATTTGACAAATTGTGAAATAATAGATCAGAAACGCAAACGCTCTAGATATTTGGTGTTGCCTTAAAAATCAGAAGTTTCCTTTTCAAAATTTCTTAAAACAAAACGGATCTAAAATAAACAGATCCAAAAGAGAATAATAACATATTTAAACGTGTGATATTCACTTGTAGAAAAACTCAAGTTTCAACAGTGAAACTCAAGGTTCTCTTAGAGATAAGTTCTGAGAGAAACTAAGACTTGAAGAGGTCTTGCAAAACCAAATCCAAACTCACAAAAATCTTAAATGGATCTAACACTGAAGGATTAAGTTTTCTGGTGTATGAAACTTTGAAGGTTATGGTGTTTGGGTGAAGGGAAAACACTTTAGAGGTTTGAGGTTTCAAAGATTACGCTTTCTTCTCTCTCACTTCTCTCTATTTATTTTCTCTCTCTTCTCCATTCTCTCTAATCTCTCTTTTTCTCACTGTTTGGACGACAATCAAAAGTCTCAAATGGCTGAGACTAAATTGGGTTTATATAGTAGCTAAGGAAGAATCTCGAACATCTGAGGCAATCAAAGGGATGAGATTAACTTTGACCAGTTAACTCCAATCTAACGGTTTAATATAAGCGGTGGAAATAACTAACGCTGATTGGATAAGACTGGTTACACATGGAACACATGTTGATCGTCGATAAAGAGCATCCACGGGTTGAGAATGAACGTAAAGAATGTGTCTATGAGAAAACACAAAATTAAGAACTCAGGACCAAACACCTCTAAGATAGATAACGATTGAAAAATGCGTGTTTTGAAAATAATTACATTCTCACCCTGAAGTCTCTAGAACTTTAAGATCCTACCCAACACAACTTTTAATGGAAAAAAATTATTTGGCATAATTGAACTTTTAATCCCAAAACTTTTAAAACCAAATTTTAATAATTTCAAAAATTATTGAAAATATTTTAAAAATGTTAGAAGGAATTAAATTGATTTATAAATGTTGATTAAACTGTTTAAATTAACATATGCCCATAGGAACTATAAAATATGTAGTGCAAGTGTCCTAAAGTGGTTATAAGATATAATTAACTTCCCTTTAGGTGATCTTGAGGATTTCTTGGACTGGATTTCTTCATTCATGCTTGAACCTTTGAGAGATAGTCAAACTCAAAAAACCTAACCTACTTTGTCTCAATATCCGAACTAGTTGGAACTCCTATATATATAGACTCAAGTAAGTCAATACATAATGAGTTCTCAATCTCCCCCTTCGGACATTAGAGACGAAATTCCCTTGAGTATTCTGAACTCGTGGGTGAAAATGAAAAATCCTAGTTGTCCTATACAAAAGTTCTAACTACCCATTCCCATCCTAGAACCGAAAATAGGGTGAAAAAAATACATCACTCAACTAAAATACAGACCAATACCCTAGATAAATAGAAAAATGGGTCTGAAGAATGCCTGTAAAAAATTAAACACTTGAATGGCATATTAGTTGAGTTAGAATAGGAATAGATATAAATCGCGGCAAAAATACTCAAGTTCTTCTCCCCAAATTTCTCTCAAATATATAATGGGATAAAAAATAATAGAGAAGAATCATCAAGCATATCATCAGCAAAGGTAGAATATTGGCCTTCCTATATAAACTAGTGTTAGGAGGCATATTCTGTCATTTGAGAGGCGTCCATACCCTAAAACCACAAAAACCAATTATTCGCGAGAAACTACCGAGGTTATGATAAACGTGACAGAAATTATGTGAGAACTATCATACCTATAGTTGTTCCTAGATACTCAAATCGTATGTTATCCAATGGTTTGGTAAAGAGATCATCTAGATGTTTTTAGTATTCAGATATTCAATAATAAGTTCATTAGATTCTACAAGATCACAAATGAAGTGATGTCGAATTTATATATGCTTAGTTCGAGAGTGAGTTACCAGGTTTTTCAAAATATTTATCGCACTCTGGTTATCACAAAACATGGTTAATTGATTTTCGGTGATACCATAATCTCTAAACATCTGTCTAATCCATAATAGTTGTGAACAACAACTTCTTGCGACAATGTACTCGGATTCTACGCTAGATAGATAAATACAATTTTGTTTCTTACATGACAAACCTACTAGGTTATTTCCTACGTAGTAACACGCCCCAGGCGTGCTCTTTCTATCGTCTGAACACCCCGCCCAATCAACATCGGTGTAGCCTACAATAGAACTAGTTGTGTCCTTAGTGTACCAAATACCAAATTTTAGAGTACACTTGACATATTTAATAATTCTTTTCACACACAATATGTGGGATTCCTTATGGCTACTTTGATATCTAGCACAGATACAGACTGCGAAGGAAATATCGAATCTAGAATCTGTAAGATACAAGAGAATCCCTATCATACTTCGATATAGAGTAGGATCAACATTTTTCCTATTATCATCCTTAGACAGTTTTGTTGGAGTACTCATGGGGGTTCTAGAAGGTTTAGCATTTAATAATCTGAATTTTCTAACAAGTTCTGCAGCGTATTTCGATTGAGTGATAAATAGTCCATCACTGCATTGTTTTACTTGTAGACCTAAAAAATATTGAAGCTCACACATAAGTGACATTTGAAATTCAACATGCATGATGTCGAAAAAATTCTTAACTTTTTTAGAACAAGTGGATCCAAATATTATATCGTCAACGTACACTTGTGATATTGAAACATGTTTGTCTTAGTACCAAACGAATAAAGTTTGATCGTTTCCACCTCGGAAAAATCCATAAGATACTAGAAATGTATATAATCTCTCATACCAAGTTCTAGGAGCTTGTTTCAAACTGCATAAGGCTTTCTTGAGCCTAAAGACATAGTCAAGGTGTGATGGATTTACAAACACTTTGGGTTGTTCTACGTATACCTCCTCAGTCAAAATTCCATTCAAAAATGCAAACTTAACATCCATTTGGAATAATTTGAATTGCAGGTGACATGATATGGCAAGGAGGAGATGAATTGACTCAAGACGAGTAACAGGTGCAAAAGTTTCATCGAAGTCAATTCCCTCTATCTGCGAGTATCCTTGTGCTACCAAACTAGCTTTATTTCTAATGAACTCACCATTTTCATATGTTTTTTTTAAAATCCATTGTGTATCGATAACCTTCGAATATTTTGGCCTGGGAACAAGATACCACACATCGTGACTCTGAAATTGGACTTGCTATTCTTGTATAGCATTGATCCAGAAAGAGTCAGAAATGGCATCATTTACATTTTTAGGTTCCTCAAGGGAAACAAAACATGCAAATTGTGCCACATTTTAAAGTTGGGTTCTTATTCTAACAGGTTCAGAAGGATTACTAACTACAGTTTTAATAGGATGGTCTTTAGAAACCCAAGTGGGTACAGAAGGATTCTCGAGTGGCAGTGAATCAGTGTCTTGTGAGGGTTTAATTAGAAAATTTGGTTCATCCTCATCTTGTGTCATTGATTGACCGACACTACTCTCGACACTTGTATCATCGATAATTACATTAAAGGATTCCATAATGGTATTGGTTCGATAATTAAAAACACGAAAAGCCCTACTATTTTGGGAATAACCAAGAAATATTCCTTTCTCTCCTCGGGTGTCAAATTTTGAAAGTTGTTCTATGTCTTTACAAACATAACAAATACTCCCGAAAGTTTTAAAATGTTTTAAGTTTGTCTTTTTGTGGAACCAAAGTTCATTAGGGGTTTGTTTGGAATTTTTCCTAAGGTATACACGATTGATGATATGACATGCGGTTTGAATGGCTTCTACCCAAAAATATCTAGTAAGTCTTTTAGTGTGTATCATAACCCTAGCCATTTCTTGTAAATTTCTATTCTTACGTTCAGCGATGCCATTTTCTGGGGTGTTTTGGGAACACTAAACTCGTGTTTATAGCTATTGGATACGCAGTATTCAGTAACACTTGAGTCTTTAAACTCTCCACCTCTGTCAGTCCTAATATGACATACTTGGGCATCCTTCTCATTCTCTATTTTCAAAAGTCTTTTTAAGAATTCACCGAAGGTATCTGATTTTTATTTCATACAAGCAACAAGTATATCGCGTATAGTCATCTACTATAAGTAGGATATAACTATTTCCATAGAGACTAACAGTCGTTGAGGGACCCATGAGGTCCATATGAATGAGTTCTAAAGGTTTTGTGGTCAAGACATCCTTAACTTTCTTATAAGGGGATTTACTTATTTTCCCTTCCTGGCATGGTCCACATACCGGATTGAAAGAATTTTTGATTTTGGGTAAACCTCTAACTATTTCTTGAGCATCCAAGGGTTAAGAATGAACGTAAAGAATGTGTCTATGAGAAAACACAAAATTAACGACTCAGGAGCAAACACGTGTAAGATAGATAGCGGTTGAAAAGCGCGTGTTTTGAAAATAATTACATTCTCCCCCTGAAGTATCTAGCACTTTGATATCCTACCCAACACAACTTTTAATTAAAAAAAATTATTTTGATTAATTCAACTTTTAATCCCAAAACTTTTAAAACCAAATTTTAATAATTTCAAAAATTATTGAAAATGTTTTTAAAATGTTACAAGGAATTAAATTGATTTGTAAAATCTGATTAAAGTGTTTAAATAAACATATGCACATAGGAACTATAAAATATGCAGTACAAGTGACCTAAAGTGGTTATAAGATAGAATTAACTTCCCTTTAGGTGATCTTGAGGATTCCTTGGACTGGATTTCTTCATTCATAGTTGAACCTTTGAGAGATAGAGCAACTCATAAAAACTAACCTACTTTGTCTCAATATCCAAACTAGTTGGAACTCCTATATATATATATACTCAAGTAAGTCAATATATAGTGTGTTCTCACAACTGACCAAGAATACTACCAAGTCGACCAAAGTGGTGACGTGCTGACTACGTTTTGTGAATACGATGAGCATTTTTTTTATGACAAGTGTCATAATCCCAGTGGTCTATCTCACCTTTCATATTTATGATATAACAAATTCCAATTATGACACACTATAAAATTCATAAATACATTGATAAGTTCATTAGAAAAATCACTAAAGTAAAAACCAATTAGTCTTAGCATAACAAGATAAAAAAAAGAAATATATATACAAGATAATAAAATATTAAATAAATTAAAACATCTTTGATACCATATGAATAATAATAGAATCAAACTCCAACTCTAAAATATACTATATCTCAATGTATCAAGGTTCAAATATGAAAAATAAATACATCTCGTAAAAATCTCTGACTTAAGAAATCTGAAATAATACAATCGGACGATAACTAGAATATAAATGAATACATGGATGTAAAGAAGCTACAATGCTCAGCATCTACATCCTAGGGATAATAAATAGAACTAGTGCTTGAGAAACTTCTCCCACAAGTAGCTCAAGTTTGCGAAAGAAATTACAACCCATGACATATAAAAATAGTTCAACATAGATGATTAAACCTTGCAAGTTTACAGTGCTTAAGAATATAACTACACTTAAGACACAATAATAATAACACATCTTCCTCTCATATTAAGCTAATTTTAAGTTATTTAAGTTAACCCAGCCCAAACAACCTAAAGAAGCATCTGGTTCTAATCCCAAACCCGAATGAGGCCCATGTGATATAATTTCATCTTTTAATTAAGTGTGTGTGTGTATATATATATATAGGCCCCCTTTTGTAAGGACTCCTTATGTGCAGACCCCAGTACATACCATTTTTTTAAATAGTAAAAAAATAGTTTTTCTGATGAAACTTCATGGATACGATCTCCACGGTGAGAAGATCATCTTCAATTTTTTTTACCAAAAAATTCAATAAAAAAATCTTTGAGATGAGGTGATATGTAAAAAGATAATATAAATATTTATTTTTGACCGTTGAAATTTTGGCAATCATCTCACCCACTTTTTGATTGAATTTTTGTATGAAACTTCATGGATATGATCTCGATAGTGAGAAGATCATATCCATGAAGTTTCATATTAAAATTCAATCAACCAAGTGGCTATCCCAAACCCAAAAATCCAACTATCGAAAATGCATATTTATACTATTTTTTTACATATCACCTCATCTCGAATTTTTTTTTACCGAATTTTTTTATTAAAAAAATTGAAGGTGATGTTCTCACCATGGAGATCATATTCATGAAGTTTCATTAAAAAAATTCATTTTTTTACTATTTGTAAAAAATGGTATGTATCGAGGTCTGCACTATAAGGAGTCCTTACAGGAGACTTTATGTATATATATATATAGTGTATCAGTCTTTAATATTCTCAAGTCACGGTTTAATATATAAGTCTCTTGTATATTCCATAATATTATTTCCGAGTCATAATCTCAAGTGTATACATATCTAGTGTAGTCATCTTTAGTATATTCTTTACAATGAATGTAAGAATAACATAATCCATAATATTTATGAGTATACTCAACTCACCACAAATCATATAGGTTATGCTAAAGCCTAAAAATAAAAGTGTGAAGGACTATCCCTAATGCCTTTGTTTATCGCTCTTACACTACTAGGTATAGCTATAGTGCATCCTAACCCTATAACCTCAAAACAACAAAAAAAAATGGGAAATCACTTTGCCTTCATACCAAACGTATGGGCCCAATACCTAAGGCTATACAAAAAGATCCAGTCCCATTGTCCCCACTCAGTGGAAGAGTACCTTATCACATAGTATTGGGGTAAATAGGACCTCGTAAAGCCCGTATCAATCATCGGGTTACCAATCGTGGTCAACGTCATACGAATCCCATCATATCCACCCTAGTTAGTAACCTACAAAGCATACACGCACCCAGGGTCTAACTGCACATAATTCGAACAAATCAACACTAACCATATGCGTTGGGTTGCACATACAATCTCT
Organism: Sambucus nigra; assembly: GCA_949130495.1. Taxonomy (NCBI): domain Eukaryota; kingdom Viridiplantae; phylum Streptophyta; class Magnoliopsida; order Dipsacales; family Adoxaceae; genus Sambucus; species Sambucus nigra. The sequence continues at coordinate 326,893,064 of OX422217.1, read as the reverse complement.
TTCATTATAATTTATTACATATGTTTAACTATAATTGTTTATATAATTTTAGCCTGAACTCCCAAGGCTCTAAAATCTTGATATCGTCGCGCACCAATCGTTTATAATAATCATTATAAGTCAAAAACTACCCTACTCGGTGGGTTGAAAATACATTATCGAATCACATAGGGTATACATAATCATTAAACACTACTCCATATTACAACTTTTGTCCTAAATCAAAAGTCTTTAACTAGATATTAAGTCCTAAATTTACGGACTTTATATCTATACAAAATGATTTAATGTCCCAAAACCTAACCCCAATAAAAACCCGAATAAAATAACCCCTAGCTTAACTTAACTCGGGAAACCCATAAGGGTTGGATCGATCTGAGCTTGGTGGGGCCCATGTCTTTTTCTTGCTTAGTATTTCTTTTATTGTGGCCATGGCTCAAAAACCTGAATACCTAAAGCCTCTAATGCATCAACTTAGCCTTTCCCCTTCACATATAAACACATATGATTAATAGTAACATATTTCTACAAGATTTAGAGGATTAAAAACTTGTTTAAAAATCTAATCTAAGAAATTATAAAAGAAACCATAGGTTAATGTTCTACACATGAATGATTTAATTATCCAACAAATTCTCAGTAATTAACATTATTACATTAGATGTTTTATGAATTACAACAAGTATGATTCACATCTAACAATTTCCAAATCTGATTACAATTATTCAAGTCTTAATTTGTTAATTAATTACAAAGTAACATGAATTCTTCAAATACAAAACTAGGATTCTTCATTTAATTAATCATAATTATAAATTAAAGTTTGATTATGAAATAAAATCATATTATTACATCATCTTCACAGATTCCAACACATTACTATCATTCTATCACAAATCTAATTATATTCTTAAACAAAATAAACTTTCCTTAGATTGATTAAAGAATCAATTCCCAATTTTCCTCAATTCGCCAAGCCTAATCTCTCGATCTCCAAGACAGGGTTTCCTACTCCTATTTCTTACCAACTAGGGATCTCCCAAATATGTGTTATGATAATTAAGTTATTAAAATAAGCTAACCTAAAATTAGGGTTGGACCTTAAAATAACCTCAACTAAAATGTCCAAAAACAAGCTCTAAATTTAAAAAACTTGGCCCAATCCAATAACAAACTCAGCAAAATAAAATTCCACTATAATAAGATTAAACAATACTTTCGAAACACCTCACGAACCTATTAAAAAGTTAACATATTTTACAACTCAATCATCTTATTATATTAATTAATTATCTTATTAAATTAATCAATTAGCTAATATGCGTAGATTTAGTTTAAATCCTAAGTATGAATTAATTAGATTGTGACTCAGTATTATAAGAACTTACTTTATGATTGATGGGAGCCGATGCCAAGGGAAAATCCAAACAAGAAAACCCCTGATACCTAGCCCCTTATCATTCCATAGACGCCCATAATACTAAGTCACTAAATTATTTATCTTAATGAATTTCGACAATATTTATAGCTATAATAGTCCAAACAACATGCAATTTAATTAAGTAATTTAATATATCTAATATCTCAAAGTCACATCTCAATTAACTAAATGACATATCAAAAGTATTAATATATCACATGTTCATAAGAAATAAGAGATCATTAATATCTGATAATCAATTTATAATTAAATTAGTGCCATAGAAATATGGGGTTTTTACGATATGACATCATTTCACTATCTTCTCTTCAATGTTCTTGAGATGAAAACATGCACTCAAAACATGATGATACATATCTCTAGGAATATATCAATCAAACAACTAAGAAGCTCAAAGAATTATCACCCAAATAAGATACATGTGATTATCCAAAGTCAAGATCATCATATCTACAAAAGAATTAACCAAAGAAGAACAAATCCAAGTATTTATCATCATCCATAATCAAGCCATGAGTTCGTTCATAGAGACTCATAATCAAAGAAACAAGAAGAAAATTCATACATTCTCAATTATCAAAATTTTAACCATAAAAAAACACACTCAGTCCATTGCAAGATTAAAATATCACTAGAACTCAAATTCAAGCATCTCATCATCAACTCTCCAAAAATTTCATTCCAGACAACCATGCATGTCAACTATCAATCAAAGGTCTTTATCATCGTAAATAACCAGAAGAAGAAGAATTTTTTCCATATAGTCAAAGAGAAGTGATCAAACTCTAAAAGTCCTCCCGGAGCTTTGACTGGTTAGGGAGTATTTGTAATAGTGTAAATGAACTTGTACAACCTTCTAATTACACAAACTAACCAACAAAAACTTTACTAAACCAAATATATCCTTGCCTTCAAGTCAAACACTTTAAGTTGACTTAAAGTAAAGTTAAGTGGACTTAAACTGCCCTATATGATCTCTTTAAAAATTGGTCTTCATAGAGATGGTTTTTGTGAATCCTAAAAGTGGGACTAGGACTTTAAGTCGACTAGTAGTGAATAGGTAGACAAAAACCCAATGGTTGGTTTTTAAAATTCAAATTCCAAAAGCCCCAAAATTTACCATGCCACCCTCCAACGATTAGTTTTTTAAAATGGCTATAAACGAACCATTTGGGAACCTTATTCAAACACAAAATATTTATAAAAAATCTTCCAAAGATCAAATATCCATACAATAGCTTATGTCCCTTATACTTGATCTTTCTAATAGATAAATGGAGTTCCATTTCCATAGGTGTGAGGTTTAGACCCAAAATCTCCATTGAAGAAAGATTTCAAAAATCAAAACCTATTTGACTAAAGTTTCAACCCCAAAGAATTATTGAGACAATATCTAAAATCCAATTATAATTTGTGTCAATAGATAAAAATAAACTCTTGGGTTTTTAGAGAGAGAAACCAAGACCCGTTTACAAGGTGTGAGTTTTTAAACCCCAAAAATTCAATTGAAGAAAATCTCTACTAAAACCCACTTGAGTCAAAGTTTCTAACTCAAACCATTTTAGTTCTAACCCAATATCCACTTGTGCTGAAGATCCAACCCAAAATGCACTTGAGAACCACACTTGTGATTACTTGTTTATTTAAATTTATAGAGAGAAAAAGTAAACCCATTTCACATTTGTTCTTATTAAAAGAAACTTGTCTTTATGTTTTGGTTAGATGTCTTATTATTGTTACTTACGTTTGAACTCCATTGTATCTCCACATATGGCAGCATCATATTTGTGGGCAGTCAAGGAGTGATAAGACTTTAGGGTCTTAAGTATACTACTCGGGAAAGAATATGTATAGTTTTCTTGTTGGTTACAGCTTGCAAGGTGTTATAATTCCTAATGACGTTTTGGTTTTTGCCTTAGTGAATTGGAGACAATGAAGTTTCTCTAGTACCATATCGAGCGTGGACCTGGCAAGGGTGAAACACTATAAAACCTCGATTTCCAAAGTTTCTCTAAACTGTCTCTCTTAACTACTTATGCTCATTTTTTTATTAGTTATTATACATAGATTGATATATCATGTTGCAAATAATTTTAAAAGAAAGTTAAGAAACTTTTAAAACTGCTATTAATTTTTTAAATACCCAATTCGCCCCCTCTTGGGTATATTTCTGGGTCAGCCATTGGTATCAGAGCCTAGATCATACATACTTATTTTGAAAAGTATATTTTGAGTTTAAAATAAAAAATATTGGAAAGTTTCGAAATTAATTTTAAAAAGAAATGGCCTTCCCATTTTTTCAGAAGAGTTTTACGAGCTATGGAAAACTAGAATATCTCTTATTATTTAATATATTGATTACTATTTATGGAAAGTGGTTAGTTATAAAAACTAACTATGTTTATCTAGATTGGGAATTGAAAAGAATGATGAACTTAATCTTGAAATTTTGAAGATTTTACGATATTTTCTAGATAATGATGCTACAGGAAATGTGTTTCCTTTCATGGAAGTGAATGAAGTGGGGAACTTCCTTATAGAGGAATTCATAGAATAAAAGTATCTTTTAATATCGAAAGAAAATGATGTCTAAGAAAAAACCCTAGATTCATTCATTTAACCCTCGCAAACTTCTTGTTCAAAAAACCAAGAAGAAGAAGTCTTTTACGCAATAATAAACTCAAAAGACAAAGTTATTAGAGAAGACTACACAAATTCATCATCTGACAAGAAATTGAAATATCACCTTTTTATACAAGAATTAATAAACGATGAGGTAAATTCGAAACCTTTTATACATATAACTTTTTTAAAGAAGATTTTACGAATCCCTATGATAAGTTAAATGAATTTTATGATACATTAGTAATAACATATAAAACGCTCATCGGCATCCATGCCTCCATACAAAATGAAAATAAAGACCTTTATATATCACAAGAAAATGTTTCAAAAGAAAACAAGAAGTTGATCTTAGAAAATGATAAACTCAAGAAAGAAATTTACAATTTAGAGAAAGTAAATACCCTCCTTGTCTTCGAACTAAAAACAATCAACTAATAAAAGAAGTCAATTTGTTGTGATATTCTTTTTTAAAAGTTGGTAAAAGTGGCAAAAGGTCGACGTTACTTTTTTATAAACAAAAATAAAAAGAGAAAGATGGAATAGTTTTTGAAAATAAAATTAGGTAACCCAAAAGAGAAATCACAAAACCCAAAAATATCAATCATGATATCCATTCCACATTTTTCAAAAAGGAAAATAATATTATTGAAAACCATCATACGCAACTAAAGTTAGAAAAAGCATTTTTGTATTATTTTCCAAAAAAACATATCATACACGACTAAAGTTATATTATTGAAAACCAGCATACGCGACTAAAGTTAGAAAAATCATTTTTGTATTATTTTCCAAAAAAACATATCATACATATTTTGATTATGAATATCAACATATGCGACTAAAAGAAAAATTATATTATTGAAAACCGTCATACACGACTAAAGTTAGAAAAATCATTTTTGTATTATTTTCCAAATAGCATACATATTTTCCAAAAATGCATATCATACATACGCGACAAGTTAGAAAAATCATTTTTGTATTATTTTTCAAAAAAACATATCATACATATTTTCCAAAAAAACATATAATACATTTGTTGATTATGAAAACATATTTTCCAAAAAACCATATCATACATATGTTGATAATGAATATCATTCGTCTAATGCTCACTGCACATATTATGGTAAAAGTAATCATACGCTTGATGTTTTCAAAATGAGGATAAGAAAAATCATGGGTAAAAACAAAGGAAATCATCTTACCCATTCACTAACAAATAAGGACCCAAAACTCAAAGGGTACCAAAAATATATGTTTGTTTGTCATATTTTTTAGGTACTCTAAGAACACCAAAAATACCTTATGCCCAATAAAGGAAAGAAATATGTTTTAAAAGTGATAGATGAAACGTATTGGGAAGAGACGCACATAATGAAAAATAAGGAAGATAAATAGTGATAACAAATTAAAGGTTTGACAAGGTCCTAAGAATGCAAAGGAATCTTGAAATGGGTAACATCTAGTCTCAATTGTCAAATGACTGTTTATTTTCCCTTACAACTAAAACTAAAAAACACGATGTACGAGACCTTGAGAAAGCACTACACCTTAATCCAACAATCATAATAACACATGCAAAATATAAACTTATTTTATCAAATTATTCATTGAAAGCTTCTTCACATCTTAACTTATTACCATATATTTTAAAAATATCAATAATATGAAAAATGATAAATATATATTTACACCTTGAATCTCAACAACTTGAAAGTTGAAATATAAAAATAATTAGATGACACGTATTTATGAAAGATTGGTAAAAAAGGAAATTTGTTGTGGGAACATATTTCTTAAAAATATTGAAAAAAGATTTGAAAAAATAATGGATGTTGAAAATTGATGAAGATTCTTGTCTTTTAAAATAAATTGAGTTTAGAAATTACTTGGAGTGAGTAATAAAGTGTTAAAAAGAGAAATTTATTTATTTAAGAATGAGTGAAAAGATATAGTTTCACTTTACCTTTTCTTTACTTTGTGGACATTAAAGCGAGAGTATATAAATTTTCTCTCTCTCTCTAACAACTTTTCTCTCTCTCTAACGTAAACCCTAATTCCATAGGGTTTGCATGGCTATGGCTACTACCACCACGTTGAATCCAAAACCTCCTGATCCCCAAGCTGCATGGAGTAAATCCTTTGCAAGTGTGGTGAAAGAATCCACAAATTCTGAAATACCTCTCATTCAAGTTACATCTTACAAAGGAGAACCTGCTGTTAAGTTTTCTTCTCAAGATATCAATCTATTGGCTGCCCCGTTCAAGTTTTCTATTGTTGGGAAGTTTTCCCATGGAAGGCCTCCCCTCGATGATATTCGTAAGACCCTACACACTATGAATCTTAAAGCTTCCTTTTCCGTAGGGTTATTGGATCAAAAACATATCCTCATTCGTTTGTTCCATGAAGAAGATTTCACAAGGTTATGGTTACGTAATCAATGGTTCATTGGTAGAAGCCCTATGAGGACATTTAAATGGTCTCCCAATTTTTGACCTGAGAAAGAAAGCTCTGTAGTCCCAATATGGATTTCCTTTCCATCCTTACCTATCCATTTTTTCTCCAAATCTTCTTTATTCTCTATTGCTCAAGTTGTGGGAAAGCCATTAAAACTGGACAGTCCACTGCTTCTATCAATCGACCTAGTATAGCTAGGGTCTACGTTGAGATTGATTTGCTCGAAACCCAACCTGATCGGCTTTGGATTGGTTGTGGTGAAGATGGGTTTTGGCAAAACATTATGTTTGAAGATGTCCCTAAATATTGCATCGACTGCTTCAAAGTAGGCCATGATAGGAATAACTGTCTGCAATATTCCACAAGAGCTGCTGCAGCAAATCCTCACAAAAACTATAAACCCTATAATACCAACCCTCAAAAAAACCCTGGTCCCACCAGAAATGGTGAAATTCTAAAACCTAACCAACAATTTACCATTAAAAAAATCCCTTTACCCAAACCCTTGAATCCTCTCATTACCAATGGTGAATCCTCCAAAAATTTATCCCCAAGTCAAACCAACCTTCCTCATAGAAACCAATCTCCATCAAAAACTGATCATAACACCATTATCCTCTCTATTGAATCAATCCCTTCTCCAAAAAATATCCAAGACCCTACCCCAAAACCTATTCAAGACCTTTGTGCCCAATCAACTCCATCAAATCTTCCCAACCAAACTCTGATCAAGACCTTTAACCCAAACAAAATTTACCCAGTCATCCAAAAATTTATAAATAAAATCCAAGATGAAGATCTAGACAATTCTGACCTGATGATTCTGGATAACCTTATGCTTTCTCCCAAAGGAACTGTCCTGCCAGCTAAAAAGCAAGATGCCTTGATGAAACCCATTGTCTTATCTGATACTGAAGTGGATCTGTCAATTAGCCCCCCTTTTATAGAGGAATTTATTTGTTTCTCTAAAGAGATTGATAAGAAATTAGCTTTTCAAAACCTTACTGTGGTTGGTACTGAAGCAGACTTGATTAAAAAAGAAGCTCCAAATCGCAGGCCTCCTGATCCAATGTTCAAGAGATTAACTAGAGCTGCTTCCAAGTTCTCAAAAGGTATTTCACCTACTGTCTCTCAATGATAAATTTTCTCTGTTGGAATATTAGAGGGTTGTCTAACAAGCCCTCTAAAAGGAGACTCAAAAATCTTTGCAAGATTCATTCTCTTCCATTTACGGCCATATTAGAACCTAAATCCAAATTGGATCAGCTTGATCAGTTGCGTAGGACCATTAATTTTGATGGAGGATTGACTAATTCCAATAATAAAATCTGGTTTCTATGGAGGTTTGGAACTACCTGTGTTGAATTATTGAATGATGACCAGTCCATTTTAGTCAAAATCACTCATCCTCATATTCAATGTGATGTTTTCATCTCCATTTTTATGCGAAATGCTCCAGGCAGGATAGAACTGATTTGTGGGCTAGCTTGTTGCAGCACAAAAATATCTCAAATAACCAGCCTTGGTTGATTACTGGGGATTTCAATATTGTTACTAAGAGTGATGAAAAGTTGGGTGGTCAGGAGATTGACTTCAGAGCTGTAGAAGATTTCAAAAATTTCATCTCTACAGCTGCTCTTTTGGAAGTTAATTTCTCTGGTTCTAAGTTCACATGGCACAATAATAGAGGTAGTGATAGAATTTGGTCTAGACTTGATATAGGCCTAGCATCAATTGAGTAGGGTGTTACTTTTCCTAACTTTTCTTTATCTCATTTAAACAAGACCTGTTCTGATCATTGTCCTCTTCTTTTCTCTATTCTTTCCCAATCTGATTTAATTAAAAAACCTTTCAAATTCTTAAACCTTTGGTGCCAGCATAGGGACATTAAATCTGTTATTGAAAATTCTTGGAATGTTGAGGCTTTTGGGAATCCTCTCAGAATATTCTCTACCAAGCTTCAAAGACTCAAATCTTCTCTAGTGTCTTGGAATAAAAGTTCATACAAGAATGTTTTTGAAGAAATTTCCAGATTTGAAGATGAGGTGCTGTCAAAGGAGATTATGTTTGAAAACTCCCCAACTGCTGCTAATAGGGACCAGCTAGCTCTTGCTAAAGCAAATCTTATCCAAGCTCTTAGCAAGGAAGAAAGCTTTTGGAGGCAAAAAATGAGAGGTAAATGGCTTTTGGAAGGAGACACTAACTCCAAACTTTTCCATACCTCTGTCAAGGCCAAGAGATTGAAGCAAATGATCCACAAAGTTATAAATAAAGATGGGATTTGGATTGAAAATCTTGATGGGGTGCAAAAAACTTTTGTAGATTACTTTGAAGACAGTTTTAAAGCTAATATCATTGATGGGGAAGATGACATTATTCAAGATATTGAACTCTCTTTATCCACTGAGCAAATCTTCATGCTAGATGTTATTCCAAATGCAGGGGAGATTTGGAGTGCCATCCAAGACCTTAATGAAGATGGCTGCCCTGGCCCTGATGGCTACCATGGAATATTTTACAAAACGTTTTGGGAAATCATCAAAACTGACTTTATAAATGCTGTTTGTTATTTCTTTTCAGGTGGTGAACTCCCTAAAAGCTGGACTAGAACCAACATTATCCTCATTCCAAAGACCTCTAATCCTTCAGTTTGCACAGATTTTAGGCCTATTAGCCTTTGTAATTTCTGTTTCAAGATAATTACAAAAATCCTTGCTTCAAGACCTTCTCAAGTTCTGCCTTCCATTATTGGCCTATCTCAAGCTGGCTTCATCAAAGGTAGAAAAGTGACTGATAATATTCTTCTTGCTCAAGAGATTATGCAGAACATTGGTAAGAAGACCTTTGGTTCTAATGTTGTCATCAAATTAGACCTATCAAAAGTGTATGACAGAGTTTCATGGTTATTCCTCATTAAAACCCTTAGAAAATTTGGGTTCTCTGAAATATGGATTGATAGAATTTGGAGGGTTATTTCAAATAACTGGTTTTTAACTATTATCAATGGTCAAAGCGCTGGTTTTTTCAAGTCTTGTAGAGGTCTCAAGCAGGGGGATCCCCTCTCTCCTGGTCTATTTGTTTTGGTAGCTGAAACTTTTAATAAAGGCTTGCATAATCTAGTTTCCAATGGCCTTATTAAACCTTATTCTCTCCCTCGAAACAGTCCCCTCATAAGTAACTTAAGTTTTGCTGATGACACTATTATGTTCTGCAATGGGGTTACTCATAGCATCAAGAACTTGATCAAGTTCCTAAAAAATTTGAAATTGCTTATGGGCAATTAATCAATTTTTCTAAAAGCAGTTTCACTGTTCATCACTCCATCTCGTCCAATAGAATTAAAACCATTGCTAAAATTTCAAATCTATCTTTCAAAAAACCTCCCATTAGATACCTTGGTTGTCTCATTTATTATGGGAGAAGTAAGCATTCCTATTTCGAAGACCTGATCATTAAAATCAGAGCTAGACTCGATTCTTGGCATTCTAAATTTCTTTCTTTCCCAGGAAGAAGAACTCTAATATCTTCTGTCCTATCATCTATCCCAGTTCATACTATTGCAGCTCTAAATCCTACAAAAAAGACCATTTCAATTATCCATAATCTTTTCAGTAATTTTTTATGGGGGCATACTAAGCATTTTGGTGCTAAATTTCACTGGAAAAAATGGACTGACCTCTGTTTTCCTATTGAAGAAGGTGGTTTGGGGTTCAGAAATATGGAATATGTTTGCAATTCAGTCAGTTTAAAGCTCAATTGGTACCTGAAAACTAGTCCTAGCCTTTGGTCTGCTCTATACAGGGCTAAATACAAGGGAGGTGATAATCAAATCGGCTCAGCTTCTCATCGTAGAATTCAAAAATTTAAAAGCATCTCTGATCAATACTCAACTGTCATCAATGGAAACACATATTGGAATCCCACTCAAGATGGTTTGTTCTCATCTAAATCTGCTTGGCAGATTCTCAGATCTGCTAAACCTGTCTCTACCGTGTTTAAATTCATTTGGAATCCAGGTATCCCGGGGAAAATATCTATATTTCTTTGGAAATGTCTGCACAATATTGTCCCTTTAGATGCAACTATTCAAGGAATGGGGATTCGTCTAGCGTCCAGATGTCGTTGCTACTATAATTCGTCTGAAAATATGCACCATTTGTTTCTTAATGGCCCTATTGCGCAATCAGTATGGAACCACTTTGCTCAACTGCTTGGTGTTCATATTTCTTATTCTTCTCTCCACATGACGCTTATGTCTTGGTGGTTAAGGTGTACCACTCAAGATTATCTCAAATTCATCTTTAGCATTGTTCCTGCTGCTATAATTTGGGAAATATGGATTTCCAGAAATTTATGTGTTTTTAATGGTGCTAAAATGATAGCCAAGAATATTATTCATCAAGTTTATGATCTTATCCAATCTTGTGCTTATCATAAAACCTTCAAGTCCTCTAACAGAAACTTTGATTTCATCATCCAATCTTTCAAGTTGAAGGTTGCCTCATATGTCCCAAATTCCTTTCTCATTTTCCATTGGATCAAACCCCCGGATGGTTTTGCTAAAATGAATTGTGATGGAGCTTCCAAAGGGAATCCAGGTTTTTCCGGATCGGGTGGTATAATCAGAGATCACAGTGGTCGCCTTATCAAAGCTTTCTCCTCTTTTGAAGGTGTTATTTTCAACAACAAAGCTGAGATTTTGGCCTTTTTAGGGGATTAAAACTTTGTATATCATTAAATCTGCACAATATCATTGTAGAATCTGATTCTAAATTGGTGATTGACATGCTTAATGGTATTACGAAGTCGATTCCCTGGTCCATTATTGAAGTTTTTTATGAAATCAAGCTCTTACAAGGCAAGATTCAAGTCATATTTCAGCATACTTGGAGGGAGAATAACAAGGTTGCAGACAGTCTAGCAAATCATGGAGTGGATTCTAAAGGTTACTCTTCTTTCAGCCAAACCAGTGATCTTCCTTTCTCAGCTAGAGGCCACTACAAAATGGATATGCAAGGTGTTCAATCCATCAAAATTTTCAAATAATTTTTTCATGTATTTTTTAATTCCTTTTCTCTAGCTTGTATAAGCCTTGGTAGGGCATTTCTACCTTATTTAATAAATTTGTGATTTGTTTTAAAAAAAAAAAAGATATAGTTTTCAAAAAAACTCTCAAGTTGACATATGAAATATGAGTAGATGTTGCACATCTGGTCTTATCACAACAAATAAGTTTATCATAAATTGTCACATTATCCCCACACATATTGGAGACTAAATGAAGATATTGTCATACTTAATTGATCTCACTTGACTTACGCATAACAAACTCTACGTGATTTATATTAAACTCGCATTAGAAATGATCGTGAGATTCACAACACTTGAAGTCTGGCTTCTCATTCATATTTTCCATAAAGTCACATTCATATGAAAACCAAATGATTGAAAAGAAAAATCAGTCTAAAAAATATGACTTAAAGTTCACTTTTCAAAAAGAGTTATAGTAGATACAAACCAAAGGAAAACATTGATATTGTGGCTTCCATGAGACAAAAGGGGAGAGAAAAAGAAGTATTGGAGATAAAAAAAAAACATGGAAAACTTCTAAACTTTGAAAACTCATAAATTTGTGAGGATTTCATAAAAAACAAAACTTTGTTACAAAATTTACGAAAGAGTGGAGAAGAAAAACTACTTTAAAAACATGATAAAGTTATTAGGAAAATATAACTTTGGAAACCCTTGTGGAATCTTGAAATTCCATAGGCCTTTGACTATACTATTCAACTACTTTGAACGATTAGTTAAATATATCCCACAACCCTTACCTTACCACCTTCACACCTAGCCATTGACCTCTCCCTTGATTAGCGTCTTGATATTTTCACACGTGTTTCTGGTTTGAATAACCTTGACATGTCATGCACGGCATTAGTGAACGTTTGAACATATGCTTCGTAATATGACATCTATAGCACAAGACACATGAGTAAGAGATGTTGTCCAATTGTATCTTGAGTTAATACTTCCATTATTTCTATAAGATTCTTGAATATAAATGCTTACACCTACACTATCAGTGCTCAAAAGATATTGGCTTTTAGACCTTACCTAAAATTATATTATTAATAAATGTTTTTTAGGAAAAGTAACATGATGTTTAACACCAATATTATATTTCATCATTTAAAAAAATGGAAAGGGTATGTCCATATAAATGAGTTACAATCCCATACGGAGGATTCTCATGGAAACATCTTGAAAGAACAATATATAATAAGGCGCCTCATTTAGGCAAAGTTTTAACAAGATCTTCAAGCGCGAAAATGAAAAAAAATAAGGCATTTTGAAACAAAATTAAGTCACCTTAATATTTGAAAGCAAGCCTAAAATTTACAGTTCCTATAAATTCATTTTCCCCACCATTTACAAAGTTTAAATCAATAATAAAAGTTACATTAACCTTTATCATAAACCATCTCAACTCTCTTTTCCATTCAAAAGTCTAAAAATATCTATATTTATCTCTCTATCTCCAACCTTTTCTTTTAGTACTTACAAATCCCACAAATATCTTCTAATTATGAAAGTCCAAGTAAAATAAGAGGAAGAGCCCCACCCCAGGAACTAATTGCACAAATCATAGTCCACTTTAAAGATGATAACAAATAAACTTAATTTTTTGTAATATTTCAAAGTCGTGTCTTGGAGTCCAAACGCATCCACCTCCTGAGTTCATTCATAATTAACTTAAATAGGTTTATAACATGCTCATTCTCATCCTTCGCATCAGGGCATGTCCTTTAGTGTGGTCCGTACTCCATACTATTGGGCAGTGAAGCTCACACTTGTTCACTAATTATGATGGCACACGAATGCCTCTTTTGTAGGGGACCTGGCCACCACAAAGGGGAAGGGAGTCGAATGAACATAACAACCATTGGCAGAAAGTTCACCTACATCCCCAGCCCTTAGCTTTAGGTATGATAATAGGTACTATTTTAGTGGGACATCCAAGCCCAAGGAAGACTGACTTAGTATGGAGATTTGCAATGAAGGTATTCGAGAACAAATAATCAAAAGGGCGAAGTGGAAGGGAGGTTAATTGTCTTTACAACGGGTATTTCGAGGAACTTCTTCTCGTTATGAGGCAATATGTTGGATTTATTGATTAGCAGACGTGGGCAAAGATGTTCATTTATTTTTTTAAAAGGGGACTTTTGTCGAGTATAAGTGGAATTAGTTGACTTTACAGTCATATTCAAGATCAATGTTGACTTGACCTCCTAGAAATTTCGAAACCACTCGCCCAAATTTAGTAAAATTCTCATATACCAATTTTTCCTTAAAAATGATGTGGGTCGCTCATACATTTTTGGCACCCAAGTCTACTTGTCTCGTAACAAAGAGAGAAAATTAATTAATCTTCCTAATCAAGAGGGTCTACAAAAGTACATCCGTCACTCCTGACTTCAACACTCAGATTTTGATACAATTTATGCCATGAATTATTATGACGAAGCCGATTTTTTTATAAAATGATGAATATAGTCTCGTATAAAACTAACTTCCCCTAATTTCTTAGATAATCATAATATTATCAAATAATAAATATTGATTTATAGTGGACACACCACTCTCATGAAATGGGTATATTTGTTGATTGGTGCATATAAAAACACCACCGGATCGACTTTTCTTTTCTTATTGTGAATCATATTGATGTGTATTTCAAAATAACCTGCGGGTGTCTCGCATATGTAATGGTTCTTACCAAGATTCTCATATATCTTGGGTTTTCGCTTAAAAAAATAGTTATATAGAGGTTTTAAGATATACCAAGTCCTCCACCTCGCACTCTTATCCTCATGCACTTCTGAATCATGAAACAAATATATAAAAATAAAAAGGTTAAGGAGAAGAAAAGAAGTGCATTAAACTCCAACTAATTATGTGATCTATCAAATTATATAAATCTCACACAAAATTCATAAACTTCAACACCACTCTCAGTGATCTAAAAGACCGTGTAGGATGAAATCCCACTTCTTCACACTCACCAATCGAATAATTATAGAGAGGTCATAAGTTCTCATAATTATTTTTAGAGCCATGTATATATCAACTGAAATATTGGATGATGGACTTGGGCAAGTGGAGAACTAATTATCTATCGATTTGAATACTTGGACTACCTAACATGATGATGTAACATCTTTAGTCTATCGAAATGTCCACAACCTCTCACAATGACCCTCTTATCACAAGGGATATTATCCAACTTTTTTCAACATGGACCCTAGAAATGTGGATTTAATCTACATGGTGGTGGAGAAAATTTTCACTCAATGAAGCCTTCATATTTATAAAGATTTAGTATGCCGATTTTTATTTATGTTCTCTTTATAGTTTATTTAATTTTGTGGTTATACTTGAACATATTTGTCTAAAAAAACTTTTATGTTTATGGATTTTGAAAAAATGTCTAGCATTTTTTAATTGAAAGATGGTTGAATTTTAGTTGTTCACTCCAACTACACATCTGTATAACCCATATCTCACAAATTCAGCATACATTACTAATTAAGACATGCTTATGACTTATGTTCCACAAATTATATAAAAAATCATTTCAAAGAAATACGCCAAACTCTTTTTTGATAAATAGAAAGGGGGGGATTAATATACAATTGATTTCCAACTATACTGTGATGAAATTGTAAATAAGTTGATATGACATTGACATGAATTGAAAACAGTTGGTATCATTTAAAACTTGAAATTGGAAATATATAACAGGAGAAAATTGTGTAACACATGATGATTTCAAATTCTCCCATGATAATATTTACATAGTATAATTCATGAAAAATTGCAAACACGTGACTCTCTTTCTTAACGGTAAATTTCATCTTATGCATAACTTATTAAAGAAAGGTTGAGAAACATGTATGAAAATGGGTACATTAGTGAAGGGAACTTTGATAATATTCACTTCAATTACATCTCTTAAGCACGTCAATAGAGTTTCCATCGTCAAAAAGGGGGAATTATAAACCTGTTGGGATAATTTATATATTGTAATTAAAAATCACATCAAAGAGTTTTGTGGATAAATCTAAAATAAAACCATTATATAATTTTAGTCTACTATTCAAAATTAAACTATTACCTCATATAAATATCATAAATATGAACCATATGCGTTGAATCCAAATAAATACTTCACAATAAAAATAAATAATATTGCATCGATTGTTTATAAATTATGTCATAGATGATTCTTGGGTTGAGTCGCGGACTAGATCGTTCTCTTTAAGACGTTTTGTAACTCTACGCCCTTTGTGTAGGTAGTATTCACTCACGTCGTCCTCAAGATAAAACAAGCCCAGAATCATGTATGCCTCATATAACCATGCACTGTAGTTATATGGCATACTAACACCCATTCAAAATTAATTTCTCAATATCACATAATCAATTTAGAGGAGCAAACTATTTTGGAAAATATTTTGATGAGAGAGATCATTTAGGAGTTTTTCTTCTGTCTCAAACTAAACATTTTGCTCAAAACAAAAACTTGAGATGTTTTTTTATCTCTTTTCTTTCCATACCAAAACTCAAGCTCTCAAGCTCTCTTTAATAATTTTAGACAGATGAGGGAGTTATTATTGAAGGTTGAATGTGGGTACATTAGTGGGAGGTAGTGGGTGAGTTAGTGGACAAATGAGTGCAAAAGTGGGGATAGTTGGTAGACTGTTAGTCTCCCACTTGTATTTTAAAATACATATTTACAAACAATCCCCCACTTAGATTTTAAAAACACATTCATCAGTAACAATCCCCCACTAGTAGATTTTGAAAAATTATTGAGCAATAATTCATAGAATTGTTCATAAGCAAAGGTGTCTTTCAACTTGAACCTTTACGTAATAAAGATGATTCAAATTATACTAGAGTAACCCGTAGTTTTGAATTCTATCTCTGACAATATCCCACACACAACTCTACTTGGGTGTGGTCCTCAAGCCAGTACTTTACATCCATATGCTTCAATCCTAATATGTGAACAGTTAAGGGAATTTATCCAAAATTACCATAGAAAGCAGCCACACTTCCACATTCACATAAGTGAGTCTATCAAGGATACTCTTATAGCTAGGTACCCCACTCAAAACAGAGCTATAGATCTTTATTAAGAGTTATAAGTAACTCAACCTTAACTTGCTTCAAGATATCATACTCCATAGGCATGGACTCGGAGTAAAACCCCCTATACAATTGATCAACATGATTCAATCCATATAACTTGTGACTTGTTATCACCTTTTGAACCTATTTCTTGGGATCTTCAATCTATAGGTTGGGTTACCACCACAAGTGATTTAATATCAATGTACTTTAGTCCCATTCCTAAATATTTTTAAATAATATTTAACTAAATTTGATCAACAATTCGATTAGAAATGTATGTAAGTCACTCTCTTCCTCATAGGTGCATTTCAATTTTTTAGTGATTTAAGATTGAAATATCATTCAAGACACGAATAAAATCACAAAACAAGTCAACGGATATAAGAAATTAATACTTGGAGAGGACACCATAAAATATCAGGATAGGGGACTCAATAACTCAACCAAGGACACACAGAATCAACCATCCAAGTGAAAGAACCTTCAAAAAAACAAAATAAACATTTAAATAAAGAATAACTAAAAGATAGATCAAACAAGACAAACACAAGCCTTGAAGTAATCAATAAGAACCAAGTCATTCAAATAAGGAGAATCAAAGCCTCTAAAGCACAAACAATTTCGCAGGCATCCACAAGACAACCACAACATCATCAAGACTTCTAAACAAAGTCAACAAAAAACAAAAGGAGAACAAGTCTTTACCAAGCCAGGGAGAAGACCAACATAGAAATAAAATGAAGTTCTATAGAGATAAGATCAAATTGTATGGTGTGTCTTTTAAGTCATAATTATAATTGGCCCAAGAATGAATGAAAACACATACACACCAATGAGAAATATTAAGCATTCACAAAGACACTTCAAATAAGCCAAAAAACACATCCTAAGTTTTTTTACAACATTAATGATCCCCAAAACACACATATATCATACTTTTTCAATTTGGCCACTTTCCAAAGAGCTTGGGAATATAAATGACGTGTGTAAGAGAATTTTGAAATTATTAGGCACTTCAAACTCCAATGTAGTTAACTACTTAAACAAATAATTATACTACTTTTCCAAATGAGGCGCCTTAACATGTCAGACTTGAAAAACAACGACTAGTTCAAAGATGATGCCTCTCAACTTTACTCCCCTTACGGTCATGTTTATATCGGAAGTATAAATATGTGTCTAAGTCGATTGTGAACATAAATTTTAGCATACAAAACCATATAAAACCTAATTCTCACTCTAAAAAATTTGGATATCATTCACATATCAAGTTTTTCACTCTTGAGCCAAATCTAAATTTTTGTTTGAGTGATATATTATGTATAAGAGAGATATTTAGTTTTGCTAAGATAGAGAAAGACTTTTTCTTTAGTGTGTTATAATGAACGTGGCCTTGTGTTATCACGTCGAGGGTTGATTCTTTTAAACTCACGCAATGATAGTCTAAACAATATTATATGGGGAAATCTTACTAGGTCATGACCTCTAAGTTAACTTAGGCCTTATAATCATAATTATTATTACTTTTTATACATCACAAATAACTAGTCATAAAGTAATAGCTAAATATCAAAATGAAAAATCACATTCTTCAATACACGCGTGAGAAAATCACTAGGTTTGATACAACAAGCTTTACAAAATTATAATGTCCTAACAAAGTAATCTTCCTGCAATTAAATGTGGAACTAAAAAAATCTACACTATTTCTAAATCCTCCACTCTCTATGGCCTCTTATCCCGAGGAAGTCAAGGAATAAAGGAATGCGCTTAAAAAGCCCAGTTAAATCAAATATTCTCAGCCCAACCCACCAATATTAGTAATAAAAATATACTAATAGAGCTACGAAATGAGGTATAAACATGATAATATATGATAAGATTGAAATGTAAGAAACGAAGAATTTCTTTTTCCCAAAACCAAGTATCAACCTCAAAGAGTAACAAAGGATTATCAATCGAGGGCTAAACTTTTGCCTAAATAGTGAACTTTGGCATTACAAGGTTTAATTTTCCTCGGTCCACTAGTCTCCATCTTCCCCTACGCCTCATTCTCCCATCGTTCATCCAAGTCTCTTTATCTTCTTCGTCCTTTATTTTGTCCTTGGATAGACTTCACATTTATGTGGCCTTATTATGAGTTTTTCTTAACCCAAGCATGTTATAGGACACAAACTGTGGTCTATTTTCCACTTCGAGGATGAACAATCTGTGGTCTGGTATTAGCTCCACAACCTTGGTCGAGCTCTGTTATGGCGTAAAACCCATAACTAGCATAAGATCAATCTCCACATGGCTAGTCATCTAGCCTCAAGCACAATAGGAGGCCACTCCAAATATAATGCCTCAGCTTAACATATCAATGCCACGACCTCAACATCATAATCCAATGAAACACATATACAAGGTAACACGTGATATTAGACTGCCTATGTGTGCAGTCTTAAAGAGTTAAAACTCTCGCTCTTCAAAATTTAGCTTCTCAAATATCAAAATGAAAACCATATCAACTTTCTTAAAGAAACATAATTTTTCGTAAAATCAGTTTAACCTATAGGCAACCAAATCCCTATTATCCAAGGAAAAATGTTTTATAATGAGAATATATGATGAATAATAAAAGTTCATGGCATTACCCAAACTTAGATTTACACATGAGGGCTCATCCTAGTAAAAAAAAATAAAGACTAGGGTTTATGAAAGAGAAGAAAAAGGTGAGGAATGAGTCCCTTACCAAAAAACTTAGTCTGATGATGAATAATGGCATTCTTCCCTTTTGAACAATGCTACTCCTCCTTCTGAATAATGAAATTCCCCGGTCTCTTTTTGACATCACCTCCACTTGCCCTCAAATTCTCACTTTCTCTTTCTATAATGTTGGTAATGATTTTATAAAAGGTTCTAGCAAATTTGGGAATGGAGACCAAGAATAGGAAGTGAGGGTAACCTAGGGTTTCCAATTATGTCACCACTTTTTCCAAAATACCTCCCCCAAAAGGCTTCTAGAATCTTTAGAACTTGGTCCATAAGAAATTAACTGATCCATGTCATTAATCCACATGTTGGGTTTTCTTTGTAATTTTAAGGTGTGAAATTTACGGGCTAGTACCATAGGTCATAATCTAATGATTACGGTCATGGCCTAAAGGTTATGGCCATGGCCTTATGCCTATTAAGGTTTAGGTCTTTACATTGTGTCCTTAATCCATAAAATGAATGGGGGTTCCAACCCACGACCCAATTGACCAAGTACTTGTTATAGGTCTTAGCTTCAGTAGTATTGACCATGGCCTCAATAGTATTGGTTATGGCCTTAATACTACATCGCGACCTCTTATGGTTTGGGTCATGACTTGTGTAGTCTTGGGTTTGTATAACCTTTGATGTGTAATTATAAGAAGTTTAAATACCTTGATCATACACATTTCAAGGAGGTTTAAACTTATGGATTTAAGGACGAAACGTCCTTAAGAGATTTCTTAGTACAATTTTGTGGTCTCAAGGGCAAAAGTGAAGAGGATTATGGTATCTTCTCATTCTCAGCTTTACTCTGACGATAGTCCTACCTGAAAGGCTAAGATAGTACCTTAGGTGTTAAACTAAGCGTGAAAGTGGGCGGGAAACTCGAATCACGTAAAAGTTAGGTTTGCAAGCTTTGTCATGCTACCCACATCAAATATATAAACTCAAAAATCAAAAAACAAACAGAAAATATTTTTAGTTTTTCAATATATTTTGACTCAAATAAAAAATCAAAATCTTTTTGTCTTTTTCTCAAAAATATTTAAACCAAATTATTTTTTGTATTTTTCGAATAGTTTTATCAAAAATAAAATATTTTTTATATTTTTCAAATAAGTCTCAATAAATAAAAAATATAATACAAAATGATACACGTGTCATAATACTAGTAAGATATAAATCATGACGCAAAGACTAGCGTATGACAAACATGGTAGCCCAATCATCCTTTAGATTTATCATGGGAATAATCAATTGCAACCAAATGAGAACCATGAAGTTTAAGTCCTAAAGCCTCTAAGTCTGATTTCCTAACCCCAAGTAGGTGTAAAATTATGCATGGGGATTTTGGGAACCAAAACGAATTTATTTCTTAACTTCCTAGGAGCATTCCTAAGGTCATAGAAAAAATGTCTAAGGCGACCCTTCCTACCGCAATGCGTGCAAGGGTATAGATGACGGGAATGATTATTAAAATATCGACCTCTCCTCATGTTCCTAGTGGGCTGTCTCACACGGTTGGTATTGGCTTTGGGAATAACTCTATCATCGTAGCCTATACCACACCTATCACTTTTGAATTGGACGGTGACTAACATCCTATCCAACTCTATCATCGTAGCCTATACCGCACCTATCATTCTCATCTTCCAATAAGCATTTCAAAACCACCAAAAATCATCCTGAAAAACATAAGGGATCAACACAATAAAAATATGTTTCTAGCTCTGAAACCAATTTGTAGGCCCCTTTTACCATACGGAAAGTGTTTTAAGGATGACAAGATAATTTCTTTTTATTAAAAACCTTTTTCCAATTTTTAATTCACAACAAGTTGTGAACCAATTTTAACTTAACCAAATTTTATCTTGAATAATCCTAAACATACATTTAGTGATTAATGCAAGTAAAATAAAAGTAAAGAATACTCACAATGCCGGATGTACGAGGAAACCACTATGGAAAAAAACCTCGGATGTCCCAAGCCAGACAATCACTATGAATGTGAATTTACAATGAACAAACACAAGTCTTACTCAACGACTAGATCGCCATGAGACTTGACGCTCTTCTAATATTCAACCACTCCTCCACAGTGCCCACGCAGAAATGCCTTCTTCCAAAATGCTCGTCCATAACACACATGTCCACGTATGTCTCGGTGTCCACCGATATGGCTTGTAAATTCTACGGGATTGGGACACGATATCATTCCCTTCTTCTTCGTAAAACCAGCAATATTCAATGTAGAACAAACTCCAATTGGTGCAACCAAAGATCATAATAGCATATGTGAATGATATCTCGGATCTTTGAAACTCTAAGGATGTGTTTATCTTTGGAAAACCTTAGAAAACATGTGGAAACAACATTCTGGATTGTAAACTGTTTTCACATAATGCACACACAGAAAATCGATTGAAAACACTCCATTTATAATTTCCTTAAGGCGGCATTCCGTTCGAGAAAAACTGGTTGTGGTTCGAACGAGATGGACATCTTGCTCTAATGACTGGTCAAGTCGTTAGAACGACCCGCGAATTAGAGTCCAACTTAAATACTATAATTTGTCCTTATCAGATTAAAATGAAGTGTAAACCATTTCAAACACTTTTAAAAACATTTTAAAATCATTTAATTAATAAAATATCATCCTTACACAATTTAAAATTAATTTCGTGTCCCATTAATATTATGCATTCATACCTGAGTGATATCAAAATGCAATCAAAGTTGAAGACGAAATATGCACCATAATCGGCACGATAAATTGCTTGAAGCTTTGCCGCAACGTCTTTAATGAACTTTAATACGTCATAGTCTGTGTGGGATCGTGATAAAAAAAATACGGCCTATGACTCAAACGTGTTTTGTTCCGGGAAAAAGTCAAATAAACATAAAACGGACTCAATTGAAAATTTTATCCTTACATCTATCACGAGTATACATTTATAATTCATTTTAAACATCTCGAACCATCGGCATACTACATTCCTATAAATAAATAGCCTTCATGGCATGATGCTAACAAATACGAACACATTATTTCGGGATCATTATGCCGAGGTAGAGGCCATGATTCGTCATGATGACACATTATTTAATAACGCAAACATGATTTTACTTATATATGATTCTTTCATGGATTTCAACTCTTTATTATTTAACAAGGCATTAGTCAGTATTGACTGTGAGGATAAAGGCGGTAGTGGTGTTAGTGAAACTTTCTTTACCGATCAGGTGTTTTAATTACACACAACCGTTAGAACTATTTTAAATGTATTAAAATCATGCGGGGTGTTAAACTTATGTATTAAAATGTATTAATTAATTTATGCCTATATTATCAGGTATTTCTAACCCATCAAGCGTTGGTCAGTTGGGCTCAAGAGGAAGCGCGATTGGTTAGAATAATAATTGTAACCACCAAGTCTGATGCACCTTCGGTGACACGGAAGAGACATTTACATTTAGGTTATGAGAGGTGAGGGGAGTACCGGGACCATCATGGGAAGAAGTGTGAGAACGAATCAGGAACTCATGGTGAGAAGAATATAGAGAAAGATATGACGATTAGAAAGTGCGATTGCTCATTTTTATTGAAGGACATTCCACTTGAGAGTGGGAGCTAGATTACAAGTTGTAAATGGAGTTCATAACCACCAATTGCGAAAATATTAATTGAGCATACAAAAGTTGGGCATCTTACTTTAGAGGAGAGAAAAATCATTGAAGAGATGTCATTGAGTGGGATGAAGCTAGCCTCCATTCTAAGGATGTTAAAATATCATAATGTGAGTAATGTGCCAACGATGAAGATAATTTACAATTCCAAGGGAAAGCTAAGGATTAGAAAATGTGAGGGTAGAATGATGATGCAACAGTTAATATAATTAATTGGCAACAATCATTATGTCTATTGGTATCACGTGAATGATTCTATGATGGATGTGGAAGACATATTCTGGGCTCATCCAAACTCCATTCAACTAGAAATGTGTTTTCCCTCCGTTGTCATTGTCAATTGCACTTACCAGATAAACCGGTACAAGACATCGTTGTTTGAGATGGTAGGTGTAACATCTTATAAACGGACGTTCAACGTTGCATTTGGTTTTTTTAGCCACAGAGAAAGAATAGAACTACCACTGGGCTTTGGGGCAATTAAAAATGTTATTCGATCCATTTGTATACCCCACTGTCTTCATCATCGATTGGAAGTGTGCATGCATCAATGCATTGCGGGTGGTGTTCCCCGAGGCTAGATATATGGTGTGCACTTTCCACGTATTTCGTAACATGAAAAATCATGCTCATAAAGAGATCCACGACAAGGATTCACTAAAAAAATTCTTGAGAGTTTCGGTTCATTTGATTGATTTCCCAACAGAGAGAGATTTCAACAAATCTTAGAATATCATTACAACCCGAGCAAATATCATAATTTTTTATAAATTAAAGTTATAAATATGATTACCACTGATCCGGTCCATATGCCAAAGGCAACATGGTCCTAGAAATGCTTTAGGAGTGTGAGTTCTTTCGTACCCCCATAATTATCGGTCAATGTGCCAGCATCGACTACCTTCTTTTTAGTGTATACAGCAGTTGACTTCTTTTGTCTTTTTGTAGGATTACTCGATGAGCCAATATTAGTAGACAGTCAAATATCCCCATGGCTATGCTCAACCTTAGCATCTTCCTCCACCTCAATATCATCCTTAGATTCCTCCTGATGTGCATTATATACAACATCATTCACATTATCATAATGTGCAACCTCCTGGAGCTCGTTCGAACTCACAGCACATGGTAAGGCATCTATCTCTTCCTAGTGCTTCCTCTCAAAATCAGTAATTGGCTTCCTTTTTTAACACGAGCAATATATAATTTTATCCATTTGTAACCTATATTAAAACATAATATATAGTTAGAGTAATATAAAACATTGATCATATGTGAATAACCTACATTGTAACTAACATACGTGAATAACTAGCACGAGTCATAGGTAAATAACTAAACATATATGAATAACTAACATGAGTCATAGGTACATAACTAAAAATAAATGAATAACTAAGTTGTAACACCCCATATTTCTGCATATTTAGAATTTAATTAATTCGATAAATTATTCGTTTTATCTTAAATTATGTGAGTAAAGTAATTTAATTAAATTAAATAAAGATAGGGTTATTAGATATTAATAAAGATAAATAAATAATGATTAATATTATGTGTTAAATTTACGAAGTGAATAGTAAATAAATTATAGAAATTATTATGCATCATAGCGACTGAGATTAGCGTAATTGAATTTATCTCAACCAAGAGTCGCGTGTAGACTAAATTGAGGTCGAGATACGATAATTGTTTAGAGTGACTTGGATGATGATTTCGAGGTAACAAATGACTCCAGAAGGGTCGAAATAGTCAAAATAGTATACCTGGGGGTGTTGATTGGGTCACGAGCCAATTTTAGACTAAACCGGCACCATACGAGGGCATTTTTGTCATTTGGTAACTGAGGGTTAATAGACCTATTAATTTTCAACTTCTTTATCATAATATATATGGGATAATCTAGGGTTTAGAGGTTATAAAACTCATAGAAACCATTGGATAAGAAGAGATATCATTTGTGAAGCCTAAGAGAGAGTTTTTAAGAAATTGTAGTGTAATCTTGCTCCATTGTCGATCTTGCAGTGAGGATTGGAAGAGAAGGCATATCATCCAACATCAAAACCATGAAATTAAATCACACAAGACAAGGCAAGTATTTATTTATAGTTTTCTTTGAAGTTATAATGCCCACGTTGATAGGGTTTTGAAATATGTTGATTAAAGCCATGTTCTTGGAGGAAAGGAATAATTTAATTCCATGTTATGGGTAGGATTTCATGTAGACTGATTATATGCATTTAGAGGTTATGAAATCAGATCATGAGTGATAATATAGATGAGAAAAATCTAGGTTTTATGTTCTGTATAAATGAAGAGCATGAAAGTTAGGGTTTTGATGAATAAATGTTATGATCCATGTCTGATTAGAAATTATAATGTTTTGAGGATTGTACTACATTGGAAACCATCCTAATACATGTATTTATTGTTTAGGACAATTGGTTTGAAGTTTGGGAAAGAACCATGTATAATTGAATGAGAAAAATAGTGAAAAACACATTTGCAAATTGAGGAAGAAGATAATCTCCGTAAATTCTAATTGATTTGATCCACAGGCGAATCGATTCGGTTTCCCAAAAAATGTAATTTTCCTCTTTTAAGCCTAGAACTCCTAAAATCTTGTCGGGAAAACTTTTGAAACTTTGTTAAAATATAATGAGGAATTTGTTGTATTACAGTAGACTTGTGATAAGATTATGACTTAGTCTTAATGAGAGGATTAAGATGATATTTAATTTACTTAAATTAAGGAGTAATTAATTTAAGAGAGAAGGAGATTGAATTACGGGGAATTTAAGTGAAGTTATGTTATAGACCAGTAGTGTATGATAGAGCTAGCTACTGAATTTCATTTAAGGGGTAACTAGGACCCTTAGAGTAGAGAGTAATACTCGGATTAATACGATAGATAGATAAATCGTAAATTGATGGTACGAGAAGTATTCGAGAGAAAAATACTACGTACGAAATATAATAATTAGGTTGTGTGTATACCTACTGATTTGATATATAAATAGGTTATGTATGGCTAGTATTAAATGTGAACATACCTACGCTGCCTGCTATCATGGAGATTCACGCGCAGTGGGCTATCCCACCTTACCGATTCTAGGGAGGTCTGGATTTCTACCCCAGGATATAGAACTTAGGATGGCTCACTATGTGTCGTGTATTAGTGAGACTAACAGGTCGTTTGGGTACATTAGGTATGTACGCAACCCAAAGTCTTATAACTATGTTCGCCTCCATTGCTTATTATTTAATTTTTGGGTTCGATGAGACATGCCGAAGCAACAGTCCTTATTTTAGTACGAGAGGTACACAGACTGATAACAAAGTATGCCTATTTGCACGGTGGTCCTTTTAAGAGACACCGTAACTATATATATTATTGAGACAAATAAATGTAACTATTTGAATAATCCTACTTACGTATAACAGTAAATAAATTGATAATATGTATATAAACAATGAATTAAGTATTGAAACTTAATTAAATGATTAAATGATAAGAGATGGAGAATGTTATCTATGATATGAATAACATACGAGAGATGTTAATCCT
Organism: Sambucus nigra; assembly: GCA_949130495.1. Taxonomy (NCBI): domain Eukaryota; kingdom Viridiplantae; phylum Streptophyta; class Magnoliopsida; order Dipsacales; family Adoxaceae; genus Sambucus; species Sambucus nigra. Next base: position 326,866,347 of record OX422217.1, on the reverse strand, counting down.
AATAGCATACTCTATGGGCGGTACGGGAACTTAGAGGTGTCTATAGTCCAGATAGATACTTACTCTAGTTATCTTGGGTAATATGGCTAGGTGGGCTAAGTAGAAAACGTTAGGCATGCACAATAGTTGAGGGTGAGAAAACTCAAGAGAGGGTACGTGAACCTAACATGTGTACTCAATAACTGGTTTTCAAATTATGATAAATACTTGCAAAAATATTTTCAAAATGTTTTATGTTCTAACCCTTACTATAAATATTTTCCAAAATATTTTAGGTGTCCAGGCATAGAGAAGCCAGACTTGACGATCTATTCGAGGGACGATTTGCTGCAGCGCTGTGGAGGCTTGTAGGATTTGAGTAGATGCTTCTACCTTTCATTCCTAGTGTAGGAATTCATTTCAGTATTTCAATTGGGCATGTTGCCCCATTCATACTTCATTTATTTAAGTTATTCATTTCAGACTTGCAGTGGGATTTATTTACTATTTGTTGGACATATTATTTGATTTTAGATTTTGTAGCCGATGGTTTATTCGGCAAGACAATATTTATTTATTCCTTATGATGGTTTAGACTATATTCATTGTGTGAATGTTTTAATTTAGTTATCAGCATATTATTATCAATTGTTTCATGAGAGATAAAATTTTGACGCCGGTTTAATTAACTAATATGTGGTTAGTAATTAATATGATTTTCGACGATGATGCTGAGAATGAACCAAATGAGAAAACTCTTTTAATTTAATAAAGGACTAATCACCCGATGTTTAATTAAGAAGCTTGTCACATATGGTATCAGAGCATCAGGTTCTAGTGTCCATAGGATCTGTACGACTTACCACGATTTCAATGTATCGTTCTTTTGATATAGATCCCTATTATTAGGACTTTTTCTTTTATCTTTACGTGTTTGAGATACCGTACTTCTGCTATTAAATTTTGAATAGACTTTGTACTTATACAATTCGATCTATTTTTAGATGCCATCCAGGAGAGAGAGACAGGGGAAGACAACGGCCAAAGATGATATTAGAGAGGCTCAGCGGGAGCATGAGGTACCTCAGCCACAGCCACCACCGAGATGATTTGGATGGCACAGGTGGCCGAGACAATGGCCTAGGTGGTCGACGCAGCTATGATCGCCATGGCCGTTCATTTTCCACAGCCCCAGTCGTAGCCACCGGTAGCACCGGTGTAAGGACACAAGTCTCCGATTGAGTCTTAATGTAGTGTTGGCTCAATTCTAGACAAAAACATTTGAGTCATAGAAAAGTGTTCAAGTATATCCATCCAAGCCTATGACGCGTTAGTTAAAGACGTAGCGGCCAAGACTATAAACTTCATCATATGCTGAGTTTAGTGTGCCTCATTTCTACGTCATCAACATCATATTTTATAATCTCCAAAAGGTATGAATGCATATTTATATATATAGGGAGACTTGGAATAATTTTATAAAGGGTGTAATTTTATTTTAAACTGAAGTTTATTTTCAGAAGGTTTCTTTAGAACTTTAAAATAAAGTTTTGGGGCTTAAAATCGAATTTTGACCATTCTGGGACTTCGTTCGATATTGTCGTTTGAACGAGTTTGCCAAAGAATCTTTCCCCATTGGCCTCTGGAACTTTGTTAGAAGGTGCGTTCGAATGAGACTTCGTTCGAACGAAAATCTCGTTCAAATGAGATTTTCGGCAGGAAATTTTTTGGACAGTTTTTTGGCAGTTTTCTCCATTACTCAACTCTTTTGTTCCCACTAATTTTTCCTGAATTACTAATGTGTGGGAACCAACTTTTTGGAACTAACTTTTTCACATTCTAAGAGACTTTAGAGAGATCAAATCTTCCAAGAAAAAGTTCCATGTTTTGTGTTTGATTTCTATGGATTATATTCACCAAAAATACATACATACCCAATAGTTTTATTTATTACGAGTTCCTTAATAAATATCCTTGCTTAGAGTGTTTTGGCACCGGTGTTATCTCTACCATTTGAAGAGTGTTTGGGTTTACTTCTACATCCTACAAAGAAGAAGTGTGTTTGCTGTGACATACCCACTTGGAGAAAGACTCCTTGTTCAGGTGGCGGTGACCAGAAAAAGTTCGATCGGTGGATTCGAGACCGCGGTGGACCTCTGTGGTTATACGCTAAGCAGAGGTGTGTACAAGAAGGAGCATCGGGTCTTAGACGAAGTCAAGTCGGGTGTTGTAAATCTTTTTTCTTGTACTTGTAAAATCGTACTTAGTGGATTTGAGGCTAGGATCATTCAAGGTTTTTTCCCATTGTGGGTTTTTTCTCGTACATTAGGGCGTAGTGGTTGTTTACTTACTTTATCTTTTACAAACTCACAATAGATGCATGCTTAGGTAAAAAGATAAAATTGGTATAGTTAATTTGGTGCAAATTCAATTTGGGTAAAAATTAATTTAATTCAAGTCATTAATTTTATTGAATAAAATTTGGTTTGGCATAATTTGAAAAAATGGATTAATTATTTTGTTAGGCGAATTTCTAGGAGTTGGATTGAATTAAGTTGTTTAAGTGAAAATTAATTTGTTGATTAATTTAATGTCACTTCTTTTTTAGTTTAATTTTAATTTGAAAGAAATTAAAATTTGGTTTATGTAATTATTTAGTTGAGCCATTTGTATTCCGCATCTAAAAGGAAATTACTTTTTGAAAAATTCAAATTTGGGAGTCTACATTTCCAACAACCAGTGACCCAGCACCATCCAGGGCCATCTACTTGGTAGAGAGTCGGGGAGACATTCCAGAAGGTCCACTCGCCCGAGTTTCAGGGTATCTCTGATGTAATTGAGGCGTGTCAGTGGAAAAAAAATATGCAGCGCCACCTGTGAATGTTAGAGTGTAGTGAGGCGCAGAAACATATGTTTTCTACTTTCATACTTGTTGGAGCAACATTACAGTGGTGGGAGTCAGTTACCACCGTCGAGGAGAGCGATATGATGATGATTTTCGAGTTCTGGGTGCGATTTGATCGCAAGTATTTTTTGCCAATAGTAGAGACCGAAATGAGGGAGAAATTCAATGAGCTGACTCATGGTGATCGCTTTGTGGCAGAGTATGAGGAGTTATTCACTTATTCGGATAATTTTTGTGTTAGACGAGGTGAGAAACTAGGAATGGAAGAAAGCAAATTTTATGGATGGATTAGCTGGAGGATCAGGCATCATTTGATCGGTAACCCCGCATTGGCGACATATATAGATGTTGTCATTGTTGCATTATTACACTAAAAATACCATCACTTCCATATGAAGGGAAGGAAGAGAGTAGGTGAGCCTAGTCAGACGGGCAAGGCAAGTGGGAGTGGTACCAGTGAAGCACCGCAGTAGGCAGGTAGTAAAGGAAGGATTCCCGATATGAGGATCAGGCCAAGAGGTTCAGGTCAGGAGGGTACCAACCAGAGGGCCAAGGATACAGACAGGGTCAGCTTGGACCTAATCAGCAGCAATAGGTTCCTCAGGGCCAAGGGTATAATGATGGTGGCTTGTATGGACAAGGTTATCAGGGACAACGTCGGAGCCGACCTCAATAGGGCCAGAGGCAGTGACCATTTCTTGGACAGTGATTTATATGTGGCCATAAGGGTCATAAGAGGAAATATTTCCCACAGCTGGGCAGGGCACAGTAGCAGGGTGTCCAACAGGGGTAGCAAGCTCTGTTACCTCTAACACCAGCACCGGCACCCCCAGCACTACGGTGTGTATAATATCCAGGACGTACTACCTCGGGAGCCATCAGAAGTAGAAGGTACATTTCCTATTCATGGGCATTAGAGTAGGATTCTTTTTTTATATTGGGGAATTGCATTATTTTATTAACGCTAGATTTGCTCGAGTACCCGGTCTTTTGGAGACAGACAGCACTCACCTTATGTGTGTAAAGTCACCATTGTGTAGTGGGTCACTTATACACCCGGTATGTAGAGGTGTAGACATTATTATTGGGATTCTTAGCTTAGCAGTGTACCTTATTGTGTTAGACATGGTGGGATACGATATTAATTTAGGTATGGACTGGTTGGCAGGATATAAGGTAACAGTAAACTATTACGAGAGGACCATATTGTTCTCCATTCCAGGTCAGGAGATATTCTTAGTGGCGATGCCTCTTCTCGAGTCAGGATCGTGCACCCACCTATACTACATTGAGGAGGAGACCTCACAAGAAGTAATCATTCCAATATACTCGATTCCTGTTATGAGAGATTTCAAGGATGTATTTTAGGAGATACCAGAGTCACCACCCAGTCGAGAGATCGAGTTCGTTATCGACCAAGCATCGGGTACGAGCCGACCACCGTATGGTATGGCCCTGTTATAGATGAAGGGGTTGAGGGAGTAGATTCGGTAGCTATTAGGATAGGGTTTCATTCGGTGGAGTACATCATCGTGGGGTGCACCAGTGTTATTGTGGAGAAGAGGGATGGTTCGCTTCGCTAGTGTATAGACTATAGGGAGATGAACAATGCCACAATACAAAACCAGTTGAAAGGGGATCTGTACTTCTCCAAGATTGATTTAGATTGCGGTATCACCAGTTACTCATTCGGGAGGAGGATGTTCCCAAGACCGCTTTTCTATTATGGTACGGGTTGTACAAGTTTAGGGTGATGTCGTTTGGGCTCACCAATGCACCAGTAGTGTTCATGGATCTCATGACTAAGGTATTCAGGGAGTTCTTGGACCAGTTCATGATCATGTTTATAGACGACATTCTATTTTACTCTCATACTAAGGAGGAGCACGCGGAGCATTTGCATAGGGTCCTATAGACACTTCGGGACCACCAGTTATATGCAAAATTCAGGAAGTGTGGATTTTGACTACGGGAGGTACATTTTATTGGCCATATCGTGTTCGAATGGGGTATTACTGTTGATCTGATTAAGGTATCGACGGTAAGGGAGTGGGGATAGCCCATGACATCGATAAAGATTTGCAACTTTTTGGGCTTGATCGGATATTATCACCGCTTTATTAAGGTATTTTTTAAGATTTCGGGTCCGTTGATGAACCTGAATCGAAAGGGGGTACCATTTTTATGGAGTGATCACTGTCAGTTAGCCTTTGATGATCTGAAGGGGAAATTGGCATTAACACTTGTACTTGCATTTCCTAAGAGTGGGGTGGAGTATCGGGTCAACATTGATGCATCCTTACAGGGACTTGGGGGTGTATTACAGCAGGAGGAGAGGGCTATAACTTATGCATCTCAAAAGCTTAATCCCCATGAGAAGAATTACCCCACACAAGATCTTGAGTTGGCAGCAGTTATGTTTGTTTTGAGGATATGGAGACACTATCTTTTGGGGGAGTAATCTATATTGTTTATGGATCATAAGTCACCTTGGTATCTTTTCACATAGAAGGATCTGAATAGGAGGCAGAGGCAGTGGCTAGAATTTATGAAGGACTACCAATTTGATATACAGTATCATCCTGGTAAGGCTACCGTGGTGGCAGACGCGTTGAGCCCGAGACCCATCGGGGAGTTGACGGAGGTCTGAAAGGGGATGTGGATTGATCTTTATCGCAATGATGATATTTATAGAGCGTTCATATCAGTTTTAGTTATAACCCCCGATATTATCATGAGGGTGGTGAAAGAACAAGCGAAGGATCAGTACTCTCAGGACATAGTGCGTCAGTTATTAGCGAAGGGTGAGGAGTCTTACTCGATCATCTCAGATGGAGGCCTACGTTTTTATGGGAGAATAGTTGTGCCACGGGATGAGGATTTGAGGCATGCGGTTATGACTGAGCTCACGGATCAAGGTTTACGGAATATCCCGATAAGGAAAAGATTTACCAATACATGAGGAGACAGTATTGTTGGGTAGGGATAAATCAAGACATAACAGAGTTTGTCTCGAAGTGTGTTACATGTCAATTAGTTAAGGTAGACCACCAGAGATATTTAAGGATGCTACAACCACTAGAGATTCCCATATGGAACTGGGAGAGCATTTTGATGGGCTTTATTACCGGACTACCGACATTGCAGAGGGATCACGATTCCATTTGGGTGATATTGGATCGGCTGACCAATGATACGACGCAAATATTGGTTATTTCACCCGTTAACCTACGCATTATTAGCTCCCTTGGGGATCTTAATCCCTATACTTATGCTTGTTAACCAGACAACCTCAGATTTCTATGTTAACATGTTTTTCAGGGGTTAATTGATCTTTTTTAGGTATTTGGATACTTATTATGAAGTTCGGACGCTTTCCAGAAATGTTTCGTCGACTTTTGCAGCTTCGAGGGCATTTTAGTAATTTTAGCTTTCGGGTTTGAATCTTGAGCTCTTCACGGAAGTTGAAGCCCTCTGATTTCTCTTTGCGTAACCGCCGACTTACCGTTGTGCTTGCTTGTCAAGTGTAGTTGTAATTTAGGTTTTTGCATGTAGAGCGGGAGCCGAAATCCGGGTTGTATCGATGGAGTTATGGCTTTTTTAGGATGGTTTTGACTTAAAAAGTACACTCAAGGTCACATTCAAAGGCATTTTAGTCATTTCATATTTTGGTTTTTTAGCCTAATGTCTTCTTGGATGTTTTAGTTCTCTGAGTTATCTTCGCGTAGCCTCCGACCGTGCCTCATTCCGAGCTATAACGAAGAAATAGCGGTATTTTCCGTAAAACAGGACAAAGCTGCTGATTGCAGACCTGTAGGTCCGAATCGATTCGGCCAGTCCGAATCGATTTGGTTTGGCACCAGAAAGTCCGCAAATTGCTACTTTTAAGTTGGTTTTTGGTGGGGTATTTATCGGTAAAAATTGTGTTAAGTTGGGAGATAATTTTTAGACATTAGTTAGGGTTAGAAATCACATTTTTGGGGGATTTTTGTTGGAGCTTCCCTCTCCTCCTTTCTCTTTGGGTTCATCCCATTTATATAAGTATATTACTATTCATTGTCACTTTCCTTTGCTTAATGCTTATTTACTTGATTTCTTGCTTTGTAGTTACTTTATTGCTTAGATAGTTAGTTATAGTTTGTTAATTCTTATTTTCCTTTGTTAATTAGTTGTATTACTTAGTTTAATCATGTGTAGTGAGTAGTTTTAAGGGTTGGGATTGTGTGTCCGCCATTGATGGGCGTCGAGCTCCGAAAATTAGGTTTTTGTGTAAAATTGCATTTAATTAAACCTTCCCGTATTAAAGTCGGATTATTATGCATTTAACTTTATTTGTCATGCAACGTTAGTGTTTATAGCGATAATCCGAATTTAATCCGCGTGTGACCATTTTTGATTAAATGTTTAATCTCGCAACTTTGGGTTAAATTCCTTATGGTGTGATGTTTATGATTAATTAAAAATGCTCGGTTAAATATTTTTTAACCGAAATTCTAATTATTAGTTGTTTAGCCCATGGCGGGTACACGATCCCGACTCTCGTTTTAATTAGCTGTAATTTAGCATTAACTTCTTATTTTTTCCTTTTTCACCATTTCAACCCATCACCTTTTACACTTTTATTCCTGAAGTTTTAAATCAATTAACATCTAAAATTCAATCACTCCCTGTGGATTCCTTACGATACCCGACTTACCGCTGTGCTTGCTTGTCAAGTGTAGTTGTAGCTTAGGTTTTTGCATTGAGTCGCCGAACCGATAACAACGATTTGCGTATTACACGACGCACAGTTTGCGCTCGATCAACCAAGGTGGCCCACCAATTTGCACCGACTTTGAGAAGATGCAGTATGAGTAGCTGTTCATAGCAGATATAGTTAAGCTGCACAAGGTACCGGTCAACATTGTATCTGATAGAGATAAGATATTAATGTCTAATTTTTGGCAGAGTTTTTAGGAGGCCACGAGCACGGACTTGCGACATAGTACCACATACCACCCTGTGACACCCCACCTAATAAAATATCGGTTGATCAATCCTATATCAAATTAAATAGGAATCACATATGGTTTCATTCTCATCATCACTATCGAAAAACCATTTAATTACTAATAACCTATTAGGCCGGTGTTGAATTTGAAACTTCTAATCTCTTTAACTAAACAACATAAATAAACCCATCCACATCGATGATATAAACAACAATTGAAATGAATAAATAGTAACCGATAACTCTCGATAAAACATGTATACAACCATATCAAATCGGTATAAAATAAAAATACAGTAAATAAAATAAATAACAACAGTTGGGTAATATGACCGAATATCACAATTATACTTCCTATCTAGATCACAAGAACAGAAGCGATTACACGATTTCCTGCTAACATCCACAGCTGCGGCAGCAACATCTTACTCGAAAGAGTAGTCAACCAAGTGTCCCTGTGTCTGGACACCTAAAAAGTATAACAAAGGAGAAAAAAAAGAAAATATAGATACGGGTCAGAGCCCGGGTTTTTGAAAAACATTTTAGCAAGTGATTAACATACTTTAATAAATAAAATATGATATTATCCATATTTAAACTGGTGTCACACTCCCATGAGATACGTCTCACCTCTCATCTAACAGTGCACACCTAACACATGTATTTTAAAACATCCTAGTTAAGCTACCCCGCCTAACTAATATCTCCTAATAATTAAATTATCATACGCTATCTTAAGTCCCGCGTATATAACTTCCTAAGCTTTCATGATTGCTTACTATAATAATTTCTCACCTATAATTTATTCGTACATTTTGAATAACTATCACTAGTTATAATACACTATTTACATTTTAGTGTCATTAATCCCGTATATAATTTTCTCATCTTTATATACGTACATCACAATTTTATTCCGGATTTTATGTTCCCGGATGATCTAAAAATTATTCTACATTTGATTCTTTATTTTTTCCGTATATATATATATATCTGTTCACATCACATATATATATATATATATATATATATAATATACTATACACATCACGTATATCCATACTTATATATCACACACTATATAAGTATAACAACCATCCCACGGAGCTATAACTCAATGGATGCAGTCTCTAAAATGCTATCATCTTCCAGGGAATTACTCACACATCATCATGGGTACCAGTGGTCGGACTCTCACACTGACTTGGTAAAAATAAAATCACAACATATGGGAAGCGGTCATACTTCCTCACTGGAAATAAGATGAATTACACCCAATACGTCTTACTCCTGATAAATGCCGCACAATATAAAAATGGACACTATGACCTGGGGACTATACCCAACCTGCTCCTCAAGCCAGGGGCCTCACCCACATTGCGCAACTTCCCATGATAGCACTAGAGGGGTATGTTTCACATAAATATATCATTCACACACATATATATTCATAATCACATCATCAAATCAGGCGATCATGTCTATCTCTCGGGTCATTAGCCTAAAATCCCGAATATACAAATTCGTATTAGTTCATAAGTACACACACAACTTATTTTAATCCCATTAGTACTCACTCACTTATGATATAATTATCACATTCATTATTTTTTAATAGTAGCTTATCATGTCTAGCTAGTATCCTTAAATCATCCTACTCGTACCTTAGGATTTAGTCATATGTACATATTCAGCATACACACACACACACACACACACACACATATATATATATATATATATATATATATATATATATATATATATATATATATATATATATATATATATATAATCGCCATATATATTCTACACGCATAAATGTATGTGTACGAACCCGCCGAATAATTTCTCGAATGTCGTTCGTCCCAAACATTCCTAAAATTCATGCCCCGAATTTTATTCACCCTAATCCCAAGGGTCACTCATTTAACCATCTAGAGGTCCTCACACTCTATTTAGGATCCCCTAATATTTATCTCCAAAAATAAATAACCTTAAATCACTTTAAGACGAGGATTTTTTTTCTAAACTGCAAGGGCCAAATCGATTCACCTTATACCGAATCGATTCGGCCCCCTGTGAATCAATTCGAAATGGCACAGATTGCCAACTGTTACGAGTTTATCCTCATCTTCTTCTCCCATTTTCAATCCAAAACTCATCCAACCTAATTTTTATGGATTTTAACATCACCCAACACCCATATATCATGTACTCACATTTTTATACTCAAAACAACAATTATTCCATGGGATTCATCTAATTTATCAAGAGTTTAAACCCTAATTCCATTTAAACCCGCCATTTTTCATTTCTTCCAATTTCTCACCAACAATTACACCATTAACATGGTTTTAATGCTTAGATTTCATATGGAGATAACATCACATCAAGTTTTGTATGAAATCATCTACAAAGACCCAAATTATGAAAGAATCCCAAATCCAAAATCATATAGTTTTTATCACCAACTATAATATGAACAATAAACACACTAAATAGTTAAATCAATTTAAACACTTGCCTCGTTGGATAAATCTGATGACCTCGTGCCGGAATCCGCCAGAGCTTGACCGAAAATCTCCCATTTCTCCCCTTTCTTCTTCCTTTCTCTTCTTCTCTTCATTTTCTTCTTTTCTTCCTTTCTTCTCTCTTTCTCTCAGCTTATAAGAGAAGAAATAAGGGTTATCCCCTTATTAAACCCCAAATTGACTCGTATAAACAAATGCGAGTCTCTACTGATCCAAAAGGTCCCCGGAACCCAAACACTACCCCCGAGTACTCTATTTTGACTATTTTGGACCTTTCGAGACCAACAGTGCACTCGAAAATCCCATCCAAGTCACTTATATAAAAAAATCCCATTTATAAGTCCAACACAACTACGCATGTGTTTTCGAATAAAATATTATTATTTGTCGCTTTGCCCAACTGCGACAAAATATAAAATAATCCAACTTCATTCATTTATTCTCGTAAGTAAATACATCACACATCAATATTAATTCATCACTCGCCAAATTAATATTTAACCCACACTTCAAATTCTCTTTCACTAAAAATTCTCAAATCATTAAATTACACCCACTCATGTAATTTAAATATCCATAAAAGTACGGGGTATTACATTCTTCCCCCCTATAAAAGAATTTTGTCCTCAAAATTCGAATAAGACCGGTGTCAAACTTAGGATCTTGAGCCACACGCAACACCCTTTACTACCCAAAATCAATCTTAAAGTAACATAAGGGTTACTCCATTATACACCTACGAGTGGCACCCACCTGTTTAAAGACCGAACCACTATAGCCCCAGCTTCACGATAAGCTTGTTCAATTATCTACATACGGATACACTCCATCAGTCATAAGCTCTCACCTCAATTACGGCACATTACACATTTTGCTTCTACCAACGACATCCAAACAAGACGATCCTATAAATCACTGGCTCTATCATGTTAATTATATTGGAAGGTCGCACAATAGAACATCTGACCACTCCTGTCAGTCCTTCAAATCTCGTTTCATGGCGACGTAACTCTTACGACGCTCAAAAGTCACCCCAAAACGGTTTGCGGTTAATGCCCCTCTCAACAACGGACTCTAAATCGCATCCTATCCAAAACTCTATTTGTTCCCTCACCTCTAAACATAGGGAGAATGACCGGCCTTTCCCACACAAAATCTTAATAGGCACCTTGTCCATAACAAATAGGTATGAGTAACTACACACAACTTCACCAATCATAAATTTCTCCTCTCAATTACCGTACCATGTTTTACTTGAGGTACAAGTTAGGTCAGTTGTGGAAGTAAACTAACCGCAGTGACTCCAGAATCACATTCACACCACTTTACTAGCCGTCAATCACATTCCGTCTACTCATCGGGCCATAGGTGACACGACTTGCTCAAAACAAAATGCCATCCCCACTGCTTCCCACAATTCCTATCAGAGGTAGGGTTCAAGGATCTCATCCTGATTTATAACAATATTGGGCCGCACCTTGCACCGGTGCAGTCCTTCTTTACCAGACTGTTTGCCCATTCCGTCATTGGAATCTTCGACTTAATACAAAATTTTCTGTGAGTGGTGCACCCGGAGACAATCTCACTATGTCTCACCTAACATAAATTCCCACTTACAACGTCTCACATTAAGTGTTACTTTATACTCCCCTTCTTCCTCAGGGGTGTACCAAAAGTCTCGGCCCTTGCACTTTTTGCCACAATGCGTATTTCTGGGCCCATTTGTCTTATAGAAATTAACATTTTATTTACGCTCAATCCACTCTCAACATTCAACTAGGATAGACTCCTCTCAACTGTCACACAATAATTGGATTTTCCTCTTCTCAAGATATATCCGAACAAGTGGCTTCCCACAACCTTTCAACCCATCTCGGGTGTGCCAAATCTTATTGCACACATATACTTGGATTATCTCCCTTCTCACACGGCGTTCAATCCATCATGCCATTCTAGCTTGTTTATAATTTCCCCACATGCATATATTCCACACATTTATTCCCACATCCTCCTATGTCGGACGATTTGAAATCTACTAACCACGGCGCCCATACACCCTACAATCGGTGCATATTTGCACAACACTGAAAACTTCACACACACTTTTCTCAAAATTAGCCTGGCATTCTCGACTTGTCTATAATACATGGGTATTATCAATTACCCCATAAATCAGAATTTAATCATTCTTAGCATCGTTACACCCTTCAAGTCGTTGTTAGAAGAAAAATTATCAGTGTTATCTCACGGTACTACTGGCTCCACTAGCCTTATTCTATATAATAGCTCTCAGCTCATAGTGTTTTCTCTACACTTTCCATTATTAAATGTTAAAAACTAATTCCCTAGCATCCATCAACATCTCTTTACTCATGACGTTCATCAAGGTTCATGCATATATCATCACACAAAATCATTTAAACAAGGAACTTTCCCCAATACTCTATCACTCAGCATTGGCGGTAATCAAATTCCATAAACCTATAAATATAAATTTCAACTCCCACGTCTCTAAACGAGTGATATAACAATTCGCTCTCCCTGTCACCAAGTTTTGAGCGCTAAACAAAATAACGAGTTAAGTCTCTCCGCTCAACAGTAAATCCAATATACCTCAAATCACTTCAATAAAGTCCCTATACACCGGGATCAAATATCTCAAGACAACAATACTCTTCGAAGTATCTATAATAATATAATATAAATATGAGCTCAACCTTCTTTTAGGTGAGATATCGCCAAAATGACACATCCTGCCCTGGAATAGCAAACGCGATAGCCTTGCAATATCATCCCATTATTGTTCTAACCAGTCTATACTCAGGATAATATCATACTCGAATAACACATCACTAAAATGAGTAATTCCAATTAAAATATATACCATTATTCCTACACTCGCTTCCCGGCAGATGAAACCAAAAATAATCCCCGCTATACCACGGAAATATATATAAACATAACAATGTTATCGATATACACACTAAACTCGTCTCACATGTGAATCTAGTGCTAATCAAGATACCGTGTCTCACTGGTGCCACACAAAGCACTCATTCACCCAAGGTTAAAACTCATTTATATACCCTGCCAATCACCCTCGCCGCTCAAATGGTTTTTCGATATGACACGCCTGTCCAAAACGAACCAAAAACTATCTTAATTATTGCCCCAGCTAGGCACCATACTCTTGTCCCTTTTTTCTTGCTTCGGGCAAAAATAATGTATGTGGTCCGACTCTCCACATAAAAATATATCTTCATATAATCCACTTATCTTTGGCCACGCTGGCTGTATTAGGGTTATCTTTCTCTTGGACAGAAAAGGGTGGTCCTACACGTGTGTTTCAAATCAAGCCAATTTTTAACAAAAATTATCCAACTTTTAATTTTCACCAAACCAAGTTGTGAAAACCCAATTTTTACTTTAAACCAATTTTATCTTCATTAATTATAAACATGCATCTAGTGATTAAAGCAAGTAACGTAAAGTAAAGAATACTCACAACGCCAGATGTACGAGGAAAAAACCCAAAATGGGAAAACAATCTCGGACGACCCAAGCCAAACAATCACTATGAATAAAGGTTTTACAAAGACAGATTAGCCTTACTCAATGGCTCGATCCCCACGGGTCTTGAAGTTCCTTCTGATCTTCTACCGTTCTTCAATAGTGCCTACACAGAAATTTCGTCTTCCACAACACACGCGTCCACGTATGCCTCGGTGTCCATCGAATGGCTTTAATTCATCTACGATGTCGAACAAGAAGTCCTTCTCTTTTATTCATCGCAAAACCCTGATGTTCAATGGTAGAACAAACTTTCTTAGTGCAGCAAGATCACGTAAACATATAAGAATGATAACTCGGATCTTTGCAAACTCTAAGGATGTGTTTAAGCTTTTAAACCTTAGAAAACATGTGCACACAACGTACTGGATGGTAAACTATTTTTCCAGATGCACACTTACAAAACTCTGACGAAAACACGCTTTAAATAACAATTAAGTTTTGCCTCGAAAAATGTGTCGCTCGAACAAGATCAGCCTGTCGTTCGCGCGACATGGCTATCTCGCTCGAACGAGCTGACATGTCGTTTGAACGACGCTGCGTCAGCTTGACTTTTTGACTTTTTGTTTCAACCGTCTCTTCCAAAAGAGATCCAAATTAGTCATACCTGAGTGATCTCGGAATGCAATTAACTTGAAGAAGAATAAACTTGCACCAATTAAACTTCGACATGAGTAATTCTTTGAAGCTTTGCCGCAACGTCTTCAATTTCTTTAATTCGTCATAGACCAAGTGGGATCGTGACAAAATAAAATATCCTTATGACATATTACAAACACAGTTTTGTTCACGGAATTAAGTCAAAACAATACAAGGACTCAATTGGAAATTTATGTCCTTACAAATCTCCCCCTTTGACTATTCGGGGACAAAACTAAACCGGTGAAATGCCTAAGTAGGTCCGTCAAGACGTATGATGCCTAAATCCCATCCCATAAACCTAAAATCCAAAATACAGGGCACGGACTAGACTATGTAGCACCGACAAGCATGAACTGTCTGAATGTGAAGTAGACTTGAAATCTCGAATTGTTGAAGCATACCAACACAAATGAAATAGACAAAAAATACCCAGTGAAGTATGGAGGAACAAATGAAACCAATATATATATCCAAATGATACAAAACGAAAATAGATACCAATATGAATAAACTCTTAAACATCATTTGTTAAACAATTGAGCACAAAATGATACAAAATTTAAACTACCAATATGTAAAATATGCAATCAAAAACATTCTCAAATCTCCCCCTACATCACATACATCTCTCCCCATTTTTGTCTTGAATAGACAATTCGGTAAAAAGATAAACTAATCAAATTATCTAGCATGAGAATATACCAATTTGAATCAATGTGGAATTGCTAGATAATCATGAAAACAACCAGCTAAATATGGTCAAGTAATGACAAATCAGTAGCTAGTAAACCAATGAATCACACAAAGAATATGGCAATCTAATCAGGTGTGATAAACGGACTATATGCAAAATACCAATTTTAAACCAATTAAAACCTGCATATAAACCAGTCAGTCCAGAAACACTTCCAGCAGTACCAAAAATATAACCGAAATAACCCAGTGGACTGCAAACCAATCAGAAGCAAGAATTTATCCTGTCGTTCGAACGAGCCAGGGACGTCGCTCGAACGAAGTACAGATGTCGTTCGCGCGACATGGATATGTCGTTTGAACGACTTCTTGCGACCTGCCAAATTTTCACATTTTCCCATAAATATGTTATATTTTTCCCCAGTGAAAAAATTTCCAGAAAAAAATCAGTGAAAGGCTTGACAGTAGCAAAACAGTGGTAAAACAGTAAGCTTTTAACAAAAACGCAAAAACTCATAAAAACTAATAATGTGAGTTACATGTATACATAGTATCGATGTGCTCAAACATGGATATGGAATGAATGGTCGTGAAACTACAACAAATGAGTCATAATTCCAACACATCATCAAGAAGCTATAATTGATAGCGATGAATCATCAAACTTTATCATAGCCATATGACAATTAAAGTGTGAGCTTAATGAACTAAACATACTACATGCACACAAATCCAAAATTTTGACGATTTTATAAACAATAGTGTCAAATTGCAATGTTTCAACATTAGGATTAGTTGTGCAAACCCGTTTAAATTTTTAATCCATCCAAACTCTCTCATAAACATACTTTTTCAAGTTCTTTTGAGGTTTCTAGAATTCTCAACTTAGAGAAGATCTTATTGGCCCTTTTTCATAGTATATTTCCTTTTTCTTTTGGGCTCTTTTAAATGGTGGCTTTCACGACGAGTTAATTTTGAACTCTCGCAGCCCTTTTCCTGTAAATCACTCATCATTGTTTAATTAGGTATCAATTTAAATCCCCACGTTAAACGATTCTTACGTGCACACTTCTCCTTAAGTCTACTTATGCATAGATGACAAGATTGAGATAAGAACGCCTCACCAAATTCAAATATGAAAGAGAAGTTAAACATCCATATAAACTCGTGCATGTGTGCAATGTTGGCATATATACAAAGTCAAATCAAAATGCATATCAACTTCGAAACAACCCCATATAAATAATGGTTAAGATCATTCTAAGCATCGATAATAATGACCAAATGTCCTATCCACGTGGATAATGAAATGATGGGGGGGTCCAAGCACACTAATATGCGACATAAATCATGTAAACTAAAAAAAAGTGATTGTGGGAATGATTACCTATATGTGGACCTTTTCTAACCTTCCGAGTGTTTCTCACACGTGTGGGGGGAATGGGAACAACTCTATCATCAAAACCTATACCTACCCTATCTCCCTTAATTTGGAAGGTTCATAAGATCTTATCTAACTTCTCCGACCTAGCCTCCAAATCAAACTTAACTCTAGACGAGTCTCTCAATCTCTCCTCCAAATCCTGAATCCTAGACTCGAGAAAATGCCTAGACTCCTCAAATGCTAAAATCTCCTTTTTCAAAAACTCCATCAAACCACGGAGAGTATCTCTCTCTTTCTCCATAAACTCTAGTTTCTCCCTACACTTCTTCTCTGTTCCCTAAGATCCTCAATCAAACTATCATTATTTTCTATGGCACGCTCATTCAACTTACCTTGCAATGTTGAGTTAGCCTTTTTCACCTTCACTGTTTCGGCATATAACTCATTAAACGCAACTTACAACTCTTTCACATCTACCTACTCCTCGTCAATCTCTTCTCCCTCACTAACACGGGATTCACTCAAAACTTCCTCGGAATTGTTATGCACATGAAAATCATCGTCGTTCACATGACATGCCATGAACGCAACAAAGTTACGATCAATGGGGGAACTCTCTCCCTCTTCTAGATCACTATTACTTAAGTTGTCACTATATACAATGGGTTGCTTGCCCTCTTTCTTAAGTCTAGTAGGACACTCCTTAACTTTGTGATCGTACCCCTCACACCTAAAACACTTATCCGACTCATCTCTCTTAGGCTTCTCAAACTTATCCTTAGAGGTGGGATCTAATTTGTTGTTCTTGAATTTTTCAAATTTCTTGGGCATCTTTTGATTTATTTTGAAACTTAATAAATTTTTTAAATTTCTTTGCCAATAGTGCAACATCCTCAAAATCGGAATCAAAATCAGAATCGGAATCGAAATCGAAATCGAAACCGAAATATGAAATTTTAATTTCCTCCTTTCGGATTTTCAAAGAAATACCCTTTTCTTTCTTAGGCACTTGCTTGGAGGTAATCATGTCGATTCCATAGGTTTGTAAGTCACCTACAATCTCTTCTAGTTTCGTCGACTCTAACTTACCCAAGAAGTTTAAAATGGTCACTTTAGCATCAAACCTACTAGGCAACAACCTAAGGATTTTCTTAATGACACGGTTGTCAGGAATTTTATCACCTAGGTTAAATGACGAGGTGAAAATATTGGAAAATCTAGCATAAAATTCATCAAAAGTCTCACTTTCTAACATCCTAATAGTCTCAAACTGTGTAGTGAGATTTTGAAGTTTTGACGCCCTAACTGTGCTAGTGCCCTCGTGAGTGAGTGCCAAAGTATCCCAGGCCTCTTTTGATGTTTCACAAGACATAATTCTATTATATTCTTCCTGTGTGACATGTGAAGAAATAACGTGCAGACCCTTAGAATTATATTGTGCAAGTCTTTGTTCAGAAACTAGTGACCTCACCTACAATAGTGACAGGGGGTGTCCAACCTTTCTCAACTGCTAGCCATACACGCTCATCAATAGATTTTAATGCACATATCATTCTCATCTTCCAATAAGTGTAATTAGTGCCATACAAAATAGGAGTTCGAGAAAATTCGTTAAATCCAAAATTCATCTTTGAAAACACACGGGATCACAAGACAAATATATGTTTTCTAGCTCTGATACCAATTTGAAAAGGGTGGTCCTACACGTGTGTTTCAAATCAAGCCAATTTTTACCAAAAATTATCCAACTTTTAATTTGCACCAAACCAAGTTGTGAAAACCCAATTCTTACTTTAAACCAATTTTATCTTGATTAATCCTAAACATGCATCTAGTGAGTAAAGAAATTAAAGTAAAGTAAAGAATACTCACAATGACGGATGTACAAGGAAAAAACCCAAAATGGGAAAACAACCTCGGACGTCCCAAGCCTGACAATCACTATGAACAAAGGTTTTACAAAGACAGATTAGCCTTACTCAATGACTCGATCCCCACGGGTCTTGACGCTCCTTCTGATCTTCTACCATTCTTCAATAGTGCCCACGCAGAAATTTCGTCTTCCACGATACCTATCCACATATGTCTCGTGTCCATCAAATGGCTTTGATTCGTCTACGATGTCGAACAAGAAGTCCTTCTCTTTTCTTCACTGCAAAACCCTGATGTTCAATGGTAGAACAAACCTTCTTGGTGTAGTAAGATTACATAAACATATAAGAATGATAACTCGGATCTTTGCAAACTCTAAGGATGTGTTTAAGCTTTTTAAACCTTAGAAAACATATGCAAACAACATACTGATGCTAAACTGTTTTTCTAGATGCAAACTTAAAAACTCTGACGAAAACACACTTTAAATAATAATTAAGCGCCACCTCGAACGAGCTGACATGTCCTTTGAACAACGCTGCATCGGTTTGACTTTTTAACTTTTTGTTTAAAACGTATCTTCCAAAAGAGATCCAAATTTGTCAAACTCTATTTCGAGCTTATCAGAATAAAACATAGTGTAAACCATTAAAATATTTTTAAAAACATTTTAAAATATTTTTCTTTATAAAAATACATTCTTATCTTTTATAAAAATAATTTCGAGCACCATTAATTATACGCATTCATACCTGAGTGATCTCTGAATGCAATTAACTTGAAGACGAATAAACTTGCACCAATTAAACTTCAACATGATTAATTCTTTAAATCTTTGTCGCAACGTCTTTAATACGCCATAGACCAAGTGGGATCGTGACAAAATAAAATCTCCCTATGACATATTACAAACATAATTTTGTTCATGGAATTAAGTCAAAACAACAGAAGGACTCAATTGGAAATTTAAGTCCTTACACGGACCCTGGTAGCCTCGACCCTGACGGCCACCCTCATTGTTCCCTTAGCTCCACTGGCCCCATGGAACACACTACTGGGGTCATTTAAACAGTTCCCCTTGTGGGTATCCCCTAGAGTTTTTCACTAGCACCGTTACATCCTGTCTTACTCCCTGAATAAAATTTTCAATTCTTTTAGCTCCCTTCACAAAAAAGCATTCATAACCTCATTGTTAAAACACAACATAGTTTCCATCTGCTTTGACCTTCCAAGAAGAATTTCCTCTAAGTTCTGGTGACTCCTCTCATGAGTCCATCACCCACTTAAGGACTCTTTTATCTATTGTACCTACCTTGTAGGGTACAAAGTTTGCTAGACAAGGCCTCTGTCCAGTCCTCCCATGATAAGTTCAGAATTTCATCCACATCTCTTTCTGAACAAAAATGAAGGAACTTGCGATCAAACCGTACCTAAGATCCTTCCATTGGCATAATATTTCACTTTTCAAAATATGATGATTGACTCCCCCCATTACAACACTTCTCCTACGAGCCAAGAAAATTTTTATTCCAATTTTCACTTTCGAGTATACTACTCCCTACTCTATGCCAAAGCCTCTAGTTATCTTACAGCCATTGGCTACACACACAATCTACGCATTTACCAAAATTCCAACGGGTGGTCCTCTTCGAGACCCCTCTGACTCTCTCCCATTCTAACCACATTGGGTGAGTCTAGTTTAGCACCACATTCTGTTATAATGGTATAAAAATATATGTTGCACCCTAACAATCCTTACAGCCCCATATTCTCAGGCAACAATAGGGTGACCTCGACTATGATCATCGACCCCAAAATATTCTTTAACTTCAACTGAGCCCTGCCTCCTAATTTTCTCACAACGGCCCTCATTGGTCGTCCTTCGTTGTTCGGCATATGACCACACCCGAACGCATATAAGATTCGCTATAATTATACATTATGGCAGGAGAACAAAATCTCACCATAGGAATCAACAGTCCTAAGCATAGGGATCTATATCAAATAGAAAGCAACGCTGAAAGCATAATACGTCTGCATAAATTCCTAAGGACACTAGAACCTGATGCTCTGATACCATCTATGACACCCCGCCTAATAAATTATCGGGTGATGAGTCCTATATCAAATTAAATAAGAATATCATATGATTTCATTCTCAACATAACTGTCGAAAAACCATTTAATTACTAATAACCTATTAGGCCCAGTGTTGATACCAAATTTAGTCTGCTGACATGGATCAATAAAGTGAAGACACATGGCAGTCTACGTGGCAATAACAAACACTTCCGAGGAACTCACACACTCCGAGGAATCATACTACAACGAGGAACACTGTTTCCCCGAGGAACTCATATGCTCCGAGGAACGAGAACTCTCCGAGGAACTCTTGAGGAGAAGCTTAGGCGGTCCGAGTAACTCAGGCGGTCCGAGCTGCACCTCGAACAAGGCATTAATAGCGGGATAACCAACAGTTTAACTATTCATTAAATGCTTATCATTCAGACGCACACGCTTAAGGAGCATTGAATGTATTACCCTTTCACAATACAGCCTCAGGGCTATAAATACATTGTACAATCCTCATTGAGGAGGATCCAGACCGGAATTTCTTGAGATAATTTATAATCGAGAATTCCCATACAAACAGCAATACCAAAACAGTGGACGTAGGCCATTCTTATAAGGCTGAACCACTTTAAAAATTCTTTGTCTCATTTATTTATCTGTGATTGAATAATTAGAGTGATCTAATTTTTTACATCAACAGATTGGCGTCGTCTGTGGGAAACAACTGGTAATATCGTTTTCCATAAAAAATAATCCATTACGAATGGCTGACATTCCGGAATCCAGCAATCAAAACGCTGGGACCCCTCCAAATCCATCTGCTCCGCCAAATATTCCAGATCTGGCTGGAATAATGACAAATCTGACTCAGGGTCAGACCGGCATGCAAGAAACCATACGACAACTCACCCAAACCCTTCATGGCGGTGCACCAACCCATTCAGGACTACGGAGTATTCAAAGAATCACCCGTGCACCATCCTCACGTACTAGGCGTACCAATTCATATCGCAATGAGGAATCTGAAGATTTTTCTTATCAACCTAGACGAACTTCGTCAGTGCGAGCCACAGATACAGAACAACGTATCACTCTTTCTCCAAAAAGGGTTAGTGCGTTAAAGAGGTTAAGCAGGGTATCACCTTTTGATCGATTAGGACTTAGAAGGAGTAGAAGTCCTCTTAAAGTCGTATCGAGGAGTTTTCAATGACCATCAGATTTAAGGGAAGGATCTGCCCAGTCGTGACCAACTGCTCGTCAAGATAGATCTCATGAGCGACTAGCTGCTCGTCAAGATAGATCTCAGGAAGCCACATCCAAGCGATCAGTTGCTCGAACCAACAGGGCCGAGGAAGTAAATGATGCATGGAAAGGCTCTATTCAAAGGCTGGAGGATAGATTAGGGGAAATGGCTAAAGCTAAGAACCCCCTACAACGAACCTTTATTCGAGGAACACCTTTTGTCCAGTTCATTGTAGATTTTACAACACCATCAAAGTTCAAAGCACCGGTTGTGACCCCCAAATATGATGGAAATACTGACCCTGTCCTTCATATAGAACAATACCAGGCCGCAGCCGACATCTACGCTGCTCCAGATGAGATGAGATGCAGAGCATTCTCAAGAACTCTTACCGGATCTGGTCAGATATGGTATAATAATCTTCCTCGGGGTAAGATTTCAACTTTTCTTCAACTGGCCGAGTTATTCATTGGGAATTTCTATTTTGGGGCAAAGCCAGTTAAACGAGTAGCACATCTGTTAAGTGTTAGATAAAAGGTTGGTGAGAGTACCAGAGATTACATAACTTGTTTTAATAACAAGAAACTAAAAGTCATTGATTATGAGGAGAAGACAGTTATTACCGCTTTGATGAGTGGACTATTGCCTAACAAGTTATACTACACTTTGGCCAAAGATAAACCTAGAACCATGTCAGGCCTGATGGGAAAAGAGTCCAAAATTATGAATGCCGAGGAGGCTATGGCTGCGAAGAAGAACATGGATGCTAAAGAAACCAAGGTGGAAGGTGATAAAGCTAAGAAGAAAGAGCATAAGAACAATGGTAATGACAAACATTCAAAAAACAGGTCGGTATGGGACGTGATGAAGAAATATGATAATTATACTCCTTTGAAGAAGGGTATCAACCATATTCTAGAGGAAATCAAGAACAACGAGGAACTAAACTGGCCAGAGAAAATGAAGGCAGGCCCTGAAAAGAGGAATAAGGCGAAGTATTGCAAGTTCCATAAAGATCATGGCCATATGACCAAGAATTTCATAGCTCTTCAAAATGAAATTGAAACACTCATTCGACGAGGAAAGCTGTCAAAGTATGTTGATCGGGGAAGCGAAAGAAGAAACAACGACCGAGCAAGAGAGAGGTCTAGATCTCCTCATCGAGGAGAGGAGAACAAGAAAAGAAACCATGAAGTTGATCCAGAAGACGACCCCGATCTTCCCAAGAGACTAAGGCAGCCAGAACGAGAGGTATTTTCAATAAGCTTTGGGTCATTTGGCTGTAATGTTATAACAGGTGGAGATGCGGGAGGAGGAGATCTTACTACAGAGAGAAAAGCTTACCTCGGTGAGGCTCAAGCTTGCTCGTACATTCAGCGAATAAATATAGCTGAAGAGGATCGCCCGAGAAAGGTGAATAAAGAGAAATTGGTCATTGGTTTCTCAAAGAATGACCTTGCAGGTGTTCTATATCCTCATGATGACCCACTGGTGATCAAGATGAGAATGAAGGAGAAAATGGTAGCTCAGCAGACATCATGTTCTACTCGTGCTTCGATAGTTGAAATCTAAAGTTATCTCAACTGGAGCCTTATCACAGACCCCTCATCGGTTTTCCTAGCGAGAAAGTATTTCCACTTGGGACGATCAAGTTGGATATATTCATTAGTACGTGGCCTGCTTGTCGAACAGAAAGAATACGTTTCTTCGTGATGGATAAGAATGTTCAATCATCATACAATATCATCATGGGAAGAGTAGGATTGAAGAAGTTCGAGGCTGTACCATCTACGGTACATCAGTGCCTAAAATTTCCAACAAATTTTAGAGTAAGAGTTGTGAAAGGCGATCAGAAAGTAGCTCAGGAATGTTATTATTCATTCGTCGAGCAAGAAGAACTGGAAGAATCAAAGAAAAAGACTACTACCTATCAAGTGGATGAAGGTGCAGAAATTGAAACATTGGATCCTAGAGATGAGTCACAACTCGTGAAGGGTCAAGTGGTGGAAGCTACTGAAAATATCATTCTGGACGACGAGCACCCTAAATGTACTACTCAAGTAGGTTCGTCATTGGAAACCTCATTGAAACAGGAATTGATAACTTTCCTTAGAAGCAAAAAACAAACTTTTGCGTGGAGTCGTGAAGATACGCCGGGGATAGACCCAAATTTCTTATGTCACGAGCTCAATGTGAATAAGGAGATCAAGCCAGTGAAGTAGAGAAGAAGAGTATTTAGTCCCGAGAAGAATCAAGCTATACAGGAGGAAGTTGAGAAGCTCCAGAAGGCTTGTTTTATTGAAGATGTTAAATATCCAGACTGGTTAGCCAATGTGGTGATGGTAAAGAAGAAGAACAACAAATGGAGGATGTGTGTAGACTTCACCGACCTCAACAAAGCATGCCCAAAGGATCACTTTCCATTGCCCCGAATTGATCAGCTGGTGGATACTACCTCGGGACACGAATTGCTGAGCTTCATGGATGCTTATTCTGGTTACAACCAGATCAAAATGAAACCTGAATACAGGGAAAATACTTCTTTCATTACCCCTAGGGGAACTTATTGTTATAATGTTATGCCTTTTGGTTTGAAAAATGCAGGTGCGACATATCAGCGGCTGATGAACAAGATTTTTGCTGAACAAATCAGTTGCAATATGGAAGTCTATGTTGACGATATGCTGACAAAAAGCAAGAAAGCTGTCGATCATCTAGTTGACTTAAGTCAGACTTTTGATCAACTGGATAAATATCAAATGAAGATGAACCCTACGAAGTGCATATTTGGAGTACGAGAAGGCATGTTTCTCGGGTCATTGTCAATCAATGAGGCATTGAGGCAAATACTGAAAAGATCAAAGCTCTATTAGGGCTGCGATCTCCAACGACGAAGAAGGAAGTATAGAGTCTCACAGGACGAGTAGCAGCACTCAACAGATTTGTGTCACGAGTAACTGATAGATGTCTCCCATTCTTCAAGACACTCCGAAAGACTTTTGAGTGGAATGATGAATGTGAGAAGGCTTTTCAAGACTTGAAGAAATACTTAGGAGCACCTCCACTGTTGTCCAGGCCAGTGATGGGAGAAAAATTGTACTTGTATCTAGCAGTGTCGGAGAATGCAGTTAGATTAGCGTTGATCAGAGTGGAGAATGGAGTGCAGAAGCCAATTTATTATACGAGTAAGGCCTTCCGAGGAGCAGAGATCAGATATCCAAAGCTGGAAAAGTTAGCATTGGCATTGATTGAAGCGAGTAGAAGAATGAGGCCATACTTCCAGGCTCATACCATAGTCGTAGATACTAATATGCCATTGAGGCAAGCCCTTCATAAACCAGAAAAATCAGGGAGATTGATGTACTAGGCAATAGAGCTCGATGAATATGATATAGTCTATGAACCCAGATCATCACTAAAAGGGCAAGCTGTAGCAGATTTTATAGCAGAGTTCACCTATCATGATACCCCCGAGGAGAAAAATTTGCTCGCCGATCAACCTGTGGATGTTACAGGATCAACAAACACAAGCTCAGACCAACTCCGGTTGGTAAAAGGGCAAGTGGATGTTACAAGATCATCAAATTTGAGTTCAGACCAATTTTGATTGGTAAAAGAGCAAGGAGAGATGATCGATGAAGAGCAAGAAATATCCGGAGAGGATAAAAGAAAGAAACAAATATTTCACCGAGGAACTCTGACTGATCAGAAATTTGAAGACGAGTTACTTATATGGAGGCTATATGTAGATGGCTCATCTTGCACTGCCGGATGTGGTGCGGGGATAGTTTTGAGCACTCCGGATGAAGTCGATATGGAATACGCCTTGCGTTTCCAATTCAAAGCTTCCAACAATGAGGCTGAGTATGAGGCCATGATTGCATGACTTAGTTTGGCAAAAATTATGGAGGCGCAGCAGGTTATGGTCTTCAGTGATTCTCAATTGATCGTAAATCAAATGTTGGGAGTATATGCAGTTAGAGGAGAATTAATGATCAGATATCATGCAAAGGCAAAGGAGCTGGTGTCAGAATTTGTCGCTGTTCAGCTGGTCAGAATACCAAGAATGGAGAATGCGAGAGCAGACGCCCTAGCTAGACTAGCATCAGCTACTCGCACTGAGCTACGACGAACAATCCCAATTGAAGTGTTGGTTGGTCGGAGTATAGATGAAAATCTGACGATGAACTTTATTACCCTTGATTTAGGACCATCTTGGATGGATCCCATCAGGGAATATATTGAAGAGGGAGAATTACCAATTGACAAGCTCTCAGCTAAGAAATTGAAGTTTAAAGTTGCTCGGTATGTACTAACTAACGGTATTCTGTATAGACGAGGAATTATGGCAGGTTTACAGAGATGTGTACATCCCTCCGAGGTGAAAGATTTGATTGAAGAGATCCATGAAGGGCCCTGTGGAGCACATGTAGCAGGTCGAACATTTTTACAAAGGGTGATGACGCAGGGATACTACTGGCCGACGATGAGGGCTGATTGTATAGCCTATGCAAAGAAATGTGACAAGTGCCAACGTTTTTCCTCCATCCGAAGAGCTCCACAAGCATTGTTGACACCCATAACTTCCTCTTGGCCATTTTCCATGTGGGGAATTGATTTGGTTGGGACACTGCCAACGACCCGAGGAAGGTTCAAATACCTCGTCGTCGCAGTTGATTATTTTACTAAATGGGTAGAAGCTGAGCCACTCATTGATATGACGTACGAGAAGGTGTACCAATTTGTTTGGAAGAACATCATTTGTCGATAGGTTCTTCCTCATGCTTTCATCACAGACCATGGAACACAATTTGATAATGAGGAGTTCGCTGCCTATTGTCATCAATCAAATATTTTGAAGATCCACTCAGCACAAGGCCATCCTCAAAGCAATGGACAAACTGAAGTGACAAATAGAACGCTGCTGAATGGTTTGAAAAAAAGATTGGATGATGCGAAAGCAAACTGGATCAACGAGCTATAATCAGTACTTTGGGCTTACCGAACTACTCCCCGAGTAGCAACAGGAGAATCACCATATAAGCTGGCGTTTAGAAGTGAAGTTGTAATACCTGTCGAGTTGGGCCTCCCAACACACAGGGTTCTGAATTTCAATTCCCATGTCAGCGACTTAATAAGAAGACTGGATTTAGACATGCTCGAGGAAGTTAGAGAAGAAGCAACCATTAGAAATGCTGCTTACCAGCAGCGAACAGCTTTGTTCTACAACAAAAGGGTAAAGAAGTGCGACCTGAAAGAAGGAGATTATGTGCTGAAGAAAGTCATTCAAAAGCACAATAAGCTGGAGGCAAACTGGCATGGACCATACCGAGTTACAGAAGTTGTTCGACGAGGAACTTACCGAATAGCAACTCTAGAAGGGGAGGAGTTTAAAAATGCATGGAATGCAGAGCACCTGCGCAAATATTATCAGTGATGAATAAAATGAAGATATTCTGCCGAATTCTTTCTTTTTATTGAAAGTTTTTCGAGGAATACTAGTGCTACACACTACTCGACAAAGCTCAAGCTCAGGCTACTCAAATTTTTTCTCGAAAATGCCAACTAAGGTTGGTCGAGAAACCAATATTCCTCCAGGAAGTAAAGCTACCTATATTCCTTCGGAAAGTAAATCTACCAATATTCCTCCAGGAAGTAAAGCTACCAATATTCCTCTCCGGGAAGTAAAGCTACCTATATTCCTTCGGAAAGTAAAGCTACCAATATTCCTCTGGGAAGTAAAGCTACCAATATTCCTCTGGGAAGTAAAGCTACAAATATTCCTCCGGGAAGTAAAGCTACATGTATTCCTCCGGGAAGTAAAGCTACCTGTATTCCTCCGGGAAGAAAAATTTTTGTATTCCTCCGGGAAGAAAAACTTATATTCCTACTAGAAATAAAATTGTGTTTCTCGGGAAGTAAATATATTCTCGAAAATGCCAACTTGAGTTGGTCGGGAAGTAAAATTATTTCAAAAAGACTAACTATGGCTGGTCGGGGATAAAAAACCCACCAATTGTAGTTGGTCGATAAGGAAAATTTACCGACCTTGGTTGGTCGGAAACATTTAAGAGAAAAATCTATTAACTATGGCTGGTCGGGAGAAAAACCCACTAACTGTACTTGGTCGACATGGATAATTTAACGACCTTGGTTGGTTGGAATAATTTTAAACATTTCTTGATACTCGTTACTTTATTGCTAAGTTGGTCGAGAAACAAAACTTTATTATTAAATGATCGAGCAACATTTTTTATACTCGTAATTATTACTAAGTTGGTCGAGAAACAAAATGTTATTTTTGCCAAATGACTATCACAAGTTCAAACTACACAATATTGTTATCTTTTTATCAGATATGCATGCACAAATATAAAGTGTTATAAGACAATAGCGAATAGAAATGAAAGTCTTTCATTAAATCCAAAACAGATTACATTGATAATGAAATGAAAGTTACATTGATATGTATACTAACAATTACATCAAAATTCCTACTCTACTGGTTTTTTCCCCTCTACTTTTGACACAGGTTCCTCGCCAGCAGGCGGATCATTTAAAGCCAGAGGAGAATTTATGAAGTTGAGATCCTTTAACATCCTGACATTCATCACGGATGGTCGATCTAGAAGGTGCTCGGGACGAGATACTTCAACAATTGAATGTAGATTGTAGTCGCCGAGATACTTAGAAATCAAGCTCCGAGGAATGGCCCGAGCAGGGATCCAACTCTTGTCCAGTTTTTATGGTGGCACATGTAAGTCGAGCAGCCCGGGATCATGGTAGTCCCACAGGTAATGACCCTATTCGAGCTGCAGCACACCTAAGGCATTCAACCATCCTTGCTTGTAGCCCTCATTATTGGCATTCTGGATACGATCGTCCAAGTGAAAGAGAGCTTCGTTGTATCCAGCCATCCAGAACTCCCTGGGATGTTTGTGGAACTGATATGTTAATCTGTCCAGCTGCTCGTGGAGATTTTTAACGAAGAGCTCTTTGTTCTCCAAGGCAGATTTCTGCTCAGAGAGCTTCTCTTCCAAGTCCCTGATCTTCTTTGACATTTCAGCCAACGCCTGGTTCTTTGCCATTGACTGGAAGGCCTGGTTCTCTAGGGCAGACTGAGTCCTTTGTTCCTTGACAGGAATCCGAGCTTCTCTTGCTCGTCCCCGAGAAGATGTGGAAGGACCAGACCTCTTCAAGGTTTCTAACTCGTCCCTTAAGTTGGCGTTCTCGACCTCTAAGAATGAGAATCCCTCATGAGTCACTGGGATTAAGTCTTTTGAAGAAGAGGCTGCAGACTTCAACTATGATAGCTTTTTCTGCAAGTTGTTGTTCTCTTGCTCTAGCAACTCGGAAATTTATCTGCATTCCTCGACCTCGCCCCTTAGAGTTCTCTCCCTAACCTCGTAGCCAGCAAAACGCTTCTCGTACCCCTTGTCAGCATTGAGTTGCTGGTACTTCTTCTCGTACCCCTCACGCAACAGGGCAGTGGATTCTTTGTATTGTAGCTGAAGGTCTTCGAGGGTGCCTTGGAGATCCTCGATCATATCATAATAAGCCACATTATTGGCCACTACTCGATCAAGTAGACACTTCAGATATTGATATACTTCAACTGCCTGTTCTGAAGCATCTTGGCCGAGGATGTCGACAACTTGTGCTGCACTCAGGTCTGTGTGACCAGCTTTAAAGTATTCATTACATTGTCGCAGCGCTTTTGTATCATGGGCAGATAACAATTCCATCCTGTCCAGAAACTAACAGAGAGAGAAAAAGCAGTAATCAATAAGAATCAAGACAAAGTATGAAGATAGACAACAGTATGCAAAAAAGTCCAAGTTTTATTAGATCATAAAGTTCAGAGTTACATATGCTGGGTTACAATTGACAAAGGAAAAATGTAAAGATAAACCCGAACAACTCTACACCTTTTCTTTGTCTCCCAAAACCTTCTCAGGATGCTGGGACGAGGAAGTAGGTTGCTCGGAGGGAATGGATAGTTGCTCGGGGAGCATTGGCAGTTGTTCGGAGGAAGTAATAATCTGCTGAAGTTCCTCGGCAGTAAGCTGAATGGCTGGGGGATGATCTCCCATCACCATAGAAGACTCTTCTGAGGCAGCTTCATCCTCTTCAAGATCTTCTGGGGTTGGAGGGGGACCAGGAATGTGTTGCTGGAAAAGCTCAAAAGATTCATCAACTTTCATTTCCTGGAGAGAAGCAACCCATCCATCCCTAAAGTATTTGAGACTGCCATAGTCCACTTGCGACACCATGACAGCCAGCCCCTTGTTCCAACCCTTGTCCCAGCCAGCGCTACAGCCATCTTCCTCTTCAACTTATTCGAGGAAAGCTTCTAGGACAGCAGGTTATCAGTAGCTTTCAATTTATTTTCAACCTCCTCCTTCTGTCGACCTACTTCCTGAAGTTGAGCCAACTCCTCCTCGGCAACCTTGAGTTTATTTTTAAACTCTCTAGCAGTCTTGAGCTTCTCTTCGAGATCCTTATTTGCCTTCTCCAGGTCATTTATTCTCTTCTCCAACTCCTTGGAGGCATCAACAGCTTGAGCTTTTTCCTGCTCGGTGGATGCAAGCTTCTTCTCCCAGACAGCCTTGTCAGTAGCATATGTCTGGCGAGAATCGTCCAAAGACTTGATAGCTTCTTCCAAAGCTCCCTCCACGCTGGACGAGGAGCATGAAGTTGTAATTGCTTCATCCTTCTTTAGAATTATATTAAAGCATCTCGTCAACTGTGAAAGGAAAAAGAAAACAAGTCAGAAACAGAAATGACAAAGGAAATATGAAAAGTTCAAAGTAAGAAGACTTACAGAAGCAAGGTGACGAGCAGCTAACGAGGTGACCATCTCCCGAGTAAGGTTTTCTTCAGTACCTTGGACCTTGAAAATGATCCAGGACTTTACCGAGCTCATGGCAGAGCTCGGGGGAATAAAAGTTGGTACCCCAGTTCCAGTAGCTGGGGGCTGAGTAATGGTGTCAGCCAAATTGACCGAGGAGCTTTTCTTCAGCCTCCTCGGGGGAACAGGAACAGATTCAACCAAGGAAGTACCCTTAGTCGGTGATATTACAATCACCTCTCCAGGAGCAGCAGACCTGCTCGGAGCCACTGTGCGCTTCTCGGCAACCTTTACGACAGCAGCCGAGGAAGGTGCATCATTCTTCTTTGTCCCCTCCCCTGGGACATCAACCTTACTTCTTTTTGCCTCACCAGAGCCGGAGGCAGGTTTCTTGAAGAGAGTGGGAGGTCTTCTTCTCTTCATCCTTTCACTTAAAGGGACGTGAGATTCAGGTGAGGAGCTGGTGGAAGCTGGTACTGGCTCTGATTCACTTATTACTGGACGAGCAGTAAAAGAGGTGGTGTTTTCACTTCAATCCTGTCTTTAAAACGAACCAAGCGCGATAAAATTTGAGAAGGAAGTTGTGCATATAAATACCGTGTTGTGAGTTTGTGTGCTTTGTTTGAAAAATGGGGAGGGGCTGCGCAAGGTAATTATCTATCCTTTGCGCAAAATCCACCGTTAAATTGGACCTAAAAAATGGAGGAATTTTATTATTCGGGGTCCAAAGAGGTTAAAAGAGCCCGAAAAAATTTAAAGGCAATAAAAAGAAATACATGTCAAATTATGGGCCATTAGGTTTTTGTACCAATTCTCCAAAGTTTGAGAATTTAGATTACCTCTACAAGAAAATATATACGAGGGAGTTTGGTTGGAGAATTTAAAACGGGTTTGCACGTCCTTGAAATACTTGAAAATGCGCTACATAGTTTTGGACGTTATTGGTGTGGAAATCATTTTTACTTTGATTTGTTGATTTGCATAAGACGATGTCATCTAAATTCAACAATTTTTACACCTAAGGATACTTTTGATGTTCATTCGTTAGGGGTACACATATGCATCGTGCACATATGATTGATTGAGTTGATTTACCTATCGAATGTGTTCACACCCATTCATTCCATTTCCATGACTTGGTTGTTTGAGTCTAAATCCATGGTGTGATTTTTGTATCATATTTGTTAAAATTGGTATCTTATTTTTGTATGAAAAATTTGAAAAATTCAAAAATAGTTTGTGAAGATTTGTTTGAGCATCTCCTTGCAAGAGCACGTTTACCATATTATTTGATGCCCTGTTTTGTTCCGTGACACCCCATTTTTGCTTCTTTGATTCATTCTTCTCATTTGTCTATTTGGGGACATCATAAAAAGGGGGAGAAAGAATTATCATATTATGGGGGAGTTTGAATTTTGGGGGAGTTTTTGAGATATAACTTATGTTTTTATCATATATTGGTATCCATGTTTATCTCATTTCAAACTCGATATGTCACGTGGTATTTCCTTTGTCTCATGTGTGTAGGTATGAAGATTGAAGATCAATATGTTGCACACCCTCATGAGAAAAGTTTTGAGAATTGATGATTGTTGAAGATTGAAGAACAAACGATGAAGATTTAAACATTTGTATCTTTCCATCTTTAGGGTTCATGGAAGGGTAGATTTGTATAGGTCATTAGTTGATAATTTGGATATTTTTTATGTAAGTACCGGCATAGACATAGGGGGAGATTTGTAAGGACATTTTTGTCCATTATCAATTTGTATGTCGTACGCCGTTACACCGTTGAAGAACTCAAGATCACACCTACATCAACGGATCCGAATATCAAAGCATCTTCAACATCATAGCCTCTACAAGAATGAACTTGGTAAAAAAAAAATTTTACGTTCCTTAAAGTTCATATTTAGTATTGGGAAATTTTTCAAACAAATCACACAAACTCACAACACAGTATTTATATGCACAATTTCCTTATCAAATTTTATCGCGCTTGGTTCGTTTTAAAGACAGGATTGAAGTGAAAACACCCAACCAACATGTGATAAGACAAGCACAATAATAAAACAAATCCGTGCATGTGTGAAATAAAGGAAACATGAGTCAAACATGTAGGAAGTAACACTTAATTACATCTTAATGACTCCAAACATTATAAAGCACAAGGATGAATTGACCTATTGTCTCAAAACACTATCAAATAGTCACATGAAAATAATGGAATGATGTTGTGACTTGGTCATCCAAAGTGTTCATCCATAAACAGTGCAAACAAAATACAAACATCTTTTTGATTCACACACAAAAATCCCAATTACTTTTGTGAATCTTTTGGAACCCTAGAACACAAACTTTGTTTTTGTTCATCTTTGTGGAGAGATCTTTGCAACCGAGGGCTGCGTATCATTGCTGAGGGAGTCTCTACAAAGTTTTATGGTTGCCTGTCATTGAGGAGAGCTGCGGTTCTTCCTTCGTTGTTTGGGCTGCGAGTCCTTGGAGGGTGTTGCGTGTATTCTCTTGCTGAGTTCAAGGATGCGTGTCTTTGTGGGTTGGCTGCGTGTTGATCCATTGCAGATTTCTCTATGTAATTGTAAGTTGCGACTTGTTTATTCATAGTGAAATAAAGGTTTTACCCGAAAGGGGTTTTTTCCTGAAATCTGTGTCTCAGCATATTTTTGTGTCACAGGCTTTATTTATTTATGAGTTGACACACGCTCTTTAGATGCATGATTAAGGGATGAAATTAAATAAGTGTGCTATATTAGAAAGTTACGAAGTTAATCAATTATCACACAGTCTTGTCTTCTCAGAAATAATTACGCTACCGGCGGCTAGAGGAACAAAAAGGGCGCGACAATCGAAGCGAGAAGAAACGATTACGCTACCAACGGCTAAAAAGACAAAAAGTACGCAGAGATCGAGGCGGTTGTGAAAATTCAAAAAGCCTGATTCTACGAATTTGGAAAGAGAAATAAATACAAGGGAAACATTCCTAAAAATCAGGAGGACTATTTAAAGCTATCATATTCCGAGAAAGAATGTTCCATACTCCTCAAAATTCGAACTATGAAACATTGGGGGCTTCTGTTGATACCAAATTTAGTCTGCTGACATGGATCAATAAAGTGAAGACACGTGGCAGTCTACATGGCAATAACAAAAACTTCCGAGGAACTCACACGCTCCGAGGAACCATACTACAACGAGGAACAATGTTTCCCCGAGAAACTCATACGCTCCGAGGAACGAGAACTCTCCGAGGAACTCTTGAGCACCGAGAAGCTTAGGCGGTCCGAGCCACTCAGGTGGTCCGAGCTGTACCTCGAACAAAGCATTAATAGCGGGATAAATAACAATTTGACTATTCATTAAATGCTTATCATTCAGACGCACACGCTTAAGGAGCATTTAATGTATCACCCTTTCATATGTACATCATTTAATGTATTACCCTTTCACATTACAGCCTCAGGGCTATAAATACATTGTACAATCCTCATTGAGGAGGATCCAGACAGGAATTTCTTGAGATAATTTGTAATCGAGAATTCCCATACAAACAGCAATACCAAAACAGTGGACGTAGGCCATTCTTATAAGGATGAACCACTTTAAAAAAAATTTGTCTCATTTATTTATCTGTGATTGAATAATTAGAGTGATCTAATTTTTTACATCAAAACCCAGTGTCAAATTTTAAACTTCTAATCTTTTTAACTAAACCACATAAATAAATCCATCAACATCGATGATATAAACAACAACTGAAATGAATAAATAGTAACTGATAACTCTCGGTAAAACATTTATACAACCATATCTAATCAACATGAAATACAAATGCAGTAAATAAAATAAATGACAATCGTTGGGAAATATGCCTGAATATCACAATTATACCTCATATCTATATCATAAGAACATAAGCGACTATAAGATTTCCTACCAACATCCACAATTGCGGTAGTAACATTTGACTCGAAAGAATAGTCATCCAGGCATACACGTGTCTAGACACCTAAAAAGTATAACAAAGGAGAATAAAAAGAAAATATAAAAACGGGTCAAAGCCCGGGTTTTTGAAAAACATTTTAGCAAGTGATTAACATACTTTAATAAATAAAATATGATATTATCCATATTTAAAATGGTGTCGCACTCCCATGAGATACCCCTCACCTCTTATCTAACAGTGCACACCTAATGCATGTATTTTAAAACACCCTAGTTAAGCTACCCCTCCTAACTAATCTCTCACAGCAACTAAATCATCATACGTTATCTCAAGTCCCGTGTATATAACCTTCTAAGCTTTCGCGATAGCCTTCTATAATAATTTCTCATCTATAATTTATTCGTTCATTTTGAATAATTATCACTAGTTATAATACATTATTTACATTTTAGTGTCATTAATACCGTATATAATTTTCATCTTTATATTCGTATATCATAATTTTATTCTGGATTTTATGTTCCCGGATGATCCATAAATTATTCTACATTTGATTATTTATTTTGTCCATCTATATATGTGTTCACATATTATATATATACAATATACTATACACATCAAGTATGTCCATACTTATCTATCACACACTAGGCCTGTCAATGGATCGGATTTTATCCGAATCTGAATCCAAATCCGATCCGTTTAAGCGGATATGGATCATGCCTAAAATTCGATTATCCAAATACCCGATTATCCGTTTATTAAATGGAGCGGATTTGAATTCATATACTCTGATCCGTTAATAATCCGATCCGATTAATATTTTTAATAGACATATATAAATTATATATAATATATTTTTAATTAATATATATTGTATTTAATAATGTTTTAAACATTTATTATAATAGTTCTTTATTTCATTATCTATTTTTTTGGAACATTTGCAAAAGTAAATTTATGAAATAAGAGTTGAAAATAAAAATATTGCAAATCAAGTTTAACATAAATGGATAATCGGATCATCGGATCCGATCCGAATCCGTTTAATATTAACTGATATGGATTTGGATTTGCCTGATCCGATCCGATTAATAAACGGATCATATCCAAATCCGTTTAACATAAACGGATATGGATTTGGATTTGCCTTATCCGGTCCGAATTCGATTCGTTTACAGGCCTATCACACACTATATAAGTATAACAACCATTCCTCAGACCTATAACTCAATGGATGCAGTCTCTACAATGCTATCATCTTCCACGTAATTACTCACACATCATCCCGGGTACCAGCGATCGGAATCTCACACCGACTTGGTAAAAACCAAATCACAATGTATGGAAAGTGGTCATACTTACTCACTAGAAATAAGACGAATCATACCCAAGACGTCTTACCCCTGATAAATTCCACACAATATAAAAATGGACGTTATGACCTGGGTATTATACGCAACCTGCTCCTCAAACCAGGGGCCTCACCCACATCGCGCAACTTCCCATGATAGCACTAGAGGGTTATGCTTCACATAAATATATCATTCACACACATATATATTCATAATCACATCATATATATATATATATATATATATATATATATATATATATTTATATTAGTTCATAAGTATATATCATCATCATCAAATTCGGCTATTATGCCTATCTCTCGGGGCATTAGCCTAAAATCCCAAATATACAAATTCGTATTAGTTCATAAGTATACACACAACTTATTTTAATCCCGTAAGTATTCACTCACTTATGATATAATTATCACATTCATTATTTTCGAATAGTAACTTATCACGTCTAGCTAGTATTCTTAAATCACCCTACTCGCACCTTAGGATTTACTCATATATACATATTCGGTATATATATATATATATATATATATATATATATATATATATATATATATATATATAGAGAGAGAGAGAGAGAGAGGAAGGCTCACCTACATCATGCACTATACATCATACCGTACATCACACCTAATTCTAGGCCCTAGAAAACTTTTTTGCCAAATTTTATATTTTTTCCTTGAAATTAACCTTCCAATCAACCCATGTGCAAAAAATTAGGTCAAAATACATTTTGTAGCTATTTTTAAAAAATTCACGAAAAACTATTAGCGCAGACCCTTATAAATAAGGTATTTTTAGTAGTTTTTGTGGACTTTTTAAAAATAGCTACAAAATGTATTTTGGCCTAATTTTTTGAATATGAGTTGATTGGAAGGTTAATTTCAGGGGGAAAATATAAATTTTGAAAAGAAAATTAGGGCCTAGAATTAGGCATGATGCATGGGTGATGTGATTAGCATGATGTACTATAGCCTGGCTCTCTCTCTCTCTCTCTCTCTCTCTCTCTCTCTCTCTCTCTCTATATATATATATATATATATATATATATATACATATATATATACATATATATATATAATGGTCATATACATTCTACATGCATAAATATATATATACGAACCCGCCGAATAATTCCTCGAATGTTGTTCGTCCCATACATTCCGAATTTTATTCCCACTAATCCCAAGGGTCACACATCAATAATTTAACCATATAGAGGTCCTCACACTCTATTTAGGATCCCCTAATATTTATCTCCAAAAATAATTAACCTTAAATCCCTGTAAAACCAAGATTTTTTTTCAAAACTATTAGGGACGAATCGATTCACCCAAGCCGAATCGATTCGGTCCCCTGTGAATCGATTCGACATGGCACAGATCGTGAACTGTTATGAGTTCATCCTCTTCTTCTTCTCCATTCTCAATCCAACGCTCATCCAACCTAATTTTTATGGATTCTAACATCACCCAACACCCATATAACATCAACTCACATTTTATACTCAAAACAACAATTATTCCATGGGATTCACACAATTTATCAAGAATTTAAACCCTAATTTCATTTAAACTCACCATTTTTCATTTCTTCCAATTTCTCACCAACAATTACACCATTAACATGGTTTCAATGCTCAGATTTCATTTGGAGATAACATCACATCAAGTTTTGTATGAAATCATCTACAAAAACCCAATTTATGTAAGAATCCCAAACCCAAAATCATATAGTTTTTATCACCAACTATAATATGATCAATAAACACACTAAATTGCTAAATTAAGTTAAACAGTTGCCTCGTTGGATAAATCCGACGACCTCGTGCCGAAATCTGTCGGAGCTTGATCGAAAATCTCCTATTTCTCTCCTTTATTCTTCATTTCTCTTCTTCTCTTCCCTTTCTTCTTTTCTTTGTTTCTTCTCTCTTGATCTCGGCTTATAAGAGAAGAAATAAGGGTTATCCCCTTATTAAACCCAAAATTGACTCGTATACACAAATGCGAGTCCCTACTGATCCAAAAAGTCCCCGAAACCCAAACACTACCCCGGGTTCTCTATTTTGACTATTTCGGCCCTCCCGAAAACAACCGTGCACTCGAAATTCCCATCCGAGTCACTTATATATAAAAAAATCACCTTTATAAGTCCAACACAACTACGCACGTGTTTTTTGAATAAAATATTATTATTTATCGCTCTGCCTAACTGCGACAAGATATAAAATAATCCAACTTCATTTACTTATCCTCGTAAGTAAACACAGCACACATCAATATTAATCTGTCACTCGCCAAATTAATATTTAATCCACACTTCAAATTCTCTTTCACTGAAAATTCTCAAATCACTAAATTACACCCACTCATGTAATTTAAATATCCATAAAAGTACGGGGTATTACACACCCACAGACAGATGGATAGACTGAGAGGGTAAATCAGATGCTAGAGGACATGTTGAAGATGTATGTAGCCCAAAGGCTTAGAACTATATTCGCCTCCATTGCTTGTTATTTGATTTTTGGGTTCGAGGAGACATGCCGAACCAATTATCCTTATTTTAGTACAAGAGGTACATGGACGGATAGCGGAGTATGCCTATTTGCACGGTGGTCCTTTTGAGAGACATCGTAACTATATATATTAGTGAGATAAATATATGTAATTGCTTTATTAATCCTACTTACGTGTGACAGTAGACAGATTGATAATGTGTATATAAACAATGAATTAAGTAGTGAAACTATTTTAAATGATTAAATGATAAGAGATAGAGCATATTACCTATAATATCAATAACATACGAGAGATGTTAATCCGGATAGCGTACTCTATGGACGGTATACGGGGACTTAGAGGGGTCGATAATCCAGATAGATACTTACGTCTAGTTAGCTTGGGTAGTATGGCTAGGTGGGCTAAGTAGAAAACGTTAGGCGTGCACAATAGTTTAGAGGTGAGAAAACTTAAGAGAGTGTATGTTAACCTAACATGTGTAATCAATAACTGACTTTTATATTGTGATAAATACTTACAAAAATATTTTCTAAACCTTGCTATAAATATTTTTCAAAACGTTTTAGGTGTCCAGCCACAAGGACGCCAGACTTGACAATCTATTCGTGGGACGATTTGTTGCAGCGATGTGGAAGCTTGTAGGATTTGAGTAAACGCTTCTACCTTTCATTACTAGTGTAGGAATTCATTTCAGTTGGCATGTTGCTCCATTCATACTTCATTTATTTCAGTTATTCATTTCAAACTTATAGTGGGATTTATTTACTATTTGTTGGACATATTATATGGATTTGGATTTTGTAGCCGATGGTTTATTTGGCAAGACAGTATTTGTTTATTCTGTGTGATGGTTTACACTATATTCATTGTGTGAATGTTTTAATTTAGTTATCGGCATATTATTATCAATTGTTTAATAAGAGATAAAATTTTGACACCAGTTTAATTAACTAATAGGTGGTTAGTAATTAATATGATTTTCGACAGTGATGCTGAGAATGAACCAAATGAGAAACCTCTTTTAATTTAATAAAGGACTGATCACTCGATATTTAATTAGGCTAAGTGTCACATAAACATGTATGAATAACTAATATGAATAATAGGTATATAACTAAACGTATATGAATTACTTTGATCAGTCAGGGCAAAACGACCGAAAAGAAAATATAAACTCGTCATAATAGGACGAGTAAACAATAATGACTCGTCATAACACTGCCGAATGGAAAATTCGCCTAATGCTTGTTTCCATTCGTCACATACCTAACAAGTAACTGACAATAATTTGGGATTATAACCCCGAATGATACCACATTGCCCTTATTTAATTTGTTCAAAATAACACGAAGAAAACCTAAACAATCACTGTTTCACACCGAATGAAACCCTAGAAAATATACCTTAATGGTTTATCGTTAACATACCAAATCAAACTCAAACTTTTGTGGGCCTTCAAACTGTAAATTGTGATTCTTTTTGT
Source organism: Sambucus nigra (assembly GCA_949130495.1). Lineage (NCBI taxonomy): Eukaryota > Viridiplantae > Streptophyta > Magnoliopsida > Dipsacales > Adoxaceae > Sambucus > Sambucus nigra. The sequence goes on along the minus strand of OX422217.1, from coordinate 326,826,272 downwards.
CCAATGAAATATATGTGGATCGCGATTCTTTGTGAATATTAGGCTGAATATGTGAATGGGAGTCTAATGAAAATAAGACGGAAAGTCACAATTCTTGTTGTCCGTATCTAAAACAAACGACTGTTTTTTGTGTGGATGATACTAATGATGTTGAATACCAACATGATTAAATGGGTGTTAATGATGATTTGATGTTGGTCTTTGATGCTTGAAGTTTTGATATTGGAAGTTGAGAGGTTTATAGGTTATTTTGTTTAGAAAGAAGGAAGGAAAGTGAGTAAATAATTTTTTTTAACTTTAAGTAGTAGGTAATCTATATGGTGGTATAATGAAAAAAAGTAAGGGCCTGTTTGGTTATTAATTATAATTCTGTTTTTTGTGTTAAAATACAGTTCTGATAAGAATTTGCATTTGGCACACCTGTTTTTTAATACTTAATTATAGTATTTCTGTGTTATAATCAAGTTTTTCAGAAAAAAATAAACGGGTGTTTTTTAAATTTTTTTTTTATTTTTCAACTCAGAATTTTTCATTCTTAATATTTTGTTTGCATTTATACCTTAATATATAATATTCATACATAATACATTGATATGACTATAATTCTAATAAATAATATATAGATGTACATATACACAAAATTACATGTATGTATATTTTATTAAATTATATAGTATACTAAGATCCATATGTTAGGATAATATTATCAATACATACATGATACTTATATATAGTTTATTTATGTATTATTAATGTGTGGAATAATATAAAACATACATATGGTACATATGCATTAAATAATATCATCAATTCATGTATGTATATAATTTTATTCTGAATTATTCATGAAATATATATATATATCTCTGGACTCAATCCCAGTTGTGAGGGATTTTGAGGATGTCTTTCAGGAGATACCAGGGTTACCACCTAGCAGAGAGATAGAGTTCGTTATTAACCTAGCACCGGGGACGAGACCGATTGCCAGAGCACCGTATCGCATGGCTCCTTCGAAGATGCGGGAACTGAGAGAACAGATTCAACAACTATTAGGACAGGGTTTCATTCGACGGAGTACATCGCCATGGGGTGCGCCGGTGTTGTTTGTAAAGAAAAGGGATGGTTCACTTCGTCTGTGTGTAGATTACAGAGAGCTGAACAAAGTGACGATACGTAATAAGTATCCATTGCCGAGGATTGACGAATTGTTTGATCAATTGAGAGGGGCTGCATACTTCTCAAAGATCGATTTGAGGTCGGGCTACCACCAATTGCGCATTCGTGAAGAGGATGTACCTAAGACTGATTTCCTGTCGCGGTACGGGTCATACGAGTTCAGAGTGATGCCTTTTGGGCTAACTATTGCGCCGGCAGTATTCATGGATCTCATGAATAGGGTATTCAGGGAGTTTTTGGATCAGTTTGTGATTGTATTCATAGACGACATTCTAATTTACTCTCGTACGGAGGAGGAACACGCAGAACACTTACGATTGGTTCTACAGACATTGCGGAACCATCAGTTGTACGCCAAATTTGAGAAGTGTGGATTTTGGCTTCGGGAGGTTCAGTTCCTAGGCCACGTCGTATCTAGCAGAGGCATTGATGTTGACCCAAGTAAGGTATCGGTGGTAAGGGAGTGGGGACAACCCACGACACCGACCGAAATTCGCAGTTTCTTGGGATTGGATGGTTATTATCATCGCTTCATCAAGGGATTCTCAAAAATTATCGGACCGTTGACGAATTTGACTCGGAAGGGAGTTCCCTTCGTATGGAGTGACAGTTGTCAGTTAGCATTTGATGAATTAAAGGACAAGTTGACATCAGCCCCCGTTCTTGCCTTGCCTAGAAACGGAGTGGAATACCGAGTCTATACTGATGCGTCCTTACAAGGACTTGGGGGTGTGTTATAGCAGGAGGAGAAGGACATAGCTTATGCGTCCCGAAAGCTTAAGCCACATGAGAAGAATTACCCCACCCATGACCTCGAGTTGGCAACGGTAGTTTTTGCATTGAGGATATGGAGGCATTATCTTCTGGGCGAGCAGTTCACTCTATTCACGGATCATAAGTCATTGCAGTATCTGTTCACTCAGAAGGATCTGAATATGAGGCAAAGAAGGTGGCTTGAATTCATGAAGGACTACCAATTTGATATACAGTATCATCCGAGTAAGGCTAACGTGGTGGCAGATGCGTTAAGCAGAAGACCTACCGGGGAGTTGGCAGAAATTTGGAAGGCGAAGTGGAGTGAACTTCGACACGAGGATAAAATGGCGAGAGCATGCATAGCAGTTCTAGCTATCACTCCCGAGAATGTTATGCAGGTAGTGAGGGCACAGGCAGAAGACCCATTTTGTCAGGACAAGGTACGACAGTTACTGGCCAAGGGGACAGAGTCCTACTCCATCAGTTCAGAGGGTGGACTACGGTTCAATGGTAGGCTAATAGTACCCGAAGATAATGATTTGAGGCATACCGTTATGACAGAGTCACACAGGTCAAAATTCTCGGTACATCCAGGTGGGGATAAAATGTACCAGGATATGCGATGAGTATATTGGTGGTCAGGTATGAAACGAGATATTGCAGAATTTGTCTCAAAGTGTGTTACATGCCAACTCATAAAAGTTGACCATCAGAGACCTTCAGGGATGCTACAACCACTAGATATTCCCGTGTGGAAGTGGGAGAGTATCTCAATGGATTTTATTATCGGGTTACCAACCTCACAGAAGGGTCACGATTCCATATGGGTGATAGTGGATCGTTTGACTAAGGTAGCCCATTTCTTACCGGTTCGTACGGATTATGATACTATGCGGTACGCGCAGCTATTCATTTAAGAGATTATTAAGCTGCACGGAGTTCCCAATAATATTGCGTCGGATCGAGATAAGATATTTGTGTCACATTTCTGGCAGAGCTTTCAGGAGGCCATGGGCACCGACTTACGGTTGAGTACGGCGTATCACCCACAGACGGACGGTCAGACGGAGAGAGTAAACCAGATGTTAGAAGACATCCTAAGGATGTGTATTCTAGATTTTGGGGGAGGTTGGGAGCCATACCTTCCTTTGGTAGAGTTTGCATATAATAACTCTTACCAATTCACTATTGGCATGGCTCCATTCGAGGCGCTTTACGGGAGGCCTTGTCGTTCACCCGCCTGTTGGTTAGAGGTGGGGGATAACAAGCTATTGGGGTCAGAGATGATACAGGAGACTTCCTCTAAAATAGAGTTGATTCGAGGACGTATTCGAACAGCCCAGGATAGGCAGAAGAGTTATGCTGATGCCGGTAGGAGACACGTGGAACTAGATGTGGGCGACCAGGTGTTAATTCGGGTATCTCCTATGAAAGGGATTACGAGGTTCGGCAAAAAGGGGAAATTAGCACCGAGATATGTGGGACCATTTCCTATCATTGAGAGGGTGGGACCGGTAGCTTACAGATTGGGACTCCCTGAGCATCTCCAGCGAATACACGATGTGTTCCATGTGGCATCGCTGAAGAAATACAAGAGGAGCAAGAGAGCCTTCTGGCACATTCCACTGGAGGAGATCGATTTGCAGCCAGATGTCTCGTATGAAGAAAGACCCGTGGCTATTCTGGATTATAGTGAGCACAAATTACGATCCAAAGTGGTACCCTTAGTGTGAGTACAGTGGGGACATCACAATATGGATGAGTCCACTTGGGAACGGGAGAAGGATATGCGAGAGCAATATCCAGAATTATTCACAGCAGGTATTTTCTAATTTCGAGGACGAAATTCCTTTTGTAAGAGGGGAAGTATGTAATACCCCGTAATTCTGCTTAATTAGGAAAATACATTTTATTTAAATTACGTGAGCATAGTAATTTAATGTGAGTTTTATTTAAATTACGTGAGTAGAGTAATTTAATGTGATTAAATACTTTTTATTTAAATTACGTGAAAAGAGTAATTTAATGAGATAAAATGTTAATAAAGATGAATATGACGATTAAAAATTTACTAAATGTGAGTAGTGAATTTTTAATGTTGATATGTACGGTCTAGTGACGATATGGACGTACCAGAGTTATCTCAACCGAGTGTCGCGCGTAGGACAAAAATTAAGGATGAGAGTAGAAAAATATTTAAGAGACTCAAACGATAATTTAGAGTCCACAGTTGATTCCGAAAGGGTCGAATTAGTCAAAATAGAGTACCCGGGGGTACTAGTTGAGTGTCGGGTCATTTTCGGGCTAAACCGGGACCATTCGGGGGCATTTTGGTCTCTTTACAATTATGGGTAAGTAGACCTACGAATTTTGAAACCCTGGATCAGATTATAAGAGTGGAGGCTAGGGTTAGAAAAAAAAATACACCATAGCCATTAGAGAAGAGAGAGAGACAAATTCCTAAGGCAAAAGAAGGAAGGAAGGGTCATTCTAAGGAGATTTCACCACAAAGTTATTGGGAAGGAGGATTGAAGGATCAAAATCATCAAACATCATCAACAACCACGAAATCAGACCCTATAAATTATAAGGCAAGTGGTTATTTGCAAAATAAATTGAGTTATAATACCCATATGTAAGCTTTATGAAGGACATAGTTTTTATGACATTTTTGGGAGAAAAACAATTGATTATGATCCATGATTGGTAGGGATTGCATGTAGGACGTTTTTGAATCTCCCAATATTCTGATATCATAGAAAACTAGATGATTAAATCGAACTAAAAATCTGGAATTATGATGAAAGATGTAAAGAATGTATTTTTAGGGTTCTTGAACACTAGAAAGATTTTTAGTAAATTTGGCCAAGATTTATAATGATTTTGTTGTTTTAAATCGTTAGTAATCATCCCGGAACATGTAGGAATGATTAGAAATTGTTGGTTGCAAATATGATGAACTATCATGAGAGATAGATAGATAAAAATGGTGAAACCCGCATGAAAAAGACAAACTGGGTCTGTCACTGCTTGATCGATCGATTGACCCTTGAATGTCGATCGATCGAGCAGTCGATCGATCGACCATATCCCCTCGATCGATCGACCCTGGCTGGACTTTAGAGAATTTTGCTAATAAATTCCTTTTAATTACCGTCGCTTAATGGGAACCTTGGTAATGATATTTTACCTATGAGGAGACCTTATAATCACCAGTAGGTGTACCATTAGATTTCTTCATAAATGATTGAGTGGGAATTTTGGAGAAACGAACCAACGGGAGAACGATCAATTGAGCTGTATGTTGAGATGGTGAAAATTAAATTACGAAAAGAGTGAGATTTAATTCGGGAAAAAAAAAATACCAGTAGGTTAAAGTTAACTTAACTACTGAATTAAGAGAGGGGTAACTAGGGCCTTAGAGTTGCGTGAATACTCGAATAAACACAATAGTGAAATAAATTGTAAATTAATGAGTACTGTGAATATAAGTAAAATATATTACGTACGGGCATGATTGGATAGGTTGGGTGTGTACCTACTAAATCATATAAAGTTTGGGTTAATAGAATTTTACCTAAATTAATTATGTTAGGGTCGATGTGACATTCCGAACTAACATAAAGTTATTATATGTTTGGGGTCGATGAAAAATACCGAACCAAACTTTAAACTGGTGTCGCGATGAAAGAGTCCCGAGCCAGAATATGTGTATATATTTATATTTTTAAATAGTTGGGGTCGATGGATTATTCCGAACTAACTTTTACTTGGGGTCGATGAATCATTCCGAACCAAGAGTCCTTTATGTGTAATAAAAGGATATGTTAGTGATAACTGATATTAGATACATTATTGTGTAATAAAATGTATTCTATGTGTATAATCTACTGATGTAGAATAGTAGACAATGAAATGAATTGTAAATGTCTTAATAATAATTTATAGCGTGTTGTAATTATTACAAGAATAAGGACAACGAACAGTAAATAAGTTACCTACGGTTATGGGTAGTATAACTAGGTAGACTAAGTATCCTCAATAGTTATGTACTATAAAAGAGAGGTGAGGAAGTCCAAGGGAGTTCTGTGAAACTTTAAAATGTGTAATCAATAACTCAATTATGATAACTGCTTGCAAAATATTTTCAAATGTTTTGAGTACTAACTCTTGCTATGTAAAATTTTAAAAACTTTTTAGGTGCCCAGCCACAGGGACACCCAGCATGATTTCATTCCAGAGATTTGAGAGCTGCAGCACATGTGGATGTTGCAGGGATTGTTTAGATGTTTCCTCTTTTTCAGTTCTAGTGCAGGATCTCAGTTTTAGTATTCTTAGTTGGGACATGTTGTCCTATATTTACTTTTACAGTTTATTCTAGTTATGGATTTGTAGTTGTCTTTTATGGGCCGTGGTTTTCGGCAAGACTTTACCTGCATTCAGTTATTTATGCAAACTGTTTTAGTATTACTAGAATTGTAATGTGTTGGTATGGATTATTTATTCTGCTTAAGAAAGATAAAATTTGGCACTAGTTTAATTTCACTTAGGTGGTTAGTAAATAAAGAAGTTTTTGGCGGTGATGCTAAGAATGGACCATTTAAGAAACCTGTTTAAATTGAATTAACGCTTGATCACCCAAGGTTTAATTAGGCGGGGTGTCACAGATGGTATATATATATATATATATATATATATATATATGTGTGTGTGTGTGTGTGTGTGTGTGTGTGTGTTTATACATTTATATGTGTATTATGTATGTATGTTTACGTATATATAGTCATTTATATGAACGATTATATATTTGTATGTATATATTTGTATGAACACATGATATATTTATGCTTTTTTATGTATGTATGTATGTATGATTCAATTAGAATTAGGCTTAAAAATTTTAATTCTATTTATACATATGATTCAATTAGAATTTTATGTATATAGTTTTTTTGATGTATTCAAAATACGAATCGGAATTTTCTTAAAAATTTATGTTTGTTAACCGAACAAATTATGAAATTAACAGCAGAAGTATAACACAGGTCATCAACGGATAGAGTGTTGTGGAAGTTGGAACGAGCGGATAAGCCCCTTCCCTCACTCTCTCAATTGTAATTCACTCTATCAATGGCGGCCTCTGCTTCAATCTCATTCTTCTCATCCTCCATCTTCCTAACTTCCTCCCACCAAACCCCTACAAAACTCCAGTCCTCCTTCAAACCCCTCAAGCTCACCCACAACACCATTACCTCTGAACTAGGCACCCTCCCAATTCTCTCCTTTGAGGGCACCAAAATCGGCGAAACCACTCTCAACCTCAAATCTGCCCAACCCGACACCGCCCGCGCCGTCGTCCACCGCGGCATCACCACCGACCTCCAAAACAAGCGTCGCGGCACCGCTTCAACTCTCACCCGCGCCGAAGTCCGCGGTGGAGGCAAAAAGCCCTACCCTCAAAAAAAGACCGGGCGTGCCCGCCGTGGTTCGCAACGTACCCCGCTCCGACCCGGAGGTGGAGTTGTATTTGGACCCAAACCTCGAGACTGGACCATCAAGATCAACAAAAAAGAAAAAAGGTTGGCTATTTCCACGGCACTAGCGAGTGCGGCGGTGAATGGGATTGTGGTGGAGGATTTTGGGGATAAGTTTGAGAAACCAAAGACCACGGATTTCATTGCGGCGATGAAGAGGTGGGGGATTCAGCCGTCGGAGAAGTCCATGTTTTTGGTGACGGATGTTTCGGATAATGTGAGGCTGTCGAGTAGGAATATTGGGACTGTGAGAGTGTTGACTCCCAGAACTTTGAATTTGTTTGATATATTAAATTCGGATAAGTTGGTGTTTACCCAGACGGCTGTGGATTACTTGAATGAGGTTTACGGCTATGATTATGACGTAGAAACTGAAGATGAACCACAACAAAATGAAGGTTAGTTTTACACTTTGTTTTTGCTCTTGCATTTGAGTTTCTTCTGCTAATTGCAATTGTTCTTTTGACGGGTTATTATTCTCTAGAGTTCATTCAATTTTTTTGGGTGGTTCTCTGTTAATGTCTTATGTATGTTAAAGTCAGCCTTCTCCACTGAATTATTGATCACCTATTGATATTACTAAGGTTAATGTTAAAACAATCCTTCTACAGCATATTTTTACCCAAAAAAACAAATCCGCCTCCATAATCGATCCCCAATATTAAGGGTTCGTTTGGCAATCCAATTGGAAGGCCAATTTCAATTCCACGGAATTCAAAATAGCCTTCCAATTCCAATTTCAAGCCTTGGAATTGGGTTGCCAAACAGTTCCAAAATGGATTTGGAAAATCTTACACATTCTCCTTCAAGTCTTCTCTAGTGAAGCCCACTTGTAGGATGATCAGATTTTCCAAATCGACACAATATTGTCCATCGATTTGGGATATCATTGGATAGAATCATTTGGACATTTTCAAATACGATTAACTAAAACTTGTTGTTTGTTAATGACATGCAACTGGCTGGATGAACAATTATGACACCGTAATAGCCATAACTGTGCACTTTCTTAGCTGAACTGCTTCTTCGAATTCTTCCAGCTTTTTGGTACAAGAGAATTCTGAGTTGCTATCAGTCTCATAGTTTAGCTATGCGTTTTATTTTAAAGAAAAAGAAAAATGATAGTTTAGCTTTCTTTGGTTTCAAATTTGCCTTATTCAACTTGGAATACAGGGGCTGAGGCAGATGAAAACTCAGATGCAGCAGAGTGATGGTACCCCTATTACTGCAGTTTTATCACATTGCAGGCTAGTTTTGATTGTCTCGTGGCCGCGTTTGTTGTAACAATTCATCTGTTTCTTTTCACTCTTTTCACTAAGGAATTCATTACCCCATCACGGCCGTGAACACTGCTTTAAACCATCTTTTTGTAGGATAATTATTATGATTATATGTAAGTATTCCTTCTGTGCTAATTTACAGTGGTTCTTGTTGTAAGGAATTTTCCAGTATCTTTCCATCTTTTTCGGCTTAGGATTCAATGTGTGTGTATTGTAAGCAACAGTGTAAAAATATATTAAAATCACCCAAGAAGGGGGAGCAACCATGCACATGAGAAGCATTCGACAAGCACAAAATATAGGAAGGAAGGAGTAAGGAGAAGCCATCCATGAAAATGATTAGACCAAACCACCAAATGATTGAATACCCATTTGGGGAATCAATCAATATATCTTGGATATATATAGGATATTTTAGAATTTGTTTCTTCTGTTATTTTCTTGAGTGCCATTATCACATAACTAAGTATATGCATAAAAAAGGAGGCTTCAAGGTAGGCTGTGTGAAAGGAAACTGATGTGTGCAAGTTTAATAACTCAGTTTCGCATCAAGCATCAGGAGGACATCACTAACAGCACTTTTCTTGCATTTAAAGGCACATAGCTGCATGCACATCATTTACGGATATAAGCTTTGTTTGTGATCGATTATGTTTTACAGATTATGAAGTATACCAAAATAAACCCAAAATCTGTTCAATATTCATTATTAATAGAAAATAATACGTTCCAAATAGGGCTATGCTGATCAAGAGCAGGAGGGAAAGGCAGGCAATCAGATCCCGAAGTGAAACTGTATGTTTCATTTTTTTCTGTAACTTTGTGTTCCTCTCCTGTAACATCAGGAGAATTGACATGGTCTATAACTTTACTAGCGGATACCCGTGCCGAAGGCACTATTCTAGCTTTGCATCTTGCATAGGCGTGCATACAACATGCCCCATGCATAGGCTATTTCCTTGCATCAAACCTACAGCACAGTGCCTGCTTACGTTGTCGGTGCACCATGGCAAGTCGTGTGCCTACGGCATGGCTATTACTGTGTCCAGAACTCATTCTGGAGCAAAACTAAGTCCTTAATAGTGACGGGAGCAGCCAAAATAACAAAAAGCTTATAGAAAGCACCTAAATAAAAGGCCAATACAGTTCAAGGGAACCAATATTCAGAAAAGTATAAATATTAAATTGGGTACTGCCAACACGAGTACCAATTACCATTTATGAGAACTCTAAAACTATTAAGTATTCCAATCAATGTATAAGCTACAATTTCCATTACATAAGCAAACTAACAAAAAATTATATCGTATTCAACTTATGTTCATGGGAGCAGGCATTCTATAATGAACATCATTGATTATATGCATGGTCTTGAGTTTAAGAAATTAGTACCAACACAATGCATACGAACCTATATAATCTGAGTCCCATTTTGACTAACCTATATAATCTGGGGCCCCATAATTGACTCGTACCAATGGATTAAATTCTTACACCATGTTCCCCTATAAACTCCAAACAACGTAAAACGTTTACTTGGTCTTCTTGTCAAACACATCACACAATCTTTCACGCTTAAACCTTACATGTAATCAAACTGATAGTTTTAGACAATCTTCACCTGCTACATTGTATGAAAATGCTATTTTTGCTCCCTGAATCTATCATTTTGGCTCTCAAGAGGAAGTGAAACAAAATTTCTGGTTTGAGGGGGCACTAATAGTAGCAAAATGTTACCAATTTTGCTTTCCCGGAAGTAGTATATACGTAATGCTTCCGCGACAGTTAGAATGCTATGGAAGGCCATTTTTTTGTTGTCTTTTTTAGCCTTTTTTTGACATTTTATTTATATTTTTTGCCCTTCTCGTGGCAATTGGATTGCCACGCGAGCATTTTTGCCACTTTTTTTTGCTTATTATATTGAAGCAAATCAATTTTTTGGGGGAGCAAAAATGTAAAATATGATTTTGAGGAAGCAAATTTGGAACTATACCTTGTAGATGGTCTTAAAATACATTGAACTTGTTTGATGAAATTAGAGATTAAATTTCAAATTTTATCATAAATTACTAAGCAGTTCAACCTCAAACCTTTAAAAAAAATGGCTATATGTACTGCTATGTTCATTTGCCTCAAATTGTTTGTAGATAGTGTAACGGGTCTGAAAGAAAATCAAGGACCATAGGTCGAAGGCTAATTGTTTTTGGAGATTTCGAACATCTTTCTTCATTAATGAATGTCCTAAAAGACCCTTTAGGTAGAAGAGAGTAAATTTGGGATCCATGTAGTCAACCACAAGAGAGTCTCTACCCACTAAATCCTGAAAACAGGACAAACAAATAATGCACGACTTTTTTTTTCTTTCAAAACTTTCCAGAGGGGAATTGATTAAAGAACCAAACGATTACAAGAAAAATAGAATAGCGTAACCGGAACATGCTCGGGTCAAATACGGGGACAATAGTTGAAAAAAACCTACAAATAAAAGAAAAACTATGACGACACCTAGAGCAAGACTTTTAGCACATCTGACAAGTTTGGGGTCATGATTACAACTCACCCTAGTAATGAAACAAAAATCGAGACACTGGTACCAAAGACGCCAGATGACAAGTCTTTGCAAACGAAGTCTGCAAGCAGACAGTGGAATAGTGCAAGACAGACGCGAATGAAGCACCAGAATCAAGGAGGCTAGCAACTCTAAATCTAAGGGACCTAATAAAAGATCTAACTTAGTAAAGATGGGAGATACCCAAAAAAGATCAAGGTCTTCCGTGCTTCTACCCAAGAGGAAAAATTCCTAGGATAGTTGAACCACACCCCCCAAAACCTGAGTCATACTAAAAGAGGATAAAATGCTCGAAACGTAGACGATAGAGAGAACTTTAGACGGAGCCTGGAATTACATAAAAAACAGAAAAAGCCAACTAAAATAAACAAAAAACAAATTGTCATCGTCACGAGTCTGATCTACCTCATAAGGAGTAGCTTTTGTCGCAACCACTCCGATTTTCTCTTCGAGAGGGTTTTTTTCCAGTCGAGGCTAATGTTTTACTCGTGCCGCCATCTAGACTGACCAAATCGTGTAAGATCCATAAGATATGTTTGGATTTTTCTTTATTTTTGAATTTTAAGGAAGACGGGTGACCTTCCCCGCCCTCTCAAATGGAGCGAAAGGGGGAAGTAGTAGAAATGGATGAAGGTGGGTGGGCCCAGGGGGGGGTGGGGGGGGGGGGGGGGGGGGGGGGGGGGAAGAGAACTAGGGCCGACTATATTAGATTTGTTTTGGGAGAGCTTTTCTTTAAAGAGAAAGGTAGGGTCGACTGTCTATCCTAAAACTCCATATTTGCTCTTCAGATTGAATAAATAAATAAAGGTTATTTGGACCTAAGTGCCTATTATTTATGTCCGTTTGGAGTTTAGTCTCCCCCTAAAAAACATTATTTCATCATGACACCCGATTTTAGATAGAATCTATTAGTTGACCAAACATGCAGTTAGTCAATCATTTTTTTTACTCCTCACCCCACACACCCTTCTCTCTTAATATGTTATGGAAAAGCATCAAATGGCTAGAAATAAAAAATAAAAGTAAAAACATGAAAATTCTAAAAATATATACAAAAAGTATTACCCGCCCATAAAATAATTAAAAATGTCAAAAAAAAATTATTTCAAGATTTGTCCAATAATATAATCACAAATTTTTATATATTTTTTTCATTTTTTTTTTCTTTTATGAAAAATTACAAGAAAAAAACACTATATAACAGATTAAATTGAGGAAACAAAAATAAAAAGTCCGAAAAAATTGAAATCTGGAAAAATGGAGATCATTTTTTTCTTCATTCTTTCTTTATATATATATATATATATATATATTATGTGTTTGTGTGTGTGTGTGTGTGTGTGTGTGTAGATCCGGAAAAAATGAGAAAAGGCAAAAAAAATGTAAATTGAGTTTTAGATCTCAAATATTGAAACAAAAAATCAAGAAAAATAATCGATTTATATATACACATTTGTGCTTGAAAATCCAAAAATATTAAAGGAAGCTAGATGGGTAGAGAGGCAGTAGGGACTATTAGAGCGGCGATGGTGTTTGAGGCTAAGGCGAGTGAGGATGTGTGTGCACGGTGTGTATGTGTGCATGTGCGTGTGTGTGCGCGCTTGCGTGTGTGTGTGAGAGGACATGTTTTATAGTCCTTACACTACAAGAACAAAGGCTAATTAAGACAGTTACAAACAATCATATTTTATAGGTAAAATCAGTCATAAGTTTGGGTGTTATAATTGAAACATGTAAAAACAATCATATTATATGGGTATTATATATGACTGTTTTTAAAAAAAAACTATCATTAAACCACCAAAAACTGTCATATATAATATAAAAATTGTCATGACAAATCATTTTATTTGTATTGACTTTATTCTCGGACAAACATTTTGTGTCGTAGTGACTTTGTGTGGTGATAATTAAGTTCAACACAAATTAATAAGAAAAGACAATCACCAAAGCAAATAAAGAATGTAAAGAATGCAAGATCACACGACACAGTATTTACGTGGTTCAGCAAGAATGCCTACGTCCACGGTGGTGCTCTCAGTATTATTTCTTTGTACTCCGGGGAGTGTTTTACAGGAAATACCATACGTGCCTTTTTCCCCAGGCTTAGGGTTTGTTTTATGCATGCTTGTTCTCGGGGAGTGGGGGTGTTCACTTCCTAGAATATCTACTTACGAGATTTTAGGAAGAGACTAAGTCATCATTGATTTTGGTAGGGATGCGGGGATCCCAGACTTTGGGCCTTCACCGGGCTACTTGTCGAGGACGATGGTGGCTAAAATGGTACCCACAATTGTCCCTAAAGTTGTTGGACCACAATTTGGGCTCAATAAATTTAAATGATTCGTCATGATGGCTTCCTTGTGAATTGTGCAGCTCTTCACAGGATTGAAAACTGATTTAGGCGGTAGCTTGCTTCGTGTCCTGTGCGCGATGATTGAGAGTATTTAAAAGTCCTTTGGAATAGCAGTTTGTAGTTATCGTTTCAAACTTCTTCAAAATTTCTCATCTTCTCTAAGCTCCTACCGTTGCGCCCTCGTTCCCAGGTTATCATCCTTCAATCTCAATCTCCTCCATCGTATTCGCTTGTGACTTCGCGTCGTCCCAAGCCAAGTTTTTATTTCATATGTTCTTCTTGTTCTCTTTTTGTGCTTTTTTCTTTTCCAATCTCCCTGCAATTGTAGTTAGGATTTTGCAAATGGCGAAAATAGGCAATAGGTCGGTAACTAAATTTAGGAAATATTACAACATCCTAGATTGGGTAGACATTGAGTGTGCCCCTATCCCTAAAAGTGTTAGAGAAATAGAGGGTGCTCACTGGATTCATGTTCTTTTACAGACCGAAGGGGGGCTCACTTTCCCCCCAAGTAATTTATTTTTGCACTTCTTTGGTTACTTCAATATTGTCCCGCACAGTGTTCGCCAAATGTTTGGAAGATAGTTAATGGTGTCCATAGAATAAATCATCTCTATGGCACTAATCTAGGGATTGCTAAGATATGTTTCTGCTACTCTTTCTCGCGAACAAGTTTTGGTCTTCTTTACCTCAAGGCCAGGAGTCCTGACAGGGTATTGGTAGTAAATCTACCTGATTCCCACAAGGATTACTAGCAAGAGGGTTTTCTTGCTAGAAATTGGCAATTTCTTCCCCATACCGAGGGGTCGAGGTCTGACAGGTTCACGATCCCCTTTTATGGGGAGGAGTACATAGGTAGGCTTAATTTTTTTCTGCTCTTCGATCCTCTTGTTAATGTATGATTTCTTTGATATTCTTCTCTCTTCTTTTCAGCGAGGACAAAGAATTTGGAACCTGCTCTCAGTGAGGTTCGAGCTGCCGAGTTGAATAAAGCTTGGAACATCAGAGAACCTTTGGCTGATGGTAAACATCCTCGGTCAGTTGCTTTTCTTCTAGAGTACAAGAATATTGTGTCTAGTTTCATCGCACGACCTGTAGACAGCATCCCTGAGTTAGACATTACTGAGGAAGTTGCTGCAGACCCCATCCAGTTGGACGAGGAAGAGAGCAGCTCTGGTGAGGACAGTGAAGGTGATACTAGGGGCACTGCTAAAGGTGTGCCAATGAGACGAGCTCTAGCGGTGAAGGGTCTTCCAACTCGAAAGAGGCTTCAAAAGCTCGAGAGTCCTCCAGTGAGTCAAGTACTTCCAGCGAGGAAGATATGGCTCCTCCCAGGAGGAACCTGATTAGGGGTGATGATGATGAGGATGATGTGCTCCTTTCTAGGCGGGCGAAGAAGCAAAAGTCTGGCAGTGGAGAAGTTGTCACTAGTTCTCAGCCTGCTGCCAACGAGAAGGAGAAGAAGAGGAGGGAGGAAGAATAGTTGAGAGAGAAAGAGAGAAAGAAGGAAGGAAGAGGAGATGAAGAAGGCGGAAGGGAGGAAGAAGGTGGAAGAGAGGAGGAGAGATGAGAGGGAGAAGGAGAGGGAAGAGGAAAGAAGGAGGGTGCAAGCGAGGACGAAGGTCGGGCAAGCTCTGGTTCTCGTGTCTGCGTTACCCGAGGGGGACTCGGTCGCCACCTCTCCCTAGTTGACTCCCGCGCTGCTCGAGAAAGCATTTTTTCCTGCTGATCGACAGAGGGCAATGGGGACCGACCAGTTAGCTCTGTAAGTAAGTCAGAGTCTAGACTTGGTAAGTCTGTTTTCGTTTTTCAATACTCGTAATTTTCTATTCAATGCTTTTTTCTAATGCTCCCTTTTTATTTGCTGTTTGTGACCGAATTCACTGTTCTCTACCGTACTCGCGACGAGCTGGTGAGTAGGAATGCGGATTTGGAGAAGCAGAATGTTGAACTAAAGGGGAAAGGCGCCGAGATGGAGGCCAGTTTGAAGGCTGCCAGCGAGGCCCAGAAGTCCTCTGATCTTGCCCTTGCTGAATCCAACAGAGCGAAGGAAGCGGCGATCAAGGAGATGAATGAGTTGAGGCAATCCTACGATCTGGTCTGCACGAGCAAGCTGGCCGTGGTCGAGGAAAATAAGGTGCTGTCAGAGCATGTGAAGAAGGTGGAGTCTGAGGCTGCTACCATTAAGGAGAGTCCATATAACTCTGGGTGGGTTGTCGCATATGAGGACGTTGATGCTCAGATAGGCTACATCAGTCGGCTGAACTTCAAGAAGGGCTGGAACAAGGCTCTTCTGGTTGCTGGGGTGGATGTTGATTCACCCTTGTTCGACGAACATGATCCAGGCCCGAAGCCTGTTGTGGATGAGGCTCCTGCCCCGGCTATTGATAGTGGTGTTCTTGCATCTCTCACCATTCCTACTGACACTCCCTCCGCTCAAGGAATAGTAGCTCCTCCATCTGAGGGAGGTGCTCCCGCTGCTGTTGACAATGGAAAGCAACCAGCGACCTATGAACAAACTGAGGTTATCAGCTATCCTACTTGTAGGACTTTATTTGTATTTTTTGCTTTGTTTGCACTGCTCTCCTTTAATTACCGATGTAATTGGACCTCTTTATTTGAATGAAATGAAAATACTTTCCCTTCTGCATACTGATTCTTTGCTTTTGAATGCTTGTATGGAATGTAGTTGATTGATGTAGATGATTATATACCTGCTACCTCTCAACTGGGAAGGATCCTTGGTCCTAATGCGAGCAGTCAGGTTAGCTAAGCCTTCGTTAGGATTTGCAAATCTCTCAGGTCGAGGAATAAGAGCTTTAAGGACCAGTCTGAGCTCGTCGCCAAACTGAAGGATATACTTCAGGAGATGAAAGAAGTTGGTGCCTTTGTCCAAGAAGAAGTGAACACTTTGAGAGCTAAGCTTCTAGATGCCTCTGAAATCAATCAAGTCGGAGAAGTTCTTCAGCAGGAGAACGAGACTCTGAGGAGGGAGGTGCAGCGACTCAGGGAGCATGCGCCGAGCATCGCACCTCGTGTTTTACGAGGTTGCATGCAGGGGGTCCAGCTAGGGAGATGGACGAGCTCCAAGAAGATGTCCGTCGAGCATACGTGATTGTTGTTGGGCTTCAAAGAGATGTCACACAGCTGAGGCATCTGTTCAATAAAGGACCTCAGCGAGTGTGGGATGATGGTTATGACCAAGGTTGGACAGATGCTCCGACGAGGTTGACAGAGTTTGAAGAGCTCGTCTTTATTAGGGGATGGTTGAGCACCCTCAGGGAGCTGCAGGTCCCCCGAAACTCAGTACTCTGGTATCATCACGAGATCTCTCCTTCAACTATGAGGCCCAATCCTTTCAGGAGGGACGACTAGTGGATCCTGTGACACCCCGACTAATTAAATACCGGGTAGCTACTCCTTTATTAAATTAATACAAAATGCCAATTTGGTTCAGTTAACAGCATCACTGTCGAAAACATTTTAATAATTACTAACCACCTAGAATTTAAAAAGTAAGATGTCAAATTTTGAATTAAGTCTAATTAACATGCAATAAAAGAATTATGAAAGAATAACATAACCATACATTATAAAGTCCCAATAATGAAATCAACAATAATAAAGAGTCTGGAGGAAAAACTCCTCACAACAATCCCACAACTGAAATAAATAAAACAGTGTATCCTGAATTAATTACATGCCAACGATCTGAATAACTGAAATATGAAATGTCTCTAATAGAAATGGGCGACATGCCCTACAAATGATGAAAACTGAATATAGAGTCAAGACAAAAGAAGCGTCTACTAGCAATGCCATGTAACTTCCACAACAGCTACAGCTCGTCACCTAAATGGAAATCCTATGCATGGTGTCCTTGTGGCTGGGAACCTAAAAGGTTTTTACAAAAAAATAGATTTGAAAGCAAACGGGTCAGAGCCCGTAAGTGGAGAGTATTTTAAAAACATCAAGTGCTTTAATAACATTAAAACAATGAATGCAAAATACATGTTAGGACGTGCTCTCACATGAAATACTCACCTCTCGACTAATTGTGCACTCCTAACGTACAGTACCCATCTAAGTGGTATTCATATCTAACTAAACCGACATAAGTGCTAACCCTTCTACTCGATTCATAATATAAATTCCCAACGTTATCACTTAAATAGATAGCTTTACTTTAATTATCAAACTCTCAATTATTAGCAACACAATTACTGGAGGTTATCCCCTTATTTATCTTCTCAAGGAGTTACTATAAATTATTCTCACAATTAAACATGACAAGTCTGTTCATTTAACCGTATATCATTCACATCATAAATATACAATACAAGCACCCCGAGACTAAGCTGCGGTGCACGCATACTCTGCTATCCATCCCGGTACATCACGTACATAAGGATCACGCATTCCGAATCTCTCAGGAATCGTTCTCAGATAACAACAATCACAATCAATGGAGGCGAAACACAGTCACATCACATGGGTCACGCACATAACCTACGCTCCCATGATCAACAGACTTATTAACTTTCCAATAAGTCCTTCTTTGACCTATGTCCTCGAGGTACCAATCTATATCCCCCCCCCCCCCCCCCCCCCGTAGGCACACAGAGAATAGATGGCCCTAAGCGAACGCAAACCTCCCGTGATAGCAAGTATGGTAGGTGTGTTATACACATAGAATCATATACATATACCTAGCATACACACATCTTAGTAATTACCATAATTTATTAGTGGTATACTTCTCATTCTCATACCAACTTATAATGTTACACAATTCACGTATCCCCGGTTAATAAAAATATTTAAGTCGTCAATAATCCTCACATCGTATATAGTCACTAGCGTCCTTATCCACAAATATCATTTGGTTCACTCCTCAATATATCCCAAATCTCCCAATTATACCAAATAGTTAACAAGGGAAGGTTATCTCTACAATTAAATATGGTTAAGGGGACACTAGAAATCAAATCAGGCCAAAAAGGCCATTCTGTCAACTCGTTAGAAGTTTCGTTCGAACGAGGGTAGTTCGAACCAGAGTTCGTTCGAACGAAGTGGGCATCTAACGAGATCTCGATCGAACGAAAGGCATCGAACGAACATCCAACTCGTTAGAAGTCAAACTATCAACTCGTTAGAATCTCGTTCGAACGAGCTCGTTCGAACGACCTGGGCAGGCGTTCTAACGAGGTGACAGTTTCGAGCCCAGAATTCTCCTATCTCGTTTTCCCCAAATTTTTTCACCTCTAATCTCATCTAAACATCATTCCAACAGTATTTCAAGGTTTCTAATCATTCCTAAACATACTTAAATCGTATTTTAACATGTATATGGGGTCAAATCATCCTAAACCACATCTAATCATCAAATCTCCCCAATTTTCTCCAAAATCTCATGAACATGAACCCTAGAAATTTAAAGTCACCAATAACCATAATTAAATCCTTTTTTGTAATAAATAAAAAATGTATTTCCATCAGTATAATCGTCCAAACACATTTCTACATACAGTCTCTTTATCAAATCATGAATTTCTAATTCCAATTTTATGGGTTTTTGCAATCCTCCCAAAACAATGGAATTATATAAATTTCTACGCATGGAAGAAGCATTCATTGCAAATAATGTAATTAAACTACTTGCCTTGGATTATTCTCTGAATTTGGTGTTGATTGATGAAGGTTGCTCTCTCCTTTTCTCCAAGGTTGAAGGTTGAAGATGGGGGTTAAGGTTCTCTCTTTGGGAACTTCTCCTAACTTCTCATGAAACCCCCGTAGCCCTCTAATCAGTTAATTTGCTGGTAATGGGTTAGTGGGTTATAAAATTTCCTATTTTAAACTCCCAAAATTCGTTAGTCATAAATCCCAAAATTTCAAAATTACCAAAATACCCTTTTAAGTTGCCGGTATGGCCTAAAAATTTCGCGGGACCCAAACTAAACCCCCGGCTAGTGTTTTCTGACTATTTCGACCCTTCCGGACGCGTTGGCGCACTCAAAATGACCATACGGTTGATAAAAATAAAATTCACTTTTTAATTAAAATAATTAATTTCTGACGTGACTGTCACACGCGTCCCAACAAAATTTCCAAATTGTCGTATTTCTATCTCGCGACAATTTTAATATTTACATATTGTCATATATATACATTATAATCAAATACCAACTCACATCTCGCTAGTATTTTTATCCGGATTAATTCCCAATTTATTCTCATTTAATTTAATTAATCCCAAAAATAAATATCCATAAAAGTACGGGGTATTACATACTTCCCCCCTAATAACAGAATTTCGTCCCGAATTCGAAACTAGAAAGTACCTGGTAAAAACAACTCTGGATAACGTTCGCGCATCTCATCCTCGCGCTCCCATGTGGACTCGTCGACATTATGATGCCGCCACTGAACACGTACTAACGGAACTATCTTGACCGCAGTTTCTGCTCACTTCGGTCCAAAATAGCAATCGGCCCCTCCCCGTAGGAGCTATCAGGCTGGAGATCGATATCATCCAAAGCAATGTGAGAATGATCCAAATCGTCTCTAAGATATTTCCTTAGCGAGGAAATATGAAACACATCATGAATCGGTGTAAATGCTCAGGTAATCCAAGTCTATATGCAACAGACCCAATCCGCTCGATGATAGGGAATGGCCCCACATATCTCGGTGCCAACTTCCCCTTCTTCCCAAATCGCATAATCCCCTTCATAGGAGATACTCTGAGTAAAACCTGGTCCCCCACTTGGAACTCCCTGAAGAACCTCTTCGCATCAGCATAACTCTTCTGCCGATCCTGAGCTACCCGAATGCGACTCCGTATCAATTCTATCCTTGCCGAAGTATCCTGAATCACTTCCGGCCCAAGTAGTTTGTTGTCCCCCACCTCCAACCAACAAGTTGGGGAACGACAAGGTTCTACCATACAACGCCTCAAATGGAGCCATGCCAATGGTGAACTGGTAGGAGTTGTTGTAAGCAAACTCCACCAGTGAAGATACTGCTCCCATCCACCCCCAAAATCAATGATGCACATACGCAACATGTCCTCCAACATCTGGTTCGTACGCTCGGTTTTCCCATCGGTCTGCGGGTGATATGTTGTACTCAACCGCAACTCCATGCCCATGACCTCCTGAAAACTCTCCCAAAACTGTGAAACAAAAATCTTGTCTCGGTTAGACGCGATATTTAGGGGCACACCGTGAAGTCTCACTATTTCTGCAATAAAAAGCTGGGCATACTGTCCCGTAGTGTAGTCGGTCCCTTACGGGTAGAAAATGAGCGACTTTGGTCAACCTGTCCACAATTACCCAAATGGATTCATGACCTCTCTGTGACGTAGGTAACCCCGTGATAATGTCCATGGAGATGCTCTCCGACATCCACATCGGGACCTCTAATGGCTGTAGAAGTCCTACCGATCTCTGATGATCCACTTTTACCAGCTGACAAGTGGCGTATTTAGAAACAAACACGGCAATATCTCTCTTCATCCCACTCCACCAATACTGACGTCTCATATCTTGGTACATTTTGTCCCCACCGGGATGTACCGCGAACCGTGAGCCGTGCGACTCCGCCATCACCTCGTGTCGCAATTCCTCCCCTTCCGGAACTACCAGTCTCCCATTGAAGCGTAATCCCCCGTCTGAGCTAACGGTATAGGACTCGGCTCCCTCTGCTAATAATCGAACTATCTGCTCCTGACAGAACGAGTCATCTGCTTGTGCCTTTACCACTCTTGTGACAATCTGCGGTGTAACAGTCATCACTGACATGAATGGTCGGGCCACTGCATCCTGGTGTCCCAAATCCTTCCACTTAGTCTTCCACACCTTGGCCACCTCATCTACTGGTCTACGGCTCAACGCGTCTGCTACCACGTTAGCCTTCCCCGGGTGATATTGGATATCAAACTGATAGTCCTTCACAAACTCAAGCCACCTCCGCTGCCGCACATTCAAC
The DNA here is from genome assembly GCA_949130495.1 of Sambucus nigra. Taxonomy (NCBI): domain Eukaryota; kingdom Viridiplantae; phylum Streptophyta; class Magnoliopsida; order Dipsacales; family Adoxaceae; genus Sambucus; species Sambucus nigra. The sequence goes on along the minus strand of OX422217.1, from coordinate 326,804,612 downwards.
TCCTTCTGCGTGAATAGGTACTGTAGGGACTTGTGTCCGTGAATAATCGAAACTTCTCCCCCAAAATATAATGTCTCCAAATCCGAAGGGGAAATACCACTGCCGCTAACTCCAAGTCGTGGGTGGGGTAATTCTTCTCGTGAGGCTTAAGATTATGGGAAACATAAGCTATGGCCTGACTCTCCTGCTGCAATACAGCTCCAAGTCCTTGCAAGGACACATCGGTGTAAACTAGATACTCAACTCCCGGTCTCGGCAATGCTAACACAGGTGCTGAGGTCAACTTGTCCTTCAACTCATCAAAAGACAACTGACAGACATCACTCCAAATGAATGGCACACCTTTACTAGTCAGATGTGTCAAAGGACCCGCTATCTTTGAGAAACCCCGAATAAACCTCCTGTAGTATCCTGCTAGGCCCAAGAAACTGCGGATCTCAGTTGGTGTCGTGGGATGTCCCCACTCCCTTACCGCGGATACCTTCCCCGGATCAACAGATATCCCCCGGTCGGAAATAATATGCCCCAAAAACTGAACCTCCTTCAGCCAAAACTCGCACTTCTCATATTTTGCATACAGCTCGTTCTGACGTAGCGTCTGCAAAAACTGCCTCAAATGCTCGGCGTGTTCCTCCTCTGTCTGGGAGTAAACCAGAATGTCATCAATGAAGACAATGACGAACTGATCTAGGAACTCTCTGACACCCTATTCATCAAGTCCATAAACACGGCTGGAGCATTGGTCAAACGAAAAGGCATAACCCGAAACTCGTAAGAACCATATCTCATTAAGAAAGCAGTCTTTGAGACGTCCTCCTCCCTTATACGCAAATGATGGTATCCCGATCGCAAATCAATCTTTGAGAAGAAGAAGCTCCTCTCAGCTGGTCGAATAAGTCATCAATTCGGGGCAACGGATACTTATTCCGTATCGTGACCTTATTCAACTCCCGGTAATCTACACACAACCTCAACGATCCGTCCCTCTTCTTCACGAACAACACAGGGGCACCCCACGGCGAAGTACTCCTCCGAATAAACCCCTGACCCAACAACTGCTCAATAGGATCCCGTAACTCTCTCATTTCAGCTGGATCCATACGGTAAGGTGCGCAGGCAATAGGCCGAGTGCCCGGCGTTAAGTCGATCACAAAATCTATCTCTCTACTCGGAGGTAATCCAGGTATATCCTGAAATACATCAGCAAACTCTCGAACAACCAGAATCGAATCAAGTGGTATCACTACCTTCCTTAGAGGTCTCCTCCTCTATATAGTACAAGTGAGTGGACGATCCTCCCTCAGGACGAGGCATCGCCACTAAAAACATCTCCTGCCTGGGAATGGAAAAGATAATACTCCTACTAAAACAGTCAATCATGGCTCAGTACGCGACTAGCCAATCCATACCAATAATGGCATCATACTCGGTCATCTCTAACACTAACATATCCGCGGGTAAAGTAAACCTCCCGATCTCTATACCCACGCCTCTACATACAAGGGAAATCACGGAACCCCTACTCAACGGTGAATCTACACAAGTAATCGTACTCTTGGCGGTGTCTAACAACCCAATGGTGCGTGCAAATCTCATAGAAATAAAACAATGTGTAGCCCCCGTGTCAAATAAAATACGCCCCATAGTCCCCTGAATAGAGAACATACCCTCAATGGCCGGTGGATCCTGTGGGACTGCGGCATGCTGAAGCTGATACACTCTCCCATACTGAAGCTACCCCTGCTGAACTGGGACCGCTGGCACGGGTGGTAGTGCTGCCATCTGTGGTGGTGCCGGGAGGGCGGCGGGAAACATAGGCCTCTACGGCTCCTGTCGAGCACCCTGCTGCTGCTGCTGTGGGACCCTGCCCCTATCAGGAGAATCCTGGCGTTTATGGCCAGTCTTGCCACAAACGTAACACTTCCTCGGGAAGTTCCTCCCTCTCTGTCCCTGCTGCCCTCGGCCCTGGTGGCCGTTACCATTCCTCCCCTGGCCCTGCTGAAACTGTTGTTGACCATTCTGCCCTTGCTGACCCTGATGGCCCTGCCTGAAACCTCCCTATCCGTGTCTGAAATTCCCCGATCTGAACCTCTTATGATCCCCCTGCTGGGAACCCTGGTCACCCTGCCTCTGCCCCTGAGTAGATTGTGCCCCACTGGCACCCTTTCCTCCAGTCCTGCCCTGATGGATGGACTTTCCTGATCTCTTGCTCTCAGCCATGTGAAAGCGATGATCCTGGCAGTGTAACAGTGCAGTGTTAACCACGTCAGAATAAGTGGCCAACGAGAGGTTCCCCAATAAATGCTGACGGATCCTCCATGTCAATCCATCGGTGAACTTCTGGATCTTCTTCTACTCTGTCGGTATTTCATCCGGAACAATATTCAGTAGATTAGTGAATTCGGCCTCATACTCGACCACAGTCTTTCCCTCCTGTCTGAGATTCATTAGCTTCCTCCTCATTTCCGTGTGAACAGCTGACGGAAAATACTTGTGGTCGAATCGCACCCAGAACTCCTGTATCGTGAGAGTATCTCTCTCCTCCACGGTGGTAATAGACTCCCACCACTGTAGTGCAGATCCCACTAGCTTGAAAGTAGCTAGTACCTGCTTCTGTACATCAGTGCACTCATACATCCTCAAGTGCCTCTGAATGTCTTTCCTCCAATGACTTGAAACCACGACATCGGAGCTACCTGCGAACTCCGGTGGGTGTGCTTTCTGAAAAGCATCACGTACGCGTTTCCAAGCAGACGGGAATGCATGTGCCTGAACTGACTCGGCTACTGGCGCCTGAGGTGGTGCCTGCTGTACAACAGCTAGAGAGGCATTTATCGCTTGGGCTACAATGGCTACAACCTCAGCGGCATTCATGGTGCCCTGTACTGGTGCTTGCTGGGGCTCTGGCTGTGCATTCCTAGGAACCCATGGTGCACGTCGCGGAGGCATCTGAAATGAGAGTAAACTCTATAAGTTCGCAGTTATAAACTCAAAATACCTGAAGAGCGAATCGTACATAAAAGAATACAACAGTCCTAAAATATAGGGCTCTACATCAAAGAAAGATCAGCGAAAATATAATAAGCAGTACAGATCCTAAAGGACACTAGAACCTGATGCTCTGATACCACCTGTGACACCCCGACTAATTAAATACCGGGTAGCTACTCCTTTATTAAATTAATACAAAATGCCAAGTTGGTTCAGTTAACAGCATCACTGTCGAAAACATTTTAATAATTACTAACCACCTAGAATTTAAAAAGTAAGATGTCAAATTTTGAATTAAGTCTAATTAACATGCAATAAAAGAATTATGAAAGAATAACATAACCATACACTATAAAGTCCCAATAATGAAATCAACAATAATAAAGAGTCTGGAGGAAAAACTCCTCACAACAATCCCACCACTGAAATAAATAAAACAGTGTATCCTTAATTAATTACATTCCAACGATCTGAATAACTGAAATATGAAATGTCTCTAATAGAAATGGGCGAAATGCCCTACAAATGATGAAAACTGAATATAGAGTCAAGACAAAATAAGCGTCTATTAGCAAGGCCCTGTAACTTCCACAACAGCTACAGCTCGTCACCCAAATGGAAATCCTATGCATGGTGTCCTTGTGGCTGGGCACCTAAAAGGTTTTTACAAAAAAATAGATTTGAAAGCAAACGGGTCAGAGCTCGTAAGTGGAGAGTATTTTAAAAACAACAAGTGCTTTAATAACATTAAAACAATGAATGCAAAATACATGTTAGGACGTGCTCTCACATGAAATACTCACCTCTCGACTAATTGTGCACTCCTAACGTACAGTACCCATCTAAGTGGTATTCATATCTAACTAAACCGACATAAGTGCTAACCCTTCTACTCGATTCATAATATAAATTCCCAACGTTATCACTTAAATAGATAGCTTTACTTTAATTATCAAACTCTCAATTATTAGCAACACAATTTACTGGAGGTTATCCCCTTATTTATCTTCTCAAGGAGTTACTATAAATTATTCTCACAATTAAACATGACAAGTCTGTTCATTTAACCGTATATCATTCACATCATAAATATACAATACAAGCACCCCGAGACTAAGCTGCGGTGCACGCATACTCTGCTATCCATCCCGGTACATCACGTACATAAGGATCACGCATTCCGAATCTCTCAGGAATCGTTCTCAGATAACAACAATCACAATCAATGGAGGCGAACACAGTCACATCACATGGGTCACGCACATACCTACGCTCCCATGATCAGCAGACTTATTAACTTCCCAATAAGTCCTTCTTTGACCTATGTCCTCGAGGTACCAATCTATATCCCCCCCCCCCCCCCCGTACGCACACAAAGAATAGATGGCCCTAAGCGAACGCAAACCTCCCGTGATGGCTAGTATGGTAGGTGTGTTATACACATAGAATCATATACATATACCTAGCATACACACATCTTAGTAATTACCATAATTTATTAGTGGTATACTTCTCATTCTCATACCAACTTATAATGTTACACAATTCACGTATCCCCGGTTAATACAAATATTTAAGTCGTCAATAATCCTCACATCTTATATAGTCACTAGCGTCCTTATCCATAAATATCATTTGGTTCACTCCTCAATATATCCCAAATCTCCTAATTATACCAAATAGTTAACAAGGGAAGGTTATCTCTACAATTAAATATGGTTAAGGGACACTAGAAATCAAATCAGGTCAAAAAGGCCATTCTGTCAACTCGTTAGAAGTCTCGTTCGAACGAGGTAGTTCGAACGAGAGTTCGTTCGAACGAAGTGGGCATCTAATGAGATCTCATTCGAACGAAAGGCATCGAACGAACATCCAACTCGTTAGAAGTCACACTGTCAACTCGTTAGAATCTCGTTCGAACGACCTGGGCAGGCCTTCTAACGAGGTGACAGCTTCGAGCCCAGAATTCTCCTATCTCGTTTTCCCCAATTTTCTTCCCCTCTAAACATCATTCCAACAGTATTTCAAGGTTTCTAATCATTCCTAAGCCTACTTAAATCGTATTTTAACATGTATATGGGGTCAAATCATCCTAAACCACATCTAATCATCAAATCTCCCCAATTTTTCCCAAATCTCATGAACATGAACCCTAGAAATTTAAAGTCATCAATAACCATAATTAAATCCGTTTTTGTAATAAATAAAAAATGTATTTCCATCAGTATAATCGTCCAAACACATTTCTACATACATTCTCTTTATCAAATCATGAATTTCTAATTCCAATTTTATGGGTTTTTGCAATTCTCCCATAACTATGTAATTATATAAATTTCAACGCATGGAAGAAGCATTCGTTGCAAATAACGTAATTAAACCACTTGCCTTGGATTATTCTCTGAATTTGGTGTTGAATTAATGAAGGTTGCTCTCTCTTTTTCTCCGAAGGTTGAAGGTTGAAGATGGGGTTAAGGTTCTCTCTTTGGGAACTTCTCCTAACTTCTCATGAAACCCCCGTATCCCTCTAATCAGTTAATTGCTGGTAATGGGTTAGTGGGTTATAAAATTTCCTATTTTAAACTCCCAAAATTCGTTAGTCATAAATCCCAAAATTTCAAAATTACCAAAATACCCTTTTAAGTTGCCGGTATGGCCTAAAAATTCCCCGGGACCCAAACTAAACCCCCGGCTAGTGTTTTCTGACTATTTCGACCCTTCCGAACGCGTTGGCGCACTCAAAATGACCATACAGTTGATAAAAATAAAATTCACTTTTTAATTAAAATAATCACTTTCCTGACGCGACTGTCACACACGTCCCAACAAAATTTCCAAATTGCCGTATTTCTATCTCGCGACAATTTCAATATTTACATATTGTCATATATATATACATTATAATCAAATACCAACTCACATCTCGCTAGTATTTTTATCCGGATTAATTCCCAATTTATTCTCATTTAATTTAATTAATCCCAAAAATAAATATCCATAAAAGTACGGGGTATTACAGGTCCCTATAGATGCTATTCCCAGGCAGTTATTAGAGAAAGATGCGAATGAAGTTGAGGAAGAATTGGCCCCTTATCCAGACAATGGCCAAAGATCGCAAGCGACTGATTACCTTACTCATAGGCTTAATCCTCATTAAGATTTTCTTACTTCAATGTAACTCTTTGTAAATGTAACGAAGTAATAAAAATATTTATGTTTTGGGTGTTTTGCCGATTAAACATGTGTTGTGTATTTTTACTTCATTAATTTTTCATTTGATTATCTTGGGCTCTTCGTAGCCGACTAGATTTGATGTAGGTAAAGTTGTTTTGTTGTGTGAGTATCGTCCCAGTCCAGTATGCTTATGAGATACCATTCTGCCCTACTTTACCTTTTAGGTCGTGTCGTCACACTCCCTTAGGCCTAAGTATGGCAATGGCTAGGACACACCTGGTGTTGGATTTTCTATCCGATCAGGCTTTTTGAGCCAAACATTATTTGGCGACCAATTCGATTTGGCCAAGCTGCCCAAAGGTCCCCTGTAGGGCTTCATATATTTCTAGGGGCAATGCTAAGAGGTTATTCGTGTTTCGTAACTGTAACACCCCGTATTTTTGGTACATTTAAAATTTAATTAATTCGGAAATTCTAAATTACTAGTGTGTTGTAATTTAATGAATTAATTATGATAGAATAATATATAAATATTAATCTGGGATTGAATGGTTAATATTTAGGGAAAATTATTTACTGAGCGTATAGTAATAATGTAATTTCGTCGTTTCGAGTATTAATGACGAGATATGTACTTATCACATCCGGAAGTCGGTATAGACTATATTGGGTGGGGGATAAGTATTTCTATAAATTAATTCGGATGCAAATTCTGAGTGTACAGTTGAGTCCGGATGGGCCGAGATAGTCGGAAAAGTGTATCCAGGGGTAGTAAACGGGTCACGGGACGTTTTTAGACATAGTCGTGCCCACTCGGGGACATTTTGGTCACTTGGGCTTGGCCCATTAGTCAAAAAACGAGAATGGATTAATTAACTTAATAAAAAGAAAATAAGGGCTGGCTAAGCTTAAGCAGAGAAAGGAATTAAAGGGTTAGAAAACCCTAGCAGCAGCCAAAGCCAATTTGGGGATCTCAAAGAACCAACTAGGTCATCTTCAACCTTGGAATCCATTTAAGATTCAGACACTACGAAACCTAAGGCAAGTGAATAACTTGCAATAGCATAAAAATCTGTCTTTCAAATTCATATTTGTGTGCTGTTATGAATTAAAAATTCGTTTTGGTGTTCATGGTATAAACATGGGGTTTTGATAATTCAAAAGAAAACATGAATCTGATTGGCCCGAAATTATGAGGAGTTATGTAAAATCTGATATGGGAATATTGATGTGTATCTGTTAGGATGATATTCAGATAAATTAAAACGAATTTAATGAAGAAATTTGGAGTAAAAATGGGTTTAAGGAAAAAGATAGGTTTTCCCCAAAATTTATAAATCAGTAGTTTATGGACGAATTGATGAATGTTGCAAGCTTTCTGGGTAATCCTAATAAGGTTTCTACTATGCTCTGGTGATAAGATGGCTTAAAACTCATGTTAGAAGAGATTAGGGTTTATGAAAATCCGTCCATGGCTGCCCTGTCTTCGCGAAGAAGACGAAGACCTGTTCGATCGATCGATCGACGGTCTGGGTCGATCGATCGACGGTCGCCAGAATCTGGCAGTTTCGCCAGTTGGATATATAAGAGGGAAAATTTATATATACAATTCTTATGTAATTAATTATTGAGAAATTAAATACATGGGTTTAAATCTAATTAATTGTAGATAAATTAATTAGGGTTTGAGGCTAATAAATTAGAGTCGGGAATGGTGACTCGGGTAAATTTATTTTGGGCTACGGGAGTAAGTCCAAATTTATGGTGGGGGCGACACCAACAATAACTAAATTAATTAAAGTGCAATTTAATTAATACTTAGAGTTGGACCATAAACTCTTAATAATTTTAATAGGCTTATGTTACGGATTTTAGTGAACGGTATAGCCGGGACTTTTATATTTATATATATGGAGGCGTTAGTATATATATATATATATATGGTGTGCTCAATTAATATCAGTGATTAGATATTTGTTACTATAGTGCTATAGGGGGAGGTTGCGCGTAGTGGATGAATCCCCTAGCTTGAGGAGTAGGGTGAGTATATTCCCGAGGTCATAGCGTCCGTTATATGGGTGAGGGACAACTCACTTTCAGGGAAGGAATATGACCGCCTCCAATTATTTATTGTTATCAAGTTGGTGTGAAAATTCTGACTTGGGATAACTAGGCTATGTGAGTATACCTAGTGGGATAGCACTTTATAGAATTTACATTCCGGGAGTATTTTTACTCGGGAGGTTGCAAGTTATTATATATATTACAGTATGATTGTGAATGCTGGAATATGATTATAAGTATATAATTTTATAATTAATTATATACGGTATATTAATGAAAAGTGAGTGATTTCACAGGTATAACGAATGTAGAAGTTATATGTATAATAAAAAGGGAAATGATTTAGTTAAGTTGATGTTACCAATAACTTATATATCAAAATCACTACATACTCAGTTAGAGTAGGGTGGGTATAAAGGAACCTTGTTAATTATCTAGCCATGAGATGAGTAACTAGGTAATTAAATTAAAGCGTTCGTAGGGTATAATAGAGGAAGGGTAAGGAAGTCCTCAAGAGAGTGCGATATTATCTAAAAATATGAAGAGCATGCATATTTATTTATTACTGCAAGTTAATCATTTGTTAAATGTTTTTCAAATGTTTTGGGTACTAACCCTTGCTATAAAAACTTTTAAAAACCTTTTAGGTGTCCAACCACAGGGACGCCAGCCTTGACTATATTCCAGAGATCCGTTGCTGCAGCATATGTGGATGTTGTGGGATTTTGATAGACGCCTCATTCTTCATTCTTAAATGTAGAAGTTCATAATTAGTATTCGAGCATGTTGGTCACTTTCCATTTATTTGTATTAAGACTTGTTGAGGGTTTATTCTTATCTTTATGGGATTTATTATTTGGACCGTTGGTTTATTCGGTCAATTATTTTTACTTGTGAATGATTAATTCAGTTATCTGTGATTGTTATATAGTTTTATTTCCGCATGGGTGTTTGTTAATTAATGAAAGATAAAAATTGGCACCATTCTATTTTTCTCACTTAGGTGGTTAGTAAATAATAAGACGACAGTGATGCTAAGAATGGACCAAATGAGAAATCTGTTCTAACTTGATTTAGGACTGATCACTCGGGATTAATTAGGCGGGGTGTCACAGATGGTATCAGAGCATCAGGTTCTAGAGTCCTTAGGATCTGTGCGGCTTTCTACGTTTCAGCGTAGCGTTCGGTTGTTATAGAGCCCTATTATTAGGACTGTTGATTATATTTTCCGCTTGTGAGATATCGTATTCCTGCTATTAGTTTTTGTATAAATTGTGTACTTATACAATTCAATCTATTTCAGATGCCGCCAAAGAGACAGAGAGCGGAAAGGGCTGAGGCTAGAGATGAGGTGAGGGAGGCTCGCCAGGAGCCACAGGTACCGCCACCACCACCCCCACCCGAGTTAATTTCTACCACTCAGGTGGCAATGATAGTGGCCCAAGCGGTCGAGACAGCGATGCGAGCTATGGCAGCTCATTTTCCACAGCCTCAGGCACCGCCTCCATTGGCTCCAGCAGTTCAGGCTCCAGTAGGGCCACCATCTTAGCAGCGAGTGAGGGAGACCTTTCAGAAGGGTCACCCACCTGAGTTTCGAGGTAGCACCAATGTGGTCGAGGCTTGTGACTGGAAGAAGAACATTCAGCGCCATCTGCGCATGTTAGAGGGTACAGAGGTGCAGAAACAGATGCTGGCTACCTTTCGTCTGTCGGGGGCAGCCTTACAGTGGTGGGAGTCCGTAACCACCGCTGAGGAGCGGGATTTGATGCCGATTTCTGAATTCTGGGTGCGGTTTGACCGCAAGTACTTCCCTCCAGCAGTAGAGTCTGAGATGAGAAAGAAATTCAGCGAGTTGGTACAGGGTGACAGGTCAGTAGCAGAATATGAGGAGGAGTTCACCCGTTTGGCAAACTTTGTGCGAAATGAGGTGAGCGATGAGGAGCGGAAGAAGTCAAAGTTCATGGATGGCCTAGCCTGGAGAATCAGGAAACACTTGATTGGGAATCCGGCGTTAGTGACTTATACAGATGTCGTTAATGCCGCACTTGTACATTGCCAGGATCATCGTTTCCATGCTAAGGGGAACAAGAAGGCAGGTGAGCCAAGCCAGCAGGGCAAGGCGTTCACTAGTAGTGAGACGAGTGGCACACAGCAGCAGGCTATCATTCAGCAAGGGAATCAGGCTAAGAAGTTTAAGCCTGGTGGGTTCCGACCGGGAGGACAGGGGTTTAGGCAGGGGCAACCAGACCCTAATCAGCAACAGCAGGTTCCTCAGGGCCATCAGGGCCAAGGGAACAACGGGGGAGGCCAACCGGGCCAGCAACGTCAGGGCCAGCAGGGCCAACGGTAGGGTGACGATCAGAAACGTTGTTTCTCCTGTGGCCAACCAGGACACTTCAAGAGGGAGTGCCCGCAGAGGGGCAGAGGCCAGCAGCAGGGTGCCCAGCAGGGGCAATAGGGTCAGATGCCGCCAGCAACACCAGCCCCACCCGCCCCACAGCAGCAGGGGCAAATGCACTACGGACGTGTGTATAACGTATGGGATGTTCCTAATCCCCCAGCACAGCAGGCGCCGCCCGCGATCGAAGGTACGTTTTCTATCCATGGCACTATGGGTCGGGTATTGTTTGATACGGGGGCTACACATTGCTTTATATCTACACATTTCGCGAAGGCTTTAGGGTTGTTAGCCACCGCGGAGAGCACTGTTACGTGTGTCGACTCACCATTGAGGAATGGGTCGCTTATATTCTTTATATGTCGGGGAGTGGGGGTGGAGATTGGTGGTTTGACATTACCTGCGGACATGTTGGTATTAGATATGCATGTCCACGATGTGATTATCGGTATGGATTGGCTCGCTGACTATAGAGCCATGATTGATTGCTTCGGAGGGAGCATTATTTTTGCCATTTCGGGACAAGAGATGTTTGTTGTGGCGATGCCTCGCCCAGAGGGAGGCTCGACCGCTCATTTATATTACATTGAGGAGGAAACCTCACAGGAAGTGGTAGTTCCTTTAGACTCGATTCCGGTAGTGAGGGACTTTGAGGATGTATTCCAGGAAATACCAGGATTACCACCCAGCAGAGAAATCGAATTTGTTATCGATTTGGCTCCGGGGACGAGACCGATTGCTCGGGCACCTTACCGAATGGCCCCTTCAGAGATGCGGAAATTGAGGGAACAGATTCAGCAACTACTGGGTCAGGGTTTTATTCGGCGGAGTACATCGCCGTGGGGTGCACCGGTATTATTTGTGAAGAAGCGAGATGGTTCACTCCGCTTGTGCGTGGATTATAGGGAGCTGAACAAGGTGACGATACGGAATAAATATCCGTTGCCTCGGATCGATGATTTATTTGACCAATTGAGAGGGGCGTCTTACTTCTCCAAGGTCGACTTGAGGTCAGGGTATCATCAACTGCGTATCCGAGAGGGGGATGTTCCTAAGACCGGTTTCTTGTCGCGGTATGGATCATATGAGTTCAGGGTGATGCCCTTCGGGCTCACCAATGCACCAGCAGTGTTCATGGACCTCATGAACAGGGTTTTCAGAGAGTACTTAGATCAGTTTGTCATCGTGTTCATTGATGACATCCTAATCTACTCGCGCACCGAGGAGGAGCACGCAGAGCATTTGCGCATGGTTTTGCAGACACTGAGGGATCATCAGCTCTATGCCAAATTAGGGAAGTGTGGATTCTGGCTTCGGGAGGTACAGTTCCTTGGTCACGTCGTGTCAGATCAGGGTATTTCAGTGGATCCGAATAAGGTGTCGACGGTGAGGGAGTGGGGACAGCCCACGACACCGACCGAGGTGCGCAGTTTTCTGGGTTTGGCCGGTTACTACAGGCGATTCATTAAAGGATTCTAAGATTGCAGGACCTTTGACGAATCTGACTCGGAAAGGAGTACCTTTCAAGTGGGATGATAGTTGGTAATTAGCGTTAGACGAGCTAAAGGACAAGTTGACATCTGCCCCCGTGCTTGCATTGCCAAAGGGAGGGCTAGAGTATCGGGTTTACACAGACGCATACTTACGGGGTCTTGGGGGTGTGCTCTAGCAGGAGGAAAGGGCTATAGCTTATGCTTCCAGGAAGCTGAAGCCCCACGAGAGGAATTACCCCACTCACGACCTAGAGTTAGCAGCGGTCGTTTTTGCTTTGAGGATATGGAGGCATTATCTTCTAGGAGAGCAGTTTACTTTATTCACGGATCACAAGTCTCTTCAGTATCTCTTCACACAGAAGGATCTAAATATGAGGCAGAGGCGGTGGCTAGAATTCGTGAAGGACTACCAATTTGATATTCAGTATCATCCTGGTAAGGCCAATGTGGTAGCAGACGCATTGAGCCGAAGGACGACTGGGGAGATAGCAGAGGTATGGAAAGCGAAGTGGAGGGAGTTTCGATATGAGGATGACGTAGTCAGGGCTTGCATGTCACCTTTATCCATCACACCCGAGATCATTATGCGAGTTGTGAAGGCTCAGGTTGAGGATCAGGTTTGCCGGGATAGGGTGGGCCAGTTGTTAGCTGAGGGAGCAGAGGGTTACTCAATTAGCTCAGAAGGAGGCCTACGCTTTAATGGGAGGTTAATGGTGCCAGAGGATGAGGATTTGAAGCACGCTGTTATGACAGAATCCCATGGTTCGAAATTTGCGGTACATCCCGGTGGGGATAAAATGTACCAAGATATGAGGAGGCAGTATTGGTGGGCAGGAATGAAACGGGACATAGCGGAGTTTGTTTCGAAATGTGCCACGTGTCAGCTTGTGAAAGTTGACCATCAGAGACCATCAGGGATGCTACAGCCGTTAGAAATTCCCGTGTGGAAGTGGGAGAGCATCTCCATGGACTTCATCACAGGGTTACCTGTATCGCAGAGGGGTCACGACTCCATATGGGTTATTGTGGATCGGTTGACTAAGGTGGCCCACTTTTTACCGGTACGCACAGACTTCGAGACGATACGTTATGCACAGCTATTCATAGCAGAGATTGTTAAGATGCATGGAGTGCCTATAAATATTATATCCGACCGAGACAAAATCTTTATCGCCCACTTTTGGCAGAGCTTTCAAGAGGCAATGGGCACGGAGTTGCGCTTGAGTACAGCGTATCACCCACAGACAGACGGACAGACTGAGAGAGTTAACCAGATGATGGAAGACATGCTCAGAATGTGCATTTTGGACTTCGGGGGAGGATGGGAGAAATATCTTCCTTTGGTAGAGTTTGCGTATAACAACTCTTACCAATTCACGATTGGCATGGCACCGTTTGAGGCACTGTACGGGAGACCTTGTCGTTCACCCGTTTGTTGGTTAGAGGTGGGGGACAACAAACTCTTGGGGCCGGATATTGTTCAAGAGACATCTTCCAAGATAGAGCTGATTCGAGGAAGAATTCGGATAGCTCAGGACAGGCAAAAGAGTTATGCTGACGCTTCTCGACGACATGTGGAGCTAGAAGTTGGGGACCAGGTTTTAGTCCGGGTATCCCCAATGAAAGGGGTGATGAGGTTCGTCAAGAAGGGTAAGTTAGCACCGCGATACGTAGGACCTTTCCCTATTATTGAGAGGGTGGGACCGGTGGCGTATAAGCTTGGGTTACCAGAACATCTTCAGCGGATACACGATGTATTCCATGTGGCATCGCTGAAGAAATATCGAAGGAGCGAGAGAGCCTTTTGGCACATTCCACTCGAGGAGATCGACTTACAGCCAGACATCTCGTATGAGGAAAGGCCGGTAGCTATTTTGGATCATAGTGAGCGGAAATTACGATCCAAGGTTGTTCCATTGGTTAGAGTACATTGGGGTCATCACAATGTTGACGAGTCTACCTGGGAGCGAGAGGAGGATATGCGGGAACAATATCCAAAGCTTTTCAACGCAGGTACAATCTAATTTCGGGGACGAAATTCCTTTATAAGGGGGGGCGTATGTAACACCCCGTATTTTTGGTACATTTAAAATTTAATTAATTCGGAAATTCTAAATTACTTGTGTTGTAATTTAATGAATTAATTATGATAGAATAATATATAAATATTAATTTGGGATTGAATGGTTAATATTTAGGGAAAATTATTTACTTAGCGTATAGTAATAATGTAATTTCGTCGTTTCGAGTATTAATGACGAGATATGTACTTATCACATCCGGAAGTCGGTATAGACTATATTGGGTGGGGGATAAGTATTTCTATAAATTAATTCGGATGCAAATTCTGAGTGTACAGTTGAGTCCGGATGGGCCGAGATAGTCGGAAAAGTGTATCCAGGGGTAGTAAACGGGTCACGGGACGTTTTTAGACATAGTCGGGCCCACTCGGGGACATTTTGGTCACTTGGGCTTGGCCCATTAGTCAAAAAACGGGAATGGATTAATTAACTTAATAAAAAGAAAATAAGGGCTGGCTAAGCTTAAGCAGAGAAAGGAATTAAAGGGTTAGGAAACCCTAGCAGCAGCCAAAGCCAATTTGGGGATCTCAAAGAACCAACTAGGTCATCTTCAACCTTGGAATCCATTGAAGATTCAGACACTACGAAACCTAAGGCAAGTGAATAACTTGCAATAGCATAAAAATCTGTCTTTCAAATTCATATTTGTGTGCTGTTATGAATTAAAAATTCGTTTTGGTGTTCATGGTATAAACATGGGGTTTTGATAATTCAAAAGAAAACATGAATCTGATTGGCCCGAAATTATGAGGAGTTATGTAAAATCTGATATGGGAATATTGATGTGTATCTGTTAGGATGATATTCAGATAAATTAAAACGAATTTAATGAAGAAATTTGGAGTAAAAATGGGTTTAAGGAAAAAGATAGGTTTTCCCCAAAATTTATAAATCAGTAGTTTATGGACGAATTGATGAATGTTGCAAGCTTTCTGGGTAATCCTAATAAGGTTTCTACTATGCTCTGGTGATAAGATGGCTTAAAACTCATGTTAGAAGAGATTAGGGTTTATGAAAATCCTTCCATGGCTGCCCTGTCTTCGCGAAGAAGACGAAGACCTGTTCGATCGATCGATCGACGGTCTGGGTCGATCGATCGACGGTCGCCAGAATCTGGCAGTTTCGCCAGTTGGGTATATAAGAGGGAAAATTTATATATACAATTCTTATGTAATTAATTATTGAGAAATTAAATACATGGGTTTAAATCTAATTAATTGTAGATAAACTAATTAGGGTTTGAGGCTAATAAATTAGAGTCGGGAATGGTGACTCGGGTAAATTTATTTTGGGCTACGGGAGTAAGTCCAAATTTATGGTGGGGGCGACACCAACAATAACTAAATTAATTAAAGTGCAATTTAATTAATACTTAGAGTTGGACCATAAACTCTTAATAATTTTAATAGGCTTATGTTACGGATTTTAGTGAACGGTATAGCCGGGACTTTTATATTTATATATATGGAGGCGTTAGTATATATATATATATATATATATATATATATATATATATATATATATATATATATATATATATATATATATATATATATATATGGTGTGCTCAATTAATATCAGTGATTAGATATTTGTTACTATAGTGCTATAGGGGGAGGTTGCGCGTAGTGGATGAATCCCCTAGCTTGAGGAGTAGGGTGAGTATATTCCCGAGGTCATAGCGTCCGTTATATGGGTGAGGGACAACTCACTTTCAGGGAAGGAATATGACCGCCTCCAATTATTTATTGTTATCAAGTTGGTGTGAAAATTCTGACTTGGGATAACTAGGCTATGTGAGTATACCTAGTGGGATAGCACTTTATAGAATTTACATTCCGGGAGTATTTTTACTCGGGAGGTTGCAAGTTATTATATATATTACAGTATGATTGTGAATGCTGGAATATGATTATAAGTATATAATTTTATAATTAATTTTATACGGTATATTAATGAAAAGTGAGTGATTTCACAGGTATAACGAATGTAGAAGTTATATGTATAATAAAAAGGGAAATGATTTAATTAAGTTAATGTTACCAATAACTTATATATCAAAATCACTACATACTCAGTTAGAGTAGGGTGGGTATAAAGGAACCTTGTTAATTATCTAGCCATGAGATGAGTAACTAGGTAATTAAATTAAAGCGTTCGTAGGGTATAATAGAGGAAGGGTAAGGAAGTCCTCAAGAGAGTGCGATATTATCTAAAAATATGAAGAGCATGCATATTTATTTATTACTGCAAGTTAATCATTTGTTAAATGTTTTTCAAATGTTTTGGGTACTAACCCTTGCTATAAAAACTTTTAAAAACCTTTTAGGTGTCCAACCACAGGGACGCCAGCCTTGACTATATTCCAGAGATCCGTTGCTGCAGCATATGTGGATGTTGCGGGATTTTGATAGACGCCTCATTCTTCATTCTTAAATGTAGAAGTTCATAATTAGTATTCGAGCATGTTGCTCACTTTCCATTTATTTGTATTAAGACTTGTTGAGGGTTTATTCTTATCTTTATGGGATTTATTATTTGGACCGTTGGTTTATTCGGTCAATTATTTTTACTTGTGAATGATTAATTCAGTTATCTGTGATTGTTATATAGTTTTATTTCCGCATGGGTGTTTGTTAATTAATGAAAGATAAAAATTGGCACCAGTCTATTTTTCTCACTTAGGTGGTTAGTAAATAATGAGACGACAGTGATGCTAAGAATGGACCAAATGAGAAACCTGTTCTAACTTGATTTAGGACTGATCACCCGGGATTAATTAGGCGGGGTGTCACAGTAACGAAAACCTGAGGAGGGTGATCCCCTGCTTTTGTATACTGAGTGATGTGCCTATCTCTTGAAAAAGGTGTGCAAGTTATAAAGTTCATAATACAAAATTAACACTTCATAGGACTCCACTGCCAAATAATCTTTTATTATTCAAAAGCAATTAAAAAATGAGTTGCTAATTCTAATAATGCGATAAAAGATTAATGAAAAAACTAGGAATATAATTTTTTTAGGTTGGCTGTGTTCCACGCTCGGGGTATCTCTCTGCCCTCCAGCGTTTCCAAGTGATAGGCACCTTATAGGTCATCCCTTGTAACCTTGAATGGTCCTTCTCAGTTTGGATCCAGCTTGCCATCAGATGGTTTTACTGCGCTGCAAAGAACTTTCCTTAGGACGTAGTCCCCAACCTGGAATGTCCTTGGATTGACCTTTTTTTTGTAGTGTTTTGCGAGCTGCTGCTGATAGCTCGCTAGTCTTACTAGGGCTAGTTCTCTGCGTTCGTCGTCTAGGTCAAGTTCAGCGAGTAATGCTGCATCATTCTGGCCTTGGTCGACCAAGGTGGATCGCATGGTTGGGAATCCAGCTTCTAGAGGGATGATTACTTCCATTCCATATATTAGTGCGAATAAGGTTTCCCCCATTGCCCGTCGTGGGGTAGTGCGGTAAGCCCACAGAATGTGTGGCAGCTCGCTCACCCATGCGCCTTTGGCTCGCTCAAGTTATTTCTTCAACCCATCGATTACTGTTTTGTTGGAAGCTTCGGCTTGCCGTTGCTCTGGAGGTAGGCGACCGAGTCAAAATGATGCCTGATCCCATGGTCATTGCAAAAACTTTGGAAGGGGCCGTTCTCGAACTGCGTTTCGTTGTCAGTGCTGATGGTCCTGGGGATCCCAAAAAGGGTAATTATGTTTTTCCATATGAATCTCATCATATCTGCGTCCCTGATGTTTGCTAGCGGCTCTGCCTTGATCCATTTGGTGAAGTAGTCTGTGGCGACTAATAGATACTTTCGATTACCGACAGTGGTAGGAAGAGGGCCCATGATGTCCATTCCTCATTGGGTGAAAGGCCAAGGGATGGTAAGTGATCTTAGGTCGCTGGCAGATTGGTGGACCATAGGAGTATGTAGCTGACATTTTTCGCATTTGCGAGAATATACTCCAGAATCTCTTTGCATGTATGGACACCAGTAGCCTTCCTTTATTGCTCGAAAAGCTAGCGACCTCCCTCCAATATGGATTTCGCAGGTTCCTTTATGGAGCTCGCATAACACTTGCTCGACGTCCTTTGGGTGAACACATTGGAGGTAAGGGCCGGTGAATGATTTCTTATATAGCTTTCCCTCAGGAGATAAGTGAAAGTGGGCAGCTTTGACTCTTATCTGATGAGAGACCTTCTTATCGTCTAGAAGTGCACCATCTTTCAAATAGTCCCTCAAGGGGTCCATCCAACTAGGTGTTGATTCAATTTGGAGAATATGGCCCATATCTGGCAGCTCGTCGCTCTGGTTGATGCTCGGATGGGCGAGGAAGTCGATGGGGATCGTTCTTTTTAAGTCGGAATCGATTGATGAACTTAAGGCTACTAGGGCGTCGGCATGACTGTTTTGTCCTTTGGGAAACTGTTGGACACTAACTTCCTCAAATTTGGATATTAACTTTTTTACTAAAGCGAGGTAGGCTGCCATTCTTTCATCCCTAGCTTTGAAGTCCCCACTTATCTAATTGGATACCAACTGTGAGTCGCCGAACACCTGTATCTATTTTGCACCTAATGCCTGTGCCTTTTGCAGGCCTGTTATGAAAGCTTCGTATTTTGCCTCATTATTGGAGGCTTCAAATCCAAGTCTGATGCCCTGCTCGAGAATTGTGTCTTCAGGAGTAACGAGCATAATGCATACTCCTACCCCCTTTGAGTTGGAGGCTCCATCAACAAATAATCGCTAAATTCCTCCTGTTGAGGGATTTTCCCCCTGATCCATGGGTTGGAGTTGGTCACGAGGCTGCTCGCCTGTGAATTCTGCGATGAAGTTGGCGAGCACCTGCCCCTTGATTGCATTCCTTGGTTAAAATTGGATGTCAAATCGTCTGAGCTCGACTGACCACTTGGACAGTCTGCCAGACGAATTTTCTTTCCGCAAGACTGCTTTAAGGGGGTGTAAGGTAAGGACAATAATAGTGTGAGCTTCGAGGCAGTGCTTCAGTTTCCTCGAGGCTACTACCAGTGCAAAGGCGATCTTCTCTAGTGGTAGGTACCGCTGCTCGGCACCTAACAAGGTCTTGCTCGCGTAGTAGACTGGGTGCTGGATTCCTGACTTTTCTCATATCAGTGCAGAACTGACGGCGTGGCTGGAGATCGCGAGTTATAAGTACATGGAATTATTTTCTTGAGGTATGACTAGCAAATGTGGTGTGCTAAGATAAGCCTTGAGTTCTTCTAATGCTTTCGAGCAATCTTGATTCCACTCTACTGTCTTATTTCCTTTCAAGAGCTGGAAGAATGGCTTGCACTTCTCAGAGGACTTTGGGATGAAATGATTCAAAACGGCGAGCATACCCCTGAGCTTATGCACGTATTTTATTGTGTGGGGAGGTTGTACCTTATTGATTGCATCGATCTGGTCCGGGTTGGCTTCAATATCACTCTCGCTAACCAAGTACCCGAGAAATTTTCCTGACTGGACACCGAAAGAACACTTGCTCGCGTTGAGTTTCATTCAGTATTTCCTCAGGATTTCAAAGGTCCTTGACAGATCTGGGAGATGGTCTTCTTTGCGCTTTCTCTTGACGAGCATATCATCAATGTAGACTTCCATGGTATCTCCAATTTGGTCTTCGAACATCTTGGTGACCAGCCGCTGGTAAGTTGCTCCTGCATTCTTAAGCTCGAAGGGCATAACTTTATAATAGTATAAATCGACGGTGGTGATGAACGCTGTCTTGTCTTGGTCTGGAGCATACAGAGGAATCTGGTGATACCCGGAGTACGCGTCCATAAAGCGCATCCTCTCATGAGCTGTCGTGGTGTCCACCAATTGGTCGATCTTTGGGAGGGGAAAACTGTCCTTAGGGCATGCCCTGTTAAGGTCAGCGAAGTCTATACAAACTCTCCATTTTCCATTGTTCTTCGAAACTACTACTGGGTTGGAAAGCCATTTAGGGAATTGAACTTCCCGTATGGATCCTGCATCCAGCAGCTTCTCTACTTCCTTTTTTATAGCTTTGTACTTCTTGGGCGCAGTTCGCCGTGCCTTCTACGTGATAGGCCTGAAAGTGGGGTTGACATGCAACCGATGACAAACTACACTGGGTCAATTCCAGGTAGCTCATATGGTTCCCACGTGAAAACGTCTCGATTTCTTCTCAATAATACCGTCAATTCCTTCTTTTCTTGATCTGTGAGAGAAGCTCCAATCAAGAACATCCTGACTTTCTGGCTCCCACTAGCTGTGATCTCTTCCATATTTTCAATGAACCGCTCGGAGGGGAGGAGCTTGGTCTCCTCCACCCCGGGTCTTCCTTACTTTAGTTGTTATTTCGAAGATATTAAACCTTCTTGCTCCTCGATCTTCTCTTTGGCCTTCTCGACCTTCTTCTCTGGTTTCGGGCGGATGACCGCTATGAAGCACCTCTGTGGATCTCTGTGGATCTCCATTACTCCTCGCTTAGTCACGTACTTGAGTTTCTGATAGTAGCTCGACGGGATTGCCCTCATTGCATGTAGCCATCCTTTGCCAAGGATAGATTGGTATGGCGAGTCAATGTCGACTACCAGAAACTCAATCATCTTGAAGACACTTCCTGCCCTTACTGGCAACATGATCTTTCCTAATGGGATAGTTACTTTTCCAACGAAGCCAACTAGAGGGACAGTGGCTTCCTTCGGGTCAGCAATGCTTATCTTTAACTTTCTGAATAGGTCGAGATACATTACCTCGGATGAGTTTCCCTGGTCGAAGAGCAACTTATCGACGTCATAGTTGGCTATCCTGAGGGTGATGATCAAGGTGTCATGATGTGGGGTTCTTACTCCCACCAGATCTTCATATGTGAACACGATGTGTTTTCTATAATCAACATCATCTGCTTGCCGACGCTTTCCTGACTCTGTCTTCGCTGGATTGATCTGAAAAGCTTGCATTACCGCTGTAAGCTTTTTCACTTCCATCCAAGTTGAATTCCCTTGAATCTTCTTCATATCAGATGCCCCATGAATTACTGTAAATTCATGGCCAGCATCGTCCTCGAGTACGTTATCGGGCCTTGTGTCTTCATTGGTAGCAACCTTCTTTGACTTCTTCTCCACAAACTCGTTTAGATGATCGGTCTGGGCTAACTCTTCAAGGTGAGACTTAAGAGTCTTGCAGTGCTTAGTCTTATGTCCTCCCTCATTGTGAAAAGTGCATCTCAGCGCGTTATTTCTCTTTGAGGGATCTCCCCCCATCTTTCTGGGCCACTTAACAAATGGCTCGTCTTTGATCTTTGCTAGGATCTTGTAGATTGGTTCTTTAAAGACAATGTTTACTGCCTGAAATGCTTTTGAAACATCGTTCTTGCCTCCATTCTTGGAGCTACCTTTGCCCCCATTCTTGCCTCCTTTCTTCTGGTTATCGGCTTTATCGTTGCCCTTGGCAACGAGCTAGCCCGTCCATTCTCCCCTGTACTGAGGTGGGTCACATATTCCACCTTGTCATACTTTTTTATGCGAGCCATCAGGTCATCGATGGTTTTGGCCTCCTTCTTCGTCAAGGACTGGCGCAGAAGGCAAGAGCTGGGTAGGCCAACCTTGAAAGAGGCCACTGCTACCTGTTCCGAACAGTCCTCGACCTCGTTTAACAGCTCCTAGTACCTCTTTGTGTCTTCTCAGAGGCTCTCCTGAGGAATCTTCTTCATTATTAGCAAAGCATCCATCCTCTTTGGATGGGAGCTGCTGGTAATGAAGCGAGTTGTGAAGAGCTCGGCTAGGGACTCAAAGCTCCCGATGGACCTATGAGGGAGCCTCTCAAACCACTTTTGAGCCACATTATGCAGGCTCGAAGGAAAAATCCGGCATATTAGTGCATCCCTGTGGTTCCAGAGGTTCATGGCCTGCCTGTACTGCTTAACGTGATCGATAGGGTCAGTTTTTCCGTCATAGATCTTGAATCTCGGAATAGAAAATTTCCTGGGGGCTTCTTCTTCTTCTATCTCCCTTGAAAAAGGGGATTTCATCTGGGTCTTGAGAGCTCGCCGAGCAAGCTCCCTAGTTGATCTAGCACCCCAATGAGATGGGTGCTGGTCCATCTCTCTTCGGACCAAATTTCGTATATCCTCATCACCTCGAGCTGGGCTCCTGTAACGAAGAACTGGTCACTGTTGTTCGAGCAAGTCATCATCCGACTCGGGCTCCTCAAATCTATGGGATCCGCGTCTAGGGCTCCTTCCTCGACTGCGAGACTTGCTTGCCTAAGGACTAGGAGTGGGGTATAGACGTCGCCTGGTGCTGCGATGGAGTTCCCTCTCCATCCTCTCCAATTTCCTTTTGACGCGAGCATTCTCAGCCTTTTGCTTGCAAGCAGCCTCTCCTTGCTCTTGGAGCTAAGAACGCGAGAATTACGTGTGATAATTGATTAACTTCGCAACTTTCTAATATAGCACACTTATTTAATTTCAGCCCCTAATCATTCATCTAAGATGCGTGTGTCAACCGATAAATAAATAAAGCATGTGACACAAAAAATATGCTGAGACACAGAATTCAGGAAAAAACCCCTTTCGGGTAAAACCTTTATTTCACTATGAATATACAAGCCGCAACTTACAATTACATAGAGAAACCTGCAATGGATCAACACGCAGCCAACCCACAAAGACACCCAGTCTTGAACTCAGCAAGAGAATACACGCAGCACCCTCCAATGACTCGCAGCCCAAACAACGAAGGAAGAACCGCAGCTCTCCTCAATGACACGCAGTCATAACACTTTGTAGAGACTCCCTCAGCAATGACACGCAGCCCTCGGTTGCAAAGATCTCCCCACAAAGATTAAATAATACAAAATTTTGTGTTCTAGGATTCCAAAAGATTCACAAAAGTAATTGGGATTTTTGTGTGAATCAAAAAGATGTTTTGCACATCAAAAAGGTGAAGACTTAGAGTATTTAGGACTCTGAAAATCGTCTTGAAAAGTATTAAAAAATAACTCCCCGAAGATGGCTTTAAATATGAAAACTTTGAGCCTAAAAAATCTCCAGCGAATCTGGCCGAATTTATCCCAGACGGACCGGTCCGGTTCTGAGGCGGATCGGTCCGGTCAAGCGGATCGGTTCTTTTATTTTGGCCTTCATCGGTTCGCTTGCGGTCCGGGGTATACTGAATCTGCAGCAAGCGGATCGGTCCGGTTTTCCCAGAAAAATAAAATCCTTTTAAAAGCCTCATTTTGCTTTAAAAAACTTACTTCTTATTTTTATTAAAAACATTTTATAAAAATTTCCCAATACTAAATATGAACTTTAAGGAACATAAAAACAAAATTTTACCAAGTTCATTCTCGCAGAGGCTATGATGTTGAAGGCACTTTGATATTCCGATCCGTTGTTGTAGATGCGATCTCGAGTTTCTTCAACGGTGTAACGGCGTACGACATATAAATTGATAATGGACAAAAATGTCCTTACAAATCTCCCCCATGTCTATGCCGGTACATACATAAAAAATATCCGAATTATCAACTAATGACCTATACAAATCTACCCTCCCATGAACCCTAAAGATGGAAAGATACAAAGGTACAAATCTTCATCGTTTGTTCTTCAATCTTCAACAATCATCAAATCTCAAAGCTATTCTCATCAGGGTGTGCAACATATTGATCTTCAATCTTTATACCTACACACATGAGACAAAGCAAATACCACGTGACATATCGAGTTTGAAATGAGATAAACATGGATACCAATATATGATAAAAACATAAGTTATATCTCAAAAACTCCCCCCAAAATTCAAACTCCCCCATAATATGATAATTCTTTCTCCCCCTTTTTATGATGTCCCCAAATAGACAAATGAGAATAATGAATCAAATAGGCAAAATCGGGGTGTCATGGTACAAAAAAAACAGGGCAACAAATAATATGGTAAACGTGCTCTTGCAAGGAGATGCTCAGAAATAAATGCACAAACTATTTTTTATTTGTCAAATTTTCATACAAAGATAGGATACCAATATGAACAAATATGATACAAAAATCACACCATGGATTTAGACTCAAACAACCAAGTCATGGAAATGGAATGAATGGGTGTGAACACATTCGATAGGTAAATCAACTCAATCAATCATATGTGCACGATGCATATGTGTACCCCTAACGAATGAACATCAAAAGTATCCTTAGGTAAAAAGATTGTTGAATTTAGATGACATCGTCTTATGCAAATCAACAAATCAAAGTCAAAGTGATTTCCACACCAATAACGTCCAAAACTATATAACGCATTTTCAAGAATTTCAAGGACGTGCAAACCCGTTTTAAATTCTCCAACCAAACTCCCTCATATATATTTTCTTTTAGAGGTAATCTAAATTCTCAAACTTTGGAGAATTGGTGCAAAAACCTAAATGGCCCCTTTTTTTGGCATGAATATCTTTTTATTGCCTTTCAATTTTTTCGGGCTCTTTTAACCTCTGTGGACCTCGGATAATAAAATTCCTCAATTTTTAGGTCCTTTTTAACGGTGGCTTTTGCGCAAAGGATAGATGATTACCTTTCGCAGCCCCTCCCCGTTATCAAACAAATCACACAAACTCACAAAACGGTTTTTATATGCACAATTTCCTTATCAAAATTTATCGCGCTTGGTTCATTTTAAGGACAGGATTGAAGTGAAAACACCCAACCAACATGTGATAAGACAAGCACAATAATCAAACAAATCCGTGCAAGTGTGCAATAAAGGAAACATGAGTCAAACATGTAGGAAGCAACACTTAATTACATCTTAATGACTCCAAACATTATAAAGCACATGGATGAATTGACCTATTGTCTCACAACACTATCAAATAGTCACATGAAAATAATGGAATGATATTGTGACTTGGTCATCCAAAGTGTTCATCCATAAACGGTGCAAACAAAATACAAAAATCTTATTGGATTTTTCAAAAAAATTATCAAAATAAAATCTTTTTGTATTTTTCAAAATTTTCAAAAAAAACATACAAAATGATACATACTAGCAATAGGCAAACAATGTCATCATGAAAATCACCCTATGCTAGTAAATAAGTCAAACCTCAATCATTAGGTGGAGAGGGGTTTTCCAAAGGTGGTGACAACTTATGAAAAACCTCCATCAATTCTTGTGAAGTTTTGACTAAAAACTTAACTTGCTCACCTAAATGTGCAAACTCTCTCATATAGTCTCCGGGAGCATGTAAAGTATCATGTGTGGGTGCATGTGTGCCAGAGACACGTGTAGAAGCAAAAAGTGACACATACCCCAACTTAAAGCAAAATTCCCTAAGGTGTCCTCTCCTCTTGCAATGAGAGCAAACATAAATAGGCCTAGTAACACTTCTCTCAAAAACTCTAGGACGCAATCTCCTAATGGGAATGGGATGTCTAGGTGGGTTAGGGTGAGACTCACGTGAATCACATACTAAAGTGGGAACTGGCTCGGGTGCTAATTTGGAAGTAGAAGCCCCGTCATGACTTATTCCTAACTTCTCACCTTTACCCTTATGAACCACCTTTTCAACCTTCTTAGGTGCGTTCAAAAAATTGACTTTGACCTCCCTGGCACGTTCGAGATCACTCTCGAGTTGGGATAGACGTGTCGTCAGACTAGACAACGTGTCGGCCAAATCACACTTCTCCTTTCTCAAAACCTCCTTCTCTTTCTCCAAATCTAAAACCCGACGACCTAAATCCCTATTATACCTTTTTGTTTTCAAGGTCTCGGTGTACAAATCTTTAAAAGCTTTTTGGAGCTCACTTTCGTCTCCACTCTCCTCCTCGCGTTCTCCCTCACTCGAAGAACACAAACCATCACTATCACATTCGTGTGCACTATTGTGGGACAAGGTGGGTGTGCTCACACGACTAGAAAAAGCTACAAACTTCTCACCACTAGTCTCATCACCTTCACCTTCACTACTATCACTAAGTGTGGCGGGCATAGCTACTTTCTTTCCTTTCTTTCTAAGCCACGTAGGACACTCAAACGACTTATGTCCCTTACCCCCACATTCAAAACAAGTGATGTTCTCAAAATCTTCCTCACACTCCTCATCGGATTTATTCTCTTTTTCCCTCTCACCACTTTCTTTGGCCTTTCCTTTCTTTTTATTTTTCTCAAAAAAATTCTTTTTATTGGAAGAATTATTTTTGTTCATGTTGAGAAATTTTTTAAATTTTTTTGCAAACAAGGCCATATCATTAAAATCAAAATCTCCCTCAGAATCGGACTCACAAACTGTTTCTTTCTTTTTCTTAAAATGAGTCTTTAAAGCAATGCCTTTATCCTTAGCCTTACTGGTTTTGGGAAACATGTCAATCTCATAGGTTTGAAGATCTCCTACAAGTTCTTCCAACTTAAGTGATTTTAAATTTCCCAAAGAGTTCAAAACAGTGACTTTCGGAATAAAGCGTTTTGGGAGAGATCTCAAAATCTTTTTAACGACACGTGTGTAATCAATCACTTCACCCAAATTAAAACATGTGTTAACAATGTCCGACAATCGTGCATAAAAATCATCAAAGCATTCGGACTCAGACATGGTGATAGTCTCAAATTGGGTGGCCAAATTTTGTAATTTTGACTCTTTAACCGCGTTCATACCCTCATGTGTCAATTTCAAAACATCCCAAGCCTCTTTAGACGTGGTGCACGTCATAATTCGGCGAAACTCATCAGGAGAGACAGCTCCAGAAATAGCACTCAGACCACGGGAATGAAAATTGGACAATTTATAATCATCTTCAGTCCAGGCTGACACGGGTTTTAAAGTGGTGATGTTATTAACTGTGACCGTGGGAGGAGTCCAACCATTTTCGCAAAGCAACCAAACACGCTCGTCAATAGATTTTAAAATCGATTTCATACGAGCTTTCCAGTAGGCATTATTAGACCCGTCAAAAATAGGCATCTGATTATATAAGTGCTCCATACAAAAAATGCGAATTTTCACAAAACTGATTTCTCAAAAAAAATCAATATCACAGGATTTTGCGGAAAATAGGAATACGCAATAAATTAGCGCAACCTGCTCTGATACCAATTCGAGAACGCGAGAATTACATGTGATAATTGATTAACTTCGCAACTTTCTAATATAGCACACTTATTTAATTTCAGCCCCTAATCATTCATCTAAGATGCGTGTGTCAACCGATAAATAAATAAAGCATGTGACACAAAAAATATGCTGAGACACAGAATTCAGGAAAAAACCCCTTTCGGGTAAAACCTTTATTTCACTATGAATATACAAGCCGCAACTTACAATTACATAGAGAAATCTGCAATGGATCAACACGCAGCCAACCCACAAAGACACGCAGTCTTGAACTCAGCAAGAGAATACACGCAGCACCCTCCAATGACTCGCAGCCCAAACAACGAAGGAAGAACCGCAGCTCTCCTCAATGACACGCAGTCATAACACTTTGTAGAGACTCCCTCAGCAATGACACGCAGCCCTCAGTTGCAAAGATCTCCCCACAAAGATTAAATAATACAAAAGTTTGTGTTCTAGGGTTCCAAAAGATTCACAAAAGTAATTGGGATTTTTGTGTGAATCAAAAAGATGTTTTGCACATCAAAAAGGTGAAGACTTAGAGAATTTAGGACTCTGAAAATCGTCTTGAAAAGTCTTAAAAAATAACTCCCCGAAGATGGCTTTAAATAGGAAAACTTTGAGCCTAAAAAATCTCCAGCGAATCTGGCCGAATTTATCCCAGACGGACCGGTCCGGTTCTGAGGCGGATCGGTCCGGTCAAGCGGATCGGTTCTTTTATTTTGGCCTTCATCGGTTCGCTTGCGGTCCGGGGTATACTGGATCTGCAGCAAGCAGATCGGTCCGGTAGGGGGCGGATCGGTCCGGTTTTCCTTGAAAAATAAAATCCTTTTAAAAGCCTCATTTTGCTTTAAAAAACTTACTTCTTATTTTTATAAAAAACATTTTATAAAAATTTCCCAATACTAAATATGAACTTTAAGGAACATAAAAACAAAATTTTACCAAGTTCATTCTCGCAGAGGCTATGATGTTGAAGACACTTTGATATTCGGATCCGTTGTTGTAGATGCGATCTTGAGTTTCTTCAACGGTGTAACGGCGTACGACATATAAATTGATAATGGACAAAAATGTCCTTACAGGAGCCTTACCTCATAGGCATCGATCAACCTGGAGATTTGTGTGGACCTCGCTAGTCCCTGACTTTCTTCCAAGGCCTGGCGTTCTGGGCGACCCCTTTGATCTTAACGTCGAACTTCAGATCTGATCCTGCGAGGGGCAGGCTGTTCTTGGCTATCCCCTACTTGAGGGGCGTTACTGTTGTGTCCAGACATTCCAAATCCTTTGTTGGTGAGGGCTTTCTTAAAGGAAGACAAATGTTCCCACGAACGGCGCCAATTGTGGTGACAATTAAGTTCAACACAAATTAATAAGAAAAGATAATCACCAAAGCAAATAAATAATGTAAGATCACACGACACAGTATTTATGTGGTTCAGCAAGAATGCCTACGTCCATGGTGGTGCTCTCAGTATTATTTCTTTGTACTCCAGGGAGTGTTTTACAGGAAATACCATACGTGCCTTTTGCCCCAGGCTTAGGGTTTATTTTATACATGCTTGTTCTCGAGGAGTGGGGGTGTTGGACTCCCCCACGTTAGTCCATCACTTCCTAGAATATCTCCTTACGAGATTTTAATAAGAGACTAAGCCATAACTAATTTCGGTAGGGACACGGGCTCCCAGACTTTGGGCCTTTACCGGGTTACTTGTCGGGGCCCGTGGTGGCTAAAATGGTACCCACACTTTGTATCGACTCTATTGAGTTATAATTGCACATCATCAAAGACAAATAGACAAAGTACGGTGACAAAGGTTATTGGATCGAACCGGACTTTTCAAACGAAAGACGATTGGAGGTTTGTTAAGGTTTTTTAATTTCTTGGTTAATCTTTTAAGTAAGGAATCGACATGACAAAACTTGGTTTAAAAATGTGGAAAATGTTTTTAATATATATATATATATATATATATATATATATATATTATTTTAAAAGAATTCTGGAAAATAAGGATCTCATTATAATGAGATTCCATCGATCGAAAGGTGTTTTGATTGACATCACTAATTTTCCAACATCGAACTTCATAAGATAAATCGCTTCAAATGAGAAGATCTCGAGAGAAGCAAATTTTAAACGAGGATCTTGATTTTCATCCAGGGGACTTCGTAAGACAAAAACTTAATTCGAGAGGACCTCAATCTAAAGTGACCTCGTTTAAACGAGGGTACGTGGTTTGAACGAGGACTCTATTTTTGGAAAATGTGTTTTAGTCAAGTTCTTTGACTGCAAAATATAATTAACTTCGTAAACAAATCTTTAAAAGTATGAAGCCCAATTTTTACAAAATGATTTTCTTGATTTTGAGTGAGTCCTTTCAGACTGTGAGATTTTATCAAATTCCATGCTTTCAAGGTAGACTAAATAGTTTACAGTCTCCTCCAAATCTTTTACATAAACAGAAGAATTAAATAAGAAATTGTGTGGGTGATTATCACATTGGACTACGTATGGAGAGATCGTCATCGACCGCGATCGGTGGATACCGAGGCCTTGAAGGCAGTGCAATTTATTCTTGGACTAGAGCAACAATTGCCAGTGTGAGCAGAGACAGTTGAGCAGAATGCAAGAGAGTGACCACGTGGGAAGCGTTGCCATATATGTCAGATTCGTCCATCTACTTGTTAAGTCGTGTAAACATTAATTAGTACTGGTGGACTTTATTATAGGTTGGGGCGATAGTGGTTTTATTTTTAAAGCATGATTTATTTAGACTATTTTTCATAAATTAATGCAATTTACACTGCATAATATTTTGAGCAATTATCGTTTGAAAGATAAAACGAAAAAAAATGATTTATGCTTCATGGTTTCTCAAAATATATGTGATTTGAAAAAGGATATCCTTTTGACTTTGTCCATGTCAAAATTGTTCATGGTTAGAGTTAAAAAAATTATTTATAGAAAATATGAGTGAATAAGTGGTTAAGGATAAAACTTGGGATAGTGTGAAGCTATTGCTTGTCAGGAAAAATCAAGTCGCCCTTGTTCAAGTGAAAGTTGTCATTTGAAAAAGGTATTTGAATAAGAGATGTCTCACAGATTTTCTATATGTCCAAAATTGAGTATCGTCAAGTATATGAAACCAAGCTATTTTAATAAATATCGTTTAATGAGGACGAAAACATTGGTAGTTGAAATTTTAATATTTTCAAGAAAAATGTGACTTTTTTATTGAAACATATAATTTCGAGTCTTCATACAAGGTTTATCATTGAACGTTGTCTTTGATTTCATCATTCAATTCTCATTGTGTTCACTTTATCCTATCAGGTGAGGTATGTCCTTTATGACATGTTTTATTTGTCTTAAAAAAATTTAAGCCTTTGAGTTCTAATCGATTCTTTATTTAGAGCAATTGATATAACCACAAATATTGATTATGATATTTAATACACATATATTCTAATAAATAATCAAAGTTTTTTTATTAATATTGCAACATAATTGCAATGTGTACTCCATGTTTTACTTTAGTTTGGAAAAAAATGAGGGTTTTTGTGTGAAGTTCGCAACTAGTCAACAAGCACATTCATTGCAACGGATCTAAATTCGAAAGTAGTGAAGGCCACTTTTGTAGAGTGAAATTAGGGATTTATATCAACTGCAAGTCAAAATGATTTATTTCTTTTCAGACTTACTCTCTCAAACATGTTTGAATAATTCATCTTTCACAATCATATTTTGATCCTCTCAAACTTTTGGTAAGTTCAGAATACCTTGCTTGATTCGTTTTATATGGTTCACCTTTTTATAGATCACTTGGTTTTAAGTTTGATTTTTTATGGATGTTTGATTAATAAGAGGCATATTCTTATATATCCTGAAATTTTAAACCATGTTTAGGATAGTTTTCATGAACTTGGTGTTGTTTATTTAATTTATCGAATGGTGTTATTTATATTATACTTGGATTTTTACTAATTATATTTAAATTGAATCTATATAGGAGATTCAAGATCTCAATTCTTTACGATTCTTTCTGGATTGAGCCATAAAGATTTCATGAGTTTTGCATCACACCTTGAAATTTTGCGAATATATATATGGAGACAAAATTTGATGTTCTTGAATACTTTTCACCTCGACTCTTCATATCTATGATCCTCAGATAATTATATGAGTTTTTGTGTGTATTGTAATGATTTTCTGAGTATTGAGTCTTTAATCAACCTTATTAAATCTTCTTTATTTGATTCCCGATCTAGACCATGCTATCATATCTATTTCATGAATCGTAATCCCGTAGATATGCATGAAGTAGTCAAACCATATATTCTCTGAAAGACTTGAAGTTTAACGTGTCGATTAATTCCCTTTAAGGAACAACGAGTAGTTTTTTTTTCATATTTTTCAACACTCCATTTTTCCTCTACAAGCCAAACAAGATTAGGATTTCGCTAATTGCAAATATGGAAAGACGCGTGGAGCAGGGGGATTAAACGATATTTAAATGACTTGAAATTTAGTGTGAAACTTTGTCTCACTATCAATAATATCCAGAAAATATTTTTATATCATTTCAATAATCCAATTATCCGAAAGCTTTCTCGCGATGTTATAACTCCTGGGATATGACCTCAAGATCTTCCAAGTTATTCCAAGATGCTTGGACATGCCTTTAATTTGTGGGAACTAAGATGCGCTCCCCTCTCACATCTTTTTTTGTATGTTCATTTAGATAATGAGTGTATAACTAAGGGACATATATGTATCTCCCACTTATGATAAAATAGATTACACGGTGCATCTAAAAACCATGCCACACATATAACAATTAAGGTTTACCGGTTATTACCTCATAAATTCTTAGGCCTAGTTTGATTGCGCAAATTGTTTGATTATGTAAATTGGTTCATTGTAAATTCGTAAATTGTAAATTGTAAATTAGTGAATTTGAAATGAGTTAAATTCAATTTTACACAATGTTTGGTAATTTGAAATTAATAATAAGGTTCTATGAAAAAAAGATGAAAACACATCAAGTGAGAGAGGGGGAGGGAAAGAGAGAGGGAGAGGAGGACGGGGAGGGAGGGAGAGGGGACATGCACTTTATGTGACTCCTATTTCAAATGGATTCATTTCAACTTTTTTGTGAAATGATCCAATTTCAGATTTTGCACATGAACTAAAATTGGGCAATTAATGAATCCTTTCATTAATGAAACCAAACACAATTAATAGGTCAATTTGTAAATGGATAAATTTATTAATGATCCAATTTACAATTTGGGGACAACCAAATGGGGCCTTAGCCAATTAAAGCACCGTCATTCTATGCAATTTCTCATAGTTGGTGAATCTTATATATGATTGAATACTTGATATAATAATATATAAGGTACTAACTAATGTACTTGGTAACCAAATACATATTCATTAATCTTTTTTAGGTAATTTAATACATATATATATATATATATATATATATATATATATATATATATAGAGAGAGAGAGAGAGAGAGAGAGGAGAGAGAGAGAGAGAGAGAGAGAGAGGTAGGCTCCCGTGCATACTAAGTTTGCATACGTGCTGGCGCACACCAATTTTTTTAAAATACCAAAAAAAATTGAGTTGATTTTTTATGTGATATTTAAACATTTCAACGGACCCTATAAAAAAAATTCAACTCAAAATTTTTTTTTTTGCTATTTTTAAAAAATCGGTCAAATTTTTGCAGCTTTTAAAGTTCTTAAAAACAACGAAAGTTTGACCGATTTTTTAAAAATAGAAAAAAAAAAGTTTTTTTGAGCTGGATTTTTTTATATGTGTTCCTTGAAATGTTTGAATATCAAACAAAAAAAAATCAACTCAATGTTTTTTTTTTACTATTTTAAAAAAATTGATGTGCAAACTTAGTATGCATTGGAGTCTCTCTCTCTCTCTCTCTCTCTCTCTCTCTCTCTCTCTCTCTCTCTATATATATATATATATATATATATATATATATATATATATATATATATATATTCTACCAAAACCATTGTTCTTTTATTGATTTTGATTGACTTTAAATTTGAAGTAGCGAAAGTTTTTTTTTACTTTCGCACAACAAAATCTAGAAATAAATTGATCAACATGACAACAAAAATAAGTATAAATTTGTTTTGTCTAATGACCAAATGATAATTCGACCACAAGAATGTAACTAAGGTTTTTAATGCTTTGCGTATCAAGCTAGGTGAACTACCATACTCCAAGTATATAAAATACAAGACCATCACGCTTATATAATGCCTTTTGTACAAACTGAACACATCTAAACATTTATTAAAATCAAGGTCTTGATTAGTTGATAAAAATGAATGTTCCACAATGTTGATGATTTCATAAGTACTTAATGAACTTCTTAAGCTTTCATAACATGTAATATGAATATACAGGGGCATAAGTCGGTATTTTTATTTTGAGGGAAACTAAAACTAAAGTTTTTAGATACAAAATGTTGTCCGTAAATTTCATGTGATCGCAGTTTTGAGGGAAAATAGTTTCCAACATGTGGATAAGAATTAAGTGGTCAAATGATCCGGTTAGCTCTCATCATCACGTGGATAATCATCATAAAGAAACTAACTTGCAAGAGTGAAGGAGAAGATAAAACCGATCAATTGAAGATAATTGTGACAATGGTCAAAGAGCAGAGTACTCTTCTAAGTTCTTTTATAAATGTAAACTTTGTCCCCATGGAGAAATTGGAGATGTAATTAAGAATAGAGAGACTTTTTCAAAATAAATTATGAGATTAATAAAAGAGTAAAACCTTTTGTAGACGTAGGCATGTTGCCCAACTACGTTCATTTTATCTCTATGTGTGTGACATTTACTTTAACCAAGATAGAGTATATGTTAGGCTTATGTGCGTTGAATCTTGATCAGTAAAATTTAACTTCTTACAATTGACATCTATGGGAAATGATTAATTTTTTCAGTCTCACCAACAATAATAGTCGCATCATGTCTCACTCACACAATCAATATCCAAAATCTCGCAATGACCACCGAAAAAATCACACCGAACACATTCCCCTCAAAGTCAAATATGTGTTCAAGCTCCACCAAGACCACGGTAACCCCAGTTCCCGTTATCATCCTTGCGAGGAGAAGATGGTAGAGAGAAATGAAGCACTGTAGTCTAGTCAAATATCACGATTGATTTCTTATGAACAATATCTTCGTGAGCAAGAGGCATACACTCACCACCAACAATAGGAGAATACTTGCCTCCAGCACCGTCTAGACAAAATGGAGCAATCGATTTGGAGGGAAAATCACAGAACCACGATATCACTCGCACTCTTAACTCTCAAGCGAGTAAAACTTACAGCCGAGGAAGGAACTCACAGCACAACCTAGATATCTCCCCATAGGAAAGGTTGCGAGAAAGAAAAACTAGACCTAGCATCCACCATGGAAAATAAGACCTACATAGCGTTATACGAAGAGAGATGAATGACTAAACAACTCATCAAGGAGCCCAAACCACTAAGAAGTTCCTAGGACGACCCTTATTAGCCAAATGAGATTGTCATTCATTCAATCGATTTAAGAATTTGAGCTGTCGAAGAAATTTGACGTGCCCAAGTTCAAAATATTTTATGGTAAAAGAGATCCTAGTGATCATGTTCTCCAAAATCTCCATGAAATGACTCTTGAAATAATAATGGACCCTTAATGTTTCATATATTTCCCTCTAGCTTGGGAGATGTGGCCCAAAAATAGTTTGAGAGACTTCCCCATATATCAATTTCTTATATCAAGTAGCCCGTGGAGGCTTTTACCACCAGATTAATCACAAGCAACATCCATCCTAAAAGTATGGATTCACTCCTTTTGATAATGAATAATCCACAAGAGACTCTACGAGAATACACCCGATGATATTGGTAAATCTACAACGAGCTAGAAGACTGAATCGAGCAGGCTACAGTAGCCTCCTTTAATATTGACTTATCGAAAAACTCCACGATGTATCACTCTCTCACCAAAAAGGAAGAAACCATTATCGACAGCCTGATGTAGAGGATCAAAAAGTATTTTAAGGTTGAAGACGTGGTCACATGAACAAACTAGGATAATGGTCAGCCAAAAGAAAACAAGAATAAAGACAAATATGTTACCCTCAAAAGTGAGATAAAAAGTAAAATGACAATTTAAAGGGGGACAAGAAGTCGAAAACAACTAGATCTCACTGTGCTATTAATGCATTCTTTAGGGAACCAATATACAAAATCTTTACTGAAATAAAAAACCAGTAGTACTTGAGGTGGCTTATGAAGATGGCAGGAGATCCTTCTAAGAGAAACACCTCCTCGAGGTTACCACAAGGAACATAGTAATAAAATGGATAACTGTGAAGTGTTGAAATCACACCTTGAGGAGCTAGACCAAGTTGGTCATTTGGATGATTTCGTGGAGAAGAATAACGACGAAAGTCAAGCGGAGTGCATCTAGAAGTCATTCAATGTCCTCGAGGATGATAAATTAGGGCATGAATTTGTAATAATACACGGAGCATCTAGTCCCAATAAAATCAACAAAAATGCTTTTTATAGTGGATATGAATAAGATCACCCTAGTAGTGAAGGCTTTCCAGGTCCATTCGAACAAACCCACTATCGACAAACTGTGTCGACCAAAAGAGATAGACTACACCAAACATATCGTCTTCATTGAAGAAGATTTGATTAGGGTTAGAACCCCCCATCATGACATTATAGTAATCAGACTCATAATAGCCAACTAGGATGTGGATGATATATAGTCAATCAAGGAAGTTCCTCAAAAATCATGTACCTCAAACTATTCAACCAACTTATTTTTTTGGTTGAAACACCTCAAGGAGACTACCATTCCTCTGGTCATGTTCGTAGGGGAAATGACAATGCTTCTAGGGAAAGGGGTACTTTTATTATGGAGAGGAGGCATTTCAAATATCCTCAAATTCTTGGTCGTTGACATCGATTCCCCTTATAACGCAATCCTTGGAAGGGGATGGATACAATCGATGAAGGAATTTGCATCCACTTATCACTAAAAACTTAAATGCATAACCAACCTGAGGTAATAGAGATACATGGCAACCGAGCTTCTATTTAATAATCCTTTATTATAGAAATCAGACCAAAGAAAGGGAAAAAGAAAGAAATTGTGGAGACGAATATAGAATAATCAATCCCCCACTAAAAAATAGCTAAAGCGTGAGCAACCGAGGGTAGAGGACATAAGGGTGGCCCCCGTTGACAGGGTCACAGATCCATTTTAAGAGGTTTCATTTAATGATAATCATCCACATATGCAATTCCTCAGCTCCCTCATTGATAGAGAAAAAAACTATTTGGTTACCATTCTAAAAAATAATCAAGACATATTCTCTTGGAAACCCTATAATATGGCCGATATAAATAAAAAGTAATGTTTGACAAGCTTAAATTCAACCCAGTATTCTCGTCGGTGACCCAGAAAGTGCGTCGAACAACTCCTAAGAGGTAAAGGGCAGTTGAGTAAGAGGTTGGGAAACTTCTAGACGCAAGGTCTATAAAATAAATTCAATTCCCCAGGTGGCATTTAAATTTAGTCGCGGTAAAGAAGAGCAGGTGAAATGGAAGGTCTATATTGACTTTACTAATCTGAAAAAGGCATGCCCTAAGGACAAATTCCCCTACCAAAGATAGATCAACTGGTTGACACCACAACCAACCATGAACAGATGAGTTTTCTGAACACATACCCAAGCTACCATTAGATCCCTTTGTTCGAACCCGATCAAGAAAAAACTTCTTTAATCATTGCACTCGGTCATTATACGTTCATGCCTTTTGGGATAAAAAACACAAGAGCAACCTATCAATGATTGATTACCAAAAACTTTAATTAATAATGTGGGAACACCATGGAAGTATACATCGATAACATGCTAATGAAAAGAAGGCAAAAGAATGACCACCTCTCGGACCTCAAGAAAATGTTCTAAGTTCTCCATCATAAAAAATAAGCCTTAATGCCATAAATTGAGCCTTTGTAGTACAGTTCACTAAAGTCCTCGACTACCTAGTCAGCCAAAGAGGGATTGAGGCTAATCTTGACTAAATCGAATCAATAAGGACAATTAAACCTCCCAAAACCATAAGGAAAGTTCAAAAGTTATCTTTAATGATCATCGCCCCTAATTGGTTCATTTAAAAGTCTTCTTAGTGATGCCGAGCTTTTTTCCAATTGCTCAGGAAGGAAAATAATGGGGTACAGAATGTCGAATGCTATATAGCATTGAAAGAGATCAAGAATTACCTAAGCCAACCACCGTTGATCATAATCCTTGATCTAGGTGACCATATTTACTTGTACTTATCAGGATCTGATCATGCAATTATCTCACTTTTATTTGTGAGACAGAAGGGAACTAAGCCCCAATTTACCACGTCAATAAAACACTGCTTGATGCCAATCTATGATATTTCCCATTGGAAAATTTGGCATATTCTGTCGCGCCCCGAATTAATTAACTTAAAATCATCATTTAATTTAGAGATAAATTCCCTTAAACAATACTTTACTTTAATTCTCTTTGAAAAAGCACCAGATTTTTTTTTCCTTTTACTTTCAAAAGCATGTTTGGATGAAAACATAGCTACCTTAACATGTAATATACAAGTATTGAACAACTTTACATACAAAAGTCCTTTAATTTAATATTTACCCCAAAAGGCTTGTTGATATTCAACCCACATTAGATATCCGACACTCCCCCGTTTAAGGTCCTAACTTGGCAGTGAACTCCAAACGATATACATACGTGAAACATAACATTATAGTAGTGTAAGCAACACAATCTTAGTGAATGACCGTATTCCACACATACATCACATATATATATATATATAACCAATTTGAATAAAAAAAATTATTTTCTAATGTCATAACCCAACAGGAATTGTGTAACTCTCGCAAGCCTGGACCCGCCAGTCCAATTAACTCCGAGTTAATGGGGATAACACATCCCATAATTAGGCCCGAGTACAACAAACCTTTATTTTGGATTAACGGGACCACCACATCCCGTAGGACCAAAAACAGTCCTTAACATTAGATAAAGGACCCGCCACATCACATAACATTATATAACATCACATAACATTCTTAATCATATGCATATGTTTCATAAATACAACATCACTCCCATAAGCGCCTTAACACATCACATCAGTTGATCAATCTGACATAACTGGAAATTAATTGAATATTATGCTTCACATTTCCATAAAACCTTATTTATTAGGGTTCTAATACAATTTACGGAATTAAATTACAAATTCTCTAGACAAAGTTATGTCCGTTTTATTACAACCTTTTCCAAATCATTTCTGGAGAAAAACAACAATAAAACTTCAACTTCAACACAACCCCCAAGACAAACTAGAAGGTATTTTATTCTACCCTTAAATTATATCATACTCATATATGTTCTCTAACATTCCCGATTGAAATTTCTTGATTTCAATAAGTATTCAATGATTTAGGCCACTTTTAACACATCTAGGTCTGAGTAGACCATCAAAGCATAACTTAACATTTTTCAAGAATATACAAACTCCACCTAAGTTATAAATCATGGAAAAGTATATTAAACATAATGAATCATATAAAATTAAAGTTGCATAATTTTTAGAGTTCATTTGCTAAGTCAAGCAAAACGTCGAACACCTGGTGTGCGCACTTACAGTTTTGCGACAGATTTTATACTTGAACTTCAAACTGTCACCCAAGATTCATTTCTTGGTATTTTGACATCATTTTTGTATTTATTATACATATATGAGTCTATTGTAATCTCCAATTGGAATAATTTGATTTCAATAAGTATTCCATGATTTATGACACTTTTAACACAACTCGATCGGAAGAGAACATTAAAGCATAACTTAACCTTTTGAAGTATCTATCACCTCTAACTTTGGTATCACTCATGGAAACATATACTAAACATGTTTTAGTATATACACACATCATAAATATGAATTTAATACATCAAAAAGATTCAAGAAAAGGAAATTTAAAAATGGGAGTTTGAAGTTAACATTTACGATCCTAGCACCAGTCCTCACGTATGATCTTAAGCCATACTTAGTTTAACTCAATTTGGTAAAATGGGTATCATTTAAATCTTCATACAAATCATAAACAAAAATATACAAAGGGTATAACTCATCCATGGGACCAACTTTAATAAAGATGCAATTACCTTACGAGAATTCCTCGATTTATGGAAATGTTTCAAAGCAATTCTTCCGTAACTTTCTTTTTCTCTATCCATAGGCATATTTCTTCCCAAGATTATAATATGAAATGAGAAAGATGATAAAGGTCTGATATATAGTTCTAAAAAACGTGTCCATGAGCCCATGTGGACATTTTGAGGTGGTGGCATGTGATTAGTTGGACAAGAGGTCCAGTAAGGCAATTCCACTAATGACGAATTTGTCTTGCCTTGGTAAAATCACCATAACTCCCTATTACGAGCCCCGATTTAATCTCACTTAGTGTATACAATTAGATAACTCATATATCCAAAACTTTCATATTTGGTGTTTTTCCAAATTCATAAAATTAGCACGTCTAATTTCAGCTCGAACATAAGAGTAATAATTTACTCAAAAATTCATAAGTTTCACATTTGGCGACCAAACATCGCCAATTTCGAATCAACACCTTGGTTATATTTTATAATCATAATGATGAATGAAAAACATATTCTCATGATTCATTTAACCACTTAAATAATCCTATGATCTAAGCAAGTTATTCCCGATCATAAGCTCGATCAACATCTAATGCAAACAACACATATATCACATGAGTATGCATCCCCCAAATATGATAATTAACATATTTAACACCCCTAACCAAACTTATAAATCATAACTTATACTTAATCATGTAATTAACATTCCTAATCATGTTTTAGGGCCTCACAATTCTACCCCTCTTATAAAAATTTCGTCCTCGAAATTTAACGCATAAGAACTTGCCAAACAGATGAGGATATTACTCCTTAATCTTAATATTTCCTCCCCATATGGAATACTCCACATTTTAACTTTCCCTTATTATCTTCACTAACCGAATAGTTTTATTATGTAACACCTAATCCTTCGATCTACAATAGCGATTGGTTCCTCAACATAGGTTAAGTCATCTTTAAGCTCTATCAATTGTGAAATAAACACACATGAAGGATCAGGCACATATTGACGTAACATTAATACATGAAAAACATCGTGTATCCAAAATAATTCTTATAGATTTGTAAGCTACGATTCCAACTCGTTTCACTATTTCATAAGGGCCAATGTACCTAGGACTTAATTTTCCCTTGTTCTCAAATCCCATAACCCCTCTCTAAGGAGAAACACGTAGGAATACTCGATCACCTTCCTCTAATTTCAATTCCTTCCTTCTGTTGTTTGCATAACCTTTTTGTCTACTTTGCGCCACCTTCAAGCGATTATGAATAAGATTTATCTTCTAAGTAGTCAGTTGCATACATTTTTGGCCCAAGTAGTTTTCGTTCTCCTAATTCGGTCCAACAAACAGGGGTCCTGCACTTCCTCCCATACAAGTCTTCATAAGGAGCCATTTCAGTACTCAATTGATAACTATTTTTATAAGCAAACTCTATTAGTGACAAGTGTTCATCCCAACTGCCCTTGAACTCTAATACACAAATTTGTAACATGTCTTTGAGTGTCTTCATCATTCTTTCTGACTACCATCAGTTTGAGGATGAAAAGCCGTACTAAATTTCAATTTCGTCCCCAAGGCTTGTTGTAAACTAGGCCACAAGTGAGAAGTAAACTTAGGATATCGATCAGAAATAATAGAAACACATTCACCATGCAATCTAATAATCTCATCCACATATAATTTGACATACCTATCCATGGAGTAAGTAGTTTTTAATAGAAAAAATGTGTAGACTTAGTCAACCTATCAATGATAACCAAATAGAGTCAAACCCCCGTGAGAATTTTGGTAAACCTATAACAAAATCTGTCGTAACATGGTCCTATTTCCACCTAGGAATAGGTAAGGACTGTAGCAAACCACTTGGCTTCTAATGCTCCGCCTTCACCTAATGGAAAACTAGACATCTAGCAACAAAATCTGCAATGTCGTGTTTCATTCCCGACCACCAATAACATTGTTTCAAATATCTATACAGTTTCGTGATCCGTGGATGCATAGCATATAATGAACAATAGGCTTATTTTATAATTATTTTTCTCAAATCAGGCACATTAGGTACACATAAACGATTATTGTACATAAAAATATCATCATTACGAATAGAAAATTCACTTGTTTTACCCTTTTTCATATCGTCCCTAACATTCTCCAATTCTATATCTCCTGCATGTGCTTGTCTTATCCAATCTATCAGCTTAGGTCTAACAATTAAATATGGTAGTATTCCACTAGACTCATTTAAAATTAATTCCACCCCCATCAAGTTAACTCTCTTAGCAGATCAACTCGAATACAATAAAAACAAGATACTCTTCCTAGATATTTTCTACTCAAAGCATCAACAACAACATTAGCCTTACCCGGATGATGATGTATAGTCCAGTCATAATCCTTTATAAATTCCATCCATCTTCTTTTCAAACAACATAATTAGCATCAACAGAAATAACATGCCCCAAAATACTACTTTGGTCTAGCCAAAATTCACATTTAGAAAATATAGCTTATAACTTCTTCTCTCGCAAGGTCTGTAAAATATTACGCAGGTGACATTCCGTTCCCCAATAAATTTGATTCAGGTTCACCCAGTAATCGAAACACTACCTCCCTTCTGAAGCAATCTAAACATACATGATATGAGGATAACCAAACCATACCCAATATCACATCTAAGTCATGCATACTGAAAGGTAGTAAGTCAACCAATAACTCATTTTCACTTTTTCGCACCATACACTCCCTACACACCCTATCAATAAAAACAAATCTCCCACACTGAAGTAATAATAGCTGAACCAGAATCTAATGATGATAGTGGTTTACTAAGATGCAATAGATAAAGCAAGATACAAAGAATGTGTGGAACCAGGATCTATCAACACATAAGTGTCTTTATAATTCATACGTAGGGATAATCGTCTAGTGATTTCTTATCAATGAAAGCTAATTCCCAACTCATATTATTCCATACCTTTATATACGTATGAAAAAAATTCACACATAATAGATTATTGGTTGTATCCTCTTATATTAACAATGAGGGAACATTCTTAATAAACCAAACATCATTCTTTACATATCTCACTTCATTCCTATAGTCCATCTTTATCATCGTGTAACATTTCAAATAATAAATATTCTATTACAAGAGTAACTTTTATAGTTAATCTCTCCAACTTCCATTCATTACTTCAAATGATAAACATCATATTACAATACCAAATTATTACATGTCATCTTCTCATCTTCCACTCAATATCAAATATATGTGTTCGACTTTGACAACTATCCGTATCATCTCTGAAGTTTTAGAGTATGTTAAATATCGTTCTTACGATCCTTAATATAAACATAGCCTCACTACTTTCCACATATTGATAATAAATAATCATTCACCAATTGTATATTTTTAACCAATATTCCATATTCACTTTCATGTATCTTGTGCAGTCATGCACTATGAACTCAATCTAACTTCTCACTATATTCCCTTTTTCAGTATCATTTGATTATTTTTTTTTAAATAACCGTACAATGACCTTAGCATGTCATTTATCCAACACAATAACTTTACAATTATAATATTATCCCAATGTTTATTAACATGATATTCTTATGCAATATAATTAATACACTCATTTTACCCGTTTGATAACATGGATGTTAGACATAACATCACTACTTGAAACTTTAACCATACTTACCAACCGCATAATACTTATCTAGCTATTATATGTCGTATCTTCTTTCAAATAACCTACACAAATACCTTAATGTACCACATTACGGTATCTCACATAGAATATTCTCCTTACACATACTTTTTGGTGA
Organism: Sambucus nigra; assembly: GCA_949130495.1. Lineage (NCBI taxonomy): Eukaryota > Viridiplantae > Streptophyta > Magnoliopsida > Dipsacales > Adoxaceae > Sambucus > Sambucus nigra. The sequence goes on along the minus strand of OX422217.1, from coordinate 326,761,201 downwards.
CTCTGTGAAATGTCAATCATATTAATTATATAACGTACTCTTAGTGGTAACACCTACGCACATGACAAATACAACTTAATATTCACCAAACCCAATTGTAAATATTTAAACCTGACTAAAATCTTTCCCATAATCATCCACAACACATATTCTTAAAAGGACTCCTTAATATTTTTAAACTTCCAACTCTTTAACACCTTATCTCAACTTTTCTATTCATATAAGCTTTTCAAAACATCACAAGAGTAATATCCGGTGCATGTACTCATACTATTAAAGACGTACGTATCAACTCTCATTGCTCTTTTATTCTACTTATCATAATTCACTATGAACCCATATTCTGATCATTTGTGATATATCGACTAGTTATTGAATTTCGTACCTTTTCACATATATAAACATATACAACTACTAACCCTCTCATTTAACCTCTACTATGTGAACCTTCATTTTTTTCCACACTCTAACAATTTAGGTCTCATTATAATCATGTAACAATAATTCTTTTCACTTCTCATCCTTTACTAGAATATATATATATATATATATATGTTCCCATACACCAATCTCCCATACAGATGAGGAGCGCACCCATTCATAATGATATATGTAACACGACTTAAATCCACATATACCAACGTAGGAAGAGATTACCTCTAATACTTCATAATTTTTGTTAAGTTCATATATACCAGTATAAGAAGAGCTCACTTCCAATACTTCACATTTTTATATACCTTTAAAAATAGTCCTCCAATGATACATTTGTTCATACATAATATAAAACAATGCAATGATTTATATTAAAATACATGTATTCGCTGTCATCCCCGAATAAACCTTAACATCTTATTTCCTTTCCTACAAGATCCTTGCATTTCATATCATGTACAACAATATATGTGTATAACTGATAGTGTTAGTAAACAAATCCAATATAAAAATTAATAACAAACCCTTAGTACCCACGCCTCAAGAATCCAACATACGTTAATGTATCCCTTGAAAATGAATACTTATAACTCAAAACAGTTTCTACGCCCACTGCCAATCTAGACCCTCACACCCTGTCCAGAACCTAATAACCATCCTCTGATACCAAGTTTTCGCGCCCCTACTTAATTAACTTAAAATCATCATTTAATTTAGAGATAAATTCCCTTAAACAATACTTTACTTTAATTCTCTTTGAAAAAGCACCAGATTTTTTTTTCCTTTTACTTTCAAAAGCATGTTTGGATGAAAACATAGCTACCTTAACATGTAATATACAAGTATTGAACAACTTTACATACAAAAGTCCTTTAATTTAATATTTACCCCAAAAGGCTTGTTGATATTCAACCCACATTAGATATCCGACACTCCCCCGTTTAAGGTCCTAACTTGGCAGTGAACTCCAAACGATATACATACCTGAAACATAACATTATAGTAGTGTAAGCAACACAAGCTTAGTGAATGACCGTATTCCACACATACATCACATATATATATATAACCAATTTGAATAAAAAAAATTATTTTCTAATGTCATAACCCTATAGGAATTGTGTAACTCTCGCAAGCCTGGACCCGCTAGTCCAATTAATTCCCAGTTAATGGGGATAACACATCCCATAATTAGGCCCGAGTACAACAAACCTTTAAGAGGGATTAACGGGACCACCACATCCCGTAGGACCCACGACAGTACTTAACATTAGATAAAGGACCTGCCACAGTCCATAACATTATATAACATCACATAACATGCTTAATCATATGCATATGTTTCATAAATACAACATCACTCCCAAAAGCGCCTTAACACGTGACTTTAACTACACATTTACATATGAACATATAAGAATATATATTTCATAGGACAGGTCACTCATCTTGAATTTGGTACAAAGATTAATACCAAAAATATTTCCTTGGTATGGTAGTGTTAGCCGCTTCCCCACCTAACAATTCAACATTATTAGTATTTTAATACACCAAATCACATTAAATTCAGTAACACATCACATCAGTTGATCAATCTGACATAACTAAAAATTAATTGAATATGATGCTTCACATTTCCATAAAACCTTATTCATTAGGGTTCTAATACAATTTACGGAATTAAATTACAAATTATCTAGACAAAGTTATGTCCGTTTTATTACAACCTTTTCCAAATCATTTCTGGAGAAAAACAACAATAAAACTTCAACTTCAACACAACCCCCAAGACAAACCAGAAGGTATTTATTCTACCCTTAAATTATATCATACTCATATATGTTGTCTAACATTCCCGATTGAAATTTCTTGATTTCAATAAGTATTCAATGATTTAGGCCACTTTTAACACATCTAGGTCTGAGTAGACCATCAAAGCATAACTTAACATTTTTCAAGCATATACAAACTCCACCTAAGTTATAAATCATGGGAAAATATATTAAACATAATTAATCATATAAAATTAAAGTTGTATAATTTTTAGAGTTCATTTGCTAAGTCAAGCAAAACGTCGAACACCTGGTGTGCGCACTTACAGTTTTGGGGCAGATTTTATACCTGAACTTCAAACTGTCACCCATGATTCATTTCTTGGTATTTTGACATAATTTTAGTATATATTATACCTATATGATTCTATTGTAATCTCCAATTGGAATAATTTTATTTCAATAAGTATTCCATGATTTATGACACTTTTAACACAACTCGATCGGAAGAAAACATTAATGCATAACTTAACCTTTTGAAGCATCTATCACCTCTACCTTGGGTATCAATCATGGAAACATATACTAAACATGTTTTAGTATATACACACATCATATATATGAATTTACTACATCAAAAAGATTCAAGAGAAGGAAATTCAAAAATGGGACTTTGAAGTTAACATTTACGATCCTAGCACCAGTCCTCACGTATGATCTTAAGCCATACTTAGTTTAACTCAATTTTGTAAAATGGGTATCATTTAAATCTTCATACAAATCATAAACAAAAATATACTAAGGGTAGAACTCATCCATGGGACCAACTTTAATAAAGAAACAATTACCTTACGAGAATTCCTCGATTTATGGAAATTTTTCAAAGCAATTCTTCCTTAACTTTCTTTTTCTCTATCCATAGGAATATTTCTTCCAAAGCTTATAATATGAAATGATAAAGATGATAAAGGTCTGATATATACTTCTAAAAAACGTGGCCATGAGCCCATGTGGCCATTTTGAGGCGGTGGCATGTGATTGGTTGGACAAGAGGTCCAGTAAGGCAATTCCACTAATGACGAATTTGTCCTGCCTTGGTAAAATCACCATAACTCCCTATTATGATCCCCGGTTTACTTTCACTTTGCGTGTACATTTAGATAACTCATATATACACAACTTTCATATTTGGTGTTTTTCCAAATTCATAAAATTAGCACATCTAATTTCAGCTCAAACATAAGAGTAATAATTTACTCAAAAATTCATAAGTTTCACATTTGGTGACCAAACATCGCCAATTTCGAATCAACACCTTGGTTATATTTTATAATAATAATGATGTATGAAAAACATATTCTCATGATTCATTTAACCACATAAATAGTCATATGATCTAAGCAAGTTATCCCCGATCATAAGCTCGATCAACATCTAATGCAAATGACACATATATCACATGAGTATGCATCCCCCAAATATGATAATTAACATGTTTAACACCCCTAACCAAACTTATAAATCATAACTTATACTTAATCATGTAATTAACATTCCTAATCATGTTTTAGGGCCTCACATATTCACTGATAATAGCCTCGTATAAGTTGAACATTACTTTGAATCTCATTCAATCATAGTCATAACTTATTTTTGACTTAAGGCGATCCTCGAAAAGTCTAACCTTTATGGACGGAGAATTAGGGAGTTTTGATATCCATTATCATCCTAAGACGACATTACAGGGAAAAGTGTTGGCAGGATTCATTAATGAGTTTATTTGGAGACAATAACGTGAAGAAATCGCCAAATATGACAACAAAATGGTCAAATGGGACTCCGAGCACAGTAATATTTGGCCTCTCTATGTGAAAAGAGCTTACAACATGAAAGTATTCGAGGTAGGAATTGTCTTAATAACTCTGAATGACATCATCCTCGATTAGGCCATACAATTAGGATTTTACACATCAACTAACAAAACATAATATGAGGCCTTATCAATATACACGAGTCACATTAACGTGTTTTGCAACTCAGGGCTGGTATCCAACTAGATATCAGGAGATTATAACGCTACAGATGAGTGCGTGTTATCCTACCCCGAAAAGGTTCAAGAGCTAGTCACTTAGTTCCAATATGTGCACATGCAACAATTCCCAAAATGAAACAATAGTCATGCTAACACCTTGGCAACTTTGGCCTCAACTGTCAAGTCCGACCTTAAAAGAGTCATACAGGTAGAATACCTGAAACGACTAAGCGTCCAAAAAAACAAGACATTGAGAAAATGTTGACAATAAAAAAGCTCCCAATTGGATGGGCCCAATAGTAAAGTACCTCAATGAATATATTCTACTTACGAAAAAGAAGAGGCACATCGAGTTAAAGTAAAAGTTGATCGACTCTACTTGTCCACTAAAGGATCGATCTATGGAAGGTTATTCAATGGACCAAACTTGCAATGTGCCCACCCTGACGACCTCGACCAGGTCATGTACGAGATACATGAAGGAATATGCGATAACCATGGCAGTGGTAAATCTTTAGAATTCTGAGAAATTAAGTAAGGATACTGGTGGCCTTACATGCAAAAGGTCGTTGTATTTTATACAAAAAAGTTCAAAAAGTGGAAAAGAGTTTGTAGTTAGTTGTTAGTTTTGAAATAAAGACATTTTGTTCTTCAAGTATAGAATACTCTTCTCACATATCCACCATCCATCATATCATTACCACATCCATACATCACACATCCATCATACCACACTTCATACCATCCTTCCCATTTCATCTTCCCCTCACCCATAATCATCCATATGTTCCCCTAGGTGTTCGGGCAAATGAAAGTCAACGTGGTGAATAACTCGACATTCTCACTATAGTGATTAGCATTCTTTCATGAGATCATTTTTTTCAAATTGTTCGTTCTTTCTTATGTGTGTGTGAGACGTTTGAACTTGTTTACATTTACTCACCTCCTCACACACAAGAGCGATACACTTACCCAAATATCGAGAGTTCGTTTGAGAGAGAGATATCCGTGAGATTTGAAGTTGAAGTGTTGATTCCGACAAGGCAATCTAGGAATTACTCTTATGATTCTCAACCCGTTTTGATTGATTCACACCACACACGTTGAGTTCTAGGAAGGATGTGCCTTGAGTATTTACTTAGCTAAACTTTTTACACATTCTAGCTTGTATTTTTGAAATCATTTATCTCATGATGGATTGTGTGATCATTCTACGTCTAACAAGAGATTGACTGCCTTTCAATAAATCATTTTGCAAAATAAAGAATTTTGTGGGAATATTCCCTGCAAACTCTCACGAGACAAAACTCGTCCTATAGGGCAACCTATAGGTTTACAGACTTGTTGCACATGCTAAGTGCAATCTCAAGTGCCCGTGAAAGTGGTACACTTTTGGTTTCTTATCTTTCTCTTTCTCTCTATCTTATGGCTCGAGGACTAGCAACTCTCTGTTTGGGGGTGGTGTGATAAGCACTCAAAACTGTACAATTTTTACCCCGAATAGACGTACTTTAGTTGCTAATTCTCGGCAATATGGGTCTTATGTGCTTAAATATTTATTTTGTAGGTCAAATGTGCATTGCAGAGTTCAAACACTTAAATCAAGACAATTGCGCGTTTTATGGAGCTAATTACCAACCCTGTATCCTTACCCGAGCCTAAACCTACCCCGAACCCCGTGTGTGTCTAATTTGGCCCTTTTTAATATGTTTTTAGATTTTTAGTTTGAGTTATTTTATTTTTAGGATTTATTTTTGATTTATTTAGGATTTTTAGGTTTTATTTACTATTTTTATATTTTATTAGTATATTTTTATTTCATGGTTATTTTATTAGGATTATATTTTTTTAGGATTTCATTTATTACTTTTATTTGATTTTACATTTAATTAGAATTTTAGTTTTAGTTTTATTAGATTTTATTTTTATTTTTATTTTTATTTTATTTCTCTTTTTAGTTTCAATTTTATTTGAGTCTTTGTTTTATTTTAGAATTCGATTTTATTAGGTTTTTATTCTATTTTATTTTATTAGTGTTACTTTTATGGATCCAACTTAAACACACACACCCTAAAACCTACACACTACCAAACACACCCTAACACCTCACTCATACACACACAACTCCATCACACACACACACAAACTTATCCTACACCCCAAACACTCATCTTACCCTCACCATAATCCTATACACTTAACCTACACCTAAACACACCCAACCAACACTCACCCTCACCTAATCTTCCTACACCCTACTACACCTAATCATCACCACACCCTTCTTCAACCTCCCATTTCTCTCTCCTCTCTCTTCCCCCATTAACAACACCTCCAACAAAATTAAACCACCATTAACTCACTTATCCCCTCTCTCTCTTCTAAAACCTCCATATCCCCACCACCTACTGAATCACCTACCCCAGAGGTGCCCCTGCCACCTCCGGTGCACCCACTAGACTTGCCAGCCATCTCGCCCCATACCGTCGGCGACCTTCTTTCGCTGGCTACACCCCCTATCGGAGCTTTTTCGGCGCGATTTTCTGCTCCACAACCCCGCTCCAACCACTCCGGTGGTGACCCAACAACCCCGACCCTACTGTCACCCCTCCATATCCGGCTAAAAACCCGCTGACAGTTACCTCCTTCGGCGGCGCACCATCCAGCTACCCATCTAGGGTATTGCCTGTCCCAAACCCATGACCCTCTCCAATCCCTTACCCACTCTAAAAACCAAAACCCATTATCCATTTTCAAGCCAAAGCCATCTCATACCCATTTCTACAAAGTCACGTTTTCATCACCTGTTACAAGCATAGCCAAAACCAAAAATCAAACCAACAATAAACTCATTAAAAACCCATGTGCCATAAAACCCCTTTTAACCCTTTCTCCCAATTTTACCCCCAACTACCTACTTACCCCAATTTCCAAAAATACCCCATAAACCATATCAGATTTTTATCCCCCAATTCCCTCACCCATACACCTCACATGACCTCACACCATATCCACATGAACCCCCTAGCCATATACCCAATATAACCCTTTTCTCCATGTGCCTACTATATAAGAAGACCATGTTCATTCAAAGAGGGAGACTCATCATCAAATAGAGAGAGAAAATTCTAGAGAAAAGTAGAGAGTTAGGTTAGAATAAATTAGGTAGAAATATTTGTAAATAGTTTATTTTCATTTTTTTTAGATATTTGTGAGAAATAATTGTGTGAGATTCAAGTTGAGTAAATTTTTCATTTATATCTTTGTTGATCACTCACTTGGAGGGTTGTATGCTTCAATTTCAAGGATAGAGTTCAAATTGCCAATTTCAAGGAGACTTATTGAAGATTTGTTCTCTTTCTCTACTCTTTTATTATATTAAATGCATATTGAATATTTATTTATTATGTTTGATACCATGTTAGGCTAAATTCCCTTTCAAGGGGTGAGGTAAAACCATTATTTGATGTTATTTTATTTTTATTAGTTTCATTACTTGAAAAGTCCCTTTGAATGTTAATTTTGATCCCTCACCCTTAAATTTACGCCTCGAGAGAGGGTAAATGATTTTCGAGAGAAAATCAAAATTCTAGTTATAATACACATTTTAGATTCGAACTAGAGTTAGGGGTTTCTTAAGTGGGGTATTATAACTTGAATTTCAACTCTAAATTTATTTTCTAAGATTGAAATAAATTTTAATTGATCGATCCTAGAGGGTGATTAATTAAAAGGAGTGTGGATCTATTTTTCTAGAGTTGTGGGGTGTTAAACTTAACATTCTAAAAGATTACTATTATAATTACACTTGCAACGAGAGTTGGTTTGTAATTTTGATATTAATTTGGGAGAATTCAAATAATTAAATTAATTAATTAGAATAACTGAAATTTGTGGTGTAATCCCACTCCTTGATTGTTCTCACAATTATTTTCCTCACTTTATCTTTTATTTTAGTGTTAGACTTTGTTTTCATTTTAGTCACTTTCTAGTTAGTTATTTTCATCTTAGTTTAGTTTAGTTTAAAACCTCACCTCACCTTATTGTTTTAATATTGAAAAATCTAAAAAAATTAGAAAAGTGAAAAAGCACAAAAAGAAAATAAAAAGTGAATTACAATTGAGTTTGTCTCTAGCTTAACCCATTGGAAGTGGATTGATACCCTTACTTACCTCTACACTTGAGTTGTTTTATTTTGTAGGTAATTGAGGTTTTGATTAACTTGGCTTTCAACAACGACATACGCAAAAGTTAAGTTATTAATAGCAAAAGGTGAAATATAAAAAGAATGAATAAAATTTTCTTTATATCATTAAAACGTTCATTGTGTACATTACAAGCATAAAAATTACATCATTAATGAGGACGACCAATGTGACACCCCGCACATTTTGACATTAGAGGTGGTCAGTCCCCACGGCCAAACTACACCGGGCATCAAAATTAAAATACCATTCTTAGCATGTGACAGAATATAAAATATTAAAAACTTTTTCCACAAGATATAATCCTAATTTTAATCTAACAAATATAAACATCCACATAAGAAATTCCATCACAATGATAACTCCAAAATAAACTCAACTCCAAAATATAAATTAATACTTAAATGAAATCATCCAACTGTAACTCCAATTCAAAAGAAACCGTAAACAAATGTGGAACCGAGTGGCTCGCCAAATCCATAAAAACCGTCTCATAAATTAAATGATCGAATGGAAAAAACTAAACTAATAAATCAATAAAATAACTCCAGCTGCACTCCACGAATCTCCAATCCAATCTATACAACTACTTCAACAACTATACCAGAAATGTCAATCAGCACAATGGGTTAGAGCCCACTACATGAACACCAGCTATGTGAGAACATGCTCATACTCAAGACCTCAATTACCTCAATCACGATTATATAATATTTTAAATAATTTTTTATTGGTATAAAATATGTTATATTATTACCATTTAGTTTTATTTTAGCTTTTATTTCTGAGGATTTTCAAAAATTGGTGATAAACATCTAATTTTAAAGTGTCGGTAGACAATTTCAGGTTTGAGGCTCATTTGGACCCATTATACATAATAATTTGATCTAAGAGTGACGAAACACGTGTAGATCTATGATTTAGAATGTCAACGCAATAACTGGTGTGTAAAATAGACATACGTGAAAAAAGATATAACAAAATTACGAACTTAGGGTTAAGTTGTCCATTATTTAAGTTGTTATTTGTCTTTATTGTATCTAAATGTTATGTTTTGATTGGTTAGAGTGGGTGGCACCCTTAGGCCTACTTTGGCAGATAAAATCATCCTTTCTTCTTCCCCTTTAACACACATTTCATCCATAAGAGAACTTTGGCTTGAAGAGAGAGAGAATTGTGAAGCTTAGGATGAAAAATGTGAGGAGAAAATTGGGGAAAAAATCTATAAAAATCATATAAGAGTTCCTAAGGTAATTATATCCATAAATCTTGTTTATTTTTTGTGTTATTCATTAAAATGATCCAAATCATCAATTGTTTATTAAACTTTCATGCCTTAGTGTATATGTATAGATAGATACAAATTTAAAGAAAGTTGAATGTGTAAACCCTTTTATATTGCGTTGTTTAGAAACCTTGTGTATTCATACTGCTATATCTTCTTGTATACTTACTGAAATTTAGTAATTCCAATGGAGATGAAACTAGACGTATATATTCAAATAATATACAAAAAATTAGAATTTAAATCCTCATGGTTAGTTCTTGGTGATGGTTGGAAGTTGGTACATAGTTATTGTTTTAATAATTTGTTTAGATATGCACTGAGTTTGATAAAGACTTTAACATAGAAAATAACCTCTAATAATCATGAAACTTTAATTTTTTATTGTTCAGTATGTGTACTAAAAATATTTGGAAAATTATATAAAGTTATGATGTAGAAAAATCATGAAATATTTTGGAATTTGATTACATACTAAAGGAGCATATATGGCAAATTTACTATGTTATAAAGAAATTAGCATATCTTGCTCTAGGAAACATCAAATGATGTTTCGTCTTTTGAATTAGAAACCTAATATGATAAGGATTGAATTATCAAGAAGAAATTAAAGTATGTTTGGGAAATTAAATGGAAATTTAGCAATTCAAAGCATAAGATGAGGATGAGTATGCTAAGTATAAATTGATTATGTTTTCAGCCATATTTCCATATCTCCATATATATATATATATATATATATATATATATATATATATATATATATATATAGGGTAGTGATCAACTATGAGTCAGTATTTTACATGATTGAATTGAAATGGTCGATTATGATTTATAATATAATTTGGATATGTTAAATATCTTAACTTTAAATTAAAGGGAGCTTCATTTATGATAAATTATTTGAATGGGATCATATGATGCTAATGAATAGGGTTGGATTCAAGATGAATATGAAAATGATATGATGAATATGAATATAGATCTAAGAGCGAATTGGTTTGAATACTTCTCTATTCAGTATTTATTTGGATATTCAAATATCCAGGATCAGTTGGGTTTTATGATCCAGTCTTGGAATTGGACAAAGATCCAACGATTTGTTTTATCTTACGATAAAGATTTGTTGGAACTTTTGTTTCAGGATTTGTTATTGCTATAATAGGCACGATTTTTTGGACTTTATATCCAAAGATTTGATATAGAACTGTTATTTCATTGCAGGTAATGAGTACCTCACTAAGCGTTATAGCTTAATATATCATTTTAACATTTTTCATGTTTGTATACTGCCAGATAAGACACTATATGATCGGTAGTTTTAAGAGTTGCATCGATAGAAAGAGCTGGGTTTAGATATAGGAATTTTGTTATTGTCATCCTAGTGATTTTAATACACTCATACATTGTATATATTGAGTGAGAGTGCTTTAATTTGATGATGGTACTAGTTAACCATAATATTGTAAGTTCGCTTAATTATAACTTTGATATTAATTATGTTATGCTATAAAAACGTGTTTAGGTTCATGGTGTACATTGTACATGATAGTTATAAAATGCATTATATATCATTTTGTTGGATATTATGATTTAATTATTGTAAAATAATTGATTCTGATGGTTTTGGGTTTAGGGTGTGACAAGCTACTCCTCCCAATTAGGATCCGCGAATCCAAAAATAAGGATCATACGAGATAAATATTATAAGAGAGTATTTTAAGTTAAAATGATATAAGAATATGGAAGTAAAGTAAAACAATACTAACTACCCGAATATCTAAGCTACCCCATTATTCAAGTCCAATTATATTATTTCAACATTTAGTTATATTAAAGCCATTGACTTAATTTAAAGCAATTAACCAATTATAATTAAAGCGACATCACTATAGCCAACCGACATTTCTATTGATCCCACACATATTCCGACATGCCTAAACTCTTAACACATCACACCCATTCCCATCAATATAGTCAGCCAACCTAATTTTGTTAGCCCTGCACATGTTGGTGATTTTCCACACATGACACGTCACTTTATCCAGACAGTTCATTATCTTTAGCTCTGCACATATTGGTGACACCAACCCAATTATCTTTAGTTCTCCATATATTGGCGACGCAAACAAACACCCACGTCACTATAGCTAGCTGACCCAATTATCGTTAGTCCTGCACATATTGGTGACGTCAAATCCATTTTAATACCAGTTTATTATCTTAGGCATCAATTATTAATTCTAATAAAGTTCTCTTTATTCTCAATTAGCTCCACTCATAAATCGAGTATCAAAATCTAAAATCACCCCTAGTACCATGCCTAGAGATCACCAGACCATAAGTATTACCTATTCTATCACCGAGGAAGAATATCTATCAAAATCACCACCTAGTCTTACACCTAGGCTAAAGAAATAACATGATGAAGCACTACCTAGCCCGATCTAGGAAAATAGCCAATCGTACAAACATACACTTACTAGTCCCATACCTACAAAGTGCCAACCACCATTAAGTCAACCTACTAGTCCCATACCTAGCAAGAAACCTATAAAATAAGTGAAGTACGACTACTCCCAAAATCCCAACGTTCCCATGCTATCTATATATTAACACGAACACTTTCCACGTAAATTATATTTTAATTTAACACTATAATTATCAAATTAATCCTACGATTTAAAATGCATTCAAATCACATCCATTTAATTGTGTAATAACCGAATTCTATCAAATAGTTACACAAGTTGTCGCATTCCATAATTCCAATACTAGTGATATTTTAACAATTCAACACATAATCCAAACTAAATATACATAATAATAATAATCCTACATAATAATAAGTTCGTTTTACAACATACGCATATAAAAACATGATTTACAAGTCAAAGCATTATTCTAAATTCATATTTTAATTCCAATATGAGGTTCGTCCCACAAATCTACCATAACCCAAAATACTAATCTAAGCATGCGATTGTTTCAAGTCGTAAATCATATTTTTAGATTTAATCAAAATAATCCCGAATTTACTTTCACATTTCCTAATTAATCTTACAAATTAATTTTAAGAAGACATGATTGATTGAGGTTTAGGCAATATCTAAAACATACAATGCTTAAGGGGAACAATAGAAGTATTCATGTCTGATAAGAAGTCACTTCGAAATTTTGATTATGCGGTTGCGATCCTCTGGTGAAAAAAATAAAGACTTGTTCTTGCTTGATCTTGAAAAAACTTGATTTGGATCTTCGAAACTTGAGTTGAAACTTGTTTTTAATGGGATTTAGGTTTTGTAGAAAAGAGGAGAGAATAATTTGGAAGGCTACTGCTTTTTGAGACGAGTTAAAAGTGTTTAAAAACTCTAAACTCGAACCTTTTTAATATAAGAAAATAAAAGAGTTTGAAACCAATATAAATACCTAAAAATAAGAAAATTCGTCAGATCTGCCCCGTACCGAATCGATTCCCCTATCACCGAATCGATTCCCCCTTAGGCTGAATCTCTTCCTCCCCTATTCAACCGACAGAGAAGAAAAGTTAAAACAATCCAATTTTGTTCTCGATTTCAAATCCGATTAAAACCTTATTTCTTGTATATCAAAACTAACATTTTTAAATACTAAAAATAATTAAATCAAATAAAAATATTTTTTCAATTTTAGATTTTTAAAAAGATATTTACTGTCCAAATATTATGGGGTATTACATTCTCCCCCACTAATACAGGAATCTCAACCTCGAAATTTGACGAAGCATAAACGTAGAACGTAAACTCGCGTAAGTAAAATAAGGCTCACATAGGCCTACCCGTAGAATGCCATGATTGGGTGCCCATACTTCCAATCCTTCACCCACCTACCCCATGAACAAAAGTAGAATATATATCTCAACTATATATGTAAGCATAACTATGAAAATAAAACGTACCATGTTATCCCACTATCCACTATTTGGCTCCTGCCCTTCCTGAGGTCCCAAAACAGGAAGTGCATACACCCTCGGCATAACCGGTCCTTGCGTACGCACCACTAGTGCCATTGGCGCTCCCGATGCTTGAGGCCCTTGGCCCTGTGCTTTCAGAATCTTAGAAGCCAGATGACCTATTTCTCTTAAAATGAAACATGCACCCCTGAAAGGTCCAAAATGTCCATCTGGTGCTCACTCACCATGTTATCTTTGTCCTTGAGGGACCTACGGGAAGATGTTTCCTTGATGAAAGGCTCATTGCTTCTTTCACGGTTAGTCATTGCGACCATTTTTCTCCCCACCTGTCTTGGTTCCATATTGACCACTCAACTCATATCTCTTACCTAAATCATTTTTCATCATTCATCTTCACTTTCCATAATAATAATGCAACGTCCACCACCTGGGAGTAACTAGTGTACGCTACGTTCCCTAAAACCATTTTCTACCGACCATGTCAGACCCTTAATGAAACATTCAATTTTCGTTTCCTCAGTATTCACCTCTTTCAGTACAAACAATGAAAGATTTGTGAATTCTTGTTCATACTCAGCAACCAACTTCAAACCCTATTTTAAATATAGAAAATCTTTCTTCTTCGCAGTACTAATTGAATAAGGAAAATACTTGTCATTAAATTTCATCAAAAAGTCTCCATAATTCAAACGATCCCCATACTCATATGTGGTGACACTCTCCCACCACTACAATGCATCCCCAATCAACTTAAAAGTAGCTAACATCTGCTGCTACACATCTGTGCAATTCATCATCCTCAAACGTATTTCCATATCACGCCTCCATTGGTGAGCAATCGTTGGGCCAAATCCACCAACAAAAGTGGGAGGATTGACCTTGTGGAAATTGGCCCTCACCTGGTCCCAAACCAAAATGGGTGTACCCTATTACTGTGCCTCTTGATTTCTCGACCTCTGTCTCCCAATCTCAATACCAGCCGATGTGGCCACACGAATGATAGTCGTTAACTCTTCTGCATCCAAAAGAAATTGACCCTGCCTCTCCTGAACTGCGAGACCAGAAACCGCACCCCCTTTTCTATATTTAGATAACCAAATGTTCACCAATTGAAAAGACAAGAACAACGAATCATCAGACTCAGAAAAACCTAAAGAGTATAAACCATCAAAAGGAATAAAAAAAATAGGCAATGCGTAAGCTATAACGGTTTCACAACTTACAAGACCTAACACCTGGCTCTGATACTAACTGTGACACCCCGTGTATTTTGACATTGGAGATGGAAAGACCCTATTGTCAAACTACCCTGGGCATCAAAATAATAATACCATTCTTAGCATTTGATAGAATATGAGACATAAAAATATTTTCCACAAGATATAATCAAAAATTTAATCCAACAAATTTAAACATCTACACAAGAAATTCCATCACCATGCTACCTCCAAAATAAACTCAACTCAAAAATATAAATTAATACTTAAATGAATCATTCAACTTTAACTCCAACTGAAAAGAAATCGTAAAGAACTATGAAACAGAATGGCCCACCAAATCCATAAACAACTTTCTCATAAATAAAACGATGGAATGAAAAAATCTGAACTACTAAAGCAATAAAATAACTTCAGCTGCACTCCATGAATCTACAATCCAATATATGCAATTACTCTAGCAACTATACCTGAAATGTTAGTCAACGCATTGTAATACCCTGAGGTTTTATATTTATATTTAATTGGATATTTAAATAATGCGGGTGACACATAATTTAATTAAATCCACAAATAATGAGAAAATAAATAAATATTAAATTAGAGTGGAATGAATTAATATTTATGTGACTACGTATTTATTAATGTGTTACAGTAAATAAAATTGGATTATAACAATATTATGTCGTAAGTGAGTAAAAGCGATAGAATTTATCTCAACCGGGACATGTTTTGTTAAATGATAGTAGGTTGATATGAAAAATATTGACAAGTGACTTGGATGATAATTTTGAGTGCACGGTTGATCCGGAATGGGTCAAAATAGTCAAAATTATGTACATGTGGGTTGCGTTTGTATCTTGGGGGCTTTTAAGACTAATCGGGACTAGTTTAAGAGTCATTTGATCTTCTTAGTGGGACATAAAAAGACAAAAAAGGGATTTACATTATATAATAAAGGGTTTGGGTGAAAGAAAAGTCATTTTCACAATTCCAAAAGTTTAGTTGAGTTATACAAAGAGTTAGAGAGAAAGTAAAAAGAAATTTGAGGATAAATTCAAGAGTTCATGAGGAAAGTGAAGAGTAAACTCAATAGGATTGAAGAATTGGGAAGAGATTTTGGGAGTTCTAGTCATCATCTTCACCAAATTCACATTATGAACCTTAAGGCAAGTAATTGTCTTACTAATTATTTGTGTGTAATTTTCAATTCATATTATAGTTGGAAACTTTTGAGTTGAAATATTTTGGGAATTGGAATTTTATAAGAAAAATTGGGTTTTGACACATAATTATGTAAAATTGAGTACTGACACATGATTATGCAAAATTGGGGTTTGACACATGATTATGAAAATTTATGTGTAAACTTTTGGAATGAATTTTGGGCATTATGAGTTCATATATAGTTAAATTTAGTTTAGAGAAACTTATGATTGAATTATTTGGGCAATTATGGATATAGCATGTAGATGGATATGTGTGATATTTTAGGATTGAAATTTATAAATTTTAAATTCCATGTAGATAGGTAAATTCTACAATTTGGAGAATTGAGAAATATGATTTAGTGTGATATTATGAGAATTTTATGTTAATTATAGATTAAGCATAAATTTCATATAATCATCTTATGAAGTTGAATTCTAGATGAAATTGGAAGTTTTATACCTAGAATTTATGTGAATTTGATATATTGGTTGTGATAAAATTTGGATTGAGATGGTTGAAATTAAACTGAGAAAAATCGGTTTTGGAGAGTTTTAGATCTTCTTTTATGAATGCCTTCGGAAGATATCTGAGAAAAACTCAAAGCACATACCCGACTCAATTTTTTTGTGTAGAATCCAAATCTGAAGTCAAATTTTTAATTCGGATAATTTTTAAATCTGATCTTCTGCATTTTTTAAAACATGTCTAAAATTAAAAAAAAATATTCGGGGTGAAATTTAGAGTATTTAAGGTGAATTATACTCGAAGATTTATTAATGAATTGAGGAAAATCGGTATACGGGATGATTGAGAGTTATTTGTGTAAATAATTAATATTTTTAGAATCAATTAATCATTTAAGTGCGTAATTAACTTATTGAGAATATAAATGATATCGAAAAATGATGTGTTTGTGCCATGAGCGACAAACACAATTAGCCGGAATTCATTGAGAATATATATACGGGTATAGAGACAGTATATATGTTATTATATCTGAGTGCATAATATAAATATATATCCCACGAGTGCTATCATCAGAGGTTTCGCGATGTGGGGGATCTTTCCTGGCGAAAAATAGCTAGGTAAGTATAGTCTCCAGGTTATAGGGCCACGCATGTGCCCTTGTGGGGTTGAATTCAAAGTGACATAATTTTTGGTATGGTTATGACTCGCTATCGAGGAACCTATTATTGCTTCCAACGTTATGATTTCTATCGCAGTTCGATGTGAGATTCTGACACGGTAGCCAGGATGATGTGAGTATTCCCGGAGGTATAATAGCATTATAAAGACCCACATCCAGTAACCTATTATTTTAAGGGATAACGGTTGTATATATATAGTGAGTGATATATATGTATGCTTAATGTGATATTAATTACGTATATATATGAGCATAAAATATATACGGGCATAAGATGATGTGAATATTGAATTAATAACTAGTAAAAGTTATTTGAAATGAAAAGGAATTATAATTGAGAATTATAATGATTTAGTGGATATGAAAGCTAATTATATAAAATGCTCAAGATGGGATAGCGTAGAGAAATAAGGATACTTTGGGACTAGTTAGGCGGGTAGCATAACTGGGTGATTAAAAGTCATACATTAGGTGCGCACCTTAGATGAGGGATGAGTATTATCTCATGAGAGTATTGTACCAATTTAAATATGGAAGAATGAACACATAATTAATTATGCATTTTACTTACTTGAAAAATATTTTTAAAAGGATTTGGGCTCTGACCCGTATCAAATTTATTTTCAAAACCTTTTAGGTATCCAGCCACAGGGACGCCAAGCGTCATTATTCTTCCAGGTATCGGAGTTATGACAGTTGTGGGATGTTACAGGATTTGATGTAGTTGCTTATATTCTCACATTCTAGACAGGATTCTTTTCATATTCAAGCATGTTACACATGTGAGTCAGATTTATTTTCTTTTATTTCATTATTGGAATTTATTGTATGAATGTTACACCGATGGTTTATTCTATTACATTTTCATGTAATGGATTTCTATTTCAGATTAAGTGCGTGATTGTGAATTTTTATTTTGTCAAAATAAATTATGGTTTGATTATAATGTTTTGTCACGTCGATAAAGATTAAAATTGATACACGACTTAATTTAAAATAGGTGGTTAGTAATTAATTGGTTTTGACAGTAATGCTAAGAATGAGTCAATGAGATTCCTATTTTATTTTAGTAGAGTACTGAGCACCTGTTATTTTAATAAGCGGGGTGTCACATGCATTGGATCTGAGACCACTACATGAACACCAACTACTCCTCCCAATTAGGATCCGTGAATCCAAACATAAGCACCATAGAAGACAAATATTAAAATAGAGTACTTTAAATTAAAATGATATAAGAACATGCGAGTAAAGTAAAACAATACTAACTACCCATATAATTAAGTTCCCCCATTACTCAAATCCAATTATATTATTTCAACATATAATTATGCTTAAGCCATTTACTTAATTTAATTCAATTAACCAATGATTATTGAAGCGATACCACTATAGTCAATCGACCTTTTTGTTGATCCTGCACATATTCGAGCATGCCTAAATTCTTAACACATCACACCCATTCCCATCACTATAGTCAGACAATCCAATTTTGTTAGCCCTGCACATATTGATGATGTTTAACGCATGATATGTCACTATAACCAGACATCCCAATTATCGTTATCCCTGCACATATTGGTGATGCCAACACACACCCACGTCACTATATCCAGCCAACCCAATTATAATTAATTCTGCACATATTGGCAATGAAAACAAACACTCACATCACTATAGCCAGTCGACCTAATTATCGTTAGTCCTGCACATATTGGTGATGCCAAATCCATTTTTATATCCTTTTATTATCTTAGGTATTCATTATTAATTATAATCAACTTCTCTTTATTGTTAATTAGCTCCACCCATAATTCGAGTACCACAACCAAAAATTATCCCCAAGTCCCATAGCTAGAGATCACCAAATCATAAGTATTACCTAGTCTATTACCTGAGAAGAATACCTACCAAAAATCATCACCTAATCTCGCAAGTAGGCTAAAGAAACAACGTGATGACGTACTACCTAGTCCTACCTAGGAGAATACCCAATCTTATAAACATACACTCACTAGTCCCATACCTAGAATGTGCCAATAACCACTAAGTCTGCTTATTCGTATCGAATATTGCATATTTTCGCCCTTTATCTTTATGCATTCTAGTGCTTTTATGGCCCTTAATACCTATATTTATGATCATTAACCACACAACCTTGGATTTGGATATATACATGCTTTGCAGGGGTTAATTGCATTTTTGTAGGTATTGGAACGCTAAAAGTGAGGATCCGTTGCATTTCGGAGAAGTTCCGTCGTCGAATGCTACTTCAAGGGAATTTTAGTCAATTCACATTTCTTCTCCAGCTCATGGAAATTCCACGAATGCCTATTCATTGAGTTAGCGTCGTGTGGCCTCAAAGGGGGCGTCGTTTGGAGTTCGGATGAAGAAGATATGGCCATTTTCGTTTGCAACCATTTACCCCTCTTCACGAACCAAACAAAGATGAGAAACAGAGTCCCGATCGATCACGGTTTTGGATTTTGCCGTGGAAAGGAGATAGTATGCTTTTAATTTAAGGCGTGGTCGATCGCGCCCCGCGATCGGTCGACCGCGAGTAGCAGATAGTTGTTGCCTCTCTACTTTTCTTTTCTTTTCCTTTTTCTTTTCTATTTTAATTCCCACTTACTATATAAAGGAATTTTGTTGTAAATCTCAGATATAGATAGATAGATATAATTAGTTTTTAGATAGTTTAGGTTAGGGTTTGGGGGTTGAGAGCTCTTTTCTTCTTCCTTTCTTGGCTTGACACCCATTAGGGCTCGTAAGTGGTACTTTCATCTTCCCTCTCCATTAATATAGTTGTATTTCATTATTTTCTTTCTTTCTAATTTAGTTTACTTGATTTATTTACATGCTTTCATTTACTTGCTTTGTAGTGTAGATTTATTGCATTTATTTACCGCGTTCATTTACCACGTTTTTAATATGCTTTCTGGTTAAGTTAGTCTAGGTTGTGTCGGATTGAACTCATTTCGATTGACTTGTTGCTTTGCTTTGGTGATGGTATTTACGGGTATATTTCGTGTGCGTTGTCCTAGTTATTACGCCTAGGAGATTTGACGGGGCATATCATGTATGCTCCGTGCTTACGACCTTGCGTGCGTAATTTTCGGGGTATTTGTTGACGCCAAAATCATATTAGGCTTTTATGCGAATTTAGGGGCGTGACAACCCTTGATTTGATTAACTGTCGAAACGAGGCGCATTCGTAATAACTCGTCGATCCATATAACCATTTTATACTAATTAACTCGGGTGAGGGATATTCGATGCAACCTATAGTTTTTACTCGCGTTATTAGTCTAGCTATATTTTTCCTCGCCTAGATTAATCATTTCCCTTTCTGCATCTTTTCCTTTTTGTGTATAATCATCTTTTACGCTTTTATTTTGGAAGTACTAAACCAAGTAATATTCTAGCAACTCGTCTCTGTGGATTTTTGATACTCGAACTTGGCCGCTATACTCACTCGTTGAGTGTAGTTGTAATTTAGGTTTTTGTATAGAGTTGGTGAGCCGAATATAACTAACGACCGGCGCGTAGGTGACTATTGCGCCGCGACGAAACCCTGTCTATCAAAGGCGTCGTTGTCGGGGATGAGTTTGCTTTAGAATTTATTTGATTTAGTATTTTGTAGTATTTTCTTACTATTTGTATTTTTTTGGCTAACCTTTTTGCAGGACTTCTACATTTGAGCACCTAAAAACGCTCAAATTTCTCGCGTGCGCATCTACTTTGTGGAATTCGCCACTTCGAGCCATTTTTGTGGTAAGCATTTCTTATTCCAATTGTTTTGGTAATCATTATGATAATTCTCAAAATCCCCATACTCCTTTGACTTTTGGTCAATACTTAGAGCCCCAAAAAATTACAACTTCTAAAATGACTTTGGGCGAGTGTTACAAAAGTCAAGCTTTTTGAGGAGGAGGATGTGACACCCCGACTAATTAAATACCGGGTAGCTACTCCTTTATTAAATTAATACAAAATGCCAAGTTGGTTCAGTTAATAGCATCACTGCCGAAAACATTTTAATAATTACTAACCACCTAGTATTTAAAAAGTAAGTTGTCAAATTTTAAATTAAATCTGATTAACATGCAGTAAGTGAAATATAAAAGAATAACATAACCATTCACAATAAAGTTCCAATAGTGTAATCAACAAATAATAAAGAGTCTGTAGGAAATACTCCTCACAACAATCCCACAACTAAAAAAATAAAACAAGTCTGAATCCTGAATTAATTACAATCCACAGTCTGAATAACTGAAATATAAAATGTCTCTAAAAGAAATGGGCGACATGCCCTACAAATGATGAAAATGAATATGGAGTCAAGACTAGAACAGGAGGCGTTTACTATCAAGGCCCTGTAACTTCCACAACAGCTACAGCTCGTCACCTGAATAGAAATCCTATGCATGGTGTCCTTGTGGCGGGGCACCTAAAAAGGTTTTTACAAAAAAATAGATTTGAAAGAAAACGGGTCAGAGCCCGAAAGTGGAGAGTATTTTAAAAACAGCAAGTGCTTTAATAACATTAAAACAATGAATGCAAAAATACATGTTAGTACGTGCACTCACATAAAATACTCACCTCTCGACTAATTGTGCACTCCTAACGTACCGTACCCATCCAAGTGATATTCATAACTAACTAAACCGACATAACTTCTAACCTTTCTACTCGATTCCCACTATACCATCCTAGGTTATCAATTTAAACAAAGAGCTTTACTTAAACTTGGATTCTCAATTATTAGCAGTACAATTTACCAAAGGTTATCCCACTTTTTATCTTCTCAAAGCGTTACTATAAATATACTCATAATTCAAACATAACAATTCTTTTCATTTAACCGTATATTATTCACATCATAAATATACAATACTAGCACCCCGAGACTAAGCTGCGGTGCACACATACTCTGCTATCCATCCCGGTACATCACGTACATAAGGATCACGCATTCCGAATCTCTCAGGAATCATTCTCAGATAATAGCAAATCACAAACAATGGAGGTGAACACAGTCACATCACATGGGTCACGCACATACCTACGCTCCCACGATCAGCAGAGTTATTAACTTCCCAATAAGTCCTTCTCTGACCTATGTCCTCGAGGTACCAATCTAAATCCCCCCGTAGGCACACAAAGATTAGATGGCCCTAAGCGAACGCAAACCTCCCGTGATAGCAAGTATGGTAGGTATGTCATACACATAAAATCATATATACTAAGCATGCACACATCTTAGTAATTACCATATTTTATTAGTGGTATACTTCTTATTCTCATACCAACTTTTAATGTTACACAATTCACATATCCCCGATTTATACAAATATTTAAATCATCAATTATTCTCACATCGTAATTAGTCACTCGCGTCCTAATCCACAAATATCATTGGTTCAAATCACACTTCTATGTTTTTACTCCTCAATATATCCCAAATCTCCCAACCATACCAAATAGTTAACAAGGGAAAGTTATCTCTACAATTAAACAAGGTTACGGGACACTAGAAATCAAATCAGTCCAAAAAGGCCAATCTGTCAACTCGTTAGAAGTCTCGTTCGAACGAGAGTTCGTTCGAACGAAGTGGGCATCTAACGAGATATCAATCGAATGAAAGGCATCGAACAAACATCCAACTCGTTAGAAGGCAAACTATCAGCTCGTTAGAATCTCGTTCTAACGAGCTCGTTCGAACGACCTGGGCAGGTCTTCTAACGAGGTGACAATTTCGAGCCCAGAATTTTACTATCTCGTGTTTCTCAATTTTCTTCACCTCTAATCTCATCAAAAAGACGTCCCAACGGTATTTTAAGGTTTTTAATCATCACTAAACATTCATAGGTCATAACTCAACATTTATATAGGGTCAAATCCTCCTAAACATCATCTAATTATCATAACTCCCCAATTTTTCCCAAAACTTATGAACATGAACCCTAGAAATTTAAAGTCATCAATTTCCATAAATAAATCCATTTTTGTAACATAATAAGTCATAATTCTTTTAGTATAATCATCCAATAAAAATTCTACATGCATCCCTATATCAAGATCTGAATTTATAACTACAATATCATGGGTTTTTATAAGTCTCCCAAAACAATGCAATTAACTCAATTTCTAAGCATGGAAGAAGCATTCGCTTGAAATTAACGTAATTAAACCACTTGCCTCAGATTATTCTCTGAATCTGTTGTTGAAATGTTGAAGGTTGCTCTCTCTCTTTCTCTCCCAAGGTTGAGGTTGAAGATGGAGGTTAAGGTTTTCTCTTTTGGGAACTCTTCTAACTTCCTCCTCTAACTCCCGTTGCCCTCTTATCACTTAAGTGTTGGTAATGGGTTAGTGGGTTATTAAATTCCCTATTTTTAATTCCCAAAATTCGTTGGTCATAAATCCCCAAATTTCAAAATTACCAAAATACCCTTTTAATTTGCCGGTATGGCCCAATAATGCCCCGGGACCCAAACTAAACCCTCGGCTTGTGTTTTCTAACTATTTCGACCCTTCCGTACACGTTGGCGCACTCAAAATGAGCATTCGGTTGATGAAAATAAAATTCACTTTTAATTAAAATAATTACGTTCCTGACGCGACTATCACGCGCGTCCCAATAAAATTTCCCAAATTGTCGTATTTCAATCTCACGACAAATTCAATATTTTCAATATTCATATAACGTCATATGTACACATTATAATCAAATACCAACTCACATCTCGTTAGTATTTTATCCGGATTAATTCTCAATTAATTCACTTTTAATTCAATTAATCCCATAAAATAAATATCCATAAAAGTACGGGGTATTACAGATGATAATGATTTGGGGCCTCTAATTCCTTATAATAGGAATTTTGAAACAAATTGCAATAGTTTTCAAAATTCCTATAATAATGAGTTTAACTTTAGTGCTGATAACGATTTTCAAACTCCTCATTTTGAAGAATTCGCACCTCGGCCTATGACTTTGGGCGAGGGTTTGCTCATGCTTGAGAACGAGAGGTATGAAGAACGTTATCGGGAAGAAAATCATGGTTAGGATCAAGACTTGGATTTATTATTTGATTCCGATGATGATTTATCTTCCGAGACTTTTGAAGTCGAGGAATGTTTTGAACCAATTGAGGACTTTGTGCCTAAATTGGAACAAACCATTCGTCACTTGGCCCATCTTTTAATAGAAAATGAAAGTGAGGGTGAAACGGATGTAGTATTCATTTGCAATGAGACGATTTCTTCTTTGGATCCCAAAGAAGAAAGTTTCATTGAAAATTATCCTATCTCTTTTGAAATTCCAACTTTGAGTGATGATAACTCATCTCTTGAATTTGAATTTCTTTTCTCCCCATTTTCATTTTCTGTTATCACACCGTCACAAGTACCCGACAAATTGGTACTGAACTTTAAAACGTTCAACCCTTTCACCGATGAGGAGTACTTGCTCGAGTTGCTTTCCATGAAGGCGTCTTTTCCTCCTTATGCACCACATCCCATTCCACTTGCTAAATCTTTGGGAGGATATTCTATTTTTCTTGGTCCCCACATGTTTTTGTCACCCGTTCAATCCAAATCCCCCATCGTCCCTCCAAAACTTTTAATTGGCGATGGTTCATTTCTTTCGCCTTACACATGCATTCCATTGTTCAAACGGAATTCATATTTTTTAGAAGGCATGCTTGAGAGTGAGGGTGCACCGATTATCCTCCAAAGTCAAATCATTTTCATGGTGGACCCTCACCTATTTAGACTTCTAGTGTACAGTTAGTGTGAAGCCTAAATAGTAGATTGTATATAGTTAGCTTTTTATTCTTTTTATCTTTTCTTTTCTTTTTAATATAGTCTAATGGAATTAGTTAACTTTGTGTTATTTGTTTTTGCTATGCTCGGTACTAACTTGTTTTGTAGATTCTTTGGACTTGTTATTATGGGGATCGCTCCAATTTTGGGTAATATCGCTCTTTTCCTCTCTTTAACTTAGTTCTTAATTCACATTGAGGACAATGTCAGGTTTTAAGTTAGGGGGTGCGGGATATTCTATCCATTTCTTTATTTAGTCCATGTTTTAGCTCACATGTTAGTTACTTAGTATGCTTTTCTTTCTTTTTTCTCCTTTTTGGGGCATTTTGCCTTTATTTCCGATGATAAATTTCAATAATTGCCCGATCCAATTGACAACTCAAAGATGCATGTTCTCAATTTTAGAAGTTATTAGACTTTAGTCCTCACTTATTGAGATTATGAATAACTTCATGAATTAAACTTTAATCCCATGAGCACATGCACTTTTCTTGCTTTATTTATTTGGTTTAAGATTTTTATAACTCGATAATCTTTTATTGCATTGTATATACTTATAACGAGTAAGCTTTGTACCTTTCGTCATTTGTGAGTGTATACACTATTCTTTCCTCTTTGAAAACGTTTAATTCGTCGGTAATCTCTCTATTCTTTCATTTGATCAGTCATTAATTGAGTTCCTATATGAAATGTGTTACTTGAGCACGATTTTCAAAGTTTGTTTTAACTCGAGCATTGCATAAACTTTAGAAAATGATCATAGGCCATCTTTGTATATCACCCATATTAGCCTTGACCTCACCTTATATGTTTCCCCTCATCAACCCCTTTGAGCCTAAATATTAGCCTTTCGTTTCATAACCCCAAATCCCATACCAGCTCCAATTTGGAGTTTTAAATCATACACACACCTTCCATACCTTTGTTTGGAATGTTACTTGGGATTGAATGTTGTTGTTGTTTTCTTGTGGTTGCAATTTACCGCATATGAGAGTGAGAAAAGTAAAGAAAAGAGATGTGAAAAAAGAGAAAAAGAGAAAACAAAAAAAAGAAAACATGAGAAAAAGAAGAAAAGAAAAAAGAAAGAGAAGTTTGTATATCTGTATATAGTTCAATAAGCTTTGATTGCTCTCCAAATGATACATCCAATGCTTGCTTGGAACTTTCTTTCCATTTTTTATATTTCCTGCATTTTGTCATTATTGAGAGTTTTCATTTCGAACCCTTTAAATCCGTACATACACCCCTTTCATTTCGTACCCTATCCAAACCTACATTACAACCCTATTAAAGTCTTATGTGATCTTAAGTAGATGTAATTCAAAGGTTTAAATAGTTTTGATAATCTGTCTCCTCCTTTAATGAGCGGTATCTTTCATTGAGATTATAATTTTTAATTTCATATGTAGCGTTATTCATTTGTGACATGTATGCGACTTAGTTTCCATTTACATTTACTCTTTATGCCCGCATGTTTCGTGTGTTACCTCCCTGTTTCAAGTGAATTCACTTGATGAGTGTAATGCCCGTGAGGATTGAATTTATGCTTGATTTATTTAGTATCCGGTTTATATACGTTTTTGCAAAATCACACTTTGCGTGTGCTCGCTCCCCTCCCACATTTTAAGGTTTCAATTCAATGAGGTGCATTCTATAATGCTAATGATTTCGGACTGTTATTTGAATTCGTTCACTTTGCTAATAATACATATGAAATCTTTGGCATTATTGTTGGTCTTGTCGCGTGTTTGGTTTGGGCATATTTTGAGGAAACCATATGATGTTTGTGGGTATCATCCCTGAAAACCCTCACGAGATGACACTCGTTCACTAGGGTAACCTAGGGGTTTAACGGCTTATTGCATATGCTAAATGCAATCGTGTTCCCAACGAAAGTGGCATTTATATTTCGATGCATATATACGTCTTGTACTACCCTCTGTGGACTTGTTTTGTTTGTTTCATTACTAGGGACTAGCAATGTTTAAGTTAGGGGGTGTGATTCGTATCGAATATTGCATATTTCCGCCCTTTATCATTATGCATTCTAGCGCTTTTACGGTCCTTAATACCTATATTTATGCTCATTAACCAGAAAACCTTGGATTTAGATATATACATGCTTTGCAGGGGTTAATTGTGCTTTTGTAGGTATTGGAATGCTAAAAGTGAGGATTCGTTGCATTTCTAAGAAGTTCCATCGTCGGATGCTACTTCAATTCATATTTCCTCTCCGGCTCATGGAAATTCCACGAATGCGTATTCATTGAGTTAGCGCCATGTGGCCGCAAACGGGGGGTCATTTGGAGTTCAGATGAAGAAGATATGGTCGTTTCCGTTTGCAACCTTTTCCCCCTCTTCACGGACCAAACAAGGCTGAGAAACAAAGTACCGGTCGACCGCGATTTGAGACCCGGTCTACCGCAGTTTTGGATTTTTTCGTGGAAAGGAGATAGTATACTTTTAATTTAAGGCGCGGTCGACCGCACCCCTGCGACCGGTCGATCGCGAGTAGCAGATATTTGTTGCCTTTCTACTTTTCTTTTCTTTTCCCTTTTCTTTTCTATTTTAATTCCCACTTACTATATAAAGGAATTTTGTTGTAAATATCAGATATAGATAGATATAATTAGTTTTTAGATCGTTTAGGTTAGGGTTTGGGGGTTGAGATCTCTTTTCTTTTTCCTTTCTTGGTTTGACACCCATTAGGGTTTGTAAGTGGTATTTTCATCTTCCCTCTCCATTAATATAGTTGTATTTCATTATTTTCTTGTTTTCTAATTTAGTTTACTTGCTTTATTTACATGCTTTCAGTGACTTGCTTTGTAATGTAGATTTATTGCGTTTATTTACCGCGTTCATTTATCGCGTTTTTAATATGCTTTCTAGCTAAGTTAGTCTAGGTTGTGTTGGATTGAACTCATTTAGGGTTGACGTGTTTCTTTGCTTTGGTGATGGTGTTTACTGCTTTGTCCTAGTTATTATGCCTAGGAGATTTGACGGGGCATATCATGTATGCTCCGTGCTTACGACCTTACGTGCGTAATTTATGGGGTATTTGTTGATGCCAAAATCATATTAGGCTTTTATGCAAATTTAGGGGCGTGAGAACCCTTGATTTGATTAACTGTCGAAACGAGATGCATTCGTAATAACTCATCGACCCTTGTAACCATTTTATACCAATTAACTCGGGTGAGGGATATTCGACGCAACCTATAGTTTTTACTCGCTTTATTAGTTTAGTTTTATTTTCCCTCACCTAGATTAATCATTTCCCTTTCTGCATCTTTTCCTTTTTGTGTATAATCATCTTTTACGCTTTTATTTTGTAAATACTAAACCAATTAATATTCTAGGAACTCGTCTCTGTGGATTTTCGATACCCGGACTTGGCCTCTCTACTAACCCGTTGAATGTAGTCGCAATTTAGATTTTTGTATAGAGTTGGTGAGCCGAATATAACAAACGACCGGTGCGTAGGTGACTCTCGTGCGACGGTGAAACCCTGTCTATCATCTGCGTACTAGTCACATACCTAGAAAGCAGCCTATAAAACTAGTGAAGTACAACAGCTCCCAAAATCCCAACATTCACGCAATGTTTGGATATTAACACGTACACTCTCCACATAAATTATATTTTAATATAATGCTATAATTCCCAAATTAATACTATGATTTCAAATCACATCTATTTAATCATGTAATAACCAAATTCTATCAAATAGTTAAAAAAGTTATCACAGTCTATAATTCCAATGCGAGTGATATTTAACAATTCGACACATAATCCAAATCAAATATACATAATAGCAATCCTACACAAAAATAAGTTCGTTCTACAATATACACATATAAAAACATGATTTATGAGTCAAAACATTATTCCAAGTTTAAATTTTAATTATAATATTAGATTCGTCTCACAAATTTATCGCAACCCAAAACACTACTCTAAGCATGTGATTGTTTCAAGTCTTAAATCTTATTTTTAGATTTAATAAAAATAGTTTCGAATTTACTTTTACTTTCCCTAATTAATCTTCCTAATTAATTTTAAAAAACATGATTAATTAAGGTTTAAGAAATATCTAAAATACACAATACTTAAGGGGAATAATAGAAGTATTCATGCTTGATAAGCAGTCGCATTGAAATTCTGTTTATATGGTTACGATCCCCTTGCAAAAATAATAAAGGTTCGTTCTTGGTTGATCTTGAGAAAACTTGATTTGGATCTTCAAAACTTAAATTGAATCTTATATTTAATGAGGTTTAGATTCTGTTGAAGAGATGAGAGAATAATTTGGGAGGCTATTACTTTTTAAGATGAGTTAAAGTGTTCAAAAAAGTCTAAACCCGGGCCTTTTTCATATAGGAAAATAAAAGAGTTTGAGACCAACACAAACACCTAAAAATAAGCAAATTTGCCAAATATTTCTCGGACCAAATTCTTTCCCCCTGGGGACGAATATGTTCCCCCCATATTCAGCCGATAGAGAAGAAAAGTTAAAAATGTTCAATGTTGTTCCCAAATTTGAATCCGATTAAAGCCTTATTTATTATATATCAAAACCAACATTTTTAAATACTAAAAATCATTAAATCCAATAAAAGTTATTTTTTTATTTTTGATTTATAAAAAGATGATTATGATTCAAAAATCAAGGAGTATTATGTCCCGACACCAGATGAGTAGTTTTGGGTTGTAATGAGAATATTCATCATCATTGTCGTGGTCATTCATTAAGTCACCGATCAATTGTGAAGGAACCTTGTCGACTGGAAACCATGAGTCTGCACTACCAAAGAAGGGTATCTTTGTAAGGACACAAATTTCCAATTGAGTCCATATATAGTTTTGGCTCAATTCCGGACAAAAACATTTATTCATAGGATTGTATTTAATTGTAATATTCTCAAGCCTATGAAAAGTTTGTTTGAAGACGTAGCGGCAAAGAGTAAAAAGCTTCATCATCATGCCGGTTTGCGTGCCTTGTTTCTACGTCATCAACTATGGTTCCATTCTCCTAAGATATGAATGCAATATTATATATATAGGAGCTTGGAACAAGTTTTATTGGGTGTTAGGTTTTATTAAAACCGTGTTTTATTTTCAGAAAGAGTTAATTAAAACTTTAAAATAAGTTTATAAAGTTTTCTGGACTAAAATCGAATTTTCCAAAGTTTCTGGAAGTTCGTTCGATATGTCGTTCGAACGAGATTGTCGTTCGAACCAGATGTCGTTCGATCGAGATTACCAATGACTTCCCATTAAGGCATACTGGAACTTCGTTCGAAATGTCGTTCTAACGAGATTTCCAACGAGTTTCTAACGAGTTCATACTGGAACTTCGTTAGAAGACTTGTTCGAACGAGATGCGAGGCGGGAACAGTTTTTGGCAGTTTTAAGCAGTTTTTCACCCAATTCCCCACTTGGTTCTTAACCAACCATTTTCAGATTTTATTATGTGCGGGAATAACATTTTCCAACTTAACTTTTCCATTCTATTCCATCTCTTAGAGAGAATTTGAGAGCAAAATTGCTTAAGGAAAATGTTCTTGTTTTGAGTGAGTTTTTATCAAAGAGAAAAATATACACCACTCTAGTTTACACCCAAATTAGGTTCTTCCAAGTTCCCATATTTATATATCTTTCTTGGAGTTTGGCACCGGGTTCATCTCTTCCGTTCAAAGAGAAGTTTCGGGTTTTCTTCTACATCCCATAAAGAACGAAGAAGAGTTTTTGTTACAACATTACCCACTTGGAGAAAGGCTCCTTGCTCGGGTGACGGTGACCATATAAAGTCCGATCGGTGGATTCCGAGACCGCGGTGGAGCTCCAAAGTTATCTGCTAGGAAGAGGTATCTACAAGAAGAAGCGTCGAGGCTTGAGATGGATCGAGTCGTGTGTTGTAAGCCTTTCTGTCTTGTATTTGTAAATCCGTATCTAGTGGATTTGTGGCTAGGGTCGTCCGAGGTTGTTTCCCGTCTTGGGTTTTTCCTCGTACATCGCGGCGTAGTGATCTATTGTTTATATTTTATCCTTTGCACTCACCTAGAACGCATGCTTAGGTTAAAAAGATAAAATAGGTTTAATCACTATTTATTTATTTTGGTGCTAAAATAAATTTTGGAAAACTGTTTATTTAATTCAAGTCTATTGACTCAAACTGGTTTTGGCCTAATTTGGATTCATTAAAAATTATGACTCAGGCAAATTCGAGGACTTGGATTAATAAATTGGTTTAAGTGAAATTAATACTTGTGTGTGTTTATTTAATTTTCACTTGTGTTTAATTTGTTTAAGAAAATTGAAATTTGGAATTTAGTATTTAAGTTGAACCATCACCTTTTACGCTTCCGCATAGTTTACAAATAAGGAAATATAATTTTACAACGGGTTTATACAATCCGGGGATTCACATCGTTTACAAATTGGTATCAGAGCCAAAGTGATAAATCATTTCGTTAACGATCCTTTAAATAATTTTTGGCTAAAATGGAATTTTCCCCATTTTCAAAATTTCCTATTTTCGATGGTTCTAACTAAGCTTATTGGAAAGCGCGAATGAAATTGACACTAAAATATATCGACGAGAGAGTTTGGATGTCTGTTGTTAACGGGTGGTCCCCACCAACTTATTTAGTTGAAAATGAACGTGTTCCCAAACCCGCCGATAGATGGACTGAGAATGAGTTTAAACTTTCAAATTTTAATTCCCGTGGTTTGAATGCCTTGTTTAGCGCTGTCACACTGGATGAATTCCGACGCATTATGACGTGTGAAACCTCTAAAAAAGCTTGGGATATTTTACGACTCACTCACGAAGGTACAAGTGTCGTTAAAGCTTCGAAACTCCAAAATCTCACCACTCAATTTGAAACTATCAAAATGAACGATAATGAAACTTTTGATGAATTTTATGCTAGACTATCCGATATTGTCAATTCATATTTTAACTTGGGAGAAAAAATATCCGACAATCGTGTAGTAAAGAAAATTTTAAGGTCCCTACCCGATAGATTTATTCCAAAAGTGACCATTTTAAATTCTTTACCAACTTTAGCCTCTACGAAATTAGAAGAGCTTGTAGGTGATTTACAAACCTATGAACTAGATATGTTTTCCTCTAAAACTGAAAAGAAAATTGAAAAGGGTGTTGCTTTAAAAGCCCAAAAAGAGGTCAAACAAGTAGTAGAGAGCGAGAGTGATAGTGACTAGGAAGACATGGCTTTGTTTGCTCGTAAATTTAGAAAATTTCTTAAATTTAACAAAAATAAATTTAAAAATGATTTTAAGAAATTTGAAACTTCTAAGCATGACAAAGGCGAGAAGATCCCTAAAGCCGAGAAGATCCCTAAACCTAGTAATGAAAATTTTGATAGGGACGAGTCTAATAAGTGTTTTGATTGTGAAGGTTATGGACAGAGGGCTTATGAGTGCCCCACTAAACTAAGAAAAGAGGGTAAACAACCCATTGCATATAATGCGACCCTTAGTGATAGTGATCAGGAAGAGGGACCTGATTCCCCCACTAAACCAAATTTTGTGGCTTTTATGGCTAGCCATGTGAGTGATAGTGAGAACTCATCGATTGATGAAGCGTTAACACATGACACTTCCAAGGTCATTGTTTATGATTCTCTTATTTTTTATGATAGTGAGAGTGGAGAAGAAAGAGAGAGTGAAAATGAAGAAGAGGTTAATGTGAGTGAACTTCAAAATGTTTTTCAATAACTTTATAAAGAATCTATTAAATTTAAAAGAGCTAATTTGAAGTTAGAAGCTAGTTTAAAAGAGCGTGTCAAGGTCATTGATGATAGCATGTTGGTAGAAGACCTTAAGAAACGTGAGAGGACTCTTCAAGAGAAGCTTGAATATGTAGAAGGGGAGAGAGATAGCCTTAGGGGTTTAATGGAATCCTTGAAAAAGGAGCTTCTTGCTTTTGAAGAGAAAAATGTTTTATTAGAGTCTAACATTTTATAATTGCAAAATAAATTAAAAGACTCTAGTAATGTCAAATTTGATTTGGAGTGTCGTTCGGAAAAATTAGATAAAATATTAGGAACGGTCCAAATTAAAAATGACACTTGCGGTTTAGGCTTCAATACTTGTAATGAATCTACTCATAAAGCCAAGACCAACGTTTTAGGAGAATCTACTAGGAATGCATTTAGAGATCACTCCTTAGGTAAATCTTTTCGACATGTTTTTACTTGTACACATTGTGGTCGAAAAGGTCATCTTAATAAATTTTGTTTTGATCTTAAACGAATTCCTAGAAAATCCCAACGTAATGCAACCAATGTATTTAAAATTCCTTCATCCCAAGATAGTCACTCTTCATTAATTTGGGTTAGGAAATCTGACTTAGTTGCCTTGCAACATAGGGTTTTTTATTCTCATTTACTGTCACATCCTTCCTCCCTTGCTAAATCTAAAGGATGAATGTGTTAGTGCTTGCATACTTTAGCTTTTATACTTTACGCTATATTCACATGCTAAATGTATGCTAGTTTAATCATTTTCCAGTCTATGCTCCATGCTTATCACATGCTAGAATTATGATTTTTGTTTATCTTTTGTATTATATTTCCTTCATTTTGTTTGCATCAAATGAAAAATACAAAAAGATTTTTGTTTATCATTTGGATTTTATCTCTTAGTAATTTAAGCTTAATGAAAAATTCAAATGACTTTTGGTTTGTCTTTTGAGTATATAATTTTACTTTTGGTTATAAATGTCAAAAACTTTAAAAAAAATTTATTTTGTGTGTATTTTGGTTTGACACACTTTAAGTGGCATATACTTGTGTTTGAATTCCCCCTTTAACGCTCTCATGTGGCTAGAACTTTTGGTTTACATTATCTATCCTTATTATGTTCTTTACCATATTTTATGGAGTAGTTGGATTTTGTGTTGTTTAAATGGATTCTATTTTTATATGCCTCTATTCACACATACACGAGCTCCTTTGAATTTTTAACTTCATATGTATATTTGAGCTATGTGAGGTGTTCTCCTTCCAATCTTGTCATCTACATATTTGTGACTTAGGAGGACTAGTGCATGTCAAAATCCGTTACACGTGAGATTTGTGTGAAAAACGAAAACATGATAAATATAAATGTGCACGGG
The DNA here is from genome assembly GCA_949130495.1 of Sambucus nigra. Taxonomy (NCBI): domain Eukaryota; kingdom Viridiplantae; phylum Streptophyta; class Magnoliopsida; order Dipsacales; family Adoxaceae; genus Sambucus; species Sambucus nigra. The sequence continues at coordinate 326,726,969 of OX422217.1, read as the reverse complement.
GAAGGGCTCTGAAAGGACTAAGTGATCCTTTGCGATTGTAAGCCACCGTTTTGAATGGACTTAAAAGAAATACGTGGTCCAAAGGCCTAAAAACAGAAAATATGGCATTAAAAAGAGAAATAATTTTCCAAGGCCTATGTTTCATTGATCTATTCATTCAAAATTAATATATGCTTATTGAGGGAGATTGGATGGTATATCAACGGTTTGCACAATGTTCGTTTATCCTAGTTGCGTATTTCATGTCATGGCTCTATTGGTTTGTAGAATCATCAATATGCTAGGCTTGTATGCATTGTGTATGTTTGTTCATTGAGTTCAATCTATATTGTCACATGAGGTTATATTTAAATGTGATGAAGTTTGCAATCAAATGAGAACTCCGTGAACATGTTTTTAAGTGATTGGGTCTAAATTTAATTGTTACTAGTTCACACCCCAACACTTCCGTTTCCATCTGACACATTTTGGCCATACGAGTGTGCAAACTTATTGTATTTTGTGTCATGTGTGTGTTTATATCTATATATGTAAGGACACAAATTTCTAATTGAGTCCATATATAGTTTTGGCTCAATTCCGGACAAAAACATTTATTCATAGGATAGTATTTAAGTGTAATACTCTCAAGCCTATGAAGTATTTGTTGAAGACATATCGGCAAAGAGTATAAAGCTTCATCAATATGCCGGTTTGCGTGCCTCGTTGCTACGTCATCAACTATGGTTCCATGCTCCCAAGGTATGAATGCAATATTATATATAGGAGCTTGGAATAAGTTTTATTGGGTGTTAGGTTTAATAAAAACTGTGTTTTATTTTCAGAAAGGATTAATTAGAACTTTAAAATAAGTTTATAAAGTTTTTGGGCTAAAATCGAATTTTCCAAAATTCTGGAAGCTCGTTCGATATGTCGTTCGAACGAGATTTTCGTTCGAACCAGATGTCGTTCGAACGAGTTTGCCAACGACTTCCCACTAAGGCATACTGGACCTTCGTTCGAAATGTCGTTCGAACGAGATTGTCATTCTAACGAGATTTCCAACGAGTTTCTAACGAGTCCATACTGGAGCTTCGTTAGAAGACTCGTTCGAACGAGAATGTCGTTCGAACGAAATGTCGTTCGAACGAGATGCCAGGCGGGAACAGTTTTTGGCAGTTTTTTTGGCAGTTTTTCACCCACTTCCCCACTTAGTTTTTAACCAACTTTTTCAGACTTTAATATGTGCGGGAATCATTTTTGATAATCAATCTTTTTCACAACCTTCTAACTCCTAGAGAGTGTTTTGAGAGAAAATTCAAAGAGGGAAAAAGATCATGTTTTGAGTGAGATTTTTAGAGAAAAATATACATCACTCTTGTTTACACCCAAATGAGTTTATTCCAAGTTCTTATATACATATCAATTGCTTGGAGTTTGGCACCGGTTTTCTCTACACCGAATTGAAGAGAAGTTTGCATTAATTTACCCGCTTGGAGAAAGGCTTCATGTACGGGTGACGGTGACCATATATAGTCCTATCGGTGGATTCCGAGACCGCGGTGGTGTTCCAAGGTTATTCGCTAGGAAGAGGTGTCTACAAGAAGAAGCGTCGAGACTTGAGAGGGATCGAGTCATGTGTAGTAAGTCTTTTGTCTTGTACTTGTAATTCCGTATCTAGTGAATTTGTGGCTAGGGCCGTCCGAGGTTGTTTCCCGTCTTGGGTTTTTCCTCGTACATCGCGGCGCAGTGTGATTGATTTATTTTATCTTGCATAATAATTTAGAACGCATGCTTAGGATAATTTAAGATAAAATTTGGTTTAAATTATCACACTCAATTTAATTTGGTGCTAAATTAAATATTGGGTAAAGTTTATTAATTCAAGTCATTTCCTAAAATTGGTGTGGCCTAACTTCGGAATATTGATAATTATGACTTAGGCAAATTCTAGGACTTGAGTTGAATTAACATTGGTTTAAGTGAAATTTAATACTTGTGTGTTTTAAGTTAATTTCACTCGATTTAACTTTAAGAATATTAAAGTTTGGTATTTGTTCATTTTGTTGAACCATCACTTTTTACGCTTCCGCATCTTGAATATATATAAAAGGAAATTATTATAAGTTAATTTTAATTGTGATAATTAAAGAACCCGGGGTTCCACACTTTCAAATTGGTATCAGAGCCAAAGCGATAAATTATTTCGTTAACGATCCTTTAAATAATTTTTGGGTAAAATGGAATTTTCTCCATTTTCACAATTTCCTATTTTCGATGGTTCTAACTACGCGTATTGGAAAGCGCGAATCAAATCGGCACTAAAATCTATCGACGAGAGAGTTTGGATGTCTGTTGTTAACGGGTGGTCCCCACCAACTTGTTTAGTTGAAAATGAACGTGTTCCTAAACCCGCCGATAGATGGACTGAAAATGAGTTTAAACTTGCTAATTTCAATTCCCGTGGTTTGAATGCCTTGTTTAGAGCTGTCACACCGGATGAATTCCGACGTATTATGACGTGTGAAACCGCTAAAGAAGCTTGGGATATTTTACAATGAACTCATGAAGGAACTAGTGTCGTAAAAGCTTCGAAACTCCAAAACCTCACCACTCAATTTGAAACTATCAAAATGAATGAAAAAGAAACTTTTGATGAATTTTATGTTAGATTTTCTGATATTGTTAATTCATCTTTTAACTTGGGAGAGAAAATACCCGACAACCGTGTTGTAAAGAAAATTTTAAGGTCCCTACCCGATCGATTTATTCCAAAAGTGACCGTTTTAAATTCTTTACCAACTTTAGCCTCTACGAAATTAGAAGATCTTGTAGGTGATTTACAAACCTATGAACTAGATATGTTTCCCTCTAAAACTGAAAAGAAATCGAAAAGGGCGTTGCTTTAAAAGCCCGAAAAGAGGTCAAACAAGTAGTAGAGAGTGAGAGTGAGAGTGACTCGGAAGACATGGCTTTGTTTGCTCGTAAATTTAAAAAATTTCTTAAAATTAACAAAGATAAATTTAAAAATGATTTTAAGAAATTTAATACTTCTAAACATGATAAAAGCGAGAAGATTCCTAAACCCGAGAAGATCCCTAAACCTAGTAATGAAAATTTAGAAAGGGACGAGTCTAATAAGTGTTTTGGTTGTGAAGGTTATGGCCATAGGGTTTATGAGTGCCCCATTAAACTAAGGAAAGAGGGTAAATGACCCACTGCATATAATGTGACCCTTAGTGATAGTGATAAAGAAGAGGGACCCGATTCCCCCACTAAGACCCTTACTTCCTCGAGCTCGGCTCGAAGACCTATAGACCTTCCACTCTGATCATCGTTTATCATTATTATCCTTTGCAATGCCTGGCAAACAATTGAGAAGGCCATTCTATCCAGATAAGACACATCAACACCAAGTAAAAAAATAGGTTGTCATCCACTTGGACCATTGGGACAAGAGTTAATCAATCTTCGGGCTAAAAAAATAAGTAAAGGTGTCTTATTATTTCATTGCACCATGAAATACAAATAACAAAGAATTTAACATGAAAATTATCCAAGTGACAACTAACCACAAGAGAAAGAATATAAGGCAACAACTCTCATTCAATTCAAATATATATAACCATGGTGTAAATCCTTACACACATAGAGGGTGGGGGTGGGGGGGGGGGGGGGCAAGTAGAAAAAATAAAAAAGGATCCTAAGAGGACATAAAACTGCATGGTTTTTGCTTTAAGGATCTTCCTAAACTTGTACTTCTCGACAACTATTTCCTCCTTATCCTCTTCCCCTACCTCTAGGTTGGGATGTGGGGGAGGGGGTAGTACGAGGGTCATGTTCTCCAAATAGTTCAAAGAATTCAGAAACATCAGCCTAAACCAAAGCTTCATCCCAACCCTTCTTTATAAAGACCCTCTAGACAAACTCCAACTATTCATGGTCATTCACAAAGACTTTATCCTTATCTCTATCATAAGTAGCATTATTTGCCTCTAGAGCGGACGCCTAGTTCTAAGAATGCTCATGGTTCGACTTCTCTAAGGTATCTACCTTGGCCGCCAGTTATAGGATCTCCTCAACTTGGTCCTTCAGTGGGGCATCCACCTCGATTATCTTGCCCTTTACCTACTCAAGGAACTTATGGGCGCCATCCAGGGAAGCCCCCAAGTTATAGACCTCCTTCTTTTGATCGACACTCTGATCAAGCAGGTTGACGAAGTCCATGATGAATTGTAATGAGTGAGGTGCATGATAAGATTAACATAAATCAATAAAGAAAAATTTGATAAAGAAAAAGGAAAATTTCCACACTTACAAGGGAGAGCGCTTAGGAGGTGTGCATGTCCAACCTCTATGAGGTCAACCCAATGACCAAGGATTGTTCGCAGGGGAGGCAAGGATCCTTTAGGAGCCCAAAATCCAACTATAGCTACATGGAAATGAAAACATATGTAGGGTCTTTTCCCTTGAAAAGAATAATTTCCCCGACCTATGGGCAGATAAATGAATCACAATGTCGTTGTTTAGCTTATTCTTCTTTGCAGGATGAGCCTGCATCTTGTCTGGGAGCCTTCCACAACGACCACGTCAAAATCTCAGCTAACATCCTTTATTTTGGCTAGATGTGTAATAGGAAAAGTGGGGTAGAGAGCGTTGTCCATTAGATTAGGTATTTTCTCTTTGGGGTCATGTCGTCCTCAAAATAAGTTGGGTCATTGATTAGAATAGAAGAAAGGTCTAGGGTCTCAAAGGAGTCAGATCGCCTATAAAAACTACCACGTGAAGGCTCGTGGTTGGCGTAACCCGCAAGGATCTCAAGTTCTCTGTCCACTGCTCATGTAACGCCCCGAACCAGGTTTAGGTCACCATCGGATCAATTCGCACCGAGTCAATGAGTTAAAGGTGAAGGGGGTAAGTCCAATTTTATTATTTAAGAAAAATCCTTTAGCTGTGCCATTTTATAAGAATCAAATCATTATTTTTAATTTTAGAAATAAGTATTCACTTAAAGTAATTAGGTTGATTAACAAGGATTGTTTATGAAAACGTGTTGAGTCCAACAATTCTTAATAAATAGGAAATAAATCATGATTCTCACTATATTATTACAACACTTGGCCCAAGGCCCGAATAAAAGTCGTCTAGAATATTTAAAATCTGAATTTTTTTTCACAAGTAAAGTCTTAAATATAATAACAGAGTTTCTAACGACTATAGCCCTTAGGGGCCTTACCGGCGTCCTTGCCAACATCCCTACTAGATGTACCTGGGGGTGGGGTTTTAACATAAAAGGCAGGGATAGCGAACGGTTATCGGGTAAGAAATACTAAGCTATATGTTTTCTATGAAAATACTTCACATAAAACGTGTATTTTAACAATTTCGAAAACATTTATCAACTTAGTCAGTATGAATGAATTATTATGCAAATGCATGGGAGCGATATGCTCATACTCACACTTAACCATTTTACATCACCCTTTATCAGTTCTAGAGACTATTAAATCTTATTTTATTCCTTAGCCTCCACTTTATCCCTTTTTATTAGGTTGTCTTATTTTTCACTTCCTTAAGCACAACCAAATTCATTTTATTTCCATTATCTTTTCTCGGAATCCTTCACTAACCGCATACATTAACGGGCTCCACACTGCCGACTATGATACCATATGATCTGGCCAGTGATTTTGGGTCTTTCATCCTAGGGCTCCGGCTTCTTAATTATTTCTCAATCTCATTCGAGTCCATTTAATGTGTTTTAACATTTTTAATAATGTCCACATTAGTCTGTCATTTCCATCGTTTTTATCATTTTTACGGTTCGTTTCACCATTTCACACCATTCACTTGTCATTTTGTCTACTTCATTTGTTTTTCATAAAAATCGACTGATAAGGTCTAATGAAGAAGTCTGACCACTAGGATCTTTAATTTTACAAAAATTACCATTTTACCCTTTATTTATCGAAATCTTGTGAAAAACATACTTACTTCATTATGGCATCATAAATCATTATTTTGTATTCAAAAACCACCTTCTATGATTTCATATCCAAAAACCATATTTCATCATTTTATGCTCAAACCATATGAGAAATACATTTAATCATTTTAGCCAAAAATATCCATTTAGGCCCTACCATCATATGTAGTTTCAAACATTATTTTTCTTCGTTCTTATCAACATTTACAACACATTAGGGTCTGATTTTCTAAAGTTTCTTATTTTCTCATGAAATCCATTTCAAGCTCCATATATCATGTTTAGATGTCTTCTATTAACATACTACAAGATTCTACACATGTTTGGGAGGATTTCAAGCCTATAAATCTTTAAATATGAATCTAAATAGGATACTAACATGAGATTAAATTTTTTTGTTTCTATTGCTCATATTTCAACATTAAAAATACTATTTGTTCTTCAAAAACCCATTTAAGTCTTGTTTTCTAAAAAAAATCATTTTGCAGGAAAACCTTAAATAAACATACAAGAAAATATTTTCCTTTTTAACGTTGAATCATATTCTAACATGCATCCTACATTTATCCATAGCTTTTAATCTTGAAAACTTGAAGAGGAAAACCCTACCTTCGATTTGAAGAGGAGAAATTAAAGGAAATGACTTTAAAGCTCTTAAAAACTCCAAGAATGCTCTAAGAATGCACCAACTTCTTCTTGAAAGCTCCAATAATAAAATTCCAACCTAACTTCTACCTTAGACGAAGCCTGAAATGGGTTTTTAAATCTTGGAAAATGGGTTAACTATGGATAGGAATAAGGGGTTAAGACTTAGGGATGGTGGAAGTGAGATGGAAATTTAGGAAGAAAACTTAAGAGAGTAAAGAGATGGTGTAAAAATCTGATGGAATGAGATTCCTTTGCCCCCTCACTATTATTTAAACCCTTAAGTCCTTAATTATTAACCTTTTTAGTCAATCTAAACCTTAACCCACGATTAATCTTCCCCCACAGGAGCTTGACAAATGAAAGATCTAACGGTTCACAAGGTGACAATGCATAAAAATTTACAGAAATCGAATTTCCATCAGTCTCGTTCGATGGTCATTAGAAGCTTTATTTGAAATATCCCACTAATCTCGTTCTAATGACCGATCTTCTCATTTGAATGGCCCCAAATTGTTCTAATTAGGCTTTTGCCCATTTTTCCCCATTTTGTTTGCACAAAAGCCATTGGTATAATTAAAAGAAGATAATTTTTCAGTATATTCAGTTCATGGCACAAAGGCATACAAATTACAAGGAATGAGGTACAAATCTCAAGCACGTGTGTTACGTTCTCCCCTCTTTAGGAGATTTCATCCCTAAAATCAGAACCGCCAGTTTAGGGAAAGAGTTTTGAGTCCTTCTCGTGCTCCCAAGTCGCACCTTTAACACCTTAGAACTCCCAAGGATCCCTCATTAGAGGAATAACCTTGTTGTGCAAGACCATGTCCTCGAGGTCCAAGATGGACACGGGTCACATTAGAAACGTGGCTTCTTAAAAACAAGACGTTAACGGGCGACCGTGACTTTGAGCCCAATTTTAATGACGCGACCTACCCTCGCTTCCATCCACTCCTTCATGGATTGTTAATTATTTCAAGAATTACATATATCACTACGACAAAACTTACATTTAGCTGCGATTTTCTTACCTACAAAAACAAATTCTTGGCTAAATATCAATATCTGCTATGAAATTTATTTTGTGGCGAAAAGTATTAGATTTGGCAACGAAAATTAAAATTTTGTTGATAATAGGTCCCAAAAAATTGGCACCCACGTCTTCCCGCGCTTGGGTCTAAATGAGAAATATTTAGCAACAAAATTTTTATTATTGGCAACGAAATATTTCGTAGTAGTTAATATATTATTTTTGCAACGAAATTATTTTCGTGGCCTAATATATATGTTTTTTGACAACCATTTATTTTTTGGTAAAAGGTAAATTTTTTTTAATATCCCTCCAAAACCAAACGATCTCTACCTGAGCCCCTCCAAAATGTTTGGGAGTCCAAAACGATATCCATCTCACCCCCTCCAAACCCTTCGTCCAAAACGTTTGGGAGTCTTCTTCAAAAATAATCTCCATCTCAATTAGATACTCTCTCTCTCTCGGTGTATTCTACAGCCCCTCCAAAACATTTGGGAGTCTTATTTTGTAATATTTGTAATACCCTTAGTCTTGTTTTGTAAGAAATCTTATTTTGTAACCCTTAGTATCTCTCTCATATTTCTTTTGCAACACACTTTCTCTATAATCTTGTTTTGTAACACATTAGTATACAATATATAAGAATTTGAAAGATAGAATCATTTTTTTAAGTGGGTTTTGGGTTATTTTTACACATTTAATCTCGAAACAAATGTTGTTTGACATAATTATATAGATTTAATCTTGTTAAATCTTGAAATAAATTTTTAGGGATTTAATCTTGAAATAAAATTTTGGGGATTTAATCTTATTGGTGTGTGTTGATTTTTTCTTGTTCGCATGTATTGATTTATTCTTGTTATGTTTGCAAATTTTTTGTGATAACCCCTACCTCATTCAGATTTTTATCCCGTTTAATAGTAGGATCTTGATAGTATCTTGTTTATGTTAAATTTATTGGTGCATACCTATGTACTTTTATTGTTTTAGATATAGACATGAATTTTGACATTGTTCTCAAAATCCGAATATTCAAAGTTTCTTTTTCCATGCTCCTTTAAATACACCAACATTGTCGCCCTTCCATGTCTTGCGTTTTACATTAAGAAAGTTTTAATAGGACGGGTAAATAGGTTTAAAAGAAATCGAGTTTGTGGTCCTATTTAGGGTTATAGTTAATTAGATTACTCAGAAAACATAATTTTTATCTCCAATATATTAATTAGTGAAGAGTTATCTGTTGAATATAAATATATAATACGATTCTTATTTTTTAAAAGTTCTAATGGGTGAAAATTGGGTGTTTGATTAACACTCATCAGAATGGAATCAATAATTTATTTTTTCTAGTACTAAACCATTGTTAAGACCTATTTTGTAACAATAATATGTAATTTATTTGTTCCAATGACTTGTACCCTTTGAATTTTGGATTATAATTTCAAGGTATTTACTACAACTTTGTTTTGTATATTACTAGATCCCACTTGTATTAGCTAGTTTTTTTCTACTTAACTTGCTACGCACCATATATGTAGCGCGCCTGCCCAATAGGTAGTATATATATGTAGAAAAAATTTAATAAGATTCACAAAAACACCTGTTTAATTGTTAATGTTGTGTGTTGTTTTTTCATTGATAAGGGGACTTAGGTTTATGTAGTGGGAACCTAATTAGAAATGTTGTGTTTTGACTTGAGGGATGCCCTATATCCTCTTGTTTTATGGATATTGATTAATGGTTAAAAATAAACATATTTTGTCTTATGCTCTGGAATCTTAGACAACAAAAATATTATGTCAAATAATAAACTAATACTTTAATGTGTTTGATTTTTCATGTGAACTAGATGGATAAGAGTTGGATGCAAGAAACAAATAGATTTTGTGAAAAGTATATCTTTGGTGTTAGATCATTCATTCGATTTGCAAAGGATCATATGGGACCCAACAGTTACATTAGGTGCTCATGTTGCAATTGTCTGAACATCGATCTCAGAAATATTGATGAAGTAGAAGATCATATTTTCTTAAAAGGTATTTGTACCACCTACACACAATGGACATATCACGGGGAATGTTCTAATGATATAGCTAATGATGATAATATTGATGTCAATGATTGGATTGATAATGAAAATGAAAAAGGGGACGAGATGCAAGAAGTGTTGGAAGATATGCAGAAAGGGTTTTTCTTTGATGCTGGTCCAGCTGAAGAGTTTGAAACTGGTAATACTCCTAGACAAGTTGGTGTCGAGGATAATACAAATTTTAACAAATTATTTAAAGATGCAGAGCGTGAATTATATCCTGGTTGCAAAAAATTATCTTCACTGTCTTTCCTCATGAAGTTGCTCCACTTGAAAGTGATCAATCACTGGAGTAATAAATCACTCAATATGTTGCTTGAACTATTGAAGGAAGATTTTCCCGATGGTGAGATGCTTCAAAAGTCAGGTTATAAAGCATGGAGAATGTTGCGTGGCTTGGGATTAGGATACTTATCCATTCATGCATGCAAAAATGATTGTTGTTTGTTTTGGAAGGAGCTTGAAAATAAACATGAGTTTCCAATATGTGGAGAGTCTAGATGGAAGGTTAATAATGATGGGGGTAAATCCATTCCTCACAAAATACTTTGTTACTTTCCACTAAATCCAAGACTCCAAAGACTGTTTATGTTGAGAAAAACGGTTGATGATATGAAGTGGCATAAAGAAAAATGTGTCAAAGATAATGTATTGAGACATCCTGCAGATTCTAGTGCATGGAAGGATTTTGATGCGGAGCACAAGTGGTTTTCTCAAGACCCTCATAATGTAAGGCTTGGCCTAGCAAGTGATGGTTTTAACCCCTTTGGTAATATGCACAACTCATATAGCATGTGGCCAGTAATACTTATGCCATATAAGTTGTCGCCTTTGTTACGTATGAAAGAGTCATTTTTTATGATGTCATTACTTATTCCAGGACCTATGGCACCAGGTTAGGATATGGATGTGTATTTATGACCATTAATTGATGAGTTGAATGAGTTATGGGAAGTTGGTTTAGAAACATATGATGCATCCACCAAAACGAATTTTTAAATGCATGAGGCAGTTTTGTGGACTATAAATGACTTTCCGGCGTATGGTAATTTGTCTGGTTGGAGCACTAAGGGTTATATGGCCTGTCCTACATGTAACAAATATACTTCTTAGAAAATAATAAGGAGTAAGATATGTTATATGGACCATTGTCGATATATGGATCCCAACGATATATGGAGGAAGAGTAAAAAATTTGATGGTAAGCAAGAGCCCCGGTTAAAGCCCATGGACTTAAATGGGGATGATATGTTGCGACAATTGAATCATGTCAATGATTATACACCGGGGAAACATTGGCGTAATAAAAAGAGGAAACGTACACCTGAAGAGCTCAACTGGACAAGAAAAGGCATTTTTTTTTAATTACCATATTGGAAAATATTAAAACTTCGACACAACCTTGATCTCATGCATATTGAAAAAAATATTTGTGAGAGTGTGTTGGGAACTTTATTAAATACTGAGGGAAAAATAAAAGACACGTATAAGGCGATACAAGATTTGGAGGATATGAAGATAAGGAAGGAATTACATTTGAAGCGGAATAGGGATAAATATATAGTGTCGCCTGCATGTTATACACTTAGTAAGTTAGAGAAATAAGGTTTTTGTGAGTTCTTGAAATCAGTGAAGTTTCCAGATGCATATGCTTTGAATATCTGACGGTGTGTGAACATAGGTGATGGTAAGGTATCGGGGTTGAAAATCCATGATTGTCATGTTCTATTACAGTGCTTATTTCCCGTTGGGACTCGTGGATATATGCGCAAGGAAGTATACAGTGCAATTGTTGAGTTGGGGAATTTTTTCAAAGATTTATGTTGTAAAACACTGGATGTAGAATAACTAAAGAGGTTGGAGAAAGACATTGTCGTGATTTTGTGCAAACTAGAATTGATTTATCCACTGGTTTTTTATATAATGGTCCACTTAGCTATTCATTTTCTGCGAGAGGCTATGCTTGGAGGACCGGTGCAACATAGGTGGATGTATCATATTGAAAGGTATGTCAATATACTCATTTTCATATTTTTAGGGCTATTTTGACATAGCCCCCAATTTTTAAGTCAAACTTGTCATTAAAAGTGGGGGTTTAAGTCAAAATACTTATTTTTTACGTATAGTTTATAGATTTAACATAAGGTAATTTATATCATTGTAAATGCTAATAGGTACTTGGGCACATTAAAGGGTTACGTGCGTAATAAATCTCGATCGTAAGGTTCTATAGCAGAAGCCTACATCGTTAATGAATGTTTGACATTTTTCTCAATGTAATTTAACGGGATTGAAACTAAACTCAACCGATCGGAAAAAAATTACGACGGGGAGGAGCAAGAGGAGGGATTGGATGTATTCTCTCAAAAGGTACACCCTTTTGGGGCATGTACTTTTGACTTTCTCACAGTGACTGAGATGAAAATGATGCGATGGTATACGTTGAATAATTGTGAGAAAGTGGCTCCATATATAGAGTAAGTTAATAAATAGGAAGTAATCTTCATAAGTATTAATTTTCCAACTGCTACGAAGGTTATGTTATAATGATTACCATTGTTAGTGAGCATATGGAGGAGCTGAAGAAAGAAAGACCTTTGAATTTAGAGGAGAGAAGTCGAAGGAATTTCCCTAGCTAGTTTGAAGAACGCGTAAGTTTAAGTAAAGTTATCATAATATAATATTGATGTATAAATTTAATTATTTTTTAAGTAATATAATTGGTCTAACTTATATCATTCAAATTTTTTCTTTAATAGATGAAAAAATTGTATGGCCAGAAGTCTCCAGAATGTAGTGAGCAATTATATGCATTAGCATGTGGTCCTGACATACGTGCAAACAAGTACAAAAATTGCATAGTAAACGGAGTTAGATTTCACACTCAAGACCGTGACAATTGCAGGAGAAGTCAAAACAGCGGTTTAGTTGTTAAAGGAGATCATAATGATGAAGAGATTAACTTTTATGGTGTATTGAACGATATTATTGAGTTAGAGTATATCAAAGGAAATCGAGTCCTCCTTTTTGAGTGTGACTGGTTTAAAGCTTATAAAAAGAAAAAATCAGGAATACAAATCGATGATCACTTTACAAGCATCAATGTTAATGGTAGGTGGTACAAGAGTGATCCTTATGTGTTAGACATTCAAGCAAAACAAGTGTTTTATCTCAATGACACAAAATTGGGAAAAAATTGGCAAGTTGTTCATGAATTCCAACATAGACACTTGTATGATCTTGGGGTGGAAGAAATGGACACAGATGTATCAGAAACAAACGATTTTGTGTACCAGGAAAATGCTTCATCAGGGGCTTTTGAGATTATAGAAGTTGATGTTGGTCAATTGCAGAGAAACGATGTAGAGGCGGACACTATTAATGTTGGAATTGTGGATATGGACAAAGTAGTACCATCGGATGAAGACATTGTTTCCCTTGATGGCGTCGATGATGAAGACGAAACACTTGATGAATATTGTGAAAATACGGAATAACTCGTAGTGGTTGAGGATGATGATAGTGATATAGATTAACTTTATTAATGGAAACTATGTAATGGAGAGTACTGCTGGTTGAGGATGATGATAGTGATATAGATTGCCTCTATTTTACCATTATAATTTTTATTGATTTACTATGAATGGCCATGCATGTGATTGTTGTTCCTCTTTATATTGGATCAACTATAATGAATGGACAATGTGTTACCCTTGTCATATAAAACATGTTTGGTGTACAACTATAATGAATTTATTACTAATGGCATATTTGAATGTTGATCAATGAGTTGGTATGTCGTGGTATATTTGAAAATTTTGTGAAATTGTGGATTTATGTCTATTTATAGTTTTGTTTTATTTCAGTAAAGTGGTGTAGAAATTAGAATATTTTATAACACTACATGTTATTCTTTTTCATTATTCATTACTAAATATGCAAAAAAAAATTGTGTTTTGATGTTCTTTTTCAGTATGATGCCAGGAAGACGTCTTTGGTCAAATAGCATGAAGGAGGCTCCCTCGGCACCCCCAGATCTCACGGCACCCACGATTTCCACGACACCCACGACTCCCATAGCTCCCATGGCACTCACGAATCCCATATTCCCATGGCACCCACGACTGAACACGTAATGGATGTAGAATCTGCAAATATCTCGCCATCAACACAACAGACTAGTCCCGAAACCTCCACAAGCCATGCAGGTACAAAAACTAATTTTGAAATGTTTCTTAATATCGTTCATTTGTTGCTAATATTATTTATTTTCTTTTAAAGTTTCGAATACAGATTCTACCATAACGAAAAAAGCCCGTGGACCTACACGTGGCAAGGGGCTTCAGAAGATTATCAAAGCTATTGGGAAAAAGATGAGTATTGAGATATCGAAGGAGAAAAATAGGCCACTTGACAAAGACCAGTCTGCTAAATTATCAAGTGAACTCGGGATTATCATTCGTAACCTAATTCCAGTCCCAACCAAATGGAAAGACCTCACTGAAGTTGATAAGACAAGAGTGTTCGACAGATTTAATGTAGTAATTTCTTATTAAAAATGGCATTGTTACTTTAATTTTGCGATTTTGAATTATTTGTGTATGTTGGAGTGATTTCGCATTAAGAGTATATACATATGTAGATTGGGACTTGTCATATAGAATCATTAATGAAAACAGTTTTTATATAACTAATATCTCTGGGAATTTCAGAAGTACTTGAATGATGTATAACTGATATCATAAGTTATGTAACTGTTATGTTCTTTAATTCAAAGATTTATAATTGTTGTCAATATTTATATAACTTATGCATAAATGATATCCAAGTTATATAACTGATATCGCGGGAATTTCATGACTATTTCAAAGTAGCTTATAGTTAGACCCCCAACATATTACTTTATCTATGCTTTCTAGAAGTCATGCCTTAGTATACTGTGTTAAATGGATTATGACTCCTTTATCTATTTGTAATCTATTGTTCTTGATTATCAAGCGGTCGATTTTAGGCAGAGGTAACATGCCTTAGTTTGCCAATTTTACCCCTGCCAATTTTAGGCAGGGGTAACATGCCTTCGTTTCCTTCCTAAAATTTTAGGCACGGGTAACATGCCTTAGTTTGATTGTTCCAATACATCACTGATCATACAAGGTTCATAATTTACTTTTGATTGTTCCAATACATCACCATTATTCTTCAACATCTGCCATATTTTTTTAGGGGGGGGGGGGTTAACTATGAAACTCACTACTGTATGGATGTACTCAGTGGCTGTATTGAAATCTGTAATTGTAGTGAATTATATACTCAATCTGTAACTGTAGTGAATTGCATCATTGATCATTGATCTCTTTAATTGGATGTATTGTAGTGAATTGCATACAATCTGCAACTGTATGGATGTACTTAGTGGCTATATTTAATCATCATCATTGATCTCTTTAATCATCATCAATTGTATGACGATTTTTCAGGGCAGAAGGTTAATTATAATAAGATTTCTCTTTTCTTCTCTTCATATATGTTGCCCAGGAATGTTGCCAAATACTCTTCATTGTATAATGTCCCAACCAAAAGTCCCCATTTCACTTACTTGGGTTTTCATATCTTTATGGTGAGGAAAAAATGCATCATCTATGAAGAATTGATTCAAAAAATTGGAAAGAGATTTCGAGTAGGCAAGGAAAATTCTTACCTACGGGGGAAAAGCTACCCTTATTAGACATGTTCTTCAATTTATTCCTTTATACAGTGTTGCAACTATTACTCCACCCAAAAAAGTGATCGCTTATATTTAGAAGATTATGACTGATTTCATTTGGGGTGCCTTTGAAGGTCGTCTTAAGCATCATTGGGCTAAGTGGGATGAGGTTTGTGCTCCTCTCGATGAGTTTTTTTTAATAATAGATCCATTAGTACGTGGGTTTCTTATTTCATCTTGAAGTTATGGTGGAACTTTTGGAATCAATAGTCCTTATTGTCCCAATTTATGCATAAAACATATTGTATAAAGCAACACATTTGTTAAATAACGTCCTCTACCAGTTCAAATACTTGGAAAAGAATGATCAATATAGGGACAAGGGTAAGATTAATTTGCAGAGGATCATTAGAAAAGGGGATCTCTCTTTTTCTTGGGATAACTGGATTGGATATGGCTTTCTGGCTAAGCGGGGGGATTATTTCTCATGCCAACGTTAATTGTATGTTTGATGGGAACGGCAATAGGATTATTAAAGAGGTTGGTATGTTGTCTCTTAACTTCTCTAGGAACATGATTGCAAACCACCTCTCTAAATCATGGTCTAATTCCTTGGCACACTTTTCTCCCTACCAACATTTATCATTTTTTATGGAGACTATTAAGAGACCCTCTCCCCGTTTATTCTACTATAAGGAAGTTGAGGATTCGGTGTCCCTCAAAATATGATTGTTATACCTTGCCTATGAAAGAAAACATGGACCATCGATTTATGGAAAGTGAGTTTAGGAAAGAGGTTTGGAGACACTTCAATGGAGTGTATGGGGTCCAATATTAAAATACTTTGATCCGTGGTAGACTCATAAGTGATGGTCTAATCTTAATAATAGAAAGTCTACTATTTTGAACCTAATATTCATTTTCTTGGTTATCTGGATTTCCAGAAACAGATGTAGGGACCAATATGAGCAGGTCTCAGGTAATTCATAACATCTATGACCTTATTCGATCACATGATGATGATGATTAAATACAGCCAGCCAGCTAGGTCTACGTTGGCGCGTAATGTTATGTGGGAAGTGGTCTTCTTGTTCTAGAAAGGAAATCAGGGTTGAAAAAGCTGATGTCAAATGGTATTTTGTTCCCTGTACAGTGATTCTATGTGTCTCTCTATTTATAAAATTATCCTTAATTTTAGTTTTTAATATTTTTTTTATTTTGCAGTGCTAAAGCCATTCAATTAAAGAGATCAATGATCTCTTCATACTGCAGTGAATCTGCCAATGGTATTTTATTTTACATAATTGATCTCTTCATACTTTCACAAGGTTACTAAGGCCAGAGGAGCTCTGAATAGAATTTTCTGCCTCAAGAACAATGGGTTGGTGATTTCTGATCCCCCTGTCCTCAAATCCTATATTTTAAATCACTTTACCTCTCTTTATTCTTTTTAATCCTGAAGAGTCAAATCTAACTTGATGGATACTTTTACTCATCCTAGAGTCAATGATGATGACAATTACACCCTTATTTCTTTGCCTACTGGTGAATCATTCAAAGCACTCTTTAGCATGAATTCTCAATATTCTCCTTTTCCCTATGGTTTTGGTGGCCTTTTCTATCAAGAATTATGGGATTTAATCAAGACTGGGGAAACTTTATGCCAATTTCGTTGGACAATTTCTCATTCCCAAAATGCTGAAGAAGACTGATGGGCCAATTTCTTTGGATTCTACCCCCAAATTTGTCAGGATCATCTCTGCTATCCTCCATTCAACAAAGTTGTCTATTCTTTTTAATGGCTCCCCTAATGGTTACATATTTTTCTCTAGAGGAGCTAAGAAAGTGGACCCCCCATCCCCTTTAATTTTCTGTGTTGCTGAAGAAGTTTTGAGAAGGAACATCTCTCATTTGGTGGATGCTAGTTCTATTACTCCTATCTCTGGCCTTAGAGGTTTCAAAGCTCCATCTCACTTGTTATTTTTCTGATGATATTATGATTTTCTATCGAGGGAATTTTTTTCTCTAATATCTGTAGTTAATTTACTCCACTCTTATAACAATGATTCTAGCTAGTTCATCAGTCTAGACAGATGCAATGTGTTTATTGGCAAATGAGCTATTTTAACAAGCAATGTTATTTGCTCTACTATCAACATGAAGAAGGCAGGGACTCTTTCTCTTATATCGTTTCATTTTATCAGTTACTGATTGAGTATAAAATTTCAGGAGAAATTCAACATTGATTTGGATGATCATGCAAAGGAGTGTTTGGAAGAGTTAGTGACAGGGAGAAGTAGGAGTCAACGGATCAAGCTTCGTGAAGTGTATAAAAAATATGGATCAGCGTAGGAGGCTCGAGAAAATGTCCCTACTAATATAACCAAGGATAATTGGCTTAGTCTATGAGATCTTTATGAAAGTCCAAGATATCAGGTTTGAACTATTGTTAATGTTGTAACTTGTAAATATTTTTTCTATTAAAATATGCATACTTATGATGTTTGGAAAATTACTGCAGAGATAGTGTATTGTAAATCAGAATAACAAGTCTAAACAAGTTGTAAAGCATAATCAAGGGTCCAAATCATTTGTGGTCAAAATCAACTTGTTTTGGTGTGTCAATTGAGAATTTTATTTTACAAGTACAATTATTAATTATTTGTTGTTTAATAATGGAGTAAAGAGGTGGACGGTCAAGAGCCAAATAGGATCAAGTTTTATAAAGAAACTCATTGTAAAGATGAAAGGTGGACATCTCCCGAAGTCGAAACGCTCTATGTAAGTCTTATTAATTTTATTTTGAATTTACCCTATTGTTGATGAATTACAAACCAACAAACACTGTTGGCTTGTAATTCCTTTGGTACTCTTATCTTCGGTATAAAAATTACACATACTGCATTATGGTTTTCGCAGTTAAAATTATTGTCTTTAATTAGCTTAAAAATTGTAGACATCTTGACAGTTTGGCTAAACATGTAATCCTTTTTCTTCTATTTTGTTTGCAGAATGAGATAAAATGCCTTGAATCTGAATAAATATTCGAGAATGGTACCATGATGAGCTCAGATGAAATAGCAGATAAAGTTCTTGGCACAAGACTAGGATATATTAACGGACTTGGGTATGGTCCCAAAAAAAAAGGATTCTAGAATTAATCTATTGCGATTGAGGAATGCTGAATTGGAAGAGGCACTTGAGAAGTCTATGAAAGTTCAAGAAGATTTGATGGAGCTTTTACAAGCTCATAAGGTAGAGGCAACAATTCAAAGAGAAGAGTCAGTTGCACAAAAGGGCGATATGGAGAATCAATGTGCAATGTTAGAGGATATTCTAGCTCGACAAGTGAAGTTCGATAAGTTGATTCAATCGTTGATCGCATAACGTTCCTCATCTTTCGAACAATGGTAATCTAGACATCCTTTAGTTTTGCTACTTGTATGATTTTAAAAGGATTCGTAATCGATTATTATCTCTTTAATTATCAAATTTTGCTCATCGTTATAACTTTTTCATGATAAAGACGAATTAAATCCCACTTTATTTTAGCTAATGATATTTTATTCTCTTAATTGAAGATTTGACATGAGAGGAAGCTATTTTTGGGGTACTATGAACTTTTGACATTTGCAAATGGAATTGAAGACTTTTAAGTCCTTTAACTAGTTTAAGTTATTTTTTTGCACCGTGGATATTTGTCGCTTGTAAGGGGATGAAATGTGGGACTTCTACATCCTTTAACTAGTGTTTAGTTAACTTGACAATGTATGTGTATGTGACTTAATGTGGATTTTATTTATGATAATTTATTTATTTTGTGGATTTTAACGAAGGTTTTATTTTTAGATGGTAATTTGTTTAAATTTGGTGGTATACATTAAGTTACCAAATTCAAAATAAAAAAAAAATATGTATTTGAAAACATTCCTTTACCAAAATAAATATTTTAGTAGTTAAATATGCAATTTATAAATAAAAGTGTGGCTTAAGATTTCATAGTTTATTATTGAAAAATTAATGATTAAGAATCATTTTTCAACAATTGAATTTTGTGGCCAATAGATCTTGAGGGAAGGTACAATTTTTGTATCTAAAAGTTTCTATTTATAGAATTGGCAACGAAATGTAGACATTTAACAACGAGATATTCAACAATTAGCTACAAAACAAATTGTAAATTTCATAGCTAAAAGTTTCTAGTAGTTGTTTACATATAGAATTG
The DNA here is from genome assembly GCA_949130495.1 of Sambucus nigra. Taxonomy (NCBI): domain Eukaryota; kingdom Viridiplantae; phylum Streptophyta; class Magnoliopsida; order Dipsacales; family Adoxaceae; genus Sambucus; species Sambucus nigra. The sequence continues at coordinate 326,707,311 of OX422217.1, read as the reverse complement.
GCAAGAAATTAAGATATTTAGCAACGATATGTTAAACTTTTACCTACGAAACAAATTGTAGCCTAAATATGATAATTATCCACGAAAATAATTTCGTGGCAAATCACCTAAATAATTGGCAACGAAAGTTAATTTTGTGGCCATATACATTTAGCAACGGACCTTTGGCCACGAAGAAGTTACGAAATAATTTTCGTTGCCAAAAACTATCAACAACGAAATATGAACTTTTGGTTACTAAAAATTTCGCAGTTAAATGTGTAATTTGTTGTAGTGATAAAGGAATTAACCCGCACAATACGTAATCAAGAATAAAAATAAAGTGTGTGATAAGATTGTTAACACGCGCGTCGTATTCTCAAACACTCTGGTTACCTAGATCAAACGAAGTTAAAAGTTCTACAACGGTTATATTAACAAAATACCACATTTTTAATTATTGGTTTAATTCAAGAACATATTTTATATCCATGAAAAACATATAGGGTTGGGTTCATGTATCCCAACCCTTGGAAACCTAGCCAGACATAGTGTTGCCAATTAAAAATATGATTTTTACGTTGTATGTGAATCTATGCATCATTAATGTGTAGCTAAGCATGCAATAGTGAATTCTAAATTATAGAAGATGCAAGAAAATCAGAAAAATAATTAATAGAAAAGATCAAAGGAGAAGAATACAAAATAGATTGAATATTGCATGAGAAAGATCCACAAATCATAAACTTGATGCAAAAAATAACCTCTTAGGTTCTTATCTCCATTTCTCGCTCTAAAACAAGGTTAAAACAATTTTAGATGTGCCTAATCTTAAGGTAGAACTCAACGAATTCGTTTTTTCAAGAAACCTAAACTCATAAAACTTTAAGCGAAAAATCATAATAATTAAAAATTCATGCTGAGTCAACCGAACCGGTTCCCTTGGAATCCGTACAGGTTCGTAGGTAAACTTTTCAGAAATTCCTCTTTTGCCACTGGATTCTCTTCTCGACTTCGAACTCGCATAACTTCTTCAACGTATCTCAGATTTATGTGTTGTTTCTTCCAGTGTTCATGTAATTTCATGTTCTTCAACTTTTCAGTTCACTTTGCCTCCGGACTATGGCTGCAAAATTATGAAAATGCCCTTCAACTTTCATTCTCATGCTTCTTTCATTGTTTTGGTTTTTCACTCGCGTTCAATTGCACGAAATACCTGTAAAACACATGAGAAATACACAAAATAATAAATACTCGCCAAAAAGGGTTCATAACATGAATATGAGATCAATCTAGTCTATTTTCACTGTACGGGACCATAAAAGAACTGAAATTAAGGGGATAAATGTGAAAATTTTATACCTAGTTAATACACACCATCCAATGTTATTGTCATCTCACCGAATAGTAGACAAAATGTGCTTGTTTATGGTTTCCATCTTTCAACAAACGCACTGAGGGATACGCAGTCGATATATAGCAATGGGCCACTGATAGCCAGGGGAAAACTAGGAGTTCATGTTACATACGCCAGTCATTATTTTCGGCTCCCGCCTCTATATAAAAAACCTAAATTATAACTACACTCTTTACGGGAGCATAGCGGCTAGTATGAGTATCGAATCCACAAAAAATGTTGCTAGACGTTAATTGATTTATTATTTCAGGGATAAAAGTGTAAAAGATAATGATTACAACAAATATTAATCTAGGCCTATATTTAAACTAAGATTAACAAAAAGGTGTAAAAACTATAGATTGAGAATAATATCCCTCATCTCGGGTTAATTTGTACAATTAGTTGCATCCGAAGAAAAACTTATCAAGATTAAATCTCATTTTCACAATTAATAAAATCTAGAGTTGTCACCCCCTAAATTCCCCCATAAAAGCTTAATTGACTTTGATATCAACAAATATCCCTTAGATTACACACGCAAGGTTACAAATACGATGCACACGTGATATACACCGTTACATCTCCAAGGTATAAAATCAATAATAACCTAACTCACTTAAACTAGTCTAATCCATCACCAAAGCAAAGCAACCCATTAATCCAAGGTGAGTTCAATCATCTCAACAAAAACTAAATTAGATAGAAAGCATATTAAAGCACGTAACTAAAGAAAGCAAGAAATTAAGCAATAAAAAAATTAACAAAGCTTGGAAACTAATTGACAAAGTAAATAAACTAACAAGCAAAGCTTAAAACAAGAAAATAAAGCTTAGATATATGGGCAATAAGATGAATAGTGGCACTTACAAGTAAAAGGGATGAAACCTTATGAAAGAAGGTTAATCTCCCATACCATTCAACCCTAATCGGAACTAAAGATATTCTCTATAAACTAGTTGCCTCTCTAAATAAACCAACTTACATATATACAGTAAGTTAGAATAAAAGAAAAGAAAAACAAAGAATAAGGAAACAACTGCCAAATATCTGATGGGCCCGATAGACCGCAATAAGGGGCCGATTGACTAGGGGTTCTAAATAAATCCTACTGCCTTCCTTCTGTGACACCCCAACTAATTAAATACCGGGTAGTTACTCCTTTATTAAATTAATACAAAATGCCAAGTTGGTTCAGTTCATAGCATCACTGTCGAAAAACGTTTTAACAATTTCTAGCCACCTAATATTTAAAAAGTGAGTTATCAATTTTAAATTAAATCTAATTAACATGCAATAAGAAGATTATGAACTGCTAACATAACCACCACAACATAATGACAATAGAATAACCATAGAATAGTAATGAGTCTGGAGGAATACTCCTCACAACAATCCAAATACAAGAATAAACGAATACTAAGTCTGCATCACTATATTAATTACAACCCAAAATCTGATATAACTGGATAAATAAAGTGTCTAAGAGAAATGGGGCGACATGACCAACAGATGAGAAAAATCTGATAATACAGAGTCAAGATCAAAAGTGGAGGCGTCTACTGTCAAGGTCCTGTAACTTCCACAGCAGCTACAGTACGTCACCTGAATGGAACTCCTATGCATCGTGTCCTTGTGGTTGGGCACCTAATTACAAAAAAATAGATTTGGAAGCAAACGGGTCAGAGCCCGATGGTGAAAACAGTTTAAAATATAGCAAGTGTTTTAATGACATAAAATAATGAATGCAAAATAGATGTTAGGACGTGCTCTCATATGAAATACTCACCTCTCGACTATCTGTGCACTCCTAACGTATCCGTAATTGAATCTAGTTTTGCCTGTATCTAACTGGTCCAATATACAATCTAACGTTACTATACGATTCACGATTTAATTTTCGACATCTTATTTTAAACAGAGTGTTTTACTCTTCTACACAGTTTCCCATTTTAGTACTACTAATCACTAGAGATCTTCCATTTTATCTTTTACAAAACGTTGATATTATAGATACTCACATTTATACATTACGATTCATTTCAATTAACAGTATATTATTTTCATCATAAATATGCAATACTAGCACCCCGAGACTAAGCTGCGGTGCACACATACTCTGCTATCCAATCTCGGTACATCATGTACATAAGGACCACGCATTTCGAATCTCTTAGGAATCGTTCTCAAAGAACAACAATCACACAAAATGGAGGCGAACATAGTTCACATCACATGGGTCACGCAAATACCTACGCTCCCATGATCAGCAGACTTATTAACTTCTCAATAAGTCCTTCTCTGACCTATGTCCTCGAGGTACCAATCTAAATCCCCCCCGTAGGCACACAAAGATTAGATGGCCCTAATCGAACGCAAACCTCCCGTGATAGCAAGTATGGTAGGTATGTTTTACACATAAAACCACATATACTAAGCATTCGCACATCTTAGATATCTCGAATTATTAATATAGGTATACTTCTCATTCTTATACCGTCATTTAATGTTATACGTTTACAAGTCCCCGATTTGTATATTAACCTTGTCAACCCTTCTCAAGTCGTAATTAGGTATTCGTTTCCTATTCCACAAATGTCATCCGTATTACTATAAGGTTTTAAATTCTACTCCTCAACGTATCCCAATTCTCACAATTATACCCACTAGTCAATAAGGGAAGGTTAATTCTCAATTACTTAAGTCTACGGGACATTTGAAATAAAATCAGGCCAAAAAGGCCATTCTGTCAACTCGTTAGAAGTCTCGTTCGAACGAGGTCGTTCGAACGAACTACCAACTCGTTAGAAGGGATACTGTTATCTCGTTAGAAGCTCATTCGAACGAGGTCGTTCGAACGACCTGGGCAGGTCTTCTAACGAGATGGCAGACTGCGCCCAGAAATTCTCCCAATTCATTTTTCTTCAGATTTCTCTCCTTTAAATCCCCACTAAGATCATCCCAATTAAGTTTTAACATTTTTAAACTACTCTTAGTCCTCCTAAGTCACCCTCTAACATATATTTGGGGTCAATGCTTCCTAAATTAAAATGTAATCATCATAATTCCCAAACATTATCCCAAACCCTATAAACATGAAACTAGAATTTTAACGTCTACAATTTCTCCTTATAAATCCGTTTTTTAAATCATCGAAAGATACATTTTGGATATGGAATTTATTCATTACCATTCTACATGCAATCCCTATATAAGATTATGAGTTCTATCTCCAATTTCATGGGTTTTTCATCAAACTTTCAATACAAGACATATATTCAATCCTAAGCATGGAGGAAACATTCGCTTGAAATTATGTAATTAAACCACTTGCCTTAGATGTTCTGATTTGATGTTGAAGGGTGAAAGTTGATTCTCCTCTTTCTCACTTCAGATTTCTCCCAAAGATGGTGATGGTGGCTAGGGGTTTCTTTTGGAACTTCTTAAGACTCTCCCTATAACTCCCGTAGCCCACTACTTGTTAAATGTTGATATTGGACTTAGTGGGTTTATTTATAATATACAATTAACCTCTAAAATTCGTGGGTTTTAATTCCCCTATTTTTAAAATTACCAAAATACCCTTTTAGGTTGCCGGTATGGCCCAAAAATGCCCCGGGACCCAAACTAAACCCCCGGCTAGTGTTTTCTGACTATTTCGACCCTTCCGGACATGTTGGCGCACTCAAAATGACCATTCGGTTGATAAAAATATAATTCACTTTTTAATTCAACTAATTTCATTCCTGACGCGACTGACACGTGCGTCCCAACTAAATTTCCAAATACTCATGAAATTTTCAATTTTAACATCATAATCAAATACTAACTCACATCTCGTTAGTATTTATACCCGGATTAATTTTCAATTAATTCTCATTTAATTTAATTAATCCCTTAAATAAAAATCAATAAAATTACGGGGTATTACACCTTCGTAGGCATAAAATGGATGGTCGGTCGACCGAGGCTCTATTTTCTGGGGAACTTTGGTTCCTTAAGAGGGAAAAGTCTGCATTTAGAGAAATGACTCTACCTTCATCATTCATACTCGAAATGACATACCGTTTTGACCACACAAAGCTAACTTAAACGAACTATGCTCCCATGGAGATCCACTGGCTAGGATATGGAGTATGAAAAGTCTAAAATGCCCTTGAAGTTGCATTAAATGAATGAACTTCCTTGAAATGCAACCACTTTCTCCGTAAAGCGTTCAAATACCTACGAAAGCTCACATAAACCATGCCAAGCATATATATATATATATATATATATATATATATATATGTGTCAAAAATTGAGGTTAACCAATATATGAGCATAGAAGTAGGATATAACGGAGAGAAAAGTGCTAGAATGCATAAGGATAACGGGCGCAAATATACAATATTCATGACGTATCACGCTCCCTAATTTAGACATTTCTAGTCCCTACTGATGAAACGAAACGAAACAAAACCACTCCAACAGATAGTGATAACAAAAAGTAAATAAGTATAAAATATAGAAATGCCACTTTTGAGGGTGAACAATTGTATTTAGCAAATGCAATAATCCATTAAACCCCTAGGTTACCCTAGTGGATGAGTATTATCTCGTAAGTATTTTCAGGGATGAAACGCACAAGTATCAAGTTTCCTTTAAATATGCCTAATCAACAATACAAGATAACCTCAACAAAAATGGATAGGATTTCAACATATTAATAGCAGAGTGAATAAATTCACATAAAGTCCTTAGTTATTATTTATAGAATGAACTTCATCAAATTGAAACCTTAAGCATGGGAGAAAGAACGAGCACATGAAAACATTTTTTATTTGAAAAACTTTTACAAAGCGAATAAGCATTAGAGTGTGCATGATATCAATTCTCTTTGGTGTTTACACTCAACAAATGAAATTACTATGAAATGGGGAGTAACACACACGGGACATATGGGCATAAAGTGTAAATGGAAACTAGCTCACTCACCAGGGCCGGTTCTATAGTTTTCGGGGCCCTAGGCGAAAAATCAAAATGGGGCCCTTTTGTATAAAAAAAAATCAAATTAAAGAAAATGTGTTCTTCTCGCATTTTTCGATGCAAAACCAATTTTTATATAGAAAATCAATTTTAATATACTAATGTCTAATCCCATCACTAGAATTCTCATTAAAATATTTTTTCTATAAATATTACGCTTTACACAAAATACGAGTTCAATTTCCATTTCTTTAACAATATCTATAGACATATTTATACAACACAACACAATAACAAGTGTAATTTTCTAGTAGACATATTCACACAACACAATAACAAGTGTAATTTGCAAAAACAAAAATTAATCCCACAATCACAAGATTCTCAATAAAATTGACAAACCATATTAAAAAAATGCTAAAGAGGGATAATAGAACCCGATTTAAGTACCAATTTGAGAGAAATCTCAAATTTTAATTTGTAAATACCCAAATAATAAATTAGAATATACAAAAAAAAAACACAAATATTAGTAGTAACACAAACAAATTTATATAGTGGGATATAACAAAGTAAATGAATAATATATACTTACACAAACAAGGTCCAACCAATCTCCAATCAAGCCTTAACTTTCTGAAATTGAAACCCTAGATTTTTAACCCTTATTTTGATGAGGTTAGTTCAAGAAAAAAAAGGGAAGGAGGGGGGTGCTCATTTTTTTTTGGGTGGGGGTTGTCGAAAATTACTTTTTTGGGGGTGGGTGGTGGGTGGTGGGGCAGTGGCGGCTACGGGTTTTGGGGGGGTGGGGTGGGTAAGAGAGGGTTTATTCTTGCTTTGGTTAGTAGAGAAAGAGACTAGTGTGAATGAGAGAGAAGAAGAGAGGAAGAGAAGAAGAGAGAGAGAAAAAAGTGGGTGAGAGAAATGAGAGAGTTAGGGTTAAAAGAATAGAATAAGTAAATGGGTTGGGTTGGGTTATGATGGTGGGTTTATTGTGTGGGTTTATTTTTTAGTGTGTGGGTGGGTTATTATGTTGTTGTTGGGTTTAGTTTATGAGTTTATTTCAAATAGAACAAATTTATTTTGGGGGGCTTTTTTTTAATTGATAACTCTAATTTTTTTCATAACTATTTTTTTTTTTTTGGGGGGGGGGGGGGGGGGGGGGGGGTTTACAACTAATTTTTTTTTAAACCTATAATTTTTTTTTCCCGAAAGGGGCCCTAATTAATCGGGGGCCCTAGGCGGCGGCCTAACCCGCCTATGCCTAGAGCCGGCCCTGTCGCTCACATGTCAACAAAGAAGAACGGTATATGTAAAATGAAAAATATTGCAATCTTAATGAACGGATATCATCATTAAATGAGGTGAAATGCATTTTCACAGATTATCGCAACTATTTAAACTTTTAAAATACATTCACTTTAGGATCACATAGTACTTATATGGGTTATAATGTAGGATAGGCTTGGGTTATGAAATTAAGGGAATATGTACGGATTCAAAGTTGTTTGGGGATGAAAAACTTGGGATAATGAAAAATTGTGGGCAATTTCAAAATTAGAATATGATTTTCATAACAAGCATTGGATATAACAATGGAGAGTAACAAATATTATTGAACTCTATGTAAAAAATTAAAATGGGTTCTCTTTCTTTTGTTTTCTTCTTTTTCTTTTCTTTTTCTTTTGTTTTCTTCTTTTGTTTTTTCACTTTTTCTTTTCTTTTCACTCTCACATGCTCAATTGAAACAACGTAACAATAACATCATTCAATCCAAAATATCATTCCAAACAAAGGTAAAATTGTCTTCATAAAAAGCAACTCAAGTAAGTAATCTCATCGGTGAAAGGGTTAAACATTTTAAATTAGTGAACCGATTCATGGGATACTTGTAACGATTTGATAATGCAGAATAAATATGGGGACAAAATAAATTCAATCTCAATAGATGACTCATCATCGCTTGAAGATTAAATTCCAAATTCAAGGATTCATTTTCAATGAAATATTTTTTCAAAAGTGTTTGAGGTGAAACATAAGTCTTAACCTCCTCTTTTTTTTCCAAGAAGATATCATTTCATTGCAAATGAATACTACGTCCATTTCTTCCTCACTTTCATTCCCTATTATGCCATGGGGAAAGAGAAGAATGGTTTGTTCCAAAGTAGGCATTGATTACTCATTTTGTTCAAAACACTCCTCAACTTCAAAAGTCTCAGAAGAAACATCATCGTTGGATTCGAATAATACATACAACTCTTGTTCCCAACAATGATTTTCTTCTCGATAATGGTTGTCAAGTTTTTCATTTTCAAGAATGCGCAACCCCTCATGCAATATCATAAGTGGAGGCGTGGATTCTTGAAAATTAGAAGTTTGAAAACTATCCACGGAATTACTATCAAAATCATTATTACAAGAATTTTGTAAGCTATTGCAATTAGTTTCACCATTCTTAATATAATGACTTCGTGGTCCACAATCGACAAGATCATTCTCAAAATTCCCAAAATCTATTATTTAAGTTTGTAATGCTCACCCAAAGTCATTTTAGATGTATCAAGCTTTTCACTTTGAGAGTATTGATCAAAAGTCATGGGTTTAGGGGGATTTTGAGAATTATCAATGCGATTACCGAAAATATTGGAATAAGACATGCTTACCCCAAAAATCTCAAGATGGAAAATTCCACAAAGTGATGTGCGGTCGAGAGATTCAAGCATTTCTTGACGTTCAAATGTAGAAGTCTTACAAAATTAGTTAACAAATAATACAAATAGTAAGAAGTATATTACGAAATACTAATCAATTAAATTCTAAAACAAACAATTCCCCAGTAACGGTGCCAATTTGATAGCCGTGGAAAAATCGAGCGTTCGTGTTACCTACGCCAGTCATTGTTTTCGGCTCCCACCTCTAAACAAAAAACCTAAACTTAACTGCACTCTTTACAGGAGTATAGAGGTTAGTCCGGGTATCGAATTCACAGGGACGTTAATTGATTTATTATTTCAGGAATAAAAGTGTAAAAGATAATGATTACAATAACTATTAATCTAGGCATGTATATAAACTAAAATTAATAAAAAGGTGTAAAAATCATAGATTGAGAATAATATCCCTCGCCTCGGGTTTATTACTATAAATGGTTACATGGAAAGAAAAACTTATAAAGATTAAATCTCATTTTTACAATTAATAAAATCTAGAGTTGTTACCCCCTAAATTCTCATAAAAGTTTAATTGATTTTGAGTCAGCAAGTATCCCTAAGATTACACACTCAACTCAAGGTCGTAAAGATGGTGCATAGATGATATACACCGTTAAATATCCTAGACATAAAATCAAGAACAACCTAACCCATTTAAACTAATCTAATCCATCACCAAAGCAAAGCAACCCATTAATCCAAGGTGAGTTCAATCATCTCAACCTAAATGTGACACCCCGCCCAATTAAATACCGGGTGATCAGTCCTTTATTAAATTTAAAACAGAATGTTCGATTGGTTCATTCTTAGCATCACTGTCGAAAACATTTAACCTTATTAATCACCTAATAAATAATTAAGCTAGTGTCAAAACATTTTCCATTTAAAGTTATACCCAAACAATTTATTGATAAATTCCAATTATTAAGACACAAACCATTAACCATACACGTGAATAAAATAAAAATTGGATATGAATTTAACTACAGAAATAAAAAGACTGGACAAAACATTCCAGTTCAAAGTCTCAAACCATAAACTAATACACTTAATCCAGCTAAATAACTAAATACTGAAATGAAGGAAGTACAATCTCTCCAATAAAATAACTGGGTCATCCCTGTGGCTGGACACCTGATATAAATAGAACAAGAGAGGAAAATATGCAAGAGACGGGTCAGAGCACAAGTTGTAAAAAATATTTTTAGTAAGTATTTAAGATTTGCAATAAAGAAAGTATTATGTGCATGTTAGCATATCATACTCTCACATGAGATTCTCACCTCTCAACTATTGTGCACGCCTAACATACATCTAGTCCAATCTAGCTATCCTAATATCATTTAACTAGATTCTAGACTTACACCACTAATTATACCTCGAAGTAGTGTTCCGCATTCCTAAATACTTATATTAACTGTTCCAACATTTATTAATTCGTTTAAGGGTTATCACCCTAAAGTTAAGTATTCACATCTTAATGTACTTAGGATTTCATCATCTTAATCATCTACAAATATCACACGGTACATAACATCACTAGTATATATATCACTCTATAATATATATACTAATACGGAACCCCTAGACTCAGTTGCGGTGCATGCATACTCTGTTATTGAGTCCAGGTACATCTCGTACTCAAATAAGGACAATCGGTTCGAAAATCTCCCACGAACCATAAAAATCAAACATACATATTGGAGGCGAACATAGTCCTAGGCCTTTGGGGCTACGTGCATACCTACGCACCCCAAATGACCATTCAATGCCATCGTTCTCACAAATAGCAATTTAACCGACGAACTATGTTCTGAGGTGCTAAATCTAAAATTCCCTCGAAGGCTCATCAGGATAAGACTACCCTCTATCATTTTCAAAACCTCCCATGATAGCAAGCATCTAGGTATGTCATACACATAATAAATCACATGTAGGTATACACACAACCTATCACTTTATTTAACATGTTGCATACGTAGTCTATTTTTATCCTGAATAATTTACGTAATAATAATTCATAGCTTAATTCATTAACGAATGCTCCCGAGTATTCCTCAACACTCGAAGGGTATCATTTAGTTTATGCAACATAACAGTGGGTAAGGTCCCTATACCCTACTGGGCTAAGTCATCATTTCTCTCGAATCTCCGAGTCTTGAATTTATTCTCTAAAGTATGTATTTTCTCTCGATTAATACCCATCTAAGTCTAACCCATCGTTTTCCCCCTCTTAGATCCAATCCTAACTCAACCTTGGTCTACGGCTTTATTAAGCTAATTCTCATTATACTTCACCATAAACTAGTACTTTAAGATTTGAAAGGTTCATGAGTATTCTATATGAGAACTAAAAACTGCAGCAGGACACTCCAGCAGACCAGACCGGTCCGTATGAAAAGAAAATGAACCAATCTGACTGAAAAATGAACCGGTCAGACTAAAAAACGGATCGATCTGGATCTCTATGAAAACTGCTCTTCCCCAAATGTGTTTTTCCACCATTTACAACCCTAAAACCTCTACTGTCCAATCCCAAACACCAAATCAGTAAACTTAATTGATATCCTAACATGTTTAGATGATTTCTAGCAACCTAGAATCATTAAATCTTTATAATACATCAATAATTCACGAAATCCCCAATTTCTCATCAACAAACCCTAAATCATCATTTTAAGAGTTAGTCACATAATAAACCCAGATTTGTTTCTCAAGCACAACATATAATTCTAGGATTCCTATTTTATATGCATATGGATTCAATTCTTCACCAAAATAACTTTTAATCTATGATTTAAATTCTCTAACTTCACTCAATTCAATTCTAAATCATGTATTTGATTCCTATGTTAACATTAGCACAATTATTGCTAACATAAAACAAGTAATAAGCACTTGCCTTGATTATGATGGTATGATTCGCTGATGTAGGTGGTATGGGTGTGTTCCTTGTTCTCCGATCTACACGGTGGTTGTCCTGGTGTTGCAAGGTAGTGGTTCTAGGCCTTAATTCCTTGGGTTTGTTTCTCCTTCACCCTTTGTGGCTATCCCTTGAAACTTGTGAATAAAACCCCTAATTGGACTCTCATAGCAGTTATATTCTATCTCTAATTTTTGTGCATATTAATTACCCAAAAATTAAAATTACCAAAACGCCCTCTTGGGATACCAATTTGGCCTAAAACTATCCCGGAACGCAAACTAAACCTCCGGGTAGACTTTTCTGACTATCTCAACCCTTACGGACACGTTGACGCACTCAAAATGACGATATGGAATACTTATAATTAATTTACTTCCTAATTCCTTTAAATTAGTCATGACACGACTCACACGCGCGTCCCGACATAATTTTCGCAACTGTCATATTTTTTCACTCGCAATAATTATATAAATTTCATAATCATATATTATTTTATTCGCTCAGTAATATTCAACATAATACACATCAATAAATATTAAGCCTTAACTAGCTAGTTATTATGTATTTTAATCCGGATCAATTCTTAATTAATTCTCAAATTAAATTCAATTAATCCTATTTTAAAAATTCATAAAAATTCGGGGTGTTACACTAAACTAAATTATCTAGAAAGAATATTAAAGTACGTAATTAAACAAAGCAAGAAACTAAGCAATAAAAAAATTAACAAAGCTTGGAAACTAATTAACAAAAGCAAATAAACTAACTAGCAAAGCTTAAAACAAGAAAAGAGAGCTCAGATATATGGGGAAGAAGATGAATCGTAACACTTACAAGTAAAAATGATGAAACCCTAGGAGAGAAGGCACAACTCCCATACCACAAAACCCTAATATAAACTAAAAATTTGCTCTATAAACTAGTTTCCTCTCTAAATGAACCTACTTACATATATATAGTAAATTGGAATAAAAGAAAAGGAAAAACAAAGAAAAAGAAAACAACTGCCAAATATCTGATGTGCCCAGTCGACCGCGGCTAAGGGGCCGATCAACCAGGGGTTTTGCGTAAAGCCCACTTGCTTCCTTCGTAGGCATAAAATGAATGGCCGGTCAACCACGGGTCTGGACAGGTCGACCGGAGCTCTATTTTCGAGGGCACTTTGGCTCTTCAAGAGGGAAAAAGCGACATTTACGGAAATGGCTCTAACTTTATCATTTGGACTCAAAATAAAGTGTCGTTTGCCGCCATGTGAATCTAACTCAACGAACTACGCTTCCATAGAGATCCACTCGTCGGGATATGAAGTATGAAAAGTCAAAAATACCCTTGAAGTTACATCATATGACTAAAATTTCTCGAAATGCAACGACTTTCTCCGTTGAGTGTTCAAATACCTATAAAAGCTCACATAAACCATGCCAAGCATATATATCCGAAAATGAGGTTAACCAATATATGAGCATAAAATAGTATATAACGGAGAGAAAAGTACTAGAATGCATAAGGATAACGGGCGCAAATATACAATATTTGTGACGTATCACCCTCATTCGCTAAATGGCCCAATCCAGAAACCTAAATAAATTTTGTAACTTCGCCACTGTCTTTTGACCAATTTTGTTGCCCCATCTTGGTGAAATGATGTTTTGGTTTCAAACATACACAATCCAACAATATGAATTGGAAAGAGAACCATAATTATTTTAATTAGAAATAAACTACTAAAATTAATTTCACTAAAATACTTACAACTCCTCGCCATATTCCATAAGGAACATGGTGCATGAAATACTTCAATGTTCTACCATCGTGAGGCCCACCATCATCATCAACTACTGACTTTCTCTTGCCCTTACCCTCCTCCATCTTCTCCTCAACATGCGATTTTGGCTTGCTAACGATGTGTGCCTCATTTACATCATCACCGCCTTCATTCTCCTCAACATCCTTGATTTTTTCCGTTAATGGGTCCGCATCAACCTCCTCTAAATGGTCCATACTCTCATCACCACTATCACCTTCACAATCAGTCTCAGAATCTCCCTCACTTTCACTCTCAGCTCCACTCTCACCTTCTTCGATACCCTTCTCTTCCACATTCTCACTTTGTCTCCTATTATCAACCTCCTTATCTTCCCCACTATCACTTTTGGTCCCACTACCACTCCCCACTCGTCGCATAAACTATTTCTCATTTATCCTTTTCAACACCAACTTCTATTTATTTAGTTGCGTTTTTCCTAGTAACACCCACATATTTCTCACTTTCCAATTCGAAGTTGTTGATGGCTTCCTAACTTTAGTTTGTGATTTGACCAGTGATATTGCCTTTGATTTTGCAGGACTCTTTTTATATGATTTTGCCTGCCTATCCATGTTTTCATCTATAAGGTATAATCAAACGTAAATTATATTAGTTTTGGATATTATCATAAAGGAAAAAATGGCTTCGGTACCTTATTGTCAAAAAAATCAAACTTTCGGCATTGGAATAGTAATTCGGCTTTACGAGACCGAAAGATGAAAGAGATTTCGGTATCAGAGTGATGACGAAAATTTACACTCCAAAATCTTACCTCAAGTACCCTAGTGTAGAAAATGATGAATTCTCGATGTAGAAAATGATGAATTTATCAGTATTAGGGTGCTGAATTATATCATCGTTCTCGGCACTTAGGTGCCTAAGTTACAATAATGCTATTTTTTTATTAAAAAAAATATCCATTCATGATTTTTAATGGTTGAAACATACATACAATTCTTATTTCTTGATCGATTTTTACTCACTAACATTAACATAATAACCATTTAGGTTTTTTTACATGCAAATGTGTTCTTATTTTGAATTAGATTTAGGTTTTGAATACTTAATGCATGGATGCATTTAATGGTTAATCACAGTGTAATGTACCAAACTTTGTAAACAGTGGATATTTTGGTTGATTGATAGTTTGTTTTGAAGGTTCTTCTTTCTTGGTTTGAGATTTTTTATCCTTGAGTTAAGGTTTATGTTCTTAAAAAATTTAGTTAGAGATAAAAAGAAGGGGGAAAATGAAAACATTGGTCAAATGTAACTTACATATAGTGTGACCATGTGAGTGCCTATTTTTTAGTGGAAGGTAAAACTTTTAGTCACTAATGTGGTGTTTTTCGTAGGTGGTGCCGGAGACAAAAAAAATAGAAGCTTTTAACATGATCCTTTTCTTTGCTAGTATGATATTTACTTGTCCAATCGTGCAGGCTCGTCAAATGCATACACAAAACTAGGCATCGGAAACGAGGTGTTCAAAAATTTTGAATTTAAATATTTTTCTAATTTCAATTTCAAAATTTTCATAAGCCTCTTTTTTTTCAAATTGAAATTGTTCAATTTATATCTTCAATAAAAATTCTAGAATTATTCGGTTTGATTATGTGCGATAGTGAAATGTGATCTGATATAACGTGTTACTATATGCGGTAAACTATGTACTAACACTAAATATCAAAAAGAATATAATTGCCAAGAATTTGTTGGTGTTTTTTTAAATCATTGTTTTGACGCCTATAAGTAAAGTAAGGAGAGGTTTGAGGTTAGTACTTAGATTTTATGCAATGTAAATCAATGTATGGAGCTGATTATTTTAGCAGCCACAATTCATTTGTAACTAATAATAAAATGTTTAATCCTATTAAAACTTCCCCAATTCAATGACAACCTTTTTTCCCCTCGAAAATTTCAAAATTAGAAAGCTTATATATAGTGCCAAAATCAGAAAAAATCGGATTGAAATTTTAAAATTTAAAAAAAATAATGATACCTCTACCCATAATTGTGAAGGGATTGATGGTTCACCAATATTTTAAGGGAATTTGACAAATAAATCATTTTTATATAGACAGTTTCTCATTAATCCTATTAAAACATATTTTCCTCAATAGGACTTATTCATACATGTATCAAGTATTCACTACTTGTTTTCGAATAGGACCTATTGGAGCAATAACACATTTTCATGTGACCCGTTTGAACAAAAAATATAAACTTCTGATTGACACTTATGAGCATTTGGGAATCGAAACTCCAGTGGTTATTCAGTTCAAAATATTCAAAATTTGAATTTAGGTGTGTTTCGGAACCACAATTCAAAGGCATGGAATTGGGAACAGATGTTTTTAGTTTAATAGTTATACTCAAAATTTTCCAATTTCAATTTGGAGGTATGAATTAGGACCCCCAATGACACGCGACACGATATATAATAACTTTGTACTGCCCCCTACCAGCTTCCTTCTTTTTTTAAACTAAATCTGTGGACTGTAGCAACAACCTAAACGGCTTATAATTTAACCAGACTGAAGTAGTTATGTAAAATAATCAATAAATTAAATCCAGCTCAGTCCAGCCCAATCAGTTTTGAGGATTTATGCACCCCCTTAGCTGGTAGGACACCGTTTGCTGCTCAACCCTCAGTAGGGACTCGGGAGGTTATGGAATACTATTCGCGCAGTGCTTGATATTTGGGAAGTCATTGAACTGAAGATAAATCTGGGAAAACTTGCAACCGTACCATTTGTGAGCAGCAGCAAATCAATTAATTTGCCAAAGAACAAAAACGAACTATAGTCTTAGAAGGGCTTGTGATGGAGCCACAAGACGCAGAAGTGTAATGATCAATTTCAGAAAGCAACATTGATATATTCGAAATCATTCTCTGAAATATTTTTTCCTATTTTACATTTGCTAATTAGTGTAACCGGGAATATCCAATATGTAATTTTTTCATGACTCGACTAACAAGGCCAAGGAAAAGAGATTACAAAGATCCAACATGATTATAAACTTGGAAGGTGGTTGTTTACACCTCTTGTTTCTTTTCCTTTTTTTTCTCTTTTCTAATAAAAATGCTCCACTGCGAGCAGCCTTTATATAAATAACTATTTTCTTGGGGAAACTAAGATTCATACAACCTGGAAGCATCTGAAAACTGCGTCTTTATAATTCAAATCAAGAGCAAATTGGTATTCCGATAATAACGTCCATAGAAAGAACCTTGACAACTATACTCTGAAGCACGTGTAACATGCAGTTGGAATTTGATTGGCAGCTTCTCTGCAAATATAAACTTCAAGACAATGGTGGAACTTTCATGAAAAATCAGAACATTTACAAGTTAAAACCAAAAAAAATATATACAATAAAGAAACCGTTGCCTGCAGTTGTTTTATAATGTAATCTTTTGTAATTACAGGCACTAAAATAATAAACATGACTCTATGTCTGCCTAATCCTTCAGAGAACAAAAAACGTCATTTTCTTATGATGCAAGTTATTACTGTATACAATGGTATAAAATTGCAATTGCATATTGTTTGATACCATGTCACGAAAATGATTGCGGGATATACAACATAGTGAAAAAGCCATTCTGCAAAATTTGAAAATTCACCCACAGCAATGTATCCATGACACCCTTAACTGTCTGCTATTCAGCTAATAAACGATGGTATTAAACAAACAGCAGGTGGGTGGTAGATGTTGAGATGATCCTTTAATTACCTTACTGAAACGTAGTCACAAGGGCGAATTGGTGCCGATCTCGAGGGTTGCCTAGTGAGTAAGTATTAGCCTTGTTTTGTTATTTCAGAGCCTTTTGTTTGAAGTATAAATTTACAAACCTCGCCTTTTTCCACGCTTAACATCAAAAAGTGAAGTACGCAGTCACCGTTATCCAGAACCTGTTTGCAGTGGGAGGAGAGACGTTTGCTTGCCCTTAATAAAGAAGCTAAGTTCTGCGGGTGCAACAACCATTTTCAACCATTCTTGCAGCTCTTCGCCTTCTACTTTCTCTTTTTCTGGACAAAAGCATTGTTTAAGACACCATCAATTTCCCAAGATATACTTCCATTTATTTCACATCTCATCTTCTGTATATAAATCATTTGAGATGAGTTTTGTTTCATTAGGCCTACTCAAGCAGACAAAAATCATCAAGATGATACAAGAAAAAGGTTAGGGTTAATTTGAGTTTGACCCCCATTTTGTGAGGGTCTTTTATTTTAGGGAAGTTTTTTCAGTTTTATTCCCAAAAAATTTCATGATATAAAACCGGTCCCCATTTTGGACGGAATAACTATATTTATATCTTTATCACTTCCAATTTGTTGGGAGAGCGCAAGCGTGCGCCCACACACACATAATAAGTAAATTCCGTCTAACAACGGGAAAAGAAATAATAATGATTGATCATAGACACCAATTTGCTGTAAAGTTTTTGCATTATTTCTGGAAATTTTATTCACTTTCTAAGAAAATGAACAGATTTTCCCAGAAAACTTGTGCAATTTCAAAATACACAAGTTTTCCAAAAAATTAAAAACAAAAATGCAGGAAAATTCATCTCCTATTCAGCCAAAAATCCAGGAAAGCCCATCCCTAAGGAAATTCAACAGTATGAAATTTTCCCCGCATTAACTAAGCTGTGAAACTGTTCCTGGTGAAACCAAATTATCCATTTGAACTCTGTATTACCTTTGTTTCACAATCAGACAGCTTTAGGAAGAAAAGAAGGTAAGGACTTGACTCCAGATTTCATTCTCTCTCTCTCTCTCTCTCTCTCTGTCAAAATAAAAATCTCCACAAATCCATCTATCCGGTTCAATATTCGTTTCGAAGTACCAGTCTTTGAACGTCTTTCGATATCTGGTCGCGTGAGAACTGAAGGGAAGGAATGAAGGGATTGAAGATGGATATGAGGGGGTTTGGTGGTGAATTGGAAGAGAGAGGAGAGAGAGAGATGACCATTGTGGGTAATAATGCACTTTATTAAAGGGCCAAACCGAGATCGCACAATATAATTAACAGCCAAAACATTGACCAGACAGTTTCTGTTCAAAATGAGGGTCAACCCTATATTATGAAAAAGAGTGGGCGCTAAGCTGTAAATTTGGACAAATGAATGGTGACACTTTTAAACGTGCAACTCAAATACTTCTCTTTTCGTGCGTGAGTTAAAGCCCACGCAAAAGTAGGCGCCAAACTCAAAATAACATTTCATCCACAAATATATAAGATGATACCCCCCCACGCCCCCCATAGTTCAAAGTCTCAGTATCGGCCACTCGATTTTCAACTCGGTTGCGGTATTGGCCACGGTATCGGGAAATACGCAAAGATACACTATTTAGAGAGCGCAAAGAATTTCGAAAAAAATCTAGAAAATTAAAAAAAAATACGATTAACAATGTGGACCAATCAGATAAGTTTAAAACTATCCTTTAATATGCATAACATTGTACAATTGATTATATTGGCGTGATGCGAACTAGCCATATTCAATGTTCCATAATAAATCAATGTTTTTTTTTACGGAGGATACAAATATTATGTTTTTACAAAGAAAAACAAATATACTTTTTTAGTAAGAGGATAATTTTTTTTTTACAAAGAGGATACATCTATTATATTCTTAGTATTATTTTTAGTAAGAGGATACAAATGTATTTTTTAAGTATGTTATATTTTCCTAAAAAGGATAAAAATGTTTCTTTTTTAATATTGTTATTTTTTTACAAAGATGATACAAATAGTGATTTTGACAAAACACTATATTTTTTTTACAATCGTTTTTTACAAAAAGGATGCAAATGTTATTTTCTTACAAAAAATGATGCAAATGTTATTTTTTTATAAAAGGAATGTAAATGTTATTTTTTGTTGTTGTTGGGTTGCAAATGTTTTTTTAAAATTGATGGAAATGTTATTTTTTTTACAAAGAGGATGCAGATATTTTTTTTTTTTACTTGTGTTGCAAATGTTATTTTTACATAAAGGATGCAAATATTATTTTTACAAATGTTTGGAGGATACAAATATTATTTTTACAATATTTACAGTTGTATATTTGTTTGTAAAAGAATAACATTTACGTTTTTTTATAAATACTAACATATTAAAATATAACATTATGAACATTGTTATAAAAAATAATAACAAATAACATTTGGATCATTTGCATTCTTTAAAAAAAAAAAAACTGGCACATATACAACGCACTAAATTAAAGCCACACAATGATCAAATAACCCCCACATAGAGCACACTAAATTAAAAAAACAATTAGCATTTCGTAACCCCCCCCCCCCCCCAAAAAAAAAAAAACATGCTTACCAACAAAACACTGGAGAGAGAAAGATCGATTCTTAGTAACTTATACCATCTCGGAGAGATTGATTCTTAGTAACTTGTACCATCTCGGTATAAGATTGATTCTTAGTATAGAGAATTAAGGTAAAGGTCATGTTCCTTCCTATATTTGGATTTTTAGGACAAAGTTTTTCAAGTTTATAAATCTAGTCCCTATGGTACAATACCTTTATTTTTTTGGTCCGCGCCAGCGGCACTATTTTTCACCTTTTTTCATTGTATTTTTAGTACAGGGACTAAATTTATAAAATTATATGGAGTGTCCTATTTTTATACACTTTGAGCACTATGAGGAGCTTTTCCCAAAACCCCCTTCTTAGTAACTTAAGCCATCTCGGCCGATATATCACCGATATGGGTCAATACTATTGTGATATCGCCGATATGGTCCGATTCCATCGCCGATATGGGCCGATTCTACTGCGATATCGTCGATATGGACTAGGGTTGTGCTTCGGCCGGATCGGATCAGAAAATGATCTTTCGGAAAAAATTCCAATTTTTTCGGAAATAAAATATTTGTTCCAATTTCCTATCCAATTTTTTCGGAAAATCAAAAAAGTTTCCGAATTCGGAAAGATCGGAAAAAATTCGGAAATTCAAAACATATACTACAAATTCAGAAATTTTGGAAATTCCAAAATTTCAAAAAAATTAATATAGGATTTTCGATTACTCGAAATTCTCATTTTAAAGAAATTGAAAAAAATATTTAACCCAACATGTAAATATGTAAGGATTTAACCATTTTTTCATTTGTGTAGACTCTACAATTAACCCAACATGTAAATAGGTATAGAAACATGTATAGAAACATGTATAAAACAGGTATAGAAACAACAGGTATAAATCAACAATTAATATTTGATCTCAGTATAAATCAACAATTAATATTTGATCTCAATATAATACAGCTATAAAACAGGTATAGAAACATGTAATTAAACGACCGTTACACAATATATAATCTTACAGATCCTATAAACATGTATAATCTTATAAAAATAAAAAGCCACGTATAAACAGATCCTATAACAATCCTATAGAAACAAAAAACATGTATAATCTTACAGATCCTATAAACCGCTCATTACACAATATAAAGTTTATCCCATACCGAGGATATGAAAGCTTACTGATCAAAACTTTATATTATAAACAGATCAGATCCTATAAAAATCCTATCATCACATATCCCATCCTATAACAATATAAACAAATCAGATCCTATAACAATATAAATAGATCAGATCGTTACAGATCCGATCGTTACAGATAAGGGAAACAGATAAAAGGGCTTACTGATCCTTCGTTCGACTTGGATATGAAGAGTTGCATTCTAATCGTTACAGATCCGTATCGGAGAAGAGTATAAACCAGAGAGAGAGAGGTGAGTAGACGGACGAGAGTTGAAAGAGAGAGGGGACTCGACGATATGCGCCGTATTGAGAGAGAGAGAGGAAAGATATGTCTAACCCTAAAACTAACAGCATATATATATATATATATATATATGGGTAAGGTTAAAAATAAGGGAAATGTAAATGTACACATTCTTATTATTAGACAAGGAAAATCCAAGGTAAAAAATATATATATAATATTTGGAATATTAATCGGAAAAAATATTCGGAAAATTAATCGGAAATTATATCGAAAAATCGGATCGGCTAAAATATCGGAAAATCGGAATTTAAAACATAGTTCCAATTTCCTATCCAATTTAATTCGGAAAAATCGGAAACCTTATATATGTTCCAAAATCGGAAAATATCGGATCGGACATCGGAAAAATTGGAATGTTTGGAAAAAAAGCACAGCCCTAATATGGACCAATTATACCGCTATATCACCGACACTACCAATAAATTACCGATATAGGATTCACATCAGTAATTGAAAACTTAACTCGTAACTCGGAATCGGAGGGCACTGATACCTAGTCAACTCGGCCGTATCGTCGCGGTATCGGCCTTGACTTTGAACCATCCCCCCCCCCCCCCCCCCCAAAAAAAAAATAAAAACACGGCGACTATGCAGATTTTGCAAGAAATCCCCTGAAATAATTTTAATGTGAGAACCCTCGAACTATGCATTTTGTTGCAAATACATTGTGTCGCTAAAACATGTAGCTAAAAAGTGAGTCTTTGCATCTTAAATACAAAGTTCACGGCTATTTGAACTTTGAACATACAAGAGGGGGGAGGGGGGTATTTGCATAAATTTGAAAGTTCAAAATACTTTGCACTTTTCCCCATATATAGCATAGAGCAGCAGTGATATATTACCTTCTAAATAGGCACCAAGCCCCTCCAAAACAGTAGGATTAGCATGCACAACCGAAAGCGCTACCTCAAGGGCAGATTGCAGCAGCAACTTAACCTCTTGTTGTACAAGATCGACAAGATGGCCCTGTTGTATGCAGACGAAGTTCAATACATGCTACAAATTAAGTTAAACATACTTCATCCAGAAAAGGCAAACACATGTACGCGAAAAAATAATAAGAAAAAGTAAAAGCAGAAATGGACCTGATCCCTTCCCCAGGGAACGGATCCCCCGGACTCATCAATCCCACCACTAGAAAGTGTTGATAACGAAATAGGACCTATGGTATTGTTAAGACCATACTCAGCTACAGCCTTATATGCCATGTCCGTAGCTCGTCGTATGTCATCGAGAGCACCTGTTGACACACGTCCCGAGTAAACAAATTCTTCTGCTGCACGTCCTCCGAGGAGAGTAACCAAGCGTCCCCGTAATTCGTCAACAAAGAGCAAGTACCTGTCCTCAGTGGTTGGAGGAGAGTAAGTGAAGCCCAATGCCCCTCCTGACCTTGGCAAAATGCTCAGTTTCTGATTTAAAGAAAAGGATTATTAATCATTTAGACATTGTATTATATCAATTATGTGATGTTGCACTTCTGTAAGTATCCATGAGGATAAAAGCTGAATTTCAACATAGTACAATTGCAGGAACAAAAACTTAAAAATTCCTTGTTCGGCAATATAGTTAGTGAAATACCCTATATTATCAGGTGGTATTTTTGTTCTTAAATTTATACTCAACCTAATCAGGACTACCCTCGTACAAATGTGAAGCAGGGGATGGTTCAAGGTATCAATTCACACAGAGATATTTATAAGTCATTCTACTTGGGCGATTTTGATTGGCTCTACACTTTTTTCCATGAAAAATCCTATTTTTCGCTTTTGTGGTACTTGATCCCACATATTTTCTATGGGGCCAATGTCCTTAAATGTAACTGTGCAGCATCTTTTCTTTATGTTCCAAAGAAAATCTTTCTTACCCACTCCCCAAAGAACTGGATTCCATGGAAAATCGAAAAGGTTAACGTTTCACCATCTTTTTCCACTCATTTTCCAAATAAAATTGGAAAGTTTTTCAATATTTTTCCAACTTTGTAATCATACGCGCCCTTAAAGAATTGTACTCCACTGGAGAAGTTTCATTTTTTTGATCAATAATTTTTCAGTTTTCTAAGTTAATTTTAGCACCCATTGTTCTTGTTCTACTTTGGCTCTTCTTTTGCATGAATTCCAATTCTGTTGCACAAGATACTAAGATAGCTTGTGGGGAGTCCAATTTTGTGGATCGTTTTGTATGATTTACACCATACTTTTCAAGAAGAATGGAGGGTTTAATGGGATTTGTTTCAAATGGCTTTTAACCTTTGTACAGAGTTGATTTTCTTCATTTTATTTGTTTTGATGGACTGCTGGTCCACTGTTTTTTTAACCTTGCACTTTTTTGTGTGATTAATGAATGTTTCATGTTTCTGATTAAAAAAAAATCAACACAGAAGTTGGGAACAAGATTTTTAAGAGAGAGGGAGAATGATACGGTACGGAATGAACTTAACATTTTTTGTTATTCTATAATATTATCAAGTAATCTTCCGTTTTAATTTTCTTGGGATTTGATTCCCTAAATTTCAGAACTCTATAATATTAATTTTGCTAAGCTTAGTTTAAGAAATTTCAATTTTTACTAGTTATTAAATAAATTTAGTTTACATTGTTTACAAAGATTATTGGGGTATCTTCCCAGCATCCTAGATCTGGTGTTAGAAGTCAACATTACATCTCTAAACTTTTAATTTTCATACTGGTCATAGCAAAAAAAAAACATCAAAGGTAAAAACTAGTAACTTTTTACTTCAAGGGCAAACACTTTGTTCCATTCAGCATGATGGACCATGCTCTAACTTTCCAGCAAAAGACTTCAAAAACTTTTCGTAGCTTTCTCAGTGCAAGTCACAAGGTGACCCCATTTTTTTTTCTGTTACCCTTTGTGTATCGTGATACGTATGATACACATGTCCTATGGCGATACAGGTTGATGCACAACTGATACACTGTTATTTGCAACACAGCAGCGATTCAGATCCTTGTGTGTATCATAGCACGTCGTACAATACGTATCACGTATCATACGATACTAACGATGCTTCCCAGCATCACAACCCCACCCAGGCACTGTAATGCACCTCAGTTTCTCTTGTGCAATTTATAAATTATTAAGATGAAAGAATGTGCAATAATAAAAAATAAATAAAAATAGGTTGACAACTACTTCAAATCATGGAAACACATTGCTACATTCCCATCCACCTCGCCATGGGGGGAGAGAGAGAAAGAGCAATATTAAAACTGTATACCTCAACCCGTGGCTGTCCAGGAAGAAGATTTGCAATTGCAGTCCCCACTACTGCATGACCAGCTTCATGCCGTGCAACAACAGCTTTCTCATAACCCTGCAACTTAGCAGTCTTCTTTTCAATCCCCTGCAACAATCAGACCAAACTTTATGAACCTCAGACCACACGAAGATTTGATAACAGGCACGAGCATTCTTAATGCTAGGTCATAAAAGCACACAGTTAGGTCATAAGGGCAAAAAAATTATTATATAATGTCAAATCCCAGATAATCAAGCACGTCGAAGCCATCAGAGGCTTCAGAAACCACTTTTAAATTCTTGGGAAGACAAAATCCCTAATATATCCAAAGAGTACTGCTTGGGGTAGCAGATGAAATACACGGGTCCCACATTTATGAAGGAAGTGGAGCAAGTGAACCCCTGCTAATTGAATACTTTATTCAATATAATAATTAAGTACAGATGCATGGGAGTCCTAACAGTGAAAATGAACTATCCAGCAAAAACTTTGACGACCAGATAGAGAACAGAGTTTTTTTTTTCACTTTTTCTAAGAGAAAAACACTGGGAAACGGATTCTTCATCTCAACCCATCACTCCAAATAATTTAAACACGTAAGAATAAAAATTTACATATGATTTTTATAGATTTAGAAAAAGGCTTAAGATAGTACCTAAAGATATAATATGGTTGGTCCAAAGCAAAAGAATCAATATTAACTATCTTAAAAAAATCCAAGATATGTATGACAACACAAATACTAGAGTACGAACTAATTGTGAAATACTAATGATTTTTCAATTAAAGAAGGCCTACACTAGGATCGGCATTAAGTCGTAGCATTGGATGAGATTGCGAAGGATATACAAGAAGACATTCTATGATGTGTGTTGTTTGTGGATGATATAGTTTTAGTAGACATAACGATGAGAGTAGAAACTTGAAGAAATGCCCTAGAATTCGATGGACTAAAAATTAGTAGAAATATAAAGTGAGTATATGGAATGTAAATTTAATTACGATAAGATTACGTAAAGATAAAACTTGAAGAAAAAGTAATAACTCAAAATAATAAATTATATTATCTAGGTTCATTGATGCAACGTGACGGCAAAATAAATGAGGATGTAACAAGTAGAATAGCATTAGAATGGATGAGATGGAGACAGACGAGTGGTCTCCTATGCGATAAGAGGATAACTCATAGGTTAAAAGGTAAGTTCTATAATATAGTCGTAAGACCAGCTACTCTATGTGGAGTAGAATGTTGGGCATTAAAGAAATAACATGTGCAAAGAATCCATGTAAGTTAAGATGAGGATGCCTCGATGGATGATAGGGCTTACTCGAAGAGAGATGATTAAAAACTAATATGTTACAGAAAGGTTAGGGGTGGCTCCCATTAGTGATAAGATAAGAGAAAGTAGACTTAGATGGTACGGGCATATATTGTTTAGGCCATTATATGCACTAATAATAAGAGGTAGACTAACGGAAATAGAGGGTAGAAGACAAAGTGGCCGACCAAAACTATCTTGGAAAGAAATTATTAGGAGAGATCTTAAAGCATTAGATTTAGATGACAACATTGCTTGTAACAGAAAAGAATGAAAATGGAGAATCCATGTAGTCGATCACAAGTGATGGAATTAAGGCAAGGATGATAATGATGATGAGACAGAGTCTCATGTTTATGTGGAATTTATTTATAATATATGTGCCTTTCTCGAAAAATGACATTTAACCTTTTGTGCACTAAATATAGCTCAAGTAGGAACCGAGTTCAAGTACGCATTATGAACATTGACTTCTTTAATAAAAACTTTTTGACTCAAAAACATTCACAAGAATCTCCATACAGTTCAGGTAAAGTTTACTTTGAGGTTAATTAGAGCTGTTTAGGGGGACGATAATAATTAATTGATGTAAAATAATCAGAAAACTAAAGAAATTTGAATAATCATCAACATGATTATTTGGGGCTGTTGATCTTGCATTTTTGGATCAATCTCAACCGTTGATGGGTCATTTCGAGCCTCAGCTGTCATAGATTCCTTCCATCTCAGCCATTGATTTCTCCCAGCCCAGAGCCGATAATTATTACGGTTCCTCCACAGTCCTAACCTTCCTACCCCATTATCCTACACTTCATCCTTGCACCCACATACCACCCATACACTACCATTTCCATCTTCTATTTCCATACTTTCAGGTTTAGTTATGACTTGAAGACAGACACCAATGTCGTGTGCTCCCTGAAGGTATATATTTCTGCATAAAGGTACTCTTTCTACCTTTTCTTAATCACTATACCCACAGTAAATATCTGTGAGTGTGGTTGGTATATTTAGTTATTTTTAAGCATTAGCATAGATGACATGCAATATTCCCTAGTTACTAAAAACACTAATCCCCTAGCGAAATATGCATTGGTACCAACATTCTTCCTACAAATTTGTTTTTATGAGGAAAAATACAACAAATTTTTTTTTTTAATTTAAAACATTACTAATTTTCGATATTAGACTTGGATACAATTTTGATTAAAAATTAGACTTTGCCCACTTTCCATAATGTTAGCTGCCACATATCAAATTTAAAAATAGAACAATTTAGATGAATTAAAACTCCAATAAGTTCCGGGGGGGAAAAAGGAAAACAAAAAATAAAAAATAAAACATAAAACATAAAAAGATACAAAAACAAAAACAATTGTACGGCAACCCCAAAATCAATCCCCCACCCGCCCAACGTCGCTCCCTCTCTCTCACACACACCCCACCACCCTCCTACCACAACCAATAGAAGCCCGCGAAAACATCATTGAGACATTTGACAACCAACCCGACTCGTAATCCCAAACCCGATTTCAGATCTAGTATTTCGTTTGGTAATTGGGGTTTAGGTTTTCGATTGATATGTGGTTGCCGAGTCTCCATGAATGGTTGATTTTACACCAAATTTATAACATTCAATTTGATTCATACCTATTCATATATAACACATCCACTCCTTATATATATATATATATATATATATATATATATATATATATATATATATATATATAAGGAGTGGATATGTTTTACTATTACACAAGTGTATAAGATAATTAGAGGTAGTGATTTTGATCCTCCCCGTCTTCGAAACACATAACGAAACACATCATCCTCCCCGTCTTCGAAAAGCTCGTCCTCGAGCGTGTAGGGTGACTCATCAATGCCACATGATATAATCCTCGAAAAATTTCGGGCCCCAATCAAAATCTACCAAAAATAGACTGCCCAAACTTTAATTAGTCCCATGCATATGAACCTCATCAATAATGGGTTTAATATACCCAAATCTCGGCAATATTCTCTACAAAATTCGAGCAACCAAAAACTGACGACCATATCCGCCTTCTCTACACCACGAGCACTTGGTTGCAGCTCAACTTGGTGGACGCTTGAATCTGACCGAACGAAAACTCCGGCGATCACACCTTTGCTAGTACGATGGGAAAACAAGCGGACTGAAGGCGACGACATTCGGGAAAGCTGAACCTAAAAATGGCAAATAGTCAGAAATGGATCCCAAGTGGAGCGCATTTTTCATGGAAGTCTTGAGTTGTGTCAAAAATAGGTCATTAGATCAATTTTGATCGGATTTGAGGTCAAATAGGGGGTAAGGGATCGGGTCAAAGTAGGGAAAGTCCATTTTTTATCGAGTTTGATTGTGGTTGGGCATGGATGAGTGGAAAAAGGGTTAAAAGAGCTTAGGTCATATTAGGGTAAAATTTGGGGATTAGGGTTGAGGTTGGGGAGAGGGGGTAGGTTTAGGGTTATAAAGGAGGGTGAGGTAGTGTTTCAGAAAGGGGGGAAGAAGATGGGGATGTATATCAGAGTGTAGTGGTGGTCGTGTGGCGGAAAGAAGTTGTAATGGTGGAGGAAGATAAGGTAATAGAGGGTGGAAAAGTGGTGATTAAAAAGGTTAGTATCCCCCCAATTAGCGGTGATGGAATCTAGGGTTTCCATCCACCCAATTTCTATTTGGACATTTATCAATCTAACGATTAAAGGGTTGCCCGAGTTGGAACCACAACTCGATACCCACTTCACGCACTACGACGAACAACAAGAACAAACGCAGCTCTGATACCAATTTTATGTGAATCTATGAATGCGGAAGCGTTATTATTACAACTACACAACAGCTACTAACTAGACAGCACCAACACCAATAACACATAAACTAAACTAAGAAAATGGGTTTCTTTCTCTCACCATATTCGCTTTCTTAATATTCAAGTGTAATTACAAATAAATGCTAAGGACCTATTTAAAGGAAAAAAATTACTTGGTAACCAAGTAATGATCCAAAAGACTAAAAAGGACAACTAATAACTAAAAATGACTAATTAGCCCCAAACATACTTGGAGACCAATTAAAGACTAAAATAGAAGGAAATGACAATATTATCCTAAACTAAAATACAAAATAAAAGATAGTCTTCTCGCGGGAGCACGACCACGCGTTACGTGTCGCTACGTATCACAAAACACATCAGATTTGGCCATTAAGGCACTAAAGGGATGGTTGAGATTAGTTGATTCTAATGCTCATCAGAAGAAGCATAGGAAGGGAGTTACTTTAATTTGAATTTTCACGCAGTACCTTTATTACACACTTACCAACACTGCCTCTTCCTTTTCAGACTTCTCTCACTCACGTCCTCTCACTTGCTCCCATCTTTCTCACTCACCACAACAAGCCTCTAAGACCTCTCTCTCTCTCTCTCTCTCTCTCTAACACAAACGCACAATCACAACCCCCATTTGACCTACTGACAGCAAGGCTTCGCTCCACTTCTTCCTTATTGACGAAGTCAGGTACTCTCGCTCTCTACTCACCATTCTCTTTTTGGTTTAATTTATTTTGGTGGGTGTTCGATGTAGTCTCGTGAATCCAGAAAAATATCGTCGGGGACACACGCAAGAAACTTCCAAGACACTCACTCTCTCACCCAAGGGTTAATATATCTTTCTCTCTCATTTTTTTATCTTTTGGGGTTTTCAGTTGCAGAAATATTTTATGTTTAGGTTGTCTTCAGATATAATCTAATTTACTTTTCTTTGGGGGTTTTCAGGTATAAATCTCTCTTTGATTCTTTTTAATTTCTTATATTTAAACAAAGACTCTTCGATTTTGGTATTTAATGAACCTACGGCTAACCATGACAACCAAAATTGCGTATTGTATTCATTGTGATGCTTATGGTCTTATGGGATCTCGAGGTCAATGAGTAGACTATTTGAATTTTGTTTTCTCTTGTTTGGTTTATTATATTTGTGTTATTATGAAGTTGTGATAATATAAGTACTTATATTTTGTTTAGAGATGTTGGTCTTGATATTCTTCTGCAATAAATATGTTATGCTTTCACCCAATGATGTTTCCATTTTACAAGTTGGTTTAAATGAATACACCAAATCAAGTCTCCTGGGGTTATAGACAACGGTTATAGACAGTACATTCATCAGACCCATAGAGTATGTGTATTATTTTGATTTTTTCTTTGGCTATGGTGCTCAGTGCCAATGGGTAATACAAATTATGCTTATTCTAAAATTTTGTACCTTTAAAAGGACTTAAATTATGCTTATTCTTGAGTGTGAAGTTTGTATAATTAGTAGTGGTATAAGTACCGTTGTATCTTGGTTCTATCAATAGGACACAAAATTTGTATAATTATTATGTGAAATTGCTTTCCAGATTGCTATCTAAGGATAGTTATACAGTACTTTTGTACTACATAGTCTAAAAGACAATAAAGTGTGAAGTTTATATTGATTGATGTCTTAATGGTGGTTGTGTGGGGTGGAAGGTTATTCTTCATCCTCATTTTTGAAGAATGGGGTTTACAATAGACTATTCAAAATTTATGACATACACCCTCCATCCCAAATTAACAATCCACTATTCTATTTTAGGATGTCCCAAATTAAAAGTCCACTTTCATTTTTCGGATATCATCATCATCATTCTTGCCTTAATCCCATCGCATGGGGTCGACCACATGGATTCTCCTTTTCCATTCTAATCTATTATAAGTAATATTATCATTCAAGTTTAATGCCTTAAGATCTCCTAATAATTTCCTCCCACGACAGCTTAGGGCGGCCCCTTACTCTTTTACCCTCTATTTCCAATAATCTTCCTCTTTTTTAGATAAAATCAATGAACCAAATTCCACGATTGTGAATAAGGATTGATCTTGGCCACTGATTTAGTGTATCCTTAATCTATGCAAAAAAAAAGGATATAGACTCTTAATTTGGGACGATGGGAGTACTTTTGTTGATAGATCTTTCTAGATATACTATTTGAACCGTTGATATTTTTTAGAGTACAAAATGTTTCTCTCATCCTATCTCTAAAAAACATTTTATTTTGTCTACCCTTTTGAATGATACATACAAAGAGCTCAGGCATTTCAAAAATAACCTCTAGATGTTTGATAAAATGTTAGCTTTTGGGGTTGGTTTCTTCTCCCATCCGTTCCCAATTCTCTCGACCTTTGATTGTTGCTTTCAACAAAATCCACATGTATCAATCACCATATTCATGTTACAGACCCCCTAATTTATGAATCCCTTGCTGTTATCAGTAACTGTTGATAACCATATATAGGTAACAAATTTCACTTAACTATGTATCTTGTTATGCCGATATATAAGCATGGTATTCTAGATATTCATTTACTTTCTATTACTGAATACTTACACTTTTGTGCAAGCATGTTCTTTGTTGAAACATAATATTTATTGGTTCGTGTTTCTTGATCAGGCTCACGGTGGTAATTTCGGTAGAAATAAAGTTATTTTAAGGCTTGCCCCAAATTGGTGGATAACTTCACAAAAATACAATAGGTTTGTCAGTAAGGCGTGGACATGAAAGTTTTAGATAATGCAAAAGTAATATATTAACCTGACATTACTATTAGGTTACATGTAATTCATTGTCTATTTATGAACTGTTTCTTCGAATTTTTTCTATTTATGAACAATCAAATGAAAGTTAGTATTTGGTCTCTTCAAATTTGTCTATTTATGAATTGTTCTTTATTCTTATTTAACATGAGAAACACATTAGAGGACTTTAAAGTTGAAATCTTGAACCACCGTTTGAATCTTAAGGGGTTGAAGTTTTTGAAATTTTTAGCAGCAGAATTGAGTTTTGCATTACTCACTCTCAACTTCCAAGTTCAACTTTACAAAAAATTATTCGTTCCTTTGTAGGTTTAAAATATTGGATGAGTTTCTCTTTCTATTGCTTATGTTTAAGATTTTGACTGCTGATTTCATATTGTTATGTTTTTTATGAACTGAGCTTCACCCTTTTATGTCGTTCTGAATTTTAAATTATGTTTTAACTTTTACTCCTCCTTGTCATTTCTCTTTCAGTTAATACTGTTTTTCTCGGTCTATCTTATTTATTCAACACTTCCTAACTGTAATTTATTTATTCGACACTTACTAACTGTAATTTATTTATTCAACGCTTATTAACTGAATTTTTAACTAATATTGTTTGCTCTGAGTTGTTCACTCTTTAAATTCGTTATGTTAACAATATTTTGGTAATGACAAATAAAGAAGTAGTTTGTGGGGACAAAATAAATTATGTGGATTGGATGTAAGTAATTGCAACTTATTATATGGTTTGGCAAATATTTGGTACACATCACGAAATCTTATATTGTTCTTTTGTTTTTGTATTGTGTTCTTTTAAGTCTGTATAATAAATTCTCTCAATAACCATCATGGTGGTGTAATGTCTTTGTAAGGAAGTTTGAGTAGACTCATGTTCTTTTGAGTTTTTATCTCACATTATATGTCTTACTATGTGAAATGTGGATGCAAAAGCAGGATACTAAGGTATTTTTTTTCCCTGCAACTTTTTATAGAATTGGAGTGTGGGTGAAGGACAAGAAGAGTATTGGTGATGGTATATACAGGGGGGAATTATTTTAGGCACGGGTTACTGGATAAATTTTTAGGCATGTGTGAAGGGCAAGAAGACGCATCATACATCTACCCCCCCAACACCCCACAAAAAAAAAAAAAAAAAAAAAATTCCACTTTATTTTGAACCCATCCCGTTTACAAATACACACTTCTCTCTCTCTTAGGTCAGAACGCTCCCTCTCACGACCTCAATATTAACCTTCGTCTTTTACGCTCCCATTTTCACAAATCAATGACCACCACCAGCGCCATCACCCTACTCTCACGCTCTCAAAATACAAGTAAGGTACATTTTTGTTTCAGAGTTTATGTGGGGGTTGCACCTCATCGATCTCTTGGTTTAATTTCTTTTGTTATCATATTTATGTTTTGTGAGTTGGTTGTTTGCTTTTGGTGTTAGTGATTTAGGGATTTTTTTTTATTGCTGGTTGTTGCTATTGGATCGTTCTTCATCATCTGGTGACATTTTGGGTTTTAAAGTTAGGATTTTTTTATGCATTATTGCATTTTCAAAAATAATTGATGTAATCTAAGGTGCGGAAGCGTAAGAAAAATTAACTACACAACAACGACATGGAAAATGTAGGAGGTTCTATTATTTCTCTCTAGTCTTTCAATCTCAAAATGGCCAAAAGTGATACAATGCGGGGCTCAATAGCTATTTATACTAAAAGGGTACAAAAGGAAAAAATAGAATAAATGCTAAAAAAACGACTATATCCCTATGCTCCTGCATCATCCCCCCCCCCCCCCCCCCCCCCCAACGCGAGAGGAATCCATATATGCTGAGTACTGGCGAAAGAAATCGGGATCAACAAGCTACAAGGTAGCCTCAGTAATATAAGAGTTCTCCGCCTCAGGGTGTCCAACCCAACGGACCGAATAGCGTGTGTAGGCGCCCGATGTAGAAGAGACAAATGCGGAATCAAGTATACCCTCAAAACGATCAACATGAAAATGGACTGGCTGAGTCGAGGATGAGAAAAGAGGAATGGGTGGGGAATGGGTGCCTCGGAAAGGAGAAAGGTCTGCCACATTAAATGTGCGGTGCATGCGGAACTCCAGAGGAAGGTCGACCTCATAGGCATTCGACCCACAAGCTCGAAATATAGGAATAGGGAAAAAACGTCTCATAAGAAGCTTGTTACCTTTGCCGAAACGTCGCACTTTCTGGAGGTACACCATAACTAAATCACAGGACTGGAAAGAAACATAACGGCAACGCTCATCAGCCGCCTCTTTGTAAGAGGCGTAGATGGTCTGTAGACGAGTACGGACGTCGGCCTGTATGAATGTCAAGTGGGCCGCAAACTCCTCTGTAGAGGGGAACGTAGGAACTGTCGATGGTAGCTCAACGAGGTCAATGGGCATAGTTGGGGACTAACCCAACACAATCTGGAAGGGGGAGAAACCTGTAGAACGGTTGACTGTATTGTTAAAAGCAAACTCGACCTGTGCAAGCACAATATCCCACTTACGGGGGGTGCTCTAAGGTCAAACAATGCAAAATGTCTGTCACACTCCTATTGACCACCTTTGTCTGTCCGTCGATCTGTGGATGAAAGGTAATCGAAAACTGGAGCTCTGTCCGTAATAAGCGCCATAAGATCCGCCAGAAATGTCCCGTAAAGCGTACATCTTGATCGGATGTGATGCTGCGGGGAAAGCCATGTAATTGGACAATCTCTCGAAAGTACAAGGACGCGACATGAGAAGCATATGTCGCACGAACACGGAATGAAATGAGACATCTTGGAGAATCGGTCGACAACTACCATGATAGAATCAGGCCCACTGGAAGTACGGGGGAGGCCCACAATGAAATCCACCAAAACGTCTTGCCACGGGTGCTCGGGTATAAGAAGTGGAGTGTACAAACCTTGGCCGTCTCGCATGTATAACAACGCCTGATGAAGGCATTAGCATCCCGCCTCATCATTGGCCAATAGAAACGGTCTCGCAACAACGCATGGGTGCGTGCCTGCCCCAAGTAACCTGCTAATCCGCCCCCATGAACCTCAAAAATAATTTTCTCCCGCAAAGAGGAAGACGAACCCACGATATAAAAAGCCATCCTGTAATAGGTACTCACCCGATGCCCCATGGCCCTGCTGACATGCGGTATAAATGGGTCCCAAATCCACATCGGTCGGGTAGAGTTCTCGAATCTCATCAAATCCAAAAACCTGACTCCTCAAAGTCACCAAAGCATGAGCTCGCTGGCTAAGTGCATCTGCTATTAGATTCTTTTTACCAGGTTTGTACTGGAGGTGGAAAGTGTAACGCTGAAGATATGCAGTCCACTTGACGTGTATGTCGCTAACACGCCGCTTGCTGTGAAGGAATCGCAAGGCCTCATGGTCAGATTTGATCACAAACTCCTTATGTAAGAGATAAGGTGACCAAAACTTCACAGCCTTCACGACACCATAGAACTCCAAGTCGTACTTAGAATAGTATAAGGCCGCTCCAGTCAACTTCTGGCTAAAAAAGGCAATGGGCTTCCCATTCTGGCTCATGACGATGCCCACCCCAGTATTGCAGCATCACAAGACAACTCAAACAATTGATCAAAGTCCGACAAGGAGAGGATAGAAGCAGTCGTCATCAACTCCTCGATTCGCTTAAAGGCCCGCTCGGCCTCCTCGGTCCATCTGAATTCGACGCTCGAAGAAGTGCTCAGTAAGTCCGTGATCGGGGCCATGACGGTGCTGAATCCTGCTATGAACCGTCGATAAAACCCGAAAAGCCCATGAAAGCTACGAACCTGAGTCACCGAAGTAGGGGTGAGCCAATCCACCATCGCCTGAATCTTGGCGTCATCCACCCTGACGCCATCACCAGATACTACGTAACCCAAAAAAGTCACTGATGAAACCATGAAAGCACACTTTTTCAACGTGAGAAAAAAGCGTTCGGCTCGTAAAACCTCCAAAGCCTGAGTCACATGACCAAGATGCTCCTCCTCGGACCGACTATAAATCAAAATATCATCAAAGTAGACCACCACAAACTTGCCCAAGAAAGGGCGCAAAATCTATGTCATCACTCTCATAAATGTGGATGGAGCATTGGAGAGACCAAAAGGCATCACCGCACACTCATAAAGGCCATCTTTAGTCTTAAATGCCGTTTTCCATTCATCCCCCGATCTCATACGTATCTGGTGATATCCACTCTTCAAGTCTAGATTGGAAAAAATCGTCGCCCCATAGAGTTGATCCAACATATCCTCAAGCCTGGGAATTAGGAATCTATATTTCACCGTGATTTTGTTGATGGCATAACTATCCACACACATACGCCAACTCCCATCCTTCTTGGGAGCTAACAATGCCGGCACCACAGAAGGAGACACACTCTCCCTTATATACCCCTTGTCGCACAACTCGGTGATCTGCTTCTGTAACTCAACGTGCTCCGTAGGCGACATGCGATAGTGAGGGATATTGGGGAGTTGCGCCCCATGAATAAAATCAATGGCATGTTGTATATCCCGAAGAGGGGGAAGATCATCCGGGGGTGTACACACGTCGGTAAAAGAATCCAATAAACTCTGAACACACGGGGGTACAGGTGCTTCAGGGTGGTAATGGGGCTAATAAGGGCATAACACAATCATGTCTCTGTGGCCTCGGTGGCTCACTCCTCATGTGAAACTACAAGGGCGGAAGGTCGAGACATCGAGAATGGTCGCATGGGGCGGAGAAGAAAGTCCTTCTCCTCGTGTGTAAATGAATAAGTGTTGGCCCGGCCATCATGTATGCTACGATGATCAAATTGCCACGGCCTCCCCAAAAGAAGATGGCATACTCGCATATCCACCACGATACATACTACCTCATCATGATAGTCCCCAATGGAAAAAGTCACCCAACATTGCCAACTAGGGGCAAGTGTGGCTCCAATCCCTAACCACCCAATACGACACAGAGTAGGCAATAATTCCGTGGGAAGTTTTAGCTTGTCAACCATCTCTTGTGCTACCAAATTATCACTCGCTCCCCCATCAATAATCATTGTGCATAGTCTTCCCTTTGCAGTGCAACGAGTTAAAAAAAACTCGATCGGATCCAAGTGTCATCGCTAGGTGGAGGTGTTTGAGGATCGATGGGCGTCGTAATCATTACGGTATGTGTGTAGGTAGTAGAGACATCCGCAAATTTCGCTTTGGTTCGGCAGAAGTTATCACGTTGTCGACAAAGGGATTGAGCAGTGGGCAATGGGACATTGGTAGGAATGGGAAGAATACCCAAGGAGAGGCATCCCTTATATACGGTATTAGGTTTTCTTTAAGGGACAAAAATTAGGGTTTCTTGGGGATAGGGTAAATAGGGTTTGGGATTAGGGTTTTTTTGTGGAATTTGGTTAGGGTTTGAACTAGGAATGGTTTAATTTTGGTTCTTGAATTTCGAGGGTTTGTCATTACTTCCGGACGGTTTATTAATGTTGGCAGGAGTTGAGATCATGGTAGTAGGCCCCATAGAGGGTTCCGAACAACTGGGAAGGGAAGCAGAGGGGACACGGTTCTCCGGACCCCCTGCGGAGGTCGCACCACCTGTTTCAGCCATAAACGGCTGCCCCATAGGTGCCAGCTGGTATTCAGGAGGTTTTCTTGTTGTTCGGTCTTCGAAAAAACAACCAGAGGTGTTCGGTGTTAGTAGTGTTTGTTGGTTGGTTGATCCGACTGCCTTTTTTTGGTAAAAATGGTGTAGAAACTTTAGGATTAGAGTTTTTTTTATTTCATCCGGATGATTCCAATGGGGGTCCCAATCTTCGATGAATATGGTTGATCAAGAACAAACCATGCTCTGATACCAATTTGATGTAATCTAACTACACAACAACAACAAGATGGAAAATGTAGGAGGTTCTATTATTTCTCTCTCTAGTCTTTCAATCTCAAAATAGCCAAAAGTGATACAATGAGGGGCTCAATAGCTATTTATACTAAAAGGATACAAAACAAAAAATAGAATAAATGCTAAAAAAGACGACTATATCCCAATGCTCCTACATCAATTATATTAATCATTTAGATCGAGTATTTTTGCCGTTTTTTCCATATTATATTCATGGTTGATGATGTTGCCTTTATACTGTGAGCAGCGGGTTTGATGAAATGTCATAGCGATGAATATGCTTTTTCAGAAACTAAGAAAAATGACTGGTGCGCCTGTTCCAACTACGCCTTTGGACCCTACCAGGTCTGATTATACCATGCTCAAGTTGGTTTTTGAGTTCTCATGGACTTTCTATGTATTATATCACATTGTGTTTCAGTTTTTTCCTTCAATATATGAATAAATTATCTGATATATGTTTTTTACTTTTATTTGATAGGCCTGATTCGTTTTTCTATGATGTGTTTTGCAGATTCAATCCCTGACCGGGTATTTTTCTCTAAATTTGATATATATTTTTTTTCTAAATGCTCTTTGTGCCTGAGTTTAGTGTTTCTTTGTTTTAAACTAAAACCCTCCTGTTATTTGTGGGTATCCGATCTGACCATAGACCCCTAATTTTTATTAGATAACTGACCACTGTCTATTTGGGGCTTTTTTGTTGGTTTTAAAGTACAACTCTCATGTTGGTTTTACAACTCAGTAGTGTACTTCTGCGTTTTCTACTATGTTGTGCATCGTACATATATTAGCCCTATTGTGTTCTTTTACATTATATTTCGTCCATATATTTTGCAAGAGGAAAAAATGAGATATTCAGCGCAACCTGGAAGGAATTAGGCACAAGTGGTAAGATTGAGTAAGTGCTATCAAGGCATGTCACAAGTGGTAAGATTGAGTAAGTTTTATCATTATCTTTCTGTAATTGATTTAGTCTCATGTGTACCATACCTTAAAAGTTTGTCATTTGTGTCTATATGCTCATGTAATAAATTTCCTTTTTCATTTTGGTTTTGGTTTTGTTTTGCTAATCTAGAGCATGGTTCTTAAACAATGTACTTTATATATTACAGTCGCACTTACTGGAATGGTAACTAATTGTATTGGCATGTAATTCCTCATGGGATCTTAATGTGGACGAATAAAAAATGATGATAGGTTATGGTTATTAGTTTAATACATTAGGCTTCAATTTAGGCTAGGTTAGGGTGATTAAGCAATAGTTAGGTTATAGTGAACTTTATTGTTCCAGAGCTCATTTTGGATTGTGATCTCTTAAGGGTATAGAATGTTCGAATTTTATTATTTAAGAGCTCATTTTGGATTTGTGCGTCGTGTAATGTGTTCTAATTTGTTACATTTTTTTTTTCTATTTTGCAGATCTAAGTAATTTTAGGTAACACTATCTAGGTATATGATCTTTCTCAGTTTCTCTACTCGAGTTTTATTTATTTTTCATTTGATTTGTATGTTAGTTTAGTTTTAAAAAATTGTTCGATGTTGTTTGGGGGTTTCAATTATATGTTCCTTGAGTTGACAGTAGTGTTTTTAAATAAGGTATTTGTGGTTTGATTTGGGGCTTTTTTTGTTTAATATTAACCTTTTCCAAACTGTTATCCTGCATTCTCAGTTTACACACTAATTTTGAATTCATATTTTCTGTAGGCTGTCAAGCCTTGAAGGCATTGAAGAAAGAATAATGTCGGGGTATTTCTGTTCACTTTTTTAAAAATTACTGTATTTCTCTTATGTAATACATTTGGTGCAGTTAGATATGCATGTTGGAATGTGATCTTTTGAGGGGTAACATATAAAAATTGTATAATTATCTTGGATGGTTTTATGTTTGAATTGCATGCACTTAAGGCTTTGAACAAAGAACTTATTATCTATGCTCTGATTATCTTCAAGTAGAGAAGTAATTGAAAGTTTGTAAATTTGAGTTATTGTGCTCGGAAGAATTGGTGTACTTGGTTCATTATAGTTTAGATCAAGTGTATAAAATCTACCTTGCATGTTTATTCGCGGCTTTATGCATAGTAATTTGATGCAGCGTTATGTATAATAATTTTTCGCCTCAACACTATCTATGCTATACACATTACATTGGAATGCTGGTGTCACAATTACACCGGAACAGGCACTTGTGAAGATGAATTGGTTCATATTTGCTGTCATTAAAATTTATATTGGGTATTTTCAATTTCAGTTAGTTTTATTTTAATTTAAGCAGTAATTGTAAATAGACGAAGTGTCAGTCGATATGCTCATGTGTTCTTTTCTGCTCTTTATCTTATTGGTACTGTTAGCATTCTTTCAAAAAATTTGCACTGTGAACAATCTTAGTGTTGTATCGTTAATTTGGTGCAGGCTCTTCATCTTACTTAAATGCCTATTATTTTGGTAACGGATTTATCTGAAGACATTTTTGGTAAATGATTTTTCAGATTTAAGTACACTCGGGTGAAAATTGAATGCAAAGGCGTCGCTATCCCCTTTTTAGGTATATGAATATTAATTATATCATCCTTTTTTTTGTTGTTGCATTACTACAATTTTGAACTTAAACATTAGATCATCTACGATTCTCCACTAGATCTTTGTTTGGGCTCTTACTTTTGATTATTTTGTTTGTTGGTTATTGAACCCTGTTATCTTTGTTTTGAGATTTAGAAAAAGAATCAACTTAAAATTTCCATACTTTGACAGGTTATGGAAACGAACGGTGAATTGTAGGAACATTATACATATGAAGAGAGAGTTGCAGATAGCATGCGAGAGAACATTTTACATGTCCATTGGTCACTCTATTTGGAGATTTCCGCCAAATAAATTTATCTCCTAAAATTTTGGAGTGTTTGTTACACATAACAACTTTAGTTGATTTTATTCATGATTTTAATTGTGAGTTAGTTCTTCATACGAGTAGTTGATGGTAGGTAACTATTTATAGAATAAAATCAAAGTCTTTCCACTTTTATGTTTATTATTATTTCTTAAACTGTATTGTGGTTGGAGTATTTTTTTATTTCTTAAACAGGGTGAAAAGTCCAAGAAACAAAGGAAACTCTGCCCAATTTTTTAAAATTGTTTAAACTTATTTTGAATTATATATAAAAAATGTATTAAATTATACACGACTTAATACTTTGGGAAATTAGCTTCGTGCCTTCAACTCAATTCGTGGAAATAACACCAATACATCAATAAAATTAGCCTGTGATACCCGTGAGGCACGGCACGGGCATCACAAG
The DNA here is from genome assembly GCA_949130495.1 of Sambucus nigra. NCBI lineage: Eukaryota > Viridiplantae > Streptophyta > Magnoliopsida > Dipsacales > Adoxaceae > Sambucus > Sambucus nigra. The sequence goes on along the minus strand of OX422217.1, from coordinate 326,666,292 downwards.
CTAATTTTATTAATTTATTGATACCCGTGGGGTTCTGATTCCAATCCATCCAGGTATTTAGGTGCACAGATCCCTCCTGCGGCTCAAACCAAAATCTCTTCAGCCCATTATTGTTCATCTTTCTTTCTTCTCAGTAATCTTACGCAGGCAGGGTTTGCATGTTAATTTGGAGTTCATTTACGGTAGAATTTTTTTTTATATAAATGCTCACTACTTAGAATTAGGGGTAAGTGCTATAACTGTTAGTTTTACATGTGGATTAGAATTTTGTAAGTTAACTAGGTTTTATACACATGCATGCTTTGGATAGTTGTTTGCTAATAATTGACTGGTATTTAACATGTTTTTTCTCTTGTTTAGAAAACAGTCTCCACGTGTTTTGATACAGATATGGTTGAATGGGTGCCTCACATCTTCCCATTATGTAACTTGGACCTAGATCTAGGTTTGTCTTGGATTATCACAGGACCATTTTGAACATGAAATCAAGCACATGTTTCTCTTGTTCTGAGAAAATAATTAGGGGCTCCTACCTCCTAGTCACACACTTTACAACCAGGTTCGACAGAAATTATCTCACATACTACGTACTCAAAGAAAACAACCAAAATAGATACACCAAAGCTCCCAAACAGAACTATCAAAATATCTGCACCAAACCCCCAAGAAACACCCTGTATGAACTGGGGAGCCCCAATAAGTACATATCCATATGCTCATAATATGTCTTGGGGTCACCTTCCACAGTGTCTCCTGGTGTGATTTGGAGGGTTTAACGTACGCCTAGGAGCCAGGATTCAACTAGTTGTGAAAAAAAAAGCTCATAATCTGATGCACGAAAAATAATTAAAAAAAAAAACTCAGTATGAAGTCCCTATTTTATAATATCTTAAATACTGTAAATGTTGTTTATTACAGATAGACTTCAGTTTCACTAAATAATTGGTTATGCCTTAATTATGTATGCATATGTATATATATGTGTGTGTATATATGTATATGTATATAACTTCTAGTTATACCCACACTACGTTTAGCAATTGACTTGAATTTATTGAGATAATAATATCATTTGTGGTGATGCAGCAGGCACGCGAGTGTTTAGTGCCAATAAGTCATTGATTTAACAAACAAATAATGTGCAGCAGAAGGGGAAGAACTCTGTGTGTGTGTGTGTGTGTGTTGGGGGGGGGGGGGGGGGGGGGGGGGCTGGTCTCTGTGTTTTCACATCGAGAATTATTTGCAGATGAAGAGGTGTCAAAGGGGATTCTTACGTCCCAAATAGATCCTCCTACATCTATATATAAACGCTGGTTTATCAAGAAGACGCAAGAAAAGCACTTCGAATTGTTGATTAAGATCGAGGAATTTCAAAGGATGTCAAATCCTTTTGATAACTCCTCTCGAACTAATGATAAAGTTTATGACTTGCTTCTATCATAGGGTGTTTATCATGTTCATATCATTTATCCCTAGTTCTAGATTGTATTTCTGTTGTAGTTATATGTTTTATTTTGATGTATCTTGGAAAATCAGAAAATATTTTTGATCTTTAAGAAAAAGTTTGAAAAATTCCAAAAAGATTTTATTTAGACTCTAGTCCTTCCAACAATGAGACAAAACAAGTTGCGGACTTTGTTTTGGATGATAAGCATGAAAGAAAATAGAGTATTAAATAAGAAGCATCAAGAAAACTAGCATTTGCATTTCACACAATCACACACCGGGAGGAGGGAGGGGGGGGAGGGGGATACATGTATGTATACATAAACAAATATAGTCACAGAAAACAGATCTATCTATAACTATCTATCTATCTATCTATCTATCTATATATATATATATATATAAGAGAGAGAGAGAGAGAGTTACAGCTATTGATCTCTCCACTGCTTGAATAAAATCATCTTTCTCCACGACGATTTTATTTTGTCTTCCTGCCAACAAAGCAGCTTCATTTACCAAATTTGCAAGGTCTGCCCTGCGCAGTGTCCAAAATAAAAACCATTCTTGAAGTGTTAGCTATATAAGATATAAAAACATCACGGCATAACTTCTTCACTTAATCAAAAGAGGTGATTACCCAGTGAAACCAGTGGTCATAGAAGCAATATCAGCAAGATCAACATCCTCTCCCAGAGGCAGCTCTTTATTAGAAACATGTACTTTTAAAATAGCTACTCTTCCAATCCTATCAGGTGTTTCCACCTAAAAACCCATAAAACACTACAGCTTATTTCTGTGAAAACTTGATGTAATTAACGAAAGCGATTTGACAAACAACACATATAATGCACAAAGCAAAAAGGATTTTTCTCTATTAACAAGAGGAGGGGGTACTGGAGACCTAATAGGATTAAAACATTAAGAGATAATTAAGGTAATAAATAAAATACCTAGTATAATACAAAATATCCTAAAGATAATTAATGAGAATTAAACACAAAACAAACTCTTCTTCAAGTCAAAACTATTTAGCACTTGAGCAAAATTGAATTGCTTTAATAAATTAAAAAAAAAATCCAACATTTAACACAAACCATAACAACACGGTCAAATCTCCCAGGTCGGCGAAGTGCAGGGTCTAAAACATCTGAGCGATTAGTTGCCCCAAGAACAATTACAGCAGAGTTACTGTCAAAACCATCCATCTCCTGCAATTAAAAACGAAAATACAAGAATCTGAGCCGTACATTCCAGATAGCTCCAAAGGCAAAATGGCTACTCTGCAGGATATCTTACGGTGAGCAGTTGGTTTAAGGTTTGCTCTCTCTCGTCATTGCTAATCATGCGGAATTTACCATCACGGCTCTTTGCTACAGCATCTATCTGCATCGAAGTGAAAATAGTGGCTAAGAATCGGCAAAGAAGATTCAGAGAATGAACACAGATCTAGCCCACCCAAAAAATAAGATTTTTAACCTCATCTATAAATATTATTGATGGTGCCTCCTTTTTTGCCCGTGCAAAGAGATCTCGGACACGAGACGCTCCCATACCGACATACAATTCTACGAACTCACTTGCAGAACAGCTTATGAAAGGAACTTCAGCTTCCCCAGCTACAGCCTTTGCTAAAAGAGTTTTACCTGTCCCAGGTAGGCCAACCTGTAAGATAACCAAAACCACAGTTAAACATCAAACTCTCATTGGAAAACATTTACAACAATATGGCAGCTATCCTCGGATAGAATTTTGTTCAATGAATATGAATAATTATGTCGTATACCGTTACAACCGTCGAAGAAGTTCAAGAGCAATCTACATCAAAACGGATCCGAATATATCAAGGTTCTTCATCAAAAAGCCTCCGCAAAGTTTACTTTGGTAAGGTTATGTTTTAAATACCTTAACTTTGCACTTAGAGCTTTGGGATATTTTTACAAAATATTTTCCAAGTGTTGGAGCGGACTTTTTTCGTCAAAATTTAAGAATGAGTAATTTTCTAAGTCCTGTAGCATTCCTCGATTTTGACGCTCAGTTCATTCAAGCGAGATCCCATCTCGTTCGAACGGCATTGAGAAGTGACCTGGGTGCAAAACGCTTCCTGGGTTGAATCGAAAAACCTACCGTGTAAAAGAAACTGAGTGCAATAATGCGTCACAATCTAAACATCAAGAACGGGAAATAGGAAAAAAGAGAACATAATGCAAGTTGTCATACATAACTAGTCTGACCTTTTATGTGGAGAAGGCTAGGCACTGTTTAATAACGCTGAAAATTTTGAAATAGTAATTCTGAAAACTCCAAATCATTAATCAGAAGACTAATAAGTGAAAACTTGAAGGTAAGTTTTCCAATTCTGATTAAACTTGAACCTAACCACTTTTCATAATATTAATAGTGTATGCGTGCGCGCGTGTCCAACATTCAATAAAATGTCAAGCCATTATATTTCAAACCGGATAATGCTTTGAAACATTATAAATGTTACGATGTATAAATGGGCCAATTGGCACATGGATCAGGAGAGAGAATTGATTGTAATTTCTAATTCAATTTTATTATTTTAGTAGTATTAAATTATAGAAATATTCATTAGGAATATTCATTTAGTAGTTAGGGGCCTTTAAATAATAAGTGTAGTATGTTACTTGGGTTCCAAGTCCATGGGAAACTATAATCAACCGATGACGTGCATGCTTCCATCAATTCACATTACATAAATTGATAGAGAAAAAATAAGAACAGTTTTTGCACTTAATTATATTTAAATAAAAAAGAAAAAAGAACGCCATCCCATCCCTACATCTGCATCCAATTGACCGAATTGAGAGTGGTACCGCCTTGAAGGCACTGCCTAATAGATGGGTTATGCCACTTAAGACAGTAACGTCAATTTACTAACAGGGAACCTTTCATTGCTACTTCAGTCAGGACTCAGAACTCACCAGGAGAACACCACGAGGTGGACGCGCACCGAGTCTTGTATACCTGTCTGGATTCCTGAGAAATTCCTAAGGTAGTACACAGAAAACATAATAAGAAAATGTCCTGAATGTAAATTAAGCTTTAATATACAGTCTTGACAATGCACTATTGATAAGCATCATCAGTAATCTCTGAGGATTGTCTAACAAACCACAATTTCTTCTAGCTCCTCCTTAGCCTCATCAACACCAGCAACATCAGCAAATGTGATAGTTTCCCCTAGTTCTGCCACTTTTGCTCTACCAGAACCTCCATTCTTGCGGTTCCTAAGCTGGCCAGCTGTATGCTGTACACATGTTGGAAGTATAACTTGTTACCACTTGCTAAGAAGCAATATTATTAGTTTTAAAGAATAAGGGAATGTAGCATGCTTGTCTGGTTCACACCTGAGAGAAGCTTACTGGAAACCGATGAAGTATCCCTGCAAGAACCGCAGCATAGAACAAAGCTATCTGCACAGATTGGGGAAAGATCAAAATTAAGCACTACCACTAAAAGGAAAAATTGTTAAAACCAGAATGAGAAGGTGGATCGCCAACTCGTGAGAGATTTCTGCCCCAGAGGAGTCGGGAGATCGTGTAAATTTGTCATAGACGTAGTGGTGTGTATGTGTTTTTTATTGTTATTTTATTTTTCAATCATTATTTTAGTATTTGAAATATTCAAAATTTTGCTTCATTTATTTGGGAAAGGGGCTATTGGTTGAATACTCGACCACACAGGTGGTTGTTCAGCCTCCACACGTTTTTCGTTTCACCCAATACGCTACCATCTGTCGTGGTTTACATTTACTCTACTTTGTTCTTTAATAAAGGCATGTAGGAGGTGGGGAAGTCAATAAGAGTATGAGACCAACCGAATAGGAAATTACAAACTTAGTCTTAGACCATCTCCAAGTGTTTGGTCATTTTACATGGCCAACCCATTTTAAAAAGGGGAACAATCCCAGGCGTTTTGGCCTTTATTTTCCTTCGGATGACAAGCTTGCGCCACCCCACCAATTTAAAAGTTTAAAAAAATGGAAAAAGTTGGGGTGGCAACTCACTTACAGGAACATGGTTGGGACCGCAACACTTGCTGCACAAGCATAAATTATAGCCAGACACAATTTTTTTGGCAAAATGGCTCCATATTTAGGTGTGAAAATGGGTTCACCTATTTCTGTGGGATTTTATTCAACCGAGCAAATTAGGTTTTGGAGATGGTCTTCGAAAATAGAGGAGACTTATAACATGGAAAATAGATTGATCAAGCGATTCTCGACCAAATTTTACACTTCAACGTCATGACTGGGTTTAAAAATTGTATTACTCCAGTAGCAATGTGAAAAGATTCATGCGGAAAAATAAAGTAACAGGAACAATGCAACCATTTCAATATAATTACTATATTATGATAGTAGACCAACGTCCATGTGGAGCAAACTGTACTAGTGGCAATATAAGGACATTACAAATAATGTTAAGGTTACCAACAACAATATATTTATTATCATTCTTATCCCTGTTATGAATGCTTTTAGATATGTTATCATCATTACAATCAGATCAATACAGGACAAGATAATTAACATTATTAATATTGATTCTCTACGAGTAAAACTTAAGGAAGGATCAATGTTGGGTCAAAATAGTATGAATGCTTTAAGATAGGTTATCAACTTTTTTTTCTATAAGCAACAAAGAGACATTATCATTATCAAACTCTTCAGTGACCTCTCCTTCAAACACCCTCCCATTTCTTCACTTTTAAATGCACACATTAGAGATAGAGGATCCATCCTCCACTCTTTCCTTCTCCCTCTCCTTCTGCCAGTATTCCAGCACTTCAACAAAGCTCACACCCCACTACGCATCAACTACACAACCCCAAACAATGACATAATCCAGCTTCACGTTTCGTAGCAACAGCACATTGCAAGATGAGATAGTATATCTTGTACACGAAGCACCAATTAACATGAATTCATTCACCCAACTATTTTATCAGGTGGGGGGGCTTGGACTTCCAAATAGCTCTCTAAGGTAAAGATGTAGCTCACTCTTAAACGAGATCACGAGTGAAAACAAAATGGCTGTAAGCAGCAAAGTTTGCTCAGGTTCTATCTCCCAATCCCACAAAAGACGGCGAAAGTAGGATTCCATGTAACACCAATATCTGATACAATCGCCACCGCTGTCACTATTCATCGCAACAACGAATAAATCCAAAACTCTTCCTTAACACTGCATCTCCACACCATGCACACAGGAGAATTCTAAATTGTGATCATTATTATATACCAACCACAAACCCAACAAACTTAGGGAACTCAATTTCTGCCTTCAAGACTCCCTCCACAAATACAATGCAATCTGTACTTCACCATAAACTCTTAACCTGTATGTGCCTTCAACCACCCTCTTCCATAATTTGTCTTAGTCTCTGCAAACCATCAAAAAGGCCCAGTTGAAGGATCCCAATTTATTCACCACATCCTCTCGCCCTTTACTGTGATGACAAGTGTAATTTCCTTTTCACATCACTCTCCCTCCCAATTTAAGTCCCTTCAAGAGGGCCTAAGTGAAGATTTCCAAATTTCAGGCCACAAGCCCCCAGGGGCGGATGGACATTAGGCCCAAGGGGGGCGGCGGCCCCGGTTCAATTTTACAAAAAAAAATAGGGTTTTTTTGGTAAAACTTCAAACTTCAAGGTATACCTCTAATTATTTACAAAACTGAGGGTGTAAAAAATATTGAAATTAATTAAAATAATAAACATAAAAATAAGGTATGTTATTTCTTTGTAGTTGTAGTTGTGGTTGTTTGGGCATTATAAAGCTATAATTTGTAGTTGTAGCTGTTTGGGCATTAAAATAAACACAAAAATAAGGTCTCCTATAATTTGTAGTTGTTTGGGCATTATAAAGCTATAATTGGTATAAAACTTGAAATAACCCAAAAATAATCGCCTCGGGGGTTCCCGCCCCCGAACCCCCAACACCACTAGAAACTTTCGCCCCCGTTGAACAAAAATCCTGGATCCGCCACTGCAAGCCTCCCCTCCTATCGAAGAACACCACTTCCCATTCAATCAAGAGAAATCAATTACCCACACCCACAAAAAAAAAAAAAAAAAAATCACGAGACCACCCACCATGTTTGGATGGCCCACGTGGAAAACTTCATGATGAGAATGAGGGTCATTTTCGTCTTTTATCATTTTTTAGTCATTTTTAGTATTTCTTTTATTTTTAGTATTCATTGTATTTTTCCTCTTGTTTAGTATTTAGAGGAAGGTTAATTGGCACTTAAGGGCATAATTATAATTAGATACTTAGCTTAGAGGCCAAGCAACCTCCTTCTTATAAATACCCTTTTGTAGCCTCATTTGAGGCATTCTTCCATATTTTGAGATATTGATTATAGAGTTTTTGAGAGATAATTATCTTTTCTTGCTCCCATTTGACGTAATTTACGTCAATTGGTATCAGAGCTTAGTCGGTCCACCAGTTGTTGTTGTTGTTGTAAAACAAAAACTCGTAAACAAAGTCAAGGTGGGTTCGAGAAAAGATGAGCACCTCCGCGTCAAACACTTTTGATCAAATCATAGAAGCCCTCAATCAATTGAAGGTTCAAATGGATGAGTTGAACGCGCGAAATCTATCACCGGCAACCACCACGGACTGCCCCCACACCGCCTCGGTAGTACCTCAAAACCCTAACCTAATTCCCTAAGATCTACCCATTCTACACCCCTACCACAACGAAACCCTAATTTGTCAACCCTAACCCCAATTTCAATCAAGAAAGCACCACCACCGAAGATGGCACTCCACCACCACAACCAACCGCTCGGACTACAAAAAAATAAAAAAAATAAAAATTCTACTGACCCGAAACTATCCATTCTCCCTCCGAAACCCACCACCAAACCCACTGGACCCCACATTCTCACCCATGCTACCTTAGGTCCTGCCGAACCACCAAGATGCACCATCGAACCCTCCGGCACCCAAATCCCCTCCACCGTTGCTCCAGTACCTCCGAAAACACCTTAACCACTACCGGTTACAACCTTCGAAGTCAGACAGTCCAGACGCAGCACCAAATGGGCCTGCCTGCACCGCCGACAACACTAATTTGCACCTTTCGAGGGTCTGATATTCTCAATCAGGGTTACCATGCTCCCTCGATTTCACAGGAGATTTGTCCGACAAATTTTTCTCCATTTTGTGCTCAAATGACGCATCCCGTGGGTGGACTATACTCTGTGACTATCGCCTAGATGATCCGTCACATCCGGCATGCCAAGGGATCAAATCCAACCCATTTTCCGCCTTGCGTAATATTTTCAATATCAAATGAACCCTACATACATCTTAACCCCAATCTTGAACCCCAAACCCTAGAATTTTCATCCTCCCACATTCCTCGTAATTTCATCCACCAAAATTCGTCACCACCCCTTATGCCTCCTCCTCCACCACCAAACATATCAACACATCACCGTATGCCCTCTCCACACCTTCCCCCACCCCGAATTCTTGTCCTTTCCCACTCCCCACCGCCACATCCACCTAATTACCCCACTCCACCCCCACATGACTACTCCTTGCCCCTATCTCCATTTACCCTCGTCACCACCCACAAAAACACCTTGAAAACCACCATATACCCCCGATACCCGCCGCTCCATCCGTTACCACACCCCCACCCACCTCATTCCATTTTCCCCACGCTTACGCCCCCACCTATTCTACACACCTCTCCATCACCCAGGCACCCTCTGCATGTACCACATCATCAACCCCCATGAGATACCCGTTCATTTCATTCCGCACCCGTTGATTCTCATGAGCGGCTACGAGAGTGGATTACCCTACCTCCACATGATGGTCCCTCTTCACCCCAGCCTCACTCCGCTCCCGAGTTTGAGCCACCCCCTCCTACGGAGTGGCGCAGTGATATTTCTCCTTTCGACTCCCTGTGCCCGAAGGTTACTCCATATGTCCCTCTCTCTGAGCGCAATTGTTCTTTATGTTATCAGAAGGGACATCAGATGAACCACTGCCCCTACCGCCAGCCGTTGGTCCCAGCTTCACCTCCTTCTCCACCACGAGAGACTCTTCCACCTCATACATCACCTCCCACAGCCCCAGTTCCCCCACCAGCTCCTGACCCTCCTCCTCCTCCACCGCCTCGGAGACGCCTCCAGCGCGCCATCCCGAGCCTCCGTCAAGCGATGATCTAGATGAGGATGCCCCGGCCCTTCAGGTCAGGGTGGTGATGCCATTACTCAGTCGGCACTTCAGTTACTCTCACAGAGTATGCAGGGTGATATTAGGGTGGATGTCCCGATGTTTGACGGCCATCTACAGCTAGGGGTGGGCACGGTCCGGTCCGGGTTTTACCTATTTTTTGGACCGGACCGAATATTCGGTCCTTAATTTTTTTAACTGAGACCGGACCGATTAATTCGGTTAACCTACTAATTCGGTCCAGGCTTTTTTCGGTCCGGTCCGGGGTAAAATTCGGTCCTGACCCTATTTCATATATATGTACATTTTATGAATGTTTTTATCTATTTTTCTCACAAATATATATACAAAAAAATAATACTCGAAACTCCAAGTGATATTTACATGATTTTTTTTAACCCAAATAAAAAAATGTCCATACATATATAAAATGTTCCAAATTAAATGCATAAGTTATATACATTAATTCAAAAACTATACATAAGAAACACAATAACATTATTTTTATTATATATATATAGGAATCGGTTCGGTCCGGTCCAAATCGGTCTTTTAATATAGTGGACCGCGGACCGAACCGGTTTAATCGGTTTTTAGTTTTTGTGAACCGATTTTCAGACAGGTTTCAAAATAGCCTTAATTTTCGGTTCGGTCCATTCGGGTCGGTCTTTTTTTTGTCCACCCCTATCTACAGCCCGATGTCGTCGTTGATTGGCTTGCCGCCATAGAGCGGATTTTTGAGTATAAACAGCTAGAGGGTCGTAGATGTGTTCTGCTAGCAGCGACCAAGTTCCAGGGCTATGCTAGTGTTTGGTGGAATGATTTGGAGCAGCTACATGTCCTTGAGGGCCTACCTCCTATCCAGTACTAGGCAGAGCTCCGAGCACAGTTGATGGCCGCCTTTGTTCCCGCTACCTACGAACGCGACCCCTTCCTCCAAGTACAGTCTCTCAGACAGGACACTTCAGTTTTAGACTACACAGATCCAGGGGCTGCAGAGTTATATTCAGCGGGATCTCGCTTTACGTGACGTCACCTCCTTTACCAAGGCGGTCGAGTACGCCACTAAAGTAGAGTCCTTCCATCAGACTGCCCCCTCCACCGTGTGACCGCTCCATGACAGCCCCTCCAGCACCAGTGACTTCTGCTCCTCCTGTGACTCCATCTACTGCCGCTAATCCTACTCCCCCGGTTGCTCCTCCTGTACCCACTCATCATGTCACCTTCAAATGCTACTACTGTGGGATGATTGGACATCGAGCCTCGGATTGTTCCCTTCCCCGTCAACGCGCTCTCCTAGCTTCGGGCGATCCTGAGTATCTTGAGGAGGCCCGAAGGACACACCCCAGTCAGCTCTCATTACTATCATTAATGGTGACACTGAAGGCCTTCCCCTCTGAGTTTGAGGACGAACTCTTTCAGGGGAGGAGAGTGATGAGAATGAGGGTCATTATCGTCTTTTATCATTTTTAGTATTTCTTTTATTTTTAGTATTTATTGTATTTTTCCTTTTGTTAAGTATTTAGAGGAAGGAAGGTTAATTGGCACTTAAGGGCATAATTATAATTAGATACTTAGTTTAGAGACCAAGCAACCTCCTTCCTATAAATACCCTTTTGTAGCCTCATTTGAGGCATTCTTCCATATTTTGAGATATTGATTAGAGAGAGTTTGAGAGAGAATTATCTTTTCTTGCTCCCATTTGACGTCATTTGCGTCACTTCTATTCAGCAGGAGCCCATTATTAGGGGCTACCATAGCTAGAATATGTAGGACCAAAACAAGAGTCTCGTACATTTCACAAAAACCCAATGATGAATTCCACTCACCATGCAATCAAAGCTGAAATTTCAAAGCAATCTGTCGGATAGAGTCCTCAAATCAAAGTGAAACACAAGCCCTGATGTATAAACACTTGAATTCAGTGGTAGACCTGAATTCATTTCTTGTTTATTTTTATTATTTATAACAAGTCAAGAACGATCACGCGGGCGTGAGACCATTTAAAAGGCTATATAAAGGCTTAACATTGATATTTTAAAATTTATGTCAATGTAGAGGTCTGACCCCAAATGAATTTACTTTATCCAAAAATAAAGAAAAATATATAATTCACTAGTCTTTCAATTATTCATCTCTCCAAATATGACCCTATCTCCAAATATTCCAATCACACTATTCTGTGTTCTGCACCAATACTGCCATCAAAAAAAAATTGTGAATCACTGTAAAGCTTCTCATCCTTCAACATTAACTCCAATAGCATTGGAGCATGTTCATAGCCAGGCACAATTAGTGCATCTCAAAACTGAAGAGAATCTCTCATGCTAGTGATATGAATGAAGAATAGGGGTTATTTTTAGTATTTTAGTCATTTTTAGTATTTCTTTTAATTTTAGCTATCATTGTATTTTTCCTTTTATTTAGCATTTAGAGGAAGGAAGGTTAATTAGCACTCAAGGGGCATAAATGTAATTAGATTCTTAGCTTAGAGGCCAAGCAACCTCCTTCCTATAAATACCCTTTTGTAGCCTCATTTGAGGCATTCTTCTATTTTATGAGATTTGATTAGAAAGAGTTTGAGAGAGAATTATATTTTCTTGCTCCCATTGACGTCATTTACGTCAATTGGTACCAGAGCCTAGTCGCTCCACCCGTTGTTGTTGTTGTTGTTGTTGTTGTTGTAAAAAAACAAAAACTCGTAAACAACGTCAAGGTAGGTTCAAGAAAGGATGAACACCTCCGCGGCAAACTCTTTCAAGCAAATCATGGAAGCCCTCAACCAATTGAAGGTTTAAATGGATGTGATGAATGCGCGACTTCCATCACCGACAACCACCACGGACCGCCCTCACACCGCCCTGGTAATACCTCAAAACCCTAACCCTAGCCCCCAAAACCCATCTACTCACGCTTCCGCAACCATTTCCACCCTTCTACCCAAAAAAAAACTAGCGTTAGCCCCATTTATCTCCAAACCATTACCACCACATCAAGAAACACCCCACCATCTCAAACCACTGGCTGGCCTTCACAAAACCAACCCGAATCCAGCCACCACTGTCCAGAACTATCCCAACCAATACCGAAACCCCATTCCGAACAATACCTGTTCCAAAACCCACCGGCTCGAACCCTAGTCATCCCCAGCCCACCGAAAACCAACGTCCGGCCACCGGTTACTTTCTCCAAGGTCGGACGACCCAAACTGTGCAACAAATCTGTTGGAATCAAGCCCCGGGCCTGTCCGACGCACCTGCTACCCTAAGCGAGCCATCCGACAGCCTCATTTTCAGCCCGAACAGCCCCTTCGGCTTGCCTCCAGCCATTGTCAACCTTTTCGACCCTGTTTTGATAAAAAAAACAGCTCGTACAGCCTCCGTTGGCCCCAATCTCAACAGTTGCACAACTTCCGACAGCGATCGACACATTCTGTGCTAAAAATCAGTGGGCAGCACAATCAGCCCTTTTCACATGGTCGGAACACCCAAACGCTGGGCAGCGACAATTTTTTTGTTCAAGAACCAATGTTTCTTTACCCCAACCCACCCAAGATCCACCCACCAGTGTTCAAGAAACCTTCTCCCGCAACTTCACTCCAATTTCAACCCATTTTGACCCAATCCTCTCAAGAACTAGGGTTTGGTATCAAAACCTTAGTTTTTGATCCTGGTGGTCGATATTTTTTTATGATTGAACATGTGTGGTATTAGGAAGAAGATGAAGATTAATGCAAGATTTGAAGAATTTTCCTCAAAATTTTCAGAAATTACGTTTTGACCCCTCAAGTTTTACCTCTTCCGCAATTTTGGAATTTTTTGCATTCGACCTCGATCTTAGAGTTCGAGGACGAACTTTTTCGAAGGCGGAGAGAATGATGTAAATGAAGAATAGGGGTTATTTTTAGTATCTTAGTCATTTTTAGTATTTCTTTTATTTTTAGTATTCATTATATTTTTCCTTTTGTTTAGTATTTAGAGGAAGGAAGTTTAATTGGCACTTAAGAGACATATATGTAATTAGATTCTTAGCACAGAGGCCAAGCAACCTCTTTCCTATAAATACCCTTTTGTAGCCTCATTTGAGGCATTGTTCCATTTTATGAGATTTGATTAGAGAGAGTTAGAGAGAGAATTATCTTTTCTTGCTCCCATTGACGTTATTTACGTCAGCTAGTTTCTCATATTCTGAAGCTCATAGAGGAGAGAATTCAATCTCTAGAAGACTTCCAGCTATGACACCAAGGAACCCTCAAATTTTTCCCTTCATTTTTCTTGACTAATTCCATACCACTCTCTCAAGAAGATTTTTGTTTATACTTGTGTTCTTCTCTTTCAAATGGCATAAACGTGCAATACCCATATTTTAAGTGATTTCCTTTAAGAACCCAGCATATGGGGCATTTAATTTGCCACTTATCATGATTCAATTCTTGCATCCATTTTATAAGATCTGTTAGTGCAAGCATATACTTCAACATAAGAAAGATAAAAATGTCTAGTTAACATGCTTAATATCAAGAAAGATGGCAGCATCTCACTGAACTTATGGCATATGCAATCAGTTGTTACTTAACAATCTAATGTTCTCTTGTTTTGAACACTGCTGAAGAGGCTTTCTAATTTTAATGACTGTAACCAACCTCCTTCGTAGGATTGTAAATCGGGCTGGGTGAGTCGGGCTTTGGGTTGCTTAGGCTCGGCCTGAATTATCTTACCCACGCTCAATCTCGAGCTCGGCCCGAACTAATTTTTCATCTAAGCCCGAACTAGGCCCGAACTAATTTTTCATCCAAGCCCGAACTCGGCTCATAAATATTATGGGCTTCGGACCCGAATTCGGGCATGCACAGTTTTTATTCTTTTTTGTTAAAAAATTTTGAATTAGTGTTTTTTTTTCTTGTATTTCCATCATGGAGAGAATGTACACACTAAAATCTAATTGATATTTCATAAAACAAATATATAATTATGAAAGGTATTAAACTAAAACAAGGGAAATAAAAGTGAAAACCTACAAAGGCCAATTAAATTTCATGCATATAGCATTATTTGATCACTACTAAATGTCTATTGTGACTGGAGAAATTAATAAATCAATGACCACAATGAGATTAATAATAAACTTACAAAAGTGAAAACTACTTGTAATCTAATCAGGGGCGGATCTGTGTTGGGACGAGGGGGAGGCTCCCCCTGAGATTTTCGAAAAAAATTACCGAGTAAAAAGCTTCGGGGGTGTTTTGTGTGAAAATGGTAAGTAGAAGGTGAGTTTTTTTTAAAAGATTTTGACAACTTAAAGGACAAAAAATGTAATAAGGTTTCAAAATTTTAACCTAAACGCACGATTGACCCCTTTTTTTCATTCTCATTTCTTTTTCTGCCTCTTTGGCCTCGGCGAAGTTGCCCTGTTTGAAACCCATCTGCCCCCATCTGCCTTATCTCCTTGTTGTGGTTTCCAACGTATGGCAGCTACTTTCAACATATGGAAACATAGTAACTCCATTGCGTTTTGGTTAATTTTTGCGGTGGTTGCGTTCTGGTGACTCACGTCGTCCCATCCCTCGCTTCCAAGTTGCAAACTGGTTAGACTCCATCCAAAGGTAAGGATTTTTTTTGTAATTGACTTGAGATTGGATATGTTACTGCTTTGTTCATTTTATCTGATGTTAATTTTGACTTGAGATTCTTTCCACAATATTTGTCCATTTTATCTGAGATTGGATTGGATTTGTCAATTTTGAGATTTTGAGAATATTGTTAATACTTAATTGTGTATTTATGTCAATTAAATGTTAATTATATTTTTAGCCATAATAATGTATTTTTAGTTCATTGTTTTTGTTAATATTAATAATAATAAGGTTTGATTAGTTAAATATTGTGTTAATATTTAAGTGGAATATTTAAAATTTGTTATACAAAATATGTTAATATCTACCAATAAAGTTTAGGCATAATATCTTAATAATATGTATAAAACTCAAATCAAATTCAAATTAATCCCAAAAAATTTGACTCAAATTAAACTCGAATTTCAAAGTAACTGTGAAAAATAGCTAAACTAACAAAAGTTTTGTATAAAACTTGAATTAACCCACAAAAAATGGACTCGGGGGGCTTCCGCCCTAAACCCCCGGTACCACTCCAGTTTAGGCTCCCCCTGAACAAAAATCCTGGATTCGCCACTGAATCTAATGGATGACAAATGAACCTTTTTTTTTTAAAGTAGTAAATGAAATAAAACATTAAACCTAATTAAATAATTGGTAACACATAAATATGTTATATTATAAAAAATTATTTATTTATTCAAAGTTCGGGCTTCAGGCCCAAATCGAGCTTGGGAAGGTTTGGCTCAAGCTCGGCCCAAATATCATTCAGGCTTGAAATTTTGGCTCAAGCTCGTCCCGAAATTCATTCAGGCTTAAATTTGGGTCAAGCTTGGCTCGGCTCGGCTCAAACTCATATATAGCTCGGGCCGAAAATAGAAGCCTGTCCGGCTCAATTTACAGGCCTACTCCCTGGCAACAAGCTTGTTACATCAGCAATCAAAATAAGTCTGCTGATGGCACTTTTTTAAGAAATGATACTCGCACACTTTTTTGTGATAGATGATATGATACTCGCATCCTTCACAAGAGTTTTTTGTGATAACTTATTTTCTTCATCCCTTTTACCACATTTACAAGAGCTCTTAATCATGTCATACTAGCACATGAAAAATTAGGTAGTCAGTTCTTAGTTTAGTAGCTCGACACTAGCAGGCCCAATTTTGATACACTATGAAACAATGTTAATGATGTCTTAAATCGTTCTTGATATGCCTCAAGAGAATAATGGTCCAGTACATCTCTTAGATTTTCTTTGGTGTAAATAGGAGCAATGAATGACCCACAAATACATAACATGAATCCACTCTGAGAGGTTGACGCCATACGGGTATGAAATAGATGCATATAGTGGTGCTGAAATTAGCCCTCAAGGAATAGGAGATTTGGGCGCTTTGGAGCAATGGAAAATCAATCTGCAAGGTGACGATTGAAGGATTAATGCCAAGCATGTGTCTTATACAAAATGTCTTGCCTCAAATAATTGGGAGAAGATTTGTTGAGTTGAATTGAGTACGAAAAAATGTCTTATATTCTCTTCCCATCTCAAGCTAAGTTTAAGAATGTCAAGGCAAAATTTAATCTCGAACTAAAATTGTTTGTAATATTTCAGCATTAGATACCAGGATATATTATTAAAAGTTCGATTGATGACTCAACTTTCTACATTTGGGTTTGAGTTCCACTTCCATCCGAAGTTGCGACTGCTTTTGATGTGAATCGAGGGCATAATTGCCATTTTTGGAATATTTTTGGGCATTATAGTATTTTACTTTCTCTTGTTATTTCTCTTTATTTTAATTAAAGCATTTTCTTTTGTTTTGTTTTAGTATTTAAAGGTTAGGAGTAGCAATGGCAACTTTGTAATTAGTGCCTTAGCTTGGAGCCTAAGCTACTCCTCCCCTTTAAATACCCACTTGTAAGCGTCATTTGAAGGTAGACTTCAATTTTGAATAAAAAAGAGTATTTCTCTCTCTAAAAGGGTGTTAGGTATTTTTAGGAGCCTTTTGACTGGTGGTTTATGTCAAATTGGTATCAGAGCGGGGTGAAGCTCTACATTGGTGCTAGTGCATTGGTGAATTTTTTTTTTTTTTTTCAAATAAATCGCTCTCTACTCTCCAATGGCTCCTAAAAAATCCAAACAACCACATCAAGATGAGAATTTCGATTTGAAGCAACAAGTGGCGGAATTGAAGCGGCAAGTGGCCCAACTCCTTGCTAACCAAGCAACCCTGCCCTCCATCCAGTCCCACCCCGCTGGCCTAAACCCTAGCTCCCATGCCCCTGCTGCCCCAACGCAAAGGGGTCCCCAGACCCTAACTCCCAAACCCTCATTCCGGCCAAACCTCAGCCCCCCTTGTACCGAGGGCTACTGCCGTAACCCCCCTCTCCTGTCGGCACAACCCAGCCCCCGCCAAACACCATCGCACCCCTTGCTGCTGCCGAGACCCTTCCCCTGCCCTGTCGGCACCCACAGACCCACCACCCAACACCCCAGCCCTACTCCCCCGCCCCGGTTCTGCCCGCCCTCCGCCCAGCCTTCCGCAACTCACCCCATGACCCGCCGGACCCATCTCCCTTCCCGCCAGACCATCCCCTCCCACCAACCCACTCTAAGCACATCGAAACCCTAGTTTACCCTCAACTTGATCCTCAAATATGGTCCCGACCCATTTATGAACTCAGTCCACCACTGTTCTTACCCCACACACACACAGCCAACCCAATTTTTAACCCTCTACAACTAATGGGCCATGGCTCAACCTCATACCCCGACCCGACCCAAATTTTTGGCCATCCAAGTATCTATCCCCGCCCCTACGGGATCTTCGAACACCCCGGAGTCCCTAACCATCCCGAATGAGAACCCGATCAGCCCTTACCCCCACCTTCACACCATACACCTTCCCACCACGCCTTCTCCCTATTACATTCGGTTCCTCCTCATCCTCCTTCGAGTTTGGAGATAGCCACCCCACTATTTTGGATTGGGTACCTCCATCCCCACCCGATGCTCCCCGACAAGCCCCACTTCGAGACCGGTGTTGTTTCTATTGCGACAAGCTTGGCCATTTGATAGGCGTTTGCCCTCACTATCCCAGCACGGTCAGCCTCTTCACACACCACCTGCACAGATACCTCCCCCTCCTGTTGATGTTGTTCCACCTGTGCCAGGCGACGTGCTGGGTCTCGATACTCATCGGGACGAGGGTTCCCTATCTATGGCCCTTCAGTAGCTCTCCAGGAGCCTCTGCAGAGACGTGCCCGTGTTTGACCGACGGTTCTCTCCAGATGCCATGGTTGATTACTAAGCTTCGATGGAGACAGTTTTTTAGTACAAGCAGGTCCAAGGCCGCTCCTGTGTTCTCCTTGCAGCCATCAAGTTTCAAGGTTTTGCCCGGGTTTGGTGGAATGGCCTCTACTACGGCCGCACAGCGGCCGGACTGCCCCCTATCCATACTTGACCGGAGTTGAGGGCTTCCCTTCAGGCGTCCTTCATCCCACCTGCTTACGAGCGCGACCTTTTTGCTCGCGTTCAATTTCTCAAGCAGGACACCTTATCAGCCGTGGAGTACACATAGCAGTTTCAGCTTCTATGTACCAGAAATCGCCTAACCGAGGCAGAGGATCAGCGGATCAGTCGCTATATATTGGGCTTGCAGTCACATATGCAGCACAATCTGGGTCTGAGAGAGATACCGACCTTCCTGAAGCCGGTCGAATACGCAACCAATGTCGAGGCATACCACACGGTGCCCACAGCTCTCCGGGCCTCACGGGCTCTGTCTACTCCGAGTTCTGCTCCGGCTCCTCCTGTGGTATCTTCCATCCCTACTCCCGCTACCCCTGCTACTCCACCACCAGGACCTCCTATCTTCGGCTGCTGCAACTGTGGCACGGTTGGGCACCGAGCCTCTGATTAATCTCACTCGCGATGCCACGCATTATTGGCGATAGATCACCCACCCGACTATTTGGACGCACCGAGGAGTTTCCCCAACATGCCTTGATTACAGTTTTGGAGGGTGATTCAGTTGGTCTTACCCTAAGTTCGAGGACGAACTCTTTTTCAAGGAGGGGAGATTGATGTGAATCGAGGGCATAATTGGAATATTTTTGGGCATTATAGTATTTTACTTTCTCTTGTTATTTTTCTTTATTTTAATTAAAGCATTTTCTTTTGTTTTTGTTTTAGTATTTAAAGGTTAGGAGTAGCAATTTGGACCCTAAGCTACTCCTTCCCTTTAAATACCCACTTGTAAGCCTCATTTGAGGTAGACTTGAATTTTGAATAGAAAATAGTTTCTCTATCTAAAAGTGTGTCTTAGATATTTTTAGGAACCCTTTGACGGGTGGTTTATTTTGAACTCGTCACTGATGGTGAAAGCAACAACTTATGCTTCCACTATTCCATTCGAGAAAAATATGTAATAAATTGGTCGGTCATGACAATCTAGGTACTGCATTAATAACCAATTCTCACGAGCATAGAAACCAATTAATAATTCAGCACAAAGAACTTACCAATGCAGAGTTCAAAAATCCACCTGAACGCTTATCCGGAGACCCAAACTCCACATCATTATCGACCATCTTCTCATACGGAGTCTTAATATCAGTTGGACGCGTAGTCGTATAAACAATTCTCTTCGTTGGCGCCACATTTCGTATCAACAACTCCGAATCCTGCAATTTACTACCACCACCACTGCTACTTACAGCTTCACTCTCTACACTAGCCGGTTCAGACTTCAATTTAAACATAATATGAACCCCGTCCACTTCTACCTTGTGAACTTGATTACTATTAATCTTACTCAAGAAATCACTGTAAGGCACGCTAACAAAAGTGGTGGGTGTCCTCGGCTCTGACCCGGGCAACGGAATACCTGGCCGGAGAAGCCTCATAACAAACATAACAATCCCTAATTGTAATAACAAAATACCAATTTCTTGAGCTTGAATTATAGGTTGCCACCGCCATTTACCACCTTTCCACCACCACCCATTTTTCCCTTGTTTCTCTCTCTTAGGAGAACCCGAACTCGAACCCGTACCCTTACCCTTACCCGTAGTAGAGTTATTCTTACTCAATTCTTTGCTTTCAGTTCCGTTTGTTTCAGTCTTGTCACTAGAGTCTGTTTCTTGTTGGGCTCGGATTCTGTTTCTTGTTTGGTTATTGAGAAACCCTCCCCAAAGATTGAATTTTTCGAGAGTTTGGGAAACCCTGGCTTGTCTGTACAAATTAACTGGGCGGAAGGATATGGAGTTTGCAACCAAGGGTTTGGTTTTTTTATGAAAAAACCTAAATTGATCGCTGGGGAAGGTATATCTGTATACATGTTTAGAGTTATTGTTGGAATTTACATAGATTTGTCTATGAATTATTGGTCGTAGAGGCTCGATAGTTGACATATTTTTGATAACCTAAAAATGATACAAGGAAAATTAAAGGAAAATAATTTATAATTTATAATTTATGAGAGAGAGGGTGTTGTGTGTGTTAGTAAAGTAGAAAAGTATGGGTGATTTGTACCACTGTTGACGTGGTTAGTATATTGTGAGAGAGGACGGGCGTATTGAAATGGTGAAGAAGGAAAGACAGTTTTGGTTTTAGGGTGGGTGTTGGAGTGTGTGAGCGGGTCAACCACACGTTTTGGGGGAAAGAGGATAACTGATTAAAATGGGACCAGCTCCAATCTCTTTTTGGCGTGGGCTAACTTGTGTCATGCCAGATGCCACGCGGGTTGTTGGTCGTAGTGGTACCCTCGAAATATGAAAATCTGGAGGAAGTGTTGGGCCCCATGCTGGTTCTCACTAATCAACATGCTAAACTTGTGTCATGACCCCAACGACAAAAAGCGACGAGGTCCTATTTCATCATCCGAATAGCATCATTCTATTCATTTTTATTCTTAATAGCATTTTCGTTTAGATTATGTTAGACTTTCTTATATACATTCTAATTTCATCATGTTTTTTCCTTACATATAAGTCTTATTCCTAATTTTTTGAAACTTTTTTTCCAATTTTACCCTTTTAAAACCAACAATCCGTAACTTCCTTGAGCAAGTTACATAAGTGGTTGAACTTTTTTTTTTAATATTCAAATGAACATAACTTTTGATTCACAAATCCGTTTTTCACAAAATTACTATTTTTGAAATCTGATCGACGAGATCTATCAAACAAGATCCATGAAGGCTATAAAATTCCAAAGAAAAAAATTTACACAAACAATAAACTTTACTGTATGCACTAAAATATGAAATAGTTTTATATATGCGACATTTTCACAAACAAACAGTAACATTTACTGTGCTAATACTACACAGTATATATATATATATATATATACGGTGGATCCAAACCTTTTTTTTCAGAATTACCTTATATTTGAAGGTTCGCGCTAGCGGTATCCAATCCTTACCACCATTATTGGAGCTTCAACGACCTTCGTCAGAGCCTTGATTTGGGGTGGGTAAGGGTGGCATGTGGTGCCACTGGCGCGGACCTTTGAAAATAAGAGACTTTTGAATAAATGGGTTTTGGATCCACCGAAGTATCATGTGGGGCCGCTGGCGCGGACCTTTGAAAATAAGATTGGATAAATGGGATCGGGATCATCTGGAGCGCCAATTTTGGGTGAATAGGGGTGGCACAGAACTTTAAAAATAGGAGCATATTGGATATATATATATATATTGTTTGTAAAAATGTCATAGATATTAAACTTTATTGTATACACCAGAAAATAAAATGGTTTTATATTTGTGACATTTTCACAAACAATAACATTTACTGTGATAATATATTTATGAAATAGTTTTATATATATAACATTTTCACAAACAGTAACATTTACTGAGTTTATATATATATATATATATATATATATATATATATATACACACACACACGGTAGATCCAAACCTCTTTTTTTTAAAATTACCATATTTTTAAAGGTTTACGCTAGCAACATTCAATCCCCACCACTACCCACCCCAATTGTCGAGGCTTCAACGACTTTCATCAGAGCTATGATTTAGGTGGATAGTAGTAGCATAGGGTGCCGCTTGCGCGGACCTCTGAAATTAAGAGAATATTAGATAAATGGAGTTTGGATCCACTGGCGCTCCGATTTGGGGTGAGTAATGGTGACATTGGGTTAGGTTTATATCTATAATATTTTTACAAACGTTAACATTTACTGTGTTATAACACAGTATATATATATATATATATATATATATATATACGGTGGATCCAAACCTCTTTTTCTGATATTGTCTTATTTTTAACGCCCCGCGCTAGCGGTATCTAATCCCGACCACCACCAACCCCAATTATCGGAGCTCCAACAACCTTCACCAGAGTTCTCATTTGGGGTGACATGGAGTGCCGCTGGCGCGGACCTTAGAAAATAAGAGAATATTGGATAAATGGGGTTTGGATACACCGACGCTCCAGTTTGAGGTGAGTAGGGATAGCATTGGATTAGGTTTATATCTGTAATATTTTCACAAATAATAAATGTTACTGTTTGTGAAAATGTTACATCGGCATCCCATGCCACCTCAAATTAGAGCTCTGATGAAGGTTGTTGGTGCTCCTATAAAGGGGGTGGGTGGTGGTGGGGATTGGATGCCGCTGGCGCGGACCGTTAAAAATAAGATAATATCAGAAAAAAGAGGTTTGGATATATATATATATATATATACTGTGTTATATGAACACAGTAAATGTTAATGCTTGTGAAAATGTTATAGATATAAACCTAACTCAATGCCACCCCTACTCACCCCAAATCGGAGCTCCGGTGGATCCAAAATCCATTTATCTAATATTCTCTTAATTTCAGAGATTCGCACCAGCAGCACCCTATGCCACTACTACCAACCCAAACCATAGCTCTGATGAAAGTCGTTGAAGCTCCGACAATGGGGGTGGGTAGTGGTGGGGATTGAATGTCGCTAGCGTAAACATTTAAAAATATGGTAATTTTGAAAAAAAATAGTGGTTTGGATCTACCGTGTGTGTGTGTGTGTGTGTGTATATATATATATATATATATATATATATATATATATATATATATATATATATATATATTATGTAATATTAACTCAGTAAATGTTACTGTTTGTGAAAATGTTATATATATAAAACTATTTCATAAATATATTATCACAGTAAATGTTATTGTTTGTGAAAATGTCACAAATATAAAACTATTTCATTTTCTGGTGTATACAATAAAGTTTAATATCTATGACATTTTTACAAACTATATATATATATATATATATATATATATATATATATATATATATATATATATATATCCAATATGCTCGTAAATTTTGAAAGTTCTGTGTCACTCCTATTCACCCCAAATTGGCACTCCAGATGATCCCTATCCCATTGATCCAATCTTATTTTCAAAGGTCCGCGTCAGCGGCACCCCATGATACTCCGGTGGATCCAAAGCCCATTTATTCAAAAGTCTCTTATTTTCAAAGGTCCGCGCCAGCGGCGCCACATGCCACCCTTACCCACCCCAAATCGGAGCTTTGACGAAGGTCGTTGAAGCTCCAACAATGGTGGTATTTTGGATGCCGTTAGCGCGAACCTTTAAATATAAGGTATTTTTGAAAAAAGAGGGTTTGGATCCCCCGGATGTATATATATATATATATATATATATTTATTGTGTAGTATTACCACAGTAAATGTTACTGTCTGTTTGTGAAATGTCACAGATATAAAACTATTTCATATTCTAGTGCATACAGTAATGTTTACTGTTTGTGTAAATTTTTTTCTTTGGAATTTTATAGTCTTCATGGATCTTGTTTGATAGATCTCGTCGAGCAGATTTCAAAAATAGTAATTTTGCGAAAAACGGATTTGTGAATCAAAAGTTATGATCATTTAAAGATTAAAAAAAAAGTCCAACCACTTATGTAACTTCCTCAAGGAAGTTACGGATGGTTGGTTTTAAAAGGATAAAATTGTGAAAAAATTTCCTGAAAAGTTGGAATAGGACCTATGGGATTATTAAAAAGTCAATAGGACTTATAAGCTTGTTGACCCAATAAATGGGACCTAGATATAATTACCCCAAATAAATATCATCATATTTATTTTAGCTGAATAACATATGAATTATTAAAAATTCATCAATTATTTATAAATTTATATGGGTTAAAAAATAATCTGTGGCCCTTTCTATTAATACAAATTAGGGATATGTGATTAAAAATTTTGAATGAAAAAACGGGTTGGCGGTTAATCCGATCAAAATTTGACCCGCAGTAACCATCAACTTGTTATTAGCCCGCCCATATTTGATCCTAATCCATTACCTACCCGACCAAATCCGCTCACACCCGTCCATTTGCTGCCCTAAATTGAAGTTAAAGGTAAATTATAGTGAATAATATAAAAATAAAATTATTTACATGGCTATGCGGTGACAATTTCACCCTTGCATTGCATCAATTTGGAAATTATTCGACTAGGTTCAAACTTTAAAAATGATCAAATTTAAATGTAAAAAAAAAAGACTGTGACCAAACTATACATATTTTGATAAAAAAAATGCATATAAAATTAGAGGGAAGTGGAGTCACCAAGGACCATTCATATGGACATGTGGCAATGATTTACAAATTAACACTAGATTAAGTATTCGATTATATTTAAACTCTCTCATCACATTTAGATAACTTTTAATTATGCTTCTCATTAAGATGATCCTACCCCGGATCAACTGCAACAAAGACGATAAGCTTAAAGAAAGCGATCATATTCAAACTCAATCTTTTCACTGTTGTAACTAAATAGGAATCATTATTTGTATAAATATGACACCTCGTCATGAAGGGAAAATTAAGTAATGAACAATCATCTCACACACAACTTGTACCCACGACTTATACTCTCAATTAGCAATCATAGCACTCCAAGTCGTTCTTTTACTAGTAAAACAATTTCCCTCATTTTTTTCATGAATGTAGACAAGGTTGACTTACTGAACCACTGCAAAACACTTTATGCCTAGATTGGTAATTTTCATTATTGTATATTTGATTTCCCTAAAATATAATGTCGTTTGTGGGAATGAACAACCCCCATTACTCGATTTGTCAACATAAGCATGGCGCAATAGCATCGCTCCCATGTAAGAAACTGGATCAGATCTGAAATACGGATTGGGAGGAGGGATTGCTCTCGATCAAGATCTCCTTTGTCTCTTGGCAATGCCCGATCACATAGGCGATCAGCCCATCGCTCTGGCCCCACCTGCTGTTATTGCTATCAAGGCTCCTCCTCCATTGGGCCACCAGTTCAAGGTCCCACATCCCATCTCCTCAATCTTTTTTTGGATCATCTGTAATTTATGAGGATATAGAATTTAATTAATTTGGTGAGATAGAATTTAAATCATCTCGAAGATTTAATTAATTCGAGTTATTTTTAAAATTCCATGAGTCGTTATTTGTGGCCGAGGTTGGAGATTTTAGTAAAGTAACTCGAATGACGATTCTGAGTGCACAGTTGATTCGAAATAGGTCGAGATAGTCGAAAAAGAGTACCCGGGGTAGTCATTGGGTCTCGGGGCATTTTTAGGCATAATCGGGCTCACACAAGGGTGTTCGGGTCATTTGGCCATGGCTCATAGGCTTAATTTCGGGATTATTGATATAAAAACTACACCAGGGAGTTTATGGAAGATACAACTCAATAAGAAAATCCTAGTTTTACAGAGGAGAAAAGAGGGAGAAATTGAGAGAGCTGTTGGGAGCCAAACCAAGAAGAGAGGCGTGTTCTTCGTCAAATATTCGTCTACATTAAAGAAAATCAGACCCTGCGAATTTATTCAAGCAAGTAGTTAAACTTACTTTCAATTTAATTGGGGGATTGCGATTCATATCATAGTGGGTGTTATAAAGAAATACATTTTTGGGAGTGGGTTATCATATGAAAATGGGTTTAGGGAATTTGAGGATATTGTGTAGATTAAATCTGAAATTGATGATTAATTGGGATAAATCATTATTTGAATCATGTTTAGATTAAAATATAGATGCTAGGTTCATGGTTTGAGGATGTTGTAATTGAATCTGGGAGGAAGCTTGAACAAACGGTATCCAAAACCCAAATCAATGACTAAAAATATGTCGAGATGATTCAGTGGTGTTTAAAGGATACGAGGATGATTTTAAATTGTTTTAGATGAATCAAAAATGTTGGGAAGCTTTTGGTTGCGTTATTTTAAGAGATTTTGAAGGTTTTTGGTTTGTCAATGGCAGAAACCAGTGTAGTGGGGAAGAAGGAGAAGTGGCCGAGCGCAGAAGGTCGTTCGAACGGCATTGGAAGTCGTTCAAATGAGATTAGTACCTCATTCGAACGAGATTGTTATCTTGTACAAACGACCCTAGGTTTTGGACATGGAGATATATCTTTTCATTATGAAGGCGTGGCCGCCAGTTTCGTATTTTTTTGATTTTTTTTTAATTAGTTATGAATTTATTACCGAAGGATGTCTGAAATTGAAAGCCTTCGTGAGAAATCAAATCTGGATTATTTAGGAGTGTCCGTAGATGAGTGTAGGACTCTGAAAAATATTAAGGAACATTACTTTTACCTTGGAATTGGGTGGAAAGGAATTTGGGGTATGGATTTAGGAGTGTTTAGGATGAACAACTCTCGAAAATATATGAACAGATTCGAATCGAAATTTCGGATGAAATTAAGATACGGGCTGGATTGAGATGTGCTTGGTATCTTGAATAAAAATACGAATGTAAGTAAATACTTATGGAATTAATATTCGGGGTTGTAACTCGGTGTAATACCCCGTATTTTTATTGCTTTTAAAATTGGGGGATTTATTAAATTTAAGGTGAGTTATTAATTTAATATAAATTCGAAAATTAATTATTTTTATAATTACTAACGTGACGAGAGTCAGTAATCATTGGAAACTTGTTGAATATTACTAATGAGTAAAGTATTATATAATATTGGTTCTATTAAATGTCACGGGTGAATGTGACACCCCGACTAATTAAATACCGGGTAGCTACTCCTTTATAAAATTAATTCAAAATGCCAAGTTGACTCAGTTAATAGCATCACTGTCGAAAATATTTTATTATTTCTAACCACCTAGTATTTAAAAAGCAAGTTGCCAAATTTTAATTTAAGTCTGATTAACATGCGACAAGAGTAATGAAACTAAATAACACCATTCACCATACTGAAGTAAACTGAATAACCATCACAATAGAGTAATTAAAGTCTGGAGGAAAAGCTCCTCACTACAATCCCATAACTGAAATGAATAACCGAAACTGAAATAAAACGTGCTAAAGTCTGAAAACTGAAATATAAAAGATGTCTAATAGAATTGGGCAACATGCCCTACAACTGATAGATAGTGACTCTGGAATCCAAAAGATAGAAGCGTCTACATGCAAATCCCTGTAGCTTCCACAAACCGCTACAGCTCGTCACCTGAATGAGAATCCTATGCTTGGTGTCCTTGTGGCTGGGCACCTAAAAAGGTTTTACAAGAGAAAATAAATTTGAAAAGCAAACGGGTCAGAGCCCGAATGTGGAGTTATTTTAAAAACCTGCAAGTGCTTTAAAAACATTTAAAACATTAAATGCAAAGTACATGTTAGGACGTACACTCACATTATATTCTCACCTCTCGTCTATCTGTGCACTCCTAACGTAAGTACCCATCTATAACGACATAACCAACTAGCTAAGTGACATAATAACTAGCTAGACTATCATAGGACCTACCGTTACTACTTGGTTCTATTAACATATAACGCTCGTAAGTAAGTAGGGGTTTAATGTAAACTCAAGTGTACAATATGCCATATATAATACTACTAGCTAACCCATTATGTTTTCCAAAATAATACCGTGATATGAATTCGCTACATTAACATGCAAGTTCCCATTAAGTTAAGTGTATATTATTCACATCATAACTATACAATATAAGCACCCCGAGAACTAAGTTGCGGTGCACACATACTCTGCTATCCATCCCGGTACATCACGTACATAAGAATCACATATTCCGAATCTCTCAGGAATAGTTTTCAGATAACAACATCACAAACAATAGAGGCGAACACAGTCACCATCACATGGGTCACGCACATACCTACGCTCCCACGATCAGCGGACTTATTAATATCACAATAAGTCTTTCAATGACCTATGTTCATCAAGGTACCAGTCTAAATCCCCCCCGTAGGCACACAAGGATTAGAGGGTCCTAAGCGAACGCAAACCTCCCGTGATAGCAAGTATGGTAGGTATGTCATACACACAAATACTATATCAATACTAAGTATACACGCATCTTAGTAATCACCGTAGTATAATTGTAATACTCTACATCATTATACCATTTCCAAACTTATATTTTTCAAGTCTCCCGTTAATATAAAGTTAAATTGCCGACACGTCTCACGCCGTAGTCCCTTATCCTTAAAACCTATCTATAATAGATTATTAGGTTCCGATTATTCCCAAATATGACATCTTTATTCCTAAGGTCTTTACTTCTGCTCTAAACCTTATTTCATCGAATTACACAATTTTGCACTATTAACCCAAACGTTACCTCTCTAACGAATTTCAATAACCTAGAATAATTCCCCGAATTGTATTCTAATTAAAGTCCACTATAATAATCACACCTACTGGTCTTCCTTAAGGGTGAGGGTATTCATAAGTTCTCCGAACATATTCTCCGAGGGTTTCCACCATTTAAAATCAAATTAAGGAAAATTTTACTCATTCTGGGGAGGTCGATCGATCGACCTATGAATATCGATCGATCGATTGAGTCGATCGATCGACTGATGAATGTCGATCGATCGATCGAACAGGTATGGCTACGGACTGCTTCGTTTTGCAGGTGTGAAAACATCCCAAAACTTATTTTTAAGGCATGATTCTCTAGTATAACGTTATAGTAATGTCATATACCCATCCTACGATGTTACTAACGTCCACAAATCAATATTTCAACAACTAAAGGCTACATATGGATCAATCTTCATCAAAAACCTAGTTTTCTAATTTATCTCAAGAACATTCATAAACTTCATCTTAAATCCGTTTTTGGTATAGCAAAAGTCAGTAATTCTCTTAATATGATTTTCCAGTAACATTCTACATGCAACCTATATCCCAAAATTTAAACTAATAACTCCAAACTTATGGGTTTTTTCATTATCTTCCAAGAACACACAAAGTTTTTGAATAATCTAACATGGAAGAAGCATTCTCCGAAATTTAAATGGAATAAATCACTTGCCTTGATTGTTTCTGAATCTGGTGTTGGATTTTGTAATCTCTTTCTGCAGATTTTCTGCAGAATTTCTCCTCTTTCCCTTTCTCTCTAAGCTTTCTTCTTCCAAAGATGGCTATGGTGGCTAGGGTTTTCTTTTGGGAGAGTTGGAAGACTAAATGATAACCTACGTAGCTTATGGGGTTAATAAAGGGTTGGTTGGGTCAATTCCTTATCAGATTACAACTCTCAATTTTCGTCACTTTTAATTACCCAAAAATACCAAATTACTAAAATACCCTTTAAGTTACCGGTATGGCCTAAAAATACCCCGGGACCCAAACTATACCCCCGGCTAGTGTTTTCTGACTATCTCGACCCTTCCGGACGCGTTGGCGCACTCAAAACGACCATACAAATTATAGATTTTAAATTCACTTTTATTAACAAAATAATATACCGTGACGCGGCGGTCCCACGCGTCTCAACAAAATTTCTAAAATGCCGTATATAAATCTCACGACAATTTTATAATACAAAATACATATATAATCATATATGCACATAATCAAATACCAATTCGCATCTCATTAGTATTTATAACCCGGATTAATTTCCAATTAATACGCTATTTAATTAATTAATCCCAAAAATAATTATAGTCAAAAGTACGGGGTATTACATACTTCCCCCCTAATAACTGAATTTCGTCCCGAAATTCGAAACTAGAAAGTACCTGCTAAAAACAGCTCTGGATAACGTTCGCGCATCTCATCCTCGCGCTCCCATGTGGACTCCTCGACATTGTGATGTCGCCACTGAACACGCACTAACGGGACTATCTTTGACCGCAGTTTCCTCTCGCTTCGGTCCAAAATAGTAATTGGCCCCTCCTCGTAAGAGCTATCCGGCTGGAGATCGATGTCCTCCACAGCAATGTGAGAATGAGCCAAATTGTCCCTAAGGTATTTCCTCAGCGAGGAAATATGGAACATGTCGTGAATCCGATGTAAGTGCTCCGGTAGTCCAAGTCTATATGCAACCGGTCCTATCCGCTCAATAATAGGAAACGGCCCCACATACCTCGGTGCCAACTTCCCCTTATTCCCGAATCGCATAATCCCCTTCATCGGAGATACCCTGAGCAAAACCTGATCCCCCACTTGGAACTCCCTGAAAAATCTCTTCGCATCAGCATAACTCTTCTGCCTGTCTTGAGCTACCCGAATGCGACTCCGAATCAACTCAATCCTTGCCGAAGTATCCTGGATCACTTCTGGCCCAAGTAGTTTGTTGTCCCCCACCTCCAACCAACATGCTGGGGAACGACAATGCCTGCCGTACAATGCCTCAAACGGAGCCATGCCAATCGTGAACTGATAGGAGTTGTTGTAAGCAAACTCCACCAGTGGAAGGCACTGCTCCCATCCACCCCCGAAGTCAATAATGCACATGCGTAGCATGTCCTCCAACATCTGGTTGGTGCGCTCTGTCTGCCCATCGGTCTGCGGGTGATAAGCCGTACTCAACCGCAATTCCGTGCCCATGGCCTCCTGGAAACTCTCCCAAAACCTCGAAACAAATATCTTATCTCTGTCAGACACGATATTCAGGGGCACACCGTGAAGTCTCACAATCTCTGAAATGAAAAGCTGGGCATACTGTCCCGTAGTGTAGTCAGTCCTTACGGGTAAGAAGTGAGCGACCTTGGACAACCTGTCCACAATTACCCAAACGGAGTCGTGACCCCTCTGCGACGTAGGCAACCCCGTGACAAAATCCATGGATATGCTCTCCCACATCCACACCGGAACCTCCAACGGCTGTAGCAATCCTGCTGGTCTCTGATGATCCACTTTTACAAGCTGACAAGTGGCGCATTTCGAGACAAACTCAGCGATATCTCTCTTCATACCGCTCCACCAATATTGCCGCCTCATGTCTTGGTACATTTTGTCCCCTCCGGGATGTACCGCGAACCTTGAGCCGTGCGACTCACCCATAACATCGTGCCGCAATTCTTCCCCTTCCGGAACTACCAACCTCCCATTGAAGCGCAATCCCCCGTCTGAGCTAACGGTATAAGACTCGGCTCCCTCTGCAAGTAATCGAACTATCTGCTCCTGACAGAACGAGTCATCGGCCTGTGCCCGCACTACCTTCGTGACAATCTGCGGTGTAACGGTCATCACAGACATGAAAGATCGGGCCACTGCATCCTGGTGTCCCAATTCCTTCCACTTAGCCTTCCACACCTCTGCCACCTCATCTGCTGGCCTGCGGCTCAACGCGTCTGCTACCACGTTAGCCTTACCCTAGTGGTACTGGATGTCGAACTGGTAGTCCTTCACAAACTCAAGCCACCTACGCTGCCGCATGTTCAACTCTTTCTGCGTGAACAGATACTGTAGGGACTTGTGGTCCGTGAACAGCTGAAACTTCTCCCCCAAAAGATAGTGCCTCCAAATCCGTAAGGCAAATACCACTGCTGCCAACTCCAAATCATGTGTGGGGTAATTTTTCTCATGAGGCTTAAGCTTACGGGAAGCATAAGCTATGGCCTGTCTCTCCTGCTGCAAAACACCTCCAAGCCCTTGCAAAGACGCATCGATGTAAACCAAATACTCAACGCCCGGTCTCGGCAATGCTAACACAGGTGCTGAGGTCAATTTGTCCTTCAATTCATCGAATGCCAACTGACAGGCATCACTCCAGATATATGGCACACCTTTACGAGTAAGATGTGTCAAAGGACCCGCTATCTCCGAGAAACCCCGAATAAATCTCCTGTAGTATCCTGCTAAGCCCAAGAAACTACGAATCTCCGTTGGTGTCGTGGGCTGTCCCCACTCCCTCACCGCTGATACCTTTCCCGGATCAACAGATATTCCCTGGTCGGAAATAATGTGACCCAAGAACTGGACTTCCTTCAACCAAAACCCGCACTTCTCATATTTTGCATACAACTCGTTCTGACGAAGTGTCTGCAAAACCTGCCTCAAATGCTCGGCGTGCTCCTCCTCTGTCTGAGAGTAAACCAGAATGTCATCAATGAAGACAATGACAAAATGATCTAGGAAATCTCTGAACACCCTGTTCATCAAGTCCATAAACACTGCTGGAGCGTTGGTCAAGCCGAAAGGCATAACCCGAAACTCATAAGAACCATATCTCGACAAGAACGCAGTCTTCGAGACATCCTCCTCCCTGATACGCAACTGATGGTATCCCGATCTCAAATCAATCTTCGAGAAGAAAGAAGCTCCTCTCAACTGGTCGAATAAGTCATCGATTCGAGGCAACGGATACTTATTCCGTATCGTGACCTTATTCAACTCTCGGTAGTCCACGCACAATCTAAGTGAACCATCCCTCTTCTTCACAAACAAAACTGGAGCGCCCCAAGGTGAGGTACTCCTACGAATAAAGCCCTGCCCTAACAGCTGCTCTATCTGATCCCGTAACTCTCGCATTTCAGCCGGAGCCATATGGTACGGTGCACGTGCTATAGGTCTCGTACCCGGTAGCAAATCTATAACGAAGTCTATCTCCCGACTGGGTGGTAAGCCTGGTATCTCCTGAAACACATCTGAATACTCCCTGACAACCGGGATCGAATCCAAAGGAATCACAACCTCCTTAGAGGTATCCTCCTCTATGTAATACAGATGAGTGGTCGATCCTCCCTCTGGGCGAGGCATCGCCACTATAAACATCTCCTGCCCCGGAATGGCAAAAACAATGCTCCCGCTGAAGCAATCAATCATGGCCCTATATGCTACGAGCCAATCCATACCGATGATCACATCGTGAACATGCATGTCTAACACTAACATGTCCGCAGGTAATACCAAACCACCAACCTCTACCCCCACTCCCCGGCATATAAAGAAAATAAGTGACCCACTCCCTAATGGTGAGTCGACACACGTCACTGTGCTCTCTGCCGTAGCTAACAATCCTAAAGCTTTCGCGAAGTGTGTAGAAATAAAACAGTGTGTAGCACCCGTATCAAATAACACCCGACCCATAGTGCCATGGATAGGAAACGTACCCTCGATCGCGGGCGGTGCCTGTGGAACTGCAGCCTGGTGAACGTTGTAGACACGTCCATACTGTAGCTGCCCCTGCTGAGCTGGGACTGCTGGAATGGGTGGCAATGCTGCCATCTGTGGCGGTGCAGGAAGAGCGGCGGGAAACATAGGTCTCTGTGGCTCCTGGCGAGCACCCTGCTGCTGCTGCTGTGGGGCCCTGCCCCTATCAGGACAATCCTGCTTCTTATGGCCAGTCTTGCCACAAGTAAAGCACTTCCCTGGGAAATTCCCTCCCCTCTGCCCCTGCTGTCCCCGGCCCTGGTGGCCGTTACCATTCCTCCCTTGGCCCTGCTGGCCCTGATGGAACTGCTGCCCATTCTGCCCCTGTTGGCCCTGATGGCCGTTTGGACCCTGATGGCCCTGGCGGAAACCTCCCTGACCCTGCCTATAGTTCCCTGACCGGAACCTCTTGTTATCCCCCTGCTGGGAGCCCTGCTCATTCTGCCTCTGCCCCTGACCCGATTGTGCCCCGCTGGCACCATGTCCTCCAGTCCTGCCCTGATGGCTAGACTCCTCCGACCTTTTGCCCTCGGCCATATGAAAACGGTGGTCCTGGCAGTACAATAGTGCAGCGTTAACCACATCAGAATACGTGGCCAATGATAGGTTCCCTAGCAGATGCTGACGGATCCTCCAATTCAACCCATCAGTGAACTTCTTTATCTTCTTCTTCTCTGTTGGAATCTCGTCTGGAACGATATTCAACAGGTTAGTGAACTCGGCCTCATACTCGGCCACTGTCTTGCCCTCCTGCTTCAAACACATCAGCTTCCTCCTCATCTCTGTATGAACTTCCGACGAAAAGTACTTGCGGTCAAACCGCACCCAGAACTCCTGAATGGTGAGGGTATCCCTCTCCTCCGCGGTGGTAATGGACTCCCACCACTGCAGTGCAGATCCAACTAGCTTGAAAGTAGCTAGCACCTGCTTCTGAACATCAGTGCACTCATGCATCCTCAAGTGCCTCTGCATGTCTTTCCTCCACTGGCTCGAGACTACTACATCTGAGCTTCCTGCAAACTCTGGCGGATGAGCTTTCTGAAAAGCGTCACGTACACGCTCCCAAGCAGACGGGAATGTATTAACCCGTGCTGGCGCGGCAACCGGCGCCTGAGGCGGTGCCTGCTGAATAACGGCAATCGCGGCATTCACCGCTTGAGCTACTATAGCTGCAACCTCAGTGGCGTTCAACATGCCCTGAACTGGAGCGGGCTGGGGTTCGGGCATTGCATTCCTGGGAACTCGTCGTGCACGTCGTGGAGGCATCTGAAATAAGAACAAAGTTTATAAGTTCACGGTTTATAAACTTAAAATAGCTGAAGAACGAAGCATACACAATAAGAGTACAACAGTCCTAAAATATAGGGCTCTATATCAAAGAAAACGTAGCGGAAACATAATAGCCGTACAGATCCTAAAGGACACTAGAACCTGATGCTCTGATACCACCTGTGACACCCCGACTAATTAAATACCGGGTAGCTACTCCTTTATAAAATTAATTCAAAATGCCAAGTTGACTCAGTTAATAGCATCACTGTCGAAAACATTTTATTATTTCTAACCACCTAGTATTTAAAAAGCAAGTTGCCAAATTTTAATTTAAGTCTGATTAACATGCGACAAGAGTAATGAAACTAAATAACACCATTCACCATACTGAAGTAAACTGAATAACCATCACAATAGAGTAATTAAAGTCTGGAGGAAAAGCTCCTCACTACAATCCCATAACTGAAATGAATAACCGAAACTGAAATAAAACGTGCTAAAGTCTGAAAACTGAAATATAAAAGATGTCTAATAGAATTGGGCAACCTGCCCTACAACTGATAGATAGTGACTCTGGAATCCAAAAGATAGAAGCGTCTACATGCAAATCCCTGTAGCTTCCACAAACCGCTACAGCTCGTCACCTGAATGAGAATCCTATGCTTGGTGTCCTTGTGGCTGGGCACCTAAAAAGGTTTTACAAGAGAAAATAAATTTGAAAAGCAAACGGGTCAGAGCCCGAATGTGGAGTTATTTTAAAAACCTGCAAGTGCTTTAAAAACATTTAAAACATTAAATGCAAAGTACATGTTAGGACGTACACTCACATTATATTCTCACCTCTCGTCTATCTGTGCACTCCTAACGTAAGTACCCATCTATAACGACATAACCAACTAGCTAAGTGACATAATAACTAGCTAGACTATCATAGGACCTACCGTTACTACTTGGTTCTATTAACATATAACGCTCGTAAGTAAGTAGGGGTTTAATGTAAACTCAAGTGTACAATATGCCATATATAATACTACTAACTAACCCATTATGTTTTCCAAAATAATACCGTGATATGAATTCGCTACATTAACATGCAAGTTCCCATTAAGTTAAGTGTATATTATTCACATCATAACTATACAATATAAGCACCCCGAGAACTAAGTTGCGGTGCACACATACTCTGCTATCCATCCCGGTACATCACGTACATAAGGATCACATATTCCGAATCTCTCAGGAATAGTTTTCAGATAACAACATCACAAACAATAGAGGCGAACACAGTCACCATCACATGGGTCACGCACATACCTACGCTCCCACGATCAGCGGACTTATTAATATCACAATAAGTCTTTCAATGACCTATGTTCATCAAGGTACCAGTCTAAATCCCCCCCGTAGGCACACAAGGATTAGAGGGTCCTAAGCGAACGCAAACCTCCCGTGATAGCAAGTATGGTAGGTATGTCATACACACAAATACTATATCAATACTAAGTATACACGCATCTTAGTAATCACCGTAGTATAATTGTAATACTCTACATCATTATACCATTTCCAAACTTATATTTTTCAAGTCTCCCGTTAATATAAAGTTAAATTGCCGACACGTCTCACGCCGTAGTCCCTTATCCTTAAAACCTATCTATAATAGATTATTAGGTTCCGATTATTCCCAAATATGACATCTTTATTCCTAAGGTCTTTACTTCTGCTCTAAACCTTATTTCATCGAATTACACAATTTTGCACTATTAACCCAAACGTTACCTCTCTAACGAATTTCAATAACCTAGAATAATTCCCCGAATTGTATTCTAATTAAAGTCCACTATAATAATCACACCTACTGGTCTTCCTTAAGGGTGAGGGTATTCATAAGTTCTCCGAACATATTCTCCGAGGGTTTCCACCATTTAAAATCAAATTAAGGAAAATTTTACTCATTCTGGGGAGGTCGATCGATCGACCTATGAATATCGATCGATCGATTGAGTCGATCGATCGACTGATGAATGTCGATCGATCGATCGAACAGGTATGGCTACGGACTGCTTCGTTTTGCAGGTGTGAAAACATCCCAAAACTTATTTTTAAGGCATGATTCTCTAGTATAACGTTATAGTAATGTCATATACCCATCCTACGATGTTACTAACGTCCACAAATCAATATTTCAACAACTAAAGGCTACATATGGATCAATCTTCATCAAAAACCTAGTTTTCTAATTTATCTCAAGAACATTCATAAACTTCATCTTAAATCCGTTTTTGGTATAGCAAAAGTCAGTAATTCTCTTAATATGATTTTCCAGTAACATTCTACATGCAACCTATATCCCAAAATTTAAACTAATAACTCCAAACTTATGGGTTTTTTCATTATCTTCCAAGAACACACAAAGTTTTTGAATAATCTAACATGGAAGAAGCATTCTCCGAAATTTAAATGGAATAAATCACTTGCCTTGATTGTTTCTGAATCTGGTGTTGGATTTTGTAATCTCTTTCTGCAGATTTTCTGCAGAATTTCTCCTCTTTCCCTTTCTCTCTAAGCTTTCTTCTTCCAAAGATGGCTATGGTGGCTAGGGTTTTCTTTTGGGAGAGTTGGAAGACTAAATGATAACCTACGTAGCTTATGGGGTTAATAAAGGGTTGGTTGGGTCAATTCCTTATCAGATTACAACTCTCAATTTTCGTCACTTTTAATTACCCAAAAATACCAAATTACTAAAATACCCTTTAAGTTACCGGTATGGCCTAAAAATACCCCGGGACCCAAACTATACCCCCGGCTAGTGTTTTCTGACTATCTCGACCCTTCCGGACGCGTTGGCGCACTCAAAACGACCATACGAATTATAGATTTTAAATTCACTTTTATTAACAAAATAATATACCGTGACGCGGCGGTCCCACGCGTCTCAACAAAATTTCTAAAATGCCGTATATAAATCTCACGACAATTTTATAATACCAAATACATATATAATCATATATGCACATAATCAAATACCAATTCGCATCTCATTAGTATTTATAACCAGGATTAATTTCCAATTAATACGCTATTTAATTAATTAATCCCAAAAATAATTATAGTCAAAAGTACGGGGTATTACAGTGAATAAAATGATAATTTTGGAAATTTAAGTCGGGACACGCCCGTGTCGTGTCGGGACTAAATGTTGATTAATAAAAGTGAATAATTTATAAATCACCCGTATGGTCATTTCGAGTGCGCCAAAGTATCCGGAAGGGTCGAGATAGTCAAAATAATGTACCCGGGGGTCTAGTTTGGGTCTCGGGGCATTTTTAGGCCTAATTAACACCCCGAGAGGGCGTTTTGGACATTTTACATTTTTAAGCCTGAAAACCCACGAAAATTGTAAGGTTATATCAGATGCTTAGGTTTGTCCTCTAGGGTTAACACAACCAAAAACAAGAGACGGCCATTGGAGAAGGAAAGAGCTTGTCCAAGAGTTCTAGGCCAAGAACTCCTCCGTTTGCGCCGCCGCCGCCGCCAAACGATAGATTGCGTAACAAGGATCATCACCACACCGATTTCAGCCACAAATCAGAAACAAAAATCCCCAGGCAAATATTTATCTTGCTTAATATCGTTAATGCTTCATTCATGTTAGTTTAGGGTTAATTAGGATGAGTTTCTATGAAAGAAAACCCATGTTGGAGATTAGAAATTTGCATGTTGTAGTGATATAAACAATAATCTGGAAATCATTTTCACATGTAGAGGTTTAACCACAAATTTATGATGGATTAGAAGTAGAAATTCTGGAAAAAGAATGATTTGAATCAAGTTAAAGAAATTTTTAGGGTTCATGAGAATTGTATAAATTTTGGCACTTTTAATCCATGATTTTTGATGAAAACTCACATTCCTTGCGTAGAATATTGTCCATTTGGGTTTAGAAGGTTCGTGGTATAGATTTTTGGGAGTTTGGGAGTTAAAAATTTGGATTTTGATGATGTCGAATGATAGAACCCGTAACTGGTGTTCTGCAGATTCGCCATACCCGTTTGATCGATCGATCGAACCAGGAGTATCGATCGATCGACGCATCAATCGATAGAGCTCCTGCCATCGATCGATCGACCCTCCTGGCAGACTCATATTTCCCCTTCAAAATAGTTGAATTCAATTTAATTAAGTAATAATCTTTGGATATCCTTATTAAAATATTTTGGGAGATAAAGAAGATTAGTAGGACTTATTAAAAATATGAAACCTTTAATGTAAGACGAGATTTACATTTTTCGGGGATGTTTACATATAAGGGACGATGGAACTATGTATTAAAGGGGGAGACGCGTAAGGTAGTTACGTTGGGAAAATAAATGAGTATCTACTGAAATTAAACTTGGGAGTTTAGAAATCCACGAGTGTCACTTGATAAGTTGGGAAAATCCCACAAATTAAGATAAGAGGCAAACGTTATACGTAATAACTAAATAACGAGTAATAAGGACAAATATCATAATTATGGGTCGTGAGTATGTACCTAAACTTGATATGGTAATAGTAGTATATTTATATGACTGTGTTTATGCATATACTATATACGTGTAAAAATCATGCCCGTGCTACTTGCTATCCCTGAGGTTACTGCGCTGGGACAGTCTTATCTCAATGGGACCTTTATGGAGGGATATTGACTCATACCCTAGAAGATAGAAATCCTTTGGTACAGGCTATCGGATCGATAGTCAGACGGTCCTAAGAGACGTGAGGGCATGTGCTGACCTCTTAGAGACTTGGAAACTATGCTTCGCCTCAATATTGTTTGTGTTTTGTTTCTATACAGTTCGAGAGTGATTTCGAACTTGTATTTCCCTTAGTATGAGTGATACGGGGATTGGATAGCAGAGTATGCCCGCACCATAATTATTATGTGGGGTGCTGTTAGAATATATATATATATATATATATATATATATATATATATATATATATATATATTATATGAGTATTTAATATATGCGGTGACAATTATTATGTAACACAAATAGATAAGAAAAAGGCGATCACCAAGTAGGAACAAGGAATGTAAAATGACAATCACACAACAAAGGATGTACGTGGTTCAGCCAATATGTGCCTACGTCCACGGTGGTGCAGTCGATGTTATTTCTATATACTCCGGACAAAGAATACAACCTGCCCTTTTTTCCCGGACCTAGGGTTTCATATATATACATGTACATTTAGGTAAGTGGGGGTGATGGATTCCCCCACGTCTTTCATCTCTCCCTATAACCTCTCTTCATAGGAACGTGGGAAGAGACCGGATCATATTCAGAATAAGAGGTGGGGGACCTCGACTTTGGGCCGCCAGAATTGGGCTACTCATCCAGGCCCATGGTCTTAATTTTGGGTACCCACAATTGCCCCTAAGTTTGTTGGGCCGTGTTTATGGGCTCAATAAATTTAAATGATTAGCCATTATGGCTCTTTTGCAATTCTTCGAAAGCTGTGAAGTTGATTTTGGCGGCACTCGCTTCGTACCTTGTGCACTATGATTAGCGAAATTTGAAGGTTTCTTGGGCTAGTTACTTTTCTACCGTCGCTTCAATCTTTCCATTATTTTCCCATTTTCTGTGAGTTCTAGCACTTCGTACCTTTTTCTCTCAATCTCCATTCTCGTTGCTTCCTTGTCGTTTGGGCCTGTGCTTCTTCATCGTTCGAGTCGATCTTCTATCTTGTAAGTTTCCTGTACCTTTTCTCTATACTTTCTCTTTGAGTTTGTAGTTTTCTAGGGTTTTCCAATGCCGAAGATTGGGAATAGGTCGGTCTCTGAGTTTAGGAAGTTTTACAACATCCCTGAGTGGGTAGATATTGAGTGTTGTGCCTCCCCTCCTAGAAACGTTAGAGATATAGATGATGCCCACTGGATCCATGTCTTTTTGCTTTCCCAGGGGAGGACTCACTTTTCCTCCCAATGACTTATTTTTGCATTTCTTTGGCTATTTTAACATTGTTCCTGCACAATGCTCGCCCAATGTGTGGAAAATAGTTAATGGCGTACATAGAATAAATCATTTGTATGGTACTAGGTTAGGGCTCCCCGAGGTCTGTTTTTGCTATTCCTTCTCTCGAACTAGCTCTGGTGCCCTCTACCTCAAAGCTAAGAGCCCTGACAGGGTATTGGTAGTAAATCTACCTGATTCCCATAAGGACTATTGGCAAGACGGTTTCCTTGCTAGAAACTGGCAGTTTTCTCCCCAATTTGAAGGGTCGAGGTCTGAGAGGTTCTCTGTTCCCTTTTATGGAGAAGAATACATAGGTAGACATTGCTTTGTTGTTTTAACTTTTGTTGATTTGCGATTTTTCTAACTCTTCTTTGTTTTTTGTTCCACAGCGAGGTCAAAGAACTTGGAACCTGCTCTCAGCGAGGTTTGTCTCTCGAAATTAATTAGGGCTTGGAATATCAGGGAGACTTTGGGTGACGGCGAGCATCCCAGGTCTGCTGCCTTTCTGTTCGAGTCTAAGAACGTTGGCTCCTGCTTTATAGCAAGGCCCATGGACAGTATCCCAGAATTCGATTTTCTCGAAGAGACTGCTATGGATCTTGTTCAGTTGGATGAACAGGAGAGCAGCTCTGAAAGTGACCTTGCTGTGACACCCCGCCTAATTTAAACATCGGGTGATCAGGCCTTTATTAAATTAAAACAAGTTTCTCAAATGGTTCATTCTTAGCATCACTGTCGAAAACTTTTTAATTACTAATACCCTAAGTAAAATTAGACCGGTGCCAAATTTTATCTTTCTTAAAACAGATAAATCAACCATGCGGAACGAAGTACAAATAATCATGTGCTATAAATCAAACAACAAGTAAAAGTACAACAGAATAAAAGTATTACCGAATAAACCATCGGCTAAAGAAAAAAAACCAAACAACAATAGAGTAACCACCAGTCTGAAACCAAAAACTGAGACTAAAACCGGACAACAAGTCCATACATAGAATAGTGTGAGATCCTGTACTAGATCTGAATGAGAGATATCGCCTAGTCAAAATCCTGTAAGCATCCACTGTGCTACAGCTCCGAGTCTCTGGAATGGAATCATCATACATGGCATCCCTGTGGCTGGACACCTAAAAGGTTTTGAAAATATTTTATAGCAAGAGTTAGTACTCAAAACATTTTGAAAATATTTTGCAAGCGTTTATCACAATATAAAATGCGGTTATTGATTACACATGTTAGGTTCTCGTACACTCTCTTGAGTTAACTCACCCCTCATCTTTTGTGCACACCTAACGTTCTACACTTAGTTTATCTAGCCCTACTTCTCTAGCTAACTAAACCAAAGTAGTAAACTGAACTTATCTGTACCCAAGTTCCAGTACCGCCCATACAGTACAACCGTTTTTCTAACATCACGCGTATGTTAATTAATTCCCAAGTAACATATAATCTATGTTATCTTTTTCCAAGACTTCTCATTTAGTTTTACTTACTAAAATTACTACAATTCTCACAATTGTTAACTTTTCCTCTTATGTAATTAAGTTTCGCTACTTGAATTACTAAATAGATTTTCTCTATCTAAAGGTTCATTTCGTAATTAAGTTTCACTACTTAACTTACCAATTCAGTATGTATCTTTAAATACATAATATATCAATCTACTAATACACGGAAGTAGAATATCATCAGGTATATATATTTCACACACAATATATACTAAATATTAGTCACAGCTATTTTGCCCCTTTTATACACATAAAGGACTCTTGGTTCGAAATGATTCATCGACCCCAAGTAAGAATTGGTTCGGCATGATACATCGACCCCAATTATTTTTAAAAATATATATACACATATCCTGGTTCGGGACTCTCTCATCGCGACACCAGTTCAAAGTTTGGTTCGGTATTTCTCATCGACCCCAAACTTATAATAACTTTATGTTAGTTCGGAATGTCTCATCGACCCTAACATAATTAATTTAGGTATACTCTCTCTACCTAAAAGATCACATAAATCAGTAGGTACACGCCCGACCTATTAATCATATACGTACGTAATATTTTAATCTCATATATTTACCGTACAATATTCGCTTTACGATTTATCTCATTAATCGTATTTATTTGAGTATACACACAACTCTAAGGGTCCTAGTTACCCCTTACATATAATTTCAGTAGTTATTGCTTACCCTACTGGTCTATTACTTAAATTGAATTTACTTCGCCCCGTAACTCAATTTCTGAAGTCCCCGATACTCTACTAAATCGGATTATTCTCCTCGGTCCATAATCCAAGCCCTACACCCAATGGCCTTATTGGACCTCAACATATACCTACTGGTCTTATTCTTACTCCCATATAAGTATAATGTAAATCCTAGAATACTCATTCATTCCCGAACTCAACGAAGAATTAACCACAAAATTTTCGAGAAACAGCTTGCGTCGACCGATCGACGGCTGTGTTCGATCGATCGATCGATCGAACAGGCGTTGATCCGTTCCTCCATTGACAAATTCCCAAACTCCATTATTGTCCGCCAAACTTCGACCCAATGATCCTAACATATTTCCACATATACTAGAACAGTTTCTAACGTAACAAATACATCAAAACTCCAATTCCTTTAAAGAAATAATGAATTAAACCCCAAAATTTCTTGAAACCCTAGTTATGGTGTTCTTCCCATATATACATTCAAAATCCAGATTTTTACTCCTAAAATCATCAAGTCTAATCTGAATATTAATCCTCAACATAGTTTAAATCATTCTACATGCGATTCTTATCCCAACATGCATAAATATCATCTTCTCCAATCAAAATAATGATTTAATCAAAACTATTCAAAAACCCTACACATGGGTATTATAACTTTAAGATTTTTGCAATAAACAACTTGCCTTATGATCAGTAGGGTCTGATTTCGTGGTTCTTGTTGATGATTGATGATCTTCATCCTTCAATCCTTCTTCCCCAACAAGTATGATGGTAGAAATCCTTTCGAATCCTTCCCAAATCTTCTTTTTGCTTTAGAAAGTTGTGCCTCTCCTCTCTCTAATGGTATTGGTGTTGTCATGGGTGTTCTAACCCTAATTCCTCTATCATATGGCTGATATAAAACTCTCAATTTCGTAGGTCATCATACCCTCATATGTTAAAAGACCAAAACGCCCCCGAACGGTCTCGGTTTAGCCCAAAATTACCCCGGGACTCAACGAGTACCCCCGGGTATACTATTTTGACTAATTTGACCCTTTCGGACTCATTGGTG
The DNA here is from genome assembly GCA_949130495.1 of Sambucus nigra. Taxonomy (NCBI): domain Eukaryota; kingdom Viridiplantae; phylum Streptophyta; class Magnoliopsida; order Dipsacales; family Adoxaceae; genus Sambucus; species Sambucus nigra. The sequence goes on along the minus strand of OX422217.1, from coordinate 326,622,025 downwards.
ACCTCTAAATTATCATTTGAGTCACCTAAAAAATATTACTCGTTCTCACCCCAACACGGTCTACACGCGTTACGTAACTATTTACCACTCGCACTAAGTAAATAAAAATGATGCAATATACACCGGTATCTATCTTTCGAATAATATACCAAAATTACAATTTTAAATAAAACTCTTTAAATTACTACTCTTACGTAATTTAAATTAAGCCGGCATTTTCTCATTTAATTATCCAATCTAATTAAATGGAATATTCAGAAATACGGGGTGTTACATACTTCCCCCCTTGCAAAGGAATTTCGTCCTCGAAATTAGGATAAGGCTGGTATTAAGGCTAAGGACCTTAGACATAATTGCATCCTCTAATACCCAATGTAAAATCATCACATTCTAACGGTCGCCCCAAGTACATACCTTGCTTCATAATAACTTCTTATCGCACGTTACCCATGCCGCATATATCATAATTAAGTCTCACTACTTAATTTCTCAAAGATTTCCCAATCCAACGTTAATTCTTGGAATTAAGTTTCTCCCTACTTAATTTACCCATTCGATGTATATCTCTATATAACATCTAAGTGCCTACTATCACTCATAAGTAGAATATTATAAGGTATATATTTCACACACAATATATACTTTAAGGAAAATTTGTCCGACAAAAATCATCGGCCCCAATAATCTTATCATTTACATTGGTCCGAAAATTCCTCGACCCCAAGGTAAATGTAATGCACATGTCGGTTCAGACCTTCCGTCGATCTCAATATTTATCATTGATTTGATTCGAAAAATATCGGCCCCAAATCGATCCCCCCATGTATTGGTCTGGAACATCATCGACCCCAATACAGAGATTAAGCACACTTACTATCGCACATAAGTAGTAAAAATCAATAGGTATATATATCTTACACATAACATATACTACCAACACTTATTTTATAATCACCCCCCTTCTATAACACTTTTGGGGTTATTGGCTCGGAATTTCACTTCGATCACCAATAGTTATAATTCACTTGTCTCGGAATCACATTTCGAGCACCAGTATATGTACATATATCTCATCGCACATGAGTAGACAATTTGTGAGCTATATTTTACACCATTCATATACCCTAAATGTCATACTCCAATAGAATGTCCTCATATCACGCGTTAAGGACTTAAAAGTTCGAAATGTCTACTCGAACCACACCCAAAGTACATGTATTGTTCGTAACCGGTACCCACGAACCTAATTCTCATGTACAGTCCATATAAGCACTCACTCTACCTATAAATATGCTCATATAGGTATACATTCAACTTATGGATTGATCAGTGGGCTTCTCCAAAATTCCACTTATCGTAAGGGCGTATCATTATTCTTTCTCACTAACATCGAGTCGTAGGTAGCACAACATACTCAAAATAAAACTTTATCTCTATTCCTTCCTGACCTTCTCTCACGGGGTGGAATTTTAGGATTTCATCCTGATTCACAATCATGTAGAGCGGCATCGTGCACTCTCCCTTTTACTATACACTAATCCATCCTGGTCACCCCATTTCGCTACCCCCAACGGAATGTTGGCTAAATTATGGTGTTCACAACCCATCAATAATTTATAAGTCTGTCTCCTCATTCCATCATTGGAAATGTAGGTTCACTACTACATTCCGGTTGCTCATTTCGAGTCTAACTCGCTCTATAACTAGAGGTGTATCTGAAGACAATCTCACTATGTCTCCTCTCAACATCGCTTCCCACTTACGTCATCTTTCCTCAAGTGGTACTATATTCCCCTCTCTCTCCGGGTTTATTATACTTTACAATCCGTGCACTCTTCGCAATTGGCGCACCTTTTGAGGTTGGTTACTTTATAAGAATCAACAGTTTAGTAACATGTAGGTCACCCTCAACACTCAGTCAAGAGATAACCTTGCGCTACTTCTTCACCACAGTTAGGTCTCCCATATCAAGAGATAACCTTTGAACGGTTTCCCACCGACTTTCATCCCATAGGGTGTGCTGGATCTCTCAGCACATATAATCTTGGATCGTCGTCTAGCTCTCATGACGTTCAACCCATTTCATCGATACGACTTGTTTCCTAATTTCCCCACCGTCGTACCAAAAATATTCCGCATTCCTCTATTTCGGATGTCTAAGGAATTCAATTGACTAGGGTGCCCATACACCCTTTTCTCTGGGTACATTTGCAAAAACATTGCAAATGTCGCACCCGTAACATGCTTTTCTTCAACTCTAGCCTAGTCTACACGACGTGACTACAATCCTGTGGGTATTTTCAATACCCTAGAGACAAAAAATCAAATCTTTGCCCACAAAGTCCCACTTATCCCTTCGTGGTGAGGTAAGCCTTTCAGTGTTTCTCCACAACACTACCGGCTCCACTGATGTCCTAGCATCTAGCAATGTCTCATCTCCTGACGTGCATAAAAATTCAATCGTATACCCTTTCGTAACCGAACTTAAACAAGGGACTTTTCCCCATGTATTCTTACTGAGCATTATCGGAACAACACATAATCGATATGCTCAAATTCGATTTCTTGACAATATGTGCAACCATACTCCAATATTGCTAAAGGAGTCAGTTGCACCGCGCTTATACTATCACTAAGTCTTTAGCACTAACTACAACAGCGAGCTCGATCTCTCCGCTCAGCAGTCATACCACAAACATTGACTCACACCATTTAGGTTCCCACACACTGAAATCAATTACTAAGAGGTGTTCATAATCTCCGAAGTTTCTCACATTTTGATGAATAATGACAACTCGACCCTTTTCAGGTAAGGAGTCATCATGTACCCCATTCACTCGAGGCTAAAACTCATATACTTCCTTATCCATCGCTCGGGTGATTTAGATGGTTCCCGGGCATAACACGCTTGTCCTCTACGGAATGCAAAACTTATTGGAGTTATTATTTCTTCAAATAACTTCCAGTAAAAATAAAACGCGTGGCCCTAGAATCCACACTAGACATCTTTTTAAAAAGATTCCTGGCTCCAGGCCATGCTGACCGGTTTGGGTACCCCTCCTCTCGGACTGGGTAGTCTCGATCCTGAACACTATCATCTTGGTTCCCTTAGTTCTGCTGACCAAGAGGAACGCACTATGGGACTTAACAGTCCCGACCTAGGATCTAATCATTAAATCCTCTAGTGGGTTTCCACTTATGGCTTGCACCAGCCCCATTATATTCAGTCTTACCCTTTGACTAAATCTCTACACTCCCTTAGCTCCGCCCACCCAGGAGCATTAACCTCAACCTTGTAGGGAGTACCATATTGTCTTCATATACATAAGTCGTTCAAGAAGAGTTTTACCAAAAATTACGAGCTATAACTCGAGAGTCCATTTTCTCAAGGTCCCTTTTCCCTTATACCTATCTCATCGGTACAAGTTCACTTCACAGGATAAATTTCTCTCTTACGAATGGCCTCAACCAGGCTTTCATGTGAGGGGTTCATATATTCCCATTCACTACGCTTCTGAATCATCATTGGAGAACTTTGCGGTTAAACTATACGTAAAGTTCTTCTATTTATATTTACGGACCCTCGGTCCGAACGTAGTTGACACGACTCAGAATGTGTCTCTAAAGTGTGTACTCTCTAGGCTCAAGTGCAAGCCTGTCGTTCAAGTAATGATCCGACAAGTCGGGTATCGATCCTCAGGGAAAAAGGACAACAAGAGTTGTGACGACGGGGTAAGACAGAAGAATCCTAATGTTGACTCTAAGGAGAAAGAAAAAGATTTGATTTTGGGAATGATTAAGCTAAATGCAATTATGTAGTTATGAAAATGTGCAATTACACTAAATTACCTAAAATGTGAATGAAAATTTGATTTGAACTTTTAAATGAGATGATGGAAAAAATAGGACGGGAATACAATCCCCCAACCCCAGTGTACTGCAGTTATAATACTAATCGTAAATTTATCTAATTAATTTGACCCAGTCTTTAGTACTCCCAAGCATTACGTATACGAGGTTCAAGCCCGCGTCATACTTAATCAAAGGATGAGTAAATCGGTATCACGATAGTGACACTCGAATTATATTCTCAATCATCCCGGTTACCCAGAGGCAAACGAGATATTTAGACCTACAATTGTTGTGTTCCTACGCAATACGGTCACAATTAATCACTAAATTCAGAGGATTAATTTTATACGTACAATTACCACATCAGGTTGGGTTCATGTAACCCGACCTTGGAAATCTAGCCGGACATACCGAAAGTGATGAAAACAGATTTCAATGTGCAGAAAACCATGATTAATCTAAGGCAAACTCGTACAATGATGTAAAAGAGAATTGAAAAGATGAGATACTCACTAAATTTTTTACCACAGCAGTCAATCAATTAACTAGAAGTACTCACAATCGGAATCAAAGCTTCAGTCTTGAATTAAAATGAATAAAGTTGCTAAACTAGGGTTTGTGGAAGAAAAGGAGAGATTAAACTAACTCCCAACGTTCTTGCCTCCTTTACAATGAAAATAATTCGGGTTTTTATACCCTACATGAAATTACAAGAAGTTGAGTATAAATCGGAGTCTTTAGAGGAGAATCAGAAAACAAAATCTCGATGGGCGGACCGGTCCGGCCCTTAGGCGGATCGGTCTGCTTCTAAAGCGGATCGGTTCTTTTATTTTTCAGGCGGACCGGTCCGGGGGCGGATCGGTTCTTTTAATTTTTGCCTTCTTCGGTTTGCCTTCGGTTCGCAGTTCTCTGGATTTGTGTACATCGGTCCGGTCCGGGTCTTAGGTGGACCGGTCCGCCTATTTGACTTTTCCTTCAAACTTTGACTGCCCATATCTTTTGCTCCGGGTATCCGATTGAGGTGCCGTTTCTTCCTAGGTGCTTGTGAGGATGATACCTTCAACTTCTCTTTAGGTACCTCATCCGGATTCTGGGTAAGAATGACTCTTTTGCCCTTTTGACTTTTCTTGTTGACTTTCTCTATTCTTCCGGTTTCCTTCTTCCATTTCTTGACATTAGACACCTGTAAAATCATAACGAAATACCATAAACTCGGTGTACTTGTTAGGATAAGTCAGTAGCAAGATTATGAGATAAAGTCAATCCAATTACGTTGTTCGAGGTGATTAAAGTACCGAAATTAAGGGATAAATTAGGAAGAATTTATGCCTAATCAAACCCCCCTAACTTAGAACTTTGCGCGTCCCGAGCAATGTAAAAGAATTCTAGCAAGGCTCAACTCTTGAAAAACATTTTATTGGGATAAAATACCTCTTTCGCGGGCACACGATTGCATTTAGCGTATGCAACAAGCCTTTAAACCCCTAGGTTACCCTAGTGGGACGAGTTGTGTCTCGTGAGGGTTTGCAGAGAATATACCCACAAAATTCGACTCAAAGAACTTCAAAATAACCAAAAATTGTATAATTCAAACTTTTCCAGAAATAGTCATCATTAAGTCATGTTTACAAGTCTCAAACTGTAGTGCGTGTGTGCGAAGCCAGAAATATAACCGCCGATTTCCACCGATTAATCATTACGTTACTTATCCAAAAATTCGTTTTGATTTCAAATTCTCATGGGAAGCTCTCTCAAACGAACCACTCGGAATATGGCTTTTCTCTCGGTATGCGTGATATAAAGAGTAAATATAATGGACGCAAAATCACATATACAATTAGAAAGACGGAAATTTCATGGTGAAAGGATCTCATCAACGGATTACGGTTTTAAAAACGGGAACATTGCCTCTTATTCGCGCACTTAATCTCCTTTATTATCTTTTGGTGTATTAGCTCTCTACGCGGTAACCAATTCTACACTTTAGACTCGGTTATGACTTTTTTTTTGGGGGGGTTTTAAGGTATATTGGGTAAAATGAAAATGGTAGGGAAGGTTGGAATTGGAAAATTCATTTATGATGTCCATTTGTGCTTTTTTCCGGGCTATTGCTCATTTTCTCTTCTTTTTCTCTATTTTTGTTTCTATTTTTCACTTCTTCTTTTTTTTTGTTATTTTTGTTGAGCATATCTATTTTTTCTTGCCCCTTTTTGTTGCACTTTTCGGATTTAAATTCTGAATTTTTTTCATTTTTCACAATTCCGGCTATTTTGGGTTTTTCGGGTTGTCAAACGAAAGGAAAAATTATTCGACTCAATTTGGGTTGCAAAGGGTAATTTTTTCGCTACTTTTTCTGGCCAATATTTTTGGGTGACAAACGAGGGCCTACTTCATTGTCCAAAATGCCAATTGCGTTACCATATGCGTTTCGAGATGAATTTAAGTTTAGAGACTAATTTGGCACGTTTTTCAAGGCAATATTGCACACATTTTTCAAAACCGATCAAAATGAAAAGATTGAGATCCTTGACAACTTATTAGGCGCTAAAAAGAACTTTGAGTTAACAATTAACTCGGATTGATTTAAAAACTCGCAAAACGTGATAGGCTCGAATCTCACCGGGTTTGTTAATCTCCACATTTATTCGTTAAGTCGTCAATTTTTTTGCACAATTTCCATCTTTGGTCAATTTCGGCTTTGTGTATGTTGACTTTTTACACTTTGAGACTTCAATTTGACTTTTAATGATATTTTTGAAAAATTTGAATCCCAACTTTTATTTATTTTGAACAAAAATATTTTTGGATTTATCATACTTTTATGATTTTTTTGGAAATTTTGGGCATTTTTGAAAATTTGTGAAGTTTTAGAAATATGCACTTGTGACCCCCCCTAACTTAGACTTTTGCATTGTCCTCAAGCAAAAAGGACGAAAATCTAAATAAGACAAAATAAGAAGTGCAATAATTAAAACAAACAAATATAGAAAATGAAACTTTTTATATCATAAGACTGTGGTACAAACAGGAATACAACATATGTGTGACATGAGAAGGAATACATCAAAACAGTCCATAACCAACAAAACATCACGGGGAAGGGAAATGGGATGAGCTGGGCGCGTCGGGGCCATAGGGGTCATGAAAATGTGATGGGAGTGGCTCATTAGGGTCCCCTAGGCGTCGGTAGATATCCGCTTGCATTCGAGACGCCCGACGTTGATCTCGACGGTAGTCGATCAGAAAGGTCTCGAACCGGTTCTCAAGGGTGGACAACCGGGTCGAGATATCGGTACCCGCCCACTCAAAGTCCGGGTCGTCCTCCTCGTCGGTGCCGATGTCACCGATCTCAACGTCCGCTTCGGCGGCCTCCTCCCCCGAGCTCTCTCCCGAGGCGGCCTCTTCTTCGCTATCATGACCCCGCCGTGCCCGGATTATGGCTAGCTGTTTGGCACTCTTAGTGCGAGTGCCCTGTCCAAAGGGACCGGGAATCCGGGTGTGGTTGAGCGGGGCCTCAATGCCGGCGTCTTGGAGGATAGACGTGATCAAACGGGCATAGGGCAAAGGGGCGGTACCCTTCTCATCCAAAGAGGCGGCGATGATGTCGGCATACAATGTGCGGGCCAAATGGATGGAAGTTTGGGGATCGAAGAGATGATAGGTCAAGGTGGCTTGCCGAGGCCTCATGGCGGAATCGTTGGACGTTTGAAGAATGTTGGCGCACACAATTTGGAAAGTGAGGCGCGCCTTTTCGTTGAGTTGTCCAACAGCGACGGTTTGACCCGCCCAAGCCACGTTTGGAGCAATGCGTTCCATGATGACGTCCTTAGCGATCGGAGGAACGTTCCTTGGATATGTGAAGTCTTGGGGGTCCGGAACACCAAAGGTGGCCAATTTGGCCGTGAGGATGGCTAAGGAAAAAGGAACGACCGTCCCATCGACGTAAGCTTGGGCCTCATATTGGCCCGTCCGCACGAGTGTGCCATAGAATAACCGTACCTCGGAAGCCCACACGGCTTCATGGGGTTCGTTGAGGAAACGACACCACCCTCGGGCCATGAATAGGGCCGTGACAGAATTGGGCAGCGCGTTCCATTGAACCGCGCGCTCCATATGGAGTTTGCGGCTTGTCCCGAAGAATTGGGTGCACCATCGCTCCTCTTGGCAGGAGCGGAACTCGTTGCCCCCGGAGGGTAGGATGTCGGTGGACGCGTATTTTGTGGGGGCAACACGGGGGGCCATGGAGACAGAGAGGATGGAACTCAAAAAATCTGGAGAGGGAGAGGAGAGAAGTTGTGTTTGAGGTGTGAAGAGAAGGGGAGGGGTAGGGCTGAATTTATAGTGGAGGGGAAGGGATTTGGAGGGAAAAGGTGTATGGGGATGTGGGAAACCGAATGGGAGGGAAGGATGGCAATTGGGGGGAAGGGGGGTGAATGGGAGGAAAGGATTAAACGAATCTGCAGAAGGCGGACCGGTCCGGGCCAGGGGCGGACCGGTCCGGGTCTTTAATTTCCAGAAAATTCGACAGGCGGACCGGTCCGTTTTAAAATTAAAGGAACCGGTCCGGTGGCGGATCGGTCCGCCCTTAAATTAAAGGAACCGGTCCGGCCTGGGGATTTTAGGCTGGAATTTCCCCGAAACTGGATTGCAACCTCTCTTCCTCGAAATATTGCACTTTTAAAATGCGCTCCTCACCAATTATAGACTAAGGACCTCTCAACATCACCGGTCACCCGAATTGACCCAATTCCCGAACATGCACATGATAAAACTGAATGCACTAAAATCCTAACGACACTCACTAACGCACACGACACACACGACTCTCGCGACATACACGACTCTCACCCCATACGCGTCGGGGGTGCGACGACCAACTGAAACCGTTCACTCTACCCCGTAAACGGGGTCCGACAACCAAACGGTGTCGACTTCCTCCCCGCACGCCTCAAGATATGGCTTTAGGCGTTGTCCATTCACTTTGAATGTATTTCCCCCTTTTAAATCTTCTAATTCGACAGCTCCGTGGGGGAAAACATTCTTGACAACAAACGGGCCAGACCATCGCGACCGCAACTTGCCCGGAAAGAGATGAAGCCGAGAGTTATAGAGAAGAACTTTTTGCCCGGGAAGAAACTCTTTGCGTCGAATGATGCTATCGTGAGCGAGTTTCATCCTTTCTTTGGCAATTTTGGCATTCTCATACGCATCATTGCGTATCTCCTCTAACTCATTTATTTTAAGCTTGCGAGCTTCACCGGCTTTATCCATGGCATAATTGAGCTCCTTAATTGCCCAATACGCTTTGTGTTCTAACTCCACGGGGAGATGGCAAGGCTTGCCATACACAAAGCGGAAAGGGGACATGCCAAACTGATTTTTGTATGCGGTGCGATAGGCCCATAGAGAATCGTTCAGTCTAAGTGACTAATCTTTCCGGTTAGGATTGACGGTCTTCTCGAGAATGTTCTTGATTTCACGATTCGCTAGTTCGGCCTGCCCATTTATTTGTGGGTGATACGTCGTTCCAACCTTGTGAACGACGCCATACTTTCTCATAAGCTTCTCGAATGGCCAATTGCAAAAGTGCTTGCCATTATCACTAATTATCGCTTTCGGAGCACCGAAGCGGGAAAGTATGTGTTCCTGTAGGATCTTTATCACCACCTTGTTGTCATTTATTTTGGTAGCTATAGCTTCTACCCATTTAGAAACGTAATCTACCGCAACAAGGATGTATAGGAAACCAAAGGACGGGGGAAAGGGACCCATAAAGTTAATACCCCAACAGTCGAAGATCTCAATGATGAGTATGGGGGTAAGAGGCATCATGTCTCGTCGAGTAATGGCTCCCATCCGTTGGCACCTATTGCAAGATTTGCAAGCATTGTTCACATCCCGGAATAATGTGGGCCAATATAGACCGCATTGCAGAATTTTAGCGGCCGTCTTTTTCGTGGAAAAGTGGCCTCCACACGCTTCCGAATGATAAAACTGGATGACTTTCGGGATCTCGTCATCCGGTACGCATCGTCGGATGATTTGGTTGGCGCAATATTTAAAGAAGAATGGATCATCGTAGAAGAACATGCGCGACCAAGTAAGAAACCTCTTCTTATCTTGCGGTGTCCAGTCGGGAGGGACAACTCCCGTGACAAGGTAGTTCACTATATCCGCAAACCAAGGTAAAGAAGAGGTAGCAAAAAGTTGCTCATCCGGAAAGTATTCGTCTATGGGAATGGGATCACTAGGTACGTCAGACGAAAGCCGTGATAGATGGTCGGCAACGACATTTTCTACTCCTTTCTTATCTTTAATGGAGAGATTGAACTCTTGTAGGAGTAGGATCCACCTTATGAGGCGCGACTTGGCGTCTTTCTTAGCGAGTAGATATTTCAACGCCGCGTGGTCGGTGAAGACAATTATAGGAGAACCAATGAGATATGATCTGAACTTATCATGGGCAAAGACTACCGCTAGCAACTCCTTCTCCGTGGTAGAGTAGTTGAGTTGAGGTCCGGTAAGGGTCCGACTAGCGTAGTAGATGACATGAGCTTGTTTATCTTTACGTTGGCCCAAAACGGCCCCAATCGCGTAATCGCTTGCATCACACATAAGTTCGAATGGTAGGGACCAATCCGGGACTTGCATGATGAGAGCGGACACAAGCATGTTCTTTAATTTGTCAAAGGAGCTTTGGCATGCCTCGTTCCACTCAAACGGGTTGTCCTTCATGAGAAGGTTGCTTAAGGGTCTAGCGATAGCGCTAAAGTCCTTAATGAACCTTTGATAAAACCCGGCGTGACCCAAGAATGAGCGCACGTCTTTAAGCGATCTCGGTGGGGGAAGGTCAGCTATGACATCTATCTTAGCCCTATCAACCTCTATGCCTTTAGATGATACTATGTGGCTAAGAACTATTCCTTCAGTGACCATGAAATGGCATTTCTCCCAATTCAGCACTAAGTTCTTCTCCACACACCGAGCAAGTACTTGTTCCAATTTTTCTAGACAAAGATCGAAAGAGGTGCCAAAAACGCTGAAATCGTCCATGAACACCTCAAGTCCTCTTTCGACCATGTCACTAAATAAGCTCAACATGCACCTTTGAAAGGTCGCGGGTGCATTACACAAGCCGAATGGCATACGTTTGTAGGCAAACGTACCAAAAGGGCAAGTGAAGGTTGTCTTCTCTTGGTCAAGTACATCTAACTCAATTTGGTTATATCCGGAATAACCATTAAGGAAGCAATAATAAGGGTGGCCCGCTACTCTTTCAAGCATTTGATCGATAAATGGCAAGGGAAAATGGTCTTTCCTAGTTCCCACATTGAGTTTCCGGTAATCAATGCAAACGCGCCACCCGGTGGTGGTACGTTGGGGAACTAGCTCGCCCTTAGCATTCTCAATCACTGTCATACTCGACTTCTTCGGGACGACTTGAATGGGGCTCACCCGCGTGCTATCCGATATTGGGTAGATAATCCCGGTATCCAATAATTTGATAATCTCGGTTCTCACGACTTCTTTCATATTGGGATTAAGTCTTCTTTGCATTTCTCTTGAGGGTTTGACATCCTCTTCGAGATGGATCTTGTGAGTGCAAATCAAAGGACTTATCCCCTTCAAATCGGCAATGCACCAACCAAAAGCACTTAGGTGCTTCCTCAAAATTTTTAACAACTTACCCTCCTGCTCGTCATCTAGGCTAGAGGAGATAACAACAGGAAATGTCTCATCCTCTCCTAAGTATGCATATTTGATATGGGAGGGGAGTTTCTTTAATTCAAGGGTTGGAAACTTTTCGTCGGAGGGAACAACGCGTGTATCCCGTAGTGGTAACTCCTCGAATTTAGAAACCCAATTCACATCTCTCGCGTCCTCGTCTGACGCTCTCTCATCGAGTAACTCTCTTAACTCCTCAATCTCCCTCTCGTACTCAGTATACGTCCCCTCACTCTCATTGCTCGAAACCAGATAGGATCCTAAGGCATCGCCACAACAATTCTCCTCAAAGTACTCCTCTACTATCTCATCTATGAGACTCACCGTGTGAATATCATCTTCCTCTCCCGTATGTTGGGCTATGTTGAAGATGTTGGTCTCTAATGTCATATTCCCAAAAGTGAGTTGCATTCGCCCATTCCTTGTGTTAATAATAGCGTTAGCTGTCGCTAAAAATGGGCGCCCGAGAATGATGGGAACATGATTGGTCGAGGTTAAGGAAGGCTCCGTGTCCCAAATGACAAAGTCTACCGGGAAGTAGAAAGTGTCAACTTGAACGATCACGTCCTCTACTACACCTCGTGGGACCTTCACAGTTCGATCCGCTAATTGGAGAGTGATTCTTGTGGGCTTGAGGTCGCCCAAATCAAGTTGCCTATAGATGGAGTAAGGGAGGATATTGACACTTGCTCCCAAGTCAAGTAAGGCTTTTTCAATTTGGTTCTCTCCAATGATGCAGGAAATGGTGGGTGCACCGGGATCCTTGAATTTAGGAGGGATCTCATTGAGTAGGATGGAGCTCACGTTCTGTGCTAGTAAGACATTCTTCTTTACTTTCATCTTCCTTTTTACCGTCAACAAATCTTTGATGACTTTTGCATAAGCTGGAATTTATTTGATGGCATCGAGGAATGGTAAATTCAGCTTTACCTGCTTTAGTATTTCTAGCACGTCATCACGTGGGTTTCCTTTCTGGGAAGGAATCAACCTTTGAGGAAACGGTGCCGCGGAGGGTGGTTTCACTACTACCTCGGGCTCACTAGTGTAATCTTTATCACTCTCATTCGAGGGGACATCTTCAGCCTCTTTCGTGCCGGGCGAAATCACCTTGTCTTTTGTTGTGTCGTGTGGAGGAGGTGATAAATCAACGACTCTTCCACTACGAAGAGTGGTCACTGCTTGACATTGCTCCTGATGTTCAGTGGATGTGGAGCTAACACTAGTCTGACCTTGGGGAGGTCGTTGGCCTTGGGCAGGGAATTTGCCCTTCTCTTGAACACTCAACGAGGATTGTATTTTTGACAGATTTGCATTTATGTCGCCGATCAGACGATCATATTTGGCATTGTTTGCAGTCTGGCTTGCAATGAATTGATTCATGGTATCCTCGAGAGTTCTCCGCTGTGGCGGGATATAATTTCCATGGGGTGGCGGTGCTTGCACATGTCCTTGCATGTGTGGAGCTTGTTGAAATTGTTGTGGTGGAGGAGGGGCAACATGCGAAGGAGGGTTCATTGCGGCATGTTGTTGCCCGTAGCTAAAATCGGGATGGTTTTTCCACGAAGGGTTGTATGAATTCCCGTGCGGGGCACTGAAATTACCCTTATAGCCTCCTATACCACTAACTTGCTCCTGCAACATTACTTTGTAGGCGGGTATCGTCGGGCATTCCTCAGTTGAATGTCCCGCCTCACAAATCGCACACACCTTTTCGACGGGATTTTTGATAGATCCAACTACCTCACATAAATCTCGAAATCCTTTCTCAAGGGTGTCCAACCGACTGTCCGACATAGAGGTCTTATCTACATGGTATAGGCCAGACGCCGATGGAGTGGTGGTTGCTTGACGATTTCGATTATGAGCATTAGGATCAGAAATATCCCATGATTGGGTAGTCTCGGCGAAATACCTCAGGTGAAGCTCAGCATCGTGGCAGTCTAGTTCGATAAACGGACCACTACCCATGGTTTCAATGAGTTGCTTGGAGTTAAGGTTCAACCCATTATAGAGGAAGCAAATGATTTGAGCTGTATCAAATCCATGATGGGGACACGAAGCAGTTAACTCATTGAAACGCTCATAACATCGATGGAATGGCTCATTATCCAATTGCCTGAACGATTGAATCTGAGCCTTTATGGAGATTGTTCGATGTGGTGGAAAGAACTTCTTGAGAAATCTGGATTGTAACTCGTTCCAAGATGGAATCGAGCTCGGAGGTAAAGACCATAGCCAGGTCTTAGCTTTATCTTTTAACGAGAATGGGAAGAGTTTGAGGCGAATCACCTCTTGTGTGCAAGTTTGATCGTTGAGAGTATCACACACGTCCTCAAATTCCCTTATATGCAGGTATGGCTTTTCAGAATCCATACCGTGATAGTGTGGTAGCATCTGGATCATCCCATTTTTGAATCGGAACTGCCCGGCATTATACGGGAGTATAATGCATCCCGGAGTGACAGTGCGCTCGGGATATAAGAATTCTCTCAACGGACGGTACGGAGGCTCTTCCTCACCGGTAGGTGCATTACTATGTTGCGACATCTCTCTCTCACTTGACGATTCAACGCTCTCACTGGGTGTGCACGAAGTGTGTCCTACGAAGGAGAAGGGAGTGTTACTAGAGATTGACTGCGACGGTGTAGGCGGTGGGATCCAAAACTGTTGGGCGTTCGGAGTGTGGGGACTATCAGGATTATACTCAACGAGTGGATTTTCGTGAATGCTGGTTGGAGTATTATGGGGTGTGGGAGTGGTTTCGAAATTTTGCATTAAGCTTGTGAGAGATTGTGGTGAATCTTTTTGTGCTTTTTATTTTTTATTTTTTTGGTCAAAGTTTTGGATTAACTCGATCTAATCCTAAGTCTACCTAGTTCCCCGGCAACGGCGCCAAAAACTTGACACGACTCAGAATGTGTCTCTAAAGTGTGTACTCTCTAGGCTCAAGTGCAAGCCCGTCGTTCAAGTAATAATTCGATAAGTCGGGTATCGATCCTCAGGGAAAAAGGACAACAAGAGTTGTGACGACGGGGTAAGACAGAAGAATCCTAATGTTGACTCTAAGGAGAAAGAAAAAGATTTGATTTTGGGAATGATTAAGCTAAATGCAATTATGTAGTTATGAAAATGTGCAATTACACTAAATTACCTAAAATGTGAATGAAAATTTGATTTGAACTTTTAAATGAGATGATGGAAAAAATAGGACGGGAATACAATCCCCCAACCCTAGTGTACTGCAGTTATAATACTAATCGTAAATTTATCTAATTAATTTGACCCAGTCTTTAGTACTCCCAAGCATTACGTATACGAGGTTCAAGCCCGCGTCATACTTAATCAAAGGATGAGTAAATCGGTATCACGATAGTGACACTCGAATTATATTCTCAATCATCCCGGTTACCCAGAGGCAAACGAGATATTTAGACCTACAATTGTTGTGTTCCTACGCAATACGGTCACAATTAATCACTAAATTCAGAGGATTAATTTTATACGTACAATTACCACATCAGGTTGGGTTCATGTAACCCGACCTTGGAAATCTAGCCGGACATACCGAAAGTGATGAAAACAGATTTCAATGTGCAGAAAACCATGATTAATCTAAGGCAAACTCGTACAATGATGTAAAAGAGAATTGAAAAGATGAGATACTCACTAAATTTTTTACCACAGCAGTCAATCAATTAACTAGAAGTACTCACAATCGAAATCAAAGCTTCAGTCTTGAATTAAAATGAATAAAGTTGCTAAACTAGGGTTTGTGGAAGAAAAGGAGAGATTAAACTAACTCCCCACGTTCTTGCCTCCTTTACAATGAAAATAATTCGGGTTTTTATACCTTATATGAAATTACAAGAAGTTGAGTATAAATCAGAGTCTTTAGAGGAGAATCAGAAAACAAAATCTCGATGGGCGGACCGGTCCGGCCCTTAGGCGGATCGGTCTGCTTCTAAAGCAGATCGGTTCTTTTATTTTTCAGGTGGACCGGTCCGGGGGCGGATCGGTTCTTTTAATTTTTGCCTTCTTCGGTTTGCCTTCGGTTCGCAGTTCTCTGGATTTGTGTACATCGGTCCGGTCCGGGTCTTAGGCTGACCGGTCCGCCTATTTGACTTTTCCTTCAAACTTTGACTGCCCATATCTTTTGCTCCGGGTATCCGATTGAGGTGCCGTTTCTTCCTGGGTGCTTGTGAGGATGATACCTTCAACTTCTCTTTAGGTACCTCATCTGGATTTTGGGTAGGAATGACTCTTTTGCCCTTTTGACTTTTCTTGTTGACTTTCTCTATTCTTCCGGTTTCCTTCTTCCATTTCTTGACATTAGACACCTGTAAAATCATAACGAAATACCAGAAACTCGGTGTACTTGTTAGGATAAGTTAGTAGCAATATTATGAGATAAAGTCAATCCAATTACGTTGTTTGAGGTGATGAAAGTACCGAAATTAAGGGATAAATTAGGAAGAATTTTTGCCTAATCAGTAGTGACTGGTATCCCCGCCACGTTGCCTGAAAATTTACTCAAATTATTCACTTCTGAGTATTTCTATTTCGTCCTAACTGCCAAAACCTCTGGACATACTACTTCCATTGGTTAACATGCACAGTCGCCGTTTTATCACATTTACGGCTCGTTCTTATCAAATTTTCTTCAGACCTACTCCCAATATCACTGCATTGGACGGTCTAGACTAGCATCCCTCTTGCCGTCGCGACACTTGGAAAATGCCTGTTATGCCTCAATAACTCTTGCAGCATTTACTTCCATTACACGCTAGGAGTGACCTCGACCACGGTCATCTCTCCTATGATTGCCATCCTCGAATACCCCATGCTTTATGCCGAGCTCCTCCCTCCTGTAGTCCCGCTAACGTCAATGCTGGACCTACCATCATATTCGACGTACCGTGCCCAATCGGACTCGTATATATATAACACTACGTCTATTAAATAGTAGGAGAACGTAAACTATGTACGTAGAGGAGTAAAATCATCCTAAGATAGGGCTCTATATCAATCAAACGATACGCTGAAAACGTAGTAAGCCGTACAGATCCTATGGACACTAGAACCTGATGCTCTGATACCATCTGTGACACCCCGCCTAATTTAAACATCGGGTGATCAGGCCTTTATTAAATTAAAACAAGTTTCTCAAATGGTTCATTCTTAGCATCACTGTCGAAAACTTTTTAATTACTAATACCCTAAGTAAAATTAGACCGGTGCCAAATTTTATCTTTCTTAAAACAGATAAATCAACCATGCGGAACGAAGTACAAATAATCATGTGCTATAAATCAAACAACAAGTAAAAGTACAACAGAATAAAAGTATTACCGAATAAACCATCGGCTAAAGAAAAAAAACCAAACAACAATAGAGTAACCACCAGTCTGAAACCAAAAACTGAGACTAAAACCGGACAACAAGTCCATACATAGAATAGTGTGAGATCCTGTACTAGATCTGAATGAGAGATATCGCCTAGTCCAAATCCTGTAAGCATCCACTGTGCTACAGATCCGAGTCTCTGGAATGGAATCATCATACATGGCATCCCTGTGGCTGGACACCTAAAAGGTTTTGAAAATATTTTATAGCAAGAGTTAGTACTCAAAACATTTTGAAAATATTTTGCAAGCGTTTATCACAATATAAAATGCGGTTATTGATTACACATGTTAGGTTCTCGTACACTCTCTTGAGTTAACTCACCCCTCATCTTTTGTGCACACCTAACGTTCTACACTTAGTTTATCTAGCCCTACTTCTCTAGCTAACTAAACCAAAGTAGTAAACTGAACTTATCTGTACCCAAGTTCCAGTACCGCCCATACAGTACAACCGTTTTTCTAACATCACGCGTATGTTAATTAATTCCCAAGTAACATATAATCTATGTTATCTTTTTCCAAGACTTCTCATTTAGTTTTACTTACTAAAATTACTACAATTCTCACAATTGTTAACTTTCCCTCTTATGTAATTAAGTTTCGCTACTTGAATTACTAAATAGATTTTCTCTATCTAAAGGTTCATTTCGTAATTAAGTTTCACTACTTAACTTACTAAATCAGTATGTATCTTTAAATACATAATATATCAATCTACTAATACACGGAAGTAGAATATCATCAGGTATATATATTTCACACACAATATATACTAAATATTAGTCACAGCTATTTTGCCCCTTTTATACACATAAAGGACTCTTGGTTCGGAATGATTCATCGACCCCAAGTAAGAATTGGTTCGGCATGATACATCGACCCCAATTATTTTTAAAAATATATATACACATATCCTGGTTCGGGACTCTCTCATCGCGACACCAGTTCAAAGTTTGGTTCGGTATTTCTCATTGACCCCAAACTTATAATAACTTTATGTTAGTTCAGAATGTCTCATCGACCCTAACATAATTAATTTAGGTATACTCTCTCTACCTAAAAGATCACATAAATCAGTAGGTACATGCCCGACCTATTAATCATATACGTACGTAATATTTTAATCTCATATATTTACCGTACAATATTCGCTTTACGATTTATCTCATTAATCGTATTTATTTGAGTATACACACAACTCTAAGGGTCCTAGTTACCCCTTACATATAATTTCAGTAGTTATTGCTTACCCTACTTGTCTATTACTTAAATTGAATTTACTTCACCCCGTAACTCAATTTCTGAAGTCCCCGATACTCTACTAAATCGGATTATTCTCCTCGGTCCATAATCCAAGCCCTACACCCAATGGCCTTATTGGACCTCAACATATACCTACTGGTCTTATTCTTACTCCCATATAAGTATAATGTAAATCCTAGAATACTCATTCATTCCCGAATTCAACGAAGAATTAACCACAAAATTTTCGGGAAACAGCTTGCGTCGACCGATCGACGGCTGTGTTCGATCGATCGACTTCGTCGATCGATCGATAGTTCTAGATCGATCGATCGATCGAACAGGGACAGATGCAGTCTGTCTTCTTCGTTGATCCGTTCCTCCATTGACAAATTCCCAAACTCCATTATTGTCCGCCAAACTTCGACCCAATGATCCTAACATATTTCCACATATACTAGAACAGTTTCTAACGTAACAAATACATCAAAACTCCAATTCCTTTAAAGAAATAATGAATTAAACCCCAAAATTTCTTGAAACCCTAGTTATGGTGTTCTTCCCATATATACATTCAAAATCCAGATTTTTACTCCGAAAATCATCAAGTCTAATCTGAATATTAATCCTCTACATAGTTTAAATCATTCTACATGCGATTCCTATCCCAACATGCATAAATATCATCTTCTCCAATCAAATTAATGATTTAATCAAAACTATTCAAAAACCCTACACATGGGTATTATAACTTTAAGATTTTTGCAATAAACAACTTGCCTTATGATCAGTAGGGCCTGATTTCGTGGTTCTTGTTGATGATTGATGATCTTCATCCTTCAATCATTCTTCCCCAACAAGTATGATGGTAAAAATCCTTTCGAATCCTTCCCAAATCTTCTTTTTGCTTTAGAAAGTTGTGCCTCTCCTCTCTCTAATGGTATTGGTGTTGTCATGGGTGTTCTAACCCTAATTCCTCTATCATATGGCTAATATAAAACTCTCAATTTCGTAGGTCATCATACCCTCATATGTTAAAAGACCAAAACGGCCCCGAACGATCTCGGTTTTGCCCAAAATTACCCCGGGACTCAACGAGTACCCCCGGGTATACTATTTTGACTAATTTGACCCTTTCGGACTCATTGGTGACCTCTAAATTATCATTTGAGTCACCTAAAAAGTATTACTCGTTCTCACCCCAACACGGTCTACACGCGTTAAGTAACTATTTACCACTCGCACTAAGTAAATAAAAATGATGCAATATACACCGGTATCTATCTTTCGAATAATATACCAAAATTACAATTTTAAATAAAGCTCTTTAAATTACTACTCTTACGTAATTTAAATTAAGCCGGCATTTTCTCATTTAATTATCCAATCTAATTAAATGGAATATTCAGAAATACGAGGTGTTACATTTGCAGGAGCGATAAGTAATTTTGGTGGAGGTAGATCTAATAGTAGCATCTCCTCTGATCGCGGGGAGGTTTTTGAAGCTCGAGGGTCGTCGAGCACTTCTAGCAGTTCGAGCGAGGAGATGGTTCCTCGAAGGAAGAACTTAATCAGGGACGATGATGATGAGGGCCACGTGCTTCTTGCACAAAGGTCAAAGAAGTAAAAATCTAATTCTGGGGTTGTGGCTATTGGTTCCCGGTCCTCTGGTCAAGAACAGGAGAGAAGGAGGAAGGAAGAGGAGCAGATGAGGGAGAGAGAGAGAAAAAAGGAAGAGGTGGAGAAGAAGATGGAGGAGAAGAGGAGGGTAGAGGAGAGGAAGAAGAAAAATAATAAGAAAGAGGAGGAGAATAGGAGGGCTGAAGCGAGGACGAAGGCCGGGCAGGCCTTGGTCCCGGTGTCTGCGCTGCCCGAGGGGCCTTCTGTTGTAATTTCCCCTCAGTTGGCCCCCGCTTTGCTCTAGAGAGCTGTCCTCCCAACTGATCGCCAAAGGACGGTAGGGTCCGAGCAATTGGCCCTTTAGGCTAGTCAAAGGCTAGCTCTGGTAAGGTTTTTCCTTTCTCTCCCATGTTTTTATGAATTCCCTCATTTACCTCTTCTAATATTTTCTTTTTTCTGCAGTTTGTTACTAACTTCGCCGTGCTGTATCGTTCATGCGATGAGCTGGTGAAGAGAAACAGCGAGCTGGAGAAGAAAAACGTTGCCCTGAAGCTGAAGGGTAAAGAGCTCAAGGCTAGCTTTAAAGCCGTTGACGCTGCTTGAATTTCATCCGACCTGGCTCTTGCTACTGCCAACAAGGAGAAGGATGCGGCAGTCAAGGATTTGAAAGAGCTGCGACAGGCCTACGACCTTATTTGCTCGAGCAAACTAGCGATTGTTGAGGACAACAGGGTGTTGTCTAAAGAGCTGAAGAAGAAGGAGACTGAGGCTGTCACTGCCAAGGAGGACTCATACAATTCTGGTTGGGCTGCAGCGTACGAGGACGCTGAAGTTCAGATAGTCTATATTAGTCGTCTGAACTTCAAGAAGGGCGGGAACAAGGCCCTTTTGGCTGTTGGCGTCGACATCGACTCTCCCTTATTTGACGAGTATGACCCGGGTTCGAAGCCGACAGTGGATGAGGTCCCTTCCCCAACTGTTGAAGGTGCTGACCCTGTCCCTCAGGCGTCCCCTGTTGATGCTTCCCTCGCCATGGCGATAGAGATTACTCCTGCTGATGCCAACAAGGGGAAGGGGACATCGACCTCTGAGGTTGCTTAACTAGTTATCTGCTAGGACTGCTTTGTATTTTTGGTTTTTTTTGTCTGTAAACTTTCCTTTTACTGTTTGATGTAATTTTAACCTTCATTAATAAAAAAGGCTTTTATTTCTTGGTGCACTGATTTGTCTCTTTCTTTCCCTTATCTTTTGATTGCCTGTAGTTAATTGATATGGATGATTACATTCCTGCTACTTCTCAATTGGGCAGGACCCTTGGTCCCAATGCGAGTCCTGAAGTTCACCAGGCATTCGTTAAGCTTTGCAAATCCCTTAGATCTAGGAATCAGAAGTATAAGGAGCAATCTGAACTTGTGGCCAAGCTGAAGGACAGGCTCCAAGAGATGGAAGAGGTTGGTGCTTTAGTGCAAGAAGAAGTGAATGCGTCAAGAACAAAACTTCTCGATGCATCCGAGATCAACCAGGTTGGTGAGATATTTCAGCAAGAGAATGAGGTTCTGAGGAAAGAAGTCTCACGACTTAGGGAGCATGTGCCGAGTACTTCTTCAGCAGTATTACAAGGTTCCTCATCATCGCGAACTAGAGCTGGTCAGAGTGTTACTCCTCTTGTGCCGCGAGGTCCCACTCGCCCACCCGTTTCGCGAGCTGGTAGGAGCTCCAAGAGCCGAAATAGGGAAGCAAAAGAACTTCGGGATAGGGAAATGGAAGAGCTCCGTGGTGATGTCCAGCGATCGTATGTGATTGCTGCTGGGCTTCAAAGGGATGTCACTCGGTTGCGGCACTTATTTAAGAAAGTTCATTGGTAAGCGTGGGCTGACGGCTACGATCAGGGTTGGTCAGATGCTCCAATAAGGTTGTCTGAGTTCGAGGAGATTTCTTTTATCACGGGGTGGCTGAGTGCCTTGAAGGACCTGCAAGTTTCGAGGAACTCGATGCTCTGGTATCGCCATGAGATGTCTCCCCCCTGATGCCTAACCCCTTTCGAAGGGATGATCGATGGATCCCTATTGATGCCATCCCCCGATAATTATTGGAGTTGGATATGAATGAGGTTGTGGAAGAGTTAGCCCCTGCTCCCGATGACGAACGAAGAGCTCGAGTGGCTGATTATCTCGCCCAGAGGCCTCCCTCCCCATTGAGATTTTACCGGTTGTTATTTTTTTGTATTTTTGATAATGTAAATGCTTTGGGCGAGCTCGCCGACTAAGCGTGTGTCACCATTGTTGTAAATATGATGAATTAATGAAAAGTTTGTGTTTTGGGCAATTTTGCTGACTAAACGTGTGCATCATATTCTTCATATTCTTACTGCTTTATAATTTTCTAAGTTTGTTTTGTCATTCGAGTGTCCTCCCAGTTCAGTATAATACCGAGATACCATTGTGCACCACTTTACCTTTTAGGTTGTGTCGTCACACTCTCGTAGGCCTAAGTGGGGCAATTGGCGAGGGCACACCTGGTGTTGGATGCTTTATCCGATCAGGATTTTACTTAACCGAAGTAGGTTTAATGATCAATATAAAATTTGGTCATATTGCCTAAGGATCCCCTGTAAGGCTTGATATATTTCCAGGGGCAATGCTAAGAGGTCCTTCATGTTTCATAACGATGACCTGAGGAGGGATATTGCCCTGCTATAGTGTAGTGATCAATGTGCCTGTTATTTGGAAAATATGTGCGATAAATGCAGCTGTTACTCATCAGAATGTAACCAATTAAATAACTTTCATTAATGATAAGGGAAATGATCTTCTAGTTTCATAACAAAATAATAAAAGAAAGATCTAAAAATAGAATCTCTTGAGATTGGATGCATTCCATGCTCGTGGTATTTCTCTGCCTTCCATCGTTTTCAAGTGATAAGCGCCCTACAGATCGTCTCTGGTTATCTTAAAGGGTCCTTCCCAGTTTGGGCCTAGCTTGCCGTCTGATGGTTTCACCGCGCTGCCCAGGACTTTCCTAAGAACGTAGTCCCCAACTCGAAATTACCTTGGGTTAACCCTTTTGTTGTAATGCCTCGTGAGTTGTTGCTGGTAGCTCGCTAGTTTCACTAGGGCTAGCTCCCGGCACTCATCGGCTAGGTCGAGCTCAGCGAGCAATGCTGCATCATTATGGCCCTGATCGACAAAGTTGGACCTTATTGTTGGCAAACTTGCTTCTAGTGGGATGACTGCTTCCATGCCATATGTTAGCAAAAATGGTGTTTCTCTTGTCGCTCGCCGAGGAGTGGTTCTGTATGCCCATAGGATATAGGGTAGTTCATTTACCCATGCGCCTTTGGCTCTCTCTAATCGCTTCTTTAATCCATCGATCACAGTTTTATTGGAAGCCTCAGCCTGGCCATTGCTCTGAGGGTAGGCCACGGAACTGAAGTGGTGTCTGATACCGTGTTCCTTACCGAAATTCTGAAAGGAGCCGCTTTCAAACTGTGTTTCATTATCGGTGATGATGGTCCTAGGGATGCCAAAACGAGTGATTATATTCCTCCATATGAACCTTATCATATCAGCGTCTCGAATGTTTGCCAGGGGTTCCGCCTCGATCTATTTGGTGAAGTAGTCAGTTGCAACCAACAGATATTTACGATTGCCGATGGCGGTAGGTAGTGGTCCCACGATGTCCATTCCCCATTGGGTGAATGGCCATGGGATGATCAGTGATTTTAGATCGCTGGCGGGTTGGTGGACCATAGAGCGTGAAGTTGGCATTTCAGGCATTTGCTGACATACACCGCAGAGTCCCTTTGCATATATGGCCACCAATAGCCTTCCTTCATTGCTCGAAAATCTAGAGACCTCCCTCCGATATGGCCTCCACAGACTCCTTCGTGAAGCTCGTGGAGCACTTTCTCGACATCCCCTGGGTGAACGCATTGGAGGTAGGAGCCGGAGAAGGATCTCTTATACAAGCTGCCTTCTGGGGATAAGTGAAAGCGAGCAATTTTGACTCTTATCTGGTGGGCAGTTTTCTTATCATCCAGGAGCGTGCCATCATTTAAATAGTCCCTGAAGGGGTCTATCCAGCTGGTGTCTGATCCCACCTGGAGTATCTGTTCCATGTTTGGTGGCTTGCTGTTGCGGTTGATGCTCGGATGAGTGAGGAAATCGATGGGTATGGTTCTTCTTAGGTCGGAGTCGACTGGCGAGCTTAGGGCTGCTAGGGCGTCAGCATGGCTGTTTTGTCCCTTGAGAAACTGTTGGATTTGCCATTAGTTTTTTAACTAAGGCGGGGTAAGCTGCCATCCTGTCATCTTTTGCATTGTAGTCTCCACTTATCTGATTGGAGACTAACTGGGAATCGCCGAATACCTGTAAATGTCTTGCCCCCAAAGTGTGCGCCTTTTGGAGACCGGCTATCAAGGCTTCGTATTCTGCTTCGTTGTTGGAGGCTGCAAATCCAAGCCTGATTCCTTGTTCAAGGATTGTATTCTCTGGGGTAATGAGGACGATGCCTACTCCTGCCCCCTTGGAATTGGAGGCTCCATCAACAAACAATCTCCAGGTTTCCACTGCTGCTTGATTCTCCTTTCGAGTTGGTGGTTGAGGTTGGTTGGAGGGTTCCTCGCCCATGAATTTGACTATGAAATCAGCAAGGATCTGCCCCTTGATTGAGGTCCTTGGTTGAAATTTGATGTCAAATCATCTGAGTTCGACTGACCATTTGGACAGTCTGCCCGACAAATCTGCTTTCCTCAAGACTGCCTTAAGGGGGCGTGATGTAAGGACAATGATAGTGTGGGCCTCGAAATAGTGCTTCGAGGCTACTACTAGTGCAAATGCGAGCTTATCCAATGGTAGGTAACTTTGCTCTGCGTCCAGTAAGGTCTTGCTCGTGTAATAAACGGGGTGCTGGATTCCTGTAACTTCGCATATTAACGCAGAGCTAACAGTGTGGTTGGAAACAGAGAGGTATAGGTACAAAGAATATGTTCGCTGTGGTATGACGAGCAGTGGTGGAGAGCTTAAGTAAGACTTGAGCTCGACTAATGCTCGCAAGCAATCTGGGATCCATTCTATCATTTTGCTTCCTTTTAGAAGCTGGAAAAAGGGCTTGCACTTCTCGGAGGATTTAAAGATGAAGCGATTTAGTGCAGCGAGCATACCAGTGAGCTTCTGTACGTCCCGGATTGTATGAGGGGGTTGCACCCTGTTGATTGCATCGATCTGGTCTGGGTTAGCCTCTATGCCTCTCTTACTGACCAAGTATCCAAAAAATTTTCCTGACTGGACACCGAAGGAACACTTGCTCGCGTTAAGCTTCATTAGATATTTCTTGAGGATTTCGAAGGTGTTTGACAGGCCGGAGAGGTGATTTTACTTCTTCTTACTTTTGACGAGCATGTCATCGATGTAAACCTCCATGGTGTCTCCCATCTGACCCTTGAACATTTTGGTAACCATCCGTTAATAAGTTACCCATGCATTCTTGAGTTCGAAGGGCATGACCTTGTAGCAGTATAACCCAACTGTCGTGATGAACGCCATTTTGTCCTGGTCTGGGGCATATAAGGGGATCTGATGATACCCTGAGTATGCGTCCAGGAAACTCATTCGCTCATGATCTGCGATGGCGTCTACTAGTTGGTCTATTTTTGGGAGGGGGAAACTATCTTTAGGGCATGCTTTGTTGAAGTCAGTGAAGTCGATGAAAACTCTCCACTTTCCATTGCTTTTTAGAACTACTACCGGGTTGGATAGCCACTTGAGGAATTGTACTTTCCATATGGACCCTGCATCCAGCAGTTTTTCGACCTCTTTCTCGACCACTTTGGCCTTCTCGGGTGTAATTCTTCGTGCCTTCTGTGTGATTGGTTTGAAGGCAGGATCGACGTGAAGCTGATGGCAGACCATACTAGGATCGATTTCAGGCAGCTCGTATGGTTCCCATGCGAAAACATCTACGTTCTATCACAGTAGGGTTATCAAGTCCTTCTGCTCCTGGTCGGTGAGGGATATTCCAATCAAGAAGACTCTACTACTATCGCCATCTCCAGTCGTGACTTCTACCAGGTCCTCGATGACACGCTCGGAGGGGAGGAGCCTGGTCTCCTCTACTCCAGGTCTTCCGTACTTTAATTTCTATTTAGAACGTGTCAGACCTTCTTCAACTTTCTCGATGGCCTGATCGGCTTTCTTCTATGGCTTTGGTCGGATGGCTGCTATGAAACACCTTCTTGCCATTGCTTGGTCGCCGTAGATTTCCATTACTCCTCACTCGGTTACATACTTGAGTTTCTGATGGTAGGTCGAGGAGATTGCCTTCATCGCGTGAAGCCATCCCCTGCCGAGGATGACCTGGTATGGCGAGTCGATATCGACTACTAAAAATTCGATCATCTTGGAGACTTTTCCAGCACGCACCGGTAGTACAATCTTTCCCAGGGGCATAGTTATTTTTCCGGTGAAGCCAACTAAAGGGACAATAGCTTCCTTTAGGTCGGTAACGCTTAACTTTATCTTTCTGAATAGGTCGAGATACATTACTTCGGACGAGCTTCCTTGATCGACGAGCAACTTGTCAACGTCAAAGCTGGCTATCCTGAGTGTAATGATCAGATAATCATGATGTGTGGTCCTTACTCCCACCATATCTTCATCTGTGAAGACAATATGCTTGTAATAGTTGACGTCATCTGCTCGTCGACGCTTACTTGACTGTGACTTCGCTGGATCAATCTGAAAAGCCTGCATTACCGCTGTAAGTTTTTTCATCTCCATTCGAGATGAATTTCCTTGTATCTGCCTGGCATCAGATGCCCCGTGAATTACCACGAACTCATGTCCAGCGCCATCTTCCAGCACGTTGTCAGGTCTCGCCTCTCTATTGGCAGCCACTTTCTCGTTCCTTTTCTCCACAAAATCGTTCAAATGCCCAGACTGGGCCAGCTCCTTGAGGTAAAACTTAAGAGCTTTGCAGTGCTCAACCTTATGTCCTCCCTCTTTGTGAAAAGCGTATTGTGACACCCCGACTAATTAAATACGGGGTAGCTACTCCTTTATTAAATTAATACAAAATGCCAAGTTGGTTCAGTTAACAGCATCACTGTCGAAAACATTTTTTATGATTACTAACCACCAAGTATTTAAAAAGTGAGTTGCCAAATTTTAAGTTAACTCTGATTAACATGCAATAAAAGGAAAATGAAAGAATAACAACCATTCACCATAACGAAGTAATAGAATAACCAACAACATAATAATAAGTCCGGAGGAAAAACTCCTCACAACAATCCCACAACTGAACTAAATAAAACAAAGTATCCGGAAATAATTACATGCCAAAAGTCTGAAAATCTGAAATAGGAAATGTTTCTAATAGAAATGGGCGACATGCCCTACAACTGATGAAATCTGAATAGAGTCAATATAGATGAATCGTCTACTAGCAAGGTCATGTAACTTCCACAAACAGCTACAACTCGTCACCTGAATGTAAATCCTATGCATGGTGTCCTTGTGGTTGGGCACCTAAAATGGTTTTTACAAAAAAATAGATTTGAAAGCAAACGGGTCAGAGCCCGAAAGTGGAGAGTATTTAAAAATAGCAAGTGCTTTAATGAAATTAAAATAATGAATGAAAAATACATGTTAGGACGTGCACTCACATGAAATACTCACCTTTCGACTAATTTGTGCACTCCTAACGTATAGCACCCATCTAAGTGATAATTACATCTAACTAAACTGACTTGAGTTCTAACCTTTCTACTCGGTTCCAAATATACATTCTAATGTTATCAATGAAATAGAGGTATTACCTACACTCGGATTCTCAATTAAGCAACACAATTCATTTCAGGTTATCCCTTTATATTTTCTCAAAGCGTTTCCATATTTATACACACAATACCACATGAAAGTTCTCATTAATTAAGTGTATATTATTCACGTCATAAATATACAGTACAAGCACCCAAGAATAAGCTGCGGTGCACACATACTCTGCTATCCATCCCGGTACATCACGTACATAAGGATCACGAATTCCGAATCTCTCAGGAATCGTTCTCAGATAATAGCAAATCACAAACAATGGAGGCGAACACAGTCACATCACATGGGTCACGCACATACCTACGCTCCCACGATCAGCAAACTTATTAACATCCCAATAAGTCCTTCTCTGACCTATGTTCTCGAGGTACCAATCTAAATCCGGGCAACACTAGGATTAGAGGGCCCTAAGCGAACGTAAACCTCCCTTGATAGCAAGTATGGTAGGTATGTCATACACATAGAATCATATACATATACTAAGTATACACACATCTTAGTAATCACCGTAGTTTATTTGTGGTACACATTTCATCCTCGTACTGACTTATCATGTTACACAATTCATAGGTTCCCGATTAATATAATTATTCAAGCCGTCAATTGTTCTCACGTCGTAATAGACACTCACGTCCTAATCCATATTTTTTGTTGGTTCAAATCACACCTCTATGTTTTAATCCTCACTATATCCCAAATATCCCAAATATAACAATTTATCATCAAGGGAATGTTATCTCTTCAATTAACCAAGGTTACGGGACACGCGAAAACAAAACAGGCCAAAAAGCCTAAACTGTCAGCTCGTTAGAAGTCTCGTTCGAACGAGGTTGTTCGAACGAGAGCTCGTTAGAAGTCTCGTTCGAACGAACTGGGCATCTAACGAGATCTCGTTCGAACGAAAGACATCGAACGAACATCCCTCTCGTTAGAAGGTAAACTGTCAACTCGTTAGAAGCTCGTTCGAACGAGCTCGTTCGAACGACCTGGGCAGGTCTTCTAACGAGAGGCCAGTTTCGAGCCCAGATTTTCCTTTTTCCATCTTTTCTTCACATCTAATCCCACATAAAAATCGTCCCAATATTGTTTTTGGATTTCTAATCTATACCCAACAATCGTAGGTCATACTTAAACAATTATATAGGGCCAAATCTTCCTAAACATCATCAAATCATTAATTCCCCTCATTTATCCCCAAATCCCATGAACATGAACCCTAAAGTTTTAAAATCATCAATGGGCATAATTAAATCCGTTTTTGTTATATACAAGATGTATTTCTATCAGAATAATCATCCTAACACAATTCTACATGGATTCTTTTCATCAAAATATAAATTTCTACTTCCAATTCAATGGGTTTTTATCAAACTCCCAAAACAATACAATTTCATGATTTCCTACGCATGGAAGAAACATTCTTTGCAAGTAATGAAACTAAACCACTTGCCTCTAATCTTTCTCTGAATTTGGTGTTGGATTGATGAAGGTTGATTTGTTCTCCCTCTCTCTCTGCAGAATTTTCCTTTCTCTCTCTCTCTACCAGCTTTTCTCTAAGGATGACAATGGAGGTTGAGGTTGGTTTGGCAAGTTTAAGGTTTCTAAACTTCTCCCGTAGCCCACTACCTAGATTGGGGTTGGAAATGGCTTAGTGGGTTAAGACTAAGTCAGATTTTTAACTCTAATTTTCGTGGGTTTTAATTCCCCAAATTCTAAAATTACCAAACTACCCTTTTTGGTTGCCGGTATGGCCTAAAAATGCCCCGGGACCCAAACTAAACTCCCGGCTAGTGTTTTCTGACTATTTCGACCCTTCCGGACGCGTTGGCGCACTCAAAATGACCATACGATTAATAGAAATGAAATTCACTTTTTAATTAAAAAATAATATTCCTGACGCGACTGTCACACGCGTCTCAACAAAATTCCAAATTGCCGTATTTCAATCTTACGACAAATTTCATAATTTCAATATTCATATATATATATAGCCATATATACTCATTAAAATCAAATACCAACTCGCATCTCGCTAGTATTTTTATCCGGATTAATTTCCAATTAATACACATTTAATTTAATTAATCCCATAAATAATTATCATAAAAATACGAGGTATTACATACTTCCCCCCTAATAACAGAATTTCGTCCCGAAATTCAGAACTAGAAAGTACCTGGTAAGAACAACTCTGGATAACATTCGTGCATCTCATCCTCGCGCTCCCAGGTAGACTCCTCGACATTATGATGTTGCCACTGAACACACTAACGAAACTATCTTTGACCGCAGTTTTCGATCACTTCGGTCCAAAATAGCAATCGGCCCCTCCTCGTAGGAGCTATCAGGCTGGAGATCGATGTCCTCCAAAGAAATGTGAGAGTGAGCCAAATCGTCTCTAAGATATTTCCTTAGCGAGGAAATATGAAACACATCGTGAATCCGATGCAAATGTTCCGGTAACCCAAGTCTATACGCAACCGGTCTAATCCGCTCAATAATAGGAAATGGTCCCACATATCTCGGTGCCAACTTCCCTTTCTTCCCGAAACGCATAATCCTCTTCATAGGAGATACTCTGAGCAAAACCTGGTCCCCCACTTCAAATTCTCTGAAGGACCTCTTCGCATCAGCATAGCTCTTCTGCCTGTCCTGAGCTACCCGAATGCGACTCCGAATCAATTCTATCCTCGCCGAAGTATCCCGAATCACTTCCGGCCCAAGTAGTTTGTTGTCCCCCACCTCCAACCAACATGCTGGGGAACGACAAGGTCTACCGTACAATGCCTCAAATGGAGCCATGCCAATGGTGAACTGGTAGGAGTTGTTGTAAGCAAACTCCACCAGTGGAAGATACTGCTCCCATCCACTCCCGAAATCAATGATGCACATACGCAACATGTCCTCTAACATCTGGTTTGTACGCTCGGTTTGCCCATCGGTCTGCGGGTGATACGCCGTACTTAACTGCAATTCCGTGCCCATGGCCTCCTGAAAACTCTCCCAAAACCGTGAAACAAATATCTTGTCTCTGTCAGACACGATATTTAGGGGCACACCGTGAAGTCTCACTATCTCTGCAATAAAGAGCTGGGCATACTGTCCCGTAGTGTAGTCTGCCCTTACGGTTAGAAAATGAGCGACTTTGGTCAACCTGTCCACAATTACCCAAATAGAGTCGTGACCTCTCTGTGATGTAGGCAACCCCGTGATAAAATCCATGGATATGCTCTCCCACATCCACATCGGGACCTCCAAGGGCTGTAGAAGTCCTGCCGGTCTCTGATGATCCACTTTTACTAGCTGACAAGTGGCGCATTTAGAAACAAACACGGCAATATCTTTCTTCATCCCGCTCCACCAATACTGTCGTCTCATGTCTTGGTACATTTTATCCCCACCGGGATGTACCGCGAATCATGAGCCGTGCGACTCTGCCATCACCTCGTGTCGCAATTCCTCCCCTTCCGAAACTACCAATCTCCCATTGAAGCGTAATCCCCCGTCTGAGCTAACGGTATAGGACTCGGCTCCCTCTGCTAGTAATCGAACTATCTGCTCCTGACAGAACGAGTCATCTGCTTGTGCCTTTACCACTCTCGTGACAATCTGTGGTGTAACAGTCATTACCGACATGAATGATCGGGCCACTGCATCCTGGTGTCCCAACTCCTTCCACTTGGCCTTCCACACCCCTGCCACCTCATCTACTGGCCTACGGCTCAATGCGTCTGCTACCACGTTAGCCTTCCCCGGGTGGTATTGGATATCGAACTGATAGTCTTTCACAAACTCAAGCCACCTACGCTGCCGCATATTCAACTCCTTCTGCGTGAATAGATACTGTAAGGACTTGTGGTCCGTGAACAATCGAAACTTCTCCCCCAAAAGGTAATGTCTCCAAATCCGAAGGGCAAATGCCACTGCCACTAACTCCAAGTCATGAGTGGGCTAATTCTTCTCGTGAAGCTTAAGCTTACGGGAAGCATAAGCTATGGCCTGACTCTCCTGCTGAAATACACCTCCAAGTCCTTGTAAGGACGCATCGGTGTAAACTAGATACTCAACTCCCGATCTCGACAATGCTAACACAGGTGCTGAGGTTAACTTATCCTTCAACTCATCAAATGCCAACTGACAGGCATCACTCCAGATGAATGGCACACCCTTACGAGTCAGATGTGTCAAAGGACCCGCTATCTTCGAAAATCCCCGAATGAACCTCCTGTAGTATCCTGCTAGGCCCAAGAAACTACGGATCTCAGTCGGTGTCATGGGCTATCCCCACTCCCTCACCGCGGATACCTTCCCCAGATCAACAGACATCCCCCGGTCGGAAATAATATGCCCTAAAAACTGAACCTCCTTCAGCCAAAACCCGCACTTCTCATATTTTACATACAACTCGTTCTGACGTAGCGTCTGCAAAACCTGCCTCAAATGCTCTGCGTGCTCCTCCTCTGTCTGGGAGTAAACCAGAATATCATCAATGAAGACAATGACGAACTGATCAAGGAACTCTCTGAACACCCTATTCATCAAGTCCATAAACACTGCTGGAGCGTTGATCAAGCCAAAAGGCATAACCCGGAACTCGTAAGAACCATATCTCGTCAAGAATGCAGTCTTCGAGACATCCTCTTCCCTGATACGCAACTGATGGTATCCCGATCGCAAATCAATCTTTGAGAAGAAAGAAGCTCCCCTCAACTGATCGAATAAGTCATCGATTCGGGGCAACGGATACTTATTCCGTATCGTGACCTTATTCAACTCTCGGTAATCCACACACAACCTCAACGATCCATCCCTCTTCTTCACGAACAACACAGGGGCACCCCACGGCGAAGTACTCCTCCGGATAAACCCCTGTCCCAACAACTGCTCAATTTGATCCCGTAACTCTCTCATCTCTGCCAGAGCCATACGGTACGGTGCGCGTGCTATAGGTCTCGTATCTGGTAATAAGTCTATGACAAAGTCTATCTCTCGACTGGGGGGTAGGCCTGGTATCTCCTGAAACACATCGGAATACTCCCTGACAACTGGGATTGAATCTAAAGGAATCACAACCTCCTTAGAGGTATCCTCCTCTATGTAATACAAATGAGCGATCTGTGACACCCCGCCTAATTAAATACCGGGCGATCACTCCTTTATTAAATTCAATCATGGTAAACAGTTGGTTCATTCTCAGCATCACTGTCGATAAAAATAATTTTTTTTTTCCAATTTAACACCCTAAATAATTAAGCTAAATGTCAAAAACATTTTCATACAAACTTCCAAATTTTAATTACAGAAAATATTTACTTACACAAAACAACATTTCTACGATATAGAATCACACCACGATGAACTAAAATAAAACCATACATTCGTCAATCGAATGTCAACATAATAAAACCAAACATCATAAACTATCCTGAATAAATCCCATAAAACAATACTGGAATAACTGAAAATATAGAAATCCCAACAATAAATGAAATGATGAAAAGGGCGACACGTGCCCAATAAATGAGAGTAGTAGGAGTGGAGTCAATAACAGAAGCCGTCTACTCAAGTGACCTGCAACTCCCACCTAAGCTGCAGCTCGTTCTTCACAAAGGATCCTAATCAAGATGCCCCTGTGGCTGGGCACCTGAAAATATACATATATATACAAAAGAGAGAGAGAAAAAGAAACGGGTCAGGGCCCGAAAGTGTGTTTGATTTTAAAATACGTTAAGCAAGTATTTAAATTGATACAGGCCAATGCAAATCATATTAGTTCGACACTCTCTTGAGAAATTCTCACCTCTCTTCTACTGTGCACGCCTATCGTACTAACCTTCCCAAATAATTTAGTTTATCTTAACTTACTCATAAGTTTTCAAAACCGGATGATGAAAATGTTTTAAAAAGGTACTTTCAATTTGTAGCACTACTCTCGTTTTAGCTTCATTAAATTATAAAGTTTCCCAGCGTCTTCTCATACTTTCACAAAATAAGTATTTAATAATTTGAGTCAACAACCATGTTCTACTCATCAAATTACAGTAGGCAGTTTAAAGTTTATGACCTCATATATATATTATCTACTCGTATAATATATATATTTAACAGCACCCCAACTAAACCATGGTGCGGGCATACTCTGCTATCCAATCCCCGTATCGCTCACACAAAGGGAAATACAAGTTCGGAATCACTCTCGAACTGTATTAACATATACAAAACAACGTTGAGGCGAAGAATAGATTCCAAGTCCAAGAGGTCAGTACATACCCACACGTCTCTTAGGACCGTCCGACTATCAATCTGATAGCCCGTACCTAGGATCTTTAACTTCTAGGGTACGAATCAATATCCCCCATAAAGCAACACAGGATAAGATCGTCCCAGCGCGGTAACCTCAGGGATAGCAAGTAGCGAGGGTACGTTTTTCACATGTATATAATATATGTACACACAATCATATAAATATACCAATTTTATCATGTTAATATAGGTCACTCTCCTTACCCATAATTACAACATTTATCCTTAATTTTACATTTTTAAGATTTCGTATAAGGTTTCGTCTCTAACCTTAACTCGGAGGGTTTTCTCACTAATTACGTGACACTCGTGGATTTTATCCATCCAAGTAACAAATTCAGTAGGTAGACGTCTATTCACTATCGTAGGTATTCGTTGTAATCTCTCACTTGAAATACGCAGTTCGTCGTTCCTTAATTAATTATCCCTTAGACCCAATTATTTTTTCATAATAAAGTTCTCAACACTTAATCATATGTCCTACTGGTCTCTTCTATATCCCAAAACATTTTATTTATAATGCCCAAGAAATATTCCACGGTAAATTAATTCAACTAATTAAACAAGGGGAAAAAGAGTTTGCCAGGAGGGGTCGATCGATCGACGTCTGGGGCTCGATCGATCGAACCTTCGATCGATCGACGCTCTAGGTTCGATCGATCGATCAAACAGGTATTTCGATTTCTACAGAAGTGCAGTTACGGGTTTGACTAATATTCTTCATTCAAATCCATAATTTCCAACACTAATCGTCCCAAAACTTATACTACAATCATGGTAATATATTTCCAGATGTTTCTAACGTTAAGCATGCATATAACCATCATTAAACATGATTAAACAACCTAAAATCTCATCTAATCATCAAGAACCCTAAGTTTTCTTAACTTTTGTTCTAAACAGTTTTCTCCAGAATTTCCTTCTAACATAACATCACAAATTCGTGGGTTGATCATCTACTTCACATATTATTTTCAGAATATGGTTATAACGATTTCTACATGCAAATCCCTATAAAAAATTGGGGTTTTCTTCCTTTAATTATACTCCTAATCATCCCTACACTAATATGATTATTGCACCAACGAAAATACGCAAGTTAAACACTTGCCTGGGATTTCAGAGGTCTGGTTTTCCTGCTGATATTGGTGTGGTTGCGTTCTCCTCCTCGCGATCTACGCGTTGGTGGTGACGGCGGTGCAATCGGTGGTGTTTTGGGCCTTGAATCACCTTGAGAGCTCTCTCCTCTCTTCTCCAATGGCCGTTCTAGGGTTCTGAATGTTCTAACCCTAAAAGGCTGACTTAAATGGCTGCTAAGGATGGCTGAAATTCGTGGGTTTAATTACCCTATTTTGTAAAATGACCAAAATGCCCTCCTGGGTCACTAATTAAGCCTAAAAACACCCCGAGGCCCGAACTAAACCCCCGGGTACACTTTTCTGACTATCTCGACCCTTCCGGACGCGTTGGCCCACTCAAAACGACCATACGGACAACTTATAAAATATTCCCTTTTTAATTAACATAATTAGTCCTGACGTGACACGGGCACGTCCCGACTTAAATTTCCGAAATAGTCATTTAATTTACTTATGACATTCAATATAACCAATATAATATATTACTATGCTCATTAGTAATATTCAACAAGTTTCTTATAATTACTAACTCTAGTCACGTTAATAATTATAACATAATTAATTTCCGGATTTTTATTAAATAAATCATCACATTAACTTTAATAAATCCACAAATTAAATATAGCATAAAAATACGGGGTATTACATACTTCCTCCCTAATAACGGAATTTAATCCCGAAATTCGGAAAATAAGGCATACCTGGTAAAAACAACTCTGGATATCTCTCGCGCATATCTGCCTCACGCTCCCAAGTGAATTCCTCCACATTATGATGCTCCCACTGGACTCGCACAAGTGGAACTACTTTCGACCTCAATCTCCTCTCACTATAGTCTAGAATAGCCACTGGTCTCTCTTCGTAAGAGCTATCCGACTGCAAGTCAATCTCATCTATCGCAATGTGCGTATAGGCCATATCATCCCGAAGATATCGTCTCAGCGACGAGATGTGGAATACATCGTGGATGCGATGTAAATGTTCTGGCAATCCCAACCTGTATGCTACCGGCCCAATCCTCTCGATGATGGGAAATGGTCCTACGTACCTCGGAGACAACTTCCCCTTCTTCCCGAACCTCATCACTCCTTTCATAGGAGATACACGCAATAACACTTGATCTCCCACATTAAACTCCCGGAAGAACCGTTTCGCATCGGCGTAGCTCTTCTGCCTGTCTTGGGCTACCCGAATACGACTCCTGATTATCTCAATCCTCGCGGAGGTCTCCTGAATCACTTCTGGCCGTAATAACTTGTTGTCCCCCACCTCGAGCCAACAGGTTGGAGAACGACAAGGCATGCCGTACAAAGCCTCAAATGGAGCCATGCCAATCATAAAATGATAGGAGTTATTATAAGCAAACTCTACCAGTGGAAGGTGTGGCTCCCAACCTCCTCCGAAATCGAGAACACACATGCGTAGCATATCTTCCAACATCTGATTAGTACGCTCTGTCTGTCCATCTGTCAGTGGGTGGTAAGCTGAACTCAGTCTCAACTCTGTACCCATAGCCTCCTGAAAGCTTTCCCAGAAACGTGACATAAAAAACTTGTCTCTATCTGACATAATATTCAGGGGCACCCCATGCAATCTGACAATCTCAGCGATGAACAACTGGGCATACTGACCCGTGGTATAATCTGTCCTCACTGGCAGAAAATGAGCCACCTTGGTCAAACGGTCTACAATCACCCAGATAGAATCGTGGCCCCGCTGTGATGTAGGCAACCCGGTAATGAAATCCATGGAAATACTTTCCCACTTCCATGCGGGTACTTCCAATGGCTGAAGTAATCCTGACGGTTTCTGGTGGTCCACCTATTAGCTGGCAATTAGAACACTTGGACACAAATTCAGCGATGTCCTTCTTCATCCCACTCCACCAGTACTGTCGTCTCATGTCCTGGTACATCTTATCGCCTCCCGGATGTACTACAAATCGGGACCCGTGAGAATGAGTCATCACTTCATGACGTAACTCCGCTCCTTCTGGAACCACTAATCTCCCATTAAACCGCAACCCTCCATCCGAACTAACAGAATAGGACTCAGCACCCTCGGCTAGAAGTCGTACAATCTGCTCCTGACAAAACGAGTCTGTGGTCTGTGCCTGTATCACCCTCGTAACAGTCTCGGGTGTGACTGACATCACGGATATGAAAGAACGGGCTACTGCGTCCTAGTGACCCAGCTCCTTCCATTTTGCTTTCCAGATGTCCGCTACATCGTCAACCGGTCTACGGCTCAACGCATCAGCAACTACGTTGGCCTTCCCCGGATGATACTGTATATCAAACTGGTAGTCTTTCACAAACTCTAACCATCTGTGCTGACGCATATTCAGCTCTCGCTGAGTGAACAGGTACTGCAGTGACTTATGGTCTGTGAACAAACGGAATTTCTCTCCCAATAGATAGTGCCTCCAAATTCTCAATGCAAAGACGACCGCAGCTAACTCCAGGTCGTGGGTGGGGTAATTCTTCTCATGCGGCTTAAGCTTGCGGGAAGCAAAAGCTATAGCCTTCTCCTCCTGCTGAAGTACTCCCCCAAGTCCTCGTAAGGACCCATCTGTGTAAACCAGGTACTCTACACCCGGCTTCGATAAAGCAAGGACTGGTGCCGAAGTAAGATTGTCCTTCAGCTCGTCAAAGGCCAACTGACAAGCGTCATCCCAGACATATGGTACCCCCTTGCGAGTCAGATTCGTCAATGGACCCGCTATTTTGGAGAATCCCCGAATGAACCTCCTTTAGTATCCGGCTAACCCTATGAAACTACGCACTTTCGTCGGTGTCGTGGGCTGCCCCCACTCCCTCACCGCTGACACTTTGCTCGGGTCAACTACTATCCCTTGCTCAGAAACAACATGGCCCAAGAATTGTACCTCTCGCAACCAGAATCCACACTTCTCGTACTTAGCATACAACTGATGCTCTCGTAGAGTCTGAAGAACCTGCCTCAAGTGTTCGGCATGCTCCTCCTCGGAGTGTGAATATATCAAAATATCATCTATGAAGACGATGATGAACTGATCCAAGAACTCTCTGAATACTCGGTTCATCAAGTCCATGAAAACGGCTGGGGCATTTGTGAGTCCGAACGGCATCACCCTGAACTCATAGGACCCATATCTCGACAAGAAGGCAGTCTTTGAAACATCCTGCTCTCTAATTCGTAACTGATGGTACCCCGACCTCAGATCTATCTTTGAAAAGAAAGTTGCTCCCCTCAACTGGTCGAACAGATCATCGATTCGAGGTAACGGATACTTATTCCGTATCGTGACCTTGTTCAACTCCCGATAGTCCACGCACAATCTCAGTGAACCATCTCTCTTCTTTACAAATAAGACTGGAGCGCCCCAAGGTGAGGTACTCCTACGAATGAAGCCCTGTCCTAATAGCTGCTCAATCTGATCTCGTAGCTCTCGCATCTCTGCCGGAGCCATACGGTACGGTGCGCGTGCTATAGGTCTCGTATCTGGCAATAAATCTATAACGAAGTCTATCTCACGACTGGGCGGTAGGCCTGGTATATCCTGAAACACATCGGAATACTCCTTAACAACTGGGATCGAATCCAAAGGAATCACAACCTTCTTAGAGGTATCCTCCTCAATGTAATATAAATGAGCGGTCGAACCTCCCTCTGGGCGAGGCATCGCCACTACAAACATCTCTTACCCCGAAATGGCAAAAATAATGCTATACCGAAGTAGATAATCATGGCTCTATAAGCGGCGAGCCAACCCATACTGAATATAACATCAAGCTAATGTATGTCTAAGACTAACATATATACAGGTAATACTAAGCTACCAATCTCTACCCCCACTCACGGCATATAAAGAAAATAAAAGACCCACCCCCAAGATGGTGAGTCTACACACGTCACTGAGCTCACTGCCGTGGCTAACAACCCTAAGGCTTTCGAGAAAAAAAAATTAGCTTAAAAAATAGTGCGTTGCACTCGTAACAAACAAATCTCGACTCATGGTAACATGGATAGAAAAACATACCCTCAACCGCGGGTGGCGCCTGCGGGGTTGCTGCCTGTGGAAAATTATAGACACGTTCGCCCTGTAGCTTTCTCTGCTGAACTGAGGCTGTTGGAAAAGGTGGCGGAGTTGTCTTCTGAGGTACATTGTCAGCACATTCCTGCCGTGGGGCCCTATTCTTCTCTGGACAATTTTGACGCCTATGGCCATTCCTGCCACATTGGAAACACCTCCCCCAAAACTGCTTTCCTTCCTTACGGTATTGACTAGCCTCTCTTTTTCCCTGGTCTTGCTGGCCTTGAGGGGAAATCTGCGGAAAAACTATGTCAGGGCGAGGACAATCCATCCACTTGTGACCCGGTTGTACACATTTATAGCAGAGTTTCGAAATTCTTTGTCGGTCAGGTTGTAGTTTATCCCCAGTCTGATTCAGACAAGATTTACGTTTGTGGTCCTCCATTCCACAACCGAAACACCTCTTGGTGATTTCATTCTGAACCTGGCTTCGTTGTCCCTGACACTTTTGTCTCTGTACATAAATCTCATTACTACTGGAACTGACTCTATCTTGATTGTTTTGTTATCGCAGATTCGGTGCCTTCGCACAGTTCCCAACGTCAGTCACATGCACTAGGTTAACCTCTCTAGGTCTTTTGCCTCCTTTAAGTTGTAGGCTGCGTTCTTGGTATTGTAGAACTGCAGTGGTAACTGCTTGTGCCACGATACCTGCTAACTCGGCGGTTGATACTCTCCCTGGGGATACCTGAGGTGTGAGTCGATCTTGCTCGATGACTCCCTTAACCGTCTTAGCTAATCTTCTTGACGATCCATCTGAAAATTTAAGTAAATTTGGATGAGTTCATCATTCAAATAACCAAATCGCAGAAGTACGAAATTCCAAAGTATAGAGATAGACACAACATTCCTAGTAGTAGGGCTCTATGTCAAAGAAAGCGACGCTGAAACATAATAGGCCGCACAGATCCTAAAGGACTCTAGAACCTGATGCTCTGATACCACCTGTGACACCCCGCCTAATTAAATACCGGGCGATCACTCCTTTATTAAATTAAATCAAGGTAAACAGTTGGTTCATTCTCAGCATCACTGTCGATAAAAATAATTTTTTTTTTCCAATTTAACACCCTAAATAATTAAGCTAAATGTCAAAAACATTTTCATACAAACTTCCAAATTTTAATTACAGAAAAGATTTACTTACACAAAACAACATTTCTACGATATAGAATCACACCACGATGAACTAAAATAAAACCATACATTCGTCAATCGAATGTCAACATAATAAAACCAAACATCATAAACTATCCTGAATAAATCCCATAAAACAATACTGGAATAACTGAAAATATAAAAATCCCAACAATAAATGAAATGATGAAAAGGGCGACACGTGCCCAATAAATGAGAGTAGTAGGAGTGGAGTCAATAACAGAAGCCGTCTACTCAAGTGACCTGCAACTCCCACCTAAGCTGCAGCTCGTTCTTCACAAAGGATCCTAAGCAAGATGCCCCTGTGGCTGGGCACCTGAAAATATACATATATATACAAAAGAGAGAGAGAAAAAGAAACGGGTCAGGGCCCGAAAGTGTGTTTGATTTTAAAATACGTTAAGCAAGTATTTAAATTGATACAGGCCAATGCAAATCATATTAGTTCGACACTCTCTTGAGAAATTCTCACCTCTCTTCTACTGTGCACGCCTATCGTACTAACCTTCCCAAATAATTTAGTTTATCTTAACTTACTCATAAGTTTTCAAAACTGGATGATGAAAATGTTTTAAAAAGGTACTTTCAATTTGTAGCACTACTCTCGTTTTAGCTTCATTAAATTATAAAGTTTCCCAGCGTCTTCTCATACTTTCACAAAATAAGTATTTAATAATTTGAGTCAACAACCATGTTCTACTCATCAAATTACAGTAGGCAGTTTAAAGTTTATGACCTCATATATATATTATCTACTCGTATAATATATATATTTAACAGCACCCCAACTAAACCATGGTGCGGGCATACTCTGCTATCCAATCCCCGTATCGCTCACACAAAGGGAAATACAAGTTCGGAATCACTCTCGAACTGTATTAACATATACAAAACAACGTTGAGGCGAAGAATAGATTCCAAGTCCAAGAGGTCAGTACATACCCACACGTCTCTTAGGACCGTCCGACTATCAATCTGATAGCCCGTACCTAGGATCTTTAACTTCTAGGGTACGAATCAATATCCCCCATAAAGCAACACAGGATAAGATCGTCCCAGCGCGGTAACCTCAGGGATAACAAGTAGCGAGGGTACGTTTTTCACATGTATATAATATATGTACACACAATCATATAAATATACCAATTTTATCATGTTAATATAGGTCACTCTCCTTACCCATAATTACAACATTTATCCTTAATTTTACATTTTTAAGATTTCGTATAAGGTTTCGTCTCTAACCTTAACTCGGAGGGTTTTCTCACTAATTACGTGACACTCGTGGATTTTATCCATCCAAGTAACAAATTCAGTAGGTAGACGTCTATTCACTATCGTAGGTATTCGTTGTAATCTCTCACTTGAAATACGCAGTTCGTCGTTCCTTAATTAATTATCCCTTAGACCCAATTATTTTTTCATAATAAAGTTCTCAACACTTAATCATATGTCATACTGGTCTCTTCTATATCCCAAAACATTTTATTTATAATGCCCAAGAAATATTCCACGGTAAATTAATTCAACTAATTAAACAAGGGGAAAAAGAGTTTGTCAGGAGGGGTCAATCGATCGACGTCTGGGGCTCGATCGATCGAACCTTCGATCGATCGACGCTCTAGGTTCGATCGATCGATCAAACAGGTATTTCGATTTCTACAGAAGTGCAGTTACGGGTTTGACTAATATTCTTCATTCAAATCCATAATTTCCAACACTAATCCCCCCAAAACTTATACTACAATCATGGTAATATATTTCCAGATGTTTCTAACGTTAAGCATGCATATAACCATCATTAAACATGATTAAACAACCTAAAATCTCATCTAATCATCAAGAACCCTAAGTTTTCTTAACTTTTGTTCTAAACAGTTTTCTCCAGAATTTCCTTCTAACATAACATCACAAATTCGTGGGTTGATCATCTACTTCACATATTATTTTCAGAATATGGTTATAACGATTTCTACATGCAAATCCCTATCAAAAATTGGGGTTTTCTTCCTTTAATTATACTCCTAATCATTCCTACACTAATATGATTATTGCACCAACGAAAATACGCAAGTTAAACACTTTCCTGGGATTTCAGAGGTCTGGTTTTCCTGCTGATATTGGTGTGGTTGCGTTCTCCTCCTCGCGATCTACGCGTTGGTGGTGACGGCGGTGCAATCGGTGGTGTTTTGGGCCTTGATTCACCTTGAGAGCTCTCTCCTCTCTTCTCCAATGGCCGTTCTAGGGTTCTGAATGTTCTAACCCTAAAAGGCTGACTTAAATGGCTGCTAAGGATGGCTGAAATTCGTGGGTTTAATTACCCTATTTTGTAAAATGACCAAAATGCCCTCCCGGGTCACTAATTAAGCCTAAAAACACCCCGAGGCCCGAACTAGACCCCCGGGTACACTTTTCTGACTATCTCGACCCTTCCGGACGCGTTGGCACACTCAAAATGACCATACGGACAACTTATAAAATATTCCCTTTTTAATTAACATAATTAGTCCTGACAATATTCAACAGATTGGTGAATTCGGCCTCATACTCGGCCACAGTCTTGCCTTCCTGCCTAAGATTCATCAACTTCCTCCTCATTTCTGTGTGTACAGCTGACGAAAAGTACTTGCGGTCAAATCGCACCCAAAACTCCTGTATAGTGAGAATATCTCTCTCCTCCACGGTGGTAATAGACTCCCACCACTGCAGTGCAGACCCCACTAGTTTAAAGGTAGCCAGTATCTGCTTCCGAACATCGGTGCACTCATACATCCTCAGGTGCCGCTGAATGTCCTTCCTCCACTGACTCTAAACCACAACATCGGAGCTACCTGTGAACTCCGGTGGGTGTGCTTTCTGAAAAGCATCACGTACACATTCCCAAGCAGACGGGAATGCATGTGCCTGAACTGATGCGGCTACTGGCGCCTGAGGTGGTGACTGTTGAACTACGGCTAGTGCGGCATTTACTGTCGGGGCCACAATGGCTGCAACCTCGGCGGCGTTCATCGTGCCCTGAACTGGTGCGAGCTGTGGTTCTGGCGTTGCATCCCTGGGAACCCGTTCTGCACGTCGTGGAGGCATCTGAAATAAGATTAAAGTTTATAAGTTCGCAGTTATAAACTTGAAATAGCTGAAGAACGTAGCATATACAAAAGAATACAACAGTCCTAAAATATAGGGCTCTACATCAAAGAAAGCTCAGCGAAAACATAAATAGTCGTACAGATCCTAAAGGACACTAGAACCTGATGCTCTGATACCACCTGTGACACCCCGACTAATTAAATACCGGGTAGCTACTCCTTTATTAAATTAATACAAAATGCCAAGTTGGTTCAGTTAACAGCATCACTGTCGAAAACATTTTTTATGATTACTAACCACCTAGTATTTAAAAAGTGAGTTGCCAAAGTTTAAGTTAACTCTGATTAACATGCAATAAAAGGAAAATGAAAGAATAACAACCATTCACCATAACGAAGTAATAGAATAACCAACAACATAATAATAAGTCCGGAGGAAAAACTCCTCACAACAATCCCACAACTGAACTAAATAAAACAAAGTATCCCGAAATAATTACATGCCAAAAGTCTGAAAATCTGAAATAGGAAATATTTCTAATAAAAATGGGCGACATGCCCTACAACTGATGAAATCTGAATAGAGTCAAGATAGATGAAGCATCTACTAGCAAGGTCCTGTAACTTCCACAAACAGCTACAGCTCGTCACCTGAATGTAAATCCTATGCATGGTGTCCTTGTGGCTGGGCACCTAAAATGGTTTTTACAAAAAAATAGATTTGAAACCAAACGGGTCAGAGCCCGAACGTGGAGAGTATTTAAAAACATCAAGTGCTTTAATGACATTAAAACAATGAATGCAAAATACATGTTAGGACGTGCACTCACATGAAATACTCACCTCTCGACTAATTTGTGCACTCCTAACGCATAACACCCATCTAAGTGATAATTACATCTAACTAAGCTGACATGAGTTCTAACCTTTCTACTCGGTTCCCAGTATACATTCTAATGTTATCAATGAAATAGAGGTATTACC
This sequence comes from Sambucus nigra, assembly GCA_949130495.1. Classification (NCBI taxonomy): domain Eukaryota; kingdom Viridiplantae; phylum Streptophyta; class Magnoliopsida; order Dipsacales; family Adoxaceae; genus Sambucus; species Sambucus nigra. The sequence continues at coordinate 326,577,604 of OX422217.1, read as the reverse complement.
TACACTCGGATTCTCAATTAAGCAACACAATTCATTTTAGGTTATCCCTTTATATTTTCTCAAAGCGTTTCCATATTTATACACACAATACCACATGAAAGTTCTCATTAATTAAGTGTATATTATTCACGTCATAAATATACAGTACAAGCACCCAAGAATAAGCTGCGGTGCACACATACTCTGCTATCCATCCCGGCACATCACGTACATAAGGATCACGCATTTCGAATCTCTCAGGAATCGTTCTCAGATAATAGCAAATCACAAACAATGGAGGCGAACACAGTCACATCACATGGGTCACGCACATACCTACGCTCCCACGATCACCAAACTTATTAACATCCCAATAAGTCCTTCTCTGACCTATGTTCTCGAGGTACCAATCTAAATCCGGGCAACACTAGGATTAGAGGGCCCTAAGCGAACGTAAACCTCCCGTGATAGCAAGTATGGTAGGTATGTCATACACATAGAATCATATACATATACTAAGTATACACACATCTTAGTAATCACCGTAGTTTATTTGTGGTACACATCTCATCCTCGTACCGACTTATCATGTTACACAATTCAATGGTTCCCGGTTAATATAATTATTCAAGCCGTCAATTGTTCTCACGTCGTAATAGACACTCACGTCCTAATCCATAATTTCTGTTGGTTCAAATCACACCTCTATGTTTTACTCCTCACTATATCCCAAATATCCCAAATATAACAATTTATCATCAAGGGAATGTTATCTCTTCAATTAACCAAGGTTACGGGACACACGAAAATAAAACAGGCCAAAAAGCCTAAACTGTCACCTCGTTAGAAGTCTCGTTCGAACGAGGCGGTTCGAACGAGAGTTCGTTCGAACGAACTGGGCATCTAACGAGATCTCGTTCGAACGAAAGACATCGAACGAACATCTCTCTCGTTAGAAGGCAAACTGTCAACTCGTTAGAAGCTCGTTCGAACGAGCTCGTTCGAATGAGCTCGTTCGAACGACCTGGGCAGGTCTTCTAACGAGAGGCCAGTTTCGAGCCCAGATTTTCCTTTTCCCATCTTTTCTTCACATCTAATCCCACATAAAAATCGTCCCAACATTGTTTTTGGATTTCTAATCTATACCCAACAATCGTAGGTCATACTTAAACAATTATATAGGGCCAAATCTTCCTAAACATCATCAAATCATTAATTCCCCTCATTTATCCCCAAATCCCATGAACATGAACCCTAAAGTTTTAAAATCATCAATGGGCATAATTAAATCCGTTTTTGTTATATACAAGATGTATTTCTATCAGAATAATCATCCTAACACAATTCTACATGGATTCTTTTCATCAAAATATAAATTTCTACTTCCAATTCAATGGGTTTTTATCAAACTCCCAAAACAATACAATTTCATGATTTCCTACGCATGGAAGAAACATTCTTTGCAAGTAATGAAACTAAACCACTTGCCTCTAATCTTTCTCTGAATTTGGTGTTGGATTGATGAAGGTTGATTTGTTCTCCCTCTCTCTCTGCAGAATTTTCCTTTCTCTCTCTCTCTACCAGCTTTTCTCTAAGGATGACAATGGAGGTGGAGGTTGGTTTGGCAAGTTTAAGGTTTCTAAACTTCTCCCGTAGCCCACTACCTAGATTGGGGTTGGAAATGGCTTAGTGGGTTAAGACTAAGTCAGATTTTTAACTCTAATTTTCGTGGGTTTTAATTTCCAAAATTCTAAAATTACCAAACTACCCTTTTTCTTTGCCGGTATGGCCTAAAAATGCCCCGGGACCCAAACTAAACTCCCGGCTAGTGTTTTCTGACTATTTCGACCCTTCCGGACGCGTTGGCGCACTCAAAACGACCATACGGTTAATATAAATGAAATTTACTTTTTAATTAAAAAATAATATTCCTGACGCGACTGTCACACGCGTCTCAACAAAATTCCAAATTGCCGTATTTCAATCTCACGACAAATTTAATAATTTAAATATTCATATATATATATATATATATAACCATATATACTCATTAAAATCAAATACCAACTCGCATCTCGCTAGTATTTTTATCCGGATTAATTTCTAATTAATACACATTTAATTCAATTAATCCCATAAATAATTATCATAAAAATACGGGGTATTACACGTATCTTAGCGCATTGTTCCTCTTCGAGGGATCTTCTCCCATCTTCCTGGGCCACTTGATGAAGGGCTCATCTTTGATCTTCGCGAGAATTTTGTAAATTGGTTCTTTGAAGACGGTGTTGACCGCATGGAATGCTTTCGACGCATCATTCTCCCTCCGTTATTGGAGCCATTTTTGCCCCCGTTCTTTCCTCATTTCTTTTGGTTCTCAGCTTTGTCACTTCCCTTAATATCGAGTTTAGCTCGATCATTTTCTCCTGTACTGAGGCGGGTGACATCCTCCACTTTAGCGTACTTTTCGATGCGAGCCATTAGGTCGTCAATAGTCATAGCCTCCCTGTTGATGTAAAAATTTAGATTGATTCTAATTATTTAATCACAGATAAATGTAAATGAGACAAAGAATTTTAAAGTGGTTCAACCTTATAAGCATGGCCTACGTCCACTGTTTCTATTATTGCCAAGTGTTTTGGAATTTTCGATATGTAATTCTATCAAGAAATTCCGGTCCCTTTGAATGAGGGTGATACAACGTATTTATAGCCCTTAGGATGTACATGTGAAAGGGTAAGCAATTAATGCCCTTTAAGAGTATACGTCTGTATGATAAGCATTCAATGAATAGTTGAACTGTTGATTATCTGGCAATCAATGCTGTGGCCGAGATACAGCTCGGACCGCCTTAGTTGCTTGTTGTTCAGGAATTCCTCGGAGCATCGGAGTTCCTCGGAGTATTAGAGTTCCTCGGAGTATTAGAGTTCCTCGGAGTATACTTGTTGCTCGGAGTGAGTCTGACTTGGTCGGGGAAATAACCTTCCTCGTTGCTATTGTGCCACGTAGATCGACACGTGTCTTCTTATGATTCGTCTATATCAGCATATTAATTTTGGTATCAACAGAAGCCCCCAATGTTTCATATTTCGAAATTTGAGGAGTATGGAACATTCTTTCTCGGTATATGGCAATATTAAATGACCTTCCTGGTGTTTAGGAGCATTTTCTTCGTGTTCGAATGTCTTCCAAATTCGCAGAATCCGTATTTTTGAATTTTTATAAGCGCTTTGATCTTCGTGCAATTTTTGTCCTTTTAGCCGCCGATAGCGTAATAGTTTCTTTTTGTAATCATTTCTTTCGCCGTTTCCCAAGGCAAAGTATTTAAGCTTCATAGGCAATCCCATCGTCTTCTACCTTTTCCAATTTCTGCTTTCGAGTTTTCCATAGTCTTTCTCTCTCTAGTGTGTTCATCCTTTTCTTCGTTCATTGTCAACAGATCTCCCTTTTTCCTGTAAGATCTTCTTCCTTCTTCTTCATTTCTTTTATTCACCATGGTTCATGTTATTGAATCTCTTGAGAAATTCAGTTCTGATTTTTCTATTCCATCTTGGGTAACTTTGGAAAATCTTTCTGAGCCTTTAGATTATTTTCGTTTGGCTGAGGGACACTGGTTCCCTAGCCTCTTTATTGCTGAATGTGGATTTTCTTTTCCACCAAACCCTTTGTGCTTAGAGTTCTGTCAGTATTTCGATGTTGTCCCTGAAAAAATAGCCCCCAACACATGGAGGATAGTTAATGGGGTGTATAGGTTAAATCAAACTCATGGAACCCGTATAGGAATTCCTGAGATTATGTACTGTTATAGATGGGCTGTTCTAGATAATATTTTTTATTTAAAAACTAGATTTTTGAATAGGGCCTTAGTAGTCAACCTCCCTGGTGCCAATAGGGATTATTTTGAACACGGGGTAATTATCAAAAATTGGCAACATGCCCCTTTGATTGGAGATGAAGTATATCAAGGTCCCAGATGCCCTCCATATGGCAATGGGATAGGTTATTTTCATTTTATTTTATTTTTGAAATTATGATTTCATTATGTTTCAATAAATGTGTGACTAATATTTCACTATGTATTTGTTTGCAGTTGACAGTAAGAGAAAAACTCCAAAAGAATCAGAAGTAAATATTAAGCATTTGAAACATATCTGGAATTTGCATCAAAAAGTTGCAGACGAGCACATCAGATCTGCTTCATATTTGTTACAGTATAGGAGTTATACAACATCCTTTACTGCTCGTCCTGTGGTCAGCACCAGTGAACCAGCATCAATTCCTGAGGACTCTTCTCCAGAATCTCACATTCCTATAAGTCAGAAAATGGGCAAAAGAAGAGTTCCTGCTCTATTTGAGGAGACTACCTCTGCTGGAGATGGAAAAAGGAACAAAGCTGACGTCCCAAAGGGGACAAAGAAAGTAGATGCCGCCCCTTCTGTTGTTCCTCAGAAGGCTGCCGAGAAGCCCCCAGTGGCTCCGAGCAAGAAAAATGCTTCTGTGGAAGTGGTCACCATCTCTCCCACCAAAAGTTCTTTGGTTGAAACTGCTGAAATGCCACCGAGGAGACTGAAGAAATCCTCCTCGGTCAATTTGGATGAAAACATTTCCCAGCTCCAAGTTAGTGGAGCTGGTGTTCCAACTATCATTCCCCCGAGCTCTGCAATGAGCACGGTAAGGACTTGGACTATTCCTGAAGTCCAAGGAATCGAGGAGAGTATGTCTAGGGATATGCTTACATCCCTGGCTACTCGTCACATTTCTTCAGTAAGTTTCTCATATTCTGAATTTTATTTCTTTCCATCAATACATGTATCTCTGTACTGACTTATTATTATCTCCTTTTTTCAGCTGGTGAGTTGCTTTAACACCATTGTGAAGAAAGATGAAGCGATCAAGGTTTCAAGCTCCTCGTCTGGAGTGGAGGATGCTTTGTTGGGGTTAACCAACTCTTTGAAAGATTCTCGTCAAAAGTATGACGAGGATAGGGCTGAATGGGAGAAGAAGTTGACTGCAGTTGAAGCAGAAAAGGTGCAGTTGGAAAATAAAGTAAAAGACTTGGAGGAGGAGAAAAAGAAGTACGTCGAGAAGCTCACGAACTTTGGGGAGCTTGAAAATAAGTTAAAATTGGCTGAGGAAGAGCTAACCCTTCTGCGAGAAGTAAGTCGGCAGAAGGAGGAGGTGGATGCTAAGTTGAAGCCCACCGAGGATCTTCTATCCGAGAAGCTCTCCTCGGAGAAAATTAAAAGAAAAATGGCAATAAAGAAGTCCTTCAACACAGGTTGGGACAAAGGGTGGAACAAGGGGGTAGCAGCCATGATGACTCAGGTGCAGTATGGGAGTTTGAAATACTTCCGAGATGGCTGGGTTGCTGCCTTGCAAGAATTAAAAGTTAATGAAGACTCAGAACTGTTTCAACAACATCTCCCTGGTCCTCCCCCAGCCATCGAAGATGAAGAAGAGGACGAAGCTGCCTCCGAAGAATCTTCAATGGTAGTGGGTAATCTCATCCTTACCCAGCCTGCTGACGAGGAGCTTTCATCTCTGCCTGCTCCTCCTGAACAAGTTCCAGCTCCAGCCGACCAACTCGTTGTTCCCACCGAGCAACCGAGCAACCGAGCTCCTCATCCAGCGTCCCATGAAAGTCTTGGGAGATAAGGAAAAGGTGTGACGTTGTTCGGTATTCTCTTTCTATTTTTCTTCGTTTTCAAGTGTAACCAAGATCTTTGTAACTCTGGACTATGATCTAATAAAATTTGAGTTCTTTTCTTCCATATGATTGTCTCTTTTCTCTTTTGTACTCTGTCTTGATCTTCTTTTTGATGATTACTTTTTCTTTCTCTGCTAGTTTCTGGCCAGGATGGATCTGCTATCTGCTAATAATACAAAGCTGATGCAGCAATGTCATGAATATTATAGGGCTGGTCATACAGAATTGAGTGTATCAGAAGTTGCTAACATCCTCGGTTATGATGCTTCAGAGCAGGCAGTAGAAGCTTATCGGTACTTGAAAGGCTTACTTGACCGAGCTGTGGCTAATAATGTGGCTTATTAAGAAATGATTGAAGACTTGCAAGGTACTCTCGATGAACTTCAGCAGCAGTATAAAGAATCAACTGCCCTGTTACATGAGGGGTATGAGAAAAGGTATCAGCAGCTTTCTGCCGAGAAGGGCCACGAAAAGCTCATTGTTGGGTACGATGTCAGGGAGAGAACCCTAAAGGGTGAAGTTGAATCATGTAGACAAATTACAGAGCTGCTGGAGCAAGAGAATAACAATTTGCAGAAAGAATTAGCACATTATAAGTCTGCAGCTTCATCTTCCACTGCCTTGGCACCGGTCACCGATGAAGGATTTTCATTTTTAGAAGTGGAAAATGCTAAGTTGCGAGAAGAGTTAGAAGCTTTGAGAAGAGCTGGGCCTTCCACTGCTACTCGGGGACGAGGAAGAGGTTCTCGTGGACGAGGAAGAGCTGCTCAGAATGTTGTCGAGGAACCAAGTTCTCGACCTGCTCGGGGAGGATTAAGAGCTCTTAGTCGTACTGTTGAAGAAGCTCATACTCGATCAACATTGGAAAATCAAGCATTCCAATTAATGGCTAAGAACCAAGCCTTGTCTGACATGTCAAAGAAAATTAGAGAACTGGAACAACAACTCTCTTCAAAGACATCAGCGTTGGCGACTAATGAACTTTTCATCCAAAGTCTTCACGAGAAGCTTGAAAGGTTGACATTTCAATTTCACAAACAGCCCAGGGAGTTCTGGATGGCTGGATACAACGAAGCTCTATTCCATTTAGATGATCGTATCCAGAATGCCAATAATGAGGGCTATAAGTAAGGTTGGCTGAATGCCTTGGGCGTGCTGAAGCTCGAATAAGGACACTACCCGTGGGACTATTATGATCCTGGGGTACTAGACTTGCCTGTGCCACCTTATAAATTGGACATGGAATGGATCCCAGCTCGTGCCATTCCTCAGAGCTTAATTGCAAAATACCTCGGTGACTACAATCTTCATTCTCAGATCGAGGTATCTCGTCCCGAGCATCTACTGGACACACCTTCAATAATGAACGTCAGAATGCTTCGAGATATTAACTTCATTAATTCTCCCCTTTGCCTGGAAGATCCTCCTGCTGGCGAGGAGCCTATATCGAAAGCTGAAGGAAAAAAACCAATAGAATAGGAAATTCTGATGTAATAATTAGTACACAATTTAATATCAATGTAATAAACTTGTGTAATTCATTTTGACTTTAATGAAAGAATTTCATTTTTGTTTGCAAATTTGTATTGCTTTTATATTTGTCAAACACTTTATATTTGTGCTTGCATAACAATATTGTGTGGTTCATCGACCAACTTAGTAATAAAAAATTACAAGTATTAGTAATATTGCTCGATCACTTAATAATAAAGTAATGAGTATAAAAATGTTAAAAATTCTTCCAACCAACCAAGGTTGTTAAATTGTGTTCGTCGACCAATTATAGTTGATGGGTTTTTATCCCCGACCAGCTATACTTGGTACTGTTTAAAATATTTTCTCCTCGTCGACCAACTACAGTTAGTGGATTTTTATCTCCGACCAACCGTACTTGATTCAGTTTGGAATATTTTGTTCTTCGTGGAACTTTTATGTAATAAACTTACCTCCCTACCAACATAAGTTGGCATTTGAGAGCATATCTTGTTTTCTAACCAAACACGTTGGCATTTTTAGGAATGTTGATGTTGTTCTCGCCCTTTTACCAACCGGAGTTGGTCTGAGTTCGAACTATCATGTCCACTTGCCCTTTTACCAAAATTGGTCTGAGCCAGTGTCAGCCTCCTAACCAAAGGAGTATGGTTTGTTCTTGCTCTTTTACCAACCGGAGTTGGTCTGAGTTCGAACTATCGTGTTCTTTCCCTTTTACCAATCGGAATTGGTCCGAGTTAGAACTATCATGTTGTTTTTACTGCCGAGCAGCGTAGTGTTACACACACTAGTATTCCCCGAAAAACTTTCAACAAAAGGAGAGAAGATGGCAAAATATCGTCGTTTTATTCATATTGATGGAACTGCTTTACATTTTACATCACTGATAATACTTGCGTAGGTGTTCAGCATTCCATGCATTCTTAAATTCCTCTCCTTCTAGAGTCGCTATTCGGTAAGTTTCTGGTCGAACAACTTCTGTAACTCGGTAAGGTCCATGCCAGTTTGCTTCCAACTTATTGTGCTTCTGAATGACCTTCTTTAGCACGTAATCTCCTTCTTTTAAGTCGTATTTTTTCACCCTCTTGTTGTAGAACAGGGCTGTTCTTTGTTGATAAGCAGCATTCCTAATGGATGCCTCTTCTCTAACTTCCTCGAGCATGTCCAAATCTAATCTCCTCATCAAGTCGCTGACTGGGGAATTGAAATTCAGCACTCTGCGTGTTGGAAGACCCAACTCGGCGGGTATTACGGCCTCACTTCCAAATGCCAGCATATATGGTGATTCTCCAGTTGCTGCTCGGAGAGTTGTTCGGTAAGCCCACAATACTGACTGTAGCTCATTAATCCAATTAGCTTTAGCCTCACTTAGCCTCTTCTTCAAACCATTTAGTATTGTTCTGTTCGTCACTTCAGTCTGTCCATTGCTTTGAGGATGGCCTGGTGCTGAATGAACCTTCAAAATGTTTGACTGATGACAATAGGCGGCAAACTCCTCGTTATCAAATTGTGTTCCATGGTCTGTGATGAAGGCATGAGGGAGACCATATCGGCAGATGATGTTCTTCCAAACGAATTTATACACCTTCTCGTATGTCATATCAATCACAGGCTCAGCTTCTACCCACTTAGTAAAATAATCCACTGCGACCACGAGGTACTTGAATCTTCCTCGGGTCGTTGGCAGTGGTCCAACCAAATCAATTCCCCACATGGCAAATGGCCAAGGGGAATTTATGGGTGTCAACAATGCTTGTGGAGTTCGTCGGATGGAAGAGAAACGTTGGCATTTATCACATCTCTTAGCATAGGCTATACAATCAGCCCTCATCGTTGGCCAGTAGTATCCCTGCGTCATTACCCTTTGCAAAAGTGTCTGACCTGCTACATGGGCTCCACATGACCCTTCATGGATCTCTTCGATCAATTCTTTCACCTCGGAGGGATGTACACATCTTTGCAAACCTGCCATAATTCCTCGCCTATACAAAACACCACTAGTTAGTACATACCGAGCAACTTTAAACTTCAATTTCTTGGCAGCGAGCTTATCCTCCGGTAATTCTCTTTCCTCAACATATGCCCTGATGGGATCCATCCAAGATGGTCCTAAATCAAGAGTAATAATATTCATCGTCAGGTCTTCATCTATGCTTTGACTTTCTAACACCTCAATTGGTATTGTTCTTCGCAGCTCGGTACGAGTAGCTGATGCTAGTCGGACCAGTGCGTCTGCTTGCGCATTCTCCATTCTTGGTATTCTGATCAACTGAATGGCATCAAATTCTGCCAACAACTCCATCGCCTTTGCATGATACTTGACCATTAATTCTCTTTTAACTGCATATGTTCCCATCATTTGATTCATAATTAATTGAGAATCACTGAATACCATCACTTGTTGCGCTTCCATAATCTTTGCTAAATTAAGACCTGCTATCAAGGCTTCATACTCAGCCTCATTATTGGAGGCTTTGAATTGGAATCGTAAGGCATATTCCATGTCAATCTCGTCCGGGGTGTTCAAAATAATCCCTACTCCACAACCTGTTATACAAGATGACCCATCTACATATAATCTCTATGTAGGTAACTCGTCTTCAAATTTCTTATCTGCAAGAGTTCCTCGGTGAAATATTTGTTGTTTCCTTTCATCTTCCCCTGATATTTCTTGCTCCTCGTCGATAATCTCTTCTCGCCCTTTTACCAACCTGAGTTGATCTGAGTTCGAATTTGATGATCCTTTTACATCCACAAGCCCTTTTACCAACCGGACTTGGTCTGAGCTTATGTCTGTTAATCCTGTAACATCCACAGGTTGATCAGCGAGCAACTTTTGTTCCTCGGGGGTATCAGGATATGTAAATTCTGCTATAAAGTCTGCTACAGCTTGCCCTTTTAATGATGATCTGGGTTCATACACAATATCATATTCTCCGAGCTCTATTGCCTAGTACATCAGTCTCCCTGATTTTTCTGGCTTATGAAGGGCTTGTCTCAAAGGCATGTCGGTATACACGACGATGGTATGAGCCTGGAAATATGGCCTCATTCTTCTACTTGCCTCTATCAATGCCAATGCCAATTTTTCCAGCTTTGGGTACCTGATCTCTGCACCTCGGAAAGCCTTACTTGTGTAATAAATTGGCTTCTGGACTCCATTCTCTATTCTGATCAATGCCAAGCTGACTGCATTCTCTGATACTGCCAGGTACAAGTATAACTTTTCTCCCATTACTGGCCTGGATAACAATGGAGGTGTTCCCAAATATTTCTTCAAGTCTTGAAAGGCTTTGTCACATTCATCATTCCACTCGAAAGTTTTCCGAAGTGTTTTGAAGAATGGGAGGCATCTATCAGTTGCTCGGGATACAAATCTGTTGAGAGCTGCGACTCGTCCTGTAAGGCTCTGCATTTCTTTCTTCGTCGTCGGAGATCGCAACCCTAAAAGAGCTTTGATCTTTTCTGGATTCGCCTCAATGCCTCGTTGGTTGACAATGTACCCGAGGAACATTCCTTCTCGTACTCCAAATGTGCACTTCGTCGGGTTGAGCTTCATTTGGTATTTATCCAGTTGATCAAAGGTCTGACCTAAGTCAACTAGATGATCAACAACTCTTTTGCTCTTTGTCAACATATCATCGACATAGACTTCCATATTGCAACTGATTTGTTTGGCAAAAACCTTATTCATCAGTCGCTGGTATGTCGCTCCTGCATTTTTCAAACCAAAAGGCATAACATTATAACAATAAGTTCCTCTAGGGGTAATAAAAGAAGTACTTTCCCTGTCTTCAGGTTTCATTTTGATCTGGTTGTAGCCAGAGTAAGCATCCATGAAGCTGAGCAGCTCGTGTCCCGAGGTAGCATCCACTAGTTGATCAATTCTGGGCAATGGAAAGTGATCCTTTGGGCATGCCTTGTTGAGGTCGGTGAAATCAACACACATTCTCCATTTATTGTTTTTCTTCTTTACCATCACCACGTTTGCTAACCAATCTGGATATTTCACATCTTCAATGAATTGGGCTTTTTGGAGCTTCTCGACCTCCTCTTGTATAGCCCGATTCTTCTCGGGACTAAACACTCTTCTTCTCTGCTTTACGGGCTTGATCTCCTTATTCGCATTGAGCTCATGACATAAGAAGTTGGGATCTATTCCTGGCATGTCTTCATGACTCCATGCAAAAGTTTTCTTTCTGTTTCTCAAGAAAGTTATCAACTCCTATTTTATTGAAGCATCCAACGTCGAACCTATCTGGGTTATTCGTTCAGGGTGCTCGTCGTCCAGAATAACATTTTCTGTAGATTCCACCACCTGTCCTTTTACAAGTTGGGATTCATCTCTGGGATCTAGTGTTTCAATTTCTGTACCTTCATCCACCTGGTAGGTAGTAGTCTTTTTCCTTGACTCTTCAAGCTCTTCTTGCTCGGCAGATGAATAATAGCATTCCCGAGCTACTTTTTGATCACCTTTCACAACTCCTACTCCAAAATTTATTGGGAATTTTAAGCACTGATGTACTGTAGATGGAACTGCTTTGAACTTCTTTAAACCAACTCTTCCCATGATAATGTTGTAAGCTGATTGCACATTCTTATCCATCACAAAGAAGTGTATTCTTTCTGTTCGACAAGCAGGCCAAGTTCTAATGAATATATCCAACTTGATCGTCCCAAGTGGAAAAACTTTCTCGCCAGCAAAACCCAGGAGAGGTCTATGATAAGGCTCCAATTGAGGTAATTTTAAATTTAAACTATCAAAGCATGAATAGAACATGATGTCTGCCGAACTACCATTATCTACTAGAACCCTTGAAATCATTACTTCTTTCAACCTTATTTTGATCACCAAAGGGTCGTCATGAGGGTAAAGAACACCTGCAAGGTCGTTTTTTGAAAAACCAATGACCAGCTTCTCTTTGTTTATCTTCCTCGGGCGATCTTCCTCAATCAAATTTATCCGTTGAATGTATGAGCAAGCCTGAGCCTCACCGAGGTAAGCTTTTCTTTCTGCAGTAAGATCTCCTCCTCCTGCATCTCCGCCTGTAATAACATTACAATCAAATGTTTCGAAACGTATTGAAAATACCTCGCGTTCTGGTTGCCTCGGCCTTTTGGGAAGATCGAGGTCATCCTCTGTATCATCTTCATGATCCCTCTTCTTCTTCTTCTCCTCTGCTCGATGAGGAGATCTAGGCCTCTCTCTAGTTCGGTCATTATTTCTTCTTTCACCTCCCCGATCAACATACTTTGCTAGCTTCCCTCTTCGGATGAGTGTTTCAATCTCGTTATGAAGAGTTATGCAATTTTTGGTCATATGGCCATGATCCTTATGGAACTCGCAATATTTCTCCCTATTCCTCGTGTCAGGGTCTGACCTCAGTTTCTTTGGCCACTTTACTTCCTCGTTATTCTTGATTTCTTCCAAGACATGATTAATACCCATTTTCAAAGGAGTATAATTATCAAATTTCTTCAGGACTTCCCATGACGACTTATTATTCTTGGAATGCTTGTCACCGCCATTGCCCTTATGCTCTTTCCTCTTGGATTTGTCGTCTTCCACCTTGGTTTCTTTATCCATATTCTTCTTCGCAGCCATAGCCTCCTCGGCATTCATGATTTTGGCCGCTTTTGCCATCAACTCTGACATAGTTGTAGGTGGATCTTTGGCCAAAGTGTAATACAACTTGTTAGGCAACAACCCACTGATCAAGGCGGTGATTGCTGTCTTTTCTTCATAATCTATGACTTCCAGCTTCTCGTTATTGAAACGAGTTATGTAATCTCTAGTACTCTCACCAGATTTTTGTCTAACACTTAACAAGTGTGCTACTCGTTTTACAGGCTTTGCTCCAAAACAGAAATTGCCAATGAACAACTCGGCTAACTGAAAGAAAGTTGAAATCTTACCCCGAGGAAGATTGTTGTACCATATCTGGGCAGATCCAGTAAGAGTTCCTGAGAATGCTCTGCATCTCATCTCGTCGGGGACAGCATAGATGTCGGCAGTAGCTTGATATTGCTCTATGTGAAGAACAGGATCTGTCTTTCCATCATATTTGGGGGTCACCACAGGTGCTTTGAATTTTGACGGTGTAGGAAAATCCACAATGGCTTGTACAAAAGGTGTCCCTTGAACGAAAGTTCGTTGTAGGGGGTTCTTTGCCTTAGCCATTTCTCCCAATCTATCCTCCAACCGCTGAATGGAACCTTTCCACGCATCATTTCCTTCCTCGGGCTTATTGGTTCGAGCAATTGACTGTTCTGAAGTGGCCTCCTGGGATCTATCTTGACGAGCAACTAGTCGTGATTGTGCTGATCCTTCTCTTAGATCTGATGGTTGTCGAAAACTCCTCGACATGGTTTTAGGTGTATTCCTATTCTTCCTAGGGCCTAATCGACTGAAAGGAGATACCCTGCTCAGTCTTTCCATGGCGCTGGGTCTCTCTGGAGAGAGAGTGATACGTTGCTCAGTATCTGTAGCCCGTATTGATGAAGTTCGCCCAGGTTGATAAGAGAAATCATCAGATTCCTCATTACGATACGCATCTGTACGCCTGAATCGTGAAGATAGTAAATAGGTTTGTCTCTGACCACTTAGCTGTCCCGAATGTGCAGGTGCACCGCCATGAAGGGTCTGTATGAGTTATCGCATTGTCTCTTGCATGGCGGTTTGTCCTTGAGCCAGATTTGTCATACTTCCAGCCAGATCTGGAGGTATAGAGGGATTTGTAGGATTTCCAGCATTTCCAGCATTTCGATTGCTGGATTCCGGATTATCTGCCATTGATGATGAATGATTTTTGGTGAAAAACGATAACAACAGTCAATTCCCACAGACGGCGCCAATCTGTTGATGTAAAAAATTAGATTGCTTCTAATTATTTAATCACAGATAAATGTAAATGAGACAAAGAATTTTAAAGTGGTTCAGCCTTATAAGAATGGCCTACGTCCACTGTTTCTATTATTGCCAAATATTTTGGAATTCTCGATATGTAATTCTATCAAGAAATTTCGGTCCCTTTGAATGAGGGTGATACAATGTATTTATAGCCCTTAGGCTGTACATGTGAAAGGGTAAGCAATTAATGCCCTTTAAGAGTATACATCTGTATGATAAGCATTCAATGAATAGTTGAACTGTTGATTATCTGGCAATCAATGCTGTGGCCGAGATGCAGCTCGGACCGCTTTAGTTGCTCGTTGTTCAGGAGTTCCTCGAAGCATCGGAGTTCCTCGGAGTATTAGAGTTCCTCGGAGTATACTTGTTGCTCGGAGTGAGTCTGACTTGGTCGGGGAAATAACCTTCCTCGTTGCTATTGTGCCACGTTGATCGACACATGTCTTCTTATGATTCGTCTATATCAGCATATTAATTTTGGTATCAACACTTTGTCAGGGACTGGTAAAGAAAGGACGAGCTGGGTAGCCCAATTTTAAAAGAGGCCACTGCCACTTGCTCCGAGCAATCTTCGACCTCGTTGAATAACTCCCAATACCTCTTCGCGTAGTCTCGAAGTGTCTCTTGAGGCGTTTTCTTTATTGTCAGTAAAGCATCCATCCTTTTGGGATGGGAGCTGCTAGTGATGAACCGGGCCGTAAAGAGCTCGGCCAGGGATTTGAAACTTCTGATGGACCGGTGGGGGAGTCTTTCGAACCATTTATGAGCCACATCATGCAGGCTCGAGGGGAAAATGCGGCACATCAGTGCATCCCGGTGATTCCAGAGGGTCATGGCCTGCCGGTATTTCCTGACATGATCGATGGAATCAGTCTTACCGTCATAAATCTTGAACCATGGAATGGTAAATTTCTTGGGTGCTTCTTCTTCTTCAATTTCCCTCGTGAAGGGTGACTTCATCTGGGTTTTGAGAGCTCGCCTAGCGAGTTCTCTGGTCGATCTGGTACCATGGTGGGCAGGATATTGGTCCATTTCCCTGCAGACCAGGTTTCGTATGTTCTCGTTGCTGCGAGTAGGGCTCTGGTAGAGGCGAGCTCTTCGCAGCTGCTCGCGAAGGTCGTCGTCTGATTCGCCTTCCTCCATCTTTTGAGATCCTCTCCTGGGGCTCCTTCCTCGGCTGTGAGACTTGCTCGCCTGAGGGCTAGGAGTGCGGTATGGACGTCTCCTGTTATCATGATGGAGATCTTTCTCCAGTCTTTCCAGTCTTCTTTTTAGGCGAGCGTTCTCAGTCTCGTGTTTGTGAGAAGACTCCCTTTGCTCGTGGAGCCTTGCCTCGTATGCATCAATGAGTCTGGATATCTGTGTGGACCTCGCTGGTCCTTGGCTTTCTTCTGAGGCTGGCCTTTCTAAACGAGCCCTTTGATCTGAACGTCGAACTTCAGACCTAATCCTGTGAGGAGCAGGTGGTTCTTGAATATCCCCTGCCTGGGGGGCATTGCTGCTGTGACCAGATATCTTAAATTCCTTCCTTGGTGTGGGCTCTTCTCAGGGAAAGATGAACGTTTCCCATAGACGACACCAATTATGGTGACAATTATTATGTAACACAAATAGATAAGAAAAAAACGATCACCAAGTAGGAACAAGGAATGTAAAATGACAATCACACAACAAAGGATGTACGTGGTTCAACCAATATGTGCCTACGTCCACGGTGGTGCAGTCGATGTTATTTCTATATACTCCGGAGAGTGGTTACAGAGAATACAACTTGTCCTTTTGCCCCGGACCTAGGGTTTCATATATATGCATGTACATTTAGGTAAGTGGGGGTGATGGATTCCCCCACGTCTTCTATCTCTCCCTATAACCTCTCTTCATGGGAACGTGGGAAGAGACCGGATCATATTCAGAATAAGAGGTGGGGGACCTGGACTTTGGGCCGCCATAATTGGGCTACTCGTCCAGGCCCGTGGTCTTAATTTTTGGTACCCACAATATATATATTTAAAATCTGGAATTTGGGAACTACCTGCTGTGTCTAATGGTAAGTAAGAATGGAATAACTATTTCAAATTGGGAACAAGTGTTTGAAAAGTATAATGTGTTACTGAGAAACTTTATTAGTAAATAAGGTTTAAATGAGAACTTTGTTGTTAAATGAAATTAACCTCTTAAATAATTTAATTTGTCAGTTGAATCTTATGAGCAACCTAAGATAAGATAAGTTAAACCGTTGGGAAGGTTAGTGCGATAGGCGTACACATTAGAAGAGAGGTGAGAATTTCTCAAGGGAGTGCCGTACTAATAAGTCGTTGCATTGGCCAGTAAACATTGTAAATACATGCTAAATAGATTATAAATCGTTTTTACAATTGGGCTCTGACCCGTTTCCATTTCCTCTTCTCTCTTGTATATATATATGTATATATTTCAGGTGCCCAACCACAGGGGCGTCTTGCATAGGATCCTTTGGAAGGAACGCGCTGCAGCTTAGGTGGGAGTTGCAGGCCTCTTGCTTAGACGACCTCATTTGTTGATTCCACTTCTAGCACTATTTATTCAGTTGGGCATGTGTCGCCCTTTTCCATTATTCAGTTGTTTTATTGGATATTGTGATTCGTTTATTTCAAGTATTTACACTTTGGGATTTATTATTGTCAGGATGTTTTCCTTTGAGTTCTAAATGTTGGATTCAATTAGTTGAATGTTTAATCATTTGGATTATATGTTACATGATAGTTGTTGTGTGATTCCTTAACTATGAATTATGTAAAGTTAAATGTTGGTTTATAAAAATAAAAAAATTGGAAAGTAATGTATAAAAATGGTTTTGACACTTAGCTTAATTATTTAGGGTGTTTAAATTGGAAAAGTTATTTTTACGACAGTGATGCTAAGAATGAACCGACCGTTCACCTTGATTATAATTTAATAAAGGACTGATCACCCGGTATTTAATTAGGCGGGGTATAACAGGTGGTATCAGAGCATCAGGTTCTAGTGTCCTTAGGATCTGTACGACTTATTTCGCTTTCAGCTTATCATTTTTGTTATAGAGCCCTATTTTAGGATTGTTGTATTCTTGCTTTTACAATTACGTCTTCAGCTATTTTGATATTTGATAATAACTGTAGACTAATAAATTTCTTCACGTTTTAGATGCCTCCGAGACGTGCACCAAAGGATAGGCGTGCCCAAGCCGAGCAGCCAGTAGCTCCGGCTCAGGGAACAATGAATGCTAATGAGGTAGCCGCTATTATTGCTCAGGTGGTGAATGACGCGCTAGCAGTAGTACAGCAGGCTCCACCCCAAGTTCAGGCAGTGGCGCCAGTACATGCACAACTTCCATTAGCATGGGAGCAGGTTAGGGATGCCTTTCAGAAGGCGCATCCCCTGAGTTCTCGGGTTGTTCAGATATCATCATCGTCAGCCAATGGAAGAAAGATATCCAGAGGTATCTGCGTATGTATGAATGCACAGACGTGTAGAAACAGTTGTTGGCTTCATTTAAGCTAGTGGGGGCCACTTTGCAGTGGTGGGAATCCACCACCACTTTGGAGGAGAGGGATACTATCCCGATTCAGTCATTCTGGGAGCGGTTTGACCGCAAGTACTTTCCATCCGTCGTGCAAACTGTGATGGGGAGAAAGTTACTGAACTTGAAATAGGAGAATTCTACTGTTGCTGAGTATGAAAAAGAGTTCACAAGACTTCTCACCATAGTGCCAGATGAGGCACCCACTGAGGGTAAGAAGATACTATTGTTTGTGGACGGGTTAGCTTGGAGGATCCGTCAACACCTTATAGGGAATCTATATTTGAGTACCTACACAGATGTACTCAATGCTGCTTTGCTACACTGCCAGGATCACGGCTTCCATCTGCAGGGAAGCAAGAGTGCAGGAGAGTCCGGCCAGCAGGGCAGGACAGGGGGTAGTGGTGCTAGCGGAGCACCGACATCTCAGGGGCAGACTCACCAGCATGAGCAGAGTTCCCATCAGGGGGACCCTGCTAAGCGGTTCCGATCGGGTGATTCCAGGAAAGGATTTGGGGGATTTAGGCAGGGTCAGCAGGGCCAGCCTAATCAGCAGGGCCAGCAGGGCCAATGGTTGGGTGGTAACAGCCAACAGGGTCGTGGTCAGCAGGGTCAGAGGGGAGGAAATTTCAGGGGCCGATGTTTTGTGTGTGACAAGAATGGCCATAAGCGTCAGGATTATCCCGAGGGTGATAGGGCCCCACAACAGCAGGGTGCCCGTAATGAGCCACATAGGCCACTTTTTCCAGCCGCCCTCCCAGCACCAGCTCAGGTACCAGCCCTACCAGCCATTCCAGTCGCTCCGGTGCAGCAGGAGAAGTTACAGTACGGACGTGTCTATAACGTCCACCAGGCAGCAGCTCCACAGGCACCACTCACGATTGAGGGTATGTTTCCTATCCATGGTACTATGGGTCGGGTTTTATTTGATACTGGGGCGACGCACTGTTTTATAGCTACCCATTTTGCGAAGGCCTTAGGGTTATTAGCCACAACAGAGAGCACTGTAATGTGTGTAGACTCACCACTGGGAAATGGATCACTAATTTTCTTTATATATCGGGGTGTGGGGGTAGAGATTGGTATCTTGGTATTACCAGCAGACATGTTAGTCTTAGATATGCATGAGCACGACATTATTATCGGTATGGATTGGCTCGCAGCTTACATAGCCATGATAGATTGTTTCGGTGGGAGTATTATTTTTGCCATTCCGGGGCAAGAGATGTTTGTAGTGTGATGCCTCTCCCAGAGGGAGGCTCGACTGCTCATTTGTATTACATAGAGGAGGATACATTTAAGGAGGTTGTGATTCCCTTAGACTCGATCCCAGTTGTTCGTGAGTATTCCAATGTATTTCAGGAGATACCAGGCCTACCCCCCAGTCGAGAGATAGATTTTATCATAGACTTATTACCGGATACTCGACCTATAGCACGCGCTTCATACCGTATGGCTCCGGCGAAGATGCGAGAGTTACGAGACAAGATAGAGCAGCTATTAGGTCAGGGCTTCATTTGCAGGAGTACCTCACCTTGGGGCGCTCCAGTTTTGTTTGTGAAAAAGAGAGATGGTTCACTGAGGCTATGTGTGAACTACCGCGAGCTGAACAAGGTCACGATACAAAACAAGTATTCGTTGCCTCGAATCGATGACTTCTTCGACCAACTGAGGGGAGAAACTTTTTTTTCGAAGATAGATCTGAGGTCAGGGTACCATCATCTACGTATTAGGGAGCAGGATGTTTTAAAGACTGCTTTCTTGACGAGATATGGGTCCTATGAGTTCAGAGTGATGCCATTTGGACTCACAAATGCTCCAGCCGTATTCATGGACTTGATGAACCGAGTGTTCAGAGAGTTCTTGGATCAGTTTGTCATCATTTTCATAGACGACATCCTGATATATTCACACTCTGAGGAAGAGAATACCGAGCACTTGAGGCAGGTTCTTCAGACTCTACGAGAGCATCAGTTATATGCTAAGTACGAGAAGTGCGGGTTCTGGTTACGTGAAGTGCAGTTCTTGGTACATGTTGTTTCTGAACAAGGGATAGCAGTTGACCCGAGTAAAGTGTCAGCGGTGAGGGAATGGGGACAACCCACGACACCGACAGAAGTACATAGTTTCTTGGGATTAGCCGAATACTACAGGAGATTCATTCGGGGTTTCTCCAAAATAGCAGGTCCATTGACGAACCTGACTCGCAAAGGGGTACCATATGTTTGGGACGATGCTTGTCAATTGGCTTTCGACGAGCTGAAAGACAAGCTTACTTCAGCACCGGTCCTTGCTTTACCTAAGCCGGGCATGGAGTATCTGATTTACACCGATGCCTCTTTACGAGGACTTGGGGGAGTACTTCAGCAGGAGGAGAAGGCTATATCTTTTGCCTCCCGCAAGCTTAAGCCGCATGATAAGAATTACCCCACCCACGATCTAGAGTTAGCAGCGATTATTTTTGCATTGAGGATATGGAGGCACTATTTATTGGGGGAAATATTTTACTTGTTCACAGACCACAAGTCACTGCAGTACCTGTTCACTCAGCGAGAGCTGAATATGCGTCAGCGCAGGTGGTTAGAGTTTGTAAAGGACTATCAATTCGACATATAGTACCATCCGGGGAAGGCCAACGCAGTTACTGATGCGTTGAGCTGTAGATCGAGAGACGATGTAGCGGATGTCTGGAAAGCAAAGTGGAAAGATTTGGGTCACCAGGATGCAGTAGCCCGTTCCTTCATATCTGTCATGACAGTGACACCCGAGATTGTTACGAGGGTGATACAAGCGCAGACCGCAGACCCATTTTTCCAGGAGCAAATTATACGACTTCTAGCTGAGGGTGTTGAGTCCTATTCTGTTAGTTCTGATGGGGGTTTGAGGTTTAATGGGAGATTGGTGGTCCCAGAAGGAGTAGACTTACGTCATGCAGTAATGACCCAGTCTCACGGGTCTCGATTTGCGGTACATCCTGGGGGAGATAAGATGTATCAGGATATGAGGCGGCAATACTGGTGGAGTGGGATGAAAAAGGACATCGCTGAGTTCGTGTCCAAGTGTTCTACTTGCCATCTGGTAAAGGTGGACCACCAGAAGACGTCAGGGTTGCTTCAACCATTGGAAATACCCGCATGGAAGTGGGAGAGTATTTCCATGGATTTTATTACTGGGTTGCTTACATCACAGCGGGGCCACGATTCCATCTGGGTGATTATTGACCGTTTGACCAAGGTGGCTCATTTTTTGACTTTGCAGATCGACTATCCCACGAGTCAGTATGCTCAGTTGTTCATTACTGAGATTGTCAGATTACATGGGGTGCCCCTGAATATTGTGTCAGATAGAGATAAGATTTTCGTGTCGCTTTTCTGAGAGAGCTTTCAGTAGGCTATGGGTACAGAGTTGAGGTTGAGTTCAGCTTATCACCCACAGACAGATGGACAAATAGAGCGTACTAATCAGATGTTTGAGGATATGCTACGCATGTGTGTCCTTAATTTTGGAGGAGGTTGGGAACCACATCTTCCAATGGTGGAGTTCGCTTATAATAACTCTTATCAGTTCACGATTGGCATGGCTCCATTTGAGGCTTTGTATGGCAGGCCTTGTTGTTCCCCAACTTGTTGGCTAGAGGTGGGGGATAACAAGTTGTTAGGACCAAAGGTGATTCAGGAAACCTCCGCTAGGATTGAGATGATCAGGAGTCGTATTCGAGTAGCCCGGGACAGGCAGAAAAGCTACGCCGATGCAAAACGATTCTTTCGAGAGTTTAACGTGGCGGACCAAGTATTCCTACGTGTATCTCCTATGAAAGGAGTGATGAGGTTCAGGAAGAAAGGGAAATTGGCCCCGAGGTACGTGGGACCATTTCCCATTATCAAGAGGATTGGGCCGGTAGCATATAGATTGGGACTGCCAGAGCATTTACATCGCATTCACGATGTATTCCACATCTCGTTGTTGAGACGATACCTTCGGGATGATATGGCCCACATCCACATCGCGATAGAAGAGATAGACTTACAGCCTGGCAGCTCTTACGAGGAGAGACCAGTGGCTATCCTAGACCATAGCGAAAGGAGATTGAGTTGAAGGTAGTTCCACTTATACGGGTCCAGTGGGAGTATCATAATGTGGAGGAATCCACCTGGGAGTGCGAGGCAGATATGTGCGAGAGATACCTGGACTTATTCTTACCAGGTATACCTTATTTTTTGAATTTCGGGACGAAAATTCCATTATTAGGGGGGAAGTATGTAATACCCCGTATTTTTATGGCTTTTAAAATTGGGGGATTTATTAAATTTAAGGTGAGTTATTAATTTAAAACTAGGTGTAAACCCGCGCGATGCGCGAATTATGGGAACGTGTATACAAAGTTAAAAATAAAAATTCTCTTAAAAAAGTGTCATCATTATTGAGGCAAGATAGCATACTATTAAATTATAACAATTTTTGCATACATGTTTAGTTTCAATGTGAGTTTGTTTTAAAAAAATGTTAATGGACTTTTCATCGAATGATCCTAAAACTTATACTCGATAAGTTAAATTAGAAATTTCCCTAATCAAATTTTAAAAAAATAAATCTAAATTAAAGGAAAATAAGCATTGAGAATGGGGGGAGTTAAATATAAAAGCACATAAATAAATAGAAAAATGTTTCCAATTTGTTCATAACATTTACTGAAGTAGAGTGCCTATTAAAAATATGCACCAAAATAATAATAATAAGTATAAAAATTGTTTTACATGTAGTGGAGGGTAAAGTACTCCATCAAACAAAATCAATTATGACCGACAAAATATAATAATTCGGCTTGATAATTGGTCATATTGGGGTTTAATGGATTTAATTTATTTAACATAGTTTTATGTTTGTTAAAAATAAGTGTAAATACCAATAAAACCCCGAGATTATTTTATATTTATAGGTTCTCTCATTTTAAAAACCCGACAACGATCCCCTTGAAATACTGACCCACCACAACTAACACAATACCTTTAAAAATATGATTAAAACATTAACTTACAGAAAAAAAAAAGATTAAACTACCCTCAATTCAACATGTTCTTTTTTTTTTATTATTAAGAAAGCACTTTAGTGCATAATGTGAAAAGGCAGCAAAGAAATTAGAAAAATAATCCAAAGCACCATTTATAAATTGATTATAAATTATATTAAACATATGATATTAGGATGTTAAGATATTATGGTGAGTGAGAAAAAAAATCAATACATTTGAAGCAATAAAAAAAATCACACACAGTGTAAAATGAAAAAAAAAAATACCCACTTAATTTTTTTAGTTCTGTATCTTGCTTGGCTGTTTTTTTCTCAAGTGCCCTGGGCTTCTTCACTCGCTACCCAACAAACTCACTGCAAAAGATATAAAGACTCCATCCAAGTCTATACAAAAGCTTTTCACAGCTTTCTCTTCACATACCCAACAATGGGAAGGAGAATAGGAAGATATTCGCAAGAGAGAGAGAGAGAAGAAACACCATTTTCTCCGGTGAAAATAGAAAATGACTTTCATACATGTGAAAGCAAAAAAGATGGATGTTATTAACAAAAAGATACGTAGTGTAAACAAACATGGAAAACAAATCAGGTGAAAACCATTTTCTCCCATTTTCTTTATAACCCACTTTCTCCCAATCCTGTGAAAAACAGAAATATCCATATTATATACAAACATGGGATTGATGAAATATATGAAAGAAAAAAAATCATGCTTTATTATAATTGAAAATAAAAGGACTCTCTCACGAGAAACCCATTTAATTTTTTTCCCAAGTTTATAAGGCACTGCCAACAAAGATGTGAAATAGGTAGAATGAAGAGAGAGAGAGTGTGTAAAAAAGGATGGTCGTCCATCAATTTATAGGGGAGAGAGTGGGGTATTGTGATTTTTAATTTAGAAAAAGAAAGGATCTATTGAAGAAAGAGAAAGGGCAGAATTAAAGAATGAGTTGGGTATTTGTTTGGTAATCTGTGTTACCTTTGATATTTCCCAAAAGAAAACTACAATGAAGAGCAAGGTTTGAAGTACGTAGACATGTAAACATTCAGAAAAAGCCTAACTAATATTTAAGTGACTTGGGGCTGAGCATTTAATTTATTACGTTTTTTTTGGCGATACATTGAACACCCACATCCACGTTTTTTTATGTGGTACATTGAACACCCACATCTATTTTAACTGTCAATCTCCAACGTTTCTTAAGTAGCAATTAGGAGGAAATTGGGTAATATAGATTTGCATTTATGTCAATGCCACGTGTCATCCTCAGAAGATTTATAGTGAAATGATGTGCCATGTGGATAGGCTAATTGCAAAGCATAATAAATGCCTTGTTTTGCATTTTATAGTATTAAGAGATAAATTCAAAAATTAATTATTTTTATAATTACTAATGTGACGAGAGTTAGTAATCATTGGAAACTTATTGAATATTACTAATGAGTAAAGTATTATATAATATTAGTTCTATTAAATGTCACGAGTGAATAAAATGAAAATTTTGGAAATTTAAGTCGGGACGCGCCCGTGTCGTGTCGGGACAAAATGTTGATTAATAAAAGTGAATAAATTATAAATCACCCGTATGGTCATTTCGAGTGCGCCAAAGTGTCCGTAAGGGTCGAGATAGTCAAAATAATGTACCCGGGGGTTTAGTTTGGGTCTCGAGGCATTTTTAGGCCTACTTAACATCCCGGGAGGGCGTTTTGGACACTTTACATTTTTAAGCCTGAAAAACCATGAAAATTGTAAGGTTATATCAGATGCTTAGGGTTGTCCTCTAGGGTTAACACAACCAAAAATAAGAGACGGCCATTGGAGAAGGAAAGAGAGAGCTTGTCCAAGAGTTCTAAGCCAAGAACTCCTCCGTTTGCGCCGCCGTCGTCGCCAAACAAGATCGCGTAACAAGGATCATCACCACACCGATTTCAGCCACAAATCAGAAACAAAAATCCTCAGGCAAGTATTTATCTTGCTTAATTTCGTTAATGCTTCATTTATGTTAGTTTAGGGTTAATTAGGATGAGTTTCTATGAAAGAAAACCCATGTTGGAGATTAGAAATTTGCATGTTGTATTGATATAAACAATAATCTGGAAATCCTTTTCACATGTAGAGGTTTAACCACGGATTTTTGATGGATTAGAAGTAGAAATTCTGGAAAAAGAATGATTTGAATCCAGTTAAAGAAATTTTTAGGGTTCATGAGAATTGTATAAATTTTGGCACTTTTAATCCATGATTTTTTATGAAAACTCACATTCCTTGCGTAGAATATTCTCCATTTGGGTTTAGAAGGTTTGTGGTATAGATTTCTGGGAGTTTGGGAGTTAAAAATTTGGATTTTGATGATGTTGAATGATAGAACCCGTAACTGGTATTCTTCAGATTCGCCATACCTGTTTGATCGATCGATCGAACCAGGAGTATCCATCGATCGACGCATCGATCGATCAAGCTCCTGCCATCGATCGATCGACCCCTCCTGGCAGACTCATATTTCCCCTTCAAAATAGTTGAATTCAATTTAATTGAGTAATAATCTTTGGACATTCTTATTAAAATATTTTGGGAGATAAAGAAGACCAGTAGGACTTATTAAAAATATGAAACCTTTAATGTAAGACGAGATTTACATTTTTCGGGGATGTTTACATATAAGGGGCGATGGAACTATATATTAAAGGGGGAGCGCGTAAGGTAGTTACGTTGGGAAAATAAATAATATCTACTGAAATTACACTTGGGAGGTTAGAAATCCACGAGTGTCACTTGATAAGTTGGGAAAATCCCACAAATTAAGATAAGAGGCAAACGTTATACGTAATAACTAAATAACGAGTAATAAGGACAAATATCATAATTATGGGTCGTGAGTATGTACCTGAACTTGATATGGTAATAATAGTATATTTATATGACTGTGTTTATACATAAACTATATACGTGTAAAAATCATGCCCGCGCTACTTGCTATCCCTGAGGTTACCACGTTGGGACAGTCTTATCTCGATGGGACCTTTATGGGGGATATTGACTTGTACCCTAGAAGATAGAAATCCTTTGGTACAGGCTATCAGATCGATAGTCAGACGGTCCTAAGAGACGTGAGGGCATGTGCTGATCTCTTAGAGACTTGGAAACTATGCTTCGCCTCAATATTGTTTGTGTTTTGTTTCTATACAGTTCGAGAGTGATTTCGAACTTGTATTTCCCTTAGTACGAGTGATACGGGGATTGGATAACAGAGTATGCCCGCACCATAATTATTATGTGGGGTGCTGTTAGAATATATATATATATATATATATATATATATATTACATGAGTATTTAATATATATATTTAAAATCTGGAATTTGGAAACTACATGCTGTGTCTAATGGTAAGTAAGAATGGAATAACTATTTCAATTTGGGAATAAGTGTTTGAAAAGTATAATGTGTTACTGAGAAACTTTATTAGTAAATAAGGTTTAAATGAGAACTTTGTTGTTAAATGAAATTAACCTCTTAAACAATTTAATTTGTCAGTTAAATCTTACAAGCAACCTAAGATAAGATAAGTTAAACCGTTGGGAAGGCTAGTGCGATAGGCGTGCACATTAGAAGAGAGGTGAGAATTTCTCAAGGGAGTGCCGCACTAATATGTTGTTGCATTGGCCAGTAAACATTTTAAATACTTGCAAACAAATTATAAATCGTTTTTACAATCGGGCTCTGACCTGTTTCCATTTCCTCTTCTATCTAGTATATATATATATATATATATATTTCAGGTGCCCAACCACAGGGGAGTCTTGCATAGGATCCTTTGGAAGGAATGCGCTGCAGCTTAGGTGGGAGTTGCAGGCCTCTTGCTTAGACGACCTCATTTGTTGATTCCACTTCTAGCACTATTTATTCAGTTGGGCATGTGTCGCCCTTTTTCATTATTCAGTTGTTTTATTGGATATTGTGATTCATTTATTTCCAGTATTTACACTTTGGGATTTATTATTGTCAGGATGTTTTCCTTTGAGTTTTAAATGTTGGATTCAATTAGTTGAATGTTTAATCATTTGGATTATATGTTACATGATAGTTGTTGTGTGATTCCTTAACTATGAATTATGTAAAGTTAAATATTGGTTTATAAAAATAAAAAAATTGAAAAGTAATGTATAAAAATGGTTTTGACACTTAACTTAATTATTTAGGGTGTTTAAATTGGAAAAGTTATTTTTACAACAGTGATGCTATGAATGAACCGACCGTTCACCTTGATTATAATTTAATAAAATACTGATCACCCGGTATTTAGTTAGGCGGGGTGTCACACTCGGATGATTTTAGGCGGAGTGCTACGAGGGTTAGGCACAGGGTAGCCGGTTTAATTTATTATAAAGTTATGTAGTAAATGATTGAATATTAAATTTAACAAGTGGTGTTAAACTAAATCGTGGGATTTTGTGTAATAAATTTTAAGAGATGAAGATACGGATCGAATGAGTGAGTCTGGGTAATATAGTTGGGTGATACAACTTGAGTGAGAGATAATTAATGTGTGATTAATTAAAATACAAGTCGGGAGATAGACTTGGGTATTTTAGGCTAGTGCTACGAGTGTTAGGCACGGGTTAGTTGGAATTTATTAAATATATGTATACGGTTATGTGTGATGGTATATATATATATATATATATATATATATATATATATATATATATATATATATATTTATGTGTGCTATATAGATATCGGTGTGAATGATATTTAAGGGAATACATACCCCTCTAGTTCTATCATAGGAGGTTGCGTGATGTGGGTGAATCCCCTGACTTGAGGAGCACGGAGAGTATAGTCCCCAGGTCATATCGTCTAGGATTTTTATTGTGTGATTTGTTTTCGAGGTGAGACGCTTTGAGTATGATTTGGTTTCACTTTCGATGGAAATATAATCACCTCCACTATGTTTGCGATATTTTTACCCCAGTTCTGTGTGAGCTAGTCTAACTTTAGGTGGTCGGGTTAGAGTGATCATGCCTGAAACATGATAGAATTTTAGAGAAAGCATCTGGTGAGTTATTACTCAGGAATATATGGTTATTATATGCGACATGTGTGTGAATGATCTAATATACTAGTACGTATATAATATGAGAAAATAATTATATACGGGATTAATACATAAATGTAAATATATTTCTTATATAACTAATGTGAAAGTTATGTGATTTAAAAAGGTGTTATCTTATATAACTAGTGTGAAAGTTATCTGATTTAAAAAGAGGGTTCTTTATCTAACTAGTGTGAACGTTATATGATTTAAAATAGTTGAAATTATTAATAAGTTAATGAGTAGATAACTTAATAATCAAAGTAAGTATACTCGGGTTAGAGTAGTGTGGTGGCAATAGGTGTGATACGGCTAGTTAGGTGGGGTAGATTAATAGGCAAGCGTTAGGTTTGCACAGTAGATGAGGGGTGAGCTATACCTCAAGTGAGTGTGACATTAGCTTAAATATGAAGAGTGTGCATGCATATTCAATTGTTGCAATTTAACTGCTTGCTAAATATTTTCAAAATATTTTACTTGGGATCTGACTCGTGTCAACATCTTTTCCAAAACTCTTTAAGTGTCCAGCCACAGGGAGGATTCTATCAAGGGATGCACAACTGTAACTCATGTTGAAGTTTCAGGACTCTGCTATAAACTCTTCATTCATTAATTCCTAGTGTAGGATCCTTTACTCCAGTACTTTTGGGCATGTTGCCCTCAGATTTAGTATTCAGTTATTTATTTAACCTTGTGTATTCAAGTTATTGTTTCAGTTTACTGTTGTATTTTACTGTTGAACCGATAGTTGATTCGGTTATCTTTATTTATATTATCCATTTGTGTTAGATTCAGTTATTAGTGTGTTAATGGTTTAATTGTTATTTATTATCGCATGTTTTTAATTAATGAAAGATAAAATTTGGCGTCGGTCTAATTAAATTACTAGGTGGTTAGTAACTTTAAAAGGGTTTTTGATTGTGATGCTGAGAATGAGCCATATGAGACCAACGTTTTGTTTTGATCACGGGTTGGCCACCCGGTATTTTTGTAGGCTGGGTGTTACAAATGGTATCAGAGCATCGAGTTCGAGAGTCTGTACTACCATTATCATACCTGTTTGAGCTCATTATCACCGTGACTTGGTGGTACCATTTATGGTATCATCGGCAATCGAAAGTATGAGTTTTATCCCGGAGTGGTTGGGGGCTATTTTATATGACATGAGCGAGTCATATTATTTTTTTAATGCTAGATTCGCATGAGAAACGGGTTTAATAGAGGTATAATTAATATTACTATATTGTGTATATTTACTACCGTGAAGTTAGCGAGGCTCTCTTTAGTTCCAGCCGTAGGGGAGCAGGAGTGAACATTGAGACGATATATATATATATATATATATATATATATATATATATATATAATGAGGATAGATCATTTTGAGAGGTGATACTCGAGGTATGATTTTATCCTGGGTACAAACTGTCGAGCGATGGCGGGCGGTTACAGCAAGACTATCGTGTTCACAGTTTCGGGGTAGGGTGTATATTTTTGCGACGTCTCACTTAAAAGATGGTCGAGCTCGCGGCGAGATTTTTATGAAGTAGACTTCAGAGAGTACAGTTGTCTAGTTATATTGGATCCCAGTGCGTAGGGACTTTTATTGATGTGATTCAGGGTATATCGGATTTACCGATTGAGTGGAGAGATTTAGCTCATTGTGATTTACGTGCTGAGAACTTAGTGATAGTGAAAGAATCGTATCGTGTGATGCCTTGAGAGACGTGGGCATAGACGATTTGAATTATGTGTTGGGAGACATAATTTATGATATCTTAGTTATGTGCTTGGACCTACGGATTTCGATGATCGACAATTCTAGGGAGTAGTGCATTGGGAAAAGTTCTTTTGAGCTTCATTGTGGGATGTTATACGAACGGACCTTAAAAAATATTGGGAGTGGTAAGACGTTGTTGGATACTAGTGCATTGATTTTCAAATGTTTACTTATTGAACATGTAGAAGAAGCACTTTAAGCTGGGAGATATTACGATATATGGACAGTGGAGACGGGTAGTGCTGTGAAGGAAGCATCGAGAGAACTTATATACTACAAGATAATGGGTAGGGAAGTAACTAGAAGAATTAAATTGCAAATTGTGGGGTAATCGAGAATACATGTATGAGATAGTCACGCCACGAGTGCGAAGCTGAGCTTGAGATAAGTATGTTACGTACGAGACGTTAATGATATTTATGTCGGGATGTCTAGGCTATAGTATATAGTATGGTGACATTTTGTGTTCACTATCCTAATGGATGATTT
This sequence comes from Sambucus nigra, assembly GCA_949130495.1. Classification (NCBI taxonomy): domain Eukaryota; kingdom Viridiplantae; phylum Streptophyta; class Magnoliopsida; order Dipsacales; family Adoxaceae; genus Sambucus; species Sambucus nigra. Next base: position 326,547,584 of record OX422217.1, on the reverse strand, counting down.
ACTTGTGCTTGTTATCATCTGAAACAGGGTCTAGTCTATATATACGTATATATGTGTTATCATGTGTTGCTTAATAAACTTATAAGAAAATGTTTGTATTGTTGCATTTGATCCCGGGGAGTAGGGATGATCACTAATGGGGTTCAGGGTGAATATGTTTATTATCGAGCGGGGAGATATAGTTCGTGATTGGTTCGTGCTAAGAAACAAGTGATAGTAAGGGGCGATGTATTGCATAATATCTTTTGTAACATAAGAATTGACGAGTATACTTTTATGTCAAGTGACGGGAATTTGGAGGTACGTGTTATAGATTGTGGGCCTAACGGATCTCAACGACCGACAATGTTAACTAGTATTGTATCGGGGGTTCCTTGTTTGGATTTTGCATTGCGAGACATCCCATGCATGAAACTTAGCGCAACGTTGGAAGTGGGGAAATGTGTGGTCATCATGACATGGGTTGGTACCTCGGTTATATTACATATATGTAGTTATAACTCTGAGTTGAAAGTTATATTATCATTCAAGGCTAGAAGAGTCGGGTAACATCTGTGCGGTTAAGCACGAGTACAGGGTGTATGGACGCCCTGGGTAATTAATTTAATTTTAATATAACTCGCGATTAGAAGGGGTATAGTTATGTGTAGCGATCTTAAGGGCGTGTGAGTAGGGAAGTATTTGAAGCTTGGAGTACTAGACTCATCTGAATTTCTAGGATAAAATCCCTTTGTAAAGGCGGAAGTATATAACATCCCGTATTTATGAGGATACATAATATAATTAATTTGGTGAGATAGAATTTAAATTATCTGGAAGATTTAATTAAATTGGTGAATTAAGATTTAATTAATTCAGGGTATTTTTAAAATTTCATGTATCATAATTTGAGCTTGGAGATTTTAGAAAAGTAACTCGGATGACGATTCTGAGTGCACATTTGATTCTGAATGGGTCGAGATAGTCGAAAAAGAGTACCTAGGGTATTAATTGGGTCCCGAGCATTTTTAGACATAACCGGGCTCGCACGGGAGTGTTCGGATCATTTGGGTTGGCCCATAGGCTTAATTTCAGGATTAGTGATATAAAAACTACATCAGGGAGTTTGTGGCAGATACAACTCAACAAGAAAATCCTAGTTTTGCAGAGGAGAAAAGAGGGAGAAATTAGGAGAGCTTTTGGGAGAAAAACCAAGAAGAGGGGTGTGTTCTTCATCAAATATTCGTTTACATCAACGGAAATCAAACCCTAAAAATTTGTTCAGGCAGATAGTTAAAATTTCTTTGAATTTAATTGAGGTATTGTGATTCATATCATAGTGGGTGTGATAAAGAAATATGAAAGAGTGTGCGCGTGCGTTCAAATAAGAAATAATATAATTAAATTCAGTTTAACACAAACAAACCCTAAACATGCAACTAGGTGTGATTGAAACAAGATGAGAACATGCAATAGTTATTCAAGCACACACAAGTGAGGAAAAATCCCCCAAAGGGGCAAAACCGTTTATTTCCATTATAATATTGTAACGTACAATTTCGGATTACAATGAAAATACAAGTGACTAAGAATTACCCTCAGGTGTCGAATATTGTAGTCGGCGGCTGGAGATATCCCTTTCCAGTATGGCAGCAATGAAGAAGAAGAGCGGCCTTCTTCACAAGGGTTGAACAACAAAGGATTGTGTTCTAGGGTTTTAAAATGATTCACAAATGATTTGGAAATTTGTGTGAATTAAAACATGAGTTTGGTAACTCAAAAAGATGAAGACTTTTCATTTTTGGACTCTGAAAATCGTGTATAAGTCCCCGGAAACAAACTCCCCGTAGTGGGTTTATAAAGGAAACTTTTAGCCTAAAAAATCTCTGCACGATCTATTTGAAATTATCCCAGGCGGACCGGTCCGGGTCTGAGGCGGATCGGTCCGAGGTGGCGGACCGATTCTTTTAAATTTTGGCATTATCGGTTCGCTTGCAGTCCGGGGTGTACTGGATTTTCAACAAGCGGATCGGTCCGGTACAGGAGCGGACCGGTCCGCAGGCGGATCGGTTATTTTTCTCTGGGAGGACCGGTCCGACCTGTTAGACTTTCATTCCTCTTATTCTTTTGACATTTGGATCCGTTGATGACTGTATGAATCTTGAATTTCTTCAACGGTGTAACGACGTATGACATAACAAATTGATAACGGACAAAAATGTCCTTACAAATCTCCCCCTATGTCTATGCCGGTACATACATAAAAACAAACATCCGAATTATCTAATATCAAAATGCCTATACAAATATACCCTTCCATGAACCCAAAACTGGAACGATACAAATGAATAAGACTTCATCGTTTGCTCTTCGAATCTTCAGGAATCTCAACGCTTTTCTCATCAGGGTGTGCAATTCAGAGATCATCAAAGTAGTACATGCACACATGAGAAAAAGCAAAATACCAAGTGACATATCGAGTTTGAAATGAGATAAATAAAGATACTAATTTATGATGAAACTCCCCCATGATACCCCATGATAATTCTTTAATCTCCCCATTTTTATGATGTCCCAAAAAGACAAATGAGAGATGATGAACACAAAACAACCAAGTTGATGATAGCGTAAATGAATGGGTGTGATCAAATTCGATAGGAAAAGCAATACATACAAGCATGACATATGTGCATGATGAATATCGGATACTCCTAACGAATGAACTCAAAGTCTTCCTTTGGTGTAAAAAGGTGGAAATATAGGACATTGACTCGATCAAATCAACAAATCAAAGCTCAAAGTGATTTCCACACCAATAACGTCCAAAACTATTTCATGTTTTTTCAGGACTTTCAAGGAAGTGCAAACCCGTTTTTATTCTCCAACCAAACTCCCTCAGATTTTTATTTTTAATAGAGGCTTTCTAAATTCTCAAACTTTGGAGAATGGAAGGTGAAACCTAAGTGGCCCATAGTTGGCAGGAATTGCTTTTTATTGCCTTTAAATTTTTTCGGGCTCTTTTAGCCTCTTTGGACCCCGGATAATAAAATTCCTCCATTTTTTAGATCCTTTTGAACAGTGGCTTTTGCGCAAAGAAGAGAAATACCTTTTGCAGCCCCTCCCCGTTCTTAAACAAACACTCAGTCTCACAAAAAAAATGGTTTTGACATGCATTCCAATCTTGTCAAGTTTTATCGCATATTGCAAGTTGTATATACAGAATTGAGATAGAAACACTCAAGCCAACATGTGATAGACAAGTACAATAATCAAATAAAGCCGTGCATGTGTGCAATAAAGGAGATAGGAGTCAAACATTTAGAAAGATATTACTAATCACATCTCAAAGACTCCAATCAATGTAAAGCACATGAATGAAATGATGTAGCGTCTCAAATCTCTATCAAACAGTCACAAGGATAAATGGAATGAAGTTGTGACTTGGCTATCTTAAATGCTCATCCATAAAAGGTGTATATAAAAAATACAAAAATATTTTTGGGCTTTTCTGAAATATTTATATTCAAAAACAAAAATCTTTTTGGATTTTTCAAAAGAATAAGTAAATAGTTGTACAACAAAGCAATGATACATATAAAACAGACTAGCAATAGGAAGCATATGATATGAACATAAAAAAAGCATCCTATTCTAGACATAGACCAACCCCTCAGTCAACTGTGCAAATCCCCAAAGACTTCCTAAGACTCTCAAATCTAAGGGCATCTAAAGGTTTCGTGAAAATATCGGCTAACTGACGGTCGGTAGGAACAAAAATCAGGGATACGAATTTCTCCTAAACTAACTGACGTATAAAGTGCTCACGTATCCTGATGTGCTTTGTGCGCGAATGCTGGACTGGATTGCGGGATATGTGTATCGCGATCGTGTTATCACACGAAATGATCATGGTGTCCTGTGAAATCCCATAATCCTCCAACATTTGCTTCATCCACAAGAGTTGCGTGCAACAACTCCCGGCGGCTATATACTCAGCCTTCGCAGTGGACAAAGATATGGAATTTTGCATCTTGCTCAGCCAGGAGACAAGAGAAGAACCAAAATAGAAACACCCATCAGAAGTGCTCCTACAACCATCTACATCCCAAGCCCAATCGACATCTGAATAGGCGGACAGATTGTCATAAGTATCAAAAGAATACCAAATACCGTATGAGAGAGTCCCACTCACGTATTTAATAATACATTTTAGAGCAAGTAAATGTGACTCTTTCGGGGATGCTTGATATCGCGCACAGACTCCAACACTAAAGGCTATATCGGGATGACTGGCAGTCAAGTAGAAAAAACTACCTATCATACTCCGATATAAGGTTTGCTCTACGTCCTTGCCTGAGGTGTCCTTACTAAGCTTGGTAGTGGTACTCATAGGTGTACGATCATGCTTAGCAGAGTCTAAACCAAATTTCTTCACTAGGTATCTAGCATACTTGGATTGGGAGATGAACATCCCATCCTCTAGCTGACGAACCTGGAGACCAAAGAAGAAAGTAAGCTCACCAACCATGCTCATGTCAAACTCACTTTTCATTTCCTTTTCAAAGTGATGAGCATGTTGAGAGCACGTGGATCCAAAGACTATGTCGTCCACATAGACCTGGGCAACCAAAATTGCACCATCATCTCTCCTGACGAACAACATCATATCAACTCCCCCTCTCTTGAAGCCACGGGCTAAGAGATAGGAAGTAAGCCTCTCGTACCAAGAACGGGGTGCTAGCTTCAAACCATACAAGGTTTTCCTCAGATAGTAGACGTGCTCCGGATGCTTAGGGTCTTCAAACCCTTTTGCTTGTTCCACATAAACCTCCTCCTGTAGAATTCCATTCAGAAAGGCACTCTTGACATCCATCTGTTATAACTTGAAGCGCAGATGACATGCGATGGCGAGTAGTAGACGGAGGGACTCAAGCCTCGTAACAGGAGCAAATGTCTCCCCAAAGTCTACACCTTTTATCTTTGTGTATCCTTGAGCGACCAACCTAGCCTTGTTTTGGATTATGGTACCATTTTCATTCATTTTATTCTTAAAAATCCACCGGGTACCAATCACATTAGTCACACTAGGTAGGGGGACAAGTTCCCAGACATTATTCTTTTTAAACTGAAGCAACTCTTCCTGCATAGCAGATATCCAGTGTTCATCCTTGAGGGATTCTTTATGGTTCTTGGGCTCGACTTTGGATGTGTAGCAAAGATGGCTAACAACGTTCTCTAGTTGAGCACGAGTCTTGACCCCTAGAGTGGGATCTCCAAGAATGGAAGACGGGTCATGACTCTTGCGAACCCAAGCGGGTGTGTACCCTAACACAGGAGTGGGGACCACAGAGTGTGGGTGGGGGACAAGTGGATCACTGTCAGACGAGTCCTCATCCTCACACTGAAGGTTAGGATCAATAACCGTCGGTGGTTCGTCATCTTGCACGGTGACGTTTATTGATTCCATAACCTTAGAGCTCTTCAGGTTAAAGACCCGGTACGCTCTGCTATTCGATGAATATCCTAGAAATATTCCCTCATCGCTCCTGGAGTCAAACTTTCCTAATTGCTCTGTATCCCGTAGGATGTGGCATTTACTCCCAAAAGCACGGAAATATGCCAGGTTGGGTTTCTTACCTGTCCACAATTCATAAGGTGTCTTAAGTGTGTGTGGACGCATGTAAAGTCTATTCACCGTGTGGCATGCAGTAGACACTGCCTCTGCCCAAAATATCCTAGAAACATTATGACCTAAAAGCATAGATCTAGCCACTTCCTGGAGCGTTCTATTCTTTCTCTCAACAATCCCATTTTGCTGAGGAGTCTTCACAGCAGAAAACTCATGTTTGATCCCAAGGCTATCACAATACAAATTTACTTTTGCTTCCTTAAATTCAGTGCCGTTGTCACTACGTATCCTATTAATAGTGACTCCGTGTTGATTTTGCAGGACACGAAACTTGGTCGTTAAAAACTCTACAACATCGAATTTCTCTCTCAGAAAACCTACAATGGAGTACCTGGAGAAATCATCCACCATCACGAGGATATACCTCTTACCACCCAGACTCTCGGTACGAGTGGGACCCATAAGATCCATGTGTATAAGCTCAAGAACACGAGAGGTGGTAATGGAATGAAACTTCCTATAGGGACTACGAATTTGTTTTCCCAACTAGCAGGGTCCATAAACCGTCGAAGTTGGCCTTCCAAGAGATGGTAAGCCACGTATTAGGTCCTTTTTAGCTAAGCGAGTGAGATCTCTAATATTTACGTGACTTAGACGTTTGTGCCACAGATCTATAGGAGTGATCGTGGCGCTGTTGCAGACAAGTGAGGAAGTAGGCACAGTACCATAGCAATTATCCTCGGTCCTCACCCCTTGCATTAAGAGTTTACCGGCTTGATTGTAAACATTACATGTGTCCCGGTCAAACTTTACTGCAAAATCAGTGTCGTACAGCTGGTTAATGCTGAGAAGGTTTACTTTTAAACCTTTGACGTACAATACATTCTCTAGCTTGGTAAATCCTGGTAACACTACAGTACCTCGTCCTACAATGCTAGACTTGCTCCCATCTCCAAAGGTGACTCTGCCATCCTGATAATCCTCAAGAGATGTAAAAAATGAGGCATCACCTGTCATATGTCTGGAGCATCCACTGTCAAAATACCACTGTGAGGTATTATGTGCCTTGAGAGCGACATGAACAACGAAGGCCTTTTTATCTTTCTTAGGTACCCAAGAAGTGGTGACATTTTGTTTGCCTTCGTTGTTGTTGGTTTTAGCTGGAATGTGAGAAGCATTCCCTGACGACAAAGACATTCATCGGAATTCCTCCATCAAACTCTGAGACGTGGCAGCTAAAAACTCAACTCGCTCTCTCAGACTAGTAAAATCATCAGTATGCTGATGTGGAGTAGTAGTACGTCATGTCCGACCCATACTATAGCAAAACTCCCTGAGGTGGCCTTTTCTTTGCAATAAGTACAAAAGAACACAGTCAAAGGCGGACCTTGGTTTGCTTTTCTTGGTCGAACTCTCCTTCGAGATTTTTGACGATGGCCATAAGGAGTCGTAGTAAACTCAGGGACTGGTCCAGGTGCAATTTGGGACGTGGAGGCAACATCATAACCAATTCCCCGTCGATCACCAAAACCTAAAGCGGGGCCGAGGAACATCTTTCCTATTTTCCCAGATCTGTCCTCGATTTGTACCTTGACTTCTCGTGCTTTCTCAAGATCATGAGTCACCTGGGAAACAAGGGCTTCAAGTTTCTTCCGAGTCTCCACGGAGGAATAGAGCTGACTCATAAGACTAGCCACTTGTTTAGTCAAGTCCCCTCTCTCTTTCTCAAAAGTGCTCTCTCTCTCTAAACAAACTTTCTTTCTCAACACAGGCAAATTCTCTCTCTCTCAAGGCGGTGAAGGTGGAGGACTCTCTCTCTCTCTCGCTTTTCTTAATTCTTCCTCTAAGCCGGTGATCTTAAATACTAACGCTTTGTTACGCTTTTTAGTTTTAAATGACTCAGAATATAACTCAGCGTAGGCGCATTGAATATCACTCTCGCTCTCACTTGTGTCATCCTCCCCCTCACTCACATCGCTCTCACTGTCGAGGTGTCCCTGTGAAGCATCATCCTCATCGTCGTGAGGAGAACTAGAAGTGCTCACATGACTAGCCATGAATGCGGTGAAGTTACACTCATGCGGTGACTTATCTCCTGAGTCCACCGACTCGACCTCACTGTCGTCACTAAGGGTAGCATTAAGGACCGCTTTCCATTTCTCTCTGTTCATACATGTGGCACACTCAAAGGCTCTATTACCCCTACCGTCGCACTCAAACCACCTCTCACTATCTTTCTTAGAAGTATCTTTAAAATATTTTTCATTTTACTTTTCAAACTTATTTTTCTCAAATTTCTTTTTATCTTTAAAATTGCCACTTTTCTTAAATTTGAGAATCCTCTTGAAATTTTTTGCAAAAAGAGCCAAATCATCTAAGTCAAAATCACAATCAGAATCTGACGTGTCAGTCTCTCTCTTTCTAGATGACTCTATCCTCTTTCTAGCCGACCACTCACTCTTTCTCTCTTGAGCATTAAGTGCAATTTCCTTATCTTTGGACCTAGCAGTTTTAGGGAACATATCAATTTCATATGTTTGCAAATCTCCTACAAGTTCTTCCAATTTTAGCGTATTTAAATTACCCATAAAATTTAGCACAGTAACTTTAGGGATAAAACGCTTAGGCAAAAAACGAAGAATCTTTTTGACAACTCTAGCATTAGGAATATGTTCACCAATATTAAAGATAGTATTAACAATGTCAGAAAGTCTAGCATAAAAATCGTCAAAACATTCAGTTTCATGCATGGTGATGGTTTCACATTGAGTTGTCAAATTTTGCAATTTAGACTCTTTCACAGCATTAGTTCCTGCATGGGTGAGTTGTAAAACATCCCATGCCTCTTTTGACGTGGTGCACGTCATGATACGTCGGAACTCATCAGGAGTGGTAGATCTCGAAATATCACTCAAACCTATAGAATTAAAAGAAGACCATTTAAATTCATCTTCAGTCCAAGAAGTGACAGGTTTTAAATTGGTCACGTTTTTAAAAGTAACGGAGGGAGGTGTCCACCCTCTTTCAACTAGAATCCAAACACGTTCATCTATGGCTTTCAAAGCAGACCTCATGCGGGATTTCCAATAAGCATAATTTGTCCCGTAAAAAACTGGCATTTTATTATATGATTTCTCCATAATGAACACACTCGTTTTCAAAAATCAATTTTTCAGAAAATTGATTTCTTAGAAAAATTTTGCGGAAAATTACACGGTAAAGTTGTGTAACTGGCTCTGATACCAATTTGAAAGAGTGCGTGTGCGTTCAAATAAGAAATAATATAATTAAATTCAGTTTAATACAAACAAACCCTAAACATGCAACTAGGTGTGATTGAAACAAGATGAGATCATGCAATAGTTATTCAAACACACACAAGTGAGGAAAAATCCCCCCAAGGGGCAAAACCATTTATTTCCATTATAATATTGTAACGTAAAATTTCGAATTACAATGAAAATACAAGTGACTAAGAATTACCCTCAGGTGTCGGATTCTGTAGTCGGTGGCTGGAGATATCCCTTTCCAGTAGGGCAACAATGAAGAAGAAGAACGGTCTTCTTTATAAGGGTTGAACAACAAAGGATTGTGTTCTAGGGTTTCAAAACGATTCACAAATGATTTGGAAATTTGTGTGAATCAAAACATGAGTTTGGTAACTCAAAAAGATAAAGACTTTTCATTTTTAGACTCTGAAAATCATGTATAAGTCCCCGAAAACAAACTCCCCGTAGTGGGTTTGTAAAAGAAACTTTTAGCCTAAAAAATCTCTGCACGATCTGTTTGAAATTATCCTAGGCGGACTGATCCGGGTTTGAGGCAGATCGGTCCGAGGTGGCGGACCGGTTCTTTTAAATTTTAGCATTATCGGTTCGCTTGCAGTTCGGGGTGTACTGGCTTTTCAACAGGCGGATCGGTCCGGTACAGGGGTGGACCGGTTCACAGGCGGATCGATTCTTTTTCTCTGGGAGGATCGGTCCGGCGTGTCAGACTTTGATTCCTCTTCTTCTTTTGATATTCGGATCCGTTGATGACTGTATGAATCTTGAATTTCTTCAACGGTGTAACGGCGTATGACATAACAAATTGATAACGGAAAAAAATGTCCTTACAAAATATGTTTTGGGGAGTGGGTTATCATATGAAAATAGGTTATGGGAATTTGAGAATATTATGTAGATTAAATCTGAAGTTGATGATTAGTTGGGATAAATCATTGTTTGAATCATATGTAGATTAAAAATATGGAAGCTAAGTTCATGGTTTGAGGATGTTGTAATTGAATCTGGGAGGAAGGTTGAACAAATTGTACCCAAACCCAAATCGATGAATAAAATATGTCGAGATGATTCAATGGTGTTTAAAGGTTAGGAGGATGGTTTTAAATTATTTTAGATGAATAAAAAATGTTGGGAAGCTTTTGGTTGCATTCTTTTAAGAGATTTTGAAGGTTTTTGGTTCGCGAATGGCAGAAACCAGCGTCGTGGGGAAGAAGGAGAAGTGGTTGAGCACATAAGGTCGTTCGAACGACCCTGGAAGTCATTCAAATGAGATTAGTATCTCGTTTGGACGAGATTAGCATCTCGTTCGGACGAGATTGTTATCTCGTTCAAACCCTTAGGTTTTGGATATGGAGATAGATCTTTTCGTTACGAACGCGTGGCTGCCAATTCTGTATTTTTTTTATTATATACAAATTAGTTATGAATTTATTACGGAAGGGTTTCTGAAATCGAAATCCTTTGTGAGAAATCAAATCTGGATTATTGAGGGATGTTCGTAGATGAGTGTAGAACTTTGAAAAATATTAAGGAACGTTATTTTTACCTTGAAATTGGGTGAGAATTAATGGTATGGATTTAAGAGTGCTTAGGATGAACAACACTCGAAAATATATGAACGGATTCAAATAGAAATTTCAGATGAAATTAGGATACGGGCTGGATTGAGAGGTGCTTGATATCTTGAATAAAAATATAAATGTAAGTAAATACTTATGGAATTAAGAGTTGGGGTTGTGACTCGAATATTTTTAGGCTGAGTGCTATGGGAGTTAGGCACGGGATAACCGGTTTTATTTATTATATAGTTATATAATAAATTATTGAATATTAAATTTAGCAATGGGTGTTGAACTAAATTGTGGGATTTTGTGTAATAAACTTTAAGAGATGAAGATACGGACTGAATGAGTGAGTCTGGGTACTATAGTTAGGTGATACAACTTGAATAAGAGATAATTAATATATGATAAATTAAATTACAAGTCAGGGTATAGACTTGGGTATTTTGGGCTAGTGCTACGGGTGTTAGGTACGGGTTAGTTGGACTTTATTAAATATATGTATACGGTTATGTGTGATAGTGTATATATATTTGTGTGGTCTATCAATGTCGTTGCGAATGATATTTCTAGGAATATATACCCTTCTAGTACTATCATAGGAGGTTGCACAAGATGGGTGAATCCCATGGCTTAAGGAGTGGGGCGAGTATAGTCCCCAGATCATATCGTCCAGGATTTTTATTGTGTGATTTATTTCCGAGGTGAGATGCTTTGGGTATGATTAGGTTTCACTTTCGAGGGAAATATGACTGCCTCCACTACAGTTGCGCTATTTTTGCCCAAGATGGTGTGAGCTAGTCCAACTTGAGGTGGTCGGGTTAGAGTGAGCATGCGTGGAACATAATAACATTTTAAAAAACGCATCCGACGAGTTATTACTCGAAAATGGATGGTTATTATACGTGACATGTGTGTGAATGTTATAGTATACTAGTACGTATATAATATGAGTAGATAATTATATACGAGAATAATATATAAGTGTAAATGTATTTCTTATATAACTAGTGTAAAAGTTATATGATTTAAAAGGGTGATTTCTTATATAACTAGTGTGAAAGTTATTTGATTTAAAAAGAGGATTGCTTATCTAACTAGTGTGAACGTTATATGATTTAAAATAGTTAAAACGATTAATAAGTTAATGAGTAGATAACTTAATAATCAAAGTAATAATAATCGAGTTAGAGTAGTGTGGTGGCAAGAGGTGTCATACAGCTAGTTAGGTGGGGTAACTTAACTAGGAAGGTTATCAGGCAAACGTTAGGTGTACACATTAGATGAGGGGTGAGCTATACCTCAAGTGAGTGCAACACCAGCTTAAATATGAAGAGTGAGCATGCATATTTAATTGTTGCAATTTAACTGCTTGCTAAATATTTTCAAAATATTTTACTTGGGATCTAACCCTTGCCAAAATCTTTTTCAAAACCTTTTAGGTGTCCAGCCACAGGGACGCTCAATTTGAGGATTCTATCTAGAGATGTGCAGCTGCAACTCATGTGGAAGTTTCAAATTTTGCTATAGACGCTTTGTTCATTCATCCTAGTGTAGGATTCTTCACTCAAGTGTTTTTGGGTATGTCGCCCTCATATTTATTATTCAGTTATTTATTTGACTTTATGTATCTAGGTCATTATTTCAGTTTACTGTTGAACCGATAGTTGATTCGATAATCTTTCTTAATATTATATATCTGTGTTCGATTCAGTTATTAGTGTGTTGATGGTTTAATTATTATTTATTTTTGTATGTTTTTAATTAATGAAAGATAAAATTTAGCACCGATCTAATTAAATTACTAGGTGGTTAGTAACTTTAAAAAGATTTTCGAGACTGATGCTAAGAATGAGCCATATGAGACTAATGTTTTATTTTGATCACGGGCTGGTCACCCGGTATTTTAGTGGGCGGGGTGTCACATCATCTCCATAATCGTGATGGGGAAATCACTCGTCTCAAAGGAAACTCATCGAACAGACTGAGGGGCATGTATCCTTTAATACCTTATAAATTTAAAAGGGAATTTTTAATTAATGAAGTAAAAGATAATTGGATTAATTAATTCCAAATACAAATTAACTATATAATTTAATTTTTAAATTTTAAGACAATTTATGAGAATTTAAAGTTAAAATGGATTAGAATGGAATTATAGAGTTTATTTGGTAATTTGATTAAGTTTTGTGGGCGTAATTTTAATTATTATAAAAGTTGGGACTCAAACTATAATTATTATAAGGTTTAATCAGTATTCTAAAAAACGCGCCTAGGTGTGGGGCATTTTAGATATGACAAGTTTTGGCTTTAGGCATGGATTAAGGCGTGGTTAACTGCGATCAACGTTTTTTTGTGGCAAGGTGTTAAAAATGCGTTTTTTTTAGTTTAAACGCGCCTTAAAACACTTTTTTATTATTATTTTGTGGTGGGAAACAAAACGACGTCGTTTTGGTATCCCCTTTAACCAAAAGGAAAAAACCTCCCGTTGAGATCTAATCTTTCACTCGCCCTCTCCCTCATTTAGCGGGAGAGGAAAAAAATTACAGCCACCTCCCTTGTTCATTGTTAGCAATCGACAGAATTCAGCAGCCGATTGCCACCTCCCTCGTCTGTCGGAACTCCTCTTTTCTTTGTTTGTAATCACCTCCTCGTTCATTGTTTGTTATTGTTTGTATTCTCTTGTCCTGCAGGTTCTAACTTCATTGTTATTATATTGTTTCAATATAATAACTTGCTGTAAGTAAGTAAGAAGAAAAGATTACAGAATAAAAGCTTCACTATTTCAATACACATACACACATTTTTGGATTTTTTTGTTTAGTTTTGAATTTTTGCCATTGTTTGTAATCTTTTGTTTAGTTTGGAATTTTTTTAACGTCTTTCAATACACCTGTTTGGAATTTTTTTGACCTGTTTCAATACACATACACCTGTTTGGGATTTTTTGGGCATGGCATTTAATTTAGGGGCAGTGAAATAATTTAGGGATGTTGTGAAATAATATTTTTGGCATGGCATTTCAGTACACATACAACATAAATTGTTGTTGTAAATAATTTCTTGATAATTTTATGTTTATAATTTAATTTTTATTTTTTAATAAAATTGATTTCATTCACATTGATTAAAATTATTTATTTTACTGATTACTTTTAAGTTTGATTGCATATAATTGGGTGATAATATGGTGAGGACTTATGGAGGATGCATATGAAAAATGGGCCCAATTGCAAATATTCAGACATATTTTTAAGACATGTACCAATTTAGTATTTTGAATAGCCTTGTTATAATTAAAATAAATTAAAAAATGCCTAAGCGCCTTTTCACACCTAAGGCCCGCCTAGGCTTCTAAGACTTAAGGCTTGGCCTCCACGCCTCGATCACGCCCCGCATTTTTAAGAACCTTGGGTATAATTGATTGGGATGCATGGGGAATTTTAGGAAAAAATCGAGAGTAAATTGGTCATTATGCATTACGTGGGGAATAAGCATTATTTATAGTTTGAAAATTTTAGGAGAGTTTCTAGAAGGATCGCACTCGCCCCTAAAATTCCCAACGTGCACCTAAGCCCTTTCTTAAACCCACAATTTTTTACTAAAATTCCCAACTCACTTTCTATGTTTAATTAATCCACGAATTTTTAATTCATTTCAATAACCAAGCCTCTTGGCCCAGTGGTATAAGGCTGCCACTCGGACTTCTTGGGGTGGATTTGCTTTGGTCCCTAGTTCGATCTCCGACAGTGTCAAAATAATGCTTGGCCAGTGAAAGCCACATACCACTAATGGGGATTAGTCGAGGTGCATGTAAGCTAGCCCTAACACCTCATGGTATGCTACAAAAAAAAAAGAAAAAAACTCCAGCCCCTTATTTTCTCTATTTTTCTATTGTCTTCTTCATTGTGAAACCTTAAATACTCTCTAGTCACTTCCTCAAGAAACCATTTTCATAAACCAAATCAATTAAATTTTTAAGTATATTTCAATTGGGAATTTAAGGCTTTTCAATAAAGTCTTCAAGGAGATTTAAGAGGTTTCTAAGGCTATTTTTTAAGACTTTGTCTCTTTCAACTAAATCAATTTTTTGGTTCATACAATTATTAATTTCACCTAAACCCTAATTTAGACTTAAAATTTGTTAGTAACCCTTAGTGTTTTAAGATCCTTAATGTTATTGTTGTAACGGCCCCAATCCGGATTTGGGTCAGCAACTGGGTTGACCCACACCGATGTCGGAGAGTTAGGAAAAATATAAACTTTTTAAAAAGCTTTAGTCAGTTTGTTAGCAAAAAAACTAATTTATCAACCCAATTTCCATACAATTTTATTTAGGAAAACGTGACTACTTATTTGCAATTAAGTTCCAATTACTTTACTTATAAAAAGGCTTTGATGAACAATTTGATAAAATCAGCGAAAGTAATTAAATTAGAAAATAAGTTATTACAACTTTATTGCAATGTTTTTCAAAAGTCCGAATAGGATTTTAAAAATAATAACTGTCATTAAATCATGGCTAACAATGTCCGTATCATATATCTCTAACGACTAACGTGCTTAGCTTGGCCTTTCCCTGCGTCCTTATCCGAAGTACATGATAGAATGTTTAGCTTAATAGAGACATGAGCGTATGCCCAGTAGGGGAAAATAATTACGGGATATAATATTGAAACGAAATATCTATACATATACAATGTCCTTTAGTTTGCAAAAGCTTTCTGTTTGTTTGACATGTTCAATGAAAATGCTATGCAATTATGAGCTAAAGTAAATAACCGGCGATGAGCCAAACTCACACTTAACCCTTTTAACCTTGACTCCTACTCGAGTCCCTTTAATTAAACCGTTAACATAATCCATAATGTTAATCCTTATTTTACTATGTTTATCCTTTAAAGAGCGTCTTACTCTAAATTTTCTTTTCACCTTCTTAATCGGATTTCACCAAATACCATTTGTGTTTACGGACTTCCCCCAACTGTAAAAAATTCCATAATATGCTTTCCTGACTAGTAATTTTGGGTCTAAGCCGAATCCAAGTTCGCACCCTAGGGCCCCGAGCCGAGTATCTTTTCATTTGTTACATCGTTGTAACTAATGTTCTTATCTTTTCCTTTCTTCTCATTTATCATTTAACCTTTATACCGGTGAGCGAGGCCAAATATCCGATATAAGACTAGTCTCAAAAACACTTCCTTTTCCAAGTCTCACACACTTTAATTGTTTGTTTTTCAGTTTACCTAAACTTAGGATTTCCCCTTTAGAAAGCGTGACTTTGTTTACCAAATTATGAAAACTTAACCTTTCCAGGTTCAAAACAAATTTTTACATATTTCTTATGTCATTTTGCAATTAATCAAACTTTAGGGTTATTTTGTAAGTAACTAAATAAACTTTACATATTTCAAGTTTAATCCCCTTAAGTTTCTCTTTTATACCATTTTAATATTTTATCGACATTTAAACTATGTAAACCTTTGGTATCAAGTATAATTTACCCGAACCCATCCTAAATGTACACAATATGGAAATAAAAATTTGTGGGCTTAAAAACTTGAAATTTTGAAATTATTAAACTAAATAATTTCTGCAATAAACATGCATTTTCTTCTCAATATACTTTTTGTCCAAAGGTTAACTTGCAAACCTCATTTTTTTTACATAAAATCATACATTTTTATTTTTTGGCTAAAACATTGCAATATAAGCATATATATACACACGTCATGAGAAAATTCTACATAGATGTACTAAATATCTAACTTAGCATGCGCATGAATTTATCTCTAAAAATATGGATATAACCCATACCTCAAGTGAAGAAATCCACCAAATAATGTAGAGAAAATAAGCTCCAAAGAATCTAAGAAATGTTCTAAAAAAATACTCCAAAATTTTCTCTACAAGCGCTCCATTAATACTTCAAGAATGCTCCAAAAATATCCCTCTCAACTCCATAAAAAATTAACACCAATACATCCTTAAAATATAATGTAAATGTGATGCGACTCAGAAAGTGTCTCTAATGTGCGTTCACTCTAGGCTCAAGTGCAAGCCTGTCGCGTTAGTAATAAACCCGGTAAGTCGGGATCGTATCCACATGGAAATAGGACAACAGAGTTGTGACGACATTGGATAGACAAGGAAATCATAACTCTGACTCTAAAGGAAAAAGAAAATTGTTTTGGTTCGTGGAATGACTATACTAGATGCAATTATGAAATTATGAAAAGAAGCAATTATACTAAATTACCTAAAATACTAATGAAGAAAAAATTAAAACTTTAAACTATGTGATGAGAAAAACAGATCGGGAATACAATCCCCCAACCCTAGTGTATTGCAGGTATAATACTAATCGTAAATTTAAATGATTAATTAGACCCAGGATTTAGTACTCCCAAGCATTACGTATATGAGGTTCAAGCCCGCACCATACTTAATCAGAGGACGAGTAAATCGGTATCGCGATAGTTACCCTCGAATTGCATTCTAAAGCATCTCGATTACCCGAAAGCAAACGAGATCCAAAGATCTACAATTGTCGTGTTCCTACGCAATACGGTCGTAATAAATCACTAAATTCAGAGGATTAATGTTATACACATGCAACTATCACATCAGTTTGGGTTCATGTATCCCGACCTTAGAAAATCTAACCTAGCATGCTGAAACTAATGAAAATAATTTTTGAATTACAGAAAACCATGATTAGACTAAGAAAAATTTGTGGAATGATATAGAAAGGAATTTGACTGAAGAAAAGTAACTCCTAATCTTACCAAAGCAGTAAAAAAAGCAATTAAGAACACTTGTAATCCCAGAAATCTGAATAACCTTCACTCTTGAAATTAAAAGAATAAACTATCTCTAAACTAGGGTTTTCTGGAAAGAATGGAAAATTATACTAATTCTCCGTACTAAAAATGATAATAAAACGGGTTTATATACCTTACAAAGTTTCAGGAGTTTTAGATGCACTAGGACTCTCCATTAGAGAAAGATAAGATTTCAAAACTCGAAAGCCGGACCGGTCCGGGGCTCCTGCGGATCGGTCTGCCTGGAATGCGGACCGGTTCTTTTATTTCTGGGGCGGATCGATCCGGGGCGGACCGATTCTGTTATTTTTCCTCCCTCTTCGGTTTGCCTTCGGTCTGTGGCTCTCTGGAATGTTGCACTACGGACCGGTCCGGGACTACCGCGGATCGGTCTGTCTCTTTGACTTTTTTTTCTCCAACTTTGACTGCTCATAATTTTTATTCCAGAACTCCGATTGAGGTTCCGTTTCTTCCTATGTACTCATGAACTTGATATCTTCAACTTCTCTTTAGGTGCCTCATCCGAATTTTGGGTAAAAATTACACTTTTGCCCTTTTGACTTTCCTTCTTTTCTTTCTCGATTCTTCCGATTTCTTTTTTCCTTTAATTGTCATCAAATATCTGTAAAATCAATATGAAATACCAGAAACTCAGTGTACTCGTTAGGATAAGTCAGTAGAAAGATTATGAGATAAAGTTAAATCGATTACGATGTCCGAGGTGCTAAAAGTAACTAAATTAAGGGATAAATTGGGAAGAATTTATGCCTAATCAAGCCCCCCTAACTTAGAACTTTGCGCGTCCCGAGCAATGTAAAAGAATCCTAGCAGGGCTCAACTCTTGAAAACCATTTTATTGGGATAGAATACCTTTTTTGCGGGCAAGCGATTTCATTTAGCGTATGCAACAAGCCTTTAAACTCCTAGGTTACCCTAGTAGGACGAGTTGTGTCTCGTGAGGGTTTGAAGTGAATGTACCCACAAAATTCGACTCAAAGAAGATTCAAAATACGCAAAAATTATTTAATTCAAATTTTCCCAGAAAATAGTCATCATCAAGTCATATTTACAAGTCTCAAACCGTAGTGTGTGTGCGCGAAGTCAGAAATATAATCGCCAATTTCCACCGATTGACCATTACGTTACTTATTCGAAAATTCGTTTTGATTTCAAATTCTCACGGAATGCTCTCTTAAACGAATCACTCGGAATGTGGCTGAAAAAGCCTGGAACCCCGCGGAATGTGATTTTCTCAATTTAAAATCAAAGTTAATAATTTCCTTTTGTATAAACTCGAAGATGATGCGGAAGCGTTAGGAAGATGGTTCAATAAAATAAACAAATATTAATTTCTTAAACCAATTAAAATTACACCAAGTGAAGTAAAATTAAATCAATTAATGTATTCACTTAAACCGATTAATACATCCAAGTCCTAGAATTTACCTAAGTCATATTTACCAATATTAGAAAATTAGGCGAAACCAAATTGTAGCAAAAGACTTGAATTAAATAAGCTTTACCCAATATTTAATTACATCCCAATTAAAATGAGTGTGACAATTTAAACCGAATTTTATCTTGAATTGTCCTAAGCATGCGTTCTAAGTTATAATGCAAGATAAAATAAATAATATCACACTACGCCGCGATGTACGAGAAAAAACCCAAGACGGGAAAAAACCTCGGACAACCCTAGCCACAAATCCACTAGATACGGAATTACAATTACAAGACAAATAGACTTACAACGCACGACTCGATCCCTCTCAAGCCTCGACGCTTCTTCTTGTAGACACCTCTTCCTAGCGGATAACCTTGGAACACCACGCGGTCTCGGAATCCACCGATAGGACTTTATATGGTCACCGTCACCCGTACATGGAGCCTTTCTCCTTGTGGGTAAATCATCATGAGAAACACTTCTTCTTTCTTCGTGGAAGGTAAAAGCAAAACCCGAAACTTCTCTTTGAAACGGAAGAGATAAACTGGTGCCAAACTCCAAGCAATTGATATGTATATAAGAACTTGGAATAAACTTCTTTGGGTGTAAACACTAGAGTGATGAAAATTTTTCTCTAAAAATCTCACTCAAAACATGAACATTTTCCTAAACAATTTTTGCTCTCAAACTCTCTCTAAGAGATAAACAAGATTGGAAAAGTTAAGTTGGAAAATGTCATTCCCGCACATATTAAAGTCTGTAAAAGTTGGTTAAAAACCAAGTGGGGAAATGGGTGAAAAACTGCCAAAAACTGTTCCCGCCTGGCCTCTCGTTCGAACGACATTTCGTTCGAACGAGATCTCGTTTGAATGAGACTTCTAACGACACACCAGTATGGACTTCGTTAGAATCTCGTTGGAAACCTCGTTAGAACGAACAATCTCGTTCGAACGACATTTCGAATGACATACCAGTATAGGTTAGTGAGAACTCGTTGGCAAACTCGTTCGAACGAAACCTGGTTCGAACGAAAAACTCGTTCGAACGACATTTCGAACGACTTCCAGAAATTTTGTAAAATTCGATTTTGGCCCAGAAACTTTATATACTTTTATTTAAAGTTCCAATTAAATTTTTCTGAAAATAAAACACAGTTTTTATTAAACCTAACACCCAACAAACTTTGTTCCAAGCTCCTATATATATAATTGCATTCATACCTTGGGAGCATGGAACCATAGTTGATGACGTAGAAACGAGGTACGCAAACCGACATATTTGATGAAGCTTTATACTCTTTGCCGCTACGTCTTCAATAAACACTTCATAGGCTTGAGAGTATTACAATGACATACTATCCTATGAATAAATGTTTTTGTTCGGAATTGAGCCAACACAATACATGGACTCAATTGGAAATTTGTGTCCTTACAAATCTCCCCCTTTGGCTATTCCGGGACAAAAACCAAACAAAAATCCTAAAGGGCCGTCAAGCTCACTAGAATCAAAACATAACCCACCCAAACTTGACTCAACCCAAGGATCAAACGCTTTGCCGTTTAAACAATGAAGAAATCCTGTACACTTAAGCAAACTCATCAAATGCATAGGTAATATCAAAGTATTAAATGCAATTAATTAATTACTCCCCCTAAATTAATTCTCCCCTTTATCAAACACATGACCTACTTAGAAAGACGTCTCCCCCTAAGATAAATCTCCCCCAAACTAAGATACGATAACAATAGGATTAGATACCATTTCTCCCCCTATCATCATTCTCCCCCTTTTTGTTCAGGAATAGGCAAAGGATAAAGAACTAATAAACATAAAAGCATGTTTAAGCTTAAAGTGATAAGACATGAAAGCATATGGGCAATAAACGCAAGGCAAAGACAAACAAATATCATATATATAAACTAGAAATATACCAATGAAGTACTTGCATATATATATAGATATAAACACACATATAACACAAGATACTATAAGTTTGCACACTCGTATGGCAAAAATGTGTCATATGGAAACGGAAGTGTAGGGGTGTGAACTAGCAACAATTAAATTTAGACCCAAACACTTAATAAACATTCACGGAGTTCTCATTTGATTGCAAACTTCATCACATTTAAATATAACCTCATGTGACAATATATATATTGAACTCAATGAACAAACATACACAATGCATACAAGCCTAGCATGATGATGATTCTACAAACCAAATAGAGTCATGACATTAAAGACAACTAGGATAAACGGACATTGTGCAAACCGTTGATATACCATCCAATTCTCCCTCAATAGGCATATATATTCTTTTGCTTTTGAATGAATATATCAAACAAACATAGGCCTTGGCTATTGTTTTATTTTTAATGGCAAATATTCTGTTTTTAGGCCTTTGGATCACATATTTCTTTTAGATCCAACAAACGGTGGCTTACTATCGCAAAGGATTTAATACATCCTTTCGAAGCCCTTCCCCATGCATATTTATTTTTATCATGTTTTCATTTTTCACACAAATCTCACATGCAACGGATTTTGACATGCACTAGTCCTCCTAGGTCATAGATATGTAGATGACTAGATTGGTAGGAGAACACCTCAAAAAGCTCAAATATAACATGTGACATTAAGATTTCAAAAGAGCTCGTGCATGTGTGAAACGAGGCATATAGAAATAGAATCCATTTAAACAACACAAAATCCAACTACTCCATAAAATATGGTAAAGAACATTTTAAGGATTGACAATCTAAACCAAAAGTTCTAGCCACATGGGAGCGTAAAAGTTGGGATTTAAACACAAATATATGCCACATAAAGTGTGTCAAACTAAAATACACACAAAATAAAATCTTTTTGAGTTTTTGACATTTTTAACCAAAAATAAAAATATATACTCAAAAGAATAAACAAAAATCATTTGTATTTTTCATTTAGCTTAAATGAAATAAATAAAACACAAATGATAAACAAAAATCTTTTTATATTTTTCAATTGATTCAAACACAAAATATAATACAAAAAGATAAACAAGTCATAATTTCTAGCATGTGAAATGAAGTAAGGCAATGACTAGAAAGTGACTAAACAAGCATACATTTAGCATGTGAATATAGCATGAAGTACAAACGCTAAAGTATGCAAACACTAACACATTCATCCTTTAGATTTAGCAAGGGAGGAAGCATGTGAAAGTAAATGAGAATCAAAAACCCTATTTTGTAAGGCAACCAAGTCGGATTTCCTAACCCAAATTAATGAAGAATGACTATCTTAGGGTGTTGGAACTATAACTACCATGGTTACTTTACTATGGGGTTTTCTAGGAATTCGTTTAAGATCAAAACAAAATTTTCTAAGATGACCTTTTCGACCACAATGAGTACAAGAAAAAACATGTCGAAAAGATTTACTTAAGGAGTGATCTTTAAATGCATTCCTAGTAGATTCTCCTAAAACATTGGTCTTGGCTTTATGAGTAGATTCATTACAAGTATTGAAGCCTAAACCACAAGTGTCATTTTTAAATTGGACCGTTCCTAACATTTTATCTAGTTTTTCCGAACGACACTCCAAATCAAATTTGACATTACTAGAATCTTTTAATTTATTTTCCAATTCTAAAATGTTAGATTCTAGTAAAACATTTTGCTCTTCAAAAGCAAGAATCTCCTTTTTCAAGGATTCCATTAAACCCCTAAGGCTATCTCTCTCGCCTTCTACATATTCAAGCTTCTCTTGAAGAGTCTTCACATGTGTCCTAAGGTCTTCTATTAAAGCACTTTCATCAATGACCTTGACACTTTCTCTTAAACTAGCTTCTAACTTCAAATTAGCTCTTTTCAATTTGATAGATTCTTTATAAAGTTCTTGAAAAGAATTTTGAAGTTCACTCACATTAACCTCTTCTTCATACTCACTCTCTCTTTCTTCTCCACTCTCACTATCATAAAAAATAAGAGAATCATGAACAATGACATTGGAAGTGTCATGAGTTAAAGTTTCATCAATCGATGAGTTCTCACTATCACTCACATGACTATCCATAAAAGCCACAAAATTTTTCTTAGTGGGGGAATCGGGCTTCTCTTCCTTATCACTATCACTAAGGGTCGCATTATATGAAATGGGTCGCTTACCCTCTTTCCTTAGTTTAGTGGGGCACTCATAAGCCCTATGGCCATAACCTTCACAACCAAAACACTTATTAGACTCGTCCCTATATAAATTTTCATTAGTAGGTTTAGGGATCTTTTCGGCTTTAGGCATCTTCTCCGCTTTAGAAATATTCTCATTCTTGTCATGCTTAGAAGATTCAAATTTCTTAAAATCATTTTTAAATTTATCTTTGTTAATTTTGAGAAATTTTCTAAATTTGCGAGCAAATAAAGCCATGTCTTCCGAGTCACTATCACTATCGCTCTCTACTACTTGTTTGACCTCTTTTCGGGCTTTTAAAGCAACGCCCTTTTCGATTTTCTTTTCAATTTTATAGGGAAACATATCCAGTTCATAGGTTTGTAAATCACCTACAAGCTCTTCTAATTTCGTAGAGGCTAAAGTGGGTAAAGAATTTAACACGGTCACCTTTGGAATAAATCTATCGGGTAGGGACCTTAAAATTTTCTTTACAACACGGTCGTCAGGTATTTTCTCTCCCAAGTTAAAAGATGAATTAACAATATTAGAAAGTCTAGCATAAAATTCATCAAACGTTTATTTTTCATTCATTTTGATAGTTTCAAATTGAGTGGTGAGGTTTTATTGTTTTGAAGCTTTAACGACACTAGTTCCTTCATGAGTTAATTGTAAAATATTCCAATCTTCTTTAGCGGTCTCACACGTCATAATACGTCAGAATTCATCCGGTGTGACAGCATTAAATAATGCATTTAAACCACGGGAATTGAAATTAGCAAGTTTAAACTCATTTTCAGTCCATCTATCGGCGGGTTTGATAACACGTTCATTTTCAACTAAATAAGTTAGTGGGGACCACCGGTTAACAACAGACATCCAAACTCTTTCGTCGATAGATTTTAGTGCCGATCTCATACGCGCTTTCCAATACGCGTAGTTTGAACCATTGAAAATAGGAAATTTTGAAAATGGGGAAAAATCCATTTTAGCCAAAAATTTAAAAGATCTTTTAACGAAATAATTTATCGTTTTTGGCTCTGACACCAATTTGAAAGAGCGAGCTTTTCTGAATCAAAGCTATGATACCAATTTGAAAAAGCCTGGAACCCCGCGGAATGTGATTTTCTCAATTTAAAATCAAAGTTAATAATTTCCTTTTGTATAAACTCGAAGATGATGCAGAAGCGTTAGGAAGATGGTTCAATAAAATAAACAAATATTAATTTCTTAAACCAATTAAAATTACACCAAGTGAAGTAAAATTAAATCAATTAATGTATTCACTTAAACCGATTAATACATCCAAGTCCTAGAATTTGCCTAAGTCATATTTATCAATATTAGCAAATTAGGCGAAACCAAATTGTAGCAAAAGACTTGAATTAAATAAGCTTTACCCAATATTTAATTACGTCCCAATTAAAATGAGCGTGACAATTTAAATCGAATTTTATCTTGAATTGTCCTAAGCATGCGTTCTAAGTTATAATGCAAGATAAAATAAACAATATCACACTACGCCGCGATGTACGAGGAAAAACCCAAGACGGGAAAAAACCTCGGATGGCCCTAGCCACAAATCCACTAGATACGGAATTATAATTACAAGACAGATAGACTTACAACGCACGACTCGATCCCTCTCAAGCCTCGACGCTTCTTCTTGTAGACACCTCTTCCTAGCGGATAACCTTGGAACACCACGCGGTCTCAGAATCCACCGATAGGACTTTATATGGTCACCGTCACCCGTACATGGAGCCTTTCTCCGTGTGGGTAAATCAACATGAGAAACACTTCTTCTTTCTTCGTGGGAGGTAGATGCAAAACCCGAAACTTCTCTTTGAAACGGAAGAGATAAACTGGTGCCAAACTCCAAGCAATTGATATGTATATAAGAACTTGGAATAAACTTCTTTGGGTGTAAACACTAGAGTGATGGAAATTTTTCTCTAAAAATCTCACTCAAAACATGAACATTTTCCTAAACAATTTTTGCTCTCAAACTCTCTCTAAGAGATAAACAAGATTGGAAAAGTTAAGTTGGAAAATGTCATTCCCGCACATATTAAAGTCTGTAAAAGTTGGTTAAAAACCGAGTGGGGAAATGGGTGAAGAACTGCCAAAAACTGTTCCCGCCTGGCCTCTCGTTCGAACGAGATCTCGTTCGAATGAGACTTCTAACGACACACCAGTATGGACTTCGTTAGAATCTCGTTGGAAACCTCGTTAGAACGAACAATCTCGTTCGAACGACATTTCGAACGACAGACCAGTATAGGTTAGTGATAACTCGTTGGCAAACTCGTTCGAACGAAACCCGGTTCGAACGAAAAACTCGTTCGAACGACATTTCGAACGACTTCCAGAAATTTTGTAAAATTCGATTTTGGCCCAGAAATTTATATACTTTTATTTAAAGTTCCAATTAAATTTTTCTGAAAATAAAACACAGTTTTTATTAAACCTAACACCCAACAAACTTTGTTCCAAGCTCCTATATATATATAATTGCATTCATACCTTGGGAGCATGGAACCATAGTTGATGACGTAGAAACGAGGCACGCAAACTGACATATTTGATGAAGCTTTATACTCTTTGCCGCTACGTCTTCAACAAACACTTCATAGGCTTGAGAGTATTACAATGACATACTATCCTATGAATAAATGTTTTTGTCCGGAATTGAGCCAACACAATACATGGACTCAATTGGAAATTTGTGTCCTTACAGTGGCTATTCTCTCGGTATGCGTGATGTAAAGAGTAAATGTAATGGACGCAAAATAATGCACACAAGTATAAAGACGGAAATTTTATAGTGATAGGATCTCATCAACGGAATACGGTTTTGAAAATGGGAACATTGCCTCTTTTTTGCGCATTCAATCTCTTTTATTATCTTTTGGTGTATTAGCTCTCCACGCGGTAACCAATTTTGCAATTTGGACTCGGTTTGGACTTTTTTGGGTTTTAAGGTATATTGGGTAAAATGAAAGAGGTAGGGAAGGTTGGAATTGGAAAAATCATTTAAGATACCCATTTGTGCTTTTTTCGGGATATTGCTCATTTTTTTTTCTCTATTTTTTTCTGTTTTTCACTTCTTTTATTTTCTTGCTATTTTTGTTGAGCATATCTATTTTTTCTTTCCCCTTTATATGCACTTATCGGACTTAACTTCTGAATATTTCCATTTTTCGCAATTCCAGGCTATTTGGGTTTTTCGGGTTGTCAAACGAAAGGAAAAATCTATTTGGCTCAATTTGGGTTACAAAAGGGGTGATTTTTCGCATCTTTTTCTGGGCAATATTTTTGGGTGACAAACGAGGGCCTACTTCATTGTCCAAAATACCAATTGCGTTACCATATGCGTTTCAAGATGAATTGAAGTTTAGAGATCAATTTTGGCACATTTTTTAAAGCAATATTACACACATTTTTCATAACCGATCAAAATGAAAGGATTGAGATCCTCGACGAATTTTTAGGCGCTGAAAAGAACTTTGAGTTAACAATTAACTCAGATTAATTTAAAAACTCATAAAAAATGATAGGCTTGAAGCTCACCGGGTTTGTTAATCTTCACACTTATTCGTTAAGTCGTCAATTTTCGCTGAATTTCCATCTTTAGTCAATTTCGTCTTTGTGTATGTTAAGTTTTACAACTTGAGACTTTAAACCGACCTTTAATGATATTTTTGAAAAATTTGAATTCGAATTTTTATTTAATTTGAACAAAAATATTTTTGGATTTTTTCAAAATTTTATGATTTTTTGAGATGTTTGGGCATTTTTGAAAATTTGTGAAGTTTTAGAAATACACACTTGTGACCCCCCCTAACTTAGACTTTTGCATTGTCCTCAAGCAAAAAGGACTAAAAGCTAAACAAGGCAAAATAATAAGTGCGATAAATAAAACAAACAAATGGAGAAAATGCAGATTTTATAAAAAATAGGACTGTGGTATAATTACAGGGGAAAACATACAACCATGTGAACAGGGAAAACAAATAAAAACTGCCATAACCACATAAATCTTCACTAGGGCGGGGGTTAGGAAGAACCGGACGCGTCGGGGCCATATGGGCCATAGAAATAGGATGGCAATGGCTCGTTGGGATCCCCTTGGCGTCGGTATATGTCCTCTTGGAAATGGAACATCATGCTGGTATCGCGATGGTAGTCGGTAAAAAAGTTATCGAATCTCGTCTCAAGCGCCGCCATACGGTTCGTGAGGTCGCTACTCGCCCATTCAAAATCAGGGTCGTCTTCTTCATCCGCTGACTCCTCATCCGCACCTACGTCACCCATCTCCACATCAACACCGACTTCTTCTTCTTCCTCTTTTTCGCTCTCACTCGAGGCAACCTCCTCCTTGCTATCACTGCACCGCCTTGCCCGAAGGACGACTAGATGTTTGGCGCTCTTAGTGCGGGTTCCCTGTCCAAAAGGACCGGGAAGGCGAGTACGATCGAGTGGCGCCACAATGCCAGCATCCTTGAGGATGGAGGTAATCAATCGGGCATATGGAAGTGGTTCCACACCTTTTTCATCCAGGGATGCGACCATGATGTCGGCGTATAGGGTGCGGGCCAAGTCGATGGAAGTGTGTGGATAGGGTTTGGAATTGGAGGGAAAAGGTGGTGTATTTGGGAGGGAAATGGAAGGGTTGGGTGTGGGGGGACGTATGGGGAAGGAATGAATGGGATTGGGGAGAAGGGGGTGTACCTTGGGAAAGGGGAGAAAATCTACAAAAGGCGGACTGGTCCGGTCCTTTAATATTTGAACTCTTCAGTAGCCGGACCGGTTCGGCCCAAAATTAAAGGAACCCGTACGGCTCTTGTAAGTGAGTTGGATTTCCCCCTAACTTAATTTCGATCGCTCTTCTACGAAGATTTTCACTTTCACAACATACTCCCTATCAATTTTGGATTAAAAACCTCTCAATACCAATGGCCAATGCAACTTGACTCAATTTCCTGAAAATGTGAATGCTTTCACCCGAATGTACCCTAATCCCATGGACTCTCACTACACACGCGACTCACATCTACTATACACAATAATTCACCCCATACGCGTCGGGGGTGCGACGACCTCACTGTAGCAGCTCACTCTACCCCGTAAACGAGGTTCGATAACCAAACAGTGTCAACTTCTTCCACACACGCCTCTAGATATGGCTTTAGGCGTTGTCCGTTTACTTTGAATGTATTTCCTCCTTTCAAATCGTCTAATTCAACAGCTCCATGAGGGAAAACATTCTTCACAACGAACGGGCCAGACCATCGTGACCGCAACTTGCCCAAAAAGAGATGAAGCCGAGAGTTATAAAGAAGAAATTTTTTCCCGGAAAGAAACTCTTTGCGACGAATGATGTTATCGTGAGCGAGTTTCATCCTTTCTTTGGAAATTTTAGCATTCTCATACGCATCATTACGTAGCTCTTCTAACTCATTTAATCGAAGCTTGCAAGCTTCACCGACCTTATCCATGGCATAGTTCAACTGCTTAATCGCCCAATACGCCTTGTGTTATAACTCCACGGGAATATGGTAAGGTTTTCCATACAAAAAGCGAAAAGGGGACATGCCGAGTGGATTTTTATATGCTGTGTGATAGGCCCATAGCGAATCGTTCAATCTAAGTGACCAATCTTTCCGAGTAAGATTGACGGTATTTTCAAGAATGTTCTTAATTTCCTGATTTCCTGATTTCCTAGTTCGGCTTGCCCATTCGTTTGCGAGTGATAAGTCGTTCCAACCTTGTGAACGATGCCATACTTTCTCATTAGTTTCTCGAATGGCCTATTGCAAAAGTGCGTGTCATTATTGCTGATTATCGCTTTTGGTGCACCGAAGCGGGAAAGTATGTGTTCCTGCAGGAACTTTATCACCACCTTATTGTCATTTATCTTGGTAGCTATAGCTTCCACCCATTTGAAAACATAATCTACCGCAACAAGGATGTATAGGAAACCAAAGGATAGGGGAAAAGGTCTCATGAAGTCAATACCCCAACAGTGGAAGATCTCAATAATGAGTAGGGGTAAGAGGCATCATGTCTCGTCGGGTAATGGCTCCCATCCGTTGGCACCTATTGCAATATTTACACGCAGCGTTCACATCCCAGAATATTGTGGTCCAATAGAGGCCGCATTTTAGAATTTTACCGGCCATCCTTTTCTTCGAAAAGTGGCCTCCACAAGCTTCCGAATGACAAAACTGGATGACTTTCGGTATCTCGTCATACGGTACACATCATCGGATGATTTGGTCGGTGCAATATTTAAAAAGGAAGGGATCGTCATAAAAAAACATACGCGACCAAGTAATAAACCTCTTCTTGTCTTGCGGTGTCCAACTGGGAGGGACGGCTCCCGTGACAAGGTAGTTCACTATATCCGCAAACCAGGGCAAAGAAGAGGTAGAAAAGAGTTGCTCATTCGAAAAGTATTCATCTATGGGTATGGGATCACTAGGTACGTTGGACGAAAACCGTGATTAGTGGTCGGCAATGATGTTTTCTACTCTTTTCTTATCTTTAATGGAGAGATTTAACTCTTGTAGGAGTAGGATCCACCTTATGAGGCGCGACTTTGCATTTTTCTTTGCAAGTAGGTATTTCAATGCCGCCTGGTCGGTGAAGCAAGTAATGGGAGAACCGATAAGGTATGACCAAAATTTATCAAGGGCAAAGACTACCGCTAGCAATTCCTTCTCCGTGGTAGAGTGGTTGAGTTGTGGTCCAGTAAAAGTCCGGCTAGCATAGTAGATGACGTGAGCCTGCTTATCTTTTCTTTGGCCCAAAACAGCCCCTATTGCATAGTCGCTAGCATCACACATAAGTTCGAATGGTAAAGACCAATACGGAACTTGCATGATGGGAGCGGACACCAGCATGGTTTTCAGTTTTTTAAAAGAGCTTTGGCATGCTTCTGTCCACTCAAATGGGGTGTCTTTCATGAGTAGGTTGTTTAAGGGTCTAGCGATGGCGCTAAAGTCCTTAATGAACCTTCGATAAAACCCCTCATGGACCAAGAAAGAGCGCAAGTCTTTGAGCGATTTTTTTTTTTTGGGGGGGGGGGAATATCAGCTATAACATATATTTTTTCCCTATCAACTTCTATCCCCTTGGATGATACTATGTGGCCAAGAACTATTCCCTCAGTGACCATGAAATGGCATTTCTCCCAATTCAGCACTAAGTTCTTTTTCTAGGGGTGGTAAACGGACGAATACGGATCGGATACCATGTTTTCCATATCCGTATCCGCTATCTGAATGTACTATCCATATCCGTATCCGTAAACAACTATCCATATCCGTATCCGCTCGGATACCTTGGATTCGGATAATATCCGTATCTGTTTACATTATTTAGCCATCGCAAAAAATAACTATTAAAATATCCAATCCAATCCAAATAAATATATAACAAAATTACTGCCTCCTAACATTAACAATTATGGATTCCATAATAATAGTATCAATCCATAATGATAATATGGTTAAATCCATCCATATAAGCTTAAAGCAATTTAAAGAAACATAACATTCGCATTCCATGACAGTAGAAATAAATATGCACCTTTTAGATTAAATCAAATTTATTGAGAATGATAACCTCATGGACCTTTTGTTTTCAAAACATACTGATATTTTTATTTTAATAAGTATATATTTTTATTTTGTATATAATATACCTGTTGTTAACTTCAGTTCTCATCACAATCAAAACCATCTCTTTACTTTTTTGTTTCTCTTTTACATTCTATTATGTTTCTCTCTTATATTCTTTTATGTTTCTCTCTAACAATTATTTATAATTAAGGAAACTAATGAACAACCACATGGGGGTTTCTTTTCTCTTGTTTTGTACAAAAGAGAAATGAAATGAAGTTAGTATTTTTTTGTTTTGAGTGGAATATATGTTCTTAAGTGTGTGTATGCTGTGTGTGATATGGTGTATTGTAACTTTAGTATAACTCCATGATAATATACCCAATAAAATAATAATGCATGACATTTTATAACATACCCAATAAAATAATAACTTTAGGGCTTTTTTGTTTTGAGCGGAGTATATGTTTATTTTGTTTTAGGTAATAAACGATTAAGTTTTTTTTTTAATATTATTTTATTAGTAATACTAATACTAATATTATTAGTAATATTTTAAACATATGTTTGACCGATACGGATATCCGGTAAAACGGATATCTGGTAAAACGGATATCCGATAAAATGGATACTCCGCATCGGATACGGATTATCCGTGTCGGATACTAGTACTATCCGTATCCGTATCCGTTTTCTCGGATATTTTTATAGAGTATCCATATTCGTATCCGTTTCCATATTTTCGGATAAATATCCGCAAATTCAAATTCGGATATCGGACGGATGCGGATTTTCGAATATCCGTTTACAACCCTATCTTTTTCACACACCGGGCAAGTACTTGTTCCAGTTTTTCTAGACAAAGGTTGAAAGAGGTGCCAAAAACGCTGAAATCGTCCATAAACACTTCGAGTCCTCTCTCGAGCATATCGCTAAATAGGCTGAACATACACCTTTGAAAAGTTACGGGTGCATTGCACAAGCCGAATGGCATACATTTGTAGGCAAACGTACCAAAAGGGCAAGTGAAGGTCGTTTTCTCCTGGTCAAGTACATCTACCTCAATCTGGTTATATTCGGAATAACCATCAAGGAAGCAATAGTAAGGGTGGCCCGCTACTCTCTCAAGCATTTGATCAATAAATGGCAAGGGGAAATGGTCTTTCCTAGTCCCCGCATTGAGTTTCCGGTAATCAATGCAAATGCGCCACCCGGTGATGGTACGTTGGGGAACTACCTCTCCCTTAGAATTTTTAATCATTATTATTCCCGACTTCTTCGGGATGACTTGAATAGGGCTCACCCACTTGCTATCCGAGATTGTGTAGATAATTTCGGCATCTAGTAATTTAATAATTTCGGTTCTCACTGCTTCTTTCATATTGGGATTTAGCCTTCTTTGCATTTATCTTGAGGGCTTGACATCCTCTTCGAGATGTATCTTGTGAGTGAAGATCAAAGGACTTATCCCCTTCAAATCAGCAATGCACCAACCAAAAGCACTTTGGTGCTTTTTTAGAATTTTTAACAGTTTACCCTCATGTTCTTCGTCTAGGCTAGAGGAGACAACAACAGTAAATGTCTCATCCTCTCCTAGGTATGCATATTTAATATGGGAGGGAAGTTTCTTTAATTCAAGGATTGGAAATTTTTCTTTGGAGGGAACCATGCGTGTATCCATCGGTGGTAACTCCTCGAATCTAGAAACCCAATTTACATCTCTCGCGTCCTCGTCCGACGCTCTCGTCAAGAAATTCTCTCAACTCCCTAACCCCCCTCTCGAATTCGGTGTATGTTCCCTCGCTCTTGTGATTCGACACTAAACATGACCCTAAGACGCCTCCGCAATAATTCTCCTTAAAGTACTCCTTTACTATCTCATCTATGAAGCTCACCGCGTGAACATCATCTTCTTCCCCCGCATGTTGGGCTATATGGAAGATGTTGGTCTCTAGGGTCATATTCCCAAAAGT
Organism: Sambucus nigra; assembly: GCA_949130495.1. NCBI lineage: Eukaryota > Viridiplantae > Streptophyta > Magnoliopsida > Dipsacales > Adoxaceae > Sambucus > Sambucus nigra. The sequence continues at coordinate 326,515,112 of OX422217.1, read as the reverse complement.
GAGTTACATCTGCCCATTCCTAGTGTTGATAATAGCGTTAGCCGTAGCTAAAAATGGGCTCAGATAATGATGGGAACATGATTGCTCGAGGTGAATGAAGGCTCCGTGTCCCCAATGAAAAAGTCTATCGGGAAGTAAAAAGTGTCAACTGGGACGATCACATCCTCAACTATACCTCGTGGGGTCTTCACAGTTCGATCCGCTAATTGGAGAGTGATTCTTATGGCCTTGATGTCGCCCAAATCAAGTTTCCTATAGATGGAGTAAGGGAGGATATTGACACTTGGTCCCAAATCAAGTAAGGCTTTTTCGATTTTATTTTCTCCAATGATGTAGGAAATGGTGGGTGCACCGAGATATTTAAATTTAGGCGGGAGATCGTTAAGTAGAATGGAGCTCACGTTCTGTGCTAGAAAAACATTTTTCTTTACCTTCATCTTTCTTTTTACCGTCAACAAGTCTTTGATGACTTTCGCATAAGCTGGAATTTGCTTAATGGCATCGAGGAAAGGTAAATTCAACTTTACTTGCTTTAACACGTCTAACACGTCCTCACGTGGGTTTCCTTTATGGGAAGGAATCAACCTTTCAGGAAACAGTGCCGCGGTGGGTGGTTTCACTACTTCCTCGGGCTCACTAGTGTCTTCTTTATCACTCTCATTCAAGGGGACATCTTCGACCTCTTTCGTGCTGGGCGAAATCTCCTTGTCTTTTGTTATGTCGTGTGGGGGAGGTGATAAATCAACGACTCTGCCACTACGAAGAGTGGTCACAGCTTGACATTGCTCCTGATGTTCAGTAGAGGTGGAGCTAACACTAGTTTGACCTTGGGGAGGTCTTTGGCTCTGGGAAGGAAACTTGCCCTTCTCTTGGACATTCAACGAGGATTGTATCTTTGACAGACTTACATTTATGTCGCTAATCAGGCGATTATATCTAGCATTGGTTGCAGTTTGCCTAGTGATAAATTGATTCATAGTAATCTTGAGAGTTCTTCGCGGTGGCGGGATATATGCTCCTTGAGGTGGTGGTGCTTGCACATGTCCTTGAATGTGTGGAGCTTGTTGAAAGTGTTGTGGCGGAGGAGGGGCAACATGTGAATTAGGGTTCATTGCAGCATGTTGTTGCCCATAGCTAAAACCAGGATGGGTTTTCCATGAAGGGTTGTAAGAATTCTCGTGCGGTGCACCGAAATTACCCTTAAATCCTCCTATACCACTAACTTTCTCTTGAAGCATCACTTTGTAGGCGGGTATAGTCGGGCATTCCTCAGTTGAATGACCCGCCTCACAAATCGCACACACCTTTTTGATGGGGTTTGGTATGGATCCAGTTGGTCCTCTTCCATATACCTTGCATAGGTCTCGAAATCCTTTCTCCAGTGTATCCAATCGACTGTCCATCATAGAATTCTTATCTACGCGAAATAGACCAGACGCCGCTGGAGTGGTGGTTACTTGACGATTTCGATTTTGAGCATTAGGATCAGACGTATCCCAGGATTGGGTAGTCTCGACGACATACCTTTGGTGAAGCTCAACATCGTGGGTGTCTAGTTCGACAAAAGGACCACTACCCATGGTTTCAACGAGTTGTTTGGAATTAAGATTCAACCCATTTTAGAGAAAGGAGATGATTTGCGCTGTATCAAATCTATGATGGGGGCACGAAGTAACTAACTCATTGAAACACTCGTAACATCGATGAGATGGCTCATTTTCTGATTGTCTGAACGCTTGAATTTGAGCCTTTATGGAGATTGTTCGATGTGGTGGGAAGAATTTCTTGAGAAATCTAGATTGCAACTCGTTCCAGGATGGGATCAAGCTTGGAGGTAAAGACCATAGCCAAATCTTAGCTTTATCTTTTAGCGAGAAGGGGAAGAGTTTGAGGCGGATCACCTCTTGTGTGAAAGTTTGATCATTGAGAGTATCACACACGTCCTCAAATTCCCTGATATAGAGATATGGCTTTTCAGAATCCATACCATGGTAATGGGGTAACATCTGGATCATCCCATTTTTAAAACGAAATTACCCGGCATTATACGGGAGTATAATGCATCCCGGAGTGACAGTGCGTTCGGGATATAAGATTTTTCTCAGCGGGCGGTATGGGGCTTCTTCCTCACCGACGACTGCACTACCGTGTTGTGACATATCTCTCTCTCTTAAAGACTCGGTGCCCTCACTTGGTGTGCTCGAAGTGTGCTCGGAGGTGTGTCCTAAGAAGGAAAACGGAGTGTTATTTGAGATTGAGTGTGACGGCGTGGGAGGTAGAATCCAAAACTGTGGGGCGTTAGGAGTGTGAGGGCTATCAGGGACGTACTCAACTATTGGATTTTCGTGAATACTGGTTGGAGTATTACGGGGTGTGGGAGTAAGTTCACAATTTTGCATTAACAGCTTATGAGAGATGATGATGGATCGTTTTGTGCTTTTTGAATTTTTTTTTGAATGTTTTTTGATTTTTGGAAATTTTTGGTCAAAGCTTTAGATTGACTCGATCTAATCCTAAGTCTACCTAATTCCCCGGCAACGGCGCCAAAAACTTGACGCGACTCAGAAAGTGTCTCTAATATGCGTTCACTATAGGCTCAAGTGCAAGCCTATCGCGTTAGTAATAAACCCGATAAGTCGGGATCGTATCCACAGGGAAATTGGACAACAGAGTTGTGACGACGTTGGATAGACAAGGAAATCCTAACTCTGACTTTAAAGGAAAAAGAAAATTGATTTGGTTCGTGGAATGACTATAATAGATGCAATTGTGAAATTATGAAAAGACGCTATTATACTAAATTACCTAAAATACTAATGAAGAAAGATTTAAAACTTTAAGCTATGTGATGAGAAAAACAGGACGGGAATACAATCCCCCAACCCTAGTGTATTGCATGTATAATACTAATCGTAAATTTAAATGATTAATTAGACCCATAATTTAGTACTCCCAAGCATTATGTATATGAGGTTCAATTCCGCACCATACTTAATCAGAGGACGAGTAAATTGGTATCGCGATAGTTACACTCGAATTGCATTCTAAAGCATCCCGATTACCCGAAAGAAAATGAGATCCAAAGATCTACAATTGTCGTGTTCCTACGCAATACGGTCGTAATAAATCACTAAATTCAGAGGATTAATGTTATACACATGCAACTATCACATCAGGTTGGGTTCATGTATCCCGACCTTAGAAAATCTAGCCTAGCATGCTGAAACTAAGGAAAACAATTTTTGAATTGCAGAAAACCATGATTAGACTAAGGAAAATTTGTGGAATGATGTAGAAAGGAATTTGACTGAAGAAAAGTAACTCCTAATCTTACCAAAGAAGTAAAAGCAGCAATTAAGAACACTTGTAATCCTAGAAATCTGAATAACCTTCATTCTTGAAATTAAAAGAATAAACTATCTCTAAACTAGGGTTTTCTGGAAAGAATGAAAAATTGTACTAATTCTCCGTACTAAAAATGATAATAAAACGGGTTTATATACCCTACAAAGTTTCAGGAGTTTCAGCTGCACTAGGACTCTCCATTAGAGAAAGATAAGATTTCAAAACTCGAAAGCCGAACCGGTCCGGGGCTCCTGCGGATTGGTCTGCCTGGAATGCGGACCGGTTCTTTTATTTCTGGGGCGGATCGGTCCGGGGCGGATCGGTTCTTTTATTTTTCCTCCCTCTTCGGTTTGCCTTCTGATAGAAAGAACTTTTGCGTGTAATTTTTTTCTTTCGTCGTTGGTTGAAAAGTCCTTCTAATCAAAACCTCAAATACCTACAAAATATAACAACTCAAGTGTAGCGGTAAATAAAGGTATCAATCCACTTTGAAGGGAGTAAGCTAGAGACAAGTTCAATTGTAATTCACTTTTTATTTTCTCTTTATGCTTTTTCACTTTTCTAATTTTTTTAGCTTTTTCAATATTAAAACAATATGGGTGAGGTGAGATTTAAACTAACTAAACTAAAGTGTGAGATGAAAACAACTAACTAGAAAGTTACTAAAATGAAAATTAAAGTCTAAACTAAAATAAGAGATAAAGTGAGGTAAATAATTGTGAGACCAATCAAGGAATGGGATTACACCACAAATTTTAGTTATTCTAATTAATTAATTTAATAATTTGAATTCTCTCAAATTAATATCAAAATTACACACCAACTCTCGTTGCAAGTGTAATTATAATAGTAATATTTTAAAAAATTAAGTTTAACACCCCACAACTCTAGAAAAATAGATCTACACTCCTTTTAATTAATTACCCGCTAGGATCGATCAATTACAATTTATGCAAATCTTAAAAAATAAATATAGAGTTGAAATTTAAGTTATACTACCCCACTTAAGAAACCCCTATCTCTAGTTCGAATCTAAAATGGATATTATAACTAGAATTTCAATTTTCTCTCGAAAATCATTTACCCTCTCTCGAGGCGTAAATCTTAGGGTGAGGGATGAAAATTAACATTCAAAGGGAAATTTCAAATAATCAAACTAATTAAACTAAAATAACATCAAATAAGGGTTTCCCCCCCACCCCTTGAAAGGAGATTTAGCCTAACATGTTATTAAACATGACAAATTAATAATCAAGGCTACTAAAATAAACTAGAAGGGAATAGAACAAGCAAACCAAATCTCTTTGAGAATGTTGAACTCTACTCTTCCAAATTGAAGCATGCAATCCCTCTAATTGACCATCCAAGTGATATGAAATTAAAATATACAATCAATTAACTCTCTTACAATATTTAATCTCACAAATATCTAACAAAGATAAAAAGAATAAAATAAAACTATTTACAAATATTTCTACCTAATTTATTCTAACCTAACTCTCTACTTTTCTCTAGAATTTTCTCTCTCTCTTTGATGATGAGTTCCTTTGAAAGAGCATGGCCTTCTTATATAGTAGGAACATGAAGCAAATGGGTATATTAGGTATATGGTTAGGGGTGCATGTGGATATGGTGAGAGGAGTGTGAGGTCATGTGGGTGAGGGGATGAGGGTAAATCTGATATGATTTGAGGGGTGTTTTGGGAAAAAGGGGATAAGTAGGTAGTTGGGGGTATAATGGGAAAAATGGTTTAAGTTGGTTTATTATGCACATGTGGACATTTAAATGACTTGGTATTTGGTTTTGGCAGGAGGATACGATTTGGCATTTGGGAGAAAATGGGTTTAGGGGTTTCATGGGTTGAAATGGATTTATGGTTGAAAAAAGGTTTTGGTTTTGGTTGGAGGGTGGATGGATGAAAGTGGGTCGATGGGTCGGAGGTGGGTTGATGACGGCGGTGCTGTCAGGAGGGTCACGACCGGAGTAGGGGTTTAACGCCGACGATTTCGACCAGGTTGTCGTTCCGGCAAGGGGGCTCCGGTTTCGGGTTAGGATGCCGTCGCCACCGACGACGGAGGTAGGGGGAAGGGGTCGTCGGCTGTCGCAGGTGGAGAGATTCCGACGGAGTGGTTGGTTGGTTGTAGGTTTAGGTTTGCTGCCATGGGAGTGGTGGGTTTGAGTTGGGTGTTGTTGGTTATGGAGGAGAGAGAGAATGTGGGTTGTTTTAGTGGGGTAGGATAGAGTGTGTGTGAGGTGCATGGTGTTAGGGTGTAGATGATGAGGTGTTTGTGTGTATTGGGGTGTAGGATAGTGTGGTGTGACTTAGGGTGTATTTGGTAGCGTGTAGGTTTTAGGGTGTGTGTGTGTGTGTTAGTTTGAACCCTTAGAACTAAAACTAAAACTAATTAATAAAAATAATAAAATTAAATAAAAGACTAAAAAATAAAATCCTATTCTAAAATAAAACAAAGACTCAAATAAAACTAAAAAGAAATCAAAATAAAAAATAAAACTAGAAATCTATTAAACTAAAACTAAAATCCTAAAAAGAAAATGTGAAATCAAAATAAACTAATAAATAAATAAATCCTAAAAAATCTAATCCTAATAAAATAAGATAAAATAAAATAAAACCTAAAACTAAATCTAGTAAACTAAAAATCAAAATAAAATTATACTAAATAAAAAGAAATATAAAAATAGAAAATAAATCATAGAAATTCTAAATAAATCTAAAATAAATCATAAAAATAAAAATGACACAAACTAAAAATCTAAAAAATAATAAAAAGGGACAAATTAGACACACACGGGATTTAGGCTAGATTTAGGATCGGGTAAGGGTTTAGGTAGGTTTAGGGACAAGGTATTTATCACCATTTTAACTGCAAATTGCCTGGAAATATAGATTTTGACACCGCAACTGCAATTAAGCCTGCATATTGAACAATTAAGCGCATAAGACTCAAATTACTGAGAATTAGCAACTAAAGTACATCTATTTGGGGTATAAAATGTACAGTTTTGGGTGCTTATCATACCACCCCCAAACAGAGCGTTGCTAATTATCGAGCAATAAGATAGAAAGAAAGAGAAAGATAGGTAACCAAAAGTGTACCACTTTTGCGGGCACTTGCGATTGCACTTAGCATGTGAAACAAGCCTTTAAACCTATAGGTTGCCCTACAGGACGAGTTATGTCTCGTGAGGGTTTGCAGGGAATATACACACAAAATTCTTATTTGCAAAAATTTATTGAAAGGCAGTCAATCTCTTATTAGAAGTAGAATAATCATACAATCCATCATGGGATAAATATTTTCAGAAATACAAGCCAGAAGTGCATATAAAGATTAAGCTAAGTAAATACTCAAGGCACATTCTTCCTAGAACTCAATGTGTGTAGTGTGAATCAGTCAAAACGGGTCGAGTATCATAAGAGTAATTCCTAGATTGCCTTGTCGGAATCAACGCTTCAACTTCAAATCTCACGGATATAGCTCTCTCAAATGAACTCTCGAGATTAGGGTAAGTGTATCGCTCTTGTGTGAGAGGGGGTGAGTAAATGCAAGCAAGTTCAAACGTCTCACACACACATAAGAAAGAACAAACAATAAGAAAAAAAAACGATCTCATGAAAGAAATACTAATCACTATAATGAGAACGTCGAGTTATTCACCACGATGACTTTCATTTGCCCGAACACCTATGGGGAAATATGGATTATTATGGGTGAGGGGGAAATGAAATGAGGTAGGATGGGATGAGATGAGGTAAGCAGGATAGTGATGTAGAATAGGATAGAATGGTGATGGATGAGTGATGAATATGCGATGTGAAATGGATGAAAAATGGATGCGATAGAAGAGTGTATACACTTTAGGCACAAATGTCTTTATTACTAACTACAAACTCTCTTTCTATTTTTCTCTCTCTTTTTTTTCCTTCTTTTTTTTGCTATTTTTATGTTTTTCTCTTTTTTCTTCTTTTTTTGTTGTTGTTTTTCTTTTTCTCTAACTTTTCGAACCAACAATGAAGACATTTAACATTTAGAATCAACACTCTTTTATTTTGAAAATGAAGTATGATATGGAGATGATAGGTGATGGCGAGGGGAAATATATGGATGGTGAGGGGAATATATATGAAATATGGGTGAAATGAACGGTTAATGGTATGTGTATGGGTGAGAATCTAGTATTCGGGACAAATTTCAAGACACGCATTTCTTATAACTCGAAAAAGATATCATTCTCAGTGATCAAGCCAAAAATGAAGAATAATGAGATCATGCAACAATTAAAATGCGGACCCAAAGAAGTTGAATCAACTTGTGACTCGGAGATTGCGTAAAACACTCTGAAAGGGTGAAATGCATAAATCTCACAAGCTAAAGTCTCTACTAGTGATCCTTAAGGTTCTCTTTAGAATTGTAGAAATCTTCAACTCTAAACCGTCGTGACTTGATAAGTGCGCAAATATTGTTGAGTCTAGGAATTCATGGTGCAAAATGCCTTGTTATGTATTACATAAGCTATTTAGAAAAAAAATATTCCCTAGCTTGATTCCTAGACTTTTGAAGTTGGATGATTGAAAATTCACATCATTGATTGAGATGAAAGAAACTGCACGAAATTTTAAAAAATCAGGTTTAAGCTAAAAATATTTCAAAAGAGGTACGATTTTGATAAAATTCCACCCCCCCCCCCCCCAAACAAAAAGGAACATCGTCCTCGATGTTAAGTAAAATGATTTTTAAAATTGATTGTATAAGGTAGGAAAGAGATTACCAGAATGAACCGCTAAGGAAGTGGAAAGATATAACCAAGAATAAACCTGAATAAATGATAAGAGAAAAAAAGTGTACAAGTCTATAAGCATGATAAAGCATAGAGTGATGTCAAACACCACCCCCAAACAGGATAAGACTCATACAAGAAACACGGGCTGCCTCCCGGTAGCGCTAAGTTTAATGTCTTCATCCAGACTCAACCATTCTCACCCTAAAGATAGGAACTAGGAAAGCTCGGGGTGGCAGAAAAATTGGGTGATGAGAATCACCCCCAAACAAGACTGAAACGTTAGTCTTGTTGGAAACATGCTAAAGTGGTCAATGCACTTGTATAAAAAAATGCATCACGCGATGCAAAGCATCGGTGGACCAAGGGCGGGTGGGTATTAGGGTAAAGGTGAGGGTGGAAAGGGTGAAAAGGTATCGGCCACGGGCCTTTTTGAGCTTAAAAGTGAGGGCAACTAGGGGCCTATAAGCATAGTGCTCTAATTGGTGACGGAGGCGGAATGGTGTAGAAAGTGGAATGGGGTGAGGCTCATAGAAATCATACGACCGTTCTATGAATGGGAGATGATATTGGTCTGAAAAATGCGTTACTAAAGCCGTTTATGAAAATAAACTATTTAAGTAACTCCGAGTTGTTTTTTGAAGAAACTCTTTTCTTAAATAAAAAAGGATTAATCACAAGATGTGTTTAATAAAATAGTATGTACGAGATCTATTCAAGATTTAAGCAACAAGTTTAAAAAAATAATTTAAACCAGTTTTAAACACAGCACAACCAAGAATGAGATGAGAAAATGTAGAAGGCTTCTGTTCACAATTTTTACGTGGTAAAACCTCAACAATTGAGGAAACATCCACGACTCCCTCTACGGAGTAAAATGAAAAATCCACTAAAACAAATATATGAGTTACAAACTATATAACTAACATGCAACCGACTCAGACCTATATAAGTTTAGGATTGTACCCTCTGGTGTCCTCAAACTTCTCTGCAGTTCTGATTGTAGATGTAGTTCTCCCAGTTTGTCAACTTTTGATTTGTTCCAGCACTTTACGTCGACTTATGTTCTCAAGATCTTATCACCAACATTTTTCGTGTTATAGGGTGTAAGTGTTTGTGAAGGTGCTCTCTAACACATGCATGCACACACACACACACACGCACTTATTAAGTACAAACATTCCTCACAAATTACAGTTTACACTATATGCAGTGATCTTTTCTTTTTCTTTCTTCTTAGAAAACTTTGAACCTTTTTGACCTTTCAAACTATCCCAGAATCCACGGATACCTTGCTAGGAAGACAGACAAGGTTTTAATCAATCTCAGAATTTAAAACAAAAACTTTTTGAGATTGAAAACCTCCAAGTGAGATTCCAAACTAGGTCAAAGGTTTAGTTTACAAGAACAAGAAACATAAAGCATTTTATTGTTGATTTCAAAGTAAGAAAACATTTTAGAGAAAACAATCAAAAATATATTTCTCAAGATGAGAAATAAAATGAAACTAAGTGTAATGTAACATGAATAACTCAGATCTGAGATTTCTATGGAAACAGAAACTAGATCTAAGTAAAAGTCTAAGTTGGAAACAAGATCTCACGAACACAAGGTTACAGCAACCAAAATAACTCAACTGAAACTCTCAAACACTCAAGAACACTCAGGATGGTGTTTTTGGCTATGGTGTTTTGAAGAAGTGTTTGGGTTAGGTTTGGAGAGGATTTGGATGAAGTTAGGGTTTTTAACTTTCTTCTCTCTATCTTCTCTCTCTTCTCTCTTCTCTCTCCACTCTCTCAACACTTTGAGGAAATGAAATGGCAAAAATCTTCGAAGACTGAGAGAAGGCCCCTTTTTATAGGGTGAGAGGAAGGTTCGAGATATCTGATCCAAACCAAGGTCTGAGATTGAGTCAATTTAGATTGACTTGAATCTAATGGCTCACACAAGATGGTGCTTAAACGAGCGCTGATTGGCTTAAAAAGGTTACACGGGGATTCATCAAGGAAACATGCAGACCGTTGATAAGAAATGATCCAAGGGCTGATAACACACGCGTCTGTTGTCTCTGTAAACAAACACAAATCTAACCAATCAGAGGCAGAAAGGTGTTGGCCAGTTAAGGGATGTTAGACGCGCGTCAAAACTAATTACAAAGCACACCCTGAAGTCTCTGCCGCTTTCGGATTCTACCCAAGGTAACTTTAGGCCATAAAATACAACAAGTCATATTAAGAGATTGACCCCAAAACTTTTTAAAATAAGTTTTAAATGTTAAAAACATGATTTAAAAATGTTTAAAAAATCCCAAAAAAATTATTAAAAAGCAAACTTAGGGATTTAAACACATACAACACATGTACACACATACTTATGCAATATGATGTGCAAAAGATGAATTCTAAGTGTGTGAGTGTTGGCAATCGTCTCTTGATCATAACAAGAAAGAGAGATGAATAGGCAATCCAACTTCTGAGGCTCTTTGGTTTCTAGGTGGACACAATTTTGTCACAATTTCCAAATTAGATGAGCACTTATACAATATAGACTCAAGTGAGTCAAAGGTATAAGGGCTTCAATCTCCCCCTTTGGAAATATGAGACAAAATCTCCTTTGAGTCATCTTTGACTCGTAGGGCAACAAAAAAAAATAAAAACTTATTCCTATCAAAATTCTATCTACCCAAATCCTAGAAATCAAAAAGTACATAACTCAACTAAGTACATTTGAATACCCTATTGCAACTGTAAAGAGTAACTCTACAAAAAGAACCTGCAATAATTCACTAAGATCAAGCTGTTTAGAATATGCAAGAGTTGAATAGACTCAAATTTCTCCCCCATTTTATCTCAAATGGACAAAAGGAAAAACTTGGATAAACAGCAAAAAGATTAATCAGCATAAGCCATACCAATAGATTTACGTAATGAAATGAATATATTATAATCTAGAGGTTTGGTAAACATATCTGCGAGTTGTAGATCAGTAGGAAGATAATTAATTTCTAACTCCTTAGATTCAACCAATTCACGTATAAAACGATGTCTTATTTTAATATGCTTTGTTCACGAGTGTTGAACGGGATTTTTAGAAATATTAATCGCACTTTGATTATCACAATAGAGATGTAATTGGTTTTCTTGAATACCATAATCACTTAGCATTTGTTTAAGCCACATTAATTAAGCACAATAGCTGCCAGCGGCTATGTATTCAGATTCAGTTGTAGAGAGTGATGTGCAGTTTTGTTTTTTACTCCTCCATCCTACCAAGTTATTACCTATATAATAACATGCTCCTGAAGTCCTTTTACTATCATCAGTACACCCAGCGCAGTCAGCATCAGTGTACCCAATTATAGTGCTTGGTGTGTCATTAGTGTACCAAAGACCTAGATTTAGAGTGTCATTTACATATTTAATGATACGTTTAACCGCATTCAAGTGGCTCTCTTTAGGGTTACTTTGATATCGAGCACATACACACACAGCATACATAATATCAGGACACGAGGCAGTAAGATATAGTAAAGTGCCTATCATACTACGATATAGAGTAGGATCTATAGATGTTCCATTGTCATCTTTAAAAAGTTTTAGTATACTACTCATGGGCGTTTTGGCATTTTAGCACTCTCAAGGCCGAATTTCTTAACGATCTCTAAAGCGTACTTAGATTGCGAAACAAATAATCCTTCTGGATTCTGTTTGACTTGGAGACCTAGAAAGAACTGTAACTCCCCCATAAGGGACATCTGAAATTCCTTACTCATAATTTCAGAAAAGGATTTTACTTCTGAGGTAGAAGTTGATCCAAATATAATATCATCTACATAAACTTGAGCAATCGTAATGTGTTTGTCAAAATGTTTGACAAATAAAGTTTGGTAATTTCCACCTCTTTTGAACCCTTTATCCAAAAGAAAATTGGAAAGTCGCTCATACCAAGCTCTAGAAGCTTGTTTAAGGCCATATAAAGCCTTTTTCAGACGAACTACATGATTTGGATGCTTAGGGTCAATGAACCCTTTAGGTTGTTCTACATAGGTTTCCTCAGCCAGTATTCCATTTAGGAACGCAGATTTGACATCCATTTGATATAATGTAAAATGCATATGACAAGCTATAGCGAAAAGCAGACGAACTGATTCTAAATGAGTAATTGGAGCAAAGGTTTCATTAAAATCAATTCCTTCTATTTGGGAGTATCCTTGAGCAACTAATCTTGCTTTATTTCTAATTATTATCCCATTTTCATCAGTTTTATTTTTGAAAATCCAATGAGTACCAACAACCTTTTTGTGATCAGGACGTGGAACAAGATACCATACATCATGAATGATAAATTGTAAAAGTTCATCCTGCATAGCAAAAATCCAGTGAGAGTCATTCAATGCCTCATTTACATTCTTTGGTTCCACAGGGGAAACAAAACATGCATAATATGCAAAATTTCTAAGTTGGGATCTTGTACGCACTGGCTCACTAGGGTTGCCAACTACGTTATTTATGGGATGATCTTTAGAAAACCAGTTAGGTACTTCAGGTGTCTCAATAGGTAATGAATTATCTATTTCAGAAGGGTCATTTTCTAAAATATTTGAGGACTCTTACTCAATAGGTAATTCACTAGTCTTGCTTTCTATAGTAGTATCACTAAATTACATTTATGGATTCCATCATGGTTTTAGTACGAAGATTATACACTCGATAAGCTCTACTGTTAGGCGAGTATCCTAGAAATATGGCTTTATCTCCCCGGCTCTCAAATTTAGATAAGTGTTCCTTATCTTTGCATACATTACAAGTACCGCCAAAGTATCTAAGATATTTGAGATTAGGCTTATTATTGTACCAAAGTTCATAAGGGGTTTGTTTGGAATTCTTTCTAAGATAGACCCTATTAATGATGTGACACGCAGTACGAATAGATTCTACCCAAAAATATTTAGGTAAGTTCTTGGCATGTAACATGACACGTGCCATCTCTTTCAAGGTACGATTCTTTCTCTCGACAATTCCATTTTGTTGAGGAGTCTTAGGAGCACTGAACTCGTGTTTGTAACCATTATAGTCACAGTATTCTACAATACTAGTGTCTTTGAATTCACCCCCTCTATCACTACGGATTCGATTTACTTGAATGTCCATTTCATTTTCAATCCTAAGAAGAATTTTTAGGAAGGTTTGAAAAGTGTCAGACTTTTGTTTTAGAAAGGCTACCCAAGTAAATCTAGTGAAGTCATCAACCATAACTAGGATGTAACTGTGTCCACAAAGACTAACAGTTTGGGAGGGACCCATTAGGTCCATATGGATGAGTTCTAAGGGATTAGAGGTGAGAAGGTCTTTGACTTTCTTATGAGGGGCCTTAACAATTTTACCTTCTTGACAGGAACCCCAAACAATATTATGAATGGGTTTAATTTTTGGAATTCCTCTTACTATGTCTTGAGTAGACAATTTACTAAGATTATCGTAATTTATGTGACCCATTCTGTTATGCCATATATCGTTGTCATCCATTCTGGCAACATTACAAGTTTCAGAATTGTTCTTGACAGTGTAACAGTTGTCAGGAGTTCTGAATCCAGTAATTATGCATTCACCTTTTTCATTTAAAATCTTGCAATTGTTCTTTGAAAAGGTAACAATATGGTCTGAGTCACAAAATTGCGAAATGCTAAGTAAGTTAGCCTTCAGACCTTTAACTAGAAGAACATCTTTAAGAATAGGAAGCCCATCTTCTTGGAGAGTTACTTTGCCTATGACTTGAGATGAAGCTCCATCACCAAAAATGACTTTTCCACCAGCATATCTGGTTTTGTTTAAAAGTTTAGTTTCATCTCCTGTCATATGCTTAGAACATCCAGAGTGTAAATACCAAGCAGATGATGTGTGTTCGGCTTTTAAAGCAGTAACAACAATATTACACTTCATCTGAGGTAATAGATAATATTTTCTAATCCAAATTGCTCTAGTTTTCAACTTGCGCTTATTAGCCCTCAACTCATAGAATTTGCAAGCATTAGATTTTTGCTAAAAAATGTTTTGCGCATGATTTTGAATTTTGTGAAAGACTTGAGCATTTGTTTTAGGAAAATGCTTAGGATTCCTTCTAGGAAATGTTCTTTTAGGTTTGGTCTTTCTCTTTCTATAGTTAGAGTTTTTATCTGGCTGTCTAGGAAGTATATAATTGTTTCGACTCCTCCTAGAATAGTTATAGTTCTGGTAAGTACGAGGATTATAGATAGGTTTGAGAAGTCTCCTAGCATAGCAACCATCGAAAGAATGACCATATATGTCACAGTAGGAGCAATAAAGATTGCTCAAGATGGGGGTCTCCTTAGGAAATTCTCTAAACAAAGGTTTAATAGAGTTTGAGGCTGAACTCTATTTCTAGGTGGTACAGGTTTGAATGCAGACTCACTCTTCCTAATAGAAGGACAAACGTATTTAGCCTTAGGTAAACTTTTAAGCTTAGAGCAACTTGATTCCCCAATGTTAAAACTTTGATTTTTCGAATCAAACTCAGTTTTTATGGAATGAAAATCTGGGCATGTTTCAATAGGTCTTTTGCCTCCTAACACAAACTTGATAGGTTCAAAATATTTTGTTTGTGTTTTCAAATTGGTACAAAACCCTATACCAGTTCGATCATCAGAATTGATTTTAGATTCAGTAACAAATTCATCAAAACAGTTAGAATTATTTTTAAATTTTGTAAATTTTTTGAAAACAGTTGCTGTCTTTTCTTTGGTTTGTTCCAAATCTAACAATGTCCCTTTGTATTTTTTCTCCAGAATTTCATTTGTTTCAGTTAAATTTTTCAGTTTTTCATCAAAAACTTTAATTTCACTTTCATGAGTTAAACATTGGGTAGTGTACTCTTCAACATTCAGTTTAACCATCAGGCTTAAATCTTCCAATTTCTTGGTAAGATCTTTAACAGTCTTCTCTAGTCTAGCGCTTTTCTTGTGAGTCTTAGTGTAAAGTGTGTGAATGTCTGGGAGGTCTTCATTGTCCGAATCACTAAGTGTGGTGTGTGGAGTGACCCCTAACGATTCATTTGTTAAACTCACACACCCATTAACATCGTCATTATCGCCATCCCTTTGACTCACACACCTCGAGGTAGTACATGCAACATTCTCAGTAATCAAAGCATCTAAACTAGTAATAACCACATTCGAAGTATCAGTCATAGAATTATTTGGTTCATCCTCATTAACAAACATGGGCATGTCATCATTATAAATAATCTTAGCAAAGAAGGACATGCAAGGATCAAAATCATCTGATGACTCAGGTTCCTCATTTTCAGAGTCACTTGAATCATCCCATGTTTTGCAGATGTTAGCTCTAGTGTGTTTGTTTTGAGTGTTCAAATTAACTCTACAATCTTGTGCAATGTGTCCTAGTTTACCACATCTATATCATTTAATCTTCTTAAGGTCTCTATTAGGTCTATTGTGAGAGTCCTTGTGATTTTTGTCATTGTTTTTCTCATGAGGACCGTGACTAGAGGGAGTTGGATAATTTGACTTGCCTTGTTAATTTGCCACTTTGTTTCTAAACTTAATGATTTTCTTGAACTGTTTAGTCATTAAGGCAATCTGATTGTCCGAGCTCTCTATATCGCAGTCCTCATCAGATTCAACAATGGAAGTATTAAACTCAGGTTTAATCAATTTAGAAGAGAAGCTTAGATTGGAACTAGTCTGTTTCCTATGGGATTGGGTTAATTGTTTCTTAAATTCCAGTTCCATTTCCACAGTTCTTAATTTACTACTGAGTAATTCAGGAGTGAGATTTATATCACACATTTCCTCAATAACATATCTTTTATTATCAAACTTCTGTGGTAGTGATCTCAGAATTTTAGATACAATTTCTTGTCTATCAAAGGTTATCCCATTAGCATGCAGTTTGGTCACAATATCAGTCAGGTTCATATAGAATGTAATACCCCGTATTTTTATGCTATATTAATTTGGGGATTTATTAAAGTTAATGTGAATGAATTATTTAATAAAAATCCGGAAATTAATTATGTTATAATTATTAACGTGCCGAGAGTTAGTAATTATGGGAAATTGGTTGAATATTACTAATGAGCAAAGTAATATATGTTATTGATTATATTGAATGTCACGAGTGAGTTAAATGACAATTTTGGAAATTTGAATCGGGACGCGCCCGTGTCGCGTCAGGACTAAATATTTTGTTAAATAAAAAGTGAATATTTTATAAGTTGTTCGTATGGTTGTTTTGAGTGAGCCAACGCGTCCGGAAGGGTCGAGATAGTCAGAAAAGTGTACCGGGGGTTTAGTTTGGGTCTCGGGGTGTTTTTTAGGCCTAATTGGTACCCCGGGAGGGAAATTTAGTCATTTCACCTTTTTGGGTAATTAAACCCACGAAATTCAGCAACCTATATCAGCCATTTAGGTTAGTCAGCTAGGGTTAGAAAACAAAAGCACAAGTGACGGCCATAGGAGAGGGAAGGAGAAAGCTCCAAGGCAATCCAAGGCCCCAAAAGTGCTCCGTTTGCACCACAACCACCACCACCGCGTAGATCACGAGACGAGGAACGCAGCCATACCAAAATCAACCGTGAATCAGAATATCAGAAATCCCAGGCAAGTGTTTAACTTGCTATTTTCGTTGGTGCAACCTTCATATTAGTTTAGGAATGATTAGGGATGAATTATGTAGAAGAAAACCCAATTTGTGATAGGAAAATGCATGTAGTATTGATGATATGAAAATTCTGGAATCATTGCCATGTAGAGGAATATAACCCACGAAATTTTGATGATATATTAGAAGGAAATTCTGGTAAAAATAGATTAGAACCATAATTAAGAAAAACTCTAGGGTTCTTGATGATTAGATGATATTTTGGGTTAATTATTCATGTTTAATGTTAGATATAC
The DNA here is from genome assembly GCA_949130495.1 of Sambucus nigra. Classification (NCBI taxonomy): domain Eukaryota; kingdom Viridiplantae; phylum Streptophyta; class Magnoliopsida; order Dipsacales; family Adoxaceae; genus Sambucus; species Sambucus nigra. Next base: position 326,498,032 of record OX422217.1, on the reverse strand, counting down.
ACATGCTTTACGTTGATATAATGTTAGTAGTAGGATTTTTGGGACGTTTAGAATGGAAAAACATGGTTTTGGATGAAGAAAATTGGTAGAACCCGTAACTGCAATTCTGCAGATTTTCGCAGACCTGCTTGATCGATCGATCGAGCTTAGAGCTTCAATCGATCGAAGGTTCGATCGATCGAGCCCCAAACTTCGATCGATCGACCCCTCCTGGCAGACTACTATTTCCCTTTGTAAATGATTTAAAAATTGAATTGTCGTGATATAATTCTTGGGCATTCTTAGTATAATGATTTGGGAGACATAGAGGACCAGTAGGGCGTATAAATAAATGCTGGGATCATTAATATTCGACGAGAATGGTATTTATGGGAAGTTTACTTTAGGGTTAGTAAATTGATATGTTAAAGTGTGAGGCGCGTAAGAGAGTTACGATAAAACGTAAATGTGACACCTACTGAATTTTCTACTTGGAAGAATAGAGTCCACGAGTATCACGAAATAAGTGAGAAAACCCTTCGAGTTAAGGTTAGAGATGAAACCTTATACGTAATACTAATAATGTGAAATTAAGGATAAATGTTGTAATTATGGGTGACGAGAGGAACCTATATTAAATTGATAAAAGTGGTATATTTATATGATTGTGTGTACATATATTATATACATTTGAAAAACATACCGCGCTACTTGCTATCCTTGAGGTTACCGCTCTGGGACAGTCTTATCTCGATGGGACCTTTATGGGGCATATTGACTTGTACCCTAGAAGATAGATATCCTTGGTACAGGCTATCGAATCGATAGTTCAGACGGTCCTAAGAGACGCGAGTATGTGCCATCCTCTTAGAGACTTGGAATCTATGCTTCGCCTCGATATTGTTTGTGTATGTGTTAATACAATTCGAGAGTGATTCCGAATCTGTATTCCCCTTGATATGAGTGGTATGGGGTTTGGATAGTAGAAGTATGCACGCACCATAGTTTTATGTGGGGTGCGGTTATTTTATATATATTATATGAGTAGTTAATATATATATGAGATTTGGAATTTGAAACTGCCTACTGTGATTTGATACGTAGGACATGGTTGATGACTCAAATGGTAAATACTTGCTTTGAGAAAGTATAATATGACACTGGAAAACTTTATTGATTTTATAAAGTTAAAATGGAGAATTTTGATTACTACTTGAAATACCCTTTTTGAAATGGAATCGTTAAATATTGAATCTTACGAGTAATCTAAGATAAGTTAACTCATTGGGAATATTTGTGAGGTAAATGATAAGATAACCCGTTGGGAAGGTTAGTACGATAGGCGTGCACATTAGAAGAGAGGTGAGAATTTCTCATGAGAGTGTCGCTCTAATATGTTGTTGCATTGGCCTGTATCAATTTAAATACTTGCTAAACGTATTTTAAATCAAACACACTTTCGGGATCTGAACCGTTTTTTTCTCTCTCTCTCCCTCTTGTATATATATGTATGTATTAAAGGTGCCCAGCCACAAGGGCGTCTTGCTTAGGATCTCTTGGAAGGAACGCGCTGCAGCTTAGGTGGGAGTTGCAGGTTTCTTGATTAGACGACTTCGTTCATTCGGATCCACTCTCAGAATTCTTATTTAGTTGAGCATGTGTAGCTCTTTCCATTATTCCATTATTATTGGGACATTTGTATTTCAGTTATTTCCTGTATTGTTACTATGGGTTTTATTCAGTTTGATTGTGTTACTTTATATTTTGCATGTTGACATTCGATTGACGAATGTTTTAATTTAATTGGACTATGTTGCAGATATTTAATGTGGTGTGATTCTTACTTATTTAATGTTGTTAATAAAATAAATGTTTTTCTTTAAATAAAATTTGGAAAGTATGTATGAAAATGGTTTTGACACTTAGCTTAATTATTTAGGGTGTTAAATTGGAAAATTTATTTTTATCGACAGTGATGCTGAGAATGAACCAACTATTTACCTTGATTTAATTTAATAAAGGAGTGATCGCTCGGTATTTAATTAGGCGGGGTGTCACAGGTGGTATCAGAGCATCAGGTTCTAGTGTCCATAGGATCTGTACGGCTTATTTCGCTTTCAGCTTGACGTTATTGCTATAGAGCCCTATTTTTAGGATTGTTATACTCTTGCTTTTACGTTTAAGTCTTCAGCTATTTGAGATTTGATAATAACTGTAGACTAATAAACTTGTTCACGTTTCAGATGCCTCCGAGACGTGCTCCGAAAGATAGGCGTGCCCAGGCCGAGCAGCCAGCAGCTCCGGCACCAGGCACAATGAATGCAAATGAAGTAGCCGCCATTATTGCTCAGGCGGTGAATGCCGCGATAGCGGGGATTCAGCAGGCTCCACCCCAGGTTCAAGCAGTGGCGCCAGTACCAGCACATCTTCCATCTGCATGGGAGAGGGTTCGGGATGATCTTCAGAAAGCGCATCCCCCTGAGTTCTCTGGTAGCTCCGATATTGTCACAGTTAGCCAATGGAAGAAAGACATCCAGCGGCATCTCCGTATGTATGAGTGCACTGACGTGCAAAAATAGTTATTGGCTTCCTTTAAGCTGGTGGGAGCCGCATTGCAGTGGTGGGAGTCCACTACCACATTGGAGGAGAGGGACACGATCCATATTCAGTTGTTCTGGGAGCGGTTTGACCGCAAGTATTTTCCACCCGCCGTTCAGACTGAGATGAGGCGGAGATTACTAAACCTGAAGCAGGAGAGTCTTACTGTAGCGGAGTATGAGGAGGAGTTCACGAGACTTCTCACCATTGTGACAGATGAGGCACCTACTGAGAGCAAGAAGATTTTGCTGTTTGTCGACGGGTTAGCTTGGAGGATCCGTCAGCACCTTATTGGGAATTTATCCCTGAGTACTTTCACTGATGTACTCAATGCCGCATTGCTACATTGCCAGGATCATCGCTTCCATCTGCAGGGAAGAAAGAGAGCAGGAGAGTCCAGCCAGCAGGGCAGGACCGGGGGTAATAGTGCTAGTGGGGCACCATCTCAGGGAGAGACTCGTCAGCACGAGCAGAGTTCCCATCAGGGGGACCCTGCTAAGCGATTCCGTTCAGGTGATTCTAGGCAGGGATATGGGGGCTATAGGCAGGGCCGGCAGGGCCAGCCTAATCAGCAGGGCCAACACCGACAACAGGGTCAACAACAGGGCCATCAGGGCCAACAGCGTGCACATCAGGGCCAGTGGCGTGAAGGTAACGGCCAACAGGGCCGTGGACAGTAGGGTCAGAGGGGAGGAAACTTCAAAGGCCGATGTTTTGAGTGCGGCAAACATGGCCATAGGCGTCAGGATTGCCCAGAGGGCGATAGGGCCCCACAGCAGCAGGGAGCCCGTAATGAGCACCAGAGGCCACTATTTCCACCTGCCGTCCCAGCTCCAGCCCAGGTTCCAGCCCTACCAGCCATTCCAACAGCTCCAGTGCAGCAGGGTTAATTACAGTATGGACGTGTCTATAACGTCCACCAGGCAGCAGCTCCACAGGCACCACCCGCGATTGAGAGTATGTTTCCTATCCATGGTACTATGGGTCGGGTTTTGTTTGATACGGGGGCAACACATTATTTTATAGCTACGCATTTTGTGAAGGCCTTAAGGTTGTTAGCCACAACAGAGAGCACAGTGACGTGTGCAGACTCACCACTGGGGAGTGGGTCCCTTATTTTCTTTACATGCCGGGGAGTGGGGGTAGAGATTGGTAGTTTGGTATTACCTGCGAACATGTTAGTTTTAGACATGCACGAGCATGATGTGATTATTGGTATGGATTGGCTCGCAGCTTATAGAGCCATGATTGATTGCTTCGGTGGGAGCATTATTTTTGCCATTCCGGGGCAAGAGATGTTTGTAGTGGCGATGCCTCGCCCAGAGGGAGGTTCGACCGCTCATTTGTATTACATAGAGGAGGATACCTCTAAGGAGGTTGTGATTCCCTTAGATTCGATCCCAGTTGTCAGGGAGTATTCTGATGTGTTTCAGGAGATACCAGGTCTACCCCCCAGTCGTGAGATAGACTTTGTTATAGATTTATTGCCAGATACGAGACCTATAGCACGTGCACCGTACCGTATGGCTCCGACAGAGATGCGAGAGCTACGAGATCAGATAGAGCAGCTGTTAGGTCAGGGCTTCATTCGCAGGAGTACCTCACCTTGGGGCGCTCCAGTCTTATTTGTGAAGAAGAGATATGGTTCACTGAGATTGTGTGTGGACTACCGGGAGCTGAACAAGGTCACGATACGGAATAAGTATCCGTTGCCTCGTATTGATGATCTATTCGACCAGTTGAGGGGAGCAACTTTCTTTTCAAAGATAGATCTGAGGTCGGGGTACCATCAGTTACGTATTAGAGAGCAGGATGTTTCAAAGACTGCCTTCTTGTCGAGATATGGGTCCTATGAGTTCAGGGTGATGCCGTTCGGACTCACAAATTCCCCAGCCGTTTTCACGGACTTGATGAACCGAGTATTCAGAGAGTTCTTGGATCAGTTTGTCATCGTCTTCATAGATGACATCTTGATATATTCACACTCTGAGGAGGAGCATGCCGAGAATTTGAGGCAAGTTCTTCAGACTCTACGAGAGCATCAGTTGTATGCTAAGTACGAAAAGTGTGGATTCTGGTTACGAGAAGTACAGTTCTTGGGCCATGTTGTTTCTGAGCAGGGGATATTAGTTGACCCAAGTAAAGTATCAGCGGTGAGGAAGTGGGGACAGCCCACGACACCGACGGAAGTGCGTAGTTTCCTGGGGTTAGCTGGTTACTACAGGAGATTCATTCGGGGATTCTCCAAAATAGCGGGTCCATTGACCAATCTGACTCGCAAGGGAGTACCATATGTTTGGGATGACGCTTGTCAGTTGGCTTTCGACGAGCTGAAAGACAAGCTTACTTCAGCGCCAGTCCTTGCGTTACTGCAGTCGGGTATGGAGTACCTAGTTTACACCGATGCGTCCTTACGGGGACTTGGGGGAGTACTTCAGCAGGAAGAAAAGGCTATAGCTTTTGCCTCCCGCAAGCTTAAGCCACATGAGAAGAATTACCCCACCCACGACCTGGAGTTAGCAGCGGTCGTTTTTGCATTGAGGATATGGAGACACTATTTGTTGGGAGAGAAATTCCGTTTGTTCACAGACCACAAGTCATTGCAGTACCTGTTCACTCAGCGAGAACTGAATATGCGTCAACGCAGATGGCTAGAGTATGTGAAGGACTACCAGTTCGATATACAGTATCATCCGGAAAAGGCCAACGTAGTTGCTGATGCGTTGAGTCGTAGACCGATAGCAGATATCTGGAAAGAAAAGTGGAAGGAGTTAGGTCACCAGGACGCAGTAGCACGATCTTTCATATCCGTGATGTCAGTCACACCCGAGATTGTTACGAGGATGATACAGGCACAGACCACAGACCCTCTTTGCCAGGAGCAGATTGTGCGACTTCTAGTCGAGGGTGCTGAGTCCTATTCTGTTAGTTCTGATGGAGGTTTGCGGTTTAATGGGAGATTGGTGGTTCCAGAAGGAGAATAATTACGTCATACAGTGATGACTCATTCTCATGGGTCCCGATTTGCAGTACATCCTGGAGGGGATAAAATGTACTAGGATATGAGGAGGCAATACTGGTAGAGTGGGATGAAGAAGGACATTGCTGAGTTCGTGTCCAAGCGTTCTCCCTGCCATCTGGTAAAGGTAGACCATCAGAAACCTTCAAGATTTCTTCAGCCATTGGAAGTACCCGCGTGGAAGTGGGAGAGTATTTCCATGGACTTTATTACAGGGTTGCCTACATCACAGCGGGGCCACGATTCTATCTGGGTGATTATAGACCGTTTGACCAAGGTGGCTCATTTTCTGTCGGTGCGGACAAATTATACCACGGGTCAGTATGCTCAGTTGTTCATCGCTGAGATTGTCAGATTACACAGGGTGCCCCTGAATATTGTGTCAGATAGAGACAAGATCTTCGTGTCACATTTTCTGGGAAAGCTTTCAGGAGGATATGGGTACTGAGTTGAGATTGAGTTCAACTTATCACCCACAGACATATGGACAGACAGAGCGTACTAATCAGATGTTAGAGGATATGCTACGCATGTGTGTTCTCGATTTTGGAGGAGGTTGGGAGCCACATCTTCCACTGGTACAGTTTGCTTATAATAACTCTTATCAGTTCACGATTGGCATGGCTCCATTTTAGGCTTTGTATGGTAGGCCTTGTCGTTCTCTAACTTGTTGGCTCGATCGGGGGATAACAAGTTGCTAGGACCAGAAGTGATTCAGGAGACCTCCACGAGGATTGAGATAATCAGGAGTCGTATTCGGATAGCCCAGGACAGGCAGAAGAGCTACGCCGATGCAAAACGGTTCTTCCGGGAGTTTAGTGTGGGGGACCAAGTGTTATTGCGTGTATCTCCTATGAAGGGAGTGATGAGGTTCGAGAAGAAGGGGAAGTTGGCTCCGAGGTACGTGGGACCATTTCCCATCATCGAGAGGATTGGACCGGTTGCATACAGGTTGGGACTGCAAGAGTATTTACATCGCATCCACGATGTATTCCACATCTCGTCGTTGAGACGATATCTTCGGGATGATATGGCCCATACTCACATTGCGATAGATGAGATCGACTTACAGCCTGATAGCTCTTACGAGGAGAGACCGATGGCTATCCTAGACTATAGTGAGAGGAGATTGAGGTCGAAGATAGTTCCACTTGTGCGGGTCCAGTGGGAACATCATAATGTGGAGGAATCCACTTGGGAGCGTGAGGCAGATATGCGCGAGAGATATCCAAAGTTGTTTTTACCAAGTATGCCTTATTTTTTGAATTTCGGGACGAAATTCCGTTATTAGGGGGGAAGTATGTAATACCCCGTATTTTTATGCTATATTAATTTGGGGATTTATTAAAGTTAATGTGAATGAATTATTTAATAAAAATCCGGAAATTAATTATGTTATAATTATTAACGTGACGAGAGTTAGTAATTATGGGAAATTGGTTGAATATTACTAATGAGCAAAGTAATATATGTTATTGATTATATTGAATGTCATGAGTGAGTTAAATGACAATTTTGGAAATTTGAATCGGGACGCGCCCGTGTCGCGTCGGGACTAAATATTTTGTTAAATAAAAAGTGAATATTTTATAAGTTGTTCGTATGGTCGTTTTGAGTGCGCCAACGCGTCCGGAAGGGTCGAGATAGTCAGAAAAGTGTACCCAGGGGTTTAGTTTGGGTCTCGGGGCATTTTTAGGCCTAATTGGTACCCCGGGAGGGCAATTTAGCCATTTCACCTTTTTTGGTAATTAAACCCACGAAATTCAGCAAACTATATCAGCCATTTAGGTTAGTCAGCTAGGGTTAGAAAATAAAAACACAAGTGACGGCCATAGGAGAGGGAAGGAGAAAGCTCCAAGGCAATCCAAGGCCCCAAAAGTGCTCCGTTTGCACCACAACCACCACCACCGCGTAGATCGCGAGACGAGGAACGCAGCCATACCAAAATCAATCGTGAATCAGAATATCAGAAATCCCAGGCAAGTGTTTAACTTTCTATTTTCGTTGGTGCAACCTTCATATTAGTTTAGGAATGATTAGGGATGAATTATGTAGAAGAAAAACCAATTTGTGATAGGAAAATGCATGTAGTATTGATGATATGAAAATTATGGAATCCTTGCCATGTAGAGGAATATAACCCACGAAGTTTTGATGATATATTAGAAGGAAATTCTGGTAAAAACAGATTAGAACCATAATTAAGAAAAAACTCTAGGGTTCTTGATGATTAGATGAGGTTTTGGGTTAATTATCCATGTTTAATGTTAGATATACACATGCTTTACGTTGAAAACATCTGGTATATTGATATAATGTTAGTAGTAGGATTTTTGGGACGTTTAGAATGGAAAAACATGGTTTTGGATGAAGAAAATTGGTAGAACCCGTAACTGCAATTCTGCAGATTTTCGCAGACCTGCTTGATCGATCGATCGAGCCTAGAGCTTCGATCGATGGAAGGTTCGATTGATCGAGCCCCAAACTTCGATCGATCGACCCCTCCTGGAAGACTACTATTTCCCTTTGTAAATGATTTAAAAATTTAATTGTCGTGATATAATTCTTGGGCATTCTTAGTATAATGATTTGGGAGACATAGAGGACCAGTAGGGCGTATAAATAAATGTTGGGATTATTAATATTCGACGAGAATGGTATTTATGGGATGTCTACTTTAGGGTTAGTAAATTGATATGTTAAAGTGTGAGGCGCGTAAGAGAGTTACGATGAAACGTAAATGTGACACCTACTGAATTTTCTACTTGGAAGAATAGAGTCCAACCACAGGGGCGTCTTGCTTAGGATCTCTCGGAAGGAACGCGCTGCAGCTTAGGTGGGAGTTGCAGGTCTCTTGATTAGACGACTTCATTCATTCGGATCCACTCTTAGTATTCTTATTTAGTTGAGCATGTGTAGCTCTTTCCATTATTCCATTATTATTGGGACATTTGTATTTCAGTTATTTCCAGTATTGTTACTCTGGGTTTTATTCAGTTTGATTGTGTTACTTTATATTTCGCATGTTGACATTTGATTGATGAATGTTTTAATTTAATTGGACTATGTTGCAGATATTTAATGTGGTGTGATTCTTACTTATTGAATGTTGTTAATAAAATAAATGTTTTTCTTTAAATAAAATTTGGAAAGTATGTATGAAAATGGTTTTGACACTTAGCTTAATTATTTAGGGTGTTAAATTGGGAAATTTATTTTTATCGACAGTGATGCTGAGAATGAACCAACTGTTTACCTTGATTTAATTTAATAAAGGAGTGATCGCCCGGTATTTAATTAGGCGGGGTGTCACATAGAGGTCATCAAATGATTCAGTTTCAGACATAATTAAGGAGTTATACTACTGGATAAGCATTTGAGTTTTAGCAGCCTTAACTCTAGTGTCTCCTTCATGGGCAGTGACTAAGGTGTCCCAAGCTTCCTTAGAAGTGGTATAGGATGAGATTCTTTTGAACTCATGTTCATTTATAGACATGAATATAGCATTCTTTCCTTTATTGTTATTTCGAAAAACTTGTTTCTCTTCTTGAGTGAACTCACTTAGAGCTTTCTTAACCCTATCATTACTTCCTTCATTGGCTGGTTTAGTAGGAAGAGTATAACCATTTTCAACAATGTCCCAGACCTCATCTCCCAAAGTTCCTTGAATGAAAGCAATCATCCTTACTTTCCAGTAAGCAAAATTGGTTCCATCAAAGATTGGAGGTCTGGTCAAGTTACCAAATCTTTCATTTTTCTCGTCCATACTTGATTTTCAGAAAACAATTTCAGAAACACAGGATCCTTTTTAAAAGAAGTTTTACCAAGCTCTGATACCAATTGAAAAATGCGTTACTAAAGCCGTTTATGAAAATAAACTATTTAAGTAACTCCGAGTTATTTTTTGAAGAAACACTTTTCTTAAATAAAAAAGGATTAATCACAAGATGTGTTTAATAAAATAGTATGTACGAGATCTATTCAAGATTTAAGCAACAAGTTTTAAAAAAAAATTTAAACCAGTTTTAAACACAGCACAACCAAGAATGAGATGAGAAAATGTAGAAGGCTTCTGTTCACAATTTTTACGTGGTAAAACCTCAACAATTGAGGAAACATCCACGACTCCCTCTACGGAGTAAAATGAAAAATCCACTAAAACAAATATATGAGTTACAAAATATATAACTAACATGCAACCAACTCAGACCTATATAAGTTTAGGATTGTACCCTCTGGTGTCCTCAAACTTCTCTGCAGTTCTGATTGTAGATGTAGTTCTCCCAGTTTGTCAACTTTTGATTTGTTCCAGCACTTTACATCGACTTATGTTCTCAAGATCTTATCACCAACACTTTTCATGTTATAGGGTGTAAGTGTATGTGAAGGTGCTCTCTAAGACATGCATGCACACACACACACTTATTAAGTACAAACAGTCCTAACAAATTACAGTTTACACTATATTCAGTGATCTTTTCTTTTTCTTTCTTCTTAGAAAACTTTGAACCTTTTTGACCTTTCAAACTATCCCAGAATCCACGGATACCTTGCTAGGAAGACAGACAAGGTCTTAATCAATCTCAGAATTTAAAACAAAAACTTTTTGAGATTGAAAACCTCCAAGTGAGATTCCAAACTAGGCCAAAGGTTTAGTTTACAAGAACAAGAAACATAAAGCATTTTATTGTTGATTTCAAAGTAAGAAAACGTTTTAGAGAAAACAATCAACAATATATATCTCAAGATGAGAAATAAAATGAAACTAAGTGTAATGTAACATAAATAACTCAGATCTGAGATTTCTATGGAAACAGAAACTAGATCTAAGTAAAAGTCTAAGTTGGAAACAAGATCTCACGAACACAAGGTTACAGCAACCAAAATAACTCAACTGAAACTCTCAAACACTCAAGAACACTCAGGATGGTGTTTTTGGCTATGGTGTTTTGAAGAAGTGTTTGGGTTAGGTTTGAAGAGGATTTGGACGAAGTTAGGGTTTCTAACTTTCTTCTCTCTCTGGTTTCTCTCTTCTCTCTTCTCTCTTATCTCTCTACTCTCTCAACACTTTGAGGAAATGAAATGGCAAAAATGTTCGAAGACTGAGAGAAGGCCCCTTTTTATAGGGTGAGAGGAAGGTTCGAGATATCTGATCCAAACCAAGGGCTGAGATTGAGTCAATTTAGATTGACTTGAATCTAATGGCTCACACAAGGCGCTGCTTAAACGAGCGCTGATTGGCTTAAAAAGGTTACACGGGGATTCATCAAGGCAACATGCAGACCATTGATAAGAAATGATCCTAGGGTTGATAACACACGCGTCTGTTGTCTCTGTAAAGAAACAAAAATCTAACCAATCAGAGGCAGACAGGTGTTGGTCAGTTAAGGGATGTTAAACGCGCATCAAAACTAATTACAAAGCACACCCTGAAGTCTCTACCGCTTTCGGATTCTACCCAAGGTAACTTTAGGCCATAAAATACAACAAGTCATATTAAGAGATTGACCCCAAAACTTTTTAAAACAAGTTTTAAATGTTAAAAACATGATTTAAAAATGTTTAAAAAATCCCAAAAAAATTATTAAAAAGCAAACTTAGGGATTTAAACACACACAACACATGTACACACATACTTATGCAATATGATGTGCAAAAGATGAATTCTAAGTGTGTGAGTGTTGGCAATAGTCTCTTGATCATAACAAGAAAGAGAGATGAATAGGCAATCCAACTTCTGAGGCTCTTTGGTTTCTAGGTAGACACAATTTTGTCACAATTTCCAAATTAGATGAGCACTTATACAATATAGACTCAAGTGAGTCAAAGGTATAAGGGCTTCATGGTCGCTCCGTGACACGCCAGGGAGCTGTTGAGAAGAAAAATCAACACCGCAAGGAAGTGGTGTGCATAGATTAACAAGCTCGGTGTCACGGAAGTGGAGAGTAGCACCACAAAGACTCCCATAGAAGGTGGAAGATGGTTTTAGGTGAGGATCTAAAAATATAGATGAAAACTTGAAATATGTAAAATCAAGATCCAAACCAGGTGGTGGAGTGGAAAGAACAATGGGTGGTTCGGGTGGGATAAATGGTGGAGCGGGTGGGATAAATGGTGGAGAAACATGATCCAACTCAAGCGTGGGAGACATATTCACTATTTAGCGGTAAATAAGGGTATCAATCCACTTTCAAGGGAGTAAGCTAGAGACAAGTTCAATTGTAATTCACTTTTTATTTTCTTTTTATGCTTTTTCACTTTTCTATTTTTTTTAGCTTTTTCAATATTAAAACAATATGGGTGAGGTGAGATTTAAACTAACTAAACTAAAGTGTGAGATGAAAACAACTAACTAGAAAGTTACTAAAATGAAAATTAAAGTCTAAACTAAAATAAGAGATAAAGTGAAGTAAATAATTGTGAGAACAATCAAGGAATGAGATTATACCACAAATTTTAGTTATTCTAATTAATTAATTTAATTATTTGAATTCTCTCAAATTAATATCAAAATTACAAACCAACTCTCGTTGCAAGTGTAATTATAATAGTAATATTTTAGAAAATTAAGTTTAACACCCCACAACTCTAGAAAAATAGATCTACACTCCTTTTAATTAATCACCCGCTAGGATCGATCAATTACAATTTATGCAAATCTTAGAAAATAAATTTAGAGTTGAAATTTAAGTTATAATACCCCACTTAAGAAACCCCTATCTCTAGTTCGAATCTAAAATGAGTATTATAACTAGAATTTCGATTTTCTCTCGAAAATCATTTACCCTCTATCGAGGCGTAAATCTAAGGGTGAGAGATCAAAATTAACATTCAAAGGGAAATTTCAAGTAATCAAACTAATTAAACTAAAATAACATCAAATATGGGTTTCCCCCCCACCCCTTGAAAGGGGATTTAGCCTAACATGATATTAAACATGACAAATTAATAATCAAGGCTACTAAAATAAACTAGAAGGGAATAGAACAAGCAAACCAAATCTCTTTGAGAATGTTGAACTCTACTATTCCAAATTGAAGCATGCAATCCCTCTAATTGATCATCCAAGTGATATGAAATTAAAATATCCAATCAATTAACTCTCTTACAATATTTAATCTCACAAATATCTAACAAAGATAAAAAGTATAAAATAAAACTATTTACAAATATTTCTACCTAATTTATTCTAACCTAACTCTCTACTTTTCTCTAGAATTTTCTCTCTCTCTTTGATGATGAGTTCCTTTGAAAGAGCATGGTCTTCTTATATAGTAGGCACATGAAGCAAAGGGGTATATTGGGTATATGGCTAGGGGTGCATGTGGATATGGTGAGAGGAGTGAGAGGTCATGTGGGTGAGGGGATGAGGGTTTAAAATCTGATATGGTTTGAGGGGTGCTTTGGGAAAAAGGGGATAAGTAGGTAGTTGGGGGTATAATGGGAAAAAGGGTTTAAGTTGGTTTATTATGCACATGTGGACATTTAGATGACTTGGTCTTTGGTTTTGGCAGGAGGATACGATTTGGCATTTGGGAGAAAATGGGTTTGGGGGTTTCATGGGTTGAAATGGATTTATGGTTGAAGAAAGGTTTGGGTTTTGGTTGGAGGGTGGATGGATGAAAGTGGGTCGATGGGTCGGAGGTGGGTTGATGACGGCGATGCTGTCAGGAGGGTCACGACCGGAGTAAGGGCAGCGCTGGGTTTAACGCCGGTAGTTTCGACCGGGTTGTCGTTCCGGCAGGGGGGCTCCGGTTTCGGGTTAGGACGTCGTCGCCACCGGCGATGGAGGTAGGGGGAAGGGGTCGCCGGCTGTCGTAGGCGGAGAGATTCCGGTGGAGTGGGTGGTTGGTTTTAGGTTTAGGTTTGCGTATTTGGGTGTTGTTAGTTATGGAGGAGAGAGAGAATGTAGGTTGTTTTAGTGGGGAAGAAGAAGTGGGGTAGGATAGAGTGTGTGTGAGGTGTATGGTGTTAGGGTGTAGATGATGAGGTGTTTGTGTATTTGGGTGTAGGATAGTGTGGTGTGACTTAGGGTGTGTTTGGTAGTGTGTAGGTTTTAGGGTGTGTGTGTGTGTGTGTGTTAGTTTGAACCCTTAAAACTAAAACTAATTAATAAAAATAATAAAATAAAATAAAAGCCTAAAAAATAAAATCCTATTCTAAAATAAAACAAAAACTCAAATAAAACTAAAAAGAAATGAAAATAAAAAATAAAACTAGAAATCTATTAAACTAAACTAAACTAAAATCCTAAAAAGAAAATGTGAAATCAAAATAAACTAATAAATAAATAAATCCTAAAAAATCTAATCCTAATAAAATAAGATAAGATAAGATAAAATAAAATAAAAACTAAAACTAAATCTAATAAACTAAAAATCAAAATAAAATTATACTAAATAAAAAGAAAAATAAAAATAGAAAATAAATCCTAGAAATTCTAAATAAATCTAAAATAAATCCTAAAAATAAAAACGACTCAAACTAAAAATCTAAAAAATAATAAAAAGGGACAAATTAGAAACACACGAGGTTTAGGCTAGGTTTAGGCTTGGGTAAGGGTTTAGGTAGGTTTAGGGACAAGGTATTTAGCACCCTTTTAACTGTAAATTGCCTGGAAATATAGCTTTTGACACCGCAACTGCAATTAAGCCTGCATATTGAACAATTAAGCGCATAAGACCCAAATTCTCGAGAATTGGCAACTAAAGTACATCTATTTGGGGTATAAAATGTACAGTTTTGGGTGCTTATCACCTTCGGTCCGGGGCTCTCTGGAATGTTGCACTAGGGACCGGTCCGGGACTACTGCGGATCGGTCTGCCTTTTTGACTTTTTTTTCTCCAACTTTGATTGCTCGTAACTTTTATTCCGGGACTCCGATTGAGGTGACGTTTCTTCCTATGTGCTCATGAACTTGATATCTTCAACTTCTCTTTAGGTGCCTCATCCGAATTCCGGGTAGAAATTGACCTTTTTCCTTTTTGACTTTCCTTCTTTTCTTTCTCAATTCTTCCGGTTTCTTTCTTCCTTTAATTGTCATCAAATATCTGTAAAATCAATACGAAATACCAGAAACTCGGCGTACTCGTTAGGATAAGTCAGTAGCAAGATTATGAGATAAAGTTAAATCGATTACGTTGTTCGAGGTGCTAAAAGTAACTAAATTAAGGGAGAAATTGGGAAGAATTTATGCCTAATCAAAATGCACAACAAAAAATGTCGATTGACCCTCACTAAAATTAAGGGCTAATTTTTATAAGTGAAAATGGTGTAAAACACACTCAAAATGGTGTTAAATTTGGGATTTAAGGGCTTTGGCAGAAGGTATTTTGTGAGTTTTTTTGCTTGCAAAATAATAAGGGGAGAGAGGTGATTCGTGTGTCCCCTAAATTTGTGCCGACGGTTGAAAATCCCTTGCTACTTTGTTTAATCAAAACTTAAAACCGTTAAGAAGGACAAGATATTTCAGTTACTCTATAAGTTTTAAGAAAAACTTGGACAAGTACAACAACAGTAGTAATATTGAGCAAGCATTAAAAACATCCACACAAGATACGAAGTTTTTAACGTGGTAAAACCCTAAAGTAAGGGAAACATCCACGGAGGTCTCTACACCTCAAACCAAAAATTCGCTAAAATAAATTTTAGGTTACAAACAGTCAACGAATTTTACACACAACAAGACATATACTAAGTCAAGAAATATACCAGTACACTCCAACTGTTCTGAATTCTCTTATGCTCTTGATGTTGTCCTTATCGTTCTCCTGTTTGGCTCCTTATTTATCCTTTTAGTCTTTACGTCGACTCAAAAGTTGAAATCTTTCAACCAACACACAATTTCAGTGCCTAAACACATGTATGAACACACACACGCTTATACAAACATATATCATACAAATTACAAGATCTTCTAATAATGATATGCAGGATTTCACAACACTGAACTCAGGTTTCTTTTTGAAACTACAAAGTTTCAGATCTGGATTCTTGAGAACCTTTTAAAAGAGATTCTACTACTGTTTATTTATCTACAAGTTTTTTCAAAATGAAAAACTTAGGTCTGAAATTTTTGAAACCTTCAACTCAGTTTTGTAAAAACAGAGATAAGAGATTTGTTGGATAAATTTTGATAAAAACGTTTTAAAACATAAGTCCAACAAGAGAGGTGGATTTCTTAAAAAATAAATCAAATCTAACTATAACGCGACTGTATCACTTTGTAAATCAGATCTTCAAGTTTCTAATTGTAGAAACGAGTTTTGATTATAGTGACAGTGTTAGAAGAGAGATTAAAACCAAAGAGGTTTTGAATATCAACAAAGTAGAAACCCTCAAACTTGCAAGGTTATTTTCTATAATGAAATGGATGGAGTTTTGCTTGGGTTTGGTAATTTTATCTCAATTTACTCTCTCTCTCTCTCTCTCTCTCTCTCTCTCTCTCTCTCAACTCTCAAGTATCTCATAAGACTGTAGATGAGAGGATGACTGGTCCTATTTATAGGAAGCTAGGAAGGATCTGGAAGCTTAAGGGTAAATCAATGATCATGATGCATTCGACTGTTCAGGTGATCAATTGACGGGCTCATGATGCACCGTAATTATAAAGGCTATGATTGGACCATAATGAGGTTACTTGGATTAATAAAAACAACATGCAGACCATTGATTAAATTTGAATGAATGTTCCAGATTAAGTCTTAAGTCTGTGAGAGTGAGAAAACACAAATCCAGTCAATAAGATAACAACATGTGTATGCACGGGATGAGGTTTCAGACGCTTGTTTTTTAACAATTGGAAATACGAATTCCACCCACAATATTATTAAGCACTTTGCGTTTCTACCCAGCTTAGTTTTTAGGAAGTTTGGATATTATCAATTAAGCCCAAAACTTTTTAAAACCCTAATTTTTAATTTCTTAAAAATATATTTTAAATGTTTAAAAATCCTAAAAATTATAAAAAAATGTAGAAAAATATTTTAAACCAATTTAAACACACACACACACACCCCTCATAAATGCAATATGCAATGAAAATGCAATCCTAGAGTGATTGTGTGTTGGTTTTCTACCTGCTTGACCATCTTCAATGTTGATGAAGTTTACTTTGGAGATCATGAAGAGTCATTGAGGCTTTGGGTAAAAATAATGATGACATAAATTTTGACTCCATTTCTAAACTAGATAAGCTCCTATATTTTAGACTCAAGTAAGTCATATATATAGTGTGATTCAATCTCCCCCTTTGAAAATATGAGACAAAATCTCCTTTGAGTCATCTAGGACTAGTAGGGATAACAAAAATAAATAAGAAAACCTTATTCCTATAAAATTCTATCTTCCCCATATCCTAGAAATGAAAAAGTACATAACTTAACTAAAGACTGACCAATACCCAAAAAATGTTTTCACTGATAGCGAACGGTACTGAATCCTGAAAGTAGACAACTAAGATCAAGATTTATAGTTGAATTAGATAAACCAATAACAATAAAGACTCAAACATTTCTCCCCTATTTTGTCTCAAATGGACAAAGGGTAAAAAAATCACATTGATAGAGAATTATTCAAGAAATACCTTACCAATAGATTTTCTTAATGATTCAAATCTCAAATTATCTAGAGGTTTAGAAAATAAGTTAGCTAATTGGAATTCTGTGGGTTAGTAGTTTATCTCTAATTCTTTTTATTCTACTAACTCTCGAATAAAATGATGTCTTATTTTTATATGTTTAGTACGAGAGTGTTGAATCGAATTTTTTAAGATATTTATAGCACTATGATTATCGCAGTATAAAGTTAGTTTATCTTTTTTAATGCCATAGTCACTCAAAATCTGCTTCATCCACATTAATTGAGCACAACAGCTACCTGCGGCTATATATTCATATTTTGTGGTGGATTTAATTGAGCGGTTAAAACGTTGACAACACAAAGTATAGAGGCTTAACATGACTTTCCTTCTAACTTTAGTTATTTTACATCGTCTACAGCTATTAGACCCCCAACATTCACTCATTCCCTATTCTCCTAATTGTGTATAGAAGGTTTTGGCTGTTTTTACTAACACCACTAATTCCTTTTAATATATATATATATATATATATATATATATATATATATATATATATATTTAGAGAGAGAGAGAGATCAAAGGAGAGGAAAAAAGTGCCCCTATTTATTTCTTAGCCAAGCACCTTCCATCCTACCATCTTTATTATATATACTTTTTTCATGTGTTAGGATGCCACCTACTGGTGGCTTAACACTTCTACTCCTTTTTTTTGTTTAACACACTTACTACTCTTTGCTTTACATGGCCCCACCCCATCATTAATTTATTACCAACTCCTCATGACTCCCTAGTAAAAGTCTTGTACGGATAACCCCCAAAACCAAGCATTTAGTTACTTCTAAGTTAGATAAGTAAGTACATAAACCTACATAACGCACTATACCACCTAAATCTCTCTCTCTCTCTCTCTCTCTCTCTCTCTCTCTCTATATATATATATATATATATATATATATATATATATATATATATGTATGTGTGTGTGTGTGTGTGTGTGTGGATATATGTGTGTAAAAAATAAAGGCACGAGAGCCAACAGTTTAAAGCCCACCCCCATATATATCCCCCCCCCCCAACAGTTTAAAGCCCACCCCCATATATATCCCCCCCCCCACACACTCGCATATATATATATATATATATATATATATATCATTAATTTATTACTAACTCCTCATGACTCCCTAATAAAAGTCTTGTACGGATACCCCCCCAAACCAAGCATTCAATTAATTCTAAGTTAGATAAATAAGTACATAAACCTATATAACCCACTATACCACTTAAGTCTCTCTCTCTCTCTCTCTCTCTGTATATATATGCGAGTACAAAAATTTCTGCTTGTAAAAAAGGCATGACACTCTCATAATTTTGCACAAGGAACCTTACTAATATACTTTAAATTAGTTTCCCAGAAAATAGTTCCCTATCCTAACTAATACTTTACTAAAAAATATTATCTATATTTTTCTTACCAAAATATAATCTTTTCAACAATAAGGTATGCACCCTAGTCCTAAAAATAATCTTTTCCCCCATATATTATCTTTTATTCAAACACTAAATTCATATTTGTGAAACTTTATAAAGGTTACTCATTAGTTAGTGCACACCATTAATGTTCGCACCATTAATACTAATAAAATTTGTACTTAGTGTAAAACTTCATTATCCCCATGCGCGTAACTCCATGCAAATATCATGCCACATCAAGCATGTCCATGCAATGCACATTTAACGCTCGTAATATTATGCAAACCCATGCAAATAATTATTTCATACAATTTTTAGGTGAAAAATATTGGGATAAGCTATGTAGCATATAATCAAGGGTCTGGGGCATTACATTCTTCCCCCTAAGGAGATTTCGTCCCCGAAATGTACACTATAACTTCGCACTTAGGCGAATAATTTTGGATAGCTCTCACACAAGGTCGACTCTAATTCCTATGTCGTCCCTTCTATTTCCTACTTATTCAACATGACTTGGAATTATCTCTGTCCATTGAACCTCTTATCTAAAGCCTATGACTTCTACTACTCTGGCCATAAAAGGAAATTATCATGAAGACCCAGATAGTCCCGACTCACTGTGTGAGATGGATTGGAAATGCACTTCCGACAACAAAACATAGAACACAATGGACTATTGTGGCAACAATGCCATAATTGTAGGATACCCGATTAACCTTACCAAAATACCAAAGGTCCTATGTGCCCCCATTCTAATCTTGCCTTTCTTATCGATCTTGTCACCCCAGGTTTAGACTCTAACTTGAGAAACACATGGCAATCTAAAATCCTTGATTGCTTCACTAATTATCATTAAACATTTCCCAGATCGAGTTATGCAATTTAATCCATTTTCCCAAAATTTATGCATTCGTGTTATTTTTCACACATGTAATAATATAGAGGAAAAAATCCTACAAAGATTATTTTCAAACAACTAGAACTGAATAATAAAAACAAATCACACAGTTACACAACAAAAGAATATACATGGTTCGACAACGTGCCTATGTACACGGGGTATTTCTTTCTTTCTTATTAATCAATTCGCAATAACAAGAATTACATGCCCCTTTTTCCTGGAGCAGGGGTTTATTTATAGGGAACGAAAGGTGAAGATATCGTGTAGGACTCGGTGAGCTTTAGATGTAGTTCCAGCTTGATTGAACTGATCATGCCCCCGAGATCCTCATGGATAGGGCTCCCCATTTTTTCTCATCTTTAAGTCGCGATCCTCATTTGTGCTGATGGTTAGATTTCAACTAATCCTAATAACTTGGATTTTCAGTATAATTCCCTCATAATTACCCCCAAAGCTTTGCAGCCTGAGAAAGGTGAAGAAGTTTGATCATCGGTGAGCATTAAATCTGGTCGGATGTGGTTCTTGGTCTCCAACTGAGGTTTGGTTTTGGAGTATGCTCATACTTGTGATATTATTGGAGCAACAAATCATTTTTGTTCTAGCCGTTGAGTGTTGGATGGCACGCTTGTAATTTAACTGGACTTTCCAACGGTAAGTTGATAAAACGTTCATGAAAATACCAAAGGTTGGGGCATTCATGTGTTAGTTATCACTTTAGGTCTTCTTTCAAATAATGAGTCACTTTGGGAATTGAACCACGCATTTTCAAAGTTCTCCCTGCCATCATTTTGCATTTCGTAACTATTCAAGACATTACGAGTTCTATTCATCTTTCTCAACTTGTAAGTTTTCTCCGTTCTCTATTTTCTCTATAATTTATTTTCAATCTACCATTTCTTTCCTTGAATCTTCTTGCATTTTTTCTTATTGAATTGAAAGAATGGTGTATATTGTGAATGACAAAGCCTTAGGAAAGTTTAGGAAAATATTTTCAATCCCTGTTTTGGTGGAAATCGAATCTGCCAAGGAACCCGATGACTGCTACAACGTTCTCGATGGCCATTGGATACACACCCAATGTGAAGCAGAGGGTGGTATCACATTTCCTCCAAACCAATTATTTCTAAAGTTTTATGATTTTTTCTGAGTCAGTTCTACCCAATGCACCCCAAATATATCGAGAATCGTGAATGAGTTCATCGAATCAATGAATTACATGAAACCCAGATTAGGATTTGTGAATGGGGTTCATCAAATCAGTGAATTGTATGAAACCCAAATTGGGATTCGTGAGACAAGGAATTGTCATTCATGGGTGAAAATGAATGATAATACCTTATATATGAAAAAATGAAGGCTGACAAGTTTTGGTGGTTAATCTACCTGATTCCAGCGAGGGTTATTGGAGCCATGACGTTATTGCTATAAAATGGCAACATCCACCGATTCTTGAGGATGGTGATCCCTGTAGAGGTTTTAAGTGCCCCGACAGGGAGCATAAGATATGTTAATCATTGTCTTAATTATTCTTTGTTGTTAATGATTGGCTGTTATTTAAAATTTTTACAACTCTTCCTATTTCCTTTTGCAGAGGATTCAAAGAAGAATGATCATGCACCTTCTCACATTAATTAATCTGAGCTTGTGAAGGTTTAGAATCTGATAAGACCACTATCTCCTGCTACTGAGAATCCGAGATTGACATCATTGTTGCTAGAGTATACAAATACTTCCACATTTTTCATTACCAAGCACGTTAATTCAGTTCCTAAAAAATGTTATAGAGTGGTCCGGTTATATGATCAAATGTAAAAATCATAGATTAGGTCACAAACAATATATATTCAATTTAATATAATATTATCTTGATTAATTAGGTGAAGGTAAACATGCAAGATATTGAATCTAAATCGAATTAAACAAACCACAACACAGATATGAGCAAAAAACCCCATTTTCAAAAATTTTACAACTAAGATATTACAGAATGACATAAACAGACTTACAAACTTAACCTCCACTAGGTATCACAATTATGTATACTTTCTTATTAATAATCAAAAGTGGTGCAAATATGGCAGTGGTCCATAACAAACTCCACTTGCCTCGGTGTCCACCGATCAGTCTCAAGAAACTCATTTCCTATCTTCACCGATGAGGAATCAACTACATAAGGATTAGAATAAAAGATGTGTTCTTCAAGATTTGATAAAGTGATTACAAAAAAACCAAGGGTTTGGATTTGAAAAACCAAAGTGTTTGATCACAAAAATATGTGTAAAAAGGCTTGTTAAGAAGTGCAAATTTGTACCTCTTTAAATAGGAAGAAAAAGGCTCTAAGAGACAAATTTGGAAAGATTATGTATAAAACTAAGTAAAAAATAATTATTCACAATCCCATTTAAACGAACTGGAACTCGTTTGAACAACCTATGTAAAGTCGTTTGAATAACATCAAACGACATATCGAACGATATTCCAGAGCGACGAGAAAATTGGTTCGTTTGAATATTCATTCAAATAGCTGATATTAAATGAGTGTAAGAACCTTGTTCGCACAACCCTTCGTTCTTCGTTCTAATGAGTTGCCTTAAAAAATTGATTTTTGTTTTAAACAACTTGTGAAAAATATTTTTGTTTCAAAACGCTTTAAAATACTCCTAAATACAATGATTACACAAAATCAACCTCATATACCTTCTATGATGATTATAGTGACGAAATCAACTCTTCAATCTTTGATTATCACGTTTGATCACTAACTTGTCTTCGATTGAAGTTCTTGAGAATGTACATGATGATATAAAGGTGTAGCGAAATATGACAAACTGAAAACATAATGACCAATTATAAATTTTTCTCTTACAAATCTCCTCATTTGGCTATTGCTGTACAAAACATAAAATAAAAAAATAACCCCTAAGACAAGTTCAACTAATGTATCTCCCAAACTCGAAAAGGAAAAGACACTTGCAACTTTGACTCTGCTGAAAATATTCACCGTGTAGTCCATGATATCATCAATGCATAAAAGAGACCTACATAAATAAAATAAAGGAAATACCGTGACGCATG
Source organism: Sambucus nigra (assembly GCA_949130495.1). Taxonomy (NCBI): domain Eukaryota; kingdom Viridiplantae; phylum Streptophyta; class Magnoliopsida; order Dipsacales; family Adoxaceae; genus Sambucus; species Sambucus nigra. The sequence continues at coordinate 326,475,406 of OX422217.1, read as the reverse complement.
GAGTTCAAAAAATAAAACTCCCCCTAAACATGTTCTCCCACTTTTTATCCGTAATAGACAAAGTGTTAGAAGCTAAACCTAAAAAGTTAGCATCACAAGAAAATAAATTTGAAATATCATCATAAAATATAGATAATTAAGCATACACGATGAAAATTCAACAAACCAACAAAGTTTTTAAAAAAAATATTTATAATAAAAATATGCATAAAAATACAAACAATCACATCATGGAGTAGCATAAAAACATCAGGTTCATGGATATGGAATGAATGTGTGTGAAATTAATGTACGGGAAAGTCAACATAGGCATACGCAACAATGGTGCACCAAGTCAAAGTGACACTCCTAAAGAAAGAACTCAATTCAACTTTTAATTTTAAAAAAACATTGAACAAATTGAAATTGATTCAACTCATACAAATTGTCATAAATTTTAATGCTTCTCAAATCAATATCGCCAAATTATTTAATGTTTTTGAAGGGATTTTATTGTGCAAACCCATTGATCTTCCACTTATAACACCCTAAAAATCTCACATTTTAAGTATAAACTTTCAATTTTTTTGAAGGAATCATATTACTCATTTTTAATGAACCATCAATGAAACAAAATTGGCCTTGGCACTTCCTCTTTTCTTGTGTCGAATACATATTTTAATCTCTTGCCAATGGTGGCTTTTAACGCGAAGAAGACTGTTTCTTTCTTGCCCATTTCCATTGCTTTAAACAAAAAATAATTTTTTGATAAAAAAAATTCGGGTAATGATTTTTACATGCACAATTAGTTCCTAGTACATTTGGTTCGTTATTAAGCACGATTGAGATAAGAACATCTTATTCAACACATGACAAGCAAGTTTAGTGTTAAAAAGTTCATGCATGTGTGTAAGCAAGACGATATAATGAGTCTAATATGAAGGAAGTAATCAATAATGAACAGCGCAAAGCTATGCATTATTAAGAACTAAAAAAATGAAGCCAAGTCTCATGACACCATGATTAAGACACGTGAATGGATGTAATGAAGTTATCATTAGAACATCTTAAATGCGCATCCATGTATGGCATAAAATAAAATACAAAAATCTTTTTGAAATTTTTGAATTTTTTTTATCAAAATAAACTCTTTTTCAAATTTTAAAATTTTTCTAAAAGAAAAGAAAGACTTTTTGGAATTTTCAAAATATAAACATAAGAATACAATTTACTTATGGGAACACATGATAGGAATGTGGAAATCACCCTAAAATATAAACATGTCCTAAACCTAATCATTTATTTTAGATGTATTCCCCAAAGGCATAAACATCCTTTTAAATTCCTCCGTAAATAATTAAAAGTCTTGACTAGAAACTTAACTTACTCTCAAAGACTAACAATGTAGCTATAGCGGTGTGTGGGAGCTTGTGTGTGAGAGGCTCTTCCTAATTTCTAAAAAACACCCTAAGGTGACATCTTCATTTAAAATGTGTACAAACATAGATTTATTTGGGTCAACCTTGGTTAAAATGCCTAGGACGAGTTCTCCTTGGTGGTTTAAGTTGGGATGATCAATTCTACTGGACGTGGTCAATTCTGAGAACCTAAAGTTGGATGACTAATTATGTGGGACGAGGTCAATTCTAAGGACCTAAAGTTATGACGATCAATTCTGAGGGTTAAGGTCAATTTTGAGGAGATTGAGTTGTAATGACCAATTCTGAGGGTCGAAGTTAATTTTGAGGACCTTAAGTTATGACGATGAATTCTGAGGGTTGAGGCCAATTTTGAGGACCTTAAGTTATGACGACCAATTCTGAGGGTCGAGGTCAATTTTGAAGACCTTGAGTTGTAATGACCAATTCTGAAGACCTTGAGTTGTAATGACCAATTCTGCGGGCCGAGGTCAATTCTGAAGACCTTGAGTTGGGACGACCAATTCTGAGGGCTGAGGTCAATTCTGAGGACCTTAAGTTGTGACGACCAATTCTAATGGTCGAGGTTAATTCTGAGGACCTAAAGTTATGACAACTAATTTTATGGGTTGAGATCAATTTTGAGGACATTGAGTTATGGTGACCAATTCTGAGGGCCGAGGTCAATTTCGAGGACCTTGAGTTGTGATGACCTAAGGGTCGAGATCAATTATGACGACCTAGAGTTGTGATGATCAATTTTGAGGACCTTGAGTTGTGATGACCAATTTTGACGGCATAAAGTTGTGACGACTAATTCTATGGGTCGAGGTAAATTTTGAGGACCTTGAGTTATTATGAGGGCCGATGTCAATTCTGAGGACCTTGAGTTTTGATGACCAATTCTGAGGGCCGAGGTCAACTCTGAGGACCTTAAGTTGCAACGACCAATTTTGAGGGATGAGATTAATTTTAGGGAGCTAAAGTTGTAGCTTGGGGAATAACTCTCATAGGGAAATTTTAAATTATTTTGGGGGTGTGGGTGCACTTGTGGTTTCGCTAGGAATTGTGTTGTCTTGAGCCTTCGATGGGGGATGTTTAGTTTGGGGTTCCAACTGGGGAATTGTAGTAGATTTGGATGCGGGCGCATCATTGGTTCCACCGAGGAGTATGTTGGGGATAAGAGTGAAAGATTAATTTCACTAGGGATTTTGAGAGTTTGTAAGGGGTTTAGTGCTCCAAAATTGATTTTCTTGAGGGAAAATAATGTTCCATATTTTTCAGGGATTTTTGGAAATTTTTTCGGCAATTTTTGGATTTTTCTAGAATTTTTTTTGGCAATTCTTGTACAAAATCTTAGGGGACTGCCAATAGGTAGGCTTGAGGGGGTGCCAATCGGCAATGGTACGGACTCCTGGGCTTCCTTGGGAAGAGGAAAAATGGTTATCAATCTATATGCTGGAGACGTAGAATCCTTTGATAGTTACTGACCCTTTATTGGGGATGTGGGCGACTTATACTCTTGGAGTGTTCCTTCGAGGGCCACGGGGGCTATGGGTGTGCATTCGCAGATGCGGCGGCTGATGGCGCACGAGTTTGAGTACATCTGGTACGTGGGAGAGAGGGTGGTGCAAAAGATGAGGTGACATCCATTTCTAGTTCCTTCCTTTCGAGATTTTTTTGCAGATCCATTGTTATGATTGGAGGATCTTGGCTTTGACCATGATGTATGCTTAACTTGGTGGCTTTGTACCTGAAAAGGGAGACTCCAGAAGGCAAAACATGATACATTTTTTATTTTATTATCTTGATTTAGTGGTTTATTCTATATGCACTTTAATTTGCTATTGAGATTTTATTTTAAGAAGAAGTGGTAAAAGTGATTTTTTTGCAATTTTTGAATTAGGAAAGCCTTAGAGGCCTAGTTACAAAGAGTTTTCCCATTAAAGGGGATTATTTCGAGAAAATGTAGGAGAAATGTGTTTTTGGAAATATATTTTGGGAAAAAGAGAAAATATGGAATTTCTAAAATAGGGGGGTTTCCAATCGACATACCCCTTGACCTGTCTATCGGCATAAGGGGTCAATTCAAATCACTCCTAGGCTTTTATTGCACTTTCCTACATAACAGTGTAATTCTGTAAGGGTCTGAATTAAACGGGTCTTCAAAAATTTTATTTTTTGCTAAGGATTTTGGGTATAAAAGGAGTAGCATGGGGTGTGTTTTCTCCACCAACACCCACATTTCTTATCTTGCTTCTCATTTCCTATTCCCCATATAGCTCTTACCATGTATGAATAATTATCCTCATATTTTGAAGGTTTAGAGGCCATGTGGCTTTACAATGTTGACTATGATACTTTCAGTTTGCACCAGGTTTCTCTGTGGCATAATCGATCCATAAACTAGAACTTACTAGCAACAACGGTATAATTCTGGAACCCCGAGGACTATGTCTTCCATTTTGTTAAGGACAAGGTTTATCCTACCAACGAGGAATTCTTAATAATGTTGGCGGTTAGCCCCAGTGCCACGACGACCATGCCCGAATTTCTCGTTCTCCCTTAGCATTTCTGATGGAGTTGCTCCATATTTCTCCTTCAACGGTTCGACCGTTGGTTAATGGAAGGAGTATTTTTCTTCAGGCATTTATGTATTCAGTACATCTGGGGGGCTGTGAAGATGCTGAATTTATTAGAGTTATTGCTTTGGGCCTTATTAGGAGGCTTTTACCGGTGACAGAGAACTTGACAGCTGATCCCCAATTGGTTGCGATAGTGACATGGATGTATTACTGCCATAATTTTTTATGACGGTGGTAATGAAGGAGACCCTGGATGATCTTGATTCATGGAAAGAGGGCCGTTATGATTTTTTAGGGGATCCCGATAATGTTGTTAATTGTGTCTTACAGAGAGGTTCCGTCTGGCATCCCCTTCGGATTATCCTTTGGCAGGTTTACCTAATTTCTTCATCCAGCCTTTCTTCAGTTTCGTCCCATTGATAGAAAATTGGGTCAACTGGTTTGTGGAGCATGGAGTCGGGTTTATTTGTTGGTGGTGCCATGGTGGGGAGACTTGTAGCCTATTATGCATCTAGGAGAGTACTGGTATGTGTAGTTGGTTAGCCTCCATCATAATTCCTTTTATTTTCCCTGATGGATTCTACACTAAGTCGGATGGGATCAAATTGTGCCCCCTAGAACAACGAACTTTTTTTTGGTGGAGGACCTGACTGAATTATTACGGTGGATGATGGGTTCCTTATAGTAGCATTGCTACGTGTCTACTTATACGTCACAATCTGTTGGAGGAGCTTGGCATGTTTCTGAGGACTACCTGAAGTGGTCGTGAAAGCGGGTATTGGAGAAGATTATGGAGGAAGAGACTGGACAAAGGTGGATGGTCGCCTTCGACACCATGGAGGAAGGTATTGTGGTTTTTATTGAGGCTTGTTAAGGCGTACCGCTCCATGGAGTGCATACGAAGTGTTAACCAGGAATGGGTGACTTGGGGACCTTCGAGGGTCGGGAATGATGACGAAGCGAGGCCATCTGGCAATTGAAGACAATGTTTAAGAAGCTGAGATACCATTATGTAAAGCTAAAGTATTTTATGTTTTGGGTGATTTTAGTGTTTTCTTATGGGGTTAGGGACAATTTATGTGAAGGTTGGTAAGGATTAGGTCTATTTAAAATGGTTTAGTTAGTGGAAGGGGGTGGTCTGTTTGGCTGCCTTCACTGATACTTCGTGTAATGGTGATGTATTCCCTTACTAGAAATAAAAATGATTTTGATCATGTTTTATTCTTCCTCTTGATGATATTTGCATTTGAATTATCTATACCAATCACTAAGGCATACATAATTCTTTTTTTATGTAAATTATAGGATGGATCGCCGTACTCGAGGGTGAGAAAAGAATAGCATTTTGTGAAAAAGCAGGGGATCGTGCCCATGCATGGTGTATGGGCTGCCTACGTACCTCTGGGGTTTTTGAAAATTTTCATAGTCTCATTTTGAAAAGAAATGTTTTTGAGAGGATCAGGTCCCACGTATTTCTGGGTAGGGGTAAATGAATAATTTTTTTTAAAATAAAAGGGGGATGAGAAGAGTCGTAGCGTGCCGAGATTTCGGACTAAGGGTAAACTTTCTTAAGACGATCCAGGTTGACTAGACGTGCCATCTCTTCTTCGTCGAGGTCTGTTAGTATAGCGGCGTTGCCTGAAAGAATTTTCTTTATAATGTAGGGGCCGCTCCAATTTGGTTTGAATTTCCCCCTAGGGTCCCAGACGGGTTCTATGATCTCCTTGAGGGCAAGGTTTCCTTCCTGGACACCGCAGTCCTTGACTTTTCAGTTGAATGATCGCACTATCCGATGATGATACCCATGTATATGATATAAAGCCTTAAGCCTATTTTCATCCAAGAGTGATAGTTCATCAAAGCGACTCTGGTGCCAGTCTTTTTCGCTAACTTTACTTTCGAGCATGATGCACGGGGAAGGTATTTCTAGATCAACGGGTAGGAATGCTTCCATACCGTACACTAGTGAATAAGGGGTAGCCCCAGTAGACATTATGATTGAAGTGTGGTATCCCCAGAGGGCGTAAGGGATCTGATCAACCCAATCTATGAATCTCTCAATTATTTTGCTGATAATGGTTTTGAGGCTTTTGTTGGAGTGTTCGACAACACCATTGGTTTGGGGTCGATAGGGAGAAGATTTGTGTCTCTGAATCCCGTACTCGTCGGCCAGTTCGTGACTTCGGCTTCGAAGTGGAGTCCATTATCTGATACTAACTCATGGGGAACCCCATATTGGCAAATAGTATTCTTTTTGATAAGTTTGGCTATTTTCTTAGCATTCAACACTGCGTTTGACCCGACTTCGACCCATTAAGTGAAGTAATCAATGGCAACCGGGATGAAATTATAGCCTTTTAAAGATTTGGGTATAACCTTCCCTATGATGTCAATGCCCTATGTGGAGAAAGGTCATGGTTATGTCATGTTTTATAGTTCTTGAGAAGGAAAGTATTGCAGATTAGCAAACTCTTGGCATTTGAGACATCTTCTAACATAGGCAGTGCAATCCTGAACTATGGTGGTCCAGTAGTACCCTTGACGGATGATTTTCTTAGCAAGTATATGACCGTTCATATGGGGCCCGCATTCCCCATTATGGATCTTCTGCATCATTTCTTCAATATTTGCCCCTGCTATGCAATGCAAATGGGCTCTATTAAAGTTTCTCTTGAAAAGTGCTCTACCACAGATAATGTACCAGGCTGCCAATTTACGAAGGGTCGCACGGTCTTTCTTATCAACTTCTTAGGGATACCTACCATGTTTGAGGAGGCGCCAAATGTTATAGTATTATAATCCTGCCATATTGGAATCTTCCTCAGTGACGAGCTCAATATCACTACACCAAAATTGAATAATTATCACTCTAAAATTGGTCAGGGTTGTCACAGTCAAAATCTTGACAACAAAACACGCGTTTGTTATCGTGATCATTGACTGTGACATCGTCATATCACGGTCATGGACAGTGACAACAAACTTGTCACGGTCCTGTCATGGACTTTGACCGTGCCAACATATAAAATTATCACGGTCAAAGTCTATGACAGGACCATGATAAGTTTTTTTAATTACAACAAATCTACAACCCTCATTTCGTTTACCCTAGCATAGCTCTCTCTCTCCCTATAATTGCAGCGGCGACACACAAACCACACACATAACTTTCTGGGATCTCTCTCTCTTTCTTCATTCCAGTATATATCTCTCTCTCTCTCTCTTCACACCACACACACCGTACACACACATACCATAAAAATTCACACACACACACACACATAAAAACACACACCATGCCACATCACACATACCACACACACACACACAAACACGCTCGAGTGAAAACCCTAAAATGATTTCAAATTAAAACCTAATTAATTTGAAAACCCTTAAAAAACCACAACCCAGACACCACACACACAAATGCACCTTAAAGTGAAAGCCCTAAAATGATTTCAAATGAAAACCCTAATTAATATGAAACCTTAAAAATAATTTCAAACACATGAACTTAGTTGATTTTTATAATTTATTGTGCTAATTTATTATTCGTTTTGTTGTGATAATTTATTATTTATTGTGCTAATTTAAAAATGATATCACCTTATTATTTATTGTTTTAGCTTAAAAATGATGTCATCTTATTGCACTAAGATCTTTCTCATTTATGGAATATTTCACATTATTGGGATTCTTGAATTTTTGTTGATTGGTGGATTTTAACATTTAGATGGCCATTGAGTTGGTTGGCCCTATGTATTTATTATATTTTGCATTATTATTTGAATTGTTGTTTGGAATTCTTAAATTGTTGTTGACTAGTGGATTTGAACATTTAAATGGACATTGAGTTGCTTGGCCCTAGGCATTTCTAACATTTAAGGTTGTGATTCTACTGAATATAAATAAGACAAAAATGAAACATACTATAAATTTTAAATATTTTCTGTTAAACAATTAATAATGCGAAATGAAACATAACTATGTATAAATAATCATTATAAAAAATATATCATGTTACAGAACCGTTATGTCATGCATTCACATGAGAATACATACATGCACGCTCCTCCCAAAATAAGTGTTATATAACAAGTAACGAGGGTGAAAAAGCAATAAGTAATCGTATACAAGTTGATTTAGTGTAAATTTACGCCTACCTAGATTATAGTAATGAGAACCGCAATAGATAGCCTTTGGCTCCTATTTCGCGCACCTACTTGTATTCTTCTAGTGCTTTATTAATATCGGACGACAATTTAATGATTTTATTCGTTTGGATTTGATAAGTTCCGGTGGAATTGAATCAATATTGGTGGGTTGGTTATTGAATATGTTAGTTTGGATCTTACTCAGTTTAACCTTTAATTCTTAGTCTGTGACATGACCCGAATTTGAAATAATTTTTAGATTTGTAATAAGTATTCCAATTATTTAAAAGAATCCGTAGTTTGGTTTATGATATGGATTTGTATTCTTATAATGTCGTTAACTTGTATTCTTCTAGTGCTTTGTTAATATTGGACGACAGTTTAATGCTTATATTCATTTGGATTTGATCGGTTCTTATAGATTTGAATATTAATTAGTGGGTCGGTTATTGAATATGTTAATTTGAATCTTACTCGGTTTAATCATTAATTCTTAGTCCGTGACATGACCTGAATTTGAAATAATTTTTAGATTTGTAAGAAGTATTCCAATTAGTTAAAAATTGCTTTGTTTCTTTTATGATATGGATTTGTATTCTTATAATGTCCTTAATTTGTATTCTTCTAGTGCCTTAATTCATTTGGATTTTAATCAATTTAATGCTTTTATTATTTGGATGTAATTATTTTTTCATATATATGTTTCTACTAATAATAACAATTTTTGCAGGAAATGTCTGCTTTAGGGAATCAGGTAAGTTAGGATGAGGAAGGCTCGTCTGGCACTAGGCCCCTAAAGTGGGGCAAATTGGGGACAGTAGTGGAAAACAAGATGACCTTATAAGCTAGGGCCCTGGAGTTGCTGAAGACGATTGCTGGGCCCGGGTACACGGATTGAAGGAATGTATCCCATGAGCTTAAGATGGGCATATGGGCCGCATTACAAGTACTTGCTCATTTTTTTATTGTTTTGTATTTATATTTATATTTTATAATTTAAATACTACTAACTCACTTTCTTTTTGTTTTGTATTTTTTTGACAGGAACAACTCGGCTTTCCCCCACATTTACGCGATTCCATGTTGGAATAATTAATAGATTAGTATAAAACATGGAAGAAAAACATGCGTGCTTGGTACTTTTGCAGGATCGGCAGTCCATCTTGCGACTTAGGGACACGATACCCTCGAAGGAGCCAATCATATTGGAAAGCTAGCAAGAGTTTGTCGATAATGAGGTCTCGGAGAGGCAACTGTCCTCTCGCCAATCGGGGAGGGAAAATCGGGCCAAGAAGGTGGACGTGCACTACTCCGGACATACGTCTTGCACTGAGGTAGAGCACAAGATGGTAAGTTTTTAATGTTCTTTCATTTTAGTTTTATTTTTTTCTATTTAGTGATAATTATGTACTAATTTACTAATTTTGTATTATTTTATTTGAGAAGATGGGAAATTGACCTGGGGTTAAGCCACATAGGCTCGATGCCTATGTGGCAATTCAAATGAAGAAGGGTAAGGAAGTGGAGGTCAATCCGAACGTGGCCGCCAATATTGTAAGTTAAAACATTAATTACGTTATAAAAATAAAAATTTATAATCACATATTTTTGTATTAATTTAGCTAACCGTCTACATTTTTGTTGTTTCAGGAAAAGTTGAAGGAAGTGCACAACTCCCAGAGTGAAGCCGACAAGGCATCTCTTACTACAGATGCACTCAGCCAAGTGTTAGGGTGAGATCACAAGGGTTTGAGGGTGAGCTCTTGGGGGAAGTCGAAGGTCATTGAGAATGTCTCGAGCAACACTGGGTTGGCTCGCAAGGTGGATGAGTTATCGACCAATCACGACGAGAATTTAGAAAATTTGGAGCGAATGAGGCATAAAATGTTTGACTATATCAAGGATGCTTTTAAGGGATCCAACTCGGGGAAGGGCAAGGAGAAAGTGGTGAACGAGGGAATCACTGCTCCATCTCCCCCCCCACACTCACCGATACACCCCCATATGAAATGTTCGCCGCCCCCATCCACCATCCCAAGGCCAGTTTCAACTATTGGTTGGCCTACTGTATATAATAGACACACGGGGTGGCCATACAATAGCTAAGGGATTGAAGGACTTGGATACGCACCCTGGTGCTATAGTGTATTGTTGTCCGTTGCAATTGCACATCGTACGGGTCCTTGTTGCAGATGTGATCATGGGAAAAGAGAATCAACCCTTATGGTTGATCGAGCAGTGCGATGTTAATCATATTGGGGGTTGTTTCAATTCCTATATAGTATGGCCTACATTCCTCCTTCGAAGTGATAACAAAAGAACAACGTTTTATAATAATTTGAGAACTATTTGTTTATATTATTATTGTGAGTGACAATTTGAATATGGAATGTTATCTATTGTTTATTATTTGATATAATAATTGAATGAACGTTGTATGCCTTTGAATCTTATAAATGAATGAATTGGTTGATATATATATATATATATATATATTTTTTTTTTTTTGCTGTAAATAGGTGTTGTAACAGGTTAAAATAGATTGCTGGGCAGTGCCAGTGGCCATACTGCCCAATATTGTCTTTTAAATGCTGCCCAGAATTTTCATGAACTTTGACCGTGATAAAGGAAGTTGTTACCCCAATTCTTATCATGATTTTTTACCATGATAAGTTTTTGTTGCATGGTTTTTTATTGTGATAACTCGACGATTTGGGTGTAGTGGTGGCTATTGGTGGCCATGGCTTATTTCTGAACCAAAAAGGGGACATTGTTATTCCCTCAGGCATGTCAACCATGGAGGCCAGGGTAGCAAGTGCATCATCTAGACCGGTAGTGGAAGCTAATATCTTTAAATTGAGAGGCCAACTCTTCTGGGTGGGCATGGATGGGTAGGAACTTCTCATCTTTGACTTTCCATTTCCTAAGGATTTGGTCGACGATGAGGGTAGAGTCTTCGTAGATGTCTATGTGTTGAATTCCTTTCTTGAAGGCGATCTTGAGGCCTACAGTTCATGCCTCATACTCATTCATGTTGTTAGTGCAAGGAAAGTCTAGCTTGATGGCGATAGGAGTGTGAGAGTCATCAGAGTGATTGGGGGTATCCCAATACCGTATTCTTTCTTATTGGCAACTCCATCAAAGAACATTTTCCATCTAAGGTCCTCTTGAGAGGTGCAGAGAATATCTTCATCTGGGAATTCAGAGACCCAAACATTGATTTCTTCCACGTGGTAATAATCGAGGTAGTCAGAGATGGCTCTCCCTTTCATAGCTTTATGTGTGACATAGACAATATCGAACTCAACTAGTAACATCAACCAACGGGCCATTTGACTAGATAGAGCGGGCTTTTCTAGCAGATATTTGATGGGATCCATTCAAGACACTTGTCTGATGGGGAAGGAAAGCATGTAGTGTTGTAACTTGTGCATGACCCAAATTAAGGCGACACATGTTTTCTCCAAAGCAATGTAATCGACTTCGTACCCGACTAATTTTAGATTGGCATAATAAATGGATCTTTCTTTGTAAGATTATTCAATGTATTGGACTAACAAAGCCCCTACTATAGTATTTATAATGGTCAAGTAAAAGTGGAGAGGGATACTTAGCTGCGGAGGCATGAGCACCAGAGTTCGAGTGAGGTATTGCTTAATTTGGTGAAAGGCTTGTTGGCAGGACTCGTTTCGGACTTTAATTAAATCTTTTTGGTGAAGTTCAAAAATGGGTTCGCAAATAGAAGTAAGTTGACTGATGAACCGACTGATGTATTGTAGTTTACCATGGAATCCTAGGACTTTCTGCTCTGTTTGTGATGGTGTCATCTTAAGTATGACTTTTATTTTAGCATGGTCTACTTCGATTCCCTTCTCACTAACCATAAATACCAAGAGTTTTCCTTTCGTGAAATCGGAAACAGACTTTTTTGGATTTAACCGCATCTAGTATTGTTGTAGTCACTCGAATTACTTTCGAGGGGGCGAGAGTATTTCCTTTCTGAGCCTTATACTTAATGATTATATCGTCTACATAAACTTCGATCTCCTTACGAATAAGGTCATGTATGATGGTTGTGGTATCCCTTTGACAGGTAGCCCAAATGTTCTTGAGTCTGAATGGCATGATAGTATATCAGAAGGTTCCCCATGGGGTGATGAAGGCGGTCTTTTCCTGATGGTCAAGGTGCATCTTGATCTGGTTATATCCAGTGAATCTATCCACAAACGACTTGAGAGCATTATTATTGTGTTATCCATGATCATGTCGTTGTTGGCTAATGGGTAATCATTTTGTGGTGATGCTTTATTTAAATTTTGGTAGTCGATGCACACGCGGGATTTTTCTCCTGACTTCGTTACCGGGTCAATGTCGGCTAGCCATGTAGGATATTCGACCATACGAATGAATTCCACATTTAACTGTTTGACCACGTCTTATTTGACCTTGAGTGACCATCCAGTACAGAGTTTTCTTAACTTCTATTTGATCGGCGTGCATTTTAGGAATATTGGGATCTCATGCAGAGCTATTACTGGGTTAATATCCGGCATGTTATCGTAGGAACCTACCAATACGTTCATGAATTCTTTCTGTAGTTCTTCAAATTGAACACGCTCATAGTTGTTGAGGGTGGACCCTGTTCCAATCTCGTACTGGTGACTACTAGAACTGAGATTAATAACAACAGTCTCATCATCATTAATTTGAATACGATTTTGTTGTTTATTATTCTCCTTATTATAATCAGTTAAGAATTGTTCATTTGTAAAATCATCATCATCAAAGGTTTGATTAGAATCAAGATAATTAATGTAAGGCAGAAGAAGATACTCAAAATCCTTGTTTATTTCATTTTTGAGAAAAATAACATTGAGAACATCGTCAAAAGACATCTTAGTTACATTGATATCAAGAAAAGGAAAAATAATAGTAAGGGAAGAACTTGATTAGGGTAAACTGCAGGGTTAGGTTGAATATGAGAAGGCTGGACTGGTACGACATTCCAGTTGAGGATCGGCATAACGACAACTTTGATTTGAGCGAATGGATCCGACGGTGTGGCATCGAAGAGAATCATGTGAAAACTCAGTCTCAGTGTCTGCTGGTCGAATGAGTCTTCGAAATCTCTTTCCTCAGAGACCTTGGTAATTATCATGTCTTTCTCGATGAGCAGTTGCACTTTATGTTTGCAGTCTTTAGCCCAATAGCTACCGTCTTGAAAGAAGATTTCCAGCCCCAGTTTTATCTTGTTGTTAATTTGGTCTTACCACGATTAAGGGAATCCACAGAAGGGAAAGTTTTCACCCTCCTTAACAAATCTTCTGTTCGAAGAGTCTCTTAAAATCGTCATTTTATCTTTTAATCTTCCTTTCGATTGCGGTCGATGGAGTGCTTGGAGTTCATTTAGTGAAGGTTGTTAACCCAAGCCACATGGGGGGAAGGCCTCCTTCAGGACTATGGGCTCAAGGAACCCTTAATGGCATAGCCCTAGCCCCATTCCGAGCATAAAGTGCATGTTCTTAAATATCTGAATCATATTAACATTGCCACTCGGTCTTTGTAGTTATCCCCCACTGGGACAGGAAGTGGTTCAATTCTAAAACCAGAAAGGAGTATGTTATTCATCCCATGCTGTATTTATAATACTGTATTACTAGTGCTGGCATTGTCTGTACTATAATTATCCCCTAAAATGGTGATAACTTAACCTTTAGCGAAGAACTTCATCTTCTGATGAAGGGAAGAAAATACCCCTCGGATGTTATGGAACCATGGATGACCAAGGAGTAGATTGAAGTAACAGGGTATGTCAATGACTTGAAACTCGGTGATAGGTTTAGACACCCCATCCTGGGACCCCCTAAGCACCTCCCTAGGTCCCTAAAATTCACTCATTTATCCCAAACCCTAGGTTATACCCCAAGTACCGATCTGGAGGGCACCGGGTCCTCCCGTGCCTCGTTTGACTCCGGTCAACTTTCTCATCCGAGACGATCGATTTTATAATTAAAAATTGATCTGGAGGCCACCGGATGCTTTTGGGCCTCGCTTTGACTCCGATCAATTCCTCTCCTATGGAAAATCTCGTTGAATCTTCCAAGGACTTTGAATTCCCTTTTAAACGGCCTGCCTCGTGTGCAAATAGGCCTTACGGTTCAGACGAACGGTCCATTTTCCCCCTAAAATTATCCCAGAAGCCATCGGACACTCCCTGGCTCTGTTTGACTCTTGTCAACTCTTCATCTTAAATGAGTATGAATGAATCTTCTAAGGTCTCTAAATACCCTTTCCAACAGTCTACCCCATGCATGAATTATCCTTACGGTATGGCCAAAAGACACATTTCACTCTGAAAGGTCACCGAGCACTTTCGATCCCTATTTGACGATGGATAACTCTCTGAACCAAACGAAACTGAATAAAATCTCTAAGGGCACTGAATACCATTTCCAACAATCCATCATGTGCATCAATCGGCCTTGCGGTTCAGATGAACGATCCATTGTCCTTTGGAAATTTCCTGTCCAGCGATAAATGGACATTTTTGGGCCCCATTTGACCTCAGTCCACTCCCGAACCTGACAGTGGCTTAATGGATTCTTAAAGGGATCTAAATATAACTTCCAACCGTCCGACCTGTGCCCAGTTTTGACTCACGGTTCGCGTTTTACGACCATTTTTCCAAAAAAACTGCCTAAGACTGCCAATTGGCAACCCCAGGACCCAGCCTATCGATAGTGTGCCTAGGGTTCTATGTGGATAGGCAGGTCTAGGACCATATCTATCGGCACCCTCCTTGGCCTATAAATATAGGCCATGACCTCACTTTGAAAGACACACCTCAGAACCCCTGAACATTAATCTCAGAGAGAATTTCCGCGAATTCAGAGTTGTTCTTTCCTTAAACGCCCATTACCCACATTCCTTTTATCCTTTTCATACTCTTTTGAGGAAATTCCCACCCACCTCCTCAAACCACCATCATTTCATCCTGAGATCAGCGCAACTACATTCTAAATCTACTTCAAGTCTTCACAAGGAGGTCTATTCCCATCCTTTTGTCTTTTAAATTCTCTTAATTTTGCATAAGTTACTTCATTTTCGCTTTAGTACTTTACTTCATCACATCACATATATATTAATGATAAGCTTTTATTATTAGTATTCAAACATACTTTATTTTCATAGAAAAACCCAAAAATGAGAAAAAGAGGGTTCACTTGTAAATTCCAAATGGGGATTTCTCATCATATTTTCTCACACCAAAACATTTTTTTCTACACACACACACATGATAAAGTCCTCGGTTAGATTTATGGGTTAAACCGGACCCCATATTTTTTGAACTATGTGGACTTTGATGCTCTCCGGGCTACGTAGGTGTCTTGGGTGAATTCGTTGACTCGAGTCCTCCTACATATATGTGTTACTTTATTATCATAATATATTCATGGTATATATATTTTATATGCTTGTTTTCTTATGTCTTGTCCGATATATGCAATTGTTCCTTCATAACGATTTGTTAATCGACAAACACTTACATCATATTTTTTATTACTATATGGAGAACGCTCCTAAGGATGACCTTGGTCCATCTTTATCCATGGTGACAGTCGAGCGATTCCATCCTCCATTTATATTAGGGAGCTTAAATATTTAGTTCCATTTATAAAGATTTACTTGTGGCCTACCCCATGTTTCTATTTTTTAGGTTGTTTGTCCTATTATAATAAATATTGGACAAGTATCAATCTCTGCGAAAAAAAGAGGGGTGGTTACCGGACTTATTACAATTTAAAAAAAAACATGGGAGTGGAGCTCAACAAATCTTTGGATATAGGACTAAAGCCAAAAAAACTATTTATATTATACTCATAAGCACACACATCACGGAGTTCTACAGGAGAAGATTAATGATAAGCACCCAAAACTGTACATTTTATACCCCGAATAGACGTATTTTAGTTGTTAATTCTTGGCAATTTGGGTCTTATGCGCTTAATTGTTCAATATGCAGGTTTAAATGCACGTTGCGGTGTTCAAACGCGTATTTCAAGGAAATTGTGCTCAAAATGGAGCCAATTCCCTGACCCTAACCTAGCCCATCCTAACCTTAGTCTTCCCCGACCCGTGTGTGTGTTGTTTTTGTACTTTTTATTATTTTTAAATTTTTTAGTTTGAGTCATTTTTATTTTTAGGATTTATTTCAGATTTATTTAGTATTTTCTAGGTTTTATTTTCTATTTTATTTTTATTAGTATAATTTTATTTTATCTTTATTTTTATTAGTTATCAGTTTTATTTTTATTAGGATTAAATTTTTTTTTAGGATTTCATTTGTTTTTTTAGTTTTATTTGATTTTACATTTATTTAGAATTGTACTTTTAGTTTTATTAGATTTTATTTTTATTTCTTTTTTTAGTTTCATTTTTTATTAAATCTTTATTTTATTTTTAGAATAGGAATTTAATTTTTAGATTTTTAATTTTATTAGTTTAATTTTATTTATTTTTAGTTAATTTTAATTTTATTTTATTTTTTAGGTGTACAAATGACACACACACACAAATCCCATACACATTCACATACACACCAACAAATCCTTAAGCCTCACCCTTATCCCCCTACACCTCCGCTACACCTTATCACAACCCATCCCATCTTCTTCCCCAACATTCTTTCTCTCTCCTCTCTCCTCCATAACCACACAAACCATACCTCTCTCCTCTCTCTCTCTCATCTTTCAACAAGAAACCCATGGCCACCCCACCATCAAAACCAAAACCCGGTGAGCTTGACCTCAGCTCCGGCGGGCTGCCATCAACGATTCCCTGTTACCCCGTCGCGACACCCCACCGCCGACGGCCAGCCACCAACCCCGACACCCCTATCAGATCCGTCCCGGCAACGACCTACCCCCCGGCGGACACCTCACCCCTTAACCTGGAAATTAACCCCCAAACCCGCTACCCCGGCAGCGCCCCAACAAACCCGCCGGCGACGAACCCCATTCCGGTCCTGACCCGAATCGGACCTACACCCAGCTGCGACCCTACTGTCGTGACCCAAAACCGGCACAACTTCGACCCAAATCTGGCACAACACCAACCCATTCCCAACTTCCATTTCAAACCCAAACCCATTTCCCATTTCCCATTTCTCTACAAACCCCGAGATTCACCTCCCAAGTCAATCTCACTAAACCAACGACAAAATAAAACCCATGTGCCACTTAAACCCTCTTTTACCCTTTTACCCAAATACCCCCAACTACTTATTTAACCCAACTTCCCATTATACCCTCTAAACCAAATCAAATTTTTATATCCTCCCAACCCACATGCTCCTCTCACCATTTCCATGCCCACTCATGTCAATTATCCAATATACCCCTAGCCTCTGTGCACCATATAAATTGAATACTTGGGCCATTTTCATGAGATCTCAAAATTAGTTTTTACACTTAATGTGATAAAGTTCTTTCCACCCCTCTATGTTGAGTATTTGCATTTTTAGCAAATACCTCAATATAGAGGTGTGGAGTGAAAATTATCTCTAGGATGAATTTCACCCCACCCATCTATTATGAATTTTTGCATTTTTAGCAATTATTTCATAATAGATTGATGTAGTTGAATTTATCCCTTATGGGAGGTAAATTCTAATCCATTCCTTTATGTTGAGATTTTGTATTTTTAGCAATTATCTCAATATAAATTAATGACCTAGAATTTATTTTTTCGGATGAATTCTAATGTACAATTTTATAATGTTAGGATTTGCATTTTTAGCAAATCTCTTTTTATTATTTAATTATCCATTATGAATTCATCCACTATCCTTTTTAATTTTTAGTTTATATTCAATAAATACATGAGTGAGGGATTATGATTGAGTGATTTTTGATGTATAATTGAGAGAGTGTTGATGTAATTGAAGATTCCATTCCAATTCAAGGCTTAAATGGGTTTGATCTATTCCTCTCTTATTACTTTTATTTTAATCATCTCATGCTTTCAATTGTTTATCTTATATTTTTGAATGATGATTATTGAGGGCTAATCTCCCATTAATGGGATGAAATTTTTGATCCCTCATGAATCCAATTTAGTTAGTTTACTTTTTAGCACAATTTTATTTACCTCATTTTTATTAGCTTTTACATTTTAGTAGTACTTTAAAAATTAGTATATAATTAGTTAATTAATATTCCCTTGAAAAATTCATAAAAAATAGAAAAAAAAAATGCAATGCAAATGAATCTATATATATATGTCCTCTCCAATTTTGTGTTTCACCCTTAGATTTGGATTGACTCCCTTACTTACCCTTTACACTAGTTTTGTTATAATTTTGTAGGTTCAAGGATATTTTTGATGGATAGAGAAGTTGCACAACGACAAATCTACATTAGAGGAAATTTTTCTTTTCATCAATTAACACATGCCCATTAGAGATTGAAAGGGCGGGATTGTTGCCTAACACCTTCCCATTTTGTAACTTAGTCCCTGGACCCTTGAACTACTTAGTTTTGCAAGCATCAGTATTTTCCTTGATGACATTCTCTTGAGTTGACAACATTTGTTTTGCCTATTTTGTGCAAAATATGGTTGACGACTCTATCTCTATATATCACCCCACATCGATGATGCTCGAGCGCCCCGATAAAGGACGCAATCTTGAGCAGACTCCGAAAAAAAGGGAAGGAAGGAGGGATCCACCTCCAAAGACCAATCCCTCGGGATGGTCACAATGGCGACTCCGCTGGGGATTTCTATACGAGGACTAAACTCTATTTTTTCATGGGCGATATTCTTTTTTGTATGTGTGCGTGTGGTGACAATTATTATTCAACACAAAAAGATAAGAGAAGCACAATCACCAAGCAGAATAAGGAATACAAAATGCCAATCACACAACAAGAGATGTACGTGGTTCAGCAAGAATGCCTATGTCCACGGTGGTGCAGTCAGTATTATTTTTATATACTCTGGAGAGCAATTACAGATAATACAGTGCGTGTCCTATGCCCCGGACCTAGGGTTTATTATATACATGTCCATTTTTAGGGAGTGGGGGTGTTGGACTCCCCCAACGTTTTCCATCTTCTCCTAGAACACCTCTTAACGAGAACATGGGAGAAGACTAAATCATAACCGATTAAGATATGAACGGTTTGGACTTTGGGACACTTCAATTGGGCTACTCGTCCAGGCCCGTCATTCTAATTTTGGGTACCCACAATTTCCCCTAAGTTTGTTGGGCCATAATTTGGGCTCAATAAATTTAAATGATTTGTCATAATGGCTCCTTTGTACATCGTGCAACTCTTCCCAAAGTTTGAGGACTGATTTAGGCGGCACTTGTTTCGTGTTATGTGCACTATGATTAGTAATACTCAAAAGTTATCCCAAGCAGTCGTTTCACACTCACCGTTTCAAGCTTCTCAGTACTCTTCCATTTTTTGCGAGTTCTAGCGATTCACGTTCTCTTCTCCCGGTCTTCATTCTTTTTGCTTTCGATCTTCCTCGCCATTTGGGCTTGTGATTCTTCATCGTTCAGGTCAAGCTTCCATCTTGTAAGTCTCCTGTGCCTTCTCTTTGTGTTTTCTCTTTGAATTTGTAGTCTTAGGGTTTTCAAATGGCAAAGATTGGTAATAGATCAGTGTCTGAGTTTAGGAAGTTTTACAATATCCCAGAGTGGGTAGAGATTGAATGCGCCTCTCCCCTAGAAACGTTAGAGAGATAAAGGGTGCCCATTGGATTCATGTCTTATTGCTTTCCCAAGGGGGCTTACTTTTTCTCTTAATAATCTATTCTTGCACTTCTTTGGTTATTTCAATATTGTTCCTGCACAGTGTTGGCCTAATGTGTGGAAGATAATCAATGGCGTCCATAGAATAAATCAGCTCTATGGCACCAAGTTAGGGCTCGCCGAAGTCTGCTTTTGCTATTATTTTTCTCGAACGAGTTCTGGTGTTCTCTATCTCAAAGCCAGGAGTCCTGATAGGGTATTGGTAGTAAACCTACCTGATTCCCACAAGGACTATTGGCAAGATGAATTTCTTGCTAGAAATTGGCAATTCTCCCCCAGACTGAGGGGTCGAGGTATGATAGGTTTACTGTTCCCTTTTATGGGGAAGAGTATATAGGTAGTCTCTGCTCTGTTCTCTCGATTTCTTTATTAGTGTGTGATTTTTCTGACTCTTTCTTATTTTCTCTTCAGCGAGGTCGAAGAACTTGGAACCTGCTCTCAGCGAGGTTCATCTTTCTGAGTTGGTTAAAGCTTGGAATATTAGGGAGCCCCTAGCTGACGACGATCACCCCCCGTCTTCTGCTTTCTTGCTCGAGTATAAAAACATTGGTTCTAGCTTTATAGCGAGGCCGATAGATAACATTCCTGACTTTGATTCCTCTGAAGAGACTGTTGCCGATCCCATTCAGTTCGTCGAGGAGGAGAGTAGTTCTGAGAGTGACATCAGAGGTGATGCTGAAGGTAGTTTTGGTGAGGGGAGCTCCAGTGGTGACAGTTCTTCTGACTCGGAGGAGGTTTCTGAAGCCCAAGACTCTTCGAGCACATCCAACAGCTCAAGCGAGGAAATGGTTCCTCCAAGGAAAAATTTGATTCGGGATGATGATGATGATCATGTGCTCCTTACTTAGAGGTCGAAGAAGCATAAGTCTAGTACTGGGGCTATTGCTACTGGTTCTCGGTCTACTACTCAGGAGCATGAGAGGAAGAGGAAAGAAGAAGAACAGATAAGAAAGAGAGAGAAAAAAGGAAGAGGAAAGCAAGAATATAGAAGAGAAGAAGAGGATAGAGGAGAAGAAGATAATGGAGAAGGAGAGGAGGAAGAGAGGAGGAAAATGGAATCGAGGACGAAGGTTGGGCAGGCCTTAGTCCCTGTATCCGCATTTCCCGAGGGGGCCTCGGTTGCCATTTCTCCTCAACTGGCCCCTGCGCTGCTCGAGAGGGCAGTCCTTCCTGCAGATCGCCAAAAGGTGACGGGGTCTGATCACTTGGCTCTACAAGCTAGTCAGAGGCTAGCCTTGGTAAGACCTTTTCCTTTCTATAATGCTTTGATAAATTTCAGTTGTTCCTTCTTTTGATATCTTCTTCTACTTATAGTTTGTAACTGACTTCACCGTGCTCTATTGCTCTCGTGATGAGATGGTAAAGAAAAATGGCGAGCTGGAGCAGCAGAATGCTGCCTTGAAGTTGAAGGGTATAGAGCTCGAGGCTATTCTGAAGGCCGCTGTTGCTGCTCGGACGTCATCCGACCTGGCTCTTGCTAACTCCCATCGAGAGAGGGACGCAACAGTTAAAGAACTGAATGAACTGTGGCAAGCCTATGATCTGGTCTGCTCGAGCAAGCTGGCTATTATGGAGGAGAACAAGGCATTGATCGAACAGTTGAAGGAGAAAGAGTCCCAGGCATCCACCATCAAGGAGGACTCATACAACTATGGGTGGGCTGCTGCGTACGAAGATGCTGAGGTTCAAATAGGCTACATCAACCGTCTAAACTTCAAAAAGGGCTGGAACAAGGCCCTTTTAGCTGCTGATGTGGATGTTGCCTCTCCTCTATTTGACGAGTACGACCCAGGCCTGAAGCCAATTGTGGATGAATCCCTTGCCCCAGCCATTGAAGGCATTGACCCTGCCTCCCAGATAATTCTTGCTGATGTTCTCCCTGCTCAGGCGACAGAGGTTATCCCTGCTGAGGGGGGTGCTTCTACTATTGCTGACAAGGGGAAGCAACCAACTACTTATGGGCAGCCTGAGGTTGCTAGTCAATTTACTTCTAGGATTACTTTTGTATATTTGCTTGTAATTTTCCTCTTTGGTGCTCGATGTACTCTGATCCTTATTAATGAAATGAAAAGGTTTCTTTGCCCAGTGCACTGATTGATTTTTTCTTTCATTGCTCTTTTTTTGCTTGTAGTTGATTGATGTTGATGATTATATACTAGCCACTTCTCAATTGGGAAGAATGCTTGGTCCTGACGCAAGCTCTGAAGTTCGTCATACCTTCATGAGGATTTATAAATCTCTGCGATTGAGGAACAAGCATTTCATAGAGCAGACTGAGCTCGTCGTTAAACTGAAAGACAGGCTCCAAGAGATGGAGGAAGTGGGTGCCTCCGTCCAAGAAGAGGTGAATACGGTGAGAGCAAAGCTTCTAGATGCTTCTGAGTTCAACCAGGTTGGGGAAGTTCTTCAGCAAGAGAATGAGGCTTTAAGGAGGGAGGTCTCATGACTTAGGGATCCTGCGCCGAGCGTTTATCCTGTGGTATTATGAGGTTCCTCCTCATCACGAGATGGATCTGGACCAAGCGACGTTCCTCCGGTGCTTCGAGGTTCTACTCCGCCGACTGTTCGATGAGCTAGTAGAAATACAAGGAGTTCAGCCAGGGAAATGGAAGATCTTCGTAGTGACGTCCAACGAGCATATGTGATTACTATTGGGCTTCAAAGGGACATCACTCGGCTGAGGCACCTGTTTAAGGGAGGACAGAGGCGAGTATGGGCCGATGGTTACGACCAAGGTTAACTAGATTCTCCGACGAGGCTATCAGAGCTCGAAGAGCTTGCCTTTATCAGGGGATGGTTGAGTGCCCTGAAGGAGTTACAAGTCCCAAGGAACTCAATGCTCTGGTATCGTCATGAGATTTCTCTTTCCACTTTAATGCCCAATCCTTTTCGAAGAGATGATTAGTGGATTCCTATCGATGCCATCCCTCGGTACTTATTGGAGTCGAATGTGAATGTGGTCGAGGAGGAGCTTGTTCCCCATCCTGACGATGGTCGAAGAGCCCAAGTGGCTGATTATCTTGGTCAGAGGCCTCGTCCTCATTAAGATTTTGCCAGTAGTAACTCTGTATGTTTTTGTAATGAAGTAATGTAATATTGATGTTTTGGGCGAGCTCGCCGACTAAGCATGTATTGTATTTGCTGTAAATGTGATGAATTAATATAAAATTTATGTTTTGGGCGAATTTGTCGACTAAACAAGTGTCTTATATTTTCCATATCTTTGCTCAATAATCTTGAGCCTCTTTTGGCTGACTAGATTTGCACGTTCGTATTATCAAGTAAGTGTCCCTCCAGTCCAGTATGCCAACGAGATACCATTCTTCCCCACTTTACCTTTTAAGTTGTGTCATCACACTCCCTTAGGCCTAAGTGTGACAATTGTCAGGGACACACCTGGTGTTGGATGCTCTATCCGATCAGGATTTTAGACAACCAAATATTGTTTGGTGACCAATTTTGACTTGGCCATATTGCCTAAGGATCTCCTGTAGCGCTTCATATATTGCCAGGGGCAATGCTAAGAGGTCTTTCATGTTTCATAACGAAAATCCGAGGAGGGTTATTTCCCTGCTATAGTGTAATGATAACTGTGCCTGTCACTTAGAAAGGTGTGTGGGTTAAAAAGTTTAGTTAGCTGACACCTAGAAAAATGCAAATTAGTTAACTGATACTTCGTAGAATGCAACTGCAAAACAACCTTTATTAATGATAATTAATGAACTTTCAGTTTCATAATTAAAGATCAAAAGAAGAATCTAGAAATAGAATTTCTTAAGATTGGCTGCATTCCATGCTCGGGGTATCTCTCTGCCTTCCAGCATTTCTAAGTGATAGGCTCCCTGCAGATCATCTTTTGTTATCTTGAATGGTCCTTTCCAGTTTGGTCATAGCTTGTCGTCTGATGGTTTTACTGCACTGTCCAGGAATTTCCTCAGGACATAGTCCCTAACTTGGAATGTCCTTGGATTAACCTTCTTGTTATAGTGCCTTGCAAGTTGCTGCTGATAGCTCACTAGTTTTACTAGGGCCAGCTTGCGACGTTCATCGGTAAGGTCGAGCTCAGCGAGCAATGCTGCATCATTACTGCCCTGGTCGACAAGGCTGGACCTCATTGTTGGCAAGCCTGCTTCCAAGGGGATGGCTGCTTCCATTCTATACGTCAATGAGAATGGGGTTTCCCCTGTCGCTCGTCGTGGAGTAGTACGATAGGCCCATAGAATATGTTGTATCTCATTTACCCATGCGCCTTTGGCTTGATCTAATCGTTTCTTTAATCCATCGATCACCGTTTTGTTGGAAGCCTCGACTTGGCCATTGCTCTAAGGATAGGCCACCGATATGAAATGGTGTCTGATTCTATGCTCATCACAGAAACTCTGAAAGGAGCTGCTCTCCAACTGCATTCTATTACCATTGATGATGGTTCTGGGGATACCAAAATGGGTGATTATATTTCTCCATATGAATCTTATCATATCTTCATCTCGGATGTTCGCTAGGGGTTCCGCCTCAATCCATTTGGTTAAGTAGTCAGTTGCCACCAACAGATACTTGCGATTGCCGGTGGTGGTAGGAAATGGTCTTACGATGTCCATTCCCCATTGGGCGAATGTCCATGGGCTGGAAAGTGATTTCAGGTCGCTAGCAGGTTGGTGGACCATAGGAGCATGAAGTTGGCATTTTAGGCACTTGTGAACATACACCGTAGAGTCCCTTTGCATATATGGCCACCAATAGCCTTCCTTCATTGCTCAAAAAGCCAGAGACATTCCTCTAATATGGCTTCCACAGATTCCCTCATGAAGCTCATGTAGAACTTGCTCGACATCCCTCGGGTGAACGCATTGAAGGTAGGGACTGAAAAAGGATCTCTTATATAGCTTGCCCTCTGGAGATAAGTGAAAGCGAGCAACTTTGACTCTTATCTGGTGAGCGGTCTTCTTATCATCTGGGAGTGTGCCATCCTTCAAATAGTCCCTTAGAGGGTCCATCCAGCTGGGTGCTGACTCAATTTGGAGCACCTGCTCCATGCCTGGTGGCTCGCTGTTACGGCTCATGCTTGGATGAGCGAGGAAATCAACCGGGATTATTCTTTCTAAGTCAGAATCGATTGCTGAACTCAGGGCTGCTAGGGTGTCAGCATGGCTGTTCTGTCCTCTGGGAAACTGTTGGACATTGACTTCCTCGAAGCTAGCCATTAGCCTTTTTGCTAAGGCGAGGTAGGCTGCCATTCTTTTATCTTTTGCATTATAGTCTCCACTTATCTGATTGGAGACTAATTGAGAATCGCCAAACACTTGTAAATGCTTTGCCCCCAAAGTGTGTGCCTTCTGGAGGCCGGCTATTAAAGCTTCGTATTCTGCTTTGTTATTGATTCCTTGCTCGAGGACTGTATCCTCTAGAGTAAGAAGGACAATGCCTATTCCTGCCCCCTTTGAGTTGGAGGCTCCATTAACAAATAATTTCTAAACTTCCTTCGTTGTGTGGTTTTCTCTTTGCATTACTGGTTGAGATTGGTCGAGGGCCTGCTCACTAGTGAATTCGACTATGAAATCGGCAAGGACCTGCCCCTTGATTGCGTTCCTTGGTTGAAATTGGATGTCGAATCATCCGAGCTCGACTGACCATTTAGACAGTCTGCTCGATAAATCCTCCTTCCTCAAGTTTGCTTTGAGGGGGTGCGATGTAAGGACGATGATAGTGTGAGCTTTAAAATAGTGTTTTAGCTTCCTCGAGGCAACTACGAGTGCAAAGGCGAGCTTTTCTAGTGGTAGGTACCGCTGCTCGGCCTCTAATAAGGTTTTTCTCGCGTAGTAAACGGGGTGATGGATTCCAGCTTTTTCGCACATCAATGCA
This sequence comes from Sambucus nigra, assembly GCA_949130495.1. Lineage (NCBI taxonomy): Eukaryota > Viridiplantae > Streptophyta > Magnoliopsida > Dipsacales > Adoxaceae > Sambucus > Sambucus nigra. The sequence continues at coordinate 326,449,590 of OX422217.1, read as the reverse complement.
GAACTGACAGTGTGGTTGGAAACAGAGAGATATAAGTACAGGGAATCTGTTTCCTGTGGTATGATGAGCAGTGGTGGGGAGCTAAGGTAAGACTTGAGCTCATCCAATGCCCATGAGTAATCTTGATTCCTATCTACCATTTTGTTTCCCTTGAGGAGCTGGAAGAACAGTTTTCACTTCTCGGAGGACTTGGATATAAAACGGTTCAAGGCAGCGAGCATGCCAGTGATCTTTTGTACATCACGGATGGTGCGAGGAGGTTGTACCCTGTTTACTGCATCGATTTGGTCTGGATTAGCCTCGATGCCTCTCTTACTGACCAATCACCCGGGAAATTTTCTTAACTGGACACCGAAAGAACACTTTCTCACATTAAGTTTCATTCGGTACTTCCTGAGGATTTCTAAGGTTCTTGATAGGTCTGAGAGGTGGTCTTCTTTCTTCATGCTTTTGAAGAGCATATCGTCATTGTAAACTTCCATGGTGTCTCCCATTTAATCTTTGAACATCTTGGTGACTAGTCGCTGGTAGGTTGCCCCTGCATTTTTGAGCCCGAAGGGCATGACCCTGTAACAGTACAATCCAATGGTGGTGATGAATGTTGTCTTGTCCTGGTCTGGAGCGTATAAGGGGATCTGATGATACCCTGAGTATGCGTCCATAAAACTCATTCTCTCGTGAGCTGCTGTGGCGTCCACTAGCTGATCGATTTTTGGAAGACGGAAGCTGTCTTTAGGGCACGCCCTGTTAAGCTCAGTGAAGTCTATGCATACTCTCCACTTTCCGTTGCTCTTTGGAACTACTGCTGGGTTGGATAACCATTTGGGGAATTGGACCTCCCGTATGGATCCTGCATCCAATAATTTTTCAACCTTTCTCCACGGCTTTTGCCTTCTCGGGTGCAGTTCGCCGTGCCTTCTGCACGATTGGTTTGAAGGTGGGATAGACGTGCAGCTGATGACAAACCATACTAGGATCAATTCCAGGCAGCTCGTATGGTTCCCACGCAAAGACGTCTATATTGTTTCTTAGCAGAATCGTTAATTCCTTCTTCTCCTGATCTGTGAGAGAAGCTCCAATCAAGAAGATCTTGCTATCGTCGCAATCTCCAGCTGTGATTTCCTCTAGGTCCTCGATGACACGTTCAGAGGGGAGGAGCCTGGTCTCCTCCACTCCGGGCCTTCCATATTTTAATTGCTATTTCGAAGGTATCAGACCTCTTTGTTCTTCAACCTTCTCGCTGGACTTGTCGGCCTTCTTCTCTGGTCTTGGACAGATGGCTGCTATGAAGCACCTTCTTGCCATCGCTTAATCGCCATAGATCTCCATTACTCCTCGCCCGGTCACATATTTGAGCTTCTGATGGTAGGTCGAGGAGACTGCCTTCATTATGTGCATCCGTCCTCTGCCGAGGATAGCCTGGTATAGCGAGTCAATGTCGACCACCAGAAACTCGATCATTTTAGAAACATGTCCTACCCTTACTGGCAGCACCATCTTTCCCAAGGGCATAGTCACTTTCCCAGCAAATCCAACTAAAGGGACAGTATCTTCCTGTAGGTCGGCGATGCTTAACTTCAATTTTCTGAATAGGTTAAGGTACATTACCTCGGACGAGCTTCCTTGGTCGACGAGCAACTTGTCGACGTCATAGTTAGCTATTCTGAGAGTAATGATCAGAGCATCATGATGTGGGGTTCTTACTCCCACCAGATCTTCCTCTATAAACACGATATGCTTACTATAGTCGACGTTATTTGCTCGTCGATGTTTTCCTGACAGCGTCTTCACTGGATCAATCTGAAAAGCTTGCATCACCGCTGTAAGTTTTTTTACCTCCATTCGATCTGAATTTTCTTGAATCTGTTTCACATCAGATTCCCCATGAATTTTTGCGAATTCATGACCGGCATCGTCTTCGAGTACGTTGTCAGGCCTTGCTTCTTTATGGGCAGCAACTTTCTCTGCCTTTTTTTCCACGAATTCGTTCAGATGCCCGAACTGGGCCAACTCTTCGAGGTGGGACTTAAGATCTTTGCAATGCTCAGTCTTATGTCCTCCCTCTTTGTGAAAAGCGCATCTCAGCGCGTTGTTTCTCTTTGAGGGATCTCCTCCTATCTTCCTGGGCCACTTGATAAATGACTCGTCTTTGATTTTTGCGAGAATTTTGTAAATTGGTTCTCTGAAGACGGTGTTGACCGCCTGAAATGCTTTCGGCAGATCATTGTTGCCTCCGTTCTTGGAGCCATTCTTGCCCCCATTCTTTCCTCCTTTTTTCTGGTTCCCAGTCTTGTCACTGACCTTGGCAGGGAGCTTAGTTCGACCGTTTCCCCCTATGTTGAGGTGGGTCACATCTTCCACCTTGGCATATATCTCGATGCAGGCCTTTAGGTTGTCGATGGTCATGGCTTCTTTCTTTGTCAGGTACTGGTACAGAAGGGAAGAGCTGGGTAGCCCAATTTTGAAAGAGGCCACTGCCACTTGCTCCGAGCAGTCCTCGACCTCGTTGAATAACTCCCAGTACCTCTTCCCGTAGTCTCGGAGGGTCTCTTGAGGCGTCTTTTTCATTGTTAGCAAAGCATCCATCCTTTTGGGATGGGAGCTACTAGTAATGAATCGAGCCATAAAGAGCTCGATTAGGGACTTAAAACTCCTGATGGATCGGTGGGGGAGCCTTTCGAACCATTTCCACGCCACGTCATGCAGGCTCGAAGGAAAAATTCGACACATTTGTGCATCTCGATGGTTCCAGAGGGTCATGGCCTACCGGTACTGCCTCACGTGATCAATGGGATCAGTCTTACCATCATAAATCTTAAACCTTGGAATAACAAACTTCTTGGGGGCTTCCTCTTCTTCTATTTCTCTCAAGAAAGGTGATTTCATTTGAGTTTTGAGAGCTCGCCTAGCGAGTTCTCGGGTCGATCTAGTACCGTGATGTGCAGGGTGTTGGTCCATCTCCCTTCGGACCAGACTTCGTATGTTCTCGTTGCTACGATCTGGGCTCCTGTGATTGTGAGCTAGTCGCAGTTGCTCGAGCAGGTCATCCTCTGACTCGTTTCCCTTAACTTTCTGGGATTCGCGCCTAGGGCTCCTTCCTCGGCTGCTAGACTTGATTGCCCGAGGGCTAGGAGTGTGGTATGGACGTCTCTTGGTACCACGATGGAGCTCTCTCTCCATTCTTTCTAATCTTCTTTTGAGGTGAGCATTCTTAGCTTCGTGCCTGCGAGAAGACTCCCTCTGCTCTTGGAGCCTTGCCTCATATGCATCAATTAGCCTGGATATCTGTGTGGACCTCGCTGGTCCTTGGATTTCTTCGAAGGCTGGCCTTTCTAGGCGAGCCCTCTGATCTGAACGCCGAACTTCAGATCTAATCCTATGAGGAGCAGGTGGTTCTTGGATATCTCTTGCCTGGGGAGCATTACTATTGTGACCAGACATTTCGAACTTTTTTGGTGTTGGCTTTCTCAGGGAAGATAAACGGTTCCCACAGACGGCGCCAATTGTGGTGAAAATTATTATTAAATAAAAAGAGATAAGAGAACCACAATCACCAAGCAGAATAAGGAATACAAAATGCCAATCACACAACAAGAGATGTGCGTGGTTCAGCAAGAATGCCTACGTCCACGGTGGTGCAGTCAGTATTATTTATATATACTCCGGAGAGCGATTACAGAGAATATAGTGCGTGTCCTATGCCCTGGACCTAGGGTTTATTATATACATGTCCATTTTCAAGGGGTGGGGGTGTTGGACTCCCCCACGTTTTTCATCTTCTCCTAGAACACCTCTTAACGAGAACACGGGAGAAGACTAATTCATAACCGATTAAGATATGAAGGGTTTGGACTTTGGGCCACTTCAATTGGGCTACTCGTCCAGGCCTGTCATTCTAATTCCGGGTACCCACCTACCTGTATGTTCCTTTTTCTCCTCTCTTTACCCTTATGTTTATATATCTCTCATGTATATATCACTTTCCAATCACTTGTACACTTCACACACTTGTATATACTCTCCATGTATAGTTAACACACTTACACTTAGCTTCACTTTACACTCACAAGCTTCACACACCATTTAGAATATCCATGCTTAGGCTTCACTATGCTCACTTACACATGTCACACACTCACTTATATATAATCTCATGTCATAAACTCACTCACATATATTCATGCGTAGTATAGTTTTCATACTAGATATACTTGTTTATGCTCCCTATTAGTGTAGTTTTCCCCTTACTCATCATAATAAAAAAATGATAAAAAAAATACTCCCTCTCTATAATATGTTGATTAAGACTCATGCATTTTTTCACACTACATCACCAAGAACATGGCTATATTGACCAAAGTTTTGTCCAGTACTGTGGGTCATTTTGTGATGGGCACTGGAACTGCGGGTCGCAATTAGCCTAAGCGATATGACTCTCTCCCTCTATTGGTCTCGTACATTCGACATATATCGAACGGTTCCCCCCGCATCATACCGCTTGATCGAACTCACGATGGGAGGTATATAGCAGGGAACTTATTCACATATATCGAGTATATAAAATTCTCTCTCACACATACTGTTTACGAGAGGTATATAGTGAGGCAATTCACATGCACTCAGGTGTATCAAATAGCTTGTCCACACGTACCAATGAATGATTTCCCTTATAGGCAAGAGGTATATCGTGGAAGTTATGCCAAAGGGAGGAACCCTTCCACTAACCCAACAAATGCATAAACCTCATATAGGTGTCAAACCTAGGTCACACATATTTAGTTTGCCAGTTACCATACGAAACTTTGCCGAAATTTTAGGTTAGCATACCACCCGAATTTTCGAGCGATTTCACCTTTTTGTTTCAAAACAGGACCCCATCTGTGGGTCTGGGAACAAACCCAACCGTGTCTCACATATTTTTCAAACCCTATTTTCCTAGGCTCGAATCTTGTCTGACATTTTTCTGCATTTAGGCAAACCTAATACAAGTGAGAACCTAATAATAAAATTAATAATAATCATGTTGAGATTCCTCGCCTTTTTATTCCTTTTCCAGAAATACCAAAAACATTTTTTCTCCTCCTTCCGAAATACCTAAAAATTTTCCCTCCTTCTTTTAAAAATAAATTCAAACCGTTTTCCCTCTCAGGTCGATCGCATACCCGATTTTGGCATGGCTCCCTATTAGCTTCGATCTTCCGTCAAACCATCTCGAAGATCTATCGGTTCTTCTACTACCTCATTCGTGTTTGTGATTTACCTTCACGAGCTCTCCATGGAGAACATCGACCAATCACCAAATGTGCATCTCGATCTAATAACCATCTTAGGCCATCCTAGTGCCAAGATTGACAACCTTCAAACCGAGGTCCATGAGATATAGTGTCACCGGGCCCAGATTCCTGGAGAACCCGAGGTCCTCTTTCCTCATGCCATGGGTACACCCATTACCGAGCCTGTTTGGTCCTAAATAGTATCAACACGCCCTGCGTGCCTCACCTGCCACTGGGATGCCGTCAGCTCAGCTCCTTATCTCAAACCTTACCTAAACAGGGGCTAGCCTGCCAGCACCCACATATTCTAAGGAAGAGTAACATAATAAGGTGAAGGAAGAGCTCAAGCCATTATTAAAGAAGTTTGACCAAGTAAAGATATCCGGGAACTACATGGACTACACCCATATGTCTCCCTATCCCAAATCCAGATTGCCAGAAAAGTTCAAGATGCTAAACATCGAGAAGTTTGGGGGAAGCGGATGCCGAATTGTTCACCTTCGAAGCTATCACCAACCCATGACCCTCCTTAGTGCCTCAAAAGATATAATGGACCAAATGTTCTAGCAAACCTTGAAAGAAAGAGCCCTGTGTTGGTTCCTGTCCCTCGTAGAATCCAAAATTCTTAATTGGGAGGATGTCGTTCAGGAATTCATGTTACAGTACAAGTACAATGAGGGGCTAGAGGTTACGCGTCGAGATCCAGAGCTTTTTAAGAAGAATCCTAGGGAAATAGTTAGTAGCTTTATAGGAATGTGGAGAGAGAAAGATGCTACCATGACCAATAGAACCTCTGAGAAGGAACAAGTCAGTATCATGAATAAGAAGTTCTTACCTCATATCCAAGTATCCATGGGAGGACAGTACTAGCCACACCTTTGAGCCCTTTGGGAAGCTAGTGTAGAATTTGAGGGAGGTATAGCCAAAGTCGAATCTGAGCTGAAGAAAGTAATTAGATAGTTCATTTCTAAAAAATATGAGAAGCCCATCAGTGCTATAGTCTCAACCATCAACAACATATCCCAACCTGCTATCTCTTGGGCACCAGAAATTCTCCCCAACCTTACTTAGAAAGAGTACATTGACCTCCATGCTCCCTTGTTAAAAGTATACCAGGCCCTATTGAGACGCAATCTCATTAAACCATTGGACCATGATCCACTACTAAATCTACAACCTTAAAACTTCAAAGTCGATGCCCATTGTGATTTCCACCAGTTTACTGGCCACAATATCGACCAATGTTTCCAGCTTCAGAATGTGATCCAAGGTTTAATAATTGGGGTATCATTGCCCCACCAGCCAATCCTAAACCTAACACCACTCATAACCCACTTCCAACCCATGCAAATCCCATCTTTTTAGAGAGTGACCCAGAATTTGATCCATCTTCTCAAATTGTTCCCCGTAAAGCACCCATTATACCTATAATCTCACCCAAAACGCTCAAAGTTTGCCCGTATTTTCTCCTACACCCTACCTGCTTGACCCGCGAAGCTTTGTTACTCCTCATAAAGGCTTGCATTGTCATCTGTACTTGGTTTGAAGGGAAGGATATGGAGTTACCAATTATATTGAACCAACTCTTAGAGTTCGGGTTGAAATTGCCCATCGAGATGGCTGTCGATTGTCGCAAATTCAATTCCTTGTTCATGGAAGCCCAAAAATGGGATCTGGAGTCAGATGAATGGGTGGTACCCATTGATGAAGTCAGTCTAGATGACGTAGTGCAGATAATAGCCGATATATTTTGACAAACATGTGAAATTTACAGTATTGATGAGCTACTCACCGCTTTGAAGCTTCAAGGACGACTGGTACCTTAAATTCTTCACCTCCCCAATGAGTGTGAAGATTGTTATGATGAAGTCGTCAAGGTTATTGAATGTATTGATTTTTCTTGGCAAGAGGACATTGTCACCACTGATGGGGGGATAACTTTGACAGCTCAGATGATGAGCCCAATTTGGTAGCCAGTTTGTGCGAAATGATATCATTCGAAGATCTGTTGGGGGAAATTAATAAGGTGGCCATTCAGCTAGAAATATATGAAGACATGGGGTTCCTGTTCTTTTCCACCTCAATAAATCACATAACTAGGTCAGGGAGACACTACAAAGGTCCGATTCCTCATGTCACAGAGACAGATAAGTTAAAGGGAGATGCCGAAGAACTTTCCATGCCAGAGATGACCATAAAAGAAAGTAAAGTCCTTGACCAGCTCAAGAAAACCCAAGCCAACATTACCTTATAAGGGATTTTCATGTCCTCCCAATTGTACCAAAATGCTCTGATAAAACTCCTCACCGGACCTACTGTCTCAACTTTCACCACTCCCGAAGAAGCCGTAAATATGGCCGATTCCTTGACCTCCTCTAGACTCCTCTCCTTATCTGAAGCAGAGATACCAATGATCGACCCCGACCATAATTATGCCTTAAATATCTCCATTAAAGTAATGGGAAAGTCAGTCCCACAGTCACTTGTTGATAACGAATCTTCCCTCTTAAAACCTTCAATTGCTTGGGCTTGCTTATGACAATATCCATCGAGAGGTTGTGGGGTTTGTAAAACTCATAATAGGGTCCAACCCTATCAATCCTATCATTGAGTTCCAAGTCCGCATATTTCAACCTTTTTTTATCCGTCCATAGATCCATAGTATCTGAGGGGTATCGTCTTCTCTTCATCAAAAATTGAAATTCGTCGCCAATGGTTATCACCATTTTGGGGAATGACGACAGTTCAGACACCACCAGTACTTGTAACTCGATAGTAGAAATCCAGCATGGGACGAACGACATGCTCCTCATTGGATTAAGAGTTTACCCGCGTCCCCTTCTAGTAGGGGATAGTTTCAAAGATCGGTTTGTCTGGAATGTAACCCTCATGGCAACGTCAACGTGATTTAGATGTTAAAAAACATGCACTTTATTCCCGTAATGGGGCTACGGTGATGACAACGAGGGATCTTTGATCCCATAATCCTGAAGGAGACCTTCCCCCATGTAGCCTGGGCTACTAACCCTCATTAGAAGAACTCAAAGCCCTCTAGCGGCCATAATTTAAAAGAAGCTTGGAAGAAGGAAGGACTGTTTTGAGAGACTCTTTGAATGGAATGTTTTTCAAGGAAGTTGAAGACTTATCTTTCGTTGGATTCTCTAAACTATGGTATGACCACGTTGCTAAGAAGATGAAATCGGGGCTGGAAATCTTTTTTCAAGACAGTTACCCTTGGGCTGCAGATTGCTAGCATGAAGTTCAACCTCTTACTGAGAAAGTCTTTACAATTATCGAGGATTCTGCAAAGAGTGATTTTTAAGACTCATTCAACCTGCTGACACCGAGGTTGAGTCTCTACATGATCCACTCAGATGCTGCACCGTTGAACCCATATACTCAAATTAGAGTTGCTAACATGGTCTCCTCAATTGGAATGCCGTGCCTGCCCAAACTGCCCAGATTCAACCCGACCCAGCTGTTAACCCTATCCAAATCTCTTCATCTGATGTTATTATTCCTTTTTCTGATATCCATATAACTGAGACCTCTTTTGACGAGGTTTTCAATGCTTTTTCTCAAAAATGAAATAAATGAAGATTTTGAGTATTTTGTTGTGCCTTACATTAATGGTCTTGATTCTAATCAAACTCTTGATGATGGTGATTATGAAAATGAATAATTCTTAGCTGATCTTAATAAGGAGAATAACAAACAACATAATCACATTCAAATTAATGAGGATGAAACTGTTGTTATTCATCTCAATTTTTGTAGCCATCAGCGCGAGATTAGGATAGGGTCCACCCTTAATGAGCATGAGCATGCACAATTCAAGGAACTACTGAAGTAATTTGTGGACATTTTTACATGGTCCTACGATGGCATGCCCAATATTGACTTAGAATTAGCTCAACATGAGATCCCAGCATTCCCAGAATGCAAGCCAGTTAAACAGAAGCCAAGGAAACTTCGTACTGAATGGTCACTCAAAGTCAAGGAGGAAGTAGTCAAACAATTAAATGCATATTTCATTCGCATAGTCGAATACCCAACATGACTCACCAATATCGTCCCTATGCCGAAGTCAGGAGGGAAAGTCCGCATGTGTATCGACTATCGGGATATGAATAAAGTATCCCCGAAGGACAATTACCCATTACCCAACATGGACATGGTTAGGAATAACATGGCTAGCCATGCCCTCAAGTAATTTGTTGTTATATTTGTCGGATATAACCAGATCAAGGTGCACCATGACCATGAGGAGAAAACCGCATTTATCACCCATGGGGAGCCTTCTGCTATACTGTCATGACCTTCGAACTTAAGAACACTGGGGCTACCTACCAAAGGGCTGCCACAACTATCCTGAACGACCTTATTCATAATGAGGTTGATGTTTATGTAGATGATATGATCATCAAATCTAAGACACGAGAAGGTCATATTCTCGCCCTTCGAAAGTTTTTTGAGCGACTGCGATAATCCCAGATGTGGCTAAACCTATGGAAATGAATTTTTGGCATCATAAAAGGAAAACTCTTGGGATTCATGGTCAGTGAGAAGGGAGTTTAAGTAGACCCTGCTAAGATGAAAGACATGCTTAAGATGCTAAAAGTGTAAAGAAACTTGGGAAAGTTACAATACATCAGTCGGTTCATCAGTCAACTGACTTTTATCTATGAACCCATTTTCAAGATTCTCCCGAAGGATCCGACTAAGGTCTGGAATGAGGCCTGCCAAGAAGCTTTAGACCGAATTAAATGATACCTTACCCGACCTCTGGTGCTTATGCCTCGGTAACTAAGTCTCCCCCTCCTCCTGTACTTGACTGCTACAATTATTGCAGTAGGGACTTTGCTAGCCCAATATATTAAAGAATCCCATAAGGGAAGAGCCATATATTATGCCAACTAGAAATTAACCTAGTACGAAGTCAACTACACTGTTCTGGATAAATCATGTGTCATCCTCGTCCAGGTCATGCAGAAATTATGGCATTACATGCTTGCCTTCTCCATTAGACTTGTATCCCATACAGATACCATCAAGTACTTGTTAGAAAAGCTCTCTCTGTCTAGCTAAATGTCTTTTAGTTGATGTTGCTAGCCGAATTTGATATCGTGTACGTTACGTAGAAAAGTATGAAAGGGAGATACATCTCTGACTACCTTGCTGATTACCCCATGAAAGAAGCCAATATTTGGGTCTCTGAATTACCGAACGAAGATATTCTCTGCACCTATTAGGAGGACCTCAGATGCCAAATGTTCTTTGATGGAGCTACCAACAAGAAAGGATACGACATGGGGATACTCCTAATCGCCATTGATGACTCTCATACCCTAATTGCCTTCAAAATATACTTCTTTTGCACTGAAAACATGATCGAGTATTAGGCATGCACTATAGGCATCAAGATAGTCCTTTAGAAAGGAATATGGCTCCTAGACATCTACGAAGACTCTGCCCTTATCTTCGGCCCAATCCTTAGAAAATAGAAAGTCAAAGATAAAAAGATCCTACCCTTCCATACCCACTTATAAGAATTGGCCTCCCAGCTTAATGATGTCACCTTCTATTATTTGCTCTATGCAAAGAACAATCTGAATGACGCCCTTTCCACCCTGTCCGTCATGGTCAACATGCCCGAGGGAATAACAATGTCCCCTTTTTTAGTTCAGAAACAAGCTAAGCTTACCCATTGCTACCAGATTGAACTTGTTCCTGAGGAAGATTCTGATATGGCTGGCTTATGGTACTATGACATTTGGTGCCTTCTCAAATATGGTAGGTATCCCCATAACGCCGATAAGAAAGATCGTACGACCCTTCGCAAATTGGTTGCACTGTATATTATCTGCGACAAAGCACTGTTCAAGATAAGCTTCAACGGAACCTATTTGCACTGCATTATAGGAGTTGATGTTGAAGAAATGATACAAAAAATCCATAGTGGTAAATGCAGGCCCCACATAAATGGTCACATGCTTGCCAAAAAGGTCACCCATCAAGTGTATTATTGGACCATCATGGCTCAAAATTGCACTGCCTATGTCCAAAAATGATTCAAATGCCAATGATTTTCTAATCTCTATCACTTACCTCCCCGTGAGCTATACAACATGACCTCTCCTTAGCCCTTCTCCACATAGGGCATTAACATCATAGGGAAAGTTACTCCCAAAGCTGTAAACAATCACGAATTCATCCTGGTCGCTATTGATTACTTCACCAAATGGGACGAAGTTGAGTCATATGCGATGTTGAATGCTAAGAAAATGGCCAAGTTTATCAATAAGAACAATATCTATCGATATATAGTTCCCCACAAGTTAGTTCAGATAATAGGATCCATCTTGAAGTTAAAATTATAGAACTAGTCGATGAGTACGGGATGCAAAGACACAAATCTTCTCCCTACCAACCCAAAACCAATGGTGCTTTCGAAGACACTAACTACCGTCTCAAGACCATAATCAACAAGATGACTGAAAATTGCAGAGATTGGGCCGACCGTATCCCTTACACCCTCTAGAGCTACCTCACTTCAATCAAAACACCTACTTGGGCTACCCCTTATTCTCTTATATGTGACATGGAAGCAGTCCTACCTGCTGAGCTGGAAATACCTTCCTTTTACATCATGCTTGAGAGCAAAGTCGACGAAGAAGAATGGCATTAGAGCCTATTTGATGAACTATCACTCATGGATGAAAAGGGACTGAAGGATATGCACTATATACAGGGGTACCATCGCCAGATAGAGCAATCATTCAACCGAAAAGTCAAGGACCGTGGTGTCTAAGAAGGAGACCTTTCCCTTAAAGAGATCATAGAATCCGTTTGGGACCTTAGATGGAAATTTAAACCGAATTGGAGAGACCCCTACATCCTGAAGAAGATTCTCCAAGGAGACGCCACTATTCTCACCGACCACTATAGAGAAGAGATGGCGCGTTCAGTCAATGTGGACCATCTTAAGAAATTTTACACTTAATATAATATATCAGCGCGCTACAGCCCTTCTCACCCCCTTCTATTCTTAAAAAAAATCTTCATTTCCCCTACCCAGAACTATGTGGGACCAGATCCTCTAAAAAACATTTTCTTTTCGAAATGAAACTCACAAATTTAAAAAAAATAGAGGTACAAAGGCAACACATACGCCTTATATGGGTCCGGTTCCCTTCTTTTTCACAAAATTAGGGTCGTAAAATAAACCAAGCTATTCGATCTTGACTCGTGTTCATTCGGATAAAAGATCATTCAACCTCGATTCGTAAGGTACACAAACCAAGCTTGAAAAAAATTTAAAGCTCGTTACCTTATTGAGCTTGACTCGAGTTCGGCTCGATTACAAATAATCATACGAAAATAGTGTAAAAAATTCAAGCAACTCGAGCTCGGCTCATGTTCGTTCGGATTAAAGATCGCTTGAGATCGGCTGGTGAAGTAAATAAGCCAAACTTGAACACATATTTAAGCTCGTTAATCTTTACAAACCAAGATTGAACATCCTATTATTCGACTCGGCTCGGCTCGTTTACACCCCGACACAAAATACTAATCTTTTTTAACCTCCGAGAATGGCGATTCATTTTATCATTTACATGAACAAAAGGATTATGCATGCCTTACCGATTAATATAGTTAATTCAAATGTAAAATTCATCAGGAGGCACAACAAAATATGTTCAATATAAACTTTTATTTCTGATGAAGGAAAATAACACTGTTACACGAGATATCAACGAAGGAAGTCAAACCAACCGCCCCTCTCCGCTGACCAAACTGTTCCTAAACAAACCTAACCCTAGACAAACTACATAAAATTATCCCCAAATCCCAAATACAAAACATCCCAATTTCGATAACTTCATAAAAATCACCAAAAGCTTCACAAGACACGACCTTCAACTGACAAATGACCCTGCTTCATCATCGTTACCAGCCCTTGGAGGTCCCTAAGCTTCCCACTCCTGATTGGTATTCCATATACGCTTCATAGAGTGATACGCCTTGACAAACCTGGACAAATCCACAATACCGTCTTCTATAGTGTCGAAACCAACGAACCACCTTTGACCGATTTCTTTCGCCCGGACATTCTATACTACCCGCTTCCTTAGCCATATTAGGTAATCCCCAAAAATATGCCCGACACCTCTCACGGATTGTGATGGATGGATTGACGATCGACGAAGCTGCCATAAAGAGCCCAACATCATCCTTAACGATTCATTCAAATCATCCATCGGGAGTAAAATGTTATATAAGGGGGCACGATCTATTCCCACTTGACTTGTCACGGAAGCCGACAGGGGAAATAGAATGAAGTCTGCCGAAGGCGCACCAACCGCACATACCGATAATCTCCAAGTTATAAGATAGGCAGTAAGTCCCCCCACTATGGCACTGACCAGCGAAGACACCGAGCTCGATGTTCTACAAGTTAGTTTACCCAATTATCTATGGGTGGCCCGAAGTTGAAGACAAACCGAACAAAGAAATTAGGCACAACCTCCAAAGGGTACTCACAAGGGGCCGCTAAAAAAAACCTCTTTGCAAGTCACATAAATAGCATTATGGGGCTCCCGCTCAGAAAGTCAGAATGACTATCTTTCCAAAAATCCATGCTAATCAGGGTCTCATCCATCACCACCGTCATGGGATTTTTATGGTAAGACATCTAGGCCGTTATTACAGAAACTTGGGGATCCGTAATTAAGTCCCCAGTCACCAATAATAGCCTCACAGTAAGGCCTAAGGTGACAACCCCAGCAAAGCCGACATCCTCAAAACCCCTCAGATTCACTGAATACATAACTACCTAAAGAGAAATGGCCCCCCGGTAACCAACGGTCTAGGTGCCAAGGGAGAAATGTGAAGCAACTCCGATAAGAAAACCCAAGGAGAACAGGGGAAGTTTAGCATAGCTGTCACCATATTGGGGTTGATCCCCAACATGGTCGAGAACTCCTCATAAGTGGGATAGACCTCGTCCAAGATGAAACAAAAAAATGATCTTCGGGATACCATCATTGTATTGCTTGTACCAACAGGTTCCAGTCTATAGCGCAGTTAAGCCATAAAGAAACTCGACGCATGTTGAAAACATCATAGTCCAGATTATACAGGCACATGTTCTCCAGACCATCAAGGTACAAGGAAAATCCTCATGCATGGTAAGAGCTATTTGAAAATGTAGAATATGAAGTAAAAAAGAAGAATGTGGGTATTAGTGGAGAAAACCCATCCCACATCCCCCTTTCATACTTAAAATCTTTGGCAAAATACAAGAGCCCTAGAAACCTGAGTAAAATCCAATCCCACATGAGTACTTTGATGTGTAGGAAAATGTAATCAAAGCCTAAGGATGATTTTATTTGACCCCCATGCCGATAGGCATGACAAGGGGTATGCCGATCGGCAACCCCCCTATTTTGGAAAATTCCATCTTTCCTCTTTTATCAAAATTAATTTTAGAAAAATCCTCATTTTGAAAAATTTCCCACGAGTTATTTAATCAGTTCTTTCTCTCAAGAAAATCATTTTATCTTAAAAATAAATTCGTACTAAAAAATCCTTTTCCCTGGGTTTTTCACTTTTACTCCTTTTAATAATAATCCTTTTGCCTATCATTTTCCATTCCATACTTATCTCTATCTTTGCCTAAAAATATACAGTCTCAGCAGAAAACTAAAAAATGCATATAAAATAAGTTGCTAAATCAAGAAAAATTCCAAACAAGACAAAGTATATTGCTTCATATATTTTGCGTCACTGAGTTACATTTTGCAGATAATAAAAACATTTAGAAAGAAAAACGGGACTCTGTCCGAACACACAAACTCTCTCTTTCTCTAGCTCTCAACCCCAACGGTGTATGCACTTTCCCCTATGATGAGCGGTGGATCCTCCACTCTTAGAACCCGAGCCCTCATCAAAAGTGGCAGGTGACACAAACCATGAAGAAGTCGAGCTCTTAATATACTATGACATGGAGGACATCTAATCCTTGGTATACCTCAGCCAAGTGATTGATAGCCGAACAACTTGAAAGAAAATAAGCAACAACAAATGGCAAATCAATTAATCAAGAAGTAAAGGAAGTCAACAGAACGAGAAGAAATAGAAAATGATACACCTCAGGCCGAAAGGCATCGTCCTTAAGCACCGTCAATTCAGACATTGACACATAAGGGCGATGCGACACGCTCGGTGACTCCCCGATGCTCAATCGAAAGTTATAAGAATGGGACTAACCTGAATAATCGAAGCCTCCTCTTTCATTTACATTGCCAACATGCCATCACCAGTGCTATGGGTCAATCCCACTGCTGCACTAGTTCCCCTGCCTAAAGCTGTAGTGAGTGGAAGCATGTTCTCCACGTCGTAGATACATGAAGGCATCAACCAACTCATCCTAAAATAAAGATTGTCGTAGCTCGTCGCCGTATCCGTATAGAGCGTGTGGGGCTCACCAATCATTGCCACTGCCCGGGCATCATCTGACATCTCCCTTACCCTCATTATGTACATAGGCGGCATTGACAGTGGGATCAACACCTCCTCCTCCACAATCTGTCTAACCACCCTCTCCTCTAGGTACCAGACGTACTCAAACTCATGTGCAATCAACCGCCACATCTGCGCATATAAACCCATCACCATTGTATCATGCGGAGTTGCCCCAAGGGGTAGAAGGTCACTTATAATACCAACAGAGAATCAATATCTACTCAAGAAATGAAGATGGAAAAAGGACTCAAAGAAGACAAAAAGATAACCAGATCACTCGTCAGGGAATTCAGAGCCCGTCGCACGTCCGCCATGGAATATGCTTGATTAAACCTCCGATTAAACTCCCACCCCCGAAACATTTGGCAAAAGGACTATCAGCCCTACATTACACCCGATCACCTCGTAGACCCACTCCTGCAAAAGACAAGAATCAGTAAAAAGAAACCCAAATAAAAATGCAAGGAAATGTGTGAAAAAGGAAAATGAATTCAAAATTACCTCCAAAAGGTATGTGGCCCCTGTAAAAGTTTATCGACAGCACCAGTTGAAAGCATCTAAGGAAAAATAAAGGAATTCTAAGGTGAGGCTCCACCAATCATACATATGGACGTCGAAAATGGTCCGCAAATACAGCAAGAACTAGAGATGGACGACGTCTCCACTCGTCGTCACCAGAAACCCACCCAATATAAGTAAAATAAATAGGTGATTTGTCTCCCTCACTTGTTACCCGTTAGTCACATCCACACACCTCTTCAAGAGAGTATCTCTCAAAGTAGAAATACATATCGAATCCTCAAATATGATCCTACCCACATCTTCCAAGGCTGCCTGCACCTCTTTCGATGTCACCCTCAGCGGGCGATCCACCACTCTCTAAAATCCCTCACAATCAAACCATGTCAGCTACTGAATGTCTATGGGGTTAACCGTCATCTCCGTAAATACAAGATGGAAAGTATGGGTAATGTCCCACCACCTTTCTCCTAGAGCACACAAAACTGCAGTAGATCGCGGTGTCTCATCTAAAGCCTCTACCAAGCTACCAAAACCCGTATAGGAGACCATCCAACGCACCACACTAGGGAGATTCTCCCTAACCTCCTTCAACCCCGTTGTCCCCCGAGAATGGATAGCCGAAGGATCAATGTTAGTCTACAAAAGAAAAAGAAGGAAACCCCATCATTAGCATAAAGAAGAAAGAAAATTAAATGGAATACCAAAAGTCATTGCACTTACATAGACACTAAGGTTTCTCACCCTAGACAAACAGTGGTATGCCATCTCGCGTAGTAGAGTATGCTCATCATCCATAGGCTTGAATAGATCAAGACATTTTTTTACCCAAAGCAAGAGGCACCCTAGACTGCCACTCCAGGCCAGCCCAGTCATCAATGGCCAGCCACTCATTATTATACACCTCGCTTGAACCTGCCATTTGAAGTTTTGAAGAGAGAAGGACTTAGGAACAATTTTTAGAGAGAAAAAGAAAAAGATTCAAACACTTGAAGGTGTGAAAAATGGGGGGATTCGCCCCCTTTTTATATAAGGCTAAGGGGCCTACTGATCGGAAGCCCCTGGCCATGCCGATCGGTAGTGTATTTTCCCCTTTCGAAGGAAGCACAAGAGTCTATGCCCTTATTGATTGGCACCTCCCAGGACTACCTATCGACACCCCAAATGCCAAATTTTTTTAGGAAACTCCTAAAAATTGCTCGAAAAATTCTAAAAAAAATAAAAATATATGGAACCTCATTTTTGAAGAAAAGCTTTAATGCTAAAAGCTTGTTTAAAATATTAATAGCAAACTATTATAAGTTGTGTAAACTTCGAATAAACTTTTTGGGCATAACTCTTTTTTAAAAACACAAGATGTGTTGTAATAGTCTTTCTGAATGTATGGTTTAGATTTGATAGTTGGTTACCTTCTTTTAAATTTTTAAGGATCGTACTAAAGTTACCATGCAGTTCCAATCACAACAACAGTTAAGAATATTTAAAGAAATAGACGCAGGAATTTTTAACATGGTAAAACCCTTAAACAAGGGAAACATCCACGGTGCCCTCTACGACATAAAATAAAGAATCCACTAGAATAAAGAATTAGGTTACAACACTTAAGCAAACCACAAAGATCCTAACCTAAGTTTAGAATATACCTACTTGATATTCTCCACTACAAAGGTAATCTGAATTGGACCGATCTTTTCTTGCTGCTTGTTTGATTTTTCCTTGATATCCTTCTCTTTGAATTCTGATTCCAGCAACTCGTTCAAAATCCAAGATTCTCAGATAGAAGCGCAGTGTCTAAGTGTTCGTGTGAGATAGTGTTTGTGATGTGCTACTACATGCAAACATGCTACTCACCCTCTCAAAATTATACAAACATTCCTAACAAATTACAACAGTTCTAAAATGATAGGTCATTTATGAATCTGTATTTTTCAAATCAAGACTTCTTGATCTTTCTATAAATCCACAGATCTCAAGGATACCTTGCTCAGAAGACAGTTCAAGGTCTTAAATCATTTTCGTATTTTGAAAATATTTTTGAAATTGTAAGCCTCCAATTGAGATCCAAACTAGAATAGAAGTCTATTTTGTAAAAAACAGATTTAGACTTAACATACAGAGGTTGATTCAACATATTTTGACATAAAACTTCTTTTTTCAGATCTACGATTATACTTTTAAAACTTTAACTAAAGTTCTTTGTGTTCTTTTTATTTTTGTACCCACGTATTTCACAAAATATGAAATATAAAACCAGAAACACAAACAACTCACTAGATCTGAAATTATTTTGAAACTTAGAACTTTTTATTTCAAAATTTGTTGAAACAATGTGGATATATAATACCAGATCAAAAAAGAGAAAATGGAAACAAATCGTGTGATGTTCTCTTTTTAGAAAAACTCAGTTTCATCAATTAAACTTAAGTTTATCTTAGAGATGAGTTATGAGAGAATAAGGAATTTGAAGAGGTCTTCAAACGAAGAATAAACTCAACACTAAAAATCACAGAAACCCTAAAAATATCTAACTCTCAAGAATAGGTTTTCTGGTGTATAGAACTTTGAGGTTTTGGTGTTTGGTTTTGGGAGAAGTCACTCAGAGGTTGAACTACGAAGAACCTAGAGTTTTTTCTATTTTTCTCTCTCTTTTCTTTCCCCCTCTTCTCCCTTCTCCCTTCTCTCTCCCTTCTCTATTTTCTCTCAAGTTAGACGAAATGGAAAAAGTCTGTAATGGCTGAGGCTTGGGTCCTATTTATACTAAACGAAGAAGGATCCAGAACCTCTAACTCAATCCAATGGCTGGGATTGAATCTTGACTACTGACTTAAGATCCAACGGTTCATCACAAGCGGTGGGTTAAACAATTGTTGATTGGTTTACATAGGTGTTACAAGGATTGACTCTCAACGCATGCAGATCATTGATAAGTTTGATCCAAGGGCTGAGATGACATTCCCTGTTTGTGTCTTACAGAAAATACAATCTAAGTCGACGAGAGTGCAATACATGTACGAGCAAAATGCAACAAAAAATGCGTGTTGAAAATAATTACAAAGCGTACCCTGAATTCTCTAGCGCTTTTATATTCTACCCAGACAAACAATCAACAATATAAATAACTTTCTGGAATTAAAATTTTACCCACAACATTTTCAAAAAGATGTTTTTAATTAATTAAAAAATTATTTTTAAATCATATAAAAAGTTTTGAATTGAATTAAATGATATTAACTAGTCTGAAGGTGTTGTAAAACCATAAATGCAATTATGAGATATGAATAATGTAGTGAGTGTGCCCTATTTGTGGTTTTGAGGATAGAAATGAATTCCCTTTATGTTGATCTTGAGGATTTTCTTAGATAGGATTTCTTCACTGTACTTGAACCTTTGAGGAGATGGAGTTCTCATAAAGTCTAACCTATTTTGTCTAGATATCCAAACTAGTTGGAACTCATATGTATGTAGACTCAAGTAATTCAATATATAGTGTGTTATCAATTTTTTCTCAAGAAAATCACTTTTGGAGCACTAAGCCCCTTACAAGACTCTCGGAATCCGAAGTAGGATTAATCTTACGCTCTTATCCCCAAAATAATACCCACCCGGATTAATCTTACAAACCTATCCTCAACATCTTCCACAAGCAGAACCAACTATGCGTCCACATCCAAGTCTACTATTCCCATCCTAAACGTTCCCTAGTGGAGTCTTAAGACAACATAATTGCTAGCCGAATATATCAAAGATAAGTACCTCCCTAGTAGAGTCTCAAAACAACATATTTCCCATCCGAATATCTCAAAGATAAGTCCTTCCCCAATGGCGTCTCAAAATAACACAATCCCCAGAGGAACCACAAGTGCGTCTGAACCCCCAAGATAATTTAAAATCCCTCGGGAGATTAACTCCCCACGTCATAACTTAAGGTCCCCAAAATTTATCTCGGCCTAAGAATTGGTCATCGCAACTTAAGGACCCCAAAATTAACCTTGGCCCACAGAATTGGCCGCTACAACTTTAGGTCCTCAGAATTAACCTCAGACCATAGAATTCGCCGCTATAACTTTAGGTCCTCAGAATTAACCTCGGGCCTCAGAATTGGTCGCTACTACCCTAGGCCCTCAGAATTTACCTCGGCCCTCAAAATTGGTCACTCCAACTTTAGGCCCTTAGAATTGACCTCGACCCTTAGAATTGGTCGCCCTCCACTTAAAGACCTCAGAATTGGCTTTGACCCTCTGAAACGGTCGCTTATACTCAAGGTCCTCAGAATTGACCTTGACTCTCAGAATTGGTCACCCCACTTAAGCCCTCGGAATTGGCTTCAACCCTCATAATTGGTCTCTCTCCACTTAAGCCCTCAGAAATGGATTTGACCCTCAGAATTGGTCACCCCTAACTTAAGCCCTCAGAATTGGCTTCAACCCTCAGAATTGATTGCACCCAACTTTAAGCCCTCATAATTGGCTTTGATCCTAAGAATTTGCCGCTCCCCACCCTAAGTCCTTATAATCGATCTCAGCCCACAGAATCGACCATCCCTAGCATTACCTTAGGTCCTCAGAGTCAGCCTCGACTCTCTAAATCGGTCATTCTCATACCTTAAGTCCGTAGAATTGACTTATTTCATAAACATCATGTGGTGTCTATTCGATGACCTTCACTTGTTCCAAGCTCACTCGTTGAGGGGATCTATAGACACCACATTCTAGGACCCCCTAAGTCTTTTCTTGGACCCCTATCACCTCTCTATATAACTACATACCCTAGGTCATACTCTGAGTATCGATTTAGAGGCCATCAGGAACTCTCGGGCCCCGTTTAAATTCGGTCAACTCTATCGTCAAAGTGCAAGCTCAATGAATCTTCGAAGGGCTCTAAAATTCCTTTCCAGCAATCCTCCTGTGCGCAAATCGAAATAACAATTCGAATGAACGAACCATTTTACCCCCGAAAGAACCATTTTTTTCGGTGTGCACTAATCTTGTGTTTTACGATTGTTTTTCAAAAAAATTTGCACGAAACTGCCGATTGGCAGGTCCATTTCCCTGCCTATCGACAGTGTGTCTAAGGTTACCTATCGATTGGAAGTTCTAGGGCTATGCCGATCGGCACCCCTATCCTATAAATAGAGGGCATGAGCTCACTCTCACGGAACACCTTAGATCTATCAATATCAGTGATCTCAGCAAAATTCTCTTGCAATCAGCAAAGTTTACTTGTGTGAAATTCCTTTCCATCTTTAATTCTCATCATTTTGATACCCAATTTAGCAAAATCTCAATATCTCTTATCTAATATTCATCGCAAAATCTCAATATCTCTTATCTAATATTCATCTCAACATTCAAGGGAGATCATCAAGGATCAAGATCAAGGCTCAATTCTCTAAAGAAGGTCCAAAATCCTTCTCTCTTTTTAAATTCTTTATTTTCGCATTGGTTACATAAGTTATTAATATAGGTTTTAATTTAGCTCATACACATTAATACTTAATCCCTTATTAGTTATATTGTACATACTTTATTTTCTATAAAAAAACCAAAATTAAGAACAAGAGGGTTACACCTATAAATTCCAATGGGATTATCCACCACAATTTCTCAAAATTAAAATACAGTTTCGACACACACACACATATAATAAATTCTCGTTCGAATCTATGAGATAAACCCCACTCTTATGCCGCATGAGAACTACGTGGTTTGATGCCGTTATAGGCTACACAGGTTTTTTGGGTTAAAACCCGAGACTCAAGTCCAATTTTTCAATTTTTCCAATTCTTCATTTTTCACATTTGCATCATTTTCATCTATAAATTATTTTAATATATATTATATTTGTGATCCATATTGGCATTTTATCGAACATATTATCGTTTCATCATAATGACTAATATCTCGATAAACGCATACATCGTATTGTCTAGATATTATTTTGGGAACATTCATATGGATGACCTCATTCTATCTTTCCCATGATATGAGTTGGGCGATTTCGATCTCCATTCATATATACACGCACATATACTTCACAAAGAAATTAAGAAAAATAGTAACATAAGCCCATGAGAGACTGAAAGGGCGGGATGGGCGCCTAACACCTTCCCATTTCATAATTTAGCCCCCGAACCTCTGAACTATTGGTTTCGTAAGCATCCCTTTATCTTATTGGTTTTGTAACCTCTGAATTATTGGTTTCATAACCATACTTCTTATTAAAATCTTGGGGGTACCTACCGTGCTTGAGGAGGATCCAAATATCATAATACAAATAATAGGCTATCACATGATCTTCTTCAGTGATGAACTCAATATGGTAGCATTGGGTAAGTTTAGATTGATTTTGAACTAGGAAGGGGGCCATCGTTATTCCTTTGGGCATGTCAATCTGGAGGCTAAGGTAGCAACGACATCGTCTAAACTGTTCCTTGCTCGGGACAGGTAATAGAAGATAAAATCTTAGAATTGGGACGTCAGCTCTTTTAGGTGGGCGTGGAAGGGTAAGAGTTTTTCATCTTTGACTTTCCATCTTCTAAGGACTTGGCCGATGATGACGACTGAATCCCCGTTGACATCTAGGCATCCGATTCTTTTCTTTAGAGTGACTTCGAGGGCTATGGTGCATTCCTCGTATTCGGTCATGTTGTTGGTGCAGGGAAAATCTAGCTTCATGGCAATGGGAGTGTGAGAGTCATCAGGGGCGATTAGGAGTATCCTAATGCCATATCCTTTTTTATTGGCACCATTTTCAAAGAAAATTTGCCATCAGAGGTATTCTTGGGAGGTACAAAGGATATTTTTATTAAGGAACTCAGAAATTAAAACATTAGTTTCTTCCATAGGGTAGTCAGCGAGGTGGTCAGAGATGGATCTTCCTTTCACGGCCTTCTGTGTGATATACATAATATCAAATTCAGCTAGGAGCATTAAATATCGGGCCATTCGACTAGACATGACAGGTTTATCGAGCAGGTATTTGATAGGATCCATTTGGGATACAAGTCTGATAGGAAAAGCGAGCATGTAGTGTCATAATTTTTGGGTGACCTAGATAAGAGCGACACATGCTTTCTCCAAGGAAGTGCAGTTAAATTCGTACCCGACCAATTTGTAACTGGTGTAGTAGATGACTCTATCTTTACGGGATTCTTCAAAGTATTGGTCTAGCAAAGCCCCAGATGTAGTGTTTGTTATGGCCAGGTATAAGATTAGGGGTAGAACAGGTTGTGGTGGCATAAGTACCAGAGGTTAGGTTAGATATTATTTGATTCAATCAAAGGCCTCCTGACAAGCTTCGTTCCAAACTTTGGTGGAATCCTTCTGTGGAGTTTGAATAGGGGTTCACAAATAGAAGTCAACTGGATGATGAACCGATTGATATACTATAATTTTCCTAAGAATCCATGAAATTCCTTCTCTGTTCGGGGTGGTGGCTTTTCAAGTATGGATTTTGATTTGGTAGTATCAACTTCTATCCCTTTCTCACTAACCATGAATTTCAAGAGCTTCCATTTGGTAATGCCAAAAACATATTTCTATGGGTTAAGTCATCTATGGTATCGCTGTAGTCGCTCTAAGAACTTTTGAAGAGCGGGAATATAACCTTCCAGAGTTTTAGACTTGATGATCATATCCTCCATGTAGACCTTGACTTCTTTGTGTATTAGATCATGTAATATAGTTGTGGCAGCCCTCTAATAGGTAGCCCCTACATTTTTTAGACCAAATGACATAATGTTGTAACAGAATGTTCCCCAAGGGGTGATGAATCCAATTTTCTCTTGATGACCGGGGTGCATCTTGATTTGATTGTATTCGTCAAACCCATCAAAAAATGACTTAATATCATGACTGGCCATGTTATCCATAATCATGTCGATATTGGGTAGCGGATAATCATCCTTTGGAGAGGCTTTGTTCAAATTCGATAGTCAACGCACATGCGAACCTTTCCTCCAAATTTTATCACGGGTACAATGTTGGCTAGCCATATGGGATATTCGATTACCCAGATGAAGCCTACGTTCAACTATTTGACCACTTCTTTCTTAATCTTGAGTGACCATTCGGTGCGAATCTTTCATAGTTTTTGTTTGGCTCGTTTGCATTACGAGAGTTTAGAATCTCACGCTGAGCTATCTCGAGATCAATTCCGGGAATGTCATCGTATGACCATGCGAAGACATCCACAAATTCCTTTAGTAATTCTTCGAGTTGCGCACGCTCTTGCTCATCAAGGGTGGACCCTATCCTAATATCTCACATTTGGCTACTAGAACCGAGATTAATTATAACAGTTTCATCTTCATTAAATTAAAGGCGGTTATGTTGTTTGTTATTAACCTTATTAAGATCAGTTAAGAATTATTCATTTGTAAAATCATCATCATCAAGAGTTTGATTAAAATTAAGACAATTACCGTAAGGAACAATAAGATACTTAAAATCTTTATTTATTTCATTATCGGGAAAATTAATATTGAGAACCTCATCGAAGGAGGTATTGATTACACTGTAATCAGAGCAGGGAGTGGAAACAAAAGAAGAGAAAATAGGATAAACATCAGAGTTAGGTTGTATTTCAGCGGGTGGAACTGGTATAGCATTCCTATTGAAGAGAGGTGCATCAGTAGCTTTGATCAGGAGGGATAGATCTGATGATGTAGCGCTTAAGTGGATCATGTAGATTGTTAGACTAAGTGTTTGAAAATTTAATGAATACTCAGAGTCACTTCCATCAAAATTTTTGGTAGCAGCTATAGTCTTCTCAATGAATGGTTGCAAATGATGCTGGAAACTTTCGGCCCATGATTTCTGGCTTTATCTTCTAACCCGCATAATTATACCACATTTTAAGAAACCCACAAAAGGAGAAATATTAACCCTCTTTGAGTAATGTTTGATTCAAGGAATCCCCTAAGACAGTCTTGGTAATTTCTAACCTTCTCTTCAATCGAGGTTGGTAGAGCATTTTAAGTTCCTCTGATGATGGTTGATAACCCAAGACACAAGGAGGAAAGGCTTTTTTCAATACTATGAGTTCAAGTATTCCCTGTTGTTGTCTTCCCATCCCCAGTTAAAGTGTATATTTTGAACATCTGTATCATATTGACATTGACATGAGGACTGTGTTCTGGACAAACTCTATCTTTGAAATCATCCCTTATCGGGGGCAAAAGTGGTTTGACTCAAAAACCCGACATAAGCAATTATTGGTGTTTGCATTTTCAGTGTTTCGTCATCACCCAAGATAATGATGACCTTCCCTTTGGCAAAGAACTTCAGAATCTGATGGGGAGAAGAAGACACACCCTTGATACTATGGCGCCATGGTCATCCGTGAAACAGGTTGAAACAAGTCGAGATATCAATAACTTGGAATTCAGTAGCGAGATTTACAGGGTCAACCCCTATTGTAAGATTTATGGATCCCATCACTTCCCGACGAGTATTATCATAAGCCCACACCGCGATAGAGGTTAGAGCAAGGCCTATTATTTTAAGTCCTAAGCAATTGAAAGTTCTCAATGGGAAAATATTAAAAGGTGATCCATTATCGACAAGTAAAAGTAGGATGGTCTTTGCCATGATTTTGACAGAGATATTGAGATCATAATTGTGATTTGGTCCAAACTTAGGGATTTCTTCTTTAGATAAGGAGATAATTCTAGTAGAGGTTAGAGATCTGACCAGATTCACTTCTTTTCTGGCATGGTGGAAGGAGAGACTGTGGGCCCGATAAGCAGTTTAATCACGACATTTTGGTGCTGTTGGGAAGACATAAAGAGTCCCCATAGAGTGATATTAGCTTGGTTTTTTTTCAACTAATAGGGGATCTTGCTCTCCTCGAGGGTCATTTTTGGTATAGGAAGTTTCTCAACACCTTTCCCCTTATCGATGACTGATGATTACTGCTTCAGAACCTAGTAATGCCTCCTTGATCTAGTCACATGGTTCGCAGAAGAGAAAAAAAAAACCATTTCCTCATTTATCTCAGGCTGTTCATCCACCTTGTTAATCTCTTTAAGCAGCTACTGGGCTAGTCTTTTCTCGAGTTTTCTCTTTATTTGAACTATCAAATTCATCTCCTCATCTGGTGGTAATGACATCATCTTTCCATGAAAAGTTAATGCACTCCACAACCTCAACGACCTCTTCATATAGATCCTCCCACTCAATGGGGAGATGTAGAAGCAATGGGACCAGACACCCTTGTAGTTTTAAAGCATCAAGTAGCTCAGGCATACTGTAAATTTCATCGATTTATTGAAATAAGCCAACTATAATCTGAACGACATCATCTAAGCTGAATTCATCGGTAAATATCACCCAATTATCTGACTCACGAGCCCATTTTTGAGCTTTTAAGAGTAGTGTACTGAATCTCTGGCAATCAATGGTCATCTCTGAGGGCAATTTCAACCCAAACACAAGAAGCTGGTTCAATACTCTTGATAATTCCATATCTTTCCCTCCAAAATGGGTACAAAAAATAATGCATACTCTAGTAAGGACTTACAGAGCCTGATCTACAAAACAGGTAGGATGTAGGAGAAAATATGGTCAAACTTGGAGGGGAATATATGGGTATGATGGGAAATTTACTCAATATAATCTAGGTAGATAGATCAAATTTGAGATCTTGTTCTAGGAATATAGCATTTTCATAATTTAGGAGTGGATTGTGGGTAGTTTTTGGTTTAGGATTAGCTGATGGCGTGATATACTTCGGTCAATCAGACCTTGGATTACATTTCGAAGGTGGAAACACTGATTAGTGGTATGGTTGGTATTTTAGTGAAAATTATAATAGGCATCGGGTTTGAAATTTTTGGGAAGTGGGTTTGGTAATAGACGAGGGTCCAATGGATTGATAAGATTTTGGCTTAAAAGGTCTTGGTAAACTTTGGAGAGGGGAGCGTGAAGCTTAGTATATTCCTTTTTGACTGGGTTAGGGAAGCTTTCTAGTGAACATAAAATGGCAAGATGAGAGATGGTATTGATGGTTGAAACTGTGGTATTAGCGGTATTCTTGTACTTTATGGGAGTGAACTGTTCGGACACTTTCTTCGGCTCAACTTCAGTCTTGGCAAGACTTTTTTCAATCTGCACTCTTGCTTCCTGAAGGGCTCAAAATTTAGGGTTGTAATGTCCTCCCATCGTTGCTCGGACATGGGTTAAGAAGTTTTTTTTTCATAATAATGACTTGCTCTTCTTCAAAAGGCTGGTTGGTCGTGGCCGCCTCTTTCTCTTTCCACCCTACTATGAAGTTACTTATAGATTCCTCGAGATTCTATTTAAGAAGTTCTAAATTACGATGGGTAGCCTCCAACTCTTCGTTATACTTTTACTGTGACATGAATTCATGGAAAATATCCTCCCAACTGCGAATCCCGGACTCCTCGAGAGATAGGAACCAACGAAGAGTACTGTCGTTCAAAGTCTGTTAGAACGTTTGGGATATTATTTCCTCGGAGGCACCTAAGAGAGTCATGGATTGGTGTTAACTTCGGAGATGAACAATTGGGGGCCCACTACCCTCAAACTTCTCAATGTTAGGCATCTTAAATTATTGACTTGCTTTAGGATAGGGGACATATGGGTGTAATCCATGTAGTTACCGCAGTTTTGGACTTGGTTAAACTTCTTAGTTAATATCTTAAGGTATTTCTTGACCTTGTTCAATTCTTCTTCCTTCAGATTAATGATCAAGAGTAGGTTAACCTACTGCTGAGCTAGATTCGGCATAGGGATCTTAGTTAGTGGTGTCCCATTAGTCAGAGGGGCATGTGGAGCATACTAATATTCCTCGGGGACCCAAATAGGCTCAAGTGCGGGCGAACCCATAACGCGAGAGAAGAGGACCTAGTGTTCTTCAAGAACCGAGACCCGTACATCTTATGAACCTCAATTTGAAGGTTGTGAATCTTGGCCGTAAGTTGGGCTATAACCTTCGTTAAATCAGGCGGCACATTCGGTACTTGGTCTGCATTCTCCATGAAAAGCAGGTGAAAGTGAATTTCAGACTTGGAGGAAGTAGCGCGGTAACTGACGGAGCCTTGGAGTGGTTCGATATAAGATCGAAGCTAATAAGGAGACAAACCAAGGGTTGGGTATGCGATCAACTTGAGAAGGAGAAATGATTCAAATTTATTTTTGAAAGAGAATAAATTAAAGTCTATTATTATAGGAGGAAACTGTTTTTGACATTTTTGGAAAAGAGGAGGACAAAATGTTTTTGGGTAAAAAAGAGGAAGAATATTTTTCACATTTATGATAAAAGTAAGGAAAATGCTTTTGGTATTTTGACAAAAAAGGGAAAGAAAATATTTTTGACACTTTTATAAGGAAGGAGGAAAAATGAGAGAAGGGTTTCAGCATGATTATTATCATGTTTATATTCTTACTTGTATTAAGTTTACCTAAATGAAAAAATAAATGATGGACGGGACCTGAGCCTGGAAAAATTGGGTTTAAAAAGATAATATGTAAAACACGGTTTCACTTGTTGCCAGGCTCATTGACAGGGTCCCGTTTTGAAAAAGATGAAATCGCACGAAAATTTGAGCGGCATGCCGACCCATCATTTTGGCAGATTTTCGGGTAGTAACCGATAAAATAAATATGAGTGCCCTAGGTTTGATGCGTATATGAGGGTATGCAATTGTTAGGTTAATTGGAAGGGTTCCCCCCTTTGTCATGACTTCCACGATATACGTATCGCTTTTAAGGGCAATCGGTACGTGTGGATAGGACATTTGGTATACCTGGGTGTATATGAATTGCCTCACTATATACCTTATGTGGACGTTACATGTGAGAGCGAATTCGATATACTCGACGTACTTGAACGAGTTCCATGCGATATACCTCCCGTCATGACTTCGGTCAAGCGGTACGATGCGGGGGGAACCGTTCGATATATGTCGAAGGTACTTGGACAATGGAAGGTGAGAGTCATATTACTTAGGCTAACTGCGAGCTGCCAAACCAGCACCTATTACAAAGTGACCCCCCAGTTACATGACAAAATTTGGTCAATAGACATGCTCTTTAGTAATGTAGTGTGAAAAATTCATGATTTTTTATTAGTATATTGTGGGGAGAGTATTTTATTTGGCATGATGAACATTATACTAATAGGGTAAAATGTACAAGTATCAAAAAGTAAATCTAGTATGGAGCATGAAGATTATACTAAGAATGGACATGTGAATATCTATAAGTGAGTGTGTGGTAGTGAACTTAAGCATGAATCAAATACAAGTTGTGTATGACAAGTGTGAGAGAGCATGGATACATACAAGTGTGATATATGAAGGTGTGTGTTAGTAACACCTAAGCATGGATGTTCTAAGTGGTGTGTGCAATATGTTAATATAAGTGAACCTAAGTGTAAGTAGTGTGAAGTGTACAAGGAGAGTATTTATAAGTGTGTGAGTGAGTAGTGATATAAGCATGAGGCAAATATGTATAAGGAATAATAGAGGGGAAGAAAGGGAATATACAGGTAGGTGCATACGCACATAAGAAGAAAAATAATAACACCCATGCAAATAAAGTCTAGCCCTCTTAAGAAGTCCCCAGCGAAGTGGCCACTATGGCCATCCCTACACGTCTCTCCCTTTCCCGGGGAGGGGGAGAAAATATCTCACGCCCTCTTCCTCTAGGAGCACTTTGACCGTCGTCGATGTGGGGTGATGTAAAAAGATGGAGTCGCCGGCCTATATTGCATAAAACAAGCAAAAGAACATGTCGCCGCCTCGAGAGAGCGACATAAAAAACAAACTGATGCTTACAAAACCAATAGTTCAGAGGTTCGGGGGCTAAGTTACGGAATGGGAAGGTGTTAGTCACCCATATCGCCCTTATATCTCTCATGGGCTTGTGTTACTGTTTTCCTTAATTTCTCCATGAAACGTGTGTGCGTGTTGTGACACCCCGCCTAATTAAATACCGGGTAATCAGTCCTTTATTAAATTAATTCAGAATATCCAGTTAGTTCAGAATATGCATCACAGTCGAAAACTTTATTATTAACTCTAACCACCTAATATTTAAAAAGGTTGATGTCAAAATTTTATCTTTTAATTATCATAAAATCAAACTAACCAATTACTAACCATACACCATTCAAACGAATCTCATATGAAATAAAATGACTAAAGTAATAAATGAGACTGGAGTAAACACTTCCAGCCTAAATCCCAAATACAATAATAAAACAAAATTAATCAATAACTGAAAGGAGTAGATAAATAGATCCACAAATCTCTGACTGTCTGAATGAGTAAAAAGGGCAACATGACCTAACTGACATAGATAACTCAAAATGCAGGAATGAGAATCATGGAGGCGTCTACTACCAAGTACTATAACTTTCACAACATCTACAACTCGTCAAATAAATGGAACTCCTATCCTTGGCGTCCCTGTGTCTGGGCACCTAAAATCATTTGACAAAAGAAAAGAGATTTGCAATAAACGGGTCAGAGCCCGAGTTGAAAACATTTTAAAAATCAGTAAGTGCTTAAATGAAAACCATAGAACAGATAATGTACATGTTAGATCCTCATACTCTCACTTGAGATACCCACCTCTTATCTAATGTGCACACCTAACACGTATATGTAACCCATCCTAGTTATGCTATCCCGCCTAACTAGTCCAAAGATAACTATTATCACACCAATAATCTCATGCGTTTGCCCATATCACCCGTATACCATATTACCACATGTTTAGCGGTAGTTATTCATATACATAACCGTTATTCGCATAGGTATTCCTTTTTCTCATTAAGAATATTTTAACTATCGTTAATTCCGTAGCTACGAAACATGCACAATAGAATAAGTAACAATTATACGTATATTTATCTCTCTCTCTCTCTCTCTCTCTATATATATATATATATATATATATATATATATATATATATATATATATATATATATATACTATTTTAGTAACCCTGGGTTAAGGCCCCCTTGGTGCAATGCATACTTTGCTATCATGCCCCGGTGCATCGCTCATTGCATGAAGGACTATAAGTTCAATCTCTCGTGAACCATCAAAACAAACACATATATTGGAGGCGAACATAGTTCCAAGCCTATGGGATACGCATATACCTACGAACCCATATGACCATCAACACTATCGTTCTCATTGATAGCCCGTACGAAGGTTCTATGTTCTAGTGATACGAATCAAAATCCCCCCGAAGGCTCCTCAAGATATGATCGTCCAAAACACACAATCTCCACCCGATAGCAAGAAGCGTAGGTATGTAATACA
The DNA here is from genome assembly GCA_949130495.1 of Sambucus nigra. NCBI lineage: Eukaryota > Viridiplantae > Streptophyta > Magnoliopsida > Dipsacales > Adoxaceae > Sambucus > Sambucus nigra. The sequence continues at coordinate 326,417,969 of OX422217.1, read as the reverse complement.
CACAATAATTCAGTCAATAGGTACATACACATAACCTATAATAATCATTAGGTATTCGCGCAACCCAAGTCCCCAAATTTATACGTAGTATTATTATCTCTAATACTCACGTTACTCTATCCGTACGATTAATCTCTCTATCGTATATATTCCATAAGGCCCTCTTATTCTAGCCTATTCCCTTTGTAGCTACATAATCACCTCCCCACTAGTCTACATGATGTAGTCACTCACGAATAGCGTAGGTAATTTTCTCTCAATTGAATTAACCTTGTAAGATTCTGACTTGTCCGGGCAATATTTAGAATTTTTGAAATCTCATTAGAAGTGGGAAAAATCTCGTTCGAACAAAACTTTGAATGAAATTAAGGACTTAATTCTCGTTAGAAATCTCGTTTGGATGAGGTCGTTCGAACAAGGTTGTTCGAACAAAACATCGAACGAACTATCCCCTGAATTCTCTTTAGATGGGTCATTGGAATTCTTATTTGAAACAAGGTCGTTCGAATGACTCAGGTCGTTAAAACGAGAAAATCGCACTTCGTCACTGTCCTCTAAATCCTGCGTTTTTTCAACTTTTTCATAACCCAAATCATCCAAACTCATTCTAACTCAAATCCAACGATTCTAAACTATACTCCCTAGTAATATAATGCTTTCCAACATATTTAAACATAAAATCCTTTAAAATCATAACATGAATTCAGATTTATTCCTCAAGTCTTCAAAAGGCCCTAAATTCATAAATCCTCATGAACAACCATTAAACCCCGATTTGATTTCGTGATTTCAACATATAAAACCCAGATATGTTATCCCCATAATATGTTTATTCAACTACATGCAAAAACCTATACCTCAATTATGAATAAATCCCCAATTTCAATCCCAAATTTCATAATATCATGATTAAACCATCAACTAAATTAGCATGGACATTATATGCTCTAAAATCAAGCAAGATAAACACTTGCCTTTTCATGAAGGTCTGATTCGTCAAATAAAATAGGTATAGATGTGTTCCTCTCTTCATGATCTACACGTTGATGGTGTTTTTGGTGAAAGGTGACAGGGTTTGGCCTTGGATCTCCTAGGAATCTCTTCTCCTTCTTCCTCTTGGACTCTCTTTATTTTTGGAGAACGTAAGCCTAACTGCTACTATGTAAGGGATGATATATTAATCTAATTTTCGTTCATTGATTAATCCCAATTTTTCAAAGGACAAAAAATACCCCTCCGGGGGGTCGGGTTGGCCTAAAGTTGCCCCAGGCTCCAAACTAAACACCCGAGTAGGCTTTTTTAACTATCTCAATCCTTCCGGACACATTGACGTACTCAAAATAGCCATCCGAATAATCAAAAATAAAATTACATTATTATTGCTCATTTAAGTCCCGACACGTCTCACACGTGCTTCCCAACTAAGTTTACTATAACTGCTGTATTTTTCACTCACGACAACTTGAATAAATTCATAATTACATATTAATTTACTCACTAAGTAATATTCAGCATAACTCACATCAATAAATACTAACTCTCGTTACTCTAGTAATTATTTAATTAAATCCGGATTAATTATAAATAAATGTCCCATTTTTTAAGTCAATAAATCCTCAATTAACCCCATAATTAAAATCATTAAAAATACAGGGTATTACACTTGTATATATAAATGGAGATCGAAATCCCCCAACTCATATCATGGGAAAGATAGAGTGAGGTCATCCATAGGAATGTTCCCAAAATAATATCTACAAAATACGATGTATGCATTTATCGAGATATTGGTTGTTATGATGAAACGATGATATATGGTAGATAAAATGACAATATGGATCCCAAATATATTATATATTAAAATAATGTATATATGAAAAGGATGCAAATGCAAAAAATGGCGAATTGGAAAATTGGAATCGAATCTCGGGTTTTAACCCGAAATGCCTATGTAGCCTATAATGGCATCAAAGTCCACGTAGTTCGCATGCGGCATAAGGGTGGGGTTTATCTCATAGATTCGAACGTGAATTTATTATATATGCCTGTGTAGAAAATGTATTTTAGTTTTGAGAAATTGTGGTGGATATTTATAGCTGTAACCCTCTTTTTCTCTGTTTTTTTATAAAAAATAAAGTATGTGCAATATACTTATTAAAGGATGAAGTATTAATATGTATGAGCTAAAGTAAAATCTAGATTAAGAACTCATGTAACTAATGCGAAAATAAAGAATTTAAAAAGAGAGAAGGATTTTGTCCCTACTTTGGAGGATTAAGGCTTGATCTTGATCCTTGATGAGATTCCTTGAATGTTGAGATGAATGTTGGATGAGAGAGAATGAGATTTTACTAAATTGGGTATGAAAATGATGGGAATTAAAGATGGAATGGAATTTCAAACAAGAAAACTTCACTGATTGTAAGAGAATGTTACCGAGATCACGAATATTGATGGATTTGAGGTGGGCCTTGAGAGTGAGGCCATGCCCTTTATTTATAGGGTAGCAGGTGCCGATCGGCATAGCCCTAGACCTTCCAATTGGCAGGTAACCCTAGACACATTGTCGATAGGCGGGGAAATGGACCTGCCAGTTGGCAGTCTCGTGCAATTTTTTTTGATAAAACGATCACAGAACACAAGATTCGCGCACAACGGAAAAAATAGTCAGTTCGATGGTAAAATGGTCCGTTCGTCCGAACTGTTGTGCCGATTAGTGCATGGGGTGGACTGTTGGAAAGGGAATTCAGATCCCTTAGAAGATTCATTGAGCTTTCACTCTGACGATAGAGTTGACCAGAGTCTAATGGGGCCCAGGAGTGCCCTATGGTCTCTAGATCGCTACTCGGAGTATGACCTTGGTTTTTTTATTGATACAGGGAGGTTCTAGGGACCTAAATAAAGACTTAGGGGGTCCTAGAATGTGGTGACTACAACTAGTTTTTTGACCAGTCCCTATTATCACTACGCATTCTCAGAGGAAGATGTTACAAACATGGCGAAGGAAGCCTCTTAGTTAGTAGATGCCTCAGAACAACCTATGTTTGTAGAGTAACACCTGTGGATGGTTACGATTACGTTTATGTCTCGCACACATGGGTCTGACATTGACATCGAGGAGTTGTCATTCTTTATTAATAGTGAGGTTACTATGATTATGAGATATATAGATGTTATCACCGGTATTTATTTTTGTTTGGATACCCAAGCGGATAAGGGGCTACTTTACATCGTGATTGTAGAGACGTGATAGTTGTTAGTCAACTTGGTGTTTAGCCTATTTATTGAGTTATATCAACTACCGTGAGTAGGCTTTTACGATTGCCATTTTTAGGCATGGGATGTTTCTTATAATTTTGTCTAGGCTCAAGGGAGGTCTAACACACACTTATATTACATAAATACGACTTAGTTTGAGGAGGACACCTCATTGTTAGACTCTATACCGATTATCTAGGAGGTTACGGATGTATCTTATGAGGTAATATGGCTATTGCCAGTGAGAAAAGCAAACTTTTGTATAAGATTGGCAATAGGTACCGGGCCTATTGTGAGGGCACCATACCGAATGTCTCCATTAGAGATGTTAGAGATACGTAAGCAGAGTCAACAATTATCGAGATAAGGGTTCATACAAAGGAGCTTGTCTTCATGACAAAATCTAGTTCTTTATGTGTTCGCTTAGATTATGTGTGGAATAGCATGAGCTCAAAAAGATCATGATAGGAATATGTATCTGTTGTTGCGTATCGATGATCTATTCAACTAGTTAAAGGATGCCGTAATTTTTTTCGGAGATTGACTTGCACTCAAGGTATCACCAGTTATGTATTCGGGAGAAGAAAGTTTCGAAGATGGATTTTTGATGAAATATGGAATATAACATAATTTTTAGGGCGTGTCGTTTGATATGACCAATGCGCCAATAGTGTCCGTGGATATAATGAATTGAATTTTTTGACCTTTCTCGAATCAATTCGTCATCGTATTTATTGACGAAATTCTAAAGTATTCTTGTTCGAAGGAGTAGTAAGAGGGGGATTTGTGATTGGTTTTATAGACCCCGTGGGAACATAAGTTTTATGATAAGTTCTCTAAATTTGGGTTTTGGCTTCGAGAGATATAGTTCTTTAAATTAGAGGCTAGGATCTCGCTGAATCCTAGTAAGGTATGTATAGTAAGGGACTGACACAACTCATGACACCTACATTGAGTAGGAGTTTCTGGGGTTTGGCGGGGGTACTACAATAGGTCCATTTAGGTGTTTTTGAAGATTGTGAAGCCACTGACTCACCCCACCCAAAAGGGTGTGCCATTCTTTTGGAGTGTAGATTACCTGAGATCTTTTTAGGAGCTCAAGGAGGAGTTCACTACCATTCCTGTACTTGAATTATATTAGACTGGCTTTTAGTAATTGGTATTTACAAATGCATTAATTTAGGAGTTATGAGGAGTGTTGATGCAGGAGTAGAGTTCTATGACTTATGCATTACGAAATCTTAAGCCTCATGACCCATTTATTATTTGGAGTCAGTCGCAGTAGTCTTTGCCTTTTTTATTTAGAGACATTACTTGCTGGGTGGTAGTTTCATTTTATATTTCGATCTCAAGAGTCTCCAGTACTTGTTTACTAAGAGAGAGATGTTTATGATATGGAGAAGGTAGATCGAGTTTGTTCATGACTACCATTTTTCGATTCAGCACCATCCGAGGAAGGCGAATATGGTAGTTGGTGTGTTGAGTCGAAGATCAACTATTACACTAATAACATTAGGGGGGAAGAATATGAGGATGATTTATCAAACATATGGATAGCACAGTGGAATGACACACGAGACTTAGAGTTGTCTAGTAAATTTTTAGGAATAGTGACCATTATGCTAGCCATGGGGACATGGGTGATATAAGCACAAGCTTCAGATTACTAATGCAAAGGGAAGGTACAATAACTAGTGTTAGTCGAAGTTCCTTATTTCTCGACCAGTTCAGACTTTAAGTATGATTGGTTATGCTAGAAAGTCCTGAGTGAGGAGACCAATGCTAACAAAGGCACATGATTTGCAATTCACAGTACATTTTAGAAGGAATATGATATATGAGGTTATGCGTAGATCGTATTAATGAATTGGGTTGAAGAAAGACGTTGAAGATTGTATGTCGAGGTATGCTACCAGTATAATTAAAAAAGGTGACCGATCGGGTATCACAATTCTGGGGAGGGGGAGGTTTCAAGATACTATGGTAGTACATCTAAATTTGAAAATAAAATTTCATCCTTAGTCATACGGTCAGACTGAGTGGGTGAACAAGAAGCTATAAGACATGTTTCAGACATGTGCCTTGGACCTTAAAGGGACGTGAAAAGGTCATAATAAGAAACAAGTGATCGTTGTTACTTGTCAAAGACCTGTTGGATCGATTACATAGAAGTGTCTTTCCTGTGATGAGTTCGTCATGGAGTTTAAAGATGACACTTTGATGAAGATGAAACATTTGTAGTAATGGTGTTTGTTCCACCAAAAATTGTGTTAGAGGTGGTTTACACCTAAGAGTTGAAGTTTTACCGAGAGATGGTATGCAAGTCATAAATGGGCAAAGTTCCTTTTTTCGTTTGATGAAAGTGGAGGTTTATTTTTCAAGGGAGGTTCGTGACAGAGGGTCCCAAGATACGAGAGGTAGTTTTGGCCGAGATGCATAATGAGTGGTTCACTTTAGAGTCCATAAGCTACTGGATGTTTAGTAATTTAAAGAGTTTGTAGTGTCGATGAGATAAAAAATTATGGGCATAGTTTGTCTATGAAGGGAGCCCCTGCCATTATAGAAGGTGGGAACCTGAAAACATCCGAAGAGTTACTGTGCTCGAAATACAAGTGTTGATGTGGGAGAGTGGAACCATCATCTTATATTAAGATTTTGGGGTTCAATGGTTCTAAAGAAGATATGGAACCAACTTGGAATATTTGAGTTAGATTGACCAAGTTGACTAAGATCTAAGGGTGACAAATTTATTATTTAGGAATGTGTTCAAAACACTTTAGAAGAAGTGATGTTTATATTAGAGCATATGAAGATTGCTAGAGTAGGCAAAAGAAGATTTTGAGATAAACAAAAGTACGGGTTTGGGTCCTAGGAGGTAGGTCAAGTGCTTTTCAGGACCTCCTCGAGGATGGAAATTGTGAATTTGAATTCCAAAGGGGAAGTTGGCATTCCGATGCATGGGTACTTTTCATACTCGTGTATAGGGCGGGGACGATATCATTTAGCCTCACCTTATCACTAACAGTACGAATACGAGGATGATATGTGTACACAAAAGTGGAAGTTCTTGTGGGATAAATTGATGATTTCAACGGTTAGACTAGTTGATTAAGTGTTACCCGAACTAAATTTACAACGGGAAAACTTAGTGTAAATTGGGTCATAGTATGACTAAATTCGGTGTATAGTATGAGGATGCTACGGGTGAGATATTCTTAGACTTTCGAGTATAAGTATAATGAATTTGAATTTTGAGGATGAAATTCCTTGTATTAAGGGGGAATAATATAATACCAATTTTTTTTTTATGCATTAACTAAATTGTGATATTATCTTATTTATCATCCATGAGATATCATGTCACCATGGTTTCTTTACATGTGATGTCACCATTATTTTCTAGTCTTGTGTGTTATATGAATTATTTAAGAAATAAGATTTAATACATAATAAAATAGTGAATAAATAATTTAATGTCAGTGTGTATGTTAATGTTACAGGGTATTATGAGAAACTATGGAATGGTTAGAGATTAGGTATCTAGGTTTTTCTTATTTAGATTATCCCCTCAGTGTCGAGTTGCAGCGATTGTGAAGTAATTTTCTACAACGCCGTGTTACACTAAATTAATAAATTAATTAAATTATGGATGTTTGAATTCATATATGATAAGTTACTAAATTCTGAGTTAGATTAGTATTTGATTTTATGAAATATGCTTGGCTGGTTTCAAGATATGTATAAGGTCCGTTTTAGTCTAAAAGTAAGAGTTTAGACCCATTGGACTAGTATAAGACTTGGGCAATGTTTTAGACTTATTAATGATGTTTTTGGACTAAGTTATAGAGTCACATGTAGGGGTTTAACCTAATTTAGTGAGTTATAAGTCTTAAGAGGTCATTAGGGTTTCTTTATTTCACAAATTTTAATTGGGTGGCCTTCCTATGGACCAGAGAAGAGAGACTTCAAGAGAAGAGGACGAATTAAGAGGAGTTGAGCATCATGGATTCACTATTTATAAATGAGGCATGTTTAATTAGGATTTTATTTTAATAGTGGTCCGATCATTCATCTCTGTGATGACTGTTACACCTCAGATTGTTACGAGAGTGATAAAGGCCCAGGCACAAGACTCATTCTATCAAGAGCAGATTGTTCGATTATTAGCAGAGGGAGCCGAGTCCTATACCGTTAGTTTAGACGGGGGATTACACTTCAATGGGAGACTGGTCGTGCCAGAAGGGGAAGACTTGCGACATGAGGTAATGACAGAGTCGCATGGCTCACGGTTCGCGGTACACCCTGGTGGGGATAAGATGTACCAAGACATGAGACGACAATACTGGTGGAGCGGGATGAAAAGGGATATTGCCGTGTTCGTTTCTAAATGCGCCACTTGTCATCTAGTAAAGGTAGACCATCAGAGACTGTCAGGACTTCTACAACCATTAGAGGTTCCGATGTGGATATGGGAGAGAATATCCATGGAATTTATCACGGGGTTACTTACGTCACAGAGGGGTCACGACTCCATATGGGTAATTATGGATAGGTTGACCAAAGTTGCTCATTTTCTGCCAGTGAGGACATACTACACTACGGGACAGTATGTCCAGGTTTTCATTGCGGAGATAGTGAGACTTCATGGGGTGCCTCTAAATATCGTGTCTGATCGAGACAAGATATTTGTTTCACGATTTTGGGAGATTTTCCAGGAGGCAATGGGTACGGAGCTGCCGCTGAGTATGGCGTATAACCCACAAACTGATGGCCAAACAGAGTGGACAAATCAGATGTTGGAGGACATGTTGCGTATGTGCATCCTAGACTTTGGAGGTGTTTGGGAGCAGTACCTTCCACTGGTGGAGTTTGCTTATAATAACTCCTACTAGTTCACCATTGGCATGGCTCCATTAGAGGCGCTGTTTGGTAGACCTTGTCGTTCCCGAGCATGTTGGCTAGTGGTGGGGTATAATAAACTCCTTGGGCCGGAAGTGATTCAGGATACTTCGGAAAGGATAGAGACGATACGGAGCCGTATTGGGGTAGCTCAGGACCGACAGAAGAGCTATGATGATGCCAAGAGGTTCTTCAGAGAATTTAAGGTGGGGTACCAGGTGTTCCTCAGAGTATCTCCTATGAAGGGGATTATGCGTTTTGGGAAGAAGGGGAAAATGGCACCAAGATATGTGGGGAATTTCCTATCATCGAGAGGATTGGACTAGTTGCGTATAGACGTGGGTTATCGAAGTACTTGCATAGGATTCATGATGTGTTCCATATTACCTCGCTAAGGAAATATTTTAGGGACGATTTGGCCCATACTCACATTGCTTTAGAGGACATCGATCTTCAGCCCGATAGTTCCTACGTGGAGGGGCCGATTGCTATTCTGGACCACAGAGAGAGGAAATTGAGGTCGAAGATAGTACCATTAGTACGCGTGCAGTGGCGGCATCATAGTGCCGAGGAGTCCACATGGGAACGCGAAGATGAGATGCGCGAACGTTATCCAGAGCTATTTTTACCAGGTATTCATTAGTTCGAAATTTCGGGACGAAATTATGTTATTAAGGGGGAAGTATGTAATACCCCGTAATTTTATTACTTTTTATTTATGGGATTAATTGAATTAAATGAAAATTAATTGTAAATTAATATGGCTATTAAATACCAGCCAGATGTGAGTTGATATTTGATTATGATGTTAAAATTGAATGTTTCTGAGTATATATGGTAATATATGAGCATTGAAAATATTAAAGTTGTTGCGAGGCAGAAATACGACAATTTGGGAAATGATTGGAACGCGTGCATGTTAGTCGCGTCAGGAATGAATGTATTTAAATTAAAAATTAAATTATATTTTTATCAGTCTAATGATCATTTTGAATGCACCAACGCATCCGGAAGGGTCTAAATAGTCAGAAAACACTAGTCGGGGGTTTAGTTTGGATCTCGAGGAATTTTTAGGCCAAACCGGCAACCTAGAAGGGTATTTTGGTAATTTTAAAAACTAGGGGATTAAAACCCACGAATTTTAGAGGTAATTTAGATATTATTTAAAGGTCCACTAAGGCCATTATCATCCAAAAAGTGAAAGAGTGGGCTACGAAAGTTTTTGGGAGAAGTTAGAAAGAGGGAAAAAGGAAGATCTAAGCCAAATCATCTCCACACCATCATTTTGAAAGGGATTTGTGTCCGGAAAGAAGAGAGAGCCAACCGTAATCATAAACAACGAATCAAGACGTTGGATTTAAGGCAAGTGATTTGATATTATTAATTTTATTGAATATTTCTTCCATGTTTAGTGTAGAAACTGTTTTTGCCTTGAAAGTTTTGAGGAGATCCTAATGAAATTGTTATAGAAACTCTAAAGTTGTGTTAGGGATTGCATGTAGAATGACTATGGATGAATTTTTTATCCAAAGACTTAACTAGGATGATTTAAAAATGGATTTATGATGAGTAATTAAGCACAATAAAATTATGGGTTCATGTTCTTAGGGTTTGGGGTGAAAATGGGGAATTGATGTTTTTTGCTTGTTGATTAGGAAGACTTGACCCCAATAATATGTTAATAAGAGACCTATGAGGACTTAGATTAGTTTACTAACAATAAAACTTATTTGGGATGATCTTAGAATGGATTTTTGAAAAGAGGAATTGAAGAAAAACGAGTTGGGAAATTTCTGGGCGTATTCTGCCATCTCGTTACAAGACCTGCCCTGGTCGTTCGAACGACCTCGTTCGAACGAACTTATAATGAGATGACAGTATCCCTTCAAACGAGTTCGTTTGAAGACTTTGATCGAACGATCCTCATTCGAACAACCTCGTTCGAACGAGATTTCTAACGAGTTGACAGAATGGCCTTTTTAGGCCTGATTTTATTTCAAACTTTCAGTAGACTTATTTAACTGAGTGAATACCTTCCCTTCTTGACCAGTGGGTATAGTTGTGAGAGTTGAGTACGTTGAGGAGTAAAACTTAGAATTTTATAGAAATCCGTATGACATTATGGGTTAGGAAATAAGTATCTAAAATTTCGAAGTGAGAAAGGTTGACAACTTTTAATGTATATATTCGGAAATTTGTAAACGTGCAACATCTAAATACGGTATAAGAATGTAAGACGTACTTACACTAATACTATAAGATATCTAAGATATGCGAATGCTTAGTATATGTGATTATCTGTGTATAACATACCTACCATACTTGTTATCACGGGAGGTCGGCATTCGATCAGGGCCATCTAATCTTTGTGTGCCTAAGGGGGGATTTAAATTGGTACCTCGAGGACATAGGTCAGAGAAGGGCTTATTGAGAAGTTAATAAGTCTGCTGATCATGGGAGCGTAGGTATGTGCATGACCCATGTGATGTGAACTATGTTCGCCTCCATTATGTGTGTTTGATACTTATCGGAACGATTCTTGAGAGATTCGGAATACGTGGTCCTTATGTACGTAACGTACCGGGATCCGATATCAGAGTATGTGTGCACCGCAGCTTAGTCTCGGGGTGCCAGTATTGTATATTTATGATGAGAAAAATATACTATTAATTGAAATGAACTGTCATGTATAAATGTAAGTGTGAATAATAACAACATTTTTGTAGTGTTAAAATTGGAAAATCCCTAGTGATTAGTATTACTAATTTTGAGAACTAAGAAGAAAAGTAAAACTCTCTGTTTAAATTAAGACGTCGGGAATTGAATTGGAAATCATATAGAAATGTTAGATTGTGTATTGGACTAGTTGGATATGGGAATAACTAGAACGGGTACGGGAACGATAAGAGTGCACACTTAGTTGAGAGGTGAGGAACTCATGTGAGTGCACGCACTATCATGTATTTTATATTCACTGTTTAATGGTATTAAACACTTGCTGTATTTTAAACTATTTTCACAATCGGGCTCTGACCCGTTTTCTTTCAAATCTCTTTTCTTGTAAAAACCTTTTAGGTTCCCAGCCACAAGGACACCAAGCGTAGGAGTTCCATTCCGTTGACGTGCTGTAGCTGCTGTGGAAGTTACAGGACCTTGAGAGTAGACATTCCACTTTCTATCTTGACTCTATTTTCAAATTTTCTCATCTATTGGGCATGTTGCCTCTTTTCTTTTAGAGACATCTTACTTACTCAGTTCTATTCCAGATTTTGGGTTGTAATTAATTTGTGATTCAGACTTTGTATTTGGTTGTATTCAATATTCGAATTATTTAGAGGAGTATTCCTCCAGATTCATCATTATTCCATGGTTATTCTATTGTGACTATGTTGTTGTTGTTATGTTAGTATTTCATAATTTAACTTATTGCATGATAATCGGATTTAATTAAAATTGACAACTCGCTTTTAAATATTAGGTGGTTAGTAATTGTTAAAACGTTTTTCGACAGTGATGCTATGAACTGAACCATTTTGACATTTTGAATTAATTTGAATAAAGGAGTAGCTACCCGGTATTTAATTAGTCGGGGTGTCACAGGTGGTATCAGAGCATCAGGTTCCAGTGTCCTTAGGATTTGTACGGCTTGTTATGTTTCCGCGTAGCTTTCTTTGATATAGAGCCCTATATTTTAGGATTGTTGTATTCTTCTGTGTATGTTTCACTCTTCAGCTATTTGGAGATAATAATTGCGAACTTATAAGACTTTACTCTCATTTCAGATGCCTCCACGACGTGCACAGCGAGTTCCCAGGGATGCACAACCCGAGCCACAGCCTGCACCAGTTCAGGGCTCCTTGAATGCCGCAGAGGTTGCCGCTATTGTAGCCCAAACGGTAAATGCCGCCCTAGCAGTTGTGCAACAGGCACCACCTCAGGCGCTGGTAGTAGCACCAGTTCAGGCTCATGCATTACCATCTGCTTGGGAATGTGTTTGTGATGCTTTTCAGAAATCACACCCTCTGGAGGTTGTAGGTAGCTCCGACGTCGTTGTGTCCAGTCAGTGGAAGAAGGACATCCAAAGGAACTTGAGGTTGTACGAGTGCACAGATGTACAAAAATAGATACTGGCTACTTTTAAGCAAGTAGGATCAGCGTTGCAGTGGTGGGAATCCATTACCACCACGAAGGAGAGAGACATCCTTTATATTCAGGAATTCTGGGTGCGGTTCGACCGTAAATATTTTCCATCAGCTGTTCATACCGAAATGAGGGGGAAGAGAATGAACCTCAAGCAGGAGGGGAAGACCGTGGCCGAGTATGAGGCTGAATTCACTAATCTCTTGAACATCATTCCCGATGAAATTCCAATCGAGGAGAAAAAGATTCATAAGTTCATGGATGGGTTGACTTGGAGGATCCGTCAACACTTGTTGGGTAACCTCTCATTAGCCACTTATTCTGATGTGGTTAATGCAGAACTGCTTCACTGCCAGGAACACCGCTTCCACATGTTAGAGAGTAAGCGATCAGGAGAGTCCAACCAGCAGGGCAGGACAGGGGGAAATGATGCCAGCGGGGAACAATCTACTCAGGGTCAGCATAGGCAGGGAGATCAGGGTTCCCTGCAGGGGGATTTTAAGAGGTTCAGATCTGGGGGTTTTAGAAATGGTCAGGGAGGTTTTCGTCAGGGCCAGCAGGGTCAGCACGGCCATCAGGGATAGCACGGCCAACATGGCCAACATCAGCAGTTTCATTAGGGCTAGCACGGCTAGGGGAGGAATGGCAACGGCCACCAGAGCCATGGGCAGCAGGGTCAGAGAGGAGGGAACTTTCCGGGGAAATTTTTCACTTGTGGCAAGATTGGCCACAAGCGCCAGGAGTGTCCTGATAGGGGAAGGGCTCCACAGCAGCAGCAACAAGGTGCTCGACATGAGCCCTAGAGACCTATGTTTCCCGCCGCCCTACCAGCACCACCACAGATGCCAGCTTTGCCACCCATCCCAGTAGTCCTAGTCTAGCAGGGGCAGCTTCAGTACGGGCGAGTTTATCAACTTCAGCATGCCGCATTCCCACAGGATCCACCTGCTATTGAGGGTATGTTCTCTATTCAGGGGACTATGGGGCGTATTTTATTTGATACGGGGGCCACACACTATTTCATTGCCATGAGATTTTCACGCACTTTGGGATTATTAGACACGGCAGAGAGCACGATTACTTGCGTAGATTCACCGTTGAGTAGGGGTTCTGTGATTTCTCTTATTTGTAGAGGTGTGGGTATAGAGATCGGGAGATTTACTTTACCTGCTGGTATATTAGTATTAGAAATGACTGAGTACGATGCGATTGTTGGTATGAATTAGCTAGTTGCGTACCGAGCCATGATTGATTGTTTCAGTAGGAGTATTATTTTTGCCATTCCCAGGCAGGAGATGTTTTTAGTGGCGATTCCTCGCCCTGAGGGAGGATCGTCCACTCACTTGTACTATATAGAGGAGGAGACCTCAAAGGAAGTGGTATTACCACTCGATTCGATTCCAGTTCTTAGGGAGTTTGCTGAAGTATTTTAGGATATACCTGAATTACCTCCTAGTAAAGAGATAGATTTTGTTATCGATTTGACGCCGGGAACTCGGCCAATTTCTCGCGCACCTAATCGTATGGCTCCAGTGGAAATGAGAGAGATAAGGGATCAGATAGAGCAGTTGTTGGGTCAGGGGTTTATCCGTAGGAGTACTTCTCCATGGGGTGCCCCTGTGTTGTTCGTAAAGAAGAGGGATGGATCGTTGAGGTTGTGTGTCGATTATCGGGAGTTGAATAAAGTCACGATACGGAATAAGTATCCGTTACCCCGAATCGATGACTTATTCGACCAGCTGAGAGGAGCTTCCTTCTTCTCAAAGATTGACTTGCGATCGGGATACCATCAGTTGCGTATCAGGGAACAGGACCTCTCGAAGACTGCTTTCTTGACGAGACATGGTTACTACGAGTTTTGGGTTATGCCTTTTGGCTTGACCAATGTCCCAGTCGTGTTTATGGACTTGATGAATAGTGTATTCAGAGAGTTCTTAGACCAGTTCGTCATTGTCTTTATTGATGACATCCTGGTTTACTCCCAGACAGAAGAGGAGCACGTTGAACATTTGAGGCAGGTTTTGCAGACGCTGCGTCAGAACGAGCTATATGCAAAGTATGAGAAATGTGGATTTTGGCTGAAGGAGGTTCAATTTTTGGGGAATATCATTTCATACTTGGGGATATCTGTTGACCCGGGGAAGGTAACCGCGGTGAGGGGGTGGGGATAGCCCACGACACCGACTAAGATCCGTAGTTTCTTATGCTTAGCTGGATACTACAGGAGGTTTATTCGGGGTTTCTCAAAGATAGCGGGTCCTTTGACACATATGACTCGCAAAGGTGTGCCATTCATCTAGAGCGATGCCTGTCAGTTGGCATTCGTTGAGCTAAAGGACAAGTTGACCTCAGCGCCTATGTTAGCATTGCCCAAATCGGGATTTGAGTATCTAGTCTACACCGATGCGTCCTTACAAGGACTTGGAGATGTACTACAATAGGAGAGTCAGGCCATATCTTATGCTTCCCGTAAGCTTAAGCCTCACGAGAAGAATTAACCCACCCACGACTTGGAGTTAGCGGCAGTCGTATTCGCTCTTCGGATCTGGAGACACTATCTCCTGGGGGAGAAATTTCGATTGTTCACAGACCATAAGTCTTTACAATACCTTTTAACACAGAAGGAACTGAATATGCGTCAACGTCGGTGGCTTGAGTTTGTGAAGGATTCTCAGTTTGATATCCAATATCACCCAGGGAAGACTAACGTGGTAGCAGACGCGTTGAGCCGTAGGCCAGTAGATGAGGTGGCCGAGGTGTGGAAATGTAAGTGGAAGTAGTTGGGACACCAAGATGCAGTGGTCCGATCATTCATCTCTGTGTAGACTGTTACACCTCAGATTGTTACGGGAGTGATAAAGGCCCAGGCACAAGACTCATTCTGTCAGGAGCAGATAATTCGATTACTAGCACATGGAGCCGAGTCCTATACCGTTAGTTCAGACAGGGGATTACGCTTCAATGGGAGACTGGTCGTGCCAGAAGGGGAAGACTTATGACACGAGGTAATGACAGAGTCACATGGCTCACGATTCGCGGTACACCCTGGTGGGGATAAGATGTACCAAGACATGATGACAATACTGGTGGAGCGGGATGAAGAGGGATATTACCATGTTAGTTTCTAAATGCGCCACTTGTCAGCTAGTAAAGGTGGACCATCAGATACCGTCAGGACTTCTACAACCATTAGACGTTCCGATGTGGATATGGGATAGCATATCCATGGACTTTATCACGGGATTACCTATGTCACAGAGGGGTCACGATTCCATATGGGTAATTGTGGATAGGTTGACCAAAGCTGCTCATTTTCTGCCAGTGAGGACAGACTACACTACGGGACAATATGTCTATGTTTTCATTACGGAGATAGTGAGACTTCACGGAGTGCCTCTAAATATCGAGTCTGACCGAGATAAGATATTTGTTTCACGATTTTGGGAGAGTTTCCAGGAGGAAATGGGTACGGAGTTGCGGCTGAGTATGGTGTATCACCCGCAAACTGATGGGCAAACAGAGCGGACAAATCAGATGTTGGAGGATATGTTGCGTATGTGCATCCTAGACTTTGGAGGTGGTTGGGAACAGTACCTTCCACTGATGGAGTTTTCTTATAATAACTCCTACTAGTTCACCATTGGCATGGCTCCATTAGAGGCGTTGTATGGTAGACGTTGTCGTTCCCGAGCATGTTGGTTAGAGGTGGGGGATAACAAACTCCTTGGGCCGAAAGTGATTCCGGATACTTCGAAAAGGATAGAGACGATACGGAGCCATATTCGGGTAGCTCAGGACCGACAAAAGAGCTATGCTGATGCCAAGAGGTTCTTCAGAGAATTTAATGTGGGGGACCAGGTGTTACTCAGAGTATCTCCTATGAAAGGGATTATGCGTTTTGGGAAGAAGGGGAAACTGGCACCAAGATATGTGGGACCATTTCCTATCATCGAGAGGATTGGGCCAGTTACGTATAGACTTGGGTTACCGGAGCACTTGCATAGGATTCATGACGTGTTCCATATTTCCTCGCTAAGGAAATATCTTGAGGACGATTTGGCCCATACTCACATTACTTTAGAGGACATCGATCTTCAACCCGATAGTTCCTACGAGGAGGGGCCGATTGCTATTGTGGACCACAGCGAGAGAAAACTGAGGTCGAAGATAGTACCATTAGTACGCATGCAGTGGCGGCATCATAATACCGAGGAGTCCACATGGGAACGCGAAGATGAGATGCGCGAACGTTATCCAGAGCTATTTTTACCAGGTATTCATTAGTTCCAAATTTCGGGACGAAATTCTGTTATTAGGGGGGAAGTATGTAATACCCCGTAATTTTATTGATTTTTATTTAAGGGATTAATTGAATTAAATGAAAATTAATTAGAAATTAATCCGGATATTAAATACTAGCGATATGTGAGTTGGTATTTGATTATGATGTTAAAATTGAATGTTTATGAGTATATATGGTAATATATGAGCATTGAAAATATTAAAGTTGTTGCGAGGCAGAAATACGATAATTTGGGAAAGGATTGGAACGCGTGCATGTTAGTCGCGTCAGGAATGAATGTATTTAAATTAAAAATTAAATTATATTTTTATCAGTGGAACGATCATTTTGAATGCACCAACGCGTCCAGAAGGGTCGAAATAGTCAGAAAACACTAACCGGGGGTTTAGTTTGGGTCCCGGGGCATTTTTAGGCCAAACCGGCAACCTCGAAGGGTATTTTTGGTAATTTTAAAAATTAAAGGATTAAAACCCACGAATTTTAGAGGTAATTTAGATATTATTAAAAGGACCACTAAGGCCATTATCAGCCAAAAAGTGAAAGAGTGGGCTACAGAAGTTTTTGGGAGAAGTTAGAAAGAGGGAAAAAGGAAGATCTAAACCAAACCATCTCCACACCATCATTTTGAAAGGGATTTGTGTCCTAAAAGAAGAGAGATCCAACCGTAATCATCAACAACGAATCAGGACGTCGGATTTAAAGCAAGTGATTTGATATTATTAATTTCATTGAATATTTCTTCCATGTTTAGTGTAGAAACTATTTTTGCCTTGAAAATTTTAAGGAGATCCTAATGAAATTGTTATAGAAACTCTAAAGTTGGGTTAGGGATTGCATTTAAATGACTATGGACGAATTTGGTATCCAAAGACTTAACTAGGATGATTTAAAAACGGATTTATGATGAGTAATTAGGCACAATAAAATTCTGGGTTCATGTTCTTAGGGTTTGGCGTGAAAATGGGGAATTGATGTTAATTGCTTGTTGATTAAGAGGATTTGACCCCAATAATATGTTAATAAGCGACCTAGGAGGACTTAGATTAGTTTACTAACAATAAAACTTATTTTGGATGATCTTAGAATGGATTTTTGAAAAGAGGAATTGAAGAAAAACGAGTTGGGAAATTTCTGGGCGTATACTGCCATCTCGTTAGAAGACCTGCCCAGGTCGTTCGAACGAACTTCTAACGAGATGACAATATCCCTTCTAACGAGTTCGTTCGAAGACTTCGATCGAACGACCCTCGTTCGAACAACCTCGTTCGAACGAGATTTCTAACGAGTTGACAAAATGGCCTTTTTAGGCCTGATTTTATTTCAAACTTTCAGTAGACTTATTTAACTGAGTGAATACCTTCCCTTGTTGACCAGTGGGTATAGTTGTGAGAGTTGAGTATGTTGAGGAGTAAAAGTTAGAATTTTGTAGAAATCCGGATGACATTTATGGGTTAGGAAATAAGTATCTAAAATTTTGAAGTGAGAAAGGTTGATAACTTTCAATGTATATATTCGGAAATTTGTAAACGTGCAACATCTAAATATGGTATAAGAATGTAAGACATACTTACACTAATATTATGAGATATCTAAGATGTGAAAATGCTTAGTATATATGATTGTCTGTGTATAACATACCTTCCATACTTGCTATCATGGGAGGTCGGCGTTCGATCAGGGCCATCTAATCTTTGTGTGCCTAAGGGGGGATTTTGATTGGTACCTCGAGGACATAGGTCAGAGAAGGGCTTATTGAGAAGTTAATAAGTCTGCTAATCATGGGAGTGTAGGTATGTGCGTGTCCCAGGTGATGTGAACTATGTTCGCCTCCATTATGTGTGTTTGATACTTGTCGGAATGATTCCTTAGAGATTCGGAATACGTGGTCCTTATGTACGTAACGTACCGGGATCCGATAGCAGAGTATGTGTGCACCGCAGCTTAGTCTCAGGGTGCCAATATTTTATATTTATTATGAGAAAAATATACTATTAATTAAAATGAACTGTCATGTATAAATGCAAGTGTGAATAATAGCAACATTTTTGTAGAGTTAAGAATTGAAAAATCCCTAGTGATTAGTATTACTAATTTTGAGAACTAAGAAGAAAAGTAAAACTCTATGTTTAAATTAAGACGTCAGAAATTGAATCGGAAATTGTATAGAAATGTTATATTGTGTATTGGACTAGTTAGATATGGGAATAACTAGAATTGGTACGGGAACAATAGGAGTGCACACTTAGTTGAGACGTGAGGAACTCATGTGAGTGCACGCACTATCATGTATTTTATATTCAATGTTTAATGGTATTAAACACTTGCTATATTTTAAACTGTTTTCACAATCGGGCTCTGACCCGTTTGCTTTCAAATCTATTTTCTTGTAAAAACCTTTTAGGTGCCCAGCCACAAAGACACCAAGCGTAGGAGTTCCATTCCGTTGACGTGCTGTAGCTGCTGTGGAAGTTACAAGACCTTGACAATAGAAGCCTCCACTTTCTATCTTGACTCTTTTTTCATATTTTCTCATCTATTAGGCATGTTGCCTCTTTTCTTTTAGAGATATCTTACTTACTCCGTTTTATTTCAGATTTTTGGTTGTAATTAATTTGTGATTCAGACTTTGTATTTGGTTGTATTCAGTATTCGGATTATTTAGAGGAGTATTCCTCCAGATTCATCATTATTCCATGGTTATTCTATTGTGACTATGTTGTTGTTATGTTAGCATTTCATAATCTAACTTATTGCATGATAATCAGATTTAATTAAAATTGACAACTCGCTTTTAAATATTAGATGGCTAGTAATTATTAAAACGTTTTTCGACAGTGATGCTATGAACTGAACCAACTTGACATTTTGAATTACTTTGAATAAAGGAGTAGCTACCCGGTATTTAATTAGTCGGGGTGTCATAGTTGTGTACGTGTCTGGGACCATAATGATGTTAATAGTGGATTTATGGAATGTTTTTACTTATATTCTTTTACACTACTGATATTGGGAGTAGAATTAATTGAGATCTATTACTTATATTCAACCGAGATGAGTAATATTTAATCATGGGATCATTTGGGCTTAGGAGTAGACGTATGAGATATCTAAGGTTTTATATGTTGGGACACACTTAAAAATAACTAAAAGATGAGAGTAATATGAGTAGTAATATGGTATCCAATTTCAATTAAAATCTTATTCTACTTAGACTTGCAGTTAACGTTATTAAATTATCATTTTTCAGGATCTAGGCCGTTATTGTCACTTTTGCCATGATCTCTTATTTGCATCTTCATCCGTTATTGTCAGTTATAGTACCAGATGTGTATAGGCTTTCCTCTTACTTATGTATAATTATTTACTTTATATATTATGTTTTGTTACCAGTCATGGTTATAATGATATTCAATTGTTTGATTACTGTAAATTTGAATTAGATTTTATTAATCTAGTTATAATTTTATGACGTGTCATAATTAATCAAGAAAGAGATTTAGATAAATACATTTAGGTCCTATGTATCCATTACTAATTATGATGGTGTACTTATGGATTTCTTGAAATATGTAAAACCCTTTGTTCATAAAACATATAAGTCTAATAAAGGGTTTGGAAAGCCACAGTGAGCGTTATCTATATATCATTTTGAGGCAAGGTTAAGTTTAAAAAATAGCACCCATTACGGGTTCGAGTCAAATTTAAATTTATTATTTTTAACAAATAAATTTGAGATTTACAAAACCAACCCCAAATTAAATATTTTTCCATCCATACACTTAAAAGTAGATATTATTTATCTTATTACTATGGGATATAATTGTCACATCTCACATCCTTATTTACATGCATTAAATGATGCCTACGTGTATTGTAGTTTTTTCTTGAAATAATACATTGTACTTTTTTGTATTATAGTAATTTTCTTTTAAATGCATGCTTAAAAATAAGAAAGAGCATAGAGACATAAACGCTTGTAAAATGAGTAATATTTACCATTCCTAGTAATGGGTCGCTTTCGTCTCGACTTTTATCGTGTTTGAATCTTATCGGGTTCGTGCTTAAATGAGTGACTTTTTATAGATTTTAAAATCATATTCAAACACGATGCGTTATATTAATAGCTCATGTTTCACCCCCCAATATTCGCTAATAGGATAATTAAGGTGAAAAAACCCAATGTTTTTACCATCCTTCATCCTCGACAAGTGTTTCAGATATCTTGACTCTTTATGCACATGGGATGCTCATCCCTCATTAGGTACCTCACTTTTGGGCCTTTGCCCACCTTTCAGATCATTTTCACCCATCAAACCATTCAAATTTAGGAAAGCGTTTCCACTACAATATTAGGTCTCTAAATTATCTTTCCAATGGTGCAATTCGTGCTTGAATCGATTGCCCGATTGAGGTAAAATCCCCAAAACTGAAAATCCTCCAAAAAAGTAATTCAAAGACCCATGTTAATAGGCACCCCTCGGCGAATGTCGATCGACATGGTGCCTAGGGATTTTTTCTAACCAAGATAGGGAGCCTGGCGATCGGCAACCCTTTGTGGGGGAAATTTTTTCATTTTGTCGTCAATCTGAACCTTATAAATAGAACAGGTGAGCAACCATTTTGGGGTTCTCAACATTCCTATACCCAATTTAGGTATCCCTTTTCACCTAAAATTTCATTTCATTTCCATTACATTATCCATACACACCCCCAAACCACATTTCAGCCTATTCACCTTCCATTTGTGATATATTAGGAGATTCAAATGCTGATTTATAATTGTTATGCCGCCCAGACAACACATTGAGATCATTGTTCCTTATTCTATGTTGTCGGATCTTCATTGAAGGGTTAAAGTATTTTTGAATTCTAAATTCCATATTTTCCTTGATTTTAATTTTAACATCATTTTCACCAATTTTTATTTCTTTATTTGTATTTCTTAATACTATTTTTTCCACCACTCTCATTAGTACTAGTTATTCACCTAAATATGTGATCAAAATTATTATTATACATTTATAGGAAAAAAAGGATATATATATCACATTAGATAGTTTAGTGATGCTACACACTTGATTTATTCATAAAAGGGTTCTTACACACACTTTTCTCATTAAGGGTTTTAACACCCACAATACACATGCAAAAAAAGGGTTCCCTACCCCTTTTTTTGCAAAAATAACTCCACAAAACCCTTATATTGAAAACACGGTGTAAATTTACCATTTAAATCCATTTTTACCACGTGTACTTTGATATCGCTTTGTGAGTGTAAGTGGGTGCTTTGGTTCTCCTTTGGGTTTCAAGTTCAATTTCGTAAATATTTTATTTCTTATTATTTTCTTATGTTTATCCTCATTTATTTATTTTTTTCATCCTTTCTTGCATTTTAGTGACGTCACTATCTTTTCATCAATTTTGTAAATATTTTATTGGCTACTACTCACTTCTTTATATTAACGTCATGACTAGACTAAGCCCGCTTACGTGATTTTTCTCTATTTGACCAGTTGTGCTCACTTCTCCGTAGTGATGTTATAATAATTCTTTATTTTTTCCACATGTATCACACGTACACACTTGCACATTTAGACTTTTACACACCTTTCCACACATATCGACTCATTTGCACATTTGCACATACACAGACTTTTACTCACTTTTGCACACGCGCACAAGACTAAGTGACTGTCTTTTATGGGGGCTTAATACCTTCCCATTCCGTAAAGTAGCCCTCATTTCCACTTTTTCTTCTTTGTTTTTATCATATGCCTTAAAACCTCTTGCAGGGGTTACTTATTTTCTTTTGCCTATTTTTGGTAAAGTAGGTCGATGGTTCTGAGTATTACACTATTACACCCCACATTTGAACCATTAGCACATCTCTCACTCCTTTTTCATCTCATAGAGGAAAAAACAACACCCTCATGGTCACCCTCTCAGGTTGGGTTGGCCATAGTAGTAACTCTAATGAAGAATATGGACTTTATATCTACAAAAGAAATAGAATTTATTTATGTGGGCTTCACTTTTTCTTATCTTAGAATCAATTATATCTTGATTGAATTTTTAGTACTCTATTTATGTTTGTACATCTCTTGCAAATTTCTTGAATATTGAATAAAATCACTATAAAATATTAGTAATACTCATGAATTTTACACTAAAGTCGTGTGCATTCAGTTATTTATCCTTTTTATCCCATACTAAAATGTCACTTCATGATGGGTTTTCGGATTTATAGGGTGAAGTGTACCTAAGCGATTGGTCTTCACTTACCTTTTGTCGAGTATTATCAATGTATATTGAGCACTTCTTCATGCATACAAATTGACCATCCACGTGAAGGGAGGAATACCATAGGAATTTGTTCACATGGTCAAGTATATCCAGTTACTTATTAATCATACAGTTACAACAAGGTCTATAATAAGGCGCTTCGTGTACGCTCAGGTACATCAAATGGCTTTCAGACTTACAAATGTATGATTTCCCTAATAGGTAAGAGGTATATTGTGGATTCGCGCTAAGGGGAAAACCTACATACCACAAACCTTCAATAATTGTCATGTAGGCACATGCCCTCGGACTCACACCTAGATTATCAGTTTCAATAAAACTTTAACAAAATTTTGAGTCATCTTATTACCCACTTTCATCATTAAGTTTTCACTCGCTTTTTTCAAAATAAGACCAGACTCTTTGAACCTATAACCAAGTCCAACTCATCACCGATAGTGATTCCTCCTAATATAAGACACAAGGTTATTTCCAACATTTTTCTTTCACCATAGGCTAAACATAATGCAGGTGAGACCCAGATAACAATTGCTTTGGGTATTATTTATTTTCATTCTTTCCTTTTATTTTCATCATTTATTCATTGCACTAGATTTTTTTGGGAGAAAAATATAGTTTCTAATGCTATATTATGTCTTAAGAATAAGGTCTACTTCTCCGTTTGGTATGATGCCATACTAGTTTTATTCATCCAGTCATCTATTGACAAGTTTGGTCACCAACACACTATTCTCTTATTCATCTAAATTATTTTTGTCCTTCTTCCAAATTTTAGTCCGTAATCGCTTGATGGGCAATATTAATCCAGATTATCAACTTCAACCCAATATCGTGGCATTTCTTAGTTATATGATTTCCAGTCAAGGTAGTCTATAAGCTCACATTAGTTAAATCGGTTGAGAAAGAGCCCATGCTAGAGTTGTTTTGGATACTAAAAAATCAGTGAATCTAAATCAGTTGTTTAAGCTTGTTCTGAGTCATAAAATTCATGAAGCTATGTGGGTTCCCAAGTCGCTTTAAGATATTTTTGTAACCCAATTCACACGATTGTTTTTGCACAGCAAAGAATTTTTGTCAATACAACTATCATTCATATTATTAGTCATTTTTCTATTCTAGTGGCTTTAAATCTAGTTGTTCCTAACCCTCCCATACTGCGGGCTGCCTAGCTAAGGGTTAACCATGTGGCTCCTCTTATTGTCACCAATCCTTGACATGAGGAGCTCAATCAACTAGATAAGGACTTGAAAATTCTATCTAAAAACTTCAATTAAGTAAAGCTATCAAGAAACTCTGTTGACCTCCATCACATATCTTTGTATCCAAAAGATAGTTTCTTGAGAAATTTAAGATCCCTATAGAGAAAAAAATCCATGGAATTAGTCTGGATTTGGTCTACCTACACAAATATGACATTACCATGAGTCATTTAGGATCCACCATGGAGATCATGGCTCGAATGTTCCAATAACTACTCAAATAGAGTTCCCTTTAATTGTTATTGTCTTATGAATAATCCAAACTATATAGTTGGTTGGATGCCTCTAAAGGGTTCATGAGTTAGTACAAGTAAAATGATTAGTTATAGGTGACTCGTAAAGATCTTGAGCTTGCGAATCTAGTCATTAAGGAGCTCATGAGTAACTTCATTACTTAGTGGAGGGGTAAATCAACAACCATGTCCAATCACCCTTATGAATAAATGAATACGATGGATGATGAATGGCTTAGGACACTAGGATTTTGTCTTGGCAATAGAGAAATTCCAATCCATGTGGAATTTAATACAATGCTCGGTGTGTGTGGGGGAGACTCATAAGTTAATGAATGAACCCTTAACCAAGTGGATCTTGAGGTATATATGGGGAATTCCATATTTAAATTTTATATTCGATGTAGTGGTTCTTAGCAGCAATTAAGAGTTAGATGCACTTACTTAAATAAATAGGTTACAATTATTGCGGTTATTTTATATATTTCACATTGGTGTATGAGTTCCTATTAGGGGTTGAGATTTGAATCCATCATCCAATAGTTTATCAATTATTGAGTATATAACATTGTAAGTCTAATGGTATGTCCATGTCAATACTGGTCACCCACATACTAATTTTTACTAAATGTGGGTGGCATGTGTAATGCTAAATTTTTGGTTAATTGTATTTTATTAAAATATATGATGATATGACATATAAATTATTTATTAGCTCGTGTGTACATGAATTAACAACAACATGGTGGATCAATAATTGTTAGGCCTAGGCCCCTTTATGTTATTAGCTTGTTGCGTTTTCCATTATGTGGTATGTGAGCTCGTTGTACGTTAAGGCATTTTAAGGATAAGGATGTAACAAATTTCTAGGATGAAATTCTTATTGTAGAGGGTAAAAGTTAAAACCTCATATATTTTGGGGAATTATTGATTGATTTAAAGTAATTTTTATATTAATTGAATTTGAATTGAAATATTGTATTAGTAGAATTTTGTTCAACATTGAGTATATGAGCTCATGGGCCGATGTTGGAATTAAGTTGAATTTTATGTTTGGTGTATAGGTTCGAGTCAATATGAGTATTGGGTGACCCATTGGAGCAGAGAATAGGTCGAATTGGGTTGAAGGTTAAAATGACCAAATATTCGACTATGTTTTAGGGACTTTTAGGTGGGTTTAAAATTGGTCTATAGAGATTTGCGAATTTATTACTATAAACCTCAAGCCCTATTTTATAGTTACTTTAACACCTATCTCAAAACAAAAATAACACACTTAATAGATTAAACCTTCTAGATAATTTAAGAAGGAAGACGAAAAAGATTTATGATTTGAAGCCTTGGGAAATTTCTAGAGGAAGAAGATAATCTCAAGGCAATCAAGCCGAGAAATTATGTATACCTTTACTTATTGATTTGATGAGACTTATATTATAACTCTTGTAATTAGTTAAACCCATTTTAAGATTATTAAATTGGAGAATTTTTCATTTATATGTTGATATTAACAAATTGTATTTTTGGAGAAGTTACAAATTGAATATATGAACATAAACCTAGTATTTGATGTAATTTTTTTAAAACTTGGGTTGTGGAACTCTAATTCGATTGGACTTATATATGTGAATTTGTCTGTTATACCATAAATATGGAATTTATCTATCATCTCAACTTAGTCACTAAATGTGGTCGGCTCCTCATCTCTTTGGTCGGGTCAGTGTTACTCCTGGTCGGTCGGCTATCCGACCACATCAAATTGATGTTATTAGTTAAAATCACCAAAGCACGTGAGGGGCACATGGAGGAATATGTACAACTCCAATTATACAAAACTTGGGTTAATCCCTTCACCTGATTGTAACGGAATCATCATTTGCCATTTTTGGAATGTAGAATGGTGTAATTGCATGACTTATAAAGACAGTCCACCTATACACCTACTCTACCTCTCCTATAATAGTATGTAATTCCACCTGGGGGGATATCAATACACTGGACACTCGTATAGAGGAAACTTTGAGAACTTGTTTCTTTTTTTGATGATTGAAAAATATATACTGGCACAACACATGTGGATGTAGGCACTCCATTGGCGGAACCACATTAATATCATGTATCTAACTCAATTTATCACCTCTATCTTTAATCTAGACCATTAATCTCTTTATTTGTTATTGGTCATCAATGGTATGTATGAGCTAATACTCATAAATCGATATAACAATTTTAGATAATAACAGATTGGCGCCTTCTGTGGGAAATTTGATAAGGCATTAATTATCTCCTACTATATTCTATCCCTAAAACCTTGATTTGTGTCTATTCAGATATCTTTTTTTAATAAATATATGAAGATGGGAGAAAATCCATAATCAGTTATGCAAATAAAATAATTCGACCTTCAACCCCTGTTGAAATGAGGGCATATAAGGAATTCTGATGATCTTGGATAGAGGCCAAATATAAATGCAAGAAAGTGTTAAGCAACTGACATAGACACTAAAGGATGGAGAAGGCAAACCCGGAGGAGAACCTATCAATTCGGTAGGAGGCGAGCATCTAAGAAGAAGGGTAAAAAGGCTACCTCCAACCCCTTACCAAGGATGACGATAGACCTACTGCACCGGGGCGTTAGAGAACCCAATGAGGCTAACTATGGGATCACAGGAATAAGGGAGCAAGTCCAGGCATTCTGGATCTCAAAATGATAAGTCGTACCATCCAGAAGTTACCTCATCTATCAGAACAATTGGTTTAGATGACGAATAGACCCTTTTTAAAGAGAGGTCTAGTATATTGGAAAGGTTGAATAATTGTTTGGAATTTGATCATCTTAGGCCCATGAACAATAAGGAGGCAATATGACAGATATCCCACTAAATCCAGATAGCACAGAGAATAATCAAGAAGGTCTTCCACCAGGAAGACATAATGTTCGACTAGACCTGGGGCTATTGCTCATGGGTTGGCACTCGTCAAATAGACTTTTGGGAAAGAGAGTTCGATCAAAAGTCATGGTCAACCAAGAAAATCCATCGTAATGATGGGCGAGCGGGACGACCAACCTCGGAAGGGGTCAATTCGATATCTAGAGGATAGTTTGGGGAAAATTGTTAAATCAAAGGATCCTTTGCAAAGAGGTTTTATGAAAGGGTACCAATTCACCCTTTCAATTGTGGGTTATCCCACACCCGCAAAGTTTAAATAGTCGGTTGTAACCTTAAAGTATGATGGAAAGACTGACTTGATGTTGCTCGTAAAATAATATCAGACCGTTGTCGATATTTATTTCATTGCTGATGAGATGCATCGTCAGACATTCTCCAATACAATCATAGGATCTGTATAAATCTCGTATAATAGCCTACCGTAAGGATAGATTTCAAACTTCCAATAGCTGACTGCTCTCTTCGTGAGTAACTTTTATTTTGGTACTAAACTCGGCAAGAGCGTGGCCTATTTATTAAATGTACAACAAAAGGCCGATGAGATAGTTAGGGATTTCATCACTAGTTTTAATAACGAGAAGATATATGTTATTGATTATGATGAGAAGACAACCATCATAACCCTAATGGGTGGTATACATCCAGATGAACTGTATTGGGCATTGGCAAAGGAGCCACCCAGGACGATGACTGAGTTTATAGTTAAGGATGAGAAGATTATGAACACCGAATAATCTATGGCTACTAAAGAGGTTAATAGCTCGAAAGCTTACACCAATAAAAGCCCCAAGATGAAAGAGAAAAAAGACAAAACGGCTAACAAGACAATAAGATATAATGAGTTACTCCTTCGATTGTCGATATCCATCATATCTTTGAGGAAATTTATGGAAGCAAAGACCTAAAGTGGCTCGATAAACTGAAAGCCCTTGCGAACAGAAGATATAAGAGCAAATATAATGAGTTCCAAAAGGATCATGACCTTAACACCAATAATTTCTTAGCCCTAAATAACAAGACAAAAAATCTAACCAGGTGGGAAAAATTATCAAAATTTTTGGACAAAGGAGTACGAATAGATCAAAGGACAAGTAGAAGATTAGGAGATGGTCAGAGTCTTTAAGCAGAAAACCTTATGAGAAGAAAACAGGCAGAGAATATGATTCTAAAAATGACCCAGATCTTTTCTAGAGATCCAAGGAGCCTATTCATGAGGTTAAAATAATATCTTTTGGGTGGAAATTTATTGCAGGAGGAGACGCTGGAGACGGAGATGAATTCATGAAAAGGAAAGCCTATCTTAATGAGGCATAGGCCTGAACTCATATTAGATAAATAAACCTGACAGGAACTGTGGATACTCGTCGCCTTGTGGTCGCCTTCTCCAAAGATGACATATCCGGCGTGTTATATCCACATGACGGTCCACTGGTCGTCTCTATGATGGTACATAAAAGTAAGGTGGAAAAGATTATGGTCTAAAATGGTAATTCCACTGATGTTTTATTCTACAACTGCTTCAAAAGTCTGAGATTAAAGGACGACAAGATTAAAGCCTATCACTTAATGCTTATCAGTTTTTTAGGAGAAAAGGTATATCCTTTGGTTACAATTGAGCTGGAAGTCGTGATCGACACTTGAACCACTTACAAAATATAGAAGATCTATTTCTTCATCCTAGATAAGAATGTCCACTCATTGCATAAACTTATTTTTGATAGGGTAAGGCTGAAGAAATTTAAATCAGTTCCCTCCACTGTACACCGATGCATGAAGTTTCCCACTTATTATGGGGTATGTATAGTGAAAGGAAGTCAAATGGAGTCTAGGGATTGTTATTATACCTCACCTGAACAGGAGGAATAAAAGAAAATGACCACAACCTACCAAGTTAAAATTTAGATACTAGGGAGGAGGTGAAGATGGTCAAGGGGCAGGACGTAGAAGATATATGATTAATTATCTTAGATAACGATCACCCGGAAAAGATAGCTCAGATCGTCTCATCACTAGATCCTGGACTTAAGAAAGAGTTGGTTGATTTTCTTAGGCAACGGAGGAGCCTTTTTACTTGGATTCATGAATACGTATCGAAGATTGCCCCAGAATTCATATGTTATGAGATAAGCATAGTCAGAGATGCTTAGTTTGTCAAATAAAAATGATGTGCCTTCAGCTAGGAGAAGAACATGGACATACAACAAGAAGTAGAGAAGTTAAAAAAAGAAAACTTCATAGAAAACGAAAAGTACCCAAAATATGTCTCTAACATGGTGATGGTCAAGAATAATAATAATAAGTAGTGTATGTATGTCGATTTCACCGACCTGAACTAAGGATGCCTAAAGGACCACTATCCTTTGACCAGGATTGATGTTTTAGTTGATGTTACTTTAGGACATGAGCTTATTAGCTTTATGGATGCTTCCTCAGGATACAACCAGATCATGATGAAACCAGAAGACCGGGAGAAGACTTCATTTATCATAAGTTGAGGTACTTACTTCTACAAGGTTATGCAATTTGGATAAAAAAATGTTAGAGTGATGTATCAGAGTCTAGTATACAAAGTATTCAAAGAATAGATCAATAGAAACATGGAGATGTTTGTTGATGAAATGCTTACTGAGAGAAAACTGGTCGCCGACCATATCAAAGATTTGGGGCAGATGTTTGACTAGTTAGAAAAACACAATATGAAGCTCAACCCAACAAAATGTGTTTTTGGAGTACGAGAAGGGATGTTCCTAGGCTTCATAGTCATTCAAAGTGGCATTGAGGACAACACAGATAAAATTTAAGCATTAATCAATATGCAGTCTCCAATGAATAAAAATGAAGTGTAAAGGTTAACACAATGTGTGGCTACATTAAACAGATTTGTTTCGCGAGCTACCGATAAGTGCCTACCGTTTTTTAAAGTATTGTGCAAGATAATTGAATGGAATGATGAATGTGAGGATGCATTCTTGGAGTTATAAAAGTATCTGGGATATCCACCCCTACTTTCAAGGCCTGTTATGGGAGAGAAACTTACCTATACTTTCCCGTATAAAAATCATGGGTCAACCCGACGTTAGTTTGATAAGAAAACGTAGTACAAAAACCCATTTACTATACTAGCAAAGCATACCGAGGAGCGATGATTCGATATCCAAGGATGGAAAAACTGGATTTAGCCTTAATTGAAGATTTTTGAAGGCTAAAGCCATAATTTCAAGCTCATACTGCCATTGTCTATAAAAACGTACCACTATGCCAAGCCGTTCATAAGCTTGAAAAATCGTGCAAACTGATGGCCTTAACCGTATAACTAAGAGACTGTGACATCCCGCATGAACCTAGGACGGCCATTAAGGTCTAAGATATGGAAGATTTTATTGCTAATGTATACATCACATTCTAGGACCACCCTAACACTCATCTAAGGTACCTAACACTTCCTCATTCACCATAGAACCCTAGGTCATACTCCGAGTACCAATCTAGAGGCCACCGGCCACTCTCGGGCCCTAATTGACTTTGGTCAACTTTCTCCTCTTAGTGAAAGCTTAACAAATTTTCCAAAGTCTCCAAATCCCCTTTCCAATGGTCCACCCCATGCGCGAATCAGCCTTACGATTGGGACTAATAACTCATTTTTCTATCAAAAATTGATCTAGAGGCCAACGGGAGCTCCCAGGCCCCGTTTTGAACATAACCAACTTCCTTACCCATGTTAAAGCTTAATAAATCCTCGAAGGGCTCTGAATCCCCTTTCCAACAGTCTACCTTGTGCACAAATCAGCCTTATCGTTTAGTTGAATGATCTATTTTCCCTTGAAAACTGATCCTAAGGCTATCGGGCGCTCTCGGACTCCGCTTGACTCCCATTAACTCTTCAGCTCGAATGAGCCTGAATGAATACTTAGAGGAAAATAAATACACTTTCCAATGGTCCATCCCGTGCGTGAATCATCCTTACGATATGGATAAATGATCCATTTTACTTCGAAGGGTCATCGAGTGCTTTCGGGCTGTCGCATTTGACCAATGTCAACTCTCTGAACCGAACGAGACTGAATAAATCTTCGAAGGGATATGAATAGCCTTTCTAATAGTCCATCCCATGTGCGAATAGGCATTACGGTTCAGACAAACAATTTGTTTTCCTTTGGGAAACTCCTATCTAAGTATTTGATCGAAGTCAACTCCAAAACCCGGTAGCAACCCAATGGATTCTTAAAGGGCTCTGAATACCTGATTAGGCATAAATTCTTCTGATTTATCCTTTTAATTTAGAAGCTTTTAACACCTCATAACATGTAAAATGCATTGATTTATCTCATATCCTTGCTACTGACATTTTCTATACAGTTCATCAAGTTTTGTGTATTCTTTATGCTTTTTACATATATTTTATACAAGTTAAGAGAAGAGGAAACTCAAAATCAAGAAACCAAGGAATAAAGAAAGGAATAAAAGTCAGAGGGAAAAAGTGTAACTTTACATCTAGAGTTTAGATGAGGAACCAAAATGAAAGTGAAAACCTTAAACCTACAAGCACGTAGGAAGAAACGACGTCCAAATTCGAGTCCTAGATTAGAAGTTATGAAGCCTCAAAGATGAGAGAAAGTCACAACAAAGATCAGAAAGAAAAGGATCTCCAGACCGATCCGGTGTGAGCCAAAATCGAACCGGTCCAGTGAAGACATAGTTTCTGTCAAGGGCGGATTAATCCGGTATAATCATAAAATGAACCAATCCAGAATCATAAAAGTTCCTACATAAGACAAACTCCCAGACTGATCCTATTTCATCATAAAAAGAACCGATCTGGTATGCACCGGACCGAACCGATATACCAAGCTGAACGGATATGGGTGACGAATTTTTTATTTATCTTTTTCAAATGTAGAGTTGTATCTAGCTCAAACTCTTATAATTTCGTAAGGTATTTATTACAATCAATTATGAGACTTTAAGGAGTTCTCTTTTTGATAGTTTTAGAGAGCTTTTGCACATAAGAACCCTAGGGATTTAATTTCTTCAATATTCATTCAGTTTTCACATTAATTCCAGAATTCTCTTCATTCCAAGTATTGTTTCCTTTCTGATTTCAATTTCTTTTATATTAGTGTCAGATTATTCATAGAACTTAGGTTGCACTTTTTTATTTACAAGTTTCTTACCCTTTTTTTCACGTAGTTATGAATTCATGCAAACTAGATTTTATGTTCATGAGTAGTTTAAGTATGTCCAGCTTAATTTCCAAGGGTTGGGATGCATGAACCCAACCCGATGTAGTTTACATTTATAGAAAATAGGTTTTGAATTAAATTTTGATCGAATCGTGTAGTGTAGTTCACACAACCATCATAGATCATTTAGCCTCGTTTGTCCTAGGTAAGCGGGGTGTTTAAGGATGCGATGTACGTGTTGGCTCTACATCGCCAATTTATTCTTGACTTTGATTACGTATGATGCGGTCTAGTACCTTCATATATGTAATGCTTAGGATTAATAAAGACTGGGTTTGATCAACTATCTAATTCAAAATCTAGTATTCTATCCGATAAATCTACTAGGGTTTAGGGGATTGTATCCTAACCTGCTTTTCCCTCATTCATATTTACTTAATTGCAATAGTTTTATTTCTGTGCACGTAGCGTAGTCAGTAATTTTAATTTTATTTGCATTTAGACAGTAAAATTTAGTTCCACAATTAATCATATTTTAGTTTCTTTTCTCGAATCAATTTAGGGTTAGTCTTCTATTCCTTCATCGTTACGAGCATTCGTCCTAGTTCCTTGTGGATACGATCCCGACTTACCGGGTTATTACTTACGCGATAGGCTTGCACTTGAGCCTATATAAGCACGCACTTTAGACACATTTACGACCGCGTTAAGTTTTTAGCACCCTTTTCGGGGAACTTAGGTAGACTTTTAGGTTAGTAGATTTAATCTGAAATATGATTCCAAAATTTAAAAAACCAAAGAAAAATTAATAAAAATTCAAAAAATAAAAAAAAATGGAAAAATAAAAAGCAAAAAATAAATCATCTCTCAAAAGCCCTTTCATGAAAATTCTTGAGCAAACTCCTCAAAATACTCCAATAAGAATCCATAAAAATTCCATCATTGAGTATAATTCCGATAGCCTCCATACCTCTCGCGTTGCACAATTCTGGGTTCCACCTTCTACTCCTCTAAAATCCATCTCAAGTCACACGTGGAGTCACACTTCTAGAACACTGAGTGAGGATTCTGAGTTAATTAGAGAGAGAGCAATGTCGAATATTGCCAGTTTCAGTACGGGTGAGGGAAATCTACCATATCGTCCCATAAAAGAACTCTTAT
Organism: Sambucus nigra; assembly: GCA_949130495.1. Taxonomy (NCBI): domain Eukaryota; kingdom Viridiplantae; phylum Streptophyta; class Magnoliopsida; order Dipsacales; family Adoxaceae; genus Sambucus; species Sambucus nigra. The sequence goes on along the minus strand of OX422217.1, from coordinate 326,384,285 downwards.
TTCCCGAGCGAACTGTCACACCTGGATGCATTCTACTTCCGTAGATTACAAGACATTTCCACTTACGTAATGGGATGATACAGATTCTTCCAACATTTCACGACATGGATTTAGAGAAACCATACCTTCATATCCACGAGTTCGAAGAGGCGTGCGAAACCTTTAGTGATCAAGCTTGCACGCAAGATGTCGTTCGCCTAAAGCTTTTCCCTTTTTCCTTAAAGGATAAAGCTAAGGCCTGGCTTTGGCCTTTACCACCGAACTCTATTATATCATAAAAGGATATGCAATCCACGTTTCTTTCTAAGTTCTTTCCACAACATAAAACCAACTCCGTCAAGGCTCAAATTCAAGATTTTTGACAACAAGATATTGAGTCATTTGATAAGTGTTGGGAACGCTTCTAAGAGTTAGTTAATGCTTGACTTATCTCTTTCTTCCGTCACGGGATTACTATATCGTCTAAATAACTTGTTCAAATAATGTGTGAAAGAACATTTTGAGAATTAGATGCGAGTGATGAGGAGGCTCATCTTAAGTATGTCGCTGAGACTACTCAAGCATGGGACACATCCGATCCCAATGCCCAAAACCGACCTCGATAAGTGTCTACCACTCTTGTTGCATCCAATCTATATACCAATTGGATAAAGATACCTATTAGACCGTAGACTTGATCAATTTGAGAAAAATATGGGAGACATAGTTGAGGTACGACTAAGAGAAACTATCGGATCCACCCGTACAGTGAAAGAGAAGGTGTGCACCATTTGTGAGGTGGCCAATTCAACAAAGGAATGTCCAAAGATACCCACCTACAAAGCCATGCTTACCGAGCAAGTGTAAGAAATAGGAGATCTGAAGGGAATTTTAACGCCCCGTATGGAAACTCGTACAACCCTTCGTAGAGAAACCATCCCGGTTTTAGCTACGGGCAATAACAAGCTGCGTTGAATCTAAATTCACATGTTTCCCTACCTTAACCCCCTACTCAATTTCAACAAGCACCACCTATGCAAGCACCCATGCAAGCATCACCTCGAGGCCCGTACATTACCCCACCACAGAGGACTCTTAATGCAACTTAAACCAGTTCATCCAATCTCAAAATGCAACCAATGCCAAGTTTGAGCGCATGTTCACTGAGATGCATACTGGCATATCTAAGTTACAATCCTCGTTAAGTGTCCAAGAGAAGGGCAAGTTTCTAGCTCAAGGACAAAGACCTCCTCAATGTCAAGCTAATGTTAGCTCTACATCTTTCGATCAGCAAGAGAATGACAAGCCGTCACCACCGCCACTAGCAAGCCCGGCACAAAAGAGGCCTAAGATGCCCCCTTGAATGAGAGTGGCAAGGATGATGCTAGAAATCCCAAAGTTGTTGTGAAACCACCCACCGCCGCTCCGTTCCCTCAACAGTTGGCCCCACCTCAAAAGGGATCCTCCCGTTCATATGTGCTAGATGTTCTTAAGAAAGTTAAGTTGAATTTTCCATTTCTTGACGCCATCTAGAAAATTCCTGCCTATGCTAAGGTCATTAAAGATCTTCGGGCAGTGAAAGGACGACTAAAGGTGAAGAAAAATGTCTTCCGAGCACATAATGTGAGATCCGTTCAACTTAACGACCTCCCACCCAAGTTTAAAGATCCAGGCGTACCCATGATTTCATGTATTATTGGAGAGCATAGAATTAAGTAAGCCTTTTTGGATTTAGACGCGAGTGTTGATATCCTTCCCCATTCCATTTATAGGTAACTTGAGTTGGGTGACCTTAAACCCATATGAATCTCTCTCCAATTAGCGGATCACACAGTAAAGGTGCCTCGAGGGATTATTGAGGATGTGATAGTCCAAGTGGACACTTTCTACTTCCCAGTAGACTTTTTCATTTGGTACACAGAGCCCTCCATCCATTCTATAAACCATGTTCCCATTATTATAGGCCGCCCATTCTTAGCCATGGCTAATGCGTTTATCAATACACGAAATGGGCAAATGCTGCTCACTTTTGGGAACATGACCCTCGAGATGAACATCTTCAATGTTGCTAACCAAGTGTGTGACAAAGATGAAATCCATACGATTGACCTCGTAGAAGAGGTAGTAGAGGAGCACATCGAGAGAACCATGGGTGTAGACACTTCAGAAGCATGCCTAGTGAGACGTGATGAGAGTGAGATTCCATACACTGAGTTTGAGCGAGAGGTCGAGGGGTTGAAAGCGATATTAGATGAGGGAGCATCGATAGAGGAGTTGAGAGATGTTTATTGGGTTTCTAGATTCGAGGATCTAGCCCCGATGGAGTCATGATTGATCCCATCTAAAGAGAAGTTTCCTACCCTCGAGTTGAAGAAACTATCTTCTAATGTGAAATATGCTTTTTTAGGAAAGGATGGGATATTTCCTATTCTTGTCTCCTCTAGACTAGATAAAAATCAAGAGGGTAAGATGCTGGAAATATTGAGGAAGCACAAAGGTTCTTTTGGTTGGTCTATAGCGGGTTTCAAGGGTATAAGTCCCTTAATTTGTACCCACAAAATCCACCACGAGGAGGAGGTGAAGCCCTCGAGGGAAATGCAAAGGCGACTAAACCCAACCAGGAAAGAAGTTGTTAGAGTGAAAATCATCAAGTTATTAGATGCCAGGATTATCTACCCTATCTCGAATAGAAAATGGGTAAGCCCAATTAAAGTTATCCCGGAGAATTCGGGCATGACTGTGGTCGAAAACGCTAAGGGATAATTAATTCCTCAACGTACCACCACCGGGTGGCGTGTTGGCATTAATTATCGAAAACTCAATGCCGAAATGAGAAAAAATAACTTTCCTTTACCATTTATCGACCAAATGCTTAAACGCGTAGCGGGTCATCCATACTATTTCTTTCTTGATGTCTATTTCAGATATAACCAAATTGAGGTAGACATACTAAATCAAGAGAATATGACTTTTATATGTCCATTTGGCACGTTTGCCTACAAATGTATGCCTTTTGGATTGTTCAATCCACCCGTGACCTTTCAACGGTGCATGCTAAGTCTCTTTAGCGATATGGTAGACAGAGAACTTGAGGTTTTCATGGACGATTTTAGCATTTTTGGCCCATCTTTTGACTAATGTCTACCGAATCTTGAGAAATTATTATCCTAATATGTTGAAAAGAACTTAGTTCTAAATTGGGGAAAATTCCACTTCATGGTTACCGAGGGCATAGTTGTTGGCCTTATACTCTCATCTAAAGGCATAGAAGTTGACCGAGCAAAAATAGATGTCATAACTGAGCTTCCCCCGCCTAAATCACTAAAGGATTTGCACTCTATCTTGGGCCACACAGGATTTTATAGAAAGTTTATCAAGGATTTTAGCGCCATCACTAGACCCTTGAGTAACCTCCTTATGAAGGATGCCCCATTTGAGTGGAATGACGCATGCCAAGAGGCTTACGATAAATTAAATAGCATGCTAATTTCTGCCCCATCATGCAAGCTCCAGATTGGTCCCTCCCATTCGAGCTCATGTGTGATGCGAGAGGTTACACGATTGGGGTTGTTTTGGGACAAAGAAAGCACAAGAAAACTCATGTCATCTATTATATTAGCCCGACATTGACTGAGCCACAACTTAACTACTCCACCACGGAGAAAGAGTTGCTATCGGTTGTTTTTTCTTTGGAAAAATTACGCTCATACCTTGTTGGGTCGCCCATTACATGCTTTACCAACCACACGGCACTTAAATATCTCTTTACGAAGAAAGATGCGAAGCCGCGCCTCACAAGGTGGATCTTACTCCTACAAGAGTTCAATCTCTCTATAAAAGATAAGAAAGGGGTAAAAAATGTCATCGCCGACCATTTGTCACGGCTCCTGTCTGACGTGCCTAGTGATCCAATACCCATAGACGAGTACTTTCTGAATGAGAAACTCTTTGCTACTTTTTCCCTACCATGGTTTGCGAACATTGTTACTTATCTTATCACGGGAGCCGTTCCTCCCGAATGGACACCGCAAGAGAAGAATAAATTCATCACTTGGTCACGCATGTTTTTCTATGATGATCCATTCTTATTTAAATATTATGCAGACCAACTCATCCAAAGATGTGTACCGGGTGAAGAATTTTAAAGTGTAATCCGGTTTTGTCATACAGAAGCTTGTGGAGGCCAATTCTCGAAGAATAAGACGACCTCTAAAATCCTTCAAAGAGGCCTCTATTGGCCCACAATGTTCCAGGATGCGAATTCCTATTGCAAATCTTGCGATATATGTCAAAGGATGGGAACTATTACCCTCCGCGACATGATGCCACTAACCCCTATGCTAGTCATTGAGTTATTTGATTGCTGGGGTATTGACTTCATGGGACCATTCCCTCCTTTCTTAGGCTTCTTTAACATCCTCATTGCAGTAGAATACGTATCCAAATGGGTAGAGGCATTAAGTACCAAGACGAATGATAACAAAGTGGTGATAAAGTTCTTACAAGAACATATACTCTCTCTCTTCGGTGCTCCGAAGGCAATCTTAAGTGATAATGGCACGTATTTTTGTAATAGGCTATTTGAAAAATTAATGAGAAAGTATAGGGTTGTTCACAAGGTTTGAATGACTTGTCACCCCAAACAAGTGGGAAAGATGAGTTACCAAATCATTAGATCAATACCATCCTTGAAAAGGTCGTCGATCCTACCCGAGAAGATTGGTCACTTTGATTAAATGATGTGCTATGGGCTTAGCGGACCGCCTACATGAACCCCCTCTAGATTTCCCCATTTTGTTTTGTCTCTGGCAAGCCTTGTCATCTCCCTGTGGAGCTGGAGCACAAAGCCTATTGGGTGACCAAGAGGTTGAACTACAATCTATATAAAGTCGGTGAGCTTGTAAGCTTCAGTTGAACGAGTTGGAAGAGATGCGCAATGACGTAAATGAGAGTGCTAAAATTTCAAAGGAATGAACGAAACTAGAGCATGACAAGATAACTCGACGCAAATATTTTTATCCGGGATAAAAAGTGCTTCTCTACAGCTCTCGATTATACTTATTTCCCGACAAGTTGCGTTCAAGGGGGATGGGACCATTTGTGGTGAGAGAAGTATTCCTCCATAGAGATATAGATTTGGAAGATTAAAAAGGGGGAGATACTTTCAAGGTTAATGTCCAATGCCTTAAACCGTACTTTGAGGCATGCGTCAAAGAAGCCGACACCATTTAGTTATCGAACCCCATCTATGGGGATTGGCTGAAAAGTACGAGAAGGTCGTCGCACCCCCGATGCGTATGGGGTGATACTTGTGTATAATAGTTGTGCCCAGGTTAGGGTAGTTAGGTATTGGTAGGTTTAAGTCAAGATAGGATAGGAGCGGGAGCACACACGTTGAGACAACGTATCGGGTTTCGAAGTAAGTGTTGGGAGGTACTAGTTCACTCTTGCGTAGGAATAATTGTGGGACCACCCGGGAAATTGAGAGAGAGGAGTTCATTCTAAGATTAAAGGAATCATAAAGTTCTATAGAACCGGACCTGTCCGCCCATGGGACCAGGATCGATCCGGCTATGCAAAAAAACAAAAAAATAATAAGGACCGGATTGGTCTAGTCCTGATACCCGGATCGGTTCAGTGTCTGCATTTTTGACCCTTCCCAAGATGCATTCCCCCATTCACCCAATCCCTCATCTTCCCTCCATATTCGCCTTCACCCTCTTCCCCATACATTTTCCTTCTCAAATCCACCCCATTCCCTCAAAAAGCCTTTCCCTCCAAAAGACACCCTTCCACTTCAACCACCACCTATAAATACACCTCCTTCCGCCCATTTCACCACCATTCCACTCACCCAACTCTATTATTATCTATTTTGTATTTTCCCTTAAACCCACTTCATTCCCACATGGCAAACAGGGACCTCCAGAAAAATACCCCTCCACTGAGGTTCTCGCCAATGGAAACAGGGAGTTCCGATCACACCAAGAGCAAATATGGCGAGAGCGCTTTTTCAGCCATACACGCAAACTCCACTTGGAGCACCAAGTGCGCTGGAACGAGCTTCCCTAATCCGTCACTAACCTATTCTTTCTGAGGGGGTGGTGTCGTTTTCTCAATGAGCCCCAAGAGGCGGTGGGGGAGGCAATGTGCGTTCCTTTTACAGATCTCTCATCCGTATCACTGAAGTCACTTCCCAAGGATATGTCGACGCCACTTTCGTCCAATTCTCTTTAAAAATTCTGACCCGAAAGTTAGCGGAAAAAGAGGTCCCTAGCCCAGCCCAATTTAAGTACCCCAATAATCTCGCCCCCTTATGAAAGCCAGATGCATGTTCCGCATCGCACCCGATGAACATCGGGGGGCCGAGACATTCCCGGTGGGAAGGATGAATGATAAGGCCCGCATAAATTTTCAAATAGAATGCGCCAATATCCTCCAAACCTCAAACGACTTCGCTATGCGCCCCGTCAAGCTACCCTCATTTATCATCATTTCAGCCCCACTACCCCTATCCACCTGGACCGTATTCTCTGCGAGGACATATTCTTCGTGGCCTTGGATAAGAAGGGTAAATCCCCTCTCCTATATGCCAGACTCATCACTTCTATTTTAGCCGATGCCGACATTGTTCCTCCCCAAGCATTTACTCACTTTCCCAATCCTTATGGGCAGGGCACCGACACTAAAAATGAGTGGCATAGGGAGATCATCCGAGCACGGAGGGAGGAAGATGACGGAGATGATGACGAGAATGATGATGAGATGAATGAGGATGATGACGACGAGGAAGAGGAGGCTGGGGTTGCGGATGTTGAAATGGGCAAGGGAGAAGAAGAGGAGTATGATGAAGATGCAGATTCTGATTTTGAGCCACCGGGAGGAGATGTTGATAGATGCATCACCGTGCTAGAATCGCACTTCAGCGGTTTCATCAATGAGTACCGCGCTGATCGTCAAGAGGATCATCGGGCCTACCGGCGCGAAACTAGCATGATGCATCACCTTTAGGTGGAGCTTTATCGCATGACTATGGGTGTGCCACCACCGAGCTACTTTTACGACCCATACGACCCGAATGCTCCTAGAGCATCTCACTCGCCCCCACTAGCATGTTTTGGTGGTTGTTTTGTGTATTTTCTTCCATTTTGCTGTTTATACATTCCTGCACTTTAAATATATAATGGAATATTTGTACTTTGTGTTCTTATACCTGCTTGTTTATTCTTGCAGTTTGTACTTTGTTCAATTTCTATGCCTTATCTTTTTAGTTTAGCTTTTAGTCCTTTTGCATCGGGACTTTGCAAAAGTCTAAGTTGGGGGGGGGGGGGGGGGGTATGCATGCGCTTCAAAAATTTCACAAAGTTCAAAATGCCTAAAAACCAAAAATATTAGAAAATTTCAAAAATTTCCAAAAAATTAAAATTTTTCCAAAAAATCAAAAAACATTTCTTCAAAATAAATAAAAATTGGGATTTAAATTTTTGAAAAATATCACTAAAAATTTGTTGGAAGTCTCAAAATTGTAAACATCAAATGCACAAAGTCGAAATTGACCAAAGATGGAAATTGAGTGAAAATTGATGACTTTACGAATAAGTGTGGAGATTAATTAACCTGGTGAGATTTCGAGCCTATCATTCTTGTGAGTTATTAAATCAATTTGAGTTAAAATTAACTCAAAGTTTAATTTTTCTATAAATAAGTCGTTGAGGATCTCTATACCCCTGTTTTGATCGGTTATGGGAAATGTGTGAGATGTTGTCTTGAAAAATGCGCTAACATATCTCTAAACTAAATTAATCTCGAGACGCATCTGGTAAAGATTTTCGTAATTTGGACAATGAAGTGAGGCCCTCATTTGTTACCCAGAAATATTAGCTATAAAAATAGTGAAAAACTATCCTTTTGCTAGCCATTTTGAGCCAAATGAAATTTTCCCTTCTGTTCGATAACCCAAAAACCAATTGCCCCGGAATTGTGAAAATTGAACAATCATCAATTAAGTCCAAATGGTGCAATGAAACGGGGCAAGAATTATAGAGTAATGCTCAATAAAAATAACAAGAAAAGAAAAATGGAAAAACAGAAAAATAACAGAAAGTGAGCCAAAGCTCGAAAAATGACTAACGGTCATTATAAGGACATTTTCCAATTCCAAACTTTTTGACCATTCCCAATGTACCCAATACACCTTAAACCCGATCAAGTCCTAACTGAGTCCGGATTGTGAAATTAACTACCGCGTGGAGAGCTAAAATACGAAAAGATAACAAGAGAGATTGATGGGTGTGTATAAGAGGCGATGTTTTCGATTTCCCAATGATCGTAACCCGATGAAGATATCTTTTAACCCATAAATTTCTTTCTTTCAATTTTGTGTGCGTGAATTCATGTTCCAATGCATTTGCTCCTTAAATCATGCATACCGAGAGAAATAGCCACATTTCGAGTGATTCGTTTATGAGAGTATTCCGTGAGCATTTGAATCAAAACAAACTTTCGAAAAGTAATGTAATGATCAATTGGTGGAAATTTGCGATTAAATTTCTGGCTTCGCACACACACACACAAAACAAATTGAGACTAGAGCATATAAATTTTTGGTGATTATTTTTAGAAAAGTTTAAATTATATAGTTTTTAGGTATTTTAAATTTTGTTTGAGTCAAAACCGAATTTTGCGGGTATATTCACTGCAAACCCTCACGCGATAAAACTCGTCCTACTAGGGTAATCTAGGGGTTTAAAGGCCTATTGGATATCCTAAATGAAATCTCTACCCTCGAAAGAGGTATCCTATCCTAATAAATTAATTTTCAAGAGTTGAGCCTTGTTTCGATTCTTTTACATCGCTCAGGATGATCAAATTTATAAGTTAAGAGGGTTTGATTAAGCATAAATTCTTCCAATTTATCCCTTTAATTTAGAGGCTTTTTTCACCTCGTAATATGTAAAATGCATTGATTGATGACATATCCTTGATACTGACATTTCCTATATAGTGCATTGAATTTCGTGCATTCTTTATGCTTTTTACAAGTATTTTATACAAGTGAAGAGAAGAGGAAACTCAAAATCGAGAAACTAAGGAATAAAGAAAGGAAGAAAAGTCAAAGCGTAAAAGAGTAACTTTACATCTAGAGTCGGATGAGGAACCAAAAAGAAAGTTGAAGACCTTGAATCTACAAGCACGTAGGAGGAAATGACGTCAAAATTCGAGTCCCGGATCAGAAGTTATGAAGCCTCAAAGATGAGAGAAAGTCACAACAAAGAGCAGAGATAAAAGGATCTCCAGACCGATCTGGTGTGAGCCAAAATGGAATTGGTCCGGTGAAGATAAAGTTCCTATTAAGGGTGGACCGATCCAATATCATCATAAAATAAACAGGCCCGGAATCATAAAATTTCCTGTATAAGACAAACTCCCGGACTGATCCAATTTCATCATAAAACGAACCGATCCAGTACACACCGGACCGAACTGATAGACCAGGCTGGACCGGTCTGGGTGACGAATTTCTGATTTATCTTTTTCAAATGTAGAGTTATATCTAGCTCAAACTCTTGTAATTTTGTAGGGTATTTATTCCAATTAATTATCAGACTTTAAGGAGTTCTCTTTTTGATAGTTTTAGAGATCTTTTGCACCTAAGAACCCTAGGGATTTAATTTCCTCAATATTCATTCATATTTCAGATTAATTCCAGAATGTTATTCATTCTAAGTATCGTTTCCTTTCTGATTTCAATTGCTTTTATATTAGTGTCTGATTATTCATAGAACTTAGGTTGCAATTTTTTATTTACAAGGTTCTTTCCCATTTTTCACGTAGTTATGAATTCATACAAACTAGATTTTGTGTTCATGATTAGTTTAAGTATGTCCATCTAAATTTCCAATGGTTGGGATGAATGAACCCAACCCGATGTAGTTTAAATGTATAGAAATTAGGTTTTGAATTAAATTTTGATTGAATCGTGTTGCATAGTGCACACAACCATCGTAGATCTTTTAACCTCGTTTGGTCTAGGTAACCGGGGTGTTTAAGGATGCGATGTACGTGTTGTCTATGCAACACCAATTTATTCTTGTCTTTGATTACGTATGATGCAATCTAGTACCTTCATATATGTAATGATTAGGATTAATAAAGACCGGGTTTGATTAACTACCTAATTCAAAAGATAGTATTCTATTCCGTAAATCTACTAGGGTTTGGGGGATTGTATCCTAACCTGCTTTTTCCTCATTCTTATTTACTTAATTGTAATAGTTTTATTTTTTTGCACGTAGCGTAGTCAGTAATTTTAATTCTATATGCATTAAGATAGTAAAATTTATTTCCACAATTAATCATCTTTTAGTTTCTTTTCTCAAATCAATTTAGGGTTAGTCTTTTATTCCTTCGTCGTTATGAGCATTTGTCCTAGTTACCCGTGAATACGATCCTGACTTACCGAGTTATTACTTATGCACCAGGATTGCACTTGAGCCTATATAAGCACACACTTTTGACACATTTGTGGTCACATCAATACCCTTTCCACTGGTATTCCCCGTGTGCATTTCGGAGTTACGGATTGCATTTTATGACCGTTTTTCCGAGGAATTTGCATGAGGTTGCCGAATGGCATACCCATTTTTCTACCTATCGGTAGTGTGTCTGTGGACACCTGCCGATAGGCAAGATAAAGACAATTCCAATTGATACCCCCTTGACCCTATATAAGTAGAGCATGATCTCACTTTGAATGTAACCTCAGAAACACCCCTCTCAGTAATCTCAACAACATTCTCTCAAAGTCAGCGTGGTTTATCTATTAAAATCTTTCCTCCACATTCCATTTCCATCCTTTTCACACCTAATTTAGCAAAAATATTTTCCCTCTCCTCCTACCACCTCCATCCACTTGTAAGGGGATCCTTATTAACAATCAAGATCAACCTTCAAGTCTCCAAAAAAGGTCCAAACATTCTTCTCTCTCTTTTAATTTCTCTATATTGCATTAGTTATCTAGTCCTTACTTTAGTATTTCATTTATGTTAGTCCACACATATTGATAATCTCACATTTTATTAGTAGTATTGCACATAACATATTTTTCTATGAAAAACCCAAAAAATATAAAAAGGGGGTTTAGTCATAAATTCCAAATGGGATTCCTCACCATATTTTCTCAAATCGAAATATCCTTTATCTACACACACACATCTAAATAAAATGCCAGATTGGATTTATGAGATAAACCCCACCCTCATATTACATGCGAACTTCGTGGACTTCACGCCTTTTTAGGCTACGTAGGCGTCTCGAGTTTAAACTCGAGACCCAAATCCCCTTTTCATATTTTTATTCATGTATTATTTATATATATTGTATTTATGATTCTTATTCGCGCTTTATCTAACATATATTATCGTTTCACCATAACGATCGATATTCCGATTTAACGCACACATTATTTTTTTATTTTCTATTTTGGAAACACTCCTACAAATGATATCACTTCGCCATTTTCTATGATGTGAGTTGAAAAATTCCATTCTCCATTTATATAAACTCATGTACACACTTCATGGAGTTTTTCAAGGAGAATAATTACACATGCCCATGAGAGACCGAAAGGGCGAGATGGGTGCCTAACAACTTTCCATTTTGTAACTTAGCCCCCTAATCTTTGAACTATTGGTGTCACAAGCATCAATATCTCTTCGATGACGTTATCTCTAGGCTACAACATTTCTTTTGCCTATTGTGTGCAAAATAGGTTGGCGAATCTATCTCTTTACATCACCCCACGTCAATGATGACTGAAGCGCCCCTAGAAAGGACGCAAGACATTCTTCTTACCTCCCTCCAACTGCGCGCGTGAGCACCGAAACCCCATGGAGGAGGAAGGAATGAGGATGTCCACAGATAAATTTTCTTACGAAGAAAAACTAGTCGAGCGGACTTCTACGGAAGAGAGCTCAGAAGTAAAAGTGGCAAAGTAGACTTCTTCGGAAGAGAGCTCACCAGTTCAACCAAATGAGAAAACTAATATGTAAGATATCCCTTCCATTAATCCACCTTACTAGATTATTGATGTACTAGAGTCATTGACCAGGTAAGAAGATGTTGCTCAGGATTTAGATCAGATTAAAAAGCTATTCAAATATGATCGTCTGGTTAATGGAAATTTTACGGTGGAAATACCTACCTGGCAGATGATTGTTAATGAATCATGTTGAGCCACTAACAGTGGAGTAGGATTAATAGTTATAACTTTGGATAACATTAATGTGGAACACACTCTCATATTCTCACTTGAAGCCTTAAACAACGAAGCCGAATACAAGGCACTTATAACTGGTTTTGTCCTGACATCATCCCTTGATGCCGAGCAATACAGACACATTGTGATTTTTTATTGATAGTTAATCAGTTATTGGGAGTCAATGAAGTGAGGGAGGAGTTCATGGTGAAAGACCTAGGTAAAGCTACGAGTTTGTTAAAAAAATTCCTAGCTGTTCAGATAATGAAAAACATAAGGGTAGAGAATGCCCGAGTAGATGCACTTGCTCGACTGTCATCGACGACAAGGACAAAGCTATGAAGAATAATTCCAATAGAGATCCTCACACCCAAAAGCACCGACAAAGAGAATATTAGCTCCATAGAGGTAGAGTTGGGATCTATCTAGATTGATCCCATACAAACATACTTAGAGCATGGAACTGTACCAACGAACCCTAAAGAGGCAAGAAGGCTCCAGTATAAGGCAACAAGGTATGTCCTAAAATGAGGACTGATGTATCGAAGAGGCTTCATCATACCATTGCTCAGGTGTGTTCACCCTACCGAAGTAAATATGTGCATGAGGGATCTTATGGAGCACATTTAACGGGAATATCAATAGTAAAGAGAGTAGCCACACATGGATATTATTAGCCCACCATGAAGGAAAATTACGTGAATTACACGAAGAAGTGTGTTAATTGCCAAAATACACCACCAACCACAAGAGTTTAGGGTATTCCCTTATTCAAGTTACATCTCCCTAGCTGCTCACCATGTGGGGAATAGATCTGGTCGGACTTTTACCCAAGGCAAGAGTTAGGTTCAAATACTTGGTTGTCTTAGTGGACTACTTCACCAATTGGGTGGAAGTTGAACCTCTAGTGGAGATGCCGTATGAAAAGGTCTTCAACTCCATCTCGAAGAACATCATTTGCTGTTATGGGATGCCGTATGATTTCATTACCGATCATGGAACTCAATTCAACAATCAAGAGTTCTAAAACTGCTGTGTGTGATCTAAAATCTAAAAATTGCATTCTGCACCCAACCATCGTCAATAAAATGGGAAACAAAAGTAATGAATAAAACCTTGTTTGACGGAATAAGGAAGCAAATGGATGATGTCAAGGGAAATGGCATTAATGAAATCCAAAGTGTTCTATAGGCCTACAGGATAACGCCAAGGATGGAAATAGGTGAGACCCCCTTTATACATTGACCTTTAAAGCAGAAGAAGTAGTCCCAAAGGAAATTGGTCTACCCAGTCATCATATCTTAAATTTTAACTCGCCAAAAAGTGATCTAATGAAAAGATTGGATCTTGATCTAGTAGAGGAAGTCAGAGAACATGCAACACTCTGAGTGGCAGCGTACCAACAACGAATTTCTTATTTTTATAACAAAAGAGTAAAATCAAAAACCCCGAATGAGGGGTACTACGTGCTGAAAAAGAACATTGAGAAAGGGAACAAAGTGGAGAAAAATTAGCATGGTCCGTAACGAGTAACTACAGTTGTCTGACTGGAGACCTACATAATTAAAACACCAAAAGTTGATCCGCTCAACCTAAGAAAGTACTACCAGTAGTGGAGAACATGTAATACCTTTTATCTCTTGCAACCCATTTCTAAGTGGTGAATAATAGTTTGTTAAATCAACATTGTTGTTTCTTTTGCATTTTTTATTGGTATAAGAAGATATGCTAAAACATTTCTCCCACAACCTAAAACCACGCAAATTCATGTATGACACAGTTAAAAAGTCGCGAATAAGAAGTTTCACTTCATGTATGATGTCACCACAGGGCAGACCAAGAACAAGAAGTTCACTAAATTTAAGAAATTCATTACAGTCATATGGATGACGAGATCCGACCATAGCTGGGTAAACGCAATGATATCTCCTAACACATTTAGTCATCTCAAGCAACTAACCCTTTATTTAGTTAGGATGATAATATCCATCCATATGACCATCAAATGGCGATAGTAGAGCCTAAGACTGGATAACCCAGGTTCCTCCAACATTGGTAACTCGTAAGGCAGATCATTCGGCAATAATTGACCATATGATCATAGACTAAACTACTAGTAAAAGCATTTTTTTGCACATGGAATTCATCAAAATAGAGTGACTTAAAATCATAACAATTTAGTTATATCTACTTGTGCAAAATACAAATAAGTAAGGGGACTCCAATGACAAAAGGGATGAATATCACATTACGTTATAACTCGAAGGTTACTAAAAGAATGTAAAATTATTACAAAACATCACAAAAGTAGACTACAATAAAATTATCATTCACGAGAAGGGGAATGCTTGATTAATAAAACCTTAAAATCGAGGAATGTCTAAGTTTTGAGGAGTAATGGTCGTCCACAGGTCTCTAATCATAGACTGACTACCATAACTGATTCTATCTACTAGATGTAGAGGTCAACTTAGATCTTCATCTCCATCAAATCCATAGTTCATGAGGTATCTTCTTATTAAACTCACTGAAATAGCATTCAGAATAATCTATGAGGTGTCAAGCTTAAAATGAGGGTTGGGAAGATCCAAATAACCTGGATCATGCCTGTACCATAGCTCATTCTTTTTGGGAATCCTCACCATCACTAGAGCATTGAGAAAACTGTACTTATAGTCGACCTTCTTAGCGTGATCAAGCTTTGCCTCTCTATATATAAAAGACTCATGATAGCCCTCCATCCAAACACTACAAGGTTCCTTATAAAACTGATATATCAGGCGATATACCTTCTTGCTCAACCTCTTGATGAGGGATAATTAATTCTTAATACTTTCTCCTTAGTTTGATAGAGTCTTCTCTTCTTTAACTGACCGTGAAATCCTCCCTTACTGCTGAAAATGTTGTCTTTTCATTTTCTTTATTTCCCCAACTCTTCTCTCAAGCGAGAATTATCCTCTTTCAGAAATGAGGCACCTTCATTTTGTTCGATAGGTCTGGATTTCTTTAAACCTTTAAGCTCAACCTGCAAAGAATTATTTTCTCATTCAAGCCTTATAACAGCTTTACTGGCACCAATTAGTTTAAAGTTAAAAACAAACTCTTTCTTAAAATAAGCAGATGCTAAAGAAAGAATCTTGTGGTCAAATCCACTACTTTTTTGTAGGTCGGCCAACTTATTTTTATGGTCAGCTTGAAGACTTGCCATTAACTCTTTAAGGTTATATTTGCATAGTAAAAATAATATCATGATAAGTAGCATTATCTACAATCTCCTCGTGAAAAAGACGATGCATATTCAAGTACGATTTCTTGACCAAAGAGGATGATTTAAGCCTCAGTAGTTCTTTAAGATCATCCTCACCAACCTCACTATGACCGGCACCGAATAACCGATTACGCTTTTCTTAAAAATTACTCTAGACATCGACCAAAGCTGCTAGTCTAGTATTAAACTGCAAAATGATTGGTAAAAAAAAGTATTTACTGAGTAGTAATATTTGAAATAAAAGTTTTATTCCATCATCAAAGAAGAGTTACAGTAGGGCAAGCCCCATACAATGATATAAAACCAGAAATATAACAAGACAAAATCAAACATTCCTAAGTCGACTATCGAGATTATTTCCCCACTGTCTCTTTATTGGCGACAACTTGACCTTTACTCTCCCCAATGACCACCTGTTGCTTGTTGGTCACAGCTATGTCAGATTTTTCTTCACCACCACCATCACCATCATCGTCATCATCATCATCATCATCATCAGATTCCTCATCTATCCAAGGAAGAGTGCCTGGGAGGTGTAACTGAAAGAGTTCGGACCCTACGATGGTGCTAACATTGGTGAGAAATACATCCCACCCATTTAAAAAAATACCTTCTTCAAGTAATCAATTTTCATGGAAGCATTTGCAAAGGACTTGTCCTCGCCCTTAGTAAAAGCCTTTTTGTTATCCGTGACAGTGGAGGCCAAAGATTGTTCGACCGTTATTTTATCTTACTCCGCTGCACCCTGGGATCTTTAACTTCCTTCATTGACTTCTCGGCAGAGGTAATACCCTAATATGCTAATACTTTCTCCCCTTTAAGGTGATGAACCCTTTTCTCCAACTTCTCCTTATCCATTATTTGGGACTCATTAGCTCGACAAGTTGCCTCCAAAGAGTTCCATATCTCATTAAAAATGACTTCAACATATGAAGATGAATCTTTCATCTTTTCATTCCTAACAAAAAAATAATAGATTGACTATTAGGAACTGTACAATAAATAGGTAGAATGAGACCTTTAAAAAGTAATGGAGTAAATATGGAGATTGAATGATAAATATTAACTTATAAGGGCCAAGTTGCGGTTGGCTCGCTCCCACAACTTGGTGTGACGCATAGAAGATGTAGCCGCTCGGTTAGTAGGATGGACCCTAGCACTAATCAAGCCATGAGCAAAGTTAGGGAAAATTACTAGAGATTGGGTGGTACCCTTGCCTTTATCAATAGTTTTCCTCCCCACGATCTCCGTTGAGGGAAGGGGATCACTCCCTATCTTCTTGGACAAGGGTTCATGGTCCCTAAGAGAGGTATCCAAAATTTGCAAGTCATTAAAAACTCCCATATCGAATTTTTTATCGCTGGATGAGTAGGAGGTGGCAATCTTGCACTCGCATGGGTATCAATCAAATTTGTGATCTTTCGCTTCACCATCTCGCCCGAAGGAATGTTAGTCAAAACTAATGCAATGTCTAAAGTCTCAAAGGATAAAGAGGTGCTTTCCATAGAAAATTTTTCCCCTACTCTATGAGATGATTAAGGACTAGATTTAGAGGATTTAGAGGTGGAAGTTGTTGAGTCGTCTAGACGAAGGGGTGTAAGTGGTATATCCTTAGTAGGTCTGGGTGTAATGGAGGTTCTAGTACTCCTATATCCTAACAAAAAGGCATCCGACCTAGGATGGTCGTATGAATAAATGTGTGTCCCAACCTATTCCCCAACCTTCTTAAAGGAATATGGGTCCATCTTATATTATACCCTCAGAAGAGGGACAAACTTCCAATTCTTCACAATTAGACCACTATCCCAGTAATCCTTATTAGAATCAAGTAGATTCATAACCAAGTCCTTGTTAGAGCATCTTGTCTTTATGTAATAAATACTTTCATTTGTAGTAACCCAGTGGTAGTAGTACATTAACTCCATAATTCGAATATGATACCCATCAAGTTCATTAATACGGTGAACCCCATTAACGATCCTTCAAGTATTATGGGCAATTTGGGCAGGGACCATGTCGAAATAGTGGCAAAATTCTAGAAATAAATGGTTGTGGGGAAGTGACCCCACACTCAGTGATAAAAATAGAAGGTAGCCAGTGAGCTTCAAGCAGGTCACAAAGATCCAGTGACCCATTTACTATTTCAGTAACAACCCATGAGGAATTCTATATATCGACCTAAAAGCTGCTAACAAACTCTCATTAATAGTATAAACTATGTTTTTGCAAGAGCATGAAAGTGGTACAAAGGAAAGGGAAGAGGGAAAATAAGATCCTTACAATTAAAGATAGGAAGCTCTCACAAATGGCTGAAGAACTTGGAGACGAAGAAAGGATTTTTAATTAAAGTGAAATGCGCAAGAAAGGTGGAAATTGATGTTTCATAAGTTATAATGGCGTCCTCACGGTTTTCGAAGCCTAATGATAATTAAATGTATATGACATTTTCATTCTGACGAAGAATGATTGCAAAAGATGGTTTATTACCAGCTTACTTCTGGCGCGCTTCGCCTCCCAAAATTTACCCTTATTTATAAATTAGTCCTTGAGGTCGCCCGCCAACCAAGCATCTCTGCTGACCAATTCACAGGTAAAGACTAGTGACCATACCTCAATATAACCTATCCCCTCTTCATTATTTAACACTTCATCCGTTAATTACACACCCAAGCCAATCTAGAGATCTAATACCCCAGAGAAGCTACTAATATTTATGGTCATGGATGAAGTCTTGGGGGCTTTTATTATACCATAAATATGGAATATGACATGGACTAACGATATTATGACCTGTCATCAGAAGATGCCCAACTTACTCACTGAACTTGGTTGGCTCATCATCTCTTTGGTTGGATTAGTGTTACTCCAGGTCGGTCGGGTATCCGACCATAAAAAATTGATGTTATTAGTTAAAATCACCAAAGAATGTGAGGGTCACATAGAGGAATATGTACAACTCCAATTATACAAACATGGGTTAATCCCTCAAGTTAATTGTAAATGAATCATCATTAACCATTCCTAAAATATAGAAAGATGTAATTGTTAGACTTATAAATGCACTCCACCTATCCACCTACTCTATCTCCTATAAATAGTACACAATTCTACCCGCGGGGGCGGGGGCGGGGTGGGGTGGGGTGTAGGGAGATCAATACACTGATCACTCGTATAGAGAGAACGTTGAGAACTTGTATCCACTTTTCTAATGATTGGAAAATATACATCGGCACAAAACCTATGGATGTAGGCACCCCATTGGACAAACCATATTAATTTACTGCCTCTATAAAACAAATTCACCTCTCTCTTTGATAAATACCATTAATCTCTTTATTTTATGTTGTTCATCAATGGTATCCATCAGCTAAACCTCATACATCAACATACCAATTTTAGATGATTACATTATCCATGTTCGAGATCATCCCTCTTATGTTTATTATAGTTTTTGAGATTTAATTATAGGGAATCGATAATTTGAGGGCCATAATCCTATAACTAGAGTGCTTGTTGAGATTCATGTAAATTGTATAAAAATCCTCTTTTAATTGGTTATTTTAGTGTTTAAATCGTAAATGGATTGAAATCCATTAAAAACATAATTATAAAAATTAAATCTCGAGGATCTATAATGATGAAATTGTACTTGTGATTAAATTAAAAGTTGGATTTTCCTAAATAGTGAATTTTGGTTTGGGTTTGTTTTCCGAAGAAATCAAATTAATTTGGCCATAAGCTAAAAAAAATCATTCCAGTGAATGAATTTGGTCAATAGAAGAAGTGGTATCTTTACCTTTTTAATGGATACTTTGATTTATATTGGTGTAGAACATTGACCTAAAGCTATATATAATTATGGGTATAAATTTGAACCGGATGGAGACATGCATTGGTTTCGTAAATAGGCATCCTAATCCGGTTAGATCAGTAGTTTTATAGAAGCTAAACTAGAATTACTAGTTATACATAAGTTATAAACCTTATAGCTAAAACATGTGTAGGTTAGGACCATATCTTAGAGCCTAGAGGTAGTTTAGGACTAAAATAATGTTTTACTGTCAGGGTGAGTGCATTTCGATAAAGATACGCTACCCGTAGGGTTAAGCCTAGAATATGTTTGTATTTTGTCAAGAGTATGGTACTAATATACTAAATGGTGTTGTAGTAGTGGAACTGTGAGTTGATATAAAGAAGCATGAAACTTTGGGATTATGGTTGCCTTAGGGTACGATGTTAATTAAGGTTTTTAGGTGGTCGTAGCAGCGATGACATGTTTGTATATAGAGATGTGATACATTTTATATGCTATTTATTATTAGGTTAGTATTTTATCAAGGTTATTATAATACTGATACTAGTAGGTTATATCTAGGGTTGAGATAATTTTGGGGACAATGGTCATTGTCACATTATAGTCCTAGTGTGCGGGAATTATATGTGATTATATACGTTCTATGCATGGGTGTGTAGGGTGGTATTTTCCCTTGTGTAGTTTTTAGGAATTTAGTAGGTGGGACATCCTTAAGTTGAGACTTATAGTGGTACGAGCGATCCACTGAGGTAAGACTTGTAGGATGTGATGGGTTTAATTATATTGGGATGTGCAGGTGATCTACCATGATTATAATGTGATTTTAGTATGACCTCCGATGATTAGTGATATGAAGTGTTATGCTTACATATCTATGTGCTTATTGAAAAACGTTGCTAATGCCATTTAATACAAGATTAAACTGTATAAGCAACTCCGAGATGTTTGCTGAAGAAACCCTTTTCTTTTGAAAATAAAAATTATAAACAACAAGATGTGTTTACAAAAAAACTTATGTACGAGAGTAATCAAGACTTTGTAATCAGTTTTTAAAACAAGACAGTTTCAAAAATTCAGCACACTATAGAATGGGATGAGTAGATGAAGATAATAAAAAACACACAGTTTTTAACGTGGTAAAACCTCTCCCAACAGAGGAAACATCCACGGTGACTTCTAAGTCACAAAAGTAAAAAATCCACTAACAACAAATAATAGTTACAAACAACCAAACATACATGAACACAAATCAACCTATTCTAAGTTTAGGAATATACCCCACTTGGTGTCCTTCTAACTTCGCATAGATCTGATAGTTGATGATGTTCTTCCAGTTTGATAACTTCCTTTGCTTTAGCTTCCTTATGTCGACTCAATGATCTTTGATCTTATTCACAACACTTCTAGTGTAGTAGTGTGTTAAGTGTTTTTGAAGTGATTCCTATCAACATGCATGAACTCACACACACTTAGTTTTACAGACAGTCCTAGAAAAATTACATATAAAGACTATATGCTGTGATTTTGTTTTCTTTCTTTCTTACAGAACTAAAAACCTTTTTGACCTTTAATATAACCCAGATTCCACGGATATCTCGCTTCTAAATCGGTCAAGATCTTAATCAATCTCGGTTTTAAAAATATTTTTGAGATTGAAAATCTCCAAGTGTGAATCCAACTAGGTCAAGGTTAAGTTTCGTAAGAATAGAAACCATAAAACATTTTCAAAACTAAATCAGTAAAGATTTTCTTAAATCAAGAAAGAAATATGCAGAACTAGTGAAATGTAACATGCAGAGTGTAGATCTATAGTTTCTATGAAAGAGAAATGCAGATCTTCACACGAATGTTTAAGTTGTAAACAAGATCATAGAAAAAGAGGTTACAGCTTCAATATGAACAAACCACTCTCTCTCTCAAACAATCAAGGTTGTGTTTGGGGTGTTATAAAAACGAAGGTTTGATTCAGAGTTTGAAGTGTTTAGGGTTAGGGTTAGGGTTTGGCTAACACAGTTTCTTTTCTCTCTCTTCTCTCTTTTCTTTTCTCTCTTCTCTCTCACTTCTCTCTTCTCTCTATTTTTTTTCCTCCGAAATGACGAATGCCCAAAAGTGTTGAAAGGCTGAGAAGTGGAGGGTTTATATAGGAGTGAGGGAAGATTCTGGAACGACGAAGGCAATCAAGGGCTGAGATCAAGTCTTTCTAACTTTGACTTGATCCAAGGGTTATGAAATAGCGGTGGTTAAGATGATTGTGATTGGTTCATAGAGATAGCACCAGGATTGATTAAAAACACATGCAGACCATCGATAAGTTTTGATCCAACGATCAGCAATGCACCATCCAACCCTCTCACATAACAAACACAAACAGATACATCAGGCAAGTGACAAGTGTTGGCTTGTGAGTGGCTCACAAACGCGCGTCAAACTTAATTACAAGCAGCACCCCGAAGTCTCTAGCGCATTTACATTCTACCCAAACAAACATTCCAATGAAAACTGAAGTTTTCAAAATAGAAAATTAACCCCACAAATATTATAAACACATTTTTATTAATGAAAACATTATTTTAAAATTGTTTAAAAATTCTCAAAAAATTTATTAAAACAACATTTTAAGGGGAATTTAACACACACTCAATTTAAACAATATATACACATGTATGCACTTCTAATTGTGTGTAGTGTGATTCAATTTATACCTTCTTGGATCATTTAAGAGGATTAGAGAGAATCATTCTGAGGTTCTTTGGATTCTAGGATGGACAACCAATTTTGTCACTATTTCCAAACTAGTTGAACACTTATACAGTATAGACTTAAGTAAGTCAAAGGTATAAGGTGATTCAATCTCCCCCTTTGGAAATATGAGACAAAATCTCCTTTGAGTTAGCTTAAACTCTTGGGAAACCAAAAAAAATAAAACCTAGTCCTATACAAAAGATACTATCTACCCCTTTCCTAGAAAGTCAAAATTTACATTATTCAACTATTTACAAATTTGTACACTAGAAATGGTAGACAATCAATAGAAGAGATTCCTGCAAATATGCACACTAAGATCAAGCAGTTTAGATGAAATGTGAACATAACATTGAACTCGTAAAACTCAAATTTCTCCCCCATTTTGTCTCAAATGGACAAAGGGTAAAAATTAAGGTCTTAAGAGTTTTAGTCAGAGCATACCATACCTATAGAATTACGTAAATACAGAAATCTGTTATAGTCTAAAGGTTTAGTGAACATGTCTGCAAGTTGCAGATCAGTAGGCAGGTAATGGATTTATAATTCCTTAGTTTCAACAAGTTCGCGTATAAAATGATGCCTTATTTTAATATGCTTAGTTCGCGAGTGTTGAACCGGGTTTTTAGATATGTTAATAGCGCTTTGATTGTCACAATACAATTGTAACCGATCTTCTTTAATCCCATAGTCGCTTAACATTTGTTTTATCCATAGCAATTGAGCACAGCAACTTCCTGCAGCTATATATTCGGACTCAGCCGTAGATAAAGATGTGCAATTCTGTTTTTTGCTACTCCAACCTACTAAATTATTGCCGACATAATAACAGGCACCTGATGTACTTTTACTATCATCAGTACAACCGGCCCAATCAGCATCAGTATACCCTATGATGGTGCTACAGGTATCATTAGTGTACCTAAGTCCAAGATTGAGAGTGCCTTTTATGTACTTTATTATACGTTTTACACACGATAAATGGCTCTCTTTAGGGTTATTCTGGTAACGAGCACACAAACATACAACATACATTATGTCTGGTCGTGAGGCAGTTAGATAGAGTAGGCTACCAATCATACTATGATAAAGTGTGGAATCAACTGACTTTCCAGTTTCATCTTTACATAATTTAACAGTAGTACTCATAGGCGTTTTGGCAACTTTAGCATTCTCTAAACCAAATTTCTTAACAAGATCTAAGGCATACTTGGTTTGAGAGACAAATAGACCATCAGAATTCTGTTTCACTTGAAATCCTAAGAAAAGTTGTAGCTCCCCCATAAGGGACATGTGAAACTCCTTATGCATTATAGCAGAAAAAGATTTAACTTCAGAGTTTGAAGTAGACCCAAAAATGATGTCGTCTACATAGACTTGGGCTATAATAATGTTTTTGTCAAAATGTTTGACAAAGAGAGTCTGGTCATTTCCTCCTCTCTTAAAACCCTTATCCAACAAAAAGTTGGAAAGGCGTTCATACCAAGCTCGAGGAG
Source organism: Sambucus nigra (assembly GCA_949130495.1). Taxonomy (NCBI): domain Eukaryota; kingdom Viridiplantae; phylum Streptophyta; class Magnoliopsida; order Dipsacales; family Adoxaceae; genus Sambucus; species Sambucus nigra. Next base: position 326,360,730 of record OX422217.1, on the reverse strand, counting down.
CTTGTTTTAAGCCATACAGAGCCTTTTTTAGACGAAAGACATGTTCAGGGTATTTAGGGTCAATGAACCCTTTGGGTTGTTCTACATACGTTTCTTCGGATAGAATTCCATTGAGGAAGGCAGACTTGACATCCATTTGATAAAGTGTAAATTTTAAGTGACAAGCTATGGCGAAAAGAAGTCGAACAGATTCAAGACGAGTGACAGGGGCAAACGTCTCGCTAAAATCTATTCCTTCTATTTATGAGTAACCTTGAGCAACTAGTCTAGCTTTGTTTCTAAGGATTATCCCATTTTCATCAGATTTGTTCTTAAAAATCCAACGTGTCCCAATAACATTTTTGTTTTGAGGCCGCGGTACAAGATACCAGACATCGTGAATGACAAATTGTAAAAGTTCTTCCTGCATAGCAGAAATCCAGTGTGTGTCATTCAATGCTTCATTAACATTTTTCGGTTCCATAAGGGAGATGAAACATGCATAATTAGCATAATTTCTTAACTGGGATCTAGTACGAACTGGCTCATTAGGATTACCGACCACGTTGTCAATGGGATGATCTTTAGAGACCCAGCCAGGTACTTCTGGACTCTCAATAGGTAATGAGTCATCTATTTCTGGTGAATCAGTTTTGAAATCATTTTCAGATTCAACCACAATAGGTGATTCAGATATCTTATTTTCGACAATAGTGTCGCTTATAATTACATTTATCGATTCCATAAGGGTCTTAGTACATAGATTGTATATACGATAAGCACGACTGTTTGGAGAGTATCTTAAGAAGATGGCTTTATCACCACCCGTTTCGAATTTAGACATATGTTCTCTGTCTTTACAGACATAACACTGACTTCCGAAAGTTCTTAGATATTTCAGATTAGGCTTCTTACCGTACCACAACTCATAAGGGGTTTGTTTAGAGTTTTTCCTAAGGTAAACCCTATTAATGATATGACATGGAGTTCTAATAGATTCTACCCAGAAGTATTTAGGTAGAGATTTGGTATGCAACATGACACGTGCCATCTCTTGAAGAGTTCGGTTTTTCCTTTCAGCAATACCATTCTGCTGAGGAGTCTTAAGGGCACTGAATTCGTGTTTGTAACCGTTGTAGTCACAATATTCAACTATACTTGTGTCTATGAACTCTCCCCCTCTATCGTTACGAATGCGATTGATTTGTTTGTCCTTCTCATTTTCAATTCTTAGTAAAATTTTCAAAAAATTCTGAAACGTGTCAAATTTTTGTTTCAAGAAGGCAACCCAAGTGAATCGTGTGAAATCATCAACCATGACAAGGATATAACTGTGTCCACAAAGACTAACAGTTCTGGAGGGACCAAAAAGGTCCATATGGATGAGATCTAGAGGTCTAGAGGTGAGAATGTCTTTAACTTTTCTATGCGAAGTCTTAACTATTTTTCCTTCCTGGCAATGACCACATACAACACTTAAAATAGGTTTAATTTTAGGAATTCCTCTAACAATCTCTTGACTAGACAATCTACCAAGGATATCATAACTTAGGTGACCCATACGATTATGCCAGATTTCATTGTCATCCATTCTGACAATATTACAGGTTTCAGAACCAGTCTTGACAGTATAACAATTGTCAGGTGTTCTAAATCCGGTAATAATGCATTTACCTTTATCATTTAGAATTTTACAATTGTTCTTTGAAAAGGTAACTGTATGGTCAGAGTCACAAAATTGTGATATACTTAGGAGTTTGGCTTTAAGGCCTTTAACTAAAAGTACATTTTCGAGAGTAGGCATTCCCTCTTCTTTTAAGGTTCCTTTACCTATGATCTGGGATGAAACTCCGTCTCCAAAAACTACTTTGCCTCCAGCAAATTTGGTTTTGTTTAAAAGTTTTGTTTCATCTCCTGTCATATGTTTGGAACATCCTGAATCTATGTACCAACCAGATGAAGTGTGTTAAGCTTTTAAGGCAGTGATAACAATGTTACACTTCATTTAGGGTAAAAGATCATCTTTTCTAACCCAAATAGCTCTTGTTTTAATTTTGCGCAAGTTTGCCCTCATTTGATAAAATTTTCGAGAAACAGCTTTTTGTCGAAAAACATTTGGGGCAACAACCTGATTATTGTGAAAAATTTGAGCTTTTGGTTTAGGAAAGTTTCTGGGAGCCTTTCTCTTAAATGAACTCTTAGTTTTAGTCTTTCTATTTCTGTAGTTAGAGTTCTTATCAGGTTGTCTTGGAAGGACATAATGGTTACGATTTTGCCTAGAATAGTTAAAGTTCTTGTAGACAGAAGAGTTGTACACAGGGGTGTTTAGACACCTAGCATAACAACCTTCAAAGGAATGACCATAAATGTCACAGTAGGAGCAATATTGATTGCTCGAGGGATGAACTTCCTTAGGAAAACTTCTAAAGATGGGTTTAACAGCATTCTGTTCAAAAGTCCTATTCCTAGGAGGTATGGTCTTATAGGTAGAATCAACCTTTCTAATCAAAGGACAAACGTATTTAGTCTTAAGTGCAGTGTCAGCCTTAGAATTACTAGACTCTCCAATGTCTTTCTGTTGTTTCTTTTGATCAAATTCCTCTTTAATAAAATGAAAGTCTGGATATGTTTCAATTGGTCTTTTGCCCCTAGACACAAACTTAATAGGTTCAAGATTTGTAGTTTGTGGTTTGTTCTTAGGGCAAAATCCAATACCGGTTCTATCATCAGAATTGGTCTTGGAGTCAACAACAAAGTCAGTAAAACAATTTGAATTGTTTTCAAACTTAGAATTTTTTTTGAAAACAGTAGCTGTCTTTGTTTTTTCTTCCTCCAGTTCTAATAATGTTCCCTTGTATTTCATTTCCAGGGTTTCATTAGTTTTAGTCAACTCTTTTAATTTTTGATCAAAAGTTTCAATTTCAGATTGATGAGTCAGACACTGGTTAGTGTACTCTTCAGCATTCAACTTCACAATAAGACTTAGATCATCTAATTTCTTAGTCAGGTCTCTAACAGTTTTCTCCAGTCTAGTACCCTTTTTAAGAGTTTTAGCATACAAAGTATGGATATCAGGGAGGTCATCTGTGTCTGAGTCGCTAAGTGAAGTGTGTGTAGTGACCCCAAACGATTCAGTTTTAGTACTCACGCACCCATTTACATCGTCGTTATCGAGATCACATTGACTCACACACACGGAACTAGAACTAGCAACATTTTCAGATAATAAAGCATCTAGGCCAGTCAAAGAAATATTCACACAAGCAGGAGTAGGAGCATCATTATCACACACAGGTATATCATCATTGTAAATGATCTTAGCATAAAAGGACATGCAAGGGTCAAGTACATTTGATGACTCAAGTTCCTCTTCATCAGAGTCACTTGAATCATTCCAAGTTTTACAGACATTGGCTCTATTGTGTGTGTTGGCTTTATTCAGATTAACTCTGCAATCGTGAGCAATGTGACCTAGTTTCCCACATCTAAAACATTCAATCCTTTTAAGGTCTCTAGTGGGTCTGGAGTTATTGTCCTTAGGATGTTTGTCAAGACCTCTCTCATGAGGTTTGGGATTAGACAGAGTAGGATAATTAGGCTTGCCTTGTTTAGTTGCCTGTTTGTTTCTAAATTTAACAATTTTCTTAAATTGTTTAGACATTAAGGCAATCTGATTATCTAGTTTGTCTATATCACACTCCTCATCAGAGTCAGAGTTGATCAAATTAGTCTCAAGTTTAGATATCTTAGAGGCAAAACTCAAGTTAGAGTTGGGTTGTTTTCTTTGTGAATGATTTAATTGTTTCTTAAAGTCTAATTCCATTTCCACAGTCCTAAGTTTGCTACTGAGTAACTCAGGGGTAAGGTTTTGATCACTCATTTCCTCAATAGCATACCTCTTGCTGTCAAACTTTTGTGGTAATGATCTTAGGATTTTAGAAACAATCTCATTCCTATCATAAGTAATACCATTAGCATGCAACTTAGTGACTATATCAGTTAAGTTCATGTAAAAATCATCAAAAGACTCAGAATCAGACATGATCAAAGAGTTGTACTGCTGGATAAGCATTTGAGTTTTAGCAGCTTTAACTCTCGAGTCTCCTTCATGGGCAGTGATTAATGTGTCCCAAGCTTCCTTAGAAGTGGCACAAGATGAGATTCTCTTGAACTCATACTCATTAATAGACATAAAAATGGCATTCTTGCCTTTATTGTTATTTCGAGAAATTATTTTCTCTTCTTAGGTAAACTCACTTAAGATTTTCTTTACCCTCTCATCACTTACTTTAGTGGCTGGTTTAGTAGGATAAGTATATCCATTTTCAATAATTTCCCAGACATCATCTCCTAAAGTCCCTTGGATGAAGGCAACCATTCTTACTTTCCAGTAAGCAAAGTTGTTTCCATCAAAGAGTGGAGGCCTGGACAGATTACCAAACCTTTCATTCTTCTCGTCCATAGTTAGGTTTTTCAGAAAACGATTTCAGAAACACAAGATCTTTTTGAAATAAAAGTTAACAGGGCTCTGATACCAATTGAAAAACATTGCTAATGTCGTTTAATACAAGATTAAACTGTATAAGCAACTCCAAGATGTTTGTTGAAGAAACCCTTTTCTTTTGAAAATAAAAATTATAAACAACAAGATGTGTTTACAAAAAAACTTATGTACGAGAGTAATCAAGACTTTGTAATCAGTTTTTAAAACAAGACAGTTTCAAAAATTCAGCACACTATAGAATGGGATGAGTAGATAAAGATAATAAAAAACACACAGTTTTTAACGTGGTAAAACCTCTCCCAACAGAGGAAACATCCACGGTGACTTCTAAGTCACAAAAGTAAAAAATCCACTAACAACAAATAATAGTTACAAACAATCCAACATACATGCACACAAATCAACCTATTCTAAGTTTAGGAATATACCCCACTTAGTGTCCTTCTAACTTCTCATAGATCTGATAGTTGATGATGTTCTTCCAGTTTGATAACTTCCTTTGCTTTAGCTTCCTTATGTCGACTCAATGATCTTTGATCTTATTCACAACACTTCCAGTGTAGTAGTGTGTTAAGTGTTTGTGAAGTGATTCCTATCAACATGCATGAACTCACACACACTTAGTTTTACAGACAGTCCTAGAAAAATTACATATAAAGACTATATGCTGTGATTTTGTTTTCTTTCTTTCTTACAGAACTAAAAACCTTTTTGACCTTTAATATAACCCAGATTCCACGGATATCTCGCTTCTAAATCGGTCAAGATCTTAATCAATCTCGGTTTTAAAAATATTTTTGAGATTGAAAATCTCCAAGTGTGAATCCAACTAGGTCAAGGTTAAGTTTCGTAAGAATAGAAACCATAAAACATTTTCAAAACTAAATCAGCAAAGATTTTCTTAAATCAAGAAAGAAATATGCAGATCTAGTGAAATGTAACATGCAAAGTGTAGATCTATAGTTTCTATGAAAGAGAAATGCAGATCTTCACACGAATGTTTAAGTTGTAAACAAGATCATAGACAAAGAGGTTACAGTTTCAATATGAACAAACCACTATCTCTCTCAAACACTCAAGGTTGTGTTTGGGGTGTTATAAAAATGAAGGTTTGATTCAGAGTTTGAAGTGTTTATGGCTAGGGTTAGGGTTTGGCTAACACAATTTCTTTTCTCTCTCTTCTCTCTTTTCTTTTCTCTCTTCTCTCTGACTTCTCTCTTCTCTCTATTTTTTTTTTCTCAGAAATGACGAATGCCCAAAAGTCTTGAAAGGCTGAGAAGTGGAGGGTTTATATAGGAGTGAGGGAAGATTCTGGAACTACGAAGGCAATCAAGGGCTGAGATCAAGTCTTTTTAACTTTGACTTGATCCAGGGGTTATGAAATAGCGGTGGTTAAGATGATTGTGATTGGTTCATAGAGATAGCACCAGGATTGATTAAAAACACATGCAGACCATCGATAAGTTATGATCCAACGATTAGCAATGCACCATCCAACCCTCTCACATAACAAACACAAACAGATACATCAGGCAAGTGACAAGTGTTGGCTTGTGAGTGGCTCACAAACGCGCGTCAAACTTAATTACAGGCAGCACCCTGAAGTCTCTAGCGCATTTACATTCTACCCAAACAAACATTCCAATGAAAACTGAAGTTTTCAAAATAGAAAATTAACCCCACAAATATTATAAACACATTTTTATTAATGAAAACATTATTTTAAAATTGTTTAAAAATGTTTAAAAATTCTCAAAAAAATTATTAAAACAACATTTTAAGGGGAATTTAACACACACTCAATTTAAACAATATTACACATGTATGAACTTCTAATTGTGTGTAGTGTGATTCAATTTATACCTTCTTGGATCATTGAAGAGGATTAGAGAGAATGATTCTGAGGTTCTTTGGATTCTAGGATGGACAACCAATTTTGTCACTATTTCCAAACTAGTTGAACACTTATACAGTATAGACTTAAGTAAGTCAAAGGTATAAGGTGCTTCACTTATTACTAGTAATCCATAATTATGTATATAGCCATGGGTTTTAGTTATCACCTAAGGGATGTACGAGCCTTGTTAATTTGTGTTATATATATTAGGTGCTTAATATGTTCTCTCATTTAAGGGGAATGTGACCCTTAGTCATTCATTATGATAGGGATTCGGGGTTTATTGTCTAAGGAACAAGGTCTTAGATTAGATTATATCACCCGATTTCAGATTAATGGTTTTTCACCGAGTGAAATTTTATTAATTTTAATTGGGGTGCACTAATTAATGGAAATTTTTTATATGGATGCACAAATACGACTAGGTGTTTTGGAAAAAGAATAATTGTTAGATAAAAATGTTATTTTTGTGTTTGGGGAAGAAACTATTTTGGTAAAATTATATCTTTGATAAGAATAATATTTGGTATTAGTGAAAAAGAATATTTTGAGCCAGGAATTATTTTACTATTTGGGGGTGCATATGTTATTTAATTGTATATATTTATGTCAAGTATCTACATCTAAAGACATATAATACATTATATATTTGTAATGGGCCGACTGTAGAAATTACAAAGGGTTGGTACGATTTTTATTCTTAAATTTTGGGTATATATATATATGTGTGTGTGTGTGTGTGTGTGTGTGTGTGTGCATGTATGTGTACGTTTAGGAGGTACACGTATGTTGGTAGCATAGTGATGATAAGATGTTATATGAGGAATCGTACATGCCAGAGAAATATGAATGGGAAAAAAGGGCATTGTGTTGTAGCTTGTGTTTAATTAATAAAATAACAAAAGAATGCGGGAGGATGTAAGGCCGCATAAAAAAAAGAATAGATAAATGAGTTGATATGGATGGACACCCCCATATCTTGTGTGACTAGTTAAGAGGGAAATAGAATGTTAGGAAGCCATTGTACTTCGCACATGAAGAAAGAAAAAATGTGTTTTTTAGGTGGAGTTGATTAGTCAGGAATATTCTATATTAGTGCCCTTTATACTTATGCGTTCTAGAACAATTTTGTTCGTTAAATTATATATTTATGCTCATTTATTAGTTAACATTTGTTATATATATATATATATATATATATATATATATATATATATATATATATATATATATATATATATATATATGTATATATATATATATATATTTATTTATTCTTTGCTAGGTTTATTTGAGCTTTTGTATGCATTAGAATTCTTAGCGGAGCAATTGGTTGCGTTTCGAGAAAGTTCCATCAAATGATGCAATTTCAAGGGTAATTTCCTAATTTTAAACTTCATGTCTTGATTGGCCGAACTCCATAGGAGCTTAGTTAGTTAAGTTACCTTCGCGTAGCCTCTGATTGTGCATCGTTTTGAGTCTGGATGAAGATGTTAGAGCCATTTCCATGAAATGCAACTTTCTCCTTTTGTGAATCAAGGTTGGCTGAAAAATAGAGTATCGCTCGACCTCCAATCAACCGATCGACCGACCTACTCCATTTTGGTGTATAACTATACACAAGATGTTTGGTAACGATCAATCCTTATTATTTTGTGAAGACTTCAAAGGTAGTGGGATGATTTTAGACGAATTGATCGATCGATCCCCTTAGTCGATCGATCGATCATCCCAGATATTTCGAGATTTTCTTCTTTTCTTTTCTTTTATTTTAATTAATCTATTTACTATAATTATTAAGTGGCATTTTATTTGTTCATTATCCATTGTTTAGGATATTTCAGGTTTAGTATTGATATATTCTCTCCATTTTCTCTCATAGTGTTTGTATTGTAAGTTACTATTCGTTATCTTCCTTATTTATGTAAGCTTCCTAACTTAGTTTTAATTTCTTTGGTAATTAGTTTTATTTATTTATTTATTATTTTCTTTACTTTATTTATTTCATTCCTTATCATTTACAATGCTTTCTAGCTAAATAAATTAGGTTGAGATTATTGAACTCACAATGGATTAATTAGTTGCTTTTCTATAGTATGATGGTTTTAACGAGTTTTGATGGGTTAAATTGTTCTTAGTATTGAACCTAGGAGTCTTAATTGAGTATATCATGTATGATTCATGTTTGTGGCCTTTCATATATAATCTCGAGAGTATGCGTTTATGCTAATATCAAAGTAAGCTTTTATGAGAATTTAGGGGGTGACAACTTGAGGTTTTATTATTTGCCTAAATGAGTTTTAATCTAGATAAAGATTTTCTTTCCATGTAACCATTTATGCTAATTAGTATGTGGTGAGGGATATAAGTCTCAATCTATATATTTTATTCTTGTTGTTAACTTGGTTTTAATATTTGTTTAGATTAATCGTAGATCATCTTTTACACTTTTATTTGTGAAGTAATAAATTGATTGAATTCTAAATAACATTATTTATGGATTCGATATCCGAACTCTCCACTATACTTATAATACAATTGTAGTAAGAGTTTATTTATTTTGTGTTGTGGTGGAAATCCAAACAATGGCAGTGTCCTTACACGACCACTTAGTTTTCACCCGATCAAAGTGACTTCGTTACCGAGGATTGTTTTCTTTTAGATTATGAGTGATTTAGTATTTCGTAATTTTTTTGTATTGTATTCTATGTTTTAATTTGTTTTATAGACTTGGACGTTTGAGATCCAAGAATGCTTGAATTTGCGTCCGCATACAACCTTGCTAAAACGACCATCTTGAGTCATCGAGTTAAGCATGTCTTACTCTAGTATTTTCGATAATTTTAATGGTTTGCATTTTTATCTTAATAATAATTTTCAAAGTCCCTTAAAATCAAAGACGTTTGGTGATTACTTACAAATTCAGACATTTGATACATCTAAAATGACTTTGGATGAGTATTACAAAGGTCAAACAAAGGATTTGGGGAATAATGAGAATGATTTTTCCAGTATTGGGCCATCATAATTTTATAATAAGGATGTTGAAACTTATCGTGATAATAGTTCTTTAAACAATTATCGCAGTAATAAGTTTTAAAGTAGTTCCTGGAGTAGTTCTCAAACTTTTCATATTGAATAATTTGCGCCTTCACCTATGACATTGCATGAGGATATTAACATCCTTAAAAATGGAAAGCTTCAAAACTGTTATCAGAATCACTATTGCTAACAAGAGTTGGATGCATTATTTGAATCTAACGATGATTTTTCTTTGGGGACTTTAGAAGTTGAAGAATGGTTTGAACCAAATGGTGAATCCGATGATTTGGATCAAATGACACCTACATTGGAATAAACAATATTTCTCTTAAACCAAGGCATCATGGAGAATGCAATTGATGAGGAAATGGATGTATCATCTATTTGCAATGAAATGATTTCTTCTTTAATAATCAAAGATTTTTTTTTATTAAAAATGATCCCATCTCCTTTGAAATTCAATCTTCGAGTGATGATGATTCATCTATCGAGATCAAATTTATTTCCTCTCCAATTTCATTTGTTATCCAACCATTACAATTATCTTATGATATTTTTTAAACTAACGCCTATAGTAAAAAATAGCACAAAGTGCTAGGGTGAAGTGAATCAATAAGGAATATGATATTAGTTATTAGATGAAATGGGTTAAAATTGATCCTCTAGTTTAAGTTTAAATACTAGTGATATATTCAAATACTGATGATGGTTACAAAATATGTAGTATGGTATTATAATAACATACACACACTAAGAGTAAATGGGGCTATCACATAGTGATATCAATAGCAATATTTCAAATATGCAAAATCTAATATTGAAAAGGTAGGAAAAACCTACTCGCTTGGTATTCGGTTGGCTTGTTATCACACCGGGATATTTGAAAGAACTGGGACTTGATCTTCCGTATACAATGTGCGGGTATATAAGCATTTAGCGGTTAATTAGTCAGTTTTGCATTAAAAATGTCTTTTTTAAAGTTTTGGGGGCTTATTTGTAATTATCTTGGGACTTTAAAATACTGAACTTAAGCTCATTATTGAACTTTGGTGTAAGAGTTTTTATCTTAAAATATTTTGATGTATGTATGGACAAAGTTTAGTGATCAAATTTATAAGTTAGAAAATTTAATAGGGGTTAATTCATAATTTTGAAAAAGTTTTTTTAAGTAAAAACCTTGTTTTTGCATAACTTGAGCTAGGAGTATCCAAACATGGCCTTACCTTATACTATTTTGACCAAAAAAATTTAATAAACATTTTGAGAAAAAAATAGAAATTCCTGATTGGCCACACGCCCTCACGTGTGTGGTCAAGGTTTCTAAAAACGTCTTTGTCTTCAACCTCTTAATTTTGACCTTTTAGGGTTTCAGTTTTTTATCGAGGTTTTCTCCTTCGTTGCTTCACCATTTGAGATGATTCCTTAACAAACTTAACCTAATTTTTCATAAGGAATCCCAGTATATTAGTTTTATGGATTGATCTTTAGTATAACTCAAGTTCCAAAATTGTATTTTCTCTTAAAAACTTAACCTCATCTCCGTGGATTTCTAGAGTTTGGAAAGGTCTCTTATGAATTGGGTTTGGTTTATGCTATATGTGTGAGTATTTTGGTTTTGGTTTTAAGAATTAAGATCGATTCAATATGGAGAATTTTGAATTTTTTGTTTTTGAGTTCAAAATACACTTTTGATCAATTTGAGCTCTACATGAATATTCATGGCTTTTAACCATTACACTCGAGATCATCCTTAGACAAATCAAGGTTTAAGATAGTATATCAAGTTTCACCATTAAAGCTCAAGCTTTAATGGTGTTTTTGCTAGTTTTTGCTATCTAGGACATTCTACACTTAAAATCTTACATATTATGATTGTTTAAACTATATTTATTATGCAGAAAACTACTAGAATTGAAAGAATTGAAAAAGAAGCATAAAAGGATAAGATACATAATTTTGGAGAAATTTGAGATTTAGAACTGAACTGTAGGGTGAGTTTTTACTGCAAGGATCGTGGGGTATTTGTACTACTTCATGATAGGATTTGATTGGAGCTCAATGGAGGTGGATTTAAATCAATTTAGGTGAAGTTTTGTCATGGGTAAATGGGGTGCACATGGGTTCATGGTGGTTTTGTGTGGTTTTTAACCTCTTATGATGATGTGTGGTAGCATATGGATAGGGTTTGAAGTGTAAATCAAGAAGATTTTGAGTGTAGTCCTTAATTATTTGAATATTTACTTTTATATCCCTAAAAGTATACTTTTTATAAAGTATAAGGGTATTTTTGTAATTTTAGAAAGTTTTTAGGGTTGAAATTATAATTTTACATTAATTGAGGTCTAAAGGATTAATTTGATGTAAAGTTGGGATTTAGGGGTAAAATATATCTCAAGTTATCTTACTCTGAAATTTTCAGGGGCTCTTTTGTAATTTATTGAAACTTCAAAGGTTCTAAGTTAATTAATAAAAATGTAAAATTTTAATTATAGCTTCTTTCCTCTTAGAAGACTTTTGATTTTACACACCTTATGAGGGTTTAAATCATGGTCGTAGGTAAATTGGAGTTAAGAAATTCCCGGTTCTTACAATATAGATGTGTCAATGATGGTTTAAATTTTTATAATTGTCTTTATATTTACTGTCAAATTTAATGAAGTCATGCTAAGTTATATTCCTTGGTGATAGATTCAAATCTAAATTAAAATAAATCTCTATTGATGTACTCCTACCATTACTCCATAACATGTGGCCTTTTGTAGATTTTGGTAACATAAATGTCCATACAAATTCGAGAAAACCATTAATCGAATAGCTAAACTGACCCACATGTCAAAACTGATAGGGATGTTAGGTTAAGGGCAATCAATTATGTAATGTATGCTGGGAAATTATTCAAAAGAGGTGCTGATGGAATGATCCTAGAGTGCCTAAGTAAAAAAGGAAGACTTAACAGTTATTGCTCAAGTTCATGAAGGCATATATATAGCTCACAAAGCTGGACCTAAAATGAGATGGTTGATAAGGATATGGTTTTTGTTGGCCCTCCATCCTAAAATATTTCATAGACTAAAGGGTATCAAAAGTACCAGCAATATGGCCCTCTAAAACATGTTCTTGCTACTAATCTTCAATATATAGTAAAATATTGGCTATTTAAGGGATGGGAAATAGATGTCGTTAGAAAAATCTCCCCCCCCCCCCCCACCTAACTTCGAAGATACACAACTTCATCTTACTAGCCATATATTATTTTACCAAATGGATAGAGGCTAGGGCACTAAAATCAATTATCCAAAATGAACTAGTAGACTTTTTAAAAGACAATGTGTATAGGTTTGGAATTTTAAAAACTATAACCTCAAACATTGCATGTATTTTTGAATAAGAAATGGTGTTTGAAGTCACTTCAAGGTTGAGAATAACTTAGATTAAAAAAAATACTTATTATTCTCAATCAAATGGGAAAGCAGAGGCTACAAAGAAGGTGATTAAATATACCTTAAGTAGGGTGATTGAAAAGATTCTAAGATATGGCAAATTTAACAGCCAGAAGTTTTATGGGTCTATAGGACTTCCAATAAGTCAAGCAGTGGAGTAACTCCAAGCACTTTGACTAGTGGACATAATTTTGGCATGCCAATAGAAATTACTCTGAGTTCACTAAGAGTGATGACCCAAAATGAGATTGTAGACACCACATTCTAGGACCCCTTAAGTCTCTCCTTAGGTCCCTAGCACCTCCCCATTTCACTACAAACCCTAGGTCATACTTCGAGTACCGATCTAGAGGCCATCAGGTGCTCTCGAGCCCCGTTTGACTCCGGTCAACTCTATTGTCAGAGAGAAAGCTTAATTAATCTTCGAAGGGATCTGAATCCCCTTTCCAATGGTCCGCTTCGTACGCTAATTGGAATAACAGTTCAGACGAACGGACCATTTGACTACCAAAATTGATCTGGAGGCCAACGGGCGCTTCCTGGACCCGATTTAACCCTAATCAACTCCATCTTCAGAGAGAAAGCTTAATGGATCCTAGAAGGCCATCGAAACCCCTTTCCAATAGTCTATTCCGTGCGCAAAATGGCATAACTGTTCAGACGAACGATCCGTTTTCCCCCCAAAATAAATTTGGAGACCGCCGGGTGCTCTCGGTCTTGGTTTGACCAAGGTCAACTCTTCATCTCGAATGAGACTTAATAAATCATTGAAGGGCACTAAAACCCCTTTCCAATGGTTCGCCCCATGCACGAATTTGCCTTACGGCACAGACGAATGACCCATTTTACTCCGAAAGGTCACTGTGCGCTTCTGGGCCCTGGTTGACCAAAGTAAACTCTCCAAACCAAGAAAATATCTTTAGAAAATCGAAATAACCCAGATCAACTTTCCAATGGTCCACTTCATGCGCGATTTTGACTTACGATTTGGACAAACGATCTAGTACCGTCCAAAAGATCGACGAGCGCTTTCGAGCCCCGTTTGACCCAAAGTCAACTCCAAGACCCAGGAGCGGCCCAAAGTACTATTAAAGATATCTTAATTACCTTTCTAAAGTTATATCCCGTTCACAATTTGGATTAATAGATTGCATTCTACGGTCATTTTTTCAAAAAAATCTACAAGAGACTATCTATTGGCTGGTCCATTTCCCTGCCTATCGGCAGGGTGTCTAGGGTCACCTATCGATTGGAAGGACTAGGGGTATTACTATCATCAGTACCCCTACCCTATAAAAGGAGGGCATGAGATCACTCTCAGGGCACACCTCACATCCATCAATATCAGTGATCTCAGTAACATCCTCTTACAATCAACGAAGTTTCCTTGTGTGAAATTCCTTTCCATATTTCATTCCCATCATTTTCATACCCAATTTAGCAAAATCTCCTTCTCTCTCATCCAACATTCATCCCAACATTCAAGGGAGCTCATCAAGGATCAACATCAAGCCTCAATTCTCCAAAGAAGGTCCAAATATCCTCCTCTCTTTAAAAATCTTTATTTTTGCATTAGTTACATAAATTATTAATCTAGTTTTTACTTTAGTTCATATACATTAACATCTCCCCCTTTATTAGTTACATTGCACATACTTTATTTTCTATAAAAAAAAAGAGAGGGTTACACCTATAAATTCCAACGGGATTATGCATCACAATTTCTCAAAGCTAAAAATGTATTGTCTACATTCACACATACAATAAACTCCCATTTAAATTTATGGGATAAACCCCACCCTTGTGCCGCAAGAGAACTACGTGGACTTTGATGCCTTTATAGGCTACGTAGGCGTTTCAGGATAAAACTCGAGACTCGAGTCCAATTTTCCTATTTTCATCCTTTTTATTTTATCTATATATTATTCATATATATTATACTTGAGATTCGTATTTGCGTTTTATCTAACAAATATTATCGTTTCATTATGACGATCAATATCTTGAAAAGCGCATACATCATATCTTTTAACTATTATTATTTTGGGAACATTCATTTGGATGACCCCACTCTATCTTTTCCATGATATGAGTCGGGCGATATTGATCTCCATTTATATATATATTGCACACACACTCCACGTAGAAATTAAGGAAAGTAGTAACACAAGTCCATGAGAGATCGAAAGGGAGGGATGGTGCCTAACACCTTCCTATTCCATAACTTAGCCCCCGAACCTCTGAACTATTGGTTTCGTAAGAATCATCTTGTCTTTGATGCCGCTCTCTCAAGGCGACGACATGTTCTTTTGCCTATTTTGTGCCAAATAGGTTGGAGACTCCATCTCTTTTCATTCACCCCACATCGATGACGACCGAAGCGCTCCTAGGAGAAAAGTGTGCGAGACCTTCACTTACCTCCCCCCCGAGAATGGAGGAAGGAGAAGACCCCCTGGAAAGGGAAGGGATGTCCACAGTGGCGGCTCTGCTGGGGGACTTGTTTATCATAAGAGGGCCAGACTCTGTTTGCATGGGTGTTATCATTTTCTTCTTGTGTGTGTATGCACCTACCTATACGTTCTCTTTCTTCTCCTCTATTATTTCTAATACATATCTACCTCATGCTTATATCACTCTTCACTCACACACTTTTAGATATTCTCTATGTACGCTTCACACTACTTACATGTAGGATCACTTATACCTACATATTGGACATACCACTTAGAATATCAATGCTTAGGTGTCACTGGAACACACCTTCACTTATCACACTTGTATATATCCATTGTCACTCAAACTTGTAGTTAATCCATGCTTATGTTCATTACCATACACTCATTTATAGGTAGTCACACATCACTCACTCTCACATATCCATGCTTAGTGTAATCTTCATGCTCCATGCTAGATTTATTTTTTATGATACCTGTACATTTTTTCCTATTAGTATATTGCTCATCATGCTAAATAAAATACTCTCTCCATAATATAGTAATCAAGAATCATGCATTTTTCATACTACACCACCAAAGAGCATGGCTATTGACCAAAATGTTGTCCCGTACTTGGGGGTCACTTTGTGATGGGCACTGGTCCGACAGGTCGCAGTTAGCCTAAGAAATATCACTCCCACCTTCCATTGGCCAAGTACCTTCGACGTATGTCGAACGGTTCCTCCCAAATTTCATCGCTTAACCGAAGTCATAATGGGAGGTATATCATAGGGAACTCATTCACATACATAGAGTATGTCAAATTCGCTCTCACACGTACTGAGGTATATAGTGAGGCAATTCATGTACACTCAGGTATATCAAATGGCTTGTCCACATGTACCGATTACCCTCAAAAGAAAGATGTATATCGTGGAAGTCATGCCAAAGGGGGGAACCTTTCCACTAATTCAACAAATGCATACCCTCGTATAGGCGTCAAACCCAGGGCACTCATATTTAGTTTGTCGGTTACTACCCAAAACTCTGTCGAAATGTTGGGTTAGCATGCTACCCAAATTTTCGTGCGATTTTGTCTTTTTTTTTTTCAAAACAAGACCCTAGCCATAAGCCTGGCAACAAGTCAAACCGTGTTTTACATATTTTTCAAACCCAATTTTTCCCAAGCTCGGGTCCCTTCCGACATTTCTTTTATATTTAGGTAAACCTAATACAAGTGAAAACATAATAATAATAATAATAATAATAATAATAATAATAATAATAATAATAATAATAATAATAATAATAATAATAATAATAATAATTATGATGATGATGATGATGATGATGATGATGATGATGATGATGACGATGATGATGATAATAATAATAATAATAATAATAATAATAATAATAATAATAATAATAATAATAATAATAATAATAATAATAATCATGCTGAGACTCTTCTCTCATCTTTCCCGCTTTTCTTACCAAAAGTGTCAAAAACGTTTTTTATCCCTCTTTTCAAAAATACCAAAAATATTTTGTCCTTCCCTTTCCCAAAAAAATATATCAAAAACATTTTCCTCCTTTTTCAAATATAAAATTATTTCCCTCTTCTCGTTCAAAAATAAATTCGAATCTTTTTCCTCTCAGGTCGATCATATACCCAATCCTTATCGTGGCTCCCTATTGGCTTCGGTATTTTGTCGAATCGCCCTGAAGCTCTATTAGTTACCCCACTACGTCCTCCGTGTCCGAAATCCATCTTCACCCACTTTCCATGGAGAACGCATACCCAATCCCGAATGTGCATCCCGATTTGATGACGGTTCTAGCCCAACTTACTGCTAAGATTGACAACCTTCAAACCAAGGTTCATGAGATGCCGTGAAATCGGATCCCTATTCCTGAAGATCCCGAGGTCATCTTCCATTGCGCTGTGGATCCGCCCACACCTGAGCATATTTGGGTCCCAGAAGAATATCAGCACGCTCCACGTGCTCCTCCTGCCAATAGGCTAGCTCAGCTCTCAAGGGCGAATCTTGCTCAGCCAGGGCTAACCTGCCCGTGATCGTTGATTCGATGTAAGAACAACTGAAATGGGTCAAGAATAACCTTAAGATGTTGACCAAGAAGTTTGACCAAGTTCGAATCTCCGTGAATTACATGGATTACACCCATATGTCTCCCTACCCTGAAGCAAGGTTGCAAAAAAAGTTCAAGATTCCCAACATTGAGAGGTTAAGGGTTAGCAGGCCCTAATTATTCATCTCCGAGGATACCACTGAGTCATGACTCTCCTAGGTGCCTCCGAGTAAATAATGTCTCAGATGTTCCAACAAACATTGAAAGACAGTACTCTTCGCTAGTTTTTATCTCTCGAGGATGAAGCACCTTATACTATTGACTTACTTAAGTCTACATTGTATAAGTGCTCATCTAGTTTGGAAATTGTGAAAAAATATTGAGTTCCATCCCCTAGATACCAAAGAGCCTTAGATTCTTCTCTAATGCCTCAATTGATTCATTTAAAGGTAAAATTCTCAACAGCACATACTAGGATTGCATACGTTCATATATAGTGAATTAATTGCTTATGTGCGTTAATTCCCTTTTAAAATAAGGTTTTAATATTTTTGGGAATTTTTAAACAATTTTTAAAAATGATTTTTATCATAATAAAAGTTGGTTTTATAATCTTTTGGGGTTGAAAAACGTTACTAATGCCGTTTAATACAATGATTAAACTGTATAAGCAACTCCGAGTTGTTTGTTGAAGAAACCCTTTTCTTTTGAAAATAAAATGATAAACAACAAGATGTGTTTACTAAAACTTATGTACGAGAATAACCAAGACTTTGTAATCAGTTTTAAAACTAAGATAGTTTCAAAATATCAGCACACTATAGAATGAGATGGGAGATGAAGATAATCAGAACACACTATTTTTAACGTGGTAAAACCTCTCCCAATAGAGGAAACATCCACGGTGACTTCTAAGTCACGAAAGTAAAAATCCACTAAAAAAAATAACAGTTACAAACAATACAACATACATGCACACAACTCAGCCTATCTTGAGTTTAGGAATATACCCCACTTGGTGTTCTTCTAACTTCTTGTAGATCTGCTTGTGGATGATGTTCTTCCAGTTTGATAACTTCCACTTTTCTTTACCTTTCTTTTCGTCGACTCAATAATCTTTAATCTTATACCCAACACTTTCAGTGTGGTAGTGTGTCAAGTGTTTGTGATGTGATTTCTATCCACATGCATGAACTCACACACACTTAGTTTGTACAGACAGTCCTAGAAAATTACATATAAAGACTATATGTTGTGATTTTCTTTTCTTCCTTTCTTACAAAACTTGAAACCTTTTGACCTTTTAATCTATCCCAGATTCCACGGATATCTTACTTCAAAATCAGTCAAGATCTTAATCAATCTCAGTTTTGAAAAGATTTTCGAGATTGAAAACCTCCAAGTGAGAATCTAACTAGGTCAAGGTTAAGTTTCACAAGAACAAAAAACATAAAACATTTACAGATCTAAATCAGCAAATATTTTCTTAAAACGAGAAACAAATATGCAGATCTAGTGATATATAACATGCAATAGTGTAGATCTAAGATTTCTATGAAAAAGAAATACAGATCTCACCAAAATGTCTAAGTTGGTAACAAGATCACAGATCAAGAGGTTACAGCTACAAACGATCAAGCCAGTAACACCAATCTCTCTCAAACACTCAAGGTTGTGTTTGGGGTTTTGAATATACGAAGGTTTGAAGATGGTTTGAAGTTATTTTAGGGTTAGGGTTAGGGTTTCTAACTCAGTTTCCCTTTCTCTCTCTTCTCTCTTTTCATTTCTCTCTTCTCTCTCACTTCTCTCTTCTCCCTTTTTTTCTCTCAATTTGGACGACTACCAAAAGTCTTAAAATGCTGAGAATGAGAGGGTTTATATAGGAGCCAAGGAAGGTTCTGGATCGCTGATAGCAATCAATGGTTGAGATTCAGTCTTCCTTATATTGACTTTGATCCAAGGGTGGTAAAATAGCGGTGGTTAAAACGAAGGTGATTGGTCCATAGTGATGACACATGGATAGGCTTTAAACACATGCAGGCCATAGATAACGTTTGATCTAACGATCCACAATACACCAGGCAGTTCTCTCACAAAACAAACACAAATGAGATAACAAAAGCATGACAAGTGTTGGCATTTCATTGGCTGGCAAACGCGTGTCCAAAGTAATTACATGCAACACCCTAAAGTCTCTGGCGCATTGATATTCTACCCAATCAAACATTCTAATGAAAAACTAATTTTTCATAATAGCATTTTAACCCCACAAAGTTTATAAACACACTTCTATTAAAGAAAAAATTATTTTAAAAATGTTTAAAAATTCCCAAAAAATTATTAAAACAACATTTTAAGGGGAATTTAACACACAATCAATATGATCAATATATACACATGTATGCACTTATAATGTGTGTAGTGTGATTCAATTTATACCTTGTTTGGATCATTGAAGAGGATTAGAGAGTGAATGAGTCTGAGGTTCTTTGGATTCTAGGTTAGGCAACAAATTTTGTCACTATTTCCAAATTAGATGAACACTTATACAATATAGACTTAAGTAAGTCAAAGGTATAAGGTGCTTCAGGGGTCTCTATGCAATTTTTGGTTTTATCTTACCTTGCCGAATGTTTGGTTGGGTAGAATCCGAAAGCACTTGAGACTTAATGGTGCATGTGTAATTATTTTAAAACACGCGTTTGAGATTAATCTGAGCCCTACACCTGTCATTGTTATACCGGCCTAATTTATGTTTGTTGGTTGACTCAAAACCTGTTTGCAATCTCAGCCCTTGGATTGTTTTCATCAACGACCTGCATGCATTTTTCCCCAATCTCTGTGAATCCCTTTTAGACCAATCAGCATATGTTTAATCCATTCCTTTTGTTAAATCGTTGGATGAGAGTCAATAGTCCATGACCAAATCTCAGCCATTGGATTTGATCTCTTATGCTCGAAATTTCCTCGCTGAGTATAAAAGGAGTTTAGATCTCAGCATTCAAAGACTTTTGTTAGTTCATCTAAACTGAGAGAAAAACAGAAGAGAGAAAGAAGAAAGAGAAACCAAAGAGCAAACCGTAAATCGTTCAAACCCTAATCTCATTTTCAAACCCTAAATTCTTTTTTCCAAAATTTGTTTACATCAAAACCAAACCTGAGTGTTTGAGAGTTATTTTGGTAGTGGTTTGAAGGCAATTCGTGGTTTGAATCCTCTGAGTTTGAGATCTTGTAACCAACTTAAGCATTTCAGTTTGATCTCAATTTCTTTCTTATAGAAACTGTAGATCTTGCTATTTTATGTTATATTACACTTAGATCTGCATTTTTACGTTTATCATCTTGAGAAATCAGATTTGTTGATTATTTTTTTATAAATGTTTTTCACAACTTTAGAATCAATAAATTATTTTTTTATTTCTAGTTCTTATGAAACAAGACTTCTGATCTAGTTGGAATCTCAATCGGTGGTTTTCTATTTCAAAAATATTTTCAAAACCCTCTGAAATTGATTAAGACCTTGAACCGTCTTTCGAGCAAGGTAACCTTGGATTCTGGGTTAGTTTAAAGATCAAGAAAGTTCTTTGTTTCTAAAGAAGAGAGAAACTGAAAAACCTAATTCATTTAGATCTTTCTATAATTTGATAGGAATTGTTTGTATAAATAAGTGTGCGTGTGTGCATGCATGTGTTAGATCACTTTCACAATCACTTGTCACACTACACCACAAGAAGTGTTTGGTATAAGATCTTGAAACGTCAAGAGTTGACGTAAAGCTGAGACAAAACGTTGAGAAGTTAGCAAGCTGAGAAAGCAACATTGACATCAGGACTACAGAAAAGTTAGAATCAACCAGTGGGTACATGTTCTAAACTTGTATAGGTTTATTTTGTTTGCATGTGTGATAATTGCTTGTAACTTGTATATTTTGTTTTAGTGGATTTTTGGTTTGTGACTTAGAAGTCACCATGGATGTTTCCTCAGTTGGGTGAGGTTTTACCACGTTAAAAACTGTGTGTACTTAATATTTCTACATCTCCTAATCTCATTGGTGTGCTGATATAAACTATTTTAGTTTTATTTTTCAAAACTAGTTACATAATCTTGATCATATCTCATACATTTTCTATTAAACACATCTTGTGGTTAATCTGTTTTGATTTAAAGAAAAGTGTTTCTCCAAAAAACAGTTTGGAGTTACTTAAACAGTTTAATCTTGAATTAAATGACTTAAGTGACAGCTTTTCAATTGGTATTAGAGCTTGGAATTTTCTTTTAAAGATCTTATGTTTCTTAAATTGTTTTCTTAAAATCAAACAATGGACAAGAAAAATGAAAGATTTGGTAACTTGAATAGACCTCCTCTCTTTGATGGAAACAACTTTTCTTACTGGAAAGTAAGGATGGTTGATTTCATGCAAGGAACCTTGGGAGATGATGTCTGGGATATTGTTGAAAATGGATATACTTATCCTATAAAACCATCCACTGAAGGAAGTAATGACATGATTAAGAAAGAATTAAGTGAATTCACTCAAGAAGAGAAGCAAGCCTCTCAAAACAATAACAAAGGCAAGAATGCTATCTTTATGTCTATAAATGAACATGAGTTTAAAAGGATCTCATCTTGTACCACTTCTAAGGAAGCTTGGGATACTCTGGTTACTTCTTATGAAGGTGACACTAGAGTTAAGACTGTTAAAACACATATGCTTATCTAGCAGTATAACTTTGAATCATTTGATGACTTTTACATGAAATTAACTGACATTGTGACCAAATTACATTCTAATGGGATAACCTATGAGAAAAATGAGATTATCTCGAAAATTCTAAAGTCATCGCCACAAAAATTTGATAACAAAAGATATGCTATTGAGGAAATGAGTGATCAAAACCTCACTCCTGAATTACTGTGTTAAAATGGAACTAGAATTCAAGAAACAATTAACCCAGTCCCATAGGAAACAGACTAGTTCCAATTTGAGTTTTTCCTCTAAAATGATAAGACTTGAGCTTAGCCTTACCAATAATGATTCTTATTCTGATAAGGAGTGTGATATGGATAGTTTGGATAATAAAATTTCCTTGATGTCAAAGCAGTTTAAGAAAATTGTGAAATTTAGAAATAAAATGGCAACCAGACAAGGCAAGCCAAATTATCCAACTCAGTCTAATCACAAACCTCATGAGAAAGGTCAAGACAAACATCACAAGGACATTCATACGAGACCTAATAAAGACTTTAAGAATATTGAATGTTTTAGATGTGGAAATGTGGGTCATATAGCACAAGACTGTAGAGTTAACTTGAACACGACCAATAAACATATTAGGGCCAACATTTGCAAGACAGGGATGATTCAAGTGACTCTGAGAATGAGGAACCTGAGTCATATGATGTTTTTTTTATCCTTGCATGTCTTTCTTTGCTAATATAATCTACAATGATAATATGCCTTTTACTAAGTATGAGAATGATGCTAATAACTCTACTTCTGTTGTTATGAATCATGCTGCTACTGGTTTAGATGCTTTAATTTCTGAGAACATTACTAGTTCTACAACGGGGTGTGCGAGTCAAAGGGAAAGCGATAATGACGATGTCAATGTGTGTGTGATTTCAATAATTGAATCCTTAGGGGTCACTTCACACACTACACTTAGTTATTCGGAGACTGAAGACCTCCTTAATGTTCACACACTTTATGCCAAAACTCTTAAGAAATGTTCTAGACTAGAGAAAATAGTGAAAGATCTCACTAAGAAACTAGAAGACATAAGTCTAATGGTTAAACTTAACGCTGAAGAGTACACTACCCAATGTCTAACTCATCAACATGAAGTCAAAATTTTTGATAACAAATTGAAAGATTTGATTGAAACAAATGAAACTCTGGAGAAAAAATATAAAAGGGACATTATTAGAATTGGAACAAGCTAAAGAAAAGATAGAAACTGTTTTAAAAAATTTGCTAAGTTTGAAAATAATTCTAATTATTTTGATGATTTTGTTGCTGATTCAAAAACCAATTTTGATGATCGAACTGGAATAGGATTTTGCCCAAATTTAAAGACACAAATTAAAAACTTTGAATCAATCAAGTTTGTGTCCGGTGGTAAAAGACCTATGGAAACCCTTCCAGATTTTCAATCACTAAAAGATGAGTTTGATAAAAAAATATCAAAAGTTGGATATTGGGGAATCAAGTAACTTTAAGTGTGAAAGTCCACCTAAGGCTAAATACGTTTGCCCTCCTATTAGGAAGAGTGATTATGCATTTCAAACTGTACTCCGTAGGAATAAGGTTCAAAATTCAAATTCCATGAAACCTATGTTTAGAGACTTTCCTAAGGAGATACCTTCTTCAAGCAATCTCTATTTCTCTTACTGTGACATATTTGGACATTCCTTTGAAGGTTATTACTCTAGACATTTAGTTAATCCCGTCTCTAATACTCTTTTATATCAAAACTGTAACTAGTCTAGGAGAAGCCGTAACAATTATGTTCTGCCTAGACAACCAGACAAAAACTCTAACTATAGAAAGAGAAAGACCAAAACTAAAAGATCATTTACAAGAACGATTCCTAGGCACTTTTCTAACCAAATGCTCATATCCTCCATAAAACTCAAATGCATGAGCAAAATATTTTTCAACAAAAATCTAATGCTCGCAAGTTTTATCAAATGAGAGCAAATATGCGCACAAAAAACAAGAGCTATTTGGGTTAGAAAAGATGAGCTATTATCCCAGATGAAGTGTAATATTGTCATTACTGCGTTAAAAGCTGAACACACCTCTTCTGGTTGGTATTTAGACTCTGGGTGCTCAAAACATATGACTGGGGATGATACAAAACTTTTAGACAAAACCAACTTTGCTGGAGGAAAAGTTATTTTCGATGATGGTGTATCATCTCAAATCATTGGCAAAGGAACACTTAAAGAAGAAGGAATGTCTGTTCTTGAAAATGTTCTTCTAGTAAAAGGTCTTAAAGCTAATCTACTTAGTATCTCGGAATTTTGTGACTCAAATCATACTGTCACATTTTCAAAGAATAATTGCAAGATTTTAAATGAAGAAGGTGAGTGCATAATTACAGGATTCAGGACTCCTGACAATTGTTATACTGCCATAAATAGTATCAAAACCTATAACATTGCCAGAATGGATGATAATGAAATATGGCATAATAGGATGGGTCACATAAATTACGATAGTCTTAGTAGATTGTCTTCACAAGAAATAGTTAGAGGAATTCCAAGTGAGAAGTCGTATGACTGTGTGATATCGATTTAAATTAAATTCGCAAGTTTCCAAGTAACCCTTATTTAAGTAGAGTCCCTAAACATGCATCTAAGGTGAGTGTGTCAACCCATAAATAAATAAAGCATGTGACACAAAAATATGCTGAGACACAGATTTCAGGGAAAACCCCTTTCGGGTAAAACCTTTATTTCACTATGAATATACAAGCCGCAACTTACAATTACATAGAGAAATCTGCAATGGATCAACGCGCAGCCAACCCACAAAGACACGCAGTCTTGAACTCAGCAAGAGAATACACGCAGCACCCTCCAAGGACTCGCAGCCCAAACAACGAAGGAAGAACCGCAGCTCTCCTCAATGACATGCAGCCATAAAACTTTGTAGAGACTCCCTCAGCAATGACACGCAGCCCTCGGTTGCAAAGATCTCTCCAAAAAGATGAACAGTAACAAAGGTTTTGTTCAAGGGTTCCAAAAGATTCACAAAAGTAATTGGGATTTTTGTGTGTGAATCAAAAAGATGTTTGGCACATCAAAAATTGAAGTCTTCTTGTGTTTGTACTCTTAAAAACGTTTTCTCAAAGACTTAAAGAAATACACCATCGAAATAGTTATATATATAGGAAATATAAGATGGTGGTAAAAACAGTTATCGAACTGCTCGAGTTTATCCCAGGCGGACCGGTCCGGCTTGGGGGCGGATCGATCTGGTTGACCGGATCGGTTCTTTTATTCCAGGCTTCATCGGTTTGCTTGCGGTCCGGGGTATACGGGCCTTCAGCAAACGGATCGGTCCGGGTCTGAGGCGGACCGGTCCGGTTAGCCGGATCGGTTCTTTTATTGCAGGAGGACCGGTCCAGTCTGTCAGACTTTGATTCCTCTTCTTCTTTTGATATTTGGATCCGTTGATGAATGTATGAATCTTGAATTTCTTCAACGGTGTAACGGCGTGCGACATAATAAATTGTTAATGGAAAAAAATGTCCTTACACCAAGAATCAAACCTATCTCTAATATTGTCTGTGAATCATTTAAGGAAGGAAAAGTTGTTAAGGCACCTCATAAGAAAGTTAAAGATATCCTTACCTCTAAACCCTTGGAGCTCATCCATATGGACCTAATGGGTCCTTCTTGTACTGTTAGTCTATGTTGACACAGTTACATTCTAGTTATGGTAGATGACTTCACCAGGTTTACTCTGGTAGCCTTCTTAAAACAAAAGTCAGACACTTTCAGAACTTTTTTGAAAATCTTACTTCATATTGAAAATGACAAGGACACTCAAGTAAATAGAATTCGTAGTGATAGAAGAGGAGAATTCATAGATATGGGTATTATAGAGTATTGTGACTATAATGGTTACAAACATGAGTTTAGTGCTCCTAAAACTCCTCAACAAAATGGAATTGTTGAAGGAAAGAATCGTACCCTTCAAGAGATGGCACGCGTTATGATTCATGCCAAATGCTTACCTAAATATTTTTGGTTAGAATCATTTCGTACTGCATGTCACATCATTAATAGGGTCTATCTTAGGAAGAATTCTAAATAAACTCCCTACGAACTATGGTATGGGAAGAAGCCCAATCTTAAATACATTAGAACTTTTGGTAATACATGTTATGTCTGTAAAGACAGAGAACACTTATCCAAATTTGAGACTCGTGGAGATAAAGCTATCTCCCTAGGATATTCACCTGATAATAGAGCATACCGTATCTATAATCTTCACACAAAGACTTTGATGGAATCCATAAATGTTATTGTAAGTGACACTACTATTGAGAGTAAGACTGGAGAACCAACTATTGTGGAAGAGTCTGGAATTGTTTTAGAAAATGACTCTCTAGAAATAGATGATCCTTTACCAATTGAGACACCTGAAGTACCTAACTGGGTTTCTAAAGATTATCCCATAGATAACGTTGTTGGTAACCCTTATGATCCTGTACGTATAAGATTTTAATTAAGAAACAATGCTCATTATGCATGTTTTGTCTCCCTTGTGAAACCAAAGACTATAAATGAGGCATTGAATGACCCTCAATGTATTTCTTCCATGTAGGAAGAACTTCTTTAATTTTTCATTCATGATGTTTGGTATCTTTTACCTAGGCTTGATCATAAAAAGGTTAGTGGCACACGTTGGATATTTAAAAACGAATCTGATGAAAGTGTGACAATTCATTAGAAACATAGCCATATTAGTGGCTTAAGGATATTCTCAAATTGAAGGAATAGATTTTAACATGACATTTTCTTCTGTTACTCATCTAGAATCTGTTCGTCTTCTCTTTGCAATATCCTATTACTTACACTTTATGCTGTACCAAATGGATGTAAAATCATCCTTTCTTAATGGAATCTTGAGTGAAGAGACATATGTTGAACAACACAAAGAGTTTATTGACCCTCAGTATCCAAATCATGTTTATCGTCTTAAAAAGGCGTTGTATGGTCTGAAACAAGCGCCAAGAGCTTGGTATGAGCGTCTTTCCAGCTGTCTCTTATATAAAGGTTTTAAGAGAGGTGGAAATGACCAAACCCTTTTTGTCAAACATTTTGGCAAAGAAATTATTATAGCTTAAGTCTATGTTGATGAAATCATTTTTGGATCCACTTCCCCTTCAAAAGTCAAATATTTTTCTGAAATTATGCATAAAGAATTTCAAATGTCTCTTATGGGGGAGTTGCAATTTTTCTTGAGTCTTCAAGTCAAACAGAATTCAGAAGGTTTATTTGTGTCGCAATCGAAATATGCTTTAGAGATTGTCAAAAATTTAGTCTTGAAAATGCCAAAGAAGTTGGAACTTCCATGAGTACTACGATCAAATTATCTAATGATGAGAGTGGTACATCCATAGATACTACTTTATGTAGTAGTATGATAGGAAGTTTACTATACCTTACTGCCTCGCATCCTAATATTATGTATGATGTTTGCGTGTGTGCCCGTTATCAAAATAATCCTAAAGAGAGCCACTTAGTATGTGTAAAAAGAATCATTAAATACATAAAAGTCACTCTAAATTTGGGACTTTGGTACACCAATGATACCCCTAATACTATAATAGGACACACTGATGTCGATTGGGTAGGGTGTACTGATGATAGTAAGATCACATTAGGAGCGTGCTACTATATAGGTAACAATTTGGTAGGATGGAGTAGTAAGAAACAAAACTGCAATTCTTTATCTACAGCTAAATCTGAATACATAGATGCTGGTAGTTTCTGTGCCCAATTACTTTGGCATAAACAAATTCTAATTGATTATGGCATTCAAGAAGACCAACTGCATCTCTATTGTGATAATCAAAGCGTGATCAATATCTCTTAAAATCTTGTTCAACACTCGCGAACAGAACATATAAAAATTAGACATCATTTTATACGCGAATTAGTTGAGACTAAGGAATTAGAAATTAATTATCTTCCTACTGATTTGCAGCTTGCAGATATGTTTACAAAACCTTTGGAGTAAAATAGATTTCATTCTTTGCGAAAATCGATAGGAATGGTTTACGCTGAATAAACTCGTGTGGCTTAAGTATTTTTTTCCCTTTGTCCATTTGAGACAAAACGGGGGAAAAATTTGAGCCTTATGAGTTCATTTTTTCTTACCTATTTTTAAAAAGCTTGATCTTAGTCTTATTTGCAGGAATCTGTACCGTTGTCTTCAACAGATGTTATTAGGGTATTGGTTTGTCATTAGTTGAGTTATGTAATTTTATTTTTCTAGGATATGGGTAGATAGAATTTTGTATAGGAATAGGATTTTCTTATTCTTTTCGTATCCCTACGAGTCCTAGGAGACTCAAAGGAGATTTTGTCTCATATTTCCAAAGGGAGAGATTGAAGCACTTATACTCTTGAGTTACTTGAGTCTACATTGTATAAGTTCTCATCTAGTTTGGAAATTATGACAAAATATTGAGTCCCATCCCATAGATACCAAAGAGCCTCAGATTCTTCTCTAATGCCTCAATTGATTCATTCAAAGGTAAAATTCTAAACTCCACACACTAGGATTGCATACATTCATATATAGTGCATTAATTGCTTGTGTGAGTTCATTCTCTTTTAAAATAAGATTTTAATATTTTTGGGAATTTTTAAACAATTTTTAAAAATGATTTTTATCATAATAAAAGTTAGTTTTATAATCTTTTGGGGTCTCTTTGTAATATCTGGTTTTATCTTAACTTGCTGAATGCTTGGTTGGGTAGAATCCAAAAGCACTTGAGACTTAAGGGTGCATGTGTAATTATTTTAAAACACGCATTTGAGATTAATCTGAGCCCTACACCTGTCATTGTTATACCGACTTGATTTGTGTTTGTTGGTAGACTCAGAACCTGTTTGCAATCTCATCCCTTGGATTGTTTTCATCAACGATCTGCATGTGTTTTCCCCCAATCTCTGTGAATTCCTTTTAGACCAATCAGTGTATGTTTAATCCACCGCTTTTGTTAAACCGTTGGATGAGAGTCAACAGTCCATGACTAAATCTCAGCCATTGGATTTGATCTATTATTCTCAAACCTTCCTCGCTGAGTATAAAAGGAGGTTGGATCTCAGCATTCAAAGACTTTTGCCAGTTCGTCCAAACTGAGAGAAAAAGAGAAGAGGGAAAGAAGAGAGAGAAACCAGAGAGCAAACCCTAAATCGTTCAAACCCTAATCTTATTTTTAAACCCTAAATTCTTTTTTCCAAAATCTGTTTACATCAAAACCAAACCTGAGTGTTTGAGAGTTATTTTGGTAGTGGTTTGAAGGCAGTTCGTGGTTTGAATCCTCTAAGTTTGAGATCTTGTGACCAACTTAAGCATTTCAGTTTGATCTCTATTTCTTTCTTACAGAAACTGTAGATCTTGCTATTTTATGTTATATTACACTTAGATCTGCATTTTTATGTTTCTCATCTTGAGAAATCAGATTTGTTGATTATTTTTATGTAAATGTTTTTCTTCACTTTAGAATCAACAAATTATTTTCTGTTTCTAGTTCTTATGAAACAAGACTTCTGATCTAGTTGGAATTGCAATCGATGATTTTCAATTTCAAATATATTTTCAAAACCCTCTAAAATTGATTAAGACCTTGAACCATCTTTCGAGCAAGGTAACCTTGGATTCTGGGTTAGGTTCAAGATCAAGAAAGTTATTTGTTTCTAAAGAAGAGAGAAACTAAAAAACCTAATTCATTTAGATCTTTCCATAATTTGATAGGACTTATTTGTATAAATAAGTGTGCGTGTGTGCATGCATGTGTTAGATCACTTTCACAATCACTTGTCACACGAGAACACAAGAAGTGTTGGGTATAAGATCTTGAAACGTCAAGAGTCGACGTAAAGATGAAATAAAGTGCTGAGAAGTTAGCAAGCTGAGAAAGCAACATCAAAATCATAACTGCAGAAAAGTTAGAATCAATCAGTGGGTACAGGTTTTAAACTTGTATAGGTCTGTTTTATTCGCATGTGTGTTAAATAGCTTGTAACTTGTATATTTTGTTTTGGTGGATTTTTGGTTTGTGACTTAGAAGTCACCGTGGATGTTTACTCAGTTGGGTGAGGTTTTACCACGTTAAAAACTGTGTGTACTTAATATTTCTACATCTACTCATCTCATTCTTGTTGGTGTGCTGATATAAACTGTTTTAGTTTTATTTTTGAAAACTAGTTACATAATCTTGATCATGTCTCGTACATTTTTTATTAAACACATTTTGTGGTTAATCTATTTTGATTTAAAGAAAAGATTTTCTCCAACAAGCAGTTCGGAGTAACTTAGATAGTTTAATCTTGAATTAAACGGCTTAAGTGACAGCTTTTCAAAGGAGTCCAGAATTTGCAGTTAGGAGGATGTTTCCCGTGAATTGATGTCACGGTACAAGTACAACGAGGAGCTGGAGGTTACCCGCCATGATTTTATACTTCTCAAGCAAAATATTAAGGAAACTGTCAGTAATTTCATAGCAAGGTATAGAGAGAAAAAGGCCACCATGACCAACCGGCCTTCCGAAGAGGAACGAGTCAGTATTATGAAGAAGAACTTCTTGCCCCATGTCCGAGCAACGATGGGAGGATAATATTACCCCCATTTTCGAGACATTTGGGGAGCAGGAGTGGAGATCGAAGAATTTTTTGCCAAAACAGAAGTTGAGTCAAAGAAAGTATCTGGACAGTTCATTCCAAGAAATAATGAGAAGCCTACCAGTACCACAGTTTCAACCATAAAAAACATCTCTCAGCCTGCCACTTTATGGGCATCAGAAAGCCACCCTAACCCAGTCTGAAAGTAATACATCGAGCTTCACGCTCCCCACTACAAAGTTTACTAAGACATTTTGA
The DNA here is from genome assembly GCA_949130495.1 of Sambucus nigra. Classification (NCBI taxonomy): domain Eukaryota; kingdom Viridiplantae; phylum Streptophyta; class Magnoliopsida; order Dipsacales; family Adoxaceae; genus Sambucus; species Sambucus nigra. Next base: position 326,329,709 of record OX422217.1, on the reverse strand, counting down.
GCCTAAATCTTATCAAGTCATTGGATCCTCTTTCATTATCAAACCCGAGTCCCAAAAATTTCGAACCAGATTTCCATTGTGATTTCCATCAAAATGTCAGCCATACCACTGATCAGTGTTTCTATCTCCAAAATGTAATCCAAGGTCTGATTGATTAGGGTATCATCCCCCCATTATCCAATCCTAAACCAAACACTACCCACAATCCACCCCCAAATCATGCAAATGCTATCTTCTTAGAAGAAGATCCAAAATTTAACCCATCTCCCCAGATTGTACCCAAAAAATCGCCTATCATACCCGTATATTCTCCTAAACCCCTCAAAATTTTCCCGTACTTTATCCTATATCCTACATGTTTCACCGATCAGGCCTTGTCACTTCTTACAAGAGCATGCATTATTATTCGTACTCGTTCTGGAGCAAAAGATATGGAATTATCAGCAGTATTGAATCATCTCCTAGAGTTTGGGATGAAATTTCCCTTAGATATGACCATTGACTGCCAAAAATTCAGCACACTGTTCTTGAAAGCTCGGAAGTGGGGTCGAGAGTCAGATAGTTGGGTGGTACCCACCAACGAAGCCATCTTAGATGATGGCGTCCGATCATGGAAGACTTATTCCGTCAGACCGGTAAAATTTGCAGTATGTCTGAGATACTTGATACTTTGAAACTATAAGGGCGCATGGTCCCTTTGCTTCTACATCTCCCCATTGAGTGGGAGTATCTATACGAAGAGGGCATTGAGGTTGTAGAATAAATTGACTTCTCTTGGAAGGATGACATCGTTGCCACCAAATGAGGAGGCAAATTCGATGGTTCTAATGAAGAGAAAAGTCCAGACAAGACTAGCCCAGTAGTTAGTATATATGGAATGATATCATTTGAGGATCTACTAGGATATATTAACAAAGTGTCCGAATGCTCGAGATAGACAAAGAAATAGGGTTTTTATTTTTATCCCTCTCAATGAACTATATGACTAGATCTGGGAGGCACTACCAGATTTTGAACCCTCAGTCAGCAACGACAAATAAGGAAAAAGGTGTTGAGAAACTCCTTATGTTGAAAATGACCCTCGAGGAGAGCAAGATCCTCGATCAATTAAAGAAAACTCAGGATAACATCACTCTGTGGGGAATCTTTATGTCTTCCCACCTGCACCAAAATAACGTGATTAAACTACTTACCGGCCTTAGAGTCCCTCCTTCCAGCACACTAGAAGAAGCGGTTAATCTGGTCAGATATCTAACATCTACTATAATGTTCTCCTTCTCCGAAAAGGAAATCCTTAAGTTTGGTCCAAATCAGAACTATCTTCTCAATATCTATTGAGGTCATAGGAAAGGCTGTCCCACTTTCACTTATTGATAATGGATCATCACTTAATGTTTGCCCGTTAAGAACCCATAACTCATTTGGACTGAAAGTAAGTAACATTGATCCAACTTCCATCATAGTGTGTTCTTATGACAATATTTGTCGGGAACTGATGGGATCCATAAAGATTACAATAGGTCCTGGACCTATAAATCCCGTTATTAAATTCTAGGCCATCGACATACCGACTTGTTTCAACATATTGCTCTAACGTCCATGGCTCCATAGTATCAAAGGGGTGTCTTCCTCCCTCCATCAGAAACTAAAGTTCTTCACTAATGGGTAGGTCATTTCCATCTTGGGTGACGACTATAACACTGAGAATGCAAGCACCAGTAATCCATTACTAGAGATACAACATGGGGCGAATGACATGCTTCTGTCAGGTTTCTGAGTCGAACCACTTCCACTCCTAGCAGGGATGATTTTAGAAATAGATTTTGTCCAGAGCACAACCCTCACGGAAATGTCAATGTGATATATATGTTAAAAAATATGCACTTCATGCCCAGACAGGGGATGGGGTGACGACAACAGGGACTACTAGAACCCATAATATTGTAGAAGGCCTTTTCTCCTTGTGGCCTGGGTTATCAACCATCAACAGAGGAACTAATAAATGTTTCGCCAACCTCAGTTAAAGAGAAGGCTAGAAAGTACCAAGACTATCTCAGGGGATTCCTTAAATGAAAGATTCATTAAAGAGGGTGAAAATTTCCCCTTTTGTGGCTTTTTCGAACCGTGGTATGATCATGTGGATAAGAAGATGAAGCCAGAAATGGAGATGTTCTTCCAAGACATCTACTCATGGGTCGAAAGTTCCTTGCATCATGTGCAACCACTCATTGAAAAGACTATAGCTGTAATAAGAGGCTCTGAGGGAAGTGACTCTGAGGATTCGTTCAACTTATAGACACTGAGACATGATTACCAAATTGTATGCAGATGGAGAATCCGATGAAAAGGTGTGCGATCAAGAATCAACGTTTCTAAGCGCTCAAATATGCAAATCCTACAAAAAATGTTAAAACAAATAATACAAATAGGAAAGGAAAAAATACTGCAAAATAATAAAACAATTACAATCTAGAACACACTCCCCGATAACGGTACCATTTTTGATCGAGCGCGAACTGTGCATCGTGTAATATGCAAATCGTTGTTATCGGTTCAGTAACTCAATGCAAAAAAACCTAAACTCCAACTACACTTGACAAGCAAGCATAGCGGTAAGTCGGGTGTCGTAAGAAATCCACAGGGAGTGATTGAATTTTATATTTTAATTGTTTTGCTACTTCAAAAATAAATGTGTAAAATCAATATAATAAAAGGTGATGGTTGGTTGTGGTGACAAAAGAAAAGAATAAGTTGTGCTACACAAAATTAAAGCGAGGATCGGGATCGCATTCCCCCACACGAATCGAAACAACTACTAATTAGAGTTAAGGCTCGAAAGCAATTTAATCAAGACTTTACAATTAAGCATAAACCTCACGCAATAAGGAATTTAACCCAAAGTTGCTTGAATAAACATTTAATCAAAAATTGTTACGCGCGGATTAAATTCGGATTGTCTCTATAAACACTACAGTTGCGTGACAAATAAAGTTAAATGCATAACAATCCAACTTTAAGACACGCGGTTTCAATTAAACGCAATTTTGCACGAAACCCTAACTTTCGAGGTTCGAACCCGTAAATGGCGGAGCACATCCCCGACCCTATTTATCTAAGGGCACAACATAAAATAACTAATTAAACTACAACTAAACTAATTACAACAAAAAAATAAATTAATCTAGGTAAGAAAGTATAGAAAGAAAGTAAAATTAAAGCATGGAAATGAAGGAAGACAACTAAATTAAAGAAATTAAATTAAAGGTACAACTTACAAAACAAATAGTACAAGAGAGGAGTAGGGTTTAGCTCCCCAAGTTTACAAACCCTAAAACTAGACAAAATGGAAGATTTTTACAAAAGAGAGAAAAGTCTCTCTTATATAGTAAGTTGGGGGAAAAGAAAAGAAAAGAAAGAAAGTGTTGTAAAAAATAGGGGATCGATCGATCGAGAAGAGATGAGCCCACTATTTTCGAACCATTTCCAAAAATAAAAGGAGTCGATCGATTGACCCCTTTGGTCGATCGATCGATCCATCAGGTCAGCTATTTTTCTCAACGTTATTTTTCACAATGTAATTGAGACCTCCTTCAATTAAGTTCTCAATATTGTTTTTCTGAAGAATGAAATAAAAGATGATTTTGAGTATCTTGTTATGCCTTACACTAATTGTCTTGATTCTAATCAAACTCTTGATGATGATGATTTTACAAATGAATAATTTTTAACATATATAAATAAGGTTAATAACAAACAATATAACCGCGTTCAAATTAATGAAGATGATGTTGTTGTAATTAATCTCAACTTTAGTAGCCAACTGCGCGAGGATAGGGTCCACCTTTGATGAGCATGAGCGTGCATAACTAAAAGAACTACTGAAGGAATTTTTGGATCTCTTCGCATGGTCCTACGATGACACGCCCGACATTGATCTCGAGATACCTCAACACGAGATTCTAACTCTCCCAAAATGTAAACCGATCATACAAAAATTACAAAAGCTCCACACCGAATCATCACTCAAGGTTTAGGAAGAAATGGTAAAACAGTTGAATGTAGGCTTCATTCGGGTGATCGAATATCCCACATGTTTGGCCAATATCTTACCCGTGCCAAAATTCGAAAGAAAAGTGCGTATGTGCATTGATTATCGAGATTTGAACAGGGCTTTCTCCAAAGGATGATTATCTGCTACCCAATATCAACATGATTATGAACAACACAGTCAGTCACGCTCTAAAGTCATTCATTGATGGGTTTATGGGATACTTCATATCAAGATGCACCTGGATCATCAAGAGAAAATCGTATTCATCACCCCCTAGGGAACTTTCTATTACACAGTTATGCCATTAAGTCTAAAAAATGTAGGGGCTACCTACCAGAGGACTGCCATAACCATCTTGCATGATCTGATATACAAAGAAGTCGAGGTTTACGTGGACGATATGATCATCAAATCTAAAACTCGGTAAGGTCATGTTCTCACTCTACAGAAGTTTTTCGAGTGACTACATCGATACCAAATGTAACTTAACCCACAGAAATGTGTCTTTGGCTTTACTAAAGGAAAGCTCTTGGTATTCATGGTTAGCGAAAAGGGGATTTAAGCAGATCCTACCAAACTGAAAGCCATACATGAAATGCCACCACCCCGAATGGAGAAGGAAGTCCGAGGATTCTTCAGAAAATTATAGTATATCAGTCGATTCATCAGCTAGTTAACTGTTATTTATGACTTCAGACTCCTCTGGAAGGATTCAACCAAGGTTTGGAATGAAGCTTGTCAATAAGCCTTTGACCGAATCAAATAATATCTAAACTTATGGTACTCATGCCAACACAACCTGGTCTACCCCTACTCCTACACCTGACTTTAATAAACTGCAGTTGGGGATTTTTTGGCCTAATACCTTAAAAAATCCCACAAAGAGTGGGCCATCTACTACAACAATCATAAATTGGTCGAGTATAAAGACAACTAAACTACCTTGGAGAAACCATGTGTCTCCCTTATCTGGGTCATCCAAAAATTATGGCATTACATGCTCACTTTTCCCATCAGACTTTTATCCCGAATGGATCCTATCAAATACCTTCTCTAGAAACCCGCCTTGTCTAGCCGAATGGCCCGATAGTTGATGCTGCTAGCCGAATTCGATATTGTGTATGTCACGAAGAATTCCATGAAAAGAAGAGCTATATCTGACTACCTTGCTGACCACTCTATGGAAGAAGTCGATGTTTGGATTTCTAAGTTCCCTTATAAAGATATCCTTTGAACCTCCCAAGAAAACCTCTAATGGCAAATGTTCTTTAACGGTACTGCTAACAAGAAAGTATATGGCATTGGGATACTCTTAATCTCCCCTGATGACTCTCACACTCCCATTGCCATCAAGCTAGATTTTCCCTGCAACAATAACATGACTAAATATGAGGCATGCATCGTAGGCCTCAAAGTCGCTCTCAAGAAAGGAATTCGATGCCAAGATGTCTAAAGGGATTTGTCCCTCATCATCGTTCAGGTCCTCAAAAGATGGAAAGGCAAGGATGAGAAACTCTTAACCTTCCACACCCACCTAAAAGAACTAGCCTCCCAATTCTAAGACATTACCTTCCATTACCTGCCCCGAGTAAGGAACAGTTTAGCCGATGCCATTACTACTTTAGCCTATATGGTCGATATGCCCGAAGGAATAACAATGGTCCCATTCCTAGTCCAAAAATAAGCTAAACCAACCCACCGCTACCATATCGAGCTCATCACAAAAGAAGATCCTAATATGATGGAGTGTTGGTATTACGATATTTGTCGCCTCCTTAAACACGGTAGGTATCGCCTAGATTCTAATGAGAAAGATCGAGAAACCCTCTGCAAACTGGCTACCCAGTACATTATCTGTGATAAAGCACTGTTCAAGAGAAACCTCGATGGAACCCACTTACACTGTATATTAGGGTATAACAATTGAAGAGATGATGCAGAAGATTCACAGGTAGGAATGCAGACCCCACATGAATGGCCATATGATCGCTAAGAAGATTATCCGATAGGGTTACTATTGGACCACCATGGTTCAGGATTGCACCACTTATGCTCAAAAATGCCTTAAATACCAATACCAATAGTTATCCAATCTCCAACACTTGCCTCCGCTGGAATTATACAATATGACCTTTCCCTCGCCATTTTCCATAAGGGGCATCGATATTATAGGGAAAGTTACACCCAAAGACTCAAACAGGCACGAGTTCATCTTGGTTTCCATTGATTACTTCACCAAATGGGTCAATCCGAGTCATACGCAGTGCTGAATGCTAAAAAATTACCCAAGTTCATTCGAAAGAATATCAACTGCCCATACGTGGTCCCGCACGAGCTAGTGTTAGGCAATGGATTACATTTTGAGGCAGAAGTCATAGATTTGTTCGATGAGTATGGGATTCATAGGAACAAATATTCTCCCTACCAAACTCAAACCAACGGTGCAGTAGAAGTTGCTAATAAAAATCTCAAAGAAATCACCAGTAAGATGACCAAGAGTTGCCAAGATTAGGATGATTGGATCCCTTACACCCTCTAGGGCTACCTCACTTCAATTCGAGCATTTACTGGGGCTACCCCTTAATTTGTGGTATACGGCATGGAAATAGTCCTACCCGTTGAGCTAGAAATACGATCACTACACTTTGTAGCCATTCTCGATCCCGGGTCCTCGCTACTGGCAGGTGCGCGATGGATTGATCCGAGGTCCCACGCATCCCTCTCAGGAGAGCTTCGACCGGCGTCATTTGAGTGAGGTGAAAGATGTAGAGAGATTAGAGTCGCCAGTCTATTTTACTCAAAACAGACAAAAGAAAAAGGGAAGCAATCCCAAAGGACATCATCCAAAGACATATTGATGCATATGAAACCAAAATGATTCGAAAAGGGTCCGGAGGCTAAGTTACGAAATGGGAAGGTGTTAGGCACCCATTCCGCCCTTTCGGTCTCTCATGAGTTTTTGTTATCTTCCTTTATTTTTCCCGTGATATGTGTGCATGTGTCTATATAGTGGAGATAAGAATCATCGACTTGTACCATGGAAGAGGTAAAGCGAGTCATCCGTAGGAAGGTATAAAAATAATATTAGAAAATAGGATTCATGCGATTATCCTTATGTTAACCGTTATGATGGAACGATAACACATGTGGAATAATACGCTACTAAGAACAAATATATATATATATATATATATATATATATATATATATATATATATATATATATATATATATATATATATAAAAGAAAGTGGAGTTTGGAGAATAGCAAATGAGGGAAAAAGTAAAAATAGGAATCGAGTCTCGGGTTTTACCCCGAGACGCCTATGTAGCCTATAGAGGCATCAAAGTCCACGTAGTTCGCATGCAAAATAAGTGGTGGGTTTATCCCATAAATCCAACCGGGGGATTCTCTTACTAGTGTGTGGGTGTGTGTGTAGAAAAAGTGTTTTAGTTGTGAGAAAAGTGTAAGAAAAGTATGAGAATTCCCGTTTGGAATTTATGAGCAAACCCTCTTTTTGTTATTTTTTGGGTTTTTATTTATATGAAAATAAGAGATGTGCAATAATAAAAAATAAAAAATATATTAGGATGTGTCAGATGATATAATAAAAGTTCTAAGTAATAAAACAAATTATTGCAAATTTGTGATAATTTAAAGAGAGAGTTGAGAAAATTAGACCTTCTTGAGGATCTTGAGCTTGATCTTGAATGTTGGAGAGAAACCCTCAGACTTAGATGATGATGGAGGGTAGTGAATTCACCAAGTTTGATGAAAAGGATGATGAAAAGTGAAGGTTGGAAAGGGATTTGGGTGTGCAAATCACGCTGACATCGAGAGAGGTTTTCTGGATTTTTGCAGAGTGATACCTGTCAGATCTGGGATCTCCTTGCAAGTGAGGTCAGGCCTCCTTTTTATTGGACTAGGTCATTTCCAATCAGCATAACCCTATTCCTGCCAATCGGTAGGTGCGTTTGGGCACAGTGCCGATAGGCAGGGTCTGGGATATGCCGTTTGACAGTGTCTTTCAGGCCTTTTTGGAAAATCAGCCGCAGAACGCAAACCATTGATCAGAATCTCCATGGGGTGAACTATTGGAAAGATAATTCAGAGACCTTAGAAAGTCCTTTGGACTGCTCCCGGATTCAAGAGTTGACTTTGGGTCAAATGTGGCTCAGAAGCATTCGTCGATCTATTGGACCGGGAATCGTTAGACGTAAATGGATCGTTCGTCCACATAGTAAGTTCGAATTGTGCATGGGGTAAATCGTTGGAAAGGTTAGGAGATGTGCTTAAATATTCCAAAGAGTTTGATCCGGTTAGGGGAGTTGACTTTGGTCAACCGGGCCCTGGAAGCATTCGGTGACCTGTCGGAGTAAAATGAATCGTTCGTCCGTACCGTAAGTCAGAATTGCGCACGTGGTGGACCGTTGGAAAGGGGTTTCAGTTCTCTTTAAAGATTCATTCAGTCTTGGTCGAGATAAAGAGTTGACTTAGGTCAAATAATGCCTGGGAGCGCCCGGTGGCCTCCTAATTGAGTTTTGGGGGAAAATAGATCGTTCGTCCGCATGGTAAGTCAAAATTACGCACGGGATAGACCATTGGAAAGGGGTTTTAGTTCCCTTCAATGATTCATTTAGTCTTGGTCGAGTTGAAAACTTTGACTTTTGGTCAAACGGAGCTTGGAAATGCCTGATGGCTTTTAGGTTAGTACTCGGGGTATGACCTGGGTTTGTAGTGATAAAGGGAGGTGCTAGGGACCTCAGGAGAGTTTAGGGAATAACATAATGGGGTGTCTATAGAGCCCCTCAACGGGTGAGTTTGGAACAAACGATAGCCGTCAAATAGACACCGCATGATGCTTTTGAGGGAGGATGACCAATTCAGAGGGTCGAGGCAGATTTTGAGGACCAAAGGGAGCGAGGATGACTAATTTAGAGGGTTGAGACTGATTTTAAGGACCTAAGGGATGGTTTGGAGGAAAGGTTTAGGCTAATTCCTGAGGAGGTGCTGGGGAAAACCGATTCTATGGGTCGATACTAATTCTGAGGGCTTAAAGATGAGGCAATCGATTCTGTGGGTCGAAGCCAATTCTGAGGGCTTAAGGGATGAGGGTGACCAATTATGTTGGTCAAAGCCAATTCTATGGGCTTGAAGATGAGGGTGATCGATTCTGTGGGTCGAAGGTAATTGTGTGGGATTGAAGATGAGGTGACCGATTCTGCGAATTAAAGCCCATTCTGCAGGCTTAAAGATGAAGGTGGTCGATTCTGTGGGTCGAAGCTAATTCTGCGGGCTTAAGTTGAGATGACCAATTCTGTGGGATGAAGCCAATTCTGCGAGATTGAGGGATGAGGGTGATCGATTCGGTGGGTCAAAGCCAATTATGCGGGCTTCAATTGAGATGACCAATTCTACGGGTCGAAGCCAATTCTGTGAGCTTAAGTTAAGATAAACAATTCTGCGGGTCGAAGCCAATTATGCGGGCTTAAGGTGGCGATCCAAGATCGAGGTCAATTATGACCTAAGAGAGGTGATGACCGAGGACTAAGGTCAATTCTAACCTAACTAAGGTGATGATCCAAGATCGAGGTCAATTATGACCTAAGAGAGGTGATGACTGAGGATCAAGGTCAATTCTGAACTAACTAAGGTGATGATTCAAGATCGAGATCAATTCTGACCTAAGAGAGGTGACGACCGAGGACCGAGGTCAATTTTAACCTAATTAAGGTGATGATCCAAGACCGAGGTCAATTCTGACCTAACTAAGGTGACGATTTAAGATCGAGGTCAATTCTGACCTAAGAGAGGTGATGATCGAGGATCGAGGTCAATTCTGACCTAATGGTGATGATCCAAGAACGAGGTAAATTTTGACCTAAGAGAGGTGAAGACCAAGGATCGAGGTCAATTCTGACCTAACTAAGGTGACAATCCAAGACCGAGGTCAATTATGACCTAAGAGAGGTGACGACTGAGGACTGGGGTCAATTTTGACCTAACTAAGGTGATAATCTAAAACCGAGGTCAATTCTGACCTACATTTCCTTTAGGACAATCAGGGTTTCTGCTGGGGGTAAAGATTAGATTTTTATATTCCATTGGGAAATAACGAATGAGCTGGGGAAAATGTAGTGTCCCCCCGAAGTTCCACTAGGGAAGTCCTTGTGATTTTGGGGATTTTGCAAGGGAAAGGCAACTTTGATGCCGTAAACTCCATTGGGGAAGTGATTAAGTGGTCTAGGTTTTGGATGTATTGCTTTAGACCTTTGGGGGATAGGGGGTGATCTTTAGAGATCCTCCGGGGATGTTTTCCAGAGGAATTTTACTTGGTTTTTGAGAGTTCTGCTGGGGAAATGGGGGTTCCGCTTGAGGGAGTGTGAAATTTTCTTGGTGAAAATGTTCTAAATCCTTCCTGGGATTTTTAGGAATATTCTAAGAAATTTTCAGGGCTTTCTGGTATTTTCCTAGGAATTTTTCTACGAAATTTTAAGGGGGTGCTGGTCGGCATGGTGCAGAGGGTGCCATCCGGCAGTGGTACGATCTTTTGGACTGTCTCGGTAAGGCAAGGAGTCAGTGTCGATCGGTGGGTGGGGGGTTAATGCCGATCGACATGACCCTTGGCATCCTATATAAAGGAAGCAAATTCCCTTCATTTTGCACATCTTCTTGCTTTCTTCCTTTCTGTGATTTTCCTCTGCAAATCGTTCTAGCATTTCGTTATTTAAGAATTGGCGACCTATGTGAGCACTACAGTGCATAGGGAATGGTTGACTATTGATGACTGGGAGAACGTGGAGTGGAGGGCCAGGGCACCTATTACTTTGGGGAGTGAGAACTCGTTTAATGCATTCGACCCGGTTATGAATGAGTGGACCTTGCTACGGGAGCCGTCGCGTCATCTCTCTTCGAGGGTGGTGAGCCCTGGCGGTTATGTAAGTAACCTAACTTTTGGCATTCTTCTCTTTTTGGTGATTTTTCCTTCCTTCTTGAATTTTGACAAGGTTTCTTCTTTTGATAGTCTGATATCTATTTGAAGAACATGATGCCCGTGGGACGACGAGGCTTAAGGATGTTTGGGAGCATCTTCTACCTGTGGTGTGTTGGGTGGTATCCTCAGCGGGTTTTGCGAGGTTGGCGTTTGCGCTGGATGAGACGCCTCGCTCAACAACAGTTTTATGTTCTATGGGGGAGAGGTGGTGGGATACTACACACACCTTCCATTTAGGCTTTGGGGATATGACCGCAACTCCCATAGACGTGTAATAGCTACTGGGGCAGGATTGCGATGGGGATCATATAGAGGTGGATCGCCCTCTGAGGGTGAGATCGGAGGTGGTACGGGTGGTGCTTGATGACGTAGGGAGGATAGTCTCTGGGGATTCCATCCGACTGTCTTTGCTGAAGGATGTTCTGCTGAGTAGGGTGGCTGATGTGGAGGACGGGGTGTAGGTGAGGCAGATGGCCCGGTTGTTCATATTGCTGGTGCTGGGAGGTTTCATGGTGGCGTCGAGAGGCGACATCATCCATTTGTGGTTCTTGACGTACTTGAGGATGTTTTCGAACACCCTTCTCTATGATTGGGGCAGCCTGGCTTTGGAGACCCTCTATTTTTCTCTGGATGCATTCAGTCGGTGCTGCCGACAAACTTTTACTGGTGCCACGTATCTTCTCGATGTATTCTTTAATTTGTGCATTTGCTTTTCATGCATTCACATTTTCCTTATGCGTATCTTTTTTGGCGTGAATTCTTGACTTGGGCATACGTGGTTGTATGAGGTGATTAGGTGTAATATCCAGCTAATTGCTCTGAAGGATGATACCATTGGGGACTTCTGTCGATTGTATCGATGACGTAAGGCCAATCAGCAGTCGAAGGGATCTCTCTCTTTGGAGGCGGTGATTCAGGTCTTAAATGGACTGACCAGTGGTAGGGTAAGACTCTTTCCTTTTCAGCCTTGGTTTTTTGGCATGTTCTGATTTTGTATTGATTTATGCCTGTCGGGGATTTTCAGGTGACTTTTACCCTGGGGGATAGCCATCCAGGATACGAGGGCGACCGGGGTGAATGCGCAGATGAGGCATTTTGCTGGCGCATGAGTTCGGCCATTCCTGGTATATCGGGGAGTGGGTGATTCAGTAGATTGCTGAGGAGGAGGTGGTGGTGCCACCTGCATAGCCTCATATGTCTATGTGGCGGGAGCGACTGCTGTCAGAGGATGCGAGGATCGTGGTGATGATCGACGAGTCCTAATTGTTGTGCACTGATACGGCTGCGCCGTATGACTATACGGACTTTGTGATGTGCTGGTTGATGGCGGCCAACATATATGATGCCTTTCCTTTCCCTCCTGCGGGTTCGAGTCGGGTGGTGGGGTTTTCCCACAGCGGTGGTGGTCCGTTGGTGTCCACGGCGGTGGCGACTTCAGAGGTTCCCTTTGAACGGTTGCATACCCCTTAATACAACATTCGACGGGTCGATGGAGGGATGGTGCCTATGTTGTACCATCCTCATGCGATGGATCCAAAGGAGTTGGGTTTGACAGAGGAAGTCCTTCGTCCCGCGGTATACCTTCTTCCTCTTTTAGGTTCCTTTTCTGTTTTGATCCCTCTTTGATGTTGATTTTGCCTTATACTTGCAGCACGTTCGTGTGTCGACCACTTGGCTGAGGGACATCAGAGACTAGATATCTTCGACGACTGCCCACATTCGGGATGTGGTCTCAGTTCCTTCTTGCTTGGTAACGTCTGCTTCATTCGGGGAGGACTCTGTCTCGGGTAGTGGTGGTGCATCGACTCTCCGTAGGGGAAAGAGAGCGCGTCCCAGGGGTGGAAGCTCTTAGAGAGATGGGGCAGGGTAGGTGAGAGAGAGAGAATGTGGGTTCGGGCTGAGTCCCGTTGTTTTTGTCTTTTCTTTTATTTCTTGCAAAATTTGATGTAACACAGAAGAATATATATATGCAATGCAATGGTATTTTTTTATTATCTTTACTTTAATGATGGATGAATGAATGCACATGCGCTTTTTACTTTGCTGCTGAGATCGTAAAAAGAGATATTTTTGGGATTTTTTGAAGGAAAGTTTAAAAAATGAGAAATTATATAGGGGTGGAAGATGATTTTTGAGATTTTTTTAAGAATATCAATTTATTTTTATTAAGCTTCTGATTTTGGCAAAAGAGGAAAAAGGAAAATTTCCAAAAATAAGGGGTTGTCGATCGGCAAGACCCTTGTCCAACCTATCGTCAGTCAAGTCCAATCCCATCAATTCAAAGATTTGATTAGTGCCCTCTTCAGTCTTTTTGGTACTTTGTGGGGTAGGATTCCCTTCGATTTCTGCAGGGATTATGTCTTTTGTGAGGGTTTTCAAGTATTAAAAGGGGTAGGGGTGGAGTGTTTTCATCACACTTTCATATTCTTACTTACTTTCCTACTATCTCTTAGTCTTGCAAAATGTCTCTCCCTGGTATCATTGAGTTTGCTAACTACCTCGAAGCCTTGGAAGCGATGTGATCTTATAATGTCGACTATGATGCTTTCAACATGTGTCGGGTCTCTTTGTGGCGCAATCGGTCCATTGAGTGGAACATGATGACGGGGGCGGTACAATTTTGATACCCCGAAGACCATGTATTCCTCTTTGGGTTGGATGAAGTTTGTCATACCTACGAGGACTTTTTTGCCATGTTGGGGACAAATCCCAATGTTACCGCGGCTTCACCTGAATTTTATCGTTCTCTCGGGGATTTGCTGGTCGGGCTTCTTTGTATTTCACCTTCGGCGATCAGATCATTGGTTACTGGAGGAATGATCTCCCTCCCGGTGGTGTTGCTGTCTATGCATTTGTGGGAGGTTGGTGATGTTGGTTATGCTGGAGCTGTTACTCTGGGTCTGGTTTCAAAATTGTTGCTGGTGACTGGGGAACTGCTGATGGATCCACAACTTGCAGCCATTACTTCATGGATGTTATAACGTCGCAATCCTGTGGTGGTGATACTGGCGGAGACCCTGAATGGTCTGGATTCCTGGCGAGAAGGTCGTTCTGACTTCCTGCGGTGTAGCCCCGTGATGCTGTTCATGTGGTTGTCTGAAAGACTCCGCCTGGTGACTCTTACAGAATATCCTTTGTCGGCTGTACCTAATTTCTTTTCGCATCACTTCTTCAGCACTGGCCTAGATATTGAGAGCTGGGAGAATTGGTTTGTAGAGCATGGGGCTCGAAATCTGTACTGGTTAGTGCCTTGGTGGACTACACCAAATACAGGAATCTCGCACGGTTTAAAACTGTGCCAGATCAAATCTGGCATGGTTTTGAACTGTGCCAGAATCAGGTGTCTCAAAATGGCCATTTTTTTTGGCACGGCTCAAAAGTGTGCCAGATTTGACCAAACAGGAACACTTCTGGCACACTTTTAAATCGTGCCAGAATTTGGTATTTCTGGCACACTTTTGGCACAGTTTTTAACTGTGCCAGATTCAGCACAGTTTAAAAAAATCTGGCACAGTTTAAAACCATGCCAAAATATGATACACTTTTGCCACGGTTTTGAACTATGCCAAATTTTTTATAAAAAGAAAAAAAAATTAATTATTTGAAAGCACAAAAATTCACAAATTAAAAATGTTGCACGCTGTTGATAAACTAATGTACATATAAACTTCAAAATATTACAAGTCTTTAATAGTTCATAGGCTAAAAAAAAAATTGGGCAGAGTTTCCTCTATTTTCTGGACATTCCAAAACCTGCTAATACAAAACATGCCTAACATAAAGCCCACACGACCACAAAATATAACAATTAACTTACAAAAGCCCGCAAGGCCATAAAAGTTAACAATAAAACTACAAAAGCCTGCATGGCCATAACAAAAAAAAATAGAATCATGAATAAACCCCTTGTTGTAAACCATTGAGTTCTCTGTGTGTTCCACATGAATAAATGCCAACGATAAACTATTATCCTACAAAAAAAATAGGATACAAAAAAGATACGATATTAGTAACCCAATAATTTACAATTTTTTTTTAATCAAACTAAAAAATTATATATAGGAGTGGAAATTATCGTCATATTCTCAAACCGGGAGACCCGAGACTACGCAGTCCGTTCTTACAAGTTACATTAGTCCCGTGCGAGGTGTTCGTGCCTCCTACGGGATCGTTGGGGGCCTGGTTTGGGTTTTCACCCTTTAAGGTCTTGTTTTTAAGTTTAAATGTTGATTTTTTCAAATTATCGTCATATTCTCAAACCGAGAGACTCGGGACTACGCGGTCAGTTCCTACAAGTTACATTGGTCCCGTGCGAGGTGTTCGTGCCTCTTACAGGGTCCTTTGGGGGCTGGTTTAGATTTTCACTCTTTAAAGGATTATTTTTAAGTCTAAGTGTTATGTTTGCAAATTATCATCATGTTCTCAAATCGGGAGAACCGGGACTACGCGGTCAGTTTCTATAAGTTACATTGGTCCCGTGCGAGATGTTCGTGCCTCCTACGGGGTCGTTTGGGGATTGGTTTGGGTTTTCACCCTTTAACGGTCTGTTTTTAAGTTTAAGTGTTGATTTTTGCAAATTATTGTTATATTCTCAAACCGGGAGACCCGAGACTACGCGGTTAGTTCCTACAAGTTACATTGGTCCCGTGTGAGGTGTTCGTGCCTCTTACGGGGACGTTTGGGGACTGATTTCGGTTTTCACCATTTAACGGCTTGTTTTTAAGTCTAAGTGTGATTTTTGCAAATTATCGTCATGTTCTCAAACCGAGAGACCCAAGACTATGCGGTCAGTTCCAACAAGTTACATTGGTCTCGTGCGACGTGTCCGTGCCTCCTACGGGGTCAATTGGGTTCTGATATAGGTTTTCACCCTTTAACGGCTTATTTTTAAGTTTAAGTGTTGATTTTTACAAATTATTATCATATTCTCAAACCGGGAGACCCGGGACTACGCGATTAGTTCCTACAAGTTACATTTATCACGTGCGAGGTGTTCGTGCCTCTCACGTGGTCGTTTGGGAGTTGGTTTGGGTATTCACCCTTTAACGACTTATTTTTAAGTCTAAGTGTGATTTTTGCAAATTATCATCATGTTCTCAAACCGGGCGACCTGGGACTCCGCGGTCAGTTCCAAAAAGTTATATTGATCCCGTGCGAGGTGTTCGTGCCTCACATGGGGTCGTTCCGGGGATGGTTTGGGTTTTCACCCTTTAACGGTTTCTTTTTAAGTTTAAGTGTTGATTTTTCAAATTATCGTCATATTATCAAATTGGGAGACCCGAGACAACGCGGTTACTTCCTACAAGTTACATTGGTCCCGTGCGAGGTGTTCGTGCCTCTAACGGGGTCGTTTGGGGGCTGTTTTGGGTTTTCACCCTTTAAGGGCTTGTTTTTAAGTTTAAGTGTTGATTTTTAAAAATTATCATTATATTCTCAAACCAGGAGACCAGGGATTACGCGGTCAGTTCCTACAAGCTACATTGGTCCCGTGCGAGGTGTTCGTGCCTCTTACGGGGTCATTTGGGAACTGGTTTGGTATTTTACCCTTTAACGGCTTATTTATAAGTCTAAGTGTTATTTTTGCAAATTATCGGCGTATTCTCAAAGCAGGAGAGCTGAGACTACGCGGTTAGTTCCAATAAGTTACATTGGTCCCGTGCGAGATGTTCGTGCCTCCTACGAGGTCGTTTGGGGGCTGGTTTGGGTTTTCACCCTTTAACGGCTTGTTTTTAAGTTTAAGTGTCGATTCTTTCAAATTATTATCATATTCTCAAACTGGGATACTCGGGACTACGCGACCCGTTCCTACAAGTTACATTGGTCTCGTGCGAGGTGTTCGTGCCTCTAACGGGGTCGTTTGGGGGTTGTTTTGGGTTTTCACCTTTTAACGGCTTGTTTTTAAGTCTAAGTGTTATTATTGCAAATTATCATCATAGCGCCAAACCAAGAGACCCGGGACTACGCGGTGAGTTCCTAGAAGTTACATTGGTCTCGTGCGAGGTGTTCGTGCCTCCTACGGGGTCGTTTGGGGGCTGGTTTGGCTTTTCACCCTTTAACGACTTATTTTTAAGTTTAAGTGTTGAATTTTGCAAATTATCATTGTATTCTCAAACCGGGAGACCCGGGACTACGCGATCAGTTCCTACAGGCTACATTGGTCCCGTGCGAGGTGTTCGTGCCTCTTACAGGGTCGTTTATGGGTTGGTTTGGGTTTTCACCCTTTAACAGCTTGTTTTTAAGTCTAAGTGTTATTTTTGCTAATTATCATCATATTCTAAAATCGGGAGACCCGGGACTACGCGGTCAGTTCCTACAAGTTACATTGGTCCGGTGCGAGGTGTTTGTACCTCATATGGGGTCATTTGGGGTCATTTGGGGGATGGTTTGGATTTTCACCCTTTAACGGCTTATTTTTAAGTTTAAGTGTTGAATTTTGCAAATTATCGTCGTATTCTCAAATCGGGAGATCCGGGACTACGCGGTCAGTTCCTACAAGTTACATTGGTTCGGTGCGAGGTGTTTGTACCTCATATGGGGTCATTTGGGGGATGGTTTGGATTTTCACCCTTTAACGGCTTATTTTTAAGTTTAAGTGTTGAATTTTGCAAATTATCATCGTATTCTCAAACCGGGAGATCCGGGACTACGCGGTCCGTTCCTGCAAGTTACATTGGTCCCGTGCGAGGTGTTCGTTCCTTTTACGAGTTCGTTTGGGGGGCTGTTTTGGGTTTTCACCCTTTAACGGCTTGTTTTTAAGTTTAAGTGTTGATTTTTGCAAATTATCATCATATTCTCAAACCAGGAGACCCAGGACTACGCGGTCAGTTCCTACAGGTTACATTGGTCAAGTGCGAGGTGTTTGTGCCTCCTACGGGGTCGTTTGGGGGCTGGTTTGGATTTTCACCCTTTAACGACTTGTTTTTAAGTTTAAGTGTCGATTCTTTCAAATTATTATCATATTCTCAAACTGGGATACTCGGGACTCCGTGACCCGTTCCTACATGTTACATTGGTCCCATGCGAGGGGTTCGTTCCTCTAACGGTGTCGTTTGGGGGTTGTTTTGGGTTTTCACCCTTTAACGGCTCCTTTTAAGTCTAAGTATTATTTTATCAAATTATCGTCATAGTCTCAAACCGAGAAATCGGGGACTACACGATCAGTTCCTAGAAGTTACATTGGTCCCGTGCGAGGTGTTCGTGCCTCCTACGGGGTCGTTTCGGGGATGGTTTTGGTTTTCACGCTTTAACGACTTATTTTTAAGTTTAAGTGTTGAATTTTGCAAATTATCATTGTATTCTCAAACCAGGAGACCCGGGACTACGCGATCAGTTCCTACAGGCAACATTGGTCCCGTGCGAGGTGTTCGTGCCTCTCACGGGGTCGTTTATGGGTTGGTTTGGGTTTTCACCCTTTAACGACTTGTTTTTAAGTCTAAGTGTTATTTTTTCAAATTATCATCATATTCTCAAACCGGGAGACCCGGGACTACGCGATCAGTTCCTACAAGTTACATTGGTCCGGTGCGAGGTGTTTGTACCTCCTATGGGGTCATTTGGGGGATGGTTTGTATTTTCACCCTTTAACGGCTTATTTTTTAAGTTTAATTGTTGATTTTTGCAAATTATCATCATATTCTCAAACCGGGAGACCCGAGACTACCCGATCAGTTCCTACAAGTTACATTAGTCACATGCGAGGTGTTTGTGCCTCTTATGACGTCGTTTGGGGTCTGGTTTGGGTTTTCACCCTTTAACGACTTGTTTTTAAGTCTAAGTGTTGATTTTTGCAAATTATTATCATATTCTCAAACTGTAAGAGCCGCGACTACACGTTCAGTTCCTACAAGTTACATTGGTCTCGTGGGAGGTGTTCGTGCCTCTTACGGGGTCGTTTGGGGGTTCGCCCTTTAATATCTTATTTTTAAGTCTAACTGTTGGTTTTTGCAAATTATAATCATATTGTCAAACCGAGACGTCCGGGACTACGCGGTCAGTTCCTACAAGTTACATTGGTCCCGTGTGAGGTGTTCGTGCCTCTTACGGGGTCGTTTGGGGGCTGGTTTGGGTTTTCACCCTTTAATGGCCTATTTTTAAGTCTTAGTGTTGATTTGTGCAAATTATCATCATGTTCTAAAACCGGGAGTCTCGGGACTACGCGGTCAGTTTCTATAAGTTACATTCGTCCCGTGCGAGGTGTTTGTGCCTCTTACGGGGTCAGTTGGGTGTTGGTTTGGGTTTTCACCCTTTAACGAATTATTTTTAAGGCAATGTGTTATTTTTGCAAATTATCGTCATATTCTAAAATCGGGAGACCCGGGACTTCACGGTCAGTAGCTACAAGTTACATTGGTCTTATGCGGGGTGATCGTGCCTCCTACGGGGCTGTTTGGGTGCTGGTTTGGGTTTTCACCCTTTAACGACTTATTTTTAAGTTTAAGTGTTGATTTTTAAAAATTATCATCATATTCTCAAACCAGGAGACCCGGGACTACGTGGTCAGTTCCTACAAGCTACATTGGTCCCGTGCGAGGTGTTCGTGCCTCTTACGGGGTCATTTAGGGGTTGGTTTGGGTTTTGATCCTTTAACAGCTTGTTTATAAGTTTAAGTGTTATTTTTGCAAATTATTGTCATATTCTCAAACCAGGAGACCCGGGACTACGCGGTCAGTTCCAACAAGTTACATTGGTCCCGTGCGAGGTGTTCGTGCCTCCAACGGGGTCGTTTGGAGGCTGGTTTGGGTTTTCACCCTTTAACGACTTATTTTTAAGTTTAAGTGTTGAATTTTGCAAATTATCATTGTATTCTCTAATCGGGAGACCCGGGACTAGGCGATCAGTTCCTAGAGGCTACATTGGTCCCGTGCGAGGTGTTCGTGCCTCTTACGGGGTCGTTTATGGGTTGGTTTGGGTTTTCATCCTTTAACAACTTGTTTTTAAGTCTAAGTGTTATTTTTGCAAATCATCGTCATAGTCTCAAACCAGGAGACCCGGGACTACGCGATCAATTCCAAGAAGTTATATTGGTCTCGTGCGAGGTGTTCGTGCCTCCTACGGGGTCGTTTGGGGGCTGGTTTTGGTTTTCACCCTTTAACGACTTATTTTTAAGTTTAAGTGTTGAATTTTTCAAATTATCATTGTATTCTCAAACCGAGAGACCCGGGACTACGCGATCAGTTCCTACAAGTTACATTGATCCCGTGCGAGGTGTTCGTGGCTCTTACAGGGTCGATTGGGGGCTGGTTTGGGTTTTCACCGTTTAACAACTTATTTTTAAGTCTAAGTGTGATTTTTGCTAGTTATCATCTTGTTTTCAAATTGGGAGACCCGGGATTATGCGGTCAGTTCCAAAAAGTTACATTGGTCCCGTGCAAGGTGTTTGTACCTCCTATTGGGTCATTTGGGGGCTGGTTTGGATTTTTACCCTTTAACGGCTTATTTTTAAGTTTAAGTGTTGAATTTTGCAAATTATCATTGTATTCTCAAACCGGGAGATCCGGGACTACGCGGTCAGTTCCTAAAAGTTACATTGGTCCCGTGCGAGGTGTTCGTTCCTCTGACGAGTTCGTTTGGGGGTTGTTTTGGGTTTTCACCCTTTAACGACTTATTTTTAAGTTTAAGTGTTGATTTTTGCAAATTATCGTTATATTCTCAAACCACGAGACCCAGGACTACGCGGTCAGTTCCTACCGGCTACATTGGTCTCGTGCGTGGTGTTTGTGCCTCCTACGGGGTCGTTTGGGGGCTGATTTGGGTTTTCACCCTTTAACGACTTGTTTTTAAGTTTAAGTGTCTATTCTTTAAAATTATTATCATATTCTCAAACTGGGATACTCGGGACTACGCGACCCGTTCCTACAAGTTAAATTGGTCCCGTACGAGGTGTTCGTGCCTCTAACGGGGTCATTTGGGGGCTGTTTTGGGTTTTCACCCTTTAACGGCTTGTTTTTAAGTCTAAGTGTTATTTTGTCAAAATTATCATCATAGTCTCAAATCGAGAGACCCAGGACAATGCGGTAAGTTCCTAGAAGTTACATTGGTCCCGGGCGAGCTGTTCGTGCCTCCTACGGGGTCGTTTGGGGGCTGGTTTGGGTTTTCACTTTTAACGACTTGTTTTTAAGTCTATGTGTTATTTTTGCAAATTATCGTCATATTCTAAAATCGGGAGACCCGGGACTACACGGTCAGTACCTACAAGTTACATTTGTCTTATGCGAGGTGCTCGTGCCTCCTACGGGGACGTTTGGGGGCTGGTTTGGGTTTTCACCCTTTAACGACTTGTTTTTAAGTTTAAGTGTTGATCTTTAAAAATTATCGTCATATTCTCAAACCAGGAGACTCGGGACTACGCGGTCAGTTCCTACAGGCTACATTGGTCCCGTGCGAGGTGTTCATGCCTCTTATGGGGTCATTTGGGGGTTGGTTTGAGTTTTCACCCTTTAACGGCTTGTTTATAAGTCTAAGTGTTATTTTTGAAAATTATCATCGTATTCTCAAACCAGGAGACCGGAGACTACGCGGTCAGTTCCTACAAGTTACATTGGTCCAGTGCGAGGTGTTCGTGCCTCATACAGGGTCGTTTGGGGGCTGGTTTGGGTTTTCATCCTTTAATGGCTTGTTTTTAAGTTTAAGTGTTGAATTTTGCAAATTATTGTTATATTCTCAAACCAGAAGACCCGGGACTACACGATCAGTTCCTACAAGTTACATTGGTCCCATGCGAGGTGTTCGTGCCTCTTACGGGGTCGTTGGGGGCTGGTTTGGGTTTTCACCATTTAACAACTTATTTTTAAGTGTAAGTGTGATTTTATCAAATTATCGTCATAGTCTCAAACCGGGAGACCCGGGACTACGCGGTCAGTTCTTAGAAGTTACATTGGTCCCGTGCGAGGTGTTCGTGCCTCTTACGGGAACGTTTGGGGGCTGGTTTGGGTTTTCACCTTTTAATGGCTTATTTTTAAGTTTAAGTGTTGATTTTTAAAAATTATCATCATATTCTCAAACCAGGAAACTCGGGACTACGTGGTCAGTTCCTACAAGCAACATTGGTCCCGTGCGAGGTGTTCGTGCCTCTTATGGGGTCATTTAGGGGTTGGTTTGGGTTTTGACCCTTTAACGGCTTGTTTATAAGTCTAAGTGTTATTTTTGCAAATTATTGTCATATTCTCAAACCAGGAGACCCGGGACTATGCGGTCAGTTCCAACAAGTTACATTGGTCCCATGCGAGGTGTTCGTGCCTCTTACGGGGTCGATTGGGGGCTGGTTTGGGTTTTCACTCTTTAACAACTTATTTTTAAGTGTAAGTGTGATTTTATCAAATTATCGTCATAGTCTCAAATCGGGAGACCCGGGACTACGCGGTCAGTTCTTAGAAGTTACATTGGTCCCGTGCGAGGTGTTCGTGCCTCTTACGGGATCGTTTGGGGGCTGGTTTGAGTTTTCACCCTTTAACGACTTGTTTTTAAGTTTAAGTGTTGAATTTTGCAAATTATTGTCGTATTCTCAAACCGAGAGACCCGGGACTACGTGACCAGTTCCTACAAGTAATATTGGTCCCGTGCGAGGTGTTCATGCCTCTTACGGGGTCGTTTGGGGGTTGGTTTGGGTTTCACCCTTTGACAACTTATTTTTAAGTCTAAGTGTGATTTTAGCAAATTATTGTCATGTTTTCAAATCGAAAGACCCAGGACTATGCGGTCCGTTCCAACAAGTTACATTGGTCCCGTGCAACGTGTTTGTACCTCCTATGGGGTCGTTTGGGGGCTGGTTTGTATTTTCACACTTTAACGGCTTATTTTTATGTTCAAGTGTTGATTTTTTCAAATAATCGTCATATTCGCAAACCGAGAGACCCGAGACTACCCGATCAGTTCCTACAAGTTACATTAGTCCCGTGCGAGGTGTTTGTGCCTCTTACGGGGTCGTTTGGGGGCTGGTTTGGGTTTTCACCCTTTAACGGGTTATTTTTTAAGTCTAAGTGTTGATTTTTGCAAATTATTGTCATATTCTCAAACTGTAAGACCCGAAACTACGCGGTCAGTTCCTACAAGTTACATTGGTCCCGTGCGAGGTGTTCGTGCCTCTTACGGGTTCGTTTGGGGGTTCACCCTTTAATATCTTGTTTTTAAGTCTAACTATTGGTTTTTGCAAATTATCATCATATTGTCAAACTGAGAGGTCTGGGACTACGCGGTCAGTTCCTACAAGTTACATTGGTCCCGTGCGAGGTGTTCGTGCCTCTTACGGAGTCGTTTGGGGGCTGGTTTGGTTTTTCACCCTTTAATGGCCTATTTTTAAGTCTTAGTGTTGATTTTTGCAAATTATCATCATGTTATCAAACCGGGAGACCCGGGACTACGCGGTCAGTTCCTACAAGTTACATTGGTCCCGTATGAGGTGTTCGTGCCTCTTACGGGATCGTTTGGGTGCTAGTTTGGGTTTCACCCTTTAACGACTTATTTTTAAGTCAATGTGTTATTTTTGCTAATTATCGTCATATTCTCAAACCGAGAGACCGAGGACTACACGGTCAGTACCTACAAGTTACATTGGTGTTATGCGGGGTGCTCATGCCTCCTACGGAGCCGTTTGGGGGCTGGTTTAGGTTTTCACCCTTGAACGACTTATTTTTAAGTTTAAGTGTTGATTTTTTCAAATTATCATCATATTCTCAAACCAGGAGACCCGGGACTACGCGGTCAGTTCCTACAGGCTACATTGGTCCCGTGCGAGGTGTTCGTGCCTCTTACGGGGTCATTTGGGGGTTGGTTTGGGTTTTCACCCTTTAACGGCTTGTTTTAAGTCTAAGTGTTATTTTTGCAAATTATCATCATATTCTCAAACACGGAGACCCGGGACAACGCGGTCAGTTCCTATAAGTTACATTGGTCTCGTGTGAGGTGTTTGTGCCTCATACGGGGTCGTTTTGGGGCTGGTTTGGATTTTCACCCTTTAATGTCTTGATTTTAAGTTTAAGTGTTGATTCTTTCAAATTATCATCATATTTTCAAACTGGGAGACTCGGGACTATGCGACCAGTTCCTATAAGTTACATTGGTCCCGTGCGAGGTGTTCGTGCCTCTAACGGGGTCGTTTGGGGGCTATTTTTGGTTTTCACCCTTTAACTGGTTGTTTTTAAGTCTAAGTGTTATTCTTGTAAATTATCGTCATAGTCTCAAACCCGGAGACCCGGGACTACGCGGTTAGTTACTAGAAGTAACATTCGTCCTGTGCGAGGTGTTCGTGACTCTTACGGGGTCGTTTGGGGCTAGTTTGGGTTTTCACCTTTTAACGACTCATTTTTAAGTTAAGGTGTTGAATTTTGCAAATTATCATAGTATTCTCAAACCGGGAGACCTGGGACTACGCGGTCAGTTCCTACAAGTTACATTGGTCCCATGCGAGGTGTTCGTGCTTCTTGCAGGCTGGTTTGAGGGATGGTTTGGGTTTTCACCCTTTAACAACTTGTTTTTAAGTCTAAGTGTGATTTTTGCAAATTCTCGTCATGTTTTCAAATTGGGAGACCCTGGACTACGCGGTCAGTTCCAACAAGTTACGTTGGTCCCTTGCAAGGTGTTCGTGCCTCCTAAGGGGTCGTTTGGATTTTCACCCTTTAACGAATTATTTTTAAGTTTAAGTGTTAATTTTTGCAAACTGTCGTCATATTCTCAAATCGGGAGACCCGAGACTACGCGGTCACTTCCTACAAGTTACATTGGTCCCGTGCGAAGTGTTCGTGCCTCTTACGCGGTCGTTTGGGGGTTGTTTTGAGTTTCACCCTTTAACGACTTGTTTTTAAGTTTAAGTGTTTATTTTTGCAAATTATCGTCATATTCTCAAACCAGGAGACCCGGGACTACGTGGTCAGTTCCTACAGGCTACATTGGTCTCGTGCGAGGTGTTCGTGCCTCTTACGGGGTCGTTTATGGGTTGGTTTGGGTTTTCACCCTTTAACGGCTTGTTTTTAAGTCTAAGTGTTATTTTTGCAAATTATCATCATATTCTCTAACCGGGAGACCCGGGACTACGCGGTCGGTTCCTACAAGTTACGTTGGTCCCGTGCGAGGTGTTCGTGCCTCTTACGGGGCCGTTTGGGGGATGGTTTGGGTTTCACCCTTTAACAACTTATTTTGAAGTCTAATTGTGATTTTTGCAAATTATCGTCATGTTTTCAAATCGGGAGACCCGGGACTATGCGGTCAGTTCCAACAAGTTACGTTGGTCCCGTGCGAGGTGTTTGTACCTCCTATGGGGTCGTTTGGGGGCTATTTTGGGTTTTCACCCTTTAACGGCCTGTTTTTAAGTCTAAGTGTTATTTTTGAAAATTATCGTCATATTCTCAAACCGAGAGACCCGAAACTACGCGGTTAGTTCCTAGAAGTTACATTGGTCCCGTGCGAGGTGTTCGTGCCTCCTACGGGGTCATTCGGGTTTTCACCCTTTAACGACTTGTTTTTAAGTTTAAGTGTTAAATTTGGCAAATTATCATCGTATTCTCAAATCGGCAGACCCGGGACTACGCGGTTAGTTCCTACAAGTTACATTTGTCTTCGTGTGAGGTGTTCGTGCCTCTTACGGGGTCGTTTAGGGGCTGGTTTGGGTTTTCACCCTTTAACGGCTTGTTTTTTAGTCTAAGTGTGATTTTTTTAAATTATCGTCATGTTTTCAAATCGAGAGACCCGGGACTAGCGGTCAGTTCCAACAAGTTACATTGGTCCCGTGCAAGGTGTTCGTGCCTCCAATGGGGTCGTTTGGGGACTGGTTTGGATTTTCACCCTTTAACGGCTTATCTTTAAGTTTAAGTGTTGATTTTTGCAAATTATCATCATATTCTTAAACCGGGATACCCGGGACTACGCGGTCATTTCCTACAAGTTACATTAGTCCCGTGCTAGGTGTTCGTGCCTCTTACGGGGTCGTTTGGGGGCTGGTTTGGGGTTTCACCCTTTAATGTCCTATTTTTAAGTCTATGTGTTGACTCTTGCAATTTATCATCATGTTCTCAAATTGGGAGACCCCAGACTACGCGGTCAGTTCCTACAAGTTACATTGGTCCCGTGCAAGGTGTTCATGCCTCTTACAGGGTCGTTTGGGTGCTGGTTTGGGTTTTCACCCTTTAACGGCTTGTTTTTAAGTCTAAGTATTATTTTTGCAAATTATCATCATATTCTCAAACCGGGAGACCCGGGACTACGCGATCAGTTCTTACAAGTTACATTGGTCCTATGCGAGGTGCTAGTGCCTCCTACGGGGTCGTTTGGGGGCTGGTTTGGGTTTTCACCCTTTAACGGCTTATTTTTAAGTTTAAGTGTTGATTTTTAAAAATTATCGTCATATTCTCAAACCGGGAGATTCGGGACTACGCGGTCAGTTCCTACAAGTTACATTGGTCCCGTGCGAGGTGTTCGTGCCTCTTACGGGATCATTTGGGGGTTGGTTTGTGTTTTCATCCTTTAACGGCTTATTTTTAAGTCTAAGTGTTGATTTTTTCAAATTATCATCGTGTTCTCAAACCGGGAGACCCGGGACTACGTGGTAAGTTCCAACTAGTTACATTGGTCCCGTGCAAGGTGTTCGTGCCTCTTACGCGATCGTTTGGGGGCTGGTTTAGGTTTTCAACCTTTAACGGCCTATTTTTAAGTCTAAGTGTTGATTTTTGCAAATTATCATCACGTTCTCAAACCGGGAGACCCGGGACTACGCGGTCAGTTCTTACAAGTTACATTAGTCACGTGCGAGGTGTTCGTGCCTCTTATGGGGTCGTTTAAGGGCTCACCCTTTAACGACTTGTATTTAAGTGTAAGTGTTAATTTTTGCAAGTTATCGTCATATTCTCAAGCTAGGAGACCCGGGACTACGCGGTCAGTTCCTACAAGTTACATTTGTCCCGTGCGAGGTGTTCGTGCCTCTTACGAGATCGTTTGGCGGCTAGTTTGGGTTTTCACCCTTTAACGGCTTATTTTTAAGTCTAAGTGTTTATTTTTGAAAATTATCGTCATATTCTCAAACCGGGAGACCCGGGACTACGCGATCAGTTCCTACAAGTTACATTGGTCCCGTGCGAGGTCGTTTGTGCCTCTTACGGGATTGTTTGGGGGCTGATTTGGGTTTTCACCATTTAAAGTCTTATTTTTAAGTCTAACTGTTGATTGTTACAAATTATTGTCATATTCTCAAATCGAGTGACTCGAGACAACGCGGTCAGTTCTTACAAGTTACATTGGTCCCGTGCGAGGTGTTCGTGCCTCTTATGGGATCGTTTGGGGGATGGTTTGGGTTTTCACCCTTTAACGACCTGTTTTTAAGTCTAAGTATTGATTTTTGCAAATTATCATCATATTCTCAAAACGGGAGACCCGAGACTACTTGGTCAGTTCCTAATTTTGACCCATAGTGAGACCCTTAAGTAAAAAATATTCATAATGTAATGTTAGAAATTAATAGTTTTTGTTTTATCTTAAGCTCAATAAAACTACAAAAATCCCGCACGTCCATAACCCAAAAAAATGGAATCATGAATAAACCCCTTGTTGTAAACCATTGAGTTCTCTGTGTGTCCACGTGAATAAATGCCAACGATAAACGGTTATCCTACAAAAAAAACAGGATACAAAAAATATACGATATTAGTAACCCAATAATATACAAAAACAAATTTACTGAAACTAAAAAATTACATGCGGGAGTGGAAATTATCATCATATTCTCAAACCGGGAGACCCGGGACAATGCAGTCACTTCCTATATGTTATAATAGTCCCAGGCAAGATTTTCGTGCCTCCTACGGGGTCATTGGGGGGCTGGTTTGGGTTTTCACCCTTTAAGGGTTTATTTTTAAGTTTAAGTGTTGATTTTTGCAAATTATCCTCATATTCTCAAACCGAGAGACTCGGGACTACGTGGTCAGTTCCTACAAGTTACACTGGTCCCGTGCGAGGTGTTCGTGCCTCTTACGGGGTCCTTTGGGGGCTGGTTTGGATTTTCACTCTTTAAAGGATTATTTTTAACTATAAGTGTTATTTTTGTAAATTATCGTCATGTTCTCAAATCGGGAGACCCGAGACTACGTGGTCAATTTCTACAAGTTACATTGGTCCCGTGCGAGGTGTTCGTGCCTCCTACGGGGTCGTTTGGGGGTTGGTTTGGGTTTTCACCCTTTAATGGCTTATTTTTAAGTTTAAGTGTTGATTTTTGCAAATTATCATCATATTCTCAAATCGGGAGACCCGAGACTACGTGGTCACTTCCTGCAAGTTACACTGGTCCCGTGCGAGCTGTTCGTGCCTCTTACGGGGGCGTTTGGGTGCTGTTTTGGGTTTTCACCCTTTAACGGCTCATTTTGAACTTTAAGTGTTGATTTTTGCAAATTATCATCATATTCTCAAACCAGGAGACCTGGGACTACGCGGTCAGTTCTTACAAGCTACATTGGTCCCGTGCGAGGTGTTCGTGCCTCTTACAGGGTCATTTGGGGGTTGGTTTGGGTTTTCACCCTTTAACGACTTGTTTTTAAGTCTAAGTGTTATTTTTTCAAATTATCATCATATTCTCAAACCGGGAGACCCGATAATACGCGGTCAGTTTCAACAAGTTACATTGGTCCCGTGCGAGGTGTTCATGCCTCCTACGGGGTCGTTTGGGGGTTGGTTTGGCTTTTCACCCTTTAATGACTTTTTTTTAAGTTTAAGTGTTTATTCATTCAAATTATCATCATATTCTCAAACTGGGAGACTCGGGACTAGGCAACCAGTTCCTACAAGTTACATTAGACCCGTGCGAGGTGTTCGTGCCTCTAATGGGGTCGTTTGGGGGCTGTTTTGGGTTTTCATCCTTTAACGGTCTATTTTTTAGTCTAAGTGTTACTTTTATAAATTATCATCATAGTCTCAAACCGGGAGACCCGGGACTACGCGATCAGTTTCTAGAAGTTACATTGGTCCTGTGCGAGGTGTTCGTGCCTCCTACGGGGTCGTTTGTGGTCTGGTTTGGGTTTTCACCCTTTAACGACTTGTTTTTAAGTTTAAGTGTTGAATTTTGTAAATTATCATCGTATTGTCATATCGGGAGACCCGGAACTATGCGGTCAGTTCCTACAAGTTACATTTGTCCAGTGCGAGGTGTCCGTGCCTCTTACGGGGTCGTTTAGGGTCTGGTTTGGATTTTCACCCTTTAACAGCTTCTTTTTAAGTCTAATTGTTATTTTTGTGTATTATCGTCATGTTTTAAAATCGGTAGACCCGGGACTACGCGGTCAGTTCCAACAAGTTACATTGGCCCCGTGCAAGGTGTTCGTGCCTCCTATGGGGTCGTTTGGGGGATGGTTTGGATTTTCACCCTTTAACGATTTATTTTTAAGTTTAAGTGTTGATTTTTGCAAATTATCGTCATATTCTTAAATCGGGAGACCCGAGACTATGCGGTCAGTTCCTACAAATTACATTAGTCCCGTGGGAGGTGTTCGTGTCTCTAACGGGGTCGTTTGGGGGCTGGTTTGGGTTTTCACCCTTTAATGGCCTATTTTTTAAGTCTAAGTGTTGGTTTTTGCAAGTTATCATCATGTTCTCAAACCAAGAGACCCGGGACTACACGGTTAATTTGTACAAGTTACATTGGTCCCGTGCGAGGTGTTCGTGCCTCTTATGGGGTCGTTTGGGTGCTGGTTTGGGTTTTCACCCTTTAACGGCTTATTTTCAAGTCTAAGTGTTATTTTTGCAAATTATCATCATATTCTCAAACCGGGAGACCCGGGACTACGTGGTCAGTTCCTACAAGATACATTTGTCCTATGCGAGGTGCTCGTGACTCCTACGGGGTCGTTTGGGGGCTGGTTTGGGTTTTCACCCTTCAACAACTTGTTTTTAAGTTTAGGTGTTGATTTTTACAAATTATCGTCATATTCTCAAACCGAGAGATCCGGGACTACGCGGTCAGTTCTTACAAGTTACATTGGTCCCGTGCGAGGTGTTCGTGCCTCTTACGGGATCATTTGGGCATTGGTTTGGGGTTTCACCCTTTAACGGCTTATTTTTAAGTCTAAGTGTTTATTTTTGCAAATTATCATCTTGTTCTCAAACCGGGAGACCCGGGACTACGCGGTCAGTTCCAACAAGTTACATTGGTCCCGTACGAGGTGTTCGTGCCTCTTACGGGATCGTTTGGGGATTGGTTTGGGTTTTCACCCTTTAACGGCCTATTTCTATGTCTAAGTATTGATTTTTGCAAATTATCATCATATTCTCAAACCGGGAGACTCGAGACTACGCGGTCAGTTCCTACTAGTTACATTAGTCCCGTGCGAGGTGTTCGTGCCTCTTGCGGGGTCGTTTGGGAGCTCAGCCTTTAACGACTTATTTTTAAGTCTAAGTGTTGATTTTTGCAAGTATCGTCATATTCTCAAACTAGGAGACCCGGGACTACGCGGTCAGTTCCTATAAGTTACATTTTATCCCGTGCGACGTGTTCGTGCCTCTTACGGGGTCGTTTGGGGGCTAGTTTGGGTTTCCACCTTTTAATGGCTTATTTTTAAGTCTAATTGTTGATTTTTACAAATTATTGTCATATTGTCAAACAGGGAGACCCGGGACTACGCGGTCAGTTTCTAATTTTGACCCTTAGTGAGACCCTTAAGTAAAAAATACTCATAATGTAATGTATGAAATTAATAGTTTTTATTTTATCTTAAGCTCAATAAAACTACAAAAAGCCCTCACGGCCATAAGAAAAAGAAATGGAATCATGAATAACGCCTGGTTGTAAACCATTGAGTTCTATGTGTGTTCCACGTGAATAAATGCCAACGATAAACTGTTATCCTACAAAAAAAATAGGATAAGAAAAAGATATGATATTAGTAACCCAATAATATACAAAAAAAATTTACTCAAACTAAAAAATTACATATAGGAGTGGAAATTATCGTCATATTCTCAAATCGGGAGACCCGGGACTATGCAGTCAGTTCCTACAAGTTACATTAGTCCAGTGCGAGGTGTTCGTGCCCCCTACGGGGTCGTTGGGGGAAGGTTTTGGTTTTCACCCTTTAAGGGTTTATTTTTAAATTAAGTGTTGATTTTTTGCAAATTATCATCATATTCTCAAACCGAGAGACTTGGGATTACGCGGTCAGTTCCTACAAGTTACATTGGTCCCGTGCGAGGTGTTCGTGCCTCTTACGGGGTCGTTTGGGGACTAGTTTGGGTTTTCACCCTTTAACGACTTTTTTTAAGTCTAAGTGTGATTTTTGCAAATTATCGTCATGTTCTCAAACCGAGAGACATGAGACTACGCGGTCAGTTCCAACAAGTTACATTGGTCCCGTGCGAACTGCTCGTGCCTCATATGGGCTCGTTTGGGTTTTCACCCTTTAACGGCTTGTTTTTAAGTTTAAGTGTTGATTTTTACAAGTTATCATCATATTCCCAAATCGGGAGAACTGAGACAACGCGCTCAGTTCCTATAAGTTACATTGGTCCCGTACGAGGTGTTCGTGCCTCTTACGGGTTCGTTTGGGGGCTATTTTGGGTTTTCAACCTTTAACGGCTTGTTTTTAAGTTGAAGTGTTGATTTTTGCAAATTATCGTCATATTCTCAAACCAGGAGACCTGGGATAACACAGTCAGTTCCTACAGGCTACATTGGTCCCGTGCGAGGTGTTCGTGCCTCTTATGGGGTCGTTTGGGGGTTGATTTAGGTTTTCACCCTTTAACGGCTTATTTTTAAGTCTAAGTGTTATTTTTGCAAATTATTGTCATATTCTCAAACCCGGAGACCCGTGACTACGCGACCAGTTCCTACAAGTTACATTGGTCCTGTGCGAGGTCTTCGTGCCTCCTACGGGGTCGTTTGGGGGCTGGTTTGGGTTTTCGCCCTTTGACGACTTATTTTTAAGTTTAAGTGTTGATTCTTTCTAATTATCGTCATATTCTCAAACTGGGAGACTCGGGACTACGCGACCAGTTCCTACAAGTTACATTGGTCTCGTGCGAGGTGTTCGGGCCTCTAACGGGGTCGTTTGGGGGCTGTTTTGGGTTTTCACCCTTTAACGACCTGTTTTTAAGTCTAAGTGTTATTTTTGCAAATTATCATCATAGTCTCAAATCGAGAGACCCCGGACTACGCGATCAGTTCCTAGAAGTTACATTGGTCCCGTGCGAGGTGTTCGTGCCTCCTACGGGGTCGTTTGGGGGCTGGTTGGGTTTTCACCCTTTAACGACTTGTTTTTAAATTTTAAGTGTTGAATTTTGCAAATTATCATTGTATTCTCAATCCGGGACCCCTGGGACTACGCGATCAGTTCCTACAAGTTACATTGGTCCCGTGCAAGGTGTTCGTGCCTCTTACGGGGTCTTTTAGGGGCTGGTTTGGGTTTTCACCCTTTTACATTTTGTTTTTAACTCTAAGTGTGATTTTTTCATATTATCGTCATGTTTTCAAATCGAAAGAATTGGGACTCCGCGGTCAGTTCCAACAAGTTACATTGGTCATGTGCAAGGTGTTCGTGCCTCCTATGGGGTGGTTTGGGGGCGGGTTTGGATTTTCACCCTTTAACGACTTATTTTTACGTTTAAGTGTTGCTTTTTTGCAAATTATTGTTATACTCTCAAACCGGGAGACCCGAGACTACGCGGTCAGTTCATATAAGTTACAATAGTCCCGTGCGAGGTGTTCTTGCCTCTTTCTTGGGTCGTTTGGGGGCTGGAGTTGGTTTTCACCCTTTAACGGCTTGTTTTTAAGGTAAAGTGTTGATTGTTACAAATTATCATCATATTCTCAAAATGGAAGACCCGGGACTAAGCGGTCAGTTCCTACAAGTTACATTGGTCCCGCGCGAGGTGTCCGTGCCTCTTACGGGGTCGTTTGGGGGCTCACCCTTTAACGTCTTGTTTTTAAGTCTAACTATTGGTTTTTGCAAATTATCATCATATTATCAAATCGGGGGGTCTGGGACTATGCGGTCAGTTACTACAAGCTATATTGGTCCCGTGTGAGGTGTTCGTGCCTCTTACGGGGTCGTTTGGGGACTGGTTTGGGTTTTCACCCTTTAATGGCCTATTTTAAGTCTTAGTGTTGATTTTTGCAAATTATCATCATGTTCTCAAACCGAGAGAACTGGGACTACGCGGTCAGTTCCTACCAGTTACATTGGTCCCGTGCGAGGTGTTCATGTCTCTTACGGGGTCATTTGGGTGCTGGTTTGGGTTTTCACCCTTTAACGGCTTGTTTTTAAGTCTATGTGTTATTTTTGCAAATTATTGTCATATTCTAAAATCGGAAGACCCGGGACTACACGGTCAGTTCCTACAAGTTACATTGGTCCCGTACGAGATGTTCGTGCCTCTTATGGGTTCGTTTGGGGGCTGTTTTTGGTTTTCACCCTTTAACGGCTTGTTTTTAAGTTTAAGTGTTGATTTTTACAAATTATTGTCATATTCTCAAATCGGGAGATCCGGGACTACGCGGTCAGTTCCTACAAGTTACATTGGTCCCATGCGAGGAGTTCGTGCCTCTTAAGGTATCGTTTGGGGGTTGGTTTGGGTTTTCATTATTTTACGGCTTATTTTTAATTCTAAGTGTTTATTTTTGTAAAAAATCATCACGTTCTCAAATGGGGAGACCCGGGACTACGCGGTCAGTTCGAACAAGTTACATTGGTCCCATGCGAGGTGTTCGTGCCTCTTACGGCATCGTTTGGGGGATGCTTTGGGTTTTCACCCTTTATCGACCTGTTTTTAAGTCTAAGTGTTGATTTTTGCAAATTACCAACATATTCTCAAATCAGGAGACCCGAGACTATGCGGTCAGTTCCTACAAGTTATATTAGTCCCGTGCGAGGTCTTCATGCCTCTTGCGGGGTCTATTGGGGGCTCACCCTTTAACGGCTTGTGTTTAAGTCTAAGTGTTGATTTTGTAAGTTAACGTCATATTCTCAAACTAGGAGACCCGGGACTATGCGGTCAGTTCCTACAAGTTACATTTGTCCCGTGCGAGGTGTTCGTGCCTCTTACGGGGTCGTTTGGGGGCTGGCTTGGATTTTCGCCTATTAAAGGATTGTTTTTAAGTCTAAGTGTAATTTTTGCAAAATATCATCATGTTATCAAATCGGGAGACCTGGGACTACGCAGTTAGTTTCTACAAGTCACATTGGTCCCGTGCGAGGTGTTCGTGCCTCCTACGGCGTCGATTGGGGATTGGTTTGGGTTTTCACCCTTTAACGACTTGTTTTAAAGTTTAACTGTTGATTTTTGCAAATTATCATCATATTCTCAAATAGAGAGACCCGGGACTACGCGGGCAGTTCCTACAAGTTACATTAGCCCCGTGCGAGGTGTTCGTGTCTCTTACAGGGTCGTTTGGGGACTGGTTTGGGTTTTCACCCTTTAACGACTTGTTTTTAAGTCTAACTGTTGGTTTTTGCAAATTATCATTATATTGTCAAACCGGGGGGTCCGGGACGATGCGGTCAGTTCCTACAAGTTATATTGGTCCCGTGCGAGGTGTTCGTGCCTCTTACGGGGTCGTTTGGCGACTGGTTTGGTTTTTCACCCTTTAATGGCCTATTTTAAGTCTTAGTGTTGATTTTTACAAATTATCATCATGTTCTCAAACCGGGAGAACCGGGACTACGCGGTCAGTTCCTACAAGTTACATTGGTCCCGTGCGAGGTGTTCGTGTCTCTTACGGGGTCGTTTGGGTGCTGGTTTAGGTTTTCACCCTTTAACGGCTTGTTTTTAAGTCTATGTGTTATTTTTGCAAATTATCATCATATTCTAAAATCGGAAGACCCTCACGGTCAGTTCCTACAAGTTACATTGGTCTCGTACGAGATGTTCGTGCCTCTTACGGGTTCGTTTGGGGGCTATTTTTGGTTTTCACCCTTTAACGACTTGTTTTTAAGTTTAAGTGTTGATTTTTACAAATTATTGTCATATTCTCAAACCGGGAGATCCGGGACTACGCGGTCAGTTCCTACATGTTACATTGGTCCCGTGCGGGAAGGTCGTGCCTCTTACGGTATTGTTTGGGGGTTGGTTTGGGTTTTCATCCTTTTACGGCTTATTTTTAATTCTAAGTGTTGATTTTTGTAAAAAAAGCTTATGTTCTCAAATCGGGAGACCCGGGACTACGCGGTCAGTTCGAACAAGTTTTATTTGTCCCGTGCGAGGTGTTCGTGCCTCTTACGGGGTCATTTGGGGGTTGGTTTGGATTTTCTCCTTTTAAAGGATTGTTTTTAAGTCTAAGTGTAATTTTTGAAAAATATCATCATGTTCTCAAATCGGGAGACCCGGGACTACGCGATCAGTTTCTACAAGTTACATTGGTACCGTACGAGGTGTTCGTGCCTCCTACGGGGTCGATTGGGGGTTGGTTTGGGTTTTCACCCTTTAACGGCTTGTTTTAAAGTTTTACTGTTGATTTTTGCAAATTATTGTCGTATTCTCAAATCGAGATACCCGGGACTACGCGGGAAGTTCCTACAAGTTACATTGGCCCCGTGCGAGGTGTTTGTGTCTCTTACAGGGTCGTTTGGGGACTGGTTTGGGTTTTCACCATTTAACGGCTTGTTTTTAAGTCTAACTATTGGCTTTTGCAAATTATCATCATATTGTGAAACCAGGGGGTCCGGGACTATGCGATGAGTTCCTACAAGTTATATTGGTCCCGTGCGAGGTGTTCGTACCTCTTACGGGGTCGTTTGGGGATTGGTTTGGGTTTTCACCCTTTAATGGCCTATTTTAAGTGTTAGTGTTGATTTTTGCAAATTATCATCATGTTCTCAAACCGGGAGAACCGGGACTACGCGGTCAGTTCCTACAAGTTATATTGGTCCCGTGCGAGGTGTTCGTGTCTCTTACGGGGTCGTTTGGGTGCTGGTTTGGGTTTTCACCCTTTAACGGCTTATTTTTAAGTCTGTGTTATTTTTGCAAATTATCGTCTTATTCTAAAATCTGAAGACCCGGGACTACACGGTCAGTTCCTACAAGTTACATTAGTCCCGTACGAGATGTTCGTGCCTCTTACGGGTTCGTTTGGGGGCTATTTTTGGTTTTCACCCTTTAATGACTTATCATATTCTCAAACCGGGAGATCCGGGACTACACGGTCAGTTCCTACATGTTACATTGGTCCCGTGCGAGGAGTTCGTGCCTCTTACGGTATCGTTTGGGGGTTGGTTTGGGTTTTCATCCTTTTACGGCTTATTTTTAATTCTAAGTGTTGATTTTTGTAAAAAATCGTCATGTTCTCAAATCGGGAGACCCGGGACTACGCGGTCAGTTCGAACAAGTTACATTGGTCCCGTGCGAGGTGTTCGTTCCTCTTACGGGATCGTTTGGGGGATGCTTTGGGTTTTCACCCTTTATCAACCTGTTTTTAAGTCTAAGTGTTGATGTTTGCAAATTACCAACATATTCTCAAACCGGGAGACCCGAGACTATCCGGTTAGTTCCTACAAGTTATATTAGTCCCGTGCGAGGTGTTCGTACCTCTTGCGGGGTCTATTGGGGGCTCACCCTTTAACGGCTTGTTTTTAATTCTAGGTGTTGATTTTTGCAAGTTATCATCATATTCTCAAACTAGGAGACCCAGGACTATGCGGTCAGTTCCTACAAGTTACATTTGTCCCGTGCGAGGTGTTCGTGCCTCTTACGGGGTCGTTTGGGGGCTGGTTTGGATTTTCGCCTTTTAAAGGATTGTTTTTAAGTCTAAGTGTAATTTTTGCAAAATATCATCATGTTCTCAAATCGGGAGACCCGGGACTACGCAGTCAGTTTCTACAAGTTACATTGGTCCCGTGCGAGGTGTTCGTGCCTCCTACGGGGTCAATTGGGGGTTGGTTTGGGTTTTCACCCTTTAACGGCTTGTTTTAAAGTTTTACTGTTGATTTTTGCAATATATCGTCGTATTCTCAAATCGAGATACCCGGGACTACGCGGGAAGTTCCTACAAGTTACATTGGCCCCGTGCGAGGTGTTTGTGTCTCTTACAGGGTCGTTTGGGGACTGGTTTCGGTTTTCACCCTTTAACGGCTTGTTTTTAAGTCTAACAGTTGGCTTTTGCAAATTATCATCATATTGTGAAACCAGGGGGTCCGGGACTATGCGATGAGTTCCTACAAGTTATATTGGTCCCGTGCGAGGTGTTCGTACCTCTTACGGGGTCGTTTGGGGATTGGTTTGGGTTTTCACCCTTTAATGGCCTATTTTAAGTGTTAGTGTTGATTTTTGCAAATTATCATCATGTTCTCAAACGGGGAGAACCGGGACTACGCGGTCAGTTCCTACAAGTTATATTGGTCCCGTGCGAGGTGTTCGTGTCTCTTACGGGGTCGTTTGGGTGCTGGTTTGGGTTTTCACACTTTAACGGCTTATTTTTAAGTCTGTGTTATTTTTGCAAATTATCGTGATATTCTAAAATCTGAAGACCCGGGACTACACGATCAGTTCCTACAAGTTACATTAGTCCCGTACGAGATGTTCGTGTCTCTTACGGGTTCGTTTGGGGGCTGTTTTCGGTTTTCACCCTTTAACGGCTTGTTTTTAAGTTTAAGTGTTGATTTTTATAAATTATTGTCATATTATCAAATCGGGAGATCCGGGACTACGCGGTCAGTTCCTACATGTTACATTGGTCCCGTGCGAGGAGTTCGTGCCTCTTACGGTATCGTTTGGGGGTTGGTTTGGGTTTTCATCCTTTAACGGCTTATTTTTAATTCTAAGTGTTGATTTTTGTAAAAAATCATCATGTTCTCAAATTGGGAGACCCGGGACTACGCGGTCAGTTCGAACAAGTTACATTGGTCCCGTGCGAGGTGTTCGTGCCTCTTACGGGATCGTTTGGGGGCTGCTTTGGGTTTCACCCTCTATCGACCTGTTTTTAAGTCTAAGTGTTGATTTTTGCAAATTACCAACATATTCTCAAACCGGGAGACCCGAGACTATGCGGTCAGTTCTTACAAGTTATAATAGTCCCGTGCGAGGTGTTCGTGCCTCTTGCGGGGTCGTTTGGGGGCTCACCCTTTAACGGCTTATTTTTAAGCCTAAGTGTTGATTTTTGCAAGTTATCGTCATATTCTCAAACTAGGAGACCCGAGACTATGCTGTCAGTTCCTACAAGTTACATTTGTCCCGTGCGAGGTGTTCGTGCCTCTTACGGGGTCGTTTGGGGGCTAGTTTGGATTTTCTCCTTTCAAAGGATTGTTTTTAAGTCTAAGTGTAATTTTTGCAAAATATCATCATGTTCTCAAATCGGGAGACCCGGGACTACGCGGTCAGTTTCTACAAGTTACATTGGTCCCGTGCGAGGTGTTCGTGCCTCCTACGGGGTCATTTGGGGGTCGATTTAGGTTTTCACCCTTTAACGGCTTATTTTTAAGTTAAGTGTTTCTTTTTGCAAATTATTGTGATATTCTCAAATAGGGAGACCCGGGACTACGCGGCCAGTTCCTACAAGTTACATTGGTCCCGTGCGAGGTGTTCGTGCCTCTTACGGGGTAGTTTGGGAGTTGGTTTGGGTTTTCACCCTTTAACGACTTATTTTTAAGTCTAAGTGTGATTTTTGCAAATTATCATCATGTTCTCAAACTGAGAGACCTGGGACTTCGCGGTCAGTTCCAACAAGTTACATTGGTCCCGTGCGAGGTGTTCGTGCCTCATACCGGGTCGTTTAGGAGCTCGTTTGGGTTTTCATCCTTTAACAACTTATTTTCAAGTTAAATGTTGATTTTTGCAAATTATCGTCATATTTTCAAATCGGGAGACCCGAGACTACGCGATCACTTCCTACAAGTTACATGGGTCCCGTGCGAGGTGTTCGTGCCTCTTACGGGGTCGTTTGGGGGCTGTTTTGGATTTAAACCCTTTAACGGCTTGTTTTTAAGTTTAAGTGTTGATTTTTGCAAATTATCGTCATATTATTAAACCGGGAGACCCCATACTACGCGGTCAGTTCCTACAAGTTACATTAGTCCCGTGCGAGGCGTTCATGCCTCGTACGGGGTTGTTGGGGTGTTGGTTTGGGTTTTCACCTTTAAGGTTTTTTTTTTTAAGTTTAAGTGTTGATTTTTGCAAATTATCATCATATTCTCAAACCGAGAGACTCGGTACTACGCGGTCAGTTCCTACAAGTTACATTTGTCCCGTGCGAGGTGTTCGGGCCTCTTACGGGGTCCTTTGGGGGCTGGTTTGTATTTTCACCCTTTAAAGGATTATTTTTAAGTCCATGTGCTATTTTTGTAAATTATCGTCATGTTCTCAAATCGGGAGAGCCGAGACTACGCGGTCAGTTTCTACAATTAAAATTGGTCCCGTGCGAGGTGTTCGTGCCTCCTACGGGGTCGTTTGGGGGTTGGTTTGGGTTTTCACCCTTTAACGACTTGTTTTTAAGTTTAACTGTTGATTTTTGCAAATTATCGTCATATTCTCAAACCGGGAGATCCGGGACTACGCGGTCAGTTCCTACAAGTTACATTGGTCCCGTGTGAGGTGTTCGTGCCTCTTACGGGATCGTTTGGTGGTTGGTTTGTGTTTTCACCCTTTAACGGCTAATTTTTAAGTCTAAGTGTTGATTTTTGTAAATTATTGTCGTGTTCTCAAACCGGGAGACTCGGGACTACGTGGTCAGTTCCAACAAGTTACATTGATCCCGTGCAAGGTGTTCGTGCTTCTTACGGGATTGTTTGGGGGCTGGTTTTGGTTTTCACCCTTCAATGACCTATTTTTAAGTCTAAATGTTGATTTTTGCAAATTATCATCATATTCTCACACCGAGAAACCCGAGACTACGCGGTCAGTTCCTACAAGTTACATTAGTCCCGTGCGAGGTGTTCGTGCCTCTTACGAGGTCGTTTGGGGGCTCACCCTTTAACGACTTGTTTTTAAGTCTAGGAGTTAATTTTTGCAAGTTATCATAATATTCTCAAACTAGGAGACCTGGGACTACGCGATTAGTTCCTATAAGTT
This sequence comes from Sambucus nigra, assembly GCA_949130495.1. Classification (NCBI taxonomy): domain Eukaryota; kingdom Viridiplantae; phylum Streptophyta; class Magnoliopsida; order Dipsacales; family Adoxaceae; genus Sambucus; species Sambucus nigra. The sequence goes on along the minus strand of OX422217.1, from coordinate 326,289,710 downwards.
ACATTTGTCCTGTGCGAGGTATTCGTGCCTCTTACGGGATCGTTTGGGGGCTAGTTTGGGTTTTCACCCTTTAATGGCTTATTTTTAAGTCTAAGTGTTGGTTTTTGAAAATTATCGTCATATTCTCAAACCGAGAGACCCGGGACTTCGCGGTCAGTTCCTACAAGTTACATTGGTCCCGTGCGAGGTGTTCGTGCCTCTTACGGGGTTGTTTGGGGGCTGGTTTGGGTTTTCACCTTTTAACGGCTTATTTTTAAGTCTAACTGTTGGTTTTTGCAAATTATCATTATATTGTCAAACCGGGGGGTCCGGGACGATGCGGTCAGTTCCTACAAGTTATATTGGTCCCGTGCGAGGTGTTCGTGCCTCTTACGGGGTCGTTTGGTGACTGGTTTGGTTTTTCACCCTTTAATGGCCTATTTTAAGTCTTAGTGTTGATTTTTACAAATTATCATCATGTTCTCAAACCGGGAGAACCGGGACTACGCGGTCAGTTCCTACAAATTACATTGGTCCCGTGCGAGGTGTTCGTGTCTCTTACGGGGTCGTTTGGGTGCTGGTTTAGGTTTTCACCCTTTAACGGCTTGTTTTTAAGTCTATGTGTTATTTTTGCAAATTATCGTCATATTCTAAAATCGGAAGACCCTCACGGTCAGTTCCTACAAGTTACATTGGTCTCGTACGAGATGTTCGTGCCTCTAACGGGTTCGTTTGGGGGCTATTTTTGGTTTTCATCCTTTAACGACTTGTTTTTAAGTTTAAGTGTTGATTTTTACAAATTATTGTCATATTCTCAAACCGGGAGATCCGGGACTACGCGGTCAGTTCCTACATGTTACATTGGTCCCGTGCGGGGAGGTCGTGCGTCTTACGGTATTGTTTGGTGGTTGGTTTGGGTTTTCATCCTTTTACGGCTTATTTTTAATTCTAAGTGTTGATTTTTGTAAAAAAAGCTTATTTTCTCAAATCGGGAGACCCGGGACTACGCGGTCAGTTCGAACAAGTTTTATTTGTTCCGTGCGAGGTGTTCGTGCCTCTTACGGGGTCATTTGGGGGTTGGTTTGGATTTTCTCCTTTTAAAGGATTGTTTTTAAGTCTAAGTGTAATTTTTGAAAAATATCATCATGTTTTCAAATCGGGAGACCCGGGACTACGCGGTCAGTTTCTACAAGTTACATTGGTACCGTACGAGGTGTTCGTGCCTCCTACGGGGTCGATTGGGGGTTGGTTTGGGTTTTCACCCTTTAACGGCTTGTTTTAAAGTTTTACTGTTGATTTTTGCAAATTATTGTCGTATTCTCAAATCGAGATACCCGGGACTACGCGGGAAGTTCCTACAAGTTACATTGGCCCCGTGCGAGGTGTTTGTGTCTCTTACAGGGTCGTTTGGGGACTGGTTTGGGTTTTCACCCTTTAACGGCTTGTTTTTAAGTCTAACTGTTGGCTTTTGCAAATTATCATCATATTGTGAAACCAGGGGGTCCGGGACTATGCGATGAGTTCCTACAAGTTATATTGGTCCCGTGCGACGTGTTCGTACCTCTTACGGGGTCGTTTGGGGATTGGTTTGGGTTTTCACCCTTTAATGGCCTATTTTAAGTGTTAGTGTTGATTTTTGCAAATTATCATCATGTTCTCAAACCGGGAGAACCGGGACTACGCGGTCAGTTCCTACAAGTTATATTGGTCCCGTGCGAGGTGTTCGTGTCTCTTACGGGGTCGTTTGGGTGCTGGTTTGGGTTTTCACCCTTTAACGGCTTATTTTTAAGTCTGTGTTATTTTTGCAAATTATCGTCATATTCTAAAATCTGAAGACCCGGGACTACACGGTCAGTTCCTACAAGTTACATTAGTCCCGTACGAGATGTTCGTGCCTCTTACGGGTTCGTTTGGGGGCTATTTTTGGTTTTCACCCTTTAATGACTTATCATATTCTCAAACCGGGAGATCCGGGACTACACGGTCAGTTCCTACATATTACATTGGTCCCGTGCGAGGAGTTCGTGCCTCTTACGGTATCGTTTGGGGGTTGGTTTGGGTTTTCATCCTTTTACGGCTTATTTTTAATTCTAAGTGTTGATTTTTGTAAAAAATCATCATGTTCTCAAATCGGGAGACCCGGGACTACGCGGTCAGTTCGAACAAGTTACATTTGTCCCGTGAGAGGTGTTCGTTCCTCTTACGGGATCGTTTGGGGGATGCTTTGGGTTTTCACCCTTTATCAACCTGTTTTTAAGTCTAAGTGTTGATTTTTGCAAATTACCAACATATTCTCAAACCGGGAGACCCGAGACTATCCGGTTAGTTCCTACAAGTTATATTAGTCCCGTGCGAGGTGTTCGTACCTCTTGCGGGGTCTATTGGGGGCTCACCCTTTAACGGCTTGTTTTTAATTCTAGGTGTTGATTTTTGCAAGTTATCATCATATTCTCAAACTAGGAGACCCAGGACTATGCGGTCAGTTCCTACAAGTTACATTTGTCCCGTGCGAGGTGTTCGTGCCTCTTACGGGGTCGTATGGGGGCTGGTTTGGATTTTCGCCTTTTAAAGGATTGTTTTTAAGTCTAAGTGTAATTTTTGCAAAATATCATCATGTTCTCAAATCGGGAGACCCGGGACTACGCAGTCAGTTTCTATAAGTTACATTGGTCCCGTGCGAGGTGTTCGTGCCTCCTACGGGGTCAATTGGGGGTTGGTTTCGGTTTTCACCCTTTAATGGCTTGTTTTAAAGTTTAACTGTTGATTTTCGCAAATTATCGTCATATTCTCAAATCGAGAGACTCGGGACTACGCGGGCAGTTCCTACAAGTTTTATTGGCCCCGTGCGAGGTGTTCGTGTCTCTTACAGGGTCGTTTGGGGACTAGTTTGGGTTTTCACCCTTTAACGGCTTGTTTTTAAGTCTAACTGTTGGTTTTTGCAAATTATCATCATATTGTCAAACCGGGAGGTCCGGGACTATGCGGTCAGTTCCTACAAGTTATATTGGTCCCGTGCGAGGTGTTCATGCCTCTTACGGGGTCGTTTGGGGACTGGTTTGTGTTTTCACCCTTGAATGGACTATTTTAAGTCTTAGTATTGATTTTTTCAAATTATCATCATGTTCTCAAACCGGGAGAACCGGGACTACGCGATCAGTTCCTACAAGTTACATTGGTCCCGTGCAAGGTGTTCGTGTCTCTTACGGGGTCGTTTGGGTGCTGGTTTGGGTTTTCACCCTTTAACGGCTTGTTTTTAAGTCTGTGTTATTTTTGCAAATTATCTTCATATTTTAAAATCGAAAGACCCGGGACTACACGGTCAGTTCCTACAAGTTACATTGGTCCCGTACGAGATGTGCGTGCCTCTTACGGGTTCGTTTGGGGGCTGTTTTCGGTTTTCACCCTTTAACGGCTTGTTTTTAAGTTTAAGTGTTGATTTTTATAAATTATTGTCATATTATCAAATCGGGAGATCCGGGACTACGCGGTCAGTTCCTACATGTTACATTGGTCCCGTGCGAGGAGTTCGTGCCTCTTACGGTATCGTTTGGGGGTTGGTTTGGGTTTTCATCCTTTAACGGCTTATTTTTAATTCTAAGTGTTGATTTTTGTAAAAAATCATCATGTTCTCAAATTGGGAGACCCGGGACTACGCGGTCAGTTCGAACAAGTTACATTGGTCCCGTGCGAGGTGTTCGTGCCTCTTACGGGATCGTTTGGTGGCTGCTTTGGGTTTCACCCTCTATCGACCTGTTTTTAAGTCTAAGTGTTGATTTTTGCAAATTACCAACATATTCTCAAACCGGGAGACCCGAGACTATGCGGTCAGTTCTTACAAGTTATAATAGTCCCGTGCGAGGTGTTCGTGCCTCTTGCGGGGTCGTTTGGGGGCTCACCCTTTAACGGCTTATTTTTAAGCCTAAGTGTTGATTTTTGCAAGTTATCGTCATATTCTCAAACTAGGAGACCCGAGACTATGCTGTCAGTTCCTACAAGTTACATTTGTCCCGTGCGAGGTGTTCGTGCCTCTTACGGGGTCGTTTGGGGGCTAGTTTGGATTTTCTCCTTTCAAAGGATTGTTTTTAAGTCTAAGTGTAATTTTTGCAAAATATCATCATGTTCTCAAATCGGGAGACCCGGGACTACGCGGTCAGTTTCTACAAGTTACATTGGTCCCGTGCGAGGTGTTCGTGCCTCCTACGGGGTCATTTGGGGGTCGATTTAGGTTTTCACCCTTTAACGGCTTATTTTTAAGTTAAGTGTTTCTTTTTGCAAATTATTGTGATATTCTCAAATAGGGAGACCCGGGACTATGCGGCCAGTTCCTACAAGTTACATTGGTCCCGTGCGAGGTGTTCGTGCCTCTTACGGGGTAGTTTGGGAGTTGGTTTGGGTTTTCACCCTTTAACGACTTATTTTTAAGTCTAAGTGTGATTTTTGCAAATTATCATCATGTTCTCAAACTGAGAGACCTGGGACTTCGCGGTCAGTTCCAACAAGTTACATTGGTCCCGTGCGAGGTGTTCGTGCCTCATACCGGGTCGTTTAGGAGCTCGTTTGGGTTTTCATCCTTTAACAACTTATTTTTAAGTTAAATGTTGATTTTAGCAAATTATCGTCATATTTTCAAATCGGGAGACCCGAGACTACGCGATCACTTCCTACAAGTTACATGGGTCCCGTGCGAGGTGTTCGTGCCTCTTACGGGGTCGTTTGGGGGCTGTTTTGGATTTAAACCCTTTAACGGCTTGTTTTTAAGTTTAAGTGTTGATTTTTGCAAATTATCGTCATATTATTAAACCGGGAGACCCCATACTACGCGGTCAGTTCCTACAAGTTACATTAGTCCCGTGCGAGGCGTTCATGCCTCGTACGAGGTTGTTGGGGTGCTGGTTTGGGTTTTCACCCTTTAAGGTTTTTTTTTTTAAGTTTAAGTGTTGATTTTTGCAAATTATCATCATATTCTCAAACCGAGAGACTCGGGACTACGCGGTCAGTTCCTACAAGTTACATTTGTCCCGTGCGAGGTGTTCGGGCCTCTTACGGGGTCCTTTGGGGGCTGGTTTGTATTTTCACCCTTTAAAGGATTATTTTTAAGTCCATGTGCTATTTTTGCAAATTATCGTCATGTTCTCAAATCGGGAGAGCCGAGACTACGCGGTCAGTTTCTACAATTAAAATTGGTCCCGTGCAAGGTGTTCGTGCCTCCTACGGGGTCGTTTGGGGGTTGGTTTGGGTTTTCACCCTTTAACGACTTGTTTTTAAGTTTAACTGTTGATTTTTGCAAATTATCGTCATATTCTCAAACCGGGAGATCCGGGACTACGCGGTCAGTTCCTACAAGTTACATTGGTCCCGTGTGAGGTGTTCGTGCCTCTTACGGGATCGTTTGGTGGTTGGTTTGTGTTTTCACCCTTTAACGGCTAATTTTTAAGTCTAAGTGTTGATTTTTGTAAATTATTGTCGTGTTCTCAAACCGGGAGACTCGGGACTACGTGGTCAGTTCCAACAAGTTACATTGATCCCGTGCAAGGTGTTCGTGCTTCTTACGGGATTGTTTGGGGGCTGGTTTTGGTTTTCACCCTTTAATGACCTATTTTTAAGTCTAAATGTTGATTTTTGCAAATTATCATCATATTCTCACACCGAGAAACCCGGGACTACGCGGTCAGTTCCTACAAGTTACATTAGTCCCGTGCGAGGTGTTCGTGCCTCTTACGGGGTCGTTTGGGGGCTCACCCTTTAACGACTTGTTTTTAAGTCTAGGAGTTAATTTTTGCAAGTTATCATAATATTCTCAAACTAGGAGACCCGGGACTACGCGATTAGTTCCTATAAGTTACATTTGTCCTGTGCGAGGTATTCGTGCCTCTTACGGGATCGTTTGGGGGCTAGTTTGGGTTTTCACCCTTTAATGGCTTATTTTTAAGTCTAAGTGTTGGTTTTTGAAAATTATCGTCATATTCTCAAACCGGGAGACCCGGGACTACGCGGTCAGTTCCTACAAGTTACATTGGTCCCGTGCGAGGTGTTCGTGCCTCTTACGGGGTTGTTTGGGGGCTGGTTTGGGTTTTCACCTTTTAACGGCTTATTTTTAAGTCTAAGTGTTGATTGTTAGAAATTATTGTCATATTGTCAAATCGAGAGACCCGGGAAAACGCGGTCAGTTCCTATAAGTTACATTGGTCCCGTGCGAGGTGTTTGTGCCTCTTACGGGATCGTTTGGTGGCTGGTTTTGGTTTTCACCCTTTAACGACCTGTTTTTATGTCTAAGTGTTGATTTTTGCAAATTATCATCATATTCTCCAAATATGAGACCCGGGACTACTCGGTCAGTTCTTAATTTTGACCCATAGCGAGACCCTTAAGTAGAAAATACTCATAATGTAATGTTTGAAATTAATAGTTTTTGTTTTATATTAAGCTCAATAAAACAACAAAAAGTTCGCACGGCCATAACATAAAAAAATGGAATCATGAATAAACCCCTTGTTGTAAACCATTGAGTTCTCTGTGTGTCCACGTGAATAAATGCCAACAATAAACGGTTACCCTATAAAAAAATAGGATACAAAAAAGATACGATATTAGTAACCCAAAAATATACTAAAAAAATTTACTCAAACTAAAAAATTACATACAGGAGTGGAATCATCATATTCTTAAACCCGGAGACCCGGGACAATGCGGTCACTTCCTACAACATACATTAGTCCCGTGCAAGGTGTTCGTGCCTCCTACGGGGTCGTTGGGGGGCTGGTTTGGGTTTTCATCCTTTAAGGGTTTATTTTTAAGTTTAAGTGTTGATTTTTGCAAATTATCGTCATATTCTCAAACCGAGAGACTCGGGACTACACGGTCAGTTCCTACAAGTTACATTGGTCCCATGCGAGGTGTTCGTGCCTCTTACGGGGTCCTTTGGTGGCTGATTTGGATTTTCACCCTTTAACGGCTTATTTTTAAGTCTAAGTGTTATTTTTGCAAATTATCGTCATGTTCTCAAATCGGGAGACCCGAGACTACGTGATCAGTTTCTAGAAGTTACATTGGTCCCGTGCGAGGTGTTCGTGCCTCCTACGGGGTCGTTTGGGGGTTGGTTTGGGTTTTCACCCTTTAACGGCTTGTTTTTAAGTTTAAGTGTTGATTTTTGCAAATTGTGGTCATATTCTCAAATCAGGAGACCTGAGACTATGCGGTCACTTCTTACAATTTACATTGGTCCCGTGCGAGGTGTTCGTGCCTCTTATAGGGTCGTTTGGGGGCTGTTTTGGGTTTTCACCCTTTAACGGCTTATTTTTAACTTTAAGTGTTAATTTTTGCAAATTATCGTCATATTCTTAAACTAGGATACCCGGGACTACTCGATCAGTTTCTAGAAGTTACATTGGTCCCGTGCGAGGTGTTCGTGCCTCCTACGGGGTCGTTTGGGGGCTAGTTTGGGTTTTCACCCTTTAACGACTTATTTTTAAGTTAAAGTGTTTAATTTTGTAAATTATCGTTCTATTCTCAAACCGAGAGACCCAAAACTACGCGGTCAGTTCCTACAAGTTACATTTGTCCCGTGCAATGTGTTCATGCCTCTTACGGGGTCGTTTAGGGTCTGGTTTGGATTTTCACCCTTTAACAGCTTGTTTTTAAGTCTAATTGTTATTTTTGTATATTATCGTCATGTTTTAAAATTGGGAGACCCGGGACTACGCGGTCAGTTCCAACAAGTAACATTGGTCCCGTGCAAGGTGTTCGTGCTTCCTATGGGGTCGTTTGGGGCCTGGTTTGGATTTTCACCTTCTAACGGCTTATTTTTAAATTTAATTGTTTATTTTTGCAAATTATCGTCATATTCTTAAATCGGGAGACCCGAGACTACGCGGTCAGTTCCTACAAGTTACATTAGTCCCGTGGGAGGTGTTCGTGTCTCTAACGGGGTCGTTTGAGGACTGGTTTGGGTTTTCACCCTTTAATGGCCTATTTTTAAGTCTAAGTGTTAGTTTTTGCAAGTTATCATCAAGTTCTCAAACCGAAAGACCCGGGACTACGCGGTCAGTTCCTACAAGTTACATTGGTCTCGTACGAGGTGTTCGTGCCTCTTACGGGGTTGTTTGGGTGCTGGTTTGGGCTTTGACCCTTAAACGGCTTGTTTTTAAGTCTAAGTGTTATTTTTACAAATTATCATCATATTCTCAAATCGGGAGACCTCGGACTACGTGGTCAGTTCCTACAAGTTACATTGGTCCTATGCGAGGTACACGTGCCTCCTACGGGGTCGTTTGGGGGCTGGTTTGGGTTTTCACCCTTTAACGACTTTTTTTTAAGTTTAAGTGTTGATTTTTATAAATTATCATCATATTCTCAAACCAAGAGATCCGGGACTACGCGGTCAGTTCCTACAAGTTACATTGGTCCCGTGAGAGGTGTTCGTGCCTCTTACGGGATCATTTGGGGGATGGTTTGGATTTTCACCCTTTAACGGCTTATTTTTAAGTCTAAGTGTTGATTTTTGCAAATTATCATCATGTTCTCAAACCGGGAGACCCGGGACTACTCGGTCAGTTACAACAAGTTACATTGGTCCCGTGCGAGGTGTTCGTGCCTCTTACGGGATCGTTTGGGGGTTGGTTTGGGTTTTGACCCTTTAACGGCCTATTTTTATGTCTAAGTGTTAATTTTCTCAAATTATCATCATATTCTCAAACTGGGAGACTCGGGACTACGTGGTCAGTTCCTACAAGTAACATTAGTCCCGTGCGAGGTGTTCGTGCCTCTTGCGGGGTCGTTTGGGAGCTCAGCCTTTAACGGCTTATTTTTAAGTCTAAGTGTTTATTTTTTCAAGTTAACGTCATATTCTCAAACTAGGAGACCCGGTACTACGCGATCAGTTCGTACAAGTTACATTTTGTCCCGTGCGAGGTGTTCGTGCCTCTTACGGGGTCGTTTGGAGGCTATTTTGGGTTTCCACCTTTTAACGGCTTATTTTTAAGTCTAAGTGTTGATTTTTACAAATTATCGTCATATTCTCAAACCGGGAGACCCGGGACTACGCGGTGAGTTCCTACAAGTTACATTAGTCCCGTGCGAGGTGTTCGTGCCTCTTACGGGATCGTTTGGGGGCTGGTTTGGGTTTTCACCCTTTAACGACCTGTTTTTAAGTCTAAGTGTTGATTTCTGCAAATTATCATCATTTTCTCAAACCACGAGACCCGGGACTAAGCGATCAGTTCCTAATTTTGACCCTTAGTGAGACTCTTAAGTAAAAAATACTCATAATGTAATGTATGAAATTAATTATTTTTGTTTGATCTTACGCTCAATAAAACTACAAAAAGCCCTCACGGACATAAGATAAAAAAATGGAATCATGAATAAACCCCTTGTTGTAAACCATTGAGTTCTCTGTGTGTTCAACGTGAATAAATGCCAACGATAAACTGTTATCCTACAAAAAAAAAATAGGATACAAAAAAGATACGATATTTGTAACCCAATAATATACAAAAAAAATTTACTCAAACCAAAAAATTACATATAGGAGTGGAAATTATCGTCATATTCTCAAATCGGGAGACTCGGGACTATGCAGTCAGTTCCTACAAGTTACATTAGTCCCGTGCGAGGTGTTCGTGCCTCCTATGGGGTCGTTGGGGGGTCTGGTTTGGGTTTTCACCCTTTAAGGGTTTATTTTTAAGTTTAAGTGTTGATTTTTTCAAATTATCATCATATTCTCAAACCGAGAGACTCGGGACTACGCGGTCAGTTCTTATAAGGTTAAATTGGTCCCGTGCGAGGTGTTCGTGCCTCTTACAGGGTCGTTTGGGGACTGGTTCGGGTTTTCAACCTTTAACGACTTTTTTTAAGTCTAAGTGTGATTTTTGCAAATTATCGTCATGTTCTCAAACCGAGAGACATGAGACTACGCGGTCAGTTCCAACAAGTTACATTGGTCCCGTGCGAAGTGTTCGTGCCATATACGAGGTCGTTTGGGGGCTAGTTTGGGTTTTCACCCTTTAACGGCTTGTTTTTAAGTTTAAGTGTTAATTTTTGCAAATTATCGTCATATTCTTAAACCAGGAGACCCGGGACTACGCGGACTGTTCCCACAAGTTACATTGGTCCCGTGCGAGGTGTTCGTGCCTCTTACGGGGTCGTTTGGGGACTAGTTTGGGTTTTCACCCTTTAACAACTTGTTTTTAAGTTTAAGTATTGATTTTTGCAAATTATCATCATATTCTCAAATCGGGAGACCCGAGACAACGCGGTCAGTTCCTACAAGTTACATTGGTCCCGTATGAGGTGTTCGTGCCTCTTACGGGTTCGTTTGGGGGTTGATTTGGATTTTCACCCTTTAACGGCTTGTTTTTCAGTCTAAGTGTTATTTTTGCAAATTATCGTCATATTCTCAAACCTGGAGACCCGTGAGTGCGCGACCAGTTCCTACAAGTTACATTGGTCCCGTGCGAGGTGTTCGTGCCTCTTACGGGTTCGTTTAGGGGCTATTTTGGGTTTTCACTCTTTGACGGCTTGTTTTTAAGTTTAAGTGTTGATTTTTGTAAATTATCATCATATTCTCAAACCAAGAGACCTGGGACTACACAGTCAGTTCCTACAGGCTACATTGGTCCCGTGCGAGGTGTTCGTGCCCCTTACGAGGTCGTTTGGGGGTTGATTTGGGTTTTCACCCTTTAACGGCTTATTTTTCAGTCTAAGTGTTATTTTTGCAAATTATAGTCATATTCTCAAACCCGGAGATCCGTGACTACGCGACCAGTTCCTACAAGTTATATTGGTCCCGGTCGAGGTGTTCATGCCTCTTACGAGTTCGGTTTTGGGATGTTTTGGGTTTTCACCCTTTAACGGCTTTTTTTTAATTTTAAGTGTTGATTTTTGCAAATTATCGTCATATTCTCAAACCAGGAGACCTGTGACTACGCAGTCAGTTCCTACAGGCTACATTGGTCCCGTGGAGGTGTTCATGCCTCTTATGGGGTCGTTTGGGGGTTGATTGGGGATTTCACCCTTTAACGGCTTGTTTTTAAGTCTAAGTGTTGATTTTTGCAAATTATTAACATATTCTCAAACTGTAAGAGCCGGGACTACGCGGTCAGTTCCTACAAGTTACATTGGTCCCGTTCGAGGTGTTCGTGCCTCTTACGGGGTCGTTTGGGGGTTCACCCTTTAATATCTTATTTTTAAGTCTAACTGTTGGTTTTTGCGAATTATAATCATATTGTCAAACTGAGAGGTCCGGGACTACGCGGTCAGTTCCTACAAGTTACATTGGTCCCATGTGAGGTGTCCGTGGCTCTTACGGGGTCCTTTGGGGGTGATTTGGATTTTCACCCTTTAAGGGCTTATTTTTAAGTCTAAGTGTTATTTTTGCAAATTATCGTCATGTTCTCAAATCGGTAGACCCGAGACTACGCGATCAATTTCTAGAAGTTACATTGGTCCCGTGGAAGGTGTTCGTGCCTCCTACGAGGTCGTTTGGGGGCTGGTTTGGATTTTCACCCCTTAACAGCTTGTTTTTAAGTTTAAGTGTTAAATCTTTCAAATTATCATCATATTCTCAAACTGGGAGACTCAGGACTACGCGACCAGTTCCTACAAGTTACATTGGTCTCGTGCGAGGTGTTCGTGCCTCTAACGGGGTCATTTGGGGGTTATTTTGGGTTTTCACCCTTTAACGGCTTGTTTTTAAGTCTGTGTTATTTTTGCAAATTATCATCATAGTCTCAAACCGAAAGACCCGGGACTACACGGTCAGTTCCTACAAATTACATTGGTCCCGTACGAGATGTTCGTGCCTCTTACGGGTTTGTTTGGAGGCTGTTTTGGGTTTTCACCCTTTAACGGCTTATTTTTAAGTTTAAGTGTTGATTTTTACAAATTACTATCATATTTTCAAACCGGGAGATCCGGGACTACGCGGTCAGTTCCTACATGTTACATTGGTCCCGTGCAAGGTGTTCGCGCCTCTTACGGGGTCGTTTGAGAATTGATTTGGGTTTTCACCCATTAACGACTTATTTTTAATTCTAAGTGTTGATTTTTGCGAAAAATCATCATGTTCTCAAATCGGGAGACCTGGGAGTACGCGATCAGTTCCAATAAGTTACATTGGTCCCGTGCGAGGTGTTCGTGCCTCTTACGGGATCGTTTGGGGTCTAGTTTGGGTTTTCACCCTTTAAAGGCCTGTTTTTAAGTCTAAGTGTTGATTTTTGGAAATTACCAACATATTCTCAAACTGGGAGACCCGAGACTACGGTCAGTTCCTACAAGTTATATTAGTCCCCTGCGAGGTGTTTGTGCCTCTTACGGGGTCGTTTGGGGGCTCACTCTTTAACGGCTTATTTTTAAGTGTAAGTGTTAATTTTTGCAAGTTATCGTCATATTCTCAAACTAGGAGACCCGTGACTACGCGGTCAGTTCCTACAAGTTACATTTGTCCCGTGTGAGGTGTTCGTGCCTCTTACGGGGTCGTTTGGAGGCTGGTTTGGATTTTTACCTTTTAAATGATTTTTTTTAAGACTAAGTTTAATTTTTGCAAATTATCATCTTGTTCTCAAATCGGGAAACCCGGGACTACGCGGTCAGTTTCTACAAGTTACATTGGTCCCGTGCGACGTGTTCGTGCCTCCTACGGGGTCGATTGGGAGGTTGTTTGGGTTTTCACCCTTTAACGACTTGTTTTAAACTTTAAGTGTTGATTTTTGCAAATTATCGTCATATTTTCAAACCCGGAGACCCGGGACTACGCGGAAAGTTCCTACAAGTTACATTAGCCCCGTGCGAGGTGTTCGTGCCTCTTATAGGGTAGTTTGGGGACTGGTTTGGGTTTTCACCCTTTAAGGGCTTGTTTTAAGTCTAAGTGTGATTTTTACAAATTATCATCATGTTTTCAGACCGAGAGACCCGGGACTACACAGTCAGTTCCAACAAGTTATATTGGTCCCGTGCGAGGTCTTCTTGCCTCCTACGGGGTCATTTGGGGGCCGATTTAGGTTTTCACCCCTTAACGACTTGTTTTTAAGTAAAGTGTTAATTTTTCCAAATTATTGTCATATTCTCAAATCGGGAGACCCGGGACTACACGGTCAGTTCCTACAAGTTACATTGGTCCTGTGCGAGGTATCCGTGCCTCTTACGGGGTCGTTTGGCAGTTGGTTTGGGTTTTCACCCTTTAACGACTTATTTTTAAGTCTAAGTGTGATTTTTGAAAATTATCGTCATGTTCTCAAACTGGGAGACCTGGGACTACGCGGTCAGTTCCAACAAGTTACATTGGTCCCGTGCGAGGTGTTCGTGCCTCTTACGGGGTCGTTTGGGGGCTGGTTTGGATTTTTACCTTTTAAAGGATTGTTTTTAAGTCTAAGTGTAATTTTTGCAAATTATCATCTTATTCTCAAATCGGGAGACCCGTGACTACGCGGTCATTTTCTACAAGTTACATTGGTCCCGTGCACGGTGTTCGTGCCTCCTACGGGGTCGATTGGGGGTTGGTTTTGGTTTTCACCCTTTAACAGCTAGTTTTAAAGTTTAAGTGTTGATGTTTGCAAATTATCGTCATATTCTCAAACCGGGAGACCCGGGAGTACGCGGACAGTTCCTACAAGTTACATTCTCCCCGTGCGAGGTGTTCGTGCCTCTTACACGGTCGTTTGGGGGCTGGTTTGGGTTTTCACCCTTTAACGGCTTGTTTCTAAGTCTAAGTGTGATTTTTGCAAATTATCATCATGTTTTCAAACCGGGAGACCCGGAACTACACGGTCAGTTCCAAAAAGTTATATTGGTCCCGTGCGTGGTGTTCGTGCCTCCTACGAGGTCATTTGGGGGCCGATTTAGGTTTTCACCCTTTAACGACTTGTTTTTAAGTTAAGTGTTAATTTTTGCAAATTATTGTCATATTCTCAAATCGGGAGATCCGGGACTACGCGATCAGTTCCTACAAGTTACATTAGTCCCATGCTAGGTGTTAGTGCCTCTTACGGGGTCGTTTGGGAGTTGGTTTTGGCTTTCACCCTTTAACGACTTATTTTTAAGTCTAAGTGTGATTTTTACAAATTATCATAATTTTCTCAAACTGGGAGACCTGGGGCTACGCGGTCGGTTCCAACAAGTTACATTGGTCCCGTGCGAGGTGTTCGTGCCTCATACGGGGTCGTTTGAGGGGCTTGTTTGGGTTTTCATCCTTTAACGACTTATTTTTGAGTTAAATGTTAATTTTTGCAAATTATCGTCATATTCTAGAATCGGGAGACCCGAGACTACGCGATCACTTCCTACAAGTTACATTGGTCCCGTGCGAGGTGTTCGTACCTCTTACGGGGTCGTTTGGGGCCTATTTTGCGTTTAAACCCTTTAACGGCTTGTTTTGAGTTCAAGTGTTGATTTTTGTAAATTATTGTCATATTCTCAAACTGGGAGACCCGTGAGTACACGGTCAGTTCCTACAAGTTACATTAGTCCCGTGCGAGGTGTTCGTGCCTCCTACGGGGTCGTTGGGGGGATGGTTTGGATTTTCACCTTTTAAGGGTTTATTTTTAAGTTTAAGTGTTGATTTTTGCAAATTATCATCATATTCTCAAACCGAGAGACTCGGGACTACGCGGTCAGTTCCTATGAGTTACATTGGTCCCGTGCGATGTGTTCGTGCCTCTTACGGGGTCCTTTAGGGGTTGTTTGTATTTTCACCCTTTAAAGGATTATTTTTAAGTCTAAGTGTTATTTTTGCAAATTATTGCGATGTTCTCAAATCGGGATACCTGAGACTACGCGGTCAGTTTCTACAAGTAACATTGGTCCCGTACGAGGTGTTGTGCCTCCTACGGGGCCGTTTGGGGGTTGGTTTAGGTTTTCACCCATTAATGACTTATTTTTAAGTTTAACTATTGATTTTTGCAAATTTTCGTCATATTCTCAAACCGGGAGACCCGGGACTACGCAGTCAGTTCCTACAAGTTACATTGGTCCCATGCGAGGTGTTCGTGCCTCTTACGGGGTCGTTTGGGGACTTGTTCAGGTTTACACCCTTTAACGACTTATTTTTATGTCTAAGTGTGATTTTCGCAAATTATCCTCAAGTTCTCAAATCGAGAGACCTGAGACTACGCAGTCAGTTCCAACAAGTTACATTGGTCCCATGCGAGGTGTTCGTGCCTCATACGGGGTCGTTTGAGGGAAAGTTTGGGTTTTCACCCTTTAACGACTTATTTTTAAGTTTAAGTGTTGAGTTTTGCAAATTATCGTCATATTCTCAAATCGGGAGACCCGAGACTACGCAGTCAGTTCCTACAAGTTACATTGGTCCCGTACGAGGTGTTCGTGCCTCTTATGGGTTCGTTTTGCTGCTGTTTTGGGTTTTCACCCTTTAACGGCTTGTTTTTAAGTTTAAGTGCTGATTTTTGCAAATTATCGTCATATTCTCAAACCAGGAGACCTGGGACTATGCAGTCAGTTCCTACAGGCTACATTGGTCCCGTACGAGGTGTTTGTGCCTCTTACGGGGTCGTTTGGGGTTGATTTTGGTTTTCACCCTTTAACGACTTGTTTTTAAGTCTAAGTGTTATTTTTTCAAATTATCATCATATTCTCAAACTCGGAGACCCGTGACTACGCGGCCAGTTCCTATTAGTTACATTGGTCCCGTATGTGGTGTTCGTGCCTCCTATGGGGACGTCTGGGGGCTGGTTTGGGTTTTCACCCTTTAACGGCTTGTTTTTAAGTTTAAGTGCTGATTCTTTCAAATTATCATCATATTCTAAAACTTGGAGACTCGGGACTCCGCGACCAGTTCGTACAAGTTACATTGGTCTCGTGCGAGGTGTTCGTGCCTCTAACGGGGTCGGTTGGGGGCTGTTTTGGGTTTTTAACCTTTAACGGCCTATTTTTAAGTCTAAGTGTTATTTTTTCAAATTATCATCAAAGTCTCAAACCGGGAGACCTGGGACAATGCGTTCAGTTCCTAGAAGTTACATTAGTCCCGTGCGAGGTCGTATGGGGGCTGGTTTGGGTTTTCACCCTTTAACGACTTTTTTTTAAGTTTTAAGTGTTGAATTTTGCAAATTATCATCGTATTCTCAAACCTGGACCCCCGGAACTACGCGATCAGTTCCTACAAGTTACATTGGTCCCATGGGAGGTGTTCGTGCCTCTTACGGGGTCGTTTGGGGGCTGGTTTGTTTTTTCACCCTTTAACAGTTTGTTATTAACTATAAGTGTGATTTTTGCATATTATCGTCATATTTTCAAATCGGGAGACTTGGGACTACGCGGTCAGTTCCAACAAGTTACATTGGTCCTGTGCAAGGTGTTCGTGCCTCCTATGGGGTCGGTTGGGGGCTGGTTTGGATTTCACCCTTTAACGGCTTATTTTTAAGTTTAAGTGTTGATTTTTGCAAATTATCGTCATATTCTCAAACCGGGAGACCCAAGACTACGCGGTCAGTTCCTACAAGTTACATTAGTCCCGTGCGAGGTGTTCTTGCCTCTTACGGGGTCATTTGGGGGCTAGTGTTGGTTTTCACCCTTTAACGGCTTGTTTTTAAGTCTAAGTGTTGATTTTTATAAATTATCGTCGTATTCTCAAACTGGAAGACCCCGGACTAAGCGGTCAGTTCCTATAAGTGACAATTGTCCCGTGCGAGGTGTTCGTGCCTCTTACGGGGTCGTTTAGGGGCTCACCCTTTAACGCCTTGCATTTAAGTCTTACTATTGTTTTTTGCAAATTATAAGCATATTGTCAAATCGGGCAGTCCGAGACTATGCGATCAGTTCCTACAAGTTATATTGGTCCCGTGCGAGGTGTTCGTGCCTCTTACGGGGTCGTTTGGGAGTTGCTTTGGGTTTCACCCATTAACGACTTATTTTTAAGTCTAAGTGTGATTTTTGAAAATTATCATCATTTTTTCAAATCGGGAGACCCGAGACTACACGATCAGTTCCTACAAGTTACATTGGTCCAGTGCGAGGTGTTCGTGCCTCTTATGAGGTCGTTTGGGTGCTGGTTTGGGTTTTCACCCTTTAACGGCTTGTTTTTAAGTCTATGTGTTATCTTTGCAAATTATCGTCATATTCTGAAATCGGAAGACCAGGGACTACACGGTCAGTTCTTACAAGTTACATTGGTTCTGTACGAGGTGTTCGTGCCTCTTACGGGTTCGTTTGGGGGTTGTTTTGGGTTTTCACCCTTTAACGGCTTGTTTCAAAGTTTAAGTGTTGATTTTTAAAAATTATTGTCAGATTCTCAAATCGGGAGATCCGGGACTACGCAGTTAGTTCCTACATGTTACATTGGTCCCGTGCGAGGTTTTTATGCTTCGTACGGTATCGTTTGGGAAGTTGGTTTGGGTTTTCTCCATTTAACGGCTTATTTTTAATTCTAAGTGTTGATTTTTGAAAAAAATCGTCATGTTCTCAAATCGGGAGACCTGGGACTACGCGGTCAGTTCAAATAAGTTACATTGGTCCCGTGCGAGGTGTTCGTGCCTCTTACGGGGTCGTTTGGGGGCTGGTTTGGGTTTTCACCATTTAACGGTCTGTTTTTAAGTCTAAGTGTTGTTTTTTGGAAATTACCAACATATTCTCAAACCGGGAGACCCGAGACTATGCGGTCAATTCCGACAAGTTATATTAGTCCCATGCTAGGTGTTCGTGCCTCTTACGGGGTCATTTGGGGGCTCACCCTTTAACGGCTTGTTTTTAAGTCTAAGTGTTGATTTTTGCAAGTTATCGTCATATTCTCAAGCTAGGAGACCCGGGACTACGCGGTCAGTTACTAAAAGTTACATTGGTCCCGTGCGAGGTGTTCGTGCCTCTTACGGGGTCGTTTAGGGGCTGGTTTTGATTTTCGCCTTTTATAGGATTGTTTTTAAGTCTAAGTGTAATTTTTGCAAATTATCGTCATGTTCTCAAATCGGGAGACTCAGGACTACGCGGTCAGTTTTTACAAGTTACATTGGTCCCGTGCGAGGTGTTCGTACCTCCTACGGGGTCGATTGGGGGTTGGTTTGGGTTTTCACCCTTTCACGGCTTGTTTTAAAGTTTAAGTGTTAAATTTTTGCAAATTATCGTCATATTCTCAAATCGGGAGACCCGTGACTACGCGTACAGTTCCTACAAGTTACATTGGCCCCGTACGAGGTGTTCGTGCCTCTTATAGGGTCGTTTGGGGAATGGTTTGGGTTTTCACCCTTTAACGGCTTATTTTTAAGTCTAAGTGTGATTTTTGCAAATTATCATCACGTTCTCAAACCGGGAGACCTTGGACTACGCGGTCAGTTCCAACAAGTTAGATTGGTCCCGTGCGAGGTGTTCGTGCCTCTTATGGGGTCGTTTGGGGACTGTCTTGGGTTTTTACCCTTTAACGGCTTGTTTTTAAGTTTAAGTGTTGATTTTTCCAAATTATCGTCATATTCTCAAACCAGGAGACTCGGAACTACGCAGTCAGTTCCTACAAGTTACATTGGTCCCGTGCGAGGTGTTCGTGCCTCTTACGGGGTCGTTTGGGAGTTGGTTTGGGTTTTCACCCTTAAACGGCTTGTTTTTAAGTCTAAGTGTTATTTTTGCAAATTATCATCATGTTTACAAATCGGGAGATCCGGGACTACGCGGTCAGTTCCAATAAGTAACATTGGTCCCGTGCAAGGTGTTCGTGCCTCCTATGGGGTCATTTGGGGGCCGATTTGGATTTTCACCCTTTAACGGCTTATTTTTAAGTTTAAATGTTGATTTTTGCAAACTATCATCATATTCTTAAATGGGGAGACCCAGGACAACGCGATCAGTTCCTACAAGTTACATTAGTCCCGTGCGAGGTGTTCGTGCCTCTTACGGGATCGTTTGGGAGCTGTTTTGGGTTTAAACCCTTTAACGACTTATTTTTAAGTTTAAGTGATGATTTTTTCAAATTATTGTCATGTTCACAAACCGGGAGACCTGGGACTACGCGATCAGTTCCTACAAGTTACATTGGTCTCGTGCGAGGTGTTCGTGCCTCTTATGGGGTCATTTGGGTGCTAGTTTAGGTTTTCACCCTTTATCAGCTTGTATTTAGGTCTATGTGTTATTTTTGCAAATTATCGTCATTTTCTCAAATCGAGAGACCCAGGACTACACGGTCAGTTCCTATAAGTTACATTGGTCAGTTGCGAGGTGTTCGTGCCTCATACGGGGTCGTTTGGGGGCCGTTTTGGGTTTCACCCTTCAACGTCTTGTTTTTAAGTTCAAGTGTTGATTTTTGCAAATTATCTTCATATTCTCAAACCGGTAGACCCGGGACTACGCGGTCAGTTCCTACAAGTTACATTGGTCCCGTGCGAGGTGTTCGTGCCTCTTACGGGGTCGTTTGGGAGTCGATTTGGGTTTTCACCCTTTAACGACTTATTTTTAAGTTTAATTGTGATTTTTATAAATAATCATCATGTTCTCAAACCGGGAGACCTGGGACTACGCAGTCAGTTCGAACAAGTTACATTGGTCCCATGTGAGGTGTTCGTGCCACATACGGGGTCATTTGGGGGCTGGTTTGGGTTTTCACCCTTTAACGACTTTTTTTAAGTTTAAGTGTTGATTTTTGCAAATTATCGTCATATTCTCAAACCAGGAGACTCGGGAGTACGCGGTCAGTTCCTACAGGCTACATTGGGCCCGTGCGAGGCATTCGTGCCTCTTACGGGGTCGTTTGAGGGTTGGTTTGGGTTTTCACCCTTTAACGGCTTGTTTTTAAGTCTAAGTGTTATTTTTGCAAATTATCATCATATTCTCAAACCTGGAGACCCGGGACTACGCGGCCAGTTCTTACAGGTTACATTGGTCCCGTGCGAGGTGTTCGTGCCTCCTACGGGATCATTTGGGGGCTAGTTTGGTTTTTCAACCTTTATCGGCTTGTTTTTAAGTTTAAGTGTTAATTCTTTCAAATTATCATCATATTCCCAAACTGGGAGACTCAGGACTACGCGAAGAGTTCCTAAAAGTTACAATCGTCCCGTGCGAGGTGTTCGTGCCTTTAACGGGGTCGTTTGGGGGTTGTTTTGGGTTTTCACCCTTT
Source organism: Sambucus nigra (assembly GCA_949130495.1). Taxonomy (NCBI): domain Eukaryota; kingdom Viridiplantae; phylum Streptophyta; class Magnoliopsida; order Dipsacales; family Adoxaceae; genus Sambucus; species Sambucus nigra. The sequence goes on along the minus strand of OX422217.1, from coordinate 326,269,693 downwards.
AACGGCCTGTTTTTAAATCTAAATGTTATTTTTGCAAGTTATCTTCATAGTCTCAAACCGAGAGACCCTGGACTACGCGGACAGTTCCTAAAAGTTACATTGGTCCCGTGCGAGGTGTTCGTGCCTCTTACGGGGTGGTTTGGGGGCTAGTTTGGGTTTTCACCCTTTAACGACTTGTTTTTAAATTTTAAGTGTTGAATTTTGTAAATTATCATCGTATTCTCAAACCGGGAGACCCGGGACTACGCGGTCAGTTCCTACAAGTTACATTGGTCCCGTGTGAGGTGTTCGTGCCTCTTACGGGGTCATTTGGGGGCTGGTTTGGATTTTCACCCTTTAAGAGCTTGTTTTTAAGTCTAAGTGTGATTTATGCAAATTATAGTCATGTTTTTAAATCGGGAGACTCGGGAGTATGCGGTCAGTTCCAACAATTTACATTGGTCCCGTGCAAGGTGTTCGTGCCTCCTATGGGGTCGTTTAGGGGCTAGTTTGGATTTTCACCCTTTAATGACTTATTTTTAAGTTTAAGTGTTGATTTTTGCAAATTATCATCATATTCTCAAACCGGGAGACCCGGGACTACGCGGTCAGTTCCTACAAGTACATTAGTCCCGTGCGAGGTGTTCGTGCCTCTTACGGGGTCGTTTGGGGGCTGGTATGGGTTTTCACCCTTTAACGACTTGTTTTTAAGTTTAAGTGTTGGTTTTTGCAAATTATCGTCATATTCTCAAATGGGGTGACCCGGGACTACGCGGTCAGTTCCTACCAGTTACATTAGTCCCGTGCGAGGTGTTCGTGCCTCTTACGGGGTCGTTTGGGGGCTGGTATGGGTTTTTACCCTTTAACGGCTTATTTTTAAGTCTAAGTGTTAATTTTTCCAAATTATCATCATATTCTCAAACTGGAAGACCGGGGGCTATGCGGTCAATTCTTACAAGTTACATTGGTCCCGTGCGAGGTGTTTGTGCCTCTTACGGGATCATTTGGGGGCTCACCCTTTAACGTCTTACTTTTAAGTCTAAATGTTGGTTTTTACAAATCATCATCGTATTATCAAACCGAGAGGTCCGGGACTACGCGGTCAGTTCCTATAAGTTTTATTGGTCCCGTGAGAGGTGTTCGCGCCTCTTACGGGGTCGTTTGGGGGTTGGTTTGGGTTTTCACCCTTTAATGGCCTATTTTTAAGTCTTAGTATTGATTTTTGCAAATTATCATCATGTTCTCAAAACGGGAGACCCGGGATTGCGCGGTCCGTTCCTAAAAGTTACGTTGGTCCTATGCGAGGTGTTCGTGCCTCTTACGGGGTCGTTTGGGTGCTGGTTTGGGTTTGCACCCTTTAACGGCTTGATTTTAAGTCTATGTGTTATTTTTGCAAATTATCATCATATTCTCAAATAGGGAGACCCGGGACTACACAGTAAGTTCCTACAAGTTACATTGGTCTTATGCGAGGTGCTCGTGCCTCCTACGGGGTCGTTTGGGGGCTGGTGTGGGTTTTCACGCTTTAACGACTTGTTTTTAACTTTAAGTGTTGATTTTTACAAATTATCATCATATTCTCAAACCGGGGGACCCGGGACTACGTGGTCATTTCCTACAAGTTACATTGGTCCTGTGCGAGGTGTTCATGCCTCTTACGGGATCGTTTGGGGGCTGGTTTGGGTTTTCACCCTTTAATGGCTTGTTTTTAAGTCTATGTGTTATTTTTGCAAATTATCATCATTTTCTCAAACCGGGAGACCCGAGACTACACGATCAGTTCCTACAAGTTACATTGGTCCAATGCGAGGTGTTCGTGCCTCATACGGGGTCATTTGGGGGCTGGTTAGGGTTTTCACTCTTTAACGGCTTGTTTATAAGTTTAAGTGTTGATTTTTGCAAATTATCGTCATATTCTCAAATCGGAAGACCCGAGACTACGCGGTCAGTTCCTACAAGTTACATTGGTCCCGTGCGAGGTGTTCGTGTCTGTTACGGGTTCATTTGGGGGGTTATTTTGGGTTTTCACCCTTTAACGGCTTCTTTTTAAGTGCAAGTGTTGATTTTTTCAAATTATCATCATATTCTCAAACCAGGAGACCCGGGACGACGCGGTCAGTTCCTACAGGCTACATTGGTTTCGTACGAGGTGTTTGTGCCTCTTACGGGGTCATTTGGGGGTTGGTTTGGGTTTTCACCCTTTAACGGCTTGTTTTTAAGTCTAAGTGTTAATTTTTCAAATTATTGTCATATTCTCAAACTCAGAGACCCGGCACTACACGGCCTGTTCCGACAAGTTACATTGGTCCCGTGCGAGGTGTTCGTACCTCCTACGGGGTCGTTTGGGGACTGGTTTGGGGTTTCACCCTTTAATGGGTTGTTTTTAAGTTTAAGTGTTGATTCTTTGAAATTTTTGTCATATTCTCAAACTGGGAGACTCGGGACTGCGCGACCACTTCCTACAAGTTACATTGATCCCGTGTGAGGTGTCCGTGCCTCTAACGGGGTTGTTTAGGGTTTTCACCCTTTAACGGCCTATTTTTAAGTCCAAGTGTTATTTTTGCAAATTATTGTCATAGTCTCAAACTGAGAGACTCGGGACTACGCGGTTAGTTCTTACAAGTTACATTGGTCCCGTGCGAGGTGTTCGTGCCTCCTACGGGGTCGTTCGGGGGATGGTTTGGTTTTTCACCCTTTATCGGCTTGTTTTTAAGTTTAAGTGTTCATTCTTTCAAATTATCGTCATATTCACAAACTGGGAGAATCAGGACTACGCGACCAGTTCCCAAAAGTTACAATCGTCCCGTGAGAGGTGTTCGTGCCTCTAACGGGGTCGTTTGGGGGTTGTTTTGGGTTTTCATCCTTTAACGACCTGTTTTTAAGTCTAAGTGTTATTTTTGCAAGTTATCGTCATCGACTCAAACCGGGAGACCTGGTACTACGCGGTCAGTTCCTAAAAGTTACATTGGTCCCCTGTGAGGTGTTCGCGCCTCCTACGGGGTGGTTTGGGGGCTAGTTTGGGTTTTCACACTTTAACGACTTGTTTTTAAGTTTTAAGTGTTGAATTTTACAAATTATCATTGTATTCTCAAATCGGGAGACCCGAAACTACGCGGTCAGTTCTTACAAGTTACATTGGTCACGTGCGAGGTGTTCGTGCCTCTTAAGGGGTCATTTGGGGGCTGGTTTGGGTTTTCACCCTTTAAGAGCTTGTTTTAAGTCTAAGTGTGATTTTTGCAAATTATCATCATGTTTTCAAATCGGGAGACCCGAGAGTACGCGGTTAGTTCCAATAAGTTACATTTATCCCGTGCAAGGTGTTCGTGCCCCCTATGGGGTCGTTTGGTGGCTGGTTTTGATTTTCACCCTTTAACGACTTATTTTTAAGTTTAAGTGTTGATTTTTGCAAATTATCGTCATATTCTCAAACGGGGTGACCCGGGACTACGCGGTCAGTTCCTACAAGTTACATTAGTCCCGTGCGAGGTGTTCGTGCCTCTTATGGGGTCGTTTGGGGGCTGGTATGGGTTTTTACCCTTTAACGGCTTATTTTTAAGTCTAAGTGTTGATTTTTGTAAATTATCATCATATTCTCAAACTGGAAGACCCGGAACTATACGGTGAGTTCCTACAACTTACATTGGTCCGGTGCGAGGTGTTCGTGCCTCTTACGGGATCGTTTGGGGGCTCACCCTTTAATGTCTTACTTTTAAGTCTAACTGTTGGTTTTTGCAAATTATCATCGTATTATCAAACCGAGAGGTTCAGGACTACGCGATCACTTCCTATAAGTTTCATTGGTCCCATGCGAGGTGTTCGTTCCTCTTACGGGGTCGTTTGGGGGTTGGTTTGGGTTTTCACCCTTTAATGGCCTATTTTTAAGTCTTAGTGTTAATTTTTGCAAATTATCATCATGTTCTCAAATCGGGAGACCCGGGACTACGCGGTCAGTTCCTAAAAGTTACATTGGTCCTGTGCGAGGTGTTCGTGCCTCTTACGGGGTCGTTTGGGTGCTGGTTTGGGTTTGCAACCTTTAACGGCTTGATTTTAAGTCTATGTGTTATTTTTGCAAATTATCATCATATTCTCAAATAGGGAGACCCGGGACTACACCGTAAGTTCCTACAAGTTACATTGGTCTTATGCGAGGTGCTCGTGCCTCCGACGTGGTCGTTTGGGGGCTGGTGTGGGTTTTCACGCTTTAACGACTTGTTTTTAACTTTAAGTGTTGATTTTTACAAATTATCATCATATTCTCAAACCGGGGGACCCGGGACTACGTGGTCATTTCCTACAAGTTACATTGGTCCCGTGCGAGGTGTTCATGCCTCTTACGGGATCGTTTGGGGGCTGGTTTGGGTTTTCACCCTTTAATGGCTTGTTTTTAAGTCTATGTGTTATTTTTGCAAATTATCATCATTTTCTCAAACCGTGAGACCCGAGACTACACGATCAGTTCCTACAAGTTACATTGGTCCAATGCGAGGTGTTCGTGCCTCATACGGGGTCATTTGGGGGCTGGTTAGGGTTTTCACCCTTTAACGGCTTGTTTATAAGTTTAAGTGTTGATTTTTGCAAATTATCGTCATATTCTCAAATCGGAAGACCCGAGACTATGCGGTCAGTTCCTACAAGTTACATTGGTCCCGTGCGAGGTGTTCGTGTCTGTTACGGGTTCATTTGGGGGGTTATTTTGGGTTTTCACCCTTTAACGGCTTCTTTTTAAGTGCAAGTGTTGATTTTTTCAAATTATCATCATATTCTCAAACCAGGAGACCCGGGACAACGCGGTCAGTTCCTACAGGCTACATTGGTTTCGTACGAGGTGTTTGTGCCTCTTACGGGGTCATTTGGGGGTTGGTTTGGGTTTTCACCCTTTAACGGCTTGTTTTTAAGTCTAAGTGTTAATTTTTCAAATTATTGTCATATTCTCAAACTCGGAGACCCGGCACTACACGGCCTGTTCCGACAAGTTACATTGGTCCCGTGCGAGGTGTTCGTACCTCCTACGGGGTCGTTTGGGGTTTCACCCTTTAATGGTTTGTTTTTAAGTTTAAGTGTTGATTCTTTGAAATTTTTGTCATATTCTCAAACTGGGAGACTCGGGACTGCGCGACCACTTCCTACAAGTTACATTGATCCCGTGTGAGGTGTCCGTGCCTCTAACGGGGTTGTTTAGGGTTTTCACCCTTTAACGGCCTATTTTTAAGTCCAAGTGTTATTTTTGCAAATTATTGTCATAGTCTCAAACTGAGAGACCCGGGACTACGCGGTTAGTTCTTACAAGTTACATTGGTCCCGTGCGAGGTGTTCGTGCCTCCTACGGGGTCGTTCGGGGGATGGTTTGGTTTTTTCACCCTTTATCGGCTTGTGTTTAAGTTTAAGTGTTCATTCTTTCAAATTATCGTCATATTCACAAACTGGGAGAATCAGGACTACGCGACCAGTTCCCAAAAGTTACAATCGTCCCGTGAGAGGTGTTCGTGCCTCTAACGGGGTCGTTTGGGGGTTGTTTTGGGTTTTCATCCTTTAATGACCTGTTTTTAAGTCTAAGTGTTATTTTTGCAAGTTATCGTCATCGGCTCAAACCGGGAGACCTGGTACTACGCGGTCAGTTCCTAAAAGTTACATTGGTCCCCTGCGAGGTGTTCGTGCCTCCTACGGGGTGGTTTGGGGGCTAGTTTGGGTTTTCACACTTTAACGACTTGTTTTTAAGTTTTAAGTGTTGAATTTTACAAATTATCATTGTATTCTCAAATCGGGAGACCCGAAACTACGCGGTCAGTTCTTACAAGTTACATTGGTCACGTGCGAGGTGTTCGTGCCTCTTACGGGGTCATTTGGGGGCTGGTTTGGGTTTTCACCCTTTAAGAGCTTGTTTTAAGTCTAAGTGTGATTTTTGCAAATTATCATCATGTTTTCAAATCGGGAGACCCGAGAGTACGCGGTTAGTTCCAATAAGTTACATTTATCCCGTGCAAGGTGTTCGTGCCTCCTATGGGGTCGTTTGGTGGCTGGTTTTGATTTTCACCCTTTAACGACTTATTTTTAAGTTTAAGTGTTGATTTTTGCAAATTATCGTCATATTCTCAAACGGGGTGACCCGGGACTACGCGGTCAGTTCCTACAAGTTACATTAGTCCCGTGCGAGGTGTTCGTGCCTCTTATGGGGTCGTTTGGGGGCTGGTATGGGTTTTTACCCTTTAACGGCTTATTTTTAAGTCTAAGTGTTGATTTTTGTAAATTATCATCATATTCTCAAACTGGAAGACCCGGAACTATACGGTGAGTTCCTACAACTTACATTGGTCCGGTGCGAGGTGTTCGTGCCTCTTACGGGATCGTTTGGGGGCTCACCCTTTAATGTCTTACTTTTAAGTCTAACTGTTGGTTTTTGCAAATTATCATCGTATTATCAAACCGAGAGGTTCAGGACTACGCGATCACTTCCTATAAGTTTCATTGGTCCCATGCGAGGTGTTCGTTCCTCTTACGGGGTCGTTTGGGGGTTGGTTTGGGTTTTCACCCTTTAATGGCCTATTTTTAAGTCTTAGTGTTAATTTTTGCAAATTATCATCATGTTCTCAAACCGGGAGACCCGGGACTACGCGGTCAGTTCCTAAAAGTTACATTGGTCCTGTGCGAGGTGTTCGTGCCTCTTACGGGGTCGTTTGGGTGCTGGTTTGGGTTTGCAACCTTTAACGGCTTGATTTTAAGTCTATGTGTTATTTTTGCAAATTATCATCATATTCTCAAATAGGGAGACCCGGGACTACACCGAAAGTTCCTACAAGTTACATTGGTCTTATGCGAGGTGCTCGTGCCTCCTACGGGGTCGTTTGGGGGCTGGTGTGGGTTTTCACGCTTTAACGACTTGTTTTTAACTTTAAGTGTTGATTTTTACAAATTATCATCATATTCTCAAACCGGGGGACCCGGGACTACATGGTCATTTCCTACAAGTTACATTGGTCCCGTGCGAGGTGTTCATGCCTCTTACGGGATCGTTTGGGGGCTGGTTTGGGTTTTCACCCTTTAACGGCTTGTTTTTAAGTCTATGAGTTATTTTTGCAAATTATCATCATTTTCTCAAACAGGGAAACCCGAGACTACACGATCAGTTCCTACAAGTTACATTGGTCCAGTGCAAGGTGTTCATGCCACATACGGGGTCGTTTGGGGGATGGTTAGGGTTTTCACCCTTTAACGGATTGCTTTTAAGTTGAAGTGTTGATTTTTAAAAATTATCGTCATATTACCAAATCGGGATACCCGAGACTATGCGGTCAGTTCCTACAAGTTACATTGGTCCCGTGCGAGGTGTTCGTGCCTGTTACGGGTTCGTTTGGGGGGCTGTTTTGGGTTTTCACCCTTTAACGGCTTCTTTTTAAGTTCAAGTTGTGATTTTTGCAAATTATCATAATATTCTCAAACCAAGAGATTTGAGACTACGCGGTCAGTTCCTAGTGGCTACATTGGTCCCGTGCGAGGTGTTCGTGCCTCTTACGGGGTCGTTTGGGGGTTGGTTTGGGTTTTCACCCTTTAACGGCTTGTTTTTAAGTCTAAGTGAGAATTTTGCAAATTATCGTCATATTCTCAAACTCGGAGACTCGGCACTACGCGGCCAGTTCCGACAAGTTACATTGGTCCCGTGCGAGGTGTTCGTGCCTCCTACGGTGTCGTTTGGGGGTTGGTTTGGGGTTTCACCCTTTAACGGCTTGTTTTTAAGTTTAAGTGTTAATTCTTTCAAATTATCGTCATATTCTCAAACTGGGAGACTCGGGACTACGCGACCAGTTCCTACAAGTTACATTGGTCCCGTGCGAGGTGTTCGTGCCTCTAACGGGGTTGTTTTAGGTTTTCACCCTTTAACGGCCTATTTTTAAGTCCAAGTGTTATTTTTGCAAATTATCATCATAGTCTCAAACCGAGAGACCCGAGACTACGCGGTCCGTTCCTACAAGTTACATTGGTCCCGTGCGAGGTGTTCGTGCCTCCTACGGGGTCGTTTGGGGGGTGGTTTGGGTTTTCACCCTTCAAAGACTTATTTTTAAGTTTTGAGTGTTTAATTTTGGAAATTATCATCGTATTCTCAAATTGGGAGACCCGGGACTACGCGGTCAGTTCCTACAAGTTACATTGGTCCCGTGCGAGGTGTTCGTGCCTCTTACAGGGTCGTTTGAGGGTTGGTTTGGGTTTTCACCCTTTAACGGCTTGTTTTTAAGTCTAAGTGTTATTTTTGCAAATTATCATCACATTCTCAAACCTCGAGACCCGGGACTACGCGGCCAGATCCTACAAGTTACATTGGTCCCGTACGAGGTGTTCATGCCTCCTACGGGGTCGTTTGGGGGTTGATTTTTTTTCATCCTTTATCGGCTTGTTTTTAAGTTTAAGTGTTCATTCTTTCAAATTATCATCATATTCCCAAACTGGGAGACTCAGGACTACGCGACCAATTCCTAAAAGTTACAATCGTCCCGTGCGAGGTGTTCGTGCCTGTTACGGGTTCGTTTGGGGGGCTGATTTGGGTATTCACCCTTTAACGGCCTGTTTTTAAGTCTAAGTGTTATTTTTGCAAGTTATCATCATAGTCTCAAACTTGGAGACCCAGGACTACGCGGTCAGTTCCTAAAAGTTACATTGATCCCCTACGAGGTGTTCGTGCCTCCTACGGGGTGGTTTGGGGGCTAGTTTGGGTTTTCACCCTTTAACGACTTATTTTTAAGTTTTAAGTGTTGAATTTTGTAAATTATCATCGTATTCTCAAATCGGGAGACCCGGGACTACGCGGTCAGTTCCTACAAGTTACATTGGTCCCGTGCGAGGTGTTCGTGCCTCTTATGGGGTCATTTGGGGGCTGGTTTGGGTTTTCACCCTTTAAGAGCTTGTTTTCAAGTCTAAGTGTGATTTATGCAAATTATCATCATGTTTTCAAATAGGGAGACCCGAGAGTACGCGGTCAGTTCCGAAAAGTTACATTGGTCCCGTGCAAGGTGTTCGTGCCTCCTATGGGGTTGTTTGGGTGATGGTTTGGATTTTCACCCTTTAACAACTTATTTTTAAGTTAAAGTGTTGATTTTTGCAAATTATCATCGTATTCTCAAACTGGGAGAGCCGGGACAACGCGGTCAGTTCCTACAAGTTATATTAGTCCCGTGCGAGGTGTTCGTGCCTCTTACGAGGTCGTTTGGGGGCTGGTATGAGTTTTCACCCTTTAACGGCTTATTTTTAAGTCTAAGGGGTGACTTTTGCAAATTATCATCATATTCTCAAACTGGAAGACCCGGGACTATGCGGTCAGTTGCTACAAGTTACATTGGTCCCGTGCGAGGTGTTCATGCCTCTTACGGGGTCGTTTGGGGGCTCACCCTTTAACGTCTTATTTTTAAGTCTAACTGTTGGTTTTTACAAATTATCATCGTATTTTCAAACCAAGAGGTCCGGGACTACGCGGTCAGTTCCTATAAGTTTCATTGGTCCCGTACGAGGTGTTCGTGCCTCTTACGGGGTCGTTTGGGGGTTGGTTTGGGTTTCACCCTTTGATGGCTTATTTTTAAGTCTTAGTGTTGATTTTTGCAAATTATCACCATGTTCTCAAATCGGGAGACCCGGGACTACGCGATCACTTCCTAAAAGTTACATTGGTCCTGTGTGAGGTGTTCGTGCCTCTTACGGGGTCGTTTGGGTGCTAGTTTGGGTAGCCTTTAACGGCTTATTTTTAAGTCTTTGTGTTATTTTTGCAAGTTATCATCATATTCTCAAACCGAAAGACTCGGGACTACACGGTAAGTTCCTACAAGTTACATTAGTCTTATGCGAGGTGCTTGTGCCTCCTACAGGGTCATTTGGGGGCTGGTTTGGGTTTTCAACCTTTAACGGCTTGTTTTTAAGTTTAAGTGTTGATTTTTACAAATTATCATCACATTCTCAAACCGGGAGACCCGGGACTACACGGTCAGTTCCAACAAGTTACATTGGTCCCCTGCGAGGTGTGCATGCCTCTTACGGGATCGTTTGGGGGCTGGTTTGGGTTTTCACCCTTTAACGACTTCTTTTTAAGTCATTGTTATTTTGGCAAATTATCATCATTTTTTCAAACCGGGAGACCCGAGACTACACGATCAGTTCCTACAAGTTACATTGGTCCAGTGCGAGGTGTTCGTGCCTCCTACGGGGTCGTTTGGGGGCTGGTTTGGGGTTTCACCCTCTAACTGCTTGTTTTTAAGTTTAAGTGTTGATTCTTTCAAATTATTGTCATATTCTCAAACTGGGAGACTCGGGACTACGCAACGAGTTCCTACAAGTTACATTGGTCCCGTGCGAGGTGTTCGTGCCTCTAACGGGGTTGTTTTGGGTTTTCACCCTTTAACGGCCTATTTTTAAGTCCAAGTGTTATTTTTGCAAATTATCGTCAGAGTCTCAAACCGAGAGACCCGGGACTATGCGGTCAGTTCCTACAAGTTACATTGGTCCCGTGCGAGGTGTTCGTGCCTCCTACGGGGTCGTTTAGGGGGTGGTTTGGGTTTTCACCCTCTAAAGACTTATTTTTAAGTTTTAAGTGTTGAATTTTGAGAATTATCATCGTATTCTCTAACTGGGAGACCCGGGACTACACGGTAAGTTCCTACAAGTTACATTGGTCCCGTGCGAGGTGTCCGTGCCTCCTACGGGGTCGTTTGGGGGCTGGTTTGGTTTTTCACCCTATATCGGCTTGTTTTTAAGTTTAAGTGTTCATTCTTTCAAATTATCATCATATTCCGAAACTGCGAGACTCAGGACTACGCGACCAGTTCCTAAAAGTTACAATCGTCCCGTGCAAGGTGTTCATGCCTCTATCGGGGTCGTTTGGGGGCTGTTTTGGGTTTTCACCTTTTAACGATCTGTTTTTAAGTCTAAGTGTTATTTTTGCAAGTTATCGTCATAGTCTCAAACCGGGAGACCCGGGACTACGCGATCTGTTCCTAAAAGTTACATTGGTCCCCTGCGAGGTGTCCGTGCCTCCTACGGTGTGGTTTGGGGGCTAGCTTGGGTTTTCACCCATTAACGACTTGTTTTTAAGTTTTAAGTGATGAATTTTGTAAATTATCCTCGTATTCTCAAACAAGGAGACCCGGGTCTACGCGGTGAGTTCCTACAAGTTACATTGGTCCCGTGCGAGGTGTTCGTGCCTCTTACGGGGTCATTTGGGGGCTGGTTTGGGTTTTCACCCTTTAAGAGCTTGTTTTTAAGTCTAAGTGAGATTTTTGCAAATTATCATCATGTTTTCAAATCGGGAGACCCGAGAGTACGCGGTCAGTTCTAACAAGTTACATTGGTCCCGTGCAAGGTGTCCGTGCCTCCTATGGGGTCGTTTGGGGGCTGGTTTGGATTTTCACCCTTTAACGACTTATTTTTATGTTTAAGTGTTGATTTTTGCAAATTATCATCATATTCACAAACCGGGAGACCCAGGACTACGCGGTCAGTTCCTATAAGTTTCATTGGTCCCGTGAGAGGTGTTCGTGCCTCTTACGGGGTCGTTTGGAGGTTGGTTTGGGTTTTCACCCTTTAATGGCCTATTTTTAAGTCTTAGTGTTGATTTTTGCAAATTATCATCATGGTCTCAAACCGGGAGACCCGGGACTACGCGGTAAGTTTCTAAAAGTTACATTAGTCCTGTGCGAGGTGTTCGTGCCTCTTACAGGGTCGTTTGGATGTTGGTTTGGGTTTGCACCCTTTAACGTCTTGTTTTTAAGTCTCTGTGTTATTTTTGAAAATTATCATCATATTCTCAAACCGAGAGACCCGGGACTACACGGTAAGTTCCTACAAGTTACATCGATCTTATACGAGGTGCTCGTGCCTCCTACGGGGTCATTTGGGGGCTGGTTTGGGTTGTCACCCTTTAACGGTTTGTTTTTAAGCTTAAGTGGTGATTTTTACAAATTATCATCAGATTCTCAAACCGGGAGACTCAGGACTACACGGTCAGTTCCAACAAGTTACATTGGTCCCGTACGAGGTGTTTGTGCCCTCTAACGGGATCGTTTGGGAGCTGGTTTGGGTTTTTACCCTTTAACGGCTTCTTTTTAAGTTCAAGTGTTGATTTTTCCAAATTATCATCATATTCTCAAACCAGGAGACTCGGGACTACGCGATCAGTTCCTAAAGGCTACGTTGGTCCCGTGCGAGGTGTTCGTGCCTCTTACGAGATCGTTTGGGGGTTGATTTGGCTTTTCACCCTTTAACGGCTTGTTTTTAAATCTAACTGTTAATTTTGCAAGTTATCGTCATATTCTCAAACTCGAAGACCCGGCACTACGCGACCAATTCCGACAAGTTACATTGGTCCCGTGCGAGGTGTTCGTGCCTCCTACGGGGTCGTTTGGGGGTTGGTTTGGGGTTTCACCCTTTAACGGCTTATTTTTAAGTTTAAGTGTTGATTTTTTCAAATTATCGTCGTATTCTCAAACCGGGAGACCCGGGACTACGCGGTCAGTTCCTACAAGTTACATTGGTCCCGTGTGAGGTGTTCATGCCTCTTACGGGGTCATTTGGGGGCTGGTTTGGGTTTTCACCCTTTAAGAGCTTGTTTTTATGTCTAAGTGTGATTTTTTCAAATTATGTCTTGTTTTCAAATCGGGAGACCAGAGAGTACGCGGTCAGTTCCAACAAGTTACATTGGTCCCGTGCAAGGTGTTCGTACCTCCTATGGGGTCGTTTGGGGGTTGGTTTGGATTTTCACCCTTTTACGACTTATTTTTAAGTTTAAGTGTTGATTTTTGCAAATTATCATCATATTCTCAAACCGGGAGACCCGGGACTACGCGGTCAGTTCCAACAAGTTACATTAGTACCGTGCAAGGTGTTCGTGCCTCCTATGGGGTCGTTTGGTGGCTGGTATGGGTTTTCACCCTTTAACGGCTTGTTTTTAAGTCTAAGTGTTGATTTTTGCAAATTATTATCATATTCTCAAACTGGAAGACCCGGGACTATGCGGTCAGTTCCTACAAGTTACATTGGTCCCGTGCAAGGTGTTCGTGCCTCTTAAGGGGTCGTTTGGGGGCTCACCCTTTAACGTCTGATTTTTAAGTCTAACTGTTGGTTTTTACAAATTATCATCGTATTATCAAACCGAGAGGTCTGGGACTACGCGGTCAGTTCCTATGAGTTTCATTGTCCCGTGCGAGGTGTTCATGCCTCTTATGGGGTCGTTTGGAGGTTGGTTTGGGTTTTCACCCTTTGATGGCTTGTTTTTAAGTCTTAGTGTTAATTTTTTCAAATTATCATCATGTTCTCAAACCGGGAGACCCGGGACAATGCGGTCAGTTCCTAAAAGTTACATTAGTCATGTTCGAGATGTTCGTGCCTCTTACGGGGTCGTTTGGGTGCTGGTTTGGGTTTGCACCCTTTAACGGCTTGTTTTTAAGTCTATGTGCTATTTTTGCAAATTATCATCATATTCTCAAACCGGGAGACCCGGGACTACACGGTAAGTTCCTACAAGTTACATTGGTCTTATGCGAGGTGCTCATGCCTCCTACGGGGTCGTTTGGGGGCTGGTTTGGGTTATCACCCTTTAACGGCTTGTTTTTAACTTTAAGTGTTGATTTTTACAAATTATCATCATATTCTCAAACCGGGAGACCCGGGACTACATGGTCAGTTCCAACAAATTACATTGGTCCCGTGCAAGGTGTTCATGCCTCTTACGGGATCGTTTGGGGGCTGGTTTGGGTTTTCACCCTTTAACGGCTTGTTTTTAAGTCTATGTGTGATTTTTGCAAATTATCATCATTTTCTCAAATCGGGAGACCCAAGACTACACGATCAGTTCCTACAAGTCACATTGGTCCAGTGCGGGGTGTTCGTGCCTCATATAGGGTCGTTTGGGGGCTGGTTAGGGTTTTCACCCTTTAATGACTTGTTTTTAAGTTTAAGTGTTGATTTTGGCAAATTATCGTCATATTCTCAAATTGGGAGACCCGAGACTACGCGGTCATTTCCTACAAGTTACATTGGTCCCGTGCGAGGTGTTCGTGCCTGTTACGGGTTCGTTTGGGGGCTCTTTTGGGTTTTCACCCTTTAACGACTTCTTTTTAAGTTCAAGTGTTGATTTTTGCAAATTATCATCATATTCTCAAACCAGGAGACTCGGGACTACGCGATTAGTTCCTACAGGCTACATTGGTCCCGTGCGATGTGTTCGTGCCTCTTACGGGATCGTTTGGGTGTTGGTTTGGGTTTTCACCCTTTAACGGCTTTTTTTTAAATCTAAATGTTAATTTTGCAAGTTATCATCATATTCTCAAACTCGAACACCCGACACTACGCGGCCAGTTCTGATAAGTTACATTGGTCCTGTGCGAGGTGTTCGTGCCTCCCACGGGGTCGTTTGGGGGCTCACCCATTAACGGCTTGTTTTTAAGTTTAAGTGTTGATTTTTGCAAATTATCATCATATTCTCAAACAGGATGACCCGGGACTATGCGGTCAGTTCCTACAAGTTACATTGGTCCCGTGCGAGGTGTTCGTGCCCTTAAGGGGTCGTTTGGGGGCTCACCCTTTAACATCTTATTTTTAAGTCTAACTGTTGGTTTTTACAAATTATCATCGTATTATCAAACCGAGAGGGTCGGGACTACGCGTTCAGTTCCTATAAGTTTCATTCGTCCCGTGCGAGGTGTTCGTGCCTCTTACGGGGTCGTTTGGAGGTTGGTTTGGGTTTTCACCCTTTGATGGCCTATTTTTAAGTCTTAGTGTTGATTTTTGCAAATTATCATCATGTTCTCAAACCGAGAGACCCGGGACTACGCAGTCAATTCCTAAAAGTTACATTAGTCCTGTGCGAGATGTTCGTGCCTCTTACGGGGTCGTTTGGGTGTTGGTTTGGGTTTGCACCCTTTAACGACTTGTTTTTAAGTCTATGTGTTATTTTTGCAAATTATCATCATATTCTCAAACCGGGAGACCCGGGACTACACGGTAAGTTCCTACAAGTTACATTGGTCTTATGCGAGGTGCTCGTGCCTCCTACGGGGTCGTTTGGGGGCTGGTTTGGGTTTTCACCCTTTAACGGCTTGTTTTTAACTTTAAGTGTTGATTTTTACAAACTATCATCATATTCTCAAATCGGGAGACCCGGGACTACACGGTCAGTTCCAACAAGTTACATTGGTCCCGTGCGAGGTGTTCGTGCCTCTTACGGGATCGCTTGGGGGCTGGTTTGGGTTTTCACCCTTTAACGGCTTATTTTTAAGTCTATGTGTTATTTTTGCAAATTATCATCATTTTCTCAAACCCGGAGATCCGAGACTACACGATCAGTTCCTACAAGTTACATTGGTCCTGTGCGAGGTGTTCGTGCCACATACAGGGTCGTTTCGGGGCTGGTTAGGGTTTTTACCCTTTAACGACTTATTTTTAAGTTGAAGTGTTGATTTTTGCAAATTATCGTCATATTCTCAAATCGAGAGACCCGAGACTACGCGGTCAGTTCCTACAAGTTACATTGGTTCCGTGCAAGGTGTTCGTCCCTGTTACGGGTTCGTTTGGAAGCTGTTTTTGGTTTTCACCCTTTAACGGCTTCTTTCTAAGTTCAAGTGTTGATTTTTGCAAATTATCAGCATATTCTCAAACCAGGAGACCCGGGACTACGCGGTCAGTTCCTACAGGCTACATTGGTCCCGTGTGAGGTGTTCGTGCCTCTTACGGGATCGTTTGGGGGTTGGTTTAGGTTTTCACCCTTTAACGGCTTGTTTTTAAGTCTAAGTGTTAATTTTGCAAATTATCATCATATTCTCAAACTCGGAGACCCAGCACTACGCGGCCAATTCCGACAAGTTACATTGGTCCCGTGCGAGGTGTTCGTGCCTCCTATGGGGTCGTTTAGGGGCTGGTTTGGGGTTTCACCCTCTAACGGCTTATTTTTAAGTTTAAGTGTTGATTCTTTCAAATTATCGTCATATTCCCAAACTGGGAGACTCGGGACTACGCGACCAGTTTCTACAAGTGACATTTGTCCCGTGCGAGGTGTTCGTGCCTCTAACGGGTTTGTTTAGAGGTTGTTTTGGGTTTTCACCCTTTAACGGCCTATTTTTAAGTCCAAGTGTTATTTTTGCAAATTATCGTCATAGTCTCAAACCGAGAGACCCGGGACTACGCGGTCAGTTCCTATAAGATACATTGGTCCCGTGCGAGGTGTTCGTGCCTCCTACGGGGTCGTTTGGGAGGTGGTTTGGGCTTTCACCCTTTAAAGACTTATTTTTAAGTTTTAAGTGTTGAATTTTTAAAATTATCATCGTATTCTCAAACCGGGAGACTCGGGACTACGTGGTCATTTCCTACAAGTTACATTAGTCCCGTGCGAGGTGTTCGATCCTCTTACTGGGTCGTTTGAGGGTTGGTTTAGGTTTTCACCCTTTAACGGCTTGTTTTTAAGTCTAAGTGTTATTTTTGCAAATTATCATCATATTCTCAAACCTGGAGACCCGGGACTACGCGACCACTTCCTACAAGTTACATTGGTCCTGTGCGAGGTGTTCGTGCCTCCTACGGGGTCGTTTGGGGGCTGGTTTGGTTTTCACCCTTTATCGGCTTATTTTTAAGTTTAAGTGTTCATTCTTTCAAATTATCGTCATATTCCCAAACTGGGAGACTCAGGACTATGCGACCAGTTCCTAAAAGTTTCAATCGTCCCATGCGAGGTGTTCGTGCCTCTAACGGGGTCATTTGGGGGCTGTTTTAGGTTTTCACCCTTTAACGGCCTGTTTTTAAGTCTAAGTGTTATTTTTGCAATTTATCGTCATAGTCTCAAACCGGGAGACCCGGTACTACGCGGTGAGTTCCTAAAAGTTACATTGGTCCCCTGCGAGGTGTTCGTGCCTCCTACAGGGTGGTTTGGGGGCAAGTTTGGGTTGTCACCCTTTAACGACTTGTTTTTAAGTTTTACGTGTTGAATTTTGCAAATTATCGTCGTATTCTCAAACAGGGAGACCCGGGACTACGCGGTCAGTTCCTACAAGTTACATTGGTCCCGTGCGAGGTGTTCGTGCCTCTTACGGGGTCATTTGGGGGCTGGTTTTGGTTTTCACCATTTAAGAGCTTGTTTTTAAGTCTAAGTGTGATTTTTGCAAATTATCGTCATGTTTTCAAATCGGGAGACCCGAGAGTACGCGGTTAGTTCAAACTAGTTACATTGGTACCGTGCAAGGTGTTCGTGCCTCCTATGGGGTCGTTTGGGGGCTGGTTTGGATTTTCACCCTTTAATGACTTATTTTTAAGTTTAAGTGTTGATTTTTGCAAATTATCGTCATATTCTAAAATCCAGAGACCCGGGACTACGCGGTCAGTTCCTACAAGTTACATTAATCCCGTGCGAGGTGTTCTTGGCTCTTACATGGTCGTTTGGGGGCTGGTATGGGTTTTCACCCTTTAACGCCTTATTTTTAAGTCTAAGTGTTGATTTTTGCAAATTATCATCATATTCTCAAACTGGAAAACCTGGGACTATGCGGTCAGTTCCTACAAGTTACATTGGTCCCGTGCGAGGTGTCCGTGCCTCTTATGGGGTCGTTTGGTGGCTCACCCTTTCACGTCTTACTTTTAAGTCTAACTGTTGGTTTTTACAAATTACCATCGTATTATCAAACCGAGAGGTTCGGGACTATGCGGTCAGTTCCTATAAGTTTCATTGGTCCCGTGCGAGGTGTTCGTGCCTCTTACGGGGTCCTTTAGGGGTTGGTTTTGGTTTTCACCCTTTAATGGCCTATTTTTTAGTCTTAGTGTTGATTTTTGCAAATTATCATCATGTTCTCAAACCGGGAGACTCGGGACTACGCGGTGAGTTCCTAAAAGTTACATTTGTCCTGTGCGAGGTGTTCGTGCCTCTTACGGGGTCGTTTGGGTGTCTATTTGGGTTTGCACCCTTTAACGGCTTGTTTTTAAGTCTATGTGTTATTTTTTCCAATTATCATCATATTCTCAAACCGAGAGACCCGGGACTACACGGTAAGTTCCTACAAGTTACATTGGTCTTATGCGAGGTGCTCGTGCCTCCTACGGGGTCGTTTGGGGGCTGGTTTGGGTTTTCACCCTTTAACGGCTTGTTTTTAAGTTTAAGTGTTGATTTTTACAAATTAACATCATATTCTCAAACCGGGAGACCCAGGACTACACGGTCAGTTCCAACAAGTTACATTGGTCCCGTGCGAGGTGTTCGTGCCACTTACGGGATCGTTTGGGGGCAGGTTTGTGTTTTCACCTTTTAAAGGATTATTTTTAAGTCTAAGTGTTATTTTTGTAAATTACCGTCATGTTCTCGAATCGGGAGACCCGGGACTACGCGGTCAGTTTCTGTAATTTACATTGGTCCGGTGCGTGGTGTTCGTGCCTCCTATAGGGTCGATTTGGGGTTGGTTTGGGTTTTCACCATTTAACGGCCTGTTTTTAAGTCTAAGTGTTGATTTTTGGAAATTATCATCATATTCTCAAACCGAGAGACCCGGGACTACGCGATCAATTCCTACAAGTTACAATTGTCCCGTGCGAGGTGTTCGTGCCTCTTACGGGGTCGTTTGGGGGCTGATTTGGATTTTCACCTTTTAAAGGATTATTTTTAATTCTAACTGTTATTTTTGTAAATTATCGTCATGTTCTCAAATCGGGAGACCCGGGACTACGCGGTGAGTTTCTGTAATTTACATTGGTCACATGCGAGGTGTTCGTGCCTCCTACGGGGTCAATTGTGGGTTGGTTTGGGTTTCACCCTTTAACGGCTTGTTTTTAAGTTTAAGTGTTGATTTTTACAAATTATCATCATATTGGTCCCGTGCGAGGTGTTCGTGCCTCTTACGGGGTCGTTTGGGCACTAGTTTGGGTTTTCACCCTTTAACGGCTTGTTTTTATGTCCAAGCGTGATTTTTGCAAATTATCGTCATGTTCTCAAACCGGGAGACCCGGGACTACGCGGTCAGTTCCAAATAGTTACATTTTTCCCGTGCGAGGTGTTCATGCCTCCTACGGGGTCATTTGGGGGTTGATTTAGGTTTTCACCCTTTAACGGCTTATTTTTAAGTTGAAGTGTTAATTTTTGCAAATTATTGTCATATTCACAAACCGGGAGACCCGGGACTACGTGGTCAGTTCCTACAAGTTACATTATTCCCGTGCGAGGTGCCCGTGCCTCTTACGGGGTCGTTCGGGATTTGGTTTGGGTTTTCACCCTTTAATGATTTATTTTAAAGTTTAAGTGTGATTTTTGTAAATTAATGTCATGTTCTCAAACCGGGAGACCTGGGACTACGCGATCAGTTCCAACAAGTTACATTGGTCCCGTGTGAGGTGTTCGTGCCTCTTACGGGGTCGTTTGAGGGCTGTTTTGGGTTTTCACCCTTTAATGGCTTATTTTTAAGTTTAAGTGTTGATTTTTACAAATTATCATCATATTCTCAAATCAGGAGATCCGGGACTACGCGGTCAGTTCCTAATAGTTACCTTGGTCCTGTGCGAGGTGTTCGTGCCTCTTACGGGATCGTTTGGGGGTTGGTTTGGCTTTCACCCTTTAACGGCTTATTTTTAAGTCTAAGTGTTATTTTTTCAAATTATCGTCATATTCTCAAATCGGGAGACCCGAGACTACGCGGTCAGTTCCTACAAGTTACATTGGTCCCGTGCGAGGTGTTCGTGCTTTCTACGGGGTCGTTTGGGGCTGGTTTGTATTTTCACCCTTTAACGACTTGTTTTTAAGTTTAAGTGTTGATTCATTCAAATTATCTTCATATTCTCAAACTGGGAGACTCGGGACTACGTGACCAGTTCCTACATGTTACATAGGCCCCGTGCGAGGTGTACGTGCCTCTAATGGGGTCGTTTGGGGGCTGTTTTGGGTTTTCACCCTTTAACGGCCTGTTTTTAAGTCTAAGTGTTATTTTTGCAAATTATCGTCATAGTCTCAAACCGGGAGATCCGAGACTACGCGGTTAGTTCCTAGAAGTTACATTGGTCCCGTGCGAGGTGTTCGTGCCTCCTACGGGGTCGTTAGGGGGCTGGTTTGGGTTTTCACCCTTTAACGACTTGTTTTTAAGTTTAAGTGTTGAATATTGCAAATTATCGTCATATTCTGAAATCGGGAGACCCGGGACTACGTAATCAGTTCCTATAAGTTACATTTGTCCCGTGCAAGTTGTTCGTGCCTCTTACGGGGTCGTTTAGGGGCTGGTTTGGGTTTTCACCCTTTAACATATTGTTTTTAAGTCTAAGTGTGATTTTTTGCAAATTATCGTCATGTTTTAAAATCGGGAGACCCAGTACTACGCGGTCAATTCCAACAAGTTACATTTGTCCCGTGCAAGGTGTTCATGCCTCCTACGCGGTCAGTTCCTAATAGTTACCTTGGTCCTGTGCGAGGTGTTCGTGCCTCTTACGGGATCGTTTGGGGGTTGGTTTGGCTTTCACCCTTTAACGGCTTATTTGTAAGTCTAAGTGTTATTTTTTCAAATTATCATCATATTCTCAAACCGGGAGACCCGGGACTACGCGGTCAATTCCAACAAGTTACATTAGTCCCGTGCGAGGTGTCCGTGCCTCTTACGGGGTCGTTTGGGGGCTCACCCTTTAACGACTTATTTTTAAGTCTAAGTGATGATTTTTGCAAGTTATCGTCATATTCTCAAACTTGGAGACCCGGGACTACGAAGTCAGTTCCTACAAGTTACATTTGTATCGTGAAAGGTGTTCGTGCCTCTTACGGGGTCGTTTGGGGGCTAGTTTGGGTTTTCACCCTTTAATGACTTATTTTTAAGTAAGTGTTTATTTTTGCAAATTATCGTCATATTGTCAAACTGGGAGACCCGGGACTACACGGTCAGTTCCTACAAGTTACATTGGTCTCGTGCGAGGTGTTCGTGCCTCTTACAGGGTCGTTTGGGGACTGGTTTGGGTTTTCACCCTTTAAAGTCTTGTTTTTAAGTCTAAGTGTTGATTTTTGGAAATTATCATCATATTCTCAGACCGAGAGACCCGGGACTACGCGATCAGTTCCTGCAAGTTACATTGGTCCCGTGCGAGGTGTTCGTGCCTCTTACGGGATCGTTTGGGTGCTGGTTTGGGTTTTCACCCTTTAATGACCTGTTTTTAAGTCTAAGTGTTGATTTTTGCAAATTATCATCATATTCTCAAACGGGGAGACCTAGGACTACGCGGTCAGTTCCTAATTTTGACCCTTAGCGAGACCCTTAAGTAAAAAATACTCATAATGTAATGTATGAAATTAATAGTTTTTATTTTATCTTAAGCTCAACGAGAAATAAAACTAGTTTTGATGCTTCACCTCGCTATCAGATTCAGAATCATCATCTCTTTGGATAGAATCATCTCCCAAGCTAACGGATCAAGCACAGTTTTGACCTGTGTAAAGTAGACGATAACACAAATTTTGATTAACACCTGAACTCTTGATCTAATTTTGCTTTAATTTTCTCAATTATCAGTACAAATAGAAAAAAAAGAGTTCTTAAATTCGCTATTGGACTAATGAGAATATCAAATATTCACACAAATGCAGGAAATTTGCCATTGACTAAGGAATTCCAGGTTCACCACATAATGCTTCGAGCTCAAATGATCTCGCGAACTCGTCGTTGTAACTGATTACTTTTATTACATGTTGTTTTATATATATATATATATATATATATATATATATATATATATAGCAGAAGTGCTAGTATAAGCCATATATACCGGTTAATGCCACTCTCTCTTTCTTTTAGAACCATACAAAACCAACAATACTTACCCTAAATCAAAATAATCCTCAATCACACCTCTATGGGATCTTCACAAGAACTTGAACCAGCTAACCTGAAACAAAGACACAAACCAAATCCCTGACATAAGAACATAAATTTAGAAGCAATGATGGCTATATAATTCACTAAAATTTATACAACCATTATGGTAAAGATCATTTAGTTTGACACTATAGCTCCCTTTCAGAAGTCAAATATGATGACAAGTTCCCATAATAAAGTATTTGTGAATAAGCATGAGTAAAGTATAAGCTATGTCAAATGATCATTGCCTCCACACAATGTTAACAAATGCAAAGACGCTATTGAGAATATGCTATATTGGTGAAAATATGCATATTACAACTTGTAATATGCATATTACAACAGTTAACTATAATATGCATATTACACTGTAATATGCATATTATAATGCATAATGTGCATATTATAGTTCTGCAGGTGGCCCATTGTTACTAGGTTGAGATACCATTGACTTTCTTAGCAGGTTGATTATAGGTTCTAACTTTGCATGTCAGTTGTGTGGCATGCTCGATCACTTTAATTTAATATGTTTTGAGATTTCATTTGCACTATTTTGTTATTGTTGGGATAGATGGACACGGTGTGCACAACATAGTTGGCTTCTTAAATATTGGCTTCCTAACTTTGCCAAAAAGAAGACCACTCGGTTTCCTTCTTTGTCATGATTTATTGGCCTTATTCTTGATTCTATTGGCCTTATTCTTAAATTTTGGCCTTATTCTTGATTCTATCTTCCCATATCCAATTGTAGCTATGTTCTACCATTTTATTTTCATGACTCCAAGCCCATTGTTCTGTTCTAACCCTTCTATAGGAACTTTGAGCATATTTGTGTTATCGTACTTATGGTCTTTTATAGAAAAAATGATACACCTTCTCCAATACACTTGAATTTACAACTATAACTAATTTCACAATAAAAAGCTTACTTGATCTTAAATAGACTTATCCTATCCTGCAACCTTCAAGATGCTCTTTCACAGTTCTGCTCCCAGCCCTGTGATAACCTTAAATTTATTTAGGAGCCTATAAAAGGCATAGAAATACCTTAACCAAGTGAAGTAAAAACCATTAGGTAATATGAAAAACACAAGTTAGTCAAGATAATATATTTACATAAGGATTGGCCTCCAAAGATCCCAAGTAAGTTTTTGTAAGTAGAATCTGATTGAAAAATACCTATTACCCAATGTAATTTCATAAAATGTACAATCTATCTATTCTAATTTGTATGGAGCCTAATGTGGCTATAAGTATACTTGAACTAATGCATGGAATCTATATATTCTAATCTGTATGGTACTTCTTCAGATATCATGGAATCAACTGCTCAAACCTATCTCAAATGAACTAATGCATCACTCTTAATGCAAATCACTCCAGCATGCAGAAATAATTCAAAATGTTAGAAAAAGATCAGTGTACCAAGCATCTCGACCCAAATGGAAATCATTTTAGTGCTTACAACCAATCGATGGTTGGATCCTCCATAAATGTGAGTACACCTACCAATCATTAACATAACAACTTCAATATTCTTAATTCAATCACGGTAATAGAAAAAAATAGAGTTACAAATATGATAAGCATATTGTAGTTTGATTAACAATACAATTCATATAGTACGGTATATGCACTAATGCCAACATATATACCATAAAAAACATATGCTCTGTATATGCAATAAGACCAACAATTAGTAGCATGGCAAAAAATTGAATAAATAGTACAGCAAATTGTCAATGAAAACAAAATACATAAATGCAGTGAGCCATAAAGAAATCAACCCATACATTGTAAATGACAAATGCTCATAAAGGCAAAAAAGGTAACCTGAGACATAAATGTTGTTTAAACAGAATTAGGTGGTCTGACATTGGAAATAAACAAGATTCACTGTTAAAACAATTTGAGAGTTATGAAGTCCTCTACTGGGAGGGCAGAGTGACCCTTTCTAGAGCCAACCCTAGCTAGAGTGACCACAATAGCATCAATAGTTTATTTTTCAAACATATACAAGCATGAAACTAGAGAAATGTACTTTGGAAAGTGCACGCATGCACACGCACACACACGCGCAGACATGTGCAAGCTAATCCCTAAATCCACATAGTTCCTAAACAAATGTACTTTAGCACGCACGCACGCACGCACGCACGCATGAGCTAATCCCAAAGGTACTTTGGCACGTGCGCACATGCACACATAGTTTCTAAACAAAGGTACTTTGGCACACACGTACACACACACACCGAAGCTAGTCCCCAAATCTATGTAGTTCCTAAAAAAATATACTTTGGCCCATGTGCACATGCAAGCTAATCCCTAAATCCATGCAGTTTATAAAGAAATGTACTTTGGCACACGTGTGCATGCAAGCTAATCCCTAAATATACAATTGTACTTTAGCACGGGCGCACTCAAGCTAATCCCTATATCCATTTAGTTTCTAAACAAATTTACTTTAAAATGCTCGCCCACACAACCTTTAACTATAGCTAGAGAAAATGAGCTCCAAAGCTACCAAACCCACAACCATAGTCATCCAACTATTTTTTTTTCATTTATAATAATACATAACTTGTTGATAAAGGGATTTCACTTTCAGTAAGTGTCAAGTAGAAAATAGTAAATTAAAACTATAAGTATATCCATATACTTATAGTTCAAAAGTAGTGTTTGAAAATACATAACTATTAGTGTTTGGTTGCAAGAATGAAAGAATTCAAAAATGAACCAATTCATGTTGATTAAAAAAAAACTTAAATTAGTTCATTTCACCAAAAGCTTGAAATTAAATAACTTATAATTACAACATGAATCTTAAATGCACCACTCTCATAGAGTACTCTCACCATACTTCTCTCTCTCTCTCTCTCTCCCCACACACACACACTTGATGTTGAGGGGGAGTATTGAGTTTCAACTTCACAACCCATTGAATTATATTATGTCATTGCTTACCTATATTGCATTCGTGATATTAATGTGTGCAACATGTTAACCACTTAGCTAGAAAGATGTGGTTGAGGTTTAATTAGTTTAATAGTTGTGTGGTTGTTATTTAAATCAACAATGTGTCGTTTCTTTAGGCTAAGAGAATATGTGGTGATTGTAGTATTTTATTTACTATATATACCCCCTTACCTAGCCTTATATTGTATCCCAAAAAACAAGCTTTAATAAGTAAGAAAGTTTCAAATCTTTACTTGTAGTTCTTTCTTCTTTAGTATACTGTGGATTTTTAAATATCGGAGTATTTTTCTTCTTCTCGGGGGTTATATGACCAAGTCTTACTCATCTACTCACGAAGGTGCCATCATGGTCTGCTTCGTACGTGCCCGATAACTAAATCCCCATGGTACGATATCCACGAGTACACATGTAGTGTGTATTTTACACATGTAACGCAGAAAAAAAATTCTCACAACACATGGAAATCTAAACAAAGTTTAGGAATTATTCACTCTAGTATCATTACAAAGTTATGTAAATAATGAACTTATCACATACAATAAACCTATGAATCACCTTAAAAAATTGATTTACTAAAGTTAGTTAAATCCAAAGGAAAACCTAAATTATTGCCCTCCCCCACCCCCCACCCCCCAAACCCAAATACCCAAATCATTAACCCCAAAGAAAAAATGTTAATTAACGATTATTACCGGTTGATCGATCATTTACCAGTCAAATGCTCGCTATATATATGCCCAAAATTTTCCACTACGAACTTAATCTTACCCAACTCAACAAAACTCAAACCAAAACTCCATTAATGACCCATAAACCTCCCATAAATCATTCATATAACATCTAAATAAAGTAACTATGATTTAAACATGATTAAAACATCAAAAACACAATATTAATTCAAGATTTACTGATAAAACTCAATTCTCTATCAAGAACACTAAAAATTCAATCTTAATCAATTTGATTCCATTCTCTAAATATTTATGCATATATTCAAGGGGATTATGAACGATTCATAGTAGAAGTCAATTCATATACATAAACTAACAATTTCAACTCATATTGAAATACAAATAAACCAAACCAAAGAAAATTGACACCAATTACTACTTAATCGCAACACAAATTGACATCAATAATTATATCTCATTTAAAATAAACCCATTTCAACACAACCAATCAAACCACAACTCATTCAAAACCAAAAATCAAACACATTCACATATCCATATCTCATAAAATCAAAACAGAACAAAAATAAAAGTAAGTTTTCTTACCTGACCGGTAGTAGCAGCAGGCAGGGAAGGAGGAGAGGAGGCCAGCGGCATTAGGCGAAGAGGAGAGGGTGTGACGGAGTCGACAATAGCAGCAAAAGGTGGGTAGGGTGATGGCGTCGAGAGAAAGAGGAAATAGATTGGAAAACGTTTTTGGTTTTTGGCTGAAGGAATGAGCGGGGACCTGTGAAAATGAGATAGGGGAACAAGCGGGAGACCAAAGTGATTTTAGTATTTTTTTTTGGGGGGGGTGTGTGTTATATATTTTAGTTAAGTGTGCTCAATTCTGGCACATTTTAAAATAGTGCCAAATTTTGGCACTGTTTTAAAGTGTGCCAGATTATCATTAAACCGTGCTAGAATTTGGCACAGTTTTAAACTGTGCCAGATTTTTAATATCAATGTGTGACAAATTGCTGTTTTTGGTGTATTGGTGGGGACAGTTACTTCCTGTTCTGGAGCTAGGAGAATACCCGTATGTGCGGCTAGTTGGTCTCAGACATACCTCTTTTTATTTCCCTTGACGACTACTACACCAATTTGGCTGGGCATAGGTCGTGCCACCTCGGACACTAAATTTTTTTTCGGTAGAGGATTTGATCGAGTGTCTGCGCATGCGGCTTGGCTCTATGTGGGATAATCGGCATCCGTCGACCAGTCCCTCTCAGTCTGTTGGGAGAGTTTGTCATATCCATGGGGATTATATGAAGTGGTTATGGAGGAGAGTAGTTAGCAAGATGTTGGAAGTGGAGACTGAACAAAAGTGGATTGTCTCTTTTGACACCATGGAAGGAGGTGTTGTGGTTTTTTCGAAGCTGGTTCGAGCTTATCGGTCCATGGAGTGTCTGCGACACTCTATTCAGGCAGGGGAAACTTGAGGACCCCAGGATGCAGATGATGATGACGGAGAGGGCTCCTCTAGTAGCTGTGGGTAGGAATCCTGGAGAGTTTATTGTGTAATGGGGGATAAATGTGGGGATTTTATTTGTTTTTTTAGGAAGGTATGGGGAAGGGAGTTATCCGTTCATTTTCTTATGTAATCTGTACCGAAATTTCTTATTGATGAAATAAAAAAGTTTTTGATCATCCAGCTGTGCCTTTCGATGAGTTTTGTATTTTTGAATTATCTATACCGATCGCTAAGGCATACATAATCCTTTTGTTCAAATATATGTTGGAATTGACTATTGTTCTCGGAGATAAGAAAAGAATAATATTTTGTGAAAAAAAAGGGTCGTGCTCATGTAAGATGTATGAGCTGCCTACGTACCTCCAGGGTTTTTGAAAAGATTTAATTTTGTTTGAAAATGTTTTTTTGCAGAGGATCAGGCCCACATAGTTCTGGGTAGAAGTAAATAAAGAGATTTTCTTTTAATAGAAGGGAGATGAGAAGAGTCGTAGCGCGCCGAGATTTCGGACTAGGGGTAGAACTTTTTTAGATGGTCTAGGTTGACTGGACGAGCCATCTCTTCTCCATCTAAGTCGGTGAGCATGGAGGCACCGCTGGATAAGATCTTCTAGACAATGTAGGGGTCGCTCCAATTGGGCTTGAATTTCCCTCTAGGGTCCCAAAAGGGTTCTATGATTTCTTTGAGGTCTAGGTCCCTTTCTCGAATACCGCGGTCCTTGACTTTCTTATTGAATGAATGCTCTATTCGACTATGGTACCCTTGTATGTGGTATAGTTCTTTTAATCTCCTTTCTTCCAGGAGGGTCAGCTCATTAAGACGGCTTTGGCACCAGTCTTCTTCGCTGACCTCTCTTTCAAGCATGATGCTCAATGAGGGTATTTCCAGCTCCACGGGTAGGACTTCTTCCATGCCTTAAACTAGAGAGTAAGGGGTAGCCCGAGTAGAGGTTTGAATTGAGGTTCGGTAGCCCCAGAGGGCGTACGAGATCCAGTCATCCCAATCCCGATAGCTTTCAGTCATCTTGCTAATGATGTCTTTGAGGTTCTTCTTGGTGGCTTCAACTGCACCGTTGGTCTGAGGTCGGTAGGGAGAAGATTTGTGTCTCTAAATCCCATACTCTTTGACCACATCTATAACCTATGCCTCGAAATGTAATCCATTATTTGATACTATCTCGTGGGGGACCCTATGAATCTGGTCACTTTCTTGGCATTCAGCGCTGCATATGACTCCTCTTTGACCCATTTGGTGAATTAATCAATGGCAACTAGGATAAACTCATGCCCATTGGAAGACTTCGGTGTAACCTTCCCTATGATGTGGATGCCCCAGGTGGAGAACGGTCAGGGTGAGGTCATGTTGTATAATTCGCGTGGAGGCAGATGCTGAAGGTTAGATAATTATTAGCATTTGAGGCATCTTCGAACATAGGCGGTGCAATCATGGGTCATAGTGGTCCAGTAGTAGCCTTATCGGGTGATCTTTTTGGCAAGCATGTGACCGTTCATAGGGGTTTCGCATTCCCCACTGTGGATCCTCTGCATTATCTTTTCAATGCCAGCCCATGAGATGCAGTGTAGATAAGTTCCATCAAAGTTTCTTTTGAGCAGTGCTTTGTTACAGATGATATATTGGGCGCCGAGTCTTTGTAGGGTTTCTCGATCTTTCTTGTTGGAACCCTCAGGACACCTGATGTAGATGCAATTATTATGCAACACAAATAAATATGAGAGAAACAATTATCAAGAAAAGAACAAGGAATACAAGATGCCAATCACACAACAAAGGATGTACGTGGTTCAGCCAAAATGTGCCTACGTCCACGGTGGTGCAGTCGATATTATTTCTATATACTCAGGATAGTGATTACAGAGAATACAACTTGTCTTTTTGCCCCGGACCTAGGGTTTAATATATACATGTACATGTAGATGAGTGGAGGTGATGGGTTCCTCCATGTTTTCCGTTTCCCCTATAACTTCCCTTAATGGGATCGTGGGGGGAGACTAGATCAATTATAAAAGATGAGGGGCCTGGACTTTGGGCCGCTAGGACTGGGCTACTCATCCAGGCCCATAGTTCTAAATTTTGGGTACCCACAATTTCCCCTAAATTTGTTGGGCCATGTTTATGGGTCCAATGGATTTAAATGATCAGCCATTATGGATGATTTACGATTCTTCAAAAACTGTGAAGTTGCATTGGCGGCACCCGCTTCGCTATTTGTGCGCTATGATTAGAATTGAAGGCTTGTTGGGATAGCCACTTTTTCTTCTGTTGCTTCAGCCTTTCTAGTACTCTTCCTTCTTCTGAGAACTCTAGCGCCTCGTACCCTCTTCTATTAATCCCCATCCGCATTGATTCTTAGTCGTCTTGAGCTCGTGCTTCTTCATCACTTGAACCGATATTCTATTTTGTAAGTTTCTCGTGCCCTTTCTTTGCACTTTCTCTTTGGTTCGTAGATTTTCTTGAGTTTTTCAATGGCGAAGATTGGAAATAGGTCAATCTCTGAATTCAGGAAGTTCTACAACATTCCTGAGTGGGTAGATATTGAATGTTGTGCCTCCCCTCCTAGGAATGTTAGGGATATAGAGGATGCCCACTGGATCCATGTTTTGTTGCTTTCCCAGGGGGGACTTACTTTTCCCCATAATGATTTATTTTTGCATTTCTTTGGCTATTTCAATATTGTTCCCGCACAGTGCTCGCCCAATGTGTGGAAGATAGTAAATGGCGTCCACAGAATAAACCAGTTGTATGGTACTAGGTTAGGACTTGCCGAGATCTGTTTCTGTTATTCCTTTTCTCGAACTAGTTTAGGTGTCTTATACCTCAAAGCTAGGAGTCCTGATAGGGTATTGGTAGTAAACCTACCTGATTCCCATAAGGACTACTGGCAAGAGGGTTTCCTTATTAGGAATTGGCAGTTCCCTCCCTAGTTTGAAGGGTTAAGGTCTGAGAGGTTCTCTGTTCCTTTCTACAGAGAAGAATATATAGGTAGACATTGTACTGTTGTTTCAACTTTCGCTGATTTGTGACTTTTCTAACCCCTCTTTTCTTTTTCTTCCACAGCGAGGACAAAGAATTTTGAGCCTGCTCTCAGCGAGGTTCGTATCTAAGAGTTGGTGAAAGCTTGGAATATCAGGGAGCCTCTGGGTGACGGTGAGCATCCCAGGTCTGCTGCCTTTTTGCTCGAGTATAAGAACGTAGGCTCCAGCTTTATAGCACGGCCTATGGATAGTGTTCCAGAGTTTAATTCTTTCGGAGAGACTACTGCTGAGCCTATCCAGTTGGACGAAGAGGAGAGCAGCTCTGAGAGTGAGCCTACAGGAGCTGCGAGTAATTTGGGTGAAGGGAGCTCTGATAGTAGCAATTCTTCTGGCTGTGAAGAGGATTCTGAAGCTCGAGGATCGTCGAGCACTTACAGCAGTTCAGGTGAAGAGATGCCTCCAAGGAAGAACCTGATTAGAGACGATGATGATGAGGACCACGTGCTCCTTGCACAAAGGTCAAAGAAACAAAAGTCCACTTCAGGGGCCGTGGCTACTGGTTCTCGGTCTTCTACTCAGGATCAAGAGAGGAAGAGAAGGTGAGAGAGAGGGAGAGGAAAAAGGAGGAGGAAAGAAAGAAGGTGGAGGAGAGGAAGAGGATGGAGAGGGAGGAAGAGGAAGAGATGAGAAAGATGGAGTCGAGGATGAAGGCTGGGCAAGCCTTGGTCACGGTGTCTGCTTTGCCCGAGGGGGCCTCAGTTGCCATTTCTCCTCAGCTGGCACCTGCGCTGCTCGAGAGGGCAGTTCTTCTTGCAGATCGCCAGAGGGCGCTGGGGTCTGATCCATTGGCCCTACAAGCTAGCCAGAGGCTAGACTTGGTAAGATCCTATCCATTTTTCAATTCCTTAATAAGTTTTAGTTATTTCTCCTTCTTGATCTCTTCTTTATTTTTGGCAGTTTGTGACTGACTTCGCCGTGCTCTACCGTTCTCGCGACGAGTTGGTGAGAAGGAATGGCGAGCTGGAGCAGCAGAAGTCCGCTCTGGAAGTCAGGGGCTCTCAGCTGGAGGTTGATTGGAAGGCTGCTGATGCCGCCTGAGCTTCCTCTGATTTGGCCCTCATCAATTCTAATCGAGAGAGGGATGCGGCGGTTAAGGAGCTGAGCGAGCTGAGGCAGGCCTATGACCTAGTCTGCTTGAGAAAGCTGGGTGTCGTGGAGGAGAACAAGGCTCTGACCGAGCAGTTAAAGGAGAAAGAGTCCCAGGTAGCCACCATCAAGGAGGATTCATACAACTCCGGGTGGATTGCTGCTTATGAAGACGCTGAAGTTCAGATAGGCTACATCAGTCGTTTGAACTTCAAGAAGGGCTGTAACAAGTCCCTCTTAGATGCTGGTGTTGATGCTGAATCTCCTCTATTCGACGAGCATGACCCAGGTCCGAGGCCAACTGTGGACGAAGAAGCCCCTGCCCCAGCCATCGAGGGTGTTGATCTTGCCTCTCAGACAATTCCTTTCGATGCTGGTCCTGCCCAAGCGAATGAGGGCATCCCTGTAGAGGGGGATTCCTCTGCTGCTGCTGACAAGGGGAAGCAGCTAGCCACCTCTGGGCAGCCTGAGGTTGCTAGTTAATCTTCTTTTAGGACTATTTTTGTACTTCTGCTTGTAATTTTTCCAATTTCTGCTCGATGTACTTGACTTTTATCAATGAAATGAAAAGGCTTCTTTTTCCAGTGCATTGATTGATTTTTCTTTCCATTGCCCTTTTATGTCTTGTAGTTGACTGATGTAGAAGAGTATATTCTTGCCACATCTCAATTGGGCAGGACTCTTGGTCCCAATGCCAGTCCTCAGGTTCGTCAGGCCTTTGTTAGGCTTTGCAAATCTCTCAGGTCAAGGAATCAAAAGTATAAGGAGCAGTCCGAGCTAGTGGCTAAGCTGAAGGACAGGCTCCAGGAGATGGAAGGCATTGGTGCCTCTGTACAAGAGGAAGTCAATGTACTGAGAGCAAGGTTACTAGAGGCCACCGAGATAAACCAAGTTGGGGAGTTCCTGCAACAGGAGAATGAAAACCTGAGGAGGGAAGTCTTGCAACTTAGAGAGCATGCACCGAGCACTATTTTAGCAGTTCTACAAGGCTCCTCATCTTTCCGAGCTGGACATACTCCTCCTATGCCGCGAGGTTCCACTCGTCCTCCTCTCCCGCGAGCTGGTAGGAGCACCAGGGGCAGGAATGGGGAAGCAGAACAACAGCGTGATAAGGAGATGGAAGAGCTACGTAATGATGTCCGACGAGCATATGTAATTGATGTTGGGCTTCAAAGGGACGTTACCCGATTAGGGCACTTATTCAACAAGGGTCCTCGACAAGCGTGGGCTGACGGTTATGATCAAGGCTGGCTAGATGCTCCAATAAGACTATCCGAGTTCGAGGAACTTTCTTTTATCAGAGGGTGGCTGAGTGCCTTGAAAGAGCTTCAGGTCCCGAGGAACTCAGTGTTATGGTATCGTCACGAGATGTCCTCCTCCACTCTGATGCCCAACCCATTCAGGAGGGATGATTGATGGATCCCCATTGACGCTATTCCTCGACAACTATTAGAGTTGGATGCAGATGAGGTTGTGGAAGAGCTGGTCCCCGCTCCTGATGATGGACGAAGAGCTAGAGTGGCAGATTATCTTGTTCGGAGGCTTCCACCTTCTTAAATTTTTGCAAGTTGTTATTCTTTTGATAATGTAAACGCTTTGGGCGAGCTTTGCCGACTAAAAATGTATTATCATTGTTGTAAATATAACAAGTTGTTATTCTTTTGTCTTTTTTGATAATGTAAATGCTTTGGGCGAGCTTCGCCGACTAAACATGTATTATCATTGTTGTAAATATAAGAGATTAATGAAAAGTTCGTGTTTTGGGCAATTTTGCCGACTAAACGTGTTCATCCAATCTTTTTATATTTTTGTTGCT
The DNA here is from genome assembly GCA_949130495.1 of Sambucus nigra. Taxonomy (NCBI): domain Eukaryota; kingdom Viridiplantae; phylum Streptophyta; class Magnoliopsida; order Dipsacales; family Adoxaceae; genus Sambucus; species Sambucus nigra. Next base: position 326,236,786 of record OX422217.1, on the reverse strand, counting down.
TCATAATCCTTTTTGTTTTGTCATGCAAGTGTCCCCCCGGTCCATTATAATACCAAAATACCATTATGCCCTATTTTACCTTTTAGGTTGTGTCATCACACTCCCTTAGGCCTAAGTAGGGCAATTGGCGAGGACACACCTGGTATTGGATGTCTTCATCCGATCAGGATTTTTCTCAACCAAATTAGGTTTGATGGCCAGTATAAAATCTGGTCGCATTGCCTAAGAATCCTCTGTAGGGCTTTATATATTTCCAGGGGCAATGCTAAGAGGTCTCTCATGTTTCATGACGATGACCTGAGGAGGGGTATTCCCCTGCTATATCGACCATCGTGCCTGTGATTTGGAAAAGATGTGTGATAAAATGCAACTGTTACTGATTTCATTAGTAATAAGGGGAATGAACTGTCCTTTCACATAACAAATACAAGAAAAAGATTCAAATAATAAAATTCCTTGAGAATCTAAAAATAGAATTTCTTGAGATTAGCTGCGTTCCATGCTCGTGGTATCTCTCTGCCCTCCATCATTTCCAAATTATAGGCACCTTGCAAGTCGTCTTTAGTTACTTTAAAGGGTCCTTCCCAGTTTGGGCCTAGCTTGCCGTCTGATGACTTTACTGTGTTGCCCAGGACTTTCATTAGAATATAGTCCCCAACTTGGAATCTTCTCGGGTTAACCCTTTTGTGGTAATGCTTTGAGAGCTGTTGCTAATACCTCGCAAGCTTCACTAGGGCAAGTTCTCTACGCTCGTCGGCGAGGTCGAGTTCAGCGAGAAACGCCTCATCATTCTGGCCTTGGTCGACAAGGTCGGATCTCATTGTTGGCAAACTCGCTTCAAGTGGGATGACTGCTTCCATGCCATATGTTAGAGAAAATGGGGTTTCTCCTGTTGCTCGTCGAGGAGTTATTCGGTATGCCCATAGGACATGGGGTAGCTCAATTGCCCATGCGCCTTTGGCTCGCTCTAATCGCTTCTTCAATCCATCGATCATAGTTTTGTTGGAAGCTTCTACTTGCCCATTGCTCTGAGGGTAGGCCACCGAACTAAAGTTGTGCCTGATCCCGTGTTCGTTACAGAAGTCTTGAAAGGGGCCACTCTCGAATTGTGTCCCATTATCAGTGATGATGGTTCTGGGGATTCCAAATCGAGTGATTATATTCCTCCATATGAACCTTATCATATCAGCGTGTCGGATGTTTGCCAATGGTTCTGACTCGATCCATTTGGTGAAGTAGTCAGTTGCAACCAACAGGTATTTGCGATTACCGGCAGCAGTGGGTAGTGTTCCCACGATGTCCATTCCCCATTGGGTGAAGGGCCATGGGCTGGTCAGGGATTTCAGGTCGCTGGCGGGTTGGTGGAACATAGGAGCGTGAATTTAGCATTTTAGGCATTTGCGGACATATATTGCAGAGTCCTTTTGCATATATGGCCACCAATAGCCTTCCTTTATTGCTCGAAAGGCTAGAGACCTTCCTCCAACATGACTTCCACACATTCCTTCGTGAAGCTCGCGCAGCACTGTCTCGACATCGCCTGGGTGGACGCATCTAAGGTAGGGACCGGAGAAGGACTTCTTATACAAGTCACCTCCTGTGGATAAGTGAAAGAGAGAAGCTTTGACTCTTATCTGGTGGGCAGTTTTCTTATCCTCTGGGAGCGTGCCGTCATTTAAATAGTCTTTTAAGGGGTCCATCCAGCTGGGGGCTGATCCCACCTGGAGTAATTTTTCCACGTTTGGCAGCTTGCTGTTGTGGTTAATGCTTGGAAAAATGAGGAAATCGATGGGAATGACCCTTTTAAGGCTAGAATCAACTGCCGAGCTTAGGGCTGTTAAGGCGTCGGCATGACTGTTTTGCCCTCTGGGAAACTGCTGGATGTTGATCTCCTCAAAGCTCGTCATTAGTTTTTTCACCAGGGCGAGGTAGGCTACCATTCTTTCATCCTTCGCGTTGTAATCTCCACTTATCTGATTGGAGACTAGTTGAGAATCGCCGAACACCTGTAAACATTTTGCTCCCAGAGTTTGCGCCTTTTGGAGATCGGCTATTAGGGCTTCGTACTCTGTTTCGTTGTTGGAGGCTGCAAATCCAAGCTTGATTCCTTGCTCAAGGATGATGTTTTCTGGGGTGATGAGAGCAATGCCTACGCCTGCCCCCTTTGAGTTGGAGGCTCCATCAACGAATAGTTTCCAGGTTTCCACTGTTGCTGGGTTCTCCTTTTGCTTTGTTGGTTGAGGTTGGTCGGGGAGTTCTTCGCTAGTGAATTTGGCTATGAAATCAGCGAGGATCTGACCCTTGATAGCGATCCTTGGTTAAAATTGGATGTCAAACCGACCGAGCTCGACTGACCACTTAGACAATTTTCTCGACAAATCCGCTTTCCTTAGGACTGCCTTAAGGGGGTGCGATGTAAGGACGATGATAGTATGATCTTCGAAATAATGCTTCAGTTTCCTCGAGGCTATTACCAGTGCAAAGGCGAGCTTCTCCAATGGAAGGTACCTTTGCTCGGTGTCTAATAAGGTCTTGCTCGCGTAGTAAATGGGGTGTTGGATTCTTATAACCTCACATATTAACGTCGAGCTGACAGTGTGATTGGATACCGAGAGGTACAGGTACAAAGAATCCATTTGCTGTGGTATGACAAGCAGCGGTGGAGAGCTTAAGTAGGAATTGAGCTCGTCCAAAGCTCGCGAGCAGTCTGGGCTCCATTCTATCGGTTTACTCCCTTTTAGAAGCTGGAAAAAAGGCTTGCACTTCTCGGAGGATTTGGAAATGAAGCGATTTAAGGCGGCGAGCATTCCAGTGAGCTTTTGCACGTCCCGGACTGTTCGAGGGGGTTGTACCCTGTTGATTGCATCGATCTGGTTCGGATTAGCTTCTATGCCTCTCTTACTGACCAAGTATCCAAGAAATTTTCCTGACTGGACACCGAAGGAACACTTGCTTGCATTAGGCTTCATTCGGTACTTCCGGAGGATTTCGAAGGTCTTTGACAGGTCTGAGAGGCGATTTTCCTTGAACATTTTTTATCCTTGAACATTTTTTATCCTTGAACATTTTTGTGACCATCCGCTGATAGGTTGCCCCCACATTCTTGAGCCCAAATGGCATGACCTTGTAACAATACAACCCAACTATCATGATGAACGCCGTTTTGTCCTGGTCTGGGGCATACAAGGGGATCTGGTGATATCCTGAGTATGCGTCCAGGAAAATCATTCGCTCGTGAGGTGCACTAACATCTACTAGTTGGTCTATCTTTGGGAGGGAGAAACTATCCTTAGGGCATGCTTTGTTAAGGTCAGTGAAGTCGATGCAAACTCTCCACTTCCCATTATTCTTCGGAACTACTACTGGGTTGGACAACCACTTGGGGAATTGCACTTCCCGTATGGATCCTGCATCCAGCAGTTTTTTAACTTCCTTTTCGACCGCTTTAGCCTTCTCGGGTGCAGTTCTTCGTGCCTTCTACGTGACTGGCTTGAATGTGGGGTCGACGTGCAGCTGATGACAGACCATATCAGGATCAATGCCAGGCAGCTCATATGGTTCCCATGCAAAAACATCTACGTTGTGTCTCAGCAAGGTTGTCAACTCCTTCTGTTCTTGGTCGGTGAGAGATTCTCCAATCAAGAAGACTCTGCTACTGTCACCAACTTCAGCTATAACTTCTACCAGGTCCTCGATGACACGCTCGGAGGGGAGGAGCCTGGTCTCCTCTACTCCTGGTCTTCCATACTTTAGTTGCTATTTAGAAGGTATCACACCCTCTTCAACTTTCTCGCTGGGTTGACCAGCCTTCTTCTCTGGCTTTGGTCGGATGGCTGCTATGAAGCACTTACTCATCATCACTTGGTCGCCGTGGATCTCTATTACTCCTCGCTCAGTTACATACTTGAGTTTCTGATGGTAGGTCGAGGAGAACGCCTTCATTGCATGAAGCCACCCTCTGCCGAGGATGGCCTGGTATGGTGATTCGATGTCAACTACTAAAAACTCAATCATCTTGGAGACGTTCTCGGGATGAACTGGCAGCACTATCTTGCCTTAGGGCATGGTCATTTTTCCAGCGAAGCCGACTAAAGGAACAGTAGCTTCCTTTAGGTCGGCGATGCTCAACTTTAATTTCCTGAATAGGTCGAGGTACATTACTTCGGATGAGCTTCCTTGATCGACGAGTAGCTTGTCGATGTCAAAGTTGTCTATCCTGAGTGTAATGACCAGGGCATCATGATGTGGGGTCCTTACTCCCATCAAATTTTCATCTGTAAAAACAATATGCTTGTTATAGTTGATGTCCTCTGCTCGTCGACGCTTTCCTGACTGTGACTTTGCTGGATCGATTTGAAAAGCCTGCATTACCGCAGTAAGTTTTTTCATCTCCATTCGAGCTGAGTTCCCTTGTATTTGCTTGACGTCAGATACTCCGTGAATTACTGTGAACTCGTGTCCAGCATCATCCTCCAGCACATTGTCGGGTCTCATCTCTCTGTTGGCAGTTACTTTCTCTGCCCTTTTTTCCACAAAGTCGTTCAAATGCCCGGACTGGGCCAACTCTTCGAGGTGAGACTTAAGAGCTTTGCATTGCTCGATCTTGTGTCCTCCCTCTTTGTGAAAAGCGCATCTTAACGTATTTTCCTCTTCGAGGGATCTCCCCCCATCATCCTGGGCCACTTGATGAATGGCTCATCCTTGATCTTTGCGAGAACCTTGTAAATTGGTTCTTTGAAGACGGTGTTAACTGCCTGGAATGCTTTCGACGCATCCTAGTTCCCTCCATTCTTGGAGCCATTTTTGCCTCCGTTCTTTCCTCCTTTCCTCTGGTTCTCAGTTTTCTCACCTACCTTGGTAGTGATCTTAGCTCGACCATTTTCTCATGTATTAGGGCGGGTGACATCTTCCACCTTTGCGTATTTCTCGATTCGGTCCATTAGGTCGTCAATAGTCATAGCTTCCTTCTTCGTCAGGGATTGGTAGAGGAGGGAAGAACTAGGGAGCCCAATTTTGAACGAGGCCACTGCCACTTCCTTCGCGCAGTTCTTGATCTCATTGAATAACTCCCAGTACCTCTTCGCGTATTCTCGGGGGGTCTCCTGAGGCATTTTCTTCATTTTTAGTAGAGCATCCATCCTTTTGGGATGGGAGCTACGGGTGATGAATCGGGCCGTAAAAAGTTCGTCTAGGGATTTGAAATTCTTGATCGACCGGTGGGGGAGCCTTTCGAACCACTTTTGTGCTACATCATGAAGGCTCGAGGGGAAAATACGGCACATCAGGGCATCTCGATGACTCCAGAGGGTCATGGCCTGTCGGTATTACCTGACGTGATTGATCGGATCAGTCTTTCCGTCGTAAATCTTGAACCTTGGAATGGCAAATTTCTTGGGATCTTCCTCCTCTTCAATTTCTCTTATGAAAAGCGACTTCATCTGGGTTTTGAGGGCTCTCCTCGCGAGCTCTCTAGTTGATCTTGTTCCGTGGTGAGCGGGATGCTGGTCCATTTCCCTGCGGACCATGTTTCATAAGTTTTCATCATTGCAAGCAGGGCTCTGGTAGCGGCGATCTCTTCGCAGATATTCGTAGAGGTTGTCGTCTGACTCGCCTCTTTCGTCCCTTTGAGATTCTCACCTAGGGCTCCTTCCTCGATTGCGAGATTTGCTCGCCTGAGGGCTAGGAGTGTGATATGGGCATCTCCTGTTATCAGGACAAAGCTCCCTCTCTAGTCTTTCCAGTCTTCTTTTCAAGCGAGCATTCTCAGCCTCATATCTGCGAGAAGACTCCCTCTGCTCGTGGAGAGTTGCCTCGTATGCATCAATCAACCTAGATATCTACGTGGACCTCACTGGTCCCTGACTTTCTTCGGAGGCTGGTCTTTCCAAGTGAGCTATCTGATTTGAACATTGGACTTAAGATCTAATCCTGTGAGGAGCAGGTGGCTCTTGAATATCTCCTTCTTGGGGAGCATTCCTGTTGTGGCCAGACATCTTAAACTCCTTTCTTGACGTGGGCTCTTCTCAGGGAAAGATGAACGTTTCCCACAAATGGAGCCAATTGTAGATGCAATTATTATGCAACACAAATAAATATGAGAGAAACAATTATCAATAAAAGAACAAGGAATGCAAGATGCCAATCACACAACAAAGGATGTACGTGGTTCAACCAAAATGTGCCTACGTCCACGGTGGTGCATTCGATATTATTTCTATATACTCCGGAGAGTGATTACAGAGAATACAACTTATCCTTTTGCCCCGAACCTAGGGTTTAATATATACATGTACATGTAGATGAGTGGAGGTGATGGGTTCCTCCATGTTTTCCATTTCCCCTATAACTTCCCTTAATGGGATCGTGGGGGGAGACCGGATCAATTAAAAAAGATGAGGGGCCTGGACTTTGGGCCGTTAGTACTGGGCTACTCGTCCAGGCCCATAGTTCTAAATTTTGGGTACCCACACCTGCCATGCTTGAGGAGGCACCAGATATCATAGTACCAGCAATTGGCTAGCTCGGGATCTTCTACGGTGACGAGATCAATGTGGTAACAGTGGGTTGGTTTGTCTTACTTTTGAACTAGGAAGGGGGTCATAGTTATTCCTTCGGGCATGTCAGCCATGGAGGCTAGGGTAGAAAGGGCATCGACTAGGCTATTCTTTGCTCGAGGTGGGTAATGGAAGGTGATATCTTGGGAATGGGAGGCTAGTTCTTCTAAGTGGGCATGGAAGGGTTGGAGTTTCTCGTCCTTGACTTTCCACTTTAAGAGAACTTGACCGATGATGAGGGAGAAATCCTCATAGATTTCTAGGCATTGGATATCTTTTTTGAGAGCAACCTTGAGGCCTATCATGCATGCCTTGTATTCAGTCATGTTATTGGTGCAGGGGAAATCCAATTGGATGGCGATGGGAGTGTGGAAGTCATCTGGGACGATTATAAGTATCCCAATGCCATATCCTTTTTTATTGGCAGTGCGGTCGAAGAATATTTGCCATCGAAGGTTGTCTTGAGCAGTGCAAAGGATGTTTTCATCTCAAAATTCAGAGATATAGACATCAGCTTCTTCTATGGGGTAATTAGTGAGGTAGTCAGAGATGGATCTTCCTTTCATGACTTTCTGCGTGACGTACACGATATCAAACTCGGCTAGGAGCATCAACCATCAGGCTATTCGGTTGGATAAGGCGGGTTTCTTAAGAAAGTATTTGATGGGGTTCATTCGGGATACAAGTTTGATGGGGAAGGCGAGCATGTAGTGCCGCAGCTTTTGGGTGACCCAGACAAGTGCGATACACGCCTTTTCTAAAGTGGTGTAGTTAACCACATACCCGACCAATTTGATATTGGCATAATAGATGGCTCTTTCTTTACGAGAATCTTCAAGGTATTGGTCTAACAAAGCCCCGGCTGCAGTGTCGGTTATGGTTAGGTATAAGATCAAGGGAGACCAGGCTATGGTGGCATGAGTACCGGGGGTTGGGTCAGATATTATTTAATTCGGTCAAAAGCTACTTGGCAGGCCTCATTCCAAACATTAGTTGAATCCTTTCGCAGGAGTTTAAAGATAGGTTCGCAGATGGAGGTTAGCTAGCTAATGAACCGGCTGATGTATTGTAATTTCCCAAGGAGACCTCGTACTTATTTCTCTATTCGGGGAGGTGTCATCTCAAGTATGGCTTTCAGTCTGGCGGGATTTGCTTCTATCCCCTTCTTACTGACCATAAATCCCAAGAGTTTTCCCTTTGTAACACTGGAGACGCATTTTTATGGATTGAGTCTCATTTGATACTGTCGCAGCTGTTCGAAGAACTTTCGAAGAGCAAGAACATAACCTTCTCTAGTCTTGGATTTGATAATCATATCATCCACATAGACCTCAACTTCTTTATGACTCAGATCGTGCAGGATGGTTGTGGCAGCCCTCTAGTAGGTATCCCCGACGTTCTTGAGACCAAATGGCATAACGGTGTAGCAAAAGGTTCCCTATAGGGTGATGAATGTGTTTTTTTCTAGGTGGTCTGGGTGCATTTTGATTTGGTTGTATCCAACAAACGTATTAACGAATGACTTGAGAGCATGACTGGCTGTGTTGTCTACGATCATGTCGATATTAGGTAACAAATAGTCATCCTTTGGAGAGGCTTTGTTCAAATCTCGATAGTCTACACACATTCAAAATTTCCTCCTAATTTCGGCACGGGCACTATGTTGGATAACCATGTGGGATATTCGATCACACGAATGAAGCCTACGTTCAACTATTTGACCACCTCTTCTTTAACTTTGAGTGACCATTCGGTGTAGAGCTTTCTCTACTTTTGTTTGATCGGCTTATAATCTGGGAGAGTGGGGATCTCGTGCTGAGCTATTTTAGGATCAATGCCGAGCATATTGACCATGCGAAGACATCCATGAATTCTTTTAACAATTCTTCAAGTTGTGAACGCTCATGCTCGTTAAGGGTAGCCCCTATCATAATCTCGTGCAGTTGGCTACTAGAACCGAGGTTTATATCAATAGTCTCTTCTTCATTAACTTGAACGTTGTTATGTTGTTTATTATTAACCTTATTTAGATCAGTTAATAACTGTTCATTTGCAAAATCATCATCATCAAAAGTTTGATTAGAATCCAAATAGTTAATATATGGCACGACAAGATACTCAAAATCTTCATTTATTTCATTGATAGGAAAAACAACATTGAGAACCTCGTCAAAAGAGGACTCGATTACATTTGAACAAGTATAGACAACAAAATAAGAAATGGGGTAAACATTGGGATTATGGGAGATTTTAGCAGGTAGAACTGACACAGCATGCCAGTTGAGGAGAGGTGTATCACCAACTTTAATCAGTTGGGACGGATCCGATGATGTAGTTCCTGAGTAAACCATGTAGAGTGTGAGTCCCAGTGTCTGTAAGTTAAAGGAATCTTCGGAGTCACTTTCCTTAATCTCTTCAGTAACTTTAATGAGCGGTTGTACATGGTGTTGGGAACTCTTGGTCGATGGGTAACTGTCTTGAAAAAAGATGTTCATTCCAGGCTTCATCTTCTTGTCTGTATGGTCATACCATGGTTTCAAAAAGCCACAAAAGGGGAAGTCTTTGCCGTTTTTGATGAATCGTAAATTCAAGGAGTCACCTCAGATAGTCTGGATGCGGTCTAGTCTTCTCTTTGGTCGAGACTGGCGGATCATTCTGAGCTCTTATTCTGACGGTTGATACCCCAAACCATAAGGAGGGAAAGCCTTCTTCAGTTCAATCGGCTCGAGTATCCCTTGTTGTCTTTGCCCTGGCCCCAATCTATGCATGAAGTGCATGTTTCTAAACATTTGAATCATATTGGCGTTACCATGAGGGTCGTATCCTTTCTTTGAAGTTATCCCATGTCGGGAGGATAAGTGGCTCAACTCGGAATCCTGATAGGAGCATATCATTTGACCCATGTTGTATCTTAAGGATTAGACTACTGGTACTTACACCATCGGCATTGTCGTCGTCACCCAAGATGGTAATGAATCGCCCATCGGTGAAGAAATTTAATTTTTGATGGAGTGAGGAAGACACACCCTTGATACTATGGAGCCAAGGTCGTCCTAGCATTAGGTTAAAATAGGCTGGGATGTCAATAACTTGGAATTCAATGACAAGGTTTATAGGGCCATCCCCTATTATAAGCTTTATGGATCCCATCACCTCCTGATGGGTATTATCGTAGGCACACACAGCAGCGGAGGTTGGAGCGAAGTCGCTTTCTTTCAGGCCTAAACATTTGAAGGTTCTTAGGGGGTATACATTCAAGGGAGATCCATTGTCGACAAGAGAGAGTGGAAACAATTCTGAGGCTACCGGGCCAGTTTTCTTTAAAGAGTTCTTCAAATGATATCATTCCACACATGTCGGCTACTGGGCCAGTTTTTTCTGAGGCTTGCTCTTTATTCGAATCTTCGAGTTCTTCACCCCATCTGGTGGAAATAATTCTGTCTTTCCATGTAAAGTCGATGCATTCCACAACTTCAACGGTTTCTTCATACATGTCTTCCCATTCTGTGGGGATGTGTAAGGGTGAAGGGACCGGGCGCCCCTATAGCTTCAGAGCATCAAGTAACTCGATCATACTACAAATATTGTTGGTTTTTCTTAATAATTCTGCCATAATCTGGGTGACATCATCCAGACTGACTTCATCGGTCGGTACTACCCAACTATCTGACTCTCGAGCCCATTTTTGTGGTTCTTAGAATAACGTACTGAACCTTTGTCAATCAATGATCATCTGTGAGGGAAATTTCAGCCCGAACTCTAGGAGTTGGTTTAACGCTTCAGATAAGTCCATGCCTCCATTTTCAGAACGGGTACGGACAGCGATGCATGCTCGGGTAAGGAGTGACAGTGCCTGATTAGTGAGGATAGTAGGGTGTAGGAGGAAATATGGGAAAATTTTAGGAGAGTATATGGGTGTGATTTGAGTTGAGGGATCGAATTCTGGGTTCTTTTCTAAAAAGATGGCATTGATATGATTTGGAAGTGGGTTGTGAGTAGTGTTTGGCTTAGGATGGGATGGTGGGGCGATGGTACCCCGGTCAATTAGACATTGGATTATGTTTCGGAGGTGAAGGCATTGGTCGATGGTATGGCCAGCAGTTTGGTGAAAGATGCAATGGGCATCTTCCTTAACGTTTCTTGGGAGTGGATTTAGCAATAGACGAGGATCCAAAGGTTTGATAAGGTTTTGACTTAGTAAGGCTTGATAAACAATGGAGATAGGAGCATGGAGCTCGGTGTGTTCCTTTTGGACTGGGACAAGGCGGCTTTCTGGTGCCCATGAGGTGGTTGGTTGAGAGATGTTATTGATGGTTGGGCTTGTCATATTTTCTGGGGGTGAACAGTCCGAACACCTTCTTTGGTTCGACATCTGTTTTAGCAAGACTCTTGCTTCTCTGGGAGCTCGGAAGTGGGGATAATATTGTCCTCCCATCGTTGCTCGGACACGGGGTAAGAAGTTCTTCTTCACTATGTTGACTTGTTCTTCCTCGGACGACCGATTGGTCATGGTTACTGCTTTTTCCCTCCATTGGGCTATAAAGTTACTGACGAATTCTTCAGGGTTCTGTTTGAGCAGCTCTAAATCATGTCGGGTGACCTCAAGCTCTTCGTTGTATTTGTAATGTGATATGAATTCTCGATCCACATCCTCCCAACTACAAATTTTGGATTCTTTGAGAGACAAAAACCATCGGAGGGCACTATCCTTCAAAGTTTGTTGAAACAATTGGGCCATCACTTCTTTGGAAGCCCCTAGTAGAGTCATGAAACGGTGATAACTTTGGAGATGAACAATCGGGGGTCCACTTCCTCCGAATTTCTCGGTATTTAGCATCTTGAACTTCTCGGGTAACCTCGCTTTAGGATAAGGAGACATGTGGGTATAGTCCATGTAATTTCCTGACATTTTGACTTGGTCAAACTTCTTAGTGAGGATCTTGAGGTCCTCTTTGACTTTGTTCAGCTTTTTTCCTTCATATCAATGATCATAGGAAAGTTAGCCCCATGCTGGGCTAGGTTCGGCATCGAAAGTTGGGCAGGGGGCGACCCATTAACAGGAGGGGCACACGGAGCGTGTTTATATTCTTCAGGAACCCAAATAGGCTCGAGTGGATCCATAGAACGAGGGAATAGGGCCTCGGGTTCTTGAGAAATGGGAGCCTAATTTCGTTGCATCTCTCGGACCTCAGTTTGAAGGTTGTCTATCTTGGACACAAGTTGAGCTAGGACTACCGTCAGATCCGGTTGCACAACGGCTACTTGATCTGGGTTCTCCATGGAAGGCGGATAGATTCCGGACTCGGAAGAAGTAATAGGGGAACAGACGGAACTCCGGGGTGATTTAACTGAAGATCGAAGCCAATAAGGAGCCATGCCAAGGGTTTGCGATCGACCTGAGAAGGCGTAAAATGGGGTTTATTTTTGAGAGAAAAAAGGGATGAAGTTTTTTTTCTAGATGGAAAGATGAAATGTTTTTGGATTTTTAATAAAGAGAGGAGAAATGTTTTTGAATTTTGGATAAAGAAAAAGGGAATTTTCCCTTCGGAGACGGTCCCAATATGATTATTATAATTATTATGTTTTTACTTGTATTAATTCTCCTAAATGCAAAATAAAATGCCTTACGGGACCCGAGCTTGAAAAAAATGGGTTTGTAATATATGCAAAGCTATGGCTGGACTTGTGAGCAGGCTCACGAACAGAGTCCTGTTTTAAAAATGCGCGAAATATCGAGCGGCAGGCCGACCCGGAATTTTGGCAGAGTTTTGGGTTGAAACCGGGAATCTAACATGTGTGTCCTAGGCTTGACACCTATATGCGAGTATGTAGTTGGTTGGATGAATCGAAAAGGGTTCCCCCCTTTGGCGTGACTTCCACGATATACGTCTTGCTCTTGCGGGCAATCGATACGTGTGGACAAGCCATTTGATATACCTGAGTGTACGTGAATTACCTCACTATATACCTCATGGGGATGGTATGTGTGAGAACGAATTCGATATACTCAGTGTACGTGAATGAGTTCCCTGCAATATACCTCCCGTCATGACTTCGGTCAAGCGGTACGATGCGGGGGGAACCGTTCGATATACGTCGAAGGTACTTGGCTAATGGAAGGTGAGAGTCATATTGCTTAGGCTAACTGCGCCCTGTCGGGCCAGAGCCCATCATGAAGTGACCCTCTAGTTACTGGGTAAAATTTTGTCAATAACAATGCTCTTTGGTGATATCGTGTGGATCATGCATGTTCCTCTTATTAGTATCTTATAAGAAAGTTTTTTCTGATTATGCCAAACAGGGAGCAAAGTACAAGTACCAATGGTACACCAAGTATGGATGGGTGATGCGTGCAACATGTGGAGATACGTGAGCGTAGGTGCACGTGGTGTGAAATGTACATGGAGAATTTTCTACAAGTGTGTGAATAGAATCATAAGCATGGGGGTACACATGAGTAATAAAGGGGGAACATGCAAAATTGGGGTAAAATATAAAAAAACATAACATCCATGTAAATTGAGTGTATCCCTCAAAAGATAAAAGTCCCCAGCAGAGTCGCCACTATGGCCATCCCCGATCCTAGGTCCTCACGGTGGGAGGGCGCGCGATGGATGGATCTTAGGTCCCGCGCATCCCTCTCGAGAATGCTTCAGCCGACGTCATTTGAGTGAGGTGAAAGATATAGAGAGATTAGGGTTGCTAGTCTATTTTACTCAAAACAGACAAAAGAAAAATGGAATCCATCCCAAAGGACAGCATCCAAAGACATACTGATGCATACGAAACCAAAATGATTCGAAAAGGGTCCGGAGGCTAAGTTACGAAATGGGAAGGTGTTAGGCACCCATTCTGCTCTTTCGGTCTCTCATGTGTTTTTGTTATTTTCCTTTATTTTCCCCGTGATATGTGTGCATGTGTATATATAGTGAAGATAGGAATCATCAACTTGTACCATGGAAGAGGTAAAGCGAGTCATCCATAGGAAGGTATAAAAAAAAATATATATATATATATATAAGAAAGTGGGGTTTGGAAAATAGTAAATGAGAGAAAAAGTAAAAATAGGATCGAGTCTCGGGTTTTACCCCGAGACGCCTACGTACCCTATAGAGGCATCAAAGTCCACGTAGTTCGCATGCAAAATGAGGGGTGGGGTTTATCCCATAAATCCAACCGCGGGATTCTCTTATTTGTGTGTGTGTGTGTGTGTGTGTGTAGAAAAAGTGTTTTAGTTGTGAGAAAAGTGTAAGAAAAGTATGAAAATTCCCGTTTGGAATTTATGAGCAAACCCTCTTTTTCTTGTTTTTTGGGTTTTTATTTATATGAAAATAAGAGATGTGCAATAATACTAAACAAAAAGTATATTAGGATGTGTGAGATGAGATAATAAAAGTGCTAAGTAATAAAACAAATTATTGCGAATTTATGAGAATTTAAAGAGAGAGTTGAGAAAATTGGACCTTCTTGAGGATCTTGAGCTTGATCTTGAGTATTGGAGAGAAACCCTTAGACTTGGATGATGATGGAGGGTAGTGAATTCACCAAGTTTGATGAAAAGGATGATGAAAAGTGCAGGTTGGAAAGGAATTTGGGTGTGCAAATTTCGCTGACTTTGAGAGAGGTTTTCTGGATTTTGCTGAGAGTGATATCTATAAGATCTGGGCTCTCCTTGCAAGTGAGGTCAGGCCTCCTTTTTATAGGCCCAGGGCATTGCAGATCAGCATAGCCCTATTCTTGCCAATCGGCAGGTGCATTTAGGCACACTGTCGATAGGCAGGGTCTGGGACCTGCCGTTTGGCAGTGTCTTTTAGGCCTTTTCGGAAAATCGGTCGCAAAACGCAAACCATTGATCAGAATTGCGCACATGGTGGACCGTTGGAAAGGTAATTCAGAGACATTTGAAAGTATTTTGGACTGATCCTGGGTTCGAGAGTTTACTTTGGGCCAAATGTGGATCGGAAGCATTTTTCGATCTATTGGAAGGGGAATCGTCAGACGCAAATGAATCGTTCGTCCTCATAGTAAGTCTGAATCGTGCACGTGGCGGACCGTTGGATAGGTTAGGAGATGTACTTCGACATTCCAAAGAGTTTGATCTAGTTCAGGAAGTTGACTTTGGTCAATCGGGCCCTGGAAGCATTCGGTGAACTCTCAGAGTAAAATAGATCGTTCGTCCGTACCGTAAGTCAGAATCGCACACCCTTCAAAGATTCATTCAGTCTCGGTCGAGCTGAAGAGTTGACTTAGGTCAAACAGAGCCTGGGAGCGCTCGGTGGCCTACTGATTGAGTTTCAAGGTAAAATGGGTCGCTTGTCCCCATGGTAAGTCGGAATTGCACAAGGGATGGATCGTTGGAAAGGGGTTTTAGTTCCCTTCAAAGATTCATTCGGTCTCGATCGAGTTTAAGACTTTGAATTTTTGTCAAACAGAGCCTGGGAGTGACTGATGGCTTCTAGGTCAGTACTCAGGGTATGACTTGGGGTTTGTAGTGATTAAGGGAGGTACTAGGGACCTCATGAGAGTTTAGGGGGTAACTGAATGGGGTGTTTACACACTTCATGCTTAAAATCAAGGTCAATGAAGAAGACTGGCATCAGAGACGTCTTGACGAGTTTTCACTCTTAGATGAAAGGAAGCTAAAGGCTTTATATCACATACAGGGGTACCATCATCAATAGCACAATCATTTAACAAGAGAGTCAAGGACCATGGAGTCCGAAAAGGAGACTTGTCTCTCAAAGAAATCATAGAACCCATCTGGGACCCCAAAGGGAAATTCAAGACAAATTGGAGTGGTCCCTACATTATGAATATCCTATCCAATGGTGTCACTATGCTCACTGATCTCGATGGAGAAGAGAAGGCCCGTCCAATCAACGTGGACAGTCTCAATAAATTCTACCCTTAGTTTGGAATCTCTATGCGTTACGACTCTTCTCATCCCCCTTATATTCTAAAAAAATCTTCATTTCCCTCTACTATGAAGTACGTGGGGCCCGATCCTCTAAAAATCTCTTTTACTTTAAAAAATGAAAATAAAAAATTTTCAAAAACCCAATGGTACGTAGGCATCTTATACGCTTTACATGGGTATGGTCCCCTTCTTTTTCACAAAATAATATTTTTTTCTTCTCCCCGAGAAGAACAGTTTGTTTTGTCATTTACATTAACAAAAGGATTATGTATGCCTTAGCGATCGGTATAGATAATTTAAATATAAAACTCATCAAGAGGCACAACAATATAATTAACATCCTCTTTTATTCCATTATCGAGAATACCCGACATAATTACATGAAATATCAGCAAAGGGAGTGAAACAACTTCCCCCGCCAACCTTATCAACCTAAAAAAAAAAGTTACCCCTAAATAACCTTCTTCCCAAAATTATTCTTACCAATAACCAAACATAACCAAAACCATCATGAAAGCTTCACAAATAATCACGATCCTGTTCCCATCCAACATGACATAGGAGCCGCCAGAGAAAGTAAAAAAAAGTCTTTTGGACGCCAACCAATCGAACGTACTAGTATTCCCCCAATTCCAGAATGGGCTGCAACTCCCCCCACCAGGGTATTGACCAACACAGACTTCAAGCCCCATACTCCCAAACCAATTTGCATAGGTCTCGACAGTCGGGTCAAAGCTGATAAAATAACAGGTAAAGAAATTCAGCGCATCTTCCAAGGGATATTTAAGGGGGACCACTAAGCATAATCTCTCAGACAGCCACATGAACAACATAACTAGCCTACCTCTCAGAAAAATAAGAATGTCCTTCCCGCCAAGTATCCAGACCATTTAGGGTCTCTGCCAATATCATCACCGCAGGATTAGGATAATATGACATCCATACAGTAATGGCTGCTATTTGAGGGTCCTCCAGGAGGTCCCCAGTCACTAATAGTAGCTTCAAAGTTAAGCCAAGGGCGACGGCATTGACGTAGCTCGTATCATTGACATCCCACAAAAATATGGAATATAGCACAGTCGGGAGGGATATCATTCCTCCAGTAACTAATGACCAGGCTGCCGAGGGTGAAATATGGAGAGATTCTGCCAACAGTGCCCGAGGAAACGAAGAGAATTTAAGCATGGCCACCGCCACACTGGGATTTACCCCGGGCATAGCAGAAAACTCCTCGTAAGTCAGGTAGACTTTGTCCAAGCCAAAACGAAAGACGTGATCTTCGGGGTACCAGAATAGTACCGCCACCATTAGCATGTTACAGTCAATAGGCCGGCTGCGCCATAAAGAAACCCTATGCAGATTGAAGGCGTCATAGTCTACATTGTATGAGCACATAGCCTCTAAATTTTTTAGATAGGAGGAGAATTCAACCCTTATGGGAAGAGCCATTTTGGAAGAAACAAGGCACAAAATTAGAAAGAAATAAGAGAAGGGAAAATGTGGATGGGTGAAGAAAAACCCTCCACATTACCCTTTTTTATACTTAGAAAATTTTGCTAGATATAAAGGTCCTGCAAAATTCAGATGAAACCCTACCCCATCAAGGACAAAGTAACTGAAGAAAGTGCAATCAAAACTTTGGGGTGATTGGACTTGACTAAACTGTCGATAGACAGGACAAGGGGTATGCCGATTGGCATCCCCCCATTTTTAGAAAATTCCATTTTTCTTTTTTTGTCAAAATCCAAAAAACTCAATAAATATATTTTTTTACTCTGGAAGAATTCAGGATTTTCCTCTATTGTTAACTCATCCCATTTTAAAATAAATTCTCTTTTAATCTCTTTTTGTCTCTAGTAAACAAAGTAAAAAATGCATGTAGATTAAGTCATTAAAAGCAAAGCTAAATAAATAAAAACCCATATATGTATATATATTGTTGTCATTACATCTCCTTTGCAGACCAAGGAATAAAGAAAAACAACGGGACTCAGCCCGAATCCCCAACCCTCTCTCTCATTCTCAATTTCTCTCCCTCTCAACTTTCTTTTTCTTTTTCTCTCTCTTCATATGATACCCCATCCCAGCAATGCACGCGCTTCCCCCGACGATAAATTGAGGGGCCTCCGCTACCCGATCCAGATCCCTCCTTAGACGTAGCAGATGGAAAAAAATAGGAAGGAACCAGGATAAACTCCCGAATATGAGGAGTTGCAAAAGCCACCCAATACTGAATGTCCCTCAGCCAGGTAGTTGACACCCGAACATGTTGCAAGAAAAAAAAGAGCAAATTCGTCAGTCTGAGGCAAAGAAGAAATAGGAAAAATAGAAGACAAAGGACAGAGTTATACCTCCTCAGTCCCTCTAGGTCCATCACATTAGGGCGATGAAGAATACTCACCGATCCTCCCCCAGGCAGTCTGATATTGTAGGAAGGAGGAGAAATCCGCAGAAACGGAACCTCTGACGTCGCCACCGCTGCTGATGTCGACGCACCACCTGCACTATAGGCAGACCCCACTCGAGACTTGTACCCTTATAGATAATTGTAGGAGGATGAGGCATATTCATCACATCATAAATACATGACGGCATCATCCAACTCATCACAAAAATGAGGTAGTTGTACGCCACCACCGTGTCAGTATACAGAGAACAGGGATCACCGATCATCGCTGCCACTTGGTCATCCTCTAACATCTCCTGCATATGCCTCATTTATCTCAGGGGCATCGCTGGTGGGACCTCCACCTCATCCTCCACAATTTTTTTAACTACGCTCTACCCCAGATACCAGGAGTAGCAAAACTTGTGCGTCAGCAATCGGCACATCTGCGCATCCCCTATGATCATCCCCGTTTATTAAATGGCCGTCACCCAAGGATAAAAGGTCACATACATTTTACCAAGATAAAGTGAATACTTGAACAAATAGAAATGAAATGACAAAAAAATGCAAAAGATAAAGGAAGAGATAACCCGATCGCTCGTCAGGTCATTCAAAACGTGACGCAACGCTGTCGAGGAAAGTGACCGCCTCGACTGTCGATTAGACTTCAACCGTTGATACATCCGAAAGAAGCAACTCATCCTTCAAAACCAAGAAAATGGGCATTGATCCCAATAACCTCATAAAACCACATCTGGAAAAAGACAAGAGTCATCAATCAGAAGAAATCAAAAGGGAATAAAGGAAAATGCATAAAAGAAAGATGCAAAGAAAAGAAAAAATACCTCCAAAAGATACGTGGTGCCAGTAAAAGTCTATCGGCAGCACTGCCTAAATGCATTTAAAGATGAATAAAGGGTAGCTAAAGTCAGGCTCCCCAAGTCAAAGAGAGGGATATTCGAAAATACCCAAATATGGTAAAAACCATAAATGGACGACGTCACCACTCAACGCCACCAGAAATCCTCCCAACATCAAAATAGTGTATAAATGGGTTATATGTCATACTTGAAGCTAGTCTGTCTCGTCAATCCTTCATCTCAAAAGCGTCTCCCGTAAAGTAGAAATACAGATAGAATCATCGGAGACTATCCGCCTGAAATCACCCAGTTCCGTCTCCACCGCTGTCGACGTCACTCTCAACGTGCTATCCACCTCTATATGGGTCCCTTATGGTATAGCCCGCAGCTGATGTACATAAATGGGAGTCACTATCATCTCCCTAAAACCCAAGTGTACGATATGATTAGTGTCCCACAACCTCTCCCCCAGAGCACATTAAATAGCCGTAGAGCAAGGTGTCTCATCCAACACAGATGCCAAACTTCCAAAAATAGCTGAAGAAACCACCCAACGCACCACCAGAGGAAGGTGCTACCATACGTATCTAAATACCATCATCCTCTGGGATAGAAGACTCGTCGCAACAATTTCAGTTTGTCAAAAAAGAAACCCTTGGTCAAAAGTCAAACAAATAAGAAAATACAAAGAAATGCGAAAAGGAATACCAAGAGATACTTACATAGCCATAAGGGTTACTCACCCTGGACGATAGATGGTGCTCAGGCTCGTGAAGAAGAGTCTTCTCATTAGTGACGGGTTCAAATAAATCAAAAGTGTTCTCGTTGCCCAATGATAATGGAACCCTGTCCTGTCACTCCAAGTGCGCCTAGTCAACAACACCTAGCCATGCCAGGCGTATCTCACTGCTTGAAAAATCCACCATTTTCTAAACTCAGAGGAATAATGGACGCGAGAACAAACTACAGGAGAGAGAAGCAGAAAATGAGAAAGCTAGAAGCTGTGAAAAATGAGAAGAACTCACCCCTTTTATCGATTGCGAAGGGGTATGCCGATCAACAGTCCCCTGACACTAGACGATCAGAACTATCCATTACCCCTCCCTAGGCAGTCCAAAAGATTGTGTCACTGCCGTTTGGAAGCTCCCACAACCTGTTGGCCAGCACTCCCCTCACATTTTGTACAAAAAATCCAAAAAAATTACTAAAAAATGCTAAAAATTCTTCGAAAAATTCTTAAAATTAATCGATGAATTTTAGAAGGCTTGTTCATCAAGAAAATCATTTTTGAGCTCCCAAAATCCCTAATCGAATTAATATCATATTTTTCCCAGCTTAGGTTCGGTGCACCCATATCTCGAAAACTCACTATCACTCCCCAGAAGTATCTTAAAACTTCATCTTCAGCAGTAATCAAGAACCTCCTAAATAGAGCTACCCATTCCCCAACATGAATCCCCGAATCAAACATATCCCCAGAGAAATTCTAAATTTCCCCAAGTAGAGGTTGAGGCCTTAATCAGGCATCTCTCCCCATAAACAAATTCCCCAACGGTATCCCAAAACCTCAAGTTATTAATTGGACTAAGATTTTCACTCCTTCTCAAAAAGACGTAATCCCCAAACGAATGTCTCCTCCCCAGTGGAGTCTCAAATAAAAATCCACAGGATAGATACTCCCTACCAACTTTAAGGTTGTCCTCAAAATTGACCTCGACCCGTAGAATTGGTCGCTCCCACTTAAGGTCCTCATAATTGACCTCGACTCACAGAATTGGTCACTCCCACTTAAGCTCCTCAGAATTGACCTCGACCCTCAAAATTGGTCGCTCCCACATTAAGGTCCTCATAAATGACCTCAACCCTCAGAATTGATCTCTCTCACTTAAGGTCTATAAAATTGACCTTGACCCTCAGAATTGGTAGCTTTCCCTTAAGGTCCTCAGAATTGACCTCAACCATCTGAATTGGTTGCTACCGCTTAAGGTCCTCATAATTGACCTAGGCCCTCAAAATTGGTCACTCCAACATAAGGTCCTCATAATTGACCTCGACACTCACAATTGGTCCCTCCCATCATTATCTCCTCATAATTGACCTCGTCCCATAGAATCTTCCATCCCCAACATTACCATACGTCCTCAACATCGACCATAACCCTCTAAATTGATTATCCTCATCCTCTAGGTCCACGGAATCGACCTCCTTCCCAAAACATAATGTGGTGTCTATTCAATGGCTTTCACTTATTCCAAGCTCACCCATCGATGGACTCTATAGACACCATATTCTAGGACCCCCTAAGTCTCTCCTTAGGTCCCTATCACCTCCTCCATTTCAATACAAACCCTAGGTCATACTCTGAGTACTAATCTAGAGGCCATCAAGCTCTCCCAAGCCCCGTTTGACTCTGGTCAACTCTATTATCAGAGATAAAGATCAATAAATCTTAAAAGGGCTCTGAATCCACTTTTTAATAGTCTGCCTCGTGTATGAATCGACATAACGGTTCAGACAAGCGGACCATTTTACTATCAAAACGGATTTATAGGCCACTGGGCGCTCTCAGGACCCGGTTTAACCCCAATAAACTCCATATTCAGAGTGAAATCTCAATTTGTCCTCAAAGGGCACTGAAACCCCTTTTCCAACGACCCTTCCTGTGCATAAAATGGCATAATCATCCAGATAAACAATTCATTTTCCATCAAAAACTGATTTAGAAACCACCGGGCGTTCCCGAGCTTCCTTTGACTAAGGTCAACTCTTCATCTCGAATAAGACTTAATTAATATTCAAAGGGAACTAAGACATATTTCCAACGGTCCACCCCGTGCATAAATCAACCTTATGGTACGGACGAACAACCTGTTTTACTTCGAAAGGTCACCGGGCGCTTCTGGCCCTTGGTTGACCAAAATCAGCCCTCTGAACCGAGAAAAGCTCTTTGGAACTTTGAAGTATCCCCGTGCACAATTCTGACATACGATTTGGATGAATGATCCATTACCGTCCGACGATCCCGGTCCAAAGGATTGACAAGCGCTTACAAGCCCCGTTTGACCCAAAGACAACTCCTAGCCCCGAGAGCAGCCCAAGTATTCTTTAAGGTTTCAGAATTACCTTTTCAATGGTATGCCCCATGAGCAATTTGGATTAATGAATTGTGTTTAATGATTATTTTTCTAGAAAAATGTGCGTGAGACTGTCGATTGGCAAGTCCATTTCCCTGCCTATCGGCAGTGTGTCTAGGGCCACCTATCGATTGGCAGGGCTAGGAGTATGCCGATCAATAGTCTCCCTACCCTATAAATTTAGGGCATGAGCTCACTCTTAGGGTATACCTCAGATTTATCAATATCAGTGATCTCATCAACATCCAATTGTAATTAGTGAAGTTTCCTTGTGTAAAAATCCTTTTCATCTTTCATTCCCAAATTCTCCAAAGAAGGTCCAAATATCCTCCTCTCTTTAAAAATCTTTATTTTCGAATTAGTTACATAAATTATTAATCTAGTTTTTACTTTAGTTCATATACGTTAACATCTCATCCTTTATTAGTTATATTGCACATACTTTATTTTCAATAAAAAAAATTAAACAAAAAGGGTTACACCTAACAGGATTATTTATCACAATTTCTCAAAACTAAAAATACATTTTCTACACACACACATATAATAAACTACCATTTGAATTTATGGGATAAAACACACCCTTGTGCCGCATGCAAACTACATGAACTTTGATGCCTTTATAGGCTACGTAGGCGCTCCGAGATAAAACTCGAGACTCGTGTCCAATTTGTTAACTTTCCAATTTTCTTATTTTCACATTTCCATACTTTTATTTTATCTATATATTACTCATATATATCATACTTGAGATTCATATTTGTGTTTTATCTAAAAAATATTATCATTTCATTATGACGATCAATATCTTGATAAGCGCATATATCATATCCTCTCATTATTATTATTTTGGGAACATTCCTTTGGCTGACCTCACTCTATCTTTTTCATGATATGGGTCGGGTGATTTTGATCTCCATTTATATATACACGCACACACACTCCACAGTAGGAAGGAGAGAACCCCGGAAAAGGGAAGGGATGGCCACAGAGGTAACTGTAAATGTCTATAACCAAGTCATGCATATTGAATTGAAAAATATAGATGAAGATGGGTTAAGGCCTTGAACAACATATTAGTCCAAATGAAAAAAAATAGTTGACTGGTAGAATAAGAAGATAAAAAATAGGACTTTTGGATAAACATAAATAGTTTATACATCTAAAGTTCCTCTATAATAATCTTTTACTAATGATTTAGTGTCATATATTAGACAAATAGGAAAACAACCAAGAATCACAACACGGAGGTTTTTTTACGTGCTAAAACTCTAGCGTACTTGAGAAACATCCACAGTCTCCTCTACGAGACAACCAAAAATTCACTAAAAATAGTGGGAATAAAAGTAAAACAAATAAGAAGAAAACTTCAAGAAAATTTTGGAAATAAACCTAAAATATGCAAGAAATAATCTGTCTTAGGCTTCCTCATTGCAAGTGTCGTGTTTTATGTGTGAACAAGTGAGTGAACTATTTACTCTTAAAACAAAATGCACACTCACACACACTCATTACAAACATTTTTTAATCAAATTACAAAAAATTGTATGAGTAGATTTACAATAACAAAATTCCTATCAGATACAACAAATCAAGTGAATCAAATGCAAGAACTTAAAAATACAATTTATACTCTCATAAACTTTTTGAATTTCATATTTCAAAATAAATATTTTAGATCTCAAATATACATTTTTAGATCCGTTAATATTTTGGCAAAAATTAGATCCAAAACTATTTCTAAAAAATTCTTTGTAGAATAACTCAAATCTAATAGAATTCATAAAAATATAGTTTTCAAAGTTTGATATCAGAATATACTCAAGTAAAATCAAACGTGCATATTAATAAAGAACTCAAGTCAAAGGAATGTTTTTTATTTTTACTCATAAGAGAGGAAAAACTATACTATGTGTAGTGTAAGTGAGAAAATATTGAAAATTAAGTTTAACTCAACATTTATCAATTAGATGTAAAGATAAAGTCATTCCAAGGTTTATTATTTCTGGAAGAAATAACTAGGAGTGTTGAAGGCGAAAAATATGAACACTTAAACCCTCTTATACTCTTCCTCCTCTCACTCCCTCTCTATATTTTGAATTTGGGAGAACCATAGCTCTCTCTTTCTATTTTTAGAGTTGAAACTCTTGTTTCTAAAATGGGGTGACCAACCCTAGCAAAGATTATAATGGGATATATATACCCCGTGAAATAAGAGTCTAGAAACCCTAATGAAACCAATGGTTCAGATGAGTTTAACCAGATACATTCTAATATAATGGCTAGAAATTCTGCTTACATTATAAGTCAACCACTAATACTAAGTCACCCGATCGCCTAATATAACAAACCTAACAGCTAGAGAATTTCAACCGATCAAAGCTTCTAATAATGGTATCCCATGGCCGGAAATATTTTAACACTCATATTAAAAAAAGAATCGAGCGACTCTGATCATTTTACAAATCTAATGGATAACAACTGGAAACCACTCCTACAAATGAACCTAACCGGATAACAAAGGGACAACCTATAATGGTCATAAAAATAAAATGAGGGGCTATGATTTTAACTCACCAAAAACCTATGACGTACAATGATGCTTAGATAATAAGCTACTTTGATCCACAAGGTACATCCGGTCAAAATCTCTTATTGGTCAGTCAAAGGATCACATGTATCAATCTAACTACACTTAGATATAAGCTCTTATCAATGGTTCTGAACAATCCCACCATATGTGAGTATGAAGAAGCAAAAACGTGTTTCTTTTAGCAATATGTACATAAAAATGATTTTTTAGCATAAAAATTAGTTAAAAATCATTTTAAATCAGAAAAAAAATCCCAAAAATTATGAAAAAAAAATAGGAAATTATTTTCTAACAAAAATATCCCAATTTTAATTTTCAGAAATATTTTATACACTAAAGCTAATTAATTCTAAATGAAATGGATGATTGCCTAAATGAGGAAATTTGTAAAAATATGCAAATGTTATATGTGTGTTTACATGGTTGTTATTTTACCTTCTTACCCTTTCTCAACCTTTGATCTTGATTAGGTCTTGAGTTTTGATAAGGAAAACAAATTTTAGGTTCTTAAAAGCATATTATCCAACCATATGGGAAGAAAGGAAATAGAGACACAAGAATATACTAAGCAGTACTTTCATTGATGTATTATTAAAATTATTAGTTACAAAATACCTGAATCTGGTTCAATATTCCTGATACATTTCCCTATTTGTGTTGATTTGAATCCATTTCTCCTCAAACAAAGCTGCATTTTTATTAGATAACTTCATCTCATCAACTAGGAGATTCAACTATGACAGTAAGTCTCTCTCCTCCAGATCATTTACTTCCAGTTCAACATTAACGTGTGTTAGTATCTTATCTAGTTTTCCTCCAAAAGAATAGTAACACTCTAGCTTGAATTATTTATAATTAATCAAGTCCACTAGCCACCTCAGTCTTATGTTAAGAGAATTAGGCATGATAAGCAGATAAATTGTCCTCCTTTAGATCAACTTGGGATCTCATCTCAAGGTAAAGTGAAAGAGAAGAATCATTAGTCATCTACTACTTTAGGATGTCTACTTCAATGTACCTAAAGTAATAAAGGCTAGAGTAAGATGATTTTAGCCTAATGAGAAAAGTAAAATTATTTAAAGCCTCGAATGGAACCCGGGCATAGCCTTGACTAGGTGTGAAGGAAAAATTGCATTTGTTGTTCCACACTCGAAGAAGATTTTACTGGTGCTTGAGAAAAGTCTTGGGACATCACTTGGTGAAATTACTCATGAAAAGAATTAAGTTTCTCAGAGGACATCAACTCAGGGAGGGCCACAACAGGTGAAATGGTCTCAACTAGTGGAGGAACATTCATTGAAGGAGTAGCAATTGATTTTAGAATAGCCTTAGGAGGGTTAGGAGTAGTAGATGCTTTGGCAGTGGACTCAAAAGTGTTGGATTCCTTATTTTTCTTTTGTAACAAAAGAGGTTGAGAGTGAATAACCTCTTCATTATAGTCAAGATTGGGAGATGGGGAATTATACCTCATAGGAAAAGAATTCATGGAAGGAACTAGATTCGAAATGGGGGTAAAGGCCTGAGCCAAAGTTCCAACTGACACAGGATTTAGAGCTATAGGTAAAGAAGAATTAGGACCAATGGGGACTATAAAACAGAGAAACATTCAAAGTTATAAATGTAGTCGAGATAATAACAAAGTGTATAAAGAGATAACATATATTTCCATGGATAAAAAATTGGTATACCTCCCATCTCAACCCTAAAAGGTTGTCTTCTATTTGTGGTCTTCACATTTTTTCCTATGAACCTTGAACATGTCCTTTAATGGAAGATGATTATGCTTAGTAATGTGTGTAGTAGTACCACTTATGGCCTACGAAGAAGAATTCTTTTTTAAATGTTGAGAAATAGGTATAACATGCTCCTATTCTTCTTCCTTGTCTTCTTTCGCAAACACAAACTTCCTCTTTCGAGAAGAGGGTTAGCAGTAAAAGAAGAGACAATAACTGGCAAGTATATAGGCAAAGAACCAACATACTTAATAGGAATATTGCCCAAATCAGACCCTAGAACATCAAATGAGTAAGTAAAAAGCCAAAGAGCAGTCAAAAATAGAATATAAGGAGTAAGAAAGGGCCTTACAAGAGAAAGAAGGAACAAATGGATCATTAGCTTAATAATTTTGATACAATTTCTTAACATGGAGTGACCACCACTGTGGCCATCCCCGATCCTCATCGTGGGGGTGAATGAGCATGAAGGAGGATCTCGAGTCCCGCGCATCCCTCTCGGGAGCGCTTCGACCGGCGTCATTTGAGGTGAGGTGGTAAATGTAGGGAGATTAGAGTCGCCAGTCTATTTTACTCAAAACAGACAAAAGAAAAGGGGAAGCCATCCCCAAGGACAACATCCAAAGACATACTTGTGCATACGAAACCAAAATGATTCGAAAAGGGTTCGGAGGCTAAGTTACGAAATAGGAAGGTGTTAGGCACCCATTCCACCCTTTCGGTCTCTCATGGGTTTTTGCTATTTCCCTTTTATTTTCCCAGTGATGTGTGTGCATGTGTATATATAGTGGAGATAGGAATCATATCTTATACCATGGAAGAGATAAAGCGAGTCATCCGTAGGAAGGTTTAAAAATAATATTCGAAAATAGGATTTACGCAATTATCCCTACATTGATCGTTATGATGGAACGATAACGTATGTAGAATAATAAGCTACTAAGAACAAATGCATATATACAATATAATATAAGAGAATGGAGGTTATATAAGATAGAAAATGAGAGAAAAAGTAAAAATAGGACTCGAGTCTCGAGTTTTACCCCGAGACGCCTACGTAGCCTATAGAGGCATCAAAGTCCTCGTAGTTCACATACAAAATGAGGGGTGGGGTTTATCCCATAAATACAACCGGGGGATTCTCTTATTTGTGTGTATGTGTGTGTAGGAAAAAGTGTTTTAGTTGTGAGAAAAGTGTAAGAGAAGTGTGAGAATTCCGATTTGGAATTTATGAGCAAACCCTTTTTTTCTTATTTTTTGGGTTTTTACTTATATGAAAATAAGAGATGTGCAATAATACTAACTAAAAAGTATATTAGGATGTGTGAGATAAAATAACAAAAGTTCTAAGTAATAAAACAAGTTA
This sequence comes from Sambucus nigra, assembly GCA_949130495.1. NCBI lineage: Eukaryota > Viridiplantae > Streptophyta > Magnoliopsida > Dipsacales > Adoxaceae > Sambucus > Sambucus nigra. Next base: position 326,209,240 of record OX422217.1, on the reverse strand, counting down.
TTGCGAATCTATGAGAATTTAAGGAGAGAGTTGAGAAAATTGGACCTTCTTAAAGATCTTGAGCTTGATTTGAATGTTGGAGAGCAGCCCTTAGACCTGGATGATGATGGAGGGTAGTGAATTCACCAAGGATGATGAAAAGTGAAGGTTGTAAAGGGATTTGGTTGGGGAAATCACGCTGACTTCGAGAGAGGTTTTCAAGATTTGCTGAGAGTGATTTCTATCAGATCTGGGCTCTCTTTTTCAAGTGAGGTTAGGCATCCTTTTTATAGGCCCAGGGAATTTTCGATCAGCATAGCCCTGTTCCTGCCATTCGACAGGTGCGTTTAGGCACACTGCCGATAGGCAGGGTCTGAGACCTGCCGTTTGGCAGTATTTTTCAGACCTTTTTAGAAAATTGACCACAGAATGAAAACCGTTGATCAGAATCATGCATGGGGTAGACCACTAGAAAGGTAATTCAGAGACCTTTGAAAGTCCTTGGACTTCTCGCGGGTCCGGGAGATGACTTTGGGTCAAATATGGCTCAGAAACATTCGTCATTCCATTGGACGGGGAATCATCGGACGCAAACGGATCGTTCGTCAGCATGGTAAGACTGAATCACGTACGAAGAGGACCGTTGGAAAGGTTGGAGATGTACTTCGATATTCTAAAGAGTTTGATCTAGTTCAGGGAGTTGACTTTGGTCAACCGAGCCCTGGAAGAATTCAGTGACCTTTTGGAGTAAAACGGATCGTTCATCTGTACCGTAAGTCGGAATCGTGCATGGGATGGACCATTGGAAAGGGGATTCAGTTCCCTTAGAAGATTAATTTAGTCTCGATCGAGATGAAGCGTTGACCTAGGTCAAATAGAGCCCGGGAGCGCCCGGTGGCCTCCTAATTGAGTCTTGAGGAAAATGGATCGTTCGTCTGTATCGTAAGTCCGAATCGTGCACGGAGCGAACCGTTGGAAATGGGTTTTAGTGCCCTTTGGAGATTCATTCAGTCTTGGTCGAGCTGAAGACTTTAAATTTTGGTCAAACGGAGCCTGAGAGTGCCCGATGGCCTCTAGGTCAGTACTCGGGGTATGACCAAGGTTTGTAGTGATGCATAGAGGTACTAGGGACCTGACGAGAGTTTATGGGGTAACGGAATGGGGTGTCTACAGAGCCCCTCGGTGGGTGAGTTTGGAATAAATGATCGACGTCGAATAGACATCTCATGATGCTTTGAAGGAGGATGACCAATTCAGAGGGTCGAGGCCGATTCTGAAACTCTAAGGGAGTGAGGATGACCAATTCAGAGGGTCGAGACCAATTCTGAGGACCTAAGGGAGCAAAAATGACCAATTCAGAGGGTCGAGGCCGATTCTGAGGGCCTAAGGGAGAGAAGATGACCAATTCAGAGGGTCGAGGCCGATTTTGAGGGCCTAAAGAGTGTGCTGGGGATAACCAATTCTGTGGGTAGAAGCGATTCTGCGGGCTTGAAGATGAGGGTGACCGATTCTGCGGGTTTATGTAGAGGTGACCAATTCTACGGGTCGAAGCCAATTATGCGGGCTTATGTTTTTGCGGGTCGAAGCCAATTCCACGGGCTTATGTAGAGGTGACCAATTCTACGGGTCGAAGCTGATTCTGAGGGCTTAAGTTGAGATGAACAATTCTAAGCGCTTACGTGGAGATGACCAATTATGTGGGTCGAATCCAATTATGAGGGCTTAAGTTGAGATTACCAATTTTGCGGGTCGAAGCCAATTCTGCGGGCATATGTATTGGTGACCAATTCTGCGGGTCGAAGCTGATTCTGAGGGCTTAAGTTGAGATAACCAATTCTGCGGGTCGAAGCCAATTATACGGGCTTAAGTTGAGACAACCAATTCTGCGGGTCGAAGCCAATTCCGAGGGCTTAAGTTGAGATGACCAATTTTGCAGGTCGAAGCCAATTCTGCGGGCTTAAGTATGAGATGATCAATTGTGCGGGTCGAAGGAAATTCTACGGGCTTAAGTGGAGATGACCAATTCTGCGGGTCGAAGCCAATTCTGCGGCCTTAAGTATGAGATAACCAATTTAGTGGGCTTAAGTGGAGATGACGATCCAAGACCGAGGTCAATTCTGACCTACATTCCCATTGAGGACAATCGTAGATTTCGCTAGGGGTAAAGATTAGATTTTGGATTTCGCTGGGGAATAACAAATGAGCTGGGAAAAAATAGAGTGTCCTTTGGAAACTTTCAAAATGACTTTCTGGAGTTTCGCTGGGGAAATTACCTCGTGACATTAATTTGAGCTGGGGAGATGATTGTCAGGGAAGTGTTTGTGATCTGTAGAGTAGAGGCTAGTTTGATGCCGTAAACTTCACTGGGGAAGTGATTAGGTGGTCCATGTATTGGACGTGTTGCTCAAGGAGGTTTGAGACCTTTAAAGATCCTCCAGGGACATCGCTGGGAGGAGTTTGACTTGGTTTTTTGAGAGATCCGCTGGGGAAATGGGGTGTTGATGTAAAAAATTAGATTATTTCTAATTATTCAATCATAAATAAAATAAATAAGACAAAAGAATTTTTAAAGTGGTTCAACCTTAAAAGAATGGCCTACGTCCACTGTTTTTGTTATTGCTGAGTATTTTGGGAATTCTTGATAACAGGTTTTTACCAAGAAATTCCGAGTCCCCCTTCAATGAGGATGATACAATGTATTTATAGCCATGAGATTGTACATGTGAAAGTATAATACATAGCTGTATAATAAGCGTATACATCTGTATGATAATAATCAGCATTTAATGTGTATTTAATCCTCTTAATTGTCTGGTAATAAATGTTCTGATCGAGGTGCAGCTCGGACCCTCTAAGCTGCTCGGACCGCCTAAGTATCTCGGTACCCATGAGTTGCTCAGTGTAGTAAAGTTCCTCAGAGAGCACTTGCTGCTCGGATTATTCTGAGCTGGTCGGCGAAATTGAGTTCCTCGAAGTCAAGGTATTGTTCAGTAATGTTTGTTTGTGCCATGTAGATTGACACGTGTCTCCACTTAATTGAGCCATGTCAGCAGACTAAATTTGGTATCAATAGAAGCCCCCAATGTTTCACAATTTGAGATTGAGGAGTGTGGAACATTAATCTCGACATACGGTGGGTTTAACTGGTCATCCTGAATTTTATGAGAGCTTTCTTTTTATTTATTTTTCTGTCCGAATTAATAGAATCATACTTTTCGAAATTTTCTAACTGCTTCGGTCTCCGCGCCCTTTTTGTCCTTTTACCCGCCGGTAGCGTAAACGTCTCTCTTTGTAATCATTATTTTTACTCCTTCCCAAGGTAAGGTATTTAAACGTTTGCAGAAAATCCTATCGTCTTTTACTTTTTCAAATCTGTATCTTTGAGTTTTCCATTCCCTTTCTCTCTTGTGCGTTTATCCTTTTCATCGTTCATTATCAACAGATCCATCCTTTTTCTGTAAGGTTTTCTTCCTTCTCTTTTATTTACTTTATTCACCATGGTTTACCTTGTTGAGTCGCTTGATAAGTTTCGTTTTGATTTCTCTATTCCTTCATGGGTTGTTTTGGAGGAACCTTCTGAACCTTCAGATTATTTTCGTTTGGCTGAGGGACATTGGTTCCGCAGTCTCTTTGTAGCTGAATATGGCTTTTATTTTCCCCCGAACCCTTTGTATCTGGAATTCTATCAATATTTTGACGTGGTTCCTGTAAAACTAGCCCCCAATACATGGAGAATAGTTAATGGAGTTCGTAGATCAAATCAGATTCATGGGACCCGCATAGGAATTCTAGAAATTATGTTTTGCTATAAATGGGCAGTCAGCGACAGTACTTTTTACTTGAAAACTAGGTTTTTAAATAGGGCTTTAGTGGTCAATCTCCCAGATGCCAATAGGGATTATTTCTAGCATGGTGTTGTTATGAAAAATTGGCAACATGCTCCACTAACTGGAAATGATGCGTATCAGGGTCATAGATGCCCTCCCTATGGCGATGGGATAGGTTGTTTTTACTTTACATTATTTTTGAAATTATTCTTTCTTTGTGTTTGATAAAATGTGTCACTGATACTTTAATTTTCATTTATTTGTAGTTGATAGCAAAAGAAGGTCTCCAAAAGAGACAGAAGTTAACTTAAAACATCTGAAACTTATCTGGGGTTTGCATCGGACTGTTGTCAACGAGCATATCAGATCAGCTTTATACTTGCTGCAGTATAAGAGTTACACCTTGTCTTTTACTGCTCGTCCAGTGATAAGTGACGTAGAACCAGTACCAGCTTCTGAAAGTTCTACACCTGAGTCACATATTCCTCTGAGTGAAAGAATGAAGAGAACAAGAGCTCCCGCCCTCTTTAAGAAATCTTCCTCTATTACTGGAGATGCGAAGAAAAGAAAGCTTGATGTCCCAGAAGAAGGGACAATAAAAATCGATGCACCTCCTCCGGCTGCTACTATGAAGGTTACCGAGAAGCCCCCAGTGGCTCCGAGCAAGGTCGCTGCTCCAAGCGAGGTTATAGTCATATCCTCGACTAAAACTACATCTTTGGTAGAAACCATTGTTGATCCTCCGAGGAAGCTGAAGAATGGATCCTCGGTCAATTTGGCTGAATCCATCTCTCAGCCTCTAACTACCGGAAATGGTGTTCCTACTTTCGTTGCTCCAAGCTCTGCCATGATCTCGGTGAAGTCTTGGATCATTCCTGAGATCCAAGGTCTTGAAGAAAGTCTTTCCCGGGATAGGGTCACCACTTTGGCATCTCAACACATTGCCTCAGTAAGTATTACAAATCTAAACTTTCATTTTTTATGTTATGTGCTTGCACTGACTTACAGTTATTTTCTTTTTCCAGTTGGTAACTTGTTTCAATACAATCTTGAAGAAGGATGAAGCCATCAAGGCGTCCATCTCCTCTAGTGGTGTATAAGGAGGCTTTTGGAGGTTTGAGCAGTCTTTAAAAGATTCTCGTCAGAAGTATATTGAAGATAAGGTTGCCTGGGAGAAGCAGCTCAATTCGACCGAGCAGGAGAGGGATCAGGTTGTTGAGGTCTCCAAGGGACTGGAGAAGAAAACAAAAGAATTGGAAGGTAAGAATAAATAGCTCGAAAGGAAGCTCCAAAATGCTGGAGATCTTGAAGGTAAGCTCAAGTCTGTTGAGGAAGAACTGGGTAGACTTTGTGACGTTGGTCGTTAGAAGGAGGAGGCAGAAAAGAAATTGAAAGATACCGAGGAACTTCTTTCCTCGGAGAAGGTGAAAAGGAAGTTGGCAGTAAAAAATTCCTTCAATGCTGGCTGGGACAAAAGTTGAAATAAGGGTTTGGCTGCCATGGTCTCATAAATGGAATATGGCAGCCTCAAATACTTTAGGGATGGTTGGGTGGCTGCTCTGACAGAGATGAATGTCGATGAGAACTTTGACCTGTTCCAGCGACACATTCCTGGCCCCCCTCCTACTCCCGGGGAAGAAGAAAAGGATGAAGCTGCCTCCGAGGAATCTTCTATGATGGTTGGGGATCAAGTACCTACTGTTGAACTTTGCTACGAACAGCCCCAACCAACTATTACTCCTACCGAGAAGCTCCAGTTAACCAACATTTTAGCCGAGCAGCTTCCAGCACCCACCGAGCAACCTTCTGGGCCATCCGAGCAACCTTCCTCTTCGTCCCAGCCTCCCGAGAAAGTTTTGGGAGACAAGGAGAAGGTGTAAAGTTGTTTGGACTTTTCTCTCTATTTTATTTTCTTTGTCAAATATAACTCTGAACTATGTACTTCTCCTTTATGATGTAATAAAATTTGAAATTTTGATTATGCATACTGTTGATTCTCTTCTTCTTGCTCTGTTTGCACTCTTATTGATTCTTTTTATCTCTTCCTTTTACTAGTTTATGGCCAGGATGGAATTATTATCTGCTCATGATACAAAGTTATTGAGACAATGCAATGAATACTTCAAAGCTGGTCATACAGATATGACTGAAGCTCAGATTGTTGATATCCTCGGTCCAGATGCTTCAGAGCAAGCAGTCGAAGCCTACCAGTACTTAAAGTGTATGCTCGATCGGGCAGTGGCTAATAATGTAGCATATTATGAGATGATTGAAGACCTCCAGGTCACTCTCGAGGAGCTTCAACAACAATACAAGGAATCTACAGCCCTCTTGCACCAAGGATATGAGAAGAAGTATCAGCAACTGAATGATGATAAGAGATATGATAAGTTGTTTGCTACTTATGAGGTGAGGGATAGAACTTTGAAAACTGAGGTTGAAGAGCACAGGAAGATAGCCAAGTTGCTGGAGCAGGAAAACAATAACCTGCGAGGAGAGGTATCCCAGCTGAGGTCTGCAGCCTCTACCTCAAACGCTTTGGTCCCTGTGAACGAAGAGGGATTCTCTTTCTTGGAGGTCGAAAATGCCAATCTGATAGACGAATTAGAAACCTTGAAGAGGATTGGGCCTTCTACCTCTGCTCGGGGATGAGCAAGAGCTTCTCGAGGACGAGCAAGGGCTGCTCGGATTACTATTGAAGAACAAAGAAATCAATCGTCTCTGGAGAACCAAGCCTTCCAATTGATGGCAAAGAACCAGGCATTGGCTGAGATGTCTAAGAAAATCATGAATCTGGACGAGAAGCTCTCTGCTCAAAAGTCTACTTTGGAGAGTAAATAACTTTTAGCGAAGAACCTCCTCGAGCAATTGGAGAGGCTAACCTATCAATTCCACAAGAAGCCTAGGGAGTTTTGGATGGTTGGTTATAATGAAGACCTCTACCATCTAGATGATCGGATCCAAAATGCAAATAATGTGGGTTACAAGCAAGGATGGCTAAATGCTTTGGGTGTGTTGCAGTTGGAACAAGGTCATTACATGTGGGATTACCACAATCCTGGGTTGCTCGACCTACCAGTGCCTCCCTTCAAGCTTGATATGAGCTAGATTCCTACTCGATCCATTCCACAATGCCTAATTTCAAAGTATCTCGGAGACTACAGTCTTCACTCCAACTTTGAGATATCTCGCCTAGAACACCTTCTTGATCGGCCATCAGTTATGAACATCAGGATGCTTAAAGATTTGAACTTCATAAACTCCCCGTATGCCTTAGACGATCCTCCTGCTGGTGAAGAAACTGTTTCAAAGGCAGAGGGAAAAAACCCATAGAATAGGAATCTTGATGTAAAATTTTATTTTTTATGTGTTCTATTCTCAATGTATTTTGTTTTGGATTTAATGAAAAACTTTTATTTTTCTTTGCAATCTTGATTGCCATTATCTTGTAAACATTTTACTTATTTACTAATGAATGTGCATGTATATCTGTTAAAAAGATAACAATATTGTGTTATTTTGCCGATCAACTAAAGTTGGTGAAAATTTATTGTCGACTATCCTGAATTTGTGGTAATCATTTGACGACTAACCAAAATGGATGATATTTTGTTTCTCGACCAACTTGGTGGTAATTTGAAATGTTACAAGTACTAAAACTTTTCTTGGTCACTTTTTAATTCTAAACCATTAGTCGACTTTTATCACATAATCCTTCTTTGTTTAACAGAAATGTTCTCGACCAACCAGAGTTGGTGGATTTTCTTCCCAACCAACCGAAGTTGATATTTCTGGGAAATATTTTTCTTCCCGACCAACCGGAGTTGGTGGATTTTCTTCCCAACCAACCGGAGTTGGTATTTCTGGGAAATATTTTTCTTCCCGACCAACCGGAGTTGGTGGATTTTCATCCCAACCAACCGGAGTTGGTATTTCTAGGAAATATTTTTCTTCTCGACGAACCGGAGTTGGTGGATTTTCTTCCCAACCAATCCGAGTTGATATTTCTGGGAAATATTTTTATTCCCGACCAACCGGAGTTGGTGGATTTTCTTCCCAACCAACCGTAGTTGGTATTTCTGGGAAATATTTTTTATTCCTGACCAACCGGAGTTGGTGGATTTTCTTCCCAACCAACCATCGTTAGTATTTCTGGGAAATATTTTTTATTCCCGACCAACCGGAATTGGTGGATTTTCTTCCCAACCAACCGTAGTTGATATTTTTTATTCCCGACCAACCGAAATTGGTGGATTTTCTTCCCAACCAACCGTAGTTGGTATTTCTGGGAAATATTTTTTATTCCCGACCAACCGGAGTTGGTGGATTTTGCTGAGTAGTGTGTAGCACTAGTATTCCGTGAAAAAAATTCAACAAAAGGAGAGAATTGGGTAGAATATTCACATTTTATTCATACTGAAGAAACTACATTACATGAGGGATTACATTACTGATAATATTTGCGCAGATGCTCTGCATTCCATGCATTCTTAAACTCCTCCCCTTATAAAGTTTCAATTCTATATGCCCCTGGTCGAACAACCTCTGTTACTCGATAGGGCCCATGCCAGTTAGCTTCGAGTTTATTGTGTTTTTGAATTACTTTCTTCAGCACATAGTCCCCTTCTTTCAGGTCACACTTCTTCACTCTCTTGTTATAGAACAAGGTTTTTCGTTGCTGGTAAGCAGCATTCCTGATGGCTGCTTCTTCTCTAACTTCTTCGAGCATGTCCAGGTATAACAGCTTCTCTTCCAAATGCCAGCATATATGGAGATTCTCCAGTTGCTGCTCGGGGAGTAGTACGATAAGCCCATAGTACTGAATGTAACTCGTTAATCCAGTTTGCTTTCGCGTCATTCAGTCTTTTCTTCAAGCCATTTAGCAGTGTTCTGTTTGTCACTTCAGTTTGTCCATTGCTTTGGGGATGGCCTGGTGCCGAGTGGATCTTCAAGATATTTGACTAATGACAATAGGCAGCGAACTCCTCGTTATCAAATTGTTTTCCATGGTCAGTGATGAATGCATGGGGAAGACCAATTCTGCAAATGATATTTTTCTAAATAAATTGGTACATCTTTTCATACGCCATGTCGATAAGAGGCTCGGCATCCACCCACTTAGTAAAGTAATCCACTGTGATGATGAGATATTTAAATCTTCCTCTGGTCGTTGGAAGTGGCCCAACCAAGTCAATTCCCCACATGGCAAATGGCCAAGGGCAAGTAATGGGTGTCAATAATGCTTGGGGAGTTATTTGGATAGTGGAGAAGCGTTGACACCTGTCACATTTCTGGGCATAGGCTATACAATCAGCCCTCATCGTTGGCCAGTAGTATCCTTACGTCATCATTCTTTGCAAAAGTGTCTGACCTGCTACATGGGCTCCACAGGACCCTTCATGGACCTCTTCAATCAAATCTTTCACCTCGGAGGGATGCACACATCTTTGCAAACCTGCCATAATTCCTCGTCTGTATAGAATACCATTAGTCAGTACATAACGAGCAGCTTTAAACTTCAATTTCTTGGTTGCGAGTTTGTCAATCGGTAATTATCCCTCATCAATATATGCCTTGATGGGATCCATCTAAGATGGTCCTAAATCAAGGGTAATAAAATTCATCGTCAGATCTTCATCTATGCTCCGACCAGCTAGAACTTCAATTGGGATTGTTCTTCGTAGCTCGGTACGAGTAGCCGATGCTAATCGAGCTAAAGCATCTGCCCTTGCATTCTCCATTCTTGGTATTCTGACCAGTTGAACGGTAACAAATTCCGATACCAATTCCATCGCCTTTGCATGGTACTTAATCATCAACTCTCCTTTTGCTGTATATACACTAAGCATTTGGTTTACAATCAACTGTGAGTCACTGCATACGATTACCTGCTCTGCCTTCATGGTTTTTGCCAGACTAAGACCTACAATCATCGCTTTATATTCGGCCTCATTATTAGAAGCTTGAAATTGAAAGCGCAGAGCATATTCTATATCGACCTCGTCTGGACATTTCAATACAATCCCAGCTCCACTACTTGAGATGCATGATGATCCATCCACATATAGGTTCCATACAGGTATTTCGTCCTCAAACTTCTTCTTGGACAAAGTTCCTCGATGGAATATTTGTTGCTCCTTTATCTCCATTTCTACCACACCTCGTTGCTCGTTGACTTTCTTCTCTTGCTCTTCGACCAACTTAAGTTGATCGGGGTTTAAATTTGATGATCTTGTAACATCCACAGGTTGGTCGGTGTTCAGCTTTTGCTCCTCGGGGGTATTAGGGTAAGTGAACTCTGCTATAAAATCTGCTACTGCTTGCCCTTTTAGTGAAGATCTAGGATCATAAATTATATCATACTCATCGAGTTCTATTGCCCAATACATCAATCTCCCTGATTTTTCTGGTTTATGAAGAGCTTGCCTCAACGGCATATCGGTATATACGACTATGGTATGAGACTGGAAGTATGGCTTCATTCTTCTACTCTCTTCGATCAGCGCTAGTGCCAACTTTTCCAGTTTTGGATATCTGATCTCTGCTCCTCGGAAGGCCTTACTAGTGTAATAAATTGGTTTTTGTATTCCATCCTTTACTCTTATTAATTCCGAGCTAACTGCATTTTTTGAAACTGCCAGATACAAATACAACCTTTCTCCCATCACTGGCCTGGACAATAGTGGCGGTGCTCCCAAATATTTCTTCAATTGTTGAAAAGCTTTCTCGCATTCTTCATTCCATTCAAAAGTCTTTCGGAGCGTTTTGAAGAATGGGAGGTATCTATCAGTTGCTCGCGATACAAATCTGTTAAGCGCTGCTACTCGCCCTATAAGACTTTGCACTTCTTTCTTCGTCGTTGGAGATCGTAGTCCCAATAGAGCTTTGATCTTTTCAGGGTTTGCTTCAATGCCTCGTTGATTGACAATATACCCGAGAAACATGCCTTCTCGTACTCCAAATATGCACTTGGTCGGGTTTAACTTCATTTGATATTTATCTAATTGATCAAAGGTCTGGCCTAAGTCAACTAGATGGTCAGCAGCTCTCTTGCTCTTTGTCAGCATATCATCAACATAAACTTCCATATTGCAACTAATTTTCTCTGCAAACACCTTATTCATCAGCCGCTGATATGTTGCACCTGCATTTTTCAAACCAAAAGGCATAACATTATAACAATAAGTTCCTCTAGGGGTAATGAAAGAGGTACTCTCTCTATCTTCAGGTTTCATTTTAATCTGGTTATATCCAGAATATGCATCCATGAAGCTCAGCAGCTCGTGTCCCGAGGTAGCATCCACTAATTGATCAATTCGGGGCAAGGGAAAATGATCCTTTGGACATGCCTTATTGAGATCGGTGAAGTCTACACACATCCTCCATTTGTTGTTCTTCTTTTTTACTATCACTACATTTGCTAACCAGTCTGGATATTTAATATCTTTAATAAAGCAATATTTCTGGAGCTTCTCGACCTCCTCTTGTATAGCTTGGTTCTTCTCGGGGCTGAACACTCTTTTTCTCTGCTTCACTGGCTTGATCTCCTTATTCACATTGAGCTCGTGACATAAGAAATTTGGGTCTATTCCGGGCATATCCTCATGACTCCAAGCAAAAGTTTATTTTTTACTTTTTAAGAAAACTATCAATTCCTGTTTTTAGTGAGGCATCTAACGACGAACCTATCTAATTTGTTCATTCAGGGTGCTCGTCATCCAGAATAATGTTTTCAATAGCTTCCACCACCTGACCTTTCACGAGTTGCGACTCGTCTCTAGGATCTAAAGTTTCAATTTTTGCACCTTCATCCACTTGATAGGTAGTAGTCTTTTTCCTATATTCCTCCAGTTCCTCCTGCTCGACTGATGAATAGTAGCATTCCCGAGCTACTTTTTGATCACCCTTCACAACTCCTACTCCAAAATTGGTTGGAAATTTTAGGCATTGATGTACCGTAGATGGTACTGCTTCGAACATCTTCAGTCCTACTCTTCCCATGATGATATTGTAGGCTGATTGAACATTCTTATCCATCACGAAGAAGCATACTCTTTCTGTTCGACAAGCAGGCCATGTACCAATGAACATATCCAACTTGATCGTCCCAAGTGGACAAACTTTCTCGCCAGCAAAACCGAGGAGGGGCCTATGATAAGGCTCCAACTGAGATAACTTTAGATTTAAGCTGCTGAAGCACGAGTAGAACATAATATCAGTTGAGCTACCATTATCAACCAGTACTCTTAAGATCATTACTTCCTTCATTCTCCTTTTGATCACCAATGGGTCATCATGAGGATACAGCACACCTGCGAGGTCGTTCTTGGAGAAATCGATAACCAGTTTTTCTTTGCTGACTTCCTCGGGTGATCATCTTCAGCTAAGTTTATTCATTGAATATATGAACAAGCTTGAGCCTCATTGAGGTAAGCTTTTCTTTCTGTAGTAAGGTCTCCGCCTCCTGCATCTCCACCTGTAATAACATTACAGTCAAATGATCAGAAACGTATTGAAAATACCTCACGTTCTGGCTGCCTTGGTCTTTTGGGAAGATCGGGGTCGTCTTCTGGATCATCTTCTTGGTCTCTTTTCTTGTTATCCTCTATTCAACGAGGAGATCTAGACCTCTATCTTTCTCGGTCGCTGTTTCTTCTTTCATTTCTACGATCAACATACTTTGCCAGTTTTCCTCATCTAATGAGTGCTTCGATCTCATTCTGAAGAGCTATGCAATTTTTGGTCGTATGGCCATGATCTTTGTGGAACTCACAATATTTGGACTTATTCCTCTTGTCAGGTTCTGACTTCATTTTCTCTGGCCAGTTTAACTCCTCGTTGTTCTTGATTTATTCTAGAATGTGGTTGATGTCTACCATCAAAGGAGTATAATTTTCAAATTTCTTTAATACCTCCCATGATGTCTTTGTTTTTGAGTACTTGTCACCACCATTATTCTTATGCTCTTTCTTTTTGGCCTTATCAACCTCCACCTTGGTCTCTTTGGTATCCATATTCTTCTTTGCATCCATAGCCTCCTCGGCATTCATGATCTTGGCCGCTTTTTCCATCAGTTCTGACATAGTTCTGGGTGGATCTTTGGCCAAAGTGTAGTACAACTTCGTGGGCAACAGTCCACTCATCAGAGCAGTAATCGCTGTCTTTTCCTCATAATCAATAACTTCGAGTTTCTCATTATTGAAACGAGTTATATAATCCCTAGTACTCCCACCTGCCTTTTGTCTAACACTTAACAAGTGTGCTACTCGTTTAACCGGTTTTGCTCCAAAATAGAAGTTTCCAATGAAGAGCTCGGCCAGTTGAAAGAAAGTTGAAATCTTACCCCGAGGAAGATTATTGTACCATATTTGAGTAGATCCTGTAAGAGTTCCCGAGAATGCCCTGCATCTCATCTCATCTGGCACAACATAGATGTCAGTAGCAGCTTGGTATTGCTCTATATGAAGGACATGGTCGGTTTTTCCATCATATTTAAGAGTTACAACAGGTGCTTTGAACTTTGATGGTGTGGGAAAATCCATAATTGATTGGACAAAAGGTGTCCCTTGGACAAAAGTTCTTTGTAGAGTATTCTTGGCCTTAGCCATTTACCCTAATCTATCCTCCAACCTCTGAATAGAGCCGTTCCACGCATCATTTCGTGTTGAAGTAGCTTCCTGGGATCTATCTTGTCGAGCAACTAGTTGTGATTGGGCAGAACCTTCTCTTAGATCAAATGGTCGTCGAAAGTTTCTCGACACAGCCTTAGGAGGACTTTTATTCTTCCTAGGGCCCAATCGATCAAAAAGAGAGACCCTACTTAATCTTTCCAGTGCACTAGTCCTTTCTGGAGAGAGAGTGATGTGTTGTTCAGTATCTGTGGCTCGTACTGACGAAGTTCGACCCGGTTGATAAGAAAAATCATCAGATTTCTCAGTGTGATATGAATCGCTTTGCCTAATGCGTGAAGAAAATAAACGAGTATTTCTTTGAATACTTCGTTGTCCTGAATGGGTTGACGCTCCACCCAGGATAGTTTGCATGAGTTGTCGCATAGTTTCTTGCATGGTTGTCTGGCCTTGAGCCAAACTGGCCATACTCCCAGCTATATCTTGGACATTTGGAGGAGCAAATGGATTTGGGAGGTTTCCAGCATTTCGATTGCTGGATTCTGGATTGTCAGCCATTAGTGATGAATTGTTTTTGGTGAAAAAAAAATTACAGTCGTTTCCCACAGACGGCGCCAATCTGTTGATGTAAAAAATTAGATTATTTCTAGTTGTTCAATCACAGATAAAATAAATAAGACAAAAGAATTTTTAAAGTGGTTCTGCCTTAAAAGAATGGCCTACGTCCACTGTTTTTATTATTGCTGAGTGTTTTGGGAATTCTCGATAACAGGTTTTTACCAAGAAATTCCTAGTCCCCCTACAATGAGGATGATACAATGTATTTATAGCCATGAGGCTGTACATGTGAAAGGATAATACATAGATGTACAATAAGCGTATACATCTGTATGATAATAATCAGAATTTAATGTGTATTTAATCCTCTTAATTATCTGGTAATAAATGTTCTGATCGAGGTACATCTCGGACCGCCTAAGCTTCTCAGACCGCCTAAGTATCTCGGTACCCATGAGTTGCTCGGCACAGTAAAGTTCCTCGGAGAGCACTTGCTGCTCGGAGTATTCTGAGCTAGTCGGGAAAATTGAGTTCCTCGAAGTCAAGGTATTCTTCAACAATGTTTGTTTGTGCCATGTAGATTGACACGTGTCTCCACTTAATTGAGCCATGTCAGCAGACTAAATTTGGTATCAATATGGGGGTTTTGCTTGAGGGAGTGAAAAATTTTCTTGGTGAAAATTTTCTAAATCCTTCCTGGGATTTTTAGGAATTTTTCGAGGATTTTCAGGGCTTTTTGGTATCTTCTGGGAATTTTTGTAAGAAATTTCAAGAGGGTGCCGGTCGGCATGGTGCAAGGGGTGCCATTCGGTAGTGGCACGAACTTTTGGACTACCTCAAGAAGGTGGATGGGGGGTCGATGCCAATCGGCATGATGCTTAGCATCCTATATAAAGGGGGAGAATTCCCTTCATTTTTCAGAGCTTTTTTCTTTCTTTCTCTCTGCGATTTTCCTCTGCAAATCGTTTTATCATCCCGATCTCTAAAAAATGGTTGCCTTTGTGAGCACTGCAGTGCATACGGAATGATTGACTGTTTATGACTGGGGAACGTAGAGTGGAGGGCCAGGGCGCCTCTTGCTTTTGTGAGTGAGAACTCCTTTGATGCATTCGAGCCAGTTTCGAATGAGCGAACTTTGCTATGGGAGCCATTGCGTCATCGGTCTTCTAAGGTGGTGAGCCCGGGTGGTTACGTAAGTAACCTGACTTTTTGGCATTCCTCTCTCCCTCTCTCTCTTTTTGGTGATTTTTCCTTTTTTTGAATTTCGACATGGTTTCTCCTTTTGACAGTATTATATCTCTTTGAAGAACATGCGTGCCCGTGGGACGACGGGGCTTAAGGATGTCTGGGAGCATCTTCCACCTGTGGTGCGTTGGATGGTATCATCAACGGATTTTGGGAGGTTGGCATCTGCGCTGGATGAGATGCCTCGGTCGACAGTGGTCCTGTGCGCTTTAGGGGAAAGTTGGTGGGATACTAACCACACCTTCCATTTTGGTTTCAAGGAGATGACCATGACTCTTATAGACGTGCAGCATCTGTTGGGGTTGGATTGCGATGGGGAGCAGATAGAGGTGGATCGCTCTTTGCGGGTGAGGCCTGAGGCGGTGAGGGCGTTGCTCGGCGATGTAGGGAGGATAGTCTCTGGGAATTCCATCCGATTGTCCTTACTGAAGGATGTCTTACTGAGTAGGGTGGTTGATGTGGAGGATGGGCTGCAGGTGAGGTAGATGGCCCTATTGTTCATTTTTCTGGTGCTGGGAGGCTTCATGGTGGCATCGAGCGACGACGTCGTCCATTTGTGGTTCTTGACGTTCTTGAGGATGTTTTTGAACATCCCTCTCTATGATTGGGGGAGACTGACTTTGGCGACCCTCTATTTTTCTCTGGATGCATTCAGTCGGTGCTGCTTGCAAATTTTTACTGGAGCCACATATCTCCTTG
Organism: Sambucus nigra; assembly: GCA_949130495.1. Taxonomy (NCBI): domain Eukaryota; kingdom Viridiplantae; phylum Streptophyta; class Magnoliopsida; order Dipsacales; family Adoxaceae; genus Sambucus; species Sambucus nigra. Next base: position 326,193,303 of record OX422217.1, on the reverse strand, counting down.
AGGTATCCTTTAATTTTGTGCATTTTCCTTTCATGCATTCGCATTTTCCTTATGCGTCTCTTTTTTATTATAAATTCTTATTTCGGCAGACGTGTTTTTATGAGGTGATTGGGTGTAATACCCTGTTGATCGCTCTGAAGGATGATACCGTTGGGGACTTTTTCTAATTGTAGCGATGGTGAAAGGCCAATCGGCAGTCGAAGGGATCTCTCTCTCTGGAGGCGGTGCTTCAGGTCTTGAATGGCCTGACCAGTGGTAGGGTAAAACTCTTTCTTTTTTAGTCTTGGTTTTGGCATGTTCTGATTCTTTATTGACTTATGCTTGCTCGGGGATTTTTAGGTGACCTTTTACCCTTGGGGGGCAGCCATTCAGGATACGGGGGTGATCGGGGTGAACGCGCAGATGCAGTGCTTACTGGCGCATGAGTTTGGCCATTCTTGGTATCTCGGGGAGCGGGTGGTTCAGCAGATTGATGAGGAGGAGGTGGTGATGCCACCCGCACAGCCTTCTATGTCTATGAGGTGGGAGCGGCTACTACCGGAGGATGCGATGATTGCGGCGATGATCGGTGAGTCCTACTTGTTGTATATTGATACAGTAGCGCCATATAACTATATGGACTTTGTGATGAGCTGGTTGATGGCGCCCATCATATATGATGCCTTGCATTTCCCTCCTGCGGGTTAGAGTCAGGCGGTGGGGTCCTCCCATAGCGGTGGTTGTCCGGCGATGGTGGCGGCAACGGCTTCAGAGGTTCCTTTCATGCGATTGCACACTCCTTCGTATAACATTCAGCGAGCTGATGGAGGGATGGTGCCTATGTCGCACCGTCCTCATGCGATGGATTCGGAAGATCTAGGTTTGAAAGAGGAGGTTCTTCGTCCTGAGGTATACCTTCTTGCTCTTTTTTGGTTCTTTTTCTGTTTTGATTCCCCTTTGATACTGATTTTGGCCTTTTCTCTGCAACAAGTTCGGGTGTCGACCACTTGGCTGAGGGATATTAGAGACTGGATATCTTCGGCGATTGCCCATATTCGGGATGTGGTCCTGGTTCCTTCTTGATTGGTGCCTTCTGCTTCATCCGGGGAGGACTCTGGCTCGGGTAGCGGTGGTGCGTCATCTCGTCGTAGGGGAAAGAGAGCGCGTCGCAGGGGTGGAAGATCTTAGAGAGAGGGGTGAAGGATAGGTGAGAGAGAGAGAATGTGGGTTCGGGTTGAGTCTCGATGTTTTTTTCTTTTCTTTTGTTTCCTGTAAAATTTGATGTAACACAGAAGAATATATATATGCAATGAAAATGGAGATTTTATTATCTTTGTTAATGATGAATGAGTGGGTGCATGCACATGTTCTTTTTACTTTGCTGCTGAGACCGTAAAAAGAGATATTTTTGGGATTTTGGAGAAAAATGGGAAATTATATAAGGGTGGAAAAGGATTTTTGAAATTCTGTTGAGAACATTAATTTATTTTTAGTCTTCTGAATTTGACTAAAGAGGAAAAAGGAAAATTTCCAAAAATAGAGGGTTGCTGATCGGCAAGCACCTTGTCCTGCCTATCGGCAGTTAAGTCCAGTCCCATCAATTCAAAGCTTTTAATTTGTGCCCTCTTCAACCTTTGATACTTTTATAGGGTCGGATTCCCTTCGATTTCTGCAGGGATTGTGTCTTTTGTGAGGGTTCTTAAGTATAAAAAGGGGAAGGGTGTAGTGTTTCTAGCACACCTTCATTTGTCTACTGTTTCTTAGTCTTGCAAGATAGCTCTCCCTAGTAGCATTGAGTTTGTAAATTACCTCGAAGCCTTGGAAGCGATGTGCTCTTATAATGTTGACTATGATGCTTTCAACATACGTCGAGTCTCTTTGTGGCGCAATCGGTCCATTGAGTGGAACATGCTGATGGCGGTGGTACAATTCTGGTACCCCGAAGACCATGTCTTTCGCTTTGGGTTGTATGAAGTTTATCCTACCTACGAGGAATTTTCTTCCATATTGGGGATAAATCCTAGTGTTGCTGCAGCTTTACTCAAATTTTCTCGTTCTCCTAGGGATTTTCTAGCCGGTCTTCTTCGCATTTCGCCTTCGACGGATAAATCACTGGTTGCTGGAGGAATGATTTCCCTCCCGACGGTGTTGCAGTTTGTGCATTTGCAGGAAGCTGGCGATGCTGGATATGCTGGAGTTATTTCTCTGGACCTAGTTTCAAAATTGCTACTGGTGACTGGGGAACTGCTGGTGGATCTGAAACTTACAGCCATTACTTCATGGATCTCATACCGTCTCAATCCTGCGGCGGTGATACTGGCGGAGACCCTGAATGGTCTGGATGCCTAGAGAGAAGGTCGTTCTGACTTCCTGTGGGGTAGCCCCGTGATGCTATTCATGTGGTTGTCTGAAAGACTCCACCTGGTGACTCTTCCAGAATATCCTTTGTCGGTTGTACCCAACTTCTTTTCGCGTCACTTTTTCTATGTTAGCCTGGATATTGAGAGTTGGGAGAATTGGCTTGTGGAGAATGGGGCTCGGTATCTGTACTGGTCAGTGCCTTGGTGGGGACACTTGCTTCCTGTTCTGGAGCTAAGAGAATACTCATATGTGTGACTCGTGGGCCTCAGACATACCTCTTTTTATATCCCTTGGCGGCTTCTGCGCCAATTTGGCTGGGCATAGGCCGTGCCACCTCGGACACTAAATTTCTTTTCGATAGAGGATTTAACTGAGCGTATGCGCATGCGGCTTGGGTCTCCGTGGGAGAATCGGCGTTCGTTAACCCGTCCCTCTCAGTCTGTTGGGAGAGTTTGGCATATCCCTGGGGATTATATGAAGTGGTTGTGGAGGAGAGTAGTTATCAAGATGTTGGCAATGGAGACTGGACAGAAGAGGTTTGTTCCTTTTGACACTATGGAAGGAGGTGTTGTGGTCTTTTCGAAGATGGTTCGAGCTTATCGATCAATGGAGTGCCTGCTACACTCTATTCAAGCAGGGTAAACTTGGGGACCCCATGATACAGATGATGATGACCGAGCAAGCTCCTCTGGTAGATGTGGATAGGACTGCTGGAGAGTTTATTGTGTAATGGGGGATAAATGTGGGGATTTTATTTGGCTTTTTTATGAGGGTGGGGGGAAGGGAGTTATCCGTTCCTTTTCTTATGTAATTTTTACTGTAATTTCTTATTAAGGAAATAAACAAGTTTCTGATCATCCAACTGTGCTTTTGATGAGTTTTGTGTTGTTTGAATTATCTATACTGACCGCTAAGGCATACATAATTGTTTTGTTCAAATATATTTTGGAATTGATTGTCATTCTCGGAGGTAAGAAAAGAATAGCATTCTGTGAAAAAGACCGGGTCTTGCACATGTAAGGTGTATGAGCTGCCTACGTATCTCTGAGGTTTTTGAAATTTTTAAATTTTTGAAAATGACTTTTGCAGAAGATCAGGCCCACATAGTTCTGGTTAAGGGGGAAATGAAGAGTTTTTTTTTTTTAAGAATAGAAGGGGGACGAGAAGAGTCGTAGCGCGTCGAGATTTTGGACTAGGGGTAGAACTTTTGGAGACGGTCCAGGTTGACTGGACGAGCCATCTCTTCCCCATCTAAGTCGGTAAGCATGGCAGCACCGCCGGACAAGATCTTCTTGACAATGTAGGGGCCGCTCCAATTGGGCTTGAATTTCTCTCTGGGGTCCTAGATGGGTTCTATGATTTCTTTGAGGGCTAGGTCCCCTTCTCGGAAACCACGGTCCTTGACTCTCTTGTTGAATGAACGCTCTATTCGGAGATGGTACCCTTGTATGTGGTATAGTGCTTTTAGTCTTCTTTCTTCAAGTAGGGTCATCTCGTCAAGACGGCTTTGGCACCAGTCTTCTTCACTGACCTCGCTTTCAAGCATGATGCGTAATGAGGGTATTTCCAGCTCCACGGGTCGGACTGCTTCCATACCGTAAACCAGATAGTAAGGGGTAACCCAAGTTGAGGTTCGATAGCCCTAGAGGGCGTACGGGATCCGGTCGGCCCAATTTCGACAACTTTCGGTCATCTTGGTGATGATGGCTTTGAGGTTCTTGTTGGTGACTTCAACTGCACCGTTGGTCTGAGGTTGGTAGGAAGAAGATTTGTTTCTCTGAATCCCATACTCGTTGATCAATTCTGTGACTTCTGCCTCAAAATGTAACTCGTTATCTGACACAAACTCGTGCGGGACCCCATACCGGCAGATGATGTTTTTCTTGATGAATTTGGCCACTTTCTTAGCGTTCAGTACTGTGTATGACTCATCTTCAACCCATTTGGTGAAGTAATCGATGGAAACTAGGATGAACTCATGCCCATTGGAAGCCTTTGGTGTAACCTTCCCTATGATGTCGATGCCCTAGGTGGAGAACGGCCAGGGAGAGGTCATGTTGTATAATTCGCACGGAGGCAGATGTTGAAGGTTGGAGAATTGTTGGCATTTGAGGCATCTCTGGACATAGGCGATGCAATCTTGGGTCATAATTGTCTAGTAATAACCTTTTCGGATGATCTTTTTGGCCAGCATGTGTCCATTCTTATAGGGTCCGCATTCCCCGCTGTGGATTTTTTGCATTATTTTTTCAATGTCAGTCCCTGTGATACAGTGCAGATGAGTTCCATCGAAGTTCATTTTGAGCAGTGCTTTGTGATAGATGATGTACTGGACGGCCAGTCTTCGAAGGGTTGCTCGATCTTTCTTGTTAGAACCCTCGGGATACCTATCATGTTTTAGGAGGCGCCATATATCATAGTACCAACAGTTGGCTAGCTCGGGATCTTTTGTGGTGAAAATCTCAATGTGGTTGCACTGGCTTAGTTTGTCTTGCTTTTGAACTAGGAAGGGGGTCATAGTTATTCCTTCGGGCATGTCGACCATGGAGGCCAAGGTAACAAGAGCATCGGCTTGGTTATTCTTTGAACGGGGTAGGTAATGGAAGGTGATAACTTAGAATTGGGAGGCTAGTTATTCTAAGTGGGCATGGAAGGGTTGGAGTTTCTCGTCCTTAACTCTCCATTTTCTGAGCACTTGACCGATGATGAGTGCGTAATCCCCATAGATATCTAGGCATTGAATACCTTTCTTGAGAGCAACTTTGAGGCCTACTGTGCATGCCTTGTATTCAGTCATGTTTTTGGAGCAAGGGAAATCCAACTTGATGGCGATGGGAGTGTGGGAGTCATCTGGGGTGATCAGAAGTATCCTAATGCCATATCCTTTCTGTTGGCAACGCCGTCAAAGAACATTTTCCATCGGAGGTTATCTTGAGTAGTGCAAAGTATGTTTTCATCTGGGAATTCGGAGATTCAGACATTGTCTTCTTCTACGGGGTGATCAGCGAGGTAGTTAGAGATGGCTCTTCCTTTCATGGCTTTCTACGTGACGTATACGATATCCAACTCGGCTAGGAGCATCAACCATTGGGATATTTGGCTGGATAAAGAGGGTTTCTCGAGCAGGTATTTGATGGGGTCCATTCGGGATACAAGTTTGATAGGGAAGGCGAGCTTGTAGTGCCGAAACTTTTGGGTGATCTAGACAAGTGCGACACGCGCCTTTTCCAAAACGGTGTAGATAACTTCATACCCAGCCAATTTGCGACTGGCATAATAGATGGATCTTTCTTTATGGGAATCTTCAAGGTACTGGGCTAGCAAATCCCTAGCTATAGTGTCGGTTATAGTTGGGTATAGGAGCAAGGGGTGACCAGGCTGTGGTGGCATGAGTACCGGGGGTTTGGTCAGATATTATTTGATTCGGTCAAAAGCTTCTTGGCAGGCCTCGTTACAAACCTTGGTTGAATCCTTTTGTAGGAGTTTGAAGATAGGTTCACAGATGGAGGTTAACTGGTTGATGAATCGACTGATGTATTGCAATTTCCTAAGGAAAACTCAGACTTTTTCTCTATTCGGGGAGGTGGCATCTCGAGTATGGCTTTCAGCTTGGCGGGATATGCTTCTATCCCCTTCTCACTGACCATGAATCCCAAGAATTTTCCCTTTGTAATGCCGAAGATGCATTTCTGCGAATTGATTCTCATCTGATACTGTAGCACTCGTTCGAAAAACTTATGGAGAGGGGAACATGACCCTCTCTAGTTTTGGATTTGATAATCATATCATCCACATAGACCACTACTTCTTTATGAATTAGGTCATGCAGGATGTTTGTGGCAGCCCTCTGGTAGGTAGCCCCAGCATTCTTGAGACCAAATGGCATGACAGTGTAGCAAAAGGTTCCTCATGGAGTGATGAATGCGGTTTTTTCTTAGTTGTCTGGGTGCATTTTGATTTGTTTATATTCGACAAACCCGTCGACAAAGGACTTGAGAGCATGACTGGCTGTGTTGTCCACGATCATGTCGATATTAGGTAGCGGATAATCATCCTTAGGAGAGGCTTTGTTCAAATCCCGATAGTCTATACACATCCGAATGTTTCCTCCTGATTTCGGCAGGGGCACTATGTTTGTTAGACTAGTGGGATATTCGATCACACTAATGAAGCCTACGTTCAACTGTTTGACCACCTTTTCTTTGACTTTGAGCAACCATTTGGTATAGAGCGTTCTCAACTTTTGTTTGACCGGATTGTAATCTGAGAGAGTGGGAATCATGCTGAGCTATTTCAGGATCAATACCGGGCATATCATCGTAGGACCATACGAAGGCATCCAAAAATTCCTTTAGCAATTATTTGAGTTGTGCATGCTCATGCTTGTCGAGGGCAGCCCCTATCCTAATCTCTCACAATTGGCTACTAGAACCGATGTTAATAACAACAGTCTCTTCTTCATTAACTTGAATGCGGTTATGTTGTTTATTATTGACCTTATTTAGATCAGTTATGAATTATTCATTTGCAAAATCATCATCATCAAAAGTTTGATTAGAATCCAGACAGTTAATGTAAGGCACAGCAAGATACTCAAGATCTTCGTTTATTTCATTGATAGGAAAAATAACTTTGAGAACCTCGTCAAAAGAGGACTCGATTACATTTGAACAAGGATAGAGAACAGAAGAAGAAAGGGGGTAAACATTAGGATTAGGGGAGATTTCAGTAGGTAGAACTGGTGTAGCATGCCAGTTGAGGAGAGGTGTATCAATAGCTTTAATCAGGTGGGATGGATCTAGTGATGTAGTGCCTGAGTGAACCATGTAGAGTGACAGCCCCAGTGTCTGTAAGTTAAAGGAATCTTCGGAGTCACTTTCCTCAGTATCTTTGGTATCTTTAATGAGCGATTGTACATTGTGTTCGGAACTCTCGGTCCATAGGTAGCTGTCTTGGAAGAAGATCTCCATTCTAGGCTTTATATTCTTGTCTGTATGGTCACACCATGGTTCTGAAAAGCTGTAAAAGGGGAAGTCCTCACCCTCTTTGATGAATCGTCTGTTCAAGGAGTCACCTGGGATAGTCTGGACGTGGTCTAGTCTCCTCTTTGATCGAGACTGGCAGATCATTCCGAGATCTTGTTCTGATGGTTCATACCCCAAACCACAAGGAGAAAAGGCCTTATTTAGTTCAATCGGCTCCAGTATTCCTTACTGTCTTTGTCCTATCCCCAGTCCGGGCATGAAGTGAATGATTTTAAACATGTGGATCACATTGACGTTGCCATGAGGGTCATATTCTGGACAAACCTTTTCTTTAAAGTCGTCCCCTGCTGTGACTAGAAGTGGTTCAACTCGAAATTCTGATAGGAGCATATCATTTGAGTTGTGTTGTATCCCAAGGATTGGACTGCTTGTACTTGCACCATCGGTATTTTCATCATCACCCAAGAGGGTAATGACTCGTCCGTCGATAAATAACTTTAATTTCTGATGGAGCGAGGAAGACACACCCTTGATACTATGGAGATAAGGTCGTCCGAGTAACAGGTTGAAACAAGCTGGGATGTCAATAACTTAGAATTCGACGACAGGGTTTATAGGTCCATCCCCTATTACAAGCTTTATAGATCCCATCACCTCCTAACGGGTATTATCGTAGGCAAGCATAATAACAGAAGTTGGAGCGAGGTCGCTTTCTTTTAGGCCTAAACATTTGAAGGTTCTCAGTGGGTAGACATTCAGGGTGGATCCATTATCGACAAGAGAGAGTGGCGCAACCTTACCCATAACTTCGACGGAGATATTGAGTGCATGATTGTGGTTTGGCATAATATTGGAGATTTCTTCTTTGAAAAAGGATAGCATTCGGGTAGAGGTCAAGGATCTAACCAAATTTACCGCATCTTCTGGTGTGGTAGAGGGATGAACTGTGGGTCCAGTGAGAAACTTGATCAAAGCATTTCTGTGTAGCTGAGAAGACATAAAAAAAACCATAGAGTGATGTTAGCTTGAGTTTTCTTTAGTTGATCGAGGATCTTACTCTCCTCGAGGGTTATCTTTGGCATAGGAAGGTTTTCCACACCCTTCCCCTTGTCATTGGCTGGTAGTGAATTTGGGATCTGGTAATGCCTCCCTGATCTGGTTATATGATTTACTGAAGAATGGAAGAACATGAACCCTATTTCCTTGTTGATCTCGGGTTATTATGCTACGTTGTCTATTTCTCCAAGGAGTTCTTCAAATGATATCATTCCACACATGTCGGCTACCAGACCAGTTTTCTCTGAAGCTTGTTCTTCATTCGAATCTCCGAATTCTTCCCCCCATCTGGTGGCAACAATTTTATCTTTCCATGTAAAGTTGATGCATTCCACAACTCAAACAGCCTCTTCATATAGGTCTTCCCAATTTGTGGGGATGTGTAAGGATAAAGGAACCAGGCACCCATGTAGCTTCAAAGCATCGAATAACTTGGTACTACTGTAAATGTTATTGGTTTGCCTGAATAATTCTGCCATGATCTGGATGACATCATCCAGGATGACTTCATCGGTTAATACTACCCATCTATCTGACTCTCGAGCCCATTTCCATGCTTCCAAGAACAGCGTACTAAACCTTTGGAAATCAATGATCATCTGTGAGGGAAATTTTAGCTCGAACTATAGGAGTTGGTTTAAGACTTCTGATAATTCCATACTTCCATTTTCAATACGAGTACAAACAGCGATGCATGCTCTGGTAAGGGGTGACAGTGCCTGATCAGCGAGGCTAATAGGGTGTAGGAGGAAATATGGGAAAATTTGGGGAGGTTTAGGAGAGTATATGGGCGTGATTTGAGTTGAGGGATCAAATTATGGGTTCTCTTCTAAGAAGATGGCATTTGTATGATTTGGAAGTGGGTTGTGAGTAGTGTTTGGCTTTAGGGGTGGCAATTCGTGTGCATCGTGTCGTGTTCGGGTCGTGTCATGTCGGGTTCGTGTTAAGTATTAGTCAACCCTAACCCGACCCATTTAACTAATCGTGTTAGATGAGCAAACACTAATCCGGCCTATTTATTATCGTGTCGTGTTCGGGTTGACCCGCATAACCTATTAAGTAAAATATAAAATAATTTTTTCCTTCTCTCTTAACCAATCATACCACTCATAGGCCTACAATAACTTAAATTTAATTGATTTTAACTTCTTGCAACGCATATATAATTTATCATTCAATTCTCCATGAATTTTATAGAATGCCTATCAATATATATAAATTATCTAATATATTCTCCATAAAATACGAGTTAAACGGGTCTATTCGTGTCATTTTCGAGTTATAAATGTTTAACACTAACCCAACCCGTTTATTATTCGTGTTGGCGGGTCGTGTCATATTCGGGTTCGTGTCAAGAAATCGTCAATCCTAACCCTCTAACTTCGTGTCGAGTTCGTGTCGGGTTATCGTGTCGTGTCAAAAATTGCCACCCCTAATTTGGCTTAGTATTGGCTGGTGGGGCGATGGTACCCCGATCAATTAGACCTTGGATTACATTTATGAGGTGAAAGCATTGGCCGGTGGTATGGCCAACAGCTTGGTGAAAGGCGCAGTGAGCATCTGCCTTAAAGTTGCTTGGGAGTGGATTTGGCAATGGACGGGGGTCCAAAGGTTTGATAAGGTTTCGACTTAACAAGGCTTGATAAACTTTGGATAGGGGATCATGGATCTCAGTGTATTCCTTTCGGACTGGGACAGGGCGGCTTTCTGGTGCCCATGATGTGGTTGGTTGAGAGATGTTGTTGATGGCTGAGGCTGCGGCTGCGGCAGTGGCAAGCTTGTCATATTTTCTGGGGGTGAACTGTCCGGACACCTTCTTTGGTTCAATTTATTTCTTGGCAAGACCCTCCTCGATTTCTACTCCTGCTTCTATGAGAGATTGAAAATGGGGACAGTGTTGTCCTCTCATCGTTTCTCGGACATGGCGTAAGAAGTTCTTCTTAACTATGCTAACTCGTTCTTCCTCGGATAGTCGATTGGTCATGGTTACTGCTTTTTCCCTCCATCGGTCGATGAAGTTACTGACTGATTCTCCAGGGTTCTACTTGAGCATCTCTAAATCACGATGGGTGACCTCAATCTCTTCATTATATTTGTACTGTGATATGAATTCCCAAGATACATCCTCCCAACTACGAATTCTGGACTCTTCGAGAGACAAAAACCATCGGAGGGCGCTATCCTTCAAAGTTTGCTGAAACAATTGGGCCATCACTTCTTCTGAAGCCCCTAGTAGAGTTATGGAACGGTGATAACTTTGGAGATGAACAATCGGGGGTCCACTTCCTCCAAATTTCTTGATATTTGGCATCTTGAACTTCTCGGGCAACCTCACTTTAGGATAAGGAGACATGTGGGTGTAGTCCGTGTAATTTCCTGAGATTCTGACTTGGTCAAACTTCTTGGTGAGAATCTTGAGGTCTTCTTTTACTTTATTCAATTCTTGTTCTTTTGGGTTAATGACTATAGGCAAGTTAGCCCCATTTTGGGCAAGATTCGGCATCGGAAGCTGGGCTGGTGGCGACCCATTAGTAGGAGGGGCATGTGGAGCATGCTGATACTCTTCGGGAACCCAAATAGACTCGAGTGGATCCATAGTACAAGGAAATAGGGCCTCGGGCTCTTGAGGAAAGGGAACCTAGTTTCGTTGCATCTCTCGAACCTCAGTTTGGAAGTTGTCAATCTTGGACATAGGCTGAGCTAGAACCACCGTCAAATTCGGCTGCGCAATGGGTATTTGATCTGTGTTCTTCATGGAAAAAGGATGGATTCTGAACTCGAAAGGAGTAATAGGGGAATGGATGGCACTCCGGGGTGACTTGACTAAAGACCTAAACCAATAAGGAGTCAGGCCAACGGCTTGCGATCGACTTGAGAAGCCATAAAATGGGATTTATTTTGAGAAAGAGGGATGGAATTTTTTTTTTGACATTTTTTTTTCGAGATTGAAAGACAAAATATTTTGTGACTTTTGATAAAGAGAGGAGAAATGTTTTTGGATTCTTGATAAAGAAAAAAATGTTTTTGGATTTTGGATAAAGAAAAAAAAAAGAAGGAATTTCCCCTTTGGAGACGGTCTCAGCATGATTATTATAATTATTATGTTTTCACATGTATTAATTCTCCTAAATGCAAAATGAAATGCCGGACGAGACCCGAGCCTGGAAAAATTGGGTTTGTAATATATGCAAAGCTATGGCTGGACTTGTGACCAGGCTCACGGACAGGGTCCCGTTTTAAAAATGCGCAAAAATTTGGGCGGCAAGACGACCCATAATTTTGACAGAGTTTCGGGTTAAAATCGGCAATCTAACATGTGTGTCCTAAGGTTGACACCTATATGCGAGTAAGGAGTTGGTTGGGTGAATTGGAATGGGTTCCCCCCTTTGGCGTGACTTCCACGATATACGTCTTACTCTTATGGGCAATCGGTACATGTGGGCAAGACATTTGATATACCTGAGTGTACGTGAATTGCCTCACCATAAACCTTATGGGGACGGTACATGTGAGAGCGAATTAGATATACTCGGCATACGTGAACGAATTCCCTGCGATATACCTCCCGTCATGACTTCGGTCAAGCGGTACGATGCGGGGGAACCGCTCGATATACGTAGAAGGTACTTGGCCAATGGAAGGTGAGAGTCATATCACTTAGGCTAACTGCGACCTGCCAGACCAGTGCCCATCACGAAGTGACCCTCCAGTTACTGGGTAAAATTTGGTCAATAGCAATGATCTTTGGTGATGTTGTGTGAATCATGCATGATTATTTTATTAGTACCTTATAAGAATGTATTTCTTGATTATGCCAAACAGGGAGCAAAGTGCAAGTACCAAATATGGATGGGGCGTCCAACATGTGGATATATGTGACCCTCGGTGCACGTGGTGCGAAGTGTACATGAAGAATTTTCTACAAGTGTGTGAATAGAAGCATAATCATGGGATACACATGAGTAATAAAGGGGGACATGTAAATAGGGGAGAACATAAGCAAACATAACACCCACGTAAATAGAGTCTAGACCTCAAAACAATAAAGTCCCCAGCGGAGTCACCACTGTGGCCATCCCTGATCCTCGCCACGGGGGCGAATGGGTGTGAGGGAGGATCTCGAATCCCGCGCGTCCCTCTCGAGAGCGCTTCGGCCAGCGTCATTTGAGGTGAGGTGGTAAATGTAGAGAGATTAGAGTCGCCAGTCTTTTTTACTCAAAACAGACAAAATAAATGGGGAAGCCACCTCGAAGGACAGCATCCAAAGACATACTGGTGCATACGAAACCAAAATGATTCGAAAAGGGTCCGGAGGCTAAGTTACGAAATGGGAAGGTGTTAGGCACCCATTCTGCCCTTTCGGTCTCTCATGGGTTTTTGCTATTTTCCTTTTATTTTCCCCGTGATGTGTGTTCATGTGTATATATAGTGGAGATAGTAATCATCGACTTATTCCATGGAAGAGATAAAGTGAGTCATCCGTAGGACGGTTTAAAAATAATATTTAAAAATAGAATTTACGCGATTATCCTACGTTGACCATTATGGTGGAACGATAATGTATGTAGAATAATACACTACTAAGAACAAATATATATATAAAATATAATATAAGAGAATTGAGGTTAGAGAAGACAGAAAATGAGAGAAAAAGTAAAAATAGGACTCGAGTCTCGGGTTTTACCCCGAGACGCTTACGTAGCCTATAGAGGCATCAAAGTCCACGTAGTTCTCATACAAAACGAGGGGTGGGGTTTATCCCATAAATCCAACCGGGGGATTCTCTTATTTGTGTGTATGTGTGTATGTAGGAAAAACTGTTTTAGTTGTGAGAAAAGTGTAAGAGAAGTGTGAGAATTCCCGTTTGGAATTTATGAGAAAACCCTCTGTTTCTTGTTTTTTGGGTTTTTATTTATATGAAAATAAGATATGTGAAATAATACTAAGTAAAAAGTATATTAGGATGTGTGAGATGAAATAACAAAAGTGTTAACTAATAAAATGAGTTATTGCGAATTTATGAGAATTTAAGGAGAGAGTTGAGAAAATTGGACCTTCTTGAAGATCTTGAGCTTGATTTGAATGTTGGAGAGCAGCCCTTAGACTTGAATGATGATGGAGGGTAGTGAATTCACCAAGTTTGATGAAAAGGATGATGAAAAGTGAAGGTTGGAAAGGGATTTGGGTGTGGAAATCACGCTAACTTCGAGAGAGGTTTTTCGGATTTCCTGAGAGTGATTTCTATCAGATTTGGGCTCTCTTTTTCAAGTGAGGTCAGGCCTCCTTTTTATAGGACCAGGATATTGCTGATCGGCATATCCCTATTCTTTCCATTCGACATGTGCGTTTAGGCACACTGCTGATAGGCAGGGTCTAGGACCTGTCGTTTGGCAGTATTTTTCAGGCCTTTTGGGAAAATCGGTCGTAGTACGTAAACTGTTGATCAGAATCATGCACAGAGTGGACCAATAGAAAGGTAATTCAGAGACCTTAAAAAGTCCTTTGGACTACTATCGAGTCCGTGAGCTGGCTTTGGGTCGAATGTGGCTCGGAAGCATTCGTCAGTCCATTGGACGAGGAATCGTCGGACACAAACGGGTCGTTCGTCTGCATGGTAAGCCTGAATCGTGCACGGTTTGGACCGTTGGAAAGGTTAGGATATGTACTTCGACATTCCATAGAGTTTGATCGGGTTCAGGGAGTTAACTTTGGTCAATCGATCCCTAGAAGCATTCAGTGACCTTTCGAAGTAAAACGGATCGTTCGTCCGTACCGTAAGTCAGAATCACGTACGGGATGGACTGTTGGAAAGGGGATTGAGTTCCTTCGAAGATTCATTCAGTCTCGATCGAGATGAAGAGTTTACCTAGGTCAAACAGAGCCCGGGAGCACCCGGTGGCCTCTTGATTGAGTCTCGGGGAAAACGGATCGTTCGTCCGTACTGTAAGTCCGAATCGTGCATGGAGCGGACCGTTGAAAAGGGGTTTTAGTGCCCTTCGTAGAATCATTCAATCTTGGTCGAGCTGAAGACTTTGACTTTTGGTTAATCGAAGCCTGGGAGTGCCCGATGGCCTCTAGGTCAGTACTTGGGGTATGACTTGGGTTTGTAGTGATGAAGGGACGTGCTGGGGACCTAAGGAGAGTTTATGGGGTAACATAATGGGGTGTCTACAACCACATTTTAAAATTATCAATAACTATAGCATCAAATTCCACTCCTTTTATACTAAAAGTCATATTAAATTCATCATAATTGTCAAATCTAGTTGTTATAGCCTAAAAATATTAGGCCACCTGGACTAATATATCGATGACCCCTATTAACATCATCCAAATATTTTCCATAATGGATGGGAACTGGTCAGCTCAGGTACCCTCTAGTCGGTTTCCCGGCCTACAAAGCCAGGAAGATGAACCATCAGAGACACGTGGAATATTAAATAGTCACAATACACATACATGTGAAAGATGTCCAGATGTATGTTATTGTGTAAAGATGTAAATGCTTGAAATTATAAAAGTATTTCAATTCTTGAGTTTCCACTTACTATAAATATACCACTTCCCCCCAGCTGAGGGGGACACGCATAAACATATTATCTTTATGCAAACCCTTGGATTGTAACCATAATTTTGGAATAAAACCATAAATATTAGTGCCCCATGGATGTAGGCTCCATTACTGAGCTAAACCACGTAAAAATCTTTGGTCTCTTTCTTGATATTTTTAATTTCTCTATTATCTGTGGTGATAAATTTGGTAACTAAGGGCTATGATCAATAATCCAAATTTAAGCATCAATAGATTGGTGGCGTCTGTGGAAATAGACAAGTCATTGTTGTTTCTCATCTGATTCTTTCACAGTCTATTTTTTATACCCTGAAGTATGACAGACATTCCGAAAGCCAGTCTTACTGGAGGTAATGTTTTTAGTTTCCACTCCTCCTCGTATAGGAGAGTTACAAGGAATTCTACTCAACATCGCCAAAGGGTAGGAAGCGATATAGAAAATCGTGCAATAACAAACTCAAACGCTTCAAACTAGATCCAGTGTTGCCCTATCCCATAGGACGAAAATGTCGCCTCCACCTCCTAGGGATGTTAGAAGTCGATACAGATATTACATATTTCCAAAATACCATTCTTATCATCCCGGGTTAACCTCTTCAGTCGATCAACCAACTATTATGATGGTCAATTTCTCACTCCATAACAACTGAGCGCCTTGGAAATGTTGAGTAATGCCTCTGCTTTAGATCAGTCGGGGCCTCGAGCGAATAGGGGTCATAATCATAAGGAACCATCTAGATCACGTGACCGTTGAGAAGTATTTATTAGATCTAGAGGCAGCGTACAAGGTTTTGTGCATGCCGAGCAGACTTCCCAGGAAGAGAGCTCAATACAAGCTCATGGTAGAGCTACCACATTTGCCTCAGCCAAAACTAATCTAGAAGATCACCCTTGGAAATGATCGATACAATGATTAGAATATCATTTGGGATAAATAGCAAAGTCCAAAAATCCCTTCCAAAAGAGCTTTGGGAAGGGATTTCCTTTTATTCCAACCATTGTGGATTTACCCACACCATCCAAATTCAATCCACATGTGGTCACTCTTAAATACGATGATAAAAATGACCCCTTCCTCCATATTGAACAATACCAAGCGGAAGCTGATATTTATTCAGTACGAGATGATATGCGTTGTCGAGCATTCTCAAGTACCATCACTAGATCTGCACAAATTTGGTATAATAATCTTCCTCATGGATAAATCTTCAGCTTCCGACAACTCACTAAGATATTCCTCAGTATTTTTTTTAAGAACGGTAGACACCACATTCTAGCACCCCCTAGATCTCCCCTTAGGTCCCTAGCACCTCCCCATCTCACTGTAAACCCTAATCGCAGTTCGAGTACTGATTTGGAGCCCACCGAACTCTCTCGAGTCCTGTTTGACTCCGGTCAATGCTATCGTCATAGTGAAATCTCTTTAAATCTTTAAAGGGACCAAAATACCCTTTCCAACGGTCCACTTCGTGCAGGAATCAGTATAACAATTCGTATGAACGGATCATTTTATTACCAACGATCGATTCGAAGGCCACCAAGCACTCTCAGGCCCTCGAATTGACCCCAATCAACTTTACCATCAGAGAAAAATCTCTTTAAAAGGCACTAAAAACCCTTTCCAATAGTCCACCCCATGTACAATTCTAACTTATGGTACATATGAATGAGCCGTTTTACTCTGAGAGCTCCCCAGGCACTTTCGAGCCTCGGTTGACCAAGGAACACTTTCTGAACTGAGAAAATGTCTAATTACATCTCCTAACCTTTCCAACAGTCCACCACGTGCGCGATTCTGACTCACCATGTGGACGAACGATCCGTTTGCATCCGACGATCTCACATCGACTGACGTGCTCTTCCGAGCCACATTTGACCTAAAGTCATCTCCCGAAACCAGGAGAAGTCCAAAGGACTCTTGAATTTCTCTGAATTACCTTTCTAATGGTATTCCCCATGTACGATTCAGATCAACGGTTTGTGTTCTACGACCATTTTTCCAGGAAAATATATACGGGATTACAAATTGGCAAGCCCTTATCCCTGCCAATCGGCATAGTGCCTGGGGTCACATGCCGATAGGCACCCCCAAGGGTAGGTCGATTAGAACCCCCTGACCCTATAAATAAGGTCCATAACCTCATTCCCAAAAAAAACAGATCCATTAGCATCAGTGATCTCAGCAACATTCCCTCGAAATCAACGAAGTTCGTAATGTGAAGTTCCATCGAAGCTTACATTCCCATCCTTTTCATAGACAATTCGGAAAATATCCTTCCCTCTCATCAACATTCATTAACACTCAAGGGAGTTCATCCAAGATCAAATATCAAACTTCACAGAAGGTCCAATTCCTTCCCCCCTCTCTTTAAATTCCTTATTTTTGCATAATAAACGTTATATTCATAATATATCTCTTGCTTTAGTTCATACACATTAATATATACACTTTTATAAGTATATTGCACATACTTTATTTACTACAAAAATTCCAAAAACAAATAAAAGAGGGTTACACCCGCAAATTCTGAACGGAATTATCCATCGCACTTTTTCGAAAATCAAAACAACACATTTTCTACGCATACACATATAATAAAATTTCATTCGAATCTATGGGATAAAACCCACCCCTATGCTACATTAGAACTAAGTGACTTTGATGCCTTTATACGCTACGTAGGCATCTCAGATTAAAATCCAAGACTCGAGTCCAAATTTCTAATTTTCTCAATTTCTCAAACTCCCTAATTTTCTAAAACCTCTTATATATATATATATATATATATATATATATATATCATACTTGTTTGCGTTTCATCCAACACATATTATCGTTCCATAATAATGATCAATATCATGATGAGCGCATAAATCATACTTTCTACGTATGTTATTTTGGGAACATTACTAAGGATGACCTCACTCTACCTTGTCCATGGTATAAGTTGAATGATTCTGATCTCCATTATATAAATACGCACGAACACTTCACGGGGATATAAAGGAATATAATAACACTAGCCCATGAGAGACCGAAAGTGCGTGATGGGTGCCTAATTCCTTCCCATTCTGTAACTTAGCCCCCAAACCTTCGAAATATTGGTTTCTTTGGCATCAATTTTCCCTTGATGCCGCTCTCTTGAAGTGGCAACATATTCTTTTGCCTATTTTGTAAAAAATAGGCTGTCAACTCTATCTCTTCTCATTTACCCCCACATCGATGACGGCCGAAGCAACCTTCCCAAGAGGGGTGCGAGACTGCGACGCAGCCTTCCCGATGGGAGACGTATCTCTCTCTCCCTCCCCCAAGTGCCACCTGGGATGGCCACAGTGGAGACTCCGCTGGGGACCCATTTTTAAAAGGGCTAAACTTTGTTTGCATGGGTGTTTTACTTTCTTGTATATTCCTCTATTTTTATGTTCCCCTTATTATTCCCTGTACATATATACCTCATGCTTATCCCACTATTCACTCACTTGTAGAAATTTTCCATGTACACTTCACACCTCATGCACCTAGGATCACATATATCCATATGTTTCACACACCACCCACTCTCACTTGTTATCTCTGCTCTACTGTTTATACTTGTACCTCATTCTCGCCTGGGTATGATCAATAAAGATACTCTCTCCATAAGATACTAATCAAAGAATCATGTATGGTACACACAACATCACCAAAGAACATTGCTATTGACCAAATTTTATCCCATAACTGGGGAGTCACTTCGTGATGGGCGCTGGTCTGGCAGGCTAAGCGATATGACTCTAACATTCCACTAGCCAAGTACCTTCAACGTATATTGAATGGTTCCCCCGCATTGTACCGCTTGACTGAAATCATAACGGTAAGGGGGTTGGTTTGTCTTACTTTTGAACTAGGAAGGGGGTTGGTTTGTCAATCCCAAAGGACAGCATCCAAAGACATGCTGATGCATACGAAACCAAAATGATTCGAAAAGGGTCCAGAGGCTAAGTTACGAAATGGGAAGGTGTTAGGCACCCATTCCTCCCTTTCGGTCTCTCATGGGTTTTTGTTATTTTCCTTTATTTTCCCCGTGATATGTGTGCATGTGTATATATAGTGCAGATAGGAATCATCAACTTGTACCATGGAAGAGGTAAAGCGAGTCATCCGTAGGAAGGTATAAAAATAATATTAGAAAATAGGATTTACGTGATTATCCTTACGCGAAACATTATGATGGAATGATAACGCATGTGGAATAATACGCTACTAAGAACAAATATATATATATATATATATATATATATATATATATATATTAGAAAATAGGATTTACGTGATTATCCTTACGCTAAACATTATGATGGAACGATAACGCATAATACGCTACTAAGAACAAATATATATATATATATATATATATATATATATATATATATATATATATATGAAAGTGGAGTTTGGAAAATAGTAAATGAGAGAAAAAGTAAAAATAGGATCGAGTCTCGGGTTTTACCCCGAGACGCCTACGTACCCTATAGAGGCATCAAAGTCCACGTAGTTCGCATGCAAAATGAGGGGTGGGGTTTATCCCATAAATCCAACCGGGGGATCCTCTTATTTGTGTGTGTGTGTGTGTGTGTGTGTGTAGAAAAAGTGTTTTAGTTGTGAGAAAAGTGTAAGAAAAGTATGAAAATTCCCGTTTGGAATTTATGAGCAAACCCTCTTTTTCTTGTTTTTTGGGTTTTTATTTATATGAAAATAAGAGATGTGCAATAATACTAAACAAAAAGTATATTAGGATGTGTGAGATGAGATAATAAAAGTGCTAAGTAATAAAACAAATTATTGCGAATTTATGAGAATTTAAAGAGAGAGTTGAGAAAATTGGACCTTCTTGAGGATCTTGAGCTTGATCTTGAGTATTGGAGAGAAACCCTTAGACTTGGATGATGATGGAGGGTAGTGAATTCACCAAGTTTAATGAAAAGGATGATGAAAAGTGCAGGTTGGAAAGGAATTTGGGTGTGCAAATCACGCTGACTTTGAGAGAGGTTTTCTGGATTTTGCTGAGAGTGATATCTATAAGATCTGGGCTCTCCTTGCAAGTGAGGTCAGGCCTCCTTTTTATAGGCCCAGGGCATTGTAGATCAGCATAGCCCTATTCCTGCCAATCGGCAGGTGCATTTAGGCACATTGTCGATAGGCAGGGTTTGGGACCTGCCGTTTGGCAGTGTCTTTTAGGCCTTTTCGGAAAATCGATCGCAAAACGCAAACCATTGATCAGAATTGCGCACGTGGTGGACCGTTGGAAAGGTAATTCAGAGACATTTGAAAGTATTTTGGACTGCTCCTGGGTTCGAGAGTTTACTTTGGGCCAAATGTGGATCGGAAGCATTTGTCGATCTATTGGAAGGGGAATCGTCAGAAGCAAATGAATCGTTCGTCCTCATAGTAAGTCTGAATCGTGCACGTGACGGACTGTTGGATAGGTTAGGAGATGTACTTCGACATTCCAAAGAGTTTGATCCAGTTCAGAAAGTTGACTTTGCTCAATCGGTCCCTGGAAGCATTCGGTGAACTCTCAGAGTAAAACAGATCGTCCGTCCGTACCGTAAGTCAGAATCGCACACCCTTCAAAGATTCATTCAGTCTCGGTCAAGCTGAAGAGTTGACTTAGGTCAAAGAGATCCTGGGAGCGCTCGGTGGCCTACTGATTGAGTTTCAAGGTAAAATGGGTCGCTTGTCCCCATGGTAAGTCGGAATTGCACAAGGGATGGATCGTTGGAAAGGGGTTTTAGTGCCCTTCAAAGATTCATTCAGTCTCGATCGAGTTTAAGACTTTGAATTTTTGTCAAACAGAGCCTGGGAGTGCCTGATGGCTTCTAGGTCAGTACTCGGGGTATGACTTGGGGTTTGTAGTGATGAAGGGAGGTACTAGGGACCTCATGAGAGTTTAGGGGGTAACTGAATGGGGTGTTTACACACTTCATGCTTAAAATCAAGGTCAATGAAGAAGGCTGGCATCAGAGACGTCTTGATGAGTTTTCACTCTTAGACGAAAGGAAGCTAAAGGCTTTATATCACATACAGGGGTACCATCATCGATAGCACAATCATTTAACAAGAGAGTCAAGGACCATGGAGTCCAAAAAGGAGACTTGTCTCTCAAAGAAATCATAGAACCCATCTGGGACCCCAAAGGGAAATTCAAGACAAATTGGAGTGGTCCCTACATTATGAAGATCCTATCTAATGGTGTCACTATGCTCACTGATCTCGATGGAGAAGAGAAGGCCCGTCCAATAAACGTGGACAGTCTCAATAAATTCTACCCTTAGTTTGGAATCTCGATGCGTTACGACTCTTCTCATCCCCCTTATATTCTAAAAAAATCTTCATTTTCCTCTACTATGAAATACGTGGGGTCGATCCTCTAAAAATCTCTTTACTTTAAAAAATGAAAATAAAAAAATTTCAAAAACCCAATGGTACGTAGGCATCTTATACGCTTTACATGGGTATGGTCCCCTTCTTTTTCACAAAATAATATTTTTTTCTTCTCCCCGAGAAGAACAGTTCGTTTTGTCATTTACATTAACAAAAGGATTATGTATGCCTTAGCGATCGGTATAGATAATTTAAATATAAAACTCATCAAGAGGCACAACAATATAATTAACATCCTCTTTTATTCCATTATCGATAATACCCGACATAATTACATGAAATATCAGCAAAGGGAGTGAAACAACTTCCCCCGCCAACCTTATCAACCTAAAAAAAAAGTTACTCCTAAATAACCTTCTTCCCAAAATTATTCTTACCAATAACCAAACATAACCAAAGCCATCATGAAAGCTTCACAAATAATCACCATCCCGTTCCCATCCAACATGACATAGGAGCCGCCAGAGAAAGTAAAAAAAAAAGTCTTTCGGACGTCAACCAATCGAACGTACTAGTATTCCCCCAATTCTAGAATGGGCTGCAACTCCCCCCACCAGGGTATTGACCAACACAGACTTCAAACCCCATACTCCCAAACCAATTTTCATAGGTCTCGATAGTCGGGTCAAAGCTGATGAAATAACAGGTAAAGAAATTCGGCACAGCTTCCAAGGGATATTTAAGGGGGACCACTAAGCATAATCTCTCAGACAGCCACATGAATAACATAACTAGGCTACCTCTCAGAAAAATAAGAACGTCCTTCCCGCCAAGTATCCAGACCATTTAGGGTCTCTGCCAATATCATCACCGCATGATTAGGATAATATGACATCCATACAGTAATGGATGCTATTTGAGGGTCCTCCAGGAGGTCCCCAGTCACTAATAGTAGCTTCAAAGTTAAACCAAGGGAGACGGCATTAACGTATCTCGTATCATTGACATCCCACAAAAATATGGAATATAGCACAGTCGGGAGGGATATCATTCCTCCAGTAACTAATGACCAGGCTGCCGAGGGTGAAATATGGAGAGATTCTGCCAACAGTGCCCGAGGAAACGAAGAGAATCTAAGCATGGCCACCGCCACACTGGGATTTACCCCGGGCATAGCAGAAAACTCCTCGTAAGTCAGGTAGACTTTGCCCAAGCCAAAACGAAAGACGTGATCTTCGGGGTACCAGAATTGTACCGCCACCATTAGCATGTTACAGTCAATAGGCCGGCTGCGCCATAAAGAAACCCTACGCAGATTGAAGGCATCATAGTCTACATTGTACGAGCACATAGCCTCTAAATTTTTTAGATAGGAGGAGAATTCAGCCCTTATGGGAAGAGCCATTTTGGAAGAAACAAGGCACAAAATTAGAAAGAAATAAGAGAAGGGAAAATGTGGATGGGTGAAGAAAAACCCTCCACATTACCCTTTTTTATACTTAGAAAATTTGGCTAGAGATGAAGGTCCTGCAAAATTCAGATGAAACCCTACCCCATCAAGGACAAAGTAACTGAAGAAAGTGCAATCAAAACTTTGGGGTGATTGGACTTGACTAAACTGTCGATAGACAGGACAAGGGGTATGCCGATTGGCATCCCCCCATTTTTAGAAAATTCCATTTTTCTTTTTTTGTAAAAATCCAAAAAACTCAATAAATATATTTTTTACTCTGGAAGAATTCAGGATTTTCCTCTATTGTTAACTCATCCCATTTTAAAATAAATTCTCTTTTAATCCCTTTTTGTCTCTAGTAAACAAAGTAAAAAATGCATGTAGATTAAGTCATTAAAAGCAAAGCTAAATAAATAAAAACCCATATATGTATATATATTGTTGTCATTACATCTCTTTTGCAGACCAAGGAATAAAGAAAAACAACGGGACTCAGCCCGAATCCCCAACCCTCTCTCTCATTCTCAATTTCTCTCCCTCTCAACTTTCTTTTTCTTTTTCTCTCTCTCCGTATGATCCCCCATCCCAGCTATGCACGCGCTTCCCCCGACGACAAATTGAGGGGCCTCCGCTACCCGATCCAGATCCCTCCTTAGACGTAGCAGATGGAAAAAAATAGGAAGGAACCAGGATAAACTCCCGAATATGAGGAGTTGCAAAATCCACCCAATACTGAATGTCCCTCAGCCAGGTAGTTGACACCCGAACATGCTGCAAGAAAAAAAAAAGAGCAAATTCGTCAGTCTGAGGCAAAGAAGAAATAGGAAAAATAGAAGACAAAGGACAGAGTTATACCTCCTCAGTCCCTCTAGGTCCATCACATTAGGGCGATGAAGCATACTCACCGATCCTCCCCCAGGCAGTCTGATATTGTAGGAAGGAGGAGAAATCCGCAGAAACGGAACCTCTGACGTCGCCACCGCTGCTGATGTCGACGCACCACCTGCACTATAGGCAGACCCCACTCGAGACTTGTACCCTTATAGATAATTGTAGGAGGATGAGTCATATTCATCACATCATAAATACATGACGGCATCATCCAGCTCATAACAAAAATGAGATAGTTGTACGCCACCACCGTGTCAGTATACAGAGAACAGGGATCACCGATCATCGCTGCCACTTGGTCATCCTCTAACATCTCCTGCATATGCCTCATTTATCTCAGGGGCATCGCTGGTGGGACCGCCACCTCGTCCTCCACAATTTTTTTAACTACGCTCTACCCCAGATACCAAGAGTAGCAAAACTTGTGCGTTAGCAATCGACACATTTGCGTATCCCCTATGTTCATCCCCGTATGTTAAATGGCCGTCACCCAAGGATAAAAGGTCACATACATTTTACCAAGATAAAGTGAATACTTTCACAAATAGAAATGAAATGACAAAATAAATGCAAAAGATAAAGGAAGAGATAACCCGATCGCTCGTCAGGTCATTCAAAACGTGACGCAACGCTGTCGAGGAAAGTGACCACCTCGACTGTCGATTAGACTTCAACCGTTGATACATCCGAAAGAAGCAACTCATCCTTCAAAACCAAGAAAATGGTCATTGATCCCAATAACCTCATAAAACCACATCTGGAAAAAGACAAGAGTCATCAATCAGAAGAAATCAAAAGGGAATAAAGGAAAATGCATAAAAGAAAGATGCAAAGAAAAGAAAAAATACCTCCAAAAGATACGTGGTGCCAGTAAAAGTCTATCGGCAGCACTGCCTAAAAGCATTTAAAGATGAATAAAGGGTAGCCAAAGTCAGGCTCCCCAAGTCAAAGAGAGGGATATTCGAAAATACCCAAATATGGTAAAAACCACAAATGGACGACGTCACCACTCAACGCCACCAGAAATCCTCCCAACATCAAAATAGTGAATAAATGGGTTATATGTCATACTTGAAGCTAGTCTGTCTCGTCAATCCTTCATCTCAAAAGTGTCTCCCGTAAAGTAGAAATACAGATAGAATCACCGGAGACTATCCGCCTGAAATTACCCAGTTCCGTCTCCACTGATGTCGACGTCACTCTCAACGTGTTATCCACCTCTATATGGGTCCCTTATGGTATAGCCCGCACCTGATGTACATAAATGGGAGTCACTATCATCTCCCTAAAACCCAAGTGTACGATATGATTAGTGTCCCACAACCTCTCCCCCAGAGCACATTAAATAGCTGTAGAGCAAGGTGTCTCATCCAACACAGATGCCAAACTTCCAAAACTAGCTGAAGAAACCACCCAACGCACCACTAGAGGAAGGTGCTACCATACGTATCTAAATACCATCATCCCCTGGGATAGAAGACTCGTCGCAACAATTTCAGTTTGTCAAAAAAGAAACCCTTTGTCAAAAGTCAAACAAATAAGAAAATACAAAGAAATGCGAAAAGGAATACCAAGAGATACTTACATAGCCATAAGGGTTACTCACCCTGGACGATAGATGGTGCTCTGGCTCGTGAAGAAGAGTCTTCTCATTAGTGACGGGTTCAAATAAATCAAAAGTGTTCTCGTTGCCCAACGATAATGGCACACTGGCCTGTCACTCCAAGTGCGCCTAGTCATCAGCACCTAGCCATGCCAGGCGTATCTCACTGCTTGAAAAATCCACCATTTTCTAAACTCAAAGGAATAATGGACGCAAGAACAAATTACAGGAGAGAGAAGCAGAAAAGGAGAAAGCTAGAAGCTATGAAAAATGAGAAGAACTCACCCCTTTTATCGATTGCTAAGGGGTATGCCGATCGACAGTCCCCTGACACTAGACGATCGGAACTATCCATTACCCCTCCCTAGGCAGTCCAAAAGACTGTGTCACTGCCATTTGGAAGCTCCCACAACCTGTTGGCCAGCACTCCCCTCACATTTTGTACAAAAAATCCAAAAAAAATACTAAAAAATCCTAAAAATTCTTCGAAAAATTCTTAAAATTAACCGATGAATTTTAGAAGGATTGTTCATCAAGAAAATCATTTTTGAGCTCCCAAAATCCCTAATCGAATTAATATCATATTTTTCCCAGCTTCGGTTCGGTGCACCCATATCTCAAAAACTCACTATCACTCCCTAGAAGTATCTTAAAACTTCATCTTCAGCAGTAATCAAGAACCTCCTAAATAGAGCTACCCATTCCCCAACATGAATCCCCGAATCAAACATATCCTCAGAGAAATTCTAAATATCCCCAAGTAGAGGTTGAGGCCTTAATCAGGCATCTCTCCCCATAAACAAATTCCCCAACGGTATCCCAAAACCTCAAGTTATTAATTGGACTAAGATTTTCACTCCTTCTCAAAAAGACGTAATCCCCAAACGAATGTCTCCTCCCCAGTGGAGTCTCAAATAAAAATCCACAGGATAGATACTCCCTACCAACTTTAAGGTTGTCCTCAAAATTGACCTCGACCCGTAGAATTGGTCGCTCCCACTTAAGGTCCTCATAATTGACCTCGACTCGCAGAATTGGTCACTCCCACTTAAGCTCCTCAGAATTGACCTCGACCCTCAAAATTGGTCGCTCCCACATTAAGGTCCTCATAAATGACCTCAACCCTCAGAATTGGTCTCTCTCACTTAAGGTCTACAAAATTGACCTTGACCCTCAGAATTGGTAGCTTTCCCTTAAGGTCCTCAGAATTGACCTCAACCATCTGAATTGGTTGCTACCGCTTAAGGTCCTCATAATTGACCTAGGCCCTCAAAATTGGTCACTCCAACATAAGGTCCTCATAATTGACCTCGACCCTCACAATTGGTCCCTCCCATCATTATATCCTCATAATTGACCTCGTCCCATAGAATCTTCCATCCCCAACATTACCATACATCCTCAACATCGACCATAACCCTCTAAATTGATTATCCTCATCCTCTAGGTCCACGAAATCGACCTCCTTCCCAAAACATAATGTGGTGTCTATTCAATGGCTTTCACTTATTCCAAGCTCACCCATCGAGGGACTCTATAGACACCATATTCTAGGACCCCCTAAGTCTCTCCTTAGGTCCCTATCACCTCCTCCATTTCAATACAAACCCTAGGTCATACTCTGAGTACTAATCTAGAGGCCATCAAGCTCTCTCAAGCCCCGTTTGACTCTGGTCAACTCTATTATCAGAGATAAAGATCAATAAATCTTAAAAGGGCTCTGAATCCACTTTTTAATAGTCTGCCTCGTGTATGAATCGACATAACGGTTCAAACAAGCGGACCATTTTACTATCAAAACGGATTTATAGGCCACTGGGCGCTCTCAGGACCCGGTTTAACCCCAATAAACTCCATCTTCAGAGTGAAATCTCAATTTGTCCTCAAAGGGCACTGAAACCCCTTTTCCAACGGCCCTTCCTGTGCATAAAATGGCATAATCATCCAGATAAACAATTCATTTTCCATCAAAAACTGATTTAGAAACCACCGGGCGTTCCCGAGCTTCCTTTGACTAAGGTCAACTCTTCATCTCGAATAAGACTTAATTAATATTCAAAGGGAACTAAGACATATTTCCAACGGTCCACCCCGTGCATAAATCAACCTTATGGTACGGACGAACAACGTGTTTTACTCCGAAAGGTCACCGGGTGCTTCTGGCCCTTGGTTGACCAAAATCAGCCCTCTGAACCGAGAAAATCTCTTTGGAACTTTGAAGTATCCCCGTGCACAATTCTGACATACGATTTGGATGAATGATCCATTACCGTCCGACGATCCCCGTCCAAAGGATTGACAAGCGCTTACAAGCCCTGTTTGACCCAAAGATAACTCCTAGCCCCGAGAGCAGCCCAAGTATTCTTTAAGGTTTCAGAATTACCTTTTCAATGGTATGCCCCATGAGCAATTTGGATTAATGAATTGTGTTTAACGATTATTTTTCTAGAAAAATGTGCATGAGACTGTCGATTGGCAAGTCCATTTCCCTGCCTATCGGTAGTGTGTCTAGGGCCACCTATCGATTGGCAGGGCTAGGGGTATGCCGATCAATAGTATCCCTACCCTATAAATTTAGGGCATGAGCTCACTCTTAGGGCATACCTCAGATTTATCAATATCAGTGATCTCATCAACATCCAATTGTAATTAGTGAAGTTTCCTTGTGTGAAAATCCTTTTCATCTTTCATTCCCAAATTCTCCAAAGAAGGTCCAAATATCCACCTCTCTTTAAAAATCTTTATTTTCTCATTAGTTACATAAATTATTAATCTAGTTTTTACTTTAGTTCATATACGTTAACATCTCATCCTTTATTAGTTATATTGCACATACTTTATTTTCAATAAAAAAAATTAAACAAAAAGGGTTACACCTAATGGGATTATTTATCACAATTTCTCAAAACTAAAAATACATTTTCTACACACACACATACAATAAACTCCCATTTGAATTTATGGGATAAAACACACCCTTGTGCCACATGCAAACTATGTGAACTTTGATGCCTTTATAGGCTACGTAGGCGCTCCGAGATAAAACTCGAGACTCGAGTCCAATTTGTTAACTTTCCAATTTTCTTATTTTCACATTTTCATACTTTTATTTTATCTATATATTACTCATATATATCATACTTGAGATTCATATTTGTGTTTTATCTAAAAAATATTATCATTTCATTTTGACGATCAATATCTTGATAAGCGCATATATCATATCCTCTCATTATTATTATTTTGGGAACATTCCTTTGGCTTACCTCACTCTATCTTTTTCATGATATGGGTCGGGCGATTTTGATCTCCATTTATATATACACGCACACACACTCCACAGTAGGAAGGAGAGAACCTCGGAAAAGGGAAGGGATGGCCACTGAGGTAACTGTAAATGTCTATCACCAAGTCATGCATATTGAATTGAAAAATATAGATGAATATGGGTTAGGGCCTTGAACAACATATTAGTCCAAATGAAAAAAATAGTTGACTGGTAGAATAAGAAGATAAAAAATAGGACTTTTGGATAAACATAAATAGTTTATACATCTAAAGTTCCTCTATAATAATCTTTTACTAATGGTTTGGTGTCATATATTAGACAAATAGGAAAACAACCAAGAATCAAAACACGAAGGTTTTTTTACGTGCTAAAACTCTAGCGTACTTGAGAAACATCCACAGTCTCCTCTACGAGACAACCAAAAATTCACTAAAAATAGTGGGAATAAAAGTAAAACAAATAAGAAGAAAACTTCAAGAAAATTTTGGAAATAAACCTAAAATATGCAAGAAATAATCTGTCTTAGGCTTCCTCATTGCAAGTGTCGTGTTTTATGTGTGAACAAGTGAGTGAACTATTTACTCTTAAAACAAAATGCACACTCACACACACTCATTACAAACATTTTTTAATCAAATCACAAAAAATTGTATGAGTAGATTTACAATAACAAAATTCCTATTAGATACAACAAATCAAGTGAATCAAATGCAAGAACTTAAAAATACAATTTATACTCTCATAAACTTTTTGAATTTCATATTTCAAAATAAATATTTTAGATCTCAAATATACATTTTTAGATCCGTTAATATTTTGGCAAAAATTAGATCCAAAACTATTTCTATAAAATTCTTTGTAGAATAACTCAAATCTAATAGAATTCATAAAAATATAGTTTTCAAAGTTTGATATCAGAATATACTCAAGTAAAATCAAACGTGCATATTAATAAAGAACTCAAGTCAAAGGAATGTTTTTTATTTTTACTCATAAGAGAGGAAAAACTATACTATGTGTAGTGTAAGGGAGAAAATATTGAAAATTAAGTTTAACTCAACATTTATCAATTAAATGTAAAGATAAAGTCATTCCAGGGTTTATTATTTCTGGAAGAAATAACTAGGAGTGTTGAAGGCGAAAAATATGAACACTTAAACCCTCTTATACTCTTCCTCCTCTCACTCCCTCTCTATATTTTGAATTTGGGAGAACCATAGCTCTCTCTTTCTATTTTTAGAGTTGAAACTCTTGTTTCTAAAATGGGGTGACCAACCCTAGCAAAGATTATAATGGGATATATATACCCCGTGAAATAAGAGTCTAGAAACCCTAATGAAACCAATGGTTGAGATGAGTTTAACCAGATACATTCTAATATAATGGCTAGAAATTCTGCTTACATTATAAGTCAACCACTAATCCTAAGTCACCCGATCGCCTAATATAACAAACCTAACAGCTAGACAATTTCAACCGATCAAAGCCTCTAATAATGATATCCCATGGCTGGAAATATTTTAACACTCATATTAAAAAAAGAATTGAGCGACTCTGATCATTTTACAAATCTAATGGATAACAACTGGAAACCACTCCTACAAATGAACCTAACCGGATAACAAAGGGACAACCTATAATGGTCATAAAAATAAAATGAGGGGCTATGATTTTAACTCACCAAAAACCTATGACGTACAATGATGCTTAGATAATAAGCTACTTTGATCCACAAGGTACATCCGGTCAAAATCTCTTATTGGTCAGTCAAAGGATCACATGTATCAATCTAACTACACTTAGATATAAGCTCTTATCAATGGTTCTGAACAATCCCACCATATGTGAGTATGAAGAAGCAAAAACGTGTTTCTTTTAACAATATGTACATAAAAATGATTTTTTAGCATTAAAATTAGTTAAAATCATTTTAAATCAGAAAAAAATCCCAAAAATTATGAAAAAAAAAAATAGGAAATTATTTTCTAACAAAAATATCCCAATTTTAATTTTCAGAAATATTTTATACACTAAAGCTAATTAATTCTAAATGAAATGGATGATTGCCTGAATGAGGAAATTTGTAAAAATATGCAAATGTTATATGTGTGTTTACATGGTTGTTATTTTACCTTCTTACCCTTTCTCAACCTTTGATCTTGATTAGGTCTTGAGTTTTGATAAGGAAAATAAATTTTAGGTTCTTAAAAGCATATTATCCAACCATATGGGAAGAAAGGAAATAGAGACACAAGAATATACTAAGCAGTACTTTCATTGATGTATTATTAAAATTATTAGTTACAAAATACCTGAATCTGGTTCAATATTCCTGATACATTTCCCTATTTGTGTTGATTTGAATCCATTTCTCAAACAAAGCTGCAATTTTTATTAGATAACTTCATCTCATCAACTAGGAGATTCAACTATGACAGTAAGTCTCTCTCCTCCAGATCATTTACTTCCAGTTCAACATTAACGTGTGTTAGTATCTTATCTAGTTTTCCTCCAAAAGAATAGTAACACTCTAGCTTGAATTATTTATAATTAATCAAGTCCACTAGCCACCTCAGTCTTATGTTAAGAGAATTAGGCATGATAAGCAGATAAATTGTCCTCCTTTAGATCAACTTGGGATCTCATCTCAAGGTAAAGTGAAAGAGAAGAATCATTAGTCATCTACTACTTTAGGATGTCTACTTCAATGTACCTAAAGTAATAAAGGCTAGAGTAAGATGATTTTAGCCTAATGAGAAAAGTAAAATTATTTAAAGCCTCGAATGGAACCCGGGCATAGCCTTGACTAGGTGTGAAGGAAAAATTGCATTTGTTGTTCCACACTCGAAGAAGATTTTACTGGTGCTTGAGAAAAGTCTTGGGACATCACTTGGTGAAATTACTCATGAAAAGAATTAAGTTCCTCAGAGGACATCAACTCAGGGAGGGCCACAACAGGTGAAATGGTCTCAACTAGTGGAGGAACATTCATTGAAGGAGTAGCAATTGATTTTAGAATAGCCTTAGGAGGGTTAGGAGTAGTAGATGTTTTGGCAGTGGACTCAAAAGTGTTGGATTCCTTATTTTTCTTTTGTAACAAAAGAGGTTGAGAGTGAATAACCTCTTCATTATAGTCAAGATTGGGAGATGGGGAATTATACCTCATAGGAAAAGAATTCATGGAAGGAACTAGATTCGAAATGGGGGTAAAGGCCTAAGCCAAAGTTTCAACTGATACAGGATTTAGAGCTATAGGTAAAGAAGAATTAGGACCAATGGGGACTATAAAACAGAGAAACATTCAAAGTTATAAATGTAGTCGAGATAATAACAAAGTGTATAAAGAGATAACATATATTTCCATGGATAAAAAATTGGTATACCTCCCATCTCAACCTTAAAAGGTTGTCTTCTATTTGTAGTCTTCACATTTTTTCGTATGAACCTTGAACATGTCCTTTAATGGAAGATGATTATGCTTAGTAATGTGTGTAGTAGTACCACTTATGGCCTATGAAGAAGAATTCTTTTTTAAATGATGAGAAATAGGTATAACATGCTCCTCATCTTCTTCCTTGTCTTCTTTCGCAAACACAAATTTCCTCTTTCGAGAAGAGGGTTGGCAGTAAAAGAAGAGCCAATAACTGGCAAGTATATAGGCAAAGAACCAACATACTTAATAGGAATATTTCCCAAATCAGACCCTAGAACATCAAATGAGTAAGTAAAAAGCCAAAGAGCAGTCAAAAATAGAATATAAGGAGTAAGAAAGGGCCTTACAAGAGAAAGAATGAACAAATGGATCATTAGCTTAATAATTTTGATACAATTTCTTAACATGGAGTGACCACCACTGTGGCCATCCCCGATCCTCATCGTGGGGGTGAATGAGCATGAGGGAGGATCTCGAGTCCCGCGCGTCCCTCTCGGGAGCGCTTCGACCGGCGTCATTTGAGGTGAGGTGGTAAATGTAGGGAGATTAGAGTCACCAGTCTATTTTACTCAAAACAGACAAAAGAAAAGGGGAAGCCATCCCCAAGGACAGCATCCAAAGACATACTTGTGCATACGAAACCAAAATTATTCGAAAAGGGTTCGGAGGCTAAGTTACGAAATGGGAAGGTGTTAGGCACCCATTCCACCCTTTCGGTCTCTCATGGGTTTTTGCTATTTCCCTTTTATTTTCCCAGTGATGTGTGTGCATGTGTATATATAGTGGAGATAGGAATCATATCTTATACCATGGAAGAGATAAAGCGAGTCATCCGTAGGAAGGTTTAAAAATAATATTTGAAAATAGGATTTACGCAATTATCCCTACATTGATCGTTATGATGGAATGATAACGTATGTAGAATAATAAGCTACTAAGAACAAATGCATATATACAATATAATATAAGAGAATGGAGGTTATAGAAGATAGAAAATGAGAGAAAAAGTAAAAATAGGACTCGAGTCTCGAGTTTTACCCCGAGACGCCTACATAGCCTATAGAGGCATCGAAGTTCACGTAGTTCACATACAAAATGAGGGGTGGGGTTTATCCCATAAATCCAACCGGGGAATTCTCTTATTTGTGTGTATGTGTGTGTAGGAAAAAGTGTTTTAGTTGTGAGAAAAGTGTAAGAGAAGTGTGAGAATTCCGATTTGGAATTTATGAGCAAACCCTTTTTTTCTTATTTTTTGGGTTTTTATTTATATGAAAATAAGAGATGTGCAATAATACTAAGTAAAAAGTATATTAGGATGTGTGAGATACAATAACAAAAGTTCTAAGTAATAAAACAAGTTATTGCGAATCTATGAGAATTTAAGGAGAGAGTTGAGAAAATTAGACCTTCTTAAAGATTTTGAGCTTGATTTGAATGTTGGAGAGCATCCCTTAGACTTGGATGATGATGGAGGGTAGTGAATTCACCAAGGATGATGAAAAGTGAAGGTTGTAAAGGGATTTGGTTGTGGAAATCACGCTGACTTCGAGAGAGGTTTTCAAGATTTGCTGAGAGTGATTTCTATCAGATCTGGGCTCTCTTTTTCAAGTGAGGTTAGGCCTCCTTTTTATAGGCGCAGGGAATTTTCGATCAACATAGCCCTGTTCTTGCCATTGGACAGGTGCGTCTGAGACCTGCCGTTTGGCAGTATTTTTCAGACCTTTTTAGAAAATTGACCACAGAATGCAAATCGTTGGTCAGAATCATGCATGGGGTAGACCACTGGAAAGGTAATTCAGAGACCTTTGAAAGTCCTTTGGACTTCTCTCGGGTCCGGGAGATGACTTTGGGTCAAATATGGCTCAGAAACATTCGTCATTCCATTGGACGGGGAATCATCGGACGCAAACGGATCGTTCGTCGGCATGGTAAGACTAAATCACGTACGAGGCAGACCGTTGGAAAGGTTGGAGATGTACTTCGATATTCTAAAGAGTTTGATCTAGTTCAGGGAGTTGACTTTGGTCAACCGAGCCCTGGAAGAATTCAGTGACCTTTTGGAGTAAAACGGATCGTTCATCTGTACCGTAAGTCGGAATCGTGCACGGGATGGACCATTGGAAAGGGGATTCAGTTCCCTTAGAAGATTAATTTAGTCTCGATCGAGATGAAGAGTTGACCTAGGTCAAATAGAGCCCGGGAGCGCCCGGTGGCCTCCTAATTGAGTCTCGAAGAAAATGGATCGTTCGTCTGTATCTTAAGTCCGAATCGTGCACGGAGTGAACCATTGGAAATGGGTTTTAGTGCCCTTTGGAGATTCATTCAGTCTTGGTCGAGCTGAAGACTTTAACTTTTGGTCAAACGGAGCCTGAGAGTGCCCGATGGCCTCTAGGTCAGTACTCGGGGTATGACCAGGGTTTGTAACGATGAAGAGAGGTGCAAGGGACCTAAGGAGAGTTTATGGGGTAACGGAATGGGGTGTCTACAGAGACCCTCGGTGGGTGAGTTTGGAATAAATGATCGACGTCGAATAGACATCTCATGATGCTTTGAAGGAGGATGACCAATTCAGAGGGTCGAGGCCGATTCTGAAACTTCTAAGGGAGCGAGGATGACCAATTCAGAGGGTCGAGACCGATTCTGAGGACCTAATGGAGAAAAAATGACCAATTCAGAGGGTCGAGACCGATTCTAAGGGCCTAAGGGAGAGAAGATGACCAATTCAGAGGGTCGAGGCCGATTTTGATGGCCTAAAGAGTGTGCTGGGGATAACCAATTCTGTGGGTAGAAGCGATTCTGCGGGCTTGAAGATGAGGGTGACCGATTCTGCGGGTTTATGTAGAGGTGACCAATTCTACGGGCCGAAGCCAATTCTGCGGGCTTATGTTTTTGCGGGTCGAAGCCAATTCCACGGGCTTATGTAGAGGTGAACAATTCTACGGGTCGAAGCTGATTCTGAGGGCTTAAGTTGAGATGACCAATTCTGAGCGCTTACGTGGAGATGACCAATTATGTGGGTCGAAGACAATTATGAGGGCTTAAGTTGAGATTACCAATTTTGCGAGTCGAAGCCAATTCTGCGGGCTTATGTATTGGTGACCAATTCTGCGGGTCGAAGCTGATTCTGAGGGCTTAAGTTGAGATAACCAATTCTGCGGGTCGAAGCCAATTATACGGCCTTAAGTTGAGACAACCAATTCTGTGGGTCGAAGCCAATTCTGAGGGCTTAAGTTGAGATGACCAATTTTGCGGGTCGAAGCCAATTCTGCGGGCTTAAGTATGAGATGATCAATTATGCGGGTCGAAAGAAATTCTGCGGGCTTAAGTGGAGATGACCAATTCTGCGGGTCAAAGCCAAATCTGCGGCCTTAAGTATGAGATAACCAATTTAGTGGGCTTAAGTGGAGATGACGATCCAAGACCGAGGTCAATTCTGACCTACATTCCCATTGAGGACAATCATAGATTCCGCTGGGGGTAAAGATTAGATTTTGGATTTCTCTGGGGAATAACAAATGAGGTGGGAAAAAATAGAGTGTCCTTTGGAAACTTTCAAAATGACTTTCTGGAGTTTCGCTGGGGAAATTACCTCGTGACATTAATTTGAGCCGGGGAGATGATTGTCAAGGAAGTGTTTGTGATCTGTAGAGTAGAGGCGAGTTTGATGCCGTAAACTTCACTGGGGAAGTGATTAGGTGGTCCATGTATTGGACGTGTTGCTCGAGGAGGTTTGAGACCTTTAAAGATCCTCCAGGGATGTCGCTGGGAGGAGTTTGACTTGGTTTTTTGAGAGATCCGCTGGGGAAATGGGGTGTTGATGTAAAAAATTAGATTATTTCTAATTATTCAATCATAAATAAAATAAATAAGACAAAAGAATTTTTAAAGTGGTTCAACCTTAAAAGAATGGCCTACGCCCACTGTTTTTGTTGTTGCTGAGTGTTTTGGGAATTCTTGATAACAGGTTTTTACCAAGAAATTCCGAGTCCCCCTTCAATGAGGATGATACAATGTATTTATAGCCATGAGATTGTACATGTGAAAGTATAATACATAGCTGTACAATAAGCGTATACATCTGTATGATAATAATCAGCATTTAATGTGTATTTAATCCTCTTAATTGTCTGGTAATAAATGTTCTGATCGAGGTGCAGCTCGGACCCCCTATGCTGCTCGGACCGCCTAAGTATCTCGGTACCCATGAGTTGCTCAGTGTAGTAAAGTTCCTCGGAGAGCACTTGCTGCTCGGATTATTCTGAGCTGGTCGGGGAAATTGAGTTCCTCGAAGTCAAGGTATTGTTCAGTAATGTTTGTTTGTGCCATGTAGATTGACACGTGTCTCCACTTAATTGAGCCATGTCAGCAGACTAAATTTGGTATCAACAGAAGCCCCCAATGTTTCACAATTCGAGATTGAGGAGTGTGGAACATTCTTTTCGAAATATGGTGGGTTTAACTGGTCATCCTAAATTTTAGGAGAGCTTTCTTTGTATTTATTTTTCTGTCCGAATTCATAGAATCAAACTTTTTAAAATTTTCTAACTGCTTCGGTCTCCGCGCCCTTTTTGTCCTTTTAACCGCCGGTAACGTAAACGTCTCTCTTTGTAATCATTATTTTTACTCCTTCCCAAGGTAAGGTATTTAAACGTTTGCAGAAAATCCTATCATCTTTTACTTTTTCAAATCTGTATCTTTGAGTTTTCCATTTCCTTTCTCTCTTGTGCGTTTATCCTTTTCATCGTTCATTGTCAACAGATCCATCCTTTTTCTGTAAGATTTTCTTCCTTCTCTTTTATTTACTTTATTCACCATGGTTTACCTTGTTGAGTCGCTTGATAAGTTTCGTTTTGATTTCTCTATTCCTTCATGGGTTGTTTTGGAGGAACCTTCTGAACCTTCAGATTATTTTCGTTTGGCTGAGGGACATTGGTTCCCCAGTCTCTTTGTAGCTGAATATGGCTTTTCTTTTCCCCTGAACCCTTTGTGTCTGGAATTCTATCAATATTTTGACGTGGTTCCTGTAAAAATAGCCCCCAATACATGGAGAATAGTTAATGGAGTTCGTAGATTAAATCAGATTCATGGGACCCGCATAGGAATTCTAGAAATTATGTTTTACTATAGATGGGCAGTCAGCGACAGTACTTTTTACTTGAAAACTAGGTTTTTAAATAGGGCTTTAGTGGTCAATCTCCCAGATGCCAATAGGGATTATTTCGAGCATGGTGTTGTTATGAAAAATTGGCAACATGCTCCACTAACTGGAAATGATGCGTATCAGGGTCGTAGATGCCCTCCCTATGGCGATGGGATAGGTTGTTTTTACTTTACATTATTTTTGAAATTATGCTTTCTTTGTGTTTGATAAAATGTTTCAGTGATACTTTAATTTTCATTTATTTGTAGTTGACAGCAAAAGAAGGTCTCCAAAAGAGACAGAAGTTAACTTAAAACATCTGAAACTTATCTGGGGTTTGCATCAGACTGTTGCCAACGAGCATATCAGATCAGCTTCATACTTGCTGCAGTATAAGAGTTACACCTCGTCTTTTACTGTTCGTCCAGTGATAAGTGACGTAGAACCAGTACCAGCTTCTGAAAGTTCTACACCTGAGTCATATATTCCTCTGATTGAAAGAATGAAGAGAACAAGAGCTCCCGCCCTCTTTAAGAAATCTTCCTCTATTACTGGAGATGCGAAGAAAAGAAATTTTGATGTCCCAGAAGAAGGGACAATAAAAATTGATGCACCTCCTCCGGCTGCTACTATGAAGGTTGCTGAGAAGCCCCCAGTGGCTCCGAGCAAGGTCGCTGCTCCAAGCGAGGTTATAGTCATATCCTCGACTAAAACTACATCTTTGGTAGAAACCATTGCTGATCCTCCGAGGAAGCTGAAGAAGGGATCCTCGGTCAATTTAGTTGAATCCATCTCTCAGCCTCTAACTACCGGAAATGGTGTTCCTACTTTCGTTGCTCCGAGCTCTTCCATGAGCTCGGTGAAGTCTTGGATCATTCCTGAGAGCCAAGGTATTGAAGAAAGTCTTTCCCGGGATAGGGTCACCACTTTGGCAGCTCAACACATTGCCTCAGTAAGTATTGCAAATCTAAACTTTCATTTTTTATGTTATGTGCTTGCACTGACTTACAGTTATTTTCTTTTTCCAGTTGGTAACTTGTTTCATACAATCTTGAAGAAGGACGAAGCCATCAAGGCATCCATCTCCTCTAGTGGTGTAGAGGAGGCTTTTGTAGGTTTGACGCAGTCTTTAAAAGATTCTCGTCAGAAGTATATAGATGATAAAGTTGACTGGGAGAAGCAGCTCAATTCGACCAAGCAGGAGAGGGATCAGGTTGTTGAGGTCTCCAAGGGACTAGAGAAGAAAATAAAAGAATTGGAAGGTAAGAATAAAGAGCTCGAAGGGAAACTCCAAAATGCTGGAGATCTTGAAGGTAAGCTCAAGTCTGTTGAGGACGAGCTGGGTAGACTTTGTGACGTTGGTCGTCAGAAGGAGGCGGCAGAAAAGAAATTGAAAGATACCGTGGAACTTCTTTCCTCGGAGAAGGTGAAAAGGAAGTTGGCAGTAAAAAATTCCTTCAGTGTTGGCTGGGACAAAGGTTGAAATAAGGGTTCGGCTGCCATGGTCTCATAAATGGAATATGGCAGACTCAAATACTTTAGGGATGGTTGGGTGTCTGCTCTGACAGAGATGAATGTCGATGAGAACTCTGACCTATTCCAGCGACACATTCCTGGCCCCCCTCCTACTCCCGGGGAAGAAGAAAAGGACGAAGCAGCCTCCGAGGAATCTTCTATGATGGTTGGGGATCAAGTACCTACTGTTGAACTTTGCTACGAACAGCCCCAACCAACTATTACTCCTACCGAGCTGCTCGAGTTAACCAACATTTCAGCCGAGAAGCTTCCAGCACCCATCGAGCAACCTTCTGGGCCATCCGAGCAACCTTCCTCTTCGTCCCAGCCTCCCGAGAAAGTTTTGGGAGACAAGGAGAAGGTGTAAAGTTGTTTGGACTTTTCTCTCTATTTTATTTTCTTTGTCAAATGTAACTTCGAACTATGTACTTCTCCTTTATGATGTAATAAAATTTGAAATTTTGATTATGCATACTGTTGATTCTCTTCTTCTTACTCTGTTTGCACTCTTATTGATTCTTTCTATCTCTTCCTTTTACTAGTTTATGGCCAGGATGGAATTGTTATCTGCTCATGATACAAAGTTATTGAGACAATGCAATGAATACTTCAAAGCTGGTCATACAGATATGACTGAAGCTCAGATTGTTGATATCCTCGGTCCAGATGCTTCAGAGCAAGCAGTCGAAGCCTACCAGTACTTAAAGTGTTTGCTCGATCAGGCAGTGGCTATTAATGTAGCATATTATGAGATGATTGAAGACCTCCAAGGCACTCTCGAGGAGCTTCAACAACAATACAAGGAATCTACAACCCTCTTGCACCAAGGATATGAGAAGAAGTATCAGCAATTGAATGATGATAAGGGATATGATAAGTTGTTTGCTACTTATGAGGTGAGGGAGAGAACTTTGAAAACTGAGGTTGAAGAGCACAAGCAGATAGCCAAGTTGCTGGGGCAGGAAAATAATAACCTGCGAGGAGAGGTATCCCAGCTGAGGTCTGCAGCCTCTACCTCAAACGCTTTGGTCCCTGTGAACGAAGAGGGATTCTCTTTCTTGGAGGTCGAAAATGCCAATCTGATAGACGAATTAGAAACCTTGAAGAGGATTGGGCCTTCTACCTCTGCTCGGGGATGAGCAAGAGCTTCTCGAGGACGAGCAAGGGCTTCTCAGATTATTATTGAAGAACAAAGAAATCAATCGTCTCTGGAGAACCAAGCCTTCCAATTGATGGCAAAGAACCAGGCATTGGCTGAGATGTCTAAGAAAATCATGAATCTGGACGAGAAGCTCTCTGATCAAAAGTCTACTTTGGAGAGTAAATAACTTTTAGCGAAGAACCTCCTCAAGCAATTGGAGAGGCTAACCTATCAATTCCACAAGAAGCCTAGGGAGTTTTGGATGGTTGGTTATAATGAAGCCCTCTACCATCTAGATGATCGGATCCAAAATGCAAATAATGTGGGTTACAAGCAAGGATGGCTAAATGCTTTGGGCGTGCTGCAGTTGGAACAAGGTCATTACTTGTGGGATTACCACAATCCTGGGTTGCTCGACCTACCAGTGTCTCCCTTCAAGCTTGATATGAGCTGGATTCCTGCTCGATCCATTGCACAATGCCTAATTTCAAGTATCTCGGAGACTACAGTCTTCACTCCAACTTTGAGATATCTCGCCCAGAACACCTTCTTGATCGGCCATCAGTTATGAACATCAGGATGCTTAAAGATTTGAACTTCATAAACTCCCCCTATGCCTTAGACGATCCTCCTGCTGGTGAAGAAACTGTTTCAAAGGAAGAGGGAAAAAACCCATAGAATAGGAATCTTGATGTAAAATTTTATTTTTTATGTATTCTATTCTCAATGTATTTTGTTTTGGATTTAATGAAAAACTTTTATTTTTCTTTGCAATCTTGATTGCCATTATCTTGTAAACATTTTACTTATTTACTAATGAATGTGCATGTATATCTGTTAAAGAGATAACAATATTGTGTTATTTTGCCGATCAACTAAAGTTGGTGAAAACTTATTGTCGACTATCCTGAATTTGTGGTAATCAATTGACGACTAACCAAAATGGATGATATTTTGTTTCTCGACCAACTTCGTGGTAATTTGAAATGTTACAAGTACTAAAACTTTGCTTGGTCACTTTTTAATTCTAAACCATTAGTCGACTTTTATCACATAATCCTTCTTTGTTTAACAAAAATGTTCTCGACCAACCAGAGTTGGTGGATTTTCTTCCCAACCAATAGGAGTTGATATTTCTGGGAAATATTTTTCTTCCCGACCAACCGGACTTGGTGGATTTTCTTCCCAACCAACCGGAGTTGGTATTTCTGGGAAATATTTTTCTTCCCGACCAACCGGAGTTGGTGGATTTTCTTCCAAACCAACCGGAGTTGGTATTTCTAGGAAATATTTTTCTTCCAGACGAACCGGAGTTGGTGGATTTTCTTCCCAACCAATCGGAGTTGATATTTTTGGGAAATATTTTTATTCCCGACCAACCGGAGTTGGTGGATTTTCTTCCCAACCAACCGTAGTTGGTATTTCTGGGAAATATTTTTTATTCCTGACCAACCGGAGTTGGTGGATTTTCTTCCCAACCAACCGTAGTTAGTATTTCTGGGAAATATTTTTTATTCTCGACCAATCGGAATTGGTGGATTTTCTTCCTAACCAACCGTAGTTGATATTTTTTATTCCCGACCAACCGGAATTGGTGGATTTTCTTCCCAACCAACCGTAGTTGGTATTTTTGGGAAATATTTTGTATTCCCGACCAACCAGAGTTGGTGGATTTTGCTGAGTAGTGTGTAGCACTAGTATTCCGTGAAAAAATTTCAACAAAAGGAGAGAATTAGGTAGAATATTCACATTTTATTCATACTGAAGAAACTACATTACATGAGGGTTTACATTACTGATAATATTTGCGCAGGTGCTCTACATTCCATGCATTCTTAAACTCCTCCCCTTATAAAGTTTCAATTCTATATGTCCCTGGTCGAACAACCTCTGTTACTCGATAGGGCCCATGCCAGTTAGCTTCCAGTTTATTGTGTTTTTGAATTACTTTCTTCAGCACATAGTCCCCTTCTTTCAGGTCACACTTCTTCACTCTCTTGTTATAGAACAAGGTTTTTCGTTGCTGGTAAGCAGCATTCCTGATGGCTTCTTCTTCTCTAACTTCTTCGAGCATGTCCAAGTCTAACCTTCTCATTAAGTCGCTGATAGGGGAGTTGAAGTTCAGCACCCGGTGTGTTGGGAGGCCCAACTCGGCAGGTATAACAGCTTCTCTTCCAAATGCCAGCATATATGGAGATTCTCCAGTTGCTGCTCGGGGAGTAGTACGATAAGCCCATAGTACTGAATGTAACTCGTTAATCCAGTTTGCTTTCGCTTCATTCAGTCTTTTCTTCAAGCCATTTAGCAGTGTTCTGTTTGTCACTTCAGTTTGTCCATTGCTTTGGGGATGGCCTGGTGCCGAGTGGATCTTCAAGATATTTGACTGATGACAATAGGCAGCGAACTCCTCATTATCAAATTGTTTTCCATGGTCGGTGATGAATGCATGGGGAAGACCAATTCTGCAAATGATATTTTTCTAAATAAATTGGTACATCTTTTCATACGCCATGTCGACAAGAGGCTCGAATTCCACCCACTTAGTAAAGTAATGCACTGTGATGATGAGATATTTAAATCTTCCTCTGGTCGTTGGAAGTGGCCCAACCAAGTCAATTCCCCACATGGCAAATGGCCAAGGGCAAGTAATGGGTGTCAATAATGCTTGGGGAGTTCTTTGGATAGTGGAGAAGCATTGACACCTGTCACATTTCTGGGCATAGGCTATACAATCAGCCCCCATCGTTGGCCAGTAGTATCCTTACGTCATCATTCTTTGCAAAAGTGTCTGACCTGCTACATGGGCTCCAAAGGACCCTTCGTGGACCTCTTCAATCAAATCTTTCACCTCGGAGGGATGCACACATCTTTGCAAACCTCCCATAATTCCTCGTCTGTATAGAATACCATTAGTCAATACATAACGAACAGCTTTAAACTTCAATTTCTTGGTTGCGAGTTTGTCAATCGGTAATTCTCCCTCCTCAATATATGCCTTGATGGGATCCATCTAAGATGGTCCTAAATCAAGGGTAATAAAATTCATCATCAGATCTTCATCTATGCTCCTACCAGCTAGAACTTCAATTGGGATTGTTCTTCGTAGCTCGGTACGAGTAGCCGATGCTAATCGAGCTAAAGCGTCTTCCCTTGCATTCTCCATTCTTGGTATTCTGACCAGTTGGACAGTAACAAATTCTGATACCAATTCCATCGCCTTTGCATGGTACTTAATCATCAACTCTCCTTTTGTTGTATATACACTAAGCATTTGGTTTACAATCAACTGTGAGTCACTGCATACGATTACCTGCTCTGCCTTCATGGTTTTTGCCAGACTAAGACCTACAATCATCGCTTTATATTCGGCCTCATTATTAGAAGCTTGAAATTGAAAGCACAGAGCATATTCTATATCGACCTCGTCTGGACTTTTCAATACAATCCCAGCTCCACTACCTGAGATGCATGATGAGCCATCCACATATAGGTTCCATACAGGTATTTCGTCCTCAAACTTCTTATTGGACAAAGTTCCTCGATGGAATATTTGTTGCTCCTTTATCTCCATTTCTACCACACCTCGTTGCTCGTCGACTTTCTTCTCTTGCTCTTCGACCAACTTAAGTTGATCGGGGTTTAAATTTGATGATCTTGTAACATCCACAGGTTGGTCCGTGTTCAGCTTTTGCTCCTCGGGGGTATCAGGGTAAGTGAACTCTGCTATAAAATCTGCTACTGCTTTCCCTTTTAGTGACGATCTAGGATCATAAATTATATCATACTCATCGAGTTCTATTGCCCAATACATCAATCTCCCTGATTTTTCTGGTTTATGAAGAGCTTGCCTCAACGGCATATCGGTATATACGACTATG
The DNA here is from genome assembly GCA_949130495.1 of Sambucus nigra. Taxonomy (NCBI): domain Eukaryota; kingdom Viridiplantae; phylum Streptophyta; class Magnoliopsida; order Dipsacales; family Adoxaceae; genus Sambucus; species Sambucus nigra. Next base: position 326,149,644 of record OX422217.1, on the reverse strand, counting down.
GTATGAGACTGGAAGTATGGCTTCATTCTTCTACTCGCTTCGATCAGCGCCAGTGCCAACTTTTCCAGTTTTGGATATCTGATCTCTACTCCTCGGAAGGCCTTACTAGTGTAATAAATTGTTTTTTGTATTCCATCCTCTACTCTTATTAATTCCGAGATAACAGCATTTTTTGAAACTGCCAGATACAAATACAACCTTTCTCCCATCACTGGCCTGGAAAACAGTGGCGGTGCTCCCAAATATTTCTTCAATTCTTGAAAAGCATTCTCGCATTCTTCGATCCATTCAAAAGTATTTCGGAGCATTTTAAAGAATGGGAGGCATCTATCAGTTGCTCGCGATACAAATATATTAAGCGCTGCTACTCGCCCTATAAGACTTTGCACTTCTTTCTTCGTCGTTGGAGATCGTAGTCCCAATAGAGCTTTGATCTTTTCAGGGTTTGCTTCAATGCCTCGTTGATTGAAAATATACCCGAGAAACATGCCTTCTCGTACTCCAAATATGCACTTGGTCGGGTTTAACTTCATTTGATATTTATCTAATTCATCAAAGGTCTGGCCTAAGTCAACTAGATGGTCAGCAGCTCTCTTGCTCTTTGTCAGCATATCATCAATATAAACTTCCATATTGCAACTGATTTTCTCTGCAAACACCTTATTCATCAGCCGCTGATATGTTGCACCTGCATTTTTCAAACCAAAAGGCATAACATTATAACAATAAGTTCCTCTAGGGGTAATGAAAGAGGTACTCTCTCTATCTTCAGGTTTCATTTTAATCTGGTTATATCTAGAATATGCATCCATGAAGCTCAGCAGCTCGTGTCCCGAGGTAGCATCCACTAATTGATCAATTCGGGGCAAGGGAAAATGATCCTTTGGACATGCCTTATTGAGGTCGGTGAAGTCTACACACATCCTCCATTTGTTGTTCTTCTTTTTTACCATCACTACATTTTCTAACCAGTCTGGATATTTAACATCTTCAATAAAGCAATATTTTTGGAGCTTCTCGACCTCCTCCTGTATAGCTTGGTTCTTCTCGGGGCTGAACACTCTTTTTCTCTGCTTCACTGGCTTGATCTCCTTATTCACATTGAGCTCGTGACATAAGAAATTTGGGTCTATTCCGGGCATATCCTCATGACTCCAAGCAAAAGTTTATTTTCTACTTTTTAAGAAAACTATCAATTCCTGTTTTTAGTGAGGCATCTAACGACGAACCTATCTGAGTTGTTCATTCAGGGTGCTCGTCGTCCAGAATAATGTTTTCAATAGCTTCCACCACCTGACCTTTCACGAGTTGCGACTCGTCTCTAGGATCTAATGTTTCAATTTCTGCACCTTCATCTACTTGATAGGTAGTAGTCTTTTTCCTATATTCCTCCATTTCCTCCTGCTCGGCAGATGAATAGTAGCATTCCCGAGCTACTTTTTGATCACCCTTCACAACTCCTACTCCAAAATTGGTTGGAAATTTTAGGCATTGATGTACCGTAGATGGTACTGCTTCGAACTTCTTCAGTCCTACTCTTCCCATGATGATATTGTAGGCTGATTGAACATTATTATCTATTATGAAGAAGCATACTCTTTCTGTTCGACAAGTAGGCCATGTACTAATGAACATATCCAACTTGATCGTCCCAAGTGGAAAAACTTTCTCGCCAGCAAAACCGAGGAGGGGCCTATGATAAGGCTCCAACTGAGATAACTTTAGATTTAAGCTGTTGAAGCACGAGTAGAACATAATATCAGTTGAGCTACCATTATCAACAAGTACTCTTGAGATCATTACTTCCTTCATTCTCATTTTAATCACCAATGGGTCATCATGAGGATGCAGCACACCTGCGAGGTCGTTCTTGGAGAAATCGTTGACCAGTTTTTCTTTGTTGACCTTCCTCGGGCGATCATCTTCAGCCAAGTTTATTCATTGAATATATGAACAATCTTGAGCCTCATTGAGGTAAGCTTTTCTTTCTGCAGTAAGGTCTCCATCTCCTGCATCTCCACCTGTAATAACATTACAGTCAAATGATCCAAAACGTATTGAAAATACCTCACGTTCTGGCTGCCTTGGTCTTTTGGGAAGATCGGGGTCATCTTTTGGATCATCTTCATGGTCTCTTTTCTTGTTATCCTCTGTTCGACGAGGAGATCTAGACCTCTATCTTTCTCGGTCACTGTTTCTTCTTTCATTTCTACGATCAACATACTTTGCCAGTTTTCCTCGTCTAATGAGTGCTTCGATCTCATTCTGAAGAGCTATGCAATTTTTGGTCGTGTGGCCATGATCTTTGTGGAACTCACAATATTTGGCCTTATTCCTCTTATCAGGTTCTGACTTCATTTTCTCTGGCTAGTTTAACTCCTCGCTGTTCTTGATTTATTCTAGAACGTGGTTGATGTCTACCTTCAAAGGAGTATAATTTTCAAATTTCTTTAATACCTCCCATGATGGCTTTGTTTTTGAGTGCTTGTCACCACCATTATTCTTATGCTCTTTCTTTTTGGCCTTATCAACCTCCACCTTGGTCTCTTTGGTATCCATATTCTTCTTTGCATCCATAGCCTCCTCGGCATTCATGATCGTGGCCACTTTTGCCATCAATTCTGACATGGTTCTGGGTGGATCTTTGGCCAAAGTGTAGTACAACTTGGTTGGAAACAGTCCACTCATCAGAGCAGTAATCGCTGTCTTTTCCTCATAATCAATAACTTCGAGTTTCTCATTATTGAAACGAGTTATATAACCCCTAGTACTCTCACCTGCCTTTTGTCTAACACTTAACAAGTGTGCTACTCGTTTAACCGATTTTGCTCCAAAATAGAAGTTTCCAATGAAGAGGTCGGCCAGTTGAAAGAAAGTTGAAATCTTACCCCGAGGAAGATTATTGTACCATATTTGAGTAGATCCTGTAAGAGTTCCTGAGAATGCCTTGCATCTCATCTCATCTGGCACAACATAGATGTCAGTAGAAGCTTGGTATTGCTCTATATGAAGGACATGGTCAGTTTTTCCATCATATTTAAGAATTACAGCAGGTGCTTTGAACTTTGATGGTGTGGGAAAATCCATAATTGATTGGACAAAAGGTGTCCCTTGGACAAAAGTTCTTTGTAGAGTATTCTTTGACTTAGCCATTTACCCTAATCTATCCTCCAACCTCTGAATAGATCCGTTCCACGCATCATTTCGTGTTGAAGTAGCTTCCTGGGATCTATCTTGTCGAGCAACTGGTTGTGATTGGGCAGAACCTTCTCTTAGATAAAATGGTCATCGAAAGTTTCCCGACACAGCCTTAGGAGGACTTTTATTCTTCCTAGGTCCCAATCGATCAAAAGGAGAGACCCTACTTAATCTTTCCATTGCACTAGTCCTTTCTGGAGAGAGAGCGATGTGTTGTTCAGTATCTGTGGCTCGTACTGACGAAGTTCGACCCGGTTGATAAGAAAAATCATCAGATTTCTCAGTGTGATATGAATCGCTTTGCCTAATGCGTGAAGAAAATAAACGAGTATTTCTTTGAATACTTCGTTGTCCTGAATGGGTTGACGCTCCACCCAGGATAGTTTGCATGAGTTGTCGCATAGTTTCTTGCATGGTTGTCTGGCCTTGAGCCAAACTGGCCATAATCCCAGCTAGATCTTGGACATTTGGAGGAGCAGATGGATTTGGGAGGTTTCCAGTGTTTCGATTGCTGGATTCAGGATTGTCAGCCATTAGTGATGAATTGTTTTTGGTGAAAAAAAAATTACAGTCGTTTCCCACAGACGGCGCCAATCTGTTGATGTAAAAAATTAGATTATTTCTAGTTGTTCAATCACAGATAAAATAAATAAGACAAAAGAATTTTTAAAGTGGTTCTGCCTTAAAAGAATGGCCTGCGTCCACTGTTTTTGTTATTGCTGAGTGTTTTGGGAATTCTCGATAACAGGTTTTTACCAAGAAATTCAGAGTCCCCCTACAATGAGGATGATACAATGTATTTATATCCATGAGGTTGTACATGTGAAAGGATAATACATAGTTGTACAATAAGCGTATACATATGTATGATAATAATCAGCATTTAATGTGTATTTAATCCTCTTAATTGTCTGGTAATAAATGTTTTGATCGAGGTACAGCTCGGACCGCCTAAGCTGCTCAGACCGCCTAAGTATCTCGGTACCCATGAGTTGCTCGGCACAGTATAGTTCCTCGGAGAGCACTTGCTGCTCGGAGTATTCTGAGCTAGTCGGGAAAATTGAGTTCCTCGAAGTCAAGGTATTGTTCAGCAATGTTTGTTTGTTCCATGTATATTGACACGTTTCTCCACTTAATTGAGCCATGTCAGCAGACTAAATTTGGTATCAATATGGGGGTTTTGCTTGAGGGAGTGCAAAATTTTCTTGGTGAAAATTTTCTAAATCCTTCCTGGGATTTTTAGGAATTTTTCGAGGATTTTCAGGGCTTTTTTGTATCTTCTGGGAATTTTTGTAGGAAATTTCAAGAGGGTACCGGTCGGCATGGTGCAAGGGGTGCCATTCGGTAGTGGCACGAACTTTTGGACTACCTCAAGAAGGTGGATGGGGGGTCGATGCCAATCGTCATGACGCTTAGCATCCTATATAAAGGGGGAGAATTCCCTTCATTTTTCAGAGATTTTTTCTTTCTTTCTCTCTACGATTTTCCTCTACAAATCGTTTTAGCATCCCGATCTCTAAAAAATAGTTGCCTTTGTGAGCACTGCAGTGCATAGGGAATGATTGACTGTTTATAACTGGGGAACGTAGAGTGGAGGGCCAGGGCGCCTCTTGCTTTTGGGAGTGAGAACTCCTTTGATGCATTCGATCCAGTTTCGAATGAGAGAACTTTGCTATGGGAGCCATTGCGTCATCGGTCTTCTAAGGTGGTGAGCCCGGGTGGTTATGTAAGTAACCTGACTTTTTGGCATTCCTCTCTCTCTCTCTCTTTTTGGCGATTTTTCCTTTTTAGAATTTCGACAAGGTTTCTCCTTTTGACAGTATGATATCTCCTTGAAGAACATGCGTTCCTATGGGACGACGGGGCTTAAGGATGTCTGGGAGCATCTTCCACCTGTGGTGCGTTGGATGGTATCATCAGCGGATTTTGGGAGGTTGGCATCTGCGCTGGATGAGACGCCTCGGTTGACAGTGGTCATGTGCGCTTTGGGGGAAAGATGGTGGGATACTAACCACACCTTCCATTTTAGTTTCAGGGAGATGACCATGACTCTTATAGACGTGTAGCATCTGTTGGGGTTGGATTGCGATGGGGAGCAGATAGAGGTGGATCGCTCTTTGCGGGTGAGGCCTGAGGCGGTGAGGGCGTTGCTCGGCGATGTAGGGAGGATAGTCTCTGGGAATTCCATCCGATTGTCCTTACTAAAGGATGTCTTACTGAGTAGGGTGGTTGATGTGGAGGATGGGTTGCAGGTGAGGTAGATGGCCCTATTGTTCATTTTTCTGGTGCTGGGAGGCTTCATGGTGGCATCGAGCGACGACGTCGTCCATTTGTGGTTCTTGACGTTCCTGAGGATGTTTTTTAACATCCCTCTCTATGATTGGGGGAACCTGACTTTGGCGACCCTCTATTTTTCTCTGGATGCATTCAGTCGGTGTTGCTTGCAAATTTTTACTGGAGCCACATATCTCCTTAAGGTATCCTTTAATTTTGTGCATTTTCCTTTCATGCATTCGCATTTTCCTTATGCGTCTCTTTTTTTATTATAAATTCTTATCTTCGGCAGACGTGGTTTTATGAGGTGATTGGGTGTAATACCCTGTTGATCGCTCTGAAGGATGATACCGTTGGGGACTTTTTCTGATTGTAGAGATGGTGAAAGGCCAATCGGCAGTCGAAGGGATCTCTCTCTCTCTCTAGAGGCGGTGCTTCAGGTCTTGAATGGCCTGACCAGTGGTAGGGTAAAAACTATTTCCTTTTCAGTCTTGGTTTTGGCATGTTCTGATTCTTTATTGACTTATGCTTGCTCAGGGATTTTTAGGTGACCTTTTACCCTTGGGGGGCAGCCATTCAGGATATGGGGGTGACCGGGGTGAACGCGCAAATGCGGTGCTTACTGGCGCATGAGTTTGGCCATTCTTGGTATCTCGGGGAGCGGGTGGTTCAGTAGATTGCTGAGGAGGAGGTGGTGATGCCACCCGCACAGCCTTCTATGTCTATGAGGCGGGAGAGGCTACTACCGGAGGATGCGATGATTGCGGCGATGATCGGTGAGTCCTACTTGTTGTATATTGATACGGTAGCGCCATATAACTATATGGACTTTGTGATGAGCTGGTTGATGGCGCCCATCATATATGATGCCTTGCCTTTCCCTCCTGCGGGTTAGAGTCGGGTGGTGGGGTCCTCCCATAGCGGTGGTGGTTCGGTGATGGTGGCGGCAACGGCTTCAGAGGTTCCTTTCATGCGATTGCACACTCCTTCGTATAACATTCGGCGAGCTGATGGAGGGATGGTGCCTATGTTGCACCGTCCTCATGCGATGGATTCGGAAGAGCTAGGTTTGAAAGAGGAGGTTCTTCGTCCTGAGGTATACCTTCTTGCTCTTTTTTGGTTCTTTTTCTGTTTTGATTCCTCTTTGATACTGATTTTGGCCTTTTCTCTGCAGCAAGTTCGGGTGTCGACCACTTGGCTAAGGGATATTAGAGACTGGATATCTTCGGCGATTGCCCATATTCGGGATGTGGTCCTGGTTCCTTCTTGATTGGTGCCTTCTGCTTCATCCGGGGAGGACTCTAGCTCGGGTAGCGGTGGTGCGTCATCTCGTCGTAGGGGAAAGAGAGCGCGTCGTAGGGGTGTAAGATCTTAGAGAGAGGGGTGAAGGATAGGTGAGAGAGAGAGAATGTGGGTTCGGGTTGAGTTTCGATGTTTTTTGATTTTCTTTTGTTTCTTGTAAAATTTGATGTAACACAGAAGAATATATATATGCAATGAAAATGGAGATTTTATTATCTTTGTTAATGATGAATGAGTGGGTGCATGCACATGCTCTTTTTACTTTGCTGCTGAGACCGTAAAAAGAGATATTTTTGGGATTTTGGAGAAAAATGGGACATTATATAAAGGTGGAAAAGGATTTTTGAAATTCTGTTGAGAACATTAATTTATTTTTAGTTTTCTGAATTTGACCAAAGAGGAAAAAGATAAATTTCCAAAAATAGAGGGTTGCCGATCGGCAAGCACCTTGTCCTGCCTATCGGCAGTTAAGTCCAGTCCCATCAATTCAAAGCTTTTAATTTGTGCCCTCTTCAACCTTTGATACTTTTATGGGGTCGGATTCCCATCTATTTCTGCAGGGATTGTGTCTTTTGTGAGGGTTCTTAAGTATAAAAAGGGGAAGGGTGTAGTGTTTCTAGCACACCTTCACTTGTCTACTATTTCTTAGTCTTGCAAGATAGCTCTCCCTAGTAGCATTGAGTTTGTAAATTACCTCGAAGCCTTGGAAGCGATGTGCTCTTATAATGTTGACTACGATGCTTTCAACATACGTCGAGTCTCTTTGTGGCGCAATCGGTCCATTGAGTGGAACATGTTGATGGCAGTGGTACAATTCTGGTACCCCGAAGACCATGTCTTTCGCTTTGGGTTGTATGAAGTTTATCCTACCTACGAGGAATTTTCTTCCATATTGGGGATAAATCCTAGTGTTGCTGCAGCTTTACTCAAATTTTCTCGTTCTCCTAGGGATTTGCTAGCTGGGCTTCTTCGCATTTCGCCTTCGACGGATAAATCACTGGTTGCTGGAGGAATGATTTCACTCCCGACGGTGTTGCAGTTTGTGCATTTGCAGGAAGCTGGCGATGATGGATATACTGGAGTTATTTCTCTGGACCTAGTTTCAAAATTGCTACTGGTGACTGGGGAACTGCTGGTAGATCTGAAACTTACAGGCATTACTTCATGGATCTCATACCGTCTCAATCCTGCGGCGGTGATACTGGCGGAGACCCTGAATGGTCTGGATGCCTAGAGAGAAGGTCGTTCTGACTTCCTGTGGGGTAGCCCCATGATGCTATTCATGTGGTTGTCTGAAAGACTCCACCTGGTGACTCTTCCAGAATATCCTTTGTCGGTTGTACCCAACTTCTTTTCGCGTCACTTTTTCTATGTTAGCCTGGATATTGAGAGTTGGGAGAATTGCCTTGTGGAGAATGGGGCTCGGTATCTGTTCTGGTCAGTGCCTTGGTGGGGACACTTGCTTCCTGTTCTGGAGCTAAGAGAATACTCATATGTGTGACTCGTGGGCCTCAAACATACCTCATTTTATATCCCTTGGCGGCTTCTGCCCCAATTTGGCTGGGCATAGGCCGTGCCACCTCGGACACTAAATTTCTTTTCGATAGAGGATTTAACTGAGCGTATGCGCATGCGGCTTGTCTCTCTGTGGGAGAATCGGCGTCCGTTAACCCATCCCTCTCAGTCTGTTGGGAGAGTTTGGCATATCCCTGGGGATTATATGAAGTGGTTGTGGAGGAGAGTAGTTATCAAGATGTTGGCAATGGAGACTGGACAGAAGAGGTTTGTTCCTTTTGACACTATGGAAGGAGGTGTTGTGGTCTTTTCGAAGATGGTTCGAGCTTATCGGTCAATGGAGTGCCTGCGACACTCTATTCAAGCAGGGTAAACTTGGGGACCCCATGATACAGATGATGATGACCGAGCAAGCTCCTCTGGTAGATGTGGGTAGGGCTGCTAGAGAGTTTATTGTGTAATGGGGGATAAATGTGGGGATTTTATTTGTCTTTTTTAGGAGGGTGGGGGGGAAGGGATTTATCCGTTCCTTTTCTTATGTAATTTTTACTGTAATTTCTTATTAAGGAAATAAACAAGTTTCTGATCATCCAACTGTGCTTTTGATGAGTTTTGTGTTGTTTGAATTATCTATACCGACCGCTAAGGCATACATAATCGTTTTGTTCAAATATATTTTGGAATTGATTGTCATTCTCGGAGGTAAGAAAAGAATAGTATTTTGTGAAAAAGAACGGGTCGTGCTCATGTAAGGTGTATGAGCTGCCTACGTACCTCTGAGGTTTTTGAAATTTTTTAATTTGTTTGAAAATGACTTTTGCAGAAGATCAGGCCCACATAGTTCTAGTTAAGGGGGAAATGAAGAGTTTTTTTTTTTAAGAATAGAAGGGAGACGAGAAGAGTCATAGCGCGTCGAGATTTTGGACTAGGGGTAGAACTTTTGGAGACGGTCCAGGTTGACTGGACGAGCCATCTCTTCCCCATCTAAGTCGGTAAGCATGGCAGCACCGCCAGACAAGATCTTCTTGACAATGTAGGGGCCGCTCCAATTGGGCTTGAATTTCTCTCTGGGGTCCTAGATGGGTTCTATGATTTCTTTGAGGGCTAGGTCCCCTTCTCGGAAACCACGGTCCTTGACTCTCTTGTTGAATGAACGCTCTATTCGGCGATGGTACCCTTATATGTGGTATAGTGCTTTTAGTCTTCTTTCTTCTAGGAGGTTCATCTCGTCAAGACGGCTTTGGCACCAGTCTTCTTCACTGACCTCGCTTTCAAGCATGATGCGTAATGAGGGTATTTCCAGCTCCACGGGTCGGACTGCTTCCATATCGTAAACCATATAGTAAGGGGTAACCCAAGTTGAGGTTCGGTATCCCTAGAGGGCGTACGGGATCCAGTCGGCCCAATCCCGACAACTTTCGGTCATCTTGGTGATGATGGCTTTGAGGTTCTTATTGGTGACTTCAACTGCACCATTGGTCTGAGGTTGGTAGGAAGAAGATTTGTTTCTCTGAATCCCATACTCGTTGATCAATTCTGTGACTTCTACCTCAAAATGTAACTCGTTATCTGACACTAACTCGTGCGGGACCCCATACCGACAGATGGTGTTTTTCTTGATGAATTTGGCCACTTTCTTAGCGTTCAGTACTGTGTATGACTCATTTTCAACCCATTTGGTGAAGTAATCGATGGAAACTAGGATGAACTCATGCCCATTGGAAGCCTTTGGTGTAACCTTCCCTATGATGTCGATGCCCTAGGTGGAGAACGGCCAGGGAGAGGTCATGTTGTATAATTCGCACGGAGGAAGATGTTGAAGGTTGGAGAATTGTTGGCATTTGAGGCATCTCTGGACATAGGCGGTGCAATCTTGGGTCATAATTGTCTAGTAATAACCTTGTCGGATGATCTTTTTGGCAAGCATGTGTCCGTTATTGTGGGGTCCGCATTCCCCGCTGTGGATTTTTTCATTATTTTTTTAATGTCAGTCCCTGTGATACAGTGCAGATGAGTTCCATCAAAGTTCATTTTGAGCAGTGCTTTGTGATAGATGATGTACTGGACGGCCAGTCTTCGAAGGGTTGCTCGATCTTTCTTGTTGGAACCCTCGGGATACCTATCATGTTTTAGGAGGCGCCATATATCATAGTACCAACAGTTGGCTAGCTCAGGATCTTTTGTGGTGAAAATCTCAATGTGGTTGCACTGGCTTAGTTTGTCTTGCTTTTGAACTAGGAAGGGGGTCATAGTTATTCCTTCGGGCATGTCGACCATGGAGGCCAAGGTAACAAGAGCATCGGCTTGGTTATTCTTTGATCGTGGTAGGTAATGGAAGGTGATATCTTAGAATTGGGAGGCTAGTTATTCTAAGTGGGCATGGAAGGGTTGGAGTTTCTCGTCCTTAACTCTCCATTTTCTGAGCACTTGACCGATGATGAGTGCGGAATCCCCATAGATGTCTAGGCATTGAATACCTTTCTTGAGAGCAACTTTGAGGCCTACTGTGCATGCCTTGTATTCAATCATGTTATTGGAGCAAGGGAAATCCAACTTGATGGCGATGGGAGTGTGGGAGTCATCTGGGGTGATCAGAAGTATCCTAATGCCATATCCTTTTTGTTGGCAACGTCGTCAAAGAACATTTTCCATCGGAGGTTATCTTGAGTAGTGCAAAGGATGTTTTCATCTGGGAATTCGGAGATTCAGACATCGTCTTCTTCTACGGGGTGATCAGCGAGGTAGTTAGAGATGGCTCTTCCTTTCATGGCTTTCTACGTGACGTATACGATATCCAACTCGGCTAGGAGCATCAACCATTGGGATATTTGGCTGGATAAAGAGGGTTTCTCGAGCAGGTATTTGATGGGGTCCATTCGGGATACAAGTTTGATAGGGAAGGCGAGCTTGTAGTGCCGAAACTTTTGGGTGATCTAGACAAGTGCGACACGCGCCTTTTCCAAAACGGTGTAGATAACTTCATACCCAGCCAATTTGCGACTGGCATAATAGATGGATCTTTCTTTATGGGAATCTTCAAGGTACTGGGCTAGCAAATCCCTAGCTATAGTGTCGGTTATAGTTGGGTATAGGAGCAAGGGGTGACCAGGCTGTGGTGGCATGAGTACCGGGGGTTGGGTCAGATATTATTTGATTCGGTCAAAAGCTTCTTGGCAGGCCTCGTTACAAACCTTGGTTGAATCCTTTTGTAGGAGTTTGAAGATAGGTTCACAGATGGAGGTTAACTGGTTGATGAATCGACTGATGTATTGCAATTTCCTAAGGAAAACTCAGACTTTTTCTCTATTCGGGGAGGTGGCATCTCGAGTATGGCTTTCAGCTTGGCGGGATATGCTTCTATCCCCTTCTCACTGACCATGAATCCCAAGAATTTTCCCTTTGTAATGCCGAAGATGCATTTCTGCGAATTGATTCTCATCTGATACTGTAGCACTCGTTCGAAAAACTTATGGAGAGGGGAACATGACCCTCTCTAGTTTTGGATTTGATAATCATATCATCCACATAGACCACTACTTCTTTATGAATTAGGTCGTGCAGGATGTTTGTGGCAGCCCTCTGGTAGGTAGCCCCAGCATTCTTGAGACCAAATGGCATGACAGTGTAGCAAAAGGTTCCTCATGGAGTGATGAATGCGGTTTTTTCTTAGTTGTCTGGGTGCATTTTGATTTGTTTATATTCGACAAACCCGTCGACAAAGGACTTGAGAGCATGACTGGCTGTGTTGTCCACGATCATGTCGATATTAGGTAGCGGATAATCATCCTTAGGAGAGGCTTTGTTCAAATCCCGATAGTCTATACACATCCGAATGTTTCCTCCTGATTTCGGCAGGGGCACTATGTTTGTTAGACAAGTGGGATATTTGATCACACTAATGAAGCCTACGTTCAACTGTTTGACCACCTTTTCTTTGACTTTGAGCAACCATTTGGTATAAAGCTTTCTCAACTTTTGTTTGACCGGATTGTAATCTAAGAGAGTGGGAATCATGCTGAGCTATTTCAGGATCAATGCCGGGCATATCATCGTAGGACCATACGAAGGCATCCAAAAATTCCTATAGCAATTCTTTGAGTTGTGCACGCTCATGCTTGTCGAGGGCAGCCCCTATCCTAATCTCTCACAGTTGGCTACTAGAACCGATGTTAATAACAACAGTCTCTTCTTCATTAACTTGAATGAGGTTATGTTGTTTATTATTAACCTTATTTAGATTAGTTATGCATTATTCATTTTCAAAATCATCATCATCAAAAGTTTGATTAGAATCCAGACAGTTAATGTAAGGCACAGCAAGATACTCAAGATCTTCGTTTATTTCATGTATAGGAAAAATAACTTTGAGAACCTCGTCAAAAGAGGACTCGATTACATTTGAACAAGGATAGAGAACAGAAGAAGAAAGGGTGTAAACATTAGGATTAGGGGAGATTTCAGCAGGTAGAACTGGTGTAGCATGCCAGTTGAGGAGAGGTGTATCAATAGCTTTAATCAGGTGGGATGGATCCAGTGATGTAGTGCCTGAGTGAACCATGTAGAGTGCCAGCCCCAGTGTCTGTAAGTTGAAGGAATCTTCGGAGTCACTTTCCTCAGTATCTTCGGTATCTTTAATGAGCGATTGTGCATTGTGTTGGGAACTCTCGGTCAATAGGTAGCTGTCTTGGAAGAAGATCTCCATTCTAGGCTTTATATTCTTGTCTGTATGGTCACACCATGGTTCTGAAAAGCTGTAAAAGGGGAAGTCCTCACCCTCTTTGATGAATCGTCTATTCAAGGAGTCACCTGGGATAGTCTGGACGTGGTCTAGTCTCCTCTTTGATCGAGACTGGCGGATCATTCCGAGCTCTTGTTCTGATGGTTCATACCCCAAACCACAAGGAGAAAAATCCTAATTTAGTTCAATCGGCTCCAGTATTCCTTATTGTCTTTGTCCTATCCCCAGTCCGGGCATGAAGTGCATGCTTTTAAACATGTGGATCACATTGACGTTGCCATGAGGGTCATATTCTGGACAAACCCTCTCTTTAAAGTCATCCCCTGCTATGACTAGAAGTGGTTCAACTCGAAATTCTGATAGGAGCATATCATTTGAGTTGTGTTGTATCCCAAGGATTGGACTTCTTGTACTTGCACCATCGGTATTGTCATCATCACCCAAGAGGGTAATGACTCGTCCGTCGATAAATAACTTTAATTTTTGATGGAGCGAGGAAGACACACCCTTGATACTATGGAGATAAGGTCGCCCGAGTAACAGGTTGAAACAAGCTGGGATGTCAATAACTTAGAATTCGACGACAGGGTTTATAGGTCCATCCCCTATTACAAGCTTTATAGATCCCATCACCTCCCAACGGGTATTATCATAGGCAAGCATAACAGTGGAAGTTGGAGCGAGGTCGCTTTCTTTTAGGCCTAAACATTTGAAGGTTCTCAGTGGGTAGACATTCAGGGCGGATCCATTATCGACAAGAGAGAGTGGTGCAACCTTCCCCATAACTTCGACGGAGATGTTGAGTGCATGATTGTGGTTTGGCCTAATCTTGGGGATCTCTTCTTTGAAAAAGGATAGCATTCGGGTAGAGGTCAAGGATCTGACCAAATTTACCGCATCTTTTGGTGTGGTAGAGGGATGAACTGTGGGTCCAGTGAGAAACTTGATCAAAGCATTTATGTGTAGCTGAGAAGACATAAAAAAAACCATAGAGTGATGTTAGCTTGAGTTTTCTTTAGTTGATCGAGGATCTTACTCTCCTCGAGGGTTATCTCTGGCATAGGAAGGTTTTCCACACCCTTCCCCTTGTCATTGGCTGGTAGTGAATTTGGGATCGGGTAATGCCTCCCTGATCTGGTTATATGATTTACTGAAGAATGGAAAAACATGAACCCTATTTCCTTGTTGATCTCGGGTTATTATGCTACCTTATCAATTTCTCCGAGGAGTTCTTCAAATGATATCATTCCACACATGTCGGCTACCGGACCAGTTTTCTCTGAAGCTTGTTCTTCATTCGAATCTTCGAATTCTTCCCCCCGTCTGGTGGCAACAATTTTATCTTTCCATGTAAAGTCGATGCATTCCACAACTCAAACGGCCTCTTCATATAGGTCTTCCCAATTTGTGGGGATGTGTAAGGATAAAGGAACCAGGCACCCATGTAGCTTCAAAGCATCGAATAACTTGGTACTACTATAAATGTTATTAGTTTGCCTGAATAATTCTACCATGATCTGGATGACATCATCCAGGATGACTTCATCGGTTAATACTACCCATCTATCTGACTCTCGAGCCCATTTCCATGCTTCCAAGGACAGCGTACTAAACCTTTGGCAATCAATGATCATCTATGAGGGAAATTTTAGCTCGAACTATAGGAGTTGGTTTAAGACTTCTGATAATTCCATACTTCCATTTTCAAAACGAGTACAAACAGCGATGCATGCTCTGGTAAGGGGTGACAGTGCCTGATCAGCGAGGCTAATAGGGTGTAGGAGGAAATATGTGAAAATTTGGGGAGGTTTAGGAGAGTATATGGGCGTGATTTGAGTTGAGGGATCAAATTATGGGTTCTCTTCTAAGAAGATGGCATTTGTATAATTTTTTCCTTCTCTCTTAACCAATCATACCACTCATAGGCCTACAATAACTTAAATTTAATTAATTTTAACTTCTTGCAACGCATATATAATTTATCATTCGATTCTCCATGAATTTTATAGAATGCCTATCAATATATATAAATTATTTAATATATTCTCCATAAAATACGAGTTAAACGGGTCTATTCGTGTCATTTTCGAGTTATAAGTGTTTAACACTAACCCAACCCGTTTATTATTCGTGTTGGCGGGTCGTGTCATATTCAGGTTCGTGTCAAGAAATCGTCAACCCTAACCCGCTAACTTCGTGTCGAGTTCGTGTCGGGTTATCGTGTCGTGTCAAAAATTGCCACCCCTAATTTGGCTTAGTATTGGCTGGTGGGGCGATGGTACCCCGATCAATTAGACCTTGGATTACATTTATGAGGTGAAAGCATTGGCCGGTGCTATGGCCAGCAGCTTGGTGAAAGGCGCAGTGAGCATCTGCCTTAAATTTTCTTGGGAGTGGATTTGGCAATGGACGGGGGTCCAAAGGTTTGATAAGGTTTCAGCTTAACAAGGCTTGATAAACTTTGGAGAGGGGATCATGGATCTCGGTGTATTCCTTTCGGACTGGGACAGGGCGGATTTCTGGTGCCCATGATGTGGTTGGTTGAGAGATGTTGTTGATGGTTGAGGCTGCGGCAGTGGCAAGCTTGTCATATTTTCTGGGGGTGAACTGTCCGGACACCTTCTTTGGTTCAATTTATTTCTTGGCAAGACCCTCCTCGATTTCTACTCCTGATTCTCTGAGAGCTAGAAAATGGGGATAGTGTTGTCCTCCCATCGTTGCTCGGACATGGCGTAAGAAGTTCTTCTTAACTATGCTAACTCGTTCTTCCTCGGATGGCCAATTGGTCATGGTTGCTGTTTTTTCCCTCCATCGGTCGATGAAGTTACTGACTGATTCTCCAGGGTTCTACTTGAGCATCTCTAAATCACGACGGGTGACCTCAATCTCTTCATTATATTTGTACTGTGATATGAATTCCCGGGATACATCCTCCCAACTACGAATTCTGGACTCTTCGAGAGACAAAAACCATCAGAGGGCGCTATCCTTCAAAGTTTGTTGAAACAATTGGGCCATCACTTCTTCTGAAGCCCCTAGTAGAGTTATGGAACGGTGATAACTTTGGAGATGAACAATCGGGGGTCCACTTCCTCCAAATTTCTTGATATTTGGCATCTTGAACTTCTCGGGCAACCTCACTTTAGGATAAGGAGACATGTGGGTGTAGTCCGTGTAATTTCCTGAGATTCTGACTTGGTCAAACTTCTTGGTGAGAATCTTAAGGTTTTCTTTTACTTTATTCAATTCTTCTTCTTTTGGGTTAATGACTATAGGCAAGTTAGCCCCATTTTGGGCAAGATTCGGCATCGGAAGTTGGGCCGGTGGCGACCCATTAGTAGGAGGGGCATGTGGAGCATGCTGATACTCTTCGGGAACCCAAATAGACTCGGGTGGATCCATAGTGCAAGGAAATAGGGCCTCGGGCTCTTGAGGAAAGGGAACCTAGTTTCGTTGCATCTCTCGAGCCTCAGTTTGGAGGTTGTCAATCTTGGACACAGGCTGAGCTAGAACCACCGTCAAATCCGGCTGAGCAACGGGTACTTGATCTGTGTTCTCCATGGAAAAAGGATGGATTCTGAACTCGGAAGGAGTAATAGGGGAATGGATGGAACTCCGGGGTGACTTGACTGAAGACCTAAACCAATAAGGAGTCAGTCCAACGGCTTGCGATCGACTTGAGAAGCCGTAAAATGGGATTTATTTTGAGAAAGAGGGATGGAATTTTTTTTTGACATTTTTTTTTTTGAGATTGAAAGACAAAATATTTTGTGACTTTTGATAAAGAGAGGAGAAATGTTTTTGGATTCTTGATAAAGAAAAAAATGTTTTTGGATTTTGGATAAAGAAAAAAAAAGAAGGAATTTCCCCTTTGGAGACGGTCTCAGCATGATTATTATAATTATTATGTTTTCACATTTATTAATTCTCATAAATGCAAAATGAAATGCCGGACGGGACCTGAGCCTGGAAAAATTGGGTTTGTAATATATGCAAAGCTATGGATGGACTTGTGACCAGGCTCACGGACAGGGTCCCATTTTAAAAATGCACAAAAATTCGGGCGGTAGGACGACCCGTAATTTTGACAGAGTTTCGGGTTAAAATCGGCAATCTAACATGTGTGTCCTAAGGTTGACACCTATATGCGAGTATGGAGTTGGTTGGGTGAATTGGAATGGGTTCCCCCCTTTGGCGTGACTTCCACGATATACGTCTTACTCTTACGGGCAATCGGTACATGTGGGCAAGACATTTGATATACCTGAGTGTACGTGAATTGCCTCACCATAAACCTTATGGGGACAGTACGTATGAGAGCGAATTAGATATACTCGGCATACGTGAACGAATTCCCTGCGATATACCTCCCGTCATGACTTCGGTCAAGCGGTATGATGCGGGGGAACCGCTCGATATACGTCGAAGGTACTTGGCCAATGGAAGGTGAGAGTCATATCACTTAGGCTAACTATGACCTGCCAGACTAGTGCCCATCACGAAGTGACCCTCCAGTTACTGGGTAAAATTTGGTCAATAGCAATGCTCTTTGGTGATGTTGTGTGAATCATGCATGATTCTTTTATTAGTACCTTATAAGAATGTATTTATTGATTATGCCAAATAGGGAGCAAAGTGCAAGTACCAAATATGGATGGGGCGTCCAACATGTGGATATATGTGACCCTAGGTGCACGTGGTGCGAAGTGTACATGAAGAATTTTCAACAAGTGTGTGAATAGAAGCATAATCATGGGATACACATGAGTAATAAAGGGGGACATGTAAATAGGGGAGAACATAAGCAAACATAACCCCCACGTAAATAGAGTCTAGACCTCAAAACAATAAAGTCCCCAGCGGAGTCACCACTGTGGCCATCCCTTATCCTCGCCACGGGGGCGAATGAGCGTGAGGTAGGATCTCGAGTCCCGCGCATCCCTCTCGAGAGCGCTTCAGCCAGCGTCATTTGAGGTGAGGTGGTAAATGTAGAGAGATTAGAGTCGCCAGTCTTTTTTACTCAAAACAAACAAAATAAATGGGGAAGCCACCTCGAAGGACAGCATCCGAAGACATACTGGTGCATACGAAACCAAAATGATTCGAAAAGGGTCCGGAGGCTAAGTTACGAAATGGGAAGGTGTTAGGCACCCATTCTGCCCTTTCGGTCTCTCATGGGTTTTTGCTATTTTCCTTTTATTTTCCCCGTGATGTGTGTGCATGTGTATATATAGTGGAGATAGGAATCATCGACTTATTCCATGGAAGAGATAAAGTTAGTCATCCGTAGGACGGTTTAAAAATAATATTTAAAAATAGAATTTACGCGATTATCCTACGTTGACCATTATGGTGGAACGATAATGTATGTAGAATAATACGCTACTAAGAACAAATATATATATATAAAATATAATATAAGAGAATGGAGGTTAGAGAAGATAGAAAATGAGAGAAAAAGTAAAAATAGGACTCGAGTCTCGGGTTTTACCCCGAGGCCTACGTAGCCTATAGAGGCATCAAAGTCCACGTAGTTCGCATACAAAACGAGGGGTGGGGTTTATCCCATAAATCCAACCGGGGGATTCTCTTATTTGTGTGTATGTGTGTATGTAGGAAAAACTGTTTTAGTTGTGAGAAAAGTGTAAGAGAAGTGTGAGAATTCCCGTTTGGAATTTATGAGAAAACCCTCTGTTTCTTGTTTTTTGGGTTTTTATTTATATGAAAATAAGATATGTGAAATAATACTAAGTAAAAAGTATATTAGGATGTGTGAGATGAAATAACAAAAGTGTTAACTAATAAAACGAGTTATTGCGAATTTATGAGAATTTAAGGAGAGAGTTGAGAAAATTGGACCTTCTTGAAGATCTTGAGCTTGATTTGAATGTTGGAGAGCAGCCCTTAGACTTGGATGATGATGGAGGGTAGTGAATTCACCAAGTTTGATGAAAAGTGAAGGTTGGAAAGGGATTTGGGTGTGGAAATCACGCTAACTTCGAGAGAGGTTTTTCGGATTTCCTGAGAGTGATTTCTATCAGATTTGGGCTCTCTTTTTCAAGTGAGGTCAGGCCTCCTTTTTATAGGCCCGGGATATTGCCGATCAGCATATCCCTATTCTTGCAATTCGGCAAGTGTGTTTAGGCACACTGCTGATAGGCAGGGTCTAGGACCTGTCGTTTGGCAGTATTTTTCAGGCCTTTTTGGAAAATCGGTCGCAGTACGTAAACTATTGATCAGAATCATGCACGGGGTGGACCACTAGAAAGGTAATTTAGAGACCTTAAAAAGTCCTTTGGACTACTATCGAGTCCGTGAGCTGGCTTTGGGTCGAATGTGGCTCAGAAGCATTCGTCAGTCCATTGGACGAGGAATCGTTGGACGCAAACGGGTCGTTCGTCTGCATGGTAAGCCTGAATCGTGCACGGTTTGGACCATTGGAAAGGTTAGGATATGTACTTCGACATTCCATAGAGTTTGATCGGGTTCAGGGAGTTAACTTTGGTCAATCGATCCCTAGAAGCATTCAGTGACCTTTCGGAGTAAAACGGATCGTTCGTCCGTACCGTAAGTCAGAATCACGCACGAGATGGACTGTTGGAAAGGGGATTGAGTTCCTTCGAAGATTCATTCAGTCTCGATCGAGATGAAGAGTTTACCTAGGTCAAACAGAGCCCGGGAGCACCCGGTGGCCTCTTGATTGAGTCTCAGGGAAAACGGATCGTTCGTCTGTACTGTAAGTCCGAATCGTGCATGGAGCGGACCGTTGAAAAGGGGTTTCAGTGCCCTTCGTAGAATCATTCAATCTTGGTCGAGCTGAAGACTTTGACTTTTGGTCAATCGAAGCCTGGGAGTTCCCGATGGCCTCTAGGTCAGTACTTGGGGTATGACTTGGGTTTGTAGTGATGAAGGGAGGTGCTGGGGACCTAAGGAGAGTTTATGGGGTAACATAATGGGGTGTCTACAACCACATTTTAAAATTATCAATAACTATAGCATCAAATTCCACTCCCTTTATACTAAAAGTCATATTGAATTCAGCAT
This sequence comes from Sambucus nigra, assembly GCA_949130495.1. Lineage (NCBI taxonomy): Eukaryota > Viridiplantae > Streptophyta > Magnoliopsida > Dipsacales > Adoxaceae > Sambucus > Sambucus nigra. Next base: position 326,129,573 of record OX422217.1, on the reverse strand, counting down.
AATTGTCAAATCTAGTTGTTATAGGCTAAAAATATTAGGCCACCTGGACCAATATATCGATGACACCTATTAACATCATCCAAATATTTTCCATAATGGATGGGAACTGGTCAGCTCAGGTACCCTCTGGTCGGTTTCCCGGCCTACAAAGCCAGGAAGATGAACCATCAGAGACACATGGAATATTAAATAGTCACAATACACATACATGTGAAAGATGTCCAGATGTATGTTATTGTGTAAAGATGTAAATGCTTGAAATTATAAAAGCATTTCACCTCTTGAGTTACCACTTACTATAAATATACCACTTCCCCCCAGCTGAGGGGGACATGCATAAACATATTATCTTTATGCAAACCCTTGGATTATAACCATAATTTTGGAATAAAACCATAAATATTAGTGCCCCATGGATGTAGGCTCCATTACTGAGCTAAACCACGTAAAAATCTTTGGTCTCTTTCTTGATATTTTTAATTTCTCTATTATCTGTGGTGATAAATTTGGTAACTAAGGACTATGATCAATAATCCAAATTTAAGCATCAATAGATTGGTGGCGTCTGTGGAAATAGACAAGTCATTGTTGTTTCTCATCTTATTCTTTCACAGTCTATTTTTTATACCCTGAAGTATGACGGACATTCCGAAAGCCAGTCTTACTGGAGGTAATGTTTTTAGTTTCCACTCCTCCTCGTATAGGAGAGTTACAAGGAATTCTACTCAACATCGCCAAAGGGCAGGAAGTGATACAGAAAATCGTGCAATAACAAACTCAAACGCTTCAAACTAGATCCAGTGTTGCCCTATCCCATAGGACGAAAATGTCGCCTCCACCTCCTAGGGATGTTATAAGTCGATACAGATATTACATATTTCCAAAATACCATTCTTATCATCCCGGGTTAACCTCTTCAGTCGATCAACCAACTATTATGATGGTCAATTTCTCACTCCATAACAACTGAGCGCCTTGGAAATGTTGAGTAATGCCTCTGCTTTAGATCAGTCGGGGCCTCGAGCGAATAAGGGTCATAATCATAAGGAACCATCTAGATCACGTGACCGTTGAGAAGTATTTATTAGATCTAGAGGCAGCGTACAAGGTTTTGTGCATGCCGAGCAGACTTCCCAGGAAGAGAGCTCAATACAAGCTCATGGTAGAGCTACCACATTTGCCTCAGCCAAAACTAATCCAGAAGATCACCCTTGGAAATGATCGATACAATGATTAGAATATCATTTGGGATAAATAGCAAAGTCCAAAAATCCCTTGCAAAAGAGCTTTGGGAAGGGATTTCATTTTATTCCAACCATTGTGGATTTACCCACACCATCCCAATTCAATCCACATGTGGTCACTCTTAAATACGATGATAAAAATGACCCCTTCCTCCATATTGAACAATACCAAGCGGAAGCTGATATTTATTCAGTACCAGATGATATGCGTTGTCGAGCATTCTCAAGTACCATCACTAGATCTGCACAAATTTGGTATAATAATCTTCCTCATGGATAAATCTTCAGCTTCCGACAACTCACTAAGATATTCCTCAGTATTTTTTTTAAGAACGGTAGACACCACATTCTAGCACCCCCTAGATCTCCCCTTAGGTCCCTAGCACCTCCCCATCTCACTGTAAACCCTAATCGCACTTCGAGTACTGATTTGGAGCCCACCGAGCTCTCTCGAGCCCCGTTTGACTCCGGTCAATGCTATCGTCATAGTGAAATCTCTTTAAATCTTTAAAGGGACCAAAATACCCTTTCCAACGGTCCACTTCGTGCAGGAATCAGTATAACAATTCGTATGAACGGATCATTTTATTACCAAAGATCGATTCGAAGGCCACCAAGCACTCTCAGGCCCTCGAATTGACCCCAATCAACTTTACCATCAGAGAAAAATCTCTTTAAAAGGCCCTAAAAACCCTTTCCAATAGTCCACCCCATGTACAATTCTGACTTACTGAGAGCTCCCCAGGCACTTTCGAGCCTCGGTTGACCAAGGAACACTTTCTGAACTGAGAAAATGTCTAATTACATCTCCTAACCTTTCCAACAGTCCACCACGTGCGCGATTCTGACTCACCATGTGGACGAACGATCCGTTTGCATCCGACGATCTCACATCGACTGACGTGCTCTTCCGAGCCACATTTGACCTAAAGTCATCTCCCGAAACCAGGAGAAGTCCAAAGGACTCTTGAATTTATCTGAAGTACCTTTCTAATGGTATGCCCCATGTACGATTCAGATCAACGGTTTGTGTTCTACGACCATTTTTCCAGGAAAATCTGTACGGGACTACTAATTGGCAAGTCCTTATCCCTGCCAATCGGCATAGTGCCTGGGGTCACATGCCGATAGGCACCCCCAAGGGTAGGTCGATCAGAACCCCCTGACCCTATAAATAAGGGCTATAACCTCATTCCCAAAAAAAAAACAGATCCATTAGCATCAGTGATCTCAGCAACATTCCCTCGAAATCAACGAAGTTCGTAATGTGAAGTTCCATCGAAGCTTACATTCCCATACTTTTCATAGCCAATTCGGAAAATATCGTTCCCTCTCATCAACATTCATCAACACTCAAGGGAGTTCATCCAAGATCAAAGATCAAACTTCACAGAAGGTCCAATTCCTTCCCCCCTCTCTTTAAATTCCTTATTTTTGCATAATAAACGTTATATTCATGATCTATCTCTTGCTTTAGTTCATACACATTAATATATACACTTTTATAAGTATATTGCACATACTTTATTTACTACAAAAATTCCAAAAACAAATAAAAGAGGGTTACACCCGCAAATTCTGAACGGAATTATCCATCGCACTTTTTCGAAAATCAAAATAACACATTTTCTACACATACACATATAATAAAATTTCATTCGAATCTATGGGATAAAACCCACCCCTATGCTACATTAGAACTAAGTGACTTTGATTCCTTTATACGCTACGTAGTCATCTCAGATTAAAATCCAAGACTCGAGTCCAATTTTCTAATTTTCTCAATTTCTCAAACTCCCTAATTTTCTAAAACCTCTTATATATATATATATATATATCATACTTGTTTGTGTTTCATCCAACACATATTATCGTTCCATAATAATGATCAATATCATGATGAGCGCATAAATCATACTTTCTACGTATGTTATTTTGGGAACATTACTAAGGATGACCTCACTCTACCTTGTCCATGGTATAAGTTGAATGATTCTGATCTCCATTATATAAATACGCACGCACACTTCACGGGGATATAAAGGAATATAATAACACTAGCCCATGAGAGACCGAAAGTGCATGATGGGTGCCTAATACCTTCCCATTCTGTAACTTAGCCCCCAAACCTTCGAAATATTGGTTTTTTTGGCATCAGTTTTCCCTTGATGCCGCTCTCTTGAAGTGGCAACATATTCTTTTGCCTGTTTTGTGAAAAATAGGCTGTCAACTCTATCTCTTCACATTTACCCCCACATCGATGACGGCCGTAGCAACCTTCCCAAGAGGGGTGCGAGACTGCGACGCAGCTTCCCGATGGGAGACGTATCTCTCTCTCCCTCCACCAAGTGCCACCTGGGATGGCCACAGTGGAGACTCCGCTGCGGACCCATTTTTAAAAGGGCTAAACTCTATTTGCATGGGTGTTTTACTTTCTTGTATATTCCTCTATTTTTATGTTCCCCTTATTATTCCCTGTACATATATACCTCATGCTTATCCCACTATTCACTCACTTGTAGAAATTTTCCATGTACACTTCACACCTCATGCACCTAGGATCACATATATCCACATGTTGCACACACCACCCACTCTCACTTGTTATCTCTGCTCTACTGTTTATACTTGTACCTCATTCTCGCCTGGGCATGATCAATAAAGATACTCTCTCCATAAGATACTAATCAAAGAATCATGTATGGTACACACAACATCACCAAAGAACATTGCTATTGACCAAATTTTATCCCATAACTGGGGAGTCACTTTGTGATGGGCGCTGGTCTGGCAGGCTAAGCGATATGACTCTAACATTCTACTAGCCAAGTACCTTCAACGTATATTGAATGGTTCCCCCGCATCGTACCGCTTGACTGAAATCATAACGGGAAGTATATCGTAGATAACTCGTTCACGTACATCGAGTATATCAAATTTTCTCTCACACGTACCATTCCCATAAGGTATATAGTGAGGCAATTCACGTACACTCAGGTATATCAAATGGCTTATCCACAAGTATTGACTGCCCTAAAAAGTAAGACGTATATCATGGAAGTCACGCCAAAGGGGGGAACACATTACAATTAACCCAACAAACTTCATACCCGCATATAGGTGTCAAGCCTAGGACACACATGTTTGATTGTCGTTTTCGTCCCGAAACACTGCCGAAATGATGGGTCGGCACGCTGCCTAAATTTTTGCACAACTTTTAAAACAAGACACTGCCCGTGGGTCTGGTAACAAGTCCAACCCTAGTTTCTACATATGGTAAACCCAATTTTTCCAGGCTCGGGTCCCGTCCGGCATTTTATTTTTGCGTCTACGCAAACTTAATACAAGTGAGAATCTAATAAGCATAATAATCATGCTGAGACCCGTCTCTCATATTTCCTCTTTCCAGAAGTGTCCAAAAACATTCTTCCTCTTTTATCAAAAATACCAAAAACATTTTCTTTTTCTCCAAAAAACAAAACCAAAAAAAAAAAAAATTCCTCATGTTTTCCAAAAATGTCAAAAATATTTTCCTCCTTTTCTAAACATAACAAATTGCCCTTCTTTTCTTTATCAAAAATAAATCCCATTTTTTTTTCCTTAACAGGTCGATCGTATACCCTTAGCCTGGCTCCCTATTGTCTTCGGTCTTCAGTCGAACCGCCCTAAAGTTCTATCAGTCCTCTTACTTTTTTTGAGTTTAAAACTCACCCGCCTTCCATGGAGAGCACGGATCAAGTGCCGAATGTACAGGAGGATTTGTTAACAGTTCTAGCTCATCTCACTACCAAAATTGACAACCTTAAAAGTGAGGTTCATGAGATGCAGAGAAACCGGGTACCTATCCCCAAAGAGCTCGAGGTTCTTTCCCCCCACGCAATGTGTTCTCCTGTAACCAAGTTTATTAAGGTTCTCTAGGAATACCATCACGCTCCCCGTGCTCCTCCTGCTAATGGGTCATTGCCAGCCCATCTGGTTATGCCAAACCTTGCTCACCTAGGGGCTAACTTACCCGCGACTGTTCACCCGAAAGAGGAAGAATTGAACAAGGTCAAGGAAGACCTCAAGATGTTAACCAAGAAGTTCGATCAAGTCATACTCTCTGGGAACTACATGGACTACACCCACATGTTTCCCTATCTTAAACCAGACTACCGAAAAAATTTAAGATGCCCAATATTAAGAAGTTAGAAGGCAGTGAACCCCCGATCATTCATCTCCGTAGCTATCACAAAACCATGACTCTCCTAGGGGATTTTGAAGAAATAATGGCCCAAATGTTCCAGCATACTTTGAAAGATAGCGCTCTCGGTTGGTTCTTATCCTTTAAGGAATCCAGGATCCATAGTTGGGAAGATGTTGCCCACGAGTTCATGTTACAGTACAAGTACAACGAAGAGCTAGAAGTTACCCACCATGACTTAGAGCTACTTAAGCAAAACCCTAGGGAATCATTCAGTACCTTTATAGCAAGGTGGAGAGAAAAAGTAGCTACCAAGACCAATCGGCCTTTCAAAGAAGAACATGTCTGTATAGTAAAGAAGAACTTCCTACCCCATGTTTGCGCAATAACTGGAGGACAATATTACCCTCACTTTCGAGCCCTCCAAAAAGAAGGAGTGGAGATTGAAGAAAGTCTTGTCAAAATAGAAGTCGAACCGATGAAAACCTCTAGACAGTTTGCTCCTAAAAAGTTTGAAAACCCTCTAGTACCACAATTTCTACCATCAATAACATCTCTTAGCCTTCCGCTTCATGGGCGGCAGAAAGTCACCCAAACCCAGTCCTTAAAAATATATCGAGCTTCACACTCCTCTCTTCAAAGTCTACCAGGCCCTTTTGAACCAAAATCTAATCAAACCATTGGATCCCCGTCTATTACCAAATCCACTTTCGCAAAACTTCAAGACTGATGCCCATTGTGACTTTCATCAAACTACTGGCCATACCACCAACCAATGTTTTCATCTCTGAAATATGATCCAAGGCCTAATTGATCGGGGAGTCATCGCCCCACCAATTAATCCCAAACCAAACACTACCTATAATCCACTCCCGAATCATGCAAAATCTATCTTCCTCGAAGAAGACTCGGAATTTGACCCATCCACCCAAATTATGACTAGTAGATCACTAGTCATACCCATATACTCTCCTAAACCTCTCCAAATATGCCTATATTTCCTCTTACACCCTACCAGCTTTGCCGATCAAACCTTATCCCTCCTCACTAGAGCATACATCGTCATCTGCACCCGTTATGGAGGTAAAAACATGGAACTGTCAGAAGTGTTGAACCAACTATTGGAGTTAGGGCTGTAATTGACCTCCCAGATGACCATCGACTGTCAAAGATTCAGTGAGTTGTTCTTATAAGCTCGAAAATGGGCCCAAGAGTCAGACAATTAGTTGGTGTCAATCGACTAAGTCAGTCTAGATAATATGGTCCAGATCATAATAAACGTGTTTCAACAGACTGGTAATATTTGTAGTATATTCGAGCTACTCGATGCTTTGAAATTACAAGGGCGCCTGGTCCCTTCAATTCTGCATTTCCCTACGAGATGAGAGGAATTATACGAAGAGACCATGGAGGTTGTGGAGTGCATTGACTTTGCATGGAAAGACAATATCGTTGCCACCGGATTGGGGGGGGTCATTTCAAAGATTCAGATGAAGAACGAGATTCAGAAAAGACTAGTTTGATAGCCAATATATGCGGGATGATATCATTCGAGGAGCTGCTAGGAGAAATCAACAAAGTGGTTGAACAACTCGATATCAATGAAGAAATAGGATTTTTATTTTTTCCTTCTTTTGTGAACCACATGATGAGGTCAAGAAGACATTACCAAATCCCAAGTCTACAACCATTGGCGAGCGATAAAGGAAAGGGTGCAGAGAATCTCCCTATGCCAGAAATGACCCTCGAGAAAAGTAAGGTCCTCGATCAACTGAATAAAACCAGAGACAACATCACTTTATGGGGACTCTTTATGTCTTCCCAAATGCATCGAAATGCCCTAATCAAGCTACTCACAAGACCCATAGTTCTTCCCTCAACCACGCCAGAAGAAGTAATGAACTTAGTCGGATCCTTGACCTCTACTCGAATGCTCTCCTTTTCTGAAGAAGAAATCCCTAAGACTGGTCCCAACAACAATCATGCTCTTAATGTCTCTGTCGAAGTTATGGGGAAAATTGTCCCACTCTCTCTTGTTGATAATGGATCATATCTGAATGTTTGCCCGTTAAGAACCCTCAATTGTCTGGGATTGAAAGTGAGTGACCTTTCTCCAACCTCTACTGTCGTACTTGCCTATAACAACACTCGTCGAGAAGTAATGAGATATATCAAGCTTACAATAGGGGTTGGCCCTATAAATCCTGCTATTGAATTCCAAGTCACCGATATCCTAGCCTGTTTTAATCTACTGCTTGGATGACCATGGCTTCATAGCATCAAAGGGGTGTCCTCTTCCCTTCATCAGAAATAGAAGTTATTCCCCAACGGATAGGTTATTACCATCTTGGGAGACAGTGACAACACCAAAAATGCCAACACCAGTAATCCGATACTTGAAATACAACATGGGGTAAATGATATGCTTCTTTTAGGATTCCAAGTTGAACCACTCCTACTCGCAACAGGGTATAACTTCAAAGACAGGGTTTGTCCGGAATATGACCCCTATAGAAACGTCATTGTAATCCAAATGTTCAAGAATATGCCCTTTATGCCCGGACTGGGGATAGGGTGAAGACATCAAGGGATAATTGAACATATTATGTTAAAGGAGGCTTTTCCTTCCAATGGTTTGGGCTATTTCTCGTTAGAAGAAGAACTCAGAATGATCTATCAGCCTCGACTGAAGAGGATGTTAGAATGCGCCAGAACTATACTGAAAGATTCCCTAAATGGAAGTTTCATCAGAAAAGGTGAAGATTTCCCCTTCTGCGTCTTCCCTGAACCTTGGTATGACCATGTACACAAGAGGATGAAATAAGTAATGGATATCTTCTTTCAATACAGCTACCCATGGGCCGAGAGTTTCTAGCACCGTGTACAACCACTGACTGGAGAAACTATAGTTGATACTGAGGATTCTGAAGGCAGTAACTTCGAGGACTCTTTTAATTTACAGTGTGACACCCCCCCTAATTAAACATCGGGTGATCAGGCCTTTATTAAATTAAAACAGGTTTCTCAAATGGTTCATTCTTAGCATCACTATCGAAAACTTTTTAATTACTAATCCCCTAAGTATAATTAGACCGGTGCCAAATTTTATCTTTCTTAAAATAGATAAATCAACCATGTGGAACAAAGTACAAACAATCATGTACAATAATTCAAACAACAAAGTAAAAGTACAACAGAACAAAAGTATTACCGAATAAACCATCGGCTAAAAATCCCCAACAACAATAGAATGACCACTAGTCTGAAACTAACATCTGAGACTAATACTGGACCACAAGTCCATGCATAGAAGAGTGTGAGATCTTGTACTAGATCTGAATGAGAGATATCGTCTAGTCAAAATCCTGTAAGCATCCACTGTGCTACAGCTCCGAGTCTCTGGAATGGAATCATCATACATGGCATCCCTGTGGCTGGATACCTAAAAGGTTTGAAAATATTTTATAGCAAGAGTTAGTACTCAAAACATTTTGAAAACATTTAGCAAGCGTTTATCACAATATAAAATGCGGTTATTGATTACACATGTTAGGTTCTCGTACACTCTCTTGAGTTACTCACCCCTCATCTTTTGTGCACACCTAACGTTCTACACTTAGTTTATCTAGCCATACCTCCCAAGCTAACTAAAACCAAAGTAGTCAATTGAACTTATCCATACCCAAGTTCCAGTAACGCCCATACAGTACAACCGTTTCACTAACATCTCGCGTATGTTAATTAATTCTCAAGTAACATTTCATCTATGTTATTTTTCAAGACTTCCCATTTAGTTTCACTACTAAAATTACTAAAATTCTCACAATTGTTGACTTCCAACTTATGTAATTAAGTTTCACTACTTTAATTACTAAATAGATTTTCTCTATCTAAAGGTGCATTTCGTAATTAAGTTTCACTACTTAAATTACTAATTCAGTATGTATCTTTAAATACATAATATGTATCAATCTACTAACACACGGAAGTAGGATATTATCAAGTATATATATTTCACACACAATATATACTAAATATCAGTCATTGCTATTTTGCCCTTTTTATACACGTAAAGGACTCTTAGTTCGGAATGATTCATCGACCCCAAGTAAGAATTGGTTCGGAATGATACATCGACCCCAATTATTTATATACACAAATAAAGATTTCTTGGTTCGGAATGATTCATCGACCCCAAGTGAGAGTTGGTTCGGAATTATCCATCGACCCCAACTATTTTTAAAAATATATATATACACATATTCTGGTTCGGGACTCTCTCATCGCGACACCAGTTCAAAGTTTGGTTCGGCATTTCTCATCGACCCCAAACATATAATAACTTTATGTTAGTTCGGAATGTCTCATCGACCCTAACATAATTAATTTAGGTATAATATCTTTACCTAAAAGATCACATAATTCAGTAGTTACACACCCGACCTATTAATCATATACGTACGTAATATTTTAATCTCATATATCTACCGTACAATATTTGCTTTACGATTTATCTCATTAATCGTATTTATTTGAGTATTCACACAACTCTAAGGGTACTAGTTACCCCTTACATATAATTTCAGTAGTTATTTCTTACCCTACTGGTCTATTACTTAAATTGAATTTACTTCACCCCGTAACTCAATTTCCGAAATCCCGGATCCTCTGCTAAATCGGATTATTCTCCTTGGTCCGTAATCCAAGCCCTACACCCAATGGCCTTATCGGACCTTAACAATATACCTACTGGTCTTATTCTCACTCCCATATAAATATAATGTAAATCCTAGAATACTTATTCATTCCCGAACTCAATGAAGAATTTAACACAAAATTTTTGGGAAACAGCTTGCGTCGATCGATCGACGGCTGGGTTCGATCGATCGACATAGTCGATCGATCGATAGTTCGAGATCGATCGAACGATCGAACAGGGACAGACGCAGTTGTCTTCTTCGTTAAGATTTTTCCTCGATTAACAAACCTTCAAAACTCCATTATAGTCGACCAAACTTTGACCCAATGTTCCTAACATATTTCCACATATACTAGGATAGTTTCTAACATGTCAAATACATCAAAACTCCAATTACTTTAAAGAAATAATGAATTAAAATCCAGAATTTCTTGAAACCCTAGTTATGGTGTTCTTCCCATATTATCATTAAAAATCCAGATTTTAATCCGAAAAATCATCAAGTCTAATCTGAATCTTAAGCCTCTACATAAGGTCAATCATTCTACATGCGATTCATATCCCAACATGTATAAATATCATCTTTCTCCAATCAAAATAATGATTTAAACAACACTATTTAAAAACCCTACACATGGGTATTATAACTTTATAGTTTTTGCAATAAACAACTTGTCTTATGATGAGTAGGGTCTGATTTCGTGGTTGTTGTTGATGATTGATGATCTTCATCCTTCAATCCTTCTTCCCTAACAAGTTGATGGTAAAAATCCTTTTGAATCCTTCCCAATTCTTCCTTTTGGCTTAGAAAGTTGTGCCTCTCTTCTCTCTAATGGTATTGGTGTTGTCATAGGTGTTCTAACCCTAATTCCTCTATCATACGGCTGATATAAAACTCTCAATTTCGTAGGTCTCCATACCCTCTTATGTTAAAAGACCAAAACGCCCCCGAACGGTCTCGGTTTAGTCCAAAATTACCCTGAGACTCAACTAGTACCCCCGGGGTATACTATTTTGACTAATTTGACCCTTCCGGACTCATCGGTGACCTCTAAATTATCATTTGAGTCACTTAAAAAATATTACTCGTTCTCATCCCAACATGGTCTACACGCGTTAAGTAACTATTTACCACTCGCACTAAGTAAATAAAATGAGGCAATATAAACCGGTATCTATCTCTCGATTAATATTCCATAATTACAATTTTTAAATAAAACTCTTTAAATTACTACTCTTACGTAATTTAAATTAAGCCGAAATTTTCTCATTTAATTCTCCAATCTAATTAAATAGAATTATTTAGAATATTCAGAAATGCGGGGTATTACATACTTCCCCCCTTGCAAAGGGATTTCGTCCTCGAAATTAGGATAAGGATAGTATTAAGGCTAAGGACCTTAAGTACATCCTAACATCCTAACGGTCGCCCCAAGTACATGCCTTGCTTCATTATAAATTCTTATCGCACGTTACCCATGCCGCATATATCATAATTAAGTCTCACTACTTAATTTCTCATAAATTTTTCCAATCCAACGTTAATTCTTGAAATTAAGTTTCTCCCAACTTAATTTACCCATTTGATGTATATCTCTATATAACATCTTAGTGTCTACTATCACTCATAAGTAGAATATTATAAGGTATATATTTCACATACAGTATATACTTTAAGGAAAATTGGTTCGGCAAAAATCATCGGCACCAATAATCCTATCATTTACATTGGTCCGGAAATCCATCGACCCCAAGGTAAATGTAATGCACATGTCGGTCCAGACCTTCCATCGATACCAATATTTATCATTGATTTGGTTCGAAAAAATCATCGACCCCAAATCGATCCCTCATGTATTGGTCCGGAACATCATCGACCCTAATACAGAGATTAAGCACACTTACTATCGCACATAAGTAGAAAAATCAATAGGTATATATATATTGTACACATAACATATACTATTATCACTTATTTTATAATCACCCCCCTTCTATAACACTTTTGGGGTCATTGGCTCGGAATTCCACCTCGATCACCAATAGTGATTGGTTAGATTGCCTCGGAATCACACTTCGAGCACAATATAAGTATATATATCTCATCGCGCATGAGTAGACAATTTGTGAGCCATATATTTCACACTTCTTATATTCTAAAATGTCATACCCTAATAGAATGTCCTCATATCACACGTTAAGGAATAAAAGTTCAAAATGTCTCCTCGAACCACCACTCAAAGTACACATGTCCTCGAACCACCACTCAAAGTACACATATGTTCATAATAGGTGTCCAAGAACCTAAACTTTATGTACAGATCATATAGGCACTCACACTACCTATAAATATGCTCATATAGGTATACATTCAACCTACGAATTTATCAGTGGAATTCTCCAAAATTCCACTATCGTAAGGGCGCATTATCCTCCTTTCTCACTAACATTGAGTCATAGGCAACACAACATACTCAAAATAATACTTAATCTCTATTCCTCCCTGACCATCTCTCACAGGGTGGAATTTTAGGATTTTCTCTTGATTCACAATCATGTAGAGCGGCACCGTGCACTCTCCCTTTTCAACTACATACTAATCCATCTCGGTCACCCCATTTCGCTACCCCAACGAAATGTTGGCTTAATTATGATGTTCACAACCCATCAATAATTTATAAGTCTGTCTCCTCATTCCATCATTGGAAATGTAGGTTCACTACCACATTCCGGTTGCTCATTTCAGGTCCATCTCGCTCTATTAACTAGAGGTGTGTCTGGAGACAATCTCATTATGTCTCCCCTCAAAATCGCTTCCCACATATCAACATTTTAGTAACGCGTAGGTCACTCTCAACACTCAGTTGAGTAACACCTTGTATCACTTATTCACAACAGTTAGGCCTCCCAATCCAAGAGATAACTTTTGAACGGCTTCCCACCGACTTTCATCCCATAGGGTGTGCTGGATTATCTCAGCACATATAATCTTGGATCATCGTCTATCTCCCATGACGTTCAACCCATTTCATCGATACGACTTGTCTCCTATTGTCCCCACCGGCGTACAAAATAATTTTCGGCATCCCTCTATCTCGTATGTCTAAGGAATCCACTTGATTAGGGCTCCCATACACCCTTTTCTCCATATACATTTGCAAAAACATTGCAAGCGTCGTACCCGTAACATGTTTTTTTTTTCTCAACTCTATCCTTGTGTACATGTCGTGACTACAATTTTGCGGGTATTCTCCATCCCCTATAGACAAAACTCAAATCCTTGCCCATAAAGTCCCACTTATCGCTTCGTGGGGATGTAATCCTTTCGTTGTTCCTCCATGACACTACCGGCTTCACTGATGCCCTAGCATCTATCAACGTCTCTTCTCCTGACGTGCATAAAAATTCAGTCGTAATCCCTTTCGCAACCGAACTTAAACAAGGGACTTCTCCCCATGTTTTCTTACTGAGCATTGTCGGAACAACACATAGTCAAGATACTCAAATTTCATTTCTCGACAATATGTGTAACCATACCCCAATATTTCTAAAGGAGTTAAGTGGCACTGCGCTTATACAATCACTAAGTCCTTAGCACTAATTACAACAGCGAGCTCGATCTCTCCGCTCAGCAGTCATACGACATACATTGACTCACATCATTTAGGTTCCCACACACCGAAATCAATTACTATGAGATGTTCATAATCTCCGAAGTCTCTCACATATTGATGAATAATGACAACTCGACCATTTTTCAGGTGAGGCATCGTCATATACCCCATTCACTCGAGGCTAAGACCCATATACTTCCTTATCCATCGTTCTGGTGGTTCAGATGGTTTCCGGACATAACATGCTTGTCCTCTCCGAAATGCAAAACTTATTGGAGTTATTATTTCTTCAAATAACTTCAAGCTAAAATAAAATGTGTGGCCCTAGAATCCACACTAGACATCTTTTCAAAAATTCCTGACTCCAGGCCATACTGACCGGTTTGGGTACTCCTCCTCTCGGACTGGGTAGTCTCAATCCTGAACACTATCATCCTGGTTCCCTTAGTTCTGCTACCAAGAGGAACGCACTATGAGACTTAACAACCCCAACTTAGAATATAATCATTAAATCCCCTAGTGGATTTTCACCCATGGCTTGCACCAGCCCCTTTACATTCAGTCTTACTCTCTGACTAAATCCTTAAACTCCCTTAGCTTCGCCCACCTAGGAGCATTTACTTCAACGTTGTCGGAAGTACCATATTGTCTTCATAAACATAAGTCGTCCAAGAAGAGTTTTACCAAAATTGTGAATTATAACTAGAGAGTCCATTCTCTCAAGGGCTCTTTTTCCTTTATACCTATCTCATCGGTACAAGTTCACTTAAAAGGATAAATTTCTCTCTCACGATTGGCCTCTACCAGGCTTTCACGTGAGGGGTTCAGATATTCCATTCACTTTGCTTCTGAATCATCATTGGAGAACTTTGCGGTTAAACTATTTGTAAGGTTCCTCTATTTGTATACGGACCCTCGGTCCGAATGTAGTGACTGGTATCTCCGCCACGTTGCCTCTAAAAATTTACTCAATTTTTCACTTCTGAGTATTTCTACTCTATCCTAAACACCAAAACCACTGGACATACTACTTCCATTGGTTAACATGTACAGTCGCCATTTATCACATTTTTACGGCTCGTTCTCATCAAAAAAAATTTCAGACCTACTCCCACTATCACTGCATTGGGCGGTCTAGAATAGCATCCCTCTTGCCGTCACGACACTTGAAAAATGTCTTCTATGCCTCAACAAACCTTGCATCATTTACTTCCATTACACGCTAGGAGTGACCTAGGCAACGGTCATCTCTCCTATGATTACCATATTTGAACACTCCAGGCTTCATGCTGAGCTCCTCCCTCCTGCAGTCCTTCCAACGCCAATGATGGTTCTACCGCCATGTTCGACGTATCCTGCCCAATCGAACTCGTATATATAACACTACATTTACTAAATAGTAGGAGAACGTAAACTACGTACGTAGAGGAGTACAATAATCCTAAGATAGGGCTCTATATCAATCAAACGATACACTGAAAACGTAGTAAGCCGTACAGATCCTATGGACAGTAGAACCTGATGCTCTGATACCATCTGTGACACCCAGCCTAATTAAATATCGGGTGATCAGGCCTTTATTAAATTAAAACAGGTTTCTCAACTGGTTCATTCTTAGCATCACTGTTGAAAACTTTTTAATTACTAATCCCCTAAGTATAATTAGACCGGTGCCAAATTTTATCATTCTTAAAACAGATAAATCACCCATGTGGAACAAAGTACAAACAATCATGTACAATAATTCAAACAACAAAGTAAAAGTACAATAGAACAAAAGTATTACCGAATAAACCATCGGCTAAAAATCCCCAACAACAATAGAATGACCACTAGTCTGAAACTAACATCTGAGACTAATACCGGACGATAAGTCCATGCATAGAAGAGTGTGAGATCCTGTACTAGATCTGAATGAGAGATATCGTCTAGTCAAAATCCTGTAAGCATCCACTGTGCTACAGCTCCGAGTCTCTGGAATGGAATCATCATACATGGCATCCCTGTGGCTGGATACCTAAAAGGTTTTGAAAATATTTTATAGCAAGAGTTAGTACTCAAAACATTTTGAAAACATTTAGTAAGTGTTTATCACAATATAAAATGCGGTTATTGATTACACATGTTAGGTTCTCGTACACTCTCTTGAGTTACTCACCCCTCATCTTTTGTGCACACCAAACGTTCTACACTTAGTTTATCTATCCATACCTCCCAAGCTAACTAAAACCAAAGTAGTCAATTGAACTTATCCGTACCCAAGTTCCAGTACCGCCCATACAGTAAAACCGTTTCACTAACATCTCGCGTATGTTAATTAATTCTCAAGTAACATTTCATCTATGTTATTTTTCAAGACTTCCCATTTAGTTTCACTACTAAAATTACTAAAATTCTCACAATTGTTGACTTCCCACTTATGTAATTAAGATTCACTACTTTAATTACTAAATAGATTTTCTCTATCTAAAGGTACATTTCGTAATTAAGTTTCACTACTTAACTTACTAATTCAGTATGTATCTGTAAATACAAAATATGTATCAACCTACTAACACACGGAAGTAGGATATTATCAAGTATATATATTTCACACACAATATATACTAAATATCAGTCATTGCTATTTTTCCTTTTTTATACACGTAAAGGACTCTTGGTTCGGAATTATTCATCGACCCCAAGTAAGAATTGGTTCGGAATGATACATCGACCCCAATTATTTATATACACAAATAAAGATTTCTTGGTTCGGAATGATTCATCGACCCCAAGTGAGAGTTGGTTCAGAATTATCCATCGACCCCAACTATTTTTAAAAATATATATATACACATATTCTGGTTCGGGACTCTCTCATCGTGATACCAGTTCAAAGTTTGGTTCGGCATTTCTCATCGACCCCAAACATATAATAACTTTATGTTAGTTCGGAATGTCTCATCGACCCTAACATAATTAATTTAGGTATAATCTCTCTACCTAAAAGATCACATAATTCAGTAGGTACACACCCGACCTATTAATCATATACGTACGTAATATTTTAATCTCATATATCTACCGTACAATATTCGCTTTACGATTTATCTCATTAATCGTATTTATTTGAGTATTCACACAACTCTAAGGGTACTAGTTACCCCTTACATATAATTTCAGTAGTTATTTCTTACCCTACTGGTCTATTACTTAAATTGAATTTACTTCGCCCCGTAACTCAATTTCCAAAATCCCCGATCCTCTACTAAATCGGATTATTCTCCTTGGTCCGTAATCCAAGCCCTACACCCAATGGCCTTATCGGACCTCAACAATATACCTACTGGTCTTATTCTCACTCCCATATAAATATAATGTAAATCCTAGAATACTTATTCATTCCCGAACTCAACGAAGAATTTAACACAAAATTTTCGAGAAACAGCTTGCGTCGATCGATCGACGGCTGGGTTTGATCGATCGACATAGTCGATCGATCGATAGTTCGAGATCGATCGATCGATAGTTCGAGATCGATCGATCGATCGAACAGGGACAGACGCAGTTGTATTCTTCGTTAAGATTTTTCCTCCATTAACAAACCTTCAAACTCCATTATAGTCCACCAAACTTTGACCCAATTATCCTAACATATTTCCACATATACTAGGACAGTTTCTAACATGTCAAATACATCAAAACTCCAATTACTTTAAAGAAATAATGAATTAAAATCCAGAATTTCTTGAAACCCTAGTTATGGTGTTCTTCCCATATTATCATTAAAAATCCAGATTTTAATCCGAAAAATAATCCAGTCTAATCTGAATCTTAAACCTATACATAAGGTAAATCATTCTACATGCGATTCCTATCCCAACATGTATAAATATCATCTTTCTCCAATCAAAATAATGATTTAAACAACACTATTCAAAAACCTTCATCCTTCAATCCTTTTTCCCCAACAAGTAGGGTCTGATTTCGTGGTTGTTGTTGATGATTGATGATCTTCATCCTTCAATCCTTCTTCCCCAACAAGTTAATGGTAAAAATCCTTTTGAATCCTTCCCAATTCTTCTTTTTGCCTTAGAAAGTTGTGCCTCTCTTCTCTCTAATGGTATTGGTGTTGTCATGTGTGTTCTAACCCTAATTCCTCTATCATACGGCTGATATAAAACTCTCAATTTCGTAGGTCTCCATACCCTCTTATGTTAAAAGACCAAAACGCCCCCGAATGGTCTCGGTTTAGTCCAAAATTACCCCGAGACTCAACTAGTACCCCCGGGTATACTATTTTGACTAATTTGACCCTTCCGGACTCATCGGTGACCTCTAAATTATCATTTGAGTCACTTTAAAAATATTACTCGTTCTCACCCCAACACGGTCTACACGCGTTAAGTAACTATTTACCACTCGCACTAAGTAAATAAAATGAGGCAATATAAACCGGTATCTATCTCTCGATTAATATTCCATAATTATAATTTTTAATTAAAACACTTTAAATTACTACTCTTACGTAATTTAAATTAAGCCGAAATTTTCTCATTTAATTCTCCAATCTAATTAAATAGAAGTATTTGGAATATTCAGAAATGCGGGGTATTACATACAGATACTGGGGTTGACACTCTGCATGATCCATTCAGGGGCTACATCATCTAATCCATCCTACCTCATCAAAGATGTTGATGCACCTCTTCTCAAGTGGCATGCTACACCTACGCCACCTGCTAATGCTCAACCTAACCCTGATGTTTATCCCCTTTCCCCTGTAGTTGTTTCCACTCACTCTGATGTAATCGAGACATCCTTTAATGAGGTTCACAATGTTATGTTTCCTATCAATGAAATAAATGAATATTTTGAGTATCTTGTTGTGCCTTACATTAATTGTCTTGATTCTAAGCAAGCTCTTGATGATGATGATTTTGTAAATGAACAATTCTTAACTGATCTAAATAAAAATAATAACAAACAACATAATCGCGTTCAAGTTAATGAAGATGAAACTGTTGTTATTAATCTCGATTCTAGTAGCCAAATGCGTGAGATTATGACATGGGCCACCCTTAATGAGCATGAGGGCGCGCAACTCAAAGAAATACTAAATAAATTCGTGGATGTCTTCGCATGGTCCTATGATGATATGCCCCGCATTAACCCTGAGATAGAACAGCATAAGATTCCAACTCTCTTTGACTATAAATCGATCAAACAGAAACTGTTAAAGCTTCGCACCAAATGGTCACTCAAAGTTAAAGAATAAGTAGTCAAGCAACTGAACATGGACTATATTCGTGTGATCGAATATCCCACATGGCTAGCCAATATCGTACCCATGTCGAAATCAGGAGGGAAGGTTCAAATGAGTGTCTACTATCGAGACTTGAACAAGGCCTCTCCAAAGGATGATTACCCTCTACCCAACATCGACATGATTTTGGACAATACGGCCAGTCACACTATCAAGCCATTCGTTAACGAACTTGCCGAATATAATTAGATCAAGATGTACGCATATAACCGAGAAAAAATCGCATTCATCACCCCTGGGGGAACATTTTGCTACGCTGTCATGCTATTTGGTCTAAATAAATGTAGGGCCTACCTACCATAGGGTTGCCACAACCATTCTGCATGATCTGATACTCAAGGAAGTCGAGGTTTATGCAAATGACGTGATTATTAAGTCCAAGACTAGAGAAGGCCACATTCCCTCTCTAAGGAAGTTCTTTGAGCGACTACGATAATACCAGATGCAGATCAACCCACAGAAATGTGTTTTAGACGTTACTAAAGGAAAAATTTTAGGATTCATGGTTATTGAGGAAGGTGTAGAACCAGATCTTGCCAAGCTAAAATCCATACTTGAGATGCCACCACCTCGAACGGAGAAGGACGTCCGGGGATTCCTTGGGAAATTACAGTACATCGGTCGGTTCATCAGTCAATTAACTTCCATATGTGAACCCATCTTCAAACTCCTCTGAAAGGATTCAACCAAAGTCTAGAATGAAGTTTGCCAATAACCCTTCGACTGAATCAAGCAATACCTAACCCAACCTTCGGTGCTCATATCGTCGTAGCCTGATCTTCCTTCACTCCTATACCTAGCTGTAACCGATACTGCAGCTAGGGCTTTACTAGCCCAATAACTCAAAGAAACCCGTAAAGAGAAATGTCTACTATGTCAATCGAAAGTTGGTATGTTATGAAGTTAACTACACTGTCTTGGAAAATACATGTGTTGCTCTTGTATGGGTTACCCAAAAGTTGTGGCACAATATACTCACCTTCCCCATCAAGCTTGTATCCCAAATGGATCCCATCAAGTACCTACTCGAGAAGCTCGCCATATCCATACTAATGGCCCGTTGGTTGATTCTCCTAGTTGAATTTGATATCACCTATGTCACCCAAAAGGCCATGAAAGGAAGGGCCATCTCTGACTACCTTGTTGACTACCCTATAAAAGAGGCTGATGTATGGATCTCTGAGTTACCTGATGAGAATATCCTTTCTACCTCCTAAGAAGACCTTCAATGGCAAAAGTTCTTTGACGGTGCTGACAACAAAAAAAGGAATGGAATTGGGATCCTCCTAATTTCCCCTGATGACTCTCACACTCCCACTTTCCTTGCATCAACAACATGACTAAATACGAGGCATGCATGGTAGGCCTCAAAGTCACCCTCAAGAAAGGAATTCGATACCTCTATGTCTATGGGGATTTAGCCCTCGTCATCGATCAAGGACTTAGAAAATGTAAAGTCAAGGATGAGAAACTCTTACCCTTCCATGCCCACCTAGAAGAGCTAGCTTACCAATTCTAAGAAATCACCTTCCACTACCTACCCCGAGATAAGAATAACCTAGCCGACGCCTTTTCTACCTTAGACTCTATGATTGACATGCCCGAAGGAATAACTATAGCCCCTTTCCTTGTCCAAAAATAAGACAAACTAACCCACTGCTCCCATATTGAGCTCATCACGGAGGAAGATATCAAAATAATCGACTGCTGGTACTATGATATTTGGCACCTCCTCAAACATGGTAGGTATCCCCAAGAATCTAACAAGAAAGACCAAGCAACTCTCCGCAGACTGGCTGCTCAGTACATCGTTTGTGATAAAGCACATTTTAAGAGAAACTTCGATGAAACCCACTTACACTGCATCGCAGGGGCTGACATTGAAGAAATGATGCAGAAAATCCACAACGGGGAATGCGAACCCCACATGAATGGCCATATGCTTGCCAAAAAGATCATCCAATAGCGTTACTACTAGACTACCATGGTTCAGGATTGTATAGCTTACGCTCGAAGATGACTCAAATGCCAGCAATTTTTCAACCTACAACACGTATCCCCGTAGGAATTGTATAATATGACTTCTCCCTAGACGTTATCCATATGGGGCATTGACATCATATGGAAAGTTACACTGAAAGCATCCAACGGGTATGAGTTCATCCTAGTCGCCACTGACTACTTCACCAAATGGGTCGAACTCGAGTTATACGCAGTTCTGAATGCCAAGAAAGTGGCCAGGTTCATCAAGAAAAACATCATCTACCGATATGGGGTACCATAGGAGCTGGTATCAGACAATGGGCTACACTTCAAGGAAGAAGTTACATAAGTGGTTGACGAGTATGAAATTCAAATACACAAATCTTCTCCATACCAACCTCAGACTAATGGCCCAGTCGAGGCAGCCAATAAGAACCTCAAAGACATCATTAGCAAGATGATCGAGAGTTGTCAAGATTGGGCCGACAAGATCCCTTACAACCTCTAGGTCTACCGCACTTCAATTCGAACCTCTATTGGGGTTACCCCTTTATCTAGTCTACGATATGGAAGCAGTCCTAAGCGTAGAGCTAGAAATACCTTCGCTGTGCAACATGCTTGAAAGCAAGGCCAACGAGGAAGACTAGCACCAACGTCATCTTGGCGAGCTATCCCTCTTGGACGAAAGAAGGATGAAAGCTCTATATCACATACAAGGGTACCATCGCGTATAGCGCGATCATTCAAGAAGAGAGACAAGGACCGTAGTGTCCGAGAAGGGGATTTAGCCCTAAAAAAATAGTAGAACCCATCTGGGGCCCAAAAGGAAATTTAAGCCCAATTAGAGCGATCCATACATCGTAAAAATATTCTGTCAAGTGGTACCGCTATGCTCACTGACCTGGATGGAGAAGAAATGACGCGTCCAGTCAACCTGGACCGTCTCAAAAATTCTACCCCTAGTCCGAAATCTCAGTGCGCTACGACTCTTCTCATCTCCCATCTATTCTAAAAAAATTATATATATTTATATATATTAATCTTCATTTCCCCCTAATCATAAATACATGGGTCCTATTCCTCTAAAAAAACTTTTTGCTTGCAAAAAATGAATTTCAGAATATTTTCAAAACCCTCAGAGGTATTTAGGCAACTCATCTGCTTTACATGAGCACGGCACCCTTCTTTTTCACAAAATGCTATTCATTTCATATCCTCTAGAATGACAGTTCATTTTAATATATACATGAATAAAAGGATTGTGTATGCCTTAGCGATTAGTATAGATAATTCAAAATGCAAAACTGATCAAGAGGCACAACTAGATGGTCAAAAACTCCTTTATTTCACTATTTAAAATTTCAGTGCTATTACATCGGCATAGGGAGTCAAATAACTTCCCTTGTCATCCTACACCTACCATACTAAAAAACCCAGATAAAAATAAGCCCCACTACTCCCAAAATCACCATCCAATTATTACCACAACCATACCCATTACAGAAGCTTCACAAAATCCTACCCACAACTGCAAGAGGAACCAGTCCCATCATCACCTGCATCCTGGGGTCCTCAAACTTCCCCTGCCTGAATGGAGTATCGCAGACGCTCCATAGAGAAATAAGCCAGGACTAGCTTGGGGAAAACCACAACGCCTCCCTCCATGGTGTCAGTTATGACAAACCACTTTTGCCCAGTCTCCACAACCAGCACCTTGTCCACTACTTTCTTCCACAACCACTTCATGTAATCCCCGAACACGTGTCAGACTCTACCCACAGATTGGGAAGGACGGGTCAATGGAAGACAATTCTCCCACAGAGATCCAAGCCATATGCACATACGCTCTGTCAAGTCCTCTATAGGAAAGAAGTTCGGTGTCCATGGTGGCACAATTTGTTCCCAACCAAATTGGGGTAGTAGCCACCAAGGAAAGTAGAAAGTGGTCTACTTAAGGCCAACCAACCGGACATATTGGTACTCCTTGAGTTCCAAAATGAACAGCAGCTCCCCCCAATAAGGCACTGACCAGTGCAAGTCCCGATCCCCGTGCTCTACAAACCAATTCCCCCAACTATCAATGTCCAAACCTATGCTAATAAAATAGTGTGAGAAGATGTTTGGAACTGCTGGCAAAGGATACTCAAGTAGGACCACCATACAAAACCTCTCTGACAGCCACATGAACAACATCACCGGGCTCCCTCTCAGAAAGTCAGAACGACCCTCCTGCCAGGCATCCAGGCCATTCGAAGTCTCCTCCAGTATCATCGTCGTCGGATTGAGACGGTACGACATCCATGAAATGATAACCACAAGTTGGGGGTTCATTATCATTTTCCTGATCATCAACAACACTTTTAAAACTAAGCCCAGAATAACGGCCCAGCATAGCCTGCATTGTTGACATCCTGCAAATGTAAGGATCGTAGCACTGCGAATGTAAGGATCACGGCATAGCCTGCATTGTCGACATCCTACGAAATCAGGCCTCTCGTAACCAACGGCCTGCTGCCAAAGGCGAGATATAGAGAAGCCCATCCAACAACTCCCTAGGAGAGCGAGAAAATTCAAGCGAAGCCGCTGCAACGCTGCATGGTAGAAAATTCCTCATAGGTAGGACAAATTTTATCCAACCCAAAGCGAAAGACATGATCCTCGGGATACCAAAACTCAATTGTCGCCATCAGCATATTCCACTCAATGGGCTGGTTACGCCACAAAGAGACTCACCACATGTGGAAGGCGTCATAATCAACATTGTAAGAACACATTTCTTCCAAGGCTTTAAGGTAATTGGAAAACTCAATGCTATCAGGGAGAGTCATCTTGCAAAACAAAAAGATAATGAGGAAGTAAGAATGTGGAAAGAAAGGAAATGAAAGTGTGAGGAGAAAAGTCCCATTCACACCCCTATTTATACTTGAAAACTCTCAAGCAAAGACAAGAAACCCTATAGGAATCGGAGTAAAACTTTCCCCACCAAGTACCAAGCATTTAAAGAAAGTGCAATCAAAGCCTTGGGTTGATTGGATTGGACTGATGTGCCGATAGGTAGGCCAGGGGTCATGCCGATCGGCAACCCCCTATTTGGGGAAAATTCCCTTTTTCCTCTTTTGTCAGAATAAAAAAACTCAATAAAAACAATTTTTATCTTAAGGGAATTTCGAATTTCCTCATAATTTTACTTATCCCATTTTAAAATAAAATCCTTCTCAAATTAATTTTCAAATTATTTTTACAGTCTCAGCAGCAAAGTAAAAAAAGCATGTGCATTAATCACTGAAGCATAAATTAATAGAAACTGCATCTCCATTTGCATATATTTTTATGTGTTACGTTGTCATTTTGCATGAAAAATAAAAGAACGAAACAAGGGGACACATCCCAAACCCATTTTTCTTTCTTTCTCTCTCTCTCTCCACCTAACTTACACTCTCTCACCTACTCTTTCTCTCTTGTCTTCCTCTTCTCTCTCTCTATAAGAGCCTCCATCCCTACGGTGCACCCTCTTCCCCCTGCAGCGAGATGATGTGCCACCACTTGCAGAACTCGACCCTTCCCCGGACAAGGCAAACGGCACCAAGAAAGAAGGGACCGGAACCACCTCACGGATATGGACAGTCACCGAAGATATACAAACCATTATATCCCTTAGCTGAGTGGTGGAGACCCAGATGTGATATAAAAGAAAACAAAAAAATCAAATCAGTCAAGTCTGAAAGAAAAAGAAAGGAATCAAGTAATCAAAAGATAAAGAAAAACATAGTGCAACTCAGGTCGAAGGACCTCCTCTATTAGGACCAACTCCTCTGGTTCTATCGCATTAGGACGATGCTGTAAATGAGTCGACCCTCCATCAGCTCATCGGATGTTGTAACCAGGCGAGAACAGTCGTACAAAGGGAGCCTCTGAATTCGTCGTCGCTGTTGATGTCGTTGCATCGCCCGCACTGTGGGAGGACCCCACTTGCCAACTCGAACCCGCACGAGGAAGAGGCATCACATTGTATATACTGGAAGGCATAATCAAGCTTTATACGAAGTACATATAGTCATACATCACTTTGGTGTCGATATACTTTAAATACAACTCTCCCATCATCGTCACCACCTAGGCATCCTCTTACATCTCCCGCACTTGCCTCATGAACATAGGTGGCTTAGTCGATGGCACGGCAACATCATCCTTCATGATATGTTAGACTACCCTCTCCCTGAGGTACCAAGAGTAGCCAAACTCATGTGCCAGTAGACGCCGCATCTGTGCTTGTCCCCCAGTCATCCCAGTGTGCTAAATAGTCATCCCCAATGGATAAAAGGTCATCTACAAATCCCCAGCAAGAGCAAAAGATCAATATCAATAAAAACCATCAAGGTAAGAAGGCTTACCCTCTCGCTCGTCGGGCCATTCAATACCTGACGCACCGCCTCCAGAGAGAGAGACTTCTTCGATTGTCGGTTGGACCTCCGCCGCCAGTACATCCGGTAGAAGTCCCCAACAGAGTCATCCTTCAAAGATACCAATGGGGTGTTTAACCCAATCACCTCATAAAATCACTTGTGCAAAGGGCAAAGGCCAACATTTAAGAAATCAAGAAAAAGTGCATGAAGGAAAATGCGAATGCATAAAGGAAAAATGCCAAAAAAAAAAGAATACCTCTAGAAGATACGTGGCTCCAGTAAAAGACTGCTAACAGCACTGGCTAAATGCATTAAGATAATAATAAAGGGTCGTCAAAGTGAGGCTCCCCCAATCATAAAGACGAATGTTCGAGAACACCCTCAGATATGGAAAAAACCACAAGTGCAAGACGTCACCACTCGTTGACACTAGAAAACCTCCCAATATTAACAGAATGAACAAACGATCCATCTGACGCACCCTCTACCCATTTATCTCATCGATCCTCCTCCTCAACAATAGCTCCCTCAATAGAGACAAACAGAGAGAATCCCCAGAATCCACCCTCCTCACATCACCCAGTGCCACCGTCACTGCCTCCGATGTCACCCTTAGTGTCCTGTCCACCTCAATCTAAAAACCATCACAGTCCAGACCCAATAGCTGCTTCACATCAATGGGAGTCACCCCATCTTCCCAAATCTAAAATTGAAGGTGTGGGTAGTGTCTTACCACCTCTCCTCCTGAGCACATAGAATGTCGCACCCTAACACCATTAGGATATGATTAACTAGATAGTTTACAAACCACAATTATCATTTATTTATTATTTAGGTAATACATATTTAAACAACTTTAAGGTTAAAATGCGAAATATTAAAAAAATCCAATCGTTTTAAGGAGACATAATTTCAACATAACTCACATATCATTTAACTTAATTACAACTAGTGCAGATTATAAAACAAACTAATAAGACCCTACTTCTATGTACTCAACCTCCTAGACCTGGCAGTGGCAGCTGGAAAACCTGAAAATGTAAACATATAAAACCATGAGTTTAAAAACTCAGTGAATGTACTACAGCTATCTTTAGTAAAAGTACTATATTAACATATCAACATAACAATATATACATCTCTGTGACAAATTAGGCCATATACATATCCGGAGTTAATAAACCCCACATCTCCTGCCCGTAGGCAATGATCATATCCATAGGTTTTAAAAACCTAACATCTCCTGAATTTCATAGCAACTCAACATATCCTGACTTTTATGAAGCCATAACATCTCAATATCTCTTGGCTTTTAAATAAGCCATAACATCTCAACATCTCTTGGCTTTTAAATAATCCATAACATATCAACATCTCATGACTTTTAAATAAGCCATATCATCTCAACATATGCTATATATATGTCATATCCAAAATCAACTCAGTAAGTACACTCACCTGGTGTTGTCAACTATGTATTCACGTTTCTCTCGGGTGGAGCTGAACTTGGTTGATTTGACCTTACACCTGTTAATCCAACTAAATCAGTATTGAAACTCAATCATAAGTATTATCTTAATATAATTATGTAACTTTAAATAAGTACACAACCACAATATGATTCTACTCAAGTCATATTCCATGAAACATATGTAAAGACGAAACGATGGTATATATGTTGATAAGGTCATGAACATTCAACCCTAGAAACTACCTCGTAAGGAATTTATAACTAAACTCAAGTAAACATAAAAGTATACTTCTGAATATATATACACATGAAACATGTACTCCAAATACCCTTGGGAAGGAGTAGATACAAACATTCTTTCATGGGGTATCCAATATGGCATCAAATCATTGTCCTCCATACTTAACCATCCCATATTCATAAATAGTACACATACAGGTGTTCAAGCTTATCAATATAGAAACACATCTGAATATACTTTCCGTTGGAAGTGACGGTGTAATTTTTCAAGCTTCCTAGGGCAAGTTATGGCCATTTCTTTACAACACAAGAAATCTGTGCTACAAACTCCTCTATTGTTCCTTTGACTTCCAAGAATTTTCATAATTTTTCTACAGCATAACTTTCCATGATTTTCGACACACTTTCATTAGACATACTGAATATTACATAATTAAAGTTTCATAATATTTGTACTTCATTTGCTATCTCAAAAGCTTGACCAAACTCAGGGCATACCGAAATGAAATATTCAAACAGCAACTATATACCAACTTGCAACCATCACTAAGGCCTAACCATAAGGATTTAAATTCTAATTTTCGGATATGATATGAATATATAATCTATTTTCATATACAATTGGAATTTCTGAATTCCAGTAAGCACACAAAGAGATATGCAAGTTTGAATACAATGGGTTTCAATACAAAACAATATGACCTATAACACCACTTATCTCACATATGAACCAATACCTATTATCACAAAGGAGGATGGAATTTGGATCAATAATTCACGATTTATATACTTTGAAATAAGAATAATAGAAGATTAAAATAATATTAACACATAATATTACTTTGGAAACACCTTAAGGAATTTCTTGGAATTGTTTTCCTAGATTTTCCTTGTAACCCTTTCTTCCTTAACTTCTACTTCTCTTTTCTCAAGCTAATATCACCTCAAACTGAACCTAGGGAATTATTTGCTGAAGAAATAACGTTAAGGGAGAGTTTTAAGTCGGCCAAGGCTGCCTCCCAATCCATCCAATCAAATTAAAACATTTGGTTTAATAAAAGACAATTTACCACTTAAGGGAATTGACCTATTCGCCCCTTCTCGTAATTTCGACCTAACTTCTTACTCGAACATCCGTTTGATGAACCGTTTGTTGTGTTACAACCCTAACTCACATATATACAACTATGTAGTTTTCACCTCAAGTCAATTGTAATTTTACAAGGGTCAAAACTATTCTTAAACAGGAACATTTCTATCGAAAATAACCAAATCTTGTGTTCGTAAATAATTCGACAATTCATGATTTATGAAAGTAGAATTATACTAACCATAATCACTTAACATTAGATATACTAATAAGACATTATTCATATCACATAGGATAATTATGATTTAAATATAATTTATCATAATCGTATACGGGTTGTCACAACCTCCCCCCCTTAGAAAATTTCGTCCCCGAAATTTAATACGATTGACACTTACCAAACAAATGGGGATACTGTTTCTTCATGCTATCCTCTATTTCCCAAGTTGCTTCTTTAATTCCATGGCTCATCCACATAACTTTAACTAAGGGGATAACCTTATTCCTCAATACTTGCTCCTTACGATCAAGAATTTCCACCGGTTCCTCGATGTACGACAAGTCTTCTTTCAGTTCAATAGGTTGGGTTTTCAGTTGATGAGATGGATCTGCAAAATACTTACGAAGCATTGATACATGGAACACATCATGTAAACGAGATAAATCTGGAGGTAATGCCAATCTATATGCCAGGGTCCCAATTCTTTCCAACACTTTATATGGTCCAATGTATCTTGGACTTAGTTTCCCCTTCTTTCCAAATCTCATAACGCCTTTCCATGGTGAAATACGTAGGAATACAAAATCCCCTTTCTGAAATTCCAATGGATACTTCCTCTTATCTGCATAAAATTTCTGCCTGCTTTGCACTATCTTTATCCGTTCCCGAATCATTTTGATCTTCTCAGTTGTCATATCTATCAGTTCAGGACCCAAAACTTTCCTTTCACCCACTTCATCCCAACATAATGGCGTTCTACATCTCCTCCCATATAAAGCTTCATAAGGAGCCATTTCAATGGTGGACTGATAACTATTATTATACGCAAATTCCATCAATGGCAAATGATCATCCCAACTGCCCTTGAAGTCAAATACACAAGCTCATAACATGTCTTCTAATATTTGAATCATCTTCTCAGATTGCCCATCGGTTTGTGGATGAAATGCAGTGCTGAACTTCAAACTTGTGCCCATGGCATTCTGTAAACGAGGCCAAAACTTAGAAGTGAACGTTGGATCTCTATCTGATACAATTGACACTGGTGCCCCATGTAAACGAATAATCTCATCAACGTACATACGTGCATACTTGGCAACCGTGTAGGTGGTCTTAACTGGAAGAAAATGAGCTGACTTTGTCAATCGATCTACAATCACCCAAATAGAATCATGCCCCCTTGGTGATCGTGGCAATCCTACAACAAAATCCATCGTTATATGCTCCCACTTCCATTCCGAAATAGGCAATGACTGCAATAATCCTGCCGGCTTTTGATGCTCCGCTTTCACTTGTTGACATACTAAACATTTAGCTACAAATTCAGCAATCTCACGTTTCATATTGTTCCACCAGTAATACTCTTTCAAATCTCTGTACATTTTGGTACCTCTCGGATGCATAGAGTAAATAGAACTATGTGCCTCTTCTAATATATCCTTCTTTAAGGACGGATCATTCGGTACACAAATTCTATTTTTATAACACAATGATTCATCCTTCTTAATTTCAAAGTCACTCTCTTTACCATCCAGGATTTCCCGTTTCTTCTTTTCAAGGAATGGATCACTGACTTGCAAATTTCGTATGCGTTCTGCCAGTAAAGGTCTCACTTTAACATGTGCAAATAACGCCCCCATTTTAGATAAGTTTAACTCGACTCCCATCAGTCTTAATTCCATAATATTGCCAACCCGTGCACATTGAATACAAGATAACCTCCCCAATGACTTTCGACTCAGAGCATCTACAACAACATTGGCCCTCCCGGGATGATGGTGAATGGTACAATCATAATCTTTAATTAACTCCATCCAATGTCTTTGTCTCAAATTCGAGTCTCTCTGTGTAAATAAATACTTCAAACTTTGATGGTCAGTGAAAATTTCACATGTCTCTCCATACAAATGATGTCTCCATAATTTCAAGGCAAAAACAATAGCCGCAAGTTCTAAATCATGTGTAGGATAATTACGTTCATGCATCTTCAACTGTCTAGATGCATAAGAAATTACCTTTCCATGTTGCATGAAAACACAACCCAGGCCCTGATGTGAAGCGTCAGTATAAATCACAAAACCTTTTCCACTGGATGGAACAGTGAGAACTGGATCTTATACTAGCCTATTTTTCAACATTTCAAAGCTGTGCTGGCATTCATCACTCCACACAAATTTCACTTCCTTTCGGGTCAATTTAGTCAACGGCAAGGCTATAGATGAAAACCCCTTTATGAATCTTCTATAATATCCAGCCAATCCTAGGAAACTCCTTACCTCCGTTACATTCCTCGGTCTTTCCCATTTCACAATTGCCTCTACCTTTTTAGGGTCAACATAAATTCCATCTCCCGAAACAACATGCCCCAGAATTACTACCTGATTTAACCAAAACTCACATTTGCTAAACTTCGCAAATAATTGACTATCTCGCAAAACTTGCAATACAACTCTTAGATGCTTCTCATGTTCCTCTTGGCTAGGTGAGTATATCAAAACATCATCGATAAAGACAATCACGAACGAATCTATGAAAGGATGAAATACTCGATTCATTAAATCCATAAACATCGCAGGAGCATTCGTTAACCCATATGGCATTACCAAAAATTCATAATGACCATAGCGAGAACGAAAAGCTGTCTTAGAAATGTCACAATCTCTCACCCTTAATTGATGATAACCCGATCTCAAATCAATTTTTAAAAACACTTTAGCACCCTGTAATTGATCAAACAAATCATCAATACGAGGCAATGGATATTTATTTCGAATAGTCACCTTGTTCAACTGTCGATAATCAATGCAGAGTCGCATGGTTCCATCTTTCTTCTTCACAAATAATACTGGAGCGCCCCATGGTGATACACTGGGTCGAATAAAACCTCTATCTAGTAAATCTTGCAGTTGAACCTTTAACTCCTTTAGTTCCACAGGTGCCATTCTATATAGAGAAATAGAAACTGGAGCTGTACCAGGCACTAAATCGATAGCAAACTCTACCTCTCTGCTAGGTGGAAATCCTGGTAATTCATCTGGGAACACATCTGCAAAATCCTTAACGACTGGGATATCTTCTGATTTTTGCAATTCCCTGTTTGTATCCACAATATATGCTAAAAAGCCTTGACAACCCTTATTTAACAATTTCCTCACCCGAAGGGCTGAAATAAGACAGTTCGGAACCACATTTCTTTCCCCAGTAAATTTGAATTCTTCATCCCCCGGCATATTAAATGTAACCTCCTTACGAAAACAGTCAATTGATGCATGGTAGGAAGATAGCCAGTCCATACCCAAGATAATATCAAAATCTCGAATATCAAGGGGAATTAAATCAATGGTCCACTCCCTCTCCCCCATATATAATACACAATTTTTATACACATGCTCAACTAACATCACATCCCCCATAGGTGTAGAAATATATAAACCACAATCTAGATAAGAACATGA
Source organism: Sambucus nigra (assembly GCA_949130495.1). NCBI lineage: Eukaryota > Viridiplantae > Streptophyta > Magnoliopsida > Dipsacales > Adoxaceae > Sambucus > Sambucus nigra. The sequence goes on along the minus strand of OX422217.1, from coordinate 326,097,666 downwards.
TCTACCCAAATGCATGGTAAATGACAGTGCTACAAATGAATGAGTAGAACCTGGATCAATAAGCACGTAAGCATGTCTGTTTATGACAGAAAATGTACCTGTCACCACCTCTAGAGTAGCCTGAGCATCCTGTAAAGTCATAGCAAATATCCTTCCCGGAGCCCTGGATCCACTAGCCTGTCCTCTACCTCCTCATCTCCCTATGCCTCCTGGTGATGAGCCTCGACTAGTAGTAGATGATTGAATCCCTCCCAGTAGCATAGTACAGTTCTTCTTGGTATGACCAATTTGATGACAGTGATAACACTCTACCCCCTTTAACTTGGGACAATCTGGACTGATATGGCCCTCAGCTTTGTAAAAATAGCATGTAACAGGCTTAGACTACCCATTGTCATTCTCCTGCTGTCTATTCTGTTGGCCCATCGATCCTGCACCCCTAAAACTGCTTGGTGTCCTATTCTGAACAAAATTTCCAAACCCTCTACCCCGCTGAAATCTTTGACTCCCCTGTTTCGAGTATTCTACATTGCCTTCCTTTTGCTGAGATGGATCAAATCTACTCATCTTTCCCCTTTGTTCCCTATTCTTTATTGCGTCGTTAACATCTCCTTCAACCATCATAGCTTTGTTAACTAAGGAAGAATAATCTACCATCTCAAGTGCAGTGAGTCTAGACTTGATAACCAAATTCAACCCATCCTGAAATCTGGTGCATTTATCCTCCTCATCACGTAAGAAATGTAATGAAAATCGAGACAAAGATGTGAATTTAGTTTCATACTCCCTGACCGACATATTCCCTTGAGTCAATGATAAAAATTCTCTCTCCTTTTGCTTCCAGTACATGCGAGGAAAATACTTTTCATATAAGACTTTAATAAAGGAATCCCAAGTAATTACCTCACCTCCCTCCGGAGTAAGCAATAAATGTTTGGAAGACTCCCACCAATATTTAGCTTCTCCCTTTAACATGAAAGTAGCCAAAATCACCTTCTGCGCGCCAAGTACATTCATCACCCCGAAGATAGTTTCTGTGTCTCTAATCCAAGCCTCAACTTCTAAAGGATCTACAGAACCTGAGAATGCTAGAGGGTTCAATTTGATAAACTTCTCGTACAGAGTATTCTTCTCCTCTCGTTGTATTTCCCTTTCTCTTCTTGTCAAAGTCTGCTCCTCCAAGTACTTGGCTTGTTGTTCTGCTATTTGCATCATAAACATGTTTTGTTGTTCTGCCATTAAAGTCATGGCACGAGCCATCTTCTGCATATCTGTAAGTTGTTCAGGAGCCCCCTCTACATTATTTGGATTTTGCTGGTTTACTGTATTTGAAGACTCCTCATCTACCCTCTCATGAGCATTTGCTCCTTCCATAGCTTACTATCTGTCATAAACCACAATTATCGAAACAAGAATACAACATTTATTTCTAACATAATGGTTAGTATTTCTCAAAAAATAATATAAATGACCCACACAACGCTATTTCTGCCACTGCCATATCTAGACTCTCTAACCCCAGAATATAAAAACCTAAGGCTCTGATACCAAGTTGTTGCACCCTAACCCCATTAGGATATGATTAACTAGATAGTTTACAAACCACAATTATCATTTATTTATTATTTAGGTAATACATATTTAAACAACTTTAAGGTTAAAATGCGGATTATTAAAAAAAATCCAATCGTTTTAAGGAGACATAATTTCAACATAACTCACATATCATTTAACTTAATTACAACTAGTGCAGATTATAAAACAAACTAATAAGACCCTACTTCTATGTACTCAACCTCCTAGACCTGGCAGTGACAGCTGGAAAACTTGAAAATGTAAACATATAAAACCATGAGTTTAAAAACTCAGTGAATGTACTACAGCTATCTATAGTAAAAGTACTATATTAACATATCAACATAACAATATATACATCTCTGTGCCAAATTAGGCCATATACATATCCGGAGTTAATAAACCCCACATCTCCTGCCCGTAGGCAATGATCATATCCATAGGTTTTAAAAACCTAACATCTCCTGAATTGCATAGCAACTCAACATATCCTGACTTTTATGAAGCCATAACATCTCAACATCTCTTGGCTTTTAAATAAGCCATAACATCTCAACATATCTTGGCTTTTAAATAAGCCATAACATATCAACATCTCATGACTTTTAAATAATCCATATCATCTCAACATATGCTATATATATGTCATATCCAAAATCAACTCAGTAAGTACACTCACCTTGTGTTGTCAACTATGTATTCACGTTTCCCTCGGGTGGAGCTGAACTTGGTTGATTTGACCTTACACCTGTTAATCCAACTAAATCAGTATTGAAACTCAATCATAAGTATTATGTTAATATAATTATGTAACTTTAAATAAGTACACAACCACAATATGATTCTACTCAAGTCATATTCCATGAAACATATGTAAAGACGAAACGATGGTATATATGTTGATAAGGTCATGAACATTCATCCCTAGAAACTACCTCGTAAGGAATTTATAACTAAACTCAAGTAAACATAAAAGTATAATTCTTAATATATATACACATGAAACATGTACTCCAAATACCCTTGGGAAGGAGTAGATACAAACATTATTTCATGGGGTATCCAATATGGCGTCAAATCATTGTCATCCATACTTAACCATCCCGTATTCATAAATAGTACACATACAGGTGTTCAAGCTTATCAATCTGGAAACACATCTGAATATACTTTCCGTTAGAAGTGACGGTGTAATTTTTCAAGCTTCCTAGGGCAAGTTATGGCCATTTCTTTACAACACAAGAAATCTGTCCAACAAACTCCTCTATTGTTCCTTTGACTTCCAAGAATTTTCATAATTTTTATACACCATAACTTTCCATGATTTTCGACACACTATCATTAAACATACTTAATAGTACATAATTAAAGTTTCATAATATTTGGACTTCATTTGCTATCTCAAAAGCTTGACCAAACTCAGGGCATACCGAAATGAAATATTCAAACAGCAACTATATACCAACTTGCAACCATCACTAAGACCTAACCATAAGGATTTAAATTCTTATTTTAGGATATGATATGAATATATAAGTCTATTTTCATATACAATTGTAATTTCTGAATTCCAGTAAGAACACAAAGAGATATACAAGTTTGAATACAAAGGGTTTCAATACAAAACAATATGACCTATAACACCACTTATCTCACATATGAACCAATACCTATTATCAAAAAGGAGGATGGAATTTGGATCAATAATTCATGATTTATATACTCTGAAATAATTATAATAGAAGATTAAAATAATATTAACACATAATATTACCTTGAAAACACCTTAAGGATTTTCTTGGAATTGTTTTCCTAGATTTTCCTTGTAACCCTTTCTTCCTTAACTTCTACCTCTCTTTCCTCAAGCTAATATCACCTCAAACTGAACCTAGGGACTTATTTGCTGAAGAAATAAGGTTAAGGTAGAGTTTTAAGTCCGCCAAGGCTGCCTCCCAATCCATCCAATCAAATTAAAACATTTTGTTTAATAAAAGACAATTTACCACTTAAGGGAATTGACCGATTCGCCCCTTCTCGTAATTTCGACCTAACTTCTTACTCGAACATCCGTTTGATGCACCGTTTGTTTTGTTACAACCCTAACTCACATATATACAACTATGTAGTTTTCACCTCAAGTCAATTGTAATTTTACAAGGGTCAAAACTAGTCTTAAACAGGAACATTTCTATCGAAAATAACCAAATCTTGTGTTCGTAAATAATTCGACAATTCATGATTTATGAAAGTAGAATTATACTAACCATAATCACTTAACATTAGATATACTAATAACACATTATTCATATCACATAGGATAATTATGATTTAAATATAATTTATCATAATCATATACGGGTTGTCACATAGAACGTCCATAAAATGAGGCTTCTCATCTAGAGCAGATGTTAATCTCCCAAAGTCGGCTGATGACACCATCCAGTGCACCACAGATAGAAGGTGGTCCCAAACATCTTTAAGACTCATCGTCCCTTGGGCAAGTATAGTCGACATGCAGACGTCGAACTGTCGAATAAATAAAGAAAATCATTATCAAATGCAAGAAATAAAGCAATCTCCTCAAGAGAAAAAGAAAAGAATACCAAATGTCATTCAATACTTACATAGCCACCAGGGTTCACCACCCTAGAATAATGATGATGCGAGGGCTCACATGGAAGAATTCGATCATCCACCACCAGCTCAAATGCGTCAAATGAGTTCTTATTTCCTAGTGCAAGGGGCACTCTAGCCCTCCCTCCAACCCTGCCCAATCATTAACATTAAGCCATGACATGTGAGGAACACTGCTTGAAAACTCAGCCATCTCTTAACTTTGGAACGTCAGAACGATTTGAAGAAGATAATTCTAGAAGAAGGCAAGTCGAAAAAAATGTGAAAAATGAGGAGAACACGCCCCCTTTTTATAAAAGGCTAAGGGGCATGCCGATCGGCATCTCCCTGCCACCACTGATTGGCACTGTCCCTCCACCTGCTCGAGGCACCCCAAAATACCGTTCCACTATCATTTGGCACCCCTCCATCTATGCCGGTCGGCACCCCCTTTAAAATTTCATACAAAAAGTCCAAACAAATACCAGAAAATCCCGAAAAATACCTGAAAAATTCATAAAATTGCCAGATTAATTTTAGGACCTTTTCACCAAGAAAAACATTTTTTCTACATCCTCAGCGAAATTCTAGAAAATAATTCTCCCTAGCAATGTCTCCAGATGGCGCTCCAAAATTCCAAAAATTTCCAAGCTCAAAATCTTCAGATCATTCCCTCTTCCCCAGCGAAACTTAAAACCAAATGCTTCCCCAAATCGCCAGGGAAATATCACACATCCCAATGGAGTCCCCAAATTTCCCAAAGGAAAAATAAGCCCACGGAATTGGCTTCGACCCTCAAAATTGGTCGCTTCTACTTAATCCTGGAGAATTAGCTTCGACTCACAGAATTGGTCACCCCAAATAATCCCCCAAAATTGGCTTTGACCCTCAGAATTGGTCTCTTTTACTTAAGCCCGTAGAATTGGATTTGATCTGCATAATTGGTCACCCCAAATAATCCCTCAGAATTGGCTTTGACTCACAGAATTGATCGCTTCTATTTAAGCCCGCAGAATTCGCTTCGATCCGCAGAATTGGTCATCTTTACTTAAGCCCGTAGCATTGGCTTCGACCCATAGAATTGGTCACACCTATATTAAGCCCTCAGAATTGGCTTTGACTCGCAGAATTGATCGCTTCTATTTAAGCCCGCAGAATTTGCTTCGATCCGCAGAATTGGTCATCTTTACTTAAGACCGTAGCATTGGCTTCAACCCATAGAATTGGTCACCCCTATATTAAGCCCTCAGAATTGGCTTTGACTCGCACAATTGGTCATCTTTACTTAAACCCACAAAATTGGCCATCTCCACATAAGCCCACAGAATTGGATTCGACCCATAGAATTGGTCACCCTTATCTTAAGCCTTCAGAATTATCTTCAACCCACATATTGGTCTCCTCTACTTAAGCCCTCAGAATTATCTTTGACCCACAGAATTGGTCACCCCAAATAAGCCCGCATAATTGGCATCGACCCCCATAATTGGTCGCTTCTACTGAAGCCCACAGAATCATCTTCGACCCTTAGAATTGCTCGTCTCTTCTTAATCCCTCAGAATTGTCAGCGACCCTTAGAATTGGTCGCTTCTACTTAAGCCCTCAAAATCAGCTTCGACCCGCAGAATTGGTCGCTATAATTTAGACCCTCAGAACTAACCCTTACCCGCACAATTGTTCTCCTACTTACTCCCCACCTCCTCTAGGTCCTTATAATCGGCCACCCCAACATCACCTTAAGTCCTCAGGATCGACCTTGACCCTCTGAATCAGTCATCCTCATCCCTTAGGTCCACAGAACCAAACTCTATCATGTGGTGTCTATTCGACGGCTATCACTTATTCCAAGCTCACCCATTGAGGGGCTATGTAGACACCACATTATAGGACCCCCTAGGTCTCCCCTTAGGTCCCTGCTACCTCCCCATCTCATTTTAAACCCTAGGTCGCACTCCGAATACCAATCTAGAGCCCACCGGGAGCTCCCAGGCCCCGTTTGACTCCGGTCAATGCTATCGTCAGAGCGAAAGATCTTTAAATATTTGAAGTTACCTAAATACCATTTCCAATAGTCCACCCCATGCACGAATCGGCATAACAATTTCGGCGAATGAATCATTTTACTACTAAAGATCTATTCGAAGGCCACCGAACACTCCCGGGCCCTCGAATTGACCCCAATCAACTTCACTGTCAAGAGAAAGATCATTGAATATTCGAAGGGCACTGAAACCCCTTTCCAACAGTCCATCCCGTGCGCAATTCTGACCTATGGTATGGACGAATGATCCGTTTTACTCCAAGAGGTCCCCAGGCGCTTCTGAGCCCCGGTTGACGAAGGTAAACTTTTTTAACCGAGCAAACCTCTTAGGAGTGTCGAATTACATCTCCTAAACTTTCATACGGTCCACCCCATGCGCGATTATAACTTTCCATGCGAACAAATGATCCGTTTGCGTTCGACGATCTCCCGTCCAAAGGACCAACATGTGCTTTCCATCCAAATTTAACCCAAAGTCAACTCCTGGACCCGAGAGTAGTCCAAAGTAATCTTAAAGGTATTAGAAGTTCCTTTCTAATAGTATGCCCCATGCATGATTCGAATCAATGTTGTGTTCTACGACCATTTTTCCAAAAAATTCTGCACGAGACTGCCAATTGGCAGGTTCTGATCCCTGCCCATCGGCATAGTGCCTGGGGTCACATGCCGATAGGCACCCTCAGGGGTAGGTCGATTGGCACCTTAACTGACCCTATAAATAGGGGCCATAACATCATTCCCAAAAAACACAACAGATCCATCATCATCAGTGATCTCAACAACATTCCCTCGAAATCAGCAAAGTTCCTCATGTGAAGTTCCATCCAAGCTTACATTCCCATCCTTTTCATACCCAATTTGGAAAATATCCTTCCCTCTCATAAACATTCATCAACATTCAAGGGAGTTCATCGAAGATCAAAGATCAAGCTTCAAAGAAGGTCCAATTCCTTCCCCCTCTCTTTAAATTCCTTATTTTTGCATAACAAACATTAGATTCATAAGCTATCTCTTACTTTATTTCATACACATTAATATCTACACTTATATTAGTATAATTCACACACTTTATTTTCTACAAAAATCCAAAAAACAAATAAAAGACTGTTAAACCCGTAAATTCCGAACGAAATTATCCATCACTCTTTTTCCAAAATCAAAACAACACATTTTCTACATGTACACATATAATATAATTCCGTTTGAATCTATGGTATAAACCCCACCCCTATGCTACATTCTAACTATGTGGACTTTGATGCCTTTATAGGCTACGTAGGCGTCTTGGATTAAAATTCGTGACTCGAGTCCAATTTTTTAATTTTCTCAATTTCTCAAACTCCCTAATTTTCTAAAACCTCTAATTTTATATATATGTCATAATTGTTTGCGTTTCATCCAACACATATTATCGTTCCATAATAAGGATCAATATCATGATGAATGCAAAAATCATGTTTTCTACATATGTTATTTTGGGAACATTCCTAAGGATGACCACACTCTACCTTGTCCATGGTATGAGTTGAATGATTATGATCCCCATTATATAAACATGCGCACACACTTCACGGGGATATAAAGGAAAATAATAACACTAGCCCTTGAGAGATCGAAAGAGCGGGATGGGTGTCTAACACCTTCCCATTCCGTAATTTAGTCCCCTAACCTTCAAACTATTGGTTTCGTATGCATCAGTTTGTCCTTGATGTCGCTATCTCGAAGTGGAAACATATTATTTTGCTTGTTTTGTGCAAAATAGTTTGGCAAATATATCTCTTCACATTTACCCCCACACCAACGACGATCGAAGCAACCTTCCCAAGAGGGTTGCGAGATTGCGACGCAACCTTCCTGAGGGGAGATATATCTCTCTCTCCCTCCCCCGGGTGCCGCCCGGGATGGCCATAAGAGCTAAACCCAATAAGAGGGTATCTCACTTACTAAGAATTCGTCAGTGACTAGGGGAGACCACATGCTAGTATATAACTCGTTTTAACAGGGAATAGTTGGAAGTGGTGGATTATGAAGAAAAGATCGATATTACTACTTTGATGAGTAGGTTACTCCCAGAGATGATATAATATGTATTAGATAAACATCCCCTAAATCCATGACTGAGTTAATGGCTAAAGCTAGAAAAAATCATGAATACTGAGGAAGCCATGTGATTACGGGTGAAAAGTAGCGTCGCGTCAGAACGCTAATCGTTGTTTTAGTTTCACCGCGATAATACAAACAAACTTAAGTTATGACTACACTCAACTGGTGAGTATAGCGGTAAGTCGGGTATCGAATCCACGGGGAGTGTTCGATAGATTTTAATCGATTTATTATTTCAAGAATAAAAGTGTAAAAGGTGATGATTGGTTTTAAATAAAAGAAAAGAATAAGTTAAGTCTAAATAAAAGTAAAGCTAGAATCAGGATATCGTCAAACCATACGGCTCGAAACAACTACTAATCAAGATTCCGGTTCGAAAGCCATTCAATCGAGCATTATCAATTGATCATAAACATCCCATAATAAGGAATTTAAGCCAAAGTTGCGAGATTAAACATTTAACCGAAAATGGTCGCACGCGAAATAAATTCGAATTATCATTTTAAACACTAATGTTGCATGACAATGAAAGTTAAACGCATAATAATCCGACTTTAATTCACGCGGGTTCAATTAAACGCAATTTTGCACAAAACCTAATTTTCGGAGCTCGGAGCCCGTTATGGCGGAACGACATCCTGGCCCTATTTATCTAAGGGCACGTAATGAAATAAGCTAAATTATACTAATTAAACTAAGAACGTAAGAAATAAAGCAATTAAACTAATTAAGAAAGCATGGAAATTAATCTACAAAGCAAAGAAAAATGCAAAACAAAGTTATATTAATGGAGATGATAGTGAATAGTTCAATCTTACAAAACCAAATGGTTGTCATTCCAAGAAGAGAAGAAGATGAGCTCTCAAAACCAAACCCTAACCTAAAATGTCTTCTAAAGCTAAGTATATCTGATCTTACAACAAAATTAGCTTATATAGTAAGTTGGAATAAAAGAAAAGAAAGAAAAAATATCTGCAGAAACAGGGGATCGATCGACTGTTGAAATCGTGGCAAATTTATGAAGGATCAATCGATCGATCGATCAAGTAGGGTTGTGCCAAGGCAGCATCCTGCAATTCCCTTTTCTTCTCTTCTCCTCCTGTTTTGGTTTCCTTATTTTTCCTTCCGCTAGAATCACCGTAACTTCTTCATTATGAATCGTATTCACGCACCGTTCACAAACACACGAAGCTGGCGAGGAGGGCTACAACTTCTGTGTAGAGGTTGGGCTAGGTTCCCAAGGTGTGAAAAGACTAAAATGCCCTTAAACGTGCGATTGCGTACGGAACTGCACCGGAATGCATCTGAATCCCATACTTGGTGCCTAAATACCTTCAAAAGCCCAATTGTGCCTCATATAGAATGTTAACAATATAAACCGAGGTTATCTGGTTAACGGGCTTAAATATAAAGATTAAGGCACCCGAGGGGGCTAAAATGCGTAGGTTCGATAGATAAAATACGCAATATTTGCGTATTATCACACCCCTTAACTTACACATTGCTAGTCCCTAGCAATGAAATAGGATGCAACAAGAACAACAAGTAAACCAAAATAGGAGATAGTATAAAAATATGGTATAAAAGAAATAAAAAGATAAGGCCACTTTCGCGGGCGAATGATTGCATTTAGCGTATGCAATAAGCCGTTAAACCCCTAGGCTACCCTAGTGGACGAGTGTCGTCTCGTGAGGGCTTTCAGTGATGATGCCCATAAACATTATAAAGTTTCCTCAAAATATGCCAAATCACATGCGACAAACTCAACAATACGAACAAGATTTCAACATGTTATTAGCAACGCATACGAATTCACATGAAAAGTCCATAGTTATTAACATTATAGAATGCACCTCAATGAATTGAAACTTTAACATGTGGGAGGGGAGTGAGCACACGCAAAATATGATTTAGTAAAAACTTAAATAACTCGGATACTAAATATCAAAGCATGCATAAAAGTCAATCCTCGTGGGCATTACACTCATCAAATGAATTCACTTGAAACAGGGAGGTAACACACGGGACATGCGGGCATAAGGAGTATATGTAAAGGGAAACTAGGTCGCGCACATGTCACCATTGAAGAACGCTATATAGGAAATAAAAATTGTAATCCCAGTGAAAGGATACCGCACATATGAAAGAGGTGAAATACATTTTCATAGATTATCAAAACTATTTAAACCTTTGAATTACATCTACTTAAGATCACATAGGACTTTAAAAGGGTTGTAATGTAGGCTAGGCTAGGGTACGAAATGAAAGGGATGTATATACGGATTCAAAGTGTTTGGGGATGAAACTCGGGATAATGGGAAAAAGTGGGCAATTTCAAAATTGGACAAATGATTTCCAAACGAGCATTAGATATAACAATCGAGAGAGTAACAAGGATTATTGAAACACTATAGACAATATATACAAATTTCTCTTTCTTTTTCTTTTCTTCTTTTTCTCACTTTTTTCTTTTGTTTTGAACTTTCTTTTTTTCTTCTCTTTTTCACTACACTTTTCTTCTTTTCTCACTCTTTTCATGCACAAATTGCAACCACAATACACAACAATATCATTCAATCCCAAATAACAATCCAAACAAGGGTGTGTAAGGTAATATGTATGGTATATAACTCCAATTTGGAGTTGTTTATGGGATTTTTGGTAATGAAACGAAAGGCTAGTATTTACGCTCAAATGGGTTGACTAGGGAGCATATGAAAGGTGAGGGCAAGGTCATATGGGTGAAATACAAAGAGGGCCTATGATCATTTCACAAAGTTTACACAATTTTGGAGTCAAAACAATATATGAAAATCATGCTCAAGTAATACATTTCAAGTATGAACTCAATTAATGAACGGTCAATGAAAGAATAAAGAGATTACCAACGACTTTAATGTTTTCAAAGAGGAAAGAATAGTGTATACACTCACAAATGAAGATAAGTCTCTAATCTCACTCGGTGTAAGTATATACAATGCAACCAAAGCATACCGAGTTATAAAAATCTTAAACCAAATCAATAAGGCAATAAAAGTGCATGTGCTCAAGGGATAAAGTTTAATTCATGAAGTTATTCATAATATTAATTATTTAAGGACTAAAGTCTAATAACTTTTAAAATCGAGAACATGCATCGTTGAATTGTCTAATGGATCGGGCAATTATTAAAATTTACCATAGGAAACAGGGAAAAAATGCCCAACAAAGAAGAAAAAAGAAAGAAAATTTTTTTGAAAATTTTCAAATTTTTAACAAAAACATGCTTTGTAACTAAATTGTAGCCAAATCCAAGGACTAAACAATGAAATGGATAGAATATCCAACACCCCCTAACTTAAATGTTGCATTGTCCCCAATGCGTCCATTAAATAACACAACACAAGGATAGGAAAAGAATGATATTACCCACATTTGGAGCGATCTCCATAAGTACAAGTCCAAATGAATCTGCAAAATAAGTTAGTATAAAGCATAGGAAGAATATATACCGATGTATTAAGTTAAAAGAATCTATGTCACAAGTCACAATAATATAGAGGGGCTGAAGTACAAATACCAGATAAATTGATGATGAACTTTTTGATTTTATAAAATGGAAGGTCACACACATCAAAATCTAATAAACAACCACAAACTACATTTTCATTTCCCATTTCATAAGTTCAATACAAAATCACTTAATACATTACAACTAATAAAAAGAAAGAAATGAAAATAAAAATAAAAAATACAACATACTATCTGACCCAAAAATGCCAAAAATGACCCAGTACAACAATAGCCTAGTGGTCGGAACCAGTAGCATCAGAAGGGTTCGAAAATGAGGAGGTAGCGCTTTGTCAGAATCATGCCTCTACAAATAAAGATCTCTCATCATCCGATAATCGTGTCTGTGTTGCGCTCTAGCCTGTCTCTGCTCAGCCCACTCCTGCCGCTGCTCGGCCTGATAATGCCACTGCTCGGCCTGCTGCTGGTCCAGGCGGGACTCCCATGTAGCCCACCTGGGTCTCCTCCCAACGGTGGTCCTACAGTTCCCTATATGCCTCAAAGTGGGCATCAAAATCTGTGGGTGTCACCTGCGAACTCTGCCCCTGCTCTGCTATCCTAATCTCAGCCTCCTCATCGTCGGGCTCATCAGCTACCTCTTCTCTCTGCCTTTTGGTCCCCGGTTACCCCCACGCGTGTTTCAGCATCTTTGAAATATTGTTCTTTGTGAGAAGCTTGAGTGGGTCCTGCTTACGATCAGTGTCGAATTATGGGCAACCGTGCGATAAACAGATCCTCGTGATGAGGGCAGGAAAAGGAAGGGAGAATGTCCTGGCTCTCTCCTTAGCCCTCGTGCACATCATATCCATAAATATATTGGGCGCCCAAATTATTTATCAGTGCGTAGATAAATGCGGCGTGCTTATGACCCACCTCTGACCGGTTGCTCATCACCATGAAGGAGTGTACATTGATATAGTGAAGTAGTCTCGGTAAATCCTCCATTGTAGCATAATGGAATGCCATTTTTTTCCATTCTTCCCCGGTGCAAGGGTCTCAATCAATGTCCCAAGTCCAAAAACATCCCCATCGGTAAAACTGACTGAATCCGCGGGGTTCGGTACATTCATAAAGACAGCCAAATCAGAACGGCGGAATGGTACCCTCACCCCTCGGACCATGGCCTCATATGTAGTCGGCCCGTCCCCTTTTACCACCACTAGTGTCGCATAAAAAATCCTGACCAGCTCTTCATTGATGCGTCCATTAATGGCGAGAAAAGGTTCCCATCCCTGGCGCCGTAAAAGAACACGCGCCTCCTCCGGCAAATCAACAAGATTCCATGATAAATTGTAGGCCAAAGGCCTCTGAGCAGTCTCAAAATATGCATGGAACCAGTCCCATTCTTTCTTGCAACGGAACCCCTCGAAACCTCGGGTGGGCACGCACAGAGTGGAATCGTATTTCTTCAATTGTGCCATTTCAACCTACAAAATAAGAATTAAGCAACACAAAAAAAATTGTAAGCACAACTAATGGTTAGTTAGTGTACAAGTTGAAATGGGGGTGAAAGTGTGCAAAACCGAGGGAAAAAAATGCAACATTGTGATATAATATGTCGGAATACGACAAGGAGTGAAAATCACCCAAGTGTGCGCCAAAAATTAAATTGAAAACTGTTTGTGGAATTTCAGCAAACACTTGGCGTGCGCAATGTGCGTCAAGGGTGAAAAATATCATTTTGAACCAACCAAAGAGCCCCAATCATGAACAAAACAACAATGCAATAATATACAAGTGTTCATGAGTGGATATACATCAATAATGACAAGAAAAATCGGTTGGAACAACACAAATCAGGGAGAAATCCACACGCATTCAAAATATGTCAACAATTGATAAAACAGTGTAAACATGACAAAAAATAACCAAAATCTACAAATACACAATAAAATAGGAAGGATGATACCTTGCAAGTGTAGAAAATGGGTTGAAATTAAGGAAATGTGGTGGGGGAAATAGTTAGGGCACGAATTTTTGGAGAAGAGAGGAATGAGAAAATAAGAGAAAGGGGAAAAACAGAAGCAGATTTCGGCAATTAACTGGTCGATCGATCGATCGACCCTTTTAGTCGATCGATCGACTAAGCAGTTAATTGCCTACTGCCTCCAATTTTAAATTGGGGGGGGGGGGGGTAACTGCAATTTTTTGGGACATAAGGGGATATAAGTATAAAAAAAAAAAAAATATATATATATATATATATATATATATATATATATATATATATATATATATATATATATATATATATATATATATATATAGTATATATATAAGTATATCAACATAAAAATCAAAATCAAAATAAAAAAATAAAATAAAAATAAAATAAGAATTAGACTAAGTATGCACATATATAGACATATGTAACCAAAAATAGAAAAATATGTACACGATCGACACACACGCATGGTCATAACAAAATGGAAAATAAAATAAAATAAAAAAGAAAAACAAATGCAAATGCAAATACGTGAGAATGCGTGTGTGTAAAATTAAGAAAAAATATTTTTGTGACTTTTTTCATTATTTTCTTAAGAAGTGTGTGCCAGGGCGCATAGTCTCCGCAAATTCAAGTCCATTGAACCTACAAAAGAGTTAGAACCACGCATACAAAAAGAAATAAAAAGAGATTAACTAATTACACTAGGCTAATTTAAGAGAAAATAAAAATAAAGAAGTTAGTATATACAACCAACACATAGGATGTCCAATTAGCTATATACTAAAAGTTGAAATTTTTTAGGGTCCATCCAAAACACAATTTGACTTTGACCGCACATGCATGCCTCCCGAAAAATAAGAATTTCGTTCAAACGACGGAAGGCATGTGTAAGGAGATAAAAGTGAACCATCCCCAATTAAAATTTTAGGAGGGAGGATGGGGGATTTGGATAGGAGGGGCGACAAATACACATGCGAGCCAAGAAAAATTGAATCATCTCCAAAGTATTTTAAAGTTGGAATGGGAGACGGCGCACATGAGGGTAAAGATGTCGTCATGGAAGGCGGCTCGTAGGGCAAAGATCCCCGACAACGGCGCCATTTTGATTACGGGTGAAAAGTAGCGTCGCGTCAGAACGCTAATCGTTATTTTAGTTTCACTGCGATAATACAAACAAACCTAAGTTACGACTACACTCAACTGGTGAGTATAGCGGTAAGTCGGGTATCGAATCCACTGGGAGTGTTCGACATATTTTAATCGATTTATTATTTCAAGAATAAAAGTGTAAAAGGTGATGGTTGGTTTTAAATAAAAGAAAAGAATAAGTTAAGTCTAAATAAAAGTAAAGCGAGGATCGGGATATCGTCAAACCATACGGCTCGAAACAACTACTAATCAAGATTCCGGTTCGAAAGCCATTTAATCGAGCATTATCAATTAATCATAAACATCCCACAATAAGGAATTTAAGCCAAAGTTGCGAGATTAAACATTTAACTGAAAATGGTCGCACGCTAATTAAATTCGGATTATTGGTTTAAACACTAATGTTGCATGACAAAGAAAGTTAAATGCATAATAATCCGACTTTAATTCACGCGGGTTCAACTAAACGCAATTTTGCACAAAACCTAAATTTCGGAACTCGGGGCCCGTTAATGGCGGAACGACATCCCGGCCCTATTTATCTAAGGGCACATAATGAGCTAAGCTAAATTATATTAATTAAACTAGGAAATCAAGAAATAAAGCAATTAAACTAATTAAGAAAGCACGGAAATTAATCTACAAAGCAAGGAAAAATGAAGAACAAAGCTATATTAATGGAGATGATAGTGAATAGTTCAATCTCACAAAACCAAATGGTTGTCAATCCAAGAAGAGAAGAAGATGAGCTCTCAAAACCAAACCCTAACCTAAAATGTCTTCTAAAACTAAGTATATCTGATATTACAACAAAATTAGCTTATGTAGTAAGTTGGAATAAAAGAAAAGAAGTCAAAAATATCTGCAGAAACAGGGGACCGATCGATCGACCCCTTTGGTCGATCGATCGACTGTTGAAATCGTGGCAAATTTATGAAGGATCAATCGATCGATCCTTTTGATCGATCGATCGATCAAGCAGGGGTGAGCCAAAGTAGCAGCCTACAATTCCCTTTTCTTCTTTTCTCCTCCTCTTTTGGTTTCCTTATTTTTCTTTCCGCTAGAATCGTCGTAACTTCTTTATTATGAATCGGATTTGTGCACCGTTCATAGCCACGCGAAGCTAGCGAGGAGGGATACAACTTCCGTGAGAAGTTGGGCCAGGTGCCCAAGCTATGAAAAGACTAAAATGTCCTTAAACGTGGGATTACGTATGGAACTTCACCGGAATGCATCTGAATCCCATACTTGGTACCTAAATACCTACAAAATCCCAATTATACCTCATATAGCATGTTAACAATATAAACCGAGGTTGTCTAGTTAACAGACTTAAATATTGAGATTAAGGCACCCGAGGGGGCTAAAATGCATTGGTTAGAGAGATGAAATACGTAATATTTGCATATTATCACCATGGATGCAAAGAAAGCTTCAAGTACCAGGGCCGATCATCATAAGAATGCTGACAAGAAAGAGCAAAAAAGATAAGAAAATTGAGAAACCTAAGATGTAGGAATACACTCCTCTCCTTGTTGGCGTGCATCACATCCTGGAGGAAATAAGAGGGGGCAGAGACCTCAAATTGCTCGAAACGTTGAAGTCCCCCTAATAGGAGAAACAAGTCTAAATACCATGAGTTTTATAAAGACCATGGGCACACGACTGACAACTGTATTGCTTTGAAAAGTGAGATTGAAAATCTAATTCGGCATGGTAAGTTATCCAAGTTCCTTGACAAGTCAGAAGAGCAAGATTTAAAAAGGCAATTATAATGTCCTTACAAAGGAAGAAATTACAAGAAAATCAAACCAGATAATGATTCAAAAGATGACCCAAATCTGCCAAAAAAATCTTGGGAGCCTGAAATTGAGGTAAAAATAATATCTTCTGGCTGTAATTTTATTACAAGAGGAGACACTGGTGGTGGTGATGAAATAAATGTAAGAAAAGCCTATTTAAATGAAGCCAAAGCATGCTCCTATTTTTCACAGATTAATTTATCTAGGCAATGTTGATGGTTGGCCGAGGAAAGTAAACAAAGATAAATTGGTAATTGGTTTCTCTAAGAACGACCTATCAGGAGTGCTCTATCCACATGATGGTCCTTTGGTAGTCACCATGAGAATACATGAGGCAAGGATTGCTCGAACTCTGGTGGACAATGATAGCTCTACTGATGTTATGTTCTACAGCTATTTCCACGGTTTGGGATTATGAGAGTGCAAGTTAGACCCCTATCATAGGCCCCTAATAGGCTTCTGAGGAGAATAGGTATACCCTTTGGGGACTATCAAGATGGAAATACTAATCGGTGCCTGGTCGAATAGTAATACTGAAATGATCTCCTTCTTCATCCTAGATCAGAACGTCCAATCAACCTATAATATAATCCTTGGCAAGGTTGGCCTAAATAAGTTTAAAGCAGTACCATTTACTGTTCACCAGTGCCTAAAGCTCCCGACCCATTATAGGGTCGACGTTGTTACAGGAAATTAAATTGAAGCTAACGAATGTTATTATACTTCAAGTAACCAAGAAGAAGTAAAGAAACTTACTTCAACCTACTAGATTAAAACCTTATACCCCACGAGGAGGCTGATTTAGTTAAAGGTCGGGTCGTAAAAGCCTTAAAAATAATTATCGTGGATGATGAAAGACAAAAAAAACATAGATTGGCTCAACTCTGGAACTATCCCTCAAACAAGAATTGATCAATTTTCTTAAAGAGCGAATAGAGTGTTCGCATAGAGCCATGAAGATATGTTGGGAATTGATACGAAATTTATATGCCATAAGCTGAATATCTAAAATATGCCAAGTCGATCAAGAAAAAGTGTTGTGTAATCAGTCCTGAGAGGAACGTAGCCATCCAAGAAGAGGTTGACAAGTTGTAGAAGAAAAATTTCATTAAAGATGTCAAGTACCCAGACTGGTTGGCCAGCATAGTGATGGTGAAGAAGAAGAACAACAAATGACGCATGTGCATTGACTTCACGAATATAAATAAAGCCTGCTCGAAGGATTATTTCCCTCGACCTTGAATTAATCAACTAACCAATGCCACCGCTGGACATGAGTTACCTAGCTTTATGGATGATTATTTAGGATATAATTAAATGAAAATTAAGCCAAGGGATAGGGAAAAACATCATTTATCAACAGTCGAGGTACTTACGATTATAATGTTATGCCTTTTGAGCTTAAAAACTTTGGAACAACATACCAAAGGCTGGTAAATAAGGTCTTTAAAAATAAGATCAGTAAGATTATGGAATTTTATGTGGATGATATGCGAATTAAAAGCAAAATACTTACTGACTATATCATAGACTTAATCTAGACATTTGATTTACTGAAGAAGCATCAAATGCAACTTAACCCGGCCAAATATGTGTTCGACGTGTAAAAAGGGATGTTCTTAGGATTTATCGTAAATCAAAGAGGGATTGAAGCTAACCTAGAAAAAATCAAGGCACTGATAGAAATGTAATCTCCTTGTTGAAGAAAGACGTGCAAAAGTTGACAGGAGAGTAGCTGAACTCAACCGAATTGTCTCCTGAGCAACTAACAAATGTTTAAAATTCCTCAAGGTACTCAGGAAAACCTTTAAATGGAATGTGAAAATACTTTTCAAGAATCAAAGAAATATTTAGGTTCTCCACCTTTTCTCTCCCGACCAGTCATGGGAGAAAAATTGTACCTATACCTTACTATATTTGAGTCAGATGTTAGCTCAGCCCTCATTCGACTAGAAAATGGAATTTAAAAACCAAGGTATTAATCCAATAAGGCTTTTAAGGGGCATAGATTAGATATACTAACCTGGAAAAAAATATCGTTGGCACTTATTGAGGAATCCAGAAGAATGAAGCCCTACTTTTAGGCACATACCATTATGGTCTACACATATTTACCATTTCGCCAAGCTATCCATAAACCAAAAAAACTTGGGAGATTGATGGCTTGGGCAATTGAATTAGAATAATATGATATACACTATAAGTCCCAAATAGAATTGAAAGGGCGGGCTGTAGCTGATTTCATAACAGCATTTACCTATAAAGAAACCATAGTATAGGCGAAACAAGCCAAGTAGAATTCTTTAAAAGAGAGCTCAAAGTTGAACATATTCGAACAGACTTCTCCAAAAGATAGTTTTAAACTGGAAAAATAAAAATCATCTAGTATCTAAGAGGTCACCAATAAGTATGAAGAATAGAACGAAAAGTTATTCAAGTACGGAACTCTAAGTGATGGAAGCTTTGGCGAAATAATACCTATCTAGAAGTTATACATTGACGGGTCCTCATGTGCCTTTGGCAATGAAGCATGACTAATTCTAAACAACCCTAATGATATAGGTGTGGAGTACGCTTTTCGTTTTTAATTCCAAGCTTCTAATAACGAGGTAGAGCATGAAGCACTGATTACTGAGTTGGAACTCCCTTTATCATTAGGTGCTGAACAAATAGCCACTCATAGTGACTCTTAGCTGATCGTTAATCAAGTGTTAGGGATATATGGAGTTAAAGGGGAACTAATGACCAGGTACCTCACCAAAATGCAAAGAACCATCACCAAGTTTTTGCCAGTCTGAATGGTTAGAATTCTAAGAATTGAAAATGCCCGAGCAGACGTACTTGCTCGGCTTGCTTCAACGACCAGGACAAATTGAAAAGGACCATTCCGATGGAAATCCTAGAAAACAAGAGCATAGACGAATAGAAAGTCAGCTTAATAACAGTTTATTTAATCCCTTTATGTATGGACCCAATCAAGGATTACATTAACAAGGGATCATTGCCTGAAGATCCCAAGGAGGTAAGGAAGTTGAGATACAAAGAAGCCAGTTATGTACTAAAAGGAGGGGTCTTGTATAAAAGGGGATTAACTGTCTCTTTACTTAAGAGTGTTCACCCCACTGAAGTGAATGCCTTGGTTAAAGAAGTTCGTGAAGGATCATGCAGAGCTCAATTGGCAGGATGATCATTGATGCGTAGGGTAGCTATGTAGGGGTACTACTGGCCTACCATAAAGGCAGACTGCTCCTCATATGTTGAGAAATATGACAAATTTTAAAAGTTTACTAAACATTCATAGACGATCGGGGGCTGCTTTGACGCCGATCACATCCCCCTAGCCCTTTGCTTTATGGGAAATGATTTAGTCGTCCAATTGCCAAGGACAAAAGGACGATTCAAATATTTGGTTATACCAGTTGACTATTTCATAAAGTGGGTGGAAGCCGAACCACTAGTTAAAATGCCTTACGAAAAGGTTATCAATTTATATGGAAGAATATCATATGTCGATATGGCATGCAATACGCTTTCATCACAGACCATGGGACCCAGTTCGATAATCAAGAATTTGAGGATTATTGTGTGCAATCCAAAATTCAGAAGCTTCTTTTCGCTCAAGGACATACCAATGTAATGGACAAATGGGTGTGATAAATAAAACTCTGCTTGATGGGTTGAAGAGAAGGCTTGACGATGCAAAGGAAAATTGGATCAATGAGCTACCAAGCATTTTATGGGCCTATAGAACCCTGCCAAGGACAATGACTGATGAAACTCCTTTATATTGGTGTTAGAAATAAAAGCATTAGTTCCCACTAAAATAGGTATGCCAAGTCATAGGGTCCTCAATTATGACTCCCCTAAAAGTGATCTAATGAGGAGGCTTGACATAGACCTGATGGTTGAAGCCAGAGAGAATGTTGCACTATGAGTAGCCGCCTACCAGTAGCGTACTTATAGGTTTTACAATAGAAGGGTCAAGCCTAGCAATCTAAAACAAAGGGTTATGTTTTAAAGAATGTGATTCATAGAGGAAACAAGTTAGAGCCTAATTAGCACGGTCCGTATAGAATTTTTACTGTTGTCCAACCTGCTACTTATCGCTTGAAAACATTTCAAGGGGATCAGTTCAAGAATCTCTATAATGCCAAGCATCTCAAGAAGGATTATCAATAAATTTAGTTTGAATAATTATTGCTATGTAATAATAAAGACTAGTTTAATGAAAAATTATTGATTTCCCAGCAACTGACTTCCTTTTTTTCGAGAATGGGAAATTTAACAATCTCAAAGTCTTAAAAAGAATTATATAAACATCCAAAGCCAAACTTTGGCAAGTTTACATGTATGAATTCACCTTTGACAAGTCAAGAATAAGAAATCCCAACTCTAAAAACTTTGTGTATGACTCAAAGTCAAGAACAAGAAGGTTTTACCTGGCCAAGTCAGGAAAAATTCCTAACAAACTATTCACTAATGGTAACTAATGCAAACACTTAGTCTAAAAATGACAATATTTGTTAGATGACTTGTCACGACCCCGACCCGAAAATAGTAGGGAACAAGTGTCTTGACATGCCACCCAGGCATCAAATATTCTGGCCTTAAAATTTTTGTTTTAAAATATATGTAGCGGAAGTATAATCACATGGCTATGAATCGTAAAATACTGAAAGTGAGGAATTACATCATCAGAGCTTTCTAAAGGAAACTTCATTTGTATTAAAATATCAACGAGTTACAACTTGACACAAAGAGCTAAACATGCTCTATCTAATTAAACAAACTTCTACTTAAGGTAACAAAAAGAGCTTTAAAAGCTAAATCTTCAACATAGTCCTTTTTCATTCCATCCACGAACTTAATTATTTCCTGAAAATGGTTATTTATACAACGTCAGCTAAAAGCCGAATGAGATTCAATCTCCAGACATTCTAGGGTCTTTCAGAAAATTGATACCTATTCAATTTAGAACAGAAAGTATATACATAAAGATAGAAATTTCACGTAATATATATAAAGTAGATGGCAATATATATATTCAAAATAAACAGTTCAGAACAGAGCAGAAAAAACAATTGAGCATATGCCAATTATTCAGTTTTAGTGGCCATGTACACTCTAATAGCCATACAAATAGTGTTACCAAATGTTTCCACCCGATAACATCACAGACAGATAATCATGATTTCTGGAACAACGTCTTGTTTAGGTCACACTAGCGATAAACCAGCTGGGAAGGTACCACCCAAATATTTCCACCTGGTAGTCAAGGCCAACATAGTAACAGAGTTTCCATAGGCCGAATCAATAATTTTAGAATTCAAATCAGATGTTTATATGGAGAGATATAAACATATAACAAACGACGGAATCATCGGTATCAGATGCATTTTGAGAATAAAAGCATTTCACAAAATATGCATAGTTTGCATAATATAATATAATCAAAATGCGCAAGAAATTGCATAGAGTACTCACCTAAAATAGAGGTTGAAATTATAGATAATGAGTCTTCGATCGCACGTTAATCTAACAAATACGATAAAGGTTTAAGTATACGTCCTAAACAAGATCTAGTCTACATATTGTATTTTAATAATAACTTGTTTCAAAGGATTTCTAATACCCATTTTCTTAACTTTTAAAACTCATTGATCGTAATTAAAGGATTCAATTCATAGTTCTTCCTAATCAGTCGGTTCCTAGTAGAGATGGAGGGTCATAGGGGCACCGCTTAAATACCATCTCCTCTAGACAGAACATTTCCGGATTCATTCCCAGTAGAGATGGAGGGTCACAGGGGCACCACATAAATACCATCTCGTCTACATAAAATTTCACCGGTCCTGACTTTGGAATTACTTGAATGGGATTCCATAATAACCAGCAATTACTTTTAAAAAAATCATTTTTAAAAGCGTATATACAATTTCAAACAAGTTTAGATGAAAATAAAAATCAACTTGGATCTTCTAAACTTTATGTTTTGATTAGTGAAGTCCTTAGTGTATTTTACCAGCATAACTACTAAGTAAAGCTATAAAACACAAAATTAAAACTATAAAAATACATTATAACCTTTAAATAAAATCATACCTACGAAATGAATTCTTTCTTCGAAATTATAGAACTCCTTAAGATATTTCCCAAGCTTTCTATCACTCTTTCTTACTATAATTCTCAAGGAATTGGTGTGAGTTTTAAATGAACCCTAAGGCCCTATTTATAGGTTTCCAAATGTATTACGGTATTGACACGTGTCAAATGACTAAGCTTTTTGGAGTGGTGATTCAAGCCCGAGGTGTCGCATGCCGGAGTGGTCTTGCAGTGTTAATATCACCAAATGATGATAAGTGTTTTATCTTTCTCTCTAAAGACGACATGTGTAAGGTGGAGGTGACCAGCACGTGGTGGAAAGGTGATAGGGGTATAAGGGTCATTTCACACATGAAGGGTATTTTGGTAATTTCACACTATATATTTTGAATATTTCTTAGAGGTCCTTGAAAATATTTTATTTACAAAATGGCCCATTTTATATTTTTATTTTAGTCCTTAAATTTTCATAAAATTATATTTTCTACCCCAAAACTTATTATTTACCTCAAGATATGTCATAAGACTTCGATTTGATCCAATTTACAATTGATTCTTCATAATTAAAAATGGGGTTTGTTATATTGATAGCCAATAATACCACATATCTAATAATACAACATTTATAAGATAATAAGTAACACGAGAGTGTAAAAACAAACTATATAAAAGTGGGGTCATTACATCCTACCCTCCTTATAAAGAGTTTGGTCCCCAAACTTTACTTACATTAATTTTCAAAAAGGTATGGATATCGCTCCTTTATCTCATCTTCCCGCTCCCACGTTGCTTCTTCAACAGAATGATTCCGCCATAATACTTTAACTAGTGGAATAACCTTGGTTCGTAATATTTGACCTTTATGGTCCAAAATTTCCACTGGATGCTCAATGTACGGCAAATCTTCTCTAACTTGAAGAGTCTCACGACTTAAGATATGTTTTGGATCTGGGACATATTTCTTTATCATTGATACATGAAACACATTATGTACATTAGAGAGTTCCGGTGGTCAGGCTATTTTATACGCAACAGCTCCTATCCTTTCAAGTATTTCAAAAGGTCCTATCAATCTTGGGCTCAACTTCCCTTTCTTCCCAAATCGTATTACTCCCTTTGCAGGCGATACTCACAAGAACATATAATCTCCTCTTTGGAATTCTAGCTGTCGGTGTCGATTGTCAACATAATTCTTTTGACGGCTTTGAGCGGTTCAAAGTCGGTATTGTATTAATTTCACCTTTTCTGTTGTGATCTGAATCAATTCTGGTCCCAATAATTTTCTTTCCCCAACTTCTACCCAACATGTAGGGGAATGACACCTTCTACCATAGAGTGCCTCATACGGAGCCATTTGAATACTTGCTTGATAGCTATTATCATATAAGAATTCCACTAACGGTAAATGATCATCCCAATTCCATTTTAAATCAAGTGCACATGCCCTAAGCATATCCTCTAAGGTTTGAATTGTTCTCTCTGATTGTCCATCCGTTTGAGGATGAAACGTAGTGCTGAAATTCAATTTTGTTCCCATGGCTTATTGTAGGCTTTTCCAGAAGCAAGACACAAATCTAGGGTCACGGTCAGAAACAATTGAAATTGGGGTTCCATGAAGCCTAATAATCTCCTTCACATACAACTTAGCTAACGTTTCTAAAGAATGATTAATCTTAATGGCAAGAAAATGAGCAGATTTAGTTAGCCTATTAATAATTACCCAAATCGAATCATTACCACTTGAACTCCGTGGTAAACCTATCACAAAATCCATAGTTATATGTTCCCATTTCCACTCAGGGATAGGCAGTGGTTGTAGAAATCCTGATGGTTTCTGATACTCAGCTTTTACTTGTTGACAAACCAAACACTGAGATACAAATTTCGCTATCTCCCTTTTCATGTTATTCCACCAAAACACTTCTCGAAGATCTCTATACATCTTGGTACTTCCAGGATGAAACGTGAATCTCGAGTAATGACTTTCCTCTAAAATTTGCCTCTTCAGTTGGGCATCACGTGGAACACACACTCTATTTCCAAACTTCAATATATCATCCTGTATCGCAAATTCCATTCTCTCCCCTTCAATAACCTCTTCTCTAATCTTCTTCAGTTGTGGGTCATTTACTTATGCAATTTTGATCCTTTCCATCAATATGGGTTGTACTTGTAAGTTCGCAATTATTCCACCTTTATACTAAATAAGAATATCTATTTCCATATTTCTTAAATCCTTCAATAGAGCCTCCTGGTTTGTAATAAGACATGTTAAATTTGGTGTAGACTTCCTACTTAAATCGCCAGCTACTGCATTAGCTTTCCCTGGGTGATAATGAATATTCAAATCATAATCCTTCATCAATTCTAACCACCTCCTTTGTCTCATATTCAATTCTTTCTGAGTAAATATATATTTCAAACTCTTATGATCAGTATAAATCTCACAAGTGTCACCATATAAATAGTGTCTCCAAATCTTAAGAGCAAAAATTACAGCTGCTAATTCTAGGTCATGGGTTGGATAATTTTGCTCATATGGTTTTAACTGTCTTGCAACATAAGCAACTACTTTTCCATTTTTCATTAACAAACATCCTAAACCATTTTTAGAAGCATCACTATAAATCACCAATCCTTTCGTGCCTGAAGGAATAGTCAAAATTGGGGCAGTCACTAATCGATTCTTAAGTTCTTGAAAACTTTTCTCGGCTTCCTCAGACCATTCATATTTTACCTTCTTTTGTGTTAACCTAGATAGAGGTTTGGCAATTCTAGAAAATCCTTCAACAAATCTTCGGTAATAACTGGCTAATCCAAGGAAACTACGAATCTCACTCACATTAGTTGGTCTGGGCCAATCTAGTATAGCCTCAATCTTTTGAGGGTCAACTGACACTCCCTCTTTGGATATGACATGTCCTAGAAAAGAAACACTAGGCATCAAAAACTCACACTTCTTTAATTTTTCATATAATTTCTCTTTCCTAAGGATTTGTAATACCGTCTCTAAATGCTTTTCGTGTTCTTCAATACTTTTGGAATAAATAAGGATGTCATCAATGAAAATAACCACACACTAATCCAAATATTTCCTAAACACCCTATTCATCATATCCATAAAAGCGACTGGTGCATTAGTTAGTCCAAATGGCATTACAAGAAATTCATAGTGACCATATCTAGTACGAAAAGATGATTTTGAAATATCATCATCCTTAATCTTCAATTGATGATAGCCTGACCTAAAGTCAATCTTAGAGAATACTTGTGCACCTTCTAATTGATCAAATAAGTCATCGATACGAGGTAAGGGGTATTTATTCTTAATGGTTACCTTATTCAGTTCACGATAATCTATACATTGTCTCATTGTCCCATCCTTCTTTTTCACAAATAACACTGGACCACCCCAAGGCGATATACTTGGTCTGATAAAACCCTTGTTTAAAAGGTCTTCTAATTGCACTTTTAACTCTCTTAATTCTAAAGGTACCATACGATATGGTGGTTTTGAGATTGGTATAGTTCCAGCAATAAGGTCAATCGTAAATTATATTTCTCTATTAGGAGGTAGGCCTGGTAAATCATCTGGAAAAACATCCGTAAATTTCTTAGTGATAGGAATATCTTCTAAGCTAGGCCCTATCGTCTGCAAATTGGTAACAGTTGCAAGAAATCCTTGACATCCCTTCTTAAGAAAACTATAGTCTTGCATTACAGAAATAATACACATCGGAGATATGATGCTAGTTCCTTCAAAACAAAATTTTGGTTGGTGAGGAATTTGGAAAGTAACACTCTTCTCAAAACAGTCTACCTTAGCATGATGTGATGCTAACCAATCCATCACCAAAATGATTTCAAAATCTTTAATGTCTAAAACTATCAAATCAACAAATAGTTTATGACTATCAATATCTATGGGGAAAGTCTTGTATACTAATTTACCCATCAATAACTCACCCGAAGGAGTAGAAACATGTATGTTATGATTCAAGGTTTCAAGCAATTTATGAAAACGATTTAATACATGTATAGATATGAACTAATGGGTAGAACTAGGATCTATCAAATCTTTAAAAGGTTGTGCACATATATAAAGTGTACCTGACACTACCGCATTAGAAGCTTGGGTATCACAAAGTGCGAAAACTCTACCCTGTCTGTCTTGATTATTCTTTGCACTTGAAGGCTTTATCGGAACCCTTGTTGGGTTTGGGCAGTCATTTATCTGATGTCCTTTCTGTCCACATCTAAAATAAGCTCATGAATCCTTATAACAAGGTCGTCCTCCATGCATCTTTCCACATTGCTGACATGTCTGGTTATTATACTGTTTGTTGTCACTAGATCACCCAATGTTGGATGTGTTCCTAAAAAATTTCTATTATTAGGGTTCTTTCCTTTTTGTTCCCCAAACTTCCTCTTACCATCTCTAATTCGATTGTACTCCTCATCATCCCTCTCAGCTATTGTAGCCCTAGTCACAACATTAATATATGATGTCAACTTTAGGATGGAAATTCGACTATGAATATTCAACCTTAACCCACGTTCAACCTTCTTTTCTCTTAAAATATCAGTTACTACAACATGACGTGCAAAACATGGTAACTCAGTCAACTTTGCCTCGTATTGACTAACCGTCATATTCCCTTGCACTAGACTCATGAAGTCAGCTGCCAATTCATCTTTCACCATTTCAGGAAAATATTTCTCATGAAAGATTACTAAGAAATCATTCCAACCTATGTAAGTATTCCTTTCCTCGTGTATTCTCTTAGTCATTCTCCACCAATGTTCAGCCTCCCCTTCTAACATAAAGTTGTAAATGACACCCTTTGTTCATCGGTACACTTAAGAACATCGAGTATCTTTTCCATCTGCATCACCCAACTTTCTGCTTCGGTGGGATTAGGAGTACCTTTAAAAGATGGAGGATTCAACTTCTTGAACTGTTCAATAGTACATCTACTTAGTTCAAGATTATTTGGTACTCCATTGTTCACCTGCTGCTCCACAATCTTTTCTAGACTTTCAATTGCCTTGTATGCACCTTCCAGTCCTTTTATACTCGAATCACTAGTTCCCATTGATGATCTTCTCTTGGTCATTTTCTACAGTCATGGCCAAACGTAAGATCTACTATACTATATCAATATTGAAAACTAAAAGACCAGTTATAAATAGTATAACACATAGGGAGGGTTATCACATAATACTATCTCCTAAGGATGGAAACATAAAATCTACAACGTTCGAAACCTATGTTCAGTAGTCTAAGGGTTCATAACCTATACTCTGATACCACCTCTGTCACGACCCCGATTCGAAAATAGTAGGGAACGAGTGTCTTGACATGCCACCAAGGCATCCAATATTTTGGCCTTAAAATTTATGTTTTAAAATATGTAGCGGAAGTATAATCACATGGTTATGAATCGTAAGATAATGAAAGTGAAGGAATTACATCATCAGACCTTTCTAAAGGTAACTTCATTTGTATTAAAATATTAACGAGTTACAACTAGACACAAAGAGCTAAACATGCTCTATCTAATTAAACAAACTTCTACTTAAGGTAACAAAAAGAGCTTTAAAAGCTAAATCTTCAACATAGTCCTTTTTCGTTCCAATAACGAACTTAATTATTTCCTGAAAAATGGTTATTTATACAACGTCAGCTAAAAGCCGAATGAGATTCAATCTCCAGACATTCTAGGGTTTTTCATAAAATTAATACCTATTCAATTTAGAACAGAAAGTATATACATAAAGATAGAAATTTCAAGTAATATATATAAAGTAGATGACAATATATATATTCAGAATAAACAGTTCAGAACAGAGAAGATAAACCAATTTTGCATATGTTAATTATTCAGTTTTAGTGGCCATGTACACTCTAATACCCAGATAGATAGTGTTACCAAATGTTTCCACCCGATAAGATCACAGACAGATAATCATGATTTCTGGAACAACGCCTTGTTTAGGGCACACCAGCGATAAACCAGCTGGGAAGGTACCACCCAAATATTTCCACCCGGTAACCAAGGCCAACATAGTAAGAGATATTCCATAGGCCGAATCAATAATTTTAGAATTCAAATCAGATGTTTATATGGAGAGATATAAACATATAACAAACGGCGGAATCATCGGTATCAGATGCATTTTGAGAATAAAAGCATTTCACAAAATATGCATAGTTTGCATAATATAATATAATCAAAATGCGCAAGAAATTGCATAGAGTACTCACCTAAAATAGAGGTTGAAATTATAGATAATGAGTCTTCAATCGCACGTTAATCTAACAAATACGATAAAGGTTTACGTATATGTTCTAAACAAGATCCAGTCTACATATTGTATTTTAATAATAACTTGTTTCAAAGGATTTCTAATACTCATTTTCTTAACTTTTAAAACTCATTGGTCGTAATTAAAGGATTCAATTCATAGTTCTTCCTAATCAGTCGGTTCCTAGTGGAGATGGAGGGTCACAGTGGCACCGCTTAAATACCATCTCCTCTAGACAGAACATTTTTGGATTCATTCCCAGTAGAGATGGAGGGTCACGGGGGCACCACTTAAATACCATCTCGTCTAGACAAAATTTCACCGGTCCTGACTTTGGAATTACTTGAATGGGATTCCATAATAACGAGCAATTACTTTTAAAAAATCGTTTTTAAAAGCGTATATACAATTTCAAACAAGTTTAGATGAAAATAAAAATCAACTTGGATTTCTTCTAAACTTTATGTTTTGATTAGTGAAGTCCTTAGTGTATTTTACCAACATAACTACTAAGTAAAGCTATAAAACACAAACATAAAACTATAAAAATACATTATAACATTTAAATAAAATCATACCTACGAAATGAATTCTTTCTTCAAAATTATAGAACTCCTTCTTAAGATATTTCCCAAGATTTCTATCACTCTTTCTTACTATAATTCTCAAGGAATTAGTGTGAGTTTCAAATGAACCCTAAGGCCCTATTTATAGGTTTCCAAATGTATTACGGTATTGACACGTGTCAAATGACTAAGCTTTTTGGAGTGGTGATTCAACGCCGAGGTGTCGCATGCCGGAGTGGTCTTACAGTGTTAATATCACCAAATGATGACAAGTGTTTTAGCTTTCTCTCTAAAGACGACATGTGTAAGGTGGAGGTGACCAGCACGTGGTGGAAAGGTGATAGGGGTATAAGGGTCATTTCACACATGAAGGGTATTTTGGTAATTTCACACTATATATTTTGAATATTTCTTAGAGGTCCTTGAAAATATTTTATTTACAAAATAGCCCATTTTATATTTTTATTTTAGTCCTTAAATTTTCATAAAATTATATTTTTTACCCCAAAACTTATTATTTACCTTAAGATATGTCATAAGACTTCGATTTGATCCAATTTACAGTTGATTCTTCATAATTAAAAATGGGGTTTGTTATATTGATAGCCAATAATACCACATATCTAATAATACAACATTTATAAGATAATAAGTAACATAAGAGTGTAAAAACAAACTATATAAAAGTGGGGTCATTACATGACTCACAAATTTTTTTAGTAAAACCTAATGCTGGACAACTTAGGTTCGTTCGATTCGGTAACCAGTAAAAAAAGTGGTCGGCTAATGGGTGACCACACAGTCATAAATGCTAAAGTTACAAGGCATGAAAGGTAAAATATTTTCACTCCATCGAACACTTTCCTAAGGCTTTATACATTCCAGCCAAAGGAACATCCAGAGCAAAGGGCTGAACAGTGGATCTCAAATCCCTGAGTCTTTTGCGACCATTAGAACTTGGCATTTTTACCAAGTGTTAAGGCCTAACATGGGTATCTTCGTCGTGCAGGCTATAATCACCTAGGTATTTTCTAACAAGACTTTATGCAATGGCATCATTAGGAATCCCCTTGGTGTCCAGTTTAAAATAAGGAATAGGTTTATCCAAACAGACAGGGTCATGCTAATACCACAAGTTATCTTTTCTAGTATCTTCAAAATTGTTATGGCATTCAACCAACCCCACTTTTAACCTTCACATCAGGCTTGTTCTAACTCATCATTTAGGTTAGCCAAGGCTTCATCATAACTATCCATCAAGACAACCTTATGTTTCTTATGTAATTAAAAGGTCGGTCGGTCAACTTTGTCAGTTAGCTTCTTGATGATAGCCTTTTTAACCTTGATTAAGGTAGCCTGGTTGCTAGATTTTTCTTTATCCTTTCCTCCTCAATAGTAGCTCGACTAACCACCGCCTGCTTAGATGACTGGCCTATTAATTTTTCTTCAGAGTCTCAATTTCCTCCCTCGGTTTTGCATTTTCTTGCTCAAAGAAAAAGGCACCCTTATGCTGGCCGGTGGCACTTAACGACTTCTTTAAGCTCTCTAATTCATTTCTTTAAGAGTTATTCTCCCGCTCCAACAAACTTGCCATCTCCCTAGCACTTGTTGATTCGCAGTTCAGCAAAAATTCCTTTTTTTTATATGTTGATGAAATGGTTTCCAAATTCTTATTAAAATTTACCTCACTACTGAGATTAGAATACTTTACTTCATAGTCAGAGTGCAAGCTGGATAGAGAGGCCTTGTGGTCTTCTTACCTCTGAAGGATCGTGTCATAATATGCGGTGTTAGTACTGCAATTATAACACGATCCTATATAGGCCACTTTGTGCTGCAATTATCATAACTCTCCTGGATTTAAACTAAAAGACAAAGTATGAGCATAAATATTAAACAACACAATCTATGCCATCATAATGGTGCAAGTCCAACTATATATTTTAATATAAAATAAAGGGATATTACATCAAAAAGGGTCATTGTTCAAGTTGACAGAATAAAATTAACCATTACAAAGAAAAAACAAAAACATTTAACAGTCCTAAGAAGTCTACGCCTTCTCCTTGTCTTGCGTTATCTCATTTTTCAACTGAGAAACCACCATTTGAGGATTCACCAGTCCCCTTATCATCTTTTATTTCCTCATTAATGATAGGGGGAGTACCCAAATTGAACTGCTGGAAAAGGTCTGAGTCGGCAGTAGTGCTGACCTATTATAATGCAGAGTCCCAACCTTCCTTTAAGGAGGTTTACTTTAGATAGTCGATTTGCATATATATCAATGGAAAAGCGTTATCCCAACCTCGGACGGCCCTAGCCACAAATCCACTAGATACGGAATTACAAGTACAAGACAGATAGACTTACAACGACTGACTCGATCCCTCTCAAGCCTCGACGCTTCTTATTGTAGACACCTCTTCCTAGTGGATAACCTTGGAACACCACCGCGGTCTCGGAATCCACCGATAGGGCTTTCTATGGTCACCGTCACCCGAGCAAGGAGCCTTTCTCCAAGTGGGTAGAATCACAACAAACGTCTTCTTCTTTGATGGATGTAGAAGCAAACCAAAACTTCTCTTCTTGAATTCGGTAGAGAAAAACCGGTGCCAAACTCCAAGCAATTTGATATGTATATAAGAACTTGGATAAACAATAATTGGGTGTAAACACTAGAGTGGTATATGAATTTTTCTTTGAAAATTAGCACTCAAAACATGAACATTTTCCAAACAATTTTTGCTCTCAAACTCTCTCTAAGAGATAAACTAGGATGGAAAAGTTATGGAAATGTTAAGTTGTAAAATGTCATTCCTGCACATATTAAAGTCTGTAAAAGTTGGTTAAAAACCAAGTGGGGAAGTGGGTGCAAAACTGCCAAAAACTGTTCCCGCCTGGCCTCTCGTTCGAACGACATTTCGTTCGAACGAGACTTCTAACGATACACCAGTATGGACTTCGTTAGAATCTCGTTGGAAACCTCGTTAGAACGAACAATCTCGTTCGAACGACATTTCGAACGACAGACCAGTATAGGTTAGTGAGAACTCGTTGGCAAACTCGTTCGAACGAAACTTGGTTCGAACGAAAAACTCGTTCGAACGACATTTCGAACGACTTCCAGAAATTTTGTAAAATTCGATTTTGGCCCAGAAACTTTATGTACTTTGATTTAAAGTTCCAATTAAATTTTTTTGAAAATAAAACACAGTTTTTATTAAACCTAACACCCAACAAACTTTGTTCCAAGCTCCTATATATATATATATAATTGCATTCATACCTTGGGAGCATGGAAACATAGTTGATGATGTAGAAACGAGGCACGCAAACCGGCATATTTGATGAAGCTTTATACTCTTTGTCGCTACGTCTTCAACAAACACTTCATAGGCTTGAGAGTATTACAATAAAACACTATCCTATGAATAAATATTTTTGTTCGGAATTGAGCCAACACAATACATGGACTCAATTGGAAATTTGTGTCCTTGCAAATCTATATATAATTGCATTCATACCTTGGGAGAATGGAACCATAGTTCATGACGTAGAAACGAGGCACGCAAACCGACATATTTGATGAAGCTTTATACTCTTTGTCGCTACGTCTTCAACAAACACTTCATAGGCTTGAGAGTATTACAATAAAACACTATCCTATGAATAAATGTTTTTGTCCGGAATTGAGCCAACACAATACATGGACTCAATTGGAAATTTGTGTCCTTACAAATCTCCCCCTTTGGCTATTCCAGGACAAAAACCAAACAAAAATCCTAAAGGGCCGTCAAGCTCACTAGACTCAAACATAACCCACCCAAACTTGAATCAACCCAAGGATTAAACACTTTGCCATTGAAACGATGCCGCTTTAGAATAATTCCTGCACACTTAAGCAAACTCATCAAATGCATAGGGAATATCAAAATATAAAATGCAAATTAATTAATTACTCCCCCAAAATTAATTCTCCCATTTATCAAACAAACCCAAAATTAATTCTCCCCTTTATCAAACAAATGACCTACTTAGAAAGACGTCTCCCCCTAAGATAAATCTCCCCCAAATTAAGATACGATAACAATAGGATTAGATACCATTTCTCCCCCTATCATCATTCTCCCCCTTTTTGTTCAGGAATAGGCAAAGGATAAAGAACTAATAAGCATAAAAGCATGTTTAAGCTTAAATTGATAAGACATGAAAGCATATGGGCAATAAACACAAGGCAAAGACAAACAAATATCATATATATAAACTAGAAATATACCAATGAAGTACTTGCATATATATATAGATATAAACACACATATAACACAAGATACAATAAGTTTGCACACTCGTATGGCAAAAATGTGTCATATGGAAACGTAAGTGTTGGGGTGTGAACTAGCAACAATTAAATTTAGACCCAAACACTTAATAGACATTCACGAAGTTCTCATTTGATTGCAAACTTTATCACATTTAAATATAACCTCATGTGACAATATAAAGATTGAACTCAATGAACAAACATACACAATGCATACAAGCCTAGCGTGATGATGATTCTACAAACCAAATAGAGTCATGACATTAAAGACAACTAGGATAAACGGACATTGTGCAAACCGTTGATATACCATCCAATTCTCCCTCAATAAGCATATATATTCTTTTGCTTTTGAATGAATATATCAAACAAACATAGGCCTTGGCAATTATTTTCTTTTTAATGCCAAATATTTGGTTTTTAGGCCTTTGGATCACGTATTTCTTTTAGATCCAATAAACGGTGGCTTACTATCGCAAAGGATGTAATTCATCCTTTCGGGCCCTTCCCCATGCACATTTATTTATCATGTTTTCATTTTCACACAAATCTCACATGCAACGGATTTTGACATGCACTAGTCCTCCTAGGTCATAGATATGTAGATGACTAGATTGGTAGGAGAACACCTCAAAAAGCTCAAATATAACATGTGACATTAAGATTTCAAAAGAGCTCGTGCATGTGTGAAAAGAGGCATATTGAAATAGAATCCATTTAAACAACACAAAATCCAACTACTCCATAAAATATGGTAAAGAACATTTTAAGGATTGACAATCTAAACCAAAAGTTCTAGCCACATGGGAGCGTAAAAGATGGGATTCAAACACAAATCTATGCCACATAAAATGTGTCAACAAAAAAAATACACACAAAAAAAATCTTTTTGAGTTTTTGACATTTTTAACCAAAAATAAAGATATATACTCAAAAGAATAAACAAAAATCATTTGTATTTTTCATTAAGCTTAAATGAAACAGATAAAACACAAATGATAAACAAAAATCTTTTTATATTTTTCAATTAATTCAAACACAAAATATAATACAAAAAGATAAACAAGTCATAATTTCTAGCATGGGATATGAAATAAGGCAATGACTAGAAAATGACTAAACAAGCATACATTTAGCATGTGAATATAGCATGAAGTACAAAAGCTAAAGTATGCAAACACTAACACATTCATCCTTTAGATTTAGCAAGGAAGGAAGCATGTGAAAGTAAATGAGAATCAAAAACCCTATTTTGTAAGGCAACCAAGTCGAATTTCCTAACCCAAATTAATGAAGAATGACTATCTTGGGGTGTTGGAACTTTAACTACCGTGGTTACTTTACTATGGGGTTTTCTAGGAATTCGTTTAAGATCAAAACAAAATTTCCTAAGATGACCTTTTCGACCACAATGTGTACAAGCAAAATCATGTCGATAAGATTTACCTAAGGAGTGATCTTTAAATGCATTCCTAGTAGATTCTCCTAAAACATTGGTCTTGGCTTTATGAGAAGATTCATTGCACGTATTGAAGCCTAAACCACAAGTGTCATTTTTAATTTGGACCGTTCCTAACATTTTATCTAGTTTTTTCGAACGACACTCCAAATCAAATTTGACATGACTAGAATCTTTCAATTTATTTTCCAATTCTGAAATGTTAGATTCTAGTAAAACATTGCGCTCTTCAAAAGCAAGAAGCTCCTTTTTCAAGGATTCCATTAAACCCCTAAGGCTATCTCTTTCGCCTTCTACATATTCTAGCTTCTCTTGAAGAGTCTTCTCACGTGTCCTAAGGTCTTTTATTAAAGCATTATCATCAATGACCTTGACACTCTCTCTTAAACTCGCTTCTAACTTCAAATTAGCTCTTTTCAATTTAATGTATTCTTTATAAAGTTCTTGAAAAGCATTTTGAAGTTCACTCACATCAACCTCTTATTCATTTTCACTCTCTCTTTCTTCTTCACTCTCACTATCATCAAAAACATGAGAATCATGTATAATGACCTTGGAAGTGTCATGTTCTATCGTTTCATCAATCGATGAGTTCTCACTATCACTCACATGACTAGCCATAAAAGCCACAAAATTTTTCTTAGTGGGGGAATCGGGCTTCTCTTCCTTATCACTATCACTAAGGGTCGTATTGTATGAAATGGGTCGCTTACCCTCTTTTCTTAGTTTAGTGGGGCACTCATAAGACCTATGACCATAACCTTCCAACTAAAACACTTATTAGACTCGTCCCTATCTAAATTTTCATTACTAGGTTTAGGGATCTTTTCGGCTTTAGGAATCTTCTCGTTCTTGTCATGTTTAGAAGATTCAAATTTCTTAAAATCATTTTTAAATTTATCTTTGTTAATTTTAAGAAATTTTCTAAATTTGCGAGCAAATAAAGCCATGTCTTCCGAGTCACTATCACTATCGCTCTCTACTACTTGTTTACCTCTTTTCGGGCTTTTAAAGCAACGCCCTTTTCGATTTTCTTTTCAGTTTTAGAGGGAAACATATCCAGTTCATAGGTTTGTAAATCACCTACAAGCTCTTCTAATTTCGTAGAGGCTAAAGTGGGTAAAGAATTTAAAACAGTCACCTTTGGAATAAATCTATCGGGTAGGGACCTTAAAATTTTCTTTACAACACGGTCGTCAGGTATTTTCTCTCCCAAGTTAAACGATGAATTAACAATATTGGAAAGTCTAGCATAAAATTCATCAAAAGTTTCTTTTTCATTCATTTTGATAGTTTCAAATTGAGTGGTGAGGTTTTGGAGTTTTGAAGCTTTAACGACACTAGTTCCTTCATGAGTTAATTGTAAAATATCCCAAGCTTCTTTAGCGGTTTCACAGGTCATAATACGACGGAATTCATCCGGTGTGACAGCGCTAAATAAGGCATTTAAACCACGGGAATTGAAATTAGCAAGTTTAAACTCATTTTCAGTCCATCTATCGGCGGGTTTGATAACACGTTCATTTTCAACTAAATAAGTTGGTGGGGACCACCCGTTAACTACAGACATCCAAACTCTTTCGTCGATAGATTTTAGTGCCGATCTCATACGCGTTTTCCAATTCACGTAGTTTGAACCATCGAAAATAGGAAATTTTGGAAATGGGGAAAAATCCATTTTAGCCAAAAATTTAAAGAATCTTAACGAAATAATTTATCGTTTTCGGCTCTGATACCAATTTGTAGAAGCTAACAATTTCCTTTTTATATAAATATTCAAGAATGATGCGGAAGCGTAAATGTGATGGTTCAACTTTAAAACAACAAATTTTAATTTCTCAAACAAATTAAAATTACACCAAGTCAAGTAAAATTAAACAATTAATATATACTCACTTAAACAGATTAATTAATCCAAGCCCTAGAATTTGTCTAAGTCATATTTATCAATATTATCCAAAGTTAGGCGAAACCAATTTTAGCGAAAGACTTGAATAAATCAAATTTTCCCAATATTTAATTTAAGTCCAAATTAAAATGAGTGTGACAATTAAACCAAATTTTATCTTGAATTATCCTAAGCATGCGTTCTAAATTATGATACAAGATAAAATAAACAATATCACACTACGCCGCGATGTACGAGGAAAAACCCAAGACGGGAAACAACCTCGGACGGTCCTAGCCACAAATCCACTAGATACGGAATTACAAGTACAAGACAGATAGTCTTAAAACGACTGACTCGATCCCTCTCAAGCCTCGACGCTTCTTCTTGTAGACACATCTTCCTAGCGGATAACCTTGGAACACCACCGCGGTCTCGGAATCCACCGATAGGGCTTTCTATGGTCACCGTCACCCGAGCAAGGAGCCTTTCTCCAAGTGGGTAGAATCACAACAAACGTCTTCTTCTTTGATGGATGTAGAAGCAAACCAAAACTTCTCTTCTTGAATTCGGTAGAGAAAAACCGGTGCCAAACTCCAAGCAATTTGATATGTATATAAGAACTTGGATAAACAATAATTGGGTGTAAACACTAGAGTGGTATATGAATTTTTCTTTGAAAATTAGCACTCAAAACATGAACATTTTTCTAAACAATTTTTGCTCTCAAACTCTCTCTAAGAGATAAACTAGGATGAAAAAGTTATGGAAATGTTAAGTTGGAAAATGTCATTCCCGCACATATTAAAGTCTGTAAAAGTTGGTTAAAAACCAAGTGGGGAAGTGGGTGCAAAACTGCCAAAAAACTGCCAAAAACTGTTCCCGCCTGGCCTCTCGTTCGAACGACATTTCGTTCGAACGAGACTTCTAACGACACACCAGTATGGACTTCGTTAGAATCTCGTTGGAAACCTCGTTAGAACGAACAATCTCGTTCGAACGACATTTCGAACGACAGACCAGTATAGGTTAGTGAGAACTCGTTGGCAAACTCGTTCGAACGAAACCTGGTTCGAACGAAAAACTCGTTCGAACGACATTTCGAACGACTTCCAGAAATTTTGTAAAATTCGATTTTGGCCCAGAAACTTTATATACTTTGATTTAAAGTTCCAATTAAATTTTTCTGAAAATAAAACACAGTTTTTATTAAACCTAACACCCAACAAACTTTGTTCCAAGCTCCTATATATATATATAATTGCATTCATACCTTGGGAGCATGGAACCATAGTTGATGACGTAGAAACGAGGCACGCAAACCGACATATTTGATGAAGCTTTATACTCTTTGTCGCTACGTCTTCAACAAACACTTCATAGGCTTGAGAGTATTACAATAAAACACTATCCTATGAATAAATGTTTTTGTCCGGAATTGAGCCAACACAATACATGGACTCAATTGGAAATTTGTGTCCTTACAAATCTCCCCCTTTGGCTATTCCGGGACAAAAACCAAACTAAAATCCTAAAGGGCCGTCAAGCTCACTAGACTCAAACATAACCCACCCAAACTTGACTCAACCCAAGGATTAAACACTTTGCCATTGAAACGATGCCGCTTTAGAATAATTCTTGCACACTTAAGCAAACTCATCAAATGCATAGGGAATATCAAAATATTAAATGTAAATTAATTAATTACTCCCCCAAAATTAATTCTCCCCTTTATCAAACAAACCCAAAATTAATTATCCCCTTTATCAAACAAATGACCTATTTAGAAAGACGTCTCCCCCTAAGATAAATCTCCCCCAAATTAAGATACGATAACAATAGGATTAGATACCATTTCTCCCCCTATCATCAAAGGGCAATCAACAAAAACTATAAAGAGGGATATAAATTAGAGGATGAGAGTTTATATAAATTGTTACCAGAGACAAGTTATGATTAGCCCTCTATATCGGCCTCGCCCTTATCATGGCCACCGACCTATCTACAGGCAATGCTCTAGCACCCATTAAACCACTAGCTAAACCAGGGTTCACTGCAATTGACACAGAATCTGTAGAGGACTGGTTGGCCTAGGTTTTTTGAACTAATTCTTGTTGAACAATAGGACCTTTTCACAACCTCGTGAACTGAGGTTCAATATTCTTCATTTTTTCAGTAGTAACCAATACTAGTATCTTAGAACCTTCATTATTAGCCTTTTCTTTCTCGATCGGGGGAAGAGACATGGCTCCATTACTTAAGTTGGGAATTCTTCTCTTAACCATTTAGCTTAGAAAGGAAAGAGTGGTCGAGATAACAGCTAAACCAAGTGATTCAAATGAGGAAGAAGTTCCTCCAAAGCCATTATCTCCCTATTCTAATGGATATTTAGATACATCAATTGATGGGGATGAAACATAATCTTCTAAATTTGTGGGGGCTAAAGGAATGTCCTCTATAAGACGAGCTACAAGAGAAGTGGTGGAATTCTTATATTCCATCACGATAAAGCCGACCTAGGGTGCACTTCAACAAGTCTCTGTTGAATTGACCAGATAAACTTCAAATCTTCAAATTCACCTCTGAGTCTGGAGGGAAATCCTTCTACCTTTTCTCTATAAAAAGACAAATACAATAAGTTAGTTGACAAATAAACAAATAGAAAGAAGGCATAAATAAATATAAGTAGTATAAGTCACTGACATATGCCATGCCATTCGTGGGGGCATGTCGGACCATTATACCTTACCCCCTCAAAAAAGGGGCATGTTTCCAGTTCTTGACCACAATTCCATAATCTTAATAATCTTTATTGGAATTAAGAATATTAACTACTAATGCCCTATTGGCATGACGTGTCTTCAAATAATAAGTATTATCTCCAGTGGTCCCCCAGCAGTAATAATACATTAAATCTTCTATCCAAATATGGGCCCCATATAGTTCGTTAAGACGGTTAGGCTCGTTTACTTCTCTCTAACTATTGGGAGCTACCTTGGTTGGAACCATATCAAAGTATTGGTAGAATTACAAAAATAAATTATTGGGGGAAATGTAATCCCAAATATGCTATAAATATGGTAGGCAACCAGTGGCCCTCCTCATGGGCACACAAGTCGCAAGACTCAGATACCATTTCAAAAGTTACCCACTCAGGGATTTTTCTCTCCTCCCTAAATTCCTCCAAAGAAACTTCATCAACAATATACACCATCTTAACAAATCATAAATAAAAAAAGGGGATGGGATTCTTATAGTTGCTAGCGTAGCAAAGAATCCTTAGAACAGCAGGAGGGAAATAACAACAGAGGAAAGAGAAAGTTCGGTTACAAAAGGTAAGGCAAAACGAAAGGAAAATCATCCTTTTATAGGTACAATACTGATGCTTGATATCTGGGATTTGAAATGGTTCAGTGTACTAATTTTTGGACTATTGATGGCATTTAAAATCCCAAAAGGATAAAAAGACCAGTTTACCCTTTGACTTTTCAAGTTATTTACAAAATTGCCACCGCTTCAATACAAGCGGGGATAAATTTTACAAGTCCTCGAGGTTGGTTGCCGACCAAAATCTTTAACAAGTGTGGATCAAGTATATAAATAAATACTCCATTCTTTCATTCCACCTTCAAGTATGTAGTATTAGGGGCTTTCGTTATAGCCTAATAAATTAAGCCACCTGGACCAATAAAATGATGACACCTATCAACATCAGCTAATGTTTTCCATAATGGATGGGAATTAGTCGGCTCAGGTACCCTCTGGTCGACTTCCTGGTCGACCATAGCCAGGAACATGAACCATCAGACACACGTGGGATATTCAATAGTCACCACAATATAGACGTGAAAGACGTCTAGTCGCATCTTATTGTGTATAGGTGTAAATGCTTAAAGCTATAAAAGCATTCCACCTCTTGAGTTTCCACTTATTATAAATATACCATTTTCCCCAACTTAATGGGAAATGCAATAACATACTAGCTTTATTCAAACCCATAGATTGTATCCATAATACTAGAATAAAACACTAAATACTAGTGCCTCGTGGATGTATGATCCATTCCTGAGCTGAACCACATAAAAATCATTGACGTCTTACTTTATATTTTAAATTTCTCTATTATTTGTGGTGATAAATTTGGTAACTAAGGGAAAAGATCAATAATCCAAATTTAAGCATCAACACTAACCAAGATACTATCAGACGAGCATTGGAAGATCTGGCAAATAGAAAGGGATTGTCACTTCTCCTCCTAAGAATAGGAATAGCTTGGTAAAAGCCAAATTATATTGCAAACTGAGAAGGAAAGTAGAGCTCACCATAGGACTTGGTACCATAAGTCTTCGAGGGAAGAGTGGCACAAAATAAATCCTCGGGAATAAATACTGCCCCGAAAAAAATCTTTTTCCTCAATGGGGAAAGTTTTATCCAAAATGAGGGAAATCCATTAAGGGTATTTGATTTCATTCAAGAAAAGTTGAAGGAGAAATCGAGGTAGATCAGGATTCAAACCCTTGAACATGGCTAGAAGAGTTTCGAAGCTTCTGCTAACAGGTTTGTTATTGTAATAGGTGTGGTTGTGACTGAAACTAAAATTTCCAGATGTGTGGCTAATCTAAGGAAAATAATCATGATGCCACATGTGAAAATCCCATAATGGCCCACCTTGATTAGAGTTGAATGGACCAGTTTTGAGCTCAGGGCAACTTCTATATAGAAAACCCAAAAAGTAAGGGGCAAGCTCCATCCACCTGCCTTTTACTAGAGATGCTTCCAAGAATGAATAATCTAACATCGGATGCTAAGACTTGACAGAAAACACATGCCTTGATAATCCAAACATGAGGAAATAATGGTACTCTACATCAGTTACAAAGCCAATAGTTGTGGCCATCCTGAGGGGACTGACTCCAGAGGTGGATCCCTCCTTCCTTACCCTTTTTCGATTTGCATGCAAGATTGTATCCTTTATCGGGGTGCTCGGTCGTCGTCTATGTGGGGTGATATGTAGAGATAGAGTCACCAGCTTATTTTGCACAAAACAGGCAAAAGAAATGTTATCATCTCAAGAGAACAGCATCAAGGACGATAACGATGCTTGTAAAACCAAGTAGTTCCAGAGTCCAGGGACTAAGTTACATAATGGAAAG
Organism: Sambucus nigra; assembly: GCA_949130495.1. Classification (NCBI taxonomy): domain Eukaryota; kingdom Viridiplantae; phylum Streptophyta; class Magnoliopsida; order Dipsacales; family Adoxaceae; genus Sambucus; species Sambucus nigra. The sequence continues at coordinate 326,055,088 of OX422217.1, read as the reverse complement.
GTGTTATGCATCCATCCTACCATTTTGGTCTACTGGGCATGTGTTAATATTCTCCTGTAAAACTCCATGATGTGTGTGCTTATGTGCATAATATAAATGTAGGATGAAATCGCTCGACACGCGTCATGGATAAAAGAGAAGCGAGGTCATCCTTAGGAGTGTTCCCAAAATAGTAATAATAAAAAAAATGATGCAAATGTTTATAAATTCACAAGTCGTTATGAAGGAACGATTGCATATATCGGATAAGACACGAGCAAAAAAACATATAAAATGTATATATCATGAATATATGATGAGAATAAAATCGCAAATGTATCTGGGAGGACTCGAGTCAAAGGATTCACCCAAAATGCCTAAGTAGCCTGGAGGGCATCAAAGTTCACGTAGTTCAAAGACAATACAAGGTGGGTTTTAACCCATAAATCCAACCGGGGACTTTATTATATGTGTGTGTGTGGAAAAAGGTGTTTTAGTGTGAGAATATATAATGAGAAATCCCCGTTTAGAATTTACATGTGAACCCTATTTTTCTTATTTTGGGGTTTTTCCATGAAAATAAAGTATGTGTGAATACTAATAATAAAAAGTTTCAAATTAAGATGTGTGATGTAATGAAGTAAATTACTAAAGAGAAAATGAAGTAACTAATGCAAAATTAAGAGAATTTAAAGACAAAGAGGAAGAAATGGACCTCATTATGAAGACTTGAAGTAGATCTTGCATGTAGATGCGTTGATCTCAAGATTAAGTGATTGTGGTTTGAGGAGGTGGGTGGGTATTTACTCAAAATAGTATGAAAATGATGGAAGAAATGTGGGGTATAGGCTTTTAAGGAAAGAACAACTTTGAATTTGAGGGAGTTCTCTCTGAATTGCTGAGAGGGATGTACAGGGATTCTGAGGTCTATTGATATATCTGAGGTCATGGCCTCTATTCATAGGGCCAAGGGGGTGCCGATCGGCATGTTCCTAAGCCTTCCTATTGGTATAGAACCCTAGACACACTGCAGATAGGTAGTGTATTGGGGTTTCTAATTGGCAGTCTGAGGCAAGTTTTTCAAAAAAACGGCCATAAAACATGAATCGTAAGTCAGAATCGCGCACAGGGCAGACCATTGGAAAGGGTATTCAAAGACCTTTAAGAATCCAATGAGCCACTCTCAGGTGAAAAAGTTGACGGAAGTTAAACAGGGCCCAGAAGCACCCAATGGTCACTAGACAGGAAATTCCCAGAGGAAAACGGATCGTTCGTCCGAACCATAAGACCGATTTGTGCACAAGATGGACCATTGGAAAGGTTATTCAGTTCCCTTAAAGATTTCATTAATCTTTGTATGGTCAAAAAGTTAACTTTGGTAAAATGGGGCCCTGACGTGCTTGATGACCCTTTAGAGTAAAATAGGTCGTTCATCCGTAGTGTTAGGCTAATTCATGGATGGGGCGAACCGCTGTAAAAGGAATTCAGAACCCTTCAAAGATTCATTCAGTCTCATTCAAGATAAAGAGTTAACAAGAGTCAAATGCAGCCTAAGAATGCCCGGTGGCCTACAAATCAATTTTCGAGGTAAAACGGATCATTTGTCTAAATTGTAAGGTCGATTAGCACTCGAGGTTGACAATTAGAAAGAAGATTCAGATCCTTTCAAAGATTTATTAGCCAGCTATTAGGTGAAGAAGTTAACCGGAGTCAAATGGGGCATGGGAGCATCCGGTGGCCTCCAGATCAATTTTTAATAATAAAATGAACTGTTCATCTGAACCGTAAAATCGATTCACATATGAGCAGATTGTTATAAAGGGGATTCATATGAGAAAGTTGATTGGAGTTACATGGGGCTAGGGAGCACCTAATGGCCTCTAGATCAATACTCCATGTATGACTTAGGGTTTACGATGAATGAGTGACTGTTAGGGACCCAAAGAGCTGCTTAGGGGGTCCTAGGATGGGGTGTCTATAGAGAACCCCTCGACGGGCGAGCTTAGAACAAGCGAAGGTCATCGAATGATAGACACCACAACGATGCTGGGAAAGAGGTTTTGTAGGTCAATTCTGAGGACCTAGAGGAGAGGTTGAACAATTCAGCTGGTCGAGGTCAGTTCTGAGGGTCTAAGTGAAAGAGGATGACCGATTTAGTTGGTGGAGATTAATTCTGAGGATCTAATGTGACACCCCGACTAATTAAATACCGGGTAGTATTCCTTTATTCAAATTAATACAAAATGCCAAGTTGGTTCAGTTCATAGCATCACTGTCGAAAACATTTTAAACATTACTAGCAACCTAATATTTAAAAAGTGAGTTGTCAATTATATGAAATTCGATTAACATACAATCCATTTAATTTATAAAATACTGATACCACAACCACATCACCGTCGCAAATAAATAACGATGTAATAAACTAAATCTGGAGGAAAACACCTCACAACAATCCAAATACTGAAGTAACAAATACATGCCTGAATCATTAATTTAAGTACAACCCAAAATATGAAATAAAACTGAGTAAATGAGGAGTCTCTAAAAGAAATGGGGCGACATGCCCTACAGATGAATAAATCTGAAATAGAGGGTCAAGATCGAAAGTGGAGGCGCCTACTATCAGTTCTTGTAACTTCCACAGCAGCTACAGTACGTCACCGGAATGAAACTCCTATGCTTGGTGTCCTTGTGGCAGGGCACCTAAAAGGTTTTACAAAAATAGATTTGGAAGCAAACGGGTCAGAGCCCGATTGTGAAAACAGTTTAAAATAGCAAGTGTTTAATATCATTAAACAGTGAATATAAAGTACATGATAGTGTGTGCACTCACATAAGTTCCTCACCTCTCAACTAATTGAGCACTCCTATCGTACCCGTACCCATTCTAGTTATTCCCATCTCTAACTAGTCCAATACAAAATCCAACATTACAATACGATTCACCATTTAATTCCGGCATCTTCATTTAAACAGAGAGTTTTACTTTTATACACAGTTTCCCGTATTAGTAATTCAAATTACTAGAAATCTTCCATTTTATCTTTACAAAACGTTGCTATTATTTATGCTCAGATTTATACATGACAGTTCATTTCAGTTAACAGTATATTATTCTCATCATCAATATACAATACTAGCACCCCGAGACTAAGTTGCGGTGCACACATACTCTGCTATCAAATCTCGGTACATCACGTACATAAGGACCGCGCATTCCGAATCTCTCAGGAATCGTTCTCAAATAGCAACAATCACACATAATGGAGGCGAACATAGTTCACATCACATGGGTCACGCACATACCTACGCTCCCACGATCAGCAGACTTATTAACTTCTCAATAAGTCTTTCTCTGACCTATGTCCTCGAGGTACCAATCTAAATCCCCCCGTAGGCACACAAAGATTAGATGGCCCTGATCGAACGCCGACCTCCCATGATAGCAAGTACGGTAGGTATGCTATATACAGATAACTACATATACTAAGCATTCGCACATCTTATATATCTCAAAATATTATTAGAGGTATACTTCTCGTTCTTATACCATCGTTTAGTGTTACAAGTCCCCGGTTTATGTACATTAAGGTTGTCCATTCTTCTCACGTCGTAATTAGGTACTCGTTTCCTAACCCATAAATGTCCTCCGGTTTACTACAAGAATCTAAGTTTTACTCCTCAACGTGATCCAATCTCACAATTATACCCACTAGTCAATAAGGGAAGGTGATTACTCCATTAAATAAGACTACGGGACATTTGAAATAAAAAAATAAGGCCTAAAAGGCCATTCTGTCAACTCGTTAGAAGTCTCGTTTGAACGAGGTCGTTCGAACGAGTGTCGTTCGAACAAAAGGCTTCGAACGAACTACCAACTCGTTAGAAGGGATATTGTAATCTCGTTAGAAGCTCGTTCGAACGACCTGGGCAGGTCTTCTAACGAGATGGCAGAATACCCCCAGAAAATCCCAAACTCGTTTTTTCTTCTTTCTCCTCTTATCGAAATTCACCCTAAGACTATCCAACTACGTTTTAATGCTGGTAGACCATTTTTACTCATCCAAGATCATTCCTAAACATGCTTTGGGGGGACAAATCTTACAAACTAACATGCCAAACTCATAAATCCCCAAATTCTTATTCCAAACCCTATGAACTTGAACCCAAAATTTAATTTCATAAAAAGACTCCTTATTAATCCGTTTTCAGATCATCAAAAGTTATGTTTTGTATGTTAAATTCGTCCATGATCATCTACATATAAATTCCTACCCAAAACCACAAGTTTCACAATAATTTCATTGGGTGTTCTTCATCAAAATTCCCAAGACATAAACAGTTTTCTACACTACACATGGAGGAAATATTCATTGCAAATAAATACATCAAAACACTTGCCTTGGATTTGTTTCTTCTGAATTGATGTTGGTGAATGAAGGTTGATTTCTCCCCTTTCTCTACAGAATTCTCCCAAGGATGGTCATGGTGGTTGGAGGTTTCTTTTGGAACCTCTTCAGACTCTCCCTTTAACTCCCGTAGCCCACTAACTTACCTAATGCTGATAATGGACTTAATGGGTTCATTAGTGATATATTATTTAACCCTAAAATTCGTGGGTTTTAATTCCCATTTTTTTAAAATTACCAAAATACCCTTCTAGGTTGCCGGTCTAGCCTAAAAATGCCCCGGGACCCAAACTAAACCCCCGGCTAGTATTTTCTGACTATTTCGACCCTTCCGGACACGTTGGCGCACTCAAAATAACCATTCGATTGATAAAAATATAATTCACTTTTTATTTTAAATCATTTCGTTCCTGACGCGACTCACACGCGCTTCCCAACTAAGTTTCACAAATTGTCTTACTTCTGCCTCGTGACAATTTAAATACTTTCAATACTCATGAAACATTATATTTTAATATCATAATCAAATACTAACTCGCATCTAGCTAGTATTTATATCCGGATTAATTCCCAATTAATTCTCATTTAATTTAATTAATCCCTTAAATAAAAATCAATAAAATTACGGGGTATTACATACTTCCCCCCTAATAACAGAATTTCGTCCCGAAATTAGGAACTAAAGAGTACCTGGTAAAAATAACTCTGGATAACGCTCGCGCATCTCATCCTCGCGCTCCCATGTGGACTCCTCGGCATTATGATGCCGCCACTGAACACGTACTAATGGTATTATCTTTGATCTCTATTTTCGCTCGCTTTGGTCCAAAATAGCAATCGGCCCCTCCTCGTAAGAACTATCAGGATGAAGATCGATGTCCTCTAAAGCAATGTGAGTATGGGCCAAATCGTCCCTAAGATATTTCCTTAGTGAGGAAATATGGAACACATCATGAATCCTATGCAAGTGCTCCGGTAACCCGAGTCTATACGCAACTGGCCCAATCCTCTCGATGATAGGAAATGGCCCCACGTATCTTGGTTCCAGTTTCCCCTTCTTCCCAAAACGCATAATCCCCTTCATAGGAGATACTCTGAGTAACACCTGGTCCCCCACCTTGAATTCTCTGAAGAACCTCTTGGCATCAGCATAGCTCTTCTGCCGGTCTTGAGCTACCCGAATATGGCTCCGTATCATCTCTATCCTTGCCAAAGTGTCCTGAATCACTTTCGGCCCAAGGAGTTTGTTATCCCCCACCTCTAACCAACATGCTGGGGAACGACAAGGTCTACCATACAACGCCTCAAATGGAGCCATGCCAATGGTGAACTGGTAGGCGTTATTATAAGCAAACTCCACCAGTGGAAGGTACTGCTCCCAACCACCTCTAAAATCAAAGATGCACATACTCAACATATCTTCCAACATCTGATTTGTCCGCTCTGTTTGCCCATTAGTCTGCGGGTGATATGTCGTACTCAGTCGCAACTCTGTACCCATGGCCTCCTGGAAACTCTCCCAAAATCGTGAAATAAATATATTGTCTCGATCAGATAGGATATTTAGAGGCATCCCATGAAGTCTCACTATCTCTGCAATGAAAATCTGGGCATACTGTCCCGTAGTGTAATCTGTCCTTACGGGTAGAAAATGAGAAACTTTGGTCAACCAATCCACAATTACCCATATGGAGTCGTGACCCCTCTGTGACGTAGGTAACCCCGTGATAAAGTCCATGGATATGCTCTCCCTTATCCACATCGGAACCTCTAACGGCTGTATAGAAGTCCCACCGGTTTCTGATGGTCCACCTTTACTAGCTGACAAGTGGCTCATTTAGAAACGAACACGGCGATATCTCTCTTCATCCCGCTCCACCAGTACTGTCGTCTCATGTCTTGGTACATCTTATCCCCACCAGGGCGTACTGCGAACCATGAGCCTTGCGACTCTGTCATTACCTCGTGTCGCAAGTCTTCCCCTTCCGGAACGACTAGTCTCCCATTGAAGCGTAATCCCCCGTCTGAACTAACGGTGTAGGATTCGGCTCCCTTTGCTAGTAATCGAACTACCTGCTCCTGACGGAATGAGTCATTTTCCTGGGCCTTTACCACTCTCATAACAATCTGAGGTGTAATAGTCATCACACACATGAACGATCGGGCCACTGCATTCTGGTGTTCCAACTCCTTCCACTTAGCTTTCCACACATCGGCAACCTCATCTATTGGCCTACGGCTCAACGCATCTGCTACCACGTTAGCCTTCCCTGGGTGATAATGGATATCGAGCTGATAATCCTTCACAAACTCAAGCCACCGACGTTGACGCATATTCAGCTCCTTCTGCGTGAAGAGGTATTGTAGAGACTTGTGGTCTATGAACAACCAAAATTTCTCCCCTAGAAGATAGTGTCTCTAAATCCGAAGAGCGAATACGACTGTCGCTAACTCCAAGTTGTGTGTGGGGTAATTCCTCTCGTGAGGCTTAAGCTTACGGGAAGCATAAGCTATGGCCTGACTCTCCTATTGCAGCACACCTCCAAGTCCTTGTAAGGACGCATCGGTGTATACTAGATACTCAACTCCCGGTCTGGGCAATGCTAACACAGGCGCTGAGGTCAACTTGTCCTTCAACTCATCAAATGCCAACTGACAGGCATCGCTTCAGATGAATGGACACCTTTGCGAGTCAGATATGTCAAAGGACCCGCTATCTTTGAGAAACCCCGAATAAACCTTCTGTAGTATCCTGCTAAGCCCAAGAAACTACGGATCTCAGTCGGTGTCATGGGTTGTCCCCACTCCCTCACCGCGGATACCTTCCCCGGATCAACAGATATCCCCCGGTCTGAAATGATATGCCCCAAAAACTAAACCTCCTTCAGCCAAAATCCATATTTCTCGTACTTTGCAGATAGCTCATTCTGACGTAGCATCTGCAAAACCTGTCTCAAATGCTCGGCGTGCTCCTCTTCTGTCTGGGAGTAAACCAGAATGTCATCAATAAAGACAATGACGAACTGGTCTAGGAACTCTCTGAACACCCTATTCATCAAGTCCATAAACACGGCTGGAGCGTTGGTCAAGCCAAAAGGCATAATCCGAAATTCGTAGGAACCATACCTCGTCAAGAAAGCAGTCTTCGAGACATCATCTTCCCTGATACGCAACTGATGGTATCCCGATCGCAAATCAATCTTTAAGAAGAAGCAATATCCTCTCAACTGGTCAAATAATTCATCGATTTGGGTCAACGGATACTTATTCCGTATCGTGACTTTATTCAACTTTCGGTAATCTACACACAATCTCAACGATCCATCCCTCTTCTTTACGAACAACACAAGGGCACCCCACGGTGAAGTGCTCCTTAGGATGAACCCCTGACCCAACAACTGCTGTATCTGATCCCTCAGCTCTCTCATCTCCACTGGAGCCATGCGGTAAGGTGCGCGGGCAATTGGCCGAGTGCTCGACGTTAAATCAATAACAAAATCTATCTCTCTACTAGGAGGTAATCCAGGTATATCCTGAAAGACATCAGCGAACTCACTAACAACGGGAATCGAATCAAGTGGTATTACCACTTCCTTAGAGGTCTCCTCCTCTATGTAATACAAGTGTGTGGACGATCCTCCATCGGGGCGAGGCATTGCCACTAAAAATATCTTATGCCCGGGAATGGCAAAAATAATACTCCTACTGAAACAATCAATCATGGCTCGGTACGCAATTAGCCAATCCATACCAACTATCGCATCATACTCTGTCATCTCTTATACTAGCATATCAACTGGTAAAGTAAATCTCCCTATCTCTATGCCCACACCTCCACAAATAAGGGAAATCACGGAACCCCTACTCAACGGTGAATTTACACAAGTAACTGTGCTCTCTGCAGTGTCTAGCAACCCCAAAGTGTGTGCAAATCTCGTGGCAATGAAACAATGTGTGGCCCCCGTCTTAAATAAAATACGCCTCATAGTCCCCTGAATAGAGAACATACCCTCAATAGCAGGTGGATCCTGTGGGACTGCGGCATGCTGGAGTTGATAAACTCGTCCGTACTATAGCTGTCCCTGCTGGACTGGGACTGCTGGGATGGGTGGCAAAGCTGGCATCTATGGTGCTGCTGGGAGGGCGACGGGAAACATAGGTCTCTGGGGCTCATGTCGAGCACCCTACTGCTGCTGTGGGGCCCTGCCCCTATCAAGACACTCCTGTCGCTTGTGGCCAATCTTGCCACAAATGAAACATTTCCTCGAAAAGTTCCCCCCTCTCTGACCCTATTGCCCACGGCCCTGGTGGTCGTTGCCATTCCTCCCCTGGCCGTTCTGGCCCTGATGAAACTGTTGTTGTTGTCCCTGCTGGCCGTGTTGTCCCTGAGGGCCGTGCTAACCCTGCTGGCCCTGACGAAAACCTCCCTGTCCATTTCTGAAACCCCCATATCTGAACCTCTTAAAATCCCCTTACTGGGAACCCTGATCTCCCTGCCTATGCTGACTCTGAGCAGATTGTGCCCCTCTAGCACCATTCCCCCATGTCCTGCCCTCATGGATGGACTCTCCTGATCTCTTACTCTCAGACATGTGAAAGCGGTGGTCCCGACAGTGAAGCAGTGATGCGTTAACCACATCAGAATAAGTGGCCAACGAGAAATTTCCCAACAAGTGTTGTCGGATCCTCCAAGCCAATCCGTCCACAAACTTCTGAATCTTCTTCTCCTTAGTCAGAATCTTATCGGGAATAATGTTCAAGAGATTAGTGAATTCGGCCTCATACTCGGCCACGGTCCTCCCCTCCTGCTTGAGGTTCATTAACTTCCTCCTCATTTCAGTGTGAACAGCTGATGGAAAATATTTGTGATCGAACCGCACCCAGAACTCCTAAATAGAAAGGGCATCTCTCTCCTCCGGGGTGGTAATGGACTCCCACCACTGCAACGCTGATCCTACTAGCTTAAAAGTAGCCAGTATCTATTTTGTACCTCCGTGCACTCATACATCCTCAAATGTCTTTGAATGTCCTTCTTCCACTGGCTGGACACAACAACATCAGAGCTACCCGCAAACTCAGGAGGGTGTGCTTTCTGAAAAGCATCACGAACACGTTCCCAAGCAGACGGGAATGCATGAGCCTGAACTGGAGCTACTGTTGGCGCCTGGGGTGGTGCCTGCTGCACAACTGCGAGGACGGCATTTACCACTTGGGCTACAATAGCAACAACCTCTACGGCATTCATGCTACCCTGGACTGGTGCAGGCTGTGGCTCGGGCTGAGCATCCCTAGGAACTCGCTGTGCACGTCATGGAGGCATTTGAAATGAGAGTAAAGTCTTATAAGTTCGCAGTTATTATCTCAAAATAGCTGAAGAGCGAAACATATACAAAAGAATACAACAATCCTAAAATATAGGGCTCTACATCAAAGAAAGTTCAGCGGAAACATAATAAGACGTACAGATCCTAAGGACATTAGAACCTGATGCTCTGATACCACCTGTGACACCTCGACTAATTAAATACCGGGTAGCTACTTCTTTATTCAAATTAATACAAAATGTCAAGTTAGTTCAGTTCATAGCATCACTGTCGAAAACATTTTAAACATTACTAGCCACCTAATATTTAAAAAGTGAGTTGTCAATTATATTAAATTCGATTAACATACAATCCATTTAATTTATAAAATACTGATACCACAACCACATCACCGTCGCAAATAAATAACGATGTAATAAACTAAATCTGGAGGAATACACCTCACAACAATCCAAATACTGAAGTAACAAATACATGCCTGAATCATTAATTTAAGTACAACCCAAAATATGAAATAAAACTGAATAAATGAGGAGTCTCTAAAAGAAATGGGGTGACATGCCCTACAGATGAATAAATCTGAAATAGAGGGTCAAGATCGAAAGTGGAGGCGCCTACTGTCAAGTTCCTGTAACTTCCACAGCAGCTACAGTACGTCACCGGAATGGAACTCCTATGCTTGGTGTCCTTGTGGCTGGGCACCTAAAAGGTTTTACAAAAATAGATTTGGAAGCAAACGGGTCAGAGCCCGATTGTGAAAACAGTTTAAAAATAGCAAGTGTCTAATATCATTAAACAGTGAATATAAAGTACATGATAGTGTGTGCACTCACATAAGTTCCTCAACTCTCAACTAATTGAGCACTCCTATCGTACCCGTACCCATTCTAGTTATTCCCATCTCTAACTAGTCCAATACAAAATCCAACATTACAATACGATTCACCATTTAATTCCGGCATCTTCATTTAAACAGAGAGTTTTACTTTTCTTCACGGTTTCCCATATTAGTAATTCTAATTACTAGAAATCTTCCATTTTATCTTTACAAAACGTTGCTATTATTTATGCTCAGATTTATACATGACAGTTCATTTCAGTTAACAGTATATTATTCTCATCATCAATATACAATACTAGCACCCCGAGACTAAGTTGCGGTGCACACATACTCTGCTATCAAATCTCGGTACATCACGTACATAAGGACCGCGCATTCCGAATCTCTCAGGAATCGTTCTCAAATAGCAACAATCACACATAATGGAGGCGAACATAGTTCACATCACATGGGTCACGCACATACCTACGCTCCCACGATCAGCAGACTTATTAACTTCTCAATAAGTCTTTCTCTGACCTATGTCCTCGAGGTACCAATCTAAATCCCCCCGTAGGCACACAAAGATTAGATGGCCCTGATCGAACGCCGACCTCCCATGATAGCAAGTACGGTAGGTATGCTATATACAGATAACTACATATACTAAGCATTCGCACATCTTAGATATCTCAAAATATTATTAGAGGTATACTTCTCGTTCTTATACCATCGTTTAGTGTTACAAGTCCCCGGTTTATGTACATTAAGGTTGTCCATTCTTCTCACGTCGTAATTAGGTACTCGTTTCCTAACCCATAAATGTCCTCCGGTTTACTACAAGAATATAAGTTTTACTCCTCAACGTGATCCAATCTCACAATTATACCCACTAGTCAATAAGGGAAGGTGATTACTCCATTAAATAAGTCTACGGGACATTTGAAATAAAAAAATAAGGCCTAAAAGGCCATTCTGTCAACTCGTTAGAAGTCTCTTTCGAACGAGGTCATTCGAACAGAAGGCTTCGAACGAACTACCAATTCGTTAGAAGGGATATTTTTATCTCGTTCGAAGCTCGTTCGAACGACCTGGACAGGTCTTCTAACGATATGGCAGAATACCCCCAGAAAATCCCAAACTCATTTTTTCTTCTTTCTCCTCTTCTCTAAATTCACCCTAAGACTATCCAACAACGTTTTAATGCTAGTACACCATTTTTACTCATACTAAATCATTCCTAAACATGCTTTGGGGGGACAAATCTTACAAATTAACATGCCAAACTCATAAATCCCCAAATTCTTGTTCCAAACCCTATGAACTTGAACCCAAAATTTAATTTCATAAAAAGACTCCTTATTAATCCGTTTTCAGATCATCAAAAGTTATGTTTTGTATGTTAAATTCGTCCATGATCATCTACATATAAATTCCTACCCAAAACCACAAGTTTCACAATAATTTCATTGGGTGTTCTTCATCAAAATTCCCAAAACATAAACAGTTTTCTACACTACACATGGAGGAAATATTCATTGCAAATAAAGACATCAAAACATTTGCCTTGGATTTGTTTCTTCTGAATTGATGTTGGTGAATGAAGGCTGATTTCTCCCCTTTCTCTACAGAATTCTCCCAAGGATGGTCATGGTGGTTGGAGGTTTCTTTTGGAACCTCTTCAGACTCTCCCTTTAACTCCCGTAGCCCACTAACTTACCTAATGCTGATAATGGACTTAATGGGTTCATTAGTGATATATTATTTAACCCTAAAATTCGTGGGTTTTAATTCCCATATTTTTAAAATTACCAAAATACCCTTCTAGGTTGTCAGTCTAGCCTAAAAATGCCACAAGACCCAAAATAAACCCCCGGCTAGTGTTTTCTTACTATTTCGACCCTTCCGGACACGTTGGCGCACTCAAAATAACCATTTGGTTGATAAAAATATAATTCACTTTTTAATTTAAATCATTTCGTTCCTGACGCGACTCACACGCGCGTCCCAACTAAGTTTCCCAAATTGTCGTATTTCTGCCTCGTGACAATTTAAATACTTTCAATACTCATGAAATATTAAATTTTAATATCATAATCAAATACTAACTCGCATCTCGCTAGTATTTGTATCCGGATTAATTTCCAATTAATTCTCATTTACTTTAATTAATCCCTTAAATAAAAATCAATAAAATTACGGGGTATTACATCTAAGGAATCGAAAGTGAAAAATTCCGCTAGTCGAGGTTGATTCTAAGGACCAAAGGAGACGAAGATAAACAATTCAATAGGTCTAAGATGTTTTATGATTGGTTATAAGGTAATAGGGAAACCAATTCAGTAGGTCGAGGTTGATTCTAGGGACCTAAGGAGACGAGGATGACCAATTCAGTGAGTCAAGCTTAACTTTCGAGTTGTACTGGGGATGATCAATTCTTAGGGCCGACGTCAATTTTGAGGACCTAAATTTGTTGCCAATTCTGAGGGCCGAGGTCAATTCTGAGGACCTTAAGTTATAGCGACCAGTTCTGCAGGCTGAGGTCAATTCTGAAGACCAAAAGTTATGATGACCAATTCTGAGGGTTGAGGTCAATTCTAAGGACCTTAAATTGATAACGATCGATTCTGAGGGTTGAGGTCAATTCTGAGGACCTAAGTTATAGCGACCATTTCGGTGGGTTGAGGCCAATTCTGAGGACTTAAAGTTGCGACGACCACTTCTGAGGGTCGAGGTTCATTCCAAGGACCTAAGTTGTAGCCACCAATTCTATGGGTCGAGGTCAAGTCTGAGGACCTTAAGTGATGACGATCGATTCTAATCGCCGAGATCAATTCTGAGGCCATAAATTTGTAGTGACCAATTCTGAGGGTCGAGGTCAATTCTGAGGACCTTAAGTTTTGACGATCGATTCTGAGGGTCGAGGTCAATTCTGAGGACCTAAAGTGATGAAGACCGATTCTAAGTTAAGAGGTCAATTTTGAGGACCTTAAGCTATAACGCAGGGAGTTGCTCACTTGAGGAATTTTAAATTATCATGGGGTGCAGACGCACCTGCGGTTCCTCTGGGGATTGTGTTATTTTGGGACTCCACTTGGGAAGGAATTATCTTTGATATATCCAGCTAGGTATTATGTTGTCTTGATACACCACCGTAGTAAGTTTAGGCTGGGAAAAAGTAGACTTGGATGCGAATGCATCGTTGGTTCTACTTTGGAATATGTTAAGGATAGGTGTGTAAGATTAATTCGGCTGGGGATTATAATGGGAATAGGAGTGTAATATTAATCCTGCAATATATTATGAGAGTCTTGTAAGGGTCTTGGTCCTCTAAAAGTGATTGTCTTGAGAAAAATGAGGTTTCATATTTTTTTGGGATTTTTAGGAATTTTTCGGGCTATTTTTGGGATTTTTCTTGAATTTTCTAGCATTTTTTGTACGAAATTTAGAAAGGGTGTCGATAGGAAGTTCTGGTAAGGTAGAATCCTTTGATAATTACTGACCTTTTGTTGGGGATGTGTGTGACCTTATGCTCTTGTAGTCTTCCTTCAAGGGTCGCGGGGGCTACAGGCATGCATGCGTAGATAAGAAGCTTGCTGGTGCATGAGGTGGTCTCTGGGTTGACAGGGCTTACGGATGAGGTGACAACTATTTTTTATTCTTTCCTTTCGAGATTTTCTTGCAAATACAATGATGTGACTAGAGGATCTTGGCGTTGACCATGCTTTATGCTTGATGTAATGGCTTTGCACCTTAAAAATGACTCATAAAGGCCAAAAAAAGATACATCTCTTTTGTTTGATTATCTTGATTTAATGGCTTCCTCTACATGCACTTTAATTTAATGGTGAGGTTTTATTTTGATAAAAAAAAGTGGGAAAATTGTGTTTTTTAGGATTTTTGAATAGAGGAAAGCCTTGGAGGCCTAGTTGTAAAGGGCTTTATTTTAAGAGAAATGTGTTTTTAGAAATTTTTGGATAGAGGAAGGCCTTGGAGGCTTTGTTGGTATATGGATGAGGAGATTGAAAACTTGATGTAAAGTGGAGCTTTTTGCCTTAGGCCTTACTGTGAGGCTATTAATGGTGACGGGGGACTTGACACCGAATCCCCAAGTTGCTGCGATAACGGCCTAGATGTCTTACTCCCATAATCCTGCAAGGTGATGTTAGTTGAGACCCTAAATGAACTGGATACTTGGAAGGAAGGTCGTTCTGAGTTTCTGATGGGGAGCCCCGGAATGCTGTTTATTTATCTTGTGAAGAGGTTTCATCTGGTGGCCCCTCCTGGGTACCCTTTGGCAGTTATGCCTAATTTTTTTATTCGGCCTTTCTTCAACTTTGACCCATTTACGAAGAGTTGGGTAAATTGGATTGTAAAGTATGGAGCCCGGCGTCTTCGCTGGTTAGTTCCATGGTGGGGGGGACTTATTATCTGCTTTGTAGCTTGGAGATTATCAGTATGTGTGGTTGGTTGGCCTTCAGCAAAATTCCTTCTACTTCCCCTGGCGGCTCTTGCGCCAAGTCGAGTGGGAACATATTATTCACCCTTGTATAAAAAAAATTCTTCCCAGTGGAGGATTAGACTGAATCACTAAGGATGATGTTGGGCTCTTGGTAGCTCTATTTTTCGTATATCCATTCGTTAAAATCCGTAGGAGGGGCCTGGCATATTTTGGGGGACTACCTGAAATGGCTAGGGAAACGTGTAGTAGAGAAAGTCATGACAGAAGAGACCTATCAAAGGTGATTCACTTCTTTTGACACCATAGAAGATGGTGTTGCCATTCTGTCCAGGTTTGTCAGGGTTTATCTCTCCATGGAGCGTATACGCAATGTCAATTAGGAATGGGAAACTTGGGGACTTCTAGGGGCTAGTAATGAATATGAATTATGGCTATCCGGCAGTTGAAGGATATATCTTGTGAAGCTTTTGGTGAGTTTTGTGAAGTTATGGTAATTAGGTGTTTTTATGTTTGGGGTTTTGGAATAATTTTGTGTATCTTGGTTTAGGGTTAGGTTTGTTTAGGAATAGTATGGTCTGTTGAGAGGGTGGTTGGTTTGACTCCCTTCGTTGATACTTCATGTAATAGCATTATATTCTCCTTAATCAAAAATAAAAGTTGATTGTGAACATATTTTTTGTGCCTCTTAATGAGTTTTGAATTTGAATTATCTATACTAACCGCTAAGGTATATATAATCCTTTTGTTCATGTAAATGATAAAAATGAACCTCCGTTCTCAGAGATTAGAAAAGAATATCATTTTGTGAAAAGAAAGGTACCAGACCCATGTATGACGTATAGGATGCCTATGTACCTCTGTGGGTTTTAAAAATTCTCATGAGTTTCATTTTGAAAAGAAAGGGTTTTTGAAAGGTTCACGTCTCACGTACTTCTGGGTAGCAGGAAATGAAGAGATTTTTTTTAGAATAAAATGGGGACAAGGAGAATCATAGCGCGCTGAGATTTTGAACAAAGGCTAAAAAAAATTTAGACAGTCCAAGTTGACTAGATGCGCCATCTCTTCTCCTTCAAGGTCTGTGAGCATAGAGGCGCCTCCTGATATAATCTTCTTCACGATGTAGGGGACGCTCCAATTTAGTTTGAATTTCCCTCTGGGGTCCCATACGGGTTCTATGATCTCTTTGAGAGCAAGGTCTCATTCTTGGACACCATGATCCTTGACTTTTTGGTTGAATGATCACGCTATCCAGTAATGATACCCCAGTATATGGTATAGAGCCTTCGTACTCTTTTCATCCAAGAGTGATAGTTCATCAAAACGGCTTTGATGCCATTCGTCTTCGCCAATTTTTCTTTCGAATAAGATGTGGAGGGAAGGTATTTCCAACTCAAGGGGTGGGACTATTTCCATGCAATACACTAGAGAATAAGGGGTAGCCCAAGTAGGTGTTTTGATTAAAGTGTGGTAGCCCCAGAGGGCGTAAGGGATCCATTTGGCCCAATCTCTGTAATTCTCAGTTATTTTATTGATTCTTATTTTGGGGCTTTTATTGGTGGCTTCGATGGCACCATTGGTTTAGGGTCGGTAGGGAGAAGATTTGTGTTAGGAAAAGATTTATGTCTCTGAATCCCGTACTACTCGACTAGTTCTGTAACGTCATCTTCAAAATGGTACCTATTATCTGATACTAACTTTTGGGGAACTCCATATGTGCAGATGATGTTCTTTCGGATAAACTTGGCCACTTTCTTGGCATTCAACATTGCATATGACTCAGCTTCGACCCATTTGGTGAAGTAATCAATGGCAATCAGGATGAATTCATGACCGTTTGAATCTTTGGGAGTAACCATCCCTGTGATGTTAATGCCCCAGGTGGAGAAGGGCCAAGGAAAGGTCATGTTGTATAGATCACAGGGAGGCAAATGTTAGAGGTTGGCAAACTATTGGCATTTGAGGCATCTTTAGACACGGGTCGTGCAATCTTGAACCATGATCGTCCAATAGTACCCTTGACTAATAATTTTTTTGGCGAGCATATGACCGTACATGTGGGGACCACATTACCAATTGTGGATCTTAAGCATCATTTTTTCAACATAAAACCCTGCAATGCAGTGTAAATGGGTTACATCGAAGTTTCTTTTGAACGGTGCTTTGTCGTAGATGATATACTGGGCAGCCAATTTTTGTAAGGGCCGCACGGTCTTTTTTATCGATGCTTTGGGGATACCTACCATGTTTGAGGAGGCACCAAATGTCATAGTACCATAATCCGACCATATCAAAATATTCCTCGAGAACGAGTTCAATGTCGTAGCAATGAGTAGGCTTAGCTTATTTTCAAACAAGGAAATTGGCCATTATTATTCCCTCGAGCATGTCGACCATGGAGGCCATAATGGTAAGGGCTTCAGCTAGGTTGTTCTTTACACGGGACGAGTAGCGAAAGGTCACCTCATTAAACTAGGAGGCCAATTCTTCTAGGTGGGCGTGGAAGGGTAGGATATTTTCATCTTTAACTTTCTATTTTCTAAGGATTTGGATGATGATAAGGGCAGAGTCTCCGTAGATTTCTAGGTGTTGGATTACTTTCTAGAGGGATATCTTGAGGCCTATAGTGCATGCCTTGTACTCGGTCATGTTGTTGGTGTAAGGTAAGTCTAGTTTCATGGACATTGGGGTGTGAGAGTCATCAGGGGTTTTTCAGGAGTATCCCAAAGTTGTATCCTTTATTGTTGGCATCTCCATCAAAGAACATTTACCATTAGAGGTCCTCCTGAGAGGTGTAGACAATGTCTTCATCCTGGAATTCAGAGACCTAAACATCGACTTCTTCCATGGGGTAATCAACGAGTTAGTCAGAGATGGTTCTCCCTTTTATAGCTTCTCACGTGACGTACACAATATCAAACTCGGATAGCAACATCAACCATCGGGCCATTTGGATGTATAGAGCGAGATTTTTTAGCAGGTACTTGATGAGATCCATACGGGATACAAGACTGATGGGGAAGGAAA
Source organism: Sambucus nigra (assembly GCA_949130495.1). Lineage (NCBI taxonomy): Eukaryota > Viridiplantae > Streptophyta > Magnoliopsida > Dipsacales > Adoxaceae > Sambucus > Sambucus nigra. Next base: position 326,037,067 of record OX422217.1, on the reverse strand, counting down.
GCATGTAATATCATAATTTCTACGTGACCCTGACCAAGGCGACACATGCTTTCTCCAAAGCAGTGTAGTTGACTCCGTACCCAGCTAATTTTTAACTGGCATAATAAATATCTCCTTCCATATAGAATTCTTTAATGTATTAGGCTAGAAAAGCCCCAGCTGCAGTATATGTGACTGTCAAGTACAAAAGGAGGGGGAGACTTGGTTGTGGAGGCATAAGCACCGGAGGCCGGGTAAGGTATCGTTTTATTCTGTCAAAGGCATCTTGGCAGGCCATCCTTATATAGAAGCTTAAAAATGAGTTCGCATATAAAAGTCAGTTGGATAATGAACCGACTAATGTATTATAGTTTTTCTAAGAATCCTCGGGATTTTGTCTCCGTCCGTGGCAGTAGCATCTCAACTATGGCTTTCAGCTTGGCAGGGTCTGCTTCGATTCCCTTTTCGCTGACCATAAATCCTAAGAGTTTTCCCTTTGTGACGCTGAAAACACATTTTTATGGGTTTATCCGCATCTCTAATTAACGTTGTCGTTCGGAAAAAATTTGGAGGATGGGAATATGACATTCCAGAATCTTAGATATGATGATCATTTCGTCAACGTAGACTTAGACCTCCTTATGAATAAGTTTGGCATTCTTGAGTCCGAATGGCATGACAATGTAGTATAGTTCCCCATGGGGTGATGAAGGAAGTTTTCTCATGATGGTCATGTCAATGTATTCAATGAATCCATCGATAAATGATTTGAGGGTGTGGCTAGTCGTGTTGTCCATGATCATGTTGATGTTGGGTAATGGGTAATCTTCCTTCGGAGGTTCTTTATTCAAATCCCGATAGTCGACAAACATGCGGACTTTTCATCCTGACTTCGGAACAGGGATAATGTTGGCCATCCATATAGGACATTCAATTTCGCGAATGAAACCCACATTCAATTACTTGACTAGTTCCTCTTTGACGAGTGAACATTAGGTGCAGAGCTTCCGTAGCTTTTATTTGATCGGTTTGCATTCTGGAGATGTTAGGATCTCGTGTTGAGCTATTTCTGGGTCAACGTTAGGCATCTCATCATAAGACCATGCAAAGACGTCCATGAATTCCTTTAGTAGCTCTTTGAATTGCACACGCTCATGCTCGCTAAGTGTGAACCCTATCTTAATATCGTAGTAATGGCTACTTGAATCGAGATTAATAATAACAATATAATCATCACTAATTTGAATGCGGTTATTTTTTTGTTATTCTTTGTATTAAGATCAAATAAGAATTGTTCATTTATAAAATCATCATTATCAATAGTTTGATTAGAATCAAGACAATTGATGTAAGGCACAACAAGATACTCGAAATCTACATTTATTTCATTTTTGGGAAAACAGCTTTGGGAACCTCGTCAAAAGAGGCGTCAGCTACATTGGTAACAGAAAAAGGAACAACAACGTCGAATTAAGAGATTTTGATAGGGTAAACAGTAGGGTCATCTTAAATCTAGGGAGATTGGACAAGCACGGTATTCCAGTTAAGGAGAGGCACGTTAATTGCTTTGATTTGAGTGGACGGGTCCGATGGAGTGGAATCTGAGCAGATCATGCAGAGACTCAGCCCTTGTGTCTGCAGGTTGAATGAGTCCTCAAAGTTGATTTCCTTGGAATCCTCGATACCTGTCATGACTTTCGAAGAGAAATCAATGCCTTTAATAACCTCGGGGGCTTCATCGTACAATTTTTTCTACTCATCGGGGTGGTGTAGAAGTGAAGGGACCAACCATCCCTGAAGTTTCGAAGCGGTGAGTAGCTCATCAATACTGTAAATTTCACACGTCTATCAAAATGCATTTACCATAATCTACACTACGTCATCTAGACTGACTCCATTAATGTGTATTACCTAATCATCTGACTCTCGAGCCCATTTATAGGCTTCCATGAACAAACCACTGAATTTGCAACAATTGATAATCATCTCGGCGAGAAATTTCAGCCCAAACTCTAAGAGTTGGTTTAATACAACAGGTAACTCCATATCCCTCCCTTCAGACCAGATATGAATGACAATTCAAGCCCTTGTAAGGAGTGACAAAGCTTGGTCGGTGAAGTAGGCAATAAGAGAAAATATGGGCAAACCTTAACTTGTTTGGGTGAGATTACGAGTATAATCGGTGCTTTACTATACACAATTTGAGTAGATAAATCAAATTTTGGGTCACTCTCTAAAAAGATGGTATTTGTATGGGTAATCAATGGTGTTGGGTTTAGGATTGGCTGGTGGGGGGGTGATACCCCGATCAATTAAATATTGGACCACATTCCAAAGGTGGAAGCATTGATGGATTTGATGGATAGTAGACTGGTTGAAATCACAACGGGCATCGTCTTAAAATTTTTATGGAGTGGACGTGGAAGTATACGAGGGTCCAAGGATTTAATGAGATTACGACTCAGCAGGTCCTGCTAGACTTTTAACGGGGGTGCATGGAGCTTAGTGTACTCTTCCTTAATAGGGTTGGGGAGACTTTTTAGTGACCAAAAGGTAGCAGGTTGGGAAATGTTGTTGATGGTTAAGACTGTAGCACTGGTGGGCTTCTCATATTTTCGGGGTGTGAACTATCCGATAACTTTCTTCAGCTCGGGTTTGACTTTGGCAATGCCTTCCTCAATTTTTACACCAGACTCTCGAAGGGCTCATAAGTATGGGTAGTATTTTCCTCCCATTAATGCTCAAATATGAGGTAAGAAGTTCTTTTTCACGATACTGACTTGTTCCTCCTCGGATGTCTGTTAGTTATGGTAGCAGCTTTCTCTCTCCGCCTTCTTATGAAACTACTAATTGTCTCCTCAAGGTTTTGCTTAAGAAGATCTAGATCTCGACGTGTAACCACTAGATCCTCATTGTATATGTACTAAGACATGAATTCTCGAGTGACATCCTCCCAACTGCGGATTAAAGATTCTTTGAGCGATAGAAACCAATAAAGGGCATTTTCTTATAAGGTTTGCTGGAACATCTGGGTCATTATCTCTACAGAGGAACCAAGAAGGGTCATGGCTTGGTGATAGGTTTGAAGGTGAATAATTATGGATTCGCTTCCCTCAAACTTCTCGACGTCTGGCATTTTGAACTAATCTAGCAGAGTACCTTTGGGTTAGGGAGACATATGTTTGTAATCTATGTAATTCCTTGATATATTGACTTGGTCAAACTTCTTCGACAAAATCTCAAGGTCTTCCTTAACCTTTTTCAGTTCCTTTTCCTTATGGTATGTGGGTACTAGCAGGTTAGACCCTAGTTGGACAAGGTTTGGGATAGGGAGCTGAGCTGGCGATGGCCTATTAGAAAGAGGGGTGCGTGGATCTTGCTTATACTCTTATTGGACCCAAACAAGATCGAGAGCGAGTGGACCCATGTCATGAGGAGAGAGAACCTCGGTTTCTTCAAACATTTAGGCCTAGGTATCGCATGGACCTCGATTTGAAGGTTGTCAATCTTAGCACTGAGCTGGGCTAAGACGGTCATTAGGTCAGGATGCACATTCGGTGCTTAGTCGATGTTCTCCATGAAGAGCTCATAAAGGTAAATCCCAAACTTGGAAGAGGTAACAGAAGAATTGGCAGAGCTTCGGGGAAGTTTGACAGAAGACCGAAGCCAAGAGGGAGCTAGGCCAAAATCGGGTATGCGATCGTCTTGAGAGGGAAAATAGTTCGAATTTATTTTTAAAAGGAGGAAGGAGAAAATTTTGGGTATTTTGGAAGGAGGAGTAAAATGTTTTTGGTATATTTGGAAAAGAGGGGAAAAAAGAGAGGAATCTCACTATGATTATTATTAGTGTTATTGTTAGGTTCTCACTTGTATTATGTTTGCCTAAATGCAGAAAAAATGTCGGACAGGACCTGAGCCTAGGAAAATAAGGTTTGATGTAAAACACGATTGGACTTATTTCTAGGTTCACAAACAGGGTCTTGTTTTGAAAAAAGGCAAAATCGCACAAAAATTCGGGTGGTATGCCGCCCCAAAATTTTGGCAGTGTTTTGCATAGTAACTGGCAAACTAAATATGAGTATCCTAGGTTTGACATCTATAGGAGGTTTATACAATTATTGGGTTTATGGAAGGGTCCCCCCTTTTGGCATAACTTCCACGATATACTTCTTGCCTATAAGGGCAATCATTCATCAGTACGTGTGGACAAGCCATTTGATATACCTGAGTGTACATGAATTACGTCACTATATACCTCGTGGGGATAGTACATGTGAGAGCGAATTTGATATACTCGACGTACGTGAACGAGTTCCTTGTTATATACCTCTCGTTATGAGTTCGATCAGGCAGTAAAATACAGTGGGAATCGTTCAATATACGTCGAAGGTACGAGGCCAATGGAAGGTGATAATCATACCGCATAGGCTAACAGCGACCCGCGGGTCCAGCACCCATCACAAAGTGAACCCCAAGTACGAGACAAAATTTGGGTCAATATAGCCATACTCTTGGAGATGTAGTGTGAAAAAATGCACGAGTCTTAATTAACATATTATGGAGAGAGAGTATTTGTTATCATTTTTAATTACGATGAGTAAGGGGAAAACGATACTAATGGGGAGCATATACAAGTAAATCTAGCATGGCAACTATACTATGCATGGATACATGCAAGTGAGTAAGTGACATGGGAATATATACAAGTGAGTGTGTGTGGTAGTGAACCTATACATGGATCAACTATAAGTGGTGTGTGACATGTGTAAGTGAGCATATATACAAGTATAGTAAGTGTGGTTGTGTTCTAGTGAAGCCTAACCATGGATATTCTAAGTGGTGTGTGAAGCATGTGAGTTTAAAGTGAAGATAAGTGTAAGTGTGTGAGGTGTACAAGGAGAGTATATACAAGTGTGTGAAGTGTATAAGTGAGTGGAAAGTGATATATACATGAGTGAGATACATAATAAAAGGTAAATAGAGGAGAAAAGGGAACATACAGGTAGGTGCATACGCACACATGCAGAAAAGAATAATGCCCATGTAAAAATAGAGTCTAGTCCTCTTCTAGAAGTCCCCAGTGGAGTCGCTATTGTGTATATCCCAAGGGGTTAGTCTCTGGAGGTAGATTCCTCCTTCCTTCCCCTTTTTCGACGTGCGCAAGGGATTGAATCCTTTATCGGGGCACTCGGCCATCGTCGATGTGGGGTGATATGTATTGATAGAGTCGCCAACCTATTTTTCACAAAATAAGAAAAAGAAATGTTGTCGCCTCGAGAGAACGGCATCAAGGACAATACCAATGCTTGCGAAACCAAGTAGTTCCAGGACCCGAGGACTAAGTTACGGAATGGGACCCATCCCGCCCTTTCGATGTCTCATGGGTATGTGTTAATCTTATCCTATAGAACTTTGTGATGAGTGAGATTATGCGCATAATATAAATGAAGGATGGAATCGCTCGACTTGCATCATGGATAAACGTGAAGTGAGGTCATCCTTCGGAGTGTTCCCAAAATAGTAATAATAAAAAATATGATATAAGTGTTTATCGATTCACAGGTCGTTATGAAGGAACAATTGTGTATATCAGATAAGACACAGGCAAACAAGCATATAAAATGTATATATCATGAATATATGATGAGAATAAAATAGCAAATGTATCTGGGAGGACTCGAGTCAAAGGATTCACCCAAATGCCTAAGTAGTCTGGAGGGCATCAAAGTCCACGTAGTTCAAAGACAATATGAGTCGGGGTTTAACCCATAAATCCAACCGGGGACTTTATTATATGTGTGTGTGTAGAAAAAGGTGTTTCAATGTGAGAAATTCCCGTTTGGAATTTACAAGTGAACCCTCTTTTTCTTATTTTTGGGTTTTTCTATGAAAATAAAGTATGTGTGAATACTAATAATAAAAAGTTTGAAATTAAGATGTGTGATGTAATGAAGTAAAGTACTAAAGGGAAAATGAAGTAACTAATGTGAAATTAAGAGAATTTAAAGACAAATAAGAAGAAATGGACCTCCTTATGAAGACTTGAAGTAGATCTTTCTTTTAAATGTGTTGATCTCAAGATCAAGTAATGGTGGTTTGAGGAGGTGGGTGGTGATTTACTCAAAAGAGTAAATAAATGACGGGAGGAATGTGTGGTATGGGATTTTAAGGAAAGAACACCTCTGAATTCGAAGGGATTCTCTTTGTATTTGCTGAGAGGGATGTTCAGGGGTTCTCAGGTGTGTCGAGATGTCTAAGGTCATGGCCTCTATTTATAGGGCTAAGGGGGTGCCGATCAACATGACCTTAGACCTGCCTATCGGCATATAACCCTAGACACACTGCCAATAGGCAAGGTCCTAGGGTTGCCAATTGGCAGTCTGAGGCAATTTTTTTGAAAAAATGTCTATAAAATGCAAACCGCAAGTCAGAATCGTGCACGGGGAGACCGTTAGAAAGGGTATTTAGAGTCGTTTAATAATCCATTAAGATACTCCAGGGTTCGTGAGTCTACCAAAGTTAAATGGGGTTCGAAAGTGCCCGTTGGTCAGTCGACAGGAAATTCTTCGAGGAACACGGATCGTTCGTCCAAACCGTAAGGCCAATTCACATACGGGATGGACCCTTGGAAAGGGCATTCAGTGACCTTCGATATTTCATTCATCTTTGTTTAGTTTAGAGACTTGACTTTAGTCAAACAGGACTCGAAACCACTCGGTGACCCTTCGAAGTAAAATAGGTCATTCGTTTGTACCATAAAGCTGATTCGCACACAAGGTGGACCGTTGGAAAGGGAGTTCATATCCCTTCAAAGATGCATTCAGTCTCGTTTGAGCTAAAGAGTTGACAGGAGTCAAATGGGGGCCGAGAGCGCCCGGTGGCCTTCGAATCAGTTTTTGGGCTAAAATGGACCGTTTGTCCGAACCATGAGGCTAATTTGCGCATGAGGTGGACTATGGGTAAGGGGATTAAGAGCCCTTTGAAGATTCATTGAGCTTTTACTCTGGCAAGGAATTTGATCGGAGTCAAACGGGTCTCGGGAGCACCCGGTGACTTTCAAGTCAATTTTTTATAGTAAAATGAACTATTCGTCCAAAGCGTAAGACCAATTCCCATACAGGGCAGATCGTTGGAAAGGGGATTCAGAGACCTTCAAAGATTCATTGAGATTTTTCTCATATGAGAAAGTTGATTGGAGTCAAACGGGGCCCGAGCGCACTCGGTGGCCTCTAGATTGGTACTCTGGGTATCACCTAGTGTTTTGTGGTGAATAATCGAGTGCTAGGGACCTAAGGAGGTGATTAAGGGGGGTTCTAGGATGGGGTGTCTACAATAATCTATTTATGTCTCTTCATAAAGTTATAATAAGCCAGGTAGTTATTATTAGGCTTTAATTTTATAGGGCAATTAGCTAGAGGCGTATAAGGATGAACATCTTCTCTAGTGGCTTTGAAACCTACTAATTGGTAAACATCCAAAAAGTGGGTCAACCAACTTAAAATTAAATTTAAAATAATTAAAGGCGGGGTTCTAAAAATGAATGGCGCTAGAAATAATGAAGTCATAATACTTAATGTTTCTCAAACTAAGTCTAACTTCATGAATAATAACAGCTTTCCCCCATCAAGTCAGCCTTCTCATTCAGAACACGTTATACCCACTGAGTCCAATCTTTATCATCCTACTACCTAGGCCGAACCCTAAATTTAAAAGAAGAGGGTACGTTGGTGAAATCAAAGTTTTGGATAAAGAGAGCTTACTCCCCAAGCTTGGGATAATAGACTAAGAACTTTGGAGGAAGTTCATTTTGGAATAAGGGACCCATAACAAAATGAGAACCCCCATAAGATAACTGAATGGAAAACACAATGTTCACAACAAGAATGGAAAAATCAAGCATGCTCTTGGCAATAATATCTTCAAATTGGTCATGTAGGTTTAAAGTTTCTAGACTAGAAGACATCGTTGTGAAGCAGCTGAGAGGAAAGAAAAATGGAGTGAAAGATTGCAGGAATCTTAGAGAGAGAAAATGAAAGATAAGAAAGAGAAAAAAATAAAAATAAATAAACAAGTTTAAATAACTCGAAAAGACCGTTTGGAAGACAACTCTAGTACTAACCAAATAAGTTGACACGTGTCTCTATGGATTTCCAGCCAAAGGTAAATCTAATGAAAAAATGAAAGAGGTTACAAAGCGTCTTTACTGGCACAACTAAATTAAAAACCTAATGATTAGACTTTTGGCTCACAAGTTCCCCAAGAAACTAAAATCAAGCGATGGGAATTCCAAGGAGACCAAATATATTGATTGAAAGAAATAGCAAAGTTTGTTCGTTTATGGAATTTAATTATTCCAAAGAAAGATAAAAGGTTGTTCTTTAGAAAATTCCACACGTGCAACAAGATTTGGTGGGGAAACTATCAGTAGAAAACATTCAAGAATAATAAACCAAAACCACGATACTTTTTATCAAAAAGTAGAAAAATAACTGAGCACATTTAATGGTTAAGACGAATGATGTTCCAGAATCTCAAAATTGGTTTAATAAAAATTAACCAACAGGGAGAATAATTTTAAGAATATGTCATAAAATATTATTCAACGCATATCATATTGGTACAGATATAAGCCTACAATAGTCATTCAAAGTAGAAATAAAATTTTCATTAAATTCAAATAAAAGGGATTACAGAAATGGGTATATAAATATCATTTTTTTACATATTATAAAATAATGGGTAAATGCATAAGTTATAAATTTGTGGAATGCATCCCATAAATAGTCTATAAATTTTTCTTATAAATCCCAATGGGCTTTACCTTGTGTCAACTCCAAAAGTAAGGCCTCATAATGCGAGAAGTTTCGAGCATCGTTTTGTGCTTTTTATCTCAATTCCCCAACTCGAAGGGTAATTTATTATGGAAAAAGGGTATCAAACTCGAAATATTCCAAATTATTCTATCCCTTCACATAAGTATTATCAAACTCCTTCCAATCTTCGAAAATGCCATTAGTTGTATCAGGAAGACCACCATGAGAAACACTTCGAATATCATACCCAACAAGATATGTTCTCACCTTCTAATGAAAGAGGGATATTTCCTTAGAAAAAAGGCAATTTGAACCTTGGGAAGAGTAGGTGAATGTTCGAAGTTCTGAATAACTTTACATGCCCAACCAAAGTTATTTCGAGCATGGACCTTCATCAAAATAAAAGGAGGCCGAAGAGAGAATGCATGAATAACTTCCAAAGCCTTTACAACATCAATAATAGAAGAAGGGTAGTGCAACACAGGTTAGCTAAATTCTAATCCATTTAAAGCACACTTCTCTAGATCACAAATTGGATCCCCAAACAACATGCAAGGGAAAATAATATGATCAGAGAGAGGATCACTAGAGAAATTGGAGTTAGTCGCCAAGGCTTCGAAGGCAAGCAAATCAATGTTACACCCGACCAAAACATAATAAGTGTACATGTCAATTGTAACAACATGGCTGGTAGGATGTACAAAAGAATGAGAAGGAGGATTGGAATTGGCATTGGCAGTGCCATATCTTGGGGCATTATAAGTGGCACTATGACAAGTAAATAGGAGGTATAACTTTATAATTATTGTATTGTCTAAGGGATAGTATAACTTACTTGGCCAAGACCAAGCATAAGCTCTCCTAGGATGAGGAGTAAAAGTGGGATAAACTTATTATGGTAGGTAGTCAATTGGAAAATGGGGAAGAATAAGGGTATAATCATAGACAACACCTATTTTATCACGAGTATACTGACTAATCACTTTCCATTAATGAGGAGTGGGAGGAGATGGAAGATAATCACTATGGACCAAAGTGGGATGTAAGCCAAAGTCATTAGCCTCAATAGCCTTTTTTCTTTGGCTTTATCTTCTTAAGCCTCAGTCACCTTGTTACCCTAAGTTTCGGCATCTCTATCCCCAACTATGGCCTTTGTGTCTTCGACATTAGGTTCAATGACCTCATAATCAAGAGCAACAACTTCCTCAAAAGGAGGAAGAGAAGGGAGAACTTTTCCAGTCCAATCTTTGAAAATTATCAGTGATGTTAGGAGGATGTCTAAACAAATTCATTAAAGGAGGTTGAGTAATATGACCAACGTTAATAGCATGATGGATGGGGGTGGAACAACAGAATATGGAGCTAGAATAAGCTCAATAACGCAGTTTATATCCCAGTTCCTCCGGTCATTGACATCATCAATTGAAAGTTGATCAAAATAAGTAGCTGCAATAATGCAAGGATCAATTATAGTATGACTATCAGTTAGTTATTGAGAAGAAGAATCTCCATCCTCTCAAGTACTCTTTTGAATAATATTATCATCTCCATTAGAGTCCATTTTTTGTGAGACAAAGTGATTGGATGGGAAAATATAAGAACTTGAATAAAAGGCTAAGAGACGAAAGGTTTGTTGATGAAAATCATTCTACCACCAAGACCTCTATTTAACAAAAACAATAGCATCGGTGTAATGATTGCACAAACGTCGTTTCCAAAAATAAAGAAATCACTATTTTTCGAAGAATGTGGAGACATGGTATGAGGAATGTTAGCAATCCACTAATTAATTTTTCCCATAAATTAATTAATGCAGGGATCCGTTTACACCTTATAATTCTCAGCCAATAAGTCATCTACTCGTGGAAATATGAATCGATTATTATAGCCTGAAAATACGAAATTGAAATAGGCATAATTAAGACAAATGCATCAGTAATAGAACGACGCCAGTTATTCTCAGAAGGTGATGTAATCTCACATAACTGAATTATGGCATTATAACACTAGTGCAATAGTATTGAAAACATATAATTGTCCAACGGTTAGAATGGAAGTTGCAAAGGTAAAGGAATTTATAATTAAGCGACTCAAAGACAATCCAAAGATGGACTCTCCAGCATCAAAACCCTTTTTCCTCTGTTAAACTTTTCATTTTCTTATCTTTCTATTTATTTTCAGTTTTTCCAACATAGTTCAACCTTTAATAGTTTAGTTTCTTCTTCGACTTAATTTGAAAGGTAAATATTGGTTCTTGCTTCAAAGCCAAGTATGGGGTGCAAACCGTACCAATCTATTCCAACTCTCTTTTTTAGTTTAATACAAGTTTCCTTTTTGTAAGAATGAGTTTTATAATTGCTCAATTTAGTTTTTATTTGGCTTATCCCGTTACACACCACTACACCTTTATGACTATTTCCACGTATTCGGAGACAAGAAGTTGATGACATTTGGAAGATTGAAGACCATTCGTCTCAACAACATTCAGAAGACTTATGAGGTGGTTTGGTAAAGACTTCAATTTTTCGGGAGGTCATTTTTAAAGAGTTTGCATTTAAAAATGTTCCTTTAAAAGAAATTTTTAAAATCTCACTAAATCATTAAAACGAGTTCGTCAAGTCGTTCGAACGAGTTTATACGGTGTCATTAGAATGAGACTCCATCGTTCGAACGAAATCTGGGACAACGACTTTTGGTTAGTTCTCGAATGTCATTTAACATTTTGTCGGATGTCGTTCAAACGAGATTGGTTACATCGTTTGAATAATTATCTCATGTTCTAATGAAATCTGAAGTAACGCCTTTTGGTCAGCTTTAGAATGTCGTTCGAAGTTTTATTGGAAACCTATTCAAACGAAAAAGGGTACAACGTTTGAACGAGGTACTTGGTCATTCGAACGAGCGTGAGAGTTTTTATTTTTTAAACGAATCTGATCTGAAACTCTCATGCCTATCTCTCTTCAACTATTTTCCCTATAAATAAAGATACGAGATTAGACACATTTAGAAGCCATTTTAGAGTTCATTTTATGATCAAACTCTATCAAATTTTCATCCAAGCCCCTCGAAACTTTAGAGATCACTTTATCATATCAAGAAGAACAAATTCCTTGTTAAAAACTCTTGTAGAGATTTTCTATATTGCTAACTTGTAGAGCTAAGGCTCTATTACAAAAGAAGAAGGTTGATCGGCGAATACCGAGGGAAGACTACTTTCTGTGGACGTTGTTGGACTGTGTCGTATCAGTTGAACTTGAATAATTATGCATTACACTTAGTGAGCTAATAGTCTATAAGTCGTATATTGTCTGTCAATTCTGATACAGTGATGAAATAGAGGTTTTGCCAGAAAGGGATTTTTTCTTAGACTTGACTTATTTATGTGGATTTTAGGACTTCATCGTCATATGCACACTAAATTATATCAAGATAAAAAAAATTAAAAATTGAATTTGTATGTGTTTTGACTAAGATGTGAATAAATTCATAGAATTCGCATTCTCAAATTGGTATGAGAGAAGGTTAAACTAAGTGTTTGTGTGATCCTTTAAAATTTGTATTTTATGGATAATTTATATAATAAGCTACTTGTTTTCGATTGCTCTAATTATGCGTACTGAAAAGCTAGGATGGGACCTACTTTAAAATCTATTGACGAAAGAGTTATTGATTGTAACGAATCGGTTCGGGGTCAGAAAAAGCATCCCCGTCCCCACCCTGTTCCCCATTATAACGGGTTTGAAGATCCTCGTCCCCGTTTTAAATGGGTATCGATTTCCCAGCGAGAAACCCCTTCCGTTTTTTAATTTAAAAAAATTCATTTCATCAACACCTTACAATTGTTTTTCTTTTTTTAATTTAATCCTGACCATTAATTAGAAAATAAATCATCAGGATAATCTAGACAATTAATTAGAAAATAAATCACCAGGATAACCCCACCATGCCAAAACTGACCAACCTCCGGCTATACCTTTATCCCACCTCCATCCCTTCCAGTGACTTCCAACAGCATACCCCACTGTCGGGGATGAAACCTTACCCCTTAGTCCGGCAACCATGCCCCGAAAACTAAATCTCCGATCCTAACTTGCCTTACGAACCCCACTGGCCGGAACTAAGACTTAGACCAACCCTCGGCCAATAATCCTTCATACCCAGCCATCCACTACATCCGGCCAGACCACACAACCTATTGCCGTACCAACTTTCGGCGACCAACCCATAACCAAATCCGATGAAAACTCAAACTGCCATAACCTCCTGACCACCAGCACCGGAAAAAAAGCTCCGACCAACACCCAAACCGTTAACTCGCCTGAAACCAACCCCCCCTTCCTCCATTCTTGCCAGACCAAACTCCAAATCTGATCTGCCCCAAATCGGAAAAAAACGACCATCTCCACTTACCTACAAACCCGGGGATAATCACTCCATCATGCTGATCTGGCCCTCGTGGGAGATGAGGTTTCGCAGGAGGGTTTTTTAGATGAGGGAGGGAGGGAGGAGGCGGACGAAATAAGGAGTTAGGGTTAAAAGAAAGTTATGTCCCTCTTAAATCTTATATATCTTATATGTATATATATATATATATATTGGGAGAGGTTCACAAGTGGACCAAAAGAATGGACTTTTTAATGAACTTCAACAAAAAACACATAATAACACATTAATTTTAATTTCTATAGTGTAATTGATTCGCGCCAGCGACACCAAATACGCGTGTCGATCGATCCCTCACCCCCCACACGCCCTCCACCCACCCCACCCCCATGGCAGCGCTGCTGTCATAAGGGCTACCACAAGGGCTGCTATGATGATGGCGGTGGTTGGGGGGGTTAGTGGGGTGAAGGTGTGGTCTCGGGTGCCGCTGGCGCGGACCAATTACACTATAGGAATTAAAATTAGTGTGTTATTATGTGTTTTTTGTTAAGGTCTATTAAAAAGTCCATCACAAGTGGACCAAAAGAATGGATTTTTTAATGGACTTAACAAAAAACACTAATAAACCATTAATTTTAATTCCTATAATTTAATGGGTTCGCGTCAACGGCACCCGAGACCCATGACCCTGCCTTCACCCCCTACCCACCCATCCAACCCTACGCACCGGAAAACATTCCGGCCAAACCTTCACCCCCCTTCCCCCTGCCCGAACTCACCCCTGTAACCACCCAGTTTCCACCTGCTACTCCATTTCCGGTGAAAACAAAAACCTATGGAATTCAACTCGGGTTTGGATCGTCGTCGTTTGGTTCGGAGGACGGCAAGCAGGTCGGATAAGGAAGAATAAAGGTAGGAGTTGGTTGGTTGTGGTCGTGGGTTGGAGGGTTGTCCGGAGTTGCGAAAATGGGTCGGAGGTTGTAGCAAAGGTGAAAGGGTTCGGGTATGGCAGGTATGGACATGAGTTGCCAAGTTTTGGGGTTTTGTAACATTGTCGGCGGTTTTGTAACATTCTGCTACCCCACCCAGTTCAGCAGATCGGGTATGTTGTTTAGTTGACAGGTGGGGTGGGGGCGGGGGGTGGGGGTAGGGGGCGGGTAGGGGGTAGGGGTGAAGGCGGTTCATGGGTCTCGGGTGCCGTTGGCGCGGACCCATTAAATTATAGGAATTAAAATTAATGGTATATTAGTGTTTTTTGTTAAGTCCATTCTTTTGGTCCACTTGTGATCCTCTCTCTCTCTCTCTCTCTCTATATATATATATATATATATATATATATATATATATAGAGAGAGAGAGAGAGAGGCAGGCTCATGTGCACACTAAGTTTGCACATTACCTTTTTAAAGTAGTAAAAAAAATATTTTTGAGTTGATTTTTTTTGTGTGATATTTAAACATTTCAAAGAACCCATATAAAAAAAATCAGCTCAAAAAAACTTTTTTTGCTAGTTTTAAAAAATCGGTCAAACTTTCTATGCTTTTAAGCACTTTAAAAACTGCGAAAGTTTGACCGATTTTTTAAAAATAGCAAAAAAAGTTTTTTTGAGCTAATTTTTTTTATGTGAGTCCGTTGAAATGTTAAAATATCACATAAAAAAATTGGTGTGCGCCAACACTCAAAAATATTTTTTTTTGCTACTTTAAAAAGGTAATGTGCAAACTTAGTGTGCAAACTTAGTGTGCACAGGAGCCTGCCTATATATATATATATATATATATATATATATATATATATATATATATATATATATATATTAATAATTCGGGTATTCCCGTGAGGACCCGAGGCTATACCCGAAACCAACACGAAATTTTTTGAGGATTTTTTTTAACTCCCCGAGCCCGCCTCGATTCCTGAAACTTAATCCCCATACCCTACCCGATAGGGTCGGGTATCCGCGGGGACCCAAATTTTCGAAGAAAATTATCATCCCTATAAAGAGTCTAGCTTGTTTGTGAAAGAGGGTGAACACCGCCCCACAGTGACCAATAGGGATGTCATAGGTCTAAAACCTATCTCTACTTGGACATAAGAAGAATTTAAATGGAGTAATTTTAACTCTCGCAGTTTAAGTGCCATTTCTGGAGCCGTCACCCCTGATGAGTTCCACCGCATCATGACATACATCACGTTTAAAGAAGCATGGGATACCCTCCAACTCACTCACGAGGGTACCAACGTTGTGAAAGCTTCTAAGCTTAAAAACCTCACCACACAATTTGAGATTATTACCATGCTAGAGTCCGAGTCTTTTGATGAATTTTATGCATGATAGTATGATATCGTTAACTCTAGTTTTAATTTAAGTGAGAAAATTCCTGAGACACTTGTAGTTAAAAAGCTTTTGAGATCACTTCCAGCCCATTTTATTCCTAAGGTTACTATGCTTAATTCATTGGGGATATTAGATACGCTTAGGTTAGAAGAACTTGTAGGATACCTTCAAACGTATGAAATCGACATCTTTCCCAAGCTATTAAACCTAAGGAAAAGGTAATTGCATTAAAAGTTCAACCTAAAAGGAAGAGGAAGTGTCGTTTGACTCCAATTATGATTTTGATCTTGATGATCTTACCTTTTTCGCAAAAAAATTCAAAACATTTCTCAAACTTAGAAAATAAAAAACTTCCAAAGAAAATAAGAGTTTTAAGAAAGACAAAACATATATATTATGCACGAAAAATTTTGAAAAAGAAAGAAAAGATTATACCAAGAAAGATAAAGAGAGATCTTATGTGTGGAGGGTAAGGGTCGCAAAGCTCATGTGTGTGCCACGAGATTAAAGAGACAAGGCAAAGGTAAAGTTACCTTCAATGTCATGCTTAGTGATACAATGTCGAGTCGGTGCATTCCGAGGATGAATCACCACATGGACGTAACTTCACCACATTCATGGCTAGTCAGGTTAGTACATCTAGTACGCCTCATGCCGATGAGGAAACTGCTGAACATGATGACCTCAACATTGAGTCTAGTCATTTCGTAGAAAGTGAGGGAGGTGACGCTTTGAGTGAGGAAGAGAGCGACCTTCAACGTGCTAGTATCGATCTTTATGTTGAGTCCTTTAAAACGAAGAAACAAAATAGAGGGTTAGAATTTAGAGTTTTATCCTTAGAAGGAGTTAAAAGAGGCGAGATAAATCAAGTCCTCAATAAGAGTTTCTTAGGGAGAGAGAGTCAGTTTAGTAGAGAGAGAAAAATGTGACTTGACCAACAAAAGGGATAGTCTTATATGAGATCTTCAATCATCCGCGAAGACTCATGAGAAGCTTAAAGCCCGTGTATCCCAACTCGAGAATGATCTCGAACGTGCCCAGGAGGTCAAGGTTACTATAGAGAATACGTTAAAGAATGTTGGAAAGAAACTCCTTGATCCTCTTTTAGGTTCTGGAGAGAGGCGAGGAAAAAATTATGACGGTACATCTACTTCTCATACCGCACTAGAATCAATTCCTAAATTTATGGTAGTTCCTTAAGAGCCTCGACCTAAACCACAAAAGAGAGTTCAACCTAAGAAAGTGAACAAAGGTAGACCCAAACAAGTCTATGTTTGCACCTATTGCAAAAGGAGAGGTCACCTTAGAGAGTTTTGCTACAAGTTTGAAAGAACTCAACGTACATAAACTCCCGCGCACTACTATAGAGACGTTGTTAGTCATAGAGAACAACTTGATTTCCTAGTCACGACTTCACAAAGCTTAATGGAAGAATTTCAATGGATGTCTATGCCATTTGAGAACGCTTTTAGTGCTTCGACCAGAGCCAACAACAATAAGAACAAACAAAAGATTACCTCCAATTGGGTACCTAAGCACAACGATAAAGCCCTTATTATTCACGTTGCTCTCAAGATTTAAAATACTTCACAATGATATTTTGATAGTGGGTGATCAAGGCACATGACCAGTGACATATAACTTTTACCAACCTTGAGGATCACATAGAAGGTAAAGTCACATTTGAAGATAGGAGTAGGTCTAGTATTTTATAACGTTGATTTTTTTAGATACCCTGATCTCCTAAACTAGACAACGTGTTGTACGTAAAAGGGTTAAAAGCTAACTTAATTAATGTAAGCCAATTGTGCGGCGCAAAATTTGCGATAAAGTTTGACCAGTCCAAATGTAACGTATATGATCAATTCGGTGAACTTTTACTACAAGGAGTGCGGACCAAATATAAATATAATAGGATCATTCCCAAGTCCTCCTTGATGTACAACAATACCACAATCTCCTTTATGGACCTTTGGCATGAATGACTAGGTCATGTGAACTTTAGATATCTTGAGAGATTAGTGAAAAAGAATTTAGTTCGTGGCTTAACATCACTTAGGAAACCAAATTCCTCAATTTGTGCACCTTACCAACAAGGAAAACAAATTTGAAGTTCCCATCAAAAGTTGAATACCATTACCACCACACGTATTTTAGAGTTAATTAACATGGATCTTATAGGTCCTACTCACTTAGAGAGTTTAGGTGGTAAGAGATACATTCTCGTAATGGTTTATGACTTTTCTAGATAATTTATCTTGGAATTTTTTAGAGAAAAGTTCAATGCGAGTGAGTTCCTAGCAATAAAGTGTCGTGTCCTATCAAACCAATACAATGTCACTATTAATAGGATGCATAGTGACAAAGATGATGAATTTAAATCATCCAGAGTGGATAGCTATTGGGATGGAGTAGGCATCAAATATGAGTTTTTGATCGTTTATACACCCTTAACAAAATGGGATAGTTTAGAGGAAGAACCAGATACTTCTTGGGAGAAAAGTTCATAGACATTTTTTAGCAGAGACGGTGAGTAGCGCATTCCATACGGTGAATAGCGTATATCTTCATCCACACATGCTACAAATTCCATATGAGTTGTTGATAGGGAAAAAGCCCAACCTATCGTATTTTCATGTTTTTAGGAGTACTTGCTATATCTTGAGAGATAGAGAGAACTTAGGAAAGTTTGACTCTCAGAGCGACGAGGGGATATCCTTAGGTTATTCATCATCGAGTAAGGCTTATATTGTGTTTAACCTTGCAAGCTATAAGGTTAGGGATTCAATAAACATCACGATTAGAGACGATGATCCGTCGACGTCTATTAACCCTAACCCCCAAGTGTGAGGATAATACACCCCCTCGTGACGATCCCATCCTTCCTCATACTACCCCCTTAGACCCTACTCTTAATTTATAGCATCCACCCGCTTGTGGTCGAAGGAATCATAACTCTTCCACTATACTTGGTGATACCACACTAGGTGTCAAGACTCGTGCTCAACTTGAGAATATGGTTAGCTACCTTTACTACACCTCCTTAGTCGAGCCTAAGAATGTGAAAGAAGAACTCAAAAATGAGCATTGGATATCCGCTATGAAAGATGAGTTGCTTCGATTTTTTAAAAATGATGTCTGGGAGTTCATCCCCGATCTAGAGAGACCAATGTGATAGATACCAAGTTAATGTACAAGAATAAGATAGATAAGGACAGTACAATAGTTCTCTATAAGTCTAGGTTGGTCTCTCCAGGCTACACACAGATTGAGGGTGAAGAATTTGACGAGACATTCGCTCATGTTTCTAGGCTTGAGTCCATCTGCTTACTACTCTCCATATTACATCATTTGCGCTTCAAGTTATATCAAATGGATGTCAGGAGTGCCTTCCTAAATGGCATTTTACAGGAGGAATTTTATGTGTAACAACTAAAAGGGGGTTGAAGACCTAAAGCACTCGGAACACGTCTTTTATCTTAAGAAGGTCCTGTATGGTTTGAATCAAGCACCCCATTCTTGGTACGAGAGGCTAACTTCCTATCTCTTAGCTTGTGGCTTCAAAAGTGGGGGAGTGGATAAGACGTTATTTGTAAGGAGAGCGAAAGTGGTACTATGTTGGTTGCCCAAGTCTATATTGATGACATAGTATTTGGATCCACATGCTCCCAACATGCTCACACTATTGAGGAGGGGATGAAGAGAGAGTTTGATATGATCATGGTTGATGAACTTACATTCTTTTTAGGTCTCCAGGTACATTAGCTAGAGGAAGGGATATTCATATCTCAATCCAAATATGCTTCTAATCACGCACGCACCCCTATGAGTATATCTCCTAATCTTAATAAAGACACTTTAAGAAAGGACGTAGAGCAAACCCTTTATAGGATCACAATAGGTGGTCTTCTCTACTTGATATCTAGTCATCCCTACATTACATTTAGCATTAGAGTCTATGCGTGACTCCACGCAGGGCCAAAAGAATATCGATTTCTCGTACTTAAACGTATCATCAAATACATGAGTGGCACTCTTTCCTATGGTATTCGATATTCTTTTGATATTAATGACCGTTTGTCTACCTATTTCGATGTTAATTGTGCCGAGTATGGTGATGGTTATAGGAGCTCTTCGGGTGGGTATTTTTATTTTGGGAGTGCTCTTGTCTCTTAGTTGATCAAAAAGCAAAAGTCCATATCTTTGTCCATAGTGGAGGCTGAGTATATTGCCACCTGGAATTGTTGCACGCAACTCTAATGGATAAAGCAAATGTTGGAAGATTTTGATATTTCATAAACCACTAAGACTATTTCTTGTGATAATACGAGTATGATCCATATATCCTGTAATTCGGTCCAACATTCTCGCACAACATTAGGATACGTGAGCATTTCATTCATGATTTTGTTGAGGAAAATTTTATGTCCTTGAGCTTTGTGAGCACTGAACATCAATTAGCCAATATTTTCACGAAACCTATAAATTCACCTAGATTCGAGGATCTTAGGAAGTCTTTGGGTATTTGCTCCGTTGACTGAGTTCAGGTACTTTATCTAGTATAGGATATTTACCATGTTCATATCTTATATCCCTATTGCTAGATTGTATTATCATTATATTGATATGTTTTTCTTTTTGATATATTTTGAAAAATTCCAAAAAGATAGGAAAAGGTTGAAATTTTTCATAAAGATATTTTTTTAAGAAACAGTTTGAAAAATTGAAAAAGATTTTATTTTGATAAAAAAAATTTAAAAAGACAAAAAGATTTTTTTATTTTCGTTTTTCACCATATATGGATGAACATTTAAGATAGTTAGATCACCCCTCCATTCCATCCAAACATGTGACTTTTTCATATTGTTTTGAGACATTGCTTTGTTTCGTTAGTGTGCTTAATAATGTGTGGATAATATTTCGTTAATCATTATTGATTACTTTCTAAATATTAAACTCTTTGTCACCTTTACTGCATATGTGCACGAACTTTTTGAACATTGTACTTGCTTATCATGTGTCGAATATGATGTTCTCACCTCAATCCTGCTTAATGACGAACCAAATGTAAAAAGATATAAGTTGTGCTTGTAAGAACCATTTCTCGAATTTCGTTTCCTGAAAAATATTTATATATGTTAAGCAATGGAAAGGGGATACAAAAGAAAAAAAAAATTCATTGCATTAAAATCTACCATTTGTAAAAAGAGCCTAAAAAGATTAACGGGAAACAAAAATAGAAGTGCCAAGGCCATTTATTTTATATTTATTGATGCTTTGTTACATATGAGCATTATGATATCTTCAAAGTATTTGAGAGTGAATTCTTATATATGTGAAATTTTGAGGGTTTTATAAAGTATAAGATCAATGGATTTGTACAACAGACTCTCTTAATAAGCATTAAAGAGTTTGGTGTTATTGTTTAGAGAATCATTAAAATTCATGGCATATGGCATATGGCATAAGTCGAGTTAATTTCATTTAAGTTCAATATTTTACACCTAAGGTAGAAATTTAGTTCTTTCTTTAAAAGTGTCTCATGACTCTGTGCACCTATGTTATGAATGCTTATATTCATTTGCCTATGGAAAATGTTCACACAATTACATTTCGTTTTCAATTCGAATATTAGTGTTGTACCTATATGTATTTTCGTATACTTATACTTGTTATGCTTGAAAATTTTGAAAAACTTCAAAAATAGTTGTTTCATAGGGAGAAAACACATTATGCCTTTTGGATTATCATTACTTGTGTTTATTGATTATCTTTGTGATGATATCTTTGCTTCTTCATGTTATGCTTATTATTCATGTTTAGATTCTACTCCATTGTCTATTTCGGACAAAAAGGGGGAGAACAAATTGAGGGGGAATTTTATTTTTTCTCTAAAACTCATACGTATCACAGTATTTTTTTGTCTCATGTGTGTAGGTCATTTCGTCTTGATGATGATTTCTTGGACTTCACAAGATGATGACTTTTTAATTGAAGACTTATACATTTATGCATTTCCGTTTATCAATTTTGTAGGGAATTAGTCGTATTAGTCTTAGGGGATAATTTGGATTTAGTTTGTGTTTTATACTGGAATAACCAAATAGGGAGATTTGTAAGAGAGAGTTTTATAATTGCTCAGTTTAATTTTTATTTGTCTTATCCTTTCACACACCACCTCACCTTCACGACTACTTCCACGTATTCAAAGATAAGAATTTGAAGACATTTGGAAGATTGAAGATCATTAGTCTCAACAACATTCAGAAGAGTTATGAGGTAGTTTGGTAAAGACTTTAATTTTTTAGGGGGTCATTTTATAGAGTTTTCATTTCAAAATGTTTTTTCTAAAGAATTTTTTGAAATCTCATTAAATCGTTAGCATAAGTCTGCCAAGTTGTTCAAACAAGTTTACACGATGTCATTAGAACGAGACTCCATCATTTGAATGAAATCTGGGACAACGTCTTTTGGTAATTTTTGGAATGTTGTTTGAAGTTTCATTGGACGTCGTTCAGGCGAGATTGGGTACATCGTTGGAACGACTTTTCCACGTTCAAGCAAAATCTGAAGCGACGCCTTTTAATCATCTCTATAATGTCGTTCAAAGTTTCGTTGGAACCTGTTCGAACGAAAAAGGGTACGTCGTTCGAACGAGCACGCGAGTTTTTATTTTTTAAACAAATATGATACAAATGTATAATGCATATCTCTTTGTAACTACTTTTCCGATAAATAGGGATACGGGCTTAGACTATTTTAGAAGCCATTTTAGAGTTCTTTTGTGATCAAGCTCTATTAAATTTTCATCCAAACCTGTTGGAACTTGAGAGATCACTTTAACAAGAACAAATTCCTTCTTAAAGACTCTTATAGAGATTTTATCTACTGCTTATTTGTGGAGCTGAGGCTTTACTGCTGAAGAAGAAGGTTGATCGATGGATACCGAGGGAAGACTACTTCCTGTTGACAGTGATGGACTGTGTCGTTTCTATAGAAGGCTGGAGAATTACGTGTTACACTTAGTGATCTAAGTAGTTTGTAAGTCGTATAGTGTCTGTCAATTCTGATACAGTGTTGAAATAGAGGTTTTGCCTGAAAGGAATTTTTCCTTACTTCTTCGTATGCTTGGTTTATTTATGTTGGTTGGATTATTTAACTAGGAATTCATCATTACAAGCAAACTAAATTAAATCAAGGTAAAATTTGTTAAAAATTGAATTCCGCCCACGTCTAAGGAATTGTGGGATACCCTCTAACTAACTCACGAGGGTAACAATGCTAAGAAAGATTCTAAGCTTCAAAACCTCATCACACAGTTTGAGACTATTACCATGCTAGAGTCTGAGTCTTCCGATGAATTTTATGCACGATTGTCTTATATCATTAACTCTAGTTTTGATTTAAGTGAGAAAATTCCTGAGACACATGCTACTGTGCTTAATTCTATTGGGATATTAGATACGCCTAGGCTAAAAGAACTCGTAGGAGACCTTCAGGCATATGAGATTGACATATTTCCCAAAACTATTAAACCTAGGGAAAAGGGAATTGCATTAAAAGTTCAATCTAAAAGGAAAGAGGAAATATCGTCTGACTCCGAGTATGATTTTGATCTTGATGATCTTGCCCTTTTCTCAAAAAATTCAAAAAAAAATTCAAAGTTAGAAAAGAAAATACTTCCAAAGAAAATAAGAGTTTTGAGAAAGACAGAAAATATAAACGGGCAACAAAAAGCTAAGAGGAAAAAGAAATGGAGCAAAAGGTTGTAGGAATTTTGGAAAGATAAAATGAACGGAAAGAAAGAGGAGAAAATCCAAACAAAAAGTTTAAATAACTTGAAAAGATCGTTTGGAAGACAACTCTAGTACCAACAAAAAAAAGTTGGCACTCGTCACTAGGGATTTCCTAAATCTAGCAGAAAAATGAAAGCAGTTACAAAGAGTCTTTATCGGCACAATTAAATAAAGTTCCCAAAGAAAGTAAAATCAAGCGACGGGAATTCCAAGACGACTAAATATATTGATTTAAAGAAACCGCAAAGTGTGTCCATTTATGGGATATAATTACTCCAAAGAAAGATAAAAATTTGTTATTTAAACACTTCCACACGTGCAACTAGATTTGGTGGGGACATTACCAGTAGAAAACCATGCATGCATTATAGACCAAAACTGCGATATTTTTTGTCTAAAAGTACAAAAATAACTGGACACATGCAATATGCAAAATTTGGCTTCAAATTGGGAAATTCATTTAATGGTTAAGACAAATGATGTGCCGGAATCTTAAAATTGCCTTAATCAAAATTAGCCAATAGGGATAATGACTATAAGAATATTTCTTATAGTATGATTCAACATATATCACATTGTCAAAGATATAAGCCTACAGTAGTCATTAAAAGTAGAAATAAATTTTTCATTAAATCCAAAATAAAAGGAATTGCAAAATTGGGTATATAAATATGATTTTTTACATATTATAAAATAATGGGAAAATGCATAAGTTAAAAATTTATGGAATGTATCCCACAAATAGTCTATATATTTTTCTTATAAATACCAATGGGTTTTACCTTGAGTCAACTCCAAAAGTAAGGCCTCATTATGCGAGAAATCCGAACATTCTCTTGTACTTTTTCTCTCAATTCCTGAGCTCAAAGGGAAATTTCTTATGGAGAAAGGGCATCAAACCCTAAATATTCTGGATTATTCTATCCTTTCACATAAGTATTCTCAAACTCGTTACAATCTCCCAAAATGCCATTGGATGTATCACGAAGATCACCATGTGAAACACCTCGAATATCATAACTAACCCAGCAAGATATTGTCATGCAATACCCCGTATTTTTATGGCTTTTAAAATTGGAGGATTTATTAAATTTAAGGTGAGTTATTAATTTAAAATAAATTCAGAAATTAATTATTTTTATAATTACTAACGTGACGAGAGTTAGTAATCATTGGAAACTTTTTGAATATTACTAATGAGTAAAGTATTATATAATATTGGTTCTATTAAATGTCACGAGTGAATAAAATGATAATTTTGGAAATTTAAGTCGGGACGCGCCCGTGTCGTGTCGGGACTAAATGTTGATTAATAAAAGTGAATAGATTATAAATCACCCGTATGGTCATTTCGAGTGCGCCAAAGTGTCCGGAAGGGTCGAGATAGTCAAAATAATGTACCCGGGGGTTTAGTTTGGGTCTCGAGGCATTTTTAGGCCTAATTAACACCCCGGGAGGGCGTTTTGGACATTTTACATTTTTAAGCCTGAAAACCCACGAAAATTGTAAGGTTATATCAGATGCTTAGGGTTGTCCGCTAGGGTTAACACAACCAAAAATAAGAGACTGCCATTGGAGAAGGAAAGAGAGTGCTTGTCCAAGAGTTCTAGGCCAAGAACTCCTCCGTTTGCGCCGCCGTCACCGTCAAACGATAGATCACGTAACAAGGATCACCACCACACCGATTTCAGCCACAAATCAGAAACAAAAATCCCCAAGCAAATATTTATCTTGCTTAATTTCGTTAATGCTTCATTCATGTTAGTTTAGGGTTAATTAGGATGAGTTTCTATAAAAGAAAACCCATGTTGGAGATTAGAAATTTGCATGTTGTAGTGATATAAACAATAATCTGGAAATCCTTTTCACATGTAGAGGTTTAACCAAGGATTTATGATGGATTAGAAGTAGAAATTTTGGGAAAAGA
The DNA here is from genome assembly GCA_949130495.1 of Sambucus nigra. NCBI lineage: Eukaryota > Viridiplantae > Streptophyta > Magnoliopsida > Dipsacales > Adoxaceae > Sambucus > Sambucus nigra. The sequence continues at coordinate 326,011,831 of OX422217.1, read as the reverse complement.
ATGATTTGAATCAAGTTAAAGAAATTTTTAGGGTTCATGAGAATTGTATAAATTTTGGCACTTTTAATCCATGATTTTTGATGAAAACTCACATGCCTTGCGTAGAATATTGTCCATTTGGGTTTAGAAGGTTTGTGGTATAGATTTCTGGGAGTTTGGGAGTTAAAAATTTGGATTTTGATGATGTTGAATGATAGAACCCGTAACTGGTATTCTGCAGATGCGTCATACCTGTTTGATCGATCGATCGAAGCAGGAGTATCGATCGATCGACGCATCGATCGATCGAGCTCCTGCCATCGATCGATCGGCCCCTCCTGGCAGACTCATATTTCCCCTTCAAAATAGTTGAATTCAATTTAATTGAGTAATAATTTTTTGGACATCCTTATTAAAATATTTTGGGAGATAAAGAAGACCAGTAGGACTTATTAAAAATATGAAACCTTTAATGTAAGACGAGATTTACATTTTTTCAGGGATGTTTACATATAAGGGACGATGGAACTATATATTAAAGGGGGAGACGCGTAAGGTAGTTACGTTGGGAAAATAAATGAGTATCTACTGAAATTACACTTGGGAGGTTAGAAATCCACGAGTGTCACTTGATAAGTTGGGAAATCCCACAAATTAAGATAAGAGCCAAACGTTATACGTAATAACTAAATAACGAGTAATAAGGATAAATATCATAATTATGGGTCGTGAGTATGTACTTAAACTTGATATGGTAATAGTAGTATATTTATATTACTGTGTTTATGCACGTACTATATACGTGTAAAAATCGTGCCCGCGCTACTTGCTATCCCTGAGGTTACTGCGCTGGGATAGTCTTATCTCGATGGGACCTTTATGGGAGATATTGACTCGTACCCTAGAAGATAAAAATCCTTTGGTACAGGCTATCGGGTCGATAGTCAGACGGTCCTAAGAGACGTGAGGGCATGTGCTGACCTCTTAGATACTTGGAAACTAGGCTTCGCCTCAATATTGTTTGTGTTTTCTTTCTATACAGTTCGAGAGTGATTCCAAACTAGTATTTCCCTTAGTATGAGTGATACGGGGACTGGATAGCAGAGTATGCCTGCACCACAATTATTATGTGGGGTGCTGTTAGAATATATATATATATATATATATATATATATATATATATATATATATATATATATATATATATATATATATATATATATATATTATATGAGTATTTAATATATATATTTAAAATCTGGAATTTGGGAACTACCTGTTGTGTCTAATGGTAAGTAAGAATGGAATAACTATTTCAATTTGGGAATAAGTGTTTGAAAAGTATAATGTGTTACGAGAAACTTTATTAGTAAATAAGGTTTAAATGAGAACTTTGTTGTTAAATGAAATTAACCTCTTAAACAATTTAATTTGTCAGTTAAATATTACGAGCAACCTAAGATAAGATAAGTTAAACCGTTGGGATGGTTAGTGCGATAGGCGTGCACATTAGAAGAGATGTGAGAATTTCTCAAGGGAGTGTCGCACTAATATGTTGTTGCATTGGCCAGTAAACATTTTAAATACTTACTAAACAAATTATAAATCGTTTTTACAATCGGTCTCTGACCCGTTTCCATTTCCTCTTCTCTCTTGTATATATATATATATATATATATTTCAGGTGCCCAACCACAGGGGAGTCTTGCATAGGATCCTTTGGAAGGAACGCGCTGCAGCTTAGGTGGGAGTTGCAGGCCTCTTGCTTAGACGACCTTATTTGTTGATTCCACTTCTAGCACTATTTATTCAGTTGGGCATGTGTCGCACTTTTCCATTATTCAGTTGTTTTATTAGATATTGTGATTCGTTTATTTCCAGTATTTACACTTTTGGATTTATTATTGTCAGGATGTTTTCCTTTGAGTTTTAAATGTTGGATTCAATTAGTTAAATGTTTAATCATTTGGATTATATGTTACAGGATAGTTGTTTTGTGATTCCTTAACTATGAATTATGTAAAGTTAAATGTTGGTTTATAAAAATAAAAAAATTGGAAGTAATGTATAAAAATGGTTTTGACACTTAGCTTAATTATTTAGGGTGTTTAAATTGGAAAAGTTATTTTTACGATAGTGATGCTAAGAATGAACTGACCGTTCACCTTGATTATAATTTAATAAAGGACTGATCACTCGGTATTTAATTAGGCGGGGTGTCACAGGTGGTATCAGAGCATCAGGTTCTAGTGTCCTTAGGATCTCTACGGCTTATTTCTCTTTCAGCTTAGCATTTTTGTTATAGAGCCCTATTTTAGGATTGTTGTATTCTTGCTTTTACGATTACGTCTTCAGCTATTTTGAGATTGGATAATAACTGTAGACTAATAAATTTCTTCACATTTCAGATGCCTCCGAGACGTGCACCAAAGGATAGGCGTGCCCAAGCTGAGCAACCAGTAGCTCCGGCTCAGAGAACAATGAATGCTAATGAGGTAGCCGCTATTGTTGCTCAGGCGGTGAATGTCGAGCTAGAGGTAGTATAGCAGGCTCCAGCCCAAGTTCAGGCTTTGACGCCAGTACCTGCACAACTTCCATCAGCATAGGAGCGGGTTAGGGATGCCTTTCAGAAGGCGAATCCCCCTGAGTTCTCAGGTAGTTCGTATATCATCATCGTCAGCCAATGGAAGAAAGATATCTAGAGGCATCTACGTATGTATGAATGCACAGACGCGCAGAAACAGTTGTTGGCGTCATTTAAGCTAGTGGGGGCCGCTTTGCAGTGGTGGGAATCCACCACCACCTTAAAGGAGAGGGATATTATCCCGATTCAGTCATTCTGGGAGCGATTTGACCAAAAGTACTTTCTGTCCACCGTGCAAACTGAGATGAGGCGAAAGTTACTGAACTTGAAACAGGAGAATTCTACTATTGCTGAGTATGAAGAGGAGTTCACAAGACTTCTCACCATAGTGCCAGATGAGGCACCCACTGAGGGTAAGAAGATACTATTATTTGTGGACGGGTTAGCTTAGAGGATCCGTCAGCACCTTATAGGGAATCTATCTCTGAGTACCTACACAGATGTACCCAATGCTGCTTTGCTACACTGCCAGGATCACCACTTCTATCTACAGGGAAGCAAGCATGCAGGAGAGTCCATCAAGCAGGGCAGGACAGGGGGTAGTGGTGCTAACGGAGCACCGACATCTCAGGGGCAGACTCGCCAGCATGAGCAGAGTTCCCATCAGGGGGACCCTGCTAAGCGGTTCTGATTGGGTGATTCCAGGCAAGGATTTGGGGGATTTAGGCAGGGTCAGCAGGGCCAACATCGTCAGTCGCAGGGGCAATAGCTAGGTCATCAGGGCCAACAGCGATTTCAGCAGGGCTAGTAGGGCCAATGGCGGGGTGGTAACGGCCAACAGGGCCGTGGTCAGCAGGGTCAGAGGGGAGGTAATTTCAGGGGCCGATGTTTTGTGTGCGGCAAGAATGTCCATAAGCGCCAGGATTATCCCGAGGGTGATAGGGCCCCACAGCAGCAGGGTGCCCGTAGTGAGCCACAGAGGACACTTTTTCCAGCCTCCCTCCCAGCACCAACTCAGGTACCAGCCCTACCAGCCATTCCAGCCGCTCCGGTGCAGCAGGGGCAGTTACAGTACGGACGTGTCTATAACATCCACCAGGCAGCAGCTCCATAGGCACCGCCCGCGATTGAGGGTATGTTTCCTATCCAAGGTACTATGGGTTGGGTTTTATTTGATACTGGGGCGACACACTATTTTATAGCTACCCATTTTGCGAGGCCTTAGGGTTATTAGCCACAGCAGAGAGCACTGTAACATGTGTAGACTCACCACTGGGAAATGGATCACTAATTTTCTTTATATGCCGGGGTATGGGGGTAGAGATTGGTAGCTTGGTATTACCAGTAGACATGTTAGTCTTAGATATGCATGAGCACGACGTTATTATCGGTATGGATTGGCTCGCAGCTTACAGAGCCAGTATTGTTTTTGCCATTCCGGGGCAAGAGATGTTTGTAGTGGCGACGCCTCGCCCAGAGGGAGGCTCGACCGCTCATTTGTATTACATAAAGGAGGATACCTCTAAGGAGGTTGTGATTCCCTTAGACTCGATCCCAGTTGTTCGTGAGTATTTCGATGTATTTCAGGAGATACCAGGCCTACCCCCCAATCGAGAGATAGATTTTTTCATAGACTTATTACCGGATACTCGACCTATAGGACGCACTGCATACCGTATGGCTCCGACGGAGATGCGAGAGTTACGAGACCAGATAGAGCAGCTGTTAGGTCAGGGCTTCATTCGCAGGAGTACCTCACCTTGGGGAGCTCCAGTTTTGTTTGTGAAAAAAAGAGATGGTTCACTGAGGCTATGTGTGGACTACCGGGAGCTGAACAAGGTCACGATACGAAACAAATATCCATTGCCTCGAATCGATGACCTGTTCGACCAACTGAGGGGAGCAACTTTCTTTTTGAAGATAGATCTGAGGTCAGGGTACCATCATCTACGTATTAGGGAGCAGGATGTTTCAAAGACTACTTTCTTAACGAGATATAGGTCCTATGAGTTCAGAGTGATGCCATTTGGACTCACAAATGCTCCAGTCGCATTCATGGACTTGATGAACCGAGTGTTCAGAGAGTTCTTGGATCAGTTTGTCATCGTTTTCATAGATGACATCCTGATATATTCACACTCTGAGGAAGAGCATGCCGAGCACTTGAGGCAGGTTCTTCAGACTCTACGAGAGCATCAGTTGTATGCTAAGTACGAGAAGTGCAGGTTCTGGTTACGTAAAGTGCAGTTCTTGGGACATGTTGTTTCTGAACAAGGGATAGCAGTTGACCCGAGTAAAGTGTCAGTGATGAGGGAATGGGGATAGCCCACGACACCGACAGAAGTACGTAGTTTCTTGGAATTAGCCGGATACTACAGGAGATTCATTCGGGGTTTCTCCAAAATAGCGGGTCTATTGACGAACCTGACTTGCAAAGGGGTACCATATGTTTGGGACGATGCTTATCAATTGGCTTTCGAAGAGCTGAAAGGCAAGCTTACTTCAGCACCGGTCCTTGCTTTACCTAAGCCGGGTGTGGAGTATCTGGTTTACACTGATGCCTCTTTACGGGGACTTAAGGGAGTACTTCAGTAGGAGGAGAAGGCTATAGCTTTTGCCTCTCACAAGATTAAGCCGCATGAGAAGAATTACCCCACCCACGACCTAGAGTTAGCAGCGGTCGTTTTTGCATTGAGGATATGGAGGCACTATTTATTGGGGGGAAAATTTCGCTTGTTCATAGACCACAAGTCACTACAATACCTGTTCACTCAGCGAGAGCTGAATATGCGTCAGCGCAGGTGGTTAGAGTTTGTAAAGGACTATCAATTCGATATACAGTACCATCCGAGGAAGGCCAACATAGTTACTGATGCGTTGAGCCGTAGACCGATAGACGATGTAGCGGACGTCTGGAAAGAAAAGTTGAAAGAGTCAGGTCACCAGGATGCAGTATCCCATTCCTTCATATCTGTCATGACAGTGACACCCGAGATTGTTACGAGGGTGATACAGGCGCAGACCATAGACCGTAAACCCATTTTGCCAGGAGCAGATTGTACGACTTCTAGTTGAGGGTGTTGAGTCCTATTCTATTAGTTCTGATGGGGGTTTGAGGTTTAATGGGAGATGGGTGGTCCCAGAAGGAGTAGACTTACGTCATGCATTAATGACCCAGTCTCACAGGTCCCGATTTGCGATACACCCTGGGGGAGGTAAGATGTACCAGGATATGAGGCGGCAATACTGGTGAAGTGGGATGAAAAAGGACATCGCTGAGTTCATGTCCAAGTGTTCTACCTGCCAGCTGGTAGAGGTGGACCACCATAAGCCGTCAGGGTTGCTTCAGCCATTGGAAATACCCGCATGGAAGTGGGAGAGTATTTCCATGGATTTTATTACTGGGTTGCCTACATCACAGCGGGGCCACGACTCCATCTGGGTGATTATGGACCGTTTGACCAAGGTGGCTCATTTTTTGCCGGTGTGGACCGACTATACCACGGGTCAGTATGCTCAGTTGTTCATTGCTGAGATTGTCAGATTACATGGGGGGCCCGAATATTGTGTCAGATAGAGACAAGATTTTCTTGTCGCGTTTCTGGGAGAGCTTTCAGGAGGCTATGGGTACAGAGTTGAGGTTCAGTTCAGCTTATCACCCACAGACATATGAACAAATAGAGCGTACTAATCAGATATTGGAGGATATGATACGCATGTGTGTCCTTAATTTTGGAGGAGGTTGGGAACCACATATTCCACTGGTGGAGTTTGCTTATAATAACTCTTATCAGTTCACGATTGGCATGGCTCCATTTGAGGCTTTGTATGGCAGGCCTTATCGTTCCCCAACTTGTTGGGTAGAGGTGGGGGATAACAAGTTTCTAGGACTAGAGGTGATTCAGGAAACCTCCGTTAGGATTGAGATGATCAGGAGTCGCATTTGTGTAGCCCAGGACAGTCAGAAAAGCTACACCGATGCAAAATGATTCTTCCGAGAGTTTAACGTGGGGGACCAAGTATTACTACGTGTATATTCTATGAAATGAGTGATGAGGTTCGGGAAGCAAGGGAAATTGGCCCCAAGGTACGTGGGACCATTTCCCATTATCGAGAGGATTGGGCCGGTAACATACAGATTGGGACTGCCAGAGCATTTACATCGCATTCACGATGTATTTCACATCTCGTCGTTGAGACGATACCTTCGAGATGATATGGCCCACACCCACATCGCGCTAGAAGAGATAGACTTACAGCCTGACAGCTCTTACGAGGAGAGACCAGTGGCTATCCTAGACCATAGCGAAAGGAGATTGAGGTTGAAGGTAGTTCCACTTGTACGGGTCCACTGGGAGCATCAAAATGTGGAGGAACCCACCTGGAAGCGCGAGGCACATATGCGCGAGAGATACCCGGACTTATTCTTACTAGATATACCTTATTTTTCGAATTTTGGGACGAAATTCGATTATTAGGGGGGAAGTATGTAATACCCCGTATTTTTATGGCTTTTAAAATTGGGGGATTTATTAAATTTAAGGTGAGTTATTAATTTAAAATAAATCCGGAAATTAATTATTTTTATAATTACTAACGTGACGAGAGTTAGTAATCATTGGAAACTTGTTGAATATTACTAATGAGTAAAGTATTATATAATATTGGTTCTATTAAATGTCACGAGTAAATAAAATGACAATTTTGGAAATTTAAGTCGGGACGCGCCCGTGTCGTGTCGGAACTAAATGTTGATTAATAAAAGTGAATAAATTATAAATCACCAGTATGGTCATTTCGAGTGCGCCAAAGTTTCCGTAAGGGTTGAGATAGTCAAAATAATGTACCCGGGGGTTTAGTTTGGATCTCGGGGAATTTTTAGGCCTAATTAACACCCCGGGAGGGCGTTTCGGACATTTTACATTTTTAAGCCTGAAAACCCACGAAAATTGTAAGGTTATATCAGATGCTTAGGGTTGTCCTCTAGGGTTAACACAACCATAAATAAGAGACGGCCATTGGAGAAGGAAAGAGAGAGCTTGTCCAAGAGTTCTAGGCCAAGAACTCCTCCGTTTGCGCCGCCGTCGCCGTCAAACGATAGATCGCGTAACAAGGATCACCACCACACCGATTTCAGCCACAAATCAGAAACAAAAATCCCCAGGCAAGTATTTATCTTGCTTAATTTCGTTAATGCTTCATTCATGTTAGTTTAGGGTTAATTAGGATGAGTTTCTATAAAAGAAAACCCATGTTGGAGATTAGAAATTTGCATGTTGTAGTGATATAAACAATAATCTGGAAATCCTTTTCAAATGTAGAGGTTTAACCATGGATTTATGATGGATTAGAAGTAGAAATTCTGGGAAAAGAATGATTTGAATCAAGTTAAAGAAATTTTTAGGGTTCATGAGAATTGTATAAATTTTGGCACTTTTAATCCATGATTTTTGATGAAAACTCACATGCCTTGTGTAGAATATTGTCCATTTGGGTTTAGAAGGTTTGTGGTATAGATTTTTGGGAGTTTGGGAGTTAAAAATTTTGATTTTGATGATGTTGAATGATAGAACCCGTAACTGATATTCTGCAGATGCGCCATACCTGTTTGATCAATCGATCGAACTAGGAGTATCGATCGATCTACGCATCGATCGATCGAGCTCCTGCCATCGATCGATCGACCCCTCCTGGCAGACTCATATTTCCCCTTCAAAATATTTGAATTCAATTTAATTGAGTAATAATCTTTGGACATCCTTATTAAAAATATGAAACCTTTAATGTAAGACGAGATTTACATTTTTTCGGGGATGTTTACATATAAGGGACGATGGAACTATGTATTAAAGGGGGAGACGCGTAAGGTAGTTACGTTGGGAAAATAAATGAGTATATACTGAAATTACACTTGGGAGGTTAGAAATCCACGAGTGTCACTTGATAAGTTGGGAAAATCCCACAAATTAAGATAAGAGGCAAACGTTATACGTAATAACTAAATAACGAGTAATAAGGACAAATATCATAATTATGGGTCGTGAGTATGTACCTAAACTTGATATGGTAATAGTAGTATATTTATATGATTGTGTTTATGCATATACTATATACGTGTAAAAATCATGCCCGCACTACTTGCTATCCCTGAGGTTACCGCGCTGGGACAGTCTTATCTCGATGGGACCTTTATGGGGGATATTGACTCGTACCCTAGAAGATAGAAATCCTTTGGTACAGGTTATCGGTTCGATAGTCAGACGGTCCTAAGAGACGTGAGGGCATGTGCTGACCTCTTAGATACTTGGAAACTATGCTTCGCCTCAATATTGTTTGTGTTTTATTTCTATACAGTTCGAGAGTGATTCCGAACTTGTATTTCCCTTAGTACGAGTGATACGGGGACTGGATAGCAGAGTATGCCCGCACCATAATTATTATGTGGGGTGCTGTTAGAATATATATATATATATATATATATATATATATATATATATATATTATGTGAGTATTTAATATATATATTTAAAATCTGGAATTTGGGAACTACCTGCTGTGTCTAATGGTAAGTAAGAATGGAATAACTATTTCAATTTGGGAATAAGTGTTTGAAAAGTATAATATGTTAATGAGAAACTTTATTAGTAAATAAGGTTTAAATGAGAACTTTGTTGTTAAATGAAATTAACCTCTTAAACAATTTAATTTGTCAGTTAAATCTTACGAGCAACCTAATATAAGATAAGTTAAACCGTTGGGTAGGTTAGTGCGATAGGCGTGCACATTAGAAGAGAGGTGAGAATTTCTCAAATGAGTGCCACACTAATATGTCGTTGCATTGGCCAGTAAACATTTTAAATACTTGCTAAACAAATTATAAATCGTTTTTACAATCGGGCTCTGACCCGTTTCCATTTTCTCTTCTCTCTTGTATATATATATGTATATATTTCAGGTGCCCAACCACAGGGGAGTCTTGCATAGGATCCTTTGGAAGGTTTGCACTGAAACTTAGGTGGGAGTTGCAGGCCTCTTGCTTAGACGACCTCATTTGTTGATTCCACTTCTAGCACTATTTATTCAGTTGGGCATGTGTCGCCCTTTTCCATTATTCAGTTGTTTTATTAGATATTGTGATTCGTTTATTTCCAGTATTTACACTTTGGGATTTATTATTGTCAGGATGTTTTCCTTTGAGTTTTAAATGTTGGATTCAATTAGTTGAATGTTTAATCATTTGGATTATATGTTACAGGATAGTTGTTTTGTGATTCCTTAACTATGAATTATGTAAAGTTAAATGTTGGTTTATAAAAATAAAAAAATTGGAAAGTAATGTATAAAAATGGTTTTGACACTTAGCTTAATTATTTAGGGTGTTTAAATTGGAAAAGTTATTTTTACGATAGTGATGCTAAGAATGAACCGACCGTTCACCTTGATCATAATTTAATAAAGGACTGATCACCCGGTATTTAATTAGGCGGGGTGTCACATCACCTTAATTATAAAAGAGGGATATTTCTTTTAAAAAAAGGCAATTTAAACCTTAGGAAGCGCAGGAGAATATTTGAAGTTCTGAATAACTTTACATGCCCAGGAAAAGTTATTTCGAGCATAGCCCTTCCGCAAAACAAAAAGAGGGAGATGAGGGAATTAATGAATAACTTCCAAAGCCTTGCCAACATCAGTAGTATAGGAAAGGCAGTGCAGCATAGGTTGAACAATGTCTAAGCCATTTAAAGCATACTTCTCTAGATCACAAATTGGATATCCAAACAACATGCGAGGGTAAACAATCTGATAAGAAAAATAATCATCAAAGAAATTGGAGTTAGTCACCAAAGCTTCAAAGGCAGGCAAATCAATGTTATACCAAGCTAAAACATAATAAGTGTGCATATCATTTGTAATGATATAGGTGGTGAGATATATAAAAGAATGAGAAGGAGGATTGGCATTGGTAGTGCTATATCTTGGGGAAATATAAATGGCACAATGCCAAGCAAATAGGAAGGTTAACTCCGTGCTCTTGGTAGTGTTTAAGGGATAGTATGACTTACTTGGCCTTGACCAAGCATAAGCTCTCCTAGGATGAGGAGTTAAAATGTGATAAACTACTTGTGGTAAGTAGTCAATTAGAAAACATGGAAGAATAAGGGTATGATCATAGCCAACACCGATTTTATCACGAAGATGCTGATTAATCACTTCCCATGGATAAGGAATAGGAGGAGTTGGAAGAGAATACCTATGAACAAAAGCGGGATATAAACCAAAGTTAATGGCCTCAATAACCCTTTTACCTTTCGATTTAGATTTATGGGCCTCATCTTCCTTGGTACCCCAAGTTTCGGTATCTTCGGCCCTTACTATGGCCTCTATGTCTTCGACCTTAGGTTTAATTACCTCAGAAGCAAGAACAACAACTTCCTCATAAGGAGGAAAAGAATGGATAACTTTGCCTGTGACAACGCGGATATAATTATGATACATTGTGTTTAAATCATGCTTACATTATGGGATATGGATAATGTGGTATTAGTGTACATAATATTAAGTTAGTATGTTTAGTCTAATCCTACCTTCATAAAGCTTGAAATATCGAATTAGTTACAAACACAAAATTTTGAAGTTTTTGATAGGATTGTTCATGTTAGAGACTAGTTTTGGCCATTATAATATAAGAATTCACATGAGGTGAAAACTAGATAGTTGTGGATATGTGAGTTGAGTTTGTAACACAACAAACGGTGTGTTAAACGGAGGTTCGAGTAAGAAGTTATACCAAAATTTTGAAACAAGAGCAAATTCGTCTATTCGTTAAGTGGTATGTTGTCTTATTATGACAACAAATGTTTTGTTTTGATTGGACCAAGAGGAGGTGACTTATGCCAACTTTAAAACCTTGAAATTACCTCCTACTTCAGCCAAAATACTACATGAGAGATTTTGCCTTGAGGAGAGAGAATCGGTAAGCTCGAGAAGTAGATAGTGAGGAGAAAAATTGAGAAAAATTCGTAGGAAATTATGAAAAAGTCCCAAAGGTAATTCTACGCATAAATCTTGTTATAGTTTTATTATTATTGATTGAAATGATAGAAATCATTTATTATTTATTGAAATTTCATGCCTTGGTGTATATGTACGGATAGATGCAAGTTTAAGAAAAGTTGAACATGTAAATCATGTATATTGCATCCATTAGAAACCTTGTGTATTCAAACTTCTATAACTTTTTGTATATTTATTGGAATTGAATAATTCTAGTTAGAGATGAAAATAGACTCATATATGTATAACATATCCGAATATTATGTGAAAATACCAATAAATGAATCTTTGGTGATAGTTTGAAGTTGAGGTATAAAATCTGCTCCAAAAGAGTAAGTATGCACACCATGTGTTCGATGTTTTGCTTGACATAGCAAATGAACCTTAAAAAAATATGAAAATTTAACCTTGTATTTTTCAATACGTTTATTGATTTTGGGTTAAATAACATAGAAAGTTATGATACCAAAAAATTAGAAAAATTCTTGGAAGTTGGTTGAACGATAAACGAACCTATAAGGCAGATTTGCTATGTAGCAAAGAAATAGGCATATCTTACCTTAGGTAACTTCAAATGATATGTCATCTTTTGGATTAGTAACCCAATATGTTAAGTATGAAACTACTAAGAAGAAATTAAAATATAATTGGCCTATGATTTGGGTATGGTAAATATCTTACCATGAAGTTAGCTTGGACTTCATTTATGATATATGATTTTAATGGGGTTGTATGATGCTTATGAATTGGGTTAAGTTTAAGTTATTCTTTGGATTGTTAATGTCCTTATGATGATAATAATATTATAAGAATTTATATGTGAAAGGGAAGAAGAACCGGTTGAACAAGTTCCAGACAAAGGCACATGAAAAACACATGAAGTGACCAAGGTGAGTGTACTCACTGGAAAGAGATTTATTATACATGATTATGGAGATGGTTTGAATATTATTCACGGGTAAGATCTATTACACATAGTTATGGATATGATCTGACTATCACTCACGGGGAATATATACTATACATGGTTATGGATGCGATCTGAATATTACTCACTGGTAAGATGTATTATATATGGTTATGGATATGATATGATATGAATATCACTCACGGACACTACACCAAAAATGCTAATCTGGCACGCTGTGGCAAGGAGATTCTGGCACGGTTTTAAGCTGTGCCAGATTCTGGCACGGTTTAATGACAATCTGGCACACTTTAAAACAGTGCCAAAATTTGACACTGCTTTAAAGTGTGACAAAATTGAGTACACTTCACTAAAATATAAATAACAAAAAAAAAATTTATCCCCCCTAATTTTTTAGCTTCCCGCTCTCTCCCTCTCTCGATCGCTCAGCCCCCGCTCTCTCTATCTCTCTCTCCCTCTCACACGCTCAACAAATTCTCCATCCACCATCGTCGCCGACCTTCGCCATCCTCCACCATCGTCGACTGTCGCCATTCTCGCCATCCACCGTCCTCTACCGCCGCCGTCCTCGCCATCCACCATCCTCGACCATTGCCATCCATCATCACACGCTTAACTCTTTGTTTGTTTCCTATGATGGAAATACGGAGAAGTTAGCATCAGGGTTAGTGAAACCATTTGTGACACATTTGAAGGTTGCAGAGCAACAAGTTGCATCAGCTGTTCAATCAATTAGACTCGAAATTGAAAGGAAAAAAAATGTTGAAACGTGGTTCACAAAGGGAACACTTGAGAGGTAATGCAAATCCAGACGCAACATTATTTGACAATGCATATGACCTTTGAATCTTTGATGTAATTGGTATTGTTTCTAGGTTTGTGCGGTTTGTCAGTACACCGAAAGTTTTGGAATTGGTCAATACCTTTGATGAAGAGATGTCTCAACTAGAAGCAGCCCGGAGGATCTATTCACAGGTAACATTTTTTTAGCGTGTATAAGTTTTTCTTAGGGGTTTACCAATTAGAATCTCTACCTAATTTTCTTTTTCTTAAAAAAAATTGATCTCAGGGAGCAGGAGATCACGTTTCCAGTACGTTCGGTATGTTTATCTGCCTATCGTGTTGTTTTATGTACGATTTTCTTATAAAGATAATTACACTTCCCTCCAATACACTATTTTTTTCAAACAACCTGTAGACCTTTAGAGTATTTAATTGTGCAGTAAAATAAGGAATGCTTGCACAGTTTAACTATGGTCACAGAAGTATTAATAATATTAGTTCAAGTCCAACTGAATTGTAAAAGACAACTACATCATACAGTTTATTATGTGGAACATTTTGTTCCAGAAATTAGTACCATTATCTTATTGATAAGCAATTCCATAATTATCGTTTAATCACCTAGTATAAATATTTATGAAAATTGCCTTGTTTAAATTTGTGAGTCCAATGTTGCCAGATTATGTACCGGAGCTGTATCGTTTTCCAGAAATATTGTATCATGTATTTTAACATATTGTAGTATACTCTTGGATTTTTATAATAACCGCATATATCTTAATGCCTTGAGCATCAACAATTAAAAAATTATTAGAAAGAGTTAAGAGTATCTGTTTCTATAATCAAAATCCCCACAAAATGACAGTTTTTCGTTTCTATACTCTTTTCGATTCTGCAACATCCACCCACATCCTCCACCATTAACCTACAAGATGTTCTGTAATTTAACATGTATTTTGTTGGGACAATATTGTGTTATGCATACTAGACGGACAGTAAAAAACATTCCCAAGTATGCTCCATCACAGTTCTACATTGCAATGTGTTTCCTCGGATCAAGGAGAAAAAGATAATGTCCCTAAAACCTTTTGTTGAACGCCTTCGGTAAGTTTAAGGATGTTATTCAGAATGTTATGTTTTTAATTTAGTACATTTTTTAAAAGTTCAAGTTTGTGTTAGTTTTTTAATCTATTTTTCATCTCATGGCTTGAAATCATCGTAACTGCAATTGTATATCATAATGTGCCCATACATTTTTCAGATTCTTAGCTCTGGAGTGGAAATGAGAGAAGGAATAAGGTTTGTAGTTACACTACTAAAGATGGTAGTTTGGTCTTCTGTAAGTTGTTTCTTAAATAATCCCACAATATGATTAATAACGTCTTGATTATTCTCCCAAGTATTACCCTCTTCATCTTTAATGGAGTGAATCCTAAGCTTTTAGTGCTTGGTTTTAACACTAGCCTGGCCATTACCAAACTTACCTCATCTCTCTTGTTACATCAAGTTTATATTGTCCCTTATAGCCTGGCCATTACCAAACTTACCTCATCTTTGGTTTGGTTTATTTGTATTTCAATATGAGTTGAAATTGATAGATTATGTATATGAATTGACTTCTACTATGAATCGTTCATAAACCCCTTGAATATATGCGTAAATATTTAGATAATGGTATCAAATTGATTAAGATTGAATTTTTAGGGTTCTTGATACAGAATTGGGTTTTATCATTAAATTTTGAATTAATATTGTGTTTTTGATGTTTTAAGCATGTTTAAATCATAGTTACTTTATTTAGATGCTATACCAATTTAAGTAAGATCCTACTTCTATGGTAACATTATAGTTCATGCTTATAGACTTTATGACCGTCTTATTTATTTTGTACACTCGCAATTATTTAGTATAATGAATAGGACCCATGGTGAGGACAATACTCAATATTTCACAATAGGACTCGGAATAAATCGAGAAATCGATAGGACCCACATCGAACACATGTGCTTGGTTTGTGGCCTTTCTCAATTACTTACTCATTTTCACTAATTCTTCATGTATGCCAAAATTGAAAAACTGGTAAATAAAACAAAAAACCAAGAACATTTCACAAGTCAGAAAATTAAGTCACATGTTGTAAAATGACTACTTTCCCTACATAATGGTTAATATATCTTTTTAAAATATAATTTTGGTATTGAAGGACCTCTTTGTGTCGGGACTGATACAACATCAGCACACTGGTGAAAGCCAAAGCGGAACTCGAAGAAGTGATTGGAAAAGGGAAGATCTCAAGTTGTTTGCACAAATACGCAAGGATCAAGAATGAGGGAGCTTATTCGGAGGATCTCAAGTTGCGAATAAATTTGGTAAGTATTTTATACTGATGATAGAAGATTTTATAATGTAGTGCACCTTTACCAAAGTAAATTCTTCATTTAATTGTGTGCGCGTGTGTGTGTTGTGTAAGATGTGTGTGTTAAGGCCTTAATAAGTGGTTGACATGGAGGAAGGGGCTATATGGATTTATATACTATTTTTAGATGTTAAATCGGTGGAAGGGATTTATTGGTGGTTTAGCTGCGGCTTTTGTGCTTGTTGTTGTTATTGGGCTTATGTTAATATTAAAATAAGTTGGATTTCATGAATAAACAAAGGAAACTCTGTCGAAATTTTATGAAATAAGTAAGTGTTCTAAATTGATTAAGGCTAGCATACAACATTTGAAAATTGAACATTGGTGAATGAAAACGTAAAATAACTAATAAACATACCAGAATGAGACACGCGTAGTCACGAACACCTCGCACGGGACCAATGTAACTTGTAGGAACTGACCACGTAGTCCCGGGTCTCTCGGTTTGTGAGTATGATGATAATTTGCAAAAATCAGCACTTAAACTTAAAAATAAGCCGTTAAAGGGTGAAAACCCAAACCACCCCCCAAACGACCCCGTAGGAGGCACGAACACCTCGCACGGGACCAATGTAACTTGTAGGAACTGATCGCGTAGTCCTGGGTCTCCCGGTTTGAGAGTATGACGATAATTTGCAAAAATCAGCAGTTAAACTTAAAAACAAGCCGTTAAAGGGTGAAAATCCAAACCACCCCCCAAACGACCCCGTAGGGGGCACGAACACCTCGCACGGGACCAATGTAACTTGTAGGAACTGACCGCGTAGTCCCGGGTCTCCCGGTTTGAGAGTATGACGATAATTTGCAAATATCAGCACTTAAACTTAAAAACAAACCGTCAAAGGGTGAAAACCCGAACCACCCCCCAAACGACACCGTAGGGGGCACGAACACCTCGTAGGAACCAATGTAACTTGTAGGAATTGACCGTGTAGTCCCGGGTCTCCTGGTTTGTGAGTATGACGATAATTTGCAAAAATCACACTTAGACTTGAAAACAGGCCGTTAAGGGGTGAAAACCCGAACCAACCCCCAAACGACCCCGTAGGGGGCACGAACACCTCGCACGGGACCAATGTAACTCGTAGGAAATGACCGCGTATTTCCGACACTTCCGATTTGAGAGTATGACCCGAATTTGCAAAAATAACACTTAGAGTTGAAAACAGGCCGTTAAGGGGTGAAAACCCGAACCAGCCCCCAAACGACCCCGTAGGAGGCACGAACACCTCGTAGGGGACCAATGTAACTTGTAGGAACTGGCCGCGTAGTCCCGGGACTTCCGGTATGTGAGTATGATGATAATTTGCAAAAATCACACTTAGACTTGAAAACAGGCCGTTAAGGGGTGAAAACCCGAACCAGCCCCCCAACGACCCCGTAAGAGGCACGAACACCTCGTACGGGACCAATGTAACTCGTAGGAACTGACCGCGTAGTCCCGGGACTTCCGGTTTGAGAGTATGACGATAATTTGCAAAAATCACACTTAAACTTGAAAACAGGCCGTTAAGGGGTGAAAACCCGAACCAGCCCCCAAACGACCCCGTAGGAGGCACGAACACCTCGCACGGGACCAATGTAACTTGTAGGAACTGACCGCGTAGTCCCGGGTCTCCCGGTTTGAGAGTATGACGATAATTTGCAAAAATCACACGTAGACTTGAAAACAAGTCGTTAAGGGATGAAAACCCCAACCAGCCCCAAAACGATCTCGTAGGAGGCACGAACACCTCGCACGGGGCCAATGTAACTTGTAGGGACTGACCGCGTACTCCCGGGACTCCCGGTTTGAGAGTATGGCGATAATTTGCAAAAATCACACTTAGACTTGAAAACAGGCGGTTAAGGGCTGAAAACCTAAACCACCCCCCAAACGACCCCGTAGGGGGCATGGACACCTCGCACGGGACCAATGTAACTTGTAGGAACTGACCGCGTGGTCCCGGGTCTCCCGGTTTGAGAGTATGACGATAATTTGCAAAAATAAGCACTTAAACTTAAAAACAAGCCGTCAAGGTGTGAAAACCCGAACCACCCCCCAAACGACCCCGTAGGGGGCACGAACACCTCGTAGGGGACCAATGTAACTCGTAGGAACTGACCGCGTAGTCCCGGGACTCCCGGTATGAGAGTATGATGATAATTTGTAAAAATCACACTTAGACTTGAAAACAGGCCGTTAAGGGGTGAAAACCCGAACCAACCCCCCAACGACCCCGTAAGAGGCACGAACACCTCGCACGGGACCAATGTAACTCGTAGGAACAGACCGCGTAGTCCCGGGACTCCCGGTTTGAGAGTATGACGATAATTTGCAAAAATCACACTTAGACTTGAAAACGGGCCATTAAGGGGTGAAAACCCGAACCAGCCCCCAAACGACCCCGTAAGAGGCGCGAACACCTCGCACGGGACCAGTGTAACTTGTTAGAACTGACCGCGTAGTCCCGGGTCTCCCGGTTTGAGAGTATGACGATAATTTGCAAAAATCACACGTAGACTTGAAAACAAGTCGTTAAGGGATGAAAACCCTAACCAGCCCCCAAACGACCCTGTAGGAGGCACGAACACCTCGCCGGGACCAATGTAACTCGTAGGAACTGACCGCGTAGTCCCGGGTCTCCCGGTTTGTGAGTATGACGATAATTTGCAAAAATCACACTTAGACTTGAAAATAGGCCGTTAAGGGGTGAAAACCCGAACCAGCCCCCAAACGACCCCGTAGAGGGCACGAACACCTCGTACGGAACCAATTTAACTCGTAGGAACTGACCGCGTAGTTCCGAGACTTCCAGTTTGAGAGTATGACTATAATTTGCAAAAATCACTCTGAGACTTGAAAACATGCCGCTAAGGGGTGAAAACCAAAACCAGCCCCCAAACGACCCCGTAGGAGGCACGAACACCTCGCACGGGACCAATGTAACCCGTAGGAACTGACCGTGTAGTCTCGGGTCTCCCGATTTGAGAGTATGACGATAATTTGAAAAAATCACACTTAGACTTGAAAACAGGCCGTTAAGGGGTGAAAACCCGAACCAACCCCCAAACGACCCCGTACGAGGCACGAACACCTCGCACGGGACCAATGTAACTCGTAGGAACTGACCGCTTAGTCCCGGGAATTCCGGTTTCAGAGTATGACCTGAATTTACAACATTCACACTTAGACTTGAAAACAGGCCGTTAAGGGGTGAAAACCCGAACCAGCCCCCAAACAACCCCGTAGGAGGCACGAACACCTCGTACGGGACCAATGTAACTCGTAGGAACTGACCACGTAGTCCCGGGGTCTTCCGATTTGGGAGTATGACGATAATTTGCAAAAATCACACTTAGACTTGAAAACAGGCCGTTAAGGGATGAAAACCAAAACCAGCCCCCAAACGACCCCGTAGGAGGCACGAACACCTCGCACGGGACCAATGTAACTTGTAGCAACTGACCGCGTAGTCCCGGGACTCCTGGTATGAGAGTATGACCCGAATTTGCAAAAATCACACTTCGACATGAAAACAGGCCGTTAAGGGGTGAAAACCTGAATCAGCCCCCAAACGACCCCGTAGGAGGCACGAACACCTCACACGGGACCAATGTAACTTGTAGCAACTGACCGCGTAGTCACGGGACTCTCGGTTTGAGAGTATGACCCGAATTTACAAAAATCATACTTAGACTTGAAAACAGGCCGTTAAGGGGTGAAAACCTGAACCAGCCCCCAAAAGACCCCGTAGGAGGCACGAACACCTCACACGGGACCAATGTAACTTGTAGCAACTGACCGCGTAGTCCCGAGACTCTCGATTTGAGAGTATGACCCGAATTTGTAAAAATCACACTTAGAGTTGAAAACAGGCCGTTAAGGGGTGAAAATCCGAACCAGCCCCCAAACGACCCCGTAGGAGGCACGAACACCTCGTAGGGGACCAATGTAACTTGTAGGAACTGACCGCGTAGTCCCGGGACTCCCAGTATGAGAGTAAGACGATAATTTGCAAAAATCACACTTAGACTTGAAAACAGGCCGTTAAGGGGTGAAAACCCGAACCAGCCCCCAAACGACCTCGTAAGAGGCACGAACACCTCGCACGGGACCAATGTAACTCGTAGGAACTGACCGCGTAGTCCCGGGACTCCCGGTTTGAGAGTATTACGATAATTTGAAAAAATCACACTTAGACTTGAAAACAGGCCGTTAAAGGGTGAAAACCCGAACCAGCCCCCAAACGACCCCGTAGGAGGCACGAACACCTCGCCCGGGACCAGTGTAACTTGTAGGAACTGATCGCGTAGTCCCGGGTCTCCTGGTTTGAGAGTATGACGATAATTTGCAAAAATCACACGTAGACTTGAAAACAAGTCGTTAAGGGATGAAAACCCCAACCAGCCACCAACCGATCTCGTAGGAGGCACGAACACCTCGTACGGGACCAATGTAACTTGTAGGGACTGACCGCGTACTCCCGGGACTCCCAGTTTGAGAGTATGGTGATAATTTTCAAAAATCACACTTAGACTTGAAAACCGACCGTTAAGGGGTGAAAAGCTAAACCACCCCCCAAACGACCCCGTAGGGGGCACGAACACCTCGTACGGGACCAATGTAACTTGTAGGAATTGATCGCGTAGTCCCTGGTCTCCCGGTTTGAGAGTATCACGATAATTTGCAAAAATCAGCACTTAAACTTAAAAACAAGCCGTCAAAGGGTGAAAACCCGACCCACCCCCCAAACGACCCCGTAGGGGGCACGAACACCTCGTAGGGGACCAATGTAACTCGTAAGAATTGACCGCGTAGTCCCGGGTCTCCCGGTTTGTGAGTATGACGATAATTTGCAAAAGTCACACTTAGACTTGAAAAGTGGCCATTAAGGGGTGAAAACCCGAACCAGCCCCCAAACGACCCCGTAGGGGTCACGAACACCTCGCACGGGACTAATGTAACTCGTAGGAACTGACCGCGTAGTTCCGAGACTTCCGGTTTGAGAGTATGACGATAATTTGCAAAAATCACACTTAGACTTGAAAACAGGCCGTTAAGGGGTGAAAACCAAAACCAACACCCAAACGACCCCGTAATAGGCACGAACACCTCGCACGCGACCAATGTAACTCGTAGGAACTGACGGTGTAGTCCCGGGTTTCCCGGTTTGAGAGTATGACGATAATTTGCAAAAATCACACTTAGACTTGAAAACAGGCCGTTAAGGGTTGAAAACCCGAACCAGCCCCCAAACGACCCCGTAGGAGGCACGAACACCTCGTACGGGACCAATGTAACTCGTAGGAACTGACCGCGTAGTTCCGGGGCTTCCGATTTGAGAGTATGACGATAATTTGCAAAAATCACACTTAGACTTGAAAACAGGCCGTTAAGGGGTGAAAACCAAAACCATCCCTCAAACGACCCTGTAGGAGGCACGAACACCTCGCACGGGACCAATGTAACTTGTAGCAACTAACCGCGTAGTCCCGGGACTCCCGGTTTGAGAGTATGGCGATAATTTGCAAAAATCACACTTAGACTTGAAAACAGGCCGTTAAGGGGTGAAAACCTAAACCACCCCCCAAACGACCCCGTAGGGGGCACGAACACCTCGCACGGGACCAATGTAACTTGTAGGAATTGATCGCGTAGTCCCGGGTCTCCCGGTTTGAGAGTATCACGATAATTTGCAAAAATCAGCACTTAAACTTAAAAACAAGCCGTCAAAGGGTGAAAACCCAACCCACCTCCCAAACGACCCCGTAGGGGGCACGAACACCTCGTAGGGGACCAATGTAACTCGTAGGAATTGACCGCGTAGTCCCGGGACTCCCGGTTTGAGAGTATGACGATAATTTGCAAAAATCACACTTAGACTTGAAAACAGGCCGTTAAGGGGTGAAAACCCGAACCAGCCCCCAAACGACCCCGTAGGAGGCACGAACACCTCGCACGGGACCAATGTGACTCGTAGGAACTGACCGCGTAGTCCCGGGAATCCCGATTTGAGAGTATGACCCGAATTTGCAAAAATCACACTTAGACTTGAAAACAGGCCGTTAAGGGGTGAAAACCCTAACCAGCCCCCAAACAACCCCGTAGGAGGCACGAACACCTCGCACGGGACTAATGTAACTCGTAGGAACTAACCGCTGAGTCCCGGGTCTTCCGGTTTGGGAGTATGACGATAATTTGCAAAAATCACACTTAGACTTGAAAACAGGCCGTTAAGGGGTGAAAACCAAAACCAGCCCCCAAACGGCACCCGTAGGAGGCACGAACATCTCGCACGGGACCAATGTAACTTGTAGCAACTGACCGCGTAGTCCCGGGACTCCTGGTATGAGAGTATGACCCAAATTTGCAAAAATCACACTTCGACATGAAAACAGGCTGTTAAGGGGTGAAAACCTGAATCAGCCCCCAAACGACCCCGTAGGAGGCACGAACACCTCACACGGGACCAATGTAACTTGTAGCAACTACTCGCGTAGTCCCGGGACTCTCGGTTTGAGAGTATGACCCGAATTTGTAAAAATCACACTTAAAATTGAAAACAGGCCGTTAAGGGGTGAAAACCTGTACCAGCCCCCAAACGACCCCGTAGGAGGCACGAACACCTCACACGGGACCAATGTAACTTGTAGCAACTGACCACGTAGTCCCGGGACTCTCGGTTTGAGAGTATGAGCCGAATTTGCAAAAATCACACTTAGACTTGAAAACAGGCCGTTAAGGGGTGAAAACCTGAACCAGCCCCCAAACGACCCCGTAGGAGGCACGAACACCTCACACGGGACCAATGTAACTTGTAGCAACTGACCGCGTAGTCCCGGGACTCTCGATTTGAGAGTATGACCCGAATTTGCAAAAATCACACTTAGAGTTGAAAACAGGCCGTTAAGGGGTGAAAACTAGAACCAGACCCCAAACGACCCCGTAGGAGGCACGAACACCTCGTAGGGGACCAATGTAACTTGTAGGAACTGATCGCGTAGTCCCGGGACTCCCGGTATGAGAGTATGACGATAATTTGCAAATATCACACTTAGACTTGAAAACAGGCCGTTAAGGGGTGAAAATCCGAACCAGCCCCCAAACGACCCCGTAAGAGGCCCGAACACCTCGCACGGGACCAATGTAACTGGTAGGAACTGACCGCATAGTCCCGGGACTCTCGGTTTGAGAGTATGACGATAATTTGCAAAAATCACACTTAGACTTGAAAATAGGCCGTTAAGGGGTGAAAACCCGAACCAGCCCCCAAACGACCCCGTAGAGGGCACGAACACCTCGCACGGGACCAGTGTAACTCGTAGGAACTGACCGCGTAGTCCCGGGTCTCCCGGTTTGAGAGTATGACGATAATTTGCAAAAATCACACTAAGACTTGAAAACAAGCCGCTAAGGGGTGAAAACCAAAACCAGCCCCGAAACGACCCCATAGGAGGCATGAACACCTCGCACGGGACCAATGTAACTCGTAGGAACTGACCGTGTAGTCCCGGGTCTCCCGGTTTGAGAGTATGACGATAATTTGCAAAAATCACACTTAGACTTGAAAACAGGCCGTTAAGGGGTGAAAACCCGAACCAGCCCCCAAACGACCCCGTAGGAGGCACGAACACCTCGCACGGGACCAATGTAACTCGTAGGAACTGACCGCGTAGTCCCGGGAATCCTGATTTGAGAGTATGACCCGAATTTGCAAAAATCACACTTAGACTTGAAAAGAGGCCGTTAAGGGGTGAAAACCCGAACCAGCCCCCAAACAACCCCGTAGGAGGCACGAACACCTCGCACGGGACCAATGTAACTCGTAGGAACTGACCGCTGAGTCCCGGGTCTTCCAGTTTGGGAGTATGACGATAATTTGCAAAAATCACACTTAGACTTGAAAACAGGCCGTTAAGGGGTGAAAACCAAAACCAGCCCCCAAACGGCCCCGTAGGAGGCACGAACATCTCGCACGGGACCAATGTAACTTGTACCAACTGACCGCGTAGTCCCGGGACTCCTGGTAGGAGAGTATGACCCAAATTTGCAAAAATCACACTTCGACATGAAAACAGGCTGTTAAGGGGTGAAAACCTGAATCAGCCCCCAAACGACCCCGTAGGAGGCACGAACACCTCACACGGGACCAATGTAACTTGTAGCAACTAACCGCGTAGTCCCGGGACTCTCGGTTTGAGAGTATGACCCGAATTTGCAAAAATCACACTTAGACATGAAAACAGGCCGTTAAGGGGTGAAAACCTGAACCAGCCCCCAAACGACCCCGTAGGAGGCACGAACACCTCACACGGGACCAATGTAACTTGTAGCAACTGATCGCATAGTCCCGGGACTCTCGGTTTGAGAGTATGAGCCGAATTTGCAAAAATCACACTTAGACTTGAAAACAGGCCGTTAAGGGGTGAAAACCTGAACCAGCCCCCAAACGAACCCGTAGGAGGCACGAAGACCTCACATGGGACCAATGTAACTTGTAGAAACTGACTGCGTAGTCCCGGGACTCTCGATTTGAGAGTATGACCCGAATTTGCAAAAATCACACTTAGAGTTGAAAACAGGCCGTTAAGGGGTGAAAACTATAACCAGCCCCCAAACGACCCCGTAGGAGGCACGAACACCTCGTAGGGGACCAATGTAACTTGTAGGAACTGACCGCGTAGTCCCGGGACTCCAGGTATTAGAGTATGACGATAATTTGCAAAAATCACACTTAGACTTGAAAACAGGCCGTTAAGGGGTGAAAATCCGAACCAGCCCCCAAACGACCCCGTAAGAGGCCCGAACACCTCGCACGGGACCAATGTAACTCGTAGGAACTGACCGCGTAGTCCCGGGACTCCCGGTTTGAGAGTATGACGATAATTTGCAAAAATCACACTTAGACTTGAAAACAGGCCGTTAAGGGGTGAAAACCCGAACCAGCCCCCAAACGACCCCGTAGGAGGCACGACCACCTCGTAGGGGACCAATGTTACTTGTAGGAACTGACCGCGTAGTCCCGGGACTCCCGCTATGAGAGTATGATGATAATTTGCAAAAATCACACTTAGACTTGAAAACAGGCCGTTAAGGGGTGAAAACCCGAACCAGCCCCCAAACGACCCCGTAAGAGGCACGAACACCTCGCACGGGACCAATGTAACTCGTAGGAACTGACCGCGTAGTCCCGGGACTCCCGGTTTGAGAGTATGACGATAATTTACAAAAATCACACTTAGACTTGAAAACAGGCCGTTAAGGGGTGAAAACCCGAACCAGCCCCCAAACGACCCCGTAGGAGGCACGAACACCTCGCCCGGGACCAGTGTAACTTATAGGAACTGATCGCGTAGTCCCGGGTCTCCCGGTTTGAGAGTATGACGATAATTTGCAAAAATCACACGTAGACTTGAAAACAAGTCGTTAAGGGATGAAAACCCCAACCAGCCCCCTAACGATCTCGTAGGAGGCACGAACACCTCGCACGGGACCAATGTAACTTGTAGGGACTGACTGCGTACTCTCGGGACTCCCGGTTTGAGAGTATGGCGATAATTTTCAAAAATAACACTTAGACTTGAAAACAGGCCGTTAAGGGGTGAAAACCTAAACCACCCCCCAAACGACCCCGTATGGGGCACGAACACCTCGCACGGGACTAATGTAACTTGTAGGAATTGATCGCGTAGTCCCGGGTCTCCCGGTTTGAGAGTATCACGATAATTTGCAAAAATCAGCACTTAAACTTAAAAATAAGCCGTCAAAGGGTGAAAACCCGACCCACCCACCAAACGACCCCGTAGGGGGCACGAACATCTCGTAGGGGACCAATGTAACTTGTAGGAATTGACCGCATAGTCCCGGGTCTCCCGATTTGTGTGTATGACGATAATTTGTAAAAATCACACTTAGACTTGAAAACAGGCCGTTAAGGGGTGAAAACCCGAACCAGCCCCCAAACGACCCCGTAGAGGGCCCGAACACCTCGTACGGGACCAATGTAACTCGTAGGAACTGACCGCGTAGTTCCGAGACTTCGGGTTTGAGAGTATGACGATAATTTGCTAAAATACACTTAGACTTGAAAACAGGCCGTTAAGGGGTGAAAACCAAAACCAGCCCCCAAACGACCCCGTAGGAGGCACGAACACCTCGCACGGGACCAATGTAACTCGTAGGATGTGACGGTGTAGTCCCGGGTCTCCCGGTTTGAGAGTATGACGATTATTTGCAAAAATCACACTTAGACTTGAAAACAGGCCGTTAAGGGGTGAAAACCCGAACCAGCCCCCAAACGACCCCGTAGGAGGTACGAACACCTCGCACGGGACCAATGTAACTCGTAGGAACTGACCGCATAGTTCCGGGGCTTCCGGTTTGAGAGTATGACGATAATTTTCAAAAATCACACTTAGACTTGAAAACAGGCCGTTAAGGGGTGAAAACCAAAACCAGCCCCCAAACGACCCCGTAGGAGGCACGAACACCTCGCACGGGACCAATGTAACTTGTAGCAACTAACCGCGTAGTCCCGGGTCTCCTGGTATGAGAGTATGACCCGAATTTGCAAAAATCACACTTCGACATAAAAATAGGCCGTTAATGGGTGAAAACCTGAATCAGACCCCAAACGACCCCTTAGGAGGCACGAACATCTCACACGGGACTAATGTAACTTGTAGCAACTGACCGCGTAGTCCCGGGACTCTCGGTTTGAGAGTATGACCCGAATTTGCAAAAATAACACTTAGACTTGAAAACAAGCCGTTAAGGGGTGAAAACCTGAACCAGCCCCCAAACGACCCCGTAGGAGGCACGAACACCTCACACGGGACCAATGTAACTTGTAGCAACTGACCGCGTAGTCCCGGGACTCTCGATTTGAGAGTATGACCCGAATTTGCAAAAATCACCCTTAGAGTTGAAAACAGGCCGTTAAGGGGTGAAAACCTGAACCAGCCCCCAAATGACCCCGTAGGAGGCACGAACACCTCGTAGTGGACCAATGTAACTTGTAGGAACTGATCGCGTAGTCCCGGGACTCCCGGTATGAGAGTATGACGATAATTTGCAAAAATCACACTTAGACTTGAAAACAGGCCGTTAAGGGGTGAAAACCCGAACCAGCCCACAAACGACCCCGTAGGAGGCACGAACACCTCGTAGGGGACCAATGTAACTTGTAGGAATTGACCGCGTAGTCCCGGGTCTCCCGGTTTGTGAGTATGACGATAATTTGCAAAAATCACACTTAGACTTGAAAACAGGCCGTTAAGGGGTGAAAACCCGAACCAGCCCCCAAACGACCCCGTAGGGGGCACGAACACCTCGCACGGGACCAATGTAACTCGTAGGAACTCACTGCGTAGTTCCAAGACTCCCGGTTTGAGAGTATGACAATAATTTGCAAAAATCACACTTAGACTTGAAAACAGGCAGTTAAGGGGTGAAAACTAGAACCAGCCCCCAAACGACCCCGTAAGAGGCACGAACACCTCGCATGGGACCAGTGTAACTTGTAGGAACTGACCGCGTAGTCCCGGGTATCTCAGTTTGAGAGTATGACGATAATTTGCAAAAATCACACGTAGACATGAAAACAGGCCGTTAAGGGGTGAAAACCCCAACCAGCCCCCAAACGACCCCGTAGGAGGCACGAACACCTCGCACGGGACCAATGTAACTCGTAGGAACTGACCGCGTAGTCCCGGGACTGCCGGTTTGAGAGTATGACCCGAATTAGCAAAAATCACACTTAGACTTGAAAATAGGCGGTTAAGGGGTGAAAACCCGAACCATCCCCCAAACAATCCCGTAGGAGGCACGAACACCTCGCACGGGACCAATGTTACTCGTAGGAACTGACCGCGTGGTCCCGGGTCTTTCGGTTTGAGAGTATGACGATAATTTGCAAAAATCACACTTAGACTTGAAAACAGGCCGTTAAGGGGTGAAAACCAAAATCAGCCCCCAAACGACCCCGTAGGAGGCACGAACACCTCGCACGGGACCAATATAACTTGTAGCAACTGACCGCGTAGTCCTGGGACTCATGGTATGAGAGTATGACCCGAATTTGCAAAAATCACACTTAGACATGAAAACAGGTCGTTAAGGGGTGAAAACCTGAATCAGCCCCCAAACGACCCCGTAGGAGGCACGAACACCTCACACGGGACCAATGTAACTTGTAGTAGCTGACCGCGTAGTCCCGGGACTCTCGGTTTGAGAGTATGACCCGAATTTGCAAAAATCACACTTAGACTTGAAAACAGGCCGTTAAGGGGTGAAAACCCGAACCAGCCCCCAAACGACCCCGTAGGAGGCACGAACACCTCACACGGGACCAATGTAACTTGTAGCAACTGGCCGCGTAGTCTCGGGTCTCCCGGTTTGAGAGTATGATGATAATTTGTAAAAATCACACGTAGACTTGAAAACAGGTCGTTAAGGGATGAAAACCCGAACCACCCCCCAAACGATCCCGTAAGAGGCATGAACACCTCGTAGGGGACCAATGTAACTTGTAGGAACTGACCGCGTAGTCTCGGGACTCCCGGTATGAGAGTATGACGATAATTTGCAAAAATCACACTTAGACTTGAAAACAGACCGTTAAGGGGTGAAAACCCGAACCAGCCCCCAAACGACCCCGTAAGAGGCACGAACACCTCGTACGGGACCAATGTAACTCGTAGGAACTAACCGCATACTCCCGGGACTCCCGGTTTGAGAGTATGACGATAATTTGCAAAAATCACACTTAGACTTGAAAACAGGCCGTTAAGGGGTGAAAACCCGAACCAGCCCCAAACGACCCCGTAGGAGGCATGAACACTTCACACGGGACCAATGTAACTTGTAGGAACTGACCGCGTAGTCCCGGGTGTCCCGGTTTGAGAGTATGACGATAATTTGCAAAAATCACACGTAGACTTGAAAACAGGTCGTTAAGGGATGAAAACCCGAACCACCCCCCAAACGATCTCGTAGGAGGCACGAACACCTCGCACGGGACCAATGTAACTTGTAGGGACTGATCGCGTACTCCCGAGACTCCCGGTTTGAGAGTATGGCGATAATTTGTAAAAATCATACTTAGACTTGAAAACAGGTCGTTAAGGGGTGAAAACCTAAAACAACCCCCAAACGACCCCGTAGGGGGCACGAACACCTCGTACGGGACCAATGTAACTCGTAGGAACTGACCGCGTAGTCCCGAGACTTCCGGTTTGAGAGTATGACGATAATTTGCAAAAATCACACTTAGACTTGAAAACAGGCCGTTAAGAGGTGAAAACCAAAACCAGCCCCCAAACAACCCCGTAGGAGGCACGGACACCTCGCTCGGGACCAATGTAACTTGTAGAAACTGACCGCGTAGTCCCGGGTCTCCCGGTTTGAGAGTATGACCCGAATTTGCAAAAATCACACTTAGACATGAAAACAGGCCGTTAAGGGGTGAAAACCCGAACCAGCCCCCAAACGACCCCATAGGAGGCACGAACACCTCACACGGGACCAATGTAACTTGTAGCAACTGACCGCGTAGTCCGGGGACTCTCGGTTTGAGAGTATGACTCTCGGCTTGAGAGTATGACCCGAATTTGCAAAAATCACACTTAGACTTGAAAACAGGTCGTTAAGGGGTGAAAACGCGAACCAACCCCCAAACGACCCCGTAGGAGGCACGAACACCTCGTAGGGGACCAATGTAACTTGTAGGAACTGACTGCGTAGTCCCGGGACTCCCGATATGAGAGTATGACGATAATTTGCAAAAATCACACTTAGACTTGAAAACAGGCCGTTAAGGGGTGAAAACCCGAACCAGCCCCCAAACGACCCCGTAGGAGGCACGAACACCTCGGACGGGACCAATGTAACTTGTAGGAACTGATCACGTAGTCCCGGGACTCCCGGTTTGAGAATATGACGATAATTTGCCAAAATCACACTTAGACTTGAAAACAGGCCGTTAAGGGGTGAAAACCCGAACCAGCCCCCAAACGACCCCGTAGGAGGCACAAACACCTCGCACGGGATCAATGTAACTTGTAGGAACTGACCGATAGTCGTATATGCAATTTTTCTTCTTGTATATGCAATTTTTTTGCTTGAATATTTTTTTAAAAATGACTTGGTTACTAATATTGTATTTTTTTTGTGTCTTATTTTTTTTGTAGGATGACATTCAATCGTTAGCTTTTATCCACTCGGAACGCACGAAGAAGTCAATGCTTTACAACATGGGGATTGTGTATTTAGTGTCGTTAATATTCAGGATTCTATTTTTTATGTTATGGCCGAGCATTCTTCCGTAGTTTTATGGTTTATTTTTATGGTCGTGCTGGCTATAGTAGTTTTATTGTTGACTTTTATGGCCGTGCGGGCTTTATATGGGCAGATTTTATGTTAGCAGGTTTTGGAATGCTCAAAAAATAGAGGAAACTCTGCCCAATTTTTTTTTGATATGAGAACTATTAACTCTTGTAATTTTTTGAAGTTATTGTCGACTTTTATGGCCATGTGTTGGTTTATATTGGTATTATCTCTTGTAATTTTTTGAAGTTTGTATGCACATTAGTTTATCAACAACCTGCGATATTCATAATTTGTGAATTTTCTTGATTTTGTTTTTGCAAATAATAAATATTTTTTCTTACCGAATTTGGAATTTGCAGATTTTCCAGATTTGGTTCCTATTATTATTTTTTTAATCAACTGAAAAATCTGGCACGGTTTTAAACCGTGCCAATGCATAAAAATGAGAACGCTTATAAAACAATCTGGCACGCTTTATAACCGTGCCAAAAGTGTTCCAGAAAATAGATAATTTGGCACGGTTTTGGCGTGTGCCAAAAGCGTGCCAGATTTAACATCTGGCACTGTTTAAAAGCGTGCCAAAAGCGTGCCAGATTAAAAAACTGGCACAGTTTAAAAGCGTGCCAAAAGCGTGCCAGATTGGAAAATCTGGCACGGTTTTAAACCGCGCCAGAAAATCTGGCACGCCTGATTCTGGCACGGTTTTGAACCGTGCCAGATTGCGTCTGGCACGGTTTTAAACCGTGCCAGTTTCCTGTTTTTGGTGTAGTGGGATAAGATGTATTATACATGGTTATGGATACGATCCGAATATCACTTATTGGCAAGATGTATTATACATGGTTACGGATATGATCAAAATAATATTGAATATGAATTTGTTCATTTCAGTTTACCAAAATGGGAGGTTACTCCCCGACCCGGAATGGGGGAGATTTGTCTATTAAAGACAATGGGTTACTCCTCGACTAGAAATGGGGGAGAATTGTCTATTGTAGACAGTATATGTGAATCATGATTCGGATAAGTTGGTCATTCTTTATGAATGAGCCGGATAAGTATATAATTGGTCATTCTTTATGAATGAGACGGATAAGTATATAATTGGTCATTCTTTACGAATGAGCCGAATAAGTATATAATTGGAAATTCTTTATGGATGGGCCAGATAAGTATGCATATATCATCACGGGGAAATGATTTATTTAATTTAAATTTTATGCAATAGTGAAGTAGTGATGCATTTACTGAGTTATTTTGCTCATGGTTCCTATGTTTATGTTTTTGAGGTATTGTGATATCACTACCAAATCTAGGAGGTTGGTGGGGTTAGCAATGGATGCAGAAAACCATGATTTTGGTCAAACATAAATGGGGTAATTTAAGCCCACTTATCTTTTCAGTAAGTTTCAATAAGCATAATTACCTTAAAGTTCTCAAAAGTTTTAGTTTTATTTATTGTTGTGTTTATGGTTTGCTTAAGGTAATTATGATTTGACTCACTTTTACTTTCAAAATTAGTTATAAATAACTAGGTTGGGGTGTGTCCACTTTGGTATCAGAGCCTAGGTTTTTAAGGTTCATGAGTTAGAAGCGCCTAGATTTGGTAGTGCACGTCGAAATTGTCTTGAATCATAAGTATTCGATGGCAAAGGATACAGATAAGTACGTTAGGCTTTAAATTGGCTTTGTTGACTAACATCTGTCAGTTGTACATATATATTGTTGCACGGGATATGAAATGTAAGGATCTTGCAGGAAATGAAATAAAATATTGAGGTTTATTCGGGGATGACAACGAATACAGGTATTTTAATATGTATCATTGCATTGTTTTATATGTTGTATGGACAAACATGTCATTGAAGAAATTTTTTAAAGATAAACGGTGGTAAGAAAAATTGTAAAGTAATGGAAGTGATATCTTCCTATACTGCTATATGTGGACTTAAGTCGTGTTACGTACTAAGCCATGAATGGGTGCACTCCTCATCTGTATGGGAGATTTATGCAGAGGAACCCATATCCTACTAAAGGACAACAAGTGAGAAGAATTATTGTTATATAATTATAATGGGACTTGAATTGTTAGAGGGTGAATAAAATGAAGGTTCATATAGTAAAGGTGAAGTGAGAAGATTAGTAGTTGTATATGTTTAAAGTTAATATATGAAATGGTCTGAAGTATAATATATCACAATTAATCCGAACATAGGTTCATAATGGATTATGATAAGTAGAAGAAAAGAGTAATGAGAGTTGGGATGTACTTCTTTAATAGTATGAGTATATGTAGTGGATATGACTCTTGTGATGTTTTGCAATGCTTATAAGAATAGTAATGTTGAGCTGAGGTGGCTAGGAGTTGGAGGTTTAAAAATTTTGAGGAATCCTTTTAAGAATATGTGTTGTGTATAAGTCTAGGAAAGATGCTGGTCGGATTTGAATATTAACAACTGATTTGGGTGGATATTGAGTTGTATTTGTCATTGTGCCTATGTGCTATCACTAAGGGTACGTCATATAAAGAATATGGTTGACATTATAATGAGTCACTAGAAATATGTATAAGGATAAGGTGCTATGTGGAATACTATACTGTGATACATTAAGGTATTTGTACAGGTTACTTGAAAGAAATAAGACATATAATAATTAGAAAAGTATTATGGGGCTGGTAGGCATGGTTAAGGTTTTAAGTAGTGATGTTACGTTTAACATCCAGGTTACGAAAATTGGTAAAGTTAGTAAATTAATGATGTTGCATAAGACTATCATGTTATTAAGGATTAGGGCAAGATTATAATTGTAAAGTAATTGTGTTTAATAAATTACTTGTTAAGGTCATTGTATGTTTAGTTAAAGTCAAACACATGTATTTGGTATTGAATGGAAGATGAGAAGATGGCGTATAATAAACTAGTCTTGTAATATGATATTTATGAATTGAAATATTGAATGGAAGTTGGAGAAATAAAATATAAGAATCTAGTCTTGTAATAGAATATTTATTATTTGAAATATTACACGATAATAAGGATGGACCATAGGAATGAAGGTATGAAGTAATATATGAGTTGGGAATTGACGTCCATTTATAAGAAATCATTATATGATTATTCTAACGTATCAGTGATAAATAAAATGAAATGATATGAGATGAGATTTTTCGGACATGACGAAATAGTATTCCCAACTGGTTGGTAAATAAACTCATACTAAATTTCGGGGACGAAATTTTCTAAGGGGGGAAAGTTGTGACAACACGGATATAATTATGATAAATTATGTTTAAATCATGCTTACCTTATGGGATATGGATAATGTGGTATTAGTGTACATAATATTAAGTTAGTATGTATAGTCTAATCCTACCTTCATAAAGCTTGAAATATCGAATTAGTTACAAACACAAAATTTTGAAGTTTTCGGTAGGAATGTTCATGTTAAAGACTAGTTTTGACCATTATAATATAACAATTAACATGAGGTGAAAACTATATAGTTGTGTATATGTGAGTTAATTTTGTAACACAACAAACGGAGTATTAAACGGAGGTCCAAGTAAGAAGTTATACCAAAATTTCGAAATAAGGGCAAATTCGTTTATTCGTTAAGTGATATGTTGTCTTATTATGACAACAAATGTTTTGTTTTGATTGGACCAAGGGGAGGTGAGTTATGCCGACTTTAAAACCTTGAAATGACCTCTTCTTTTATCCAAAATCATACATGAGAGAGTTTGTCTTGAGGATAGAGAATCGGTAAGCTCAAGAAGTAGAAAGTGAGGAGAAAAAATGAGAAAAAACTGTAGGAAATTACGAAAAAACCCTTAAGGTAATTCTACGCATAAATCTTGTTATTGTTTTGGTATTATTGATTGAAATGATATAAATCATTTATTTTTTATTGAACTTTCATGTCTTGGTGTATATGTACGGATAGATGCATGTTTAAGCAAAGTTGAACGTGTAAATAATGTATATTGATTCGATTGGAAACCTTGTGTGCTCAAACTTCTATAACTTTCTGTATATTTATTGGAATTGAATAATTCTATTTCGAGATTAAAACATGCTCATATATGTATAACATATCCTAATATTATGTGAAAATACCAATAAATGAATCTTTGGTGATAGTTAGAAGTTGAGGTATAAAATTTGCCCCAAAAGAGTAAGTATGCACACCATGTGTTCGATGTTTTGCTTGACATATCAAATAAACCTTAAAAAAATATGAAACTTTAACCTTGTATTTTTCAATAGGTTTATTGATGTTGGGTGAAATATAATAGAAAGTTATGATACAAAAAAATTATGAAAATTATCGTAAGTTGACTGAACGATAAATGAGCCTATAGGGCTGATTTGCTATGTAGCAAAGAAATGGGCATATCTTGCTTTAGAAAACTTCAAATGACATGTCATCTTTTGGATTAGGAACCCAATATGTTAGGCTGAAACTACTAAGAAGAAATTAAAATATATTTGGCCTATGATTTGGGTATGGTAAATATCTTACCATGAAGTTAGCTTGGACTTCATTACGATATATGATTTGAATGGGATTGTATGATGCTTATGAATTAGGTTAAATTTAATTTATTCTTTGGATTGTTAATATAATTATGATGATGCTAATATTGTAAGAATTTATATGTGAAAGGGAAGAAGAACCCATTGAACAAGTGCCAGACAAAGGCACGGAAAAAACACATGAAGTGACCAAGGTGAATGTACTCATTGGAAAGAGATTTATCATACATGGTTATGGAGATGATTTGAATATAATTCATGGGTAAGATGTTTTACACATGGTTATGGATATGATCTGACTATCACTCACCGGTAAGATGTATTATAAATGGTTATGGATACGATCTGAATATCACCCAATGGTAAGATGTATTATGCGTAGTTATGGATATGATCGGAATATCACTCACGGGTAAGAGGTTTTATACATGGTTATGGATACGATCCGAATATCACTTATTGGAAAGATGTATTATACATGGTTGTGGATATGATCGGAATAATATTGAATATGAATTTGTTCATTTCGGTTTACCGAAATGGGAGGTTACTCCCCGACCCGAAATGGGGGAGATTTGTCTATTAAAGACAGGGGGTTATTCCTCGACTAGGAATGGGAGAGAATTGTCTATTGCAGACAGTATATGTGAATCATGATTCGGATAAGTTGATCATTCTTTATGGATGATCCGGATAAGTATATAATTGTTCATTCTTTCTGAATTAGCCGGATAAGTATATAATTGGAAATTCTTTATGAATGGGCCGGATAAGTATGCATATATCATCACGGGGATATGATTTATTTTATTTAAATTTTATGCAATACTGTAGTAGTGATGCATTTGCTGAGCTATTTGCTAATGGTTCCTATATTTATGTTTTTGAGGTATTGTGATATCACTGCCAAATCTAGGAGGTCGGTGGGGTTAGCAATGGATGCAGAAAACCATGATTTTGGCCAAACGTAAATGGGGTAATTTAAGCCAAGTTATCTTTTCAGTAAGTTTCAATAAGCATAATTACCTTAAAGTTGACAAAAGTTTTAGTTTTATTGGTTTATGTTAATAACTGGAAATGAATTGTCATTTTTATGGTTTGCTTAAGGTAATTATGATTTGACTCACTTTAACTTTCAAAATTAGCTACAAGTAACTGGGTTGAGGTGTGTCGACTTTGGTATTAGAGCCTAGGTTTTTAAGGTTCTGGAGTTAGAAGCGCCTAAATTTGGTAGTAGACATCGAAATTGTCTTGAATCATAAGTATTCGATGGAAAATGATACAAATAAGTACGTTAGGCTTTAAATTGTCTTCGTTGACTAACATCTGTCAGTTATCCATATATATTATTGCACAGGATATGAAATGCAAGTATCTTGCAGGAAAGGAAATAAGATGTTGAGGTTTATTCGGGGATGACAAGGAATACAAGTATTTTAATATGAATCATTGCGTTATTTTATATGTTGTATGGACAAACATGTCATTGAAAAAAATTTTAAAGACAAAAGGTGGTAAGAAAAATTGTGAAGTATTGGAAGTGATATCTTCCTATACTGGTATATGTGGACTTAAATCATCTTACGTAGTAAGCCATGAATGGGTGCACTCATCATCTGTATGGGAGAGTTATGTACAGGAACCCATATCCTGCTAAAGGATAATAAGCGAGAAGAATTATTGTTATATAATTATAATGGGACTTGATTTGTTAGAGGGTGAATAAAATGAAGGTTCACATATTAAAGGTGAAGTGAGAAATTTAGTAGTTGCATATGTTTAAAGGTAATATGTATAATGGTCTGAAATATAATCTATCACAATTGATCCGAACATAGGTTCATAATGGATTATGATAAGTTTGAAGAAAAGAGTAATGAGAGTTGAGATATACATCTCTAATAGTATGAGTATATGTAGTAAATATGACTCTTGTGATGTTTTGCAATGCTTATAAGAATAATAAAGTTGAGGCGAGGTGGCTAGGAGTTAAAAGTTTAAAAACATTGAGGAGTCCTTTTAAGAATATGTGTTGTCTATAAGTCTAGGAAAGATGCTAGTTGGATTTGAATATTAACAACTGATTTGGGTGGATATTGAGTTGTATTTGTCATTGTGCCTATGTGCTATCACTAAGGGTATGTCATATAAAGAATATGGTTGACATTATAATGAGTCACTAGAAATATGTATAAAGATAATGTGCTATGTGGAATACTATACTGTCATACATTAAGGTATTTGTACAGGTTACTTGAAAGAAATAAGACATATAATAATTAGAAAAGTATTATGGGGCTGGTAGGCATGGTTAAGGTTTTAAGTGGTGATGTTAAGTTTAACATCCAGGTTAAAAAAATTGGTAAAGTTAGTAAATTAATGATGTTGCATAAGACTATCATGTTATTAAGGGTTAGGGTAAGATTATAATTGTAAAGTAATTGTGTTGAATAAACGACTTGTTAAGGTCATTGTATGTTTAGTTAAAGTCACACACATGTATTTGGTAGTGAATGGAAGATGAGAAGATGGAGTATAATAAGATAGTCTTGTAATATGATATTTATGAATTGAAATATTGAATGGAAGTTGGAGAAATGAAATATAAGAAGCTAGTCTTGTAATAGAACATTTATTATTTGAAATATTACACGATAATAAGGATGGACCATAGGAATGAAGGTATGAAGTAATATATGAGTTGGGAATTGACTTCCATTTATAAGATATCATTAGATGATTATTCTTAAAATGAAGATAATATGAGAGAAGATTTGTCAGGCATGAAGAAATAATATTCCCAATTGGTTGGTAAATGAAATTCATAGTAAATTTCAGGGACGAAATTTTATTAAGGGGGGGAAGTTGTGATAACCCAGATATAATTATGATAAATTGTGTTTAAATCATGCTTACCTTATGGGATATGGATAATGTGGTATTAGTGTACATAATATTAAGTTAGTATGTTTAGTCTAATCCTACCTTCATAAAGCTTGAAGTATCGAATTAGTTACAAACACAAAATTTTGAAGTTTTCGGTAGGAATTTTCATGTTAGAGACTAGTTTTGACCATTATAATATAACAATTGTCATGAGGTGAAAACTACATAGTTGTGGATATGTGAGTTAAGTTTATAACGCAACAAACGGTGTGTTAAATGGAGGTCCGAGTAAGAAGTTATACCAATATTTCGATACAAGGGAAAATTCGTTTATTCGTTAAGTGGTATGTTGTCTTATTATGACAACAAATGTTTTGTTTTGATTGGACCAAGTGGAGGTGACTTCTGTGGTTTTTAAAACCTTGAAATGACCTCCTCCTTCAGCCAAAATCATACATGAGAGAGTTTGGCTTGAGGAGAGAGAATCGGTAAGCTCGAGAAGTAGAAAGTGAGTAGAAAAAATAAGAAAAATCCGTAGGAAATTATGAAAAAGTCCCTGAGATAATTCTATGCATAAATATTATTATTGTTTTGGTATTATTGATTGAAATGATATAAATCATTTATTGTTTATTTAACTTTCATGCCTTGGTGTATATGTACGGATAATTGCAAGTTTATGCAAAGTTGAACGTGTAAATCATATATATTGCTTCGATTGGAAACCTTGTGTATTCAAACTTCTATAACTTTTTGTATAGTTATTGGAATTGAATAATTCCAATTGGAGATGAAAATAGACTCATATATTTATAACATACCTGGATATTATGTGAAAGTACCAATAAATGAATATTTGGTGATAGTTTGAAGTTGAGGTATAAAATCTGCCCCAAAAGTAATTGAGTTGGGGTAAGTAACTGGGTTGGGGTGTGTCATTGCCAGTCCAATCTTTGAAAATTATCAGTGATGTTAGAAGGAGGTCTAGACAAATTCATTAAAGGAGGTTGAGTGATATGTACAACTTTAATAGCATAAACACCCAAGATGGATGGAGGTGGAACAACAGAATATGGATCTAGGGGAGCTCAATAACGCAGTCTATATCCCAGTTCCTCTGGTCAATTGCATCATCAATTGAAAGATGATCAAAATAAGTAACTGCAATAAACTAAGGATCAATTATAATATGACTATCAGTTAGTTATTGAGAAGAAGAATATCCATCCTCTCAAATGCTCTTTTGAATAATATTATCATCTCCATTAGAGGCCATTTTTTATGAGACAGAGTGATTGGATGGGAAAAGATAAGAACTCGGATAAAAGGCCATGAAAAGAAATTTACTGATGAAAATCTTTCCATCACCAAGACGTTTATTTAAGAGCAATAATAGCATCAGTGTAATGATTACACAAACGTCGTTTCTAAAAAGAAAGATATCATTAATAGTCGGAGAACATGGAGACATGGTGTGAGAAATGTTAGCAATCCACTAATTAATATTTTCCCATAAATCAATTACTGCAGGTCTGTTTACACCTTATAATTCCTAACCAATAAGTCATCAGTACGTGGAAATATGAATCGATTATTACAACCTAAAAATACAAAATTCATATAGGCAGAATTATGACAAATAGCTCAGCAAGAGAACGATGCTAGTTAAGCTCAGAACGTGGCGTAATCTCACATAATGGCATTAGGGCATAATAACACCAGGACGGGAGTATTTAAAACATATAATCGTCTAGCAGTTAGAGTTTTTGTTACAAAGGCAAAGGAATCTATAAATAAGCGACTCAATGACAATTCAAAGGAGGACTCTCCAACCACAAAACCATTTTTCCTCTAATAAACTTTTTATTTATTTTTAATTTTTCTAGCGTACTTCAACCTTTAATAGTTCAGTTTCTTCTTCGAATTAATTTGTAAGATAAATATTGGTTCTTTATCCAAGGCCAATTGTGGGTTACAAACTGTATCAATCTATTGTAACTCTCTTTTAGTTTAATACAAGTTTCCTTTGTGTAAGATTAAGTTTTATAATTGCTTAATTTAGTTTTTATTTGGCTTATCCTGTTACACACCATTGCACCTTCATGACTACCTCCACATGTTCGAATACAAGAAGTTTACAACATTTGGAAGATTAAAGAACATTTGTCTCAATAAAATTCAGAAGAGTTATGAGGTAGTTTCGTAAAGACTTTAATTTTCTAGGGGTTTATTTTTAAAGAGTTTGTATTTCAAAATGTTTTTAAATGTTTCTTTTTAAGAATTTTTTGAAATCTCGCTAAATCGTTTGAACGAGAATCCATCGTTCGAATGAAATATGGGAAAATATCTTTTGGTAAGTTTTCATTGGATGTCCTTCAAACAAGATCGGGCACATCGTTAGAATGAGTTTCCCACATTCAAACGAAATCTGAAGCGATGCTTTTTGGTCAGCTTTGAAATGTTGTTCGAAATTTCATTGAACACATATTGGAAAAAAGGGTACGAAGTTCCAACGAGGTACTTAGTCGTTCGAACGACTGCGTGAGTTTTTATTTTTTAAACAAATCTGATCCAAATCTCCAATGCCTATCTCTTTGCAACTACTTTCCCTATAAATAGAGATACGGGATTAGACTTTTTTATAAGCCATTTAGAGTTCTTTTTGTTATCAAACTCTTTTAAATTTTCATCCAAACCCCTTGGAACTTTAGAGATCACTTTATCAAATCAAGAAGAACAAATTCCTTATTAGAAGACGCTTATAGAGTTTTTCTCTACTATTTATTTGTGGAGATGAGGCTCTACTGCTGAGGCTGATTAGTGGATACAGAAGGAAGACTACTTCCTATGGACAGTGCTGGAATGTGTCGTATTCGTAAAAGACTTGAACAACCGTGCATTGCACTTAGTGAGCTAAGTAGTCTGTAAGTCGTATTGTGTCTGCCAATTCTGATATAGTGCTGAAATAGAGGTTTTTTCCAAAAGGGATTTTTCCTTACTTCTTCGCATGCTTGGCTTGTTTAACTAAATTGGCTTATTTAATTAGGACTTCATCATTAGATGCACACTAAATTAAATCGAGATTAAATTTATTAAGAATTGAATTTTTGTGTGTTTGGCCAAGATACAAATAAATTCATAAGATTCACATTCTCACTTCGTGCTATTTATTTGTTATTATATTCCTTAATTTTGAACTGCTTTACATTCCATAGTTTAAATTGCTTTCATTTCATTAGTTTTAAATCGTTTTACTATTTTTAGTGTTAAATTATTTTCCTACATTGTTGTAGTTACTTTTAACCTCGTTTGTAACTTTAATATTCTATATTCCAACTCTTCATTAGTTCTAGTTTATTTAATTATAAACTTAATAGGAACTCACGAGAAAGTTTTCTAAATTGAAGCATCAACGCAAACTAATATAACCATAACCTTATCTAGCATGAACACACATAATAAAAAATACAAACACTAACCACTCCAATGAAACATAAATATTGCATATTAAGTGGCACAGAAGCTTGAGCTTTTATAAGAGACTAGCATGTAACCCGCACGATGCACGAGTGAATATAATGGGACTAACAAACCCAAAATTATTATAAATGAATTTCATGAACAATTTATTATCAAGTGTTTTTACTCCCCAAATTACAAAAAAAAAATAGTAAGTATATTATCTTATTTTGAACAATGTACACTAAGAAGATGAATTCAATCCATATATTAAATTATGATGATTAAATCACTTAATATTGTAATTAAATAAGATAAAATCTATTATATTAACCTAAAACTGTATTTGAAAATTGTTAAAAGGGACATGTAGTGAGACTCCAAAAAGTTAGGATTAGGGAAAATTTCCAAAAATAGATAACATATCTCGTGATTTCTATCTGTTTTTTTTAATATAAACATATACTTTCAATAAATAAATAATATTGCATGGCATTTTTTTAATCGCTACAATTAGAATCTTGCACACGTTAGTCCACAACAACTTAAGATTATAAATTTCAATAAAAATAAACCTCCTATATGCATTAGAGCAAAAAAACAAAAGTACAATTATTTGGTAGCCTCTAAAGTAGGAAACAACTTTTTGTGAGCAGTGTTTCGTGCCCTTTGCATTGTGAAAAAATAAAATAAGAAATAGAAGTAGCGCAAAATTCAGCTAACCAAAGATTAAGCATTTACATATTATCTTTTTGTCCATTCACACGTGGTTAGGCGGTTATGTATAACCCATCAACAAACAGTCAAGCATCCATAAAGATGGTTAATATTATTTTTTCTTTTTGGTAATTAGAGATTCCATTATTGCTCCAAGCAAAACCTCAAGGTCGAAAAATTCACATTACCTAAAAAACTGGTTTCAAACTTTCTATATATTCATCAGATTCATTCTCAAAATCGAGTTCCATCATTAAAATATAATTCACATTATTAACAAAAATACAATAGCAATAACTTCATCCCTAGTAACGAACACAATTCCTTCTTCTAAATCAAAGATATATACATGTCCATTCGGAACAACTTCAAATTCAATGCAATAGGATTATAAAATTCAATCCACTTGAAAAGGTCAACATTATTTTCTTATTATACCAAATAGAAGCTATCATTGTTGCAACCACCATGCAAACACATATACAAATAACGAATAATAAAAGAAGAAAAATCATAAAAATCTCACACATTAAAATAATATAACCACAAAACCATCACCAGAATTTGTATTGAAGCCTTTCTCTGAGGTAAAAAGACGGTGTTTGAGTGGAAAATTTAGAGTAAAATAATTAAAAACTCGGCTCACTCGATAACATAATCCTAAGGCTGAAAGAGAATAAAAACGTCCAATAAGGATGGCGAGGGGAAAGTGGGGGAAGAGAAGCCACCACAGTAGTAGAAAAAATGGATAGAGAACTTGCTCAAATATAGATTACAACTTCGATCTACATTGAAAGAGTTGTTTGTAGTTATGTTTTAAGTAAATTCTTCTTTCTCTAAAAGAAGACTACAATATCAAGCTTATGTATCTCCAAGCCCTCTTCGATAATGCCTTTCATCTAATCCCAAAAGTCAAAGGCATACTTCAAGAGGTATCAGGTTAAGTTCAAGAGAAGAATATAGGGGAAGACTAATTACAAGGCCAGGATTCGCCTAATTAAGCAAGACAAGAACAAGCATAACACTCCAAAGTATTGTTTTGTCGTCTGCTTCATAAACAAGCATTGTTAGCAATATAGTTCTTACTGTAGCATATGCGCACGATTTATCCCGATATGGACTTGAAGTAGGACTCACCAATTATGCGATAGCTTACTATACTTGACTTCTTTTGGCCCGCTGTGTCTTGCAAACACTTGAGATAGATGATGAATATGAAGGAAATGTATAGGCAATTGAGGAGGAATTCTTTGTTGAACTAGTAGAGAGCAGAAGGTTATTTCGTGATCTCCTTGATGTTGGGCTTATTTTAACAACTGGCAACCGTGTTTTTAGTGCTCTTAAGGTATTATTGGACGGTGGGTTGAATATTCCTCATAACGATAAGAGATTTATTGGTTTTTTAAAGGATTCCAAGCAACTTGATGCTAGGTTCACCATATATACATTTATGGGGGTCATGTTTCCTCATATATGAGGACTTTGATGGAAGACGAGCCAGAGAAGTACCAGTCTCACTTTGCATGTTGTGTGAAGAAAGGAATTGATGCTGAAGGCAATGAGGAGATATATAATAAGGTTCACGTTGTTATTCGAACGGACCCTACTTTTAAGAAGGTTGAGAAGCATCCACCTAAGGAGCACAAGAGGTTCAACTTGAAAAATCTTACTTACGAAGAAAGGAAGGCCAAGTTGATCGAGCGATTGAATGTTCTCAACTCTGTCACAGGTGTTGATGATAAAGACAGTGATGAAGACGAAGACTGAAGTTACCATTTTGTAGGATCGAGGAAAATCTAAAATTTAGTTTTTCCTTCATTACCCTTCCTTTTTGCAGCTCATTTTGAATCTTAGTAGTTTTGTTTTATTTCCTTTTTTTAGTTTTTTGTGTTTTTTTGCAGCTTGAAGAGCTTTTTTGTTATTTATTTAGATGGTATCTAGATAATGGACCTTTTGGATGATAAGAAATGCAAATGATTTTTTCCTTAAAAAAAGTTTTTTAAGTAAATTAGAAGATAAAAAGATATCCTATTTTGGAATTCTAAAAGGCTCACAAATCTCACAGGTAAGAGACGAAAGGACGGATGTCCATAGAGGAGAGAGATATTGTAAAATCTTTTAAAAGTCCGGCCATGTGGATAGGTTAACTAAGGTGAAAAATTTATGAGTGTAGTCCATTTTATAGTATCTATGGTAGATTTGAATTCCAACAAAGAGTGTTCTAACTTTTTACAATAGTTACAAATCATTGGAATAAGTTCAAATCAGAATTTTTATAAAGAAATTATCTTTCCCATATTCAGCTAGAGATTTAGTGTAAAGTTCAATTTTCCACTATAAAAATAGCAAAGGTCCCTTAAGATCGCTCAAAGGTAGATTTATAAATACGAACATGGATACCCATTCCTTATAATTTATAGAAGAAGCTGTGGGTCCTAATAATCTTGACACAAACCCGTTAATTTCAACCATACATGATCAAAGATTAAAGACACGAGTTTCTGGGTTGAAGCCA
Organism: Sambucus nigra; assembly: GCA_949130495.1. Lineage (NCBI taxonomy): Eukaryota > Viridiplantae > Streptophyta > Magnoliopsida > Dipsacales > Adoxaceae > Sambucus > Sambucus nigra. The sequence goes on along the minus strand of OX422217.1, from coordinate 325,967,661 downwards.
GGGATCCATTAATGAAGCTTCAATGACCCTGCTAAAGGTTTGGAAATATGAAGAGACAAAATCTTAATCATATCTTCTAGAGTAGAAAAAAGAAGGTCGAAAACACCTTAACCTATGTGGGTAATTCACTCATTCTACAACTTCCAAACTGAATTTGGTTGAGTTTTAAGATCTTAAACTTTCCATAACTTATCACCTTTAGTAGGAACAAGCGTACCAACTAGATTGGAGGCCATACAATCCTTATAAACTTGTTGGTACACTTCATCAATGAACCTCACCACAGTAGTCTTTAGCAAAAGTGGGCGGCTTTGGATCACCACCATCATTTTGAATTTTTTGACAAATGACGCACATGAATTGTCATTAACGACATTAGGTAGATATTTAGGATCAAAGTCCAAAAAACACCATGAACTTAAATCCACAATAAAATATGAAGTATAATATCAAGAAGTATGGAGGAAGAGATCCTAGAGAGGAAAGAAAGATTTTCTCTCTAGAAAACATTTTAGGTTTTCAGATTCTCTTCGAGAATATGTTGTAGGGTTTACGATTAATGTTTTAATGAATAAATTTAGGGTTTATGGTGTGGGATTCAGAATAAAAGAGGAAAGTATTTTGAGTGATTTATATGGTAAAATAATTTTGTAACAAAAAAAAAAACTTTGACTAAAGGTTAAATTAAAAGGCATAATTATGGGGTAGCCTCATTTACTTTTTCAAATGTGCATAAAAACTTATTGACTCTTTTTTAATGAATGAAGTCTTTTTTTCTAAAAAAACACACATGTTTAGATAATTATACCCCTCAGACACACACACGTCTATCCCCCCCCCCCCCCCCCACGCCATATATATATATATATATATATATATATATATATATATATATATATATATATATATATATATATATATATATATAAAACAGTCCCACCCTCACCCTCAATGGAGCCTCGTCGAAGAAACCTTACCGGAGTAACTCCCTATCTCTAATGTCAAAAATAATTAAGAAGATCATAAATGTGAAATCCATTTTCATTTAATAAGAAAGTAACAAATGGAAATAAGAAATAATTGCTTAATATAAGTGCCGGGATCATTTGCAATAAATTTCATTGTTTGACTAAGAATCCACTCCATCCTAAAATGAAACCCTGTAGTTATATCTCAAATTCATATATCATATCCATGTGGCACTTTGTTTCATAACTCGTTTCACTCCATTACTCTCTCCCACACATCTTTTCTTTTCTTAAGAAACTATGGACTATTCATCTCCCCTTATTTACTTAAACAAGCTCAACCATTTGCTCTCCATATTTCTCCCTTTACACTCTCTCGTCTTTTCCCCTTTTCCTAAAGACGCCACTTTGCCCCAACATGAAGACACCTTTAGAAATGGCTTGGAGGTCCTTCATGAATCCTTACTAACTTTAGGCGTCGGGGTTGGGCTTTAATATTTCACACCGGTGATATTTCGGTACACATTTTTAGCAATTTTTGTTATATTCTCCATATCTGAAATTTTTTAAGATGCATTTCTTACTAATTTTTGTTATATGGATCGCAAGTAGGTAAGCCCGAGCCCCCATTGAATGCCAAGAGTTAAAAAAATTTAGAGGTTAAAAATTTTAAGATTACCCCTAACTCTAAAGTTTGTTCCTATATATTTGATTCCTTTTATCTATTTTTCCTTAATTTTATATTGATTGTTTATTTGCTAATCTTTTTTTTTTTAGAGTTCCATTAAATTTATCTCTTCGAAGTTTTTCATGGAGCATATGAACCATTTGATGAAATTCCATGAAGAAGAGTTATATTTCATTTTTGGAATTTGGTTATCTTTAGTGGAAGTACCATTACAAATCTTACAAGTATCTTCAACTTCAATGATGATTTTTTCTTATTTTTTTCATTTGTTGTTGGTGTGGTTGTGTACAAATCATCATAAGATTGGCATTATATTTTATATTATTTCTTATGCTGGCGATTTATACACTTGGAGAGAAATTATTTATTTTCAAGGATTTAGTTTTAACCGTGCTGCCTTGCTAGGTTTAGGCTTTACCCAAAAAATTCCCTTTAGTTAGATATTTTAAGAATTACTTAAAATAGGTGGATTGTAAACTTAAAAGAGATTCTTTACCAAACTTCAGTTTGTTGTGAAAAAGAAAGATAGTTCATGGGCAACTAGATTTTCATGTTCTGACCCATCCTTTTTTTCTAAATGAGATGCACAATCCAATGGTAAATAAAGGTTACATTTTTTATACAACTTATTTTCTTAATTGTATTATTTGCTATATTTATTTCATTTTTAACCATATTATTGTAAAGGTTAGGGTTCTTCACAATTCGTTTTAAGTTGGTAACTTACCCACCCCAACAAAAAGTTTAATATTCAATGTTTCTTTATTTCATGTAATACCCAGTATTTTTGAAATAAATTATGGGGATAAAATTTAATTAAATAAATTCGGGAGTAAATTAAATTTTTATATTAAATTGATAGAATTTAAATTGAGAATAAATGCGTATTCGTGATTGCGTATTTATTTGATTCAATTGGGCATAATGGGTTCACTCGTGAAAAATAAATTGAATGTTAATTAACTTATGCTTATATCGCTATTAAACATAATAAAAATGTGTAAGTTGGGTGAAAATAATTTGGGTGCGTTCCGAAATGTTTTGATAACTCGTTTAGGTTTTTTTACCTTTAAAAATGTCCCGAGGTATAGGTATATCTAGGCCTGTAAACAGATCGAATTCGAACCGGATCAGGCAAATCCGAATCCGAATCCATTTACTTTAAACAGATTCTGATCCGATCCGATTATCCGACGAATTATCTGTTAGGGTTCCGAATCCGATTTGTTAAGAATTCAATAATCCGATCCATTTATCCAATTCGATCCGATTATTTAATTATTTTTTAATTATGATTTTCATTAAAAAAATGTAATTTTAAGTTAAAATTACATTTTTTAACCACGTAATTTGCAACATTTTTTATTTCATCTCTTATTTCATAATGATAGTTTCAAATCCAAATAATGATATTTCCAAATTCGATTTTTTATTTTCATCTCTTATTTTATAAATTTAATTTGCAAATGTTTCCAAGATAAAAGTCCAACATTTATTCTTAGATAAAAAGTCCATCATTCAAAATCAAACTAACACCAAGATAGAAGTCCACCATTCAAATATTAAATACACCATCCATCGCAAATAAACCCAAGATCAAACCCAACAACATTCAAAATCCAAAAATTGCAAACATGAATTGGATAAAAGTTCAAAATCAAAATACAAAACCACATCTTCACTTCAACTTTCTCCTTCAAAGCCACCCTGAAAAATAAAAGAAAATAATGGACATTTATCCTTCAAACATAAATACAAATATTGTAAGATAACGTACGTTAAAAGAAAATAATGAACTTACTTAGTGATTATCTTCTTCTATGCTACCGCTGAAACAACCTTATGATCCTTGAACAGTTGAAACAAATATTATAAAGATTTAGATATTTGAAGAAAAGAAAAAACATAAAAATAACAACAAATTAAATAACTACTTACTTGACTTTTTTGTGATTCTATCCAATCCCCAGTGGTAACTAAAGCTTCAACAATCTTGGGAAGCAAAGATGCACGTGTCTCATCAATAACTCTACCTCCAATACTAAAGGCAGACTCGGAGGCAACTGTAGTTACCAGGATAGCTAAAATATCACGCGCAATTTGTGCTAAGGTAGGAAGCTTACCATTACACATTTTTCACCATGTCAAAATGTTAAAATGTTCTTTTCTTTGGTAAACAGGTTCTTCCAAGTATTGATCCACCTCAGTACGTGGAGTTCCAACGGTTTGGTACATCCATAGGAACTTATTTTTTACTCCTTATCTTGCTTTGATTGCATGTAACATCAAAAAAAAAATTCTATATGGTGACTTGTGCAAATATCTAATAGTGTCTCTAATGCTAAGAATAAGACCCCCAATCACTTTCAACCCATCTTGAACAATCAAATTAAGAATATGGGCACTACAACGAACATGATACAAATCACCACCCAAACAAAGAAAAGATTTATTACTCAACCAACTTCTTAAGTGCCTAACCATTATATCATTAGCACTCGCATTATCCACCACCATTGAAAATAATGTTTTATCCAAATTCCATTCCAAAATCAAATCCAAAATGAACTTAAACAATGTTTCACCATCATGTGGACATTCAATACACCTATAGTTAATGATTTTCTTTTGTAAAACTCATTTATCATCAATGTAGTGCGCCGTCAAACAACAATAGGTAATGTTTTGATGGTCGAAAGTCCATGAATCCGTAGTCAATGTCACTTTAGATGACTGACTTTCTAAAACATTGTAAAGTTTAATCTTTTCTTCTCCATGCAACTCCATAATATCAGACCTAATGACGTTTCTTGACACTAATTTAATTGAGGATTCGGACCATTACAAAACTTCTCAAAAAATTCATGCTCCACCATGTTAAATGCATAATTATGTTTCATTATCATTATAGCGAGGTCCCTCCTACTTTTTTCTGATCAAACTTAAAGGTTTCAATATTTATGGTGTCATCCGCAATTTTCTTAGAAGCTTTTATCATTTTTTGAGAAATGTCAGTTTGAGAACCTGTACACCTAATTATTTGTGACCTAAGGTGACTAGTACCTTTACTACTATCCTCAACAAATATTTTTTAGCAACGACCACATTTGGCCTTGTCTTCACTTTTAGCATCTTTAAATTTAATAAAAATAGTCCATACCGATGATGTATGGTGCTTAGTCCTCTTTGATGGTCCTTGCTCATCGTCGTGTTGTTGGCTATCAACGTTGATAAAATCATTTCCACCCACACCGCTCGAATTTTGACAAGGATCCAATGAAGACATACCTACCAAAAAAAAAGTAAATAACATTAATTTGGGACTGAAAAAACATTGATTCAATACATAAACAGCCAAGCAGTACATAAACATAATTTGAAAAAAAATTCAGACTAAAAAATTTCAGCACAAGATTAAACCAAGGTCTAGAAATTTTAGCACAATAAATTTCAACTGAAGCTTAAACCAACTATCACTACACCAAAAACAGCAATTTGGCATACTTTGATATTAAAAATCTGGCAAGTTTAAAACTGTACCAAATTCTGACACGGTTTAATAACAATCTGGCACACTTTTGAACAGTGCCTAAATTTGGCACTGTTTAAAATTGTGCCAGAATTGAGCACACTTAACTAAAATATATAATACCCAAAAAAATACTAATCTCACCTTTGGTCTCCCGCTCGCTCTCTCTCTCATTTTCACAGGTCCCCGCTCTTAGGTCGTCCCCCACTTTCTCTCTCATCCATTTTCTTCATCAATAGCAAAACCATCTTCGTTTTTCATTACCTCCGACCACCGACTTACTCCATACCACCGACCGTAAGGTAAACAGGTCCATACCAGCTTCGTTTTTCATTTCATTTTTTTGTTTCGATTTCGTTTTCTAGATTTCACTTTTTAGACCTGTAGACATCAAATACATTTTTTAGATCCAAATCCCTTTCGTTTTTTGGAGTCCAGGGCGAGCGGCCCCATACCTGAGCACCAGTAAGTATTTTCAGTCACCTCACTTTGGTATATAAGAAATGACAAACTAAAATGCTTTATGTTAACAAAGTGAAATGGTTATATGGTTAATTTCATGTTTCCCAAAACATACTAAGGTAAAACTTAGCAATTGTGCAGTCATTTTAAATTCTAGAAATGTCGATAACTCCCAAATTGTACTTCTGTATCTTTCACTCTCTGACTCTAGCACTTTTATGGATCTGGTTAGGAGCACTGACTAAAATATGGTCATGATATACTGCAGATCATGGAATTTGATGATCTTATCTTGGTTCTGAATCTGCTGTAAAGGTATTCTATAATCTGTTGAGTCACTAAATTATTTATTTATTTTTTAATTAATTGTACCATAACTTATCTGATTAGATTATGTTAGGGTCATTGAATGCAATTGCATGCATACTAGTTTCTTATAATAATGGATTTGTTGCATACCCTCATTAATTGACAATATGCATATGTGCTGGCCCAAAACTTACCTTTGTATCTTATTGATATATAGGTAATTTAAGAAATAAAAGTGGGTCACAACCATTTGGTTGTGAAACTATGTAGGAAATTCAACTACATGCTAACTGACTAAAGTATATACCGAAAATATTAGATAAGGTGAGTGGTGGACGATTGATTATTGATGTCATACCACACACTAAGGAGAGATCTGAGAGTGAAGCATAGAAAATACCAAAAACATGCAATAAGTTAATGTAGCTAAATGGAAAGAGGTGTAAGTAGACCTTAGTGTAGGAGAAATGTAATCTACGCATTCACTCTATTTATTTATTTTTTAAATGGAAACCATCCACAGTTTTACCTTTTGGCCAAATCTATGTATATATATAAAATAGGAGCCCAGAATCGTTCAAACCGTACACGTGGACCTTCTCTTAATTCCACTACCCATACAGCTAAGCAGGTAGTCCAATAACCATTGTGTTTAGGAGACGAAAAGCCATCCTGTGTAGATTATTCAGCCGTCTGTCAAGAGCACTAATGATATATATTATTTACCTTAATTAACAATGGATGACGTCCATTGAGTAAGCAGTTGGAATTTTTCATTCAAAAAAGAGAAACAGTTACCTCATATACGAGCCTCCCTTTTATCTTTTATTTATAACAAAATCCATATTGATATACATTAAACATAACAGTGAGTGAAGGTACGTTTTTCAACATCTCAGTTTTCCATTTAACTAAAAAGGGATGGGAACTTCTCTGATTCATATTTGAGGCTTCAACTTTTTTGGTTCCCAATTTGAGAGTTTCAAAACCTTAACTTAAAACACTATAGGGTCACAGATTAACTTAACTTTTTGAGATGTTATTTTACAGCTTTTAGAAGTCTACTATGGGAGAATATAAAGTATGCAGATTTTGAGTTCATGTTTTTTATAGTGTGAGATTGGATTTGTGTATTAATGTTAAAATTTTCCTTTAGTTATACGGGCTGTGATTTCGTTTATTGGTAAACCTCACAAAGTTCTTTTTTTTTTATTAATGTATGTGTGTTTAGAAGTGTTGATGTATATATATATTCATGATTAAACTATCCAATTTATTAAACATATTTTATCATTATTTTGTATTCGTTCGCATATCACGCGGGTCTACGTGCTAGTATTATATAAAAGATTCTGTTAAAAGTCCAAGTCTACTGTGGGTGGACCAATTAATTCAGAAGTTATACTCCGAGTTTTATTGAGTTGAATTTTAATTGTTGAATATTTCAAGGGTATTGATTTTAAAGTAAAAAAAATATTACTATAAATTGATGGCATACTAAAAACCTTTGAGAAAGTGAATGAGTACGTATGAAATAAAACTACTTTTGATGGGAAATCTTAGAAGGGTGGTGAAGCGGATTTCCTTTTAAATAATAAAAATTGTGGTATAGATGAATATAGGATGTTAAAGAATTATAGATGCAATATGCTAGAGTTAGATGAGAATTTTATTTTTCCCATAAATCTTTAGCAGTTGAGATGGCATCAATCGCTAATATCCCCAAATGGATCAGAGGTAGGGTGAAAGTTGTTCCATCCAGTGAAAATTTGATGATAATCGGGAGCAATACCAAGGTCAAGATTCCTCCTGAAAAGACCATTACTTTGTCATCTCAAATTATTATATAAGTGGCGGTGTAATACGAAAGTTCAAATAACAGTGAGGGTGAAAGTAAAAAAATAACTCAATATTCGAACTCTTGTGTGTAAAACTTAGTTTGTTGATCTATGTTTTACTTATGTAGATTGTATCAGAGATAAGCAAGACGATGAAATCAGTAGGCTTTGATGAATTGACACACCGGTTCTACAGTTTTGCAAATTTCTTTATGTTCATGTTCGATTGATTCATCTTGTGGTTATTATTGTCTGATTAAAGGAGATAAAAAAGATTAGAAAATATATATGTTCAATAATAAAAATCATTCCTATTTAGACAAATGAAAATGTTAATAATTGTAAAGTAAATTTGGATAAACCTTTACTCTGAAATCGTTAAAGTCCTGTCTTTTAAAAATACGATGATAATTTGAAAATATTTTTACTTAGACTTAAAAACAAGCCGTTAGCGGGTGAAAACCTAAACTAACTCCCAAACGGTCCAGTAAGAGTCACGAACACCTCGTACGGGACCAATTTAACTTGTAGGAACTGACCGCGTAGTTGCGGGTCTCCCGATTTGAGAATACGACGATAATTTGGAAATATCTAGATTGGGCTTAAAAACAAACCGTTTGAGGGTGAAAACCCAAACCAACCTCAAAATGGCCCCGTAAGAGGCACGAACACCTCGCACGGGAACAATGTATCTCGTAGGTACTGATCGCGTATTCACGGATCTCCCAGGTTGAGAATATGACGATAATTTGAAAATATCTAAATTAGGCTTAAAAACAAGCAGTCAAAGGGTGAAAATCCAAACCAGCCCCTAAACGGTCCCGTAAGAGGCACGAACACCTCGTACAGGACCAATGTAACGTGTTGTAACGGACCACGTAGTGGCGGGTCTCCCGATTTGAAAATATGATGACAATTTGGAAATATCTAGATTAGACTTAAAAACAAGCCGTTTGAGGGTGAAAACCCAAACCAGTCGCCAAATGGCCCCGTAAGAGGCACGAACACCTCGCACGGGGCCAATATAACTGGTAGGAACTGACCGCGTAGTCACAGGTCTCCCGATTTGAGAATATGACGATAATTTGAAAATATCTAAATTAGGATTAAAAACAAGCAATTAAAGGGTGAAAACCCAAACCAGCCCCTAAACGGTCCCATAAGAGGCACGAACACCACGCACGGGACCAATATAACGTGTTGGAACTGATCGTGTAGTCGCGAGTCTCCCGATTTGAGAATATGATGATAATTTGGAAATATCTAGATTAGGCTTAAAAAACAAGTCATTTGAGGGTGAAAATCCAAACAACCCGCAAAACGGTCCCGTAAGAGGCACGAACACCTCACACGGGACCAATGTAACTCATAGGAACTCATCACTTAGTCACGAGTCTCCCGGTTTGACAGTATGATGATAATTTGAAAATATCTAAATTAGGCTTAAAAACAAGCCGTTGAAGGGTGAAAACTCAAACCAGCACCCAAATGGCCCCGAAAGAGGCACGAACACCTCGCACGGACTAATGTAACTTATAGGAACTGATCGCGTAGTCGCGGGTCTCCCGATTTGAGAATATGATGATAATTTGAAAATATCTTGATTAGGCTAAAAAAACAAGTCGTTTGAGGGTGAAAATCCAAACCAACCCCCAAATGGCCTAGGAAGAGGCACGAACACCTCGCACGGGACTAATGTATCATATACGAACTGATCGTGTAGTCACGGGTCTCCCAGTTTGAGAATATGACAATAATATGAAAATATCTAAATTAGGCTTAAAAACAAGCAGTTAAAGGGTGAAAACCCAAACCAACCCCCAAACAGTTCCGTAAGAGGCATGAACACCTTGCAGGGGACCAATGTAACGTGTAGGAACTGACCGTATAGTCATGGGTCTCCCAATTTGAGAATATGATGATAATTTAGAAATATCTAGATTAGGCTTAAAAATAAGTCGTTTGAGAGTGAAACCCCAAACCAGCCGCCAAACGGCCCCGTAAGAGGCACGAACGCCTCGCACGGGACCAATATAACTTGTAGGAATTGACCGCGTAGTCACGGGTCTCCCGATTTAAGAATATGATGATAATTTGAAAATATCTAAATTAGGCTTAAAAACAAGCAGTTAAAGGGTGAAAATCCAAACCAACCCCCAAACGACACATAAGAGGCACGAATACCTCGTACGGGACCAATGTAATGTGTAGCAACTGACCGCATAGTCAATGGTCTCCCGATTTGAGAATATGACAATAATTTGGAAATATTTAGATTAGACTTAAAAATAAGTCGTTTGAGGGTGAAAACCCAAACCAATCACCAAACGGCCCCGTACGAGGAACGAACACCTCGCACGGGATCAATGTAACTTGTAAGAACTGATCACGTAGTCACAGGTCTCTCGATTTGAGAATATGGCGATAATTTGAAAATATTTAAATTAGGCTTAAAAACAAGCAGTTAAAGGGTGAAAACCCGAACCATCCCCAAAATGGCCTCGTAAGAGGCACGAACACCTCGCACGGGACTAATGTAACTTATAGGAACTAACTGCATAGTCCCGGGCCTCCCAATTTGAGAATATGACGATAATTTGAAAATATCTTGATTAGGCTTAAAAATAAGCCGTTTGAGGGTGAAAGCCAAAACCAACCCCCAAACGGTCCCAGGAGAGGCACGAACACCTCACACGGGACTAATGTAACTTGTAGGAACTAACCGCGTAGTCACGAGTCTCCCAATTTGAGAATATGATAATAATTTGAAAATATCTAAATTAGGCTTACAAATAAGCAGTTAATAGGTGAAAACCCAAACCAGCCGCCAAACAGTCCCGTAAGAGGAACGAACACCTCTCACGGGACCAATGTAAATTATAGGAACTGATCGCGTAGTCTCGGGTCTCCCGGTTTGAGAATATGACGATAATTTAGAAATATCTAGATTAGGCTTAAAAACAAGCTGCTTGCGGGTGAAAACCCAAGCCAGTAGCCAAACGTCCCCGTTAGAGGCATAAACAACTCGCACAGGACCAATGTAACTCGTAGGAACTGACCGTGTAGTCACGGGTCTCTCGATTTTAGAATATGATTATAATTGGAAAATATCTAAATTATGCTTAAAAATAAGTAGTTAAAGGGTGAAAACCCAAACGAGCCCCCAATCGGTCCCATAAGATGCACGAACACTTCAAACGGGACCAATGTAACGTGTAGGAACTGACCGTGTAGTCGCGGGTCTCCCGGTTTGAGAATATGCTGATAATTTGGAAATATCTAGATTAGGCTTAAAAATAAGCTATTTGAGGGTAAAAACCCAAACCAATCGCAAAACGGCCCCGTAAGAGGCATGAACACCTCGAACAGGACCAATGTAACTCGTAGGAACTGACTGCATAGTCACGGGTCTCCCGGTTTGAGAATATGACGATAATTTGAAAATAACTAAATTAGGCTTAAAAACAAGCCATTAAAGGGTGAAAACCCAAACCTACCCCCAAATGACCCCGTAAGAGGCACGAACACCTCGCACGTGACTAATGTAACTTGTAGGAACTGACCGCATAGTCTCGAATCTCTCGATTTGAGAATATGACGATAATTTAAAAATAACTAGATTAGGCTTAAAAACAAGCAGTTAAAGGATAAAAACCCAAACCAGCTCCCATACAGCGCCGTAAGAGGCACGAACGACTCGTACGGGACTAATGTAACGTGTAGGAACTGAGCGCGTAGCTGCGGGTCTCCCCGTTTGAGAATATAACAATAATTTAGAAATATCTAGATTAGGCTTAAAAACAAGCCGTTTGAGGGTGAAAACCCAAACCATCCGCCAAACGGCCTCGTAAGAGGCACGAACACCTCGCACGGGACCAATGTAACTTGTAGGAACTGACCGCGTAGTCACAGGTCTCCCGATTTGAGAATATGACAATAATTTAAAAATATCTAAATTAGGCTTAAAACAAGCAGTTAAAGGGTGAAAACCCAAACCAACCCCCAAACGGCCCCGTAAGAGGCACGAATACCTCGCACGGGACCATTATAATGTGTAGGAACTGATCGCGTAGTCGCAGGTCTCTCGGTTTGAGAATATGACGATAATTTTAAAATATCTAGATTAGGCTTAAAAATAAGTCATTTGAGGGTGAAAACCCAAACTAGCCGCCAAACGGCCCTATAAGAGGCACGAACACCTCGCATGGGATCAATGTAACTTATAGAAACTGACCGCGTAGTCACAGGTCTCGCGGTTTCAGAATACGATGATAATTTAGAAGTATCTAAATTAGGCAGAAAAACAAGCAATTAAAGGATGAAAACCCAAACCAGACTCCAAATGGCCCCGTAAGAGGCACGAACACCTCGCACGAGACTATTGTAACTTGTAGGAACTGACCGCGTAGTCGCGGGTCTCCCGGTTTGAGAATATGATGATAATTTGAAAATATCTTGATTGGGCTTAAAAACAAGCCGTTTGAGGGTGAAAATCCAAACCAGCCCCCAAACGGTCCTGTAAGAGGCACGAACACCTCACACGGGACCAATGTAACATGTAGGAACTGACCGTGTAGTCGCGGGTCTCCCATTTTGATAATATGACAATAATTTGAAAATATCTAGATTAGGCTTAAAAACAAGTCGCTTGAGGGTGAAAACACAAACCAGCTGCCAAACGGTCCCATAAGCGGCACGAACACCTTACATGGGACCAATGTACCTTGTAGGGATTGACCGCGTAGTCGAAGATCTCCCGGTTTGAGAATATGATAATAATTTGAAAATGTCGAAATTAGGCTTAAAAACAAGCAGTTAGAAGGTGAAAACCTAAACGAGCCTCCAAATGGCCCCGTAAGAGGCACGAACACCTCGCACGGGACTAATGTAACTTATAGGAAATAACTGCGTAGTCACGGGTCTCCCGGTTTGAGAATATGAAGATAAATTGAAAATATTTAGATTAGGCATAAAAATAAGTCGTTTGAGGGTGAAAATCCAAATCAGCCCCCAAACGGCCCCAGAAGAGGCACGAATACCTCGCGCGTGACCAATGTAACTTGTAGGAACAGACCGCGTAGTCACGGGTCTCCTGATTTGAGAACATGATGATAATTTGAAAATGTCTAGATTAGGCTTAAAAATAAGTCGTTTGAGGGTAAAAATCCAAACCAACCCCTAAACGGCCCGTAAGAGGCACGAACATCTCGCACAGGACTAATGTAACTTGTAGGAACTAACCGCGTAGTCACGGGCCTCTCGATTTGACAATATGACGATTCTTTGAAAATAGATAGATTAGGCTTAAAAACAAGCCGTTGAAGGGTGAAAACCCAAATAAATCCCTAAACAACCTCGTAAGAGGCAATAACACCTCGCACGGGATCAATGTAACTTATAGGAACTGACCACGTAGTCACGGGCCTCTCAGTTTTAGAATATGATAATAATTTGATAATATATGGATTAGGCTTAGAAACAAGCCGTTGAAGGGTGAAAACCCAAATCAGCCCCAAACGATCCCGTAAGAAGCACTAACACCTCACACGTGACCAATGTAACTCGTAGGAATAGGTAGTCATAACTTGCATAAGATTTTCAATTTTAGAAGATAATAATAATTGCAACTCATATATGTAATTTTTTAGCTTGAGTAAGCTTTTTTTATAAATTACTTGGTTACTAATATCGTCTCTTTTTTGTATCCTATTTTTTTGCAGGATAACATTTTATCGTTAGCATTTATTCACATGGAACACATGGAGAAGTCAATGGTTTACAACAAGGGGTTTATTTATTTATTTTCGTTAATATTCATGATTCTATTTTTGTGTTATGGCCGTGTGGATTTTTGTAGTTTTATTATTAAATTCTATAGTTGTGCGGGCTTTTGTAAGTTTATTGTAATATTTTGTGGTCGTTCGGGTTTATATTACGCAGGTCTTAGAATGTCCAAAAAATAGAGGAAACTCTGCCCATTTTTTTTATCTGTGAACTACTAAAGACTTGTAATATTTTGAAGTTTGTATGTACATTAGTTTATCAACAATGTGCAAGATTTACAATTTGTGAATTTTCTTGTTTTCAAATAATGAATTTTTTCTTTTATCCAAAAATTTGGCACAGTTCGAAACCATGCCAAAAGTGTATCAAATTTTGGCACGATTTTAAACTGTGCCTAAAGTTTATCAAAATGTGCTCAATCTGGCACAGTTCAAAAGTGTGCCAGAAATATCAAATGCTAGCACGATTTAAAAGTGTGCCAGAAGCGTTCCTCTTTGGTCAAATCTGGCACACTTTTAAACCATGCCAAGAAAAAATGGCCATTTTGGAACACCTGATTCTGGAACAGGTCAAAACTATGCTAGATTTTATCTGGGACAGTTTTAAACCGTGTCAGATTCTTGTTTTTGGTGTAGTGTGTAGAAATTTCAAATACAAGAACAAAAAATGAATACTATGTGTCATATGGGATAACAAAAATCTGTGTAAAAAATCTGGGTTAAAAAACAAATACGGGATAACAAAACATTTTCTTATTGACAAAAAAATTACTTTTAAAAATGCATATCGGACTAAACATCAAATTGAACATTTTTTAGAGAAGGCGCAGTTAACTTAAGCAGGTATGTATTCATAACTTAAGCAGGTATGTATTTTTAACTTAAGCAGTTAACTTAGGCAGCACAAAAAAAAATTACTTTGTTATGAACCTTTTCATAACAAAGTCTCAATCTCATCTTATTAGAATCCAATCCAACAAGTTCATGCATGTGACAACTCATCTAAAACGTTTAGATCTTATCCAACTCAACAAGTTCCTGTAGTTAACTTAAGCAGGTAGCAAATCACCTAAGTTACCATACCTGTTACCTAAGTTACTTTACAGAAGAGCGTGCGAGAAGAAGAAAAAAATACCATACTTTCTTTGAGGCGACGGGCCGATCGGATCGGAGGCATGCTTTGGGAGAGAGGAGCGTGCGACATGAGAAAGAGGAGGAGATCAAGAGAAGGCGCCGCTCTCTGGCTCTGTGTGAGAATTTTAGATTTAGGTTTAGGTTAGTTTCTACTAGTGTGTGCGTGTGGTTTTTAGTGTGTTAGCCGTGTGCATGTGTTTTGTGTGGTTTCTTTGTGTGCGTGTGTGGTTTTTTTTTATTATATAATATTATAAATAATTAATATAATATATATTTAAAATATCAGAAAATACAATATATATATATATATATATATATATATATATATATATATATATATATATATATATATATATATATATTATAAATATTAATCAGATCGGATTATTAACGGATCGGATCATATGAATCCAAATCCGCTCCATTTAATAAACGGGTAATCGGGTTTCTAGCTTGATTCAAATCCGTATAAATGGATCGGATTCGGATAAAATTCGATCTATTGACAGGCCTAGGTATATCAATTAGAGAGTTGTTGGGTCGTTCTGATTAGGGATTCGGGCTCATTTGGAGGCCCAAAATGAGAGTTAAGGCTAACTCGGGATTAGAGAGTTTATAAGTTAATTAAAAAGACTAAGAAATTCATTCCACTCATCTAAAGAAACTCTAACAGCCCAAGCCATAGAAAGGAGATACCAAGGTCAAAAGGAAAGAGGAAATTGGAGATTCAAGAAGATAATTCATGAAGAGGAATTTCCACCTTCATCCTAAGGAAAGTATTCTCTTGGTAAATTAATTTTTGATATGTTTCTTAATTCTTTTGTGTATTTTCTTATATGAATTTCTGGGTTAAAGTTGATAAATTGATGTTAATATGATTGGAATAAATCTTATGCATGTTAAAGAACAAATTTGATTTTTTGGTGTTTAATGGTTAAACTAATTGGTGACAAACCCATAAATTAGAATCGTTCTAATCTTGAATTGAATCTTAGAATCCATGTTGTATGATTTTCATTTCATGATTATCATCCATGTGTAGAACCTCAAATCTGAGAATAATTGAGTAGGGACATGGAATCAAGATGGGGTAGATGGAACTCAAATGTTGGGTTAATTTTATGGGATTTGGGGGAATAATCATATGTTGGTTGTGTAAATTATCACCTAAACAATGTTAGTTAATCATGGAGAACATATATCAATGAAAATAAATATGGGCAAAGTATGAGGATGCCAATTGAGTTTCAAACTATGAATCTCGTATTGAAAAGTAGGCAAAAATCTGGGTTTCTGCACTATTTTCGTCAATCTCGTTAGAACGTCATTAGAATATCGTTCGAACGAGGAGGATTTCTCGTTCAAACGAGGAGGCTTTATCGTTCAAACGAAGTTGGTATTCGTTCAAATGACCCATTGGTTCAGGTCATCAAGCTAGATCTTTTCGTTACGAACACGTGGCCACCAGCTTCGTATTTTTCTGATTTTTTTTAATTAGTTATGAATATTCTACGGAAGGGTGTCCAAGACCAAAATCTTTAGTTAGTAATTTCAGGATGGACTTTATTTTAGGCACGTGTGACACCCCAACTAATTAAATATCGGTAGCTACTCCTTTATTAAATTAATAGAGAATATCAAGTTGGTTCAGTCTTAGCATCACTGTCGAAAATATTTAATTTATTACTAGCCACCTGATATTTAAAAAGAGAGATGCTAAATTTTGTTAATTAAATTAACATAATCCAAGTAATTAGGTCAACAACCATTATTCACATAAATAATTTCAAATGAATAATCAACGAAAGGAAATAAACTGAGTCTGGAGTAAACACTCCAATAATAATAATAATGTCAGAGTAAATAAATTCCCAATACAAGAGTCTGAATAAATAAACCAATAACCGAAATAATGATAGTCTGTAACTGCAACCTCTAAATAAGAAGGGGCGACATGCCCTAACTGATACAAATGACTCTGAAGGAACCAAGGATAAATATGAAGGCGTCTAATACCAAGATCCTGCAGCTTCCACGGCAGCTACAACACGTCATCAGAATGTAACTCCTATGCTTGGCGTCCCTATGGATAGGCACCTAAAATGTTTTTAAGAAACAAAATAGATTTGGAGGAAAACGGGTCAGAATCCGAGGTGAAAACAGTTTAAAACTGTAGCAAGTGTTTAAGTTACAATTAAACAACAAATATTATAAACATGTTAATTGCGTATCTCACATGAGTTTCTCACCTCTTAACTAATGTGCACGCCTAACGTATGACCTTAACCCATCGTAGTTATGTCACTAACTAACTAGTCTGTACCTCTTCCACTTCCGCATTCTACCATAGGATGTCTACTCTTAATACCTCAAAACAGCTATATTCATAACCCATATTTGCATTCATTAAAATTTCTTACCTTAAGTGTTAATTAAATTCTCATTCTTAGCCCATTCAAATATCTTAGTTATTCACATCTACTAAGCAACAACGAACCAGTCATAAATACATAAGTATATCACTCTCAGTACATAAATACATATATGGCACCCCTAGGCTAAGCTGCGGTGCTCGCATACTCTGCTATCAAATCCCGGTACATCACGTACATAGGGACTACGAGTTCCAAATCTCTCAAGAACCGTTTCAATAAGCAAAATCACACATATTGGAGGCAAAAATAGTTCACATACCCATGGGTCACGTACATACCTACGCTCCCATGGTTAGCTGACTTATCAACTCACAAATAAGTCATTCAAAATCCTATGTCCTTAAGGTACCAGTCTAAATCCCCCCGAAGGCACACAAGGATAAGAGGGTCCTTTAAAAAAAACTAACCTCCCGCGATAGCAAGTATGGTAGGTACGTCATACACATAAGAAATCCATTCACTAGGCATTCACACAACCTTAGTAATCATATTTCAATATAGATATTCGCATTCTATCTAGTAAGTCTCGTACGTAGTAAGATTATCCCGAGCATCATACGTAATTATATATTTAACTTGATAAATTTCTCTCGTCTTGTCAATTTGACTACCTAAACTTACTCCAAAAGGTTACTAGGACTCTTATTAGTTTCTAATGTTATTTCAGTAACTTAAAGCCCCTCCATTTCTGTTCTTATCCGTACTTCGGCGTTTATTCCCATTATAGTTTCAATTTGAGTGATTTCTAACCGTAACTCACTCGATAGCCCCTCGTAAGAAATAATATTCAAATCCCTAAGATAATCCATTTTTTTCCGGGCTTCAACTAAGACCCTACTGTCCTTAACTAAGTCACAAAATATTATATTAATCACCCTAAGAATCAATACCGGCTTTGGAATATTCATTAAACCTTAAAGGAAAGCAATTGCCAAAAATCAGGAGAGGTCGATCGATCGACAAAAAGGGATCGATCGATCGACATTCTTGGATCGATCGATCGATCAAGCAGGTACATGCCCAGATTCTCTTAAACAGTTACGGGGTTCTTCTTTTTTACACCTATAAATCTTCATTACAACGTCCCAAACTCCCAAGAAAGTTTACTAAATATCCTATTAACATATTAGAATCATCTTTAACGTACTAGAATCATTAAATCATCATGAATCATCAGTTTCTTAAATCAAAAACCCTATTTTCCATAAAAACCCTATTTCTCTTTTTTCTTTCAAGATATTCATAACTCAACATAAATTCCCAATTTTTCACGCATGAATTATGGTTCCATAACTACTTTATGCCCAGAAGTTTCATCTACATGAATCCTATCCATATTCAATATTCAAATTCTCCAATTTCACAATTAATTCACTTATTTACGATAAATCATAAAATCTAACCTTATCATGTAAAATATATGCTTTAAATCTTTGCAAGATAAATCACTTGCCTGGAAATTACATATTTTGATCCGTTGATGATGGTAGTGGTTGTTCCCCCCTCTCTTTCCGGTCACAAATCCGGTGATTGTGGTGGTGTGTGGTGGTTATGGCCATGAAAACCTTAGAACTTCTCCTCTCTTCCTCTCTAACTTCCATGATGCTTTTGGGTTGTGAAAACCCTAAGGGACTCAAGGGTTGGCTGATAAATATTTTCTAATTTTCGTGGGTCAATATTCACCAAAAATAAGAATGACTAAAATACCCTCACGCGCTACCGGTTAGGCCTAAAAATGCCCTGAGATCCAAACTAAACCCCCGGTTAGTGTTCTCTGACTATCTCGATCCTTCCGGACACGTTGGCACACTCAAAATGCTCATAGGGATGACAGAAAAATAAAATACTTTTGAATTCATTAAATTGGGTCCTGACACGCGCGTCCCATCTTAATTACCGAAATTGCCTTATTTTCAACTCACGACAATTTTAATAAATTCAATAATCACATATTACCAAAATCACTCAGTAATATTCAACAACATTATAATAATCAAATACTAACTCTCATCTCGCTAGCATTTAAATTCGGATTATTTTCAATTAATTATCCCAAGTTAATTTTAATAAATCTCAAAATTCAAGGCAATTTAATTTATTAAATCACATAATTAAAAGCCATAAAAATACGGGGTATTACATACTTCCCCCCTAATAACGGAATTTCGTCCCGAAATTCGGAAAAATAGGCATACCTGGTAAATTATCTTCCAGTACTCAAAACAAAATATAAAGAAAGGCTCAATCACTACAGTCCTCACTTCACAACAAGCTTATTGGACACTCTCAACACTTTATTAGTTATAGGATTTAATCTCATTAAATTCACTTCACGATGTGCTCTTACTAAACAATATTCGAATAAGAATAGCCTACACATCATTGGTCGTATTATCTCAATATTATTGTGAGTTCGCACCTCACTTCGTATTAACTCCCGCGTTTATCTAAACACAAAACTCCCATCCTGGGAGAAACCTTAAAACATCTTACTACTCGTATCCGTTCTTTGAATCTTTGTCCCCGGTGTTGTGACTTTCATACAAGGGACAAACCACTTAAGACGGGTTGCGATTATCCTAATGTAATCATCGAACTCTAACTTCTGAGTGATTCGAAACTCTGATAATCCGCTCACCTCTAAGCATCCAGAGGAAGGATATCATGGTTCGTTTACACAAAACATCTATAAGTATTCACTATGAATAGGTACGGGTGCTGTCACACAATTCTACTATTAGGTAACATCCTTACCCCATTACCATATTATACTTCACTTACTAGCGATATCCACTATAGAAATGAAACGGTCCTTATGAGTCCAAAATTACGTTCATACGGTTCCATGAGTCGTCAATCACCTTGCGCCTATTCCTCGGGCTATCGGTGGTATAACTTTCTCAAACGAAACTTTTCCCACTACTTCCTTATACCCCATAATGAAGGTGAGTTTCGGGGATTTCATCATAGTTCAGAATAATACTGGGTAGGATCACATACCGGCGCGGTTACTATATCAAGTGTAAATCACCCAAGGATATAACAATTTCTTCCCTTATTGACAACCCGTTCCATACACTTGAAGGAACTCGATACTTAACTTTATGATTGCAAGCCATCAAAGAAATTTACCATCTTGAATCTTCCGCTACTTGAATTATCGGCTCGACACCAAGTTTCTGGTTGTTATCCTTACTGCAACCAATTTCTATCGATAGGTGGTGCACATGGGGCTACTAATTATGTCCCACTCAACACCACTTCCACTTATGACTCCTCCCATTAAGTGTTACTTAATAACTCTCTTCTTCCCTCGGCATATATCAAAAGTTTCGACCCGTGCACTTTTCGCCACGTTGTGCACATCTGGACTCTTTATACCTTATTAACACCCTCACTCTATATACGCCTAATCCATCCTCAACATTCGATTGGGTGGAACTCCACTCCAAATTGTCCATAATAGTTAAATCTTTGTCTTTTCGAGGGATACCCCCTTTTTAAATGGCTTCCCACTGCCTTTCAACCAATTTTGGATGTGCTACTCTGTTTGCACATGAATCTATAGATTGTCATTCTTCACACGATACTTGATCCACTCTACTACTTCCATTTCGTCATGTTAGTCCCACAAGTAAAAATTTCACTCTTCTATGTCTCTTCTTCCGGCTATTCTGACATTAGCAAATCAAGATGCCCATACACCCTATACATCGTACAAACGAATTTAAACATCACATACGCTTTATAAATGCTCCAAACTCTTTATTGTCCCTGCATTTGCAACGTGGCTATACCACTTGGGCGTTCTCAATCACCCCCGAATTTGAAATTTAAATCCTCCTAAACATCATTTCATCCTTCACCCGCCAAAAATAAAACAAAATTATCAGTATTTCCTAACTAGCAACTGGCTCTACTGGCCTTATATAGTAATTTACCCTTTTTAAACTTCCAGTTATAACTACATAATTCCATAACGAACGAGGTACCCAAATCATGGACGAATGGACAAATATCTCCTTACTACCAACCTTACGCTAAGTTTCAGGTGTGGCATGTCTCGCAAAGCGAAATCCAAACAAGGACCCCCCCGATACACTACTTCCTAGCACTGTCGATCATCAGAATCCGTTAGGCCTTCAGTCCATAAAATGTACCCCTATATTCCCGTCTCTTGACAACAAAGTTACATCTCCTTCCGCAATTTCACTTAAACAAGGAACTCCTTCCGAGAGACATTGTCTCTTAACATTGATGGAAATCCCTTCATAAACATCGTGCAAATAAAATCGGGGTTCTCAAAATCCCGTCCCCAGACATACAACCATGAGTATTAACTCCCACGTCTCTAAAGGGTGATATAACAATGCACTCTTCTTATTACTACATTCTGAGCTTTAATTATAATAATCAGCTAAATCTTTCCACTGAAAAGTAAACTAAATACACTCCGCATCATATCGATAAAGTCCCTACACATAGCGGGAACGAAAGTCCAAGACCATTATATTTTTTGAAGTCTCAACAATATATATATACATATATTCAAAAATACAATCGTGAGCCCGGCCCTCTCGCAGATGGGGCCTCGCCAGAACAAAACATTCCATACTAAGGTAGTAACCCCGATAGACTTGCAATAACCGCACACTATCAATTTAAACATATTATAAAATCATAATTAGGATAACATCATACTCATATAACACAACACTAAAACGAGTAATTTCAATAAAGTATATACCGCTATCAATATACCCATTCATCCTCCGTGGATAACACTAAAGGTAACCCCATTATACCAGGGAGAAATATTCACATAAATAATAACATTGCCGAGATACTCACTAAGCTCGACTCTCAAGCGAAAAATAGAAATAATAACAAATGTAGCAATTTGTTCATGTCACATACAACACGCAACATCCTCTGAGGATATAACTCATACTTCTACCTTACCAATCGCCCTGGCTGCTCAAATGGTTCCTGGATTTTACACACCTGTCCGTACCAAACTGAAAATTTCAATAACTATTGCCCTTGCTAGGAACCTTACCCTTATCCCTCTACTTGTTTCGGGGAACATTTTAACGCACGGTTTTTACTCCCCACAAAATACCTCTAGACATACTTCACTTATCTCCGGTCACACTGACCATATTAAGGTTGTCCTTCTCTTGGACGTTGGTAGTCTCGACTCTAATGACTATCTTAGTTGTTCCCTTAGCTTTGATGGCCCTAAGGAGCACGCTACTGGTTTCTACATCTCTTTCTGAAATCACCATCGCTTGGTAACAATTCAATTATCCGAATCATTTAAATGGGCTCCCTGATGGGTCTCCCCCTTGTGGTGTTTCTTCAACACCATTTCCCCTGTCTTACTCTATCTAAATTCTTCGATTCTTATAGCTCCCCTCACAAGGAAGCGCTTACCTCCATATTAACAAAACGTGACTTAATTACCATCTGCATTGACCATCCAAGAAGAATTTCCCAAAAGTGCTAACAATTCTTCTTGTATGCAAATTCTCTCTTTAATGTCCTCTTCTCCATTTCACCTAATTCACCTGGTGTTAGGTGCGCTAAATAATGAAAGTTCTCCTCACAAAGTGAC
Organism: Sambucus nigra; assembly: GCA_949130495.1. Classification (NCBI taxonomy): domain Eukaryota; kingdom Viridiplantae; phylum Streptophyta; class Magnoliopsida; order Dipsacales; family Adoxaceae; genus Sambucus; species Sambucus nigra. The sequence goes on along the minus strand of OX422217.1, from coordinate 325,944,898 downwards.
CTTTGTTCGACCCTCTTGTGTGAGTTCAGAATAACATTTGCACCTCACTCTGAATATCTAATGAAGGAACTTATGGTCAAACCATACTGATGTGCCCTCTATCGACGACGCATTCCACTTGTAAGTGTGGTAGTTGCCTCTCATCATTGTAACTCCGCTCTTACGAGCCAAGAAAAAATTTACCCCAAATTTTCACTCCCTATTAGCCATACCCCGTCATATGTCCAAGCCTTTGGATATTTTACGTTAGTTGGCTAGTACACACCATCTCCGCATTTCTAGTATTTCCAATGCTGGTTCTTTTTAATGTTTCGTCTGACTCTCTCCCAATCCAACCTTGCTGGGTGATTCTAATTTGACCCCACTTTCTACTATAGTTGTACCTAGAAGTCACAAGTTGCGCCTTAAACGTCTTTACCGTCCTGGACTTCTGTGCCATAATATGGGTGACTTCAACTACTGTCATATTTTTTTTTAAATAAATCAAGTAACCTCAACTGATATTTGCCTCCTGCTGTCCGCCCAACTGTCTTCGCCTGACGTACTGTTTGTTCGGCACACGAACACACTCGAATGCAAATAAGATTCACTATCATATACATCATAGCAGGAGAACGAAATCTCACCAAAGAAATCAACAATCCTAAACATAGGGCTCTATATTAAAGAAAGCTACGTTGGAAGCATAATAAGCCGCACAGATCCTAAAGGACACTAGAACCTGATGCTCTGATACCACCTGTGACACCCCGACTAATTAAATACCGGGTAGCTATTCCTTTATTAAATTAGTATAGAATATTCAGTTGGTTCAGTCTTAGCATCACTGTCGAAAATATTTAATTTATTACTAGCCACCTAATATTTAAAAAGAGAGATGCCAAATTTTGCTAATTAAATTAACATAATCCAAGTAATTAAGTCAACGACCATTATTCTCATTAACAATTTCAAATGAATAATCAACGAAAGGAAATAAACTAAGTCTGGAGTAAACACTCCAATAATAATAATGCCAGAGTAAATAAATTCCCAATACAAGAGTCTGAATAAATAAACCAATAACCGAAATAATGATAGTCTGTAACTATAACCTCTAAATAAGAATGGGCGACATGCTCTAACTGATACAAATGACTCTGAAGGAACCAAGGATAAATATGAAGGCGTCTAATACCAAGATCCTGCAGCTTCCACGGCAGCTACAACACGTCATCAGAATGGAACTCCCATGCTTGGCGTCCTGTGGTTAGGCACCTAAAATGTTTTTATGAAACAAAATAGATTTGGAGGAAAACGGGTCAAAGCCCGAGGTGAAAATAGTTTAAAACTTTAGCAAGTGTTTAAGTTATAATTAAACAACACATATTATAAACATGTTAATTGCGTACTCTCACATGAGTTTCTCACCTCTTAACTAATCTGCACGCCTAACGTATGACCTTAACCCATCCTAGTTATGTCACTAACCAACTAGTCTGTACCTCTTCCACTTCCACATTCTACCATAGGATGTCTACTCTTAGTACCCAAAACAGTTATATTCATAACCCATATTTGCATTCATTAAAATTACTTATCTTAAGTGTTAATTAAATTCTCATTCTTAGCCCATTCAAATAGCTTGGTTATTCATATCTACTAAGCAACAACGAACCAGTCACAAGTACATAAGTATATCACTCTCAGTACATAAATACATATATGGCACCCCTAGGCTAAGTTGCGGTGCTTGCATACTCTGCTATCAAATCCCGGTACATCACGTGCATAGGGACTACGAGTTCTGAATCTCTCAAGAACCGTTTCAATAAGCAAAATCACACATATTGGAGGCGAATATAGTTCACATACCCATGGGTCACGCACATACCTACGCTCCCATGGTCAGCTGACTTATCAACTCACAAATAAGTCATTCACATTCCTATGTCCTTAAGGTACCAGTCTAAATCCCCCCCCCCCCCCCGAAGGCACACAAGGATAAGAGGTCCCTTTAAAAAAACTAACCTCCCGTGACAGCAAGTATGGTAGGTACGTCAAACACATAAGAAATCCATTCACTAGGCATTCACACAACCTTAGTAATCATATTTCAATATAGATATTCACATTCTATCTAGTAAGTCTCGTACGTAGTAATATTATCCCGAACATCATACGTAATTATATATTTAACTTGATAACTTTCTCTCATCGTGTCAATTTGAGTACTTAAACTTACTCCAAAAGGTTACTAAGTCTCTTATTAGTTTCTAATATTATTTCAGTAACTTAAAGCCCCTCCATTTCTGTTCTTATCCTTACTTCAGCGTTTATTCCCATTATAGTTTCAATTTGAGCGATTTCTAACCGTAACTCACTCGGTAGCCCCTCGTAAGAAATAATATTCAAATCCCTAAGATAATCCATTTTTTTCGGGCTTCAACTAAGACCCTACTGTCCTTTACTAAGTCAGAAAATATTATATTAATCACCCTAAGAATCAATACCGGCTTTGGAATATTCATAAAACCTTAAAGGAAAACAATTGCCAAAAATCAGGAGAGGTCGATCGATCGATCATCGATGATCGACATTCTTGGATCGATCGATCGATCAAGCAGGTACTTGCCCAGATTCTCTTAAACAGTTACGGGTTTCTTCTTTTTTACACCTTTAAATATTCATTACAACGTCCCAAACTCCCAAGAAAGTTTACTAAACATCCTATTAACATATTAGTATCATATTTAACGTACTAGAATTTTTAAATCATCATGAATCATCAGTTTCTTAAATCAAAAACCCTATTTTTCCATAAAAATCCTATTTCCCCTATTTCTTTCAAGATCTTCATAAATCAACATAAATTCCCAATTTTCTACGCATTATCATGGTTCCATAACTAGTTTATGCCCAGATTTTTCATCTACATGAATCCTACCCATATTCAATATTTAAATTCTCCAATTTCACAATTAATTCACTTATTTACAATAAATCATCAAATCTAACTTTATCATGTAAAATATATGCTTTGAATCTTTGCAAGATAAATCACTTGCCTGGAAATTATAGATTCTTATCCGTTGATGATGGTAGTGGTTGTTTCCCCCCTCTCTTTTTGGTCACAAATCCGACGATGGTGGTGGTGTGTGGTGATTATGGCCATGAAAACCTTAGAACTTCTCCTCTCTTCCTCTCTAACTGCCATGATGCTTTTTAGTTGTGAAAACCCTAAGGGACTCAAGGGTTGGTTGATAAATATTTCCTAATTTTCGTGGGTCAATATTCACCAAAAATAAGAATGACTAAAATACCCTCTTGGATTGCCGATTAGGCTTAAAAATGCCCCGAGACCCAAACTAAACCCCCGGATAGTGTTTTATGACTATCTCGACCCTTCCGGACACGTTGGCGCACTCAAAATGCTCACACGGATGATAAAAATAAAATACTTTTAAATCCATTAAACTGGGTCCTGACACGACTAACATGCGCGTCCCATCTTAATTATCGAAACTGCCATATTTTCAACTCACGATAATTTTAATAAATTCAATAACCACATATTACCAAAATCACTCAGTAATATTCAACAACATTATAATAATCAAATACTAACTCTCGTCTCGCTAGCATTTAAATCCGAATTATTTTCAATTAATTATCCCAAATTAATTTTAATAAATCTCAAAATTCAAGGCAATTTAATTTATTAAATCACATAATTAAAAGCCATAAAAATTCGGGGTATTACAGCACGATTGTGTTTAGATTGATTATAACACCTTGTTAATGTATCTTCTTGATTAAGATGAATTCATAGTTGATGAAATTGAGTTATTGTTTCTCTCAAACGACCCTTTTAGGTTTGGGTCAGGTTAGGACTGGAAAAACATCCGAGTGATTTTTATGAACTCATGCGAGTATCTATCTATCTTCGCCCCTCTCTCATCGTTTCTCTCCCTCTCTATGGCAGTCCCACCCCCACTGAAGCACCACTTCCACCCGTTGGAGCCTCACCAGAGCAACCCCACCATATCAACCCTTTCCCCTTCCCTCCGTCTCTCTCTCTCTCTCTCTTTCCTTTCTTACATTTATTGGTCTCTGACAGTGGCATTGTTGTAGGAACCAAAGTAGATGATGGAATGTCGAAAAAATTGAGTTTTTACAAAAACAGATAATTTGTTTATTTTTTTCATCAAAAAATATCGAATAAGGGTCTTGTTTGATAGATCGTGATGAGTAAATTCCAAATATATAAATTTTAAAGATTTTGTATTTGTGAAGTTATGGATTTCTAGAGATTGAATGATTTTTTTTTTTACGAAAAGTGAGGTAATTCCGGAAAAAGAAATGTGTGGGTTATTTGAAATAAGTAACTTACTTACACAATGAATTGTATTTGTGTTATTTGTCATAAACACTCAAAGAGTGATTTTAACTATTTCAAAAAAAATTCTATAGAATTAAATATTCAATATAGATCTTGTTTTTTAAATTGTGAAGAGTGGTTTTCAAAAAAACAAATTTTACTAAAATTGGATATGAAAATATGAAGTTATGAATCTTTAAAGTTTGGAGAGTTGATTAGTCATTTAAGTATGTTGAGATGAATATAAAGGATTTGGTGGATTAACACTATTTAAAAAAATGTGAATTAAATAAAACATAATTAGGACATTTCATTAACTCCCATATAAAAAGATATGGAAGGACATTGGAGATAGACCGGGCAATGTAACGTTTCGAATCGTGTTCGTGTAAGTTTTTATCGTGTTCGACTATTAGCGGGTTTGTGTCTAAACATGTGACTTTTTATCATGTGAGAAAATGATATTCAAATCCGACCCGTTACATTCACGTGTTGTGTCATGTTCACCCATTATTACCCATTAAGATAATGATTTATTTTGAATTGCATACATGATGACATATTATTCCATCATTAAATACAGTTAGACTCATTAATTCATTAACATTACTAAATCCCTCATTTAATAAAATTTGTTGTGATTAAATTAACATTACGCTACATAAAATCTCAAAAATATTTTTTTATTTATTTAAATTAAAGGGTCTTAATAAATATTAACGTGTGAAGGAAATCAATATTAATTCGACTTATTAATTATAGTGTTTTATCGAATTGAAATTAATATGATCATAGATCATTAAGATTCTAGTCATTAAGTTATAACTTCCTTTTGATTGGTTTGAGTCGAATATTTATACATTTTTTCTAACCAAAGAGGGCTTAGTAACTACATTCTATTTTGTCCTGGTCTCCTTTTTCTCCTTGTCACTTTAGTTGTCCATCCCAATAAAACCGGAGAGAGAAAATAGTAGAGCAGCAATCCTAAATTAGAGGATCTAATAAAGCGATCAGCCAACCAAACATTTCTAAAATTAACTCTCCAGAAACAACGAAGAAAAAGAATCAACATTGCCTACATTTTCAGGTAAACTTAGAACTCATCTGATTACCCAATTTTGCTTGCACAACAGAAACTTCACATTTGATTTATTCTTAAATGAGAGCTTGTTCATTTTCTTTCTTTAATTCTTTTTTCGTTTGTTTGGTAGTGCTATTTGAACCCAACATAGTTTTTTTTTTTTTAATTCTTTCGTATGAGTGTTTGAGAGTCGAGTTAATTTGATTCTATCATATCACTTTTCTCTTGAAAATTGTAAAAGTTAAAAGTAAAAATACATCACCCAAATAAGTAGAGATGGGTTTCAATGCAAAGGATTTTCAAGTTTGTTTATGGAAAGTTGTTAAATTTTCAATGAATACTTGTTATGTTTGTGTAAAGAAACACCCGATTTTTTCTAGTATTTTGTTAGTCTTCTTCCTTTTATATATGTTTCTTCCTTCTGTCTTCTATTTTCTAATTTACTCTTCGCCTCTTTTTGTCATTGCTGTTGTTACTCACAAAGTTCTTTTAAGTAATGTTTGTAAAAGCATAGAAAATGTCAAAGGAAATGAGAAGAAGAATGATGGGCTATCTTCTCAGAATCTTGGGTTTGTTGAAGATGATCTCGTTGGCGATACAAATCAGAGCTCTTCCGCAGCTAGACGAAGAAATGTGGAGGAGAAAAGTAGAGAGGATTATCCACACACCAGTGTTGAGGACAAAAAAGCAGTTTTCTCAACACGCATTAATGATCAATATATTGATAAAAGTGCCATGGAGGAGGAGAACCCGAGAGAAATCCGAGAGGTCAATGTGGCATCTATAAGTGGTAATGCTGATTGTTCTTCCTCTAATGCTGATAAAAGGTCCCAAAAAAATTCTGGTGGTGGTGAGATAGATAGAGGTAGCTCAGAGGACACGGACGATGAAGAAGAGTCACGGGAAGATAGACATAAGGTTGTGGAATGGACGGAGGATGATCAAAAGAATCTTGTGGATGTTGGTATTTCAGAGATTGAGAGAAACAAAAGGCTGGAGAGTTTAATTTCGCGGCGAAGAGCGAGGAAATTGCTGAGTCTTCAGGTTAGAAAGACACTGATGGATATGGGCAACAATGACGCACCGAGTCAAATTGCATCCATTTTGATACCAAGAAACAATCTGCTTCTCCCTAACAATTTCGGATCTCAGTTTTCACCCACGCCCGGTTCAGCTCCATCAGTTTTGTTACCAATGCACAACCCTTTTGACCTTCCTTATGACCCGTATGAGGAAAAGCCAAATCTCACGGGGGACAGTTTCCACCAGGAGTTCATGGAGGCTCACCACAAGGACATGATGTATTGCAGGCATGAGAGCTTCAGCTTGGGTGCTTGCTTACCTAGAGAATACAAGCAAGACCAACACAAGAGGTTGCCGTATCATGACTTTGCAACCAAACAGAGGTCCTCGGAGAGAAACAAAAGCAACCGAATAGGAAATCCATTAGGTAAAATAAGGTCTAATTTGCTCTCTCTCTATCCTCCGACCACCACCACACACACACACAAGCATGATATCCCCATTTGGTTCATGGTTATATATTCTTGTAAGAATGTGAAAAACTAAAGTCATTCATTTGGGGTTAAATTTTTTGTTAGTATAAAATTGTAAACAAATGAGCAGCTATAATTATGTCATTTTTAGCATGTAAGTGATTACGATAAACTACACAACAACAATAAATAAGGGGAACGTTCTCTCTCTAATTTTTATTAAATCCCAAAATAGTAATAACGAGTACAATACAGAGGTAGCCCCTTTCAATGTGCAAGGGATTATTGGCCTTTGATGTCATGCATGATGTTACGGGAGTGAAGCATTGTGTGTAACATTACTAGGAGGCATTAGAATCAAAATGAACAAGTATAAAGGAAAGTACAAAACAACCCTCGACGCCCATGTCACTCCCCTTGAGAAGTGCTATAGTTCCTATACTGGTGTTAGAAATTGAGATTGATGTGTTGAAGAGTGGCCTTGGTGATTCATGTGTCATCGGCCTCCAGGCGTCTATGCCCCCGAATAAGGAAGCATGTGTAAGCTCCGGATGATGAAGCGACAAACTCAGAGTCAATAACACTTTTGCCTAGGTCAACGTGAAAGAGAACAGGTTACCCCTCTGTTGTCAGTGCTAAGGAATCTAGGGGTCGTGTGTGCCTTGAAAAGAGGAGAGATTCACAATTTTGAAGGTGAAGTGCATGCTAAACTCAACCCTCAAATCAACCTCATAGACATTATCCCCGAAACATCGAATCATTAGAAAAGAATTAACGACGGATTTGGAGCTTATGGCATTGGTGGCAGGCCTTTTGGAGATAAACCGTGACTAAGTCCTCGGAATGGAAGATAAGTTCTCATCGGTGTGTGTTCGCATGTCTGTGGCATACATATGCTGCAAGTAAGTGTGAACATCCTTGTAGTTGATGGCTAAACGGGTGGCGAACTCTACCACAAAAAGAACTGGCCGGGATTGTGGATGGCAACTTCTTAAGGTTAATTAGCATGTGGACAGAGATAAACCGCGGATAATATGGATTTAAGACAGGCTCGTGGAGCAGTTGCTAGCATTGTTGAAGGCAAATTCAACTTATATTATCACAAGGTCCCAACTTCGGGGACTCAGGGATATCCGTGGTTAAGCACCAAAGAAAATCTTTCAACGCTCCTATTAACCACATCCACCCGATCATTGGTTTAGGGTTGGAAAGCCATAGAATATCGCAATAGGTGCAAAGTATCTGTTAAGTGACCTGTGAATTAGACTTCTCGGCCTAAAGTGATTATGCATGAGACGCCTTGTAATCGGATGAACTCCTGGAAGTATCGAGTGGCCACGTGAGAGGCATCCGCAGTAAAGTGGGCATTTTTAGATACAATCAACGACAATGAATATAGAGTTATGGCCGCATATTATCCAAGGAAGGCCGACGATGAAATCCGTAAAAGCGTCCTGCCACCGCCGATCTAGGATAGGCAAAGGGGTATAAAGGTCATCATTGCAATGTTTCCCCTTGGCCGTTTAGCACGTATAACAATGTCAAATGAAGGCGCTTGTGTCCCACCTCACAATGGGCCGAAAAACCTCTTTTATAATGAGAACAGGGTACACATGACTCCCATGTGCCCTGCTAGGCCACTGGTATGCACCTCGGCATTGATCTTTTGCTTAAGGAAGCAAGCCAATATGCAAAGAGTTATGCCTCAAAAGAGGAAGTCATCGTGAAGCAAAAAGTCCTCTGAAACACCACCATGTTGTTGGCAATTAGAATATATAGATCTAAAGTATAATTCCGTTGCATAAAAGTCGCGCGCCTCGTAAAATCCAACAACCAATCTGTAGATGATGACTAACCCATGATTACGATGACTGCAAGCATCCGCCACTTGTTTTTACTTCCCTAATATTAGAGATGGAATTTGTACATTTTTTGTTTGATCTCAACCAAGTTCAGAAAATCCTTTTTAAAGATTGACTTGACAAATCAAGCACTGAATTGGTGAACTATTTCAGTTTATAGATATGCCAAAAACAAAGAAGGCTAAGTTGCTCTTGAACAGATTGCTGATAAGAAAATGGAGTTAGGCTCGGCCAAGAATAACCTTGAAAAACATCTACTTTACGAAGAAAGATTCTGGAAGCAAAAATTAAGAGTGCAATGGATCCAAGAGGGGAAAACTATATTCTTTCTAAAGAAAGACAGAAAGCAAGCACAGCGGTGAACTTAGTGTGCCGACAGACAAAGAATAACCACAACAGTGCACTTATTGTGTCGGTTGCTAAACCATTTCTAACTATGCAAGTAATGGAGAGCATGAAGATTCGACTTATTGGCAAACTTTTCAAAACTGTCAAAACTCAAGAGCTTTGACGATGGCATAGAATTCTAAGTCATATATAGAATAGTTAAGGGCGGACCCCAAGATCTTTTAGCTAAAGAAGGCTACCAATTTGCAATATTGGCTTGAGACGGACCAATACACGTCTTGCAAGCGTTGCACAAAAACTCAAAAAGCAAGGCAAAGTTTGAGAAAAATAAGAAGTCAAAGGTTATAATAAAGGACTTAATGAGCCGAAAAGATTGGTCGGTCACATCAGTCCAACGTCACTCCGTGGTTAAGGGGGGGCTCATCAAGACGTTGATAGGAAACATGATGCCCGAAGATGAGCTGAGGGTAAAACCCCTTGAAGTTGTGTCCCTGGGATACAAAAGTGGGGTTTGACACAAAAGTGGGTTTGACTAATTAACGATGGTCTGGACTTTGGATGAGTCTACCTGAACCCCCTTGTCGGAGACTACATAGCCTAAGAAGGTCATAGACAGGACCATAACTGAACATTTCTTCAGATGAAGATAGAATCGCTCTGACCTAAAAACTGGGCAACCTGAGAAGTGTGTTCCTCCTTTGACTGGCTATATGTGAGAATCATCAATATTAACTACCACAAACTTCCATAGGGATGGCCTAAGGATCTTGGGTCATGTCCCTCTTAAAGGTGCAGAGGCTATTGACCAATCCTAAGGATATGACAGCCACTCATATAAGCCATTTGTTGTCTTCCACTCAATCCTGGGTCGCATGAGAATCTAGTAGTATCCATTCTTCATGTTGAGTTTGGAGAAAACTCAAGCCCCGTGTAGCTGGTTGAGCATGTCCTCAAAGCGGGGTATTGGTACTTGACTGTAATCTTGCTGACAATATCATCCATATTTGCCAACTTTTGTCCTTTGGAGTAAGAAGGGCCAAAACAATGCATGGCAATATATTTTACCTGATGAGGCCATTGTCACAAAGCTCGGTGACTTGCCTTCATAGTTCCTCGTGCGCGATGGGGACATTCAATATTGTGGTAGTTTACGCAACGACATACTGGGTACAAAATCAATGGCGTGTTAAATGTTTTGAAGTAGTGGTAGCTGAGCATGGTACACACGTTCGCATAGGTGTCTTAAAGATCTTATATCTCAAGTGGCATATCTCCCGTGAGTGTGAAGTGACTAGTATAAAACACAAATCGGCCTCCTCCACCTTAGAGGTCTGGGTGGTGTGGGAAACTACAAGGGCCATGGGGGTTGACGATGAAACTGCTACCCTAGGTAAGGTATAGGTATTGGTGCGGTCATCGTGCAAGCCATAATTATCATACTGGCCTTCCTAATATAAGTGGCAAATATGCATGTCGAGGACCATGTATAAGACCTCGTTAACATAGGACCCAATCAAGAACGGTACTTAGCACTGGCGACTCGGTACTATTGATTTTTTATTGTCAAGGCAACTAATACGTCACACAAGGGGCCTGATCGGTCGGCTAAGCATGTTCACCATCTCTTGAGTTACCAAGTTATCACTAGACGCCCCCTCTCAATGATGGCCACGCATAACCGCCCCTTGGGCGCGCAACGAGTCGATCCAAGTTGGTTTGAACCATTGTGACGGTAAGCACCTCGGACATCACTAGGATATGTATAATAAAAGTTGGGGTTAAAGGAGCACGCCGATCTTGGTGGCAACAATAGGTGTCACATCAACGCCAAATGGCCTTAGCCTCCATGGGTGGAATGTGGGGTTGAGTAGGCTAAATGCTCGAAGAAGGCAAGCCACGGTAGAGGTAGGCAATCTCTGAGGGGATTAGGTTCTAAGGAGGCTCTAGGATATTGTTTTAATGGTTGGTGTAGAGCAAAATTTGTGCGGAGGGTTTAGGAGGAGTTGTGGGAGTGGAGGGGGAACATGATATCAGGAAGTTGGGGTATAGGATTGCAAAGGGGGTGAATAAGGGGGGAATTTGGGTCACGATCTGAGGATATAGGGTGGGTCTCACTACCCCAATGTGGGTGGGTTAATAGGAAGGGTCTCGAGTTTTAGAATAGGTGGGAATAACAGGAGGTAAGGGTGTCTGACGTCTGGTGGCCATGGAGAGGCAACGGCGAGGCTTGCCAGTCGCCGTTAAGACTAGGGTGGAGTCGGATCTGACTTCTTCTGGGCGCCTAGACCTTGAGTCATCGCTTAAGGCTTGTGAGTAGTGATGCTATCTGGCTTTCACAGCCGTCTGCGTTGGTTGAGTTTGCCCACCCCCGACGACGTCGACACCTCATATCTCCAAGTCTCCGGTTCTCACGGTGGCAGAGACCAGAGAGACTCGTGGCGGTAGACAAACCAGGCTTTGCTTGGGTGGCACCACCAAAGGTTCCAATCGTCGGAATCCATGAACGAGCATCCAAGAGAGAATGTTACTTTGATACCAATTTGATGTATTGCACAGAAGTGATTAAGATAACCTACACACAACAACAACAACATTTAATAAGGGGAACTTTCTCTCTTTAACTATTATTTATTCTAAAAATAGTACAATACAGGAGCTAGTCCCTTTATAGGTACAAAGAAATGCTCTAGGCCCAGTGATATCATGCATGATGTCACGGGAGCAAGGCATTACACATGACATGACTGAAAGGCACTAGAATCGAGTACAAAAATAACCCTCGATGCATCATGTTATATCCTCGTTTGGTTCATGGTGAAATATTTTTAAATTAAAATGGTAAATAAATTTTTTGTTTTTATAAATTTGTAAATAAGTGAGCAGATATAATTATGTCATTTTAACAAAAATAATGAAAATAGAATGAGCTCTTACTTGCAATCTGGAGATCAGGTGTTTGAATCCTTTTGGAGCTACCTCTGATGCTTTAAAAGAATCCGATACCCAGAGTTATTCCTGTTAAAACTTTAAATAGGTGAAAAAAGAATTCATCTAGATGAATAATATTTCTCCCAGGACCAAAAGGGGTGATAATCCTGAATCAAGGTGCCCCTGCAAATAAGGAATCTATCACAAGCTAATTAAACACAAATTATCTCAAGCAGGTGGGGCAATGTTGAGTGGTGGCAGTGCCCATGATAACGTCAAACAAGACGAGCAAGCCTCTGAAAAAGTAGTTGACTTGGTTGACATTGGTCCTATAGAAGATAAAAGTGAAGTCCAGACAAGACAAATGTTAGTTAAAGATTTTCATGGTGGATCAAGCTCATCACCTTCTTCGGAAGAAAATGAAACAATCTTCTGCAAAAACAAAGATGCAATTTTGGGATCCCTCATTCATTCAGCTCCGAAGAACATATGTGTAGATAGAGGGGATAATAGCCAAATAAGCAACCTGTTATACAATAGTGGTCCATCTGTTTTCAATGAGACAAGACCAGAGGAACGTTTCTCTTATAGGGGAATACATCATACTCCTAACCGTTCCATAGCCTCTGACATGCAGGTGGAGGTATCGGAATCTGGTTCTCCCCCGCTGACAGTTGATGGAAATATTTCATCCCCAGATGAAGAATCATTATCAATACATAACGACGACGTGGAAACAGATAGTTTTGGCAGTGAAGAAATGTGGCCTGTGGTATCATCTCACCTATCTGGAGTAGATGAAATTCAATCAAGATCAAGAGAAGTACAGGAGGTCAATGAACAAGATATATTTTCAAGAATGACCCACAAGCCAAATCCCAATGCATCACAGATTTTGTTAGAAAAAGTAATCGAACAAGAGTCCGTTGACTCACGCTCAATATCACCTTCGAGGAATGAATCGCCTGAGGGAATTGAAGCCCATTCAGATATTTTCGACGCAAAAGTTCATGATGAAATCCGACCACCCAATGCTTATAAATCTTTAGATGCATTGTCATGTGAAAATGTCTCATTTCCAGTACTTGAGAAGGCACAGCAATCAACAGAAACGTTGGTGGCTCACCCATCTCACGAGGTTGATTCCGAAAAGGCAGAGGTCAGTTAGTTTCTAAGGGTGAGCTTGATTACAAAGTTGGAATTAGATTGAAATACGTCATTTTTCTGAAACTTGAAAAAATAGTGAAAAAAGAGATGAGGGATTTGGCCAGTTCCTCTCTTACATAGATGTATTTGATTACAAAGTTGGACAAAGATTGAAAAACGGCATATTTTTTGATAAAATAAAAGTTTGAGCATAATGAAAAAAGAGATGAGTGCTTTGGTAAGATGATCTCTCACTAAGGGTGCATTTGATTACAAAGTTAGAAAATGATGTTGAAAAAAGAGGGAAATAATAGACGAGTGGCCTGGTGAGATGTTCTCTTACTTTTTTTTTATTTTTATGGATTGTAATTCTTACCCAACCCAAAGAATTGGATTTCCTGAAAAAACGGAAATTTACGAGATTCTCTCACCAGATTACTAATCTCTTTTCCACCACTTTTTCATCTTTTTTATAAGAATGGAACATTTTTAATCTTTTTTCAACTTTGCATTCAAATGCACCCTAATACAGTGAAGGATTGGAGTGTGTGTGTACTTGCTTCTAGTTTCTGAAGGACCAGTGTGTATGTGTGTCAGTTTGCTAGTGACCTGCCTAATATATCAGAGGAAACTCACTCAAATTATACTGAGCACACCAAAGGAAACAATAAAAACCCAAGTGAGGATCATGCCATATTGGAGTCCTGTAAACTGAATGAGGGAAAAGGTAATTCAAAGTCTTTGGGAGGTTACGATGCACAGGTTGAGAAGCTAGTCCAACACAAAGACATTGCAGAGAAGTTGAAACAGATTGATAACAACAGCATTGGGGAATCGGTTCAAGATAGAGTAGATGAACAAGATTTTGCAGAAGTTAGGGTTAGTCAGAGTTTGAATAGCCCCGCTGCAACCGCCGTGCTGCCGGAATTGGCGGTGGAACAAATTTTAACTGCCTCAAGTTCATCCTCATCTCCTAAATCTGTATTAAATGAAAAGGTTGTAGTGGATCAAGCCTCCTCGTCATCTATTGATCAGGTCAGCCTGCACTCTACTATAACTAATGGAAATGTAAGTGTATATTTTATATGAAAATAATGCAAATTATTTATTTGGATTGATAAACACATATTACAACATTTTTATTTCTTTTTATATGCCAGTTTACACTATATTTTACTATGCACAAGTCATTTAATTTGTTAACAGTCATTAACTCTCTCTCTCTCTCTCTCTCTCTTGCATACACACACAGTAGAATGTAGGTATCTCTGTCCAAGAATATAGAAACAGCACTGGTGATAATTTCCTTTATCTGTCTTTTATTTATTAAAAATTGTCTGGTGCAATTGATCACTCCTATATGTTAATAGATTAACAACTCAAGTTTGAGAAATAACTATCATAAAAGTGGTACGGCGGCATGAGGAAGGTCTTTTTAGTACTTAGATTGATGTTTTGTTTATTCTTGCTTCCAGTTTTTTCGGTTTCTTTAGAAAAATCAGAGTTTGATTTTACAACTGTGTGTATGTGTGTGTAAAATATTAGACTATTGATTATAGTACTAACCATTGCACTTACTGTGGTTTTTAATAGGAATCAGTTCACAATAGGGGAGATGATAATATTGCAGAAGTTGAAGTCTCTGGGGTTTGCCAGAGTTCTAGTGATCCCATTGCATTGATCACGGTACCAGAATTGCCAGTTGAGCAAGCTTTAATTACCTCAACTTCAACCTCATCTCCCAAATCTGTATTACAGCCAAAGTTCTCGATGGATCAAGAATCCCTATCAAATTTTGATCAGGGGGCCCACGTGGATGTCCAACAATCTCATAACGAGATGGTGAACAATAATTCGTTCAATGAACTGTCACCTGAAAATTTAACTCCAGCTGCACATCTCATTGAACTGCGTTTGACAGAGGATTCAACATCTCATCTATATCACAATAGAGGATTTGAAAATTTACTGGTGAGTCAGTATTTATATGGTAATAACTGACTATGCAAGAGTATAAAACCAAGGTAGACAACCAATTCTGAGGCTTGAGAAGCCGAAAAGCATACATACCTATATAAGATAATATCACGGTTTAATTGACCAAATATTTGTTCCATATTTTCCTCATTTTCTGTGGAAACAATTTTTACTCCCACCCCACCCCCCACCCCACTCCACCCACCCACCCCACAACCCACAAAGAATTAGGGGTGTGTTTAATTGCAATTGATTCTATATTTTCCAACTTTTGGTGCGTTTCCTACATTTTCTTTGGAATTTTTTTTCTGGTTTTCCTAAAGTACAACTTAATTGTGTAAATTTTAGACATTTCCCATGGAATATTTTCTTGGGGGGGGGGGGGGAAGAGAGGTAAGAAAATGCTTTCATGGATTTTTTTCCCACTCGTTCCAATCAAACACACCCTGAATTTCATGGGAAAAGTAAGAGAACATTTATCCTATTCCCTCATCTCTTTTTCCTCTTCTTTTCCAACTTCTCATCAAATGAACTAATTTCCAATCGCTGTTTAGTTTTGTTTAAAATGTCTAAATTTTAAAAAAATGCACCCCCCTAAACTTGATATATTTTCCCTGGTACAAGTCTCTCAAATTTGTTATAAATAGTTTATTTTGCATTCTCTCTCTCCCACTCTCTCTCACACACACAAAAAGAAAAAAAAAACATAAACTCGCTCACATTAATTATTCTTAAAAATTGATTGTTTGTTCCTTCTGTTATAACTAATTTTTAAGAATATGCCTAGGAGGAGAAATGTGTTGAAAGACAGATAATTGAACTTATATCTCATATAGTCATATTGAACAGGAAGCATATAGGCCTTCAACAATGTATCCTGAAGAAGTCAACGTTGTTAGTGAACCTGTTATGCATGCCAATAAAGTCAAGGAAAAATTGAAGTACAATGAAGACATAGAAGGCGACTCACAACTTTTTAGCAGTGTTGAGACTAGTGCTGAACTTTCCATACCATCTGAGAAATCCAGATCTGTCAACGATACTGAAGATATGTATGAAAAACTTTCAATCCCGACTGGTGGATTTAAGTCAGCAAATCAACGTGACAACTCAATGACCCCATTACCTAAGAAGGAGGTAAAATTATATTCATAGAAGTTTCTCTAAATTATGTAATAAGCTGGTTTCTTCTTCCCATGGCCATATCATATAATCAACTCCTACAATGTTTATGACTAAATCAATTATTTTGTTCCTTAATTATTTTGATATGTTGCATTACAATGTTATTTTCTGTTACGCATATGAAAAATATCTATATGAAAAAAAGTTCATACCCTCTGCACAAGACTCCCGCTTAACTGTAAAGTTTAGGAGAGGCAGGTGTCCATTGGCTTTACCAATATATATGGAGAAGCTGTTCTATGTCTCGAACCTAAAACCAACTGTAACTTGGGCGAGAGCACTTGCCATCGCACCAAGGTACGACCTATGCATATAAAAAATATAAGATAAATAAATTAAATATTAAAAATATGATAATTTGAGTGATTGATAATGAACAGGATTAATCAGATTATCAAAGAATTCTCACCCAAGGAGCCCTCTGGTCTATGTGATAATATAAGTATAAAGTGGGTAAAAATGCTCTGATACCACTTTAAGAGTGCGCACGCCCTTAATGGAATAATTTATTTAATTGAATGCCCAATCACAAATCCAATTTTATCTTATTATTCCAAGATATGCATCTAAATGATAAAACAGATAAATAAAATATGCGATCACATGGAAACCGAGGAAAAATCCTTTTTCAGAGCAAAAACTTTTATATGAGCACTTTAGAAACTTTACAAGACGGTTGATTTACAATACTACTTGATATAACCCACAAGTATAACGCGCAGTCTTCGCAGAATCTCTAAAGAATACCACTCGTTCCTGAGCAGTCCACAGGCAGCGATCCACCATCGGTATCCACCGATCAGCCTTTAACCTTCAGTCTTCAGTCGTAATCCCTCCGGATTCATAAGTCGGTCGTGGAGATGATCTCTCCACAATGAGTATACCTCAACTGAGGTTCAAAACGATTCACAAAATATATTCGGGGATGTGTTTGTGAATCAAAAGGTGTTTGAACTAGCTTCTAACGAGCTCCAAACGAATTCAAACAGAAGTCCCTTGTTGGATGTTCCTTCGATGTAAGATCTAACGACTCTTCTAACGGAAAGCCAAAGTCGTTCGAACGAGATAGCAATCTCGTTTGAATAAGGTTAAAAAATAATTTTTAAAAAGCCGAACTCGCTTTTTATAAAAAAAACAAACATCTTAAATAAATTTTATAAAAAATTTTGAACATCAATTATTTTATACCTTTGTGGGATGTGGGGAAGTCTTGAATGTTGAAGTCGGTTTGTCATGACGGTACGTGACGGTTTGTAACGGGATACACCAAAATAGCCTAGAATATAAAAAGGCCTATACTGACGTAAACTACACGTCGATGGCCAAGAAAATAAACAAACCCTAACTTTAGAGAGAGAATCAAGAGATTTCTTATATTTCATAAATAGAGGAGTGTCCTCAAATGAAGAATACATGGGGTATTTAAAAGGAGGAGTAGTTTAGGCTCCAAGCTAAGGCACTAATTACAAAAATGTCGTTACTACTCCTAACCTTTAAATAATAATGCAAAACAAAGGAAAGTGTAATAACAAAATAAAAGAAAATACAAAATAAGATAAAATGACAAAAAATAACCCTAGAATAGGGCCCCTTTTAAAACCAAACTCTCCCTCGAGCGTTTAAAATGGGGACTCGTGAGGAAATTTCAAAAAAAGAGGTGCCAAGGCGAGCTCACAGTGGGAGATCCACGGAGTCTCCCTCTAAAATAGTAATCAGAGCATGCTGGAGAAGCTCCTTGGATGCGTTAAAATAGTCTGGTGGATGCTCCATTGCCAGTAGGGCACGACGCCTTGGAAGGGAGCAATCAGAAGCTCAGTGATCAATAATGCCACAGTTGTAGCACTTGAATGTAGGAGAACCCGGTGGAGGTGGTGCCGCAGTGGTGGTAGCAGTGACTAAATCCGATACTAGAGAAGCAGGAGCGAAGATCGGAGCGAGTGGGGCTCGAGAGGCCGGAATAGATGCTAAAGACGTGAGGTAGGCCTCAATCTTAGTCGCATACTCGACCGCCTTCAGAAAGGTCGGTATCTCCCTCAACCCGAGGTCGTGCTGGATGTGGAGCTGCACTCCCAAGATATAGTGGTTGATCCGCTAGTCCTCAGTCTTAGGGAGGTGAGCTCGGGTGTAGAGAAACTGGAACTGCTCTGTGTAAGTGGTGTAATCGGATCCTGCTGGAGGGACTGGACACGGGCAAAAAGGTCACACTCATAGGTCGGTGGCATGAATGTCGCCTGAAGAGTGGCCTTCAGCTCAGTCCAAGTCTATATGGGAGGAATTCCGCTGCTGTTCGGCAATAGCACAAATCATTCCACCAAATCTGGGCGAATCCTTGAAATTTAGTAGCTGCTAGGAGAACACAAGAGCGGCCTTGAACCCGCCCGCTTGTAATAAAAAATTGTCTCCATCTCCACTAACCAATCCGCTTGTAATAAAAAACTGTCTCCATTTGCGCTAACCAATCCACCATAGCATCCGGGGAGAATCGTCCATCAAACATGGAAAGTCGACCTGTATATCTCCTTGAAGACTCCGAGAGAGTAACTGTAGTATTATCGACATGCGATCGTCCTCCTGACAAGCCTCGAGGCCCATTACATCACCTAGGGAAGGCGCAACAAAATTCGCAGGGATCGATGGAATCTGAGCAAGTGGTGAATGAGGAGGGTAAGCATGTGGAACCATGGGAGGTGTAGGGGGGCCGCGATGGGGGCACGTGCCAATCAGGTGGCCATAATCTCTACAATAAAAGCACTAGAGGTCCCGAAGCGGAACGTAGCGAGGAAGGTCAGGAGGAATCCACTCTAGGACGTTGCGGTGGGTATCTCTAGTGTCGATGGATGAGGATGAATCAGTGTTGTACAAGGAAAGGTCATGTTGGGAAGGGGTATGATTTGATAGTAGGGTAGGTTGACATGGGTGTATAAATGGAGGCGGGAGTAGTGAATCGGGAGTGGGTGGAAGGTCGTGGGTCGCCATATATTGGATAATGGTTCCGGGATAAGTGGAAAACCCGAGGTGAGTGGGATAGGCAAGTATATGTTGGAATGGGGCAACAGAGTGGTGGGGAAAAGATCCATTGGGCAGGAAAAACAAATTCGGGGATTGTAACGACGTAGAGGCGTCAAAAAATTAGGCGGTGTGGGGAGGGACTGTTTTTTGTTAGGGTTTGTGCCGAGGGAGGCATATATGGTATCGGGTTGGCTAATAGGGAAGTTTAAATCGGGCTGGGGGTATTTTAGGAGTTGTCGGGGTAGGGTGTCGACACTTAGGGGGTGGGGCAGAGGGTGGGAAGAGGTTGGACGAAAGGGGAAAGGTGAGGATGGAGCTCGGGTGGGTTGAGTTTGATTGTCAGGCCAGTAGGTGGGTGAAAGGGACGTCCCCGGGTCAGAACAAGGCCGTCCGATGGGTTTTAAAGGTTGTGGAGCCAATCAGCATTGGAGGGTGCTGAAGTAGAGGGCACATAAGATTTTGCCGGAAGGAAGGGTGGACAACAGCGGGTTAGGGAGGGCTTGCTTGGAAGGGAGCGGCTGAAGCAGATCTGGAGGGTTTGGGTGTTTGGAGGGGGGTGGCTGCCATATGTGAAGGAGCTAGGGTTAGGGTGGTAACATGGGGGTAAGGGCTAAGATTGGAGGGTGGTTTGATGGAGGAAATGAGTTAGTCCATTTGGGTCATGAGTTGGGTGTGTTGTTGCCTCATTTTCTCCATTTGTTGTTTCAACTCAAGATTTTCTTCTTCTTCTCGTTGTTTGGATCTTCTTGGAGCCATCGAAGTATGGTACGATTTTGATAACTACACACCAATATACCAATCGGGGAACGACACCTCACTTTGATACCAATTTGACGTAAACTACACGTTAATGGCCAAGAAATTAAACAAACCATAACTTTAGAGAGAGAATCAAGAGATTTCTTATATTTCAAAAATTGAGGAGTGTCCTCAAATGAAGAATACATAGGGTATTGAAAGGGAGGAGTAGCTTAAACTCCAAGCTAAGGCACTAATTACAAAAATGTCATTATTACTCCTAACCTTTAAATAATAAAGCAAAACAAAGGAAAATGCAATAACAAAAGAAAAGAAAATAAAAAAGAAGATGAAATGACAAAAATAACCCTAGAATATGACCATTTCCATCATATACTATGAGCAATATCAGAAAAATTGCTTTTACAAATCTCCCCCCTTGGCTATTCCGGTACATAACTATACAAACCTAACCGAAATCCAAATTACATAAAATACCCTTATAAATGACAAAATTTTAATACCCTTCCCAACCCTAGAAATGGAACGGCATAAGACTCTTTGTCTTCAATCTCTACTTGTTCTTCTTGACCTTCCACCGGTGTATCAAATGATCTTTTTATCAATGCTCAAGGGAACTTACACACATGAAGCAAAGAAAATACTCGTGATGCATCGAGTTTGAAAAGGACAATAAAAACTTATAAAGTAATAAAGCAATCTCCCCCATAAATCAAATTCATCATCAAATCTAATCTCCCCCTTAATTTGTTCTCTCCCTTTTTGTCCGAAATAGACAAAGGAGTAGACACCAAACATGACATATACAAAACATCACAGATAAGATGAAGATATCATCTCAAAGATATACAAATAACGAACATATAATGATAATCTCAAAGGCTTACATTCACCAACTATTTTTGAAATTTTTCAGACTTTTTTTTGAAGTATAAAATTTTATAAATACAACACACCGTGAATTAACACTAAAATATCCGAATCATGAAAGCGAAAAGTAGGGGTGTAAACATATTCCATAGGATAATCAATGTAGATAAACATAATCTATGTGCACGAAGGATTGAGATACCAGTAACAAATGCTCTCAAAATCTACCTTAGGTGTAAAGATTGTGAATTCATGTGAAATTTATTTAACCTAATCAACAACTCAATACCGTAAGCTATTTTCACACCAATGACATCCAAAACTATGTAATGTTTCTCGAGATTTATATAGTTTGTGAAAACCCATTTATCTTCGACTTAACTCCCTTAATATCTCACATAACTCAGAATATTCTCAATTATTTTTGAAAAAATTAATGCTCATTTGTAGCAAAGCATTAATGTTCAAACAAATTGACCTGGCACTTTTGTTTTTATGTGCCGTTAATCTTTTTGGCTCTTTTCATTACAAATGATAGCTTTAACGCAAAGACTTTGTCTTTTGTAGCCTTTTTTCATTGCTTAATATTTAACAAATTTTCAGAAAAAATGATTAAAATTCGGGCAATGGTTCATACATGCATAACTTTTTTATCTCGTTTTTACATTTGGTTCGCCTTAAAGCAAAACTGATATGAAAACACTATGATCGACATGTGACAGGTAAGTGCAATACTCAAATAAGCTCGTGCTCGTGTGCAATAAAGGAGACAAGGAGTCAAACATGTAGCAAGTTATCATCAAATCACAACTTAATGAATCGACACATTATTAAGCACATATGAAATGTTATCATGTCTCAAAACACTACAAAACAGTCATATGGATATGGAATGAACGGATGATTCGGACATCTTTAATGTTCATCTGTACATTTGTATACAGTGAAAAAAAATACAAACCTCTTTTTGTCTTTTTTCAAAAAATTATCAAAATAAAATATTTTTTGCCTTTTTCACCTCTTCTTAAGAACCGAAAATATTTTTGTATTTTTTATAAAATTTTCAAGAAAAACAAAACCCTTTTTGGATTTTTCGGAAAATATATCAAAATGAAGAATATAAATACACAATGGTACACACTAGCAATAGGGATATAAGATATAAACATGATAATCACCTTATGTTAGAAACAAGTCTCAATCTCAATCATTAGGTCCGGAGGAGCTCTCAAAAGGAGATGATATCCTAAGAAATTTCTCCCTTAAATTTTGCGAAGTCTTGATTAAATACTCTACTTGCTCTCAAAAACTCTCAAAATCTCTCAAGAGATGTGCGGGAGCATGCCGAGTAACATGAGTAGGAGTGCGTGCGGAAACTCGTGTAGGAGCATACCGGGGAACATATCTATAAGACATTCTCCCTAGCTTAAAATAAAACTCTTTAAGATGACGTCTTTGTTTGCAATGGGAACAAACATACACAGGCTTGGGTCCACTTTTCTCAAAACGTCTAGGATGATCTCTCCTAGGTGGGTTAGGTTGAGGGCCATAAGGATCCAACACAAACTCAGGAACCGGCTCGGGTGCAGCATGGAAAGTGGATGCACAGTCATAACCTATTCCTTGCCTCTCAACATTACCTAACGCGAGACCGAGGAGCATCTTTCCAACCTTCCTAGATGTGTCCTCTAAAGTGACCTTGACCTCCCGAGCACGTACGAGATCACTCTCGATTTGGGATACTCGGGCAATAAGTTTCTCACGAGTCTCCAATAAAGATTGAAGATCTCCCGTAAGACTAGCCACGATGTTGGTCAAATCGATCTTTTTTCGGCCTAAAATGATCAACTGCTCACATATTGAAATCTTCACCTTCTCGAATTGGCTCACCGATGCCTCACATTCTCTCAAAGTTTTCACCTTTCTGTCCAAATCTAACACCCTAAGAGATAAATCCTTATTAATCTTTTTCGTTTTCAAAGTCTTGGTGTAGAAATCACTAAACGCCTTTTGGATACCACCTTCTCCCTCACTCAAATTCTCTTCCCACTCTCACTATCTCCAGAATTACTCGAATCATCATCGAGGCTTTCATATTTAGATATGTCCTCATCGGCGTGGGACAAACTAGAACTGCTAATGTGACTAGACATGTATGTAACACACATGTCATGTAGTGATTCTCCCCCTGAATCAACCGACTCGACATTACTATCACTAATAGTGGCTTCATTTGCAACTTTCTTGCCCTTGCTCTTTAAGCCTAGTGGGATACTCATTTGTCTTGTGCCTTTTACCGTCACATTCATACACCTCATCTCTTTCTCTTCATTCATACACTTCGTCTCTTTCTCTTTCTCTTTCTCACCCCTGCTCGTGCCCTCATTCTTATTTTTATTTTTCTCAAAAATCTTTTCTTTGGAAGAATTTTCTTTCGAAAATTTGAGAAACTTTTTGAAATTTTTCGCAAACAAGGTCAAGTCATCAAAATCAAGCTTAGATTCAGACTCATAAACTTTCTCTTTCTCTTTCTTCTTTTTCTTAGTTTGAGTCTATAAAGCAATCCCTACTTCCTTAGGTTTAATAGTTTTTAAGAACATATCAATCTCATATGTTTGAAGATCTCCTGCAAGTTCTTCTAACCTAAGAGTGTATAGGATCCCTAGCGAATTTAGTACGTTGACCTTAAGAATAAAGCGGGCAGGGAGTGATCTCAAAATTTTCTTAACAACTCTCATCTCAGGAATCGTCTCACCCATATTAAAACTACAACTAACTATGTTTGACATGGTAATGGCCTCAAATTGGGTGTTCCAATTTTGAAGCTTAGATGCCTTTACAGCGTTGGTGCCCTCGTGTGTGAGATGGAGGGTATCCCATGCTTCTTTAGACGTTGTGCACGTCATGATGTGGCAGAACTCGTCAGTGGTGATGGCTCCAGAGATGGCAATCAAATCGCGAGAGTTAAAATTACTCCACGTAAACTCATCTTCAGTCCATGCAGAAACAAGTTTGGGACTGATGACATTATCAACAGTGATAATGGGTGGTGTCCACACTCTTTCACAAACTAACCAAATATATTTATCAATAGCTTTTAGGGCTGACCTCATCTTAGCTTTTCATTATGCATAGTTGGAACCATAAAAAATGGGCATTCGATTATATAAATTATCCATTAAAATGCGGTCTTTTTAAGATCAATACTTTTTCAAAAATATTGATATCAAAAAAAAAAATTGCAGAAAGAGATCACACGATAATTTGATGTAACCGGCTCTGATACCAATTTGTAAAGTGGGTATAAATGCTCTGTTATCACTTTGAGAGTGCGCACAACCTTAATGGAATAATTTATTTAATTACATATCCAATTACAAATCCAATTTTATCTTATTATCCTAAGACATGTATCTAAGTGATAAAACAGATGAATAAAATATGCAATCACATGACAACTGAGAAAAAATTCATTTTCAGGGCAAAACTTTTTATATCAGCACTTTAAAAACTTTATGAGAAAGCTGACTTACAATACTACTTGATATAACCCACAAGTATAACTCACAGTCTTTGCAAAATATCTAAATAATACCACTCGTTCCTAAGCATTCCACATGCAGTGATCCACCCTCGGTATCCACCAATCAGCCTTTAATCTTTAGCCGTGATCCCTCCAGATTCACAAGTCAGTCGTAGAGATAATCTCTCCACAATGAGTATACCTCAACTAAGGTTCAAAACGATTCACAAAATATATTTGGGGATATGTTTGTGAATCAAAAGGTGTTTGAAAACCCAAAATATGGAAAAACTTTGGTAAAGATATTCAGATTATGTTTTTTCCCAAGTGTCACGAAAATAGAACTCAAAACAGGTATTTATAGACCTGACACAAAATTCGAAGCGACGAAATTCGTTCAAATGAAAATAGAAGTCATTCGAACGAGAAAGGCATATCATTTGAACGAAATAGAGTTCGTTCGAATGAGACTCCAATCTCGTTTGAACCGGCTTCTAACGAGCTTCAAACGAATTCAAACATAAGGCCATCGTTGGATGTTCATTCGATGTAAGATCTAACGACCCTTCTAACGAAAAGCCAAAGCGTTCGAACGAGATAGCAATCTCATTTGAACGAGGTTAAAAAATTTATTTTAAAAAAGTCGGCCTCAGTTTTTACAAAAAATAAACATCCCAAATAAAGTTTTTGAATAATTTTAAACATCAATTATTTTATACCTTTGTGGGATGTAGGAAAGTCTTGAATGTTTGAGTTGGTTTGTCGCGACGGTATGTGATGGTTTGTAATAGGATACGTCTATACTATGACATATGAGCAATATCAGAAAAACTGCTCTTACAATAAATAATATCTTAGGGTCCAAATTCTTTATAAGTTTTATTGAGTATTTAAATGAAATAGATCATATAAGTATTTTTCAGGAACAAGTTCAATATTCAAAGCGCTTAATCGTCATTGTCTCACTAGTCTCCACCTATCTTTATGAAAAGAGCACATAAAGAACTAGAAGCCATAAAAAAATATGCCCCAAACATAAGACCTTATTTAGTGATTATTCTATACCTAAATTCAAGGTTCAAACTCCTCAACTCTTATATAAGAATAACAAATTTCCTGAAATTTTAGTTTTGTTGATACTTTTGGAGATTTATATTATCAAATGATAAATATCATTTGCATAATGTACTACTATGTAGTGCATTATTTGCTTTGGTAATAGTGCTTTGGCAATAGGATTCTTGTAATTCTATGTCAAATATATATTAAGGGCCCTATTTGCAGTCTACACAGCCCTGGTCAGAAGGTTGTTGTGGAGTGTTTGAAACCATCTAAAGTGTTTAAAATCCATTAATGATACTGAAGGTGAACTTACAGAATCAGATGCAGTTGAGAATTCAGGCACCGTCATTGAAATTTGAAGAGTTTCGAAAAGCAGAGGAAAATGAGGTCTTACACCTGCTAAATCCAGATGAGGTTAAACATAACTTGGAAGAAGCCATAAAAATTAGAGTGTGAATTTGATTATTTGGACCAATATGAAGCTATGACTCAAAACCAACAAATGAAACAATAACTCAAAAAATGAAAATTTTAAATTAAAATGTAAAAATGAGGGTGGAATATAGGAGAGAGTTTGAATTAAAATATGAGAGATAATGAGGTATAATAACGTGAAAAAGTATTGATGTGTGGTCTGATCCACACCACACCATGTAGGAGAAATAAAAAAATACCATGCCACACAGGGATGACGAATAGAAAAACACCATCTCCATATTATATAGATTGCCTTGCACTTTCTATTCTCTTCATTCTTTGATGTAGATTATCAGCTTCTGTCTTTTTAGTTCTATCACTTTAATTTTGTATTTCCAATTGATTGTTTTTATTCTAACAAAGTTAATTTCTTCATTGTTGCCATTGTGACTGTTAATTTTCTTTTATGTCGTATAGTAATAAATAACTTAGATTTATGCAGAGTCACTGTCGTCTCCACCTATGTCTTTGAAAGTATAATGTAAAGAATTAGAAAACAAAAGTAGATCTCTAACCCAAGGACCCTATATAGTCATTTCTTATATCCAAGTATAAGGCTCAAAGCTCTCAACTCTCACATATCAGAACACTCTTTTTGTAAGTTAATGTATCTTGATATTTTTTGGATAGTTCTATTGCCAACGGATTAATGACTGACAAAGCTTTATATCATGTGCATACTATACAATTATTTGATGCATTATTTTCCTTGTTGAAAGCCCATATTGCTTTGTCTATACTAATCTATACTAATTCTCTATTTTTTGGGGTAGAAAACTTAATATTATAAATAAGAGCATGATGAAAAATAAATCCTTTCCTCAGTGGCTATAACAATTCTCTATGTTTTATGTTAATCAATATAAAAGGGTTCTAGTTGCAATTTGTGCATAGGGCTTTATAAATTTGATCACCAGCCCAGATAAGAAGGCTGATGTGGACCATTTCAACCATCTAAAGTGCTTAAAATCCATCAAAATAGTGAAGGTGAACTTAGAAAATGATATGCATAATTTGTACATTAAAAAAAGGTCGTACCCAGTGCACAAGGCTCCCACTTTAAGTATGAGAGAAGAGGATGTCGACTGACATTGCCCCCACACATGAAGATGCTGCTCCCATATCTCGAATCGAGACCAATCATAGCTTGGGCGAGGGCACTTGTCATCGCACCAAGGTACGACCTATATGCATAATTTTTACATTATGTCAACAATAATTGAAAAAGGACTAAGGCCAATGTATACATTTAATTACACATGTATACATACAAAGAAAGAATTGGTATTTTCCCACATGCTCCTTTTGGTTGAGGAGAAGATATTTGTTGGGTGGGAAGGAGGGGGAGGAGGAAAAGTTTTTTTTTAACTTATATATGATAGGGAACCGAATGAATAATTTATTCTTTGATTTGAAATCATTGCCTTGCATCTTTTCTTATATTCTTTCTTTGATGTAGCGAAAATAAGCTTCCATCCTTTTAATTGTATCATATTAATCTATATTACCAATCGGTTGTTTTTTATTCTCCAATTAATTTAATTGATTTATTGTCAATTTTATGTTTTATGATATGTAATAAATTTGCATGTGGTTTAGCAGAGGAAATTGCGCTCAACAGATAGAATGAAAAAATAGGATTGATGTAGGTGATCGCAAATAATTGGCAAAACGCTTTATTGAGTTGAGTTGAGAATGATATGTAATAAATTATTTGGTAGTACTACCTTAAAATTACTTGGGTTTGTGAATTATACAGGAACCATCTCATCCTCCTCCAAGGGCTGCTCTTGAACCATCAGAAAGTGGTGCGATAGCAAATTCAAGATCGGTTGAAGATGTTGAAGGCAGATCCATCGATGGGACTCAAATTGAAACCAAAATGGATTTAACACAAGAAGTTGGGGAGGACAGTAGTTTGAAGATACCTAAGACCTGAAAAAGCCTGGTCAAGCATATGATAGTTTAGATGATAGAGAGCATAGCAAAAGTTGCCCAATGATTTGGTTAAAGATGTTGTCGAGTTGAATAAAATTTGTCAACCATAATATTATTATAAAATTGTATTATCTCAATATAGGTCAATGTGGATAAGATTGGCTAATTCTTAGTTGGTTTATGTTTTGTAAAGTTAGTTTTTC
Organism: Sambucus nigra; assembly: GCA_949130495.1. Taxonomy (NCBI): domain Eukaryota; kingdom Viridiplantae; phylum Streptophyta; class Magnoliopsida; order Dipsacales; family Adoxaceae; genus Sambucus; species Sambucus nigra. The sequence goes on along the minus strand of OX422217.1, from coordinate 325,916,674 downwards.
TTGAAGTAGTTCAGCATTGCAAATAAATTTAATGTGTTTCGAGATTGTGACGGTTCGCCTATTTTAATATCGGGTGGTCAATCCTCTACTAAAATAAGACAGGAATCTCAGTATGATTTATTCTCAACATCACTTTCGCAATAACAATATAATATAAATAATACGAACAAATCATACAAACACAATGAATGAAATAACCACCATGCATAAATAAGTAATAAGTGTGAGCCAAATAAACCATCTTTAACCGAATAATAACATCCACTGAGTAACTGAATAAATAAATTGAGTACTGAAACATAAATGTCTAACAGTAATAGAAAAGCTTATCCATCTACGGACATCACGCCCAACTGGAGCTGATACGATTGATTATATCTAGATGAAATAGACTGATGCGTCTAAGCAAGGATGTAACGTTCACAACTACTGTACGGTAAGAATGAATCTATCCCCGTTATGCCGGCTACGGTAAGAATGAATCTATCCCTGTTATCCCAGTTGCTGTTGTTGTTGCTGTTGCTACAGCTTTTGCATACCTAGGGTAAATAAAAGAAAATTAAGGAAAAATAAAAGCTTATAGGTCAAATTTCGATAAGTATAAAATATTTTGGAGGTAGATAATTGTTTTAAATCGATTAAAACAGTAGTGCATTACTTTCAAGATTAACCGGTTGTACTCACATGATATAAAACCTCACATCAGCTACAGTGCGCACTTAACGTGTTCATTTCAATAACTTAAGCAAACTACCCGATCTAACTAGGACATATAACTGCTATTTAAGCCCGATCCCTCTAACACCCTCTATTATCTAAGTATACTACCTTCAGTGGGTATACATTTAAACACTATTGTAGCAGCACACATGCTATAAATACTCATGTAATAATCGTAATATATCTATGTTCGTGCTATAAATAAATATACACAATATATTATATAAGCATACATATATATCATTTACTATACACGTATAACCGTATCCCCGTAGCTTGGTACTTGCAGATACATTCCTCGTGGTTTATCCGGCTCCAGGCATCATGCCTCATACCGAGCCAGCTGGTTAAAATCTCACCACCGATCCCAAACGAATACACTTACAATGGAGCCAGTCATAGACATACATCTGTGGATCGCAAACATTCCATATCGCATCCAACCGGACTCGAAACCAACACCTATCCTCACACACGAATAGTGGTCATGCAACAGTAGTAGGACCTGGGGAATCAACTCAACACCTTTTGGTCAAGACCGGGGTGGACTGCCCACTATGTACAACCTCCTACGATAGCACCCCGAGTAGGTATGTATAAATAAAACAAGTAGCACACACACACACACACACACACACACACACACATATATATATATATATATACACACGTCACTCTAATATATATATATAATAAGTACCGAACTCGTACGCATGCCCCATTGCATACGGTCCACCCAATCTCGAAGTTCGACCCAACTTCCTGATTAATTATTTAACTAGTCCCTTACCTGAGCATCCTATTTAATTATTAAATTCCCAACTAATTAATTACGACACAAAACTATTTTTAATTAAATATCCGCTCCCTTGGATAATCTCCCACATACTCGCTTGAGTTTAAAAAAAAATCGAAAAATTTTCACGATCCAAACTTGACCCAAACCCACAAGTTGTTCGAACGAAATCCTATCTCATTCGAATGAGATTACAGAAACCCATATCTGAAGAGTTTTCCTTAGGCAGGATTCATCCCCAAAAATCCAATTTCGTTTATAGGGTTTTTTCTACCAAAATTTCAAGAATCGTAACTCGATTATAAATAAGAAAACATGATTTCATCCTTATCTATACAATCCTCACATTATAACCCTAATAAAATCAAGATTCATGATCCTTTATCAAATTGATTTTTAAATGTTCAATCTTTTTATTAAAGTTCTACATCTTCTTCCTTTAAATCCCAGAATGTTATATCTAATTAGAAGTGTGATCAGTCTTTATAAATCATCCGATTAAGATCCTTAATTCCTTATCAATTAAATTTGAACTTCATTTAATCAAGTTTTAATCTTTCATGCTCTAAATCTCCAATTTATATTTTTATATCAAGAAAGTAGTTAATTACAATATAATTGTGATATAAAGCAAGTAACTACTTGCCTTGTTGGATTACAAGTCCGAAGTCTTCTATGAATTGATGTCGGGTTGAATCCTCTTTCTTCTCCTTTCAAGAATCCTCTTCTTTTTTCTTCTTATTCTCTTCTTTAGGGATCTCTATCAAGATCTTGTGTAGATTATGAAAGGTGGGTTACCATCCACTTTTCCAACCTCTTAAATATCCTCTTAATGAAGCTAATCCCGTTTTTCTTTTTAGCCCTAAGTACAAAATGACCTTCTTACCCTTATACGGGTCTTGTTATGTTTAAAAATCCCCTAGGACCTAAACATAACACCCGAGTAACTATTCTAGACTATTTCTACCCTTTCAGAATTTTCGGTGCACTCGAAAAGGTCATCCGAGTCAAAAACTCTAACTATGCAAACTTTTCATTAACCGGGCCCGATATGTGCGTACCCTATGCATTACCCATAAATTATGCCGATGCCAATATAACACCCTATCGACATATTAGAACAAAATGTCGCTATCACTCATACATAACATATGATTAATCACATAACTATTTACTTATCACACGCAAGTAAAAAATAATTATAATAAATATTAATCATTTATCTTGCTAATTAATAATTACTAAATTCCAAATTAATTCTTCCTAATTAAATTAATAATATAAAGCATGTGAAAATAAATTAGTAATAAAAGTACAGGGTATTACATTCTTCCCCCCTAACAACGAAATTTTATCCTCGAAATTCAAACGTGGCTACCACGAAGAGCTCTGGATACTTTTTTCGCATGTCATCCTCACGCTCCCACGTCGACTAGGCGACATTTTGGTGTCCCCATTACACACGCACTAATGGCACCACCTTAGACCGAAGTGTACGCATTGTGATCTAAAATGGCAACATGTCTCTCCTCACATGAGATATGTGGTTGTAAGTCAATATCCACTAATGGTATGCGCTAGTAAGCCATGCTACCCTTGCGATAATTCTTCAGCGACAACACATGGAACACCTCATGAATATTTTGCAAATGCTCTGGCAAGGCGAGCCTACATGCTACCGACCCAATCCTCTAAATAATGGGTAAAGGCCCCATATACTTAGGTGCCAGCTTCCCCTTCTTTCTGAAATCGCATCATTCCCTTCATGGGAGATACCCGCAGAAACACCTGATTACCCACATTAAACTCTACAAATCTCTGATTCGCATCAATGTAACTATTATGGATGTCCTGAGCTATCCGAATGCAACTCGATCTTCGTTGACATCTCCTGAATCAAATCCAGCTCGAGTAGCTTATTGGCCCCCGCCTCTAACCAATAAAAGGGCAAACAACAAGGTCTATCGTACAAAGCCTCAAACGGTATCATGCAATAGTGAACTGGTATGAGTTGTTATATGCGAAATCTATCAAAGGAAAATACTGCTATGAACTACCCATAAAGTCTAGGATAAACAACCTCAGCATATCCTTCGACATCTGATCCAACCTATTCGTCTGCCCATCGATCTGAGGGAGACAAGCCATTCTCAAACGCAACTCTATCCCTATTTCCTCCTAAAAACTCTGCCAGAAGTGGTACACGAAGATCTAATCCCGATCTGAAATAATGTTGAGAGGCACATTGTACAATCTCACAATCTCGGCTATGAACAACTGCATATACTTCCTTATCGTGTAATCCACCCGAACTAGCTAGAAATGGGTCGCCCTGGTCAGTCGATCCACAATGACCTAGAAGGAATCGTAAACCCGCTGTAAAGTCGGTAAGCTTATGATGAAGTCGATCAAAATTCTCTCTCATTTCCACACCGAAATCTCTAACGATTGTAGAACATCAGTTGGTCTATAAAGATCAACCTTCACCATCAGATAAATAGTGCACCTAGAGATAAACTCATCTATGTTTTGCTTCATCCCGATCCATAAATATTGTCGCCTCATATCCTGGTACATCTTATCCCCTTTAAGATATATAGAAAATCATGACCCATGCGCGTCCTAAATAACTACACACCATAAATCCTCATTATCTGGAACAGTCAACCTCCCGTTGAAGCATAAGCCATCCTTAGAACTGACTGAGTAAGACTCTGTTCCACATGCTAATAATTATTAAATTATTTATTGACAAGATGGATCCCCTGCCTGTGCTTTCATAAATCTCAAGTTGATCTCGATGTGACGGTCAGCACTGTTTAGTAAGCCAAGACTACTGATCCTCTTGACAAAGCCCAACCTACTTCTCCTTCCACATTACTGCTAACTACCCTTTCGGCATACGGTTCAACGCATCTACCACTATGTTAGCCTTCCCGGATGATACTGTATGTCAACCTGATAATCCTTTAGCTCATCAAAAGCTAACTAAATCGTTGGTAGTACCCAGCTAACCCCAGAAAATTACGCACCTCCAATGGTGTCGTGGGTTGGGCCCACTCCCTTACTGCTGACATCTTACTCAGATCCAAAGAAATCCCTCTCTCAGAGATAATGTGACCCAAGAATTGCACCTCCCACATTTCTCAAACTTGGCATTATACTATTGGTCCCACAGAGTCTGAAGAACCATACACAAGTGCTCTGTGTGCTCACCTGTGACACCCCGACTAATTAAATACCGGGTAGCTACTCCTTTACTAAATTAATTCAAAATGCCAAGTTGGCTCAGTTAAAAGCATCACTGTCGAAAACATTTTATTATTACTAACCACCTAGTATTTAAAAAGTAAGTGCCAAATTTTAATTAAAGACGATTAACATGCAACAAGTGTAATGAAGAAATAACTAACACCATTCACCATACTGAAGTAAAACGAATAACCATCACAATAGAGTAAAAAAAGTCTGGAGGAAAACTCCTCACTACAAATCCCACAACTGATAAGTAAACCGAAAAACTAAAACAGTACATGCCAAAGTCTGAAAACTGTAAATAGAAAGATGTCTAATAGAAATGGGCAACATGCCCTACAACTGATAGATAATAACTCTGGAATCCAAAAGATCGAAGCGTCTACAAGAAAAGTCTCTGTAGCTTCCACAAACAGCTACAGCTCATCACCTGAATGAGTATCCTATGCTTGGTGTCCCTGTGGCTGGGCACCTAAAATGGTTTTACAAGAAAAAGATTTGAAAAGCAAACGGGTCAGAGCCCGAATGTGGAGTTATATTTTAAAAACCTGCAAGTGCTTTAAAAACATTTAAAACATTAAATGCAAAGTACATGTTAGGACATACACTCACATGATATTCTCACCTCTCGTCTAACTGTGCACTCCTAACGTAAGTACCCATCTACAACGATATAAACCACTAGCTAAGTGACATCATAACTAGCTAGACTGTAATAGTTTCTACCCTTATTACCCAGTTCTATTAACATATAACGCTCGTAATTAGATAGGGATTTAATGTAAACTCAGATGCTCAATAAGCAATATATATCTCTATCAGCTAACTCATTATATTTATCGAAACAATACCGTAATTATATTCACATCATTAACATGAAGGTTCTCATCAATTAAGTGTATATTATTCACATCATAAATATACAATACGAGCACCACGAGAGGTGCACACATACTTTGCTATCCATCCCGGTACATCACGTACATAAGGATCACATATTCCGAATCTCTCAGGAATAGTTCAGACAACACAAATCACAAATAGTGGAGGCGAACACAGTCACATCACATGGGTCACGTACATACCTACGCTCCCACGATCAGCGGACTTATTAACATCCCAATAAGTCTTTCTCTGACCTATGTTCATCGAGGTACCAGTCTATATCCCCCCCGTAGGCACACAAGGATTAGAGGGTCCTAAGCGAACGCAACCTCCCGTGATAGCAAGTATGGTAGGTATGTCATACACACAATCCATATATCAATACTAAGTAAACACACGTCTTAGTAATACTGTATTTTAATCATAGTACATATTCTCATACTAACTATATTTATCGCAATTTGTACTATTCCGGTTTGTAATCATACGCGCCATAATTTTCTCACGTCGTAGTAGACACTCACGTCTCAACCCAAACCATCCCTGTAATACAACTCTCGTATGTAAATTCCTTCTCATAAATACCCAAATGTCCCAATTTTATCATTACTACATCTACGGAATGATATCTATATCCTCGAATAAGTTGACGGAACTCCAAAAATCAAAACAGTCCAAAATGGCCCAAACTGCCGGCTCGTTAGATCGAACGAGTTTGGACTGTCAGCTCGTTAGAAGTCTCGTTCGAACGAGGCTGTTCGAACGAGATCCAGTTCGTTCGAACGAACTGTCCCTTCTAACGATATATCGTTCGAACGAGATATCGAATGAAATCCCTACTCCTTAGCAACGACTGGTCAACTCGTTAGAAGCTCGTTCGAACGACCTGGGGACTGTTTCTAACGACTGACCAGTTTCGGCCCAGATTTTTCCCCAATTCGTTTTTCATCCATTATAACACCTCAAATCTTCTAAACTAAGTCCCAACAATCGTTTAAAGGTCTATAATCAATACTAAACATATATAGTCACATCCTAACATGTTTTTAAGGGATCAATCCATCCTAACATCAATTAAATTTACCAATTTCTACACTTTTTCCCAATAACTCAAGAACATGAACCCTAACTTTATATCATCATAAAATCCCAGAATTTAATTCGTTTATATTTCTTCTAATCACAATTATTATGAGAGAAATCATCTACCTATCATTCTACATGCAATTCTCTTCAAATTTTCAAGTTCTAAACTACAACTACATGGGTTTTCATTCAATCTTTCAAGAACAATCAAAATTCTTCAATTTCTAACATGGAAAAGACATTCTCTGAATTTAAATGGAATAAAGTCACTTGCCTTGGTTTGATTTCTGATTTTGGTGTAGGTTTGATGAAGTTTTCTACAGAAATTCCTCTCTCCAAGCTCCTTCTCCAATGGTGGCTTAAGGTGGCTAGGGTTTGATTTGGGGAACTTAGAAAACCTAAATGATAACCTACGTAGCCTTCTAGGTTAATATGGGTTGGTTATGGGCTTAGTGGGTCAAATCCACATCAGATTTAATTAACCAATTTTCGTCACTTTTAAATTCCTCAAAATGTAAAATTACCAAAATACCCTTTAAGTTGCCGGTATGGCCTAAAAATACCCCAGGACCCAAACTACACCCCCGGCTAGTGTTTTCTGACTATCTCGACCCTTCCGGACGCGTTGGCGCACTCAAAACGACCATACGGTTTATAGATTTTAAATTCACTTTTATAATAAAAATATTACACCGTGACGCGGCGGTCCCACGCGTCTCAATAAAATTTCTAAAATGCCGTCTATCAATCTCACGACAAATTTTATAATACCAAGTTCATATATAATCATATATGCACATAATCAAATACCAACTCACATCTCGTAAGTATTTATAACTCGGATTAATTTCCAATTAACACGCATTTAATTAATTAATCCCAAAAATAAATATAGTCAAAAGTACGGGGTATTACATCACCCTCTCTCCGAGAATAAATTAAGATGTCATCTATGAACTCAATGACAAACTGATCTAAAAATTATCTAAATACCCTATTTATGAGATCCATAAAAACCAGTGGCGCATTAGTTAGCCTAAACGACATAACCCTGAACTCATAAGACCTGTATCTCATTAAGAACGCGGTCTTAGGGACATCCTCATTCCTGATACGTAACTGATGGTACCTGGTCCTCAAATCAATCTTAGAGAAGTAGGTTGATCTTCTAAGTTGATCGAACAAGTCATCAATATGAGTCAATGAATACTTGTTTCAAATCGTGACCTTATTCAAATTCTGGTAATCGATACACAACCGTAACGACCCATCCTTGTCTTTCACAAACAGAACTGGTGTAACCCTAGGTGAAGTATTTCTGCGAATAAAATACTACCCCAATAACTATTGAATCTAATCCTCCAACTCCCACATATTTAAAGGAGCTATATGATACGGTGCTCGCACTATTGGCCTAGTCTTTGGCATTAAGTCGATCACAAACTCAATTTTTTGACTCAACGGTAACCCCAGTATCTCCTGAAACACATCAGCATAATCCTCAACAATAGGGATCGAATCCAACGAGATGACGATACCCTAAAAAGTCTCCTCCTTAATATAATACAAATTCATGCTTGACCCTCCCTCCGAACAAGGCATCGCCAAAAAAAGCATATCCTGCCCTGGTGTAACGAACATGATATTCCTAGTGTAAAAGTCCACCATTGCTTTATACATCACTAACTAGTCTATATCCAAAATAACATCATACCCGTCCAAGTCTAAGACAAGTAAATCCGCTACTAAACACGACCTCCCCATGTTAATACTCTCCCCCTTCCAGGTGGAACGAATGAGAGTCCCACCACCTAATAGTGAACCTACAGTCATGGTAATATCCATGGCTAAATCCACTAAATTCATCGCACGTGCAAACCTAGTGCTAACAAATGAGTGTGACGCTCCAGTGTCAAATAAAATGTGCCCCATATACCCATGGATAGTAAATATACCCTCAATTGTTATCGCAACCCTGTCCTTGAAGGTGATATACACGTCCAAAGTGTTCCTGCCTCTATCCCTGTGGAGGCAGCAATGCTGGAACTGTCGTTGGGGCAAGAAGTTACTATTCCCCTTGCCCCTGTTGGGCACCATACTCCTAACCCTTAGTCCTGTTTGGTCTTGCACCTCACATGTGGCCCTGATACCCACACACAAAACATCTCCTAATAAAGTCAGCTTACCTCTGGCCCTGCAAGGCTGACCCTGCCTTTGGCCCTGCTGACCCTATTATCCTCGCCCTTACTAGCCACTGGTCTGATTCCCCTTGCCCTGAGGGGTATAATGCTAGCCCTGATGCCCTGCCTGAAGTTATAGTTACCCATCCTGAATCTCTTAACAAAGTCCCCCTATTGGGAACCTCGTTCATGCTACCTCTGTTGATATTGCAGTGCCCCACTGGCATCGCTACCCCTAGTCTTAACTCGCTGGCAAGATTATCTGGCCCTCTTCGCTCCCTTCAGATAGAAGCAATGATCCTGACAGATGAGCAATGCGACTTTTACGACCTCAGTGTAGGTCCGCAACGTCGGGTTCCCCATCAAGTGTTGGCGAATCCTCCAAGTGAGTCCATCAGTAAACTTGAGGACCCTCTTCTCCTCAGTGTTCACCTCATATGGCACAAAGTTTGCCAGGCACGTGAACTCCTCCACGTACTCGACCACAGTAAGACCTACGAAATGTCTAGGAACCTCCTCCTCATCTTCATCTGAACTGCTGATGAAAAGAACTTACGGTCAGACCTCACCCAGAACTACTAGATAGTCATACTGTCTCTCTAGTCTATTGTGGTGATCAACTCCCACCGCTAAAGTGATGCTCCTACTAGCTTAAATGTAGCCAGTATCTTCTTTGAGTGTCTTTTCACTCAACCATGCACAAATGCCTCTGGAAATCTTTATTCCAATGGCTAGCTACAACCACATTTGCACTCCCTACTGACTCTTGCCCAAACAGACGGCACTGGGTGAGACAGAGCTGGTTCCACTGGCTATTTGTTCTTAGGAAAAATATTATGTTAAGTCAGTTATTGCGGCATTAATCGACTGTGCATTAACAGTGGCAACCTCTGTTGTGGTCATTATCCCTTGAGTGGCCTGCGGATCTAGCTGAGCCTCCTCATTTGTGACCCTCCTAGTGACACGTGTTGGTCGACCTCTCCTGTTGTTTGGCATCTGAAACAAAACCAAGATTGAATGAGATTCACTTCAATCATAAATAATATAAGAAGAACGTAAATGCGCAATATGAAACAACAGTCCTGAATATAGAGATCTATACCAAAGAAACATAATGCAGACAACGCAGTAAGGTTGCATGGATGCTAAAGACACTCGAACCTGATGCTATGATACCAACTGTGACAACCCGCCTATTTTAATACCGGGTAGCGAATCCTTTACTAAAATAAAATGCGAATCTCAGTATGGTTCATTACCAGCATCATTGTCGCAATAACAATATAATATAAATAATACGAACAAACTATACAAACACAATGAATGAAATAAGCACCATGCATAAATAAGTAATAAGTGTGAACCGAATAATAACATCCACTAAGTAAATGAGTAAATAAACTGAGTGCTGAAACAAAAATGTCCAATAGTAATAGAAAGGCTTATCCATCTAGGGACAACACGCCCAACTGAAACTGATACAACTAATCCTATATAGATGAAATAAACTTGCTTGAGTTCATAAAAATCCCCAAAACATTTCCACGATCCAAACTTGACCTAATCCCACAGGTCATTCGAAGGAAATCCCAACTCGTTCTAACAAAAGCCATATCTTGTTTGAACGAAGTTCGAACGAGATTACAAAAATTCATATCTGAAGTGTTTTTCTCAGGCGGAATTCATCCCCAAAAATCCAATTTCATTTTTAGGGTTCTTTCTACCAAAATTTTAAGAATCGTAACCTAATTATAGATAAGAAAATACGATTCCATCCTTGTCTATACAATCCTCACACATTTACCCCCATAAAATCAAGGTCAAGTTCCTCTATCAAATTGGTTTTTAAATGTTCAATCTTTTTATCTAAGTTTTGCATATTCTTCCTTTAAATCCCAGAAGTTTATGTCTAATTTCAAGTGTAATCAATCCTAATAAATCATACGATTAAGATCCTTGATTCCTTATCAATTAAGTTTCAACATCATTTAATCAAGTTTCAATCTTTCATTCTTTAAATATCCAATTTTTATTTTTAGACCAATAAATTAATTAGCTACAATATCATTGTGATATAAAGCAAGTAACTGCTAACCTTGTTGGATTACACATCCAAAGTCTTCTATGAATTGATGTCGAGTGAATCCTATTTCTTCTCCTTTCAAGACTCCTCTTTTTTTTCTCTTCTCTAGGGCTCTCTATTTCAAGCTTTTGTGTAGAATGAGAAAGCTGGGTTGCCATCCACCTTCCCAACCTCTTAAATATCCTCTTAATTAAGTTAATCCCATTTTCCTTCGTGGCTCTAAGTACAAAAATTACCCTCCTACCCTTATACGGGTCCTATTATGTTTAAAAAGTCTCCGAAACCCAAACATAACACTCAGGTACCTATTTTGGACTATTTCGACTCTTCCCAGATTCTTAGTGTACTCGAAAAGGTCATCCGGGTTATCCAACTTCAAATATGATAACTTTTGATAAAAAAAGGCCGACACGTGCATACCCTACGCGTCGCCCATAAATTATATCAATCGGTCGATATAACACCCTATCTACATATCACAATAAACTGCCGCTATCACTCATACGCGACGTATAATAAATCACATAAATATTTACTTATCACACACAAGTAAATAATAATTATAATAAATATTAATTATTTGTCTCACTAATTCATATTTACTAAATTCCAATTTAATTTCCCTTAAATAAATTAATAATATAAAGCCCATGGAAATAAATTAGTAATAAAGTACGAGGTCTAAAAGAGATACACTTAATATTGGGTTTTTTTAGAATCAGATAATAAAATATTAATTAATATTAAAATGATACTTGATGTATATTGAACCAAAATCAGTGAATGAAAAATAGCTCAAAGGATGTCGGAAAGCTACTTAGGTTATTGAGCCATTTATATGTCTTCATATTTTAAACCAGAGTAATGCTATGAGTATCAAAAGCGTCCCCAAAATAAAGTGTTGTATTTCCCCCCTTATTATAGTGTGTAAAATAATTATTACAATAACACATCAATTGGGGACATATTCGAAACTCATGCCATAACTATTTGAACAATAAGGGTTAGCTAGCATTCTTGTGCTCCCCACATTTCCTAACTGAGTATAAATCAGTGTAAAAACATTTTAGATGGTTATCTTTAACACTTTCTAAAACTATCCAACTTATATTCACCAACTTTTCAGTCTTGATCATACTCATCAAGGATCATACACTCTTGATTATATATTTAACTATGATAATTTAGTGAATATTAATTAAAGAGGGCTTTATATATTTGTATTAGTCCTGAATTAAGATCTTATGCTTCAACCTTATTTCTTCACCCCTTCAATTCGAAATTGAGGCTAGTGAATGCATTGGTGATTTAAGGAGGTTGGTTTTTGATACAGTATGCTTGAGTATCGGGTTTTGCTCTCGAGGTAAAGTTATGGAGACAACATGAATTTCTCTATCACCTTTACCGAGGTGTTAGTTCAACCCATAAAGGACTAGAGATAATGAAGTTCTTTATTGTATCATCTTAACGATGAAAATTAGGAAGAGTCAAGTTACCACTCTTTCAAATAAGAAGGTATGTCATGACATTCATGTGTATAAGGTAAGTATAGTTAAATCCCTTGCACTTACTTCATATAAGTCTTAGAAGTTAAGCCATATTTTTAAAGTGTTTATTGTTAATTTACAAAAGGATATTAGTATTGAGTTTTTTGAACTCTTTAGTATTTCAAAAGAAAATAATTTCTTAAGCCCACCATGCTCTCACATTTCTCAACCTATGGAAATAGATGATGAACTTATTGAGTTAAATTATTCAGGATACTTTTAATGAAAATTATGATGCAATAGATGATGATACTTATGGAATTAAAATAGACCTTTAAAAGGTTGATTCAATAAGTGAAAAATGGACTTTAAGGTCAAAAGAAAAGGTGTTAAGAGAGCCATGCATTTTAAAAATAAATTGAGGTTAGACCAAATATATTTGATGTGCATATTGTATTTCACTTTATTACCTTTAGTTAATCTAATTCTAGATGTACATATTATGTGGTAGACGTAATAACTATTTTAAATCGCGTTTTTATATATAAAAAAAACATTTTTCAAGACTAAGATAGTTTGGGTTCGATAATACCCCGTAATTCTAATTGAATAATTATATAATTTAATAATGATAAATGTTGTTAGTGAATATATAAATCGGAATGTTTTAATGATATAGAATAACTAAATGGATGGAGTTGAAGTTATATAATTTCAGATAATTTTGTACTAATTAAATGCATGAAAAGATTATTTATTTATTTTGCTTACACTGTGGAGTTTTGGTTTGGACCCTAGGGGAATAAGGGTCTTTTGGCTCGTCTTGATGACCAAGTAAAGGTTTAGAGGGGTGGTGGTCTAGTGTATAATGTTATATAGGTTTATATTGATAGGACGAAATAAAAAAAGAGAAAATATAAAGGAAAAATGGGAAAGGGGAGCAAAAGAAGATAGGGGACGCTATAGCGGACCCTTATAGATGTTATTGCTAATATATGGATGATATAACGGGTAACCCTAGATGCTATAACAACATTGGTGTGTAGGAGGGTTTTTAAACCCTTTTTTTCAATCAGAGAGCCTTTTTATTCTTTCATCACGCCGATAGTACCTAAGCTAAATTCTAAACCTCCATCAATATTCACATACAAACCTCTATCTTAAAAGGCGAAGTTAATTAGAATTCAGAGAAGAAAATATCAAATTTCAAAAGTAGATTAAAGGCAAGAATACTCTACTTTTCCACTTTAATGCTTTATGATATAAGTATTACCTAAATCGTGCTTAATTGTTAATTAAAAGTGATTAGAAGTTAAATTAGGGCAAGCTAAACCTAAGTAATTTCTTTCTATTATCAAATGCTATTGATAAATTGATGAAACCCCTATATTGTTCCAAATTTAGATTTTTATTATGTGAATTAAAAAATATATAATTATTGTAGAGATGGGAATAATATTATGTGAATTAAATTGGGTAAGTGGTGCAAAGATGGTTATATGTTATTGGCAAAGGGAGATATCTTATTGGCTATATGATGTTATGTTTGGGAATTACGACACTTAGGTTAATGTATATTGTTATGGTTGAAATCATAGCATGGGGATTCATGCATCACTAAGTTTAAATAAGTAACTGATGTTTGAAAATACTTGCATTAGCATGTGGAATTGACTTGAGACTTAATGTCTTAATCGTATCTTTAGAGATTGTTAGGATAAAGGGTGTTGTGATATGATGGAAAAGTGTGGTAAGTAAGGATTAAGAGTGAATCTAATGTTTGGGGAAAGACGCTTGAATGATTAAGGTTGAGTAATGAACTGAGATGTTTTCGGATGTATATAGTAAGTTATGAAATTTGTATGAGTAACGTGGAGATGGATGGAATTAATTAAAGGATATATAAGTTTTGGTTTAATGTGCATCCACTCTCTACGACTAACCATTTGAACTGAAATGTATCAGGGGTTCCTTATTTGGATTTCATTTATGAGGCATCCCATATATGGAGTCTAGAGAAGTTAGGAGTTATGAGTCTAGGGAAAGTAAGTCTTATACATAATTTTAGGTGTTAGGTTGTGAGTTTTGGGTAAGCGATTCTGGTATATGTGGCTTGTGAGTAGGGTTGGACCAAAAAAAGATTAACCCGATTGGACCAAACCCACATATATAAGTTTTTTTGTAATTCGGTCCTAAATTAAGAGACCCGAATATATTCAGTTCGGTCCAAATGTACATTTTAAATTCGGTCCTCGAACCGAACCGGATCGCTTATTTTAAAATTATATAATATATTTATATAAATATATTATATATCATATATACATTTTGTTTATAGTATACTGTAAAATAATTCTAAAAAGTAAAAGATCCCACGATTGTTTGCCTCACTTTTCACTTCCCTCTCACTTTCTTTCTCTCAATCTCACTTGTTCGACGATTGCATGTCAGCACAGATCAGGCAATTACTTGTTAGCGCAACACAAATCTTACCCTTGGAAATATCTTGTCATTGATCGCAGATCTTGACTCAACACAAATAGCTATATCACCTCAACACATATTCGGCGATCGCACACGTCAACACAGTTCCTCTCTCTCACTTCACTTCACTCTCAACCCAGATCGTACCTTGTAAATGGCTGGGACATCAGATCCGAAGCACCTCAACCTGGATTCGGCACCATCGACTAAAGATCCAATGGTATATTGCTTTACATAAAATATTTACTGTTTTTTTCTTGATTTTTATTGGGATTTTGTTTGCCAGATGTTATTAATAAATAATGGGGTTCTTGGTTTAGAAAGTTATTATAATGACAGAATAGTTTTTTTGGTTATTGAAACTTGTGTTCACCAAAGAAATAGTTTGCGAAAAATGCACCGAACTAGTGTTGCTCACCAAAAAAATACACTGAAGAATGAACTGATTTTAATAGTACAAACAACAACAAAAACACAACCTTTTAATAGTACAAACAGAAAAAAAAAATTAACAAGTTTTTATTGAAAAAACAGTAAATAAATGTAAATGTGGACCGCTTATTAACCGAACCGGACCGAAAATAGCCTAAACCGTATAAATAGGCTAAACCGATTATATCGGTTCGAATTTGGTCTTCTCAAATATAGGACCGAATGATTCGGTTAGACACCTAAAATGACCAAAAATCGGACCGGACCGGACCGCTCCCTCCCCTACTTGTGAGTAGACTATATTTATGGACATTGAGATGTTAAAGGAGTGTGTAAAATTTATAAAAAAATGAATTAAATGAGCAATATATGATTTCATGTAGGAGGTGATTGATGATTAGAATTAGTCTCCTTGGTATTTAAAATGTTGAGTTAGTAGTTATATTCTCTTAATGACTTTCCAATCTAGACAAAGGTATATCGAGGGATCCATGTTTGGATTTTATTTATGGGACGTCCCACGCATAGAGTGTAGAGACGGATATGAGTTGAGAGTTTAAGAATCATAATGCAATAACCTATTTTTTTGGTAATTTGTGTTATTGATGAAATGCGTTAAGAAATTAAACAGATTATTTTATTCGAATTTGAATTCAATTAGAGAACTTTAAATTAAATTGAATTGAATTCGATATTTTTGGTGAATTAAATGAATTTTTGTGCATTAAATTGATAATTTAGTAAGTTCGTAATTTGGTTTAAACCTAAGGGTTAATTTAGTAATTTTATAAAGTCTTGAACTCCAAGTATTGATTTTTAAAAATTGTATCACGAATTGATTTGGTTTCCTATATCATTTGGGAGTTGGAATCATCAGGAGAGAAATAGAGAGAGAGAACTCGCGAGGATGACCCACGACCATGAGGGGATTAGACACCCTCGCAGCCTCCCCAGCTGCAACCGCGATTGTTTGAGGCGTGCTTACGGCTCCACGCGCAGGGGCCCGGAACTGAGTCGATTGGATATTTTCTTTTCTTTTATTTTTCCTTTTCTCTCTCTTATATAAAAGTCAATTGGATCTTTTTTAAACACGTACAACACTTTTTCTCAAATCAAAACACTAAGCTAAAACACCCTTATTTCAAACCTAAACCTCCACTAACCAAAATTTCAACCTTATTTTAGGTTGCTTTAAACCAATATTTTGAAGAAGGTTATGAAAGGAAACTTGTTCATTTTTGCGAGAGGAATGCAATGGTGCACTCATATTTTCAGAATAATTATTTCTCAAGAAAGAATATCAGTATTGTTCTCCTTAAGTAATATTTGATTTAAATGTTGGCAAAATATTAATTACGCGTGTTTTCTTAACATGATTAGCAACTTATATAGCAAAAGTCATAACCTAATTATATATCTCATTTTATAAACTTCTGAAATTCTTTTTAATACTTGAAATACCCCATGCATAGATTATTGTACTTTGTTACTTTGGGTTATTGAGACAAATCTCATGTTAATTAAAATACGTAATTCGATAATATGAGTTGATCTAGAAAAGCACGTAAACAATTAATATGATGTATAATGTGATTATATCTGGCTGAAAATTGTTAATACGCATGTTTGAACCAGCTAATGGTTTAATTCGATTAATTATCACTCGTATTAAAATATTGAATTTGAAGAACTCATTGAGTTATATTGTGGAACTTGTGCATCACATGATTAGACTTGTTTAATGCATATGAAATAGGATTAGTGTAATTATGAATTAAATAATTTTAAGGTTGGATCAAAGACATAGCTAATATAAAAATGGTATGTGTTAATAAAATTGACACTGTTAGGATGTTGGGATTTATATAAGTCATTGTACTTTCACCCTTGTATTAGAATGTTACTTTCTAGGAATGGGACTAGCAAGTAAGCATATTAATTATTGTTAATGCTTCCTAGGTATAAGACTAGGTAGTGCTTTGTTATGTTGTTTTATCCTAGGCATGAGACTGGGTGATGAAAATATTTTAGGTATTCTTCCTAGGTGGGGTACCAGGTGATACTTATGGTTTGGTGATCTCTAGGTATGGGACTAGGGTTTGAACGTAGTTGTGACTCCCGGATTACAGTGGGGGCTAGTTGTAAATAATAAAATCATGATAAAGAAAAGATAAATAATACACAAGATAATAAACGATTATTAAAGATGGATTGATGTGCATCATTGTATGTGAGGGAGTGGGTAGGTCGGACATTACGATGATTGTGGGACCCGCCCTGTCTTGTCTTCTTTGACGATTTGTGTTGGCGTCACGAATATGTGCAGTGTCTAGTGTGTATCGACTATTACGATCATTGTGAAACCTAGGCTAACTAGTTATAGTGACTAGTATTGTGTGGGAAACATCACGGTTGTGCAAACTAACGAAAATTAGGCACCGACTATAGTGGTGTTTGTAGTTTTAATGAGATGAGACGTTAGGCTCACCATGAGTATGTATAAAGTCAATAGGAAGGCAAACTAGTTATAATGATGTTGCATTGATAATATGATTACTCGCGTCGTTATTATAATTATTTCATTAATTAGAATATTTCATTGTGATATTTATTTCTTATCATACTTATGATTGGATTCATGGATCCAATTTGGGAAGAGTAGATGGTATTCTTGTGATGGCCCTGACCCATCGATGTTGATTAATATTAATCTCTTATCATGCTTATGTGGTTGAATTGTGTGATGAACTTCTACCATTTTCATGTCTACCTTGTGTGTGTTTACATTATTGAATTAAAAATCTCTATATTGAATCAAATGTCATAACCTAAAATGAATTCAAAAGCTATATTTTTACTTAAATTCTATAGCCACGAATTGTAAAGCTATTGAAAGTATTTTAAATTGAAACATATGTCATGACTATAAATAAATTCGAAATAACCTGGTTCAAGGAGGGAACGAGTATATACATCTGATTTGTGATATACACCCCTAATTGAAGTAATTAAAATAAATAAACCTTAGCTCATTGAATGGTCCAGGCTCTTATTAATGATTACTTTACACTGATTCAAGATCTCCACCCCGAATATGGTTAATTTCCTTGGCACTTCTTGATGATACACGATTTAGTATCAACGCATAAACCTGTGAGACTTCTATCCAGTACAGCTATGGTGGTGCAGCAATGGTGATAAACACGTGTTTAAATGAAGAAGGTCGGGAGGAGAAGAAGAATAGACACTAGCTTATAACTGGTTTGACCATTGTCTTACTCTACTAGGCAGGTGAGTGTGAATTTCACTATAAGAATAGGCACTAATGGCCTTGATATTACATCTCTTAACACTTTCTCTCTACGGTGAAAAGGAACAACGCTTTGGCTAGGGTTTAAAATTTTGGATCCTTTCCTCATCATCTTCCCTTCTCTCTTCAATCAGATCCAGGTCGAACCTCCTCTTTTCATTGTTTGTTTATGGGTTGTAGGTATGGACCCTGTGGCTGGGTAGGTCGATTTCGTAGGTATCACAGCTTCTGAGTCGTAGGCCAATATAAATGGGGCATCTCCAGTCAATATCTTATCTGCCATCCTGTAGGCCCACAAGACTGCATGCACCTCCCCGGTCAACAGACCTTTGGCGTCTTCTATCTTCTTTTTGATCCCGTCCAAGATTTTTCTATTTGTAACCTCTGTTTAACCATTTGCTTGAGGTCGGACTGACGCTAAATATAATTGCATAATGTCGACCCTTCCACTATAGGCCTCTAAGGACTTTTTCTTGAACTGCTTCCCGTTGTCCAAAATCAGTGTATGAGGTAGGCAATATCTGCAAATGATATTCCTCCAAATAAATTTGAAGTTCTTCGTCTATGTAATGGAGATCATATCCTCAGCCTCTACCCATTTGGAGAAGTAGTCAATCGCCACGATGAGATATATATAGTTGCCTTTGGCTTTAGGTAAAGATCCCACCAAGTCAATCCCCCGGCCTGCAAATGGCCAAGGGGTTATGGTGTATGAGAGAGGCTGGTGGGGCTAATAAGAAATACAAGCATCCCTTTGGAATTTATCATATTTTTTCATATAGTCGGCCTCATCCTTAGCAAGGGCCGACCACCAGTAACCTTGAGTTATTATTCATTTTTCCCAAGATCGTCCCCCAACATGGCTGGAACGCGATCCCTCATGACCATCCTTCAAAACATACTCCACTTTTGAGGGGTGGACACATCATAATAAAGGAAGCAGAAAACACTTTTTATATAAGACATCTCCTATGATGAAGAATTTTGCTGCCCTGAATCTCAATTTATTTCTCTCGGCTTTTAATTCTAGCAGCTCCCTGTCTCTGATATGTCTGATAAAAGGGTCCATCCAAGAAGCTCACAAATTCAAATTCAAACAAAACTCAAGTCTCCTGTTGTCTTCCTCAATGTTTGGTCTCTGCAATATCTCGACTCGGACGGTTCTCCTGGTTTCTATTCTCGTAGCCAATGCCAACATTTTAATTGCGTTGACTCGGCTGTTGTCAAGCGAAGGAACTCTTTTTACCTTCACTTCTCCAAATCATGCTGAGACCCTTTTTACCTTGGACAGGTACTTGGCCATTTTCTCATCCTTCGCTTCATAAATTCCCAGAATCTGGACTTCTACCAGTTGGGAGTCACTGTGAACTAGTACGCGGTCGACATTCAATAACACTTTGGCCAGAGATAAACCTGTAAGTAGAGATCCATGCTCCGACTCGTTGTTGGATAATTTGAAGCTGAACCTCAATGTATTCTCAATGTCAGTCCCATCCGGAGCCGACAGTATGAGCCCTTCCCCACTACCACTTTCGCACGATGATCCATCAATAAACAGACTCCAAACTGGACTGTTGGCTGATAAGCACCCAAAATTGTACATTTTATACCCCGAATAGATTTACTTTAGTTGCTAATTCTCGGCAATATGGGTCTTATGCCCTTAAATATTCATTGTGCAGGCTTAAT
This sequence comes from Sambucus nigra, assembly GCA_949130495.1. Classification (NCBI taxonomy): domain Eukaryota; kingdom Viridiplantae; phylum Streptophyta; class Magnoliopsida; order Dipsacales; family Adoxaceae; genus Sambucus; species Sambucus nigra. Next base: position 325,896,267 of record OX422217.1, on the reverse strand, counting down.
TGCACTTGCGGTGTCAAAAGCTATATTTCAAGGAAATTTGCATTAAAATGGAGCTAATCCCCTCCCCCGTAACCTTACCCGAGCCTAAACCTACCCCAAACCACGTGTGTGTTTTATTTGTCCCTTTTTATTATTTTTTAGATTTTTAGTTTGAGTCATTGTTATTTTTAGGATTTATTTTTGATTTATTTAGTATTTTCTAGGTTTTGTTTTCTATTTTTCTATTTTATCTTTATTTTTATAATTTATTTTGATTTTTATTAGTTTTTAGTTTTATTAGGATTAGTTTTAGGAGTTTATTTTTAGTTTATTAGATTTCATATTTTAGGACTTTTGTTTTCATATTTTATTAGATTTTTCTTTTTTTTATTTCTTTTGTTTTATTACTTTAGTTTTTAATAGCTTAGGATTTTATTTTCTTAAGTTTTAATATTTTATTCTTATATTTTTAGTTAGTTAGATTTTGTTTTATTATTTCTATTTTTAGGTAGTTAGTGTTATTTTAGGGTCCCAAGTTTAACACATCCACCCTAACATTCTACACCCTACTACACACACACATAAACTCACTCACACCCAACTCCCCTACACTCACATACCCCCTAAACTAATACCAAACCCTCAAACTCACACCTACTTTCCTTACACCCTCATACACTCTAACCCAACTACTATCTTCTTCAACCTCTCACCCTCTCTCTCCTGACTCCTCTTACCAACACAAACATCCATTAACTACTTCACCCTTACCTCTCATCCACAACCTCTACCCCTCACACCTTCACCGACGTAAAATCCATATCAACTCTGGCCCGGCCTGCCCCCGTCGCCTGAACCATCCAACTCCGGCTCCCCCTCATCCATCTCCGGTCGGAGCTGCCACCTCTGCCCCGAACCTGCAGATCCAACCCAGAAACCCGACCCCTGCTACCCTCAACCCGCCAACGCCATCCGGACCTCCTACCAATACCCCCACCGGCGGCGACAACCCCTCTTCCATCTCCTCTCCGCAACCCAAACTCCTACCCGATTCCCTCAAACCCTCCTGGCCAAACCCGAAAACCCGCTACACCAGCCTTACCCGAAGCCCCAAGCTCCAAACCTGATTCCTATTTTCAAGTTCCACTTTCCATTTGAACTTATCCAAATCCAAAATCGCGTACCTGCTTCTAAAATCCCAAGCCAACAGTTCCATAGACAAGCCAAACAATAAACTTATTAAAACCCATGTGCCAAATAAAAAACCCTTCAATCCCTTTTACCCAAAAATACCCCCAACTAACTTAATTTCCCTTTTCCAAAAATAACCCTTATACCAAATCTGATTTTACTCCCAAATCCCCTCACCCACATGACCTCACACTCCTCTCACCGTTTCCATGCACACTCAAGTCCATTCCCAAAAATACCCCTAGCTCCATACCTATTATAAAATGAAGACTCAAGACCCCATTTGGGGGAGCTTTTTAGATAGGAATTTTTAGAGAGAGAATTGTAAAGAGATAAACACCATTTTGTAAGTAGTTTTTGTTTTTATTTTTTTAGAGATTTGGTGAGATTTAATTGTGAGTAATTGAATTGTATGGAAGATGATAGAGTTCCAATTGCCAATTTCAAGGTAACTTGTTGAAGATTTGTTCTCTTTCTCTACTCTTTTATTGTATATGCCTTTGATTATTTGTTCATCATGTTTAATAACATGTTAGGCTAAATTCCCTTTCAAGGGGTGGGGGGAAACCCTTATATGATGTTATTTTAGTTTAATTAGTTTGATTACTTAAAAATTCCCTTTGAATATTAATTTTGATCCCTCACCCTTAAATTTACGCCTTGAGAGAGGGTAAATGATTTTCGAGAGAAAATCGAAATTCTAGTTATAATACCGATTTTAGATTCGAACTAGAGATAGGGGTTTCTTAAGTGGGGTATTATAACTTGAATTTCAACTCTAAATTTATTTTCTAAGATTGACATAAATTTTAATTGATCGATCCTAGCGGGTGATTAATTAAAAGGAGTGTGGATCTATTTTTCTAGAGTTGTGGGGTGTTAAACTTAATTTTCTAAAAGGTTACTATTAAAATTACATTTGCAACGAGAGTTAATGAATTGCTTTTTGATGAATTCCTCGTTTATCATCTCTTTTTGGGCGAGTTAACATCGGTATGTCTAAAGACGTTAAACTTAGCGCTACCGGGAGACAGTCCGCGTTTCTTGTACTAGTCTCATCCTGTTTGGGGGTGTTTTTTCACATCACCCTATGCTTTATCATGCTTATAGACTTGTAGACCTTTTTTTTCCTCTTATTTCATTCAGGTTTCATTTTGGCTTCATCTGTCCACTTCATTAGCGGTTCATTCTGGTAATATCTTTCCTACCTTATGCTCTTAATTTTAAAAATCATTTTATCTAACATCGAGGACGATGTTCCTTTTTATTTGGGGGTGGGGAAATTTATCAAAATCGTACCTCTTTTGAAATTTTTTGAGTTTTAAACCTGATTTTTAAAATTTCGTGCACTTTCTTTCATCTCATTCAGTGACATGAATATTCAATCATCCATCTTTTAAGTCTAGGAATAAAGCTACATGATTTATATTTTTCCTAAATAGCTTATGTGATACGTATCAAGGCATATTGCACCATGAATTTCTAGACTAAAAAAAATTTGCGCACTTATCACGTCATTACGGTTAGAGTTGAGGAGTACTACAATTCTGAAGAGAACCTTAAGGATCACTAGTGGAGACTTTAACTTGTCAGATTTGTGCCTTTCACCCTTTCAGAGTGTTTTACGCAATCTTCGAGTCACAAGTTGATTCAACTTTCTTTGGGTTCGTACTTTAATTGTTGTATGATCTCATTATTCTTGATAATATTTTTGGCTTGATCACTGAGAACGACATCTCTTTCGAGTTGTAAGAAACGCGTGTCTAGAAGTTTGTCCTGAATACTATATTTTTCATCCATACACTCACCCATTTTTCATACCATTTCTCACCCATTACCTTCCCATTTATTCCCCTCACCATCATTCCCCACTCGTTTCATATATCTTCCATCATTTCAAATAAAAGAGTGTTGATTCTAAATGTTAAATGTATTCATTGTTGGGTTGAAATGTGAGGGAAAAAAAAGAAAGAGAGTTTGTAGTTAGTAATAAAGACATTTGTGCCTAAAGTGTATACACTCTTCTCACATATCGCATCCATCTTTTATCCATTACACATCCATCACTCATTACTCATTTAAACATCACCATTATACCTCTTATCATCATATCCTTTCCATATCATTTCTCCTCACCCATAATCATCCATATATTCCTCTAGGTGTTCGAGCAAATAAAAATCGACGTGGTGAATAACTCAACGTTCTCACTTTAGTGATTAACATTTCTTTCATGAGATCATTTTCTTTCTAAATATACGTTCTTTCTTATGTGTGTGTGTGACGTTTGAACTTGCTTACATTTACTCACCTCCTCACGCACAAGAGCGATACACTTTTCCAAATCTCGAGAGTTCGATTGAGAGGGATATATCCGTGAGATTTGAAGTTGAAGCTTTGATTCCGAAAAGGCAATCTAGGAATTACTCTTATGATACTCGACCCGTTTTGACTGATTCACACTACACACGTTGAGTTCTAGGAAGGATGTGCATTGAGTATTTACTTACCTTAATCTTTTTATGCATTCTAGCTTGTATTTCTGAAATCATTTATCTCATGATGGATTGTGTGATCATTCTACATCTAATAAGAGATTGACTGCCTTTTGCAAATAAAGAATTTTGTGGGTATATTCCCTGCAAACCCTGACGAGACACAACTCGTCCTGTAGGACAACCTATAGGTTTAAAGGCTTGTTTCACATGTTAAGTGCAATCACAAGTGTCCGCAAACACGGTACACATTTGGTTTCTTATCTGTCTCTTTCTTTCTATCTTATTGCTCGAGGACTAGCAACGCTCTGTTTGGGGGTGTTGTAATAAGCACCCAAAACTGTACATTTTATACCCCGAATAGACATACTTTAGTTGCTAATTCTCGGCAATATGGGTCTTATGCGCTTAAATATTCATTGTGCAAGCTTAATTGCAGTTGCGGTGTCAAAAGATATATTTCAAGGCAATTTGCATTAAAATGGAGTTAATTCCCTCCCCCGTAACCTTCCCCGATCCCTAAACCTAGCCTAAACCTACCCCAAACCATGTGTGTGTTTTGTTTGTCCTTTTTTATTATTTTTTAGATTTTTAGTTTGAGTCATTTTTATTTTTAAGATTTATTTTTTATTTATTTAGTATTTTCCAGGTTTTGCTTTCTATTTTTCTATTTTATCTTTATTTTTATAATTTTATTTTGATTTTTATTAGTTTTTAGTTTTATTAGGATTAGTTTTAGGAGTTTATTTTTAGTTTATTAGATTTTATATTTTAGGACTTTTGTTTTCATATTTTATTAGATTTTTCTTCTTTTTTTTATTTCTTTTGTTTTATTATTTTAGTTTTTAATAGATTAGGATTTTATTTTCTGAAGTTTTAATATTTTATTTTTATATTTTTAGTTAGTTAGATTTTGTTTGACTATTTCAATTTTTAGGTAGTTAGTGTTATTTTAGGTTCACAAATTTAACACACACACCCTAACATTCTACACCCTACCACACACACACATACCAAACCCTCATCCTCACACCTACTTTCCCTACACCCTCATATACTCTAACCCAACTACTATCTTCTTCAACCTCTCACCCTCTCTCTCCTCTCTCCTCTTACCAACACAAACCTCCATTAACTACTTCACCCTTACCTCTCATCCACAACCTCTACCCCTTCACCGGCGTAAAACCCATATCAACTCCGATCTGGCCTGCCCCCGGCGCCTGAACCATCTAACTCCGGCGCCCCCTCGTCCAGCTCCGATCGGAGCTGCCACCTCTACCCCGAACCTGCAGATCCAACCCAGAAACCCGACCCCTGCTACCCTCAACCCGCCAACGCCGTCCGAAACTCCCACCAACACCCCTACCGGCGGTGACAACCCCTCATTCATATCCTCTTCGTAACCCAAACTCCTACTCGATTCCCTCAAACCATCCAGGACAAACCCGAAAACCCGCTACACCAGCCTTACCCGAAGCCTCAAGCTCCAAACCCGATTCCCATTTTCAAGACCCACTTTCCATTTGAACTTCTCCAAAGCCAAAATCGTGTGCCTACTTCTAAAATCCTAAGCCAACAGTTCCAACGACAAGCCAAACAATAAACTCATTAAAACTCATGTGCGAAACAACTAACTTAATTTCCCCTTTTCAAAAATAACCCTTATACCAAATCTGATTTTATTCCCAAATTCCTTCACCCACATGACCTCACACTCCTCTCACCATTTCCATGCACACTCAAGTCCATTCCCAAAAATACCCCTAGCTCCATACCTATTATAAAATGAAGACTCAAGACCCCATTTGGGGGAGATTTTTAGATAGGAATTTTTAGAGAGAGAATTGTAGGGAGATAAACATCATTTTTTAAATAGTTTTTGTTTTTATTTTTTTAGAGATTTGGTGAGATTTAATTGTGAGTAATTGAATTGTATGGAAGATGATAGAGTTCAAATTGCCAATTTCAAGGAGACTTGTTGAAAATTTGTTCTCTTTCTCTACTCTTTTATTGTATGTGCCTTTGATTATTTGTTCATCATGTTTAATAACATGTTAGGCTAAATTCCCTTTCAAGGGGTGGGGGGAAACCCTTATTTTATGTTATTTTAGTTTAATTAGTTTGATTACTTGAAAATTTCCTTTGAATATTAATTTTGATCCCTCACCCTTAAATTTACGCCTCAAGAGAGGGTAAATGATTTTCGAGAGAAAATCGAAATTCTAGTTATAATACCGATTTTAGATTCGAACTAGAGATAGGGGTTTCTTAAGTGGGGTATTATAACTTGAATTTTAACTCTAAATTTATTTTCTAAGATTGACATAAATTTTAATTGATCGATCCTAGCAGGTGATTAATTAAAAGGAGTGTTGATCTATTTTTAGAGTTGTGGGGTGTTAAACTTAATTTTCTAAAAGGTTACTATTAAAATTAAATTTGCAACGAGGGTTGATTTGTAATTTTGATATTAATTTGGGAGAATTCAATTAATTAAATTAATTAGTTAGAATATTTAAAATTTGTGGTGTAATCCCATTCCTTGATTGTTCTCACAATTATTTACCTCACTTTATCTCTTATTTTAGTTTAGACTTTATTTTTCATTTTAGTAACTTTCTAGTTAGTTGTTATCATATCACATTTAGTTTAGTTTAGTTTAAATCATCACCTCACCCAATTGTTTTAATATTTGAAAAAGCTAGAAAAGGTAAAAAAATGAAAAAGCACAAAAAGAAAATAAAAAGTGAATTACAATTGAATTTGTCTCTTAGCTTACCCTCTTGGAAGTGGATTGATACCCTTACTTACCGCTACACTAGACTTTGTTATATATTTGTAGGTAATTGAGGTTTTGATTAGAGGAGCTTTTCAAGCAACGACAAATATATACCGAAAAGATTTTCTATCAATGGCCATAAAAGATCCTCTACCTGCTACACCGTATTTGAATAGCACATCCTTTTCTGTAAGGTTAGCGTAGCTGCAGGGGCCAGATCCGGACGTGCTACTTCTTTCTCTGCCAGAACTGCCATCTTCTCTTCTATGGTGTCAGCCTCGTCCCAAGTGAACTCATCCACAAAGTCGGTCAAATCTTGCACTTGAATCGCGGTTATCGTCTGGTATACGATATCAAATTATCCCAGCTCAATGGACTAAGCCATCAGCCTACCCAATTTTTTGGGTTTATGGATAACCTATTGATAAATGGTTTTTTTATATATCGTTGTGGGAAAGCCTCTCTAGTCAAAATCCTTGAAAACCTACAAAGATAATATAAACTTGCATAGCGGTAAGTAAGGATGTCAGTCCAACTCTAAGGAGTAAAACACAAGAAAAGTCATGTAATTTATTTTTCTGGTTATTTTCTTTATAGATTTTTCTATTTTTCTTTTTGTTTATTTTTTATTTTTTTATGGATTTGTTTATATTAAAACAATTTTCAAGGAGGGTAAAATAACTAAACTGTGTGATTAAAAAAATGAATAAAATCAAACACTAAAATAAGAGATAAAGTTTGGTAAATAAATATGAGAGCAATCTATGAATGAGACTGCACCACAAAATCTAGTTATTCTAATTAGTTAATTTACTCATTTGAAATCTCCCAAGTTAGTACTGAAATTACAAGTCAACTCTCGTCACAAGTGTTATTTTAATACCAACCTTTTAGAAAATCAAATTCAATCCCCCACAACTCTAGAAAATGGATTTACACTCATTTTAATAACTCATCTGTTAGGAACGGTTCATCAAAATTCATATAAATCACAAAAAATAAAATTTAGAGTAGAAATTCAAGGAATAATACCACACTTGAGAAACCCCTATCTCTAGTTGGATTCGAAAATGGGCATTATATCTCAAATTTGGATTTTCTCTCAAAAATCATTTACCCTCTCTCGATGCGTACATTAAAAGGTGCAGGATCAAAATTAACATTCAAAGAGAATGTCAAATAAACAAACTAATTAATTAAAATAACATAAAATAATGGTTTATCTTACCCCTTGAAAGGGGTTTACATCCTAACATAATATGAAACCTGATAATCAAATGAACAAAGGCAATAAAATAAGAATAGATAAAAGAAAAATCAAACTAAATTTATTTGAGTGAAATTGAACTCCAATCCTTGAATTAGAAACATACAACCCTCAAATTGAGCGATCTAATAAAATTTAATTGAGAACCCTCACACTTAAATTTAATCTCACTACAATTTATTTCCCTCAATTTAAATCTAAAAAAAATAACTACCTAAACCTAAAATTTATTTCAACCTAAAAAATCTCTCTCTAAATTCTCTCTAGAACTTATCCTTAGGGTTTTTTCTCTCCAAATGGGGCTTCAACTTCTTTTATAGGAGATGCATGTGGCTAGGGGTAAAATAGGAAGGGTAATGGTGTGCATAGGGTGTATGAAGTGAGAGAGGGGTAAGGGAAATTTTGAAATTTGGTCGAAGGCATATGGGAGGTGAGGTTTAGGGGGTATTATATAAAAGAAGGATAAAAGGGCATGTGGAAGAAGTGGGGGTGTGAGGGTATTTTTGGAAAAGGGGCATAAGGCATTTAGAATATGTGGGTGTTTGGCTTTGGGAATTTAGCAGGTAAAAATCGGGTATTGGGTTGAATTTGGATATATGGATCTGACTTGGTTAGAAGTGGGTCTTGGAACATGAGCATGTAGGGATCGATTTGGGTTCGGCTGGAGGTGGAGGGTCCTGTTTTGAGAAGGTGTGGGGTCAATTCACTAGCTTCTGGTTCGAGCTAGGCAGGGGAATGGGTCTGGTGGGTTTACGGGTATATGCAATAGGGGTCGATTTTGTAAGTATAGGCTAAGGCAGGAATGGTGGTCGTTTAGTTGGTATTTCAAACCGGGTAGGGGTGATGTGGGTCGAAATGGGGTTGGTTGGGTTGTAGGGAAAATCCGGCGGCGACAAGTCGGGTAGGTCCCGATATGGATTTTCTGGTCGGTAGGTTTGTGAATCGGGTTTTTCGGGTGTGAGATGGGATCTTGTCCGGAGGGATAAGGAGCCGAATATGGGTTAAATCGGGTTGAAGCTAGTGGAATAAGGTAGGTGGTGTAGTGGTTTGGTTATGGAACTTGGTCTTGAGTTTTAATGGAGGTAAAAGTTAGTGAGAGGAGAGAGATGAGAAGATGATGGTGAAGATAGGTTGGGGTTGATTGGGTGTGTGGGATTAGTGTATGGGTGAGGTGTAGGATAGGAGATGATTTGGTGTGACAGGTGCATGAGATTGTGTGTGTGTGTGTGTGTGTGTGTGTGTTTTGATTTAACCCGACTAAAAAAAATAAAAATAAAAATAACACTACCTAAAACTAATAAAAATAAAATTCTAATAAAAGACACAAAATAAAAATCAAACTAAACTAAAAGAAAATAATAATAAAAATAATAAAATCTATGAACATTAAAAATTAATTTTCTAACCTATAAACAAATAAAAGGACTCAAATAAAAATACAACTAACCAAATAAAATTAAATAAAAAAAATATGATAAAAAAATAATAAAATTAAACTAACTAAAACCTAAAAACAAAAAAAACAAAATAAAGGAAAATATGGATACAAACATTTAACGCGTATAAAAAAAACTCGAACGCATGCAAATAAAATGCAAAAATCCTAAAATATACATGACTGAAGATAAAATAAAATAAAAATACAAAAAATGCACACCTAAATATATGATATACGAACATAACGACACACACACTAGGGATTATTTTGGGACATGCTTAGGGGTCAGGGCTTGGTTCGGGATAGGTTTATGCTACGGAACTTGGGTTTAGCACTTTTGACCGCATCTTTGGTCGCGTTTTTCCTTGATTTAATGGTTTTGAATCTAAAAATGGCGTTTGACCTACAAAATAAATATGAACGCATAAGACCCATTTTACTGAGAATTAGCAATTAAAAATCGTCTATTGAGGGTTTTATTTAAATACTTTTGGGTGCTTATCACCTATCTTAGTGGGGAGTCAGTGAGGACGACAATTGTATGGGCTTAAAAATAGGGTTTCATCTTTCTCGAGGCATGTATCAAGGCGTACACTAACTTTTCTATCCTTGGATACTTCAGCTCGGCCCCCTGAAGAGCCTTATTGTTAAAGTAGACTTATTTGTGTACCCCTTCCTCGCCACAGATGATGGCGACGCTAATTGTAAACTCTGACATTGTTAAATACATATCCAGTTGTTCTCCTAGAATAGGTCGAGACAAAAGCATTAGAGAACCTAGGTAAGCCTGAGCACTTGAAAGGATCATTCACACTCTTCATTCCATTCGAATTCTTTCCTCAAAACTTTGAAAAAGGGGGGCACCAACTCGATCGATTATTCTCTACATGTCTTTGATTGTCTTAGGAGTCTTCATCTCAATCAGTTCTTTAATACTTTTTGCATTTGCCTCTATACCTCTATGGTTGACAACGAACCTGAGGAATTTACCAGCTCCCACATCGAACACACACTTAGTTGGGTTGAGCTTCATCTTGTATTTGTCTATTGTATCAAAGGTACGCTCAAGGTCGGCATATGGGTCTCGTCCTTGAGACTCTTTGTCAACATATCATCCACATACACCTCCATGGTCTTGCCAATCTGATCTTCAAACATTTGATTTACTAGCCTCTGATATGTCACGCCAATATTTTTTAGGCTTAAGAGCATAACCTTATAACAATAGGTTCCCTTGTCTGTGATGAAAGAGGTCTTCTCAGCGTCGATTGGGTCCGTGAAGATTTGATTATAGATTGAGTAAGAATCCATAAAACTCATTAATTCATGGCCACCCGTGGCGTCATCCATCTGGTCTATGTAAAGAAGAGGGAAATTATCCTTAGGATAGGCTTTGTTCATGTCGGGGAAGTCCACACACATTCACCACTTCCCGTTAGCCTTTGGGACAACAACAACATTGGAGAACAAATCGGGATAGTGTACCTCTCTTATGATCAAAGTCGAATAAAGTTTTGCAACTTCTTCTTTGATAACCTCGTACTTTTACCGGGCATATATCCTCATTTTTCGTTTTACGGGTTTAGCTCCCTCATCAATGATCAACTTATGACAGATGACTTTGGGGTCAATCCCCGACATGTCTTTATGGCTCCACGTAAAAATTCTTTACCTCCTTCTCAATAAATCTATCAATTTTTCCTTCAATTACTCCTTGAGAGATGAACCGAACTGGAAAAAAAATTCGGCTCGTCCTCATTAAGGACGATTGATTCTACCTCTTCCACAGCTTCTTCCTTATTCAACTTCCTCTCATCCCTGGGGTTAAGAGTATCGATGTTATAGGAGGTAGTGAGTCTTTCATGGACTTCTTTTTGCTTAACCGAGTTGTGGTAACATTCTATGGCCTCTTCCTGATCGCCGTGGACTTTCCCTACCCCGTAAAGGTTCAAGAATTTTACCATCTAGTAAACAGTAGAGGGTAATACTTCAAATTCTTTAAGAGCCACTCGACCAAGTATGATGTTGTAGGCCGAAAACAAACTTTCATACATTATAAAAAAGTTGATCTTCTTTGTCCTACAAATCGTCCAAGTGCCCATGCTGACGCCCATCTCGAACACCCCTAACGGTTGCATTTTTTCTCCGCTAAATCCTATCAGGGGCTGGTGCTAGGGGATCAATCTCTTCTTACTAATTCCATAACTTTTCAAAGCATAACCAAAATATAACGTTGGTCAAGCTTCCCCCATCCATCAATATTCTCTGTACATCATACCCATGGACCTTGGTTGTGATGACCAAAGGGTCGTCAGAGGGGGCCAAAATGGCCTTAAAGTCTAGCCTCGAGAATCCCACTACCATGGTCTCCATATCTACCTTTTTTCTCTTTCTCGGCTTTGACTCTGAGGTAGTTGTAACAACCCAAAAAATTTGAGTCGCTACTTTTCTTAAAATTAAACTAAAATCCTCAATAACGTAAGCAGAGCATCTAAATTGCACCAACAAACTAAAGCGAGTCACCCAAATAATAGCAAATAAATTTATTACACCCAATTATAATGTCTCTAAATAATACAAAATATTACAATTGTTCATCTCTAAATAATTACACAATTTTCGCTATGCTAAAAATATTAGAGAGCTCCAAAAATATACACTTTTGTTTTGCTAATAATAATTTGTATCTTATGTGGCACCCAAATATCTTGTTCAGCGATAACATCCCAAATCCATTATCACCTGCCACTAAAAAAAGGCGGGAAATTACATAGTATGACAAGAATAAATTCTCAATATGATAAGGGTAAACAAAAAATGCCACAATACGAAATTGTATACAAGTCCAATGCAACACCCAAGCATTTTACCAATTTATTTCTCAATAACATGTCAATAGGTCACTGGGCCTCACATCACCTCACGTAGTCTTCTTAAAGCCTCATTCTGGCTTTCAGACTTTTGGACTTTTGGCGGGTGACCATTCTTAGTGCCATATTAAAATTTCATGGCTCCATGCCCCCGTATACAAAAGTACAAATAACATATTGGATTTCAATGAATACCACAACATCTCAAAAGGAGTACAAATAGCTAAAAAACAAGAAAATACTCCCGAGAGATGTAGAGGAGCATATTGCGTAAACCCTGTACCTTAAAATCATCACTTAAAAAATCATAAGATTCTTCCTCGAAATACCGATTACACTGATGTGTTCCTGTCGCGAAAACTGTAAAGACACACTACGATTTAGAGAAAACTCGATTTATTCCTTCAAAACTTAGGTTGAAAGTTTTCTTTAATGAAATTATGGGAGACTACTGATTTTTGAGAACGCTAAAATGTATTTTTAAAGTCCTAAGCCCGTCACTTTATGTTTATATACCAAAAATAGTTTGAGTCCTAATCAAACACTAACACTCATAAATTTATTACGAACAGTCGAATAATCAAAATTGGCTAAAATTAGTATGTTGTAACTGACCGCGAGACGGAGCTGTTGTAAAAAATTCAGCTCGATCAGACGATTGGATTTTTAATTTTTATTTTATTTTTTAATCCTCCTTAGGTTGGAACCTCCCCCGATTTTTATACAAAAAATTATAATTTCCCAATTTTTAATCCCGATTTAAGTTCCACTTAAAAACTTATTTTATATATAAATACCAACCTTTTTACATACCAAAATTAAATAGATTCCAAAAATTATTTTTTCAAAATTTTTAATGTAACAAATATTTTTACGGCTAAAAACTTACGGGGTGTTACACACTCCCCCCCTAATACATGAATTTTGTTCTCGAAATTCGATGAAGCGTAAATGCAAAATAGAATAAGGCTCACATATGCCTACCCATAGAATGCTACGATTGGGAAACCATACACCCAATCCTACACGCATATACCCCGCGAATCACCACTTTATTCTCTCTCCAAAAGTAATTTCAGCACTAAACTACACAAATCAATCACAACATCAAATTGATACTTACGATGCCAAATACCCACACTAATGATCTCCAAAAATAAATCTCATCTCTAAAATCAATTATAAGAACCTCACATCAAGATTACTAGTACTAACCTCATTGCCTACAACGGCCTATCACCAAACTCCTTATCTCTAAGGAACATCGCTAACACATATGCTAGACCCAAACTCAAAGACCGAGGGTTGTCGTATAACTAAGATCTCACATAAAATCTAACGGAATGATGCAATAGACCCTAACCTAAGACCCGAGGGTTGTTGTATAACCTGACTCTGATACCATCTGTAATAACCCAAAAAATTCGAGTCGCTACTTTTCTTAAAATTAAACTAAAATTATCAATAACATAAGCAGAGCATCTAAATTGTACCAATAAACTAAAGCGAGTCACCCAAATAATAGCAAATAAATTTATTACACCAAATTCTAGTGTCTCTCAATAATACAAAATTTTACAATTGTTCATCTCCAAATAATTGCACAATTTTTTCTATACTAAAAATATTAGACAGCTCCAAAAATATACACTTTTGTTTTGCCAATAATAATTTGTATCTCACGTGGCACCCAAATATATTCTTTAGCGATAACATCCCAAATCCATCATCACTTGCCACTAAAAAAAGAGGGGGAAGCACACAATATGACAAGAATAGTGGTTCAATATGATAATGTAAACAAAAAATGCAACAATACAAAACTGTATACGAGTCTGATGCAAGACCCAAGCATTTTACCAATTTAATTCTCAATAACACGTCAATAGGTCACTGGGCCTCACCTCACTTAGGCTTCTTAAAGCCTCATTCTGGCTTTTAGACTTTTGAACTTTTGGCGGGTGACCATTCTCAGTGCCATATTAAAATTTCATGGCACCATACCCACATATACAAAAATACGATGTCTTAATCGAATAACACATAGGATTCCAATGAATACCACACTATCTCAAAAGGAGTACAAATAATTGAGAAACAATAAAATACGCTCGAGAGATTTAGAGGAGTATGTTGCATAAACTCCATACCTTAATATCATCACTTAAAAACTCATAATATTCTTCCTCGAAATACAGATTACACTGCTGGGTTCCTCTCACAAAAGCAGTAAAGACACACTCTTGAATGATCTAGCGAAAACTCGGTTTAATCCTTCAAAACTTAGGTTGAAAGTCATGTTATATGGGGTTTAGGTTTTGTAGATGAGAGAGAATGAAATTATGGGAGGCTACTTATTTTTGAGAAGGCTAAAACGTGTTTTAAAAGTCCTAAACCCGTTATTTTATGTTTATATACCAAATAGAGTTTGAGTCCTAATCAAACACAAACACTCGAAAATTTATTACAAATGATCGGACCGTCGAAATTGGCTAAGCTTTTAGTATATTATAGCTGATGGGAGACGGAATTACTGTAAAAAATTCAGCTCGATCGGACGGTTGAATTTTTATTTTTTTATTTTTTTATCCTCCTTAGGTCGGATCCTCCCCTGATTTTTATACTAAAAATTATAATTTCCAAATTTTAATTTTGATTTAAATTCCACTTAAAAACTTATTTTATATATAAATACCAACATTTTTAGATACCAAAATTAAATATATTCAAAAAATTATTTTTTCAAAAATTTTAATTTAATAAAGATTTTACGGCTAAAAAATCACGGGGTGTTACAGCAGTCGAGTTTACTTCTACTCTCTTGGGAACTGACTTGGCCTCTGTAATGTGCATCCTCCTATCATCTGACTCTGTCCCTCCTCCGACCATCCCTCCGCTTATTATTTTCACATCAAATGAAATCATGTGTCATTGTCCCTTCGGCTCTGGGATTTTTGGCAGAAGCTCAGGGTTGTCCTCGTCATCATCAAATCCCGCATCCTTCTTATCGGCCTAATGCTGTCATTTAGGCTTTTAAACTCTTGACCCACTTTGTATCTTTCGAAAATCATCTTTAAAACCACTTCGGTCCACATACTTATGAAGCTTCCCTGCTTAAGCATTTTCTCAATCTCATCTTTCAATGCAAAGGATTTGTCAGTGTTGTGGCCATGATCTTGGTGAAAGTCACATCATTTTCTTTTATCGCTCTTATGCGTAAGAGACCTTATCTTTCTAGGCCATATTAAGGCTTTATCATCCTTAATTTCATTTAGAATCAAATCAGGGATTACCGTGAAAGGTGTGTAGTCGGCAAACTTATCATCAGCCGACCTCTTTTCCCATCCTTGCCCTTTGCTTTGTGTGACTTGCTTCCACTAGCTTCCTTCTTATCCTTTCCCTTGGCAGTCATGGCCTCCTCCACATTCATGACTCTCCCAATCATAGCCAGGAGTTCTGCTATGGATTTTGGAGGATCTTCGGCCAGCTTCCAAAGTAATTTTGCCTTATGCAATCCTCCCATTAGGGCAATAATAGCAATGTTCTCCTTATAGTCTTCAACTTTTAATTTCTCTTTATTGAACTTTGCTATATAGTATTTGAGTGACTCGTTCTTTCCTTGATTTACATACAAGAGATGTGTAGCCTTTTTTTTTCGGCTTCACGCTGAAACAGAAGTTATGAATGAAATTCTCAACCAATTGCTTGAAGTTCTCTATGGAGTTCTTGGGAAGTGAGGTATACCAGACATGGGTTGCACCGGTGAACGTATTGGAGAATGCTCGGCATCTCATCTCATCAGAAACTGAGTATATGTCGATCGTAGATTGATACATCTCTGGATGATGAAAAGAGTGTGTGCTCCCATCATACTTTGGTGTGATAACTGGTGGTTTGAACTTAGCCGGTGTTGGGTAACTCACTATTTTTGCAATAAATGGAGACCATTTCATGTAGCCTCTCTGCATGGGGTCTCGGTTCTTTCAGAGATCACCAATTTTATCTTCAAGCCTATATATAGAGTTGTTCCATGATTTGTCGACTGCTGCCTCATTATCTCCCTCGGTTGCCACAACTTTGTCTCCAGCCCCTTCTCTGTCGGTTGGGCATCGTTCAGGGTTTTTTGCCAGCTTCCCTTTAGCGATTGTTAACTTCTATGTGTTTTTCTTCTCAGTCGCATGATGACCAACGATTAGCGAATACTCCATTCCATATGGAGGCTTCCCTAGTGTATAATCTGGAGGGATGGTCCCATAAGTCACCAACAGGATCGAGTCTGTCGAAGGCCGGCCTTGTTATCAATCTGTTAAGTGCTAAAGACCGAGGCTGGCCATCTGGCCCGACTTACCACTATTTCCTATGCTAAATTGGACTGGCACACTGTATTTCTAGAAATCTCATAAGGTTCTTAATACTCGTCCTCATCATAATAGTGACCATCTTGGAATTCCTGGCCTTATTTTCCCAGGCGTAATCGTCGGGGGTCAACTACATCTCTACATCTCTATTGTTGTGCACTTATTTATGTGGGGATAGGGGTGGTACCCCTATCACTGGAGCTATTTCCCTGGCGGCCAGAGTTATCATCTCCGCTACAGCATTGGTGGTCTAGCCATCAAAGTTTGACTAAGTGCAGCAAGTTATTCTAGCATATTCTGTGGGCTGGTCGCCAGTGAGCGCAGTGCTGCCTCAACCTCAACTATTTCTGACTGAGGAGGCACCTGGCTAGATATGGGGCCGGCATTAAAAGGTAAATTATAGGTAAATCAGAGGCCATCAACTCTGATAAATGAACAAAATGAATGTGTGAACTAGATGAGCTAAGTGAGCTGAAGAAAATCTTGAAAAAACCAACAAGAGCTCTTTTAATGGTGATACAGATTCAACTAAGTGTGGAACCGGATCATCACCATAGAATCAAGTAAGAAACAAGATGAAAATGAAGAGGAAACAAATTAATAACCTTTAATTCCCACAGACGGTGCCATTTGATGATACACGATTTAGTATCAATACATAAACTTATGAGAGCTCAATCCAGTACAGCTATGGCGATGCAGTAATAGTGATAAACAAGTGTTTAAAGGATGAAGGGGATGAGGAGAAGAGTAATAGACACTAGCATATAAGTGGTTCGACCATTGGCTTATTCTACTATGCAGTTGAGTGTGAATTTTATTATAAGAATGGGCATTGATAGCCTTGATATTACACCTCTTAACACTTTCTCTCTCTACTGTAAAAAAGAGCAAAGCGTTGGCTCGGGTTTACAATTCTGGATACTTTCTTTTAGAGAAGAAGATGACTTAAATAGTGCTTGGGTTGCACAATGCACCCCCAAGCATGCATTTTGCATGTCCTTGATGGAGCCACAAATGAGATCTTGACACCTGTCCTCTTAAAATGTTTAAGTCATGATGATGCAAATACCCCTCACCTGCACTTGTGATCCAGTTATAACCGCTTGACCACATGGATTGGCCATACTGAAGTCCTGTGTCACGCGTGGCGGGGGGTCGTCGAGGGAGGTCTTGGCCAGGCTGAGTACGAGACCTCCATTTTTTTTTCGGTAGCTCGAATAATGATGAAGTATAGTCTCGGTTGTATGGATGCCCAACCGAGACGAGTTTGCGTGGGGACCATATCAACGAGTCTTGCCTATCTAGCATGGCAGACTAAAAGTAGCTAGCTTAGCAAACCGGTGGTTTAAAGGTCGAGGCCAAGATTGTTGGTGCTAGATTTTTATAGAAAGTGTTCTTTATAAGGTCAGCATTAGCCGAGCAAGTCTTATTTTGGGACAAGTTTACACTCAGTCATATCACTTCTCCACCTAATATAGGTCATATTCATAATGCCCCAACTATTAAAAGCCAGTTCGTGGATCGGACCACGACATAAAGAGGGGATTGTACGACAAGTATGAGCTCGTTCTCGTTCTCCCCCATAACAAAGGCATATGCTACCCACTTTGAGATTCATTTTCCAATATATTTTCCCAAGTTTTAAAGAACTTGAGATTCATTTTACGAAATATTTTGGTAATATTTACCCTAAGTTTTATAGAATTTGAAATCCGTCCTATACAATTTTAAAGAACTTGACATTCCATTCCATAAGTTTACATGAATCATAACATAAGTTTACATCTCAATGATTTGAATCATAACATTGGAATAAAAATTTACATCGCAATTATTTGAATGATAATATTTCATAATATAAGTTTACATAATAATGCTTATAATATAAGTTCAAATAATCACCACCATACCCCTCAAAACTTGTCTACCTACTCCAACCCCACCCCTAAATATTACATCTCAATGTTTCAAAAAATTACATCGTACTGTTCCAAATTAAATAATAAACAAATATGAGGTCATATGGATCATGACCAGTTTATCTTCCTCTTCCCTAGTAGTTGTATGGGCTTCACATATTCTCTTATCTATTTCATCATCTTATTCTTCCTCTTCTCCTTCTCACTCTCTTGCTAACGACCCGCCCCAGTTGTTGTTGTAAGGAGTTGGCATGCCTTAGTATTCTGTTCAAGCACTGATGCGACATTGGCAATGTCCCCATCTCAAATATTATTTGTAAGGAACTCTATTGACTTACAGACTTCATCTGTTGTGGCACCCCATAAATTCAAACCTTCATTGATCAAGGCCAAAAATAAATAATATAAGAGTCAAAACAATTAAGTATCATTCTAAGCATGATTGAAATAAAATAAGATAACACAGTAATAACTTAAAATAATAATAACGGGAATAAGACAATAAACAATAATACCAATAATCCACGAGTAAATAAACTTCATCACCCAAAATACAAATTTTCTCACAATATAAAACCAAATAGTGAAAGTTAAAGATGACTGCAGCATAAACTAATAACTAATACAGTAATCGGACACTAACTAAATACGGGAAAGGAAATGTAGGAAATAAAATTGAGCATGCAGTCTCGAGACCTACATCCTATGAGAGAGCTGAATATAGAATGAGTGAAATGAGATAAGGGATGTGGTGGCAACTGCGGCCTAGGACCTGAAAATAGATTTCTATAACAAGATTAAACCTAGTAAGTCTACAAAGAGTAAGAATTTAACTGAATTTGGTTCATAATGATAACCATTGACCTTCCTCTCGTATATTAGTTGTTTTTATGTTCACTCAACCCAAACAACCCTAAATATAACATGCGGTTCTAAACTGAGAAAGCGGTAGGGGCTATACAGATGTACTTGTATTTTAGGCCAAACATACAAATTCACTTTTTTTTTCCAAATTTTATCTTGAATTAATTTAAAAAGAACATGTAAGATAAATTGTGAAATCAAATTCCAATCCAAACAGAATGGGAAGAAGATAGAGGAAAAATCCCTTTTAGACAAAAGCTTTAATTCATCATCGTGTCAGGATTGACAGACATTAACCGACTTATAAACTACTTAGAGATCCACTAAGTATAATGTTGAGATGTCTTCAAATCTTTCACAGAAAACGATGTAGTCCAGCACCATCCACAACAACTAGATTTTGCCTTCGGTATCCACTGATTAGACTTAGGATTCGTAATTCCTTTATTCTCCAACTATAGAGCCTTGATTCCTCAAATCAGCAGTAGAGAATTTATTTACAAGGGTTTAGAACTTTGGATTGTGTTCTTATTGGTGTGGAAAAGTGATCCTCAAAGATCGAAGGGGCTTGGATGAAAAAATTATAAAGTTTTATCAACAAAAGAACTCGAAAAAGGCTTCATAATAATTCTAATCCCGCATCTTTATTTATAGGGAAAGTTGTTACAAATAGATAGGGGTTAATGATTTGGAAAATATTTAATGAAAAATAAAAAGATGCGTGCTTGTTCGAACGAACTGCCACCTCGTTGTAACGATGTACCTGATCTCGTTTGAATGGTTTCCAACGAAAATTTGAACGACATTCTAGAACAACCCAAAAGGCGACATTTCAGATGTCATTCTATCGGGGAAACCTCATGTTAACATCCCTACGTAACTCGTTCGAATGATATATTAATCTCGTTCTAACGAGTTAGCGAGTCTTTCAAAAATTCTTTAAAAATGATTTTAAAAATGTTTTGAGAACTTTCAAATGCAAACACTTTTAAAAACGACCTTGTATATTTAAAGCTTTAAGAAATAACTTCATAACTCTTCTTGAATGATATTATGATGAACAGTCTTTATTCTTCCAAATGTCACCAACTTCTTCTCTTCGAGTACCCAAAAAGTGGTCATGAAGGTACAGTGGAATGTAACGGGATAAGCTAAATAAAAATAAGCGAGAAATTATAAAACTTACTCTTACAAACTCCCCCTTTGGCTATTTTGGTATGAAACACAAACCTAACCCAAATTGATCCCTAATACTAATACAACTAATGCCCTCCCAAATAAAGAAACAAAAACGCATAAATGTATAAGTCTTCATCTTGTGTGGTCCATGAAATCATCAGAAAGGCGGAATGACCTACGCACATGAGGTAAAAGAATTACCATGACGCATACGAGTTCAAAGAAAAATAACTCCTCCCCCTCAATTTGTTCTCCCCATTTTTGTCCATAATAAACAAAGGGTTATAAATTAATCATAAAAGCCTTAGCAAAGATATCATCATTAAGATAATCAAAAAAGCACACGCAATGAATTTTCAAAAGGCAATTAACTATTTTTGTAATTTTTTTCTAAATTTTATTCAAGTATAAAAACAAGTATATGTATAAAAAGTACATGTGGGTAAAAATACGTAAAACCATGGAACAACTCAAAAATATCTGAATCATAAAAGCGGCAAGTAATTGGGTGAACATTTATCATAGGCAAATTAATATAGGCATTCATAACATAGGTTTCTAAAGAAAGAATTTAATTTCAACCTTTGGTGTAAGAATGTTGAACAAGACGAAATTGAATTGACTTATGCAACACGCTATGAATTTAAATGCTTCTAAAATCAATAGTGCCAAATTATTTAATGTTTTTCAAGAGAGTCAGTTGTGCAAACCCATTGATATACTACTTTAAAATATCACATAATTAAGAAATTACTCTTAAATTTTTGAAGATATCATAATGCTCATGTGTAGCGAAGCTCCAATGAACTAAAATGACATCGGCACTTCTTCTTTTGTGCGCCGTTAATCTTTTAGGCTCTTTTTGCACATAGTGGCTTTTAAAGTAAAGAGAATTCACTCTTTCATAGCCACTTTCCACTTCTTAATATAAAAATATTTTTTTGGAAAACAAAATCCGAGCAGTGGTTCTTACAAACATAATTTATGTCTAATACATTTGGTTCGTTATTAAACACTATTGATATGAGAACACCGTATTTGACACATGATAAGCAAGTACAATGTTCAAAAAGTCTGTGCATGTGTACAATAAAGGTGATAAAAAGTCTGGCATGTCGAAAGTAATCATCAATGAACAACAAAATTCTAGCCACGCATTATCAAGCACATAAAAGAAACGAAGTCATGTATCAAAACACCATGAAAAAGTCACATGAATGGATGTAAGGAAGGGGTGATTCGAACATCTTAAATACACATCCATATATGGTGAAAAATGAAAATACAAAAATCTTTTTGACTTTTTTTTAAAAAAAATTATCAAAAATAAATCTTTTTGGAATTTTCCAAACTTTTTCTTAAAAATCGAAAATATTTTTGGGATTTTTTCAAAAAATCAAAATAAAAGCATATATAAATAAATAACTGCAATAGAAATACAGGGTAGCAATAGGGACAAATGATATGAACATGATAATCATCTTACACTAGATATAGTATTCGAACTCAATCAACGGAACAAATACCCAAAGACTCCTTAAGATACTCGAATCTAAGCGCATCTAAAGGTATCGTGAAAATATTGGCTAATTTATGTTCAATGCTCACAAAGCTCAAGGACATGATATTCTCCTCAACGAGATCATGAATGAAATGCTCACGTATCCTAATTTTCTTCGTGAGGGAATATTGGAGAAGATTACGAGATATATGAATGCACTCATGTTATCAAATTAAATAGTCATTTTTTCTTGAAAAATCCCATAATCTTCCAACATTTGCTTCATTCATAAGAGTTGTGTGCAACAACTCCCAGTGGCTATATACTCCGCCTCTGTCGTGTACAAAGATATGGAGTTTTGCTTCTTTATCAACCAAGAGACAAGAACACTCCCAAAATAAAAGCAACAACACAAGGTGCTCCTACACCCTTAACATCCCCAGCCCAATCGGCATCCGCATAGGCATACAAGGGGTCATCGGTGTCAAAGGAGTACCAAATACTATAAGAAAGAGTGCCACTCACATATTTGATGATACGTTTAAGTGCGAGCAACTGAGACTCTTTTAGGAACACTTGGTAACACAAATAAACTCCAATGCTAAAGGCAAAATCGGGATGACTAGCGGTCAAGCAGATAAGACTACTTATTATGCTCCTATAAAGAGTTTGCTCTACGTCCTTGCATAAACTGTCTTTGATCTTAGTCGATGTACTCATAGGGGTGCATGAGTGCTTGGCAGAGTCCAAACCAAACTTTTTCATTAAGTCCCTTGTATACTTGGATTGAAATATGAATATCCCATCCTCAAGTTAACGCACTTAGAGACCAAAGAAGAATGTAAGCTCACTAACCATGCTCATCTCAAACTCGCTATTCATCTCCTCCTCAAACGTGTGAGCATGTTGGGAACACGTGTATCTAAATACTATATTGTCCACATAAACTTAGGCAGTTGAAATCGCACCACTCTTTCTCCTCATAAATAATGTCTGATCAACTCTCCCTCTCTTGAAGCCATGAGTTAAGAGATAAAAAGTGAACCTCTCGTACCAAGTATGGGGTGCTTGCTTCAAACCATACAATGCCTTCTTAAGATAAAAGACGTGTCCCGGGTGCTTTGGGTCTTCGAACCCCTTTGGTTGTTCCACATACACTTCCTCCTGTAGAATTCCATTAAGGAAGGCACTCTTGACATCCATTTGGTATAAATTGAATCGTAGATGATATGCTGTGGCAAGTAGTAAGCAAATGTACTCAAGCCTAGTAATAAGAGTGAATGTCTTGTCAAAGTCTACACCCTCAATTTGTGTGTAGCCTTGAGAGACCAACCTAGCCTTATTGTAAATTATGGTGCAATTCTCATCCATCTTATTTTTGTAAATCCACTTGGTACTAATCACATTAGTCTCTCTAGGTAACGGTACTAACTCCTAGACATAATTCTTACAAAACTGAAGCAACTAATCTTACATAGCGGATATTCAATGCTCATCCTTGAGTGTTTCTTTCACATTCTTGGGCTCAACTAAGGAGGTGTAGAAAAAGTAGCTAACCACATTATCAAGTTGAGCACGAATCTTAACACCAAATATGGGATCATCAAGTATAGCGAAAGGGTCATGACTCTTTCGAACCAAAGAGGGTGGATATTCTAAATCAAAAGCGGGGTCCACCAGGGTAGTATGAGGAATAATGGAATCATCACTGGGGGGTGCATCATTCTCACACTTGGGGTTCACGATCAATAGACAGTGGTGACTCATCATCTTTAGTCATTACGTTTATTGATACCATAACCCTAGAGGTTGAAGTGTTAAACACCCTATAAGCCCTACTCGATGATGAATACCCCAAAAATATCCCCTTATCGCTTCGACAGACAAACTTTCCTAAGTGCTCTCTATCTCTCAAACTGTAGCAATGACTCCCAAAGACTTGAAAATATGATAGATTAGGTTTCCTACCTATCCATAACTTAAATGGCGTGTGTAACATATGTGGACGATGATATAAACGATTCACCGTATGGCATGCAGTATTAATCGCCTCTGCCCAAAAAGGTCTAAGCACGTTTCTCCCAAGAAGCATGGATCTATCCACGTCTTAAATTGTTTGATTCTTCCTATCAACTATCCCCTTTTTTAAGGAGTACGAATGACTGGAAAATCATGTTTGATGCCCACTCCATCACAATAACTATCCACTTTGGCTTTTTTAAATCCAATATGCATTCGAGTAATAGTGACACCATGTTTTGTAGGGCACGACACTTGGTTGTTAGGAACTCAACCCCATCGAACTTTTCTCTTAGAAACTCCACAATGGAGTATCTCGAAAAGTCATCGACCATCATGAGAATCTATCTCTTACCACAAATGCTCTTCGTACGAGTAAGACCCATAAGATCTATATGTATCAACTCCAACATATGAGAGGTGGTGATGTATTCAACTTTCGATGGGTACTTCAAATTTGCTTTCTTTATTGACAAGGACCACAAACTGAGGAAGTTGGTTTCCCAAGTAATGAAAAGCCAAAAAATAGGTCTTTCTTCACTAATATCTCAAGATCTATAAAGTTCACACGACCTAGTCATTGATGCCAAAGGTCCATAGAGGATATTGTGGCATTATTGCACATAAAAGAGGACTTGGTAATAATCCCATAATAATTATCATTGGTCATCACTCCTTACAGTAATAATTCACCAGATTGATCATACACGTTACACTTGGACAAGTTGAACTTCATTGCAAAGTTTGCTTTGTAAAGTTATTTATGCTAATCAAGTTCGCTTTCAGCCCTTCGACGTAATACAAATTGTCTATCTTAGGAAATTCGAGAATCTCAACGCATCCATGTCCTAAAATTCTAGACCTACTCCTATCTCCAAATGTGACTTTGCCTTTCTTGTGATCCACAAGGTTGGTAAAATGCGACTTGTCACTGGTCATGTGTCTAGAGCACTCATTATCAAAATACTATTAAGAAGTATCTCGAACCTTATGAGCAACGTAAATAACAATGGATTTGTCGTCTTTCCTAGGTACCCAATTGGAGGTAACTCTTTTATTTTCCCTTATCATTGTTGGATCTAGTCGTAGCGTTAGAAGCATTCTCAAAAGGCATAGACGTCCTTTGAAATTCTTTCATTAAGCTTTGATAAATGGCGACAAGGAACTCAACTAACACAGCCCAACCCAGTTACTTATAATTAAGTTTGAAAGTCAAAGTGAGTCAAACCATAATTAATCTAACCAAACCATAATCACGAGTTTTGATTTCAGAGTCATCATTGTAAATTCATATAACTGAAAACCTTTTTACAACATCAGAGTAATCATGCCCATAAAAACTTTCTTGAAGGATAAGTTAACTTAATTACATCATTTACATTTACAGAAAATCATAGTTTCTCCCATTCATGGCTAACCCAACCCAACCTCCTAGATTTGGCAGTGACATCGCGTTACCTGAAAAATGTGAACATAGGAACCGTGAGCAAAATAGCCCAGTGAATGTATCACTACCCTACTATTGCATGAATTTAAATTAAATAAATCATGTCCATATAATTATGTATTAACTTATCCGGCTCATTCATAATGAATGACCAACTTTTTCGAATCATGATTCACATATCCTGTCCAAATAGACAATTCTCCCCCATTCCTGGTCGAGGAGTAACCCCTTGTCATTAATAGACAAATCTCCTCCATTCCTGGTCGAGGAGTAACCCCTCATTTATATAAACCGAAATGAACAATTTCATATTCATTTTATTATGATCATACCAACAACACGATACAAATATCTCTTTCCAGTGAGTACACTCACCTTGGTTGACAATTACGTATTCAGGTTTCCTTCTGGTGGAGCTGAACTGGGTTGATTAGGCCTTACACCTGTCAATCCAACTAAATCAGTACTGAACCTCAATCATAAATATTATCCAAACATAATTATGTAACTTTCCATGGCTATACATCAACAATATAATTCCAATTAAGTCACATTCCATAAAACATAGGTAAAGGCAAACAATGATGTACATATTGATAAAGTTACGCAAATTCAACCGTAGGAAATACCTTATGAGGAATTTATAACCAAAGTCAAGTAAACATGAAATTATAGTCCTCAATGTATATACACATGAAACATGTACTCAAAGTACCCTTTGTAAGGACGAAATACAAACATTCATTCAAGGGGTACTCAGTATGGCCTGAAATTATGGTCTTAGATACTTAACCATCCTATATTCCTAAATTGTACAAATACAGGGGTCCAACCTCATTAATATGAAAACATATATGAATATACTATCCAGTACAAGTGACGGTGTAATTTTTCAAGCTTCCTAGGGCAAGTTATGATCATTTCTCTACAACACAAGAAATCCGCCCTACAAGCTCCTCTATTGTTCCTTCAACTTCCAACAATTTTCATAATTTTTCTCCAGCATAACTTTCCATGATTTTCAACCCATTTTCAGTACACATACTGAATCGTACATAATTAAAGTTTCATAATTGTTTGACTTCATTTTCTATCTCAAAAGCTTGACTAAACTCAGGGCATACCGAAATGAAGTATAAAAACAGAAACTATGTACCAACTTGAAATCATCATTACGGCCTAACCACAAGGAGATAAATTCTAATTTTCAGATATTATATGCATATATGAGTCTAATTTCATGTACAATTGGAGTTTCTCAATTCCAGTAATCACACAAAGAGGCAGATTTGAATACAAGGGGTTTCAACACAAAGCAATTTTAAGGGTTTCTACACTCAACTTAACATAAGCTTGCATCTAACCATACATATATATAAAGGGATGAAACTTTCGTAAACTTATGATGATTTATATCATATAAATCAGTAATATAAGATAAATAACAAGAATTACAATTAGGATTACCTTCAGGGCTTTTTACGTAATTTCTACGGATTTTTCTACACTTTTTCTCCTCACTTTTCTTCCTTAACTTCTACTTTCTCTTTCCCTAATCTTAAAACCCTTTCATGGCTGGTTTTGGCTGAAGGATAAGGATATTTCAAGGGTATAAGGTCGGCCAAGTCTGCCTCCCAAACCAACCAATCAAATTAAACCATTTGGTTTAATAAAAGACAATTTACCACTTAAGGGAATTGACATATTTGCCACTTCTCGTAATTTCGACCTAACTTCTTCCTCGAGCATCCGCTTGATGCACCGTTTGTTGTGTTATTACCCTAACTCACATGTCTACAACTATGTAGTTTTCACCTCAAGTCAATTGTAATGTTACAATGGTCAAAACTAGTCTTAAACAGGAACATTTCTATCGAAAATAACCAAATCTTGTGTTCGTACATAACTCGACATTTCATGATTTATGAAAGTAGGATTAGACTAAACATAAGCACTTAATATTAGATATACTAATAATACATTATTCATATCACGTAATATAAACATGATTTAAATATAATTTATCAAAATTATATTCGGGTTGTCACAACTTCCCCCCCTTAGAAAATTTCGTCCCCGAAATTTAATATAAAGGTCACTTACCAAACAAATGGGGATACTGTTTCCTCATGCTATCCTCCGTTTCCCAAGCTGCTTCTTTAACTCCATGGCTCATCCACATAACTTTAACTAAGTGAATAACTTTATTCCTCAATACCTGCTCCTTACGATCAATAATTTCCAATGGTTCCTCGATGTACGACAAGTCTTCCTTCAGTTCAATTGGTTGAGTTTTCAACTGATGAGATGGATCCGCCAAATACTTACGAAGCATCGATACATGAAACACATCATGTAAACGGGATAAATCTGGAGGTAATGCTAATTTATAAGCCAGGGGCCCAATTCTTTCCAACACTTCATATGGTCCAATGTATCTTGGACTTAGTTTCCCCTTTTTGCCAAATCTCATAACGCCTTTCCACGGTGAAATACGCAGGAATACAAAATCTCCCTTCTGAAATTCTAATGGATGCTTCCTCTTATCTGCATAAAATTTCTGCCTGCTTTGCGCTATCTTTATCCGTTCCCGAATCATTTTGATCTTTTCAGTTGTCATATCTATCAATTCCGGACCCAAAATTTTTCTTTCACCTACTTCATCCCAACACAAAGGCGTCCTACATCTCCTCCCATATAAAGCTTCATAAGGAGCCATACCAATGGTGGACTGATAACTATTATTATACGAAAATTCCATCAATGGAAGATGATCATCCCAACTACCCTTGAAGTCAAACACACAAGCTCGTAACATGTCTTCTAATATTTGGATCGTCCTTTCTGATTGCCCATCAGTTTGTGGATGAAATGCAGTGCTGAACTTCAAACTTGTGCCCATGGCATTCTGTAGACGAGGCCAAAACTTGGAAGTGAATGTTGGATCTCTATCTGATATAATTGACACTGGTGCCCCATGTAAATGGATAATCTCATCAACGTACATACGTGCATACTTGTCAACAGTGTAGGTGATCTTAACTGGAAGAAAATGGGCCGACTTCGTCAATCGGTCTACAATCACCCAAATAGAATCTTGCCCCCTTGGTGACCGGGGTAATCCTGTAACAAAGTCCGTCGTTATATGCTCCCACTTCCATTCCGGAATAGGCAACGACTGCAATAATCCTGTCGGCTTCTGATGCTCCGCTTTCACTTGCTGGCATACTAAACATTTAGCTACGAACTCTGCAATCTCACGTTTCATATTGTTCCACCAGTAATATTCCTTCAAATCTCTGTACATTTTGGTACCTCCCGGATGCATAGAGTAAATAGAACTATGTGACTCTTTTAATATATCCTTCTTTAAGGGTGGGTCATTCGGTACACAAATTCTATTTTTATAACACAATGATTCATCATTCTTAATCTTAAAGTCACTCTCTTTACTATCCAGGACATCTTGTTTCTTCTTCTCGAGGAATGGATCACTGGTCTGCAAATTTCGTATGCGTTCTGCCAATAGAGGTCTCACTGTGACATGTGCTAATAATCCTCCGCTTTTTGAAAACTTCAATTCAATCCCCATTGATGCCAAGTCAAGAATATTTCCAACACGGGCACACCGTATGCAACCAAGAATTCCGGATGATTTCCGACTCAAAGAATCTACTACCACATTGGCCTTCCCAGGATGATGATGAATGGTACAGTCATAGTCTTTAATCAGCTCTATCCAACGCCTTTGTCTCAAATTCAGTTCTTTCTGTGTAAACAAGTATTTCAAACTTTGATGATCTGTAAATATCTCACAAGTTTCTCCATACAAGTAATGTCTCCACAACTTTAAAGCAAAAACAATGGCTGCTAGCTCCAGATCGTGTGTAGGGTAATTTCATTCATGCGTCTTTAATTGTCTGGAAGCATATGCTATTACCTTCCCATTCTGCATAAGAACACATCCTAACCCCTGAAATGAAGCGTCTGTATAGATCACAAAAGACTCATTCCCACATGGAATAGCAAGTATAGGGGATGAAACCAGCCGCTTCTTTAATTCTTTAAAACTCCTTTCGCATTCTTCATCCCACACAAACTTCACTTCTTTATGGGTCAACTTTGTCAATGGTAATGCTATTGCTGAAAATCCCTTAATGAATCTGAGATAGTAACCTGCCAATCCTAGGAAACTCCTAATTTCTGTCACATTCGTAGAACTCTCCCATTCAACAATTGCTTCCACCTTCTTTGGATCAACATATATCCCATTTCCCGAGACAACGTGCCCTAAAAACACAATTTCATTCAACCAAAACTCACACTTGCTGAATTTAGCAAATAATTTCTTCTCTCTCAAAATCTGCAATACAAGTCTCAAATGTTTCTCATGTTCCTCCATGCTACGTGACTAAATCAACACATCATCTATGAATACAATCACAGATGAATCAATGAAAGGGTGGAATACCCGATTCATCAAATCCATAAAAACCGCTGGAGCATTAGTTAATCCAAATGGCATCACCAAAAACTCATAGTGCCCACATCGAGTCTAAAAAGCTGTTTTGGAAGCATCACTATCCTTCACTTTCAGTTGGTGGTAACCCGATCTCAAATCAATCTTCGAAAATACAGTGGACCCCTGTAATTGGTCAAACAAATCATCGATACGAGGTAGAGGGTACTTGTTTCTAATGGTCACCTTATTCAATTGCCGATAATCAATACATAATCGCATTGTTCCATCTTTCTTCTTCATAAATAACACGGGTGCTCCCCATGGTGAAACACTAGGCCGAATGAAACCTCTGCTTATCAGATCTTGTAATTGCACTTTTAATTCTTTCAACTCCGCTGGTGCCATTCTATATGAAGAAAGAGAAATTGGACCAGTACCTGGAATTAATTCAATAGAAAACTCTACTTCCCTATCGGGTGGCAATCCTGGCAATTCCTCTGGGAAGACATCAGAAAACTCTCTAACCACTGGTATATCTTAAACTTTAAGTGCTTCCTTACTAACATCAACCACATACGCTAAGTACCCTGTACAACCCTTACTCAATAACTTTCTGCTCTTAATTGCTGAGATGAGACAATTAGGAACAACATTCCTTTCCCCTGTAAATTGGAACTCCGGTTCACTAGGAAGATGAAATGTAACTTCTTTTCGAAAACAATCAATGGAAGAATGATACGATGATAACCAATCCATCCCCAATATAATATCAAAATCCCGAATGGCCAACGGTATCAAGTCAACATAGAAATCTCTCTCTCCCATTCGTAAGACACAATTTTTATAAACATGCTCAACCAGAATCACACTTTCCATTGGGGTAGAAATATATAAGGCACAATTGAGAAATGAACATGGTCTACCCAAATATGAAGCAATATGTAATGCCACAAATGAATGCCTAGATCCAGGATCAATGAGTGCATATAAATCTTTGTTTGCAATAGAAAGTTTACCTGTAACCACTTCCGGTGTAGCATGGGCATCTTGTAGCGTCATCGCAAACACTCTTCCTCCTGCCCTCGATCCAGTTGCTTGTTCTGTACCTCTCCCCCTGGTGGCACTGCCTGGAGAAGATCCTTTATGAGGCCCCACACTACTGACTGAAACTGTTCTTGCCCACATAGGAAAATTCTTTCTCAAATAACCCTTCTGGTGGCAGTTAAAACATTCTATATTCAGTAACTTTGGGCAATTTCTCTTTATATGACCTGATGCCCCACAAAAGAAACAAACATTAGGATCTCCTTGTGCTGAAACTCCTGAACCTCTTCCACCACTAGCCTCACCCCTTTGCAAACTACTTCCACCTCTACCCTGTTGGAATTTCTGCCCTCCAAACCTCGAATATTCTGTACCACTACTCTTTTGATAATTTGGATCAAATCTGCTTCTCTTTACACCTCGTTCTCGATTCCCTCTAGCTTCATTCACGTCCCTTTCTACCAACATGGCTTTGTTCACCAAGGCTGAATAATTAACAGTCTCTAAAGCCGACAACCGTGATTTAATGACTAACTCAAGCCCATCGAGAAATCGACTGCACATATCTTCCTCATTCCGTATAAACCTCGAAGCAAACCGAGATAATGCTGTCAGTTTAGCTTCGTATTATCTAACTGTCATACTCCCCTGATTCAACAGGAAATATTCTTTCTCCTTTTGTTTTTGATACATCGGAGGAAAATACTTATCATACAAGGCTTTAACAAAAGCATCCCATGAGATCACATTCCCACGTCCTCGAGTAATCAACAAATGTTTTATGGCATCCCACCAGTACTTAGCTTCTCCTCTTATCATATACGTCACCAAGGTCACTCGTTGATTGTCAGGCATTCTCATTACCCCAAAAATAATTTCAATCTCTTTAACCCAGACTTTTGCCTCTGCTGGATCAACTGCTCCTTCAAATGGGGGTGGATTCATTTTAATAAATTTCTCATGTGAAGTACTCCTTTCTTCTCGGTGTATAACCTCCTGAGCCCTGGCCAATGCTTGTGCCTCCAGTTGCCTGGCCTGTTGTGCTTCCATCTGAGCCATAAATCTAGCCTGCTGCTCTGCCATTAAAGTCATAGCACGTGCCAATTTTTGCATGTCTGTCAATTGTTCTGGGTCAGGTTCTACATATCCATGAACAGGTTGTTCAACATCTGCTTCCGCTGCCATATTTGAAGCCTCATCTTCTATTCTCTCATTAACATTCCCTCGTTCCATTCTCTTATATCTGAAATGAATCAAAGATATAACAACATGCATATATACATATTTTTCCTACCATAATCGTTAGTATCAAACAAAATATACTTTTAACATTCACTGCCAAATATAGACTCTTCTCACTCCAGAACCTCTAAAACCTAGGCTCTCATACCAAAAGCTGACACACCCCAACCCAGTTACTTATAATTAAGTTTGAAAGTCAAAGTGAGTCAAACCATAATTAATCTAACCAAACCATAATCACGAGTTTTGATTTCAGAGTCATCATTGTAAATTCATATAACTGAAAACCTTTTTACAACATCAGAGTAATCATGCCCATAAAAACTTTCTTGAAGGATAAGTTAACTTAATTACATCATTTACATTTACAAAAAATCATAGTTTCTCCCATTCATGGCTAACCCAACCCGACCTCCTAGATTTGGCAGTGACATCGCGTTACCTGAAAAATGTGAACATAGGAACCGTGAGCAAAATAGCCCAGTGAATGTATCACTACTCTACTATTGCATGAATTTAAATTCAATAAATCATGTCCATGTAATTATGCATTAACTTATCCGGCTCATTCATAATGAATGACCAACTTTTTCGAATCATGATTCACATATCCTGTCTAAATAGACAATTCTCCCCCATTCCTGGTCGAGGAGTAACCCTTTGTCATTAATAGACAAATCTCCCCCATTCCTGGTCGAGGAGTAACCCCTCATTTCGATAAACCGAAATGAACAATTTCATATTCATTTTATTATGATCATACCAACAACACGATACTAATATCTCTTTCCAGTGAGTACACTCACCTTGGTTGACAACTACGTATTCAGGTTTCCTTCTGGTGGAGCGGAACTGGGTTGATTAGGACTTACACCTGTCGATCCAACTAAATCAGTACTGAACCTCAATCATAAATATTATCCAAACATAATTATGTAACTTTCCATGGCTATACATTAACAATATAATTCCAATTAAGTCACATTCCATAAAACATAGGTAAAGGCAAACAATGATGTACATATTGATAAAGTTACGCACATTCAACCGTAGGAAATACCTTATGAGGAATTTATAACCAAAGTCAAGTAAACATGAAATTATACTCCTCAATGTATATACACATGAAAATGTACTCAAAGTACCCTTTGTAAGGACGAAATACAAACATTCATTCAAGGGGTACTCAGTATGGCCTGAAATTATGGTCTTACATACTTAACCATCCTATATTCCTAAATTGTACAAATACAGGGGTCCAACCTCATCAATATGAAAACATATATGAATATACTATCTAGTACAAGTGACGGTGTAATTTTTCAAGCTTCCTAGGGCAAGTTATGATCATTTCTCTACAACACAAGAAATCTTCCCTACAAGCTCCTCTATTGTTCCTTCAACTTCCAAGAATTTTCATAATTTTTCTACAACATAACTTTCCATGATTTTCAACCCATTTTCAGTACACATAATGAATCGTACAGAATTAAAGTTTCACAATTGTTTGACTTCATTTTCTATCTCAAAATCTTGACTAAACTCAGGGCATACCGAAATGAAGTATAAAAACAGAAACTATGTACCAACTTGAAATCATCATTACGGCCAAACCACAAGGATATAAATTCTAATTTTCAGATATTATATGAATATATGAGTCTAATTTCATGTAAAATTGGAATTTCTCAATTCCAGTAATCACACAAAGAGATATGCAGATTTGAATACAAGGGGTTTCAACACAAAGCAATTTTAAGGGTTTCTACACTCAACTTAACATAAGCTTGCATCTAACCATACATATATATAAAGGGCTGAAACTTTCATAAACTTATGATGATTTATATCATATAAATCAGTAATATAAGATAAATAACAAGAATTACAATTAGGATTACCTTCAGGGCTTTTTACGTAATTTCTACGGATTTTTCTACACTTTTTCTCCTCACTTTTCTTCCTTAACTTCTACTTTCTCTTTCCCTAAGCTTAAAACCCTTTCATGGCTGGTTTTGGCTGAAGGATAAGGATATTTCAAGGGTATAAGGTCGGCCAAGTCTGCCTCCCAAACCAACCAATCAAATTAAACCATTTGGTTTAATAAAAGACAATTTACCACTTAAGGGAATTGACATATTTGCCCCTTCTCGTAATTTCGACCTAACTTCTTCCTCGAGCATCCGTTTGATGCACCGTTTGTTGTGTTACGACCCTAACTCGCATGTATACAACTATGTATTTTCACCTCAAGTCAATTGTAATGTTACAATGGTCAAAACTAGTCTTAAACAGGAACATTTCTATCGAAAATAACCAAATCTTGTGTTCGTACATAACTCGACATTTCATGATTTATGAAAGTAAGATTAGACTAAACATAAGCACTTAATATTAGATATACTAATAATACATCATTCATATCACATAATATAAACATGATTTAAATATAATTTATCAAAATTATATTCGGGTTGTCACATCAACTTACTCTCTAAGACTAGAAAAGTCGTTATAGTGGTGCGTGGGGAGTATATGTACGTTGAGTTATCCCTAACTTGTAGCAAAATTTCGTGAGGTGACCTATCTTTTTGAAACCAAACATAGACTAGTATAGGTATACTATGGTTCCCTCATTTAGGTTGAATTTTCTTTTTATGGTTTAGGTCGAGGCCTATAAGGATCTAACACAAATTTAGGAACAAATTTCGGTGTGTCATGGGAAGTGGATGCATCATCGTAACCTATTCTTTACCCCTACCTAAAATTTAAAGCGGGATCGAGGAACATCTTTTAATACCCTATTCAACATATTCTCTATAGTAACCTTGACCTCCCGGGCAGGTTCGAAATTTTTCTCATGTTGGCATAAAAGGGCTTTAAGTTTCTCACGAATATCCAAAGAATCTTGAAGATCTCATGTAAGACTAGTCACTTTGTTAGTCCAGTCACCTTTTTTAATTCCCACTAAGACAACTCTCTTTCCCAAGAAAACTCTCATCGAGGACTCGTTCTCTTTCGACTCTATCAACTCTTTCTCTAGCAATAACACTCTAAGTGCCAAATTTTTAATTTTTCTTCTTCGTTTTAAAGGACTCCGCGTAAAGCTCAATGTCAGCGGGTTAAAGGTCACTTTATCCCTCACTTCAAAACATCATATCCCTCACTATCGAGTTTTTCATGTTTAGAAATGTTCTCATTAGCGTGAGTCGCACTAGACGTAACAACATGACTAGTTATAAATATGGTGAAGTTACGTCCATACGATGATTTATCCCCGAAATCTATTGACTCAACATCACTTCACTAAGAGTGGCATTGTAGGAAGCATTACCCTCTCCCTATCTCTTTAACCTCGTAAAACACTCGTGAGCATTGTGACCCTTACCCTCGCACTCGTAGCATCGCTCTGAAGCACCTTATACTCTTGACTCACTTGAGTCTGTATTGTATAAGTGTTCATCTAGTTTGGAAATTGTGACAAAATTGTGTCAATCCTAGAAACTAAAGAACCTCAGAGATTGGTTTACCATTTTATTCCTCTTTATTGATTGATCTAGATACTTTTACCAACACTCAAACACATTAGAATTGCATTCATACATTTCATATTGCATATAAGTGTGTGTATATATGTTGAGTGTGCTTAAATCCCTAAAATTGATTTTTAATATTTTTGGGGAATTTTATAAACATCTAAAATAAGGTTTTTATTAATTAAAATTTGGTTTTAAAAGTTTTGGGTTCAATCTGCTATTCTGGATTGTTGGTTTCATTGGCTGAAAGTTCAATTGGGTAGAATCCGAAAGCTCTAGTGACTATAGGGTGTGCTTTTTAATTATTTTAGACGCGCGTGAAACAACCAATCAATTGCCTACATCTGTCGAGATATTATCGAACCAAATTGTGTTTTCTCTGTGAGACGATTGTTGTGTGTTGTTTCAACCCTTGGATTAATTTTAATCGATGATCTGCATGCGTTCTTTTACAATCCTGGTGAAACCAACTTGAGCCAATCAGAAGTGTTTTAATCATCGCCTATGTTTAAACCATTGGATCAAGGTCAATCCTCCAAGACCATATCCTAGCCCTTGATTTTGGTCTGATATCTCGAATCCTCTCAGCCTCCTATAAAATGAACCCTTCTCTCAGCCATATGAGACTTTTGCCACTTTGTTCATTCGAGTGAGAAAGAGAGAAGAGATAAGAAAAAAGAGAGAAGAGAGAGAGAGAAACCAGAGTTAGGAAACCCTAACCCTAAATCGTCCAAAACTATATTCAAACCATAAACTATTTCAAAACCAGTTCATACCAAACACAACCTTGAGTGTTTGAGAGATTTTTGAGTGATTGGTTTGTTAGTTTTTTGCTGTAACCTCTTCGTTCTCAGATATTAT
Organism: Sambucus nigra; assembly: GCA_949130495.1. Classification (NCBI taxonomy): domain Eukaryota; kingdom Viridiplantae; phylum Streptophyta; class Magnoliopsida; order Dipsacales; family Adoxaceae; genus Sambucus; species Sambucus nigra. The sequence continues at coordinate 325,859,810 of OX422217.1, read as the reverse complement.
TATCAACTTAAACATCTGTTTAGATCTATGTTTCTTCTTTATAGAAATCTTAGATCTAAGTCATTAGTTTCTCATCTTGCGAAAATATTTGTTGATTTGTTTCTGTAAATATTTTTATCTACAAAATCAACAAAAACATTTTTTGTTTCTAGTTCTTTTGAAACAATACCTTCGCCCTAGTTGGAATCGCACTTGGTGATTTTCAATCTCAAAAATATTTTCAAAACTTGAGATTGATTAAGATCTTGATACATCTTCCGAGCAAGATAGCCGTGGATTTTGGGATTATAATAAAGGTCAAATAAGGTTAAGTTTTCAAAGAAGAGAGAAATAGAAAATCATTGCATATGGATCTTATATATAATTTGATAGGATTGTTTATATAAAATAAATGTGTGTGAGTGTGCATGCTTGTGTTAGAAAACGCCTTCACAAACACTATCACCCTACCACACTAAAAGTGTTGGTTATAAGATCTTAAGAACAAAACTCGACGTAAAGAACTTGAACAAATTGGAAGTTAGCAAACTGGGAGAGCAACATCAACAAACAGAACTGCAGAGAAGTTATAAGGACACCAGTGGGTACATTCCTAAACTTGTATAGGTCTAATTTGTGTGCATGTGTGTTATATAGTTTGTAACTATTATAATTTGTTTTAGTGGAATTTTTGGTTTACTCCATAGAGGGAGTCGTGGATGTTTCCTCAGTTGGGTGAGGTTTTACCACGTGCAAAATCCCTTGTTCTTAATCTTTCTACATCTCCTCATCTAATTATTGGTTGTGCTGAGTTTAAAGTTTTTAAACTGATTTATTAAGGCTGTTAACAAATCTTGAAAAGATCTCGTACATATTTTTGTTAAACACATCTTGTGATTAATTTGATTTGGTTTTAAGAAAAGAGTTTCTTCAAAAAACTGTTCGAGGTTTCTTAAATAGTTTAATTTTATGTTAAACGGCTTTAGTAACAGATTTTCAATTGGTATCAAAGCTTTGTAAACTTCTTTTAATAGATCCTGTGTTTCTGAAATTGTTTTCTGAAAATCAAACATGGACGAGAAAAATAAAAGATTTGGTAACTTGACCAAACCTCCTATCTTTGATGGAACCAATTTTGCTTACTGAAAAGTAAGGATGATTGATTTCATTCAAGGATCTTTGGGAGATGATGTCTGGGACATTGTTGAAAATGGATACATTTTTCCTACTAAACCAGCCACTGAAGGAAGTAATGAGAGGGTTAAGAAAGTGTTAAGTGAGTTCACACAAGAAGAGAAGCAAGTTTCTCGCAACAATAATAAAGGAAAGAATGCCATATTTATGTCCATAAATGAACATGAGTTCAAAAGAATCTCATCCAGTACCACTTCTAAGGAAGCTTGGGACACTTTGGTTACTGCTCATGAAGGTGACACTAGAGTTAAGGCTGCTAAAACACAAATGCTCATCCAACAGTATAACTCTTTAATTATGTCTGAATCTGAGTCATTTGATGACTTCTATATGAACTTAACTGATATTATGACCAAACTGCATGCTAATGGGATAACGTATGATAGACATGAAATTATATCTAAAATTATGGGATCATTACCACAGAAATTTGACAACAAAAGATATGCTATTGAGGAAATGTGTGACCAAAATCTCACTCCTGAATTACTCAGTAGTAAACTAAGAACTGTGGAAATAGAATTAGAATTTAAGAAACAATTGACCCAGTCCCATAGGAAACAGACTAGTTCCACTCTGAGTTTTCCTTCTAAGTTGATTAAGCCTGAGCTTAACACCCTTAATTATGACTCTGATGAGGAATGTGATATAGAGAGTTTGGACAATCGGATTGCCTTAATGTCAAAACAGTTTAAGAAAATTATCAAGTTTAGAAACAACATGGACAAGGCAAGTCCAATTATCCAACTCACTCTAATCACAAACCTCATGAGAAAGGTCAAGACAAACATCATAAGGACATTCACACTAGACCTAACAGAGACCTTAAGAAGACTGAATGCTTTAGATATGGAAAACTAAGACACATTGCACAAGACTGTAGAGTTAATTTGAACACTCAAAATAAACACACTAGGGCCAACATTTGCAAGACATGGGATGATTCAAGTGACTCTGAAAATGAGGAACCTGAGTCATCTGATGTTTTTGATCCATGCATGTCTTTCTTTGACAAGATTATCTATAATGGTGATATGCATGTGCTTGTTAGTGAGGATAAATTTAGTAATTCTACTTCTGTTGTTTTGAATCATACTGTTACTGGATTAGATGCTTTAATTTCTGAGAACATTCTTATTTCTACCACGGGGTGTGTGAGTCAAAGCGAAAGCGATAATGACAATGTCAATGGGTGTGTGAGTTCAAGAATTGAAGCCTTAGGGGTCACTTCACACACTACACTTAGTGACTCGGACACTGAAGACCTCCCTGATATTCACACACTTTATGCAAAAACTCTCAAGAAAAGCACTAGACTAGATAAGATAGTGAAAGATCTCACTAAGAAACTAAAAGACCTAAGTCTGATGGTTAGCTTAATGCTAAAGAGTATACTACCCAATGTCTAACTCATGAAACTGAAATCATAATGTTTGATCAAACATTGAAAAATTTGACTGAAACAAATGAAACTCTGGAGAAGAAATACAAAGAAACATTGTTAGAATTGGAATAAACAAAAGAAAAGACAGCAACTGCTTTAAAAAAAATTAGAAAATTTGAAAATAACTCAAACTGTTTTGATGGATTTGTTGCTGAATCTAAGACCAATTCTGATGATCGAACTGGAATAGGGTTTTGCCCCAATTTAAAGACACAAACAAAACCTTTTGAAACTATCAAGTTTGTGCCAGGAGGTAAAAGACCTATTGAAACCTTCCCAGACTTTCATTCTCTAAAATCTGAGTTCGATTCAAAACATCAAAATTTTGATATTGGGGAATCAAGTTACTCTAAACATGAAAGTTCACCTAAGGCTAAATATGTTTTCCCCTCCATTAGGAAGAGTGAATCTACATTCAAAACTGTTCTATCTAGGAATAGGGTTCAACCTCAAAACTCCTTAAAGCCTATGTTTAGAGATTTTCCTAAGGAGACTCCAACTTTGAGCAACCTTTATTGCTCCTACTGCAATATATGCGGTCATTCTTTTGATAGCTGATATGCTAGAAGACTAGTTAAACCTATATGTAATCCTCCAATCTATCAAAACTTTAACTATTCTAGGAGAAGTCGAAATAATTATGTTCTGCCTAGACAACCAGACAAAAACTCCAATTATAGGAAGAGAAAGACCAAACCTAAAAGAACATTCCCTAGATGGATTCCTAAACACTTTCCTAAACCAAATGCTCATGTGTTTCATAAAATTCAAAATCATGCGCAAAACATTTTTCAATAAAAATCGAATGCTCGCAAATTTTATCAATTGAGAGCAAATAAGCGCAAAATGAAAACAAGAGCAATTTGGGTTAGAAAAGATGATCTATTACCCCAGATGAAGTGTAACATTGTTATTACTGCTTTAAAAGCTGAACACACATCTTTTGGTTAGAATTTAGACTCTGGATGTTCTAAACACATGACTGGTGATGATACAAAACTCTTAAACAAAACCAACTTTGTTGGAGGAAAAGTTATTTTTGGTGATGCAGTATCATCTCAAATCATAGATAAAGGAACACTCCAAGAGAAAGGACTTCCTGTTCTTAAAAATGTTCTGCTAGTCAAAGGTCTTAAGGCCAATCTACTCAGTATCTCGTAATTTTATGACTCAGATCATACTGTTACCTTTTCAAAGAACAATTGCAAAATTTTAAATGAAAAGGGTGAATACATAATTACAGGATTCAGGACTCCTGACAATTGTTATACTGTCACGAATAGTTCTGAAACCTGTAATGTTGCCATAATGGATGACGATGAGATATGGCATAATAGGATGGGTCACATAAATTATGATAATCTTTGTAGATTGACTTCTCAAGAAATAGTTAGAGGAGTTCCAAAAATCAAACCCATTTCTAATATTGTTTGTGGTTCATGTCAGGAAGGAAAAATTGTTAAGGCACCTCATAATAAAGTCAAAGATGTCCTTACCTCTAACCCCTTAGAGCTCATCCATATGGACCTAATAGGTCCCTCTCAAACTGTTAGTCTCTGTGGACACAATTATATTCTTGTTATGGTTGATGACTTCACTAGATTTACTTGGATAGCCTTCTTAAAGCAAAAGTCTGACACTTTTTAAACTTTTTTAAAAATACTTCTTCGAATTGAAAATGAGAAGGACACTCAAGTAAATAGAATTCATAGTGATAGAGGGGGAGAATTTAAAGACACCGGTATAATAGAGTATTATGACTATAATGGTTACAAACATGAATTTAGTGCTCCTAAGACTCCACAACAAAATGGTATCGCTGAGAGAAAGAATCGTACACTTCAAGAGATGGCACGTGTTATATTACATGCCAAGAGTTTGCCTAAATATTTTTGGGTAGAAGTTATTCGTTCTGCGTGTCACATTATCAATAGGGTCTATCTTAGAAAGAATTCTAAACAAACTCCTTACGAGCTTTGGTATAAGAAAAAGCTCAATCTTAAGTACCTTAGAACCTTTGGTAGTTTTGTTATGTCTGTAAAGACAGAGAACATTTATCCAAATTTGAGAGTCGGGGACATAAAGCTATTTTTCTAGGATACTCGCCCAATAGTAGAGCCTACCGTGTTTATAATCTTCGCACTAAAACCATGATGAAATATATAAATGTGATTGTAAGTGACACTACCGTAGAGAGTAAGACTGGTGAATCAACTATTGTGGAAGAGCCTACAAATGTTTTAGAAAATGACTCTCCAGAAATAGATGATTCATTCCCAATTGAGACACCTGAAGTACCTAATTGGGTGTCTAAAGATCATCCCATAAATAGCGTTGTTGGTAATCCTAGTGAACCCGTGTGTACAAGATCTCAATTAAGAAATTATGCTCACTATGCATGTTTTGTTTCCCTTGTGGAACCAAAGAATGTAAATGAGGCATTGAATGACTCTCACTGGATTTCTGCTATGCAGGAAGAACTTCTTCAATTTTTCATTCATGATGTTTAGTATTTTGTACCTAAGCCTACTCACAAAAAGGTTATTGGCACACGTTGGATATTTAAAAATAAATCTGATGAAAATGGGATAATCATTAGAAACAAAGCTAGATTAGTTGCTCAAGGATATTCTCAAATTTAAGGAATATATTTTAACGAAACATTTGCTCATGTTACTCGTTTAGAATTTGTTCACCTTCTCTTTGCCATAGCTTGCCACTTGCATTTTACACTTTACGAAATGGATGTCAAATCTGCATTCCTTAATGGAATATTGACCGAGGAGACCTATGTAGAACAACCAAAAGGGTTCATTGACCCTCAATATCCAAATCATGTATTTCGTCTTAAGAAGGCTTTGTATGGCCTAAAACAAGCACCTAGAGCCTGGTATGAACGTCTTTCCAGCTTTCTCCTAGATAAAGGTTTTAAGAGAGGTGGAAATGATCAAACCCTATTTGTCAAACATTTTGACAAACACATCATTATAGCTCAAATATATGTTGACGATATCATCTTTGGATCAAATTCTCCCTCAGAAGTAAAATCCTTTTCTGAAAATATGCATAAAGAGTTTCAAATGTCTCTTATGGGGGAGTTGCAATTTTTCTTAGGTCTCCAAGTCAAACAAAATTCAGAAGGATTATTTGTTTCGCAATCTAAATACTCATTAGAGATTGTCAAAAAATTCGGCCTTGAGAGTGCTAAAGATGTTAAAACTCCTATGAGTACTACGGTCAAACTATCTAAAGATGAAACTGGAAAATCTATAGATCCAACTCTATATCGTAGTATGATAGGAACCTTGTTATACCTTACTTCCTCGCGTCCTGATATAATGTATGTTGTTTGTGTATGCGCTCGTTATCAAAACAACCCTAAAGAGAGCCATCTTTCTTCTATTAAAAGAATTATTAAATATGTAAAAGGCACTCTGAACCTAGGGCTTTGGTACACTAGTGATACACCTAGCACTATAATTGGGTACACTGATGCTGATTGGGCTAGGTGTACTGATGATAGTAAAAGTACATCAGGAGCATGTTATTATATAGGTAATAATTTGGTAGGATGGAGTAGTAAGAAACAAAACTGCACGTCTCTCTCAACAGCTGAATCTGAATACATAGCCGCTGGAAGCTGCTGTGCTCAATTACTTTGGCTTAAACAAATGCTAAGTGATTATGGTATTCAAGAAAAATAATTACATCTCTATTGTGATAATCAAAGTGTGATCAATATCTCTAAAAATCATGTTCAACACTCGCGAACAAAACACATAAAAATAAGATATCAATTTATACGCGAATTGGTTGAAACTAAGGAATTAGAAATTAATTATCTTCCTTCTGATTTGCAACTCGCGGATATGTTCACCAAACCTTTTGATTACAATATATTTATTTCTTCGCGTAAATCAATAGGTATGGTGTCACGACCCCGACCCAAAATAGTATTAGGGAACGAGTGTCTAGACATGCCACCAAGGCAACAAATATTCCGATTTAATTGTTTCCTTAAATAAATGCAACGTATATATTATCACATGGTTATGAATCGTAAAATACCGAAAGTAAAGGAATTACGTCATCAGAGCTTTCTAAAGGAAACTTCATATATATTAAAAGTAACAACGGGTTACAACTTAAGAGAAAATTTAAACCTTATTACAAGAGAGCCACACATGCTCTAAATAAACATTTTACAAAAAGAGCTCTAAAAGCTAAATCTTCAATATAGTCCATTTTCATTCCGTCCGTGAGTCTAAACATTTCCCAAAAAATGGTTATTTATAACACATCAGCTAAAAGCCGAATGAGGTTCAATCTCCAAACATTCCAGGGTTTTCAGAAAATAGATACCTATTCAAGTCAAAAGAGAAGGCATATACATATATGGAGAGGAACTTGCAGTAAATAGATATAATTTTGAAATGAAATTATATATATCACAATTGGATAGCTCAGAATAAGAAGAATGCAACAAATCAAATGTTATATCTTTTTCTTTCAATAATATCATTTTGATGGCCAAGTACACTCTAATACCGTATTCTTCTACCGTATTATACCCCGGTAGTTGAGGGTCAATCGAACATGTTCGTCACAACGCCTTATTTAGGGCACACCAGCGATAACCCAGCTGGAAAGGTCAGTCAGTAAAGAGGTCCCTTAGGCCGAATCATATTTTCAATATTCAATATCCTTTTCAATAATCATTATAATCAGTATGTTTATATGGACAAATATAAACATATCACAAATGAATCAATCATCGGTATCAGATGAATTTTGAGAATAAAAGCAGTTCACAAAATATATATAGTTTGCATAATATCATATAATCAAAATACACAAGGAATGTCAGAGTACTCACCCAAAATGGAGGTCAAATTTACTGATATTGAGTCTTCGATCACACGTTAATCTGATAAAGATTTAAGTACACATTCTAAGGTCCAGTTTATACTATACTTTAATAATAACTTCATCTTTTAAAGGATTACTGAATCCCCATTTGTTAACTTTTAAAACTCCTTGATCGTAATTGAAGAATTCAATTCACAGTCTTTCCTCATCAGTCGGTTCCCAGTAGAGATGGAGGGTCACAGGGGCACCACTTAAATACCATCTCATCTAGACAGAACTTCACCGGGTCTGACTTTGGAATTACTTAAATCGAATTCCATAATAATGAGCAATTTCTTTAAAAAGAATCATTTTTAAAAGCGTATAATTTCAAACAAGTTTATAAAATCAACTTGGATTTGTTCTAAATTTTAAGTTTTGATTAGTGAATTCTTTATTGTATTTTACCAGCATAACTACTAAGTAAAGCTATAAAACAATAAATTAAAACTAAAAAGATGCATTATAACATTAAGATTACCTTAAGATGAATATCCCTAAGAACTTCTTCTTAAAATTTCTCACACTTTCTCTCACTATTTCTTTCTATAATTCTTAAGGAATTGGTGTGAGTTTCAAATGATCCCCCAAAGGCCCTATTTATAGTTTTCCAAAGATATCCCGGGGTTGATACGTGTCCATGCTGACCAATCTTTTACAATGGGAGTCAGCGTTGACGTGTCACGTAACAGAGGTGTCTTGCAGTCTTATTTCACCGGACTGCGACACATGTTTTATCTTCTCCTCTAACGATGACACGTGTTTTGGTTTCTCCTCTAACGATGACACGTGTTTTGGCTTCTCCTCTAACGACGACACGTGTACGGTGGAGGTGTCAAAACCGAGCACGAGGTGTCGAGCACAAGGTGGATAGGTATTAAGGGTATAAGGGTCATTTCGGACCTGAAGGGCATTTTGGTAATTTCACACCATATATTTTCAATATTTCTTATAGGTCCCTGAAAATATTTTATTTACGAAAAGGCCCCTTTTTATTTTTCATTTTGGTCCCTGTAACTTTCTGTATTAAAACCAAGTCCCTAAAGTTTCATAAAATTACATTTTCTACCCCAAAACTTATCACTTAGCTTAGGATGTGCCATAAAATCTCAGTTTGACCCATTTTACCATTGATTCTTCAAATTTAAAAATGGGCTTTGTCATATTAAGAACTCGAAATATCATATATGTAATAATATATCATTATTAGATAGTAAGTGTGACGAAATTGAAAGAAGACAATTATATATTGGTATAAGAAAATGGGGTCATTACATCCTACCCTCCTTATAAAAAGTTTGGTCCCCAAACTTTACTTACATTAATTTCCAAAAAGGTGTGGATATCGCTCTTTTATTTCATCTTCCCGCTCCCATGTTGCTTCTTCAACATAATGGTTCCGCCATAATACTTTGGCTAGTGGAATAACCTTGGTTCGTAATATTTGATCTTTATGGTCTAAGATTTCCACTGGATGCTCAATGTATGTCAAATCTTCTCTAACTTGAAGAGGCTCATGACTTAAGATATGTGCTGGATCAGGGATGTATTTCTTCATCATTGAAACATGAAACACATTATGCACACTAGAGAGTTCAGGGGGTAAGGATATTCGATACGCAACAACACCTATCCTTTCAAGGATTTCAAAAGGTCATGTGTATCTTGGACTCAACTTTCCTTTCTTCCCAAATCGGATTACTCCCTTTGTCGGTGATACTCATAAGAAAACATAGTCTCCTCTTTGGAATTCTAACGGTCGATGCCGATTGTTAGCATAACTCTTTTGAAGTCGGTCTTGTATCAATTTCACTTTCTCTGTTGTGACCTGAATCAATTCTGGTCCCAATAATTTTCTTTCTCCAACTTCTACCCAACATGCAGGAGAACGACACCATCTACCATAGAGTGCCTCATACGGAGCCATTTTAATACTTGCTTAATATCTATTATTATATGCAAATTCCACTAACGGTAAATGATCGTCCCAATTCCCCTTTAAATCAAGTACACATGCCCTGAGCATATCCTCTAAGGTTTGGATGGTTCTCTCCGATTGTTCGTCTATTTGAGGATGAAAAGCGGTGCTGAAATTCAATTTTGTTCCCATGGCTACTTGTAGGCTTTTCCAAAAGCGAGACATGAATCTAGGGTCACGATCAGAAACAATTGAAACTAGGGTTCCATGAAGCTTAATAATTTCCCGTATATACAATTTAGCTAACTTTTCTAAGGAATGGGTAATCTTAATGGCAAGAAAATGAGAAGATTTAGTTAACCTATCAATAATTACCCAAATGGAATCATTACCATTGGAACTCCTTGGTAGCCCTGTCACAAAATCCATGGTAATATGTTCCCACTTCCACTCAGGGATTGGTAAAGGTTGTAATAGTCCTGATGGTTTTTGATGTTCAGCTTTTACTTGTTGACAGATCAAACACTGAGATACAAACTCTGCTATCTCCCTTTTCATATTATTCCACCAAAATACTTCTCGGAGATCTCTGTACATCTTGGTATTTCCGGGATGAACTGTGAATCTCGAGTAATGACCTTCCTCCAAAATCTGCCTCTTTAGTTGGGCATCACTAGGTATACAGACTCTATTTCCAAACCTTAATATATCATCTCGTATCGCAAATTCAATTATCTTCCCTTCAATAACCTCTTATTTAATCTTCCTCAGTTGTGGGTCATTTACTTGTGCAACTTTAATTCTTTCCATCAACGTGGGTTGTATTTGTAAGTTTGCGATTATTCCTCCTTCACCATAAATACGTACATCTAATTTCATACTTCTCAAATCTTTCAATAGAGCTTCATGGCTGGTAATAAGACATGTTAAATTTGGTGTAGACTTTCTACTCAAAGCGTCGGCAACTACATTAGCTTTCCCCGGGTGATAGTGAATATTTACATCATAATCCTTCATCAATTCTAACCACCTCCTTTGTCTCATGTTCAATTCCTTCTGAGTAAAGATATATTTCAAACTCTTATGATCGGTATAAATTTCACAAGTCTCACCATACAAATAATGTCTCCAAATCTTAATAGCAAAAATTACCGCTGCTAATTCTAAGTCATGGGTTGGATAATTTTGCTCATGGGGTTTTAACTGTCTCGAGGCATAAGCTAATACTTTTCCATTTTGCATTAGCACACATCCCAAACCATTTTTAGAAGCATCACTATAAATCACAAATCCTCCTGTACCGGAAGGAATAGTCAAAATTGGGGCAGTTACTAATCGATTCTTAAGTTCTCGAAAACTATTCTCAACTTCCTCAGACCATTCATATTTCACCGTCTTTTGTGTTAACCTAGAGAGAGGTTTGGCAATACTAGAAAATCCTTCAACAAATCTTCGATAATAACCTGCTAACCCTAGGAAACTACGAATCTCCGTCACATTAGTTGGTCTTGGACAATCTAGTATAGCCTCGATCTTTTGAGGATCAACCGACACTCCCTCCTTGGATATGACATGTCCTAGAAAAGAAACACTAGGCAACTAAAATTCACACTTCTTTAATTTTGCATATAATTTCTCTTTCCTAAGGATTTGTAATACTATCTCCAAATGCTTCTCGTGTTCTTCAATACCTTTGGAATAAATAAGGATGTCATCAATGAAAACAACCACACACTGATCCAGATATTTCCTAAACACTCTATTCATCATTTCCATAAAAGCGGCTGGTGCATTAGTTAATCCAAATGGCATCACAAGAAATTCATAGTGACCATATCTAGTACGAAAAGTCGATTTCGAAATATCCTCTTCCTTAATCTTCAATTGGTGATAACCTGACCTAAGGTCAATCTTCGAAAATACTTGTGCACCTTGCAGTTGGTCAAACAAATCATCTATACAAGGTAAGGGGTATTTATTCTTAATGGTCACCTTATTTAGTTCACGATAATCTATACATAACCTCATCATTCCATCCTTCTTTTTAACAAATAACACTGGAGCACCCCAAGGGGATACACTAGGTCTAATAAAACCCTTGTCTAATAGATCTTGTAATTGAACTTTTAATTCCCTTAACTCTAAAGGTGCCATGCGATAAGGTGGTTTTGAGATTAGTGTGGTTCCAGGAACAAGGTTAATGGTAAATTATACTTCTCTACTAGGAGGTAGACTGGGCAAATCATCTGGAAAAACATCTGGAAAAAGCCTAGCTATAGGAATATCTTCTAAACTAGGCTCTTTTGTTTGCAAATCAATAACACTTGCAAGGAATCCTTGACATCCCTTCTTAAGAAAATTACAAGCTTGCATTGCAGAGATAATACGCATGGGAGATAAGATGCCAGTTCCTTCAAAACTGAATTCTGGTTAGTTAGGAATTTAGAAAATAACTCTCTTATCAAAACAATACACCCTAGCATGATATGATGCTAACCAATCCATTCCCAAAATGACTTCAAAATCTCTTATGTCTAAAACTATCAAATCAGCGAATATTTTATGAATACTGACATTTATAGGGCAAGACTTATATACTAATGTTCCCATCAATAACTCACCCGAAGGAGTAGAAACGTGTATGATATGATTCAAGGATTCAGGAATATTAGGAAAGCGATTAACAAAACGCACAGACACAAATGAATGGGTAGAACCAGGATCAATTAAAACTTGAAAAGGTTGTGCACATATAGAAAGTGTACCTGACACTACTAGAAGCCTTTGCATCGGAAAGATTAAAGACTCTACCTTGTCTGCCCTGATCCTTATTGTCATTAGAAGTCTTTGTTGTCGTCTTCCCTTTGTTAGGACAATCTCGCATTTTATATCCCTTTTGGCCACACCCAAAGCAACTCCCCGTTTCCAGGTAACACGGTCGCCCTCTATGAATATTACCACAGCGTTGGCATTTATCAACATTAGAGGGTTTATTTACTAAAGGTTGTTCTATATTAGGTATAGTCCTAAAGGGTTTGTTATTGGGGTTCCTTACTCTTTGTTCTCCAAACTTCCTCTTCCCCTCTCTAACTTGATTATACTCTTCACTATCCTTTTCAACTATTGTTGCCCTAGCCACCACGTCATTATATGATGCCAACTTTAGGATGGAAATTCGGCTACGAATATTCAACCTTAACCCACGTTCAAACTTCTTGGCTCTTAAAACATCGGTTATCACAACATGAGGTGCAAAACGGGATAACTCAGTAAACTTTGCCTCATATTGACTAACCGTCATATTTCCTTGAACCAGACCCATGAAGTCAGCTGCTTTTTGGTCTTGCACCGTTTCGGGAAAGTATTTCTCGTAGAAGATCATTAAGAAGTCATTCCAACCTATGGGATTATTCCTTTCCCCATGCAGTCTCTTAGTTATTCTCCACTAATGTTCGGCTTCACCTTCTAACATGAATGTTCCAAATAAAACCCGATGTTCATATGTACACTTAAGAACATCGAACATCTTTTCCATTTGCATCACCCAATTTTCTGATCCAGTGGGGTTAGGAGTCCCTTTAAAAGACGGAGGATTCAACTTCTTGAACTGTTCAATAGTACAACTACTTAGTTCAAGATTCCTTACTGCTCCATTATTCACCTGATGCTCCACAATTCTTGCTAGACTTTCAATTTCCTTGTATGCACCTTCCAGTCCTTCCATACTCGAACCACTAGTCCCTGGAGTTGATCTTGCCTTGGTCATTTTCTACAGTCATGGCCAAACGTAAGATGTATTATACTAGCCCGAGATTTCATTTTAGAAGAACAATGATATATAAATAATTATATATAGACTATAAGAAATATGGAGGGTTATCACATAAGTCGGATATTTAATCCTATAACCTATGTATGGAGACTTAAAATCGATAACGTTCGAAACTTATGTTCAGTAGTCTACGGGTTCATAACCTATGCTCTGATACCACCTCTGTCACGACCCCGACCCAAAATAGTATTAGGGAACGAGTGTCTTGACATGCCACCAAGGCAATAAATATTCCGATTTAATTGTTTCCTTAAATAAATGCAACGGATATATTATCACGTGGTTATGAATCGTAAAATACCGAAAGTAAAGGAATTACGTCATCAGAGCTTTCTAAAGGAAACTTCATATATATTAAAAGTAACAACGGGTTACAACTTAAGAGAAAATTTAAACCTTATTACAAGAGAGCCACACATGCTCTAAATAAACATTTTACAAAAAGAGCTCTAAAAGCTAAATCTTCAATATAGTCCATTTTCATTCCGTCCATGAGTCTAAACATTTCCCGAAAAATGGTTATTTATACAACATCAGCTAAAAGCCGAATAAGGTTCAATCTCCAAACATTCCAGGGTTTTTAGAAAATAGATACCTATTCAAGTCAAAAGAGAAGGCATATACATATATGGAGGGGAACTTGCAGTAAATAGATATAATTTTGAAATGAAATTATATATATCACAATTGGATACCTCAGAATAAGAAGAATGCAACAAATCAAATGTGATATATTTTTCTTTCAATAATATCATTTTGATGACCAAGTACACTCTAATACCGTATTCTTCTACCGTATTATACCCCGGTAGTTGAGGGTCAATCGAACATATTCGTCACAACGCCTTATTTAGGGCACACCAGCGATAACCCAGCTGGGAAGGTCAGTCAGTAAAGCGGTCCCTTATGCCGAATCATATTTGCAATATTCAATATCCTTTTCAATAATCATTTTAATCAGTATGTTTATATGGACAAATATAAACATATCACAAATGAATCAATCATCGGTATCAGATGAATTTTGAGAATCAAAGCAGTTTACAAAATATATATAGTTTGCATAATATCATATAATCAAAATACACAAGGAATGTCAGAGTACTCACCCAAAATGGAGGTCAAATTTACTGGTATTGAGTCTTCGATCACACGTTAATCTGATAAAGATTTACGTACACGTTCTAAGGTCCAGTTTATACTATACTTTAATAATAACTTCCTCTTTTAAAGTATTACTGAATCCCCATTTGTTAACTTTTAAAACTCCTTGATCGTAATTGAAGAATTCAATTCACGGTCTTTCCTCATCAGTCGGTTCCCAGTAGAGATGGAAGGTCACAGGGGCACCACTTAAATACCATCTCATCTAGACAGAACTTCATCGGGCCTGATTTTGGAATTACTTAAATCGAATTCCATAATAATGAGCAATTTCTTTAAAAAAAATCATTTTTAAAAGCGTATAATTTCAAACAAGATTATAAATCAACTTGGATTTGTTCTAAATTTTAAGTTTTGATTAGTGAATTCTTTATTGAATTTTACCAGCATAACTACTAAGTAAAGCTATAAAACAATAAATTAAAACTATAAAGATGCATTATAACATTAAGATTACCTTAAGATGAATATCCCTAAGAACTTTTTCTTAAAATTTCTCACACTTTCTCTCACTATTTCTTTCTATAATTCTTAAGGAATTGGTGTGAGTTTCAAATGATCCCCCAAAGGCCCTATTTATAGTTTTCCAAAGATATCCCGGGGTTGACACGTGTCCGTGCTGACCAAGCTTTTACAATGGGAGTCAGCGTTGACGTGTCGCGTAACGGAGGTGTCTTGCAGTCTTATTTCACCGGACTGCGACACGTGTTTTAGCTTCTCCTCTAATGATGACACGTGTTTTGGTTTCTCCTCTAACGATGACACATGTTTTGGCTTCTCCTCTAACGACGACACGTGTACGGTGGAGGTGTCAAAACCGAGCACGAGGTGTCGAGCACAAGGTGGATAGGTATTAAGGGTATAAGGGTCATTTCGGACCTGAAGGGCATTTTGGTAATTTCACACCATATATTTTCAATATTTCTTATAGGTCCCTGAAAATATTTTATTTACGAAAAGGCCCCTTTTTATTTATCATTTATGTCCCTGTAACTTTCTTTATTAAAACCAAGTCCCTAAAGTTTTATAAAATTACATTTTCTACCCCAAAACTTATCACTTAGCTTAGGATGTGCCATAGAATCTCAGTTTGACCCATTTTACCGTTGATTCTTCAAATTTAAAAATGGGATTTGTCATATTAAGAACTCAAAATATCATATATGTAATAATATATCATTATTAAATAGTAAGTGTGACGAAATTGAAAGAAGACAATTATATATTGGTATAAGAAAATGGGGTCATTACATATGGTGAGTGCTGATTAATCTCTTTGACCTCTATATATTTTTCCCCTTTGTCTATTTGAGACAAAATGGGGGAGAAATTTGAGTCTAATGAATCTTCTTATATATTCTAAAGTGCTTGATATTAGTGATTCATTGCAGGATTCTGTACAGTTAGTGTCAATAGTTATAATAGGGTATTCAATTATAATTAGTTGAGTTATGTACTTTTGTTTTCTAGGAAATGGGTAGATAGAATTTTTATAGGAATAGATTTTTCTTATTTTTTTTTTGCCCAACGAGTACTAGATGACTCAAAGGAGATTTTGTCTCATATTTCCAAAGGGGGAGATTGAAGCACCTTATACTCTTGACTCACTTGAGTCTGTATTGTATAAGTGTTCATCTAGTTTGGAAATTGTGACAAAATTGTGTCAATCCTAGAAACCAAAGAACCTCGGAGATTGGTTTACCATTTTATTCCTCTTGATTGATTGATTAATATACTTTTACCAACACTCACACGCATTAGAATTGCATTCATATATTTCATATTGCATATGAGTGTGTGTATATATGTTGAGTGTGTTTAAATCCCTAAAATTGATTTTTAATATTTTTGGGGAATTTTATAAACTTTTAAAATGAGGTTTTTATTAATTAAAATTTGGTTTTAAAAGTTTTGGGGTCAATCTGCTATTCTGGATTGTTGGTTTCATTGGCTGAAAGTTCACTTGGGTAGAATCCGAAAGCGCTAGAGACTATAGGGTGTGCTTTGTAATTATTTTAGACGCGCGTGGAACAACCAATCAATTGCCTACACCTGTCGAGCTATTATCAAACCAAATTGTGTTTTCTCTGTGAGACGATTGTTGTGTGTTATTTCAACCCTTGGATTAATTTTAATCGATGATCTGCATGCGTTCTTTTACAATCCTGGTGAAACCAACTTAAGCCAATCATAAGCGTTTTAATCACCGCCTCTATTTAAACCATTGTATCAAGGTCAATCCTCCAAGACCAGATCCTATCCCTTGATTTTGGTATGATATCTCGAATCTTCTCAGCCTCCTATAAAAGGAACCCTTCTCTCAGCCATATGAGACTTTTACCACTTTGTTCATTCGAGTGAGAAAGAGATAAGAGAGGGAAGAGAGAAGAAAAAAGAGAGAAGAGAGAGAGAGAATCCGGAGTTAGGAAACCCTAACCCTAAATCATCCAAAACTATATTCAAACCATAACCTATTTCAAAACCAGTTCATACCAAACACAACCTTGAGTGTTTGAGAGATTTTTGAGTGATTGGTTTGTTAGTTTTGTTGCTGTAACATCTTCGTTCTCAGATCTTGTTATCAACTTAAACATCTATTTAGATCTGTGTTTCTTCTTTTATAGAAATCTTAGATCTAAGTCATTGCATGTTATATTACACATAGATTTTTTTTTAGTTTCTCATCTTGAGAAAATATTTGTTGATTTGTTTCTGTAAATGTTTTTATCTACAAAATCAACAAAAACATTTTTTGTTTCTAGTTCTTTTGAAACAAGACCTTCGACCTAGTTGGAATCGGACTTGGTGATTTTCAATCTCGAAAATATTTTCAACTTGAGATTGATTAAGATCTTGATACGTCTTTCGAGCAAGATAGCCGTGAATTCTAAGATTATAATAAAGGTCAAATAAGGTTAAGTTTTCTAAGAAGAGAGAAATCGAAAATCATTGCATATAGATCTTATATGTAATTTGATAGGACTGTTTGTATAAAATAAGTGTGTGTGTGTGTGTGTGTGTGTGTGTGTGTGTGTGTGTGTGTGTGTGTGTGTGTGTGTGTGTGTTAGAAAGAACCTTCACAAACACTATCACCCTACCACACTAAAAGTGTTGGTAATAAGATCTCAAGAACAAGAGTCGACGGAAAGAACTTGAACAAATTGGAAGTTAGCAAACTGGGAGAACAACATCAATAAACAGAACTGCAGAGAAGTTATAAGGACACCAGTGGGTACATTCCTAAACTTGTATAGGTTTGATTTGTGTGCATGTGTGTTATATAGTTTATAACTGTTATAATTTATTTTAGTGGTATTTTTGGTTTACTCCGTAGAGGGAGTCGTGGATGTTTCCTCAGTTGGGTGAGGTTTTACCACATAAAAAATCCCTTATTCTTAATCTTTCTACATCTCCTCATCTAATTCTTGGTTGTGCTGAGTTTAAATTTTTTAAACTGATTTATTAAACCTGTTAACAAATCTTGAAAAGATCTCCTACATATTTTTGTTAAACACATCTTGTGATTAATTTGATTTGGTTTTAAGAAAAGAGTTTCTTCAAAAAACTGTTCGGAGTTACTTAAATAGTTTAATTTTATATTAAACAGCTTTAGTAACAGATTTTCACGCTCTTCATCTTTATTAGGGTACTTGACTCTTATTTTTTTCAAAAATTTTCTTTCCCGATTTAAAATCTTTATTTTTCTCAAAACTTTTCTTTCTCTGAAAGAATTTCATTTTCTTAGTTTGAGAGATTTTTTGAAATTTTTCGCAAAAAGGGTAAGATCATCGAGATCAAAATTAAATTCGAAGTCAGGAGAGATCTCTTCTTTCTTTTTATATTGGACTTTCAAAGCAATCTCTTTTTCTTTCGATTTTTCAATCTCAGGGAACATATCGATTTCATAAGTTTGACGGCCTCTTACGAGTTCTTCTAACCTAAGTGTATCTAAAATTCCCAAAGAATTAAAGATCGTGACCTTAGGGATACAACGGGATGGCTAAAATCTTAAAATATTTTTCACAACTCTCGTTTTAGGAACTCTCACCCAAATTAAAACTAGAATTGACTATATCAGATAATCTAGCATAAAATTCATCAAAAGTATCAGATTCTATCATAGTAATAGTTTCAAACTGTTTGGTGAGATTTTATAGCTTAAAAGTTTTTACAATATTGGTACCCTCGTGAGTAAGCTGGAGAGTATCCCATGCTTCCTTAGACATGGTGCACGTCATGATATGGCGAAAGTCGTCAGGGGTGTCGCCTCATTGCACTTAAGCCAGTGGAGTTAAAATTACTCCACTTCAAATAATCCTCTATCCAGGCAGTGATAGGTTTAAGACTTTCGACATTATCGTTAATCACAATGGGTGGTCTTCACCCTCTTTCACAAGCAAGTTACACTCACTTGTCAATCGACTTCAGTGTCGATCTCATTCGAGCTTTTCAATAACATAATTTTACCCATAAAAATAGGTAGCTTATTATATAAATTATCCATATAATACTAAATTTAAAGATCACATAATAATTAGTGTGATCAACTATGATACCAATTTGAAAAGGCAGTAGGGACTATAAAAATTTACTTGTATCATAGGCCAAATACACAAATTTATTTTTTACTAAATTTTATCTTTAATTAATTTAAAGTTAACATGCAGGATAAATTATGAAGCCGAGTTTAAAATGAAACAGAATGGAAAAAAGATAGAGGAAAAATTCCTTTCGGGCAAACATTTAATTGTATTAGTATTGACAGACACTAGACGACTTATAGACTACTTAAAGATCCATTGACTATAACTCGGATATGTATTCAAATCCTCAATAGAAAATGATGCAGTTCACCAGCGCTCACAAAAAGAAGATTTTTCCATGATATCCATCGACCAGCCTCGGGAATTACAATTCATTTTTTCTTCAACCGTAGAACCTCGACTCCATAAATCAATAGTAGATCCTCGAAAATCCAAGGGTTTTGGATGAAAAAATTATAGAGTTTGATCACAAAAATAATTCTAAAAATGCTTTTTAAAAAGTCTAATCCCACATCTCTATTTATAGGGAAAGTTGTTTCAAAGAGATAGCGATTAAAGATTTGAAAAATATTTAATGAAAAATAAAAAACACACATACTCGTTCGAACGAACTGTCAGCTCGTTCGACCATTTTACCTGATCTCGTTCGAATAGTTTCCAATAAAACTTCGAAGGATATTCTAAAACGAACCCAAAAGGTGACGTTCCATAACTCGTTCGATCATGGGGACCTCATTCTAACAACTCTACGCAACTCATTCAGATGACCTATCAATCTTGTTCTAACGAGTTAGCGAGTTTTTAAAAATAAAAATAAAAACCATTTTAATAACATTTTAAAAAGTTTTAAAAGCAGACTCTTTCAGAAATGACCCCTGGATATTTAGAGCTTTGCCAGACCAGTCCATAACTCTTCTTGAATGATATTGTGACAAACGATTATCATTCTTCCAAATGTCACCAACTTCTTCTCTTCGAGTACCCGATAAGTGGTCATAAAGGTTCAGTGGGGTGTAACAGGATAAGTCAAATAAAAATAAAATGGGCAATTATAAAACTTTATCTTCAATATACCCAAGCCGAGGTGAACTCAATGATTAATTATGATTCTTCTCAATTGAACATAATTAAGTGGTTCCATTACTGGTGCCAGTGTATACGTCTCTAGTATAATCTCAGTACATGAAAGACAAACACATAATATAATATCCAATTAAGTATAATCCCAACACACACAAATAAATGGGCAATGAACAAGCCCATATATAAAATACGTAGGCCTATCCCTATTGCCTTCGGGGATCACTCATACTACCTTGGTATAATTATAGGTCGTCCTATACCCTATAACCTCAAAACATCAGTAAGGGATAAGTCACTATGCCTTTCTCTCATTCGCATACACCTCCATACCCAAAACTATACGAATAATGACCTCGGTTGTTCCCTCTCGGGATACGGATACATCAGTAGTAGAACCTGGGGTAAATAACCAATGTAAGCCCGTCATTATCACCAGGGTACTAGTGCAGTTGACGTCATACGCACCCCATAAAAAATCCCTCCTAGCACGTCTCCCGTGAGCATTCATGCGTGGTATGCTTGCACATAAAATATAACACAAAAATCAAGTCTACACTAGGATAATCAGATGTATCACGAATCTATATTTAATTACCCCTACTTAATTAAGGGTCATGGTCTGAACTGTTTGATATTCATTATAACAAAATAACATACCTAGTTCGAATGACAAACCCAAGTCATTCGAACAAAAACCATAAAGTCGTTTTAATGACATCACAGTTCGTTCCAATGAAAACCTATATCTCGTTCTGATGAGATTTTAATCTCATTTTAATGATAATAGCGTAGAGTTGTCTTCTAAAAAATGTCTAAAACAACATTTAACACCCCAAACCTAAGTCTTAATCCTATAATCAGTACAAAACCCATAATCTTTAGATATAAATTGTAATACAATAATATTAACCTAATTTTATAATTTTTAAATGATTATAGAATGCATTCGTGTATTAATTTATGATTATAAGTTAAGAACCCCGAGTTCATATTTCTACTCAATTTAAACTCAGATTTGATTTAATTATTAAATTACACAATGGACTTTCATTAGATTCATCACAATTAATTAATTTGTATCAATAACAATAAGATTTAAAGGTCAGATTCATGAGATTAAAAAACCAATCATCTAAAAACATTAGCATGAGGTGTAGTATTAATTTAACCATTAACTTATTTTCCATATTAGGAATTAGGTTATACAGATCAGATTATAATATGAATTAATTCAGATTCCAATGAATAATCATTACCCTAACATAAATTCAAATGAAATTCCTAATCTATGTAAACTTGCCTCGGTCTGGTTGACAAATCTGTAAGGACATTTTTGGTATGTCCGATATCTTACATTTATGTAGGTCGTACGCCGCTACATTTGGCACGTCTCTACACAATCTCATACGACGGCCTCAATCCAAATTTCGGGAATTAAGCATTCAACATCTCCATCATGTGTCCCGCATCTGCCTCAACGACTTCATATCCCACGTTTTTAGGGACTTTATGCAAGTGGTACGCAAGATAAGTCAAAACAGTGAAAGAAGGCAAGATATGAAAGTTCAAGGGCATTTTGATAATTTTACAGCCACCGTTCGGAGGTCTGATCAACTGGAAAGTTGAAAATCTCGCTGCAATGAAGATACTGGAAGAAATGACACCTCAATCCAAGCTACGGTGAAGAAGTTATGGCCCTTTGAAATGGAGAAAAACCTTTGAAGAATGCTATGTGTTTAAGCCCCAAACCAGCGATCTTTTGCGAACCGTAGGCCAAACTGGTTCGGGGGGGTGAACCCGTTTGCGGTACACCCGAATCGGTTTGGGGTACCGGTACGCTGGCAGAGTTCTAGAACTTTAAAACTCTCTTTGGTTTCCTTATAAAAGCCAACTTTGTGGGAGTTGTTTTGCAAGACTTTGAGAGACGATTTTGAGAGTTCTATTAGCTCAAGTCTTCATATTTTTGAGTTCCCGAACTCATGTTTTGATTCACACATCATTTCCAAACCTTTTTGGATCCTTTTGAAACCCAAGAACAAAACTTTGAGTATGTTCAACCCTTGTGGAGAAGCCGTTTTCTTCTTCATTGCTGCACACCTGGAGTTTCTGAGGGAGATTCCATCCGACGACATCAGAACCTACACCTATGGGTATTTCTCTGTCACACTATATTTCTAGCCGTTGCTTTGGAGGTTTAACGAAGACACAGTGCATTACACTTGTGGGCGATTATCAGGTTGTATGTAAGTCAATGGTCTTGTAAATTCTTTAAAGTTCTAGAAATAAAAGGTTTTACCCGAAAGGTTTTTTTTCCTTAACTTTATGTCACATGCTTCATCTATTTATGGTTTGACACACGCACACACATAAATGCATGTTTAGGGGTTGATTTAATTTGTTTTATATAGACTCTAATTAAATAAGGGTTTATTGGAATCTTGCGAATTAATTTAATCAATTATCACACACCAAACCTATTCGGTTTTTCAAAATCAAAGTCCAAAACTCCTAAATCCTCTTCAACCTTGTTTGCCTATTCTCTCGAGCTCCTTAGGGTTTTTATTAATGCCTTAAATGTGTTTTAGTTTAAGTATAATGACCTACTAACATTGCTTCCCTTGAAATTAGCCTTAGGCCCAATATGGGCCTCCACCCAATAAGCCCAAAAATCATTCCAATTGGCTTCGAACTCTATTCAAGTCATATACTAACGCAGTATACTTCAAACCCACTATTTTAATTAAAAACTGACTAAGCTTCCCAAAGTAAATACGAAATATGATAAAATTTAATACATTTATTATCTCATTAAATCGATATATTAGCCGATACGAGTCAAATAAATCAACCATTTAATTATTAATTAGTTACATGCGACGCGACATCATAAGAAAATACTTCACGATTGGTGGAACCTGATACCGAGGGGATAATCCAAACAAGGAAAACCTCGACACATACTCCGTGACCATTCTATAGTCGCCCATAATACTCAATCACTTTCAAATATTTAATTACTGTATTACTATTTATTATGTTTGATTCAACATATGAATTATATAACACATATGTAAAGTAATAACTAACATCACACGTTATAATAAACAAAAACAATTAATTATACAATCGAGGTATTACATCCGTCTGTTGAAAGCATACATTTATTTACGAGATTAGATTATAAAGGATGTACAATATAAATTAATTTGGGGAGTAGTGTTGTTTACTAGTGAAGTTTTTCTTACACCAGACTGACGATTGGTGGGGTTTTGGACAATATGATGCGATTACGTCAAGAAACACTGCATGTAATCCTCGCTTGAGTTCCACGGACATGTGGCCGGTACAAAAACATGACTTTGTTTAATAACATGTCGTTTGCCAATTATCTTAATACCATTTTCGAATATCAAACTTCACCATATATCTTAATTTTTTTTTAACCTTTCATCTCTTATTAGGGTCATTAGGTTCCAGGGGATGATTTACAGACCTCCGAGTTGCCTAAGCACGTGTTCCGAATAGTAAGGATCAACAACATCAAAGAAAGTGATAACTCAACTATAAAATGCAACCTTCTGGAATGGGAAAGCATCCATATAATCTTTATAAGGACCCCAAAATACCTATGCACACATATATAACATAAATATATTTTATTATAACATAAATACGAACCATGTTGCTAATACAAAAAAATTTACATTGTTTACCGCCATGGGCCCAGATGCTCTTGAAATTTAACCACATGTGGCATTTTTTCGCGAAACGGGTTGCAAGGCCTAACGAGAAACTCTAGATATGATGTTGTTAAACTCTCTATTTTGGCATGCTTCCATCCCGCTAAAGTGCTCGTATATCCAAAACTACGTCAAATAAGAAATATACATTAATAATAACAACATTAATTGTATTAATCATGGCTTAAACAATAATATTGATTATTTTTGCCCACAATAGTGATGAACAATCACTTATTTAATTAACTTTTAACATTGATGCAAGGGTAAGTTGTATGTGTAGGTGAGCAAGGATTCCCATGGCCAAAGACGGTAAATCCAACATTTGTCTTGTTACTCATTAGGGACATCAACAACTTTGGTCTTCTCCTTGAAATGCCCGGTAATCCAGTTCAACCGGACAATATATAATTCTTTACACTCCAGTTCAACATCGTCCTTGATAACTCCAAAACATTCCATCAACAAATCGTTGATTTTGAAATTTTCTGCCCACCGTCCTCTTCACAAATAGAATCCCCAACTATGGGGACATTCATTATCTAGGCGACATCATCCAGTGTGATCGGCATTTCTCCAAAGGGCATGCAAAAAGTATTTATCTCAGGCTGCCATCGCTCAACAAAGCCCATAACAAAAGTATATTCAATGTATTGATGGTTGTATTTGATCAACTCAATAAGATTTTCCCTTTTGACAAGCACTCCTTTACTAAGACCTTTCAAAATCCCTTCATTTATCTTCGTCCAATGGTGTAATATCCCATATTTCTGTGTATTTATAATTTAATTAATTCGGGGAATTAATTGGGAAAAATATGTTGTATTTAAATTACGTGAGTGAAGTAATTTAATGTGATTAAATAAAAAATGTGATTATTAAAAATTAATCGAGAGATAGATACTAATTAATATTATAGTATGAAATTTACTAAGTGTGAATAGTAAATAATTGTTGATTATTGTAATAGGGCATAGTGAGTGATATGTGCGTATTTTATTTTATCTCAATCGGGAGTCGCATGTAGACTAATTTTAGGTTGAGAAAGAAAATATATTTTTAGTAACTCGTGTGATAATTTAGAGGTCACGGATGATCCCGAATGGGTCCAAATAGTCGAAAAAGTGTACCAAGGGGTATTATTTGGGTCCCGAGTCAATTTTAGACCAAACCGGCACCTATTAAGGGCGTTTTGATCATTTGGAAAATAGAGGTTAAGGGTTCAACTAAATTCTAAGTGTTATATCTGATGTTTAAGACTTGAATCTAGGGTTAGAAACAATTAAACCCAAAGGAAGCCATTAGAAAGAAAAGAGAAACCAATTTTCAAGGGTTGTGAGGTATTCTTGAAGAATTGGACCCAAATCTTGCATCCTAATCATCTAAGGAATACGGATTCGAAGAGAGAGACGTCAATCCATCAGCAACACCATGAATTTAGACCCTATAAACCCAGAGGCAAGTTGTTTATTGCAATTTTTTTGAAGTTATAATACTCATGTTAGGAGGGTTTCATGAATTGATGATATAATACATATTCTTGAAAGAAAAAGTTATTTTTAATTCATGTTATTGGTAGGGATTCCATGTAGTGTGATTTATATATGTAAAGGATTGATGATAAATAGATGAGTAATTACTAATACGAATTAAAGTGGGGTTTTATGTCAAAAATTAAGAAAGAACATGGAAATCTAAGGTTTTGAGGATATTGTGATCAAATTCGTTCTTGATTAATTATTGTGATGATTTGGTGTAAAAATCACATTGGAATTGATCCTAATGCATGTAGTAATTGTTAGGGACAATTAGTATAAAGTTTGATGAAGTATCATGAGAGTTGGAAATTGAAAATGGCGGAAAAACGCATGAATTAGGCGAAGGAGACGAAGTGCAAGTCGGCGAACCGATTCGGTTCATTGGGCGAATTGGTTCGGTCCTCTGGGAAAATTTTAAGAATCTTCTTTTCGGGCCTAGTTTCTTCGGAATGATTGTCATGGAGACTTTTGGGAACCATGATGGGATATAATAAGAGAGTTATTATGTTAAGGCGGGCCTATATTTGGTTCATAATTTAGTCTTATTGAGAGGATTAAGACGAGAACGAAATTGGGTTAATTTTGTGTCGTAAATTATCTAGGTTAAATATAATGAATTACGAGAAGTTTGGGAATTAAATTGATGAACTAGACCAGTAGGGTGAGTTAGGCTTAACTACTAAAATTTATAAAGGGGCAACTATGACCCTTAGAGTTGTGTGAATACTCATGAATACGATAAGTGGAATAAATCGTAAAGTAAATAGTACGGTGAGTATACGAGAGAAATATACTACGTACAATCGAAAATAATTAGGTTGCGTGAATACCTATCATATTAATACTTAGGCGGCATGAATACCTAGAGTATACTAAATTTATTGGAGTCGAGGGAACGTCCGGACCAATACATGACAATTATGTGAATACTCACGAATACGATAAGTGGGATAATTCGTAAAGAACTTTAGTACGAAGAATATATGAGAGAAATATACAACGTACAAGTGTGAATACCTAGGTTGTGTGAACACCTATCATATGAATACTTAGGCAGTGTGAATACCTAAAGTATATTAGATGTATTAGTGTCGAGGGAATCACCGGACCAATATCGAACATAAATAATATTGGGGTCGATGGAACATCCGGACCAATATATATATATATATATATATACTCTGCGTGGGAAATATATACCGTGCATTGTATTTACTTATGTGAGACAGTAGACAGTTAGAATTAAGTCGAGGAACTTAATTATATGATTAAGCTAATAACATATGTGAATGTTATTTAAAATTGTGTATATCGAAATGATAAATTAATTGGAGAAACTTAAGGTAGTGATTTAAAGAATAACGGGAGAGGAATGTTACTTATGTTGAAAATTAACACATGAGAGATGTTGATAAAAATAAATGTGCTCTATGGACGGTACGGGAACTTAGACGTATAGACAAATTTGGTTGAATATTTTGGTCTAGTTTGCTTAGGTAGCCTAGCTAGGTGGGCTAAGTATAGAACGTTAGGCATGCACTAAAGATGAGAAGTGAGGAAAACTCAACAGAGAGTGTGTAATACCAAGTATTTTTACTGATTTTAATTAAAGGACTAATTGAATTAAAAATGGGAAATTAATTGGTAATTAATCTAAATTTAAATAGTAGCGAGACGAGACTTAGTATTTAATTATGATATTTATGTTGAATATTACTGAGTGAGTATAGTAATATATAATTATGAACATTAAAATTATAACGTGTGAAAAATATGACAGTTTTGGAAATTAAAGTTTGGACGCGCGTGTCAGATGTGTCGGTACCAATTTAATAGATTATAAAGTAGTTTACTTGTGTGTCATCATTATTATCATTTTGAGTGCACCAATGTATCCGAAAGTATCGAGATAGTCAGAAAAATCTACCTGGAGGTTTAGTTTGGTTCCCGGGGTAGTTTTAGGCCAAACCGGCAACCCGCGAGGGTATTTTAGTCATTTTACTAACTGATAAATAGTGACCTATGAAATTTAGGATTAATATATCATCCAGACCTTAGGATCATTAGGGTTATTGGCTTCTACAAACTTGAGAGAGAGAAGTAGAGAGAAAGGAAGGATTTTCAAAGGTTGCTAGGATCAAACAACCACCTTGCACCACCACCATCGCCGGATTTGTGACCGAAAAGAGAATATCACCGCCGTATCATCTTCCTCAAAGTATCAAAACTTCTATTTCCAGGCAAGTGATTTATCTTGTTATGATTCAACAAATATATTATCCATAGTAGTTTAGAATTGGAGACTAAACTTGAAATAGTGACAATTTCATGAATTGGGAAAATTTAATCTTGAATATGGGTAGGTTTTGCATGTAGATAAATTCTGAAAAGATTAGGGAATTGAATCAGATCCTAAATGATATAAATCATGGATGAAATCTGAGTATTTGGCTATCTTGAATTGAGAAAAGTTATCCTATGGTTTAAACACAAAAACTTAATGAACAATTAAATTCGTAGGTAATTTTCATGATGATTTGATGATTCTGGAATGTTATAAATCATGTGTTTAGGTTGTTATAACATCAAGTACGTTTACTTTGGAGAATGGGATCATGTAAGGAATTTTAGAGACAAAATGATGGCCAAAAATTCCAAAAATTCTGGGTTGTAACTAGTCGATCGATCGATCGACTGGTTCGATCAATCGACATTCTTGAGTCGATCGATTAACTCCCCTCCATTTGTGATAAAATTTTCTTTTAAGGTTTAACCAATTCGACTTTTAAGAATTATTCACCACACCAAAAATAGCAAATTGGCACACCCTAATATTAAAAATCTGGCACAGTTTAAAACTGTGCCAGATTTTGGCACGGTTTAATAGAAATTTGACACACTTTAAAACAGTGCCAAAATTTGGCACTGTTTCAAAGTGTGCCAAAATTGAATACACTTATTAAAATATAAAAGCCCTAAAAAAATTCACTATACTCCTCTTTTGTTGTGTCCCGCTCAATCTTCCCGCTCCTCGTTCAGCTCTCCCTCTTCCCCCGAAAACCCTCATCAGCGCCCTCTCTTCAATCCGGCATCGCTCCTCCTATATCAGTCCGGCGCCCTCTCTCTTCAGTTCGCACTCAAGGTTTGTTCTTATTATTTTTTCAATTTTGTTTCCTTTGTTTGATGTCACCGAAATGTTTGAAATTTTTTGGTTTTTGATGCCGACAAAAACCAACCTGAGATGGGTAGCATGGTGCTCCGTAGAGACCTGATCGAGACGTGGCCGCTGTGTAGCGTGGTGATACAAGGATGCCATGCCTCTGTGGCTGCCATTTGGTCCCACAAGGAAGACCCCACACTCTCCACTACTGTAGCCCCGCCAATCTCCATTCCACGCGCAAGGTTAATTACAGAAAACTTAATCTATAAGTAAATCTACAGATAGTGACTTCTAAGTTTATGGGTAGAATGAAAAAAAAGAAATTAAGGAGTTGAGCTTGAACTTTCTCAAAATCGATTTAACTGTTCTTTGATTGATAAGAGATACACCTAATATGGGTATACAATAGATTCACTATGAAATGTTTGTTAAAAAGCCCAAATCAGTTTTTTTTTCATGGGTCATGTAACAATTTTCATGCTTTAATGTTTGGGTGGCTGAGAAATTTTCATGTTTATTATACTTCGATAATAATTTTGTACTTTGATTGAGTTTTGAATATGTTATGTTTGTTGTTTTGGTGATTGAGAACACTTCACTAAAATATAAATATCCTAAAAAAAATTAATCCCCTCAATGATTATTGTTCTCCCGCTCTCTCTCCTCTCTCAAAATCGCCTCCCTCTCTCTCTCTCTCTCAAAATAAACAAAGGATAAAGTTGGACCTTTTAAACTCCAGTGAAATAACTAATTACTTATAATCTAAATTGGGTGGAAAACTTCAATTTAACTACATTTTTATCCTATTTTTATAAAGAAGTCTAATACCTAATTGTTCATTTTCTGTTATAGATAGATTTTACATAATTGAACATGTATCACCCATGATAATAGGCTGTTTATATTTTGTTTTTGAATTCACCTCCGTAGATGCTATTGATTGTATTTGTATTTTGTAATTGGAAAAGAGAAAATTAATGAAATCATTATAATATTGGTAAATCATTTGTTATATAACCATTCATCATATTCTTACTGTGCAAATATTATATAAAAGAAGGATAGTACACAAATTAATATTAGAAATTTCAAATTGAACAAGATATTTGGCTTTATTCCGTGAGTTATAGTTCGAGCATGTAGATTATGGTAGTTTGTACAAAAATCCATTTGTTTCATATTTGTCTCCATCCCTAATACACATGTTTTTCATTTACGGGTATTTGACAGGGAGTTACTGCTTGCGTGACTGTTTTTCATTCATTTTGAAATAACCCGGACGTTCAAGTTACAACATTGAATTGATACGAATAAGAGGTAATTCTAATTCTTAATTATTGATCTATATCATTAGTTTTTGTACATATGGTTTATAGTGGTGCTATGAAGTTGAGGGGGGTCAATTGAAAACCTGAATTGATTTGTAGTGGTGATAGGAGGTTGAGGGTGAGCCAATTAAAAACCCGGATTGCCAATTGGTTGTTGTTGTATATTTTTAGATTAATTATTATAAGATAATATTTGTTTACTAGTTTGTGTGAATTTTAGTTAGATTATTGATATGTTTGTTTGTGTTAATTCATTCATGTACTTTGCAAGTAGTTCATGCCATTCAAGTTAGAATTATGGATTGTCTATACTTACTTATATGAGTTTACTATTAAAAAAAGTTCGTTATTACGGATAGTTCCTACAAAGGATCAGACTAATGACGTATACAATACTTGAATTCTCGGTGTAGATGATGCATAGTTAGTTCTCATCCTTCAGAGACTACGAGTATAATAGGAGCATCCATCAACAAAAGGATCACCCTCGTTCCAAGTTCGAAGTACCATTTGTACAAATAAGAATTCCCTTCGCTACATGATTTCTTTTTCATATAGATAGATATAAGATCTATGGGGCAATTACATTTTATGATACCTAGGGCTATAGTCATATTAATCCTCTCATTCAACTACTTCGACCATTTTGAACACCTCATAGCGTTTTCAGGGCATCCACAGTTTCGATTATTTCTGTATGATTTGATTTCTTGTGCACCCCCTACCAATGGGTTTCTGTTAAATGCTTTATCGAAATTCTGAGAAACTCCTATATAGATCATCATTTTTGGAAAATCATGAAGAGAATTTGGATCTTACTTTAGTGACTTGATGCGGGTTGCAACTCCTGTAAAAGTATAATTTCTAGATCATCAAAAGACATTGATCTAGGCTCGATAAAGAAGTTGAAAAGGTTGGACGGGCATGATGTGCCAGTAGCCAAAGACAGAACTGAGGTTGATGCTGAAGGATTACCTCATGAGGGCTCACAGAGGTCTGTATCAAATTTTGTTTGTCAATTTACTACTTTGGGATTCCAAGAAATTATAAAAACTTAAACCAATTGCTTACTTTATGGACTTTAGTTGGTAGAATTATTTGGTTTAAAAAATGATGTGTCTCACACATTGAAGTTTCAATGTGTGAGACACAACATTGACATCTAAAGGCCATTAGAACTCCAACTTTCTGATCCAAAGCATTAACTGCAATGCATTTAGATAAAGCTATCCAAACAAAAACTGACATTTTAGGGGGGATCTTTGATTCTTCTCAGAGGTTAACTAACCTTATATTGATTCTTCTCATTTTTGTTTTCATAATCTCTTCTAATATCATATTCTGGTTGCAGATAATGTTGTGTGTGTAAGCGTTAAAGAGGAAAACCTCTCGCGTTGCGCGCCGCCTCTGTTTCCTACAGCAGAGGACATCATTCATCCCGTGTCTCTCCTCCCGTGCACTGCCCCTAGCAGAGGTAAACTTATTTTTGTTTTGTTTTTTCAGTTCGTTTTTTATTTTGTATGACTTTGATGTACAACTGTTGTAGGTACTATATCTATGTGAATTCATTATAACTTTGGTATTGAATATTGTAAGTTAAAATAGGTATTGAATATTGAATATTGTTAAGGTATATTGTTAACTAACAGTTTCAATATACCTTATATGAATAGTTAACAATATTCAATACCTTATATATTCAATACCTTATACAATATCCACTATACAGTATTGATATGAATAGTTAACAATATTCAATATGAATGTTCATACCGTATATTGAATATTCAATACCTTATACATTTAATATGAATAGTTAACAATATTCAATACCTTATAACTTATATATTCAATACCTTATACCTTATTGAATGTTCTATATATTGTAACTATGTGAATTCATATTGAATTTTCTATGTATTGTAACTGTTAACTACATATGGAAATTCATATTGAATGTTTATAATGAAGTCTCGATTGGTATTGAATATATAAGGTATTGGCCAAATGACTATTGTATATCCACCACAACATCATCTGCTAATATAAATGTTCTTTCCATAATGTTGATATATGTTTTCCTTATGTAGATTGTATCGAAGATACGCAAGATATTTAATACCTTATACCATAATTTGATAATATCTAGATTAAGATTAAAAACAAGTCGTTGAAGGGTAAAAACTCCAACCAGCCCCCAAACGGACCCGTAAGAGGTACGAATACCTCGCACGGGACCAATGTAACTTGTACGAATTGACCGCGTAGTCGCGGGTCTCCCGGTTTGAGAATACGATGATAATTTGCAAAAATCAACACTTAGACTTGAAAACAAGCCATTAAAGGGTAAAAACCCAAACCAGCCCCCAAACGGACCCGTAAGAGGCACGAACACCTCGCACGGGACCAATGTAACTTGTAGGAACTAACCGCGAGTCCCGGGTCTCCCGATTTGAGAATATGACGGTAATTTGCAAAAATAAACACTTAAACTTAAAAACAGGCCCTTTAAGGGTGAAAACCTAAACCAACCCCCAAACGGACCTGTAAGAGGCACGAACACCTCGCACGGGACCAATGTAACTTGTAGGAACTGACCGCGTAGTCCCGGGTCTCCCGGTTTGAGAATACGACAATAATTTGCAAAAATCACACTTAGACTTAAAAATAGGCCGTTAAAGGGTGAAAACCCAAACCAGCTCCCAAACGACCTCGTAGGAGGCACGAACACATCGCACGGGACCAATGTAACTTGTACGAACTGATCGCGTAGTCACGGGTCTCCAGGTTTGAGAATATGACGATAATTTGCAAAAATCACACTTAGATTTAAAAACAAGCCGTTAAAGGGTGAAAACTGAAACCAGTCCCCAAACGACCCCGTAGGAGGCACGAACACCCCGCACGGGACCAATGTAACTTGTAGGAACTGACCGCGTAGTCCCGGGTCCCCCGATTTGAGAATATGACGATAATTTACAAAATTCCACTCCTATATGTAATTTTTTAGTTTGAGTAATTTTTTTTTGTAAATTATTGGGTTACTAATATCGTATCTTTTTTGTATCCTTTTTTTTTTGCAGGATAACAGTTTATCGTTGGCATTTATTCACGTGGAACACACAGAGAACTCAATGGTTTACAACAAGGGGTTTATTCATGATTCCATTTTTTTGTGTTATGGTCGTGCGGTCTTTCGTAGTTTTATTGTTAACTTTTATGGCCGTATGGGCTTTTATAAGTTAATTGTTATATTTTTTGGCCGTGCGGGCTTTATGTTAGGCAGGTTTTGGAATGTCCACAAAATAGAGGAAACTCTGCCCAATTTTTTTTGGCCTGTGAATTATTAAAGACTTGTAATATTTTGAAGTTTGTATGTACATTAATTTATTAACAACGTGCAATATTATTAATTTGTGAATTTTTGTGCTTTCAAATAATTAATTTTTTTTCTTTTTATAAAAAAATTTGGCACAGTTCAAAACCGTGGCAAAAGTATATCATATTTTGGCACGGTTTTGAACTGTGCCAATTTTTTTTTAAACTGTGCTAAATCTGGCATAGTTAAAAACTGTGCCAAAAGTGTGCCAGAAATATCAAATTCTGGCACGGTTTAAAAGTGTGCCAGAAGTGTTCCTGTTTGGCCAAATCTGGCACACTTTTGAGCCGTGCCAAAAAAAATTGCCATTTTGAAACACCTGATTCTGACACAGTTCAAAACCGTCCCAGATTTGATCTGGCACAGTTTTAAACCGTGCCAGATTCCTGTTTTTTGTGTAGTGATTGGTGTGGACTATTTGAATATATTGGGACTTAGGGAAGGTCAGTAGGGGTGTATTTGAGGCCCAAAAAATATTAGTTTGGTTTGGGATTAAATGATAAACTTGCGAGTATCCGACGAGAGTGTTACAGTGGGAAATTATTGAAACTTGAATTTGATTCGGATAAATAATAACTTAAGGTTAGAGACATTAGTAGGGGGACTTTAATTGACTTAAATAACCTTAGAAACGAGTGGGATACTTAGTAACCTTTCATAATAGGTTTAAGTACTCGGATTTACACGACAAGAGTTGTCGCGCTAACCATATTACGTAAAATAATTTGGATGAAACTATATTACGTATGAGACTTGTAATATAGGACATGAGTATACCTATATTGAAATGATGATTACTTAGGTTGTGTGATTACCTAGTATATGAATTATTATGTGTGTGACATACCTACCAAACTGGCTATAGGAAGAGGACAATCTTGTCTTGTGTGTCTTCGAGGGGATTTAAATTTGGTACCTCAAAAATATAGGACTGTGAAGACTTATTTGTGAGTTGATAAGTCAGCTGACCATAGGAGCGTAGGTATGTGTGTGATCCATGGGTGTGTGCCCTATGTTCGCCTCCAATATGTGTGATTTGTATTGATATGGTTCCTGAGTGATTCAGAACGCGTGATCCTCATGTATGTGATGTACTGAGATTCGATAGCAGAGTATACGTGCACCGCAGCTTAGTCTAGGGGTGCCATATGTGTACATTTGTACTGATAGTGATATGAATATATACTTGTGATTATTCACTGTTGCTTAGTAGATGAGAATGGCTAAGATATTTTAAATGACTTAAAGATGTGGGAACTTAAATAATACATGGGATAATGGATTCAAATAATGAGTATCTGAAATGTAAGTATGTCTTAAATGAGTAACACGGTGGCTCAATGTGGTGATCCTTATAGACAAAGATTTGTTACAGACTAGTTAGTTAGTAGCAGAACTAGGATGGGTTAAGAGTATACATTAGGCGTGCATAATAATTGAGGGGTGAGAATCTCAAGTGAGAGCATGTGACTAACATGTATATAATATTTACTATTTAATGCAATTAAACACTTGTTGTTTTTAAAATATTTTCACATCGGGATCTGACTCGTTTGCTTTCAAATATATTTTATTTTTGTAAAAACCTTTTAGGTGCCCAGCTACAGGGACGCCAAGCATACGAGTTCCATTCTGTTGACATGAAGTAGTTGTTGTGGAAGTTACATGATTCTCAGTATTAGACACCTCCACATCTATCTTTGCTTTCTTTGGAGTCATTCATATCAGTTAGGGCATGTTGCCCATTCTTATTCAGAGATAGAAGTTTTAGACTTTTATTTATTTCAGTTGTTTGATTTATTTATTCAGACTCTTGTATTGGGATTATTTGACATTTAGACTATTATTGGAGCGTTTACTCCAGACTCTGTTATTTCTTTATATTTATTCTTCCTATGAGATTTTATATGAATGTTTTAATGGATGGTTATTCATTACTTGGTTGTAAGTTAATTTACTTAATAAAATTTGTCATCTCACTTTTTAAATATTAGGTGGCTAGTAACTAATTAAATGTTTTTCGACAGTGATGCTAAGACTGAACCAACTTGATATTTTATATTAATTTAATAAAGGAGTAACTACCTGCCATTTAATTAGACGGGGTGTCACAGAGTTTAGGTGAACATGTGTAATCAATAACCGAATTTTAATGTGATAAACACTTGCTAAATATTTTCAAAACGTTTTGTGTACTAACACTTGCTATAAAATATTTTTAAAAACCTTTTAGGTGTCCAGCCACAGGGACGCTAAGCGTGACTTCATTCCAGGAACTCGGAGTTGTAACACTTTGGGTGCTGATAAGATTTGATTTGATTAGATGATTCCTCCATTCAAATCTAGTGTAGGATCTCATTTCATATTTTATGTATGGACATGTTGTACGTTGACGGTTTTTAGTTATTTAGTTACTTTTTATTATGGAGTATTTGGTCTTGGATTTTAGACTGATGGTTTATTCAACAAACCTTTACTCATTCATATATTGTGATGGTTGAACCCTAGTATATTGTGAATGTTTAATTTAGTTTCCACAGTATTAGATTTATCTGTTTTAAAGAAAGGTAAAATTTGGCACCGGCCTAATTTCACTTAGGTGGTTAGTAATTAAAAAGTATTCGACAGTGATGCTAAGAATGAACCATATGAGAAACCTGATTTAATTTAATAAAGGCTTGATCAACCAATGTTTAATTAGACGGGGTGTCACAGATGGTTCACGAATAACAAAGACCCTAGTTTAACTTACATTGCCATGAATAAATTAGATAACACTCAAATATGATAAATTTTAATAACAAATGTAAAAACAGTGCATTTTACCATTGACCCAATCCATATCAAAAGGGGAATATGGTGCTTGAAGTTCTTGAGCAGTTGAAGGTCCTTTGGACCCCACGTAGTCATCGGTTGTTCTAAAGTGATGAACTTTGCTTCACTCGATAACTCAACCTGGTCATCCTCTGAATTTGCATCATCACTTCTAGTCGTTGGAATAGTCGATGGGAGCCTCATCTGCTACAACATCAATAACTTCGACAATAACAACCTCCTTATGTATAACTTCCATACCATAATTTTCTTGCACATTTGAAGTTTGGGAGCTCCTCCCTACTTGTATAACGTGTAACTCTTCCCGATGCTTTATCTAGAAAGTCGTAAATACCCTCGTCTCTACATCGTGAATAACATATTTTCGGATCATTATTTTACCCAACAATTATATGAAATAGAATCATTCTAATAATAGAAATAATCATTACACAGATATCATAAAAACATAACAAAAACATGTCCATTTCATACACATATCACGTAAAATGGAGTTAATTAGGGCCCTAGCTGCGAGTAAGGAGAGATGTATCGGGGCCTTTATGACTAAAGATCCCCTTTTTTGTGACTTTCACCCCAAATTATCTCCATCCCATTTTTAGAAGGATTTGGATAAAGCCAGTTGCCTTTAAGTGTTGCGTGGTAGTTCGGGGTTAGGATACAGACGGTGTAAGGTGTGAACCTAGTTTTTTTGTCATGAGTGGTTTGTTATATGCTCCATTTAAGTGATTTTTGGATGTTCTTTTTTGTTTCCAAGGGTTATTAGAATATTAATATGTCTCAATTTATAAATATATTAGCAAATATATGTAAATTATAAATTTGAAACCAATTAATGTGATAGATCCTAGATTAAAGGTACATTTAATGAGTATTTTTGAGGTTTTTATGATACACTAAAAGTTAAAGTTCCAATTTTTATAGTGTGGATCTTTGTTGCTTAGAGGTTTACACTTCATTTGAGAGTTTTGGAGAGAAAAGAAAGGAAATGAAAATTTTATTAGGAGAGAAAAGAAAAGAAGGAAAAGTTGATAAGAGAGAAAAGAAAAGCAAAGAAGAGAAAAGAGTTTGGGAGAGAAAATAAACTTTCTTTCTTGTGTTTGGAAGTTTGGGAGGAAAATAATTTTTTTAATGGCAAAAAGGTACGATTCATTAAAAAACTTTCCTTTCTTTCATTTCTTTCCAATTTGGAAAGAAAGTTTTAAAGAGAAAGGAAGATAATTCTTTTAAAAAAAATTCTTTTATTTTCTTTCCTACTTAAACTCCCAAACGAGATAAAGTCATTTTCTTTCCTACATAAATTCTCAAACGAAGGAAAGTAAATCACTTTCTCTTCCTTTGCTTTCTTTTTTCTCCAAAATAAAACTCGCAAAAAAGGCGTTAGAAAAATGAATAGAGAAGGAAGAAAAATTGACAAATGAAAATCTTTCTTGATATTATAAAGTGTGAATTGTGTTTTTGTGGTGACAATAAGGGTCTGTTTGGTTTGCAACTATAATTCTGTTTTCTATATTTAAATACAATTCTGAAGAAATTTGTGTTTGGCAACCTGTTTTTAAACACTGAATTATAATAGTTCTATTTTATAATCAAGTTTTTCAGAAAACAAATTGAGGGTGTTTAATAACTTCTGTTTTTTTATTTTTCAACTCAGAATTATTCATTCTTAATATTTTCATGCATTTATACCTTAATATATAATATACATACATAATACATTAATATGTAAAAAAAAATTCTTATAAATAAAAAATATATATCTACATGTACACAAAATTACGTATGGAATAATATAAAGTTAAATAATCATATCAATAGATACATGTACACAATAGATTATTGGTTTGTTGATGTGGTTTAAGGGAGTGAGAGTTGTGGGATGGTGGGGTAGGGGGGTCGACTGGGGTTGTGACCTCATTTGGATGTTCTCAACTTGAGTGAGTGGGAGTGGTGGAGGTTAATTTAGAACGAGAGGGAGAGTAAAAAACATCCTTATTTCCCGAGCCTTGCGCTCTGCCATAAAGAAAATATCAATTAATAAAATATTATTAATTGAGGTTAATTTTAATCGTCATTTCTTCTTGAGCCTTGTGCTCAACTTTTGAGGTATGTGTAGCATTTTCATTGGAGGAGAGAGAGAGAGAGAGAGAGAGAGAGAGAGAGAGATAGAGAGAGAGAGACTCGGGTCTGATGGTGGTTGTAAGCATGTAGGCAATCTTACCACTTTACCCTTCCTTTTGAATTAAAGTAAAAGAGGAGGAACCCTTTAATAGAGAGGAAAAAGAGGGAAAAATAAAATTGTAAAAGGTCAAAAGAGAAAAATATAACTAAATAATTTTAGCCGTTGGATTCATGCATTGTTGGCTCAATCTTAACCTCTAGTTAACTTATCCTCTTATGAAATAGTAAAAGCATTCTAATACTTATATATATATACTAGTGGAATGCC
This sequence comes from Sambucus nigra, assembly GCA_949130495.1. Taxonomy (NCBI): domain Eukaryota; kingdom Viridiplantae; phylum Streptophyta; class Magnoliopsida; order Dipsacales; family Adoxaceae; genus Sambucus; species Sambucus nigra. The sequence continues at coordinate 325,821,315 of OX422217.1, read as the reverse complement.
CGTGCCTGAAGGCACAGAGAAATTTTTTCAAAGTATTGAATCGTGTATAATTTAACTCAAAAAGGTTTTTTACAACACAACTTGGTGCAAATAATTTAGAAAATTTGGGTAGACCTTCCTTTGTTTATAGGACTATCCACCCTGATTATGAAACAAAAAAATACTCTAAAAACAACAATATTAATACTCCATTCCGAACCTCATATAAAAAAAATAATCGATTCTACAGAAGCTTATGTAGTATACACAATTTTCAAATCTAAACATGCCTATACAAAATCAAGTAAAAAATTCACTACCAAAATTTTAATTTCATCAACATCTCTCCTTAATATATAGATGCCAATCTGGCAGTTGTACCCGTAGTTTGCTTCTCGTGTAGTAAAATATCTTTGTGCAATACGAAGAAATGCTAGTGTCAAGCTGCAGGGAGCAACTGTTCGGTGTCATGTGTATGTGTGGCGAGTAAATACAACAACAGAGAGGAGTCGAGTACTTTTTTCTCATGGTTTATTGATACTTCAGAGCGTGCTTTCTTAGAAGCCTACTAAGATGAAAACTTTGACCAACCCAGTGATTCTGTTGTTAATAAAGAGATCAGATCTCCTACTCCAATTAGTACTCAATGGGAGCCAAAAAGAGTAACTGAGAAAGAGAAACACAATCGTTAATCGGTTGTGAGTTTGCAATATCGGATAAATGTTTCTGATGAGATTTTAGAAATATATGCAATATTCTTTAGTAATTTTTTTCCTAGTGGGTGTGTAACCAAACATGGTGAGGATTAATCAATTTAATCCTATGTTGCTGGTTAATGTGCGGAGTTAAGGGTGTTTTTTTGCATGAGAAGATATGTTAAATGATAACAGAGGCAATCAGACTCGCATCTTGAAGCCTACAATTTAGAATCCTATTTTGAAAAGCATGGTAGTTGATACATGTATGCATCAATTATATGATTTGTAAAAAAATAAAAGCCAAGATATAATATTGCACAATAACTAAAACCTGGATAAAAAAAATTAAAAATATATAGAACATTATAATCTAGAAAAGACTCAAAATATAGATACTCAACAACACATACTAAAAACTATGCTTCAATCCAACATGTCACATAAAAAAGTGGTTAGTAAATTTTGAAGACTCCAAATTTCGATATTTGAAAAATAAAATATGCACTCTTTACCTAGATCAATAGTTAAACAAGTGTTCATTGGCTATCCCACTTTGGATAAACTCAACTAAATAAGAGCAATATGGCCATTGAAGATGAATCATCAACATATAATTTAAAATTAATTTTACTAGGAAGTTGCAGTCAACACATACACTCACATGCATGTGTTGTGTAATCATCAAGCAAACTACACACTATGCACACCATCACACGTAGAGCTATCCGATCAAAATCACATACACGCACAACTACCTAAATCAAAATCACATACACACAGCTGCCCAGATTTAAAAAAAATACACACAAAATTGCCCACATAAAAAAACATACACAACTGCCCCGCTTGCAAACTCTTGTAACCCCCAAACTATTCCACATTTGTAACCCCCAAACTAAAGCAAATTGTTGTTACTGTCGAAGTTAAAAACAAATTATAATTCCACCATGATAACCATCTATGGTGAGTGTTCTATTGCTGCTGTTGAAATAAAAGTTGAGTGTACCTGTAATAATGTTAATTAATATTATACACAGTCGTAACAAATAAAATAGCACAAATTCTTAATAATAATGAAACTAAGTCAAATGTGAATTAATATTAACATAATAAGAAAATTAAACATAATTTTAACTTTGAAAGCAAAACTCTACTAAGTAAACTAAAACCATTCCCAGAATATTAAATGCATTTTTAGAATTAAAAAATAAAAAACAAACAAATAAATATTTGTGTCATTATTTCTCGCGCATATATTCGACTCTGAATGAACCTAGTACGAAGGAACATAAGGTTACTATATAAATGTCTGTAAATAAATTTTAGAATACACCACATCGAAATAAGAACCTAGCAACAGTAATTGAATGAACAAATTCTATACATAATTAATAATGAATGGACTATTTTACTCAGTAAGTGAAGTGAAGTGAATGGACTGAGGTAAAATTCTTTAAAAAAGTAATAGTATAAGGAACTAAAATTATTTTAAAATTATTTAAATAACTAATAATAATTGAACTAAGCTTAGCAAACTGATTGAACTAACCTGTCCTGCACTAACCTATCCTGCACTTAAAAGACATTTACAGAACTCTCTTATAGGAACATAACGAATTAATTGAAGCAGCAGCGAAGATGCTTTACGTCTGATCCATGTGCAATACATAAAAACAAAAAAAGGAATTTGTGCTTCCAATTTGGATTAACAGTTTTATCCTTTATCGGTGATCATACTCGCTACAAATACACACATAAGAATAATCTAACGGTGGTTATCCCATTTTTTTAATAATCTAACTATCGTCCAAGTGTTGGAAAACAAACATTAAAAATAAAAAAATAAGAGTGTGACACATGTTAACTAAACGGATACGATACCAACAAATAAGAAAATGGTGTAGGAAGATGTACTAAAAAAGAGAATACCTTGAAGACAGTCACAATTCTCGGCCTCTTTACAAACAACATCGAGAACAGACTTACCAAACTGCATCATATCAACTTGTTGTTCCACGCAAGTACTCAGGGGTTTCCTTGTGCACGGGCTTCTCGTGAGCCTCCAAATTTGGGAGGTCAAAACTACATCTTTGTCGCTTACATCTTGCTATTTTCACATTACTTAAAACATACCTATCAACAAACGGAAGCAGATTTGTTTAAAAAAACCGAAGCAGATTTAAAAAAAAATAAAGATGTTTGCAAAATACCTATCTACAATGGCAGATGCATTTCAATTTACAATACAAATATTATTTTCCATAAGTGAGTCCCATTTCAATTTTTGTAAAAATAAAGATGCATGGGTCATTACCATATTTGGATAGGATACTAACAAATATGCAATACCAAAATGGATATGATACTAACAAAAATTGAAGCAGATTTGAAATGTTCCATACAACAATTACATATTTGGATAGGATACTAACAAATATGGAATACAAAAATGGAAAATAATACAAACTGAAGCAGATGCATGAGTCATTATTAGGAACGGGATGATTTCAGGAACTTGATGTATATATTATCATATATACTATTCAAATTGTCCAAAAGACAACTACATAAATCAATCATAAGAGGGCTAACCTTATAATTATGTCCCTCAGAGCGATATACACCTAAATACACCTCAAAACATTGCTTTAATGAGGCCCTCACCTCGCGATTATAGGGAGCTTAGTGCAAAATTTGGCTTTACCACCCTCTATTCTATACCCCTATCGTGTCCGATTTTATCATGTTTTGTTTTGAGTTGCAATCTCCAAAAAATTGAACTCTCTATATATTAAAGAGCAACTGAAGAAACCTGTAAAGAGTAGGTCATTTTTTGTGAGGCTGAGGTTCTTCGGTAGTAGTCGGATCCAAGGGTCGGTTACCTATGGCCATGCTCATGATCATGCTTTGCATTTTCAATCCTCCCTCCCATCAAGATAACACATGGTTCAAAGACACGATTTCAACCTAAGACCCGGCAACCTAGTTTTTCACTCGGTATCTGTTTCAGCAAAAATAGCATAAAAATAGCACAAATTTCAACAAAAATAGCATAAAGTTTAGCAACTATTCAAGCGTATCACAAATGTGTTTAACTGGATCAAACATGTGTTTAACTGGCTCAAACATGTACACAACATTTTAGAGTCAATTGAACTCATTTACTATTATTGAAACATCACAACCATCCATATCAATTCACTCCAATGCAAGTTGATAGAAACAAATTATCATTACATGGTAAAAATACATTAAATTATCTTCTGAGTTGAAAGGAAAACTTCATCCAAGATACACATTTAGTTTGATGGGTTTAGTTTAGTATTATTCATATGGATTAACATTCCAAGATACACATTCCATTGTCTTTTAAGAAATTCGGTAACAAAAGCACATTCCATTGTTAATACATCTTGGATTCGGTAACATTCCAAGACACACATGCCAAGGAAAACTTCACCTTGGATTGTTAATCCATATGGATTAGCTGTCCTGACATTCCATTTCTTAAATTCGGTAATAAAAGAAATGTAATCAGTTAAGTACGGATCACTTGCCTTCTAAGGCTATGTAATAATTACCCACCACAATCCTTACCGTAATATCTTGTCGAACCCACAGAAAAATATAAAGAAGAAAAATATCTAGTGTCACATATGTTTTGATAGCATAAAATTACTGCCCCCTGTTTTGAGCTTGATTGAGCGAGATAAATTCATTTGTGCTCGCAGGGTCATGTCACCAATGTCACCGCTGATTACAACTATTATCCAAGTTATCATAGGAGTCGCCGGTCTAATCGACAGCTGCAAAACAAACCATGAAAGGAGGTTGTGCAGAAAACAAAATGTCATTTTAGCGCACACATGCTAAATACACAATTTTTGGTGCAAAAAATAGGAGGTTGTGCAGGTGTGTAGCAGGATTGTAACTTTGAAAGTTAAAAATTGAGTCAACCGGGATGCAACTTTGGAAGTTGACATTTCCCGAGTGCGGGTGTGTAGCAGGATTGTTTTCCCACGACCCCATAAATGGGTCAGTTTCGAGTCTTGTCATTCTACCTTCTCACCCTCCCAACTTTCGAAGAAATTTAGTCGTCTACAGGAGGTTTTTCCTCCTAAACAGCTAGATCCTATTATAATAACCTTATCCTCTGTGACAGGTATGATAGAAGATAAAATTATCATTACAAAGCAGCTCATTATATAAGCAAAATTGATGGCATCAGAATTTAGGTAACAATGGATTTAGCTACAGAATTGAATTAACATACAGATTTTATATCGGAGATGTAATATACGAAATCAGACACGGACTGAGCTACACAACATTCGCCCATAAACTATTGAAGGCACCAAAGAAAATGAGTTTGTACTGAATAAAAATTGTAAACTTTAGGTGAGAAAGTCATAAAATCACTACGTCTGAGGGAGCTTCCATGATTTGGGGTTTCAGCATCCAAAACTTTTCAACCCCTGTGATAAGAAGTAAAACCTGTAAAATAAATAATCCTTATAAAAAAATATATTAAAAGAGATCGATTACAAATATATGATAAATTAAACATAAAATGAACTTTATAGTTTATATAAATGAATCATACGCCAAGTGCACCTAATATAAAAATGGAGAGGACTATTCCATCAAAGCAATAAAATAGATAACCATTGATTTCAGTTTGATGATAAGAAGAAAAAAAGACTCACAAATAATATATGCATAAATTTAATCAGTCGCAAATTTCTCACACCGTCATAAGCGAAAAAGAATTGTCATATATTTGAAAGTTGGATTTTATATACGACTCAAATGTTGGGTAACAAAATGGGGAGCAAACGAACGAAAACTATATATAAAAACACAAACTTTAGCTCCAAGTAGAACTGAAGTAAAACCGAAGGAACCCACCACCTTGGGAAGCATTATTCACATTTCACAAAATGCGATTAAGAATTCATATTTATCATTTACAAAGTCCCATCAAACAAAAAATTCATAAACATACTATGGCAAATAAAGATATAGGTGAGTTGAGAACATATAAACTCCATGTTGGATATAAAATAAGTAGGAAAGAAATATATACCATGAAAGGTATATGAGAAGGTATCTTCTATCTTTTATGTGAAAAATAGAGACCAAGTACGATGAAACCAAATATAAGTATCCCTAAGTTTATCTCCATTTCAAACAGATAAATAAAAAACTTTTTATTCATTAATTACATAACACAAATAATAAAGCAAAAAATGGAAGGGGATATGAAGTGAGTACCTTTGAGAGGAGATATTCTTAGTGAGATATGAATGATGGATAACAAATAAGCGAACTAAAATCGGTTAATCAGTTGTCTGATTCTAAAAAAACAAAGTTTAGAATTCAATTAGAAATTTAAATAAAGTTTAACGTCGTCAAAAGAATAATGAATGAGTTAAGGTGCAAAAAAAGGACAAAACATAACATGAATTGAACCACAAAAGTACGCATGGAAGTATGATGAATCAAAAGATATCAATATTCATAACTATCAATTTCCCACACATAAATGAAATACGCTGGATTGAGATAATTTAATAAAATGTAAGAGAACAACCATTTTCACTAAATTCATAAAAAAATAACAACCGTGGAAATAACTAATGAATCAACTCGATTCTCATACCATGAACTCTTATAGCTTTCATCAACAACTCCATATAAATATCGAACCAAAAAATAACAAAGTTGAAACAAAAAACAAATGATTAGTGAAACAAAATATAAAGTCTGACATCATAAACCTCAGATATCGTGAACCCGAAAAACAAAATGGTGAGTCTACATTAGTACCTGAAAGGCTGACACGGAACTAAACAACAAATGATTAGTAAAACCATCATTTGTACCAGAAAATCAATTTGATACAAAACCCTTACAAACCAAATCTGACATAATACAGTAAACTTTAATCGATAACACCTATATCAGTTGTTATCTATACCAAATCTGACATTTTGATACAAAACCCTTACATACCAAATCGAAAAAAAAAAAAAAACTATATTAATCCGTAAGATAGAGAGAGAGTACCTTTGGCGAGATAAAAAAATATTGCATCTGCAAAAAAGAAACACAATATTATCGGTACTATTAAAGAGAATGAGAACCATAAAACCTAAATATCAAACCCAGAATATGAAAAACGTGTTAGATCTGGAAAAAAAATTAGATCATCAAATAAAAATTTAAACCCCAAATATGAAACTTAAAATTTAAACACCAAATTTAACAAACTCTGATCTCAGAATATCACCTTATGTACATGAACAATAAAACCCCTATTTTGAAAATTATAAAAAAGATCAATCATGATTTCAAAGAAACATTGAAAAAGTAGTGGGGAGAGAGGGTAGCAGTAGGGGGCGACATCGGGGGGAGAGTGTAATACCCCGTATTTTTATGACTTTTAATTATGAGATATATTAAATTAATTTGGGATAATTAATTGGAAAATTAATCCGAATGTAAATGCTAGCGAGACGAGAGTTAGTATTTGATTTTTATAATGTTGTTGAATATTATTGAGTGATTATGGTAATATGTGATTATTGAATTTATTAAAATTGTCGTGAATTGAAAATACGGTAGTTTCGATAATTAAGTTGGGACGCGCGTGTCAGTCATGTCAGGACCCAATTTAATGGATTTATAAGTATTTTATTTTCATGTCATTCGTATCAGCATTTTGAGTGCACCAACGGGTCTAGAAGGTTCGAGATAGTCAAAAAACACTAGCCGGGAGTTTAGTTTGGATCCCGGAGCATTTTTAGGCATAACCGGCAACCCGGGTATTTTAGTCATTTCTATTTTTGGGTGAATAGTGACCCACAAATTTTAGACAGTTAATATCAGCTAACACTTGAGTCCCTTAGGGTTTCTCAACCAAAAATCATAAACGGCCATTAGAGTGGAAGAAAATGAAGTTTTCAATGGAGAACCACCACTTAGAGACTTTTGCACCACTGTCACCACCACTGGATAGATCGGAAAGCAAGGATCATCCTCATACCGTCTAATTCATCGGATCAGAATCTTCATTATCAGGCAAGTGATTTAACTTACAATAATTTAGCGCATATCTCATTCATGTTAGGTTAGAATTGAAGAATAGCCTTAAATAATGAAAATTAAATGGATTTGAAGAATTTAAATCAAAATCTGGGTAGGTCTTGCGTGTAGTTTAATGTTGGAGATAATTGCAGCCACAAAATTATGATTTATGGGTAGATAATTCTGAAAATGTATTGAATTATATAGTATTCTTGAAGAAATATAAGAACTAGGGTTTTATATGAAAATTAGGTAAATTGATCGAAGAATTTGATGTCCTACTTTGATTTGATGATTCAAAAACGTGGGAAATGATGCAAACATGTTGGTATGATAATTAGTATACTTGGTTGGGAGTTTAGAACATTGTAATGAAGAATTAGAGGTGTAAAAAGAGGAAAACTCGTAACTGTTTAAGAAAATCTGGGCTGATACCTGCTTGATCGATCGATCGACTCAAGTATGTCGATCGATCGATGATCGATAGATCGACCCCTTCTAATTTTTGGCAATTATTTTCCCTTAAGGATTAATTAAAATCCCAAGGCCGATGATGATTCTTAGGATGTTTAAATATAATATTGTGGGACTTAGATAAGGTCAGTAGGGTCTTAGTTATTGTCGAAAAATGTTATAACTTATGGGATCGAGCGTTATAATTACGAACGGTTACCGAGTAAGGACGATTTGAGATCTTTCGATTTTCGGACTGAAAGTGGAATGAAAGATAATTTAAGGGATTATATTTATTTGATGATATAACTTTAGGAACAAATGGGAGACCTACTATTCACTTGGGATTGGTATAGGTACCGAATCCGTATGACGAGACTTGTCACATTAAATAAATATTACGTAGAATATCCGAAACGCAAATATTGTGGGTGAGACTTAATATGTAGGGGAGGAGTATACCTATATTGAAATTGTATATATATATATATATATACTGGTTATGTGAATGCCTAGTGTATGGATTTCTTATGTGTATAACATACCTACCATACTTGCTATCACGGGAGGTTAGTTTTCAGAAAGGACCATCTTATATTTGTGTACCTTCGGGGGGAATTTAGATTGGTACCTTAAGGACATAGGACTGTGAATGACTTATTTTTTAGTTGATAAGTCAGCTGACCATGGGAGCATAGGTATGTGCGTGACCTATGGATATGTGAACTATATTCGCCTCTAATATATGTGATTTTGCTTATTGAAACGATTCTAGAGAGATTCGGAACTCGTAGTCCTTATGTACGTGATGTACCGAAATTCGATAGCAGAGTATGCGAGCACCGCAACTTAGCCTAGGGGTGCCATATATGTATTTATGTACTGAGAGTGTTATACTTATGTACTTGTGACTGGTTCATTATTTCTTAGTAAATGTGAATAACTAAGATATTTGAATGGGTTATGAATGAGAAATTAATCAACACTTGAGATAAGAAATTTAATGAATGCGAATATGGATTATGAATATAACTTATCTGGATATTAAGAGTAGACATCATATAGTAGAATGCGAAAGAGGAAGTGGTACAGACTGGTTAGTTAGCAACATAACTAGGATGGGTTAAGGGCATACGATAGGAGTGCACATTAGTTGAGAGGTGAGAAGCTCATGTAAGAGTACGTACCTAACGTGTTAATAATATGTGTTGTTTAATTGTAATTTAAACACTTGCTAAACTTTTAAATTGTTTTCACCTCAGGCTCTGACCCGTTTTCCTCCAAATCTATTTTGTTATGTAAAAATATTTTTAGGTGCCCAGCCACAGGGACGCCAAGCATAGGAGTTTCATTCTGATGACGTGCTGTAGCTGCTGTGAAAGCTACATGATCTTGGTATTAGACGCCTTCATATTTATCCTTGGTTCCTTTACAGTCATTTGTATCAGTTAGGGCATGTCGCCCATTCTTATTTAGAGGTTGTAGTTACAGACTATCATTATTTCGGTTATTGGTTTATTTATTCAAACTCTTGTATTGGGACTTTATTTACTCTGACATTATTATCATTGGAGTGTTTACTCCAGACTCGGTTGATTTCCTTTCGTTGGTTATTCATATGAGATTGTTTATACGATTGATGGTTAATGATTTAATTCTTGGTTATTTGATAAATTAATTAATAAAATTTGACATCTCTCTTTTTAAATATTAGGTGGCTAGTAATTAATTAAATGTTTTTCGACAGTGATGCTAAGACTGAACCAACTTGATATTCTGTATTAATTTAATAAAGGAGTAGCTACTCGGTATTTAATTAGACGGGGTGTTACAGGTGGTGTCAGAGCATCAGGTTCTAGTGTCCTTTAGGATCTGTGCGGCTTATTATGCTTCCAGCGTAGCTTTCATTGATATAGAGTCTATGTTTAGGATTGTTGATTTCTTTGGTGAGATTTCATTCTCCTGCTGTGATGTGTATGACAGTGAATCTTATTTGCATTCAGGTGTGTTCATGTGCCGAACAATGTAGTACGTTAGGCGAAGATACTTGGGTGGACAGCAAGAGGCAAAGATCAGTTGAGGTTATTTGATTTATTAAAGAAGGATGACCATAGTTGAAGTCACCCATATTATGGCACGGAAGTCCGGGATGGTAAGGACGACTAAGGCGCGACTTGTGACTTCCAGGTATAGCTATAGTAGAAATTGGGGTCAAATTAGACTCGCCCAGCAGGGTTGGATTGGGAGAGAGTCAGACGAAACATTTCAAAGAACCAGCAGTGGAAATATTAGAAATGCGGAGATGGTTTGTGCTAGCCAACAAACGTAAAATATCCAAAGGCTTGGCATATGTCGGAGTATGGCTAATCGGGAGTAAAATTTTGGGGTAATTTTTTTTCCTTGGCTCGCAAGAGCAAAGTTTCAATGGTGAGAGGCAACCACCACACTTAGAAGTTGAATGTTTTATCAAGAGAAGGCACATACGTATGGTTTGACCATAAGTTCTTTCATCAGATGCTCAGGGTGAGATGCGAATGTTGTTTTGAACTCACACACGAGGGTCGGACAGAGGACACTTTGTGAGAAGAAATTTAATTATTTAGCGAACCTTACACCGGATGAAGTAGGTGAAATGGAGAAGAGGACATTAAAGGGAGAATTTACATATAAGAAGAATTGTTAGCACTTCTGGGAAATTCTTCTTGGACGGTCAATGCAGATGGTAACTAAGCCGCGTTTTGTTAATATGGAGGTAAGCGCTTCCTTGTGAGGGGAGCTACAAGAATCGAATAATTTAGATAGAGTAAGACTGGGGGAAATGGTGTTGAAGAAGCACCACAAGGGGGAGACCCATCAGAGAGCCCATTTAAATGATTTGGATAGCAGAATTGTTACTAAGCGATGGTGATTTCAGAAAGGGATGTGGAAACCAGTAGCGTGTTCCTTATGGCCATCGAAGCTAAGGGAACAACGGAGATAGTCATTAGAGTCGAGACTACCAATGTTCGAGAGAAGGACCACCTTAACATGGTCAGTGTGACCAGAGATAAGTGGAGTATGAGTAGAGGTATTTTATGGGGAGTGAAACCCGTGCATTATAAATACTTCCCGAAGCAAGTATATGGATAAGGGTATGGTGCCTAGCAAGAGAAGTAGTTATTAAAATTTTCGGTTTGGTACGGACAGGTGTGATAAGTTCAGGAACCATTTAAGCTGCTAGGGTGATTGGCAAGGTAGAAGTATGAGTTATATCCTCAGAGGATGTTGCGTGTTGTATGTGGCATGAACGAGTTGATACATTTGTTATTATTGCTATTTTTCGTTTGAGAGTCACGTTTAGCGAGTATCTCGGTAATGTTATTATTTATGTGAATATTCCTCCCTGGTATAATGGGGTTACCTTTAGTGTTATCCGCGGAGGATGAATGGGTATATTAATAGCGATATATACTTTATTGAACTCGTTTTAGTGATGTGTTATACGAGTATGATATTATCCTAATTATAGTTTTATTATAAGGTTTAAATCGATAGTGTGCGGTTATTACAAGTCTATCGAGGTTACTACCTTGGTGTAAAATGTTTTGTTCAGGCGAGGCCCCATCTGCGAGAGGGTCGGGCTCGCGACTGTATTTTTGAATATATGTATATATATATTGTTGAGACTTCGAAAAGTATAATGGTCTCGAACTTTCATTCCCGCTATGTGTAAGGACTTTATCGATATGATGCGGAGTGTATTTAGTTTACTGTTCAGCGGACAGATTTAGCTGATTATTATAATTAACGCTCAGGATGTAGTAATAAGAAGAGTGCATTGTTATATCACCCTTTAGAGACGTGGGAGTTAATACTCATGGTTATATGTCTGGGGACGGGATTTTGAGAACCCCGATTATATTTGCATGATATTTATGAAAGGTGATTTCCATCAATGTTAAGAGACAGTGTCTTTCGGAAGGAGTTTCTTGTTTAAGTGAAATTACGGAAGGAGATGTAACTTTATTGTCAAGAAGCGGGAATATAGGGGTACATGTTATGGACCGAGGGCCTAACAGATTCCAATGACCGACAATGCTGGGAAGTAGTGTATCAAGGGGGTTCCTTGGATTTCACTTTGCGAGACACCCCACGCATGAAACTTAGCATAAGGTTGGTAGTAAGGAGATGTGTGGTCATTCGTTTATGATTTGGATACCTCGATCGTTATGGAAGTATGTAGTTATAACTGGAAGTTAAAGGGTAAATTACGATATAAGGCTAGTAGAGCCAGTGGTGTGGTGAGGAAGTACTGAAAAATTTTGGGTTTTTATTTCTGCGGGTTGAAGGATACACTAAGGTTAAGGAGGATTTAGGATTTCAAATTCGGGGGTGATTGAGAACGCCCAAGTGGTATAGCCACGTTACAAATGCAGGGGCAATAAAGAGTTTGGAGTACGTATGGAGCGTATATGAAGTTTAAACCCGTATGCATGGGTTATAAGGGGTGTAGACACCCTGGTTTGCTTATGTGTTAATCGCCGGAAGAAGGGACATAGATGGGTGAAATTATTACTTGTGAGACTAATATGAAAAAAATGGAAGTGGTAGAGTGGATTAAGCGTCGTGAGAAGAACGACAATCTATTGATTCTTGTGCAATCAGAATAACACGTCCAAAATTGGTTGAAGGGCAGTGGGAAGCCAGTTAAAAAGAGAGTGTCTCTTGAAAAGGCAAGTAGTTATCTATTATGGACAATTTGGAGCAGAGTTCCACCCAATCGAATGTTGAGAGTGGCTTACATGTAAATAAAGTGAGGATGTTGATAAGTATAAGAGTCCAGATGTGCACAACGTGGTGAAAGGTGCACGTGTTAAAATTTTGGTATACGTCGAGGGAAGAAGATGGTTAGTAAGTATCACTTAACGGGAATAATTATACGTGAAAGTCAGCATTGAAAGGGGTATAGTAAGTAGTAGATCGGTTGGGGTAAGATGATCAACCAGATAATTTTGTATCAAGCCCACGTTCCAGTGATGGAAGAGTCAAGTTGGTAAATTTCCTTGAGGGGTTGCCAACTTATAGATGAGTAACAAGTTCCTTCGAATATGTGGGACAGGTTATTCGGAAGGAAAGTAATTGTTATATCCTTGGGTAAATTACACTATTAGATAATGAACACGTCGGTACGTGGTCCTATGCAGTATTATTCAGAACTAGGATGAGATCCCTGAAATCCACATTCAACGTGGGGTATCAGGAAGTAGTGGAGATAATGTTTCGTTCTGAGAAGGTTGTATCACCGATAGCCCGAGGAGTAGGTGCAAGGTGATTGACGACTAGTGGAACTGTATGAAAGCAATTTTAGATCCATTGCGATCATTTCATTTCCAAAACGGGTATAGCTAGTAAGCGAGGTATATTGTGGTAATAGGGAAACGATATTATCTAATGGTAGAGTTGGGTGAAAACTCCCGTACCTATTCATAGTGGACAAGGTGCTTACTGAGGTTTGTGTGGATAAATCTTATCATTCTTTCTCTGGATGTTTAGAGGTGAGTGGATTATCAGAGTTTTAGATCAGTCAGGAGTTAGAGTCCGATGACTAAAATGAGATAACCACCAACAGTCGTAAGTGGCTTTCCCTTGTGTAAAAGTCATAACAGCGGGAACAGAGATTCAAAGAATGGACAAGAGTAGTTAGATGTTCTATGGTTTCTCCCAGGATGGGAGTTTTGTGTCTAGATAAACACGGGAGTTAATATGTAGTGAGGTGCGGGCTCACAATAATATTGATATAATGCGGCCAACGATGTATAGGCTATTTTTATTCGAATATTGGTCAGTAAGAGCGCAACGTGAGGTGCATTTATTGAGGTATAACCCTATAACTGATAAAGTGTTAAGAGTGTTCAACAAGCTTATTATGAAGCGAGGGTTGTAGTTAGGGGTGTGCAGAAAAACCGACAAAACCGAGCCGAACCGAAAAATTTCGGGCCATTTTTTTTAAGGGTCGGGTCGATTCGGTTTGGTCAGTTATAGAACGATGGTGTCGGTTCGGTTTTCGCATTTGAACATTCGATTTAAACCGAACCGAACCGAACCGAAATAATTAATATATTTTTTAATTTTATATTTACATACATTAGATTAGCTGGGGTGTTCGTGTTCTGAACTACACGCGTCTAACTAATATAAAACACACCCACGCGGCACACACCTAAGGCTAATGAAACCCTAACTAATATAAAACACACGCACACGCCTCTCTTTCTCTCATTTTATTATATCTGAAAAACTGAAAACCCTCTCTCATCTCACCACCTCACTTCTCTCTACTAAAAAACAACCTGCTCATCTCTCTCTCACCTCTCACTTTGGCACCTAAACTATAGTTCAGGTAAGCTATTTACTATTTGTTACAAAGTAATTTCTTTTAGTTCCGATTTAGGTAAATATATGCTTTTTAGTTCCGATTCAGGTACGCTCCGATTTTTTATTTTTTATTTTTTAGTTTAGACCTGATTTTTTTTAGGTAAGCTCCGATCTGATTTTTTTTAGTTTTGATCCGGGTGTTTTTAGGTAAGCTCCGATTTGATTTTTTTTAGTTCCGATTTAGGTAAGCTCCGATCTGATTTTTTTTAGTTTAGATCCGATTTTTTTAGTTGAGATCTAAAAAAATGTGATATATACCTAAAAAAATATGAAACCTGATATTTTTTTAGTTAATATCTTATATTTGATTATTTTTAGTTTGGATCTAAAAAAGATATCTGATATTTGATTTTTTTAGTTCAGATTTGTTTTTTTAGTTGATATCTAAAAAAAATGTGATATATACCTAAAAAAAATACTATATTTGATATTTTTTTAGTTAATATCTGATATTTGATATTTTTTTTTAGTTAATATCTAAAAAAATACGATATCTGATATTTGATATTTTTTTTTGTTATCTGTTTCGGATTTGTTTTTTAGTTGATATCTAAAAAATGCGATATCTAATATCTGATTTTTCTTTTGGGCAGAAATATGGATTCAGTAGTGGATGTTGATGATCCAAGGTCTAGAGAAGCAGAAGTAAAGGGTAAAAATGATTCTCCAAAAAAGGTAAATGCTTCTAAAAAAGGTAAATGCTTCAAAGTTAAGATGCTAATATTTTATTGTTTTATTTTTCAGAGTTGTTGGGATGCCAAGACGTAATAACTAGACTTTGTAAGATTTTGATTTGGACTTATTAAGGCCTTGGGAATGTAATTCTGATTTGGACTCATTTATATTTTGGGACTGTTTGGAACTTTGGACTGTGTTTAATTATGACAATTATCATGGGTAATATGAAATTATTGTAATATGAAATCATTGTAATTTATTATAATCTGAAATTGTTGTAATTTTAGGACTATTTGTATTTGCATATGAAGAACTTTGAAAAAATTAACATATAATGAAAGCTGAAAAAAAAGCATATAATAAAGTTGAAAAATAAAAAACAGCATATGAAGAATTTTAGGACTATTTGTATTTGCATATGAAAGCTGGAAAAAAGCAGCATATAAAATGTAAAAAAAAAATATTTTTTATTAAAAAATGAAAAAATCGGTCTGCTCTGTATAAAATCGGTCTGGCCCTGTATAAAATCGGCCCTGTCAAAAATCGATGGGCAAACCGAACTGGCCCTGCTAAAAACCGACCCGGTTCGGTTTGGTCCTTAAAATTCAAAAATCGACATAATCGGTTCGGTTCAAAAAATTCGGTCAAAACCGAACCGACCGAACCGTGCACACCCCTAGCTGTAGTGATCGAGCCTTTCTTTGTATTTTACTTTGAGCGCTGGAGGATACCTAATTTTTCCAGGTATGCCTTATTTTTTCGAATTTCGGGACGAAATTCTGTTATTCGGGGGGAAGTATGTAATACCCCGTATTTTTATGGCTTTTAATTATGAGATTTATTAAATTAATTTGGGATAATTAATTGGAAAATTAATTCGAATTTAAATGCTAGCGAGACGAGAGTTAGTATTTGATTTTTATAATGTTGTTGAATATTACTGAGTGATTATGGTAATATGTGATTATTGAATTTATTAAAATTGTCGTGAATTGAAAATACGACAGTTTCGATAATTAAGTTGGGACGCGCGTGTCAGTCGTGTTAGGACCCAATTTAATGGATTTATAAGTATTTTATTTTCATGTCATCCATATGAGTATTTTGAGTGCGCCAACGTGTCCGGAAGGTTTGAGATAGTAAAAAAATACTAGTCGGGAGTTTAGTTTGGATCTCGGGGCATTTTTAGGCATAACCGACAACTCGGGAGGGTATTTTAGTCATTCCTATTTTATGGTGAATAGTGACCCACAATTTTTAGATAGTTAATATCAACCAACACTTGAGTCCCTTAGGGTTTCTCAACCAAAAATCATAAACGGCCATTAGAGTGGAAGAGAAGGAAGTTTCCAATGGAGAACTACCACTTAGAGACTTTTGCACCACTATCACCACCACCGGATAGATCGGAAAGCAAGGATCATCCCCACACCGTCTAATTCATCGGATCAGAATCTTCATTACCAGCCAAGTGATTTAACTTGCAATAATTTAGCGTATATATCATTCATGTTAGGTTAGAATTGAAGAATAACCTTAAATAATGAAAATTAAATGGATTTGAAGAATTTAAACCAAAATCTGGGTAGGTCTTGCATGTAGTTTAATGTTGGAGATAATAACAACCACAAAATTATGATTTATGGGTAAAGAATTATGAAAATGTATTGAATTATATAGTGTTCTTGAAGAAATAGAAGAACTAGGGTATTATATGAAAATTAGGTAAATTGATCCAAGAATTTGATGTCCTACTTTGATTTGATGATTCTAAAACGTGGGAAATGATGCAAACATGTTGGTATGATAATTAGTATACTTGGTTGGGAGTTTTGGACATTGTAATGAAGAATTAGAGGTGTAAAAAGAGGAAAACCCGTAATTGTTTAAGAAAATATGGGCTGATACCTGCTTGATCGATCGATCGACTCAAGAATGTCGATCGATCGACCCCTTCTGATTTTTGGCAATTATTTTCCCTTAAGGCTTAATAAAAATCCTAAGGCCGATGATGATTCTTAGGATGTTTATATATAATATTGTGGGACTTAGGTAAGGTCATTAGGGTCTTAGTTATTGTCGGAAAATGTTATAACTTATGGGATCGAGAGTTATAATTACGAACGGTTACCGAGTAAGGACGATTTGAGATCTTTCGATTTTAGGACTGAAAGTGGAATGAAAGATAATTTAAGGGATTATATTTATTTGCTGAGATAACTTTAGGAACAAATGGGAGACCTAGTATTCACTTGGGATAGGTATAGGTACTGAATCTATATGACGAGACTTGTCACGTTAAATAAATATTACGTAGAATATCCGGAACGTAAATATTGTGGGTGAGACTTAATATATTGGGGAGGAGTATACCTATATTGAAATTGTATATATATATATATATATATACTGGTTATGTGAATGCCTAGTGTATGGATTTCTTATGTGTATGACATACCTACCATACTTGCTATCACGGGAGGTTAGTTTTCAGAAAAGGGCCATCTTATATTTGTGTGCCTTCGGGGGGAATTTAGATTGGTACCTCAAGGACATAGGACTGTGAATGACTTATTTATGAGTTGATAAGTCAGCTGGCCATGGGAGCGTAGGTATGTGCGTGACCCATGGGTATGTGAACTATGTTCGCCTCCAATATGTGTGATTTTGCTTATTGAAACGATTCTTGAGAGATTCAGAACTCGTAGTCCTTATGTACGCGATGTACCAGGATTCGATAGCAGAGTATGCGAGCACCGCAACTTAGCCTAGGGGTGCTATATATGTATTTATGTACTGAGAGTGTTATACTTATGTACTTGTGACTGGTTCATTATTGCTTAGTAAATGCGAATAACTAAGATATTTGAATGGGTTAAGAATGAGAAATTAATCAACACTTGAGATAAGAAATTTAATGAATGCGAATATGGGTTATGAATATAACTTATCTAGATATTAAGAGTAGACATCCTATGGTAGAATGCGAAAGAGGAAGTGGTACAGACTGGTTAGTTAGCAACATAACTAGGATGGGTTAAGGGCATATGATAGTGCACATTAGTTGAGAGGTGAGAAACCCATGTAAGAGTACGCAACTAACGTGTTTATAATATGCGTTGTTTAATTGTAATTTAAATACTTGCTAAACTTTTAAACTGTTTTCACCTCAGGCTCTGACCCGTTTTCCTTCAAATCTATTTTGTTTCGTAAAAATATTTTTAGGTGCCAGTCACAGGGATGCCAAGCATAGGAGTTCCATTATGATGACGTGCTGTAGCTGTTGTGTTAGCTACAGGATCTTGGTATTAGACGCCTTCATATTTATCCTTGGTTCCTTCATAGTCATTTGTATCAGTTAGGGCATGTCGCCCATTCTTATTTAGAGGTTGTAGTTACAGACTATCATTATTTCAGTTATTGGTTTATTTATTCAAACTCTTGTATTGGGACTTTATTTACTCTGACATTATATTATTGGAGTGTTTACTCTAGACTCGGTTGATTTCCTTTCGCTGGTTATTCATACGAGATTGTTTATGCGATTGATGGTTAATGATTTAATTCTTGGTTATTTGGTAACTTAATTAATAAAATTTGACATCTCTATTTTTAAATATTAGGTGGCTAGTAATTAATTAAATGTTTTTCGACAGTGATGCTAAGACTAAACCAACTTGATATTCTGTATTAATTTAATAAATGAGTAGCTACCCGGTATTTAATTAGACGGGGTGTTACAGAGGGGCGTGATGTCGGGGAGCGAGGGGAGCTGAAGGGATGACTGAAATGTTAGGTTTTTTTTTGTGGTGATGAAACTAATGAACGAGAGCATATGAAAGGAAATGGTTTGGGTTTCTCTCCAAGTTTGTCACATTGTAAGTTTGGCTCAATCTCACACCCTTAGATCTTAATAGGACGGAAAATCACAACCCTTCAATCATTCTAAGCTAGTCCAACCCTTCATTTTTTGCCTTGTTGAATAAATCTCCACCTCTACTTAGCGTATCTCTTTATGAAATAGTGTCAAAATTTTACTCCTTCTTTTATATATTTGTTAATTTTATTAAATTTTTAAAAGATTATATTTAAAAATTACATTTAAATTGTATTTTCTGAATAAAGAACTAAAAGCTCCTAAATTATTTTAGTTGGGTGGAATTACATAATATAGTCCGTACAGTACAATGGAACACCCGTTAATCCAAAATTGGTCCCCATCAGTCCACCTAAGCTGTCCGTACTCGACGTTCTCTGTTGACTCCGATAGTGTGCTTGTATTGTATCAATAATAGCGTTTAATCGCCCAGCGGATCGGAGCGAGACTCTAAAGATTAAACTGATTTGTCTGTTCTGCTTGTACACCATTTGTATGCTTTTTGGTAAAATAAGGTGAAAATGAGCAAATCCGGAAACATGAATCGCATTTACAAAAACCCCCACCAACCCATCGAAGCAAGAATCAAAGACCTCCTATCTCGAATGACTCTGAAAGAAAAGGTCGGCCAAATGACTCAAATCGAGAGAAACGTTGCCACTCCTTCCCTCATTACAGATCTCTCCATAGGTATCTTTTTCCTCTTTACATATCTGTGCATGCAATAAATCACACTGCTCAAAAATACATATATAACAACATACTTTCGTATAAATGAAAGTTTTTTATTTTTCGTTGGGACGTTTTGCTTTTTGATTGGCCAAAATGATCCTATGCATTTTTTGGCTGCAGGGAGTATCCTCAGTTGTGGTGGCAGCGGACCATTCGAGAAAGCGTCGGCATCGGATTGGGCCGACATGGTTGATACATTTCAAAGGTCTGCACTGGAGTCGCGGCTAGGAATACCGCTTCTCTACGGGATTGATGCTGTTCATGGTAACAACAATGTTTATGGTGCCACTATTTTTCCTCACAATATTGGCCTTGGAGCCACGAGGTCAGTTTTTTTCCTTAATTACATACCTTTTTGGTTGTCCCAATCGATATAATGATTGTAGTTTTCTACGGGTAACTCTAGGATGACATCGAAATTATTTTGTTCTTCGCATTGGTCGGTGTATGGAGTCCACACCACAGTCACACATCGGCCTAGAATTACTCATTGTTTAGTTTTGTTGATGATCTTTTTGACTCATATCTAATATTATTGATTGTTTTGATCACTTAGTTTTATAAGAAGATCAAAAAATTCATCTAGGGTGCATTTGTTTCTTTGCTTGAATTCTAATCGAAGTTTGAAATCTGTATTTTGAGCTATTAAATTTTCGTAACAATTTTAGGAAGCTAACCGTGGATATTGGCTCTGAATCATTAAAGAGTTAATATTGCCTTTGAATCTCATTAAGATGTAATATTAATGATACGCGTTCAGAAAATTTCTATTTGATTAAATGTTATTGATTGTTTTGACCATTTGATTTTATAAAAATATCAATCTCTTTTATAAAAAGATATTGGTTGGAGAGAAAACAGAATGAAGGGCTTTTCTATAGCACGTGTCGATGTCTTCTTTAAAAAATCTTTTTGTCATGTTGTCACTTTTTTGTATTGATAGAAAAGTTTACAATTGAACATCTTCGGTGATGTTATTTCTAAAAATATTTCTATTTTAGGTGTCAATAGTATTTCTAAATAATGTGCGGCCCAATTATCTTTGTCCACGTCATATTGAATTTTCAATTAGAAATGTCTACATGTGGAAATGCCACATCATATAGGGATGAAGGTAGGAATCCCTACTTTACATTTCTATTATAGAAATTTTGATAAGTAGAATGCCTCCTTGGAGATGGTCTAAGAGATAAAAACAAACTCCACGTAACTCTAAAAAATCTATTTTATTAAGATAAAAAACAAACAAAATTTTACAACGTCAGAGATTCTCATACCTCTTAGTCTTCAAAAGCTAAAAAAGCAAACGACGACCTTTAGCCCTATCTTTTAAACAAATACTACATGATACCTTTGAAATCTATATGGTTCAGACCTGATTTCAAAGGCAAACATGAACAGCCTCTTAATATATTGTTTGAACTTGATTAAAATTTTTAAGATACAATCATTGTATTTGGGGGGATAACCAAACTTCTTATGAAACTTTTCTTTCTACTCATTCGTATGAAATATGGTATAGAGATGCTGAATTGGCTCAAAGGATTGGGGTTGCTACTGCTCTTGAAGTTAGGGCGTGTGGCATTCAGTATGCTTTTGCTCCCTGTGTTGCTGTGAGTTATTTAAGTTTATCACTCAAGCTTTGTCTTCTTTTCGGTTCAGTCTTTCTAAATTTTTTAACTGTTTGATTGGATTGGTCATTATTTATAAGATTTATTTCATATAGTGAATGCAACATGATGTTTGGTTAGAGGGAAAACAGAAGGGGAAGCATGACGAATACCTGTTGGATCCATGGTTCAAAGTCAAGGCCGATACCGCGACGATACGGCCGAGTTGACTAGGTATCGGTGCCCACCGATCCGATTCCGAGTTACGAGTTGAGTTTTCAATTATTGATGTGAATCGATCCTATATTGGTAATTTCTCGGTAGTATCGATGATATAGTGATATAATCGGCCCATATTGACGATATCGCAATAGAATCGGCGATATTGCGATGGAATCGGCTCATATCGGCGATACAGCGATGGAATCGGCCCACATCGGCGATATCACAATAGTATCAACCCATATCGGTGATATATCGGCCGAGATGGAATAAGTTACAAAGAATCAATCTCTCTCTCTCTCTCTCTCTCTCTCTCTCTCTCTCTCTCTCTCTCTCTCTCTCTCCAGTATTGTGTTGGTAAGCGTGGTTTTTTGGGGAGGTTACGAAATGCTAATTGTTTTTTTAATTTAGTGTGTTGTGTGCCTGTGTGTGGGTTATTTGGTCATCCTGTGGGTTTAATTTAGTGCGTTGTATATGTGCCAGCTTTTTTTTTTTAAAGAATGCAAATGATCCAAATGTTATTTGTTATTATTTTTCATAATAATGTTCCCAATGTTATATTTTAATATGTTATTGTTTATAAAAAGAAACGTAAGTGTTATTCTTTTACAAACAAATATACAACTGTAATTATTCTAAAAATAATATTTGTATCCTCTAAACATTTGGAAAAATAATATTTGCATCCTTTATGTAAAAATAACATTTGCAGCACAAGTAAAAAAAAATATTTGCATCCTCTTTGTAAAAAAATAGCATTTCCATCAATTTATTAAAAAACATTTGCAACCCAACAACAACAAATAAAAATAACATTTACATTCCTTTTATAAAAAAATAACATTTGCATCATTTTTTGTAAGAAAATAACATTTGCATCCTTTTTGTAAAAAACGATTGTAAAAAAATGTAGCGTTTTGTCAAAAACACTATTTGCATGATCTTTGTAAAAAAAATAACAATACTAAAAAAGAAACATTTCTATCCTTTTTAGAAAAATATAACATACTCAAAAAACACATTTGTATCCTCTTACTAAAAATAATACTAAGAATATAATAGTTGTATCCTCTTTGAAAAAAAAAAATTATCCTCTTACTAAAAAAAGTAACATTTGTTTTTCTTTGTAAAAACATAATATTTGTATCCTCCGTGAAAAAAAACATTGATTTATTATAAAACATTGAATCTGGCAAGTTCGCAGCACGTCAATATAATCAATTGTACAATGTTATGCATATTAAAGGATAGTTTTAAACTTATCTGATTGGTCCACATTGTTAATTGTATTTTTTTTAAATTTTCTAGATTTTTTTCGGAATTTTTCGCTCTCTCTAAATAGTGTATCTTTGCGTATCGCCCGATACCGTGACCGATACCGCGACCGAGTTGAAAATCGAGTGGCCGATACCGGGACCGATACCGAGACTTTGAACCATGGTTGGATCAAAGAATGAACGAGCCCAAAAAAGTAATAACATTTTATTAGTAGCAATCATTTTCCAACAAGAGTACACTATCGACTTAGAAGAATTGCTTGTTCAAACTAAGAAGCTAACTGATGCACCACTTAAATGTGCACAAAGGAAAACACTTATTCTTGCTCTTACGGTCTTAGCCTCCAACAATAATCACATAGACTTGATTGTCTATAAGTCAAAAGCTGCGTAGCTATCTTTTACCTATTAGCAATCTCCAATTTAACGGGTAAGTTAATTTTTTAAGTTGATACTTTTGGTAATTACAAGTATAAGCCTATGAAACACGGATTCTTCAAAATGGCCAACGCATCTAAATCGCACCCGAATCGGATCGGCTCGATTCTCCTCCGATTTCGCACTCATGGTGCGTCTGAAATTTTTAATTAAATGTTATTATGGTTTGTTTTTGGATTCTTTAATAATCTTAAATTTTTCATGAAGAAGCCTAAAATCAAGGGGTCTGTAGGTCCCGGTCCCTAATGCGAAGATATCTTAGGAAAATTCCACCATTTTTGCACTTTGGTATGCTGTCCTAACACTGATATTTTACATTCCGAGGTGATATTTTATAAGGCCTTGCTAATAATTTACTCCATGAATATATTTTAGTGAAGATATACATTTTGCACCGTGGTTAAGGTATTTTACAGGAACCGCACACTAATGTTTTAACTGCATACTAAAACTTTGAAAAATACGAGTTCTTAACAAAGTCGACCAAGTCTTAGGAACTTATCAGGAATTGTCTATAAAAGTAACTGCCCTTCATCTATAAGTCAAGGTGAAGGTTCGAGGAAATTTGGATGAAGTGGTATTTGAAAAGTTGATGCGTGGCTGGATTGAGTGGGAAAGTGTTTGGATATAAATGTCTTCTTCGGGATAATAATATCATTTACAATCTTTCTTGTAATAAGTCAGGTTTGGAATTAATAAAGGTAACTGTTGTGAAAAAAAATTGTGTACCATCTATACAAATTTAAGGAATAATGTAATATATTTATAGTTCGACGCAACAGAAACCCACTTTTTTTAGATTTTTTGAATCGCCGCACCCGCATCTCGCTCCCCCTTAATAAATTTAAGATGTTGAATTTTCACAACGTGTGGATCTTCTTTTATATGCTCACCATGTTGAATATTCACCATATAAACAAACAGGCCATTTTGACCAAATGCTAGTCAGTTGGAATGCAATAAAAAGATTGCTTGGCATCAGAATCTAACACATTCATTCCCAAGAAAAATATTTGCATATCCAGATATGTCCCTAGTTCAAGGACACATATCCTTCACGGATTGATGGAATGTGGGTTGTCAATGCCCATAAAAAAAATGCTTTTTTCCTTATAAAACTTGGTTTGGTTCACTTTGATTTGATTGGAGGTGGTAGCTTCGGGTGGTAGTAGTGGCTGTAACTGATGGAGTAGTGTAGGGGCATAAACGGAAATCTGAGTTAACTACATAGATTGGACATTTATTGAATGCATTATTTTATGTGGAGTGAATTGGGTTATGTTAATTTTGTTGAGGAGATGCTGAGGCTCAATAGGGATAAGCGGGTGACTTGGGATGTAGCACCCCCATGTCTCACATGGACAGTTTGGAGAGTACGGATCAACAGATGTTTGGAGGATGTGGAGCCCCCTTTGCTCATTACTTATACGAGGATGTTATCTGCATTGTATTCATGGTGTACATCTCGGGGTCCCTTTTGTCTTATATAGACTTTTTAGATGATTTATGGTTAGGGAACTGATTTTGGCCCTTTTTTGTTTTATATCATGTGGGCATATAAACTCGCGGGTCTAATTGTTTTTTGTGTATACTATATGTATACGGGCTCCACCCTCTTACAAAAACATATTAGGTACTCCACGGACAACAAGTATCACGTGGCGGTACATTCATATCAATAAAAATACACCATTTAGATTCTAGAATCCTTATTTGCAGGGGAACCACTCTGGGAGGGAGTATAAGTACTGAATATTTTCTCCCCTCATACATATTAAAGAAAAATTAATTGTTCATAAAACAACAATTTGATTACCATTCAATACATTATATACTTTCTAATTGTTGTGGCATAATATTATTTGGTTTAATCTTGTTTGGGCCTTTTTGTTAGAATTTGTTGGTTTGTATAAAATTTACGTTAAAAAACTAGTCTAATATGATAGTTGTAAGTTATTTTTTATGGCATGTTTTATATAAACGGACTTATTAAACTATTTTAATCTTTTAGGCCCCTTAAAATTTTTTGAATATTGGGGGCCCGTGTCGATCGCCTCTCCCAAGAGTTGGCCATGCATGTGCTATTGTTGGGGCGAGATTGAGAGGGGCAGGAAATCTAGGTGCAGTTGGTGGTGGGAGGCGGTGGAGGTTGTTGAATTGGAGGATAGGGTTCGCCAAAAGGCTTCTCAATGAGGCATACAATATTCAAGGTGTTTGGTGGTGGGATGAGGGTTAGTTAAAAGTGGAGGAGATGGGAGACTGCGTAGAGGTACGATGAGGGCTAGAATGTACTAGCATGGGGATCTTTGGAGGTTCCCCCCACTGTCGAAGATGAGCGAACGATGAGAGTGCAGAAGGTTAGACGGATGCTAGTGGCTGCTGTTGAGCCGCAACAAGGTGAGCTAGGGACTGAATAATAGCCTTAAGCTTGCTAAAAGCGGCTCCAAATGTCTCCTCTATCCATGTTTTCTTTTTTCATCTGAATGGGGTGTTCTTCTGAGCCATTGTTATCCTTTACGAGTTTGTTATCACACAACAACAATAACGGTGGAGTGACTAAAATCTGATACACAATCTGGCATGAATTGAAAAAAAATTATTATTATAGATATTAGATTATTTATTTAGATATTGTTTAGATAATAATAATGACTTATCTTTTAATTAGTTGTTTTAATTAGGGTATTTAGTTTCCTTTATAATTAGGAGACTTAAGGGCTGAACCTGAAGAAATGGTAAGGTTGCCCCATTGTGACCTGGAGGTTATAGGTTCGAGTCGTGGAAACAGTCTCTCTGCATATGCAGGGGTAAGGCTGCGTACATCTAACCTCCCCGGTACCTCGCAGTGGCGAGAGCTTCGTGCACTGTGTTTGCCTTTTTTAATTTTTTTAGGAGACTTGCTCCCCAAGTCTTTGAATTATTATAAATAAGGCCCTTGACCTCCCAGTTGTACGCAAATTTTTGATATGATGATTTAAATTGAGTGTTGAGAGGTGAAGCTTGAATTGTGCATTTTTATTATTCCGTTGCGTTCACATCAAAGTGGTATCAAAGGTGCGTTTGCTCCTGATTTTCCACACACGTGTGTGTATCGAAGTCAGAGCTATGGCAAGAGTTCGGAGCAACCTATCGTACGACGTGTACTCGGCGACAATCAATACTCCAAAACTAGCCACCATAAGTGGAGTATCGTTCTTCCGCGAACAATACTTCAGTTTTCGTTTCTTAAACAGTTCATCATTGTTAATGGAACCTCAAGATTGTTTCCTACTGGACAACATGCCAACCGTCCTAAATATTTTTCGTCCTTCATCACCACCACTGACCAACTCGTCTTTGGTGGGTAGCCCCCAAACCCAAAATCCCCGGTAACAACCCGTTAAACCCCATCGTAACCCAATTTGTCTCCCAGATTTGCACCATCGAAAACCCTAGATCCGCCATAAAAACAACCCTTATCGTCATTCTGCCTCTTTCATGGCTCCGACGACTTCGCCGGAGGTGGGCGAAGGTTACTGGACTGATGGCGGCTCCGGTAGAGCTCCGGTGGGTCCACAAAGTGTCAAGGAAACTGAGTTGGGAGGAGAGGTTGCTAGGGCTTGTAATGAGAAAATTGCAACTAAAGTTTCTCTTAATGAGATGGGGTTTTTGAGTGGAAGGCTGGGCCCTAAGGCTTTTGAAGACTTTGGGCTGCCCAAGTGATCTTTGTTTGACTTTGGCCCATTTTTAAAAGACAAACCATTTGGGTTGAATTTTAATGGTCAAAAAGCTGATTTTTTTTTTTGGTGTGGAATAATTTGTACAACCCCCAATTTTTAAAATGTTGAAAAATATTTTATTTGGTTCCCAAAATTTTGAGAAAAATTCTTTTTTACCCCCAATAAAAGATAAAAAAGATCCAAAATATTCAAACTACTTGTGGGCTATGAAGCACGGATTCGACACGTATACGTGTTTCGACACGACATGCGACACGTTATTTTTTCAAAAACTAGGATACGACACGCTAAGATACGTATAATATAAAATATATATTTAAATATATACATATATTTAAATATATATATATTAATGAAATAAAACAGTTTTTTCCCATAAAATACAATACATTATTAGAGTATTCTTAACATGAAATTAAGAAAATGGACCATACAAAACAAAATTCAAACACACTTTAACATTAAAAATCATAAATAAAGCAGAATCACCATCACATAAGAAAAAAAATTTTAAAAAAAAACATGTCCTTTTACGTGTCCCAGTGTGTCCTTTTACGTGTTGGGAGCGTGTCAGAGCGTGTCGCGTGTCGGACTCGTGTCAAAACCGACTCGTGGCTTCCGGGAGAGTGTCCATGCTTCATAGCTTGTGGGTGTGGCATGGACTCTTACAAATATCCCCTATAATGCGTGGTTCAGCTTTTCAAAGAAGGGGAAAGCATTACTTGTCTGACATCTTCAACGTTCAAGGTTTTGGCGCTTGGGATGAGCTTTTCGAAGAATGGGAGAATGGTGTGAATTGAAAAAAAAAATATTATTATAGATATTAGATTATTTGTTTAGATATTGTTTAGATAATAATTAGGATTTATCTTTAATTAGTTATCTATTTTAATTAGGTTATTTAATTTCATTTTTAATCCCCAAGTATTAGAATTAGTATAAATAAGGCCCTTGGCTTCCCAATTGTAATCATATTATTGATACGATGAATTAAATTGAGCGTTAAGAGGTGAAGCCTAATTTGTGCGTTTTTATTATTCCGTTGTCTTCACATCACAATCAATGGCACACAAGAAACTAACGCAAACCAAGGAAAATTCCTCTCACTAATATATTCAGTGAATACAGATGGGAGGCTTTATAAGCCGGATAGGTGTGCCCAACAAGTTAGCGCAACACTACTAAAACTTAAAAGATTAAAAGGACCTTTATTTACTGGTAGCCCCATTAACTAAGGCTTAGTAACAATTACTAAAGCTAGAAAAATAAAAAAAAAGAGTTTCGAACTATAAAAATATTACGATGCAAGAATTTGGTATTTATCAAGAAAACAGTTCAGCCCCAAACTACTCTCTAATCCACACCACATTTAAACTATTATGGGAAAAATTCCCGTCTTATTTTGAAATGCGATGATGAAAACGAGAGCAGCAGACATAAAAATCGTACACACAAATTTTATGTGGTTCACTCTCATTGAAGGACTACGTATACAACCAATACAGGTATAATCTATGTAGAGTGAAAGTCTACAAGGTGATATCTCACATCTCTCAATAATAATAGAGTCACTCTAAGCTCTGTTTATATACAAGAAAATTAATTCTACAGTGTACAAGTGTGAAATTCCCAAAATACCCTCGAAAAAATTTCAGTGTAGTTGAGGGGAATAGTTTACAGTAAAATTAGGCTCAACACTAATTAAGAAAACAATTAAATAATAATATTACAGGAAGTTTTATCTAGAATTTCCATTCAGAAAGGGACGCTTGGCTTGACCTCAATCGTTATATATGCATTGGAGATTATTGTGATATCGTAACCTGTGAGATTTGAAATGAACTCCCTAGAATTTCTCTAAACAAGATTTATTTCAAGAATCAATTCGTAGGTGTCAGGGGCTTCAATATGTTGATATGGATGCTTATTATATTATGTTCTTGATTGTTTTTGCTTTCCCGCCTTTCTACCATGTATGTCTTAATCTGGGACACTTGCCAAGTTAGTCATTTGAATCTACTGTGACAGGTATGTAGAGATCCCAGATGGGGAAGGTGCTATGAGAGTTTCAGTGAAGACACTGAAATTGTTAGAAGGATGACATCCATTATTGTAGGATTGCAGGGACAGCCACCTCAAGGACACCCAAAGGGCCAACCCTTCGTTGCTGGAAGGTAGAGATAAGTTATCATTGTGTATCATTATTTTTGTGCTCTTCTCATGAGTTAACTTTCAGACTTATTAATGATGGAAATTACATCCCTAGTATGCACGTCCAGTCCGTCCGGCTAGCTAGTTAATTTTTTATTTTTTTTAGTTAGTTGTTCAGATCAGATATCAAAAAGGGATCATTTGATTGATCTTGATTAGCTAAATTATTGTTATTTTCTAAATTTAGACCATTAATCACTGGGCAACATATTAGGCTACAAGCCTCATATGTAAGAGATCTTTCGGTTTTGATTAATGAATATGAATAATTTTTACAAGTTTTACTCTATTGAGATTAGGGGTGTAAAACAGACGAATACATATTGGATACCATACTATCCATTATTCTTATCCGTTCAGAAGTGCACTATCAATATCCTTATCCGCATTCACTCAGATAGTATATGCACATTTATCCTTATCTGTATCCTTTTAAATTCCCAGGATTCAGATAATATTAGTATCCATTTACATTATTTAATATACATATGGGGTGCTTGTCTAACATTGATTTAAGAATATGCTAAATCTCAACAAGTATATACTCTACACAAAGTTCTAAATAAGATAAATATTTTACTATAGGTGACCATAGAAAAATAGAGAATAAATTATGTAAGAGGCTTAAAAATAAGTACTAAACATTCATGCTTACTAAGTGATACTTAATTGACCTGGTAACGGGTCATATCATGTCAATGAGAGTTTGAGAAAGCAGTCTAGTGAACACAAAGGAAGACAAGGGTCATATCATGTCAATGAGAGTTTGAGAAAGCAGTCTAGTGAACACAAAGGAAGACAGACTAATTAGTGTTAGGGTAAATTAATTCGTCCCAACTACACTATATTGTCAACACCACTATCTTTGAGTCGTGAATATGTCAAACAAAAGTGATTTTGTCTAGAGTTATCGTAAATTTAGACAAAAAGACGACCAATGTAAAAGAGAGGCGGAGAGTGTAAGATGATAGTAATGAAAAGATATAATTTTTTGTATTGTGTTTATACGTTTAACAATGAATGGTTTATATTGGTTGCAATGAACAATCTACATAACTAAATTACAAATATATATAATTAGAATAATAAATAATATATAATATTATTCAAAATGGATATTCCTAAATATGGATAGTCCGCTTTGGACATGGGTCATCTATTATAGATACCTTAATATTCATATCCATATTCGTTTTCCCCAGATATTTAAAGTGTTGGATTTCATGTTGTTTTTAATATTTTTCCTTTTGCATTGGGCCCTCCGTGTTTTAGGCCTTAGTCGTGTAGTCTTAGATTTGTAATTTCTAGAAGCTTTTAATCTTATAATATATTAGTATAAATACAATTATTGGGCTCCCAATTGGGTAAGCCATCACATCACAAAAATCTTCTTAGTATTAGAGCTAAAATAAAATCTCTTTACATATCCTTTCTCCCAAGCCCCAACCTTGATTACTGTTCAACGATTATTGTTGATCAATACTGTTTATGATGACTAATATTGGGACAATTCTGAGTGCGTATAATTTTTGTGATGAATTGTCATTTTTGTTAGTGGAAATTCGTAGTGGATCTGTTCGCTTCATTGATTCGACTTTATTTTACTTAAGATTAAAGAGAGGGTCTGACCTTCCCTCGTGCTTCACTAGTCGAGGTTCCTGATGAAAATCTTTTTAGAATATCTTCAGACCAGGGGAAGTCTTTTGTGACAAGGCATGGTATGCATTCCATGCCATTGATAGTCGACAAGTCCAACCTCTTTCTACGGCCAACAACACGTAGATTAAAACAATGGAAAAATGGAGCACACATCCAACCTTCCCCCACAATTTTTGAAAATAACATTTTATCCCCCATATTTTCCCCATATTTTTTCAGAAATTACTATTAGGCCCATGCTCAAACAACTCTCACCTTTCTTAGCCGTCCGATATCCACTCCCAGTTTTCTAAATGCCAGAAAATCCCCTTCTAATTTCCCTCGAACAAGCCACTATTTACCCCACACTTAACTTGGAGCCGCATCTAATGATTTGGATTTTGTTGAGCAAATTGAGGAAGAGATTAAGGAGTTTTGAGGCTTACTATCAAGAGGTTCTAAAGGAAATTGAGGGAAAGATTGAGCAATTGTAGAGTGAAAGCTCATATTGGGACATTGAGGCTGTGGGATACCGAGCCGTCCTCATATAGCGCGATATGAGGAGTATCGTTTACAAGTTGAGGACTGTGGGGAGGCATTCCTTTATTGGGAATCTGAATATGAGGAGCTGAAGCTTGAGTGTAGGATACATCTGTTCGAGCTCTGTTCACCTGCTAATACTACCTCTAGTCTGCCCTTTAACGAGCCCTGTTTTATCTCCTTTATGAAGACACCAACTCGCATTTTAGGTGTATTAATGGCAATGGAGGATGCCCCAACGTCATAGTTGTCAAAATCGTCCGATTCGCGATTCGAATCGGACGATTCGATTCACTACCAAAACGATTCGAATCAACCTTAGAATCGCAAATGTTTAAAGAATCGGACTGAATCGGCGATTCACGATTCGAATCTTCCGATTCGGGTCCGATTCCCGATTCGGTCCGATTCATTTTTTTTTTTTTTTTTTTTTTTTCCGCAATTTTTTTACATTAAATTAATATATAGGCTCTTTATGATATATATTTGTTTTATGTAGGGTGTTTTAAATTAATATGTAGGCTGTTTTATGATATATTTTTGGTTTTTACATTTTTAAGCTTAAAATGAATGAGAACATGTGCTACGGTTAATTTTTGTGATATATTTTGGTATATTATCATGTGCTACGATTAGTTTTTTGTCATATTACGCTTAATTACCAATTCTATAGTGTTAAATTCCATTTACGTATGTTTTACTACGTTTTTATTGTTTGGTTCCGATTCGACCGATACGATTCACGATTCGATTCACGATTCGAGGGGTAAACGATTCACGATACGATTCGCGATTTGACAACTATGCCCAACGTATTCTATTGCGGATTTCTTCGACATTTTCGTTGAGGATCGTTGGGTTACTCGGGTCAGATATCATGAGATTGAGGTGTATGGGCTCAGAGACTTCTTACCAATCTTCGGGGAAGAAGAGATTGGGTTTGATATCACAAATTTCTTCGATATCTATGTTGAGGATGGGTGGATGACTCACACCTACTTTCAAGAGACGTCTTTTTGTAGTGATTTCGTTCCATTTTTTGGAAATGATGTTGAATTTGACGAGATTAGCTATCGTGATGCTTATCTTGATATTGATGTGTTGTGATGGGTGGACTTGCATGACCATGAGTACGTGAACTCATTCTGGGAGCCATTAGAGGCATATTCAGCAATTGCTTTTCAGCGGCTAGCATCAAAGTGACTCATTGTAGGTGACATGGTCCTCGTTTGGCATCGATGGCCATCTCCAAGGTTTTGTGTCTTAATTACTGCTTGTGAAATATATATTACCGCAAGTGCACGAGCTATTATTATATAGCTTATGCAAGTACGGGTCGAACTCACATAGACTTGTGTCAATTTAATTATGAATTTTCTAACTAGAACATATTTTTGATTTTTAATTAAGAGATAAAATATAACTATCCTAATTAAACTACGGAGAACAAAGGAGATAAAATTACTAAGGTTTTGGAATCCACCTTTTTTTCACATTAAATCAAATAAAAATTCTAAATTTACTTCCCAATTTTTCTAACTCAAAATTCACCTGATCTCTCGGCATAAATTTCGGTTGAAAAATCGTCAAAACTTAAAAATATATTTCTTCTCCTTTATTAAAGAGCCAGACTCCTGTTCCCTTAAAAATATCAACTCAAAGCATTTTATGTCAAATATAAGCATGGACTGTTAAACAATTTAACTTAAGCATAATCCATCAAACGTAAGTACATAAAATCAAGGCAATTGATTAAGGCAATTAACGCAGAAGGTTAGATCACATTCTCATGTAGATTTAGTGAATAATAAATTATTAAATCATTAAAACACACATTCATGGGTAGAAAATAAAGAACTTATGTTAAAAATCAAAGTTACACAAAAAGGGTATCATCCTCAACCTTAGTATGAAACTTAGCCAAATATATTCAAGCACCCAGATAAATACATTAAAATTAAAAGAGGTCTCACAAAAGAAAAATGAAATGTTATAGCCCTTTGAGTCTTCAAACTTAGGATCTCCTTTTACTCTTGAATCGTCTTGGCCCTCAAATAGTCTGTTATTTTTCACACTGAAATTCCCCATTCAAAATTGTTCTCCAAAAATTCTTCTCCCTTTTCTGCGGCGTAGGTCACAATTTATAGGATGTTGAATAGTTGGCCACAGTGATGAAGTAGGTCGAGTTAAACATGTGACTAATTTTATGGGTTGAAAATTGATTTGACTTTGTCAATATCAAAAGAAGTTGCACTTAAATTGTACCTCATGTGTCATTGATAAGTCCCATCCAAATGAGACTCATTATTCATTGGTTTTGACTGAGAGATATATGACTCTTCCAATAACATTTTAACCCTCATGTGTAAAGATAAGTAGGAAAATTACCCAGGGACCCACCAATCTTTTAATGTGTTGTCACTAGACAAACTCATTTGAACTTTTTGGTTTTTGAAAACCCATATGCCATCTTCCATCTCTCATTAGCAAGTTCAAAACGTGGTGACACCAATAACCTTTTTTTTTTTTTTGCAAGATTTTTTTTTCTTTTTTTTTTCATACGTTGAGCCTTTGTGTAATTTTCGTATGTTTTTGGTACAATTTTCAGCACCCACTTCAAATTGATTTTTGACCCTCAAAACCCCAATATTTCACTTCTGCCCAACTACAAAGTTGTGGGTCTTTAAACGAATTCACTTCTTTCGCCAGTTTTACTGCGCCATAGCTTTCTGGACACTCGATCTGTATTGCGCCATAGCTTTCTGGACAGTCGACCCTCAAAACTCCAAGGGACACTTGAGCGAATTTATAGAAAGCTTTTAGTACAGCTCTGTCGACCGTGTCGTGTAGTGACATTTCACAATAATATCTTCGTTTCATCTTCAACCAAATTCTCGGGGTATTTACAAAATATAAAATTATATGAAATAAGAATAATTTAGGCAAAGGAAAATAAATTTTTCATCGAATTATAATTTCGTCATTTTTAGCACCCAAATATCACATTTTAACCCATTTTCTTGTTACAACTCAACTCAACAAAGTCTTTTCCCAATTATTTGGACTCGACTACATGAATTCTATTTTTCCATTTCGCCCTATTCAGAGTAGTATCTTCTGTTAAACCACATAATATTATGTCTTTTTTTACAATATCCCACCAAGTCAATTTAGGGTTACCTTTACCCCTTGCGTTACCATCAATACTAATTAAATTACCCTTCCTTACGGGGCATCCATTGGTTTACGCTTGACGTGTCCAAACCATCTAGGCCAATTTTCTCTCAATTTATCTTCTATAGGAGCTACCTTTACCGTTTCATGAATTTGTTCATTTATAATTTTATCCTTTCGAGTTTTATCATAACTCCATCTTTGCCTTTGCAGCTCCGGCGTGCTCATTTTCTGCACCTTTTGTTTTTTGATTGCCCAACACTCGTATAACATGGTGGGTCTAATGGCCGTTCTATAAAATTTTCACTTTAACGTCAAAGGTATACGTCGATCACACAAAATGCCGGTAGTACTTCTCCACTTAACCCAACCTGCTTTAATCCCATGAGTAACATCATTACTAATATATCCATCGTTTTAGATAATCGAGGCTAAATAATGAAAATGATCATTTCTAGGTATCTCTCGACCCCCCAACTTCACCACATCCCCGTTTGTCCTCCTATTATTACTAAAATTACACTACACATATACTGTTTCAGTTTTGCTTATTTTAATCCTTTACAATTTCTCTCCACAAAATTCTAATATATCATCAATCCCCGTCTTAGTTTCATTCACTAAAACAATATAATCTTCAAATAGTATACACCGCTGCACCTCATCTTGTATTTGTCCAGTCAACTCATCCATAACAAGAGCAAATAGATAATGAATTAGTGTTGAACCTTGGTGTAGACCTACAGTAATTGAGAATTCACTACTTTCTCCTGTTGATATTCTTATTATAGTCATGGATCCATCATATATATCCTGAAGTACATCAATATATTTACGAGTCACTGCTCTTTTTTAATGCAAAGACCACTATATTTACGCCTTCTCCAAATCTATTAAATCCATAAGAAGGTCCTTCTTTTTCTCTTTATACCTCTGTTTTAATCTCCTTAATAAATAAATAGCCTACATTGTTGACCTCACAGGCATCAATCTAAACTGATTCTAAAATATTGTTGTTTCGAATCTCAATCTGTATTCAATCACTCTCTCCGAAAGTATCATTGTATGACTCATTAACTTAATACCCCACTGCACAAGTCTCCCGCTTAACATTAGGGTCTGGGAGAGGCAGATGTCGTCTGACTTTTATTTTTATAAATAGTTACTAAAACACTCTTTCTCCATTCATTATGCATCTTATTAGTCATTATAATTCTATTAAATAATTTTGTAAGCCAAGACACTCCTACCTCTCCTAAACATTTTGAAACTGGGACACCATCTTTTAATAATCTCATCATCCTTAGCTAGGACTCTCGAATCATCACTTTTAATACACTTAACATTATTAAATTTTTTTATTTTTTTTGTCCCTAAATTTAGCAAGCTTATAAATACTTTTTTCCCCTTCTTGTATTCTTAGTTTTGTATAAGGATCATCATACGCCTTAAACTTAGCATCTCTTAAGATTTTCATAACTTCTGTCTTAGCTCATTTATATTTCTCAAAATTTTCTTCCTTTCTAGTTGTTTGCCATGTTTTAAAGCACTTTCTTTTGATTTTTACTATATTTTATACTTTTTCGTCCCACAACCAAGTTTCTTTAGATTAAGGCCCCCTGCTATTTGATTCTCCAAAAATTTCTTTCGATATTCTCCTAATGCATGTAGCCATCTTATCCCTTGTTATGTTAGTCTCATCTTCGGTATTCCATGATGCTTCATTTAATGTTTTATCTTTAAGTAGTTTTGACTTCTTTCCTTTCAAGTTCAACCACCTAGTTCGTAGGTTTATCTTCTCTTTTTGCACTCGTGATTGATTTTTAATATTTATATCCAACACCATTATCCTATGTTATGAGATTGGACTCTCTCTCGGGATAATCTTATAGTCTTTACGTTCTGCTTTTATAAGATATCAAGTGTTCAAGCCTCTTTTTAAAACATGTATTTACTAGTACAAAATCATAAGCCATCGCAAAATCTAAGATAGACTCTCCACCATCGTTCCCATCTCCAAAGTCATATCCTTCATGCACCATCTCATATCCTACACAATCTTTTCCTACATGACCATTAAAATCTCCCCTATATAGATTTCTCCCCTACAAGTATTTCTTGAATTAGTTCGTTCATTTGTTCTCAAAATTGTACTTTAGTATACTCATCTATTCCTACTTGAGCTGCATAAGCACTAACAATATATATTTTCGCCCAATACCTTGTAAAAAGTTTAAGTTTATCACCTCTCCTAAGAACGGTTACAATATCATCCTTAAGGTTCTTATCTACTATTATTCCGACTCCGTTCCTATTTGTATGTTTTCTTATATAATATAATTTAAACCCTGTATTTTCTATTTCTCTAGCTTTCTCACCGACCCATTTAATTTCTTGTAAACAAGCTATGTTATAGCTTTTTTTCTTATCATGGTTACCACGAGCTTCATCCCTTTCCCAGTCAAAGTCCCTATGTTTTAATTCGCTAACCT
This sequence comes from Sambucus nigra, assembly GCA_949130495.1. Lineage (NCBI taxonomy): Eukaryota > Viridiplantae > Streptophyta > Magnoliopsida > Dipsacales > Adoxaceae > Sambucus > Sambucus nigra. The sequence continues at coordinate 325,784,074 of OX422217.1, read as the reverse complement.
AAGTCTACTATTTTGGACTAGCTTTTTTACCCTCTCACGTCCAGATTGTTGTAGGAACCCTTCCCCATTTCTCATCGCACCTGGGTGCCGATGCGACATCCTTTGCCTGTTTTTCGAGACACCGGTGGTAGGCACAACGAATCGCTTAAGGGGAATGCCCTAGTATTAGTGCGTGTATTTATAGGATTCATGTTCGTAGGGATCTGACAAAGTTTTACACTGGCTGTTAGCTACTTAACGCAACCCTCCTCCTTTATCCGAGTTTGGGACAGGCATTGTCTAAAATAAATATAAGAAGTTAAGCACAACACAGGTGGAGTTAACCCCTTTTCTTGTTAACTTCCTATATTACACCTAATTTACTAAACTAACCCAATTAATCTAATAAATGTACAAAAATGAGTCTAAAAAAGTATAAATTTGAGGATTAAAATGTATAAAAATCTAGGTTCTAAAAGGCGCGAGGCGTGGTCGAGGCGTAGAGGTCAAGCCTCTAGCCTTAGGAGCCTAGGCGTTAAAAGGCTTTTTTCCTTTTTTATTATTTTAATTATTCTAAGGCTAGTAATATAATGAAATAATACATTGAAAAGGAGAGCTTTTCTCAACCTGGCTCTGATATCACTTGTTGAAAAACGATAGGGCCCCCAATTTTAAACTCTTAACTACAAACAATAATTTCCTTTTAGATGCGGAAGCGAGATGGTTCAATAAAACACACACAAACACCAAATTTTAATTTCTTTTCAAATTAAAATTAAACAAGTGAAATAAGATTAAATCCACACAAATTTAATTTCACTTGAACCAAATTAATTCACTTCAAGTCCTAGAAATTTGCCTAAGTCATATTTTCAATATTACCAAGTTAGGCCAAACCAATTTTATTAAATTAAGTGATGACTTGAATTAAATTAACATAAACATTACCCAAATTTATTATGCACTAAACAAGTAGTGATTTAAACCAATTTTATCTTTTTACCTAAGCATGCGTTCTAGGTGAGTATTGCAAAAGATAAAATAATCAATGAATCACTACGCCGCGATGTACGAGGAAAAACCCACAACGGGAAAAAATCTCGGATGACCCTAGCCTCAAATCCACTAAGTATGGTTTTACAAGTACAAGACACGAAAGACTTACAACACTCGACTTGACTTCGTCCAAGCCCCGACGCTCCTTCTACACACCTCCGCCTAGCGAATAACCACGGAGCTCCACCGCGGTCTCGGAATCCACCGATCGGACTTTTTCGGTCACCGTCACCCGAACTAGGAACCTTTCTCCAAGTGGGTATGACAACGCAAACAATCTTCTTCTTTGTGGGATTTAGAAGCAAACTCAAACTTCTCTTCAAACGGTAGAGATAAAATCGGTGCCAAACTCCAAGCAAAGTATATATAGAGGAACTTGGATATACAAACTATGGGTGTAAAACATAAGTGTTTTAAAGATTTTCTTGAAAAATGAACACTCTAAACAATGAACTTTTTCTTGGAAAGTTGAACTCTCAAAACTCTCTCTAGGAGATGGAGGATAGTGAAAAAGTTAAGTGTTCCCGCACATATTAAGTCTGCCAAAAAAGTTAGTGGGAAAAGAAGTGGGAATCATGGAAAAACTGCTCAAAACTGCCAAATAAACTGTTCCCGCCAAATCTCGTTCGAACGAGATTTTCGTTCGAATGAAGTCTCGTTCAAACGATACTTCTAACAAAGTTCCAGTGGCAGGTCATTGGCAAACCTCGTTCCAACGACATTCTCGTTCGAACGACAAACTCGTTCGAACGACAATATCAAACGAACTTCCAGAAAGTATAAAAATTTGATTTTAGCCCAGAAACTTTATTTTAAAGTTTTAATGAAACTTTCTGAAAATACACAACAGTTTAAACATAAATTACACCCATATAAATATTGTTCCAAGCTCCTATATATATATTAAAATGCATTCATAGCTTAGGAGCAATGGAACCATGTTGATGACGTAGAAACGAGGCACAATACACACGACATTTGATGAGAGCTTTATACTCTTGGCCGCTACGTCTTTAACTTTAGTATGTCATAGGCTTGAAGGATGGTCAATAACTCGATCCTATGACTCAAACATTTTTGTCCGGAATTGAGCCAAAACTACAAAGGACTCAATTGGACATTTGTGTCCTTACATACATACCTTGGATTTTGAAAATATATCTGCATGTTTGATAGCCATATTTCTCATATACATGTTCCATAATCAATATACAAATGTATTTCTCAACATTTAATAAGCAATATACAAAATGTATTTTTCATAATTCAATAATCAATATCAATAATCGATTATCAATAATCAATAATCAATATAAAATGATTCAATATAAGAAATGTATTTTTCACCTTTCGAATGAAACATATTAACTTCTGGTTGAAAGTCGGTCGGCAGTGTCAGGCTTTTTTTTGGATGAGAGGTAGAGAGGTTTGGGATAGTGTTTGTCATTTGATTGTTTTGGACAAGATAATTGTCTGGTTTGTATTAAACAGTCTTTAAAAGGAGATATCGTTTCGCTAAAGCATTTTTTTTTTTCAAAAAAAAAGTGCGCCTCAAGTCTTTTACCAAGAATAAGGCATGGGGGGGGGGGGGGGGGTTCTCCCAAGCCTCAAGCTTAGACGCACTTTTTAGAACACAGTAAAAAATGCACTCATCAATTACTAGTGTGGCAAGCTTCGGGTCTGAGTGCATGTTTGTCGGCTTTTATTGAGATTTTTGATTAGTCGCCCTCACCTGTGAGTTGATGCACTGGCCGTTTTGTGGATGGCTTCCCTTATCAGTTGGGAAGAACGATGGTGCGTTCATGTTTCGGATGAAAGCTACCTCATTGGGCCATGGGTGGTTGTGTATGATCAGATCCAAGAACGCCAACCTGAGGGTGACTGAGGGTAACAGGGGTTGTTGGTATAGCAACAGTTTGGGGTCCGTCGTCCTTTTTGACGGTTGTTGTTTCGATAGGTGGTATGAGAAGGAGGGGCATGCTGAGAGGCTAGGAGGGCAACAGGTGGGGTGAGGGGAGTGGGCTTGTGGCGTGCCTCGTACTTCAGCAAACGAGACCGAAGTTTGAAAAAATCAGGGAGAGCGTCCAAGCTTTCAATGGCAGTGACAAGAATCTTGAACTCAGGGCCAGACCGTTCAGAAAAGGGTTGACAAGATCCTTGTTGGAGATATATTGACTAATAGTGGCAAGAGCATCAACAATGGACTTGGCTTCACGAAGGTAGTTAGTAATGGAGCGGGTGCTGCGAGTGAGACTTGTGAGCCTTTTTCGGTAGAGAGGCATTAATAACTGACTTATGAGAGAAGTGAGTTTTAATAATGGTCCAAAGTTTGGCAGAGGTTGAGCATCCAATCACAGGGCCAGTAGAGATTCACAAATAGTAGTGGAGATGATATTGACCAGAGTTTTGTCAGCACAAAGCGAGGCAGATTATTCTAGTTCAGAGGTGGGGCGAGGATAAGAGCCATAAACCGAAAATAACCTTACCCTTAGAGAAAGACTTCAATTTGGTGGGAACACAAAAGAAAATTGTCACCGGTTAGTTTGACTGTGACAAGATGGGTAATGTTGGGGATTTGAATATGCGTGGGAGGGTTTTGGGCAGAGGAGATTTCTATAGTATTGGTGGAAGAGTTGGCGGTGTCGGAGGAAGACGTAACGAGGGCAGCGGAGGGTATGGGTATTAAATTTGGAAGGGTCGAAGTGAAGAGGGGATTTTTTGTTTTTGAATAGTAACTTGATGATGAATAGTGATTCTGATAGTGAACAGTAGCTCCGATGATGAACAATGCTCGTGTAGAGGGAAAGGTACAATAGGAGTAGGAGAGAGAGGGGGTTGTGAGGTGAGAGGAGGAAGCTTGCCGTTGGAAAGGGAACAACCTCACCGGAAAAGAAAGGGTAAGAAGGTGAGGATCGGTATTTAGGTTGATACCATGAAGAAAATTGAATTTCCTTGTATTTCTTCTCCAATTGGATGCCCATATATATATATAGCTCTTACAATGTGTATAAAAGGAACACACAAGCATGATTTATGCCTATTAAGTGATATTAAAATAATTACACCAATAATTCCCATAAAGTATGGCATTTGAGGGAACATGTTTCAAGGAGCATGTTTTAAGAAACATGTTTCAATGAGCTTTAACACCTTTGCCACTTTCATGCCCGTGGTCAAACTTTTCTTAGTAGGGGAGAGTGATGAAATCGGCTCAAATTTTATGGATATTATTTGGACAATTTTGACTGCTTATAATTTTTGTGATGAATTGTTAATTTTGAGATTGTAATTGGTAGTGGATATTTTTGTCTTTTGGTGCGATGGCAAGTGCCCTCGTCTAAGCTACGGTCGGGTTCGAGACATGGGAGAGCCTCTCCATATATGGGGTAAGACCAACCAACATCTGCCTCTCCCAGATCGTGCAGTTAAGCGAGAGCCTTGTGCGCTGGGTACGACCTTTTAGTGCATTTATGTGTTGATGCTTAGAGCATCCGTAGTGGGGGAAGTAAAATATAAATGATTTTGTAAATTTACAAAAGGGTTCACCTACCATGTTGGGTTAAATTGGACAGAATCCGTAAATGGATTTGTAGTCATTCTCCAAATTTAGAGAACACCTACAAATTCTGTAAATGTTCCTACGAACTATATTAGTTCGTATGAATTCATACGAATAAATGTAGTTCGTAGGAAAGTGATTTTTAGTTAATACGACTAAATAATATTCCTACAATTTCATACGAACAACATTTGTTCGTAAGAAATGTTTTTTTTATATCCTATGAACAACATTAGTTCGTAAGAATATCTTTTGCAAATTCATGTCGCTTCACCATTGTAGACTTTATGAGCGAGGAAAGGTAAAATTAACTTTTGGTTTTGTAAATTTACCATTATGGATGCTCTTAGTTATATTTTTATTAGTGCATTTTTGTCTTTTCTAGTAATTGTACATCTAGTAGGATTAATGAAGGGTAGTTTATACATTTTAGGCTTGGCTTGATTAGCAAGCTAACCTCTTCTATAAAGGGGCCCTTGGCCTCATATTGTAATTAGACTCTGGAGAATTATAAAGAATATTAATAGAGAAAGTTTCCTCTTCATTTGTTGTTGTTGTTGTTGTTGTTGTTGTTGTTGTTGTGTAGATTAAATTGCTTCCGCATTACATCATGAATCTCTCTACATATCCTTTCTCCGTAACCCAAACTGTTCAGCGATTACTGGTCATTGACACTGTTCATTTGCGATTAAGGTTCTAATTGGGTGATCTTGGCGCCAAAATTTTGACCATAGCCTATGTTCCTCTTTATTATAGGGTCAACCTTATTTTTTTTTTTCACATTTTTAGGGTTTGTTGTTATTCCTTGTGAAGTAGAAGTAAGGAGCTGCTGTTTTTTTGGTTGGGATTGCTGGGTTGTTCGAGATCGTTCTTTTGGATATTTTGTCGTGTCTCTGATCATTTGAATTATTAAATATGCACACCTCCAGCGTATGAAGTATGGATGCCATGGTTTAAAGTCGTAATATCGGTGTACGACTCGGACCTCCAATTTTCAGTTCAGTCTCAGTATCGGTCGCGGTATCGGGCGATACGTAATGATACGCAATTTAGAGGGCCTAAATAAATTATAAAAAAATATTTAAAATTTTATAAGTACAAGAGTAATATTATTGATTAACTAGATAAGTACAAAACCATTTTTTAGTATGCATGGCATTGTGTAATAGCTTATACTGGCGCATGTCGCACTTAATAGCTGCTTTTCATAATAGTTTAGTAATAAGTAAGCAAAACGATTAAATTAGAAATATAAATTTATAAAAATAGTAAATAGAAGTTAAATATGTTGTTTCATTAATGTAATAATTTATTAATTATTAATCAAGTAAATATTAACACTTAATTAATATATTCGATAATACATTTTTTAAAATATTTTAACTAAATAGAAGTACATTTTAAGGAGAGATAATAAGGATACATTTTAATGTATATTAAGTTAATAGCGATACATCTTTTCATGTATATTTTAAGTAAATAAAGAAGTGTTTAAACACAATGATATATATTTAATATATTTTAAATTAATATATATATACACACACACACACACACATTATCACTTATATGGTAAGGATTTAATTCAACCATAATTAACATGACGAATTTGATAGAAGTAGTACAAATTTAATGACTTTTGTAATTGCAATAAAATTTATAATGAGTTGTCCGATTTGTTACGGACGACCGAGATCGCGTCGATATTGTTCGAGACGACTGAGATCGCGCCGATATCGTCCGAGTTGACCGAGATCTCGCTGATATGGTCCGATTTGAGCCAAAAATTCCTATTACTCAACTCGGGTCACGGTATCGGAACGGTAGGTCACGAAACCGAGCCAACTCGGATGAGTTGACTCAGTATTGCCCGATACTTTGAACCATGACGGATGCAGGTGCGGGGTGCGGATGTGACATAGTGCGGGTGCGGTGATTCAAAAATTCTTAAAAAATTAGGATATGGGTGCGTCGAGATATAAAATAATAATAGAAATTATATTATGTTATTTTTAAATATTATAGATTAGTTCCATCATTATTACTATTTATCAATTACTAACTAGAAATAATAATATAATTTTTTTTTAAGTAATATAGATAAGAATATTTTTAAATAACTACAAAATAGAAGGGTTGCTATTTTAACAAACAAATAGATTACTTTGGAAGTATTTTAAATAATAGGGGACTCATTTTTCAAATAAGAGGGCACTCATTTTTTAAATAAGAGGGGAAACATTTTTTAAACAATGGGGGACTCGTTTTAAAATACACAAACAACTATTAAAAAAGGGACTCTACAATCAAGGTTAGATATTATGATATATTATATATAGTCCACTAAAATCCATTAACCATTAAACAAAAAAAAGTATAATCCAATATAATATTATAATAAGTTAGCGTGGGCCACTAAAACCCATTTAACATTAAACTAAAAACAAACATAAGAAGCTGTGAAATAATCTGGAGAGTGTGAATTCATAGCTATTAAAGGAGAGTGAGAAGATAGTGAGAGAGAGAGAGAGGTGAATACGAAAAAAAAGAACAAAGATACCCTACTCACCTGGAACAAAGTCGCATTTATCGAACTGTTAAGCGAAGAGAAGAAAAAATGGAACCCTAGCTTGTGACGACAGATGTAGTAGTTGACGATGGTTGTTTGGACGCCGCAACACTGCGATCGTGGAGTAGTTGGCTGGGGGAACTTCTCTAGAGCTAGTTTTTTTTGAGGCACCGGTGAATGATTGAGAGAGAGAATAGATGGGATGTGAAGAGTAGGCTACAAGACATAAGGTACTCTTGATTTAGTGTAAAAGTTTTTGTATTGTAATAGTCTTTTCTATAATAGTCTTTCAGGTCCATATCGAGCTTTTCTGGGCCAACTTGACTCCATCCCCATTTTCAGATCAGTAGCCGAAGCTCTCCAAAATCCTAAGTGGGTGAAGGTAGTGAAAATGAATATGAATGCTTTGGAACAAAACGATACATGGGAGCTAGTTTCTCTACCCCTTGGGGAAAGACCATTGGATGTAAATGGGTCTTTATCGTGAAGTATATAGCCGATGGCTCTGTTGATCGATATGAGGGACGATTGGTGGCTAAGGGATTTCCTTAAGTTCTTGGGAGGATTTTAGTGCTACATTTTCCCCGGTGGCCCAGCTTACTTTCGTATGATTATTGATTTCTCTTGTGATTTCCCACTTTTGGCCTCTACATCAGTTAGAGTTAGACGTTAAGAATGTCTTTCTGCATTTGGACCTCTCCGAGACCATCTATATGGACCCTCCTCCGTGTTTTTGGGCTGAGGGGGAGTATATCGGGAAAGTGTGTTATCTCCGGAATTCGCTTTATGGCCTTAAGCAATCACTTCGGGCATGCTTCAACAGATTTAGTGAGGTGGTAAATCCATGGGGTTTACTTGGTGCCTTTTCGATCATACGTGTTTTACTAGTCGTCAACCCGGTGATAGATGCATTATGTTGATTTATGTTGATAATATCGGGAAGGTGTTTGATATGAAGGATTTATGTCCTCTGTTAATTTCTTGGGCTTGAGGTGACTCGGTCTCGACGCGGGAACTCTTATCCCAGCGTAAGTACACTTTGGATTTACTTTAGTATATTGGTATGTTAGGTTGTCGTATGACTTCTACACCTATGGGCCCCAACCTAAAGCTCTCGGTCGAGACGAGTGATTTGATTCGTGATCTTTCCGTTTATCAGAGATCGGTTGGTCGCCATTTACTTGCCAACACGAGGTCGAATTTGACATTTGCTGTGAGAATGGTTAGCCAATTTATGCGTGCCCCACACACCACACATTTGGGTGATATCTACCACATTTTGAGATACCTCAAGTCACTTATCCAGGACTTGGGTTGTTTTATGTCTCGAGGAGTCCTCTCATGTTTTAGATAGATGCTCTACTTTGGGCTTTTGTACTTTCTTTTACGGGATTCACGTCATCTCATGGAAGAGCAAAAAGCAGGCGGTGGTTTCATGCTCTTGGGCTGAGTACTGGGGATATGTGAGTACCGTACAAGCGGGTTATCTTCTCTGTCCTTTTAGATTATTGTACATTTATAAATTTTACAGCACAAGACTCAAATTGACCGGGGATAAAATTGAAATTATATAGTAGTGAATTGTTTTTGGCTGAAAGTTGTCTTTATTTTGTGTGCACTCATATTTTCTTGTCTTTGGATGTGAATCATATTAAAATGTTTCACTTTTACCCTTCAATTCTATATCCCCTCCCCCTGTTCCTCTTCCCATGATCAGGGCATGCATTAATCTTATATCTATTTTGGTAGTTACTGTGCTTTTAATTCGCTGAATCTTTTAATTAATTGACTAATCATATCTCAGGAACAATGTTGTTGCATGTGCAAAGCATTTTGTTGGAGACGGGGGCACTGACAAAGGTACAAATGAAGGAAATACATTATCATCATATGATGATCTAGAGAGAATCCATATGGCGCCTTATTTAGACAGTATTTCTTGGGGAGTTTGCACTATTATGGCATCTTACTCTAGCTGGAATGGAAGCAAACTACACACTGACCATTTTCTCCTTTCACAAATTCTGAAAGAGAAGCTGGGTTTTAAGGTGGACAGAAAAATCCTAAAATGACACTTTTAATTGCCTAAAGAAATTATATACATATTTATGGGAAATAAACGTGAAATATATAATATGTTTTTTTTCCAATGTATATTCCATTTTGCATTCTCTAAATTTCTTTATTAGTCCATCCGAGATTCAACTGGTTTTAAACTTGAAACTACATGTCATGTTTCGTATTTTGTTTTCTCTTATATAGTTTGTTTGATCAACTAAAGATAATATGCTACGGATGGCTAAATGTACTTATCTTTTTTTTTGGTTTGGGAATGTAAGAACTATAAAATCAGTGCCTGACGTATGGATAATTTAGGGAAACGTTCTGCTGCAGGGTTTTGTTATTTCTGATTCAGAAGCACTTGACCGACTTTCCCATCCTTACGGTTCAAATTATAGAGAGTGTGTTTTGAAAGCTATCACCGCAGGAGTTGATATGGTAGAGATTGTACTTTAATTCCCCCAAACCAAACTACGAGGTTCCTCCACATATTTCATCTTTCTATATTTCACAAAGAAATATTGCAGGTGATGGTGCCCCTTCGATATGAGTTGTTTCTGGAGGATTTGACATATCTGGTGGAATCAGGTGAGATACTGATGGCTAGGATTGATGATGCCGTTGAACGGATCCTGAGAGTGAAGTTTGTTGCTGGACTTTTTGAATATCCTCTGGGTGATAGATCTTTGCTAGATTCAGTTGGTTGCCAGGTATGCTTGCCAAATTCATTAGCTTGCTAATTGACCTTTCAAAATATTTAGAAATTCGTCTTTCAGAACAAAAGAAGGCTCTCTTTTTTCACCAAGCTTAATATGTTCGGCAAGTTATTCATTCTATAGAATTCTGAAATGACTACTTACAAGGTTCTAAAAGGCGCGAGGCGTGGTCGAGGCGTAGAGGTCAAGCCTCAAGCCTTAGGAGCCTAGGCGTAAAAAGGCGTTTTTCCTTTTTTTATTATTTTAATTATTCCAAGGCTAGTAATATAATAAAGTGGTACATAACTTGAATTTTGAAAATATATCCATATGTTTGGTAGCCATCTTTCTCATATTCATGCTCCATAACCATTATTTATCAACTAATCCTTTGTTTTTTTTTAAAAAGTGTGCCTTAAGCCTTTTTGCCAAGAATAAGGCGTAATAAGGCGTAGGCGATGCGTTTCTCTCAAGCCTCAAGCCTCAAGCCTAGGCGGGCCTTTTAGAACAGAGACTACTTAGGCATACACTACATCAGTTCTCCAAAATGATTGAGTAAATTTTTATGTTAATTTGTGGTTTATGAAGAGGTAGTTCTATTTCTTTCGTTTCTGCATAGCAATAATAGTTTCTTTTTCTTTTTTGGTTGTGAATGAAGTTATAAGTTTCTTCTTTGCATTGTTGATCAGAAAAGCCTAATTTTGTCAATGTCAACATCAATCTTTTGTGGATGTCAAGCCTATTATTACTTTCTCATTTGTTCTACTTTTTAGTTTGTGTGTGGCTCACTTTTTCTTTTTCTTTTTAAATTTTGGTTTATCATTCTATTAATAAATTGTAAAGGTTTGAATCAGAGTTACCTAATTTGCCCCCCCCCCCCTTCCGTCCCACGAACCGGAATGCTCGAACCTAAACGGGGTGCGCTCGTGATCCCATTCACCAGATATGGAGACCCATCTTCGCGCAATGTTTTAGCTTACGTTTAAAAAAAATCAATTTACACAGTATTAAAAGAATAGAGGAACTTACGTTTGTCGTTGCCGGCAGAACTGTTTCATTGTTGCCGGAACCCATTACGTCTTGTTGAAGAGAGTCTTAGAAGAGAGGCATGAAGTCTGTAAACAATCGTGAAGTTTTTTTTTTGTTGTCGAAGAGTGTATTGCTTTTTCATACATCTTTTCTAAGAATAAAAGTGAGAATAGACTTAATGATGGCTGCCGGATTTTTTTTAAAATGAAATAGTTCATTTAATGACTGCTTGCTGTTGATTGTACAAGATTTTTAAGTGTACATTGTATCAAAAACTAAACCTACTGTGTTAAAAAAATGAAGAGAAATGTGGTGATAAATCCTTATTCTTTAGAAATTAACGATAAGGACAAGCTAAAGACATTTTTTTCAATAAGTCCACGTGTGTTGCAATTATTAATGTAGACGCATGAATATAGATACAATTACACTTAGATAGGGTTACAATTGTAATTGTATCCACATTAATAAGTGTAATTGTATCTACATTAATAAGTGTAACTATATCGTTCGGACTTATCGTTAATGAATTAAAAAGTTTATGCGTTCAAGATACTAACATGATTATCGCTCGGACTAATCATATATAAATAGACTTCTAAGGGATTTATTAGCTAATTCCCTAAAAATGAATGCAATATATTATACAAAAAAATGTTATCTTTACTAAAAGAATTAGTAAGTACAATGAATAACTCTTACACATGAACTTGTTACTACATGGCTTTATTTTTCAAATTAAGTAATGTCTCAAGTAATTGTTAATTTTGAATCTTATATTATTAATATAGTTATGCATATTGTTACAATATTTGGTTATGTTATGTGTATAAAATTGCACATAGGCTTAGAGCGACACGCTTATGCGCTCCAAAACGAACCGCGACTCTAAATAGCATTCCAACTAAGGCTATCCCTAGTGCCCCTCTGTATCGGAAGAGGCCCCGTACTACACAACAACCCACGATCCAGGAAACATTGGTTTGAATAGAATGATCGCATTTTGTGTGTGACTTCTTTTCTTGGCCATATGAAATTGGCCACTTGCGGTGGACAAAACGATGTGATGTGGTTTGATACATGTGTGGTAGTAGGTGTTGATGTGCCTACTTACTCAAGTCTATGCTTACATGAGTTGCCGGTATGGTAAGTCATTTTGACGTAGCAAAAAACGATGAAATAAAGGGATCAAACCCTAAACCCTTGAATCCACAAAGCAGAAGCCTCACAAGACCCCAAAAGAGTGAATAAACTCCAAATTGTATTGATAGTAGGAATGATATATTTTCAAGCTTACACCTCTTGCCTGTATATAGGCAAGTAAAAAGGAAACAAAATATTAAAATAATACACACTTAACCTACTAGAGAAAGCAATGGAGGAGATGAATTAACACCTATGCCACCCATTTAAAGAAATCTTTAAAAAATTATAGAAGTGGTCTTGGTGGTTTATTACTTCAAATAGTGCAGATTGAGGTTTACCAATTAATCATAGCGTAAGAGGCACTTGATTTATGTTTATTCAATCCAAGGCAGAAGGCTGCTGTCACTGTTTGTATGAACAACACCTCTCGGTTAATGTTCATATGAACAGTAGTGTTGCTGTTCCACATCAGTCGACAAAACTCATCCTCGAGTTAGGGTGTCTGGAGGGTGATACTCAAATAGGTCAACAACGTTGAAGGTGGATGAAATATTCATGTCATTTGGTCGTTCCACCATATATGCATTGTCGTTAATCGTTTCGGAGATACGAAATGGCCCATACTTCTTGTTCTTCAATTATTACAAATACCTATTGAAAATTTGTTCCTACGCAAATAAGCTATAACTAAATCTCCAACCTAAAAAACTTTCATCCACCACTGCTTGTTTGCAGCTTCCTTGTACTTTGCATTAGCCTGCTCCAAAGTTTGCTCTACTTCGGATTTGTATTTTCTGGACCCTCTCCGCCATATTCTCTGCTACAATGGTAAACCTCGAAAATCTTGGTAAGGGGACCAAATCCAACGCATGTTGTGGGGGTTTATTGTACATGATCTCAAAAGGAGTTTTGTCGGTCAATCGGTTCATCATGCTGTTGTATGCGAACTCCATCTGAGGAAGAACTGCATCCCATTGTTTGGGTCTATCTCCACACGTGCAACATATCAAGTTGCCCAAAGTACGATTCATAACTTTTGTCTGGCCATTGGCCTGGGGGTGTGCTTTGTTGCTATACTTCACAGTGCTATCAAACTTCCCCCACAAAGTCTTCCAGAAGTGACTAATGAATTTCACGTCACGGTCAGACGCAGTGGATTTGGGCACCCCATGCAAACGAATTATCTCCCTGAAGAATATATTGACAATATTAGAAGCATCATCGGTCTTCTTGTAGGGAGTGAAGTATACTATTTTTGAAAACCTGTCAACCACCACAAATACAGAATCCATCTTGCATATGATTCGTGGCAGTCCCAATACAAAGTCCATGGACAGATCCTCTCAAATATGCTATGGCACCGGCAGTGGTGTATAAAGTCTTGCATTCTGTGTGCCTGTCCTTTTCGCTGTTTGGCATATGAGACATTTCATCACGTATCTGCCCACGTTTCGCTTCAACTGTGGCCACAATTACCATTCTTCTACCAAGGTAATAGTCTTTTCTTTATCTAGGTGACCTCCCAATCCTCCGCTATTCAGTTCTCTGATGATCTGCTCACGAAGGGATGTCCTCGGAATGCACAAGCGGTTAGTTCGGAAGAGGAAACCGTCGTGACTATGAAAATTTCAGCATCCAACTTCGACCGACACTTCTCTTAAATTTCTTGGAAGTCTTCATCGTCCACATATTGCTCATTTAAGTAATTAAATCCAATGACCTTAGTACCAAGAATAGTAAGTAAAGAGGCTCTCCTGGCTAGGGCATTAATCACCTTGTTCATCTTCCCTGATTTGTGTCGCAGAGAAAAATGTGAACTTTTGTAGAAAAGTGATCTAACGAGCATGCATCTTATTCATAGTTTTCTGACTATTCACAAACTTCAAGGCCTGTTGATCACTTTAGAGTACAAACTTGCGTTGGATAAGATAATATTCCCAATGTCGTAAGGCACGAAACACAACAAAGAATTTCAGCTTATAAGTAGTTCGTTGCTTCCTCGCCTCGTCATCTTCTCATTGAAATACTCCAGTGGCCTTCTTTCTTGAGAAAGAACAACCCTAATCCCTATAACTAAGATATCACATTCAACCTCAGATAGTTTATCAAAGTTTGGTAAGACCAATACTGGTGCAGAACAAAGCTTTTCCTTCTATAACGTAAAGCTAGCCTCTTGCTCCGCTCCCCGCTGGAATTGTCTCTTCTTCATAGAGGAAGTCACTGGTGCAGCTATGGTGCTGAAATTTCGGATAAACCTTTGATAGTTAGTTGCAAATCCATGAAAATTGTGTACGTCGGTTACTGTCTTAGGCGTGGGCCAATCTCTTATGGCTCGCACCTTTTCTGTATTAACCTGGATGCCATATGACCTCGCAACAAAGCCCAAAAAATAACAATTGGCTTATCATAAAGCTGCACTTTTTCAAGTTTATATACGGCTTTTGGGCACATAAAGTCACCAAAACTTCTCTCAAGTGCCCCATATAATCCGCATCATTATGACTATATACTTAAATGTCGTCGAATGAACAACGATGAATTTACTGATGAATGGTTTGAGCATCTGATTCATAAGTCCCATGAAGGTACTGGGAGCATTCGACAACCCGAACGACATAACCATCCACTCGTTCTAAATTTCTTTGGTCTTGAAGGCTGTCTTCCATCCATCTCCAGATTGGATCCGAATCTAGTGATAACCACTATGTAGGTCTATTTTGGTGAAGACCTTAGATCCTTCCAGCATATTGAACATGTCATCGAGCCTTGGGATCGGAAATCTGTATTTCACTATGATCTTGTTGATGACACGACTATCCACGCACATCCTCCAACTTTCGTCCTTCTTTGGCACCAATAAAGCAGGGACATCACAAGGACTCAATACTTCCTTGAGTAGTCCTTTTTGTAACAACTCTTCAACTTGCTGCTGTAAAATCTCGTTCACCTTAGAACTCATCCTTTAATGCGGTACGTTTGGTAGACTGACCGCAGGCACCAAATCAATATGGTATAGTATGTCACGCATTAGTGGCAAGTGATCTGGTAACTGTGGGAATTAGATCCTGAAATTTTTCCATAATTGGTTACAAAATCTTAGGGATTGGTGTAGCTTCTCTAATCTTTCCCTTCACAACCAGGCTATTCCCTCTCTCCTCCTTTATCAACTCCCAAAACTCTTTCTCCTCTAACGTCAGGAAAATCTGCCCCTCCAATTTAGAACTATTGGGTATAGTTTCTCTTTTATTGGTTGGAACAAGGATAATCTTCTCATGCCACACAAGTTGGTACGTGTTATCTTTGCTTTGCAGTTGTGGGTGGCGTCTACATCATATTGCCACAGTCTCCCAAGTAATACATGACGAGCATCCATATCTGCAACATTGCATGATCTCATTTTATAGTGCTTTCCAATTGAGGAAGGAACTCGGCATACCTTTGTTACACACACTTCTGGTCCTTGCTTGATCCAAATAGTTCTATACGGCGATGGGTGTTTCTCAGTCTGCAACTGTAGGGCCTTAACAAGTGCTTTGGACACAATATTCTCGCTTCTTCCACTGTCCACTATTACGTTGCACACTTTATTGTTGATCGTACAACGAGTTTTGAATATGTTGTATTGTTGATAATCAATTTCCTTCATTGGGGTCGGTAATAATCTCTGCGCCACACAAGTCACACGTTCACCGTCATCAGGCTCTGCGATTTCTACCTTGTCATACTCTTCTTCTTCTACTGGTTCATATCCGTCCCCTTCCGCGTTCTTAACCATGTTTATTTGCGGCCTCATTGGACACTCATTGGACTTGTGCCCTGTTTGTTGACAACGATAACATTTAATCGTTCCAGGATAAGCGTACTGACCAAGGTTAGGTCGGTTGCTGCGGCTGAGGATTCTGTTGACCTCCCTGGGTATGGTGGTAACCGCTCCTGGATCACGAACGTTGGTTCGAGATGGAAACTGGGTTACTGGTATAAACTTCCCTTTGTCTACTGTTGGTCCTGCATATGACACTTTGGTGTTGGTGGATGCTTCTTTGTCGATTTCTTCAACTGAGCCTCCAACTTGGCTGCAATATTCGTTGTTTCTGATAAACTACACATGGTGTGGAGGCTAATCGTATCACAAATCTCCGGTCGCAGTCCTATGAATCTAGCTCTCTGTTGGCGCTCTGTCTCAGTCAAATTATTTCGTGCGTTCAGTACGTAAAACTCCTCCGTATAATCAATGACTGATCGCGTTCCCTGCTGACAATTCAGATATTGTTGATACAACATATGTTCATAGTCTGGAGGTAAGAATCTTGCACGCACAAGTCTTTTCAGCGTCACCCATGTTTTAACAGGTTGAGGTTGTTTTTCTTGGCGCCTCCTGTTGCACTGCATTTGCTCCCACTAAGTTAACGCACCTCCTTTTAGTTTGTAGATTACTAATTTTACTTATCGATCTTCCGAGATATTCATGATATCAAAAAGAACTTTCCACCGTACTGGTCCAATAAAGAAAATCCTCAATATGAAGATGTCTATTGAAATGTGGAATATCAATTTTCATCTTATATTCAGGAACATCAACGTTTACTATAGCCATGACGATCCCTCCTACCGTGACTGTTCAAGATATTTTCTTCAAACCCATTTGAATCTGAATTTGCACCACCTATACCCTTGATTTGGCAGTCATGAGCAACCTCACGAGCTTGACCCCTACCTAGGTATTGATGCGCGTTGCCGCCAAGAGCAAGTGTAGCGCGTGTTCGTTGTATCTCTTGCACTATCTGATCCACTTGTTGGATAGTTTGATGGATTTCTTCCACTCGCTGTTCTTGAACCTGCACGGCTACCCAAAGGGCTTGCACTCCTCGATTTGCGGTGTTGGAGTGGTTGCTTTTTATTTCGTTATTCGCCATCGAGCCAGGCGAAACCGACGTAGCAAAAAACGATGAAATAAAGGGATCAAATCCTACACCCTTGAATCCATAAGGCAGAAACCTCACAAAACCTCAAAAGAGTGAATAAACTCTTAAGTATATTGACAGTAGGGATGATTTGTTTTCAAGCTTACACCTCTTGCCTATATACTGGCAGGTAAAAAGGAAACAAAATACTAAAATAATACACACTTAACCCACTAGAGAAAGCAATAGAGGAGATGAATTAACACCTAAACCACCCTTCTAAAGAAATCTTTAAAAAATTGTTGAAGTGGTCTTTGTGATTTATCACTTCACATAGTGCATATTGAGGTTTACCACTTAATCATAGTGCAAGAGGCACTTGATTTATGCTATTCAATCCAAGGTAGAATAAACATATTGCTGTCACTGTTTATATGAACGGTAGTGTTGCTGTTCCACATCACATATGATTGCCTTTTATTTTGGTAATCATGTTTTGAGAGAGAAGAAATTTGGCAAAAGGTTTTTTAAATTGAAGTGAAAATCTGAGCAGGTCGTTCTACCGACCAAGAATCTAATGAGTTTGGTCCCAGTTTAATAAGTTTATGAGATTGAGTTTTGTGGTTCAATGAAACTAGCCTTTTTTAAAAAAAAAATCATATAAATCTAGGTCTTGGACCTACGAAAAGCTGCTTCTCTATGAAAACTAAATTTCTTTTCCTTTTACTCTCTAATTCTCACCCAGACTTGGAGTTTAATAGATCATTCTAAATCCGTTGCTCGCTGCGTGCATCGGATAAGGTTGAAATTTCTGCATTGCCGAATAAGATGACTTATCGGCGGTTATCGAGATGCAAGGGTGTTGTGAAGCTTCTGGTGGATTCCTCGAAGGAAAGGTTCAAGACCAAGAGGTTCGCATAAGCTTGTATGTTTCGAGTCATTTTATAAGTTAGTCGATTCTTGCAATTCCGTTATTCATAGTGAAGATTTTTAGGCTAAGGTTGCATTGTGATTTTCTACCACCGTGTTCTTTCACTATTTTATTTGTCTTATCTATCTTGCATGTTAATTGAATTAATTAATAATCACAAGATGAAATTGGATTCGTATATGACAAAAAAAATTGTGCCTAAAATTAATCTCACATAGTGATTTTTTGGAATTAATTTTGGAGTAAAATCTGAAACTTCATGGGACTAACCCTTTTTTAAAGTGGTATAGTAAGGGTAACTCTAATTTTCAATTCCTAGGGCTTTTTAGTCCCAGATTGAGCGTCATTCAGTGTTTAGCCCTGTGTGTGATGGTAGTACTAATTTTTGGAGCTTTTTTGACCTTACCCCCTGCAATAACAACATATTTTGAAACAACCCCTCAAAATTGACGGAAATTAATGCCTGTCAATCTCTGGGTGGTTATGTCTAATTTATCATCTTTGGAGGGGGGGGGGGGGTTAAGTCTAATGACTCTTATAGGGGGGGGGGGGGGGTTAAATAAAAAAAGGAGGTCTTAAAAGTATTTTTTATTTATGTAAGTATGATTTAATTATTATATATTAATTTAATGATAAGGATCGGTGGTTCCTCGAGAATTTCTCGGGTGTTTCAAGGACCGCGAGTCTTTTTTAATTATGTAAGTATTTATTTTTAATTGAAACATTTATTAATTTAATTGTTAATTATAAATTAACTAGTAGTTAATTTTTTAAATACTAGGATGGGTGCCTTCTCCGTTGTAATAGTATTTTACTTAATTTAGTATTTATTTATAAACTAATTAAATATTAAATTTATAATTTAAATGTTAGAACTGGTGACCCCCTTGGAAGTTCTCGAGTTGTAGCCATTTTTTGTGGGCTTGAACTATTTTTAATTGGGGCATATACCAAATAGTCCCTTGAACTTTTTTTAATACACGTTTAGCCCAAGCCTCCAAAAAGTCCTTTACTATGCCGCTGGCGCGGACCTTTACAAGTAAGAGAATAAGGGACTTTATGGTACAAAATAAAAGGCTTGAACTAAATGTGTATTAAAAAATGTTTGAAGGACTTTTTGGTATTTGATCCTTTTTAATCTAATCATTTGTTTATTAAGTATTTATTAATTACTTAATTAAATAATTTAATTACTAGGATGGGTGATACCATGAGAAGTCTTTGTGTTGTGCCTTTTTTGTGGACTAAGATTTTATTTTAATTAACTACTTATTAGTTTAATTAATAAATTTATATTTAAATTAGTAAAGTATTTTATTCATTATGTAATTAATTAATTACTATGGGGGGTGACCTCCCAAGCAGTTTTTGTGTTGCACCCCCTTTTGCCACCTCAAGAGTTTGCCCTCCTATTTTAATGCCATAATTAGACCTACCCCCCTCAAAAATAAAATTTAGACTTAACCCCATGTATTAATGACATAATTAGACACCCCCCCTTAAAGATTAACAGAGTCTGTTAGCCTTTGGGAGGTAACGTCTAATTTTTCATCTTTGAGGGGGTTAAGTCCAAATTTGGCATTAATATAGGGGATTAAGTCAATAAACCGCTAATACCCATTAGAAGACTAATGTGATCCCAAGGTGAGGATGTGTGGGCATGTGTTCAAAGAGGGTGGAGTCATCTCACCAATGAGGATAATAATGTGTGGGTTTTTAAGCCATTGCCTAAGTGGTTGAGGGAGGATGTGGAATCCACGGTCTTAATTCTATATTTGGCGTGTTCACACCTGAGGAGTTTCGCCGGATCATGACGCGTGAAACTCTAAGAAGGCGCGGGAGATTCTTCAACTCACACATGAGGGCACAACTAACGTTGAAGTCTCGAAGCTCCCACAATTCACCACGAGGTTTAACGTTTTTGATGGAGGAGAATGAGAGATTTGACGACTTCTATGCAATATATTGTAAACTCATCTTCTAACATAGGAGAGTGGATTCCCGATTCTACAATTGTGCGTAAAATCATGAGATCATTGCCTCAAAGATTAATTTTAACGTCACAGTCTTAGATAATTGGCAATCTTTATGAGATGAAGGTGGAGGAATTGGTAGGTGCTCTTTAAACCTACGATCTCAACGTTTCATCCTACAAAGAAGGATAAATAATATCACTACCCGTTCAAAAGGGTGGCATTTCGGATCTAATGATCTCCTTGGAGTTTGATGCCAAGGAGATGCCACGTTTGCTATGAAATTCACGAAGTTACTTCAACAAAAAAAATTCTAAATCTAAAGAAGAAATTCAAGAATAACAAGGCATTAAATGTTTGGTAAACTAAATTCTTAGGACAAATCATTACAAAAAGGGTTGGTAAGACATTGAATGTTTTGGGTGATTAAGAATGCTCAAGAACATATAATGATTTGCCTAAACTGAAAGGAGATTCATATAAGGGAATGTTTTAAAGTCAGTGAGCAATAAGTTTGTTTCTAGATGAACATTTGATGCTCAAATGGAGCTTTGGGGGTTCACATTAAATACTTTTGACTGGTCACTAAGGAGGAAGGGATCGTCATCATTTGGAGAATAAAAGTGCAGCCCCGTGATGGGGTTGGTAGATCAGTTATGCTTATGTTTCTTGCAACTAACCTGGATTTGAGTTCGATGTTGATTATCATTGTCATCCACTTGATACTTGTTACAATTATTTTTATATTTTATATTCCTCTTCTTTTTATATACACATTGGCCCTTGAGATTTGTGAGTTCCAACCTTAGATTAGAGGTGTTCTTGGGGTATTTTGTTGGAGGTTCTTGGAGGTGCTTCTGTAGATCTTTTGTGTTGATCTTGAGGATATGATCATCTGATGAAGTTAACTCTGTCGAATAGCTCTGTTACAGTAAGCATGGGTCGAGTAGTGGGATGATGCCAGCAGCGCACCCATATGCCGGAAGCAGGCATGTGTGCCCATACTGACTTTATAATTATTCCTCCACTACCATGTAAAGCGGGTACTTGTTTAATCTATAAAGGTAAGACCATTGCCACACTCTAGTGGACCGGCTAGAATAGTCCATAAACAAATATGCCAACATCCCTATTTAAGAAGGCGGGAGTAAACAAGAAAATGACAACAAACTGAAATTACAAACTCTTATTCTATTGAATCAATGTATCTACACTTGCACCTGTAGACGTAGGCACCACCTTGAGCCAAACCACGTAAATTTGGATTCACTCTTTTTCTCTCATCTCTCTCTATAGCGAGTCCTAGATAAGTATTCCATTGATTTTCATCTCTTTATCTATTATCGTTTATGCTTATATGCTCTGGCTAGGATCAAATTAGTATACCAGTTTTAGGCGATAACAGGTTCGTGCCGTCTGTGGGAACGTAACAAGCCATTCGTTGCTTTCTACCATTATTATTTTTTCTTAAACTTGAGGATACCCGTTTTCTAGCAGGTCAGTGAATCGCAGTTAGAGTTATTTTCAATCAATGATTAGTCAATTTTGTTTTCATCCTTGAATTCGCCACTGGATTTATTATTTCTTGCTTTAAGCCTCATTTCCTACAATTTTTGCACTAGCAATTGTTATACGCTGCTTTAGGCATTACGACACTATGTTTTTCAGGAAATACTGTGAACATGGCAAAAAACCCTGAAAGCAGTCGAGCCGCTGAAGGAATTCCTCCCTTAACGACTATGGGAATGGGCGATCTGCAGAGAATCCTAATAAGCCTGGCTAGAGGCCAGAAGGTTATGCAGAAGAGCGTAAAGCAACTGACATAATGTTTTCTTAATGGGCAAAACAAACCTGAATTCAATCCGGTTACCCCAACAAGGGGTGAGAACTCTGATAGAAGATGAGAGATGCCACTCCCTGTCCCATACAAGGATAGGAGGCGGGCTCATTACGACAGAACAACCGAAAATCCCAGGAAATTGGATTTGGACTCACGAGGCGAAGATATCAGATCCAAGTACTCTGAATCAAACCGGGAGGACAGATCCTATCGTCCAGGGGCAGCCTCCACCATCAGATTAGGGGGATGTGACAATGAACAAATCTATTTCTTGGAACGCCCGAGTGTTCTGGAAGACTAAGCAAGAATTCCGCATTTGATCGGTTGGGCCCAAGAGTAGCAAGGCCACACCAATACTGAGAGCTTCGAGAATTCAGAGAGGAGCCAAAAAGGTCTGAAATAAGAAGGGTTGAGTACTCGTCCATGTCAAGGCCAAGCATGCGAGGATCGACAAAGGCTGAGCAGACTTCCTAGGAAGAGAGCTCAGTCGAGAGTCGAGGCCGAGCAAAGAAGATCGTTGCAGTAAAGGCCAAAAAAGAAGAGCAACCTTGAAAGGGTTTATATAATGCTTGGAAGACTGACTGGGGAAAATTATCAAAACAAAGAACCCTTTGCAGAGGGTCTTCGTTCAAGGATCACCATTCACAACTGCAGTAGTGGGTTATCCAACCCCCGTCAGATTCACGCCGTTGGTTATCACTCCCAAGTATGATGGGAAATCAAATCGAGCAATACCAGGCAGCTTTGGATATTTATTCCGTCTCGGGCTTTTTCCAGCACTATCACTGTTAACTTAAGTATGGTTTAACATCTTGCTAAGAGGAAAGATCTCGACTTTTCAGCAGTTAGTCGACCTCTTTATCAACAATTTTTGTTTCGGTACAAAGCCAGGGAAAAGAGTGGCTCACCTGCTAAGCGTCCGTCAAAAGGAAGATGAAACGACAAGGGAGTTCATCATACGATTCAACACAGATTAGCTTGAAGTGATTGATTATGACGAAAAATCATCATCACCGCTATCATGAACAGTCTATTGCCTAAAAAATTATACAGGGCGCTTACTAAAGAGCCGCTGAGCATGATGGTTGCGCAAAATTATGAACGCCGAAGAGGCAATGGAAGCAAAGGAATCCAGCCATGCCAGATTCGAGGCTGATAAGAGCTCTATTAAGAAGGAAAAGCCTCAGGAAAAGAAAGCTGAGAAGCTGAGGAGATTCGATGAATACACCTCACTCATTGTAGGTGTACACCACATCCTCAGCGAGATCCGAGGAAGTAGCGAACTAAAACAGTTGGGTAAATTGAAGGCCACACCGAACCGGAGAGATAAGGATAGGTACTACGAGTTCCACAACGATCACGACCACAATACTAACAACTGCTTTAACTTTAAAAATTGAGATAGAAGCTTAGATCAGACGTTGCGAATTGACGAAATATGTGGACAAAGGTGGTTGTCCGGATATGAGGGATGTGCATAAATCCAGGCGATGATCTAATTCCCCTTGCAAAAAGGCAGATGAGAAGAACGTGATCGAGACGAGGACCCAAATGATGAATGAGATCCGAATTTTTCACAAAAGCCCAAAGAGCCAATAAATGACGTCACCATGATTTCTTTCACTTGTCACTTTACAGTTGGAGGTGATGCCAATGGTGGAGATGGGCCTGCCGGGAGGAAACCTCAACGAGGCGAAGGCTTGTGCTCATATCAGAGAGATCAGTTTGGCCGTTGCTAAGGAGACTCGTCCTCGGAACGTAAACAAAGACCGTCTCATTGTTGGGTTTTCAAAAGACAATTTGTCAGGAGTTCTCTATCCCCATGATGACCCTCTAGTCGTCACCATGATGGTGCATGAGAGAGAGTAGCATGAATTCTAATTGAAAAAAATTGAGGTTGTACCTTCCACAGTTCACCAATGCCTAAAGTTCCCAAACTACGGGGTTAGTGTGGTGAAAGGAAACTAAGTGGAAGCTTATGAATGCTATTATACGTCTTTGGTCGAATAAAAGGAACAAAAGAAATTGATCGGCAGTTATCAGATTGAGATGGATCTTCGAGATGAAGATAAGTTGGTCACAGGTGAGGTCGTCGAGCAAATTGAACCAGTAATTCTAGACGACGAACTTCCTGAGAGGACAACACAAATCGGTTCGTCACTCGACCCAACCTTTAAGAAAGAAAGAGTTGACACACTTTTTGAGACAGAGAATGAGTATTCGCCTAGAGTCACAAGGACATGTCGAGTATAGATCCAACATATCTTTGCCACAAGCTCAGTATCGTAAAAGACGCGAAGCCCGTCACACAAAAGCGATGAGTGTTCAACCCAGAGAAGAATTTGGCCATTGAGGAGGAAGTTGACAAATTAGTAAAGGAAGACTTCATTGAGGATGCTAGGTACATTTGAGACAGAGAATGAGTATTCGCCTAGAGTCACAAGGACATGTCGAGTATAGATCCAACATATCTTTGCCACAAGCTCAGTATCGTAAAAGACGCGAAGCCCGTCACACAAAAGCGATGAGTGTTCAACCCAGAGAAGAATTTGGCCATTGAGGAGGAAGTTGACAAATTAGTAAAGGAAGACTTCATTGAGGATGCTAGGTACATGGAGTGGCTCTCGAACGTGGTCATGGTAAAGAAAAAGAACGATAAGTGGCGCATGTACAACGACTTACGGACCTCAACAAGGCTTGCCCCAAGTATCATTATCCTCTGCCCAGAATTGATCAACTAGTCGACACCACTGCTGGGCATAATCAGATCAAGATGAAGTCGGAAGACGGGGATATGACCTCATTCATCACTAGCGAGGTACATACTGTTACAACGTAATGCCTTTCGAATTGAAAAATGCTAGAACCACTTATCAGATGGTGAACAAAGTCTTTGAGGAACAGATTGGCAAAACTTTGGAGGTATACGTGAACGACATGCTGACAAAGAGTAAGAAGGCAGTCGACCACATCAATGACTTTGGTAGGACTTTTGACCAACTGGAAAAGTATCAGATGAAACTGAATCTAGCAAAGTGTGTTTTCGGAGTCAAGGAAGGAAAGTTCCTCGTCTTCATAGTCAATTAGAGGGGCATGGAGGTCAACCTCGACAAGATTTAAGTGTTAATTAACATGCAACCTCCTGGGAGTAAAAGAGAAACCCAAAGACTGACACGACGAGTAGCCGCACTGAACCGATTTATGTCAAGATTCACCGACAAATGTCTTCCATTCTTCAAAGTATTGAAAAAAACCTTCGAGTGGACCAAGGAATGTGACAAGGCTTTTCCCGAACTAAAGAAGTACCTAGGGTCAGCGCCTATCTTGTCGATGTCGAGGCCAATCCTAGGCAAAAAGCTTTACTTATATCTGGTAGTATCAGAATCTGTTGTCAACTTGGCGTTGGTCCGATTAGAAGATGGAATATAAAAGCCCATATATTACAGTAGCAATGCGTATCGTGGAGCTGAAATTCGGTATCCTAAACTAGAGAAGTTAACACTGGTTTGATTGAAGCTTCTCGAAGAATGAAACCCTACATTCAAGCTCACAGAATTGTGGTATATACAAACCTTCCTCAACGACAAGCCATTCACAACCCTGAGAAATCTGTTAGACTGATGGCTTGGGCTGTGGAACAACAATTAAGGGTCAGGCTATAGAAGACTTTATTGAAGAATTTATATACGAGGAAAAAAGAGCCGATTAGACTTCTTCAAAAGAGAGCTCAGCGGTAAAAATAGTCAAGTAGACTTCTACGAAAGAGAGCTTAGTCGTAAAATCATATGGGCGGAAGTCTGCGAAAAAATCATCTGATCGGATCAGAGACAGACCAGAGTCTTCGACTCGACAAGATGTAAGAACTTGCGAGGCGGAGAGATGAAAAAGCTATTCAAGAACGAATGTATAGTTGAAGGCAATTTCGAAGGAGAGCCTCCTGTGTGGCAGCTCTTTGTAGATGGTTCATCATGTGCCAGTGGCAGTGGAGCTGCTGTTCATGATGGTGTAGACGTCGAGTATGCCCTCGGACTCAACTTTGAGGCCTCCAACAACGAGGAAAAATATGAAGCGCTCATAGCAGGATATGGATTGGCATCATCTTTAGGAGCTGATCTGTTGTCCGCACAACGATTCTCAACTAGTCGTAAATCAAATCCTTGGGGTTTACGAGGCCAAAGAAGAATTAATGGTGAAATACTTGGCAAAAGTAAAAGCATTGCTATCAAGGTTCTCGGCTGTATAGATTATCAGAATACTAAAGATGAAAACACCCGAGCAGATGCCCTTGCTCGACTGGTGTCAGCAACAAGAGCCGAACTCACAGGAGAACAGTCCCAGTGGAAATCTTGCCGCAGCGCAACACAGAAGAAGAATGCGTCTTTGTTTTAGAGTTAAACGTAGGACCATCTTGGATGGACTTCATCTGCGTATACTTGGAGACTGGTACTGCACCAGTAGATCTATAGGAAGCGGGGAGGCTCCGTTACAAAGCAGCAAGGTATGTGCTTGAAGGAGGAATTCTATTCAGGAGAGCATTCGTTATACCACTACTCAGATGCATTCATCCCACCGAGGTTAATGATCTGATAAAAGAAGTACACGAAGGATCGTGTGGAGCTAATTCGATAGGCCGTTCGTTGGTAAAGCGAGTCGTCACCCAAGGATATTACCGGCCCACTATGAAGGAGGATTGTGCTAGTTAAGCTGAAAAATGCGATAAATGGCAAAGGTTTACTGTGATACATAAGAGGCTTGGAGCTGCACGAACACCGATCACTTCTCCTTGGCCTTTCACAATGTGGGGGATAGATCTGGTCGGTCCACTGGCAAAGACAAGAAGCAAAGTTAATACCTGGTTGTAGCAGTCGATTATTTCACCAAGTGGGCCACTGGTCGAAATGCCGTGCGAGAAAGTCTTCCACTTCATTTGGAAGAACACAATCTGCAGATATGGCATGCCTTACGGTTTCATCCCCGACCATGGCACGCAATTTGACAACGACGAATTACACTCTGCACCAGCTCACCCTCAGTGCAACGGGCGGACATAAATTACACACAGAACCCTATTAGGCGAAATGAAAAGAAGATCGGATGATGCCAAGGGAAATTGGATCAATGAGTTGCACAACGTACTTTGGGCATACAGAATAACACCGAGAACTGCGAAAGGCGAAACTCCCTTCATGTTAGCATTCGGCACGGAGGTGGTAGTACCTACTAAGATCGGCAGGGTACTAAACTTCGTCTCTCCCAAGAGCGCGACCTAATGAGAAGACGCGATCTGGACTTGGTAGAGGAAGTCAGGGAACACGCGACACTTCGGGTCACAACCTATCAACAGAAGGCTGCTCGGTTTAATAATAAAACGATAAAGCCGAGCACTTTAAAAAAAGGAAATTACGTGCTGAACAAGGTCATCCAAAAAGGGAATATTGCCAGTATAGAATATTTGCACTCGTGCGACTTGGAACTTACATAATTGAGATCTTAGAAGGTGAACAATTTAAGAACCCCTGGAATGCAGAGCATATGAGAAAATACTATCAGGAGTGATTATGGCCCAGGAGAGAAGAAAATCAATCATGTAAACATCTTTTACCTGTCTCCTTGGCATAAGAGATGTAAACATCCATGATTGTAATCAATCTTCAATGATCAATGAGAATCAGACTCCTCTATAAAGGATGTCATTTCAAGTTTTCTTCATTGTTCATTGCCTAGCTCGTCTATGAAAGAGATGTGCATGAGGCTCAGGCCAAAGACATCTCGAAGCCGAACACATCAAAATTACTAATCAAGCAACACTTCATAAATGACCTCGTCTTAGACATGTCACGATCAATAGGTTTAGCTAAAACCGGGAAATCCAGTGCAATCATTTAAATGACTGACGCAAGGATAGATCCTAGTACATTTAGCTAAATCTGGGAAATCCAGTGCAATCATATGGTCGATAAGATCCTACCATAATTGACTAACGCAAGGATGGATACTAGTACTTTTGGTCGCCTCCGGAAACCAATGCTCAACAAGATCCGTCCATATGACTAGTAAGCTGGCACAACAATGGTAGATCCTAAATCAAGACAACTCAAGTTCGTCCAAAACTGGTAGCCAGTAAGGCAAATTATGTCGACAAGATTTGACCACATGATCGCAAGACTAAACTACTAGTAGGCCTATCGCAACATTAAACAACTAGTAAGTCGACATGGCAGGTGGTCGAAATCCCACCTTGAGACCGCAAGACCAAAACTAACTGGGAGGTCAACAAAATTTGACCATTTTTACTTGTCAAAAATATTTTCGCACAAACACTTACAAGTGGGGGTTAATAGCACAATCGAGAAGAACCTCGTAGTCCGACTAGAACACGAGCCGATGACATATCAGTTAACACTTCACTCCTTCAATCTGCTGCAACCTTCAATCGTGAGCAAAGTTTTGGGGCCTTTTGTTATACCATTAATATGGTATGATTCCCAAACCAATCAAAAGAGAATACCTGGACTCATTATCTACCATGTCATAATGAGATCGGCTTATGTAACAATGAGATCCGTTCATATACTAGTAGAGTAGGCCTAGGTGTTCTGGTTGGCCCTAGTAATTAAGACATCACACTTAACTCCATCATTTGACGGAGTTAACTCTATTAAATCATAGTTGTCAAATCGTGAATCGTTTACCCCCCGAATCGCGAATCGCGAATCGCGAATCGAATCGTGAATCGAACCGGTCGAACTGGAATCAAATGATAAAAATGAAATAAAACATACGTAAATGGGATTTGACACTATAGAATTGGTAATTAAGCAAAATATGACAAAAACCTAATCGTAGCACATGATAATATACCAAAATATAGCCCAAAAATTAACCATAGCACATGTTCTCAATTGTTTTAAGCTTGAAAATGTAAAAAACAAAAATAAATCATAAAAAGTCATCATCAATGATCATTCTTCTTCATTCATCATTCATCATCATCATCAAGGCCCAAATCACCATCATCGTCGTCATCATCATCCTCCTCTATGATAATTTGATCTCCCCCTTCTTCAAATTCCTCTTCATCTTCATCATCGTCCTCATCATCAAGAATTTCAATATCATCATCTACCACTTGTTTGCCTTTTCCCTTGGCATTTAAATTCCTTGGCCCTATATAACACAAAATAATTTTGACATATATTAACAATAAGATTAGCATATATATATATATATATATATATATTAGTAACAAATAAACGATGATTATAATAATTCCACATATTTTCACCTCGCTTCCTCTTTTTGCTAGGCCCTTCATCTTGGAAGCATTCGTGAACATCCAACCATGAATGGTCGGTGGGAAGACATGGTTCTTCTATATCCCTCTCAGTGATCCACTCATCATCGTCCTCCATATCGGATAGACAGATTGGATCGAAGTCACCACATTCTCTCCTTTGCTCTCGTCTCATTTCTAGTTGAAGATTATACTTCACGAAAACAAGAGCATTCAACCTTTGTTGCTCCAAACGATTTCTTTTCTTGGAATGCACATGATCAAATGTGCTCCAATTTCTCTCACAACCTGTCGCACTACATGTGAGACTAAGAACTCGTATAGCAATCTTTTGAAGCTCCGGTACATCTTCACCAAACTTTCCCACCAATTGGCTACATAAACAAAATAATATAAAATTTCAGCAACATATAAATTAACATAAAAAAATCAGTAACATATAAACTCACCGGGTTGTTTTTTATCTCTCGTTAGCGTTGCCGAACTTCTACCGAACAATCCCGCACACGTTTTAAACTTATCCATTTGCTTTTGTACGGTGATAATTGTATCGGTGTCCGAACACATCCTCTCTATAGTGTCATACAAACCACGCTTCACCTCTCTATCGGCCTTAAAGTCATCACTGAAGTGAAATCTTCAAATATAAACAAAAAATATATTTTAGTCCTTTATATAATATAAATTAGAATATAATGGAATTTTCAAGTAAAGAATTTAATATAAATCATGCTACCTTGGGTTTAAATAGTATCCCGCGGCATGAAGTGGCCTATGAAGTTGGAGATCCCACCTCGTATCAATTATTTTCCAAATCCTCATATATCTCCTCTCAACATGATTAAAATTAATCGCAATTTGCTCCTTCGCCCGATCCATAGCTTCATATATGTAACCCATTGCCGGTTTTGCATCTCCATCAACAAGCCTCAAAACTTTGTAAAGTGGATGTACACTTTTCAAACAATATTTAATCGCTTTCCAGAAATTTTTGTCACTTAAAATGATACCCTCCACTTTCTTCGCATCCACCTTGTTGGCAAAAGTTCCATTCATCCAATCAACCGACGTAAACATACGCCTCAATTCCCCTTTATTTTCTCTAAAACTCTTCAATGTGAAAGGAAGTGGCAAATCTAGTTGCTCCCGCTCTAGTAAGTTCCCTCTTATTTGAAAATCTTCTAAACAAATCAAGCACCCATGTATGCCTATAAATATACACGGTAACTTCTCTTGCCTTTGTAATTGTGTTTTGAAATATAGGCAAGTTACCAATGTCGGTAAGCATCAAATCAATCAAATGGGCGGTACATGGGTTCCAAAACAAATTCTTTCTTTTCTCTTCCAATAACCTCCCCGCGGCTACATATGCCGACACACTGTCCGTCACCACTTGCACAACATTTTCTTCCCCAATCTCTTCCACCATACTATCAAGCAACTCAAACAATCTCACCGCATCCTTAATGATCGAGGAGGTGTCCACGGATTTAAGAAAAACCGTCCCGCTTGGGCTATTCACTAAAAAGTTAGTGAGCGATCTTGATTTTCCATCGCTCCACCCATCCGACATTAAAGTGCACCCCGTTTTTTTCCATTCCTTTTTATACCTCGCCAACAAGCTATGCACATTTTCCACTTCCTTTTTCAAATACGTGACCCTAGCTTCATGATAGCTAGGGGGCTTCAATCCCTTTCCATAGTCTCCAACCGACACCAACATTTTTTTAAAAAGTGGACACTTCACAAGATTGAATGATAGAGCATTCTTATAGAAAAACCTCAATATATCCTTACACACCGGCTCCCTATCCTTTAGCATTTGATTCATGGTTAGTTGTTTACCCTTTCCCCCACCCCCCCTAATAACAAACCTATCCATTCCCCCTTTCGCCTTCCCCGTCGAACCTCCCTCATCATCGTTCCCCCCTTGAAAGCATTCATCTTCAACAATTGCTTGACTTTGATTGCTACCAACCGTGGAAGTAGTATTTTGACACAAATACTCTTGAAAAAATAATCTAACGGCCTCGGGACATTGTTCACACATACTAGTATCACTATGAGTCCCGGCAAAATGTTGTTTCATTCGGAAAACTCCTCCCCATTTTATTGCTCCACAATAGTTACATTTCAATTGCATTCTATTGTTCTCACTCACCTTGGTACAATAAGCCCAAGTTGGATCGTTTTCTTTCTTGCCCTTTGACTTTACCATTTTGATGTTCAAAGATCAAACAACCTACAAATCAATATCAATTTATTTAATAAACAACTCAAACAATAACTAAAAAATTTAAGCAAATACAACAAATATAACTAAAAAAAATATGGTTTTATAAAACATATGCAAATAAAACATATGGTTTTATAACTAAAAAAAAATAGGTTTTATATGTGTTTTTTATGACTAAAAACAGGTTTTATATATGGTTTTATAACTAAAAACAGGTTTTATATATGGTTAACTAAAAAAAATATGGTTTTATAACTAAAAAAACAGGTTTTATATATGGTTTTGTAACTAAAAAAAAATAGGTTTTATATGTGTTTTTTATAACTAAAAACAAGTTCTTTATATGGCTTTTATAACTAAAAAAATATGGTTTTATAACTTAAAAAAAACAGTTTTTATAACTAAAAAAAAAAATAGGTTTTATGGTTAACTAAAAAAAATATGGTTTTATAAAAAAAACAGGTTTTATATACGGTTTTTTGTAACTAAAAGAAGGTTTTAGTTATGGTTTTATAACTAAAAAAAATATGGTTTTATAACTAAAAACTAAAAAACAAAAAAATAAAAATAAAAACATAAATTACTTGTGATTTTATAACAAAAAAAAGCCCAATTATGGTTTTATAAGTAAAAAACAACAAAATAACTGAGAAAAACAAAAAAACGTATGGTTTTATAAGAGAGAAATAAAAAACGTAAGGGCCAATATGAGAGAAACAAAAACCGTATGGTTTATACCCCCCCCCCCCCCCCCCCCCCCCCCAAAAAAAAAAAAGCAGCCGTAAGGATCATAAGAGAGAAACACCAACAACAAAATCAAATAAACAACAAAAAATAACAAACTTACCTTCGATTGAGAAGAAAAGCAGCCGTAAGTGCTCGAATTGGCTGAAATACAGGCTTTCGGCAAGAGGGTTTGGTAGAAATAGGGTTTTTTTTGGCCGTAAGGTATGTTTAGGGTTGGGTTTTGTTCGTTTGGCAAGTTAAATGAGTTTTTTTTATAAAAAAAAAGAACGTGTGCTGAACACGTGGGTGAAAAAGGGCCCATTTTATGAATCGGTATACTGGCCGATTCTGAATCGAATCGTACGATTTTGTATCGAATCGTACGATTTTTTGTTCATATCCGATTCTAACGTTGATTCGAATCGTTTTAGCATGGAATCGAATCGAATCGTCCGATTCGAATCGCGAATCGGACGATTTTGACAACTATGTATTAAATAGCTCTATCACAACAGGCACAAGTCAAGCAGTGGGATGATGTCAGCAACGCACCCACATGCTGGGAACAAACAAACATTCCCTCCCACCATGTGCACCCATACTAACTTTACAATTCTTCCTCCACTACCATGTAAAGTTGGTAATTATTTAATCTACAAAGACAAGGCCCCTGAAACACTTTAGTGGACTATCTGGAATAGTCCATAAACAAATATGCCAACATTCTTATTTAAGGAGGCAGGAGTAAATAAGAAAAGGACAATTGAGATTACAAACTCTCATTCTATTGAATCAATACTATCTACACTTGCACATGTGGACGTAGGCACTACCTTGGGCCGAACCACGTAAATTTGGATTCACTCTTTTTCTCTCATCTCTCTCTATTGCGTGTCTTAGATAAGTATTCCATTGATTTTCATCTCTTTATCTATTATCGTTTATTCTTATGTGTTCTGGTTAAGATCAAATCAGTATACTAATTTTAGGCGATAACACTCCTCACACTGCCATAAACCACCGTTGCACTACTGCATTTTGCAAAATCCTAGCGGCCCCTTCGAGTCGTACAACCTCCTATTCGCCACATTTGATGTGTCCAACATCGACTATTGCTTTTGTCACGTCGCCAAACACTCGATGGAATGTGTACAAGGCCCCGATTAGTAATTGCATGTATTGTGATTACTTTTTGTTAGTAGAATAAGGCCCATTAGTTGGGGTATATATGTATTTTAGCATTTATTAGTGTTGCCCTAACTTTGATTTTCAAACTAGGTTAGACCTAGAGATTTACCTCCTTTTGTACTCCTCACAAATTACTTGAATGATTTAATGAATGGAGAGAGACCCTATTTTTTTGTGAATATTAGGTTGCGTACATCAAATTGGTATCAAAATGACGTTTACTTATGATGTGAGAGAAATATGTAAGGCTCAAAGGAGCCGTCGGCGAACCACTTTTTCAAGCACTACCCCCGCAGTAGCGGACCTGCACCACTTCCATCTAAGCCTCTTGCTTTTCATATTCAGCCCAACTACCTAACCACTTGATTAACATTCGTCACCGAAGCTCCCACCGTCATCGTGTGGCAACCCTCGTTAGCCGCTTTTTGCCCACCGACGAGCCTCCCCATCGTATTCAAACAAAGGGCACCGAAGGTTTCCTTGGCACTTTAGTATCCATTGTTGTACTATGAATATTAAGTAGCTGTATAACAAAATGCCGTTGGTAGACACAATAGGCATTGATATGCGAAGAGCTTTGCTTGGAGAAATAAAGTTCATTTTGTATCACTTTGCCCCCCCTCTCCCCCTTTTTTTTTAATTATATATTTTCCTGTTTCTAAATCGAGTCAAAAATTGATTTGATTTAGAAGTTGTGAATTACCTCCCTTTTGATCCCCAGATTCCCCACCCACTAGTCCGTCCCCAAAATCTCTAGAACCTCCAGCCCACTAATCCATCCCCCAAACCCACACTAGCTTTCTCAAACCATTAAGTTTGTGCCCTCCCTAACGCCTAACAATGCTCGTTGGAGGACTCCAGAGTGCATGAGCGCCCTCACCTTGCACTCCTGATGCGAAATGGTGACTAACAACCTTCAATTTCGCACCTCAAACCCTTAACCTTTACCTCCCTGTAACTTTGCCGACGACTGGCGAGAGTTGTCTGCGGCAAACGATGGTGGTGATACAGCTTACAAGCCCCTCCTAATCTCATAAGTCTCCATTGAGGCATCTGCTAGCTAGCTATTGTAATGTTTCCATCTCCAGGTCACCCCACCCCCGATTTTGCAGCAAAATTACCAAGCTCTTCCCTAAAGATTCTTTGATGCAAAAACCACCAATTGGGTCCAAAGAAGGGAGAAAAAAAGGGCACAAATCTGAATATTGTATTATCAACCAAAGAAGAAGTACATTTCTCCTTACATCATCACCTATTTATACTATTAGGAGTCCTACTCTAACTAGGAAAACATTAAAAGTCTAAAATACCCTTAACTTATTCTAATATCTACTAAAGAGGACTAACACCCCTTTTATTACAGTTAATACTAAAATTTAACAAAACGAAACATTTAACCCTATTCTACATTATTTTCTACATCATTCTTGAGTCTCACTTCACACTAGTAGTGGCAAAATGTGGTCCAAATAATAAAACAATTCATATTAGCCCAAGCATCTAAATATGGAGTCCATATTTAAAAGTTATGAGTTAAATATGGGGCCCATATTTCAAAGCTATGAGTTAAATATGGGGCCCATATTTGAAAGCAAGAAATCAAATATGGCGCTCAATTTTAAAAGATACAAATCAAATATAATACTCATTTTAAAAAGTTATGAGTAAAATATGAGTTTTTTTTATATATACCTCGAATTGTAATACTTAATGTAGTAGAAAAATAATGGGTTGGCCCAACCCATATTTGGCCCGGCCCACATTTAACCCAATCCATATTTGGCCGAACCCACATTTAGCCCAACCCATATTTGATCTGCCCAAATTAGGCCCAGCCCATAATTTTGCCAGTGCTACTTCACACCCCCAAAGTTTTCAAAGCACTTTCAAAAATCCCGAAACAGTTCACGATACTCTCAAATTGGACAAGGGAAGGTATTGAGCAGGCCATTAACTTCTCGGTCCATGGAAGAAGGATTCCTCACTTCACCAAAAGTTTAGAGCTATGAGGCCATGGAGCGTATAATTCGCCGCACCCTTGCATCCCTCTAAAAATAATTGATATTTGGAAGGACAACAATTCATATTGGCATAATGACATCCATGGTTTGTGTTGAGATTGATTTCGCTAAGCATACAAAAAGTGTCTATTACAAGTGTCAAGGATGCCATCAGAAGCGTGAGAACTTGGCAGGGTTACATGGTTCTTTGCCCTTGGCTATGCCATTTCCAGTGTCCCCCATTACTCCCCCATTACTGTTACTTACCATTCCTCCCTGCTTCTGTCGCGGTAATCTATATTTCGGGTTTCTTGGTGAGTTGAGGAGTCCTCGGTGTGTACTATTGGGTTTTTCTTTGATATTTTTGCAAAGATTGGTTGGGTGACTCGTACTCGCTTCCAATATGCGAAGTCTAATTAAGTTGAGACTTCTTCCCACTCCTTGAGGAAGAAGATGTTACCTTAGTGGTCTGATGATTTGTCTAGAGCATAGTCACTGGGATCACTATACCCTCCCACGTACTGCGATCCGGGGTCTTACAATCCGAAATATGGTGGGTTCTTGATCCGGATATCTAAATGTGGCGTTCCCAATTTTAACTATTATTGGTAAAAATGGAACTTTTGACTCCCAATAACATAATATATGAGAAAAAAATGGCTTCTCAACTAATATGAAACAATCATGGCGCGGATATCTCTCTAATATATTGTAGAATGTAAAGATTGTACACTACACTACATAGACTCTGTAGTACACTACATAGACTCTAATCATGGTGCGGGTAACTTTTATAAATAAAAAAACATATACTAAGTCTTTTTATGTAGAGTGGGGAACTTTATATATAGACTCTGTAATATATAAAGTTTAAAACATGTTTTTAATTAAAAAAATAGGTCTTTGATTAAGAAAAAATAGATTTTTTTATTTAAAAAAAACAGTAACCGGGCTTGGCCAACGGGTCTGGATAAAGAGCTTTCAAATATGGGCGTGCTTGGGATTACATAATAAGGCCCGATCCAGGCCCGAGCGGGCTTAGGATAGCTCATAATTTTATCGAGACTGGGCCTGCCAGGCCCGGCCCAGGCCACCCCTAGTGTACACCACCCTCCCTCCCTGCCACATCTACGACCTCTGTTAGCCACAACCCATCATTTATAATCTATCTACCATCAATGACTCCAACAAATTGTAATCAGTGGTCAACTATTTTTTAAGTAAGAGCCAAACATATTGTGGTTTGTGAGCAACTCTTATTAAGTGACCTCGACGCCCATATTCACAAGTTCTTTTTTAGCTCATAAATTGTGTATCGCATTTGGCAGTTTGGCACACTTCTCATTCACGTTTCGTTGAACGTTTGCAGTTAATGCATATAATGAAGTGAGGTTCTTGTCCATAAATTTTTCTTTATTGTGATTGTGGTTTAATTATATTGGTACTACAATCATTTTGTTTGTCAGTCAATATGAAGGAAAATTGTGTGATCGATTTTTTTATTAAGTTGAGGAGGAGAATGATGCAATAAGCACATCACATGCCTCTCCCTTTGGGGCGCGCAACAACCCCAAGAGGAGAGAGGAAAAAGGTTGTCTTAATTTTTGTATTTATTTTTTCGTTTAAGATAACTTTGGGCCTTGATTGAGAATGATGTAATAAGCACATCACATGACTGTCCCTTTGTTCTTTTTATCCCGCTTCACGTATTCATCAGATTCAATCACAATCTATCTAGGATTCTCACCCCATTAGTTTCTATTTTGTTTAAAATGGGATTCTATAGCTAGTAAAATAATTATAGTCATTGGCTAGTATTTGTAATTTGTTAGTAGTATAAATTATAAGTTCTTTTTTCCCTGCCGAGTTTTAAGACGAACCCCAGTTGGTTAAATTAGGAGGTCTACTACTCAGAAAATATTCACATCACCGTGTGTGGGGGAGCGTTGAAATATATTGGTCTTTTTTAATAGCTAAAGTTTTTTAAGTAACTGCTCTTTAAGAGGAACAAATGATAGTAGGAGAAAAAAGAAAATGGAAAATTGGACCATTTTTGTTAGAACTATGAGCAGTTTTGACTATGATAGAGACATTAGTTGGTTGTGTTTTCCTTCTTGAAGCACACTAACAATGATGACAATAAAAGGGGGTGGGGATTAGAGAATGGAATATTAGGCTCTACAATGCAAGCATGATTTGAATCTCCCATAACTATGGTCATGTCAGCATGTCTTGAGCTCTGTTCCTTATGTGGCATAAAGTTCTTCATTGGCAATAAAGTGAAAAAAGCAACATCCTATGCAATTTTCTACGAAGAATCATGACACTTATGTGACATTGTTTTGTTCTACTCAATGTTGCGCTGACAAAGGATTATTCCCAGCATTAATTTTTGGCACATTGTTTAGACAAGACGGACAATTGAGAGACCTTCTACACGTACAGTATACTATTACCTTCACAATCTTCTCTCATTCTTACCACACCACCTTCATGGTCGTTAAACATAGTTGCATTGAAGTGCTATTTTTTCGCCTCGTCGTCTATGCTTATAATTTGACATCTTATTTCTTGCTAATTTATGGTTGCATTGGAGATGATCTTATGTTTATGTGCATCCGTCTGTTCATATATAAAGTTTGTCACTCTAACAACCAATCTTACATGTGGCTATGTGATCAACTTCAAATACGACCAAGTCTCGTAAGCCTTCCTAGTCAACAGAAAGGGGAAGTAAAGAAAACAATAAGATAGTGTTTTAACTTCAAATATTTTTTTTATCTCCATTATAATTGTTTCAGATGCATAGAGAACTAGCACGTGAAGCAGTTCGCAAATCCTTGGTTCTGTTAAAGAATGGGAAGGATCCAAAGAAACCATTTCTTCCATTAGATAGAAATGTTAAAAGAATTCTTGTTGCTGGGTTACATGCTGATGATCTTGGATACCAGTGTGGAGGGTGGACAGCTACTTGGGAAGGAAGAGGTGGCAGAATTACAATTGGTAAGTGGTATGCGGTAATGCCCGACTAAGTTGCTTCCCTACATCAAACTGAGTAATGATTTCTGGTACGGCTTTATTTAGAAATGATGAAAATGACAACTAATAAAAAAAGGGACAAATAGCTCTTAAGCACACGGATAAAATCAAAAGTTCTTGCGTTAAAGTTCAGCTTTTTATGTTTGTGGTTAACGATGAAATGAAATAAAATAATGCTGTGGTATTCATCTATATCAACTCTATAATTCTCTTCCTATGTGAACCTTTTATTGTGTACAACTGTTGAAAGATCTAATGTATCGCCTTGCATCTATATAATTGACCTTTTAATTTTTGAGTAATAGTTGGCCAGTTGCTATAATTTTTGTTAAATAATTAAACTGGTATTGACTAATTTGCAGCCCCTCAGTCTTGTATTGTAATTCTGTTGTATGAAGAAATATATAAGAGCTTTTACTTTCGTATTCGTATGGTTTGATGAATTTGAAAATTGAATAATTGAGATTTAATCATACAGGCACAACTATTTTGGATGCTATTAAAGAAGCAGTGGGAGACGAAACAGAAGTGGTGTACGAGCAAAATCCATCACTAGACACCTTTGCTGGTCAAGATTTCAACTTTGCCATAGTAGTTGTCGGTGAAAGCCCATATGTAGAAACTGGTGGTGACAATTCAGAGCTCATTATTCCCTTTAATGGCACTCAAACGGTCAGCTTGGTAGCTGACAGAGTTGCCACACTGATGATTCTCATCTCTGGGAGGCCTTTGATTTTAGAGCCGCCACTTTTAGGAAAAATAGACGGTCTGATTGCTGCTTGGTTACCTGGCAGTGAAGGAGGTGGAATTGCTGATGTCATCTTTGGGGATTATGACTTCCAAGGACGACTCCCAATGACATGGTTTAAGACAGTTGAACAATTACCCATTCATGCTAAGGATAATTCATTAGACCCTCTATTTCCCATAGGCTTTGGGTTGAGTTTCAATAAGG
This sequence comes from Sambucus nigra, assembly GCA_949130495.1. Lineage (NCBI taxonomy): Eukaryota > Viridiplantae > Streptophyta > Magnoliopsida > Dipsacales > Adoxaceae > Sambucus > Sambucus nigra. The sequence goes on along the minus strand of OX422217.1, from coordinate 325,744,897 downwards.
TGGGGTAAATCTTTCATTGCATTTGATTTATGAGCATGGTTCCAATAAATACTCATGTTTTTTGTCGTTAAAATGGCATTTGGCTTGGATATAACTTTGCCATGTTTTTCGTGCCTTCAGTGAAGAAAATCTCAATCGATGAAATGAACTATAGGACATGGAAGCAGCATTGATCTTATGGAGCTTTGATGGTGATGATTGTGGTGAAAGAGAAGAAAGAAGACTATACTAAACTAGAGGAAGGCTTGAGTTAGGTATGCTCTTCAGTTTTTATGTGGTTGTGACTTGTAGGTATTGTTATATTCCAAATAGTATAATTCGGCATACATTTCATGTAATAAATATACCACTTCTGTAGTTTATGGGTTTCATTTATTCCTAGAGCTAACTTAGTGAGCTTTTGCCTAGGTCACTGCTGGTGTGGTGGTCTTATAACCTCTCTCAGAATCCCTTACAGACGTATAAAATGGTAGCTTCACAAAAATTGACAAACAGGAACAATATGGGCTGTTTAGTTGTGGAAAACATTTTTCTGTTTTTAGTTTTCATCTCTATTTTCACTTTTCATTTTCTGTGGAAAAATTTGGAAAACTAGAAAACGCGTTCATTCGTTAAAAATATGAAATCATTTTGTACATGTTAATATTCAAAAACTGAAAATTTTGTTCAAAAACTATGAAATCATTTTTATTCACTTTCTAGATTTTTTTTTTCTTTTCATTTTTTGGGTTTTTAGATTTTTTTTCCCATTATTTTTGGGGTTTTATTCACTTTTTGTACCTTTTTCATTATTTTTGGGTTTTTATTCACTTTTTAGATTTTTTTTCATTATTTTCGGGGTTTTATCTATTTCCTGGATTGTTTTCATTATTTTTGGGGCTTTATTCACTTTCTGTATTGTTTTCATTATTTTTGGATTTTTATTCATTTTTTGGATTTTTACATTATTTTTGGGTTTTTTTCATTATTTTTGGGTTTTATTCACTTTCTCGATTTTTTTCTTTATTTTTTGGATTTTATTCACTTTCTGTGTGTTTTTTTCATTATTTTTGGATTTTTATTCACTTTCTGGATTTGTTTTCATTATTTTTGGGTTTTATTCATTTTCTGAATACTTTTTCATTATTTTGGGGTTTTTATTCAGTTTCTGCATTTTTTTCATTATTTTTGGATTTTATTCATTTATGTTTTTTTTTCATTCTTTTTGGGATTTTATTCACTTTTTATATTGTTTCCATTATTTTTGAGTTTTTATTCACTTTCTGAATTTTTTTCATTATTTTTGGGTTTTTATTCACTTTTTGTATTTTTTTCATTGTTTTTTGGCTTTTATCCTCCTTTTGGATTTTGTTTCATTATTTTCTAGACTTTTTATGAATTTTTTGGATGTGACAATTCTTTTTCGCAATTTGAGTGTAAATGTGGTACAAAACAGGAAAGATGAAAGAAATGTGGTGAGAAAAATGGTCTCCATGTATATGTTGGATGAGAGATATGGAATATATGATCCCCACTTTTAAAATGGAATGAGAGAAATGGATCCCTCTTATAAAACAGAAAAATAGAAAACATAAAAAAAACGTTTTCCATTTTTGTGGAAAAATAGAAAATTAGAAAAATAGAAAATTATTTTTCAATTTGAAAAAATACCTTATTTGAACACATTTTCTATTTTCCTATCTCCACAGAAAACGTTTTTTAGAAAACACCCCATTTTTCTACAACTAAACAGCCCCTATAGTGTTTGACTTTGTTGTTCGTCTTTTTAAGGTTTTATATGTTAGGACTTTTTATTAAATTCAATTTCTATTTCGTCTTTTATGTTGTATTTAGATTAGAAAAAGATGGGGTTCAACTTAAATTTGAGTCTAGCAATCCACTATCGAGTTATCATTTTGGGCTTGGGGCCCAGGTGACCGTCGCACTTGCCTTGGGCCAGGGCCAGTTCTGTTCTCTCTCTATTTCTCCCCCCCCACGACGCACGCACGCATGCGCAAACAACACTAGTACTTACAAATATTTAATTGGGGATATTATTTCTGCAGGTGTGGAAAATAAAGCAACAGAGACATGATTCCCCTATGATTGTTGACTAATTACGTGCCAGAGAAAATAGTTAACTAGCTTATGTTTGTAGTTAACTAGTTTATGTGGTTCCTACATACTATACAAGAATCATACTATACAAGAATCATATATGGAGTCGAGTTGTTTCATAGACTTGGTAATTGTTGCTTTTTATTATTCGAGTATTATTGTAGAATAAACACATGCAATGCACTTGGACTATGACAAGTTATTTTTAGAGAGGTAGCAAATTAGACAACAGAAAATATGACTACCATCGAGTGTTGATGAGAGAAAAATAGTTGATGCGGCCCCTGTCAAAGTTGAAAGATATATTTTATAATTAAGTCAGGTACTTCCATTTTTTGAGATTCAACACCATTCAAACTAAGATTCCTTTGGAACAAGAAATTTGTAGATAAAGCACGTGGACTTTCTGATTTGAATAGGGGATGCCAAACATCTGATTTGAGAGATGGGGAGAATTTTTGATATGAATGTTACTCTTGACCACTAGTGTTCACGCGTGAACAGTGCGAGCTGGAAGATATTTTTGTAGTAATTATTTAGTATTAGTGAAGATATTATTTAAATAAAGTACTAGATTTATATTATAATTTTTATTTAATTACCTTGTGTGATTAGGTTTCTTCCTCTTTGAGGATGTACAAACTATAAATAAAGGCCATAGGTTAGAGTTTAAATGGAAATTAATAGAATTATAATTTTCATTGCTCTTGTTGAGTATTGTGTGTAAATTTCGTTGCATTTACATCAAATTCGTATCAGAGCCACACCGCTCTTGGATTATCATAATTGTCGTCATCGTAGTGTTTGAACAATCATGCCTTCGGAAACAAGAACCATGACTACATTTGAAGAGTTTGAAAGACAACAGCTGCCCCAGGTGGCGGTTCAGTGCAAAAGCTTGCCCATGATTTCAGCAAGGCTTGGCACAATAATGAAAGCTTGGGCAGCAGTGAGGGCCAAGCGGCGAAGGAGGCCGTTAGACAACTTCGACGAGCAAGGAGGGACGGATTTCGGTTGCCCAAGAGGCCGATTCGATTTGGGAGTCGACCTAAGGTGTAGGCCGATGGCCCTAACACCGTCATTGAACGCCAAGGAACTTCGCCGCAACGTAACCTGTTCGCAGTAACATTACGTCACACTCCGGCCTAGATTTTAGCATTGACTATTTGGGCTTGGACAATTATGGATTTATCCCTCAATTTCAATTACTGCCAACTGTTTTATTTGGGTCAAATCAACTTAAAGAAATATATTTTGGGTCCAAAATCAAGAGCTCAATTTATTCAAAATATTTATTTAATTGGCGCAAGTGGCTTCAAATTAATTGCAAGGCATGGAGGTCCGTTTGATTTTGGTGGTGGTTTGGGCGATTGCAATTCAACCTTTTGATGCTCGGGTCGAGCTTTTTCTTAGGAGGGGAGGGAGTGACAAGAATAGAGGATGCTGAAAATCTGGTTTGAGAGATGAGAATTTTTCATATGAATAATGAATGGTACTGTTCACAGTTACTGTTTATGTGAGAACAACGCCAGTTGAAAGATATTTTTTTAGTAATTATTTAGTATTAGTTAAGATATTATTTGGATAAAGTAGTAGATTTATATTAGGATATTTATTTAGTTTTCTTATGTAAATAGGTTTCTTCCTATTCAAGGATATAAAACTTATAAATAAAGGCCCTAGGTTAGAGTTTAAATGGAATTTAATAGAATTCAAAATTTGATTGCTCTTATTGAGTATTGTGTGTAAATTTCGCTGCGTTTACATCACTTTCATTTTGTTACTCTATAAAATGGAATGAAATGCATGTGAGCATCAAAGTGAACTTGATGCAAATCAGTTATACATAACATTGTAGTTGCTATTATTTAAGAAGGCAATTCGAGACAACTGAAGTGATGTATGACCAAAATCCATCACTAGACACCTTTTTCTATTGAATATTTCTTTCTTTCCCTTGCATCTGTGGATAATGGTCCATATGCAGCAATAACCAGTGCTAAATTCTTCGGAACTCATTATTTGCTACAATGGACCTCTCAATTGCTAATAGGATTTTCGCATCATCATTCTAATCTCGGGGAAGCCATTATACCGAGGTGCAAATTCTTCGGCTAATTTAAATGGATCGTGAAAGACCAATCAAGTTGTAGAGCCACAACTTGCTGTATACATGCCCCGAAGGAGGGGGAATGGGAGCTGTTGCCTTTGGTGATTAAGAGTTCCAAGAATTACTCCTATAGCATGGTTTGTTATGGTTGAAAAACTACAGCTGCATGTTGGAGATAATTTCTACACATTTCTGTTAATTAAAACCGATTATTTCTGACAATCATGGCCTGCCTGGGCAATGACTCGGACCATATCTAGGCCATTTTGTGCGTTTTGATGTGGTAGAATGCGCAAATGGACCGCAAATATTGGATTGGTGAGGCAAACGTGGTATAGGCTTTTGCTCCCACGGAATTCCAACTATCGGAGAATCTAGGTCACCTCAACATTTTGACTGCCGCGTGAGTTTAATATATGATTAATTATGTGAAGTATTATTATTTTATTCGTGTAAGATGTAGTCGTTAACAAAAATCTTATTCATAAAAATTGGAGTTTTGAGACTCAACAATAGGATATCGAATAAAAGGAAGTTGGTCTTCTCATAATATACTCTAATGACGGTCTACTTGTCGTGGTATACTCCCGACGACGTTTCAATTATGCGGGAGTGTCTCCTATTCCGCTTCCCATATGCGATATATGTTGATAATTAAGCAACATATATGTCAAAATTTGATCATTTTGATAATGTGCCCAATGTCTCATGTCCTCTGAGTCGCACGGCTAAGGCCATCATGCAAAATATCATTTTGACAATTGACATGGCCTTGGAGATGGCCGAAGTGTTGTTTTGTTTTGAGTTTATGTTTCCCAACAATCTTGGATTGCAAACTCCTATACAAAGTGTGAGCAATAAGAAAACAATGGATATAATGTAAATGGTTTGGCCCCGAGATAATGTGAATATTAGACATGATCCACCGTTTTTGAAAACAAAAATAGACTTACCCCCTATCGTGTAACGGGTTGTTTATCACTGCTAATTTACTTTGATAATTAAATTAGACTTATGCCCCAATAGTTTAAAGCCAATTACTCCTCCATAACAAATTTATCTTTTTTTCTTTGAATGAAAAATTTGCGACACTTATTTTTAAGAACCCTAATTTTAAATCGAACCTAAATTATAAACACCGAATTAAATCAAATTACAAGCACGAAAAATGAGCCCTAAAAATAGTGAGGAATGCTGTAAAAGCTAATACCAAATATAACAGGCTAGGATTGAAACCCTTGGTGTAAAAAATAAGCAATGTAGCTTTAAATTGAGATCTATGGTATTTTGAGAATTGAGGTGAAAATAATAACAATTGACAAAAATCTCTGTTAACACAAGGCGTACGAGATAATATTTTTAATGGTGAACAAAAGAGAATATCAAATCATGGGTTAGGCACGTACAAACTGAGAGAATAATGATGTATTTAGACAATTTTCAAGGCATGGAGCAAAATAGCGTAATGTTATTTTTGCTTTACAATTTTTTGATTTTGTCTCTCCAGAGCATTATAAAAACTTATAAAGTGGCCTCGAATAAGAAAAAATAGGAGAAAAATTGCCCTTGATTTTGCTTGTCCAAGAGCAACATAGGTCACCTTCGCACATAAGATCCGTCAGGGTCTTATTCTTAAACAGTGCACAACGTATACTTTTCAGTAAAAGTGTGTCAATTCATTTTGAAATAAGAATCATGTTTGTAATAATGCCTTAAATTTATCTTAAATACATTGGATATATATATCGGTCAAATGGACTTGGTAAGAATTCCGGTGAGTTGGGTTCGACTTGATAACAGAGAATCAGAAGAGGATTGCGTGCTTTCTAGTTCACTTGAATAAGTTCACGACCTAGATGGTGTGACACCTCGCCTATTAAAATAACGGGTGGTCATCCCTTTACTAAAATAGAACAAGAATCTCAGACTGGCTCGTTCTTAGTATCACTGTCGAAAATCTAATTAATTACTAACTACCTATTAAGCTCGGTGTCAAACTTTAAAAACTTATTAACTTGTTTATAAAAACTTCCATTCACGCAATAAACCATGTCAATAATATAACTGTACATTCACCACAATAATAAATTGAATACCGAATAATTGCAATAATTAAAGTAATCGAATAACACTCGGGTAGGTCTCAATACAATAGTCCATCAAAATTGAAGTGAAATAAATTCTAAATAAAAAAAAACACTTTGATAATGGATGACATGCCCAAATAACTACTGACTGAAATCCCATCATCAAAGATAAATGCGTCTAGTCAATCCTTGCAAGCATCCACATCTGCTGCAGCTAGAAGGTATGATGAAGCCTGATGTCCTTATGGCTGGGGACCTAAAAGGTTTTGAAAAAATATTTTGATATGAGTTAGAGCCCAAATACTATTTGAAGAATTTTTTTGCAATTATTTAAAATACAATGATAAATATGCAATGTAAGCGTTCATATTTAAATTGGTGTCGCCTCCCATGAGATAATCCTCGCCTCTTATCTATAGAGCGAACCTAACGCATGTATTTGAAACACTCTAGTTATGCTACCCTGCCTAACTAGTACAAACACTTATCTTAGTCCCATACGCTAGCTTCTAGCCAAATTGTGTCACATGTATTTATTCTTTGCTTTAATTATTATTTAGCTAGCACATACAGTAAGTCATTTTAATTCTCACGTTACCCGATACATATAACTTCACACTAGTTATTAATTAAATATCACACATTCATATTATTCACCCGTATATATTTATCACGCTTATATACGTATGTTCATATCACATCTCTTACACACACACACACACACACACACACACACACACACACACACACAGATATATATATAACCGCATCCCCAGACCTTAACCTCGCGGATGCATTCTCTAGCATGCTATCAGGCTCCAGGTACATCACGTACCACTCTTGGGCCACTGGGTTAGAATCTCGCCACAGAACCCAAATCGTAAACGCATAATCGGAGGTGGTCATAGTCTTACATCCGTGGGTCATAACCATACCACATTACGTCACTAGACTCTAAACTCACATACAGTGGTCGTGCGATAGACTTATGACCTAGGAACCAGTCCAACACCTATTGGTCAATGCCAGGGTGGACCTCCCATTACGCGTAGCCTCCAACGACATCATCCATAGATTAGGTGTATTTCACATATATCAATCATACAAATATATTCATACATATATATATACTATCTCTATACCTATATACCTATATATATATACACACATTACCGGCTAAACGTGCATATGCCATTAGTTCATAATCTCTGAGTCTAACCCTTACTCCCGAATACTTAAGCAGTCACTTACTTATAATTCATTCACAAATATCATTATTATTTATGGACACTGAACTATTCTACTCCAGTCCGTATCCCGATTCTATCTGAAATCATAAATCGATTTCATTAATTCATTTTCGAGTGTCCTTCACCCTAAATACCTATATTTTCATACCCTAGATTTTATTTCAAACTACCCAAGGTAAAATAATGGCCTAACTGTTTTCTAGAAGTCCTAATCTCATCTACGGACCTCCTAGATTATCCCGGACCCCAACCGATTCACGAAAGCATTAAAATACTCAACTTGGTCTGAACAGGTGGTCGAACTGGTTTGCCCCTAGTTCTGGCTTGGGCTTGTCTGTTATGTGATGGACGAAATTTTTGATTTTTCTACATGCTATATGGGCACCAATCACCAGTCCGCCCCCTGGTTATGGCCTGGGTGGGTTTGTTACGTGATGGAGGAAATTTCCCAATTTTTACATGCTAATATGGGCACCAATCTTCATCGAATACCTACCTAACATCATCCCATCAATTCTAAACATAAAGAAACACATTCATACATCCCAAATTATCCGATGACATACTAACCCATGGGATTTGACATAAACAACAAGAAACCAATCGTGTTCTTAATTAAATTCCAAGATTCTTTAATTTCTCCTAAGAACCATTCAAGGTTACATCTTCTCTAGGAATCAATATCAGATTTTATTCAATATCACATCTTATATATATAATTTAATCTCAGATTATATATATGGGATTACAATTAAATCATATACTGTAATATCATTCCCCCAATTCCATTTTTATCATGTGAATCCCACTAAAAAATTCATATGTTTCACCAACTCTAATATGAATTTAAGACATAGCATAAAATATCAAAGCAAGTTTGAACACTTGTCTTATATGGTTAGAGATTCTGAATTCCTTCTTTGTGGGCCTTCTTGCATAAGAATCCTAGCCCGAAATTGTCCCAATCTCTCGCTGGAATGACCTTTTTAAGTTTCTCTTGAGTTCTCCCTTCTCTTCACTCCTCTCTCTCAAGCCCAGGTATTTTAGAATGGTGCAATGGATGCCCACTCCATCCACCATCCCTAATTATCCCCATAATCCCGAAATTATGCTTAGAGTCAAGTATAAAATGTCCCGAACCCCCCTATACGAGTTTTAATTAGTCTAAAAAGATCCTGGAACCCAATTACCACCCAGGGTACCTAATTTTGACTATCTCGATGCATCCCGGATCATCCGTGCTCTCGAAATGTCCATTCGAGTCACCTAACATCAATTTTCCATTTAATTCCCAATACGACTCCACTGCGCGTCCCGAATGAGATACTATCAATCCATCGATTTTACTCACTTATGGCGTGATGTAAAATAACACGTTTTCTTTTTCTTATCACACAAGTCAATATAATAACACATAAATATTAATCCAATATTCGCTAATTAACATTTATTCAATTCATTCTATATCTTATAAGCACATGTGTAATTTAAAATATTTTAAAAAATACGGAGGGTTACATACTTCCCCCTTACAAAGGAATTTCATCCCCGAAATTCGAATACTTGGTACCAAGAGCTTTGAATACTTAACTGCACGACATCCTTACGTACCTAAAATCAACTCATGGCAACATTGTGGTGCCTCCAATATACACCCGCTAACGATACCATCTTAACTGAAGGCCTACTCGCTATGGCCCAAAACTAGTGACAAGTCTGTTCATTCATTTTATACCGATATACTATATCATTCTTAAGGTTTCACCTTGATGACGACGCACAAAACACATCGTGAACCCGCTAAAAATGCTCCTCTAAGACGAGCCTATACACCACTGGCTCTATCATCTCAATACTGAGGAAAGGTTCCACTTCCCTTGGTGCCAACTTCCCTTCTTGCCAAACACATAACTCCCTTAATGGGAGACACCTGCAATAACACCTGACCATTCACGTCAGACTTCCAAAACTTTGATTCGTGACGGTGTAACTCTTATGATTTTACGGAACTACCCGAAATAGCTTATGATGAACTCAATCCTTGCCGATAGACTCTGAATCACGTTCGGTCCAAGAAGCTTGTTATCGCCCACCTCTAACCAACCAGAGGGTGGATGACAAGGTCTCCCGTACAAAGCCTCAAAAGGCGCCTCGCCAATAATAACCTGGTATGAGTTATTACACACAACTCTACTGATGGTAATTACTCCTCCCACTTACCCTATATGCATCCCTCACATATCCTCCAACATCTTAGTCATCCCACCCGTCTACCATCGATCTACGGGTGATACGCCTTACTCAAAACGTAATTCCATTCCCATCACCTCCTGATAATCCCTATTAGAGGTGGGACTTAAGGATTTCATCTTGATCCACAACAATGTTGGCCGACACCTTGTGCCGGCTTATTCCCTTTCTTCAATGAAATGTTGGGCACACTGCCTAATAGTGTAACTCACCCAAATTAGCAATAACTACTCCATCTCGCTCAACCAATTCCACAAATCCAATGGAAATCCACGACGTTGGTAACCCAAAGATGAACTCCATCGGTGTGACACCCCTCCCAATTAAATACCGAGTGATCAGTCCTTTATAAAATTAAAAAAAGAACGTTCGGTTGGTTCATTCTTAGCATCACTCTCGAAAACATAACAACCTTATTAACCACCTAATAATTAAAAGCTAGTGTCAAAATTTATTTTTTTTCCTTTTTAAATTGTAACCAAAATCATTTATTTATAAAGTCCAAGAATTTAAATATAACCCATCCACCACACGACTGAATAAAATAAATACTGAATCAGAATCACGTACCGAAATAAATAAGACTGGATGAAATATTCCAGTTCAAAACTTTAAACCAAGGACCATAGTAACAATAAATCCAACTGAATTGAAAGGAAAATAAACTGAATACAATTTCTAATAAAATGTAAAGGAATGGGCGACACATGCCCTAATTTAAAAATCTAGATAAAACTGAGTGAAATGATAGAGGCATCTAATGCAAAGACCTACAGCTTCCACAACCGCGGAAGCACGCCATGCAATTCAAGTCTCTAAGTCTGGTGTTCCTGTGGCTGAGCACCTGATATAATACATATATATAGCAAGAGAGAAAAGAGATGCAAGAGACGGGTCAGAGCCTGATGTGTAAAAAATATTTATTTTAGTAAGTATTTAAAATTTGCCATAAAGCAAGTAACAAATGCATGTTAGTTCGAACTCTCACATGAGATCCTCACCTCTCTAATATTGTGCACGCCTAACTTACATCTTTTATAATCTAGCCATCCGTAACCCTTCTAACTAGGTAAGGACTTATACTTCTAGTCATACCTCGTGGTAGAAACCCGAAATTCCCAGCTTCCGCATTATTAATATCATCATTTATTAATTCGGTTAGGTGTTATCACACTAAGTTAAGTATTCACAGCTTACGTTACTTACGATTGTACTATCCTAATAACCTACCGTTATCTCACAGTAGGAATAACACAAGTATACGTATATATATATATATATATATATATATATATATATTCACCACTATAATATGCATATACTAATACACCACCCCAAGGCTAAACCTGTAGTGCATTGCATACTCTGCTATCATGTCCCGTTACATCTTGTACTCTAATAAGGACTATCGTCTCGGAAGTCTCCCACGAACCAGATATACAAATCACACATAGTGGAGGAGAACATAGTTCACATACCTATGGGTCACGCATATACCTACTCTCCCATAGTCAGCTAACTTATCAACTCACAAATAAGTCTTCACAGTCCTATGTTCTGAGATACAAGTCAAATATCCCCCCGAAGGTCATCCAGGATAAGACTGTTTCTACACAACCTCCCGTGATAGCAAGCAACTAGGTATGTCATACACATAATATTAAGCATGTAATTGGTATCCACACATCCTATTAATATTCATAGGTATTCTCCCAACACATTTGTATACCTACTATACGCATTTTATTCTCATTATTATGTATTTTATAGTATTACTAAATTACTACAACTCTTTAGTAATTTACGAAGTAACTCTTCTTTCCGAAATAATTAAAGTATAAAACTCACATACTTTCGCATAGGCCTGCCTTGTTTCAAATCTGTTAACTGACAATTTCTCTCACTCGGATAAAATTGAAAATTCCAAAACTGTCCGTAAGAAGTTTTCCAGAAGTTCACCTTGTCGCTCGAACCAGATGGTAATGTCATTTGAACGACTGCCACATGTCGTTCGAGCAACTTCGCGCGACATCCCTATCTCACTCGAACGACTACGCGCGACATCGCGCGACATCGCGCGAGATGCACTACTTCGTCTTCAACCTTTGACAACTCCGTTTTTCATCATTTTTAACCCTAAAACCTCTAAATTATTATCCCAAACTCCAATCAATCAGTCTCAAATCGAATCCTAACAATTACACATGGATTCAAACATCCTAGAATCATTAAATCAATACAAATCATCAAAGAATTATAAAATCTCCAATTTAATTACTAAAACCCTATTTCTTTGAATTCTTATTCGAAAACACATGATTTCCAGATTCGTTCTTCACATAAGTTCATCAAAATGTGATTTATATTCTACATACATCAAGGGTTCAATCAAATTAATCTCAGATTCAAATCATACATCCTAAATCTCCATTTTCCACCACTTTTAAGAACAATACTTGTTTATATCATCCCTATACTAACATGAATGCGATTATTGCTAAAGAAAAGCAAGTAATAAACACTTGCCTCAAATTCAAAGGTCTAATCCGTTGATGATGTTGGTATTGGTATGTTTCTCACTTTTCGATCTACGCGTTGGTGGAACTATTTGTGGAAAGCTTAAGTCTTTCTCTAAGAACACCTATGGAGTTCTTCTTCTCCCTCTTAGGTTTTCCCTCTCTCTGACTTAGGTTTAGAAACTGATAGGTAACCTTTCACCCACGTACCTTTTCTATTTAATTACTGATTTTCGTCCATTTTAATTCTCCAAAAATCCAAATTACAAAACTACCCCTATGGGGTGCCAGCTTGGCCTAAAAATATCCCGGAGTCCAAATAAAATAAGCGGGTAGAGTTTTCTGTCTATCTCAACCCTCCCGGACTCAACGGCGCACTCAGAATGATCATACGAGTTTATAAAAATAAATTCTCTTCTTATTTCAATTAATTAGTCCCGACACGACTCACACGCGCGTCCGACTTAAATTACCAAATGTCGCATTTCTCATTCCCGATAATTTATCAAATTCAATAATTCCATATTACTTATTCACTCAGTAATATTCAATCAATTAGTATTAACACTGGCACGCTAGTTAATATCTATCTATTTTAATCTAGATTAATTAACAATTAAATCTCACATTTTAATTCAATTAATCCAACAATAATTATAAATCACATAATTATTTAAATGCTAAAAAATACGGGGTGTTACAATCGGTCTCCTATCCATTCCGTCACTAGAATCACTAAGTACTGCAAAACTCTAGTTGATCGCCCGTAACTAACCTTTTTCCCTCTGATGAGTTGTGCACCTGGAGATAAACTTCGCTATGTCTCACTCCACACCGACCCATATGCTTTGTATCCCACATTACATGGTACATCTTACTCCCAATCCTGGGGTATACCAAAATCGTGACCCATGCGTCTGTTTCAAAATTGCACACTTCTTGAGTCCTTCTCATCCGGTGAAATCAACGTCCTACTATGCGCAAGCCACCATCAAAACTTGACTAAGTATGACTTCGCTCTATTTTCCAGAGCTGTTGGATCCTTCTTGGCAAGAGAGATCCCTAGCCTGTGTCTTTACAGTCTTTCAACTCATCTCAGGTGTGGTAGATCTCTTTTTCGTATACATTCAGACTATCTTCCTCCTTCTAACGAAGTTCAGTCCATCTTACTATTCCAACTTTGTTTCTAATTGCCCTATAGGCATACGTCTCAACACATTTATTCCCACATTCCTTTATCTCGGACGATGTTGAAAATCGAACTAATCAGGGCGCTCATACACCCTATATCGCATGCATATCTACACAATTATAACCGACGTAACATATTTATATCAAACTCGACCCTGCATTATTATCAACTAGTGGTGCAAACGTTCCACAGTGCTTCCTATACAACATTACCTGGCTCCACTGGCCTTAAATAGTAGAATAACTCTCAAGTCAAAGTGTTATCTACATACATGTCTCATAACTAAAGTTCTAAACCCTTTCCCTAGTACCCAAAACGTCTCCCAAATCCCGACGGTCATTAAGGTTCATGCGTGGGACGTCTCACATGTGAAATCCAAACAAGGAATCCCCCGATACACTACTACCTAACATTGTCGCTCATTGAGATCTATAGGCCCAAAGCACATTACTGGGACACTCAATATCCTGCCCCCAGATGTATAAGTCTAATCCTCAACTCCCGCATCTCTAAAGGAGTCATACATTACTGCGCTCACACTATCACTAAGTTCCCAATGCTAAATCAATAAGAAGCTTTATCTCTCCGCTCGACGGTAAACCTGGTATCCCCTAAATCACTTTAGTAAAGTCCCTACACACCGTGATCGAATATAACGAGACAATTATACTCTCCGAAGTCTCCTCTACAATATAATATATACGCGGGCTCGACCCTCTTTCAAGATGAGACATCGTAAAAATAACACATCCTGCCCTGGAACAACAAACACGATAGCCTTATCGTAACAGTCCAGCATGGCTCAAACCATTGCTAACCAATCCATACCCAGGATAACATCATACTCGTATAATATATCCCTCTAAAATGAGCAAATCCACTAAAACATATCCTCTAGGTGTCCACTCCCGCTCTCCTACAGATAGAACCAAAGAGATCCCCGCTACCCAACGATAAATATATATTCATAATAGTAATACTAACGATACATCTAATAAACCTGTATCATGTGTGAATCTAGTGCTAACAAAATACTGTGATTCGCACGTGTCACACATAACATACCCCATTTACCCGAGGATAAGAACCAAACATTTAATTGCCAATGGCAGTGGCTGTTCAACTAGTTCCTAAACGTAATACTTACGTTTGAACTGACCCAAAAACTGCTGCAACTATTGTCCTTGCTTCTGTTCCCTAGCTCGTTATGAACAAGCTCGATGCATGTGGCCCTGATCTCCACATATAAAACACCTGCCTATGAAATCCCCTATCTCTGGCCCTGCTGGCCATGTCGACGCTGCCATACTCTCGGGCCCTGGTGATCTCGGCCCTGTTAGCCACTCTCGTTGTTCCATTGTTCCTGTTGGCCCTGTCTGAATCCACCATCACCCGGTCGGAATCTCTTTGATCTGAATATTTTAGATAGGTCACCTTGATAGGTATTCCTTTGTGGTGCCCCACTAGCACCGTTATCTCCAGTCTTGCCCTGCTGGTTAGACTCTCCAAATATTTTAGCTCCCTTCACATGGAAGCGATGATCATGATAATGTAAAAGTGCGACATTGACAATATTGGCATAAGTCATCAAAATTGGATTTTCTAATAAGTGTTAGCGAATTCTCCACGTGAGTCCATTAATAAACTTAAAGATACTTTTCTACTTCGTATCCACCTAGTTGGGAATGAAGTTCGCCAAATAAGTGAATTCTAAGTCTAGAAAAGTCCGCATCTCTGTTTGAACAGCGGATGGACAGAACTTGCGGTCAAAAAACTCCCAAAATTCCTCTATAGTCAAAGTGCCTCTCTCCCCAGACATGGTGACTGACTCCCACCACTGCAACGCCGCTCCTACGAGCTTAAAAGTCGTTAATATTTGTTTCTGGGTATCACATCACTCAACCATACGTAAATGCCTCTGGATATCCTTCTTCCTATGGCTAGATACTACAACGTCCGCATTTCCCTAAAATTTCAGCGTATGGCCCTTTTGAAAGTCCCCTTTGACTCTCTCCCATACTAACTATACTGGCGATGCTTGGGGAAAGTCCCCTTTGACTCTCTCCCATACTGACTGTTGTGGCGATGTTTGGGGAAACTTCTGCACCATGGCGGTCATCACAACATTAACTGACTGATCAACAATAGTGGTGACCTCCGATGCGCTCACCATCCCCAGAATAGTCTACAGCTCCATCTGAGCCTCCTCTCCTGTGGCCCTCCTTATGGCCCTAGCTGCCGTCCTCTTCTATCCAGCATCTGAAACCAAACCGAACTCGTATAAGATTCTCTTCAGTTATATACAATAGCAGGAGAACGTAAAATCTCCATATGAATCAACAGTCCTAAGCATAAGTCTCTACATCAAATAGAAAGCAATGCTGAAAACGTAGTAAGTCTGCATAGATCCTAAGGACATCAGAACCTGATGCTCTGATACTATCTGTGACACCTCGCCTATTAAAGTAATGGGTGGCCAGTCCGTTACTAAAATAAAATAGTAATCTCAGATCGGCTCATTCTTAGCATTACTTTCGAAAATCAAATTAATTACTAATAACCCATTAAGCCCGATATCAAATTTTAAAAACTTATTAATTTGTTTATAAGAACTTCCATTCACATAACAAACCATGCCGATAATATAACTACCCATTCACCACGAAAATAGACAGAATACTGAATAAATGCAATAATCTAAGTAATCGAATAATACTCGGTAAAGGTCTCAATACAATAGTCCATCTGAACTAAAATGAAATAAATTCTAAATAAAATAGACACTGTCTATTAATGGGAGACATGCTCGAATAACAATTGATTGAAATCCTATCTAGAAATCAAAATAAACGCGTCTAGTCAATCCTTGTAGGCATCCACACCTGGTGCAGTATCGTCTGACTGAAAGGAACGATCAAGCCCAACATCCCTGTGGCTGAGAACCTAAAAGGTTTTGAAGATATATTTTGATATAGGTCAGAGCCCAAAAACCTTTTGAAAAATATTTTGCAAGTGTTTAAAATACAATGATAAATATGCCATGTAAGAGTTCATATTTAAACCATTATCGGCCTCCCATGAGATAATCCTTGATCCTCATCTATATTGTGCACCTAACGCATGTATTTTAAACACCATAGTTATGTAACCATGCCTAACTAGTACCAACACTTATCTTAGTCCCATATGCTACCTTCTAGACAAACTGTGTCACATGTATTTATTCTTTGCTTTAATTATTATTTAGCTAACGCGTACACTGAGTCATTTTAATTCTCATCGTTACTCGATACATAAAAATTCACACCCGTTATTACTTCAATATTCACACATTCATATTATTCACCCATATATATTTATCACGCTTATATATGTATGTTCATATCACATATCGCTATATACGTATAATCACATCCTCAGTACTTTACCTCATGGATGCATTCTCTACCATGCTATCAAGCTCCAGGTACATCACGTACAACTCTTGGGCCGCCGTGTCAGAATCTCGCCACTGAACAAAAATTGTAAACGCATAACCGGAGGTGGTCATAGTCTTACTTCCGTGGGTTATAACCATACCACATTACCCCACTAGACTCTAAACTCACATACAGTGGTCGTGCGACAGCCGTATGACCCGAGGAACCAGTCCAACACTTGCTGGTCAACTCTAGGGTGGATCGCCCACTATGCGCAACTTCCAACGATAACATCCATAGAGTAGATAGGTTTCATATATATATATATACATAACCGGATAAATGTGCGTATGACACTCGCGGCACTGGCCCCTAATCCTGATGTCTAACACCGACTCCCGAATACTCGAGTAGTCACTTACTAATAATTAATTCATAAACATCATTATTATTCTGGACACTAAGCTATTCTACTCCAGCCTGTATCCCGATTCTATCTAAAATCCCAAATCGATTTCATTAATTAATTTTTGAGTGTCGTTCACCCAAAACACCCATATTTCCATACCCCGAATTTTATTCCCAACTACCCAAGGTAAAATAATGTCCTAAATATTTTCCAAGAGCCCTAATATCATCTACATACCTCTTATATTAACTCGTACCCCAACCGATTCACGAAAGCATTAAAACACTGAATCTGGGCTGAACAGGTAGGTCGAACCAATTCACCTCTGGTTCTAGTCTAGGCGAGTCTGATTGCGTGATGGACGAAATTTCCAAACTTTCTACATGCTATATGTGCACCAATCTTTATCCAATACCCACCTAACATCATCGCATCAATTATAAACATAAGTAAACACATTCCCACGTTCCAAATCATCCGATAACATACTAACCAATGGGATTCAACATAAACAACAAGAAATCAATCGCGTTCTTAATTAAATTCCAAGATTTTTTAATTTCTCCCAAGAACCATTCAAGATTACATCTTCTCTATGAATCAATATCAGATTTTATTCAAGATCACATCTTATATATATAGCTCATTCTCAAATTATATATATAGGATTTCAATTAAATTTACTACTATAATAGCATTCCCATAATCCCATTTTTATCATGTGAATCTCACCTAAAAATTTATATTTTTTACCAACTCTGATATAAATTCAAGACATAGCATAAAATATCAAAGCAAGTTTAAACACTTGCCTTATATGGTTAGATATTCGGAATTCCTTCATTGTGAGCCTTCTTGCACAAGAATCCTAGCCCAGAATTGTCCCAATCTCTTGTCGGAATGACCTTCTTGAGTTTCTCTTGAATTATCCCTTCTCTTCTCTCTCTCTCTCTCTCTCTCTCTCTCTCTCTCTCTCTCTCTTTCTCTCTCTCTCTCTCTCTCTCTCTCTCTTTCTCTCTCAAGTCTAGGTATTTTAGAATGGTGGATTGGTTTCCCACTCCATCCACCATCCCTAATTATCCCTATAGTCCCAAAATTATGCTTAGGGTTAAGTGTAAAATGATTCGAACACCCCAATACACGTTCTAATTAGTCTAAAAAGCCTTCGGAACCCGATTACCACCCATGGGTACCTAATTTTGATTATCTCGACCCATCCCGAATCATCTGTTCGCTCGAAATCGCCATCCGAGTCACCTAACATCAATTTATCATCTCATTCCCAACACGACCCCACACGCACGTCCCGAATGAGATAGCGTCAACCCGTCAATTTTACTCACTTACGATGTAATGTAAAATAACACGGTTTTATTTACTTATCACACAAGTAAATATAATAACACATAAATATTCCAATATTCGCTAATTAGCATTTATTCAATTCACTCTATTTCTCAATTAATTAAATTACGAGCACATGTGTAATTTAAAATATTTCCAAAAATATGGGGTGTTACAGATGGAAGTGACATCTTATCGGTATAAATGCATGTGCAATCCTAGTGGTTTATCTTAAATTGCAATAATTTATTTGATGGTTTGAGAACTTATTTAATAGTTCAAAAGAGGATTGCGACAGGTACATCTAGGATTGTATTGAACAAGACTGCCCATGAGATTCAATTCTAAGGGCTACCTAGATTAGACTTGGGCATTCCCGCACGATTTATAAGTGGTGCATAAATTCTTAATTCTGAGGGTTATGAGGATTTTAACACTTTTACAATTATTGCTTTGATTGCTATAAGTGCGATTCAATTATATATTGGATCAATAGATCCCCACAATTTGGGCAATAGTTATGTGATTAGGTCTTAGATCATAATTCAGAGGCGTTCGCGTCCAAGAGATATCTTGGATTGTGATAACCCCTTGATAAACTTAATTGATTTATTGTTGCCTGTTAAACCCAACTGGTGGATTATTTTATAATCCAGTGGAGTAGCAAATAAGTTAAGTATGAGAATTAAGGAATTGATTAGATGTTAGTTACAATCGATTAACAACAAATTGATTTAACCAAGTGGGTATTAGACACTTAACGTGGGGAATCACATTAGGTACCATAATCAACTTTGCAAATATGACCTCTTTATTTCGAGTGATTTATAGATAATTAAATTGGAGTACAGTTGTGATTATTTAGTGAAATTAATTGCGATTAAATAAAGAAAGGAAATAAATTACGATAATTGTGATTGGGGATTTTTAAGTCTTTATTTGTAAGTCAATTTAATTATTTGTCTTGAGTTCCTAGTATAGTCCATTGCCCAAATACTAGGCCCGAAAATCTCTGAAAGCCTAGTTAAGGCTAAGTCCATGCTTTATACCTTTATATTAATGTAGATTTTTGTAAGAAACTCTCGATCAGGAAAATCCCCATCCCTAGAGAAATAGATAAAATAGATTGGGAGAAGAAAGTCTCTCCTCCTGTGGCTTAAAACAAAAATTAGAGAAGAACAATTAAGAGTTTCTAGTTGAATATTCTTGGAACGAAGAATGGTAGTTACGAGAATTTCTCCCTTTGTATGGTTTAGCCAAAAAACCATCGCTGACATCCTCATGCACCATAGAGATGATATCATACACCTTCACGTGAGTGTTGGAAAAAATTATTCTATTCGTTGGTTTCCAAATGTTCTAGCAAATTAGACTTGGGATAATTTTACACAATATTCGAACAAGACTCTTACCACTAGATTTAAGCCACCACGATATTAACTTAGATCTTAAATAATCAGGAGTAACCCTCAAACCCAAGAAACCTCTCACCACTAGAAATAGACATTTTTATGATGCGAAAAAGTGTTATAAAAATTTATTTATGATGGTTTTTGAAGTTTTAAAACCGTCGTAAAGTTGCGTATCATAAAAAAACTGGTGTTAACAAAACCGTTATAACAAACCATCATATAACAACGGGTTTTTGTATAAACCGTCATTAATAATAATATCATGTTCATTGAACTGTCATTATAAACATCTTTAAATGATGGATGTTAATAAAACAGTCATAAAAGGGTACCATTTCTATCATTCTATTCCAATGACCCAGGCATATTATATGTAAAACTGCGATTTAACAATTCAAAGAACAAATTATCATACTCAAAGTACCAAATTCCAAGTACCAATATAACTTGAACAATAAGTATAAAAAATATCGTTAATATTTGAAATTAAACAAAATAAGAAAATAAGCATATGCCAACTGACTTATGGACAAATCACAAACAAAAAGATATCTAAAATGAGCTATACTATATACATAAAAACTAGTAAATTAAACTGCAACATTAACTTCAATCTTGTAGCATGGAAACACACAAAGGCAACTACACTAGATGCGCAATAGGCACCAACGGGATCAATATCTGAACAAAAGGAGGAAACCAAAAGCAATTAACAACTAAAGCAGATTAACCATATATAAAATATAGCTGAAATAATAATGATATTCTAATATAATATTGAGCATCACAAATTAAACATTTTCACAATCTCAAAGTTAATTTGTACTTCTTTCTTTATTAAGGCATGGGAGAGATAAATGGGAAAGGTTTTATGAAGATAATAGTTATATCAAGATTTAAGAAATAATTTCAGTAATGTACATTCCTTACTATTATTTTACATTAACATTCTCCGAGTTTGAACCTAAAACTCTCCCTCCCTTTGATACCACCAATGCTTTAAATTCACTTCAAGACAAATATTGAAATTAAGATCATGTGTACAAAAACAATATGATTACACACACACACACACACACACACTCACACACACACACACACACACACACACACACATAAAAGTCATTATTCACGTGCTTGTAAAGAGTTTTAAGTCTCGGTCTAACGCCTTATGTAAAGAATCCAAATAGAATATATTTCTCGAACAGAAATCGATAACAACTAAAGACCAATGAGACCTATAGTATAAAGAGTTGTTGACATCAATGATGCAAACATGTTATTATACAATAGTAATAACTTAAGACAATAAATGCACTTTACCCTATGTTAATGGGCATAAAATATGTTTGGTTCTCTTTGACATCTTTTATTATATTCCTAATAAAAAAATGCATTTTTTTCTTCAAATAAGCTTGTTGAGTAACCATGGGATCAACAAATACAATAAAATCCTAATAAATTTGAAACGTCTCGTACAAGAACCTAGAAAACAAAATAAAAAGATATTAGAAAGGAATAGCTAAATAAAAATAAGATTAAAATAACTTATTCTTGCACCTCATGTATGTGATTAGACAACTGACATCAAGCTCTCACCATTTTACAAAAATGCACCAACTCATGTTTAGGAATGTAGGTTGATTCAAATTCGTCTCCAAACATCCTGATTGGAATTTTAATGGTGTCACTTGTCATGATTGAATCTAGCATGCTTCAAATGCCATAAGTGCTCTCATCACCATTTTCTCGATCTTCTTTCTGGTTTGCATTGGTTATTAAATAGTTTTTTTAAAAACATTAACAATGGTATATTTAATATAAAAGAATCAGCTCACAACTTTATCTTTGTGTCTATTATAACAAATTCTTTAGGCCACACAACCTGTGACTTGTGTGCATTCATAACTGCTACTAATTCATTACCACAAGGTATAGGAAGGGGACTTCGGTAATGTAAACAATATCCATACATACTCGCACATGATTTTTTCCCACATATTTATAGTTCACTTTGTCATTTGGCCCAACCTTCTAAAAAACACAACCCTTAGTAACAATATTGGTACGTGAATTTAACGCCAATTTACATGGTTTGTCCATTCCATTATGATGTGTGGGATTAAGAGATGGCATGTGAGCAGGTTTTTTTCCATCATTTTCAACCATTTATACATTAAAGATAAAATAAAAGCTCAAATCATTAACATGTTCTTGTCGTAAAAGTTAGCAACAATAATATATAATATTTATTTCTTACTTTGCTATTTTTCTTCTTGATAGGTGCATCACATAATGCACTTATATTTGATGAAATTGTTAAGTTCCATCCATTGCTACTTTTCTGGGGTGTTCAACCCGATTTTCTTCATTGTCTCATGCTTCGACACCTTTGCTAGTAATACTTGCATTCGCTCATCTTTTTCTTGCCTATTTCTCTTTTCGCATGCAACTTGGACTCTAACTCACTAATATGCTTCTTTGATCCTTAGTGAGGTTGAAAAAGGCTGTGGGGGTGACTCCTTCCTCTTTACCCCTAACACGATTGGGATACTCGGGTGTCCCTAATGCCAAAGTTAGGACGCTCGAGGTTCTTTTGATGGACAAGATCCTAGCTTTAACCTGGTTGTTTAACATATCTTGTAAAAAAAATCAGTCAAGTGAAGATATATAACATTAACAACAATTAAGTTTGATGTATTTGAGGTTGAATATTTATGTAAACAGAATCATAAATAGAAAATCACAATTTTATCCGCGACTTCCCTAATAGCCTCATCACCAAATCACCCATTTTGATCTCAACGAACTTTTTTCCATAAATAAGCCCTATCATCCTCATCAATCTTACCACCTACCACTTTCTGTTAACATATTAGATAAAACAATTTGGGTGAACTTAGAATGTCTAATTTAAGTCACAAATATCAATGTTTGCCAACTAAGAAAAACAAGTACATACAAGGTCTTTGATAAGTTTAGGATAGATTTTCTCACTCATTTGATGGTTATATATATATATATTCTTTCCCCACCTTTAAGCTTGTACTATGCTTAGTACCTTATAAATAGATAACGAGTTTCATAAGCATGAACAACTGATATAAATAACTTAGAAAAATATATGATTTAACCCTTTGCTATATTCGTTAAATTCCTTTGAGATTCTCACTCTTACGAATTCATACCAATCCTCCTGTTCAATATATTTTTTATACATCTCTGGCTGATGCTTGAGTTGATAAGGTTCATCTCAAAATTGTCTGATGTAAAGCATAGTTAAATCTTCTTTAAAATTTTTCTAGTGATCCAACATATTAGATATCACTTGTTTCTTTGTTTTTGGATCCTATCAAATTTGGACTGTGAATTAAAGATGAAAAGAAATTAGAGAATACAAGATAAGAGTATTTTATATATAAGACACATGGGAGAAATCACATACTTGCAAAACTGTCCATAAATTCTTTCAATTGAACAAGAACTTTCTTTCAAGATCCATAACGTATTAGAATCATCGTCTTAATTATGGCTCCTTTATAACTCGCAAAATCAGGCCTTGTTTTACCAGGGAGCTGCCTAAGTATGTTATAATCGAGTTGAACTCTTTTTCCATCTTCCATTTTGGTCATTCGTTGACAGATAACCACACCTCTACCTTTTCTTGTGCTGTTATTGGAATTATCTTATGAAGGCTCCAAGTTATCTATGTCGTGTTCCTCTATTTCTTCCATGTCTACAATGTAATTACAATTAAACTTTAATATTAATATCAAATCAGTAGATAAAAAATAAAATATATTGAAAACAGAGAAAATAACACCTACTTTAGTTTATTTAATAAGACTCAAGTGACATATAAATCTTGAAACACATTTACTAAAGGTAAAACAAAAAATTTTAAGCACTCGATGCTTGACTATGAAATATGGATAAACAACAATACTTATATTGTATATATGAATTTTGCAACAACTAATTAATCTCTGCTGGAACTGATTTTGAAATTTTATTATCTGGAATTGATGAAGTCAATATTATGTACTGGGTCAATACTTATATGGAATGGACAATATTTATATTATGTATTATTCTACAACTGTTCGTTGATTCTAAAAATTTTCAGATATTCGGACCTATAGCAATGCCAAGCATATTGCAATATTTGCAAATATATCAACAAGAACAGAACATTGGTCCTCTAAGGGGATATGTAAGCCAAATTTACAACACGAAAAATGGACTCGAGGATAGCTCATTGCCATCACTACTCTATAGTTCCTATTTAAAAAAGGAAAATTATTGGGGCCTATTTTGGATATATTCTTCTATAGGAACTCTTACACAGGGCAACCTCATTAATATTCTGCATGAGGGATTTGAATGCAACAAAACTATTTTTTCTACAAAATAGTACATTTGTGAAGGAAACAATAAGTGAAAGCAAATATATTCCGACACAGTTTATGTATTTGGATCATTGAAAACATATTTCACCATAATATGATACATAAACTAGTTAAAAATTAACCAGTTCATAGACAACTTATATAAAAAGCCACGTGATTGCATCATACACTAAAATTTCAATATGAGGCTGAAGAATATGATGGTGTTTCTATTTATTATAATTCTGAAATCACACTTACAAATGAAATAGGAAGTTAGTTTATATACTAATCTTCCTTAACTGATTGAACTAGATCTAGTTACAACAGAATAACAGAAGTACTAACAAAAATAGTTGTGTAGGGGTATTTATGGAAAACTATAAGTATTAGCTATAACTAACTATCTAACAACCCCCTTCAAGTTGGAGCTGGTCTGCTGAGGTAGAACAAGAGCAACTTGTACTGTGGAAAGATGACCATGAGGCATGACTTTGTCGCGAAGATAGTGGAACCTAGAGACAGAGAGAACTTTTGTGAACATGTCTGCTAGTTGGTCCATAGATAAAATGTGAGCAACTTGAAGTTGTTTGGAAGCAATCTTTTCTCTGACAAAATGGAAAGCAACCTCAATATGCTTGCTCCGGGCATGAAATACAGGATTATCTGCTAGTGAAAGAGCCCCAATATTCTCACACCATAGAGTAGGAATAGATGATAGAGGAACCTGGATATCTGTGAGTAATTGTTGAAGCCATAATACCTCTGCAGCTGCTGTAGAGAGAGCCTTGTATTCAGCTTCAGTGCTGGATTTGGCAACTGATGTTTGCTTTTTTGCAGACCAAGCAATGAGATTAGGACCTAGATAGACACAATATCCAGATGTAGACCTTTTATCAAAAGAATCTCCAGCCCAGTCAGAGTCACTATATGTAAGAATTTGAAGTGGTCCAGGCTGAAACATAAGACCAAAATTGATGGTGCCTTTCACATACTTTAGAATTCTTTTGACAGCAATAAAATGGCAATTGAGAGGTTGATGCATAAACTGAGAAACCCAATTGACATCATAGGAGAGATCAGGTCTAGTCACTATGAGATACTGCAAGGAGCCTGTGAGACTTCTATAGAGTTGAGGATCATTAAAGGGTGTACGATCAGAGGAAGAAGATGGTTTGGAGGCTGATGGGGAAGCACAAGACTTACAATCTGATAAACCAGCTTTGGTTAATAGATCTGTGGCATACTTTGCTTGAGACAAGAGTAATCCATGAAGAGTTTGCTGCACTTCAATGCCTAAAAAATAATTCAAAGACCCCAAATCTTTCATTGCAAAAGAAGCCTTCGTGGATGTAATAAGAGATGTGATAGCACAAGAGGAACTACCAGTAACTAAGATGTCATCTACATAGACCAAAACTATTAGAACATGACTTGCATTGTGCATGATAAACAAGGATGTATCTACTGAGCTGTTTATAAAACCATATTGTGTTAAGAATTTGGACAAAGTGGCAAACCATGCTCTAGGAGCTTGCTTAAGTCCATAGAGAGCCTTTTTGAGTTTGCAAACAGAAGTAGGTTGAGTGGGATCAATAAAACCTGGAGGTTGAACCATATATACTTCCTCTTCTAGAATCCCATGTAAAAATGCATTGGAAACATCCAATTGTTGAATTGTCCAACCAAAATGCAGAGATAATGGGATAACCAATCTAATGGCAGGTTGTTTCACAACAAGGCTAAATGTTTCAAAATAATCAAGACCTTGTGTTTGATGAAATCCCTTGGCAACCAGTCTGGCTTTGTGCCTAGCCAGTGAACCATCTTCTTTGAGTTTGATCTTAAACACCCATTTGCATCCAATGGCTATTTTATGAGTAGGTAAGGGTACTAACTCCCAAGTTTGTTGAGCTATCAAGGCACTAAATTCATCAGACATAGCTGTTCTCCAAACTGGTGAGGTATTGGCTTGTGAGAAGCAGGTAGGTTCAGTAGTAAGGAAAGAATCATTGGATGTAGTGATGAGTAGAGCAGATGGATCAAAAGATAGTTTTATTGTGTGAATACCTGTTTTGGCTCTGGTTAACATGGGATGATTAGATATAGGAAGTGTAGTACAAGCAGTAGTAGGCATAGGAGAAGAGGGTGAAGGTTCTATGGATAGAGATGTAATAGAAGAAGTAGAGGTAGAAGGAGATGTATTAGAAGATATAGAATCAGAAGAAGAGGGAGAGGATGAGGAAAATATAGATGAAAGTGGGGAGAATGGGGAAAATGGAGAGATTGAAGGGGAAGGACTGAGATTAGGTGTGATGAGAGGGGATAGATATTGAGTAAATATAGGTGACAAAGGAAATTGATTTTTCACAAAAGTGACATTTCTTGATAGATAGAGTTTACCAGTGGAGATGTCTAGACATTTATAGCCTTTGGAGTGAGGAGCATAGCCTAGAAAAACACATGACTTAGATTTTGGCTCAAGTTTAGAAGTTCTATAAAGAACAAGCTAAGGATATCAACAACAACCAAACACTTTAAGAGATGAGTAATCAGGTGGATGATGAAGTAGTAGTTCAAAGGGAGACTTAAGATTCAAAGAGGTTGAAGGAAGTCTATTAATAAAAAAAGTGTCTGTGAGGATTGTGTCAGACCAGTATTTAGGAGGAACAGAAGAGTGGCTTAAGAGAGCCAAAGTGGTTTCAACCAAATGCCTATGTTTTCTTTCACTAACACCATTTTGTTGGGGAGTATAGGGACAAGAGGTTTGGTGAATGATCCCTTTTTGAGACATTAATTGAGTCATCGGGAGATTGAGAAACTCAGTTCCATTATCTGTTCTAAGAATTTTAACAGGCAACTTGAACTGAGTAAGTACCATAGTTACAAAATGAACAAAAGTATGGAAAACTTCTGTTTTGCTTTTAAGAGGATAGAGCCAAGTAAAATTGGTAAAATCATCCACAAATAGAATATATAACCTGAGACCAGTAGGAGAAATGTTGGATGTGGGGCCCCAAACATCACTATGAACTAATTCAAAAGGTTGAGTAGTAGGAGTGGAAGAAGGTTTAAATGGAAGTTGATGACTCTTTGAGGTACAACATGCATGACATTCTGAGAGAGAGGAAACTGAAGGAATTAGATGTGTTTTAGACAAGTGAGATAGGATCTGAGAGGTGGGATGTCCTAGTTTAAAATGCCAGAGGTGAGTGGAGGATGATATAGAAACAAAAGCATTGGGGGACATAGTAGAAGTGGGAGAAGAAAGAGTGTAGAGTCCTTTAGAGCAGGCTCCTTGAAGAATGATTTGGTTAGAGAATTTATCTTGGATATAGAAGGTGTGAGAATAAAAAATGACCCTGCAGTTGTTGTCTTTGGCAAGTTGATGGACTGAAAGCAAATTATGAGTGATATGTGGGACATGAAGAATATTAGAAAGAAGGATATTCTTGGAGGGTGTTGGGAGCAGTCCATTTCTTGTATGGAGTATAGGTACTTTCTGACCATTACCCACTGTAACAAATTCAGTTCCAGTATAATTCTTGAAGGAGTGAAAGTAATGAAGATTGTTGACTAGATGAATAGTGGCCCTGTGTCAAATAGCCAACCTGTTGAAGGTGAAAGAGTAGTTTGTGCTATAAAAGCATGGGGAGAAGGAAGACCAGGAGAAGAAAGATCTGGAGATGTGGAAATGGAAGAATCATGAGAAGAGGAAATATTTACGTACCAGTTGGGAGGTGGGATAGGTGATGATGATGAGGAATGAATTGGTGGATTAGAATAAAATGATGATGAAATAGGAGTAGCAGAATATGGAGGTGTAGGTAATAGTGGAGGATTATAGGGAAATGAAGGTACTGATGCGGGGTAAGATGGTAGATTTTGAACATATGAAGGTATGGATGAGGGGTGGGATAGTAGAGATTGAGCAACATAAGCACGAGGATGATTATTATTTGGTGGAGGTGCAGTCATGAAAGATGAATTAGTGAGACCTTGATTAGTTTGATTAGAAAATTGGTAGGAAGCATTGAACCTGTGATAGCAATCTGAGGCACTATGGTTGTTTTTCCCACATATTTGACATTGTACTCTACCAAAACCTCTTCCCTTCTGAAATTTGTTTCTACTAGCTCCTCCTTTGTAATAAGTAGATGAATCTTGAGGTGGTCTATATCCATAGGATTGAAAACTCTGAAATGGGGGTTGCGCTGTGTTCTGAGATGGTACAACTGCTGCTAAAGCCGTGTTGGATTCAGTAGAGACATTTTTCAAATCTTTAAGAACATGAAGTTCTTCAGATCTTAATAAAACTTGTAATTCAGCAAATGAAAGTAGGGTTGCACTAGCCCTAATTGTTGTTTTAAGAGCTGAATAATCTATAGGTAATCCATTCACAGTATACAACACTAGGTCTTCTTCACCTATTTCAACACCAGAAGCACTCGATTTGTCTGCACAATCTTTAATTCTTTCTAGATATTCATCCATAGAACTTTGATCTTTTGATGCATTGAGTAATTTTAACTTCAACTCATGCATATGTGATCTTGAAGTTGACCTATAACGTTTTGCCAGATATCCCCAAATTTCAAATGCATGATTAAACCCTACTATTTGGGGAAGAATTGAAGGGGATATGATTGCATTAAAATAACTCACTAGTTGACAATCAATGTTGCTCCATGTAGTAAATTCAGGATTGAGAATCTTATTACCTTGATCATCTTCAATTTCAGTAGTTGGTGGAGGAGATGATCCATCAACATAGTGCAATAGATGATTTGCTCGCAAAGTATTCTTGACTTGAAATTGCCAAACCATATAGTTGGATGAATCTAGTTTAATGGTGATTAACGAGTTAAGATGTGATACAAAAAAGACCAGATGTGGTGGAATATCAAGATTATTGATAATCACCATTGATGAAGATTTGAAGTTTTAAGAGAAGAATTGAAGAATAAGGATTGAAGAAAACGAAGAGTGAGATTTCGAAGAGAAGGACTGGAGAAGTGATGTTTGAAGAAGATGAAGAATGAGGTCAGGAACTATAGCCCTAGGGCTCTGATACCATGAAGAATATGATGGTGTTTCTGTTTATTATAATTCTGAAATCACACTTACAAATGAAATAGGAAGTTAGTTTATATACTAATCTTCCTTAACTGATTGAACTAGATCTAGTTACAACAGAATAACAGAAGTACTAACAGAAATAACTGTGTAGGGGTATTTATGGAAAACTATAAGTACTAGCTATAACTAACTATCTAACAGAGGCCCTTAACATTTGATGCAAAAAGTCTAACGCCAGAGCCAGACCAGATAGGTCCTCCTTCCCTTCCTAGGTATTACCTATGCAACAAACCAAATACACATGTAACTAAGTCCATAGATTGGGGTTTTTGCCAAAGGAAAACAACTACATCATTACTAAAAAAGGATGTGCTAGGATCATCTAACCGGAAGAAGAGCATAAGTATGAAAATCTAGATTGAGGTTTTTGCAAGAGAGAAACTCAAGAATAACGTAAATTACAAGAGTTGAAGGCACATCAGTGGTTATCAAAACCACAAGAGAAACCAAAGAATAATGCTTTTACTACTTTTTCTACTACATACCACTTTTATATTTTTCCACTACATGCTTAATACGTCTATATGATGCATTATCTTTCTTCTCTATAATTTATTCTAATCATATTAGGTATATTACTCTTAATGTTATGTGTTTCGATAATAAAATTTAATTACTAATACTGTTTAATTAGAATTTAACTTTATATTAATCATATTAAGCTATCGATTATGTTTGCTCATGAGTATCATTCAATTATAAATAGATATTCAATGAATGATTTTTACACGTAATTGACATCAAATGAAATATTAAAAAGAAAAATGATATGAAAGAAATTTCCAATCAAGAATAATACTAACTAGGTAAATTGACTTCCACACTTCAAGATGTTACCGGAATGGACAATTTTTGTTGCTTCAAGCTACTTAACGAAATCATGGGAGAGACAAACATTATAATGTGTCATTGAATAATGGAGCAAATTGAATTCTCAAAGGGCAATTCATATAATTGGTACGTCGCATAAACATCAATACATTTTCTACCAAGGAAAAAGAACTTGCCCATATTTAGTGACATTAAAAAAATAGCATAATTTCGTAGTAAATGTATGTTAAATTTTTTATAATAGAAAAGATGTTTTAAAATGGATAGAGGAATAAGGAAATTTATTATGGCTATTTATACTAATTCAGAGAATACATTTTCTAATAGTGGTGAGAAATCCACTACACACTATCATGAAAATATGCATAAACCCCAACTAAGTGCAATATCAAAACAACACAAAACATGTGAATCCATCCACGAAAAACAAACCCTTTACCATAAAACCCTACAAAAATAATCAAAAGACACTATATGTTTTATAATATGAAGATACTCCCTATATCCTAAATTAAGAGTTGTGATTTCCTTTTTGGGATGTCCCAAATTAATAGTCCACATCTGTTTTGGGAAGTAATCAATAAACCAAATTCCACAATACTTATCTTGGCCATTTGTTAGTTGAATTCTTAAAAAACAGATATGGACTATTAATTTGGAACAGAGCTAGTAGTATATACATTGGTGTCAATGATAATCGATACTTACGATGTCAAAAAGAATTATTAACAAACATAAAATTTACAAATGACAAAATTATAGTACACATGAAAAATAAGGAAAAAACCCAAAAAAGTATAGGTGAAATCCTGTTCATATATACCAAAAAACATCATGGACATGCAATTTCTTTCTTCGTACGGGAAGCCTAAAAAATACGATCTCCATCGGACAAAAGCAAGATAAGTTTTATTAAATATCATGGCATAACCAAAATATGCTATTTAGATTTATTTCAGAAGTTTTCCAGCAACCAACCAACTGAAGAAGTTAAGGAACTAAGCATACCACATGGTACTATGTACAGGCTAAAGCAACGTACCATGTACTCGTACCACATACTAAAGTGACCCATGATCCAAGCAATAACTTTGGAGGCAGTAGCCGCAGCTTGTCCACAGAGACGACCAATCCTGTTAGCGACAATAAAACTAGCCTTTTGACAAGGTGGATGGCGAACGGTACTGGTATGACCATGAGATTATCCTTCTTCCCACAAAAAACAAATTGCCACATGTACATTCCTTCAATGGTGACAAAGTTATGTTCTCTTTTTTTCTGAACTTTATAATTGTGAAGTACGATAAAAATTGCAATGATTATTCCAATATTCTTTAATTTTATACGGTCAAAACAATAAATAACACAAACAACAAATAACCAAAACAAAAAGTAACAAAAAAAACATCCACCAAATTAGAGAAGTATTAGGTAATGGTCCAAATCTTCCCATCAAATATGCTTCCAGAGGTAAAATAGAAAATTGACAAATTGAACGACTAAAAAATTATAATGATTTTTCGAATAATCTACAGACTAATGCTTCTTCCAATCGAACCAACTTTAGAACTTGAGTAGTAACCAGGAAAAAGTGGACCCTGAGAATTGTTTGAAGCAAATATAAATATAAAAATAAGAGATACAAATAAAGCCACGGAGAGAGTGAAAGATTCAAAAGTTAAAACTATTACTCTAAAAAAGTAAGGGCATGTTTGATTGACATGGAATTTTTTTTTCATGAAAAGTAGTTATTTGGACTCATGTTTTCTGTTGTAGTATCTTGATTGCAAATACGTTATATAAGAACAATCACCATTCAAGTAGCAAGTGCTCCATTTCAAACTTTATTTTAATTAAAAATATATATCTTATCCACCCACCAAAGAATTGATTTCTATGGAAAATAGAAAAAATAAGACCAAAAACTCAAATCTTTTTCCGCTCATTTTCCAACTTCTCATCCAAATGAACTATTTTTCAAACATATCCCATGTTTGCAATCAAACACACCCTAAGTGGAGTGTGAGTATTGATCGAATCCGTAATGGGTAAAACTATATCTCTAATCGACTGGTAGCGAGAGGGGCGGAGAGAAGAAGTGCAACCACGAGTGGAAAAATAGTTGATTCTCCAAATAATGACACGAGCGGTTATAGAAGTGGGATGAAAATCGTAATGGGATGAGAATCGTAAGCAAGATGTAGTTCTGTAAAAGGGTTATGGGGTTGCTGAGGATCATCTTAATCGCAGGAAGAGGAAAAGTTTGGAGGTAGTGGGTCAATAGAGTTTGATCAATCTGAGGATTACTATCAACAAAAAAATTCTTGTGCTATACATTTTGTTATTAAGAAATGTCATAGTTAGATAGGTTTATTAAAAAGATATTGATTTTGTAAATTATATATAATACCATTCGTGTTTTGGGTGTTCTTAAAGTAATAAATATAAGATTATTATGTTGAATAGAAGAAAAATAAACAGATCTAAAATCCAGGAAAAATGAACAAACATACAAAATGATTAATGGCAAAATGAGCAAAACGGCCGGAGAACGAACTTTAAGATCCTATATTATTATCCACTAATAACAATATAATTGACTTTAAACTATGAATTACACATCTTTAAGATCCTATATTAGTCCATTGTTTAAAACAAATTACATGTATTTAAGGTACTACTCAAATCATGTGATACATTAATTAAGTATTTTAAAATGTCTATAAAATAATACAAATGATTATATAACAACTAACTCGACATCAATACATCACGAAGTTAGCAGACTTGGGTTTAGTCTTAACATACTTGGATCATTAATAGGTTGTTTATGAACAAAGTTTTAAATAAATGAGCAACCCGAGCCTAGCTGTACATGACATGACCCGAACTATATGACTATAACGAGAACAAATTTTGGCACAATATGACACAACATGGGATGGTCAGACCTAGTTCAATCATATAGGAACATAATCTACCTAGTGCATTTTAGGTTTATCTTCTTCTTCACCCAAAAGAGGGCAGCAAAAAGTCTCCATATCACCTCAATCACCGAGTCTGGAGGATCTAAAGCCTAAAAAAGATGGAATAACATTGAGTGGAGAACATGCTTAATGAGAATTAATTTACATGTCAAAGAAAGAATCTTAGAAGACCATTCGTGTAACCTGGTGCCAATCGGATCCACCATCTGATTGAATAAATCTTTCTCTTCTTCCTACCAGTATAAAGGGGGACACCCAAGTATTTTATAGGCAACCTCTTCAAAATAAACCAAATGGCCATCTCGATAATCCTATTTCTAGAAGGATTTAAAGATGAAGATGAAAAACACTATACACATTTTTGTGAAGGGATAAGGAGAGAGAAAGTGATTTCTCTCACATTTCACTAAAGTTTCATCTCCAAAAGTGCCCACACACAGGGATTACTTTGGGTGGATCTTATACTAGAAGATTCGAGATGTTCAGATCATTCTAGCAAGATTGTTGGAGACATTGGGAGGGTAGCAAGGTCATCATCTTCATCAATATATTTTTCCTCATAAATCACAACAAGATCCACACGGTATTGTATTCTAAACCTTAGGTTTATGTTTTAAACGTAGTTCTTATTTTTTTCCTTTTCGATGCATAATCAATCGAAGTTCTTTGGGCTGAATTTTTTTGAGCTCAATGTCAATCACGCTCCACAACAATTGGTATGATAGCCATCGATTGTATATTGATCATGTTTTGGAAAGGTCCATGTTGTCTAACGATCATAGACCTAGGTTGGATGTTAGAAATATGTGCATGGATGTGTATATTTTTGTACTAAAATGATTTTAAAGGATGTGAATGATTATATCCCTTCTGTCATGATCACATGAATGTGTTTATGTGAATGGATCCTATAGTAGTTTATTCGTAGTTATTTTTCATCTCCTAGATTCAATTTGGATGTAATAATAAATATTTTTAACTATTGCATTTTAATCATTGTATTTGGAGGAGTATATGAGGGGATGTAATATTTATATCCTACTTCGTATTTGACCTTGGAGGAGTTTCATGGGTTCTGCATAAATTTGGAGGTCTTCTACAGAGTTTTCAATGAGTTACAGAAGGAATAGATGAAACATAAAGGAGAAAGAACATAGATGAAGAAATTAGGATTGTGACAGGATTTTTGGAACCACCGGTATAGCAACGGGACCATACCGCTATATCATCATGTCCTCATCACTATAGCGTATGCATTTCATTGCTATGGCGGGTGGCCATCATTAAAACAACGACCCATTACCGCTATAGCGGATGGGGAAGTTGGGTGAACGGTGGTTTGCATAACACGTGAAAGTCATTCCTTTGTTCAAGATTTTTTGGGACTCCTCTTGAACAAGTTGGAAACATGATGGAATTTTTAAGGAGTTATTGACCGACAGGGACACAACTCAATGAAGAATTTTGGCCACAATGGATAGGGGCATTATTATCCTTATTGATTATTTTTTAATTGCACGTGTCTCTTGATTATTTAATTGCATAATTTCGTGTGCTAATTAAATTGATTAATTAGGGACATCCATTTTTATGGACAACATATATTTAATTTTGAGACCGGCCTAGATCACATTTTCCTGAAAAATCCATTTTATTTATTCTTTTTTAAAATTAATTTAATCGGGTAATTAACATAATGTATAAACTAAATTTTGATCTCCGATTTTATTTTAATTTAAAAATAGTTTTAATATTGGAAAATTAAAATAATGAGATTAGAAAACTTAGTTTGTAAAAGTTCCCAAGGATTTAATTCGAATATTTAGAATTGAATACATTATTTTTCAAAATACCCTCAAGTTTAACATATTAAATGGGACAGGGCTTTCCACATAAATTATGTGGTCTCCATTGGTGTTTTGAGAATGTGATGTGATTACTTACTCGTGTCAGCTTGATATGGCCCCCCATTAGATGGATTTAATCACGACATCTGGTATTCTTGAGACTCTTAAGTCATAGTTCATTGAAATTGAATGTGAGTGAGTTCAGTCCTAACATCGAGGAAATTCTACGTCAGGGGGTTTAATTTCAACGAATGAACCGATGGTACACACTTAAACTCAACTAATGATATCCTCCCAATTGGAGTCTCTATCATTTGACATGGGACCAAAAGACGCCGACTATTCATTATGTTGGATAGAAGATTCGTGGACTATTTGAATAACACAATAAATGATGGAAATTGGTCTAGTTCAAGGTGATGTGATTTAAGATCCCATAAAAAAATCTCACTTCATAAGGGAGTGAGGATGTCTAATGGGATTAGTCTTTAATTGGCGGTAGAATGGTGTTATTTTAAAGTTTAATTGAATTAGTTCTCGCGTTTAAATTGCAAATTATTTTTTTTAATGATAATTTTAATATTTCCAAAATTAATTCAACTTTCTCTCACTGGTTTTAGTCTTTATGGTTTTAACTAAAATAATTTTAAAGGACTGAAAATGTAATTTGACATTATTCAAATGAAAATAAAATAAAACATGTCAACTTATTCCAATTTCATCTATATTGAATTTGAATATCAGAATAGTGGATATAGTCATGATTCAGTGGGCCAGATCCACTTATTTTTTCTTTTGTAGATTTTGAATCTTTATAATGGACTTGATTGGCATAATGGAAGACTTGAATCTTTAGCTTTGTATTGGCTAAGTTCATGAGTTAAAGGTAAGAGAACTCGAACCGTTGACATCCATCGTAGGGTAAACCACCGCCTCACATGTTTCCCGACTGATTCTACTATAGCGGCCAACGATAGACAATAATTACCCCTGGACACAACTTACAACTTTTATTGTACTGTCCTCTCCAAAAGGGATTATAAACTTATTTAACCCACGATTCCCTTCAACTTTCTAAAATTGTGATGTGATTAACTCCTATTGTGAGCTTCGTTCTCCCCTTAATGGATAATATTAATCACGGAATCATGGTATTTTAAAATTTATGATAATTATTTTAAATGAAGTATTATGTGTGCTCAGTCCCCCTAATGACAAAGTTCTATATGTACATGTTTCATTTGAAATAATTGATTGATGGGAATTTGTAAACACTGATATTGGTTGATGACGCTCAAGTAAGAATCGTGTTCTTAAAATGATCTTCATCATTGATTGAACATGGGATTCTTTAAACTAGATATGGTAGAGAAATTGAGATCCATTTCCCCAAAATATGTTTACCGTTAGAATAGAGACACATGGCATGGAAGCCACATAAGAACAATGAAGACATGCCAAAGAACTACCCAAGAGCCTCAACCTATAAAGGAGTTCATGGCTTGTACACGATCCAACTACGGACAATACTCAATTTCACCCCTCTACATACTCAAGACCATGGCCTGGTGCACAGACATGCCGCGGAAGCCATGAAACAATTGCATCGGAGGGCTACAACTATGCTGTTTTATAGGCCACGACCTCTCAGCCTCCACATCCCCAGACTTATAAGTCAACGACCCTTACACATCAGCATTAAACCTCCCGCTATCCACCTTCTAAAAAAATTCCACATTATCCATAAGTCACATTCACAATGCACATGACACTCCCACCGACTACTGTAAATAGAGGTCCTTACTTCCTCATTTGAGAAGAAAAATTTAGGCAGTGAAGCCTCACCAAATTATCTCCAACATATCTTTACATCGGAGTCCACTCTTCGATCACCTACTCCGGCACCTAAACCACTATCTGCTGTAGCCTCTCTTAGCCTAAGATATAAATTCCTCAACCTCACATACACAAAACTAGTATGTGATGAATTTAGCCTATTTCTCTCCTCTTGTATGACTTTAAGGCCTGCCAAACTTGTGCTATTATATTAATCTAATGATAATAAGGAACGAAGTGGACGTAGGCTCATTTTATTGGTTGAACAAATCTAAATCTCGTGTTATCTTTCTTTTACTCTATTTTTATACTTTGACACCATATATGGAAAACGAGATATTCTACCGAGTTTCTCATGATTTGGGTTCATTATACCTTGTTTAATCTGTAAGGGTCTCAGAATCTGCATCGTATGGGTGAGATTTTGGTGGTTAGACCGAATTTTCATTCAAACCCATCAAGGGTATCTTTATATTTCCAGATCTATTTTCCAAAACCAATCTTAAGATTTTTGGGAAGATTCGTATATCTCAGTGATGTTTCCATGTCTAAATCTTTCTAAGCAACTTGATAGGTCATGACCTCATAAGGACTAAGAATTAGGGATGCGCATATTTTCTGTGTTCTCTACACTTTTAGGCATTTTCTACCATGTTATGGCATATATAGTAGGAATTTGTTGTTAAAATTATCTTACTTTGCACATAAGGAATTGTTATACCTTTGATCAACACCTCGATGACTTTTTAGTCTAATTCTTGGGGTTTAAAATCACATTTGGGAAATTTTAGTTTAGAATCTGCATTCTGCCCGTCACTATCTACGACCTGTCCATGCTATCGTGCTACAGGTTGTGACATTCAGTGAACATTTTTGGCATATTTAGCAATCTGATTAAATAATTATTTTATTTTAGGCCAAAATGCCTCGAAATCCTTAGAAACCCCCATAACATGTTTTATGGCTTATGAGTCAGGTTAAGTATCATAAGGCTAGGTCATAGGATTGGAAACTGATGATTCCATGGGTAAAATGCAATAAGGCTATTGCTTTAAGGATTGGTAAACTGCCCAGGATATTTTAAGTTTCTTTTACTATCTTTTCAGTTACCGTCCCGTAGATTGGACCATCCCGGGAGAAAAATTATGTTCGATCATATCAATCATGTTGGAAAAACTTTGTGTAAAGGACAAAAGCCACGGCCTCATACCTTATTTTCTTAATAGGCCATGACCTCAATGCGAATGTCTTCATCTCATTATTACTACATGGTTAATGTCTGATGCTACTTACTCTATGACTCTTATATTTCTCACTCTGTTTAGTTCGTATCAGAGAAAGTATTTTCTAAAGAACTAATAATCAAAAGAGAAGAATCATGAAGGAAATTCAAGATTATGCCCATAACATATTGAAAATGTAGGGCACTTAATGAGGTGCATCAACCATCTGTATGAGGGACTGACATCCCTCTAGGGCCTGATCAACCTTCTCAGATAGAGAATTTTTATGCTTGAGTCTGCAGCCTTCACCAACACGCTGAAGGCCAAAGACCCCAAGGTGAAGACAGTGTCCACGACCTCTAGGGGGAATACTGTGGCAGAATTAGTAGAAAAAAAGAAAAGGAAGCTTGATGATCATCCATAAAAGCCATATAAGGAGTTCACCCCTCTAAACTGCGACTATGAAGATATTTTAGTCTGCATAAAAAAAGAGACTCTCCTCAGATAGCCAGGGAAACTGAAGTCTCCTAATAGTAAGAGAGATGAAAGCAAGCGGCGTAATTTTCATAAAGACATTAGGCACATGACCAACAAGTGCCTATGCCTAAAGAATAAGGTTGAGAGGCTTGCCAGAAAAGGAATGCCGTATTAATTCACATAGGCTGTAGACTCCCACTAACCAGACATCAACCGTAACCTTTTGAAAGTTTTGGGAGAGTTATCAATTTTGTACTTTTGCAATAACTGCAAAGCTATATCCTATATATAAATTTTGTATCCCCTAAACATATATATAAATGAAAAGTTACATTTTACTTTAATGAATTTTCAAATTCTTGTTCAACAAGTTTAATAAGAAACCTATAAAAAATCACTCCTTAATATGACCAAAGTAGTGATTCTTTAGGTCACAAGATGACCGTGGCTAGGGAGGCAAAAATTCCCAGTAACCTTATTAAAGACCACGGAGGAATAAGTGTCCATAATACCTTAATCACAAGAAGACCGTGGATAGGGAGGCATAAATTCCCAATCACAACGATCGTAGAGGTAGATGTGCCTATAATCCTAGGAGCTGAAAGACAGTCAAATTCAACTCTAATGATAAAACCGAAGTCAAGAAATTAGACTTAGTCTATATTGGCATCCTAACTAGATAGAACCTCGTGCTAGTGGTTCTAGTCGGATCCCCAATAATGGTGGTTTCCTTCATTGGATTGAGTTGTTTATCAAAGACTCAAGGTCGACTCTAAAATAACACATAATGCCTTGGGTGGCTCAGAATATCCCGAATGCCTTGGATGACTCAGAATATCCGGAATTTCTTGGGCGGCTCATAATATACCATATGTCTTAAGGGGCTCCCAATACCTTAACATTCATCGGAGAATTGAAAATTTTGAAGACCGTGGTAGATATGGAAGACCATGGAAGTTAAAGACATTATCTTAATGGCCGTAGCTAACAAAAAGAAGCATTGCCAAAGACTTTGGGGACACTGTACCCCTAATGTCCACGAAGTATTCTCCAAAGCATTTTGAGTCCACTGTACCATGGTCCGCGGATTGTTATCTGAAGTCTTTGGAAAAAATCACACTACTAAGGCTGCAACCATAGTCGAAATCAAGATCGCATTTCCAAAGACCAGTCATGCTCAATGCCTTGTGTGGCCACTGCACCCTTCAAGTCTATGGAGTATTGTCTAAAGCAAGTCGGGCCACTATTTTGAAGGTCTGCGAAATGTAATTTGAAGCCAGAGTACTTAATTAAAGGACCTAAAAGAAAGCGGTAGTAATGTAATACCTCGAAATATAAAGACAACTATCTAAAGCCTTTGGATCTACTAAATCCTTCATGTCCATGGAAGTACTATCTATAAGAATTTTATTTTTAAGGCCGCGTCCACAATCAAGCCAAGCAGTTAAAACTAAATTCAGTTCCAAGTATAATACTACATCTACATGCAAGAAGGTCTACCATACAGTGCAGTATATAGGCATACAAGGCTGTAGAATTAAAAATTCATTTCAATGAATTTAAGTTCAGTAGGCAAAGATGGTCCAAATAAACACAAGGCTAATTTTTATATTTTTCAAATTTTAAAGATTGAAACTTTAAACTTGATTAACCCAATTAAACTTAACACCAATTAAAATGAATTTGTTGTGAAAAACAAATTTACCCTATTTTATCTTTTTATCCTAAAACATGCATCTAAGTGATAAGCAGATAAAATAATAAATCATCCACAAGACATCGATGTACGATAAAAATCACAAAGGGAAAAATGTCAGACGACCCAGCCAAACAGTTTACTATGATGCAGAATTACAAAGGTTGACCATAGACTTACTCATCGACTCGATCCTCACAAGTCTTGATGCTCTACGATCTTTGATCGCTCCTATATAGTGCAACGCAGGAGCCCGCTCATGCGAGATGCCACAATGCACGAGTCCACTCACGTCACAGTATCCACCGATGAGGCTCAACAACCGTCTACACTACAAACATCATGCATGGAGTCCATCGCAAGAAACAAGTTCCTTCAAGATATAGAGAAATAAAATTTGGTGCCCAAACTCAATATCTCAAAGCATACGAAATACGAATTTAAACGTAAAGGGTGAAACAAGGTTTTTGGTTAACAAATAAGAATAGATTTTTTGCCAAAAGTTTTTGAAAAATATGAGTTCAACACGCCTTCAATACTAAAAACATGAATTTTGAGGTGATAAACTCGTTCGAATGAAAACAGTAGGTCGTTTGAATGAGATTAACTTTTTGTTGTAGCGAAAACACATTTTGTTCAAACGAAACATTTCTCTCGTTCAAATGTCCTTCCAACGGTCTTCTAATGAGATGTGTAATCTTTGGCAGAGAATTCTTGTTCGATTGTCGTTAGATGGTCATTCTAATGAGATCTGAATTTCGTTCTAAAGAGATCAGAGGTTATTTGAACAAAAACTCAGTTTCATTCTAACGAAGTTAATTCTCATTCTAACGAGATTAAAACTAATTTTTTTCTTAAAAATATTTAAAAACAGTTCCAAACGATTATAAGTTTAGAAACACACTCCCTTAAAATATCAAAAGACCCATATTAAATATTAATTCATACATGCGAGATCCTTGGTAAACATGAAGACAAACTTGACACTAAACTCAACACGATGTATCCAATCTTTGAAGCTTGTACACTACATCTTCATCAAAACGTTATAGGCTTATGGGATCAACAACATAAATCCTAATCTATGACTCAAATATTTTATTTAGAATTATGCCAATTACATACGAATTGACTCGATTGGAAGTTTGTCCATACAAATCTCCCCCTTTGGCTATTCCAGGACAAAATCGAAACAAAAATTCTATGGGCCGTCAAGCATTCTGAAAAGACTCATTCCCCACCTCCAAAAGGAAAAAGAATGGAGGCGATCAACAAACATAAAAACTTGAGTAGCTTTGCTTTGTTTGATAACTTTGCCGCATTGTTGTAAACCTATAGTCCTGAACACTTAAACACACCTTCAAATGCAAAGAGAATATAACAAGTATACATTTGAAAATGAATAAACATCTAACAATGTCTAAAACAATCTCATTCTAGGTAAGACGTCTCCCCCAAGATAAAGATATTCTAATCATGCAAAGGAAAGATACCATATTCTCCCCTTTTTATTCAGGACTAGAGAAAGTAAGATAGCATAAAATAATTACTCCCCCCTAAAAAAAAATCTCCCCCTAAATATGTGACCATAAGATACTAGTTTTAAACAAAGGGATAAAGGAATAAATCATGTAACGATGTAAAGTGCAACAAGCACACAACATGGCAACTTCAAGCACAAATAATCCAAACTACGATCAAATAATCTCATTATCAATGCAAAAGGATATTAATAGGAGTAAGGAATGAAGTATGATACCAATTTTGAAATTACCAATTTAAGAAAAGAAATTTCAATGCACATAATGAGTGATATTAATATGATCATATAGCATGCCAAATAAAATCCAAAGATAAAGCATATGGAAAATATGGAGTAAATGCAAATTTCAAAGACTCAAAATATGATACTATATATAATATATGAAAAATATCAATGGAAACCCGACACACATATAGGTATAAACAACTACCAAACTCAGCATAAGACACATAATTTTTACACACTAGCATAATATCGACGTGTCTAAACATGTGAGATAGAATGAATGAGCGTGAACTAGACACAAATGAATTATGACCCAAGCACTCAAATATGTTCAAGAAGTTCTAATTGACAGTAAAACTTTAACAAACTAAGATTTAGCCTCAGGTGATAAGATAAAGTGAACTCTACGAAGAAATATGCAAAATGCACACAAGCCTAGAATATTGATGATTCTATAAATCAATAGTATTATGACAAAATAAGCATAACTAGGATTCATTGTGCAAACCCATTGATCTTCAACTAAACTCCCTCAAAAAATAAAAATATATTATATATTCTTTTCTTTTGAAGCTATTGCTTTTGAAAGATCAAACAAACAAAACATGTTGACCTTTGACAATTTTTTTGTTTTTATTGCCTTTAATATTTTCATTAGACTCTTGCCAACAGTGATTTTCCTAAAAAGAAAATTTTCTCCTTTCTTATCCCTTTCCCGTGCACCCTAATATTATATTTTTTCTCAATATAATTCAAACATTCTCACCTGCAACTATTTTTACATGCGAAAATCCCCCATAGTCACAAAAATGAAGATGACAAGATTGATAGGAGAAAAACTCACAAATTCCAAATATACACGTGAATTTAAAATTTAAAAAGCTCGTGCATGTGTGTGAGGAGGCATATATAAAGTCAAATCCATTAAGATAACTAAGTTTGCAACAACTCCATGCAAGCATGATTAAGAACAATCTAAGTATCCATAATTGTAAACAAATGTCCTAGGCACATGGAAAGTACAATATGAATTGGATTCAAACACACCGATATGCCACACCAAACGTGTAAAACTAAAATACACAAAAACAAAAATCTTTTTGAATTTTTCAAAATAAAATACCAATTTTTCAGTTTTTGAAAACAAACTCTAACTCTCAAAAAATTCAAAATTCAAAATACAAAAGATACATATGTCATAACACTAGCAAACATATATCATGAAGCACAAACTATAGTATGACAAATAAGCTAACATATTCAACCGTCAGATCTAGCATGCAATAAATCCGATTTCCTAACCCAAGTAGGTGTATATAAAGCTTAGGGGATTTTGTAACCATGATGACTATATTCTTAGACTTCCTAGGACCGTTGTTAAGATCATAGCAAAAATGACTAAGGTGACCTTTTCTACCGCAATGAGTGCAAGTGTAAGCACGACGAGGGGTGTTACCTAAGGGTTGACTGTAATACCCCGACCTTTGATTAAATAATTGAAACAATAATTATGTAGTGTGCATGGAGTAACGATGAGAAGTATACGTAAAATATGCAAAAATAAGGGGTCAATTGGATTTCACGTATTTTAGAAGACTTACGTAGGATTGCATGTCGTATACATGGCATCGCATGAGAATTAGTCGACATTGTTAGCGAAATAGAATAATTATGCAAATAGTAAAACCTATTAGATTAAGAGAAATTAGGGTGCGACATTGAAAAATTATTAATGTTGATGTGCATATAAATTTTAAATGGATTACAGACTGATTAAATAAGTGTCAAGTGGTATTAGTTGTATAAATGGCGCATTAGAACGAAATAGAGTGGGAGCAAAATATAACACTATTAAGAAGTAAACAAAACAAAAAAAATAAAATAAAAATAAAAAAGAACTATATACCCACGGCTTAAACCCAGAACTTTATACCCATTTTATTTATGAAAGTTAAAAACCCCTAAGGTCATTAACTGCTGGGGCGAACATAACAACAATATTGGGTGAAATATCACATGCTGACGTGGAGCAGGTAGGTAGGATGAAATATATTAAAGGGAATCATGTGAGTTCATTGGTTTACAAAAGAGAGAGGTGCGAATCCCTTAGTTAATTGAGGTGGACGGTTTAGCAGGCATGTAGGACTGTATATATATATACGTAAATTGCTTACAGTAAATGATATAAGCAGTTAGCTCTTAAGAGAAGAAAACAAGACAAACTAATGTGGCTCTCTGAGTCAACAAAGGTAGGCGGGTGAGTGGGGTAATAACCTATACCTGCCAACTAATTATAAGTAGTTGGATGATTAAAATAAATACGGAGATTAAGACCTCTCCACATGAGTAATGTTTTTGGTGATGCAAGGAGGAGGTACGGCCACTACCCATCGGGAGAAATGTGGCCTGTGACCTTGTTCCTAGCCATTGGTTCCTTTTTGGAGGTGATATATATATATATATATATATATATCAACAACTGTTTTTCTTCCCTTCTTGAAACATTTATCCAGAAGTTAGTGTCGAACAACTCCATCCAACAAATTGAAAACCTTATGTACAGCGTGACTATATATATATATATATATATATATATATATATATATATTTAGTGGGGTGTTGAAGAGGGTTTAAATGGTGTTTCCTTGGAGGCAACTTAGTTGTGCTAGGCAACCCCTCT
Organism: Sambucus nigra; assembly: GCA_949130495.1. Classification (NCBI taxonomy): domain Eukaryota; kingdom Viridiplantae; phylum Streptophyta; class Magnoliopsida; order Dipsacales; family Adoxaceae; genus Sambucus; species Sambucus nigra. The sequence goes on along the minus strand of OX422217.1, from coordinate 325,699,939 downwards.
AAGGCCACCTTAGGAGGTGGGGGGTTGTTATCTCCCTTGATCTTTCACGCCTTCTCCTAATTTGAGCTTCATTGAGGTTGGATTATCTACCCTTTATATTTAAGACTTCATTTGGTATATAATTGTAGTCATGTTATGGTTGAATGTTAAAAGTATGATTGATATAGGCTTCTAGCAAAATAAATAAGGGACATTTTTATGGAATAAAATTGTAAGAAAATATTAGTTTTGTGTATTTTATAGTAAAATAAACAAGGGAGATTTTTATTGAATAAAAATGTTAAAAAATATCAGTTTTGTGTATTTTCTAGTAAAATAAATAATGGAAATTTTTAAGGAATAAAAATGTACAAAAATGTCATTTTAGTGTGTTTATGATAAAAACAAATAATGGACATTTTATAAGATAAAAATATGGAATGATGTTAAAGTTGTTAAACATTTGTGAAATAAATATTCCTAATTTTCTTGCAAATGGGGACTTTGTGAATAAAGGGACGATTGTTGAAGTTTAAAGAAATTGATAAAATGTTTTTATTAGTTGAAGGGTATGTTTTTTGTAAATGGTATAAAATTTTAGAAGAAAATGTATGTTTAATCCACTTAATAGGATTTTAGTGTTTAAAGTCCACTTTATATGGCAATAAACTTGTAGTATTTTTGTAATAATATATTTGAACAGGTTTAAAGAATGTTTTGTTAGGTTTTTATATTAAATAGGACAAATGAAAATTTTAGTCTTCGAATTTTGTGGAAAAATGATATTGATAATGTGAATAATGTAGAGTATGAGACTACGTGTGCTAAATGGAAGAAATGGTAATTTGTAATGGATAAAATGTAGTCATGTGTAAAGGGTGCTATTTTATGCATTACAAGCGTTAAAGTGACAAGCGTGGCGGTCGGGCAAATGTGATAATAAACAAGTGTTAAAATGTCTAAAGTGTTTTAAAAGTTAAGTTGAAAACTTAATAACCATTTTGAGAAATGACAGTTGTTAAAGGACTAAATTGCAAGTTTGGCAAATAAAGGGGTAAATTTGTAATTTACTTAAAGTGGAGCATTTTTATGGAATAAAAATGTCAAAGAACGACTTTACACTAGTATGGGTGAAAATGAATTAAGTCCTAATGCGTGAATGATTTTAGTATAAGTCATGTGTGTGTGAATAAGGAACTTAAAGAAGAAACAAATAATTTTCCAAGTGTTAATGGGAAAAATGGAGGGTTAAGTTTGAGTTTTTGGCTTTGGCCGGGTAAAGGTAAAGTAATGAAATAATATGGACATGTGTAGAATGTTAAATACATCAATAAGGACTCGGATGCAACCGGGAAATAAGAAAGAAGGGCCCGAAGCCCTCGGGTGAATATCCCTAAATCCCTGACCACAACATATGGTGCACATAACCGTTGGCATGGAGCCCGTGAAATTATGAGGTAAAGGAAGATTTTGAGAAAAGATAAAAGGAATATGAAACATGAAAAGAAATGGGTTGTGTGGTAAAATGTGTAAATACAACCTATATCGAATGAATGTAATAAATGTTTCGGTAAGGGTGGAATGTACAAGTAAATGCGCAAGTCTATTAATGTCCATAAGATGAGGTGTAAAGGGTAAAGTAAGTGGATAATGGGTGATTAAGCAACAAAGCGTTTAAGCCCATAATTTGTATAAGTATGCATTGAAAAGGTTTTCAAATGACAATAAGTATTTTCTAATACGGTAAATGCATGTGTTGAAATGGTACTTTCAATGAAAATACTAAAGAATACTTTTATGGAATTTAAAGGGGTCATTACGGTAAAGGAAAGGGTTGGGTTAAATCAAATGTAGTGTCTTTAAGTGTTGGACCGGGTGTGTTAAATAAAGCGAGAAATTCTAAGCATGAATAAAAGGAGTCTTTACAAGATTAAGGTGAATTAATCTGGATAAGTAAGGTTTTTGGAAGTAAATCGGTTAATGTATTGGAATATGTATTTTTCAAAGGTAAATATATATATATATATATATATATATATATATAAACACAAGTGATTGTAGCATGTGAGTATCGTTTCTACCATTCGTTTTTATACTGCATTGTATATTCCCACTGGGCATAGGCTCACACCCTTGCTTTTCGTATTTTTTGGGCATTATACAGGTAAGTTTACTTTATTTATGTTACGTTAGTTGCTCTGTTTACTTGGACTCAGGGTGCTCCCGATGGGTCCCACATGTAGTTTATCTTGAAACTGGAATCGCATGCTAAACAAGTGAAATGTAAATTTAAAATAAAACTGGACTAGCAACATTATATAGGTTGTTTCATTGCACTTTACACCTAACATTCGCGTCGGACCGAGTTGACCACAGGTAAACCATAAATCCGGGTCGGGGTGTTACAAATGGTATCAGAGCTCTAGGTTCAAGGTTCCTTTCGAGAGTGACGTGGCGATGTCATTAGTGGATCTTTTGATGTCGGTGTTGGTTTAGGCGAGTCATGCTAGTTTGGTGAAGATTTTAATTTGTGTAACGGTGAAGTCAAAGAGGTTAACACGGCGAGTAAGTTAGTGACGAGTGGCAAACAATCAGGTTAGTTGTTATTAATTACTTTCGCACTTCTGATTAAATATGTTATTAATTACGGGTGTCTATGCAAGCCAATAGTGGTGACACAGTTGTATTTTTAGTGTGAGGTGTTTTGTTCCAACCTTTGATGACATAGAGTCTTTTGAGATAATGATAGAATGAAATGACGTCCATTGGGTAGGTAGCACCAACTATGTATAACCAACAGTAGAGACAGTAATTCGAAAATCATAATTAGGAAATGATGATTGTGATTTCAAACGGTATGTAGCTCTAGGTGCAGCACTTCTGAGTGGAAAAAATCAATGATATGATTAGTAAAATTCGATCCTTGGGGTAATACCATGATTTATGGTGATTCGCTGAAAATGAAAATTTGTGTGGGTTGATAATTGAGGGTAGGTCAGTCGTAGCATATAGGATGCTATCCTTTATGAGCGGATGCCTTAGCGGTTATTGACGGATGAATTTATCTTATATGCCTCGAGTAGGCTCACGAGCCATTTGTGTCAAGGGGTCATGTGAGTGACAATAATGAGTTATAGTAACAACGAAGTGAACCTTAGATAGCCCTTCGGGGTAGTGGTTAAAGAATGATGCAACATTTGACGTATAAGATCTTTAGCAACATCGGTAGTGTAGACTTAGAAATATACTAGTTATACACCGTGTCCTGTATCCTACCAAAACCCTTAGTAGTGTTAACTTATGGTTCAATGCGTGGCGCATAGTATTAAGCTATAGTGAGAAGGTTTGGATTATCCTTAGAATAAAAGGTCAACTGGTTGTGACCCCCTAGGTGTGTCTGACGGCTATGACCTACCATGTTAGAAAGACTTCAGATTTATGTTTGGATGAATGACTAGCAGTTGTTAAAGTAACTATTAAGAAGCCTTAGGACATAATCTCTTTGTTGGGATATTGATCGGTAAAGTTCTGTCTAGTCTTGGTGTCAGCTGTTTAGGTATACTTGTCTTCCTTAGGGAACCAACTGAATCCGATTCTCTGAGATGTAATGTGTTCGGTAATAGGGTGTGAGAATTTAGTGATGACCTTGGGTTAACGACTAAGTTCAAGGAGTTATTTCCTATAGCCTTTGGTGAGACTGCTAAAGTTTAATGTTGATAGGTAGTGAAACCTTCTGAAATAAAGTTAGAGAAATATAATTTAATGGGATATTGAAGCATGAGTGTATCGACGTGAATCGGCAGTAGATGTTAGAGTGGAATTAGTAGAAGAACTTTTAAACCTTAGGTCGTGTGCTAGACTTGTGCGGGTTCAAAGGTGTGTGGTAGAATAGTACTGGTTACCCTTTGATGACGAGCGGTTGACCGTCACATGGAGTCAATTGAATTTCACTTTGGGATAAGCAACAGTAACACTTGTGATGATAATAGTTGTAACAAAGTAAATGTTTCTCCAAACCTAGTACTGCCTAAGGAAACATTGGGGTACGATTATAACGCTATAGAGTGAGATCGCAATCTAGGTGCGCTGGGGTGATGACATCGTCATTAATGAGACGGACAAGGTCGGTGTTGATAAGGGCGTTGGTTTTCATCGACCGGGGTGGATCGTATCCGCTGAAAACCTTCCAAGTAAACCTTTGCCTAAAGGAGGGAAGTCAAACATTTACTTCCCATAAAATTTAGGTTCATGTGCTGTTCCTTATCAAGGAAATGAGTTGGTTGCGTGTAGGTTCACCCCAAGCTAAGAAGTATGGCTATGTTAGGACTCGATGAGTGGTTCAAGGGGGAGACGTGGTACTTGAATGAGTGGCATAGGCTCACTTTTCGTAAACCATCACGGTTAAGTGTTAGTAGGGTTCCTTCGTAATGAGTGTTATCCTTTCAAATTATTGTGTGTCTCCTTTAGTTACGGTGATGGGAAAATCTATTCCAATAAGTAGGATAGTATGGATATGTACCACGATATGGTACGACACTGTTTAGACCAGTAGAGTGCGGTGGGATTTGGCTTGGTCTATTCAGCTCAGTAACTGGGTGCGCTCTTGTCAAAAAGTGTGTTCGCTATTGCATTAAGTTCCGTATACAGGTGTATTTGCTTTTGGTCACACAGTTGCTCTTAGTATTTGTTTCTCCTAGAGAAAAAAATAGTCTAAGGTTTTGCCAGTACGACAGTTAGGAACTCTGGTCATGGAAAACAGGTTGATGACTTGAGGACATCAGAGAATGTTGGGACTCGAGGAAGTTATCACTAATGGGTGGTTATCGCTATGAGTAGATTGTGTAATACTCAAGTCTGCGTTCGATAGTTGGACACTTAGAATGACCCTAGGTTCATTAAGGATCCTGAATAGGGATTAAGGTAGACGATTGGGTTATGACATAATAATGTATTTCCCCCTTAACTAGGTTCATTAAGGAGCCTGAATAAGGAATTAGGTAGACGATTGGGTTATGACATAATAATGTATTGCCCCCTCATGCGAGGAACTAGAATTTGAGGTGAATATTAAACTTAAGCAAGATTACATTGTCCAAAAATTTAGAACAAGCAGGATGCATGATCCTAAGATCCGAGATGGTTAGGGATAATGAATCGGGTATTGATTGTGTTGCGGGTTACTCTTGGGTCAGTATGGATCACGAGGGAGTGTTACCAGTAGGGACACCATTATGCTTTGAATATTAGCAAAGGTAGTCTTATGACTTGACTAAGCATAATCACCGAGCAAGAAGAGATTAGAGGACTGTTAGGTGAATTTGATGACTAGCTTGAGGGTGAGCATTAGATCCAGAAGTCTGAGGAAATTTTTGGCGGTAAACTCATGAATGAACATATGCTATTGTCTTAGCAATCAGGGACGTCATGCCGTAGTTGTAAAGAACTTTGGTGACTTAGAGTAGAAGTTTGTGGATTCATTAAGCTTAAGGATATTATGAGTTAATAATTTCGGGGATGACATTCCCCAAGGAGGGAAGTTTGTAATACCTCGACCTTTGATTAAATAGTTGTAATAATAAATATGTAGTGTGCATGGAGTAATGATGAAAAATTTACGTAAAATATGCAAAAATAAGGGGTCACTTGGATTTTACACGTATTTTAGAGGACATACGTAGGGTTGCATGTCGCATGCATGGTGTAGACACCCCGTTATGTTACCCCCTAACTCTCTTGTGTTTCCTAGTACCTCCCTTCATCACTACAAACCCATGTCATACCCTGAGTACGAACCAAGAAGCCATCGGGCACTCCTAGGCTTTGTTTGACTAAAGAGTCAAACTCTTCAGCTCGACCAAAGCTGAATGAATCTTCAAAGGGCACTGAAATCCCTTTCCAACAGTCCATCCCATGGATGATTCTGACTTACCATGCAGACGAACGATTCGTTTGCGTCCGAAACATGATCCAGATGCCACTGGGCACTCCCGGGATTTATTTGACCTAAGTCAACTCTTCATCTCAACCGAGACTAAATGAATCTTTGAAGGTCACTGAACCCCCTTTCCAATGGTCCACTCCATGCACGATTCTGAATTACCATGCGGACGAACGATCCGTTTGACTCCAAGAGGTCACCGAATGCTTCCAGGGACCGGTTGACCAAAGTCAACTCCCCAAACCAGGTCAAATTATTTGGAATGTCAAAGTAAATCTCCTAACCTTTCCAATGGTCCACCCCATGTGCGATTCAGACTTACCATGCGGACGAACGATCCGTTTGCGTCCGAACGATTCTCCGTCCAATGGATCGACAAATGCTTCCAAGCCATATTTGACACAAAGTCAACTCCCAAACCCGGGAGAGGTCCCAAAGAATTTCAAGGGTATCTGAATTACCTTTCCAACGGTCTACCCCGTGCATGATTCTGACCAACGGTTTGCCCTCGACAGTCAATTTTTCGAAAAGGCCTGAAACACATTGTCAAATGGCAGGTTCCAGACCCTGCCTATCGGCAGGTGACGATAGGTAGGACCAGGTCCATGCCGATCGGCAGTGACCTGGACCTATAAAAGGAGGCCTTCACCTCATTTGCAAGAGGGCCCCAGATCTGATAAAAATCGCTCTCAGCGAATCCCAAAAACCTCTCTCGAAGACAGCGCGATTTCAACATCCAAATCCCTTTCTAACTTCCACTTTTCATCATCCTTTTCATCAAACTTGGTGAATTAGCCACTCTCCATCATCATCCAAGTGCAAGGGATTCTCTCTAACATTCAAGATCAAGATCTTCAAGAAGGTCCAACTTTCTCTTCAAATTCTCTTAAATTCTCAATAACTTGTTTTATTACTTAATACATTTATTATCTCTTCTCACACATCCTAATATACTTTTTATTTAGTATTATTGCACATCTCTTATTTTCATATAAATAAAACCCAAAAAATAAGAAAAATAGGGTTTGCTCATAAATACCAAATAGCATTCTCATACTTTTCTCACGCTTTTCTCACAACTAAAATACTTTTCCTACATACACACACACTCACAAATAAGAGATACCCCATTTGGATTTATGGGATAAACCCCACCCCTCATTTTATATGCGAACTACGTGGACTTTGATTCCTTTATAGTCTACGTAGGCGTCTTGGGGTAAAACCCGAGACTCGAGTCCTATTCTCACTTTCTCTATTATTTTCTATCTTCTCTAAATCCAATTTTGTTATATTCTATATACTTTTTCTTAGTGACGTATTACTCCATATGCGTTATCGTTCCATTATAATGATCAACGTAAGGGTAATCGGGTAAATCTTATTTTCTAATATTATTTTTATACCTTCCTACGGATGACTCGCTTTATCTCTTTCATGATACAAGTCGAGGATTCCTATCTCCAATATATATACACACATGCACACATATCACGGGGAAAATAAAAAGGGAAAATAGCAAACATCCATGAGAGACCGAAAGGGCAAAATGGGTGCCTAACACCTCCCCATTTCGTAACTTAGCCTCCGAACCCTTCTCGAATCATTTTGGTTTCGTATGCACTAGTATGTCTTTGGATACCGTCCTTCGGGATGGCTTCCCCTTTTTCTTTTGTCTGTTTTGACTAAAATAGACTGGTGACTCTAAACCTATCTACATTTTTACACCTCATCTCAAATGACGCCGGACGAAGCACTCCCGAGAGGGACGCGTGAGACTCGAGGTTCCTCCCTTCATGCCCCCGCCCGCGGCGAGGATCGGGGATGGCCACAGTGGCGACTCTGCTGTGGATTTGATATGTTTTGAGGGCTTAACTCTATTTTCATGTGTATCCCATACTTATGCTTCTGTTCACACACTTGTAAAAAATTCTCCATGTACACTTCACACCACGTGCACCTAGGATCACATATATCCACACGTTGCAAGCATCACCCATCCATACTTGGTGTACCTTTGGTACTTGTACTTTGCTCCCTGTTTAGCATAATCAAGAAAATCATTCTCATCATAAGATACTAATAAGAGAATAATGCATGATTCACACGACATCACCAAAGGGTATTGTTATTGACCAAATTTTACCTAGTAACTGGAGGGTCACTTCGTGATGGGCGCTGGTTCGACAGGGCATAGTTAGCCTAAGCGATATGACTCTCACCTTCCATTGGCTAAGTACCTTTGACGTATATCGAACGGTTCCCCCGCATCGTACCGCTTGACCAAAGTCATGACGGGAGGTATATCGCATGGAATTCGTTCACGTACGTCGAGTATATCGAATTTGCTCTCACACGTACTGTCCCCACGAGGTATATAGTGAGGCCATTCACGTACACTCAGGTATATCAAATGACTTGTCCACACGTACCGATTTATTGCAAGAGCAAGACGTATATCATGGAAGTCACGCCAAAGGGGGGAACCCATTCCGATTCACCCAACCAACTGTACACCCGCATATAGGTGTCAAACCTAGGACACGCACTTTAGATTACCGGTTTCAACCCGAAACTCTACCGAAATTTTGGGTCAGCCTGCCGTCCAAGTTTTTATGCATTTTTAAAATGGGACGCTATCCGTGAGCCTGGTTACAAGTCCAGCCGTAGCTTCGCATATATTAAAAACCTCACTTTTCCAGGCTCGGGTCCCGTCCGACATTGCATTTAGGAGAATTAAATACAAGTGAGAACATAATAATCATAATAATCATGTTGAGTTCCGTCTCCAAAAACATTTCTCCCTTCTTTATCAAAAATCCAAAAATAGTTTCTTCCCTTTTTCTCAAAAATAAATCCCATTCTACGCCTTCTCAGGTCAATCGCAAGCCCTTGCATGGCTCCCTATTGGCTTCGGTCTTCAGTCAAATCACCCCGGAGTTTCATCTGTTCCTCTACTAATTCTTTCGAGTTCAGAATCCATCCACTTTCCATGGAGAATACAAATAAAGTACCAGTCATACAGTCGGATATGACGGCAGTCCTAGCTCAGCTAGTATCCAAGCTTGACAACCTCCAAACTGAGGTCCGAGAGATGCAACGAAACTAGGTTCCTATTCCTCAAGAGCCCGAGGCCCTATTCCCTCATGCTATGGGTCCGCCTGAGCCTATCTTGGTTCTCGAAGAATATCAGCACGCTCCATGTGCCCCTCCTATCAATGGGGCGCCACCTGCCCAGCTTTCGATGCCAAACATTGCCCAGCCTGTTGCTAACCTGCCTATGGTCGCTGATCCAAAAGAGGAGGAGTTGAATAAAGTTAAAGAGGATCTCAAGATGCTCACCAAGAAGTTTGACCAAGTCAGAATCTTTGGAAATTACATAGACTACACCCACATGTCTCCTTATCCTAAAGGGAGGTTACCCGAGAAGTTCAAGATGCCAAATATCGAGAAGTTCAGAGGGAGTGGACCCCCAATTGTTCATCTTCACAGTTATCATTATTCCATGACTCTACTAGGGGCTTCTGAAGAAGTGATGGACCAATTATTTCAGTAAACTTTGAAGGATAGTTCTCTCCGATGGTTTTTGTCTCTCGAGGAATCCAGAATCCGTAGCTTGGAGGATGTAGCCCGAGAATTCATGTCACAGTACAAATACAACGAAGAGCTTAAGGTCACCCGTCGTGATTTAGAGCTACTCAAATAGAACCCTGGGGAATCAGTTAGTAACTTCATAACCCGGTGGAGGGAGCAAGTAGCTACCATGACCAATCGACCATCTGAGGAAGAACTGGTCAACATAGTGAAGAATAACTTCTTGCCCCATATCCGAGCGATGATGGGAGGACCATACTATCCCCACTTTTGAGATCTTAGAGAAGCGGGAGTAGAAATCGAGGAAAACCTTATTAAAACCGAGGTTGAACTGAAAAAGGTGTCCTAACATTTCACCCCTTGAAAGTATGATAAGCCTGCCAGTGCTACAGTCTCAACCATCAACAACATCTCTCAACCAACCACATCATGGGCACCAGAAAGCTACCCTGCCCCCATCCTAAGGGAATACACTGAGCTCCATGCTCCCCTCTCCAAAGTTTACCAAGCCCTGTTAAGATGAAACCTCATCAAACCCTTGGATCCCCGTCTATTGCCAAATCCACTCCCAAGAAACTTCAAGGCCGATGCTCATTGCGCCTTTCACCAAACTGCTGGTCATACCACCGACCAATGCTTTCACCTCTGAAACATAATCCAAGATCTCATTGACCGGGTACCATCGCCCCACCAGCCAATCCTAAGCCAAACACTACTCACAATCCACTCCCAAAACATGCCAATGCCATCTTCTTAAAAGAAAACCCAGATTTCGATCCCTCAACTCAGATCACACCCATATACTCTCCTAAACCTCTTCAAATTTGCCCATATTTCCTCCTACATCCTACTATCCTCGCTGATCAGGCACTGTCACTCCTTACCAGAGCATGCATCGCTATCCGTACCCGTTCTGAAAATGGAAATATGGAATTGTCAGAGGTATTAAACCAACTCTTAGAGTTCGGGATGAAATTTCCCTCACAGATGGTCCTCGATTGCTAAAAGTTCAGTACACTGTTCTTGGAATCATAAAAATGGGCCCAAGATTCAGACAAATGGGTGGTACCAACCGATGAAGTCAGCCTAGATGATATTGTCCAGATTATGGCAGAATTATTCAGGAAAACCAACAACATTTATAGTATCACCGGGTTACTTGACATTTTAAAGCTACAAGGGCGCTTGGTCCCTCAAACCATACATATCCCCACAGAATGGGGAGACCTGTATGAAGAAGCCGTTGAAGTTTTAGAATGCATTGACTTTATATGGAAAGATAAAATTGTTGCCACCGGATGGGGGTAAGAATTTGAAGATTCGAGTGAAGAACAAGCTTCAGGAAGAACTAGCCCAGTAGCCGATATATGTGGGATGATATCATTTGAAAAACTCCTCAGAGAAATAAATAGGGTGACAAAATAACCTGAGATTGACGAGGAAATGGGATTCATGTTCTTCCCTTCTTCAGTAAATAACATGACCAGATCAGGGAGACATTACCAGGTTCCAAGATCACTACCAGCAAATGACAAAGGGAAGGGCGTTGAAAACCTTCCTATGATAGAGATGACATCTAGGAGAGCAAGATCCTCGATCAACTGAAGAAAACTCAAGCTAACATCACTCTATGGGGTCTTTTCATGTCTTCCCAGCTGCACATAAATGCTTTAATCAAGCTGCTCACTGGACCCATAGTTCTTCCTTCTACCACACTAGAAGAAGCGATAAATCTGGTCGGATCCTTGACCTATACCCGAATGCTATCATTTTCTGAAGAAGAAATCCCCAGAATTGGGCCAAATCACAATCATTCACTTAACATCTCTGTCGAAGTTATGGGGAAGGTCGTTCCACTCTCTCTTGTCGATAATGGATCCGCCTTGAATGTCTCCCCACTAAGAACCTTCAAGTGTTTAGGCCTGAAAGAAAGCGACCTCACTCTAACCTCCACTGCTGTACGTGCCTACGATAATACCCACCGGGAGGTGATGGGATCCATAAAGCTTATAATAGGGGCTGGCCCTATAAACCCTGTCGTCGAATTCCAAGTCATTGACATCCTAGCTTATTTTAACCTGTTGCTCGGACGACCCTGGCTACACAGTATCAAGGGCGTGTCTTCCTCACTCCATTAGAAATTGAAGTTCTTCATAGAGGGGTGAGTCATCACCATTTTGGGCGACGATGAAAATGTCTGGGGTGCAAGCACCAGCAGTCCAATCCTTGAGATATAACACGGATCAAATGATATGCTCCTATCAGGATTCCAAGTTAAACCACTCCTACTCCCGACAGGGGACGGTTCTAAAGAAAGGGCTTGTTTAGAATATGACCCTCATGGCAATGTTAATGTGATTCAGATGTTCAGAAACATGCACTTCATGCCCGGACTGGGGCTAGGGCAAAGGCAACAAGGGATACTTGAGACCATCGAACTGAAGAAAGCTTTCCCTCCTTGTGGCTTGGGGTATCAACCATCAAAACAAAAGCTCAGAAAGATCCACCAGTCTCGACCAAAGAGAAGATTAGACTGCATCCCAACTATCCCAAGAGACTCCTTGAATGGAAGATTCATCAAAGAAGGAGAAGTCTTCCCCTTTTGCGGTTTTCTAGAACCATGGTATGACCACACATACAAGAAGATGAAGCCTGGAATGGAGATCTTTTTCCAAGATAGCTATCCATAGGCTGAAAGTTTCCAACACCGAGTATAACTTCTCATCAAAGATACCGAAGAGACTGAGGAAAGTGACTCCGAAGATTCCTTCAACATACAGACACTGAGGCTGGCACTCTGCATGGTTCATTAAGGCATTATATCAATAGATCCATCCCATTTGATTAAAGCTGCTGATACACCCCTCCTCAACTGGCATGCTGCGCCAGTTCTACCTCTTAAAATCTCCCCTAACCCCAATGTTTAACCTATTTCTTCTTCTGTTGTCTATCCTTGTTCAAATATAATCGAGACCTCTTTTGATAAGGTTCTCAATGCTGTTTTTCCTATCAATGAAATAAATGAAGATTTTAAGTATCTTGCTGTGCCTTACATTAATTGTTTGGATTCTAATCGAACTTTTGATGATGATGATTTTGCAAATGAACAATTCTTAGCTGATATAAATAAGGTTAATAATAAACAGCATAACCGCGTTCAAATTAATGAAGAAGTGACAGTTGTTATTAATCTCGGTTCTAGTAGCCAACTGCGCGAGATTAGGATAGGTGCCACCCTTGACGAGCATGAGCGCGCACAACTCGAAGAATTTCTAAAGAAATTTATGGATGTCTTCGCATGGTCCTATGATGATATTCCCAGCATTGATCCTGAAATAGCTCAGCATGAGATCCCCACTCTCCCAGATTACAAGCCGGTTAAACAAAAATTGATAAAGCTCCGCACCGAATGGTCGCTCAAGGTCAAAGAAGAGGTGGTCAAATAGTTGAATGTGGGCTTCATTCATGTGATCGAATATCCCACATGTCTAGCCAACATAATACCTGTGTCGAAATTAGGAGGGAAGGTTCGAATGTGTGTGGACTACCGAGATTTAAACAAAGCCTCTCCAAAGGATGATTATTCGCTACCTAATATTGACATGATCGTGGACAACACAGCCAGTCATGCTTTCAAGTCATTCATTGACGGGTTTACCGGAGATAACCAAATTAAGATGCACCCAGACCACCAAAAAAAAATCGCATTCATCCCCCCATGGGGAACCTTTTGCTACACCGTCATGCCATTTGGTCTCAAGAATGCTGGGTCTACCTACTAAAGGGCTTCCACAACCATCCTGCACGATCTAATTCACAAATAAGTCGAGGTTTATGTGGATGATATGATTATCAAGTCCAAAACTAGAGAAGGTCATGTTCTCGCTCTCTGGAAGTTTTTCGAACGACTGCGACGGTAACAAATGAGACTCAATCCAAAGAAGTGTGTCTTCGGCGTTACAAAGGGAAAACTCTTGGGATTCATGGTCAGTGAGAAGGGGATAGAAGCAGATCCTTCAAAGCTGAAGGCCATACTAGAGATGCCACCGCCCTGAACAATGAAAGAAGTCCGAGGTTTTCTTGGGAAATTTCAATATATCAGCCGGTTCATTAACCATCTAACTTCCATATGTGAACCGATCTTCAAGCTCCTCCAAAAGGATTCAACCAAGGTTTAGAACAAGGCATGCCAAGAAGATTTTGACCAAATCAAACAATATCTAACCCAACCTCCAGTGCTCATGCCACCATGGCCTGGTTTCCCTTTGCTCCTATACCTAACCATAATCGACATTGAAGCTGGGGCTTTGCTAGCCCAATACCTTGAAGCCTCCCGTAAAGAAAGAGCCATCTATTACGCTAGTCGCAAATTGGCCGGGTACGAGGTCAACTACACTTCTTTGGAAAAGGCGTGTGCCACACTTGTCTGGGTCACCCAAAAGTTACGACACTACATGTTCGCCTTCCCCATCAAACTTATATCCCGATTGGATCCCATCAAATACCTTCTTGAGAAACCCGCCTTATCTAGTCAAATGTACCGATGGTTGATGCTCCTAATCGAGTTCGATATCGTGTACGTCACGCAAAAAGCCATTAAAGGAAGAGCCATCTCTGATTACCTCGCTGATTACCCCGTAGAAGAAGCAGATGTCTGGATCTCTTATTTTCTAGATGAAAATATCCTCTGCACCGCTCAAGACAACCTTTGATAGCAAATGTTCTTTGACGGCGCTGCCAACAAAAAGGGATATGGCATTGGGATACTTCTGATCACCCCTGATGACTCCTACACTCCCATCACCATCAAATTGGATTTCCCTTGCACCAATAACATGACGGAATACGAGGCATGCACAGTAGGCCTCAAAGTTTCTCTCAAGAAAGGTATTCAATACCTTGATGTCTACGGGGATTATGCCCTCATCATCGGTCAAGTGCTCAGAAAGTGGAAAGTCAAGGACGAAAAGCTCCAACCCTTCCATGCCCACTTAGAAGAGTTAGCCTCCCGATTCTGAGATATCACCTTCCATTACCTACCTCGAGCAAAGAATAACCTAGCCAATGCTCTCGCTACCTTGGCCTCCATGGCCGATATGCCCGAAGGAATAACAATGACACCCTTCTTAGTTCAAAAGCAAGATAAACCAATCCACTGCTACCATATTGAGCTTGTCTCCTCCGAAGATCGCGAACTAGCCGAATGTTGGTACTATGATATCTGGTGCCTCCTCAAACATGGTAGGTATCCCAAGGGTTCCAATAAGAAAGACCAAATGACTCTCCGAAGACTGGCTACCCAGTACATCATCCGTCATAAAGCTCTACTCAAGAGGAACTTCGATGGAACTCATCTACACTATATCACAGGGGCTGAAATTGAGAAGATAATGCAGAAGATCCACAGCGGGGAATGCGGGCCCCACATAAATGGTGACATGCTTGCCAAGAAGATCATCCTACAGGGCTACTACTGGACCACCATGGCCCAAGATTGCACCGCCTTTGTCCGGAGATGCCTCAAATGCCAACAGTTCTCCAATCTTTAACACCTGCCTCTGCGAGAATTATACAACATGACCTCTCCCTGGCCGTTCTCCACCTGGGCTGTCGACATCATAGGTAAGGTTACACTAAAGGCTTCAAACGTACATGAGTTCATCCTAGTTGCCATTGATTACTTAACCAAATGGGTCGAAGCTGAGTCATACGCAGTATTGAACGCCGAGAAAGTTGCCAAATTCTTCAAGAAAAATATCATCTACCGATATGGGGTCCCGTACGAGTTAGTGTCAGATAATGGGTTGCACTTCGAAGCTGAAGTCACAGAAGTAGTCAACGAGTACGGGATTCAGAGACATAAATCTTCTCCCTACCGACTTCAGACCAATGGTGCAGTTGAAGCCGCCAACAAGAACCTCAAAGACATCGTAGGTAAGATGACTGGAAGCTGTAAGGATTGGGCCGATCAAATCCCGTACTCCCTCTGGGGATATCGAACCTCAATCCGAACCTCTACTGGGGATACCCCTTACTCTCTGGTCTACGATATGTATGCAGTCCTACCTGTGAAGCTGGAAATACCCTCGCTACGCTTCATGCTCGAAAGCAAAGTTTATGAAGAAGACTGGTGCCAAAGCCGTCTCGACGAGCTGACCCTCCTAGATGAAAGGAGATTGAAAGCTCTTTACCACATACAGGGGTATCATCACCGAATAGCGCGATCATTCAACAAGAGAGTCAAGGACCGCGGTGTCCGAGAAGGGGATTTATCCCTCAAAGAGATAATAGGACCCATCTGGGACCCTAGAGGGAAATTCAAACCCAATTAGAGCGGCCCCTACATTGTGAAGAAAATCTTATCCGACGATGCCACCATGCTCACTGACCTAGATGGAGAGGAGATGGCTCGTCCAGTTAACCTGGACCGTCTCAAGAAATTCTACCCCTAGTCTGGAATCTCGGCGCGCTACGACTCTTCTCATCTCCCTTCTATTCTAAAAAAAAAACTCTCTTCATTTCCCTCTACCCAGAACTACGTGGGCCTGATCCTCTGCAAAAAAAAAAAACCATTTTTCAAGAAAAATAAAAAAATTTCAAAATCCTCAGAGGTACGTAGGCAGCTCATACATCTTACAGGAGCACGACCCTTTCTTTTTCATAAAATACTGTTCTTTTCTTATCTCCGAGAACAGCAGTTCATTCTAATAAATACTCGAACAAAAGGATTATGTACGCCTTGGCGATCGGTATAGATAATTAAAAATTACAAAATTCATCGAAAGGCACAGCTGGATGATCAGAAACTTGCTTATATCATTAATAAGAAATTACAGCACATATTACATAACAAAGGGAACGGATAACTCCCTTCCCCCTACTGCCATAAAAAGCCAAATAAAACCCCCACATCTATTCTCTATTACACAAATAAACTCTCCATGAGTCCTACCCACAACTACCAGAGGAGCCTGCAGCTTCATCATCTACATCCTGGGGTCCCCAAATTTCCCCTGCCTGAATAGAGTGAAGTAAACACTCCATGGAACGATAAGCCTGAACCATCTTTGAAAAAACCACAACACCCCCTTCCATGGTGTTGAATAAAAAAAAACATCTTTGTCCAGTCTCCACTGCCAACATCTTTCTGACTACTCTCCTCCACAACCACTTCATATAATCCCCAGGGACATGCCAAACTCTCCCAACAGACTGAGAGGGATGGGTCGACAGACGCTGATTCTCCCACTGAGATCCAAGCAACAGACGCAGGTGCTTAGTCCAAACGTCTACCGAAAAGAAATTTAGTGCCCGAGGTGGAAAGACCTGTGCCCAGCCAAATTGGCGCAGAAGCCGCCTAGGGAAATAAAAAGAGGTCTGTCTGAGACCAACGAGCCGCACATATGAGTACTCTCCTAGATCCATAATAGGCAGCAACTGCTCCCACTAAGGCATTGACCAACAAAAATTCTGACCCCATGCTCCACAAACCAATTCTCCCTGCTCTCAATATCCAAGCTAACATAGAAGAAGCGACGCGAAAAGAAGTTGGGTACAATCGATAAAGGATATTCTGGAGGAGTCACCAAGCGAAGTCTTTCAGACAACCACATGAACAGCATCACAGGGCTACCCCTTAGAAAGTCAGAACGACCTTCTTGCCAGGCATCCAGACCATTCAGCGTCTCCGCCAGTATCACCGCCACAAGATTGCGATGGTATGACATCCACGAAGTAATGGCTGTAGGTTGCGGGTTCGCTAGCAGTTCCCCAGTCACCAGCAACAGTTTTGAAACCAGGCCCAGAGAAACGGCTCCAGCATAGCCATCATCACCTACTTCCCACAAATGCACGGACTGCAGCACCGCCAGGAGGGAGATCATTCCTCCAACAACCAGTGATCTGGCCTCCAAAGGCGAAATATGAAGAAGCCCGACCAACAAATCCCTGGGAGAATGGGAAAATTCGAGCAAAGTCGCAGTAACACTGGGATTCATACCCAACATGGAAGAAAATTCCTCGTAGGTAGGACAAACTTCATCCAACCCAATAAGAATACATGGTCTTCGGGATACCAGAATTGTATCGCCGCCAACAGCATGTTCCACTCAATAGGTCGATTGTGCCACAAGGAGAATCGACGCATGTTGAAAGCATCATAGTCGACATTATATGAGCACATTGATTCCAAGTCTTCGAGGTAGTTAGCAAACTCAATGCTACCAGGGAGAGCCATCTTGCAAGGCTGAGAGATAGTGGGCAAGTAACTAAGAATGCAAAGGTGTGATGAAAACACTCCACCCTTCCCCCTTTTTATACTTGAGAACCCTCACAAGAGACATAATCCCTGCAGAAATCGAAGGGAATCCTACCCCACAAAATACAAAAGGCTGAAGAGGGCACCATTCAAAGCTTTGAATTGATGGGACTGGACTGAACTGCCGATAGGCAGGACAGGGTGCTTGCTGATGGGCAACCCTCCATTTTTAGAAATTTCCCTTTTTCCTCTTTAGTCAAATCAGAAAACTCAATAAAAATAAATTGATATTCTCAACAGAATTTTAAAATCCATTTTCCTCCATTATGTAATTTCCCCTTTTAATTAAAAAAAATCTTTCCTTCAAAAATTCCAAAAATACTCCTTTTTATGGTCTCAGCAGCAAAGTAAAAAGCGCATGTGCATGCATTCATTCATCATTAAAAGATAATAAAAATCTCCATTGCATTGCATCTATTTTGTTTTATGTGTTACATCAATTTTGAAGGAAATAAAAAGAAAAAACCAAAAAATAATGGGACTCAGCCTGAACCCACATTCTCTCTCTACCTATCACCCACCTTTCTCTCTAAGAGCTTCCACCCCTGCGTCGTGATCTCTTTCCCCTACGACGAGATGATGCACCACCACTACCCGAGCCATAGTCCTCTCCGGATGAAATAGATGGTACCAAGAAAGAAGGAACAAGAACCGCATCCCGAATATGGGTAGTCGTCGAAGATATCCAGTCTCTGATATCCCTTAGCCAAGTGGTCGACACTCGGACTTGCTGCAAGAAAAAGGCAAAACAGAGATGACCAAAACAGAAAAGAAAGAAAGAGGAGAACATAAAGGTATACCGTAGGTCGGAGGACCTCCTCTGTCAAACCCAACTCCTCCGGATCCATCGCATGAGGACGATACGGCATAGGCATTATCCTTCCATCAGCCCACCGGATATTATATGAAGAAGTATGCAATCGCACGAAAGGAACCTCCGAGGTCGCCGCCGCAACTGTAGGAAGATCCCACCGCCCGACTCGAACCCGCAGGAGGGAACGACAGGGCATCATATATGCTGGGCGCCATCAACCAACTCATCACAAAGTCCATATAGTCATACGGTGCATCCGTATAAGTGTACAACAAGTAGGACTCGCCGATCATCGCCGCGATCCTCGCATCCTCCGATAGCAGTCGCTCCCGCCTCATAGACGTAGGAGGATGTGCAGGTGGAACCAGCACCTCCTCCTCAGCAATCTGGCGAACCACCGTCTCCCCTAGATACCAGGAATGGTCGAACTCATGCGCCAGCAAATGCCTCATCTGCGTGTTCACCCCAGTCATCCCCGCATCCTAAATGGCTATCCCCAAGGGATAAAAAGTCACCTGAAAATCTCCAAGAAGACATAAATCAATACAAGACCAGAAGGTGCAAAAACCAAGACTGAAATGGAAATAGTCTACCCTACCACTGGTCAAGTCATTCAAGACCTGACGCGCCGCCTCCAGAGAGAGAGATCCCTTCGACTGCCGATTGGCCTTATGCCATCGATACAATCGGCAGGAGTCCCCAACTGTGTCGTCCTTCAGAGCGATCAGCGGGGTATTTCACCCAATCACCTCATAAAACCACGTCTGTCAAAGATAATAATTCAGAAACAAAAAGAGATGCATAAGGAAAATTCGAATGCATAAAAGGAAAAAGAGAATACATGAAAAGAAATGCGCAAACTGAAGAATACCTCAAGAAGGTACGTGGCTCCAGTAAAAGTCTGCCGGTGGCACCGGCTGAATGCATCCAGAGAAGAGTAAAGGGTCACCAAAGTCAGACTCCCCCAATCATAGAAAGGGATGTTCGAAAACATCCTCAAGTACGTAAAGAACCACAAATGGACGACGTCGCTGCTCGATGCCACCATAAAACCTCCTAACACCAGCAAAATAAGTAACTGGGCCATCTGCCTCATTTGCAACCCATCCTCCACATCAATCACCCTGCCCAACAAAACATCCTTCAGCAGGGACAACCGAATAGAATCCCCATAAACTATCCTCCTTACATCACCAAGTGACACAAGCACTGCCTCCGGTCTCACTCACAAAGATCTATCGACCTCTATCTTCTCTCCATCACAATCCAGCCCCAACAGCTGCTGCACGTCTATGGGAGTCATAGTCATCTCCCCGAAGCCATAATGGAATATGTGGGTAGTATCCCACCACCTCTCCCCCAAAGCGCACAGGAGCGCTATCGAACGAGGCATCTCATCCAGCGCAGATCCCAACCTCCCAAAATCCGCTGATGATACCACCCAACACTCCACAGGTGGGAGATGCTCCCAGACATCCCTGAGCCCTGTCATCTCGCGGGCGCGCATGTTCTTAAAAGAAATATCAGACTGGCAAAAAAGAAAAAAATCTCATTAGAAGTCAAGATAGAAAGAAAAATCACCAAAAAGAAAGAAATGCCAAAGGTCAGGTTACTTACAAAACCGCCAGGATTCACTCTCGAAGAGAGATGACGCGATTGCTCCCGCAGCAAAGTCCGCTCATCCACAACAGGCTCAAACGCATCAAAGGAGTTCTTACTCCCCAAAGCAAGAGGTGCCCGTGCCCTCCAAAAGTCTGTGCCACTGCCAAATGGCACCCCTCATACCATGCCGACCGGCACCCCCCTTACATTTTGTACAAAAATTCCCAGAAAATACTAAAAAGCCCCAAAAAATCCTCGGAAAATTCCTAAAAATCCCAGGAAGGATTTAGAACATTTTCAACAGGAAAATTTTGCATTCCCTCAAGCGGAACTCCTCTTTCCTAGAGAAATCATCAAAAATCAAGTGAATATCCTCCCGAAAAAGCCCCGGAGGATCTTTAAGGATCGCCCGATCATTTCCCCAGCGGAGTTTTTACAGCACCAAAATTGGCTGTTCCCCCCTGCGAGGCCTCCTAAAGAAACAATAGCTTCCCCGGCTATTAGCTCCCCATCTCAGATCAAAATCACAAAGCACTTTATCCAGCAGAATCAGAATCCAATCTTTATCCACTCTTAGGTCAGAATTGACCTCGATCTTGGATCGTCACCTGAGTTAGGTCAGAATTGACCTTAGTCCTCGGTCGTCACCACTCTTAGGTCAGAATTGTCCTCGGTCTTGGATCCTCACCCGAGTTAAGTCAGAATTGACCTCGGTCCTCGGTTGTCACCAGTCTTAGGTCAGAATTGACCTCGATCTTGGAACGTTAGCTGAGTATGGTCAGAATTGGCCTCGGTCCTCGGTCGTCACCACTCTTAGGTCATAATTCACCTCGGTCTTGGATCGTCACCCGAGATAGGTCAGAATTGACCTCGGTCCTCGGTCGTCACCACTCTTAGGTCATAATTGACCTCAATCTTGGATCGTCACCCGAGTTAGGTCAGAATTGACCTCGATCCTCATTCGTCACCATTCTTAGGTCAGAATTAACCTCGGTCTTAGATCGTCACCTGAGTTAGGTCAGAATTGACCTCGGTCCTCGGTCGTCACCACTCTTAGGTCAGAATTGACCTCGGTCTTGGATCATCACCTGAGTTATATCAGAATTGACCTCGGTCCTCGGTCGTCACCACTCTCAGGTCAGAATTGACCTCGGTCTTGGATTGTCACCTAAGTTAGGTCAGAATTGACCTCGGTCCTCGATCGTCACCACTCTTAGGTCAGAATTGACCTCGGTCTTGGATCATCACCTAAGTTAGGTTAGAATTGACCTCGATCTTCGATCGTCACCACTCTTAGGTCAGAATTGACCTCGATCTTTGATCGTCACCCGAGTTAGGTCAAAATTGACCTCGATCCTCGATCGTCACCACTCTTAGGTGAGAATTAACCTCAGTTATTAGATCTTCAACCCAAGCCCATAGAATTGGCTTTGACCCGCAGAATTGGTCACCCTCATCACTTAAGCCCACAGATTTGTCTTTGACCCACAAAATTGGTCACCCCTGGCACACCCCCTAGGTCCTCAGAATCAGCCTCAACCCTCTGAATCGGTAATACTCCATCAAAAGCATCATGTGGTGTCTATTCGACGGTTATCATTTGTTCCAAACTCACCCGTCGAGGGGATCTGTAGACACCCCATTTTGTTACCCCCTAAATCTCCTTAGGTCCCTAGTACCTCCCTTCATCACTACAAACCGAGGTCATACCCAAAGTACTGACCTAGAAGCCATTGGGCACTCCCAGGCTCCGTTTGACCAAAAAGTCAAACTCTTCAACTCGACCAAAGCTGAATGAATCTTTGAGGGGAATTAAAATCCCTTTCCAACGATCCGTCCCGTGCATGATTCCAACTGACCATGCGGACGAACGATCCGTTTGCGTCCAAAACATGATCTAGATCCCACCGGGCGCTGCCGAGCTCTATTTGACCTAAGTCAACTCTTCTGCTCAATCGAGACTAAATGAATCTTCGAAGGGTACTGAACCCCCTTTCTAATGGTCTGCTCTGTGCGCAATTTCAACTTACCTTGCGGATGAATGATTCGTTTGACTCCAAGAGGTCACCGAATGCTTCCAGGGACCGGTTAACAAAAGTCAACTCCCCAAACCAGGTCAAACTCTTTGGAATGTCGAAGTATATCTCCTAACCTTTTCAACGGTCCGCTCCATGTGTGATTCAGACTTACCATGCGGACGAAAGATTCGTTTGCGTCCGAATGATTCCCCATCCAATGGACCGATAAACGCTTTCGAGCCATATTTGATCCAAAGTCAACTCCTAAACCCGAGAGCGGTCCAAAGTACTTTCAAAGGTATCTGAATTACCTTTCCAATGGTCTACCCCATGCGCAATTCTGACCAACGGTTTTCCCTCGACAACTAATTTTCCAAAAGGGCCTGAAACACATTGCCAAATGGTAGGTTCCAGACCCTGCCTATCGGCAGGTGCTGATAGGCAGGACCAGGTCTATGCCGATCGGTAGTGATATAGGCCTATAAAAGGAGGCCTTCACCTCATTTGTAAGAGGGGCCCAGATCTGATAAAAATTGCTCTCAGCGAATCCTAAAAACCATCTCGAAGACAACGCAATTTCAACATCCAAATCCCTTTCTAGCTTCCACTTTTCATCGTCCTTTTCATCAAACTTGGTGAATTATCCACTCTCCATCATCATCCAAGTGCAAGGTCTGCTCTCCAACATTCAAGATCAAGATCTTCAAGAAGGTCCAACTTTCTCAACTTTCTCTTCAAATTCTCTTAAATTCTCAATAACTTGTTTTATTACTTAGTACTTTTATTATCTCATCTCACACATCCTAATATACTTTTTATTTAGTATTATTTCACATCTCTTATTTTCATATAAATAAAACCCAAAAAATAAGGAAAAGAGGGTTTGCTCATAAATCCCAAATAGGGATTCTCATACTTTTCTCACAACTAAAGCACTTTTTCTACGCGCACACACACTCACAAATAAGAGATCCCCCATTTGGATTTATGGGATAAACCCCACCCCTCATTTTTTATGCGAACTACATGGACTTTGATGCCTTTATAGTCTACGTGGGCGTCTCGGGGTAAAACCCGAGACTCGAGTCCTATTCTCACTTTCTCTCTCATTTTTTATCTTCTCTAAATCCAATTTTCTTATATTCTATATACTTGTTCTTAGTGACGTATTACTCCATATGTGTTATCGTTCCATTATAACGATCAACGTAAGGGTAATCACGTAAATCTTATTTTTTAATATTATTTTTATACCTTCCTATGGATGACTCACTTTATCTCTTCCATGATACAAGTCGAGGATTCCTATCTCCTCTATATATATACACATGCACACATATCACGGGGAGAATAAAAAGGGAAAATAGCAAACATCCATGAGAGACCAAAAGGGAGGAATGGGTGCCTAACACCTTCCCATTTCGTAACTTAGCCTCCGAACCATTCTCGAATCATTTTGATTTCGTATGCACCAGTATGTCTTTGGATGCCATCCTTCGGGATGGCTTCCCCTTTTTATTTTTGTCTATTTTGAGTAAAATAGATTGGTGACTCTAAATCTCTCTAAATTTTTACACCTCATCTCAAATGACGCTGGCCGAAGCACTCCCGAGAGGAACGCGCGGGACCCGATGATCCTCCCTTCACGCACCCGCCCACGGCGAGGATCGGGGATGGCCACACCTGAGAATTAATCGACATTATTGGGGAAATAAAGAAATTATGAAAATAGTAAAACCTATGAAATTCAGAGAAATTAGGGTACGACATTGGAAAATTATTAATGTTAATGTGCATATCAATTTAAATGGATTACGGACTCATTAAATAAGTGTCAAGTGGTACTAGTTGTATAATATTGGGGCATTAGAATGAAATAGAGTGGGAGCTAAATATAACACTATTTAGAAGTAAACAAAACAGAAAAAAAATAAAATAAAAAAAGAACTATATACCCATGGCGTAAACCCAGAACATTATACCCATTTTATTTATGAAAGTTATAAATCCCTAAGGTCATTAACTGCTGGCGTGAGTATAACAACAATATTGGGCGAAATATCACATGCTAACATGGAGCATGGTAGGTAGGATGAAATATATTAAAGGTAATCATGTGAGTTCGTTGGTTTACAAAAGAGAGAGGTGCGGATCCCTTAGTTAATTGAGGTGGGCGGTTTAGCAGGCATGCAGGACTGTATATATATGTAAATAGCTTACAGTAATTTATATAAGAGCATCCGTAGTGGTGATACTAAAACCCAAAATAATTTGTAAGTTTACACATCGAAAGCTCTGCAATGGGGGATTGAACGCAACAAAGTTTGTAGGATAAATGGTAGTGGGTTTGTAAAGTTACGGAACGCCTGCTGAATTTGCAAATGTTTCTTACAAACTTCATTTGTTCGTAAGAATTCCTACGAACAAATGAAGTTCGTAACAAATATAAATAATTATTTTTATTATATTTTTAGGTTCTTACGAATAACATTTGTTCGTAACATTTTCCTATGAACAAATGTTGTCCGTAAGAAATGTATTTATAGTTCCTACGAACAATAGTAGTTCGTAGCAACTATTCCCTTAACTAACTTTGCTGATGTTTATTTATCCCCATTGTGAAGACATCCGCTGACGAAAGGTATAAACCTGTAACTTTACCTGTTAAGATCATCCACCGTTGTGGATGCTCTAAGTGGTTAGCTTTCAAGAGAAGAAAACAAGACAAAATAATGTGGGTCTCTGAGTCAACAAAGGTAGGCGAGTGAGTGGGGTAATAACCTATACCTGCCAACTAATTATAAGTAGTTGGATAATTAAAATAAATACGTAGATCAAGACATCTCCACATGAATAATGTTTTTGGTGATGCAAGGAGGAGGTACGACTACTACCCATCGGGCAAGATGTGGATTGTGACCTTGATCCTATCCATTGGTTCCTTTCTGGAGGTTATATTTACATCAACAATAGTGTAGCTTCCCATATTGAAACATTCAGCCAGAAGTCTGTGTAGAACAACTCCATCCCACAAACCGAAAACCTTATGCAATAGTGAGTTACAACGTGATTATATATATATATATATATATATATATATATATATATATATTGTGGGGTGTTGAATAGGGTTTAAATGGTGTTTCCTTGGAGAAAACTTGGTGGTGCTAGACAAACCCTCTAAGGCCACCTTAGGAGGAAGGGGGGTTGTCATCTTCCTTGATCTTTCATGCCTTCTCCTAATTTGATCTTCATTGAGGTGGGATTATCTACTATTTATATTTATGACTTTATTTGGTATATAAATGTAGTCTTGTTATGGTTGAATGTTAAACGTATGATTGATATATGCTTCCAGCAAAATAATAAGGGACATATTTATGGAATAAAAATGTTAGAAAATTTCAATTTTGTGAATTTTCTAGTAAAATAAACAAGGGACATTTTTAGGGAATAAAAATGTGAGAAAATATCAGTTTTGTGTATTTTCTTGTAAAATAAATAATGGAGATTTTTAAGGAATAAAAATTTACGAAAATGTCATTTTTGTGTGTTAATGATAAAAAAAATAATGGACATTTTTATAAGCTAAAAATATGGAATGATGTTAATGCTATTAAACATTTATGAAAACAATATTCCTAAGTTTCTTGCAAATGGGGACTTTGTGAATAAATGGACAATTTTTGAGGTTTAAAGAAATTGATAAAATATTTTTTTATTACTTGAAGGGTTTGTTTGTTGTAAATGGTATAAAATTTTAGAAGAAAATGTATGTTTAATCCACTTAATAGGATTTTAGTATTTAAAGTCTGCTTTATATGCAAATAAACTTGTAGTGTTTTGGTAATAATATATATGAAAAAGTTGAAAGAAAGTTTTGTTGGGTTTAAATATAAAATAAGACAAAGGCGAAATCTAGTCTTTGAATTTTGTGGAAAATTGATATTGAGAATGTGAATAATGCAGAGTCAAAAACTACGTGTGCTAAATGAAAGGAATGGTAATTTCTAATGAATAAAAAGTAGTCAGGTGTAAAGGGTGCTACTTTATGCATTAAAAGCATTAAAGTGACAAGTGTGGAGGTCGGGCAAGTGTGATAGTAAACAAGTGTTAAAATGGATAAAGTGTTTTAAAAGTTAAATTGGAAACTTAATAATCATTTTGAGAAATGGCACTTGTTAAAGATCGAAATTGCAAGTTTGGCAAATAAAGGGATAAATTGGTAATTTACATAAAGCGGAACATTTTTATGGAATAAAAATGTCAAAGAACGACTTTACACTAGTATGGGATAAAATGAATTAAGTCCAAAAGCGTGAATGATTTTAGTATAAGTCATGTGTGTGTGAATAAGGGACTTAAAGAAGAAACAAACAATTTTCCAAGTGTTAATGGGAAAAATGGACTGTTAAGTCCAAGTTTTTGGCTTCGTCCGGGTAAAGGTAAAGTAACGGAATAATGTGGACATGTGTAGAATGTTAAACACATCAATAATGACTAGGATGCAACCGGGAGATAAAAAAGAAGGGACCGAAGCCCTTGGGTGAAAAGCCCTAAATTACTGGTCAGAGCATATGGTGCGCATAGCCGTCGGTGTGGAGCTCGTGTAAGTATGAGGTAAAGGAAGATTCTGAGAAAAGGTAAAAGGAATATGAAACATGAAAAGACATGGGTTGTGTGATAAAATGTGTTAATACAACCTAACTTGAATGAATGTAATAAATGTTCCGGTAAGGGTGAAATGTACAAGTAAATGCATAAAAATCTATTAATGTCCGTAAGATAAGGTGAAAAGGGTAAAGTAAGTGGATAATGGGTGATTAAGCAACCAAGTTGTTAAACCCATAATTTGTATAAGTATGCATTGAAAATGTTTTCAAATGAAAATAAGTATTTTCTAATACGATGAATGCATTTGTTAAAATGGTATTTTCAATGAAAATACTAAAGTATACTTTTATGGAATACAAAGGGGTCATTCCGGTATAGGAATGGGTTGGGTTAAATAAAATATAGTGTCATTAAGTGTTGAACCGGGTGTGTTAAATAAAGCGAGAAATGCTAAGCATGAATAAAGGGAGTCTTTATAAGATTAAGGTGAATTAATCTGGATAAGTAAGGTTTTTGGAAGTAAAACGGTTAATGTATTGGAATATGTGTATATAATATATATATATACACATGTGATTGCAGCGTATGAGTATCTTTTCTATCGTTCGTTTCTATACTGCTTTGTATATTCTCACTGGCCATAGGCTCACACCCTCAGTTTGTTATGACAGGTTGGGTGCGGGTTCGTATTTTGAGGGCGTTATACAGGTAAGTGTACTTTATTTATTTTACATTAATACCTCTGTTTACTTTGACTCTGGGTGCTCCCCATGGGTCCCACACGTAGTTTATCTTAAAACTTGAATAGCATGCTAAACAAGTGAAATATAAATTTAAAATAAAACTGGACTAACAACATTATATAGGTTGTTTTATTCCACTTCACATCTAACATTCGGGCTGGATCGAGTTGCCCACGGGTAAATAATAAATTCGAGTCGGGGCGTTACATTGAACTTTCTTAAAGATCCTAGTAGACTCTCTTGAATGTATGGTCTTAGCTTTAGTAGTTGAATCAATACGATCATGGATGCCAATTCCACACTTTTCATCTTTGATTTATATGGTGCATAACATTTCATCCAACTTTTTTGACCTAGACTCCAAATCTAATTTGACACGACACGAATCTCTCAATTTCTCCTTAAACTCATCTATCCTCGACTCGAGTAAATTCCTAGACTCCTCAAACTCTAAAAGCTATTTCTTTATAGCCTCCATCAAACCACGAAAACTATCTCTCTTACCCATAACGTACTTTATCTTCTCTCGAAGAGTCCTCTCACGTGTCTTAAAATACTCAATCAAAACTCTATAATTATTCACTATGGCATGTTCTTTTAACTTAGATTTCAACTTTAAGTTAGCCTTCTTTAATTTCAATGTTTTCGCATACAATTTACGAAAGGCAACTTGGAGTTCACTCTCCTCATCCTCTTATTCATCCCCACTCTCATCTCCACTCACTCTACCATCACACACATGGGATCCACACACTACAACCTCGTAAGTGTCATGCAAAGAAATATCTTCGTGGGAATATTTCTCATCAAAGCTCACATAACTATCCATGAATGCGGTAAAGTTGCGCTCAATGTGAGAATTATTTCCCTCTTCCTGATCATTATCACTAAGGGTGGCATTAAATACTATTGGTTACTTTCCCCCTTTCCTTAGTTTAGCAAGGCACTCAGCTACCCTATGGCTATAACCCTCATAGCCATAGCATCTCTCATACTCTTCTCTCTTAGAATTATCATTTTGAATTTTAGGGAATTGATCGGCATTGTTGTGCTTATTTTTCTCAAACCTTCTTCTATCTTTCGATTTCTTTTGGAATTTATGAAATTTCTTGAATTTCTTTAACAACATGACCAAATCCTCAAAATCGATGTCAGACTCATCATTCGAAACAGGTGTTTCCTCCTTTTGGGCTTTCAAAGTAATGCCATTTTCTTTCTTCGTCACATTCTTGGAGGTAAACGTGTCAAGCTCATAAGATTGTAAGTCACCTACAAGATCTTCAAGTTTCATAGAGTTAAGAGTATCCAAAGAATTCAAAATGGCTACCTTTGTATTAAATCTTTCAGGTAACGACCTTAAGATTTTCTTGATAACTCAGTTTTTAGATATCTTCTCTCCCAAGTTAAAAAATGAGTTAACTATATCAGACAGTCTAGCATAAAACTCATCAAAGGTCTCAACATCTTAATCGTTTCAAACTGAATGGTGAGGTCTTGGAGTTTGAAAGCCTTAACAACACTAGTTACTTAATGGCTGAGTTGGAGTATGTCCTAAGGCTCTTTAGATATCTCACAAGTTGAAATTGGGCAGAACTCCTCCGGGTGATAGAACAAAAGAGGGCATTTAAGCCTCTAGAATTAAAATTTACTAACCTATGCTCCACCTCACTCCATGATTCTACGAGTATTAAATAAATTGCTTTACCTTCTTTAGTGACAGTTGAAGACCAACCTTTAATAACAGATAACCACACCCGTTCATTTATAGCCTTAAGTGTTTAATTCATATTCATTTTTCACTATGCGTAGTTCGACCCATCAAACATCGGGGTTCTAATACCATTAAATCCTCCAAAATTAATGCCTGAAGACATGGGATCAAAACACAATAATTAAGCTTTCTAGCTCTGATACCAGTTTAATAATTCCCCTTAATAGTGTGTGCTTATGCAAGGATGGTCCGAATAAACACAAGTCTAATTTTTATATTTTTCAAATTTTAAAAATTGATATTTAAAACTAAATTAACCCACTTAAACTTAGAACCAATTAAAGCCGATTTGTTACAGAAAATAAATTTACACAAGGTTATATTTTAATCCTTAAGCATCTAAGTGATAATAAAATAAAATAAATAAATCGTACATAAGACGCCGATGTATGAGGAAAACCATAAAGGGAAAAACCTCGGACGGCCCAGCCAAATAGTTCACTATGATGCGGAATTACAAAAGTTGACAGTAGACTTACTCAACGACTCTATCCCTATAAGCCTTAACGCTCTTCAATCTTTGACGACTCCTTCGCAGTGTAATGCAGTAGTCCACCCATGCAAGCTGCCATAACGCACGAGTCCATTCACATCCTTATATCCACCGATGAAGCTCAGTAATTGTCTACACCACAAATTGCATGCACGAATTCCACTTCATGAAAAAATATCTCTCAATATGTAGAGAAACAAACTTTGGTTCCCAAACTCAAGATCTCAATGAATACAAAATATGAATCTTGGATCTTTAAATGTAAAGGGTGAAACATGGATTTTGGAACTTTGGTAAACATATAGGAAAATGTTTTTCGCCAAAATTTCTTGAAAAATATGAGCCCAACACGCCTTAAATACCGAAAACAAAAATTTTATGGAGGCAAACTCGTTCGAACGAAAATAGAAGGTCGTTCAAAGGAGATTAGATTTTTGTTCTAATGAAAACACTTTTCATTCAAACGAAACAACTTTCTCATTTAAACATTCTTCGAACGATCTTCTAACAAGATGTGTAATCCTTAGAAGAGAATTCTCGTTTGATGGTCATTCTAAAGAGATATTATTTTTGTTCTAATGAGATCATAGGTCGTTCGAACGAAAACTCAATTTTGTTCTAAAGAGTTTAATTCTCGTTTTAATGAGATTAAAACCCAAAAAATATTTTTCTTAAAAAATATTTAAAAACAGTTCCAAATGATTTCATGTTTAAAAACTCACACCCTTAAAATATCCAAGGACCCATATTCAATATGCATTCATAACTTTGAGATCCTTGGTAAACGTGAAGACAAACTTGGCACTAAACTCGACACGATGTATCTAATTTTTGAAGGTTAGCCTCTACATCTTCATCGAACATGTCATACAATTATGGGATCAACCGCACGAAATCTAAAATGTGACTCAAATGTTTTGTTTGGAATTATGCAAATTACATATAAATTGACTCGATTGGAAATTTTTCCTTACAATAATGATTACAATAAAAAAAAAAGTAAGACTTCAGAACAAGCCTAAGACTCTGCGTCCTCATCCTCATAATCATCATCCCCATCCTCCAGGGTTGTCTCAGTTTCTTTAGCCTTAATATCTTTAGCCATAGCCTCATCCCTTTGCATCAGCCTCCTACATCTCCTCAACACACTGAGTGTGCTCACCATCAGTTACCCTATAGGCAAAGATGTTTTCCTTAGCTTTCGGAGACTTTTTGCAACCCTATGCCTCATATCCTTGTATTTGTTGATATACCCTTTGTTCAGGACAATAAAGAATTCTATCAAGGTCTTCAAAGTAGCCACAACATCCTTAAAAACTTTTATTCAAGTCCGTAACATGATCATCGACCATTTTCTTCACGGACACGACATGGTTTTGGGTTAGGTCCTGGATTTTAACATCAAGATGTCGAACCTTCTCTTCAATAGATGCGAACTGTCTTGCAGGCTATAGACACTTTACCTTAGATACCTTTAGAACGTCCGCAACCTACTTAAAATTATATCCGGTGTCAACTTTGTCCTTCTCTGCACCCGTAGAATTTTTTCTTGTTTCAAAAGAGGAAGCCTTGGCACTTTCCACCTCAACTCGATGGGAACCTTTTGTAACCTTATGAAGTTTGTAGAGCTCTTCATATTTTTCACTCTGGATCATGGTAGTGTCAGTATCCTGGAAGAAAGAAAAAAAGTTAGTCAAGTAAACATTCAAATAAGCTGTAGAGGTATATGGTATAGATGAACTTACCCTAAGAAGACAGTGGACAGTTTATTACTCCAACTCCTCAACATCTTCATCAAACAGACGCTTGAGGTCGTCAGGGTCCTCAACCCCCCCTCATTAAGGTAAGTACGACAAAATGGTATTCCATGGATATTTTGGGTTTGTTGGACTTATATGAGGTCGCGTATGGGCTTAGTTTATGGGGTAGGAGAATTAACGTCTGCTAGAATAGATAACCACAGAGGAGACTCTATAATGGAAATATATCTAGAGTTTGTCTAATCATTTTTTGTCTCCCCAGCAGCGAGGTAAACCAATCCAACATTAGATATGTTGATCGAAACATCATCAGATAGTGTTGTGTTGGATTAACTAACTGTGGTCTTATTTCGGGTCCTATTAGGGACATCAGCTTACGAGGAAGCACCTCAGTCTGCTTCAGTCTTCCTCTTTTTTCTCTTACCCTTCTATGGGAGTTGATTAAAATTTTTGAAACCACCTTTATCATGTTAAGTTGGGAAACAAGTAACTTCCTATCAATCTCCATCACTAGATGTCTATCCGCGGAGGTTGCTGTACGAATTGGCAAATGGAAACTTCAGGCCGTAGTCTATGAAATGAAAATTTATTAGGCCGAAACCTAAGAAGTAAAAGTTTATTATCGTCCAGTGCTCGACTCATAGGTGCAACATGGGCAATGTAGTATCCAAGCTCTTACAAGGCTCTAAAGGTAACACCATAGCAAACTTCTTCTTCTTAACAGGTATCAAGACGACAACCTTAATCCTCTTCCTTTGGCACTCGTTAGGGGTCAAACTTGCAGGGTCTGCAAAAATAATCAAAGTCAATATTATTTTGAGTGTAAATTGCAAAGGATGCGTACATGTTATACAATTATCTTATACCTTCAATAATGGTATGCCCCAAGTCCACAGAACCATATGGGCTCTCTCTCTCTTGGATTCTTCGACACGTGTCTCCTATTTATCACCAGAAATGAAAAAGTATTTCCATTTACAATTTTTAGTACTAGAAGGCCATTCCCTCTTGTGGTATCTAAAAGCATTCTGTATCCCCATGTAGTAATACCATGGCTTTTTCACGGAGTTCTCTTTTGGCCTGTAGAAATCAAAGAATTCTACGATCGTAATATCTCGCTCGAACTTTTTCTGCCATATCACAAAGGTTTCCAAGATATCCCTCAACTCATTGGGATCAACTTGGGCTGGGGTTAGGTTCATTTTATTTAAAATTTTTCTCGCCATAACAAAAATGAGAAACCGCAATCTAAGGAGAAAAACATGTTAGGGGAAGCACACCATCGTTAGGGATCGCCGAGCATGATCGTTGGTCAGCGGAAGGTAGAGTAAAAATTATACTCTCAGGTAATTCACAAGCCAAATAAAATTGAGCCAAACATTCCTCGATCATTATACAAGGATGATTGAGGGTTACGGGATCCCCCGTTGTCTCAGTATCGTGGCTGGACAGTCTAACTACAATACTCCTTAGTTTCGTAACAGGTATTTATCCACTAGGAGCCATGACACTCCTGTTAAGTAGTACTTGATTGTTCGTGCGACAGGTATCTTCCTTAACTCTATGGCAACCCTCTGCAATCTCCATGGCATCCCTACAATTATAAGACTCTGGGGAGTTAGAATCAATTCATACACAGGTTGAGTACTCTTTTAGTTTGCATGATCCAGTTATTTTTTAATGGTTTTATGTGTAATACCTTGGGGGAGGAACACCGAAGTGACTTATCCAGAAATCCTCTAAGTAATACCAAGTATCCCAATGCATAAATCCATGGAAGGAAACTATAAAAGAAGAGGGAGATCCATAGTTAAAGGGTGGCAACCATTATGAGTAAATACATGAATCACAAGTTTAAAGACCATGGATTCATGAGCAAAGGCCGTTGCAGCAGATAAAAGGTCTAAGTAAGGTATGAAATTGGTCATAGCGTGGACTCCTATATATCTACGACATATACCACCTAGTTTTCAAGACCACGACTATATTGAAATTTCTGAAGTAAGTCAAAGTGTTCAAGTGCAAAGTAGCGAAAAACTTCCACTGACAGTCATGTTCTAACAACCATCAATACAATGCCGCAGCCATTGGTTAAAGGCCTCAACATGAACATAAAAACACCTAAGTTCCTCATTTATATGGTATGACAAGATCAAAAATGGAAAAAACTAGGGTTTTGGCCAAGAACAACCACAAACAATAATTCGTGTTATTGACCTAAAACTAGCCCAAAATTCCCAAACCAATGTCAGTAAACCCATTTTCAACCCTAAACTAACCTAAATATACTCGCCTAGATTAATCGATACCCAAAAACCCTTAAAGTCCCAACAAATATTGAAAATCTAGAAAATGGTGTAGCCTGATTAAGATTATAGGTTATGTATACCTAATCGACTAATAAAGCCCAGTCGATACCGTTTCGCACTTTGGGGGATTTCAGCAACAATAAAAGACATGTTAACCTAAAAATTCCTAAAACCCAATTAATTTCTAACCCAAAAAACTTTAAGCCCAATTTTGCATATTTTTATGATTTCGAGGGTTATTTGTGAGATTTAAAGTGTGGAGATAAAATAGGGACAAGTACAAGGAAATTTTCGAAGAAATTTCAAGGAAAAGAGGGTGAAAACCATCTTAAATTAAAGAAAAAGCCTCGCTAGAAATCGCACAACATTTCTTCTATCAAAGTATTAGGAAAGGTAATGAGGCAATGACCTCTAAGAATTTATATAAAGGGTCATGAAAAGTCGAAACGTCGATATTT
Source organism: Sambucus nigra (assembly GCA_949130495.1). Lineage (NCBI taxonomy): Eukaryota > Viridiplantae > Streptophyta > Magnoliopsida > Dipsacales > Adoxaceae > Sambucus > Sambucus nigra. The sequence continues at coordinate 325,665,529 of OX422217.1, read as the reverse complement.
GGACCACCTGAATGAATAGGCTATGACACTAATAAGATCTCGGCACCAACAAAATGTCAAATTCAACCACCTCAAGAGTGATCGCGGCCCCAGGACAATACTCCACGGATAAGAACAAAGTCCCATCACCAAATCACTTACCTCTTAGCACTGAGGCTTGGGGGGCTTTCTATTATACCCAAAATATGTCTACCAATAAACAGGAGACATGTGGCATAAAATCCCATGTAAGCACAATGAAGATATACAAAAGTAATGCCATAGAGTCTCAACCTATAAAGGAGGTCACAATCTATACATTAAACAACCATGGACAATACTCCGTTTCCCCCTATATACACTCAAGACCACGACCTAGTGCACAAACATGTTACAAAAGCCATGGCACGACTATATCATACGTACACATATATGACTTTTTATAGGCCGTGACCTCCCAGCTTCCACATCCCCAAGCATATAATCCGTATACCATTACATATTAGTATTAGACTACCAATTGTCCATATACTAGAAAGATTCCATTTTATCCATACTTATACACAAGTCAAGTGCACTGTGCACGTGACTTCTACCAATTACTATACATATAGGTCCTTACCTCCTCATTTGACAACCAATATTTAGGCAGTGAAGACCTACCAAAATCTCTCCAACATATCTTTACATCAAAGTCCACACTCTGGTTACCTTCTATGACACCTGAACCACTATCGAGCGTGACCTCCGTGAGCCTAAACTATAAAGTTCACAGCCTTATCTGTACATAACCAATATTCCATGCATTTAGCCTATTTCTATCCTCTTGTATGCCTATAAGGCCCTCCAAAATCGTACAATTACATGAATATAATGAGAATAAGGCACCAAAGTGGACGTAGGCTCTTTTTTATGGCTGAACCACTCTTATCTCTCTTTCTCTCTATTTTTTATACTTTGACTGTTGTCTCTAGTCTTGATGGTATGATTTACTTTAGTAAACCATTTCAACGCGAAAATAGTGATGCTCAAGTAAGAATCGTGTTCTTAAAATGATCTTCATGGTTGATTGAACAAGGTATTCTTTGGATTAGATATGGTGGGGAAGTCGGGATCCATTTCGTAATTTGAGAGTGAGCATAATCGGTTGCCAAAGGATGGTATAAATCCCCTTTAAGGACCTTTGGGATCTAAGCATCTGTATAATAAGGACAAAAATCCATGTACCTCCATAGATACCTCCACTAACGAAGACCAATGAAACCATGGTCAAGCATAGCCTCGAGTGAAATGGTGAAATCTAAGGAAGTACCAAAAGGTTTATATATTAATTATTCTATGATGTGTGATACCCCGCCTATTCTAATACCAGTTGATTAGGCCTTCATTAAAATTAGAAAAAAATCAATTATGATTTCATTCTTAGCATCACTGTCAAAAATAAAATAGTTACTACTAACCTATTAAGTACGGGGCCAAATTTTAAATCTTGAACATGCATAATTTAAAATCCAAATAATCAATTATAATAAATATCCACAGTAACTGAATCACAATACTAAATGAAAATCACAAATAATAAAACCAAATAAACCATCGGTGTCCCAATACAATAATCCAGACTGTAACAATAAAAGTTAATAACAACATACAAAGAAATCCTATCCATTTACGGGTGACACGCAAAATTTTGAAATATGATCTTAACTAGATGGAAAGATATAAAGCATCTAAAGCATGCATCCATAGCTACTGCACGCTAAATTTGACTCGAATGGCTAGCCCCAAGGATCCTGTGGCTGAGAACCTAAAAGGTTTTGTAAAATATTTTGATACGGGTTAGAGCCCAAAACATTTGAAAACAATTGCAAGTATTTATTCACAATAATTAAAATGTGCAACGTATAATATTAACATTAACTTACGGTCGCACTCACATGTCCTTACCTCTCCTTTATAGTTCACACCTACGCATTTATTTAATTCCCTAGTTATTCTACCCCTCCTAACTAGACTAACACCCTCTAACTGAGCCAAAACTCGCTAATTAACACTATTAGCAAAGGGGTATAACCCGTACTACACACACAGGCACACACACACACACACACATATATATATATATCACACGTTTACTATCACATAGATACACACATGCTATAATGAGGTAATCACATAAGTATTTTACTATAAGTGTCACGTAGCTATACGCATGCTACAAAGACATATTCACACAACTATCTTAATACACATACATATAAAACTCTTTGTATGTATATACCACATCACCAGAGCCTAACCTCATGGATGCATCTCTCGTATATAATCGGGCACTAAGTATGCTAGTATAACTAATGGCTATCGGGTCAGAATCTCACCGTCGATCGCAAAACAAAAACACAAACGACGGAGGTGGTCATTACCATACGCCCTAGGGTCAAGACCATACCACACCACCCCAATCGGACTCAAACAAACACCTATCCTCACACATTGATAGTGACCATGCAACAGTACTATAACCTGGAGAATCGATCCAACACCTGCTCATCAATGCTAAGGTGAACTGCCCATCATACATAACTTCCAACGATAATATAACGGAGTAAGTATGTTAAAATAGAATAGGAAGCATGCACACATACATATAAATACACGTCACTCTAATATGTATATATAATAAGTACCAAACTCGTACGCATATCCCATATAGTGTACGATTCATCCAATCCCAAAGTTCAACCCAACTTCCCGATTATTTAATTAGATACTCTCTCATTAGAATCCTTGGTTCTCACTCTTATCCCAAAAATTTAATATTAGAGTTAATTACTACTTCCCCAAATAATAAATAGCGTCACTAAATTATTTTTGATTAAAAACTGCTTACTTGGATAACCTGCCACATATAGTCTCACTATCTCTGCGATGAAAAGTTGGGCTTACTGCCCTATCATATAATTGACCCAAATTGGCAAGAAATTGGCCACTTTAGTCAAATGGTCCACAATCACCCATATAGAATTATGACCCATTTATGACGTCAGTAGTCCTGTGATGAAGTCCATCAATATACTTTCCCATTTCCACACCAGAATCTCCAATGGCTGCAAAACCCCGCTCCGTCTTTGATGATCAACCTTCACTATTTGACAAGTGGTGCACCTAGAGATAAATTATTTAATGTCTCTCTTCATACTCGTCCACCAATACTATCTCCTCATATCCTAGTACATCTTGTCCCCTACGAGATGCATCAAAAACCATAACCCATGCGATTCTGACACAATTGTGTGGTGTGGGTCCCCATTATCTGGGACTATCAATCTCCCATTGAAGAGTAAGACGCCCTCTGAAATTATGAGAATTAATATCATCGAGTCATTTTGTGAAAATCTCACCCCATTTCTCTTTCCAGACTTCAGTTAGCTCTCTCATTGGTCTACGACTCACTGCATCTGCCACCATTTTAGCCTTCCCCAGGTGGTACTGAACATCAAATTAATAGTCCTTCAAGAAACCAAGCCACATGCACTGCCTCATGTTCAAATCCTTATGCTTGAACACATATTGTAGAGAATTATGATCCTTGTACAAGAAAAACTTCTCCCGAGTAAATAATGCCTCTGAATCGTTAAGGCAAACACAACTGCTGCTAGCTCCAAATCATGCGTTAGGTAATGCGAGCACCTGTGAAGAGTCAATTTGTCCTTTAGCTCATCAAAAGATAATTGAAAATGATCATCCCAAGCAAAAAGGTATGCCCTTACTAGTCAAGTTCATCAAGGGACCCACAATCCTAAAAAACCCTTGGATAAATCTAAGGTAGTAGACTACTAACCCCAGGAAACTTTGAACTTTCGTCAGTGTCATGGGCGGGCCCCATTCCCTCACAACCAACACCTTACTAGAATCCACTGCAATCCCTTTATAAAATATTTTATGACCCAAAACCTTCACCTCCGCAACCAGATTCCATATTTCTCGAAGTTGGCATATAACTGATGATCCCACAAAGTCTGAAGGACCATACACAAGTTCTGTGCATGCTCTCCCTATGTTCTCGAGTAAAGTAGAATGTCATTTATAAAGATAATGATGAACCGATCTAAGAAACCTCTGAAGGCTCTGTTTATAAGATCCTTGAGAATTACTGGTGCATTGGTCAATCCAAATGGCATAATCCTGATCTCATAAGACCCGTACCTCATAAAAAATGCGGTCTTAGGGACATCCTATTCCCTGATACATAACTAATGGTAGCCCAACCTCAAATTAATCTTCAAAATGTAGGATTCTCCTCTTAGATGATCGAATAAGTCATTAATACACGACAACGGATACTTGTTCTAAATTGCAACCTTGTTTAACACCCGATAGTCGATACATAGCCTCAACCACTTATATCTCTTTTTTACAAATAAAACTGGAGAAACTTATGACGACGTACTCCTATGGATATAACCCTACCTCAGAAGTTGCTGAATATGGTCCTTCAATTCTCGTATCTCTAAAGGATCCATACAGTAAGGCGCACATTCTATCGGCCTAGTCCCCGACGCTACGTCTATAACAAACTCAATCTCTCGACTCGACGATAAACTTGGCATCTCCTGAAATACATTAGAAAATTCCCTAACCACAGGGATTGAATCTAACAAAACACCCTCTAAAGTCTCTTCCTCGATGTAATAAAGATGAGTGCTCGACCCTCCCTCAGGGTGAGGCATCGCTACGAGAAACATCTCTTGCCTTCGAGCAACAAACATAATAGTCTTACTATGACAATACACCATCGCTCTATATCCTATTAACCATTCCATACCTAGAATAACATCGCACTCATACATGTCTAACACTAGTAAGTCCGAAACTAAACAACGTCTCCCAATGTCCGCACCCACTCCCTTACAAATGTAATTGATGTGGGCCTCGCTACCTAGAGGTGAATCTACACACATCATAATACTAGATGTCGTATCCACTAAACCCGACTCCCGTGCGAATCTAATGCTAACAAAATAGTGTGATGCTACATGTCAAACAAAACTCGACCTATGTGCTCATGAATAAGGAACATACTCTCAACGGATAGTGGCGCCTGTGGCACTAATGCTTGATGGACATTGTATACATGCTCGAACTGTAAGTGTCCCTATTGAGATAGTGCTGCTAAAATGGTTGGTGGGGTTGGTGGATGTGGAAGCTGTGGCCCCTATTGGCCACCCTACTATTGCCCCTAGTCGGATTTGGGCAAGCTCATCACATGTGGACCTGCTCCCCACGTGTGAAACATCTCGCCATGAAATTTACAGATCTTTGGCCGCGATGGGGATGTCCTGATCGCTGGCCCTGATGGCCGCCCCATTAGTTTCCTTGGCCCTAAGGAAAATGCTGTTGGCCCTGCTTGAGCCACCGTCTCCCAGTTTAAACCTCTTAGCAGGATCCCCCTACTGGGAACCCCGTTCGTGATGTCTAACATGCTATTGTGGTGCCCCATTGTCATATCCGCCTCTAGTCTTTCCATGCTGGGTCGACTCTTAGACCCTCTTCGCTCCCCTCAAATGGCAACAGTGATCTTGATAGTGTAATAATGCGGCATTGACGACGTTCACATAAGTTCTCAATGCTAGGTTACCCAACAAGTGTCTTCGAATCCTTTATGTATGTTCGTTTGTAAATCTCAGTACTTTCTTTTTGTCCGTATCCACCTCGTCTGACACAAAATTTTCTAGGTGAGTGTACTTTTCCTTATACTCGACCACTGTCTGACCCTCCTGAGTGAAATTCAAAAATTTCCTCCTCATCTTTGTTTTAATGGTCAGAGGGAAGAACTTTCAAACAAACTGTACCTAAAACTCTTGGATAGCCATAATATCTCTCTCCTCAGATGTGGTGGGGACTCCCACCACTATAAAGCTGCTCTGACTAGCTTGAAGGTAGCTAGTATCTGCCTTTAAGTGTCGTTGCACTCAATCAAATGTAGGTGCCTCTGGATGTCTTTCTTCCATTATCAGGATTCTATATCTTCCATTGGCAAGCTTCTATAACATCAGCATTCCCCTGAAATCCCAGTGGATGGCCCTTTTAAAAGGCCTCCCGAACTCTCTCTTACATGGAAGGTAGTGAGTCGGTCTAAACTGGGGATGCCACTGGTGGTTGTGGCAGGGCCTGGGGAAGATACTGTGCAAAAGTCATCATGTCAGCGTTAACTGACTAGGCTATAATAGCAGTGACCTCCACTGAGGTCATAGTCCCTTGGGGTGCCTGCGGCTCCTACTGAGCCTTCCTTGCAGTGTCCTCCCTTGGTCTTCCTCTCATGTTGTTCGGCATTTAAAATTCAACTAAAATCATACTAGGTTTTATTTACATAAATCGTAATGGGAGAGGAACAAAATGTGTAATAAGAAAAAATAGCCCTAATCACAGGTCTCTATATTAAAAGATCGCAATAATGAAAACGTAATAAGTCCGCACAAATCCTAAAAACACTAGAACCTGATGCTCTGATACCATGTGTGACACCCCGCTTATTCTAATAGCGGTTGATCAAGACTTTGTTGAAATCAAATAGGAATCAATTATGATTTCATTTTTAGCATCACTGTAGAAAATAAAATTGTTACTACTAACCTATTAAGTAAGTTGCCAAATTTTAAATCTTGAACGTGCATAGTTTAACATCCAATTAATCAATTATAGTAAACATTCGTAGTAACTGAACCACAATACTAAATGAGAAACACAAATAATAAAACCGAATAAGCCATTAGTGTCCCAATACAATAATCCAAACTATACATATAAAAGTAAATAACAACAGATAAAGAAATCCTATCTATCCATGAGCAGCATGCCCAAAGAGAGAATACTAAAATATGATCCTATTATGATTGAAAGATATGAAGCATTTAATGAAAGTTCTGCATCCATCCACAACTACTGCATGCAACGTGTAACTGGAACGTCTAGCCTCGAGGAACCTGTGGCTGAGCATCTAAAAGGTTTTGAAAAATATTGTGATATGGATCAGAGCACAAAACATTTGAAATAATTGCAAGCATCTATTCACAATAATTGCAATGTGCAATGTATAATATTCACATTAACTTACGCTCACACACACATGAGACTATCCTTACCTCTCCTCTATAGTGCGCACCTACCACATTTATTTTAATTACCTAGTTATGCTACCCCACCTAACTAGACTAAACCCCCTAGGCAAGACCCGCTAATTAAAATATTGGCAAATGAGTAAACTTCATACTCTCTCTCTCTCTCTCTCTCTCTCTCTCTCTCTCTCTCTCTCTCTCTCTCTCTCTCTCTCTCTCTCTCTCTCTATCTATCTATCTATCTATCTATCTATCTATCTATCTATCTATCTATCTATCTATCACATAGATACACACATGCTATAAATAGGTAATCGTATTAGTATCTTACTATATGTGTCACGTAGCTATATGCACGCTACAAAGAGATATTACCACAAACATCTCAATACACATACTTATAAAAATCTCTATACCTATATACCTTATCACCAGATCCTAACCTCATGGATTCATCTCTCGTATGCTATCAAGCATTAGGTATGGCACATATTACCACTGGCTACCGAGTCATAATCTCACCATTGATCCCCAAATATAAACACAAACAACAGAGGCAGTCATAGCCATATGACCTAGAGTCATGACCATACGACATCACACCCAATCAGACTCAAACCAGCTCCTATCCTCACACATGGATAGAGTCCATGCAATAATATGATGACCTGGGGAATCAATCTGCCAAGGTGGACTGCCCACTATGTCATACCTCCAACGATTGCATAACCGAGTAGGTATGTTAAAATAGAACATGTAGCATGCACACATAAATATGTATACACGTCACTATAATATGTATATATAATAATTACCTAACTCGTAAGCATATCCCATAACATACGATTCACTCAATCCTGAAGTTTAACCCCACTTCCTAATTCTTTAATTAGATACTCTCTTTCTTGTGTCCTTGGTTTTCACTCTTGTTATAATAATTTAACACCCTATTTAATTACTATTTCCCCAAATAATATATAGCGTCACAAAACTATTTTTAATTAAATAACCACTTACTTGGACAACCTGCCACATACTCGCTTGGATTCATAAAAATCCCTAAAACATTTTTGCGATCCAAACTTGAAGCAAAGTTCAACGGGTCATTTGAACCAAAATTCTAGCCGTTCGAACGGTAGACCATACCTCTATTTGATTGACTATGAATTCACATTAACCAAGAGGGTACATCCATAAGGTTTTATAATCATTCTAAACACAATCGTGCCTAAAATAAAGTCCATCCCAAAATCACCAAATAAAGATTTTGATCTCGCACCCCCTTCCGTCGAAAATTCAAAACTAATTAAAAAAATTAGAACAATACGAAACTGGTAGCCACGTGTTCCCAATGAAAAGATTTAAATCTCATGACTCCAACCCATGTCATTCTGAATAAAACCAATCTCATTCGAATGAGAAACCATACCTCGTTCGAATGAGGTCCTAACGAGATTTCAGAACTCATATCTGAAGCGTTTCATAGGTGAGATTCATCTCCAAAAATCCTATTTCATTTATAAGGTTATTTATACCATAATTACAAGAACCATAACCCAATTATGGTCAAGGAAACATGATTCCATACTTTTATAATTAATCCTCACATACTAATACCCATAAATTCACGATCAATTTTAATTATCTTCTTAATTTTTAAAAATAAATCTTTTTATCCAAGATCTACATCAATAATTCTTTAATCCCAGAATTTGTTTCGAATTTCAAGTATGATTAAACTCCATTAATGATTCATTTACAAACTTTGATATCTTATCATTAGATCCTTATATAAATTAAGAAAGTTTTAATCTTTAACATCTTAATTTTAGATTTCTCAACAAAGATTTTTTCAATGAACAATATTAACTACAAAATCAATTAAAGAAAGTAAATACTTGCCTTGGAGGATTAAATTCGATGTTATATACACGAAAAAAATCTTCTTCTCGTGGATATTCTCTACGGAAGATGGTTTCCTTCTTTTCCCTATTTCTCTCTCTAACCTTGGCCTCCATTTGTGTAAAACTTTATCCACCTTCCTTTCCTTACCTATTTATACCCCTAAATAAACGAAGTTTCAGATTGGGGTAAACCTTTAGGTGTAAAATGACCACCATACCCCTATATGAGTAACATATAGTCTAAAAAGCTCTCGAAATCCAATCATAACCCCCGGTACTTATTTTGGACTATTTCAACCCATTTTCGATCATCGGTGCACTTAAGACAATCATCTTAGTCAGCCAACCAAAAATATACCATCATATCCAAAACGTATGTCCCATACGCATTTATGATATTGCTATCGCTTTTACTCACTAATGACATAATATAACTTCATACATTCCCGTTTATTTAACACCTAAGTAAATATATTTATACATAAAAATTTATCCAAAACACGCTAATTAATATTTATCAAAGTCAATTTTATTTCCCAATTGAATTAGAATTATGTGTACGCATGAAATTTACCATGTTTAAAAAATACGAGATGTTACATGACATCCAAGAAATATCAATTTGAAAAAGGAATGAAATCCGAAAGTCCTTTGCAGATGACTAGTATGGGTTGATCCTGAGGATTCTTAATTCTAAAGGGATAAAAGTTTCTCAAGAGGAGAGACAAATGAGAACAAGTAAATGGATTGTAAATGTCCAACTCCACAACGGAATTAATTAAACAAATAAAACTGGATCACGAAAACACTTATTATGAAAAACTAATTGAAATTGTCAACATGAGGAATTAATAACTGTTTAAGATCTCCACAATAAAGTGAAAAGTTTATACACATTAATAATCTAAAATTTGTGGATATTTGGATTAAATAAACTAAAGGAATTAATTAAGTTGGTCAAGCTAAAAGGCACGGGGGGCTTGAATATGATGCAAGCAGGAAACAATTTCCAAAGGGCTAAGGAAGTTAAATATCATTAACCTGAACATGAATATGAACATGAACAATCGATAATGTTTATTTAAACCTGAATATGTACAAAAGATTTTATTGGATTATTATGTGCCAAAATATTTTACGTGTCGTCTAAGAACATAACTTTTGATAATTCTAATGTGTCTTGATGCTTGATTTATTACATGCTTATATCCATGTCTGAGATGGTGTAACAACCTGCATATTTTGACTGTGGTTTATTAGGTCCCAATGCCAAGATATGTTGGTGGTTATAACTTAATTTCCATTCTTAGAATGTGATAGGCATATGAGCCGTTTAAATATTTTTCCAACAGGATATGAAATGAGGTATTACAACAATAAATAAACCAGTGACCATAATCAGTTCCATTTCCATGCTAAAACTCCAACAATTTAAAACTCCACATAATATTAAAGCCATCAATAATAAAACTCCAAATATAAAATGATAAACAACCATGGAGTCTAAGTAACCACTAAATCCAAATGCAACTGTCTTATAAAATAAACGACTTGAAGGGAAACTATCTGAAGAAATAAAATAAACTCCAGCTGCACAACTTCTACTCTAAACTATGCAACTAACAAAAACCTAACTTGAAGTGTTAGTCAGTAATAATGAGCCAACGCCCACTATAAGAGTAGCAACTACATTCCCGATTAGGGTCACATGAACCCAATCATAAGCACTAAACGAGACAAATATCTTAATATAATATTTTAATTAATGATAAGAATTTTAAATTGCAATGCAGGTAAAGTAATCTAAATCATCTATCCATATTTCTAATTATATTTTTATTTTTTTTATCTTATCTTTACAATATTATTATCTTCAGGGTTACACCACTCGAACTAGTTTATCTCTTATACGACCCTGCACATATAATGATGCGCCACCCTTATCAACCCATTCATACCCCCTACATCACTATAGCTTGCAAGTCCATAATGTCACTTGCACATACCGTGATGCATCTGCAGACACTACCCATCATTATATCCAAATTTGCCTAGGTTTCGCACATACCATAGTAGTCAGCCAACCCTAGACTCTTCACATACCATGCTTTACGCACAACACCATTATTATAAGTAATTTTTCTAGGTCCCACATATATTATCTTAGCCAGTCAACACTAGACGTTGCACATATTGTAATGCCCATATAAATTCCATCAAAGTAGCCAAGCCAATGTAAGTCCCGCACATATAACGTATCCAATCGATGTACACCCACACATATAATGACACCACCATTCATTAATCTTTAATAACAGTTAGTATCTAAGGTATTAATTAAATTCTCATTAATTATTACTTTCCCCCCAAAATACATGGGCATCACAAACCAATCCATCCCTAGTCCCATACCTAGAGATCAACAAAATCATACATATTTCCTAGTCCCATACTTAGAAAATACCCAAAACCATGAACTTTACCTTACTCCGGCACCTATGATATAATCAAAATAATACGTATCTTCTAGTCCTATACCTAGGAAATACCCAAAATCAGAAACATTCCCTAGTCCCATACCTTAGAAATAACCAACCGCAAAAGTGACCATTCTCTAGACCCATACCTAGAGAACCTCAACTACAAATAATATAAATCTAAGTATAAACTAAAGTACGTAATCCGATAGTCCCAACTAAATCATTGTTTTAACATATGCCAATTTTATAATTATTGCATTTTTTAAGACCGAGTCGTATTCTTTGATTCCATATTTATATAAGTTTGGTTACATGTGAAATAAATCAATTTCATCGTACTATTTACAAGTTCTACAAAATATATCAACATGTTGTCAAAATCCAATGTTCTAATTCGAGGGAGATTTAATCAATTCCAAGCATAAAATTATATAAACATGTGAGTTAATAATTTTAAACATACTTAAATATTCTCCACAATATTAATAATTTATATGATTTTATAAACCTCAGTATATTTTTGAAATTCACATAAATTTAACATGCAATTCGATCCAATTTCCAATATCAACAGAGCCCATTATTCTAAAAATGCGAGATTTCAAGTATTAAATCCAATTCCATAAGTTCATAAAATCAAATTTTGTATTAGGTTATCACTTCTCCTCATTAGGTTCCTAATGATGTTTACAAAAGATGCATAATTAGGGATTAGGCAACATTTAAATCAAATAATACTTTAGTAGAAAAATAGAGATATTCTTGACTTATTACAGTATTCTGAAAAATTTGATGTGAAAAAGTTGTTCCTCTTTCAAAAAGATCCAATTTATCTCATTTGACTTTCATCAAAATCCTTTGTAAAGCTCGCAAATTATGGGTTGAAGGTATTTTAATGGAGGTTAGGAGTGAAAAGAATAGGCAACTATGTTGATGATGTTTGGCATAAAGGTGTATGCATATTAAAAATAAAGCGCCAACATCCTTTATGAAAGAAAATAAAACATCGAATAAGAGAGCCCCTACTCATTAAAACACTATTGTTATAGCCGTATTGTAACAACCCACATATTTTTTTTATTGAGGCTGATGATGCCCTATAATAAGATATGTCGATTTTTATAATTAAAGTACCATTCTTAGCTTGTGATAGAAATACGAGATATTTTCCATAAGATATAAATTGCGTTAAACCACAAAAAATAAACCACCCACCATAATAAGATCCCTTACCATGCCGAAACTCGAATGAAATAAATGTCATCAACATAATCTCTGCAAATAAAAACCATAAACCAAATCTGGTGTTAAATGACCCACTAAATTCAAATACAACTATCTCAGAAAATAAACGACTTGAATGGAAACTAAACTAATGCAATAAAATATATCTCTAGTTGTAAGTCCCACTAATCTCCCACTATGCATCTACTCAATAACCTATCCTGAAATATTAGTAAACATTAACGGATCAGGGCCACTGCAAGAATACTAGTCACTCTTCGCAATTAGGGTTACATGAACCCACTCATAAAGTATTAGATGATACAAATATCACAATATAATATTTTATTTAAGGATAAGAAATATAAATAACGATGCGAGTAAGGTAAACTAAACCAACTACCCACGTTTCCAATTATGTTTCCTCCAACATTTATTAAAATTTATTACCTTTTTCACCATTAATTTGTATCAATTGCAACACAACTACAATTAGTTTTCTATACGAACCTTCACATGCCATGGTGCTCCAATCGCCTGATCACATCAAATTCACGTAGATTACTATAGCATTATGGCCCATATTGTCATCCACGCATACCATGATGTATCGCACACAATGACTATCACTACATTCAGATTTGCCTCACTTGACTGTATCGTTACCAGCCAACACTAAACACCTCACATGCCATGACACACACACGCATAAAACTATTACTATAGCCAGGTTTCCTAGGTCCCGCCCACATCGTAATGTCCAGTGAATACTAGACCCTACGCATGTCATAACACCTGCATAATCCCATAAAAATAGCTAAGCCAATGTAAGTTCCGCACTTATAGTGTAGCCAATCGACGTACACTCGCACATATAATAATGCCACAATCCATAAATCTCTAACACCCCTTATTATCTTGGGTATTTTTTATATTCTCATCATCTAATTTATTTTCACATTAATTCCCACTATACCCCAAATCACCCCGACATCATAAACAAAATCCACCCCTATTACCATACCTAAATATCACCATATTCATATGTACCTCCTAGTCTCTTACCTAGGAAAATACCCAAAACAGTAAACATCCCTTAGTCATGAACCTAGGACAAAATAAAATCAACGCATATCTCATAGTACCATACCTAGGAAATATCCAAAGCTAGAAGTATTACCTATCCCCACACCTATGAAAAACCACAGCAAAAATGACCACTCTCTAGTCCCATCGCTAGAAAGAATCATACATAAAAATTGATTTCTATCTAATTACATACATAGAAAGTATCAACTTCTATTAATATAAATCAAAGTAAAAACTAAATTAAGTATCCCAAACATCCCAATAATGTCATTATTTTAACGTAGGCAATTTCTACACTTTATACATTCTATAAGCTAACACCATATCTTTTTATTCCATATTTATACAAATACAGTTTCATGTGCATCAAAGAATTTTAATCATATGATTTACAATATCTACAAAATATTCTAACAAGTTGTCCAAATCTCATATTCTAATTCAAGGGGGATTTAACCAAAAGAATTCATAAATCAGTTTAAACATGTGAGACAACAATTTTTAGCAGCATATCTTAATGTTCTAACCAACTGTTGATGTAAAAAACTAGATTACTCTAATAATTTAATCACAGATAAATAAATAAGACATAATATTTTTAAAGTGGTTCAGCCTTATGTAAATGGCCTACGTCCACTGTTATGTTATTGCTGAGTGTTTGGGAATTCTCGATTACAAGTTCTCTCAAGAAATTCCCGTCCCTTTGAATGAGGGTGATACAAGGTATTTATAACCATTAGGCTGTACATGAAAGGGTTGATACATTAAATGATATACATATGAAAGGGTAATACATTTAATGCAGTGCGTGCGTCAAGATGATGAACATTCAATGAATAGTTGAACTGTTGATTATCTGGCAATTAATGATACGGCCGAGATGCAGCTCGGACCGCCTTAGTTGCTCGTTGCTCAGGAGTTCCTCGGAGCGTTATAGTACCTCGGAGTGCTGACGTTCCTCGGTGTATCCTCGTTGCTCGGAGAGACTATGAGTTGGTCGGGGAAATGACCTTCCTCGTTGTTATTGTGCCACGTAGATTGACAAGTGTCTTCGTATGATTTGTTCACATCAGCATATTAATTTTGGTATCAACAGAAGCCCCCAATGTTTCATATTTCGAACTTTGAGGAGTATGAAACATTCTTTCTCTATATATGGCAATATTGAATGATCTTCCTGGGTTTTAGGAGCATCGTATTTGAATTTATTTCCAAATTCACAGAATCCGCCTTTTTTCGAGCTTTTAAGAGCGCTTCGATCTTTGTTCCCTTTTTGTCCTTTTAGCCGCCGGAAGTTCAATAGTTTCTTTTGTGTAATCATTTCTTTCGCCGCTTCCCAAGGCAAAGTATTTAAACTTCTTAGGTAACCATACCGTCTTCTTCTTTTTCCAATCTTCTGCATTCAAGCTTTCTATTCTCTCTTTCTCTCTTGTGCGTTCATCTTTTCCCTCGCTAGTTGTCAGCTCTTCCTTTTTCCCTGTAAGATTCTCTTCTTTTCTTCTGTATTTCTTTTATTCAGTATGGTTTATATTGTGGAGTCTGTTGAGAAATTTCGTTTCGATTTTTCCATTCCTTCCTGGGTAACTCTGGAGGTTCTTTCTGAGCCTTTAGATTATTTTCGATTGGCTGAGGGACATTGGTTCCCCAGTTTATTCATTGCTGAATGTGGATTTTCTTTTCCGCCAAATCCATTATGCTTAGAGTTCTGTCAATACTTTGATGTTGTTCCTGCAAAAATAGCCCCCAATCCATGGAGAATAATTAATGGGGTGTATAAATTAAATCTAACTCATGGAACTCGTATAGGGATTCCTGAAATTATGTTTTGCTATAGATGGGCTATTTTAGATAATGTTTACTACTTAAAAACTAGGTTTTTAAATAGGGCTCTTGTAGTTAACCTCCCTGATGCAAATAGAGATTATTTTGAACATGGGTTAGTTTTCAAAAATTGGCAACATGCTCCTTTAGTCGGAGACAGAGTGTATGAAGGTCCCAAATGCCCCCCATATGGTAATGGGATAGGTTTATTCTCATTTTCCTTTACTTATGAAATTATTCTTTCATCATGTTTGACAAAATGTATGACTGATATCTCATTATGTATTTATTTGCAGTTGATAGCAAAAGAAAAACTCCAAAAGAATCAGAGGTTAATATTAAGCATCTGAAACTTATCTGGGGTTTGCATAAGAACGTTGCAGACGAGCACATCAGGTCTGCATCATATTTGCTGCAGTATAGGATCTATACGACTTCTTATACTGCTCGTCCTGTTGAGCCAGCTTCAACTCCAGAGGATTTTTTCTTCAGATTCTCACATCCCTTTAAGTCAAAGAATGGGCAGGAAAAGAGCCCCCCCTGCTCTATTTGATGACACTACTAAGAAAAGAAAATTTGATGTTCCAGAAGGGACTAAGAAGGTGGATGTTGCACCTTCCAAAGCTTCCGAGAAGCCCCCAGTGGCTCCGAGCAAGAAGGTTTCTCCTGTCGAGATGATTGCTATCTCTCCGACCAAGAGCTCTTCCTTGGTTGAAACTGCCGAAGTTCCTTTGAGGAGATTGAGGAAATCATCCTCAGTCAATTTGGCTGAAACTGTCTCTTCTCCACCATCTGGTGTTGTTGATGTTCCAACCATCATTCCTCCGAGCTCTGCAATGAGCTCGGTAAAAACTTGGATCATACCCGAGGTCCAAGGAATTTATGAAAATATTTCTAGGGATATGTTGACATCCCTAGCTACTCGTCACCTTGCTTCGATAAATTTCTCATATTCTAAATTTCCTTTCTGTCTTTGAATACT
This sequence comes from Sambucus nigra, assembly GCA_949130495.1. Classification (NCBI taxonomy): domain Eukaryota; kingdom Viridiplantae; phylum Streptophyta; class Magnoliopsida; order Dipsacales; family Adoxaceae; genus Sambucus; species Sambucus nigra. Next base: position 325,648,935 of record OX422217.1, on the reverse strand, counting down.
TGTATTTTTGCACTGACCTATCACTTTTTCCTTTGTTCAGCTGGTGAATTGTTTTAATAACATTGTGAAGAAAGACGAAGCTATTAAAGCTTCCAGCTCCTCGTCAGGTGTAGAGGATGCTCTGCTGGGTTTAACCCAATCTTTGAAGGATTCTCATCAGAAGTATAATGAGGACAAAGCTGAATGGGAGAAAAAGTTGTCCGTAGTTGAGGCCGAGAAGGTGAAGTTGGCTGAGACCTCCAAGAGTTTGGAGGATAAGGTGAAAAATTTAGAGGTCGAGCATCAGAAATATGACGACAAGCTCAAGAACTTTGGAGAGCTTGAAGATAAGCTGAAAAAGGCAGAGGAAGAATTGTCCGCCCTGCAAGATATCAAGGGCCAGAAGGAAGAATTGGATGTGAAGCTCTCCTCGGAGAAACTGAAAAGAAAGCTCGCAGTTAAAAAATCCTTCAGCGCTGGCTTGGATAAAGGATGGGACAAGGGGATTGCTGCGATGACGTACCAAGTACAATATGGGAAGTTGAAATACTTCCGAGATGGATGGGTAGCTGCCCTGCAGGAATTGAAGATCAAAGAAGATTCTGGGCTATTCCAGCTACACCTCCCTGGTCCTCCCCCACCAATTGTGGAAGAAGAAGAAGATGAGCCTATCTCTGATGAATCTTCCATGGCCATAGGTGATCAAGTCCTTGCCTCTCTTCCTTCTGCCAACGAGGACATTTCTTCCATGCCTCCTCCTCCTGAGAAAATTTTGACTCCTGCTGATCAGGCTGCTGTTGCCACTGAGCAACCAAGCTCCTCGTCTCAGCCTCCCGAGAAAGTCTTGGGAGATAAGGAAAAGGTTTGAAGTTGTTCGGTATCATTTCTATCTTTCATTATTTGTAATCAAACAATGTAATCCTTTTATGATCTAATAAAATACATCTTTGTTCATCTCTGTTGTTGATGATTCGTTTTTGTTGATTGTTGTCTTCTTCTCATCCTTAGTTTGTGGCTAGAATGGAAATGATATCTGCACATGATACAAAGCTGATGCAGCAATGTCACGAATATTATAAAGCTGGTCATAAAGACCTTAGTACATCAGAAATTGCTGATATCCTTGGTCATGATGCTACAGAGCAAGCAATTGAGGCTTATCGGTACTTGAAGGATTTACTTGACCGAGCTGTGACCAACAATGTGGCCTACTATGACTTGATTGAGGAACTTCATTATTCCTTAGAAGATCTCCAAGGTTAGCACAATGAATCAATGGCTTTGTTGCACAAGGAATATGAAAATAGATATCAACTGCTTTCTTCTGAAACAGGCTATAAAAAGATCCTTGCTGGATACGATGTTAGGGAAAAAACTTTAAAAGGTGAAGTTGAGGCCTGCAGGCAGATTGCTGAGTTGCTGGAACAAGAAAACAATAATTTGCAGAAAAAGCTGGCACAGTATGAATCTGCAGCGTCATCTTCCACTGCTTTAGTGCAAGTTACCGATGAAGGTTTTTCGTTCTTAGAAGTTGAGAATGCCAAATTAAGGCAAGAGTTGGACGTTCTGAGAAGATCGGGTATTTCCACTACTGCTCGGGGACGAGGAAGAGGATCTCGTGGGCGAGGAAGAGCTGTTCAAAATGTTGTCGAGGAGAAAAATTCTCCACCTGTTCAGAGTCGATCAAGGGTTCTCAGTCGTAATGTTGAAGAATCTCGTACTCTATCAACATTGGAAACTCAAGCATACCAATTGAACGCCAAAGATCGGGCTCTATCTGAAATGTCCAAGAAAAATCTATCTTTGGAAGATCAACTTACTGCGACGAAGTCTGCTTTGAATGATAAAGATGTTTTTGCCAGGAACCTTCACGAACAATTGGATATATTAACCTTCCAATTCCATAAACAGCCCAGGGAATTTTGGATGGCAGGATACAATGAAGCCCTTATTCATTTAGATGCTCGTATTGAACATGCCAATAATGAAGGTTATAAGCAGGGGTGGTTGAACGCCCTGGGTGTACTGAAATTGGAGCAAGGGAATTTTTTATGGGATTATCATGCTCCAGGGTTACTAGACTTGCCTGTGCCACCTTTCAAATTGGACATGGAATGGATCCCAGCTCGTTCCATTCCTCGGAGTTTAATTTCAAAATATCTTGGCGACTATAGTCTTCATTCTCAGACTGAATTATCTCGTCCCGAGCATCTCTTGGATACACCTTCTGTGATGAACGTCAGAATGCTCAGAGATATTAATTTCATCAATTCTCCTCTTTGCCTGGAGGATCCTCCTGCCGGCGAGGAACCTGTTTCAAAAGCTAAAGGAAAGAAACCAATATAATAGGTTTTTTAATGTAATAATTAGCACATATATGTAGCTTGTAATATATTTTGACCTTAATGAAAGAATTTCATTTTCTGTTTGCAAATTTGTATTGCGATTGTCTTGTGTTTATAAAACCTTTTTACATTTGTGCACATGTATCTGTTAAAAAGATAACAATATGGTGCTGTTCATCAACCAACTTAGTAATCAAACTTACAAATATCAATTGTTGCTCAATCACTTAATAATAAAGTAATGAGTATAAAATGTTTAAAATGTTTCCAACCAACCAAGGTTGTTAAATTGTGTTTGCCGACTATCTACAGTTGATGGGTTTTTATCCCCGACCAACCATACTTGGTAAACTTTTTCATAAAATGTGCCCGACCAACCATGGTCGATAATTTATCCTCGTCGACTAAGTATAGTTGATCACCGACCAACTATACTTGGTTCAGTTTGGAATTCTTTGTATTTTCTGGAATGATTTTACCTTCCGACCAACTTGTTGGCCTATTTTCAAAATGATATTGTTCTTCCCTCAACAGTAGTTGATTATTGAACTATCAGGTTCTTTCGAACTATCTTGTCCACTAGTTATCTTACCAACCTTAGTCGGTCACGCTAGTGTACACCTCCTAACCAAAGGAGTATATTTTTTGGTTCTTTCGAACTTTCTGTCCACTAGTTATCTTACCAACCTTAGTTGGTCATGCTAGTGTACGCCTCCTAACCAAAGGAGTATATTTTTTGGTTCTTTCAAACTTTCTGTCCACTAGTTATCTTACCAACCTTAGTTGGTCATGCTAGTGTACGCCTCCTAACCAAAGGAGTATATTTTTTGGTCTCGCCCTTTTACCAACCGGAGTTGGTCGTGGGTTTGAACTATCGTCTTCTTTTTGCTGTCGAGCAGCGTAGTGTACAACACTAGTATTCCCCGAAAAACTTTCAAACAAAGGAGAGGAAAATGGTGAAAACATCATCATTTTATTCATATTGATGGAACCGTTGTACATTTTACATCATTGATAATACTTGCGAAGGTGTTCAGCATTCCAGGCATTCTTGAATTCTTCTCCTTCTAGAGTTGCTATTCAGTAAGTTCCTGGTCGAACAACTTTTGTAACTCGGTAAGGCCCATGCCAGTTTGCCTCCAATTTATTGTGCTTCTGAATTACCTTCTTTAACACATAATCTCCTTCCTTTAAATCGCATTTCCTCACCCTTTTATTGTAGAAAAGAGCTGTTCGTTGTTGATAAGCAGCATTCCTAATAGCTGCCTCTTCTCGAACCTCCTCGAGTATATCCAAATCCAGTCTTCTCATCAAGTCACTGATAGGGGAATTAAAGTTCAGTACTCTATGCGTTGGAAGACCCAACTCGGCAGGTATTACAGCCTCACTTCCAAACGCCAACATATATGGTGATTCTCCAGTCGCTGCTCGGGGAGTTATTCGGTAAGCCCACAATACTGATTGTAGCTCATTAATCCAGTTAGCTTTAGCTTCACTTAGCCTTTTCTTCAAACCATTTAGCAGTGTTCTATTCGTCACTTCAGTCTGTCCATTGCTTTGAGGATGGCCTGGTGCTGAATGAACCTTCAAAATGTTCGACTGATGACAATAGGCAGCAAATTCCTCGTTATCAAATTGGGTTCCATGGTCTGTGATGAAGGCATGAGGGAGACCATATCGACAGATGATATTCTGCCAAATGAATTGGTATACCTTCTCGTACGTCATGTCGATAAGGGGTTCATCTTCTACCCACTTAGTAAAATAATCTACTGCGACGACGAGGTACTTCAATCTACCTCGGGTGGTCGGCAATGGTCCCTCCAAATCAATTCCCCACATGGCGAATGGACAAGGGGAAGTTATGGGTGTCAACAATGCTTGTGGAGTTCGTCGGATAGAGGAAAAACGTTGGTACTTGTCACATTTCTTAGCATAGGCTATACAATCAGCCCTCATCGTCGACCAATAGTATCCTTGAGTCATTACCCTTTGTAAAAGTGTTCGACCTGCTACATGAGCTCCAGAAGACCCTTCATGGATTTCTTCAATCAATTCTTTCACTTCGGAGGGATGTACACATCTCTGCAAACCTGCCATAATCCCTCGTCTATATAAAATACCATTAGTTAATACATACCGAGCAGCTTTATACTTCAATTTCTTGGCAGCAAGCTTATCCTCTGGCAATTCTCCCTCTTCAATATATACCCTGATTGGATCCATCCAAGATGGTCCTAAATCAAAGGTAATAACATTCATAGTCAAGTCTTCCTCAATGCTCCGACTTTCTAGTACTTCAATCGGTATTGTTCTTCATAGCTCGGTACGAGTAGCTGATGCTAGTCGGGCCAGTGCGTCTGCTTGTGCATTTTCTATTCTGGGTATTTTGATCAACTTAATCGCATCAAATTCTGCTAATAACTCCATTACCTTGGCATGATATTTGACCATTAATTCTCCTTTAACTGCATACGTTCCCATCATCTAATTCACAATCAATTGAGAATCACTGAATACCATCACTTGTTGCGCTTTCATAATCTTTGATAAATTAAGACCTGCTATCATGGCCTTATACTCAGCCTCATTATTGGAGGCTTTGAATTGGAATCGCAAAGCATATTCCATGTCAATCTCGTCTGGGGTGATCAAAACAATTCCTGCCCCACAACCTGCTGTGCAAGATGAGCCATCTACATATAATCTCCATATGGGCAACCCGTCTTCAAATTTCTTCACTGATAGAGTTCCTCGGTGAAATATTTGTTGCTTCTTTTCATCCTCCCCCGACACTTTTCGCTCCTCGTTGACCATCTCTTCTCGTTCTTCAACCAACTGGGGCTGGTCTGAATTTGAAGTTGATGATCTTTCTACATCCACAAGCCCTTTTACCAACCGGAGTTGGTCTGGACTTATGTCTGTTGATCTTGTAACATCCACAGGTTGGTCAGCGAGCAGTTTTTGTTCCTCGGGGGTATCAGGATATGTAAACTCTGCTATAAAATCTGCTACAGCTTGCCCTTTCAATGATGCTCTGGGCTCATACACAATATCATATTCACCGAGCTCTATTGCCCAGTACATCAATCTCCCTGACTTTTCTGGCTTATGAAAGGCTTGCCTCAGTGGCATGTCGGTATAAACGATGATGGTATGGGCCTAGAAATATGGCCTCATTCTTCTACTTGCTTCAATTAATGCCAATGCCAATTTTTCCAGCTTTGGGTACCTGATTTCTGCACCTCGAAAATCCTTACTTGTGTAATAGATTGGTTTCTGGACTCCATTCTCCAATCTAATCAATGCTGAACTGACTGCATTCTTTGATACTGCCAGATACAAATACAACTTCTCTCCTGTTATTGTCCTGGACAACAATGGAGGTGCTCCCAAATACTTTTTCAAATCTTGAAAGGCCTTCTCACATTCATCAGTCCACTCAAAAGTTTTTCGAAGTGTTTTGAAGAATGGGAGGCATTTGTCAGTTGCTCGGGACACAAATCTGTTGAGTGCTGCAACTCGTCCTGTAAGACTCTGCACTTCTTTCTTTGTTGTTGGAGATCGCAACCCTAAAAGAGCTTTGATCTTATCTGGATTTGCTTCAATGCCTCGCTGGTTGACAATGTATCCGAGAAACATTCCTTCTCGTACTCCAAATGTGCACTTCGTTGGGTTGAGCTTCATTTGGTATTTATCCAGTTGATCAAATGTCTGAGCTAAGTCAACTAGATGATCTGCAGCTTTCTTACTTTTTGTCAGCATATCATCAACATAGACTTCCATGTTGCAACTGATTTGTTCGGTGAAAACCTTGTTCATCAGCCGCTGGTATGTCGCTCCTACATTTTTCAAACCAAAAGGCATAACATTATGCAATAAGTTCCCCTAGGGGTAATAAAAGAAGTACTTTCCCTGTCTTCAGGTTTCATTTTGATCTGGTTGTAACCAGAATATGCATCCATGAAGCTGAGCAGCTCATGTCCCGAGGTAGCATCCACTAGTTGGTCAATTCTGGGCAATGGAAAATGATCTTTTGGGCATGCCTTGTTGAGATTAGTGAAATCAACACACATTCTCCATTTATTGTTCTTCTTCTTTACCATCACCACATTTGCCAACCAGTCTGGATATTTCACATCTTCAATGAATTGGTCTTTCTGGAGCTTCTCGACCTCTTCTTGTATGGCCTGATTCTTCTCGGGACTAAACACTCTTCTTCTCTGCTTCACAGGCTTGATCTCCTTATTCACATTGAGCTCATGACATAAGAAGTTTGGATCTATTCCTGGCATGTCCTCATGACTCCATGCAAAAGTTTTCTTCCTGTTTCTCAAGAAAGTTATCAACTCTTATTTTATTGAAGCATCCAACGTTGAACCTATCTGGGTTATTCGTTCAGGGTGCTCGTCGTCTAGAATAACATTTTCTGTAGATTCCACCACCTGTCCTTTTATAAGTTGGGATTCATCTCTGGGATCGAGAGTTTCAATCTCTGTATCTTCTTCCACCTGGTAGGTAGTAGTCTTTTTCCTTGATTCCTTAAGCTCCTCTTGTTCGGCCGACGAATAATAGCATTCCCGAGCTAATTTTTGATCACCTTTCACAATTCCTACTCCAAAGTTTGTTGGGAATTTTAAGCACTGATGCACTGTAGATGGAACTGCTTCGAACTTCTTCAAACCAACTCTTCCCATGATGATGTTGTAGGCTGATTGCACATTCTTATCCATCACAAAGAAGCGTATTCTTTCTGTTCGACAAGCAGGCCAGGTTCCAATGAATATATCCAACTTGATCGTCCCAAGTGGAAAAACTTTCTCACCAGTAAAACCTAGGAGGGGTCTGTGATACGGTTCCAACTGAGATAATTTCAGATTTAAGCTATCAAAGCATGAATAGTACATGATGTCTGCCGAACTTCCATTGTCTACCAACACCCTTGAAATCACTACTTCCTTCATCCTCATTTTGATCACCAGAGGATCATCGTGAGGATAAAGAACACCTGCCAAATCGTTTTTTGAAAAGCCAATGACCAGCTTCTCTTTGTTTACCTTCCTCGAACGATCGTCCTCGGCCAGATTTATTCGCTGAATATATGAACAAGCTTGAGCCTCTCCGAGGTAAGCCTTTCTTTCTGCAGTAAGGTCTCCTCCTCCAGCATCTCCTCCTGTAATAACATTACAATCAAATGACCCAAAACGTATGGAAAATACCTCTCGTTCAAGCTGTCTTGGCTTCTTTGGAAGATCGGGATCTTCATCTGGATCATCTTCATGATCTCTTTTCTTTTTCTCCTCCGTCCGACGAGGAAATCTGGAACGATCTCTAGTTCTATCATCATTCTTCCTTTCACCTTTGCGATCTACATACTTTGATAACCTTCCTCTTCGGATGAGCGTTTCAATCTCGTTCTGAAGGGCTATGCAATTTTTGGTCGTATGGCCATGATCTTTATGGAACTCGCAATATTTGGCCCTATTCCTCAGGTCAGGATTGGTCCTCAGTTTATCTGGCCACTAGATTTCTTCGTTATTCTTGATTTCTTCCAAAACATGATTAATACCCATTTTCAATGGAGTATAATTATCGTATTTCTTCAGGACTTCCCAAGACATCCTATTATTCTTGGAATGCTTGTCACCACCATTACCTTTTTGCTCTTTCTTCTTAGATTTGTCAACCTCCACCTTGGTTTCTTTATCCATATTCTTCTTTGCGGCCATAGCCTCCTCGGCATTCATGACTTTGGCCGCTTTTGCCATCAACTCCGACATAGTTTTAGGTGGATCTTTGGCCAAAGTGTAGTATAACTTGTTAGGCAACAAGCCACTCATCAAAGCAGTGATCGCTGTCTTTTCTTCGTAATCTATGACTTCCAACTTATCGTTATTGAAACGAGTTATGTAATCTCTAGTACTCTCACCTGATTTTTGTCTAACACTTAACAAGTGCGCTACTCGCTTTACCGGCTTTGCTCCAAAACAGAAATTGCCAATGAATAACTCGGCTAACTGAATAAAAGTCAAAATCTTACCCCGAGGAAGATTGTTGTACCATATCTGTGCAGATCCGGTAAGAGTTCCCGAGAATGCTCTACACCTCATCTCGTCGGGGACGGCATATATATTGGCAGCAGCTTGGTATTGTTCTATATGAAGAATAGGATCTGTCTTTCCATCATACTTAGGGGTCACTACAGGTGCTTTGAATTTCGATGGTGTAGGAAAATTCACAATGGCTTGCACAAAAGGTGTCCCTTGAACAAAAGTTCTCTGTAAGGGATTCCTTTCTTTATCCATTTCTCCAAGTCTATCCTCCAACCGCTGAATGGAACCTTTCCATGCTTCATTTCCTTCCTCGGTCCGCTTAGTCCGAGCAATTGATTGTTCTGACGTAGCTTCCTGAGATCTATCTCGATGAGTAACTGGTCGTGATTGTACTGATCCTTCTCTCAAACCTGATGGTGGTCGAAAGCTTCTCGATGGGGATCTAGGTGGACTCATATTTCTCCTTGGTCCTAACCGACTAAAAGGAGACACCCTGCTTAATCTTTCCAGGGCGCTAGTTCTTTCTGGAGAGAGAGTGATATGTTGATCTGTATCCGTAGCCCGTATCGATGAAGTTCGCCCAGGTTGATAAGAAAAATCATTAGATTCTTCATTACGATATGACTCAGTACGTCTGAATCGCGATTGCCCACGATCACTCCTTTGCCTTGAATGGGTAGGTGCACCGCCGTGAAGAGTTTGAATGAGTTGCCTCATTGTTTCTTGCATGGCGGTTTGTCCTTCAGCCAGATTCGTCATAATTCCATCCAGATCTGGAGGTGCGGATGGATTTGTTGGATTTCCAGCATTTCCAGCATTACGATTACTGGATTCTGGAATATTTTCCATTGATGATAAATGATTTTTGGTGAAAAGCGATAGCAACAGTCGTTTCCCACAGACGGCGCCAATTTGTTGATGTAAAAAACTAGATTACTCTAATAATTTCATCACAGATAAATAAATAAGACAGAATATTTTTAAAGTGGTTCGGCCTTATGTAAATGGCCTACGTCCACTGTTATGTTATTGCTGAGTGTTTGGGAATTCTCGATTACAAGTTCTCTCAAGAAATTCCTGTCCCTTTGAATGAGGGTGATATAAGATATTTATAGCCATTAGGCTGTACATGAAAGGGTTGATACATTAAATGATATACATATGAAAGGGTAATACATTTAATGCAGTGCGTGCGTCAAGATGATGAACATTCAATGAATAGTTAAACTGTTGATTATCTAGCAATTAATGATACAGCCGAGATGCAGCTCGGACCGCCTTAGTTGCTCGTTGCTCAGGAGTTCCTCGGAGCGTTATAGTACCTCGGAGTGCTGACGTTCCTCGGTGTATCCTCGTTGCTCGGAGAGACTATGAGTTGGTCGGGGAAATGACCTTCCTCGTTGTTATTGTGCCACGTAGATTGACAAGTGTCTTCGTATGATTCGTTCACATCAGCATATTAATTTTGGTATCAACACCAACATTCATCATTTATATGATTACATAAACTTTAGCATTTTTTAGGAATTCATATTATTCTTAACATGCGATTCGATCCAATACCCAATAATAACAAAGTTCCATACTACAAACATGCGGGATTTCAAGTATTAAATCCAATTTTGTAAGTTCATTAAAATAGATTTATAATTAGGTGATCACTTTCCTTAATTAAGTTATTAATCATATTTACAAAACATGTCTATTAAGATTTTAGGAAACATTTAAATCAAATAATACTTAAGTAAAAAATAGAATTATTCTTACTTAGATGTGAGTATTATGAAAATCTGAATATTCCAAGTTTTTTTCTTATAAAAATCAACAACTTTTCTTTGTTGGACCTTTTTAATTCTTAAATTAAGGTTGAAGTTAATGGTGTTTGAATGTTAAAATAATAGGAGTCTATAGCTTTTGATTTGAGGGAGAATGGGTGTAGCGTATAAAATAAATCCCAACGTCCTTTTTATAATTCCTCTTAATAATTCCATTTAAAAGAAATATACATGATGCATAAAACCCCTCTGCAAGGGAACCCCCACTAATTGCATGCCACAATAATAACAACTATGAGCTCCGCTATAACGGGCCTAATCCGACACGACTCTTTCGTTTATCCATTTTCTTTGGTTTTTCCTTATTTCTCTTATGATTTTAATTTCTAGCCTCTTTAGGTTTCTAACTTCTTCACAATTCTTAAAAATAAAACTTTTTAACCAAATTAAAACCTTACCTTGGATCTTAACCAAGTAAAAAAATACTTAAATGCCCTTATAGTTTTACCAAAATCTCAAATTGTCAAGTAATTAATTAAATGGTCAAAATATTCATTTAATTAGTCCAAAATGAGAGAATTCATCTAAACTAAATTCTTTATAATTTAATTCAAATTTCCAACTTCATAAACCATTTTAATTAATTAACTTATTTAATTAATTAAATATAGGGTATTATAGGTATCCCACACCCGCAATAGTGGTAGGGGATGCTATAATAGTTACCCAACCCTCTATCGCTGGTTCAAATCGCGAGGGCGGCAAAATCCCATGCGGTCACGAGTTTAAACAAAAGGCTCCTCTTTCCCCCCTCTTGTTCTCAAGTTTTAATTATAATTTCTTTTTTGTTCAAGTCCTACAACTTTCGAACTCTAATCCAACTTAAAATACCACAAGTTATTGGATTTTAAAAGTCCTAACTTGGATTCCAAGCAAGTAAAAAAAGAATCAAATGCCCCTAGAGTTTCCACACGAAACCCCAAATTACCAAATAATTACAAATGTCCATTTTATTCATTTAATTAGCCAAAAATCACCAAGTTCATTTAAATTAAATCTTTTCTTATTTAATTGAAATTCCTATTCCATAATTTATATTAATTAATTAATTCATCTGATTGTCAAAATTACGAGGTATTAAAGATGGCAAGCATTACATCACTTCATCATATTTTAAGGCTCCACATAAATTTTGGTTGACTTTGAGACCTTTTTGGATATGGTACATGGTCTTCAAACACCGTATATTTCCAACACTTCACACACTAACTTTTATCCTCAAAACATCCCATTTCTCAAACACATGCAAAAGGTGATGTTTAGAATCATTCAATTTGAATTTTTTTCTAAAATGTGCTTTGGTGATTTTGATTCTATCGGACAAGTGCATGTGGGTGTTGCGGCACAGTGCACACGACACCAGTTTAGCTCGAGGTCATTTTTATATATATGCCCCAATTTAAAGGGCATGCGAATGGTGTCAGATTTGGTTAGTGCGCATGGTTTACTAGGAGTGTGAAAATTGATTTTTTTACTATAAAAACCCATCTACGCTCCATTTTCATCAGAAGTCTCAATTGCATTTCAAAAAATTTCAAATTCTGAGAGTTTCTCTTCCTCTCTTTAGAAATCATTGATGAGATTTAATCTTTAATTACTTTGATTGAAACATTTGTACGATATTTTTGAGTGATTTATCAAATAAACCATGAGAAACCTATCCTTCATAATTTCCCACTGAAGATTTTCAGTTAAGAGGTTAACAAGGAGTAAGATTTGAAGAATCAGTGTTGTGTTCTTCAAGTTAGACACGTGTAAGATAATTGAAATGGATTCTCCTCTCCCTATGGAAGAGATGTAGTTGAGATCATCTAGATATTGTGGAGTTTTGAGGATTGGGTCATAATGATAGCTCGTATATACATTTTTCTAGGGGAAGTTTTTCCTTGTACATCTTGGTGTTGTGATCAATTTTTAATTTACTCTTTCATAAGACACAACCTCATATAATTTTTGATGTATTTTTTATTTGGGTTGCTAGATGTTTATATATCATATAACTCCAGTTAGATTAACCTAATTTGACCAACTTAAAATTTAGATCTAACTAGATCTAGATGTAGAATTTTCTAATGTTTCATTTCAATTGAACTCAAAATATTTTGAATTTTAATTTTATTTATTTCATAACACTTTCCTTAAACTAGAATTGGGTATTCAATATATACAAGGAATGATCAAATATCTACACAAACAAAACTAACACAAGCAAATTATGTGCTTTTTCTCTCACGTATTTTGAACGAAAAGGAAAATAACTGAAACGTTTTCAAGGGCCATTATTTTAAAAAAGGTTCTAAAAGTGTTAAAATACCTTCCCAACACTACACTTGAACATATTGTCACAAAGGGTAATTTGAGTAAATTTTTTTACAATTTACTTTGAAACCAACAAAAGTTATGAACTTTTCCCTAATAGTCATCCCAAGGTGGTTGACTTCAAACTTTATGTGCGCACTCTACTCTATCATGAAACTATACACCTTAGAGATTTTTTATTTCACGAATAAGAATGATCACATTTATTAACTTCCACATGACGTTGATTCCTTAAAACATTATTTGAGTGTGCTTGTGACTAAACTCAATGAGTTAGCAATTGGAAATATAAGGACTTTTTTAGGCTAGTCACTTTTGAGAGAAAAATGGATGTTGGAGCACATGGAGACATTATTAGTAGATTCCATATGTTCCTCCTAAATTAGATGGAAATTTTGTTAGGGGTGTAGACTTTATGAAGAAGTAAAGTTTTCAAAAAGGAGGTAATGTGAACTTATAAGCAGAGGACTACAAAATTAGGGGTGTAGATTTTATTAGGGGTGTAGACTTATCAGCAGAGGACTGTAAAATTCTACAACCCGGCTAGGCCAATAGCTGTTGGAGATCTAGTTCTGAAGAAGACTTGGAAGAAGCCGAATAAGCTCCATGCGAATTGGCATGTCTATATAGAGTTACTGAAGAAGTTGTTCCTGACACTTACAGACTTGAGAATTTAGAGGGAGATCAATTCTCAAACACATGGAATTCTGATCATTTAAAGAAATACTATTAATAGGATGTTGTAAAAGTTTTATTTTACCATGGTACGAGAGATGTACTAAAAAGTGATGAATGAAAAATATCAATTGTTCCCTTATATCTTTTTTGTATGAATTAATCAAATTGTATGTTTCAAGTCGTCCTAAGATACAAAACATCATGCATATGGTAAATTATCATTAACTCACTCTCGATGACACAAGAATCCAAACGGGGCTTACCTCGTCCATGGATTCTCAATAACATCGAGAGGAGGGAAGTTTGATAACATCGCTAGGGTGGTAAAAACACAGAGCAAATTTGAAAATAATTTTATTATGGATCTTTTAAACGTCATTAATTTGGTGGTATGAGCGTCAAACTCTCTCGGAGAGATGACAGTAGGATGACGCACTTATCCACACACTCTCAAAAGGATGAGAGGGGACTTATAAGTATACAACATTAATTTGGTGCATTCAAATTTGAACATCATTAATTTGGTGGTATGCAAGTCAAACTCTCTCGGCAAGACGACAGTGTAGGATGAGATGACACTCATCCATACACTCTCAAAATGATGAGAGGGGACTTGTAAGTAAACACCATTAATTTGGTGCATTCAAATTTGAAAATCATTTAATTATGGTTCCTTTAAACAACATTAATTTGGTGGTATGAAAGTCAAACTCTCTCGGCGAGACGATAGTGTAGGACAAGATGACACTCATCCATACATTCTCAAAATGACGAGAGGGGACTTGCATGTAAACACCATTAATTTGTTAGATTTAGATTTGAAAATTATTTAATTATGGTTCCTTTAAACATCATTAATATGGTGGTATGAGACGATAGTGTAGGACGAGAAGACACTCATCAATACATTCTCAAAATGATGAGAGGGGACATGGTTATTAGTTTGGTGACCTCTTATTTAAATAACTAATGATTTGCTTATTATCCCCCATCTTTGGATGAGGGAGAGCTCAAATATGGAAATTGATATGAGAAACAAACTTGGCAAAATCATTACACACATTCAACAAAAAGAAAATGAAAGCTGAAGTACAATACAACACTTAATACAAGAAAGCATGATATTCAGTTGAGTACAAAATATTACAAATGGTTAAATGTTTAGAATAAAAAATTACAAGGATACGGATATCGTTCATAGATAACCACCCTATAGAGTTGGTTCGTTGTTAACGACTGACCCATCAGCACCATCCTCGGCCTGGGTATCCCCAATAGCATTATTGATATTGATATAAGTTTCAATCGGGACCTCGATTGTAACTCCCTCACCCTCAACTGAGGCCACTGATTCAACATACTCTAAGTCCTTGGGGATAAGAGCATTTGCCAAATCAGGGCCTCCAATTTCTGATGAATGAATGGGATGGCCTCAGAAAATTTCATGATGACCCATCGGTTGGCCATCTTAATACCTCTTTCTAGGTGTTCAACGCTGAAGATGTCAAACTTGTAAGATTATTTATAAGCCTCAACAGCCTTGTCCTTGATCTGTTTTATTACCTTGGTGGAAAGGGCCTCATCATTTGCCTTCTTGATGGATGCAATAAGATCAGTCAAATGCTTTGTAGCCTGGGTAGTAAATACCTCGTCCTTATCCTTCAAGGCATTTTCATGATCCAACTTCAACTTGTTAAGGTTCTTCTTGTAATAAAACTTACGATACTTCAACTTCTTCCTTAGGTATGCCTCAGCCTGGATAGATTTACTCTTGAATTTTGGAGTAGCTCTTAGTTACCCATTTGGTGGCCAAAGTAAAGGAGCACACAAGTTGCAGGAAAATTAAAATGAACAGATGTCAGATTAAGACGAAATAAAAATTTGGATGAGATAAGGTTCAAATCAAGGACGATGTAGATACCTATACCAGATGATGAAGACTAAAGTAATAGATCTTCAGAGGGTGCATCCTCCCTATGAACTCGTAATCTCCCTTTGAAAGGGCTGGAAACATAGAAGACTTCGACCTCGGCGCTAAAGGAATAATAGAGCCAGGGCATGCCTTGAGCTGAGCTATATTGGCTCCCCAAAAGGTCTTAAATGAGTCCTGCGAAGATGAACTCGACCCAGAAGAGTTTGGCACAGACTCCGGCAAAGGTGGATTTACTCTCGGCCTCGTATCATGATCGTAATGAGTGTTAGAGGGAATAATTAGCTCTTTTCTCTTCTGGACAACCTCAGGTTAGGTCGACCCACCAGTGTTCATCTTCTTGGTGGATTGGTTAACTCCCTTCTTTACAAAAGCATTTCTAAGGCTTTGGGCCACCATATTCCAAAGCTTGTCTGAAATGTGAGGTGGACAATATATAAAGAAAAAAGAAAAATAGATAGTAAAGCCATAAGATAAGGAAAGACTTATGATCATAAAATTAGTAACTCACACAACCCGTCTAAGGGGTTAACCCCCAGACCAAACACCTTTAAAAAGTTAGGAGACATAAGATCTTCAAACTTAATAAGGGCACCTTCCTTCCCTTGATTGCTCAGAAAATCAACTCTCTCCCAGCCGACAATACTGAGACCCGAGTCTAGCTTGGCGGGACACAAAAGGGTTAGCCTAAGCATAATGAACTCTCAGCTCATCCTCAGAACGGTTGTGGAACCAGGTTCATTTTCTATCCAATAAGAAGAGAGTTTGGGTCATTCTCTACCCACAAAGGAGAAAAAGTTTGTTTACTGCGACGTTCTGATATGGTGAAAGGCACCGTGTGTCGGTTGACGGTGAGCTAGCCCCATTGGTGGATTCCAAGATTCCGGTGGACTCCAAAGTTATCGACTAGGCGGAGGTTGGTACAAGAAGATGCGCCAAGTCTTGAAGGGAATCGAGTCAAGGAATTAAGTTATCTGTCTTGTACTTGTAATTACCATACTTAGTGGACTTGTAGGTAAGGCCGTCCGAGGTTTTTCTCGTTGTGGGTTTTCCTTGTACATCGCCGTGTAGTGAGATTGTTTCTTTTTATCTTGCAAAAATCACCTTAGATGTAGGCTAGGATAATCAAGATAAAAATTGGTTTAAGTTGCAATCTTACTTTAATTTGGTGCTAATTTATATTTGGGTAGCTCTAAGTTAATTTAATTCAAGTCGTCACATTTAATTGGACTAAATATATGCTCTAGTTTGTTTGGCATAAATTTCACTTGAATTGGAATGAAATTTCCGCTTAAGTAAAATTCCAAATAATTATTTATGATAATTTAATTTTAATTTTAAAAGAAATTAAAATTCGGTTTATTTTAAAAGAAGTTTAAAATTTGGATTTTACATGTTCTTGTTGAACCATCATCCTAAGTTTTGATTAGGAAGGAGATTTAAAATTTTGGGCTTCCGTGTGTTTACAGGTTGGCGTAGGTTAAAAAATACTAAGCCCCAGATACAAAAAAGAACCTCGGCTTCCAATGGTGATTGGAGCTTTAGTTGGTATGGGTGATTTTCTTACTAGGCTTCCTCACTCCTAAATGATAATAATCGGGCTGAGTCCTTAAAGACGAGACATTATACAAGCTTTGAATAGCATAACAGAAGGCTCGTCCTCATATTTATTCATTCAGAGGGAGATGTAGACGAGTATAATTCTCCATGAGTTCAGGCCCTGTTGGGATGGAGCAATCCTCAGGCTGGATAGAATAACTCAGATGGAGGGATGGAAAGGGAGTTGAAAGCCAACCCTAATCATTGGGTCGTAGATGACGACTTTGCCCTCTTAGACACCATATACCATCTCATTCTCATTTGTAACCCTCATAGATATATCAGACTTGATACCATACAAATGCCTCCATAAAAGAAGGCCAAACTCTCTGATTGTGGATTAAAAGGTCTTTGCGTATGAATAAATAACTGGTTCCCCAATCAAAGAATCAACATCGTCGACAAGATCTTTATTGGTCGAGGCTCCATCAAGGAATCTCTCTCAAAATTCTCTCTCAGTCATAACTGAGAGGGGAATAACTGTCATCGGAATGGCTATGTTGACACTCGGCTCATCATTGTCCGAGATAATTTGAACTAAAGAGTCATCTTGGATGGATGACTCAGCATGATGCGAAGATGAAGACCGATATGAACTCTCGGCTGCCTCAAACCCTTGTGGACTTATGGGAGAAAATCTCATATCCTTATTAAAATAATATCTACTATCGGCTTGGGCAAAGGACGAGTCAGACATTTCGTCCTCACCAACCTCAATTAGAGGAGGTCAGATGACTTTTAAGGGAATGGGGAAGATTGGACGAGTGAGATTCGGTCCGTCTTTATGACACCCCTCGGTCTCAGTTTCAATCCTACGTATCATTTGAAAATATCTCTTTCTAAGTGTGGGGTATTGTTCAGCTAGCTCGTAAAGGGTTTTTAACATTCAAGTGACTGAGTCTCAACTTGGCTAGAATAAAGGGTAAAAAGGCATAAACAACTTGAAGTTTGACCACTATTGACCTAAAGATTAAAAGGGGACACTAAATCATTTTTATCAAGAACAATCAAAAAATAAATGAAGAACGCTCAATTGGAGTTTTGTCGGAGAAGATGATTGCCTCAACTCTGATGGCTAATCGAAGGGTAAAGAAGGATGGGAATAGTAAAAAAACTTAAGGTCTACTAATTAACTCTCAATACCACCAACAAACCACCAATAAGAAACCCTAGAACCTCCAGTTGACATGGATGAAAAATATTAAAGCTCGCCGAAAAGCAAAAAAGTTTAAATCGCAGAAAAACCTTCAAATAAATGGGATAAAGGAGAACAAAGGGTACCTGGGAAGATGAATATGCTGAAGAACAAAAGAAACCCTAAGAACCTTATCGAAAAAGGCTTATACATTGGTAAAAAAGGAAGTGAGCTCTGTTAGATAGAGAGAGATAAATAGATTTTAGCGTGAAGAAGAAGAAATAGGAAAAAGAAAATGAATTTCAAAACCATTTAAATAATGGAAATCATTATAAACAACTTCCAAGGTAGTCATCATTAGGGAACAAATCCTTATGGAACACATAAATCCGTCATTCTTGGTCAACACGCTAATCCATAAGATGGCTTCCAAGTGTCAATCCAGAGTTCACGCTCAACGTCACAATTCTGATATATGAAAGGACATATCAACTGTCAATCAAGGACGTCTCATCGACTTCTTCCCAAAGATGATTTATCCCTTATCCTTTCAATTAAACTGAAGACTAAAAGCTAGGGGGTGATTGATATACCAAGTATAGCCTCATCCTTAGATTGGACCCCCTTCGCTAAGGCCGACTAGTGCCATACCATAAGTTTGAGAAAGTTATGTCTCGGATGTGGACCCATCATAAAGGGTTTCATCCTCAGCCATGAACTCATCATAAAGGTTTCATCCTCGTCTCAGAACACAGTAAAAAATATCAGTATCATCAGTTTTAGGACTCAATTCCCCTCGACCTCATTAAGGGTCTATGGAAGTTATGGATTGTAGAACGCATGTAAGAGTGCGCGTGGGGTGCAGATTCCACATGCATAAAATCATTAAAATAAGATCTTCCTCACATATGAGGGAATATTTTATCATCATGATCTACATGTGCTAGTGACATGTGGATGAACCTTATTGGTAGGAACATTCTACACATGCTTATTACATGCATGGGGGTACAGCACACCCCCCAAACACTATATACTTATTTTTTCATGAATGCAAAGGATCGAGAGATTCAAACCCTATCCAAAGCATTATTTCTATCACAATATAGAGACAAAGTAGTGTGAATTGTATCACTAAGGCCATTAGAGCCCATTTTTATAGTGAAGTTCATACTCACTTGCATAGTGGAGTAGGACAAATGACCGAACCACTTATATTATTATCTTTATCCTCTTTGTCTCATCTTCTTCTTTAATTATAACCCTGTTAAAACACCATTATTACACTTGCAAACCTAAAATGGAATGATCTCGTACTATTTTACGTATTGGCACTATATATGGTATCATCAAAGATAAGGGCTGCTGTTGGAGAGATTACACCTAATTCAAATTTTAGTATTATTAGGAAAGGTATCTTCTAAAGTGTGTAAAAATCAAATGTTTGAAATATCCTATCTTGAGAACAAGATAATAGCCACATGCTAACAAAATCAAAGTCAATAAAATAGGGATATAACATCATTTCGAAAGAAATTTCTATTTTGTCTTGGAATAAAATATTTGATCAATAATTTTCCATGAGAGTCAAAAGTGGATGGAAAATTATTTCCTAGTCTATAATACGTTTTATGTTTTAACAACTTGTTTATCATTTCTAGGGTAAACAACTTGATATTGACATTTAAATGCGAAAAAATTTCATCCCTACGGATGTTTGATTAATCATGCATTGAAAAGAAAAACAAGAAATAGGTTTAAAGATTAATCCTATGGTTTCAAGAATCCATACCATTGCGAATCTTGTTATGATTCGTATGAGGAGAAAAAGGTAGATGATGATAAGATCAACATTCTTTAACCTAAGGTTGAATAATGAGAGATTTCTCCAATAACTCTCCAAGAACCTAGGGAGACTTCTCCTTCCCATGGGAAAAACACACCTCTACATTCTTCGATGGCAAACATGATAAACCCTCCTCTTGAAACAATGATTCCCCCAAAACCTCATGATCCAACTAACATTTGGACTAAATAATTCACAAGTGTTCTAATGAATAAGACAACCAAAGAATTGGAACTCAAGCCTCCAACAACTTTTAAGGGAAATCCTGCAGCCATCTTTTCGAATGAAGACATTTCATCCTTACGGAACCATTCAAGCACTACATAATTAGGAAATTCTGACATGGCAGACCTCCTATTGATTTCATAAGCAAAACTTTCCAAACTTTTTCATTGAAGTCAGCTTTCTCAATTGGTCTATTAGATTCAAAACATATCCTTATCAGGCTTAATTACGAGGAAGATTATGGCTAGAAGGTTTTTGGTATATTAAAATTCCTAACGAGAACTTTTAAATGGACTGTAGACTTCAAACTATATGAAAAAAGCCCAGTTATCCCAGTGTGGATAAATCTCCCAAATTTTCCTATCCATTTTTATGCAAAATCATCATTACACTCTATTGAATCCATTTTTATGAAGAAAGCTCAACTTGTTGGGAAACCACTTAGAATGGATGCTTCAACAACATCAATTTCAAGGCCAAGCATAACAAGAATTTACGTGGAAAATAACTTTCTTCAAGAAAGAATCCACTGGATTTGGATTGGTTGTCATGGTAATTGATTCTGGCAGTAAGTTTAGTATAAAAATATACCCTCATTTTGTGAGTTTTGCAAGTAAAAAGGCCATCAAGACACAAAATGCAGGTTCAAACATCCTAATCTCAAAACAAAACCAACAAATCTCCCCCAAAAACAAATCCTCAAAAAGAAACCTCTAAGAATCATCAAGATCCTGTTGAACAGCCAAATAAAGAAGTTACATAAGGCAAAATGGCGAATTGATTTAAAATTCTAAAAAATTTCCCTATTGACTTAGAAGATGATAATCAATAAGATACCTAGAATAAATATTTTTCAAATGGGATTGACTCACTCTCAATCAAGGCAACAACTATAGGTTACCAATAACACCAAGTAGAAAAGGTTCATCATGTTGACTACTCAAATGAAGAAACAACAATATTGGATCTATATAATTTATCCCATAAAGGATCAAATATGCCAGCAACAGAAAAACATCCCGCAAGTGATAAAGATTGCCATTCAGATAAGGAAGATTCATATATTCCAGTTCCCATGATTAAAGAGCTTCAAAACTTTGCCTCCTATTTTGATGTGAAATGGAAATCCTTTCAAGACTCTTAGGATGCAAAGGAGAAACAAAGCAAGGATTTAGGTATTACTCTAGCAGCTATAAAGAATCACAAATCTGGTAAACCTCCTAAACCAATGCCTTATGATCTTCCCTTTAGAAGATTTAGTAGATCATCAGGTAAGTCAATCTCTCTTAATTTTTCCAAATCACCTAAGTGTTAAATTTCATCCGTTGGAATGTTAGGGGAGTTTCCAATAAAGCAACAAATAGAAGAATTAAAAAATTCATTAAAACATATAAACTTTTTGTAATAGCTTTGCTACAACCAAAAGTTAGAATTGAATCTATTTACAAATATCAAGTAAAATGGAAATTCACTAATAGTATATCAAATAAGTCCAATAAGATTTGGTTCTTTTGGAGTAATGACTTTAAAGTTATTTTTATCTCCAACTCTAATAAAATAATTTTCTTCTAAATTGACATGGAATACTTAAACACTTCTTCTTCCTTGTATTAGTCTATCCTAAATTCACTGCTTCTGAAAGAAGAATTTTATGGACTGATTTAGAAAACACAACCTCAAATTCTTCAACATTCCCTTGGCTAATCGTGGGATACTTCAATGTGTTCTCTAATGAAGAAGAAGAAGAAATATGAGGAAATCGTATTTATTTTCATGCTATATAATATTTTAATGATATGATTTCATCCTATGGATTATTGGTCTTAGGATACACTGGTTTAAGATTTAGTTGGACTAATAATAAAGTGGATGGTACCATATTTTGCAGACTTGATAGAGGATTAGTTAATAACCAATGGTTGGATCAATTCCCTAATTCCTCTATATTTTATTTAAACAAAACTTGTTGAGATCATAGTCCACTTCTTCTCTTAATACAGAGTAATATAGATGATTGACTTAAACCTTTTAATTTTTTTAAATGTGGTTCATTAAATCAAATATTAAAGATATAATTGAAAAAGCATAGTGAATTCAAATTCATGCTCCTCCAATGGTTAAATTTGCAACCAAGTTAAAACTCCTTAAAACAAAACTTAAAACATGGAACAAAGAAAATTTCAAAAATATCTTTCAATGAGTAAATGATTTATAGGATAAGGTAAAGATTAAAGAAAATGATTTTGAATTACCCCCAAATGATACATATAGGTCTGAATTATCTGAAGAGAGCCCAACTTAGCATTTCCTTTAAAAAAGAAGAGAGTTTTTGGTATCAAAAGAGTAAAAAAAAATGTCTTAAACTAGGTGACCTAAACTCTAACTTTTTTCATGCCTCAGTCAAATCTAAATATAGAAGGTTGGCCATTAGTAAAATTAAAAACAATAATGACCAATGGGAAGATTCTCCGGAAGAAGTTGATAATATCTTTATCTCTCTTTTTCAAAACATTTGGAAAGTTTGACTTTAAAATTCTTACCAATGAATTCTTGGATGTTATTAATAGATTTACTACTGAAGATATGAACCAAACTATATCTAATTTTCATTTTGAAAAAGAAATACTGGTATCTATTCAAAGCCTAGACTTTATAAGTGCTCCAGATCCAGATGGATATGGTGGAGAGTTTTATATAAAATTATAGGATAACATTAAATCAAATCTCATTACTACTCTCCATGCCTTTTTTGTAGGTGAAAAAATCCCAAGAAACTGGACTTCTACAAATATTTCTCTTATTTCTAAAGTCTCTAAACCTACAACTTGTTCACAGTTCAGACTAATAAGTTTATGTAATTTTTCTAATAAAATTATATCTAAAATCCTTAGTGATGGACTTTCATCAATTCTCCCCTCAATTATCTCCCCTAACCAAATTGGTTTTGTTAAGGGAAGGAGTATTCAAGATAATATTCTCCCTGGACAAGAAATGGTTCAATCCATTGGGGAAAAAAGATCATGGGAACAATGTAATTATCAAATTATACATGGAAAAGGCCTATGACAAAGTCTATTGGCCTTTTTTTTTATTTCAAGTTCTTAGAAAATTTGTATTTAATGAACTATTTATATATATGATTTGGAGAATCATTTCAAATAACTAGTTTTCAATTAACATTGATGGTCAAAGTAAAGGATTCTTTCATTCATCTAGAGGTATGAGACAAGGATATCCTTTGTATCCTAGTCTCTTTATATTAGCTGCTGAAAGTCTTAGTAGAAACATTGATAAGATATTTCATCAAAATAAAGCCATTCCCTATTCTCATACGCATAACAATCAATTGATATCACATCTAGGATATGTAGATGCCATTATTATATTTACTAATGAGGAAGTAAAAGTATTAGAGCTATAATCAAACTTCTTAAGGTTTATGAAGATACTTCAAGTCACACAGTTAATTACCCTAAAAGATCATTTAATGTGGATATAAAGACTAGTTATGCTAGGAAGAAATCAATAGCAGATTACTCTGGACTGAGATTCAAAAGCTTACCTATGAAATACTTATGTTGCTATATTAATAAAGGTAGAAATAAAATCATTCATTTTGATGAATTAATTTCTAAAATTGGAGAAAAACTCAAAACATGGTCTTCAAAATTGATCTCTCAAGAAGGAAGAACCACTTTGATAAGGCATGTGCTACTTTTAATTATTGGCTAAACTCCAGCAGTACTTAATCCTCCTAAAACAATCTTGAAAAGATTGAATCATATATTTTCTAAGTTCTATTAGGGAGGTACTAACAAAGAACATCCTTATCAATGGAACAGATGGCGTGATACTTGTTTCTCATTTAAAGAAGGTGGATTAAACTTCAGAAGTCTTAAAGATATTTTTTTTGCTTTTAATATAAAATTATATTGGAAATTAAATTTAATAAAGGCCTTTGGGCATCCTTTTGTAAGGACACAAATTTCCAATTGAGTCCATATATAGTTTTGGCTCAATTCCGGACAAAAACATTTATTCATAGCAATGTATTTGATTGTAATATTCCCAAGCCTATGAAGTGTGTGTTGAAGACGTAGCGGCAAAAGAATTTAAAGCTTCATCAAATGCCGGTTTGTGTGCCTCGTTTCTACGTCATCAACTAAGGTTCCATGCTACCAAGGTATAAATGTAATTATATTTATATAGGAGCTTGGAACAATTTATATTGGGTGTTAGGTGTAATAAAAACTGCATTTTATTTTCAGAAAGAATCAAATAGAACTTTAAAATAAGTATATAAAAGTTTCTGGGCCAAAATCGAATTTTACAATCTTTCTGGTCGTTCGTTAGAAATGTCGTTCGAACGAGTTTTTTCGTTCGAACCAGATTTCTTTCGAACGAGTTTTGTCGTTCGAACCAGTTTCGTTCGAACGAGTTTTGCCAACGACCCTAACTGGTCAGTCGTTCGATATGTCGTTCGAACGAATGTTCGTTCTAACGAGGTATCTAACGAACTTCTAACGAGCCCAAGCTGGTCACTCGTTAGAAGTCTCGTTCGAACGAGAATCAAGTTCGTTTGAACGAGATTCCAGCGGGAACAATTATTTGGCAGTTTTTTGCAGTTTTTCCCCACTCCTCCACTTGGTTTTCAACCAACTTTTTTCATACATTATTATGTGCGGGAAACACATTTTCCAAGACAACTTTTCCATCCTAATACATCTCCTAGAGAGAGTTTGAGAGATCATTTTAAAAAGGAAAATGTTCATGTTTGAGTGTTCTTCAACTTAAAGAAAAATCTTTAAACACTTAGTTTACACCCATTATTGTTTATTCCAAGTTCTATATATACATATCTTTACTTGGAGTTTTTGGCACCGGTTTTCTCTACCGAATTCAAGAGACGTTTCGGGTTTGCTTCTACACCCCATCACAAAGAAGACTTTTGTTGAGATTCTACCCACACGGAGAAAGGCTCCATGCTTGGGTGACGGTGACCATATAAAGTCCCATCGGTGGATTCCGAGACCGCGGTGGTGTTCCGAGGTTGTCCGCTAGGAAGAGGTTTCTACGAGAAGGAGCGTCGAGGCTTGAGAGGGATCGAGTCAGTCGTTGTAAGTCTATCTGTCTTGTAATTGTAATTCTGTATCTAGTGGACTTGTGGCTAGGGCCGTCCGAGGTTGTTTCCCGTCTTGGGTTTTTCCTCGTACATCTCGGCGTAGTGTGACATTGTTTATTTTATCTTGCAGAAAATTTAGAATGCATGCTTAGGTTAATTTCAAGATAAAATTTGGTTTAACAATCACACTAATTTAATTTGGGACTTAAATTAAATATTGGGTAAAATTGGTTTATTCAAGTCATTTGCTAAAATTGGTTTCGCCTAACTTTGGATAATTGTTAATTATGACTTAGGCAAATTCTAGGACTTGAATTTTATTTTAATTTGTTTTGAGAACTTAAACTTGCTGTTAATTTTTGAAAGTTGAATCATCACCTGTTTTACAACGCTTCCGCATCATCTTCATTGTGTTTTATAATAAAAAGGAAATTACTATTTTAATTGGGTCAATTTTCGCCTTCAAACTGGTATCAGAGCCAAAAACAATAAATTACTTCGTTAAGATCCTTTAATTTTTGGCTAAAATGGATTTTTCCCCATTTTCAAAATTTCCTATTTTTGATGGTTCAAACTACGCGTATTGGAAAGCGCGAATGAAATCGGCACTTAAATCTATCGATGAACGTGTTTGGATGTCTGTTGTTAACGATTGGACCCCACCAACACATTTAATTGAAAATGAACATGTTCCCAAACCCGTTGATAGATGGACTGAAAATGAGTTTAAGCTAGCAAATTTTAATTCCCGTGGTTTAAATGCTTTATTTAGCGTTGTCACACCAGATGAATTCCGACGCATTATGACGTGTGAGATCGCTAAAGAAGATTGGGATATTTTACAATTAACTCATGAAGGAACTAGTGTCGTTAAAGCTTCAAAACTCCAAAACCTCACCACTCAATTTGAAACTATCAAAATGTATGAATTAGAAACTTTTGATAAATTTTATGCTCGACTTTCTGATATTGTTAATTCATCTTTTAACTTGGGAGAGAAAATACATGACGGCCGTGTTGTAAAGAAAATTTTGAGGTCCCTACCCGATAGATTTATTCCTAAGGTGACCATTTTAAATTCTTTACCCACTTTAGCCTCTACGAAATTAGAAGAGCTTGTAGGTGATTTACAAACCTATGAACTAGATATGTTTCCCTTTAAAACTGAAAAGAAAATTGAAAAGGGCGTTGCTTTAAAAGCCCGAAAAGAGGTCAAACAAGTAGTAGAGAGCGATAGTGATAGTGACTCGGAAGATATGGCTTTGTTTGCTCGTAAATTTAGAAAATTTCTTAAATTTAACAAAGATAAAGTTAAAAATGATTTTAAGAAATTTGACTCTTCTAAACATGATAAAAGCGAGAAGTTTTCTAAAGCCGAGAAGATCCCTAAACCAAGTAATGAAAATGTTGATAGGGACGAGTCTAATAAATGTTTTGGTTGTGAAGGTTATGGACATAGAGCTTATGAGTGCCCCACTAAACTAAGGAAAGAGGGTAAACGACCTACTGCATATAATGCAACCCTTAGTGATAGTGATAAGGAAGAAAAGCCCGATTCCCCCACTAAGAAAAATTTTGTGGCTTTTATGGCTAGACATGTGAGTGATAATGAGAACTCATCGAATGATGAAATTATAGCACATGCCACTTCCAAGGTTATTGTACATGATTCTCTTATTTTTGATGATAGTGAGAGTGAAGAAGAAAGAGAGAGTGAAAATGAAGAAGAGGTTGATGAGAGTGAACTTCAAAATGCTTTTCATGAATTATATAAAGAATCTATTAAATTGAAAAGAGCTAATTTGAAGTTAGAAGCGAGTTTAAAAGAGAGTGTAAAGGTCATTGATGAAAGTGCCTTAATCGAAGACCTTTGGACACATGAGAGGACTCTTTAAGAGAAGCTTAACTATGTAGAAGGCGAGAGAGATAGCCTTAGGGGTTTAATGGAATCCTTAAAAAAGGAGCTTCTTGCTTTTGAAGAGCGAAATGTTTTACTAGATTCTAAAATTTTAGAATTGGAAAATAAATTAAAAGATTCTAGTAATGTCAAATTTGATTTGAAGTGTCGTTCGGAAAAACTAGATAAAATGTTAGGAACGGTCCAAATTAAAAATGACACTTTTGGTTTAGGCTTCAATTCGTGTAATAAATTTTTACCCTAAAGTCAAAACCAATGTTTTAGGAGAATCTTCTAGGAATGCATTTAATGATCACTCCTTAGATAAATCTTTTCGACATATTCTTACTTGTACTCATTGTGGTCGAAAAGGTCATCTTACGAAATTTTGTTTAGATCTTAAACGAATTTCTAGAAAATCCCATAGTAAAGTAACCACGATAGCTAATGTTCCTACACCCCAAGATAGTAATTCTTCATTAATTTGGATTAGGAAATCTGACTTGGTTGCCTTACAAAATAGGGATTTTGATTCTCAGTTATTTTCACATGCTTCCTCTCTTGCTAAATCTAAAGGATAAATGTGTTAGTGTTTGCATACTTTAGCGTTTGTACTTCATGCTATATTCACATGCTAAATGTATGCTTGTTTAGTCATTTTCTAGTCATTGCCTTATTTCATATCACATGCTAGAAAATTATGACTTGTTTATCTTTTTGTATTATATTTTGTTTTTGATTTAACTGACAAATATAAAAAGATTGTTGTTTATCATTTGTGTTTTTATTTATTTCATTTATGCTTAATGAAAAATACAAATGATTTTTGTTTAGTCTTTTGAGTATATATCTTTCTTTTTGATTAAAAATGCTAAAAACTCAAACAGATTTTGTTTGGTGTGTATTTTTGTTTGACACACTTTATGTGGCATATACTTGTGTTTGAATCCCATCATTTACGCTCCCACGTGGCTAGAACTTTTGGTTTAGATTTTCAATCCTTATTATGTTCTTTACCATATTTTATGGAGTAGTTGGATTTTGTATTGTTTAAATGGATTCTATTTTTATATGCCTCTTTTCACACATGCACGAGCTCTTTTGAAATCTTAATGTCACATGTTATATTTGAGCTTTTTGAGGTGTTCTCCTATCAATCTAGTCATCTACATATCTATGACCTTGGAGGACTAGTGCATGTCAAAATCCGTTGCATGTGAGATTTGTGCGAAAAATGAAAACATGATAAATTAATATATGAACGGGGAAGGGCTCCGAAAGGATGAATTAAATCCTTTGCGATAGTAAGCCACCGTTGATTGGATCTAAAAGAAATACGTGATCCAAAGGCCTAAAAACAGAATATTTGGCATTTAAAACAAAGCAATTGCCAAGGCCTATGTTTGTTTGATATATTCATTCAAAAATAAAAGAATATATATGCTTTTTGAGGGAGAATTGGATGGAATATCAACGGTTTGCACAATGTCCGTTTATCCTAGTTGTCTTTAATGTCATGACTCTATTTGGTTTGTAGAATCATCATCATGCTAGGCTTGTATGCATTGTGTATGTTTGTTCATTGAGTTCAATCTTTATATTGTCACATGAGGTTATATTTAACTGTGATGAAGTTTGCAATCAAATGAGAACTCCGTGAACGTTTCTTAAGTGTTTGGGTCTAAATTTAATTGTTGCTAGTTCACACCCCTACACTTCCGTTTCCACATGACACATTTTTTCCATACGAGTGTGCAAACTTATTGTATTTTGTGTCATGTGTGTGTTTATATCTATCTATATATGCACGTTCTTATTGGTATATTTATAGTATATATATATATGATATTTGTTTTTCTTTGCCCTGCTTTTATTGCCTTTAAGCTTTCATGTCTTATCACTTTAAGCCTTCACATGCTGTTTATTAGTTCTTTATCCTTTGCCTATTCCCGAACAAAAAGGGGGAGAATGATGATAGGGGGAGAAATGGTATCTAATCCTATTATTACCGTATCTTAGTTTGGGGGAGATTTATCTTAGGGGGAGACGTCTTTCTAAGTAAATGTCATTTGTATGATAAAGGGGAGAATTAATTTAGGGGGAGTAATTATTTAATTGCGATTAATATATTTTGATATTCCCTATGCATTTGATGAGTTTGCTTAAGTGTGCAGGTATTCTACTAAAGCGGCATCTTTAAAAGGCAAAGCGTTTAAATCCTTGGGTTGAGTCAAGATTGGGCGGGTTATGTTTTGAGTCTAGTGAGCTTGACGGCCCTTTAAGATTTTTGTTTGGTTTTTGTCCCGGAATATCCAAAGGGGGAGATTTGTAAGGACACGAATTTCCAATTGAGTCCATATATAGTTTTGGCTCAATTCCGGACAAAAACATTTATTCATAGGAATGTATTTGATTGTAATATTCCCAAGCCTATGAAGTGTGTGTTGAAGACGTAGCGGCAAAAGAATTTAAAGCTTCATCAAATGCCGGTTTGTGTGCCTCGTTTCTACGTCATCAACTAAGGTTCCATGCTCCCAAGGTATGAATGTAATTATATTTATATAGGAGCTTGGAACAATTTATATTGGGTGTTAGGTGTAATAAAAACTGCATTTTATTTTCAGAAAGAATCAAATAGAACTTTAAAATAAGTATATAAAAGTTTCTGGGCCAAAATCGAATTTTACAATCTTTCTGGTCGTTCGTTAGAAATGTCGTTTGAACGAGTTTTTTCGTTCGAACCAGATTTCGTTCGAACGAGTTTTGTCGTTCGAACCAGTTTCGTTCGAACGAGTTTTGCCAACGACCCTAACTGGTCAGTCGTTCGATATGTCGTTCGAATGAATGTTCGTTCTAATGAGGTATCTAACGAACTTCTAACGAGCCCAGGCTGGTCACTCATTAGAAGTCTCGTTCGAATGAGAATCAAGTTCGTTCGAACGAGATTCCAGCGGGAACAGTTATTTGGCAGTTTTTTGCAGTTTTTCCCCACTCCTCCACTTGGTTTTCAACCAACTTTTTTCATACATTATTATGTGCGGGAAACACATTTTCCAAGACAACTTTTCCATCCTAATACATCTCCTAGAGAGAGTTTGAGAGATCATTTTAAAAAGGAAAATGTTCATGTTTGAGTGTTCTTCAACTTAAAGAAAAATCTTTAAACACTTAGTTTACACCCATTATTGTTTATTCCAAGTTCTATATATACATATCTTTACTTGGAGTTTTTGGCACCGGTTTTCTCTACCGAATTCAAGAGACATTTCGGGTTTGCTTCTACACCCCATCACAAAGAAGACTTTTGTTGAGATTCTACCCACACGGAGAAAGGCTCCATGCTTGGGTGACGGTGACCATATAAAGTCCCATCGGTGGATTCTGAGACCACGGTGGTGTTCCGAGGTTGTCCGCTAGGAAGAGGTTTCTACGAGAAGGAGCGTCGAGGCTTGAGAGGGATCGAGTCAGTCGTTGTAAGTCTATCTGTCTTGTAATTGTAATTCCGTATCTAGTGGACTTGTGGCTAGGGCCGTCCGAGGTTGTTTCCCGTCTTGGGTTTTTCCTCGTACATCTCGGCGTAGTGTGACATTGTTTATTTTATCTTGCAGAAAATTTAGAATGCATGCTTAGGTTAATTTCAAGATAAAATTTGGTTTAACAATCACACTAATTTAATTTGGGACTTAAATTAAATATTGGGTAAAATTGGTTTATTCAAGTCATTTGCTAAAATTGGTTTCGCCTAACTTTGGATAATTGTTAATTATGACTTAGGCAAATTCTAGGACTTGAATTTTATTTTAATTTGTTTTGAGAACTTAAACTTGTTGTTAATTTTTGAAATTTGAATCATCACCTGTTTTACAACGCTTCTGCATCATCTTCATTGTGTTTTATAATAAAAAGGAAATTACTATTTTAATTGGGTCAATTTTTGCCTTCACCTTTATTAGAAAAAAATATCACAGAGGATTAAAGATTAAAAATGGCTCCAGTATAGTAAAAAGGTTGGGAAACATATCTCAGATAGCATAAAGTAACATATATGAGGAAAATCATATATGGACTTCATAAAAAACAAGTGGTTTCTCGTTAAAGTCTGCATACAATGTTTGTAGAAAGACCAGACCTATATCTTGAAGTTGGAAAAATAATTGGTCTATGGATTCCCCAATGAAATTATCTAATTTCATTTGGAAACTACTTAACAAATCAGTTCCTTTTGAAACATAAATTCAAAATGCGGGTATCAGATTGGACTTAGTTTGTAGAGCATGCTATTCAAATGAAGATAGCAACTAACATGTTCTTCAAGAGTGAAATTTAGCCAAATATGTTTGGGAGTATTTTTCTAATCTATTTGGCTTGAATCTTAACTTCTCTTTTTGCAGGACTATTCTTTTATCTTGGTGGATGGTTAATCATAAGAGAGATCATAAAAAAATGGGAGCTCTGGAAGGAAAGAAATAAAAAACTATTTGACAACATAAGTTCCTCCTTCTCATACATTATTCAACAAGTTATAATCCTTACCACAAACATCGTAAAAAATAATAAATTTTATGACAAAAGGCTTCCAGGGGAGACTCATATAATTGATTGTTTCAAATTAAAATAAATCCTAAGATTGTGCAGATCATCAAATATGCCTAGATTAGACCTCCTCTAGGCCAGTTCAAATTGAATACAAATGGATCCTCTAAAGGAAATCGAGGTGCAAGTGGAATTGGTGGAGTAATTAAAGAATCTGAGGGTCTTTTTATTGGAGGTTTAAAAAAATCTAGAGGGATTCAAAACTCTTTCAACACTGAAGCATTGGCATTAGCAAAAGGCCTTAAACTGATTTCACAACTAAATATTCAAAATGTATTACTGAATTTTATTGTAAAATCCTCATACATATGGTATTATAGAAACCAAGAACTCTATGGTAATCATAGGTAATCCTAAATAACATTCAAATTTTAAATCAAATTCAAATCACTCATGTTTGGAGAGCAATGAACACATTAGTAGACCTTCTTACTTTAAGGACAACTTATAGCAACATTGATTCTACATACTGGATGTTTAATTCTCTTCCTCATCTGGTCAAAGGTCACCTCAATATGGATAGGCTACAACTTCCTGAAATCAGAATTAGGATCAGAAAAGTGTACTGGGGTTATGATAAAACCCAAAGTTTGGATTTTAAAGTTTGCTTTCATTGTAATGTTGGTGTTATAAATCCCCAAATTTATATTTTCAAATCTAGAGTATTGGACCCAACCTCTAGATATAGGTAAGTTTCGGTTTGTTAAGCCATAGAGAGTCTGTTTCTCTATTTTTAAAAAATTCATAAAACTTGTGGGGGTATTGTCCCTCTTTGCTAAAAAAATGATGATAAAATCCTTGATTCCCTCCAAGGTCTTTGAAAAACCTTGATTAAACCTTATGTACGTGTAACACCCCGCCTAAAAAATACCGGGTGGCCAGTCCCATACCAAATTAAAACAGAATATTCAGTTGGCTCATTCTTAGCATCACTGTCGAAAACATTTACAACTCACCCAATACCCAATTAAGCTGGTGTTAAAAAAAACTTTCCAAATTTTAATTCAACAAAATCCATTTCCAGTTTAAGAATAACACAACACATTTTATTCTACAACACTGATAACCAAATAGATAACATAAAAGAATTTAAAAGCATTTGGAATAAACATTCCCACATAATATTAATCCATTACAGTAATCCCAACAATGTTAAATGTATTAAAAGACACGAATACAATAGTATTTGACCCCGATAGAAAAGAGATAACTGAATCCTTTGGGCGACATGCCCTACTAAGAGAATACTGTGAATCAAATGATGATAGGCGTTTAAGCAAAACTCCATAGCTCCATAGCTCGTCACAATCAACTATGGTTGGCGTCCCTGCTGCTGGACACCTGATATAGGAGATACAATAGAAAAGAAAATATGCAAGGAAACAGGTCAGAGCCCGAATGTGTAGATGATTTTTAAAACAACAAGTATTTAACAAGTGCAATAAATCTTTTATTATGTACATGTTAGACCCAACTCTCACTTGTTATTCTCACCTCTCAACTAGAGTGCACACTTAACGTTTTCTATTAACTTCCTAGTTAATGGTTCCTCTACCAATTCCATAATATAATTCCATTCCCATATCATAATCCCCGTATGTCCCATACCATACGTCACATTATTATTCATTTACATTTCTCCTTTATATGATTAGTTTCTCATTAACATGAATCATTTCTCATTAATATGAATTAAGCTTTTCAATTCTTTAAGAATAAACATTCATTAACTTAATTCCATTATCTTTCTCTATTCACCGTTATCTACAATTATCACACAGTAGATGATTTAACCACAATAAATCCAATCATTCATTTAATCCATTATATATATATATATATATATATATATATATATATATATATATATATTCATATATAATACAGCACCCCGAGTCACAGCTGCGGTGCAATGCATTACTCTGCTATCATGTCGTAATATTGCTTGTCGCCGAATAAGGGACTAAAGGTTCGTTAAGATTCCTCGAACCACAAACAATAGCACAATCATTGGAGGTGAACATAGTTCTCGTATCCATGGGTCACGCACATACCTACGTACCCACAGTCAATGGACTTATCAACTACTCAAGTCTTTCATAGACCTATGTTCTCGAGCGACAAATCAAAGATCCCATGGATTCATCAGGATATGACTGCCCTCACGCGTAAACCTCCCATCGATAGCAAGTAAGCTAGGTATGTCATATACATAATCATTAATCAATCAAATAGGTATTATCATACCTATAGTATACCAACAACAAGGTACTCACATTAACCTTAGATTATTACCTTACGTAGCATTATATCTCTTTAAATCCCACGTATTAAAATGTCATATCTTTACTTCATAATTTAATTATCCTCTCATCCTATAACATCTCTCCACTCCCGACGTCGTTAAGGTTCATGCGCGGAGCGTCTCGCAAAGCGAAATCCAAACAAGGAACCCCTCCAATACACTACTACTTAAATTTGTCGATCGAGGAGGTTCGTCAACTTCAAATATGCGATAGGAATAACCTCATCCCCTCTTTCAACCAAATGTGTTCTAAACTCCCATCTCTATCCAGGAGCCATACCACTACGCTCTTGTACTACACTCAGCCCTTGCGAAATCAATAATGAGCTTAAACTCAGTCCTTGATGTTTAAATTGTAACTCTAAGGATAACCAGGTGTTATATTAAATCTCCCCTACTTGAACTATCCTTAATCCTCATACAAACCAATTATAATCCAACAAATGAATCTAGCAACCGAAATTTCTTTAATTTAATTATCATCATTCTAATCAATTTAAATCCCAATCAAATTAATTCAAATCTTATCAAGGGTCTACTGATATTTTCTAAGTCCCATAATATCCAATTAATAATCACCAAAGATCCACAAAAGTTTTGGGTTAAGAACCAACTTTAAAAAGAAACAACATCATGAATTCTCATATTTTAAATACTCAGAAAAATCATATCCAAAAATTATTCAAATCATCAATCCAACTTCAGATTTGGATTCTACACGAAAAATTGAGTCAGGTATGTGTTTTGAGTTTTTCTTAAATCTCATCCAAATGCACTCAAAAAGAAGATCTAAACATTCCAAATTGGCTCTTCTCATTCCACTCGTTTTTGCCTCTTTTTCTAGAAAATTATCAACATATTATCTTCAAGAACACTAAATTATTTTCAGAATTTCTTCCACAGATTGATGAATATTTATTGGATTACTAACTACCTACATCATGAGTTTAATTCCTATATATTTTTAGATTCCAAAAATCCATTAACAACTATATCCTTTCATCTTCCAAGCATGAAAATCATCTCTTTTTATAACTATCCTAACATGGACAATATACGAACTTAAATTGCAAATATCAAACACTTGCCTCTAATAAAGATCTGATCCTTTGGGGTTGAATAACATAGGTGGTTCTCCCTTTTTTCGGCCACTTTCGGTGGTGGTTGGTGGTGGTGACCTTTGGTCTTTAGTTCTCCTCCTTTCCAAGCAAGCTTTTCTCTTCACAAGCAACCTTTCACTCTCTCTAAGAAGATGACCTTTCAATTTTGTGTAGAAGAGATGAATGAACCCACATTCAACTAATCTCCAAATACTTATAATAAGACAAAACCCGAAATCACTATTCATCCCCCTTGTAAAAATAACTAAAATGCCCTTTTGGGTTGTCTTTTCATTTCCAAATGACCCGAGACTCAAAATTAACATCCAAATAGACTTTTCTGACTATTTCGAACCTTCTAGACGCAACGACGCAGTTCAAATGACTATAAGGTCGATAGAAAATAAATTTCCTTTTTAATTTAATAAATTAGTCCCGACACGTCCCATACCGCGTCTGACTAAAAATTCAAATTACCGAATTTATATCATACTGTCATATCAATGACATCACATTCATATATTACCTAAATATCTTTAAGTAATATTAAGAATCATCCATTTTAATATTCACAATTCGGATAAAACCCAAATGAATTAATTTATAATAAGATCCAATTAATCCATTAATTTAAAATATAACCCATTTTAAAAGTCACTAAAATCACGGGGTATTACAGTATGCTAGGATATTCTAATGTATTATCCTTCCCAAAGTCAGGTAGGTGGGTGGCACATTTCAAGATTAACACGTTTGCTAAAACTTGAGATATGGTTGTCTCTCTATCCGTCTTCACTAAAAATATGAATAGTATTTTCTCTCACCCTTATTAAACCCTTGTGATGAGTGATAATCATTAAAACCCCTTCCTACACCCTTATATACAAATACAAAAGTTGACCTTAGGCCAAACTGGGGTTTCTTGAGAGTATGGGACTGATTACATGTATATGGACTATACTAGGGATCCAAGACAAATAATTAAATTAGCTCCAAATAAAACTTGTAAATTTAAATTACAATGACCATAATTATTTCCTTTCTTTATTTAATCATGAATTAACTTTACAAAATAATCACCACTTCAATCTAACTTAATTATCCCAAAAATCATTATGATATAATGAGGTCTTATTTTCAAAGTTAATTATGGTACATATTTTAGATCTCCACATTAAGTGTCTAATGCCTGCTCGGTCAAATCAAGATAATCTCGTGCACATCCCGTCGACCCCATTCAGACACTATCCATTCACATGGATTTCTGTCCCTCATTGTCATGACACTTCTAAATTTTTACCAGTTTAACATTATATTTTGCACATTGCACACGAAATTCACGTGTGTTTTTATATTGATTTGAATATTGTTAGCATGCTAGCATATTTTCCTTACACCCACACCCATGACTCTACATTTTTTTGTACTTATTGCTTTTCATATTTCACATATTCATGATTGTCTTTATTTTAGAGCCTCTCTATCATAATATAGTGTATGTCGTTGTGTGGCCTTATGTGATTATGTGGAACATTATTTTTGTCAGTAAAGTTTTAATTATGATCGCTATGATTCTTTTTCGAATGTCATTTTATGTTTTTCCTATGCCCTTGGTAGTTTGATTTTCATATGTTTACATTAGTTGAGTATCCTTATCATCTCTTATTATTCTTGGATCGATATTTGGATGTTTTGACTCTCCTAAAGATTTTATGTTGATTTATCTTTGATCCTTTCTGGTTAGTTAGTGAAGTTTGAGATTATCATGTCATTATCTTGCTAGTTCATTCTTAGACATACCTTAACTCCTTGTAGATTTTTTGTCATTTTTGTCATTTTTTTCTTATTATTGTCTACATTTGATTCTTAATCATGCTGACTACTTTTGTGATCTTACATGATTTGAGGCATTTCTTATAGTACTTATGATTTTTTAGTATATTTGTTTCTCTTGATGATGCTTATAATTTCCTACTCATCCTACACCATGTTGTTTTGGGTATCAAACCTCATTTTTGTTGGGATATTTGATCTTCATATGTTTCACATGATTTTGTGTCCCCATATAGCCTGTGTTGCTCATGCATATGATTTTTCTTAGTAGGTTTTGGATGTGTGTGGATAGTTTTTCTATCCATGTTACCATTTAGGACGTGTTTGTTTCCTACAATAAATCCTCATGTTCTATAATATATGGCATGTATATTTCCAGATGTTTTCATTATATATATTTGTGATATTAATTACTCCCATTATGTTTCAAATGTTCCACATGTCCTTTTAATTTGCTTTTCCATCATTTTCATAATTTTCACATTGTATGCATTAATTTTGAGGGAATTATATTTCTTTTAGGGGGAGTTGGTTTTTATCTCTGAGATGTGATCACATTTGTGTATTTTTTCCCTGCTACACTTTTATGTTCATAATATATATCCTCTACTGTTAGCTTTTGCTATTTGGTGGTTTACCTCTTGATATCACATGGATTTCAGGCTCTATCATTGCTGGCATCCCTTTAATGTGATATCCTGATATTGAGTTATGGCTATCATGTACACAATTGATTATCATATTCTTGCTTATGTTATATCTGGTGAATCTATCACTTATTTTGACCTTTATGGCATCACTTATCCTAGTATTATATTTCCAACTATTGTCTATTCATGGGACGAAGAGGAGAGAATATTATCTACGTATGATCGAGGAGTTCATTTAGGGGAGTTTTTATGCATGTAGATCTTTTCCTTCACCACGAGGTTGCTTATTTGGTGGTTTTATGTTGTTTGAGTTTTACGAGTTTCTCATCACTGGTCTCGATATTTTCCATTCTTCTCTATTTCTATCAAGCATTGAGTTTGGATTTTTATTTTCCTTGAGTGAGAGGATTGTCTTGTATTAGTGTATATTGTCCTTTTCAAGTTATGGGTGATGTAGATTGATGTTAGGACTTTGATTGTGTTTGGTGGGATCGTTTGGGATTTTTCCACTGAATAACCAAAGGGGGAGAGGGAAACATTATACAAGTGTTTCTTCGCTTCATTAATGTCAAAATATTTTACTTATTGTTGATGTAAAAAATTAGATTATATCTAATTTTTTAATCACAGATAAAATAAAATGAGACAAATAAATTTTAAAGTGGTTCAGCCTTATAAGAATGACCTACGTCCTCTGTTTCTGTTATTGCTGACTGTTTGGGAATTCTCGATTACAAATTTTATCAAGAAATTCCGGTCCTTTTACAATGAGGATGATACAATGTATTTATAGCCCTCAGGCTGTACATGTGAAAGGGTAATAGATAGCTGTCTATTAGGCGTATACATCTGTATGATAATAATGAGCATTAATGCGCAGTCAATCTGTTGGTTATCCTGCTATTAATGCTCTGTTCGAGGTGCAGCTCGGACCGCCTAAGCTGCTCGAACCACCTATGTAACTCGGTACTCATAAGTTGCTCGGTGTATTAAAGTTCATCGGAGAACTCTTGTTGGTCGGAGCGTTTGGGTTGATCGGGGAAGCAGAGTTCCTCGTTGCAGTATGGTTCCTCGGAGAGCATCTATTGCTCTAAGTATCTGAGTGGGTAGGGGAAGTCGAGTTCCTCGCAGATTGCCACGTGTCGTCACCCAATTGAGCCATGTCAGCAGATTAAATTTGGTATCAACAGAAGCCCCCAATGTTTCACAGTTCGAGATTTGAGGAGTGTGGAACATTCTTTCTTGAAATATGGCGGTTTTTAAATGATCATCCTGAAATTTAGGAGTATTTTCTTTTGTATTTATTTTTCCTTCCAAATTCGTAGAATCGGTCTTTTTGAATTTTTATAACCACTTCGATTCCCGAGCCCTTTTTTGTCTTTTTAGACACCGGTAACGTAACCATCTCTTTTTACAATCATTATCTTTACCCATTCCCAAGGTAAAGTATTTAAATGTTGCAGAAAATCCCATTGTCTTCTACTTTTTCATTCTTATCTCTTTGAGTTTTCCATTGTTTCTCTCTCCCGTGCGTTCATCTCTTTCATCATTTGTTGTCAACAGACTCATCCCTTTCCTGTAAGATTTTCTTCTTTCTCTTTGATTTCCTTCTTTCATCATGGTTTATCCTGTAGAATCGATTGATAAGTTTCGCTCTGATTTCTCTATTCCCTCATGAGTTATTTTGGAAGAGCTTTCTGAGCCTTCAGACTATTTTCGTTTGGCTAAGGGACATTGGTTCCCCAGTCTCTTTGTCGCTGAATGTGGCTTTTCTTTTCCCCCAAACCCTTTATGTCTGGAATTCTGTCAATACTTTGACGTGGTTCTACAAGAATAGCCCCCAATACATGGAGAATAGTTAACGGGGTTTATAGATTAAATCAAATTCATGGAACTCGTATAGGAATTCCTGAAATTATGTTTTGTTATAGATGGGCTGTGGGTGATAATACTTTTTATTTAAAAAATAGGTTTTTAAATAGTGCTTTAGTGGTCAATCTCCCAGATGCCAATAGGGACTACTTTGAGCATGGGGTTGTTATGAAAAATTGGCAACACCCTCCATTAACTGGAGCTGATGTTTACCAGGGTCCCAGATGTCCTCCTTATGGCAATGGGATAGGTTGTTTTTATTTAATTTTCAAAATTATGCTTCCTTTGTGTTAGATAAAATGTGTCACTAATATTTTAATTTTGATTTATTTTCAGTTGACAGCAAAAGAAAATCTCCAAAAGAGACAGACGTTAACATAAGGCATTTAAAACTTATCTGGAGTTTGCATCAGACTGTTGCCGACGAGCATATTAGGTCAGCTTCATATTTACTGCAGTACAAGAGTTACACCTCCTCTTTTACTGCTCGTCCAGTGATAAGTGACGCAGAACCAATGCCAGCCTCTACAAGTTCTTCGCCTGAGTCACATATTCCCTTGAGTGAAAGGATGAATAAAAGAAGACCTCCTACCCTTTTTGAGAAATCTGCCTCTGGTGCTGGAGAGGCAAAGAAAAGTAAGCTTGATGTCCCAGGAGAGGGGATAAAGAAAATTGATGCACCTCCTTCGGCTGCTCCTGTGAAGGTTATCGAGAAGCCCCCAGTGGCCCCGAGCAAGGTTGCTGCTCCAAGCGAGGTGATTATCATTTCTCCGACTAAGACTACATCGTTAGTCGAGAACGTTGATGCTCCTCTGAGGAGGCTGAAGAAAAGATCCTCTATCAATTTGGCTGAATCCATCTCTCAACCCCCGACTAGTGGCGTTCCCACTTTTGTTGCCCCGAGCTCTGCTATGAACTCGG
This sequence comes from Sambucus nigra, assembly GCA_949130495.1. Classification (NCBI taxonomy): domain Eukaryota; kingdom Viridiplantae; phylum Streptophyta; class Magnoliopsida; order Dipsacales; family Adoxaceae; genus Sambucus; species Sambucus nigra. The sequence goes on along the minus strand of OX422217.1, from coordinate 325,608,698 downwards.
TGAAGACTTGAATCATTCCCGAGATCCAAGGTATTGAAGAAAACCTTTCTCGGGACATGGTTACCACATTAGCATCTCGTCATATTGCTTCTGTAAGTCCTATAGTCTTAAATTTTCATTTTTCCCCTGTTACATCTGTGTACTGACTTGATATCATTTTCTTTTCCCAGTTGGTGACCTGCTTTAATTCAATTTTGAAGAAGGATGAAGCTATTAAAGCTTCAAGCTCCTTGTCTGGTGTAGAGGAAGCTTTGGTGGGCCTGACGCGGTCTCTGAAGGATTCTCGTCAGAAATATGATGATGTTAAAGCTATTTAGGAGACGAAGCTTAATTCCATCGAACATGAGAAGGATCAGGTTGTCGAGGTCTCCAAGGGGTTAGAGAAGAAAATGAAGGATTTAGAGGAAAAGAATAAAGTGCTCGAAGGGAAGCTCAAAAATGCTAGGGAGCTTGAAAATAAGCTCAAGACTACTGAGGAGGAGTTGGGTCAACTTCAGGAAGTAAGTCGCCAGAAGGAGGAAGTTGAAAATAAATTGAAGTCTGCTGATGATCTTCTTTTCGAGAAGCTTTTCTCGGAGAAGACAAAAAGGAAATTAGCTGTCAAAAAATCCTTCAGCGCCGGCTGGGATAAAGGGTGGAATAAAGGTTTGGCTGCCATGATGTCGCAAGTGGAATATGGCAGCCTCAAATACTTTAGAGATGGATGGGTCGCTGCTCTGCAAGAGATGAAAGTTGATGAAAATTCTGAACTATTTCAGCGACACATCCCGGGCCCCCCCAACTCCTGAAGAAGAAGAAGAGGATGAAGCTGCCTCTGAGGAATCTTCCATGGTAATGGGAAATAAAATTTCTCATCCCCTAGCTATCCATACCACTGGCGAGGAACTTTAACTACCCGTTACTTCATCCGAGCAACCTCCAGAACTTCCTTCGCAAACCTCTGTTCCATCCGACTAACCTACCTCCTCATCCCAGCCTCCCGAGAAAGTTTTGAGAGACAAGGAAAAGGTGTAGAGTTGTTCGGATTTCTCTCTATTTTATTTTTCTTTGGCAAATGTAACTCTAAACTTTGTACTTCTCCTTTATGATGTAATAAAATTTGAACTTTTGCTTATGCATACTGTTGATTCTCTTCTTCATGCTCTATTTTTACTCTTATTGATTCTTGCTTTTTCTTCCTTTACTAGTTTCTGGACAGGATCGACTTATTATCTGCTCACGATACAAAATTGTTAAGGCAATGCAATGAGTATTTCAAAGCTGGTCATTCAGACATGAGTGCATCTCAAATCATTGACATCCTCGGTCAAGGTGCTTCAGAGCAAGCAATTAAAGCTTATCAGTATTTGAAGTGCCTGCTCGATCGTGCAGTGGCTAACAACGTAGCATACTATGATATGATTGAAGATCTCCAGGGCACTCTTGAAGAACTTCAGCAACAATATAAGGAATCTACCTCCCTTTTGCACGAAGGATACGAGAAGAAGTATCAGCAAATCAGTGCTGATAAGGGATACGATAAACTGTTTGCTGCTTACGATGTAAGGGAGAGAACTTTGAAGGCTGAGGTCGAAGAGCACAGACAGATAGCTGAGTTATTAGAGCAGGAAAACAATGACCTGCAAAGAGAGGTGTCTCAGTTGAAGTCTGCAGCTTCTACCTCAAACGCTTTGGTCCCTGTGAATGACGAGGGATTCTCTTTCTTGGAGGTCGAAAATGCTAACTTGAGGGATGAATTAGAAACCTTGAAGAGATCTGGCCCTTCTACATCTACTCGGGGATGCGCAAGAGCTTCTCGGGGATGAGCAAGAGCTGCTCGGATTACTGTCGAGGAATAGAGAACTCAATCTGCTCTAGAGAACCAGGCCTTCCAACTGATGGCAAAGAACCAGGCATTGGCTGAAATGTCTAAGAAGATCAGGAATCTGGACGAGCATCTTTCTGCGCAGAAGTCTGCCTTGGAGAATAAAGAACTCTTTATAAAAAGTCTCCACGAACAAGTGGAAAGATTGACATATCAATTCCACAAGCAGCCCAGAGAATTCTGGATGTCTGGCTACAATGAGGCTCTCTACCATTTGGATGATCGTATCCAAAATGCAAATAATGAGGGTTACAAACAGGGATGGTTGAATGACTTAGGTGTACTACAACTGGAACAGGGTCATTACCTGTGGGATTACCATAATCCTAGGCTGCTCGACCTACCAGTGCCACCATTCAAGCTTGACATGAGTTGGATCCCTGCTCGGGCCATCCCTCGGTGTTTGATTTCCAAATACCTTGGCGATTACAATCTCCATTCCAATGTTGAGATATCTCATCCCGAGTACCTACTCGATCGACCATCTGTGATGAACATCAGGATGCTTAAAATCTTAACTTCATAAATTCCCCTTATGCTTTGAATGATCCACCTGCTGGCGAGGAACCTGTTTCAAAAGCAGAGGGGAAGAAACCAATAGAATAGGAATCTTGATGTAATAAATTTGTATTTCATTCTTGATGTATTTTGTTCTACATTTAATGAAATAATTTTATTTGCAAATCTTGACTGCCATTGTCTTGTAATCATAAAACACTTTACATCTGTGAATGTATATCTGTTAAAAAGATAGCAACATTGTGTTATTTGTCGATCAACTGGAGTTTGTTAAAACTTATTGTCGACTATCTTGAATTTGTGGTTATCATTTGATTACTAACCAAAATTGATGATATATTGTTTCTCGACCAACTTATTGATCATTTTCACATACTCATATTTTAAAATGCTTCTGACCAACTATAGTTAACCTTTAGTTGGCATTTTTGGGAATAGATTTACTTCCCAACCAACCTTAGTTGGCATTTTTAAGAATAGATTTACTTCCCAAACAACCTTAGTTGGCGTTTTCGGGAATATATTTACTTCCTAACCAACCTTAGTTGGCATTTTTAGGAATAGATTTACTTCCTAACCAACCTTAGTTGGCATTTTTAGGAATATATTTACTTCCCGACCAACCTTAGTTGGTGTTTTCGAGAATATATTTACTTCCCGACCAACCTTAGTTGGCGTTTTCGGGAATAGATTTACTTCCCGACCAACCTTAGTTGGCATTTTCGGGAATAGATTTACTTCCTAACCAACCTTAGTTGGCATTTATAGGAATAGATTTACTTCCTAACCAACCTTAGTTGGCATTTTTAGGAATAGATTTACTTCCCGACCAACCTTAGTTGGCGTTTTAGGGAACATATTTACTTCCCGACCAACCTTAGTTGGCATTTTCGGGAATAGATTTACTTCCTAACCAACCTTAGTTGGCAGTTTTAGGAATAGATTTAATTCCCGACCAACCTTAGTTGGCGTTTTCGGGAATATATTTACTTCCCGACCAACCTTAGTTGGCGTTTTCGGGAATATATTTACTTCCCGACCAACCTTAGTTGGCATTTTCGAGAATAGATTTACTTCCTAACCAACCTTAGTTGGCATTTTTAGGAATAGATTTACTTCCTAACCAACCATAGTTGGCATTTTTAGGAATAGATTTACTTCCCGACCAACCTTAGTTGGCGTTTTCGGGAATATATTTACTTCCCGACCAACCTTAGTTAGCATTTTCAGGAATAGATTTACTTCCCGACCAACCTTAGTTCGCATTTTCGGGAATTGATTTACTTCCTAACCAACCTTAGTTGGCATTTTTAGGAATAGATTTACTTCCTAACCAACCTTAGTTGGCATTTTTAGGAATAGATTTACTTTTCGACCAACTTTAGTTGGCATCTTCGGGAATAGATTTCTGAGTAGTCTGAGTAGTACTTTTGCTGAATGCGTAGCATGAGTATTCCGCAAAAAATTTCCAACAAAAGGCGAGAACTGGGCAGAATATTGTCACTTTATTCATACTAATGAAAATGTTTGAGAGTTTACATCACTGATAATACTTGCGCAAGTGTTCTGCATTCCATGCATTCTTAAACTCATGCCCTCATAAAGTTGCTATTCTGTAGGTTCCTGGTCGAACAACTTCTGTAACTCGGTAAGGTCCATGCCAGTTTGCTTTTAATTTGTTGTGATTTTGAATCACTTTCTTTAGCACATAGTCTCCTTCTTTCAAGTCGCACTTCTTTACCCTCTTGTTGTAGAACAAAGCTGTTCGTTGTTGGTAAGCAGCAATCCTGATGGCTGCTTCTTCTCTAACTTCCTCGAGCATGTCTAAATCCAATCTTCTCATTAAGTCGCTGATAGGGGAATTGAAATTCAGTACTCTGTGTGTCGGAAGACCCAACTCGGCAGGTATAACGACTTCACTTCTAAATGCCAACATATATGGAGATTCCCCTATTGTTGCTCGGGGAGTAGTTCGGTAAGCCCATAGTACTGATTGTAGCTCATTGATCTAATTTGCTTTCGTGTCATTCAGTCTTTTCTTCAAGCCATTCAGTAGCGTTCTGTTTGTTACTTCAGTTTGTCCATTGCTTTGGGGATGGCCTGGTGCCAAGTGGATCTTCAAGATATTTGACTGATGACAATAGGCAGCGAACTCCTCGTTGTCAAATTATATTCCATGGTCGGTAATGAATGCATGGGGAAGACCGTATCTACATATGACATTTTTCCAAATAAATTGATACACCTTGTCGTACGTCATGTCGACAAGAGGCTCAGCTTCTACCCACTTAGTAAAATAATCTACTGCGACGACGAGATATTTAAATCTTCCTCTGGTTGTTGGAAGTGGTCCGACCAAGTCAATTCCCCACATGGCAAATGACCAAGGGGAAGTAATGGGTGTCAACAACGTTTGGGGAGTTCTTAGGATGTAGGAGAAATGCTTACACTTGTCATATTTCTTAGCATAGGCTATACAATCAGCCCTCATCGTTGGCCAGTAGTATCCTTGCATCATCACCCTTTGCAAAAGAGTCCGACCTGCTACATGGGCTCCACATGACCCTTCATGAATCTCTTCAATCAAGTCTTTCACCTCGGTGGAATGCACACATCTTTGCAAACCTGCTATAATTCCTCGTCTGTACAGAATACCATTATTCAGTACATATCGAGCAGCTTTAAACTTCAGTTTTTTGGCTGTAAGTTTGTCAGTTGGTAATTCCCCCTCCTCAATATATGCCCTTATGGAATCCATCCAAGATGGTCCTAAATTAAGGGTAATAAAATTCATCGTCAAATCTTCATCTATACTCCGACCAGCTAAAACTTCAATTAGGATTGTTCTTCATAGCTCGATACGAGTAGCTGATACTAATCGAGATAAGGCGTCAGCCCTCGCATTCTCTATTCTTGGTATTCTGACCAGCTGAATAGCAGCAAATTCTGATACCAATTCCCTTGCCTTTGCAAGATACCTGATCATTAATTCTCCTTTGGCTGCATATACTCCCATCATTTGATTTATGATCAATTGCGAGTCACTGAAAATAATAACCTGCTCTGCCCCAATGGTTTTTGCCAAACTAAGACCAGCAATCATGGCTTCATATTCAGCCTCATTATTCGAAGCTTTCAATTGGAAGCGTAGAGCATATTCCATGTTGACCTCGTCTGGACTATTAAGAACAATCCCTGCCCCATAGCCTGTTGTACAAGATGAACCATCCACATATAAACTCCATATAGGTAACTCGTCTTCAAATTTCTAATCTGATAGAGTTCCTCGGTGGAAAATTTGTTGCTTCCTTTCACCCTCTCCTAATATTTCTCGCTGTTCGTCGATCATCACTTCTTGCCCTTTTACCAACCTAAGTTGGTCTGGGCTTGAGTTTGATGATTCTGTAACATCTACAGGTTGATCGGTGAGCAACTTTTGTTCCTTGGGGGTATCAGGATAGGTGAACTCTGCTATAAAATCTGCTACTGCTTGCCCTTTAAGCGGTGATTCGGGCTCATAAATTATGTCATATTCACCGAGCTCTATTGCCCAATACATCAATCTTCCTGATTTTTCTGGTTTATGAAGAGCTTGCCTCAATGGCATATCGGTATATACGACTATAGTATGAGCCTGGAAGTATGGCTTCATTCTTCTACTTGCCTCGATCAATGTTAGTGCCAATTTTTCTAGCTTTGGATATCTGATTTCTGCTCCTCGGAGGCTTTGCTAGTGTAATAAATCAGTTTTTGCATTCCATTCTCCACTCTTATTAATGCCGAGCTAACTGCATTCTCTGACACGGCCAGATACAAGTACAATTTTTCTCCAATCACTGGCCTTGACAATAGTGGAGGTGGTCCCAGATATTTCTTCAAGTCTTGAAAAGCATTCTCACATTCATCATTCCACTCAAAAGTCTTTCGAAGTGTTTTGAAGAATGGGAGACATCTATCAGTTGCTCGCGATACAAATCTGTTGAGTGCTACTACTCGTCCTGTAAGACTTTGCACTTCTTTCTTCGTCGTTGGGGATCGCAGCCCTAACAGAGCTTTGATCTTTTCAGGGTTAGCTTCAATGCCTCACTGATTGGCAATGTACCCGAGAAACATGCCTTCTCGTACTCCAAATATGAACTTCGTCGGGTTCAGCTTTATTTTATATTTATCTAGTTGATCAAAGGTCTGGCCTAAGTCAACTAGATGATCAGCAGCTTTCTTGCTCTTTGTCATCATATCGTCAACTTGGACTTCCATATTGCAACTGATTTGTTCTGCAAACACTTTGTTCATCAACCGCTGATATGTTGCACCTGCATTTTTCAAACCAAAAGGCATAACGTTATAACAGTAAGTTCCCCTAGGGGTAATGAAAGAAGTACTCTCCCTATCTTCAGGTTTCATCTTAATCTGGTTGTATCCAGAATAAGCGTCCATGAGGCTCAACACTCGTGTCCCGAGGTAGCATCCATGAATTGATCAATTCGGGGCAAGGGAAAATAGTCCTTTGGGCATGCTTTGTTGAGGTCTATGAAGTCTATACACATCCTCCATTTGTTGTTCTTCTTTTTCACCATTACTACATTTGCTAGCCAGTCTGGATATTTAACATCTTCAATAAATCAAGATTTATGGAGCTTCTCGACTTCCTCCTGTATAGCTTGATTCTTCTCGGGACTGAATACTCTTCTTCTCTGCTTCATAGGCTTGATCTACCTATTCACATTGATCTCGTGACATAAGAAGTTTGGGTCTATCCCAGGCATATCCTCATGATTTCACGCAAAAGTTTGCTTTCTGCTTCTTAGGAAAGTTATCAATTTATATTTTAGTGAGGCTTCCAACGACGAACCTACTTGAGTAGTTCGTTCAGGGTGCTCGTCGTCCAGAATGATGTTTTCAGTAGCTTCCATCACTTGACCCTTCACGACTTGCGACTCATCTCTAGGATCCAATGTTTCAATATCTGCACCTTCATCCACTTAATAGGTAGTAGTCCTTTTCCTTGATTCCTCCAGTTCCTCTTGCTCGGCGGATGAATAATAGCATTCTCGAGCTACTTTCTGATCACCTTTCACAACTCCTACTCCAAAATTGGTTGAAAATTTTAGGCATTGATGTACCGTAGATGGTACAACCTCGAACTTCTTCAATCTTACCCTTCCCATGATGATATTGTATGCTGATTGAACATTCTTATCCATCACGAAGAAGCGTATTCTTTCTATTCGACAAGCAGGCCATGTACTAATGAATATATCCAACTTGATCGTCCCAAGTGGAAAAACTTTCTCACCAGAAAAACCTAGGAGGGGTCTGTGATAAGGCTCCAGTTGAGATAGTTTTAGATTTAAACTGTCGAGGCACGAGTAGAACATGATGTCTTCCGAGCTACCATTATCTACCAGTACTCTTGAAATCATCACTTCCTTCATCCTCATTTTGATCACCAATGGGTCATCATGAGGATATAGAACACCTGCTAGGTCGTTCTTTGAGAAACCAATGACCAATTTCTCTTTATTTACCTTTCTAGGGCGATCCTCCTCAGCTAGATTTATTTGTTGAATGTATGAGCAAGCTTGAGCCTCACAGAGGTAAGCCTTTTTCTTTGCAGTAAGGTCTCCTCCTCCTGCATCTCCACCTATAATAACATTACAATCAAATGACCCAAAGCGTATCGAAAATACCTCACGTTCTGGCTACCTTGGTCTATTGGGAAGATCGGGGTCGTCTTCTGGATCAATTTCATGGTCTCTTTTCTTGTTCTCCTCTGCTCGACGAGGAGATCTAGACCTCTCTCTTGTTCGGTCGCTGTTTTTTCTTTCATTTCTATGATCAACATACTTTGCCAGTTTTCCTCGTCTGATGAGTGTTTCAATCTCATTCTGAAGAGCTATGCAATTTTTGGTCATATGGCCATGATCTTTGTGAAACTCACAATATTTTGCCTATTCCTCGTGTCAGGGTCTGCCTTCATTTTCTTTGGCCAGTTTAATTCCTCGTTGTTCTTGATTTCTTCTAGAACATGGTTGATGTCTTTCTTCAAAGGAGTATAATTATCAAATTTCTTCAATACTTACCATGACGACCTTGTTTTTGAGCGTTTGTCACTACCATTGTTCTTATGCTCTTTCTTCTTAGCTTTATCACTTTCCACCTTGGTTTCTTTGGCATCCATATTCTTTTTTGCAGCCATAGCCTCCTCGGCTTTCATAATCTTGGCCGCTTTTCCCATCAGTTCTGACATGGTTCTAGGTGGATCTTTGGCCAAAGTGTAGTACAACTTGTTGGGCAGTAGTCCACTCATCAAGGCGGTAATCGCTGTCTTTTCCTCATAATCAATTACTTCGAGCTTCTCATTATTAAAACGAGTTATATAATCTCTGGTATTCTCACCAGCTTTTTGTCTAACACTTAACAAATGCGCTACTCGTTTAACTGGCTTTGCCCCAAAATAGAAATTCCCAATGAATAACTCGGCCAGTTGAAAGAAAGTTAAGATCTTTCCCCGAGGAAGATTATTATACCATATTTGAGCAGATCCGGTAAGAGTTCCCAAGAATGCTCTGCATCTCATCTCATCTGGAACAGCATAGATGTCAGCTACAGCTTGGTATTGTTCAATATGAAGGACAGGGTTGGTCTTTCCATCATATTTGGGGGTCACAACAGGTGCTTTGAACTTTGATGGTGTGGGAATATCTACAATGGTCTGGACAAAAGGTGTTCCTTGAACAAAATTTCGTTGTAAAGGGTTCTTGGCTTTAGACATTTCCCCTACTCTATCCTCCAGCCTCTGAATAGAGCCTTTCCACGCATCGTTTCCTTCCTCAGGCCTGTTAGTTCGAGCAAATGATCGCGTTGATGTGGCTTCCTGGGATCTATCTTGACGAGCAGCTGGTCGCGACTGGGCAGATCCTTACCTTAAGTCTGATGGTCGTCGAAAGCTCCTCGACGCAGCCTTAGGAGGACTTTTGTTCCTCCTAGGACCTAATCGATCAAAAGGAGATACCCTGCTTAACCTTTCTAGTGCACTAGTCCTTTCTGGAGAGAGAGTGATACGTTGTTCAGTATATGTGGCTCGTACTGACGAAGTTCGTCCAGGTTAATAAGAAAAATCTTCAGACTCCTCAGTACGATATGAATCGATACGCCTAGTACGCGAAGAAAGTAAACGGGTATTTTTTTAAACACTTCGATGTCCTGAATGGGTCGATACTCCGCCATGAAGGGTTTGTATGAGTTGTCGCATAGTTTCTTACATGGCTGTCTTGCCCTGCGCCTGATTTGTCATTATTCCAGCCAGATCTGGAACATTTGGCGGAGCAGATGGATTTGGAGGGCTTCCAGCGTTTCGATTGCTGGGTTCTGGATTATCAGCCATTTGTACTCAATTGTTTTTTATGAAAAACGATATTACCAGTCATTTCCCACAGACGACGCCAATCTGTTTATGTAAAAAATTAGATTATATCTAATTTTTTAATCACAGATAAAATAAAATGAGACAAAGAAATTTTAAGGTGGTTAAGCCTTATAAGAATGGCCTACGTCCACTGTTTCTGTTATTGCTGACTATTTGGGAATTCTCGATTACAAGTTTTATCAAGAAATTCCGGTCCTTTTATAATGAGGATGATACAATGTATTTATAGCCCTCAGACTGTACATGTGAAAGGGTAATAGATAGCTGTCTATTAGGCGTATACATCTGTATGATAATAATGAGCATTAATGCGCAGTCAATCTGTTTGTTATCCTGCTATTAATGCTCTGTTCGAGGTGCAGCTCGGACCGCCTAAGTTACTCGGACCGCCTATGTAACTCGGTACTCATAAGTTGCTCGGTGTATTAAAGTTCCTCGGAGAACTCTTGTTGGTCGGAGCGTTTGGGTTGATCGGGGAAGCAGAGTTCCTCGTTGCAGTATGGTTCCTCGGAGAGCATCTATTGCTCGGAGTATCTAAGTGGGTCGGGGAAGTCGAGTTCCTCGCAAATTGCCACGTGTCTTCACCTAATTGAGCCATGTCAGCAGACTAAATTTGGTATCAACACTTATTATCCAAGAACATATCCTTGTCACTCCTACAATATCTAGATGCTTGATTTACTATCATGCCTTTATCTGTGTATAAGATGATTTGCATTACAACTCTTCATGAGATTTAGAGATTCCTAACGTATTTTAGACATTTTTGAATATGGTATATGACCTTGACAAACCATAGGCTTCCCCACATTTTTATCCTTAAAGGAAAAAGTAACATTTCAAAATAATTCACCTTGAAATTTATCTTGAAGATGTATTTTTCATAATTTTTGATTCTGTCATGTATGTGTACAAAGGTGTTTTAAGGGCCTGGCACGACACCAGTATAACCCGAGGTCAAAATTTTCATTTTAGTCCATTTTAAAAGACATGCACACGATTTTAGATTTAGTTTGTTCACATGGTTTACTAGGACCATTAATATTGATTTTTACTACAAAAACCATTGTCTCCCTTTTTCAATTAAAAGTCCAATTTGCATTTCGGGAAATTTTCAGATCCTAGGGCTTATCTTTCTCTCTTTACAAATCCGCGATGGGGTTTAATTTTTCCTCACTTTGACTGAACAATTTATGAGAGATTTTTGAGTGATTCATTAAATCAACCTTAGCAAATATATCCTCAATTATTTTCCATGGAAGATCTTCAGTTGAGAGGTCAATAAGGAGGGAAATCTGAAAAATTGGAATTGTATTCTTCAAATTAGATGCATGGATGCTAATTGAAATGGATTGTCCTCTCTTTACAAAGGAAATTTTGTTAAGAGTCTCGAGATTAATTGATGTTTTGAGTAATTGGAGCATAATGAGAGTTTATAAGGGAAATCAAGATAAATATTTCTCAGATCTGTCGTAAAATCTTCATTTTTCTAATGGATTAGTTGTATTTTCTCGAGATTTTATACCTTACATGGGATTTTTACTCATATATCTTGGTGTTGTGATCCATTAAATGAAATTTTATTAACGTAATTTGGTCTAATTTCATCTAATCTCTTATTAAGTTAAATTTGGATCTAATTGGATCTAGGTGTACATTTTTCATCAAGTTTAATTGAAATTGAAATCAAAGGACTTTAAATCTTAAATTTATTGATTCCGTATGACTTTCCCAAATTTAAATTGGTTCTCATCATTATTAGTGGGCGTGCTAGTGGTAGGGCATCCCAGTGGTAGTGCTAGATTTCGACGTTTCATTGCCCAGCTAGATAAGGTTTAGGCTATGACCCCTTTTTTTGGCACCTTTGTATATGCCATTGGGTTTGGCCTTCTCCAGGATTGTCTTTCCTAGGATCATTTTAGGATGAGCCAACTTATTATTGCTACCTTGGTAGAGATCTAGTGGGATACTACTAGAACTTTTCACTTTCTAGTAGGGGAGATGACTATGATTCCTCTAGACTTCTATGAATTTACAATATTCCCTTTTGCAAGAGTCCCCCTGGTGGATCGTTCTCTAACAATTAGAGCTAAAGGACTGTGCATGAATTTAGAGATACAGGTTTGTCCTGATCGAGCGTAGTTTTAAGAAGTCAGCACAATGACTCTTATCTGGAGTAGGTGGAGGACTCAAAGTTATATTTTGAGACGACAAGACAATACTCCAAATCTTTATTACTATTTGTTATTGGGGTTCTTTTAGCGGGTGTGGGGGTGGAGCAGGTGGGATCCATTTGCGGTGGATGTCTTTTTTGATGGACTTTTCAAGGATTGTGGGCTATGCATAAGGGAGGATGGGGCTGGAAAAGCTGTACCGGTCCACGTCCCTCTTTTTGAGATATTGGGGCGGGGTCCATGACGCCAGAGTTGTCTAGGGCGCTTATGAATGAGATGATAGTGGAGGATATAAGTAATTTATAGCATTTTGATTCTATATCCACTTTTAGTGTTTATCTTTTTCTCATGACTCATTTTCTTTCCTAGTGTTTTCCTTCCTCCAAGTACCTTGGGGGTTAACCCGCCACTTGTCGGGGGCAGGTGTCATGGCATGGTAGTTGTCAGGGTGAAGGTGAGTATTGGAGGAACCTTATGGGTCCCTCTTATATCTGGTGAGATGGTAACTCGCAAGCACATATGGGATGCTCCTATCAGGGCGTTGTTCCCCTTCCTTACCTTATGAGACATATTGGGGGATGATTAAGGAGGATCGACAGATGTTCTTGGATGGGGTGATTATCATCAGTCTTCTAAGGGAGGAACTTAACTACCAAGGCTTTTTGGAAAGGCGTGAGATGATGACTTCCCTGCCCATGACCCGTGAAATTTTATTGGCATGCGTTGGGGTGGTTTTCGATATATGAGGAGATTGGGGAAGGAGGTGGAGAGAAGGCGATGATAGAGGGAGAGCCTGGGATGATTTATGGGGGTTAGGAGGTTCCTTAGGGTGACTGGGAAGGGAATTTTTACTTTAGGATGATGCCCTGGTTCAGGGGGTGGTTCCACCTGAAAGGGATGATGGGGCTCAGGGGAGGTTCTCAAGGGGTTGGTCTGGGGTGAGGATGTGCCTATGCGGAATGTAACAAACAGTGGTGGAGCCAAGACGGATCCTGGGGGTGGTGAAGATATTTTCTAAAGGCATCGATGGACTTTCTAGGGTCAATAGGTGCGTTGGGAGTCGATTTACAATTAGGCTTTGATGGGGAAAGTACATCGAGGTAGGTTCCTGGGAGTATGGACTCCTTCTTACATTTAGTTCTTTGATTTTGATTGGTCTGGCATTAGGATTCAAGATAGGTGAGGAATTCCACCCTCTTTTAGGATTAAAAGATATGGACTTCTGGCATTAGCAGATGGGTGTCGATGAGAGGATAAGTGCGAGGGCGAGGGAGGAGGAGGCTGTCACAGCTCGCATTGCCACACTAGAGTCTAGGGCGAGGGAGTTAGATAAGGAGGCCGCATGGCGGGTTTAGGATGGGGTGATGTTTAGGGGGTGCACCAATTAGGAGGGTGGACCCCATTATTTTACTATTCGAGGTAGAGTCCCAGTAGTGTGGTTCCCCAACTAGGTTTCCTTTTCCTTCACTCGTCGTCCATTTGTATCGCCTAGTTCCTATATTTTGGGAGATTTTGGTGACAAAAGAGGTACTTGTCATCATTTTCTTTTATTTCTTACCTTTTATTACTGTTATTGATTTTGTACTGATCACTTCCTTGTTTTGATGCTTTTGAGGAGGTGGTTGTTTCAGCATCTAACTTACAGAGGATGAAGCTTATTTGGTCCTTAATATACCGAGAGTTATCATATTCCATTCAGGTTTTTGTCCCTACCGAGGCCTATGAGGAGCGGTCAATTGCTGGGTTACCGCGTCTCTCTCGCTCCCATACCTAGGCACCCCCACGTCTTAAGGTGGTTTTGAGTTCTGTTACAGGTACAGTTAATCATTCGCTGTTCGACCGTAGGTATCCTCCCTTAGTAAAGCCTAGTCCTTGGAGTCTAGATAACCCTAATGTAGTAGTAGGTGGTGGTGGTGATGATGTTGAGCAGGCCAAGAATGACCAATATTAGTAGACTTCGATTTTATTTGGCTAGGGTAAGGGCTTGTCTCCACTGATTCACACACTTTGATTCTTTTTTTTATTCTTTAGTGCATGGATATTATTTTTTATTTGTTTCCATAGACTTGATACCAGAGATTTGCTGCCTATTTGATTTTTATGGCATTTATTTAGATTTTCTCAATGCTTATGCCTCTATACTTTTCATGGGGAAAGATTATTGTTGATGCTTGACATAGTTCGCGGTGTAACCAATGTAGTAGTGTATCCTAAACTATTGGCGGTGCGAAGGGGGCATATATTGATGGTGGACCAAATGTCTATCAGTACTAGGGGAATAATATGTTCATAGGACTAATGTGTAAAGAGAATCGATGATTGCGGCCTTGCATGGGGAGGTATTCATCAGAGTATATGATGTGTTGTTATATGTTGATGCACTCGATAGTAACCGATATCTCAATTGGAGTTAGGTATATAGGCACAAAAGTTTGAGATAACATGTGAATGATGGAGGCTCTGTGTTCTTAGGATATGGCTAGAAACTCCCAAATGGTGATGTTTGCTAATGTTTGATGGAGTTATTCCTGTTCTTTATTATTTTCTTGAGTAAGAGGTGAGAAAACTCCCTTGGGGGACCTTTATCCTTACTAGCTAGATTCGAAAGTGTGGAGCGTTGGGCTGAACTGGTGAGGAAGTGAACCATTTTGTTTGGGGAGAGTATGAGTTCTTCTTGGGATTATTTTTCATCTTTATCTAGATGGAACAAAAGTACGACCATGGATGTAGGGGTAGAGGCATGCAGTGTTGTCTTTGGGGACATCACCTTGGTACAATCTAGGGTAGGGGCTAGTTTTGGGATTTTAGGAGCTTTATTATGGATAGGGGACATGGAGTAATCTATCCATCGTATGGTGACATTAGATTTTAAGGGGCATGAGGAATTATGCCAATGTGTTCAGACCTTGTCCGTCTATCTGGTCAGGCTTATTAGGTAATTATTTCATAGACATCTCAAAAGTATATGAGTACCTATGGCAGGGGGAACCTTCTGGCGAGGGATGACCTTGGTGGGTCATCTTATCTTGAAGCTCGATTATAATGACTATGTGGGTTACATGTAGGTAAGTATTCCCATAGTTGTGTCCTACATCAATGTAATGGTGGGTTCAGGGTGACACCCCAAGTATGAAGAGGTCAAATGCTAGCTGTAAAATAAGAAGGTCAAGATCACTATAAGGATCAATAGTGTTTTCTTTAGGATGAGTGACTCTAGAAGGATTAGGGTCGACCACTGTATTACTGCAGACGTCATCTTGAATTTACCTAGTTAAATTATCCCATTCAATGGACTGAATACTTTGGTGTATGTTGACACCGAGGTGCCTAAGTTCACCAATGTTATCGATGAACTAGAGGGGCATCCTTCATGCGAGAGGCTTGGATATAAATTGTATACAGTGTAGCCTCAATTTTTGATATGGTAAGTCCAATTTTCATGCTATTTAAGTCAGTCAAGCTCTTCATCGGTAGCTCTGTATATGATCATAAACTTGTAGTCCTGATTACTGGGAGATTAAAAAGATACGAGTCCTTGTTCATGGAGTTCAAGTCCTTTACTTGAGGAATATTCTCATTTTGTCATTATTTTCCAGACTTGGGGTTTGAAGATGCGTTCTCTTCGATGACTAAGAGATGGTTAAAGAAGTCAGAAATTCCTTTCTTTGGTAGGTGGGTATAGTAGACATGTTTGGGATCAGTGACCATAAGTCTTATAGTAAGCTTTGATTTATCAGAGGTCATATTTCATATGGCGGGGCTTATCCCATCCCTCTAACCGATCAGCAGAGAGGTTTCAATGTCACCTTTATCATTTGTTCATATGTACCCAAGGGAATACATGTGTTTTGGGTCCTTAAGGAGGGACTTAGGTGGTTATTCCATGTTATCTGTTGTACTCACCTTAGAATAGTATCTGGGTGACCATAAATCTTTGGTTTTTATGGACTAAGTTCCATATTTCTTTTGGGAGGCTTGGATATAGAACGTACTCGATTGGACCATGGTTGACCCTTATCTTGGCTTCCCAAGTGGTATATTTTTGGATAATGTGGATTCTCCACTTTTCCCCCTCTTTGTATAACAGTTGGTGATGGACTTGATATTTCCATTTAATATGACCGTTAGACTTAAAATTTCGTTCCCTCTCACTCATGTGTATTGGGGGCTAGAATATCAGGGCATTCTAATCATGAAGGAAATTCCTGAATCCAAGAACATGTTTGAAGTAGTCGGTGAGTGGACACTACTGTCAGTACTTGAATCCATGAAGGAAAATAAGTATGCTTCAGAGGTTGACACTCCCTATTTAGAGGATAATATTTGTACTACGATTGTGTTGTGCTCAGTTTCCTAGAAGGTATTGCATTTACTCCCACTCAACCGAGTGATTTTTTTTTTCCTAAAGAAGGAGTAAGGAGTACTTGAACTTTTGAGAGCATGAATTACGTGACCAGGAGGAAGTTTAAGTTGTAGTGGTTTATTTATAGGAAGTGTATGGACATTATTAATAATGCCATACGGTCAATGGTGGTCTTGGTCTCTACAATGATTTTTAGGGTGAGCGATGGCATGCTCTGAGGGGTGGCTATGTGGAATTGAGAGTGTCTTTATACTCGGTTTACGATGAATATGGACTATTAGGTAGTATGAGTTAGTGTTTAGAATGGATGTGTATGATAAGGCATTAATGTAAGGATTTGGATGATATAGTAGGGGATTGTTAGTGACAATGGCATCTGTTGAGGTCCTTGATGGCATATCTAAAGTCCCAACATTTATCTATAATGTGATCGATCCCATGAGGAAACTCGTATTATGAGTCGGCCTTCTAGTTCTTATCCGTGATGGCAGGGGTGATCTCGAGTTGAGAGTTTTTAGGCGACCATCCAACTTTAAGGCAATAAATACTCGACTGAGGGGGGCTTGAAGATTCGTAAAGTGTCTTGGTATGGAGTGAAACTCTTTGGGAGAAGACATATCTTGATAGTTTTTGGGAGGTGGTCCTGATTAGTAAGGTGCAGTGTTAGCCACCATGGCTTGGGAAGTGTTAGTAACCCGACATGGTTCTGGTTAAGGACTGACCACAAGAGTGGTGATGTGAGATCTAGAAGATCCAGATGAGTTCTTACATGTGAAGAATTGATTTGCAACTCGACGAGGTTTCTCAGTAGATTTAGTAACTTTGGTAACCAAACTTTCCTTAACCTTACACCCTAAGTGTTTGAGGGCCTAAAAATATGGGATTCAGGTAAGGACGAGTTCATTCTGTACATCCTTCTGGAGGTTCTTAGTCATGATTTTGATATGAT
This sequence comes from Sambucus nigra, assembly GCA_949130495.1. Classification (NCBI taxonomy): domain Eukaryota; kingdom Viridiplantae; phylum Streptophyta; class Magnoliopsida; order Dipsacales; family Adoxaceae; genus Sambucus; species Sambucus nigra. Next base: position 325,591,400 of record OX422217.1, on the reverse strand, counting down.
CATTTTCCAAAGAAGAACTGACCATTTGACCAAATTTCTCTCTCCAGTGAATGATTAAAGTGTCAACTGTCTCGCCATTTTCTTGCTTTATTAATTTTAGAACTTTGCATGTCACCCCAAGTTCTAAATTGTACACGTAATATTTTTGAAAAGCAGTACATACATCATACCATGTTTTGGCATTCCCACCACATTTTAGACCCATATACTAGGTAAGGGATCCTCCGGATAGAGTGGAGGAGAACATTCTCTCTAAAACTCTTAAGCCTACGTCTCATACCTACATATGAAATTGGTAGTTGGATAAATGAGAAAACGGGGAGCCTAGTTCTTTATAAGCTTTGATGAGTGGCATCTTGAATTTGTCCGGTAATCGGGATTTCGGGTAGAGATCTATATTCTTGATGTTTGTAAGTTCATCCATAATTTACATAGTGTTGATGGATTTTTAGAGGAGACATAATTCAGATTGGACTTGCATTATCTCCTAGTTTGGGGTGAGATAATAACCTCGTCGGTGGGTGGATGAGCTACGAATTCAGCTCGTAAGGGGCCTTAAAAGACAGTGTTTTGGTATTAATGGTAAGGTTTCTTAGTAACCATAAGGGGAAAATGGTATTTGGAAGAGAGGGGAATCAACATTAGTAGGGGGAGCCGATTGACAAGCTTTTTTTTGTTTTTCCTAAAATATGTAACAATCACTTTTTAACCAAAGTTATGGTGAGAATTAATATCATCTAGTAGTTTTGCGTCAATTTTAACAACTTAAAATTAATGAGTGTAATGATAAGTTGGGTATCATATCCACAAAAATTAAATATGAGAGGGAGTAATTAATACTAACTGAGTTCGTAAGTAAATTATTAAAAGAAATAAGAAAAGATGATTTGTAGCGATTTTTGATTAATTTTAGAAAAGTGGAAAAAGTTGGTTTTTTTAGGAGTTTTTGTAAAAAGTTTAACAAAGTTAAAAAGGGAGTTATGTATTCTTGAGAGAAACAAAGTTTGCGAATTAATCCCTCACTTAGAATTGAAATTGTTATAAGTTTAATTAGTTTTAAGAATTAAGTATGAGATTTGAAGTATCGTAAAGTGATCTATTAAATATGCAAGGCAATTTGTTACATAAAGGATGAAAACTGCAGTAAACTTCACGGAAATAAGTTTGAAAGTATGTGGAAATTTATACACAGATCTTTAAAAATAACCAATGCGTGACATTAGTTATGAAGTCACCGAGTATTTTTTTAACTTACTTTCTACGGGTTTATTCCTAAAATATTACTTAGTTCATAACATTATATAAATTCTAGGTGGAGTCATAAGCTGCAACCATTAAGAACTTAACTACACATAACTAACATGATGAGAATATTACTTGGGATACAAATATCGAAAGAATTCATGCTCGTGATAATTATTGAAAATGAATTTAAGGCTTACTTGAATGGACGATAATTACATAAAAGGATAAGGTAGAATGGACAGTTGAAACTCTTCTGGAATCTTTGTATTATAATCACGTTGCCTTGAATGAAGTAAATTATAAAGAATGAGATTAAAATCCACATTCTATAATTTCTTAGTCTTGAACCCGGTGTATTACACACAAACATACCCAAAAATCTTGAATAATAACAAACACGGGACCAAATTTCTCTATTATAATCTCAAAAATTGTGTTACTACCAATCGTAATTATAGTGATATTTTTGGACTATAATTTGGGTACTAATATTCGGCAAAAATTGGATGATGGAACAATGAAATTCAATGGCCCTTTTATAGGTAGAAAGCAATAGATTGGGGCACCATTGAAATTTCACAAAATGAAGAATGAATTTAATTAAATATCAAAAAGTGTTTATGGGCAAGGGAGTATTTAATTATGCATATGGGCTGCTGATTAAATGAGTGTGGGAGAAAAAATATAAAAATTGTTCTCTTTTAAAAAGAAAAAAGGAGAAAAAATAAAGTATGGGGAAGGAATGGAAAATAAGATATAGAAAAAAAGAGTTGTGGGGGAAGTATAAAAAATAAAAAAGGGGACTCGGTAGCATGGGGGAAGCATGTGCATAGGGCATGTGGTCTAGGGGATGCATGAATGATCTAACACCTCAGGCACTGCCATGTGGACTCCATGATGGCTCCAGGTGGCGCACCAAAGGATTTTTAACAAATAGACATGTGGTATTTTAATAAACATACATCACAAGAAATATGACCCTCCTTGAAATGAGTTTCCCATATTTGCACCTATAACTCCAAAACTTTCTATCTTCCTCATACGACCTCCAATTCGCACACCACAAGAACTGATGTGACCCATGTTTTGGGGCTGATAATATTTCCATAATGTTTGGGTCACGAGGTTTGATTTTGGGCATTGACTTTGACTTTCTTTTGGTTTCAAACGTTACACGGTCATAATTTCTTCGTTTGAGATCGGATTGACATGCCGTTTGAACCCAGAAATTCCTTGATTCGAGGCTGATAACTTTCATGATCAAGGTCCGAAATTGGTCATCTGAATTTTCCATTTTTGCTCGAAGGTGCGTATGTCACTATTTCTTACCCTAATTGCTTTTCGACTTTACCATTAGCATCATAAACCCTGTAAATACGAAAATAAACCTTTCAAAAGCGATTATACATAAGTATCTAAGGTCATATAGTGAATGAGTATAAATGTGAGTTTAACGAGCATAGAATTGCAACATTTCACTGTAGAAGGGGTAACAAATGAAATATTTGACGCTGATCACACCCCCTAACTAACGTGATGCTAGTTCCTAGCAAGATAGTAAAAAAATTATGTGTCAAATTCACTATTTTCTTCCAAAACATGATAGAGATCCACTTTCGTGGGATTTACAATTGCATTAATTCTATGCAATAAGTCATTAAACCCCTAGGTTATCCTAGTGGATTAGTTTTGTCTCGTGAGAATTTATAGTGATGATACTCATAAACATCAAATTATCTCAAAATATTTACCCATTTTCTAATAAAATGTACTTTTCACATCCTTTAATTTTAATGAGTGTATAGCAATGACTAGCATATTTCTCTAACATTTAATTTACTATTACCATTACGTTAAATCAATTCATGAGATTTATTTGTATTGTCCAAGTGCGTGGTGTATGTCACAAAATTTACAAGTGAAATTGTATATAGATTTTTATGACTCGATGCTTATAATGAAGTGAACTTGTTCAACTCTCACAGAGGATTATGCTTGAAAACTAAAAACACTCTGAATTAGTGTAAGTCACTCATGACTTGTAGGGATAAAAAGTAAATTTAATTTAAAAACAAACCCTTGCATATATCAGTGATGAAATATGTTTATATAAAATGACAAGACGTAATCTCATGATAGGATACCATTTTCTAAAGAATGTTAAAATTGTAATCTTTTCAATGTTGAATAAAATTATGTTAACCCCGTGATCTTTTAAGGAATTTTCAGAATGAAAATATATGAACGGATGACAAATGTCAACACCTCAAAATGATTTTGTATATTTTAATAAAGGGTGTACTTTTGAAGAGTAACTTCTTTTTTCTTTTCTTTTCTTTGGAATTCTTTGCTATTTTTGAATTCCTTACTAAATTATTTCTTTTATCTCTTTTTTTTATATTTTTATTTAGTCCATATTTCACTTTGCATTTCTTTTTTGAATTAATTTTTAAGATATTGATTAAATGATAAAACAAATTTCCTTTGGTCAAAGTGATTGTAAAACATAATTCACAAATTTTGGTTCGGAAACGATCATATCACCATTTTTTAGTCGATAGTCAAAACAAAGATATTGAGATTACCAATGAATTAAAAAAAAAATTCAAAAGAATAATGAATAAGTGTATGCATCACTCAGAATATGGAAGAGAACATAAAGCTCACATGGTAGGTATACCTATGCATTTTAAATTTTACGGATTCATTTAGCTTTTAAAAATTACATAAGTATAATTTATGTTGTGCATAAGGTGTCAATACATGAATCATATGAATTAATAAAGCTTAATAGTGATGGCAAGTAAACTAAAGAGCTATTTAGGCGGGTTAATACTTATATATGTTTATTACTTTTTGTTTTAAAAGAATGAGGTAACTTTGAGAGTAAAATATAGGAAATATAAAAATTTAGACAAAAAGCCTAAAAAGAAGAAAGAAAATATATATATTTTTTTTTTTTTACTTTTGTTAATTTATTTAAAATGATTAGATTGGTTTCAACGAGAAACTTCCTCCAATAATGACTTAACAAATAAATACAAGCTTAATGATAACATGCGAATATGGACGATATATAAAATGATCCCTAACTAAAACCGAACATTGTTCTCAATGTTTAGTTAAGAATAGAAATCATGGCAAAGTACGAGGTATCGATTTATGAATGGAGAATGGAGTGATCCGATGGATGATGGCATGATACATTCCTTAAAAACATGTTAATTCCAAGCATGTAGATAACAAAATGAGATTAAGAAAAAAATCTCCCTTCTTTTTTTGTATGGGACAAAAGAATTTCCAATAGTGATGAGTTTTGGCAATGCTTAGATTCGGTTGGAAATGAGAAAGTTTACAAAATGCCCAAGATAGGACCCGTAGATGGTTTGTATAGAGTGATTTCTTCAAACACTGGGTTGAAACCTTTGATAAATAGTTTCATCCTTTGGCCGTTGACCTATGACATGGTATCAATTCATGGGTTCTTGATATCGACTTCTCCGTAATCATAAACACAATGGACTATGTACGGTCCTTGCCATCGAAATTGCAATCTCTTGAGGAAGAGGTGTAGGTAGGAGTCATATAATAAAACTTCATTTCCTACCTCAATATTCTTATACACTGTCCTCCTATCATGAAAGGCTTTTGTCCGGGCCTTAGAAAATATGAGAGTTTTTTATAATCTATTCCTCAACTTAAGTTAGTTGGAACTTTAAAATCTCATCCCTCCTTTATGTCAAAAGTTGAGCTTTTGTATGGCCCAATATGCCCAATGTTCAATCTCAATCGATAGATGACATTCGATACACAACGCGGTAGGGGGACATACCTAAATGGGTCATATAAGTTTTCTGATACTCCCAAAGCTTGTTGGTTAACTGATAAGACTATGTTTTGGTCAAGGGATCAACAGTCTTCTCTAATATCCCTTTTATCTCCCTATTTTCCAACTCAGCTTGGCCATTAGTTTTCAAATGGTATGTGGTGGAGACTTTATGGGTGATGTCGTATTGACCATCAATGAGGTGAAAATATCATTACACAAGTTAACACCTTGGTCACTAATGATAGCTTTATGTGTTCTAAAATGAGAAATGATATGCTCTTTTATAAACTTCAACACTACTTTCGTGGCGTTCGTCTATGTCGGCATGACCTCTACCATCTTGGAAACATTTGACCGTGACTAATATGTACTCAAACTGGTTGGGTTTAGGGAACAAATCGTGAAATTTATGCCCTAACAATCAAAGACTTTGATCACAAGGATTAGGACAGAGGCATCATGTTCCATTTAGTGACCTTACAAAGTAATCGCCAGTGAGGGAAAGTTATGTTGAATGCTTACGCCTCTTTGAAAAGTGTGGGCCAATAAAATCCACTATGTAAAGCTTTGAATGTGGTCTTTTGGGAAGAAAAATATCCCCACACACTTTATTGTGGTAAAACGACAAGACACTAGGAATCTCATTATTGGGGACACATTTTTGAATAATGTGGTTCGGGAAATATTTGAATATTTAAGAGTCATCAAAGAAGAATGACACAGAAACTACAAAAAATCTTTACATGTACTTGGGAGAGAACTGCGGTGGGTATGCCCTTGTGACAAGGAAATTGGCTATATCGACATACTATGGGAAGATGGAAATGACCATGAGTTGCTGGTCAGTAAAATAACTCTCGAATGGGGATTGGGTTAATGTGATCGTGATTAAACGTTAATCAGGACAAGTGGTCTGCGATGACATTCTTAACCCCCTTTTTATATTTTATTGAGAGGTCAAATTCTTGGAGGAGTAGCACCCAATGAATGAATATACTCTTAGCATAATTCTAAGAGAGAAGGTATTTAACAGAGCATGATCGATGACACAAATAATGGGTGATCTCACCAGATAAGCCTGGAATTTGTCTAATGCAAAAACTATGGCTAGAAACTCTTTTTACGTCGTGGCGTAGTTAATTTGTGAACTGTTAAGATTGTGTCTGGAATAAGAAATCACATGGGGATTCTTATATCTTTTTTGACCCAAAACATCCCCTATAGCATAGTCACTGGCATCACACATCAAATTGAGTGGAAGAGACTAATCAAGTGATTTCATAAAGGGGGTTGTGTTCAAGAAAGATTTTAACTTCCCAAATGATTCTTGGCATGCATTTGTCCATTGGAATGGAACATCTTTATCAAGGAGACCACCCATAAAATGTGCGATCGTGATAAAGTTATGAATGAATCTTTGGTAAAAACTGACTTTCCCAAGAAACCACTTCACATCTTTAAGGGTTTGGGGAGGGGCTAGATTGAAAATCAAATCAATATTGGTCTTGTAACTTGGATACCCTCGTTGGATACAATGTGTCCCAAGATGATCCATTGTGTTATCATGAAGTGACACTTCTCCAAGTTACAAACATCATAAGAGTTACCAATCACGCTGAAGACGTCCACGAATACTTCAATAATGTCTTCCACCTCTAAGATAATATTTTCTCTCATTGCTCATATAACTTAGGCTTACATAAGTCTTTAGCATATCCCGATACCGTTTGATTTAAGCCGAGATGAAGTCCTATAATCCAACATCTCCAATGTTCAAGAATCTCCATTCTTTGAAGGTATAATGCTTTAGTGTTTAAATTTATTTTGGGATGTTCATTTTTATTAAAATTGGAAATAAGATTTTTATTAAAAATCGAGGTAGTTTTTACTCTATTTAAAAATAGTTTTTATACGTGAATCTTGTTCAAAAGAGATAAGAATCTCGTTCAAGCGAGATTTGATTCTCATTAGAAGTGGTCGTTAGAAGTTTCTTCGATCTAACATCTCACGAGGGCGTATTATTTTACATCATTCGAAGATCGTTTAGATGAAATTTGGAGGACGTTCAAATGAACCTGTTGTCATTCAAACGAGGTTCATTTATCGTTCAAACAAGACTCATCTTCGTTCAAATGAAACTGCTGCCTTGAAATTTATGTTCACCTTATAAAACCTATTTCATGTATGTTTTCTTGACGACTTTTACCAAAACTAATTATTTATATCTTTAGCAAAATTTTTCAATATGTTGAGTTTGTAAATCCTTTTTGATTCACAAATTACATCCCTAGAATATATTTGAGTGAAACAAGTGTAAACCCTATAGTGTATATCTTGCATACAACCTTTGTGGAGAAGGCATATCCATGGTAGACTTGTGAAACCCGAGGGTATTCACTGCTGAAGATGGAGTACTGTGGTTATTTTGATTCTTGCAAGGATCAGTACTGAAGGAAAGCTGCGGCTCTGTGGTTCTTAAGAGGATCATAGTGGATTCCTTTATAGAATTTGTAAGTTGCGATTCGTAAATTTCTTAGTGAATAAAAGGTTTTGCGTTGAGAGGATTTTTTTAAAAACTGGCTTGTCGCTTTGCATGATTATATTATCTGCTTTATCACCTAGTTGTTGATTGGGTTAATAAGATAAAATTGAATTTGTGTGTGTTGGACACTTAATTATGTAAATTATCCATTAAGATCGAGATAGCACACTTTCACAACCAAATCATTAAAATATTTAGCATGCACCGTTAAAAGGCCATTGGTGCATTAAAAAGTCCAAATGAAATTTTTTGAAAGGCAAATGTGTCGTACGGGTAAGTGAAGTTGGTATTTTCCTCATCCTCAGGGATAATTTCAATTTAATTGTAACTTGAGTATCCATTAAAAAAATAGTGAAACTTGTGACTGGCTAACCTTTCTAAGATTTAATCAAAGAAGGGTATAGGACAATAATATTTCCTTATAATTGAATTGATCTTACGATAGTCAATGAATACACGATATCTAGTAGGAACACGGGATGGAACAACGTCACCATCACCTTTCTCTATTCCTCTGATGCCAGACTTATTTGGCACCACTGGGGTTGGGCTCGCCCATTTTCTATCAAAGATAGGGTAGATTATCCCAACATCCAAAATCTTTATTATCTTTGCCATTAACAACTTACTCACATTCGGGTTTAACCATCTCTGCATTTGGCGATTAGGTTTGGCATCATCCTCCAAGTAAATATTATGGATGAAAAATGAGGAACTAATCCCTTTCATGTTAGCAATACACCACCTTAGAGCATTCTTGAGCAATAAAGGTGTCGATATTGGCAACAAATGTAACCAAGAGTTTATTCAGACTCCCCCAAAATGCAAACTTGAGCTCTATGAGTAATTATTTGAGATTAAGAGTTTGAGGCAATATACAAGAGGGGAAAGGGAAAGTCTTCTGTAGGGGTAATTTCTCAAAATAAGAGACCCACATTGACCCGTTGATAACCCTCTCACTATTCTCAATAGTAAGGTTCTCCTATATATTATTGAATCCTATGTCAATAAATTCTTCCTCGCTCATCTCGAGGATGCATCAGTTGTTCCTAATCTCAGCACTCAATAAATAGGAATGTGAAGTGAGTAATTCAATGTCTTCCGACTCTTTACCCCACAAATATCCATTCAAAGAGTTAAAAATACATGTCTCTAAGGGATCTTTAAAACAAGAGAGGTTAAAGTATTCCTCAACAATTATATCTATATGATCAATTGTATCAGTTTCTTCCTCATTAAAGCAACTAGGTCACTTTAGGAAAGAGAAAACATTCACCACAATGATCGTGTTGCCAAAAGAAATTTTTATCACCCCATCCTTGTAGTTGATATTGGCATTAATAGTGGCTAAGAATAATCATCCACTGATTATCGGATTTGAGAACTCCTTTTTTTGACAGGTTTCATGTCCAAGACAATTAAGTCTACCAGCCAATAGATGAATTAACTTTGATGATAACATCTTCCATAATTCTGCAAGGTATCTTGGTGGATCAATCCACGAGTTGTAGAGTGACTTTATTCTCTTTAATCTCGTCCAATTTCCACTCCAAATATACGGAATATGGAAAAAGGTTAATGCTAGCTCCTAAGTCAAGGAGCACACGATCAATCTTTTGATCCCCAAATATTCACACAATTGTGGGGCATCCGGGACATTCAAACTTTAGAGAAAGCTCGTTAGTGATGATCGAGCTTACTTATGCCACCATACATGCCTTCTTTTGCACATTTTTCTTTCAATTAAATGTTCATAAGTCTTTAAGGAATTTATCATATTGGGGAACATGTTTAATTTCCTCAAGAATTGGAACATTCATGTTCACTTATTTAAATAGTTATAAGAACCCTTCATCGACGACTTTATCCGCTTTTTACTTGAGTCTCTGAGGAAAAGGTGCATATTTTGCATTTATGGGTTGGAAGCACGAGTATAATCTTCTCCCTTGGAGGAGATATCATTGTATAACTCTTGTGGTTTGTGAGGCCCTGCCTCCGTTAGGGAAATGGCTTATCCCAAGGAGTGTTTTAGAACAACTTGTTGCGGAGGTAGCCTTGCAACATAGTTATTGACTATTGTTCCACTTCGTAGGGTAGTGATACCCTTTTCATTGTTAGCATGGGTCTTATTGTTGTTTTACCCCTCAATGTCCATTTGGCACTTTGGATTCTGTTAGGTGTGATCAAAGAGACGAGTTTTGCTCCCTCTTTACTATCTTTAGACTAATTGCACTAATATGCTTGTATTAATTTCGTGTCCTTGTCCATTTGTGACAATTATGATGATTGTGCATGGATAGACTATTCGAGTTGGTTCAGTCTTTAGTTCACATCTTGAGGCTCTTTAGTGGCCTTCTTATGGTATGTAATGTTGTGTACATGAGATGGATTTGTATGAGGTAAATGTTGGTATCCTAGTGGAGGTTGATACTGGGGTTGAGGTTAGTATTTTTGTTGAAACTGTGGAGGTGGTGGATTGGTGGGTTGGTTGCTCGTCTATAGAAATTCAACATTCTGAATGTTCATCCATGAAAATATAGGATTTGATGTTCTATGATTAGGATCATAAGAGGAATTGTTGTTTTCACCATAGAGGTTATTGGGGTAAATATTTTCAAATGCCCCCATGGTGTTGGCTTGCTCGATAATGACCCCCTTAATATTGGGTAATGAAAGGCACTCCTTAGTAGGATTTCCATCCAAGTCACAAATATCTCAAGCCTATTTTATGATGGGGCTTTGGTTGTTTGACCCTAGCTCACTTACATAGCCTTAACTTTACGACATAGTAGCACATACTTTATGTGTATGTCTTTTTTTTCTACCTTGGTTAGTTGTTGGCCAGAGGCACCAATGTCGGATTTTTTAGTGCGATCATATGGGTTGGAAACATCCCAACCTCGGGAGGTTTTACCCATGAACTCAAGATGGTCTTAGAATCAATCCGCACTAAGGGTAAGAAAACTACCCTCACATTGTCTCAACCAATTACTTTGTCATTGGGCTGAGGGCACCATAAAAATATGGAAAATTTTCTCATTTTATCAAATCCATGGTGCAAACATTAGTGTAATAGGATTTTGAAATGTTTTCAACATTCGTCGAATGTTTTGGCTTCCTTTTCCTTGAAATTCTAGATTTGTTTCATTAAAGAATTTGTCCAATGAATGGTAAAGGATTCTTTAAGAAATAAATCTTGAAGTTCTTTCCTTGTTCCAATTGAATTGGAATGCAATGTTGTCAACCATTCTTTAGCATTATCCTTCATAGAGAAGGATAACAATTTTAGTCTTATAAGATTGGGATAGAAATTTTGATCAGAGAAAGTGTTACACACTTCCTCCAAGTCACATATATGACTATAAGGATTTTCATTTTCCATTTTGTGAAAAGTTGGAAAAAGGCCAATCATGCCATTATGGAAATGGAATGTCCCGACATTATAAGGTTATGTAATGCATCCCGAGGTCGTAATACTCTCTGGTCAGAGATAATCTCCCAAAGTTGGAGGTGCATTTACACCTCGATTACCTTAGAAGTTGGCTATTGGGTTGTAATGAGGTGGTAAATGGGTTGTGTATATGATTATTAATTGGAATGTGGTACATATGATGGTTTGAATAATGATTTTTGTGATGGGGATGTAGTTAGGGGTAATGGTAGGTTGGATCATGACAATGGCCACCAAAATTGGGAGTGACTAGTACTAGTTGAGGCAAGGTCTAAATCAACAAATTGTTCTTTGAATTTTGAGCTTAGATTGTTGTTCATTGGGTAATTAACTTAGTTTTTATGCCTTGAACAATAATAACATATGAATAACATTTAAAAGTGAAAATTAATCACAAATTGTTTTTTTTAATTATGCTCTTTTTTCAATACTTGACAACGACGCCATTTTGACAAGTGCCTTCCGTTGTTTTGTAAAATATGCAACGATCACTTTTTAACCAAAGTTATGGTGAGAACTAATATCGTCAAGTTGTTTTGGGAAAGAACTTTATAAATTCCCACAACTTAAAGATTAACAAGTGTATTGATAAGTTAGGTATCATATCCATAGAGATTTAATATGAGAGAGGTTCATAAGTAAATTGCTAAAAGAAATAAGAAAAGGTGATTGTTGTTGTTTTTGATAAATTTTAGAAAAAGTAGACAAAATTTGTCTTAGTAATTTTTGTAAAAAGTTTAACAAAGTTAAAAAGGGAGCTTTGTATTTTTCAGAGAAACAAAGGTTACGGATTAATCCCCCACTTAGAATTGTAATTGCTATATTAGTTTTAAGAATTCTAAAATTTGACGTTTCATAAAGTGAAGTATAAAATATGCAAGAAAATTTTCTACATAAAGGATAAAAACGTTTGCTAAACTTTATGAAAATAAGTCCAAAAGTATGAGGAAATCTATACACGGATCTTCAAGAATAACTAACGCGTGATATTAATTATGAAGTCACTGAGTATTTATTTCAACTTACTTTCTATGATTTTATTCTTAAATTATAGCTTAGTTCATTACAATATATAAATTATAGGTGGGTTCATAAGCCATAAATGTTAAGAACTTAATTACTCATAACTAACATGATGATGCTAGTACTTGGGATGCAAATATTGAATGAATTCATGCTCGTAACAATTATTTAAACGAAATTCAAGGCTGACTTGAGCGGATGATAATTATGTAACATAATAAGGTAGAATGAATGGTTGAAACTCTTTTGGAATCCGTATTATAATCACGTAGCCTTGAGTGAAGTAAATTACAAAGAATGGGATTGAAATCTTCATGTTATAATTGCTTAGTATTCAACCCGATGTGTTACACACAAACAAACCCAAAAATATTGAATAATAATAAACACAAGACCATATTTCTCTATTAGAATCTCGAACACCGTATTACAACCAATCGAAATTACAATGATATTTGGGACTATAATTTGTGCACTATTATTCAACAAATTTGGATGATGAAACAATGAAATCCAATGGCCCTTTTATAGGTAGAAAGAAATAGCTTGGTGGCACATCAGAATTTCACAAAATAATGGGTGAATTTACTTAAATTCCAAAAAGTGTTTTTGGGCAAGGGGTTTTTTAATTGTGCATTTGGGCTACTGATCAAATGAGTGTGGGAGAAAAAAATATAAATTTCAGTTTCTTTTTTTTTTAAAAGAGAAAGAATAAAGTATGGGGGAGGAATGAAAATTAAGATAAAGAAAAGAAGAGTTGTGGGGGAAGTATAAAAAGAAAAAAAAGGGACATGGAAACAGTGGGAAGCATGCACATAGGGCATGTGGTCCAGGGGACACGTGAATGATATGATGCCTCGGCACTGCCACATGGATCTCTAGGATGGCACAATAAAATGGACCTTTTTTCTATATGGTGAGACTTGAACTTGAGTCCCTCGCCCCCCAAACTTCCCTTCGCATGAATTACTTGACCAATAAGGCCTTTTAATAAATATACAACACAAGAAATATATGACTTTTGTTTGAAACTAGTTTTTTATATTTATACATTGTACCTTACAAATTTATATTTTCATCATACGACCTCCGGTTCGTGCATCGCAAGAACTGACGCGACTCATGTTTTGGAACCAACAATATTTCCATAATGTTTTGTTCATAGGGTCTGACTTTGGGTTTTACTCCAGGCTTTGACTTTGACTTTCTTTCGATTTCAAACTTTGCACGGTCATAATTTCTTCAGTTGAGATCGGATTGACACACCATTTGAACCCAAACGTTCCTTAATTCGAGGCTGATAACTTTACTGAAGTCCGGTTCTAAAATTAGTCATATGAATTTAGAATGTTTTCCTGAAGGTGTGTATATGACTATTTCTTGCCTTGATTTCTTCCCGACTTCACCATTGGCATTGTAAACCCCATGAATACTCAAATAAACCTTGCAAAAGAGACACACACAGACACACACACACACATACACACACACATATATATATATATATATATATATATATATATATATATATATATATATATATATATGTGAGGTCATATCATAAATGATTATAAAACAAGAGTTTAACGAGTTTGGGATTGAAATATTGCATAGTAGAAGGGGTAATAAAATTTAATATTTGATACTAATCAATGGTGCTGGGGATTAGGTTGTAATACCTTGACAACCACCGTAGGCGGTGTATTAGTGTTAGGGATGGGGAGAAAGTATGTTCTCTCCTATTTTGATCATAGCAGTGGCCTCTTGCAGGCTATTGATCAACCTTGTCCCCTAATTTTGGACTGAATGATATTATATGAGGCGGTGATGTTTTTAAGTTGTCTCAAGATCTGATCCATCGTAGATGGAGCCTGGTCTTCTTCAGTTAACATAGAGCATAATGCATATCAGACTTGTCAGCTGTGGCTGGGGAGCTCGCTGATGAAAGCTAACACACGCATAAAGCATGAATTCAGGTTTCCAGGGTAAGAACTTAGTGATATCTCTATACTGATAATGGTATCTGTCGAAAAATTAGGGCACTTTTGTTCAGTTTTTTTATGGACAAAAGGAATGACAGAAGGACAATACATTGGGGAAAAGGACTCACATATGCTTATTTTTTCTAATTCAATTCTTTTTTATGTATTTAACCATATGTGGGTCGTATTTTGTTTTTTTTGTATTTTTTCTATTTGGTAGTATCTTCAAAAGGAAAGAACTTAACAAAGTCCCGTTAGATTTGCGTAAACACGGATACGCTCTCATTTTTCATGCGAGGAGGGAGGAAATAATAGACTATGGTCTATTATTCTTTCTAAGTAAGAATGTGGATAAGAGAATTCAATGTAAGGGAATTCTTCTTTAATAATAACTTGCGGATTCTAAGTAAAAGGGGAAGACATTTATCCTGGAATCTGCAGGGTTTTGAACCACCTCAGACAGTCCGACAATATTTTAAATTTTTTTATCAAAGAGAATTTCCTATTAGTATTTGTTATTTTTGTGCATTAGGGTTTGTTCCTAGAGTTTTTTTCTATATACAAAAAGGTGATGCGACTCCATGATCGATGAATTTCTTTTCATTATCATAGATCATGATATATCGGGTTACTTGGATCGACCAACCATTAAAGTCAGTGTAAAACCACTTAACCCCGGTACTGAATAGTTGTGAAAGCCTATTCATTATGCCCTAGTACTGAACAAACTTCAAACATTTCCCATCACTGACACTTTGGAATCAATAGAGTAGTTGTTCAATATACCAGACACGTGGGAGAAAAGAGTGAGAATATTTATTGGAGACTAGACTTTTAGCTAACCTCTTTTTCCCTCGAGGGTATAGGGTTCAAGCAATATGAAAATCAAGACTATGCAGTGCATGATGCAAATAGGAAACCTTCACGATTACATACTTTGATGTTTATTTTATTGCTAGGTCCTTCACGCGCACCTATGCATCTAGGAAAAAATGTATAATACCGTACATGGGGACTTTAACACATATATATGTTTCGAGGGACTTTAAAACTGAAGCTGCTAACTAGTTATAAAATATTCATAAAGTAGTCATGCATATGAGAGATATTAAGCCTATTAGAAAAGAATCATAATAATAGTTTGGTTCTTTTTATTTATCCCCAGCAGAGTCGCAACTGTAGTGTTATGGGCCTCGAGCCGGGGGGAGAGGGAGTCTTGCAAATAACAAGCCTCATGTGCAGCTCGTTGTGATCCGCGTAGGGATGGGGGAATGCTTGTCTCCTAGTTCTCCTTTTTTACTCAGGACGGGTTATGGGTTGGATGTGGGTTGAAGATTTATCCTTGAAATATCTTTGACACGATATCTATTTTTTAGTGCACATCCCTAGGTTTAGGTCTTGACCATAGTGTGTTTTCATGCGAGGGGTTTGTCGTTTAGAGTCACCCGTTTTTTAATATAAATACAAACATAAGTTAAGGGTTATGCTTTTGGGCTAATCCTAAGACAAATTTAGGTCTGATATTGTCCAAAGATTCTTGTTGTGCGGGTTCAGGATTCGGGTTATGAGTGGGGAAGGTATTAAGTACCCCACCTATTCTTTATGCTTCCTTAATTATAGTCTTATTATCGACCTGCACATTATGTGATTAATTTTTAGTTCATTTTAGAACATTCTTAGGGACCGTTGTTTGAGAATACCTTGAAATGTATATATGTGCTTAGGTATGTCAAAGAGGGTAGTCCTCTTATACACTGGGAGTATAGTAATACCAATAGAGGTGTAACCCTTATAGGTATGGTAATAAATGATAACCCAAGTACTATTTAACAAAGACAAATGAACACACAATTCTTTATATAATCAACACTCAAATTGAACTCACAAGTCTCTCGTGTAAAACTCAAATAATAATAAAGGAAACTCAGAAGCAACTGATTTAAAGAGAGATAGAAGTAAGTACCCTAGATATACCTTGGCAGGCCAAAAATGTACCAACAACCTATGATATATCTCTGGTTAGTTATTAAAAGCTTCATAATAAATGATAATGGTGGGTGAGTAAACTCTCTCTGGTATGCAATAACTTCTGAAATCTCTTTCTCTCTCTAGCAATAAACTCTTTAGAAAGAACCCTATCTTTAAGAAGTTGTTAAGGCCAAGAAATAGCCCCACACCCCTCCTGAGATATCTTAGCATTAATGTGAAAGATCTCCCTTTCACAATTTAAGTCTCAAGCGTTAAATGCCTGATGGATTATCACACCTTACGTCATAATCATAAAATGCCAGGACATGCCTTTTGCATATACCCTGTGCATCAGAGGACTGTCACAACAGAGGCGGCTCAACAATCCGTCTAACATCCCTAATACCATAATGGTTTACTCAAATTCAGATTGGACATCGGGTAGGTGGCTAATGACACCGCGTAAAGTAGATGTGACATTTGGTAGAGGACTAATTGGCTTAAAACTAAATATATGAAGGAACTCAAGGTTACTCTGTAAAGGATTCCACGGTGAAATATTTCTATATGTTTTACCAGGTGTATCTAGGATGGTAAAGATAAGCCTTAATGCTACCTCACTTCTCAATCCTCTGAACCAAGTCCCTCTGAAGTTCCCACGACGAGGTGATTCGATAGAGCATGTGAGATCTCTCAGGCCCTGCCCGACCTGGTCTCTCACGAGTACCATTTGATCTCACACTCAATATTACAATCGTTACATCATTAAAATCAATGTATTTAAAAGATACCATTTGACTAAGTAAGAATAGAAGATAAATAAGATCTTTCTCGGTAAGTTTCCTCGCTGAGCTCCTTCCTTATCTTGAGTCTCTTCTATTAATTAGGGAAGTTTTCTTTAATTTAGAGATTACCTTCAACCCCCTGCATTTTCCCCTTTGTGTAGAAATTTTTTGTGAGAACAAGGAATTTCTGCAAGAAAAACTTCTCAATCCTATGGACCATATCCTGGAGATAAGAAAAAAAAATTCTTTATCCACTTTCGTTGCAACCTCTGCCATTATTTCTATTTTGACAAAGTTAAATTCTCCTCGATGTACCTGAACCAAAGCTCTATAATACCTAGGCCTATGGAAAGGGGACATCATAGCTTTTTCCAGCTTCTTGACTTCTTCATTACTTGCTTGTAATTCTCCCAAAGTATTTGTTGATCCTCTCCATCATCGTTCCGATGGCTCAAAAGAAACAAATTCGCCCAAATCTTCTTCATTTTGTTCCACCATTTAGTGAACCTATAGTGAGGGGACATTTTCGTTAGGACTGCCCCTAGTATAAAAAATTCTCTCCATTATCTCTGAGTTGTGACCGTCTCCATTCCAACTTGTTCAAAAAGGAAAAAATTATCCCCGATGTACCTGAGTCAAAGTTTCCTCCGTTCAGACTAATGATGAGGGGACATCATGAATTTTTTGAACTATGCTGCGAGAAAACTCTAATTCTTGGGAGGCTAAAATTCTCCCCGATGCATCTTTAACCCATTGTATCATCGTTCGGTCTTACAGCGTGCGGACTTTCTTTATTTGGACATTTGGCTTTAAATATATTTTAAAATTTTTGACGCAAAAAATAAGTACTTCTTTTGAAAGAAACCCTCTCTCCCCCAAGCGTCACCTCATTAATGATGTGAGATTGTCTTTTCAAATGTCAGGGAATTCCCTGAAGTGCCATATGTCCCTTTATAATCATTATAGGAGGCCACACATGTGCTTTGGTGGGAAAACTAAACCGTCTCTTTGCATTCAAAACTTTCAATATCTCAAACACTTACCCTTTTCTTATTTTTTTTCACGCTTTCATTTTCTATCATCCTCTCCAGATCTTTAGAGAGAGAAAAAAGGTTTTTGTCTTCCATTGTTGCTCAAGCCTTGATCTTACTCTCCTTCTCTTTGCCATCTTCACCTCCTGTTGCTCCATTATTCTCAGCCTACTCTTTCTTCTTGCCATAATTTCCTCACCTCAAACTCCCATGGATTCTTCATATGCTACTCTAGGTACCCCAACCACCACTACTATGAATACTACAACTGCTACTCCTTCCACCGCCTTAGACACCACCACCCTGATGGCAGATCGTCAAGAGCAACTCCATTTTTACCGTCGTTCTCCAATTTTTTCCAAGGATGACGAACGCTCTGCCATGTGCCAAATCATCATTTTAAACACAAAGTGTGTTTCCTTTACACTTGGTGATGAAGATAACAATGTTTACATTTGGGGTTTCTTCCCCCCCAGATGGGACTTTGCATTTTTGCCTTGATCAATGTGACTTCCCCTATTCCTAGATAGACTTTTAAGGGCCATAAGGCTCCACGACTAACTTTTCTTCTTAGAAAACCTACATGCAAACAACTTATACTGATGCCTTCACAAAGTTTGGGCTCCATTCAGGCAATTGGTTTGGTGAGTTTACTCTTTCCAAGACAATGATGCGCTCTAAGTACTTATATCCCATTGGAACGTTACAACTCACTCCTTCATGGTTGTATGGGGGAGTTTACCGTGACCGTAGAGGATGTTTGTGAGCTTCTTGGGCTTGATCTCACATGTACCTAAACTTAATCTAATGAGGCTTTAAAAACCAAAGAGTCTGCTTCCCGAAAAAAGTTGGATCAGACACGCTGAAGTTGAACAGGGTCTTTCGATAAAGCCACATTCTCCCCTCTCATTAGTTATTTCTTTACTTGTGAAAAGGATGGTTCTTCTGGTTTGTCCCAAGGCAAAGGTACCCCTTTAGAATTACCAGCTTATATACTTGTTATTCTTTCTCATTTAGTGATGAATGAAAAACCCAACGATCAGCCCCATCAGGACCTTATCAATATCTTCGTTCTCTTAGCTAGGGGGTTTAATATCCCTCTTGCACCTATGGCCTTGGTGTCCCTCTACACCTGGTTGGACAAGACCCATTTGGACGTGGAATGATCCTTTGGCCGTTATAACTTGGCCAACTTTGCTAACACCACCATATTGATAGGTTTTCTTTATAGCTACTTCCTCGAGATAACAATGAACGAAAAACCCTATCCAATTTATGAAGTCCTAAATTTCCATAGACTATTTTGGTTTCACAAGAAATAGAGCCGAAAGTACCTTCTTCCCGTTATTGATAGTCCCAATTGCTTCATTATACATCCCTATGGCAAAGATTCTTTTTCACATACTTGGAACTTCTTTACCTATGCAGAATTTAAGTTGTTGCTAAAGATCTTATCAACAAAAGTCCTTCCCTTTTCGTTGTGCTCCTATTAACCCCGAGTAATCTTTCTTCTTACACTGAGTAGGTATACACCTCAGAAAACTACAACCCCAATCACTACTTCCATCAGTTTGGCTTCGTCCAGGGGATTCATTGCCCTATTTTTCAAGAATCCCATGCTAGGGATACTTTCTCTGAGGCCTGCTCTTTCTATACTTCATCAGCTGCCTCCTCTGTTTGTTCGACGATTACTGGCCGAATCACCATCACCAAGATAACAAGGAAGGGTGATGTAACTTGTTTTTTTATCACCAGATACTAGCCGATGTAGCTGTACAAGATTAGAGAATTCATTTAAAGCGACCCAGTCCATCAACCTATTCTCACTTTTATACCTCAGATTTGGGTCTCAAAGGTAATTCTATCCATAGGGTTGAGTTCCCTCTGAGAGGCACCCCCAAAGATCCCCCTAGTGAGCTGCCTCCCTACTGCCCCTTGGTTATTACATCTGCCCCTAAGGCTAAAAAAGCTCCAGTTCTAAAATAACTTCTCCTATTAAAGGAGCCTCAGTGGAAGGTACCTCTGCCGTAGGTGCATCTGGTGAGGGTCCATCCCAACCTCCTTCAAAAAATTAAGGACAACAAAAGGTGGGACTTTCACAAAATCCAAGTGTAAGTCCAAGTCCTAAACCCATGTTAATGCCTTCCCTATTTCCACTGTTCCTCCTGAAATGTCTAAAGATATCAATGGGGAGTTACAAGCAAAGTGCTAAGAAAAACTTAAATGGATGCAACATGAGTTTCAATGACATACTACTCCTGTTCCTCCTGATGCATTTCCCATAGTACTGGTAGATCCAAATGAGCGGGATACATAAAAAAGAAGAAGTTTTAGAGTCCCCTCTGCTGCTGGTGGTTTTGGTATAAGGAAGAAGACTCTAGGTACAAAATCCCAGAAGAAATATGCATACGAAGTGCAACCACCACCTTTTACCTCTATTCCCAAGACTTCTCCTCCTCCATCTCCTATTGAGCCCATTACCATTGATGACAGACCCAAAGTTGAGCGTGGTCCCACTGGAGGAGCTTCTACATTACTTTCACCTCCTTTTTTGCCCATGGTCATTTCGTACCACTCTTCTCCAAAGCAAGGGGTATATTTTTCAACACTTGGAAATTTCTAACTTAGTGAGGTATATTCTCTAATACTTATGAAAATTATTTTCTCTAAAAGAGGGTGAAACAGATAGGCGTTCTCCACTAGTGAGCCCTTTCGTGGGAGGATGTTTCGGTATTTTTGAGTCCGCTGCATCTTGTCATCATTCTCCCATGATTGGGCTTACCTATTATCACAGTTCTTCCTCCCAATGCGTAAAGGAGGCTGCCAGGAGAGCTTCTACCGCTGTGGAATCCGTTGAAGCTTCCCATTAGCCAGAGGAGACTCCCTTGGCTTATTTTTAGGCATCTCCCCTGCATATGGTTCTGCTCGATGTTGTTCCAGTATCTTCAAGTCCTCTAGAGGTAATACTGTTGATATCCCCAATCCCGGGTCCTTGCAGCGGGAGGGCGCGTGATGGATGGATCCTAGGTCCCGTGTGTCCCTCTCGGGAGTGCTTCAGTCGACGTCATTTGAGTGAGGTGAAAGATGTAGATAGATTAGAGTCGACAGTCTATTTTACTCAAAACATACAGAAGAAAAAGGGAAGCCATCCCGAAGGACAAAATCCAAATACATACTGATGCATATGAAACCAAAATGATTCGAAAAGGGTCCGGAGGCTAAGTTACGAAATGGGAAGGTGTTAGGCACCCATTCCGCCCTTTCGGTCACTCATGGTTTTTTGTTATTTTCCACGTGATATGTGTGCATATGTATATATAGTGGATATTGGAATCATCGACTTGTACCATGGAAGGGGTAAAGCGAGTCATCTATAGGAAGGTATAAAAATAATATTAGAAAATAGGATTTACACGATTATCCTTACGTTGACCGTTATGATGGAACGATAACTCATTTAGAATAATACGCTACTAAGAACAAATATATGTGTATATATATATATATATATAATGTAAGAAAGTGGAGTTTGGAGAATAGCAAATGAGAGAAAAAGTAAGAAATAGGACTCGAGTCTCGAGTTTTACCCCGAGACGCCTATGTAGCCTATAGAGGCATAAAAGTCCACGTAGTTCGCATGCAAAACGAGGGGTGGGGTTTATCCCATAAATCCAATCGGGGGATTCTCTTATTTGTGTGTGTGTAGAAAAAGTGCTTTAGTTATGAGAAAAGTGTAAGAAAAGTATGAGAATTCTCGTTTGAAATTTATGAGCAAACCCTCTTTTTCTTTTTTTTGGGTTTTTATTTATATGAAAATAAGAGATGTGTAATAATACTAAATAAAAAGTATATTAGGATGTGTGAGATGAGATAATAAAAGTGCTAAGTAAATAAAAAAAGTTATTAAGAAAAGGATGATGATGGAAGGTAGTGCATTCACCAAGTTTGATGAAAAGTGAAGGTTGGAAAGGGATTTGGGGGTGGAAATCACACTGACTTCGAGATATGTTTTCTGGATTTTGCTGAGAGTGATATGTATTAGATCTGGGCTCCTCTTGCAAGTGAGGTCAGGTCTTATTTTTATAGGCCCAGGGCATTGCCGATCGGCATAGCCCTGTTCCTGCCACTCGGCAGGTGCATTTAGGCACACTGACGATAGGCAGGGTCTGGGACCTTCCGTTTGGCAGTGTCTTTCAGGACTTTTTGGAAAATCAACCGCATAATCAAACCGTTGATCAGAATCGTGCACGGGGTAGACCGTTGGAAAGGTAACATAGATACCGTGAGAATCCTTTAGAATGCTCCTGGGTTCGGGAGTTGACTTTGGGTCAAATATGGCTCAGAATCATTCGTTAGTACATTGGACGGGTAATTATCAGACACAAACGGATCATTCGTCCGCTTGGTAAGTCCAAATCATGCATGGGGTGGACTATTTGAAATGTTAGGAGATGTACTTCGACATTCCAAAGAGTTTGATCCGCTTCGGGGAGTTGACTTTGGTCAACTGGGCCCTGGAAGCATTCGATGACCTCTCGGAGTAAAACGGATCGTTCGTCCGTACCGTAAGTTAGAATTGCACATGGGATGGACCATTGGAATGGGTTTTTAGTGAACTTTGAAGATTCATTTAGTCTTCTTCAAGCTGAAGACTTTGACTTTGGTAAAATAGAGCCCGGGGGCGCCTGGTGGCCTCCTGATTGAGTTTCGGGGGAAAACGGGTCGTTCATCCTCATGGTAAGTCAGAATTGTGCATGGGATGGACCGTTGGAAAAGGGTTTCAGTGACCTTAGAAGATTAATTTAGTCTCGGTCAAGATGAAGAGTTGACTTAGGTCAAATAAAGCTCGGGAGCGCCCGGTGGCCTCCTGATTAAGTTTTGGGGGAAAATGGGTCGTTCGTCCGCATGGTAAGTTAGAATCGAGCATGGAACGGACCGTTGGAAAGAGGTTTCAGTGCCCTTTGAAGATTCATTCAGTCTCGACTGAGCTAAAGACTTTAACTTTTGGTCAAATGGAGCCTGGGAGTGCCCGATGGCTTCTAGGTCAGTACTCGGGGTATGACCTGGGTTTGTAGTGATGAAAGGATGTGCTAGGGACCTTAGGAGAGTTTAGGGGGTAACATAATGGGGTGTCTACAGAGCCCCTCGACGGGTGAGTTTAGAACAAATGATAACTGTCGAATAGACACCACTTGATGCGTTTGAGGGGGGATGACCAATTCAGAGGGTTGAGGCCGATTCTAAGGACCTAAGGGAGCGAGGATGACCAATTCAGAGGGTCGAGGCCAATTTTGAGGACCTAAGGGATGGTTTGGAGGAAAGATTTAGGCCAATTCCTGAGGAGGTGCTGGGGATGATCGATTTTGCGGGTTGAAGCCAATTCTGAGGGCTTGAAGATGAGGTAACCGATTCTGTGGGTCGAAGACAATTCTGAGGGCTTAAGTAGAGATGACCAGTTCTGTGGGTCAAATCCAATTATGAGGGCTTGAGGGATGAGGGTGATCGATTTTTCGTATCGAAGTCAATTCAAAGGGCTTGAAGATGAAGGTGACCGATTCTACGGGTCGAAGCTGATTCTATGGGCTTAAGTTGAGATGACCAATTCCGCGGGTTGAAGCTAATTTTGTGGGCTTAAGGTGACGATACACGATCGAGGTCAATTCTGACCTAAGAGAGGTGACGATCGAGGATCGAGGTTAATTCTGACCTAACTAAGGTGACGATCCAAGACCGAGGTTAATTCTGACCTAAGAGAGGTGATGACCGAGGATCGAGGTCAATTCTGACCTAACCAAGGTGACGACAGATGGACGAGGTCAATTCTGACCTAAATAAGGTGACGATCCAAGACCGAGGTCAATTCTGACCTAAGATAGGTGACGATCGAGGACCGAGGTCAATTCCAACCTATATTTCCTTTGGGACAATTAGGGATTCTGCTGGGGGTAAATATTAGACTCTGGATTCTGTTGGGGAATAACAAATGAGATGGGGAAAATTTAGTGTCCTCCGGAGTTCCGCTAGGGAAATCCTTGTGATTTTGGGGATTTTGCAGAAGAAAGCCAAGTTTGATGACGTAAACTCCATTGGGGAAGTGATTAGGTGGTTTAGGTTTTGGGTGTATTGCTTGAGATCTTTGGGGGATAGGGGTGATCTTGAGAGATCCTTTGGGGACATTGCCGGGAAGAGTTTTACTTGGTTTTTGAGAGTTCTGCTGGGGAAATGGGGGTTCCACTTGATGGATTGTGAAATTTTCTTGGTGAAAATGTTCTAAATCCTTCCTGGGATTTTTAGAAATTTTCTGAGAATTTTTCAGGGCTTTTTGGTATTTTCAGGGAATTTATGTACGAAATTTTAAGGGGGTGCCGGTCGGCATGGTGCAGAGGGTTCCATTCGGTAGTGGCACGATCTTTTGGACTGCCTTGGAAAGGTAAAGGGTTAGTGTCGATTGGTGGGTATGGCCGCCTTTGTGAGCACTGTAGCGCATAGGGAATGGCTGACTTTTGATGATTGGGAAAACATGGAGTGGAGGGCCAGAGCGCCTATTACTTTGGGGAGTGAGAACTTCTTTGATGCATTCGAGCCGGTTGCGGATGAGAGTACCTTGCTACAGGAGCCATCGCGTCATCGCTCTTCGAGGGTGGTGATCCTTGGCGGTTATGTAAGTAACCTGACTTTTGGCATTCTTCTCTTTTTGGTGATTTTTTTCCTTTCTGGAATTTTGACAAGGTTTCTTCTTTTGACAGTTTGATATCTCTTTGAAGAACATGCGTGCCCATGGGACGATAGGGCTTAAGGATGTCTGAGAGCATCTTCCACCTGTGGTGCGTTGGGTGGTATCCTTAGCGGGTTTTGGGAGGTTGGCATCTGCACTGAATGAGACACCTCGTTCGATATAGGTCCTGTGCGCTTTGGGGGAGAGGTGGTGGGATACTACCCACACCTTCCATTTCGGCTTTGGGGAGATGACCGTGACTCCCATAGACATGCAGTAGCTGCTGGGGCTGGATTGCGATGGGGAGCAGATAGAGGTGGATCGCTCTCTGAGGGTGAGGCCGGAGGTGCTTGGTGACGTAGGGAGGATAGTATTTGGGGATTCCATCTAGCTGTCCTTGCTGAAGAATGTTCTGCTGAGTAGGGTGGTTGATGTGGAGGACGGGCTGTATGTGAGGCAAATGGTCCGGTTATTCATATTTTTGGTGCTGGGAGGTTTCATGGTGGCATCGAGCGTCGACGTTGTCCATTTGTGGTACTTGAGGATGTTTTCGAACATCCCTCTCTATGATTGGGGGAGCCTGACTTTGGTGACCCTCTATTTTTCTTTGGATGCATTCAGTCGGTCCTGCCGATAAACTTTTACTGGAGCCACGTATCTCCTTGAGGTATCCATTAATTTTGTGCATTTTCTTTTCATGCATTTGCATTTTCCTTATGCGTCTCCTTTTGATTGTGAATTACTATCTTTGGCAGACATGGTTCTATGAGGTGATTGGGTGTAATACCCAACTGATTTCTCTAAAGGATGATACCGTTGGGGACTTCTGCCGATTGTATCGATGGCACAAGGCCAATCGACAGTCGAAGGGATCTCTTTCTTTGAAGGTGGTGCGTCAGGTCTTGAATGGCCTGACCAGTGGTTGGGTAAGACTCTTTCCTTTTCAGCCTTGGTTTTTTGGCATGTTCTGATTTTGTATTGATTTATGCCTGCTGGGGATTTTCAGGTTACCTTTTACCCTTGGGGGACATCCATTCAGGATACGGGGGCGACCGGGGTGAATGCACACATGAGGCATTAAATGGCGCATGAGTTAGACCATTCCTGGTGTCTTGGGGAGCGAGTGGTTCGATAGATTGTTGAGGAGGAGTTGGTGGTACCACTTGCGCAGCCTCCTATGTCTATGACGCGGGAGCGACTTCTACCAGAGGATGCGAGGATCGCGATAATGATCAGCGAGTCCTACTTGTTATACACTGATACGGCTGTGCCGTATGACTATATGGACTTTATGACGAGCTGGTTGGTGAAGCCCAACATATATGATGCCTTGCCTTTCCCTCCTGTGGGTTCGAGTCGGGCGGTGGGGTTTTCCCACAACAGCGGTGGTCCGTCGGTGTCTGCGGAGGCGGCGACTTCAAAGGTTCCCTTTGTGCGGTTGCTTACCCCTTCATACAACATTTGGCTGGCTGATGGAGGGATTGTGCCTATGTTGCACCGTCCTCATGCGATGGATCCGGAGGGGTTGGGTTTGACAGAGGAGGTCCTTCATTCTGCGGTATACCTTCTTCCTCTTTTTGGTTCCTTTTTTATTTTGATCCCTCTTTGATGCTAATTTTTCCTTCTTCTTGCAGCAAGTCCGGGTGTCGTCCACTTGGCTGAGGGATATTAGAGATTGGATCTCTTCGGTGACTGCCCACATTCGGGATGCGGTCCCGATTCCTTCTTGCTTGGTGTCGTCTACTTCGTCGGGGGAGGACTCTGGCTCGGGTAGTGATGGTCCGTCGTCTCGCCATTGGGTAAAAAGAGCACGACGCAGGGGTGGAAGCTCTTAGAGAGAGGGGGAAGGGTAAGTGAGAGAGAGAGAGAGAATGTGGGTTCGCGATGAGTCCCGTTGTTTTTTGCTTTTCTTTTATTTCCTGCAAAATTTGATGTAACACAGAAGAATAAATATATATGCAATGCAATGGGATTTTTTTTTATTATCTTTTATTAATGATGAATGAGTGAATGCCTGCACATGCGCTTTTTACTTTGCTGCTGAGACCGTAAAAAGAGATATTTTTCGGATTTTGAAGGAAGGTTTTCAAAAATTATATAGGGGTGGAAGAGGATTTTTGAAATTCTTTTGAGAATATAAATTTTATTTTTATTGGTTTTTTCTGATTTTGATAAAAGAGGAAAAGGGAAAATTTCCAAAAATAGGGGGTTGCCGATCGGCAAACCCCTTGCCCTTCCTATCGGCAGTCAAGTCCAGTCCCATCAATTCAAAGCTTTGATTAGTTGCCTCTTCATCCTTTTTGGTACTTTGTGGGGTAGTATTCCCTTCGATTTCTACAGGGATTATATCTTTTGTAAGGGTTTTCAAGTATAAAAAGGGGTAGGGGTGGAGTGTTTCCATCACACTCTCACATTCTTACTTACTTGCCTACTATCTCTTAGTCCTGCAAGATGGCTCTCCCTGGTATCATTGAGTTTGCTAATTACCTTGAAGCCTTGGAAGTGATGTGCTCTTATAATGTCGACTTTGATGCTTTCAACATGCGTCGGGTCTCTTTGTGGCGCATTCGGTCCATTGAGTGGAACATCCTGATGGCGGCGGTACAATTTTGGTACCTCAGAGACCATGTATTCCTCTTTGGGTTGGATGAAGTTTGTCCTACCTACAAGGACTTTTCTGCCATGCTGGGGATAAATCCCAGTGTTTCTGCGACTTTACCCGAATTTTCTCGTTCTCTTAGGGATTTTTTGGCCGGGCTTCTTTGTATTTTTCCTTCGACGGTCAGACCATTGGTTACTAGAGGAATAATTTCCCTCCTGGTGGTGTTGCAGTCCTTGCATTTACGGTAGGTAGGTGATACTGGCTATACTGGAGCCGTTGCTCTGGGCCTGATTTCAAAATTGTTGCTGGTGACTGGGGAACTGCTGGTGGATCCACAACTTGTAGCCATTACTTCATGGATGCCATACCGTCGCAATCCTATGACGGTGATACTGTCAGAGACCCTGAACCGTCTGGATGCTTGGCGAGAAGGTCGTTCTGACTTCCTGCGGGGTAGCCCCGTAATGCTATTCATGTAGTTGTTTGAAAGACTCCGCTTGGTGACTCTTCTAGAATATCCTTTGTCGGATGTACCCAACTTCTTTTCGCGTCACTTCTTCAGTGTTGGCCTGGATATTAAGAGCTAGGATAATTTTTTTGTGGAGCATGGGGTTTGGAATCTATACTAGTTAGTGCATTGGTGGGGACAGTTTCTGCCTGTTCTGGAGCTAGGAGAATACTCGTATGTGCTGCTGGTTGGTCACAGCCTGACCTCTTTTTATTTCCCTTGGAAGCTTCTGTGCCAATTTTGATGGGCATAGGTCGTGCGACCTCGGACACTAAATTTCTTTTCGGTAGAGGATTTGACCGAGCGTCTGCGCATGTGGCTTGGCTCTATGTGGGAGAATCGACGTCCATCGACCCATTCCTCTCATTCTGTTGGGATAGTTTGGCATATCCCTGGGGATTATATGAAATGGTTGTGGAGGAGAGTAGTTAGCAAGATGTTGGCAGTGAAGACTGGAAAAGAGTGGCTTATCTCTTTTGACACCATAGAAGGAGGTGTTGTGGTTTTTTCGAAGGTTGTTCGAGCTTATCGGTCCATGGAGTGTCTGCGACACTCTGTTCCGGCAGTGGAAACTTGGGGACCCCAGGATGCAGATGATGATGACGGAGCGGGCTCCTATGGTAGCTGTGGGTAGGACTCCTGGAGAGTTTATTGTGTAATGGGGGATAAATGTGGGGATTTTCTTTAACTTTTTTAGGAAGTTAGGGGGGAAGGGAGTTATCCGTTCCTTTTCTTATGTAATCTATACCTAAATTTCTTATTAGTGAAATAAAAAAGTTTCTGATCATCCAGTTGTGACTTTTGATGAATTTTGTGTTATTCGAATTATCTATACCGATCGCTAAGGCATACATAATCCTTCTGTTCAAATATATGTTAGAATTGACTGTTGTTCTCGGAGATAAGAAAAGAGTAGTATTTTGTTGAAAAGAAAGGGTCGTGCTTATGTAAGGTGTATGAGCTGCCTACGTACCTCTAGGGTTTTTGAAAAGTGTTAATTTTGTTTAAAAATGGTCTTTTGCAGAGGATAATCCCACGTAGTTCTGGGTAGAAGGAAATGAAGAGATTTTTTTTTAATATAAGGGAGATGAGAAGAGTCATAGCGCACCGAGATTTCGGACTAGGGGTAGAACTTCTTGAGATGGTCCAGGTTGAATAGACAAGCCATCTCTTCTCCATCAAAGTTGGTGAGCATGGCGTCACTACCGAATAAGATCTTCTTGACAATGTAGGGGCCGCTCCAATTGGGCTTGAATTTCCTTCTGGGTTCCCAGATGGGTTCTATGATTTCTTTGAGGGCTATGTCCCCTTCTCGGACACCACGGTCGTTGACTTTCTTGTTGAATGAATGCGCTATTCGGTGATGGTACCCTTGTATGTGGTATAGTGATTTTAATCTCCTTTCATCTAGGAGGGTCAGCTCGTCAAGATGACTTTTGCACCAGTCTTCTTCGCTGACTTTGCTTTCAAGCATGACACGCAATGAGGGTATTTCCAGCTCCACGGGTAGGACTACTTCCATACCGTAAACTAGAGAGTAATGGGTAGCCCCAGTAGAGGTTTTAATTGAGGTTCGATAACCCCAAAGGGCGTACGGGATCCGATCGGCGTAATCTCAATAGCTTTCGGTCATCTTGATGATGATGGCTTTGAGGTTCTTATTGGCGGCTTCAACTGCAACGTTGGTCTGAGGTCGGTAGGGAGAAGATTTATGTCTTTGATTCCCATACTCATTGACCACCTATGTAACTTTTGCCTCAAAATGCAACCCGTTATCTGATACTAGCTCGTGCAAGACCCCATACCGGCATATGATGTTTTTTTTAATGAATTTGGGTACTTTCTTAGCATTCAGTATTGCGTATGACTTAGCTTTGACCCATTTGGTGAAGTAATCAATGGTAATTAGGATGAACTCATGCCCATTGGAAGCCTTCGGTTTAACCTTCCCTACATTGTCGAAGCCCCAGGTGGAGAATGGCCAGGGAGAGGTTATGTTGTATAATTCATGTGGAGGAAGATGCTGAAGGTTAGAGAATTATTGGCATTTGAGGCATCTCCGGACATAGGCGGTGCAATCCTGGGTAATGGTGGTCCAGTAGTAGCCTTGTCGGATGATTTTTTTGGCAAGCAAGTGATCGTTCATATGGGGTCCGCATTCCCCACTGTGGATCTTTTGCATTATCTTTTCAATGTCAGCCCCTGCGATGCAGTGCAGATGAGTTCCATCGAAGTTTATTTTGAGCAGTGCTTTGTGACAGATGATGTACTAGGCAACCGATCTTCAGAGGGTTGCTAGATATTTCTTATTGGAACCCTCGGGATACCTTCCATGCTTGAGGAGGCGCCAGATATCATAGTACCAATAATTGGCTATCTCGAGATCTTCTGTGGTGATGAGCTCAATGTGGTAGCAGTGGGTTTGTTTGTCTTGCTTTTGAACTAGGTCATAGTTATTCCTTTGGGCATGTTGACCATAGAGGCCAGGGTAGCAATGGCATCAGCTAGGTTATTCTTTGATCGAGGTAGGTAATGGAAGGTGATATTTTGGAATTGGGAGGCTAATTCTTCTAAGTGGGCATGGAAGGGTTGGAGTTTCTCGTCCTTGACTTTCAACTTTTTGAGCACTTGACCGATGATGAGGGAGGAATCCCCGTAGATGTCTAAACATTAGATACCTTTATTGAGAGCAACTTTGAGGCCTATTATGCATGCCTCGTATTCAGTCATGTTGTTGGTGTAAGGGAAATCTAACTTGATGGCGATGGGAGTGTGGGAGTCATCTGGGGCGATCATAAGTATCCCAATGCCATATCCCTTTTTATTGGCAGCAACTTCAAAGAACATTTGACATCGAAGGTTGTCTTGAGCAGTGCAAAGGATGTTTTCATTCGGGAATTCGGAGGTCCATACATCAACTTCTTCCATGGTTTAATCAGCGAGGTAGTCAGAGATGGCTCTTCCTTTCATGGCTTTCTTTGTGACGTACACGATATCGAACTCGACTAGGAGCATTAACCATCGGGCCATTCGGGATACAAGTTTGATGGGGAAGTCGAGCATGTAGTGCTGTAGCTTTTGGGTGACCCAGAAAAGTGTGATACACGCCTTTTCCAAAGCGGTGTAGTTAACGTCATACCTGGCCAATTTGCAACTGACATAATAGATGGCTCTTTCTTTGCGAGAATATTCAAGGTATTGGGCTAGTAAAGCCCCAGCTGTAGTGTCAGTTATGGTTAGGTATAAAAGCACAGGGAGACCAGGCTGTGGTGGCATGAGTACCGGGGGTTGGGTCAGATATTGTTTGACTCGGTCAAAGGCTTCTTGGCAGGCCTCATTCCAGACCTTAGTTGAATCCTTTCGGAGGAGTTTTAAGATAGGTTCGCAAATGGAGGTTAGCTGGATGATGAACCGATTGATGTATTGTGATTTCCCAAGAAAACCTCAAACTTCTTTCTCTATTCGGGGAGGTGGCATCTCAAGTATGGCTTTCATCTAGGCGGGATTTGCTTCTATCCCTTTCTCACTGACCATGAATCCCAAGAGTTTTCCCTTTGTAACGCCAAAGATGCCTTTTTACAGACTGAGTCTCATATGATACTTTCGTAGTCGTTCAAAGAACTTTCGAAGAGTAGGAACATGACCTTCTCTAGTCTTGGATTTGATAATCATATCATCCACATAGACTTCAACTTGTTTGTGAATCAGATCGTGCAGGATGGTTATGGAAGCCCTCTGGTAGGTAGCCCCAGCATTCTTGAGACTAAATGGCATGGGAGTGTAGCAAAAGGTTCCCCATGGGGTGATGAATGTGGTTTTTTCTTGGTGGTCTGGGTGCATTTTGATTTGGTTGTATTCGGAAAACCCGTCGATGAATGACTTGAGAGCATGACTGGCTATGTTGTATATGATCATGTCGATATTGGGTAGTAGATAATCATCCTTTGGAGAGGCTTTGTTCAAATCCTGATAGTCTACACACATCCAAACTTTTCCTCCTAATTTCTGCACGGGCACTATGTTGGATAGCCACGTGGGATATTCGATCACACGAATGAAGCCTACGTTCAACTGTTTGACCACCTCTTCTTTGACTTTGAGTGACCATTTGGTGTAGAGCTTTCTCAACTTTTGTTTGATTGTCTTGTAATCTGGGAGGGTGGGAATCTCGTGCTGAGCTATTTCAGGATCAATGCCAGGCATATTATGGTAGGAACATGCGAAGACATCCACGAATTCCTTTAGCAATTCTTTGAGTTGTGCATGCTCATGCTCGTTAAGGGTAGCCCCTATCCTAATCTTGCGCAGTTGGATAGTAGAACTGAGGTTAACAACAATAGTCTCTTCTTCATTAACTTGAACGTGGTTATGTTGTTTATTATTAACCTTATTTAGAACAGTTAAGAATTGTTTATTTGCAAAATCATCATCATCAAAAGTTTGATTATAATCCAAACAGTTAATGTAAGGCACAACAAGATACTCAAAATCTTCGTTTATTTCATTGATAGGAAAAACAACATTGAGAACCTCATCAAAAGAGGACTCTAATACATTTGAACAAGGATAGACAACATGAGAAGAAATGGGGTAAACATTGGGATTATGGGAGATTTCAGCAAGTAGAATTGGCACAACATGCCAGTTGAGGAGAGGTGTATCAGCAGCTTTAATCAGTTGGGATAGATTCGGTGATGTAGTGATTTAATGAACCATGCAGAGTGTCAGTCCTAGTGTCTGTAAGTTGAAGGAATCTTTAGAGTCACTTTCCTTAGTCTCTTCGGTATCTTTGATAAGAGGTTGCACATGGTGTTGGGAAGTCTCGGCCCATGGGTAGCTGTCTTGGAAAAAGATCTCCATTCCAGGCTTCATATCCTTGTCTATATGGTCATACCATGGTTCTGAAAAGCCGCAAAAGGGGAAGTCCTCACCCTCATTGATGAATCATCCATTCAAGGAGTCACCTAGGATATTCTGGACGCAGTCTAGTCTTCTCTTTGGTCGAGACTGGTGGATCATTATGAGCTCTTGTTCTGATGGTTGATACCCCAAACCGCAAGGAGGGAAATCCTTCTTTAGTTTAATTGACTCATGTATCCCTTGCTTTCTTTGTCCTAGCCCCAGTCCAGGCATGAAGTGCTTGTTTCTGAACATCTGAATCACATTAACGTTACCATGAGGGTCGTATTCTGGACAAACCCTTTATTTGAAGTTGTCCCCTGTTGGGAGTAAAAGTGGTTTAACTTGAAATACTGATAGGAGAATATCATTTGACCCGTGCTGTATCTCAAGGATTAGACTGCTGGTACTTGCACTATTGGCATTATCGTCGTCGCCCAAGATGGTGATGACTCGCCCGTCGGTGAAGAACTTTAATTTTTGATGGAGTGAGGAAGACACACCCTTGATACTGTGGAGCCAAGGTCATCCTAGCAATAGGTTGAAATAGGTTGGGATGTCAATAACATGGAATTCAATTACAGGGTTTATAGGGCCAACCCCTATTACAAGCTTTATGGATCCCATCACCTCCCGACGGGTATTATCGTAGGCACGCACATCAGCGGAGGTTGGAGTGAGGTCGCTTTCTTTCAGGCCCAAACATTTGAAGGTTCTTAGTGGGAAGACATTCAATGTGGATCCATTATCGACAAGAGAGAGTGGCACAACATTTCCCATAACTTCGACGGAGATATTGAGTGCATGATTGTGGTTTAGCCCAATCTTAAGGATTTCTTCTTCGAAAAAGGATAGCATTCGGGTAGAGGTCAAGGATCCGACCAAATTTATCGCTTCTTCTGGTGTGGTAGAAGGATTAATTGTGGGTCCAGTGAGCAACTTGATCAAAGCATTTATGTGTAGATGAGAAGATATGAAAAGCCCCCATAGAGTGATGTTAACTTGATTTTTCTTTAGTTGATCAAGGATCTTGCTCTCCTCGAGGGTCATCTCTGGCATATGAAGGTTTTCAATTCCCTTCCCCTTGTCATTGGCTAGTAGTGAGCTTGGAATCTGGTAATGACAAGGGGAAGGGCGTTGAAAACTGATTGAACAACCTTAAATTTGGTCAACCCGATTGAACAACCTTCCTATGCCTACCTGATCTGGTCATGTGATTTACTGAAGAAGGGAAAAACATGAATCCCGTTTCTTCGTCGATCTCGGGTTATTTTTCCACCTTGTTTATTTCTTCGAGGAGTTCTTTGAATGATATCATTCCAAACATGTCGGGTACCGGGCCAGTTTTCTCGAAAGCTTGTTCTTCATTCGAATCTTCAAATTCTTCCCCCCATCCGGTGGTAACAGTTATGTCTTTACATGAAAAGTCAATGCATTCCACAACTTCAATGACGTCTTCATACAGGTCTTCCCATTTTGTGGGGATGTGTAAGGGTAAAGGGACCAGGCGCCCCTGTAGTTTCAGAGCATCAAGTAACTCGGTCATACTTCAAATGTTATTGGTTTTTTTGACTAATTCTTCCATAATCTGGGTGACATCATCCATACTGACTTCATTGGTCGTTACTACCCAACTATCTGACTCTCGAGCCCATTTCTGTGCTTCCAAGAACAACGTACTGAACCTTTGGCAATCAATGATCATCTGTGAGGGCAATTTCAGCTCAAACTCTAGGAGTTGGTTTAAAACTTCTGATAAATCCATGCCTCCATTTTCATAATGGGTACGAACAACGATGCATGCTATGGTAAGGAGTGACAGTGCCTGATCAGTGAGGCTAGTAGGGTGTAGGAGGAAATATGGGCAAATTTGGAGAGGTTTAGGACAATATATGGGTGTGATTTGAGTTGAGGGATCAAATTATGGGTTCTCTTCTAGAAAGATGGCATTGGTATGATTTGGAAGTGGGTTGTGAGTAGTGTTTCGCTTAGGATTGGCTGGTGGGGCGATAGTAACCCGGTCAATTAGACCTTAGATTATATTTTTGAGATGAAGGCATTGGTCGGTGGTATGGCCAACAGTTTGGTGAAAGGCGCAATAGGCATTTGCCTTATAGTTTCTTGGGAGTGGATTTGGCAATGGACGAGGATCCAAAGGTTTGATAAGGTTTTAACTTAGAAAGGCTTAATAAACTTTAGAGAGAGGAGCATGGATCTCGATGTATTCCTTTCAGACTAGGATAGGGCGGCTTTCTGGTGCCCATGAGGTGGGTGGTTGAGAGATGTTGTTGACGTTTGAGACTGTACCACTGGCAGGCTTGTCATATTTTCTGGAGGTGAACTGTTCGAACACCTTCTTCGGTTCAACATCTGTCTTGGTAAGACCCTCCTCGATTTCTACTCCTTCTTCTATGAGAGCTCAAAAGTGGTTATAGTCTTATCCTCCCATCATTGTTCAGACATGGGGTAAGAAGTTCTTATTCACTTTGCTGACTTGTTCTTCCACGGACGATCGATTGGTCTTGGTTGCTGCTTTTTCCCTCCATCGGGCTATGAAGTTACTGACTGATTCTCCAGGGCTCTATTTCAGTAGCTCTAAATCACGGTGGGTGACCTCAATCTCTTCGTTGTATTTGTATTATGACATGAATTCTCGAGCCACATCCTCCTAAATACGAATTCTGGATTCTTAGAGAGATAAAAACCATCGGAGGGCGCTATCCTTCAAAGTTTGATGAAACAGTTGGGACATCACTTCTTCAGAAGCCCCTAGTTGAGTCATGGAATGGTGATAACCTCGGCGATGAACAATCAGGGGTCCACTTCCTCCGAATTTCTCGATATTTGGCATCTTGAACTTCTCGGGTAACCTCGCTTTAGGATAAGCAGACATGTGGGTGTAGTCCATGTAATTTCCTGAGATTCTGACTTGGTCGAACTTCTTAGTGAGCATCTTGAGGTCCTCTTTGACTTTGTTCAGATCATCTTCCTTCGGATCAATGATCATAGGCAAGTTAGCCCCATGCTGGGCATGGTTCGGCAGCGAAAGCTGGGAAGGCGGCGGACCATTAATAGGAGGGGCACGTGGATCGTGCTAATATTCTTTGGGAACCTAAATAGGCTCGGGTTGATCCATAGCACGAGGGGATAGGGCATCAGGTTCTTGAGGAATTGGAGCCTAATTTCGTTGCATCTCTCGGACATCGATTTGGAGGTTGTCAATCTTGGACATAAGCTGAGCTAGGACTGTCGTCAGATCCGGCTGCACAACGGGTACTTGATCTATGTTCTCCATGGAAAGCAGATGGATTCTGGACTCGGAAGAAGTAATAGGGGAACGGACGGAACTCCGGGGTGATTTGACTAAAGACCGAAGCCAAGAGGGAGCCAGGCCAAGGGTTTGCGATCGACTTGAGAAGGAATAAAATGGGGTTTATTTTTTAGAGAAAAAATGGATGATTTTTTTTCGAGATGGAAAGACAAAATGTTTTGATAAAGAAGGGAGAAATGTTTTTGGATTTTTGATAAAAAAAGAAAGGGAATTTTCCCTTTGGAGACGGTCCCAGCATGATTATTATAATTATTATGTTTTCACTCGTATTAATTCTCCTAAATGAGAAATGAAACGCCGAACGAGACCCCAGCCTGGAAAAATTGGGTTTGTAATATATGCAAAGCTATGGCTGGACTTGTGACCAGGCTCACGAATAGGGTCCCATTTTATAAATGCGCGAGAATTCAGGCGGCAGGATGACCCAGAATTTCGACAGAGTTTCGGGTTGAAACCGGTAATCTAACATGTGTGTCCTAGGCTTGACACCTATATGCGGGTATACAGTTGGTTGGGTGAATCGAAAAGGGTTCCCCCCTTTTGCGTGACTTCCACGATATACATCTTTCTCTTGCGGGCAATCGGTACGTGTGGACAAGCCATTTGATATACCTGAGTATACGTGAATTTCCTCACTATATACCTCGTGGGGATGGTACGTGTGAGAGTGAATTCGATATACTCGGCGTACATGAACGAGTTCCCTGCGATATACCTCGCGTCATGACTTCGGTCAAGCGTTACAATGTAGGGGGAACCGTTCGATATACATATAAGGTACTTGGCCAATGGAAGGTAAGAGTCATATCGCTTAGGCTAACTGCGCCCTGCCGGACCAATGCCCATCACGAAGTGACCCTCCAGTTAGTGGGTAAAATTTGGTTAATAACAATGCTCTTTGATGATGTCATGTGAATCATGCATGATCCTCTTATTAGTATCTTATGAGAATGTATTTTATGATTATGCCAAATAGGAAACAAAATACAAGTACCAATGGTACACCAAGTATGGATGGGTGATGCGTGCAGCATATGGATATATGTGACCCTAGGTGCACGTGGTGTGAAGTGTACATGGAGAATTTTCTACAAGTGTGTGAATAGAAGCATAAGCATGGGGGTGCACATGAGTAATAAAAGGGGAACATGCAAAATTGGGGGAAAACATAAACAAACATAACATCCATGTAAATAGATTTTATCCCTCAAAAGATAAAAAAACCCCAGCGGAGTCGCCACTGTAGCCATCCCGAGTCCTCGCGGCGGGCGGGCGAGCGATGGATGGATCCTAGGTCCCGCGCGTCCCTCTCGGGAGAGTTTCGGCCGGTGTCATTTGAGTGAGTTGAAAGATGTAGAGAGATTAGAGTCGCCAGGCTATTTTACTCAAAAGAGACAAAAGAACAAGGGAAGCCATCCCTAAGGACAACATCCAAAGACATACTGATGCATACGAAACGAAAATGATTCGAAAAGGGTCCGGAGGCTAAGTTACGAAATGGGAAGGTGTTAGGCACTCATTCCGCCCTTTCGGTCTCTCATGGGTTTTTGTTATTTTCCTTTATTTTCCTCGTGATATGTGTGCATGTGTATATATAGTGGAGATAGGAATCATCGACTTGTACCATGGAAGAGGTAAAGCGAGTCATCCGTAGGAAGGTATTAAAATAATAATAGAAAATAGGATTTACGCGATTATCCTTACATTGACCGTTATGATAGAACGATAACGCATGTGGAATAATACGCTACTAAGAACAAATATATGTATATATATATTTAATATAAGAAAGTGGAGTTTGGAGAATAGCAAATGAAAGGAAAAGTAAAAAATAGAGCTCGAGTCTCGGGTTTTACCCCGAGATGCCTACGTAGCCAATAGAGGCATCAAAGTTCACGTAGTTCGTATGCAAAATGAGGGGTGGGTTTATCCTATAAATCCAATCGGGGATTCTCTTATTTTTGAGTGAGTGTGTGTGTAGAAAAAGTGTTTTAGTTATGAGAAAAGTGTAAGAAAAGCATGAGAATTCCCGTTTGGAATTTATGAGGAAACCCTCTTTTTCTTGTTTTTTGGGTTTTTATTTATATGAAAATAAGAGATGTGCAATAATACTAAATACAAAGTATATTAGGATGTGTGAAATGAGATAATAAAAGTGCTAAGTAAATAAAACAAGTTATTGCGAATTTATGGGATTTTAAGGAGAGAGTTGAGAAAATTGGACCTTCTTGAGGATCTTAAGCTTGATCTTGAATGTTGGAGAGTAGCCCTTAGACTTGGATGATGATGGAGGGTAGTGAATTCACCAAATTTGATGAAAAGGATGATGAAAAGTGAAGGTTGGAAAGGGATTTGGGTGTGGAAATCACGCTGACTTCAAGAGAGGTTTTCTGGATTTTACTGAGAGTGATATCTATCAGATTTGGGCTCCTCTTGCAAGTGAGGTCAGGCCTTCTTTTTATAGGCACAGGGAATTGCCGATCGGCATAGCCCTGTTCCTACCAATAGACAGGTGCGTTTAGGCACACTACCGATAGGCAAGGTCTGGGACCTGTCGTTTGGCAGTGTCTTTCAGGTCTTTTCAAAAAATCGACCGCATAACGCAAATCGTTGATCAGAATCGCGCACAGGGTAGACCATTGGAATGGTAATTCAGATACCTTAGAAAGTCCTTTGGGCTGCTCCCGGGTTCGGGAGTTGACTTTGGGTCAAATATGGCTCGGAAGCATTTATCGGTCCATTGGACGGGGAATTATTGGATGCAAAGGGATCGTTCGTCCACATGGTAAGTACGAATCACGCACAAGGTGGAACGTTGGAAAGGTTAGGAGATGTAATTCGACATTACACAGAGTTTAATCCTGTTTGGGGAGTTGACTTTGGTCAACCGAGCCCTGGAAGCATTTGGTGACCTCTCGAAGTAAAACGGATCGTTCATTCGTACCGTAGGTTAGAATTATGTACGGGATGGACCGTTGGAAAGGGGTTTCAGTGCCCTTCGAAGATTCATTCATTCTCGTTCGAGCTGAAGACTTTGACTTTGGTCAAACAGAGCCTGGGAGCGCCCGGTGGCCTCCTAATTGAGTTTCTGGGGAAAATGGGTTGTTCGTCCGCGTGGTAAGTCAGAATCGTGCATGGGACGGATCGTTAGAAAGGGTTTTCAGTGAAATTAGAAGATTCATTCAGTCTTGATCGAGATGAAGAGTTGACTTAGGTCAAATAGAGCCCGGAAGCTCCCGGTGGCCTCCTGATTGAGTTTTAGGGGAAAATGGGTGGTTCGTCCGCATGGTAAGTCGGAATCGTGCATGGGACGGATCATTGGAAAGAGGTTTCAGTGCCCTTTGAAGATTCATTCAGTCTTGGTCGAGCTGAAGACTTTGAATTTTGGTCAAACGGACCCTGTGAGTGCCCGATGGCTTCTAGGTCAGTACTCGGGGTATGACCTGGGTTTGTAGTGATGAAGGGAGGTGCTAGGGACCTTAGGAGAGTTTAGGGGGTAACAGAATGGGGTGTCAACAAATACCTTTTTCTATTTTAATTATTGTTTCCTTCGGTTTGTATTGCATTCTTAGCCTTTTCTTGGATTTCAGGTAGTAACTGCTTCTACCCTAGCCACATTTTTCGCTGGGTCACTTCTTCAGTTCTCGATAGGGAGGTCTATCATCGGGTTTGCCCCTTTTTCTAACATCACTAAGGTAAGCTCACTTATTATGCCTTTGCCTCCTTGAATGTTGTGTTTCTTGTGTCTAACACTTTAATGTTGTTAGCAACTTTTTCCAGGTCTGACTCATCATTCTTTTTTGGCCCCAATGTCAGTTGAAATAACTTTGGTGGAACCATTCCTAATCTTGGCAGTTGGGCATTTTTGCGTGGAAGGTTCATCGCCAAGGTATGAGGTTCCTCTTTTTTGAGGTTCCACTGAAACTCAGAGAGATGTTGAAGCTACTCCTATAGTTGTAACACCTACCATTGTTACTCCTACAGATGCCCTAGAGGTATTCACTACATTCTACTTTTTTTGCATAAGTCTTATCATATGCCTATTAAAATGAAGGATAAAAAAGCAAAATATGGATTCCTTAACAATGAAAACACACTTGATAAGTTTTTTCATAAATTCTCACCTATAATGGTGACTTAATAATGAAAACCACTTGTTAAGATTTTTTCTCAAACTGCACCTATAACGGCGACTTAACAATGAAAACCACTTGTTAAGATTTTTTTTCAAACTCCACCTATAGAGGTGACTTAATAATGAAAACCACTTATTAAGATTTTTTCTCAAAATCCACCTATAATAGTGACTTAACAATTAAACCATTTGTTAAGATTTTTCTCAAACTCCACCTATAACGGTGACTTACTAATGAAAACTACTTGTTAAGA
This sequence comes from Sambucus nigra, assembly GCA_949130495.1. Classification (NCBI taxonomy): domain Eukaryota; kingdom Viridiplantae; phylum Streptophyta; class Magnoliopsida; order Dipsacales; family Adoxaceae; genus Sambucus; species Sambucus nigra. The sequence goes on along the minus strand of OX422217.1, from coordinate 325,551,100 downwards.
TTTTTTTTTCTCAAACTCCACCTATAATGGTGACTTAAGAATGAAAACCACTTGTTAATATTTTTCTCAAACTCACTAGCATAGTCGCCAAATGTAAGAGGGTAGTCCCCTTGAAGCCCAAGTGTATAGTAATACTAGTAGAGACGTAACCCCTATAGGTATGGTAATAAATGATAACCTAAGTAATCTTTAACAAAGACTAATGAACACACAATACTGTATATAATCAACACTCAGATTGAACTGACAAGAAATAAAGGAAACTCAAAAGCAACTCATTCAAAGGGAGAGAGAAGTAAGAACCCTAGATACACCTTGTCAGGCAACCAACACACCAACAACTTTTGATATATATCTAGTTAGCTATTAAAATCTTCACAATATATGATAATGGTGGGTGAGTAAACTCTATCGGGTCTGTAATAACTTCTAAAATCTCTTTCTCTCTCTAGAAATAAACTCTCTAGAAAGAACCCTCTCTTTAAGAAGTTGTTGAGGCCAAGAAATAGCCCCACACCCCTCCTGAGATGTCTTAGTCTTCATTAATGTAAAATACCTCCATTTCACACTTTAAGTTTTAAGCATTAAATTCCTAATGGATTAGCACACCTTTCATCATAATAAAAAAATGCCAGGATATGCCTTTTGAAAATACACTGTGCGTCAGAGGATTGTCACAATAGAGGTGGCTCACCAAACCGTCTGACAGCCCCAATACCACAGTGATTTACTCAAGTTAGTATTGGACAGCGAGCAGGTGGCCAGTGATGCCACCTAAAGTAGATGTGACATTTGGTAGAGGACTGTTTGGCTCAAAACTCAATATACAATGGAACTCAAGGTTACTATGTACAAGATTCCATAATAAACGATCTCTTGATGTTTTACCAGGTGTATTTAAGATGGTCAAGACAAGCCTTAATGCTTCCTCAGTTCTCAATCCTCAAAACCAAGTCCCTCTGAAGTTCTCACGATGAAGTCATTCGATAGAGCATGTGAGCTCTCCCAGGCCCTGCTCTGCCTGGTCTCTGGCGAGTACCATTTGACCTCACACATAATATTACAGTCGTTACATCTTTACAATCAATGTATTTAAAATGTACCATTTGAATAAGTAAAAAAAAGATAAAAAGAGCTCTCTCGATAAGTTTCCTCGTTAAGCTGCCTTGATGAGATGCCTCGTTGTCTTCATGTTGTTTCCTTCTTTTGAGTCTCTTCTATTAATTGGGGAAGATTTCCCTAATTTAAGCATTACCTTTAAGCCCCCTAAATATGAAATGGTATTAGTGGGAGGTGTATTAACGTCACTAGAACCGATGTGGGTACACAAGAATACTTGTGAATGACTCTATATTTGCGTTAACAAATGGTCGTTAATATGTGTATATGAGTGTAAGAAATATCTACTTGTATAATAAGTGGACTTTAAGTTTTTATGTGTGTGTCCATGATAATTCATGGCTTGGGATAGTTTTGTATATCATTCGAGGTTTGAGGAGAGATAAAAAGGCAATATAAGATATGGGTGCATTTATGTGGTGATAACATATCAAGGGATATATTGTCTAGGCTTGTGCTCGTGATAAAGACTCGCTATTGCACCTACGTGCTTGTGTAGCCATGAGATCAACCCTATACAGTTCGATAGTGTGTAGTATGTATGCTTTAAAGAATTTGAATGGATGTACATGAGAGGTTGCGGCTTCGAGATAGTTCAAGATCATGTTGATTCAGAAAGGGATAAGAGATATAAGAGTTAGTTTCATCTCTGTGGTGGATAATATATCATGAAACATATTATTACGACTTGTACTTACAATAAGGACTCGATATTATGCCTACGTACTCGTGTAGCCACGAGATTAAGGCCTACTCAGTTGGATTATTCACATGTTCTAATGTAATGTGTGTTCAAGTGTAGGAGTTGGCCAGTAAGACAGAGGGTAGCTTATGTGGAGGTTCGAAATGGTAGTGGGCCTGAAGATTGCTGATATTGGCATATCATATTATGATCGTCGGATGATCACTAACAGGAATGTATTGTCCTTGGGGCTAGTTTGGAGGTGTAGGGGAGAAGTTATGCAAAATGTGTAATTTTTTAGGGTTAAGAAATAGAGTAAAACACCACACCTTGGGGTTAGAGTGGATCGGAAGCCATCGATAGAGATTTATGTATCCTTTATCAACATAGATAAAATCATGGAGGTGCTAAAGTCCTCGGGTTAGTTTGAGGTGATGGAGATAGGGGGTTTAGAATAGAAATGGAAGAATCCTTACGAAATAATATGCCGAGAGATGTATTACAAGGCTTAGTCTTCACAAGTTTAGTTTTTTTATAGAGTCTACATACCTAAGGATACTTGGGATCAAAGCCAACATAGTTCCAACATCGGGGTTGGATTATGTAGAAATGGGATTTGGACTATAGATGGAGAAATTATTAAGAAATAATACGCCGAGAGATATATTATGGAACTTGGAATTTATGAGTTTAGATTAGTAAAATGCCTGAGTACCCAAGGATACATTGGATCAAAGGAAACATTGATTTATCTAATAGGACATATTTATGGGTCTTGGTGATGGAATACATGTTATAAAATATACATAATTACGGTATTTATCGGGCCTATCCCTTAATATAGCATTATGTTTTGTTGAATTAATATATTTATTTGTTAAAATTACATTAATCAAAGACTGATGTTTCACAAGTATTTATATATAAACACATATCTGGGGGTTTTCCATAGCTGTGGGATTTGTTCGCTAGGAGAAGCGGTGGGAGTAGTCCAGTTTTAGACTTTGGCTTGCGTAACGTTTCGCATGACTGGTTCACTAACATTTTCCTGAGAAAGATTTTGAAAAGTATGTTTTCATGTATGATTTTAGTCATCGTGGCATTTGATTAGCATTTATTTAACATATGAGCATGTCAGTTAAATAAATAGAGGTGTTAGGTTAAACCGAGCTTTAAGATATAAAAGCTGTAAAGTGCATACCCAATCCCCTAAACGGGGGTCGGGATAAATGAGATGAACAAATATGGACGGTTTATCACAATCTATATGGGGTATTTCCCCAAGATTTGTGCAAAGTTTCTTCACCCTTATAATGTGAGCAGTATTTTTCTCCGGGAGTATCCCCACTTGAGGTGCCTAGTTGGGTAGAGCTCTGTTTAGTCGAGAAAAACTTCATTTAGAAGTGAAGACTTTCGCGGAATATGCACATAGGGTTACCTCTATTTTTCATAGGAAAAGACTTTTTAGAAGTACAAACATCAGTCTGGGGAAGTGACTTCTTGAAAGTACGTGCTTTCCCTAAGGGAAAGAAAATTTTTTGATGTATCAACTTCTTTGGGACTTTTCAAAATGAGCTCGAGTATCTAGGGAGCTCAATGTTGAAGAAAGTTAGAAAACTGAATCAATCTTGGGTTTTGGGGTTCTTTTCAAGGGTAGTAGGGACCTTTATTTATAGGTTTTAATTTGGTCCATTTCACCGTACGATCATATATGGCATTTGATTGTATGATCATCCAAGTTACCTCGTGTAGGGTGGATGAAGGTGGTGTGACACGTGTATGGACAAGGTTAGATTAACAAGGATTTGGTGACGATTACCAAAGGCGAATAACCATTCGGCTAAATCCCCCTTTAACCATTCAGTTAAAGGGCCAGGGCCTTTAACCATTCTATTAAAGGGTCCCCCGAGTGTATTTTGAACTTTTTAATTTTTTTTAAATATTAGTATTTTGGTCCACAAAGCTTTTGCTCATGGGTTTTTTAGGGTTTTATTGGGTCAGGAGTGTCTTAATAAATGAAAAGAAGGTTCCACACCTCGATTACAAATCAAGGTGTCCACAAGTACCAATGATCACCTTATTCATTGTAGCGAAAAAAATCCTTTGGTGTGACACAGTTAAGGGGATGAAGGTCGTGCACTTATCCAAGGAATTTTGTCTAGTTTTGCCTGCCAGAGTTTGAAAATTATTTTGGCAAAAGATCTAAATATGTTTGTTCTCAACCTAAATCACTCATACCTCAAATACACACATAAAGAAGCAATTTTTCAGAAAATAATTTTTCTATATGAAAATCATATTGCAGAGTGTATTTGATAATTCATCTAAAAACTCACACACAAGTATAACATATTTTCTAATTTAAGAAAATACGCGTTTTAGTTATGTTAAACCAAGGGTGAACTAAGTCTTCTAAGTCCTTTAAATTTATCCTAAAGCGGAATTTTCATTGGTCATGGCATGAGATAGCTCTCGGATGAAGATAAAGAGGTACGATTTTGTAATCTTAAACATGAGCATTTCTGGATCAACTTAGACCATGAGTCAAAATACTTTGAAACGGATTAAGACAATCTAATCCTATGGAGCCTTTGATCATACTTGTGATCTTACAATTCGTGTCCCATATACCCATTGGTAATGTTCCTACATCTCTCACTAATATCATTTTTATACATAAGTATGTGTTTACATCTTAAGGGATTATAAAAATAAGGTCTCTCAACATGTTCTAAAAATTATAATGTTAAATTTGATAATAAGTATATATATAAGGAAGCTTGAAAAATAAGTGGGGTGCCTAACACCTTTACCACTTGTAACTCAGGTCGTGAATGCACACCAAGAACATCGAGATCACTCAGAAGATGCAAAAGGCCTCATGGTAACCTCGAAAAGTTTAACCCGACCAATTTTATTATCTTTATATAAAATAAATTGGAGACTTTGATCAACCAAAAAAAAACCTCACGCAAGAATGTCTTAGGCCGAATGGGGATGCACACATGGTATTTAACAACTTCCATCGAAACACACAAAACTCGGCCTGATAGAGAAACATATATCGAGTGACAAGCACGCTCACTTCCCCAGGGACACACATACATGTAATATTTCCATCATTCTCTTTATGAAAAACAAAGGACCTCGAGGTTCATAACTCCAATAGGTCAAAGCTTTCTTAACTTTTTCTTGATAGGCCTACACTCAGGATATATAGGAATCTCTTTCTACACAATCTTGAGATCCATGTTGAGCATGTCATTATAAACCATGTGAATATGTCTACAAATTACTTCAAAAGATCCTTGTATTGTGATCGTTCTTGCTTGTTGAGACTTGATCCTAGTGTGTTCTCGTACTGATTGGTATTTGAACTAAGATTAATACAATAGTTTCCTCATCATTATTTTGAACATGATTATGTTGTTTAGTTATTTCCTTATTGAGATCAGTCAATAATTTTTCATTCATTAATTCATTTTCATTGATTGTCTGATTAATATAATCGATGCAATTAAAGTAAGGCACAATAAGATACTCAAAATTAACATTAAGATCATCATTTGGAAAAATAATAGTGAGAACCTCCTTAAAGGAGTCATCATTTAAATTAAGATTAAAAATAACAAATTCAAGGGTAGGTTCAGTCTCGAGTTTGTAAGTGGCAGGTTTATTGGTTGTAGGGTTAGATTAGACAAAATACTCCACTAATTGTGTAAAGACTTTTCAACATAAATGATCCTCTCAGTTGGATCTGATACATTGGGTTTTGGATAGATCATACAAACATCAATCACCAATTTAATCTCAAATAATATTTATTCAAAGGATATTGTTCCACAAAAGGATTTACGAGTATCGTCAACTTCACTATTGTGTTCATTGTCTCATCTATATGAGGTGTCAAAGTCATCATCCAATCCTAAGCTGGTTATGGAACTAGGTATTCTCTCAGTTTCATGGTGACAAGGAGAACGAAATATGTACAAATCATTCCTTTCTTGAAGTAATCTTTTATTAGAAACTGGACTATGTTGTCAAGAATGAATTCTTCCTAGGGCACAAACTAGTAGTGGGATTGACGGGCCCACTTATGGGCTTCCATGTAGAGTTTTTATTTTTATTTTTGTATAATCATCTTCCACGAGAGTTAATCTAGATGTAAATTTCATTAAAAAAATCTTTTAACTCCTCTAGGATGGCCGATTAGTTCATGCTTTGTGTATCAGATTTAGTAGGGACTGATATACAAGGCCATGTCATCAAAGAAAGTACCCAAATCATGAGCCGTTTTTGGATGGAATAGGTTAATCGGGCATTCTTTCAAGTGAGTTAGGGAATTGTTTGATTGAATAGATAAGGTGGGATTTAAGTCCAAATCTCCATCGGTCAATATGGCATTCACACGAGGTTAGTGTGGAGGTAAAGGATTATGGGTGATGTTTCACTCTTAAAAAACTCTAGGAGAGATAATTCCCTTTTCAGTAATTTCAAAATATTCTTAAGGTGATGACAATAATTAGTAGTGGTCCTATGAGTTTAATGGAAATCATATTGAGTGCCATTCTTAAAATATCGGGAAAGTGGATCGGGTAGTGGATGAGGGTCCAACGACTAAATGAGATTATGGGAGAGGAGGGATTGATTAACATTGGAGAGAGGAGTGTGAATATCAACATTATCTCTTATAATGGTAGTGGGACGGGCTTCCTATGTCCAAGAATTGGATCGATTGGAGGATATGTTATTTGATAATACCCTATGTGACTCTTAGTATCTAAAAGGATATTTGACTCCCCCAACTACCCTCAGTAAGGATCAAAAGTTCTAAGGTGGGTTCATGACCTTAGACAGATCACCATTGGGTTCTCCATACCTCTTCCATGTTTGATAACTAGCCAGAGCATTGTAGCTAGACCTTAATCGCATCTTTTCCCCCTTCAGAAGAATAGTCGTATTAATTTACTCTCCCAATCATGCGTAAAGACCATGACACCATGTTAAAATAGCCTCCCAATGTCACCTAAGCCCCAAAAATAAGGAAACTTCTTGTGCACTACCTCAAGATCAACCTATGGCAATCCCATAACAACTCCAAACCCCCGAAACTCAGCACCACCCATGAAACAATTTTGATGGGTAGGTGAAATTCACAACACTATTTCACCTATCACCACCTGTCACACCCATGTGCATTGAAAACTTTCATTGGCATTTAATTCACTTAACAACCACCTTACCCCACCTGTAAATACTTTGTCCAACACTCCACCACTTTGCTCACACCAGTATACCTCAAGGATACACCTACCATACTGAATAGTCCACTCATCACTTTTCTGGGTGTTTGTTTATACATAAATGGTCGATGGAAGATCAAAAGCGGGTTGAAGAAATCATACTTGTAGATAATCAAGAGTTATAAGCATACACACATGATTTACTTTTTATTTCATACTCTCAACTCATTGTGTGTTTTTACTTTTAACTTGGATCATTTCTAGTATTTACACAACTTGTATATCTTGTCGATCCCTAAATAAGTACTTGGTCACCTTTAGAGAAGTCAATTAGATACTTTATAAGGTCCTCTGTATTGATGATGAAGTCAGCAAGACCTTAAACTCTCCTGCACAAAACTCAAAAGGTCTCATAGATTGTAATAATTCTATTACAACCTAATAAATGAGTACACATATTTGACAATGAATGTAGGACCCTCATCTAAGGTTCAAACCGCTTTATATCATTTCCTCACACTTTGAAACTTCTGTCCTCATAATCATCTGAGGTTGGGAGGGGAGAACTTATGGGTCTAAAGCCACTTACAATTTTAACACTCATCATTGTTGATTGAAGAAACTATGTTTTTAAACAACTTGGGAGAGAAGTGACAAATTCTTCATCTGTGATTCTTATTTCACATTTTGACTGGTGATATTATCTTCAATTTCCACCCCAACTTATCGGATAGCTCTGATGTGGGGGTAGTATTGACTACCTATGGTGTTTTTTATACGAGGCAAGAAGTTTTTCTGAACAATGTTGAACAGTCCTTAATCTGATGAACAGTTGATAATAGTTTCAACTTTCCCTGTCTATTTAACTATGAAGTTTTTTACAGATTCTCTTAGGCCTTGTTTGTAATTATACTAAGCCAATAATTATTGGGTAATGTTTTCCCAAATTTTAAGGGATCCACGTGGACCACGCCTGATCATGGGTTATTGGGCCTCCTTCCCATCTTGTCTACTTGAGATTATGGGGTGTAGGACCAATATAGTAAGCCCAAACAGCTATAGTGGGGTAATGGGATTGTGCATGACTTTTTTGAGTCAATTTGTATTCCCTTTTTATATTCAGATGTTGGAAACTTAATTCTTTCCATACGATGGCCTTTTGTTTTTTAGATGCACTCACTGCCACTAGAATCAAACCCAAAGACATCCAGTACCTAAATAGAATCATAAACCTCCATTATTTATCATCTTTAAAACTTATTTTGAAGACCCTACACTAGGTGTTTCAAGATGATCCAAACATTAATATTATTAAGGTTTTTTTGTAGATTGAGGATTCAGGATAAGTTTTTGGTGAAGAAATATAACATAATTTTATATTATTATTTGAACATTCCAATTTATTTGGAGAATTAATGAAACAAAATTTGACCTTGGCAATATTTTCTTTTCATTTTCCTTTACATTTTTCTTTCCAACATTGTCCTTTCATGCAAGGAAGATTTCTCCCTTCGAAGCCCTTTCCTGTGCACACTCAAATGTTTTCAATAAAAACACAAAATCACGGACAATGGTTATTACATGAAAAAATCCCCCATCAAATATATATGTATAGAATAAATATTATTATGATAACATCTCACTTAGATTATGTAACATATGTGGTGAAAATCCAAAAGAGATCATGCATGTGTGTGAGGAGGCATATGCAAAATGAATCCATTAAAAATTCATTTTTAAACTACTCCATGAAAGCATGATTAAGAACAATCTAAGCATTAAAAATCATAATCAAATGTCCTAGACACATGGAAAGATGGAAGGAAGTGAATTTATACACAAAGATATGCCATACAAAATGTGTAAAACTTGACTACACATAAACAAAAATCTTTTTGAGTTTTTAAACATTTTTCAAAATGATACCAATTTAACAAAAACAACTCAAAAGACAACCAAAATTCTTTTGTATTTTTCAATAAAACCTAATAAATGAAAAATCATAATACCAAATACTCAAACCACATAAAAATCATAATGCAAAATACTCAAACCACATACAACTAGAAACCATATGTATCGTTAAGTACATAAGATAGTGTATGGAAATAAAAGCGAGCACAATCAACCATTAGTTATAGTGTGAGGAGAATGATGTGAACGCATTCGAAAATCAACAAGATTAACATGTAAAACCACTAAATTTGATATCTTAACCCAAATAGATGAATAATTAATGCCTCGAGTTTTGGGAACCATGGTGACATGGGATCTAAACATGTGTAAACATGAGGAAAAAGTCCTTTGGGTTGAACTTTTCTAATGTCATGGGTAACAGTTGACACTCTAAAATAAATGTTGGTCTTGGATTTAGTAATGAAAGCATTCGAATTATCGAAGCTAGTATAAACATTATTTGGGTCTCTTAAATAATCTTTTAAATTAAAAATTCTAGACTCAAGCAAAAATTCAGTCTCCTCAAATGATACGTACTCCTTCTTTATAGTTTTAATAATACCTAAAAGGTTATATTTCTCCCCTTCAATTGCAATCAAACTTATCCATATGAGTATTCTTAAGTGCCCTCAAATATATTATAGACTTATCATTATCCTTATTTCCACGTTCGTTAACCCTAGCCTCAAACATTTTAGAGGGCTCTAATACTTTCTTTAAAAATTGGACTCTATCATCACTCTATTTTTTTAACACTTCTAAAATTTAAAATCACGTTTTTTTTCCATGAGCTTCTCACGAAGGATATCTCTTTGAGTTTGAACAATTTGTAAAAATTCAAATTCAACTTTAAAACAAAAAAAAAATCTTTTTCAAGAAATTTAATCTTTTTTTAAACTTTAAACTCAAACGATCTAATTTTTCATCATGGTTATGAATCTATTTAAACTCACCCCGAATATTAAAATCTTCGTCATATCTAAACGCATTGGACAACTTATCACTATGATGACTCATCGAGAGAAACAAACAAAACGAGAGGGACAAACACCAAAATAACCCTCAAATAGAAAGAAAAGATGGATCTACATGATTACTTAATATTCCCTCTCTGATACCAATTTGAGAACGAACTACTACTATGTGCTAATGGGCCCATAGGGTTCTAATATGGCAAAGGGTGCAAAACAAAAAAACCAACTATTTTTAAAATTTTAAAATTTTAAAGTTTAATTAAACAAATGTATCCAAACAATACTTATCACTAGTTTTAAACAAGTTAAGATTGAACCAATTAACCAATTTTATCTTAGCCTAAACATGCATCTAGGTGAGTTCAATATAAAGTAATGTAAATAAATAATAAATCCCGATATATGAGGAAAATCCAAATGGGAAAAACCTCAGACGACCAAGCCATACAAATTCAATATGATAAGGAATTAAAGAAGTTGACAGATGACTTACACAACAAATCAACGCCCCTTCAAGCCCTCGATCTTCAATATTTCTTTCCATAATGCATGAGTCCACACATGTCTCGGTATCTACCGAATAGATCAGCGATTGTCACATACGAAATCCATCATACGTAAACACATCAACATATACGGAGTCCACCACAACAAAACAATTCTCACAAAGATGTAAATAATAAACCTTAGTGACCACAAGCTAGATCTCAAATCGGAGAGATTTTTGAATGAGTTTGGGAACTTAAAATATAAGTTTTTCTCTCTAATTAAAATTCTTCTCCTCACTCCTATTTATAGGAGGTTTCAAAAATCGAGATAAGGATGAAAAGAAGTATGGAAAATCTCCAATTCTTATAAAAATTCGTAGGCTCGTTCGAACGACATTGAATCTCTTTCAAATGAAGTATATCATCTCATTCGAACACGTATTAAACGAGCTATCTAGTGATTTTATAGTGAAGTAAAAAGTTAGTTCATTCAAAGTTTGTTGGAACCTATTCTAACGAGGTACCATATCTCTTTTGAACGACCTGAGAGATCCTTAGAACATGAATATAAAAATGAGAATGAAATGCGACACGGTGATGTAGATCTTCTAACTTGTCCGCTACACCTTCAAGTAAACCATATCATAGTCTTGAAAGGTCAACACACTCAAGTGCTAACCTATAACTCAAATAGTTTTGTCGAAACACAGAATAAATAAAAAATACATACAAATTAACTCTATTGAATATTTATCCTTATAATGCCATTAAGAATCCAAGACTTGACCATACAGTTCTCATCCTCCCAAGCTTTATATTCCTCAGAATTTATATATTTTGGAGCAACGTTAATACCAGAAATAAAGCCCTAATCCTGATCTTATTATGCGCATTCAAGTACCACTCGAAGTAATCAGTACCGCCAAGTCATTCTGGTGTAATAAATGAGGACATCTCCTATATATGAAAAGCAGGCAAGACATCGAGATGAACCTTCCCTTTCCCTGTTAGAGATTTTGCTGGTATTTGAATTAGTTGCTACAATATATTAAATAAATAAGGAACAAGATCAATAAAAAAATAATCCAGAAGAGGTAATTAATACAATATGATGTAATTGAATAATTGTTTATATGATCAGGAAAAAAACATAAACGAGAAACCAAGCTCCGACTCCTATCGTAATGAAAAGGAAATCGAAGCAGGCTCTAAAACCATGCCGACAGTGTTTGAAGGAATATTTATGATGTTTTTTATCAATATAAAAGAGTATATATATACACAGAAGAATACTATGATTACATAAGACTTCCCATGATTATAGGACCAGATTTTTATACAACTGCTAGAAATATTACCCGCGATAGATTACCTTAATTCGCATAATTAATGAAGCCATTGACTTATTCTAACAAAGGATCAACCAAAAATCCTAATTTCACAAAAGGATATTGGGATACTAATTAGTCAAATGTTTTTACTCCCTTATTAATAAATTGGTCAACCTTGAACCAATTTTGAGAGTTTAAGTCAGGAGAGCCTTTCATTGGAAAATAGAAATAATAAAGATCGAGATATCAGAATCAGTCAAATGAGTATCATTATAATATAATATTATGGCATCATAGTAAAATATATTGGGGCTAAACTTATCTTGGGGAGAATATCTTTAATGCAATGGAAAAACGGAAGCCTAAAACCTAGCTTGAACATCCCCTCATACAAGTCTCTCTCATTAATATTTCTCAAAATAAATGTTCTCTCATCGAACTTAGGGTAAATTAACTTAGTTACTGGCTTGATTACATACATATGTTGGATGGTGATGTGATTAGTCAAGGCTATTCGGCTTATATAACGATTAACCACCCTCAAGTCAAGATTGTACATCTCATCATCCTTAATAAATAAGTAAGCATACTATTCTCTATCGTCTTGTCATCATATTACCAGGGTTGTTAAAGAAATCATGAAATTCATCATTTGGAAGGTCGACTCTACTTTTAGAAGGACTAACTTCATATCTCGCTCTAAACTTTCCTTTAAGAAAGATTCTACCCATAAGAACTTAATTTTCACTGGAGTTATCCTAGACCTGGACAATTAGAAGATGATTATGTATATGAAACTCCTACCTTAGAAAGGTTTAATTTAAACCTAGGTCCCTGGTTTAATAGGTCTTAAAAATCCTAATAACTATTATACATACTCCTATTTCCTACTGAAGAAATGTTAGGTACATGAGATACAATCGACTGAAGAGGTGGATTAAACTCTATAGAGATTTGTTAGGAGTTTTCCTAGATAGACTCTCAGCCCAAGGGTTCGACGGGTAAACAATTGCGAGGGGGTAAATCTAAATATCCCCTTGGATGCCTTGTAATACCCCGTATTTTCATGCATATTATTTAATTAATTAAATTGTAGAAATTAATAATGCGTGCTTGTTGTGACTAGAGATGTCATAATTTATATTGTTATATGTTATTTAATTTGGATTGGATTTTGAACATAAGACATGGTGACTAATTAACTAAATTAATTAATATTCGGACTTTCATCAAGAAATTAATAAATAATTGATGACCGATTCTAAGGGTTGAGGTCAATTATGAGGGCCTAAAGTTATGACGACCAATTCTGAAGGCCGAGGTTAATTCTAAGAACCTTGAGTTGTGATGACAAATTCTCAGGGCCGAGGTCAATTTTGAGGACCTTGAGCTGTGACTACCAATTTTGAGTGCCGAGGTAAATTTTCGGGAGTTAAAGTTATGACTACCAATTCTGAGGACCGAGGTCAATTCTGAGAACCTACAGTTGTGATGACCAAATCTGTGAGTCGAGGTCAATTCTAAGTACCTAAAGTTATGACGACCAATTCTGATGGACGAGGTCAATTATGAGGACTTAAAGTTAGGGTGACGAATTCTGTGGGTCAAGGTCAATTCTGAGGACCTCAAGTTCTAATGATGAGGGTCGAGGTCAATTATGAGGACCTTAAGATGTAGCGCAAGGAATTTCTCTCCTGGGGAAATTTACATTATCTTGGAGGTGCAAGTGCACTTGTGTTTCTGTTGGGGATTATATTATCTTAAAACAACATTTCGGGATGTTTTAGTTTTAGGATTACAGATGGGGAATTGTAATAGACTTGGATGCGGGTACATCAGTGGTTCAATTATTTAGTATGATGAGGATAAGAGTGTAAGATTAATCCAACTAGGGATTTTGAGAGTTTTCAAGGGGCTTAACTCTCCAAAAGTGATTTTCTTGGGGAAAATGATGTTCCATATTTTTTAGGGATTTTTGGGAATTATTTGTGAAATTTTTAACTTTTTCTAGAATTTTCTGGCATTTTTTTACAAAATTTGAAAGAGACTGTCGATACACAGGCTCTAGGGGTGGAATCCTTTAGTAGTTACTGACCCTTTGTTGGGGATGTAGGTGACCTTCTACCCTTGGAGTCTTCCTCTGGGTGATGTGGGGGATACAGATGTGCAGAGGTAGTTAAAGAGGTTACTAGCGCATGAGTTTGGGTACATCAGGTACCTTGGAGAGATAGTGGTGCTGTAGATAAGGTGACATCCATTTTGATTATTTCCTTTCAAGATTTATTTCCCAGATCTTTCATCGTGACTGGGGTATCTTGGCATTGACCATGTTGTATGCTTGATATAATGGCTTTGCACTTGAAAAGAGAGCCTAATAAGGCAAAAATGATGAATCTTTTATTTGATTATCTTGATTTAGTGACTTACTCAACATGCACTTTTAATTTTCTGCTGAGATTGTTTATACAAAAATAGAGATAAGTATGATAAAAGGAAAAATGTTTATTTTTTTAGAAAAAGGGAGTGAAAGTAATTAACTCATAGAAAAGATTTTTGATTAAGAATTTATTTTGAGAATGAAAATGGTTTTTTGAGGAAAATACTTATTAAATAAAATAGAGAAAAGGAGTCATTTTAAAAGGAATGACCCGAGGTAGTTTTTCAAAATAAAAATTTTTTGGAAATTAATTTTAGTAAAAGAGGAAAGATGAAATTTTCCAAAATAAAGGGGTTGTTGACCAGCATACCCTTTGATCTGCCTGTTGGTATGCGGGTCAAGTCAAATCACCCTTAAGCTTTGATTGCACTTTCCCATGTATCAGTGAACTCTTATAGGGGTACGAATTAATTGGGTTTCGAGAGTTTTTGTTTTTTGCCAAGGATTTTGAGTATAAATGAGGGGTATGGGATGTGCTTTCTTCACCAACACCCACACTTCTCTTCTTGCTTCTCATTTCCTATTCCCAAATAGCTCTTCCCATGTATGCAGAATTTTCCTCCTATATTGATGGTATGTAGGTCATGTGCCTTTATAATGTTGACTATTATTTTTTCAACCCGCGTTGGATTTCTATGTGGTGTAATCGGTCCATAGATTAGAAGTTTCTAGCAGCGGCAGTACAATTATGGTACCCCAAGGACCATGTCTTCTATTTTGGCCTGGAGGAAGTTTCTCCTACCTATGAGGAATTCTCAATAATGTTAGGGTCAGCCCCAGTGTGGCGGTGTCTATGACCTATTTTCTAGTTCTCCTCGAGCATATGTGGTGGAGTTTCTCCATATTGCTCCTTCGACGGTTTGACCATTGGTTACTAGAGGGATTATTTCTCTTTAGGTTCTTACGTATTCCATGCGCCTGAGGGGTTTGGAGGATACTAGCTTTGCCGGAGTCGTTGTCTTGGGACTTACTGTGAGGATTTTACTAGTGACGGGGACTTGACGGCTGATCCCCAAGTGGATGCAATAACGGCATGGATGTCTTACCATCATAATCTTGTGGCGATGGTGCTATCTGAGACCCTGATCAATCTACATTCTTGGAAAGAGAGTAGTATTGACTTTTTAAGAGGGATCCTGATAATGTTATTAATGTGGATTATAAAGAGAATTTATTTTGTGGCACCTCTCGAGTATCCCTTAGTAGGTGTGCATAATTAATTATTCGACCTTTCTTCAGTTTCGACCCATCTATAGAGAATTGGGTTAACTGGTTTATGGAGGATGAAGCTCATTATCTTCATTTGTCGGTTCCATTATGGGGAGACTTGCATATTATTTTAAAGATAGGAGAGTGCCAGTATGTGCGATTGGTGAGCCTTCACCTGATTTCCTTCTATTTTCCCCAGAGGCTTCTGCGCTAAGTTGGATGGGAATAAATTATGCCTCCTCACATAACAAATTTATTTTCGATGAAGGATATGATTGAATCATTACGAATGGTGCTGGTCTCCTTATGGTAGTGCTTCTAGTCATCTACCATCTGTCATAATATGTAAAAGGTGCCTGACATGTGTCCAGGGGCTACCAGAAGTAGTTGTGGAAGAGGTAGTGGAGAAAATCATGGAGGAGGAGATTTTTCAAAGGTGGTTCATCGCCATCGACTCCATAGAGGAAGTTGTTGTTGTTTTATCCAACATTCTTAGGGTGTACCTCTCCATGGAGTGCATACCGAGTGGTAACTAGGAGTGGGAGATTTGGGGACCTCTGAGGGTAGTGAATGATGATGAAGTGGGTCCGTCGAGAGATCTAAGGCAATGTCTTATGAAGCTTGGGTGATTTTTGTGTAGTTAGGGTAATTTTGTTGTTTTATGTTTTTAGGGTTTGGAATAATTGGGGTAGCTTAGTAAGGGTCTATTTAATGATGACTTAGTCGGTGGAATGGGGTGATCTGTTTAGCTCCCTTTACTGATACTTCATATAATGTAAATTCATTCCTTAATTAGAAATAAAAATGATTTGGATCATATTTTGTTGTGCCTCTTAATGAGTTTTGCATTTGAATTATACCAATCGTTAAGGCATACATAATTCCTTTGCTCATGTAAATTATGGAATGGATCGCCATTCTCGGAGGTTAGAAAAGAATAGTATTTTATGGAAAATAAGGGAACCGGGCCCATGTATGGCATATGGGTTGCCTACGTATCACTGGGGGTTTTGAAAATTTGTATTAGTCTCATTGTGAAAAGAAAATGGTTTTTTGGGAGGATCAGGTTCCACGTAGTTTTGGATATGGGAAATGAAGAATTTTTTTTAGAATAGAAGGAGGATGAGAAGAGTCATAGCGCGTCAAGATTTTGGACTAGGGATAAAATTTCTTGAGATGGTAGAGATTGACTAGACATGCTATCTATTTTTCGCCGAGGTGTATGAGCATAGCGGTGCCTCCTGAGTGAGTTTTCTGCACAATGTAGGGGCCGCTCCAATTCAATTTGAATTTTCCTCTGAGGTCTCCATGAGGGAAAGGTTTCCTTCCTAGACACCATAATCCTTAATTTTTCGGTTGAATTACTACTCTATCCGACAATGGTACCCATACATATGGTATATATTCTTAAGCCTCTTTTCATCCAAGAGTGACAATTCATCAAAGCGACTTTGATGCCAGCCTTCTTTGCTAATTTTGCTTTCAAGCATGACGTGTAGGGAAGGTATTTCTAGATCAATGGGTAGGACTTCTTCCATTCCGTACACTAGAGAATAAGGGGTAGCCCTAGTAGGCGTTCTAATTGAATTACAATAGTTCCAGAGGTCTCAAGGGATCCGATCAACTCAATCTCTGTAACTCTCAGTCATCTTGTTGTTTATGGTTTTGAGGCTTTTGTAAGCGGCTTCGACATCACCATTGGTTTGGATTCAGTGGGGAGAATATTTTTACCTCTGAATCCTATACTCGTCGACTAGTTTTGTGACCTTGTCTTCAAAGTGGAGTTTATTATCTGATACTAACTCATGGAGAACTCCGTATAGGCATTTGATGTTATTCCTAATGAACTTGGATACTTTCTTAGCATTCAGCACTGCGTATGGTTTGGCTTCGATCAAATTGGTGAATTAATTAATGGCAACCAGGATGAATTCGTGACCGTTTGAAGATTTGGGAGTAACCTTACCTATGTTGTCAATATCCCAGGTGGAGAAATGCCAGGGAGAGGTCATATTATATATTTCTCGAGGAGGTAAGTGTTGGAGATTGACAAACGGATAGCATTTGAGGCATCTTCAAACTTAGACAGTGCAATCTTGAACTATAGTGGTCCAATAGTACCCTTGATGGATGATCTTCTTAGTAAGCATATAACCGTTCATGTGGGGCCCGTATTCCTCATAGTGGATCTTCTTCATTATTTCTTTGACATCAGCCCATGTTATGCAGTTCAAATGGGTTGCATCGAAGTTTCTCTTAAAAAGTGCCTTATCGTAGATGTTATACTGGTCGACCAATTTATGGAGGGTTGCAAGGTCTATCTTATTTTAGTCTTCGGGATATCTACTATGTTTGAGGAGGTGACAAATGTCATAGTACCATAACTTGGCCATATTAGAATCTTCCACAGTGATGAGCTCGATGTGGCACCATTTGGTTGGCATAGCTTGTTTCTGAACTAGGAAAGGGCTACTATTATTCCCATAGGCATATTGAACATGGAGGCTAGGGTAGCAAGGGCATAATCTAGATTGTTCTTTGTACGAGGCAGGTAGTGGTGAAGCACCCTATATGTTTTATGCACTTGATTCTATACTATATATGTGCTCATCAAGTTTGGAAACAGTGACAAATAACCTCAGACAGTACATTAATGATCCTCCAATGGTCCCAAAGGTAGTATACCAAAACTACAGTTAGGCTTGCATATTTTATTTTGCATATATATCATTTTAGGTGTGTGAGTGTTAATTCCCATTAGAATAATTTTCTAATATTTTTTGGGATTTTTAAATTTTTTTTAGGAATTTTAAAAACATTTAAAATTTAGGTTTTAAAATATTTTGAGCTGATTTGTAATTTCTTTTAATTCCTGAAACCTTGGTTGGGTAGAAACCAAAACTGGCAAGAAAATGTGGGGTAGAAACTGGAATTTTTTAAAATCTACAAATTTGCGTTTTCTATGTGATCCAAGCCATACATGTGTCTGCATTATATCGGTTGAGATTGTGTTTTTTTACCTCACACAACTGAGAGCTCATTTCGAACGTTGGATCAATTTCACTGATGGACTGCATGTTTTCTAACTCAATCCCAGTCTTAACAGTTGGACCAATAAGAATAATTTTAAAAGCGGTGCATTTATAGCCACAAGATTCACACTTGTTTTGCAAGACTTAATCCTGGACATTTTTTTTTATCACTCGTTCCAAATCCTTTTATTGTCCTATATAAATAGAGACCCTAGTTGATACGTTTGCAATTTTTGGGTCATCTGAGCTTGAGAGAGAAAAAGAGAGAGAGAATAAGAAGAGAAAATAGAAAATCGTATCCAAACTCTTGCAAAAAAATTCCAGAAAATTTCCTTGTGAGTTTGAGAGTTTTTCTTGTTCGAAGATCATTTCCTCTCTGGTTTTAATTCTCTTTTCCATCCAGTGACCAAGTTAAATCTCATTTCTTTTTCATAGAAAGTGTAGATCTGATTCTATTGTGATAAAAATGACTTAGATCTGCTGAGTTTGATTTCTTTATCTAGAAATCATTATTTGTTGGTATTTTTTGTAATCAATTGTTTTTATTAAACGTTCTACCAACAAATACCTTTTCAGTTTCAAGTTTTAAGAAAAAAAGATTTTAAAGAATTTTTCAAATCTTGAGACGTTTATACTTTCCAGTTAATATTTCACATTTTGTGAAATAGATTTATAAATAAATAAAATAAAGTGTATAGGATCTTGGCTCTTTTTGAATAGCAAGATTGTCACTCGATCTATAAAAAAAAGAAGTCTAGTTTTCAAAAAATTGTGATTCAGAATCTTGCATATCATTTTTAGAAGAAATTTGTAATTTATAGGAATATTGGTCAGTATAAGTGTACCACACTATACATTTCACACTACAACATTAAAATAGTGTCGGTGGAGAGATTTTTGACCTTGGAGTCGATGTAAAGCTAAAAGGAGAAAGAGGTGCAAAGCTGCAGAACAACTAGGATAACTTCAGAGCCTTCAGAGAAGTCAGATTTACCTAATGAATTTTGTATAAATTCTTGACTTAGTATGGGTCTAGTTGTGTGCTTAGTTTATTAATAGCTTGTAACCTTATAACTCGTTTTTAGTGGATTTTGTTTTTGAGGTGTAGACACCTCCGTGGATGTTTCCCCAATTGGGTGGGGTTTACCACATTAAAATACATGTGTACTTGCATGTTTAATTCTCCTCTCATCCCCTTCTGATCTTGTCCTGATTTAGACTACTTTAGTTTTGGTTTTCAAAACTTGGTAACCTATAACTGAAATATATCATTCATAACCATTTTCATACACATCTTGTGTTAATAATTTGTTTTGTAAAAATTAATTTCTTAAACAAACTGTTCGGAGCCATTGAAACTATTTTAATTTTTATTAAACAACTTAAGTGGTAATTTTTCAATTGATATCAGAGCTTTGGTTTTATAAAAATCTTTTTACATCCCGAGTTTATAAATTTTTTTATTTCAAAACAAACAATGGACGAGAAATTTGAGGGACTAGGTAACCTTTGTAGGCCCCCTCTCTTTGATGGAAGCAACCTCCCTTACTGGAAAGTGAGGATGGTTGCTTTCATCCAAGGTACGTTGGGAGACGATGCTTGGGATGCTATTGAAAATGGATACACTTATCCTACTAAACCAGCAATAGATGAAAGTAATGAAAGGATTAGGAAACTGCAAAGTGAATACACTACTCAAGAGAAACAGACCTCACTTAGTAATAATAAAGGCAAAAACTTCGTATTGATGTCTATAAATGAACACGAATTCAAGAGGATATCTTTATGTACTACCTCGAAAGAAGCATGGGACACTTTAGTGACTTCATATAAAGAAGACACACATGTTAAAGCTGTTAAAACCCAAATGTTAATTCATCAGTACAACACTTTCATCATGATTGAGACTGAGTCATTTGATGACTTCTATATTAGATTAACATATATAGTGACTAAGTTAAATGCTAATGGAATAATTTATGATAGGAAGAAAATTGTTTCTAAAATTCTAAGGTCACTTCCACAAAAAATTGGTAATAAGCACTTTGCCATTGAGGAGATGGATGACTAGAATTTAACACCTGAACTCCTCAATAGCAAGCTAAGAACAGTGGAAATTGAATTGGAATTTAAGAAACAGTTAACTCAGTCCCAAAAGAAATAGTCCAGCTCTAATCTTGTCTTCTCCTCTAAGTTGACCAAACCTGAGTTCAATTTACCTGATATTGACTTAGACTCTTATGAGGACAATAATTTAGACAATTTGGATAATCATATTGACTTAATTTCCAAACAGTTCAAGAAAATATTAAAATTTTGAAATAAAGTTGCAAATAGACAAGGCAGACCTACTTATTCAATTTTTTTTAATAATAGGCCTCATGAAAAAAGACAGGATAAACACCAGACTGATAACCAAAATAAATCTGGAAAAGACTTAAAAAATAATGAGTGTTTTAGATGTGGGAAATTAGGATATATAACTAATGATTATCGAGTTAATATGAATAAAAATAACAAAAATAATAGGGCTAATTTGTGCAAGACCTGGGATGATTCAAGAAAATCAGAAACTGATGAGCCTAAGTCATCTAATTCTTTTGACCCTTGTATGTCATTCTTTGCCAAAATTATTTACACTGATGATAGGCCTATGACTAATACTGAATCTGATAATAGTGCCTCTCATCATGCTATGCTAAACGATACTGTTCAAAATAATTTATCTGCTTTGTTACTTGAGAATGTTAGTTATGTATAATCCACTAGTAGTTCGAATGTCGTGTGTGTGAGTAAGAGGGAACTTCTTATTGATGATATAAACGTGTGTGTGAGTCCTAAAAATGAATCGCTAGGGGACATTGCGCACTCCACACTTAGTGACTCCGACAATGAGGACCTCCCACACATTCACACACTATACACGAAAACTCTCAAGAAAAGTACTAAACTTGAAAAAGTATTCAAGGACCTTACCAAGAAAATAAAAGTCCTAAGACAAATGCTCAAATAGAATGCTGAAAAGTACACCTATCAATGGCTAGTTCATGAGAATGAGACTAAGACTTTTGTACCAAAAAATCAAAGGATTATCTAAATCAAATAAAATTCAGGAAAAGAAATATAAAAGGACGTTGTTAGAATTGGAACAAACTAAAGAAAAGACATCAAAATCTTCAAAAAATTGGCTAAATTTGAAAATAACTCAAATTATTTTGAAGATTTTGTTACTAAAAGTAAAACCAATTCTGATAGCAGAACTGGAATAGGCTTTTTCCCTAATACTAACAAACAAACTAAAACTTTTGAAACTATTAAGTTTGTGTCCGGTGGCAAAAGACCTATTGAAACTTGTCCAAATTTTCAAGCCCTCAAAAATGTTTTTTGATTTAAAATAACAAATGATAGACATTGGTAAGGCCAGTACTTCTTAGCTTAATGTTGAACATAAGGCTAAATACGTATGTCCTTCGATAAGCAAATGTGATCCGTCTTTCCAACCTGTGCCCTTTATAAATAAGGCTAGAATCCAACCTTTAGGCAAATCCATGTTTAATATCTTTCCTAAGAATAAGCCTCCTATGAGACATCTTTATTGCTCATATTGCGATGTCTATGGAAATTCGGTTGATGGATGTTTTTATAAATGTCTGTATAAATCGATCTTTCATTCACCTGTCTATCATAACTTTAACTACTCTAGAAAAGGCAGAAATAACTATATTCTTCCTAGGCAACTAGATAAAAACTCTAACTATCGTAATAGGAAGAAAAGATCTAGTACTAAAAGATCATAAAAAAGAGGTAATCCTAGATTCATGACTAAACCAAATGCTCAAAGATTTGATAAAACTCAAAATTATGCACAAAAATGTTTTAAAGAAAAGTCCAATGCTCATAATTTTTACCATATTCGATCTAATCAGCGCAAACGTTTAAAAACCAAAGCAGTTTGGGTCAAAAAGGATGAATTAATACCCCAGATGAGATGTAATATCGTGATCAATGCTTTGAAAGCCAAGTATACATCATCTGGATGGTATTTAGATTCAGGATGATCTAAACACATGATCGAGGATGATACAAAACTTTTAAATAAAACTAGCTTCTCAGGAGGAAAAGTTTTATTTAGTGATGGTGTATCAGCCCAGATCATTAGTAAAGGTACACTCCATAAAAAAGGATTACCTACTACTTCGAAGATGTACTTCCAGTAAAAGGTCTAAAAGAAAATTTACTAAGTATATCACAATTCTGTGACTCTAAACATATTGTCACATTTTCAAAGAATAATTGCAAAATTTTAAATGAAAATGGTGACTGCATTATTACAGGCTTTCGTACTCCAGATAACTGTTGCACAGTTAATCCAAATAATGAGGTTAGTAACATTGCTAGAATGGATGACAATGAGATTTGGCATAATAGGTTGGGTCACATAAATTTTGATAGCCTTGGTAAATTGTGTTCTCAAGAAATAGTTAGAGGCCTTCCTAAGATAAATCCTATATCAAACATTATTTGTGGGCCTTGCCAATAAGGAAAAATGGTTAAGTCTAAACATAGGAAAGTCAAAGATGTATTGACTACTAAACCTCTAGAACTCATCCATATGGACCTTATGGATCGTACTAGAACGGTTAACCTTTGTGGAAATAGCTACATCTTAGTGATGGTTGATGATTTTACCCATTTTACATGGATAGCTTTCCTTAAACAAAAGTTCAACACCTTTCAAAAATTTCTAAAAATTCTCCTACGTATTGAGAACGAAACGGATAGTCAAGTAAATTGTTTTCGTAGTGATCGAGGTTAAGAGTTTAAAGACTTAGGAGTAACAAAATATTGTACTCACAATGGATATCAACACAAATTTAGCGCTCCTAAAACCCCTCAGTAAAAAGGTATAGCCTAAAGAAAGCATAGGACTATTCAAGAAATAGCACGAGTAATGATTCATGCCAAAAGCCTCCCGAAGTATTTTTGGGTAGAAGCTGTTAGGACTGCTTGTCATATTATAAATAGAGTCTATCTTAGGAAATATACCAAACAGACACCTTACGAACTTTGGTACGGAAAGAAACCTAACCTAAAATATTTTAGAACCTTTGGTAGTGTTTGCTATGTATGTAAAGACAGAGAACATTTGTCCAAATTCGAAACCAGAGGTGATAAAGCCATCTTCTCATGTTACTCTCCCAATATCAAAGCATATCATGTCCATAATCTTTGTACCTAAACCCTAATGGAATCCATTAATGTGATTTTTAGTGACATTAATGTTGAGAGTAAACCCACAGGATCAACTATCGTGAATGAGTCTAAAAATATTATAAATTGTGACTCTCCAGAGATAGATGATCCTTAACCACCTAAGATTCCCGAGGTTCTTAACTGGGTTTCAAAAGATCTTCCCTTAGACAGTGTGGTTGGTAACCCTTCCGAGCCTGTTCATACAATATCCCAGTTACGTAATTTTGCTCATTATGCATGATTTGTGTCACTTATAGAACCAAAGAATGTAAATGAAGCCCTATGTGATTCCTTTTGGATAAGTGATATGCAGGAGGAACTTCTTCAATTTATCGCTCATAGCGTATGGTATCTTGTACCCAGGCCATAAAATAAAAAGGTTATTGGCACATACTGGATTTTTAAAAATAAAATAGATGAGTGTGGGATGGTAATTAGAAACAAGGATATATTAGTTGCCCAGGGCTACTCTCAGATTGAAGGGATAGATTTTGAGGAAACTTTTAAACTTCTCACTCGCCTTGAGTCTGTTCACTTATACTCTTAGTAATAGCTTGTCATTTCCAATTCACTCTCTATCAAATTGATGTAAAATTTGCGTTCCTTAATGGTATTTTAAATGACGAAGTCCATGAAGAACAACCCAAAGGGTTCATTGACCCTCACCATCTGAATCACGTCTTTCGACTGAAAAAGGCTCTATATGGTCTAAAACAAGCACCTCGTGCTTAGTATGAACGATTGTCTACATTCTTATTAAATAACGGCTTTAGGAGAGGTGGTAACGATCCAACTCTATTTGTCAAACATTTTGACAAAACTATAGTTATAGCCTAAGTCTAAGTAGATGATATAATCTTTGGATCAACATCCTTAACCGCAGTTGAAGACTTCTCCAAAGTTATGCATGGAGAATTTCAAATGTCTCTTCTGAGGTAGTTATAATTCTTTTTAAGACTTCAGGTTAAACAAACTTCTAAAGGATTATATATCTCGTAATCCAAATACGCTTTAGAGAATGTAAAGAAGTTTTCCCTAGAAAATGCAAAAGATACTAGGACACTCATGAGTACTTCGGTAAAAATGTCTAAGGATGGATATGGGAACTCTATTGATCCCATTCTTTATCATAGAATGATAGGAAGCCTATTATACCTAACTGCCTCTCGCCTTGACATTATGTATGATGTTTGTGTATGCGCTAGATATCAGAATGCACCTACCGAGACGCATTTATCATGTGTTAAGAGAATCATAAAATATATTAAAAGAACTCTCAACTTAGGTCTTTAGTACACAAATGACACATCCACTTCTATAATCGGTTACACCGATGCTTATTGTCCTGGGTGTTCTGATGATAGTAAGAGTACGTCAAGAGCCTGTTATTACATAGGAAATAATTTGGTAGGATGGTCTAGTAAGAGATGAAATTGTACATCGTTATCTACTGTAGAATCATTACCGCGGGAAGCTATTGTTCGCAACTACTTTGGATAAAACAGATGTTAAAAGACTATGTCATAATTGAAGATAAGTTACATATCTATTTTGATAATCAAAGTGCAATTAATATTTTCAAAAATCTTGTTCAACACTCTCGCACAAAACACATTAAGATTTGATATTACTTTATTTGTGAATTAGTAAAATCCAAGGAATTGGAAATTATGTATTTACCCACAGATCTTCAATTAGTTGATTTGTTCACAAAGCTTCTAGATAAATTAAGATTTGAATATCTTCAGAAATCTATTGGCATGATATATCTTGAATAAATATTTGTCATCACATAATATATCATCCAGTCATACTCATGCTTGTAATTGATCTTTGAGGATATAGGGTACGGATGTTTAAAAAATAACAAAAGACACATCATATATCTATTTTATATAAGAGATCCTTGATGTGACTCGTTTATGTTTATGCGTTGATATATATATCCTTATTTGCTTATAAATATTTGTGCCTACCCTTTGTCCATTTGAGAAAAAATGGGAGAGAAATTTGAATACACTTGGACATCTTTTTGTTCACTTTAACTAAAATACTTGATATTGGCTATCTTATTTTCAGGAATCAGTACCTCATTCATATCAGAATATTGTTAGGGTATTGGACTGTATTTTGTAGAGTAATGTAATTTTCTTTTTCTAGGATATGGGGTATATAGAATTTTTGTATATGAATAGGATTTTCTAATTTTTTACATCCATACGAGACCTTGATGACTCAAAGGAGATTACGTCTCATATTTCCAAAGGGGGAGATTGAAGCACCCTATATTTTTTAGTCACTTGAGTCTATACTATATAGGTGCTCATCTAGTTTGGAAATAGTGAAAAATTATAGTCATATCCCTTGCTACCAAAGAAACTCAGACACTACATCAATGATCCTCTAATGGTCCTAAAAGTAGTATACCAACACTTCACCTAGGCTTGCATATTTTATTTTGCATATATATCATTTTAGGTGTGTGAGTGTTAATTCCCATCAAAATAGTTTTCTAATAATTTGGGATTTTTTAAACATTTTTAGGCATTTTTAAAACATTTAAAATTTAGGCTTTAAAATGTTTTGGGCTGATTTGCAATGTCTTTTAATTCCTAAAACCTTGGTTGGGTAGAAACTAAACCTGGAAATAAAATGTGGGGCAGAAACTGGAATTTTTTAAAAGCTAAAAACACGCATTTTCAGTGTAATCCAAGCCATATACGTGCCTACATTATATCGGCTGAGATTATGCTTTCTTTACCTCACATAACTGAGAGCTAATTTTGAAAATTGGATCAATTTCATCGATGGCCTGCGTGTTTTCTTACTCGATCCAAGTCTTAACAGTTGGACCAATAAGAATAGTTTTAAAAGCGGTGTGTTTCCAACCATGAGATTTACACTCATTTTGCAAGACTTAATGATGTCCGTTATTTTGATCACTCATTCCAGATCCTTCTATCATCCTATATGAATAGAGACCCCAGTTGATACGTTTACAATTTTTGGGTCATCTGAGTTTGAGAGAGAAAAAGAGAGACAGATACAATAAGAAGAGAAAATAGAAAATCGTATCCAAACTCTTGTGAAATTTTCCCAGAAAAATTTCCTTGTGAGTTCGAGAGCTTTTCTTGTTCGAAGATCATTTCCTCTCTAGTTTGAAATCTCTTTTCCATCCAGTCACTGAGTTAGATCGCATTTCTTTATCATAGAAAGTATAGATATGATTCTTTTGTGATAAAAATCACTTAGATCTGCTAAGTTTGATTTCTTTATCTAGAAATCATTATTTGTTGGTGTTTCTGTACTCAATTGTTTTTATCAAAACGTTCTACTAACAAATACCTTTTCTGTTCCAGCTTTTGAGAAAAAAGAGACTTCAAAGAATTTTTTAGATCTTGAGATGTTTATACTTTCCAGTTAATATTTCACATTTTGTGAAATAAGTTTATAAATAGATAAGAGACGGTGTATAGGATCTTGGATCTTTTTGAATAGCAAGATTGTCACTCGGTCTATCACAAAAGGAAGTCTAGTTTTCAAGAAATTATGATTCAGAACCTTGCATATCATTTTTAGAATAAATTTGTAATTTGTAGGAATATTGGTCAGTATAAGTGTGTATGTGTTCATGCCTGTGTTAGGCACAACACCACGCTACACATTTCACACTACAACACTAAAACAGTGTTGGTGGATAGATTTTTGACCTTAGAGTCGACGTAAAGCTAAAAGGAGAAAGAGGTGCAAAGCTACAAAATAACTAGGACAACTTGAGAGCCTTCAGAGAAGTCAGATTTACCTAATGGATCTGGTATAAATTCTTGACTTAGTATATGTCTGGTTGTGTGCTTAGTTTGTTAATAGTTTATAACCTTATAACTCGTTTTTAGTGGATTTTTTATTTTATAGGTATAGACCACCTCCGTGGATGTTTTCCAATTGGGTGGGGTTTTACCACGTTAAAATACCTTTGTACTTACATGTTTAATTTTCCTCTCATCCCCTTCTGATCTTGTTCTGATTTAGACTACTTTAGTCTTGGTTTTCAAAACTTGGTCACCTATAACTGAAATATCTCGTTCATTACCATTTTCGTACACATCTTGTGTTGATAATTTTTTTTTGTAAAAACGAGTTTCTTAAACAAAATGTTTGGAGCCATTTAAACTATTTTAATCTTTTATTAAATAACTTTAGTGGTAATTTTTCAATAGGTTGCATCTTTGAATTGGGAGACCACCTCTTCTAGGTGGGTATGGAAGGGTAGTAGCTTCTCGTCTGCGACTTTCCATTTCCTGAGGATTTGGCCGATAATGAGGGAAGAGACTCCGTAAACATCTACGTAATGAATTCCTTTCTTGAGGGCAATTTTAAGGCCTATAGTGCATGCCTCATACTAAGATATGTTATTGGTTCAAGGGAAGTCGAATTTCATGGAAATGGGGGTGTAAGATATATCAGGGGCGATCAGGAGTATCCCAATACCATATCCTTTCTTTCTGGCCGCTCCAGTATAGAACATTTGCCATTTATGGTCCACTTGAGAGGTGCAGGGAATATCTTCATCAGGGAAAATCAGAGACCCAAATATTCGTTCCTTTGATGGGGTAATCAACAAGGTAGTTAGAGATGGATCTCCCCTCATAGCTTTCTGCGTGATGTACACAATATCAAACTCAGGTAGAAACATTAACCAATGAGCCATTTGGTTGGATAAAGAGGGATTTTCTATCAGTATTTGATGGGGTCCATTTGGGATACTAGTCTAATGGGGAAGGCAAGCATGTAATGTCATAACTTCTCGGGGACCCAGACCAGGGCAACACATGCTTTCTCCATAGTAGTGTAGTTAACCTCGTATTTGACCAATTTTTGATTGGCGTAATAAATGGATATTTCCTTACAGGATTCTTCAATTTATTGGGCTATCAAAGCTCCTATTATGATATATGTTATGATCAAGTATAAGGAAAGGAGGCCTAGATACGGAGGCAGAAGCTCCAAAAGTTGGGGATGTATCATTTGATTCGGTCAAAGACTTCTTAGTAGACCTCATTCTAGACATTGGTTAAATCCTTTCAAAGAAGTTTGAAAATGGGTTCGCAGATAGAAATCAGTTGGCTGATTAACTGACCGATGTATTATAGTTTACCTAGGAATCCTCGGATTTCCTTCTCCGTCCGTAGTGGTAGCATCTCAAGTATGGATTTTAACTTAGTAGGGTCTTCTTTGATTACCTTCTTACTGACCATAAATACCAAGAGTTTTCATTTCATGACGGTAGAAATTCCCTTCTATGGATTTAGATGCATCTGGTATTGTCGTAGTCATTCGAAGAACTTTCGAAGGGAGGTAATATGACCTTTTAGAGTCTTAGACTTAATGACCATGTCGTCTATGGAGACTTAGACATCCTTGTGAATAAGGTCATGCAGGATGTTTGTGGTAGCCCTTTGGTAGGTAGCCTCGGTGCTCTTGAGTCTGAGTGGCATAACAGTATAACAAAAAGTTCCCCATGGGGTGATAAAGGTAGTTTTCTCCTAATGGTTAGGGTGCATCTTGATCTGGTTATATCCGACCAATCAATCGATAAACTACTTAAGGGCATGGCTAGCTGTGTTGTCCACGATTATGTCGATGTTGGTTAATGGGTAATCGTCTTTTGGGGATGCTTTATTTAAATCCTGATAGTCAACACACGTGCGAAGGGTATCCTTTATTCCACATACAATATCGGAAGGTAAACTCTCTACCCCCTAATGTTCTAAGTCCCCGTTCCTCTCGAATTCTCTTAACTCAAACTATCCTTCAATTTAGATTTTTCCTCTCTATTAATCCAAATTAATTTAGCCCTTAAACTTCCCTCGTAGGCAACGCCTAAAACCCAAACTAGGACTACTGGTGTTTCAATATAATTCCCTTATATTAGAAATTAAATCCCACAAATTAATTGCAAACGATTTCCAAAGGTCCTAAAGAAAAGGAAATTTTTGGCCGAAACTGAGCATCTGAATCGATTAGAAAATTTTTTGGCAGATTAAACACCCTGTAGTAAAATATCGATTACTCCCTCTACAGAACTCCGATTGACCTGATTAAAAGCTCATTTGAAATATAAGACATAGATATTTCCAAGCATGTATGGATATCACTCTAATTCCAAGTATAATTTAAATGGCATACGTTTAAATTTACGTCAAAAATTCTGGCAGTTACTATGCTGGCAAATCAAACACCCTACAGTAAAACATCGAGTTCTCCCTCTACGGGACTCTGATTGACCTGATTCAAAGCTAATTAGAAATCCAAGACATATCCCTTTCCAAACATGTATGGATATCACTTTAATTCTAAGTAAAACTTAAATGGCATACGTTTAAAGTTACATAAAAAATTCTGGCAGATTGACAACTTATGTTCATCAATTAAACCCTAAGTCATTCAAGATTCATGTTCTTCAATCAAGAACCCATCAAGATTCAATCTAAATCATCAAATATACTCTAATATCAGTTTATCTTCGTATAGAGATAAATTTCCAATGAAAATTTACACAAAACATCAAAGATTCAACCTAAAAATCAAATTCAACTTTAATTAACATAAAACCCCAATTTTTTTTCTCATATTCATCAACTTTATAAATCAAGAACTCAGATTTCTCTCTTATTAATCAACCCAAACCCACTAATTTCATATTATCATCATTAAGGAACATCTCTACATGCATTCCCACTCTAGTTTATGAATTAAATCCTCCCAAATTCATATAAAACATCCAAAAGCATGAAATCAAACCCTAATCTACATGGGTAGTATAACATGCTTAATATAAATTGCTATTTAAATAATTGCCTCTCAATAGCAGGTCTATATTTCATTAATATGATGGTGTGGTTGTTCTCCCCTCGCTCCGATCTCGATTCAGTTGCGTTCGGGGCGAAAAACTGTGTAGGAAGCTTTGGCTTTCTCTTCCTCTTTCTCTTCAATGGCCTCTCTTCTATTGTGATTGTGTTAACCCTAGCCCCTTATCTCTAATGGAAGATATACACTTAATATTTTTGGAGTTCTCTAAACCTCCAACTCCCGAATTACCGAAATACCCTTAAACGATGCCGAGTTGGTCCAAAATCATCCCGGGACCCAAACTGTACACCCGAGTACACTTTTTCGACTATTTTGACCCTTTCGGAACCAACCGTAACCTCAAAATCACCATACGAGTCACTTTAAAAAAATTATTTTAATTCCACCTCAAAATATCGAACGCGTGAAATTAAACTTAAATTGAACTGATTTACTCTCAATCACTGAATTATATAATTTCTCTAAATTAAATAAATTCCAAATCACCGAATCAAATAAATTCCAAATCATCGATTTAATTAAATCCTAAATCACCAATTTAATTTAATTAAATATCCTCATAAATATGGGGTATTACAGTTATGGCCTCCATTTATTAGGCCAAAGGGGTGCCTATCGGCATGGTCTTGGACTTCCTTTTAGCATAGAACCTCAGACACACTACTGAGGGTCCTGGGGTGCCATTCGTAGTTTGAGATAGATTTTCCAAAAAAATGGCTTTTAAATGCAAACCATAAGTCAGAATCGTGCTACGGGAGGACCGTTGGAAAGGGTATTCAGAGTACTTTAAGAATCCAATCATCCACTCTCGGGTTCATGAGTTGATCGAGGTGATACGGGGTAGAGGCGCCCGTTGGCCACTAAATAGGAAATGTTTAGAGGAAAATGAATCGTTCGTTGGAACCGTAAGTCCGATTTATGCACAAGATGGACCGTTGGAAAGGGTATTAAGATCCCTTCGATATTTCATTCAGTTTTGTTTGGTCTGGAGAGTTGATTAAGGTCAAATGGGGCTTAAAAATGCCCAGTGACCCTTCAAAGTAAAATAGGACATTCGTCTGTATCGTAAGGACGATTCGTTCATGGGCTGAACTGTTGGAAAGGGGATTTAGAGACCTTTAAATATTCATTGAGTTTCTCTCAAGATGAAGAGTTGACTGGAGTCAAACGAGGTCCGGGATCGCCCTGTGGCCTCTAGATTAGTTTTTTATAGTAAAATGGATCGTTCGTCTGAACCATAAGGCTGATTCGTACGCTGGGCAGACCGTTTGAAAGGGGATTTAGATCCCCTTAAAGATCCATTGAGTTTTCACTTAGGCGAGAAAGTTTACGGGAGTTAAAAAGGCCCCAGGAGCACCTGATGGCCTCCAAATTAGTTTTCAATAGTAAAACGAATCGTAAGTCCGATTCATGCATGGTGAAGATATTTAGAAGGGGGATTCAGATCCCTTTAAGATTCATTGGGATTTTGATTAGATGAGTAAGTTGATCGGAATCAAATGGGGCTCGAGAGAGCTCGGTGGCCTTTTAATCGGTACTCGGAGTATGACCTATGTTTGTGGTAAACGAGTGAGTGCTAGGGACTGACCTATGAAGGAGCTTAAGTGGTTCCTATGATGGAGTTCTATATTGACCAAGGTGTACATTTTGTGATTCACTTAACATTCCTTAAATGAGTAGGAGTATTTAGGTAAGAGAGTATACTCATTTGATTGTGATATGATTCAGGGGTTCCAAGGGGCACAAGGGACCATTTAGGCTTATGAGAGATATATTGACCAAGTTGATTACAGATTCAAGTGATGTAAGACATTCTTGTCAGGTTGTGATTTGTACATCTTACAGGATAATGTGTCCTAAATTGAGAATGGGAAGTTTTACCATAATAGGCAAGGGAAAGGGAGGATGAGCAGAGGCTTGATTCGTAGGATCAAGAGGGAGGTCATGTTATTAGTGACCTCTGGAATGGAAATTATAGAGTCCAGGTTCATATAGGGGGTAGGTAACCAGATGAAGTTCCTTTTAAAAGATTTAAGTAGAGCGAGGTCAGATGAAGTTCCTTTTAAAAGGTTTAAGTAGGGTGAGGATGGTGTCATTTGACCTCACCTTATCACTGTTAGTGTGCATGATTCATTTCTTAGGGGGTATGACTAAAGGAATCCTTAATTGTCAATTTGGTGTTTTAATAATTAGATTAGTTTGGTTGAGAATAAAGCCGAAATAGATTTATGATAAAAGAGACCATAATGTATATTAAGGTCATAGACGGAGTAGATAATTTTTCAGTAGTGTGAGGATTTTATGGATAAGATATTCTTAGATTTTTTACTAAGAATATAATGAATTTGAATTTCAAGGATGAAGTTCTTGTTTAAGGGTGGTGGTGAATGTATTACCCAGTATTTTTATGCATATTATTTAATTAAATTATGGAAATTAATTATGTATGCTTATTATGACTAGAGGTGTCACCATTTATATTGTTATGTGTTATTTAAGTTGGATTGGATTTTGGACTTAAGACACAGTGATTAGTCAATTAAATTAATTAATACTTGGACTCACATCAAGAAATTACTAAATAACTACGTTGTTAGTTAGTTATTTTGGGTATATTTAGTAATTGACTTTTGGTATGCGTAGAATGTTCGTTTATAGTTTAAAATGATGGTTTAAATGCCTATTGGGTTAGTGTAAGGCTCAGGCGTGATTTTAAGTCATTTAGAGTTATTTTTTGATTCTTTTAGGTAAGGCCCATTTGGGGCCCTAAACCTAATTTCGGGAGATTAAAGGGTTGAAAGAGGTTATTACGTTTCTCATTTTATTAAAAATACAATGGGGAAGCACTAGAAATGCCAAAAAGAGAAAACACTAAGAGGACAGGAAGATTCTAGGGAATTGGGAATTGATTTCTCAATCAATGGACAAGAAAAGTTATATATAGAATATGATTATGATTGAATGTGTGTTAATGTTGTGATTAATCATTGAAATCTGAATATAATCATAACCAAAATTTGATTTGAATGATTAATTTGTTTAAATTCAAGATTAACCTAATCTAGATGTTTATTAGATTGAATTCCCCTTTATAGTAATTAATTTCCTTGTAAATTTGGTTTAAAACTAATATATTGTGATTTGAATATGTATTATATTGAGAATCATATAAAAACCCTTTGTTTAAGTGAATCAATTCATGGAATTTTGTAAAATTCGATAGATCTAGGGTTCTTGAATTTTGAAATGGGTTTTTGTTGAATCTTGGGATAGATTTGGGATTTGATGATGGAATTAGCTTACAATGGTTGCTTAAATGTGTTTTTATCAATTGAATACTAATTGGGTGCTTAGATGATGTTTTTGGGTTATTAATGGAGGTTATAAAGAAGAAAATTGGGGTTGAAGATGATGAATGCCATAACAAGGGAATTTGGAGAGGTTTTATATTAACCGATCAATCGGTCCCAGGCCATCGGTCGATCGATGATTATAAATATGGCATAGGTGGGGCTTTTGAGTACCTGGTCATATATTTTAATTTTGAAACCTAGGGATAAGGTTTGTTGATGTGCGAGTTTTAATGTATGATAGGGTTGATGTGTGGGTTTTAATGTATAGTTGATGTGAGGGTTTTTATGTGTGATGGGGTGAGTCTACACCTAGAATTGATAACCCAATAGGTTAGGGTTAATGTTTTATGGAATGAATATAGGGTCATAGATGTTATATACCTTTCTATGATAGTGATGCTAGTATGAACCGGTAGCATACGATCGGTATGTGTGTGATTTACTTTAAAACATTCATGAGGGTTAAGTATGTGTATGCTTTAGTCCGTTAGTGAGGGAGGAAATTTCTTGTGTGTTTTATGTGCAAAGCATACTATGTGTGATATCTCATTAGCAGGCGTACTAGAGAGGATTCCATGACAGGGAACATGTGACACGAACCGTATTGGTACCCCGGTGAGTAGACGGTCTCTTCTGTGGTCATATTTTACCACTGGGTCACACATCTAGGTACTTGTGGCTGAGATGGTCTTCTGGGATATTTCTTTTATATGTATTGGGTATGGTAGGCCTTATGACTGATGGGTAGATGTGGTGATTTATCCCTTGTCGTGATGAGGTCGTAGGTTTGTGACAACCTACGACTATACTAGTAGGTGTGAGAGATCCATGAAGGTAAAAGAGTAAGCCTTCATTATGTATGAGAGCGAGAGGTGCTCATCAATTTGTACATGTCAAGGACTGTAAATTTGTATGCATTTTAGACTTATGTAGATTCTTTGTCCTAACATATATGGTTTTGGTATGGCAGTACGAGAGATAGTTGTATCGGTTTATGTGTTATACTAGAGATTTACATGACTTATAGTATGGATTCCCACCTACATGTGAATGTTTTAGACTTGTGTATTTCCTATACTATATATGTATATGACCTATAGTATGGATGTCTACCTACATACTTACGATTTGGATTTGTGTATTACGTATATTAAAGATGTATATATTTAACTATTAGCATGAAAGAGTCAAATGTGTATAAACTTGAGATATAAGCTTATTGTTGGTATATTGGTTATTTAGTGTGACGAATCGTAGGTTTGAGACTACAACACAACTTATGTTTTCAAATGAAAGAGATAAACCTAAATATGATAAACTAAAGATTAAAGAATAAAAATGTAAAGATTTAATCACATGGGAGGCATATGGGTTCGGGAATTAGAACTGTGTGATATTTTAGGTTGATGGAATGGGTAACTAATAACTTAAAAGATGTTAAAAACGAGAGGAAGATGTGTAGTTATGATGTGACCCAGATTGTAATCTTATTCTACATAGGCTTCTTGTTTATGTTTTCTTTTAAAAACTACTTTTACGGGTCCCTATTGCGATAGTTCCTGCAGATGCTGGATCATTGGAGGAGAATCTCTAGACACGTCCTAGTTCTTACTCCCAGGATTGTAGGAGTTAATCAAGTGTAGTTCATCCTTTTATTATACTCCTTTATATTCAGTTTGGTTGTATATGTCAATTTACATTCAAATACGACTTATGTTATTTGGTTGGTGATTAATATCAGAGTTGGTTTTGTGCGGATTCAGTATTTCATTATGTTGTCTTTATTTTTTTGGTTCCTGTTTATCACTTATGCTAAGAATATTACCAAAAGTTTTGATTCCCGTGATTTTTATGGTAGACTTGATCAATCTAATTATGAATTTTTTGGGTTATCACACGCCTCTCTCTTGGTGTCTTATATTTTCCATCAACTTAGAAATATCCTCTAGGGTATATTCTAAGTAACTAAGCTTAGAAAATCTTGAAAGTCAAAGACGATAAAGGATATAAGATGAAACATATAAATATTATGAATTACCTCAATAAATATATTTAGAACTACAAGTTCAAGTTAAACTCAAACTCAATAATGTTAGTATTTTTTCTTTTTATGATTTTTTTATAAGCATAAACTGTTATACAATATTCAAAATAACTTGAAAAGGATCTAAGGGTGGTCTAATGAGGCTTACCTTCCTAGAAAATGGTAAAAATCGTATCTTTTAACCTTAGCGTTGATCGATTCCTAAGTTTAAAATATACAATTTGTAAAAATAATTTGAATATCATTCCTAGCATGAAAGGAAACAAATGAAACGTGTTAAAAATATAAGGATATGATATAAAAATCCTCCGATACAAAACTCACAAAGATGTATCAAAGTTATAATGGTGTGAGAGAAAGATTTACAACTATACACCAACTAACAAATATACGTGCCAAATATAAATCCAACAATGCTACTTACTCGACTAAATAATAAAAGATAGTCTAGTAAGGGAATGAACCTACGTCAATATCAGATGATGCTGACTAGATATGGTAATAGATGACGACTGCAAGCTGGAGGGAGAAAGTCTATGCAGGCGCACCACCTCTAGCACATGCAAAGTTACCACGAAAAAATTGGGTCAAACCCCTACCAAGTCGTCAATCTACGCAACTTGAAACAAATATATATACATACTCATCATCTGTCACGTAACCTCACAATACATTTATTTAACTCATTAATTTCATCAATTAATTAACATCTTAACTAATTTCAACATAACTGGCATACGCCCCTTCTCCCCGTCCATCTCAAGAAACATGTGGTAATCCGATAAACAAGCGTCACACAACTAGTCTCCACCTGCTTCACAGTGTCAAAATACCCATCACCACCTACTATGCAATGCCAAAATTCCACATCAAAACGTACTCTTGGAGTAGGCCAACATAAGAGTGTTACCTCTCGTCACACACCAAAAATCCAAATTCATTAATTCATTCATTAATACGTTCCAAGTTTCAATCATGACTTATCATTTATCATTACATCATTATTATTTGATTACCCCACCCTCCGGGTCATTTTCAATATATCAATAAACCAAGTGTTATGCTAATACATTAAAGGTTGTATGGATAATACGTTTACGCGGAACTACTCATAAGCCAAACATAAAAATAAAGAGATGTAAAAACTAAAGGTTCCAAAGTGGTCGATCATATCCGTCTCTAAACTCCATGCGTGTGATGTCTCACAAAATATAAACAAAACAAGGAACCCCCACGATACACTTCCGTTTAGATATGATAGTCGTTAATACAATTAATTAGTTAAAGATTTATTAGGATGGATTCAATTAAGAGATTAATCAAATTAAACAACCAAGTTCCAAATCCAACCGTAATTCGTTAAACATAAGCCACAATAACCATATTAAAGAAAGGCCATTACAAGTTTATCCCGTACTCCTTCTAATTCATCTACCTGATTAATTCATTTTTAACAACATAATAAAACTAGTATAAGTCTTACATTGGATTCTTACATAATTAAGTTTATTTCTCATTTTCAAGAATGTAATTCAACATAAGGGCTTCTATTCACATTTCAGAAGTCTCGACATTAGTTAATCGCTAATAATGAATCCTCACAAATATCTAGGCCATAAATAAAAATCATTATGCTTAAATTCTCATGAATGAGGTATTTATTATCAAAGGTAGTACTCCTAATTCTAAAGGTATAGGCCTACTAATCACATGTATTTCAGAATTTAATTAAGCCTTAAATAAGTCCAAATTACTGATCATATATTCTAGTTAATAACAAATTTAATATGAAGTTTGAAACCCTAAAGCTTAAATTTACTATTCAAGGTTCAATATCAATTTCTTATATTAATTAGGGCTAAATCTCAATATATAACATGTGGGGCTAACTAATTTCACCTAAATAAAATAACTCATAAGAAATTCTAAATTCATAAGGATTTCTAATGCATTTTAAGGCTACAATTTATGTTTAGGTGAAGTTAACATGAGTATATATAAAAGGAGTGGAGGATATAGCAACATTCCTTAAAAGATGAATTAAAACTTGATTTGAGATGAAGAGACGTAGTTTTGAAAATTTTAGTCTTAAATCCCTTTTGAAATCCTCTTGAAATCTCTTTAAAAAATTAGTTTGATTGTTTAGAAATCCTCCCTTGAAATCATGTTTGATAGCCTTGAAGAACCTCTCAATTTTATTAATGGAGGAATATAGTTTGTGAGAGGGTTTATAGAGTTTTTAAGGTTTTCTTTGTGAAGGAGATATGATAAAAATGAAGCTTGAAGTGGGTAAATGGGACTTAAAACATACAAGAACTATAAAAATAACACTAAACTCGTAGGCCCCCTCTACCAGGTCGTGGTTGGGTAGGCCTGCGGTCGTGGCCTCATTTTACTCGGTCGTGGCCTGCTCTCCGCGATTGAGGTTTCTATTATCGGGGGCATGACTATTTTCTAGGATTTCAAATTTAAGGGTGGTTGGGATCTATTTTAAAATATTAAATATAAAACCCTAACTTATGCACCAAATATAAAATAAAGACCATTTTGCCCCCAAAGCTTACTCAAAATTCCCCATGAGTCTAAATTCATTTGTACCTTATTATTGTTATTGCTAGAAATTGGTATTATCCAAATCTTGGCCAAATGATGTAAATAAACTAGCAATATAAATAGTTAATAAATAAATTGCTGAAATACTAACATATAAATGTACTATACTAAAGAGACAAAGAGGGAGACTCGAATTTATGTGGTTTGGCCCAATTAGATGCTAATGTCCACATGTTCTATATTCTATTAATGGACAATAACCGTTGAAATACAGTTGAGTGCAAGCTCTCTCTCTCTCTTTTAAATTTCACAGCATAATAGTATAGTGATTTCTCATACCTTAAATGAGGTTAATGGGTTGTTATTTATGGGCTAATAGAAATGAGAGGAGAGGGAGGCACATATCTCATATTTATAAGTCAGGTGAGATCACATTTTATAAGTTGTGTGAAGGAATCATCACAAGTTAGTTATGGCACATGGGGGAGAATAGCTACATATCTTCTTTTGTTTCATATGTATTTGGATACTAATGTCACCTAGTCACATGGTACACGCCTCTCGAGATGGTGTTAACCAACTGAGTTACTCCTTTTAGTTATCCCTAGGCCAAAGTCGACCCAGGGACGAGACAATCTTTTATTATGACCTCAGCTCCTTATATATGTTATCACTTGAATTGGGTTGCCTCCATGCTAGGTGTTGCTTTCTGGAAGGTCCACGAAGTACACTATATACAGAGTAAAACAATTATAATTACCAATTTA
The DNA here is from genome assembly GCA_949130495.1 of Sambucus nigra. Lineage (NCBI taxonomy): Eukaryota > Viridiplantae > Streptophyta > Magnoliopsida > Dipsacales > Adoxaceae > Sambucus > Sambucus nigra. Next base: position 325,511,789 of record OX422217.1, on the reverse strand, counting down.
GCCCCAGCCTTTGTCTTAATTAAACTTTAACTCATGAGACTTTATTAATTTACTGAATGATCTCTAAAATTCCATATTAACTCATTTTAACATGATTTCCTCGTAAATGATTATAAATTATCAATTTCAATTATATAATAAACTCGAAATGTCATATATTTAATAAAATTACTTTTAGATAATTAATTATAATACCACTAAAAATATAGGATATTTCAAAAACTAAGTCAGAATGGAAGACCTTTAATCTTAAAATAACTTGCACCGAAAAACCCTTGAATAACTCTAGATAAAAAAAAAATATTCTAACAAACTTGTTACTAAAGTAAAAAATGAATGAGGGGACTAGATCCTTATATAGTAAAAAATGGTAATTATAATGAACAATTTCAAATGTACAGGGTTAAACGATGAATGTGAAGTCCCAAGTCCTTTCCAACTTGAAAAATTACTTTAAGCCTAATAATTCAATGGCACTTTTCATCTTACATAAGCTTAAAAAATTATGAGGCACAGGAGTTAGGGTTTTGGTTCAGACCTAGCAATAGACACGAATCCATTCTATCAATAAATAGATTAGATAAATCTTATTTACTCTCTGAAAGAGAACCTTTGAACATAAAATCCAACCTTCTACCTCAATACACCCATCACAATCTTGAAGTCTAGAAGGTAATTAAAAACCTAGATTTGGTAAAAGCATCACACCTTATATGGATCGACCTAAATAATAGAGATTAATGCATCGACTCAAACACCTTTAAACAAATAGATAACATTCCATGTTAAACTATCCCTACTAAGTTTGAAAATATAACCTCATAAAAAATTATCTTGTATGATTTCAAAAATTCTTGGTGGTGGGCCTGCCACATATCAGTTATCTGTTGAAGTGTCAAATCTGTGATAATGCATGTGCGTTTTGGGTAGTGCACGCATAATTTCAAACCGTCAGAATGCTTTTCAATGAGTTTATGTCACGTTCTTTCCAAAGTAATCATTACTGCTCTAAGCCTATTTAAATCGCTTCTCCCATTCATTTTAACCTTTTAACACCCAAAATATTTGAATGCTTAGGAGAGAAAAATCCTAGCTTTCATTTTTAGTCGTTCTCAAATGTTTTTGGCAAGAGATTTCTCATTTTTCCCAGTCATTGTTGTCTGTAATCAACATTTCCTTTTCTCCTTTTGGTCCCATGCCTTTCAAGTACTTTTCGTCCATTTCCTCTAATTTTCTAAAAATTTATAAAGTTTTTGGGTTTTAAAGACATCTTGTAGTTGCATTTTGTGTGATTAGGCTGTGAATTTGTTGATTTGTTAGCGGATTTGAGGCTTTAAATAGACATTGAGATGGTTGGCTTAGAATTTCCCCAATTTATAGGTACAAGACTTTCCTTTCTTTTCTACACTTGTACAAGGTAACCTCTTTAGGGTTTTCCACTTTTCTAGGATTTCTGTCATTTATGAGTACTGGCGAGTGGGTGGAGTGGATTTTGAGGCGATTACGCAAATCGAACAGAGTTGTCGAATAACCGTTAAGATTGGCACCCTTACCTATTGTTTAACCATTTAATAAGGGGAGATCTCTTAAGGACCCTATGGTCATTGAATTTGAATCTTTTGAATCTATTGTCTCTACCCATTAGCCGCCATACACTTAATACAACTGGTTTGATTTTATAGCATCCTAAATCTTGGACAGTGGTGGTAGGAGAGATGAGGGAGGGATAATTTCGAAGAATGAAACCTCATCTGATTCCGATCGTATTCCCCTTAGTGATTCAACCAAAGAAGACCTATATTCTCGTCCCCCGTCTGCCTCTCCTAGCTCCCCATTGAAGTTCATATGGAGCCTAACCAGGATATGCCTTGAGCCTTAACTAGCTCGTATGACCCCTCTAAGACTGATGCTAGAAACCATGCTTGTGATATTACCCTAGCTGAACTATTAGAGCACAAAGACATGTATAGTCTTCCTTGAGTATCACATATAGAATACCTTGCAAAAATAAGTGAGCATACGATAGGTTGAACTCCTAAAATATTATGATTTCCTAGTTTGCTTTGCTCGTAGGACTTCACGTTCTATTCATCCTGTTATTCGAAGTATTTGAAAGGTTATGTATGATTCTAGGGTCCATGATATATTGGAGGGAAGTGTATGGTCTTGACATTAACGAGGAAATCTACATATACATTCACCAACTGAAGGATAATGAAAAAGCCCCCGACTATTATTATATTTTCCGCCGAAAAACTCAAAAGTCTTTGTTAGTGATACATCTCAATTCATCATTTTTTTTATTACTTACAACTATGATTGCTTTTAACTATATCACTACTAATTGTTACTTTTGCTGATATTTTTTTTCCTTCTAAATAATTAAATTTTAAATCTGATCCAATCAGATCAATCTTAAACATGCAATTTCATGGTTTGATTAGCTGATCCATTATATGTGAACGATATGGTTATGTAATTTATAAAGTTGAGATCTTGGTAATGATTACTGGATCGGTTTGTTTGGATGATTAGATGGACCTAAAATGATTTGACTTAAATTAGAGAATTTATATGGAGTCCAAGGGTTTATTTGTGTAAAGTATGTGTTTTTTTAAATCCCGTGGGACAAAATTTAGAATTAGCCATGTTTGGGTTGTCAAAATCTGGGGTGAGTTACCATCGCTGACCATTAATGAATGGGCCTTTCATATTTTCATTTATATAACCCTTGATATTCTCTCTTTCTCAATCAAAATAAATCTCGACATACCCATCTGCGTTCCTCAGACTTTCTCTCACGCAAAAATCATTCAGGCTTTTCATTTTCCCTTATACAAAAGTAAATTACGTAACTCTAACTCACCATATCTTCTCTTTTGTAAATGAAGAGATTTGAAGTTGTAAAGTCGCAAAATACAAATAAACTGCCGGTGAGCCTTACATTTTTATTCTGCAGGTGTGGGGTCTAGAACACCATAGGTTATTGAAGAAATGATTTTGCTGGTGGTAATTGGCAGGGAAGATATGACCATCCCTTTGTTGATTTTAGTCATGAATGAAATCATCAAGACTTGGAGTTGTAATTCTAAAAACCTCTATGTTCTAAAAAGAATAAACATTGGCAATTAACATCTTATGTCTTTCGTGAAATCACATTTATTAATTATTGTAAGTTTTCATTTTGTTGCATTTAAATTTGGAAGCAAGTGATGACATTTTTTTATGTGAAAAAGATGGAATTATACATTATTTGTAATCCCCACTAACCCTATTATAATATTTTGATATTTTTGTTTCTTTTCAATTTTATACTTGATTTTATAGATTTAATTTTTAACACTCCAATAAATTTCTCTAATATATTTTACATGGTGCATATTAACAATTTGTTCAAATGTCAGAAAGAAGATTCATTGAAAAAGTATCTCAGCTTCAGGTTATGCCACTATCTCATTCCCATTACTTAAAATTTAATCAAATCCTTGCCAATTTCTTCTAAATAATTTTTTTTATATATTAAGTCATTTTCCATATATTTTAGGAATGAGAATCTATTTCATAAATACTTTTTGTGTGGGGATTATATGATTATTGGGGTTATACTTCAATATTGTTATTACAAATAGGTAATTAGCACATGGTAACTATTATGATTTGAAAATTAGGGTTTGGGGGTTGGGGTGCGGTAGGATTTTCGGTGTGATAGATTCCACATGGAGTAAAAGTTATATATTTCATTGGTTTATTGTGTCATCCACAGATAGCCATTAGCATATTGTGTATATTTTTCACCTAAAGTTTGTTGTGCCCATATATTTGTGAGTTTAATGTTTGATACAATACCAAAAATAGATAATTTCAATTGGACATTGAAATTTTGTGATTAATTTGTATTGACGATTGAATGATATATTATCTAGAACAATACGAAAAAATCGTGGACAAGTCCGATCATGATGATTTGACCATATTATGTTGTATTTTGATTTGTTAAAAAATTTTTATTCCTATTGTTCTACGTGTTCATATAAATATGTATGTTGATTTTAATTTGAAAAATGTCCCAATTATAAATTGGAGTTTGTTTTGCAACTAAACATGTTTTTTAATTTTATGACTTTCATGAGTATAAAATTTATTATTCTATTAGGTCTTTCATATATACTAATTTGTACTCCATAGTCCATATATAATGAAGTGCGTCAACGCACATATGTTCTCTATGATTTTGAGTATTCCGTTGTAACTTTATTACAGGATTTATAAGGCTCCCGCGCATTGCGCCGGACTAAAATCTACTTTAAAATTAATTCTTTCAACATGCATAATGGCAAAATGTCGTATATGCAAGTTTTGTAGCAGCAATAAGATCGCACCAGTGGCGTAGCCACATAGGGCCCAAGGGGGGCCGTGGCACCCGTTGAAGTTTTAAATATATATATATATATATATATATATATATATATATATATATATATATATATATATATAAGATTTTTCAGGTATTATTTTTATGTATTTATATATTTTTCGTATGTGGTAGAAATTTTATGTATATGGTGTTGTGTAGTTTAGTTTTTTGTATGTGGAGTTGTTGAATTTAATTTTTTGTATGTATGTGTAGTTTAATTTGAAGTTGTACGATGATCAATTTAAGTAGGGGCATATACCAAATAGTCCCTCGAACTTTTTTTAATACACGTTTAGTCCAAACTTTTTTATTTTGTACGATTAATAAGGGACTTTTTGGTATAAAATAAAAGGCTTTGACTAAATATGTATTAAAAATTGTTTTAGGGACTTTTTGGTATTTGATCCATTTAAATATGTGGTGATATATGTGGTATTTTTTAAATCGGAAGTCTTGGAGAAATTAATTAAATATTGTTAATAATGATTGAGAGTAATTGTTTGAGCATTATAAAGTTATAATTTGTTTAAAATTAGAAATAACCCAAAATAAAATCGCCTCAGGAGTTCCCGCCCCCGAACCCCCAGCAACACTCGAAACTTTCGCATATATAATTTTGAATCGATTTCGCCTCGATTGGACTGAAATCCTGGATCCGCCACCGGATCGCACCCTTCTTTTTCCAAGAAGTGTAACAAGATCCCCCACAAGAGTTTGTGTCCCATTTAGGAAATTGATACTTCAGCCTATAATTAATAACCAGTTAAACTGCAAACTTAATCTGTAATTTATACTTTAAAAGCAATCCCAAATGAGGCTATATGCAGATTTAGACATGTTGGAGATTTTTAAAATAAGAGAGTAAGAGTTTTTTGGGGGTAAAAGCCTTAAGAGCTTGTCCCACATTGGAAGTGTGTGGAAGAGGTGGGAAGCTAACCCAAATATAAAAGGGGATAATGTCCCACATTGAAAAATGTACAAAGCTAAGTGTCACCACTAAGCTATAAAAGGGGTGGGCAACCTTTGAGTCAAATGTTAAGAATTTGTACACTTAATAAGTACAAATGGAAGATGAAGAGTTAATTCATCTAGCATTTAAGAGGCTATTCAAGAGACCTCAATACGGTGCGAAGCACCGTACGCACACGCACGCACGCACGCGCGCGCGCGCTCGCGCGCGGGTGCGGGGCAGTGGGCTGTAGAGGAGCTAGTGGCGCACTTTGCACTTCGCGTGGTAGCGGGTTGCCGGGATTCGTCCGGGTCGGATCGTGGTAGCTCGGGCGCGGTCACTTTTTAGTTGACCCGTGCAAAACCGATTCGGTATTATTATACCTGTTCGGAAAGGACTTAAGACTGTTGGTAATTAACAGTCATACCTGTTCGGAACTGACTTAATTCAACAGTCATGACTCTTGAAGACAAAGCCTTTCATTTCTATAAATAAAGGCTGCCTAAAAACGGAATTACATTGATTACAAAAACCAGTTTCAGATTTCCAGATCCTGCTATTACTCTCTTACAATTTTCAGGAGATACAAATTCTCTTATTCTGTTTTGTGCACATAAACAGAATAAGAACTTGATTGACTGTTCTTCGCTGCTACATCCAAGGGTTGTCTTCAAATATACAAGTTGCAGACAGTGCAATTGCTTCATTGTATCTTGAGTACGGATTTGCTGATTCCCGTTTGTATACCGAAATTCTTCGTGTGGGGCAAATACTGTATTTAGGAAAGTGACATCACGCCTTGAAATTTTATAGTGACTATTCAGAAATTAAATTGTTGTATTGAAGTTGACATTTTGAAATATATAAAGAGTTCCATTTCTGTATTTGTATTCATAATATCCAACGAGACAAATTGGTGGTTTTTTTTTCTTCTTTTTCTTTTGCGATAAAGAACGTGGTAGGGGTGACCACATGATAGCACCTCTCTGTCTGAACGTAATCAAAATTCCGCCAAAAGATCGGGAGGACTCCCTCGAGCTGGTGGAGGGATAGCCCTTTGATTTCCTGTATATCATCCACTTAAATATGGACTAATTGGAGCATCATATCTAAACATTGTCTTCTCTTGATTCAACGTAATTATTTCCACGAATCAGAATATCTTCCAAAAAAAAAGAGGAAACCCATTTAGATAACCGAAAGTTTGAAGTTGTGGTGTTATTTTTGTGGTTGGAACTAGTTGCGGGGGGTTTAGATCACAATTAGAATAAAGTCCCTATTGTGCTTTCCTAAGCAACTTGCAGAAATATGCCGCTTCTTTATGTAAAGGTGGTTAGATTTTGTCATTTACTATAGAAAAGCTACTTGTGATGACCATATTACTTGTGATGACCATATTGCTCATATTGCATTGAATTCTTTGCTTAATGGGTGGGACTGAATATACTATGCAAGTGACAAGGCTGGTTACCACGGAAAGTTGCTGCAGCAACTGAAAAAAATTATCGAAAAGGTAATAGAAGATGAGGGCCTGCCAAGTGTTCGTATTAAGTAAGAGTAAACTGTAATCCAATTTACCTAATTAACTAAACTTACATTAATCTACTAATTTATTAAGGATCTCCTATTCCCACTCCAACACTAATTTCCCCCACTCCACTTTTATGATTAAAGACCAAAATATCCTATTATTGCTCTTTTCATTCATTCAAAATCTACATTTATACTTAAAACTTATATTCACTTTCTTATCCCAACTAAAACAAATATTTTAATTATTTATTAAAGAAATTTTATTTATATTAAAAGCTGTTTTGATTATAAAAAAAAACTATTACAGAAAACATTTTTTTTTAAAATAGTATAAATTAATTGTTTATTAAAAAAAATGTTTATTAAAAAAAATTATTACTGTTTTAAAAAAAAATATTTCCATTGTCATAAAAAAATAAACTGCTATTTTTTAAAATTATTTATAAAACTAAAACAATATTCTATGCAATATAAAAGACAATTTTATTAAAAAAAATAAATTGTTTTAGCTATTAAAATAATCTTTTATATGATTAAAAAATTGTACTAGGGCAACCCAAATCTTATCTATTTTTTAATTAAAAAAATGTTTATAAAATGTAAAATTTGTTTTCTTTAAAAACTATTTTCTTAAAAAAGTGTTTTTTATGTTTACAAATTTTATTTTTGGTTAAAAACAGTTTTTTGTACTATTTTAAAAATAATCTTTTTACTATTTAAAAAAAAAAGGTTCGTGCCAGCGGTTAGGTATAGGCGGTCCGACCACATATACATACTACTGGCGTGGACCTTTTTCACATATATTGGTCCACGTCAGCGATGTGTATAGGTGGTCGGCCCGTCTATACATATCGCTGGCGCAAATCATTTTATTTTAAAACAGTAAAAATATTATTTTTAAAATAGTACAAAAAAAATAGTTTTTAACCAAATAATTTATACAACAATTTGTTTAAATAATTTATTCAACAGTTTTTTAAAACAGTAGATAATTTTTTTTAACAGTGGAAATAATTTTTACTTTTTAAAATGGTTATATAAAGTTGAATCAATTTTTTATAAAAAAATTATTTTTTTATTTTTTAAAAAAGAGTTTTTTTAAATAAATATTTTTTATATTCAAAATTGTTTTTAATATAAAGAAAACTGTTTATTAAATACATAAAATATTTATTTTAGTTAGGATAAAAAAGTAAATATAAGTTTTGGGTATAAATGTGAATTTGGAATGAATAAAAAAGAGTCAATGGGCTTAAGGATATTATAGTCTATGAATATTAAAATGGAGTGGGAGAAGAATAATAGGTAGTGGAGATAGTCGAACCCTTTATTAACTGTGTTGTTTTCTGTCTATATGATTAATAGCTCTGTCAACGGGTCGTGTCCACTCGTGTTCGTGTAGATTTTTAATGTGTTCGGATTTTATCGGGTTCGTGTCTAAACGGGTAATTTTTTTAGGGTGTTTCTAAGGGCTAGGTGTGCACAACAAAACCGAAAATCGGATAAATCAAACCAAACCGACTGCATTGGTTCGGTTTGGATCGTTTTTATTGCTCAACGGTTCGGTTCCGGTTCTAAAAAAACAAAATCGATACTTCGGTTTGGTTCTCGGTTCCAGGGAAAAAAAACATTCCGACCCAAAAACTGATCCGAACCGAACCAATCCGGGACCAAACCGATTTATAATTACATATATATTTATTTTATATATTTAACACTTGTAATTTATATTTTTGTGATTACCTGAGTTTCTAACTTATGTTATTGAGGATCAAAATTAATTTTGATCTTATAAAAATTATTTATGAAATACATTAATCTTAAGATTTCACTAAGTTTGAAATATAACTTTGGAACCGAAAATCGTTCCGATAAGATTCGGGAACCGTTGGTTCGGTTTGGTTCAGTTCTGCATAACTGTCGGTTTGGTTCCGGTTCCAAAAATTTGGAACCGACCCATCTCGGTTCGGTTCTCGGATTAGTCTCAAAATCGACCCAAACCGAACCGTGTGCACCCCTACTAAGGGCACTCCAAATAATACTTCAAAATACCAAGACTTTTTTTTTACTACAAAATACCACTTCAATTTAATAGTTACTTCCAAATACCACCCAAGGGCGACCACATATTTAAAGTTGTAAAAAATCATTTACCAACTTTCTCTCCTTCTCTCTACACATTCAAACCTCTCAGCTTCTCAACCTTACAACTTCAAAACCTTATAACTTCAACTACAAATTAATTCCATTGTCTAAACTTCCAAAGTTTCAAAGCACTTCATCAAATCATCATTCAACACTATACAAGCAAGATTATAGTCATAAAAACATATATAATAGACATTGTTTGATATATTATTCATTATGAAAAATATGTTAAACCCTTGAAAAACATGTTAAACTTAATAAAAATATGTTGAACAACAATAATGTGTTAATATTTGGTGCAAAGAACTTTTAATACTCCTCATATGTTGAGAAAACACTATACAATCAATAAATCCTAGCGTACAAAACCCTAGCTGATAACCTAGTGGTTCGGTATCCCGATCCCGAGTAAAGACCCAAATTTTGTCATGTTTGCCCCGAACCAAATATGGTATGAAAAATTGGATTCAAACATCATTCGGTATAATTACCCCAAGTATCTGCGTTTAATTCGACATAATTCTCCCAAATATATGTATTTCATTTGATATAATTATCCCGAATGAGTCTTTTCAGCGAAAAAATATATATGTATTTCATTCAGCATAATCACCACGAATATATGCAATTAATTCGACATAATCACCCCAAGTATCTGCATTTAATTCGACATAATTATCCCAAATATATGCATTTCATTCGGTATAATTATCCCGAATGAGACTTTTCAGCCAAAAAATATATATGTATTTCATTCGGCATAATCACCCCAAATATATGCAATTAATTTGACATAATCACCCTGAATATATGCATTACATTCGGCATAATCATCTCGAATGAAATTTTTTTTAAAAAAAATTAACTTTGATTCGGGATAATCAACCCGAAAATCATCATCTTCTTCTTGGGCCCAACCCCGAACCACTGGACGATTTTTGCGATTTTTCATATTTTCAATCCTTATGAATAAGCAATTATATATATATATATATATATAGGGAAAGGATCAAGTGAGGTCCCAGTTTGAGAACCCTGAATGAGGACCATTTTTTTAAAATAGTAAAAAAAATATTTTTGGGCTCATTTTTTTTTTATGATTATTAAACATTTCAATAAGACCATAAAAAAAATAATCAACTCAAAATGAATATTTTTACTATTTTAAAAAAATCGGTCAAACTTTGTCAGTTTTTAAGTTATTTTTAAGTTGTTAAAAACTGACAAAGTTTGACCGATTTTTTTAAAATAGTAAAAAAATTCATTTTGAACTGATTTTTTTTATATGGCCCTACTGAAATGTTTAAAAACTATATAAAAAAAATTAGCTCAAAAATATTTGTTTTACTATTTTATCAAAATTGGTCCGCGCCAGCGGCTATATATAATGGAACTCAAAGTTTACTTTAAAAATGTAATTTGGAGAGTTTTCATTTGCTTTTGAGGTGTTGTCATTGTCTTTTGGGGAATATCTATTGATATTTGAATATTTAAATAACAAACTCTAGTTATTTAATAATGTTGAAGGTGGTTGGTCGGATTAATGGAGAAAAAGTTCTTGACTTTTGTGAAAAAGATAAACAGAGAGTTTGGAGTGTAGTATAGAGAGATAGAATGTGTAGTAAACAGTGTTGAAAATAGTGTGTAAAAAATATATATATGATTGTGACACCCCGCCTAATTAAATATCGGGGGATCAATCATTTATTAAATTAAAACCAATGTGAACAGTTGGTTCATTCTTAGCATCATTGTCGCAAAATTAAAATTTCCCAATTTAAACACTCTAAATAATTAAGCTAAGTATAAAAATAATTTAAAACTTTATTTCCATTTTTAATAAATTCCAATTTGAAAACCTTTTAAATAACCAACAGTTTAAGAATCACATAAGTACTACGGATAGCAATCAACACAAAAGAATTAATCCATCTAGATTAACCAAACCAAATTTGAACTACAAATGAAATCATCCTGACAAGAGTTAATACTCAAAGAGTACCGAATACTGAAAATAAATGAACATACATCTCTGACAAATCTATACTGAATGGGGAAATGGGCGACACATGCCGTAACTATGAAGAACTATAATAAGAACCGAATCAATGAAGAGGTCGTCTACAACAAGGACCTGCAACTCCCACATAAGCTACAGCGCGTCCAATCCAAAGAACATATGCATGACCCCCCTGTGGCTGGGCACCTGTAATATATATATATATATATACCAAAGAGAAGAGATAATAGAAAATGGGTCAGAGCCCGATTGTAAAACAGTTTAAAAATAGTTTAGCAAGTATTTAAAATGCTTACCTGCTAATGCAACAACCATGCTAGTATGCGACACTCTCTTGAGAATTCTCACATCGCGCCTAGTGTGCACGCCTACCGTACTAACGAATCTCATAAGTCTCTCTAACTTATTCTCCATAAGGTTGTATCACTTGAAAATAAGGTTATGATGTTCACTTTAGAAAATCAATCTCTTCAGGATTTATTACGTTATTTAGAATAACCCCGTACCGTCATAAAGTTTCCGAATACTTATAGTGAAGTTGAAAATTTATACATTATTTAACTACTATTACGCACGGTAGAAAGTTCTCGTATAGATATACGTATATATATTAGTTACACGTATAATATATATATACTAACGGCACCCCACATAAAATCTATGGTGCTATGTATCCATATATAAGTATATATATACCAATCACTCATATAATATATATATATATATATATATATATACTATCTGCACCCCACATAAAACCTATGGTGCTGGCATACTCTGCTATCAAGTCCCTGTATCACACATATGTAGGGAAATGCTAGTTCGGAATCACTCTCGGACTGCATTAACATAAAACACATACAAATAGAGGCGAAACATAGTTCCAAGTCACTAAGAGGTCAGCACATAGCCTCACATCTCTTACGACCGTCTGACTATCAATCAGATAGCCTGTACCAAGGAATCCTATGTTCTAGGGTACGAGTCAATATCCCTCATAAAGGTCCCATCGAGATAAGACCGTTCCAGCGCGGAACCCCAGTGATAACAAGTAGCCCGAGTATGATTTTTATACAGATATAATATATGCACAATCACACAGTTATATATATATATACACATCCACATTTCTAAATTAGGTGCGCTCACGACCCATAATTATAATTATCCGTTATTACACATTTTACTCGATTATTTCGTATAACGGACTCGTTATTTGTATTCTCATTTATTGTTCACTTCATACTCACTTCTCTTCTCTCGAAGTATTCTAAGTATAATTTCAGTAGGCATTCACTCACTTAAGTTTCGGTCTACTCCTTTCGAGTCCCGATCTTTTTATTAAATATACGCATGATTTCTTATACACATAAATCATTCCTCGTTAACCCAAAATCTTATCCTACACTAAAATGTTACTCAACGGGGTCTACCTAGGCCCTACTGGTCATCTCTATATCCCATTATATTCCAACAACAACAATCAAGGGTTCCCATACATCTTAATCGGATTAAAACTAACGAATGAGAAACACACAGTTTTTCCAGGAGGGGTCGATCGATCAAAGAAAAGGGGTCGATCGATCGATCGATGCTTTGGGCTCGATCGATCGATCAAGCAGTTCTTGCCCAGAAACTGCAAATTAAACCTACGGGTTTCATCTTCCAATTTCTCCAAAATTATCATTAACAACTCCATAATCCTCAAATAACGGTACTACAAGTTCTATATACATATATACAAGATTTCCTACGCGAAACATGTATAAATTCATCCACGATATCGGATTTAAGAGGTAAAATTGACATAATCTTCAAGAACCCTAATTTTTGAAAGAAATATACATTCCTCTAATTATTTCCCAGATTTCTTGTTTCTAAACTCATAAGAATTCGCTGGTAATCCTCTACATATGATGGGTATATCCAGAATATATGAAATCTCTCTAAACATGCGATTTAATTAACAATTTCTTTCATGGGATAAGTCCTAAACAACCCTAGACTAACATGATTGAGACATTAACTAAAAATAAAGCAAGATAGATACTTGCCTGAAATTCAAGGTTCTGATTTCGTGGATGAAATGGTATGGTTGCGTTCCTCGTCGCGCGATCTACATTTTGGTGGTGGTGGCGGTGAAAACGGTTGAGTCTTTGGCCTTGAATTTCTTGAAAAGCTTGCCAACTTCTTCTCTAATGGCCGTCCTTTGATTTTGTGTTTGTTAACCCTAGAAGACAACTCTTAAAGGCTGATATATCCTTAAGAAATTCGTGGGTTTAATTCCCCAAAAATATAAAATGTCTAAAATATCCTCTCGGGATGTCAATTAGGCCTAAAAATGCCCCGAGACCCAAACTAAACCCCCGGGTACACTTTTCTGACTATCTCGACCCTTTCGGACACTTTGGTGCACTCAAAACAACCATACGAACAACTTATAATTTATTCACTTTATATAATAATAATTTAGTCCTGACACGACACAAGTGCGTCCCGACTTAAATTTCCATAATTGCCAATTTATTCACTCGTGACAATTCTTAACAAAATCAATTCTACATATTACTTTACTTAATAAGTAATATCTAACGAATCAAAAACTTTCAATAATTACTAACTCTCGTCACGCTAGTAAATATTTAAAACAACTTTCAGGATTAAAATTAAATTAATTTATCTCAATTAAATTTAATAAATCCCTAAATTTAAAAGCCATAAAAAAATACGGTGTATTACATACTTCCCCCCTAATAACGGAATTTCGTCTCAAAATTCGGGAAGTAAGGCCCACCTGGTAAGACACATTTTGGATACCTTAACAGTACGCAACCTATCCACATAGTAAGGCGCTCAATCACTATAGCCCCCGCCTCACAGCAAGCTACACTCTACATTAAAGATACTTCACATTGTGCTCCTATCCGACAACATTCGCATAAAACGCGCATAATACACTATTAATTCCCATTATTCTAATATTATTGGGAGGCCGCACCTCACTACATGACAACTACTCGGATTTATCTAGACACAAAACTCCCATTCTGAGAGAAACCATACGAACATCTGACCACTCTTGTTCGCCTAAAACAGTCGTGAAATTCCACCCTAGTCATCGGATTATTCTCGACCGATCCAAAATTCTGATTATCCGTTCACCTCTAAACATACGCAAAGGGAGAATAGTTAAGGTTTTTCCACACCAAAACTTCAATAAGCACCTCGTTCATGACAAACAGGTACGAGTGATTTCACGGAACTCTACCATTAGGTAATATCCTCCCCCAATTACCGTACTGCTCCACTTGTTAGCTATAACCATTGTGGAAGCGAAATGATCACCAAGATTCTAAAATCACCTTCACGCGGCCCCACTACTCGTTAATCACCGTGCACCTGCTCCTCGGCTATGGGTGATACCTCCTACTCAAAATGAAACGTTATCTCCGCTGTTTCCTGAAATTTTCATATTGAAGTTGGGATTCACAAATTTCATCCTGATTCAGAAAACAATACCGTGTAGGACCACGTACCGGCGCGATCCCTTCCTTTCAAAGGAAGACTGGGGCACACTAGTTAATATTGTAAATCACCCCAAAGGAATGTCAATCACTTCCTTCTTGGGCGACTTACTCCCCATGTTCGGATGAACCCTTGAATCTTACCTTGAAGATGGCAACCCATCCAAGGTAAGATTCAAATCCGACCAATTACCTTAACGTATTATGTTCACCCGTTATTGTCCATTTAGATAATGAATTATTTTGAATCATATATAAATTGAAATATTAGCTCTTTTTTAAATACAATTAAATCCATTGATTCATTGACATTGCTAACTCTTTCATTTAGTAAAATTCGCTATGATCAAATTTACAATAAGAAAAATAAACTTTTATATAAGTTCCAACAATATATCTTATTTACTTAAATTAATGGCGCTTAATAGGTTTTATCAGGTATTAATGGGTGGAGGAGGTCAACACTTACTCGACCCGATAACTATCATGTCTTATCGGGTTGGCACTAATATGATCTGAAATCATTAAAAGTCCATCCATCAACTTATAACTTCGTGTCGGTCCGTGTCGTATCTCATTTTGCCAGGTCTAATAATTAACTTATAGATAAAAACACAAAACTACCACCATATTCTCCCTCAACAAAAAAATATCACCCATTGGGTTTTCATGGACCTAATGTTCTTAATTCTAAATGATAGCAACAAACATAAAATTTCATCTCATTCTACAAGAATTATCCCAAAATGTTTTTAAAATTAGATTAGTTCGGGAGCATCGATTTCACTCACTATCAACAATTACATGGTGAGATGTTAGAGAAACTTTTTCATTGAACTTTGTCCAATTGTTGTAACAACCATTTTAGATACTGATTACTGAATAATTTTAGGCGACTCATTTTGTGCAACACGCGTTATATTTCTATTGATTTATATTTTGAAGGATAATTGTAGGGTAACACAAAATTTGACACATTTTTTTGACACAGTGACGTATCGCATTTGCATTGACTCGTGTTTGGGATCCACGCCAGTTAGGCCTGTCAATGAATCGAATTTTATCTGAATCCGAATCCGATCCATTTAAGTGGATATGGATCATGCCTAAAATCCGATTACCCGTTTATTAAATGGAGAAAATTTGAATTCATATACTCCGATCCGTTAATAATCCGATCCGATTAATATATATATATATATAATAGATTTTTAATTAATAAATATTGTATTTAATAATATTTTACATACATATTTTAAATATTTATTATAATAGTTCTTTATTTCATTAACGTTTTTTTGGAACATTTGCAAAATAAATTTATGAAATAAGAGTTGAAAATAAAAATGTTGCAAATCAAGTTTAACATAAACGGATAATCGGATCAGATCTGAATCCGTTTAAAATAAATGAATATGGATTTGGATTTCCCTGATCCGATCTGATTAATAAACGGATCGGATCCGAATCCGTTTAACATGAACAGATATGAATTTGAATTTGTCTGATTCGGTCTGAATCCGATCCGTTTACAGGCCTAACGCCAGTGGGACCCATGTGAAACCCAGACACGAGCTAATGTAAATGCGACACGTCAACGTGTCTAAAAATGTGTCTAATTTTGTGTGTCATTGTAAAAGGACCCTATTTTGAATGATACAAAGTGAAATCCAAATACAAACGAATACAGACACGACATGTCATGATTATTATTTCAACGCAACACTTTTAATCAGGAAGAAGATTAATGCTCTTAACAACATTAATTAAAAGGTCAATGCATTGGCCCAACAGATAATTATTCGAGCCTATTAAGTAGTCTATATATATAAATATAAAATTTAGATCTAAAGTATTAAAAAAAAACTATATAATAGGGACCATTAGGTAGTTCTTTGTCTGGATGAATAGTCACAACCAACTCCATATTAGAGAACAGTGAAACCCCTTTATTTTATATATATATATATTATCTTTTTTGGCAATGTAGTAGGGGTACACTTGGCAAAATCACAAACCCATTTTGCTTACATGTACAATTGATGTATATACACCAGCGGAAGTGTTGGATTATAGATTACACAAACAAACAACCAAGATAAATTTCTCAATTCATATTCGTCTAATAATAGTGTACTCCAAAGAAGAATATAGAAATGTTTTATATCAAGTAACCCTAATAACTTAAAGGTCCTGAATCCTAATTACCTTAAACTTGTTTTAGAATATCTCTTAATTAACCCAGAATAAAATAAAATAAATTTACAATTGAATTGTATATTCCTCGGCCCGATTGGCATGACTCATAAACGTCAAACAACAGTCTCACAAAAATTGACATATGAGTCTGGAAGGAGTTAGAGGAGATCAACCGAAGGAACATATATTAGAGGCATAAATTTGATGTGAATCTTACTTTGTACCATGTATCCTCTTTGTTACGGGTGCTCCTATAAAATATAGGATTTTCTTTCTCAGGAGGATCCTTTGTGAAAGATCACAAAAAGAAGAAAGTTAATCTAAGAGAAAAGGCAAGAGGGAGGTTGAACTTCAACTAGTGGAATGTATGCTCAGCTACAACTAATGTCTCCTCTGTTACTCACACCCATAATTTGAAATGATAGTCCAATAAAATGATTTCTCATTTCAATTTGACTGGCTCATATATATATAATTTCATCGAAATTGTAAATTTGATTGAAATCCCAGAGCAAAAGCAGTAACTGTTAACAAAGAAGCTCCAACAGGAACATGCATTTCTAAAATCAAACATATCCACGGATGCTTCACATAAGACTAGCAATCCCTACTGCTCATAATCTTATAAGCCTCAATATTCTACACTATGTACATACATTCTTTATCAAACATGATAAGCTTCCAACTCATGATTGAAGACACTTTTCTGACACCTTTTATTTCCTCCTCCCTGCTACTAGAGTACACAACATTTTGATCTTCTCCCGAGAGCAAATGTCTTGAAGGTCTTAAACAATAAGGAGTCTTATCATCCACTTCTTATTCCCCACGTCAAAGCAGATTCCTAGAGGGGTAAAATCTTCTCTTAGGGAGAGTGGTTCCTTAAGAGGTTAACTAGCATGCCTTGACTATAATAAACTTATATTCACTCACAGCCTGTAAATACCACCGAAAATCTTAAGAGATACAACTCCAAAACTAGAAGGAAGCACTGGATATTATATACAAGGAAAATGGCATTGGGAATGTTCTTTGAGTTTTGAGGATTCAAAGGTCCAAGAAACATATACTCCAGTCCCCCTCGAGTTCAATTACTAACGAAGAACTCAAGTGTGCCAAAATAACATATACGCGAACACCACCCAAAACAAGCACAGAAACAGCTACTACTTTGCTACTTAACCCAAAAAAGATAGGCGTTTTAGAGCCACTGAGAGTTTTAAGACAACCCATTTCATCCATGAGGGTAGTTCAGAGATTGCATCTGAAAACCAATATTTTGGGGTCCACCATAAGATTCATATATGGGACCTCTTTGCAGATTTTGAGCCTGCATTTTATGTCCATATGAGTTTACCCTATAAGGTGGGGGCATGAGAACATTTCCAGGCATTTGGTTGAAAGCCGTGGTCAATCCATTGTTTGGCTGACTCCACTGGAAATGTGTATTGGTCATGGCACCAGAATTCGGCAAAGGGGTCGTTTTATTGTCTAGCAAAGGAGTTCGACTGTCGTTGACATTGACAGTTGTTATATCATGGATGCTCGCTCTTCTCTTATCTTTCCCACCTGAAAGCTGCCTGATGAAGTACTTCTGAGCATGGCTAGCTACTTGAGTGGGTGTTCTAGTGATGACATAATTACGCGAGATATTTCTCCAGTCCCCTTTGCCATACTTCTTAAGCCCCAAAAGAAACAACCTGCATGACATATCCAAAACCCATGTTAAAAATTCAGTAGATTTTTTTAGTTAAATGTTTATTCTACACTAGCACCACTACCACTAGCAGAATCCTTGGTTTTGATTTTCAATATATTTTGAAATTTGGCACGGGAAACTAGCTAATTACCTTATTGGGAAAATATTACTATAATTATACATCACCTATAGTAAGAATATTTTTTGCATATACCTCTGAAAACTATTACCTTCATTCAAGGTTCTAAAAAATGCGGGGTGTGATCGAGGCGTGGAGGCCAAGCCTTAAGCCTTAGAAGCCTAAGCGGGCCTTAGGCGTAAAAAGGCGTGAAAAGGCGTTTAGGCCTTAGTATATTTTAGTATTTTTTAACCATAACAAGACTATTAAAATACTAAAATTGTACATATCATAAAAATATGTCTGAATATGCAAATTAAAATACTATTTGATTATTTTGGATGAAATAATGATTCGCTTAGTAAAAAAAATCTTTAAAAGGCGATACCGTTTCACTAAAGCATTGTTGTTTTTAGAAAAAAGTGCGTCTTAAGGGTTTTACCAAGAATAACGCGTGAAAAACTTGCAAGACGTTTCTTCCAAGCCTTAAGCCTAGGCGTACCTAGGCAGATTTTTTAGAACAATGCCTTCATTTAAATGCAAACGCTTTCCCAAATCTAGCTAGCCCCAGCTATACAATTAGTCTCCAATTCATAATTTTCAGCTAATTATGAGTTCCATGTTAAATAAAAATTAATTTATAAAATGATCTATATTAATCAAAGTCAGGTGCAAGTAATTTATCTCAAATACGTAAATTTTAATGGGAAACTTACTTATGCTCTTCTTCTGTCCATGGAACACCCTTCTTCCGTTCTTGTTCAGAAGCCCGAGCCAATGAAGATCTCTTTCCGCCAGGCCCCATGAATGGCTTGTAACCATCGAAATCATAACAATTCCCCCCTTCTAGTGTAAAAGGATATGTATATCCAGGAATTGGAATCAACCCTGCTTCTATACTGCTCACATCCTCCTCCAATTCCTTATACTGCCTCATCACATCTACCACTGTCTTCCCCGGTACCATGGCCGCCACTTTTTGCCACCGATCCGGCATGTCCTTATCGTATCTCGCAAGAGCATTCTCAAACAGCTTGTTCTCTGCTGGGGTCCATCTTGTGCTCTTCATATCTTCAACCAACCAGCTTGAGTTGGAAAGATAAGAGGCTGCTGGTGACACAATTTCCCTCCCCCACCTCATAGAATTGCCTATAGTTCGAATCAAACTTAAAGTGGTTTCTAATTTTTTGAATTTAATGAAAGAGAGGACAGAGAGGAGGAGAACCTGGAGAGGAAATGTATAGAGGTGGGATTTTTACAATGGCGATATCAGTGTTAAATCAAGAAGCATTTTTAAGGAATCAGAATATTTTTTTTTGTTCTCCCTACAGCCACCCCCCTTGAGGAATCCAAAAAAGACCCAACTTTCCAAAATCAAAGACAATCTCCCAAAACTATTATAATTAGGAAACAAAAAGCTTGGTAAAACTATACTATCTCCCCCAAGACTAAACCCTAGATTTCTTGTCAAAGATCTGAACCCCCTAGGGAAACGCAAACGAAGAAAGAGTTAAAACCCATAAACATTTCCATGAAAATGAAACAGAAAACAAACACTTGTTTTCTTCAGCTTCAAATCGCAATTAGAAATAAATAAAAGCAAGAAAATACATGAAAGACGAATAATTAAAAACACTCATTTAATTTATGATGTTTCAAAGAGAGAGGGTAGAATATAGGTGGTAGAGGACAGAATACGTAGAACCTGAACAGTGGACGGACACAGAATCTAAAAAACGTAGACCCAAGTGACAAAACAGTGGGAGTGGGGGATTCTCAATTGCGAGAACTTGGGTTTTTGTGAAGAAAAAGTGGGAAAGATTTGTGATTTCTTTTTTCTTCTTTTTCCTTCATGTCTGAGCCACGAACGAAAGAGAAGAAACCAAGAAAAAGCTGGTGAGAACGGAAGAACAAAGGAGCAAAGCTTCAAGGGATGAACCTAAATTTTTTTGAAAAGAGGGTGTGAAATTGGTGGGTTGTGATTGGATGAGATGTTGAATGTGGATACTCCAAAACTTAAAAGATCGTGCTATAATAATATACAAACTCCTCTCCATTTTGTTTTAATTTTGTTCATGTCTATAATTCTAACAAACTTTTAATTGGAGAGGTAATAAACTCAAATTCGGAAAATCATGAACGTATTGAAGATTAAAAAAAATATTTTTTTTATCAATATGATATCACAAATCACTAATGTTGTCGATATAAAAAATTAGATTTGATCTAATTAATTAATCACAGATAAATATGAAATAAAGAAATAAGAGAAGAGATTTTTAAAATGGTTCAGCGTGAATGAAATCGCTTACGTCCACTGTCTTGTATTAGTAGATGTCTTGCCTTGATCTCAATTATCGTTTCTTATGATAGTGTGCCCTGCTATGAGGGTATTACAATATATTTATAGCCTTTGGGTTGTTAGAGTGAATGGATCATAGGCCTTTATCGAACAGGCATATACATCTGTACATGGTAAGGAATGACTATAGTATAATAAATATTGAATCTGTCTTGGTCGTTTGGCCTTCCCACTAAGTTGCTCGGTATGCTGTGTTGCTCGGTCTTATGAGTAGCTTGGTATTTTAAGTAGCTCGGTTCGTTGAACTTATGCCATGTTGGATGACATATGTCTTCATATAAGTGATCCACGTCAGCTGACTAATTTTTGTATCAACAGAAGCCCCCAATGTTTCATAGTTGAGGTTTGATGTGAGATTGTGGAACATTTTACCCAAAGTTATTCGGACGCATTTCTCATGTCTTGATTAATAAGAGAGCTTCAACACTTGTAAACTTTATCTACTTTGCGTAACAATTTTGAGCGCGAATGGAAAATTTATAAATATTTTGAGTTGTTAGCGAACGCTTGGGTATTTGCGTCTTTTTTCCTTGATTAGCCGTCGAAAACATAATAGTCGTCACGTGTGATCATTACTTTTCTCGTTTTCTAAGGCGGCATATGTAACGACGATAGGATCCGATTGTCTTCTACCTTTTGCTATCTTGTTTCCAAACTCGTTGTCTTCTTATTTCTCTTCTCACGAACGTTCTTTAAAGTCATCTGCCTTAGTTGATTCATTAATCTTCTATAAGAATTTCTTCCTTCCTTCTTCTTTCTTTATTTTAGTCATCATGGTTTACCTTATCTAGTCATTGGATAAATTTAGGACTGATTTTGAGATTCCTTCTTGGGTTGATTTGGAAGAACCTCCTTGCCCCTCTGATTTATTTTCTTTAGTTGAGGGACACTGGTTTCCCTCTATTTTTGTAGCAGAATGTGGCTTTTCTTTCCTGCCTAATCCCTTGTATTTGGAATTTTGCCAATATTTTTATATTGTACTTGTAAAATTAATTCCAAATACATGGAGGGTAGTTAATGGCGTACATAGGCTGAACCAAATTCATGAAACTCGTCTAAGATTCCTGAAATTATGTATTGTTATAAATGGGTCACTAGCGACACTACCTTTTATTTAAAAACTAGGTTTTCAAACAGAGCTTTAGTGGTAAATCTCCTTGATTCTAATATGGATTATTTTAATCATGAGGTTGTGATGAAAAATTGGCAACACCCTCCACTAAATGGGAATGACGTGTACCAAGGTCCCAGATGTCCACCTTCTGGTAATGGGACAGGTTGTTCTTTTTTTTATCTTGCTCTATTTTTGTTTGATAAAATGTTTCACTGACATTTTCTTTTTAATTTGATTTGTAGTTGAAAGTAAAAGGAAACCCCCAAAAGAGAGTGACATTAATATAAAAGATTTAAAATTTATCTCGGGTTTTCATCAATCAGTCATTGGGGAGCACGTGAGGTCTGCTTCCTATTTGCTGAGATATAAGAACACCACTTCCTCTTTTATTGCTCGACCTCTTGCTCCTCCTTTGGTCATTGATCTTGAGCAGGCTCCAGTATCTTCTTCAGTTGTTGAAGAATCTTCCTCTGACTTGGGCACTTCTATTACTGGCCTGATGATGAAGAAGAGAAGAATGCATGATCTGTTTGCCAAGATTGTACCTGGTGCTGATGGGGCAAAGAAAAGCAAATGAGATATCCCAGCTGAAGGGACTAAGAAAAAGGATATTGATCCATCTGGGGGAGAAGTCATAGTTGTCAAGGAGGTTGATAAGAAGCCCCCTGTTGCTCTAAAAGAGGCAGCATCTTTGATTAAAGGGGTTGTTGTTGTTCAAGAAGAGACAACACCTTTGATTGAAGAGGTTGCTCCTTTGAAAAGATTAAGAAGGGGTCTTACTGAGAAGACCATTGGGGCTATTGCTCAACCTCCTGGGATTGAAATACCTTCTTTGAGAGTTGGTCCTCCAGTATTCATTACTCCTAGTTTGGCCAAAAAATTGATCTGGTCCGGCACTCTTCCTAACAACAGAGCTGCTGAAACTTCTACTCCTCGAGAAAAAGTCACTGATCTAGCAACCCAACACCTTGCATTAGTAAGTACCACTATACCTTGTTATTTCAGCTCTGATTTAAATTTTCATATGCTAACTTGAGTTTCTCTTCATCTTGCAGTTTTTGATGTATTTCAATAATATCATTGTTGATACCAAAATTAATATGCTGATATTGACGAATAATATGAAGACACGTGTCAATTTACTTGGCACAATAATAACGAGGAAGTTTCATTTCCCCGACCAACTCATGAACTCCCGAGCAACGAAGATACACCGAGGAACTTCAGCACTCCGAGGTACTCTAGCGCTCCGAGGAACTCCTGATCAACGAGCAACTAAGGCGGTCCGAACTTCATCTCGGACGTAGCATTAACTGCCAGATAATCAACAGTTCAATTATTCATTGAATGTTTATAATCTTGACGCACACGCTGCATTAAATGTATTACCATTTCATATGTATATCATTTAATGTATCAACCCATTCATGTACAGCCTAAGGGCTATAAATACCTTGTATCACCCTCATTCAAAGGGACCGGAATTTCTTAGTAGAACTTGTAATCAAGAATTCCCAAACACTCAGCAATAACATAACAGTGGACGTAGGCCATTCTTATAAGGCTGAACCACTTTAAAAATCTTTATCTCATTTCATTTATCTGTGATTGAATAATTAGAGCGATCTAATTTTTTACATCAACAGATTGGCGCCGTCTGTGGGAACGATTGTTACTATCATTTTTCACCAAAAATCGTCCATCATCAATGGCGGATAATCCAGAATCTAGCAATAGAAACGCTGGAAATACTGGAAATCCTCAGAATCCCTCTGCACCTCCAGATCTAGTCGGGATTATAACGAATCTGGCTCAAGGACAAACCTCCATCCAGGAAATAATGAGGCAACTCATACAAACCCTTCATGGTGGTGCACCTGCACGTTCAGGACATCAAAGTGGTCAGAGGAAAACTTATTTACTTTCTTCACGATCCAGGCATACTGAGTCACGTCGCAATGAGGAGTCTGATGATTTCTCTTATCAACCTGGGCGAACTTCGTCAATAAGGGCGACAGATACTAATCAACATATCACCCTCTCTCCAGAAAGACCCAGTGCTTTAGAAAGACTGAGTAGGGTGTCTCCTTTCAGTCGATTAGGCCCTAGGAGGAATAGGAGTCCACCTAAGACCATGCCGAGGAGTTTTCGACAATCGTCAGATCTAAGAGAAGGATCAGCACAGTCACGACCGGCTGCTCGTCAAGATAGATCTCAAGAAGCTACTTCAGAACGATCTATTGCTCGAATCAATGGGCCCGAGGAAGGAAATGAAGCGTGGAAAGGATCTCTCCAACGGTTGGAGGATAAATTGGGAGAAATGGCCAAAGCAAAGAACCCCCTACAACGAACTTTTGTTCGAGGAACACCTTTTGTACAGGCTATCGTGAATTTTCCTACACCCTCAAAGTTCAAAGCACCTGTAGTGACCCCAAATATGATGGAAAGACAGATCCTGTTCTTCACATAGAGCAATATCAAGCTGCTGCCGACATCTATGTCGTCCCCGACGATATGAGATGCAGAGCGTTCTCAGGAACTCTTACTGGAGCTGCCCAGATATGGTACAACAATCTTCATAGGGGTAAGATTTCAACTTTCTTTCAGTTGGCCGAGTTGTTTATCGGCAATTTCTGTTTTGGAGCAAAGCCAATAAAACGAGTAGCACACTTGTTAAGTGTTAGACAAAAATCTGGTGAGAGTACTAGAGATTATATAACTTGTTTCAATAACGAGAAGCTGGAGGTCATAGATTACGAAGAGAAGACAACAATCACCGCTTTGATGAGTGGGTTATTTCCTAATAAGTTGTATTATACTTTGGCGAAAGATCCACCTAAAACTATGTCAGAACTGATGGCAAAAGTGGCCAAAATCATGAATGTCGAGGAAGCTATGGCTGCAAAGAAGAATATAGATAAAGACACCAAGGTGGAAGTCGACAAGTCTAAGAATAAAGAGCATAAGGGCAATGGCAGTGATAAACGCTCCAGAAATAATAAATCATCATGGGAAGTCCTAAAGAAATACGACAATTATACTCCTTTGAAAATGGGTATTCATCATGTCTTGGAAGAAATCAAGAACAACGAGGAGGTAAAATGGCCAAAGAAACTGAAGTCAGACCCTGATTCGAGGAGTAAGGATAAATATTGCGAGTTTCATAAAGATCATGGTCACATGACCAAAAATTGCATAGCTCTTCAGAACGAGATTGAAACACTCATCCGAAGAGGAAAGCTATCAAAATATATTGATCGGGGAGGTGAAAGAAAAAGTAACGACCGGACTAGAGAGAGGTCAAGATCTCCTCGTCGAGCAGAAGAGAAAAAGAAGAGGAACCATGAAGATGATCCAGATGATGACCCCGACCTTCCCAAGAAACCAAGACAGCCAGAACGAGAGGTATTTTCTATACGTTTTGGGTCATTTGATTGTAATGTCATTACAGGAGGAGATGCAGGAAGAGGAGACCTTACTGTAGAAAGAAAGGCTTACCTTGGAGAGGCTCAAGCTTGTTCATATATTCAACGAATAAATCTGGCCGAGGACGATCGTCCGAGGAAGGTAAACAAAGAGAAGCTGGTCATTGGCTTTTCAAAAAATGACCTAGCAGGTATTCTTTATCCTCACGACGATCCTCTGGTGATCAAAATGAGGATGAAGGAAGTAGTGATTTCAAGGGTGTTGGTAGACAATGGAAGTTCGGCAGACATCATGTACTATTCATTATTTGACAGCTTGAATCTGAAATTATCTCAATTGGAACCGTATCACAGACCCCTCCTGGGTTTTGCTGGCGAAATTTTTTTTCCACTTGGGACTATCAAGTTGGATATACTCATTAGAACTTGGCCTGCTTGTCGAACAGAAAGAATACGCTTCTTTGTGATGGATAAGAATGTGCAGTCAGCCTACAACATCATCATGGGAAGAGTTGGTTTGAAGAAGTTCGAAGCAGTTCCATCGACAGTGCATCAATGCTTAAAATTCCCAACAAACTTCGGAGTAGGAGTTGTTAAAGGTGATCAAAAAGTAGCTCGAGAATGCTATTATTCATCTGCCGAGCAAGAGGAGCTTGAGGAATCAAGGAAAAATACTACTACCTACCAGGTGGAAGAAGATACAGAGATTGAAACTCTCGATCCCAGAGATGAATCCCAACTTGTAAAAGGACAGGTGGTGGAATCTACAGAAAATGTTATTCTAGACGACGAGCACCCTGAACGAGTAACCCAGATAGGTTCAACGTTGGATGCTTCAATAAAACAGGAGTTGATAATTTTCTTGAGAAACAGGAAGAAAACTTTTGCTTGGAGTCATGAGGACATGCCAGGAATAGATCCAAACTTCTTATGTCACGAACTCGATGTGAATAAGGAGATCAAGCCTGTAAAGCAGAAAAGAAGGGTATTTAGCCCCGAGAAGAATCAAGCTATTCAAGAGGAGGTCGACAAGCTCCAGAAACCTCAATTCATTGAAGATGTGAAGTACACGGACTGGTTGGCGAATGTGGTGATGGTAAAGAAGAAAAACAACAAATGGAGAATGTGTGTTGACTTTACTGATCTTAACAAGGCCTACCCAAAGGATCATTTTCCATTGCCCAGAATTGACCAACTAGTAGATGCTACCTCTGGGCACGAGCTGCTTAGCTTCATGGATGCTTACTCTGGCTACAACCAGATCAAAATGAAACCTGAAGACAGGGAAA
Source organism: Sambucus nigra (assembly GCA_949130495.1). NCBI lineage: Eukaryota > Viridiplantae > Streptophyta > Magnoliopsida > Dipsacales > Adoxaceae > Sambucus > Sambucus nigra. The sequence goes on along the minus strand of OX422217.1, from coordinate 325,484,995 downwards.
GTACTTCTTTTATTACCCCTAGGGGAACTTATTGCTATAATGTTATGCCTTTTGGTTTGAAAAATGCAGGGGCGAAATACCAGCGGCTGATGAACAAGGTTTTCACCGAACAAATCAGTTGCAACATGGAAGTCTATGTCGATGATATGCTGACAAAAAGCAAGAAAGCTGCAGATCATCTAGTTGACTTAGCTCAGACATTTGATCAACTGGATAAATACCAAATGAAGCTCAACCCGACGAAGTGCACATTTGGAGTACGAGAAGGAATGTTTCTTGGATACATTGTCAACCAGCGAGGCATTGAAGCAAATCCAGATAAGATCAAAGCTCTTTTAGGGTTGCGATCTCCAACAACAAAGAAAGAAGTGCAGAGTCTTACAGGACAAGTTGCAGCGCTCAATAGATTTGTGTCCCGAGCAACTGACAAATGCCTCCCATTCTTCAAAACACTTCGAAAAACTTTTGAGTGGACTGATGAATGTGAGAATGCCTTTCAAGACTTGAAAAAATAATTGGGATCACCTCCATTGTTGTCCAGGCCAATAACAGGAGAGAAGTTGTACTTGTATCTGGCAGTATCAGAGAATGCAGTCAGTTCAGCATTGATCAGATTGGAGAATGGAGTCCAGAAACCAATTTATTACATAAGTAAGGCTTTTCGAGGTGCGGAAATTAGATACCCAAAGCTGGAGAAATTGGCATTGGCATTAATTGAAGCAAGTAGAAGAATGAGGCCATATTTCCAGGCCCATACCATCGTCGTTTATACCGACATGCCACTGAGGCAAGCCCTTCATAAGCCAGAAAAGTCAGGGAGATTGATGTACTGGGCAATAGAGCTCGGTGAATATGATATTTTGTATGAGCCCAGATCATCATTGAAAGGGAAAGCTGTAGCACATTTTATAGCAGAGTTTACATATCCTGATACCCCCGAGGAACAAAGACTGCTCGCTGACCAACCTGTGGATGATACAGGATCAACAGATATAAATCCAGACCAACTCCGGTTGGTAAAAGGACTTATGGATGAAGAAAGATCATCAACTTCGAGCTCAGACCAGCTGCGGTTGGTAAAAGAGGGAGAAGAGATGATCGACGAGGAGCGAAAAGTGTCAGGGAAGGATGAAAAGAAGCAACAAATATTTCACCGAGGAACTCTGTCAGATAAGAAATTTGAAGACGGTTGCCCATATGGAGATTATATGTAGATGGCTCATCTTGCACAGCAGGTTGCGGGGCAGGAATTATTTTGAACACCCCAGACGAGATTGACATGGAATATGCTTTGCGATTTCAATTCAAAGCCTCCAATAATGAGGCTGAATATGAAGCCATGATAGCAGGTCTTAATTTATCAAAGATTATGGAAGCGCAACAAGTGATGGTATTCAGTGATTCTCAATTGATTGTGAATCAGATGATGGGAACGTATGCGGTTAAAGGAGAAATAATGGTCAAGTATCATGCAAAGGTGATGGAATTGTTGGCAGAATTTGATGCCATTCAGTTGATCAGAATACCCAGAATAGAGAATGCACAAGCAGACGCACTGGCCCGACTAGCATCAGCTACTCATACCGAGCTGCGAAGAACAATACCAATTGAAGTACTGGAGAGTCGGAGCATAGATGAAAACCTGACGATGAATATTATTACCCTTGATTTAGGACCATCTTGGATGGATCCCATCAGGGTATATATTGAAGAGGGAGAATTGCCAGAGGATAAGCTCACTGCCAAAAAAATTAAAGTATAAAGTTGCTCGGTATGTATTAACTAATGGCATTTTATATAGATGAGGAATTATGGCAGGTTTGCAGAGATGTGTACATCCCTCCGAAGTGAAATAATTGATTAAAGAGATTCATGAAGGGTCTTGTGGAGCTCATGTAGCAGGTCGAACACTTTTTCAAAGAGTAATGACTCAAGGATACTACTGGCCGACGATGAGGGCTGATTGTATAGCCTATGCTAAGAAATGTGACAAGTGCCAACGATTTTCCTCCATCCGACGAACTCCACAAGCATTGTTGACACCAATAACTTCCCCTTGGCCATTTGCCATATGGGGAATTGATTTGGTTGGACCACTGCCGACCACCCGAGGAAGATTCAAGTACCTCGTCGTTGCAGTGGACTATTTTACTAAGTGGGTAGAAGCTGAGCCGCTTATTGATATGACATACGAGAAGGTATACCAGTTGGTTTAGAATAATATCATCTGTCGATATGGTCTCCCTTATCCCTTCATCACAGACCATGGAACCCAATTTGATAACGAGGAATTTGCTGCCTATTGTCATCAGTCGAACATTTTGAAGGTTCATTTAGCACCAGGCCATCCTCAAAGTAATGGACAGACTGAAGTGACGAACAGAACACTGCTAAATGGTTTGAAGAAAAGGCTAAGTGAAGCTAAAGCTAACTGTATTAATGAGCTACAATCAGTATTGTGGGCTTACCGAATAACTCCCCGAGCAGCGACTGGAGAATCACTATATATGCTGGCATTTGGAAGTGAGGTTGTAATACCTGCCGAGTTGGGTCTTCCAATGCATAGAGTACTGAATTTCAATTCTCCTATCAGTGACTTGATGAGAAGACTAGATTTGGATATGCTCGAGGAGGTCAGAGAAGAGGCAGCCATTAAGAATGCTGCTTATCAACAACGAACATCTCTTTTCTACAACAAAAGGGTGAGGAAATGCGATTTAAAGGAAGGATATTATGTGCTAAATATGGTAATTCAGAAGCACAATAAATTGGAGGCAAACTGGCATGGGCCTTACCGAGTTACAGAAGTTGTTCGACCAGGAACTTATCGAATAGCAACTCTAGAAGGAGAAGAATTCAAGAATGCTTGGAATGCTGAACACCTTCGCAAGTATTATCAATGATGTAAAATGTACAACGGTTCCATCAATATGAATAAAACGATGATGTTTTTCACCATTTTTCTCTCCTTTGTTTGAAAGTTTTTCGGGGAATACTAGTGTTGTACACTACGCTGCTCGATAGCAAGAAGAAGATGATAGTTCAGACCCACGACCAACTCCGGTTGGTAAAAGGGCGAGAACAACTGATATACTCCTTTGGTTAGGAGGCGTACACTTGCGTGATCAACTTCGGTTGGTAAAAGAGCTTGTGGACAAGATAGTTCGAAAGAACCTGATAGTTCGAGCGTGATCAACTTCGGTTGGTAAAATAGCTAGAACAAATTATACTCCTTTGGTTAGGAGTCGTACACTTGCGTGATCAACTTCGGTTGGTAAAAGAGCTTGTAGACAAGATAGTTCGAAATAACATGATAGTTTGGACCCACGACCAACTTCGGTTGGTAATAGGGCAAGAACAAAATATACTCCTTTGGTTAGGAGACAATAGTTCAAACCCATGACCAACTTTGGTTGGTAAAAGGGCAAGAACAACATTCTTATAACGCCAATCTCAGTTGGTTTGAAAACAAAATATGCTCTCAAATGCCAACTTATGTTGGTCGGGAGGTAATATTATTACAAAAGTTCCTCAAAGAACAAAATATTTCAAATTGAACCAAGTATGGCTGGACGAGGATAAAAGCCCACCAACTGTAGTTGGTCGACAAGCACAATTTAACAACCTTGGTTGGGATTTTTAACATTTTTATACTCATTACTTTATTATTAAGTGATTGAGCAACATTAATACTTGTAACTGTTTATTACTAAGTTGGTTGATGAACAACACAAAATTATTATCTTTTTAACAAATACATACTTAGTGTTTAGCACAGAACAATAGCAATACAAATTTGCAAACAAAAATGAAATTCTTTCATTAAGGTCAAAATGTATTACAAACTACATGTGTACCAACTATTACATTAAGATTCCTACTCTATTGGTTTCTTTCCCTTTGCTTTTGAAACAGGTTCCTCGCCAGCAGGAGGGTCTTCCAAGCAAAGAGGAGAATTAATGAAGTTAATATCTTTGAGCATTCTGACGTTCATTACAGAAGGTGTGTCTAGTAGATGTTCAGGACGAGATACTTCGGTTTGAGAATGAAGATTGTAATCACCAAGGTATTTTGAAATTAAACTCCGAGGAATGGAACGAGCTGGGATCCATTCCATGTCCAATTTATAAGGTGGCACAGGCAAGTCTAGTAATCCTGGAGCGTGATAATCCCATAAATAATGTCCTTGCTCCAATTTTAATACACCGAGGGCGTTCAACCATCCTGGTTTATAACCTTCGTTATTGGCACTTTCAAGACGAGCATCCAAATGACAAAGGGCTTCATTATAGCCTGCCATCCAAAACTCACGAGGTTGTTTGTGAAATTGGAAAGTTATTCTCTCTAGTTGCTCGTGAAGGTTCCTGGCAAAAACATCTTTATCATTCAAAGAAGACTTCGTTGCAGTAAGTTGATCTTCCAAAGACATATTTTTCTTGGACATTTCAGATAAAGCCCGATCTTTGGCGTTCAATTGGAACGCTTGAGTTTCCAGAGTAGACTGAGTGCGAGCCTCTTCAACATTACGGCTGAAAACTCTTGATCGACTCTGAGCATGTGGAGAACTTTGCTCTTCGACAACATTTTGAACAGCTCTTCCTCGCCCACGAAACCCTCTTCCTCGTCCCCGAGCAGTAGTAGAGATACCAGATCTCCTCAGAGTATCCAATTCTTGCCTTAATTTGGCATTCTCAACCTCTAAGAACGAGAAACCCTCATTGATAACCGGTACTAAAGCAGTGGAAGATGAAGCTGCAGACTCATACTGTGCCAACTTTTTCTGCAAATTATTGTTCTCTTGTTCCAGAAACTCAGCAATCTGCCTACAGGCTTCAACTTCACCTTTTAGGGTTCTCTCCCTAATATCGTATCTAACAAGGATCTTTTTATGGCCTGTTTCAGAAGAAAGATGTTGATATCTATTTTCATACTCCTTGTGTAGCAAAGCAGTTGATTCATTGTGTTGATGTTGTAGATCTTCTAAGGAATAATGAAGCTCCTCAATCAAGTCATAGTAGGCCACGTTGTTGGCCACAGCTCGGTCAAGTAAATCCTTCAAGTACCGATAAGCCTCAATTGCTTGTTCTGAAGCATCATGGCCAAGGATGTCAGCAATTTCTGATACACTCAAATTTGTATGACCAGCTTTATAATATTCATGGCATTGCTGCATCAGCTTTGTATCATGTGCAGATATCAGTTCCATTCTAGCCACAAACTAATAGTGAAAAGAAGACAACAATCAACAAAAACAAATCATCAACAACAGAGATGAACAAAGATGTATTTTATTAGATCACAAAAAGATTACATTGTTTGATTACAAATAAGGAAAGATAGAAATGATACCGAACAACTTCAGACCTTTTCCTTGTCTCCCAAGACTTTCTCTGGAGGCTGGGACGAGGAGCTTGGTTGCTCGGTGGTAATAGCAGCTTGATCAGCAGGAGTTGAAATTTTCCCAGGAGGAGGAGGCATGGAAGAAACGTCCTCGTTGGCAGAAGGTAGAGATGCAGGGACTTGATCACCTATGGCCATGGAAGATTCATCAGAGATAGGCTCATCTTCTTCTTCTTCTACAATTGGTGGGGGAGGACCAGGGAGGTGTAGCTGAAATAGCTCAGAGTCGTCTGTGATCTTCAATTCCTGCAGAGCAGCTACCCAGCCATCTCAGAAGTATTTCAACTTCCCGTATTGTACTTGGGATGTCATCGCAGCAATCCCTTTGTCCCATCCTTTATCCCAGCCAGCGCTGAAGGATTTTTTAACTGCGAGCTTTCTTTTCAGTTTCTCCGAGGAGAGCTTCTCGGACAACAGATCCTCGGCAGTCTTTAATTTCACATCCAATTCTTCTTTTTGGAGCTTTACATCTCGCAGGACGGACAACTCTTCCTCTGCCATTTTTAGCTTATCTTCAAGCTCTCCAAAGTTTTTGAGCTTGTCGTCATATTTTTGATGCTCAATCTCTAAACTTTTCACCTTGTTCTCCAAACTCTTGGAGATCTCAGCCAGCTTCAACTATTGACAATTTTTTCTCCCAGACAGCTTTGTCCTCACTATACTGCTGACGAGAATCCTTCAAGGATTGGGTCAAACCCAGCAGAGCATCCTCTACCCCCGACGAGGAGCTGGAAGCTTTAATTGCTTCATCTTTCTTCACGATGTTGTTAAAACAATTTACCAGCTAAACAAAGGAAAAAGCGACAGGTCAGTACAAAAATACAAGTATTCAAAGAAAGAAAGGAAATTCAGAGTGTGAGAAATTTACCGAAGCAAGGTGACGAGTAGCTAGGGATGTCAGCATATCCCTAGAAATCTTTTCATCAATTCCTTGGACCTCGGGTATGATCCAAGTTTTTACCAAGCTCATGGCAGAGCTCGGAGGAATGATGGTTGGAACACCAACACCACCAGATGGTAGAGAAGAGATGGTTTCAGTCAGATTGGCAGTTTCAGCCAAATTGACTGATGACGATTTCCTCAATCTCCTCAAAGGAACTTCAGCAGTTTCAACCAAGGAAGAGCTCTTGATCGGAGAGATAGAAATTATCTCCACAGGAGCAACCTTCTTGCTCGGAGCCACTGGGGGCTTCTCGGTAGCTTTGGAAGGTGCAACATCCACCTTCTTAGTCCCCTCTGGGACATTAATTTTGCTTTTCTTGACTTCAGCAGCAAAAGTAGTGTCATCAAATAGAGCAGGGGGAGCTCTTTTCCTGCCCATTCTTTGACTTAAAGGGATGTGAGAATCTGAAGAAGAATCCTCTGGAGTTGAGGCTGGTTCAACAGATATAATCACAGGACGAGCAGTATAAGAAGTCGTATAGCTCCTATACTGCAGCAAATATGATGCAGACCTGATGTGCTCGTCTGCAACGTTCTTATGCAAACCCCAGATAAGTTTCAGATGCTTAATATTAATCTCTGATTCTTTTGGAGTTTTTCTTTTACTATCAACTGCAAATGATATACATAATGAAATATTAGTCATACATTTTGTCAAATATGATAAAAGCATAATTTCATAAGTAAAGCAAAATGAGAATAAACCTATCCTATTGCCATATGGGGGGCATTTAGGACCCTGGTATACTGCATCTCCAACCAAGGGGGCATATTGCCAATTTTTAATCACCACCCCATGTTCAAAATAATCTCTATTTGCATCAGGGAGGTTAACTACAAGAGCCCTATTTAAAAACCTAGTTTTTAAGTAATAAACATTATCCAAAATAGCCCATCTATAGCAATACATAATCTCAGGAATCCCTATACGAGTTCCATGAGTTAGATTTAATTTATACACCCCATTAATTATTCTCCATGAATTGGGGGCTATTTTTGCAGGAACAACGTCAAAGTACTGACAGAACTCTAAGCATAAGGGGTTTGGCGGAAAAGAAAATCCACATTCAGCGATGAATAGACTGGGGAACCAATGTCCCTCAGCCAATCGAAAATAATCTAAAGTTTCAGAAAGAACCTCCAGAGTTACCCAGGAAGGAATGGAAAAATTGGAACGAAATTTCTCAACAGACTCCACAATATAAACCATAGTGAATAAAAGAAATACAGAAGAAAAGAAGAGAAGCTTACAGGAAAAAGGAAGAGCTGACAACTAGCGAAGGAAAAGATGAACGCACAAGGGAGAGAGAGAGAACAGAAAGCTTGAATGCAGAAAATTGGAAAAGGTAGAAGACGGTATGGTTACCTAAGAAGTTTAAATACTTTACCTTGGGAAGCTGCGAAGGAAATGATTACACAAAAGAAACTAATACGCCACCGGCGGCTAAAAGGACAAAAATGCACGAAGATCGAAGCACTCATAAAAATTCAAAAAAGGCGGATTCTGTGAATTTGAAAGAAATTCAAATAGGAAGAAAAGGCTCCTAAAACCCAGGAAAGTCATTTAATATCGCCATATACCGAGAAAGAATGTTCCATACTCCTCAAAGTTCAAAATATGAAACATTGGGGGCTTCTGTTGATACCAAAATTAATATGCTGATATTGACGAATAATATGAAGACACGTGTCAATTTACTTGGCACAATAATAACGAGGAAGTTTCATTTCCCCGACCAACTCATGAACTCCCGAGCAATGAAGATACACCGAGGAACTTCAGCACTCCGAGGTACTCTAGCGCTCCGAGGAACTCCTGATCAACGAGCAACTAAGGCGGTCCGAACTGCATCTCAGACGTAGCATTAACTGCCAGATAATCAACAGTTCAATTATTCATTGAATGTTTATAATCTTGATGCACACGCTGCATTAAATGTATTACCATTTCATATGTATATCATTTAATGTATCAACCCATTCATGTACAACCTAAGGGCTATAAATATCTTGTATCACCCTCATTCAAAGGGACCGGAATTTCTTGGTAGAACTTGTAATCAAGAACTCCCAAACACTCAGCAATAACATAACAGTGGACGTAGGCCATTCTTATAAGGCTGAACCACTTTAAAAATCTTTATCTCATTTTATTTATCTGTGATTAAATAATTAGAGCGATCTAATTTTTTACATCAACAATCATGGAGAAGGATGAAGCAATTAAAGTTTCTTCCTCTTCAACTGACATTGAAGAAGCCCTTGATGGGTTGTCAAAATTATTGGAGGAGTCATGGAAGAGGTATGCGAATGACAAAACTGCTTGGGAAAATAAACTCAAGATTGTTGAGACAGCTCAATAAGAAGCTGTGAATGATGCTAAAGAAGCTGATCTAGCTCGGCAAAGAGCTATGGATGTCTCTAAGGAGGCAGAGGAGAAATTGAGGGTTACTGTTACCAATAAGGAGGGAGCTAAGGGCAAACTTGAAGAGGCTGAACGGTATAAGAAAGAGCTTGAACATAAAGTTAAATCTGTTAAAGATCAACTTAGAGAAAATACTTCCTCGGAGAGGACGAAGAGGAGGTCTGCTGTGAAGAAGTCCTTTAGCTCTGGCTGGAACAAAGGGTGGAACAAAGCTATAACTATTGCCTCTGCTCAAATTGAGTATGTAAGTTTAAAGTTCTTTAGGGATGGATGGGTTGGAGCCTTGAAGGAGTTGAACGTTGCTGAGGATTCTGAACTATTTCAGAAATATGTCCATGGTCCTCCTCCTGCTATTGAAGAAGAAAAAGAAAAAGATGAGGTTGAGTCTGATGAATCTTCTTTTATGATAGTAAAACCAACACCTACTGCAACTATCCCTTAATCCTCCAAGCAAGTCCAGTAAATAATAATTTCTTCGGAGCAAAATCGACTGCCCTCTGAGAAAACTCGGCTGCCCTCTGAGCAACCTTAACAACCGACTCTTTCCTCTAAATCAACTAAAGATGTAGTGGGGAATCAGGAGAAGGTGTAATATTATTCACCAATTTGTTTGCTTTCCTTTGTTTTTCCCTTTGTTATGTACTTTTGGTTGTACCCTCCTTTGTTATGATCAATAAAATAGACTTGTTACTTATTCTGAATTTCTCCTTTGCAATTCAATATAGCTGTGTTGTTGTTGATCTATTTTTACTTTTCCTTGTTAGTTTATTTCCAGGATGGAACTATTATCAGCTCATGATACAGAGTTGATGAAGAAGTGTATAGATTACTTCAAAGCTGGTCGTGCAGATTTTACTGAAGCATAAATAATTGACATTCTTAGTTATGATGCCTCTGAATGAGTAATTGAGGCTTACCAGTATTTGAAATGTTTACTTGATAATGCAGTGGTGAATAACGTAGCTTACTACGAAATGATTGAAGATCTTCAAGGAATGATTGAAGAACTTTATCTTCAATATAAGGAAGCCACTACTCTTCTGCATGAAGGTTACGAGAAGAAGTACCAATAATTGAGTTTTGATCGGGGTTATGACAAATTTATCTCTGCCCACAGTAAGAGAGAGTGTGTGCTAAAACTTTAAGTTGAGGAACACAAAAATATGTGGACATTGGCATCTAATTGGGCTAAAACATTGCTAAAATTTATCTTTGCCCTTCTGGAAATTCTGCTGTTGGGAGTTGTTCGAGGATATTTTTTGTTGATCCTCTAATATCCTTGAGTTGCTCGGCATTAGTCCCCTACTGATTGGAGACATCTGGGTAGGTAAACTCAATAATGAAATCTGCCACCGCTTGCCTTTTGAGAGAGGATCTTGGCTCATAGATAATTCCAACTCCACTACCCAATATATCAATCGTCTAGAATTTTTTAGTTTATGTAGAGCCTGTCTGAGTGGCATATCAGTATATACTACTATTGTATAGGCTTGAAAATATTATTTCATTCTCCTGCTCGCTTCAATCAATGATAATGCCAACTTTTCCAGTTTCGGATACCTGACCTTCGTGCCTCTGAACACTTTATTTGTATAATAAACTAGCTTTTGCACTTTATCTTCTATTCTTATCAAAGATAAACTGACTGCACTTTTTGAAACAGCTAAATACAAGTATAATTTTTCTCCCTCCACTAGCATGGATAATAAAGGAGGTGTTCCCAAGTATCTCTTCAACTCTAAGAATGCTTTTTCACATTCGTCGTTCCACTTAAAGGTTTTTTTAGCCATTTAAAGAATGGAAGACATCTATCAGTTGCTCGAGAGACGAATCTGTTGAGAGCTGCAACACGCCCCGTAAGGCTCTGTATTTTCTTTTTGGTGGTTGGAGACTGTAATTCCAGCAAGGCTTTTATTTTTTTAGGATTTTCTTCAATGCCTCTTTGATTCACAATGTACCCAAGAAACATGCCTTCTTGTATGCCAAAAACTCACTTGGTCGGATTCAGCTTCATCTGACACTTCTCCAACTGATCAAATGTTTGACCCAAGCCAGCTACATGGACAACAACTTTCTTTCTTTTGGTCAATATGTCGTCGACGTACACTTCCATATTTTTACCAATCTGATTCTCAAACACCTTGTTTACCATCCGCTGATATGTAGCACCTGTATTTTTAATACCAAAAGGCATAACATTGTAACAAAATGTTCCTCGCGGGGTAATGAAAGAGGTACTTTCCCTATCTTCTGACTTCATTTTAATTTGATTATATCCCGAATAGGCATCCATGAAGCTTAAAAGTTCATGCCCCGAAGTTGCATCCACTAGCTGATCTATTCTGGGCAGAGGAAAATGATCTTTTTGGGTAGGCTTTATTTAGGTCTGTGAAGTCTAGACATATTCTCCACTTATTGTTCTTTTTTTTTACCATCACAACATTAGCCAGCCAATCAGGATATTTTACATCTTCTATGAAAGAAGCTTTTTGAATCTTTTTCACTTCTCCTTGAATATCCTGGTTCTTCTCCAGACTAAAGACTCATCTTTTTTGCTTCACCGATTTGCTCTTCTTGTTGACATTGAGCTCGTGACATAAGAAAGATGGGTCTATCCCCAACATATCCTCATGACTCCATGCAAATACCTGCTTCCCGTGCTTCAAAAATGCCACCAGCTCTTGCTTCAATATTGGATCAAGCGATGCACTAATCTGAGTTATTCTTTCTGGTTGCTCGTTATCCAAAATAATACCTTACGTTGCCTCCATGACTTGGCCTTTAACGAGTTCTGTTTCATCCCTTGGGTCTAAGGTTTCAATCTCTGACTCGTCGAATTCATCCTCTTGATAAGTGGTTATTTTCTTCCCGGAATTCTCCAGTTCCTCTTGCTCGGCAGATGAGTAGTAGCATTCCTGAGCTACTTTTTGATCGCCCTTCATAAGTCCAACCCCAAAGTTGGTCGGGAAATTGAAGCACTGATGTACAGTGGATGGTACTGCTTCAAACTATTTCAGACTTACTCTCCCCATGATTATTTTATAGGCCGACTGGATGTTTTTATCCATCACGAAGAAACGCACCTTCTCTGTTTTCCAAGCTGTCCAGGTACCAATCAATAGGTTTAACTTGATCGTTCCAAGTGGAAAAACTTTTTCTCCAGAAAACCCAATGAGGGGCCTATAATACGGCTCCAACTAACCAAGTTTTAAATTTAAATTATCGAAGCATGGGTAAAACATGATGTCTTTCGAGCTACCATTATCCACCAGTACTCTTGAAATAATTACATCCTTTAATCTCATTTTAATCACTAGAGGATTATCATGAGGATATAAAACGCCTTCCAGATCATTTTTAGAAAAGCTAATGACCAGCTTATTTTTGTTAACCTTCCTCGAGTGATCTTCCTCTACCAAATTTATTCATTGTATATGGGAACATGCTTGAGCCTCATTGAGGTAAGCTTTTCTTTCTTCTGTATGATCACCACCTCCAGCGTCTCCACCTGTAATCATGTTACAATCGAATGAACCAAAACGAACTGAAAATACCTCACGTTCAGGTTGTCTTGGACTTTTTAGGAGATCAGGATCATTTTCAGGATCATCCTCATGGTCTCTCTTCTTATCTTCTCTTGGTCGACAAGGAGATTTGGACCTCTGCCGAGCTCTATTATTGGTTTTGTTACCATTTTGACGATCAACATACCTGTTCAACTTTTCGCGCCTAATGAGTGCCTCAATTTCATTTTGGAGAGCTACACACTGCTTGGTCGTGTGACCATGGTCTTTATAGAACTCGCAATACTTGTACTTATCCCTTATCTCGGGAGCTGATCTCAGTTTTTCTAGCCAATTAAGTTCCTCGTTGTTCTTTATTTCCTCAAGAATATGGTTTATATCCACTTTTAAGGGAGTATAATTCGTATACTTCCTCAAGTGTTCTAACACTTCTTTGCCTTTTTATTGCTTATTCCCACCATTATGTTTGTGATCTTTCCTCTCCGACTTACCTTCAGCCCTAGCTTATGCCTTTGACTCAGCATTCTTCTTTGCAGCTATTGCTTCCTCGACATTCAAGATTTTGGATGCTTTAGCCATCAATTCAGCCATGGATTTGGGGGGATCCTTAGCTATAGTGTAATACAGCTTGTCTGGAAAAAGACCACTCATAAGCGCTGTAATGGTTGTCTTCTCCTCATAGTCGATGACTTCCAATTTCTCGTTGTTAAAACGAGTGGTATAATCCCTGGTACTTTCTCCTACTTTTTGCCTAACACTCAACAGATGTGCTACCCTTTCCACTAGTTTTGCACCAAAACAGAAATTTCCTATAAAGAGATCTACCAGTTGATGGAAGGTCGTAATCTTCCCCCGAGGAAGGTTGTTATACCATATCTGAGTAGATCCAGTAATAGTTTCGGAGAATGCCCTGCACCTCATTTCATCCGGGACTGCATAAATATCTGCTGCAGCTTGGTACTGTTCTATGTGGAGAACAGGATTGGTTTTTCCATCGTATTTCGGTGCGATCATGGGAGCCTTAAACTTTGATGGTGTGGAAAAATCCATAATTGCCTGTACAAATGGAGATCCTTTGATAAAGGTTCTTTGGAGTGGGTTTTTAGCCTTAGCCATCTCCCCTAACCTGTCTTCTAATCTCTAGATAAATCCTTTCCATGCATTATTTTTAGCCCCTGATTTATTTGTGGTTACCTGAGCAACACATCGTACAAAAGTCTCCTCTTGGGATCTTTCTTTACGAACTGCAGGTCTGGGGTTTGGATATGATTGGGCTGAACCTTCCCTTAGATCATTTGGTCATTGAGAATTTCTCGACGTAATCCGAGGAGGATTTCTATTCCTCCTGTGGCCTAAACGGTCGAAGGGAGAGACTCTACTCAACCTTTCCAGAACGATTGTTCCCTCTGGAGTTATAGTGACATGTTCTTGCGAATTCAAGATTCTTATAAGAGAAGTCAAACCAAGATGGTAGGATGAATTTCTTGAATCCCCAGTATGATGAAATTTAGTACGTCTGGATCGTGAAAGTGGTGGACGCATGCCCTTATGAATGCTTCGTTGGCCTGACTGAGCAGGTACTCCATTCTGAATAGTCTGAATGAACAGTCGCATAGTTTCCTGCATAGCTGTTTGTCCCCTGGCAACGCTTGCCAAGATTCCTGAGATTTCATTTGCATTTAGAGGGGCAGGAGGGTTGGGAGGATTCCCTTCATTATTCCTCTTGCTAGATTCTGGGATATCAGCCACATATGATGAATTTTTAGTGAAAAATGCTACGTATAGTCGTTCCCAAAAATGGCGTCAATCTGTTGATGTAAAAAACTAGATTTGATCTAATTAATTAATCACAGATAAATATGAAATAAAGAAATAAGACAAGAGATTTTTAAAATGGTTCAGCCTGGGTGAAATGGCCTACATCCACTGTCTTATAATACTAAGTGTCTTGCCTTGATCTCAATTATCTTTTCTTATGATAGCGTGCCCTGAGGGTATTACAATGTATTTATATCCCTTGGGCTGTTAGGGTGAATGGATCATAGTCCTTTATCGAACAGACATATACATCTGTACATGGTAAGGAACGACTGTAGTATAATAAATATTGAATCTGTCTTGGTCGTTTGGCCTTCCCACTAAGTTGCTCGGTATGCTGCGTTGATTGGTATTCTGAGTAGCTTGGTATTCTGAGTAGCTCGGTTCGTTGAACTTATGCCATATTTACACATGTCTTCATATAAGTGATTCACGTCAGCTGAGTAATTTTTGTATCAACAAATGTAAATTTTCATTTTTTTCGAATTTCTTTGACTTTACTCCTTCAAATAATGTCACAATTAAACACAATTTTTCATTAAAAAAATTAGACTTATCCTTTGCATTGTAACAGATTTTTAAAAATGCTAGTGGGTCTATTAATTGATAATTAAACTTATTTAAAAATAAAAATACCATTCGATTCATCTTCCACCTTGTTTTTTTTATCCCAACTCAAACCCTAATTTCTTTATTCAAACCCCAATCTTAAATTAATAACAGAAAATAAACGCAAATCAAAATTCGAATCAATTACACAATACAAAAAAATAAACACAAATGAAAATACGAAATCCCAAGTTTCAAATCAATATACCTAATTTCAGCATCTCAAAAAAATCAAATCAAAATGTTGATCTAACTTTTCAATTATTGGAAACGAGAGAGTGGTTTTACTAAAATGACAACTTCCACATATCCCATGCCAAAACTAATTCAGTAATTCACCCATAACAACATCAAAAAATAACCACAAATAATAAGATTTATTGGCTCATTTCCAATAATTAGGTTCTTCAGCATCCTAGAGTCTTTTAGCTGATTTAGATGTGGCTGAATGTAATTGCACATCGATTTTAATGGTCGAGAAGATTGTTGAGAAGGTTTTTTGTAATTGAGATCTTTTTTAGGCCTGCTCTTAAAAGTGGTATGTAAAAGCTCGTCTTCATCTAGGTCTTCACTTTCGCTTGCCATTTTTAATTTTATATTATATATATATATATATATATATATATATATATATATATATATATATATATATATATATATATAAACACACACACACACACTAGGGTATGCCCATTCCTGAAGGCACGACGATATTCGAAAAAGCTAACATAATAACAAAAAAAATAACAATCGACCCCATTTAATTTCAATACAAATAATTTAAATTTTTTTAAAAAATGGACAAAGTTTTTTCCTTTATTTATTGGACTATCCGCTTCTTTAAGATATAAAAAAATACTTTAACAAACAAATAAATAAACACTCATGGACCTTATAGAAACCAAATAAAATTGGGCAGAACTTCCTTTGTTTATAGGACTATCCACTTGTTTAAGGTATAAAAAATTACTTCAAGAACAAAAATAGCTAATCATACGTCACATTTTAACAATATTCTAGAAAAATTGTCATGCAAAACCTAACAATTCAAAAAAAAAAAACAGTGGGCAGAATTTCCTTTGTTTATAGAACAATTGTCACTGTTTAAGGAAAATAAATACCAATAAATATATTATTACTTCATAACAGACATCATATAAATAATTAAAAAGAACTTAATCCATCATGGATCATGATTCCCACCGCAACCAACTGACTGCACATATTTAGCTATTTTTTTTGCACTGCAATATTTCATTCCTTAAAAGTAGACTCCCATGTAATTTCGAGTTGTCGGCATTTTACTAAAAAAATAAATTGAAAGGACAAATGTTAGTGAGACGATATTAATAATATACACTGATATTTGCAACACAAATATAAACCCAATAATGTTTTTGACAAAGGGACCAATAACGTTTTTAATAAAAAGGGAACCCATCTAAGATAAAAGTTATTCATAATCAATTTAATAGTCAAACTAAAAAGCAAGATGCGAAAAAATCATTAATAAAAATTATCACACCCAGGACCTCAATTAAAACTTATTAGATTATAATTTCAAAATTAATTTTCTCACATATAAAACCAATGACTAAATCCCAAAACACACTTGTACGCATCTCCAATCAGACATGTTATTGGAAGATTTTCAATATCTACCAAATTTAAAGATTAATGTTAAAGATGTACAAAATTTGGAAATTTCAGAATTAATTCATAGTTCAAAAATCCATTCGCTTTCCCATTTTCTCAAAAAACATAAATGCTTGTTTCTTCTGTACGATTGTCTCTTTTGTATCAACGATATTGTCTCTTCTGTTCTTTCTGTTGTTTGTATCTTTTCCCAGTTCAATATGTTTTAATGCAAAATCTGATATTCAATGCAACTAATACTCTATCAAAATTGATTATATGCTAAAAAATGTTCTATCAAAACCTTACAGGTAGTCCATAACATATTTACAATATGCACCTCCAAACTGTGACATCCCGAATAATTAAATACCGGGTTGCTACTCCTTTATTCAAATTAATATAAAATGTCAAGTTGGTTCAGTTCATAGCATCACTGTCGAAAAAACGTTTTAACAATTACTAGCCACCTGATATTTAAAAAGTGAGTTGTCAATTTTTAATTATATCTGATTAACATGAAATAAGTATTACATTATGAAATAATGATATCACAACCACATTATAGTCACATTACAATGATAGAGATATATATGAATCTAGAGGAACACTCCTTGGAAATAATCCGAAATACTGAATAAAACTGAATACAGAGTCTGAATCACTAAATAAATACAACCCAAAATCTGAAATAAAACTGGGTAAGTAGGATGGCTCTAAAAGAAAAGGGGTGACATGCCCTACAGATGAGTACCTAAAAGGTTTTTATAAGAAAATAGATTTGAAAGAAAACGGGTCAGAGCCCGATTGTGAAAACAGTTTAAAATACAGCAAGTGTTTAATATCATTAAACACTGAATATAAAATACATGATAGTGCGTGCACTCACATGAGTTTCTCACCTCTCAACTAAGTGTGCACTCCTACGTACCCGTACCCATTCTAGTTATTCCACTAACTAACTAGTCTAATACACTATCTGAGTTTACTATACTATTCGTAGTTTAAATTACCGGCATATTAATATAAACACAGAGTTTTACCTTCATTCCTCAGGATTAGTTGCAATAATTACTAAGAGTTTTCCCATTTTTAACTCTACAAAATATGTTACATTAATTCACATTTATACTTATATAAACAGTTCATTTTAGTATTCCAGTATATCATTCTCATCATAAATATACAATAATGGCACCCCTAGACTAAGCTACAGTGAACACATACTCTGCTATCAAATCCCGGTACATTACGTACATAAGGATCACGTATTCCGAATCTCTCAGGAACCGTTTTGATAAGTAACAATCACACACAATGGAGGCGAACATAGTTCACATCACATGGGTCACACACATACCTACGCTCCCATGATCAGCAGACTTATTAACTCCTCAATAAGTCATTCTCTGACCTATGTCCTCGAGGTACCAATCTAAATCCCCCCATAGGCACACAAAGATTAGATGGCCCTGATCGTACGCCAACCTCCCGTGATAGAAAGTATGGTAGGCATGTTATACACAAATAACCACATATACTAAGGATTCACACATCTTAGATATCTTATAATATCAATATAGGTATATTTTACATTCCTATATCGTTATTAAATGTTACACGTTTACAAATCTTCGAATAATATACATTAAAAGTTGCCAACCCCTCTCGCGTCGTAATTTTAGGTACTTATTCCCTAACCCATAAATGTCTTCTGGTTTACTACAAAATTCTAAGTTTTAATCCTCAACGTACTCCAATCTCACAACTATACCCACTAGTCAACAAGGAAAGGTTAACACTCGATTAAAATAAGTCTACTGGAAGTTCGAAATAAAATCAGGCCTAAAAGGCCATTCTGTCAACTCGTTAGAAATATCGTTCGAACGAGGTTGTTCGAACGAGTGTCATTCGAACGAAAGTCTTAGAATGAACTCGTTAGAAGGGATACTATCATCTCGTTAGAAGTCTCGTTCGAACGAGGTCGTTCGAACGACCTGGGCAGGTCTTCTAACGAGATAGCAGAAAACGCCCAGAATTTTCCCAACTCGTTTTTCTTCATTTTTCTCTTCTCTAAATTCGTCCTAAGATCATTCAAATTACGTTTTATATTTTTAAACTATTTTAAGTCACCCTAGGTCACTCCTTAACATATTTTTGGGGTCAAATCTTACTAATCAACATGCCAAAATCATAAATCCCCAATTCTTGCCCCAAACCCTATGAACATGCACTCAGAATTTTATTGACTACCCAGACTCTTATAAATCCGTTTTTAAATCATCCAAAGTTACATTTTTTGCATATCAAATTCGTCCATAATCATTCTACATGCAAATCCCTGCCCAAAATCACGAGTTTCACCATAATTCCATTGGGGTTTTCTTCAAAAACTTCTAAGACAACAACAGTTTCTACACTAAACATGGAGGAGATATTCATTGCAATTAATGACATCAAATCACTTTCCTTCAATCAGATATTCTGATTCGTTGTTGATGATCAAGGTCGGCTTTCTCTCTTCTTTCCGGTCACAATTTCCTTTCAAAATGCTGGTGATGGAAGATGGTTTGGTGGAACCTCTTTTAACTTCTCTCTAACTCCTCTCAAAACTCCCGTAGCCCACTCTCTTGCATTTTGCTGGTAATGGCCTTAGTGGACTCTTTAAAAATATAAAAATAAACTCTAAAATTCGTGGGTTTTAATTACTCAATTTTTAAAACTACCAAAATACCCTTCTAGGTTGCCGGTTTGGCCTAAATATGCCCCGGGACCCAAACTAAACCCCCGACTAGTGTTTTCTAACTATTTCGACCCTTCCGGACGCGTTGGCGCACTCAAAATGATCATTAGGTTGATAAAATATAATTTACTTTTTAATTTAAATAAATTCATTTCTAACGCGACTGACACGCGCGTTCCAATTAAATTTCCCAAATTGTCGTATTTCTGCCTCTTGACAATTTAAATATTTTCAATACTCATATATTACCATATATACTCAGCAATATTCAATTTTAACATCATAATCAAATACCAACTCACATCTCGTTAGTATTTATATCCGAATTAATTCCCAATTAATTCTCATTTAATTCAATTAATCCTTTAAATACAAATCAATAAAATTACGGGGTATTACACAAACCTCCTTGTTAATGCTATTATTAACACTCTCACCAACAAGACATTTATCCACAACCCTTTTGACTTCTATCTTTTCATTCCAACATTTCATATCTTCATTCCATATTATACTTTTAACTAAACACAAACCTATACAAACATAACAATATAAAATATATTAGAACTCTTGAATACATTTTATAACGAAGACAAACTAATAAGAGATGTCCAAATACAATCACTAATAAATTACAAATGTAAAACAATATTTAGTTGCATCTCGGATACACCAAAGGGAAACTTTGAAGGTTAAATTTCAAAAATTAAATCGTTCGTGAAGTTACTGAATTCATCACTCTGATTTTCACTATATAAGAATTAGCCGACCTCGAAATAATTACGTTTTATTGACAACTAAGTTTCAAAACAAAATTTCCTAACACATTTCAATAAGTAAATGTAAACCAATTAGAACCCTATATTTATATATTTCAAAATCCACATAGATTTTGCAATTGAGAGGTTTGAGACTATGAATGTCGTTGACAAATTGATAGTTAAGAATCTTATATAGAAACTTGATGCAAAGATAAATCCAAAAACCCAAAATAGATCTAATAAATGTTTACTCACAAAAATAAATTGTTCAACCAAAAGCTTCACATATTCACACTTACAAAAACAAAATAGGTACACAGTAAAAGAGTACCTGTCAGTAACTCACCTATAGCACCCATGCCAGACATTTAAAATCTTATCATACTACCAAAGAAAGCAAAACATAACAAAGTATTCTGTTGAAAGAAATAAAAAAAATACAATGTGTGTGAGCGAGAGAAATGTTTTTACAGAAAAAAATGCTTCTTAACGCAACAACCTCAAATTAATTTTATGAAAACTCCACAAAATCAACAGCTAGTTCAAAATTAAATATAACCCACATCACAATCATAAATATTCTCAAGTGGTATGGGAATCAAAATGAACAAATTAGTAAAAACATATGTGAAGCAGTGCTGGTATATAGCATCACTTGCATATTTGAGGTTAAGATATGCTTATAGTATGCCTAAGATAGTGCTGGCATATGCCTGAACAAATTTGAATCCCACAACACACCATTTATACAACCCGAAGCAATGTTGGTATCTAGTTATTTGCTAATACTAGATTGCAATACAGACGACTTATTAGACAAATATCATAATTGTCAATACATTAAAAACTATATAAAGCTAATACATCATGTACTGAATAAAAATTAAGGACACAACATTACCTTTTCACAAATTGAATTATGTATCACCATGTTCAACCATTTTTCCCCGTATCAACTTTCAATATCTTTTACAAGGAGAGAACCTACAAAACTAATCGTAATAAAATATAAGAACAATACTCAACAATTATTATGATAAAAGTTTCATGAATATATAGCTATAAATTAAAATTTCATACTTTCATGAATTATTTTATAATGATACCAAAACTAAAATTTCATGAATAGACAAAAAGCCCAATAGTTTAAAAAAAATAAAAAAATTATTATTGAAATTTAACAGCACCAACCACTCGTGATATGATACTTGTTATATGGTTCCAATAAAAATTTAACAGCACCAATATAGGGGCTCATTTAGAATTGTCAATACATTAAAAATTGATAACCATGTTCTCAACCTTTTAACAGGCGATGTACCAAACTCAAATTCGGGAAATTATGAACATATTTAAGTAAAAAAATATTTTTTTATCAATATGATATCAGAGATCACTTATTTAAATTTATATTTTTTTCGAATTTCTTTGACTTTACTCCTTCAAAAAATGTCACAATTAAACAAAAAATTTCATTTTCAAAAAACTTCCACCTTGATTTTCTTATCCCAACTCAAAACCTAATTCCAGTATACAAACCCTAATCCTAAATTAACAACATAAAATAAACCTAAATCAAAGTTCTAATCATTTAGACAATACAAAAAATAAACAGAAATGAAAATACAAAATCCCAAGTTTCAAATCAATGTACCTAATTTCAACATCACAAAAGAAATCAAATCAAAATATTGACCCAACTTTTCAATTAAAGGAAATGAGAGAGTAATTTTACTAAAATGACAACTTCCACATATCCCATGCCAAAGCTAATTCAGTAATTCACTAATAACTACATCAAATGTAACCAAAAATAATAAGATTTATTGGCTCGTTTCCAACAATTCGGTTCTTCAGCATCCTAGAGTTTTGGGGCTGATTTGATGTGGTTAAATGTAATTGCGCATTGATTTTAATGATCGAGAAGATTGGATTTTTTATATTTGAGATCTTTTTTAGCCTGATCTTATAGGTGTATGTAAAAGCTTGTCTTCATCCAAGTCTTCACTTTCGCTTGACATTTCTAATTATATATATACATAATCGTGTAATGGTACGAGTGATCCTACGTACTCACACAAAGCAATTCAAAGTGCACGTAGGAAGGATTGAACCTCATATGATAACTCGACGTGGCAGATTTTAACTCCCTTTAATGTCTCAAAATTATTTAGAGTGAAAGGGGTTTGGATTTGAAAATATAAAGAGATTTTGTGTTCATGAAAGGCAATTTAATGAAATGGGTTCACTCATAAAACCACTTTAAT
Organism: Sambucus nigra; assembly: GCA_949130495.1. Lineage (NCBI taxonomy): Eukaryota > Viridiplantae > Streptophyta > Magnoliopsida > Dipsacales > Adoxaceae > Sambucus > Sambucus nigra. The sequence continues at coordinate 325,462,871 of OX422217.1, read as the reverse complement.
GAAGAAAAAATGTTGAGACTTCCAACATTAAGGACACAATAGTAGGTAGAATCCCTGAATCTACTGCTCCTCTAACCTATATTTATGTATTTTATGGTTTTGAATATTTTGTGTTTGGTTTTTTTATATTTGTAGAAATACGTAAATAGGGGTTAACCCCTATTATGCATACGTATTCGACGTAGACTGAATCAAAGTCAACATAGTTCTGATTTGACCTTCAGACAAAATACATGAATGGAAAAGATGATGATGAAGAAGATAATGGGTGGTGTTACACCACCCTATATGGGTCTAGACTTTCAAAGTAAACGTAGTTAGAGAAACGTACCGATGATGTCAGTGATCCACTACACCAAAACAAGTAAATAGTAATGGGTAAAAATCGTTATAAAAAATATTTGTAACGGATTAAATCCGTTAGAAAATTAGCAGTATTTATTTTACTAACATAATTTGTAATGGATAAAATCTGTTACAAAATCTATATTTGTATCGGACAGAAACTGCTACAATTTATTTTGTAACGAATTTAGCATTGGTACACATATTATATATTAGTAACGGATTTACTAAATTATAATAGTATTTATCCATTACAAATATAGAATTTGTAACACGTGCAAACCATTACAAAATACATTGTAATGGATTGGAAGTGTCATATATTTGCAATAGATGTTTTGATTTGTAACGGTCAATATCCATTAGCAATATTAATATATTTTTAAAAATATATTAATTTCTCATAAAATAAATAGTATAAATACACTAGTTAAAATTCGTGCTCAATAAATGGAAATGCACTAAACTTAACTAATACCCACAAAATTCACTCAAAACATGAACACACGTAACAAAATATATGAAACTATAGTTCGATGACAAAAAATATTCCAATTTTACTAATCTAAAACTATATTTTATTCATAACCATCAAAGTTCCAAAAATAAAATGGAGTACAAAATAAACCATCTAGCTTATAACCATAATAGTACTCAAAATGAAGTCTAATGACTTTAAAGTTCTAAACATAATATTCTCCCAAAAGTGGTCTTCATGATATTTCTTGCAAAAGTAGTACTCATTCTGCCAAAAGTAATATTCATATTTCTCAATAAGAACCCGTCGAACAAACTTAATCTTAGTACTGGAAAAAACTAAATTATATGGAATTTATTTTAATTAAAAGACACACGACAAATTAAAATGATACATTATTTCAAATCAAAACTATAAATAATTAAATTAGCGGTCATGTGTCAAAACAACATAAGGTTGTTCATCAGATGGTTTATGCTTACTACTATTGTCGCCAATTAAAAAGATTGAAATGGAAAAAGGAATCTTTTTCCCTCAAAATGTCAAAAATTTGAGAAACTACACAAGTGCTTAAAATGAATGCAAATTCATAAAGACATCATCAAAATTCAAACATTTTTTGAAACATAAAAAATGAATCTTTTTCATTTCATAATTAGAAAGCATTTCAAACACATCCCAAACATGCAACAAAGATCAAGTGTTATATTATTATAATATAGCTCATTGATGGCAAGTATTTGACAATTTATTTTCTTCACCTTCTTAAGCTTCCTAAAAAAGTATCCTATAAAAAAATTCATAGGAATATTAATACCACTGATTAATAAGATTAACTACATAGACAATTAAAAATAAACATATAAAGTAGTGTATGTGATGGTACATCACATACACCACTTTATATATATTAGATATATAGATTCATAGACACAGTTTAAATATTAGAGAATGATATGTGATACCTCCTGACAGCTGAAAAAATCTCCATGAGGTTCTGATGGAAATGGTCCTCGGGTAAATTTTTAGCAATAACTATGGGAGAGTACAAATCAAAACAAATATAAAAAAATTAAAGTCAAAATTAAGATAATTAGAATATGTATGAACTTATAAATAATATACATGACATAAAATTAACTTCTTACAAAAAAAATGACAGCACAATGAAGATTTTATAGCAAAAAAAAAATATTACAATTTGTTCAGTAATTTATTTGTAACTGCGCAATAGATGTAATCTACTTGCAGCTCTTTCATATCTGGCTTAGTAAGGGGAAGTTGTCATGTACCTTTCTTTCTATCTTCACTAACCACCTACAAAATTTTATGCCAAATGGTTAATATGTTAAAAAATTACAATAGGAAGGAGCCTCAATAAAACAAGATGGTAAATATTGGCCGAGAAAATGTATATGAAAGCACTGACAAGTGTTACTGAGTTTTGCAGAATACTAGCAAGATGGGAATTGCTATTGATGAGGGCTTTAATCTTCTTTAAAGATGCAATATCAGATATTGGTACTATGATTTACACTTGATATAATTTATAACCAAATGAAATTACGCGTTGCCACAAATTGGATACACTAGAACCATAATCTTCCAATTCTTGACGATATATAAGAGTTCACATAATAACAAATTAATTAATTTCTTCCATGAACTCACAATAAATAACAAGAAACTTATGCATCCAACGAAAACTTCTTGTGATGAGATAATATAATATACATTTTTAAATCGTTATAAACTGAGACACTAAATGCACGCATACAGAAAATTCTAATTTATAGTGTAAAGACAAGCGAACATAATTTTTTCTGTAATAACCCCATTATCCAAACAAGATATAAATAAAATACACATTTAAAAACATGACTTTTTCCATTTATGGCAACAAAACACACTACATCTTAAACAAATGTGTGTCAAGTTACCTCATTCCATAAAATAATATCAAACTAGGAGTCAATCTCCCAAACAAAGCAGATAAAATGCATTAGATCTTTAAAACATGAAACCTTTTAACGAAAAAAAAAATTCTTAGAAATAAAAAATAAAATACAAAAAATGTAAACCCTCATAAATAATATGATCATTTGAAACAATTCCATCTAGATTTATATGTCAAACACTATTTGAAATACATACTTTCACTAAAAAGGTTTTTTATATGTATGTGTTGAAAATATGAAGATATTATATCATCTGGCTTAAATATAAAATCAACCTCTAATATGTCAAAGGTTTGTCTAGTTAACATCCAAGTGTTAAAGAAAAACGTCACATTGGTTACAGGACATGACATGCCCCCATTAGTACATCTTAGTTTCATCAACTAAGAACTTATCTACCTTAGTATCCAGAAGAATTAATGATAGACTATGCTTTTACTCAAATGTAAAGCATCATACAAACATCGAAAAAAGTCCATGCATTTGAGATATGCTTTATAAGTTCAATTAGAACAATGAATATCTTATTAGGTTTTAAAGGAGAGAGAGCGCACCTAATTATGGTTTTAGAGAGTGAGATCTCACATTCGAACAATGAAAATCAACATCAGTTACAAAACGGGAAAATTCGAATAATGAAACTAATGAAACCTAACTCCCAAAGGTATGTATTAAACTTAATAGATATTAATTGAGAAAAATGACGTGGTTCACGTGTTATTAATTGGAATGTGGTGATGTAGGACATAGTGTGGAGTTTGTACCCTCCCTTCTCTTTGCATTTGTTAAGTGGTAAGAGTAGTATTGGAACCAAGAGGAGCTTAACATTGGGGGAGAGGCAATGGGGACAAGGTGGCTTAGTTATTACATGTTGAAGGGTTAATGCTTAAGGTGAGGAGATGGGATTGACCTCGGCTTCCCTTTTCATTTATTAAGTGGTAAGGGCGGTATTGGGTCCAATGGGAGCTTGGCCTTTGAGGGAGAGATAGTAGGGACTAGTTGGTTTAGTTAATAAATGTTGAAGGGTGAGTGTTTGAGGTGACAAGGTGGGATTGGCTGCGATTAAGTGCGGGAAGAGTTTTTTAAGGCAAAAGGGGCTGTCTAACTTAGTTGGCAGTTGCCTAGTCAACATTAATATCTTGGATGGATCAAATATAACGTGTCTTGGGCAATACACAAACTTATTTTAACCTTTTTTGGGTTGATTCAAGCCAAAAAAAGTAACATTGCCAAAACAACACAAGAAAACCAACCCACATGTAACGATCCAAATGAAAATAAAAGAAATGTCATTTAAAATCACCATATCAGTGATGAGGGCTTTAATCTTATTTAAAGATGCAACAACAGATATTGGCACTATGATTTACACTTGATATGATTTATAACTAAATGACCTTACTTGCTGCCATAAATTGGATACACTGGAACCAAAATCTTCCAATTCTTGACAATATATAAGAGTTCGCATAACAACAAATTAATTGATTTCTTCCATGAATTGATAATAAACAACAAGAAACTTATGCATCCAACGAAAACTTCTTGTGATGCGATAAGATTATATACATTATTAAATTGTTATAAACTACCGATTCATACTGTAAAAAAAAGCGAAAATATAATTTTTAAGCAATAACCCAATTATCTAAATAGGATATATATAAAATACACATTTAAAAGCAGAGTTTTTTTTTCATTTATGGCAAAAAAAACACTACATCTTAAATAAATGTGACTAAATGGGTGTAAAATATTAATAAATGTGTGCAAAGTTACCTGATTCCAACAAATAATATCAAACTGGCAGTCAATCTGCCAAGTAAAGTAGATAGAATGGATTAGATATTTAAAACATGAAACCTTTTAATAAAAAAATAAAATAATTTTTCTCAGAAATAAAAAAATATAATACAAAAAATGTAAACCCTTATAAATAATATGATCATTTGAAACAATTACATCTAAATTTATATGTCAAACACTAATTCGAAATGCATACTTTCACTAAGAAGGTTAGATATATGCATGTGTTAAAAAGATGAAGATATTATGTCATCTGGCTTCAATATGACATCAAAGGTTTGTCCAGTTAATATCCAAGTGTTAAAGAAAAATGTGACACTGGTTACAGGACATGGCATGCCCCCATTATGTGACAACCCGCCTGATAAAATAAAAGGCGATCACTCCTATATTAAATTAAAACAGGAGTCGCATATGGATCATTCTCAGCATCACTGTCGAAAACCAATTTAATTACTAATAACCTATTAGGCTGGCGTCAAAATTTTATTAACTACTCTTTTAAACAACTACACACTTTAAAACATGCACACAGTTTATATATTTAAGACTGAAATGAAATAAAATAATCAAACTCTCGGTTTAAACATCATACAACCATATCGAATGCCTCACTAAAAGGCAGTAAAAGAATAAATAAATGCAATTTGGCCATTGACCCGAATATTTATACACGACCTCCTATCTAGATTACAAGGATAGAAGAGTCTATCGAGAACCTGCATGCATCCACAGTTGCCGCATCACACGTCTGACTCGAAGGAATCATCATCCAAGAGTCCCTGTGTCTGTACACCTATATATATATAATATATAGCAAGAGAGGAAAATACAGAAACGGGTCAGAGCCCGAGTTGTGAAAATATTTTGTAAGTGCATAAATGCTTTATTTTAAGAAAATATGTTTATCTCATATTTAAATTGGTATCGCACTCCCATAAGATACCCCTTACCTCTCTTCTAATAGTGCACACCTATCGCATCCTAACAATTATCCTAGTCAAGCTACCCTACCTAACTAGTCTGTTACCCATTTTCGAACAATCCTAGTTAACCCAATTACTAAGGGCTAAACTTCTCCCCAGTCTCAACACTATGCCATGTTCATGCGTGGGGTGTCTCGCGAAGCGAAATCCAAACAAGGAACCCCCCGATACACTACTACTTGGCAGTGTCAATGATCGAGATCCATTAGGCCTTTAGTACAAAACGAAAATACATAAACATACTTATATGATAATATACATATTATACTCATTCTCATATACATCTTACAATATACATCCGGATAATATCTCTCGGACTGAGGTTTACTCCATATCCATTTTGATAATGCACATCAGGATATAATTTCCCGGACTGAGAATTTATCCCTTTTTTTTTCATTTTTATCTCTTTACTCTCATAGAGATATATATTACCTTGTTTCCATACACAAGTAATATACTATACACACAAGTATAATAACCATGCCACAGATTTATCACTCGAGGATGCGGTCTCTCAATGCGATCATCATCCAGTGCCCGACTCACGTAGCATACTGGGGACCACCGGTAGGACTAAACGACACCTACTTCGTGGTTAAAAATATCACAACGTCTGGGAAGCGGTCATAGTTCCTAACCGGCAATGAGACGAAACATACCCACCACATCTCATTCCAAAATATGTATATCACATAATAACACAATGGACGACTATGACCTGGGGAATATCCACACTTTGCTCCTCAATCCAGGGTGCTCACCCTCATCGCGCAACTTCCCAATGATAGCATTGGAGGGGGTATGCTTCACACATACATACATACATATATATATATATATATATATATATATATATATATATACCATTCTCACACACACACACACACACACACACACATATTCCCCAGGTCATAGTCGTCCATTGTGTTATTATGTGATATACATATTTTGGAATGAGACGTGGTGGGTATGTTTCGTCTCATTGCCGGTTAGGAACTATGACCGCTTCCCAGACGTTGTGATATTTTTAACCACGAAGTAGGTGTCCTTTAGTCCTACCGATGGTCCCCAATATGCTACGTGAGTCAGGCACTGGATGATGATAGCATTGTGAGACCGCATCCTCGAGTGATAACTCTGTGGCATGGTTATTATACTTGTGTGTATAGTATATTACTTATGTGTGTGTGAGAATGGTATATATATATATATATATATATACATAACTGTATCATATTCCATATATACTTTAATCACATAGTATATATACTATATATTACCCCTCGAATATATATATAAACGGCCATAATTGCCAAACACACATAACGATGACCACTAGCCCCAAATTCCATCCTAATCCCATTCTAGGATATTCTTGATTTCATTCGACCCATATTCATTCTAACCACATCAATATATCAATACATTCATGCCGAAAGATTTTCCCGAATGTCTCTTGTCCTAGAACATTTATTAAATCCATACCCCGGACCATACTCTAAATTAATCCAAGGTTTACTTATCCTCCTCCAATCATCATCTAGGAGTCCTAATATCCCATTTAGAAACTCCTATAATAATATCCAAACTATAATTTAAGTCTCCCTAAACTTAAAAGGAGAAAATCTCAAAATTCTTCCAGGACCGAATCGATTTGGCCTATCTGAATCGATTCGAAATGGTTCTACTTTCTTACTGTCTCATACCGAATCTCGGCTGGTCCGAAATCCCCAAATTTGCTTAAGTTTTATATATATCCCCAAAACCCAAAATTCAATCCAATTTCCATTTAAATTATAACTCGGATTTATTCCTACGAACCCAAAGATTTCATATCTCCTCAAGTCCTTTAGAGGTCCTAACACTACATTTGGGAACCCCTAATATTTATCTCCAAATAATTTTAGCGTTAATTTCAGACTAACGATTTCGATCTCGGACAACTTTCCGTAGAAAAATCACAATAAATCCAAAAAAAAATTAGAAAAATACGCGGTTAGCGTTCACGCGACTGTATCGAAAAGATCTACAGTTATTATTTTTTGACTAAGAGATAAATCGATTCGCCTCATGGCCGAATCGATTCGGTAATGAAGGAGGTCACTATTCACCTTCTTCTCCAAAAATCCAAACCTCCATTATTCTCCATTTTTGTTGTTTCTAATCTCACCCAACAACTCTATAAACATCTAATCTATGTTTTACAACTAACACATCAATTAATTTGGGGTAATAAACCATTTCTCTTAGGTTTAAACCCTAAAGCCACAAAACCCTAGTTTTGGCATTTCTCCCATTTCAATTCCATTTATTACTCCATTAACATGGTTTTAATACAAGAAATTATTAAAAGTTTACATTACATCAATATGTAAACTCATTTAAAAGTTTTTCAAATTTTACTTTAAGGGTTCTAACCCCCAAATCATATAGTATACCAACTATAATATGAAATAAATGCACAAAATGAAATAAAGCAAGGATACACTCGCCTGGAGGATAAAATCCGACAATCCCGAGTCGAATCCCGCGGAGGTTGGCCGAAATCCCCCTTTCCTATCCTTTTTCTTCCTTCCTCTCTCTCTTCTTTATTTTCTTTCTCTTCTCTCCCCCTTCCCTCGTTATAAAGGGAGAAAAAGGGTTTACCCCTTTTTAAACCCAAAAATGACTCGTTTACTCAATTGCGAGTCCCTATTCGTTTAAAAATTTTTGGAGCCTAAATACTACTCCCGAATACTTTATTCTGACTATCTCGGCCATTCCGAGACTCACCGCGCACTCGAAATCTCCATTCGAGGCACTTAACTACAACTCACTAATTTAATCCATTGCATCTCACTACGGGTTTTTCAATTAAAATCTTTCCTTTTTTCGCTTTTCTCAACGGCGACATATAATTAAAATACTTCGATATATTTACTTAATCCCAAAATAAAATATAACACCCATCGAAAATCATCTAATCCTTGAAAATCCCAAAAATTACTATTCCGAGAAATTCCTCAATTTTCCCATTTTCTCCCATTTATGGAAGCCCAGACGTACGAGTTATTACACATTAGTACATCTTAGTTTCATCAACTAAGAACTAATTCACCTTAGTATCCAGAAGAATTAGTGGCAAACTATGTTTTCACCCAAATGTAAAGCATCATACAAACATCTAAAAAAATCTATGTAGTTATGATATGCTCTAGAAGTTAAATTAGAATAATGAATATCTTCTTAGGTTTTGAAATAGAGAGAGCGAACCTGATTATGCTTTTAGAGAATGAGATCTGCACATTCGAATAATGAAAATCTACAACAGTTACAAAATGAGAAAATGAGAAAATTCGAACAATGAAAGTAGTGAAACCTAACTCCCAAAGGTATGTATTGAACTTAATAGATATTAATTGAGCAAGATGACATAGTTCACATGCTATTGATTGAAATTTGGTGATGTAGGACATGGTGTGGAGTTTTTACCCTCCCTCCCCTTTGCACTTGTTAAGTGGTAAGAGCAGTATTGGGGCCAAGGGGAGCTTGACCTTTGGGGGAGAGACTTTTGTATATTTTATTAAATGACAGCTTATTTGGTCAAACTTTAGAGTAAATTTTAGTTAAGACACATATGTTAAAAGTGATGTGTCTTAGTACCAATGTGTTCCTTGTAGCAAGGAGATTAATTTAGTATACTCACTTGTTCAAAATAGTGAAGTAATGAATGAGAAATTTGAACTTAAAGTGACCCATTTGAATTTAAGCTAGATTGTGTAACATAGTTAAGTGGGTTTGTCCCACATTGAAAAAGTGGTAGAAATACTTGGATTTAATATACCCAAGTTATGGGATTAAGGCTTGGATGACTTGGGCTATCCCAACTCTTTGAAGGGGAGATGGCCTACACTATGCATGTGTTGGGCCAAAAGCCCACACGCGCACGCGCCACCGCCATCGTCTGTTTCGGCCCGTGTCCGTGTCCTGGTGTGGGTCTTTCTTGAGCTACTATTAATTTGTTTAGACAAATTTTAATTGACCTTTGGGCTTTAAAATTTATTTTCTGAACCAAAAAAACTGGTTTCCCGAAACAAAATAATTAATTACGAATTAATTATTTTCCACATTAATTAATGATTTAAAAATGCTGCCATTTTTTTAATTATTTAATTAAAATGTTGAGTTGCTTTGTAACTGTACAAACAATCACATATTTTCTGGGAAAATCCATGAGTTGCAGCCCTTCACCACTTATAAAAAGGACCATATGCAGTCCATTTTAAATACCAGAAAGTCTACCAGAATTTCTTACTACTGTCCTTGTTCCCTTCTTACTGCTTGAGAGAAATTCGCTATTATTGGTTCATGGGACTGTTGCACTGAAGTTCTTCTTGTAACAGTCGTTGACTATTTCATCCTGGGAGGCATACACCCATTGAATTTGCCGTCAGCACCATAATAGGGGCGTATTCTGTCTTAAAGGAGAGATAGTTTAACTTTCGACTCAGTCAAAACTCTGCAAGTGATTGTTTTCAATCACAAATTGTATGTTCTTCTTGTCTCTCTTTATTGTTACTATTTTTTCTAGAGTAATTAATTAATTAATTAATTTTAATTACTATTTATTTATTTAGTGAAATATTATTTTTTCGTAATCCGGTTAACAACAATCTTAAGACATAATACGAATATTTTTTTGCTTTTCGCTAAATAAATTTATTTTTCTTAATTGAAATTAGATTGGTAACTTTTTACCTGTTTTTATATACATACTAAAACGTGTTTACATTGAATATCTCTTGTTTCTACAATTTTTAATTTTTAATTTTTAATTTTTTTTATACATTTCATAAATTAGTTTTGTGTTATTGAATAACAGAATAATGGCTACTGAATCTTCTGAACATATGATGCACGTTCCTCAAAATGATTTGGCGGTTAGTATTCCTACTACCATTCTGACTCATTTAACTCATGGAGAAAAATTCAAAAAGTTTAATGGTACTGATTTCAAATATTGGCAACAAAAGATGTTGTTCTATTTAACTACCATTAATTTTGCGAGGTTTATTAAAGAAGAAGCTCCCGTGGTTAATGAAAATGAAATGAATAAGAAAACTTTTCTAGATGTAGAAGCATGGAAGAATTCAGATTTTATTTGCAAAAACGATATCCTTAATGGACTGGACAATACACTTTATAATGTATATAGTCCAATCAAAACCGCTAAATTGTTATGGAAGTCTTTGGATAAAAAATATAAAATCGAAGATGTCGGCATGAAAAAATTCGTGGTCGGTAGATTTCTCGAGTATAAAATAGTTGATTCAAAGACTATCATAAGCCAAGTCCAAGAGCTTCAATTATTTTTTTCATGAAATACTTGCTGAAAATATGGTCATAAGTGAAACATTTCAAGTTGCTACAGTAATTGAAAAATTACTTCCTTCTTGGAAAGATTTCAAAAATTATTTGAAGCATAAATAAAAAGAAATGGGATTTGACTTGTTAATTGTTCGGTTAAGGATAAAAGAAGATAATCGTAAATCTGAAAAGAAAAATAGTAACCATGCTATGTCCGCAAAAGCAAATATTGTTGAGGATGGAAAAAAAATCAACAAAAAGAGGAAGCACAAAAATGAAGGCACAAGTCAATAAGGCGGTGCTAAGAAGTTCAAAGGAAAATGTTTTAATTGCAATAAAGAAGGTCATAGGGCCAAGGATTGTCGGAAGCCTAAAAAATAAGAGAACTTCAAGAAGAAAGCACCACAAGCCAACATGACAGAAGTTGATGCATTATCCGACCATGTTTCTAATGTTTCTCTTTCCGTAGTTATATCTGAAGTAAATTAGGTGGGTAATACTAAAGAGTGGTGGGTTGATACCGGCACTACACGCCATGTGTGTTCCGATAAAAGTATGTTCACAACCTACCAACCAATTATGAATGGAGAGCAATTATTCATGGGAAACTCCTCCACCTCAAAGCTTGAAGGTAAAGGCAAAGTAGTGCTGAAAATGACTTCGGGGAAGCATCTCGCACTCAACAATGTATTGCATGTGCCTGACATCCGAAAGAAGCTTGTCTCCAGTTCCGTGCTAAGCAAGAAAGGATCTAAGCTAGTCTTTGTTGGATACAAATTTGTACTAAGTAAAGATGGAATGTATGTAGGGAAAGGATATATTTGTGATAAGATGTTCAAATTGAACATCATGACTGTTGTACCTAAAAGTAACAATGATAATAATATGATATCTTCTACTTATATGATTGAGTCTATGGATATGTGTCATGGTAGACTTGGACATGTTAATTATAATAATTTAAGTAAATTAATTCACTTAGAATTAATTTCTAAATTTAGCACTGATACAAGTCACAAATGTGAAACATGTGTAGAAGCTAAATTAACTAAAACACCTTTCCATTCAATTGAAAGGAGTAGTGAAACTTTAGATTTAATTCACACCGATATATATGATTTAAAATTTGTTCAAACTAGAGGTGGAAAAAAGTACTTTATTACCTTTGTGGATGATTGCACTAGATATTGCTGTGTCTATCTTCTAAGAAGCAAAGATGAAGCAATTAAAGCTTTTAAGCAATACAAGATAGAAGTTGAGAATTAACTTGGTAAAAAGATTAAAGAATTAAGAAGCGATAGAGGTGGTGAATACGAATATCCTTTTAAGGAAATATGATTAGAGAATGGCATTATTCACCAAACTACCGCACCTTACTCTCCTCAGTCAAATGGAATTGCGAAATGTGTAACAACCCTCGATTCTGTAAGGCTCATTTTATACTAATTTTATCGCATAAGGTAATTATATAAAATGTGGGGATTGGAGTAGATATTAATTTAATGAATTTGAAGTTAATATTTACTATTTTGATGCATATTTACTGTAGGTGAAAGTAAATATCATCAGGTTGCATGTTTATAGTGTCATGTATATAAATGACACGATAGTTCAAATGAAATTGGAACTCACAAAATAATTTATAAAATTTCCGGATGCCAGTTTAGAGGGTGTAGTTAGTCTCGGATGGCGCGAGACAGTCAAAATAAGTGCCATATTGTATTTTTGTGTTTCAGGCACTTTTACCTGGTTTTAGCTTAAACGCGTATTTGGGAGTCATTTTAATGTGGTATTAATCATTTAAGTTGGAATTTTAACCTAAGCCACGATTTAAGTCTTCTAAAATCCCCTAATTTCCTTATTTTATGTCTTACACTTAGAGAGAAAAGGAGAGAAAAAGAGCTTAAAATTGAGATAAAAGCCATAAAGAGCTTATAGTTATAGATTTATTTTCCTGTTGAGGAATTAACTATGACATGAATCGGGGTATATGATAGAAGTCTTATTTATGTTCATCTTTCCTTTTTCCTGCTTAGTTAAATTAAACTCATGCTTTTCTTTACTGTCTTACCTATGTTTTAGAATTGTGTAGATAGACTTTATTCTTCCTAGCACGATGATATTCATAACTGTCATACTCTTTATTCATCTGGTAATCATATAGAACCGGGCCCTGACCTGTTTACACTTCTTGTTGCATATGCATCTTGTCTCTGCTCAGGTACTCCTCCGCAGGGATGCCTGATTTGAATTCCTATTTCGATGTCCTCGGCGAGCCGTAATGCATTGCGGGTATTACGGGTCACAATTGGTATAGACATTTTCATTTTTGTATTCTAGTTAAGATCAAGTCTTTTATTCGAGCGAGGTGCCCAAGCTTTTGTAAATGACTAATGAAATGTAATAAGTAACTTATTGAACTTGTGTATTAGTGGAGTTTCAGTTGGTGACCGGTATCATATTCGGTCCTTTTTATTGTATTCTTGTTGTATTATTTATATAAGTCTTGGGGTTTCCCTTATCTTTCAGGAATTGGGTTGTTTGTTTTCATTTATTTACTTTCAAATCAAAGTTTTTGGCAACCCGTTTTCTGAAAAATTGGGTGGTTATCCTGGATACTCTATATTTTTATTGTGATGCTAAGAATGATTCCATCTATGATTCCGTTATATTGGAGTATTGGGCTGGCCACCCCTTATTTTGGTGAGCGGGTTGTCACAAAATGTAAAAATCGAACTTTAAAAGAAATGATGAATGCATTATTAATAAGTCCGGGATTACCCCAAAACACGTGGGGGGGAAGCATTACTTTCAGCTAATTACATTCTCAACAAATTGATTAATAAGAAAACAAATAAGATACCCTATGAGTTGTGGAAAGGACGCAAGCCTTCCTATAAATACTTAAAAGTGTGGGGGTGTCTTGCAAAAGTACTAATTCCTGAACCTAAAAAGGTGAAAATTGGTCCAAAGACTATTGACTGCATATTCATTGGTTATGCACATAATAGTAGTGCATATCGGTTCCTTGTGCATAAGTCTGACAGTCTTGAAATTCATGAAAATACAATCATAGAATCTAGGAATTCATCATTCTTTGAAAATATCTTTCCTTATAAGAATACATAAGAAACAAGTTATAACAAAAGAATTCTTGAAGTTACAAATGGTGTACCTCAAAATATTATTGAGGAAGAACCTAGACGTAGCAAAATAGATAAGATTTCAAAATCTTTCGGTCTGGATTTTCTAACATATATGTTAGAAAGTGAACCTCAAACAGTAAAAGAAGCTCTATCCACTCCGGAAGCCTCATATTGGAAAAAAGCTATCAATAGTGAAATTGAATCCATTATGCAAAATCATATATGGGAACTGGTGGACCTACCACCACGGACAAAACCATTAGGGTGTAAATGGATATTCAAATGGAAAATGAAAGATGATGGAACCATTGATAAATATAAGGCTAGACTTGTAGCTAAAGGATACAAGAAAAATAAGGGAATAGATTATTTCGACACCTATTCACCTGTTAAAAGGGTTACATCCATTAGAATGTTAATTGCAATTGCAGCAATACATAAATTGGAAATACACCAAATGGATGTTAAAATGGCATTTTTAAATCGTGAATTAGATGAAGAAATATATATGGAACAACCGAAAGGTTTTAGATCTCCTGGAAATGAAAGGAAAGTATGTAAACTTGTGAAGTCATTATATAGGTTGAAACAAGCACCTAAACAATGGCATGAAAAATTTGACAATATTATGAAGTCAAATGGTTTCAAAATAAATGAGTGTGACAAATGTGTTTACATCGAAAGCACTCAAACGGGACATGTGATTGTATGTCTATATGTAGATGATATGCTAATAATTGGTAATAATAATAATAATAATGTTATCAATTCTACTAAACAAATGTTAACTAGTAGATTTGAAATGAAGGACATGGGTTTGGCTGATGTCATCATAGGAATTAAAATTACTACAACCCCTCAAGGAATTAGCTAATCTCAATCACATTACGTTGAAAAAATACTTCAAAAGTATAATAAATATGATCAAAGTCCAGTGAGAACACCTGTATATCTAAGTCAACACCTCCTTAAAAATAAAGGTGAGGGTATATCTCAATTAGAGTATTCTTGTATTATTGGAAGTTTGATGTATTTATCAAACTGTACTCGACCTGATATAGCATACTCGATTAGTAAGCTCAGTCGATATACGCGTAATCTCGAGAAAGATCATTGAAAAGCCTTGATAAGAGTTCTTCGATATCTTCGATACTCTTTGGGGGATGGGTTGCACTACGAACGATATCCAGCTGTACTTGAAGGCTATAGCAATGCAAATTGGATATCTGACTGAAATGATTCGAAATCCACAAGTGGATATGTATTTACTCTTGGAGGTGCAGCCGTATCTTAGAAATCCTCGAAGCAAACCTGCATTGTAAGATCCACTATGGAATCTGAATTTATTGCTTTAGATAAAGCTGGGGAAGAGGCTGAATGGATTAGAAACTTCTTAGAGGATATTCCAATATGGTCAAAGCCCGTTCCACTTATCATAATACATTGTAATAGTCAATCAGCAATTGCTAGGGCTGAAAATAATAACTATAACGGTAAATCATGACATATACGTCGTCGACGCCAAACCGTTAGACAATTGCTCTCAAATGGAATTATTTCTGTTGACTATGTAAAGTCAAAGGAAAATATTGTGAATCCACTAACTAAAGGTATATCTGGAGAGAAAGTTGCAAGTTGATCATGTGGAATGGGCCTAAAGCCTATAAATTTCTAAAGAGTCGTCTTAATGGAAACCCAACCTAAATGACTGGAGATCCCAAGAAATAGGTTCAAAGGTACAACCTAATTATGATGAATCAGTTTGCACTGAGAAGTAATACTTTAATTACTTCCTCCCATTTTGAAGATGAGTCAGTACACAAACTTCCGCGTTTATAAGGATAAACTATGTTTTTAATGATTTCTATATCTTGAATGTATAGGTCAAGTGGGGTATTAGCATGATACTCTTTATAGAAATCACCTATGTTAGTGAGAAGGGGCCGCTTTTATGAGAATAACGAAGGCTATTTCTCTAGCACACTCATGAAACCAGGAGGTGTCCAAGGCCAAAATGGACACAACAATGAGAACCAATAAGGTTGGAAAGACATTGTGTGAATACTATTGTCTCAGTTTACACACATGGTCGATCAATTCAAGACATCACGTTCATTGATTGGCTAGTAAGCTCGATAGTATCTCACTAGGAAAGATTCAAAGCCACAAGCTATCTTTTTCGATGGAATGTTTTTTCCTAGACAAACTCTCTGTTTTCATCTATATTCATTTGATTCTTCCAAATTTCATTCATGTGGGGGATTGTTGTATATTTTATTAAATGACAGCTTATTTTGTCAAACTTTAGAGTCAATTTTAATTAAGACACATATGTTAAAAGTGACGTGTCTTAGTACCAATATGTTCCTTATAGCAAGGAGATTAATTTGGTATACTCACTTGTACAAAATAGTGAAGTAATGAATGAGAAATTTGGACTTAAAGTGACCCTTTTAAATTTAAGCTAGATGGTGTAACATAGTTAAGTGGGTTTGTCCCATATTGGAAAACTGGTAGAAATACGTGGAGTTAATATACTCATGTTATGGGACTAAGGCTTGGATGCCTTAGGCTATCCCATCTCTTTGAAGAGGAGATGACCTAGACTATGCTTGTGTTGGGCTTGGGACAAAAGCCCACACGCGCGAGTGCCGCCGTCGCCATCTGTTCGGCCCGTGTCCGGGTCGTGGGTCTTTCTTGAGCAACTATTAAATTTTTTGGACAAATTTTAATTGACCTTTGGGCTTTAAAATTTATTTTCTGAACCAAAAAATCTTGTTTCCCGAAATAAAATAATTAATTATTTTTTCCATTAATTAATTATTTAAAAATGCTATCATTTTTTAATTATTTAAAAACTCTGTCGTTTCTGGGAAAAGTCTTGAGTTGCATCCCTTCACCACTTATAAAAAGGATCATATGCAGTCCATTTTAAATACCAGAAAATCTACCCGAATTCCCTGCTATTGTCCTTGTTCCTTTCTTACCGATTGAGAGAAATTCGCTATTGTTGGTTCATGGGACTGCTGCACTGAAGTGCTTCTTGTAACAGTCGTTCACCGTTTCATCCTGGGAGGCAAACGCAATTGAATTTTCCGTCAGTACCGTAGCGGGGGCATATTCTGTCTTAAGGAGAGATAGTTCAACTTTCGACTCTGTCAAAACTCTGCAAGTGATTGTTTCAATCACAAACTGTATCTTCTTCTTGGCTCTCTTTACTATTACTATTTTTTTTAGAGTAATTAATTAATTAATTTTAATTACTGTTTATTTATTTAGTGAAATATTATTTTTTCGTAATTCGATTAACAACAGAGACAATAAGGACAAGTTGGTTAATACATGCTGAAATGTGAATGTTTGACATGATGAGATGGGATTGACCTCGTCTTCCCTTTGAATTTGTTAAGTGGTAAGAGCAGTATTGGGGTCAAAGGGGAGCTTGAACTTTGAGGAAGAGACAGTAAGGACTAGTTGGCTTAGTTAATACATACTAAAAGGTGAGTGTTTGAGGTGACAAGGTATGATTGACCACAGATGAGTGTGGGAAGAGTTTTTTTGAGGTAAATGAGTTTGTCTAAGTTGTTTAGTCAGCATTAATATCTTGTATGGATCAAATAAAACATGTCTTGGGTAACTCATAAACTTATCTTAACCTTTTTTGGGTCCATTCATGTCAACAAAGGTAACAATGCAAAAATAACACATGAAAACCAACAGACATGTAATGATGCAAATAGAAATAAAATAAATGTCTACAAAATTACATGCAATAGCATAGGAAAAGAGGCATTGTACAATTGCACGAGATGAAAAAATCATCATACGGGGGAATATTAATAGATTAATGTCAATTGACTCCATATATATACTAAAACATAAAGAAATGGAAACAGAATTACCTTGGCAGTTGGATGAACTTTTGCTGAGGGATGAACGTAAACATCACCATTGATTGTGGAACTGTTTGTACCATCTCCACTAGACAAAATATGGGGTGAGGTAAAATGAATATGACTGAATCTGTACAACAATATATCATTAATTTTTACCCATGGGATATAAAATTTTGATTGAAGGTGAATAAAGACATCTTTGTTTTTTTTATAGGTAAAAATGGTGATGGCCATATGGGATGATACATGAATTAATATAGACGGCTGCATTATATGAGAGTATGGAAGGGATGGAAAGTAAGAAGGTGGAGGAGAATTATCCGATTGGGAAGTTGAGCAGGCCTGAAGATGGAGGTCCTTTTTATCTTAAGAGAGTGGAGAGAAAAAGGTTTCATAGTGGAGCTACCTAGATATAGATAGTGGAATTAAATGCTTCTAGTGCATTTTAAAATAGTAATACATGACCCAAACTTCTTTCAGGTGTCAAATGTAAAACCTGGTATGACAACTGCAGCCAACGTTGTACTTGTGTTCCCACATGCTGCAGTTGGAAGTGTTTAGACTCACACATTCTATTGGATTCTTCACTTTATCCGAGATATAAAATCCTCGAGGGCCTAAACATGAAGTGAAACTCATTAGGCAGATAGTTTTTTATACTCCTTTTGGTTGAAATGGATATAATATACTCACGCACATAGGCTTACCTATATGAAATAAGTTTGGAAATTTTTTTAGAGTTTGACCCATGGTACTAAAGAACAGTTGGGCAATACGTAACGAATTTTGATTGATGATACATAATAGTATCAACCTTTTTTCTAAACCATGTCTCAATCTCAAAAGCAAGATTTTGTTTCAAATGATCCTTTTAAAATGAGATCAAATTACACTACATTCTCTAAGGAACCAAACAGGATGAAAAGACTAGCATAAATTACTTGAGATCGAAGATGGGGAAAAAGAATAATATGGTAAAAAATATGAAAAACGGTAACTTCTTTAAGCTCCATTTGGTTGAGAATAAAACTTTAGAAGATAAAGGTAGAATCACTAAAACACATGCATATCATATACTCCCTCCATCCTAAATTAATAGTCATGCATTCCTTTTTCGGGCATCCCAAATTAATAGTCCACTTTCCTTTTTTGGACATAATTAAAGAATTATGGTTACTATAAAATTCTCCATCCCATAGAGAGAGTTCGTGAAAAATCTTATATTGTATTGATAATGGAATGAATATACCTATTTCGTTGATTTCTCACAAATGGAATGAATATACTTTGTTGATAGTAGAATGAATTTTCCTTTACGGAACCAATGAAGAATGGTATCTTCAGCAAGAACATCCTTGTGATATAAAGACCTTTATGGAACCAATGACCTATCTCCTCCTCCTTTATTCGGGCTTGGGACCGGCAATGCAAAGATAAAACAATGTATTAGCGGAGTTAAAAAGGTTTTACCTAACATAGCAAGCAAGATTAATGAGAATATATATATATATATATATATATATATATATATATATATAAAATTTAACAACTATCATCCAAATCATTAACCCAAAAGTATATTTTACCTAAAATAGCAAGCGAGATTAATGAGAAAAACAAGCATATATAAAATTTAATAACTGTCATCCAAATCATTAATCCAAAAGTATCTTTCCTGCACTAAAATTTAACAATTATCATCCAAAATATTAATCCAAAAGTATCTTTTCTACGCTAAAATGTGCCAAACTAAGATAAATATTCTAAACATACTTTAACAAAATTTCCATCCAAATAACAAATCCTCCATCTGAAAAGCCTGCCAAAGTTTCAAAACTGTTTTGAGGATAATTATACAGAGAAGCATCAAGTTGAAACACTGTGTCACCCCAAACTATCTTTTCCTCAAGTCTAAGGCATTTGAGGTGACCCATGTCACCATTATCTATCCTAACATGCCCTTTTGCCAATTCTGCACCAAACCTATCAAGTATAATGACGAAGGATTTTTTTGAATGAGGGGGAGGTGGAGGGGGAATGGGTTATGAGTATGAGTATGAGTGGGATTGAGAGTGGGGGTAGGAGTGTTGATAAGATTACTCAAATTCTGAGATAAAGTGATAGGACGGTGATCTAAAGTGGAACCAAACTCGCTTTGTGGAGTTACCCCTATAAGGGAGCTCTCATTTCCATTTTTTAATTTTGACCTAAACATATGTAACATACTAGTAACCTCTTTAAATTATGAGTGAACATTAGAGATCTCATTCTTCATCGAGGTGATTTCTTCATTTCCTTTCAAATGCTATATAAATTTTGCCTTCGCCACTCTCATGTGAATTAATTATTTCTTAGAGACGTAGGACCCCACTCCATGCATTCGGTCTTTAACATCCTTTCCAAAAACGTGTGTTAACACATCGTTGTCATAATTCTCAAAAGTATCGCTACTACCCTCTCTAATCATACTTAAGGCTTTCTTTTCTCTTCCGCAACCTTCACTTCCTCTTATATTAATATAAATAAATTTGTTAATCATTTGATAAAAGTTCAACTAAAAATTAAAAGATTTAAGAATAAAAATATTATACTCACATAGAAACTTTTGGCACTCTCCAACACAGTTTTATCACTACGTGTATGTCCTGACAACCAATTGTCTACCCTCTCAATTTGTACTTCAGGCTTAGATTTTTGCTGTACATTGTTACAATTAACAAATTAGCTAAGAAATTTTTTAATGTTAAAAGGAAAAAAAAATGATACACACCAAAAAGTATTTCTTTTGGGCATAGGTACGACGTCTGAGACAATGAGTATACTTCAACTTTGTGCGGTTGTCAACATTTTTGAGTTTTTGTGGCCTCTTTTTCTCACCATTTTCCATTTCTATAAATTTCTTCCATATTTTAAGGTTCAACACCTTTAGGCTCAACACCATCATCCTGCAAATGAGATCGCAATGTAATTTTGAAAGTCCTGAATTTTTGGGTCCATGTTTTATCCACTAATGGGTGAGCCACTTCCGGAGGAACGTTAAGATCAAATTCTCTATGTTATCGTTAAGAAAAAAAAAGGAATTAACAGAATAATAAATAGCAAAAGTATGAAAATAGAAAAAGAAGAATAAAAATTGATAAAACGAAGTATAAGATCATATTTACCATTAAATTATTCCAAGCATAATCTTTGTATTTCTTTGGCACGTGTCTTGAGTCCGAGAAGTGAATCGAGGAATTAACTATCACAAAATCCCCAGTACAATAACTCCACGACTTTCCATTATCACCGACTATAGACCTGTCTTCTTCAACAATGACTTTAATTTTCTCCTCTGGGGATTTGGATATTGAGGAGGAAGGTTGTGAACCTGTACCTGATGACATTTTAACTTTCCTAAATTTCAAAATAAAACATTAGTTCAATGGTAATATTATAGTAAAATACAAGATAAACAATATACTTATTGAATTAAAAACATATAACAACTAATACATCAGTTTCCTTTATTAACATTGACTAATCATGATATGAAGACAACAATTATGGCAAGAACACTTGAATTTAAAGGATCAGTCTAAACTGATAAAAAACATATCAACAACTTATACGAAAACACTACTCGATTAAATTAATAGTGTTACAATTCACCAATAAAAACACATTAACATCTAGTGAAAAAATAATATCTAGACTTTGTCATATTGCTTTAGCAGGTTCTCAGAATGAGGTTCATTTTCAAAAGTAGATTGGAACACAGTTGGTATCTCTAGCTTGTCTACTCGACTGGTTAATCTCTTTGGGGAATGTATAACAACCCACCAATTAGGAGTGTTGAGATCTTTTTAGTAGAGGACTTGATTGGTATCAGAAACAAGAATTGCGAGCTCATCAAACTCATTATTGGTACTCTTGAACTTATCAAAATTAACCATCACCAAATTGGAGCCTTGACAATGTTTACAACCATTGATCTTATCCTCTACCCTTACCCCAATCATAATAAACACTACCTCCTTAAATAGCGTATAGTCCAGCTCAATTATTTTCCTAATAAATTCGTAATACATTGTCCAAGCATCTCTAAGATTTTTATTACTTTTCCTTGCCCAAAAATTGAATCCAAGCCTCCATGCTAACACCACTGTCTTGTGTCACAATAGTGTCATCGTGATAGTTGGGAGAGAGTAAAAATCCATTGGTGCGGTATTTTTTTTATATGTTTTCACCTTGTGTTTTTGCCCTTGTACTAACCGTCACAACATAGCATATGTCTCTGTCTATCCAGAAGTGACCAGTTGCGTAATAGAAATAAAATAATAGGAATAAAGTGAATTTGGATAATAAAGAATATATCTTAATATACTATTAAAATCAAGAGAACCTTATCATATAACCATGGATGAAAGACGTTTGCATGTCTACTTATGTTAATTGACTCCCATTTTCTTTACCACGCCAAGTGGATTTTAGTAACGTGTTATACTCACTGAAATTTATTCACATAAGTTCGTGCATTAGTATTTAAATGTGAATTTTGATAAATACTTATTAAATTGCTCAAACCTGTAGAATTCTTCAAGACCATCAACGTCAAGTTGAAATAGGACCACCAATAACAAAACAGATTATTGGTGGCAAAAAAATTCATCACTAAACAAAAAAATTTCGTCACCAAAAACATTTGGTGATGAAAAAAAATTCGTCAATAGTCCGTCAAGAAAGCCACGTCGCTAAAGGTTTTGGTGCCGAAATAAAAATTTCGTCACCAAATAGTACACTGTTTAGTAACAAAATATTAATTGTCACGTAATAGCAGGCTTTTATTGGAAACATTATTTGTTGTCAAAGATTTTATTTTTTGTCACAAAAATGCCAATTTCTTCACATAATGTATATGATAGTATGCAAAAGGATAGCCATTTGGTGACAGAATTAATGTACTTAGGGGACAAAATATTTTTTTCATAAAATGAATTTTATTGTTAAAAATTTATAAATTTAGAACTCATAATTTTTTCATTTCTCATATAGATATTCAGTCAAAGAAATATTAATTACAGAATCGACTAAATTTCATCAACATTAAATAAGTAATCAACTACCATCATATACATACTCAAAATTAAGTTTCAAAAGATTATATAATTGATACGAAAGCATTCGCACAAATATCTGAAAACCATTGATCAATTACAAAGTAGCCTACATCGTTTCTTACAACACATCAAGTACAAAGTAGCCTAACAAAAACAATTCCTAAGGCATTAGTTTCTAAGTTTATATTTCCTAAGGCAATAGTTTCTAATTAGTTATAAAGTAGCCTCCAAAAAACAATTCCTTACAAGTTTGTTAAGTCCTCCTTGCATCTTCATCATCATCCCACAAATAATTTTTCAAGAAAATCCTCGCAACGTCCCAATATGCAATTCAAAAAGTACCAAGCCATTAATTTCTAACTTTATAAATATATTAACAATTGATAAATGGAATAACATCAACTAAGAAATAACACATTGAGCTAAACACCAAAAAAATTAAGAAATTCAATTTTATTTTTAATATTTTAAAAAAATTCGACATATTTTCCTTTGTTTATAGACTAAAACCACCCTCTTAAATTAAAAGATAAAAAAATCAAGAAATCCAATGACAATTCACCAAAATACCCCTTCCACCGATTTAAAAGATGAGGTAATAGCATCGCTAATATTTTTAAACAAATCGGTAGAGTTTCCTTTGTTTATAGACTAAAACCACCCTGCTAAATTAAAAAATAAAAGAAATCAAGAAACCCAATGACAATCCACCAAAATACCCCTTCCACCAATTCAGCAAATAAGGTAATAGCATCACCGATAGAGATATTATATAACTCAAAGGATGCAATGTAATTTCGATAAATTCAAAATTGAAATTATTAAAACTTACCATATAGTAAATGTGGGAGGAAGGGAACGTGATGCTTTTAAGCATCACACAACTTGTCGAATCCAAATTGACGAGCTTCTAAACATTCCAGACGCTCATCGTAAGCCTGTAGTTGTTCTTTTAACTCATGATTCGCTCTCTGAGCTTCCCTAAGGTCCTCTTCCAACTATGCGTCTCGTCATGATGTTTTTGATTTGGTAGCTTTTATTCCATGCCCAAGACCTATGATATATCCCGATTTAGTACCAAGTACTCGATCAACTATCTTATCGGGGGTCACAGGTTAACTACCATCGGGAGTAGGCTCAACTTGTAATTGTTTCATCTTAATCTGTCAAACAAATTAGTATATATGGTATTTATCTAATATATGTTATATTCTTACATATAATTCTTCAACTTCGAGAGAAGACCATTTTTCATTTGTGCAATAGGTTTTTTTATAGAACTCAATTCGATCTAGCTCCTCATTCGCCACATCATTCTTCATAATCATAAACGACAATCATTATCATCAATATTTGTGAAAGATAAGATCAAGTTTAGAAAAAACATGCTAAACGAAAATGTAATTAACCCTTTAAATAATATTTAATTATATTAAATTTAATTAGCGTACATTTTAGTTTAATATAACATATTGATTTTGATGATTCCAAACAAAAGTTTATTATGTTAATATTTTCTTAATTTAATTATGTGTGTGTAAGAGTTAATATACTTTTTATATACATTATCTTTATTCTAATTATATATTTTCTACATATAATATATTATTTTGTAATAATGTTTTTATATATGCTTTATATATTTTTATATACATATACATTAGTTTCTATCATTAAAAACTTTTTATAAACTCTATTTATATATTTATATTATTTATGTTTTTTAAATAATATGATACGTTTTTAATAAAATATTATATATCTGCTATGAATATATATTGGGGCGAAAGTTTTATGTACTCTTTCTTTATCTTTTAAACTAGACATTGATATATTTTTATTAGTCAATCACTTGTCTGTGTAGCCATGCGTCTTTATAGCCAGTTAATTTTTTATGGGTATAATACAATCTCTTCATATCTCGTCCTGTCCCTTCATGTTTTCTTACATACTCAATGTTTGTTGTTTAATGGAGATAACCATCAAGTTGTTTACTTGAGGTCACTTTGTCAGTTGATGTTTACACGCTTATGGTTGTCATTTTTAAAAGGTGTTACCATGTTAACTTGTTTCCTTTAGTTACATCCATTAGGACCTTTCTTTTATGAAGTTTATTTCATATACATAACATGTTTTTTTTATAACGTATATATATATATATATATATATATATATATATATATATATATTGTAAGGACATAAATTTCTAATTGAGTTCCTATATTGTTTTGACTTAATTCCGTGAACAAAACTGTGTTTGTAATATGTCATAGGGAGATTTTTGTTTTGTCACGATCCCACTTGGTCTATGACGTATTGAATAAAATTGAAGACGTTGCGGCAAAGCTTCAAAGAATTAAATCATGCCGAAGTTTAATTGCTACAAGTTTACTCGTCTTCAAATTTAATTCCATTCCGAGATCACTCAGGTATGAATGCATATAATTAACGGTGTTTGGAATTGCTTTTATAAAAGATAAGGATGTATTTTTATAAAGAAAATGTTTTAAAATATTTTTAAAAGAGTTTTAAAGGTTTACACTACGTTTTATTCTGATATACTCGACATATAGTTTGACTAATTTGGATCTTTTTTAAAAGAGACGTTTTGAACTAAAAGTCAAACAAAGTCAAACTTTCGCCATGTCATCTAAACGACATGTCATCTCGTTCGAGCGAGATAGACATGTCGCGCGAACGACGTGGCCATCTCGTTCGAACAATACGGTTTTCGAGCAGATGTTTAAATATTATTTAAAGTGTGTTTCTATAGGAGTTTCGTAAGTGTGCATTCTGGAAAAAATAGTATACCATCCAGTATGAGTTTAGCACATATTTTCTAAGGTTTACCAAGCATAAACACATCCTTAGAGTTTGTAAAGATCCGAGTTATCATTCTTATATGTTTAAGTGATCTTACTTCACCAAGAAGTTTGTTCTATCATTGAACATCAAGGGTTTTGTTTTGAAGAAAAGAGAAGGAATTCTTGTTTGACATCGTAGACGAATCAAAGCCAATCGGCAGACACCGAGATATACGTGAACGCGTGTGTTGTGGACAAGTATCGTGGAAGACGAAATTTTTGCGTGGGCACTATTGAAGAACAGTTGAAGATCAGAAGGAGCGTCAATACCCGTGGGGATCGAGTCATTGAGTAAGGCTAATCTGTCTTTGTAAAACCATTGTTCATAGTGATTGTCTAGCTTGGGCCGTTCGAGGTTGTTTTTTCTTTTTGAATTTTTTCCTCGTACATCCGACATTGTGAGTATTCTTTATTTTATTTTACTTGCTTTAATCACTAGATGCATATGTTTAGGATTAATCAAGATAAAATTGGTTTAAAGTAAGAGTTGGTTTTTTCACAACTTGGTTTGGGGCACATTAAAAGTTGAACAATTTTTGGTGAAAAATTTGGTTTTGTTTAAAAGACACGCTGGGCACTTTCAAATTAGCATCAGAGCTAGAAAACATAATTTATTTATTTTATGATCCCGTGGGTTTGTTTATCTCTCCTGTGTTTGTTTTCTCTCGATGAATTCTTTAAGCTTTGATGATTTACATCGTTTGAATTTAAAGTTTGCAAAACTTATTGAAGTTTTGGAGAAAGAAAATTATGGTTTAAAAAATAGGATTGAATATTTGCAAAATTTTAAAATTCAAATAGATATTTGTTGTGAGAAGTTTAGTTCCTTGTTTAAAGATTTTACTTTATTAAAATTGGACAGAAAGGAGAGTGATGATAGAGTCCTCGTTTTAGAAAAAGAGTTAGAGAATTTAAAAACTTCTAGAGTTTGTGCCATTGAGGAAAATAATTCGATGAATGATTTTATGGCATGAGATAAGGCTCTTAGGGATAAGTTTTCTCACATTAAGGGGGAGCGAGATAACCTTCTAGGGGTAATTGAAAATTTAAAGAAGGAGTCCCTAAAGTTTGAAGAGTCTAATCGTTTGCTTGAGTCAAAAGTTTTGAAGTTAAAAAATGATTTAAATTACTCGAGTAGTGATTGTAGTGGATTATTTTATTCTAGTGGTTCGAATGTAAAGGCCAAAACCATAGTTTGTTTTAGAGCGTCAACCACACCCGAGGGTATTAGAAAAGGTCAACCTAAAGGTCCCGTTCCTCGTCGTGTTTTCACATGTTCGCATCATGGTAGGAAAGGTCACCTTAGGAGTTTTTATTTTGATCTTAGAAAAGATCCTAGGAAGATTAAACATAGTGTCCCATTGGTTCCCAAAACCCATTTTGTTAGGTATACACCTGTCTAGGTTAGGAAATCCGTTTTGGAGATGCTAAATGCTTCGTTGGTTGATTCTCACATGCATGCACATGATTCATCTCTCGCTAGTTCTTATGGTTAGTAGCTTGCATGTTTTGTCATACGCTAGCCCTTGCATCATGATTTATCATTTTCTAGTGTTATGATATGTTTATCTCTTTGTATTTTATTTTTCATTTGTTTGAGTCTTATTTGAAAAATACAAAAAGATTTTGTTTTTGAGAAAACTTTTGAAAAACCAAAAAGATTTTAGGTTTTTGTTTTTTTGAGTTTACATGTTTTATGTGGCATATTAGTGTGGTTGGACCCCCCCCCCCCATCGTTTCATTATCCATGTAGCTAGTACATTTGGTCATTATTATCAATGCTTCAAATGATCTTAACCATTGTTTATATGGGGTTGTTTCGAAGTTGATATGCATTTTGATTCGACTTTGAATATATGCCAACATTGCACACATGCACAAATTTATATGTATGTTTGACTTCTCTTGCATATTTGAATTTGGTGAGGCGTTCTTATCTCAATCTTGTCATCGATGCATAAGTAGACTTAAGGATAAGTGTGCATGTAAGAACCGTTTATCGTGAGGATTTAAATTGGTAAAAAAATGAGTAATTCACGAAAAAGGGCTGTGAGAGTTCAAAATTAACTCGTCCTGAAAGCCACCGTTTAAAAGAGCCCAAAAGAAAATCCAATATGCTAAGAAAAGGGCCAAATTTGTTTAGTTCATTCCAAAGAAAATATGATAATATTGAGGGAGTTTGTATTGATTGAAAATTTAAACGAGTTTGCGCATCTAATCCTAATGTTGAAACATTGTAATTTGACGCTATTATTTGTCGAATCGTCAAAATTCTGGATTTGTGTGCATGTAGTATGTTTAGTTCATTAAGCTCACACTTTTATTGTCATATGACTATGATAAAGTTTGATGAATTATCGCTATCAATTAGAGCTTCTTGATCATTTCGATGTGTTGGAATTGTGACTCATTTGTTGTAGTTTCACACCCATTCATTCCATATCCATGTTTGAGCACATGGGTACTATGTTTGCATATAACTCGTATTTTTAGTTTTTATGAGTTTTTGTATTTCGTGTTAAAAGCATACTGTTTTAACACTGTTTTACTTTTGTTAGGCCCTTCTTAGATTTTTTTTGTGAAAATTTTTTCACTAGGAAATATTATATAATATTTATGGGAATCTAGGAAATTTTGGCAGGTCGCGAGTAGTCATTCAAGTGACATATCCATCTCGCGCGAACGACAGGTACACTTCGTTCGAGCGATGTCCTCAACTCGTTTGAGCGACATCCCTGGCTCGTTCGAACGACAGACTAATCTCTTGCTTCTAATTATTTGCAGTACACTTGTTTAAATTGATGTATTTTTGGTACCGCTGGAAGTATTTCTGGACTGACTGGTTTATATGCAGGTTATATTAGTTCAAAATTGATTTTTTTTGCATATAGTCCGTTTATCATACCTGATTAGATTGCTATATTTTTTGTGTGATTCATTGGTTTACTAGCTACTGAATTGTCATTACATGATCATATTTAGCTGGTTGTTTCATGATTATCTAGTAATTTCACATTGATTCATATTGGTATCTCATGCTAGATATTTTGATTGGTTTATCTTTTCACCGGATTGTCTATTCGAGACAAAAAAGGGGAGAGATGTATGTGATGTAGGGGGGAGATTTGAGCATGTTTTGGTTCACATATGTTTACAAATTGGTATCTCAAATTGGTAGTACACATTGGTATAATTTTGTTGTTGGTATCAGTTGCTCAAATTGTTTAATAAATGATTTTTTTAGAGATTATTCAGATTGGTATATATTATCGTTTGGTATCACTTGGATATATATATATATTGGTTTCAATTGTTCCTCCATACTTCACTGGGTATTTGTTTGTCTGTTTTATGTGTGTAGGTATGCTCTAGTGATTCGAGATTACAAGTCTACATCACATTCATACAGTTTATACTCATCGGTGCTACATATACTAGTCTGTGACCTGTACTTTTTATTTTGGGTTTATGGGATGGGATTTATGTGTCATAAGGCTTGACGGCCCAGCTTAGGCATTTCACTAGTTTAGTTTGTCCCAGAATAGTCAAAGGGGGAGATTTGTATGGACATAAATTTTCAATTGAGTCCCTGTATTGTTTTGACTTAATTCTGGGAACAAAACTGTGTTTATAATATTTCATAGGGAGATTTTTATTTTGTCACGATCCCACTTGGTTTATGACGTATTGAAGAAAATTGAAGATGTTGTGACAAAGCTTCAAAGAATTAAACCATGACGAAGTTTAATTGCTACACGTTTACTCGCCTTCAAAGTAAATTGCATTCCGAGATCACTCAGGTATGGATGCGTATAATTAATGGTGCTCGGAATTGTTTTTATGAAAGACAAGGATGTATTTTTATAAAGAAAATGTTTTTAAAGGTTTACACTACGTTTTATTCTGATATACTTGAAATAGAGTTTGACTAATTTGGATCTCTTTTAAAAGAGACGTTTTGAACTAAAAGTCAAACAAAGTCAAACTTTCGCCCTATCGTTCAAACGACATGTCATCTCGTGAAGCGAGATAAACATGTCACGCGAACGACGTGGATATCTCGTTCAGATGAAATGGTTTTCGAGGCGGCGTTTTAATCTTATTTAAAGCGTGTTTCTATCAGAGTTTCGTAAGTGTGCATTCTAGAAAAAAAATAGTATACCATCCTGTACGATTTTGGCAGATGATTTAAAGGTTTACAAAGCATAAACACATCCTTAGAGTTTGCAAAGACCTGAGTTATTATTCTTATATGTTTTACTGATCTTGCTGCACCAAAAGTTTGTTCTATTATTGAACATCAAGGGTTTTGCGATGAAGAAAGAAAAGGACTTCTTGTTAGACATCGTAAACGAATCAAAGCCAATCGGTGGACACCGAGATATATGTGGGCGAGTGTGTTGTAGACATGTATCGTGGAAGACAAAATTTCTGCGTGAGAACTATTGAAGATCAGAAGGAGCGTCAAGGCCCGTGGAATTCGAGTCATTGAGTAAGGCTAATATGTCTTTGTAAAACCATTGTTCATAATGATTGTCTGGCTTGGGCCGTCTGAGGTTCTTTTCCCGTTTTGGATTTTTTTCCTCGTATATCCGGCGTTGTGGGTATTCTTTACTTTATTTTACTTTCTTTAATCACTAGATTCATGTTTATGATTAATCAAGATAAAATTGGTTTAAAGTAAGAATTGGGTTTTTCACAACTTGGTTTGGTGCACATTAAAAGTTGAACAATTTTTGGTGAAAAATTTGGTTCTGTTTAAAACACACATTGGGCACTTTCATTTATTTTTTTACACAATAATATATAAGTTATACACTTTGAGCCACGAATAGTCTTTTTCAAGATTTTTTTTTGGCTTGGAACTAGACCTTTTGTTCATGATTAGAAGTTGAACTTGTCCTTTGTAAACTAACATCGGATTTATTTAATGTCTTGAACAGATTGTTGGTCTTACAAGAATTACAGATCCATGCAATGTTTTGTTCCTTACAAGTTTGTCCCATCCGACTTATACATATTAGACCAATCCCTTAGTTGTTAAGCCTCGAGCCCCATAATTGTCAAAACTTCCATGAGTTGTATGAATTAAAATACATGTTAAAATATATTTTATATGTCAGATATTGTTTTTGTACAGTTTATTCGTGCGATTACATGCTCCGATCAAATGTAGTAAATCATTTTTTTAACAGCATCAAGCAAGATTTAAAGCTTACGTCTGTCATTTCCATTTCAGCATTTAAAACATTATTTTCTGATTGAGTTTATATTCGACACTAGTTCTGCTATCAGTACATTGTTTACCACTAAGTATTTATCTTGGATGAACTATTACATATCTGATATGCCTATATATTGAGCGTTGAATTACTTATCTTTAAAAAGATTAACAGTATGTTTTGAAAGTGACTTCACATAAAATTAATTTGTTTACGAGACTTATTTCTTGGACAATTCTTCAAGTTTATTTTCTTTAACATTTTTTGAGCTTATTCTTTCATCACAGTACTATAACACATATATTTTTACATATCAAATTTCTACTCTCTCTCTTGAATTAATATTTTTCAGAGATATTTTCAGATATTTCAGGAACCTATTTTCAGTTCTCCTATTTCAGAGTGCCATTCTCATACTACAACGGATATATTTTTATTGAGAAGAAAAATGAGATAACAAGAAGATAAAAAATTCAGATCACTCCATCTCAACAAAATCTGGAGTATTTAATGCTCACAATGGCTGTGTCTAACGACTAGTTTTCGAGGAAATTTTAAAAGCATTCAAAGAGCTGCATTGAAGACACACCAATAAGAATGATAATATGATTAAGAGCTAGAGAATTTATTGAGAGAATTTGAATTTATTACTCAGCTATTACACATCTAGGAGAGCAATTAATTTTACATTTGGTCAATCATTAGAGAAGAAGACTTGTGCCTACAAAAACATCATTTATTAAAGTCTCATTAAAGAAGAATAAACTCAGATCGCAAATTTTATTTTAAGTAGTTTCATTATTCTCCATTGTACGAAAAATTCATATTTTTTTGAAGCTTTATTGAAGCTTCGGTTTGTAACGGTGATTGGTACTTACCCTCAAGTGGACCAATATCTTAGAGCCGATATTTTCTTCAAGTGATTATAAAGTGGTGGTTTGATCCAACCATCAAGTGGATTAGGGATAGTGAAGTGGAAGGAGACATGAGTTGCTTGAGGCACGTGGACGTAGGCCAGATTTTGGGCGAACCACGTTAAATTCGGTATCATTATTTTTCGTACTTTATTTGCTTATTTATTTGTGCTTGCTTTAATTTATATTTTCAACACTTAAATTTGTAAATATATTAATTTCAAAAATTGATAAATTTATTTGAAGGTTAAAATAATTATTTTTGAATTAATTAATTTATTTCAGAATATTAAGTTATATTAAATACGAAAATTAATTTAATATTTATGGTGTGTTAAAATTTGCATTTTAACTTGTTTAAATTATTCGGTTGCATTTATTTGACATTCTTGGTCATAATCATTAAAAATTTATTAATCTGAAAATTGATAAGGTGTTGTAAATTAAATATGTTCTGAAATTTTAATTTGACCTAAAAAGTTTGCAAAATCTCAATTCACCCCCCTCTTGAGTATAATCTGGGTAAAAATTGGTATCAGAGCAAGTGATTTTCTTATTTTTAGATTTAACGATCTTCGAGTTAAAGGTCATGGAAAATGTTACAACATCCCTTGGTGAAGGCCAATCAGTTTTTAAACTCCTCTATTTTCTGGGAAATGATTATAACTATTGGAAAAATAGAATTAAATATTTTATTCAGTCATATGATTATGAAGTTTGGAGAGTTGTTATAAATGGTCCTTTTGTTCCTATAAAAATGGTAAATAATGTTTATGTTCGAAAAGATGAAAATGAATGGAATGAAGTAGATATTAAGAAAATCCATATAAATACTAATGCTATAAATATTTTGCATTGTTCGCTTGATGTAAATGAGTATAATAGAATTTGTTGTTGTAAATCTACTAAAGAAATTTGGTATAGATTAGAAGTCACATATGAAGGAACAAGTCAAGTTAAAGAAGATAAAATAAGTATGCTTGTTCATAGTTATGAGTTATTTAAAATGAAATTGAATGAATATATTTCTGATATGTTCACCAGATTCACAAATATTTTAAATGGTCATAAATCTCTTGGAAAAACCTATACTAACAATGAGTTGGTGAGTAAAATTCTCAGGTTATTACCGGCAACTTGGAAGACCAAAAAGTTAGCTATCAAAGAAGCAGTAGGAGAAAGACCTATCTCTCTTAATGATATATTGGGCTCACTAATCACTCATGAGATAGAACTCAAGGAACTTGCAGAAGAAGAGAAACCTAAGGCAAGCAAAATCATTGCTCCCAAATCATCAAACAAGGATGTAGAAAGTGAAGATGATGATATTTCCTTATTGGATAAAGATTTTAAAAAATTTCTTTCCTCCAAAAGGAAAGACAAGGAAGGAAGAAGGAAAAATTCTTCAAAAGAGTTCAATGAAGACTCATTCCAAATTTGAATTAAGATGTTATCATTGCAATGAAGTTGGACATATCAAATAAAATTTTCCAAAGTATAAGAAAGGGAAGAAGGCATTGAAGGCCACATCATGCAGTGACTCAAACACTACTTCTTCTGATGAAGATTCAAACGAAAATGAAGTTTCTCATCTTTGTTTCATGGCTATGGAAAATGGGGTACATTCTAACCTTGAAACTTCTAGTGATAGTGATAATGATGATGTTGATGATTATGAAGCTTCATAAAATATTTTTGATGAATTATGTGAAAGTTTTGAAGAACTTAAAAATAAATATATTGAACTTAAAAAGTCTCATTCTTTATTATCTTCAAAATGTTATATATATTCAAATGAAATTACTGAGTTGAAATTAGAAAATTATTTTTTAAGAAAAGAAGTTGAATTTTTGAAAATAGAAATTTATAGTAGCATGTTCTTTGAGAAACTTGAACTTGAAAATTTAGAATTGAAAAAGAAAGTTGACACATTATTGCCTATTTTGACAAATTTTGTAAATGGTATAGATTATTTAGACAAGTTGTTAGGTAATCAAAGATGGATGTTTGATAAAGCTGAAATTTGTTACAACACTAAAGAAAATGAGATTTTTTTTCAAAACTGTTCCAATTATAAAGTTAACTCATTGTGCACATATTGTGATAGACACACACATTTTTCAAATTTGTGTCCACATAAATTTAGAAACAGAAAATTAGCTTGGATTCCTAAAGGAACTAAGATGTAATCTAACCCCTATGGACCTAACACATTTTGGGTACCAAAAGAGAAAATTTTCGCAGTTGTGTAGGTTGAATTTTGAGACGGAATGTGGTTTTTCAAGGCTCATGAATTGGTATCATTACAAATTTCAACTATCATTGCCTAATGTTAAAAATGCCACCCTTGGAGAAATTTTCATGGATGTATCTTTGGTATTGATAAGGTGGTAAGAAAAACCATTTTTGAATTTCATATCTTATGAATAATTTCATGATATTAATTAATATTCTTATGCATAGATTATTTGTTAAAATATGTGTTTGACGTTGTTGATAATTTAAGTCTTCATTTGTAAATTTGTATATTTATTATTCTTGATGATTTTATGTTGTATGACACATACATTTGATTTTGATGATAAATCTTTTGAGATGAAAATTCATATTTTTTTCTTACATCTTGATATATTTTTGTGAATAATAATATTTGATTATTTCTCGACTTATTGTATATTAAATTGAAATGAAAATGTCATTCACGAATATTATAGTACACTAGTTATATGAGATACATGTTAATATTGAGACATTCACTCATTAATTTTAATGATATGGATATATTAATCTTAGTGAGGTAGATTTATGACATGCTACATGATTAGTGCCATTACTTGAATACTAGTGACATTCATGATAAATATTTTTTTTTGGAAGATAGCAATATTTGTGTTTGTAACAACCCTCACTTCTGAGAGCCTATTTTATATTTATTTACTATGTGAAGTAATTATATATAAAATGTTGGATTGTGGAGTAAGTATTAATTTAATAAAGAAAAGTTAATACTTACTAAAATGTTGCATATTTACCTTATGTGTGGGTGAATATCACCATGTGGTGTTTTATTATGTCATAAGAATTAAAATGACATTATGGTTTAAAATGAGATCGGAACTTAAAATGAGTTATAAAATTTCCAAAAGATAATTTGGAGGGTGTAGTTAGTTCCGGGAGGTGCGAGATAGTCAAAATGTGTTCCATATTGTATTTTGATGTTTTGGGCACTTTTGACTGGTTTTAGTATATTGCGTATTGGAAATCATTTTTATGTGGTATTAACCACTTAAGTTTGGAGACTTTAGACTAATGCCACGTTTTAGTCTTGCTAAGCCTTTTATTTCTCTTAATCCCAATTGTTAACCTAGAGTGAGAGAGAGAAGAAGAGAACTTGTGGAGAAAGAGAGAGATTGAAGGTTTGTGGATTGATCTTGCATTCATCTTCATCAAATCTGAATTTCCAAGCTTGAGGCAAGTTTTCTACTTGCTAATATATGATTTATGATGGATAAATAGTTGTGTGCTTGGGAGATTTGGGTAAATACTAGGTTTGGATACCTATTTTGGGTATTTAAATTATTAGATCTGGTAGGATTTCTAAGAATTTTAGTGTGTTTGTTGAGGTTTGGAGATGTTGTTGGTAATATTGTACTTAGGGGTTATGGGGAGAAAGGCAAAAAGGTTGAGATTTGGCCTTGGATTTAGCTTGGTGGAGGATAAGAATGGTCTAGGTTTTCTATGACCAGTCGACCGCGGTCCTCTGACCGGTCGACCGGGCCTTCGGGGGTGGGCACACTGCAATCCCACAAAGGCATAATTTTTGGTGTGTGGTCGACCGTGGTCCTATGACCGGTCGACCGGCCCTTCCGAACTGAGCGTTTTGCTTTTTTTCTTAGGTAAAATTTTGAGACGCAGTCGACCGCGGTCTCAGGACCGATCGACCGGTCCCCTGTTTTTCACCCTCAAACCTTGTTTGCGTTCTAGATCTCTTCTTCTTATAGGGACTTAGGAACCTTCTTAAATGAAGTAAACTTAGAGTCCTAGAGTTTTAGTTGAGTTGAGCCATTACCCTACATTAGGATTTGGGTTAAATGGGACTTATTTCGGATGTGTACAAATTGAGGCTTGGGTTTTTCTTTTCTTTAGAAATCCGTTAAATATCTTGGAATTGTAGGCCCATACTTGGAGACACTAGGGGCCCTAATGAGGTATTCAAGACCTTGGGACTTGTAGCATTATTGTGATTACTTGGAGATTAATTCGGGACTTAAAATATCATGAATATTAATGAGAATATTCAATGATTGTGGTTTCGAATAAAATGAAACAAATATGAATAATGGAAATGAAATTAAGAATTAAATTAGTAAATATTAATGTACTTAAACACACCTCTCTAAATGTTATCATAAGGGAAGCTCGCGCATGAGGTGATGTCCCTTGGCTAGTGAAGGCAGGGAGACTATAGTCCTTGACCATATGTGGGGTTGTTATGTGTTTTATTATGCGCTGGTGAGGTAATTTCGAGTGTGGTTATGACTTACTCGCAGGCATATGGCCACTTCCCGATGTGCGTTAGGTGCCCATGCTGCCTTGTTTGATAGGCCCCTGGAAATTGATAGTCATTTAGGGGGGCGCCCAGTGGGGAAACTCGGAGGGGAGGTCTTAGAATCGTTATATGTATAAGAATATAACCTTTCTAAATTTAAGTGGGACTTGAGATATGTATAATTCCACCAAAATGTATGATGGTAATTATGTTCCTGCTAAGGAATCAGAATTGAAATGAAATGAGAAATAATGATGGAGATTTCAATTAATGAGGTTAATTATATTGCCTTGCATAATTTAATAAAAGCTATGAGTTATTAAATTGTCTTTTCATTTATGCTTCATGATTAGGTTGTTAGATTCTCATCTTTATCATTCATAATTAACTGTTCATATCTATCATGCTTCTTATTCATTTGGGAATCATATAAAAATCGGGCCCTGACCCATTCATTTTCCATGTTGTGTATGTTATTGTATCCGCTCAGGTGCTCCGCCGCAAGGGCGCCCGTGTTGATATTCCTACTCTTATGCTTTCGAGGAGCTTTAAGATTTTGCGGATATTACAGGATGTTTTGTTAGACGCCTTCATTTTTGTATTCTAGATATGATTGGTCCTTTCACTCGGGCGTGTTTCCCAAACTTTATAACTGTTTAATGAATGTATTATGTATTTTATTAAACTGTTGTGATACGTTGTATGCAACTGTTGACCGACATAATATTCGGTCCTTTATTGTATCGTTGTTAAGGATGTAATATATATAAGCTCTTTTGGAATTCCACTTTCTCTTGAGATTTGGGTTGTTTAAATTGTTTTATTTTACTTGCAATTAAACTAAATTAAATTAAATATTTTTGGCAACCCGTTTTCTAAATTATTGGGTGGTTTTCCTATATACTCTTCATATTTGATGTTGATGCTGAGAATGATTTACATCCATGATTCCGTTATGTTGAGGTATCGGGCTGGCCACCCCTTATTTCGGATTGCGGGTTGTTACAAATGGTATCAGAGCATTAGGTTCTAGAGTCTTTAGGATCTATGCAGACTTGTCACGTTCTACCGTAGCGTTCTTTGATATAGAGCGTAATGTTAGGACTGATTTATTGCTTATATTTGCGATCTTCTGCAATATAGATTATTTTGAATATTATTCTAACTCTATTATTTCTTCATCTCAGATGCCGCCTAAGAGAGGTCGCCCAGCGAGACGTAATAGAGTTGTAGAAGATGACGTTGGTGCTCCGCCGCCACAAGGAACTATTAATGCTGCGGATCTAGAAAACATTGTGGCTCAAGCACAAGCTCCTACAGGACCTTCTTCGTGGGAGAGAGTTAGAGAGTCCTTTTTAAAAGGCCATCACCCGGAATTTAACGGAGGTTCTGACGTTATTCGAGCAAATCAATGGAAGAAAGATATGCAACGACATCTACGAATAGTGGAATGTAGTGAGGTGATGAAACAAGTCCTTGCTACCTTTAAGCTTGTCAGATCTGCATTGGACTGGTGGGAGATGATGACTACACCAGAACAAAGGGATACCATGATGATCACTGATTTCTGGGTCTTGTTTGACCAAAAGTACTTTCCTCCCGCGGTTCAAAGGGAGATGAGAAGGAGACTTCAGGACCTGGTACAAGGAGAGCGGTCCGTGCCGATTATGAGGAGGAGTTCACCCGATTGGAAAGTTTTGTACCGGATGAGGTGACTCCGGAAGAGAGGAAGGTTTCAAAGTTTATGGGAGGTTTGAATTGGAGAATCCGATAACATTTGCAGGGTAATCCAGCCTTGCAAACTTTTGGAGAGGTAATGAATGCAGCATTGCTCCATTGCTAAGAGCATTGATTGTACATGAAGAGTAGCAAGAAAGCTACCGTAGTGGGGCAAGCGGGGAAGCCTGCCTGAAGGCAGTGGGATGTAACAACCCGTCCTTTTGGAGACGATTAAATTTCATAATCGAGTATAAATTGGAATTCGTAAATTTCTCGAAATAGTGATTTTTGGGATTTTCGAGGATTTGATGATTTTCGATGGATGTTGTAATTTTCTTTGGGATTAAATAGGTCGGAATATTTTAATTATATGTCGTCGTTGAGTAAAAGCGATACGAGGTGATATTTTAGTTGGAAAACCGCATTTAATTGTTTTGGGTTGAAATAGTAATTTGCTGTCAAGTACCTCCGATGGGAATTTCGAATGCGCCGTGAGTCTCAGAATGGCCGAGATAGTCGAAAAAGAGTGTCCGATTGTCGAAATTGAGTTTCGAGGAATTTTAGAGTTAAATGGGCTCGTAATTGAGTAAACGAGTCGTTTTTGGGATATTAAGGGGTTAAACCCTTTTCTTCTTATATAAAGAGGGGGAGAGGTATAAAAGACAAAGGAAAGAAAGAAAAGAGA
The DNA here is from genome assembly GCA_949130495.1 of Sambucus nigra. Lineage (NCBI taxonomy): Eukaryota > Viridiplantae > Streptophyta > Magnoliopsida > Dipsacales > Adoxaceae > Sambucus > Sambucus nigra. The sequence continues at coordinate 325,423,855 of OX422217.1, read as the reverse complement.
GAGAAGAGAGAGAGGAGGAGAGAAAAGAGGAGATTCCGACCAAACTCCGTCGGATTCGACTCGAGGTCGTCGGATTTTATCCACGAGACAAGTGTTTACTTGCTTTATTTAATTTTTGCATAAATATCTCATACCGTAGTTTGGTATAATCAAACCCTAAAGATTTTGGGTTGGGTTTTCATGGATAAAATGGATTTTCGGGAGTTAAAACGAATAAACCCCCTACAATTTCATATTTGAAGAAACTTAGAAATTAATCGAAATAAATTGGTGGTTTAGGGTTCTAGGATGTTTAGAACCCTTAATATATGTGTATTTGTAGTTGGTTGAGGTTGTAGGATGTTGGGTGAGGCGACAAAAGCTTGGGAGAAGCTTTAATGGACGAGACCGTCTCAGAGAAGACGATGAATAGTAGGACCTACGTGTTAACCGAATCGATTCGTCTCTTGGTCAAAAAAATAAAAATTTTAGATATTTTCGACGTGGTCGCGTGGGCGCCGACCGCGTATTTTTCGGATTTTTTTTGGATTTATAGTGATTTTTTTACGGAAAGCTGTCCGAGATCGAAATCATTAGTTATAACTTATTGGAGATAAATATTAGGGGTTCTCAAAAGGATTGTTAGGACCTCTAAAGAATTTGAGGAGATATTAAAACTTTGGGATTGTAGGAATAAATCCAAGTTAGGATTTAAATGGAGATTTGATTGAATTTTGGGTATTTTGGAGATTGAAAAAAATTCCCAAACAGTGCCCCTCGAACAGATCGAATCGATTCTGGTCTAGGCCGAATCGATTCACCTAAGGGGATCTGTGATTCTACAGTGGGCCTAATCGATTCGGATTTAGACCGAATCGATTCGCCATTAAGGACTTGTTTGCAGAACACTTTCCGAATCGATTCGTATTGGGGGCCGAATCGATTCTCCCACCCGAATCGATTCGCAAATGGGGTGAATCGATTCGCTTTGGTCAGAATTGCTAGTTTTCTTCCCTTAAGAGTATGGGGAGTTAAAATACAGTTTGGGATTTTTATGGAAAAATCCTAGGAGGTGATTAGGATATTTTGGGAATAGAGACATATATATTCGCTTAGTGTGGAGTGTTATAATTGGAGATATCCAATCAGTCCTTAGATGGGATTTAGGTATTTATCATCTATCAAAGTAAGGAAATACTTTGGGTTTAGTATCATGCGTATATACATGCATGATTATGATTCCTCGAGGGAATCTTTGGGATTATGGATCATCGATAGATGGTTTGGCAATTATGGCGATTTATATATTCAAGGAGGAATATATGGTATATGTATACTATGTGATTAAAGTATATATATAATATGATGTTAATGATTTTGAAAATAAAATATAAATGTTTTCAAAGTGGAAAGACAAATGATTTTCATAAATAATAAAATATGGATACACACCTCTCTAAATCGCTATCATAAGGGAAGTTGCGTACGTATGGTGAAGCCCCCTGACTAATGAATGCAGGGTGGATATAGTCCTATAGGCCATATGAGCATTTATTGTATATTTTTCTGCGCTGGTTAGGAGATTTCGGGTGTGGTCTGGACTATCCCGCAGGCATATGGCCGCTTCCCGACGTCTTGCGATGTAGGATCCCAAGTTGTCTTGATGATAGGCCCTGGAAGATGATAGCCATTTAGGGGCGCGCACAGTGGGGAAACCCGGACGGGCGGTCTTAGAATGCGTTATATATTTGTCAAAGCAATTTATGATATTAAATTGGCTTTAATTTACATTTCCTGGATGGAAGAAGGGAAATGGGATAAAGGTTTTGGCTTCGGTAACACTCCCGGATGGAAGAAGGGACGTGGAAGCATATGATATGGTAAAAGCATTTTTATGATAATAAAAATGGCTTTTAATTACATTCCTTGGATGGAAGAAGGGAAATGGGATGTTTTAAAACGAAAAAGCATTTTTATGATAATAAAATTGGCTTTTAAAAAGTTATATGATATGTTAAAGCAATTCATGATAATGAATTGTCTTTTAAATACATTTCCTGGATATGAGAAGGGAAATGAAAGGTTTTGAGATAAAAATGATAAGTATTGATAAATACTTTGTAAATGAATTCTCATTCCAGGAGATAGATCCGAATGTATATGGTAATATGTATATATATGGATAACTTGGTTGCCGAGGGTCTAATGGATCCCGATGATCGATCTTGCCTCATAGTAGTGTATCGGGGGGGGGGGGGTTCCTTATTTATATTTTGCTTTGCGAGACACCCCACGCACGAATATGGCATTGTGTTGAGACTGGGGAGAAGTTTAATCCTTAGTGCTCTAATATTAATATTTCTTATGGTATATATGTATTTATATATATTCTGTACTGAGGGACTGGCGGATCTCGACGATCGACCTTGCCGCGTAGTAGTGTATCGAGGGGGTTCCTTGTTTGGATTTCGCTTTGCGAGACACCCCACGCACGAACATGGCATAGCGTTGAGACTGGGGTGAAGTTTTGCCCTTAGTACATTTCTTGGACTATCTAGGGTTGATAGTGGTTGGGTGATAGACTAGTTTAGCAGGGCAGCTTGACTAGGATGTTTAGAGGGATGCGTTAGGAGTGCACTGTTAGAAGAGAGGTGAGGGGTATCTCATGGGAGTGCGATACCAAACTTAAATATTAGATAAAACCTTTTTTAAAATAATAAGGCATTTATGCACTTTCTAAATATTTTCAAAACTCGGGCTCTGACCCGTTTATCTACCTTTCCTTTCTTGATATATATATATATATATATATATATATATATATATATATATATATATATATATATATACTATATAGGTATCCAGACACAGGGACGCCTGGATGACACCTCTTTCGAGTCAGACGTCAGCTGCAGCAGCTGTGGATGCGTGCGGGTTTTTGATAGCCGCTTCCATTCTTGTACTCTAGATAGGAGGTACTGTATAAATATTCGGGCCAATGGTCCAACTGCATTTATTTATTCTTTTAGAGCATCATTCGATATGGTTGTATATTTTGACCGAGTGTTCGGTTATTTTATTTCATTTCAGTTTCATTTACGCATAAACTGTGTGGATGTTTTAATTTTATTCGTTTAAAAAGAGTAGTTAAGTAAAATTTTGACACCGCCCTAATAGGTTATTAGTAATTAAATGGACTTTCGACAATGATGCTAAGAATGATCCCTATGAGACTCCTGTCATAATTTGATATAGGAGTGATCGCCTGGTATTTTATTAGGCGGGGTGTCACAGATAATATCAGAGCACCAGGTTCTAGTGTCCTTAGGAATCTGTGCAGACGTACTATGCTTTCAGCGTTGCTCTCGATTTGCTATAGAGCTTCAGGATTAGGATTGTTGATTTCTCTTGTGAGATTTCGTTCTCCTGCCATGTTAGAAGATTATAGTAATCTTTTGTGCGCTCGTTTGAGAATCGTTTGCGGGGCTTGGATGGCGGTAGGAGGTGGGGCTTAGTTGGAACTATAAGGTTGAAGCTCGTAGTGGAGTTTCCTTTTAACGGAGAAGTTAAGAGGACTAGTAAGATGACTGTAAGGAGCAAGGTTAAGTTGTTATTATGAGTTTTGCCTCAATACAAGAGGTATATTTGGCGTGGCTAGATAAAGTCACGGTATTAGTTAGCCCTAGACTCGTGTGTGTAATTTGAGCTTTGGGGTGGTATCGATAATATTATATTATGTATGCCTATATGTTGTCCGCAATAGCGGAGTTTTATTTTCCTTCATTCGCCATAAAGGCGGGTGTCGATATATTGAATATATATACATATATCTGGTTAGTGATGCTCGTTCTATATGTTTATACGAGAATGGTAATATGGTGAGTATAATACATAGTGGTATTTTTGGAGCGATAGCAGGCTAATGATGGTAAGACTATCGTGTTCGCAGTTCCAGGGTGGAACGGGTTGTTGTTGCGATTTCGCACCTGGAGACAGGTTGAGTTTGCTTCTATTATGTGCTGAGATGGAACTTCGATGGGAAGAGGTTTCATTATTGTGATTTGAGTATATGGAGACCTTATAGATATGATTTGAGGCCGCAGGATTATTGTTGAGCTGTAAGATAAAGCTCATTATTGATTGCGCAAGGACTTAAAATTTGTGCGAGCGCTGGGTGGTGTGACTCTTAGTTAGAGATAGGAGTTCAGATCACCTTTTTATTAGAATAGGGGATATGGTTATCCCGGTTGCATGTTTGAAATAACGGAACTCCAAGAGCGACGAAGTCAAGTGTCAATGTGTGGAGGGGTTCCTTGTTTGGATTTCGCTTTGTGAGACGCTCCACACATGACTCTTAACGGCGTCGGGAGTGGAGAGCTGTTATAGGATGTAAGGATGTTGGTTTTGTTAAAATTCTTATAGTGTGGATGAACCACTATAGACTATGAGCCATATGATGATGGTATGATGATGGAAATTGTGTATGTTATTGTATCCGCTAAGGTGCTCCGCCGCAAGGGAGCCCGTGTTGATATTCCTACTCTTATGCTTTCGAGGAGCTGTAAGATTTTGCGGCTATTACAAGATGTTTTTTTAGACGCCTTCATTTTTGTATTCTAGATATGATCGGGTCTTTCACTCGGGCGTATTGCCCAAACTTCGTAACGGTTTAATGAATGTATTATGTATTTTATTAAACTGTTATGATACGTTGTATGTAACTGTCGATCGACGTAATATTCGGTCCTTTATTGTATCGTTGTTAAGGATGTAATATATATCAGCTCTTTTGAAATTCCACTTTCTCTTGAGATTTGGGTTGTTTAAATTGTTTTCTTTTAATTGCAATTAAACTAAATTAAATTAAAGAAATTTGGCAACCCATTTTCTGAATTATTGGGTCGTTTTCCTATATACTCTTCATATTTGATGTTGATGCTGAGAATGATTTCCATCAATGATTCCATTATGTTGAGGTATCGGGCTAGCCACCCCTTATTTCGAATTGCGGGTTGTCACAGTGTTATGTATGTTTGAATTAAGAAATCATATGATTATTGAAATTGTTATGATTTGGGAATATTTTTTTTGTCGAAAATGAGTATATAAAGCAAAAAGATGCACCATATTTATTACATGCATATATACCTTCATTGGTATCCCTTAGGGGGAGATAAATGTTTATTAAAAATTATTTATTGAAGTTAATTATTAGAAATATGCTTGATCATGATTTTTGATGCGTTATTATGGATATTGCAATATGATTAAATATTTCAAATTTTTTTACGCTCGTATCTTGAAAATGGAAAAGTATGAATATAATAAAAATTCATGTTGGTATACACATCTTGTGCACTTCATTAAAATTACTTGAAAAACATTGAGTTGTGATACATTCACCATTATGTGCTTGATATAATTGATTTTATCATTTTGGTGAGTTGTGTATTATTTGATGATATTTATGACTATCCCAAAATTCAAATACTTGCTATAAGAAAATATATGATGATATATGCGCGTATTGAATTTTTTATGCCCCTTGCGATTTATGATTACATCCCATGCACATATTATTTTTGATAGGGGAAGATTCTCTTTGTACCCCAGACACCCGATTTATATGAAAAATATTTTTGATGATGTCAAAAGGGGGAGAAATATGTATGATTCACTAATTGTGTGCTTAATGTACTCATTTTATGAATATTAGAAATCATTATTTGTCATCATAAAAAGGGGAGATTGTTAGGCGAAAATGTCATTAACCGTTTAATTAATATTTAATTATATTAAATTTAATTAATGTACATTTTAGTTTAATATAACATATTGATTTTGATGATTCCAAACAAATTTTTATTATGTTAATATTTTATTAATTTCATTTTGTGTGTGTAAGAGTTAATATACTTTTTATATACATTATCTTTATTCTGATTATATATTTTCTACATATAATATATTATTTTGTAATACTATTTTTATATATACTTTATGTATTTTTATATACATATCCATTAGTTTCTATCATAAAAAACGTTTTATAAACTCTATTTTTATATTTATATTATTTACATATTTTTTTTAATAATATGATACGTTTTTAATAAAATATTATATGTCTGTTACGAATATATATTGGGGCAAAAGTTTCATGTACTCTTTCTTAATCTTTTAAATTAGACATTGATATATGTTTATTAGTCAATCATTTATCTTTGTATCCATGCATCTTTATAGCCAGTTAGTTTTTTTTTATGGGTATACTACAATCTCTTTATATCTCATCCTGTCTCTTCACGTTTTCTTACCTGCTCAGTGTTGGTTTAATGGAGATAACCACCAAGTTGTTTACTTGAGGTCACTTTGTCAGTTGATGTTTACACTCTTATGGTTGTCATTTTTAAAATGTGTAACCATGTTAACTTTGTAAGGACATATTTTTATAAATGTCCGTAATAATTAATTATGTCATATACCGTTATAACTGTCAAAGAAGTTCAAGAGCAATCTATATCAAGACGGATCCGAATATTTCAAGGTTCTTCATCAAAAAGGCTCCGCGAAGTTTACTTTGGTAAGGTTATGTTTGAAATACCTTAACTTTGCACTTAGAGCTTTGGGATATTTTTTCAAAATATTTTTTAAGTGTTGGAGCAGACTTTTTCGTCAAAATTTGAAAATGAGAAATTTATTCTAAGTCCTGTAGCGTACCTCATTTTTGACGCCAGGTCGTTCAAGTGAGATGTCATGTCGTTCGAGAGACATGTGCATGTCGCGCAATGTCGTTCAAACGACATGTGTACGTCGTTCGAGCAAGATCCCTATTTCGTTTGAGCGACTGAGGCAGAGTGTTTTTCTATAAATACTCATTAAATGGTTTCGTTTTCATTAAGAAGTCCCAGTGTTTTGAAAGACATAAAACTGCGAAACTGCAGAATCCTTAAGACTTCTTCTTTTAGGTTTTAATCCCTTTTTGTTTCCAATTCAAAAAAATCCCATATGCTTTGGTGAATTTTTTTGGTGTTCAAGAACACACTTTGATTTTGATCATTCTTTGTGGGGAGAACTCTACAATCGAAGAGCTGTGTGCTATTATGGAGGGAGTCCTTGTGAAGACTTTAGACTGCGTGTCTGGACTGTGCGTCCTTGTGGTATAGCTGCGTGTGAACCACTACATATTTTTAGCCGTTGCTTTTAAGATTTAACGAAGACACCGTGCGTTACTCTTGTGGGCGAAAGCAAGATGGTATGTAAGCCAATGGTCTTGTAAACTTTTCAAAGTTCTAGAAATAAAAGGTTTTGCCCTGCGGGGATTTTTCCTGAAATCTTTGTCGCATACTTTATTTATTTATGGTTTGACACATGCACACACGTAGTTACATGTTTTGGGGCTGAATTAATTTGGTTTAAAAATAGACTCTAATTAAATAAGTGTGCCAAAATAGAAATTTGCGAATTTAATCAATTATCACACAATCATACGTTTTTCAAATTAGTATTAGAGCATGTTACATTATTTTATTGTGTATTCCTATTTTTCGCAAAATTTGTGTGATATTGATTTTTTTTGAAAAATTATTTTTGTGAAATATCACAATTTTTTGATGGAGCACTCATATAATATGATGCCTATTTTTGACGGGTCTAATTATGCCTATTGGAAAGCTCGTATGAAATCGCAATTAAAGGCTATTGATTAACATGTTTGGTTATTGTGTGAAAGAGGATGGACTCCTCCCACTGTCACCGTTGAAAATATCACCTCTTTAAAACCCGTGTCAGCCTAGACTGAAGATGATTTTAAAATGTCTAATTTTAATTCACGTGGTTTGAGTGATATTTTTGGAGCCGTCACTCCCGACGAGTTCCGCATAATTATGACGTGTACCACGTCTAAAGAGGCATGGGATGTTCTCTAATTGACACATGAGGGTACGAACGCTATTAAAGAATCAAAATTGCTAAATCTTGCCACCCAATTTCAGACCATTACTATGTTAGAGTCCAAAACTTTTGATGAATTTTATGCACGTTTGTCGAACATTGTCAACACTAGTTTTAATTTGGGTGAGACGATTGATAACACGCGTGTCGTTATTTTTTTTTTGAGATCTCTCCCAAAATGCTTTATTCCTAAAGTCACTGTTTTGAACTCTTTGTGAAATTTGAAATCACTTAAGTTGGAAGAACTTGTAGGAGATCTTCAAACCTATGAAATTGACATGTTTCCCCAAACCATTAAGGCTAAGGATAAAGGCATTGCTTTAAAGACTCATTTTAAGAAAAAGAAAGAAAAAGTTTATGAGTCTGATTCTGAGGGAGATTTTGATTTTAATGATATGGCCTTGCGAATTTTTTTAAAAAGTTTCTCAAAATTTCTGAAGAAAATTCTTCCAATAAAAAGAGATTTTTTGAGAAAAATAAAAAGAAAGGAAAGGACAAAGAAAGTGGTGAGAGGGAAAAAGAGAATGACTCAAATGAGGAGTGTGAGGAGGATTTTGAGAATGTGACTTGTTTTGAATGTAGGGGCCGGTAAGGGGCATAAGTCATTTGAGTGTCCTATATAGCTTAGAAAGAAAGGGAAGAAAGTAGCCATGTCCGCCACACTTAGTGATAGTAGTGAAGGTGAGGGTGATAAGACTAGTGGTGAGAAGTTTCTTTCTTTTTTAGTAAGTCGTGGTGGCGATTTGAGCGCTTCAAGTAAGGGAGAAAGCGAGAGTGAAAGTGGAGATGAAAGTGAGCTCCAAAAATCATTTAGAGATTTGTACACCGAGACCTTAAAAACAGAGAACTATAATAGGGATTTAGGTCATCGAGTGTTAGATTTGGAGAGAGAGAAGGAGGTTTTAAGAAAGGAAAAATATGATTTGACCGACACGGTGTCTAGTCTGACGACATGTGTATCCCAACTTGATAGTGATCTCGAACGTGCGAGGGAGGTCAAAGTCAATATTGAGAATGCACCGAAAAAGGTTGAAAAGGTGGTTCTTAATTTCGATAAGGGTAGAGTTGACGGGATTGAAAAAGGTCATGACGGTGCTTCCATTTCTTTTGTCGCACCCGAGCCAATTCCCACTTTAGTAATAGATTCACATGGCCCGAAAATTAACCCACCTAGTCGTCCGTTTCCCGTTAGGAGAGAACGTCCTAAAGTTTTTGAGAGAGGTGTTCCTAGTCCTATTTATGTTTGTTACCATTGCAAGAGGAGAGGACACCTTAGGTAATTTTGTTTTAAGTTGGGTTATGTGTTAAGTTTTTCTTCTACAAGTGTTTCTGCCACACATGCACCCACACATGATACTTTACATGCTCCTGGAGACTACATGAGAGAGTTTGCACATTTAGGTGAGCAGGTTAAGTTTTTGATCAAAACTTCATAAAATTTGATGGAGGTTTTTCATAAGTTGGCACCACATTTGGAAAACCTCTCCGGACCTAACGATTGAGGTTTGACTTATTTACTAGCATAGGATATTTTCCATGATGACATTATTTGCATATTGTTAGTATGTATCATTTTTGTATGTTTTCCATTTTTTTTTTGAAAAATACAAAAAGATTTTATTTTGATAAATTATTGAAAAATCCAAAAAGAGTTTTGTATTTTGTTTACACCGTTTATGGATGGAAACTTAGGATGACCGAGTCACAAAATCATTCCATTTTTCATGTGACTATTATATAGTGTTTGAGACAATATGTCAATTCATCCATGTGCTTTATAATATTTGGAGTCATTGAGATGTAATTAAGTGTTACTTCCTACATGTTTGACTCATGATTTCCTTTATTACGCACATTCACGGATTCATTGATTATTGTGCTTGTCTTATCACATGTTGGTTGGGTGTTTTTACTTCAATACTGTCTTTAAAATGAACCAAGCATGATAAAACTTGATAAGAAAGTTGTGCATGTAAGAGCCGTTTGTGAGATTGTGTGCTTTATCTGAAAATGGGGAAGGGCTGCGAAGGGTTCATTTGGCCTTTGTGAATACTAAGCCACCATTTAAATTGAACCTAAAAAATTGAGGAATTTTATTATTCGGGGTCCAAAGAGGTTTCAAAGAGCCCAAAAAATTGAAAGGCAATAAAAAGAATTCATGCCAAAAAAATGTGCCATTAGGTTTTTGCACCAATTCTCCAATGTTTGAGAATTTAGATTACCTCTAAAAGAAAGTATGCATGAGGGAGTTTGGATGAAGATTTAAAATGGGTTTTCACGTCCTTGAAAGTCTTGAAAAAGCGTTAAATAGTTTTGGAAATTATTGGTGTGGAAATCACTTTGACTTAGATTTGTTGATTTGTAGAAGACGCTGTCATCTAAATTCAATAATTTTTACACCTAAGGATACTTTTGATGTTCATTCGTTAAGGGTACACGTATGCATCATGCACATATGATTGATTGAGTTGATTTACCTATCGAATGTGTTCACACCTATTCATTCAGTTTTCATGACTTGGTTGTTTCAGTATAAATCCATGGTGTGTGATTTTTGGTATCTTATTTTTGTATAAAAAAATTTAAAAATAAAAAATAGTTTGTGAAAGTCTTTGAGATACTCCTTTGCTGTGCATAGTTTGATTAATGTTTTCTATGCATTTTATTGTGACACTCCATGTTTTGACTATTTCTTCTTATCTGTCTATTTGGGGACATCTTAAAAAGGGGGAGAAAGAATTATCATGTTATGTGGGAGTTTTCGCATTATGGGGGAGATTTGATTTATTAATTATTTATTCTTACATCATTTCAAACTCGATGCGACACGAAGGTATTTTTCTTTATCTTAAGTGTGTAGGTATGAAGATTGAAGATCATTATGTCGCACACCCTAATGAGAAAAGCTTTGAGTTTTGATGAAGGTTTTTGAAGAACAGTTTGAGATCTTGAAAATTTATTAATGGGAGGGTAGATTTGTATAGGCATTTTGGTATTTGATAATTCAGATATTTTTATGTATGTACCGGCATAGACATAGGGGGATATTTGTAAGGGCATATTTTTATAAATGTCCGTAACAATTAATTATGTCATATACCGTTACAACCATCGAAGAAGTTCAAGAGAAATTTACATCAAGACGGATCCAAATATATCAAGGTTCTTCATCAAAAAGACTCCGTGAAGTTTACTTTGGTAAGGTTATGTTTTAAATACCTTAACTTTGCACTTAGAGCTTTGGGATATTTTTTCAAAATATTTTCTAAGTGTTGGAGCGGACTTTTCGTCAAAATTTGAGAATGAGTAATTTTTTCTAAATCTTGTAGCGTACCTCATTTTTGACGCCAGGCCGTTCAAGTGAGATGTCATCTCATTCGAGTGACATGTGCATGTCACGTGAAGTCGTTCAAATGACACATATACGTCGTTCGAGCGAGATTTCTATTTCGTTCGGGAGACTGAGGAGACGCGTTTTTTTATAAATACTCATTAAATGGTTTCATTTTCATTAAGAAGTCCGAGTGTTTTGAAAGACTGAAAACTGCGAAACTGTAGAATCCTTTTGACTTCTACTTTTAGGGTTTAATCCCTTTTTGTTTTCAATTCAAAAAAATCCCATATGCTTTGGTGAATTGTTTTGGTGTTCAAGAACACACTTTGCTTTTGATCATTCTTTGTGGGGAGAACTCTACAATCGGAGAGCTGTGTGCGATTATGGAGGGAGTCCTTGTGAAGACTTTAGACTGCGTGTATGGACTGTGAGTCCTTGTGGTATAGCTGCGCGTGAACCACTACAGATTTTTAGCCGTTGCTTTGAAGATTTAACGAAGACACCGCGCGTTACTCTTGTGGGCGAAAGCAAGATGGTATGTAAGCCAATGGTCTTGCAAACTTTTCAAAGTTCTAGAAATAAAAGGTTTTGCCCTGCGGGGATTTTTCCTGAAATCTTTGTCGCATACTTTATTTATTTATGGTTTGAAACATGCACACACGTAGCTGCATGTTTCGGGGCTGAATTAATTTGGTTTAAAAATAGACTCTAATTAAATAAGTGTGCCAAAATAGAAATTTGCGAATTTAATCAATTATCACACAGTCATACGTTTTACAAACTTGTTCTTTAGTTACATCCATTAGGACCTTTCTTTTATGAAGTTTATTTCATATACATAACATATTTTTTTATAAAGTCTGTATAATTTTATTATATATATTATATTTACACGTTTCTTATACCTCGCTCTATATAATTATATATTATATTTTGTACATTTTTTTAAATACACACACTAATTTTAAAATAGATACATTTATTTTTTTACATAATAATATATAAGTTATACACTTTGAGCCATGAATAGTCTTTGTCAAGCTTTTTTTTGGCTTGGAACTAGACCTTTTGTTCATGATTAGAAGTTGATCTTCTCCTTTATAAACTAGCCTCATATTTATTTTATGCCTTGAACAGATTGTTAGCCTTGCAAGAATTCTAGAGCCACACAATGTTTTATTCCTTACAAGTTTGTCCCATCCGACTTGTACATATTAGATCAATCCCTTACTTGTTAAGCCTCAAGCCCCATGATTGTCAAAACTGCCATGAGTTGTATAAATTTAAATACATGTTAAAATATATTTTATATGTCATATATTTTATTTGAATAGTTTATTCGTGTGATTACATGCTCCGATCAAATGTAGTAAATCCTTTTTTGAATAACATTTAGGAAGATTTAAAGCTTACGCCCGTCACTTCCATTTAAGCTTTTAAAACATTATTTTGTGATTCGGTTTATATTCGACACTAGGTCTACTGTCAGTACATTGTTTATCACTGAGTATTTATCCTAGATGAACGGTTATATATCTTGATATACCAATACTTGAGGCTCGAATTAATTATCTTTAAAAAGATTAACAATATGTTTTGAAAGTGACTTCACATAAAATTAATTTGTTTACCAGACTTGTTTCTTGGACAATGCTTCACATTTATTTTCTTTAACATTTTTTGAGCTTATTCTTTCATCACAGTACTTTAACACATCTGTTTTTACATATCATATTTCTACTCTCTCTCTTGAATTAATATTTTGCAGAGCTATTTCAGATATTTCAAGAGCCTATTTTCAGTCCTCCTATTTCAGAGTGCCATTCTCATGCTACAACGGATACATTTTTATTGAGAAACAAAATGAGATATCAAGAAGATCAAAAATTCAGATCACTTCATCTCAAAAAAATCTGGAGCATTTAATGCTCACAATGGCTGTGTCTAACAACTAGTTTTTGAGAAAATTTTAAAAGATTTCAAAGAGCTGCATTGAAGACACACCAACAAGAATAAGAATATTATTAAGGGCTAGAGAATTTATTTAGAGCATTTGAATTTATTACTCAGCTACTTCACATTCAAGAGAGGAGTTAATTTTACATTTGCTCAATCATTAGAGAAGAAGACTTATGCTCACAACAACATTATTTATTGAAGTCCCATTAACGAAGAATATACTTAGATCGCAAATTGTATTTTAAGGAGTTTCATTATTCTACATTGTATGAAAAATTCAGATATGTTTGAGGCTTCGATTTGTAACGATGATTGGTACCTACCCTCAAGTGGACCAATATCTTGGAGCCGATATTTGCTTAAAATGATTGTAAAATGGTGGTTTGATTCTATCTTCAAGTGGATCAGGGATAGTGAAGCGCAAGGAGATGGGAGTTGCTCTAGGCGCGTGGACGTAGGCCGAATTTTGGCTGAACTACGTTAAATTCGGTGTCATTTATTTTTCCGCACTTTATTTGCTTATTTATTTTTGCTTGCTTTAATTTATATTTTCATCACTTAAATTTGCAAATATATTAATTCTGAAAATTGGTAAATTTATTTTAAGGTTAAAGTAATTATTTTTGAATTAATTAATTTATTTCAGAATATTAAGTTATATTAAATACGAAAATTAATTTAATAGTTGTGGTGTGTTAAAATATGCATTTTAACTTGTTTAAATTATTTAGTTGCATTTATTTGACATTCTTGTCATAATGATTAAAGTTTTTTTAATCTGAAAATTGATAAGGTGTTATAAGTTAAATATGTTCTAAGATTTTAATTTGACCCAAAAAGTTTGCAAAATCTCAATCCCCCCCCCCCCCACTTAAGCATAATTTGGGTAATAAAAGAAATATATAAAAATATAAACCACGTGATAACGAGCTGCTACAAATGCCCTCAACCATTGATTGTGTTTGATAGTTTACATCGCTCAATTATTCTTATTGACGTCACATTGATGCTTCAATTATAGTTGATGGATAATGAGTATGTTATGTGTTAATTAAAATGACGGAACTGTTATAGTTTATAAATTTATTATACTTGATGCTCAAAGTTGGAGAACAAATCACAAAGAGCATTTCAATTTTCTTGACTCATGTTTTTTGTCTTATCACGTCGTGCCTCTTCAATTGATTTGTGCTTTTTGAACCTTAGTCTGTGTCTATATCTTGCACCCCTGCTTTGACTCATCAATAATTTTTTGACACTTTTCTAACATACTCGTACTCTATTTTAATGTCAAATTTGGACTGAAATTTCATAATTTATAAAAATTAGTATATAAAATAGGTCAATTACTCAAGCACGTTTAATAACATAGTAGTTTTTACTTATATCGAGTCGTTTGAAGGCTTCTTCCTTGTCAATTTCAGACATGTCCTTCCATTTCGCAGGATCTGGGATGAGATTTCATGCAATAATTCCCAACTCACTTGATAGTTTAGAAGATTACACCACATTTGTCGGCTTTTCCTTGTCCCTTGAAATTTCAATAGTAAACTTCTTTCCATCCGACCTAGTCAACTTCTTAAGGCCCTTTCCTTTAGTTGAACCATATACCCTTTTTGTCATTGTAGAAGCTGCAATTAAATTAGTTAATTGAATACAACATATAATGAGTTTGAAACTGTTTATAACCTAATACATGTTCTAACCATTCAATATTTTTGCTGGTTCTAAACTGTTCAACATTCTAAACTGTTCAGAGTGAATTGAGATTGACAACATCGAAATTGCTCTAACCATTTTCGCTATTATTGAAAACATCAAAACTGTTATAACCATTCAATATTAATGATTCTAAACTGTTTTGGGTTATGTTTTGGGCATTTGTAATTCTTGACAAATGCCAAAAAATTTCCACCGACACACCGAAACTGTTCAACAATAATGCTTGACAAAATTTTGAAATTTACATAGGTTTTGTTTTAGGAAGTATATAGTCTTGTTTTGTGAACTTGTGCGAACTAAATATGGTTATCATTTTGAATGCGAGCTTAACCTTTCCGGATTTCCCAAGCGAGCTAATTAATGCATTATACATAATTAAATTTTTCTCTAACCCATTGTTCAACATATTTTGAAAGACTGTGAGTGCCAAATCCCATTTCCCCTCCTTCCCACATGCTCCGACAATAGCCTGCATTGCATCATCAGTTAGTACCAATCCATATTGAAGCATTTCAACCATGAGCTTCTGCAATTGCTTTAAGCATTAAACTATAATTATGTCCAGTATTCATCTCATTCAACTTTATGAATTCAAAGATTGTTAAAGCTTCATCAAGCATTTGATTCCTCAAAAGACAAGATATAAGAGAATTAAAGACATGTAAGTAAGGTTGAATTCGAGAAAATTTCGTGGAACTATACAATCCCAAAGCACTTTGAACTTTATTGGATCTATTTAACCTTAAAATCCTTTTGGATAATATCTTTTTATCTCTTTCCTCTAAAAAATGTATGTTTTCTGAAACCCTTAACGGATGATGAGTAATAACACAAGCAGTTTGAACACCTGATTTCTGTAGAATGATCAAATTACCTGATTTCTATCGCATTTAAAATTCTTGAAAAAACTGAGTATTTTGTTATTCAGTTCAGACAAGTTCACATATTCAGTTTGGGTATTAAAGAAACATCAGTGTGCACTAAAAGGGTTCGAAATGTCTTTATTACAAAGTTCATTCTTGAATTGTTTTGAACTACCAGCGGGGTATATAAAAAGGTATGGATGGTTTATATAAAAACAACCCAAAAGAATAACCAAGGATGTTGCTACAAATTCACTACATGCATCTGAGCAGTTTTATCCAACTGTCAAGAAAATGTGCACAGATGAGTAGTGTTGAAGAGAAACAGGGCGGGTTGTAATTCATCTTGGTATTGTAACAACCCAGGTTTTTGAGCGACTATTTTATACTATTTTGCCTGATGAGTTAATTTTATAAAATAGGGGATGTTGGGGTAAATATTATTTCCCGTGAGACTTAGGGATAATATTTACTATATTTTGTCTATTTACCGTTATGAGAAGGTAAATAGCGTTATATTGTGTATTATTGCGTCGTTATATGTAAAATGACGGTTATGAACTATATTTAAATTTGGTTATAATTAATGAAATAAAATGAAATTGGAACATAAAAATAGTTCACACTTTCCCGAATGCCAAAATAGGGGGTGCGGTTATTTTTAGAATAGTCGAGATAAGTGCCCAGTTGTAATTTTTGAGATTCGGGCATTTTAGGGGTTATGACTCAAATAAGTGGTTATGAGTCATTTTAGTGGTGTATTAACAATTAAAAGTGGGGATTTATGTTTTGAGACCCGTATAAGTCCCCCACCCCCTTTCTTTTCTTCATTTTTGTGAGAGAAGCCAAAGGAGAGAAGAGAGAGAAAGAGAGAAATGGAGAGAAAGAGAGAAATGGAAGATTTTGGGCTGGATTCCGTCGCTACCGGAGGTGATCCGAGACTACGAACCTCGAGGCAAGTTTCTTACTTGCTAGATATTAATTTAATGTGATAAATCTGCATGTGTAGTTAAGTTTTGGGAGGTTTAAACCATAAATGGGTTTTTGTAGATTTTGGTGTTTAATCCCTTAATCTTGTGTTTTAATTTGATTTGAGGTGAAATAATTAATTGTATGATGTTTAAAAGTTATTGGGTAGCATTATTTTTTGTTGTGGTTGGGTGAAATAGTGGGTAGAAGCTTGGATGGCTCATTAATGGCCGAAACAGCTTCTCGGAGAAGAAGCTATCCGCCAGGATAGATCGATCGAGCCTGGGGGATCGATCGATCGAAGCCTTCAATCAATCGACGGCCAGGGGTCGATCGATCGACCCCTTCTGAAAATGTGAGATTTTTCTAGTTTTGTTTTAGCCCTTTTCTTTTAGGTTCGAGGTTTAGGAACCTTCCTTTGGGAAGTAATGAGGAGTTCTAGAGGGTTGTATTGGGTATACTAATGTCCTAGGTTAAGAGTGGATATTTGGGCTTACCCGAGGGCTAGTTTGTATAGGTTAATGTCCGAATGATATAAGAGGTTAACCTAAAGTAAAATTGGAAGATTAAAATATTAATGTTGAGCTTTTGGGAGACACTCCATTATGGAGACTCACTTTGAGGGTTTATGAAATAATATGAACTCTTGGAGGCTATTTTGAGGTTAGCGGCACTTTGGGTCTTAGGTCATTAATAAAATATGACTTAATAAGAATGAAATGTACATTCTAAAACTTGGTGCTTAATGGTTAAATGGATGATTTTTGGAAATGTAAAATATGATGTTTTCAAAATGGAAAAGTAATGTTTTTCATAAATGTTAATTTATGGATACACACCTCTCTAAATCGCTATCATAAGGGAAGTTGCGCGCGTTGTAGTGAAGCCCCGTGGATAATGAATGTAGGGTGGATATAGTCCCTAGGCCATGTGAGCGCTTGTGATTGTATATTTTTCTGCGATGGTTAGGAGATTCCGGGTGTAGTCTTGACTATCCCGCAGGCACATGGTCGCTTCCCGACGTTTCGATAGGATCCCAGGTTGTCTTGGTGATAGGCCCTAGAAGATGATAGCCATTTAGGGGCGCACACAGTGGGGAAACCCGGATGCGCGGTCTTAGATTGCATTATATTATATGATATATAACTACGTTCAATAATGTGGGACATTATTGGTTAATAAAGCATTTTATGATAATAAAATGGCTTTAATTTACATTTCCTGGATGGAAGAAGGGAAATGGGATGTTAAATACATTTTCCGGATGGAAGAAGGAAAATTGATGATATGAAATGAAAGTAAAGCATTTTTATGATAATAAAACTTGCTTTAAATTATGTATTTTCCTGGATGGAAGAAAGGAAACAAAATTTGGTAAAGAAAGTTTTGAAATGAGAAAGTGCCATAAAGAGCACGATGAAATGCCATAAAGAGCATATAATGATGATTATATTCCTGATAAGGAAGAGATTTTGACAAAATGTGTAATTGAGATAAAATACCCCAAAGAGCATAAAAACTATGATTATATTTCCTGATAAGGAATAGAATTTCGAAATGAAATAGTATATGATGAAAGTAATTTGGTAAACGTTTGATAAAATGTTTTACCATTTATATGTGTTCCTAAAGAAGAATTAGGAATTGTGCCATTAGATGATGGATGGGTTTATTTTTATATTCCTTGAGTAGATGTAGATCTGACCTCCCACACTTATGCACACACATACATTTATTGACTATTTCGTGCTAAGGATCTAATGGATCTCAACGATCAACCTTGCCTAAGTAGTTGTCGCACCCCGACTAATTAAATACCGGGTAGCTACTCCTTTATTAAATTAATACAAAATGCCAAGTTGGTCCAGTTAATAGCATCACTGTCGAAAACATTTTTATGATTACTAACCACCTAGTATTTAAAAAGTGAGTTGCAAATTTTAAGTTAACTCTGATTAACATGCAATAAAAGAATAATGAAAGAATAACAACCATTCACCATAACAAAGCAATCGAATAACCAACAACATAATAATAAGTCCGGAGGAAAACTCCTCACAATAATCCCACAACTGAATTAAGTAAAACAATGTAACCTGAAATAATTACATGCCAAAAGTCTGAAAATCTGAAATAGGAAATG
Organism: Sambucus nigra; assembly: GCA_949130495.1. NCBI lineage: Eukaryota > Viridiplantae > Streptophyta > Magnoliopsida > Dipsacales > Adoxaceae > Sambucus > Sambucus nigra. The sequence continues at coordinate 325,404,933 of OX422217.1, read as the reverse complement.
TTTCTAATAGAAATGGGCGACATGACCTAGAGATTTCGAGTCAAGATAAATGAAGCATCTAATAGAAAAGACCTGTAACTTCCACAAACAGCTACAGCTCGTCACCTGAATGAAAATCCTATGCATGGTGTCCTTGTGGCTGGGCACCTAAAATGGTTTTTACAAAAATAGATTTGAAAGCAAACGGGTCAGAGCCCGAAAGTGGGGATTATTTTAAAAATAGCAAGTGTTTTAATAACATTAAAATAATGAATGCAAAATACATGTTAGGACGTGCACTCACATGAAGTACTCACCTCTCGACTAATTTGTGCACCCCTAACGTACCGTACCCATCTAAGTGACATAAATATCTAACCAAACCGTAATAAGTTCTACCCCTTAATACTCAATTCCCATTATACGTTCTAGCGTTATCAAATAAATAAAGGGATTACTGAACAAAGGTTCTCAATTATTAGCAATACAATTCATTACAGGTTATCCCTTTATAGTTACTCAAAGCGTTTCTGTATTTGTACTCACAATACCAATATGAAAGTTCTCATTAATTTAAGTGTATATTAGTCACGCCATAAATATACAATACAAGCACCCGAGACTAAGCTGCGGTGCACACATACTCTGCTATCCATCCTGGTACATCACGTAGATAAGGATCATGCATTCTGAATCTCTCAGGAATCGTTCTCAGATAATAGCGAATCACAAATAATGGAGGCGAACACAGTCATATCACATGGGTCACGCACATACCTACGCTCCCACAATCAGAAGACTTATTAACATCCCAATAAGTCCTTCTCTGACCTATGTTCTCGAGGTACCAATCTAAATCCGGGCAACACAAGGATTAGAGGGCCCTAAACGAACGTAAACCTCCCGTGATAGCAAGTATGGTAGGTATGTCATACACATCAAATCATATATACTAAGCATGCACACATCTTAGCTATTACCATATTTATTTGTGGAACAATTATTATTCTCGTACCGACTTATAATGTTACACAATTCATAAGTTCCCGATTAATTCAATTATTTAAGCCGTTAATAATTCTCGCATCGTAATAGTCACTCACGTCCTATTCCACAATTTCCATTCAATTCGAATTACGCTTCTAGGTTTCGTTCCTCAATATATCCCAAATGTCCCAAATATATCAATTTATCATCAAGGGAATGGTATCTCTACAATTAAACAAGGTTACGGGACATGCGAAATCAAAACAGGCCAAAAAGCCTAACCTGTCAGCTCATTAGAAGTCTCGTTCGAACGAGAGTTCGTTCGAACGATGTGGGCCTTCTAACGAGATCTCGTTCGAACGAAAGTCATCGAATGAACATACCTCTCATTAGAAGTGAAACTGTCAACTCGTTACAAGCTCGTTCGAACGAGCTCGTTCGAACGACCTGGGCAGGTCTTCTAACGAGAGGCCAGTTTCGAGCCCAGATTTTTCCAAATTCGTTTTTCCAACTTTTCTTCACGTCTAATCACATTCAAACATCAATCCAACAATTATTCAAGGTTTCTAATCATTCCTAATCATACTTAGGTCATATAATAACATGTTTATGGGGTTAATTCATCCTAATCATCATCCAATTATCAAGTCTCTACATTTTTCCCCAATCTCAAGAACATGAACCCTATAAATTTTTAAGATCATCAATGGTCATAATTAAATCCGTTTTTGTTTCATACAAGATATATTATCATCAGAATAATCACCTAAACACAATTCTACATGCGATTCCTCATCAAAATGTAAGTTTCTAATTCCAATTTGATGGGTTTTCATCAATCTCCCAAAAATAATGAAATTTTCAGAAATGTCTAAGCATGGAAGAAACATTCAATTCAATTAACGTAATTAAACCACTTGCCTCTGATATATCTCTGAATTTGATGTTGAGGATTGAATTGTTCTCTCTCTCTCTGCAGAATTTATCCTCTCTCTCTCTCTACAAGCTCTTCTTCTCCAAGGTGACAATAGTGGCTAGGGTTTGCCTTAGGAAACTCTTGGAACTAATTCTAGTAACCCCCGTAGCCCATTAGGTCATAAGGTGTAGTTAGTGGGTTTAGTGGGTAATTACCAAATCAGATTTTTATTTCCTAATTTTCGTTGGTTTTAATTCCCAAAAATCTAAAATTACCAAACTACCCTTATACGTTGCCGACATGACCTAAAAATGCCCCGGGACCCAAACTAAACCCATGGCTAGTGTTTTCTGACTATTTCGACCCTTTCGGACGCGTTGGCGCACTCAAAATGACCATACGGTTAATAGAATTAAAATTCACTTTTTAATTAATTAATAATATTCCTGACGCGACTGTCACACGTGTCTCAACCAAATTTCCAAATTGCCGTATTTCAATCTCACGACAAGTTTCATAGTTCAATATTGATATATAGTCATATATACACATTATAATCAAATACCAACTCACATCTCGTTAGTATTTTATCCGGATTAATTCCCAAATTAATTCACATTTAATTTAATTAATCCCAAAAATAAATATCACGAAAATACGGGGTATTACATACTTCCCCCCTAATAACTGAATTTCGTCCCGAAATTCAGAACTAGAAAGTACCTGGTAAGAATAAATCTGGCTAACGTTCGCGCATCTCATCCTCGTTCTCCCATGTGGACTCCTCGACATTGTGATGTCGCCACTGAACACGCACTAATGGAACTATCTTTGACCGCAATTTCCTCTCACCTCGGTCCAAAATAGCAATCGGCCCCTCCTCCTAGGAGCTATCAGGCTGGAGATCGATGTCCTCCAAAGCACTATGAGAATGAGACAAATCGTCTCTAAGATATTTCCTTAGCGAGGAAATCTGAAATACATCGTGAATCCGATGCAAATGCTCTGGTAACCCAAGTCTATACGCAACCGGTCCAATCCGCTCGATGATAGGAAATGGCCCCACGTATCTCGGTGTCAACTTCCCCTTCTTCCCGAATCGCATAATCCCCTTCATAGGAGATACTCTGAGTAAAACCTGGTCCCCCACTTCAAATTCCCTGAAGGACCTCTTCGCATCAGCATAACTCTTCTGCCTGTCTTGAGCTACCCGAATGCGACTCCGTATCAATTGAATCCTCGCCGAAGTATCCTGAATTACTTTCGGCCCAAGTAGTTTGTTGTCCCCCACCTCTAACCAACATGTTGGGGAACGACAAGGTCTACCGTACAACGCCTCAAATGGAGCCATGCCAATGGTGAACTGGTAGGAGTTGTTGTAAGCAAACTCCACCAGTGGAAGATACTGTTCCCATCCACCCCCAAAATCAATGATGCACATATGCAACATGTCCTCCAACATCTGGTTTGTACGCTCGGTTTGCCCATCGGTCTGCGGGTGATACGCCGTACTCAATCGTAATTCCGTGCCCATGGCCTCCTGAAAACTTTCCCAAAACCGTGAAACAAATATCTTGTCTCTGTCAGACACGATATTTAGGGGCACACCGTGAAGTCTCACTATCTCTGAAATAAAGAGCTGGGCATACTGTCCCGTAGTGTAGTCTGTCCTTATGGGTAGAAAATGAGCGACTTTGGAAAACCTGTCCACAATCACCCAAACGGAGTCGTGACCTCTCTGTGACGTAGTCAACCCCATGATAAAATCCATGGATATGCTCTCCCACATCCACATCGGGACCTCCAATGGCTGTAGAAGTCCTTCCGGTCTCTGATGATCCACTTTTACTAGCTGACAAGTGGCGCATTTGGAAACAAACACGGCAATATCTCTCTTCATCCCGCTCCACCAATACTGTCGTCTCATATCTTGGTACATTTTATCCCCACCGGGATGTACCGCGAACCGTGAGCCGTGCGACTCTGCCATCACCTCGTGCCGCAATTCCTCCCCTTCCGGAACTACCAATCTCCGATTGAAGTGTAATCCCCCGTCTGAGCTAACGGTATAGGACTCGGTTCCCTCTGCTAGTAATCGGACTATCTGCTCTTGACAGAATGAGTCATTTGCCTGGGCCTTTACCACTCTCGTGACAATCTGTGGTGTAACAGTCATCACCGACATGAATGATCGGGCCACTGCATCCTGGTGTCCCAACTCCTTCCACTTTGCCTTCCACACCCCTGCCACTTCATCTACTAGCCTACCGCTCATTGTGTCTGCTACCACGTTAGCCTTCCCCGGGTGGTATTGGATATTAAACTGATAATCCTTCACGAACTCAAGCCACCTCCGTTGCCGCATATTCAACTCCTTCTGCGTGAATAGATACTGTAGGGACTTGTGGTCCGTGAACAATCGAAACTTCTCCCCCAAAAGATAATGTGTCCAAATATGAAGGGCAAATACCACTGTCGCTAACTCCAAGTCATGAGTGGGGTAATTCTTCTCGTGAGGCTTTAGCTTACGGGAAGCATAAGCTATAGCCTGACTCTCCTGCTGTAATACACCTCCAAGTCCTTGTAAGGACACATCGGTGTAGAATAGATACTCAACTCCCAGTCTCGGCAAAGCTAACATAGGTGCTGAGGTCAACTTATCCTTCAAATCATCAAATGCCAACTGACAGGCATCACTCCAGATGAATGGCACACCCTTACGAGTCAGATGTGTCAAAGGACCCGCTATCTTCAAAAATCCCCGAATGAACCTCCTATAGTATCCTACTAGTCCCAAGAAACTACGGATCTCAGTCGGTGTCGTGGGCTATCCTCACTCCCTCACCGCGGATACCTTCCCCGGATCAACAGATATCCCACGGTCGGAAATAATGTGTCCCAAAAACTGAACCTCCTTCAGCTAAAACCCGCACTTCTCATATTTTGCATAAAGCTCGTTCTGACGTAGCGTCTGCAAAACGTGCCTCAAATGCTCGGCGTGCTCCTCCTCTGTCTGGGAGTAAACCAGAATATCATCAATGAAGACAATGACAAACTAATCTAGGAAATCTTTGAACACCCTATTCCTCAAATCCATAAACACGGTTGGAGCATTGGTCAAACCAAAAGGCATAACCCGAAACTCGTAAGAACCATATCTCGTTAAGAACGTAGTCTTCGAGACATCTTCTTCCCTGATACGCAACTGATGGTATCACGATCATAAATCAATCTTCGAGAAGAAAGAAGCTCCTCTCAACTGGTCGAATAAGTCATCGATTCGGGGCAATGGATATTTATTCCATATCGTGACCTTATTCAACTCTCGATAATCCACACACAACCTCAATGATCCATCCCTCTTCTTTACGAACAACACAGGGGCACCCCACGGCGAAGTACTCCTCCGTATAAACCCCTGACCCAACAACTGCACAATCTGATCCCGTAACTCTCTCATCTCAGTTGGAGCCATACGATATGATGCGCGTGCTATAGGTCTCGTATCTGGTAATAAGTTTATGAAAAAGTCTATCTCTCGACTGGGGGGTAGGCCTGGTATCTCCTTAAACACATCGGAATACTCTCTGACAACTGGGATAGAATCTAAAGGAATCACAACCTCCTTAGAGGTATCCTCCTCTATGTAATAAAAATGAGCGGTCGAGCCTCCCTCTGGGCGAGGCATCGCCACTACAAACATCTCTTGCCCTGGAATGGCAAAAACAATGCTCCCACCGAAGCAATCAATCATGGATCTATAAGATGTGAGCCAATCCATACCGATAATCACATCGTGCTCATGCATATCTAATACCAACATGTCTGCAGGTAATACCAAACTATCAATCTCTACCCCCACTCCCCGGCATATAAAGAAAATAAGTGACCCACTCCCCAATGGTGAGTCTACACACGTCACTGTGCTCTCTGCTGTGGCTAACAACCCTAAGGTTTTCGCAAAATGTGTAGTTATAAAACAACGCGTTGCCCCCGTATCAAACAAAACCCGACCCATAGTGCCATGGATAGCAAACATACCCTCAATCGCGGGTGGGGCCTGTGGAGCTGCTGCCTGTTGAAGCTGGTATACTCTCCCATACTGTTGCTGCCCCTGCTGAACTGGGACCGCTCAAATGGGTGGCAATGCTGCCATCTGTGGTGGCGCCAGGAGGGCGGCGGGATACACGGGTCTCTGCGGCTCCTTTCGAGCACTCTGCTGCGGGGCCCTACCCCTAACAGGACAGTCCTGGCGTTTATGGACAGTCTTGCCACAAACGTAACACTTCCCCGGGAAGTTCCCCCCTCTCTGTCCCTGTTGCCCTCGGCCCTGGTGGCCGTTAACGTTCCTCCCCTGGTCCTGCTGACCCTGCTGAAACTGCTATTGACCATTCTAACCCAGCTGGTTCTGATGGCCGTTCGGACCCTGATGGCCCTGCCGAAAACCTCCCTGTCCGTGCCTGAAATTTTCCGATCTGAATCTCTTGTGATCCCCCTGTTGGGAACCCTGGTCACCCTGTCTCTGCCCCTGAACAGATTGTGCCCCACTGGCACTATGTCCTCCAGTCCTGTCCTGTTGGCTGGTCTCTCCCGATCTTTTTCCCTCAGCCACGTGAAAGCGATGATCCTGGCAGTGTAACAGTGCAGCATTATCCACATCAGAGTAAGTGTCCAACGATAGATTCCCCAACAAATGCTGACGGATCCTCCAAGTCAACCCGTCTGTAAATTTCTATATCTTCTTCTCTTCCGTCGGTATTTCATCCGGAACAATATTCAACAGATTGGTGAATTCGGCCTCATACTCGGCCACAGTCTTACCTTCCTGTCTGAGATTCATCAACTTCCTCCTCATTTCCGTGTGAACAACTGACGGAAAGTACTTGTGGTCAAACCGCACCCAAAACTCCTGTATAGTGAGAGTATCTCTCTCCTCCACGGTGGTAATAGACTCCCACCACTGCAGTGCAGACCCCACTAGCTTAAAGGTAGCTAGTTTTTGCTTCTGGACATCGGTGCACTCATACATCCTCAGGTGCCGCTGAATGTCCTTCCTCCACTGACTCGAAACCACAACATCGGAGCTACCTGCGAACTCCGGTGGGTGTGCTTTCTGAAAAGCATCACGTTCACGTTCCCAAGCAGACGAGAATGCATGTACCTGAACTGGCACGACTACTGGCGCCTGAGGTGGTGCCTGCTGAACTACGGCTAGTGCGGCATTTATCGCCTGGGCCACAATGGCTGCAACCTCGGCGGCATTCATCGTGCCCTGAACTGGTGCGGGCTGTGGTTCTGGCATTGCATCCCTGGGAACCCGTTGTGCACGTCGTGGAGGCATCTGAAATAAGAATAAAGTTTATAAGTTCGCAGTTATAAACTTGAAATAGCTGAAGAACGTAGCATATACAAAAGAATACAGCAGTCCTAAAATATAGGGCTCTACATCAAAGAAAGCCCAACAGAAACATAATAAGCCATACAGATCCTAAAGGTCACTAGAACCTGAAGCTCTGATACCACCTGTGACACCCCGACTAATTAAATATCGGGTAGCTACTCCTTTATTAAATTAATACAAAAAGCCAAGTTGGTCCAGTTAATAGCATCACTGTCGAAAACATTTTTATGATTACTAACCACCTCGTATTTAAAAAGTGAGTTGCCAAATTTTAAGTTAACTCTGATTAACATGCAATAAAAGAATAATGAAAGAATAACAACCATTCACCATAACGAAGCAATCGAATAACCAACAACCTAATAATAAGTCCGGAGGAAAACTCCTCACAATAATCCCACAACTGAACTAAAAAAAATAATGTAACCTGAAATAATTACATGCCAAAAGTCTGAAAATATGAAATAGGAAATGTTTCTAATAGAAATGGGCGACATGCCCTACAACTGATGAAAGATGAATATAGAGTCAAGATAAATGAAGCATCTACTAGCAAAGCCCTGTAACTTCCACAAACAGCTACAGCTTGTCACCTGAATGAAAATCCTATGCATGGTGTCCTTGTGGCTGGGCACCTAAAATGGTTTTTACAAAAATAGATTTAAAAGAAAATGGGTTAGAGCCCGAAAGTGGGGATTATTTGAAAAATAGCAAGTGTTTTAAAAACATTAAAATAATGAATGCAAAATACATGTTAGGACGTGCACTTACATGAAGTACTCACCTCTCGACTAATTTGTGCACCCCTAACGTACCGTACCCATCTAAGTGACATACATATCTAACCAAACCGTAATAAGTTCTACCCCTTACTACTCAATTCCCATTATACGTTCTAGCGTTATCAAATAAATAGAGGGCTTACTGAACTCAGGTTCTCAATTATTAGCAATACAATTCATTACAGGTTATCCCCTTATAGTTACGTAAAGCGTTTCTGTATTTGTACGCACAATACCAACATGAAAGTTCTCATTAATTTAAGTGTATATTAGTCACGCCATAAATATACAATACAAGCACCCGAGACTAAGCTGCGGTGCACACATACTCTGCTATCCATCCCAGTACATCACGTACATAAGGATCACGCATTCCGAATCTCCCCGGAATCGTTCTTAGATAATAGAACTTCACAAACAATGGAGGCGAACATAGTCACATCACATGGGTCACGCACATGCCTACGCTCCCACGATCAGCAGACTTATTAACATCCCAATAAGTCCTTCTCTGACCTATGTTCTTGAGGTACCAATCTAAATTCGGGCAACACAAGGATTAGAGGGCCCTAAACGAACGTAAACCTCCCGTGATAGCAAGTATGGTAGGTATGTCATACACATCAAATCATATATACTAAGCATGCACACATCTTAGCTATTACCATATTTATTTGTGGTACAACTCTTATTCTCGTACCGACTTATAATGTTACACAATTCATAAGTTCCCGATTAATTCAATTATTTAAGCCGTTAATAATTCTCGCATCGTAATAGTCACGCACGTCCTATTCCACAATTTCCATTCCATTCGAATTACACTTCTAGGTTTTGTTCCTCAATATATCCCAAATGTCCCAACTATATCAATTTATCATCAAGGGAATGGTATCTCTACAATTAAACAAGGTTACGGGACATGCGAAATCAAAACAAGCCAAAAATCCTAAACTGTCAGCTCGTTAGAAGTCTCGTTCGAACGAGGCTGTTCGAACGAGAGTTCGTTCGAACGAAATGGGCCTTCTAACGAGATCTCGTTCGAACGAAAGTCATCGAACGAACATCCCTATCATTAGAAGTCAAACTATCAACTCGTTAGAAGCTCATTCGAACGAGCTCGTTCGAACGACCTGGGCAGGTCTTCTAACGAGAGGCCAGTTTCGAGCCCAGATTTTTCCAAATTCGTTTTTCCAACTTTTCTTCACCTCTAATCACATTGAAACATCAATCCAACAATTATTCAAGGTTTCTAATCATTCCTAATCATACTTAGGTCATATAATAACATGTTTATGGGTTTAATTCATCCTAATCAGCACCCAATTATCAAGTCTCAACATTTTTCCCCAATCTGAAGAACATGAACCCAAGAAATTTTCAAGATCATCAATGGTCATAATTAAATCCATTTTTGCTTCATACAAGATATATTATCATCAGAATAATCACCTAAATACAATTCTACATGCGTTTCCTCATCAAAATGTAAATTTCTAATTCCAATTTGATGGGTTTTCATCAATCTCCCAAAAACAATGAAATTTTCAGAAATGTCTAAGCGTGGAAGAAACATTCAATGCAATTAACGTAATTAAACCACTTGCCTCTGATATATCTCTGAATTTGATGTTGAGGATTGAATTGTTCTCTCTCTCTCTTCAGAATTTCTCCTCTCTCTCTCTCTACAAGCTCTTCTTCTCCAAGGTGACAATAGTGGCTAGGGTTTGCCTTAGGAAACTCTTGGAACTAATTCTAGTAACCCCCGTAGCCCATTAGGTCATAAGGTGTAGTTAGTGGGTTTAGTGGGTAATTACCAAATCATATTTTTATTTCCTAATTTTCGTTGGTTTTAATTCCCAAAAATCTAAAATTACCAAACTACCCTTATACGTTGTCGGCATGACCTAAAAATGCCCCGGGACCCAAACTAAACCCCTGGCTAGTGTTTTCTGACTATTTCGACCCTTCCGGACGTGTTGGCGCACTCAAAACGACCATACGCTTAATAGAATTAAAATTCAACTTTTAATTAAATAATAATATTCCTGACGCGACTGTCACACGTGTCTCAACCAAATTTCCAAATTGCTGTATTTCAATCTCACGACAAGTTTCATAGTTCAATATTCATATATAGTCATATATACACATTATAATCAAATACCAACTCACATCTCGTTAGTATTTTATCCGGATTAATTCCCAAATTAATTCACATTTAATTTAATTAATACCAAAGATAAATATCACGAAAATACGGGGTATTACATACTTCCCCCCTAATAACTGAATTTCATCCTGAAATTCGGAACTAGAAAGTACCTGGTAAGAATAACTCTGGATAACGTTCGCTCATCTCATCCTCGCGCTCCCATGTGGACTCCTCGACATTGTGATGTCGCCACTAAACACGCACTAACGGAATTATCTTTGACCGCAATTTCCTCTCACCTCGGTCAAAAATAGCAATTGGCCCCTCCTCGTAGGAGCTATCAGGCCGGAGATCGATGTCCTCCAAAGCACTATGAGAATGAGCCAAATCGTCTCTAAGATATTTCCTTTGCGAGGAAATATGAAATACATCGTGAATCCGATGCAAATGCTCCGGTAACCTAAGTCTATACGCAACCGGTCCAATCTGCTCGATGATAGGGAATGGCCCCACGTATCTCGGTGTCAACTTCCCCTTCTTCCCGAATCGCATAATCCCCTTCATAGGAGATACTCTGAGTAAAACCTGGTCCCCCACTTCAAATTCCCTGAAGGACCTCTTCGCATCAGCATAACTCTTCTGCCTGTCTTGAGCGACCCGAATGCGACTCCGTATCAATTGAATCCTCGCCGAAGTATCCTGAATTACTTTCGGCCCAAGTAGTTTGTTGTCCCCCACCTCCAACCAACATGTTGGGGAACGACAAGGTCTACCGTACAACGCCTCAAATGGAGCCATGCTAATGGTGAACTGGTAGGAGTTGTTGTAAGCAAACTCCACCAGTGGAAGATACTGTTCCCATCCACCCCCAAAATCAATGATGCACTTACGCAACATGTCCTCCAACATCTGGTTTGTACGCTCGGTTTGACCATCGGTCTGCGGGAGATACGCCGTACTCAACCGTAATTCCGTGCCCATGGCCTCCTGAAAACTTTCCCAAAACCGTGAAACAAATATCTTGTCTCTGTCAGACACGATATTTAGGGGCACACCGTGAACTCTCACAATCTCTGAAATAAAGAGCTGGGCATACTGCCCCGTAGTGTAGCCTATCCTTACGGGTAGAAAATGAGCGACTTTGGACAACCTGTCCACAATCACCCAAATGGAGTCGTGACCTCTCTGTGAAGTAGGCAACCCCGTGATAAAATCCATGGATATGCTCTCCCACATCCACATCAGGACCTCCAATGGCTGTAGAAGTCCTGTCGGTCTCTGATGATCCACTTTTACTAGCTGACAAGTGGTGCATTTGGAAACAAACACGACAATATCTCTCTTCATCCCGCTCCACTAATAATGTCGTCTCATATCTTGGTACATTTTGTCCCCACCGGGATGTACCGCGAATCGTGAGCCGTACGACTCTGCCATCACCTCGTGCCTAAATTCCTCCCCTTCTGGAACTACCAATCTCCCATTGAAGTGTAATCCCCCGTCTGAGCTAACGGTATAGGACTCGGCTCCCTCTGCTAGTAATCGGACTATCTTCTCCTGACAGAATGAGTCATTTGCCTGGGCCTTTACCACTCTCGTGACAATATGAGGTGTAACAGTCATCACCGACATGAATGATCGGGCCACTGCATCCTGGTGTCCCAACTCCTTCCACTTTGCCTTCCATAACCCTGCCACTTCATCTACTGGCCTACGGCTCATTGCGTCTGCTACCACGTTAGCCTTCCCCGGGTGGTATTGGATATCAAACTGATAATCCTTCACGAACTCAAGCCACCTCCGTTGCCACATATTCAACTCCTTCTGCGTGAATAGGTACTGTAGGGACTTGTGGTCCGTGAACAATCGAAACTTCTCCACCAAAAGATAATGTCTCCAAATCTGAAGGGCAAATACCACTGTCTCTAACTCCAAGTCATGAGTTGGGTAATTCTTCTCGTGAGGCTTTAGCTTACGGGAAGCATAAGCTATGGCCTGACTCTCCTGCTATAATACACCTCTAAGTCCTTGCAAGGATACATCGGTGTAGACTAGATACTCAACTCCCGGTCTCGGCAATGCTAACACAGGTGCTGAGGTCAACTTATCCTTCAACTCATCAAATGCCAACTGACAGGCATCACTCCAGATGAATGGCACACCCTTACGAGTCAGATGTGTCAAAGGACCCGCTATCTTTGAAAATCCCCGAATGAACCTCCTGTAGTATCCTACTAGTCCCAAGAAATTACAGATCTCAGTCGGTGTCGTGGGCTGTCCCCACTCCCTCACCGCGGATACCTTCCCCTAATCAACAGAAATCCCCCGATCGGAAATATTGTGTCCCAAAAACTGAACCTCCTTCAGCCAAAACACGTACTTATCATTTTTTGCATAAAGCTCGTTCTGACGTAGCGTCTGCAAAAGATGCCTCAAATGCTCGGCGTGCTCCTCCTCTGTCTGGGAGTAAACCAGAATATCACCAATGAAGAAAATGGAAAACTAATCTAGGAAATATCTGAACACCCTATTCCTCAAATCCATAAACACGGTTGGAGGATTGGTCAAACCAAAAGGCATAACCCGAAACTTGTAAGAACCATATCTCGTTAAGAACGTAGTTTTTGAGACATCTTCCCTGATACGCAGCTGATGGTATCCCGATCGTAAATCAATCTCCGAGAAGAAAGAAGCTCCTCTCAACTGGTCGAATAAGTCATCGATTCGGGGCAATGGATATTTATTCCGTATCATGACCTTATTCAACTCTCGGTAATCCACACACAACCTCAACGATCCATCCCTCTTCTTTACGAAAAACACAGGGGCACCCCACGACGACGTACTCCTCCGTATAAACCCCTGACCCAACAACGGCTCAATCTGATCCCGTAACTCTCTCATCTCAGCTGGAGCCATACGGTATGATGCGCGTGCTATAGGTCTCGTATCTGGTAATAAGTCTATGACAAAGTCTATCTCTCGACTGGAGGGTAGGCCTGGTATCTCCTTAAACACATCAGAATACTCTCTGACAACTGGGATCGAATCTAAAGGAATCACAACCTCCTTAGAGGTATCCTCCTCTATGTAATACAAATGAGCGGTCGAGCCTCCCTCTGGGCGAGGCATCGCCACTACAAACATCTCTTGCCCCGGAATGGAAAAAACAATGCTCCCACCGAAGAAATCAATCATGGCTCTATAAGCTGTGAGCCAATCCATACCGATAATCACATCGTGCTCATGCATATCTAATACCAACATCTCTGCAGGTAATACCAAACTACCAATCTCTACCCCCACTCCCTGGCATATAAAGAAAATAAGTGACCCACTCCCCAATGGTGAGTCTACACACGTCAATGTGCTCTCTGCTGTGGCTAACAACCCTAAGGCTTTCGCAAAATGTGTAGCTATAAAATAATGCGTTGCCCCCGTATCAAACAAAACCCGACCCATAGTGCCATGGATAGGAAACATACCCTCAATCGCGGGTGGGGCCTGTGGAGCTGCTGCCTGTTGAAGCTGGTATACTCTCCCATACTGCAGCTGCCCCTGCTGAACTAAGACCACTGGAATGGGTGGCAATGCTGTAATCTGTGGTGGCGCCGGGAGGGCGGCGGGAAACACGGGTCTCTGCAGCTCCTGTCGAGCACCCTGCTGCTGCTGCGGGGCCCTACCCCTATCAGGACAGTCCTGGCGTTTATGGCCAGTCTTGCCACAAACGTAACACTTCCCCGGGAAGTTCCCCCCCCTCTGTCCCTGCTACCCTCGGCCCTGGTGGCCGTTACCGTTCCTCCCCTGGCCCTGCTGAAACTGTTGTTGACCATTCTAACCCAGCTGGTTCTGATGGCCGTTCGGACCCTGATGGCCCTGCCGGAAACGTCCCTGTCCGTGCCTGAAATTTCCCGATCTGAATCTCTTGTGATCCCCCTGTTGGGAACCCTGGTCATCCTGTCTCTGCCCCTGAACAAATTGTGCCCCACTGGCACTATGTCCTCCAGTCCTGCCCTGATGGCTGGACTCTCCTGATCTTTTTCCCTCAGCCATGTGAAAGCGATGATCCTGGCAGTGTAACAATGCAGCGTTAACCACATCAGAGTAAGTGTCCAACGATAGATTCCCCAACAAATGCTGACGGATCCTCCAAGTCAACCCGTCTGTAAATTTCTGTATCTTCTTCTCTTCCGTCGGTATTTCATCCGGAACAATATTCAACAGATTGGTGAATTCGGCCTCATACTCGGCCACAGTCTTACCTTCCTATCTGAGATTCATCAACTCCCTCCTCATTTCCGTGTGAACAACTGACGGAAAGTACTTGCGGTCAAATCGCACTCAAAACTCCTGTATAGTGAGAGTATCTCTCTCCTCCACGGTGGTAATAGACTCCCACCACTGCAGTGCAGACCCCACTAGCTTAAAGGTAGCTAGTTTTTTCTTCTGGACATCGGTGCACTCATACATCCTCAGGTGCCGCTGAATGTCCTTCCTCCACTGACTCGAAACCACAGCATCGGAGCTACCTGCGAACTCCGGTGGGTGTGCTTTCTGAAAAGCATCACATACACACTCCCAAGCAGACGGGAATGCATGTGCCTGAACTGGGGCGGGTACTGGCGCCTGAGGTGGTGCTTGCTGAACTACGGCTAGTGCGGAATTTACCGCCTGGGCCACAATGGCTGCAACCTCGACGGCATTCATCGTGCCCTGAACTAGTGCGGGCTGTGGTTCTGGCGTTGCATCCCTGGGAACCCGTTGTGCACGTCGTGGAGGCATCTGAAATAAGAATAATGTTTATAAGTTCGCAGTTATAAACTTGAAATAGCTGAAGAACGTAGCATATACAAAAGAATACTACAATCCTAAAATATATGGCTCTACATCAAAGAAAGCTCAGCGGAAACATAATAAGCCGTACAGATCCTAAAGGTCACTAGAACCTGAAGCTCTGATACCACCTGTGACACCCCGAATAATTAAATACCGGGTAGTTACTCCTTTATTAAATTAATACAAATATCCAAGTTGGTCCAGCTAATAGCATCACTGTCAAAAACATTTTTATGATTACTAACCACCTCGTATTTAAAAAGTGAGTTTCCAAATTTTAAGTTAACTCTGATTAACATGCAATAAAAGAATAATGAAAGAATAACAACCATTCACCATAACAAAGCAATCGAATAACCAACAACATAATAATAAGTCCGGAGGAAAACTCCTCACAACAATCCCACAACTGAACTAAGTAAAACAATGTAACCTGAAATAATTACATGCCAAAAGTCTGAAAATCTGAAATAGGAAATGTTTCTAATAGAAATAGGCGACATGCCCTACAACTGATGAAAGCTGAATATAGAGTCAAGATAAATGAAGCGTCTACTAGCAAAGCCCTGTAACTTCCACAAACAGCTACAACTTGTCACCTGAATGAAAATCCTATGCATGGTGTCCTTGTGGCTGGGCACCTAAAATGGTTTTTACAAAAATAGATTTGAAAGCAAACGGGTCAGAGACCAAAAGTGGGGATTATTTTAAAAATAGCAAGTGTTTTAATAACATTAAAACAATGAATGCAAAATACATGTTAGGACGTGCACTCACATGAAGTACTCACCTCTCGAGGAATTTGTGCACACCTAACGTACCGTACCCATCTAAGTGACATACATATCTAACCAAACCGTAATAAGTTCTACCCCTTACTACTCAATTCCCATTATACGTTCTAGCGTTATCAAATAAATAGAGGGCTTACTGAACTCAGGTTCTCAATTATTAGCAATGCAATTCATTACAGGTTATCCCTTTATAGTTACTCAAAGCGTTTCTGTATTTGTACGCACAATACCAACATGAAAGTTATCATTAATTTAAGTGTATATTAGTCATGCCATAAATATACAATACAAGCACCCGAGACTAAGCTGCGGTGCACACATACTCTGCTATCCATCCCATTACATCACGTACATAAGGATCACGCATTCCGAATCTCTCAGGAATCGTTCTCAGATAATAGCAAATCACAAACAATGGAGGCGAACACAGTCACATCACATGGGTCACGCACATACCTACGCTCCCACAATCAGAAGACTTATTAACATCCCAATAAGTCCTTCTCTGATCTATGTTCTCGAGGTACCAATCTAAATCCGAGCAACACCGGGATTAGAGGGCCCTAAGCGAACGTAAACCTCCCGTGATAGCAAGTATGGTAGGTATGTTATACACATCAAATCATATATACTAAGCATGCACACATCTTAGATATTACCATATTTATTTGTGGTACACTTCTTATTCTCGTACCGAATTATAAGGTTACACAATTCATAAGTTCCCGATTAATTCAATTATTTCAGCCGTTAATAATTCTCGCATCGTAATAGTCACTCACGTCCTATTCCACAATTTCCATTCCATTCGAATTACATTTCTAGGTTTCGTTCCTCAATATATCCCAAATGTCCCAACTATATCAATTTATCATCAATGGAATGGTATCTCTACAATTAAATAAGGTTACGGGACATGCGAAATCAAAACAGGCCAAAAAGCCTAAACTGTCAGCTCATTAGAAGTCTCGTTCGAACGAGGTTGTTTGAACGAGAGTTCGTTCGAACGAAGTGGGCCTTCTAACGAGATCTCATTCGAACGAAAATCATCGAAAGAACATCCCTCTCGTTAGATGTCAAACTGTCAACTCGTTAGAAGCTCGTTCGAATGAGCTCGTTCGAACGACCTGGGTAGGTCTTCTAACGAGAGGCCAGTTTCGAGCCCAGATTTTTCCAAATTCGTTTTTCCAACTTTTCTTCACGTCTAATCACATTCAAACATCAATCCAACAATTTTTCAAGGTTTCTAATCATTCCTAATCATACTTAGGTCATATAATAACATGTTTATGGGGTTAATTCATCCTAATCATCACCCAATTATCAAGTCTCTACATTTTTCCCCAATCTCAAGAACATGAACCCTAGAAATTTTTAAGATCATCAATGGTCATAATTAAATCCGTTTTTGTTTCATAAAAGATATATTATCATCAGAATAATCACCTAAATACAATTCTACATGCGATTCCTCATCAAAATGTAAGTTTCTAATTCCAATTTGATGGGTTTTCATCAATCTCCCAAAAACAATGAAATTTTCAGAAATGTCTAAGCGTGGAAGAAACATTCAATGCAATTAACGTAATTAAACCACTTGCCTCTGATATATCTCTGAATTTGATGTTGAGGATTGAATTGTTCTCTCTCTCTCTGCAGAATTTCTCCTCTCTCTCTCTCTCTACAAGCTCTTCTTCTCCAAGGTGACAATGGTGGCTAGGGTTTGCCTTAGGAAACTCTTGGAACTAATTCTAGTAACCCCGGTAGCCCATTAGGTCATAAGGTGTAGTTAGTGGGTTTAGTGGGTAATTACCAAATCAGATTTTTATTTCCTAATTTTCGTTGGTTTTAATTCCCAAAATTCTAAAATTACCAAACTACCCTTATACGTTGCCGACATGACCTAAAAATGCCCCGGGACACAAACTAAACCCCCGGCTAGTGTTTTCTGACTATTTCGACCCTTCCGGACGCGTTGGCGCACTCAAAACGACCATAAGGTTAATAGAATTAAAATTCACTTTTTAATTAAATAATAATATTCCTAACGCGACTGTCACACGCGTCTCAACCAAATTTCCAAATTGTCGTATTTCAATCTCACGACAAGTTTCATAGTTCAATATTCATATATAGTCATATATACACATTATAATCAAATACCAACTCACATCTCGTTAGTATTTTATCCGGATTAATTCCCAAATTAATTCACATTTAATTTAATTAATCCCAAAAATAAATATCACGAAAAATACGGGGTATTACAGTAGTAGTGTATCGGGGGGTTCCTTATTTGGATTTCGCTTTGCGAGAAAAACCACGCACGAATAGGGCATAGTGTTGAGACCGGGGAGAAGTTAGCCCTTAGTACTTAGGGTTAACTAGAACATCTCATAATATTGCGCTAGGTTGCTGCTAGATTGAGAGGTGAGGAATATTACGCACTTAACTGTCATGCATTTTTAGTCACATGGTAATCATATCAAATCGGTCCCTAACCCGTACCTATATTTCTTTGTTTCTGCATTTTCTTTGCCGTTACAGGTGCTCTACCGCATGGAGACCCGTGATTACATTTCCATTTCAGTTGTCATGGAGCTACAGCATATTGCGGATGTTGTAGGTTACTTGTATTAGACGCTTCTTTATATTGCACTCTAGTTATGTTCAGTATATTTATTCGGGCGTGTTTTGCCCAAGGTATTGCACTCATTCATTATATTATAAATAGTAAATTGGAATACTCGATGTATTATTTGTATTGGTCTGTTCACCGACAGCTTATTCGGTGATATTTATTATATTATCATTCTTTATCCATCGATTTTTGGTATCCACCGTTTTTGCAAATGGGATTGTCTAAGTGTTTTTCTTTTACTTTCTAAATTTTTAATTTGACAGTTCATTTTTCTAAAATGATTGGTGGTTATCTCATACTATTATTTTAATCGACAGTGATGCTGAGAATGGACCACCTATGATTCCTGTGATTATTAGAGTATTGGGCTGGCCACGTACGTCTTCTGCGTTTCTCTCTAAATGATGTAGAGCCCTTAAGACCATTGATTTCTCTCGTGAGATTTCATTCTCCTGCTATGTTGTGAGAACCCCGAAGATCTTCTGTGCATTCGTGTGAGACTTGTAAGTCGTCAGATGAAGGGCGTTGAGGGAGTCCATTGGGAAGGCATCATAGGATGGGATTACTATAAGCTGTGAACTGTAGTCGAGGATAAGGGCCGCTTTATAGGTCTCTTCCTTTGTTGCATTATTCTATATTTCTTCCGTGACTACTAAGTACAGTGGAAATAGTTTTCCCAAGTACCGTTGCGATAGAGAGTGGTACTATGCTTGAGATTCCAAGCAATGTCAATTCGGAGTGGAGAGGTCCTTGATAAGGACCACATATTGAAGTTCGGTTGGATAGAGGAAGTGCAACCTCGTTCGGTGAGAACGTGAGGCCCGAGAGTTTTGGCCTAAGAGATGGTATAGAAGTGCCCAGGTGTGAGGGTTTGAAGAGAACCTTTCACCCATTGGAGTAAGGCTGAAGTGGCGGAAATGGTAGTTGCCTCTTTATGGAGGGACATAATGTTTTGCCAATTGAGAGGGACTCTCATTGGAAATGATAGGCTCGTAAGTAAGTGTTGGTAACACTTCTAGAGAAGTAGTGTTAATGAGACCCCATTGGTGGACATCCACCTGGGGAAGACTCGTGGATCTAAGGTCGGGGAGGCTGGTAGGATGTTCTCTTTGCCGAAGAAGTTAAGGGAACTATGCGTTCTGATCTTGTCGATTATAGAGCAAGGGCGAGATTTGGAGGCCTAGTTGGGACATTGATGGAAGTAGTTTGGTTCGGATAAGACTAGAATGCCATGTCTTGGGATCAGTGGTAGAGGCCAAGGAGATTGTCTAGCATGTTGGTGGGACTTTCAAACTCAGGTGTGAGAAGTGCATTCCTTAAGATAAGATGGAGAAATGTGGTATTAACCCTAGGTTCGGGCGTGTATATCGAGCTTGTGATAGTATTGGTATTTTATATAGTAAATATATCTATATGACTTCTAGGATAGGGAAGTTCTGTATTTTCTTTTCACTCGTTATGGGGCGAGTGGTGATATGTGTGGTTTGTGCTACTTGTATTATATGTATTATACGAGTAGAGATATTCTTAGATTGGTGGGTGTGATAGCAAGCGAATAAAGTGCGGGGCTATCCTATCTCTAGTTCTAGAAAAAGGACTAGTTGTTCTATAATATCTCCCCTGGATACAGGTCGAGACTTTATAGAGGTGGTTTACGGTATATAGATAGTTTTCCTTCCTTATTTTGTTTTGCCTTGTTTGTTTTGTTTTATTATTTATTTTCTTTGCTTGTGTATGTTGTGCCTCGTATCCACGACCATCTAGTTAAGGGGATTGTGAGGAGGGGTTCCTTGTTTGGATTTCGCTTCGGTGAGAGGCTCCATGCATGAACCTTAACGACGTTGGGAGTGGAGAGATGTGCATTTTCTTTTCTTTTCTGTTCTTTATTTTCTTTTTCTGTTGGTAGAGATGCTGGGTTGGAAGGTTTAGCCAAGAATCATGTATATGAGTGATTAAGGTCTAAGTTAATGTGCGATATATGATCACTATGATAGTTTTCCTCTGATCAATGTGGGGAAGACTAAGATTATGAAAATCCGATAGAGACTTATGGTTGTGCCTTAATGAGAAGGCCAGTTGTAAAGAAGTATATGTGTATTTTGAGATAAAGTATTTGTGGCATCTTACAAAAAGTAAATGCCTCAGCTGATTGTTATGGTAGGACGTAGAAGTAAATATGTATTTGTAGGGTTACGAGTTAGGATTTCGTCGTTCCCGATCATGTGTCTTCGACCGTTACTTCTCGACGACCGACAATGCGAGGTAGTAGTGTATCAGGAGGGTTCCTTGTTTGGATTTCTCTTCGGCAAGACGTCCCACGCATGAAACCGAGCTAATGTCAGAAGTTGGTAAAGGTCTTGGACACTAGGGATATATTTAGTATTATACTTATACGACTAGATTAGATAGAATATCAATCGTCTTTAGGATTCTTAGGACACTAGGCCCTTAGGGCATGCGACGTTATTTTAGGAAGGTGGTTGGGAGTAGACCACAATAGGTTTGTGGGTTAACTCTAGGTAGGATTCGATCCCTAGAACGAGAAGTAAAGGATCTCGAGAGATTCGGGATGTTGGGCTAAAGGAGATGAGGCCTTTCTTAGATAGAGTGTTACGTCGGTAACCTAGTTTTTGGAGGAGTTTAAGTATGAGATGGATTTTTCTCCTGCACTCGTGTTGTTATGATCAAGAGTGGGTTTAACGAACGAGTCTTTGCCAGGAATGGGAAGTATTAATATGGGAGCATGGACCCATTGTTCATGTGTCTCACACTTTTATGAAGTGTCATCTCCCGCTTGATTTAAAGTTCATAGTGGTAGTATTCGCCTTAAAGAATTAGAGGCACTACTTCCTGGGCAGAAAATTGGGTCTTTTCACGAGCAACAAGTTTGTAATTGTGAAGGACTATCGATTGGATATTCCCTTTCGCTAAGGCAATGCGAATGGGAGTATTATTGGCGCTGAGTACAAAACCGTCTGAGGGTTTAGTCGTGGCGTGGAATGCCAATGGAACGATTTTAACCAAGGGGGATCTATGGTAAGAGCATTTATGTCCGTGATTGACCCTTTCACCTACTAGTATGTAGAGAGTAGTGTGGAATGAGGACGGGTATATCCATGGACATTTTTATCGAATTGCCGATAATGCAACGGTCATGATTCTCGTTGAGAAAACTATGGATCATTGGACCAATCGCTGCTTACTCAATGGAATTGGGTGGACTAAGTGTAGAAGAGTATGCCCAGCCCTTCGTGGTGGAGTTATAGAACTGTAAGCGATTCCTAGCAACGGTGGTGAACCGAGATGAGACATTTGTGTCAAGGTGCTAGTAAAGTTTCCAGGAAGAAATGGGAACCGTGTGGATATGGGGTATATCCTACCACCCGTAAATGGATGGGTGGGTTTGATTTAAAGGAAGGATTGGAGTAGTAGTTCTTATGGATCGAAATTTCCATATAATAATTCGGATCATTTTCGATAAGCATGATGCCGTGTGTAGCCTAGTATAGTTGGCAGTGTGCCTTGTCTATTCATTGGAATGGAAATAGTGAATAGTATATTTCTTAGACTGGGAGTGGTCCGGGAATATTTCTTTAAAGATTGGGCTCATTGAGAAGTAGACTTTTGAGGGCTACGCCAACGCGAATAGGAGTTAGTAGTGTTGGGGTTAGCGATTGTAAGATAGAGTAGTTATTCCCTAGTAAGGGTGTATGTGTTTCAAAAAGTAAGGCAAATTTGTGCCGAGGTTGTGTAGGTATCTCCTCCCTTAGTAGAAGGGTGGGATCGATAGTTCATGAGGAATGATTTGGCGCTATGTTATAGCATGATGTTGTGGACGGAGATCCATAGTAATGACCTTAATCTGAGTCCTATGGGGACATTGCACTATAGAGGGGTTTGCTAGTATGGTAGCACGGTTTTTGGTACAGTATACCCTTTATACGGTTATGGGTTACTCCTGAATTTTGAGGGCAAAATTCCCCTTTAAGGGGGGGAGTATGTAACAACCCAGGTTTTTGAGCGACTATTTTATACTATTTTCCCTGATGGGCTAATTTTATAAAATAGGGGATGTTGGAGTAAATATTATTTCCCGTGAGACTTAGGGATAATATTTACTATATTTTGTCTATTTACCGTTATGAGAAGGTAAATAGCGTCATATTGTGTATTATTGCGTCGTTATATGTAAAATGACGGTTATGACCTATATTAAAATTTGGGTATAATCAATGAAATAAAATGAAATTGGAACGTAAAAATAGTTCACACTTTCCCGAATGCCAAAATAGGGGGTGTGGTTATTTTTAGAATAGTCGAGATAGTCGAAATAAGTGCCCAGTTGTAATTTTTGAGATTCGGGCATTTTAGGGGTTATGACTCAAATAAGTGGTTATGAGTCATTTTAGTGGTGTATTAACAATTAAAAGTGGGGATTTATGTTTTGAGACCCGTATAAGTCCCCCACCCCCTTTCTTTTCTTCATTTTTGTGAGAGAAGCCAAAGGAGAGAAGAGAGAGTTGGGAGAAATGGAGAGAAAGAGAGAAATGGAAGATTTTGGGCCGGATTTCGTCGCTACCGGTGGTGATCCGAGACTACGAACCTCAAGGCAAGTTTCTTACTTGCTAGATATTGATTTAATGAGATAAATATGCATGTGTAGTTAAGTTTTGGGAGGTTTAAACCATAAATGGGTTTTTTTTGTAGATTTTGGTGTTTAATCCCTTATTCTTGTGTTTTAATTTGATTTGAGGTGAAATAATTAATTGTATGATGTTTAGAAGTGATTGGGTAGCATTATTTCTTGTTGTGGTTGGGTGAAATAGCGGGTAGAAGCTTGGATGGCTCGTTAATGGCCGAAACAGCTTCTCGGAGAAGAAGCTGTCCGCCAGGATCGATCGATCGAGCCTGGGGGATCGATCGATCGAAGCCTTCGATCGATAGACGGCCAAAGGTCGATCGATCGACCCCTTCTGAAAATGTGAGATTTTTCTAGTTTTGTTTTAGCCCTTTTCTTTTAGGTTCGAGGTTTAGGAACCTTCCTTTGGGAAGTAATGAGGAGTTCTAGAGGGTTGTATTGGGTAGACTAATGTCCTAGGTTAAGAGTGGATATTTGGGCTTCCCCGAGGGCTAGTTTGTATAGGTTAATGTCCGAATGATATAAGAGGTTAACCTAAAGTAAAATTGGAAGATTAAAATATTAATGTTGAGCTTTTGGGAGACACTCCATTATGGAGACTCACTTTGAGGGTTTATGAAATAAATGAACTCTTGGAGGCTATTTTGAGGTTAGCGGAACTTTGGGTCTTAGGTCATTAATAAAATATGACTTAATAAGAATGAAATGCACATTCTAAAACTTGGTGCTTAATGGTTAAATGGATGATTTTTGGAAATGTAAAATATTATGTTTTCAAAATGGAAAAGTAATGTTTTTCATAAATGTTAATTTATGGATACACACCTCTCTAAATCGCTATCATAAGGGAAGTTGCGCACGTTGTGGTGAAGCTCCCTGGCTAATGAATGCAGGGTGGATATAGTCCCTAGGCCATGTGAGCGCTTGTGATTGTATATTTTTCTGCGATGGTTAGGAGATTCCGGGTGTGGTCTTGACTATCCCGCAGGCACATGGTCGCTTCCCGACGTTTCGATGGGATCCCAGGTTGTCTTGGTGATAGGCCCTGGAAGATGATAGCCATTTAGGGGCGTGCACAGTGGGGAAACCCGGACGGGCAGTCTTAGATTGCATTATATTATATGATATATAACTACGTTCAATAATGTGGGACATTATTGGTTATTAAAGCATTTTATGATAATAAAATGGCTTTAATTTACATTTCCCGGATGGAAGAAGGGAAATGGGATGTTAAATACATTTTTCGGATGGAAGAAGGAAAATGGATGATATGAAATGAAAGCAAATCATTTTTATGATAATAAAACTTGCTTTAAATTATGTATTTTCCTGGATCGAAGAAAGGAAATAAAATTTGGTAAAGAAAGTTTTGAAATGAGAAAGTGCTATAAAGAGCACGATGAAATGCCATAAAGAGCATATAATGATAATTATATTCCTGATAAGGAAGAGATTTTGACAAAATGTGTAATTGAGATAAAATTCCACAAAGAGCATAAAAACTATGATTATATTTCCTGATAAGGAATAGAATTTCGAAATGAAATAGTATATGATGAAAGTAATTTGGTAAACGTTTGATAAAATGTTTTACCATTTATATGTGTTCCTAAAGAAGAATTAGGAATTGTTCCATTAGATGATGGATGGGTTTATTTTTATATTCCTTGAGTAGCTGTATATGTGACCTCCCACACTTATGCACACACATACATTTATTGATTATTTCGTGCTAAGGATCTAATGGATCTCAACGATCAACCTTGCCTAAGTAGTAGTGTATCTTGGGGGTTCCTTGTTTGGATTTCGCTTTGCGAGAGACCCCACGCACGAATAGGGCATAGTGTTGAGACTGGGGAGAAGTTAGCCCTTAGTACTTAGGGTTAACTAGAACATCTCATAATATTGCGCTAGGTTGCTGCTAGATTGAGAGGTGAGAAATATTACTGTTATCTACGAGGGAATTACGCACTTAACTGTCATGCATTTTTAGTCACATGGCCCTGATCCGTACCTATATTTCTTTGTTTCTGCATATTCTTTTCCGTTACAGGTGCTCTACCGCATGGACACCCATGATTACATTTCCATTTCAGTTGTCATGGAGCTACAGTATATTGCGGATGTTGTAGGTTACTTGTATTAGACGCTTCTTTATATTGCACTCTAGTTATGTTCAGTATATTTATTCGGGCGAGTTTTGCCCAAGGTATTGCACTCATTCATTATATTGTAAATAGTGAATTGGAATACTCGATGTATTATTTGTATTGGTCTGTTCACCGACAGCTTATTCGGTGATATTTATTATATTGTCATTTTTATCCATCGATTTTTGGTATCCACCATTTTTGCAAATGGGATTGTCTAAGTGTTTTTCTTTAACTTTCTAAATTTGTAATTTGACAGTCCGTTTTCTAAAATGATTGGTGGTTATCTCATACTATTATTTTAATCGACAGTGATGCTGAGAATGGCCCACCTATGATTCCTTTGATTATTAGAGTATTTGGCTGGACACCTATTATTTTAGTAGGCGGGTTGTCACAGGTATACTTTTAGAAAAACAAAAGGCAACTTGGTGAAGTATATCCCTAAGAAGTAATAGGTCGCAACAACTATGTCGTGCCATGGATGTTAATATAATGCCATAAAATTATTAATACTATTAGAAAGTAAGGTTGCTGCAACAGATCAGTCAATGCTACAGATTAACAATTTATTCATTCAATATGTATGATTAATAGATTAACAGTTAATGCAACAAATTAACAGTTGAAAATAATTGATTTGAGCAGTACCGTTGGCTAAATCAGAAGAAAAGAATGAGGATAATAAAATTGAGCCTCTTATCATTGAAGAGTTAAAAAAATGATTTCCAAAGTTTAATTCAAATTCAATCAAAGCTTAATCAATGCTAAAGATTATGCTCTATTAAGAGAGTTAGAGTTTGACTTAAATGCATCACATACTAGTGCTATTAGCAGGGGTATCCATTGGCAACGAGTTTGAAGGTAAAGCTATTATCTGATTTGAAGCCATTGATGGAAAGGGATTTAAAGCCATTGATGGAGTGGGATTTGAAGCAATCAACGGAGTTTGATTGAAAGTCACTGGTGGTGGTGTGTCGTGACTCACTTGTTGAACTAGTCTACCATATTAACTCTCATCCGCTTACGTCCAGGAGCCATACTGCCAAACAATATATATTTCATGTTAAGATAAATAACAATGTGCCATAATCTTGGTACAATACTAATACATAATTACACATAAATAAATATAAATAAATACATTTAACTTACAAAGGTTACAAAATTACTCAATATCACAACATAACTTAAATAACATGAAAGTTTAGGAACAAAAGCACAAAAAGTCAACACCATTTCACCACATCACTAAATTCAATAACTTGAAAATCTAGGAACAAAAGCATAAAAATTCAACTCCATTTCACCACATCACTAAATTCAATAACATGGAAGTCTAGGAACAAAAGTACAAAAATTCAAATCTATGTCACTATAATCATCATCATCCACGAGATCTTCATCATCACAATATTCAATAAATACTGCATCCTCCTCATCGCTACCATCATGAATGAAATTGATTTCATCAGAAGCTATATTATTTACATTAACAACATCAACGTCAACATTATCTGCATCAACATCATTCCTATGCAATGGCCCGATATCAACTTCAACAACTTGAACAACGTCAGATGGATTGGTCTCCTGATAGACTGTGTCACTGGGGACATCATTTGTATCTAGACCAACATTTTTCACGTCAGGATCATACACGTGTCGATGCTGAAACTCTTGCATGAATTTCTAGTTATTACCCAACTTTGTGTCGTTAAGATAAAAAACTTGCTTTGCTTGCGCCGCTAGCACATATGGATCATTTTTGTACCACCTTCACATTAACGCTCTTGAAGTGGTCATCAATTTGTATTCCCTCTTTCTTTCTTTTGTCTGCCTCGAACCAATCACACTCAAACAGAATAAACTTTTTACATTTGATATATTCCAACTCAACAATATTAGTCAACACTCCATAAAAGTCGATTTCAATATCATCATGATCCCCCTTGATAACCAATACGCTATTTTGAGTTTTACGACGACTCTTACGATCCTTAGTGTGAAACCTAACTCCATTAACAATGAAACTTGTATGCTTCCTTGCTCTAACATCAGGACCACATGCTAATGCATAAAAGTTCTCTATAGCTTCAAGAGAGTTTTGATGGTATAAAATTTTCATCTGTCAAGAAATATGAGTGAATTACATTATTAGGGTAATTTGATTACTTAATATCACATTAAACTCTTTGTAATATCTTACATGTTCTTCAAACCATTGAGGGAATTGCTTTCTTTGTCATTGTTCTAAGTTCAAAATGCTTTATTTCATAAGCTCCTCCCAAAATTCACTACATAAAAATATGAAATATAAATTTCACACCCAAATAATTAAGTAAATATATATAATCATAAATAAAATACAAAGAACAAATGATGACTTACATCAGGTATGGTTCCACCTTCTCGCAGTTAGTTAAAACATATGAGTGAGTCATATCTTGCTCTTTCTCGGAGAGGAAGTCATATGTAAATACTCCAAAAGTTCGTACCTTTTGTGATAACACATCAAATCCATCATCCTTTGTCTCAGCGCCATAATTTCATTCCGCACGATTGAACTTAGTTTTGATCCCTTCAAGGTACCTGGAACAAAATGACAAACACTCATTGACAATGTATTCCTCCTCTATTGAGCCTTCGGGACGGGATTTGTTACGTACATAGCCATTAAGAGTGACGAAGTACTTATTCAAAGCAGACAGAAAGTCCGAATTAGATGATAAAGAAATATGTCACCAATATAAGGTGAAAAGAAAAATGAGAAAAAAAGAAAAAAATATCACCTTTCAATTGGATACATCCACCTATATTGCACCGGTCCTCCAAGAATTGCCTCTTGAGGTAAATGAACAAGTAAATGGATCATTATATCAAGGAATGCAGGTGAATAAATCATTTCAAGCTTACACAGTTCAAGACAATGTAGATTTCTATTATCTCTATTTTTTCGACTTTTAAAGTTTTAGAACATATGTTTTTGAAAAACCTGACAAGATAAACCAATGAAGTATATACATCCTTTGATAAATACCCACGAACACTAACTGGAAGCAATCATTATAAAAGAATATGACAATCATGACTTTTTAACCCCGGGACTTTGCCATCACTTGTGTTAACACACCGAGAGATATTATAAGCGTATCCATCAGGGAACTTCACTGATTTTATAAACTCACAAAATCCTATTTTTTTGGACTTAGGCAATGTGTACCTTGCCTGTGGCATCTTTACTCATCATCATGCGACTTCAAATGTAGTTCCTTTTGTATTTTCTTATCCTCCAAATTTTGCCTTTCTTTATACGTGTCCTTTGTCTTCCCTTAAATATCTAGTAATGTTCCCAACACATTTTCACATATATTCTTCTCAATGTGCATGACATCTGAGTTGTGGCTCAACTTTAGTGTTTGCCAATATGGCAATTCAAAAAATAGGCTCTTCTTAGTCCAATTAAACTTTTCTAGTGTATGTTTTGTCTTGTGATTATCTCCATGATTCCCTGGTTTGCCATCTTTGACATGATCCAACTGTCTAAATACATCATCCTTATTTAATTCCATAGGTTTCAATCTATGCTCAGGCAACCCATCAAACTTTTTACTCCTCTTCCATTTATGATCGGTTGGCAAATATCGTCGATGACCCATGTAACATATATTATTTCATAACTTATGCGACGAAATATTGTTGGAATATAAGCCCCTAAATTTTAAAAATTTCCTTTCAATTAAATAATAATTTCCTTGAAGTGCGGGATAGGATGGTTCAACACAACACACACAACCTTCAAATTTTAATTTCTTTCAAATTAAAATTAAACCCAACTAAAGTGAAAAAAAATAATCCAACATAAATATTCACTTAAACAAATTTAATTTAACCGAAGTCCAAAAATTTGCCTAACAAGATTAATTCATTTCAATATTTAGGTCAAACCAAATTTTATCAAATTAAAATTATCTTGACTTGAATTAAGTTAAATTAAACTTCACCAAAACTAATTTTAAGCACCAAATTATATTAATGTGATCTTGAATTATCCTAAGCATGCGTTCTAAGTGATTTTTGCAAGATAAAAATAAACCAATCACACTACACGCCGATGTACGAGGAAAACCAAAATGGAAAAAACCTCGGACGACCGTAGCCTTAAGTCCACTAAGTTTGGATTTATTATTATGAGACAAATAGTTAACTTCCTCGACTAGATTCCGTCCAAGCCTTGACGCATATTCTTGTAACTACCTCCCCTAGTTAACAACCATGAACTCCTCCACGGTCTCGAAATCCACCAATGTGGCTTTTGGTCTCCGTCACCCTCACGCGAAGCCTTTATTCGAGTGGGAACACTGCAATAATAAATCTTCTTCTTTGTGGGATATAGAAGCAAACCTAAAAAAACTCTTCAAATGGTAGAGTATAACCCGATGCCAAACACTCCAAGCAATAATTATATATATGAAGATACTTGGATTTAAGCTAAAACATATTGGGTGTAAAACATATGTGTTTTGAAAGTATTTAACCAATATGAAAATCAAACACATAAAAGTGGAACTTTTCTTGGAAGATTCTCTCTCTCTAAGCTCTCTTGAAAAGTGAAAATTTATCTCCCAAATTCTTCCCACGAAATGGTTAAAAGAAGGTACAAAAAGTGGGTTAGTGGGTGGTTGCCAAAAACTGGAAGAAATTTAACTTTCCCGCCAAAGTCATTCGAACGACTTTCCCAGGTCGTTCGAACGAGATTTAAAAGGAAAAATAGGCCAAAATATCTTTGGAAAAACTCGTTCAAACGAGTTCGTTAGAATGAAATTTCGAACGAAAAAACAAAGAACAAATGGAAATCAAGTTCGAATGACATTTCGAATGAAAAAACAGAAATTCCAGACTTTCAATTTTAAGTCCAAAAACTTTTATCCAAAGTTCTAAAATAATTTCTGAAAAGTAAAAGCCAATTTAAATTAAAATTTCACCCATAAAATATTCCAAGTCTCCTACATATATAAAATTGCATTCATACCGTTGGAGACTTATGGAATCCAATTATTGTTGACATAAAAACGAGACACTAAACTTGGCAATGATGATGCTTTAATATTTGGACCGCTACATCTTCAACCCAAACTCGTCATAGGCTTGGATGGATACAGTTTACACTTTATCATATCATTCAAATCGTTTTTTCCGGAATTAAGCCATTACTACAAATTGACTCGAATAGAAATTTGCCCTTACAAATCCCTCCCTTTGGCTATTTCGGGACAAAACGAAAACAAAATTCCTAAAGGGACATCAATCTCACCTAGACTCAAACATCCCACCCCAAAAAAGTAAAAATACAGACGCTGACTCGACCCATGGATAAATAGCTTTGCCAATATAATGATGCCGCTAGAATAAATTCCTGCACACTTAAGCAAACCATTAAACACATATGGAATATCAAAATATTAGATGCAATTAAACTAAATACCCCCCTAAATTAATTCTTACCCTTATCAAATATGAGCTACATAAGAAGGCCGCGACTCCCCCGAAGTTGAATCTCCTAAACTAAAGGTTTAGATATCATTTCTCCCCCTTGTTGTTCAAGAATAGACAAAGGATAAAGAATTAAAACATTACTTATTTCTCATTCTAATTAAAGCAATACCATTTCTCCCCCTCAAATCGTAACAAGGGATACAAAATATGGGAAAATAATTAAATACATGATGGTGCATAAGGTGATAAGAGCATTAAAACATATGGGCAACTAGAAAAGTAACTATTCCACAACGAGGGTAATTAGATACTAACTTATTATGCGATAAAAATGATGCCAACTAAAATGTATTCAACATAAGCATGGGATATCAACCAAAATTCAAAACAAGATAGATACCAAATAATGAATTCAAAGCATAAATGGATTAGCTAACATGTCAAAGACTCAAAACAAACAACATATCGTATATATGAATACATAATAGCTACAAAATAAGCATAAGCACACATATATAGATATAAACACACAAATGACACATAATAAAATAACATGAGTTTTCCACACTCTTAGAGAATAAATATGTCATATGGAAACGGAAGTGAAGGGGTGTGAACAAGATACCAATGAATTAAAACCCAATCACTTAAACATGCTCACGGAGTTCTTAATTGATTGCCAAACTTTATCAACTCAGATTTAGCCTTATGTGACAAGATAAATTGAACTCTATGAACAGACAAGCACAATGCATACAAACCTAGCATATTGATGATTCTATACACCAATAGAGTCATGGCAAGATAGCGAAACTAGAATACAAAGTAATTATGAAAAACCGTTGATATACCATCCAAACTCCCTCAAAATACGCATATAATACTTTTGAATGAATATACCAAACTAAATAAAATAGGCCTTGGAAAATATTTTTCTTTTAATGCCATATTTTTATTTTAGGCCTTTGGACCACGTATTTCTTTTAGGTCGATTCCAAATGGTGGCTTACTCGCAAAGGATAATTTTTCCTTTCGGAGCCCTTCCCCGTGCACATTCATATATAATTTTTTATCACACAAATCTCATGTGCAACGAAATTAACATGCACAAATCCTCCTAATTCACAAGATATGTAGATGACTAGATTAGAAGGAGAACACCTCACAAAGCTCAAATATACATGTGAGGTGAAAAGTCAAAAGTGCTCGTGGATGTGTGTGAAAAGGCATATAAAAGCGAATCCATTAAACAAGTCAAACTTAAACTACTCCATGTAACCATGATAAAGAATATTTTAAGGATTGAAAATTTTAACCAAAAGTTCTAGCCCCATGGAAGCAGAACGATAGGATTCAACACAAACATATGCCATAAAAGGTGTGTCAAACGAAAATGCACACAAAAAAAATCTTTTTGAGTTTTTGAAATTTTTAACCAAACATACAAAAATATTTACTCAAAAGACAAAAACAAATCATTTTTTATTTTTCATTAAGCCTAAATTATTTATAAGGCAAAACACAAATGATAAACAAAATCTTTTTGTATTGTTCATTTAATGCACACTCAAATGAAAGAATATAATACAAAATATATACACAAATCATAATTCTAGCATGTGATTAATCATGGAGTATAGACTAGAAAATGACAAACAAGCATACAACTAGCATGAGCATATAGCATGAAAAACAAAACTAGAGTATGCAAAACAAAGCTAACACATTCAACCTTTAGATTTTGAAAGGGAGGAAGCATGTGAAAGCAAATGAGAATCAAAAATCCTATTTTGTAAAGCTGCCAAGTTGGAACGCCTAACTTAAACTAGTGAAGAGTGACATTCTTGGGATTTTGGGATCTTGGCTACCTCGGTTACCTTACATTTGGATTTCCTAGAAATTCTTTTAAAGTCGATTTTTTTTTTCCTAAGATGACCTTTTTGACCATAATATGAGCCAGTAAAGACACGTCGAAAAGTAGTACCTAAGGATTGATCTTTAGAATCTTTCCTAGGCGATTCTCTTAAATCATGGGTTTTGGATTTACTAGTGAAAGCGTTACAAGAATCAAAACCTAAACCATAAGTGTCATTTTTGACTTGGACGGTTCCTAATATTTTATCTAATTTAGCGAACCTACATTCCAAATTAAATTTGACCTCATTAGAGTTTCTTAATTTTTCTTCTAATTCTAAAATTTTAGACTCTAATAAAACACTTCTCTCTTCAAACACAAGAAGATCCTTTTTCATTGAGTCCATCAAACCTCTAAGGCTATCTCTCTCGCCTTCTACATATTCAAGATTCTCTCGAAGAGCTCTCTCACGTGTCCTAAGGTCTTCCACTAACGTACTCTCATCAATGACCTTGGCACGCTCTCTTAAACTAGATTCTAACTTCAAATTACCCCTTTTTAATTTAATATATTCTTCATATAATTCTTTAAATGCAATTTGAAGTTCACTCTCATCAACCTCTTCATCACTTTTACTTTCTTTCTCTTCTCCACTCTCACTACCATAATATTTTTGGGATTCACAAATAAAGGCCTTAAAAGAGTCATTTAAATGTATATCTTCATAGGAAGATTCATTATCGGTGCTCACATAACTTGTCATGAACGTGGTAAAATTGCGCTCAATGGGGGAATCGGGTCCCTCTTTCTTTTCACTATCATCACTAAGGGTGGCGTTATAGAAAATTGGTTGTTTGCCTTCTCTCCTTAGTTTAGTGGGGAACTCTCTCTCCCTATGGCCATAACCCTCACAACCATAGCACCTATTTGACTCGTCCCTATTAAGATTTTCATTATATGTGTTAGGGATCTTTTTCTCTTTGTCATGCTTAGATGTTTCAAATTTCTTATAATCATTTTTAAACTTGTCTTTGTTAAATTTCTTCACTACTCGGTTGTCGGGTATTTTCTCTCCCAAATTAAATGATGAATTAACGATATCAGAAAGTCTAACATGTAATTCATCAAAGTTTTCATTCTCAAGCATTTTGATGGTTTCAAATTGAGTGGTGAGGTTTTGGAGTTTTGAAGCCTTAATGACACTAGTTCCCTCGTGAGTGAGTTGTAATATATCCCAATCTTCCATATAGGTTTCACAAGTCATGATTAGACGGAATTCATCCGGTGTAACCGCACTAAACAAGGCATTTAATCCTCGGGAATTAAAATTGGCTTGTTTAAATTCATTCTCACTCCATCTATCTACGTGTTTTTCTACCAAACATGTGGTGGGGACCACCCGCTAACAAATGATAACCAAACCATCTCGTCTATGGAATTTAGTGCCGATTTTATACGCGCTTTCCAATACACATAATTGGAACCATCGAAAATAAGAAATTTGGAAAATGGGAAAAATTCCATTTTTAACAACAAAATTCTAAAAGGACCTTAACGCAATAAACTCTCATAACACTTGTTGGAATATAAGCCCCCAAATTTTAAAAATTTCTTTTCAATTAATTACTAATTTCCTTTAAGTGTGGAATAGGATGGTTCAACACAACACACACAACCTTCAAATTGTAATTTCTTTTAAATTAAAATTAAACTCAACTAAAGTGAAATAAAATTTATCCAACATAAATATTCACTTAAACAAATTTAATTTAACCCAAGTCCTAAAATTTGTCTAATAAGATTAATGCATTTTAATATTTAGGCCAAACCAAATTTATCCAATTAAAATTATCTTGACTTGAATTATGTTTAGTTAAACTTCACCCAAACTAATTTTAAGCACCAAATTATATTAGTGTGATAATTAAACCAATTTTATCTTGAATTATCCTAAACATGCGTTCTAAGTGATTTTTGCAAGATAAAGATAACCACTCACACTACAAGCTGATGTACGAGGAAAACCCAAATGTGAAAAACCTCGGACGACCCTAGCCTTAAGTCCACTAAGTATGGATTTATTATTGCAAGACAAATGACTTACTTCCTAGACTCGATTCCGTCCAAGCCTTGACGCATCTTCTTGTAAGTACCTCCGCCTAGTCGATGACCATGAACTCCTCCACGGTCTCGGAATCCACTGATGAGGCTTTTGGTCTCCGTCACCCTCATGCAAAGCTTTTTTTCTAGTGGGAACACCGAATCAACAAATCTTCTTCTTTATGGGATATAGAAGCAAACCCAAACAAACTCTTCAAATGGTAGTGTAGAACCCGGTGCCAAACACTCCAAGCGACAATTATATATGAAGATACTTGGATTAAAACTAAAACATATTGGGCGTAAAACATATGTGTTTTGAAAGTATTTAATAATATGAAAATCAAACACATAAAAGGTGAACTTTTCTTGGAAGATTTGCTCCCTCTAAGCTCTCTTGAAGTTATCTCCCAAATTTTTCCCACAAAATGGTTAAAAGCAGGTATAAGAAGTGGGTTAGTGAATGGTTACAAAAAAATGCCAGAAATTTT
Source organism: Sambucus nigra (assembly GCA_949130495.1). NCBI lineage: Eukaryota > Viridiplantae > Streptophyta > Magnoliopsida > Dipsacales > Adoxaceae > Sambucus > Sambucus nigra. The sequence continues at coordinate 325,369,708 of OX422217.1, read as the reverse complement.
GCTTTCCCGCCAAAGTCATTCGAACGACTTTCCCAGGTCGTTCAAACGAGATTTTAAAGAAAAAATAGGCCAAAATCTCGTTAGAAAAACTCGTTCGAACGAGTTTGTTAGAATGAAAAAACAAAGAACAAATGGAAATTTTGTTGGCAATCTCATTTGAAATCTTGTTCGAATGACAATGTCGTTCGAACGATATTTTGAACGATTTTTTTCCAAGTTTTCAATATTAAGTCCAAAAACTTTTGTCCAAAGTTCAGAAATAATTTCGTAAAAGTAAAAGCCATTTAAATTAAAATTTCACCCATAAAATATTCCAAGTCTCTTACATATATAAAATTGCATTCATACCTTTGGAGACTTATGGAATCCAATTGTTATTGATGTAGAAACGAGGCACTAAACTTGACAATGATGAAGCTTTAATATCTGGGCCGCTACGTCTTCAACACAAACTCATCATAAGCTTGTTTGGATACACTTTACACTCTATCCTATGACTCAAATTGTTTTGTCCAGAATTTTGACAATACTACAAATTGACTCGATTGGAAATTTGTACTTACAAGAATGTTCATTACAAGTTGAACACGCCATGTATCCTTTTTTTCTCCACTTAGACAAATTGACATTTGAGGAAAATCATTTATAGTCCATAAAACTGCTGCATGCATTCGAAAGATATTTCCCGTAGATGCGTCATGTGTCTTTACACCCACTTTCCACTACTCTTTCAATTCATCAACTAGAGGATTTAGATACACATCTATATCTTTACCAGATGCAATAGGACCTGGAATAAGCAATGCCATCATAAAAAATGGTTCCTTCATTCATAACCAATGAGGCAAGTTATAAGGCATAAGTATAATCAACCACATGCTATATGAGTTGTGCATGTTACCAAAGGGATTAAACCTATCACTTGCTAGCCCAAGCCTTACATTTTGAGCTTCTTATGAAAACCATGCATGCCCCTTATGAAATTCCTTCTAAGCTTTAAATTCAGTTGGATGTCTCAACTCATTGTCATTATCTTCACGCTTATCTTTGTGCCACCTCATATAATCATCCATTTTCTTTGACATAAATAATCTTTGGAGTCTTAGTGTTAATGGAAAATAATGCAATACCTTGTGAGGGATTTTTTTTCCTTTGTTATCATTAATTTTCCATTAAGACTCGCCACATAATGGGGATTCTTCTCTATCTTTGAAATCCTTCCAAAATAACTCACAATAATTTTTACAAGAATGAATTGACACATATCCTAAGCCCAAATCACACAACATGTTTCGTTATTAGAATTAGGGAGTGTCTCACCCTCAAGAAAAGTTTTTTTGAAAAAATAAAGCACCATGTTGAAGGATTTGTTGATCCATCGGTTCATAACTTTACAGTGAAGCAACTTCATAAGAAATGACAGTGTTGAAAACATCATACAATTGGTATACGATTAACGTTCAACCTCTTGCAATAATTTTTCAAATGTTTTTGTTTCCCCTGCACTATTTTTTTTGAGGATAGCTATCATTGGATTCCACATGAATGGATTCATGGAAGGTGCACCTTTGAATGTCGTCCAACATATCATATATTCCATCACATTCTTCTTCATGACATGACATTTCATCATCATCAACATCATCATCATCAGAGCCCCCCTAAATGAAAACCTTCTTCATGATGAATCCATTGAGTATAGTTCGTATAAATCCCCTTAAAAAACAAATGGTCCTCAACTTCGTCAATAGATCTAATATCGATATTCAAATAATCGATGTACAGACATGTAACATCACTTGCTGGGCCCATGTGTTTTTTAACATACTGAATGAAAGATCACATATTTCATGCAGAACCTATTAGTTTATTAGACCCAACTCCGATACATCTCCATTTTAGAATTCTATGAAATTAATTACCAAACATTTTATAAATAAATACAACATATTAACATGACATTAACCTTACCTAATAGCAAGCATATTATACAACAACCTTTGAGTAATATGATTCTTATAGACATAAGGAGAAAAAATTAGGTACAACATCGCAAACCGTAATGTACAACGTCGCTATAAATATTCAACAATTTCTCTATTTTATAGTACTTTTGCAAAGCGTTTTCTATATGCCAACATTCATGCATATTACCTGTTTGATAAGTCAATTGTATGGAAAACCTAATTTTAAAACTTCTCCATGAAAATCACAAGAACTTAGACTCTAAACAGTTAATTTACAGAAACTGGAAAAAATTGTGGAAATGGAGAGGGAAAAGTGTTGTCACCTAAACGAATAACTGAAAGGTTTTGAAGCTTAAAAAAAGTGTTTGTGTGTGTATGTGTGTCGCCCATTATAAATTTCATTCTTATATGAATATTTTAGTGTATATACTCTTTATAGTTTTTTTAATTAATATTTTCATTTAGTCCTTTATAACTTTTGTTTGCTTTTAATTTTATTTTTTAATTTTTCCTCATTTTTTTTATCCCCACTCAATTTTCTCATTACAAAATATAGAAGACTTAAAACATGAGACAAGCAGGTCTTGTCAAAAAAATAAGGGAAGCCAGGTCTTTAACAAAAACAAGTAGAAATTAGCTTAAAAAATGACAATCAGGTCTATTGTTTTTAGAAAACAAGCATAGACTTTGCCCACAATTAGAAAAGAAGCATAGCAAACAATTCCACACGCTCAACACTTGCGAATTAGGCAGAGAAGATGAAATAGTCCCTCACCAATCATACACAATACCAAGAATAAACTAATATCAAGAAATCACCACAATAATTTTTAAACTAATATTTATGCTCATTAATCTCTCTTCTTTCCTCTATCATTTCCCTCTCACAATCGTCGAACCCTACCAGCATGGTGGGGATGGACCCTAACTCTGGTTCTAGACCTCCTGACGCTACAGAGAATGACGAGAAACACTATAACAGGTATGCAGTGAAATCCTTCACTGATATCCTGTCGAACAATGCTACAGAGGCTCCTTTTCCCATTCTTCAGGCTTCGCAACACAAAGGGGAGATTGCCCTTTTCTTTTCCAACGAAGACATTAGCGCTCTAGATGCTCCTTTCAAATACGCTTTGATTGGGAAATTTCATCATGGGAGACCATCGCTTGAAATTATCAGGAAAACCTTCCTGACTTTTTCACTCAAACCGGATTTTCAGTGGATCTAATGGATTCCAAACCTGTTTTGATACGTCTCCAATGCGAGGAGGACTTTCATCGTATGTGGCTAATAGACCTTTGGCATATCCACAGGTTTCCAATGAGAGTTATAAAATGGTCCCCATACATTAAAGATAATATGGATAGTCCGCTTGTCCCTATCTGGGTTAATCTTCCATACCTTCCTATCCATTTTTTTCCAAGTCTACACTCTTTTCCATTGCTAAAGCGATTGGTAGTCCCATTAAACTTGATGAAGCTACGGGTTCACTCTCTCGACCTAGATTGGCTAGCGTTTGTGTCGAAGTTAATGTGTTGAAGCAACTACCCAAGAGGATATGGTTAGGGATGAAAGAATCAGGTTTTTGTCAGAAGATATGCTATAAAAACATTCCACCCTATTGTCATATCTGTTCAAAACAGGGCCATAACAGAATAAGCTGTAATATGGAAGACGATCACACTTCCATGGTGGAGAATATATATATACCCATCCAAGAAGATCAACTGACGTTAAAACATATTTGGAAACCAATTCAGAAGACGCTAGAAGATATGGAAACTGTTCAAAATAGAGTGCAAGACGATTCTGGATTACCCATTCCTAGGGAAACCGTCAAGAAATCAACAAGAATATACAACTCTAAGCAGGACTCTTCTCTTGCAATAATTAATTCTTTTGATCTATTAACAACAGTAAATTTAGAGCTGGAAGAAGTAGAAATTCAACCGAGTAATAATAGAATTGGAGTTAACCCCAGTATGCATGAAGACGTGGAGAACACTACAACTGATTGGGATTTTGATATGTCTAATATACCAAAACTTAGAAAAGTTAGTATAGATCCCACAACCATGAAAAAATGTTCTTATCTCCTAGGGGTCCAAGACTCTCAACTGTCAGGAACATTGCTGAAGGTTGGAGACATCTATATGCATCAGATTCGAAAACTCACTTAGTGAGAGAGGTAAATGATGATTAGGAATATTTTTCAAAAGGCATATCCAAAAAATTCCCAATACTTGACAAGAAAATGTTGGTGGAAGAAACATTAGAGAACGAAGAAGAGTTTACAGTAGTAAGAAAGAGAAGACCAAGAAAGAATTACGCAGCCATGAATGCTCCCAAAATTCAAACCCGATCTGGAGGTAAGAATTCTAAAACTTTAATCTTTGAAGTTTCTCAATGATCTAAGGCCTGCTTTGGAATATTAGAGGTGTGGGAAATGGTTCCTCAATTCGAAGACTTAAAAGATTAATTCGCATCCATTCGATTTCAATTGTGGCTTTATTTGAATTAAATATTGAAGAAAATAAACTTGAAGCGGCATGTAGGAAGTTAAAAGTTGAGGGTGACTTGGACAATAACAATAACAAAATTTGGGTATTTTGGAAAAATAATTGGATGGTGATAGTAGCGCATGACGGGTCTCAATCTCTTTATCTTTGGTTATCTAACTATTTTTTTAGCAATCCGATCCTCTTCACAGCAGTTTATGCAAAATGCAATAGAATTGAAAGAATGTTACTGTGGGATGATCTCGATTATTTTTCAACTCTGGGAGATATGAAATGGGTAGTTGGAGGAGACTTTAATGTTGTGGCATCGAATGAAGAAAAAATTGGAGGGAACGAAATCAACTGGGAAGGGGTGATGGATTTCAGCGTCACTTTTAAATGTTGGGTTGTAAGAAATTAATTTCAAAGGTTTTCGGTTTACATGGTGTAATAATTGCGAAGGTAACGCTCGTATATGGGCACGTCTTGATAGAGTGATGGTTAATACTGAATGGATGAATGGGAATTTTATAATCTCGGTGGAACATCTCAATAGGACGAAATCGGATCATAGTCCTCTTCCACTCAGAATTAAAGTAAAAAACAACAAATGTGCTAAACCATTCACATACCTATCATTCTGGCATAAGAGTGAATAATTCTTTAAGGAGGTGGAACAAGCTTGGAATCCTGATATTAAGGGCATACCCCTATATATTTTTGTGGAGAACCTTATAAAGATAAAATCTTTTCTCAAAATTTGGTCGAGAAGTAAATTCAGAGATATTTTTCAAATGGCTAGAAAGGCAGAAGATGATATGTTAGAGGCCAAGAAGGAATTTGATGCAAATCCTTCTTTAGAAAATAGGATTAAATACCACAAACACAAGAGGAATACATAACAAATCTAAATAGAGAAGAAGAATACTGGAAGCAAAAGTTTAGAACAAGATGGGCCAAAGAAGGGGATGCGAACACGAAGTTGTTTCATGCAGTCACGAGGAAGAATAGGGCCAAGCTCAACCTATCCAGAATTCTGAATGATCAAGGGAAGTGGATAACGGATAATCACGAGGTCGATAATGAAATTATGAGTTGGTTCCATCAAGTCCTTAGTTCGGATAACACTTTTGTTAACAGTAGGAACACTCACAACAACTCAGGGCTGCAACTGCACGCTGCCATGCCAGCAGTTTTGCAGCAGGTTCCGCTGTGACATCGCGCCATACTAGAAACTCCTCAGATAATTCGAGCCAGCTAGGTTCCAGTAGCTGGCTAGTTAACAACGATGGGTTCGAAGATATTTGGGAATTCATTCCCAATTTAGTTAAACTAAAAGATAATGAGCTGATCAACAACATTCCTTCCCTACAGGAAATTCACGAGGCAATTGGCGACATGAACAAAGATGGGGCAGCAGGTCCAGATGGATTCAAAGGTATTTTTTTACTGTTTACTGGGATATTATTAAAACTGATCTACAAAAGGCTTTAGGATATTTTTTATTGGAGAAGAACTACCAGTTAGTTGGACCTCAACTAATGTGGTTTTAATTCCAAAAAATTGACAATCCTAAATCGTGGGGCGATCTTCGGCGTAACAGTCTTTGTAACTTTTCGTCTAAAATCATTTCAAAAATTTTTCCGAAAAGAATGGTTCAAATTTTACCCAATATTATTTCTCCAGCTCAATCCGATTTTATCAAGGGTCATTCATTATTAGAAAATGTTATTTTAGCTCAAGAGATGATGTCATCTTTTAAAAAGAAAGTGAGGGGATCAAACCTTATCATTAAGATGGATATGTCGAAAGCGTATGATAGATTATCATGGTTGTTCATCATCAAAACGCTTAGGAGATTTGGATTCTCAGAAATAGTGATTGACTTAATTTGGAGATTGGTATCAAATTGTTGGTATTCTATAGTCGTTAATGGGTAGGCCTGTGGATTTTTTAAATAAAAAAATGGGGTGAGATAAGGAGACCCTCTACCAACAGAATTATTTGTGTTATCCTCGGAAGTGCTAAATCGGGGAATCCAAAAAATGATGGAAAGTGGAAAAATGAATCATTTTGCTCTAACTAGGGGTTGCCCAATTATCTCTTGTCTTTCTTTTGCAGATGGTACTCTTATCTTTGCTAATGGTGATAGACGATCCCTATAACATCTCATGGAATTTTTGAAAGAGCATGAAAAAGAATCGGGTCAAGTGGTAAACTGCCACAAATCCTCATTCTATCTGTCGGGAAATGAATCACGTGGAACAAAAAAAATAGTGGAAAGTGTAAAAGGTTTTAAATGCAGAAATCTTTCGATCATTTATTTGGGGATCCCTTTATTTGCAGGAAGGAAAAAAAAATCACACTTCTCTAAATTTATTGACAACCTGGTTGGGAAGCTGAATTACTGGAATCGTCAAAGTATATCTCAAGCGGGGATGGTAACTCTTATGAAATCAGTGGCATAATCTATGCATCTACATCTTCTGGCGGCGATTAATCCTCCGATAAATGTTCTCCACCACATCACAGATTGCTAGCTAGTTTTTTATGGGGAAAACAGGAAGAGAAGACGAAATTCCAATGGGTGAACTGGAAGGACATTTGCACTACAAAGGAAGAAGGCGTCCTGAATCTCAGATCCAGAACTGATCTTGCTCTTGCTTAGGCTCATAATTTGTGGTGGAAATTTTTTAATTCTAATTCTTTATGGTTCCGATTCATGCATTCCAAATACAAAAAATTGGAGGCTTAAAATTTCAGAGCAACTATTTCTGCATCTTCTCAGGTATGGAAGCAAATGCAAAATATTTGGAAGGAATTTTTTGAAAATTTTGAAATTAAATCCGGGAAATGTATTTTATCAAAGAAAGGAGAATTTTCAATTAAATCAGCTTGGCACTTGTTGAGAGATAAGGGTTGTATTCAACGTTCATTTTCTTTAATTTGGGATAAGAGGACTTCCCAAAAATTATCAGTTTTCATGTGGCGGATCCTTTATAAAGGAATTGCAATTGATGAGAACATCAAAAGAATTCATGTACATCTTGCCTCGAAATGTTGATGCTGTATAGTGTCTTGTGAATAAAACAATTACCATTTTTTTTGATTAGTCCTATTGCACAAACTATTTGGCGGCGGTTCTACTATATTCTTGCTCTAAAGTTTATCTCAAGAAACTTTCGTGGCAATTTAATGTATTGGTGGATTAATTCTAAAGGTGACAAGATTAGAGAAATTCTATGTCGAATTATCCCAGCTTACATTTGTTGGCATTTATGGTGAACGAGAAACAAAAGCATGTATGAGGGTGTTGCAATGAAATAATCATCGCTGCTTAATCTGATTTGTGGGGAGATCAAACTGGCATTTAGGAATTTTCCTATTTTAGGCATACAATATAGATTTTGTATCGATATTTTAGAGGATTTATCACTTATAGGAGCTCACAGTGATCATTTTCTAATGTAAGCCACAGTTGGGGGGCTTTTCCCCATCTTTATTTATAATAATATCTGAGAATCATTCCTATTAAAAAAAAAGCACAATAAAAAATCAGTGACCCAATACCGCATGATGATGAACCCTTCAATATACTAGGCGATGAGCTCAATGTGGTTGTCGGCACCTCAGATCTGCTGGGACGACGGCGTTACTCCAATCTGCTGGGCGAGGGTTTAATCGTGGTTGAGGGCGATATGGAGGTTGAGGGTTTCATCATGGTTGACGACGTTACCCCAATCAAACCCTGCAATAGCCCGATCGTGGTTAAGGGAGATATGGTGGAGACGGGGGATGGGAGGGATTTTTGTGTGTGATGTTTTTGGGGAACGATTTGGGGTTTAGAAGAATAGGTATTTTGTTATTTTTTGTAGTAATAAGTGAGGAATTTTTTTGCCACCAATTATTTTTTTTGTGATAACTTCTTTGTCACTAAATGTATAATAATTTTTTCACGAATAGATGAATGAAATATTTTAGGATGCGGGAATGAGCGCGCCAAATTTTTATTGATTATTTGGTGATAAATATCATTAATTCGTCACCAATCGAAGACCATCACACTCAATTCGTGACCAAATTGATTTTCCTCACCGAAAGGTTACTTTTGTGACAAAATTACTTTTGTCCTAATTTTTTTTGTGACTAATAAGACATTATGTTGTAGTGGACCCATTGACATATTTGTTAAAACTGTTTAGGTTCCAACATCACAATCTTATCATTTAATAACAGTCCTTCATTATAAAACTCTCCATCTTAATCTAGTATTGCTTTACGAGTATGTTTGTGGTTTCTGTCAAGAGAATTAGGCATGTACTCCATTCAATTCCTATCAGATTCAACAATAACATAGGACTCCACAATTGAACCTTCAATGTATCTCTTATTGCTAGGTATATCTTTAAAATCTCGTATTTTCCTATTCGTGTGAATAAGAAAAAATGATATGTGACATATTCAATAACAATGATCTATACGTATATGTTTGTGTTTGTGTGAAAATAAAAATTAATATAAAAAGTTTATCATTCAAACAGATACATCTAAATGAACAGTAAGGTGGATACTAATATAAAAAAATGCCGATGTAAATTGTTTCTCCAACACACACAATGCCTCTGCAACCATAAACTTAGACATGTGCATATCCTCGTGAATTAAAAGTTTTGAGAACAAAATTTTTGAAAAATAATCTCAACGGCTGAATAGCTCTTCTCAAATCATTGTGTTTCGAAAATGCATGCTGAAGTAATACGGGCAACAAATACTCTATAATAATGTGATCGTCATGTGACTTCATTGAGTGAAAACCAGGTGGGTTAAGGGTGACGATGTTGCTCAGGCTCGACGAAAAGCTGAAAGGTAGCTTTAAGTCTTTCAAAATTTGACAAAACTATCGTTTCTATTCTTTATCCAATATAAATGATGTTTTCGATTTCATCCTTTCCTGGTTTACTCATCTTCTCGCATCTATTGACCACTATGTGTAGATACCCCATTCTATTATCCCTAACTCTCCTTAGGTCCCCAGTACCTCCCTTCATCACTGTAAACCCAGGTCATGTCTCGAGTACTAACCTGAAGGCCATCGAGCACTCCCCGGCTCAGTTTGACCTAAAAGTCAAACTCTTCATCTCGATCGAGACTCAATGAATTTTTGAAGGGCACTGAATACCCTTTCCAACGGTCCACCCCGTGCGTGATTCGGACTTACCATGCAGACGAACGATCCGTTTGCGTCCGTAACCTGACCTAGAGGCCACCGGGCGCTCCCAGACTCTGTTTGGCCTATGCCAACTCTTCAGCTCGATCGAGGCTGAATGAATCTTCAAAGGGAGCTGAATACCCTTTCCAATGGTCTGGCCCGTGCGTGATTCTGACTTAACATGCGGACGAACGGTCCATTTGACTCAAGTAGGCAATCGATCGCTTCCCGGGCCCGGTTGACCAAAGTCAACTCTCCAAACCGGGTCAAACTCCTTGGAATGTTGAAGTACATCTCCTAACCATTCCAACAGTCCACCCCGTGTGTGATTCGGACTTACCATGCGGACGAACGATCCGTTTGCGTCCGAGCGATTCCCCGTCCAATGGACCGACAAATGCTTCCAAGCCATATTTGACCTAAAGTCAACTCCCAAACCCGGGATCGGTCTAAAGTATTTTCAAAGGTCTTTGAATTACCTTTCTAATAGTATGCCCCATGTGCGATTCTGACCAATGGTTTGCCTTCGGTGGCCGATTTTCCGAAAAAGTGTGAAGTGCACTGCCAAATGGTAGGTTCCAGACCCTGCCTATCGGCACCTGCCGATAGGCAGGAACAGGTCTATGCCGATCGGCACCCACCTAGGCCTATAAAATTAGGCCCTCACCTCATTTGCAATGAGAGCCCAGATCTGATAAAAACCTCTCTCAACGAATCCCAACAACCTCTCTCGAAGGCAGCGTGAATTAAACATCCAAATCCCCTTTTTACTTACACTTTTCATCATCCTTTTCATCAAACTTGGTGAGTTAGCCACTCTCCATCATCATCTAAGTGCAAGGTCAGCTCTCCAACATTCAACATCAAGCTCAAGATCTTCAAGAAGGTCCAACTTTCTCACCTTTCTCTTCAAATTCTCTTGAGTTCTCAATAACTTGCTTTATTACTTAACACTTTTTATTATCTCATCCCACACATCCTAATATACTTTTTATTTAGTATTATCTCACATCTCTTATTTTTATATAAATAAAAACCCCAAAAATAAGAAAAATACGGTTTTCTCATAAATTCCAAGTAGGGATTCTCGCACTTTTTCCACACTCTTCTCACAACTAAAACACTTTTTCTACACACATAGACACACACACACACACACACACACACACACACACACACACACACACTTACAAATAAGAGATCCCCTATTTGGATTTATGGGATAAATCCACCCCCTCGTTTTGTATGCGAACTATGTGGACTTTGATGCCTTTATAGGCTACGTAGGCGTCTCGGGGTAAAACCCGAGACTCGAGTCCTTTTTCTCACTTTTTTCTTTCATTTTTCTATCTTCTCTTAATCCATTTTCCTTATATTCTATATACTTACCCTTAATAACGTATTGCTCCATATGCGTTATCGTTCCATTATAACGATCAACGTAGGGGTAATCACGTAAATCTTATTTTTCTAATATTATACCTTCTTACGGATGACTCACTTTATCTCTTCCATGATACAAGTCGAGGATTCCTACCTCCATTCTATATATACACATGCACACATATCAAGGGGGAATTAAAGGGAAAATAACAAATATTCATGAGAGACCGGGGGCAGAATGGGTGCCTAACACCTTCCCATTTCGTAACTAAGCCTCTGAACCCTTCTTGAATCCTCTTGGTTTCGCACGCACCAGTATGTCTTTGGATGCCATCCTTCGGGGTGGCTTCCCCTTTTTCTTTTGTCTGTTTTGTGTAAAATAGACTGGCGACTCTAAATCTCTCTACATTTTTACACCACAAACGACACCGACTGAAGCGCTCCCGAGTGGGACGTGCGGGACCCGAAGGATCCTTTCCACCACGCGCCCGCCCGCGCGGCGAGGATCGGGGATGGCCACAGTGGTGAATCGGCAGGGGATATTTATTTTGTGGGCTTCACTCTATTTACATGGATTTTATATTTGCTTATGTATCCCCCCATATCTGCATGTTCCCCTTTCTCATGTGTATCCCATGCTTATGCTTATATTCACACACTTATAGAAATTTCTCCATGTACACTTCACACCACGTGCACCTAGGATCACATGTATATCCCCATGTTGCACGCATCACCTATCCATACTTGGTGTACTCATACTCGGCTCCCTATTTGGCATAATCAAGAAAGGCATTCCCATCATAAGATACTAATAAGAGAATCATGAATGATTCACATGACATCACCAAAAGAGCATTGATATTGACCAAATTTTACCCAGTAACTGGAGGGTCACTTCGTGATGGGGGCTGGTCCGGCAGGTCGCAGTTAGCCTAAGCGATATGACTCTCACCTTCCATTGGCCAAGTACCTTCGACGTATATCGAACGGTTCCCCTGTATCGTATCGCTTGACCGAAGTCATGACAAGAGGTATATCATAAGTAATTCGTTCATGTACGTCGAGTATATCGAATTCTCTCTCACACGTACCGTCCCCACGAGGTATATGGTGAGGCAATTCACGTACACTCAGGTATATCAAATGGCTTGTCCGCACGTACCGATTGCCCGCAAGAGCAAGACGTATATCATGGAAGCCACGCTAAAGGGGGGAACCCATGTCGATTCATCCAACCAACTGCATACCCGCATATAGGTGTCAAACCTATAACACGCGCTTTAGATTACCGGTTTCAACCCGAAACTCTATCGAAATTTCGAGTCAGTTTGCCGCCCAATTTTCGTGCATTTTTAAAATGGGACCCTGTCCGTGAGCCTGGTTACAAGTCCAAACCATAGCTTTGCATATATTAAGACCCCCACTTTTCCAGGCTCGGGTCCCGTCCAGTATTGCATTTAGGAGAATTAAATACAAGTGAAAACATAATAATCATATAATTATGCTGAGTTCCGTCTCCAAAAACATTTCTCCCTTCTTTATCAAAAAATCCAAAAAGCATTTTTCCCCTATTTATCAAAAATCCAAATTTTTTTCCCTTCTTCTAAAAAATAAATCTCATCCTACGCCTTCTCAGGTCTATCGCAAGCCCTTGGCCTGGCTCCCTATTGGCTTCGGTCTTCAGTAAAATCACCCCGGAGTTTCATCCGTCCTTCTACTATTTCTTTCGAGTCCGAAATCCATCCATCTTCCATGGAGAATACATATCAAGTACCAGTCATACAGCCGGATCTGATGACAGTCCTAGCTCAGCTCGTGCCAAGATTGACAACCTCCAAACCGAGGTCCGAGAGATGCAACAAAACCAAGTTCCTATCCCTCAAGAGACCGAGGCCCTATTCCCTCGTGCTATGGGTCCACCCGAGCCTATTTAGGTTTCGAAAGAATATCAGCATGCTCCACGTACGCCTCCTGCTAATGGGCCACCGCCTGCCCAATTTCCAATGCTAAACATTACCCAGCCTATGGCTAACCTACCTGTGCTCGTTGATCCAAAGGAGGAGGAGTTGAATAAAGTCAAAGAGGATCTCAAGATGCTCACCAAGAAATTCGACCAATTCAGGATCTCTGGGAATTACATGGACTACACCCACATGTCTCCTTATCCTAAAGCAAGGTTACCCGAGAAATTCAAGATGCCAAATATCGAGAAGTTTGGAGGGAGCGGACCCCCAATTGTTCATCTTCGCATTTATCATAATTCCATGACTCTACTAGGGGCTTTTGAAGAGGTGATGACCCAATTATTTCAACAAACTTTGAAGGATAGTGCCCTCCGATGGTTTTTATCTCTTGAGGAATCCAGAATCCGTAGCTGGAAGGATGTAACCCGAGAATTCATGTCATAGTACAAGTACAATGAAGAACTTGAGGTTACCCGTCGTGATTTAGAGTTGCTCAAACAGAATCCTGGAGAATCAGTCAGTAACTTTATAACCCGATGGAGGGAACAAAGCAACTACCATGACTAATCGGCCATCTGAAGAAGAACAGGTCAACATAGTGAAGAAAAACTTCTTCCCCCATGTTCGAGCGACGATGGGAGGACAATACTATCCCCACTTTCGAGCTCTCAGAGAGGCTGGAGTGGAAATCGAGGAGAGCCTCATTAAAAAAAAGATTGAACCAAAGAAAGTGTCCGAACAGTTCACCCCTAGAAAGTATGACAAGCCTGCCAGTGCTACCGTCTCGACCATCAACAACATCTCTCAACCAACCACATAATGGGCACCGAAAAGCCACCCTACTCCCATCCGAAGGGAATACACTGAGCCCCATGCTCCCCTCTCCCAAGTTTACCAAGCCTTGCTAAGACGAAACCTCATCAAACCCTTGGATCCACGTCCATTGCCAAATTTACTCCCAAGAAACTTCAAAACCGATTCTCACTGTGCCTTTCACCAAACTACCGGTCATACCACCAACTAATGCTTTCACCTCCAGAATGTAATCCAAGATCTCATTGATCGGGGTACCATCATCCCACCAGCCAATCCTAAGCCAAACACTACTCACAATCCACTCCCAAATCACACCAATGCCATCTTCTTAGAAGAAAACCCAGATTTCAATCCCTCAACTCAAATCACACCCATATACTCTCCTAAACCTCTTCAAACTTGCCCATATTTCCTCCTCCACCCTACTAGCCTCGCTGATCAGGCACTGTCACTCCTTACCAGAGCATGCAACGCTGTCCGTACCCGTTCTGAAAATAGAAGTATGGAATTGTCAGAGGTGTTAAACCAAATCCTAGAGTTCAGGCTAAAATTTCCCTCACAGATGGTCATCGATTGCCAAAAATTCAGTACACTGTTCTTGGAGGCACGAAAATGGGCTCGAGATTCAGACAAGTGGGTGTTACCAACCGATGAAGTCAGCCTAGATGATGTTGTACAGACTATGGCAGAATTATTTGAGCAGACCAATAGAATTTGTAGTATCATTGGGTTACTTGACACTTTGAATCTACAAGGGCGCTTGGTCCCTTCAATCACACATATTCCCACAGAATGGGAGAACTTGTATGAAGAAGTCGTTGAAGTTGTGGAATGCATCGACTTTACATGGAAAGACATAATTGTTGCCACCGGATGGGGGGAAGAATTCAAAGATTCAAGCGAAGAACAAGATTTAGGAGGAGATGGCCCAGTAGCCGACATATGTGGGATGATATCATTTGAAGAACTCCTCGAAGAAATAAATAAGGTGGCAGAACTACCTGAAATTGATGAGGAAACGGGATTCATATTCTTTCCTTCTTCAATAAATCATATGACCAGATCAGGGAGACATTACCAGGTTCCAAGCTCACTACCAGCAAATGACAAAAGGAAGGGAGTTAAAAACCTTCCTATGCCAGAGATGACCATCTAGGAGAGCAAGATCCTCGATCAACTGAAGAAAACTCAAGCTAACATCACTCCATGGGGGCTTTTCATGTCTTCTCAGCTGCACCGAAATGCTTTAATCAAATTAATCACTGGACCCATAGTTCCTCCCTCTACCACACCAGAAGAAGCGGTAAATCTAGTCGGATCCCTGATCTTTACCTGAATTCAATCATTCTCTGAAGAAGAAATCCCCAGAATTGGGCCGAATCACAATCATGCACTCAACATCTCCATCGAAGTTATGGGAAAGGCCGTGCCAGTCTCTCTTATCGATAACGGATCCGCTTTGAATGTTTGCCCTCTGAGAACCTTCAAGTGTTTAGGCCTGAAAGAAAGCGACCTCGCTCCAACCTCTGCCGCTGTGCGCGCCTATGATAATACCCGTCGTGACGTGATGGGATCCATAAAACTTGTAATAGGGGTTGGACCTATAAACTCTGTCATTGAATTCCAAGTCATAGACATCTCAGCTTGTTTCAACCTGTTGCTCGGATGCCCCTGGCTCCACAATATCAAGGGTGTATCTTCCTCACTCCATAAAAAATTGAAGTTCTTTGCCGATGGGAGAGTCATCACCATCTTGGGCGACAATAAAAATGTCGAGGGTGCAAGCACCAGCAGTCCAATTCTTGAGATACAACACGGGTCAAATGATATGCTCCTATCAGGATTTTGAGTCGAGCCACTCCTACTCCCGATAGGGGATGGTTTTAAAGAAAGGGTTTGTCCAGAATATGACCCTCATGGCAATGTCAATGTCATTCAAATGTTCATAAAAATGCACTTCATGCCCGGACTGGGGCTAGGGCAAAGGCAGCAAAGGATACTTGATGCCATCGAACTAAAGAAAGCTTTCCCTCCTTGTGACTTGGGGTATCAACCATCGGAACAAGAGCTCAGAATGATCCACCAGTCTCGACCAAAGAGAAGATCAGATTGCATCCAAACTATCTCAGGAGACTCCTTAAATGGACGATTCATCAAAGAAGGCGAGGACTTCCCGTTTTGCGATTTTCCCGAACCATGGTATGACCACACAGACAAGAAGATGAAGCTTGGAATGGAGATATTTTTCCAAGACATCTACCCATGGGCCAAAAGTTTCCCACACCAAGTAAAATCTCTCATCAAAGATGACGAAGAGACTGAGTAAAGCGATTTTAAAGATTCCTTCAACTTACAGATACTGGGGCTGGAACTCTGCATGGTTCATTCAGGCACTACATCAATGGATTCATCCAGTCTGATTAAAGCTGCTGATACTCCTCTCCTCAACTGGTATGCTGCGCCAGCTCTACCCCTTGAAATCTCCCCTAACCCCAATGTTTACCCTATTTATTCTTCTGTTGTCTATCCTTGCTCAAATGTAATTGAGACCTCTTTTGATGAGGTTCTCAATGCAGTTTTTCCTATCAATGAAATAAACAAAGATTTTGAGTATATTGCTGTGCCTTACATTAATTGTTTAGATTCTAATCGAACTTTTGATGATGATGATTTTACAAATGAATAATTCTTAACTGATTTAAATAAGGTTAATAATAAACAACATAACCGCGTTTAAGTTAATAAAGAAGAGACTATTGTTATTAATCTCGGTTCTAGTAGCCAACTGCGCAAGATTAGGATAAGGGCCACCCTTGACGAGCATGAGCACGCACAACTCGAAGAATTACTGAAGGAGTTCGTAGATGTCTTTGCATGGTCGTATGATGATATGCTCGGTATCGATCCTGAAATAGCTCCGCACGAGATCCCCACTCTCCCTGATTACAAGCCAGTCAAATAAAAATTGAGAAAACTCCGCACTGAATGGTCGCTCAAGGTCAAAGAAGAGGTGGTCAAACAGTTGAACGTGGGTTTCATTCGGGTGATCGAATATCCCACATGGCTTGCTAACATTGTACTTGTGACAAAATCAGGAGGGAAGGTTCGAATGTGTGTGGATTACCGTGATTTAAACAAAGCTTATCCAAAGGATGATTATCTGCTACCCGATATTGGCATGATCGTGGACAACACAGCTAATCATGCTCTCAAGTCATTCATCAACGGGTTTGATGGATACAATAAAATAAAGATGCACCCAGACCACAAAAAAAACTACATTTATCACCCCACGGGGAACCTTTTGCTACACCGTTATGCCTTTTGGTCTCAAGAATGCTGGGGCTACCTACCAAAGGGCTAACACAACCATCCTGCACGATCTAATTCACAAGGAGGTTGAGGTTTATTTGGATGGTATGATTATCAAGTATATAACTAGAGAAGGTCATGTGCCCGCTCTCCGAAAGTTCTTCGAACGACTGCAACGATATCAGATGCGACTAAATCCACAAAAGTGTGTCTTCGGCGTTATAAAGGGAAAACTCTTGGGATTCATGGTCAGCGAAAAGGGGATAAAAGAAGATCCTGCAAAGCTGAAGGCCATACTTGAGATTCCACCACCCCGAACAGAGAAAGAAGTCCAAGGTTTTCTTGGAAAATTACAATATATTAACCGGTTCATCAGCCAGCTAACCTCCATCTATGAACCAATCTTCAAGCTCCTCCGAAAGGATTCAACCAAGATTTGGAATGAGGCCTGCCAAGAAGCTTTTGACCGAATCAAACAATACCTAACCCAACCTCCAATGCTCATGCCACCACAGTCTGGTCTCCCTTTTCTCCTATACCTAACCATAACCGACACTGCAGATGGGGCTTTGCTAGCCCAATACCTTGAAGACTCCCATAAAGAAAGAGCCATCTATTATGCCAGTCGCAAATTGGTCGGGTATGAGGTCAATTACATTGCTTTAGAAAAGGCATGTGCTGCACTTATATGGGTCACCCAAAAGTTGCGACACTATATGCTCGCCTTCCCCATCAAACTTGTATCCCGAATGGACCCCATCAAATACCTGCTTGAGAAACCCGCCTTATCCAGTTGAATGTCTCGATGGTTGATGCTCCTAACCAAGTTCGATATCGTGTACGTCATACAAAAAGATGTTAAAAGAAGAGTCATCTCTAACTACCTCGCTGACTACCCTATAAAAGAAGCAGATGTCCAGATCTCCGAATTCCCAGATGAAAATATTCTCTACACCACTCAAGACTACCTTCGATGGAAAATGTTCTTTGACGGCGCTTCCAACAAAAAGGGATACGACATTGGGATCCTTATGATCGCCCTAGATGACTCCCACACTCCCATCGCCATTAAATTGGATTTACCTTGCACCAACAATATGACGAAATATGAGGCATGCACAGTGGGCCTCAAGGTTTGTCTCAAGAAAGGTATTCAATACCTTGATGTCTATGGGGATTCTGCCCCAGCCCTTTCATGGCAAATTAGAAGAGTTAGCCTCCCGATTCCGAGATATAACCTTCCATTACCTACCCCAAGCAAAGAATAACCTACCCGACACTCTCGCTACCTTGGCCTCCATGATCAATATGCCCGAAGGAATAATAAGGACCCCTTTCCTAGTTTAAAAGCAAGACAAATCGACCCATTACTACCATATTGAGCTTGTCTCCACTGAAGATCCCGAACTAACCGATTGCTGGTACTATGATATTTGGTGCCTCCTCAAACATGGTAGGTAACCCGAGGGTTCCAACAAGAAGGACCGAACAACCCTCTGAAGACTGGCTGCCCAGTACATCATCTGTCATAAAGCTCTCCTAAAGAGGAATTTCGATGGAACTCATCTACACTGCATCGTAGGGGCTGAGATTGAGAAAATAATGCAGAAAATCCATAGAGGGGAATACGGACCCCACATGAATGGTCACATGCTCGCCAAGAAGATCATCCGACAGGGCTACTACTGGAGCACCATGATCCCGGATTTCACCGCCTATGTCCGGAGGTTCCTCAAATGCCAATAATTCTCCAATCTTCAACACTTGCCTCCGCGAGAATTAAACAACATGACCTCTCCCTGGACGTTCTCCACCTGGGGCTTCGACATAATAGGGAAGGTTACAACAAAGGCTTCAAACGGACATGAGTTCATCGTGGTTACCAACGATTACTTCACCAAATGGGTCGAGGCTGAGTCATACGCAATACTGAACGCCAAGAAAGTGTCCAAATTCCTCAAGAAGAATATCATCTGCCGATATGGGGTCCCGCACGAGCTGGTATCAGATAAGAGGTTGCATTTCGAAGTAGAAGTCACAAAAGTATTCAATGAGTACGGGATTCAGATACATAAATCTTCTCCCTACCGACCTCAGACCAATGGTGCTGTTGAAGCTGCCGACGAAAACCTCAAAGCCATCATCAACAAGATGAGCAAAAGTTATAGGGATTGGTCCGACCGGATCCCGTACGCCCTCTGGGGCTATCGATCCTCAATCCAAACTTCTACTGGGGTTACCCCTTACTCCATGGTCTACGGCATAGAAGCAGTACTACCTGTGGAGCTGGATATACCCTCGTTACGCGTCATGCTCGAAAGAAAAGTTAGTGAAGAAGACTGGTGCCAAAGCCGTCTTGATGAGCTAACACTACTAGATGAAAGAAAATTAAAGGATCTTTACCACATACAGGGGTACCATCACGAATAGCGCAATCATTGAACAAGAAAGTCAAGGACCGCGGTGTCCGAGAGGGGGATTTAGCCCTCAAAGAGATAATAGAACCCCTATGGGACCCCAGAGGGAAATTCAAGACCAATTGGAGCGGCCCCTACATTATGAAAAAAATCTTATCCGACGGTGTCACCATGCTCACTCACCTGGATGGGGAAGAGATGACTCGTCCAGTCAATCTGGACCATCTCAAGAAATTCTACCCCTAGTCCGAAATCTTGGCGCGCTACGAATCTTCTCATCCACCTTCTATTCTAAAAAAAAAGAAAAAAAAACGCTTTATTTCCCTCTACCCAGAACTATGTGGGCCTGATCCTCTACAAAAACTATTTTTAAAAACTTTTCAAAAAACCCCAGAGGTACGTAGGCAGCTCATACTCCTCACATGAACACGACCCTTTCTTTTTCACAAAATACTATTCTTTTCTTACCTCCGAGAACGACGGTTCATTCTAAAAATACTTAAACAAAAGGATTATGTATGCCTTAGTGATCAGTATAGGTAATT
Organism: Sambucus nigra; assembly: GCA_949130495.1. Classification (NCBI taxonomy): domain Eukaryota; kingdom Viridiplantae; phylum Streptophyta; class Magnoliopsida; order Dipsacales; family Adoxaceae; genus Sambucus; species Sambucus nigra. The sequence continues at coordinate 325,349,593 of OX422217.1, read as the reverse complement.
CAAAATACAAAATTCATCGAGAGGCACAGTTGGATGATCAGAAACTTATTTATTTCATTAATAAGAAATTACAGTACAGATTATGTAAGAAAAGGGAACGAATAACTCCCTTTCCCCAATACCATAAAAAAGCCAAATAAAATCACCACACCTATTACACAAATAAACTCCCTAGGAGTCCTACCTACAGCTACCAGAGGAGCCTGCACCCTCATCATCTACATCCTGAGGACCCCAAGTTTCCCCTGCCTGAATATAGTGCCGTAAACATTCCATGGATCGATGAGCCTTAACCATCTTCGAAAAGACCACAACACCCCCTTCCATGGAGTCAGATAAAACAAACCATCTTTGTCCAGTCTTTACTGCCAACATGTTGCTGACTACTTTCCTCCACAACCACTTCATATAATCTTTGGGGACATTGAAAACCTTCCCAATAGACTGAGAGGGAGGGGTCAACAGACGCCTATTTTCCAATAGAGACCCTAGCAACAGACGTAGGCGCTCAAATCTTCTACCCGAAAGAAATTTGAGGTCCGAGGGGGCACGACCTACGCCCAGCCAAATTGGCGCAAAAGTTGACAAGGGAAATAAAAAGAGGTCTGTCTAAGACCAACCAACCGTACATATGAATACTCTCCTAGCTCCAGAACAGGCTGCAATGCCCCCACCAAGGCACTGACCAATACAACCCACGAGCCCCATGCTCTACAAGCCAATTCTCCCTGTTCTCAACATATAGGCCAACGCGGATGAAGTAGCGCGAAAAGAAGTTGGGTACGGCTGACAAGGGATATTCTGCAGGAGTCGACAAGAAGAATCTTTTAGACGACCACATGAATAGCATCACAGGGCTACCCCTCAAAAAGTCAAAACGACCTTCTCTTCAGGCATCTAGGCCATTCAGAGTCTCCGCCAATATCACTGCCGCGGGATTGCGACGGTATGACATCCATGAAGTAATGCATGCAAGTTATGGGTCCACCTGCAATTCCCTAGTCACCAGCAACAATTTTGAAACTAGGCCCATAACCATGGATCCAACATAGCCAGCATCACCTACTTCCCGCAAATGCATAGACTGCAGCACCGTTGGGAGGGATATCATTACTCCAACAACCAATGATATGGCCGTCGAAGGCGAGATATGAAGAAGCCCGGCCAACAAATCCCTAGGAGAATGAGAAAATTCGGGCAAAGCCGCAGAAACGCTGGGATTTACACCCAAAGCGAAATACATGGTCTTTGGGGTACCAGAATTGTACCGCCGCCATTAGCATATTCCACTCAATAGGCCGATTGCGCCACAAGGAGACTCGATGCATGTTGAAAGCCTCGTAGTCGACATTATAAGAGCACATAGCTTCCAAGGCTTCAAGGTAGTTGGAAAATTTGGTGCTACCAGGGAGGGCCATGTTACAAGGCTAAGAAATAGTGGGAGGGTAGATAAGAATGCAAAAGTATGATGAAAACACTCCACCATTCCCCCTTTTTATACTTGAAAATCCTCACAAGGGACATAATCCCTGAAGAAATCGGAGGGAATCCTACCCCACAAGGTACCAAAGGCTGAAGAGGATACCAATCAAAGCCTTTAATTGATGGGACTGGACTGAACTGCCGATAGGCAGGATAGGGTGGTTGCCGATTGGCAACCCCTCCCTCCCCCCCATTTTTAGAAATTTCCCTTTTTTCTCTTTTGTCAAAATAGAAAACTCAAATAAGTTGATATTCTCAAGAGCATTTCAAAATCCTTTTTCTATTTAATCAAAAACTTTCCTTAATTTTGTTTTTCAAAAATATTTCTTTTTACGGTCTCAGCAACAAAGTAAAAGGCACATGTGCATGCATTCATTCATCATTAATAAAAGATAATCAAAAAACTCCATCGCATTGCATATACTTGTGTTCTGTATTACATCAGTTTTGCAGGAATAAAAAGAAAAATCCAAAAACAACGGAACTCAACCCGAACCCACATTTTATTCTCTCTCTCTCTCTCTCAAGAGCTTCCACCCCTACGACACGCTCTCTTCCCCCTACGGCGAGACGACGCGCCACCGCTACCCGAGTCCAAGTCCTCTCCAAACGAACCAGATAGCACCAAGCAAGAAGGGGCGGGAACTGTGTCCCGAATATGGGAAGTCGCCAAAGATATCCAGTGTCTGATGTCCCCGAGCCAAGTGGTCGATACCCGAACTTGCTGAACGAAAAGGAGAAATCAGTATCAAAGAAAGGATGACCAAAACAGAAAAGAAAGAAAGGAATAGAAAGGTATACTGCATGTCGAAGGACCTCCTCGGTCAAACCCAATTCCTCCGAATCCATCGCATGAGGACGGTGCAGCATAGGCACCATCCCTCCATCAGCCCGCCTAATGTTGTATGAAGAGGTATGCAGCCGTACAAAAGGGACCTCCGAGGTCGCCGCCTCCGTAGATGCCGACGGGCCACCACTGCTGTGAGAAGATCCCACCACATGACTTGAACACGCCGAAGGGAAGGGCAGTGCATCGTATATGTTGGGCTCCATCAACCAGCTCGTCACGAAATCCATATAGTCATACGGCGCAACCGTATTGTTGTATAGCAAGTAGTACTCGCCGATCATCGCCGCAATCCTCTCATCCTCCAACATCAGTCGCTCTCGCCTCTTAGATATAGGAGGCTGCGTGGGTGGCACCACCACCTCCTCCTCAGCAATCTGGCGAGTCACCCTCTCCCCGAGGTACGAGGAATGGCCAAACTCATGCGCTAGTAAACGCCTCATTCGTGCATTCACCCCGGTTGCCCCCGCATCCTGAATGGCTGTCCCCCACGGGTAAAAGATCACCTGAAAATATCCAAGCGAGCATAAATCAATATAAGAACAGAAGGTGAAAAAACTATGATTGAAATGTAAAGAGTCTTACCCTACCACTAGTCAGGTCATTTAAGACCTGACGCACCGCCTCCAGGGAAAGAGATCCCTTCGACTGTCGATTGGCCTTACGCCATCGATACAATCGACAGATATCCCCGACAATGTCATCCTTCAAAGCAATCAGAGGGTGTTGCACCCAATCACCTCATAGAACCACGTCTGAATTCATAAACAAAAAGAGACGCATAAGGAAAATGCGAATGCATGAAAGAAAAATGCGAATGCATGAAAGGAAAATGCAAATGCATGAAAAGAAAATGCGCGAATTAAAGAATACCTCAAGAAGGTACGTGGCCCACGTAAAGGTATGCCGGTAGCACCGGCTGAATGCATGCAGAGAAAAGTAAAGGGTCGCCAAGGTCAGACTCCCCCAATCATAGAAAGGGATGTTCGAAAACATCCTCAAGTATGGCAGAAACCACAAATGAATGACGTCGCCGCTCGACGCCACCATGAAACCTCCCAGCACTAGAAGAATGAATAACTGGGCCATATGCCTCACTTGTAGCCCGTCCTCCACATCGATATCCCTACCCAACAAAACATCCTTCACTAGGGGCAGCCAAATAGAATCCCTAGAAACTATCCTCCCTACATCACCAAGTGCCGTGCGCACTGCCTCCGGTCTCACTCGTAAAGATCGATCCACCTCTATCTTCTCTCCATCACAATCCATCCCCAGAAGCTGCTGCATGTCTATGGGAGTCACCGTCATCTCCCCGAACCCAAAATGAAAGGTATGGGTAGTGTCCCACCACCTCTCTCCCAAAGCGCACAAGATCGCTGTCGAACGAGGCATCTCATCCAGCGCCGATGCTAACCGCCCAAAACCCGCTGATGATACCATCCAGCGCACCACAGGTGGGAGATGCTCCCAGACATCCTTGAGTCCTATTGTCCCGCGGGCATGCATGTTCTTCAAAGAGATATCAGACTGGCAAAAAGAAAAGTCTCATCAAATATCAAGAAAGAAAAATCACCAGAAAGAGAATAATGCTAAAGGTCAGGTTACTTACATAACCGCCGGGGATCACTCTCGAAGAGCGATGACGCGATGGCTCCCGTAGCAAGGTCCGCTCATCCGCAACAGGCTCAAATGCATTAAAGGAGTTCTCACTCCCCAAAGCAAGGGGCGCCCTAGCCCTCCACTCCACATTCCTCCAATCATCAACGGTCAACCACTCCCAGTGGACTGCAGTGCTCACAAAGGCGGCCAGTCCGTACCACTGACCCCTTGCCTTCCCGAGGCAGCCCAAAAGTTCGTGCCACTGCCGAATGGCACCTCTCACACCATGCCGACCGGCACCCCACCTCAAATTTCGTACAGAAATTCCCAAAAAATACCAGAAAGCTCCAAAAAATTCCTAAAAATCCCAGGAAGGATCAAGAGCCTTTTTACCAAGAAAATTTCGCATTCCCTTGAGTGGAACCCCTCTTCCCCAGCGAAATCCTCAAAAACCAAGTGAAAACTCCTCCCGACAAAACTCCGGAGGATCCTTAAGGATCATCTCATCACTTCCCCAGTGGAATTCTCTTACAGCACCCAAAGTAGGTTATTCCCCCCTGCGAGGTCTCCTAAAAGCTTCTCCAGCTATAAGCTCCCTAGCTCAGATCAAAATCACAGACCTCTTTCTCCAGTAGAATCAAAGACACTCTTAGGTCAGAATTGGCCCCAGTCTTGGATCGTCACCTGAGTTAGGTCAGAATTAACCTCGATCCTCGGTCGTCACCACTCTTGGATCAAAATTGGCCCCGATCTTGGATCGTCACCTGAGTTAGGTCAGAATTGACCTCGGTCCTCAGTGGTCACCACTCTTGGGTCATAATTGGCCCCGATCTTGGATCATCACCTGAGTTAGGTCAGAATTGACCTCGGTCCTTGATCGTCACCACTCTTGGGTCAGAATTGGCCCCAGTCTTGGATCGTCACCTGAGTTAGGTTAGAATTGACCTCGGTCCTCGGTCGTCACCACTTTTGGGTCAAAATCGGCCCCGGTATTGGATCGTCACCTGAGTTAGGTCAGAATTGACCTCAGTCCTCAGTCATCACCACTCTTGGATCAGAATTGGCCCCGGTGTTGGATCATCACCTAAGTTAGGTTAGAATTGACCTCGGTCCTCGGTCGTCACCACTCTTGATTCAGAATTGGCCCCGATCTTGGATCGTCACCTGAGTTAGGTCAAAATTGACCTCAGTCCTTCGTCGTCACCACTCTTGGGTCAAAATTGGCCCCGTTCTTAGATCGTCACCTGAGCTATGTCAGAATTGACCTTGGTCCTCGATCGTCACCACTCTTGCTTCAGAATCGGCCCCGGTCTTGGATCGTCACCTGACTTAGGTCAGAATTGACCTCGGTCCTCGGTCGTCACCACTCTTGGGTCAGAATCGGCCTCGGTCTTGGATCATCACCTGAGTTAGGTTAGAATTGACCTCGGTCCTCGGTCGTCACCACTCTTGGGTCAGAATTAGCCCCGATCATGGATCATCACCTGACTTAGGTCAGAATTGACCTCGGTCCTCGGTCATCACCACTCTTGGGTCAGAATTGGCCCTGGTATTGGATCGTCAGAATCAACCCCGGTCTTGGATCGTCACCTGAGTTAGGTCAAAATTAACCTCAATCCTCGATCATCACAACTCTTAGGTCAGAATTGGCCCCGGTCTTTGATTATCACCTGATTTAGGTCAAAATTGATCTCGATCCTCGGTCTTCATCACTCTCGGGTCAGAATTGGCCCCGGTCTTGGATCGTCACCTGAGTTAGGTCAGAATTGACCTCGGTCCTCGATCGTCACCACTCTTTAGGTCATAATTGACCCCGATAGACCTTTACCCTAAGCCTGAAGATTTGGGTTTGACCTGCAAAATTGGTCATCCCCAGCAGACTCCTTAGGTCCTCAGAATCAGCCTCGACCCTCTCAATCAGTCATACTCCCTCAAAAGCATCATGTGGTGTCTATTCGACGGTCATCATTTGTTCCAAGCTCACCCATTGATGGGCTCTATAGACACCCCATTCTATTACCCCTAACTCTCCTTAGGTCCCTAGTACCTCCCTTTATCACTGTAAACTCACGTCACATCTCGAGTACTGACCTGAAGGCCATCGAGCACTCCCCGGCTCAATTTGACCCAAAAGTCAAACTCTTCGTCTCAATCGAGACTTAATGAATCTTTTAAGGGCACTGAATACCCTTTACAACGGTCCAACCCGTGCGCAATTCTGACTTACCATGCGGACAAATGATCCGTTTCCGTCCGAAACTTGACCTAGAGGCCACCGGGCACTCCCGGACTTTGTTTGAACTATGTCAACTCTTCAGCTCAACCGAGGCTAAATGAATCTTCAAAGGGCACTAAATACCATTTCCAACAGTCTATCCCATGCACGATTTCAACTTTTCATGCAGACGAAGGATCCGTTTGACTCCGGGAAGCCACCGAGCGCTTCCCGAGCCCAGTTGACCAAAGTCAACTCTCCAAACCGGGTCAAAATCTTTGGAATGTCGAAGTACATCTCCTAACCTTTCCAACGGTCGCCCCGTGTACGATTCAGACTTACCATACGGACGAACGATTCATTTGCGTCCGAGCGATTCCCCGTCCAATGGACCGACAAATGCTTCAGAGCCATATTTGACCCAAAGTCATCTCCCGAACCCAGGAGCGGTCCAAAGGATTTTCAAAGGTCTCTAAATTACCTTTCCAAAGGTATTCCTCGTGCATGATTCTGGCAAATGATTTGCCCTCGGCGTCCGATTTTCCAAAAAAGCCTGAGGTGCACTGCCAAATAGCAGGTTCCAGAACCTGCCTATCGGCACCCGCCGATAGGCAGAACAGGTCTATGCCGATCGGCACCCACCTGGACCTATAAAAGGAGGCCCTCACCTCATTTTCAAGGAGATCCTAGATCTGATAAAAACCTCTCTCAACGAATCCCAGAAACCACTCTCGAAGGCAATGTGATTTCATCATCCAAATCCCCTTTTTACTTCCACTTTTCATCATCCTTTTCATCAAACTTGGGGAATTAGACACTCTCCATCATCATCTAAGTGCAAGGGCTGCTCTCCAACATTCAAGATCAAGCTCAATATCTTCAAGAAGGTCCAACTTTCTCACCTTTCTCTTCAAATTCTCTTGAGTTCTCAATACCTTGATTTATTACTTAGCACTTTTTATTATCTCATCCCACACATCCTAATATACTTTTTATTTAGTATTATCGCACATCTCTGATTCTTATATAAATAAAAACCCAAAAAACAAGAAAAAGAGGGTTTGCTCATAAATTCCAAGTAGGGATTCTCACACTATTTCCACACTCTTCTCACAACTAAAACACTTTTTCTACATACACACACACACACACACACACACACACACACACACACACACACACACACACACACACACACACACACTTACAAATAAGAGATCCCCTATTTGGATTAATGGGATAAACCCCACCCCTCATTTTGTATGCGAACTACGTGGACTTTAATGCCTTTATAGGCTACGTAGGCGTCTCGGGGTAAAACCTGAGACTCGAGTCCTTTTTCTCACTTTTTTCTCTCATTTTTCTATCTTCTCTAAATCCATTTTCCTTATATTCTATATACTTACCCTTAGTAACGTATTGCTCCATATGCGTTATCGTTCCATTATAACGATCAACGTAGGGGTAATCACGTAAATCTTATTTTTCTAATATTATACCTTCCTACGGATGACTCACTTTATCTCTTCCATGATACAAGTCGAGGATTCCTACCTCCATTCTATATATACACATGCACACATATCACGGGGGAATCAAAGGGAAACTAGCAAATATTCATGACAGACCGTGAAGTTACCAGGTTATATGTTTTAGTTTAATTCGTAGAATACACACACACAATCCAATTTTAATATTAGCTATAAAGTGATATTCTTCAATTTCAATTTAAAAGCAGATTCACATGTCTGCAAGAACAAATTTCAATTAATGCAATGGGATTGATGACTTGACTAATTAAGATAAAATTATTCCAATTTTATTCATTTTATCCTAATCATACATCTAGGTGATTTAATAAAGTAAAATGCGAAAATCCTAACCACAACACGCCGATGTACGAGGAAAACCCAAATGGGAAAAACCTCGGACGGCTGGGCCTAGACAAAATCCACTACAAAAATAGGTTTTACAAGAGACTCAAAAGACTTACAGACATTGACTCACTAAAGACTTGCTTATGCCATCCTCGACCTCTGAAGTTGTAGTACGCGAAGCTCCAACGCGTTGCTCGACACTTCTCGTGCTGCGGTATCCACCGAAGCCCAAAACCACCGTCTCCTCAAAACTTGAATGCAGAGATCCACCGCAAACTTTCTTGTTGAATGTCAATTTGATTGAAGGAGTTTTGTTTCAAAATATGATAAAAGTGTTGGAGATAATTTTTACCAAAAAGAGAGAAGTTATGGAAAAAGATCTCAAGAGAATAATGAACTTCCTTAACCTTTGAAACTGATTTTCGTCCATATAATATAACTGAAAAAGTAGTGGACAAAAACAGTTGTGGGAAAAAACTGCTTTAAAAAATAAGTTTAAAAATTCAGATCTGGCAGAACTCGTTCGAACGAGGTCGTTCGAACAACTTGTCGTTCGAACGAGTTATCTAACGAAGTTCCAGTTTCGAATTAGATAGGTCGTTAGAAACCTCGTTCGAACGAGATCGTTGGAATGACATTTCTAACGAACTTCTAACGAAGTTCCAGTATAACTTGGGGAAATTCGTTAGATCCAGGTCGTTCGAACGACCTGGATAAACTTCGAACGAGATTTTATATTTTGAACAAATTTGTTCAAATTTATTTCAAAGATTTTTCTTTATGAAAATTACTTATTTACGAACATTCCACTATATGAAAATTTCTTGATTAGACAAAATACTCCAACACATAAAATTTATTTTGGTCATTTACCTTTTTAGGATAGCTAGTATGGCATGTATATTGATGACGCGTTAACTTTCGATGCGATGATTAAGTCTTTAGGTTGAATGATGCTTGATGAAGAATGACCCAAAATTATTTTGTCCAACGGAATATAGCCAATATAACAAATGACTCGATTGGAAATTTTTCCTTACAAATTCCCCCCTTTGGCTATTCTGGGACAAAACAGCATAATAAAAAATAAATAAAAAACAGAAATTGCTAAGCCAGCCGTCATGCCATTTCTAAGGCCCGTTCCAAAATCCCAAAAAAAGACAGACTCAAATACAAGACTGACGAGCTGCAAAGAACTAGGAGATGTATCCTACACACAAGAAATAACAAATTCATAAATGCATGGGGAAGTAGAGAATGAAATATATATAGAATACATGTTAGGATATGTTGTGAATGATAAATGAAAGTCTCAATATTCAATATTAATAATTTAACTCCCCCTAAATTATGCATATGATCAATATTAAAATCAATATTAAATCCAATTAATTTATTCAACTCCCCCTAAATATGAATTCTCCCCCTAAATGTTAATTTATTTAACTCCCCCGAAATATGAATTCCCATTATTTAATGTTTCTCCCCCTTTTTGCCCGAAAAAGACAAAGGGATAAGGGTCCTACATGATAAAGGATAATAGGCAACAAATCAGGAAATATGAAGAAATAAGAATGACAAGGGAAATAACGAGGATGCATTAAGTAAGGGGAAATAAGTAGAGTTCATACATGAAAATATCCAACCCAAATGAAAACAATACATGAAATAAAAGAACCACTCGTCCTCATAAATACAAGTAAACAGGAAATGAAAAAACAAATCACATCAAGAGCCAGGAGCATCAGGTGGAGTATCATCGCGAAGAGAGTCGGTGCCGGAAGAACCTGCCCCGCGGCGAATGGTATCAATATGTGCTAAAAGGAGAGAGTCCCGACGAGCCTGAGCTTCATCTAGATGCACTTGTGCCTCCTCCCGGGCTGCATCTCGATGCCCTTGTGCCTCATCCCGACGAGCGTGTGCTTCGCGGTCCTGCTACATTGAAAGTAAAAGCTCCTGCATAAGCGCTCGGTCCTGACATCGATCCTCCTAAATTTGTTCAACCTGAGAATGGACAAACAAAAAATTCTCCGACTCGATGGGTGCGGGAATATGGGAAGGGGATAGGCAATGGATAGAGCGGGAGGGGGCAGGACGACTGGGGGGGCAGGGTGAGAGGAGGCGACGGAGTGAGAAGAGGTGGAGGGGGTGAGGTGAGGAGTGTCTGGTGGCAAATGACCACGAGAGTGACCGGGCGGAAAAAGTGTGCGCATGTAAAGTGCACAATCATTGTGTGTTTCGCCGCCGCGATACAAAGAAAACCTAAGCTACTACTATACTTGACAAGTAAGGACAGTGGTAAGTCGGGTGTCGTAAGAAATCCACAGGGAGTGATTAAATTTTAGACTTTAATTGTTTTCAATACTTCAGGAATAAAAGTGTAAAATAAATAACAGAAAAGGTGATAGGGTGGTTATGGTGGAAAAACAAAAGAGAAGTTAACGCTAAATTAAAGGAAAGCGAGGATCGGGATCACATACACACATTCACGGGCTAAACGACTACTAATTAGAATTTCGATTCGAAAACATTTAATCGATCATTTTCAATTAAGCATAAACATCACGCAATAAGGAATTTAAGCCAAAGTTGCGAGATTAAACATTTAACGGAAAATGGTCACACGCGGATTAAATTCGGATTATCGCTATAAACACTAATGTTGCGTGACAAAGAAAGTTAAACGCATAACAATCCAATTTTAATACACGCGGTTTCAATTAAATGAAATTTTACACGAAACCCTAACTTTCGAGGTTCAAACCCGTAAATGGCGGAAATGCAATCCCGAACCTATTTATCTAGGGGCTAAGCATGAGTAAACTAAATTAAACTAATTAAACTAGGAAAGAAATAATTGAATAATGTAAACCTAATTATGAAAGCATGTAAATTAACTACAAAGAAAGAAATGATGAAGTACAACTAGATTAATTGGTAGGGGAGATGAATAGTTAACATATAATCCAAATGGTGTGTCAATCCAAGAAGAATGGAAGAAGAACCATCCAAAAACCAAAACCCTAACTAAAAGTAACCTAAAAACGTTTACCTACTGATTCCTTTGCTTATTACAACAAAATTGGCTTATATAGTAAGTTGGAATGAAAATAAAGAAGAAAGAAAAGAAGGCAAAATATATGCAGAAAACAGAGCATCGATCGATCGACCCCTTTGGTCGATCGATCGACCTAGGAAAAACTTCGACAAATCAGAACGGTCGATCGATCGACCATAAGTGTCGATTGATCGAATAAGCAGGGCAGATTGCAGCAACAACACACTGTATTCCTCCTTTCTTCTTCTCCTTCTCCTCTTTTGCTTCCTTGTTTTTCCTCCGTTGAAATCGCCATAACTTCTTCGTTATGAATCGAAAATGCGCACTTTTCATGGCCACGCGAAGCTAGCAAGGAGGTCTACAACTTCCATGAGATGTCGGGCCAGGTACCCAAGCTATGAAAATACTAAAATGCCCTTGCGCGTGCGATTGTGTACGAAACTTCACTGGAATGCATCTGAACTTCATACTAAGCATCCAAATACCTACAAAAGCTCAATTAACCCCTGAAAAACATGTTAACATAGAAATATGAGGTTGTCTGGTTAACGAGCATAAATATAGGGATTAAGATACCCGAGGGGGCTAATAACGCGTAGGTTAACGGGTGAAATACGCAATATTTGCGTCGTATCAGAGAGCGGCTGACCAAGGACATGTCAATGGTTTGATATTTAGTGATGGGGATATCGGTGGAGACATGGGGGCAGCTGACGGCAAGACAAAATGGGTAATAATAGCCGCAAAAGGGAGGGCTTGGCGAGCGAGACTGGAGGGGAGGATCCTAACAGTCCTAATGACACTAAAAAGGTAGGCGGGGAGGTCGATGTGAGCCCGAATGCTAATAGCAAACATAAGGTCCACGTGTTGTTTGGTTATTTGAGTTGTGTTTGCACGTGGAAGAAGACAGGCACATACGATCCAATTAAAGACCATAAAGTTAGGATGTAAATGTTTATGGAAGATGGTGACAGTGCCGGGAGGGAGGAACCTAAAAACGGTGTTGATAACAAGGGAAGGATCGGGACGGGTATCGGATGTCCAAGGGAATGAGGGATTAGTGACCGTAGGGAGGGGATGAGTTGAGCTATCGAGTCGGGAGAGACAATAATCTCCCTACCGCACACCCTAGAATAAATGTGATTATTCTTATCGTGCATCCCAAAATAAAATTCCCGAACAAGGTCGGGAAAAACGGCATCCGTGAGCGAGAAGAGAGGGTCCCACCCTAAATCAGAAATCCACGAATGCACAGTGGTGCCGTGGAGAGAGTGGAGATTAATATTTTTCTCCCTAACGATAGAACGGGTAGCGAAACCTTGTGTGTGATAAAGAGTGTGTTTGGAAAGGGTCCACCAACGCAACCTAAGGTCAGGAATAACTGCATTGGCACGGGTTTCCTCATCAGAGGACGAGGATCGTTCCTCGGGGGAATTGTTTAAACGGCGTTGGCGATGGTTACGGGCCATGGTAAACACGAAGGAAACTAGAACCTACCCGAACAAATTCCAACCAATCCACCGATCACACCAACAAACCAACAACTAATCAGAATAATCCCTTCCTCCGTTAGGAATAAGTGAAAATAAAAGAAAATTAATAAAAATTGATTAAGATAAATTCTATGAAAGTGACTGAAATTTAATTTGAGAAAAATAATATTATCATGGAATATATTTTAATCAGGGGAAACACAAACAAATACAGAAATTAAGATAGCCCCCCAAAAAATGTAGACATATACACACATTCATATATATAAGTGTTGGGAAAAAGATGAAATCGAGTAGATTTTTAGGATAAGACCCAACAACACATATATATATATATATATATATATATATATATATATATGTGTGTGTGTGTGTGTGTGTGTGTGTGTGTGTGTGTGTGTGTATAAAGGTATATATAAATATAGAGAGATAGGTAGAGATAAATAAGTATATATATATATCAAGAGAGAGCAATGTAAGGAAAAAAAATACCTTGAGGAGAAGATGGAAACAGCAAGCATAGATTGGGCAACAAATGGGAGGATGAAATAAGGTTTATGGAGATTGAAATCGTGGGAAGAGGAAGATAGTGGGTGATAGGGGAAATGGGAGATAGAGGAAATAGAGTGGGAAAGTGGAAGAGGTGGGATAGAGAAAATCTAGGAAAGGGGGTTTTGGGAAAATGTGGTGAACCGATAGAGAGAGGCGACAGTTTTCGGAAGCATAACTGCACAATTTAAACGCAGGTCGTTCGAACGAGTTATGTCGTTCGAACGAAGTCACAGTAGCGGTTCGTTAGATCACTCGTTAGAAGTTCGTTCGAACGAACTTTGTCGTTCGAATGACATTTCGAACGAAGTGACAGAATGAGTGTTATAAATGTCGTTAGAAATCTCGTTCGAAAGAGAATTTCTGACGAAAATCAATAATTTTTAAATAAAAATAACATAAAATAGGGTTAAAAATAGCATAATATCAGGAATTAGGAAGGCTAGAACGATGCCAAAATGTAGATTTTAATAATCCTAGCTTGTGGCAACATATCCAAATAGTGGGAGCGAGAATGTATGGGTGTGAACAATACGAGTGAGAGTTTTTAGCCACAACAATGTACAAGTGAGTAATGCCAAACAATATATACGCGTAATATTCACTCACATTATCCTTGTGTCAAAAAGGAAATATTATTGAACACTTAAACACGAATGTAACAAGCATACAAAATAGATGATTCTCTCGCCAATAATGTCATAATGAGAAAGTAATAAATCGATGAAATGTGCATGCCCATTGATCTTCAACTTATATCTCCCATGAGCAATAATAGATTGAGACTAATCTTTTTGAAGAATCAATCAAGCCTATTATTTTCGCCTTGGCATTATATATCATTTTCAATGCTTCTATTTTAGCCACACAACTGAGAATGCAAAGGTGGCTTTTCACGCAAAAACTTTTATGTTTTTCGTAGCCCGAGTCCATTGCTTGAAATGGAAACCAATCGGAAGAATATAATCATTTTGTTTCAATCTGGGCAACGGATGATCATGCACAATTTCGATTGCTTATAAGGGACGTGACAGGATTGAGAAGACAACACCAAATCTCACTTTGCAAGAACAACGTGAACAAGATATTCGTAATATTTCGTGTACGGTGTGTGCAAAAGGCAAATATGTGAGGAAATCACAAAATTATATATCATTAAAGAGCGTTATTATGCACAAGATAAACAATGTATGGATTAACTAGTCATCGAAAGACATGTGAACATGGAAAAAGATAGGGATCCGAATACCTCGACCACAAAGCCATATGGACAAAAATTTTGAAAGCTTTTGTAACCATTCCCGTTTTCCTTGAAAATAAAAGAAAAAATATTTTTGATATTTTGAATAAAATATATACAAAGGAAATCTAGTTCATATGTATAAAAATATACAAGAGAAGCAACCTAAACTAGATAAACGGCTTCGATCTCAATCAATGGAGCAAACCCCAATTGATTTCCTAGGTTTTCAAACCTAAGGGCATCTAGAGGTTTAGTAAAGATATCGGCCAATTGTTGATCGGTAGGAACGAAGCTTAGAGAAACAATTTTCTCTTCAACCAAGTCATGAATGAAATGTTCACGGATCTTAATATTCTTGGTTCTAGAATGTTGAACGGGAATACGGGAAATATGAATTGCACTAGTATTGTCACAATATATAGTCATAGTGCCTTGGGAAATACCGTAAGCTTCCAACATTTGTTTCATCCAAATGAGTTGAGTGCAACAACTCCCGGCGGCAATGTATTCGTCCTCCACCGTGGACAAAGAAATAGAATTTTGTTTCTTGATCATCCATGAGACAAGTGTACTTCCAAAATAGAAACAACCGCCAGATGTACTTTTACATCCATCAACATCTCCTGCCCAATCGGCGTCTGAATATGCCGATAGACAATCATTGGTGTCAAAAGAGTAACAAATGCCAAAAGACAGGGTTCCACTAACATATTTGATGATACGTTTGATAGAAAGTAAATGAGACTCTTTTGGAGCGGCTTGATAATGAGCACAAATTCCTACACTAAAGGAAATATCCGGACGGCTAGCAGTTAGGTAAAGTAAACTACCTATCATACTTTTAAAAAGTGTATGCTCTACATCCTTTCCGTCGGTATCCTTACTAAGTTTAATAGATGAACTCATAGGAGTATGAGCATGTTTAGCGGATTCGAGTTTAAATTTCTTAGCGAGGTCTTTAGCATACTTAGTTTGGGACAAAAATATCCCACTTTTGAGTTGACGAACTTGAAGACCTAGAAAGAAAGTAAGTTCACCCACCATACTCATCTCACATTCATTGTGCATTTCTTTTGAAAAAATTTGAATATGTTTATCACACGTAGAACCAAACACTATGTCGTCGACATATACTTGAGCAACTAGAATACCTTTTTCATCACAGGGAGCAAAAAGTGTCATATCAACTCCCCCTCTCAAAAATCCATGAGAAAGGAGATAAGAGGTGAATCTTTCATACCAAGCACGGGGTGCTTGTTTCAAGCCATATAGAGATTTCTTTTGGAAGAAGACATGAGTAGGATGTTTTGGGTCCTCAAACCCTTTTGGTTGTTCAACATAGACTTCCTCTTGAAGAATACCATTTAAAAAGGCACTTTTTAGATCCATTTGATATAATTTAAATTGAAGGTGACATGCTATGGCAAGTAAAAGGCGAACCGATTCTAACCTAGCAATAGGAGCAAAAGTTTCTTCAAAGTCAACACCTTCTATTTGGATGTATCCTTGAGCAACTAATCTATATTTATTTCGAATAATGACACCATTTTCATCCATTTTATTTTTGAAGATCCATTTAGTGCCAATGGCATTTGTATTAGAAGGCCTAGGGACTAATTCCCAGACATCATTTTTCTTAAATTGAAACAGTTCTTCTTGTATAGCATTAATCCAATGTTCATCTTTTAATGCTTCTTTGAAGTTTTTTAGTTCAATTTTATAAGTATAGCGTAGATAGGTAACTCCATTTTCTAATTGCGCCTTAGTCTTGACACCTACCTCGGGATCTCCTATAATTTTTGAAATGTCATGACTTTTACGCACCCAAGGAGTAGGATCCTTTTTCTTGGTAGTTGGAATAACCAAATCATTTTAAGATTCAATACTTTCAGCATTTGATAAAACATCACACTCACATGACAAATCTTCCTCATTATAAATTGATGTGGCCGGAGCATCATCTTTTATGACAACATTAATGGATTCCATGACTTTAGAGTTACTTAAGTTGAATACTCTAAAGGCTCTACTATTTTGAGAGTATCCTAGGAAAATACCTTCATCACTCCTTGAGTCAAATGTTCATAGAATTTCTCTATCTCAAAGAATATAGCATGGACTACCAAACACTCTAAAATAGGACAAATTAGGTTTCTTACCCATCCACAATTCATAAGGAGTTTTATTAGTGTTAGGGAATAAATAAACTCTATTTACTGTGTGACATGCAGTGTTAACTGCTTAGGCCCAAAACGTACGGGGCATATTTCTTCCTAGGAGCATAGATCTTGCCATTTCTTGAATCGTTCGATCTTTTCTTTCAACTATACCATTTTGTTGTGGTGTTCGAACGGTCGAGAATTCATATTTTATTCTTATTTTATCACAAAAGGCATTCACACCAGATTCTTTGAATTCGGTTCCATTGTCACTCCTAAAGCGGTTTATGGTAACACCATGTAGATTTTGAAGAGCTCTACATTTAACAGTAAGAAAATCAATAGTCTTTGATTTTTCTCTTAGAAAGCCTACAATAGAGTACCTAGAGAAATCATCCACCATAACTAAGATGTATCTTTTTCCTCATATGCTCTCCGTACGAGTGGGACCCATAAGGTCCATGTGTATCAATTCTAAGACACGAGATGTTGTTATAGAGTTTAATTTCTTATGAGGACTCTTAATTTGTTTTCCTAATTGACACGACCCGCAAATGGTGGAGGTCGGCTTTCCTAGTGGAGGTAAGCCTCGAACTAACTCTTTTCTCACTAGTCTCTCAAGATCTCTAAAGTTTACATGACCTAATCTTTGATGCCAAAGATCGGCAGATGAGGCTTTTGCATTATTGCAAACTAATGATGATTTAGGAATAATTCCATAGCAATTGTCACTAGTTCTAACACCTTGTAAAATAGATTCACCTGACTGATCATAGACGGTGCACTCTGATTGACTAAATTTCACATCAAGATTTTCATCACATAGTTGGCTAATACTTATCAAATTAGCCTTGAGACCCTCAATATAAAGAACATTTTCAAGTTTAGGAAACCCAGAGATTTCAATAGATCCTCTACCCATGATTTGAGACTTGCTACCATCACCAAAAGTGACTTTACCATCTTTATTGTTTTCGAGGGTGGTAAATAGAGATTTATCACCAGTCATATGTCTGGAACAACCACTATCAAAGTACCATTGAGAGGTATTTTGAGCCTTTAGTGCTACATGAGCAACAAAATCTTTCTTGGTTTGATTTTTCTTAACCCAAGCTTGAGTTGTTTTCTTTCCTTGATTGGCTCTAGTCTTATAATTAGAATTATTTCCTCGGACTTTAGAAAACCTAAGAAACTCTTCCATTAGACTTTTAGAAGTATTGACTAGATACTCGACTTGACTCTTAAGATTAGCTAAGGAGTTATAGGGTTATTTATAATTTGTGAATTGAGGGTTCTTTCCAAGTTTGTAGCAAAAATCTTTAAGATGACCCCGTTTGTGACATTATGTGCATACATAGGGTTGTTTTGGGCCGGCTTTTAAAGGTTGCTTAGAGGGATTTATTTTAGGAAATTTAGATTTTGTAACAAACTTAGCAACAGGTTCGGTTTTAACTTTTGAAGAATTTCCTTCTTCATATCCTATACCCTTTCTCTCTTGATAACCTTTCTCCTTATATCCTAAAACAGGACCTAGAAATAATTTTCCCATTCTTCCTGAATTATCCTCGAGTGTGACTTTAACTTCTCGAGAGGAATTGAGATCTTTTTTAAGTTGGGAAATTTTAGCTTCTAGAGATGTTATAATTTCTAAAGACTCATTAAGATCTTTGTTAACACCTTCCAAAGAGATAACTAAGTCACATTTTTCTTTACCAATCACGATAAGCTTTTCAGAAAGAGATATCTTAATTGCCTCGAGTTGACTAACTAAAGCCTCCTTCTCCTTCAGGCCTTTCAACTCTTTTTCTAAAGTTAAGACTTTAAAGGTTAATCTTTTATTAACTTTTTGAATGTGAAGAGATTCATTATAGAGTTCGGAATAAGCAGATTGTAGTTCACTCTCATCTATATCACTATCACTCTCTTTTTCATCACTACTAGTAGAATGAGCAGAAACAACCTTAAGATTTTGTTCGGAATTGTCAACATTAAGGTATGACACACTCGAATTACTAGCATGGCTCGCCATAAAGGCAGTGAAGTTATTTCTAGATGGGTTAGAGTCATCAGAGTCTTCAGGATCATTATCACTGTCACTTAGAGTATCATTGTAAACAGCTTTTTCTTTGCCTTGTCTTTTAAGTTTTGTAGGGCACTCAAAAGCTCTATGACCACGTCCTTCACATTCAAAGCATCTCTCCGAATCATCCTTTTTAAAGTTGTCTTTATTGAACTTCTTTGGATCCTAATTATTGAATTTTTTATTTCCTCCTTTGTTTTTATTCTCAAATTTAGGTTTTTCAAATTTAGAGTTTTGTTTTTTAAACTTGAGAATTTTTTTAAATTTTTTAGCAAATAAGGCTATATCATCAGGATCAAAGTCAGACTCATCAGAAACAGACACATCGACTTTCTTAACTTTTAAAGCAACTCCTTTATCTTTGCCTTTGTTATCATTAGGAAACATATCTAGTTCATAAGTTTGCAGATCACCAACAAGTTCTTCATGTTTTAAAGTATTTAGGTTTCCTAAAGAATTAAGAACAGTGACTTTAGGAATGAATCTCTTAGGAAGACATCTAAGTATTTTCTTAACAACACGATTTTCAGGTATTTTTTCACCTAAGTTAAAGCAAGAGTTAACTATGCCAGATAAACGAGCATAAAACTCATCAAATGTTTCAGTTTCTTTTATGGTGACCGTTTCAAATTTTGTAGTTAAAATTTGAAGTTTTGATGCTTTAACAACACTAGTTCCCTCATGAGTAACTTGGAGAATGTTCCAAGCTTCCTTTGACATTTCGCACGTCATTATTGGATGAAATTCATCGGGAGACACACACCAAATAAGGCATTTAATCCTTTAGAGTTAAAGTTACACCATTTTAGTTCTTCCTCACACCACTGTTCAACAGGAGTCAAAATAATTTCATCATTAACAACCATAGTAGGAGGAGACCATCCTCTTTCAACAATAACCCAAACACGCTCATCAATTAAATTAAGAGAGGATTTAATACGTGCTTTCCAATAGGTATAATTAGTTCCATCAAAAAAGGTAGTCTATTCGACGAAAAACTATCCATATAACCTCCAGGATTCATCTAAATAACTTTTAGAGACTAGCTCTGATACCAATTTGAAGTTGCCAATTTATATGTTTTAGTTTAATTCGTAGAATACACACACGCAATCCAATTTTAATATTAGCTATAAAGTGATATTCTTCAATTTCAATTTAAAAGCAGATTCACATGTCTGCAAGAACAAATTTCAATTAATGCAATGGGATTGATGACTTGACTAATTAAGATAAAATTATTCCAATTTTATTCATTTTATCCTAATCATACATCTAGGTGATTTAATAAAGTAAAATGCGAAAATCCTAACCACAACACGCCGATGTACGAGCAAAACCCAAATGGGAAAAACCTCGGACGGCTGGGCCTAGACAAAATCCACTACAAAAATTGGTTTTACAAGAGACTCAAAAGACTTACAGACATTGACTCACTCAAAACTTGCTTATGCCATCCTCGACCTCTGAAGTTGTAGTACGCGAAGCTCCAACGCGTTGCTCGACACTTCTCGTGCTGCGGTATCCACCGAAGCCCAAAACCACCGTCTCCTCAAAGCTTGAATGCAGAGATCCACCGCAAACTTGCTTGTAGAATGTCAATTTGATTGAAGGGGTTTTGCTTCAAAATATGATAAAAGTGTTGGAGATAATTTTTACCAAAAAGAGAGAAGTTATGGAAAAAGATCTCAAGAGAATAATGAACTTCCTTAACCTTTGAAACTGATTTTCGTCCATATAATATAACTGAAAAAGTAGTGGACAAAAACAGTTGTGGGAAAAAACTTCTTTAAAAAATAAGTTTAAAAATTCAGATCTGGCAGAACTCGTTCGAACGAGGTCATTCGAATGACTTGTCGTTCGAACGAGTTATCTAATGAAGTTCCAGTTTCGAATTAGATAGGTCATTAGAAACCTCGTTCGAACGAGATCGTTCGAACGAACTTCTAACGAAGTTCCAGTATAACCTGGGGAAAGTCGTTAGATCCAGGTCGTTCGAACGACCTGGATAAACTTCGAACGAGATTTTATATTTTGCACAAATTTGTTCAAATTTATTTCAAAGATTTTTCTTTATGAAAATTACTTATTTACGAACATTTATCTATATGAAAATTTCTTGATTAGACAAAATACTCCAACACATAAAATTTATTTTGGTCATATACCTTTTTAGGATAGCTAGCATGGCATGCATATTGATGACGCATGAACTTTCGATGCGATGCTTGAGTCTGTAGGTTGAATGATGCTTGATGCAGAATGACCCAAAATTGTTTTGTCCAACGGAATATATCCAATATAACAAATGACTCGATTGGAGAATTTTCCTTACAGACCGAAAGAGCGGAATGGGTGCCTAACACCTTCCCATTTCATAACTAAGCCTCCGAACCCTTCTTGAATCATCTTGGTTTCGCACGCACCAGTATGTCTTTGGATGCCATCCTTCGGGGTGGCTTCCTCTTTTTCTTTTATCTATTTTGGGTAAAATAGACTGGCGACTCTGAATCTCTCTAAATTTTTACACCAAAAATGACACCGGTCGAAGCGCTCCCGAGAGGGACGCGCGGGACTGATGAGTGCATTATTTTTGTATTATTTACACCCAAATATAGGACTTGTTAACCCCGTTGCATTGTAAATAAAGAGCTTTTATAGCCATTTTTGCTATTTTAAAGAAAAAAACAAATTTATGAATAAATGGGGTTAATAAATGCAATTATGAGGACTTCACGCTCACATATTATATACACAACCTTAAATACTCATTGCTAATATCTTGTACAAGGTTGTTTTTGAGTATTGACAGGTTTAGAATGCAAGCGACAATGATGGGACTCAATTCGAGCATAAAACGAACACCTACACAACTTCAGGGGAAAAATTATAAATTCAAAAGATTTATTTCGGGATCGGACACGAAAATTGAAGACCTTGAATCAAGGGACACCTGGGTTCAGATGGCGGATCAATCGGAGTTGAAATGAAGAAGTTATGGTCGTTCAAAGTTCGAAGCCAAAAGAAAGTCAAAAGTCAATGCCCCGGGTCAAACCTGAAGTCAAACCTCGTGACCCGGACACTTCTGAAATATTATTGTTCCCTTAATGAGGGTCACGTCGGTTCTTACGGTTCGTCGATCGGAGGTCGTATGAAGAAGATATTGAGTTTGGGGTTTTGTTTGTAATTTTGAAAACTTGGTCAGATATTGGGGTTAAATATATTTTGCGGTATTTACTTATTGATGTTGATGTTGGTTCATCCGGTAAGGGGGTGTGTTTTGCCTAAGAGGGAGGTCAGGAGTTCGACTCCTACTGCCTGTCATAATCTTTTGGACAAAAATCCTTTTCTTCAGCGAGTCAACTAGCCAACTGGGCAGGTCCTTTTTCCACCCCTTTTCCTTCTTTTTCTGCCGAAAAGGCAGCTCATTTTGGCAAGATTTCTTCCTTGAGCATTGCACCTACTAGCCTATGTGTCCCTATTTTCACTTTCCACCCTCTATTTTCAACTTATTTCTTCATAAATAATTCATTTTAAATCATTTTTTTCTCCATTTCTTTTCTATTCTTCTTCTAAAAAAAATCCACACCAGATTTTCTCCATTAATACATCCACCCACCATCCACCTACTTTATTTCCTACACATGTTTATTTTATTATTTTAATAAATATTGTAAATTTCCAAAAATATCCTAAACTTTATTATCTTCCTATAAAAGGGAGGGGGGAGACACACATTGGACAGAGGGAAATTTGGAGAGATACATTTGGGAAGATATATTTGTGTAGGGACTCAAAGTCTTGGACCCAAAATTTTGTAAGTTGATTACTATTAATAAAAATTATTATTTCATCTTGTAATATTCGTGTTCCATTTATGACGTGTGAGTAATTTTATTTCTATGACTAGGTGAAGTTTATCGTGATTAATTAATTTGTGCATTTTAATTTAATTCAGTATTTATTCCCCACATATATTAATTGATAATAAAAAAATCGGTATTCATTTAAAATGACGAGAGTGTGTTTTAAACCTCCGGAATGATTTGATAAATCGTATTTTGAGTATTTGAAGTTGTAATTTTTGATGGGTTATACTTGCATTAAATTGTTTTGATATCTCATGCTTAAATACATCTTCAAACTTGAAATTTGATCTTTTCGAGGGAATAGGGATTTAAGGTGTCTAATTTAAGAGACATAAAAATATTTTGAAAACGTGTAATGTTTTATTTTTCCGAAATACACGCGACGAGAGTCGGTATATTTTGAGTTATAAAGTTGGAAAAGTACGGAATTAGCTTGACATACAACTTTAATTAAAATCGATAGATGGATCCGACGTCTTATATTTCTCCCATATTTGATATTATCACTTGTTCATTTGTAGTCATTTATATATTTTGCTCTTGTTTTAATTCAAACTCATCCATATTATACACTCATTGTCTAGTTGGAAAATCGGTATTTCATGAATTGACGAAATCTCTGTGGGTTCGACCCGTACTTGTACTCGCTATATTCCAATAGCCCGTGCACTTTCGGTAGTTTTATAACAAATAAAACTTGACAACAAGTTTTTGGCGCAGTTGTCGGGGAGGTTGCAAGAAAAAGTGCCAAAAAGTCAAAATACCGAAAAATCTCTATATTCTCAGAAAATTTTGAACTCCAAAGCCATTTCTTCTAGCTAAAATTCGAGCCTACAATACAACCAAAAGAAAGTCCCTAAGGATCCTTTCCACCACGCACCCGCCCGCGCGACGAGGATCGGGGATGGCCACACTATGCATTCCCAAGTATTCCATATCCTTCCGTACATTTTTTGTATCTTTAGTTTTCATTTTATCATCGAGGATTGCACTTATTAAATGGTCTACAACATTCTTCTTGATGTGCATCACATCAAGAACATGTTGAATTTTATGAGTACTCCAATCTTACAAGCCAAATAAAATTGACCTTTTATACCATGCCTCCTTAATTTCCACATTATAATTCTCATTTGCATCACCCTTCTTTTGCTTCTTACTGTAAACTATTAGAGACTTTCCCGATGTATACTCGATGCAATATAATTCCTTTAAAAGTGCATCCCCATTCAATCGACGTGGAGGAGGTGTATACGCTGTTGACCTAAGCCCTAGAATCCCACCTTTTCAAAAATGGTGATCCATGTCAAGGAAAATACGATTGTTTATCTAAACTATCTTTCTACTGTGCATCAGTCGGATGGATGGAGTATCGTTCCCACAAATAGGGAAATCTTTATAACCATGTGTAACACACCCAGATAAATTTCCATATGTAAGGAAATCTTGAATCCCCTACATTAACATAACATTCAATGTAAAAGGTTGCATCTCATGCATATCATAATTCAGAACACCTACTTCCCATAATTCCTTTAACTCATCAACTAATGGCTGAAGAAAAACGTCGATGTCTTGACCCGGTGCCTTTAGACCAGGTTTTAACAAAGATAATATTTAAAACTCGCTCTTCATCCATAACGAAGGTGAAAGATTATTCAGCACCGTGACAAGAGGCCAACAACTATAACTAGCAGACTGAATACCACGAGAAAAACCCATTGGTTACTATTGACGGCCAAACATTGCGTCCTTCTTTAAAAAATTCAGGCCATTTTGATTTGAAACTCCTCAATTAGGAAAAATCACATGGATGTCGTTGGTAATCCCATGAAGTGGTTTACCTATGGTTCCATATCATTTCACGGGCAATCAATGGAATAGTATAGATATCAACACTTTTTTAGACTCTTTAAAAATCCTTCCCCCTTTCCTTATAGTAATTGAATACCTTGATTCTCCACATTGGGGACATTCATCCTTATATTCATTCCCCTTCCAATATAATACACAGTTATTGATGCATGCATGAATGTAATTGGCCTTCATCCCCAAGTCTTTCATCATACTTTTCATCTTTGGATAATTTTCTGGTAGTGTATTACCTTTTAGGAGCCACTTTTTAAAATAGACAAGAGTTCCATGACACTATTTCTTGACCAACCAAATTTCTTCTTTAAGTTGTGAAGTTTTGTAATTGAAGAAAGAGTTATTTCAGGATCCTCGTGTAAAGGATATAATTTCTCAACTGATAATCTCTTATATTCATTGTACTTATCATTTCTGACGTGATGTTCTTTTGAAACTCCCAGCTGACCGCATCCAATATCTACATAAGGTTCCCCATGCCCTCTGTAACAAACATTAATAATATTTTCCACCCCAGCACCTTGTTCCTCGATGTTTTCTTCTACTATGTTCTCCTCAACTTGTTCTACCAGTGGGGGATTAATAGTGTTCACGGATGTATTTTCATCGTGAAAAACCCATACAATATACAATTGATGCATATCGTTCCTCGAGAGACGTCTCTATACTTCTTTCGATTTTAGATGCAAATTATTAAGACACTTTGAACATGGACAAGGTATCGTTGTCAACCCTTGATCATTCTTCTCTTTTGCAAATTTAACAAAATCTTCAATGCCCTTTAAATAAAACAAGATCCCTTTATTCTCTTCGATCATCCAGTCTTTATTAATCGGTTGTGAAATTCCATAAAATAAGATAAAACACACATTAACAATACGTCACAACTGTAATATTTAGTAATGGTTGGTGTCTATTTATGGCAACTAATTATGTCACGACTTATTCTAAATTCATGATCGCTAAATTCCAAACACACTTTTGATGAATAAAAAGAAAATTTGAGCATATTCATCACATCAGGTAACTAAAACACATAATTCATCATGAATTCTATTTACATGTAACGTGATCATTCATGGGGTTCCTTTTGATTTACCATTAACCTTAAGATGTGTATCGTAATAAGTGAATTGGGCAAAACTAAATATTAATTAACTCAAGATACAAAGATAAGAAAATGACCCTCCTCGTAACGTCTCAACATAAATGGATACTTATACTAAAGCCCATGTTTTTAACACCAAATACGTATTAATAACTTTGGTTATTAAAAAAATACACCGAATAACTATTAGCATGCATAAAGTATTAACCTTAAATTTTTACTTTGTCACTAACATCATCTACCATAAGTTAACATTAAATACCTATAAACAAATATGAATAAAAAATATATAAATACTGCTCATAAATTTATGGCTTTAATTAAACATTCATCAATTAATAATATTTGTACCTCACGAGTTCACAACTCGATCTGATCTTCTGCAATCGATTTAGCCTCTTTATCATAAAATGGAAAACACTATACACAAACCATACTTCACAAATACAATCAGGTACTATTTATATTGAGGAAATTAGATAAAAATAAGATTTTTTTCTTTACTTATATACGTGCCTTGCACATGACCTTTAGAATAAAAAAATAATTAAATATATTAGAAGAATAAAAAATAAAAAAATGACAAAATTTTTTTTATTAAAAAAACAGTTGTTTTCAAAACCTTTAGCCCCAACCCGAACTCAACCCCATCCCCAATTCCAACCTACACCTACACCCTACATTATAAAACTGAGAGAAATAAAACTACAAATTGAACAAACCAAAAATGCAATATAAAGAAAGAAAATAACATGATCATGAAAATCAAACTTTTGAAAATAAAACTCTGTTGATATTTCCCTATATCCTACAACTTTACGAATGAGTTTGTCATATTTCTTTATTGAAAATCAAAGAAAAGTTTGAAAAACTTTTGAAAATCAAAAGTTTGATTCCATCCCCAATAGTCTGATTGTGAAAATCAAACGTTTGAAAAATATTTCCCTATTCCTATAGCTTCATTCATTCCAAAAGAAACCAAATTTGTTGATATTTCATTTCCCCCTATATATGTCGGACAATGAGGATGAGTACCCCGTGTTGTTCTTAAAAATTCGTGAATCCTATTGAGAGAGATGAGAGAAACACGAGAGAAAAATACGTGATTGTGCATCAATAGTGTGAATCATATGGAGAGATAATAAAAGTGGGCAGTATACCTAGAGAGAGACATATAGGTATGGGGAGGTATACAGATAGACGGGAGAGAGTTAGAGAGTGGGAGCCACTTGCTTATCTCCCACTTTTTTTAAATGACTTTTGCATGTTAATTTAATATATTTTTAATGGTATTTTGCTATTGATAATGTATTTTGTCTATTACAAATGTGTAATGGATAAAATCCATTACAAATAGGAAAAATAATCCATTACAATTTCCCTCATTTGGTGTAGTGATCACTTTATCATTTCTACATCATTCCGATCTGAAATCGTCCTTCTAAGAAGTAGATCTTAAGATTATTTGGTATTACTAAGCTTTATTAAAAAATGAGGAATATGCTTTAGAGTTTTTGGGTTGATATAATAAGTAAGGTAAGTATATGAGTTTTGGGTGAAAAGATGGAAGTTTGTATTAAAGAGGGATTTGAAAGGAAAAACAAGAGCATTTTGGGGCTTTTATAAAGAGAGAAATAAACAAAATAGAAAGGAAACATTTAAGAATAAGAGTTGATTCCCTTGAAGTGGTTAGGGATCCTTTATTTATAGGCAAACTTTAACGAGCGTATGACTGGTTGGTTTACCACTACAGATTTGGTCGGTTTGGGCACACTACCTGAGGGATCGATCGGTTATCAGGGCGTGTTTTGAGGTTGGGTCATGTTTAGGGATTTTAGGTTTTTCCTTGGGTTTACAAGGTTTAAGCCATGAGTTTCATAATTTGTTTCAGGATTTTTGGAGGGTGACGTTTTACATTATATTCTTATGGTCATGTAAGGGAGTGGAACTGGGTCTCTATAGATCCCCTCAACGGTGAAATTCGTCTCTAAGAGAACAATGTTGCCAAAAGATACACCCATTATGTGACTTACTTCCCTCCATCTTATGGCTATTTTTTTTGTTTGGAGCTGGTCATTTTTGCTGAAATTTTGGATTGTGTATCTTTCTAGAGGTACAACTAGCGGTTAAAGACTTATTTCAGCGAGTTAGATTATCGTCAAAGGGCATCTAATACGTGATGAGACTCATTTTGGTGAGTTGGGTCATCATACGAGAGAATAAATTATAAAAGGAATGAAAAGACTCATTTCGATGAATCAGGTCATCGTGCAACACAAAATTATAAAAAATTTAAAGACTCATTTTACTGTGTTGGGTCATAGTCTAAGGGAACAGAATCATAGAAGAATGGGAAGACTCATTTTGATGAGTCGGGTTATCGTGTGAGGGCAAGAAATCATAGAAAAATGGAAGACTCGTTTTGATGATTTAGGTCATCGTGTGAGGGCATGGAATCGTAGAAGAATGGAAACACTAATTTTGATGAGTTAGGTCATCGTACGAGGAAATGGAATCGTATAGGAATGGAAATACTCATTTTTATGAGTCAAGTCATCGTGCGATGACACAAAATCATAAAAGAATGGAAAGACCCATTTTAATGAGTCAGGTCAATGTGTGAGGGTACATAATCGTAGAAAAATGACACACTCATTTCCTTAAGTCAGGTCATCGTGTGAGGGAACGATTGTTAAAGAATTAAAATAATCATTTCAATGATTCAGGTCATCGTGAGAGATCAAAGAATTATTAAAGAATGAAAATACTCGTTTCAATGAATCAGTTCATCATGCGAAGGAACTGAATTATAGAAAAATAAAAGACTCGTATCTCTTAGTCATGTCATCGTACAATGGCATAGAATCGTAGAAGAATGGAAACAATAATTTTAATGAGTTAGGTCACTGTGCAAGCTCACGAAATCGTATAAGAATGGAAAAAATCATTTTGATGAGTTAGGTCATCGTGCAAGGGAGAAAAATCGTAGAAAACTTGAAAGACTCATTTCGATGAGTTAAGTCATTGTGAAAGGGCACATAATCATTAAAGAATGGAAGACTCATTTAAATGAGTGAAGTCATCGTGCAATGGCACGAAATTATAAAAGAATGGAAAGATCCATTTCGATAAGTTAAGTCATTGTGCGAGGGCACGAAATTGTTAAAGAATGGAAAGACTAATTTCGATGAGTCAGATCATCACGCGATGCCATAAAATAGTTAAAAAATTGAATGACTCATTTAAATGACTTAGGTCATCGTACAAGGCACATAATTATTGAGAAAAGAGGAAGACTCATTTTGATGAGTCGGGTTTGATTAGAAGTCACCAAACATAAAGGATAATGGGTTTCTTATGAGGAAATGAAGAATTTTTAGTAGGGGCAGGATTGGTTATACCTTGGCAGCTAAGACCAGTTGGTCATACGCGCTCATGATCGGTCGATAATGCCCCTTAGTTTACTATAAAAAGGGTTTTTGCCCCCTCATTTGTCATATTTTCATTGATCTCTCTATGGTTTGTTCTCTTCCCTTATTCCCTCGATTTTTTTGAACATTTTAAGTTACTTTTATTAATATTTAGAGATGGCAGATTTAGATGTTAGCGAGCTATTGGAGATGTTTTTGGGCGATCTTTCGAGAGTTAGAATTTTCCCTAAGGATGGAGATCCTAATAATTAGGAGGACATTAAGGTGTATATAGAGGCTGAGGTCAGGGATGAGGGCATACTCCATCACATCCCAATTTTCACTGATCGAGTAGATATTCTTCGGGAGTAGGACAACCATGTCTCTACCGTTGTACTTTGTGGTGAGGAATGTTTAGTGTCCTTTGTTATCTACGACTTGATTTTCTCTGTTGTTTGTACATGTTTATTGATTTTTTATATTGATTATCACTTTAAATATTATTTACTTTGTGGTTTTATTCTGAGAATACTTGTCTTTTACTTATTATTTATTTATTTGAGTGGATATACTTGAATGTCAAAATATTGATTATCATATGATATTTTTTTTTGCTTCTTTTATAGCTCCTTTATGTGGGTCGTATTCCATGCTCGGGTTAGGTGTTACCCTAACTTAGTAGTGGCTTTGTGGATTGATGAAGTCATTGCATAAGAGCATTGGGGAGATTATTCGTAGGTTAAGATTCAACCCCTTCATGGGGTCTCTTATGACAGTCCAAACTACATTTATGGTTTCAGTGCTTACAAAGAGGTGATGGGACATGATATCAACCTTCCACCTACCAATGGGTGAGAAGACACTCACCCCTCTTGACCTTCATGTGCTGATTGGCCTACCATCAGGAGTATTTCTTCTGATGATTCCTCGTCACTTTAGGATATTAGATGCGGTTATTAGAGTATCTCTAGGTTTTATACATACCACCCTCTCATGGGTGACTTTATTTCTTACCTCACTTAAGACATGTATACGGAGCCGTATGTGAAAATTTGGGGATAATTTTGTGCAGATATGAAAGTTCACTTGGCTCTTCTTACTGTAGACTATGGGTAAGACTATCTACGCATTGCATTATGATGTCATTCATAGGAGTCTTCTCTTATCTCTCAGATACATTAGTTGCATCAAGCAATACGATTGGTGAAACTCATCACTGAGTCTGTTTTATGCCACTATGAAAGCTCTTTCTCGAATGATGACTCGGATTCTAATTGGGTACCACATAGTTTTGGAGGTATGTTTTTATTTATTTCATTTAAATTTATGCTCTTTCATTCTCATGCGTATGCCTTTGTGGTTTTTGTGTAGTTATGGACCGTTATGTCTCTGGTCTCAACATGGGGACTTTAAAGGAGGCTAAGGAGGATATATGGACTCATTAGAGATTATGAAAGATCGTTAGCCATCAATTTGGTGCCCATTCCCACTCTTAGAGAGGGATGTAAACTTTGTTGAGAAGTTTGACTCATGATTCGACATGTCTTGTTTTCTTGACTATTTTCTTTTGTTATTGAGTGTGTTCCTTATTATTTAGCCTTGACTCGTTACTTGGTTACATATTGAATTCTTTCCCTAGGATAGGTCACATGAGCGTTAGTCCTAGGACATAACAGTTTCTCAGATGACTTTTTCTTTCTACTCCGCATGAACTCGACTACAATCCTCTATCGAGGGGAGAGGGTCATGAGGCAGTGGCCTTAGTATGTGTAGCTGGCGGCCTCGGTATCACCTCCCATGGGAATGAGGGAGCAACACTTACTTTTCTGAGATGCCTTAGTTTCCTACAGTAGGGGCATTCGAGTAGTGAAAACCCACTTTGAATACACGATCCCTTACTTTGTGTTCATCGCACGAGTGAGGGTCAGGGTTCAAGGGAGGCACCTCCTCCTACTGATGCAGTCCTTTCTTTAGAGGGACCATCTACCGATGTTGCGACGACATCGAGTTAATATTCAAGTACACCTCTGGTGATATATATAGCTTATCATTGTAGTATATCATGGATTAAGGAGTCCAGTACGAGACATTTTTTCCACCCTAGCATCTATACTTCTATATGCATGAGGAGGTCGAGGTATATTTTATTACATTTTCATTTTGCACTCGTCATAATCTTAGGGTCCGTTTGATAGAAAACTGGGAAAATGCAAATGATTCCAGGACATTTGATTCCAGGGCAAACAATTCCAAGGCAAATGAATATTTTCCAACTTGTGTCTGTTTGATACAAGTTGGAAAATCATCAATTTTCCACATTTTCTATCAAACACAAAAGCTGGAAAATAGATATAAAAATGGAAAATTTGTTTACGGAATATATATATATATATATATATATATAATAAATATATATTATTAAATATACAAAATATATGAATATATATTATATTCTTTACGGAATATATATATTCCATATATACAAAATATATAAATATATATTATATTATTTGCGAAATATATATATTCCAAAAATTAATATAATTTGCGAAATATATACATTCCTTAAATTATTATTAATTTTCGAAATATTCATATATTTTGTATATTTTTTCAAAAATTAATAATAATTTACGAAATATATATATTCCGCAAATAATATAATATATATTCATATATTCATATATTAAATATAATAATATATTTAATATA
The DNA here is from genome assembly GCA_949130495.1 of Sambucus nigra. Lineage (NCBI taxonomy): Eukaryota > Viridiplantae > Streptophyta > Magnoliopsida > Dipsacales > Adoxaceae > Sambucus > Sambucus nigra. The sequence goes on along the minus strand of OX422217.1, from coordinate 325,318,020 downwards.
TGAATATATTTCGTAAATAAAATATTACATTTTCATAGATTTTGTACATTTAATAATATAAAAATCTATTATATTAGTAAATATAATAGATTTTTATATTATTAAATGTACAAAATCTATTAAATATAAAAAATCTATGAAAATATAATATATTATTTGCGGAATATATGAATATATATTATATTATATACTGAATATACTAAATATATATTATTTACAGAATATATACATAATATTATATTCTGTATATACTATATATATATATATATATATTATTTACAGAATATATACATATATATTATGTATTTATGAATATATACATATATAAAATATGCATATAGAATATAATATATACATTATAATATACATATATAATATACAGAATAATGTATATTATATATGTGTATACATTATTCTGAATATTATATATGTATACATTATATATATGTGTATAATGTATACACATATATAATATACATTATTCTGTATATTATATATGTATATTATAATGTATATATTATATTGTATATGTATATTATATATATGTATATATACATAATATAATATACATATACATAATATATATGTATATATTTTGTTAATAATATATATTAAATATAAGGAATATATGAAATATACAAAATTTACGAAATATAAATATATATTAAAATATATGAATTATATAAATTATATAAATGTAAGAAATATATAAATATATGAAATATATATAAATATACGAAATATATGCAATATACATATATGTGCTAAAATATATAAAATATACGAATATATATTAAAATATACGAAATATATATATTAATATATTTATTAACAATATATATTTATATATTTATGAAATATATAGAGTTATAAAAAAACTGGTTTCAAGTGATTTGCCACCTAAAGGTGACAAACAAAAACCTGACCCCCCCCCCCCCCCAAAGAATTGAATTCCACCCTAGGGTGGTAAATTGTGCTTAAGGGGTGTTGTACATAGAAAATAAATTTCAGGGCAAATTAAGGCTATCAAACAGCCTAAAAGCTGGAAAATACCAGAATTTTCCAACTTTTGGGAATTTGCCTTGGAATTTTTGTGCTATCAAACGGACCCTTAGATATTTATTAATGCATTGGATCTTTTATTGAAGGATTTTATTGTTCTTCGTGTTTTCTTATAGTATCTTTCTCGATTAATGGAATTGTACTTGACCTTTATTTACCAAATAATGAGGGATTCAGGTATGGTTCACCTTGTAATCGAGGATTCTTCAAAGTTCTTTCCTTAGGGAACCTTTGGCCCTTCAACCAATAGTATTCCTCTATCAGACATCCCCAAGTCTTCTCAATGGGTTAACTCGCAATACAAGTCTTCTTAGTTCTCGTGGTTTTAAGGGGAGGCCTTTTGATCCGTGAGGACTCGAGCATGCCGATATCGGCGTCAGACTCTAGTGGCGATGATGAGGATGGTGGTGATGCCTAGTTCGTGGGACACGAAGGGTCGTTCACTTGGAGAGGCAGGGGTAATGAGGTTTAGTTCTTTTTTTCTTTTTGATTTTATTTTTTGTTAAGGATTTAAACGGGTTTCCTACTTATTTCCTGAAAATATATTGCATATAAGAAAAAGACATTTTATCAAAGAAATACATTTTGTATTTGGACATTTTCTCATTTTTATTACATATATGTTTATTTTGATTAATTATGTGCTAATAGTATAAGACAAGTATATGTAAGACAAAATTGAAAAAAAATCTTATTTTTAAAATTTTATATTTCCTAGCAGTTTTCATTTCCTCGAATTGACACATCAAACTAAAATTGTGTGTTGCACGCTTACAAGGGTAAGCTGTAAATTTTATGCGTCAGATAGGACCATTCGATATTCGACATATGCCTAAACGATAGGTCGGTCTTGTCCAACTTCCTCGATCCTCCTTATAAATATGGGGGGATTTTGGACCATTCTATAATTTCTTGATCTTATAGCCTAGTCAAACAATCTTTTATCCTCTTTTTTATCTTGAACATGGCCATCCCTAGTTTTGATCTTTAAGTTTCTTTCAACAACTAACTTGAGTCCTTCATCCGCAATTTTGATGTTTTGTCACTTGTTGATTGGAGTGATATGTCTCGATACCTTTATAATTTTCGAGGACCATCACTATAAAGTGTATCTTCTGAAAGTTTTCTACTCACTTTTGGTACTTTGAAGACCATCTCTTTCCTTTTCTCTTGATGAAGTCTATCCCACTTTTAAAGAATATAAAAATTTGATAAGATATGTTTTTGACCATCCCACTTTAATCCTTATTGTAGACACCATGTTCTATCACCCATACAAGCTCTATAGGGTCCAAATAAAGTCCCTTTATGTCCTGAACCCCTCGGTCCTCCTTCAAACCATAATTGGAGAATAACTTCATGCTCTACAATCCTCATTTGACTTTAGCCAAATCTTGGACCGGGGAGTATCTCAACATGCTTTTATAGATCTCTTAATCCTCTTTCCAAGAGTCTCATCCGTGTGTGAATCGGACCTATGGTTTGCATTTTATGGCGAAAGAAAAACATTTATGTCTGCTTATCAGCATGACACCTCACCTCCTTATAGGCAAGTTAAAGATTCCTTGACTAGCAAGTTTGGCCGCCCTACTAGTAGGCAGGGAAGGGAGTATGTCGGATTACATACCCCCGAGGGAAGCATGGTCTTTTGCTTCTTTTGTGTTATTCTATTTAAGGAAACCTTGACCTCATTTGAGAAGGACCTTCAACCTCAAAAGCGGTGCGACAAATTTCCCAAATCCAACATTTATCATTTTCATAACATTATTCCAACATTCCTTTGCAGCACCCTTAGCTCACCTTTATCCACCACTCTTCCACCACTATTTACACCTAAAAATTAGCTTATAAAGTCCCAAAAATAAAATTTAAAGAGTTTTGAAGGTCTAAATTCCTTTCATTCAATTTTACCTATTAATTTATATTCTCGTATACTTTGGCATTTTAGCATATTATTAGTTGTTTTTTCCTTTTATATTACTAATTTCACTCTTTTATTATATATAGCTACAAACGTATTTTTATAAAAAAAAAGGGTTTATACCTTAGTTCCCAATTTAAGGTTATCTCATTTTTTATTATTCTTTCACCACACTTTACACACTTTTCCACAAAAATAAGAGATATACTCTAAATTTAGACTATGCTTTAGACCCCATCTTATTTTCCCTACGAACTACATAGACTTTGATGTCATTTTCGGCTACATAGGCATCCCGAAATCTATTTTTTGGATTTGAGTACTTCTTTACCAATACCATTATTTCTGTAGTTAATTTTATAATCTTATTATCTTTTAGTTGTTCAGTGACATGAATGCTCACTTTTCTGTAGTGGCTCCACGATCCAGTATATCACTCACATTTTAGTTATTTTACACAATTTTCGTTAGTTTATCTCCTTAGATAGAATCATTTTCGTCTTTTCCACGATGTGGATGCAATGATTTTATTGTCCGCGCGTAGGAGCACACATGCACACACATTTTTCATATTTATGCATATTTTTACTTTGCACACATGGCACATTTTACATACTATACACATGTACATACACTTTAGGAGAAGGATAATATTTTTTGTTTCCCATGAAAGATCGAAAGGGTGGAATGGGTGCTTAACACATTTCCATTTCATAACGTAGTCTCCAATCCCATTCCTTGTTTGTTTTCTCATGCATTAGTAGTCTTTTTTTGTTCTCTCTTTTGACATGGCTATTTCTTTTGTCTGTTTTGAGTAAAATATACTGGTGATTTTGATCTCTACACATTCACACACCTCACATCGTCGATGATGACCACTTTTATAGTCCCCTTTAATTATAAGAAAGGACCGCATAATTCCTTTGACGCAAAAGAGCGCTTGGGATCGAAGAAAGAGCCCGAGATGTCCATAATGGTGACTCTGTTGGCGATATATTTTTTAAGACTAGAATCTATTTACATGGGTTCTATTTTCTCTTATCCTACTTCATTTCCTACACGTGTACATATTTTTTCCTTACTTGTATATTCTTCTTTTTCTCCCATGCTCACATATGTCATGCCCATATTACACTATCCATGTATATTTCTCTCCATCATACTTATCTTTTTATCACATGTATATACCTTATTTTTTATTACATGTTTAATCTCACTTGTATATATCCATGCTTTACTTCACTTGTACATATACCCATGTTTTTTCTCACTCGTATATATCATATACTTCACATTACTTCTACATTATTTCCACATTTTCTCCATTTGTAATTTAATCCATTATCTATCCTAATAATTCACATGATCCACTTGTGTAGTTAGCTCTTTCTCACAAACCACTTGTATATATCCCCTTATTACTTCATGCTTAGTAGTTGTAGATATCCCTCTTAGCATACACAATATTTTGCATAAAGATATTATTTAAAAGTAATAAATTTTCACACTATATCGCACAAGCATTGAGTATTGACCCCATATTTGTCCCGTATTAAAGATTCTATTTGTGATGGGTTTTCAATTTTTCGATGTGCAGTTAACCTAGAAAATAAGCTCCCATCTTCCATAGGCCAGATACCCTCGACATATATCAAATGGTTCCCCCGCATCGTATCGCTTGACCGAACTCATGATGAGAGGTATATAGTTAAAATTCATTCTCATACGTCGAGTATATGGAATTACCTCTCACATGTACCGTCACCATGAGGTATATCGTGAGGCAATTCATGTACACTTAGGTACATAAAATGACTTTTCCATATGTACGAAAGAATTATTTCCCTAATAGCCCAAACGTATATCGTGAAAGTGATGCCAAAAGGGGGAACCCTTACACTAACCTTCCATGCATAACCCTTATATATATTTTTTTCCATAGGACACTTATACTTAGATCATTAGTTTCAATGCGAAACTCTACCAAAATTTTGGGTCATCTTACCGCTCAATTTAACTCACTTTAGCCTATTTTTAAAACATGACCCTGTCCATGAGTCTTGAAACAAGTTAAATTGTGTCTTGCATTACGCACCATATTTCCTTTCATACTCGGGTCCTGTCCGATATTTCACTTGCACGTTAGGTGGAACATAATACTAGTGGAACCTAATGATAACAGCGACACAGATGATATTTTCCTCTCTTTTCCTTTTTTTAATCAAAAATACCAAAAATATTTAAAAATAAATAAAACACATTTTTCTAAAAATAAATACCCTTTCCATCTCGGTGCGACCACATTCCCCTAGTTTGGCCTAGCTCCGTATTCGCTAATATCCGCTATTAGACCATCTTGGAGTTCTACTTAAGTTTCACCCACTACAGTAAGAACATAACACTCGTGTCTCATGGAGAATTCAAGAACACAATTTATTATTTTATCATCATGTTTATAGTTTGGCATATTCCATTACTGCTGCACTATCATGTACATTCTCAAAACCTCCAATCGATGACAAGTTAATGACCAACATACCAATTAAAGAATGAAGAGTTGATACCATCAATACCATCATCGAATAAGGTATATGTGGTAGATTTAATATTAGCTTATGTTCAGGGGCCTTTTTAAACCTGTTTAAATCCAAAATGTTTTTAGAAAAATCGGTTGGTCTGTAAAATAACAGTGGGTATGTTCTTCGAACGGGTCCGTGTACCTCATCAGATTAGGTCCCAAAAAACTTCAAACGATAAATGTTTTGTCTTGCTCTGATTTCTCGTTAGATAAGTCATTAGAAGCTCTTCGAATGAGATTAGGTGCTTCGTTCTAACGAGATGTACCTCGTTCGAACAAACTGATAATTTTTTGTTTTTTTAGTTGTTTTCAAGATGAATCTTTTAAAGCTTATATAATTGTGATTTTTTATCTTGTTTAAATGGAATGAGCCTTTACTTTATTGCAAGCCTTTCTGAACCTATTTTATGATAAAAAAACTTTATTTTTTCAAAATTCGAACCCCTTGGATATTTATGATAACTTTATCAAACCAAAAGAACACATTACTTATTCATATCCTTGTGGAGATCATTATGCACTATTTACGAGAGGAAAGGAGTTTCATGAGGCTTATCGACGGATACTAAGGCAAGTAGAGCTTGTTGTGGGGAATTATAAGATCAGACCCACTTTATGTTATGAACAAGGAAGGAAATCAAACTGAAATACTTATTAGTGTCTAATTATGTAAGTTTGTCCGTGTCCTCTGTTATACCTTAGTTGAAATGGTGTTGAAGAGGTTTTAGTGTCTAATTCTTTAAGTTTGTCTGCGTCCTCTATAATACCTTAGTTGAAATAGTGTTGACAAGGTTTTTTCGAAATGGTTTTTTCCTTATATCTCATGTGATTGTTTTATTTGTTGGATTCAAATTAAATATCTTGCATGCTTAGTTTCACCTAATTAATCAAGACAAATTGGATTAAAATTGAACTTGACTTGTCATCATCATTTTCATCATCCTTTCCTTAATCCCATCATATGGGGTCAGCCACACCGATTCTCCTTTTCCATTCTAATCTATTATATGCAATATTATCATTCAAGTTTAATTCCTTAAGATCTCTCATAATAAATTTCTCCCACGGTAGTTTAGGTCGACCTATTTCTATTTTACCCCCTGTTTCCAATAATCTCCCTCTTGTTATAGGGGCATCTACTGGTCTACACAACACATGTCTGTAACAATTCAATCTACTTTCTCTTAATTTATCACTAAATGAAGCTACTCCTAAATTTTCTCTCATGTATTGATTTTTAATTTTGTCATTTCTAGTAATTCCTATCATCCACCGAAGCATGCTCATCTCACTAACATGGAAAATTATTTGTGACCTAATTTATGGATTCTATCATTGACCATATAACCTTACCACTCTGTACATTTTTTAAAGAACCCTAATCAGGATGTGAATGCTCAATGCTATTTGATCACTATACTTGCCCAACACACCGAAAAGATAGATAGTCTATGGTCAGATGTTCACGTGATGTAGATAAATGAGGATCAAACAATAGAGATGCCTAAACCAGAGTTCATGATTAATCCAAATTCTAACTTTCCTCATGTCATGGGACCACAGATGCTCAAACTTATATACCCTCTGAAGAATACCAACACTCTTCGCATGTCAGAATGCTTCCATACGTCTCGCTCATCAATGATCCACCCCACTCATCTTCCTATGCCAAATCTCCTTCATCTAAGGGCTAATTAGGTGGGCTAAACCCACATATCTCTCTATCTGAAATCTCCATTTCTTGAGAAAATCACTTTTTATTGTTCGAAATCTCCATTTTTCTTGATATAATGGCCTCCCATTATGAATCTTGAAAACTACCATCGCACCATGATTATGCTAGGGGCTATAGAAGAGATTATGGAACAAATGTTTCAACAAACCCTCAATGAAAATGCCCTACGGTGGTTTTTGTCACTAGAGGAATCCTGAATCCAAATCTGGGAGGATGTTGCTAGGGAATTTATGGCTCTGTATAAGTACAATGAGGATCTAAAGGTATTACTCAAATAGGGTCGTAGATAATCTATGAATAAATTTATAATCACGTGGACGAGAAAAGCTGCCACTGTAACCAAGTAAATATAGTGAAGAGGAATTTTCTACCAAATATCCGAAGCACCATGGGTAGCCAATATTACTCCTAATTCAGATCCCTCCAGGAAGCTATGTTAAAGATTAAATATAATATTGGTAGTCAGAAGATAGAGTCATGAGCAAAGAAGTTAGCTGGTCAGTTTACTCCTCAGAAGTATGAGAAGCCTATTGTTGCTACCATTAATAGCATATCATCTCGACCTACCTCCTCATTAGAGCTAGAATCCAACCCTTCTTCCACCTGAAAAGAATACACCGAGATCTATGCTTCCCTCTCTTAAGTATATCAAGACCTTATGTCCCATAACCTTATCAAGCCTCCGTACCCTTATCCACTACCTAACCCCTTCTTAGATATTTTAAACATGATGTCTGTCATGATTTTCACCAAACTGGTGGGCATACCACTGATCAATGTCACCATCTTAAAAATGTTGTACAAGGCCTTATTAATAAAGGCATTATTGCTTCCCAGGCAGACCCAAAACCAAACATACGCAAAATCATCTGCTAATGTCTCAAGATGATATGGATGCCATTCTAATTGATGAAGAATCTGACTTTGACCCCTCAATCATAATTAGACCCATAAATAGTCCCACCTTATCCATCAACTCAGATAAATCCATGGATCCTCTCTAAATGTGACCATCCTACTTATTGCACCTTAAAACCTCTCATAATCGACCCCTCTCTCTGATGACAGGAGATTGTATTGTTGTTTGAAACAAATAAAGACAAAAAGCATGGACATTCTCTCTTTCCTTGAAAAGTTAAAAGAATCTGGCATGAAGATTTTGCTAAAGCTGAACCTCAAAGAGGAAGAATATACAAGAATTAATGATATTTACATGAAAGACCAAAATTAGTCCCGTCAATCCCATGACTGGTTCTACTGCCCAATAGTTCAATTTGGATATCATTATTTAGATCCGACCGAGGAAATCATCAAGAAAGAAAAAATCTGTGAAGCTCCCAATCTCCTCGTTGCCATGAAACTTAAAGGATAATTACTCCCTTCTCAGAACGATTTCTCTACTGCATGAGAATATTCACACTTAACCGATGCATGAAATGACCATTAAAGAAAGAAAGATTCTTAGAATGTTGAAGAAGGCCTAAGACAATATCGCAATGTCGGGACTTTTCATGTCATCTTAACTTCACAGGATTCCTTCATTAAGTTTCTCACACAAGCTATAGTACATCCTTCTACCTCTCCTAATGAGGCTATTCATACAGTCGAAAGTTTTAACTCAAAGTGGATAATCTCTTTTTCTAGTAAGGAAATTCCTAAGTTCGTCCATGATCACAGATATTCCTTCAAAATTTCAGTCGAGGTCTTATAGAAAATAGTCCCATAAGTACTTGTTAATAATGGTTTCGCCTAGAATTTATGCCCACTCTGAACGCTCCAATGCTTAGGGATACAAGTATGGGATATCATCTCTACATCCACTGTCTTGAATACTTTTGATAAAACTTACCGAGAAGTTATGGAGTTAATTATCCTCACACTAGGGTCTAGTCCAATTTTCCCTGAAACATAATTCCAAGTGATCGATATCAAGACATGTTTCAATTTTCTTCTTGGTCACCTATGGATTCATAACATCAATGGATATACTTCTTATATTTATCATAAATTAAAGTTCTTCGATGTTAATCAAATCATTACTATCATAGGAGATGATGGGACAATTCGGATGGTGTCGGCACCAGTAACCTGATCCTGGAAATTTAGCATAGCACAAATGACATATTCCCGTCAGGAATCAAGATTGATCCATTCTCTCTCTCTCTCTCTCTCTCTCTCTCTAGCATCGAGAAAATTACCATGAAAGGGTGAGTCATGAATATAACCCTTATGGGAATGTCAGCCTGATTCAAATGTTCAAGTAGATGCATTTTACGTCTGGAATGGGGTTAGACAACGGACAACAAGGAATACTCGAATCAATTATACTGAAGATAACTTATCCACCATATGATTTGATGTATCAACCGTCCCCAACTGAACTTATGAACCTCCATCAACCATATAGAAATGGGGTGTTGAAGAGAAAGTAAATCATTTCTAGACATTTTCCAAACATTCACTTCATCAACGAGGGTGAAGATTTACCCTATTGTTGCTTCCTTAAACCATAGTATGATGCGGTTGAAAATTATATGAAACCAGGGTTTACGATATTCTTTGAGAATTAGATCACCTCGATGAAAGTATCCAATCATAAGATAAAGTTTCTAACCATCAAGCGACTCCACTCAGTTGTGGTCTCATGAACTGAACTTCGTTGCCTTCCCACGTGCAAAGCGAATGGGCACTGTGCTAAGGGTCAATTTACGGATGGGGAGCGAAGAGAGACCATATGATTCGAGCTCTTATAATACTGGAAGTAATGATAGCGATGAATATTTTGATATCGCTAAATTGGGTATTTATTTCTTCATGCTCCATTCTGAATCTGATTTATCTAACCCTACCCAAATGATATCTCCTACTGTCAAACTTCTCCTTAATTAGTGGAACAAACCTGCTAGTATGACCCTGAAAACAAAGAACCCTACTAACTATCACCTTAAGACTAAACCTATTCCTACAATTTCTGTTTCTGATGCCAATATAAACAAGGCCTCCTTTGAGGAGGTCCTCACTACTATCTTACCTGAAAATGATATGAATGAAATAAATGAATTTTTTGAGTAACTTATTGTTCCATGTATTAATTTCATTCATTCAAATAATCAAACAACTGGGGAAGATGATTTAATGTTTGAACAATCCTTAACTAAACGCAATGAGAAAAAAATAAAATAACATAACCATGTTGAAATTAATGATGAGGAAACTATTATCATTAATCTTGGTTCTATTAAAAATTTGCGCAAAATCAACCCTGAATAAACAAGAGCAATCATAATTCGAAGATATTATGAAACATTTCATGATGTCTTTGCATGGTATTACAATTACATGGCTGACAGTGACCCTGAAATTGCATAACACAAGATACCCACACACCTTAAATGCAAACCAACCAAGCCAAACTCGAGGAAGCTTCGACCTAAATGGTCCCTTAAAATTAAAGATGAAATATAAATGTGGGGTTCATCAGCGTAGTGGAATATCCAACTTAACTTGCCTACATTGTTTTTGTGCCAAAATATGGCAGAAAAGTCTGCAAGTTCATAAAAAGTTGATTATCCTCTCCCTAATATTGACATGAGAATAAAAAACACAACCAATCATGCTCTTAAGTCATTTGTCGATGGATTCACGGGATATAATCATATCAAGAGGCTTCCTAATCATTAAGAAAAAAATTTCTTTTACCACTTCATAGGGAACCTTTTGCTATACTATCATGCTTTTCGGTATCAAGAATGAAGGGGCTATATATCAAATTGCAGCCGTAACTATCATGTATGATATCATCTATAAAGATGTTGATGTCTATGTTGACTATATGATCATCAATTTCAAAGATCGATAAGGACACATCCTTGCTCAGACAAAATTCTTTAACTGACTGCGATGGTACCAGTTGCGCCTTAATTAATAAAAATGAATTTTTGTTGTTACCAAAGGTAACCTTGTAGTCTTCATGGCCAATGAAAGAAGAATTGAACCAGACTCTGCCAAAATTAAAGTAATACTTGAGATGTCACCACCTCAAACTAAGATACATGTATGTAGCTTCCTAGGGAAATTCCAATACATCAGCAGATTCATCATCTAACTCACTTCCATTTACAAACCCATTTTTAAACTATTATGGAAGGATTCAGTCAAAATTTGAAATGAGGCTTGATAGGAAGCCTTCGACAAGATCAAGAAATACCTTACTTCTTTAATGGTTTTTCTTATTATCTAAGTTCGATATCGCTTGTGTCACGCAAAAAGCCACTAAAGAAAGGGCTACCTTGGATTACTATGAAGATCACCCCATGAAAGAGGTCGATGTGTGGACCTACTAATTCCCAGAGAAAGAAATTCTCTATGCTAGCCACGTGAAACTCCGGTGGAAAATGTTCTTTGATTGAGGTACCAAAAAAGGGATATGGTGTTGGGATATAACTAGTTGTACCCGATTATTCACATGCTCCCATATCCATCAATCTAGACATCCTTTTCACCAATAACATGACATAATATGAGTCATGCATTGTGGGCCCTAAGGTCTCCCTTAAGAAAATAATTCAATACCTCAATGTTTATGAGTATTTAACCCTCATTATAGGAAAAGTTATTTGAAAATGGAAAGTAAAAGACGAGAAGCACATGCCCTTACACGCTCATCTTGAAAAAATCACTTCCCAATTCAAGGATGTCACCTTCCATTATCCCTCTCACTCAATGAACAACTTTGCCAATAAGCTGGAAAACTCGTTCTTTACGATCGATATGCTCGAGGGAATAACAATTTCTCCTTTTATAAGTCCATAAACAATCTAAACCAAATCACTTCTACTATATCAAACTTAATGAAGAAGACTCAAACAACGTCGGACTATAGGATTACGATATTTGGTGTCCCCTCAAACACGATCGATACCCCAAAGGGGCTGACAAGAAAGATCATATGACCCTATATATCTTTTGTGAAAAATCTTTGTTAAAAAGAAATTTTGATGGCACCCATTTGCAATGCATAAAAGGGACTGACAGTGAGGAGATTATGTATAAAATTTATAATGGGGAGTGCGGACACCACATGAACAGTAATAATCTCGATAAGAAGATTATCCGATAGGGATACTATTGGACTACCACAGTCCAAGGGTGAATAACTTAAAAATGCAAACAATTCCCCAATATCCATCACTTACCTCCTCAAGAGTTTATACAACATTCCCTCACCATGTCCTTTCTTATCTTGGGGCATAAACACCATTGAGAAAGTCAATCCTAAGACATTCAATGGGAATGATTTCATCTTAGTCACTCTTGAATATTTTACTAAATTGGTTAAAGATGAGTTATACATAGTGATGAATGGAAAGAAGGAGGCATTGTTCATTTGAAAGAATATCATCTATCTCTATGGGGTCTCTCAAGTGCTCGTATAAGATAATAGTTTTCATTTTGAAGAAGAAGTCACAAAAGTGGTCAAAGAGTATACAATTTAAAGACACAAGTCTTCTTTTTATAGACCATAGACCAATTGTGTTGTTGAAGTTGCAAATAAGAGCCTCAAATCAAGAATCAGTAAGATGACATAAAGTTGTAGAGATTGGGCCAATAAGGCCCCTTTCACCATCTGTGTCTACCGCACGTCTATCAAAACACCCACTAAGGCCACCCCTACTCCCTAATTTATGGCATGGGGGAAGTCTTGCCTGTAGAATGTGAAATCGCTTCCCTAAGAGTCATGCTATAGATCCAAATAGGAGATGTTGATGGGCACTAGGGTCATTAAAATGAGTTATAACTCTTGGATGAAAATATATTCAAGTCTTTAATCACATACAATGGTAGCGTCATCCAATTACATAATCATTCACAAAGTTAAAGACCGAGGATGGCGAGAAGATGATTTTGCTCTTAGGACCATAGAGGTAAATTAAAGCCCAATTAGAGTTGGCCATATCTTGTAAAGAATATTTTATTAGGAGGTGCCTATATTGTCACTGATCTCCATGGAGAATAAATGACACGGCGAGTCAAATTAGATCGTATAAAAAATTCAATCTTTAATACGAGTCTTACTACACTATGGAATTATCATCTCCTTTCTACTCTACTAAAAAGAAGAGAAAAAATATCTTCCATTATGTCTTTAACAGACTATGTAGAACTTAATCCTATTAAGATATTTGCAAAATATTACAACCTTTTAAACCCCACATAGGTACGTAGGCAACACATAAAATTAATTTCGTGTGCATTCCTTTCTTTTTAATAATATGCTTTTATTTTCTTCCATCAAGATGCATAAGTCTTTCTCATCATTTCAACAGAACAAAATGATTATATATGCCTTAGTGACTGGTATAGATAGTTGAAACATAAATAATTCTTTTACAAAGGCCCAACGAAATATAATAAAATTAACTTTTATTTAAGTACTTTTATTCCAAATATAACCTTTTACATCAAGCATCAACAACAGTCTTTACCAAACACCAACAATACCCATACTAACTAGACAACCAAACCCTAACCCAATAACTTTACAAACAATACGAATACCAACAAGACAATAATTTTTACCCGCATACCCATAGACTTCACTAAAATTAATATAAAAAACTACACCAAATAAACCTACTAGAAACTAACACCTAATAACCAGACCAACCATTTTTCTGAGACTTCTTCAAAAAATCTTACTCAAAGGACAAAAGTCCACACTTCATCATCATCACCACCACAACCATCATCACCTTCTGAGGTTCCCAATAATTGCCATTTTGAGTTCATATTTACATGATTTCAGTACGATTGTATATCTTAAAGAGCTTGGTCAGAATCACTGTACCATTTTCCACACCCGTGACACCCTGCCTAATTAAATACCGGATGATTAGTCCTTTATTAAATTAAAATCAAGGTGAACAGTTGGTTAATTCATAACATCACTGTTGCAAAATGAGCTTTCCAATTTAAACACCATAAATAATTAAGCTAAGTGTCAAAACCATTGAAAACATTATTTCCAATTTTATTAAATCAAAACTTGAAAACCTATTTAATAATCCACAGTTTAAGAATTCCGAAATACTAAGGTTGAATAATAGCACACAAGTATTTGAATCATTCAGATAAACTAAACCAGTTTAAAACTATAAATAAAACCATCCTGACCATGATTAAATCCCAAAGAGTACCAAATACCGAAAATATAAATGAACATAACTCTGACAAATCCAACAGAATAGGGAAACGGGCGACACGTGCCCTAACTAATAAAAACTAAAAATAAGAGTAGAGTCAACAATGAGGTCGTCTAAGAAATGCCTGCAACTCCCACATAAGCTGCAGCGCATCCGATCCATGAATTCTAAGCATGACGCCCCTGTGGTTGGGCACTTGTAATAGATACATATATACACAAGAGAAAAGAAATAACATGAAACGGGTCAGAGACCGAGTGTAAAAAAGTTTAAAAATAGTTTAGAAAGTAAATAAATTGCTTACCGGCTAATGTAACAACCATGTTAGTACACATCACTCTCTTGAGCAATTCTCACCTCTCATCTAGTGTGCACGCCTACAATACTATTTATATCAAAAGTTTATTTTAACTTAGCTTTCCCATAAAGTTTCATACCGCTAACTACAATGGCGAAGATAAATAAATTCCTGAAATTTATGATCTTACATATCTAATTTTATATATAAAAAAATATCCCAGTGATGTCATAAAATTTCTCAAACACTTATAATAGAGTCGGAGTATTTATTCATTACTTAACTACTTTTATGCACGGTAGAAAGTTCCCATACTTAAGCATAATTATATATTAGCCAGTCATATAATATATATACTAGTGACACCCCGCATAAAATCTATGGTGCTGGCATACCCTGCTATCAAGTCCCCCTATCAATCATATTAAGGGAAATACTAGTTCAGAAACAGTCTCGAACTGTATTAACATAAAACACATACAAATGGAGACGAAGCATAGTTCCAAGTCACTAAGAGTTCAGAACATGACCTCACGTCTCGTAGGACCGTTCGACTATCAATCAGATAGCCTGTACCAAGGAATTCTATGTTCAAGGGTATGAGTCAATATCCCCCATAAAGGCCCAATCGAGATAAGACCGTCCCGGCGTGAAAATCCTCGTGATAGCAAGTAGCCTGAGTATGAGTTTTATACATATATATAATATATGCACAATCACACAGTCATATATATATAACTATCCACATTTCTAAGTTAGGTGTGCCCTTGGCCCATTACTATAATTATCTGTTCTTAATACATTCTACTCGTTTATCCCGTATAACGGACTCGTCTCTTGTATTTTCATTTGTAGGTTATTCCGTACTTACTTCATATCTCTCAAAGTATTCTATCTCCTTAAGTATAATTTTAATAGGTACTCTCACTTACTTTCTAGTCTAACTTCATAATGAGTCTCAACCTTTTATTTAAACGTTCGCATAATTTCATATGTGTAAATCACTCCCCGTTAACCCTTATTTTCATCTTACATTAAATTCTCACTTATTGGGGTTTACTAAAACCCTACTGGTCATACTTATATCCCAAAATGTTCTAACAATAATACTCAAGGGTTACTACGCTTTTTAATCGGAATAAACCATAATAAGATGAATATGCATCTTTCCAGGAGGGGTCGATCGATCGATCGATGTTCTTGGGTCGATCGATCGATAAAGCAGTTATGGCAAAAACTGCATTAACCTAGTTACGAAAATCCAACTCCAACCTCAACCAAATATCAATATATTATTCCCAAACTCCCAAAAAATGATACTAAGAGCACTATATACCCAAATATATGATTTTCTACCTAAAATATGTGAGTTTTCATCAAGTATAACAATTTAAAGGGGTAAAATCTACATAAACTTCAAGAACCCTAATCTTTTCTTTCAATTTCAATTCTTCCAATTATTTTCCTGGTTTTATACTTCTAAATCCATGAAATTTCGTGCTGTTTCCTCTACATATGAATTAGATGTCTAGAATATGATTACTATTTCTACGACATGTGAATTCTAGTCTCCAAACTACACTTTCTTTCAAGAAATAAGTTCTAAACAACCCTAGACTAACATAATTGAGACATTAACTAAAAATTAAAGAAATATAGATACTTGCCTGGAAATTTAGTTTCTGATTTGTGGAAGAAAGTGGTGTGGTGGTGTTCCCCGTCGCACGATCTACGATTTGGCGGTGGTGGCGGTGCAAACGGTGGTGTTTTTGGCCTTGAACTCCTTGGAAAGCTTTCTCACTTCTTCTCCAATGTCCGTTCTTTGGTTTTGCTATTGTTAACCCTAGATGACAACTCCTAGAAGCTGATATAACCTTGGGAAATTTGTGGGTTTAATTTCTCAAAAATACGAAATGTCGATGTTAATTAGGCCTGAAAATGCCCCGAGACCCAAACTAAACCCCCGGGTATATTATTTTGACTATCTCGACCCTTTTGGACCCACTGGCGCACACAAGATGACCATACGGGAAACTTATAATTTATTTTCTTTTAATAATACTAATTTAATCCCGACACAAAATAGGCGCATCCTGATTTAACTTCTATTATTGCCATTATATTCACTCGTGACAATTTTAATAAAATCAATCTTATATATTACTTTACTCATCCAGTAATATTCAACAAATATCCAATGGTTACTAACTCATATCACGCTATTAAAAAAAACTTCTGGATTAATATTAAATTAATATCTCAATTAAATTTAATAAATAAATCCCCAATTTTTAAAAGCCATAAAAATACGAGGTATTACATTAACCTCAGCCTCCATAAGCCATCTTTATCCAGAATCCTTGGCACACACCGTCATTAACAAATCCTTCCATAACCACTTCAGTTAAACATCTAAAATCACCGAAACTTCTCCTACAGACAGGTTTGGATAATGAGTTGGCTTGCGACATTGCAATAAAATCCCCAGTGAAATCCTCAAGGAATCGGTTAGATCCCCCATAGGAAAGAAATTCTTATACGCAGTGGGATAATTTTCTCCCAACCCAATTGGTGCAGAAGTCTCTATAAGAGATAAAATTAAGTGTGACGAAGGCCTACAAGGCAGATATATTGATAATAATGTCACTGTAAGATAAGTGTTAAAACACCCCATCATGGCGAAGACCAATGAATGGAACTGGACCCATTTACTAGAAACTAGTCCGACAAGTCATACACAGATGCCCCAAAGTTAATCCTAGATAGAAAAAAGAAATTATGGGTACTTTGAGAAGGGAATGGATTAGTTACAGCCAAATAGAATCTCTCTACTAGTCACATGCACATCATCACAAGGCTCCCTCGTAAGAATGTAAAAGGATTCTCCTTCCAGTCATCAGATAATTTAACATCTTTACCAATATAGTTGTAGCTAGATTATGGTGACAATGGATCCACAAAACTATGGCAGCTTCTTGGGTGTTCGCACTCATAACACCAATCATTAGAAGAATCCTTGCAGTAAAACCAACGGACATAGTGCCAACAAATCCATTTTCTTTGAAATCCCGCTGATGAATGGATTCCATCACCGTAGGGAGATAGATAACTCCCCCACTAACCAATTGGTGGGCCTCATATGGAGAAATATTCAGTTTCACCCGGCACTTCCCAAGGAGAAAGGTAAAATTCAGGCATGGTAGCAAGAAGTTGAGGGAGAATGCCCAACATGATAGAAAATTACTCAAAGGTTTGACACACCTTGTCTAATGCGAAACGAAACATGTGATCATTAGGTAGACAAAATTGAAGGTCCACCTCTAACAAACTGAAGTTAATCAAACGGTTATGCCACTAAGTGACCAGGAGCAAGTTGAACACATCATACTCAATACTATATAATATCATAACTTCTAAACCATCGAGATAACCTAAAAATATTTCGATCACGGAGATAGTTATTATCAAAGATGAAACTGAATATAAAAGAGAAGAGAAATAATTATGGGTGATTTAAAATGCCAACATTAAGCCCCCTTTTATAGCAAAAACTCTCCACAAAATGATGAAGAAACTGATCCATCAACATTTATTTAGCAATTAAAGGACCAAGGTGTAACAAGAGAGTGATAAAAGATGAAAAGACAAAGTACCTAGACTGACATACCGACAGGTAGACCATGGGCTATGCTAGCTGACACCCCTTATTTTGGGAAAATCCTCTTTTTCCTTATTTTCCCCTCCCTTTCCAAATAGCCCATTTAATGATTTTTTTTACAACAAAGTCTCCTGCGCATTTCTTTACTTAAACATTGGAAAAACATATTTAAAATACTCAAAAATACAATTAATACTTTTTCAATAAAAAACTGAGTGGAAAATTAAAAGTGCATATAGAATAAATAGCTAAATTAACATAACTAAAAGCAAACGCCTCATATTATATATTTTATTTATTTTCAAAATTTCTCGAGATGATAAAGAAAGATCAAAGAATAACAAAAAGAAACAAAATTATCGGGGTGCACCCCAAAGTTTTCCCTAAACCTAAAGTAAATACCAAAAGCATCAGTGACTATGATGAGGAAACTTTACCTGATGGCAAGAGGTAGAGGCCCCACTCCTAGAGACCGAGCATGGAACATAATCGTTAGTCAGGGAGGAGAAACACAAGACCTATCTATCACCCAAATCTTCTCGATTGAAAAATCCATCAATCCTCGAATGTCATAGATCCACGAGGTTCGCAAAAATACAGTCTAAAAAACAAAAAATTAAAGTCAGTAATAAGTAGGAGTACATAAATAAAAATGTAGAAACCAATCAAGAAAGAAAGAACGCTTACACCTAACCGAAAGTCATCTGGGGCATAATAGGAAGACACTCTAGTAATGCATGGGGATAATGATGAACATATATTATGTTACCCCCTCTAGTCGCAAATAATAGGAAGGTATCCCATACTCTCAAAGTGGAGGATCCTTCGTTGTCCCTGCACTACTCCCCGACTCTTGAGCCGATGACCCTAGCGAATCGCTACCCATAACCTCACTGATGTAGGTTAACATCCCTCCACGTCATAGATATATGCTGGAATCATCAAATCGGTCATAAAATCCAGGTATTCATGCATCACTGTCATATCCATATGTGTGGAGTAGTGTTCCTCTATCATCCCTACCACCCTCTCCCCCTTCGGCATACTCTTTGTGTCTCGCATCAAACTTTAAGGTTTCGTTAGAAGAACAGTTACCTCTCCATACATAACATAACTCACCACCCGCTCCCTTAAGTTCTAGTCATACCTACTTACCCAAACTCACGTGACATCATTTTTCGCATGTGAGCGTAGAATTCGGTATCACTCATGTCCTCCAGTGGTCAGCTCCAAAGGTAGAACACCATCTGTCCAAATCAATTCGATCAATAACAGGTAATCAAAAAATTAAATAAGAATAAAAAATAAAATAAAATATAGTACTAATAAAGACTAACTTAATTTCTTTTTTGGGCGTTGAGGACAACCCTCACATCTTTTAAAGAAAATAAATTCTTTGAGACCCGATTGTCCTTCCTCCACCTCCTTATCCTACCCCATGCGTCGACCCCTTCTTGCTTCAATGACATCAATTAGGTTTTGTACCCAATCGCCTCATAGAAATATACATGAATACGAAAAAATAAAAAAATACTCTCAAAAATATCACAAAAAGAATCCAATGGTAAAATCAAAAGAGCGGATAAGATTACTTCCAGAAGATATGGTGCCCCTTGAAAGGCAGTCGACAACAGTGACTAAAGGCATCCAAGGAAGCGTACAACATCACTAATGTTAGACTCCCCCTATCATAAGTTTTTATCAATGAGATATCCACCAAAAAGGGGAGAAACTAGAGGTCAACGTCATCGCTGCTTTTTCCTAGCCTTGTACTCCCTACCAGAAACTGAGTTAAGAGGTGCGCCACCTATCACCCCTAATGACCATCAGCCACATTTATCAACCTCTCTAACAAAGTGTCCTTCATAAGGTCTACCTTCACCGACTCTTCCGAGCCTGCCCTCTATATAGGCCCAAAGGCTGCTCGACTTTATGCATCCATCAAATGAAGTGATCGATGCACCATAACATGTGTCCCATCACACGGTAGTCCTAAGATCTGATACATGTCCACCGACATCACCATCATATCAACCACACTAATGTGGAATGTGTGGGTGTTGTCCCACTATCTCTCCCCAAGGTCGAACAACACCATTGAAGACCGTGATGTCTCGTCCAAGGACCCCACTATTACACCATAAAATTACCTTTCAATAAAGTATTTCCATGTATTATTACTTAATGAAAATAATAGCCAAGTAAAATGTGTGGGATTTATAATGAAGGAATCTTTAAATCTTGACACATGTCAAGGCTTTGGACGTGGGATTAAGCACTAAGCAGCATTTATTGGAGCACTAATGCACTTAGGAGGGAAAAAACTAATTGGGATACCTTACCACCTAGAAGTTATGAAGGCGGTTACATTGCATGGAAAGAAACTCTATAAATAAGCAACGAGCCGACAAAGGGAAAAATAAATCCCTTAATAAAAAAAACTACATTTACTCGTTTTATCCTTTCTTTTTTTTTTCTTTTCATTTATATACTACTTTTATTTCATTCGAAGTATATTGTAAGGCAAATTGTAAATTTCTTTATTAAAGTTTTCTTGCCTTTGCATTTGATTTCTTTGACTTTCTTGCTTAAAATTTCGTAGCGTAATAATTTACTTTACTTCACTTACTTTTATTTAATTTTAATGCTTTACTTTTACTTATCTTGTTCAATTTATAGAGTTTTCTCGTGTTCTAGTTATTTATCTCAATTTACCATTCACATCAAAATCTTTCTTAAGGAAATCACATATCTTCCTAATTAGAGTATCGAACAATACACAATCATATTTTCCCAACAGTTCTTTATCCATGTTGGAATAGGATTAATATTTTCCCACGAGAATTATGAAATTGGGAATGGAATTATGAATAAATTAATTAATGTGATATGTATTCCATGCAGTTGAGAAATCCACATGTTGAGGTTATCATATTGATGATTTGAATTGTAAATCATGAAATTATATTCTGGGTTTTATGAAGAACATTAATAGTGAATATAAAACTTTGAGGACTTGAAGTATTATTTTGATTTAGATAAAAACCCTAATTGAAATTAAGGAATTAGATGTTTTCTATGTGTTATAATTACACATAAACATGTATAAATGATGTTTGGATAATGGGGATTCAGTAAAATATATTCCATGTGGTTTTGGGTGTAAGAAAATGGAGAAAAATGCATAAAACTAGTGTTGGGGACGAACTGCTAAAACGTTGAACGAAATAGGAAGTCATTTGAAGTCGTTCGAAGGAGATGCTATGTCGTTTGAACGAGAATTTAGGGATTTCTAATGAGATTTCAGAAATCTAGTTTTAACGAAGAGAAGTTCGGAAATTCGTATTTTGGCCCACAATAGGTTCTGAATAATTTTTGTTACATTAACAAAAAATGAGAGACTTGGGTTAATGTTGAGAAATTAAATTTTGAATTAAGAAAGGAATTATGTGAATGATATCCACGTAATAAAATACGATAATGAGATTTAATCGTAATTAATAAGTACGCATAGTATTCTAGAAATACAACGGGTATTTGGGGTAGGATGAATTCCTAATATGATAATAGATTGAGTTTTTACCTATTTTTTGATGATTTACGTGTATGACCTACCTAGCCTACTTGCTATCGACGTGAGGTTTGCACATTGAGGGCAGTCATATCTTGATGAGACTTATGGGGGATTTTTTACTTGTTACCTGAGAACATAGAACTTAGGTCGGATTGCCATTAGTGAGAACAATGGTATTAAATGATCATTTGGGTGCATAGTAATGTACTTAGCCCAAAGGCTTAGGTCTATGTTCGCCTCCAATACTTTTGTTTTGATATTTATGGTTCGAGTGATATACCGAACCAACAATCCTTTATCCATGTTAGAATATGATGAATATTTAACTATGACAATTGTGAAATTGGGCATGGAATGATGAATAAATTAATTAATGTGATAGGTATTGAATATTGCTGAGAAATCCCCATGTTGGGGCTATCATATTGATGATTTGAATTGTAAATCATGAAATTATATTCTGGGTTTTATGAAGAAGATCAATGGTGAATATAAAATTTTGAGGATTTTAAGTATTATTTTGATTTAAATAAAAACTCTTCTTGAAAGTAAGGAATTAGACATTTTCTATGTGTTATAATTTCCCATAAACATAGATAAAAGATGTTGGAATAATTGGGATTCATTATAATATATTTCATGTGGGTTTGGGTGTAAGAAAATGGCAGAAAAATGAGGTTGGGGACAAACTGCTAAAACAATGAACGAACTGGGAAGTCGTTTGAAGGAGACAAGATGTCCTTCGGACGACTTGCTATATCATTTGAAAGAGAATTTAGGGATTTCTAACGAGATTTCAGAAATCTTATTTTAGCTCAGAAAAGTTTGGAAATTCGTATTTTGGCCAACAATAGGTTCAAAATAATTTTTGGTACATTAACAAAGAGTAAGAGACTAGGGTTAATGTTGAGAAATTGAATATTTAATTAAGAATGGAATTATGTGAGGCATAAATATGTAATAAAATATAATAGTGAGATTGAATGGTAATTAACAAGTACGAGTTGTATTCGAGAAATACAACGGGTACTTGGGGTAGTGATTAGGCATAAATTCTTCCCATTTATCACCTTAATTTAAAGGATTTTATCGCTCCGCAAAGTGTAATTTGAGTGGATTTATCTCACACCATTGCTTTTGACATTTTCTAATTAGTACGTCGACTTTTGTCCATTTCCTATCTATTTTTCAGGTATTCAGTGCTTAGGAAGGATCGACATCCTAATCTGAGTTACGGACCAAAAGTTACAAATCTCGAAAGAAATGCAAGGAGGAAAAGTTCCTGAAAATAGGAAACCGAACCAAATGGGTTGTAAAAAGAACCGATCCCATCCTGGGAAACCTCCTATAAAGCCTAAAAAGATGGAACAGAACCGAAGAGGAGGAAACATGAACCGATCCCATCCTTGAATAATTTCCTATAAAGCGTGAAAAAATGGAACTGAACCGAAGAGGAGGAAAAACGAACCGATCCTATGCTTGAAGAACCTCCTGTAAGGCTGTCAAAGATTGAACCGAACTGAACCCCTTAATAGTATCGAGTCGGGTATCAAAAATTCAAACTCACCCACTTGTAAAATAAGAGTCCTGCATGGTTAAAACTCTTAGAAATCGTTGATTATAAATTGTAAACACCTACCAAACATCGGGAGGCTTCTGATTCGTTAGGGAAGCTTTGTAATTAGTTTAGAGAAGACAACAACAAAGAAACCATAGTTTTGATTCCAGTTTTGCAATTTAAGTAATACCATTCTAATTATTGTTTTCATTATTGCAGTAGTTACGTCTCTAATAGATATTTATCAATCTTCATCTTCATTCAGTAGAAAAAAATGTTTTCTTTCTTTCCAAACGTGTTTTCTTCTAGTTTTAATATGTCCGGCTAATTTTTCAAGGGTTAGGGGTGCATGAACCCCACCCGATGTTATTCACGATAGTGGAAATAGAAGTCGAAATTAAAACCTTAGATGAAATGTATTGTAGTTCATGCGATACTACTTTAATTCAACCTTGTCTTACATACTGTGCCAGCTACGATCCCTCGTATGTGTAATACTTACGAGGAATAAAGACCGAATTTTAATTCAACCTTTGCTGACATACTATGCGGGCTACATTCCCTGATATGTGTAATACTTAGGAGTATTAAAAGGTCAGATTAATTTAAAGCTTTAATTCTGAATCTAGTATCTTATGAAGTGAATTACTAGGGTGTGGGGAATGTAACTCGGCCTATCTTTCTCCTTTCATAGGTAAGTTTTGGTGAAGTCCTTCGTAATTCTGCAGTCGAATAATTGTATTTAATTTATTCATAATTTCATTAGTGAATCATTTTTAAAATTTCATATAGTTGTGGTTGTTTCGCAAATCAAATCACCTTTTCCTTCTTTTTAGAGTCAAAGTTAGGTTTCCTTCGTCTGTCCAACGTCCTTAAGACTTCGTTCGTCTTATTTCCCTGAGGATCGATACTCGACTTATCAGATTATTACTTGAGCGACATGCTTGCACTTTAGCCTAAATATCACGCACACTAGACACATTTGTGGTCGCGTCAATTTTTGGCACCATTACCGGGTAACTAGGTAGACTTAGGTTAGATCAAGTCAATCTAGAACTTTGAGCAAAAATTTTCAAAAATTCAAAAAAATAAAAGAATTCTAAAAATATGAAAATATTTCTCATCATATCTCAAAGCCTTTAATGCAAAATCCTGAATACACTGAGACTCCTCACAATACTCCAGTCAGAATGCACGAAAATCCTATAGTTGAGTATAACTCTGAAAGCCTCCACACACCTTGTGTCCCATAATTCTAGTTTCCAATTCCTACTCTTGAGCACTCTATCAATAGCTACACCCTGAGTCAAACTTTGAGTCACACCTCTAGGACACCGAGTGATTACACAAAATCATTTGAAGCGAGCGGGACAATGATGTCTGATGTAGCGAGTTTCGGTACCAGAGAGGGAGATATTCCCTATCGTCCCATGAAAGACTTACTTTTTTCTGAATGGACTGTCACCCTGGGTTGCATTTTACTTCCGTATACTTTCGGTCAGTTCCACTTTCATAATGGGATGATATAGATTCTCCTTACGTTTCATGGAATGGATTTCGAGAAACCATACCTGCATATTCATGAGTTCGAAGAGGCATGTGACACCATTGGTGATCAAACTTGCACGCAAGATGTCATTCTCCTAAAGCTTATTCCTTTCTCCTCAAACGATAAAGCCAAGTCCTGGCTATGGTCTCTACCCCCGAACTCCATCACTTCCTGGAGAGATATGCAGTCCAAGTTTGTCTCAAAATTCTATCCGCATCACAAGATCAACTCTGGCAAGACTCAAATCCAAGCTTTTCGATAACACAATAATGAGCCTTTTGATAGATGTTGGGAACGATTCCAAGAGTTAGTAAGTGCGTGCCCCCATCATGGTTTTGACAAACACCTAGTGATATATTTCTTCCATAATGGGTTGACAATTGCTTCCAAATAACTTGTTCAAACGATGTGTGAAAGACCCTTTTGGGATTTATACACACGTGATACTAAGGCCCACCTTAAGTATGTTACAGAGACTACTCAAGCATGTGACACATCTGATCCCAACCAAAATTAACCTAGATAGCCATCTACCAATCAAACTGCCTCCGGTCTATACCATTTGGATAACAATACCTTAATAGATTGTCAATTTGATTAGTTTCAGAGAGATATGAAGGAGTGGTTTGGTGGTCGGTTGAGAAACATCTCCGGATCCAGCCATGGTTCGAAAGAAAAAGTGTGTGCTATCTGTGAGGTGGGCCACTCCACAAAGGCTTGTCCGACGATCTCTGCCTACAAGGCCATGCACATCGAGCAGGTGGTGATATAGGAGGATTTAAGGGGAATTTTAATTCCCCCATGGGAATTCTTCCAACCCTTCATGGAGGAACCATCCTAGTTTCAACTATAGACAACCACAAGCTGCGGTGAACCCACATTTACAGGTTGTTCCACCTCCACTACCTCCACAATACCATCAAGTTCCACCACCTCCAGTCCCATCTGTATCCCCACAGTAGAGGAGCCTCGAGGATACAATGAACCGATTCATAAATTCTCAAGGTGCACACAATGCTCGATATGAACGCTTGTTCCCTGAAATAAATGCAAACATCTCCAAGATACAAGATGCATTGATCACCCAAGAGATGGGTAGGTTTACTGCCCAAGGCCAAAGACCTCCCCAAGGTCAACCTAGTGTTAGCTCCACTTCTACTGAACAACAAGAGTACTTCCAAGAAATAACCACTCTTCGTAGTGGGAGACTTGTTGATTTATCACCTCCCTCACATGACATTTCAAAAGACAAGGAGAATTTTCTCAGCACGAAAGAGGCCGAAGATATATCCTTGAATGAGAGTGAAAAAGGAAACACTAGTGAGCCCGAGGTAGTTGTAAAACCACCCTCCGGTGCACCATTTCCTCAAAGGCTATCTCTTTCCCATAAATGAACCATAAGTGAAGAAGTGCTGGAAGTGGTTAAGAACGTAAAATTGAACTTACCTTTCCTCGACGCAATAAGGAAAATTCCATCCTATGAAAAAGTCATAAAATACTTATTGACTGTCAAGAGAAGGATGAAGGTAAAGAAGAACGTGTTTCTAGCACAAAACATGAGCTCGATCCTTCTTAATGATCTCCCACTTAAATATAAAGATCCCGGTTCCCCCACCATTTCCTGCATCATTGGAGAGAACAAACTCGAAAAGGCCTTACTCTATTAATTGGCAAGTGTTAATATCATCCCCTATTCGATTTATAGGAAACTTGATCTGGGTGATCTTAAGCCCACAAGGATCACTCTCCAGTTAGAGGATGAAATCATGAAGATACCAAGGGGTATAGTTGAGGACGTGATAGTCCAAGTGGACACTTTCTACTTCCCGTTAGATTTTGTCATTTGGGACACGGATCCCTCCTTCGCCTCGAAAAATCATGTTTCCATTATCCTTGGATGCCAATTTTTAGCCACGACTAACGCAGTCATCAATACTAGAAATGGGCAGATACAAATCACTTTTGGAAATATGACATTAGAAACAAACATCTTCAACATAGCCCAATAGGCACGGGAAGAAGATAATCTTCACACGGTGAGTTTAATTGAGGATATTGTAGAAGAGAACTTTAAGGAAAATTACCGTGGATATGCCTTAGAAGCTTTCCTAGATTCTATTTATGAGAGTGAGGGAGCCTACATCGAGTTCGAGAGGGAGATAGAGGAGTTGAGTGGCTTAATCGATAAGAGAGAATCAAACAAGGACGCGAGAGATGCTAATTAGGTTCCTCGATTCGAAGATTTATCGCCAAGAGAAGCACGCATGGTGCCCTATAACGACACATTCCCGACTCTCGAGTTGAAGAAACTATTCTCCAATGTTAAATATGATTTCCTAGGTAAAAGTGAGACATTTCATGTTATTGTCTCCTCTAGCTTAGAGGAAGAGCTGGAGGGTAAACTAATAAAGATTTTGAGGAAGAACCAAAGTGATTTTGGTTGGTGCATAGCTAATTTGAATGGGATAAGCCCTCTAATTTTCACCCACAAGATTCATCTCTAAGAGGATGTCAATCCCATGTGAGAAATACAAAGATGGATAAACCCCATAATGAAAGATGTGGTGAGACCTGAAATTATAAAGCTGTTGGATGCTGGGATTATCTACCCAATATCGGATAGCAAGTGGGTGAGACCCATTCAAGTCATCATGAAGAAGTCGGGTATGACTATGATTGAAAATGATAAGGGATAGCTAGTTCCCCAAAGTACCATCACTGGATGACGCGTTTGCATTGATTACCGAAAACTCAACGCGGAAACTAGGAAATACCATTTCCCCTTACCATTTATTGATCAAATGCTTGAAAGAGTAGCAGGCCACCCATATTATTGCTTCCTAGATGGTTATTTTGGATATAACGAAATTGAGATAAATGTACTTGATCAAGAGAAAACAACATTCACTTGCCATTTTGGAACGTTTGCCTACAAATGTATGCGATTTAGCTTGTGTAAAGCACCGACAACCTTTTCAAGGTGCATGTTGAGCTTATTGAATGACATGGTTGAGAGAGGGCTAGAGGTGTTTATGGATGACTTTAGTGTTTTTGGTACCTCGTTTGACCTATGTTTAGCCAATCTTGAGAAAGTACTATCCCGATGTGTGGAAAAGATCTTAGTGCTGAATTGGGAAAAATGCCATTTCATGGTAACCGAGGGCATAGTTCTTGGCCACATTGTGTCATCCAAAGGGATCGAGATCGATCGAGCAAAAATAGATGTCATATCTGACCTACCACCACCTAAATTGCAGAAATATGTGTGCTCCTTCTTGGTCCATGCGGGGTTTTATCGAAGGTTCATTAAGGACTTTAGCGCCATTGCTAGACCCTTAAGCATCCTTCTTATAAAGGACACCCCATTCGAATTGACGGAAGCACGCCAAAGCGCTTTTGAAAAAGTGAAAAACATGCTTGTGTTCGCTCCAATTAGACAAGCTCCAGATTGGTCCTTACCATTGGAGCTTATGTGTGATGCTTGCGATTATGCGACAGGGGATGTTTTGAGCCAAAGAAAAGATAATAAAGCTCATGTCATTTACTACGCTAGCCGAACCCTTATCGGACCATAACTCAATTACTCCACCACGGAGAAGGAGTTTCTAGAGGTAGTATTTGCGCTCGACAAATTTCAGTCCTATCTTATCGCTTCCACCATCACTTATTTCACCGACCATATAGCTTTAAAATATCTACTTGCGAAAAAGGACGCAAAGTCGAGCCTCATAAGGTGGATCCTACTCCGACAAGAGTTTAATCTCTCCATTAAAGAAAAAAAGGAGTAGAAAACGTCGTTACCGATCACTTATCACGGTTTTCGTCCGACGTGCCTAGTGATCCTACACCCATAGACGAGTATTTTCTGGATGAGCAGCTCTTTGCCACATCTTCTTTGCCCTGGTTTACGGATATTGTGAACTATCTTATCAAGGGAGCTGTCCCTCCCGATTGGACACCACAAGATAATAAGAGGTTCATCACGTGGTCGCTCATGTTTTTCTATGATGATCCATTTATCTTTAAATATTATGCCGATCAAATCATCCGACGATGTGTACCGGATGATAAAATTCCCCAAGTCATCCAATTATGTCATTTGGAAGCATGTGGAGGCCACTTTTTCATAAAAAAGGAAACTGCTAAAATTCTCCAATGCGGTTTGTACTGACCCACAATGTTCCGGGATGTTAACAATTGTTGCAAATCTTGCGACAAGTGTTAATGGATGGGAGCAATTACCCGAAAAGACATGATTCCATTAACCCCGATTCTGGTCATCTAGATCTTCGGCTACTGGGGTATTGACTTCACGGGACCTTTTCCCCTGTCCTTTGGATACCTATACATCCTAGTCGCGGTAGACTACGTTTCTAAATGGGTGGAATTTATAGCTACCAAGACTAATGACAATAAAGTGGTGATAAAGTTCCTATACGAACACATACTTTCTTGCTTTGGTGCACCTAAAGCGGTAATTTGTGATAATGGCATATACTTTTGCAACAAGACGTTTGAATGACTTATGAAAAAGTAGGGTGTCATTCACAAGTTTGGAACAAAATATTACCCAAAAATGAATGGACAGGCCGAATTGGCAAATCATGAAATCAAGCACATACTAGAGAAGACCGTCAATCCCGACCAGAAAGATTGGTCCCTTTGATTGAACGATTCTCTATGGGCCTACCGAACCGCATACAAGAACCCAATCGGAATGTCACCATTCCTTTTTATGTATGGAAAGCTTTCCATCTTCCCATTGAGTTGGATCACAAAGCGTATTGGGCCATTAAGAGATTAAATTACGACATGGACAAAGCCAGTGAAGCTCGCAAGCTTCAACTGAATGACTTAGAGGAGATACGCAGCGATGCGTATGAGAATGCAAAGATTTCAAAAGCCCTAATGAAACTTGCACATGATAAAATTATCCAATGAAAAGAGTTTCAATTGGGATAAAAGTTACTCCTCTATAATTCCCAACTTCATCTATTTCTGGGTAAATTGCGGTCCTGATGGACTGGTCCTTTCATTGTGAAAAGTGTATTCCCCCACGGAGCCGTAAAATTGGAAGATGAAAAAGGGGTGGACGTATTTAAAGTCAATGGACAATGCCTAAATCTATATATTGAGGTGTTCGTAGAAGAGATCGACACCATCCGGTTGTCGGACCCCGTTTATGGGGTAAAATGAGCTTGAATTGAGAGGTCGTCGCACCCCGACGTGTATGGGGTGAATTCTTGTGTATAGTAGATGTGCATCGGTAGATTAGTGAGAGACCATTGGTAGGTTATGATAGGTTAGGGTTAGGATCACGTGCACCAATACGCACGTCATGAGAGAATCAAGAAATCCATGAGGGAGAATAAGTGAGAAAGTGTCTAGAAATTTGAGAGCATGAGATTCTAGTTTCAGCATTCTGGGTGAGTGGGTTCTGACTAAGGAGAACCGAACTGAATCCCCCTAATAGGATCGGTTCAGTTTTGATAAATCACAAAATAAAAAAATCCAGAACCCGATCGATTCACCCCTGAACCGGATCAGTTCGGGTTCTGTAATTTTTTTTCTTCCCGAGGTGACCCCCTTCCCCCTATACCCTCCTTTCCCTCCATTCCTTCCCCTCTTTCCTCCAAACATTCATCCCCCTTTTCCCCTCCAAACATTCATCCCCCTTTTTCCCTCCAAATTCTTTCCCCCAACCCTCTCCACCACCTATAAATTCCACCTTCCCCTACCTTTCCATCCATACCTCCTTCACATCTCACCTCTATAAACCTCTCTCTCTCTCCTATTCCAAATATTCCCAAAAACTTCAATGGAAAATACCACTCTTCCCCCGAAATACATGTCCACCGAGATCGTTCCGAACAGTAACGGGGAATACCGCTCCCACATGGAGCACATGTGGTGAGAAATTTTTTTCAGCCTCTGCCTCCAACTTCACATCGAGTGCGTCATCAACTGGGACGAGCTCACACGCTCGGTCACTACTCTATTCAGGCGGAGGGGGTGGATGCAATACCTTGCCGAACCACACAATGTCGTGTGGGACGATGAGGTCTGCTCTTTTTATGACTCACTCGTCTGCACGGGTGAGTTTGAGAGCCAAGCTTTTGTCGACGATCACACCATCCCATTTTCCTTGGCCATTCTTTCCCGAAAACTTGATACCAAAGGAGTCCCACACCCGAACAACTATGACTACCCCACCAATGCCCTCACCATCCCGAAATAGCAATGCATCAACCGTCTCGCACCCAATGAGATTTGCGAAAGGGGAACCTTCCCCGTGGGATGCCTCAATGATAAGGCGCGCATTACCTTCCATATTGTGTGCACCAACTTGCTTCAAACAACAAACGACTTGGCTATACGCCCTCCCCAAGCTACCCTCGTCTACCACCTTTTCGATCCAAACTTCACTCTTAAATTGGCCCACATGCTTTACACCGATATTCTGTACGCATCCTTGGGGAAAAAAGGTACGGTGACACTCCCATATGCACGTCTCATCACCTCCATTCTGAACGATGGTGGTATCCACCCCCTAGAGTCTTTTCGCACCTCCCGGAGCCTATTAGGAGAGTGTCACGCACTAGGAGCGCCCAACTAAGGGCAGCCATTCGAGCAGCCCGGGAGGTGGTCGATGTAGATGAAGACGAGGAAATCAATGTTGACGAGCACGAGGCTCCGGATATCTTGATGGGTGGGGTTGATGAACAAGATTACGACTAAGATGATGACTCGAACTTTGAGCCTCAGGGTGAAGATTTTGATAGGCGCGCCTTTTGGCGGTGGAAATACGTCTTGATGGTTTCCTCACACAATAAAATCGTGAAAGAGTTGGCGCTTGCGTTCAATTAAGAAATAATATAATAAATACCATTTTAACCCAAATTAACGCTAAGCATGCAACTAGGTGTGATTGAAACAATGTGAAATCATGCAATAAATATTCAACACACAAAGTTTAAGGAAAAATCCCCCACAAGGGCAAAACCATTTGTATATCACTATAATTTGTAAAAGACGTTTTACAATCGGATTACAATGAAATACAGGTTAACTAAGAATTACCCTCAGGTATCGGATTCTGTAGTCGCGGCTGGAAGACTCCCTTTCCAGTAGGGTTGGCGGCTGGAACTATCCCTGTCCAGTAGGGCAGCAATGAAGAGGAAGAAGCGGTCCACTTCACAAAGGTTGAACAACAACAATGGTGTTCGTTGGGTTACCGAACTTGGTTCACATAGATATGGAAGATGTGTGAATCTGAAAACCTATAATCATAGGACTCAATAGGTGAAGACTTTAGGGTTGATATGCTCTGAAAATCGTGGGAAAGTCTTAAGAAAACCAACTACTGATCGTGGTTTAAATAAGGAGTCAAAACCCTAAAAAATCTGCAACACGATCTGGGAAATTCTATCCAGGGCGGACCGGTCCGGGCCTTAGGCGGATCGGTCCGATAGCGGATCGGTTCGTTTTATTTGAAGCAGATTCGGTTCTCATTCGATCCGGGGTCCACTGGCCAATGCAAGGCGGATCGGTCTGGGACTAGGCGGATCGGTTCGCTGGCGGATCGGTTCTTTTTAATTAGAGGCGGACCGGTCCGGCTGACTGGATTTCTAATTCCTTCCTTGATTCGATACTCAGATTCCGTTGATGACGATATGGACATGAATTTCTTCAACGGTGTTATGGCTAATGACATATACAAGTATGTTCGAAAAAATGTCCTTAAAAATCGAGACCAAGCGACCTATCAACTGGATCAAGAGGCCTACCGAAGGGACACGAGCATGATGCATCATCTCCAAACCCATTTATACGAGCTCAACTTCAATGGACCCCCTCCAACTTTCTTCTATGATCCGTATGATCCCAGTGCACCCGGACCCTCAAATCCACCTCCCCGGTGAAGCCCATGTACGTTGTTTGTGTGCTGTGGTAGTTGTTTAAAAATGTTAGTTGTATGTTCTACCCTCTCCCTTGTAACACATGTTTTAAACATCTAATATAAAATTCGCATTTCTGTTATATTTGTTCATTTTATTTTCTGGCACTGTTGAATTCGCTTTGAGTTAGATTTTTGCCCTTTTTTATTGAGGACAATGCAAAAGTCTAAGTGTGTGTGTGGGGGGGGGGGGTCACAAGTGCATCTTTTTAAAACTTCACAAATTTTCAAAAATGCCCAGAAATTTGAAAATAATCATAAAATTTTGAAAAATCCAAAAATATTTTTCTTCAAAATAAATAAAAATTGGAATTCAAAATTTTGAAAAATATCGTTAAAAGTTGGTTTAAAGTCTCAATTTGTAAAAACATAATACACAAAGCCTAAAGTGACCAAATATGGAAATTTAGCGAACGGAGAAGACTTAATGAATTAATGTGGAGATTAATGAACCCGGTGAGATGCAAACCTATCATTTTTATGAGTTTAAAAATCAATCTGAGTTAATTGTTAATTCAAAGTTCTTTTCAGCGTTCTAATAAGTATTCGAGGATCCCAGTTCTTTCATTTTGATCAGTTATGGAAAATGTGTGCGATATTGCCTTGAAAAATATG
Source organism: Sambucus nigra (assembly GCA_949130495.1). Lineage (NCBI taxonomy): Eukaryota > Viridiplantae > Streptophyta > Magnoliopsida > Dipsacales > Adoxaceae > Sambucus > Sambucus nigra. The sequence continues at coordinate 325,284,313 of OX422217.1, read as the reverse complement.
TCAAATAGATCTCTAAACTGAATTCATCTCAAGTCGCATATGGTAACGCAATTAGTATTTTAGACAATGAAGTAGGCCCTCATTTGTCACCCAAAAACATTGGCCAAAAAAAGCAGTGAAAAAATTATCCCTTTTGTAAACCAAAATTGAGATGAATAATTTTTTCTTTCATTTAACAACCTGAAAAACCCCAATTAGCCCGGAATTGTGAAAAGTGATAATCCCTGAAATGAAATCCGAAAAGTGCATAAAAAGTGGCAAGAAAAAAATTATAGCTATGCTAAAAAAAATACCACGAAAATAAAAGGCGTGAAAAATAGAAAAAATAGGAAAATCAAAAGAAAAAAATAAGCGAAAGCCCGGAAAAGCACTAACGGACATTATACGAAAATTTTCCACTTCCAAATTTCCCATACCATTCCCATTTTACCCAATACACCTTTAACTCGAGAAGTCCTAGTCGAGTCCAAACTGCTAAATTGGTTACCGCGTGGAGAGGTAATACCCAAAAAGATAACAAAAATATGAATTAGAGGCAATGTGCACGCTTTATTACAACCGTAATCCGTTGATGAGATCTAGTTACAATAATTTCCGTCTTTCTCCTTGTACTTGTAAACTTCATTCCAATACATTTACTATTCTAAATCACGCATACTGGGAGAAATACCACATTCCGAGTGATTCGTTGTGAGAGAATTCCATGATATTTTGAAATCAAAACGAATTTTTGGATAAGTAACGTATTGGTCAATCGGTGGAAATTCGCGATTAAATTTCTGGCTTCGCACACACGCACAATGATTTGAGACTCTTGAACATGAATTGATGATGACTATTTTCTTGAAAAGTTTGAATTATACAATTTTTACGTATTTTGAGTTTTCTTTGAGTCGAATTTTGTTGGTATATTCACTACAAACCCTCACGAGACACAAGTCATCCTACTAGGGTAACCTAAAGGTTTAAAGGCTTGTTGCATATGCTAAATGCAATCGCTCGCCCACGAAAGAGGTATTCTATCCCATTTTTTGTTGAGAAATCCACATGTTGAGTCTATCATATTGATGATTTGAATTGTAAATCATGAAATTATATTCTGGGTTTTATGAAGAACATTAATGGTGAATATAAAATTTTGAGGATTTTAAGTATTATTTTGATTTAGATGAAAACAATTCTTGAAAGTAAGGAATTAGATGTTTTCTATGTGTTATAATTTCCCATAAACATGTATAAATGATGGTGGGATAATTGGTATTCATTATAATATATTCCATGTGGGTTTGGGTGTAAAGAAATGGAGAAAAATGCAGAAAAATGAGGATGGGGACAAACTGGTGAAACATTGAACGAACTGGGAAGTCGTTTGAATGAGATAGGATGTCGTTCGAACGAGTTACTATGTCGTTTGAATGAGAATTTTGGGACTTCTAACGGGATTTCAAAAATCTTGTTTTATCCCAGAAAAGTTTGGAAATTCGTATTTTGGCCCACAATAGGTTCAAAATAAATTTCGGTACATTAACAAAGAGTGAGAGACATGGGTTAATGTTGAGAAATTAAATATTGAATTAAGAATGGAATTATATGAGGGATAAATACGTAATAAAATACGATAGTGAGATTGAATCATAATTAACAAGTACGAGTAGTATTCGTGAAATACGACGGGTACTTGGGGTAGTGATTAGGCATAAATTCTTCCCATTTATCCCCTTAATTTAGAGGATTTTATCGCTCCGCAAAGTGTAATTCAAGTGTATTTATCTCATAGCAATGCTATTGATATTTCTTAATTAGTACATCGAGTTTCGTCTATTTACTAACTATTTTCCAGGCATTCAATGCTTAGGAAGGATCAACATCCTAATCCAAGTTCCAGACCAAAAGTTACAAATCTTCAAAGAAACGCAAGGAGGAAAAGTTCCTTAAAATAGGAAACCGAACCGAATGGGTTGTAAAAAGAACCAATTCCATCTTGGGAAACCTCCTGCAAAGCCTAAAAAGATGGAACTGAACTAAAAATGAGGAAAAATGAACCGATTCTATCCTTGAAGAATTTCCTGTAAAGTACGAATAGATGGAGCCGAACCGAAGAGGAGGAAGAACGAACCGATCCTATGCTTAAAGAACCTCCTATAAAGGCTGTCAAAGATGGAACTGAACCGAACCCCCTTAATAGGTTCGATTTGGGTATCGGAAATTCAAACTCATCCACTTGTAAAATAAGAGTCCTGCATGGTTGAAACTCTTATAAATCGTAGATTCTAAATTGTAAACACCTCCCAAACATAGGGAGGCTTCTGATTCACTAGGGAAGATTTGTAATTAGTTTAGAGAAGACAACAACAAAGAAACCCTAGTTTTGATTCCAGTTTTGTAATTCAAGTACCATTCTAATTATTTTTTTCATTATTGTAGTAGTTACTTCTCTAATAGCAATTTCATCTTTCCTCATCTTTATTCAGTAGAAAAAAACGATTTCATTCATTCCAAAAGTGTTTTCTTCTAGTTTTCATATGTCTGGCTATGTTTTGAAGGGTTGGGGTGCATGAACCCCACCCGATGTGATTCACGTTAGTGGAAATAAAAGTCGTAATTAAAACCTTGGATGAATTGATTTGTATTTCATGCGATACTACTTTAATTCAACCTTTGCTTACATATTGTGCGGTCTACGATCCCTCATATGTGTAATACTAAGGAAAAATAAAGACCTAATTTTAATTCAACCTTTGCTTACATACTGTGCGGGCTACGATCCCTCATATGCGTAATACTTAGGAGTAATAAAAGGTCGGATTCATTTAAAGCTTTAATTATGAATCTAGTATCTTAAGAAGTGAATTACTAGGGTGTGGGGGATTGTAACCCGACCTATCTTTCTCCTTTCATAGTTAAAGTTTTATTTAAGTCATTCATAATTCTGCAATAGAATAATTGCACTTCATTTATTCATAATTTCATTAGTGAATTATTTTCAAAATTGCATATAGTTGTAGTTGTTTTGAAAATCAAATAACCTTTTCCTTCTTTTTAGAGTCAAAGTTTGGTTTTCTTCGTCTGTCCAACGTCGTTACGACTCTGTTCATCCTATTTTCCTGAGGATCGATACCTGACTTATCGGATTATTACTTGAGTTACATGCTTGCACTTGAGCATAAATAGCACACACACTAGACACATTTGTGGTCGCGTCAGGTAGGATGAATTCCTAATATGATAATAGGTTGAGTATATACCTATTTTTTTATGATGATGTGTATGAGATACCTAGCCTACTCTCTATCGACAGGAGGTCTATGTGTTGAGGGAAGTCCAATCGTGATGAGCCTTATGAGGGATTTTTAACTTGTTACCTCAGAACATAGGACTTAGGCCGGATTGCCATTAGTGAGAACAATGGTATTGAACAATCATTTGGGTGCGTATGAATATTCTTAGCCCAAATGCTTAGGACTATGTTCGCCTCCAATACTTGTGTTTTGATATTTATGGTTCGGGGGATATACCAAACCAACAGTCCTTTATCCATGTTAGAATATGATTAATAGTTACCCATGAGAATTGTGAAATAGGGCATGAAATGATGAATCAATTAATTAATGTGATAGGTATTGCATGTAGTTGAGAAATTCGCATGTTGAGGTTATCATCTTGATGGTTTGAATTGTAAATCACAAAATTATATTCTGGGTTTTACGAAGAACATCAATGGTGAATATATATTTTTGTTGATTTTAAGGATTATTTTGATTTAGATAAAATCCCTTCTTGAGAGTAAGTAATCATATGTTTTCTATGTGCTATAATTACCCATAACCATGTATAAATTATATCGGGATAATTGGGATTCGTTATAATGTATTCCATGTGGGTTTGGGTGTTATAAAATAGAGAAAAACGTAGAAAATTAAGGTTGGGGACAACCCGCTGAAACGTTGAAGGAACTGGGATGTTGTTTGAAGCCATTCGATGAGACATGTTGTCGTTTGAACGAGATTCTAATCATTTGAATGGGAATTTAGGGAATTCTAATGAGATTTCAAAAATCCTGTTTTAGCCCAGAAAGTTTGGAAATTCGTATTTTGTCCCACAATTGGTTCTTAATAATTTTTGGCACATTAAAAAAAAGTTAGAGATTTGGCTTAAATTGGCTTAAAAAATGTTAAAATGTGAAATAAAAAATATTTTTAAAATTGCTCAACAAAACGACAAATAATATTTATAATAAATTAGGTACAATGGAAGGTGAAAAGGAAATATATAATTTGGCAAATAATAAAGATAGATTGACAAGGGATATGGGTTCAGTTAAGTGTATTAAAGATATAAATCAAAATATATTAATTAACAATAAAGAAATTATAGATAGATGGGAAGAGTATTTTCAATGATTATTGAATGAAGAATCCCAAAGAAATGTCGAGAACATTGAACCAAATACGGGAATGGTATTTCCAATTACTGAAAAAGAAGTAGATATATTAATACTAAAAATGGGACCGAATAAAGCGGTTGGCTCAGATAAATTATCCATAGAGGTATAGAGGACCCTTGTAAGTTTACGAAAAAAATGGATAACAAGTTTATTTAATAAAGTGTTAAGAGAAGGAAACATGCCAGATGAATGGAGAAAAAGCACCATAATACCTTTGTATAAAAATAAAGGGTATATACAAAATAAAGTAGTTATAGAGGAATCAAACTGATGAATCACACTATAAAATTATGGGAAAAGTTTATAGAACTAAGATTAAGGTATGAGTCAACTATTTCGAACAATCAATTTTCATTTATGCCAGGGCGATAAATCACCGAAGCTATTTACATATTAAGAAAGTTAATGGAAAAATGTAGAAGTAAGAGTAAAAATTTATGTATGGTGTTTATAGACTTAGAAAAGGCTTATGATAGAGTAACTAGGGATATAATTTAGTGGTCTTTAAGGAAGAAAATAATCCCTATGAGTTATATTAAAGTTATTGAAGATATGCACGATAACTCAAATACTAGAGTGAGATTTATATGTGGAGAAACTAATGATTTTACGATTAAAGTAAGTTTACATCAATGATCGACCTTAAGTCTTAACTTATTTGCCATAGTTTAAGATGAGATTACTAATGGCATACAAGAAGATATCCTATGGTGTATGTTATGTCTTCTTCCTTAACACATAGTTGGTGGTATCCAGATATCTTAAATCAATCTTTGAAAATATATTTGACCCTTGCAACATGTCAAATAAATCACCTACCCCAAGAAATGGATATTTTTCCTTGATGATTACTTGGTCCAATTTTCGATAATCGATACATAACCGAGAAGATCCATATTTCTTTTATACTAATAATACTGAGCTCCCTAAGGTGATATACTGGGATGTTTAAATCCTTTACTGAGTAGGTCGTTGTAAAGCCCTGACCCAAATTTTTGGGTTACCCTTGTGTCAACCCGATCCGACCTGAGCGTTAGGTGTGGAGTCTAATGAAACAATCTGAATAATGGTGCTAGTCTAGTTTTATTTTAATTAACGTTTCACTTGTTAGCATGTGATTCTAATTTTCGAGATAAATTACGTGAGGGATCCATGGGGAGCACCCGAAAGTCCAAGTAAGCAGAGCTACTTACGTAAACCTTAATAGACTATACTTACCTATGAACCGCCCTCAAAATACAGAGCCGCTCCAAACTTACCGAAACAAAGTGGGGATACGATCTTATGCCCAGTGAGATTTATAAAACGGTATAAAAGAAAAAATGCATAAAGGAATACTCACACGCTACAACCACATGCATGTAAAAATATGTATATATCTACATGCGTATACCTTCAAAATATATATGCCAATGCCTTAGTCATTTTATATCTGAAAGTCTACTTGCCTAGATTAATAGACCTTAATCTCTTTAAACGTTTTCAATATTCACATTTACCAATTCCCACCTCATTTGACACACTTGGTACAACACTTGAAACCACTACACTTTATTGGATTCGACTCCATTCCTTTAACGTAAGTTTACCCTTTTATTCACGTAAACATACTTTAGAATTTTTATTGAAAATCACCATTTCAACACATGCATTCATTGTGTTAGAAAGTACTTACTTACCTTTCGAAATTCCTTTTTACAATACATTCTTGTGTTAAATATGGGTTTCCCCATTTAGGTTTCTTGATCATGCATTTATCTAGTTTCTTTAACCATATTCCTTATCTTATGGACATTAGTAGATTAACACATTAAATTGTCGATTTCACCTTTACCGGAACATTTATTACATTCATTCAAGTTAGGTTGTTTTAACACATTTACCGCATAGTGCATTTCATGACATGTTCCATGTTTCATTTCTCATTCTCAGAATCTTCGTATACCATATACTTACACGGGCTTTACACCGACGATTACGCGCACCATATGCTCTGGCCAGTGGTTTAGGGCTTTTCACCCAAGGGCTCCGAGGCATTCTTGTTTTATCCCGGTGTCACACGAGTACCTTTAATGTGTTTTAAAATTTTACAAATGTCCACATTATCTCCCTTCCCTTTTACCCAGCCGAAGCCAAAACTCGGGACTTGATTGCCCCAATGTTTGTTACACTTTTAAAGTTTACCACTTTCTGTCCTTTGTACTTTAAACTTGATTTTTATTCCAAAAATTGTGTTCATTTAGGACCACCTTGTGTAACACCCTTTCCAACATTTTTTTATTTTATAAATTTTTTCAGTTGAAGTAAAATTACCATTTTACCCATTTATTTCCAAATCACACTTTTACACCATTTTTACAAGAGTTATTTTCACCAAACACTATTAAGTTACTTATACCAACTTCATAAATTGTTTCAACCCTTTAACACCTTTTCACACATGGAGTAATCTTTTAGTTTATTGGAAACACATTTACATCTTTATGCTCCTTTTATTCCACAAGTGGTAAGATTTCACAATATTGGTAAGTTATACTCACTAACCATTCCACTTTTACCCAATAGCACTTAATTAGTACTTTTCACCAACATTCATATTATTTACTTCTTCATTCAAGAAATACACTTATACTTAAGACTAATTCTATAAGAAAATTCTTATTTCCTTTGTTTAACACGTAATCCTTTAAGTTCATACTCACTATATTTTTTAGTCCCAATTACACATACTTTGAAGACTAGAATTTCCAACTTTTATTATATCATGTTTAACCCAATAAAGTTTTCTTTAAACTTGTTCACATGTTTATTATCTAAATACTACATGTTTATATGCATAGAAATTCGACTTTAAATACTAAAATACTACCAAATGGATTAAATGTTCATTTTATGAGATAAAGGTATTTCATCAATTTCTTCAAACTTGGAAAATGTCCATTTATTCATATAGTCTCCATTTTTGGAAGAAACGTGAAAATATTTGTTTCATAAATATTTTGACAACATTAATGTCATTCTACATTTATGTTTCACAAAAATGCCCATTACTGTCTTTCACTAGAAATACACCAAGAATGACATCTCTTTCATTTTTATTCATAAAAATGTATATTATATCTTTTAATATAAAACACACAAAACTAATATTTTCTTACATTTTTGTTTCCATAAAAATTTATATTATCTCTTTTACTAGAAAAAGACACAAACTAATATTTCCTTAAATTTTTATTCCATAAAAATGTATATTATCTCTATTACTAGAAAATACAGAATCTAATATTTTCTTACATTTTCCTTCCATAAAAATGCCCATTATTTATATTGTAAAATTTATTTGTTCCAAGACCTATTTTAAATCATATTCTTAATACCCATTCCACACAAATGCCAAGATGACTAATAATCAACAGTAGGATGCAAGGCAATATCCTACAAACACATATTTTATCTAATCTATGAAAATAACATGCTGAAAATACACAACCCATTAAACTTGAATCCAAGTTAGTCTACCCGACCTCAAATGAAGCTCAATAATGGCGAAAATGGTGTAGAAGTTGGAGGACCCCCACCTCCAAAGGTGGCCTCAAGGGGGTCTCTAAAAGACCTCCAAAGCTTGACTCCATTATTGCTCCAAGAGAGCTCAAGATGATTGTTCCATGAATCTTCTTATTCCTTCTAAAGAAACTCTCTTCAATACCCATCAAACCCACCAAGAATGTCATCTTCTTCCTCTAGCAATTTTTACCAGAGTTTCTAAAAGGGTTTAGGAGATTGAGTGTAGTCTCTAATGGAGATAAATGGTCATGGTAGTGGTGGGGAAAGGTGATAATAATCTTGGTAGAAGAGTCTTTTCGCATAGAAGCTCAACTAGAGAGAAAGAGGTTTAGAAAATCTGATAGTTTTTTTCCTTCTAAGACCCACACGATTTGTGTCTTATAATATCAACCACTAGACTTATACCTAAAGAGGATGTCCTACCATCGTAAAATGTTACCTTATCACGTATAAAACCCTCCTCAAATGAAAACACATAAAATCCTAGAGCTAACATGAAGACAAGACATTAAACAGTCCCGCCCAAGGCAAACACTGGCAGACCCTGTCGACCGGCCAGGGACCCCCGGTCGACCGGTCCTAGTGTTGAAAACCTTTATTTTTTTAAAATTTGACCCCATTGTATTTTTGTCTACATTTTTAGTACCTAACACTTGACCAAACTATTTTCATCGCCAAGGAGGAACTCTATAAAAATCGTGCAAAGTTCTACTTTGTTATGTCACGTACAAGCCCAATTATTGTATAATATTAACCATGCCCGAGTCACCTCCATTCCTCGACTAATTCATGTGGGACTTTAACAATATATTAATTTTAACCCTTTGAACCTAAATGTCCTTCCATGCAGACCTTGAAACATGAAAGTTTCTTTTTAATCCCTATTTACAGCGCGTCACTTTTGTACAAGTTTGTCCTAATACTCATGCATCTATTTTCTCCAAATATTTTTTTCGAATAAAATAACAAATTTATATAAAATATATTTATTCCTAGGGTGAGGTATTACAAACTTCCCTCCTTAGGCAATTTTGTCCTCGAAATTCTTGGTCCACAACTTTAGGATCTAGTTACCTACAACCCGTTTCCAGTCCTAGGGTATCCTCTACCCCATGGTCTACAACACAAAGATTTCAATTTCAGCAATCACCATTGCCAATCCAATCACAACAAACCTTAATACCTTATTAATAATACTCAATCATGTCTAACATGTACATCTAACAAGACCTCGAGATGTTTGATATTCACTAAGCATGGTATTGTGACCTATAAACTCATCATCATGAACTATTTTATATTAGGATTCATGACATACTTTTCCTCAAATAAATCATGGGTAATGCCTAATCTAGGTTGGCGCAACCTTAATACTTGTTGTTATAGATGCCAATGATTGTTAAGTTAGTCAACTTATCATAAAGGCCTACCTGGCCGATATCTCCCATGATATCCTTATGCTAAGCTAGATTCATCCTAGGTATTACAACACAAACACATATGAGAGATCACATCCTCAATTCGTGTAATTACAAATCAAGTGCAATACTACCAACTAATGTCTTATCAAATTCCAATATTCATAATATTCCCAAGTCACAGACTCGGGACACACGATCCAGTCACAATAGTTACATCGAATAACTAACAAGTATGTTAACCTAAGAAATCAAGTAATATTTGCAATTATGTGCTACAATACGAGATTACACGTACACATAAACTGGTGTAGAACAAAGGTGCATGTGAAGAAGAGCGCACTCATTTATCGTGATACATCAGCCACAACTGGCATAACCTCCGTCACTACTGAGCTTACGTAGAACGACACCTACCTCAGAATCGATCAATAACTTCCCACTACCAGGATCAAAGAGGACACCAGAAAAGCAACAAATCTGGTGATTGCTATGCTCGAAGAAAAACAGTCAAATTTTGAGAGTGAATCGAACCACCCGAAGTGCAAACCCACAACTTATTCTTGAATTCTATAATTATTTATCGATACCTGCCAAGAACCATATCCTTACCACGTGTAGGAGGGTAGTGAGACTGGGGTCTATGAACAACTGGAAAGGGTGAGGCGTGACCCACTCCAATGGACGTTGCTTGCAAGGTCTTTAAGGTCTCCTGGTGCAACTTATGAAGAAAACTTCTCCTTATGGTAACAATGGAACTCAATCTTCAACTCACTCCCTGCAAGAAGATGAACTTTCACAGCAAAAATAGTAGTTTTCTCAAGGGAAACACCTGAGAGTGATGGCTGTCAGTGGGGAGTGAAGGAACAAGGCACTCAGCACTAAGAGAATGAGTAGGGAGGGAATACTTAGGTAGGTCTGGTGATATTTTAGAAGAGTAACAGTGCAATTTCAATTGTCTATCTATTGACCTTGCCCATAGGTCTATTTATACTAGGGCATTAGGGATGAGTTGGCATTTTTGGGCGCCAAAATTGAGATGGTTGGTGGGAAACAATGTCTAAAGTGTACCATTTATCCCCACCTGTAGGCAGCCTTGCTTGTCCCCTCCTGCAGGAACCATCTGGCGCAGACAAAAGTCAAAAAGCACATATGTCCCCTAATGAAGACAAAATATCAGATCTGGTAATTATCTTTTGAAACGGTAACTTGTGGTGCAATTTTGCAAATCTTGAGAGAGGAGGCCTTAAGGTCCCCTCTCCTCTAAAATTGTTATTTTTCTTGAGAGGGACCTTGAAGACCCCTTCTTCTGGAAAAGTCATTTTCTTATAAAGAGTTTATATCTTGTGAGTAGCCAGCTCTTTGGCTGATCACTTCACTTAAGACCAATTGTGAAGTGTGTGTAGTCTTGAGTGACTTCTGGGGTCTTCCTACTAGTATTCTCTCGATCCTATAGTTCTAAGTGGTTGAACTTGATCAACATACCTTGTCTCTCATTCGCCAAGCCAAAACTCCCAGGAGGTCCCAACTAGCCTGCTTAAGCCCTGCTTTCTCAACTAGGCAACCTGTACAAGAAGTCAAAGTGTTAGTACTGTTGTTCTTTTAAAGAATGACGTTTCATGATGAGGAGTTTCTCGTGGTAGCTACTCTCTCATCCTGGTCACCCTAGGTGGGTTCCTTCTCAATATGAGCTTCTACTGGAACCCTTGTAGTAGCACTTCTTAGATAACCTTTCTGCAGTGACTCTTGTAGTGGCGGTGACCCTCGCAGTGGCACTTCTCATTATTGGACTTCTGCGGTGACCCTTGCGAGGCACCTCTCGAATGTCATTACTGCAGTGACCCTTGCAGTGGCGGCGACCCTTACAGTGGCACTTCTCAATCTTGGACTTCTGCGGTGACCCTTGTGATGCACCTCTCAAATGTCATTGCTGTAGTGACCCTTACAATGGCGCTGACCCTTGTAGTGGCACTTCTTAATCTTGGACTTCTGCGGTGACCCTTGCGAGGCACCTCTCGAATGCCATTGCTGCAGTGACCCTTGCAGTGGCGCTAACCCTTGCAGTGGCACTTCTCAATCTTGGACTTCTGCGGTGACCCTTGCGAGGCACCTCTCTAATGCCATAGCTGCTGTGACCCTTGCAGTGGCACTGAACCTTGCAGTGGCACTTCTCAATCTTGGACTTCTATGGTGACCCTTGTGAGGCACCTCTCGAATGTCGTTGCTGTAGTGACCCTTGCAGTGGCGGAGACCCTTGCAATGGAACTTCTCAATCTTGGACTTCTGCGGTGACCCTTGCGAGGCACCTTTCGAATGTCATTGCTGTAGTTACCCTTGCAGTGGCGGCGACCCTTGTTGTGGTACTTCTCAATATTGGACTTCTGCAGTGACCCTTGCGAGGCACCTCTTGAATGTCGTTGCATTTTTTATTTTATTTACTTTTTTTATTGGTAGACACCCTTCTATATTAGCCCCTCGTGCAAAGATTTTTTCATTGGGTAGACTAAAAAAACTTTGTACGCCATAAATTCAATTTCAATAATTATATATATATATATATATATATATATATATATATATATATATATATATATATATATATATATATATATATATATATATATATATATATATATATATATATTTTAGGGACTCTAGGATCATTAAGTGCGGTGTCCCTTTATTCGAGGTTTTTTATTCTTGAGAATCCACGCGTCAGTGTGGGAACTGTCACCTCATCATTTGGGAAAAAAGGTCGTCACCTTTTTGCCTTCCTGCACGTTTTCCCACTTTGATGTAAAAAACATAAGACCTTTTTCTTTAAATTCTTTCATCTTCTTCAAAATCCTCATAGTGATTCTTGTTTGTAATGAGAGAAAGTGAGAGACAAAAAACGTTTCAACACCATAGCCCCCGAAAAAAAAATTCCTTACATTTTAAATAAATGAACCATTAATGGATTCTACACCTTCAGATGTTTCTTCCCATATCACTGACTGCTTGCTTCCTGTTATGATAGGGTCGACTCCCACCTCCCTTTTTCTATCGTCACCATCACCGTCTAATATCGTCACCCCGGCTACCACCCGATGTGGTTTTGTCTTCGAGACATCTGTCGATCTTCTTTTCGCGGTCAATGGTATTTTGGTTGGTAACGAGCCTGAGTTGAGGGTCTCTGCTGGCGGTCCCTCGCCAGTTGCGATAGGAGGCGAGGATTTTTCGTGCGCTGTTAACATTTTTCAGCGAGACTTGTCTCGTCCCATTCAAGACCTCGCACGCTCGGAGTCCACACCCCAGGGTTCCTCGCACACTGTTTCTACGCATGATGGTCTCTCACACGTGGTCAATTTTTCTAGAGATTCCTCGTGTAGTGATTTCTCCTCTATGGGTATCTCGACATATGATGGATCCGGCAGTGGCTCCCCGCACGCTGTTTCTATGCATGATGGTCTCTCACCGGTGATCAATTTTCCTATAGATTCCTCGTACAACAATTTCTCTTCTAGGGGCGTCTCCCCACATAACAGCGTTGGCAGCGGCTCCTCGCGCGCTGCCCTAAATATGGGAAGTTCTCTGCTGAATCAGTCGTTTATGGTTGGGGGTGTCTCGGCGATTGCGAGTTCTATTAGGGGTTTCTTGTGTCACATAATTGAGGGCCCCTCACCAAATCCACTGTTGTCATCAGGTGGTATCTTGACCCAAGGTGTTATTGACAGTTCCTCGAGTGTTGGATTTGAACCCGAGGGTCTCTCGCCGAATCAATCACTTATGACTGGGGTGTCTCGACGGTTACAACTATCATGAGGGGTTCCTCACCATTTTATTATTCTATCTCGGGTGTCTCTACATTTACCGCTGGGGAGCCTGCTGCCAGCTATCATAGGGAAGGTTCATCGCACGCCATTACCACTTCTATGGGTATCTTGACATCCACTTCTGTTACTGTTGGTCCTTCTCCTTTTGCGCTAAACATGGAAGATTCCTTGCATTACCCATCCAAGGGTTCCTCGCCGATCCAACTAGCAGCGACTGTGGGTGTCTCGTCCGCGTGTGCTGTGGACGGTTCCTTGGCTGGTCATGTTGCATTCGAGGAAATGCGCAATTCAAAATTTATTTCAGGTGGAGGGATCTCGACCTCTTATTGCATCGAGGGTTCCGCGACCCAGGGCGTTATGGGGAGTATGCCACTGACTAGGTGTCTTTTTATTAAGAAGAGTTCTTTTCTTGAGCCAAGGACTCTTGGTAGTTCATCAGCTACGTCGTCCTCTTCTTAGGCATGGAAGGACTATATGCACATTCGCCAAGGATTGGATTTTGGTATTTATCGTCGGGCTCCTTTTTTTGGTCCTGCTGACAACTTCATGGTTTCACTTTCCGAATTTGGGGAAATTTTTTTTGATGCTGTTCTCGAGCGCTCTCATGTGGGGTTAAGTGAGTCTGCTGACCTCCCTACCATTTCTCTGGATTCCATTCTCCAAGTCCGAGTCGACTGCGGTGACTTTCCTTATTCTAATGTTGAAGCTAAAGCCTCGGGAGGTCCCATAAAGGAGTGGGCTAGCTGGGTTAATTATGTTCTGAGCGTTCCTGATTATGTGGTTATTCTTAGGGAGGTAGGACTTTTTACCGCCGTCAGCAACCTGAAGTCCTGCACCATATCTAAGCATATTTCTTCGCTCAATCTTTTATTGTCTCGGCAGAGTATGGAGTCTCACACATTTTTCACAGGCTGGGGGGAATTTACCGTTACCCTAGAAGATGTATGTGAATTGTACACTCTTCCTTTCTTTGGAAAACATGTCTTTTCAGATGACTGCGAGGATTCTTTAGAGCAGGAGATGGTGGGGGAGCTACGGTCGGCTCTCGGAGAGTGCTCAAAGTATGTGACTATAAATATAACTGGTCATTCCAAGCATTCCTTTGCCAAATGGCAAAGATACTGGTTCAGATATTTTGAGCAGTTACAGAAGGGGGAGACTTCACGCGCAACCCCTAGATCCCAGGATGGTCCTAAGCTCCACTCTCCTACACATTTATCCTCTTTCTTTGTTACATTTCTAACTCGGTTCCTTCTTCCAGGTAAGCCTGAAGAATGTCCTCGCGAACTTCTTTTTAGATTAACTGTACGGTTGTCTCGCCGCAGGTCGATACCTATGGCCGCCTTGACTTTGGGTTCTCTTTACACCTGGATGGACCGAGCTCACATAGATGTAGAGAGGTCTTGCGGTTGGTATGATGTCACTAATCATGCAAATGTCGCTCTCTTAATGGCCTTTTTATTTGAGCATTTCCCCCACTTTACTTCAGGGGCTCACGCTTGTCATAGCGATGTTGCGAGACTTCTCTGGTGGCATAAGAAAATTCCAAAGAAATCTCTGGGAATCTTGATTAACGATATTGAGGAGTTTCAGTTTCAGCCTTATACCAAGCGCCCTGGGGGAACTTTTAGCTGGCTTTCTTTCCCTGGCGATGGCGGGACATTCTATTGCCCTTCAGTAGTGGGGTCTGTTTCCACCTGTCCTCATATTAATGTGGTGATGATGCTCTTACCATGCCACCTCCCTTATTGGACCGAGTTGGGTCCGCGTGATGAATTTCATCACTCTGAGAGGGCAAGACAACCGTTTGGCTATGATCAGGGCATTCACATCCCTCCTCTTTCCACCTACGATGATCATTCAAAAGCGTTTTTAGAGGCGTGTGCTAGCTTTACTCTTCAGGGATTATTCCATAGGGTCAGTGGTTTGGGTGGTCTCTATGTACCTCCCTGCGATTATCATCCTTCATTCACTTCATCCTGGTTCATTCTTTGGCAGCGGCAGGTTCGTCTTATTCAAGAATGTGTAGTTGGCCCCCCTCATGAGACCAACCCCATTAAATACACCAAAGCCTAGTTTTTGGTCAGGTGGACGCAGAAAGATCCTTGGTTTCTCAGTACCAATTCCACACCACCCTTGGAGCAGGACATTTCCATTTTAGTGAAGCCTCTGATTGACGAGTCACTTCATCCTCCGCTGACTAAGCTTCCCCCTGTGAAGTCTAGAAGATGATCAAAAGCATAGGGAAAGCGAGCGCATCTACTACGAGAAAAAGGAAACACCCTGATACAAATGTATCTAATTTTGTCCCTGCTACTACCGCTTCTCCTCCTGTGAGGACCCGGGATGAAAAGAAAAAGAAAGGAAATGGTGCTGGCATGTGTGCTTCCTCTATGGTGAATCAAGAGTCCGATATTGGCGATCTTGGGGTGGAGGAGGCTTCCAAATTAGTTAAAGGGAAAGGTTACTTCTCATCGAGCATTGCTTCCCAGGAGGTGCGGGTCGCATCTATTCCCATTGCAGAAGGTACTATATCAAGACATTCTTTACTTAGTGGAACTAGTTCTCTCGTAGTTTATTTATCTCCCTCCCCTTCATTGGAAGAGGAACTAGTTGATTATGGAAGCACCCCTTCCTATGACGACCATAGTTCTTCTTCGGGTGATATGGGCGGCCTGGGTTTCCATGGCGAACGCACTACTGACACTTATGCTTTGTTATCAGTCTCGAGAGAGTCTTCTAGTGATGATGAGGCATCCCATTCTCGTGGGGGAGCTAGCCCCACCCATCTCCCTTATGGCCAGACCACGCGCCCTGCTACTGTAAACGTTCCCCCTTTACTCATCTATTTTTTTTTGCATATGATTTTCTTTCTTCCCCCTTATTATTTGTTTATTTGTTAATGAAAGCATTCTGTCCTATTTTGCAGGTCATTTTCGTAGAGGCAAGTAGTTCTCCTCTTCCCCCACTACGACTGACGCCCTTTCAGCGGGAGAGGAACTCTATGCTCATTACTTCCCGAGGCCTTTTTAGAGAGGTTTGATGTCCCCCTAATTCTTTTACCATCTGATGTAATTTGTTAGTCTTCCAATTACATCTTGGTTGTGTACACTGTCATTTCCCTGCAGCTTTCCTCTATGAACTTTACCGGCACTAGGACCACTTTTGTGACTTCTCCTTCTCCTCAGGTATGCCTCACTATTCTCAAAACTTTCATTACGCCATTTTCCTCTTTACCTCTTCCTTTTATTTACCCATTTACAATGCGTAGAGGGTTGTGTCTTCCGGTGTTGTCACCTCATCTTCTCTTATTTCAGCGGTGGGCCCTTCTATAGTTGAGCCGCTGGGCATCTCTTCATCTAAGGTATGTATTTTTACTTTTGAATATTTGTTTCCTTTCAATAGGAGTCCTAATGGATTTTGAATTTTCTTCTCATGGCGGGGCTCCTCCCTTACCTGACGTTATTATCCCGGGTTTATCCTCTTCGAGAAGGATTTCTTTCCCTCGGGTCCGCGTATTTATGGACTGTAGACCCTTGCTTCAGGCGATTTCTCGTGGCCTAATATTTACTGTGGCTTCAACCAGTGAGCCCACACTTCAGGTCAGGCCTTTTCATTGAAAGTGGAATCTTTTTTTCCTCGAATATGCGATGAATAACATGTTTTCATTTTCTGTAGGCTATCATCACAGCCCCTACTGCACCAACCATCCTTTTCCGCTCTTCCCCTTTGGATGGGGCTCAGGTACTTTCTTATTTTCTTAGTTATATATTTCTTCTCTATCTAGCCTGTATTTATCGTAGCCCTCTTTTGCTTTGTTGCAGTTATCCCTGGGCACTGTTTTGAGTGTGGCTCCTGCCATTGTCTCTTCAGCAGCCCCTATACATAGGCCAGTTTATCCTGTTATCGCGTCCCTTCAGGTAGTTATCTCTGTGGATCCTTTAAGAAGTTTCCCTCTTCCTCTTTTTAATTGAAGTATTTATCATTCATGAGGTAAGTGATTTGTTACCTCTTGCCCTTTCTTATCACTCGCAGCCTCGCCTACCCCTTGCGACCACCGTCGCTGAGGTTGTTCTTCCCGAAGTGACTGAGGTTGAGGTAGCTTCTTCAAAAGCACTAGTCAATTAGGAAGCCCCTTCAGGAGCATTGACCAGTATGGCGGCCCCTATCGGAGCCCCTGTTCCTCCTTCTTTGACCATTACAGAAGGCGTTATTCAGGTATAGTGTATAAGGGTATCTACTTCCCTTTTGTCATTCTTATGTCTCTATTATTTTGTTTAAATTGCGTAAGCATTCCAATCTTTACCTTTTTTGCACTGTCTCTAGGTGAGTGAGGTGGCTCCGATGACTATGGAGCCTGAGGAAGTTGCTCCGATATTTGTGGAGTCTGAGAGTGGGATGGCTGAGAGCGAGGTATTAAACTAGCATACTCCCTCTTTTTACTATTTCCCTTCTTTTCTTCTTCCGTGTACTGTGCAAGAGTTCCCATTTCACCCTTGTCTTATTATTTCTAGGTAACTGAGAGTACTCCGATGACTGTGGAGACCGGCGATGGGGCCACTGCGAGAGAGGTATTAAGCTAGCATACCCCCTCTTTTTATTATTCCCCTTTTTTTCTTCTTGCGTATGCTGTGCAAGCATTCTCATTTCACCCTTGTCTCATTGTTTCCAGGTGCATGAGAGTACTCCGATGACTGTGGAGTCTGGCAGTGGGGCAACTGCGAGAGAGGTATTAAACTAGCATACCCCCTCTTTTTACTATTCCCCTCTTTTTTTCTTGTGTATACTGTGCAAGCATTCTCATTTCACCCTTGTCTCATTGTTTCCAGGTGCATGAGAGTACTCCGATGACTGTGGAGTCTTGCAGTGGGGCAACTGCGAGAGAGGTATTAAACTAGCATACCCCCTCTTTTTACTATTCCCCTCTTTTTCTTCTTGCATATGCTGTGCAAGAATTCTCATTTCACCCTTGTCTCATTCTTTCCTGGTGCATGAGAGTACTCCGATGACTATAAAGTCTGGTAGTGGGATGTATGTGGAGAGAGATCATAGCTCTGAGTTCACTCCTTTGGTCAGTGATGTCGATTCTAGTGGAGAGTCTTCTTTCCTCCCTTCTGAGGCGGGGTCTCGCCACTTCGATGGCGATGATGAAGTAGAGGATGCTGCGACTATTGTGAGTAGACTATGGCATGAGGAGTTACTAGGATGATTCAAGACACATGAGCATTAGCTCTTGGATCTCATCTTAGAGAACCATCCCGAGACATTCACTTCTCAGAGTATACTTCAGATTAACAGTCTTACGGCCTTCAACCTGAGGGCTCTCGCCAGCCATGTTCATGAGTTCTTGGCTACCTCCCCTGCTAAGATGACTAGATCTTCCATTTTTCTATTCTTGGATGATCTCCGCGACTTGCAGCAGTTCTATCATTTTCGTTTGGATTGGCTTGATGAGGGAGTTCTCCCTTTTCTGAGTGTTCCTTTTCGAAAGGTAGTGAGATTTCACACTTCCCGACAGTCTAGAGTTGAGCAGTGGTAAGCTGAGGCTACGAGAATCCGGAATAAGATCGCCCTACTGCAGGTGAAGCTTGCCAGACTTGAGTTTGGCGATGAGGAGGACGAGGGTAAATTCATCAGGTTGGAGGAAGAGTTTCTGCGGGAGGCTGTTCCGTCATATGCCAGCGCCATTGCTCGCGATGATTTGTTTTTTGTAGTTTCTAGCAGATAGGCTACTTCTTGTTTTGTAGTGCTCAGAATTCTATTTGTTTATCACTTATCATTCCTGAATGAGACACTTTATTTCTTCTGCACTTTTCTTTTCCCTTGTTCTCCGCTTAGATTGTGGGTGTTTGTTTTATATGACTCTCTATAATTTCTGTGAGCATTTAGCCTACTGATGATGGTTGCCCCATATACTGCGGGGTGCTTGCCTTTATATGAGAAGTTACGTGTGTATATATATATAAAATGCACTTCTTGTAGCTGTGAGGTATTTGCATGTTACTATCTGGGATTGCCCCTCCTGTCTGTGCGGGGTACTCCTGCGTACTACTGTTTATAGTCATAAAGGCTAGGTTGGAGAGAGGGGTTGACCCCTGTCTCCTTCCCGAAAGCCTGATTTTATTAAAAAAAACTATTTGAATTAGCTAGCCCCTAGTCTTTGGGGTCCTTGTTCTATATTCTCTTTAAGAGTTTCACTGTTCTTTGTAATATTAAAGAGGAGGAATATAATCTCCCCTCTATGTTTTCTATTAATTTATGCCTGGGGGACTTTGCTCAGTATACTTTCTCTTAGGATGGGCGTACCTGCCCAGTGTAGTGAGCAAAGTTCCTAATTTTTGTGTACTCTCTTCTAACTTAGTAGGGAGTGTATATATATTTATGTATATATATATAGATGAGTAAACAAATCCAATATCAACAATGATCAAAAGTGTTGCTATTTCATTTCTGTACTTTTGTGTGCTGTTTACACTATAGTATTGCTCTAAAAACTTTTTACAAAAAAAGACTTTTTTGGTATAGGAGCAATCCTCAAAATCCATAACAGACATGACAACACAAAGAATTTGTTAACTGTTACTAATCATAGTACCTGTTCAGCCACTTGTAGTTGATGGACTGGAGGCAATCACTCTCTGACTCTGATAATTGGCAGTAGCCCGACTTCCTCACTCCTCTGACGATCAAAGGGCCTTCCCAGTTGGGTTTGAATTTTGATGCCGACATGCTACGGAGATGGTGAGTTGATGCTCGCAGGACTAGATCTCCCACATGGAATTCTTTAGGCTTGACTAAGTTCTCGTAAGCACTGGACAGTTCCTGAGTGTAGAATTTGAAATTCTCTCTCACCTTGTCCCTATGCTCGTCCAGTGCCTCCAGCTGCACATGCCTTGGGTCTGGGATGAGCTCATTGCTAAGAGAAATTCTGGCTGAAGGCACCGCCAGTTCCACTGGTAGGACAACTTTGGTCCCATATACTAGAGAGAAGGGAGTGAATCCTGTTGGCTTTCTTTTCGAAGTACGGTAGGCCCATAACACCATAGGAAATTTATCATCCCATGCTCCCGGCATGTCCTCTAGCATTTTCTTCAAAAATTTTATCAGGGTCTTATTGGTAGCCTCTACTTGGCCATTGCCCTTGGGGTAGGATATGGTTGAGCTATTATGCACAATCTTATACCTGTTTGTGAAGAGGGCCATCTCCTTGCATACAAATTATTTCCGATTATCCATTAGGATCACTTTGGGTATACCAAACCTACATATGATATATTCCTTTATAAACAGGTTTACCACTTGGGAGGTAACTCTCCTTAAAGGAATGGCCTCCCCCCATTTGGTGCATAATTCTATAGCCATAATGATAAAATCCTTGTCGTGAGATGCCGAGGCGATCTTTCCCACCAGGTCGAACGCCCATGTGTGTAAGGGATAAGGAGCTGCCAAGCTTTGTAGACTGACGGAGGGAGCGTGTACCATGTTTCCATGCACTTGACATGCTTTACACTTCTTCACATACCCAATGGAGTCAGCCTCCATGGTCGGACAGTAGTATCCCAACGTCATCAGTTGATCATACAGCTTGGCACCTCCCATATGGGAGGGCTCATGAGCTTCTTTCAACACGTTTTCAACTCTTCTTTAGCTACGCACCTTAGCGCCTTCTCATTGTACCCCTTACTATATAACTCCCCTTCGACCAAGTAGAAACGGGTTATCCTTTTTCTATGGTAAATTTCATCCGCTCTCTCGGCGAGTAGCTCCCTGTTTCATAGATATGCTAGGTACGGTTGTCTCCATTCTTCTAAGGCTTCCACGAAGTTAGCCTCCGTCGGCTGGTCAAAATTATCTTGGCACTTTAAATAACTTTGCTGCAAGCGGGCAGCTTTTATGCTCATGGAAGGCCAATAATACCTTCTTCGCTGCAGTCGTCTATAAAGGGGAATATCCGTATCCCCGCAGTGCTTCTGGTGCATCTCTATTAACCTCTCCTTGTCTTCTTGCTCCCCTACGCACCTTGCCAGGAACCCTCCAGGACTCTTGAAGTAGAGAGTTCCTTACAACACATGATAGTTGGATAACTATAATATTTTCATTGTCCCGTCTTTGGTTTCAAATTACTTTTCCACCAAACGGCTCCAATCTTCTGGCTCGTCACTTGGGAATAAGGATTTTACAGTAGTGGGTACCGTTCTCCGCCTCACTGTGATGGTTTCTTCTGACTCCTCCATGTCCAACTTTTGTGCTATGGTGTCGAGCGCATCAGGGTGCCTGTTCATCGTTCGCGCCTACCTCTCCACGGTTACTTCTAAGAATTATCCCAGCAGCCTTTGGATGATGTGTCTGTATGGCTCTAAGTTGGCATGTTTAAGGAAAAACTCTCCATTGACCTTCCTCACTACCAGATTGGAGTCCCCTCATATACACAATACCCCGATCCCTCTTCTGAGTGCTTCCAATGCCCCAAGGATGAGGGCTTCGTACTGAGCTTCATTATTTGAGAATTTGAAATCTAACTGGAAGGAGAGGGTGATCTTCTCTTTCCCGTCCGATAGTATGATGCCGACTCCACCGATTCCTTGAACACTAGAACCATCAAACTCTATAAACCACTTCTTCACCTCCTCCGCCATGCATGCTTGAAAACTTTCTCCAGGTAGCTCTTCACTAGGTGGTTCAAAAACTCCACTTGGGAAGTGGGCCAGCAGATCTGCTACTGCTTGGATTTTAATGGCTTTGGGCACTACACATTTTAGGTCATATTCTGACAAGATCAAAAACCACCTTGCTTCTCGTCCCATGGGTATAGTCCGCACGAGGAGGTACTTGATGGGATCACACTTGGTGACTATGTGAACTGTGAAGGCTAGAAGATAGTGTCTCAACTTCTGGGCCATAAATACCAACGTCAGGCAGTGTTTCTCAATTATGGTGTATCTCGATTATGTTCCAAATATTACTCTTGACAGGTAGTAGACCGGCTTTTCCACTCCTTCCTTTTCTTGCGCCAAGAGGGCCCCTATCGATCTCTCTGTAGAAGTAAGGTAGAGCAGCAGCGGCGCTCTGACTTCGGGGGGAATCATTATGGAAGGAGAGGCTAGGATTTCTTTAATCTTCTCGAACGCTTTTTCCTATCTCTCTCCCCAAACCCACTTGGCTTTGTCTTTTAGTAGAGGCGCAAACGAATGAGTTACTTCTGCCAGCGCAGGTATAAACCTTCGCAGGTAGGATACCTTTCCCAGGAAGCTCTTAAGTTGACTCTGACTCTTAGGCGGTGGCATCATCACAATGGATTTCATCTTCTCTGTATCCACTTGCACCCTTTGTCTATTTACCACAAAACCTAAGAATTTCCCTGCAATAACCCCAAAGGCACACTTTGAGGGGTTCATTCTCATCTTATATCAAGGACACCTTTTGAATACTCTCCTGAGATCCTGAATATGTTTGCTTTCTTTCTTAGACTTCACCAGAAGATCATCCATATAAAATTCTAGTATATCATGAATTAGGTCATGAAAAATTTCCATCATCGTTCGCTGGTATGTGGCCCCGACGTTCTTCAATCCGAAGGGCATGACTGCCGCGTCGACAAGGTGTATTTTGATCGGGTTACAGCCAATATATCTATCCACGAAGCTATACATATCATGTCCTGCGGTGGCATCCACTAAGCTGTCTATACTTGGCAGTGGGAATTCATCCTTAGGACACGCCGTGTTCAAGTCACAAAAATCTACACAGATTCTGATTTGGCTCTTGTCTTTCTTCGCCACTCGCACTATGCTGGAGAGCCATATGGGGTTCTGAATAGGCTTGATGAACCCTGCCACCAATAACTTCTCCACCTCAACTTTTATCTTCAAATCGATGTCTGCTTTGTATGTGCGTGTGGCTTTCCTTACCGAAAGGTCATTGGGAAGGATGTTCAAACTATGAGAGCTCACTTCTGCGTTTATTCCTGGCATCTCCGTGTACTTCCAAGAAAATACATCAGTGAACTCCTTAAGTAGCCCGATGAGCTCCTCCCTCTATCTTGGTTCTAGACACTTGGAGATTAGAATGGGTCTACTCTCACCCTCTTTTGGCCCCAACTTGATTTCCTCTAATTCTTGCAGCTGCTCTCTGGATTCATCTTGCATGCACTCTGGAGATTCTTCTGGTTCCTCAACATGCTCAACGATATGGGATTCATCAACGATAAAACATTCGAGCGTTGGGTCGATGCTCTCATCCCAGAACACCGCCCACGCAGACCGTTATAAACGGTAGATGATCTTTCCATCTGGCAACACCACCTTCTTGCAAGTTCAAGGGGGTCTATCTACCTCCTCTACTTTCCTCTTGCCTTTGGCCATGTGGGGGATTATCCTCCCCCCTAGACGGTCACGAACGGACTTCTTCTGCGAAACCCTCCCCTCAGCTACCTTGATTCCTTCTAGTTTTCTTGCAGATACCTTTCTTTCCTCATCTAACTTGGTGTAGAAGGCAACATCCACCAGGTGGGACTCCTCAACGGCGAAGGGTCTCTGCGTGGCCTTGATCACTATCTCTGTACCCCTAATGTTTGCCTTCACGCATTGATGGTAGGTGGAAGGGACTATGCCATTCGTGTGCATCCATACCCTTCCAATGAGTATTTGGTAGCTGGTGTTAGCATTAATAACGTGAAATTTGATGTGGGAGGTGAAATTTCTCAACTTAATTCCCACATTCACGTATCCAATAGACTTCATTCCGGCTTTGTCAAATCCGAAAATTACTAGTGGTACCAAAACCACCTTCTCCTAGTCAATTCATGTTTCATATAATGTACTGATGGGCATGATGTTAATGGATGCTCCTCCATCCATCAACGCGTTGGGAAATGAGACTCCATTAACCGTAGTTGTAACATACACCGAGTAGTTGTGGAAGTAAGGAACCAACCTATCTTCATCTGAAAACACCACTTCAGAAGTATACTTTTTAATCATCCTTCCGATTGGCCCCTGCTAATTTAGCGAAGGATCTCCCCGCTGCTGCACTGCCTCCAAGACCTTCCTCGTGATGAACACCCTTGTGTCGTACTTCACGCCTATCTGGTCAAAAAACCACTTGAATTTGGGTCTCCTTGCTAGGGCCTCACATTTAGAATCTAAGTCTACTCCGTACGTCTGGGCACTGCAAACATACTCGGCTTCGGAGGTCCCTCCCTCATCTAGAGCGAGAATGACATATACCTCACCCTCTGAGAGAGTCACCCCTCCACTTCCCCACTTCCATTTTCTTATTCCGGAGTGAAGAACCACTCCTCTTTCTTTCTTTCTTTTTAGCTCAAGTCTTCTTAGTTATAGATTTCCCAACTCCTCACATAACTCATCTCCGTTCTTCCACTCCATCAGGCCTTTGGTAGCTTCTTCATCATAAGCAACTACCATCTTGGCGGTGACAAAGTGATGTGTCAAAAGTGGATTCTCGTTAACATCCACAGGGGGTATCTGCAAGGTACCACTGACCATCTGCTCTCCAATGATCCTTCACAAGTAGTAATAATCTTTGGTAGAATGCTGCACTCATTGGTGCAACTCGTAGTACTTTGGATTGGCCTTATCGGCTGCAGTGGGGGTTTCTCCTTTTAGGTGAGGAGGTCTTGCTATACCTTCTCGTACTAAGGTGCGGTAATAGTCCATAGCCTCAGCTACACTGCATGGTAGTGGCAGTGGGTCATCTTCCCCAAACTTTCTCTTATTGCAGGGACGGTCAGTCTTGGCCCCAAAGCCTCCCTTCTTCCCTTTGTTACTCCCGTCCACATAGTTAACCGCTCGCCTCCTCAAAACATGAAACCTCCCAGAAGTCAGTGGAACTTGCGTCCTTCAACCCGGGGCTCTTGGTTTGATTATCATAGCTATGTTGCTAGCAGCCCTGGTGAATTATCTAAAAGTTCCATCACTAGTTTCGTTGATCAAGTGCAACTTGTACTCTTCTAAGAGTCCTTCCACACATATTTGCAGTAACCTGGCCTCCGCCACGTCCTCATGGACATCTTAGGTCCTCTCACGAAATCGCTTGATGTAGTGCATCAACTCTTCTCCTTGCTTCTGGACCTCTTGTGCTAGGTGCCTCAATGTAAATTCATCCTCTGCTATAAAGAACTTCTGGAGGAACTGCCTGTGCATCTCTTCGCAGGTAGGGACGCTGTTAGGCGCCAAGTGGGAATACCATGAATAAGCCTTCCCAGTGAGGGTCTTAGAGAACTCCTTCAGCCTCAGGCTCTTGTCGCTAGCATGTATTCCCAGGTACTCGACAAACCTCTTCACGTGTTCTCTAGGGTTCTCCCCCTACCACTGAACTTGATAAATTTTGGTGGAATGTACCCCTCAGGGTATGGCTTCTCACTTACTTCCTGCGGATAGGGGTCTTGTAACTCCTCGTATAGGTGGGAACCCTCTCTCGGAGAGGAGGAGAGGAGCTTCCTCACTTCCTCCATAGTAAGAACCTTAGAGGGTGACTCCTCCAAACACATGCTTTTAGCAGCTGGAGAGACTTTTGGCGCCAGAACCTGCTCCGGCGTCGCCTTTCGGGACAAAATCGTCTCTGCCAGAATCGTAATAGGGGTGGCTACCCCTCCAGAATGGGCAGCATCAGGTGTCACACAACCTTGACCCAAGCTTGATAGGTCCAAGTTATTTTGCTTCAAAAAGTCAAAAAACATTGCCATAAGATTCATACCTACCATTGGAGCCACATCCGGAGAACTGGTCTACCCTCCCTGGGGCATAGGCGCCTTGGCTCCGATCATCACCACTTCTTCCTGAGTATTCTGGTCACTGTGAGCTCCATTACAAGACGGAATGTCCTCAAAATCAACTGCTTAGAGACATTAAAACCTTCTTTGTCCATTAAAGTAAGAATACCTCCCCAGCAGAGTCGCCAAATGTAGGAGGGTAGTGAGGTTGGGGTCTATGAATAACTGGAAAGGGTGAGGCGTGACTCACTCCAATGGACGCTTCCTGCAAGGTCATTAAGGTCTCCTGGTGCAACTTCTGAAGAAAACTTCTCCTTCTGGTAACAATGGAACTCAAGATTCAACTCACTCCCTGTAAGAAGATGAACTTTCACAGCAAAAATAGTAATTTTCTCAAGGGAAACACCTGAGAATGATGGCTGTCAGTGGGGAGCGAAGGAACAAGGCACTGAGCACTAAGAGAATGAGAAGGGAGAGAATGCTTAGGTAAGTCTGATGATATTTTGGCAGAGTAACAGTGCAATTTCAATTGTCTATCTATTGACCTTACCTAGAGGTCTATTTATACTAGGGAATTAGGGATGAGTTGTCATTTTTGGGCGCCAAAATTGAGAGGGTTAGTGGGGAACAATGTCTGAAGTGTACCATTTGTCCCCACCTACAGGCAACCTTGTCTGTCCCCTCCTACAGGCGCCACCTGGCGCGGACCAAAGTCGAAAAGCACATATGTCCCCTAATGAAGACACAATATCAGATCTGGTAATTATCTTTTGAAACAGTAACTTGTGGTGCAATTTTACAAATCTTGAGAGACGAGGCCTTAAGGTCCCCTCTCCTCTAAAATTGTTATTTTTCTTAA
Organism: Sambucus nigra; assembly: GCA_949130495.1. Taxonomy (NCBI): domain Eukaryota; kingdom Viridiplantae; phylum Streptophyta; class Magnoliopsida; order Dipsacales; family Adoxaceae; genus Sambucus; species Sambucus nigra. Next base: position 325,257,483 of record OX422217.1, on the reverse strand, counting down.
GAGGGACCTTGAGGACCCCTTGTTCTGGAAAAGTCATTTTCTTATAAAGAGTTTATTTCTTGTGAGTAGCCAGCTCTTTGGCTTCTCACTTCACTTATCACCAATTGTGAAATGTGTGTAGTCTTGATTGACTTCTGGGTCTTCCTACTAGTATTCTCTCAATCCTATAGTGCTAAGTGGTTGAGCTTGATCAACATACCTTGTCTCTCAGTCGCCTAGCCAAAACTCCCAGGAGGTCGCAACTAGCCTGCTTGAGCCTTGCTTTCTCAACTAGGCAACCTGTACAAGAAGTCAAAGTGTTAGTACTATTGTTCTTTTAAAGAATGACGTTTCGTGATGAGGAGTTTCTCGTGGTAGCTACTCCCTCATCCTGGCTGCCCTAGGTGGGTTCCTTCTCAATATGAGCTTATGCCGGAACCCTTGTAGTAACACTTCTCAGATAACCTTTCTGCAGTGACCTTTGTAGTGGCGGTGACCCTTGCAGTGGAACTTCTCAATCTTGGACTTCTACGGTGACCCTTGCGAGGCACCTCTCGAATGTCATTGCTGCAGTGACCCTTGCAGTGGCGGCGACCCTTACAGTGGCACTTCTCAATCTTGGACTTCTGTGGTGACCCTTGCGAGGCACCTCTCGAATGTCATTGCTGCAGTGACCCTTGCAGTTGTGCTGACCCTTGCAGTGTCACTTCTCAATCTTGGACTTCTGCGATAACCCTTGCGAGGCACCTCTCGAATGTCATTGCTGCAGTGACCCTTACAGTGGCGCTGACACTTGCAGTGGCACTTCTCAATCTTGGACTTCTGTGGTGACCCTTGTGAGGCACCTCTCGAATGTCATTGTTGTAGTGACCCTTGCAGTGGCACTTCTCAATCTTGGACTTCTGCGGTGACCCTTGCGAGGCACCTCTCGAATATCATTAATAAAAAAAGCATTTTTTATTTTATTTAGTTTTTTTACTGGTAGACACCCTTCTACACCACATGCCCTAACTTGGTTTGCTTACCTTGATAAGTCCCACACAAGAATCGCTCGTCCATGCGGGATGAGCGGAATATAAACAGGTTTCCTTCCAAAAGCTAAAATGCTAGGCTTCTGTAACACCCCGTAATTTTGAGGATTAAATATTTAATTATTCTGGGTGTGATAAAAATTATTTAAATTGGTGAAACTTAAATTCATGAGTTGGAGAATTTATTTGAGTGAGACGAATTAATTATAATGGGAGATTTTTAAGTTTAATGGCTCAAAATCTCTTGTGTCACATTTTGAGGTCGAATTTTGGAAATTTCAAAAAGTATGTCGGATGTCAATTTTGAGTGCGCGGTTGCGTCCGGATGGGTCGGGATAGTTAGAAAAGAGTACTCGTGGGTAGTAATTGGGTCTCGGGATATTTTTGGGCATAACCGGGCCCACACGGGGTGAGTTGGGCCTTTTTAATTTGGCTCACATGGCCAAAAACGGGAATTGGTATTTTTAACCTAATTGGGAGATTAAGGAATGGCAGCCAACATAACTCTAAACCTAGGGTTTGAGAGGGGATTTCGGGGAAAGCAAATCAAGAGCAAATTGGAGGTTATTGGAGCCAAATTAAGGGACATCAACAACGGATCAGACCCTACGAACAATTCCATGCAAGTGGTTAACCGTTGTGATTTCTAAATTTATGATAATCAATTCATATCATAGTGATGTGTAAAGAAATTTTTTTTTTGGGGATAAATGGGTACAAAATGGGGTTTTTTGTTCATGAAACTATTAAATGAGATTAATAGTATAAATTGTTGTGTTGAACATATCTGAGATAGATGTTTAATTGGAATATGAATTCGGAATATAAACTGGGGAAAAATCTGGATTTGGAATTTGGTTTGTAGAATAAGATTGATGAATTTTAATGGAAAACCCATTTCGAAAATTGTGAGATAAGTTGAGAAATTTATATACTAGAGGGCGTATATGATGTATAGGATCAAAGTTCATATGTTTATGCGATGGGATGACTTGATCAGGGGTTGAAATTAAGGTTTACAAACCTTGAATTTTCGTTAATGGTGTAATGCAGTGGGGAAGAAGAGCTGCCTAGGGATTATCGATCGATCGACAGGGGGCCATCGATCGATCGACGGTCACAGGAACTTGAAAATTCGGCTAGTTTGTTTATGAAGAGGATTTTTTATTTAATATTTAATCCCTTGATTTTATTTAGTGATAAATTCATATGGATACATATTTTCTTAACAATTATAGGGTGATATAATTGGGTTTAGGAGGGTGTGAACGGTATGACATGAGATGAATGAATTTGGAGAAATAATTCATAATTATTGATATTGGGCCGAGGAATAATATTCGGGTATTGTAGTTGGGTGGCACTACATTATTAAAGGAATTTAGGTGAAACATTTAATTATGGACCAAGTGGGCGAGTCCGGGTATGCTAATAATTATAGGTAAACATAATTGGGGAAATTATGGAGATGAATGCGTGACATATTGTGGGCGAATATGTCAGAATGAAATTATGAGATGTAAAATGGACCAAATGAGCGAGTCCGGGTATGTTGGTTAAGTGAAACCAAAGTATAAATTAATTATTGAGAGAGGATAATTAATTTGGAGTCAGAATATAGACTCGGAAAATATTAAGGTATGGGCCAAGTGAGCGAGTCCGGGGATAATGGTTGTGTGACACCAAGTTATTAAATTAATAAGGGTGATAATTAATTTTGTTAGAGTCGGACCACAGACTCGAATTTGTGTTGATTAATTAATGTGTAAATGAATTAAATAAGGGTCGGATTGTAGACTCGGGTAATTATTAAATTAAGGGGTGTAATAATTAATTTAATAAGAGTCGGATTGTAGACTCGGGTAATTATTAAATTAATAGGTGTGATAATTAATTTAATTAGAGTCGGATTGTAGACTCGGGTATAATTAAATTAATAGGTGTAATAATTAATTTAATTAGAGTCGGATTGTAGACTTAGAAGAGTATTAAACTAATATGTATGTTAATTAATTTAATTAGAGTCGGATTTTAGACTCGGGTAGAATTAAATTAATAAGTGTGATAATTAATTTAATTAGAGTTAGATTGTAGACTCGGGATAGTATTAAACTAATATGTATGTTAATTAATTTAATTAGAGCCGGTCGATAGACTCGGGGAAGTATTAAATTATTATGTGTGTTCATTAATTTAATTAAAGTTGGGCCATAGACTCGGGGGAAGTATTATATTAACTGAGGCGGGAATTAATTATATTAGAGTCGGACCATAGACTCGGGATGGTGATAAATTATTAAGTGAGAAAAATTATTATGTTGAGTCGGGCCACAGACTCAGGAAATTACAGGCAGTGTACGGGATTTTTAGTACACGGTAAAGTCGGAGTTTATGTTATATATATACGGTATAGTGATAGTATATATATATATATATATATATATACGTGTGTACATTGTGTGTGATATTTAATTTATAGGTAGTGTACGGGATTTTTGGGTACACGGTAAAGTCGGGTTTATATTATATATATACGGTATAGTGATAGTATATATATACGTGTATATATTGTGTGTGATATTAAATATCAGTGAGTAGATATTTATTTAATTTATATACTCTAGTGCTATCAAGGGAGGTTGCGCGATGTGGGTGAATCCCCTAGCTTGAGGAGTAGGGTGAGTATATCCCCAGGTCATAGAGCCCAGTATCTCACTTTCAGGGAAGGAATATGCCCGCCTCCACTACGTTTATATTTTGGGCCATGTTGGTGAGCGATTCTAACTTGGGGAACTAGGTTTTGTGAGCACACCTAGTGAGATAACATTTTAGAGGGAATCATCCGGTGAGGGTATACTCGAAGGGATGGATATACGTATGTTATATGTGTGGATTTTGTGGCAAAGGTACGTATATAATGGTAGTAAATATTATATACGGGTAATAATACAGAGTGTGATGTATTTACTTTATATAACTTGTGATACGGTTATATGGTACTATTTAAGAGGAATTAATTGAGTTAATTGTGAAATAACTTATAATTCCGGAAATCATTATACTCGGGTTAGAGTAGTATGGCAAGGGAAGGTTATACCAGGACTAGTTGGACGGGGTAGCACAACTAGGTGGGGTTAAGGTAACCGGTAGGTGTGCACAATAATGGAGGGGTGAGAATGTCCACAAGGGAGTGCGACACTAACTTAAATATGTAGCGCATTCATGCATTTTAAATTATTGCAGTTAATTCACTTGCTAAATATTTTCAAAATGTTTTGGTTTCTAACCCTTGCTATAAAACTATTTTCAAAACCTTTTAGGTGTCCAACCACAGGGACGCCAGGATTGATATTCTATTCCAAGGACACGGAGCTGTAGCATATGTGGATGCTAGCAGGAGTTTGGATTAGACGCATCATTCATCCATTCCTAGAGTAGGAATCTTGTATCAGTTTCAGTTTTATTTAGGGCTTGTCGCCCAGACTTCTCGGTACAGTTTTCATGTGTAATTTATTCAGGTGTTGAATATTTGTATTGGATTATTTATGTGGTGGCCGGTGATTTATTCGGCAAGTTGTGTAATTATGATTCAGTTATTTTTTCATTCAGTTATGTGAATGGTTTATATATTTAATTCCGCATGTACTATTTTGTTAAATGAAAAATTTAAAATTTGGCACCAGTTTTTGGAATACTAGGTGGTTAGTATGTTTTAAAAAGTTTTCGACAGTGATGCTAAGTATGATCCAACTGGGATTCCTGCTTTAATTTGGTATATGACTGATCACCCTATAATTTATTAGGCGTGGTGTCACATCTTCCCTCCTTAGGGTTAACGCTACCTATCCATCATCAGTAAGCACAACTATCCTAAAGCAGGACGAAGTTACCTCTCCTCACACTTATCTTTAATTTTTAGCCTACCACAGCTAGGCCTCCAAAATTTCAACACGGTCAAGCTAACCTCAGTTTTTGAGATCACTCTCATCAAGTTCACATAGCGCTCACACGGTTTCAAACATTCAGTTCATGAACCTTTACTACCACTCTTAGCACTGTCCACATGACACTAAACCATACTCACCCCAATGTCATGTCATCTTTCAAACATCACTCATACCTAATGATTTCCTCTAACAGAGCCATTACTAATCGAATAGGTAGAACACTTATGTTCTATAATTATGCCTAGCACTTCTCCCCATGTTATTTCAAAAAGACTCAACGAACCTCATATTGTTCTAAGTCTCCCAGGTGCACCACCTAGAATTGTTCAACCTATTTCCGAATTAACCTCGAACGTCATATCTTGACACCTACTCACTAGCAAAGATCATTCCACTATCTCTAAGTTCTTATATAAATCAACATGACCCAGACCGACTATAATCATCAATGATTTACCATCATTATGAAAACCCCAATATGACAATGATTCCTAAATGCATTATGGATGTTGACACCACATTTCAGTTATCTCTCCAACAACCCGAACGTCTAATACGAGACGTAACAAATTGTATCCTAACCTATGCTATGCAAATTAGTGCCTACCAATACAAATGTGTATCACGGTATAAACATCGATGTAACAATGATTCCCTAGGGTTCTGAGGAGTGAAATTATTGTCATTGTAATACACAATATGAAACCTTATATTTATCATTACTAGGAATGTTTACCACCCGTATTAACATCTCACTAGATGAACCTTAGTATACATCTCCAAGGAATTTTAACAGGGCTTCCCATGCTTATCTGCGTTACTAACCCGAAGGCCACCTCACAAGGCTACATTATTAAATTCACAACGAGTGTTCAACCACGACAACTAAATTTCCACAGTATGAAATCATCTTTGTACATGCAAATCTGCTAACTAACACAACTATATATATATATATATATATATATATATATATATATATATATAGAGAGAGAGAGAGAGAGAGAGAGGTAGGATATGGGGCATCGAGCATTGCCTATGAACACTAAGGCATATGCCTACAAATGCCACAAGGGATACTATCTCTTAATGCCAAACTATATCCACCGAAATCTAAATTAAAATCATCCAGGTTCTTGTAGGACATATGAAGCCGGGTATTGCACACAAGGAGGCCCATTATACTGACTCCTCAAGAGGTCCTTTTCTAAACCGGTATAACTTAGTTACTTAAAACTAAGTCACCACGATTATCTAGGTTCACTCCGAGGTTACCTCAATCATTAAGATCATATAAATACTCACTATAGTCAAGGCACATGAATCGGAACATACTAAACTCAAGTGTACAACCAAGGGACCTAATACGTTCTCACCACGGGGCTAACTATTAATAACAAATTACCCAGGTGTATACTACATGTGTCACTAAAGATCCTATTCATCAAAGGTTGCATTACTACTTAAATCACTACTCTAAAGGGTTACCTAAGGTTCACTCCCTTGCCACTACAACTCCTCACTATCACTTACGTGACTCCTTACCACAGATGGCCTGTACTTCTAATCATGGCTCATAAGATACGTTCATCAGATAACCACTAAGTCTCTACCCCCAAGTATAAAATCATATCCAATCAAGACTGGTTGTACACGTTCCTAAGTTTTTCCACACAAAAATTTTCATACTTATCGAATGTACCATCAATCACAGTATAAACCCAAGGATCGTATTTGCCTTATTATCACATCGATATTGACCTCTCACATGTTTCACACCAAAGTCTATTTATAATTTAATTCATGATTTCCCTTTATATAATTATGAAACTCTAATTGTCAATCTTTTTCATTGATTGTACATAATTACACTTGCCCAATGGGTGGCATTTCATTCTATTAATGCCTCATAAGGTTCTAAGCCATTAAATTGTTAATGAAAGCACCTCATACTAACATCTATGGTGTCATCACTATAGGCTTGCATGGACACCCGTAAAATACTACATTTCCTTTCTGAAATGCGGAATCGATTAGTAACCATCAATCTAATCGTGCGCCATCATTCATGCTAACCTGTTAGACTTTACCATCGAGGACATGATTCAAACAATCATCAGACTAGCATGATCGAACCAAACCACATCAATGTCAAAATTTCCAATATTGACCTCACCACGTCACACCCGAAAGGAACTTTGTACCAAGATCTTTGATACCATTTGTAACGCCCCGACCAGAATTTATGGGTTACCCGTCTATCAACTCGATTCGACCCGAGCACTTGGTGTGAAGTGTAATGAAACAACCTAAATGACGTTACTAGTCCAGTTTTATTTTAATTAGAATTTCACTTATTAAAATGAGATTCTGATTTACGAGATAGACTACGTGAGGTACCCATGGGGAGCACCCAGAAGTCCAAGTAAGTAGAGCTACTAACGTAAACATGAATAAAGTATGCTTACCTATGAAGCACCCGCAAAATACGGAGCCGCTCCCAACCTGTCGTAACATAGTGAAGACGTGAGCTTATGCCCAATGGATTTATAAAACAATATATAAATCAATGACATAAAGGAATACTCACATGCTATAACCATATGCATGAGAAAACATCTATATATCTATATACATATACCTTTGAAATACACATGCCAATGCTTTAGTCATCTTATTTCCAAAAACCCTACTTGCCCAGATTAATAAACCTTAATTTCATTAAAGGTTTTCATTGATAATATTTAGTATTTTCCACCTCATTTGACACGCCAGGTACAACACTTGAAACCACTACACTTTATTTGATTCGACTCCATTCCTTTACCAAAATTTTACCCTTTTATTCATTTAAACGTACTTTTGCATTTTCATTGAAAATAACCACTTCAACACATCCATTCGTCGTGCTAAAAAGTACTTACTTATCTTTACAAAATCCCTTTTATAACACATTCTTGGGTTAAATATGGGTTTCCCATTTAGTAAGATTGATCACGCATTTAACCACTTTCTTTAATCATTTTCCTTATCTTATGGACATTAGTAGATATACGCATTAACTTGTCCATTTCACCATTATCGGAACATTTGTTACATTAATTCAAGTTTGGGTTTTTAACACATTTACCACACAAACCAATTTCTTTATATGTTCCATGTTTCATTTCACATTCTCGGAATCTTCCTATACCGCATACTTGCATGGGCTCTACACCGACAGCTATGCGCACCAGATGCTCTAGCCAGTGATTTAGGAATTTTCATCCAAGGGGTCCAGTCCCCTCTTTCTTTATCCCGGTGTCATCCCATTACCTTTAACATGTTTTAATATTTTACAAATGTCCACATTATCTCCTATCCCTTTCACCTGGCTGAAGCCAAAATCTAGAATTTTACTTCCCTAATTTGTGTTAGACTTTGAAAGTTTACCACTTTGTGTCTTTGTACATTAATATTGATTTTTATTCCTAAAATTATGTTCATTTAGGACCATCTTATGTAACACCCTTTTCAATATTTTTATTTCATAAAAATGTTCCACTTTAAGTAAAATTACTATTTTACCCATTTAATTCCAAATCACAATTTTACTCCATTTTCACAAGTGTTATTTTCACCAAAACACTATTAAGTTACTTATACAAACTTCTTAAGTATTTTAACCCTTCAACACCTTTTTACACTTAGAGTAATCTTTTATGTGATTGGAAACACTTTTAGATCTTTACTACCCTTTTATTCCACAAGTGTTAATATTTCACAATATTAATAAGTTATACTCACTAACCATTCCACTTTTACCCATTAACACTTAATTAATACTTTTCACCAACATTCATATTCTTACTTCTTCATTCAAGAAATACACTTATGCTTAAGACTATTTCTCTAAGAATTTTTTTATTTCCTTTATTTATCATGTAGTTCTTTAACTTCATACTCACTATGTCTTTTAGTCCCAAATACAAATACATTGAAGACAAGAATTTCCAACTTTTATTATCTCATGTTTAACCCAATAAAGTCTTCTTTAAACTTATTCACATATTTATTATCGAAATACTACAATTTTATATGCATAAAAAGTGGACTTTAAATACAAAAATCCTATCAAATGGATTACACGTGCATTTCACGAAATAAAGATATTTCATCAATTTCTTTAAACTTGGAAAATGTCCGTTTAACATAAAGTCTCCATTTTTGCAAGAAACTTAAAAATATTTGTTTCATAAATATTTGACAACACTAACATTATTCTACACTTTTATTTCACAAAAATGCACATCACTTCCTTTCACTAAAAATGCACCAAGAATGATATCTCTTACATTTTGATTCCATAAAAATGCATATTATCCCTTTTACTAGAAAACACACAAAACTAATATTTTCTTACATTTTTATTCCATAAAAAAATATATTATCTCTTTTACTAGAAAATACACAAATTAATATTTTCTTACATTTTTATTCCCTAAAAACGCCCATTATTTATATTCTGAAATTTATTTGTTCCACGACATCTTTTAAATCATCTTTTTGATACCCATTCCATACAAATGCTAAGATGATTTATAATAAAAACTAGGATGCAAGACAATTTCCTACACACATATATTTAATCTAATATATATAAATAACATGCTGAAATTATACTACCCATTAAACTTGAATCCAAGTTAGTCTACCCACCTCAAATGAAGCTCAACAATGGTGAAAATGGTGTATAAGATGGATGACCCCCACCTCCAAAGGTGTCCTCAATGGGGTATATTAAATCCCACCAAATCTTGGCTTTATTGTTTCTCCAAGAGATCTCAGGATGGTTGTTCCGTGAGTTTGCTTCATCCTTCTCAAGAAATGCTCTTTAATACCCGGCAAACCCACCAAGAACTTCATTTTCTTGCTCTATCAAGTTGTCCTAAAGTTTCTACAAGGGTTTTGGGATCTTGAGTGTTGTCTCTAATGGAGGTAAATGGACATGGTAGTGGTAGGTAAAGGTGAGAATTATCTGGGCAAAAGAATGTTTCGCCATAGAAGCTCAAGTAGAGAGAGAGAGAAAGGTTTAGAAAATCTGAGAGTTTGTTTCCTTCCAACACCCATGCAGTTTGTGTCTTATAATCCCAACCACTAGACTTATACCCAAAGAGGAAGTCCAACCATCGCAAAACCTTACCCTATCAAGTATAAAACCCTCCTCAAACAAAAACACATCAAATCCTAGGGCTAACCTGAAGACTTCACATTAAACAGTCAGGCCTAAGGCAAACACTGGCTGGCCCAGTCGACCGACTAGAGGCCCCCGATCGATCGGTACCAATGTTAAAAACCTTTCTTTTTTTGAAATTTGAACCCATGGTATTTTTGTCTATATTTTTAATACCCTAAAAACTTGGTCAAACTATTTTTATCACCAACGAGCAAATCTAGATAAATCGTGCAAAGTTCTACTTTGCTATGTCGCGTATCGAAAAAATTATTTTATAATTTTAACCATGCTCTAGTCACCTATGTTCCTCGACTAATTCATGTCGGATTTTAAAAATATATTAATTTTAACCCTTAGAACCTAAATGTCAGTCCATGCGGTCCATGCAACGTGAAATTTTCTTTTTTAATCCCTCTGTGCGACGTGTCACATTTGTATAAGTTTGACTTAAAACTCATGCACCTATTTTCTCCAAATATTTTTCCTGAATAACATACCTAATTTGTGTTCAAAGTTCTCACAATTCTAGAGGATCCATACAACATGGGGGTGTTGAGATATTGGAGGTATATGGAAACAGATTGGTAAAAAATTAAATTTCTCGAGGTGGGGGTATTTTGGGTCAATCTTTGAGAAACACATCTTGTAACTGGTCAAGAGGTTTGAAAGGGAGGAGGTTTATTTTTCACTTATCTAAAAAAGTAGAGGTTGGTCGGGATTTTCTCCTCGGAAATGAAATTAAGTTTGAAGGGACGGTTTGAATGCCACTGTCTTTGCGTGACAGTCAATGTGAGCAAAGTTCAGGGATAACATGCCCATTCCTATTATTAGGTTAAACTTCATTAATTAGATGACTATTAGACCTATGATTAATGTCCTAGTTCTAAAATGTAAAGTTTGACATTTATAAATTCTACCGGTAATGGCCATCTTTTTTATTGGCATTCTGATAGTAAAAGGGTGAGATAATGGACTAGAGGAAAATTATATACAAGTCAAACATGAACGACTAATGAAAGAATGGGTAGATCGTGAATTAAATAATATATCTTTGAAAAAGGAAGATTACCTTCTACCACATCATGGTAATTTGAACTTTTCGCTTGGAGCAGAAGGAGGAGGCATGTGTAGTATAGGGCATTAGGGTCTCAGATGTTCTACTTGGTTGCATTCATGACAATGCATCAAAAGTCTAGTGTGATTGTGCTAAATCTGACTAAATACTCAGCCATCATTAGGCTTGTTAGAAGGATGATCTCATTGATTTTGCTCGATCCTAATGACATAGGGATTTGGATAAGGATTAATGGTTCGGGTTGTGTTCGTAGAGGCGGGGTGTTTTATACAAGGGAGGCTATTTAGATCATCCGGTTAAGCTCTCAGACTTTTAAAGTAATGATGGAGGATTTGATATTCTATTGTAAACATCGTTCAAAATGCCTGGAGTTTTTGGGTTAGGTATCCATATATTCTTGATCATATCGGGATTAGTTTGTGAACTTAGCCTCATACTGGACTACATTAAATTGTTGCTATTGTAGTCTTAGGAAGTCTAAGGTCATTTGATCTCTTACGGATTGAAAAAAAGTACTTTTTGAAGAACATTTCTTTAAACTTCTCCTAGGTTAGTTCATTAAAGTTTCGGGAATATAGAATAGACAACCACAAAAAATTTGCTTCTCCTTCGAATAGGTATGAAGCCAATGTTACCCTAAGTTCAGGCTTCATGCATACCCCATTAAGTACTTTAAGTGTTTGACATATCCATATTTATGCTTCAATCATGTTAGGCTTCCCAAAGAATGCTAAGGGTTTTTGTATAAAAAATTACTTTGAGGCATTCATTCTTCAAGTTTCTTCTAATAGATCATTATTAACAAGGCGTGGATGCATATTTTGTTATCACTGGGTTAGTATGGCTAATTCTTGTAGACAACATAAAATTCCTTCTTAAGTGGTAGCTGGATTAAGTGTTTGTGGAATAAATCATTCCTCCTGAGATCCACTGGTAGTTTCTCGAGTATTAACCATCCTAAATAAACAATGTATCAAAATAAAAATTATAAGTAGAGATATAACAACACACTTTTTATATTATATTACATTGGGTTACATAGTATTACACGTTCATAAACATAAAGAAGATTACCTACCTTTTAAACCCATTTTATAATAAAATAATTCTTACTAATACAAAGGAACTATTAGTTTAAACTACTGCAGTCGTTCGGGAATATGGGTTTTATGTACTTGAACCTGCACATATAGAGACTTCATTTATTTATGACCACATTCCAACGATATTTTTCAAGTAATTTAGGGAACCATTCGATCAATTTTAGGATCTGGGTCGTCTTCGGATTGATCTAAATCATCTGGTTAAGTACTAGTATTTGTGAGGGTAAAGATAGTAGTAATGAGAGAAAGAGAACCATAGTCGATTGGTGAGTCAGGGGGAGTAATTGTAACTTCATTAGGTTATAAGAAATCCCATGCAAGATGGATTGCTTGTTGAAGGGTGTCAGGATCTTCGGAGAATCTCTTGGCCTGTCGAGTTGCTTGAGGCTCTCCTATATGCCGACCAATAAGCAGACTGTGTTTGATCTCAGGAGTAGTAATTGCCCAGTCATGATCAATGCTCCTTATGTGTTGATAAAGCTTTACGTAGCCGACTTATTTAATTTATCATTCAAACCTTTCGTGAGTTGAATAATTAATATCAAGGTAGATATCATCCCTAATATTCATTATTGTAAAATAATATGATTAACCAAATGTGATAACATAAATATTTTCAGAAATAATCGTATAAGTCGTAGGTGAAAGATTCTTGTATTTGGTCTCGAATAGGCATAAAATCTGGTGATGCTCTAATACCATGCCGTCGCATCCATGAATTCTATGTTTTTCATGGTATGTAAAGAGTAATATAAATACGACAAATAAATTTATGTAGGTGGAAAGTAAAAGCTTTTATTACGGAGATGCCTAATATATTATTACATAGTTGAGTTTGAAATAAATAAAAATACATAATTATTCGTACATTCCACTTACAAGGTAAAACTAGTAGAAAACATTCAGTATCATAAGAGCTGATAAGTTGCGATGTATATATTCTAATGGGGACTACCATCCTTTTCTGTTACCACCCATACATACGTAATAGAAAATATTTTATGAGCCAATATATAATAAAGTCCAAATGTGTGGGAGGTATCTCATCTGCTTGAGGTTCGTCATCCATATGCAAGGAAAACAATTAAGTAGACACGCCAAGTAGACAATTTATATGTTTTCATAAAGTATAGGAGAAAATGTATTATTAGAGAGGAATTATATTTAATATTGATATCATTAAACTTGGAGACAAACTGAAATATCATAGAACTTTCAGGGGTATACTAGCTTCTAATGATATGTAAATTAGTAATATGGTAGAGTGTAATCGGAAATGTTGCGTATCAAGTTACCAAGATAAGGGTTCAGGTTTTAACACGATAACCCAGACATTATCTGTTATAGGGACTTCAATTGCATAGACATGTCATTACAATATCGTCTAAAGCATATCATACACTTGGATAGGCAATCCCCAATTATTGGAGAATAATAATCATAAAAATGTCTTAAATCACTTACCTAAAGTGTAACTTATATGTATATAGTAAATAAAAAACTAGGCACTCAACATATGAGTTCTACAGTACTATTAGAACAATTGTGGTTTACCAAGGTCTAATTCTTGAATCGTAAGGTATGCTACTAGGGGTTTCACTGATAATGGTCATAAATTGCAGGGTAATATGTAATTAGTGTAGTAGGTAGGACATGTATACCACAATTAAGGGTAAAAAAATTCAGTGGCTTTTACTATAGTCGTAAGCTATAACGGTTTCTCGGGTTTATAGATAACTAAAATATATAGAGAATCAATATACGGAATAAACATGAACTGCACAAATGAGTTTCTAATTGAAATATGACTTCAACATTATCACAAAGTGATATAACAATCAATAATTGTAAAAGATATAAGCTCAATTTGTTTAATACTGAAATTAAAATAACATCTTTGAATTTTTGAATTCCGAGTTTGTGCGCCTAACTCATCGGGGGTTGACTGGATTGTCTAAAATCATGGAAAGCCTAAGTAGGTTATATAGGTCAAAAAGAATGTTTATATGATGTAGTAGGATACAAACTTCTAAAAAGTTTCAGTGTAAAAATAACTTAAAAGGTATAATGTATAATTATTAAAAGTTTTTAGAATAAATTTGTCTTTATTTCTAGTTGAATTTGGATTTAGTGACAAGAGACACCATAGTTTTATTTGAAATAAAGAATTTGTAGAAAAAGTTTGGGATTGTTTTAAATACTTGGAAAACTGGTCAAAGGCTTATGTTTAAAATGAAAACTTAATCTTAAATCTTAGAACTAGTTTTCTCGGGAAAATGCTTTCTCGGGATCAAATAGGGTGATGTAATATACCATTTTGTTCAGAATTAAAAAAAATAAAATTTTTGGAAAAAAATAAGATTTGTCTTATTGTAGACACGCCCTCACACGCTCAGTTAAACAATTCAAGCGCCTAGTTTGACCCTCACTTGGGTTCGTGTAACCTACTCATCTTTAACCTTCAACCATTTGATTTTAGTTTTTAAAACTTTGATCTCAAATTTGAGACATTTTAGGAATCCATTTGAGTTGGTTCTTGAATGAAAATTGAATAATTTTTGAAGAGGAATCCAACCATATTGGTTTCAAGAACTTTGGTGGGATCAATTGAGCTATTTTGACAAATCATATGTGACAGAAAGCTATGATTCTTATTCTAGCATTATAATGATTTTGTTCAATGTTGAAAATGTAGAAAAAAAATCCTAGTTTGAGCGATTTTAGTCAAGTAAAACTCTTGAATTTGTTTTTCGAAAATTCCAGGTCTAAAAACTTCAAGCTTCGATTTGAGGTATTAAACTTGTTCTTGGTTCAATTAAACCTTGCACCTAGGTCCCTTAGAACCTAAGCTCAACTTACCTCACTTTAAAACTGGTTCAATTTCAAAGAAGCAGAATCCACCGTTAAAAAGAAGCTTTAATGGATTTTTCTAGTTTTTGAGCTATTTTGGTGCATACACACGTTAACTAACACGTGTAAACATATAATTCAATTCTATATACATGAAGAAACATAACCAAATTAAAGCAACAAACATTCAAGCATAAAATAACATAAATGCAAAAAGTCTCTAAATTTTACATTGGAAAAGCTCTCAGATGGGATGAGTTTTTACTGAGGTGAAGGAGGGTATTTATAGGGTTCGTGGGGAGGATTTGATGGTGGTTTTGGAGTTAGAGATGGGGCTGAAATGGCACAATTTTCACAAAGGATTATGTGTATGGTAAGTGGGTACCATGGGTACCCCACATGATACAACCCATGCTGGTAGTCGAGGTAGTTCCATGTCATCAGAGGGAAAATGGTAACTAAGTTTAGGTTTTACTTTGTGTCCATGTATTGTTTTTCCAAAGGTTTTAAGGCTTTTAAATTTTTTTATATAAGTTTAGGGGCTTATGTTCAATTATTCAAACCTCGTGGATTGTTTCCTGATATTCCTATAAAATAGAAGTCATTTGATTAAACTTTGAAATTAACTTGGGTGGTTCAATTGATATAGGAAAGTGTAATATAACCTAATTTTTCCTGAAGGGGAATTTTGGTAATTTGGTAAAAGTTTAGGGTTTATTTGGAATTTTTCATCTATTGAAAGGACTAATTAGGATGGGTTGTTACATGTGTAGACTAGTACAATTATGGATCCTTTACTTATAATCAAATGGGATAAATAAAACGTAATCATGGGGTTTAGTTGGGCTTGGGATTAGACGCATGTGATGTTTAGGGTTGTTTTGATTAATATCCTTAAAAATAGTTAAACTACAAGAAGAATATGCGTAGTTATATTGTAGTCCAAATTCAGTTATATTCTTACTCTTCGTAAACTTATTGTTAGTGTTATTATTGACTTTACTTTTTAGGACATAGGCCGCTATTGCTACCTTAACCCTTATATCTTTAGTGACATCTTCATCTCTTACCACTTATTTAGGATGTAGGTATAAATGCCGAATGCTCAATCTTTTTAATATTGTTTATATTCAGCAGAGTCGAATTTATGTAGTAGTTTCATTTTAGTAGTTTGATTTATGTTGACACAATTGTAGTTATACGATGGAGCTATCACTTTTGGTTTGTTTGGTATTAAAGTTTATGTGGTTCACCTCTATTATATTTCAGTTATTCATTTTTATGCATTTAGCTTTATTTCCAATCATGCTTAGAATGATATTCAATTTTTTTTATTCTTACGAGTTTGTATTGGGTCTGATCAATTTATTATTAAATTTTATTAGGAGTTATAGAAAGGCTCAAGGTGTTGGAAATGTCCATGAGTGTGGATGAAGACAGTTCATCTGGATATAAATCTTTTGGTGAAGAAGATATAGAGGAGATGATAGCGGTGGATGCCATAGTGCATGACCAAGAGGTTGAACAACAACAATTCATCCAATTTGGGTCTCTGCCTCAAAAAGTGTCAATTAATATGGCTATGACCCTCCCAAAGAGGTTCGAAGTTGAAGAAGGATAGGAGGTCCCTGCAATGGAAGTTGATTAAGATGAGAGGTCAGAGGTAGACAACTTTCACTTTGTTGTATCCGGTCTATATTCGATATATGGATTTGGAGAGCCTAAAAATAATATGACTAATCATATCAAACATTTGTTTATAAAAGTTTGTATAAATGGAATTTTAATTAATAAAATATTGGTAGATAATAATTCATATCTTAACATAATTCCATATTCAATGATTTCTAAAATAAACAAACAAAACACCAAATTGGTTTACACTCAAATAATTATCTCTAGCTTTATCGAGGACAAAAATTTAACCAAAGGTGTACTCACAATTGATATTGAAATAGGCCCTGGAAAATTTTAAAAAAATTTCTTCATTATCAAGGGCAAATAAAGCTTCAATCCATTACTTAGTGGATATTAGATTGACTCTAACATATGTCTTTTTTTCTTATATGCATCTGAAATTGCTTTTAACGAAAGAGGACGAAATTGTGGAAGACATAGAGGCTGAACCATTGCCTTTTCACTAAGTGTGGACAATGGCCTGAGGCCTGCCAAGCCCGCCTTAAAAAAGGCTTGGCAAAGTAAATAGGCCCGAGAATCGAGCATTATAAAATTTTAGGCCTGGGCAAGTATTCTTAGGCTCGCTTTATCCCGGGTCGGACTGAGGCCCAAGAATTATATATATAGTTTAGTTTTTATTCCTTTAAAGTTAAAAGTTATAAAAAAGGAATAAAAATGGGGAACATTTAGAAATATCAATTTGAGGATTTATTTACTCTTATTCTTGAGAGTACATTCTAAAATTAATTTTCTAAATAATAAAATAGGTCATAAATTTAATAAAAAATAAAATTTATTTTAAAAAAGTGTGTGTTCGGGCCCGGACGACGAGCCTGGGCAGACTTAGGCAAGAATATTCCTGGTCGGGACTACGTAATGAACTTTGATTCGAACCTTGATGGGCCTGGGACAACTCAAGTTTTTATAGGGCCAACCCGAGCCCGTCAAGGCAGATCCATGGCCACCCCTACTTTTCACACTAGATCTAATTGTGTGGATGTTGGATTTTACTAAAAGAATGTGGAACTAGTGAAGACAAATTCTTTGGTTCTAGAAGCATCAGAAGTAAAAGTCTCAGATGAGGCTTGGAATGAATTGGCTTTTGGTCTAATGGAACCAACTGAAGAAAATAAAATAATTATTTAATGAATAGAACAACCATTGATATTGAACAGGCTAATGAAAGTTGTCCATGGTATTATCCAAGTTTAGATATTTGGAATTTAACATTAGAATTGATGAAGAAAAAACCATTAATTGGGCGTATTTTATCTTAAAATAATAAGTTGAGGATGAAAACCCTTAAGACAGCTGTGAATTAACAAACTCACCTATATAATATGATGAGCTGATGGTGAATCAATTGTATCCATTAATAGAAATCAATTTGGGAATAAAAAAAAACAAGATAGTCACCTACATCAGTTCTAACCAAAGCAAAGAAGATCAACAGTTAGTTATAAACCTTTTACATCAGTATAAGGACTGTTTTTGCTTGGGGACATGATGAATTGCCTAGTTTTGGATGGGAAATTGGTGGAACAGATACTACCAATCAAAGAAGGCTATAAATTTATTAAGTAATTGCCATGACAAATGACTCTAGATGTCACAGCCAAGATCAAAGAAGAAATATAAAGTATATTAAAGGCTGGGTTCATTCAAATTGTAGGGTATGTTAAATGACTAGAATACAGTGGCAACAATCATTAAAAAAATGGCAAATTAAGAGTGTGCATTGATTTTAGAAATCTAAATGCAGCCAGTCCAAAGGATGAATATCTAATGCTAGTGGTATATTTATTAGTTGACAGATTAGCTGGTCATGCTATCATGTTTATGATGACCAATTATTCATAGTTAAAGAAGATGTGCATAAGGCTGCTTTTAGGTGCCCCTGTAATTAGGAACATTCGAATGGATAAAAATACAATTTGGATTGATGGATAGAAATACTAAAGGAAAATAGATACCAGTTTCCATAATATGGTTGACACTTTTTTAGATTGTTATATTTATGATATAATTATTAAATCAAAAACATTATTTGATTATGTAACACACCTAAGAAAGTCTTTCGAAAGGATGAGGCTTTATCAACTTAAAATAATTCCTTTAAAATGTGCCTTTGGAGTTTCTGCAGGAAATTTCCAAGGTTATTTGGTGCACTAAAAGGGAGTAAAAGTTGATCATAACAAAGCTAAATCTATAATTAAAAGTGCAGCTCCCAAAAATAAGAAAGAATTAGAAAGTTTTTTGATCAAGTTAATTTTCTTTGTAGATTTATATCTAATAAAGCAATATAAACTAAAAGGCTTCTCCTTTATTGAGGCTCATACACCAAGAGGAGCTGGACTAGAAAGAGGAGTATGAGCAGGCTTTCGAAACACTAAAGACATAATCAATTAGAATTTTATTGGCTCAAACTTTGAGAATCACAAAGAATAAGATGTGTATTACCTTAGTAGGTTTTTAAATGATTATGAATGTATATATTCCATAATGAAAAAGCTGTGTTTGAATTTTTATTTTTCTTCTATGAAATTACAATATTATCTATTGATTATAGTGGTGTTTGTCATTTTGAAGTTTGATTTAATCAAATATATCTTTACTAGACCAATTTTTCATAATAGAATTAGTAAATAGGTATTAGCTCTAGATAAGTTTTTCTACATACCTCAAAGAGCAATAAAAGGCAAAGCCTTGGCTTGTTTTTCGCAAATCATCTATGTAAGGATGATCCAGATAAGGAATATGATTTAGGATATCTATCTCTAAGTCCAGGGAATCTTTGCTTTGATGGTTCAAAGTGTGAGATAATGTCAAGAATATGGCTAGTAATTTCATCTCCTGATAATAGTAAAACCAAACATGGATATAGGCTAGAAAAAATACGTTTTCCAACAACCAAGTGGGATATGAGGTTGTCATAATGAGCTGAGAGATTCTCCGAAGTTGTAATGCTTCTATGATAGAATTTTTTGCGGATTCCTAATTTTTTATAAGTTAGTTAACTAGTGAATATAAATGTGTTCATGATTATTTAACTTTGTACCACCAAGTGGCTTTGAATTTATTCTCTAAGTTTGATGGTCACACTGAATTACATTACCAGATTTCTAAATGATGAAGCCAATGAAATGGATCGAAAGGTTTAAGGTTTTAAGCTTGATGACAACTTCCAAACAAATTTAGAGCTTAGTTTCATTAATGATTTCTTGCCATTGCTTGACCCTTGGTTAAAATAATGAACATCAATATTCAAGAAGATTGGAAAAAAATATTAATTGAATATCTAATTGACCCTAATATCAAAAGTGGTAGGGATGTCAAACTTAGATCAACCAGTTGTGTTATGTATACTAGAAGATTATTCAAAAGATGTGATGATGGAATGATCATAGAGTGACTAAGTAAGGATGAAAGCTTAACAACCATAACACAAATCCATGAGGGAGTTTGCAGGGCTCATCAGGATGGTTATAAGATAAGGTTATTAAGGAACATGAATTTTACTGGACTTTAATTTTAAAGGACTGCATTGAGTTTTTAAAAGGTTCCCAAAAATTCTAACAATATGGACCTCTAAAACACGTGCTTGGCATATCTCTACAATATGTAGTGAAGCCTTGGCTATTTAGAGGATGGGCTATTGATGTTATTGGAAAAATTTATCCTTCATCCTCCAAATCTACCAGATTATGCTATTAACAACATACGACTTTACTATGTGGGTAGAAGAAAAATCTTTGTGTAAGAGTATAAGTGTGATTCATAGAATAAATTATCTAAATTCCTTACCAAAAATATATTTGAGCCTTTGTCCAAGAAGTCACCAAAAAGATTCATAAACATTTGGGATTCACTCAACGTCGAACCTCAAGTACACCACTTATGAAACATATAAGCTTAGTGGACTTAGATTCACACCTTGGTTAAATTATTTTTATAATTTGAAAATCTTTTTAATTAAACATGGTTTTGTAAATTTGTTAAATACACAATGCAAATATAATTTTCATATAAAAATCTACTTTATGAAGAAATTACATATTTATGTGTATTTTAATTATGGATGTTCATAGGTGGAAAAAACTTACTTATGGTTTGTCAAAAAATTATTTTTGAATTTTTTTCTAAGGCAAACTAGACAAAATTTCTCGACATTCTCGCGACCTTCATTTTTGCCACAATAATGCTCAAGAGAAGATTTTCTTCGCAAAAGAGAAAAATCATCATTGGACTTTTGTGTTTCTTGCAAAATATCTAATCTTTCGTGCGACTTATATTGTCTTTTCAGTTTTCCATAGTGAGAAATTTCCCCACCGCAACGATGCTTCTACGAGACGTGTCTGACAAGGCCAAAAGTGTTTTTTTGCACAAGATCGTCCTTAAAAACTTCTTGGTTTGTGTGTCAAGTACAACCTTTTGGGTGACTAAGACCTTAAAGTCATTACTTGGCTCTATAAGGGTGTGATACCTAGAATAAGAGCCTTTAAACCATTTTAAATAAAAATGTTATATAATTAAGTATTTTTTACTATTCCTAACTAAGAGTGAGATATTTGAAAAAAAAATTGTTCATCAAAACATGTCACACATTTAAGAGCATATTTGTTCACTCCTCTTTTTTGAGTTATTAAAGCCATTGTTTATACTAGATGTTTATTTACTCACATTGTGTCCAAAAATATAGTTTCATTAGTGAGTAAATATTTTCTCTCCCTTGGCTAGGAAAACTCGTTTTAAGATTTTAAAGAATCACATCTTTGCGAACACCCCAATACACATATCTTAAGGATACCATCAAAATCATAGTTGTAGAATTTTGGTTGCTTGAAGGTTCCTTCTTGGAAGAAGTTTATTCAACTATAAAGTCTAAAATTTTGGTGAAATATCTTATTACATTGGTCACAGACAAAAATTGGTGGTGGTTGTGTAGCGTACTTTAGCGGTTGGTGCTCTCCTCGGAGAATATGGTGGGAAAAACTATCTACTCGTCCATAACATCGTATATTTGCAAGTGTTTGTCTTCTAGTTGTAAACTCTTTACCACAATGCATTTTTCATTCTTATCAGCCCAAAGTTTTCCCTATTAGTGGGATTTTCCCTCGTACATTCGGTCTTGTGCTTATTTTACTCTTTTCGCATTTTTTAGAATCATTTTCTTAAATAAGAAGATAAAATTTGATATTCTAAAATATAGTATACTATTTATCACATAGACTTTTGGATTGTTAAACCCTTTTTATAATTATAAATTAGTATTTTTTTTCATGAATCAGGGGAATTAATTTGTATTTGGTTAACTGCCATCAACAGATACACTCTCAACTGGTATCAGAGCGGGTCTCCATGTTTTAGATGTAATAACCTAGTTTAGATACTTTTATGTGCAATGGATTGAAGTTCAACCCTTTGTCATCCTCCATTTAATGGTAGCAATTATTCTTATTGGAAAGCCCGTTTGATGTCTAGCAATTATTCTTACTTGATGGCTATGGATGATCAAATATGGAATAATGTGCCCGTGGGATGGATTTGCCCCAAAATTGTTGTCGATGATGTCCAAGTTGATAAGATTAGATCTAGTTGGGATGAAAACAGTGTAAAAGAGAGTTATTGGAACATGAAGGGACTAAATTCTATTTTTGTTTATGTGTCCATGAGTAAGTTTAGACGTATATCCACTTGTACAACGTCAAAGTATGCATGGGATATATTATAAATGACCTACAAATGCAGCTTCACTGTGATGCACTCCAAGCTTCAACCACTTATGACCTGCTTTAAACTTCTTACCATAAAGGAGAATGAAACGTTTGGCAAGTTCTATGCCGATATGATCGAAATAGTAACCTCCACATTTTCTTTGTGGAAAAACATTAAAGAGGATATAATTATTGATAAAAACCTTTATTCTCTCCCCTCTAGGTTTCATGAGAATGTGGATGACATTGATGAGGTAGATCTTTGATTTTGAAACCAATACCTATGAGGAAAATTTGTCTTATGGAAAAGGAATGCATGCTAAAGGGAAAAATATATCTTTCATGGATAATAAGGCATATCCTGAGTTTAGTTCCCTTCATGTTAGTAAGGATGATATGGAATTTATTACTAAGTTTGGCTAGAAGTGGCAAAAACATTTTCAATCAAAAGGTGTTCCCAATAATTACCCTCATAGATTTGAAAATGGTTTGGAAAGTGGAGAAAATAAAGTTGATTCTCCGAAAACATCAAGTGTTTTACACGTGGTGGTCGAGGACACATCTCGATGAAATTTCCCTTAGTTTTGAGTTATGGTGGTGGTAAGAATGCTTATGAAGCCACTTTTTATGGTGACGACTCGGACTTCAACAATGACACTCAAGAGTACAATTATGGCGCTTTTATGGAAGCGGGAAATTTAACTAGTTGGATGATTTAAAGGATTTTGATGTATCACATCCATCTAGTGAAGAAATGATTATTTATTATACCTCCTTGATCACTATTGAGGAGGAAGAAGAAAATGATCTTCAATCGGACTATGTTAGGCTTTATGAGGAATCCATAAACAATGAAAGGCATAACATGAAAATCTCCACCATGCTAGACAATGGTCAGTGAGAGTAGTGTGACTATTTCGATGCTCCACATATGGTATGTAGTGACCCACACATTGAAGTAAGTACCAATGACTTTCTTTTTCTCGAAAATTAGTTCCTTATGATGTCCTTACATGAGAGTAAAAACTCAAGAATAGCCTTTGATAACAAAATCTCTTTTATTGAGGCCGAACTACTATCTGCATTCACTTTTAAGCTAAAATCAGTGGGTATGTCTCAAAATTTGGATATGATTCTTTTTGGTGCCAAGTTATTCACTTCAGATAAACGTGGCATCCGTTTTGATAGTGATGGATATACGTCTAACCAAGATTTATTGAAATCTCATACCATTTTTCCATCTCTCACGGCTGAATCTTCAACCAACACTATACAAGAAGAATATCAAAGAAATGTGACTTTCATGTGTTCCTTTTACAATAATGATGGTCACTTAAAGAAGTTTTTCTTTAGACTTAGTAAGAAATAACTCAAGCACTCCATCGACCCAATTGTTATACATCCATATAAGTGCACACATTGTCATAAGTTAGGACACCTTAAGGAATTAGGTGTTTTACTTTAAGACACATCGCATTTAGGTGATTTTAATAAGGGTAGAAAGTTCGATAGGATGGGGAAGAACAATGTTGAATCCCCTCAAATGGTTTCCAAATGGAGGGGAAAAGGGAAAAAGGTTTATCCTCCAATAATTCCCAAATAAATTTATAAATTCAGTTCTTTGAAAATTGAATCGGGTTGGATTCTTAAACAAATTATGAATAGAGTGGAACTATAATCCCTAGATGAACTGGATAAGTCTTTTCCTTCTTTTAAGAAGAAGTATGATTCTTTTAGTTTAGGTGTCTTAAAGTGTTTATTTTACTCTTTTTAATATTAATCTTTATTTCACTCTATCACTATTTTTATTCATTAGATATATTATTTCTTTTGTTCATACATTTAGATTTTAGCCTTGTATAAGATTGGTCTTCTACGATTGTTATGTATTATTTTATCCCATGTGCTTAAACTCAAACTTAGATGCTTAGTTATTGTACTAACGACTTTATTTATGGATTTTATACTCTGGGCTTAAAATTTTATAGCTTGAATTACCTTGGTAAATTGAGCTTGCTATGTTAGAGTATTTGACATAACATATACACTAGGGGTAACGAATGGGTAAGGATAAATATCCTTTAAACTAATTTTGACGGCATCGAAGATGCCGAATTTCTCCATCTCCACGACTTTATTTCTAAGCAACCATATGTCATTATCCAATTGACCAAACCCTAGACCTAAACATGGGTGGTGCTTTCAGACTATAAGAGTTTTGGATAAAGAGATTGTGATCCTTAAAAATTGGATATTAAGCAGATAAGGAGATATGGAGTTCTTTCTTGAAATATGGAGAAATAATGGAGAGGGATTTCCCATCAGAACATTTATTAGGGCAAATAATACTCCCAATAATGATGGAAGTGCTGGCTAATAACCTATTGTCAGGATAATCGAATAATAGGTAATCATCAGTGTTTAAGGATATGAACGCCATTAACTGGGAAGGGTTGAAGAAAGAGAAAATAGTCATCAGAGTTGAAAGTGTGTTTTAAGAAAGAAAATGAATGGTAAAAGGTCATGAAGAAATTGAAGAGTTTTACCAACGTTATTGGCACTGGAGGGCTGAGTAATGGTGTTATAGCCAATGTCTAGACCATCTTGAACAAGTTTTTCCAAATCCCTAATTGGTTCTTAAGACGATGGGTATAGGAAGACAATGATGTCAGAAAGGGGTATGATGGAAAAACTTGTTTCACTCACTAGTCTTTAAAATGCTCTAGTATCAAAAGTGTCTTCAGCTAGATCATATGGGGTATAGAGGCCATTGGTGATGTAATAAGGAGAAGGTATTTCATAAAATAAATGACTAGTTCTTTTCTTAGCTCTAGTAGTGAATAACTCATCATCACAAAATTGATCAAGGGTGATATTATTGATACCACATGGGTTTGCATCGATGTCGATTGAGTTCAAAGTAGATCCAAACTCGAGGACACTTTGGGGCTAGTCTCAATGTTCTCTTGGGACACCATTGTTGGAGTTTAGAGAATATAAAAGAGCAAGATACAGAGAATGCATCTGAAGAGACCCTTAGACTTAAGTGAAGATCATTTAACCACTAACATACAGTTATATAGGCATCGTGTGATGAGAAGCCATGAGAATATGAATGTTGAATAGTGGTATGATAAAGCTAATAGTACACTAATTAACTTTCTCCAACAATTAATTAGTGCGAGGGGTATGTTTACCCCATATAATTACTGTTCAGTTAAGGCTTGCCACGTATTATTACTAAACAAAAATAATAGCCGAGTAAAATTCATAGAATCAATAATAAAGTATGCTCAAATGCTTCACACATGTCAAGATTTTGAATGTGGGATTAAGCACTTAGAAACGTTTATAGGAACATTAACGAACCTAGGTGGAAAAAACCCATTGGGGTGTGTAACCACCCAATAGTTATGAATGCAGTTATGTTGCATGGCAACAAACTCTATCAATAAACAATGATAATACAAAGGAAATAAATACCCCCTCGAGAAAGAAACAACATTTACTCGTTTTGTCCTTTCTTTTCTTTTCGTTTATTTAATGATTTTCTTCCATTTGAAGAAGATTTAATGTAAATTGTAACTTTCTTTCAAATTTCTTAAAATTTTCTTACCTTTACATTTGATTTCTTTTACTTTCTGACTTTACATTTCATAGAGTAATCATTTACTATATTGCACCTACTTTTTTTTTAATTCCAACACTTTATTTTTACTTTAGTTTGTACAATTTAAAATTTTGTTCTTGTGTTCTAGATATTTATCTCAATTTAGCATTCAGATCAAATTATTCCCTAATGGAAGCACAAGTCTTCTTAATTAGAGAATCAAATGGTACACGATCATATGATATTATCACAAGGCTAAGATATATTGGTTGACAAGATCACAACCTTGCCTGGAACGCTCTCAATCACAATTAAACCTATTAGCCAAGCCAAGGAAAAACAACACAAACACCCGCCAAATAAAAAAATCCCGCAATATGCACCAGGCTCTTCACTTCACTAGGGAGGTGGTCCTAGACCTCCTTCACCCCAGTTAACCCTTGAGCATTAATGTTCACCGATGATACCCCCACTTTCAAAGCACACAAACCAAATAATTTTCTCAAAAAACTTAAAAAAAATGAAAAATTTAATTAAAAAATAATAAATACGCATATAGCCCCTACGAATCTTCATTGTAGCCAAACAATGCGTCCGAGGCTTCCTTATCAGAAACCGTTCATCTTCCACCGATTTGGCACCATGGTTAACATTCTCCACTCCCACAAGCATCCCTTATTTATGGGCACACTCAATAATGGCCTAATCATAGACATACAAACTATTCTCCATTTCGTCAAAAAATACAAGTAACACATACAAATGCTCTTTTCTAGAAAGGTAGATGGAGAATTAGAATTGTGGTGAAAAATGAGGTCCACCCTCACTCCTTTTCTATAGGGGTAAGGTCCCTACTGGTCGACACCCACTTTTCCTTCTAACTGACCGGTATCCCTTGGGAACCCGTAATCCTTTGTACCCATTCCACTTGTCGGTAGGCACATGACACCCTTCCAATTTCATTACAAAGATCCAAAAAAGCTCCAAAAAATCTCAAAAATTCCCCCCAAATCACATAGAATCATAAAAATCTTAAAAACTCAAAATGCGCAAAAAAATACACTTTTTTCACAAAATGCATCAAAATTAAAAATAACACAAAAATCATAAAACATCACAACATCCCTTAGAAAATTCCCAAACATTCCAAGAAATTCTCAAACCATCACATATCCTTTTTGAAATATATCATAATATCTTTAGGTCTTTTGAATCATACCTAGGCGTGTATAATTAGACCATGATAAATGTATTGGTTGCATGTACTCTTTTGGTCTTCAGATTCAGACCTAGGCAATCAGAATTATCATGTGATCCCCGTATTGGTCCACACACGCTTTAGATCTTCAAAATTAAACCTAGGCCTTCAGAATTAGGCTGCGATCCTTGTATTGGTTTCACACACTCTTTAAGTTCTAATAATCATAAATAGGTCCTCAGAATCTGGGTGTGATACATGTATTGGTCACTCACTCTTTAGGTCCTCAGAACAAGACTTAGGCCCTTAAAAATTGATTGTGATCCTCGTATTGGTGGCACACACTCTTTAGGCCCGTAGAATCATACCTAGGACCTTATAATTAGGGCCCATCTCAGTAATAGTTGCATACACTTTTTAGGTTCTTAAAAATGTCTTACACCCTAAGAATTACATCAAGACCCTCGTATTGGTCGCATACACTCTTTAGGTCTTTAGAATTAGACCTAGGCCCTTAAAAGTAGGTCCTGATCCCCGTACTAGTCGCACACACTCTTTAGGTCCTTAAATCATACCAAGGTCATGAGAATTGGAACGTGATCCCCATATTAGTCGCATACACTCTTTAGGTCATCTGAATCAGACATAGGACCTCAGAATTAAACCACAAATCATCATATACTCCCATAGTCCCTTAATATCTAACTCCATTACATATATACATTCAATGCCTCGAAATCAAGCTTTTTATATTTCATAAGTCCTTATAATTAGGTTTCCGTTCCCATACACCATCCAAGCCCTCATAATGAGGGTACGACCTTTTCATATAACACTTAGGTCCTCAAAATCAAGACTCTCATTCCCCATCAGATTCCATCCACATAGGAACTCAACACTCAACACTCATTTAGGCGTTTATCTTTTGATGACCTTCATTTATATTAATTTCTCTCATCGAGTGGGTTTATGGACAACCCATTTGAGCACCCTTACACTTTCTATAAGATCCAAAAATGTCCCTCTAAGTCATGGACCCCTGGTCATCCTAGAAACCATAACCAGAGAACAACTACATGCTCTCTGTGTCCCGTTTGAGTTATATAAACTCTTGAACTAGAGAGTATCTCAAAGAGATCTGGTTCCTTTTTCCAATGGATAAAACGTGCATGAATTAGACCTATGGTTAGCATTTTATGGATGAAAAACCATTTTCATCTTCTTATCGGCACAAAACATCACCTGCCTGCAGGAAGGCGAAAGCTTCCTTGGCCACCCTTTAGTAAGAAATACAAGGAATATTCCAAGCGACATACTCCTGAGGGTAGCATAGTTATTTTTCTCATTTAGAGTTTTTTTATTTAAGGAAACCTTGATCTCACTTGAGAAGGAAGTTAAAGCTTGAAATCAATGCGACAAGTTTCCCAAATTCAACACCTATCACTTTGACCATATTCTTCCAACATTCCCCTACATCACCCTTACTTGACCTTCAGCTACCACTCCACCTTAAACCTAAAAATAAGCTTATATCTTAGAAATTATTTTTATATATCCGAAAACCTAAAGAAGACAATTTATAATTAATTTACCTCACTTGTTATTACACTTTCACCACACTTTTCAATAAAAAAAGATATATAGTATGAAATTCGAACTATGGGTTAGACCCCACCACATTTCCCTTACAAATTAGGTGGACTTTGATGTTGTTTTTGCCCACATAGGCATCTCGAAATCACTTTTAGGATTCGAGTCCTCCTTTACCCATCTAATTCTTATTCTTATTCATGTTTATGTATTATTGTTTCACTCATATATTGAGTATGTTTTATCCCCATCATTAGTTTTCTCATCATATTATTTTTTAGTGGTTCCGTGTCGTTCACTTTTCTACAATGGCGCTATGATCTTGTATAACGCTCACATTTTAGTTATTTTCACACACTTTTTGTTTGTTTATCTCCTTACACTGACATTCTCTTATTTTCCATGATGTGGCTACAATGATTTCATTATTCGCGCACACACATTCCATGATGTGGATACAATGTCCATTTTTACTTTGCAGACATGGCAGATTTATGTACTATACACATGTACACACACTTTAGGACAAAGATAATAGTTTTGTTCCCTTAGAGAGATTTAAAGGGAGAAATGGGTTCCTAATATCTTCCCATTATGTAATGTAGTCTTCGATCCCATATCTTGTTTGGTTTCGTACGCATTAGTAGTATTTCTATTCCATCTCTATGGATATGACTATTTCTTTTGTCTATTGTAAGTAAAATAACACGATGAATCTGATATCTACATATTAACATACCTCACAACATCAACGACAACCACTTTTACATTCCCTCCTTATCTCTAGGGAAGGCTCACTCATTGACTTAGGCATAAGAGAGCACTCGGGTGGATAAAGGGCCCTTGATGGCCACACTTATCTTGGTCGAGGGGGTATTTTCTCCCTTGTAAAGCTAATATAACTGGATCACCTCATGCATTGTAAGTTCCTTGCAGACGAAGCCATTGACCTAAAGGTGGTGTTTTCTTTCTTCTTATACAATGCTCCTAAATAGAGGCATAGAGGTGTTCATAAAGGTGCATTAGCCTTAGACTTGGTGTCCCAATACTTCTTAGTCAATG
Organism: Sambucus nigra; assembly: GCA_949130495.1. NCBI lineage: Eukaryota > Viridiplantae > Streptophyta > Magnoliopsida > Dipsacales > Adoxaceae > Sambucus > Sambucus nigra. The sequence goes on along the minus strand of OX422217.1, from coordinate 325,227,432 downwards.
ATTCTACTGGTATCAACATTCGTCTGGTTGATGTGGTCATATAGATAAAGGATGGGAGAGGGTCGATACCATTGTTCCTATCTAATATATATATAAATGACTATATGCTTATCGTTGTCGGGAGTGAATGTTCCTTTGAGGAAGATCGTTGCTCTTGTATACATGGTTTCTAAAAAAATTAAGCATGGTAGAGGATTTTGTGTCCACCAATTACTAACCGTATATTTTTGTATATCGTGATCCAATCCTACAAGTTATGAAGACTACAAGAGAGTTGGCCTTTTGGTTCTTTGACTTTGCTCATTCTTATATTTGTTGGTTCCTTTTGTAGTGGGTGACTAACATATCTCGACTTTCTATGGGTCACTTCCTTGTATCCATGTCTTCTGCTTATGCTTTACGTCTTTTTATCTTCCCTAATGTCTAATGCATCAGTATGGTAGGCAATTTATGAGGTTCATCCTCTAATAGGGCATTTATAGCCTATAGATCCTCTTTCTCCCTATTTGATGAGCATGATTTCTAACCTTTAGAGGAGTGATATTCTTCTATTCCTTCCCGTACTAGCGGGCTTATTTGGCACTATAGTGACTCATCTATTCAAGGAATACCTTTTTGTGGTTATGGGATAACATCAGGGAAGCCATGACCCTTAGGGAATAGGGTTTCTATTTTATGTTCGGATGTACTTTACCTAGGTTAGGAGAGGCCCCCTATATTGCTTGGATATGCAATACAACAGATAAGTTTTTTGAAAGTGTCTGAATAGAACGAGAAACAACTGATGTGCGTAGAGATTCATAGGATATGGGCTTCTCGAACGAAATGGAATTTGATTTGCTAGGAAGTGTAGACAACAACTTGCCTACGATGTCCTTGTGTGTTCAAGAAATATTGTGTTTTGATGATGATGAATATACTTTTATTATGATTTTAATGAAATTTTTATTAAATGAAGAGTGAGTCCGCCTGCGAACTCCAAACCTTTGTCATCCTATGGCTTTATGATCATCTTCTTAGTGATCTAAAGTGAGACAGGGTGAATGAAAAGGTTGCCCCTGAAGGGGTTCTGAGTTATTGGCTAGACCCTAAGCAGTTCCTACATACCTCCATCAAATGGTAAAGATGTTGGAAAGTAGAAGTATGCCTCGAATTATGGAGAGATTTATCATATAAAGGATCAAGTCATACATAGTTCTTATTATTGACAAATGCATTTATTATGTCTTTTCTTTCTTAAAATATAGTACTTCTTGAGAAAATCTAGATTAGTTGGCTAGACAATTCCATTCCATTAATTTTCATTAGGAGGGTTGTGCCTACTAAAAGAATTTTCTTTATGACATAAGGTCTATCCAATTAGGATGAAATTTGACTCAGGGATCCCATATGATCTGTATGGCTTCCTTTAGTATTATGTTTCCTTCTTGGACCCCTAGATCTTTAAACTTTTTGTTAAATGACCTAACAACCCGTATGTGGTAGCCTTACACGTGATAGAAATATAGTAATCAACATTCATCCAATAATTCAAATACATCATTTTGAATTTTCATCTAGTCAGCAACGATAATTTGATTCTATAGCACTAGACTTAGATGATGGGTTTCAATATTATTAGCAACACTACTTCCATCCCATATATAGGAGAATATAGGTTGGCCCCGATAGGTGTTCTAATTGAGGTTCTATCTCCCTATAGTTCGTTTAGTATTATGTTGGGCCAGTCATGACATACTTCAAACCTTAACATTTTTCTTGTTGAAATGACAACACCATTGGTCTACGGATGGTAAGGGGAATATTGTGCCTTTGGGTTTTATATTCTTCGATGAGCTCCATGACTTCTGCTTGATAGTGCATCCCATTGTCTGAGATCAATTCAAAAGGTATGTCATACCTACATATGATGTTATTCTATGTTTTATACTTCATTTTTAGCCTTCAACACAACATGTCATTCAACTTCGACCCATTTGGTAAAACATTTTAACTACCTAGTTGAATTCATTATCATTGGAGGCCTTTTTAGGATGACCTTTATAATAATATATATTTCCCAAGTAATGAATGGTCATGGTGATATCAAGATGGAAATTTTTCTTAGATCTAGATGTTTCAGATTTGTGAATTAGTGGAATTTAGGGAATCATTGAACTTTTTTTTATCATGTTGAAGAGTTCTCCAATAGTACCTTGGTGGATGATTTTCTTTGCTAGCATATGTTCGTTCATATTAAGACCGTATTCTCCACCATAAATATCTTTCATATCTTCTGCCTCCATCTCGACGAGTCATTGTAGGAGGGTTCCATCAGGATTCCTCTTATATAGTTGTCCTGTACTCGAGATCAAATAGGCAACCTAGTGCCAAAGAGATCTTGTACTCGAGGAAATGTCTAGTCATTCTGTTTGCATATATCCACTGACACTTTATCCATCTCATCTGGGATATCAACCTGTAATACCCCGCATTTTTATCGATATTTATTTATGGGATTAATTAAATTAAATGTGAATTAATTGAGAATTAATCCCGATAAAATACTAACGAGATGTGAGTTGGTATTTGATTATAATGTGTATATATGACAATATATGAATATTGAGAATATTAAAATTGTCGCGAGATAGAAAGAAGGCAATTTGGAAATTTTGTTGGGACGCGTGTGACAGTCGCGTCAGGAAAATATTTAATTTAATTAAAAAGTGAATTTTATTTTTATTAACCGTATGGTCGTTTTAAGTGCGCCAACGTGTCCGGAAGGGTCGAAATAGTCAGAAAACACTAGCCGGGGGTTTAGTTTGGGTCCGGGGGCATTTTTGGGCCATACTAGCAACCCAAAAGGGTAATTTAGTAATTTTAGAATTTTGGTAATTAAAACCCACAAAAATTAGATTTTAATTATGCTTTATCATTTAACCCACCATCCCATTATCAGCACTAAACTAAGTAGTGGGCTACGGGAGAAGTTTAGAAAAGAAGTTAAAAGTCCAAAAATAAACCTCCACCTCCATTGTCATCTTTGGAGAAGAAATTATAGAGAGAGAGAGAAAGGAGAATTCTGCAGAGAGAGAGAGTGGATATCAACCATCATCTTCTATCATCTTCATCTACAACAATCTGAAGAACGATTAAGGCAAGTGATTTAATTACAACTGATTCAATGATATGTTCTTCCATGTTTAGGGTAATTATCGAATTTGTCTTGGAAGATTGATACAAACCCATGAATTTGAGGATTAAAACTATAAACCATGTTAGGATTTGCATGTAGACATATTCTGGACGAATTATGAATTCAAAATATACCCCTTGATGATCTAAAAACGGATTTAAGAAGAGAATTATTAGTGTTCTTGAAAGAAATAGAAAACTAGGGTTCTTGATGAAGTTTTGATCCAAATAAAGCCCTTGGTTGATGATTTATTGGTTTTAGAACGTTAACAATGTTGTACGATGGTTGAATGATGATATTATAACGTTAGATTAGAGTTTCTTGCATTATAATGGAGTTTTGGGACGATTTGAGGACTACAAAACGAAGAAGTGCGTAGCCTATCTGGTGCAATCGATCGACCTTCCCAGAATGAGTAAAGTTTTCCCTAGTTAAATTTTAATGATGTTAACCCTTAGAAAATTATTATTGGAGACTTTATGAATATCCTTAGACTTAAGGGAGACCAGTAGGTATGGTTATAAACCTTGGACATTAATTAGAATTCAATTTGAGGAATTATTCAAAAATCTAATGAAATTCGATGAGTGAGATAATATTAGGGTTAAAAGAGTAAATTTGAATGATTTGATGAAATGAGGTTTGGGGCAGAAGTAAGGACCTTAAGAATAATGATGTTATATGTGGGAATAATAGGAAACTTAATAATCCCTTTGAGATAAGTCTTAAGTACAAGAAACTATGACGAGAGATGTTTCGACAACTTACATTATGTATTATCGGAAGACTTAAAATGTATAAAATTGGAATAATGGTATAAGGATGTAGAATATACCTTTATTATATTGAGACATCTAAGATGTGTGCATGCTTCGTATATGTATATCATTTTATGTGTATGACATACCTACCATACTTGCTATCATGGGAGGTTTACGTTCGCTTAGGGCCATCTAATCTTTGTGTTGCCCGGATTTAGATTGGTACCTCGAGGACATAGGTCAGAGAAGGACTTATTGGGATGTTAATAAGAATGATGATCGTGGGAACGTAGGTATGTGCGTGACCCATGTGATGTGACTGTGTCCGCCTCCATTGTTTATGATTTTCTATTATCTGAGAACGATTCCTGAGAGATTCGGAATGCGTGATCCTTATGTACGTGATGTAACGGGATGGATAGCAGAGTATGTGTGCACCGTAGTATAGTCTCGGGGTGCTAGTATTGTATATTTATGATGTGAATAATATACGGTTGGATGAAAAGACTTATCACGTTTATATGGTGAAATATAATTATCGTGTTTCACGATTAAAGATAAAAGAGATAACCTATAGTGCTTTGTATTTCTAATAATTGAGAATTCGGGAATTTAATGTAAAACTCTTTATTCAATTGATTATGTTGAAATGAAATTGCGAATCGAGTAGAAAGGTTAATAATTGTTTTGGTCTAGATAGATATGTGAATCACTTGTATGGGTACGTTTCGTTAGGAGTGCACAAGTAGTCGAGAGGTGAGTATTTCATGTGAGAGCACGTCCTAACATGTACGTTTCATTCATTGTTTTAAATGTTGTTAAAACACTTGTTGTTTTTAAAATATTCTCCACATTCGGGCTCTGACCCGTTTTCTTTCAAATCTATCTTTTTGTAAAAACCATTTTAGGGGCCCAGCCACAAGGACACCGTGCATAGGAATTCTATACAGGTGACGAGCTGTAGCTGTTGTGGAAGTTACAGGGCCTTGACAGTAGACGCCTCCTTTTCTTGTCTTGATTCCATATTCAGCTTCATCATTTGTAGGGCATGTCACCCATTTATTTTAGAGACACTTTACATTTCAGTTATTCAGACTTTGGTTTGTAATTAATTCAGGATACATGCTATTGTTCTTATTTCAGTTCCGTATTTGGATTGTTGTGAGGAGTATTTCCTCCAGACTTATTATTATTTGATGATTGCTATAGTTGGACTTTATTGTGAATGGTAATGTTATCCTTTATATTTCATTTATTGCATGTTAATCAGAGTTAACTTAAAATTTGGCAACTCACTTTTTAAATACTAGGTGGTTAGTAATTATTAAAATGTTTTTGACAGTGATGCTATTAACTGAACCAACTTGGCATTTTGTATTAAATTAATAAAGGAGTAGCTACCCAGTATTTAATTTGTCGGGGTGTCACAGGTGGTATCAGAGCATCAGGTTCTAGTGTCCTTTAGGATCTGTACGTCTTATTATGTTTCCGCTGAGCTTTCTTTGATATAGAGCCCTAATCCTAGGAATGTTGTGTTTATCTCTATACATTGGAAATTCATACTTCTGCGATTTGTTTATTTGAATGATGAACTCATCCAAATTTAATTAAATTTCAGATGAATCATCAAGAAGAACTAGCTAAAACGGTCAGGGGAGTCAACGAGCAAGATCGACTCACACCTCAGGTATCCCCAGAGAGAATATCAATCGCCGAGTTAGCAGGTATCGTGGCACAAGCAGTTACCACTGCAGTTCTACAATACCAAGAACGCAGTATACAGCTTAAAGGAGGCAAAAGACTTGGAGAGGTTAACAAAATGCATGTGACTAACGTTGAAAATTGTGTAAAGGCACCGAATCTGTGACAACAAAACAATCAAGATCGAGTAAGTTCCCTAAGTAACGAGATTTATGTACAGGGGCAAAAGTGTCAGGGCCAACGAAGTCAGGTTCCGAATGAAACCACAAAGAGGTGTTTCGGTTGTGGAATGGACGATCACAAACATAAATCTTGTCTGAATCAGACTGGGGATAAACTACAATCTGACCAGCGAAGAATTTCGAAACTCTGCTATAAATGTGTACAACCGGGTCACAAGTGGATGGATTGTCCTCGCCCTGACATAGTTTTTCCGCAAATCTCCCCTCAAGGCCAGCAAGACCAGGGAAAAAGCGAGACTAGTCAACACCGTAATGAAGTGAAGCAGTTTTGAGGGAGGTGATTCGTTTGTGGCAAGACTGGCCATAAATGTCAGGATTGTCCTGATAGGGGCAGGGCCCCGCAGCAGTAGCAGCAGAGTGCACGACATGATCTGCAGAGGCCTATATTTCCCGCCGCCCTCCCGGCACCACCACAGATGGCCACATTACCACCCATTCCAGCGGTCCCAGTTCAACAGGGGAAACTTCAGTATGGGAGGGTATATCAGCTCCAGTAGGCCGCAGCCCCACAGGATCCACCGGCCATTGAGGGTATGTTCTCTATTCAGGGGACTATGGGGCGCATTTTATTTGACACGGGGGCTACACACTGTTTCATTGCTCTGAGATTTGCACGCACTATTGGGTTGTTAGACACCGCCGAGAGTACGGTTAATTGTGTAGATTCGCCATTGAATAGGGGTTCCGTGATTTCCCTTGTATGTAAAGGCGTGGGTATAGAGATCGGGAGGTTTACTCTACCCCCGGATATGTTAGTGTTAGAGATGACCGAGTATGATGCCATTATTGGTATGGATTGGCTAGTTGCGTACCGAGCCATGATTGACTGTTTTAGTACGAGTATTATCTTTTCCATTCCCGGGCATGAGATATTTTTGGTGGCGATGCCTCGTCTTGAGGGAGGATCGTCCACCCACTTGTACTATATAGAGGAGGAGACCTCTAAGGAAGTGGTGATACCACTTGATTCGATTCCGGTTGTTCGATAGTTTGCCGATGTATTTCAGGATATACCTAGATTACCTCCGAGTAGAGAGATAGATTTTGTGATCGACTTGATGCCGGGCACTCGGCCTATTGCCCGCGCACCTTACCGTATGGCTCCAGCGAAGATGAGAAAGTTACGGGATCAGATTGAACAGTTGTTGGTTCAGGGGTTTATACGGAGGAGTACTTCGCCGTGGGGTGCCCCTGTGTTGTTCGTTAAGAAGAGGGATGGATCGTTGAGGTTGTGTGTGGATTATCGGGAGTTGAATAAGGTCACGATACGGAATAAGTATCCGTTTCCCCGAATCGATGACTTATTCGACCAGCTGAGAGGAGCTTCTTTCTTCTCGAAGATTGATTTGCGATCGGGTTACCATCAGTTGTGTATCAGGGAGGAGGACGTTTCAAAGAATGCTTTCTTAACGAGATATGGTTCCTACGAGTTTCGGGTCATGACTTTTGGTTTGACCAATGCTCTAGCCGTGTTTATGGACTTGATGAATAGGGTGTTCAGAGAGTTCCTAGATCAGTTTGTCATTGTATTCATCGATGATATTCTGGTTTACTCCCAGACAGAGGAGGATCACGCCGAACATTTGAGGCAGGTTTTACAGACGCTACGCCAGAACGAGCTGTATGCAAAGTATGAGAAGTGCGGGTTTTGGATGAACGAGGTTCAGTTTTTGGGGCATATTATTTCCGACCGGGGGATATCTGTTGACCCAGGAAAGGTATCCGCGATGAGGGAGTGGGGACAGACCACGACACCGACTGAGATCCGTAGTTTCTTGGGCCTAGCAGGATACTACAGGAGGTTTATTCGAGGTTTCTCAAAGATAGCGGGTCCTTTGACACATCAGACTCGTAAAGGTGTTCCGTTCATTTAGAGTGATTCCTGTCAGTTGGCATTCGATGAGTTGAAGGACAAGTTGACCTCAGCACCTGTGTTAGCATTGCCGAGACCGATAATTGAGTATCTAGTTTACACCGACGCGTTCTTACAAGGACTTGGAGGTGTATTGCAGCAGGAGAGTCAGGCCATAGCCTATGCTTCCCGTAAGATTAAGCCTCATGAGAAGAATTACCCCACCCATGACTTGGAGTTAGCGGCAGTGGTATTTGCCCTTCAGATTTGGAGACATTATCTTTTGGGGGATAAGTTTCGATTGTTCACGAACCACAAGTCCTTGTAGTACCTATTTACGCAGAAGGAGTTGAATATGCGGCAGCAAAGGTGGCTTGAATTTGTTAAGGATTATCAGTTTGATATCCAATATCACTCGGGGAAGGCTAACGTGGTAGCAGATGCGTTGAGCCGTAGGCCAGTAGATGAGGTGGCAGGGATGTGGAAGGCAAAGTGGAAGGAATTAGGACACCAGGATGCAGTGGCCTGATCATTCATGTCTGTGATGACTGTTACACCGCAGATTTTCACGAGAGTGGTTAAGGCACAGGCAAACGACTCGTTTTGTCAGGAGAAGATAGTTCGATTACTAGCAGAGGGAGCCGAGTCCTATACCGTTTGATCAGACGGGGGATTACGCTTCAATGGGAGACTGGTAGTTCCAGAAGGGGGGAATTGTGACACGAGGTGATGGTAGAGTCGCACGGCTCACGGTTCGCGGTACATCCCGGTGGGGACAAAATGTACCAAGACATGAGACGACAGTATTGGTGGAGCGGGATGAAGAGAGATATTGCCGTGTTTGTTTCTAAATGTGCCACTTGTCAGCTGGTAAAAGTGGATCATCAGAGATCGGCAGGACCTCTACAGCCATTAGAGGTCCCGATGTGGATGTGGTAGAGCATATCCATGGACTTTATCACGGGTTTACCTACGTCACAGAGGGGTCACGACTCCTTCTGGGTAATTGTGGACAGACTGACCAAAGTCGCTCATTTTCTACCCGTAAGGACCGACTACACTACGGGACAGTATGCCCAGCTCTTTATTGCAGAAATAGTGAGACTTCACGGTGTGCCCCTGAATATCGTGTCTGACAGAGACAAGATATTTGTTTCACGGTTTTGGGAGAGTTTTCAGGAGGCCATGGGCACGGGATTGTGATTGAGTACGGCTTATCATTCGCAGACCGATGGGAAAATCGAGCATACAAATCAGATGTTGGAGGACATATTGCGTATGTGTATCATTGACTTCGGGGGTGGATGGGAGGAGTATCTTCCATATGTGGAGTTTTCTTACAACAACTCCTACCAGTTCACCATTAGCATGACTCCATTTGAGGCGTTGTACGGTAGACTTTGTCGTTCCCCAGCATGTTGGTTGGAGGTGGGGGACAACAAACTACTTGGGCCGGAAGTGATTCAGGATACTTCGACAAGGATATAATTGATACGGAGTGGCATTCGGGTAGCTCAGGATCGGCAGAAGTGCTACGTTGATGCGAAGAGGTTCTTCAGGGAGTTCCAAGTGGGGGACCAAGTTTTACTCAGAGTATCTCCTATGAAGGGGATTATGCGATTTGGGAAGAAGGGGAAGTTGGCACCGAGATACGCGGGACCATTTCCTATCATCGAGTGGATTGGGTCTGTTGCGTATATACTTGGGTTACCGGAGCATTTAAATAGGATTCATGATGTGTTTCATATTTCCTCGCAAAGTAAATATCTTAGGGATGATTTGGCTCATTCTCACATTGCTTTGGAGGACATCGATCTCCAGCCCGATAGCTCCTACGAGGAGGGGCAGATTGCTAATTTGGACCGAAGTGAGCAAATACTGTGGTCAAAGATAGTTCCTTTAGTACGTGTTCAGTGGCGGCATCATAATGCCGAGGAGTCCACATGGGAGCGTGAGGATGATATGCGTGAACGTTATCCAGAGTTGTTTTTACTAGGTACTTTTTAGTTCCTAATTTCGGGACGAAATTCTGTTATTAGGGGGGAAGTATGTAATACCCCGCATTTTTATCGATATTTAAATTAAATGTGAATTAATTGAGAATTAATCCCGATAAAATACTAACGAGATTTGAGTTGGTATTTGATTATAATGTGTATATATGACAATATATGAATATTGAGAATATTAAAATTGTCGCGAGATAGAAAGAAGGCAATTTGGAAATTTTGTTGGGACGCGTGTGACAGTCGCGTCAGGAAAATATTTAATTTAATTAAAAAGTGAATTTTATTTTTATTAACCGTATGGTCATTTTAAGTGCGCCAACGTGTCCGGAAGGGTTGAAATAGTCAGAAAACACTAGCCGGGGGTTTAGTTTGGGTCCGGGGGCATTTTTGGGCCATACCGGCAACCCAAAAGGGTAATTTGGTAATTTCAGAATTTTGGTAATTAAAACCCACAAAAATTAGAGTTTAATTATGATTTATCATTTAACCCACCAACCCATTATCAGCACTAAACTAAGTAGTGGGCTACGGGAGAAGTTTAGAAAAGAAGTTAAAAGTCCAAAAAAAAACCTCCACCTCCATTGTCATCTTTGGAGAAGAAATTATAGAGAGAGAGAGAAAGGAGAATTCTGCAGAGAGAGAGAGAGTGGATGTCAACCATCATCTTCTGTCATCTTCATCTACGACAATCTAAAGAACGATTAAGGCAATTGATTTAATTACAATTGATTCAATGATATGTTCTTCCATGTTTAGGGTAATTATCGAATTTGTCTTGGAAGATTGATACAAACCCATGAATTTGAGGATTAAAACTATAAACCATGTTAGGATTTGCATGTAGACATATTCTGGATGAATTATGAATTCAAAATATAACCCTTGATGATCTAAAAACGGATTTAAGAAGATAATTATTAGTGTTCTTGAAAGAAATAGAAAACTAGGGTTCTTGATGAAGTTTTGATCCAAATAAAGCCCTTGGTTGATGATTGATTGGTTTTAGAATGTTAACAATGTTGTACGATGGTTGTACGATGATATTATAACGTTAGATTAGAGTTTCATGCATTATAATAGAGTTTTGGGACGATTTGAGGACTACAAAATGAAGCAGTCCGTTGCCTATCTGGTGCAATCGATCGATCGACATTCATCAGTCGATCGATCGACCACCATCGATCGATCGATGTTCAAGGTCGATCGATCGCCCTTCCCAGAATGAGTAAAGTTTTCCCTTGTTAAATTTTAATGATGTTAACCCATAGAATATTATTATTGGAGACTTTATGAATATCCATAGACTTAAGGGAGACCAGTAGGTATGGTGATAAACCTTGGACCTTAATTAGAATTCAATTTGAGGAATTATTCTAAAATGTAATGAAACTCGATAAGTGAGAAAATATTACGGTTAAAAGAGTAAATTTGAATGATTTGATGAAATGAGGTTTGGGGCAGAAGTAAGGACCTTAAGAATAATGATGTTATATGTGGGAATAATAGGAAACTTAATAATCACTTTGAGATAAGTCTTAAGTACAAGAAACTATGACGTGAGATGTGTCGACAGCCTACATTATGTATTATCGGAAGACTTAAAATGTATAAAATTGGAATAATGGTATAAGGATGTAGAATATACCTTTATTATATTGAGATATCTAAGATGTGTGCATGCTTAGTATATGTATATGATTTTATTTGTATGACATACCTACCATACTTGCTATCACGGGAGGTTTACGTTCTCTTAGGGCCATCTAATCTTTGTGTTTCCCAGATTTAGATTTGTACCTCGAGGACATAGGTCAGAGAACGACTTATTGGGAAGTTAATAAGAATGCTGATCGTGGGAGCGTAGGTATATGCGTGACCCATGTGATGTGACTGCGTCCGCCTCCATTGTTTGTGATTTGCTATTATCTGAGAACGATTCCTGAGAGATTCGGAATGCGTGATCCTTATGTACGTGATGTACCGGGATGGAGAGCAGAGTATGTGAGCACCGTAGCTTAGTCTCGGGGTGCTAGTATTGTATATTTATGATGTGAATAATATATGGTTGGATGAAAAGACTTATCACCTTTATATGGTGAAATCTAATTACCGTGTTTCACGATTAAAGATAAAAAGAGATAACCTATAGTGCTTTGTATTTCTAATAATTGAGAATTCGGGAATTTAATGTAAAACTCTCTATTCAATTGATCATGTTGAAATTAAATTGCGAATCGAGTAGAAAGGTTAATAATTGTTTTGGTCTAGATAGATATGAGAATCACTTGTATAGGTACGTTTCGTTAGGAGTGCACAAGTAGTCGAGAGGTGAGTATTTCATGTAAGAGAATGTCCTAACATGTACTTTGCATTCATTGTTTTAAATGTTTTTAAAACACTTGCTGTTTTTAAAATATTCTCCACATTCAGGCTCTGACCCGTTTGCTTTCAAATCTATCTTTTTGTAAAAACCATTTTAGGTGCCCAGCCACAAGGACACCATGCATAGGAATTCTATACAGGTGACGAGATGTAGCTGTTGTGGAAATTACAGGGCCTTGACAGTAGACGCCTCCTTTTCTTGTCTTGATTCCATATTCAGCTTCATCATTTGTAGGGCATGTCGCCCATTTCTTTTAGAGACACTTTACATTTCAGTTATTCAGACTTTGGTTTGTAATTAATTCAGGATACATGCTATTGTTCTTATTTCAGTTCCGTATCTGGATTGTTGTGAGGAGTATTTCCTCCAGACTTATTATTATTTGATGATTACTATAGTTGGACTTTATTGTGAATGGTTATGTTATCCTTTACATTTCATTTATTGCATGTTAATCAGAGTTAACTTAAAATTTGGCAACTCACTTTTTAAATACTAGGTGGTTAGTAATTATTAAAATATTTTCGACAGTGATGCTATTAACTAAACCAACTTGGCATTTTGTATTAATTTAATAAAGGAGTAGATACCCGGTATTTAATTAGTCGGGGTGTCACACAACCATTGAGGTGAGAGTAATTAATTCATTAATAAAGTTGTTTCGAGATCACAAGAGGTAAAATAATTGAATATCCATGAACAGACATGTTACCTCTTCTAAGTACTCGTGGTAGGACAATAGATTTTATTATTAGATTTTCCAATGTCCTAAAATTTGATAGATAATATGGGATGAATAACCAAATACATCGATACGTTGTATTAATTTTCCGTGGAATATCTTCATTCCTGAGATGGAGGCTTCATATTTGATAATGCTATTTGTGCAATTGAAATTTAACTTAATGATCATAGCTTGATGTTTCCCATTCGCTGAGATTAACAACATTTTAATGTCACATCCTTTCTTATTGGATGATCTGTCGAAGTATAATTACCATCTATTATGTCGAAGTATGATTACCATCTATACTCGTCTTGACTTTCTCTCCCTAGGATGTCTTCGTCTAAAAATGGACAACTCTCTTGTATTAACCTTCTAAAGGGGGATTCAAATAGATAATCCTCAATGGTTCATCCTTTGATTGGCTTTTGGGATATGTACTCGATGTCAAATTTAGTGAGTAAGAATATCCATTTGTCATTTTTCTTATAAGTGCATGCTTTTCAAGAAAGTACTTCAAAATGATAGCCATTTGCCATTTTTCTTATAAGTGCATGATTTTCAAGTAAGTAAATTAAAGGATCCATTCAAGAGATTAATTTGATTTGGAAGCAAATCTTGTAGTGAATTAGCTTCTATGTCACCCATATAAAGGATAATCATGACTTTTCTAGGTTTTTATTTTTTTATAAGTAGTAAGTTTTTAGTTAAAATAGTATGTGGCATGTTCATTTCATGATTCCTCGACATATTAAGCCAACATGGCTATGATTACTATGTTAGCGACTGTATGGTATAAAAGGGTTGGGAATCTGAATCGAGGCAAGGCTAATATAGATGTATTGGTCTGGTACTGCTTGACTCTGACAAAAGTCTCTTAGCCTGAAGAATTCTACACTTTGTGACAGTCTTTGCATAGTAGTTTGAAGATTGGTTCACAAATGGAGGTCATCTAAGAGATGAGCCTATTAATATCTTTGAGGCATCTTAGAAAGACTCTAACTTCATTTTTTTATTTATGCAGGTGTAATCTCAAAGATCGATTTTACTTTGGCAGGATCTACATCGATTCCCTTCTCATTAATGAGGAACCTTATCAATTTCTCTTTGGCCACTCTAAAGATGCACCTCTAAGGATTCAAATGCATTTGATATCCTTAGCCTCTTGAAGAAATTCTTAAGTCTAGTACATGGACTTTGTGTGTCTTAGAATTAATTAATATGTCGCAAACATATACCTAAACTTATTTGTGAATCATATCATGTGTCAAACTAGTAGCTCCTCGTTGGTAAGTAGCACTAGCATTTTTTAGGCCAAATGGCATAACTGTGTAACAGAATGTCCCCCAAAGGGGCATGAAGGCCCTTTTTCTTCACCATCTGGGTGCATCTTGATTTGATTGTATATGGAAAATACATCCATGAAGAACTTCAAAGCGTGATCGATAGTGTCTTCAATGGTCATGTCAATGTTTGACAGAGGCTGTTCATCTTTGGGACTAGCTTTTTTCAAATCAATATAGTCTACGTATATTCTTAGCTTTCCTTATGCCTTTACAACGGGCACAGTGTTGGCCAACCATGTTGGGTGATCGACCAGCCTTATAAATCCTATATGAAGTTTCATTACATCCTCCTTAACTTTGAGTGACGACTCAAGTTTTAGCTTGTGGAGTTTTTTCTTGACTAGTTTGCAACCTGGATACATTGTTATGTTCAGGGTGATAATTTCAGGATTGATTCATTGCATGTTAGAATAGGACCAAGCAAAGACATCGATATACTCCCTAATAAGTTGGACTACTTCAAACCTTTCTGTATTGTCTAAGGAAGAACCTATTTTGATTTCCTTTCTCATTTTGAGATTCAAAGTTAATCTTTGTTGTTTTGTGGACGAGTTTCACACGATTGGTTTATTTTTATATTAAGCTCTTTAAAATGGTCTTCTAACACTTCATTATTTAAACTAGATTCGTTACATTGGTTTTCCCATAATCATTGATATTTTTCACACAAGGATACTCAAAGTTAAAGTTTTATTTTATCCACAAAGGAGTTTATATGGTCTAGCACATGAAAGTAAATAACCTCAAGGGACTTATCCTCAAAAGGGAGGTTATAAACAATATAAAGTGGTTCTTATTGGAATATGCAGGCAATCTTATCTTCACAAGGATCCTAAATTGTAGATAGGTGGCATAACTTCCAATTATTCTCATCTTCCATCATCACCTCATGTAAAATCTTGATGTCCCTCAAGTCTTCGATATGATCCCAATTTGTAGATGGTTTTCCTAGATTCTAAATCCTATTGGCTATGTCATTAACCTCAATTTCCACCCATGTATGGCGACCCTTAAAGAAAATTTCCCATCCTGGCATTTGTTTCCTGGAAGAAGTGTCCACCCATGGTTAAGAAAATCCGCAGAAAATAACATAGTCTCCTTCTTTTATGAAGAGTCCTTTGAGACTAGTATAGTAAAGGGCATGTGATTAATATTTAAGCACCCATACTCCGACTAGGGCAGTGGATATTATTCTTTTGTATCAGTTGAGATTACTTTCACAGGAGGATCTATATGGAAGTCACTAGTGTATATGTCCCCACTTTCATGTTGGATTTATAGGACTGGAGTACTTGATCGTTCTCCCCTATGTAAGTCATTGTCTCTTGTTATAGCGATGAGTTTTGTCCAAAAAAGAATTTCAAATTTTGACGCAACAAGACACCCCCCACCCCACGATATCATGGAGCCATATCCTAGCTAGTAGTAGGTTTAATGAGGCATGTATGTTAATTAATGGAATCTCCCTGAGGATGTCAATCGGGAAATCCCTAGCTCAAGTTTGATCGAATCCATAACTTCTCTTTTGGTATTATCATAGGCTCTAATAGCTTGCATTATTGTCATGACACTACACCAAAACTGTCGACTTATCACGACCATTGACCATGATAAATCCAACTTTCAAGGTTAATGTCTCTAATGAGTCTGGGGGTGACAACTTCTTTGTCATGGAATTGTCACGGTCCTGTCACGGTCTTTGATGCATGATAAGTTTTGCCAAGCTCAAAGACTGTGAAAAGACCATGATAAAAGAAAAAAAATTGTCATGGTCAATGACCATGATAAGTTTCTTTATCACAGACTTGTCACGATCTTTGACCGTGACCATTCTGGGCAGAATTAAAAAAAACTATTGTGCAATGTTGCTACTGCCACTACCTAGTAGTATATTTGTACCTATTATAGCAAATTTGTACATGTACAAATATCATATATCCAAATAAAATACAAATAATATACGAAATCATGGAATATATAATCCATATCTAAATAAGATAGAAACGGAAACATCCATATCCAAACCAACATATACAAAAATAAAAAAACTACAAATATAATCCAATATCCAAATAAAAAAGATAGAAATAATGTTAATGTTCAGCAGGTCGGAGGAGGAAGGAAGGCCACACGACATATGAATTGAGACATCCAGCAATATACTGAATGCCACATTGTTCGCGCAACCACAATGGTGAGTTCTCCTTTCCCTCCACCATATGTGTGACGCACACTTTTTCCTCAATGTTTTGGAGGGGACGTCCATGAACTAGAAAACCCGGGAGGAAGCTCATATCCCTCACCCCACCCCCTCGCTATTGGCAACCCATAATATATGTCTGGTAGATGCATGCTCGACCAATCGAATGTTGACATAGGCCGCTCAACGGGGGTCATGATGGGAAATGGATCATCATATGGCTCCGAGCCCGTACGTATTGGCGATAAAGTAGTGGTGTCGGTGTCCTCATCCTCCTTTTTCATCCTTTCCCTTGTCCTTGCCTTTTTTCGTCCGAATTGCCTATGTCCAAATTTCCACATCGGCATCGAGCCTATGCGGCCTACCCCCAGGGCCACTCCCCGTGTCCTGAAATAAAATAATACAAAATTAGTAAGTAATGCAAAGTAATGCTAAATTAGAATAACTAAAATTAAAGAAAAATAAAAAATTACTATCTTGTTCTCCACCTCGGAGTAACATGTCCACCCGGAGTAGTGAGCATCCACCTTTCTCCCTCCATTTTCCCTCCCCGATTGGTGAGATGCCAATAGCTTCTCATTAGTCTCATTATCATTACACTTTTTCCACTGTGCCAATGAGATTGGCTCCTTCGGAGGGACGGTTTCACAGAGTCTCAGAATGGAATCCTAGGTCTTCCCAAAGTACCGTGCCCGCAAATTCTTCTTCCACGTCTTATATTGATCCCTCAATTGCTCCAAACATGTGGTCATGGAGCTCCAACATGTGGTCATGGAGATATGCGAGCAAGTCAAATTGTTCATGTCAAAAAAATACAAACCATCATGTAAGTAAGTGTTACGGTTATAAATATATCATTCATAATTTACTATCTTGATTTCTAACATATATAATTCATACAATTCAGGATTTAACACAAAATCTCATTGTAAGAATGTAGGAGATAATTATCCAAGCACTCAATTAATAATATTCTAGCAAGAATCATATTATAATAAATTCTTAAATTATAAGAGATGAATTCTATGATTCATATACAAATTTTTGAATTTTAACAAGATCCCAAATTGCAAAATATACATATAACAAGATCCCAACTATTAATTTCATGCCAATTTATTCTAGATTATTCATATTTTACCAATATAAATTACACAATTCTTCACCACCCCTCCCTCCCCCCCTCGCCCTCGCCCCCCCCCCCCCCCCCCCACCTACCCCACCACACCTCCCCCCATCCATCACACACACCAGAACACACGCACACATGCACCCACTGCCCACCCACCTGCACACACACACACACACCAGCACGTGCATACACACCAGCAGTTCTACATACACATATACACACACACACATAGAAACATATACACATATACAAATGGAAATAGAGAGGGGGAGTAAAATGTACCTTAGAGATGAGAGCAACCATGCTAAAGAGAGGGAAAAAAGGGGGAATTGAAAGTGGTGGGAAAAAAGATAGGGTAGTGTTTTTTACTAACAGAGTTGTCACGGGACATGTCACGGTCATTGACCCTGACAACTTTAGAAATGTCTCACGATCAATGACCATGACAAGTCCGTGACAACTCCACTTGTCATGGCCTTGTCACAATTATTAACCATGACAAAAAAAAGAATATTTTTGTCACGATTAATGATTGTGACAAGGCTAGATGGCACAAGGTGATAATTTTTCCTTTTTAGTTTAGTGTGAGGTCTTCATGCTTAATTCTGAGACCCTTAGTTGTCCTTATAGGGTAGAAATTTTAGGATAATCCATTGTCTGTAAATACCATGGGTATTATCTCTCCTTTGATGTTAATGATGATGTTCGGTGCCATATTGTGGCATGGTCCGACCTTCGATAGTTCTATATATGTGAAAGAAATGCTCTTTCGAAGTTCAAACCTTCTATAGTTTCCAAGAGTTATTTTAGGGTTGACAAGATAGGCACCAAATTTTTGAAAAATTGCTTGACGATAAAATCCCTGTGAGGTTGTGATGACATGAGAAGTCGCCATATGGAGATGTTGACTTGGGTAAACTATTCCAGTACCTTGTTTTCTTCGGCTGTTTCTTATGGGTTTTCTTCAATCACTTCTTTTCTTTTTCCCCTGCCACTTTCCCGATATTGGATTATATTAATAGCGGGGACTTTATGAAATCTTCCTAATCGGGTGATGTGGTCTATTTCCACTGACTCGATGTCAGGAATTCCCCCATAAACTTGTTGAAGTTTAAGGTGCATACATGGTTGGATTCTTTAGGAAGTGGGGAGATAAGCATATTTTCAAAGTGAAATATACAATATTTTCAGTTGATTATTCTATCATTGAGTTCTATGTAGAAGACCATGCCCAGATTATTTGACTTTCTTCCATTGTAAATTCGTCTCCCCACCTAGTAGGGATAACCTCTTGATTCTCGGGTCCTTGTATATAACCATCCGATTATTACAATTCATCATGCATAACTTCCAAGTGTTCATGGAGGTTTTCATGTAGGTGTATTGTATCTTCCATGATAATTTCATAATTTTCGATAAATATGAGATGCATCAACTAGTATATACTGAATTCGAAGGGATCATGGTGTGTCATCTTCGAGCCTCCAAACATTTGAACCATGATATCCTAATGCATCTGAGTTGGCACCATATGTTCTAGGCCAGTCTTCTTTCTTAGGGTAAATGGACTCGATTAAAAGGGGCACATCCTAATTATTGCATTCCGTAGTGAGGGCATTGAATCCTGTGCCATTGTCAGGCAAGGTATTCTTGCCGATATAAGTCTTAGGCTTGATGGGTGCTTGTTATTTTTCTTTGACAGATCAGGTCTTGAATGTCATGTTTTAAAATACAACATTATTTTAGAGTATATCTAACAATATGATTGTATTAACATCAAGTGTTTGTCTGGTAGAGGTGTAGACACCCCATTCTAACTCCCCAAACTCTTTAATAAGGTCCAAATAAACTCCCTTAAAATCATGGACCCCCAATAGAATGGTATTCACAGTAAGTGTTTATCATAAATTTATCATTTGATGTTTGTTTAGACGTCATTCTAATAACATTAACATCTCATTTGAACGAACAATATAAACTCGTTTGGATGAATTAAAACCAAAAATATTTTTTCTTTTAAAAACTTTTAACAGAAACCCTTAAACATTTTACAAAAAAACAAGCACCCAAAATTATGTTACAAGGATCAAAATGCATATGCATTCATACTTGAGAGGTATTGAAAATCATGAAGATGAAACGTGGCACAAAACATAAAATGATGAGTGAAATCTTTGAAACTTTTTGTCCGCATCTTCAATCAAACACATCATAGGCTTGAAAGGTCAACATACACAAAGCCTAACCTATGAATCAAAATATCTGGAATTAAGACAATACATACAAATTGACGTAATTCGAAATTTGTTTATAAAAATCCCGCCTTTGGGTATTCTGGGACAAAACACAAAACAAAAACCTATGAATCATCAAGATCGTTAAAAGACTCAATTACTAACCCCAAAAGGAAAAATCACTGACTTGAAAAATGTTGAGTAGCTTTGCATGTTTATAAACATTACGTATGTTTCAAACCTTCACACTTAAATAAACCTTCTAATGCAAAGATAATATATAAGATGTTAGTTCTTGGAATACAATTAGTATCAAGTGAGGCATAACCCCTTATCAAGATCAGGATTAACACTCCATACAATATTAAATAATGACAATGACCACAGGTGAATAACAGACAATGAGATTCAATATTCAAACTTATATTAAATGATATGTCTGTACCATAAATACGCAACATGTATAATAATTAGATGGGACCAATAGGTAGCTTGGTCGAAGGGAGAAAAAGTAAGCACTTCTGGCACAATAGAGGTAAGACAGGAACTTTAAGCTCAGTTAATGCTCAATGATATGGATATTAAATGGTTATGGGAGTAATGTCCTCATGGGAGCTCTCATGTATGAAGAAAGTTGGGCAATAATTTTAGGTTTATAATGATTTTGTTTGTAAACTATTTAGCTAGTCTATTTATATAAAGGTAAGGTTACTCGAGTAACCTTGTTGGTTTTCAATGTGATTAACCTCCTTAAATTTACAAGTACCCCCTCATTAATGTTGGAGATATTGCATTAAATGCATTGGATGTTATAATTTAGTGGGAAACTGCTTTACCGATTGGAAGCATGGTGGGAATTAATGAGGGACGTGACGTGGCAACTTAGGGTCTCGCCTTAGAATGACTAAGGGGTCAGATTTGGTAAACTAGACTCGCCATCCGACGAATAAACCCACTTAAGTGCTGTAATTTTGAGTCCCTGAATGCCAGTCATGATGTCATTAGAAAGTGGGTCAACAGTGACCCCACTAGGTGTGTGATCACATCAGTCAAAGGAGATGGTGCTTGGTTTGAGATTTCTCCGCGGATAATTAGCTCAAGTGTTTACTTTATGTCTATTATTAAATATCTATCTTTAATCCAAGGTTACAAGATTGAGGTACCTCAAGGAGGTTCCCTCGAATGAGTGGAAGTTATGATAGCTCAGCTGTAGGTGGCTCGAGCAACGACATATACTAGATGAAGTTTTTCCTAAGTGTGACAATAGGGTTGGCAAATATATTGCCAACTTTTTTGTGCTCCCAATCCTCCAAACCATATCCCTGTGAGGTTCCTAGGAGGCGGTTGTTCGAGAAGGCATGTTACCTCTCCCATGCCCTTCTAAGCATGGTTCCTCGCAGGTAACCAATATCCTCGCTCAACATATAACATAATATAAAGGACATGATACTGTTTCATCTTAAAAACTATTATCATTCAAGTGACTTTGATCTACGAGTTGGATTATTCGAACCACATCCGTAGAGGGTCATCGAGAGAGATTCTTTGAGTCACATCTGTGGAGAATTTTCGAGGTAGGTCTTCCGAGAGAACTCACTTGGGTGATCTTTACCTTCCTCCTTTGTCAACTAAGTTAATCATTCTTTGGTGGGGACTTCCTCCTATATTTGCCCCTCCATAGAGATATTTATTTATTGCATGAAGAAATACCTATGCAAAACCCTTTGTTGGTCTTCAATATTTTCATGCAACAAGTATTTAATATCCCTGGGGATTTAATTTGTAAGAAATAACAAGTTGTTAGTATTGGAGGAGCTATATCTTGCTCTATCTTTAGAACTTCCACCTCTCCTTTAAATATCTTTTAATATTTTTGCTAAAATATTTTTCTTTTAGTGGGGCTTCATGATTGCATGTGGCAGATACCTTGGGGGACATGAGGGTGTTTGTTTGAATTTTCCCTAAAGAACTTCATCTCCCCTAAGATTAAAAAGACTCCAAGCATGTCTCATTTAATGAGGCTGTCATTTATGCTTTTGTGTGAAACACATGGCGGCATCAGGGTAAGTGCATGTTCCTCACGTGCTGTCATTCACGCATCACTTCCTAAAATGCCATCATCGTAACTCTTGAACTCCGTCATTTTTCATACATTTTAGTCATGCAAGTTGATTCGATTATTATTACACTTCTCCAAGAATTGCCTTTTGCTACCTGTTGGGGCTTGTGTTGACCCTATAAAAGGGGTATACCTTCATCTCACATTTCCACCTTTGTGTTTTTGTTTTCAAAGTGAGATTTGTGAGAGAAAAATTTTGCCTTTTTCTTTAGCTTCCTTTCTTTTAACGTACTCTCTTTCTTTCTCCTTCTAAACTCCCCTCATGTCACCCATTCTAAACATGACCCAATCTCCTAGGGTTTCTTCCCCTAAGACTTAGGCGTTCCAGAACTAGTGGGTGCATTATCGGCGTGCCCCATACTTTGGAGAACTCGATCCTTTTGGTTGACTACTGAAAATTTCCCCGGTGAACTAGAGTCGGTGGAAAACACGAAGTTTCTGATGGAGGTAAGTAACGATACTGAGGACTTTGCATACATCCCTACTACATTGTCATCAGATTTTGTATTAGTAATTTCCCATTTTTAAAGGTGGAGTTTAAGGCCTCCTCCGGTGCTTATGAAGGTTTAGATCATTGGACTAACCATATACATTCCGAACACTCTATACAACTTGCTCTGATTAGTTTATCGTGCACCAGTTGGCTGGGAGACCTCACCCTCATTAAGAAGAGTACTTCCCTCGAGTTACTCATGTCTCGCTGGAGTCATAGGTCACACACCTTTGTGACCTCTTGGGGTGAGTTTACCATCACCCTTGAAGATGTCTGTGAGCTTCTGGGGTTGAAGGCAACAGGTTTTGATACGTTCTTTTTAAGGAAACTTTTTCTAGTAAGGAGAAGGCTTTAAGGTCTGAGTTGGAGGCAGTTATGAAAACTGTATGGTGGCGTACAACAAGTGTACCTATTCAGAGGTAATTAGGTACTTTTATTGCATTGAGGATAAGGTAGTGATCAAGGCGCATGAAGCAGCAAAAGAAAACCCTCCTAGGAAGCAAGTGTTCGAGAAACCCTTGGCTAAAAAAGGGTGTGATTCTCAAATTGAGATTATTGGCTATATCTGGGTGATTCCATGAAAGATCTTCTACCCGGGTAGGCCCCATGATTTTCCAATAAAAGGACTTAATTAATATGGCTGTTAGCATGGACAATGGCATGAAACTCCCTCTCGTAGCTATTACACATGGTTCATTATACACTTGTTTGGATCGAGTAGCATCATACTCGACAAGGAGCATTAGTAGGTTTGATGTCACAAACTATGCGGACTACATATTGTTGACAACCTTCCTATATGCCCATTTTGGATATTATGTCCCGATCGGTAGCTACCTTAGTTCTCAGCCCATCAGATTCCCCCAAATTTTCTATTCGAAACACAACAGTTCCAAGAAACCTCTTATATCATTGATTGATAGAGCCGAACGATTTGTACCTCACCCATACGTAGGAGTGCACCTCGCCCCTATGTTGGAGGAGAAGTGTTCCATCATCCCCACTGATGAGGCACTGTATAAAAATTTCCCCTCCAATAATGTCCCCTATTGTTGATCCCTTCTAATTTTCCTTCTTACAAGGAATGGTCTTCTTTTTACTCCATCTACAGCCCACACCGTATAGCCATGCCGTTTGGATATGATCAAGGAAAGCCTATGTTGAGCCATTTCACCCTAGAAAAACCCACCAAATTCTCCTTTGCATGCATCAATTTCATTACCTTAACTGTTATTAACCTTTGCGCGAATTATCCCACCAACCCTATCATCTCAGGTAAGGATACTCGAGGACGTAGGTCAATGATGTACCTTGCAGTATTATGGTAGAATCAACCTGGCGATTTCCAGAATAATCTTCTTAAGGATCCTCATAATCTTGAGGTTGAAAGGTATCCTACCGTGGAGTTGGGTTTGAGAAATTGCACCACCTTCAACTCAATGTTCCCTCTGAGAATTACCAACAGTTTTATGCCTTCGAGTTGCCTCCAATTGGCCCCGTAAATCAAGCAATAGTGAAGAAGAAGAAAGCTTCTAAACCTTTTATTGCAGTCGGGGAAGTTGCATTGCCCCTAGTTCTTCCAGGCCTATAGAGGTAGTGACACTTCTCGTGATGCTTCGACTAGAGAGGGGACACTGGTAAAGCCCCAAAAAACAAGCCTAAAATTACCCAAATTCCCTCCAATCTAAAGTCATGATCCCAAAATTATCGAGAAAGTTATCTTAATGTTTGACTAACTTAGGCAGACTTGGAAGATTTTTATCGAGGATGATACGACTTTTATATCATCCCAGATGGCCTCTCATGGGTTTTCGTATGTTCCCCCAGCTATGGGAGGTAGAAAGAAGAGGAAGTTGGTTAGTCCCATCAAACTTGTGTCGGAATAATCAGGGGAGGTAAGTGAAGAAGAACAGTCTGAAAGATATGCATCTATTGGTGAAGGTGATGATAATGATGATAATGATGATGATGATGATGATGATGATGATGATGGATAGGAGGAGGAAGAAGAGAAAGAGTAATAAGAAGAAGAGGAATAGGAGGAAGAGTTTGTCCTTGTTCGCAGACGCAAGTTAAGAAGAATGGTTTCTGCTTCTAATCCAACTTCACCTCCTCGAGATTATGAGGTTTTGGAGGATGTCTTGGAATAATAAGAGTCATGTCTTCTATTATCCTTTTAACCTTTTAACCTTTTAACTTCTCTTTCTTTTGACTCAAAATAATGACTCTATCTCACTCCACCTGTCATTTTGTTTCAGATTGGTGTGCGAGGTTGTTGATGCAATGATGTTGTTGAAGAAGTCAACTACAGTTTTACCTTCTTCGAAGGAAATTGCATAGTAAGAGATAACTGCCCCTACAACTTCATAGGTAACCTTAAATTTGTCCCTAGGGGTAGTTTTTTCTGATACTTCAACTGAATCCAGTAGTGGTTATTCGCCTGATCTTGCTTTATTATGCGAGCAGGATGGTCTTGGGGCAGGGGCTCCTAATGCAAGTATTGTTGAATATGTGCATAAGTCCCCTGCTCCTATTATTCCATCATCCATGGTAAGATTTTACTTTTGTTGTCATAAGATCCTTGTGCTTTTATCTTGCTATTCTAACTTTCTCTCCATTATGCTTCACATGTATCTTTACCTAAACCCGTTGCTCCGTTACTCCCCACCCCCTCTTATGATCAGGTTCTTGTTAAACTTTTTGGGCCCTCAATCCACAGTCAAGAGTGAGTCGAAGTTTCTACTGCAAGCTACGGAGAAGGGAGACGAGATGAGGTTGTTGAAGTAGGGAGTGATTTCCCCCCCCCCCCTCAAGAACAACGTCTTTTGGTGGACCTGTTTTGGCTGAGGAAAAAGATGTAATACAAATGGTTACTCGTCAGTTTGCTGATGACCAGCATCTAGAGGTATGTCTTTCATCTCCAATGTATCTCTTTCATTTAAACTTTGTTAGTTTTTCAAAGTCATATTGGTCTTAGAATCTCCCATAATCGAGGGTCAGGCGGGCCAAGTCATATTGGTGTTAAAATCTCCCATAACCGAGGGTCGGGCATGCCAAGTCATATTGGTCCTCATATTGGTGTTAAAATCTCCCATAATCGAGGGTCAAGTGGGCCAAGTGATATTGGTCTTTGAATCTCCCATAACCGAGGGTCAGGCGGGTCAAGTTATATTGGTCTTAGAATATATATTTGAAAGAAAATTTGTTTATTTCCTGACCTAGAAAATTCTTGTATTTCAGGTAGAAGTCGAGCATCCTGAGGCGCGTAACCCAGGAGTTGATCCTGTTACTCATGTAATTTCCCAAGCGATTACCTTAGATGAATTCTCATATCTTGGTAGGGATCCTACCATATAGGTTCCAGGAATGGTGCCAAATGTTGGTTAAGTGTGCGAGGTGGTTGATTCTAGGGTCCAAGAAAGTGACAATGCTTCACACTAGACTCCCTTCCATGAGTGATAACATTTTTAGTGCACACGCCTTGGAGGGATCCCCTGAAGTGGTTGTAAGGCAGAACTCGACCAATTTACCCCATATACTGACTGAGGTAACTTGTGTGTTGATTGAGCAACTCTTACCCCACTTTCTTTTAACTTTCACTTTTATCCGTCTTCAGCCTATTACTTGGATTATGGCTTGTTGCCTGCCCGGGCTCACTATTGTTTGGGATTAGATACTCAATACCCCTTTAGATTCACCTAGTTATGATAAAATTAGGTCATTTTTGGGGAAGGTTTGCGTGCTTATCAATGATGGTTTCTCATTCCCTTGGTTGGTAAAGTTGCTCCGTGTCTTTAAAAATTGACCTACCTACTCTCTATCATCGACTGCAGAGCTCTCATATTTCATGAGTATCTATTTTAGAGGAGCTTGTCAGCCTTGATATTGTGCTAATTATGTCTAAGTAGGGGGTGTAGGAGGCTCGTGAAGCTGTTATTAGGGTTGAGGCTGAGCTTCTTAAGAAGGAGAAAAACTTGAAGAATCTTCAGCAAGGGATGGATCTTCGTTAAAAGGATTTGGCCGACCTAATCTCTAACTATATTATCCTTGAGAAAATTCCTCCTCAGCATCACCATCATCTATTTGGCTCGTCCAACCTTCATTTTATCATGGATATCCCCTAGCAATCTTTGTTTAATTTCCCCCTATTTTTTATTTGAATGGTTTGTTGTTTTGGACTTCTTGGCATGTAATCGAAGCACTTCTCTATTTAAGTAAGATTTATGGCATTTGATGTTTCTTCCTTTCTATTTTGTTTCAATATCGGCTCATCTATTACATTAATGTAAGTCACACCATGCAAAGTAAGGAAAATAGCTAACACAAAAGAATAGTGGGTTAATATTTTCAACATGAACATTACTTCACACTATGTTAAATAAAGGACATGCTCCCAAAGAAGTATTAGCAAAATCAAATGAAATAGACAAAAGTATGGGCAAAATATACATTTAAATATGATAGGTTTATAGCCACTTATTATTTAGCTTGAAGGTAAAATCATCTTCCACTTTGGATATCTCGTAATAACCCGAATCATGAGTTGCTCAAATGATCTAGGGACCTTCCCAGTTGTCTTAAAACTTGGGTAATGACAAACTCTTGATGTTCCTCGTGCATGATTTTAGGACCAGGTCCCCTTCTTTGAACATACTTGGCCTCACCATTTGGTTATACGATCTGGAAATTTTTTTTTTATATATCTTGAAATTCCTCGCTGCGTTGTGCCGGTGCTCTTCCAATGTTTCAAGTTATAGCTCACGAAGTGTACCTCGAGCTCAACTGGAAGAACAACTTCTGCCCCTAAAACTAAGGAAAACAATGTATACCCCGTCAATTTCCTCTTTGTTATTCAATAGGCCTAGAGTACTTAGGGGATTTTGTCATCCCATGTGCTCGGTAAATCCTCTTACATTTTTTCCAAAATATTCACCAAAGTCTTGTTAGTGGCTTCTGCCTGCCCGTTGCACTTTGGGTATGCTATTGTTGACTTGTGATGGATAATGGAGTACTTGTCTGTTAGTATGTTTACTTCATTATTCACAAAGGGGTGCCATTGTTTAATAGAAACACCTTTGGGATGCCGAATCGGCTTATGACGTACTCTTTCTTGGATAGAGCCACTACCCCCCTTGTGTCCCCTTTGAGTGGTATGGTCTCTACCCACTTGGTGAAACATTCAATGGAAACCAATATCCAAATACTTCCTCTTGAGGAATTTTTTGTTGCCCCTACTAGATCGAACGCACATGTGTGAAATGGGGAAGGCGTAGAAAGAGAATGCAAATCCACCGAAGGAGCACATATCATGTTTTTGTGAAGTTGATAAGCTTTGCATTTATGAACGAACTCAGATGAGTCTTTCTCCATTGTAGTCCAGTAATATCCCAAGGTCGTGAGTTGATCGTAGATTTCCTCCGATGTGTCACTACTCGTGGGCTTGCTTCAGCACTTCTTCAGCCTCTTCCCCTCTAATGCACCTTAGGGGCCTGTCATGCTAGCCTCATCGTTACAACTATCCTTCTTGGCAAAGATACCTGGGTTCTCATCTTTTCACCGTCATGGCATCTTCTTTGTCTGTTAGCATTACTCCATCTACTAGCAGGTCCATATATGGTTGCCTCCAGTTTTGGGGTTGATCGATGAAATTGCTTTCTGCTTCCCGGTATAACAGATAACATTTTGCATAATTTCTTTATATCATCGAGAAGTCTTGATTCAGCGATGACTAAAAATACCCTTCCCATTGGATGCTTCTGTACAAGGGGATTTCAGTGGTCTCACATCTGTCTTCGTGCGCTTCAATCAGTCTCTTCTTGGCTTCCTTGGGGTCTTGACATCTAGATAACTAACCACCTTTATTTTTGTAATACAAGTTTCCCCTGGTAACACTGTGCCATATCAACTAGGCTTAGTGGGCATGTAACACCCCGCCTAATTAAATACCGGGTGGCCAACCCCATACCAAATTAAAACAGAATATATAGTTGGCTCATTTTTAGCATCAGTGTCGAAAACATTTACAACTCAACCAATATCCAATTAAGTTGGTGTTAAAAACATTCCAAATTTTAATTTCAACAAATCCATTTTTGAATTTAAGAATAACACCACACATATTATTCTACAACACTTATAACTGAATAGATAACATAAAATAATTTTAAATGCAATTGGAATAAACATTCCCAAATGATATTAATCCATTACAGTAATCCCAACAATCACAAATGTATTAAAATGACACCAACACCATAGTATATGACTCCGATAGAAACTGATAACTGAAATCCTTTGGGCGACATGCCCTAACTATAAGAATACTGTGAATCAAATAAAGATAGTCGTCTAAGCAAAAACTCCATATCTCCATAGCTCGTCAAAATCAACTAAGGTTGGCGTCCCTGCTGCCGGACACCTGATATAGAAGATATAATAGAAAAGAGAATATGCAAGGAAATGGGTCAGAGCCCGATTGTGAAAATGATTTTTAAAACAACAACTATTTAACAAGTGCAATCAAGCATTTATTATGTATATGTTAGTATCCAACTCTCACTTGCTATTCTCACCTCTCAACTAGAGTGCACACTTAACGTTTTCCTATTAACCTCCTAGTTAATGGCTCCTCATTAAAAATTTCCATAATATGATTTCATCCCAGATTATAAACCCGTATGTCCCATACTATACATCCTATAATCATTCATTTACGTTATTTGTTTATATGAATCTTTTCCCATTTACATGAATTAAGCTCTTCAATAAATATTCATTAACTTATTTTCATTCTTTCTCAATTTACCGTTATCTATAATTATCACACAGTAGATAGATTTAACCACATTATAACCATTCATTCCTTTAATTCATAATATATATATATATATATATATATATATATACAACATGGCACCCTGAGTCACAGCTGCGGTGCAATGCATTACTCTGCTATCATGTCCCATCATCGCGAGTCGCCGAATAGGGGACTAAAGGTTCCGTAAGGATTCCTCGAACCACAAACAACATACAAGTTGGAGGGGAACATACTTCTCATACCCATGGGACATGCACATAAATACGTTCCCATAGTCAGCGGACATATCAACTCCCCGATAAGTCTTTCATAGACCTATGTTCTCGAGCGACAAATCAAAGATCCCATGGATTCATCAGTATATGACGGCCCTCATGCGCAAACCTCCCGTCAATAGAAAGTAAGCTAGGTATGTCATACACATAATCATAAATCAATCAAATAGGCATTATCATACCTATAATAAACTATCAACAAGGTACTCACATTACCCTTAGATTATTCCCTTACGTAGCATTTTATCTCATTAAATTCCACGTATTAAAATATCATAACTTTACTTCTTAATTTAATTAACCCCGATCCTCACTCAACACACAAGGTTAAAATAGGTTTTCCTCAACATATATTCAGGAAGAGGTCACTAATATCCTACTGGTCCATATCGTCATATCTCCCTAATTACTACGAATTAAACTCTCTCTTTAATTAAGGTTAAAACCGGTAGTTTCAAATCTGTTATAAACACATCTTCTTTCACTTGGAATTAAACACTCTTGTAAACTTAAGGATACCCAGGTGTTATGTTCAATCACCCCTACTATTCCTATCTTTAATCATCATGCAATCTCAATTAGAATTCAACAAATGAATCTAGCAACCAAAATTCCTTTAGATTAATTATCATTATTCTTAATCAATTAAATCCCCATCAAATTAATTCAAATCTTAACTAGGGCTTAATGATCTATTTTAAGTCCCATAATATATAATTAATAATCACTAAAGATCTACCAAAGGTTTGGGATAAGAATCAACATTAAAAAGGAACAACTTTAGACATTTTGGGGAGGTCGATCGATCGAAGGCAGGGGGTCGATCGATCGATCACTCAGGTAATAGCCTGGTTTTTCTTCATTTCTGTAACTACGGGTTTAGCCATTTTTGATCATTCAAACCTTCATATTAACCACCCAAATGACTTATAATCATTACTACATGATGTATCAACATATACGAATGATTTCTAATGATCTAAACATCCTAGAATCATCAAGAGATTGGATTAAAAAGCATGTTTATCTCCTCTTTTTCCAGAAAATTATCAACCTAATATCCTTAAGAACACAACAATGGTTTTCAGAATTTCTTCCATAGTTATATGATTATTTCGTGTATTATTATCATCCTGCAACATGAGTTTGATTCCTATATCTTTTCAGTTTTCAGAAATCCATTTAACAACTCCATTATGTCTTCCAAACATGAAAAATCATCTCTTTTAATAATTATTCTAACATGGACAATATACAAACTTAGATTGCCATTATCAAACACTTGCCTCTACTGAAGGTCTGATCCGTTGGTGTAGTGTATCTCAGTTGGTTCTCCCTTCTCCGGTCAACCTCCGGTGGTGGTTTGTGGTGGTGACCCTTGGTTCTTAGTTCATCTCCTTCCCAAGTAAGCTTTTCCCTTCCCAAGCAACCTTTCACTCTCTTTAGGAAGATGACTTCTCTATTTCGCATAGATGATATGAATAACCCACGTACACTTAATCTACCAATACTTATAATAGGACAAAATCTAAAATCACTATTCACCCCTTGTAAAAATGACCAAAATGCCCTTTTGGGTTGTCTTTTCATTTCCAAATGACTCGAGACTCAAAATTAACATCCAAATAGACTTTTCTGACTATTTCGAACCTTACAGATGCAACGACGCAGTTGAAATGACTATAAGGTCGATAGAAAATAAATTTCTTTTTTAATTTAATAATTTAGTCTCGACACGTCCCATACCGCGTCTGACTAAAAATCCAAATTACCGAACAACAATTATCATTAATCATCATAGTCATATATTACCTAAATATCATGAAGTAATATTCAGAATTATACATTTATATATCCACAATTTGAATAAAACCCAAATGAATGAATTAATTATAAAATCCAATTAATCCATTAATTTAAAATATAACTCATTTTAAAGGTAATTAAAATTACGGGGTATTACAGGGCATTCACCTCTTTCCATTTTCTTTATGATTTACCCTATCCAATCATCTTTATCATCTGTTGGAAACATCTCCAATACCATTGAGGGAGATGTCCCCTTTATGATTTGAACAATTGTTAACTTCCCCTCAAAGGCAATCTTCTGGGCAATGGTAGCATATGCATTGACATGCCAATTCGTCGTTCGGGGATGTCTTCTAATTTTTACTATTTTGAACTACCCGAGTAACCGTTGTATGATCGTTTGGTACGGCGAAAGACTCTTGTGCTTCAAAGAGAATTCACAGGGTACCTGTTTTACCACCAAGTTGGAGTCCCCTTTTATTGTTAGGACTTAGATGCCTTTTCTGAGGGCCTCGAGCACCCCTAATACCAGCACTTCATTTTAATCTTCATTATTCGAACATTCAAATTCTATCTTCTAAGGTAATCGAATCTCTTCTCCATTCTTTCTCAGAATGACCCCATCTCCCCCTTTCTTTTCGATCGAGGATCCATCAAACCCCATGATCCGCTCGTCTAGGCTGGATGCTATAAATTTGGCTTGAATATCATCACTCGGGAGCTCGTCCACGGGTGGCTCGAATGATCTCGTTGGGAAGATGATAAGAAAATTAACAAAATGTTGGCTCTTGATAGTTCGAGGAACTACGCACTTGAGATCATACCCCGAGAGGATTAAGAAACATCCGGATTCCCTTCCTATTATTATAGTTCTAGCAAGCAAAAACTTTATGGGATCACATCTAGTGACAATATGGACAGTGAATGACAGTAGGTAGTGCCTAAGTTTTAGTGCTACAAATACAAGGTATAAACAATCTCTCTCAATAGTAGTATATCTGGCCTCAGGCCCATGTATGATTCCACTCAAGTAATAAACATTTTTTTCTACACCACCCATCTCTTGGGCCAACAGTGCACCAATAGATCCCTCAGTTGATGTAAGATATAGACGAAAAGGTGTACCTTACTTCAGGGGGATTATCGTCTGAGGGTAAGTAAGGAGCGCTTTAAGATTTTCCATGGCATCCTGGTGTATCGATTCCCATGCAACTTCATGCCCTTTCCTAACAACTCCATCAGCGAGTGCGTCACCTCAGCCAGCCCTAGAACAAACCTCCTGAAGTAGGAGACTTTTTTGAGGAAACTCTTCTGCTCTCTTGTTATCCTTGGTCCTTGAATATCAAGAATGGCCCTAAGATTCTCCAACTCATCTGAACCCCTTGCTAGTTTACCAAAAATCCCAAGAACTTCCCTCTCATCACCTCGAACGAGAATTTGAGGGGGGTTAATATTTAGTTTATATTTCCTGGATCAAGTGAACACTCTTCTGGAGTCATCTAAGTAGTCCCCCTCTTTATTGGATTTAATTACTAAATCATCAAGATAAAATTCCACGGTCTTGTGGAAAAGATAGTTAAAAATAGCAATCATAATCCTCTAATAAGTGGCTCCCGCATTCTTTAACCCAAAAGGCATAACTATGTACATGAAATTACACAAAGGCATTCGAATGGCAGTCTTCTTCACATTGGTCAGATCCATTTTTAACTGGTTCTACCAACCATAACCATCCATAAAGCTATACATCTCATGGGCCGTAGTTGCGTTGATAAAGCTATTTATGAAAGGCAGTGGAATTCATCTTTCGGGCATGCTTGATTCAGGTCCCTAAAGTCCATGTAGATTCTTATTTGGTTCTTATCTTTATTTCCCATAGGTAAAATACTACAGAGCCAAATTGGGTTTTAGATTAAGACTGTGAAGCCGATTGTAAGTAGTCTTCGGACTCCTCTTTGATCTTTACATCCAAGTCTGCCTTATACATTCGGGTGGCCTACTTTATCAGGATGACTGATGTCAAAAAATTCAACTTATGGCATCTCGCCTCCTTGTCTATTCCAGGCATCTCGGTGTACTTCCACACAAAGACATCTTTGAACTCTAGCCACAACTTGATCAACTCCTCTCGAGGCACCCTTTCCAGGTCCTTCGAGATAAACATAGGATTAGGATAATCACTTTCCTTGGCCAAGTCTATTTTCTCCAATTCCTGGATCTACTGCCTGGGTATGTCCTTAGTGTACTCAGGTTCCTTTTATATTTCTTCTATAAACTCCTAGACTCCAGAATTATCAATCACCAAATACTACCACTGGTTGTCCACCATAAAGCATTCATAAACCAGGTCAGCCTCATCATCTAAACTTTCAACTACCCACTCACACCTTCATAACTTTTATATAATTATGCTATTAGGTAAAACTACCCTCTTTCACTATTGAGAGGCTTCCTCTTTAAAGGGGAGATTCAATCAATTATCGTCCAACTCTCTCATAGTATGCATATTAAGAATGCTCTGAGTCTGGACTTGCTGCTCAATTAGATCAATGCGCGAAGTTATTATGTACTGGAGTTTCCTTAATAGAATAGAGGGCCTTGTTGTGTCTAAATCAAGATCTTCTTTATAAGCCACCACCGCTCGGGTGGGCACTCGCACTCTCTCTCGAGGAGTTGGGACCCTTGTTCCCCTAGTATATCTTGATACCGTCATGGCTTCTTCTATCAGATATGTGTAAAAGGTAGCATCTACTATATGATTTTCCTCCTTTGTAAAGGGTTTCTTGGATGCTTGAATTACCACCTCCTTGCCTTTTACATTCGCTTTAGCCCACTGATGATAGGTGGAGGGTGCATCGTTATCCATCCATACCTTTCCAACTAGAAGTTGGTATGATGGCTCGTAGTTTATGATATGCAATTTGATGTGGGAGGTGATATTCCCCATTGTGATGCGTACACTGACATACCCCATAGATTTGGATGATTGATTTCCATACGCCGATATTGCCAACGAATGCGGCACTATCCTTGTCTCTGATAGGATAGTGGTCTAAAAGGACCCAATAAGAATAATATTAATGCATGTTCCCCTATCTAACAGGACACGAGAGAAAACACAATCATTTACAGATGTCGTAAGATACAAGGGTCTGTTATGGGGTACTTAATCAGTCTATCAGCTTTTAAGAATGAGGCTTCGGAGAGGTACATTCTTACGATCTTGGCCATAGGCCTTTTACATTTTAGGTGTGGTGCCATATCCTTCTTTTCAATTTCCAAGATGGCTCGTGTACCCTCTAATCACGAGTGCTCGGGGAGCCCAACCTGATCGAAGAACCAACTGAACTTTGATGCGCGAGCAACCATCGCGTATTCGATCCACGGATCTATTTGTTCCTCCTGTAGCTCATAGAATTCTTCTACATCCTTATATGGATCCTCATCATAGGCTATCACTTCATTCATCACCTTCAGAGAGCAGGCTCCCATCTTCCTACTTAATCCCTCGATGGGGTCATACTCTTCTTTTTCTTGTTTCTCCGTCTCATCCTCCAATTATAGATGAGCTAACTCGGAAGTGTATTTCTCAATAGATTATTCAAAGTCATTGCCTTAGAACTATGACTCTCGCATCAGTCATTTATCCTCTTCATCAAAAGTGCTGGTCATATGGCCCCCGTGAGGTGGTAAAGGATTATCATTCATGTTAGATTGTGGAAACTGGATGTCCACATTCTTTACATGATGGTCAATCAACCTTCTTAGCGAGAAACACACCTTAGTAGGGTGGTTCACTCTATTATGAAGTGCACAATAATGAGCTTTCTCTATAACTTCTCGAGGAAGTTGCATCGTGCTGACGTTGACTAGCCTATAAACCGTGTCATGAACTATGAGATCATATAGGTTCAAGTCTTATTCCACTATTTAAGGTAGCTTGAGGGGATCTTCCTCGCCTTCAAATCTTCTCTTGTTGCCTCTACCTCTTCTGCCTCATCGGCCGCCACTACTTTCCCCCTTACCCCTATCTTTTGTATAATTGACCCTCGAGGGTTCTCTCCTCCCCGAGGAAACTCCTGGCCTTAGTATCAAGCTTGACAAGGTAGGCAGGGGTAATACGGTCTTTACCACTAATGCGATGTTCCTCGCTGCCTTCAAGAACACAGTAAACGTACCCTCGCGTGTTTGATTAATCAAATGGAAAATATATTCGGGCATCAACCCTTCTACACAAACTTGCAAAAGTTTACTGTAACACCCCATCTAATTAAATACCTAGTAGCTACTCCTTTATAAAATTAATACAGAATATCAAGTTTGTTCAGATTTAGCATTAGTGTCGAAAATAATTAGTTAATTGATAGCCACCTAAAATTTAAAAAGAGAGATGTCAAATTTTATTAATTAAATTAACAATTACCCAAGTAATTAAATCATCAACCATCAATCGTATAAACAATCTCATATGAATAACCAATGAAATGAAATAAATCGAGTCTGGAGTAAACACTCCCACAATAATAATAACAGAGTAAATAAAGTCCTAACACAAGAGTCTGAATAAACCAATATCTGAAATAAAGAAAGTCTGTAACTACAACCTCTAAGAAGAAATGGGCGACATGCCCTACACTAAACCAAATCTACCGAATTGTCACGGTCATTGACCTTGATAAGTTAAACTTTTCAAGGTCAATGACCGTGATAATTCTGGGCAAGATAACTTTTTTTGTCACGGTCATTGACCGTGACATGCTCGTTATAATTGTCATGGTCGTGTCACGGTCACTAACCGTGATAAGTTTTGTCACAATTTATAATCATGAAAAACCCGTGACACTGTTTAAAAAATTGTCACGGTCATTGACCGTGCCAAGTCCGTGACAACAATCCTTTGTTATAGAATTGTCAAGGTCAATGACCCTGATAATTCTGGGTAGAATTGAAAAAAATCTCTTGGGCAGTATGGCCACTACCATTGCCTAATAGTATATTTGTACCTATTATAGCTACATTGTACCTGTTCAAAAATCATATATCCAAATAAACTAGAGGTAATGCAAATATACATTCAAAATAAAAACAATATGCATCACGATATAATCCAAATATAATTCAAATGTACCAACTAAAAAATAATAAAATTCAATTCAAATAATGTCACTACATGTCTTGGATAAGGTTAGATCCGAGGAGGTGAGTAGGTCACACGATATACGAATTGACACAACCACTGATATACATCGTGACACATTATTCGCGCATCCACAACGGGGAGTTCTCCTTCCCGGGTATCACATGCATGACGAGACCCTTGGACTCGATGTCTTGAAGCTCACGTCCATGAACTTGTCCACCTTGGACGATATTCAGGTCCCTCAACCCCCGCCTTATTCGTTGGCCATCAAATATGTACAGTACAAACACGCTCGGCCAACCAAGCGTCAACTCGCTCGGTCGAAGGGAGAGAAATAGGGAAGTGAATCATCAAAGTCCGCACGTGTCGGCCATGAAGCAGCGAGGTCCACATCCTCGTCGTCCTCCCACACCCCTTCCCCCCACCTTATCCTTCCCTTTCCCCTTGCATTTTCTGTCGCCCAACGAATTCTTTATGAATGAGAACATATCTTGGACCGTCGCCTCCAAATGGGATAACTTTGCGTCATGCGAGTCCACCGTTCGAGCCAACCCGGTTTCACTCATCTCCAATCCGATGATCATAGATTTGGCCACTCGCGAGCTCACCCCCTTTTCCTCCCCTTGCGATCAGATCCAAGTACTTGGATGAGTGCGTATATGGAAAAAGATGCCTTGTCGACTTCAGACTCCTACTCATGCACTTCTTTAAGCTTTGCCTGAAATGACAAAAAGCACATGATTAGTAAAATAAGTAAATTAAAAAATTATAACGTAATTAACAAAAAGTAAACAGTCGGATTACTTCATGGACGCGACGCTCGGGGACATGTCCTTGTCCTTCCCCTTCTTCTTTCGAAGAGCCACATAAGTATCGAGACTATGTGGCCTGCCCCCAGGGCCACTCCTTGTCCCCTAAAATAAAATAAAGTAAAATTAGTATCGGCCCCGCAAAGTCAAATAATGCAGAATAATATATTTCTGTAGTTATAGAAAAATTAAATCTTACCATCATCCTATGCTCCACCTCGGCGTAAGACGTCCGGCCGGAGTAGTGCACGTCCGTCCTTTTTGCCCGGTTTTCCCCCCCTGATTGGCGAGATGCCAATTGTCGCTCCCCGATCTCATTGTCAACAAACTCTTTCCATTGTCCCAATGAGATCGACTCCTTCATCGGGACAAATTCACACCTTTGGATAATGGACTCTTGTGTCTTCCCAAATTATCGGGTCCGCATATTTTTCTTCCACGTCTTGTGTTGCTCCCTCAACTGCTCCAATATGGAATCGCGTAGCTTTGGATCCAGGCTGAATTGTTCCTGTCCAACAAATACAATGTTAGTTGCAAATAAATATAAATATAAATATAAAATGAAATTGAAATCGAAATCGAAATTGAAATATTCATATGAATATAAATATAAATATAAGTATAAGTATAAATATAAATATAAATATAAGTATAAATATAAATATAAATATAAATATAAATATAAATATAAATACATTACCTGTAGTGCGACCCAAACAGCTAACTTGAGGTCATATGGAACCTCCTTCCAACTAATGTACCCCGGGCCGATGATCATCTTTACCAGCTCAAGGGATCTCGCTAATAGCCCCGACTTGTTCTCGATGTCCATCCATAATTTACCATAGTTTGGGAGCCTAGGGGCCGAGGAGCCCTCGTCGCCTCCGCTACCACTGAGCCCAGATGACATCATCATAACAAGCATCATCATCCTCGCCTTAATACCTGAAGGAGACATTTGCTGTAAAAATATGTTATTAGTACATATGAAAATGAATTAAAAGAAGACATGCAAATAAACTAACAATTAAAGTATAAAATTATTAATTTACTAATTTACAATGAGGGGCAATCCTACTTTCATAATTAATCATATATTAATTTACTAATTTACAATGAGGGCCAATCATATATTAATTTTCTAAAAAAATTAATAACCAATCAATTCGTTTACAAGGGACATGAAGCACAAACACGCACATACACGAACACTACACACACATATACACACACGCGCACATAGACACACACCCGCACACATTCACACACACAAACATGCTGCCCCCCCCCCCCCCCCCCAATGTCTTCCATCTCCTCTAAACGGTGAGTTCAAGTATGTTTCATTTAATTTAAAGTATGTTTCATTTAATTATCATACTATATATATATTGTTCGATATACAAAGTAATTTTCAAAAAAAGCTGAAAAATCCCATCCCCATATGGACAATAATCCAGTGGTCATGCCACTTTTAAAACTAACCAACCCAACATCGATCCACTATAATCCAACAGCAATGTCAACAACAAATGTGTATCCCGTAATCCTTCTACAATCCACCATAGATCCACTATAATCCACCACACACACACGCACACACATGCACACACACATACACCCCACCACCCCCTGAATGCGTACGTATAAGAACTAGAAGGATAGTATCTATGCGCACTATATGTAATTTCAAGTATGTTTCATTTAATTATCATACTGTATATATATATATATATATATATATATATATTGTTCGGGATACAAAGTAATTTTAAAAAAAATCCCACCCCCCATATGGACATTAATCCAGTGGTCATACCACTTCTAAAATTAACCAATCCAACATCGATCCACTATAATCCAACCGCAACAAAAAAATGTGTATCTCGTACTCCTAATTTATCTACTCAATTAATTCATTTCATCAATTAAAATAACAATTAAAGTATACAATTATTAATGTACTAATTTACAATGAGGAGCAGTCCTACTTTCATATGAAATGGGCACTAATTATTAATTTACTTTCATATAAAACTATACAATTAAAGTTACAATTAAATCTATACAATTTATTTTATTAAAGATATACAATTTAAGTTATTTCGAATCTGAACAATTATCTGTTAATGAGGGGCAATCCTATTTGCATATGAAAGGGGCAATACATATTTTATTAATCAATTTGTCCGTTTCAATTGTTGAGATTTCCCTACCACACACACACCCCACCCCACCCCCTCCCCCACCACACATACGCACACGTACATGCGCACACCCCACCCTACCCCTTGCCCCCTCCCCTCGCCCCACCACACACACACGCACACACCTACACACACACACCCACACACACACACATAGACCCCACCACCCCCAACCCCCCTTCACCCCACCACACACACACACACACCTGCACACACACACACACAAACACAAAACACCACCCCCTACCCCCACCCAGCCCCTTGTCCCTCTCCTCCCTAGCTCCATGTCCCTCCCCCCACCACACACGCACACATACACACACACACACCACCCCACCTCCACCACCCCTGCCCCCTCCCCTCACCACACACCACCACACACATATATACACACACGTACACACACATAGAACTGGAAGAAAATGAGAGGAAAAAACATACCTTAGAGAGAGAGAGAGAGAGAGAGAGAGAGAGAGAAATCTCTTACAGAGAGAAAGAGAGGGAAAACCAAAAAAGGTGGGAAAAAAATAAAGCGTAGGGTATTTTTTACTGAAAAAATTGTCAAATTTTAAAAAGAGAGATGTCAAATTTTATTAATTAAATTAACAATTACCCAAGTAATTAAATCATCAACCATCAATCGTATAAACAATCTCATATGAATAACCAACGAAATGAAATAAACTGAGTCGGGAGTAAACACTCCCACAATAATAATATCAAAGTAAATAAAGTCCTAACACAAGAGTCTGAATAAATCAATATCTGAAATAAAGAAAGTCTGTAACTACAACCTCTATGAAGAAATGGGCGACATGCTCTAACTGATACAAATGCTTCTGAAGGAATCAATGATAAATATGGAGGCGTCTAATGTGAAGATCCTGTAGCTTCCACGACAGCTAAAGCACGTCATCAGAATGGAACTCCTATGCTTGGGGTCCCTGTGGCTAGGACCTAAAAAATGTTTTACAAACCAAAAATAGATTTGGAGGAAAACGGGTCAGAGCCCGAGCTGAAAACAGTTTAAAAATTTAGCAAGTGTTTAAATTACAATTAAACAACACATATTATAAACATGTTAGTTGCATACTCTCACATGAGTT
The DNA here is from genome assembly GCA_949130495.1 of Sambucus nigra. Taxonomy (NCBI): domain Eukaryota; kingdom Viridiplantae; phylum Streptophyta; class Magnoliopsida; order Dipsacales; family Adoxaceae; genus Sambucus; species Sambucus nigra. Next base: position 325,186,898 of record OX422217.1, on the reverse strand, counting down.
TCTCACCTCTCAACTAATGTGCACGCCTAACGTATGCCCTTAACCCATCCTAGTTATTCCGCTAACTAACTAGTCTGTACCACTCCTGCTTTCTCATTCTAACATACGGTATCTATTCTTAACACCCAAACACGTTATATTCATAACCCATATTCACATTCCTTAAATTACTTATCTCAAGTGTTAATTAAATTCTCAAATTCTTAATCCATTCAAACATCTTAGTTATTCACATCTACTAAGCAACAGTGAACCAGTCACAAATATATATATATATATATATATATATATATATATATATATATATATATATATATATATATATATATATATATATATATATATATCACTCAGTACATATATACATATAAGGCACCCCTAGGCTAAGCTGCGATGCACGCATACTCTACTATCAAATCCATGTACATCACGTATGCAAGGATCGCGTGTTTCGAATCTTTCAGGAACCACCTCAATACATATCACACATATTGGAGGCGAACATAGTTCACATACCCATGGGTCATGCACATACCTATGCTCCCATGGTCAACTGACTTATCAACTCACAAATAAGTCAGTCACAGTCCTATATCCTTAAGGTACCAATCTAAATCCCCTGAAGGCACATAAGATAAGATGGTACTTTTCCCAAAAATCGACCTCCTATGGTAGCAAGTATGGTAGGTATGTCATACACATAAGAAATCCATACACTAGGCATTCACACAACCTAAGTAATCATATTTCAATATAGGTATTCAGACATTCCATATAGTAAGTCTCGTATGTAGCAAGTTTATCCTGAACATCATACATAGTATATTTAACTTGGTAACTCTCTCGTTGTATCAATTTGAGTACCTAAACCTATCCCAAAAGGTTACTAGGTCTCCTATTAGTTTCTAATGTTATCTCAGTAACTTAAACTCCCTCCCTTACTACTATAACCGTACCTAACTCGGTAGTCCCTCGTAAGAAATAACATTCAATTCCATAAGGTAAACCATTTTTTCGGGCATCAACTAAGACCCTACTGACCTTAACTAAGTCCCACAATATCAAACTAATCACCCTAAGATTCATCATCGGCCTTGGTATCTTAATTAAACCTTAAGGGAAAACAATTGCCAAAAATCATGAGAGGTCGATCGATCGATCGACATTCTTGGATCGATCGATCGATCAAGCAGGTATTACGAAACTCCATAATTTTCCCTTCGGGTATCATCAAACTTAACCCTCAAATCCTCTACTATAATGTTGCAAAATCCCAAATATCTATTCCTAACATCATACCAACATAAATACATAATTTCTAACTTTTTAAAATCATAAAATCCAAATGGGAACTCAATTTCTTGGAACAATTCACATTATTTTCATATAAATCTCTAGTTCTCCTATTTTCCTCAAGAACACTATATAATTAATTCATTACAAATTTATAATTCTCTACCCATAAATCATAATTTTGTGGATGCTATTATCTCAAACGTTAAACTACATGCAAGACCTACCCATATTACGATTTCAATTCTTCAAATCCATTCAATTATCATTATTCAAGGTCATTCTCCAATTCTAACCTAACATGGATGATATATGAAGTAAATTATTGCAAGTTAAATCACTTTCCTAGTAATGAAGATTATGATATGATGAATTAGACGGTATGAGGATGATCCTTTCTTTTCGTCATATCCAGTGGTGGTGACGGCGCTGCAAAAGCCTCTAAGTGGTTGTTGTAGCCATGGAAACCCTTGGAATTTCTCCTCTCTTCCTCTCTTACTGCCGTGATGTTTTTTGGTTGTGAAACCCTAAGGTACTAAAGTGTTGGCTAATAATTAAAACCTAAATTTCGTAGGTAACTATTCACCAAAAATAGGAATGACTAAAATACCTTCCCGGTTTGCCGGCTTGGCCTGAAAATGCCTCGGGACCCAAACTAAACCCCCAACTAGTGTTCTCTGACTATCTCGAGACTTTCGTACACGTTGATCAACTCAAAATGATCGTATGAATGACATAAAAATAAAATACTTTTAAATCCATTAAATTGGGTCCTGACACGACTAACACGTGCGTCCCAAGTAAATTACCGAAACTGTCGTATTTTCAAGTCACGACAATTTTAAGAAATTCAATAATCACAAATTACCATAATCACTGAGTAATATTCAATATTATCATTATATTTAAATTCTAACTCTCATCTCGCTAATTATTTAAATCCAAAATAATTTCCAATTAATTTTCCCAAATTAATTTGATTAATCCCATAGTTAAAGGCAATTTCATTTAATTAATCTCATAATTAAAAGCCATAAAAATATGGGGTATTACATACTTCCCCCCCAATAACGGAATTTTATCCCGAAATTCAGAAAAGTAAGGCATACCTAGAAAAGTTAGGCATCCTCCAGTACTTAAAATAAAATTCAAAGTAAGGCCCAATCACTTCAGACCCCACTTCAGAACAAGCTTGTTGAACACTCTCGACATTTTATCAGTTATAAGGTCACATTTCAATAAATGCACCTCACTTTGTGCTCTTACTAAACAACATTCATAAAGAATAACCTACACCTCATTGGACCTATCATCTCAATATTATATGGAATTTTCACCTCACCTCGTATCAAATCCCGCATTTATCTAAACGCAAAACTCCCATCCTGGGAGAAATCGTAGGACATCTGACTACTCTTATCCGTTCTTCGAATCTCTGTTCCCAGCGGTGTAACTTTTTCAAAAGGAAAAAGCCACCTAAGATGGTTTGTGGTTATCCCATTATAGTCATCGTACTCTAACTTCTAACTGATCCAAAACTCTACTAATTCGCTCACCTCTAAACATCCAGAGGAAGGATGGGAAGGTTTATCCACACAAAATCTCAGTAAGCACCTTGTCCACTATAAATAGGTACGGGAGCTTTCGCACAACTCTACAATTAGGTAACATCCTCTCCCTATTACCATATTTTACTTCTCTTACTAGCTATATCCGTTGTGAAAATGAAATGATCGCAATGAGTCCAAAATTACTTTCATACAGTTCCACTAATCGTCAGTCACCTTAAGCCTAATCCTCGGGCTATAGGTGAGACATCCTTCTCAAAATGAAACGTTATCCCCACTACTTCCTGATACCCTATGTTGAAGGTTGATTTCAAGGATCTCATCCTAATTCAAAATAATACTGGTAGGACCACATATCAGCGCGTTCATTATCTAATAGTGTAATTTACCCAAGGATAAAACAATTTCTTTCCTTCTGGACAACCTGTTCCACACATTCGAAGGAACTTGTTACTTATCTACATGTTGGCAACCCCTAAAAGAAATTTACCAACTGGAATCTTCCGTCACTGGAATCGTCGGATTCATACAAAATTATTTGGCTGATCATCTTACGCCAACCGATCTACTACTTACTATACCCCTTTGAATATCGACTTCCACGTATAATTATTCCCATTAAGTGATACTTACACACCCTCTTCTTCCCTCAACATATACCAAAAGTTCTGACCCGTGCATTTTTCACCACGTTGTGCACATCTGGACTCTTTATATAATATTGACATCCTCACTCTATTTATTCTTAAGTCGCCCTGAACATTCGATTGGATGGAACTCCGCTCCAAATTTGTCCACAATAGTTAAATGTTTGTCTTCTCAAGGGATACCCCCTTTTGATTTGCTTCTCACTATCCTTCAGCCAATTTTGGACGTGCTACTCTGATTGCACACGAATCTATAGATTTCCATCCTTATCACGACGCTTAATCCACTCCACCACTTCCATTTTGTTGTGTTAGTCCCACAAGTAAAAAAAAATTCACCTATCTATGTCTCTTCTTCAGGCGATTCCGACACCAGCAAACCAAGTTGTCCATACACCCTATACATCGTGCAAACGTGTTTAAACATCACATACGCTTCATAAGTACTCCAAACTCTTTATTTCCCCTGCATTTGCAACGTGGCTATACCACTTGGGCGTTCTCAATCACCCCCAAATTTGAAATCCCAAATCCTCCTAAACATCATTTCATCCTTCAACCCACCAAAATAAAACAAAATTATCACTACTTCCTCACTAACAACTGGATCTACTGGCCTTATATCATAATTTACCCTTTAACTTCCAGTTATAGCTACATACTTTCCTAACGATCGAGGTACCCAAATCATGGATGAATGGACAAACATCTCCTTATTACCAACCTTATGCTAAGTTTCATGCGTGGGATGTCTCGAAAAGCAAAATCCAAATAAGGAACCCCTCGATACACTACTACCTAGAATTTTCGGTCATCGGAATCTGTTAGGCCATCAGTCCATAACATGTACACCTATATTCCCGTCTCTTGACAACAAAGTTACATCTCCTTCCGCAATTACACTTAAACAAGGAACTTATTCTGAGAGACACTGTCGCTTAACATTGACGGTAATCACATTCCATATACATCATGCAAATAGAATCGGGGCTCTCAAAATCCCATCCCAGACATACAACTATGAGTATTAACTTCCAAGTCTCTAAAGGGTGATATAACAATGCACTCTTATTCTTACCACATCCCGAGCGTTAATTATAATAACCAGCTAAATCTTTCTACTGAACAGTAAATCAAATACACTCCGATTTATATCAATAAATCCCCTACACATACTGGGAACAAAAGGCAAAAAATAAATAATAACAATACCATCAACACCACTGATAACGGAATCCAACACAAATGAATAATCATAAGTAAAGATAACCGAATTAACTACCGATTCAAAAATAAAATACAATAATCCCTGAAGCAATAACCTGGATACATAAAGTCAAATAAATAAACTAAATACAAAATCTGAGGGCGAGATGCCCAAATGAGTACTGAAGAAAAGTTCCTACACTAGAAGTAAATGAACGAAGCGTCTATAACAAGGTCCTGCCACTTCCACATGAGCTGCAGTTGCGCATCCCTAGATAGAATCCCCAAACTGGGCATCCCTATGGCTGAACACCTAAAATGTTTTGGAAAAGATTTTGACACGGGTCAGAGCCAAGCAAGTAGTTAAATTTGTAATAATTAAATATGCATTCGCACTTATCATATTTAAGCTAGAGTCGCATTCTCTTGAGACATAAGTCACCCCTTATCTAATTTTCACACTTAACGCTTGCCCTCTGCCTTTCCTAGTTAAGCTACCCCCCCCCCCTAACTAGCCATAGAAAGTATCCCTCCATATACTAACTCATTGTACACACCCGTATTACCCATACAATATGTTACTGAAGTTCCACGTCTTTTCTCCCATTATATATTTCTTAGTATGTGCTTATTTCTCCCCATAATATAGTTATTTTTAATGTCACTGTCTTTCTCTTCTACTAAACCCACACAGTAGAATAAAATCACACATATACATATATCACTCTACTATATATATATACTAATACTACACCCCTACGATGAGTGGCCGAGCGAGTATACTAGGCTCTAATGTCTTGGTACAACATTTATGAAACCCACGTAGTAAAATAAATCTCAAGTATATATATTTATCACACTAATTAAATATATAAAATATAACACCCCTAGGCTGAGACCTGCGATGCATGCATACTCTTCTATCAAGTCTAGGTACATCACGTAGTGTATAAAGGACTACAGATTTCGAAACACTCTGGAACCGTATCAGTACAATTCATGCATATTGGAGGCGAACATAGTTAACATACCCATGGGTCACGCACATACCTATGATCCCATGGCCAGCTAACTTATCAACTCACAAATAAGTCATTCACAGTCCTATATCCTTAAGGTACCAATCTAAATCCCCTCGAAGTCACACAAAGATAAGATGGTCCCTTTTCGGAAATCAACCTCCCGTGATAGTAAGTATGGTAGGTATATCATACATAATAATAAATCATACAAACCAGTATAGGTATACACACAACCTATATCATATATTCCATACATAGCATATATATCTCCTGAAGATCCTACGTATTATTTAATTTCAATTATATGTCTCATTGTATATTCCCAAGTATCCCTCACAACTCGAAGTGTGCCAATTTTCCTTTAAAATATTACAGTAGTTAATTCACTCATATCCTACTGATCTAAGTCATATGTTCGCTCATCCTCTGAATTCGTTACATTTCAAATTACACCGATTAATCTAATCAATTTCACATTAATTAATTTATTAAAGTAGTGTCACCCAACTACAATACTCCCACTCACTCATATAGTCCGTATCTCCACCCTTTAGAATTTGTTACCCAACAATCCATTATTAAGGTTAACACCTCTCGTTAAATTCACTATTCGATAATTTATTATATATCTCTATAATAAATTAAACCGTCTAATTTGTGCCTAACTCCCGTAGCACTATCTTGGGCAATATCAGAGTCAAAACCCTGACCCTCAATTTAATTACTATCACCTCAATTAAGTTTTTTATCCAAGTGGTATCACTCAACCAAAATGCCCGGACTCCCTTTATTGGTCCGTATTTAAACTTTTTAGGATTCCTTTCTCCAAATTCGTTTAATAAGTTTAACACCCTTATTAAATTTAATAGTCCTTAATACTCATACATATGAATCTAAGTATTAGGTTCCATTTAATTTCTATCAATTAAATTCCACCTTAAGATACCAGCCCGTATGCTAAACTCATCCAAAATTCCCATTCGAATACCTTCGTATATTTTTTACATATATTATCGAGTGTAATTCTTTATAAATACTCCTAAATCCATACCCCGGATTCATCCCTATATAATCCAAGAATAAAATAATGTTCCTTTATATTTTTTCAAAGTCCTTCACTCATCTACGGACATCTCCAAATAACCCAAATTTATTTCTTCCTAAAGATGTCGGTCTCGTGCACCCTATCGTAGAAAAATCATATCAAATCCAAAAACAATTAGAAAAATACGAGGTTGGATCCCACACGATGGTGACGAAAAGATATAGAAACTCATGTTTTATAATAACTGAAGGGGTCGATCTATCGACAAATGGGTCGATCGATCAATCGACCAGATAACAGTAATCTTCCTCGAGTGCTTTTTCCACCATTTTTAAACTTCTAAGCTTTCCAACTTCAATCCAGACCTCGATTACTGTATCTCCCATGATTATTTCATTTTTAAACATGTTCAAACACTAATATATGACATTAATCCTCAGTGATTTTCATTAAAATTCTAGGGTTCATAAATTGTTTTTTTCTCAATACCCCTTAAATAAAAATTCTCAATTCGATTCAATAATCCGAATTCATCAACAATTTCTATAGGTCTTATATTTTAAATCATATCCTAGCCTCATATGATATTATTCTCACATCAATTAAACATCAATTTCACCCTTAATGCTTAAATCCCCAAAATCCAGATTTAACATGTGATACCCTCCAAAAACGAATTCTGCTATAATAACTCATCACAAAATGAATATGGTTTACACCCACCATGATATGAATCACAATATCATAATTTAAATGAAAGCAAGTTTAACTACTTGCCTGGAAATTTTGTAAAGTCTGATCCTTTGATGTAAATGGAGATGTTGACGAAGAACGCATCAATCTCCTCTTGGCTTGACTCCTAAAAGCTCTCCCACTTGATCCCTCTTTTCTCCTCTGCAACTAGGATTTTTCTAAAATTAATGATGGCTGGTATACCCTCTCACATTTTGATTTTATTATTTCAATCCCGTTTTTAGACTAATGGGCTTAATAAAAATGGGCCAAACACCCCGTGTGGGATCGATCATGCCTAACAACGCCCCGAGACCCAATTACTACCCCCGGGTACTCTATATTGACTATCTCGACCTTTCCAAACTCAACCGTACACTCAGAATCATCATCTGAATTACTTGACTAAAATTTCAAATTTCAACCTCAAATTACAACACATGTAATCTTAAAAGAAATAACCCGAATTCATTTAAATCTTAATTCTCCAAATAAATTGAATCTTCCATTTTAAATAAATTCTCCAAATTAAATAGTTTCTCCAAGTTATCAATTTAGTTTAAATTCTAATCCTCCAAATTAGATAAATTATTTATCCTAAAAAATACGGGGTGTTACATACTCCCCCCTTACAAAGGAATTTCGTCCTCGAAATTAATATAAGTCTAGTACTCCAAACCTCAAATACTTAGTTAATCACATGTATCTAAGATCGCTACACATATTTCTACCTCTTCTAATCGCGAATTATGTTAAAATTAAATTAATTATCCAGGGTGCCCATACACCCTATACCCATGCATAACTGCACAAAGGTTACCCAGCTCCACTAGACTTAAGTTGTAATACAACTTTTAACTTACAATTATAACTGCATGAATGCATAATAGCCAAGGTACCAAAACTATGTGCTAGTGACCAAACATCACCCCACATCCAATTCCGCACTAAGTTTCATGCGTGGGATGTCTCGCAAAGTGAAATCCAAACAAGGAACCCCCCTGATACACTACTACCTAGCATTGTTGATCGATAAGATCTGTTTGGCCCTCAATCCATAACACGTACCCCAAAATCCCGTCTTCTGACATAAAAGTATACTCGACCATTTTCATGTTAACAAAGATATCATAAAATATAGTGCCTCTTACTATCACTATTATTTTAGTGCAAGTCAATCACAAGCTATATATCCTCGCTCGTTACTAAACATATCCACTCGGAATCTCATCGGTAAATATCCCTACTTATCAGGATCAAATGTAATAATACAAACATTTTCTCATCAGTATATTATACAACACACGATAACAAATATACACGAATATTTAGGTTAGACCCTCTTTCAGGTGATAACTAGCACATGTAAATCATATTGCGAACACAAAGTCTCACCATACTATTTACTATAGCCCAAACATTTCAGTATAATTATCAGTAATGTCTCGTACGTAATATATTTATCTTCATCTCAGCTCCGCACTCTCGACGTGGCTATGTCATACGGGTATTATCGATTAACCCAATTTGGAAATTAAGTCCTTTGAGACCTTGCCCCACCCATTAACTTGTGGTGCAAATTTTTTTCTCAGTGTATCCTTCGTAGCACTACCTGGCTCCTCCACTGGCCATATATTGTATTAGCTCGCAGCTTAAAGTGTTTCCTCTACTCATTTAATAATTTAACATTTAAAACTGATGCACTAGCATCCAAAAATGTCTCGCTATTCCTAACACTTATTACGATCCATGTGTGTAACCTCCCATAACAAAGTTCAAAAGAACTTCTCGCTATGCACTATCCCCTAGAATTGTCGGTCATCGAAATCCGTGCATTCCAAGAACATAACCAAGATATCATAAATTTTGTATCCCAATACATTAATCAAATCATCTATGACCATGTTTGTCAACAAGTCACATGATACTATTCTCTCACTATCACTAAGTTCTCAGCACTTACACAACAATGAGTTAAATCTCTCCAATCAACGGTAAACTTGATATACCCTGAATCACATTAGTAAAAGTCCCCGTGCACGAGGATCCAATACAACTAGACATATGTACTCTCTGAAGTCTACTTTATAAAACTATCGTCGTGAGCTCGACCCTCTTTCAAGTGAGACATCATAAAAATATCCATCCTACCCCGGAACAACGAACATGATAATCTTATTATAACCCCATCGCTTAAAAGTCAGTACTTAGGGTGGTACCATACCTTGAATATTACCTCTCCAAATGAGATAGCCTCATAAGATATATATTCTCTCAGTGTTCACACCCTCTCCCTTGCGGATGGATCTAAAGAGATCCCCTCTACTACACGGTGAATAAGCACACACTATAATTGTATTTACGATACCTCTACTAAACCCATTTCACATGAGAATCTATAATAACACCCGTCATTCTAATCGAATTTTCCCTATGCTCGCTTGTGTATTTTTACCACGAGTCCATTTTTAACTTACGAACCCTTTTTTGATTCTCCGTATCCACCTCATTGGGCTCGATGTTCAATAAACAAGTAACTCTCCTTCATGTCCGGCCATTGTCCTACCCTTCTGGAGTAGGACTGGAATTTCCTTTACCCCTCTATTTAAACAATTGATGAGGGAATTTGGGGTTAAACCACACCCCAATTTCCTCGTTATCCATGGCATCTCTACATGGTTGTGGTGATTGTCTCCCACCACTACTATGCCGCACTTATGAGCCAAAATTATTCCTGAAATTTAACCCTGGGTGTCACTGCACTCCACCCTACTTAATTGCCTTTGGGTTATCTCTTTCCATCAACACGTTACACTCCCCCTCTTTCCTGGAACCTCACAGATGGCTCTTCAAAGGAGTTCCCCCGACTCTACCCCTTTACCGAATATAGTGGATGAGTTTGAATATGCACTGCCTCTTTCGGCGAAGGTGTTTATGAAAACTAATTCACCCTGGTGTTTATCCTAAAGCCATCTATCATTAATAATAATTATGGCAAATTCTATCGCGATCATCATTTCCAGAATATTCCATGCCTTGTATTGAGCGTCCCCTCTTCCAGTTCTTTTAACGTCCCTAGTTGGTCGTCCCAAAGTTGTTCGGTGTATGAATCCCAACCAAACTCATATGTAAATCGCATCATCTATACTTGATCACAGGATAACGCTCTGCTATTGAATCTCAGTACATCACGTACATAGGGACCACGTGTTTCGAATCTCTTAAGAACCGTTTCAATAAGAGAAATCACACATATTGGAGGCGAACATAGTTCACATACCCATGGGTCACGCACATACCTACACTCCCATGGTCAGCTCACTTATTAACTCACAAATAAGTCATTCACAGTCCTATGTCCTTGAGGTACCAATCTAAATTCTCCCGTAGGCACACAAAGATTAGATGGTCCTGTTCAGAAAGCCGACCTCCCATGATAGCAAGTATGGTAGGTATGTCATACATGTAATAATACATATACTAAGCATTCACACAACTTAGATAGCTTATAATATTATTAAAATTAAGTTCTCAACCCTACACCATTAATCCAATTTGTACACTATCATACTTTCAAATGATATATAATATATTCCGTCAATACATCTCACATTGTATAGTTTCAAGGACTTAAGACCTAACCAAAAGGTTAGTAAGTCTCCTATTATTCCCACATTTTAATTCAACACTCTTAAGGTCCATATTTATATCTCTAACCTTAAATTATCAACTATATAGATTTAATTTATTTACTCGCATTCTCTAATAGCACCTCACTCGTCGGACCCTAGTAAGTCTAGCATAAATTACCAATTCAATTATAGTATAATTCGGGCTCAATATACACCCCTATTGGTCTTCCTTAAATATAAATGTGTTTACAAGGTCCCCACCGATAACTTTCAAGGGTCGAAATTGCTTAAATTCAAAAAGGGGAAAATATCACGATTTTTGGGATGGTCGATCGATCGATCATGAATGTCGATCGATCCAGTCTGATACCACCTGTAACACCCCGACTAATTAAATACCGGGTACCTACTCCTTTATAAAATTAATAAAGAATATCAAGTTGGTTTAGTTTTAGCATCACTGTCGAAAATAATTACTTAATTACTAGCCACCTAATATATAAAAAGAGAGATGTCAAATTTTATTAATGAAATTAACAATTACCCATGTAATTAAATCATCAACCATCAATCGTATAAACAATATCATATGAATAACCAACGAAATGAAATAAACTGAGTCTGGAGTAAACACTCCCACAATAATAATAACAAAGCAAATAAAGTCTTAACATAAGAGTTTGAATAAACCAATATCTGAAATAAAGAAAGTTAGTAACTACAACCTCTAAAAGGAAATGGGCGACATGCCCTAATTGATACATATGCTTTTGATGGAATCAATGATAAATATGGAGGCGTCTAATGTTAAGATCCTATAGCTTCCACAGCAGCTACAATACGTCATCAAAATGGAACTCCTATGCTTGGCGTCCCTGTGGCTGGGCACCTAAAAATGTTTTTACAAACCAAAAATAGAATTAGAGGAAAACAGGTCAGAGCCCGAGGTGAAAACAGTTTCAAAATTTAGAAAGTGTTTAAATCACATTTAAACAACACGTAATATAAACATGTTAGTTGCGTACTCTCACATGAGTTTCTCACCTCCCAACTAATGTGCACGCCTAATGTATGCCCTTAACCCATCCCAGTTAAGCCGTTAACTAACTAGTTTCTACCACTCCTACTTTTGCCTTCTAATATAGGGTATCTACTCTTAACACCCAAACACGTTATATTCATAACCCATATTCACATTCATTAAATTACTTATATCAAGTGTTAATTAAATTCTCACATTCTTAATCCATTCAAATATCTTAGTTATTCACATCTACTAAGCAACAGTGAACCAGTCACAAGTATATATATATATATATATATATATATATATATATATATATATATATATATGTGTGTGTGTGTGTGTGTGTGTGTGTGTGTGTGCGTGTGTGTGTGTGTGTATCACTCTCAGTACATATATACATATAAGGCACCCGTAGGCTAAGTTGCATTGCACGCATACTCTGCTATCAAATCCATGTACATCATATATGTAAGGATCACGTGTTCCGAATCACTCAGGAACTGTCTCAATAAAAATCACAGATATTGGAGGCGAACATAGTTGACATACCCATGGGTCACGCACATACCTATGCTCCCATGGTCAATTGACTTATCAACTCACGAATAAGTCATTCACATTCCTATGTCCATAAGGTAGCAATATAAATCCCCCCGAAGGCACACAAGATAAGATAGTCCTTTTCCCGAAAACTTACCTCCCGTGATAGCAAGTATGGTAGGTATGTCATACATATAAGAAATCCATACACTAGGTATTGACACAACCTAAGTAAAAATATTTTAATATAGGTATTCAGACATTCCATATAGTAAGTCTCGTACGTATCAAGTTTATTCCGAACATCATACGTAATATATTTAACTTGGTAACTCTCTCATCATATCAATTTGAGTACCTAAACCTATCCCAAAATGTTACTAGGTCTCCTATTAGTTTTTAATGTTATCTTGGTAACTTAAAGTCCCTCCATTACTGTTCTTGTCCTTACATCATCGTTCATTCCCATTATAGTTTCAATTCGAACGATTTCTAATCGTACCTCACTCGGTAGTCCCTCGTAAGCAATAACATTCAATTCCATAAGGTAAACCATTTTTCTGAGCATCAACTAAGACCCTACTGACCTGAACTAAGTCCCACAATATCAAACTAATATCCCTAAGAATCATCATAGGCCTTGGGATCTTCATTCAAACTTAAGGGAAAACAATTGAAAAAAATCAGGAGAGGTCGATCGATCGAAAAAAAGGATCGATCGATCAACATTATTGGATCGATCGATTGATCAAGTAGGTATTGCGAATCTACATAATTTTGCCTACGAGTTTCATCAAACTTATCCCTCAAATCCTCTACTATAATGTCCCAAACTCCAAAATATCTATTCCTAACAACATACCAACATAAATACATAATTTCTAACGTTTTAAAATCATCAAATCAAAATGGGAACTCAATTTCTTGGATCAATTCACATAATTTTCATATAAATACCTAGTTCTCCTATTTTCCTCAAGAACACTGTATAATTAATTTATAATTCTCTACCCATAAATCATAATTTCATGGATGCTATTATCTCAAATGTTAAACTACATTCAAGACCTACCTAGATTACGATTTCAATTCTTCAAATCCATTCAATTATCATTATTCAAGGTTATTCTCCAATTTTCACCTAACACGGATGATATATGCACTAAATTATTGCAAGTTAAATCACTTGCCTGGTAATGAAGATTCTGATCTGATAAAGTAGACGGTATGGGATGATCTTTGCTTTCCGATCTATCCGGTGGTGGTGATGGGGGTGCAAAAGCCTCTAAGTGGTGGTTGTAGCTATGGAAACCCTTGGAATTTCTCCTATCTTCCTCTTTTACTACAATGATTTTTTTTGGTTGTGAAACCCTAAGGGACTCAAGTGTTGGCTGATAATTAAAACCTAAATTTCATAGGTCACTATTCACCAAAAATAGGAATGACTAAAATACCCTCCCGGGTTGCCGGTTAGGCCTAAAAATATCGCGGGACCCAAACTAAACCCCCGGCTTGTGTTTTCTGACTATCTCGACCCTTCCCGACACGTTGACACACTTAAAATGATCATACGGATGACATAAAAATAAAAACTTTTAAATTCATTAAATTTGGTCCTGACATGACTAACACGCGTCTGCCAACTAAATTACCGAAACTGCCATATTTGCAACTCACGATAATTTTAATAAATTCAATAATCACATATTACCATAATCACTTAGTAATATTCAACATTATCATCATATTTAAATACTAACTCTCATCTCGCTAGTTATTTAAATCCGAATTAATTTCCAATTAATTTTCCCAAATTAGTTTGATTAATCCCACAATTAAAAGCAATTTCGTTTAATTAATCTCATAATTAAAAGCCATAAAAATAGGGAGTATTACATTTATTCTCTCGTGTTTCCTCCCTTATATCTAGAGAGCGCTTGCAAAACCTCCTAATATAGGCCACAACATCTCCCCCCGACTTCTCCTTCTCACGTGCCAGCTACGTAAGTGTAAACACATTTTTTTAGCCAAAACGTGCTTTTGTATGAATAGAATATGCAATTCCTCCCAAGAGGACACGCTTCCAAGGGCCAGGTCGGAATAGCATGTTTATGTTTTCTCTGTCAAGGAATTCAAAAATTCCTTCAACCTCAACTTTTTATCATTGCAATGGGACCCCAAGCTCTCAATAAATATCTTCACGTGCTCCTTAGGGTTTGCACCCTTCCCTTTGCACTTCTTAAAGATCGGTGGAATATACCCTATTGGGTAGGGTTCATTGTTATTTGACTATCGAAATAGATTACGAAAGTCATCATATACAAAAGTACTATCTCTCCCTTTAGACACCGCTATGAACTTCAACAACTCCTTCTTCATTTCCTCCAAGCTGATCGGTGGAGAACTGGTTGGCTGCACTATTTCCCCCGCTGGCGTTGCTGGAGTGGGTGGTGTGTTTTTATCCATGCCACTAGTTATGGCTTAATTTGCTGCAGTTGGAGGTAGTACTGTGGTGGGAGGAACGTTTCCAAAGGTTCATTGAGTAATGGGGAGAACACTGCTAAAAGTGGGCGCAACAACAACTCCTGTAACAGAAGGAGTCAGTATTCTTGTTGGTGGCTTAGTGAATGAGCTTACTCCATAGGGACTCCCAGCATCACATGGACGACTGGAGTCTTGATGAACTCGGCGAACAAACCCACGAGTCCCTTTATTTGTGCTGGTTGATATGGCCAAAGTGTACCCTCACCTTTTAGGATGAGTGGCGTCACATCTCATGGTTGAGTTTTCATAAGGACCTACCTCGCGTGTCATTGACGGGATTATCCTGATAATAGTCAACCTCGTCTCAATTAGCCTCGAACATACAAAAAGACGAGATTGCAAGAGCATCATGTGCTCAATAAGGACCCGTTTCGTACGTTGCAATGGCCAATAACAGGATTGAGCGCATTAATCTAACCTCGACTTGATCCATTTAGCCGAGGTTATACCTGTGTCTGTGAGCATGAGATCCTCCTAACGGAGTCAAAAACCTCGTATTCTCCAGGCCAAACTTCCAGTCGATGACATCAAGCAGTGGGAGCATATTCATGTGCAGAAGTGGCATGCCTATGTGGACAATTCTGTTATAACAAGATCAATGCCCCATGTGAAGGAATATTACATGATTATTATATCCATGTTCAAAGGACAAATATCTTCATCTCATTGGGGGTTTCCTTATCCACATGTTGATTACATGTTTAAGGGACACCCCCAAGCCCTATATATACACTTCGTCTTCTCCATAAGAAAGGATACTTAATTTAGAACCCTAACAGAACTCTGTCCAATTGTATACATAAGAGAGAGAGAGAGAGAGAGAGAGAGAGAGATGAGTGTTGTATCCATGACCATTAGTGCCCCTGTTTAGTGGATTTCTAACACACTCACACGGTGGATGTAGGACTAATTGGCAGAATCACTTTAAACCATTGAGTTCATCTTTTTATCCTGATCTCCTTCTCTTACATATATATCTATCTATCTCCATTGTTGTGCTGTGATTGAGATTAAGCTATTCATTATCTCATCTTGATCTGGTAGTGCTCATTATGGCATAATCAATTTGGTGCTGCCTCTGGGAAATGAGGATAGTCATATCTTCCTTGTTTTAGATTTTACTCATTGGAGTATCTGGTGGTGAACTGGCCCTCCCTCTTTGTGGAGATGTTTCACCATTGAAGGAGATCCTATTGAGATTTTAAGTTATCCTTCTTCATCTCATAGCTCATAGAGTTAACACCAATGACTATGGATCCTCCTCCTGAAAATAAACTAGCACCACCACACACGATTGGTTCTAGCACTAATCAAGAACCACCTCAGTACAAAATAGCTAAGGTAGTGATTGTTCTTTGCTACGTTATAGATAGCCAACAATAGATGCAAAAATAATTTTCTATATTCATCGAGAATTTCATGGTAAGGATTGGTGGTGTTGGATCAAAGTTTGTGATTCTGTCCATTAGAGAAGGCGTTACTGATCAACAAGCTAGGGTAACACCCCCGACATCCGAAAAAGACCTCCCTCCATAATAGAGGTGGAGGGACTTTTTTACCCCAGGCATTTACGCCTGGGGAGGCAAAGTCAAGAACTTCGTGATGATGAGGTAGGAGACGATATCTATAAGGATGATGAAGAGAGAGAATGCTGGGAACTATATCAGATCTGAGGGGCACTATTCTTCATCTACAGTCAAGCAGGGAACAAGAGCATCGGCAAAGACGAGATGATAGACTAAGGCAATCATCCTTGGATAAGCTAATAAGAGGGTAGTCCTTTGATAGTCTTGGCCCACAATAAGATCTGAGGAACTATCTTTCCAGATCAAGGAGTGTTATCGGCTCAAGAAGAAATGAGAGGAGGGATGACTGCAAATCTCCCTAAGACTAAGAGGATCAAATAGAGGTTATCATCCGACCTTGGTGTACAAAGAGGTCACCTTCATCTCATCCAGTTAATGAAAAATTATCAGCTCTTCCAGGCAATAGAAAAGGGGTCGGGGAAAATGCTATCCCTGTAAAAGTCGATGTTGCAATAGATAAGACTTGGAATGAGTTCATATAGAGATTGTAGAAAAAGATAGGGGATATCATAAAAAGTCAAGACCCCTTACAGAGGTGATATGCTGAAAGATATCCATTTATTGAAAATATACTAAACTAGCCATCCCTGGCTAAGTTCAAGCCTCCGGTGGTTACTCCGAAGTATAGCGGGAGCTCAAATACAACGCATCATGTGGAGATGTATCAATCGAACTATGATATCTATTCAATCTTAGACGAGATGAGATGTCGAGCATTCTCTATCACATTGACAAGGAAATCCACGTATGGTTCGCCTCCCTTACCAAAAGCTTAATAGGAAGTTTCAAGCGTCTAGTCGATAGTTTTATCCATAATTTCTGCTTTAGGATGAAACCTAGGAAGCATACAACCAACCTATTGTACATTAAAAAGGGGAAGGACGAGACTCTGAGAGAATATATAGACTATTTTAACAAAGAGAATACGGAAGTTTAAGTTTATGAAGAAAGTATCGCAATGATAGCCCTTATGGGAGGTATTCAGAAAGGAAAGTTACTCTGGAAGTTAGCCAAGGAACCTCCAAAATCCATGGCTGAACTCCTAGCTATAGACGAGAGAGTCATGAACGCAGAGGAGGCGATAGCTGCCAAAGAAGATGAAGAAAAGAGATCCCACAATAATGGAAAGGGCCAAGAGTTTAAGGGGAAGGATAGCAAGAAAAGGTTGATAAATGACAAGTTTATGGACTATACGCCTCTAACAGTTAGTTGTGAACACATACTGAATGAGATAAAAAATGACTAGTCTCTTAGGTGGCCGAAAAAATGGAAGACAACTCTTCACAAGAGAAATAGAAATCTTTGGTACAAATTTCACTAAGATAATGGACACATCATCGATAAATGCTTCACCCTCAAAGACGAGATAAAAAAGATATTGAAGTTTGGTAAGCTGAGAAAATATATTGACAAGAGTGGTTGAGTCCGAGGTGGAGATGCCCAAGGATGAGATGAACCAGAAAGAGGATAAATGATAAATGCAGAGAGGACGGTCCAGCCAAGTGGGATGACTCTTTGGATGATGATAGTGATGATCCGAACCTCTCACCAAAGGACAATAATGTCCCGGTAAAGAGGATTAACATGATCTCATTTGGTGTAGGCATGATTTGTGGTGGCCTGGAAGGTGGAGACTTTGAGGTGGCAGATCGCAAGCCGAACGTGGCCGAGGTGAAGGCAATAATTAAGGTAAAGATTGTAAACTCAACCTCTATGATTTAAACCCCAGAAAATGAAGAAAGTGGATATGCAAACCCTCATAGTCGAATTTTTAGGGATAAATTTTAAAGGTATCCTAGATCAACATGATGACCCACTCATTATTACCACCAGCGTAAATATATGTGAGGTATCGAGAATAATGGTTGATGGAGGAACATCTACATATGTCATGTTCTAGCCGTGCTTCAAAGGATTAGGACTTAATCAGGCTAGGGTCATCCAGTGGCATTATCCTCTGATTGAATTTAGTGGAAAAAAGGTTCACCCTCTAGGGATGTATAAAATGGATGTCAGAATGGGAGATGAGTGGCCGAAGAGGCTGACTAAGAAGATAATTTTTTTATGATGAATGAGAATGTATTCTCGGCTTATAACCTCATAATGGGATGGGTAGCTCTCAAAGAGTTTAAGGTCGTGCCCTTAACGGTTCACCAAATGATAAAATTCTCAACTCCTTATGGAGTAGGGGAATTTCAAGGTGACCAAACATTAGCACGAGAGTGTTAATTCAACTCAGTAGAGGAGAGAGAAGCATGCAAGAAAGAAACAACCTCATACAACATTAACAACCTTAATCCTATAGACAAGATAAAACTCAAAAAGGGGAGGTCACGGAAGAGGTAGAATTCATTGTCCTCAATGAGGATGAGCCAAAAAAATCGTACAGGTCAATAAAGGCCTAAAACAAGAGATCAAGGATGAGATGATTGAATTTCTAAGGAAGAGACAAAGCATCTTCATGTGGAGTCACGACGACATGCTTGGGATTGACCCAAAAGTAATGTCTCACAAGTTAAATGCTATTGATGGTGCAAAGCCGATAAAATAGAGAATGCGAATACACTCAAGGTAGAAGTACGAGGTCATTAGAGGTTAGGTTAAAAATCCTGAGAAGGATGAGTTCATCAGAGAGGTGATATACCCTGAATGGCTTTCAATGCCGTCATAGTACTTAAAGCCAATCGTAAGTGGAGAATGTGCCTAGACTTCACTGATTTGAACAAGTCTTATCGTAAAGATAACTTCTCTCTCCCTCGTATTGATCAGATGGCAGATAACACGATCGGGCATGAGTTGATGAGTTTTATGGATACCTACTTAGGCTATTACCAAATGTTCATGGTCCCGGTCGACTAAGAGATGACAACTTTTATCACCAACAAAGGGACTTATTGCCACAAGGTCATACCCTTTAGTATGAAGAATGTCAGGGCCATATATCAGCGTCTAATAAATAAGATGTTTAAAGACCAGATAGGGAAGACGATGGAGGTCTATGTCGATGATATGCTTTCGAAGAGTTTGAAGGCAGATACACATGTGGTCGACCTTAAAAGAACCTTCAATATAATGGTCGAGTACAAAATGAAGCTCAATCCAGTAATGTGGGTGTTCAGAGTTGGAGCTGGCAAGTTTTTGGGATTTATAATAAATAAAAGGGGAATATAGGTAAACCCTGAAAAGATCAAGGCCTTGATGGAAATGCGAACCCCAAAGACCATCAAGGAAGTTCAGAGGCTCAATGGACGAGTGTCAACTCTAAACATGTTTGTCTCTAAAGCCACTAATAAATGTTTTCCATTCTTTAAAGTTCTCAGAAAAGATTTTGAGTGGGACAAGGAATGCGAGAGAGCATTTATAGAGATAAAGTCTTATTTGGGTTCTCCACTTCTACTGTCTCATCTTGTCCAAGGAGAGAAACCTTATCTATACTTGGTCGTGTCTAAGTCAGCTATTAGCGCGGTAATTGTATGAGATGTTGAGGGTGTGAAAAGACTAATGTATTTGAATAGCAAGGCACTCCAGAGGGGTGAATAGAGGTATCCAAAGATGGAGAAGCTGGCCTACGCCCTAATCAACGCTTGAAGAAAGATGAATCCATATTTCCAAGGCGACACTATGGTCATCTTGATAGACTCAGCCCTCAGACATGTCATCCATAAACCTGAGAAATTGGGTAGGTTGATGGCCTCGTCTAGTGAGTTGGGAGAATACGACATAGTCTACCAGTAGAGGGTGAAAATCAAGGGGTAGACCTTAGAAGCATTTGTGGAAGAGTTCACCTGGTTCGAAGCTGAAAGTAAAGAAGCAGACAGTCTTAAAAGGTCAGCCAAAACTAGTACCAAACTGTAGAGGATGAGAATAGCACGACGAGACCACTTATAATCGAGACTGAAAAGTTTTTACTCAGAAATGGTGTTACTTAATAAGGGACATTTTTAGAAGGTAAAGTATGGAACTTGTTTGTTGATGGTTCATCCTGCGAAAATGGGAGTGGAGTAAGCCTGATTGTGTCGGCCCCAGACGAAAAAGATATAGAGTACGCATTAAAGTGAAATTTTAAGTCTTCTAATAATGGGTCAGAGTATGAAGCCCTCATAGTCGGTATCTCCCTTGTCAGAGATCTCAACGTCTACTAACTTTTAGTCCATAGTGACTCTCAGCTTATAGTTAATCAGGTCCTAGGGATTTATGAAGCCAAAGACGATAGAATGACAAGGTACCTAACAAAGGTGAGGAAGATGACGAAGGACTTAAATGAGATCAAAGTCAAAAGGGTGCTTCGGCTGGATAATAGCTGAGTCGATGCTCTGGAAAGGCTAGCCTTAGCGACATGACAGAGACTAGATGGTCGGTGCTAGTAAAAATCCTCCCTCTACCGGCCATAGAAGAGGATGACACTAAGGTGAATTTATGATTCAATATAAACCTAGGACCATATTGGATGGACCCCCTAATTTAGTATATCAGAGAGGGTAGTTTTCCAGAGTCTAAAGTTAAAAGAAGGAAGTTGAGATACAAAGCTACTAAGTTCTATATCTTAGGGAACGTGCTATACAAGAACGGGTTTCTGTTACCTCTGCTCAAATGTATCCACCCAGCTGAAGTAGATTATATTTTAAAGTATATTCATAAAGGTTCTATTTCAAGCCATATTTGGGGAAGATCATTGGAAAAGAGGATCATCACTCAATGGTATTGGTGGACGACCTTGGCCAAAGACTCACCTGAGTACATAAAGAAGTGTGATAAGTGCCAACAGTTTTCCATAATCCATCATCAACCCCATCAACCTCTGATGTATATTACCTCACCATGGCCATTTGTAGTACAAGGGATTGATTTGGTTGGACCTCTACTAAGGGTTATATGCAACTATAGATATTTGATTGTGGCAATAGACTACTTTTCAAAGTGGGTAGAGTCCGAGGCCATGATTAAGATAACAAAAAATAAGACATTTCATTTCATGTGGAAGAACATCATTTAAAGATATAGATTTCTGAATACACTAATCTCAATCATTGGTACCCTTTTCAAGAAAATCTCCCTAGAAAAATATTATAAAAGGGTCGGCATCAAACAGTTCTTATCATCGCATAGTCGACCCCTGGCCAATGGTTAGATTGAAGTCACCAATAGAACTATTATTGATAGAATCAAAAAAAGGTTGGAATATGCTAAGGGGATATGGACCGAAGAGGTACATGTTGTACTATGGGTTACCGAACGATAGTGAAAATGCTAACAGGGGAGACCCCGTTCATGTTAGCTTATGGTTCAGAAGTTGTGGGGCCTGCAGAGTTTGGTCTCCCCACTCACAGAGTTCAGACGTATGACCCTGAGGGAAATATGGCATATAAAAGACTTGACCAATATCTGATTAAAGAGTGAATAGAATATGCATAGGTTAGGCAAGCAGCCTACCAGCAGAGGACGACTAATTTCTAAAACAAGAAGGTCAAAGCAAGGCCGATATCTATGGGAGGTTTAGTTCTAAAAAGGACGTGGAAGAAACCTAACAAGCTCCCTGCCAACTTGAATAGTCCTTATAGAGGTACTAATAAAGTCGTCCCAAGGACCTACCGGCTAGAAAATCTAGAGTGAGAGCCCTTATCCAACTCCTGGAACGTCGACCAATTAAGAAGATACTGCTAATAAAAGATCTTGAACATTATCTTGTATGTTTTTCTTTTTCCATTCTATGATATAGTCTATAAATGAAAATTATCTTGCATGTGTTCCCTCATATCTTATTTGTAGTAATTAAATTATATGTTCCAAATGTCCTAAAGCTATAAAACATCATTCGTGGTGAGATAGCAACAACCCAACCTTGGTGAATTGATAACATAGAAAGGGGCCGACCCCATCCATGAATTTTTAATAACACCAAGAGGGGTTAATTAATTATTAAAACATCATTAAATTGGTGAAAAAACCTCTCTCGCACGAGTCGACAGTCCATGGACGATAGGGGCATAACTTGCACTCTAAAAATGATGAGAGAGGGTATGGCATAACACCATAATTTGGTGAGTCCAAATTCAAAATCATTTGGGTGTGGTTCATTATTTAAACATCATTAATTTGGTAAATATGAGATGAAACATCATTAGTTTGGTGATCTCAGACCTTAAACATCATTAATTTAGTGAATATGAGATACAACATCATTAGTTTGGTGATCTCGGACCTTAAACGTCATTAATTTGGGGAATATGAGATAAAACAGCATTAGTTTGGTGATCTTAGACCTTAAACATCATTAATTTGGTGAATATGAGATGAAACATCATTAGTTTGGTGGTCCCAGACCTCAAAAACCATTAATTTGGTGAATATAAGATAAAAGATCATTAGTTTGGTGATCTCAAACATTAATGAAGATGAAACATTATGGAAAGATCATTAGTTAGTGGTATCATACTTGAAAAGATAGCAAGCACAAGGTAGAAAAATTATGGAAAGAAAACATTCGTTCATTAATAATCAGAGGTTACAAATAGCAGAATTCACAAAATACAAAAGCCTTCAGCGTTGACTGCCTTAACAAGAAATATGATAACCAAGGAGCCCTCAAGGCTGAACGTCACCCACGGCGGGGGCTGACCCATCACCCATTTGTACAGTCTCATTAACTTTGATGTTGGTGACCTCATCCACATTGTCATGGGTATCCAGCTCCTCATTATTTTCAGTAAGCTCCAAAGGACTAGTCTCTACAGGAGCATCAGTAGTATTTTCAACCTCAACTAGAGTAGCTCCGAGGTGAGTGTCACCAAAGCCGAGGCCCACGATGTCATCCGACGATAGGCTCTTGGTATCTACGTGTTTAATAATTGCCCATCGACCAGTATCCTTGATGCCTCTCTCCAGATAATCAAAGCCGAAGTCTAAAAATTCATCAGACACTTTCTAGTCGACAATCATTTAGTCCTTAGCCTCGGCCAAGGAATATTTAATGATGGCATTAATGCTGGCCTTTATGCTCGCGTACTTAGCCTTAAGAGCTTTTTTGTGGTCGTCCTTCAAAGTAGAAACCGGATATCTCTTTCCTCAGATCTCCCATGACCTTGTCAAGGTCTGCCTTCTAGGCTTTCTCTGCTTTTTCAGTATCTTGGGCTTTTTGGATTAAGGGAAGCATCTTCAGAGTCCAATTGGCCAAACGGTGAAGAGAAATCACACCCTGCAATATAAGAGGTGGACACTTAAGTACGAGACATAAGAAATGAAGGGACAACACTTTGATTAATGGATTTTCTTTATCAATGATACCCGGACAGTTCGGTGAATGGAAAATTTAACCAGTAGAGGGATGTCTACAGATTGAAGGAAACATTTGTCATCCACTTAGATGATGGAACCAAGGGCATATTTAACCTTCAGACTATGACCAATGATGCTATTATCACCTATTTTTAGAAGTGACAGACGAGCAGCAAGAGCATCGTCCATTAAAATAGGGATGGCATGGTCGGAATACTAAGTTTTGGAAGACCGAGTGGATCCTGGATCTACCGATTGACTCTTCCTTTTCTTCTTAGCACCATTGATTCTGTTGGATCCTACAATCTTCTTTGATGGTACAGTTAGAGGGGCAGTTTTGTTGCCACACCTGTCAATAAGCTTGCTCAAATTTGGTGCTGACATCTTCCAAAGATCGTCTAAAGTTTCTTCTGGATGATCTTAAAAAGAAAAGTATAAGAATCATTGTATCATTTATACAAAGGTACGAGGCATCACTTAGCAATAATAATCAAATAACTTACGGAGTTCACTCAGGGGGCCAGCCCAGACCTGTCTGAGCAATGTAGTAAAGGGTCATTAGATTCTCAAACTTCACAAGATGAACTTTATCACCTTGGATACAAAGTTTTTTAAGCATCTCGTAGGCATTAGGGCTCAATCCCGAGTCAGCCCTGGCTGATATGGGTACCTTGGCCCACCTCAGAGGAGTCCTAAGCGCAGATGTACCACAATCTTGGTTAGGGCCGAACTCCCAAGCACCCAAAACAAATAATTACCATGGTTTCCAATCGTGGTTAGAGGTCTAAGTCACTAGTAAGATTTTATTTTCATACTGCTTGTATATAAAATGATAGTAGTTTGGATGAGTCTTGGAAGATAATGGTGCGTAACAACCAAGGAATATGTTAACTGGAACTTCGGTTTGATGTGCATCGTTCTAAAGGACGATTGATCCAATGATAACTCTCCACGCATTTGAAGATAGCTTAGAAGGGGAAAGGTTTATGTGAGAAAGGATGGATCACATTATGGGGTGAATAGGCAGATGAGAACCTAACTTAAATATATGTTCATAGACGCCAATCTCACCATTTTGGTCGTGAAAGGCTCTCTCATTCTCGAGAGGTGTCCTCATAGAAATAGAAGGATCTATACCATAGAGTTGTTGGATGACTAAAATGTCAGCCTCAGACACATTACTCTCATACTCATCGACGATGGAAGTGTTAACCTCCCTCTCCTCCTCACTATTATTCTCTAAGATCTCAACCTGGGTGTTATTCGGGTCATCTCTAGGGAACCTCTCAGTGAACTCGGCTCTAGTCGCGACCAATAATGGAATAGAATTTATTAGAGGAGGGAATGCAACATTGGTCTCTAATATTTCCACATAATCATAGCCATGTGATGACTCGTCTCCTTTAGAAGACGAGATACTAGAGGAAACCTCTTCAGCATCAGACCCTGCACTTTGCATAGGGGAATAATCCATAGCCTCTTCGTATGAATCCACACACTTGGCTTGTTTAGAGGTGGACTTAGGGTCGAAAACAGACGACTCTGATGTTGGTTCACCAGTCTCAATGACTAGGGGGATATACTACTACCAAGGGTGGTGGAAAGATAGGGCAAACTAGAAAAGCCTCGCCCTTTCGACTCTCGGCTTAGGCTTCCTCTATATTCCTAATCTTGTCAAAGCACTTCTCTCTCTCAGGATAGGGAAGTCCTCTTCTAACTCATAGAAGGGTCGTAACATTCAAAGGATGAGGCTAAACTTTGGAGAAATATGAAAAGGTAATAATTGGCAAACAACCTAATGTTTAATTGTAGTTAACTTATGGATCAAACCATGGGAATATGAAATGTTTTCCTAAGAATACGAAGAACAAACCTAATTCGACCAACTTGATATGATGACCAGAGTTCGCCTGGAAACCTATAAACTTGCACTCTAGCCCTAAAAACTCCTTGCAACCACTTAATCACAGTCCAAACCACCAATAAAATTCCTTTATCAAACTAAAGACCTCACAACAATGATAGGACAACCATCGAAAAATGAAAAAACCAATTGGAAAAATTCAAACAATGATTAGAATTGCTAGAATTGAAGAAAGTTAGGTTAAAGAAGGTACCTGAACAAGCCTAAGCTCTTGAGGTAGGGGAGTTTGACAGGAAGTGTCCTGAGAAAGGAAGACTTGTAGTTTTTTCGTAGTTTGGTAGTTGTGGAGGTTTTTGCAATGAAGGACAGAAGGCTCGAAGGTATATTTGGGGAAGAAAGAGAAATGAATTTTTTTAGGGGGGGGGGGGGAAATCTCTCCTAATTATTATGTACGTTTCCCAATAATGCCATCATTGAGGGAACGAAACCCTAAGTGTGCAGGAACCCAATTAAACTTGGGGCAGACGCTACCCTACAAGAGCAGTGACATGTGTCACCCATTCATCCATTAAGACGCATACAATGAACACATCAGAAATGTCCCATCAGTGACCTCAGCAACTCGTTCCCCTCAACCTCCAATTAATAAAGAAGGCTAAGGGCTAGGGGTTGATTGATATGGAAATGTTTACCCTCACCTCTTAGGACAAGAGGGGTCACATCTCATGGTTGAGTTATCATAAGGGTGATGTGTGTCATTGACGGGGTCGTCCTGATAAGGGTCGACCTCATCTCAACTAGCCTCAGCCATACGAAAATTTGAAATCATAAGAGCATCACCTGTTCAGCAAGGACCCGCTTCGTACTCTACCTTGGCTGATAATATGATTGATCGCACTAATCCAACCTCGATCGGATATATTTAAACGAGGTCATACTTGTGTTTGTGAGCATGGGATTCTCCTATCGGAGTCTGCAACCTCGTATCCTTCCAGGCCGAGCTTCCAGCAGATCACATTAAGCAGCAGGAGCATATGGAAGTGCAGAAGTGGCATGTCCAGGTGGACAATTATGTTATAACAAGATCATTCCCTCACGTGAGGGAATATTACATCATTATTATATCCATTAGATAGGGACATGTGTCTTTATCTTATTAGGGGGTTCCTCATGCACATGTTGATTACATGCTTAGGGGGTACATTACACCCCTAAGACTTACATATACACTTCATCTTCTCCATGAGAAAGGATCCTTCATTTAGAACCGTAACAGAACTCTGTCATATTATATACAGAAGAGATAGAGATAGAGATAGAGATAGAGATAGAGATAGAGATAGAGAGAGAGATAGAGATAGATAGATAGAGAGAGAGAGAGAGAGAGAGAGAGAGAGAGAGAGAGAGAGAGAGAGAGAGAGAGATTTGAGTGTTGTATCCATGGCCATTTGTGCCCTTATTTAGTAGATTTCTCACACACTCACACAGTGGATGTAGGCCTAATTAGCTGGACCACTTTAAATCATTGAGTTGATCTTCTTATCCTCATCTCCTTCTCTTATATATACACATATCTATCTCCATTGTTATCATGTGATTGATTTTAAGTTATAAATAATTTCATTTTAATCTAGGGGTGCTGATTATGGCATCATCACTAGGCCTATTCCTGATTGTGCACCCATCAAATTTATCACATCGGTAGCAAATGCACTAGGATCCGTTGGTGCTACTCTCACTCCCTCAAGCAATATGGAGAGGTCTAATTCCTCCTCACGCTATATGGCATCAAACTCAATGATTCTGGCAGTGTTATCCTCAAGCATGTTTTAGTAGTAGTATCTTCTTAATTAGTCGGCGTTCCTCATGCACATGTTGATTACATGCTTACGGAGTCACCAAATGTAAGATGTTGGTTATTGGAATATAGTTAGTATCAAGTGATTAAAAGCCCCTTATCAAGATCGGTATTAAATATTAAATAATGACAATGAACACGGGTGAATAACATGCGATGAGATTCAATATTCAGAGCTATATTAAATGATATTTATATACCATAAATACACAACATGTATAGTAAATAGATGGGACCAACAGGTAGCTTGGTCGAAGGGAGAAAGAGAAAGCACTCTGGGCACAATAAAGACTAAGCAGGAACTTCAAGCCTAGTTAATTCTTAATGATATGTATATTAAATGTTTATAGGAGTAATGCCCTCACTAGAGCTCTCGTGTATGAAGAAATTTGGGCAGGAATTCTAGGTTTAGAATGCTTCTATTCGTAAACTATTTAACTGGTCTATTTATACGAAGGCAAGGTTATTTAAGCAAGCTTGCTGGTATTCAATGTGATTAACTACCTTAAATTCACAAGCACCCCCTTATTAATGTGGGAGATATTGCATGAAATGCATGGGCTCTTATAATTTGGTAGGAAACTGTTGTATGAGTTGGAAGCATGGTGGGCATTAATGAGGGACGTGACGTGGTAGCCTAGGGGATTACCTTAGAATGGTTAAGGGGTTAGATTTGGTATACTAGACCTACCATACTAAGGATAATCCCACTTGAGTGATATAATTTTGAGTCCTTAAATGCTAGTTGTGATGATGTCAAAAAATGGGTGAGTAGTGACCCGACTAGGTGTGTGGACACATCAGTCAAATGAGATTGTGTTTAGTTTGAGATTGATGTGTTTATAGGTATCTCAAGTGTTTATCTTTCTGTCTATTGGTAAAGAACTATCTTTAACCAAAGGTTGCAAGATTGATGTAGCTCGAGGATGTTCCCTCGAATAAGTGGAAGTTATGGTAGCTTGGCTGTAGGTGGCTAGAGAAACGACATATACTAGATGAAGTTTTACCTAAGTATGCCAAGAACGTTGGTAACTATATTCCCAACATTGCCTTGCTCCCAATCCTCCAAACCATGTCCCTGCGAAGTTCCCAAGACGTGTTTGTTCGATAGGTCATGTTATCCCTCCATTGCCCTGCTAGGCATGGTTCCTTGTAGGTACTAAACAACCTCACTCAACATATAACATAAGATAAATCAAATGATACAATTCCTTATTTTTCATCTTCCAAACCATTGTCATTCGAGTGACTTTGATCTGCGAGTTGGACTCTTCGAACCACGTCTGTGGAGGGTCTTCGAGAGATATTCTTCGAGTCACGTGCATGGAGAATCTTTGAGGTATGTCTTTCGAGAGAACTCTCTCGGGTGATCTTTACCTTCCTCCTTTGTCTACGAAGCAAAATATTAACTAAGTGAATCATTCTTTGGTGTGAACTCCCCTTACAAAATATATAACAAATATAAACTTCATAAGAATAAACTTTCCCTAAATCTAACGATATCCACCTAGGTAAGACGTCTTCCCCTAATAGAAGTATATCCTCTTAACACTAAGGTAAAAGATACAATTTTTACACCTTTTTGTTCATAAATAGACAAAGACATAATTATTGATAAATTATTTCTCCCCCATAAAACATATCTCCCCCCAAAAGTGAGAACATATTATACCTATTGAAATTAATGAAGAAAGAATAATATCAAGTAAATGGTGTAAAGT
Source organism: Sambucus nigra (assembly GCA_949130495.1). Classification (NCBI taxonomy): domain Eukaryota; kingdom Viridiplantae; phylum Streptophyta; class Magnoliopsida; order Dipsacales; family Adoxaceae; genus Sambucus; species Sambucus nigra. The sequence goes on along the minus strand of OX422217.1, from coordinate 325,157,341 downwards.
TCAACAAAACGCATCATGGAGACATAAGCAAAAATAATACAAACAATGATCAATCAATACTAATATTGATGTAAATATGATATCAACTTGAATACACAAAGAAACACAAGAGACTAATGTAAACAAGCAATAAGAGATAACAATATGATCATATAGCATGCCCATTTTATCCAAAGAGAAAGAATATGGCAAACATGGATTAAAGGCAAGCACAATGACTCAAAACAAAACAATACCATATATATAAGTATGCAAAATATATTAATGATACATAAGCACATATGTATAGGTATAATCACCATTCAATGACACAAAAGTCATCACCTTTACACACTAGCATAGTATCGATGTGTCTAAATATGTGGGATGGAGTGAAGGGGCGTGAACTAGATACAAATAAATTGTGATCCAATCACTTAAATTTTTTCAAGGAGTTCTATTTGACAACAAAACTTTATCAGACTAACATTGAGCCTCAACTGAGACATAAAGTGAACTCAATGAACAAATAAGAAGAATGTACACAAGCTTAGAATTATAATGATTCTACAAATCAATAGGGGCGTGACATGTTAAGCATAAATAAGATTCATTGTGCCATCCCGATGATCTTCAACTATAACACCGTTGAAAGCTAATCAGATATCATATTTTCACTTAATTTTTGAATTTACCAATTTTTGAAAAAAACACATGTTGGTCATTAATCTTTCATTTTTAACTTTTACGCTCTTGCCGATGTTGGCTTTCCCGTAAAGGATATTTTCTCCTTTTGTATCCCTTGTGCATGTATCGTCATATATTCTATAACACACAACAGACTCACGAGGAACAGTTCTTACATACAAAAATTCCCCATAGTCACATGATATGTAGATTACAAGATTGATAATATAATATATTACTTAGCTAAAATATGACATGTGAAGTTGAAAATCAAAATAGCTCGTGCATGTGAGTGTGGAGGCATATATAAAGTGAATCCATTAAGCAAATCAAAGTCGAACAACTCCATGCAATAATGATTAAGAACAATCTAAGCCTTGAAAATCATAATCAAATGTCCTAGACATATGGAAACATGTAATGAAGTGTATTCAAACACATTAATATGCCACACAAAATATGTATAACTAAATTACATATAAACCACAAATATTTTTGAGTTTTGAACATTTTTCAAAATGTAATCAATTAAAAAAAATTAAAAAGACAAACGGAATCGTTTTTTATTTTTTAATAAGATCCAATAAATGAAAAAGTAAAAATAAAAAAGACTCAAAACTCATACAACTAGAAAATACATATATCATGTAGTACAATAGCTAGTCTATTCAAACATGCGAACACAATCAAGTGTTAAATATATCATGCGAAGTATGATGTGCAAGCATTCGAGAATCAACAAGTCTAAGATGTAAAGCCTCCAAATCATATTTCCTAATCCACATAGGTGAAATGAGATGCTCTCCGAATTTTGGAACCTCGGTAAATCTAGACTTAGACTTACTAGGACAATTTCTAAGATTAAAGCAAAAATGCCTAAGGTGACCTTTCCTCCCGTAATGTGTGCATGTGTAGACACAAGGAATGCCACCCTTGGGTTCACCTTTCCTAACATTCCTATCAACGATTGACTCTTTCAAAAGCATGGTCTTGACTTTAGAAGTGAAATCATTTGAAATACCTAAGACAATCCACACATGTCATATTTGATTCGAACGGTGCCTAACATCTTATCCAACTTTTCAAACCTAGACTCCAAATCAAACTTGAAATGCCTCGAGTCTCTTAATCTCTCTTCTACCTCCACTATCATAAACTTGAGTAAATGATGGGACTCTTCCAAAATTAGGGAATCCTTCTTCAAAATATTAATTAATCCTCGAAGTCTATCCCACTCCTCCTAAATAAATGTGATATTTTCCCTAAGAGTCTTCTCACATGACCTAAGATCATCAATAAAAACACTATCGTCATTACTTATGACATGTTCCTTCAACATATCTTTCAAATTCAAGTTACCCTTTTTAAGTCTTATAATTTTCTCATACAACTCAAGGAACGAAACTTGGAGTTCACTTTCCTACTCATTTTCTTCATTTTCTTCTTCATCTCCAATCCCTCCAATATAACAACCCTCACTTTTGAGAAATTTATTTTATATTAATTTACTTTGTGAAGTAATTATATAAAATATGGATGATGGAGTAAATATCAACTAAGTGAGTTAATAAAGAATATCTACTAGATTGTTGCATGTTTACAGTTACGTGTATGTAAATGTCATCATGTTATGTTTTATAGTGGCGTATTCTTTAAACGAAGTTTATGGTATAAATGAAATCGAAACTTGAAATGCTTTAAATATTTTCGAATGCTAATTTAGAGGGCGTAGTTAGTCCCGAAATATGCGAGATAGTCAAAATAAGTTCCATATTGTATTTTTGTGTTTCAGGCACTTCTGACTAGTTATGGCTTAAATGTGTAGTTACGGTCATATTAATGAGGTATTAACAATTCAAGATGGGAATTATGGAGAGAGGAACATTTAAGTCTTTTCTTAAGTGAGTATTTACTAAGCCTAGAGAGAAGAGAAAGAAAAAAGAATTGTGGAGAAAAGAAAAGAAAAAGGAAGAAATTGAAAATTGAGGCTTGGGATTGTTGATATCATAAAGAAATATGAGATTTCAACCTCCAGGCAAGTTTCTTACTTGCTAATATATGATTTAGGGTGAATAAATTATGTGATTGTTGTGTATATGAATCAATTGAACGAATATGGATTTTAGGGATTGTGCGGTGTTTGAGCCCTAATAATAGTTTAAATAGATATTATGTGGGGTATAGTAGTTAGTAGTCATGTAAGAGGGTTTTGGTTAAATTAATAGTGGTTGTTGTGAGTAATTATGGAGGAGAAATGAAGGTTGGAAAAAGTAGGGCATTAAACGCCATAGTCGAATTTGGGATTTCTGGACTAGGCGAATGGATTCGCCCTTAGCGAATCGATTCGCTAAACGGGTAGCTTACAGGTCTGAGTAGAACGAATCGATTCGCCCTATCCGAATCGATTCGACAATTTGCAGAAAGTTGGGTTATCTTGATCGAATCGATTCGGACTGTCCGAATCGATTCTCTTCAAGACCGAATCGATTCGGCCAGGGCGAATCGATTCGAAAATCCCGCTTTTTTGAGTTATTTTTCTAAGTCAATTCAAACCATTTTATTTTAGGCTTAGGACTTAGGAACCTTCTTATATGAAGTAAACTTAGTGTCCTAGAGTCTTAAATTAGTAAGGTAACTATCCTAGAGTAAAAAGGGGTTAGATGGGGCTTGTTTAGGGGATTACCAAATAGACAATAAGGTGTCATTTTCCTTAGTAAGTTAGTTGAGGGTAGGAGTTATAAGACTATATATATCGAGGGACTTTAGAGACTAGATTGAGTTCTACTAGACCTTGTGGCTTGTAGAAATGTCATGATTTCTTGGAGACTAAATTGGGAATTTAGTAAACGTTGAAGTATAATGATAACGTTAAATGATTATGGTTACAGCTGTAACGTAATGTATATTTTAAAATGGGAATAAAACTGTAAATGATAATTTACATAAACACACCTCTCTAAATGCTATCATAAGGGAAGTATGAGCACGAGGTGAAGTCCCCTGGCTAGTGAATGCAGGGTGAATGTAGTCCTCGACCATAGGACCGATTATTATGTATTGTTTATTAATTGTTCGAGGTGAGGTAATTCCGGGTGTGGTTATGACTCACTATCGAAGGTATATGGCCACTTCGCGATGTTGCATAGTAGGATGCCCAGGTTGTCTTGTTTGATAGGCCCTAGAAGATGATAGCCATTTAGGGGCGAGTCCACTAGGGAAACTCGAAAGGACAGTCTTAGAATTGTTATATATGATTCAGTATAACTATTCTTATTCAAGTGGGACTTAATTTATGATAAAATGATCTAAGAAATAAAAGGACTTTGAATACGTTTCCTAATGAGATGCAGAAAGGTGATATGAAAACAGTGTAAAGGACGGAAATTTTAGTTAATAATATTGTTCATATCCTCTAGTCTAATTAAAATTAAAATTAAAACATAAATTATAATTGTTTTAGTTCATGTTCTCAGATTGAGTAGTTAGATTCTTATCATTATCAATCATGATAAACTTTTCATAACTGTCATACTCTTTATTCATCTGGTGATCATATAAAACCGGGCCCTGACCCATTCATATATCTTATTGTGCATGAATCTTATGTTAGCCCAGGTGCTCCGTTGCAAGGATGTCCGTATTGACTTACCCTATCCTGTGTCTTGGAGTTGCAACACCTTGCAGATGTTGCGGGTTATTTTGTTATAGACGCCTTCATTTTCTATTCTAGTTATGATAGGTTTATTTATTCGGGCGTGTGGCCCAAGATTTTGTACTTGTCTACTGTGATGCATTATGTAACATAATTAACTTGTTGATTATAGTTGTAAGAGACTGTTAACCGACAACTTATTCGGTGATTGTGTTATGTATGTACTGTTCAGTTTAATTCTTATCGATTGTATCCACCTTCTTTTCAAATTGGGTTGTTTAAAATTCTTTCTTTAACTTATACAATAAATATTTTGACAATTCGTTTTCCAAAATTTTTGGTGGTTATCCCTTATACTTATTATATTATTGTGATGCTGAGAATGGTCCATCTATGATTCATGTTATTATTGGAGTATCGAGTTGGCCATCTCTTTTTTTGATAAGCGGGTTGTCACAGATGGTATCAGAGCATCAGGTTCTTGAGTCTTTAGGATCTATGAGGATTTGTCATGGTGTACCATAGCGTTTTTTGATATAGAGCTTAATATTAGGACTGTTTTGTTGCCTATGCTTGCGATCTTCTGCAAAATACATTATTCTAAGTAGTGTTCTAATTTTATTATTTCTTTGTCTCAGATGCCGCCTAAGAGAGGTCGCCCTGCTAGAGGGAATCGAGTTGTAGAAGAGGAAGTAGGTCCTCCCCCGCCACAACAGGGAACTATAAATGCTTCTAAAGTAGAAAATATTATGGCCCAAGCAGTCAATGCATTGATGACTGCCGTGGTTCAGCAATTGCCACAATCTCAACAACAACGAGATCAAGAATTACAAGCTCCTGCAGGACCTTCTCCGTGGGAGAGAGTTAGAGAATACTTTTTAAAGGGCCATCCCCCAAAATTCCAAGGAGGTTCTTACGTTATAGTAGATAATCAGTGGAAAAAGGATATGCAGTTCCATCTGCACATGGTGGAGTGTAGTGAGGAAAGGAAATAAAACTTTGCTACTTTTAAATTAGTTTGAGCGGCACTACATTAGTGGGAGTCGATGACTACGCCGTAACAGAGAGATACTATGACTATCAATGATTTTTGGGTTCTGTTTGATCGAAAGTATTTTCCTCATGCGGTTCAAAGGGAGATGAGAAGGAAACTTCAAGATGTGGTGCAAGGAGAGCGTTCAGTTGCGGTGTATGAAGAGGAATTCACTCGGTTAGCTATTTTTGTACCGGATGAGGTGACGCTGGAGGAGAGGAGGATATCCAAATTTATTGGAGGTTTACACTGGAGGATACAACAACATTTTTTGGGCAATCCAGCTTTGCAAACTTTTGGGGATGTGATGAATGTGCCGTTACTCCATTATCAAGAACATCGGTTGTATGTCCAAGGTAGTAAGAAGTCTTCAGTTTTGGGGCAAGCAGGTAAACCCGGAGGCAATGGGGTAGGAGGCAGAGCATTACGCCCGTTCCAATCTTCGGGAAATAAATAAAAACAAAGAGACACCCCACAAGGGGACTTGTCCAAAAGGCAGCATTTTGGTGAATTTAATGTTGGTGGCAGTAATAACAATCACGGTCACGGTGACCAACAATAAGCATGTCGGGGAAGTAATGGGGGTAGAGGCCATTCGGGCCAAGGCTTAGAGCAGTTTAGAAATAATCGGGGCCGAAATCAGGAGAACATGATGGGTCGATGCTTTCAATGTGGAGAGTTGGGTCATTGCAATAAGGCGTGTCCTCAGTTGATTGGGGTACAACTTCCTAGGGTCCCACAGCATCCACAGGTCCAAGTGCCGCCACAAGTGCCAATCCAGTTGTCCATCCACAACAAGGATAGCTATAGTATGGGCGTGTTTATCACATACAGGATGCTATGCTTCCTCCGACTTCGCCAGCGCCGCCAGTTATTGAGGGTAAGTTTCTCATTCAGGGGCATATGGGTCTTGTATTATTTTATATGGGTGTGATACACTCATTTATTTATAGAAGCTTTGCTCAGTCTAAAGAGTTGATTAAATCTGCAGAAAGTACCTTCACTAGTGTTGAGTCTTCTATGGGTGATGGTTCACTCATTTTCTTTATTTGTAAACAAGTAGGAATAAATCTTAGTAACTTGTGTTTTGATGCCGATTTACTCATCCTAGATATGGTCGAGTATGATGTCATTCTGGGTATGGATTGGCTAGTAAAGTATCGTACGATAGTTAATTGCTATGGGAAAAGTATAGTTTTTTCCATTCCAGGGCAAGAAATGTTCTTAGTGGCTATGCCTCGTTCAGAAGGAGGTTCTAGAACTTACTTGTACTATATCGCGGAAGAGATTTCTCGGGACATAGTTGTTTCCTTAGATTCGATTCCGATTGTTTGAGATTTCCAAGATGTTTTTTAGGAAATATTGGGTTTGCCTCCTAGTAGGGAAGTTGAGTTCGTAATTGATTTAGCACCGGGGACGCGACCGATTGCTAGAGCTTCGTACCATATGGCTCCTGTGGAGATGAGGCAGTTAAAGGATCAGATTCAAAAATTGTTAGAGAAAGGGTTCATTAGGCGAAGCACGTCACCGTGGGGCGCTTCGGTATTATTTGTGAACAAAAGAGACGGTTCCCTCCGGTTGTGAGTTGACTATCGGGAGTTGAATAAAGTCACCATCCGGAACAACTACCCATTACCTCGAATTGATTATTTATTTGATCAACTTACGAGAGCGTCATACTTCTCTAAAATAGATTTGAGGAAGGGGTATCACCAGTTGCGGATACGAGAGCAAGATGTGTCCAAAACCGCTTTCCTAACTAGGTATGGGTCCTATGAATTCCTGGTCATGCCTTTCGGACTAACTAATGCCCCCACCGTGTTTATGGACATCATGAATAGGGTGTTTTGAGACTTCCTAGACCAGTTTTTTATCGTGTTCATTGATGACATCCTAGTGTATTCTCGAACAGAAGCCGATCATGCTACTCATTTACGATTGGTCCGACAGACATTGAGGGATCATCAATGGTATGCCAAGTTTGAAAAGTGCCATTTTTGGTTATAGGAAGTACAGTTTCTGGGTCATATTGTGACAGCCCAGGGTATTTCGGTAGACCCAAGTAAAGTTATAACGGTGAGGGAATGGGGTCAGTCCACGACACCTACCGAGATTCGTAGTTTTCTGGGTTTGGCAGACTATTACCGCCCGCTTATCAAGGGTTTTTCTAAAATTTCTATCCCTTTGATAAATTTAACTCAGAAAGGGGTGAGGTTTGTTTGGGATGATTCTTTCTAGTTAGCTTTTGACGAGCTCAAGGATAGGTTGACTTCTACTCCAGTCCTTGCGTTACCAAGGCCAGGATTGAAATATTTGGTCTTCACTGACGCATCTCTATAAGGATTGGAGGTGTATTGCAACAAGAGAAGCGGGCTATTGATTATGGTTCTTAGAAGCTAAAGCCCCATGAAAATAATTATCCGGTGCATGATTTGGAACTTGTCGCAGTAGTCTTTGCCTTGAAGGTTTGGAGGCATTATCTCCTAGGGGAGAAATTTAGTGTTTTCACGGAACACAAATCATTGCAATATTTGTTTTCCAAGATAGATTTAAATATAAGACAACGTCGGTGGTTAAAGTTTGTGAAAGACTACCAATTTGACATCCACTATCACCCGGGAAAGGCAAATGTGGTGGCGGATGCATTGAGTCGAAAACCCGAGGGGGAGTTAGCCTCGGTATGGAAGGCTAAATGGAAGGATCTTAGCCAATAGGATGAGGTTTCTAGGGCATTTATGTCGGTGTTTACTATCATGCCTATGATAGCGACAAGGGTGGTTGAAGCCCAAAGAAGGGACAAAAGTTGTCAGGACTGTATACGCCAATTGTTGATCGAGGGAGCAGAATCCTACTCTATAAGCTCCGAGGGTGGGGTATGTTTCCACGGGAGACTCATTGTCCCGGACGAAGGGGATTTAAGACGGGATGTGATGACAGAATCTCATGGATTTAAATTTACAGTGCATCCTGGTGGGGACAAGATGTACCAAGACTTGCGCTGTCAGTATTGGTGGCCAGGTATGAAATGGGACATTTCTGAATTTGTTTCCCAATGTACCACTTGTCAATTGGTGAAAGTAGAGCATCAAAGACCAATGGGTTTGTTACAACCATTGGAAATACTAGTATGGAAGTGGGAAAGTATCTCGATGGACTTTATCACAGGATTGCCAACATTGCAAAGGGGTTATGATTCCATTTGGGTTATTATTGATCGTTTGACTAAGTGGACACATTTCCTACCCGTACGTACAGATTATAATACCTCTCGTTATGCCCGGCTATTTATTGCGAAAATTGTTAGGATCCACGGGGTGCCCATAAATATAGTCTCCGATAGAGATAAGATTTTTGTTTCCCATTTTTGGCGAAGTTTACAAGAAGCCATGGGAACCGAATTGAAGTTGAGCACCTCTTATCACCCTCAAACAGATGGGCAGACAGAAAGAGTCAACCAAATGTTGGAGGACGTGCTCCGAATGTGTGTGCTTGATTTCTAAGGTTGTTGGGAACAATATCACCCTTTGGTCGAATTTTCTTATAATGATTCGTACCAATTTACCATTGGGATGGAACCCTATGAAGCACTTTATGGTAGGTCGTGTAGATCCCCTACTTGTTGGTTGGAGGTGGAGGATAATAAATTTCTTGGGCCTGAAATGATCCAGGATACTTCTTCCAAGACTGAACTCATTCGAAATCGCATTCGAATAGCTCAAGATCAGCAAAAGAGTTACGCCGATGATAATAGAAGGCATGTAGAATTTGAGGTGGGAGATCAAGTCTTGGTGCGAGTATTGGCAATGAAAGGTATAACGCGATTTGGGAAGAAAGGAAAGCCTGTACGGCGCTATGTTGGACCTTTTCCCATTATTGCCAAGGTAGGCCCTGTGGCGTATGAACTTGCCTTACCGAAACACTTCCAACAAATCCATGATGTGTTTCATATTTCCTCTTCGAAAAAGTATAAGAGGTGTGATGGATCCCATTGGCATATTCCTTTGGATGACATCTAATTGCAACCCGATATTTCGTAAGAGGAACAACTAGTTTCAATCTTAGAGCACAGGGAGCGAAGACTGAGATCTCGAGTGGTGCCCTTAGTTCGGGTACAGTGGTGTCATCACAACGCCGAGGAATCCATGTGGGAGCGTGAGGACGATATGCGGGAAAAATATCCACATCTCTTCTTGCAAGGTATGAATTCCCTCATAAGGGAGGGGGAGTATGTAACAACCCTCACTTTTGAGAAATTTATTTTATATTAATTGACTGTGTGAAGTAATTATATAAAATATGGATGATGGAGTAAATATCAACTAAGTGAGTTAATAAAGAATATTTACTAGATTGTTTCATGTTTATAGTTACGTATATGTAAATGTCATCATGTTACATTTTATAGTGTCGTGTGCTTTAAACGACGTTTATGGTATAAATGAAGTCGGAACTTGAACTGATTTAAATATTTTCGGATGCTAATTTAGAGGGCGTAGTTAGTCCCGAAATATGCGAGATAGTCAAAATAAGTGCCATATTGTATTTTTGTGTTTCAGGCACTTTTGACTAGTTATGTCTTAAATGTGTAGTTACGAGTCATATTAATGAGGCATTAACAATTCAAGATGGGAATTATGGAGAGAGGAACATTTAAGTCTTTCACCTCATTTTATTTTCTTAAGTGAGTATTTACTAAGCCTAGAGAGAAGAGAGAAAAAAAGAATTGTGGAGAAAAGAAAAGAAAAAGGAAGAAATTGAAGTTTGAGGCTTGGGATTGTTGCTACCATAAAGAAATATGAGATTTCAACCTCAAGGCAAGTTTCTTACTTGCTAATATATGATTTAGGGTGAATAAATTATGTGATTGTTGTGTATATGAATCAATTGAACAAATATGGATTTTATGGATTGTGTTGTTTTTGAGCCCTAATCATAGTTTAAATAGATATTATGTGGGGTATAGTAGTTAGTACTCATGTAGGAGGGTTTTGGTTAAATTAATGGTGGTTTTTGTGAGGAATTATGGAGGAGAAATGAAGGTTGGAAAAAGTAGGGCATTAAACACCATAACCAAATTTGGGATTTCTAGACTAGGCGAATCAATTCGCCCTTAGCGAATCGATTTAGTAGAGGGGTAGCTTACAGGTCTGAGTAGACCGAATCGATTAACCCTATCCCAATCGATTTGACAATTTGTAGAAAGTTTGGTTCTCTTGACCGTATCGATTCGAACTATCCGAATCGATTCGCTTCAAGACCGAATCAATTCGGCCAGGGTGAATCGATTTAGAAATCCCGCCGTTTTGAGTTATTTTTCTAACTCAATTCAAACCCTTTTCTTTTAGGCTTAGGACTTAGGAACCTTCTTCTATGAAGTAAACTTAGTTTCCTAGAGTCTTAAATTAGTAAGGTAACTATCCTATAGTAAAAAGGGGTTAGATGGGGCTTGTTTAGGGGATTACAAAATAGACAATAAGGTGTCATTTTCCTTAGTAAGTTAGTTGAGGGTAGGAGTTATAAGACTATATATATCGGGGGACTTTAGAGACTAGATTGAATTGTACTAGACCTTGTGGCTTATAGAAACGTCATGATTTCTTGGAGACTAAATTGGGAATTTAGTAAACATTGAAGTATAATGATAGTTTAAATGATTATGGTTATGGTTGTAATGTAATGTATATTTTAAAATTTGAATAAAACTGTAAATGATAATTTACATAAACACAACTCTTTAAATCCTATCATAAGGGAAGTACGAGCACGAGGTGAAGTCCCCTGGCTATTGAATGGAAGGTGAATATAGTTCTCGACCATAGGACCGATTATTAAGTATTGTGTATTTATTGTTAGAGGTGAGGTAATTCCGGGTATGTTTATGACTCACTATCGAAGGTATATGGCCACTTCACGACGTTGCGTTGTAGGATGCCCAGGTTGTCTTGTTTGATAGACCCTGGAAGATGATAGCCATTTAGGGGCGCGTCCAGTGTGGAAACTCGGAAGGACGGTCTTATAATCATTTTATATGATTGAATATAAGTATTCTTATTCAAGTGGGACTTGATTTATGATAAAGTGATCTAAGAAATCAAAGGGCTTTGAATACTTTTCCTAATGAGATGCGGAACGGTGAAATGTAGACAGTGTAAAGGACGAAAATTTTAGTTAATAATATTGTTCATATCCTCTGGTCTAATTAAAATTAAAACTTGGTCATTATAATTGTTTTAGTTCATGTTCTCAGATTGAGTAGTTAGACTCTTATCATTATCAATCATGATAAACTGTTTATAACTATCATACTCTTTATTCATCTGGTGGTCATATAAAACTTAGCCCTGACCCATTCATATATCTTGTTGTGCATGAATCTTATGTTCGCCCAGGTGCTCCGTCGCAAGGACGCCCGTATTGACTTACCCTTTCATGTGTCTTGGAGCTGCAACACCTTGCGGATGTTGTGGGTTATTTTGTTATAGACGCCTTCATTTTGTACTCTATTTATGATCGGTTTATTTATTCAGGCGTGTGGCCCAAGATTTTGTACTTGTCTACTGTGATGAATTATGTAACTTAATTAACATGTTGATTATAGTTGTAAGAGACTGTTTACCAACAGCTTATTCGATGATTGTGTTATGTATGTACTGTTAAGTTTAATTAATGTTGATTGTATCCACCTTCTTTTCAAATTGGGTTGTTTAAAATTCTTTCTTTAACTTATACAATAAATATTTTGACAATCCGTTTTCCAAAATTTAGGGTTGTTATCCCGTATACTTATTATATTATTGTGATGCTGAGAATGGTCCATTTATGATTCCTGTTATTATTGGAGTATCGGGCTGGCCACCTCTTATTTTGATAAGCGGGTTGTCACATCCACCATCACTTACCTGGGAATCAACTAAAATGGCCTCAAAAGTGTCTTGTTTAGAATTATCTTCATGGGAAGAATTTTCATCAAGGCTCACATGAATTCCCATGAACAGGGTGTAATGTCGCTCAATAGGGAATCTTTTTCGTCTTCTGGACCACTACCACTAAGTGTGGCATTGTACCCCTTCGGTTATTTGCCCTCATTCCTTAGTTTAGTCGAGAACTTATATGCACTATGGCCATAACCGCAATACTTAAACCGTTTATCTGACTCAACCCTCTTAAAATTTGTAGTACATTTTTTAAGGAATTGATCAGACCTATTATACTTATTTTTCTCAAACTTCTTTACATCATTGATTGTTTACAAACTTGAGAAATTTTTTAAGCCTCTTCGCAAACATGGCTATAGCATTGGAATCGATGTCATACTCATCATTTAAAATGCGTGTTTCCTCCTTTTGGAATTTTAAAGCAATGCCCTTATATTTCTTCATCTTTTTCAAAGAAAACATGTCTAGCTCATAAGTTTGAAGATCACCTACAAGCTCTTCGAGTTTCGTAGAGTCCAAAGTACCCAGGAATTCAAAATTATCACTTTTGAATTAAATCTTTTAGGTAAGGACCTTAAGATTTTATTAACTACAAAAGTTTTGAGTATTCTTTCTCCCATGTTAAAAGGTGAGTTCATGATATCGGACAATCTAACATATAATTTATCGAAGTTGTACAAGGTGTTTTAAGCTTACTCGTTATATTTTGGGGTGAGGGACCCTCAAGGCCCTCCCCGTTAACTTCCAAAAAATAATAGGGAAAGGGACCCTAAAGGCCCTCCCCCTCAAATTCCAGAAAATGTTGGGGCGAGAGACCCTTAAGGACGTACCCCTTAACTTCCAAAAAATGTTGGGGTAAGAGACCCTCGAGGACCTCCCCCTTAACCTCCAGAACATTTTTTAGCGAGGGACCCTCAAGGACCTCCCCCTCAACTTCCATAAAATGATGGGTTCAGGGCCCCTCAAGTCCCTCCCCCTCAACTTCCATAAAATATTGGGGTTAGGGACCCTCAAGGACCTCCCCCTCAACTTCCAATTTTTTTTGGCACGAGGGACCCTCAAATCCCTCCCCCTCAACTTCTAAAAAATTTTGGGGCGAGGGACCCTCATGGACCTCCCCCTCAACTTTCAGAAAATATTGGGGCGAGGGACCCTTAAGGCCCTCCCCCTCAACTTCTAGAAAATTTTGGGGCGAGGGACCCTCAAGGACCTCCCCTTCAACTTCCTGAAATGGTGGGGTGAGGGATCCTGAAGGCCCTCCCCTTTAACTTTTGAAAAATCGTGGGCATGGAACCCTTAAGGTCCTCCCCCTGAGCTTCAATAAAATCTTGTGTTAGTAAACCTTAAGGTCCTCCCCATTAGCTTCAAGAGAATATTGGATGAGCAATCCTCAAGTTCCTCCTCCTTAGCTTGCAAAAAATATTGGGCGAGGAACCCTCAAGGTCCTCCCCCTCAGCTTCCAGAAAATCTTGGGCAAGGAACCCTCAAGGTCCTCCCCATTAGCTTCCAGAAAATCTTGGGTAACCAGGATGAGGGTGGGACTACCATGAATAACCCCTCATCATGAAAAGATATTCTTTTATAGAATAAAAGTATTAACACTTACTTTCTTGTACAGATAGCCCAGTTGAGTAGACAGGGATCAAATGGGCCAGTTGGGATCTCTTGGGAGTTTTTTCTTGGCGGCTGAGGAACAATGTTTTTTTAGTAAGATCAACCAATTAGCACTTTAGGATTGAGATAATACTACTAGAAAGACCCTAGGAGTCACGCAATACCTCACGCATCTCACACTTAGTCACAAGTGAAGTGAGCATCCAAAGGCATGCTCATAAGAAATGAACTTTTACAAAAGTGATTTTTATAAGAGATGGTCCTCAAGGCCCCGCTCAAGAAAAAATGGTTTTGGAGGAGAGGTGTCCTCAAGCCCCCACCTCCAAGATTAATGGTTTTAGAGGAGGTGGTCCTCGAGGCATCCTCTCTCAAGTTTACAAAGTTTGCAAAAAAACTTACCATTTTAAACAACATTTAGCAAATCAGATATTTTATCTCCATTATGGGACACATTTGTTTTTTGACTTTGATTTTCACCAGGTGTCGTCTGTAAGAGGGGACAGGCGGCTACAGACCCAGTGGGGATAAAAGTTACATTCCATACCTTGTCCTTCTAAGTTTCCCTCTCATTTTTAACGTGAAAAGTACTAGCTCAGTCCCGGTGCACAAGTATAAATAGGACCCCTGGGCATGGTCATATGATATGGAAAAAACTCAAAAATACTATTACTCTGTCAAATTATCACTAGAACACCTAGTATTCTCTCCCTACTCTCTCTCTCTAAGTTATGAGTGCTTGTTTCTTCACTACCACCTTGACAGGCCATCACTCTTAGAATATCCTTCTTCTCCAAGTTGATATTGTTATTTTTGAAGTTCCATATTCTCAAGAGGAGGTTCATAGACATTACTCCATTTTTACCAGAAGTGTATTCATACCCAACTGCCCTTGAGACCCTTAAGACCTTAAAGGTAGAGTACATCAAAGTGGATCACACCTCACCAATTTCAGAGTCACACTACCCTCCTACAGAAGGTATCACTCTCCTCTATCCTAATGGTTTCAAATCGAGTGATGATGTTTTGGAATTTGGAATCCATAATAGCACTAGTACCTTCATGGGTGAGTTACACTGTGGCCAAGCCTCTTATGACATTCACATGTGATAATATAATGTAACTCCTTTGCTGTGACAACACAAAACAGAGCATTTAAACCTTGAGAATTGTAATTTTCTAAACTATTCTCTTCCTCTCTCCATGATTCTATGAGTTTCGGAATCATATAATCACCAGCTAAGGCTATGGGTGGGGACTAACCCTTAACTATGGCTTTCCATACCATGTCATATATCGACTTAAGTGCTAATTTCATACACACTCTCCAGTAAGCATAGGTAGACCTATCAAATAAAGTTGGTCTAGAAAATGATTCACCATACGAATAAAAACCTCTAAAACTCATGTCTAAACAACGGATCTAACAAAAAAACTTAGTGTTCCCACTCTGATACCAATTTGATAAAGCCTACAGGCCCGAAGTGGTCAAACAGAAGTCAATTTTTAATTTTTTTTAAATTAAATATTAAATTTGAACATAATAAACCCAATGTAAAAATTTTCTTCAATTTTAAGCCAAATGTTGTGATAAAAGATTTATTAAATTTTATCCTTCCCTAAAACATACATCTAGATGTGAACAGGAGTGAAATAAATAAATACACTACAACACGCTGATGTATAAGGAAAAGCCACAATGGGAAACACCTAAGATGGTCCAACCACACATATTCACAATGACGAGGAATTAAAAAAGTGACAGGTGACTTAATCAACCATCTATGGATCAAATAATGGAGTCCAGCATTTCTTCATTGCATCTCCACAAGCACGAAGTCCACTATATGTAAACTAGAAAATATGGAATCCACCGTATGAATGATACTCAACAAGGATGATGATGAGTAAAGCCCTAATTCCAAATGGGAACTCAAAGAATGTATAGATTAGAAACTTGGATCTTAAAGATATGGATTGAAACTAGGGTTTGGGATCTTTGGATATATAGAGAAAAATTGTTTTCGCCAAAAGTCGCTTTAAAAATTGATGCGAGGACCTCAATATATAGAAACACATTTTTTGATGTGACGTATTTTTCAAGGCAGAGAATTTTTTCAAGAAAACTCATTGTAATGAAAATAAGAGTCCGTTCGAATGAAAACTCTGTCTCATTCAAACCAACTAAAAACTCGTACAAACAAACATGCCAATCTCGTTCGAACGCACTTCGAACTATCTTTGAACGATATATTTATGATTAACACAAAATTATCTTTTGATGTTCATTTGAAGGTCGTTCTACTACCATTCACATCCCGTTCAAATGAATAGTATATACTCACTTCAATGACTTAAAATCAAAAATATTTTTTATTTTAAAAACTTTTAAAAGGAGGCCTCAAACATTTTAGGAAAACAAACACCCATAAGTAAGTTCCAAGGATCAAAATGTATATGCATTCGTACCTGAGTGATCCTCGGAATCATGAAGACAAAACGTGGAACAATGAATGCAATCTCTAAATCTTTGCCTCTACATCTTCAATCAAACACATCATAGGTTTGAAAGTTCAACATACACAAAGCCTAACGTACGACTCAAAATGTTTTGCCCATAATTAAGCCAATACATACAAATTGACTCAATCAGAAATTGGTCGATATATTACACTATCCATTTATAAATATCCTCATTTCATGTGCATATTTGTTTCTTCATCACATGGGTATCCCACTTTTTCTATCACATTCTCCATATCACTAGTATATATCCGCGCTTCACCCACTTGAATATGTCTCATGCTTCATATTACATGTACATATTTTCCAATTTTCACTTCACTTTTCCATATTTCCATGCTTTATTCCTCTTATACCTATGCCATATGTCACTTGTACATGAATCCACGCTTTATCCGTGCTTTATTCTTTTTTTTTTTTTTTGTGTGTGTGTGTATGTATATATCCATGCTTCATATCACTTTTATATATTTTCATATGTCACTCCACTTGCCACGTTTCCCTCTCACTTATACATATTCCACATGCTTCGCTTCACTTGGTAAGTTAGTTCACATGAAAATTGTATATGTTTATCTATTTATATATCTTTCTTATTGGTTATCTCTATCCCTCTCGTCAAATAAAATACTTTGTATAAAGATAATAATTAAGACTCATGAATTTTCTCACTACATCCCACATGCATTGAGTATTGACCATATATTTTTCTCGTATTGGGGAGTCGTTTTGTGATGGGTTGCCCATTATGAAGGGCACGATTATCCTAAGAAATAGGCTCCCACCATCCATTGGTCTAGTACCCTTGACATATATCGAATGGTTCCCCCACATTGTATTGCTTAACCAAACTCACAATGAGAGGTATATGGTAGGAACTCATTCACGTATATCTGGTATATCTAATTTTCTCTCACATGTACCGTCACCACGAGGTATATCATGAGGAAATTCATGTACACTTAGGTTTATCAAATGGATTCTCCATATGTACCGATGAATTATTGCACTAATAAGCAAGAGGTATATTATGGAAGCCATGCCAAAGGGGAACCCTTACACTAACCTCCCATGCATAGACTTAATATAAATGTATGGCCAAGGACACTCATACCTAGATTTCTAGTTTCAATGGGAAACTCTACAAAATTTTTGGTCATCTTGCCACCCAATTTTGTGTTTTTTCATGCATTTTTAAAATAGGAGCTTATCCCTGGGTGTGAAATAACTTAAATCTTGTCTTGCATTATGTACCATATCTTCTCCCAGACTCGATTAATGTTTGACATTTCACTTACACCCCAGGTGAAACATAATACAATTGGAACATAATAATAAAAACTTCACTAAGGGGATTTTTATTCCCCTTCCCCTTTTTTCAAAAAAGATATCAATAACATTCTTTTTCAAATAATAAATGAAAATACCTTTTCCCTCCTAGGTGCGACCGCATTCCCCTAACTTAGCCTGGCTCCCTATTGGCTAACTTTCGCTATCAAAACACCTTGTAGTTCTACTTTAGCTTCACCTAATAAAACAAGATTATAATCCTCTTGGCTCATGGAAAACCCTAATAATATGCCAATGCTTAGCCCAATTTAAGGGTTGTGCTTTCTGAACTTACTGTTAAGATTAATAGCTTGTAGTTAGATGTTCACGAATTGTAAGGAAACATGGATTAGTTTCTAGAGATGCTTAAACAATAAATCAAGACCAATACAAATTTTACCTTTATACCTATCATGGGACCATATATCTCGAACCCATATGGGCCCCAAAAGAATACCAAAAAGCTCCACTCATTGAAATGCCTCCACGTATTCCACCTATCGTTGGACTGCCGACTGCTAATCTTCTTATGTTGAACATTTCTCAACTAGGGGCTAACTAGTCTGTGCACATTCCAACAGATCCTAAAAAATACTAACTCAGCAGGTTAAAAGAGTTTGTAGATGTTCCTTCAAAAGTTTGACGAAGTTCAACTCTTAGGAAATTACGTGGACTATACCCACATGTCTACTTACCCAATGGCTTGATTGATCGAGAAATTCAAATTGCTTGATATTGAGAAATATGGAGGGAGTGTAAATTCCACTGTACATCTCTGAAACTACCACACCATGAGTCTAATAGGGACTACGAAAGAGAATATGGCCCTAATGTTTTAGCAAAGCCTCAAAAAAAGTGCCCTCCACTAGTTTATGTCACTAGATTAATACTAAATTAGAAGCTATGAAGATGTCACCAGAGATTTCATGTCTTAGTACATGTATAATGAGGATCTAGAAGTAACCCTTTGTGACCTTAACCTGCTCAAATAATGACTCGGGGAATATGTTAATAACTTTATAACTAAGTGTGGGGATAAAGTCACCATTACGACCAACCACCTGTTTGAGGAAAAGCAAGTCAAAATAGTGAAGAAGAATGTTCTTCCTCATAATCGAAGCATTATGGGTAGCCAATATTATCCCTATGTCAGAGCCTTCTAAGAGTTTAGGTAGAGTTGAAGAGAATTCCACTAATCAAAATGTGAAAATAAAATCAAAAGCAAAGAAATTAATTGGTGAGTTCACTCCTCGAAAGTATGATAAACCCATTGTTGCTTCCATCAATAACATTTCCTCTCAACCTACTACCTCATGGGAACCAGAATACCACCATACAAGATTAAATTGAACTCCTTGCTCCCTTCTCTAAAGTGTAATAGGACATTTTATCCTATAACCTGATCAAACTTTTGGACCCTTATACATTATCTAACATTCTTCCCACATAATTCAATCATGATACCCATTGTGACTTTTACCAAAATATTGGACATGCCATTGACAATGTAACCATATTAAAAAGATTATACAAAGCCTCTTTGATAAAGGCATTATCCCCCCCCCCAGCCCAAAACCAAACAATACCCAAAATTATTTACCGATGCATTAGGTTAGCATGAATGCCATTCTTATCTATTAAGACATCAACTTTGACTCCTCAAACAGAATTTAACCCATAAATAATCCCACTTCATCCATCAAGGCAGATAAATCCACAATTCATGTCCAAATCTACCCATCATATATGATACACCTTGAAACTGCTCAAGACCTAGCTTTCTCCCTGATGAAAAAAGTTTGTATAAGTGCCCGTACCAAATTAGATTTATAAATCACGAACCTACCCTCTATCATTCAACAACTAAAAGAGTTTGGGATAAAAATTATGCCAAAATGGCCTCTCAAAGAAGAAGAATGTGCAAGAATGAGTGATATTTACATGGAATTTCGAAAGTGGGCCCGCCAATTCCATGACTGGTTTATACCTCATAAAGAGTTCAACTTCAATATAATTTCCCAAATCCTAATAGAAAAAAGTACCAAGAAAGCAGTAATACGTTCCCAATCTACTCATTGCCATGAAGGTAAGAGAGTATTTGGTACCTTCTTGATATTTCGCAAGTGTACCCTCAGCCCAACCTAGATCTTCTCAGCCTGGGCCGACCCAACTAAACCCACCTTGTAAGTAGGTCTACCATCATACCATGTAGTCTCATCCAAGACATGGCCAAGACGGTAACATGCCATCCTGAATGTCTGCATCGTCTCGTCCAGTGTAAGGAGAAATCCACTGTATCGGGCGCAACATCATCTCAGCATATTCATATCAGTTAAGATTCCAATCATTCACTGCCATCGTGTTCGATGTCAACCTTCATTTCTCATACTTTACCCAAGAAAGCCTTTTCTAGAAGACATTCTCAGCATGTGTAGCCCAAGATGCACGCTTTCTTGGTCCACGTGGACAATTCAGTTATAACCGGATTATTTCCTCACGTGAGGAAATATTGCATCATCAATAGTTTCAGGTGTGTGTGACAAATGTCATCTTCCTGCTGGAAACCTCTAGGACCATGCACCTACTTTATGCTTGGGGGGTGCATTACACCCCCAAACACTATATATACACTTCATCTTCTCCATGAGGAGGGATTTCTTATTCAAAATCATATATAAACTCTGTGCAATTATAAAGAGATAAAGCTGATATATGTGTGTTGTATTCACAGTCCATTAGAGCCTTATTAGTGGTTTCATACTCACACCACCCATAGTGGATGTAGGCCAAATCTGGCCGAACCACTTATACATCTTTGTGCTTATCCTATTATCCTCATCTCTTCTGATTATTCACTATTAGTATGTTAGTATGTATAATTTTTCTTTGGACATTTCAAAATTTTTCTTCTACAATTAGTATGTTAGTATGATTTAAATTATTTCGAGTTATTGTACAATTTTAAAGACTAAGCGATGCCGAGTTACGTTTATACGAGTAAAGCTCGAATATGGGGTGTATGGGCGCCCTAGTTGGTAAATTTAGTTTTATAAATTAAAATTATTCACGGTGAGAAGAGGGACAAATAGGTATAGGGTTAGTGGGGATAAGTGTCGTAAAAACTAGTTCCTATTTGGAGTATTAGGCTAAGCTTAATTTCGAGGGCGGAATTCTTGTAAGCGAGGAAGTCTGTAATACCCCATGATTCTTGGACCAATAATTTAATTATTTTTGGGAGAAATAATATGATTTAATGGGAGAATTATGAAATTGGCATTTGGCGTCAAAATTTTCGAATGTTAGAAAGTAATTCGAATGATGATTCTGAGTGTGCGGTTGATTCCGGAAGGGTCGAGATAGTCTAAATGACTGTACTTGGGTCTTATTTGGGTTCCGAAATATTTTAAGTTCGTTTTCCTCGAATTGTAGTAACCGAGTTATTTAAAGTGTGTATTATCATTAAAATTGGGTATCTTGAATTTAAGGCTTAAAACCCTATGTGAGAAGTCATTCTTACTTAAGAGAAAGAGAAAATCCCTAGAGAAAGAGAGAGAGAGAAAGGTAAAGGAAGAGGAGAAAAAGGAGAAAAGCTTGGAGATTTCGGCCAATCCATGATTTTGAGGAAGATACAATCTCTACGACCTTGAGGCAAGTGATTAAAGTTGCAAAATAATTCTTGTGCATCTTTCATTTCATGATTTGTGGATAAATTTATGGATTTTGGGTTTAAAATGTCAAAACATAGATTGTTGGGTAAATTATACATTTGATGCGTATATAATGGATTTAAGGTTATAATTTAGTTGGGTTGAGTTATTTGATGAGTTTTGATGTTAGTTATATGTTTGGGTTGATGATAAATGGAGAGAAGATGTTAAATAGGATTTTTATGATTTTGGCTTTTGGAGAAAAATAACCATTTTCGTAGCTTCTGAATAGGCCGAATCGATTCAGCCCCCAACCCCAATCGATTCAGAATGTTCCATCTTTCAAAGTCTGAGTGACTGAATCGATTTGGCCCCAAAGATGAATCGATTCGGCCTAAGACAGTTGCCCAAGTCTTTTGGACCGAATCAATTCGCATTAGGGGGAGAATCGATTCGCTGGGACGAATCGATTTGGATTGGGCCCGAATTGATTCAGAAATATGGAAGTTTTGGGGATGTTTTTATAGGATGAGTATCATTCCATTTCGTTTGGGTTTATCGATCAAGAACCTTCACATAGGTTATGAGAAGTATGTTTTGGAGACTTTTAGGAAGTTTCCCTTATAATAAATTGCTTGAGTCATATTTACTTATTCCTAGAGAATATTAGTTGGAGAATATCGTACCGACTAGTGGGGAATCCCACTATCATTGAGATTTCTATTTGGAGATTATTCTGGGTTTATAAGAGAGAGGTAGGATGCACTTAGCAATGTTGAATTTTGAATTGAATCACAAATGTGATAACGTTATGGGTTCATATGATTCATTGAACCATAATATGGATTGGGGATGATGATTGTTGATGGATGTGAATTCGGATATAGAGAATATCCTTAACACAAATTGAATTGGGGGATTTATCATATAATAGAAGCGATGGGAGAGCTTCATGTGAGAGATCCTATTGTGTATATAATGTGGGAAAGTTATAAATGGTTAGTATCGAGAGAGATAAATATACTTATATAAATGAAATTATTTTCATTTACCCATATGAGCGTAATAAGAGTATGTATACTTATGTGGCGTGATATATATAACTTGTGTGATAGTATACATTTATATGATGTGATGGTATATGTATATCTAGTGGGTATGATATATATATATATATATATATATATATATATATATATATATATATTTATGTGAAGCATACCCCCTTTATGCTATAATGAGAAGTTGCGCGATGTGGGTGAGGCCCCTGGCTTGAGGAGAAGGGAGCGGGTAGTCAGCAGGTCATAGCGTCCATTATTATTGTGTGACTTTTATTAGGGGTGAGACGTGGTGGGTATGTTTCATCTCACTTTCGGGAAGGAACTATGACCGTTTTCCATACGTTGTGATTTTGTTTTCAACAAGGCGGTGTGAGATTTCGACCGTTGGTACCCACGATGATACGTGAGCGATTCCCTGGTAGATGATAGCATTAAGAACCTTCATCCTCGAGTTATAGATCACTGGGATGGTTATTATTATACTTGTGTGAGTAGTATATTATTTGTATATGATTATGAGCTATCATATATATGTCTCTGGTGTAAAGAGACATAAGACTATTGATTGAATCTCATTCCAGGAGATTTTATCTGGACTAAGTTGTGATGAATATTAAAGTGAATATGAAACTTATATATCAAAATGAGTATATATTACTTTGGGTACCGAGGTCATAATGGACCCCAATGACCAACATTGTCAAGGAGTAGTGTATTGGGGGGGTTCCTTGTTTGGATTTCGCTTACGAGACGTCCCACGCATGAAACGCAATACAATATTGGGAGTGGGGATAAGTTTAATCCTTAATACTCAGATTTATGTATTAGTATACCTCGACAATCGACAGTGTCAACGAGTAGTGTATCGTGGGGGTTCCTTGTTTGGATTTCGCTTTGCGAGACGTCCCACGCACAAAACGTACTGCACTGTTGAGAGTTGGTAATAGTTTAATTATTTATATTAATGTAGTAATTGGGGTTTTATGCATCATGAATTGAGGGCATAATGAATCCCGATAATCAATATTATCAAGGAGTAGTGTATCGGGGGGTTCCTTATTTGGATTTCGATTATGAGATGTCCCACGCACGAAACGCAGTGCAGTAATGAGAATTGGGAGAAGTTTAGTCCTTAGCATTCGATGCAATTTACTTTTATGTCAATAACTAGAATATTAGAGATTCTGTAAGAGAATACGTATATGATTATTTATATGTCAAGTAAGTAAGGCACGTTTAAAATTATGGTAGTTTTTGAAGTTGTTGGTTTTGTTTTTTATGGTAGTTTTCATGAGTATAAATTTTGGGTGTTGGTTAGATTCTTGCCCTATATAGGGGTGGACATATAATTGAGGATCATGTGCATATGTTTAGGTGCACACTTTAATAGACATGTGAGTTGGATTTTTATGGAGAGTGTGACTCCACTTTAATCATGTTATCATGCAGTTATAATTATTATGCCTTTTAATGCACTTGCTAAAAAAAATTTCACACCTAGGGCCCTAACCCCTTTATATTTTCTTCTTGCTATATATATTTATTATTTTAGGTGTTCCTCCGCAAGGACACCATTGATGTTGTCTATCTAGTGCATTTAAAGAAGTTGTGCCAGTTGCGGACTGTTCCATGATTTTGATATAGACGATTCCTATGTTTTGTATATCTAGATTCAGATTCAATTTTTATATCGATTTTACACCCAAGAGTTGTAGTTGTATCATTTTTTTATATTTATCTTTCTTTAGACTGTTGTATTATATGTCACCCGACAGTATATTCGGGTATTTCCTTTTTGTATATTTGATTGTTCTCTAGTACTCATCTCTTTTTTATACCATGTGGGTGTTCTTTATCATATTCAGTAGTTATTATGTTGTTAGTTAAGTATTGCTTTGTATGTTTTATATTTTTTTGGAACCCTCTTTTTGTAGTAATGCATAGTTAGACGTGTTTGTTTTACTATCATCAGTAGATGCTGAGAATGATCCACTTGAGATTCCTGATTATTTTAGTATAGGGCTGGCCACCCGTTATTCTTTTAAGTGGGGTGTCACATGTGGTATCAGAGCATCAGGTTCTAGTGTCTTTAGGATCTGTGTATATTTTTTGCGATCTTCTGTCAGCTTTCTTGATGTAGAGCCCTATTATTAGGACTGTTGTGTTCACGCATCTATATTTTCTTCTTTGATGAGAAAACATTTGAAAGGCATTCTGGTACACTTGTTCTTGTTTCAGATGCCACCGAAGAGAGCTCGTCCAAGTAGGGAAAATAAATGGGCTGAGAATATGGAACCACAAATGCCTCAAGGGACTATGATCACAACCGAAGCAACTAATATTGTGGCACAAGCAATGCCTACTGCCATTTATGCGATGGAACCTCAACCTTCAGTTCAAGTAACCCAAACCCACTCAGGGTTGTCTATGTGGGAGAGAGTACAAGAAGATTTTAGGAAGGGGCATCCTTCAGAGTTTTCTGGGGGAGCTAATGCGATGGATGTAAATCGTTGGAAGAATAGTATATACAGAGGCACCTTCGCATGGTTGAATGTAGTGAGGTGCAGAAGCAATTTCGCGCCACCTTTAAATTAACGGGAGCAGCTCTCCATTGGTGGGAGTCAATCACCACATCGAAACAGAGAGATACATTACCCATATTAGACTTTTGGGAACTCTTTGATCGAAAGTATTTTCCTTCCGCAATCTAAAAGGAAATGAGGAGGAAATTATTGGATGTGATTCAAGGTGATCGAACGGTGGCCAAGTACGAAGAAGAATTTACTCGATTGGAAAATCTAGTGCTCGATGAGGTAAATACGGAAGAGAAGTGAATAGCGAGGTTGGTCAGAGGTTTAGATTGGAGAATACAACAACATTTATTAGGGCACCTAGTGATAGTGACTTTCGCCAAGGTAGTGAATGTGGCACTGTTACAGTGTCAAGAATATCGTTTGCATCAGCAAGGGGGTAAGAACTTTAGAGATTCAGATTTATCTAGTAAGTCTAGAGAGAGTAATGCTAGTAAAGAAAAAGGGTATGAGTAGGATTACCGAGGGTCACAATAGCATTTGTTCCTCAGGATGAGCAGAGAGGATTTGCGGGTAGATGTTTCTTATGTAAAGAATTAGGCCATAGGAAGAGAGATTGTACTGATAGAGGTAGAGGACCCCATTTTAAGAATTTTTTTAATGTGAAACCCTTACAGCAGGTTCGAGGCCTTTTTTGTCCAGGGGACTTTGAGTGGGAACCCATAGATGAAGAGATGCATTCGGACTAGAGAGGTATGATGTAAATTATTTTCCTTTGTGATTAGGATTATGCTTTATGAGGCTTTGGGGAGTATCATAAGTAAGATTGAAATAAGTGGTTAGTGTTATAACCTTATTTTGTATGGAATTACCCGGAAGGGAGTATTGAGCAAGTAAGGCTCTTACATGATTTTCTTTTGCGACAATAGATTCTCTTGTGTTATGCTAGTAGAGAGCTATCATTTTGTTTTGAACGTAAGAATTGTTAAAATGTGTTGAGTAGTAATGATAAAGTTATTGTTTTATAATTGTGCTAGACTTGCATATTTGTTATATATTCCAGCTATGGAAGAGCCTAGTGTATGGCTATATTTTATTATGATATAAGAGATTACAGTTACTAAAATGATTCAGAATTTAGTGGATTATTGTTGAGCGAGGGATTTAGTTCATAATTATGATAGTTTTGAGAACTATATGTTAGTAAGAGTATGATAATTGTTAACACCTTATGCCTTGGGAATAAGGTATTTTTATTTGAATGTTGAAAGACATAAACTGTTTTCAAAATAAGATTTTATTTTGGACTTCGGCCTATATAAAAAATATTTACACAAAAATATTTTTAAACTCTAGTCCCGATCTAACTAACTCTCAATCCCCGACAGAGCTACATAGTAGTGTATTGTGAGGGTTTCTTTATTTGGATTTCGCTTGCGAGACCTCCCCCACATGAAAGTAGCGAATGTCAGGAATTGAGACGAGTTAAATCGTTGGACACTTCAAAAAATATCTTCTATAATTAGTATGTTACTATGATTTTAATTATTTCAAGTTATTTTACAATTTTAAAGGCTATGTGATGTCGAGTTATGTTTATACGAGTAAAGCTCGAATATGGGGTATATGGGCTCCCTAGTTGGAAAATTTAGTTTTATAAATTAAAATGATTCGCCGTGAGAAGAAGGAATAATAGGTATAGGGTTAGTGGGGATAAGTGTGTTGGGAACTAGTTTAGATTTGGAGTATTAGGCTAAGCTTAATTTCAAGGGAAAAATTCTTGTAAGTGGCGAAGTCTGTAATAGACCATGATTCTTGGACCAATAATTTAATTATTTTGGGGAGAAATAATATGATTTTAATGGGAGAATTATTAAATTGGCATTTGAGGTCAAAATTTGAGGATGTTAGAAAGTAATTCGAATGATGATTTTGAGTGTTCGGTTGATTTTGGAAGGGTCGAGATAGACAAATAACAGTACTTGGGTCTTATTTGAGTTTCGAAATATTTTAAGTTCGTTTGACTCGAATTGAAATAACTGAGTCATTTAAAGTGTGTATTATCATTTCAAGTTGGGTATCTTGGATTTAAGGCTTAAAAGCCTACGTGAGAAATCATTCTCACTTAAGAAAAAGAGAAAAGCCCTAGAGAGAGAGAGAGAAGACAGAAAGAAGAAGAGAAAGAGGATAAAGGCTTGGAGATTCTGGCCAATCCATGATTTTGAAGAAGATTCAACCTCTACAACCTTGAGGCAAGTGATTAAACTTGGTAAATAATTCTTGTGCATCTTTTATTGCATGATTTGGGGATAAATTTATGGATTTTGGGTTTAAAATGTCAAAACCTATATTTTTGGGTAAATTTTACATTTGAAGTGTATATAATGGATTTGAGATTATAAATTACTTGGGTTGAGTTATTTGATGAGTTTTGATGTTCGTTATATGTTTGGGTTGAAGAGAAATGGAGAGAAGATAACAAATAGGATTTTTGGGATTTTTGCTTTTGGAGAAAAATAGCCATTTTGGTAGCTTCTGAATAGGCCGAATCGATTCCCCTCCCCCCCCCCAACCTGAATAGATTCGTAATGTTCCATCTTTCAAGGTCTGAGTGACCGAATCGATTCGGACCCAAAGAAAAATCGATTCGGTCTAAGACAGTTGCCCAGGTATTTTGGACCGAATCGATTCTCATTAGGGGTGAATCGATTCGATGGGCCGAATCGATTCTCATTAGGGGTGAATCCATTTGATGGTCCGAATCGATTCGGATTGAGCCCAAATCGATTCAAAAACAAGGCAGTTTTGGGGATTTTTTTTAGAGTGAGTTTTGTCCATTTCGTTTTGGTTTATCGATCGGGAGCCTTCACATGAGTTATGAGAAGTATGTTTTAGAGACTTTTAGTAAGTTTCCCTTATGATAAATTGTTTGAGTCATATTGATTTATTCCAAGAGAATATCGATTGGACATTATCGTACCGACTAGTGGGGAAGCCAACTATCATTAAGGTTTCTATTTGGAGATGATTATGGGTTTATAAGAGAGAGGTAGGATGCACTTAGAAATGTTTAATTTAGAATTGAATCACAAATGTGATAACGTTATGGGTTCATATGATTGATTGAAACATAATATGGATTGGGGATGATGATTGTGGATTGATGTGATTTTAGATATAGAGAATATCCTTAACGCAAATTTAATTGGGAGATTTATCATATAATATAAGCGATGGGCGACCGTCAAGTGAGAGATCGTATCGTGTATATAAAGTGGGAAAGTTTGAGAGTTAGAACTGGCTAGTATCGAGAGAAATAAATATACTTATATAAATGAAACTATTTTCATTTACGCATACGAGCGTAATAAGAGTATGTATACTTATGTGGCGTGATATATATACCTGGTGTGATGGTATACATTTATATGATGTGATGGTATATGTATATCTAGTGAGTATGATATATATATATATATATATATATGTGAAGCATACACCCTCTATGCTATAATGGGAAGTTTCCCGATGTGGGTGAGGCCCCTGGCTTGAGGAATAGGGAGCGTATAGTCCCCAAGTCATAGCGTCCATTATTATTGTGTGACTTTTATTATGGGTGAGACGTGGTGGGTATGTTTCATCTCACTTTCGGGGAGGAACTATGACCTCTTTCCATACATTGTGATTTTGTTTTCAACAAGGCGGTGTGAGATTCCGACCATTGGTACCCACGATGATATGTGAGCGATTCTCTGGTAGATGATAGCATTAAGAACCTACGTCCTCGAGTTATAGCTCGCTGGGACGGTTATTATTATACTTGTGTGAATAGTATATTATTTGTATATGATTGTGAGCTATCATATATATGTCTCTAGTGTAAAGAGACATAAGCCTATTGATTGAATCTGATTCCGGGAGATTTTATCCGGAATAAGTTGTGATGAATATTAAAGTGAATATGAAACTTATATATCAAAATGAGTATATATTACTTTGGGTACCGAGGTCATAATGGACCCCAACGACCAACATTATCAAGGAGTAGTGTATCGGGGGGGTCCTTGTTTGGATTTCATTTGCGATACGTCCCACGCACGAAACGCAATACAATGTTTGGAGTGGTGATAAGTTTAGTCCTTAATACTCAGATTTATATATTAGTAT
The DNA here is from genome assembly GCA_949130495.1 of Sambucus nigra. NCBI lineage: Eukaryota > Viridiplantae > Streptophyta > Magnoliopsida > Dipsacales > Adoxaceae > Sambucus > Sambucus nigra. Next base: position 325,128,186 of record OX422217.1, on the reverse strand, counting down.
ACCTCGAAAATCGACAGTGTCAAAGAGAAGTTTATCGGGGGGGGGGGTTCCTTGTTTGGATTTCGCTTTGCGAGACGTCCCACGCACGAAACGCCGTGCACCATTAAGAGTTGGGAATAGTTTAATTATTTATATTAATGTAGTAATTAGGGTTATATGCGTCATGCATTCAGGGCATAATGAATCTCGATAATCAATATTGTCAAGGAGTAGTGTATAGGGAGGTTTCCTTGTTTGGATTTCGTTTGCGAGACATCCCACGCATGAAACGCAGTGCAACATTAACAACTGGGAGAAGTTTAGTCCTTAGCATTCTATGCTATTAACTTTTATGTCAATAACTAGAATATGAGAATTTCTAGTAAGAGAATACGTATATGATTATTTATATGTCAAGTAAGTAAGGCACATTTGGAATTATGGTTGATTTGGCAGTTGTTGGTTAAGTTTTAGATGGTAGTTTTTATGAGTACAAATTTTGGGTGTAGGCTAGATTATTTCCCTATATAGGGTGGGCATATAATTGAGGATCATGTGGATACGTTTAGGTGCACGCTTTAGTAAACAGGTGAGTTGGATTTTTCTGGAGAGTACGACTCCACTTTGATCATGTTATAATGAATTTATAATTATTATGCATTTTAATGCACTTGCTAATGCACTTTGATCCTATTTATATTTTCTTCTTGATATATATATTGTATTATTTTAGGTGTTGTTTCGCAAGGAAGCCATTGATGTTGTCTATCCGGTGCATTCAAGGAAGTTGTTGTAGTTGCAGACTGTTGCGTGATTTTGATATAACCGATTACTATATTTTATATATCTAGATTAGGATTCATTTTGTATATCGGGTTTACACCCAAGAGTTGTAGTTATAGCATTTTGTTTATATTTATCTTTCTTTAGACTGTTGTATTGTCTTTGACCCAACAACATATTCGGGTATTTCCTTTTTGTATATTTGATTGTTCTCTAGTACTCATCTCTTTTTTATAGCATGTGTGTGTTCTTTATCATATTCAGTAGTTGTTATGTTGTTAGTTGGGTACTTTTTTGTATGTTTTAAATTTTTTTGGCACCCTCTTTTGTAGTAATGGGTAGTTAGTTGTGTTTGTTTTAGTATCGTCAGTAGATGCTGAGAATGATCCACTTGGGATTCCTGATTATTTTAGTATATGGATGGCCACCAGTTATTATTTTAAGTGGTGTGTCACACTGAGATTGTAGGCTGCGACCATCAGCCTTAGACAGGCTGAGCAGAGGGTCGACCTTTCTCTGGATCGGCCCACGAGAAGACTTGAGGAACCGACTCTCCAGAGTAAGGAGTGAAAGAAAGGATAACCTCATACCCTCCCCGTGGACGAGAGGATTAAAGAGAGGTAAATAAATGATTCAGGTGCCTTAGCAGAGAACCCTCTAGGCACCTAGTAAATAAGGAGGGTTCGACTCATCCGGACGATAGAGAAGGCATCGGGGATAATGTCTTCCCAGCTAATGCCGATGTTGCAGCTTGCAAGTCCTAGAATTAGTCCACACAGAGATTAGAGAATAAAATATGTGACATTATGAAGATTCGAGATCCCTTCTAAAGGAGATATGTTGAGGGCTCCCCCTTCGTGGAAAACATAGTGGACTACCTTACCTCTACCAAGTTCAAGCCACCGGTGGTTACTCGGAGGTATGACAAGAGCACCAACCCGGTGCATTATGTGGAAATGTATCAGTCAACCTCCGACATCTATTCAATATCAGATGAGATGAGATGCGAGTCATCATCTAGAACATTGACAGGGGACGAAACCCTAGAAAGAAGTCTATGTGAAATAGGGGAAGAATGAGACTTTGAGGGAGTATATAGACCATTTTAACAAAGAGAAGAGAGAAGTTTAGGATTGTAAATAAATTATCGCATTGATAACCCTGATGAGAGGTCTTTAGAAAGGAAAACTACTATAGAAGATGGTCGAGGACCCTTTAAAGTCCATGGTTTAACTCCTAGCTACGACTGGGAGGGTCATAAATGCAAATGAGGGGATGGCCGTCAAAGCTAATGAGGATAAGAGAGCTCGCAATGATGGAAAGTTTTAGAGATCAAAGGGGAAAGATAGCAAGAAAAGGACGATATATGACAAATTTGCACACTACACCCCTATGCCAGTTAGTTTTCAGCACAATTTGAATGAGATAAAAAATGACCCATCTCTTAGGTGGCCAAAAATTTAAAGACTGCTCCTCACAAGAGCGATAAAAGTCTATGTTGTGAATTTCACGAAGATCATGGGCATACCATTGAGAGATGCTTCGCCCTAAAAGAAAATATCAAAAAAATGCTTAAGTTTGGTACGATGAGGAAATATGTCGATAAGAGTGATTCAATCATAGGCTGAGATGACCAAGGCGGACATGACTCCAAAAATAGGATAAGTGATAAATACAAAGAGGACACCCCATCCAGGCAGGACAACTCTTCTGATGATGATAACGATGATCCAGATCTCCCATAGAAGGACGATAACTTCCCAATAAAATGGCCGAGGCAAAGGCAGTAACAAAGGCCGAGGGCGTAAACTCAACATCTATTGGTGTTAAACTCGATAAGATGAATAAAATGGATATTGAAACTCTCATAGTTGTCATCTAAAGACTATATTTGAAGGGTATCCTAGACACTCAAGATGAGCCGCTCGTTATTATCACTAGATTACATGGATGTGATGTGCCGATAATCCTAGTTGATAGAGGAAGCTCTGTGAATTGGTTGTGCTTCAAAGTCTTGGGACTTAACAAGGCTAGGCTTGTCCCATACCACCATCCTCTGATAGGATTCAGTGGAGAAAAGGTTCACCCACTTGGAATGTACGGAATAGACGTCAGAATGGGAGACGTGTTGCTGAAGAGGCTGACTAAAAAGATAATTTTTTTTATTATGGATGAGAACATCTTCTTCTCTTATAACCACATATTGGCCCTCAAAGAATTTGAGTCCATGCCTTCAACGGTCCACCAAATGATAAAATTCTTGACTCTGTATGAAGTAGGGGAAGTTCAGGGTGACTAAACGTCGGCACATGAATGCTACCTTAACTTAGATGAGGAGAGAGAAGCACACAAGAAAGAAACATCCACATACAATATTGACACCCCTGATCCCAGAGACGAATCAAAACTCAAGAGGGGAGAGGCTGCAGAAAATATAGAATCCATCGTCCTTAATAAGGATGAGCCAAAAAAACCCATCCAGGTTGGCAAAGACCTAAATCAAGTGTCCAAGGATGAGTTGGTCAAACTGTTGAGGAAGAGACAAAGTATCTTTGCATGGATCCATAAAGACATGCTGGAGATTGACCCAAAGGTAATGTCTCATAACACTACAAAAAAAGTTTCTTTTAAGGCCCTATTTTTTTAGACAGACAAAATATAGTCTTTAAAACATACTTTTTAAGACGGGTATAATTAACCGTCTAAAAAACTATTATTTTTTGCGACTGCTAATTATACCCGTCTCAAAAGAGGTCACTTTTTACGACGATTAATTATCCCCGTCTTATAAAGTAAACCAAATAAGACCGCAAAATGTTTACTGTCTCAAAAGATATACCAAATAAGACGGCTAAAAAAAATATCCTCCCACTATAAACACTTTTAATCTCCCGCCTTACTTTAAACACCCCCCCCCCCCCCCCAAAAAAAAAAAAAAAAAATAAAGAAAAAAAATAGGAACACACACATACTTTTCATCTCCTGCCTTACTTTAACATCTATCGCAAGCCCAATTGGCCAAACCCCTCTTACTCTCACAAACCCAGTCGTCCAAATCGACACACCATCTCTCTCGTCACTTTGATACTGATCGGCTTCCACACCATCTCGGTACTCTCTCTCTCTCTCTCTCTCACCCATACACACATCACCCACACCCACAGACACCCACAGACTCCCACACATACGCACAAAGTGATGCACACGCGCACGTAATTACACAGACACGGATGCAATTACACACACACATATACACATGAACACAAATCTTCAATGTTAGGGTTTCCAATTTCATTTTGTGTCGAGTATTTACAAGGACGAATAGAATCATCAAATCTAGGGTTTTCATTTTAAGTTTCAATTTAATTTTTTACTCTTATTCACTCTCACTTTGAAAAATCCAATTATTGATATAATTATTAGGAAAATACAATTAAAATTAATTTATTGTTTAAAAACCAATTTCTTATTTAATCTATTATATAAAATGCAAGATTTTTATAATATGCCATATTTTTTAGACCGCCAAAAATCTCTATAATTTAGTTTTTTTTTTAATTGTATTCGGTAATTCAAGACAAAGCTAAAAATAAAATAAAAAGTGATTTAAAGAGTAAAAAAAATTGGTTGGTGATGATGACGAGTATGTACCATCTGAAGAAGAAAATGAGCATAATGATTCAAGCGAGTGTAAAAATGGGTATGTGTCTTGGTTTAGTGATGTAAATGTTAATAAGTTGATTGTGTGACTTCTTATTTGATGCTTTCCATTATAATGCGTGCATTCGTACTTCAATATTTCAATTTGAATTGTTTGATTTAGTTATCCATATTAATACTTAAATTGATGTGTTTAATTATATTATTTTTTAATATAGCTTGTTCCTCCTTTATGTGCTAATCTCTTTAGGAATTCATGTTTTCCATTATTAACCTCTTTATCTTTTTATCATCTTACGAAGACATTATGAAGATTTTTTCTCATTTATATTTTGAAATATAAATTTACAACATTATTTTTAGATTCATAAATGGGAATAATTGATAAAAGTTGGATTGATTTATGCAACCGACGTTCAAAAGAATACATTAATGGGATTAACGGGTTCCTTAATATGTATATGCAAATAAAAACATCAAGAGATGCGCAAATCGATTGTACCACACCTGAAAAACTGTGAGAGATCACTTTAAGATGAATGGTTTCGATAAGATTTATAAGGTTTGGATCACCTTGAGCAGATTTTTTGTTTTTTGAGATACAAAATGAATAACAACTATATGATATTATATTTAATTAAGCACATCATTAGGGTTTTGAAGAAATTTAGTGTCTATGGAAATGGATTTAAGATGGTTTTTGCTTCTCTAATAGTCTCCTTGAAATATTTGCAATTATTATTACTATTAGCTCAAGTATGCATGGTGTTGTGATATTTAATCTACTTTACGACAATCAAGATTTGGTTGTGCTGTATATGTTTGTGCAACACAACAATGTATATCAAATGGAAAATACTGGACTTTACTTGTTGAATTGTGCTGAGTAGAGGTGGAGTTTTCATTTATTGTGTTTTTAGAAGGACAATAGCATTATTATATTAAAATAAGCAGAATATTAGACTATGAAGAAATTCAGCATTATTGAGCTAGATTCAGAAGATTTTTGCTACAACTATAGTAACATTTACATTGTTTTCTTTCTAATAGTTTTGCATTTAAAGAATGAATTAAACTAAATTGACGTATTCAAGGTTTTCAATGATATTTTGATATACTTAAGGGAGATCAGAACAATCAATATCTAGTTGTATACATATATGTTTATACAACACGATAATGTAGATCAAATTACAAATATATGACTTTACTGGTTGAATCGTGATAAGTTGAATATAGCTTTTTTCATTTACTAAGATTCAAAAAGGGTAACAACTATATGATATTAAATTAAGCCGAGTATTAGACTTTGGAGATAATTGAAATTTAGTGTTTATATTTAGGTGGATTTGGATGGTCTTTGCTTCAAATATAGTAGTTTTCCAACTAGCTCTTCTATCACGTGCTTTGTTCAGTATCTTTTGTTCTTTTGTAGTACTTTTTCAATTAAGAGTGATTTGAGCTTAAACTAAAGTATTCATTGTTTAGGATGGTATTCTCATATCTTTAGGGAGATCCGAACACTCAAGATCTAGTTGTTTATGACAATGATGTTACATATATCTTTGTACAACACAACAACGTATATATGATGATTGCATCGAGGCAGAACTGTAATGCTACTAGCGTGGTGGTTAATAAATGATTTGTCCTTTCACTACTATGGTTTATGGTAAAAAAATTAAAGATTCGGGATTGCATTACTATTTTTTGTGATGAAAATAACATTTATGTTATTTAAATAGATAATTGTAGATGCATTGTTTTCTATGGGTTATGTGGTTGGTTCCTTCGTTATGAGCTATTTTTTGTGGCAGGTATTTAAGCCTTATTTTGAGGAGTTACAAGAGGAATCAGTTAGAGATAATTTTCTTGTTGTGGTATGAGGGCTTATCCATGTATTTTTCGAAGTTGAGTATTTTATTATGAAACGTGGTGATACTAATAAACATGTGCATGTGATCATGTTGATGGTTTGTGATCTTCACACGGTATGAGTTACTTGATAAGATGATGGACTCGGGTTACCCTCAATATAATCAAGCAAAGATTCTGAAAAAGTTCATTAAGAATGATGATTACATAATGGAAGTTTCACAGAGGCCTCCTATGGCTGTGACAAATGTAGTATCCTAGTGCGCAGTGAAGGGATACGTTACAAGAAGAATGAAGTAGGTTTGCTTGTGTGAATCAGTCATGTAGTAGTTTAATACACCTGATAGTAATATTATTGTCTTGTTTGTTCAGGTGTTTTTAGATGTCGTGGAGAGTGTTAATATATTTTGTCAACAGTAATGTGAAAATTATTAGATAAGAAGTTGTTGGGGCATTAAATATGTGGACATATTTGAGGTGATTATCAACCCACATGTTATATGACCTTGCTATTTGTGTTTTGTTGTCAACTCTTAATTTTTTAATTTTTAGGGCTATACATACATAGATCATTTTTAACTGATCTTGATAAGTTACCTTTTTAGCTAGTTTATATGCCTTTTAAGACACGTACATCTGAGTAGAGTTTCTCATATTATCATTGAAGCATGGCTTTTTATCATCTTACCTTTACAGTTATCATACTTCACAAGTGAAATATAATGTTATTGGTTGGGAAGACACTACCAAATAAATTTATTTTATCGACAAGTTTTTCTTACAGTCAACAATGTACAACCCTTTTGACGTAGTCTTGTAGCTACATTAGATTCCAAAAATTGCATAGATGTATTATGTTTCATGTTGGTAGACGTGATAAATTTTTGGCCACCAGGAACAACAAATGGTCTAAATTTTTTTAGACATGTTAGAAAAAGGTCTAGATATAGTTGTAGAATTATTGATTTGGGTTTAGTATATGATTTCAACATCAATTTTTTACCCTATTATGCTCAGTTGGCTCTTTACCGGTCTTATACCCTTGTTTATTTATTGAAGTGTTCCATCACATGCACTAGTAGGCTAGGCCAGGCCTTGGCTTAAATACCCAAAGCACAAGTTCGATAGGGACAAAAGATTTATGTTAATAATTTCATGGTAATACTTATTCTAGCAGTGGAGCTCGGATACTCGTGGTATATAGAGGAGGGGGGGCTCTTTTTACAAAGTGGCTACTTTAGGCAAAGTAGCTGGAACAATATGACCCTAGAAGAAACCATTGTCCAAATGATACTTATATATATAACTATCCTAAGTTTTGTAATATACATTAGATATTTACAATCTTATATAAAGTGAGAATAATACTTAATTTTAATCTTTCCTTCGCATAAAAATACATGAATGAATTTATTGTGTCAAAAAGTACCATTGAATGAATTTATTGTTTAGGATCTTAGGGGTTGGGGGGTTAGAGTGTACACAATTGGGCAGGGCTAGTGGGAGTTGTTGTTGATTTGTATTGGTTAGGGACTGAGTTGAGTAGTCAGGTGTGTGTGTGTTGTGTGGTTTGCGTCATGGTGTTATGAGCCAAGTTTAGGTGGGTTGGAGGTGTTGAAGCGTGTGTGTTTGTGCAGTTGCGGGTTGGGAACCCGTTGGGGGTTTAACAGTTTTAGGAAGGTGATTGAGTTGGGCGTGTAAGGCTGGTCGTTGTGAAGAGATGAAACAAATATTTATGTGTTAATATGTTGAAACAAAAGTCCATTTAATTGGCTTTTTCTTCTTGCAGCGTGCATGAGTAAAAAGAATATATCATCCTACTTCCCATTAATTTAGTTTGAAGAAACTTGCAGCACTCGCGGGAATGGGATAGTAAAAATAATCCATCATCCTACTTCCCATTCAACCCTAAGTGGTCCATTGTTGTGGTTGTACCAACTGTCTCAAGGAGATGTAGTGGGAACACCCTCAGCTTCATCCCGCGTTGGAGAGGAATTAAAATTGGGATCATACCTAAGTTTTGGCCCCATGTCTTGAAAAGCGTCCTATGTGTGTAGCAATCGGGGTTGACCGGTCCGAGCTATATTCGATGTGACGTTCCATATTTCTCGTTGGGGTGGGGGTCATGGAATAACTAGTAATTTAGATCCATCTGATGCCTAAGTTGGCTGAGGAGGGGTAATAAATGGTGAATCCACAAAATCACAAGACTCCTTTGACTCTGTACATTTATCACGTACTAACGAGTTTTGATACTCTCCTCAATCGATGAAGTGGCACAAGACGTGCTCGCACGACCAAAGGAAAGTGACGTACAAAGTCAAAGGAGTCCTGAGATAGTTGTTAAAACCAGGGAACCCTCAGCTTCTCACAAAAAGTCACGGGAAATTGATGCACAATACTTGTATCTGGCGTCATCACACCTGTGTATCTCTGCTAAAAACTGCTTCTACAGCAACAAAGGAAATTGATTTTTAACACTCTAGTGGAAATTGTTCTCTAATGAAGAACAAAAATAACATTGTCTAAAATAATAATGTATACAATTGGTTTCATGAACAAATATTAATTGAGAAAAAGATCAACACAAATAGAATCAAACACCTAAAAATGTGGGGAAATGTTGTATTAATGGTCTCAATTAGAGCACAACTGAGAATAAAGTAATGTTAGTATTTAATTATTGTTATGGACGAGTGATGAGTGGATGCAATTTTGTAGAATTGTGATATTATGTTAACTTGATATAATCATACTTTTCCCAGATCTTAAAGGATAACCTAAATGCGGGGTTTGTAGGTTAATTCATCACTTCTCTATTTTATATTTTATAATGTGTAATGGCTGCAATTTCAAACAAAGTCTTAATGATGAAATGACTATCTATATGTCTCGTTGAGAAAAGAATGTTGGATGCCCAAGTGTTCAAAACTCAGAAATCTTTTTTAGTATTCCATTGTGTTCTTTTGTTCACACATAGATTGGTTTATCATGCATGTATATGTATCTTTTTTTCCCTCTACAGAACTATAGATGGAAAATCATAATACTTCTATAGTAGTTATCTAGTTTAAAATCTATTTTCTCACTAGAGATAAAGATATTGTTGATTGGGAGAGGCTATTATTGATACGTGGAATCAAGATGGTCTTAAGGCCTTTTTTCGTGGCACTGGTGCCACGCTCTATCATGAGGTTCCTTTCTATGTTGCAGTCTTGGGTTTTTATACTGAATCCAAAAAGGTTATTCAGAAGATCTTAAGGAGGGATCTGGACCCATGGGAAACAATTGTTGTTAGGGCAGTAACTGGTGGGATAACTGTTGTTTTAACAACCCCATTCGATGTGATTAAAGCTATAATGATGATTGTTACTCAGGGCTAACCCATGTCAATTTTCATTATAGAATTATCCATCCTTCGTCATGAGGGTCCCCTTAGATTATTCAAAGGATCTGTACCTAGGTTCTTTTGGGTTGCTCTATTAGGTGCTATAAACTTTGCAAGCTACGACCTTACAAGGAAAGATGAGGGTGTTATGTAGTAGAAAATTATTGATCAAACTCCCTCAGTCTAAGATGGCCTAATGGGAAAGTTTCTTATGACTTATTATTAGTGCTTCAAGTTCGATTGATCGACATCCAGCTTTTACGAAGGTAGATTGCTCAATAGTTTGCTTTTAGGGTATTCTCCAACACCCAATTTTCAAGTTTTTTATGAAAATCAGTATTTGTGTACATTGCATTAGATTTAGTCCTAATATACTACATTAGATTTAGTCGTAATATCATTGCATTATACTCCGGATTTTTTTTTGTTTCAGCTATCATATTGGTAATTATCCCATAATATGAAGTGTATACAATAATGATTAAGCCCCTGTAATTTAATTCTTTTAGCTGAACAACTAGCATAATAGTTGGAAATCAGAATTGTAGAATGATCAATCATTTTAACTAAAAACTTGGTTAGGACTGTTTTCATTTACACTAGCAATCCACAAAGAGTGGGTCAAGTGAATAGAAAGGAATTCTCATAAATATGAAATTAAAATTATACAAATCGATTATTTCCCCTGATCTGGTCCATATAAAACAGAATGAAGAAGACTCAACATATTATAGGAAAGAGAGAAAGGAAAGGAGTGCGATGAAATATTACCCTCAACCTAATATACAAACTAAAATAAAAAATAACTAGAAAATAATCGAAAAAGACAACGGGGTGCTTCCAGACTTTACAACGAGGTGCCCCATCTACAAAACAAACATTTCTCAATATTATTATGTTGTTTATGAAATTATTGATCAAAATTAAGACTTTTAATAAATGAACTTTTCATAACAATAAGTGTTTGAACCTTATACAGATGCAACGTTAGATGCACTTGCAACTCAATGGCATGTGCGCAATGCAATCCTGGACAACTGATGTGTAGGCAAGAACTGGTTCCCCTGGATTGTAAAGAAATATAAGTTGACAAGATGAATCCAATACCACATTCACAAGTGTATCCATGATGGACTCTTCCTCTGGTGTGGGATCCACAAGGATGTATTTCTTGTGAAGTCTGCATGTCAAGGAGAACGGTATGCTACTCAACTTGAGCTCTCTCTTCTCTTTATTGACTGCTTTCTTTTTTCCTCCCTCATTTTCCTCGGAAATAACAACTACTCTTCCATCATCATTCACAGAAACTACTGGGATTTATAAATCAGAGAATGTACCAACTGTAGATTGTAATCCATCATAAAAAAAATGGGAACCATAAGTATCGAAACAATGTATGTCCAAGTACGCCATCCAAAAAGCTTTCCCACTAACCAATAATTCCTTTAAATTCAGAATATAAGATAGTGTCAGATAACTGCTTGGGCACAACTCAGAATTTTTATTAAGCACATATCATTAAGATAGTGTCAGATACTCCCTAACTGCCTAATTTTTATTAGGCACAAAACATAATTTTACACCATAACTTTACATTGGATCTCACTTTCAAAATATTGAAACTTTAAAGAAAAGTGTCCATATTTTTATTAAGCTAACATAGAAAATTAAGGTCACACTTAGTTGACTCTGTCATTGTAAACAAATTTGAATTTTGTTGCCAACTTAATGTTCTTTTTCTACAACCTATGGAAATTTTTGTAAAGCTTGTCATATACCTCACTTAGATTTTCTATAAATTCACCATTTCTCATCTCATCTTTGAAGGAGAGATATATAATTTTCTTTTTAATTTTTTTCATTGGTGTTAAAAGACCTATTGGTATATTTGAACATTTCCTAGATTTCTTTACAAAGAAGGTCATATAGGGTAGCGTGTCCATTCTCCTTTGCAAAAAAATGAGGTCCCTAAGGTCCATTTTAGACATCCACATAGTTGGATGACCCTTGACATTGGACTATACTTTGGATTAGACTCATGGTGGGCCTTTCAAGGTCAATGAACCATTGTTTGGGAACCTACCAGATTGGTGAGGTCCCGTCTATAGGTTCTTGATCCTTTTCGAACCTCGACCTATTACGTAGTGTGTGCACTGCTGCTATATATCTGTGCATGCACACTACCTACTGTAGCACGAGGGGCTGCTAATAGCTTGGTACTACATAGGTTTATATGTGATTACATCCATGTGTGTGTGTGTGTGTTATTATTTAGCAGCAGTGTGTGTTTATGTGAGTGTGTTGATTAGTAGCTTTGGGTGGACTCGTACTTCATCGTTATTGTAATTTTATCTTTTGTTTCAATAAACATTGTTGTTTGAGATAAAAAAGAAATTATATTTTTTCACCAATGTTAGTTGTGTTAGACCTTATTATATGCCTACTATAGATTATTCTTTTTCAGAATTTTTTTTAACCAATGTGTGTCTGCCTATTTCTGTTAATCGTGCATCCCTAAGTGGAATAATGCATCTCTATGTCTGCCATGCATCTGTGTTAATCGTGCATCTTCTATGCATCTATGTGTCTGCTAAAGGGGTATAATGCAGTGTATACGTGCTAGTGTATTAATTAGTATGAATAACTCAAGCTTCAGAGGACAAACTTGTTCAGAATGAAATCTCATGGGAAAATTAATAATCCAAACACCTATAGGATTTCAGACTCCTATACGGAGTAGCAATTTGGTATAAATTATTTTGAAATGAACATGATAATTTTAAGTTAATGATCGATCCTTTTATTTTATTTTTTCATGTTTGATTAGTTTTGTAGTTGATATATAACTGATGTTGAAATGTGATATATAATTGAAATGTGACTTCTTGATATGATAAATGCAAGCATACAGATCCATGATGTTGAATCATCATCATCGTCGCAACCAACAAGCTCTATTAAAGATGAAGAATGATATGCACCTTTCCTCATGCTTCCATTACCTTAACGATTCAGCCTGACTAAGTAATAATATATAATTCATACATATAATTACACACACACACACACACACATATATATATATATATATATATATATATATATATATATATATAGAGAGAGAGAGAGAGAGAGAGATTCATGTTGAAAATTCTCGTTTAAAATTAAATTTTCAGTGGTGGTGGTGAAAACTCTCTATGATGGTGAAAATTTATTATGATGGTGGTAAATAATTTCTGTTGGCTAGTGTATATTATTCGTAGAATCAATTTTAATGTTTAAAACAGGTTGACTACTTGTGGTTTTCATGAATAAATAAATGAGACTCTGCCGAATTTAAAAAAAATAATAGTAGTTAAATATTTATGTTGCTTGTGATGAGAATAACTATATTGATTCATATTTCACAATGTATTGTTGATGAGTGTGGTATTAATTTTTCACAATATTTTTTTTTCAGGTGACAATTTTTGTAGAACATGCAAATTTTAATCAGTGGTTTTGGAGGTCGTATGATTTAATGTTGAGGAATTACTTTGATAAAAACATTATATGTTTTGGAGTATAAGAAATTAATGTATTTTTTTTGTCAAGTTGAATATTTGAATTTAGTGTCATAAATTTTTGTTTTGATGAACATTTCGAGATGGTTGTAAACAATCTAACTATTGTTGAATGAAAATGATTCGTTATGTTGGTTAAAACTCATCTTATGTATTGCAGTTTATTATTATTCGTTGTTTGTGTTGTCTTAAATGTGATTCAATTTAATATTAAACTTTAGCGATAGATTTTATTGTCCATAATATATTGGTGCAAAAATTTTAAGATCTGTTCACCTCTTTTGGGATGGTTAAAACTGTCTTAAAAATATATTTAAGACGATTATGTTGTCGTCTCAAAAAGGTTTTTTAAAATAGTAACCTTTTGAAAAAGATTAATTCTCATCTCAAAAGCACTCTTTTGTGACAGCTGTCGTGTCGTCTCAAAATTGTCTATAAAATGAGGACCTTTTGAGACGGATTTGATCCCGTCTTAAAAAACTCTTTTGAGATGGCTATGGGGTCACAAAAAGTATTTATAACCCCTATCAAAAAGACCCCTTACCCGTCCCAAATAGCGTCCCAAAAAGTATTTGAGACGGATAAACCATCTTTTGGGACCGCTAGGCCACTGTGTCAATTTTTTTTTTGTAAGTTGAATGTTGTTGATGGTGTAAAGTCGATAAAACATAGAAGGAGGCCCTACTCAAGGGTTAACTATAAGGTTCTCAAATATGAGGTTAAGAATATTGAGAAGGCCGAGTTCATCAGAGAGGTGATATAACTTGAATGGATTTAAAATGCAATCATAGTACCTAAAGCCAATAACAAGTGGAGGATGTGCATGCACTTTACTGATTCGAACAATTCTAGCCCCACCTAATATTGGTAAGATGGTGGATGCCATGGATAGGCATGAGTTAATGAGATTCATGGATGCATACTCAGGTTATAATTCATGCACCCGGCTGATGAAGAGAAGATAGCCTTGATCACCAACAAGGGGACCTATTATTATAAGGTCATTCCCTTTAGTCTTAATAACATCAGCGAAACCTATCAGCGTTTAGTAAACAAGATGTTCACAGATTAGATCGTAAATTCCATGGAGGTTTATGTCGCTGATATGATGATGAAGAGCCTCAAGGTTGACACTCATGTGGTTGACCTTGAATGCACCTTTGACACCATGGACAAATACATAATGAAGCTCAATCCGACAAAGTGAGTATTCGGAGTGGGAGTTGGAATGTTTTGGGGATTCATTATAAATTAGAGGGGGATAGAGGCAAATACCATAAATATCACAGCATTGGTTGGTATAAAGACCCCAAAGACCATCAAGGAAGTTAAGAAACTCACTAGACGAGTGGCTGCTCTAAGCCGGTTTGTCTGTAGAGCCACTGATGAATGTTTGATATTCTTCAAGGTGCTCATAAAAGCCTTTGAATTGGACGAGGGGTGAGAAAAAGTCTTTTAGGAATTGAAGGTTTACCTTGGCTAACCTCTCTTATTGTCCCAGTCTGTGTAAGGAGAGATGCTTTATTTATACGTAGCTCTATCGGAGTCGTCCATTAGTGAGACTATTGTCAGAGATGTCGATGGTGCACAAAGACCAGTCTATTTGAATAGCAAAGCCCTTCAAGGGGTAGAGAAGAGGTACCCTAAGATGGAAAAACTGGAATATGCTCTCATCCATGCTTCAATGAAGATGAATCCCATCTTTCAAGTTCACACAATGGTCGTCTTGACAGACTCCCCCTTAAGCAAGTCATCCATAAACCTGAGAAATTGGATAGGTTGATGGATTGGGCCATTGAGTTAGGAGAGTACGACATAGTTTATCAACCGAGGGTAGAAATCAAAGGTCAAGCATTAGTATATTTCATGGCCGAATTCTCCTGGGATGAGGTCGACATAGAAGAGACCCATATGGGAGCCAGTGTGTTAGAGAAAGTGGGGGAAGGATCAATTGAAGCCAACATTAGTATGGCTAGTCCTGTTGAGGCCGAGGGTAGAGATACTTGACTATTCTGGACGAAATAGATAAGTTTTTTATCAGAAGAGTATCATTGAAGAAGGCTAATTTTTAGGAGCATGAACCTTTTTGGAGCCTCTTTATTGATGGGTCATTCTGCGAGAGTGGAAGTGGCGTTGTATTGATTATCTCAGCACTATACGTGTTGCAAGATCTCCCTCATATATTATATATATTAATTGATTCGTTCATTTTAAACCTCCTTAAATCTATAGAACATCATTCGTGGTGAAATAGCAGCAAGTCACTCTAGGTGATACAATAATCAGGAAAGGGCCCGACCCCATCCATTGATTTTCTGAACACCATGTTCAATGGTGAAAAGCACTAAGTGCAATTATCAAACATCATTATTTGAAGATAATTAAATAACATTATTAATTTTGTGAGAATTAAAATTGGAAAAAAATCTCTCGACTGAGAAGACAGTGCATGGACAAGATGACTCTTGTCCATACACTCTCAAAATAATGAGAGAGGAATTGAATTGTAACATAATTAATTTGGTGAGAATTCAATAACATCATTACTTTGGCGAGAATTCAAATTGGAAAAAACTCTCTAGATCGAGAATACAGTGTATGGACGAGACAACTGTTTTCCATACACTCTCAAAAAGATGAGAGAGGGCTTGGGTTATAACATAATTAATTTGGTGAGAATCCAATAACATCATTAATTTGGTGAGAATTAAAATTAGAAATCACTTATTTATGGTTAATTATCAAACATCATCAATTTGGTGAATAAACTCTCTTAGCTGAGAAGACAGTGCATCAATGAGATGACTCTTGTCCATACACTCTTAAAATGACGAGAGAGGTCTTGTATTATAACATCATTAATTTGATGAGAATTAAAATTCGAAAATCACTTAGTTGTGGTTAATTATCAAACATCATTAATCTGGTGAATAAACTCCCTCGATCGAATAGACAGTGCATGGATGAGGCAACTCTTATCCATACACTCTCAAAACGACGAGAGATGGATTGGATTGTAACATCATTACTTTGGTGAGAATCCAATAACATCATTAATTTGGTGAGAATTAAAATTGGAAAATCCCTTAGTTATGGTTAGTTATCAAACAACATTAATCTAGTGAATAAACTTTCTCGATCGAGAATACTGTGCATCGATGAGATGACTCTTATCCATACACTCTCAAAACAACTAGAGATGACTTGGATTATAACATCATTAACTTGGATACTCTCATCCCATCCTAAGATAGGGAGAGATAAGTACATATTTTCTAAAAACAATGAAGGGATCAAAGCATACAAACGACTCGGATTATATAAACATGAGAGATAGGTAATTATGGTTTAGACGATGTCAAAAAAATCATAAGTGCCGAATAAATATCTCAAAAGTAAAATAGAGGAATGCTCAAGTGTTATAAAATAAAGGACATTAGGGCACACTTAGATGTCCCTTGAAAGACCTTGTTCCCCAGGTTATCTTCAACTTAGCTACCATCGGCTTGAGTTTCTTTCTTGGAGGCATCGTCCTGCCTAGCCAAGATGTTGCCCTCTTCCTGGATGATGGTTGTATCATCTCAGTCATTTACAGTTTGTGATATCGAATCAGGTTAAACCATCCCTTCAACCACTTCGAGAGTGATAACGAACATATGGTCATCAATACTAAAGGATTTTAGCTTCTCGTCCAGAGGAGTGACTTCAGGAAACTTCATAGTGGCCAACTAGCAGCTATTATGAGCTCCCCTCACAAGGTACTGAAGATCGAAACTAAAGAACACCTCAGACGCTTTGTAATTTTTGATGGCCTTTGCTTTGGTATCTTCAAGTGTATCATTGACAACATCTTGAACTCTATCCCCCTCCACAAAGGTTTGTTTCTCCTTCGGAACATTCAAAGCATTTTCATGTTTCGTCTTCATATTATCAACGAACTTCTTATGAGCACTCTCAACGTCAACAGCCTTCTCATTGAGTCTGAAATGTCTGACCTCGGATCCTACATGACCTTCTTAGTCAAACGAGCTTGGAAAACTAGGGGGATCATTTCTTCGCCCCATTGATGAATCTTTTAAAAAATGATGGTGGGTTACAAGAAAAGAAAATGAAATTTAGTACAAGACGATACTATACTATGATATAGAAGAAAATCATAATAAATTATGAACTTACCTAAATTGTATGATGATAATACAGATCATTCAAAAGGGAGGTCTTAGTTGCCTCTAAGAAATGAGCATCTAACACATGGATCATGTCAGATACAGTAATGAAATCTCTCCTCATATTCCCTAAAAAAGAGTTTGAAGATATTTATAAATTTGTGAGACGATCCTAGAGAACATCCTCAGAGGATATATGTATGGCCTCTGCCGGTACAGTCTTGTAAGGAACGTCCTTATACTTCTTTGAATGGGAAGAGTGGGGAGCATCTTCCCTGCCTACTTTCATTTTCTTCTCCCCCTCGGCCTGGCTGGGAATGGCGGTAGACTTCGTAGTCTGAGGCACAGGGGTCATCTTGTTACCAACTTTTTTCAATAAGTTTCCTAAGGAAGGAGTCGCCATTGTCCAGGCTACCTCAAAAGTATTTGGTGGTCTATCTGCGATAGTGAAAGTGAAAATATGAGGTCAGGTACAAAAAATACGACATACAAATTGGTATAAATAAAGAGTAACATGTACATATCTTAGAGAGGGGGTCCACCCCCAAGCCTGGTTTCTTTAAACATTACGAGGTCAACAACATCTCAAACTTTACAAGGCCCTTATCCTTTCCTTTACTTCTGACGTTAGCCAAGTTATTAGTGGCCTTAATACTCAACCCCGGGTCCATCTCAGCAGAGATTGGGACTTTTACCCACTTTTAAGGGACCCTCGGCTCAAAAGTACCACTAGGGGTATCAGAGCCGTACTCCCAAGAACTCGACACGAAGAAATAATGTGTCTTCTAGTTATGGTTGGAAGTTTGGGTGAGGGGAGGAGCTTACTTTGTGTACTTTCTGTCTACGATATGATAGTATCCAAATTTTGATTCTAGAGACGATACCGTATAGGAACCCCTAAAAATGTTAACTAGAAGTTTGGCACTATGAACTAGACTCCACAGTGAAACAAACCCAAAGATAATCCTGTGGGAATTGGGTGTGAGTTTGGAAGGAGAAACACCTAGGCTATCATAAATGGCCTGCATGGTTAGATGCAAAGGTAGCCTAATGCCGACCTTAAACATTTGCTCATAAACACAGATCTCACCCACCCAGTAGTTAAAGGCCCTCTCGTCTGCAGAGGGTACCCTCATAGTGATGGAAGATGTTATCCCATATTCATGTCACAAACAGAGAAGATATACCTTAGTAACTACATTTTCATATAAACTAGTAATAGAGATGTAAATCGTA
This sequence comes from Sambucus nigra, assembly GCA_949130495.1. Classification (NCBI taxonomy): domain Eukaryota; kingdom Viridiplantae; phylum Streptophyta; class Magnoliopsida; order Dipsacales; family Adoxaceae; genus Sambucus; species Sambucus nigra. Next base: position 325,109,536 of record OX422217.1, on the reverse strand, counting down.
CCCTCGTCTGATGAACCATCCTTAAAGTCCACGGTCGTAGTATCGGTCGGGTTTTATTACCCCTCAGCAGCCGTTATGGGGTTTTCCATCAAGGGTGGAGCCACCACAATATTAACCCTCAGCTCGGTAGAGCCCGATAGGATCTCAAGGTATGACCCAAAGTCAATGGTAGAATCAAAAAAATTAGAAGAATTGACATAATAAGAAGGCTCGATTTTGCCTAAGGACGACGCACCGTGAGAGAGATCCACAACCTCGTTGAGGGAACCCGTGTCCTCAGTCGTATGAGAGACAAAGGGATTATCACCCACTGACTCAGATGATTCATACATAGAGGCACTAATCTCTACAATAGGTGGAGGGACTACAGTTAGTTGAATCAAATAAATGGGTTGGAGGGGAAAGGCTTCTCTTTGGCACTAATCAGCGTCCAAGGACTTGTACTTCCTAATCTCAGTAAAACACCTCTCTCTGAGAGTTGGAAACTCCTCGGCTAACTTATATAAGGGCCTTAACATCCAAGAGGCAACCTAACACTTGACTTAAATAGAAAAGAATTATTCAGACACTTAAAACGTTGACCAAGTTTTGACCCACGATCAAAGCAAGGAATTCAAACGGTTTGAGGTTCAGAATGCATGAAGAATGGAATGAATACTCACCGGAGTTTACTGTAATAACTAAAAAAGGCCACTCAGTCTCCACACACTTCTCGAAAATGCTACCAAACCTCAAAAACCTCTCCTCTCAACCTTAAAACCCCCTCAAACCAGGTCGCTTGGTCGTCAGAAAAATGAAATAAATGCAAAAACAGTGGTTGAAATGGAAATCCAATGAAAAATTTGGAAGAGGGAAAAAAGTGAGATACCTGGAAGTCTTTAATCCCTAGGAAATTACCAAGAACGCAGAAGAAAGGCTAGGGTAAGCTTGAATAGTGGGTAGGGAGAACGTTGATGCTTATAAAGAAAGAATGGAAACAAGCATAAATAAGAAGAAAGGGTTAAAAATGTTTTTAAATACCAAGGCAATGATTGCGGCGCGATTCCTCATGGGACATCATTAGGGTTCCGTAACCTAAGCACGCTACAACCTCCCCTTGGTTACCACACTAACTCATGGCCTAAGTGACAAGTGTCACTTATCTACGATCGTTCAGCAAACTGATTCCATCACACCCATGTCAATCGGCATCTTTAGACTCAAATGTTCAACACTTAGCCTCCTCATTACCTCAGAGACTAAGGGTTGGAGGTGATTGATATACCACAAGTGTACCCGCGGCCCAACCTAGATATGCTCAACCTGAGCCGACCTAGTGAAACCCACCTTGTAAGGAGGCCTACCATTATACCATGTATTCTTGTCCAGGACCTGGCCAAAATGGTAACAGGTCATCCCAGATGTCTACATCATCTCGTCTAGTACAAGGAGGAGTCCACTATACCAAGCGCAATATTGTCTTGGCATATTCATATCAGCCGAGATTCATGTCGTTCGGCTCCATCATGTTAGACGACGGCCTTCATGTCTTGTACTTGACCCAGTCGAGTATTTTCTAGAAGACACTCTCAGTGTGTGCAACCTAGGATGCACGCCTATTTGGTCCACGTGGACAATTCAGTTACAACCAGATTATTCCCTTACATGATGAAATATTGCATCATCATTAGTTCCATGTGTTTGTGATAGATGCCATCTTCCCGGTGGAGACCTTTAAGACCATGCGCATATTGTATGCTTGGGGGTGCATTACACCCCGTAAACACTATATATACACTTCATCTTCTCTATGAGGAGGGATCTCTTATTCAAAACCCTATCTAAACTCTGTGCAATTATTGATAGAGAAAGCTTATACATGTGTGTTGTATTCACAGGCCATTAGAGGCTTATTAGTGGATTCATACTCACACCCTCCACAGTGGATGTAGGCCAAATAAGGCCAAACCACTTATACATCTTTGTGTTCATCCTCTTCTCCTCATCTCTTATGATTATTCACTGTTATATTGATGTCTATGATTGTTATACTGGTTCGAGCTCATATGCATTATATTGATTTGGTTGTTCTATTTATAGGATCATCACTTATCAAAACCATTATTCTACAACATGGGAAGATTTATACTTCGAATCACATACAGTAGGGGAATGTATAAACTTCCATGGAAATAACTATATATTCGCCACATGATGGGGTGATTATTCTAACCAGTCAGATGATTCAGATGGTGAACTCGATAATGAATCTCCTAGTATTCTTTCCTCCTTTTATTTGATGACTTTTTTTGGATAAATCTTATAAAAAAATAAACAAAATCTCTAGTATCCCTAAAATGAATGAAGAAATTGGCTTTCTCTTACACCCTTTATTAGTAAACCACATGACCCGATCGGGATGATAATACAAGGATCCAATTCCTCTAACAGAAAGTATACATTTAGATAAAAAGGAAAAAAATTGTTGAAGAACCATCGATGCCCAAAATGACCATAAAAAAGAGATTCTTGAACAATTGAAGAAGACTTAAGACAACATCACCCTATGGGAAATTTTCATGTCTTATAAACTTCATAGGAATTCCCTCGTCATGTTTTTCATGCACTCTATAGTTCCTCCTTCTACCTCTGTAGACGAGGCCATCCATATAATTGTAATTCTAACCACTAAGAGCCCCATCTCTTTTTCTAATGAGGAAATCCCTAAGTTTGGCCCTAATCATAACTACGCTCTTAATATCTTAGTCGGGTATCTATATAAAATGGTCACATTGGTATTTTCTGATAATGGTTCCTCCCTGAATGTATGCCCACTCTGAATGCTCCGATGTTTGAGGCTACAAGTCAGTTATTTCATCCCTACATTCTTTGCTATGCGTGCTTATGACGACATTTGCGAATAGGTTATGTGGTCAGTTATCCTCATGTAAGGGGACTGTCTAATTTTCCCACAAGGAGAATTCTAAGTCACTGACATACAAAAATGTTTCAATATTCTTCTTGGTTTCCCATGGCTTCACAACATCAGAGGAGTTTCTTATTTTCTTTATCATAAATTTAAGTTCTTTGTTGATAATCAGGTGACTACTATCATAAGGGATCAAAATAATTCACATGCTATCGAAACTAGTAACACGATTCTGGAAATCCAACATAGCACTAATGATATGTTCCTTTTAGGCTTCAGAATATACCTACTCCCCTTCTCGGGTGATGAAAATTAAAAAAAAAAGCATTGAGTCTCAATTACAACACACATGAAAAATGTTAATGTAATTAAAATGTTATAAAATATGTATTTTTCCCCAAAACGAGGATAGGCAGTATACAATAAGGGATCCTTGAAAAAAAATCCTAAAGATAACTTATCCAACGCACGTCCTAGGTATCAACCGTACCTAGAAGAGATTATGGCTCTCCGCCAAACGTACTAAAAAATTATGCTAAAAGAATAAAAGTCGTGATGGAGATTTTCTGAATGGTCACTTTATAAAAGAAGGAGAATATTTCCACAAATGTGGTTTTCACTAACCATGGTATGACGTGGATTAAAAGAAGAGAAACCAGGGTTTGAGATATTATTAATAGACAAATTTACCTAGACCGAGGGATCTAATCATGAGGTGAGGCTTCTAACCATCTAGTCATTTGTTTCAAGTTCCTCGGATACCGAAAGCACTGATAGAAATGAATATTTTTGCCATGCCAAACTGGGAATAAACATTTGCATGATCCGTGTCTAATTCAAGTCTTCTGACCATACCAAAAGGATCCCTCCACTATCAAAACTTTCCTCAACTAGTGGAGCATTCATGCCAAATCGGCCCTGCCAACCAAGAACCCTATTATTTATCACCTTTATACTCAACTTGTCTCTGTTTTTATTTTTATTTTTGGTGTTAATGTAAATGAGGCATCTTTCAAAGAGGTCCTTACCACAATTTTTTCCCAAAATTATATCAATGAAATTAATGAATATTTTGAGAATATTGTTCTAAATTAAATTAATTTCATTGATTATAATGACAAACAATTGAGGAAGATGACTTAATAAATGAAAAAAATATTATTTGATCTCAATAAAGAAAAATAAACAACATAACCATGTTCAAACTAATTATGAGGAGACAATTATCATTAATCTAGTTTTAGTAGCACTATATGTGAGATTAAGATAGGATCGATCCTCGAAGAGCGAGAGCAATCATAATTCGAAAGGATTCTAAAATAGTTCATACATGTCTTTGCATGGTCTTATAGTGACAAAAATTACATAACACGATATCCCTACATACCCTAAATGAAAACCCATTAAGCAAAAGTTGATAAGGCTTCGGCCATAATGGTCCCTCAAACTGAAAAATGAAGCGGTCAATAAATTGAACGTGTGCTTTATCCGCATAGCTGAATACCTAACATGGCTCGTATACATAGTTCTTGTGAAGAAATCTGTAGGAAACATCTTCATGTGCATAGACTATTAGGATCTCAACAAAGCTTCTTAAAAATATCACTATCCCCCACCCAACATTGATCATCGACAGTACTGCCAATCATACGCTCAAGTCATTCATCGATGGATTTTCAGGGTATAATCTGATAAAGATTCATCCTGATCACTAAGAGAATAGTACTTTCACCAATTTGCGGGGAACACTTTGTTACACTATCATGAATCTTGGTCTAAAAAATGTCGTGTATACATACCAAAGTCAAACCACAACTATCATATCTTATCTCATCCATAAGGAGGTTAAGGCCTATATTGATGACATGATCATTAAGTCCATAACTCAGGATGTTCACATCTAAGCCCTAAGGAAATTGTTTAAACCACTATAAAAATATTAGATACATATCAATCCGCAAAAAATTGTCTTTGATGTCACAAAAGGTAAATTCCTAGTCTTCACGGACAGTGATAAGGGAATCGTACATCAACAAATTCAATATCCTGTTCACTTGCATTTGTGAAAATATTTTAAAAATCCTTCAAAAGGATTTATCTTAATTATATAATGATGTGTTTTAGGATGCCTTCGACAAAATCAAACAATACCTTACTTAACCACTGGTGCTCATGCCACTGAAACTGGGTCTACCCCTCCCCTTGTACCTGATTGTCACCGATACTATTATTGAAGATATGCTAACCCAATACATTAAGGAGTCATGTAATGATAGAACAATCTACTACTTCAATTGAAAGATGGTGGGGTATGAGGTGAATTACACATCATTAGAAAAGTTATGCGTCGCCATATTTTAGGTCACTCAGAAACACTGACACTAAATTATTTCCCTCCTTATCAAGTTATTGTCTTGAATGGATCCCATCGAATATTTACTGGAGAAACCTTCTTTCTCAAGACACATGGCCCGATGGTTTCTCTTGTTAGTCGAGTTCGACATCACTTGCATCATGCAAAAATCCATAAAAGGGAGGTATGTCTCTAAATACTTTGTGGATCAACCCATGGAAGAAGTCGACACATGGATATCTGAATTCTCAAAAGAAGAAATATTTTTTGCTACTCACAAGAAAATCCAGTGGAAAATTTTCATTGATGGAGCTGCCAATAAGAAGGTATATTGTTTTCGAATACTCCTAATTGTGCCCATGATTTGCATACTCCCATAATCATCATGCTACACTTATGTGGCACGAACAACATGACAGAATATGAGGCATGAACCGTGGGCCCTAAGATCACTCTCAAGAAGGGAATCCAATATCTCGATGTTTATGAAGACTTAGAGCTCATCATAGAACAAGTCTTTCGAAAATTAAAAGTCAAGGATGAGAAACTATTACCCTTCCACACTTATGTTTAAGAGCTCACTATCTGATTCAAAGATGTTACATTACTTTTTTCTCTCTATAAAGAATATTATTTTTTCTATGTGTTGGCAAATTTGACCTCTATCATCGATATGACCAAGGAAATAACAATCCCTAATGAAGAAGATTCAGGCAAAGTTGGGCTATGGTGTTAGGATATTTATTTCCACCCCATACACGGTCAGTACCTTTAAGGGGTTGATAATAATGATCATATGACCGTCGGAAAAATTGCAAATCAATACATTATTTTTGACAAAGTTTTATTCAAAATAAACTCCAATGACACCCATTTGGAATGCATAAAAGGGTATGCCACTGAGGAAATTATGAAGAAAATCCATAGTGGGGAGTGCATACCCCACATAAATGGATATGTGCTTTCTAAGAAGTATTCGATAGGGATACTATTATACTACCCTCATCCAAGACTATACAACATACATCAAGAGGTGCCTAAAATGACAATAATTCACCAAACTTTAACACTTGCCTCCCTGAGAGTTATAGAACTTAAATTCTCCTTGTACCTTCTCAACTTAAGGTATCGATATCACTCGGAAAGTCACTCCCAAAGCATCCAATGGGAACAAGTTCATCTTTGTTGCCATTAATTATATCACTTACTGGGTCAAAGTCGGGTTATTCAGAGTGTTGAATGCCAATAAAGTGGCCAAATTCATGTAAAATAATATAAATTATCGCTACGGGGTTTATCACGAGCTCATATCATATAATGGCCTATATTTTTAAGCAAGGGTCATAGAAGTGGTTAAAGTGCCTCAAATACATAATTACTAAGATGATAGAAATTTGTAGAGATTGGGATGACAGGATCCCCTACGTTCCCTCAGCCTATCACACGTCTATTGGGAGACCCACTGGGGCTACTCTATACTCCATGGTTTATGACATGGAGGCAGTCTTGTCTGTAAAACTTGACATCCCTTCCTAGCGAGTTATTCTCAGAAGATAAATACAGGAAGTTAATTAGCACAAGATCCCTTATGATGAGCTAAAGCTCTTGGATAAAAAGAGATTAAAGGTTTATACGACATATGAGGGTATCATTTTCACATTGCACTTTCATTAAATAAGAATGTCAAAGATGCGGTGTACGAGATGGAGACTAACTCTCAAGGAAATTTTAGAACCTAATTGGTACATTAGATGGGAATTCAAACCCAATTAGAGTGTGCCTTACCTTGGAACCTCTGCTCACTGATGTCCATGGAGTAGAGACCTAGCCAAGTTAGACCATCTGAAAAATAACTATCCTTAATCCGAATCTCATTGCGCTATACAATCGTCACCTCCCTTCCATTATAAAAAATATCCATTCTCCATTTGTCTGAACTATGTACGATCCGACCCTCTTAAAATATATTCAAACAATATTAACATTTTTTAACCCCGTAGAGTTACGTAGGTAGCCTATAAAATAACTTTGGGTGAGGTCCTTTATTTTTTATAAATGTTTTTTTCTCCCATACAAAGGTATAAGTCTCTTTCATCATTTCAAATGAAAAAATGATTATGTGTGCCTTAATGAATTATATAGATAATTAAAATAAAAATGATTCTTTTACAAAGGCACAACGAGAAATGTGACCATCCTCGACCTTTCCCCCGGGAAAGAGAGATATTTCCCCCTTACACTGAGGTTGTGGGATCCAAAGGAGATAGAATTTTCATCGTTGAGGATGTGAGGTGTGTGAATGTGTAGAAATTAGGGAAGCTAGTCTATTTTACTCAAAATAAGCAAAAGAAAATAGTCATCCTCAAGATAATGACATAAAAAGACTAGCAATGCGTGATAAACAAAAAATACATGGGCTCGGAGACTATGCTACGTAATAGGAAGGTGTTAATCATCCTTTCTTCCTTAGCGGTCTCTCATGGAAGACAGGATAATATCCTTCTCCTAAATTGCGTGTACATGTATATAAACTATAGTTATTAAAAGTTCTCACGGGTGCATGTGAGAAGCAAAATCATTATATCCCCGTCACGAGGAAGACGGGAATGAATCATTCTAAGGACTAAAACTAAAATAAAAATGCGTAAAGGTGACAAATATGAGCGGTATGGAAGATCGTGACATCACTATTGGAAAGTGAGTATGCATGCCAATGGCATCACTAAAAGATAATAAAAAATAAAAAGGGTTTCACTGTATAGAAGAATATAAGTGAAAACTATTAAATATATGTGATGCACCGATTCATGATGTCACTATATAAAAATGAGTAAACATGTTAATGGGATGGCATATAGTTAAAAATATAGAATGACTTAAGTATATGGATAAAATCAATAAAAATGTATATAAGCACAAATGTGAATGAAAAAATAGTACTCGAACACCAAAAGTAATTTCGAGACGCCTACATAGAGAAAATGGCTTCAAAATCCATGTTCTTCGTATGGAGAATGAGATGAGGTCTAACCCATAATCTGAAATTTGTGTTTCTCATTTTATTTGTAAAAAAAGTGTGTTAAAAAGGTGGTGAAAATTTGAAAATAGTGAAGAAACTTTAATTGAGCATTTAGGGGATAAATCCTTTAGGTTTTATTATTTACAATAATAGATTTGAAACTATTTATAATAAAAAAAAAAGTGATATTAATTGTGGGAAAAAATAAGAGTTAACTAAGAGATATGCTAAAAGTAATTAAATATATGCAATAATAACAAGATGGAAAAATGAAATGAAGTGTATTTTGACTTTCTAAGTTGTTTGAAGTATGATTTTTTTAAGGTTTTGTAATTTAATTTTTTGGGTGGAAATAATGGTGGTTAAGTGGTGGAAAGTGGTGAGATGAGAGGTGCTATAAGAGAATGTTTTGGGAATGTAAGGAAAATTTTTGTGAGGGTGAGGTAATAGAAGTTAAAACACGAGTTATGAGGCCAAAGATTCAAAATAGTGAGATAAGGATTTCCTCAAATAGGAAACCCTAAAAGGATAAAATGAGCTTGCTTCCCCCTACAGGGTGTCCAAACATGCTCGGCAAGTAAATCCCTACGTTCCTGCCAGCAGGTGAGGTCCCTACCGACATGTAGGTTGATTTTGATTTTCTCACTAAAATGGTCATAAAATGTAATTGTATGTCAGATTTACACATGGTTGGGACCATTGGAAATAGGATTTATATCTCTATGAAAGTTTTTTGAGATACTCTCGTGTTCGAGAGTTTACCAAAGTCAAACAGAGCTCATAGAGCGTATGATCCTTCTTTGGTTAGGGTTTGAACAAGGACCAGGGTCGAGGTTTCAAAGGGATTTTTTTGGACCATGATGAGGAATATTGGAGAATTAGAATGAATTTTACACAAATCCCCATGAAGGGAGATCTTAGGATAAGAAACATTCATCGAAAGATAAACACCCGATGGAGGTTGCAAGTGTTGAATTCCTATGAGTTGGTACTCTGGTGGGCATTTAAAGTTAAGGCATTTTTATTGATTTTTTATCATAGTGGAGATAAAGGTCTGATTATGAGGACTCGAGGAGTATGTATGACCAATTCGGTGAGCCATGGACAAATATAAGGTCCAACGTTAATTTCGAGGACCTAATTAGTGTATACGACCAATTCACGGGGTCGCGATCGATTTTGAGGGCAAATGTAAATTATAAGGACTTAAAGGGTGTATGTGACCAATACAGTTGGTTGAAACCTATTCTAAGGGCCAAGGTCAATTTTGAGGATCTAAAGAGTGTACGCAACCAATTTGGGGGGTCAAAGCCAATTCTGAGGGTCAAGGTCAATTATGAAGACCTGGGAAGCGTACATTACCGATTAGGGGTGTTATTATCGATTCTGATATCCAATCTAAATTATGAGGACCTAACAAGTGTATGCCTCCAATTCGGGAAATCCCGATTGATTTTGAGGGCTAAGGTCAATTTTAAGGACCTAAAGTGTGTATGCAATCGATTCAGGGGGTCGCGATCAATTCTAAGGGACAAGGTCAATTTTACAGACCTAAGGAGTATATGTTATAAATACTGGGATCATGGATGATTGTGAGGGACAAGGCTAGTTATATGGACCTCAAAAGTATATGATAGTTTATAAAAGGATATTCGATGATGTCAGAAGTTTTCTAGAAAGTTTTGGATTTTTTCGATAGGTTTTGTGATTTTTGCATGCTTGAGTAATTTTGAAATTTTTAATTTTTGACGAAAATTGTGTATTTTTTGCAAAATTTGAGTTTTCATCATATTTAGAATTTTTTGGAAACTTTGAGATTTTTCAGAGAAGGTTTTTAAATTTTCTGCCATTTTTTTGAACAAAATTTGGAGGGGGCTGCTAGCTGGAAGGGGGAGACCTGTGTCGGGTGATAGGGGTACATAGTTTGATGGTTTTTGTATGTTCCCAAGGGGGCTTGCCAGCTTGTAGGTATAGTGATGTGTCGACCGACACACCCTTTAGCCAGATATAAGGAGGGTGATGACAACCCTTATTCCTCACCTAAATTTGGAAATCCTCTTTCTCTATCTCTCTATACAAAAAGGGTGCTATTAGTGCTTTTGTGAGTTCTTTTTTAGAAAATGGGAAATATTATGAGCATCAAAAATTAGGCAAATATCGAGTGGACCCGCCCCAAGGGAATGTCTGTGTGAGTGGAGAATATATATCGAATTCCAAAGGTGGTGACATATATTTCAGTATTATTGAGGGAGCCTGAGACACATCGTTTGGCTAGGTTGAAGAACCCAGAAGGCTATGTAAGTGTTATTCTTTCTCATTTATTTATTTATTTTTCTTTACCTTTTTTTATTTTATTTTGAAATAAATTCATTTATTGTTGAAACTTCTGTTGAGGAGCTTATTTGGTGTATGTTTTTTCTAGATGGACATTTCATTGAGGAAGATTTCTTCCTGGGGGTTGATAGGGGTGGAGGCAATTTGAGATATCCTTCCTAGGGAAGTGAAGAGTCGATTGGATATTTCTTGGTTTTGTGCTTTGGAAGGGGCACTTGACGAGCTATCCCGATCTATGTCGATATTGTGTGCTCTTAATGAGAGATTGTGGGGAACCACCCATACCTTCCATATTAGGGTGGGTGAGATTACTATGATGGAAATATATGTGCACTCCATCTTAGGGGTATCATGTGAGGGGACACAGATCGTGGTCAATCTATTTTTTCCTTTGACTAATATTACGGTCCGGATGGCACTGGGGACTATAGCTAGGTTTGTCTTAAGAGAGTCTGTGAATGTGTCCTTACTAAAGGAGACCTTACTGAAGAGGGTGATTGATGTGATAGATGTACATAAGCTGAGATAAATGGTTTGACTTTTAATTTCTCTCTTGTTGGGGAGTATGTTAGTGGCGAAGAGTAACGACAATGTCCACCTTTGGTTCCTTCTCTATCTTCGGTATATCTCGCAGATAGGTACCTATGATTGGGTTAGTTTAACGTTGGAGATGATGTACGCCTCTTTGGATGCTTTCATCTGATGTTGTTGGATGATTTTTTTGGGAGCCATGTATCTCTTGGAGATATTTGCTTTTTTTATTCCTTTGATTTTATCCTTGCATTCTTTTTTCCTTTTCTGAATATATATATATATATATATATGAATTTTTTCAATTTTTCTTTGTTGCGTTTAGGTATGGTTCTATGATGTGATTGGGTGTAGCACCCCCATTAATGTCGTTGGTGGCAGAGGAGGTTTATGCATGGCCCATGATGAAGAGGGGGTGGAAGGGAATAGGTCCTTGAAGGGCATGCCGACCCATTGGGACGTGATAATTGTGTTGAACTCCCTGATGAGTGGCCATGTTAGCCTTTCTTCCTGCCATTTTTGAACTTTTTATATTTTTTTTTTTTTTTTTTTTTTTTGTAATTATATGTTAATGACTGAATTTATTTGAACATATTCCATTATATCCTTGGAGTCGATCCTCACAGAAGATGGGAGTCATCGAATTCCATGTCCAGTCGTGACGATTGCTATCGCATGAGTTTGGATACAATTGGTATCTGGGGGAGGGTGGTATGACAATCATGGAGGGATATGTGGCAATTCCTCTGGTGAATCCTCTATCCTTTATGTGGGAACCAAAGAAGATGTCGGAGGGGTATATGGCGGAGATGATGATGGGGGAACACTACTCCTTGTATACGAACACAATGGTGTCACGCGACTATCAAGACTTCATGACCAACTGGTTGATGCTGACATCGATCTACATTGTGGGTGGAGCTCCATCTCCATTAATAGAGGAGGGAGGTGGTGGCAAACCGAGGTCTTTGTCTCGGGTATTGGGGAGCGGCGCAGGGGCTTTGGAGATTCCTCCTCTTAGGGAGTATCCATTTCCTTCATACTATCTACATATGGGAGGGGGTCATGTAGTCAAGATTCCTGACAAGTCTCACACTACATTAAAAGGTTTCCCTCCCATGCATGCAACTAGGGGTGGAAGTGGTACGAGTTTCTACCGTACCGTACCATTTTGGTCCCAAAAAAAATGGTTTTGGTTTTATATATTAAAATACCAAAAACCGGTCTTACCAAAACCGAAACTACAGCAAAAAAGTTGGTTGGTTTTGGTTTTAATATTTAAAAAAATGATTTACCTAAATTACCGTATCAAATTTATCGAAACCAAAAAAAATCATACCGAAGTTACTGTACTTTACCGAATTTATGGAAACTAGAAAAAATCGTACCGAAATTACCGTACGGTACCGAATTTACCAAAATAACAATACCAAATTTACCGAAACCAGAAAAAATTTGTTTTTTGTTTTGGTTTTAATATTTATAAAAGTTTGTTGGTTTTGTTTTTGGTTTTTTGGGACTTTTAGTTATGTTTACCGAAACCATAATTTATCGAAACCAAAAAAAATAGAGAAAACCAAAATTTACCGAAACTAGAAAAAACCGAAATTATCAAAAAAAACTAAAATACTGGTCAGTTTGGTTTTGGTATTGATTTTTGTGTACCAGGTGGTAAGCTGGTACGGTTTGGTTTTACCATCCAAAGTTTTGTTTTGGTATTTAGTATTTACTGACCAAACCATACCGATTACACCCCTACATGCAACGGACTTCTAGTTGGGGGTAAGACTTGTTTCTTTATTAGTTAATTTATGCACTGGATTTCTTTACTTTTTCTTATTTCTAACTTGATTCGTATTTTCTTTTTTTGCAAACTATATCTATGCATATCTCTTAGTTATGCGAGGTTTCTGACTGGATGGATTTTGCGATCGAGCAGTTTCAGAAATGGGCCAGTCTTATCCTAATGCTCTAATGACAGATGATGATCATGTGCCTTCTTTGAGCTCTGTAAGTGGAGCCTCTACCTATCTCATTTGTGGGAATCACCTTCCCTAAGTTCACTGAGGTTGTCAGCAGTGTTAGGCTTGGTTTTTATGAGAAAGTCCAGGCATGACATTTTTTTTCATTTTTTTCTTTCGTTGATGTGACTAAAACTATAAAATAATATATAAAACGATGCATTTTATTTCAGTTTTACCCTGATTTAGTGATATACTCTATGTTCACTTTAATTATCCATTGAGGGTTTTATTTGAACAGGGTAAGAAAATGTATTTTGGAATATGTTTTTAAATGTTAAAGTAAATAAATGCTATGGAAAATTTGTTGTAAAAATTAGTTTTTAAAGGGGTTTATATTAAAATGAGGAAGACAAAAAAGTAAAAAGGGAATTTTTGCAAAATCGGGGTGCCGACTGTCATATCCCTATCCTACCAGCCGACATGCTTGTCCAGGTATATTTCTTTTTATCTTATTGTGCACTTTTCCTTCACTCCTATTATTTTGATTCCTTTATCAATGATGATGACCTATAAACTTTCATTGTTTTGTGTAGGATTTTTGGTACAGAAGGAGGCTTAATGTGGACATTTTAAATCACCCCACAATTCTTCTTTTTTTTCTTACATACAAGTCCATTTTTTATAATGGACATCCCTATGACATAAATGTTTGATTATTATTTCAAAGGTTTTAAATACATGAGCTTGTATAGTCTCAATTATGCGTCTTTCAACTTGCATTCTGATACTTTATCGTCTAACCGTTCTATAAATTGGAGTTTTTTGGATGTAACCCTTCAATTCTGGTACCCCAAAACTCATATGTTTCATTTTGCATTGGACAAGATGTGTTCAACTTATGAGAAATTTTCGTCCATGTTCAGTATTCAACCCCAAATGTCATCTATCATGCCTGAGTTTTCCTGTTCTCCTCAGGATCTTTTGGAAGAATTAGTTATGTGTGTGGTCCGTCCACTAGTGCGTGATGGAACCATTTTTCTTTTCACAATTCTTCAATCTGTGCGTCAAAGGGATTTGGGGGGCAACAGATTTCCTGATGTGGTGACACAAGACATGAACGCATAGATTCTTTTAGTGATGAGCGATAAGACTATAGATATTCAAGTGGTTATCATTGTAGTGTGGGTGCCCTATCACTGTAACCCCGTGGCTACTATCTTGGTGGAAACACTGAATGGTGTAGATAACTATACAGATAATACCTTTGCCTTATTAGTAGGTAGTTCTCTGGTGATGTTCATATTGTTAGTGAAAATTGTTAGTGAAAAGACTTTGCTTGGCTACGCCACTGATTACCCTCTCACTGATATCCCCAACTTCTTTCTCCGATCATGCATGTACTTCGTCTCATCTGTGGATGAATGGAATGAATGACTATTGGAAAGTGGAGTTAGTCATCTTTGTTGGCTTGTACCATGGTAGGGTGAATTGGAACATGTTATGTACTTAGATTTTCACTGTTATGTTCGGCTTTTAGGCCTCTCTTAGACCTATTTCTACCTTTCTTGCATAGTTTTACAGCAAGTAGGTTGGGAATAGTTTATCCCTATCCACATAAGTAAATTTTTCTCCATATAAGATTTAAATAAATATCTGAGGATGTCCATGGGGAGTTTGTCTAAGTGACGGATGCCTTCTTCATCTACCCAGTTTGTGGGGAAAGCTTCGGTAGTATAAAGAAATAATATGAAATGTGTATTGAATGATTTGGTATGGAATATTTGTGCTGAATAATCTAGGAAGGGGTGGTTTATGGTTATAGAGGTTATTAAATAGGGTGTCATGGTTATGTCGAAGCTTTTCTAGATGTACCGCATAGATATAATATACGAGTAAGTACTTAGAATGAGTACTATTTGGGTCCCTCCCCAGAAGATGATGTTAGTTATGTTAGTGGTAAAGATGAAGCAGGACCATATGGTAGATGAGGGGAGGTACTTTTTTGAATCTTTATGGTAAGGGTGGTCGGTTGTTGGTAGGTTTATGAAGCTTTAAGAGAGATTTATGCATTTAGTTTATGTTTGGTCAAGGTTGTGGGTAGGTTTGGATGTTTATTAGGTGTGAATCTTTGTAAGTGTTTGGTATTCCCATTGTTGATGCTTCACGTAAAAATTGTGTTTGAAATAAGAGTATTCGAAATAAATATTGATTCTATCATGTCTTGTTGTACCTTTGTAAATAAAAAACTTATTCTTGAACTTATCTATACTAATCACTAAGACATACATTACCCCCTAGTCAAATTGAACAATGAGAAATACGTATGCCTCTTAATGGGAGAAGATAAAAAGATTTTGTCAAATTGAAATGTGCTCACACAAAATTACTTTATTGTTTTCCTACGTACCTCTGTGGGGATGAAAAATGTTTAAAATTTTTTAAAGATATTTTCAGAGGATCAGGTCCTACGTAGTTCTTGCAGACGGAGGATGGAAGAGACATTTTTTTAAAGAATATAATGGAGTTAATAATTGTGTAGGGACGAGAATTGGATCAAGGATAGAATTTGTTGACATGGACTAAGTTAATTAGGCATGCCATTTCGTCTTTCTTAAGGTTGGTGAGCTTAGCGATGCCACATGATAAGATTTTTTGCACAAGACATGGTCCACTCCAATTGTTCTTAAATTTCCCTTGTGGAACCCATATAAATTTTTATAATTTCTTTGAAAGAGAGGTCACATTATCACACACCCCAATATTTCAATTTTGAGTTAAACGATCATGAAATGCGACAATGATATCCTTGTATATAATATAAATCTTTCAGCCTATTTTCATATAGGAGTACGAGCTCATCGTAACGACTTTCTTTCAAATAAACTTCACAACCTTACTTTGAAGCATGATCCGCTAGGAATGTATTTCAAGTTCGACAAGAAGGGATGATTACATACCATAGACTATGGAGTAGGGGTAGCCTCAATGGGTGTTATGATGGACGTGCAGTAGCCCTCGAGGGCATAAGGGATCCTATCGACCAAGTATCTATAACATTCTATCATCTTGCTGATTATGGATTTGAAGCTCTTATTTGGAGCTTCAATAGACCCATTAGTTTATGGTCTATAGGATGAAGACTCGTATCTCTGAATTCCATATTTGTTGACCACCTTTTTTACTTCAGCTTCAAAATGAAGGTCATTATCAAATACATGCTCATGAGGGACCCCGTAGTGACAGGTGATATTCTTCTGAATGAACTTGGATACTTTCTTTGCATTCAAAAATACATATGACTCGACCTCAACCATTTGTCAAATAATCGATGGAGACAAAGATAAATTCATGCCCATTAGGAGACAAAGACAAAGTCGACGCACATAAGGACCTTTCCTCCCAATCTCATCACTGGGACAATTCTGGCAAGCCAAGTTGTGTATTAGACAACGTGGATGAAATCATTAATTTATTGACTACTTCATCTTTCACTTTGAAGTACCATTCACGATGAAGCTTTATTAGCTTTTGTTTGGCATGTTTTCTCTCAGGATAGGTAGTAATCGTGTGTTTTATGATTTTTAGGTCGATGTCAATCGTGTCATAATAAGACCATGCGAAGACATCCATAAACTCTTTTTAAAGCTCCATTAACTGGGACTGCTCAGGCTTGTTAAGAGTTGATATTATCATAATTTCATGTGGAGTGCTAATAGAATTGTGATTAATGATATTAATCTCCTCAAAATTAGTTTGAATGAGGTTATGTTATTTTATTCTTCCTTATTGAGATTAGTTAAGATTTTTTCATTCATTAAGTCATCTTCGTCAATTGTTTGATTATTAGAATCAATGCAATTATTATAAGGCACCACCATGCTATTATTATAAGGCACCACAAGATATTAAAAAAAAAAATTCATTTCATTAATAACATTTTTGAAAAAAAAAACTGAGTACCTAAAATGATAGCTTGATGGCTAGTGGATTCACCTCATGCTTGGATCCCTCGATCCAAGTGAATTTATCTTTGAAGAAAATCTCAAACCTAGACATCATTTTATTGTCAACCACATCGTACGACAAATTCAAAAAGACACAATAGGCAAAATATTACACCTATTTGATAAAATTTATATTAAGAGGACCTCTAGAAATGACTTAGTTTCTCTTCAACACCCCTTTTCTGTACGGCTAACGAAGATCCATAAGTTCAACTAAGGATGGTTGTTACCCCATGACACAAGGTGGATAGGATGGTTTTAGGAAAATTCTTTCATGATCCCTTATGTCTACTGCCCAACCCCATTCGAGAATAAAACACGTATTCTTGGACATTTGAATCATGTTGACATTTGCATGAGGGTTGTGTTCCCGAATCACTTTGATTTAAAGTTATCTCCAGTCAGGAGTGGAAATGGATCAATCTTGAACCCTAATAGAAACATGTCATTTTCACTATGCTAGATTTCAACAACTGGATTACTGCTACAAACTCCATCGGTGTTATTGACATCCTTGATGATGGTAATGAACTGATTGTGTACGAAGACTTTTAATTTTTGGTGAAGAGAGGAAGCAACCCCTTTGATGTTGTGGAGCCACAGGCGACCAAGAAGTAAGTTAAAACATGTAGGAATGTTAATAACTATGAATTATATTTGTTCATGTATCGGGACAACACCAAGTGTGAGTTTTATTGACCCCATTACTTCTCATCATGTATCATCATAAGCATGCCTAACTATGAATGTTGGAGTAAGACCACTAATTTTAAGCACCAAAGTTCAATGCATTTGGAGTGGGCATATATATGGGGCAGAACCATTATCAATAAGCACTAATGGAATCATTTTTTGAAAGACTTTAATAGATATGTTGAGAGAATACTTATGGTCAGGACAAAAATTAGGAATGCCTGTATTAGCAAAAGAGATGATCCTCATGTCTATCAAAGTTCTAACTATAAGAATATCCTTGTTTAAGGAAGTAGATAGAGGAACTATAACTTGAGTGATTAGTTTGGTAAGATAAATCCTACGGAGTTGGGAAGGCATGGAAAGTACCCTCAAGGTGATATTGGGATGAGTCTTCTTTCATTGTTTGAGGATATTTCTCTCCTCAGTTTTTATTTTGGGCATCGGGATTTTTTCAATGACCCCTTTCCCTTTTATCCATGACCTCACTTTATGATTAGAGGAATGGATATTTATAGTACCGTCCTGATCGAGTCATGTGATTTATGGATGGTGGTAAGAAAAGGAAACTAGTTTCTCCATGGATCTTAGTAGTAGAAAAAACCTTATTGATCTTAGATATGAGCTCATTTAAAGAGCTTGCCCCATTAAGGGAGGCAATATTTCTATAGGTTTCAATGTCGGTTTTACCATTTGAATCATTTGAAGGATGGAAATCATCTCACCACCCTATGGAAACTATCTGTATGTTCCAAGAGAAATCAATGCACTTGACAACTTCAATAACTTAAAAGAATAGATACTCCCAGGTTTTAAAGAAACTATTTAGGAAAGGGTTCATGTATCCTTTCACTTCAGGGTCTTAATAGTTCGAAAGCTTCACAAATACTTTTTCTCTTGATGTCTTCATCTATCATGGTCTGAACAATGTCATCCATGATGAAATCTTCTGGTGGTATAAACCAATCATGGAATTCCTAGGCCCACTTATGGGCTTCCACATAGAGATCATTGATATTGTAAAATTACATTCTCCAATGGTTAGTTCCGATGGAGTTTCATTTTGAATCTTATTAATTATTCGAGGATAGCAGGAAGATCTACACTTTGTTTTTCTGATCTGGTTTGAACTATGATGCAAGATTTCATTATCAAGGATAGGGGTCGATCGTGAGATTTTTTAGGATGTAGTTGGAAGTATGGAAAACATTAGACAGAAATTGGGGTTCTTCTAAGTTTATGAAAGCAGTACGAGTCTTAATGGATTTAACACTAGTTGAAGGATCAAAATCAAGATCTTCATTAGTAAGAATGGCGCTCACACCGACCTGATGCATGGGTAAAGGGTTTTTAGTGGTGCTTGGTTTTGGTATTGTTGGAGGAGAAATGATTCCCTTATCGATGAGTTTCTGCACAAAATTCTTTAGATGGTAAAACTAACTAGTGGTGTGCCCAATGGCTTAGTGGAAATCGTAATAGGTGTCATGCTTGAAGAACTTAGGAAGAGGTCCACGTAGTGGATGAGGGTCATGGATTTTGATGAGATTACAAGACATGATGTCTTAATATACTTTTGAGAGAGGGTAGTGGAATTTGGGAAAAGGTTATAGAACAAAGATTAAGAAATGAGTCAACCACTTGGGACAATCAATTTGGATTTATGACAGGGTGATCCACCACAGAAGCTATTTACTTATTAAGACAGTTAATGGAGAAATATAGAAGTAAGAATTATAATTTATATGGTCTTTATAGACTTAGAAAAGTATTATGATAGAGTACATAGGGAAATAATTTGGTGGGCTTTAAGGAGAAAAAGAATCCCTATGAGTTATATTAAAGTTATTGAAGATATGTATAATAATACAAAGACTAGAGTAAGAACTATATGTGGAGAAACTAATGACTTTATGATCAATGTGGGTCTACATAAAGGATCGACCTTAAGTCTTAACTTATTTTCCTTAGTTTTGGATGAGATTACTTAGGACATACAAGAAGACGTCCCATGGTGTATGTTGTTTGAAGACGATATAATTTTAGTAGACACTTCAAAGGAGGACTTAGCGATGAGAGTATATATTTGGAGAAAATCCTTAGAGTATAAGGGACTAAAAATCAGTAGAAATAAAATGGAATTTACTGAGTAAATTTAATAATGAGGCGTCGGATATCCTAATGCTTAAGATTGAAGAAACAATGATAAACGAAACTAATAAATTTTGTTACATAGGTTCAATGTTATAAAATAATGAAGATATTGGTGAGGGTGTTATGAGTAGAATCTCAACTGGTTTGATAAAATTGAGACAAGCAAGTAGGGTGTTATGCGATAAGAACATAACTAAAAAAATAAAAAGAAAAATTTATAGAAGAGTTGTTAGGCCAATGACCCTATATGGAACAGAGTGTTTGTCTTTAGAGAAAAAAACATGAACAAACGATCTATGTTAGTGAGATGAGGATGCTCTAATGGATGATAGGAATTACTATAAAGGACAAAATTAAGTACCAATGCATGAGAGAAAAGTTAGGAGTTGTTCCAATTAGCGATAAATTAAGAGAAAGTGAACTTAGGTGGTATAGAAATGTGTTGTGTAGATCAGTAGATTCACCTATAAGAAGAGGAATATTATTGGAAATAGAGCATAAAAGAGAAAGGGCCTAAGCTATCATGGGAGGAAATTGTTAGGAGAGATCTTAAGGAATTAAAATTGAATGATAATATTGCATATAATATATTAGAATGGAAAAGAGAAACCATGCGGCCAACCCCATATGATCATACTAAGTAAAGGATGATAATGAGAGGGTAATGTAGTTCAGTATACTATTTTATGGTGGAAACTGGATGAGATTTTGGTTCCCATGATGTGGTTGGTGGAGAGGGGATGTTATTGATGAAAACAACGATGGGTTTGTCATACTTTCGAGAGGTGAATTGTCCAACTTGATTCATACCTTATGATTATGTGTTATATACTAATAAAATTATCTTCAATGTCAAACCTAGACTCCCAGAGGAATCTAAAGTCGAGGAAATAGTGCCTACTCGAATGTGTGGAAAAAACATTCTTCAATATTCTAACTTATTCTTCTTGAAATGGTAGGTTGGTCATGGTGGCATCTTTATCCCTCCACCTTATTATGAAATTATTAATAGGATCCTGATGACTTACTTGAATAGATCTAGGTATTGATGCATCAGTTACAACTCACCAATGTACTTATACTAATTCATAAAGTCTATGTCAATGTCTTACAAGTTACGAATGTCGAATTCTTTCAACAATAGAAACCAACGACGAGCACCCTCCATGAGATTTTTCAGGATAATTTCGTACATGATCTCTTCCGTATCCCCAAGCAGACGCATAGAGCTGTGGTAATTCTGAATACGCATAATGGCAGGCTCGCTCCCTTCGAGTTTTGCAATGCCAGGAATTTTAATTTTCTAGGCAACTAAGCCTTCGGATAGGGAGACATATGGGTGTAGTCCACATAGTCTCAAGAAAGCTTTACTTGATCAAATTTTTAGGAAAGTATAATAAGTTCTTCCTTCAACCAGTTAAGTTCTTCCTCTTTAGAATTGACAAGAGTAGAAAAGGAAAATTATCTCCAACATAAGAAAGATTATACATGAGTAAATGAAAAGGAGGTGGCCGATTGGAAATAAGCACACGTGGAGGTATTACATCATGTTGAGAATGTTGGTATTACTCGGGAGCCAATATAATTTCAGGCATTCGTGGTCTCATGACATGGGAAAAGGAAACATTAAGATTAGGTAAAATCTCTGCATCTCATGAATATCTTATGACATGTTGTCAATATTTACAGTGAGCTGAGAATGTATCACCATTAAATATGGCTCACCATTAAATTTTGATCAGGGTTTTCCATGATGAATCTATGGTAAGATTGTTCTGTTTTTGCTGAAGTAGAACTATAAGGTGGTTTGATAGTGGATATTATCCAATAGGGATCCAAAACAAGCTAAAGGAATGCGGACGCACCTAAGAGGGGAAAGATATTTTCATTTATTTTTTAAAAAATAATGTTTTTGATATTTTCTAGAAAAATGGAAGAATAATTCCCCTTAGTGTTGTTTTTATTATCAGGTTCTACTTGCATCATGTTCATCTTAGGGTGCAAGTGAAATGTTAGACATGATCCAAGCTTAGGAGAAAATAGGATACGCGATTAAAAACATGATTTAACTTCTTTCCAGACTCATAACCAGTGTCCTATTTTTAAAATGGATGAAATATTGTAAAATTGGGTGGTAAGATGACATAAATTTTGGTATAGTTTCACATTGTCGCCAATAATCAAGGTTTAAGTGTCCTAGGCAGACATCTATATGAGGTTTATACATGCGAGGTTAATATAAGGGTTACCCCTTTGCCTTGAAATCCACGATATACCTCTTTCCTATTAGGACAATAATTCATTGGTATGTGTAGAAATCAATTTGATATACCATAGTCTAGGTGAATTTCCTGATGATATACATGTTTCTGACGATACTTGTGATAACAGGTTCGATATACTCGATGCACATGAGCGAATTCCTACTATATCCCTTCTGTCATGAGTTATGTCAAGCAGTACGATGCAAGGAAAATTTTGGGTATACATCAAGGGTAGTTGACCAATTTAAGGTGGTCATCATATCTCTTCTATTCTTTGTGCCCCACAGAACCCACAATCCATCACATCGTCATTCCCCAATATGGGAGAAATATAGTGTCAAAATTCAATGGTAATGCGATGTAGTGTAAAAATGCATGAGTCTTAATTAATATCTTTATGCAAAGTATTAGGTATGCTAAGAAGGATATGTACAACTACTAAGCATGAATTAAAGAGGAAATATATACAAGTAGCATGCGATAAAGAGAACTAACTACACTAATGGAGATAGAAAATAAAATATGTACAAGTAACATGGATCATGTGAGAGAAACAGTGGGGTGGGAAGTATATATACAAGTAAGACATGGAAATATGCATAAGTTATATAAAATATGGGGATACATATAAGTGAAATGTAGCATGGATGTATATATAAGGCGAGAAAAACATTGAAATATGTACAAGTGGGAAAATGTGGACGGAATGTACAAGGAATGTGAAGCATGGACAAAACATGGGTATATAAAAGTGAAGTGAGATGTGTATATATGTGAGTATGTGATACGTAAAAGAACTATTAGTATCTGAGAAATAAAAAAAGATATGGTCTCGAAGAGTAGGTTACGGAATCGGAAGGTGTTAGGCAGTCATTTCTCCCTTTCGGTCTCTCATGGGAAATATAATATTATTTTCTCCTAAATTTCATGTACATGTGCAGAAATTGTACATAATAAAATTGCTCATGGGTGAGAGTGAGGATCGAAATAATCCCATCCATGTCATGAGGAAGATGGTAATGAATCATTCTGAGGAGTAAGACTAAAACAAAAATGTGTAAATGTGACTAAATATGAGTGATGCCCCAGATTGGGACATCACTATAGGGAAATGAGTAAGTGTGTTAATAGGATCGCTAAAAGACAATAAAAAAGAAAAGAGGTTTCGCTGTATAGGCAAAATAAGTTAAAACTACTAAAATATATGTGATACACGGAATCTTCACTTTACTATGGAAAAATGAGTACGCGTGTCAAAGGGACAACTAGATAATGATAAATATAGAAAGACTAAGTACGTGGATCAAATGAACTCAAATGTATATAAACACAAAAGTGAATGCAAAAACATAAATCAATTCCTGAAATGCCTAAATATCCAAAATAGTATCAAAGACCATGTAGTTCGTATGGGAAATTGTGATAACCCGATTAAAATAATAACGGGTGGCCAGCCCTATACTATATTAAATCAGGTATCTCATATGGCTCAATCTCAATATCAACTGACAATACTAAATAGTATAAGGCTAACTACCCGAAACTATTAAAAGCGGATGCCAAAATTTAAATAAAATATGCAACAGACAACAAACCAACACTATTAGCAACTAATAAATGTAGAGTGCACAAGTATGATGATGAAAAAAAGTGCTAGTATAACATGAAATGAGTATATACAAATGAATATACCCGAATAAGCTGTCGGGTCACAGACAGCACAACAACCATAAAGAAGAAATATAAACAGCTACAAATAAACCTTGGGTGTAAACCCGATAGACCACCTGAATCCTATCTAGATTTACAACAAGTAGGAAACGACTACAATCCAAATCATGTGCCAGTCTTCACCTGTTACGGCTCCCAAGACTCTAGATAGAAAAGCATCTGGTATCCGTGCGGTAGGACACCTGTAGTAATATGTACATACATATATATAGCAAAAATGAAATAATAACGGGTCAGATCCCGAGGTGTAAAAATGTTTAGAAAGTGTGTTAACCGTGCATAATAAATATAAATGCACTTATTTCATAATTAAAGTGGAGTCTCACTCTCGTGAAACCACCTCTCATCTAACAGCGCGCACCTATTCGCGTCTTGGAATCTTAATTAAGCAAACCCACCCATAAGGACAACCTACCATACAATAGGCACGGCCTATACCCGCAAGACTTGCCATTCTAACATAACTCAAGAATTCTTCCCATTCTAATCTCACTTAAATATCATACACAATTAGGCCATATTAGGCTTAATTGATTCCGATTTATAACTTAATCAGTTATAAGTTTCAATACGTTACCCATTAATATTAGGCTCAATCATATGATTTAATCTTTAAATAACATGCATACAAATTAATAAGGACAAAACTTATCTCCACTCTCAACATTGCACTACGTTTCGTGCGTGGGGCGTCTCGCTAAGCGAAATCCAAACAAGGAACCCCCCCAATACACTACTACTTGACAATGTCGATCATGGGGATCCATCATGTCATCCACACCATCATACTACTAATACATAAGTACAAAGGATAAAACTTCTCACTACTCTAGACATTGCACTGCGTTTCGTGCGTGGGGCGTCTCGCAAAGAGATATCCAAACAAGTAACCCCCCAATACACTACTCCATGACAATGTCGATTCGTAGGGATCCATTATGTCATACAAACAAATCTACTACTACAACTACCTATAAATACAAAGTACAGAACTTCTCTCTACTCTCAACATGGCACTGGGTTTCGTGCGTGGGGCGTCTCGCAAAGGGAAATCCAAACAAGGAACCCCCCCAATACACTACTCCTTGACCGTGTTGATTGTAGGGATCCATTATGTCATCCACACGAATCTATTACAACTATTTGGACTAATAACTAAGAGTAACCCCAAAAGCTCCACTAAATCCTTGGGTTGATATAACCGAATTTTCCTTAAGTGCGATATATCAACCCCCAACAATCTGGTGCACCATAATCACCCAAGATGTACACTATAACAATTTCATAACCTTTCACCTATAGGATATAGTATATATATATTTACTCTAAACATATATATATAGACAACCATTCATTCCCATAGCCAAGTGTACATACTACATATAATGTACAATGGCCATATACATAATATAACCGGCTATATATCACCAATATAAAGCACCATGCTACCATCTTCCAGGGCATCACTCATACACCATCCTAGGGACCACGGTCGGACTCAATATCACCGACATCGGCGCCAACACACACACGACATTCGAAAAGTGGCCATAGTTCCTAACCGGTCAATGAGACGAAACATACCCACCACGTCTCACCCCAAAACAAATGTATATCACATAATAACACAATGGACACTATGACATGGGGAATATCCACACTCTGCTCATCGAGCCAAGGTGCTCACCCTCATCGCTCAACTTCTAAACGATAGCATGTGCGGGGTATGTTTAACCATACAAGTATATATATCATTCACATGCACAATATATATACAACCATATAATTAAATCATATAACTAAACCTTCATATACAATTTAGCCATTCACGCCATGAGTATGCACATATGTTCATATCTATACAAATATATACACATACATATATACATACTACCTCTCATTGTATGTATAAAGCTTACAAATTCGACTATTAGCATCCCAAAATCATCAATATAATAGCCATCACTCCAATCATAATAGCTTAATTCATTATATGAATGTGATCTCTCACTTGAAGCATATTCATCCATTTCTCCTGTGATTTGAATAGTCTTCCAACATATATATATTTACATATATATATCCAACATTAAGGTTATCATCCAAAGTTTAGTGTAGGAAATAATCACTACTCATCTCATCTATATCCGAAAGTACATCAATATCTCTAGTACAAATTCTATCATCGGTATACACATAGATAATAGTCTATAAACCTCAAGCTCAATCTTAACTCTCATCTCATGGTCCCATCACTTAGGGAGATACCACACTGATCTATAATCACTATCCCGACTATGGTTCAATCTTTCCTATGAACCCCTAAATCTTATTGCGCTCGCAATCTATTCCTTAAGTTAAACATTACTAAGGATACGCGACCACTCTCTCTCTCATTGGTCCCCAATAAACTTTAAGTAGAATCCTATCACTTTAGCATTCGACACAATTATTAGCCTACTATCCCATGTCATGCCCTCACTACTCTCTCAAAGGGACCTTAAACCTTACCTCATAACTAGGCTCATTTATGACCCCTAAATAGAACTCCCATTCTCAATGAGATTCCCCACTATATCGATATGACCCTCTCTAATATATGGATATAAGTCCCCAAAATAACTCGATACGTACCCACGGTCCCATCATGCAAGAATTTCTAATAAATCTCCAAAACATCTTTCTTACATCATATAATCATGTCCCAAATCAATAAACCCAACCAAAAAGGGTTATAAAACATCCTAGAAAAATTCCACAAAACAACCCTATTTTCGAATCAATTCAGCCTGGCCCGAATCGATTCGGTCTCAAGGGAGAATCGATTCGATCCAACTGCGAATCGATTCCGTTCAAACGATCTGGGACTCTGTCTCAAGCCGAATCGATTCGCCTTGGGTATGAATCGATTCGGTTATGCAGACCTGCCACTTTTGACAAAGCCGAATCGATTCTCTTAAGGGGCGAATCGATTCGGGTCTGCATAACCTTAAAGTCTCTTCTTCTTCATAAAAACCCACGAATTCGACACCCTAAAATTTCACTTCTAACCCCTAAACCTTCATCATAACATGATTTTAAGCCAATAAATAAACCCAAAGTTGATCCCAACCATCTCTAAACCAACCGACCCATACATAAACATCAATTTCAAGATTTAAACCAAAAAATCTAGGTTTTGATACTGATACCCAAAATCCAATTATTTTATCCACAAATTATTAAATGAAATACACAAATGAAATATTTAGCAGGATTAAACACTTGCCTCAAAATTGTAAAGGTTTGATCATCCCGGAGATCGCGTTTGGGCTGAAATCTCCAAGCTTTCCCTTCTCTCTCTCTTCCTTTCTTCTTCTTTCTCTCTTCCTTTCTTTTTCTCTCTTTCTCTCAAATGAGACGGCTTGATCTGTAAGCCTCTTAAACCTTTAAAACATAAATCCCAGTTTTAAATATTAATACACACTTTAAATGACTTGTTTACTCCAATTCGAGTCAAACATACTTAAAAATATTTCGGAAACGAAATAAAACCCAATGACAGTCATTTTGACTATCTCGACCCATTCGGAACCAATGACGCACTCAGAATTATTATTCAGAATACTTTGTAATGTCTTCTATTGTTGGACTTCAATTTCCAAATTCTAAAATTCTCCTATTTCAATAAATTTTATTCTCCCAAAAATTTAATTTTCCCAGTCCCAAAATCGTGGGGTGTTACATAAATGAGGTGAGGTCTAACTCTTAATCCGAAATTAGAGTTTCTCCTTTTATTTGTGAACAAAGTGTGTTAAAAGGGTGCTGAAAGTTTGAAAAATTGAAGAAACTTTAATTTGGGATTTATGGAATTAACCTTATTTTTTGTAGATTTAGAAAAATATATTTGAAACTATATTAATAAAAAGTTATATTAATGGTGGGAAAACAAGAATTAACTAAGAGATTCGTTAAAAGTAACTAAGTATATGAAATAGTAAAAAGTTGAAAAATGAATTGAAGAGGATTTGGACCTTATAAGTTTTTTGAAGTCTAATTTTTAGAAGTTTTTTAATCTAATTTTTGGGTAGAAGTGATGGTGGTGCAGTGGTGAAAAGTAGTGAGGTGATAGGTGGTGTATGGGAATGTTTTGAGAATGTAAGGAGAATTTTTTTTATGGTGACGTAATAGAAGATACTGCATGATTTATAAGGTTGAAGATCCAGAATAGTATGGTTAAGATTTCCTTAAATGCCCATGCCACCCCCAAGGGGGTGCTGTCATCATATGGGCTCCCTGTCTGTGGAAGGGTAGCCAAACTTTCTAGCCAAGTTAACCCCCGTCTGATTGTTAGCAAGTGAGGTGTCTTGCTGATAGGGAAAGCTGATTTTGTTTTTTTTTTGGGTAAAATGACTTAAAATGCAAAATGTATGTCCGACTCATGCATGGATAGGACCGTTGAAAAGAGAATTCGAAGATCTATGAACATATGTTGAGATACTTTCGGGTCTGGTAGTTGACCAATATCAAACTGGGCTCAGAGAGCATGCAATCCATCTTTAGTTAGGGGTTGAAGGTGCACTAGGGGTCCTAGGTTCAAAGGGAATTTGTGTGGATCCTGTGGAGGAATATGGGGTTATTTGAATGAGGTCCCTATAAGATATAATAAAATTAACATTTATTTTAATACTTTGTTTCCAAATACAACCTTTTATATGAAGAATCAACCATAATCTTTTCCCAATACCTGTAATGCCCATACCAACAAGACAAGCAAACCTTCACCTATAACCATACACAAATAAAGAACACCCATAGACCTTCATTAAAACCAATATTGAAAACTACACCAAATAAACGTACAAAAAACTAACACCCCACCCCTAGACCAACCACTTTCCCCATAAATCTTCAAGAAACCTTCCTTAACTACCAGAAGGTATCACTTCATCATCGTCATCACCACACTCATCATCACTGCTTAGAGGTCCCCAACAATCAGCATTTAGAGTCTGTACCTACATACGTTAAACATGGTGGTACATCTTGAAAATCTTGGTCAGAATCACTGCACCATCTTCCATAACCCAAATTTCCATAAGACATCTTTATCCAGACTCCTCAATGTAAACCTTTATTACGAAACCCCTATGCAACCACTTCAGGTAATCACATAAAGCCACTAAAGTGTCTCTTATAGATATCCCTTCCATAAACTCCCTTGAGACATCCTCGAAGATTCGATTAGATTGTCCATTGGGAAGAAATTTCTTATAGAGGGAGGGAAAATTTTCTCCCAACCCTCTTGGAGCAAATGTCTCTATAAAAGATAAAATAAGGTTTGGCAAAGGCCTGCAAGGAAGACAAACTAGTAATTATCCATATTTAAGATAGATATGGACATAACACACCATGGAACAAATCAACGAAGAGAACTTTCATATTCGCTAATAACCAGTCATAACTATCATCATCAGATGCCATGAATACAATATTGGATTGAAGCAAGAAAATGTAAGTACTATAAGAAGGAAACATAAGAAGTAAAACCAAACAAAACCTCTATAATAGCCACATGTACAACATAATAGGACTTCTCTGCAAGAATGTAGATGGATTCTCCTTCTAGTCATTAAGGCCATTTAGCATCTCTACCAGAATAGTGGCAACTAGATTATAGTGACATCATAACCATAAAACCATGGAAACTACTTGGGTGTCTGTAGTCATATCAGTCGTCACTAGAATCATGTTTATAGTCAATCCAAGGGCCACAGCTCCAGCAAATTCGTTGTCTCTAAAATTCCCTCGATGTACAGATTCAAGCATCGTGGGGAGAAAAATATCTACCCAGTGAACTAATAAGAGGGCCGAAATGAGCAGTAAATTACCCAACACTTTCCTGAGAGAATGAGAAAATACAAGCATATTGTCAAGAACTTGAGGGTGAATGCCCACCATGGAATAAAATTCCTCGAAGGTTGGACACATCTTGTCCAACCCCAAAAAAGAACATGTGGTCCTAGAGGTACAAAAATTCAAGGTACGCCTATTTAAAACTCCATTTAATCAAATGGTTACACCATAAAGTCATTGGGTGCAAGTTAAACGTAGTATAACTAACGATGTATAAGCTCATAACTTCTAAACCATTGAGATAAGAAAAATATGTTTCAACTATTGGGATAATTATTAGCGAAAGAGATAAGGAAAATAATCACGGGTGATTCAAAATGCCAACATTAATCCCCATTTTATAAAAAAAAAACTCTCCAAAAAAGGATCAAAATTTTGAGCCATCAACATTAAAATAGGAATCAAACTACCAATATTACAGTAAGAGAGTGCCAAAAGCTGAAAAACCAAAATACCTTGACTGGCATATCAACAGGCAGGCTAGGGGGTATGTCGGTCGAAACCCCTATATATTTTCCAAATAATCCCCTTCAATGATTGGTTTTTTATAATAAATCTCTCAGGCATTTTTTTACTGAAACATTCATAAAATATATTCAAAATACTCGAAAACACAACTCACATTTTTCTCAATAAAACACTCAATGGAAATTAAAGTGAATCTAGAATAAGACAATAAGTTAAGATAATTCGACGAAAATAAATCATTTTATATTTGTTTTCAATGTTTTTCTGGTAGATCAAGAGAACAAAGTTTAATAGACAAGAATAAAAGTAAAATAAATTATCAGCGCACAACCCGAACTTTCCTCTTAACATCAGTGACCACGATGAGAGATCTTTCCGTGATGGAGGGATATAGAGGCCCCACTCCTAGAAATCGAGGACGGGATGTTATCATCAGTCGCTAGAGGAAAATTCAAGATCAATCCATCGACCAGTTGTCCTGCCTTAGGATTTACTAATGCGCTTTTGTTTGTGGGCGCATAAATGATATTGTCGTTCTAACTAAGTGCTTTCATTAGTTACCATTGGCAATCAAATGTTTGAGAATTATTCCTTAATTCGATCTGACAAAACTTCTTATTCTTGACCTTAGCGAATCATGAAGTTTTTATACTTGGAACTTCTTGTTCTTGACCTCGCGGGGCCATACTTGAAGTTTTATAATTGAAACTTCTCCTTCGATGCTTATCCGAAGACGTTATACTTGGAACTTCTCGTTTTTTACTTTTCCAAAGATGAATTCATACATGAAGTTTTGTTTTGAAGTTTTTGGAGTTTTGGTCGTTCATTGTTATTTAAGATTTCTTTAAATTTTATCTCATCTCCCACTCCGAAAAAATAACATAAAAGGGAAATAATCTTTTATAAAACTTAATGATCTCTACTAAGACTTGAAAACGATTTACATGAAATAAAAAAGAGTTCATTAGATCAGTGATAATATTAATTAAGATATTGAGCATTCCAAGGGTTATTAAATGTCTCTCCTTCTAGGGTTTCAATCTGATAAGTACTGGCTCGAAAAACTATAGAGATGCGGTAGGGACCACGCTAATTTGTCTCTAATTTGTTCCCTTTTTAGATCACTTTCTTCAGTACATAGTCTCCTTCCTTGAGGTTGATTGGTTTAACACTCATGTTATAGAATCGAGCATTTCTTTGTTGATATGTGACCACGCAAAGTGCAACGTGTTCTTTAACTTCCTTTACCAAGTCCAAACCTAAACTTCTCATAAGATCACTTTTCGAAGAATTAAAATTGATCACTCTATGACTAGACAAACCAATTTTTATAAAGACTATTGTTTTAGTTCGAAATGCTAATATGTAGGGTGCTTTATCGGTGGCTTTTCTCGACGTGGTTCTGTAAGCCCAAAGAACAATTTGAAGTTCTTTAATCAAGTTTCCCTTGACATCATCCAGCATCTTCTTCATTCTATCGAGCATAATTTTATTCATCACTTATGTCTTCCCATTCTATTGTGGATTTTTAAGGGCGACATATAACTTTTGAATTTTGGACTGAACACAATAATCTTCAAACTCTTGGTTTTTAAATTATATTCCATGGTCGGTGATGAATCCATAAGACATTCCATGTAGACAAATGATGTTCTTACATATAAACTGGAATACCTTCTCGTAAGGCATATCGACCAACGATTATGATTTCACCCACTTGGTGAAGTAATTAGTTGTGATGACCAAGTACTTGAACATTCCCTTGTTTTCGACAGAGGGCCGACTAGGTCAATCGCCCATATGGCATAGGGCTAAGGAAATGTGATCGACATGAGTGTATCCCCGATGCCTTATGGATTATAGTATATTTTTGGCATTTGTCATAACGTCTTGCCTCGTTAGTAAAGTCATCTTTCATTATAGGTGATATGGCAAGTATTGTCCTTACTGCGACGGAGGCATTAATAAAGAATCATTGCCTGGGCTCTAATAGATCGTAACACCATATATCTATTGGACCTCATACCCAACCTTGGTCATAATTGGCCGCTGTTTGTGAGAAGATTGGCTGCGACACCTCCTTCAAGATGACTTTTTGCCTAGGTCCAAACAGGACGCAGTCCCTATTCGTACGCCACGAATGACAGATGCCCAGAATGATTGATTGTCTAAACTTGTCTATATGTCACGTGTCCTAAACACATAAGATTACCTTTGTATATCCTATAAATAGAGATGATCACCTCATAATTAAAGGACCGGGAGGAGAATTACCTGGCGAAGCCTTGACAAGATCTCTGCACTATATCTCTCTACAAAGTTACACCCACCTGAGGGTTTACCAGGCTGCAACGAACACACTAGCTGCCTTGTAGTTCATATTAGGTCTACTATAATTCACTATACTAAGGTATTCTCTTCTCCTCTCTTACTTGTATGCCTATTTAGGCCCACATATATGGTATTGTACAACGCATATAATGAGAGTATGGCAATAAAATGGATGTAGGATCGTTTTTATAGCCAAACCACCCTATATCTTATGTTTTTATTCGTATTTCTTGCTTTACTTTTACTCTACACTTGATATCATGCCTGAGAACGACTTGTTTCCAATTTCTCGTATCATCATTCTAGCGTTGTCGGTGGGAATCGAGGTATTTTTATCTTGTTTCTTATTATTTGGGGTTTTAAATGCCTTATTTCATCTACGGAACCCCTGGGTCATGATCCTTTAGGTGAGATTTTAGTTATCGAGCTTTTACATTTGTGTACAAACCTAGTGGCGGAATTAGTCTTTTTCAGATTGTTTTATTGGTCTTCCTTTTTATGACCATAGATCGGTTTTCAATACCTTGGTGATGTTACCTTACCTATATAGTGTTGAAAAACACAAAAGGAGTGGCCTCCTAAAGGTAGGTGACTAGGGAAGAGTTCTATTCACTTACTTCTGTCTTTTACACCTATGATATAGAGCTTATCACCAAACTGGTGCTAATTTCACACCTAAAGGCTGTTTTTCCCTTGGTAAATTCCTAGTAGGCATATCCTATGTATATTATATGAATTAACCTTAGGTCTTGAACCTATTTTTAGGATCACACCCTTCACTGACACTTGAGGGATGCGACTAGGCAGTTTTATTGCTAGAAAGACACAACATTCCTAAGGCATATGGTCTTTACAGCTCCATCTAGGACAATTGGGCTTTTCCTTGGACTTAGTTATGGGAAATTCCCATTTATATGACCATAGAAGTACTTACATGTGTATTCCATGCTGCGATCACAACAGAAAGATATTATAGATAGAAAAAGACTTCATACCTATTACTATGCTTAGTTTTCCCTGAAAGTCCTTAGCTTTTCATCACTGTTTAGTTAATCTCAACATAAGGAAACTCAATGACTATCAGAGAGCAGAGTGAAGAAGTTGCCTAGTTTCTGAGCTACATTGATCACCGGTATGACTGTCAATTCTTACTATAAGATCATGTTAACTTACGAACACAAAGGGTTCTGACATTGGAGCCTGTGGCCTTCAGTTCAGCATAGGATGCAGTAGTAGAACCTGCAACCTTCACCTTTATGGAAAAAGTCGCAGTATAAGCAGCAATGGCGGCTGTCAAAATTCAAAAGAGGAAGATGGAGAAGTCAAAACCAGAAAAGGGCTATGAGACCTACACCCCGTTGATTTACCAAATTAAAGACAGTTTGGAGCTCATTAGAGAAGACAAATTGGCCTGAGAATCTGAAGTCCCCTCCTCATAAGAGGGACCGAGACAAATTAAGCAATTTCCACAATCGTCATAACCATGACACGAACAATTTCCACGCCTTGAAGGACGAGATAGAAAGGCTCTTCAGGAAAGGAGAGCTTCTACGATTCCTAAAGGATGCTTAAGGGGGTGCAGCCAATACCTGGGAGGCCGTTTGCCAGATTCCAGCCTTGTTTTCTACTTGTTCCCACGTTCCTTTTCTTGAACTTTATCAATTAAGATCTTTGTAGCTGTATCTCCCAAACTTATATATATATATATATATATATATATATATATATATATATATATATATATATATATATATATATATATATATATACACACACACACACACTAGCGGAATACCCGTGCCTGAAGGCATGACGAAAATTTCCAAAATACAAAATTGCAAAACGAAAAAAAATGGCAAAAAATTTGTGTAATTGATTAGACTTGTCACGTGGTCGAATTGAATTGCGTCCGTGTTGTGGGAATTTTAGAAAATATGTTGGCAACTATATACCAAGTTGTCAACATTGTTACCTATATACAACATTTAGTTGGAAAAAAATTACTTACTATGATGAAAATTCAATGAATAGAAGATTAAGTTATTGGAATCAACATAAGATGCATGTCAAATTTGAATCACACGATCCCTCACATTTAAGTAGTTCAGCGGGATAAACTTTCATACAAAACCCAAGTATAAACTAAAATACTCTGTTATAATTATGTTACATGTAAAAAATAAACAAATATGAAGGTAATTGAATTTTGTAAGTTCAATAAATTCTACCGCTGAAATCAAAATTACAAATGAAAAAAAAAACATAAAAGGAATAAACTAAGTGAGAAAAAAATTCATTAAAGAGCACCACAAATAATACAATCCATTCCAACTACAACGATAAAATGGAGTTTACATTAGTTAGCGGTGTCAAATTTGAGAAACTAATACATATGTACACACTTCTCAAGAGTCAAACCCGAATGAATATACTAACATATCAACGAATTCAAACAAATAATATTTAATCATGTGTTCATAAACTAAAATCATTACCTCTTGAAGCCTAACACAAATTGGTGGAGGAACTTATAAATATTTTTCTACACAGCAACAGAACCCATGTTTGCAGCAGTTCAATTCTCAAAGCTCAGTTGGCTCGCCTTAGGTTGGGTTCAGAATTGGAGTCCAAGCATCTTATATTAACACTATCACATCTACCTCCTTACAGAAGCCAAATTCGATCCATCAACAATCTGCGCAACAATCTCTAACATCAAATGATCCCAAAGATGCTGAGGTTGGGCATGAAAAAGTTAAATGCAACAACATCAAGCCCTACCTGATGATACAACTGTTGTATCTATTGCTCCGAATACTGGGTTGGGTAAGAATCCCATGAATGACGATGATATGAAAGCATCCTATGCATTAGACACTCATGTCAGAGTGTTGGGCTCCTTGTCAGGGCCTGCTCAATGTCCATTTGTCTCCACTGGCTTTACTAACGATTGAGACGTATTTGTTATTGGGGTACTCTTTATCATCCTCAAAATACATAATCGTAAGTTCAAAACATGATCACTTTATTATTAAACATGGTACTCTTTATTATTAAACATTACTCAGTGCTAAATGTTTAGGCCTAAACATAATAACTTAAAACTAACAACAATTTGATATAGGGGGTAAGAAATAAAAGATGAAAGTAAGTACACGAAATGAACTTGAAATAATAAATCACGAACTTCAAATAACTAAACATGTGAGAAAAAGTTGTTCGTCACAGATGAAAATATTTCCACTTGAGATAAAAAGAGAAGGGAAAAAAAATAAGCAATAAACATGTTCCATAGTTCTAATAAGCACAATATAAAACTCGATGTGGTATTAGCAGTTTGTTGTTTCCTTCCCGATTTTGAAGTTGTTAAACGAAAATGTATTTTATCTCTTAATTAATATTTAAGTAAGATTTTAGTACTTTTATTGAAATTAATGTACATTTTAGTCCCTTAATTAATATTATAATTAATGTACATTTTAGTTTAAAATAATCTATTAATTTTGATGATTCTAAACATACTTTTATAAAGTAATATGTAAATATTTCTTAATTTACAATATACATTTTGTTTGTATAATTTTATAAATATATTATCGTAGAATATATTTGTATATATTACTTGAAATATATATGTAGTATAATAGTTAATTATTAATGTAACTATTATTAATTGTGCAATCTTTTACTATAGTTAGCATTTTATACATTTATTTAATTATTTGTGTTATTATTTATTTAGTTGTGCAATATATATATATATATATATATATATATATATATATATATATATATATATGTGTGTGTGTGTGTGTGTGTGTGTGTGTGTGTGTGTGTGTGTGTGTGTGCTCTTATAGAACAATTAATATATATTTACTTATATTTTATTTATAATGTGCTGCATACAAAAATCATTTTTTTAGGTTCATTTAATAATTTTTTCAACGTTGATAATATTTTTTCGAATCACTCATATAATTTTTTTATAAATATAATTTTATATATTATATATCAAGAACATTTATTCTTTTGTTTTATAAAAATTTTCTATGACAGTATATTTATTATATAACCTTTTCTACTATTTATATATTATTATATATATCTATGTTAGTAGGTTTGAAATATATCTTTTTCTTCTGCCCGTACTAGTAGCAACTAGAATTTTGCTATTTTTATTTTTTCTGATAATACATTGCCTAGAAAACTTACATTAGTAGGTGTAATATTATATACATGCATTTCCTTTTCATTCAGCAACAGGCATGACCATGTATCTCATCTCATGTATTAATTATATACCATTATATACTATTATTCACATAATGGAGGTTCAGTTATGAGAGTATCCATTACTTGTATATATATACTATTATATATAAACATAGTTTTTATAATATAATAGTACCTACTGCCTTGGGCCTTACGAATTGTGTTTAACTGATCTTGGTACAATAGGGGGTAAGACATGTTGCTTGTATGAGTTTCTTTGAATATGCAGTTAATTTTTTCTTTTATACATGTCATTCCAACTGTTACTTTAAACACCTTTTATATTATATAAAGTTCATTTTTTTAATGTTTATATATTTTTTATATATACTGTATTGTATTATATATATGTTGGACACAAATTTCCAATTGAGTCCTTTGTTGTTTTGACTCAATTCCGGACAAAAACGTTTGTGTCATAGGATAGAGTTCTTATTGATCCATTCAAGCCAATGACGTGTTTGTTGAAGACGTAGCGGTCAAGTGGATAAAGCTTCATCAAAATGTCGAGTTTAAGTGCCTTGTTTCTACGTCATCAATAGTGGTTCCATGCTCCCAAGGTATGAATGCATTACATATATATATAGGAGCTTGGAACGTTTTATAATGGGTGTAGGCTTAATAAAAAACTGTTTTTTATTTTTTAGAAAGATTTAATTAAAACTTTAAATAAGTTTATAAAGTTTCTGGGCTAAATATAAAATTTTCAATCTTTCTGGAAGTTCGTTCGATATGTCGTTTGAACGAGTTTTTCGGTCGAACGAGTTTGCCAACGAGTTCCCATTTTGGCCACTGGAACTTCGTTCGAAATGTCGCTCGAACGAGATGGATGTTCGAACGAGATTTCTAACTAGTTCACATTGGAACTTCGTTAGAAGACTCCTTCGAACGAGACTTCATTCGAGCAAAAATCTCGTTCGAACGACATTTCAGGCTGGAAAATTTTATGGCAGTTTTTACCCATGTTTCCCAATTGTTTCTCGACTAACTTTTCTCATATCTTATAATGCGTGGGAACAACGTTTTCTAAACTAACTTTTTCATAATATTCTAACTCCTAGAGAGAGGTTTGAGAGTTGATTCTTCCAAGAAAAAGTTCATGAGTTTGAGTGTTCATTTTATAAAGAAAAATCTTTTAAACACTTAGTTACACCCATTTTTTGTTTCTTCCAAGTTCATATATACATATACATTTTTTGGAGCATTTTGGCACCGGTTTATCTCTATCGTTTGAAGAAGAAGTTTGGGTTATCTTCTTAAGCCCTCAAAGAAGAAGAATTGTTTAGCTGCGGCTTTCTCACATGGTGAAAGGCACCATGTGTGGTTGACGGTGTACCTATTGTCCGATCGGTGGTTCCGAGATCGCAGTGGAGCTCCATGGTAATCCGCTAGGCAGAGGCGGTTACAAGAAGACGAGTCAAGGCTTGAGAGGGTTCGAGTTGAGTAAGTAAGTCATATATCTTGTAAATGTAAATTTCTTACTTAGTGGATTTGAGGCTAGGGTTGTCTGAGGTTTTTTCCTGTTCTGGGTTTTTTCTCGTACATCGCGGCATAGTGGTTTAATTATTTATTTTATCTTTTGCAAAATCACCTAGAACAAATGCTTAGGTAAAAAGAAAATTTGGTTTAATTTAATCACTACTTGTTTAATATGGTGGAAATTAATATCGGGTAATGTTTAGTTAATTTAATTCAAGTCATTCAATTTGATTGATAAAATTGGTTTGGCCTAACTTGATATAATTGAAAAATATGACTTAGGCAAATTCTAGGACTTGTATTAATTAACTTGGCTTAAGTGAAATTTAAGTTGAGTGTGTAGTTTTAGTTTAGTTTTATTTTTTTTCATAAGTTGGTTTGTTCTCTTTAAGAAAAGAAAATTTTAAATAACTTTTGCAAAATTAAAATTTGAACCATTTTATTATATTTGAATTTAAAAATTGGGGGCTTCCGCACTTTCAAATGGTATCAGAGCCAAAACGATAATTTACTTCGTTAAGATCTTTTAAATAATTTTGGCTAATGCCACAAAATCAGCGATGAAATTCGCTTCTGTTGGGCTAGTTTATACTCAAGAGGGAGGAGAATTGAGATTTTACAAACTTTTAGGGTTAAATTAATATTTCAGAAAAATGTTTAATTGAAAACTCTTAATCCAAATTTTAGTTAAATAAATATTAAACGATTAAACTAAAGTACATTAAATAAATTCTACCAATTAAATTAAACAAGTTAAATCAGAGTTTATAACAAACATTAAACAGATTATCAAATTTTTGTATTTAATATAAATTTATGTTATGGAATAATCTTAAGAGATTCACACAAATAAAATAAAATAAATACTCTCAATTAAATAAACAAGTTATTTTTCAAGATTATAAGACCCAATAAATTTATAAACAATTTTCGTAATTAATAAAAAATAATATCCTGAAATAAATTAATTATTACGCAAATAATTATTTTAATTTTAAAATAAATTTACCAAATTTTCAGATTAAAATGACTTGCAAGTGTAAGTTCTTAAAAATAAAATTAAACAATCACAAGTATATAAATAAATTTAAATGCTGAAAATAAATGACACCGTATTTTTAACGTGATTCGGCCAAATTCCGACATTGTGATCCACTGAGGTAGGATCAAACCTCCAACGTACAATCGAGCAGCTGAACCGAGCTACTTGTACAACGGAAGCTAATCACCGAGCTTCAAAATAAAACTGGAGTTTTGAGTACAAAGTTTTGATGACGAAGCTCTCTAAAATACAAATTGATCCGAGTTTCTTCTTCAGTGGGACTTCACAATAAATCTAATTTTTGGCACTAGTCTTCTTCTTGAAATCTTTGTATAAGAATAATGATTCTTGTGCTATTCAAATTTCTTCTTCAACAAATAGCTGAGTATATTGATTGTTGCTATCTCAAATGTGTCGAGCTAAATAATTTTTTGTCGCTCTCTTGAACTGAGTGTATGAGCGGAATAAAAATATTTATGGTTGCTCTCTTGAAGTTATGTGAGCTGAATATATTTTTTAGTTGCTCTCTATTTTTCATTAGTCATTTCTATGTTGAGTTCTTCTATATGTCTTCAACACTTTAAATGTTTATTTGTAGATACCCAAATGAAAATGACCGTTGGAGAATATTAGTATAGATTGAATTTTCTCTCATTAATTTTTGTCTGACGAGAGCATTAAATGCTCAAAATATTGAGAAAGAAAATCGTATCATGATCTCCATTCTTTCGCTGTAAAAAAATGTTGACTAATAGATAGAGAAAGAGGCTAGGATCGTAAGAAATATACAATGAACATAAAATTTAAGCAAGTGTCTCAACAGTCAACACTACAGATATATCATCTATACAAAATCGTGTTAAAAGTAACTCTGCCAGAAAATGCAAGCCATCAACTTGAGTCAATCAATATGGGCCCAAGATTTAAAAAAAAAGGTGTTAAAGATTACTGACCAAGAAGGTCATGAGTAAACAAATCTTTACCAAAATAAATAAATTCATATATTCTCTAATAAAAGCATTGTACACAATTTTTGTGTATAGGCAGATGGGACAAATGAATTAAGTAATAAGAAAGCAATATCTGTTTAACGAAGTAAAACAATGCACCTATAGATATGATGAAAAATATATAAAAAAATTATATATTTAAAAAATTAATAAACTTCTTCTTTATCTTTTAAACGATATATAAAATATACACGTTCAAATGTTTAGATATAAAATTCAAAAGTTTATATATATATATATATATATATATATATATATATATATATAATATTATGGCAGCACAATGATTTTCATCCAACTGGATAAGAAAAAAAAGATGACTGAGAGCTTACACATATCTCATGTGTAAGATGAGGCAAATCTGCCCAAGGCATATAATGTTCTTATGGCCGAAAATAAAAAATAAAAAATATATATTACATAAACATACAAGTATATATATTTATATAAAGAACATTTATTTTAAAGCGTGTACATATAAAAATAAATTTCACTATCTGATTAATTATATATATATATATATATATATATATATATATCAAGGTTCTAAAAAATACGGGGCATGATCGAGGCGTGGAAGCCAAGCCTTAAGCCTTAGAAGTCTAGGCGGGCCTTAGGCGTGAAAAGGCATTTAGGACTTCTTAATATATTTTAATATTTTTAACCATAACAAGACTATTAAAATACTAAAATTCTACATATCAGAAAAATATGTGTGAATTTAAAAAAAATTAAAACACTTTGATTATTTTGGATGAGATAATGGTCCGGTTTGTAAAAAAAAATCTTTAAAAGGTGATATCATTTCACTAAAGCATTTTGGTTTTTAAAAAAAGTGCACCTTATGGGTTTTACCAAGAATAAGGCGTAAAAAACTTAAGGCGAGGTGTTTCTCCCAAGCTTTAAGCCTAGGCAGGTCTTTTAGAATAGTGCTATATATATATATATATATATATATATATATATATATAAGTGAGGAAGCCCCCAATTTTTAAATACAAATATAATGAAATGGTTCAAATTTTAATTTTGCAAATGTTATTTAAAATTTTCTTTTCTTAAAGAGAACAAACCCACTTATGAAAAAAAATAAAACTAAACTAAAACTACACACTCAACTTAAATTTCACTTAAGCCAAGTTAATTAATCCAAGTCCTAAAATTTGCCTAAGTCATATTTTTCAATTATATCAAGTTAGGCCAAACCAATTTTATCAATTAAATTAAATGACTTGAATTAAACTAACTAAACATTACCCAATATTAATTTCCACCATATTAAACAAGTAGTGATTAAATTAACCAATTTTATCTTTTTACCTAAGCATTCATTCTAGGTGATTTTGCAAAAGATAAAATAAATAATTAATCCACTACGCCGCGATGTACGAGGAAAAACCCACAACGGGAAAAAACCTCGGACGGCCTTAGCCTCAAATCCACTAAGTACGGAATTTACATTTACAAGACAGATGACTTACTTCCTCAACTCGAATCCTCTCAAGCCTTAACGCGTCTTCTTGTAACCAACTTTGCCTAGCGGATAACCACGGAGCTCCACCACGTTCTCGAAACCACCGATCGGACAATAGGTACACCGTCAACCACACATGGTGCCTTTCACCATGTGAGAAAGCCGCAACTAAACAATTCTTCTTCTTTGAGGGATTAAGAAGATAACCTAAACTTCTTCTTCAAACGATAGAGATAAACCGGTGCCAAAATGCTCCAAGCAAAGTATATGTATATATGAACTTGGAAGAAACAAAAATGGGTGTAACTAAATGTTTAAAAGATGTTTCTTTATAAAATGAACACTCAAAATCATGAACTTTTCTTGGAAGAATCAACTTTCAAACCTCTCTCTAGGAGTTAGAATATTATGAAAAAGTTAGTTTCGAAAGAGTTGTTCCCGCACATTATAAGATCTGAGCAAAGTTAGTGGAGAAACAAGTGGGAAACATGGGTAAAAACTGCTAAAAACAACCATAAAATTTTCCCGCCTGAAATCTCGTTCGAACAAGATTTTCGTTCGAACGAAGTCTCGTTCGAATGAGTCTTCTAACGAAGTTCCAGTGTGAACTCGTTAGAAATCTCATTCGAACAGCCATCTCATTCGAACGACATTTCGAATGAAGTTCCAGTGGCCAAAATGGGAACTTGTTGGTAAAATCGTTCGAATGACATCTCGTTCGAACGAAAAACTCATTCGAACGACATATCGAACGAACTTCCAAAAAGTTTGAAAATTTTATATTTTGCCCAGAAACTTTATAAAGTTGTTTAAAGTTTTAATTAAATCTTTATGAAAAATAAACAACAGTTTTTTATTAAACCTACACCCATTATAAAACGTTCCAAGATCCTATATATATAAGTAATGCATTCATACCTTGGGAGCATGGAACCACTATTGATGACGTAGAAACAAGGCACTTAAACTCGACATTTTGATGAAGCTTTATCCACTTGACCGCTACGTCTTCAACAAACAAGTCATAGGCTTGAATGGATCAATAAGAACTCTATCCTATGACACAAATGTTTTTGTCCGGAATTGAGTCAAAATAACAAAGGACTCAATTGAAAATTTGTGTCCTAACAAATCTCTCCCTTTGGCTATTCCGGGACAAAAACCAACCAAAAATCCTAAAGGGTCGTCAAGCTCTACTAGACAGACAAAAATGTCCCACCCAAAATAAAATTACAATGCTTGACTCAAACAACCCAAGGATCGCAGGATCGACAAGGCCTGCAGTAAAAATCCTCGTATGGTTCAATGCCAATAGTTTGCTGATAATTATTATTTTTTGCGAACTCCCCCAGTGGAAAATGTGTAACCCAACCACCTTTGAAGCCAACACACAAACTTGTAACATGTCCTCCAAAATTTTGTTTACCCGCTCCGTCTGACCATCAAATTGAGGGTGGAACGCAGTACTTAAACTCAACCGAACTCCCATCGCCTCCTGAAGATCGCCCCAAAAGTGATAGATGAAGACACTGCCACGATCGGACATGATATCACATGGTACCCCATGAAACTTCACAATCTCGTTACTAAAAATTGTGGCATACTATGCTGTCGTATAATCCATCCTCACTGGAAGGAAATGAGCCACCTTTGTGAGTATGTCGATAATGACCCAAATAAAATCATGATCGGGCTGCGATCTTGGCAACCCAATAATGAAATCCATGGAGATACTTTCCCATTTCTAACTGTACAACCGAACTCTCACCACGAAGTCTAGCATAACTGAACTACTAAGATGATCCATAAACCAATACCCCCAAGTCCCGACTCACTAAGTTTCATGCGTGAAGTGTCTTGAAAGCAAAATCCAAACAAGGAACACCTCCGATACACTAATGTCAGCCTATCGAGATAAGGAATATGTCAACTCAAGACCACTAGTGATACAAGAATCATCTAACTACAAAAACCACTTATCTTTGGACTCAACGGTTCATCACACAATAATTAATCCAACTTCCCCTATTCAATAAAGGTGTTACTATTCATCAATCATGCCTCGATACTCAACTCAGAATCGTCTAACAAATGGTACTGAAAGCTCAAAAGCCAACTTTACTCCGAGTTGTCAATAACACTTTCCTTGCACTTATATTGATGGAGAGTTAACCTATATGGCAACCCTTAGGATCTAGTAAGGTTGCACATGTGCATAAGCATACAACTTATATGCATGTGCGAATATTGTTCCATCTTTCCAAGTCTAGATTTAGGTAAATAATATCAACAAGGTTCATACTCTCTCGAATAAGCGAACACCGACAAAGTTTCATTCTCGACGGTCAACGATCCCTCACACAAAGGTTTCGAACTAAACCAAGATGCAATATTCCCCCTTGCACACCCCCACTTCTCACGGTTTGGTAACTCTAACCCAAGGTTATAGACCCTCGCTAGATTCGACATACTGCTCTTTTGTTAAAAACACGTATAGGAATTCAACCTATTCGATAGGATTTTTCTTTGACTATGAGTATATTAGAATTCTCTCACAGAACATGAAATG
The DNA here is from genome assembly GCA_949130495.1 of Sambucus nigra. Lineage (NCBI taxonomy): Eukaryota > Viridiplantae > Streptophyta > Magnoliopsida > Dipsacales > Adoxaceae > Sambucus > Sambucus nigra. The sequence continues at coordinate 325,065,044 of OX422217.1, read as the reverse complement.
AAATTGGCTCTTCAAACCACGAATAAGTCTTGTACATTTTCCAAACAACGAGGTAAGACCAAAAAATCCCACTTATCCTACCAAATCAGAATATAGGATTTGGCACACTCACCATCCAAATACTCATCTTCCAGCACACCAACGGTACCTGATCTTGATGAAGAATGGTATGCTATCCAACATGTCAAAGGTTGTAATTATAAGGTAGCGGGTACCTTCACGTACTGTGACCCCAATTAACACTTAGTAATCCACATATAACTGAAGTAAAAATTAAATATCTTACAAACCCATTCACGGGTGTTTGCTCAAGAGTACACACCCTCCTTATAAAACTTCTCAACAATGGTCGAAATACTCTCTTGTTGTCCCCATACAGTGGAGGTTATGACAACCATTTCAATGAATGGTACAACATTTGGAATCCCAAAATGTCTCAATCCTGGCCATTAATGACGACACTCAGTTGGTAACACTATCATCAGTCAATCGAAAATTGACAGAGCTACAGACGACTCTGCCATTATCAAAAGACCATCAAGACCATTCTATGACTATTCACTAGTCTATACATCACCAAAATCGAACATCTTACACTTGATTTCGAAACGCGTCTTTAATCACACACGATCTAAGTAAACATCATGTCACTAACTACTCACTCGTGCTTTAATTCACATTAATACATAACGAGGTCTACAACATAGCCACATTACCATATCTGATTGATTCAAAATCAAGCACCACCATTATCAAGCTGTAACAAATTAGTACCCCCAATCACCGGGTGATAACATAAAACCTAACTCATGGATATATCACCAACTCAAGCGATCACACTCGCATAAAATGAAATGCCTATTGAACACTCCCTCGTGATGTTCTCACTTGACAACTCGTCCCTTAGAGATTTGCTACTCATCGTAGGGTTCAAAACTGGTAACTCCATCTCGAGTCCATCCCTTAGCACACCCATATTCACGTAACTCCTCGACAACTTTTAACAAATATATCGGTGCTACAAAGTAAGATAACCACATATTATCGAACACCCATTCTAATATAGGGATTTAAAAAGAACACTGAACTCCATTCATTACCAAATACGGAAAGAAAACTACCTAAAAAAATTCTGGACTACTCCAATGTCAATCCTCGTATGACGTTGCGATACGGACTTCCTCATCCCTAGTGTCCATGGCCAAGATATCATAACATTAGTTATTCCTTCTCACAAGCTTGTTCGGGATAACTCGCAAAAACATTCCACTCTGAACATGTGAGTACCAACTAACATATCTTGTGCATGACCGAGCACACACCTAATCGGCCTTAAATTGATTCCATTATGAATTTTATCAGATCAGAACACTATAGGACCATTGTGTCACCCAAATACGACATCTATCACTTGTGTGGACAACCTGTAGGTTTACATGCCTACCCAACTTCCCTGATACCAACACAATATTTCAAGGATAATAACTTAACCATTCTAGATTCAGACTTATGAATCTCCCATTGAACATCATCAAATGGATGAATCTAGTTCGTGCTTTTCACAAGTATGATAACACTATTGCGTACACCAAAATTGGACCCCTCAGGTCATCCTTTGATGGTGTGGGACATACACCGATTTGGAGTAGTCCTCTCTCAAATCACAACCCTTCCTTTACATGTTCATAAGTAATAATATACTCTAATTATCAAAAGACTTACTTCGTTAACCATTCACTTATTAATACGTCATCGAATGCCACAACATTCTGTCCATTATGGGTGGAGTGTGATAATTCCTTCTCAGGAAAACGTCACAACAACAACTGAACCACATCATTTTGAGGTATGCCATATCTAAATCTCTCCCCTTCTACATTGGAAACAACTTCAGGTAACTACACACGCAAGTGGTACCAACAACTCAGTGGTACTATAGGGTGGGCTATAACTTATAACAACTTCTTTAGAGTCATAAGAGAGATGATATTCAAAGTTGATAATGCACAGAAAATATACGGGTGTTTCCTCCCACTAAAGCACCAAAATTCAACTCAATCATTGAGTTCAACATCGGTTTTCTCGCCTACTAGTAGGAGATGAAACTACGATAGTTGCATGCGAATTGCGGTCTCTTAAAATTCTTGGACCCTTTACCCTCCCAGAGTCCACGTATCATCACATCACCATCTTAAAACATAGTAAGTGAACAAGTATCCTAAATTTTTTTTATTCAAGTGGAGCACTAGTCATAATTACAACAAGTACTCACAAACAGACCTCACGCGTATTATCCTGTGGTCTATCGAAGATTCACCTCATGTGTGGGACATCTCATGAATGAAATCCAAACAAGGAACCCTCCCTATACACAAGTCTAGCTCCGAATCGCCCATCAAAATCGTAGTGTGAAGATCTTCCAAGTCATCGAATACAATACCTAATCGTAAGGCTATATGTATCAAGGAAACAATGCACAGAAAACATAACGGACGCCCTTAGATCCCAAAAGGCTCTAAAACCATGATCTGATACCAACTGTGACAACTGTGCTTTTTATATCTAATTCGGTTAGCTACGCCCAATTAAATTAAAGTGGAGCGTCAATATGTTGGCATTAGAAACATAATTTAAATAAATGCAGTAAAGTAAACATGTACACTCTCATACGTGTAACCAAATCACATCATACCAACAATAAAAAGTGAAACCAACTCATAACTATTAACTCCAATAATCCAGCAGTAATATCAAATTGAAAATATAAAATGCCAATACAAGTGGTCCAACACAAAATGGGAAAGAGTAATACAACAATTATCTCAAATTCCAAGTATAAATAAAGTGAAATTAATCTCTGATACCACCCTCAAGAAAAGGGAAAGAACGACATAAATTAAAATAGAATAACTCCACGACTACAGGAATCCTAAGATTGATTTGATCTTATCAAGCTCCATAGTTTACTGTCTATCGGGATCAGGACCTGTCATATATTATATATATAGGAGAGGAGCAAGAAGCAAGACAGACGAACGTCAAAGCATGAAAATAAGCTATAAGATTATAATATGTACTTATAATGAAAGCACACTAGTCATTACTCGTCTCCCGTAATTAAGTTGTTCAATTACCCAACCAATGCTCTTATGTCGTGACTACCCAACCCAAACTCGAGTAATGTGTAGTCTCATATTGTATCATGATTAATCATTATTAATCGTATTTCAGTATTTAATGTATCAAAATATTTCCATCAGGTATAATATCAAATTCATCGATTCGGGATATTACTTTAAGACACAAGCATAATATATCACACAACAAGTCATATCGGGTCACTATCGTTATCCGGGGGAACACGTCGTAACACTAGGCCTACACAAGAATACTTACGTGGCAAGGGCAATCGTACTAAGTCCTATATCACATGGTGTTTCAAGGTCTTTCTATCCGACCCGCATTATAACCACGTGTCCGGTTTTGGTGGTTTATCTCTGACACAGCACCCAAGCGGAACCTAACCGGATCAATCACAAAAAATCGCATTCAACATGTGCCTATGTCGACCGGAGAACTAGTTTAGTGTATACTCGACAATATACATGTAAAACAAGTTCACGCTTATGTATATATACAATCGTGTCAAGTCTCTTACTCGAGTTATATAATAGTCATTATTTATAATATAACGTAATTTACATCATTAATTTAATAATTCAACATCAAATAATTTCAAGGTTATATATCCCTAATAACCATAAGTATGTGATCAAGTTAGGATATTAGGCACAACACCACAATTATCTTATTAACAATATGAAAAATATTATCACTCTTATTTCAACATGCTGCCCAGAATTTAAAATGAAGATTCAAGGCTCTTACAATCCGTTTTTGGAAAAACTTAAAACCATAAAGTTGTTCGGAACGTGATTTTCTATTAGGAATCGCGAGCACATTTCCATAGCTTGCATAAAATAGACCCGAAACTAATATATAATATTCACCCCTGTTTTCAATAACTGCCTAGAATTTTAAAACGCCGATTTGAGGCTTTTGCTATCCGTTTTTGAAAAAACTAAAAACTACAAAGTTGTTCGGAACGTGATTTTATACAAGGACACGTATGCACGCTACCATAGCCTGATTAAAACAGACCTGAAACTAACATATACAGTTTGCACCTATTCACGACAAATTTCTATGCAGAATTTTAAAACGCCGATTTGAGACTTTTCCGATCCATTTTGAAAAAACTTACAACTACAAAGTTGTTCAGAATATGATTTTCTACCGCGCGCGGACGAAACATCCATTTTTGAAACCAAAACAGCTCAAAAGTGTTTTTCATATGAGGATTTACTTAATTTCATAGATTTCTAAAATTTAAGAGGTTGTTCTATATCTCAATCCCTATAATGATGTTATTGCATTTAAATCTTCATGGATGATGATCCTAATACACTGCATATCATTTTTAACATCAATTTCTTATTAATTTATGGATCCAAATACATGTTCATGTGAAATTTCACTATAGATACATAATATACACATATAGGTTATTAACTTGCCTTGGACTGTATGGAGAAGTTGAATCTTCTTGAAATCCTCTTAGCTTTCTTCTCTTCTTACTCTCTCTCTCTACAAACCCTAGCCCCCTTTGTGAAATGATAAAATTAAGACTTCTTATCTTCTTTTCTATTTATACCTAGGGTTAGTTTATTTATAAAAATGCCATTGCCCCAAATTTAACCCTCTCGATTCTTTTACGCGTTAATTCTCTTCTAATATTTAAGTCGCACATTCGTATCTCAATGAATTCATTTTAACTTTTCATTTCCAATCATTTTAAATATATATACTGACATAGTTTTATTTCCAAACATTTTGAATATATATACTGACATAGTTTCATTTCCAAACATTTCAAATATATACACTGGAATATTTTTTTTTTTTTCAATTTCAATTCAATCAAAAATGCGGTGTATTACAGTAATCTCCAGCAAAATCGTGAAATATGACCATTTTTATTTCTTCTTATGCTCGTATTTAAACCAGTTATTCAAAACATCTCTCTTCTTCATATATGATTTGAGTAATGCCTTTTCCATGTACTAACATGTTTTAGTCATTAAGGTACCTTAACATCCATGATTTCTTCCATGACTAATTCCACCTTGTAGACAGTTCCCAACCCTCCTAACCCGATTATGAACTCGTCATCTAGATTATTTGTGGCTTCCATAATGTCTTTCGATCTCAAATGATGTTTCCATTGAGATGGCAGCATTGTATTGGAAGATGGCAGCACTTATCAAAATCTCAATAATACAGATAAAAATAAGCTCAGCATCAAATCCTCACTTCTATACCAAGGTATCACCAATGGGTTATGTTCCCACCCATATATACCTGATGATTCAAACATATAATGAAGTTCAAAGATTAAAAATACAGAACCATAATGTCACTGTTTCAAAAGCAACAGGCCATAATAAATTATAAACAGTATTTGGTTGTGTGGGAACCGTAAGAAAGAAAAAAATGGAAAACCAACATATGTTTCCACAACAACATTCACATACCAAATCTGAAAATGTTGCAAGCTTTTATTAAAAGAACTTTTGCACAAATCTAACACAAAAAGGGGAAAAAGGATCATGGATGCAAAAGCACATCGATGGCCAACAAAATTTGATGAACCTTCTAGGGGCGACATCATGCTTCTAGGGGATGGATCATGCTTCCTCTCATCTATGGCTTTAATAACTACAAAAAGAGATTTGAAAACAAATGATAAATAATATCATATTTTAATTAATAAATACGCATTATACGATTATACGACACATAAATGCTGATCTTGAGATTCCAAAATAGCATAAATGTGACTCACACGATGTCAATTCTATTGAATAGCACGCGTCGAAACCAAAAATTGTAATTCACGACCCCCGCGATAAACCTTTAATCAACACCACCACAAACAAAAATAGAATTCATTTTGGTGGTTTTGAAGAGTGATATATGCAAATTTGAACATAGAAATCTACATCAGTTTAATGAAAGAGATATAAACTACAATGAGTGGGCATCACAACCTACTTTGCATATAAAACTTCTGAAAGAAATTGAATTTAGAGATTTGACACCCCATCCCCCTAGACACCGTTTTGAAGATCTCGAGATAAATTTTAATTCTATGTTGGCTCACTCTATTGTGGAAAGAAGGAGTGCACTTGAAAGAAGGACCGCATTCATAGACCAGTGGCTTTGCTTCCATGCTCAAACTATCCAACTTCTCAAAAAACACGACGAACCACCTGCTTTTCTTGCACTTCTCGTGACTCTTTTCACTCACATCTTAATCAAAGTCATCGCTCATCAAATCTTTTTTAGACGTATCGACCTCTGCTCTGCCTTGTTCCACAAATCCTTAAACAAAAAAACCAAAAACAAATATTTGTTATGTACGATACACCTCAATTTAATGTGAAAGAATGATATAAAAAATTCTCAAAAAACGCGATGAACCACCTGCTCTAGTTGCGCGCCTCGTGACTCTTCACTCGCATCCGAACCAAAGTCATTGCTCATACAAATTTTTGTTAAACGTATAGACCTCTGCTCTGCCTAGGTACACAAATCCTTAAATAAAAAAAATATTTGTTTAGTACACACAGTTCATGTGTCAACAATTAGGAAAAATGCATTACAAAACTTAAAGTAGACACTGAATAGTACCCCCACCCCCACCACGCACACAAAAAAACAGAGAGAAACAAAGTATACCTGATAATTAAATGTTCAACATATACTTTATAGGTGTTTCCTTCTATCATAATGTTTACCATATATAGCATCAAAGGCCTACGATTACGAATTATATAAATTTCAAAAGAATACCTAAACAGTATTGTTGGAGTATTTAATATCGAGGTCCCTACAACAAATTACCCAACGAAGAAAAACAATCAATGATTATAACATTGGAACCATTTCAAGTTTGGAACCAAAACGGTGAAGTTTTGTACATTCAAAAATCAACTCTTTTATGTGAACTCTCCAACTTCATTTTTGACACACATGAACTTTCAAACAAAAAATAAATTATAAACCTATAGGGAACTAATTTGCAACCATCAGACATTACATTCCTTTAAGAGTGAACCAAATATAGGTTTCTAATATCAAGTGCTCAAGAAATAAGAGGCATTCTTAAAGATTACCACGTGTCTTATGAATGATTTTCTTTCAACTAAAATTTCCCACGCACTTTAAATTTTTGTGAGAGAAAAAAAATTTAAAAAAAAGGTCACTAATAAAAATTAACAAAGACCCTAAAATAATAATCTTTCCACGCCTATAGAATTAAAATAAATATTTAAAGCTTCACTAAATATAATGCCAAAAAACTCAAAATACCATGATTAAATTACCTAGTTGTATAAGATGCGTTCTGAAATTACAGCTACACATTCAAGAAACCATTAGCGAACAGAGTAGAGTTCATACATTGCAGAAAACAAAGTTCAAAATCCATAACTAAAGAAAAAAAATCCATAAAATCCCTAATTTGAAACTAAAATCAGGAACTAAAATAAAATGGTAAATGCCTAAATACCCCCCCCCCCCCCCCATACAGTTAAACTAACCAAAGAAAAATGAACCTCCTCAAATAAGCCCTAATTTGAAACTAAAATCAGAAATCGAACGTCAAAAGGTTAAACAGCACGGGTAAAAATCAGACCATGTGAAAATCACATTCAGGTGAGACTTTTGATGGGGTTTTGAACCATGTGTGTGTATCAGGATATCAGTGCGAAATTAATCAACACTCATACATAAACTATGATTTGTTTAAAACAAATAATTTCTATAAATTTGTGGTCAATTCTTGAAATCATAATCTCCACAACTACCAAACATGTACTCTACATGTTAATTAACACAAAACCATGATGAGTTCTTAAAAAACAAAAAGGTGTTAGTTGAGAAAGTATTTAATGTTAACTGCAATTTATAAAAATTAATTTGACCTAATGGAACTTATAAAAGAAACTCTAACCTTAAGTACACCTGGTGTATGTAAATCTCCATTTGAAATCTTCCATGTAGATCTGCAAAACCAAAAAAAAAATATCCATTTGGGTCCAAAATCATAACAAGCCCTAATTCGAGACAAATCGAATGTAAATAAAACCTAAAAAAATGATCTTGGTGCATAACAAGTCGTGTAAGATCTTATAAATCACCCCCAATACTTACAGAAAAACAATACACATGCAAAAATGATAGACACAGGTTGAATACTCAGATTGAATCATTCAATGTGTAGCATGAATATTAAGAAATCGCACCTTCATATGTATGTGCGTGAAACAAATCGTACCATCGGATTTGTTGTTAAAAAAATATGCACCATCACATATTAAGAAATCGTACAATCGAAAATTAAGGGTGATTGTGTGTGTAAAAGAGAGGGGTATTTGCTTAAGGGCGGTAACACAGAGGAGGATGAGGGTTTATGTTGGGAGGCGTAGAGATAAAGGGTCCCTTATTTGGGAACGGGGGGTTCAGATTGGATTTGAGTTGAGTGGTGTAGTGAATCGTTGGTGTGTTTACAATAATACCCTTGTGTTTGAATGAAAGTGAGAGAGGGGGAATAAATTAAGGAAAAAATGGTAAGAGAGGTATTTTAATCTCAAGCCTTCATTTCTTGCTTTGGTGGTTTAATCTCCACCTCTACTTAGATTATCATCTTATGAAATAGTGCAAAAACTTCTACTCTTAATATATATATATACATATATATATGAATGAATGAATGGAAATAGTTTGTCATATGTCAATTCTTGCTTTCCTTCTTAAAAATCTAATGAAAGACCTTCGTTATAAACAGATTTAATGGAACGTCATGACCAATTATCCCAAAGATTATTTACTTGTTCTAGGAATAAAAGTCTATTGGGGGGATAGACTTGATTGCCAATTGACACCCCTCATAATGCGAGGCCACGAGGGCTTACAATGCTCGTTCTTATTTTTTGGATGCTTCAATTATCCACAAGGGCTTACAATGCCCACTCTTAGATTTTGGATGCTTTAATTAGCCACGATGGCTTATAAAGCTCATTCGTAGCTTTGAGATGGTTCAATTAGACATGGGGCCTCATAATACCCAACCAGAGATCGCTTGATATCTATCCGATTATAGCTTGGGGAAGATTCATAATACCTAGAATGGGGAGGCCTGATAATAACCCAATTAAAGGGGCTAAGGACTTAATTGTCTGCGAACAATCCTATATTTCTTCATTAACGTTCAATTAAAGGGTCCCGGGACTTAATTGTCCATGAACAATCCAATATTTTTGCAGTACCATTCAATTAAAGGGTCCAAAGTTTTTATTGTCCGTGGACAATTCTATAGTCTGTAGTAACATTCAATTAAAGGGGCCTATTACTTAATTGTCTGTGGACAATCCTATATTTCTGCAGGGAAGCCTATTGCCACAGCTTCGTGGACCATAGTTTAACACAAATGCAGCCCATTACTAAAGTTTGTAAACCCTATCTAAGGTCTAAGGCGGACAATCATTCAAGATTACCACGGTATTGCAACACCCCACCCGCCCCGGGAGACCGAACGGAGCGCTACCATTGATAAAATAAATCCAAATCCACAAGCAACAATGTGTATAGATCATCTAATTCCCACAAAAGATACAAAATCACTAATCTCAATCTTTAAAATTAATACAACAAAATTCTCTCGAATAAATATAACTAAAGTAAATCTCCAATCCTCTATACATCAAAATAAATAAATACAAGTCTTCTCATCCTGTATTAAAAATTCTTCCCAAAATATTCAAGCTAAAAATCAATCTCCAATTAATCCATAGTGTCCCAATCCATAATAACCTGCCACTAGAAGCAAATATGGTAATGTACACAATACAAAAGGAAAGATGCTCAACAAATATATTAATGATGAATAAAGCATAACAACACAAGTACGAATATTCAAATCAAATGTGAATCTCAATAGAATTTATCGATTAATTTCTCAACAACGCATCAATGAGCCACCAGGCCTCACCCCATCCGCATATGCTTTATCAAGACATAGCCCCGGGAAGCAGGAATTTTGGCGGGTGCTCAACGTCCGTGCCATATTAAAATCTCATGACAATATTCTCAACAACAATATAATGATGCCATATGAATCAAAATAATTCAACAATTATTTCTCCAGATTTCAAAGAATTTAACAATTCAAATATGAGTTCAACTAAACATGAAATCAACGGAATAAACTCTCGAGATATTTAAAGGAGCATATTGTGTAAAACCCCATACCTCAAAATCATTACATAAATTCAGCCTCAAAATATGATTGCACCATCACGTTCCTCTCGCGAAAATAATAAAATCATATTCTTGCCCCAACACGAGATAACCCCAAATAGTCGTATTTTAAAAACTTAGAAAAATAAGCTCCAAAAATTATTTGATCGCTGATCCGACTTCAGATTTGGATTCTACACAAAAAATTGAGTCAGGTATGTGGTTTGAGTTTTTCTTAAATCTCATCCGAATGCACTAAAAAAGTAGATCTAAACATTCCAAACTCGCTCTTCCCATTCCACTCGTTTTTGCCTCTTTTGATTTCGTTTTTAACCTCTCTTTTTCATCTCCCTTTCCTTATAATCACCCATAATATTCCTTATATAGTCTATCTCTCAAACCCTAGCTTGGAGACTAAGATAGAGCATACTACTATATTGCCCTTTAATTCAAAGTTGTCAACTTTGCATATTTAAACCATTACAAAATGTCCAAAAGCCAATAGAATTTGAATTTAAATATTCGATTCATTTCAAGTAAAAATAAATATATTATCAAAATTCCGATTAATAAAATAATAATATTATTAAAATTATATAACATATTCATAAATAAAGCCCTTAAAATTACGGGCTATTACATACTTCCCCCTTGAAAAGGAATTTCGTCCTCGAAATTCAATGAAACCTAACACCCGAAATAAAACACTACTCGTAACTATTTCCCAAAATCACACACTAAAGTCCTAAAATTAATTCTAAACATCCTCACCACGATGCCTAACACGTCCTCAAAAAATGTCTAACCCGAATGCTAGACCCAATACCCAAGACCCGAGTGTTGTAGTATACCTAAGCTCTGATACCATCTGCAACACCCCACCTGTCCCGTGAGAGCGAACGGAGCGCTACTATCGATAAAATAAATCTAAATCCACAAGAAACAATGTGTATAGAGCATTTAATTCCCACAAAAGATACAAAATCACTAATCTCAATCTTCAAATTAATACAACAAAATTCTCTCGAATAAATATAACTAAAGTAAATCTCCAATGCTCTCTACATCAAAATAAATAAATACAAGTCTTCTCATCCTGTATTAAAAATTCTTCCCAAAATATCCAAGCAACAAATCAATCTCTAATTAATCCATAGCGTCCCAATCCACGCTAACCTGCCACCAAAAGAAAATATGGAAAAGTACACAATACGACAGGAAAGATGCTCAACAAATATATTAACGATGAATAAAGAGTAGCAACACGAGTATGAATATTCAAATTAAATGCGAATCTCAATAACATTTGTCAATAAATTTCTCAACAACACATGAATGGGTCACCAGGCTTCACCCCATCCGCATATGCTTTATCAAGACATAGCCCGGGGAAGCGGGAATTTTGTTTGGTTCCCAACGTCCGTGCCATATTAAAATATCATGACAATGTTCTCAACAATAATATAATGATGCCACATGAATCAAAATAATTCAACAATTATTTCTCCAGATTTCAAAGAACTTGACAATTCAAATATGAGTTCAATTAAACATGAAATCAACGGAATAAACTCTCGGGATAATTAAAGGAGCATATTGTGTAAAACCCCATACCTCAAAATCATCACATAAATTCAACCCCAAAATATGATTGCACCATCACTCTCCTCTCGCGAAAATAATCAAATCATATTGTAGCCCCAACACAAGATAACCCCAAATAGTCCTATTTTAAAAACTCAGAAAAATCAGCTCCAAAAATTATTTGAATCACTGATCCGACTTCAGATTTGGATTCTACACGCAAAATTGAGTTAGGTATGTGTTTTGAGTTTTTCTTAAACCTCATCCGAATGCACTCAAAAAGAAGATCTAAACTATCCAAATTTTCTCTTCCTCTTCCCATTCCACTCGTTTTTGCCTCTTTTGATTTCGTTTTTAACTTCTCTTTTTCATCTCCCTTTCCTTATAATCACCCATAATATTCTTTATATAGTGTATCTCTCAAACCCTAGCTAGGCGACTAAGATAACACATACTACTATATTGCCTTTTAATTCAAAATCGTCAACTTTGCATATTTAAACCATTACAAAATGTCCAAATGCCAATAAAATTTGAATTTAAATATTCGATTCATTTCAAATAAAAATAAATATAATATCAATATTTCTATTAATAAAATAATAATATTATTAAAATTATATAACATATTCATAAATAAAGCCCTTAAAATTATGGGGTATTACAAGTATTTAGCAGTGCGGAGAGCAATGTGAAAACAAAAAATGGTTGCGGCCTGACATCAATAATGCACACAACTAATCATAAATGGTTGCATCCTTACTGGCCACAACCTATTCTCAAGATCACAACAGGAGCGTGCAAATAAAATAAAGATCGCAGATTATTCAAGATTGTAAGTGGTATCGATCAAAGCCCGCATCATGATAGAGAAAACATGCAAATATATAAAAATAGAGCAAAACAATAGGCATGCAGTCAAAAGTTTAAATATTCATTACTATGATGAGTAATGGTTTGGGGCCACAACTTTACCGAAAGGGGTGCAGCCCTATATAAGATTTGAAGTTAAAAAGTTGCAATATTATTTTAATATGGCCAAGATTATAAAAATTACAAGGCTATGAGGCTGCATCATCATCATCATCATCATCATCCTGCATCAGCATCTACTATAGTGTCAGTTTCTTCATCTTCGATCGTAGCCTCTTCCATTAATAAGTTGGCGCTTGCTTCTATCGCAGCCTTTATCTCTTCCACACATTTGTTATTCTCAGCATCACCTAGCTTCTAAGACATGACTTTATCTTTTGCTTCAAGGAAGTTTTTGACAATACTATGCCTAAGCTCCTGGAAGCCTCATAGATAGTCTTTGTTATCTGTAAGGAAGAAGTCCCTTAATTTTTTGTACGCTTCCACAACATCGTCAGCATCTTTCTTCAGGGCTGCGGTATGAGCCTCATCTTTTTGTTTTATTATCGTGGCATGGTCAAAATCCTTTTGCTTGAGGGTGGAAGAGGTACTAAGCTCTAAATGGTCATACTTATGTTGAAGGACACTGAGCTTATGCTCGCAGGAGGCGACTTGTTTGTCATCTTTCTCAACCATGGCTTCAGCGAACGCAATGGACTCTGCAGCCTTGGTCAATCTTTGTTCAGCCTCATCCTTTAACTTGATATCAGTCTTTAAGTTCATGTTTTCCAGTTGAAGTGCTGTGGAAGAGGAGTTTTTACATTCCTCAAAGGAAGTGACCCTTGCATTCTCCAAGTTAGTTTTATGAACTCACTCCACAGTCTTGTACAACTTGAACAGGCCCTCATATTTTTCCCTCTGGGACACAACTACGTCCGTGGCTTAAAAATTGAACTTTTAGCATAAAGAAATGATTGTAAAAAAAATAAACAATAAAATGCACGTACCGACAATAAACTATGGAGGTATACTTCTTCCAAGTCTTCAGGATCATTTTGAACTAGATAATCCAGATCAATGGTTTTTGGGACCTTCCTTATTAAATGGACTACACTAGCAGTTTTATCCCATAAACAATTGGGATCAGGTTATCATAGTTGGGGATGCGGATTAAAATCGGGATCCACTCTGGGCCTGCTCTAGGGAGTTGACAAGTTGGCATTGATTGTCACAATGTTCTGGGACAACGGAAGAGGAGATTCAGTAATTAAAATATGGAAAGGGATATGCCCACCTTGAATGTCCTCGGGACACTATTCCTGTCGCGATGATTAGATCAACAATTCATCATCAATTTATTTCTCCTTTGTCTCAGCAACGTTATCAGGGGACGTAGACTTCTCTGTAGGAGGAACTACACCAACCTCTGTCATAGCAGTTTGTTGCGGAGGCTCAATAGTTGGTTCATTTACAGGGGCTACCTCCTTTTGTGAACTCTTCCTCTTTTACCCTTTTTTTTACCATTCAGGGTCGTGACATCCTCATATATTTCTAGTAGTTGGGCTGCCAGAAGATCAGGGTCAATCTCCTCACCTGAAATTATGAACAGTTGTTAACATGTGCTTTGTATAAAGAAAAAAGAATATTTGAAGAATGAAATTTTACCTTCCTCGGTCATCTTTTTAGGAAGGTCTTTAGATGAAAAGTATCATTTCTCAAGAATGGAGGTAGAAGTGACCAGCTTAAAAACTTCTTTTCCTGGTCAGATAAGTGGGCTACTTTCTCAAACCTGTTCTTCAGTCTGCTATTAAGCTTCAGGTTGTCAATATCTGTAGCATAGATTAAATTAAAAGTATTAGCATGGGCTGCATGGATTGAATTATAAGTATGGATGGTGTTAATGTAAAAAATTAGATTATATCTAATTATTTAATCACAGATAAAATGAAATGAGACAAAGAAATTTTAAAGTGGTTCAGCCTTATAAGAATGGCCTACGTCCACTGTTTCTGTTATTGTTGACTATTTGGGGAATTCTCGATTACAAGTTTTCTCAAGAAATTGCGATCCCCTTACAATGAGGATGATACAATGTATTTATAGCCCTAAGGCTGTAATGTGAAAGGGTAATACATTCAATGCCACTTAAGCGTATACATCTGTATGATAAAAAGCATTTAATGCGCAGTCAAACTATTGGTTATCTTGCTATTAATGTTTTGTTCGAGGTGCAGCTCGGACCGCCTAAGCTGCTCGGACCACCGAAGTTCCTCGGTACTCAAAATTTCCTCGGAGAGTTCTTGTAGGTCGGAGCATCTGAGTTGATTGGGGAAGCAGAGTTCTTCGTTGCAGTATGACTCCTCGGAGTCAAGATGTTGTTCGAAAGTGTTTGTTGTTGCCACGCAGATTGCCACGTGTCTTCATTCAATTGAGTCATGTCAGCAGACTAAATTTGGTATCAACAGAAGCCCCCAATGTTTCATAGTTCGAAATTTGAGGAGTGTGGAACATTCTTTCTCGAAATATGGCGGTTTTAAATGGTCATCCTGAAATTGAGGAGTATTTTATTTTGTATTTATTTCTCCTTCCAAATTCGCAGAATCGGTCTTTTTTGAATTTTTCTAACCGCTTCGATTCCCATGCCCTTTTTGTCTTTTTAGCCGCCGATAACGTAACCGTCTCTTTTAATAATCATTACTTTTACCCTTTCCCAAGGCAAAGTACTTAAACGTTGCAGAAAATCCCATCGCCTTCTACTTTTTCAAATTTGTCTCTTTGAGTTTTCCATCGTCTCTCTCTCCTGTGTGTTCATCTCTTTCATCATTTGTTGTGAACAGACTCATCCCTTTCCTGTAAGATTTTCTTCTTTCTCTTTGATTTCCTTCTTTCATCATGGTTTATCCTATAGAATCGATTGATAAGTTTTGCTTTGATTTCTCTATTCCCTCATGGGTTATTTTGGAAGAGCTTTCTGAGCCTTCAGACTATTTTCGTTTGGCTGAGGGACATTGGTTCCCCAGTCTCTTTGTTGCTAAGTGTGGCTTTTCTTTTCCCCCAAACCCTCTATGTCTGGAATTCTGTCAATACTTTGACGTAGTTCCTGCAAAAATATCCCCCAATACATGGAGAATAGTTAACGGTGTTTATAGATTAAATCAAATTCATGGAACTCGTATAGGAATTCTTGAAATTATGTTTTATTATAGATGGGTTGTGGGCAATAATACTTTTTATTTAAAAACTAGGTTTTTAAATAGATCTTTAGTGGTCAATCTCCCAGATGCCAATAGGGACTACTTTGAGCACGGGGTTGTTATGAAAAATTGGCAACACCCTCTATTAACTGGAGATGATGTTTATTAGGGTCCCAGATGTCCTCCCTATAGCAATGGGATAGGTTGTTTTTATTTTATTTTCCAAATTATGCTTCCTTTGTGTTTCATAAAATGTGCCACTGATATTTTAATTTTGATTTATTTGCAGTTGACAGCAAAAGAAAATCTCCAAAAGAGACAGATGTTAACATAAGGCATTTAAAACTTATCTGGAGTTTGCATCAGACTGTTGCCGACGAGCATATTAGGTCAGCTTCATATTTGCTGCAGTACAAGAGTTACACCTCCTCTTTTACTACTCGTCCGGTGATAAGCGACGCAGAACCAATACCAACCTCCATAAGTTCTTCACCTGAGTCACACATTCCTTTGAGTGAAAGGATGAAGAAAAGAAGACCTCCTACCCTTTTTGAGAAATCTGCCTCTGGTGCTGGCGTGGCAAAGAGAAGTAAACTTGATGTCGGAGGAGAGGGGACAAAAAAAATTGATGCACCTCCTTCGGCTGCTCCTGTGAAGGTTGTCGAGAAGCCCCCAGTGGCCCCGAGCAAGGCTGCTGCTCCAAGCGAGGTGATTGCCATTTCTCCGACTAAGACTACATCGTTAGTCGAGAAAGTTGATGTTCCTCTGAGGAGGATGAAGAAAAGCTCCTCTGTTAATTTGGCTGAATCCATCTCTCAGCCCCCGACTAGTGGTGTTCCAACTTTTGTTCCCCCGAGCTCTGCTATGAACTCGGTGAAAACTTGGATCATTCCCGAGATCTAAGGTATTGAAGAAAAACTTTCTCGAGACACTGTTACCACATTAGCAGCTCTTCATATTGCTTCTGTAAGTCCTATAGTCTTAAATTTTCATTTTTTCCTTTTTGTATCTGTGCACTGGCTTGCTTTCGTTTTCTTTTCAAAGTTGGTGAGTTGTTTTAATATAATTCTGAAGAAAGATGAAGCTATTAAAGATTCAAGCTCCTCGTGTAGTGTAGAGGAAGCTTTGGTAGGCCTGGCGCAGTCTCTAAAAGATTCTCATCAGAAATACGATGATGATAAGGCAATTTGGGAGAAAAGGCTTACTTCGACTGAGCAGGAGAAGGCTCAGGTTATTGAGGTCTCCAAGGGGTTGGAGAAAAAAATGAATGATTTGGAGAAGAAGAATAAAGAGCTCGAATGGAAGCTCAAAAATGCTGGCGAGCTTGAAAATAAGCTCAAGGCTGCTGAGGAGGAGTTGGGTCAACTTCGGGAAGTAAGTCGTCAGAAGGAGGAAGTTGAGAATAAACTGAAGGCTGCTTACAATCCTCTTTCCGAGAAGCTTTCCTCGGAGAATACAAAAAGGAAATTGGCTATCAAAAAATCCTTCAGCACCGACTGGGATAAAGGGTGGAATAAAGGTTTGGGTGCCATGATGTCGCAAATGGAATATGGCAGCCTCAAATACTTTAGAGATGGATGGGTCGCTGCTCTGCAAGAGATGAAAGTTGATGAGAATTCTGAACTATTTCAGCGACACATCCCTGGCCCCCCTCCAACTCCTGAAGAAGAAGAGGACGAAGCTGACTCTGAGGAATCTTCCATGGTGATAGGAGATCAAATTTCTCATCCCCCAGCTATCCAGCCCACTGGAGAGGAACTTTAGCTACCTGCTACTTCATCCGAGCAACCTCCAGCACTTCCTGAGCAACTCTATGTTCCATCCTAGCAACCTACCTCCTCGTCCCAGCCTCCCGATAAAGTTTTGGGAGACAAGGAAAAGGTGTAGAGTTGTTCGGATTTCCCTCTATTTTATTTTTCTTTGTCAAATGTAATTCTGAACATATAACTCTAAATTTTGTACTTCTCCTTTATGATGTAATAAAATTTGAACTTTTTCTTATGCATATTGTTGATTCTCTTCTTCATTCTCTGTTTGTACTCTTATTGATTATTACTTTTTCTTCCTTTACTAGTTTCTGGCCAGGATGGAATTATTGTCTGCTCATGATACAAAACTGTTAAGGCAATGCAATGAGTATTTCAAAGTCGGTCATACAGACATGAGTGCAGCTCAAATCACTGACATCCTTGGTCAAGGTGCTTCAGAGCAAGCAATTGAAGCCTATCAGTATTTGAAGTTCCTACTCGACCGTGTAGTGGCTAACAATGTAGCATACTATGATATGATTGAGGATCTCCAAGGAACTCTTGAAGAACTTCAGCAATAATATAAATAATCTACTACCCTTTTGCACGAGGGGTACGAGAAGAAGTATCAGCAAATCAGTGTTGATAAGGGATATGATAAACGGTTAGTTGCTTACGATGTGAGGGAGAGAACTTTGAAGGCTGAGGTCGAAGAGCACAGATAGATAGCTGAGTTGTTAGAGCAAGAAAATAATAACCTGTAAAGAAAGGTGTCTGAGTTGAAGCCTGCAGCTCCCACATCAAACGCTTTGATCCTAGTGACCGACGAGGGATTCTCTTTCTTGGAGGTCGAAAACGCCAACCTGAGGGATGAATTAGAAACCATGAAGAGGTCTGGCCCTTCTACATCTACTCGGGGACGAGTAAGAGATCCTCGGGGACGAGCAAGAGCTGCTCAGATTCCTGTCGAGGAACAGAGAAGTCAATCTGCTCTAGAGAACCAGGCCTTCCAACTAATGGCAAAGAACCAGGCGTTGGCTGAGATGTCTCAGAAGATCAGGGGTCTGGACGATCATCTTTCTGAGCAGAAATCTGTCTTGGAGAATAAAGAACTCTTTATAAAAAATCTCCACGAGTAACTGGAAAGATTGACATATCAATTCCACAAGCAGCCCAGAGAATTCTGGATGGCTGGCTACAATGAGGCTCTTTACCATTTGGATGATCGTATCCAAAATGAAAATAATGAGGGTTACAAACAGGGATGGTTGAATGCCTTAGGTGTGCTGCAACTGGAACAGGGTCATTACCTGTGGGATTACCATAATCCTGGGCTGCTCGACCTACCAGTGCCACCATTCAAGATTAATATGAGTTGGATCCCTGCTCGGGCCATCCCTCGGTGTCTGATTTCCAAATACCTTGGCGATTATAATCTCCATTCCAATGTTGAGATATCTAGTCCCGAGCACCTACTAGATCGACCATCTGTGATGAATATCAGGATGCTTAAAGATCTTAACTTCATAAATTCCCCTCATGCTTTAAATGATCCACCTGTGGCGAGGAACCTGTTTCAAAAGCAGAGGGGAAGAAACCAATAGAATAGGAATCTTGATGTAATAAATTTGTATTTCATTCATGATATATTTTGTTCTACATTTAATGAAATAATTTTATTTACAAATCTTGACTGCTACTGTCTTGTAATTATAAAACACTTTACATTTGTGCATGTATATCTGTTAAAAAGATAACAATATTGTGTTATTTGTCGATCAACTGGAGTTTGTTAAAACTTACTGTCGACTATCTTGAATTTTTGGTAATCATTTGATGACTAACCAAAATTGATGATACTTTGTTTCTCGACCAACTTGGTAGTAATTTAAAAAGTCACGAGTATCAAAAATTTTGCTCGATCACTTTCTCGTACTCATAAAATGTTTCCGACCAACCAAGGTCGGTAAATTTTTCTTCTCGACCAACTACAGTTAGTGTGTTTTTATACCCGATCAACCATAGTTAGTGGATTTTTCTTACCGACCAATCTTTGTCACTTTTTGGAATAGTTTTTCTTCCTAACCAACCTTAGTTGGCATTTTTAGGAATATATTTACTTCCTAACCAACCAAGTTGGCATTTTTAGGAATAGATTTACTTCCTGACCAACCTTAGTTGGCATTTTCGGGAATAGATTTACTTCCTAACCAACCAAGTTGTCATTTTTAGGAATAGATTTACTTCCCGACCAACCTTAGTTGGCGTTTTCGGGAATAGATTTACTTCCTAACCAACCAAGTTGGCATTTTTAGGAATAGATTTACTTCCCGACCAACCTTAGTTGGCATTTTCGGGAATAGATTTACTTCCTAACCAAACAAGTTGGTATTTTTAGGAATAGATTTACTTCCCGACCAACCTTAGTTGTCATTTTTGGGAATAGATTTACTTCCTAACCAACCAAGTTGGCATTTTTAGGAATAGATTTACTTTCCGACCAACCTTAGTTGGCATTTTCGGGAATATTTTTGAGTAGTACGAGTTGTTGAAGTAAAAAATTAGATTATATCTAATTATTTAATCACAGATAAAATAAAATGAGACAAAGAAATTTTAAAGTGGTTCAGCCTTATAAGAATGGCCTACGTCCACTGTTTCTGTTATTACTGATTGTTTGTCCTTTTAGCGATGATCTGGGTTCATAAACTATATCATATTCACCAAGTTCTATTGCCCAGCACATCAATCTTCCTGATTTTTCTGGTTTATGAAGGGCTTGCCTCAATGGCATATCAGTATATACTACTATAGTATGAGCTTGGAAGTATGGCTTCATTCTTCTACTTGCCTCGATCAATGCTAGTGCCAATTTTTCCAGCCTTGGATATCTGATCTCTGCTCCTCGGAAGGCCTTACTTATGTAGTAGATTGGTTTTTATACTCCATTATCCATTCTTATCAATGCCGAACTAACTGCTTTCTCGGACATTGCCAAATACAAGTGTAATTTTTCTCCCATCACTGGCCTGGATAACAGTGGAGGTGCTCCCAAATATTTCTTCAAGTCTTGGAAAGCCTTATCACATTCATCATTCCACTCAAAAGTCTTTCGAAGCGTCTTGAAGAATGGGAGACATCAATCAGTTGCTCACGATACAAATCTGTTGAGTGCTTCTACTCGTCCTGTAAGACTTTGCACCTCTTTCTTCGTCGTTAGGGATCACATCCCTAACAGAGCTTTGATCTTTTTAGGGTTAGCTTCAATGCCTCACTGATTGACAATGTACCCGAGAGACATGCCTTCTCGTACTCTAAATATGCACTTCGTCGGGTTCAACTTCATTTGATATTTATCTAGTTGATCAAAGGTCTGGCTTAAGTCAACTAGATGATCAGCAGCTTTCTTGCTCTTTGTCAGCATATCGTCAACATAGACTTCCATATTGCAACTGATTTGTTCTGTAAACACTTTATTCATCAGCCGCTGATATGTTGCACCTGTATTTTTCAGACCAAAAGGCATAACATTATAACAATAAGTTCCCCTAGGGGTAATGAAAGAAGTATTCTCCCTGTCTTCAGGTTTCATTTTAATCTGATTGTAACCAGAATAAGCATCCATGAAGCTCAGCAGCTCATGTCCCGAGGTAGCATCCACTAGTTGATCAAGTTGGGGCAGCGGAAAGTGATCCTTTGGGCATGCTTTGTTGAGGTCGGTGAAGTCTACACACATCCTCCATTTGTTGTTCTTATTTTTCACCATCACCACATTTGCTAACCAGTCTAGATATTTAAAATCTTCAATAAAGTAAGCTTTCTGAAGCTTCTCGACTTCCTCCTGTATAGCTTGATTCTTCTCGGGACTAAAAACTCTTCTTCTCTGCTTCACAGGCTTGATCTCCTTATTCACATTGAGTTCGTGACATAAGAAATTTGGGTCTATCTCAGGCATATCCTCATGACTCCACGTAAAAGTTTGCTTTCTACTTCTTAGGAAAGTTATCAATTCCTATTTTAGTGAGGCTTCCAATGACAAACCTACTTGAGTAGTTCGTTCAGGGTGCTCGTCGTCCAGAATAATGTTTTCAGTAGCTTCCACCACTTGACCCTTCACGAGTTGTGACTTATCTCTAGGATCCAATGTTTCAAATTCTGCACCTTCATCCACTTGATAGGTAGTAGTCTTTTTCCTTAATTCTTCCAGTTCCTCTTGCTCGATGGATGAATAATAGCATTCCCGAGCTACTTTCTGATCACCTTTTACAGCTCCTACTCCAAAATTTATTGGAAATTTTAGGCATTAATGTACCGTAGATGGTACAACTTCGAACTTCTTCAATCCTACTCTTCCCATAATGATATTGTATGCTGATTGAACATTCTTATCCATCACGAAGAAGCGTATTCTTTCTGTTCGATAAGTAGTCCATGTACCAATGAATATATCCAACTTAATCGTCCCAAGTGGAAAAACTTTCTCACCAGAAAAACCTAAGAGGGTTCTGTGATAAGGCTCCAGTTGAGATAGCTTTAGATTTAAACTGTCGAAGCACGAGTAGAACATGATGTCTGCCGAGCTAACATTGTCTACCAGTACTCTTGAAATCATTACCTCCTTCATCCTCATTTTATCACCAATGGGTCATCATGAGGATATAGAACACCTACGAGGTCGTTCTTTGAGAAACCAATGACCAATTTCTCTTTGTTTACCTTTCTCGGGCGATCCTCCTCAGCTAGATTTATTCGTTGAATGTATGAGCAAGCTTGATCCTCACAGAGGTAAGCTTTTCTCTCTGTAGTAAGGTCTCCTCCTCCTGTATCTCCACCTGTCATAACATTACAGTCAAATGACCCAAAGCGTATTGAAAATACCTCATGTTCTGGCTGCCTTGGTCTCTTGGGAAGATTGGGGTCATCTTCTGGATCAACTTCATGGTCTCTTTTCTTGTTTTCCTCTGCTCGACGAGGAGGTCTAGACCTCTCTCTTGTTTGGTCTTTGTTTCTTCTTTTATTCCTCCGATCAACATACTTTTCCTGTTTTCCTCGTCTTATGGGTGTTTCAATCTCATTCTGAAGAGCTATGCAATTTTTGGTCATGTGGCCATGATCTTTGTGAAACTCGCAATATTTTGCCTTATTCCTCATGTCAGGGTTTGCCTTCATTTTCTCTGGCCAGTTTAATTCCTCGTTGTTCTTGATTTCTTCTAGAACATGGTTGATGTCTTTCTTCAAAGGAGTATAATTATCAAATTTCTTCAATACTTCCCATGACGACCTCATTTTTGAGTATTTGTCACTACCATTGTTCATATGCTCTTTCTTCTTAGCTTTATCACCTTACACCTTAGTTTCTTTGGGATCCATATTCTTCTTCGCAGCTATAGCCTCCTCGGCATTCATAATCTTGGCCGCTTTTCCCATCAGATCTAACATGGTTCTAGGTGGATCTTAGGCCAAAGTGTAGTATAACTTGTTGGGCAGTAGTCCACTCATCAAGGCGGTAATCGCTGTCTTTTCCTCATAATCAATGACTTCGAGTTTCTTGTTATTAAACGAGTTATATAATCTCTGGTACTTTCACCAGCTTTTTGTCTAACACTTAACAAATGCGCTACTCGTTTAACTAGATTTGCCCCAAAACATAAATTCTGAATGAATAACTCGGTCAGTTGAAAGAAAGTTAAGATCTTACCCCAAGGAAGATTATTATACCATATTTGAGCAGAACCGATAAGAGTTCCCGAGAATTCTCTACATCTCATCTCATCTGGAATAGCATAGATGTCGGCTGCAGCTTGGTATTATTCTATATGAAGGACAGGGTCGGTCTTTCCATCATATTTGGGGGTCACAACAGGTGCTTTGAACTTTGATGGTGTTGGAAAATCTACAATGGCCTGGACAAAAGGTGTTCCTTGAACAAAAGTTCATTGTAGAGGGTTCTTGGCTTTAGCCATTTCCCCTAATCTATCCTCCATCCTCTGAATAGAGTCTTTCCACGCATCGTTTCCTTCCTCGGGCCTATTAGTTCGAGCAAATGATCGCGTTGATGTGGCTTCCTGGGATCTATCTTGACGAGCAGCTGGTTGCGACTGGGTAGATCCTTCCCTTAGGTCTGATGGTCGTCGAAAACTCCTCGATGCGGTTTTAGGAGGACTTTTGCTCCTCCTAGGACCTAATCAATCAAAAGGAGATACTCTGCTTAATCTTTCTAGCACACTAGTCCTTTATGGAGAGAAAGTGATACGTTGTTCAGTATCTGTGGCTCGTACCGACGAAGTTCATCCAGGTTGATAAGAAAAATCCTCAGACTCCTCAGTACGATATGAACTGGTACGCCTAGTACGCGAAGAAGGTAAACGGGTATTTCATTGAATACTTCGCGGTCCTGAATGGGTTGGTGCACCGCCATGGAGGGTTTGTATGAGTTATCGCATAGTTTCTTGCATGACTGTCTGGCCCTAGGCCAGATTTGTCATTATTCCAGCCAGATCTGGAATATTGGGCGGAGCAGATGGATTTGGAGGGCTTCCAGCATTTCGATTGCTGGGTTTTGGAATATCAGCCATTTGTGATGAATTATTTTTGATGAAAAACGATATTACCAGTCGTTTCCCACAGACGGCGCCAATCTGTTGATGTAAAAAATTAGATTATATCTAATTATTTAATCACAGATAAAATAAAATGATACAAAGAAATTTTAAAGTGGTTCAGCCTTATAAGAATGGCCTACGTCCACTGTTTCTGTTATTGCTGACTGTTTGGGGAATTCTCAATTACAGTTTTCTCAAGAAATTTCGATCCCCTTACAATGAGGATGATACAATGTATTTATAGCCCTAAGTCTGTAATGTGAAAGGGTTATACATTCAATGCCCCTTAAGCGTATACATCTGTATGATAAAAAGAATTTAATGCGCAGTCAAACTGTTGGTTATCCTGCTATTAATGCTTTGTTCGAGGTGAAGCTCTGACCGCCTAAGCTACTCGGACCGCCTAAGTTCCTCGCTACTCAAAAGTTCCTCGGTACTTAAAAGTTCCTCAGAGAGTTCTTGTAGGTCGAAGCGTCTGAGTTGATTGGGGAAGCAGAGTTCCTCATTGCAGTATGGTTCCTTGGAGTCAAGGTGTTGTTCGAACGTGTTTGTTGTTGCCACGCTGATTGCCACGTGTCTTCATTCAATTGAGCCATGTCAGCAGACTAAATTTGGTATCAACAGATGGGCTGAGGAAATTAAATTATAAGTAGTAGCATGGATTGCAAAGATTAAATTACAAGTATTAGTATGCGACGTGATAAGCACCAAAAACTATACATTTTATACCCCGAATAGACGTACTTTAGTTGCTAATTCTCAACAATATGGGTCTTATGTGCTTAACTGTTTATCTTGTAGGTCAAATATCCATTTGCGGTGTCAAAAGCTATATATCAAGGAAAATGCACATTGAATGGAGCTAAATTCCCTCTCTCGTAACCTTACCCGAGCCTAAACCTACCCCAAACCCTGTGTGTGTTTTGTTCGTCCCTTTTTAATATTTTTTAGATTTTTAGTTTGAGTAGTTTTATTTTTAGTATTTATTTAGTATTTTCTAGGTTTTGTTTTCTATTTTTCTATTTTATCTTTATTACTATAATTTTATTTTTATTTTGATTTTTATTAGTTTTTAGTTTTTATTAGGATTAGATTTTTTAGGATTTCATTTATTTTTTACATTTATTTAGGTTTTTAGTTTTAGTTTCATTAGATTATATTCTTATTTTTTTATTTCTTTTTAGTTTCATTTTGAATTGAGTCTTTATTTAATTATTAGAAGTAGGATTTTTATTTTTTTAGATTTTTATTTTTTAGATTTTTATTTTTATTAGTTTAAGTTTTTTCATGTTATTTTTTAGGTGTCCAAATAAAACACACACATAAACTCCCCTACACCTAAACCCACTCACACCCATCCAAAGTATACACCACACACACACCTAATCAAAACCATTACCCACACCCATTTTACCATACACCCTCACACACCAAACAAATTCCCTACCCATCTTCAACCTCCCACCAAACTCATCTTCTCACTCCTCTTACCAACAACACAAACCTCCATTAACACACACCTCTAACCCCTCTATCTCACTCCTCACTCATCACCACCACAAAACTTTAAACCAACAAAACAAGTCCACACCTCACCTACCCGAGACCCTCTCCGGCGAAGACCCCTTCCCGAACCTCGGCGGCGGCGTTCATCGCCCAGTCGGCAAGCTCAACGCACCCACCTGCTCAATCCGGCGCACCCACCTATAACCCACGCTCCAACCGAAACCGCCGATCTCCATTACTACAACCCAAAAATCGAACATCCTCATCCCTACCCCTTATGCCTCCTAAACAAAACCCGATCTTCCATCAGCCCGGAATGACACCTCCTACTCCGTCCAACCCGACCTACCAAACCCGTTGCTCAATCATCTGCAACCCCCCTGAACATCCGACCCATTAACCCATTTTCCCCTTTCAACTCATTTCTTCCAAATCGATCTTCTTACCTGCCAACAAACACAAGACTAAAACAAAGACCAAAGTCAATTGACCACATGTTCAACTTAACCCCTTTATTCCCTTTTCCCTTATTACCCCCCAACTAACACCTCTTACCCAAAAACACCCATTTACCAAATATGATTTGTTTTTATAACCATTACCTCATTACCCCACTTTCCACATGACCTTACACTCACCATTTCCATGCACACTCAAGACCATTATCAAAAGTACCCCTTTAGCTCCATGTTTTCCATGTATAAAGAGAAGACTCAAGACCCTATTTGAGGGAAACTTTTATCATATCAATTTTAGTGAGAGAGAGATTGTTTAGTATAGAAAATAAATTAGGATAAACACCATTTTGTAAATATATTTATTTTATTATTTTTATTTTTGTTAGATATTTGTGAGGTTAAATTTTGTAAGAAATTTAATTGAGTGATTATTTTATTGCAAATCACTTGGATGCTCAATTGAAGGGATGTATATTACAATTTCAAGGATTGAAGTTCAATTTCACTCAAAGAGATTTGGTTTGATTGTTCTTCTCTTCTACTTTATTTTATATGCCTTTGATTACTAATTTGTCAAATTTCATACCATGTTAGGCTAAATCCCCTTTCAAGGGCTGGGGGGAAACTCTTATTTGATGTTATTTTAATTTAATTAATTTGATTACTTGAAAATTCCCCTTGAATGTTAATTTTGATCCCTCGCCCATAAATTTACCCCTCGAGAGAGGGTAAATGATTTTCGAGAGAAAATCGAAATTCTAAGTTATAATACCCATTTTAGATTCGAACTAGAGATAGGGGTTTCTCAAGTGGGATATTATTACTTTAATTTCAACTCTAAATTTATTTTCTAAGATTTACATAAATTTTAATTGATCGATCCTAGTGGGTGATTAATTAAAATTAGTGTAGATTTATTTTCTATGGTTGTGGGGTGTTAAACTTAATTTTCTAAAAGGTTACTATTAAAATTACATTTGCAACGAGAGTTGATTTGTAAGTTTGATATTAATTTAGGAGAATTAAATTAATTAATTAGAATAGCTAAAATTTGTGGTGTAAACTCACTCATTTGATTGTTCTTACATTTATTTACCTCATTTATCACATATTTCTGTGTTAGACTTTATTTTTCATTTTAGTTACTTTTTTAGTTTGTAATTTGATCTTTCATTTTATTTTAGTGTTATTTCACCTCACCTCACCTAATTGTTTTAATATTTGAGAAGGCTAAAAAAATAGAAAAAGCAAAATCCCAAAAAGAAAATAAAAAAGTGAATTACAATTGAGTTTGTCTCTAGTTTCACCCCCTTGATGTGGATTGATACCCTTACTTACCGCTACACTTTAGATTGTTATATTTTGTAGGTATTTGAGGTTTTGATTAACTTGGCTTTCAACAACGACATACACGCAAGCGCTTTAGTTATCAAATGGCGTCATTGCCATTCTTAGGATCGTGAAGCTCGGAGCAGATTTCAACTTGTATTTCATTTTTTTTTTTTGCACCTTATTATTTTTTGTAGCATTTTTATATTTTTAGAAGGCTTGTATTAGGATTATTCTATTCTTGGCTTGTATTGCGGTCCATAGAGACACCTTTATTTTATTTTTCATTTTGAAAATTGTAATAATCGAAGACAAGTGTGATAGGGAAACCGGACAAGGTAGAGAGAGGGCGTCCAAATGTGAGGATTTAGAAGCCTCTCTACATTGGGTCGGTAGGACTCCCGGGGCCGACTGAGATAGGCGTGATCTGCCCCCGGTCGAATCAAAAATTTTTGGCACCCCATGGCCTAAAAACCGTTGGAGGTATATTTCTCAAACCCTCGCGCCTCTCCTATTAGCGAGTTATTTTTTGTGTGTGCTCTTGTGTGATTTTATTCTCGCATTTATTTTTTTGAATGGTGTGATGAATTAAATTACTAAGACCTACACCCGGTCATTCACGACAAGGGATTTCATCACCCGACTCACTCACTTACCATTGTGTGCTTCCCTAGCCATCATTAAATTTAAAATTAATCAACTAGGTAGCCCACTAGGAGAACATTTTTACAAAGTCGATCACAAATAATTTCGTGAATTTTTATCGCCCGCGGACTTAATTAAAATTTGACTCCCCTTCACTAAATCTAAAGATAAAAATTGGTTATGTGCTAGTTAGGAAATTTTCTTGATTTGTGTGTGTCCAATTTAATTTTTTTTGGTAGTCGGTTTTTGTTAGTTCGTCCCAAATTTCTTAGTCCATATTTCTCCCCACCTTTTCTTCCAAAAAATCCAAAAATATTTTCTTTCATTTTAATTATAAAAAATCCAAAAATATTTTCTTCCATTATTTTTAGAAAATCCAAAAATATTTTCTTTCCTTTTGAAAAAATTTTAAAAACTCCCAAAAAATATTTCTATCCACATAGCCGAAGAACGTCCTTTACAGGACTACTTTGGTTATTTTCCATTGTCATGAGACATGTCTGAGAGTGATCCTGAGCCGTCTCTTAATGATATCCTTAGTGGTCTCACCTCCCTCACACTCTTGACCCGTCCATGCACGCGCCTCATTTCCCATCACCCTCGGTGTCAAGTGTCGACGTGTCTCATCCTTTGTTGTTAACCCATTGTTATGATGCCGATCACATGTCCCATGAGTGACCTTACATTCCATATCCATCCGACCCCACCGTTGAACATGTGTATCCATTTGACACTGTTTCGAAACCCACCTCAGCCTATTATCCCGATATACCTAATCCCGAGTTGTGTGAGTACCCGAACTATTCGTGGAGGCTTGATCACCCTTTCATGCCATACGAATCCCAACCCGATGTTGTGGATCCTCACACGTTCCCACAGTCGTCATGGCAACCTTGTGCACCCGTTCACGATCAGTTCCCTCACTATGAACCGCGTGAGTATCAACCAATTGTCCATCACGAAAGCGATCCTTTCGTGTATGAAGAACTTGGCCCCACTCCACCCACTTCATTTGAGTATTCTCCATATAGTCATGATCATAGCGAGTTGTGTTCACCTCACCCATCACCACCACCCATCACTTCACCACCATCATCCACATCTACTCTCAAAAGCATCTTGCAAAAGTTCATACTCGAGCAAGATCAAGCCACTCAAATTCAAACTCAAGATCTCCAAAGGCTTAAACAACGATTAAATGAAATTGAGTGTGCGAGAGAGTTAAAAATTCCTATGCATCCACCCATTGTTTCACCCGAGTTTGATAATGATGTGCCCTCTTGTGACACGGATTTTGAGTGTGACCAACCCCACCCCCTCTAGAATCTCGAAGTTGAGACAATTCCATGGTTCGGGCCTCGCCTCAAGTTGACACTTGTGTTGACTTACCTTTCGATAGTGAACCTGATCGAATCCCACCATGTCCACATGAACACAACTTTGAGGTTCCTATTCCCTTTCCCGCCGAATCCAAAAAAAATCTCGGGTCTACACCTATCGAGCTTCACCCTTGTGTTCCCGAGGAACATATTCATCCTAGGTTAGATCCGGCTACGAGTTCTCAACATTTTCTCTAGACAGAATCCGTGATAGTTCCTAACTATCCGAATATGGATGATTTCCCACCATGCATGGCTCCCTTTGAGCATGATATTTCTAGTGATTCCTCTATCTTGGATTTTGGTGCCTCGTCTTACCCACCCACCACATTCACTGATGCTACTCTTGTGGAGAAGTTGATCACTCACTCGTTTATTTCCACACTTCCTCCTATGAGTTCCCTTGAGGATAACTCTTTGCCTCATGAGGAGTGCGTGTCTCCCACTCTTGAGTTGGATCATCTTCCTCCACCGTTTATCCCACTCGACCCACTCATTTTCCTTTCCACCCCACCACCTGGTTTGGATCTTAATTTTAGACATTTCAAGTTTCCATCTAAATTTTTAGATCCTCACCTAACACCATCCTCCACCTTCCACGCGATTTATGGTGATACTCTCCACTTCCGTGATATCGAGCTTGTTACCCAATGCACACCATTCTCTTATGGTGTTGATTTCTTCCCGAGATAGCTCCCTGGCATGCCACGGTGAGACCAATATCATAGACCATTTATAGAATGTCCGTGTGATTTATATGATCCCCACCTCATTCCACTTACCAAACCATTTTGCCTCCCTCACCAACTAGAGCACCATGCTTATAGGGCCCTAGTCGCCCTCACCTTTAACCTCAACAAGGCCCATGGCCGATACCTATTCACCCATGTCTTTCTCACTTTTACCCTAATACCCACCCTTCCATGGTCCACTGATGCTTTGCATCGTGTGATGTACTTTGCTATACAAGTGCATTGACCCTCTTTAGCCTTTATCCAACAATACTGGCGCTTCAGTACTATTTGGGGGTGATTATCATCACCCACTTTTTCTGCCATCCCACGCCATCATATATTCTTATCCTTAGGCTGAGATTCCATCGGTCTGGATGAATACATTAAGCATAGCGCTACCGGGAGGCAACCCATCGTTTCTTGTATGAGTCTCATTCTGTTTGGGGGCGGTGTTTCACATCACCCTATGTTTTTCCATGTTTATAGACTTATACACGTTTTTCTTATCACTCATTCAGTTCTCCTTGGCTACATTTGTCCACTTTATTAGCGGTTGATTCTGGTAATCTCGTTCTTCCCTTGTGCTCTCCATTTTAAAAATCATTTTATCTAACATCGAGGACGATGTTTCTTTTTATTTGGGGGTGGGGAATTTTATCAAAATCGTACCTCTTTTTAAAAATTTTAATTTTTAAACCTAATTTTTAAAAATTTCGTGCAGTTTCTTTCATCTCCTTCATTGATGTGATTTTTCAATCATCTATCTTTTAAAGTCTATGAATCAAGCTAGAGAATATTTTTTTCTAAATAGCTTATGTAATACATAACAAGGCATGTTGCACTATGAATTTCTAGACTCAACAAAATTTGCGCACTTATCACGTCACTATGGTTTAGAGTTGAAGAGTAATACAATTATCAAGAGAACCTTAAGGATCACTAGTAGAGACTTTATCTTGTGAGATTTGTGTCTTTCACCCTTTCAGAGTATTTTTACGCAATCTCCGAGTCACAAGTTGATTCAACTTCTTTTGGGTCTGCACTTTAATTGTTGTATGATCTCATTATCCTTCATTAAAATTTGGCCTGATCACTCAGAACGACATCACTTTCGAGTTGTAAGAAACAAGTGCTTGAAATTTGTCCCGAATACTAGATTTTTAGCCATACACTTACAACTTTTCCATATCACAATTCCATTCACTCACGCATTACCTTCCCATTTATTTCCCTCATCATCCATACACACTCCCCGTTCCATTCATATATTATCCATCATCGTTTTGAGAAAAAGAGTGTTGATTCCAAATGTTAAATGTCTTCAGTGTTGGTTTGAAAAGTGAGAGAAAAATAAAAAAAATAAAAAAGAGAAAAACATAAAAATTGAAAAAATTAAAAAAAAATTGAAAAAGAAGAGAAAAAACAAGAAAAGAGAGAGAGAGAAAAAAAAGAGTTTGTAGTTATTAGTTAGTTTTGAAATAAAGAAATTTGTTTTTCAACTGCTATGCACTCTTCTCAATCTTATCACATATCCATCTTCTCACACATCCATCATTCATCACTCATCCATACATCACCATCCAACCTCATATCCCATCCTTCTCATTTCATTTCCCCCTCACCCATTATCATCCATATTTTTCCCTAGGTGTTCGGGCAAATGAAAGTCAACGTCGTGAATACCTCGACGTTCTCACTATAGTGATTAACATTCCTTTCATGAGATCATTTTCTTTCAAATTGTTCGTTCTTTCTTATGTGTGTGTGAGATGTTTGAACTTGATTACATTTACTCACCTCCTCACACACAAGAGCGATACACTTACCCAAATCTTGAGAGTTCGTTTGAGAGAGTTATATCCAGTGAGATTTTGAAGTTGAAGCGTTGATTCCGACAAGGTAATCTATGAATTACTCTTGTGATACTCGACCCGTTTTGCTGATTCACACTACACACGTTGAGTTTTAGGAAGGATGTGCCTTGAGTATTTACTTAGCTAAACTTTTTACACATTCTAGCTTGTATTTCTGAAATCATTTATCTCATGATGGATTGTGAAATTATTCTATGTCTAATAAGAGATTGACTACCTTTCAACAAATTTTTGCAAAATAAGAATTTTTTGGGTATATTCCCTATAGTCCCTCACGAGACACAACTCGTCCTGTAGGGCAACCTATAGGTTTAAAGGCTTATTGCACATGCTAAGTGAAATCGCAAGTGCCCACCAAAGTGGAACACTTTTGGTTTCATATCTTTTTCTCTCTCTATCTTATTGCTCGAAGACTAGCAACCTCTGTTTGGGGGTGGTTTGATAAGAACCCAAAAACTGTACATTTTATACCCCGAACAGACGTACTTTAGTTTCTAATTCTCGGCAACAAGGTCATATGTGCTTAAATGTTTATCTTGTATATCAAATGTCCGTGTGCGGTGTCAAAAGCTATATATCAAGGAAAATGTGCATTGAATGGAGCTAAATTCCCGCCCCCGTAACCTTATCCGAGCCTAAACCTATCCCAAACCCTGTGTGTGTTTTGTTTGTCCCTTTTTAATATTTTTTTAGATTTTTAGTTTGAGTCGTTTTATTTTTAGTATTTATTTTTTATTTATTTAGTATTTTCTAGGTTTTGTTTTCTATTTTTCTATTTTATCTTTATTACTATAATTTTATTTTATTTTGATTTTTATTAGTTTTTTTTAGGATTAGATTTTTTAGGATTTCATTTATTTTTTAGTTTTATTTGATTTTACATTTATTTAGGATTTTTTTTTTTTGTTTTATTAGATTTTATTCTTATTTTTTTTTATTTTTTTTAGTTTCATTTTTAATTGAGTCTTAATTTTATTATTAGAAGTAGGATTTTTATTTTTTTATTTTTTTAGATTTTTATTTTTTAGATTTTTATTTTTATTAGTTTTAGTTTTTTTATGTTATTTTTTAGGTGTCCATATAAAACACACACATAAACTCCCCTACACCTAACCCACTCACACCCATCCAAAGTATACACCACACACATGTGACACCCCGCCTAAAATAATAACGGGTGGCCAGCCCTATACTATATTAAATCAGGAGTTTCATATGGTCGAGTCTCAACATCAATTGTCGGTACTATATAATATAGGACTAACTACCCAATATCATATAGGCGAGATGTTAAAATTTAATAAAATATGCAACATAAAACAAACCAACATTATAACACTACTAATAAAGGAAAGAAAGATGCATGAAAGAAACAAGATAAATGGAATGCTAGAATAAAACAAAATAAATAACTACAACATAATGTACTACAGAAAGTAGACCCGAATAAGATGTCGAGTCACAGCCAATACAATAACTGGAATGGAATAAGTATAAACATGTATATAAATATCCCTTGGGTACAAACCCGATATACAACATGAATCCTAGCTAGAATTTTTTTCAAAGGAGGAAGCGACTACATTCTACATCCCGTAATAGTCCGCACCTGTCACGGCTCCCAAGACTCTGGATAGAAGGCCATCCGGCATCCATGCGGTAGGACACCTGTAGTAATATATATATATATATATATATATATATATATACAGGCAGGAGAGAAAAGTAAACTGGTCAGAGCCCGAGCTGTGAAAATATTTAGCAAGTGTGTTAACCGTGCATAATAAGTATCGGTACATTTATTTCATAATTAAAAGTGGATTCGCACTCTCGTGGATTCCCAACTCACCTCTCATCTAATGGCGTGCACCTATTCGCGTCCTCAACTTTTAGTTAAATTACCCCCATTTATAAGGACAACCTAACTTATCATAGGCCTAGCCTATACCCACGAGATCTACCTTCCTATCATAACCCAAGAATCCACCCCTTTTCTAAACACAGTTAAGTATTTATTTTCAATCATATGTGCCTTATTAGGCTTAGTGGATTCCGGTTTATCATTTAACCATTTATAAACTTAATAAGTTACCCAATATGCATTTGGGTTGAAACATATGATTTAATTTTCTAATTAATAAGCATGCAAAATTATTATTGACACAACTTCCCTCCAATTTCAATGTTGCGTTGTGTTTCATGCGTGGGGTGTCTCGCAAAGCGAAATCCAAACAAGGAACCACTCCATTACACTACTCCTTGTCAACGTCGATCCTGGAGATCCATTATGACACACATAAATATCGACAGAACTTCTCTCTAATCTCAACAACGTACTACGTTTCGTGCGTGGGGTGTATCGCAAAGCGAAATCCAAACAAGGAACCACCCCGTTACACTACTCCTTGATAATGTCGATCATAGAGATCCATAATGTCGTACTACCATAATTGGCAGAACTTTTCTCCAATTTCAACACTGCACTACGTTTCATGCGTGGGGTGTCTCGCAAGGCGAAATCCAAACAAGGAACCACCCTGTTACACTACTCCTTGAAAATGTCGATCCTAGAGATCCATAATGCCATGTATATAATATTATACTACTACAACTAACATCTCAAATATCCTTGGGATGATGTAACCGAAATATTCCTTAAATGCGATACATCAACCCCCATCAATATAGTAAACCATAATCATCCAAGATGTACTCCACAAAGATTCTATATCCTTTCATCTATAGGATATATAAATATATACATATATATACACATATATAGGTATTTTATTCTCACCATATATACATATAACAATCATCCATACCCATGACCAAGTGTACATATCATATCTGATGTACAATGGACATGCACAATATCCACCCGGCTATATATATCGCCGATAAAACTGCATCAATGCTATCATCTTCCTAGTGCCCGACTCACGTAGTAACTGGGGACCACCTGGTGGGGATCAACGACACCCACCTCGTGATAACACACACACGACGTCCCGAGAAGCGGTCATAGCTCCAACTGGCAATGAGACGAAACATACCCACCACGTCTCATCACAAAAATATATCTATCGTATAATAACACACGGGACGACTATGACCTGGGGAATATCCACACCCTGCTCTATATGCCATGATGCTCACCCTCTGCGCGGAAACTTCCCAATGATAGCATGAGCGGGGTATGCTTAACCACATAAGTATATACATCGCTCACATGCGCAATATACATACATCCATATGATCCCATCATATGATCAACTAGTAAACCATCATATACGGTTTAAATATCCACAACATGTATGTCCACAACATAAATATATCCATATATTCATATTTATATATAGATATATGCACATATATTCACACATCGTTATCTCTATATATATACAAACTAATTCTCGTCCATATGTATAAGATATATAAACCCGGCTATAAGTATACGTAATCCTCAATATACAAGCCGTCACCATAATTTCCTTTAATTTACCTCGATATGTGAATACAATCCCTCACTTGAAACATATTCAATCATTTTTCCTATGATGAATAGTCTCCCAGAATCATATGTATTTATATATACATATATATTCAACCATAGGGTTATCACCCAAGATTTTGTGTAGGAATCCATCACTAGACATTTCATCCATATCCGAGAGTATATAATTACCTTTTTGTACTATTTAACCATAGGCACATACATGACTTAATAGTCTAAAACCTCAAATTATTCCAACCTCGTTTCAAGTATTGGAATCCCACCTAAGGTTTAATAGTTCTAATGAACTCTAAATCTTATTACGTTCATAATTTCTTCCTTAAGTCTATACTCCTCAAGGATGCACAACATCTTCTCTCGTCGGTCCTAAATCATATATAAACTCACTTAGGACCTCGAGTTAGAACTCCCGTCATCACTGAGATCCCCCATTATACCTAAGGGTATCCATTTTTAATACACGTATAGGAAAAAGAGTCTATCCCTCTACCATTTATAACCATTTCATGATAATTCACCTTAAGAGAGTATGCGTTTGCATTCAAATGAGAAAATTATATATTAAACACCTTTTAACTCAAACAAACCCTAAATATGCAACTAGGTGTGATTTAATCAAGAAGTAGATAATGAAGATTAATCAAACACACACAATTGAGGAAAAATCCCTCAAAGGGGCAAAACCATTTATTTTCATTATAATATTGCAACTGTACAATTTCGGATTACAATGAAAATACAAGTGACTAATAATTACCCTCAGGTGTCTGATTCTGTAGTCGGCGGCTGGAGTTAGCCCTTTCCAGTAGGGCTGCAATGAAGAAGAAGAACGGCCTTTTCTACAATGGCATGAACAATAAAAGTGTGTTCCTGGGTTGCAAAGTGATTCACAAGTGTTTGGAAATTTGTGTGAATCAAAAACCTAGAGTCTTGGTACTCAATAGGTGAAGACTTAGAGTTTTTTGTACTCTGAAAATCGTGTATGGAAGTCTTAGAAAACCACTTACCATAGTGGGTTTATAAAGGAAACGTTTAGCCTAGAAAATCTGACCACGATTTGCTAAAGATTATCCCAGGCGGACTGGTCCAGGTCTGAGGCAGATCGGTCCGGGTAGGCGGACCGGTTCATTTTTTATTTGGCTTTTTCGGTTCTCTATCAATTCGAGGTATACTGGCTATCAACAAGCGGACCGGTCCGGATCTGAGGCGGATCAGTTCGTAGGCGGATCGATTCTTTTTCAAGGGTGAACCGGTCCGGCCTATCAGACTTTGATTCCTCTTCTTATTTTGATATTTGGATCCGTTGATGACTGTATGAATCTTGAATTTCTTCAACGGTGTAACGGCGTACGACATAACAAATTGATAATGGACAAAAATGTCCTTACACACCTCTATCATGATAAAAACAATCCGTCAATCACTTAAGTCCCATGTTTCTTTCATTACTAAAAGAGGCATCGCATCCTCCTAAATCAATTTTTCATAGGCCCGTAAGCCCCTATCTAACCTAGGGCCCTATTCCCTTAATCTAATATCACAACCCGTCATATTAAACCCATTAAGAAAGCCCCCAATGATAAAACTCCAAAAGAAAAGGGAATGAAAGAAATCCAAGTTTTGGGCTAAAAATAGGGGACCGGTCGACCGGTCCCAGACCCCTGGTCGACCGCGGGTCCAAATTTTGCCTACGAAGAAATGCAGTAGGCTTTTTCCCTAAGGCGCGGTCGACCGGCCATACCAGATATTCTGGACGATTTCGCTTTCTCAACAAAACCCACGAAATTAATACCCTAAAATCTCCATTCTAACCTCCAAATCTTTATCACAACATGGTTCCAAGCAAAATAAATCAACCCAAAGTTTATCCCAACCATTTCTACACCATTAAACCCATATTTAAACATTGATTTCAAGATTAAACCCAAAAATCTAGGTTTTGACATTAATACCCAAAAATCCATTTCTTTAACCCACAAATTATGAAATGAAATACACAAATAGTTATTTATTAAGATTAAACACTTGCCTCAGATTTGTAGAGGGTGGATAGTCCTCGATGTCGCGATTGGGCCGGAAATCTCCAAGCTTTTCTTCCTCTCTCTCTTCTTTTCTTCTTCTTTTCTCTCTTCTATTCTCTTTTCTTTCTATTTCTCTCTTTCTCAAATGAGAAGGCTTAATCCGTAAGCCTTTAAATCCCTTAAAATAATAAACCCAATTTTTAAATGTTAATACACACTTAAATGACTCATTTACACCAATTCGAGTCAAACTGACTTAAAATATTTCGGAGTCGAAATAAAACTCAATGACAGTCATTTTGACTATCTCGACCCTTTCGGGATCAATGGTACTCTCAAAATCATCATCCGGAATACTTTAAAACATCCTCTATTTTTGGACCTCAATTTTCAAATTTAAAATTCTCCAATTTAATTAAATTTTATTTTCCAAAAATTTAATTTCTCAGTCTCCAAAATCGTGGGGTGTTACAACACACACCTAAACTAAACCATTACCCACACCCATTTTACCATACACCCTCACACACCAAACACATTACCTACCCATCTTCAACCTCCCACCAAACTCATCTTCTCTCTCCTCTTACCAATAACACCAACCTCCATTAACGCACACCTTTAACCCCTCTATCTCACTCCTCACCCATCATCACCACAAAACTTTAAACCAACAAACCAAGTCCACACCTCACCTACCCGAGACCTTCTCCAACGAAGACCCCTTCCCGAACCTCATCATCAGCAATCATCGCCCAGCTGCCGAGCTCAACGTACCCACCTACTCAATCCGGTGCACCCACCTGCAACCCACTCTCCGGCCGAAACCGCCGACCTCCATTACTACAACCCAAAAATCGAACCCCCTGAGCCCTACCCCTTATGCCTCCCAAAAAAAACCCGATCCTCCATCAGCACGGAATGACACCTCCTACTCCGTCCAACCCGACCTACCAAACCCATTGCTCAATCATCCGCAACCCACCTGAACATCCGACCCATTAACCCATTTTCCCCTTTCAACCCATTTCACCCATTTCTTCCAAATAGATCTTCTTACCTGCCAACAAACACAAGACTAAAACAAAGACCAAAGTCAATTGACCACATGTTCAACTTAACCCCTTTATCCCCTTTTCCCTTATTACCCCCCAACTAACACCTCTTACCCAAAAACACCCATTTACCAAATATGATTTGTTTTTATCCCCATTACCTCATTACCCCACTTTCCACATGAACTTACACTCACCATTTCCATGCACACTCAAGACCATTATCAAAAGTACCCCTTTAGCTCCATGTTTTCCATGTATAAAGAGAAGACTCAAGACCCCATTTGAAGGAGACTTTTATCATATCAATTTTAGTGAGAGAGAGATTGTTTAGCATAGAAAATAAATTAGGATAAACACCATTTTGTAAATATTTTTATTTTATTATTTTTATTTTTGTTAGATATTTGTGAGGTTAAATTTTGTAAGAAATTTAATTGAGTGATTATTTTATTGCAAATCACTTGGATGCTCAATTGAAGGGATGTATATTACAAATTCAAGGATTGAAGTCCAATTTCACTCAAAGAGATTTGGTTTGATTGTTCTTCTCTTCTACTTTATTTTATATGCCTTTGATTATTAATTTGTCAAATTCCATACCATGATAGGCTAAATCCCCTTTCAAAGGGTGGGGAAAACCCTTATTTGATGTTATTTTAATTTAATTAGTTTGATTACTTGAAAATTCCCTTTGAATGTTAATTTTGATCCCTCGCCCTTAAATTTACGCCTCGAGAGACGGTAAATGATTTTCGAGAGAAAATCGAAATTCTAAGTTATAATACCCATTTTAGATTCGAACTAACGATAGGGGTTTCTCAAGTGGGATATTATTACTTGAATCTCAACTCTAAATTTATTTTCTAAGATTTACATAAATTTTAATTTATCGATCCTAGCGGGTGATTAATTAAAATGAGTGTAGATTTATTTTCTAGAGCTGTGGGGTGTTAACCTTAATTTTTTAAAAGGTTACTATTAAAATTACATTTGCAACGAGAGTTGATTTGTAAGTTTGATATTAATTTAGGAGAATTCAATTAATTAAATTAATTAATTATAATAGCTAAAATTTGTGGTGTAATCCCACTCCTTGATTATTCTCACATTTATTTACCTCATTTACCTCATATTTTTGTGTTAGACTTTATTTTTTATTTTAGTTACTTTTTTAGTTTGTAATTTGATCTTTCATTTTAGTTTAGTGTTATTTCCCCTCACCTCACCTAATTGTTTTAATATTTGAAAAAGCTAAAAAAATAGAAAAAGCAAAAGCCCAAAAAGAAAATAAAAAAGTGAATTACAATTGAGTTTGTCTCTAGCTTACCCCCTTGATGGGGATTGATACCCTTACTTACCTCTACAATTTAGTTTCATATTATTTTGTAGTTATTTGAGGATTTTGATTTACTTGGCTTGCAACAACGACGATAAACAAAAAGCAAGTTATCACAACGCAAATACTGCATACCTTCATTGGATGGACATCCCCAAGTCCATGGCATTTCAACAGAGTTTTCTCTTTCAGTTTCTTTTGGGAAGATTTTCCAATTGTCCCCAGAAACAAAGAAATACTTTCCCTTCCAATTTTTTACACTTGTAAGTTTGTTAGTAAACAAGTATCTATCCCCGCTCCATATTGTGAAATAGTAATGACACAATAATTCTTTGGAGTTTTCTTTTGGTCTATAAAATTGGAAGAACTCCGTGGGCATGATGTTTTTTGGAAAGTCCTTTTGCAAGAGCACTAAACCAGCAAGGATGGCCCTCCAGCAGTTGGGATCTAATTAGGCTAGGGGTAAGTTCATGGCAATCAATATCCTCTCGATTAACACAAGA
Source organism: Sambucus nigra (assembly GCA_949130495.1). Taxonomy (NCBI): domain Eukaryota; kingdom Viridiplantae; phylum Streptophyta; class Magnoliopsida; order Dipsacales; family Adoxaceae; genus Sambucus; species Sambucus nigra. Next base: position 325,024,342 of record OX422217.1, on the reverse strand, counting down.
ACAAGAAGTTGTAGCCCCAGTAGAATAGCATGGAGAGGAAAACAAACACCATTAGGAACTACGAAACATGACCTTCGTTACGCAGAAGGAAGTGTATAGATTGTCCCTTCAGGGAACTCAAATCCTGCAGCAACATCAATAATCCAATCCTCGCCCATAATGCATCTGTGATTGAGAGCGGCAGGGGCCTTCTCATAAGACTAGCCATGGCCAGAAGCTTCAGCTAGGGGATTCCTTGTTTCATATGGGACAACAGCTATCCAAACAGTCGCTACTTCAACAGTAGGATTGTTATTGGATTTTATATCCTCCTCCATGAAGTCTGTAGCCTATCTAGTATACCTATAGTCCAAGGAATCCTTAGAGTCAGAATCAAGGGTGATGCAGTTGGGGAAATATCTAAGAAGACAAGTCCCAATAGCCTTTAAAGGCTTTATAGATGGGATCTGAGGAAGAGAAATTCCAAAGTGAGACTTCCAGAAGTTGTCCAAAAAATCCTGAGGGTTTCCTCTCATAGGGCCACAACAGGACCTGAAAAGCAAAGGGACTTTGCAGTTACGTGTTGTAGACACTATGGTTAGAGAAGCCTCTTAGAGGCCGCGATAAATACAAGAAATATAAAGTGCTAAAAACTTAAAGTTAGCTGCAGGATGTGGCCAATTTATTTACAAGCCCAACCAGAAACTAAAAATCCTAAATGATGCAACTAATTACCATAAGGACCACAACGTTTCAAGTTCAAGTTGCAAACTGCTTCAAAGAAAAGGAATGGCAAGAGGCCGCAACAAAATAGCACAAGTCATACTACCAGTCGCGACCAAATACACAAATAGTATTTTGGATGAAGTACATGTTTGCAAAGATTGAAAACCCATGATACTAGGGTTTTGGCCAAGAACATCAAGAACGTGTTCTTAGTGTTCTTGCCCAAAAACAAATTAGAAAAGGCGTCAGGTTGTAGATAAAAAAAACCCAGAAAATTCAAATTTCTACCTTACAAAAGATTCAAACATCTACCCAGAATTTCAGAAATGGTACCAGACACACATTAAGGATTGAAACTAGGGTTTTCGCATTAGATCCTATATGTTTTAGCAATAAATTTATTAGTCCTACTAAACAGTTCATCAACAAACCCTAGCTTCTAATACACACCCAAAAATCATAATCAAGTAAAAGGGGTCTCAATATAAATTTAGCAATGCAAATTCATATGATATACAGAAGATACGGTCAGCGTGTTCTTAAAAATTGGGTCAAGATGGCAAAATACAGAAAGATGAACCGTTAATACGAAAGATTACCTAGAAATTGAGGAAAAATGGAGAACCACTGGATGCTCAACTTCAACTCCGACTCAAATAGCCTTGAACCACCGCTAAATAAGTGCTGCAAAACTAAAAATGGAGATGGCAAAACTTCTTTCTCGATGTCATCTTAAGGTTTGGAAAAGATAATGATCAAGACAGTCAGAACCCATTTATATAAGGGGGCACGGGAAGTTAAAGCGTCCCCTTGCAATTGCCAAGGCAACCTACGAATACCTAGGACACTAAATCCAGTCGCATCCCCAACACACTAATTCTTGTCACTACTGCTTGGGGGCTTATTAATATAGCCTACTATCGCGGAGGCATTAACAAAGAGACATTACCTGGGCTCAGACAGGCGGCAGCTCCATATAACTATTGGACCTCATACCCATCCTTGGTCAGAATTGGTTACTACCTGGGCTCAGACAGGCCACAAAACCTCCTTCAAGATGGCTTCTGCCTGGGTCCAAATAGGTCGCAACCCTTATTCGTACGCCATGAATGACAGTTGTCTAGAAGGATTGATTCTCCAGACTGTCCATATGTCACTTTTCCTAAACACGTTACATTACCTTTGTATCTCCTATAAATGGAGGTGCTCACCTCATAATTAGAGGATCGAGAGGAAAATTACCTAGCGAAGGCTTGCCAAGATCTCTACACCACATATCTCTACAGAGTTACACCCACTTGAGGGTTTACTAAGCCACAACCAACACACTAGCTGCCTTGTTGTTCATATTATGTCTACCCTAATTAACTATACTCATGTATTTTCTTATCCTCTCTTACTTGTACGTCTCTTTAGGCCCGCATATATGGTGTTGTACAATGTGTATAATGAGAGTATGTCAACAAAGTGGATGTGGGCTCATTTTTATAGTTGAACCACTATATATATTGTGTTATTATCCCTATTGCTTTCTTTACTTTTACTTTACACTTGATATGATGCTTGATAAAGACTTGTGTCTGATTTCTTGTATCATAAGTAGGCTAATAATATCTTTGTGTGGCTATTTTCCTGACCATCGATCTGCCTACTGAATGAGCTCCGTAGGAACCTTCATGTATCTTATTTATTAGATTTGGTACCTCAGTCGGATGGAGCATCTGAGTAGAGAAATGATCAATCCCCTTTTGTATAGGATCCATCTATCTATAATGTAGCTAGCTGCTTTGTACCTAGCCTTTTAGACTCATTTAGATTGATCGATAAGATTCCCTTCTTAATGTACCCCTTATTGGATCCATCCATAATGTGCCTAAATCCAGTGCAATTATGTTGAGGATTTCTTTGTCAATTCTTCGATGCATGAGGATCTCTACTTAAATAGTTCTTCTTAACTTAGTTCTTGTCGCAAAAGTGAGACGAGTAAGTGCATCTTCCCAGGTGTTATGAATCCTAGGGATCCTAATTACTTTGAGTGGAAGAAATTTGGATATCATGCCTTACGCTTTAGCTAGGTATTTTTTCTTGAACTCTCTTTCAACTCCATTAAAACCCAGCACTTAGTTTATAATTAGTTGGGAGTCATTGTGTGCCTGTATCTGCTACCTAAAGAGAGTGCTAATTCGAATCCTACAATTAGTGCTTCAAAATTTACCTCATTGTTGGAGGTCTTGAACTGGCCGGAGTGTTTATTATCATCCCAGCCCCACTGCCCCATTTAAATAATTCTATTAGTGTTAATTCGATGTCTATGTTATTCAGGGTGTTGATTTTAATCCTAGACCAGATGCCAGAGGCACATGATGATCCATTTATACACATCTTCCAAATTGGATGTTCTTCCTTGAAATCTCCTTCAGTCAGGATCCCATAATTGAACACCTTTGACTTTATTCCACGTAACGAGCAGTTGCTTCTCGTTTAGCTAATGTTTCTAGCATGTCCTCCACCTAGTAGCTTATACCAATCATTGAGCTATCTTTTGAATAAGAATGCTCAGAAGGTTGAACTCTTAAGCTCTCTTTTGAGAAAGTTTGCTCGCCAAGTATCTCTTCATAAGTGAATTCTTCTATGGAATCAGTTACTGTTTGGTCCTTCATTGCTGTTTTGGGTTCATACTATATATATATATATATATATATATATATACTAGGGTATACCCGTGCCGATGGCACGGTGATAAATTTGTTCACGTGATATTTTGTACCCATGCTGGTGGCACGCGATAAATTTATTCTCGTGATATTTTGTACCCCTGTCGGCGGCACGACTTTAAATTTGTTTTCTTTATAAATTTGTTCCCGTTATATTTTGTGTTTTATACCTATCGCCAATAGTGAAAATATATATATTGTTGGGCATCCCAGGGTGTACCCGTGCCGATGGCACGATTTTAAAATTTTCTTGAAACATATGAAGTATCAAAATTGTGCCTACGAAATTTCATGCGTGTCAAAAGGACATTACACGTGATCTGCCCGTGCCGATGGCACGGTAAAAGTAAAATTTTGGTATGATTTATTTAAAAAACCGTTTTATGAAGTTGGTTTTTCTTTCAAACAGTGTTGAACGTTCAACAACTCCCCGAGATATTTTGCAAACGTATCGATAGCACGACGATAAATTTATTCATGTGATAAATTAGTTCCTATAATCTATAATTCATCATTTCCCAAAGCTCTATATAGCCAAACTCAATTTACCCTCTTATCGATTTTAGCCAAGGCATGTTTAGTAATAGTTATAAGTTAGGCAAAATAAGCCACATGATAACATAATATGAACTGACCAGAAATTATAAGTTAATAAGTAAAAACCAATAAAATAAGATAGTTAACTACTAGATTTGTGTGAACCCCTAGCGACCGCATCTCCCTTTTTACCTTTTTTTTAAGTTTCTTATTCTTTTATTTTTAATAATTGATATTAAGACAGTTTTTTATATTAAAAAAATAGTTTCCTATTAATATTAAAAAAAACTGTTTTTTACATTAAAAAAACAAATTTTTATATTAAAAAAACAGTTTTCTATTAATATTAAAAAACAGTTTTTTATATTAAAAAATAGTTTTTTAGATTAAGAAACAGTATTCTATTAATATAAAAAAACGGTTTTTTTCTATTGAAAGTAAATAGTTTTTTATATTAAAATTTTTTCTATTAATATAAAAAACATTGTTTCATTGAAAGTAAACAGTTTTTTATTAAAATTAAAATTAAAAAAGTATTTTTTTAATGAATAAAAAAACTATATTTATTGACATAATATTCGATTGAATAGTATTGCTGACGCAGACCCACATCATTTGTTGAATGTGGGTCCGCGCCAATGGCATATTAGTAAACATAGGTTTTGTATTTATGAAAAAAAGAAACTAATTTTAATTTTAATAAAAAAAAGCTTAATTTTAATTAAAAAACGGTTAATTTGATGTATTAGATTCGCAATTAATTAGTGCTGCAAGCGCATACCCACATTCAACAAATGATGCGAGTTCAAGAATGTGGTTACAACAAATGTTTTTTTTTAATTTTAATTTTAATAAAAAAATATTTAATTTTAATGAAAAAAAGTGTTTAATTTATTTATAAAACTTTTTGTTTAATATAAAAAATAACTGTTTAATATTAAAAATTGCTTATAAATTAAAAAGCGATAAAAAATTGTTTTCTTTAAATATAAAAAACTGTTTTTATATCATTTGTTTATAACAAAAGAACAAAAAACTAAACCATCTTTTTATATAGATCTAAATCTTGTACTCTTAGAAAATCAATTTTTATAGCAAATCTTGCATGCATAAAAAAATTATTTGGGAAATTAAGTAGTTCAAACTTTTACATTGATACTCTAGCCTTGAGAATTGTTCTCCATGCCTATATATTCTTCAGAAAATATCTCACCTTCTCCCAAGTCTTTGAGACATGTGCCTAATGGAACTACAACAAAAGAAAAAATCTAGAGGCCTCGAGTCATGCGCCTAAATGCGCTACATTGATATAATAGATTGTTTTTACTTTAGATAGTTCCTTGGGCCACGCATGATGGATGTATAATCTGTTCATTGTCCTTTGGTTGGCAGCTAACTTTATACTTTGGACGGTGCCTTGGGCCACGATATATATATTTATATTAACGTTTGTTTGTTTTTAGTTTTTAAACTGTGTACGAATTAAAAATTATACATCGAGCCACGCATCCTCTGTACCACGCTACCTCTGTACACGCAAGAACCTGCCTTGAGCTGAGCAGAATTGTACATATTTTAGTGTAAGAGTAAATTTAGTTCGTCAATTCAAAACCCCAAAAAATTTCAATGTAAAATTTATTAATATTTGTAAATTACAATAAAAAAACATTAATAACAATCAGATTACGATTTATTTTTTCTTGGGAAACAAATTCAAGTATTACTAACAAAAATAAGGAATATAATTCCACCTTCTAACGAATTGAAAAAGTAAACTACTTATATTTCACCACATGAATTCAACAATAATTATAATATAATAGAACTCCAACAATGTTACAGTAAAGATCTTACAACATTACTTTAAATAACTTCATAAAAAATCTAAATATTTAAAGGTCCTAAATGATAAATTAACAAAAATTTAGAAATAAAAACCTAAAAAAATCACCCAATCATATTAAGCTTGTGGATAACCTTTTCAAAACCCATCTTAACCTTATGGATAGTTCCTGAAATACAACCAAATAAAAAAAAGTAACTGAACTTACTTAGTATTAACACAGAAGAGGACAATACATAAAAATAGCATTTTTTTACTAATGAAAAATGGAGCATTAATGAAATAATTTAAACCCTATAGAATTATTTTTACCAAATATACAGCGGTGTTAACTGGATACATTTATCTTAAGAAGTATAAATGTATAACAACTTTGATATGTAAAACCAAATCACATAGAGAATCACTAAATAGAAAAGGTTGCGAAAAAATGAAAGCTGACCCAAAAACGTTCACAAACCCAAAATGATAGCACAACAAAAACTCTTAGTCGAGCCCATACGAATGACTGCTGCTTTCAACACACTAAAAAAAGTTAACTTGTCAACGCACTCATAAAAAAATTAAAACAAAGAACTAGAAAACTCAAAGAAAATAAGAAGCAGAATAAAAAAGATAAAAAAAATCTTACAGGAAAACGCGGAAGAAGAGAAAAAAAAGAAGGAAAAAAAAGAATATGTATTAGAAGTTAGCCCACAGTGTCTATGATAAATCACACTATATACACAAAACAACCTCATCCTAGATTCCATATCAAAAAATACGATCGGAAGAAAATTACGGCCAGAAATTACGATTAGAAAATTACGAATCAAAGACCCCATACTTGATCAGACTCGTATCAAAGACCCGATAACCGAATCACCGAATCAAAAATTACAGTCATAATAAGTCACCTGCAAAAGAAGAACCCAAATCTCAAATATGGTTAATAGAATGAAATGCCCGAAGTTGGATGTGATGACAACCCGCTTAGATCGGCTCCGAGATGGTGGAGGGGTGTTCAGATCTGCTCCAAGATGACGAAGGGGTGTTCAAATCTTCTCTGAGACAGTGAAAAACTAAAACCATAAACCCATATCTTTGAGTTAAAAAATTAACAAACCCTTACCTATAGTGGAGGAGTTTCCCTATTCATTTTTTTCATTCATGGATTATCTGCAAAAAACGAATAGGTGTAGTTATCAAAGGGGCATGTAGGTGTGGATATGAGAGATGCGGTAGCTTTGATAGAGAGAGAGATATGTGGTGGTATTATTGGGTTAAAGTGGGAGAAGGTGGGTTGTGATTGTGAGTTGTAGTGTAGACTGAGAAATGTGGGAATCTTGACTTGAGAAGCGTGTCTTTTACCATCACATTTTCTTGAGAAATGGGGGAAGTTAGTAAATGCACACATGGTGTACTATTTGCATTAATTAATGCTCTCTTCTTTACCCCATCTTCAACTCTTACGTACAAACTATCGTATGATATGTTAATTCAAGGATTTGTGTTTAGTTCATATGACGTGGCAATATATGATGTGGATATATAGATATAAAGCCTGTTTATATAGATTTTGTGTATAAAGCTTTATATGACATGGCATGAATAGTAAAAATACCATCCTCCTTTGTTTTATATATATATATATATATATATATATATATCACTATCCTAGTTCTACAGCCCAAGCCATCAATATTCCAGACTTCTTACGTCTATGAATGGCTTGGCATCAGGGGCAGATCTGTGTAGACCACAATGGTGTGCAGTTGGAAGTATGAATTCATTCTTCGAGATGCTTTAATTAGGGCCAAAGATAACTTTTCCAGTCTTGGGTAACAAATTTCAGCAACTCGATAATCTTTATTGGTGTAGTGAGCTGGTTTTTGCACCCTATTTTCTAGTCGTGGCAATGTCGAGCTAACTACCGACTCAGATACGACTAGGTATAAGTAGAGATTTTCACCCATAATTGATCTTGAGAGTAAGGGTGGAGACCCCAAGTATTTATTTAGTTATAAAAAGGATTTTTCACATTTCTTGTTCCATTGAAAATTCTTCCTTAACACCCTCAAGAAAGGAAAACGCCTTTCAGTAGTTCACGAGATAAATCAACTGAGAGCTATTACCCTACCAGTCAATTATTGAACTTCCTTTCTATTTATGGGAGATTGCATGTTAATCAGTGCTTTAACTTTATCCAGTTTAGCTTTAATACATCTCTGATTTATTATAAATCCGAGGAAGATTCCTTCATGTACACCGAACAAACATTTAGTGAAGTTGAGCTTCATCTTCTGTTTTTCTAACTGGTCGAATGTTTGCCCTCGATCTTTAATGTGATCGATGACTTTCTTGATCTTCTAGATTTTGTCATCTATATATACCTTCATATTTTTTCCTTCCAGTTCTTCAAAAAGCTTGTTCACTAACCTCTGGTATGTTGCTCTAGAGTTTTTGAGCCGAAAATGCATAATATTGTCACAATAAGTTCCACGACTGGTAATGAATGAGTTTTTTTATTATCTTTTGGATTTATTTTAATATAGTTATATAAAAAATATACATCCATAAAGATGAATAATTCATGCCCACCAGTGGCATCGACCAATTGATTAATCCTTGGCAAGGGATAGTGTTCCTTTGGGCGAGCCTTGTACAACTCTGTAAAATCAACGCACATACACCATTTATTGTTCTTATTTTTTACCATAACTACATTTTCCATCCACTCAAGGTATCTAAAGTCTTCAATGAATCTCGCCTTCTGTAACTTTTATATTTCCTCCTCGATAGCCATGTTTTTCTCGGGACTGAAGACACGTTGCTTTTTTTCGATCGACTTTACATCTTTGGCAATGTTAAGTTCACGACACGCAAACTTAACATTATGTGGATGTATCCTCATGACTCTAAGTGAATACATTCTTTAGATGTTTGAGGAAGTACACTAATTCCTTTATGATGGTCAGGTCTAGGGATGAGTCGATCTGTGTTGTCTTTTCTGGGTGTTCATCATCTAGGACTATGGTCTCTACTACTTCCATAACTTGCCCCTTGGCCAATTCAACTTCCTCATTTGGATATGCAGTGGTGATCTTCTTCATTTCCTCTTTGTCAGTTGACGTGTAATAGCATTCTCGAGCTTTAATTTGATTTCCTTTAATATTGCCGACCCCATAATGGTATGGAACTTCAGGCAATAGTGCACGGTGGAAGGCACAACTTCTAACTTCTTAAGGTCAACCCTTTTAAGGATAATGTTATATGATGAGATGATGTTCTTGTCAAGGACGAAGGAACATACCATCTCATTTTGACAGGTTGACCAATTGTCAATTATAACATCCAAGCTGAGAATCCCTCAGGGATACACTTTCTCTCCTGGAAAACTAATAACAGGCCTGTGACAGGGATAAAGTTTTCTATCTCGCAGCCCTAATCCCTTAAAGCAGTCATAAAATTGGACGTCGGCTAAGTTTTCATTATCGACCACCACTGTAGCTACCCTTCCTTCGTGTTACCAATGTTATGATGACCAAGGGGTCATCATGGGGGTAGAGTAGTCCTAATAGGTCATCCTTGGAGAACCCTGTCACTGATATATCATTTTTTAATTTCTTTGGGTGATTATCAATATTGCCTGAGAAATTGATCTACTGAATGTCAGAGCATGATTTGTCTTTGTTCAAATAGGCTTTCCTCTCAACTATTTCATTGCCACCTCCAACGTCACCACCTATAGTAAAATAATAGCAAAGAAATATCATTTTCACTTCACGTACAGGCTCTTTTTCTTTCCTCAACAGTTCTAGGTCATCTTTGGTATCATCATCTATGCCTCTTTTCTTCTCTTCTCCTCTTTTGCTGGGGGATTTAGATCGTCTTCGAGCTTTTCATTCTTTTGAAGGATATACTCCACCCTCTTTATCAATGAATTTGGACAACTTTCCTGTTCGGATTAGGCTTTTTATCTCATTCTTCAAGGGTATGCAATTGTCCGTATTATGATTATGATGTTTGTAGAATTTACAATACTTGGATTTATCCCTTCAGTTTAGTGGATACTTTAGCTTCCTGGGATTAATTTCCTCCAGGATGTGTTAAACACTTATAGCGAGAGGGGTGTATTCTTCATACCTCTTGGGTTTTCAACCGTATCATTCTTCTCGTAGCCCTTGATGTTGTTGGACTTGGGGTTGTGAGATTATTTGGTAGCCATGGCCTCCTAGACATTCATAATTTTGCTCGCTTTAGTCAGTAATACGATTATGGCCTTTAGAGGATCTTTAGCTAGAGCCTAGTATAATTTCTCAAGGATAAAGTCATACAGTAGTGCAATGATTGTCGTATTTTCTTTGTAATGAACTACCTCCAATTTTTGTTATTAAATTGAGTGATATACTCACGAGTGGTTTCTCCGACTCTCTGGAAAACACTTAGCTAATAAGCTACCCTCTTGACTCATTTGTCTCCAAAGAAGAGGTTATTGATGAAAAAATCAACCAATTGTCAAAACTTGGAGATCTACCAATAAGTTATTGTACCAAATGTAGGTCGATCGATAATAGTGATACATAATGTCCTATACCGCATCTCCTAAGAGACTTAATAGATGTCAGCGACAACATAATACTATTTTACATGAAGTACAAGATCTATCTTGCCATCATACTTTGGGGTTATTATTGTTAGTTTGAATTTGGACGGTGTAGGGTAGTTTATAGTTACAAGAATGAATCCCTTTACGAAACTCTTGTGCAAGGGATTATTTTATTTACTTATTTACCCCCAAAAGTCTTCTAACCATTTAATTGAGCCCTTTCAGGGATACCCATCGAGGTCGACTTTTACTGAGGTACTCTTAGTCGCTCGGCTATGGGTTTGCGTTGATCTCTGTTCCTGAGAAGCATGTGATTCGTATCGAATATTATATATTTCCGCCCGTTATCCTTATGCATTCTAACTCTTTTATGGTCCTAAATGCGTATAATTATGCTCATTAACCAGAAAACCTTGGATTTGGATATATACATGCTTTGCAGGGGTTATTTGTGCTTTTGTAGGTATTGGAACGCTAAAAGTGAGGATCCGTTGCATTTCGGAGAAGTTTCGTCGCTGGACGCTACGTCAAGGGCATTTTAGTCAATTCACATTTCTTATTCGGCTCATGGAAATTCCACGGATGCGTAGTTCATTGAGTTAGCATCGTGTGGTCGCAAACGATGCATCGTTTGGAGTTCGGACGAAGAAGCTAGGCTCGTTTCCGTAATGGACCTTTTCCCCCTCATCATGAACCAAATGCAGCCTGAAAACAGAGTACCGGTCGACCGCGTCCCTGGGACTGATCGACCGCGGTTTCAAATTTTGCCGTGGGAAGGAGACAGTATGCTTTGGCTTAAGGGGCCGATCGACCGCGCCCCTGCGACCGGTCGACCGGTAGTGCCAGATATTTTGGGCTCTTTCCTCTTTATTTCCTTTTTCCCTTACTTTTTCCCACTTACTATATAAACCCATTTTTGGTTTTAATTCAGATATACTTAGTTAAAATAGATTGTAGAGAGTGGTATTTAGGGTTTGGGTGGTTTTGGATGGTTCTTCTTCATTTATACTTGGTTTGACACCCCATTTGTTGTGTAAGTTGACTATCCATCATCCTCTCCTTTTAATTTAAGCTGTTTTTACTTTGTTTCCATTGTTGTAGTATAATTTACAAGCTTTCTAATTTAGGTTTTCTTGCTTTATTTACATGCTTTGATTTACACGCTTTCTAGTATAGATTTACCGCGTTTATTTACCGCTTTCCATTTATCGCGTTTTTAACATGCTTTCTAGGTCATTTAAATTTGAATTGAACTCACTCGAGTTGACGCGTTGCTTTGCTTTGGTGATGGAGTTTACGGGTTTATTTCGGGTGCGTTGTCCTAGTTATCATGTCTAGGAGATTTGACGGGGCATATCATATATGTCCCGTGCTTACGACCTTTCGCGCGTAATTTCCGGGATATTTGTTTACGCCAAAATCTTATTAGGCTTTTATGATGATTTAGGGCGTAACAACCCTTGATTTAATTAACTGTCGAAACGAGACGCATTTGTAATAACTCGTCGACCCATGTAACCATTTTATACTAATTAACTCGGGTGAGGGATATTCGACGCAACCTATAGTTTTACTCGCTTTCATAATCTAGTTTCAACATATTGCCTAGATTAACTTTTCCTTTTAGTTTGTAATCATCTTTTACACTTTTATTTCGGAGTATTAAATCACTTGAATTCTAGCAACTCGTCTCTGTGAATTTTTGATACCCGACTTACCGCTATACTCACCCGTTGAGTGTAGTCGTAGTTTAGGTTTTTGTATAGTTCAGGTGAGCCGAACACAAAACGACCGGCGCGTAGGTGACTCTCGCGCCGCGGCAAAACCCTGTCTATGAAATGGCGTCGTTGCCGGGGATGAGTTTGTTTTAGACTTTATTTGACTTAGTATTTCATAGTATTTTCTTTCTATTTGTATTATTTGCTAATTTTTTGTAGGACTTCTACACTTGAGAATTAAGAAACGCTTGAATCCATCTCGCGCGCACCTACTTTGTGGAATTCGCCACTTGAGCCATTTTTGGGGTAAGCATGTCTTATTCCAATTCTTTCGGTAATCCTTGTTATAATTCTCAAAATTCTCGCAAACCTATGACTTTCGGTGAATACTTAGAATCCCAAAGTATAACAAATTCAAATATGACTTTGGGCGAGTATAACGAAAGTCAAAACTTAGGTTATTGGAATTTTGATGATGATGATAATGATTTTGGGCCTTTACCTCCTTATAATAGGAATTTTGAAACGAATTGCAATAGTTTTCAAAATTCCTATAATAATGAGTTTTCGTTTAAGTCCGATGGTAATTTTCAAAGTTCCCATTCTAATGCATCCGCACCTCGACCTATGACTTTCGGTGAGGGTTTGCGTATGTATGAAAATGAGAAAATCGAAAATCGTTATCGGGAAGAAAATCGTTCGTGGGAACATGAGTTGGATTTATTATTTGAGTCCGACGACGATTTTGCTTCCGAGACTTTCGAAGTCGAGGAATGTTTTGAACCAAATGAGGTACTTGTCCCTACTTTGGAACAAACCATTCTAGACTTTGCCCATTGCATAATAGATATTGAAAGCGATGATGAAAATGACATAATATCTATTTGCAATGAAATGATTTCTTCTTTGGCCCCCAAAGAAGAACATTTCATTGAAAATGATATTATTTCCTTTGAAATTCCAACTTCATGCGATGATGATTCATCTCATGAGTTTGAATTTCTTTCATCCCCATTTTCATTCTCTATTACCACACCGGAACAAGTCCCCGATGATTCGGTTTCGAACTTTAATGTTTTAAACCCTATCACCGATGAGGAGTACTTGCTCGAGTCGCCCTCCACGATCGCATCTTTGCCTTTGTGTGCGCCGCCTCCCATTCCAACTTCAAAATCCTTGGGAGGATATTCAGCTTTTCTCGGTCCCCACTTGTTTTTGTCACCCGTTCAATCCAAACCCCCCATCGTCCCACCAAAACTTTTAATTGGCGATGGTTCATTTCTTTCGCCTTACACATGCCTTCCGTTGTTAAAACGGAATTCATATTTTTCGGAGGGCATGCTTGTATGTGAGGGTACACCGGTTATCCTCCAAAGTCAAATCATTTTCACGATGGACCCTCAGCTATTTAGACTTCTAGTGTACAGTTAGTGTGAAGTCTAAATAGTAGATTGTATATAGTTAGCTTTTCATTTTTTATTTTTATTTTTCCTTCCTTTTTAATTTAGTCTAATGTAATTAGTTAACTTTTTATTATTTGTTTTTGCTATGCTCGGTACTAACTTGTTTTGTAGATTCTTTGGACTTGTTCTTATGGGGATCTCTCCACTTTTGGGTAATATCGCTCTTTTCCTCTCTTTGACTTGGTTCTTAATTAACATTGAGGACAATGTCAAGTTTTAAGTTAGGGGGTGTGGGATATTCTATCCATTTCTTTAGTTAGTCCACGTTTTTGCTCACATGTTAGTTACTTAGTATGCTTTTCTTAGAAAAATTCAAAATTTTCAAAAAGATTTTCTTTGTTTTTTCTCCTTTTTTGGGCATTTTGCCTTTGTTTCCGATGATAAATTTCAATAATTGCCCGATCCAATAGACAGCCCAATGACGCATGTTCTCGGTTTTAGAAGTTATTAGACTTTAGTCTCGATTATTGATATTGTGAATAACTTCATGAATTAAACTTTAATCCCATGAGCACATGCACTTTTATGGTTATATTGATTTGGTTTAAGATTTTTATAACTCGGTAATCTTTTGTTGCATTGTATATACTTACACCGAGTAAGCTTTGTACCTTTCGTCGTTTGTGAGTGTATACACTATTCTTTTCTCATTGAAAACATTGAATTCGTCGGTAATCTCACTATTCTTTCATTTGACCGTTCATTAATTGAGTTCATACTTGAAATGTGTTACTTGATCATGATTTTCATATATTGTTTTGATTCGAGAATTGCGTAAACTTTGTGAAATGATCATAGGCATCCTTTGTTATATCACCCATATTAGCCTTGACCTCACCCTTATATGTTTACCCTCGTTAACCCCTTTGAGCCTAAATATAGCCTTTCATTTCATAACTACATTCCCGTAACCAACTCTAAATTGGAGTTTTATCCATTACATACACTTTCCATACCTTTGTTTGGAATGTTACTTGGGATGGAATGATGTTGTTATGATGCCGGTTGCAATTTAGGCATATGAGAGTTTGACAAGTAAAGAAAAGAAAGTAGTGAAAAAAGTGAAGAAAAAGAGAAAAAAAAAAGAAAAAAAAAAGAGAAAATGAGAAAAAGAAGAAAACAAAAGAAAGAGAAAGTTGTAAATATTGTGTATATAGTTCAATAAGCTTTGATTACTCTCCCCGATGATATATTCGATGCCTTTTTGGAACTTGTTTTTCCAATTTTGTTATTGCCAGCATTTTCCCATTATCCCGAGTTTTCATTCCGAACACTTTGAATTCGTACATATGTTCCTTCGTTTCGTACCTTAGCCATACCTACATTATAAGACTATTAAAGTCTTATGTGATCTTAGGTTGATGTAATTTAAAAGTCATAATAGTTGTGATAATCTGTGAAAATGCTTTTCGCCTCTTTTAGTGTGCGGTATCTTTTCATTGAGATTACAATTTTTCAGTTTATATATAGCGTTCTTCTTTTGTGACATGTGTGCGGCCTAGTGTCCATTTACATTTACTCTTTAGCCCGCATGTCCCATGTGTTACCTCCCTGTTTCGAGTGAATTCGCTTGATGAGTGTAATGCCCGTGAGGATTGAATATATGCTTGCGTTAATTTAGTATCCGATTTATTTAAGTTTTTGCCAAATCACACTTTGCATGTGCTCTCTCCCCTCCCACATTTTAAGGTTTCAATTCTATGAGGTGCATTCGATAATGTTAATGATTTAGACTTTTATTTGAATTCATTCAATGTGCTAATAATGTGTATGAAATCCTTTTCGCCATTGTTGGGCTTGTCGCATGTTGGGTTGGGCATATTTTCAGGAAACCATGTGATGTTTGTGGGTATCATCCCTGAAAACCCTCACGAGACGACACTCCTCCACTAGGGTAACCTAGGGGTTTAACGGCTTATTGCATATGCTAAATGCAATCGTGTTCCCTACGAAAGTGGCAATTATATTTCGATGCATATATACATTTTGTACCGCCCTCTGTGGTCTGGTTTTCTTTGTTTCATTACTAGGGACTAGCAATGTGTAAGTTAGGGGGTGTGATTCGTATCGAATATTGTATATTTCCGCCCGTTATCCTTATGCATTCTAGCTCTTTTATGGTCCTAAATGCCTATAATTATGCTCATTAACCAGACAACCTTGGATTTGGATATATACATGCTTTGCAGGGGTTATTTGTGCTTTTGTAGGTATTGGAACGCTAAAAGTGAGGATCCGTTGCATTTCAGAGAAGTTTCGTCGTTGGACGCTACTTCAAGGGCATTTTAGTCAATTCACATTTCTTATTCGGCTAATGAAAATTCCATGGATGCGTAGTTCATTGAGTTATCATCGTGTGGCCGCAAACGGTGCATCGTTTGGAGTTCGAACGAAGAAGCTAGGCTCGTTTCCGTAATGGACCTTTTCCCCCTCATCATGGAACAAATGCAGCCTGAAAACAGAGTACCGGTCGACCGCGTCCCTGGGACCGATCGACCGCGGTTTCAACTTTTGCCGTGGGAAGGATACAGTATGCTTTGGCTTAAGGGGCCGGTCGACCGCGCCCCTGCGACCGGTCGACCGGTAGTGCCAGATATTTTGGGCTCTTTCCTCTTTCTTTCCTTTTTCCCTTACTTTTTCCCACTTACTATATAAACCCATTTTTGGTTTTAATTCAGATATACTTAGTTAGAATAGATTGTAGAGAGTGGTAGTTAGGGTTTGGGTGGTTTTGGATGGTTCTTCTTCATTTATACTTGGTTTGACACCACATTTGTTGTGTAAGTTGACTATTCATCATCCTCTCCTTTTAATTTAAGTTGTTTTTCCTTTGTTTCCATTGTTGTAGTATAATTTACAAGCTTTCTAATTTAGGTTTTCTTGCTTTATTTACATGCTTTGATTTACACGCTTTCTAGTATAGATTTACCGCGTTTATTTACCGCTTTCCATTTATCGCGTTTTTAACATGCTTTCTAGGTAATTTAAATTAGGTTGTGTTTGAATTGAACTCACTCGAGTTGACGCGTTGCTTTGCTTTGGTGATGGAGTTTACGAGTTTATTTCGGGTGCGTTGTCCTAGTTATCATGCCTAGGAGATTTGACGGGGCATATCATGTATGTCCCGTGCTTACGACCTTTCGCGCGTAATTTCCGGGATATTTGTTGACGCCAAAATCTTATTAGGCTTTTATGATGATTTAGGGCGTAACAACCCTTGATTTAATTAACTGTCGAAACGAGACGCATTTGTAATAACTCGTCGACCCATGTAACCATTTTATACTAATTAACTCGGGTGAGGGATATTCGACGCAACCTATAGTTTTACTCGCTTTCATAATCTAGTTTCAACATATTGCCTAGATTAACTTTTCCTTTTAGTTTGTAATCATCTTTTACACTTTTATTTTGGAGTATTAAATCACTTGAATTCTAGTAACTCGTCTCTGTGGATTTTCGATACCCGACTTACCGCTATACTCACCCGTTGAGTGTAGTCGTAGTTTAGGTTTTTGTATAGTTCAGGTGAGCCGAACACAAAACGACCGGCGCGTAGGTGACTCTCGCGCCGCGGCAAAACCCTGTCTATCAGCATGTTCGGCACGCACATTAACTGGAATATCCTTCTTTATAATCTCTAGATTTTGAGGTATCTCCGTGATTATGACCCCTTATTGCTCGAGGACAAAGACAAACAAATGCCTAACATTTTCTTAATCTTTCTAATACACTCGGCTTTTCCTGAAAGAATGAATGCTCATCATAATAGTCAGTGGA
Organism: Sambucus nigra; assembly: GCA_949130495.1. Classification (NCBI taxonomy): domain Eukaryota; kingdom Viridiplantae; phylum Streptophyta; class Magnoliopsida; order Dipsacales; family Adoxaceae; genus Sambucus; species Sambucus nigra. Next base: position 325,006,994 of record OX422217.1, on the reverse strand, counting down.
CCTTAGAGATGAAGTAACCTCGGGAAGATAGGTTCAATTTTTAATTGATTTAAAACGCCTAGATCTAATTTTTTCCTACCTCCTTTTGCGGTTTATGGGTTGCCTATACCAATGAAGGGCAGGCAATAAAAATTTTCACCATATGACGGATTCTACCATAGGCCTGGCTTGGAGCACCTGAGTCAATTGTTTGATATTATCATTCATAGACTCTTGACATTTGTCTATGATCATAAATATTCCTTGAACATTACCTATGCCAGGAAGGGTAAAGGGGACGAAGGTGTTAGCGATATGGTCATTTTCTTGGTTGTCTACCATCTTCCGGTACTCACAAGTAAGTGATTGGAAAATTATTTCTGGATTTAAAATAGGTAGGAAACAATAATGGTCTGTCGATTTCCATAGACGACACCAATTTGTTGGTCTCTAAAATTGGTATGGTGATCATAATTAGTCTTAAATTGATTATAACAATAAATATACACCACATATAATGTGTAAGATAATTTGGACTAGATAAAGATGAGAGGCAAAGAGAGAGACAAAGGTTTTTATGTGGTTCAGCCTAATATGGTGCGTACATCCAGGGGTGTAATGCCATTAAATGTCAGGGTTTGAGTACAAGCTCTCAAGAACTCTCTTGAGCTGGGTTTATATCATTTTTCAATTTTCCCAGCTAAGGGGTATCATAAGATATTTATAGTATTGGGAAGGAAAAGAGGCGGAGTAACTTTATACATAAGGTATTTACATCTTTTTACATTATAGATTACTGCTTAGCATATCTTCATGTGCATGTGAATTGATGACTATAGATTTTCCTAAATATGTTTGTTCACCTTACTGATGGTTCGTATTCCTGAAGGTGGTCGGCCAGTCTGCTAACCTAAGGGGATAATAAAGCCGACCACATCAATTTGTTGGATTGGCCCCATTGGATACTATGATATGTGTCATATTGTTATTGGTCCAAATTGTCATGGTATTTTAGGTTACAATAGTTAAAACTCAAAAATAGACAATCCACACAACAAACAAAAGACTACATAAAAAAACTCCACCAAAATCCTAGAAAAAAATTAAAAAAAGAGAATTACTCCTCTCAAAGCGAGGGGAAAAAAGGTTCAACATCTAAGAATGAAGAATATGATTTTCTATCTTCACACTTTGAGAACATTTATTGTTTCAAACTGTTCAACCGAACCACGTCAATCAAGAGGGTGCAGCCCTCAGCACTATCAAATCTCTTTTATCAATCTATAGCTGGGCCAGCAAGCAAAAATGACACCCAAACCCAAATCCATTCAAATAATTTTTTTAATAATAATTAAATCAAATCTTCAACCCATTTTAATTATAATTTATTCGTCAATATTTTCGTGCATAATGTATATAATGATCATAATATTATTCTTTGTACCATAACATAATTAACATCAGAGTCATAATTAAGCGGACTTATAATACTATGATTTCCTATTACAGTCATTAAGTTAAACCACTCTAACTCAATATATACAATGGGTGATTATAGTAAAATCCTCAATGTGACAATAATAAGATCCCCATATATAAACCCCAGCTCTTCCTAATGGCACATCTCTCAAAATCATCGATCATATGGTATCCAAGCTGACAATGTACAAAAATGAAAATGTTAAAATATAAACAATAAGCATTAAGCTTAGTGAGGTACTCCTTCCCTGCAATGAAGTAAAAGTTCTATATAAAACATATGGATATAAAATTCAAACAATCCTTCCCATTATGGCAATACCAATTCCTGGAACATAAGTTCCAACAAATCCTTTTCATAAGACAAAACTAATCATTGGATCTTTGTCCAATTCCAATCCTAGATCATAAGACCCAAACAAATCCTGGATATTTGAATATCTAAACAAATCCTGAAGATCAAAGTATTCAAACCAATCCTGGATAATTTAATATCTAAACAAATCCTTCTCTTAGATCTATATCCATATCCATCATATCATCTTCATATCTATATATGAAACAATCATAAGTAGACTCACCTTGGCAACTTATCAAGCTTTTTCTTTTCCTTCGTCCAGAACTTGTTCAACCGATTGTTCTTACCTTCCAATCATTTTTACAATATTAGTATCATCATAAGAATATTAAAAATCCAAGGAATATCTTAAGCATAACTCAAATCATAAGCATCATATGATTCCATTCAAATCATTTATCATAAATGAATTTCTATCTAAATTCATGTTAAGATATTTAACATATCCAAATCATAGTCTAGACATACTTTAATTTGTTCTTGGTAATTCAATACTTGTCATATTAGGTTTCTGAAACGAAAGACATTACATTATTTCAAGTTTTTTAGAGCATGATATGCCCTTTTCTTCACTACGTGGCAAAACTGCCCTAACGGCCCCTGTATCGTTCAGTCAACTTCCAAGAATTTTCAAAATTTGTATACATAATAAATTTCTATGACAATACAATCCATTTCAAAAAACATATTGAATAATACAAAATTAAAGTTTCATAATTTTTAGAGTTCATTTTCTATGTCAAACGAAACTTTAAACACGAGGTATGCATACTTACCCTTTGGGGGTATATTTTACACCTCAACTTCAAACTATCACCCAAGATTCATTCCTCGGTATTTTTACATAATTTTAGGATATAGTTTGAATATATAAGTATATTTTAATTTCCAACTAGAATTACTCAATTCGAGTAAGTACACAAAAATATATAGAAGTTTGAATACACTAGGTTTCTAATCGAAGTACTATAAAAGGTTTACACCTTAACTTTCTTTAAACTTGTATCTACCCGTACATATACATCAAGGCATGAAAGTTTAGTAACAAATTGATGATTTCTATCATTTGAATAAGTAACACAAAAAAATATAACAAGATCCAGGGATAGAATTACCTTAGGGACTTTTATGTAATTTTCTATTGATTTTTCTCAAATTTTCTCCTCACTTTCTTCTTCCAAAACTTCACAATTATTTTTCCTCAAGCTCCAACTCTCTCATGGATAAATTTATTGAAGGAGGAGGTTATTACAAGGGTTTGGAGTCGCCCAAACCAGCCTCCCCTTCCAACCAATTAAATTATAACTCATGGTGTACTAAAAAGACAAAATACCACTTAACAAATGGACAGATTTTCCCTTGTTTCGTAATTTAAGCATAACTCCTTACTCGGACCTCTGTTTTACACACCATTTTTTGTATTACAAACTTAACTCATATATATACAACTATTTAGTTTTCACCTCAAAGTAAAATGTTATATTATAAGGGTCAAACCTAGTCTCCAATATGAACATTCATATCGAAAACTTCAAAATTTGCGTGTTTGTAACTAATTCAATATTTCATGCTTTATGAAGGTAGGATTAGACTACACATAATAACTTAACATTAAACAGACTAATATAAGATTATACATATCACATAAGTTAACATGATTCAAACATAATTAATCATAATAATATATGGGTTGTCACAACTCTCCCCCCGTTAGGAAATTTCATCCTCGAAATTGACATACCTTGGTTGTTCAAATCAAAAAAATACGGATAACGCATTTTCATGCTATTTTCGCTCTCTCGTGTATCTTCTTAAATGAAATGGCTTATCCACACAACTTTCACAAGTTGGATCACTTTGTATCTCAATATTTGTTGTTTCCTATCCACGATAGCAAGTAGTTCTTTATCATATCTTAAGTCTTCCTTCAACTCAATAGGTTGTTCCACCAATACATATGAAGGGATCGCTACATACTTTCTCAACATAGAAATGGAAAACATCATGTAATCGGGCTAACTTCGGCGTTAATGCTAGCTTATAGGAAACCATCCCGACTTTCTTAATAATTTTATAAGCTCGAATGTTGCGTGGACTCAATTTCCCTTTATTTTGAAATATCATAACTCCTTTCCATGGCGATATCCGAAGAAACACATAATAAACTTTCTAGAATTCCAAATATTTTCTCCATTTATCTGTATAACGTTTCTATATGCTTTGAGTTGTTCTCATTCTATCTTGAATAATCTTCACTTTTTTAGCGATGACATCAATCAACTTTGGACCCTCTATCTTCCTTTCACCAACTCCACCCCAGCATTTCGATGTAAGACACTATCTACCATATAATGCTTCATATTGCTCCATAGAAATAGTATATTGAAAACTATTATTATATTCGAATTCTATCAAAGGCAAATATTCATCCCAATTACATTTGAAATCAAGCATATAAGCTCTAAGCATATCCTCTAAAAACTTTATAGTTCTTTCAGACTGCCCATCCATCTGAGGATGAAAAGTTGTATTAAACTTTAAGTTAGTACCCATAGCATACTGTAAACTATCCTAAAATATGGATGTAAAAGTAGTGTCCCAATCCAAAATAAGAGATACGGGTGCTACATGCAATCGAATAATCTCATTAAAAAAAAATCTAGCATACCTATCAACTCTATACGTAGTCTTGATTGCTAGAAAATGAGTTGACTTGGTCAATCTATCCACCACTACCCTAATCGAATATGACCCTTCTGAGATCGAGGAAGCCAAACCACAAAATCCATTGTTAGATGATCCCATTTCCATTCCAGTATTGGCAATGGCATAAGTAACCCCACAAGTTTTTGATGTTCCACTTTCACTTGCTGACAAATAAGGCATCTAGAAACAAAATCAGCTATTTCCTTCTTTATATTATTCCTTCAATAATCCACCGTTAAATCCCTATACATTTTAGTACTACCAGGATGCATAGTATAAATGGAATTATGATCCTCATAAAAAAAATCGCTATCAATCCTCCCACATTAGGAACACATAATCGCTTCTTATATAATAAAGTGTCATCATTAACAATACAAAAATCTTCAGAATTACCATCTTGGACATCTTTCCATTTCTTCTCCAGAAATGGATACTGACTTTGTAATTCATGAATATGGGCAGCTAACAAAGGCCTCACACTCATATCAGCAAAGAATTTGTCCCCATCTGCTAGCTGCAATTCTACTCCCATCAATATCAATTCCTTAACGTGGGAAACTCACTAAATACAAGATAACCTTCCCGAAGCCTTTCTACTCAAATCATCTACAACTACATTTGCTTTCCCTCGATAGTAGTGAATTATGAAGTCAATGTCTTTAATTAACTTCATCCACCGCCTCAGACTCAAATTCAACTCCTTCTGAGTAAATAAATACTTAAGACTTTGATGGTCAGTAAAAAATCCACACACTTCACTATACAAATAATGACACCACAATTTCAATGGAAACACAATAACAACAAGTTCTAAATCATGTGTAGGATAATTACGTTCATGTGTATGCAATTGCCTAGAAGCATAAGCAATAACCTTACCATGCTGCATAAAAACGTAACCCAACCCTTGATGTGAAGCATCGGTATAAATAACAAACCCATCTCTACCATGTGGAATAGTAAGAACAGGTGAAGTTACCAACCTCTTTTTCAATTCTTCAAAACTTTTTTCACAATCAGAAATCCATTCAAACTTAACATCTTTTCGGGTTAATTTAGTCATTGGAAAGGCAATTGAAAAAAATCCCTTTATAAACCTTATATAATACCTAGGCAAACCCATAAAACTCCTCACCTCAGTCATGTAACACCCCGTATTTTTGGTACATTTAATTTAATTAATTCGGAGATTTTAAATTACTTAGTGTGTTGTAATTTAATGAATTAATTAGAACAGAATAATATATAAATATTAATCTGGGATTGAATGGTTAATATTTAGGGAAAACTTATTTACTAAGCGAATAGTAATAATGTAATTATGTCGTCTAGAGTATTAATGACGAGGTATGTACTTATCGCATCCGAAAGTTGGTATAGACTGTATAAGGTGGGGGATAAGTATTTTTAGAAATTAACTCGGATGCAAATTCTGAGGGTACAGTTGAGTCCGGTTGGGCCGAGATAGTCGGAAAAGTGTACCCGGGGGTAGTAAACGGGTCACGGGACGTTTTTAGACATAGCCGGGCCCACTCGGGGACATTTGGGTCACTTGGGCTTGGCCCATTAGTCAAAAAACGGGATTAAGTAATTAATCTAATAAAAAGAAATAAGGGGGTGGCTGAACTTAATTAGAGAAAACAAATTAAGGGTTAGGAAACCCTAACAGCAGCCAAAGCCAAATTGGGGATCAAAGAGAGCCATCAAAGGTCATCTTCAACCTTGGGATTTAGCTCCAATTCAGACTCTACGAACCTTAAGGCAAGTGGATAACTTGCAATAGCATTAAATCTGTTTTCGATTCATATTCATGTGTAGTGATTATGTAGAAATCCGTTTTTGGGTGTTAATGGAATGAACATGGGATTTTGAAAACAACAATTCTGATTTACGAAATTTGGGGTGATGTTTCTTATAAAATCTGATAATGGTGAGTTATTGTATATCTGATAAGAATGTTATCTGCATATTTGGAAACGAATTTGATGATGAAATTTGGGGTATGAATGGACCTAGGGTTAATGATGAAACTTTCCCCAAATTTAGAAATTTGAGTTAATGGACGAATTATTGATGTTGTTGAATACTCTGGAGATCCTTAATGAGTTTCCTAATATGTACAAATGCTAAAAGAGACTTAGTTTCAGTGTAGAAGGAAATTAGGGTTTGCAGATTTTCGCCCATGGCTGTCCGTCTTCGCGAAGAAGACGAGTACCTGTTCGATCGATCGATCGACGCCATGAAGTCGATCGATCGACGGTCGGCAGAAACTGACAGTTCGCCCAGTTTTATTTATATAGGAAGAGATTTATATAAAAGTTGTTATGCAATTAATTATTGTTGAGAAATTAATGCATGGGGTTACCTAATTACATGTGAGTGAATTAATTAGGAAATGGGAGGAGAAATTTGGATGACACGTCAAAATTGGTTGAGTGACATAGAGGTAAATTATATTACGTAGTAATGCACTAAGAAATTTAGAGTCGGGATTTAGACTCGGGTGGGGTTAATTCGGGCTATGAGATTAAGTCCAATTAAATGGTGAGGGCAACATCAAAAGCAACTGAAATTATTAATGTGGAAATTAATTAATAATTCGAGTTGGGTAATAACCTCATAATAAAAATGGAATAGGCATGTGTCACGGGTTTGGTACACGGTGTAGCTAGAACATTTTTTATATATGTATATATATATATATATATATACGGTGTGTGATAGTATATATATATTGTGTATGCCTTAATATCAGTGGTTAGATATTATTATACTCTAGTGCTATAGGGGGAGGTTACGCGCAGTGGATGAATCCCCTAGCTTGAGGAGTAGGGCGAGTAGATTCCCAGGTCATAGCGTCCGTTACAGGGGGTGAGGGGCATCTCACTTTCCGGGAAGGAATATGACCGCCTCCAATCGTATACTAAACCAAGTTAGTGAGAGACTCTAACTTGGATAACTAGGATATGTGAATATACCTAGTGTACTAGCACTTTAGAGAAATTATATCCGGGGAGTACTTTTACTCGGGTGGATATTAGTGGTTTATGTATTCCAGTGTGTGTGTGAATGCTGCAATATTCTAAGTATATAATAGGGTGATTATTATATACGGACTAAATAAATACAAGCATGTGTTGTTGTACATGTATAACGAGTGGAGTAGTTATATGAATTAAAAAGGGAAATGATTTAATTAAGTTGATGTTACTAATGACTTAAAAATCATAATCACATTTTACTCAGGATAGAGTAGGGGAGGAGTATAAGGAGACTTTAATAATTATCTAGTCATGAGATAGATAACTAGGTGATAATTAAAGCGTTAGTGGTGCACATTAGAGGAGGGGCAAGGAAGTTCTCAAGAGAGTGCGACACTAACTAAAATATGAAGAGCATGCATATTTATTATTACTGCAAGTTAATCATTTGCTAAATGTTTTCAAATGTTTTGGGTACTAACCCTTGCTATAAAAAAAATTTAAAAACCTTTTAGGTGTCCAGCCACAGGGACGCCAGACCTGACTCGATTCCAGGAAGTCCGTTGCTGCAGTATATGTGGTTGTTGCGGGACCTTTGATAGACGCCTCTTTCTTTCATTCATAATGTAGAGACTCATTATTATTTATTCGAGCATGTCGCTCACTTTCCATTTATTTGTTTCTTAGATTGTTGGGATTCTATTCTTGTCTTTATGGGATTTATTATTTGGACCGATGGTTTATTCGGTTAATTATTTTTACTTGTGGAATGATTAGTTCAATTATCTGTGATGGTTATATTGCTTTATTTTCCGCATGGGTTTTAGTTTAATTAATGAAAGATAAAAATTGACACCAGTCTATTTTTCTCACTTAGGTGGTTAGTAATTTAATAAAACGACAGTGATGCTAAGAATGGACCAAATGAGAAACCTGTTCTAACTTGATTTAGGACTGATCACCCGGGATTAATTAGGCGGGGTGTCACAAGTCACATTATTGGGCCTCTACCATTTTACAATAGCTTATACCTTTTTAGGATCAATACATATACTATCCCTAGAAATAACATGGCCTGGAAATACAATTTGTGATAGCCACAATTCACATTTGCTAAACGTAGCATACAACTGCTTATTTTTTAACATATTCAAACAGTTATGAGATGCTTTTCATGTTCAACCATATCACGCGAGTAAATTAGAATATCATTAATAAAAACTATCATAGATAAATCAACAAAAGGATGTAGTTCCTGATTCATAAGATTCATAAATACAGTTAGAGCATTAGTCACTCAAAAAGGCATCACTAGAAATTCAAAATGACCATATTGAGTACGAAAAGAAGTTTTAGAAATATTATTCTCCTTCACTCTCAACTAATGATAACTTAATCGTAAGTCTATGTTGGAAAACACATTAGCACCCTGCAACTGATCAAACAAATCATCTATACGAGGTAAAGGGTACTTGTTCTTAATTGTAGCTTTATACAGTTGCCTATAATTAATATACAAATGCATGGTACCATCTTTCTTTTTCACGAATTAAATTGGTGCACCCCATGGAGACACACTAGGCTATATGAACCCACTATCAAGTAAATCCTATAACTAAATCTTGAGTTCTTTCAACTCAGTAGGTTCCATTCTATATGATACCATAGAAATAGGGGTTATCCCTTATGCTAATTCAATACTAAACTCAACTTTTCTCTCTGGAGGTAACCCAGGCAACTCACAAGGAAACACGTCAGGAAAATATAGTACAATAAGAACATCGACTAATTGTAAATCCCCCTTCCTAGTGTCAAGAACATATGCAATAAAATCCTCACAACCCTTAGTAAATAATTTTCTCATCTGAATAGGAGAAATGATGCAACTTGGAACAATTTTCCTTTCCCCCACAAATTTAAATTTAGGCTCACCGGGCATATTGAAAATAACTTCCTTACATAAACAATCCATAGATGTATGATAGTTATATAACCAATCCATTATAAAATTATATCAAAATCATAAATATCCAATAGAAGTAGATCTATAACTGTATCTCTAAGACCCATGGTTAAAACACAATCACGAAAAATATTTTCAGCTACAACCATATCCCCCATATGCATATAAATACCCAACACCACATATAAACGAGTATATGGTCTATTCAGATATATAGCAAAAGAATAGGGCACAAAAGAATGTGTGGAACCAGGATTAATCAAAACATAAGCACTTATATCAGTAACAGAAAGTGTACCTATCACCACATCCAGAGTAACACGAGCCTCTTTTATTGTAAAAACTCGTCCACCTGGCCTAGAACCACTATCGTCTCCTCTGCCCACACATTTCGTTCCACTGCCCGGAGGTAACACTCTACCTGCGACTTCATTTGGTGTTGTTGGAGTCTCTACCAACTGTGGACAATTCTTCTTAACATTCCTCACTTGATGACAATGGTAGCATTCCAGTCCCTTAATCTTAGGATACTTGGATTTATAATTCGCCTCCTCTTTACAAAAGAAACATGTAACAACTCTCACTGGTGCCTCACCTCTTCCTAACCTCCTAACTAGACTAGAAGATCATCCATCCTTGTTATCTCTACCAAATCTCCCCTGACCTTTACCACTATCTCCACCACCTCTCTGAAATTTATAAGGTTCCATATTAACACTTCCACCCTAACCTCCCTTAGACTAAGATGATTCAAATCTACTTTTCTTAAAACTCTCTTTATTCGCCACCCCTTAGTTCATTTGCCTTTATGATATTATGTCTTTATTCACCAAAGAAGAAGAATCTTATAACTCATAAGTAGTCACTCTATTTTGAATGGGCCAAATAAATCCCTCTTAGAACTTACTATATTTCTCTTCCACATCATCCACATATTTAGTAGCAAATCTAGACAAAGTTGTAAATTTAGCCTCATACTCCCTCACAAACATTTTCCCTTGGATTAAATTTATAAATTCCCTAACCTTCTCCCTCCTATAAACTTTAGGAAAATACTTAACATACGAAGCTTTAATAAATTCAACCCAAGTAATAACATTAGTACCTTCCATCCTAGGCACCAAATGGTTCCTATCTTCCCACAAATATTTAGCCTCTCCTTTCAGCCTAAACACAGCCAAATTTACTTTTTGGTTATCTGGAACTTCCATCACTACAAATATAGTCTCTAGATCTCCAACCCACATCTCAGCTTCTGTAGGTTCAACTAACCGAAAATATTTTGGAGGATTCAATTTCAGGAACTTTTCATGCATGGAATATTTCATTTCCTTCCCTGCCTCCTTCTCAATTTTAGCTGTAGTATTTGATTCTAGATATTTAGTCTGTTGTTTTTCCATTAATGCCATATTCCTTTCCTCCTGTTCTACAATCCTCGGCATTACCTGTGCCATTATTCTCATCTCTTAGGGTGCTAATGCTGTATATCCCTTCCAGCAACACTCTGCTCTATTTTAGTATCCTATGTATGATAAACTACTCCCTCTACTCTATTTTGTCCATTCCTTGATTCCATCTGTAATTATTTGTAATGCAACAAATTTTTAACAACCAACATAAATAGTTTATAATACTAAATTATTAGTTAACACATAAATAATTCAACAATATCAAAGCAAACCAATAACTGCCATCTAATTGTCGCACACGTCCAGAATTTATAACATATATGCTCTGATACCACTTAATTGTCGCACCCCAAATCACATCCATTCTAATAATTTGTTTTTGTAATAATTAAATCAAATCTTCAACCCATTCGAAGTATAATTCATTTATCAATATTTTCATGCATAATGTACATAATAATCATAATATTGTTCTTTCGACCATAACATAATTAACATGAGAGTCACAATTAAGCAGACTTACAATACTATGATTAACTATTATAGTTATCAAGTTAAACCACTCTAACTCAATATATAAAATGTGTGATTATAGTAAAATCCCCAGTGTGACAATAACAAAATCCTTACATATAAACCCGAGCTCTTCCTAATGGCGCAACTCTCAAAATCACCAATCATATGGAATCCTAGCTAGGAGCGTACAAACTTGAAAATGTTAAAATCTAAAAAATAAGCATTAAGCTTAGTGAGGTACTCCTTCCCTTCAATGAGGTATCAGTTCTATATCAAATTTATGGATATACAATCCAAACAATCCTGAGCATTATGGCAATAACAAATCCTAGAACATAAGTTCCAACAAATCCTTGTCATGAGACAAAACAAATCATTGGATCATTGTCCAATTCCAATCTTGGATCATAAGACCTAAACAAATCCTGGATATTTGAATATCCAAATAAATCCTAAATACCGAAGTATTCAAGCCAATCCTGGATAATTTAATATCCAAACAAATCCTGCTCTTCGAGTTATATCCATGGCCATCATATAATTTTCATATCTATATATGAAACAATCACAAGTACATTCACTTGAAATAACCTAACCACCCTAAAGTGTTTTACTTAGTAAATAAACTCCAACTCTTTTAAATTTAATTTAAAAAAATTGATTGAAACCGTTGCATGTACGTACACAAATAAAAATAGATTGATAAAGATAATCAGAATGGGATGAGGAAAGGTAGATACTGACACAGTATTTGTTCTCGAGGAACCCACCGTAGTGGTAAACCCCATGTCCCTAGTCCCAGGAAAACTCACACACCCAAGTCCAGTATAACCAATTACAAGTTACAAATTACCGTCCCAAGTCCACAATGAATTACACTAAGCAAATACACACCCGTAAAACCAGCCTAGTCTAAAACAACCCAACTTGACTGAAAATCAGTCAACCCAATAAACTCAAGTAATAGTGACTATCACTCACTCACTACACACGCACAACTCACTCAAACCCGAGACTATGTGAAGTTTGTGCAACACAGAAATTAATTTATAATTTTTTACTAACAAAAATATTTTGTTTTATGAAAATAGACTAAACACAAACCAGGTTAAGACTATTTTTACTAACATAACAAACTAACAATCATTGACTAAGTGAGATGTAGGAACATATTCAGACACACTCTCAAAAATGGTTTTTGCACAAGCCAAACAGTACTCAAACTAATGAAAAAATAATTTTTTTAATGAGTTTAAATAAAATCAGGAAGCCCAAAATTTTAATTTGGTCCAAGATTAGTCCAATATTAAGGTCCAAGTCTATTCCGAGTTCAACTTTAGTCCAAGTAAACACACACGCATATACTCACTAAAAATAAACAGGAACACAAATTATTAAAAAGCACACACACGGATCTAAGTCGATATAAAAAAAATGCAATCACAGTGTGACAACCCGCCTAATAAAATACCGGGCGATCACTCTTATATCAAATTAAAAGAGGAGTCGCATATGGATCATTCTTTGCATCACTGTCAAAAATCCATTTAATTACTAAAAACCTATTAGGCCTGTGTCAAAATTTTACTTAACTACTCTTTTTAAACAACTATAAATAAAACGTCAACATAGTTTATGTGAAAATGAAACTGAAATAAAATAAAATAATCGAACACTCGGTCAAAATATACAACCATATCGAATGCTGCTACTAAAAGAACAAATAAATGCAATTGGGCCATTGACCCGAATGTTTATTGATTAGGCACATATTCTTCACATTTATCCCCTTAATTTCGGTATTTTTATGATCCCATGCAGTGTAAATAGCTTGGATTTGTCTCGGATTAATGCTACTAACCCCTTTTGTCAAGTAGTTCGTGTTTTGTGTATTTCTCATGTGTTTTACAGGTATTTCATGCAAGTTAGTGCGAAAGAAAACGCAAAACAGTGAAAGAAACCAAGAAATGGAGACTTGAAGGGCATTTAGTAATTTTTCAGCCTTAGTCCGGAGGTGGGGCCAACTAGAAAGTTGAAGAGAGATAAATTACAAAAATACTGGAAAAACGACACCTCAATCCGAGCTACGGTGAAGAAGTTACGATGTTTTGAAGTTGCGCGATAATGAAGAGAAATGGACTAGAAACCAAACCGATCCGGATGGAACAGGACCGATCCGGATGGAACCAAACCGATCCGGTCAGGAAAAAAAGAACCGATTCGGTACCAAATGGATCCGGGCCCGGACCGGTTCGGCTGTGCGAATTGTTGGCATTAATTATGCATATCATGAGGTGCATAGCTGGTAAAAACTTGCGCAACAAGCGATTCTAGCTGTCAAATCCGTGCTACTTGGTGTTACAAAAGAACAAGCCCTACCTCATTTCAAAGGGGGGGATGAATTCTATAGAGTAGAATAGAATTTTAGAGAGAGAAAGTCAGATTTTAGAGAGTTTTCTTAGTTTTTCTTTACATAGAAATTTTCATAAACCCTAGTTTGTAAGGTTGAAGAAGAAGAATTTTTCTGGATTCAAGTTCATCTCTTTTCTCTATTGCTGAATACAAGTATCAATTTTTTCATTATCTTATTTATTCTTTACTTTATTTCCAATTCAATTCTCAATTGTTTTGCAATTTGTTAACAATGTTTGTTAGATCCATAATTCCATATATTGTTATGAATTTGTTTTCTAATGAAACCATGTCTAGATAAATTTTCTAGGGTTGGGATTCATGAACCCAACCCGATGTGGTATGCATAGCTATAAAATTTGTCCTCTAAATTAAATAAATGATTAGATCGTGTTGTATAATTTCACAACCATCGTAGACCTTTTGACCTCGTTTACCCTAGGTAACTGGGGTGCTTAAGGATGCAACGCGCGTGAATTATTGCGACACTGCTTTACTCATTCTTTGATTATGTATGATGCGGTCTTGAACCTCATATATGTAATGCTTTGGAGTACTAAAGACTGGGTCTGATCAATTATCTAATTTATGACTAATTTTGTACTGGCATACACACTGGGGTTTGGGGGAGTGTATTCTTAACCCATTTCTTCATTCATATTAATTCCTTCTTAATTAGTTAATTTTGCATGCATAGGTTAATTTAATTGAATTTAGTTAATTCATAAATAAAATCCAAAAATTAGTCATCTTTTTATTTTCTTTTCTTTTAACATCAACTTTAGGATTAAACTACCTTACCTTTGTCGTCACGTTCACACGTCCTAACTCCTTGTGGATTCGATACCCAGACTCGCCACTATACTCCTTAAGAGTGTAGTTACAAGTTTAGGTTTTTTTTATATTGAGGTTGGAAGCCGATAACAACGACTAGCGCATTACACGGACGCTCGGTTTTTCCACTCGATCAAAATGGCGTCGTTGTCGGGGAATTAGGTAGACTTTAGGTTAGGTTGGTTAATCCCGAATTTGACCTAAAAAAAAAATCTCATCACATCTTTCATAAGTTGTTCATGCAAACTCCTCTGTTGTCTCCAACCTAATTTCACAAAAATCCCCTTGCTGAAGCTAACCTTGACAATTCTCATACTACCAACGTTCCACACTTTTGAGTCAAACACTAAGTGAGGGTTCTGAATCGTTGGGAAGTAACATGTCGGTGCACGGTAGTGTTGGTGTTGGTGCTGGAGAGGAAGAAATACCATATCTTCCCATGAAAGATCTTTTATTTCCGGAGCGAACTGTTACCCCTGGTTGCATTTTACTCCCGTATAATGCCGGTCAGTTCCACTTTCGTAATGGGATGATTCAAATTCTTCCTACATTTCATGGTATGGATTACGAAAAGCCATATCTCCATATTCGAGAATCCTAAGATACATGTGAGACGTTTGGTGATCAAGCCTGCCCACAAGATCTTATCCGATTAAAGCTTTTCCCTTTTTCCTTAAAGGATAAAGCTAAAACTTGGTTATGGTCGCTACCCCCGAATTCTATGTTATCCTGGAGATATATGCAAACCAAGTTTCTCTCTAAGTTCTTTCCACAACACAAAACCAATTCTGTCAAGGCTCAAATCCAAGGTTTTTTGCCAAAATGACAATGAAGCCTTTTATAAGTGTTGGGAACGTTTTCAGGAGTTAGTTAGCGCTTGCCCACATCATGGGTTTAAGAAACATCATCTGATTTCATTTTTCCATCAAGGCCTTACTTTAGCATCTAAACACGTGTTCAGACAATGTGCGAAAGACCATTTTGGGAATTAGACTCGAGCGATGCTGAGGCTCAATTGAAATACGTAGCAGAGACTACGCAATCATGGGATGTTTCTGACCCCAACAGCCAAAACAGACATCGACAAGTGTCCAACACTCCTACTGCTTCCGGTATTTATCAATTGGACAAGGACACTTTGTTAGACCGTCGGCTTGGTCAGTTTGAAAAGAGGATAAGAGACATCCTTGAGGTTCGGTTTAGAGAAGCTATTGGACATATCTTAGCTGAAAAAGAAGAGATGTGTGCCATTTATGCGGCGGGTCATTCTACCAAAGTATGTCCGGCAATACCCGCTTACAAGGCAATGCACACTGAGCAAGTGGAAGCTATAGGAGGGGTTAGCGGACATTTTAGTACACCCCAGGGAAACGCGTACAATTCATCTTGGAGGAATCATCCTGGTTTAACACATATGCAATCACCATCTCCTGGTTCATATGTTACCCCACCGAGGCGATCTCTTGAGGACAACTTAAATCACCTCATCCAATCTCAAAAGGAGAACAGTGCTAAGTATGATCGTATGTTCAATGAAATACATACTATCATCTCAAGGTTACAAACTGCATCGAATGTCCAAAAGAAGGGAAAATTTCCTGCTCAAAGCCAACGACCTCCCCAAGGACAAACCAGTATTGGCACTACATCCCACGACCATCTAAAGCAATGTAGCACTATTACCACTCTACGTAGTGGGAAAGTAGTTGATTTGTCACCTCCCCCACGCACTGCATCTAAAGATAAAGAGGTTTCGCCCGGCACAAGAGAGGCCGAAGATGCCCCTTTAATTGAGAGTGAGGAGGAGGAAAATACTAGTGGACCCAAGGCCATCACCCCCATCGCTGCCACATACCCTCAACAGTTGGTCTCTCACTCCAAAACGACCTCCCGTGATGAAGTTCTGGAAGTCCTTAAGCAAGTAAAAATTAATTTACCTTTTCTCGAGACTATACAGAGAATTCTCGCGAATGTTAAGTTTATTAAGGACTTACTCACGGTGAAACGCAAACTAAAGGTAAACCAGAACGTCTCTTTGGCCCAAAATGTCAGCGCAGTCTTGTCGAGTGACTTTCCATTAAAATGTAAAGATCCGGGTGCACCCATTATTTCGTGTATCATGGGGAAGAACTGAATCGAGAGAGTTCTAATAGATCTAGGGGCTAGTGTTAACATTATGCCCTATTCCATCTATAGGCAACTAGAACTGGGGGCCCTTAAGCCCACAAATATGACTCTCCAGCTCGCGGATCGTTCTGTGAAGCTTCCTCGGGGAATTGTTGAGGATGTGATTGTCCAAATAGACACTTTCTACTTCCCGATGGATTTTGTCATTTGGGACGAAGAACCCTCCATTCTCCCAAGTAATCATGTTCCCGTTATCCTTGGTCGTCCATTTTTAGCTACAGCTAATGCTCTTATCAATACCCGAAGTGGGCGTATGCAATTAACTTTCGGGAACATGACCCTCGAAAAAAATATTTTTAATAATTCCAAGAGAGGGGGTGATGAAGGGGAACCGCGAGGGTTGGATCTTTTGGGGGAAGCACACAAGCAAGAAAGAACTTACAAGTAAGAGCCATTAGGGGAAGGTTGTGTTACGCACAGTGAGAGGAGTGGTTGCAACATCGAGAGCAAGGTTGGGGATGTATGTTTAGTTAATGCATTCGAGAGCATGAGTGAGCCCATGAACAAGAGTGAAAGAGGAGATTCAGAATGTGTCGAGAGAGGCTCGTCGAAATACTTAGAGGAAAGCGAATGGAAGGACATTATCGATACATTTCTCTTCGATTACCACCCACCCACACCAGCCTAATCAAGAGAGAGAGCTCGAGGAGTTGAGTCGGACAGGTGGATGCAAGCCTAAATGTTGAAGTCCAATCTTTCTGGGCCTCATTCGTCATTTAGACGAAAGCGAGTGGGACAATAGAATTGATGCATTCCTCCTTACCAAACATCCACCCATACCATTTGAGTCTTCGGAGGTACTTGAAGATACGACTCAAATATCGTCCGACTTAGAGACCAACCCACGTGCTATGCAACAAGAGGATCCTTTTCCGGTTTATCATAATGCATCTCCCGGTCTTTCCTTAATCTATGGGCGCGGGCCCAATTTGTTCCGGCTATTCACTTATGATGGTAAGACGGGAGAGACGAGGAGTGCATCGTACCCAGTGAAAGCGGTCGGGTGATTTGTGGAGAGAGATGAGAGCTCGTCGCACCCCCGAAGCGTATGGGGTGATTTTTGTTGTATTTTTAAGTCATGTATAAGTGTTATATAGTGTCTTGTTGCATTTTAATAATTTGCTTGTTTTATTTGTCGCACTTATTCTTTTTCTTCTTTAGATTTTAATCCTTTTGATCGAGGACAATGCAAAAGTCTAAGTTGGGGGGGGGGGGGGGGGGAGGTGATAAGTGTATCTTTCTAAAACTTTACAAATTTTTAAAATAACAAAAAAAAATGAATTTTTTTTTGAAAAGCCAAAAATATTTTTGTTCAAAATAAATAAAAATTGGAATTTAAATTTATCAAAAATGTCACCTTTATTCTATTTAAAGTCTCAAATTGTTAACAATCAAATTGCACTAAGCCAAAATTGACAAAATATGGAAATTGAAAGAAAATTAATGACTTTACGAATAAGTGTGGAGATTAGTCCAACCCGGTGAGATTTCGAGCCTATTGATCTTTTTGAGTTTTTAAATCAATCCGAGTTTAAGATTAACTCAAAGTTCTTTTCAGCGTTTTAATAACTCGTTGATGATCTCAATCCTTTATTTTGATCGGTTATGGGAAATGTGTGAAATGTTGTCTCAAAATTCGTGCTAAATATATCTCTAAACTTAATTTATTTCGAGATGCATATGGTAATGTGATTAGCAATTTGGACAATGACGTAGGCCCTCATTTGTTACCCAAAAAAATTAGCCATAAAAAGTTGTGAAAAACAAAATTATTCCTTTACAACCCAAGTTGCGCCTAATAAATATTTCCCTTTCTTTTGATAACCCGAAAAAACCAAATAGCCAGAAATTGCGAAAATCGAATATCCATCAAATAAAGTCCAAATTGTGCAACAAAAAAAGGGGCAAGAAAAAAAAATAGATATGCTCAACAAAAATAGCAAGAAAAGAAAAAATAAAAATAGAAAAAGAAAGAGAAAGAGAAAAATGAGCAAATGCCCGAAAAAGCACTAATGGACATTATAAGGACATTTTCCAATTCCAACATTCCCTACCATTCCCATTTTTACCCTTTACACCTTTTAACCCAAAAAGTCCTAACCGAGTCCGAATGGAGAAATTAATTACTGCATGGAGAGCTAAGACATGAAAAGATAATAAAAGAGATTAAAAGGGTGTGATTAAGAGATGATGTTTTCCGTTTCCTAATAACTGTACTCCGATGATGAGATCTTTTCACCATAAATTTCCTTCTTTTCAATTTTGTATGCGTGAATTTGTGTCCATTATATTTACTCTTTATATCATGCATACCGAGAGAAAATAGCCACAATCCGAGTGATTCGTTTGTGAGTGCATCCGTAAGAATTTGAACCAAAACGAATTTTTGAAAAGTAACGTAATGCTCAATCGGTGGAAATTTGAGGTTGAATTTTCGGCTTTGCACACTATGGTTTGAGACACTTGAATACGAATTTATGGTGATTATTTTTTTGAAAAGTTTAAATTGTACAATTTTTAAGTATTTTGATATTTATTTGAGTTAATAAAGAATTTTGTGGGTGTATCCACTGCAAACCCTCACGAGACAAAACTCGTCCTACTAGGGTAACCTAAGGGTTCAAAGGCTTATTGCATACGCTAAATGCAATCACTTGCCCGGGAAAAAGGTATTCTATCCCAGTAAAAAAAATTTCAAAAGTTGAACTTTAAACTAATTTCTTTTACATTGCTCGGGACGCGCAAAGTTCTAAGTTAGGGGGTGTGATTAGGCACGTATTCTTAACATTTATCCCCTTAATTTCGGTATTTTTATGATCCCATACAGTGTAAATAGCTTGAATTTGTCTCATATTTATGCTACTAACCCCTTTTGTCAATTATTTCGTGTTTTGTGTATTTCTCATGTGTTTTACAGGTATTTCATGCAAGTTAGTGCGAAAGAGAACGCAAAATAGTGAAAGAAACCAAGAAATGGAGAGTTGAAGGGCATTTCGTAATTTTTCAGCCTTAATACGGAGGTGGGGCCAACTAGAAAGTTGAAGAGATCGAAATTACAAAAACACTGAAAAAAACAGCACCTCAATCCGAGTTACGGTGAAGAAGTTACGATGTTTTGAAGTTGCGCGATAATGAAGAGAAATGGACCAGAAACCAAACCGATCCGGATGGAACAGGACCGATCCGGATGGAAACAAACCGATCCGTCCAGGAAAAAAAGAACCGATTTGGTACCAAATGGATCCGGGTCCGGACCGGTCCGGCTGTACGAATTGCTGGCATTAATTATGCATATCATAAGGTGCATAACTGGTAAAAACTTGCGCAACAAGCGATTCTAGCTGTCAAATTCTTGCTACTTGGTACTATAAAAGACCAAGCCCTACCTCATTTCAAAGGGGGGACGAATTCTATAGAGTAGAATAGAATTTTAGAGAGAGAAAGTCAGATTTTAGAGAGTTTTCTTAGTTTTTCTTTACATAGAAATTTTCATAAACCCTAGTTTGTAAGGTTGAAGAAGAAGAATTTTTCTGGATTCAAGTTCATCTCTTTTCCCTATTGCTGAATACAAGTATCAATTTTTTCATTCTCTTATTTATTCTTTACTTTATTTCCAATTCAATTCTTAATTGTTTTGCAATTTGTTAACAATGTTTGTTAGATCCATAATTCCATATATTGTTATGAATTTGTTTTCTAATAAAACCATCTCTAGCTAAATTTTCAAGGGTTGGGATGCATGAACCCAACCCAATGTGGTATGCATAGCTATAAAAATTTTCCTCTAAATTAAATAAATGATTAGATCGTGTTGTATAATTTCACAACCATCGTAGACCTTTTGACCTCGTTTGCCCTAGGTAACTGGGGTGCTTAAGGATGCAATGCGCGTGAATTATTGCGACACTGCTTTACTCATTCTTTGATTATGTATGATGCGGGCTTGAACCTCATATATGTAATGCTTTGGAGTACTAAAGACTGGGTCTGATCAATTATCTAATTTATGACTAATTTTTTACTGGCATACACACTAGGGTTTGGGGGAGTGTATTCTTAACCCATTTCTTCATTCATATTAATTCCTTCTTAATTAGTTAATTTTGCATGCGTAGGTTAATTTAATTGAATTTAGTTAATTCATAAATAAAATCCAAAAATTAATCATCTTTTTCTTTTCTTTTCTTTTAACATCAACTGTAGGATTAAACTACCTTACCTTTGTCGTCACGTTCGCACGTCCTAACTTCTTGTGGATTCGATACCCAGACTCGCCACTATACTCCTTAAGAGTGTAGTTACAAGTTTAGATTTTTTTTTGTATTGAGGTTGGACGCCGATAACAACGACTAGCGTATTACACGGACGCTCGTTTTTTCCACTCGATCATGCCACAAGTCTAAATAATTCATCCTTGTAAATAAACAATTTTCAAATTCATGTTCATGTTTAACCGCATAGCAATTGTCTAAAGTCCTAGTACCACACAAAACGAGATTCCTATTTGGGTCTAAAATTTTGCAATCATATTTGGAGAAATTAACAGCATGATCGGTGTCACAAAATTGACTAATACTTAAAAGATTTACTTTTAAACCTTCAACAAGTAAAACTTCCTCTAAGTTAGGGAGCCCATTCATCTCAATCGACCATTTGCCTATGATGTGGGACATCTTTCCATCACCAAAAGTTACAACACCACCAACAAAAGATTTTAAGGTGGTAAATTTGGATTTGTCCCCCGTCATGTGCCTAGAGAAACTAAAATCTAAATACGATTGAGAATTTTTATTACGAGCATTTAGTGCTGATAAAACCACATTGCATCTCAATGAGTCGTTTGATTCAGATTTTCTAACCCAATTATCCTTAGTTTTCCCAAAAACAATTTTCGTTTGATAGGGCTGCTTGTTGGACAGATTAGTCTTCTTAACAAATGCAGTTTTACCGTAAAATCGAGCTGGCTTGTTTTGAGTTTGCAATTTTTTATAGCAAAATTCAATCAAGTGACCATTTCTATGACAAAAATCACAACGGAAAAATTTCCTATAAATAGGTTTGTTTGGGACAGCATGTTTGTGGGCTGGTCTGGAGTTAACCATGTTTGCCTTTCTAAAATAAAATGATTCTAAAGGACCCAATTTAGAGCAAAATCCACATTGAAAAGTGGGATTCTTGGTTTGAAATTTCTTTCCATTTTCAGTTTGCCTAAATTAGGTTCATTCTGTCCTAATTTCTTAAAATGGAATTTTTCCAAATGCCAAGTTTTGTGAAAAAAAATGCATTTAAAGATAGGTTTAGAAAAGGTAGAACATCCCTCATTTTTAACATGTTTGTATGATAATTTAATTAGACTTGGGAAATCGTTCTTTTAAATTAACAAAATTGGTTACATTAAACTCTTCACCCTCAAATCCAAGCCCTTTTGTAGGAACAAAATAAGAATTGGTTGGATCATAGAAAATATTTTTATTAATAGTTTTGACTACATTACCAGCATTTCAAAAACTATTTAACTTTTTGGAGGTGATCTCTAGTTCTTTTTTACATTCATCATATTTATTCAAAACAACCTTAAGTTCAATTTGAGATTCATCATATTTAAACAAAAATTTCTTATTTTTAGTCTCAACAGAGTGATTCAAATCAGTTGGCATAATAGTCCTCTTTTCAAGTAAAATAACATCTTTTTCCAATTCTGCTATGTGAAAAGCAGATTCTTCAAACATAAGTCTGATTTGACTATTTAAGGTGTCAATTTTAGCTAATAGTCTAGAATTTTCGTCACCTTCAACAATTGCAATAACCGCGGGAATATCAAATTCATCTAAATCAGCATAAATATTTCCAATGGTAAAAAGAGAAGTCGTGACAGTGGGGTGATTTTGAGCAGGAAAGATGTGAGATAAATTAACAAAGTCTAAATCATAGTTATCATCACACAAATCATAAATATCAGATAAACTAGATATACTATCTAAGATGTCCTCCGGTATGATAGTGTAAGCAGAAGTAAAAACCATAAGATTATCTAAAGTTTCTTCATTATCACTATCGGAGCTATCATCCCATGTTGTAGACAAATGTTTTTTATTTGAAGGTTCCCATTTTGATTTAGAAAAGCACTTATCAGCATAGTGACCATATTCATTGCAATTACGACATTGAATATGGCTCAAATCCTTTTTAGGCCCAGATTTTTCAAAACTTTTCTTCTCAAAATATTTCTCATGAGGTCTATTAGAATAACTAGGTTGGCCTTGTTTTAATGCAAATTTATTCCTAAACTTCACAAATTTCTTATAATGTTTAGTCAAGAGACCAATTTCATTATCCAAAGAATTTAAACATATTTCATATTCATTCACATTAGATAAGGAGGATACAAAAGCCAAACTATTTTCACCAGTTCTAAAATTAAGCACATTTTGAGTTTTAGTGTGAACCTGTGCTTTGCCTCTTTGCTCATCTCTTAAAGTATTTTGATATTCATAAGTTTTAACTTTGCTACACAAGAGATAAGGTGTATAGTTATCCAAATTATCAGTTATAGTGTAAGAAATTAAATCAAAACTCTAAGGAAGAGACCTACAAATTTTATCACATATTTCAAAGTCGGCATAAATGGCACCATTAGCATGTGACTGATTTACGACATCTTGTAGTTTCAAATAAAAGTCATCAAATTTCTCACTATATTTCATGTAGATAGAATCACAAAATCTAAGTAAAATTTGGGACTTGACCCTTTTAACTCTAGAGTCTCCTTCATGTGTAGTCATTAAAATGTCCCAAGCCTCTTTAGATGTAGTGCAAGCTGAAATTCTTTTAAATTCAGTTGCACCCACCGTTTGGAAAATGGCATTTTTGCCTTTGTTATTAGCCTATGAGCATAGCTTTTCCTCTTTGGACAATTCTGAAAGGGGTTTTCGAACAAAAAATTCAGCATCATCATCACTAGGTCTAGTAGGAGCAGAAAAACCAGTTTCAACCTTATCCCATACCACATCTCCCAAGTGTTGGAGGTGCGCAACCATTCTTACTTTCCAGTAAGCGAAGTGATAAGTACCCAAAAGTGTACATTTTATACCCCGAATAGACGCACTTCAGTTGCTAATTCTTGGCAATATGGGTCTTATGTGCTTAAATGTTTATTTTGTAGGTCAAATTGTGCGTTGCAGAGTTCAAATGCTTAAATCAAAGCAATTGTAAAAATGGTTCTAAATACCCTTGGGATCGTGAAGCTCGAAAAGGATTTCAACTTGTAGTTCATTTATTTTTGCACTTTATTATTTTTTGTACCATTTTTATATTTTTAGAAGGCTTGTATTAGGCTAAATACCCAAAAGTGTAAATTTTATATTTTTTGCACTAAAAACAGGTTGATGATGATGATGCTGAAAAAAAAGATAATCAGAATGGGATGAGTAAAGGTAGATAGTGACACAGTCTTTGTTCTCGAGGAACTCACTGTAGTGGTAAACCATGCGTCCCTAGTCCCAAGACAACTCACACACCCAAGTCCACTATTACTAATTACAAGTTACAGATTACAGTCCCCAAGTTCATAATGAATTACACTAAGAAAATACACACCCGTAAAATCAGCCTAGTCTAAAACAACCCAACTTGACAAAAAATCAATCAACCCAATAACCCAAGTAATATTGACTATCACTCACTCACTACACACGCACAACACACTCAAAATCGAGACTACGTGAAGTTTGTGCAACACAGAAATTAATTTATAAAAAAAAATATTTTCTTTTTAAAAATAGACCAAACACAAACGAGGTTAAGACTATTTTTACTAACATAACAAACTACCAATCGGTGACTAAGTGAGAGGTAGGAAAAGATTCAAACACACTCTCAAAATGGTTTTTGCACAAGGAAAAACACACTCAAACTAATAAAAATTAATTGTTTTAATCAGTTTAAATAAAATCAGGAAACCCAAAATTTTAATTAGGTCCAAGATTAGTCCAATATTAAGGTCCAAGTCTAGTCTGAGTTTAGCTTTATTCCAAGTTAACATACACGCATATACTCACTAAAAATAAACAGGAACACAAATCATTAAAATGCACACACACGGATGTGAGTTAATATACAAAAATGCAATCACAGTTGAACTAAACGCACATAGATATGAGTTAATACAAAAAAAAAAACGCAACCCAGAAGAACACACACAAAAAACGCAATCAGGGAACCAATATATATATATATATATATATATATATATTATAGAGAGAGAGAGAGAGAGAGAGAGAGAGAGAGAAAACTTACAAAGAAAAAGCCCAAAATGAGCTATGGCCGAAAATGATTGAAGACAAGAGGATTTGGCAAGTCAGTACGCACAGAGAAAAAAAATGTTGATCAAACACGTATTCCAAACCCAAGGGAGCAGCAACGCATAGCAACAGAAAAACTTTTAAAACACCACCATTTGCTCAACTTTTAACCGAAAACCCCCAACACAGAATCCACACTCGAACTCAATTGTTGAAAACCACCCAAAATACTCAAAACAAACTTTCAAACGAAAAATCTCAATTGTGTGTGAAAACTCTCAACAGTGTAGGAAGATATAAATTGTAAAGAAAATAGTGGAGAGAGAACGATGAAATATCTACTAAGAATAAAACAAATAAAACCCCTAACTGAAAAATGACCCCATTCTAACAATATATACCCAAAGCCACAATGGCATGGTTCGTAAATAATAACCCACAAAGTGGGGGTATTAACGAATTACCACAATAACAAACAAGGATAAAAACGGAAGCCAAACTCCCGGGGATACCAGCGTAAAACCCCAAAAGAGATAAGGGGTAAATAGGTCAATTTTGCAAGTAGACAGCAAGGCTTAAAAGACACGTAAGACAGGTCTTGAAAATACCCAAACACGTAGACCTCGAGCTCCAAAACTAACTGCCAAAACAACCATCCAAAAGGCACAAACCCACTACAAAACTCAACCATTTTAATATATGAATATAAAGGTTTGAATATAAATAAATGTAACGTTTAACTCAATTGATTTACATATTCCATAAAAATGAAAAAATATATATATAAACAAATACTAAAGATACAAATATAAATAATGATAAGGATAAAATATATTTTAGTAAGAGCTTATACTAAAAAATATGTTAAGAATTAAATTGTATAACTAGAAATTATAAAAGGAATTAAATTCAAAATGTTGGAAAATAAAATGGGACTCCAAACAAAGATAAACAACACGCTCTCAAAATTGAGACAAACAAAATAAGGAACAATTTCATCACCTTGGTAACTTGTCAAGCTTTTGCTTTTCCTTTCTTCGACACTTGTTCAACCGATTCTTCTTCCCTTCCTATCATTCTTACAATATTAGTATCATCATAAGAATATTAATAATATATTAAGCGTAACTCAATTCATAAGCATCATATGATTTCATTCAAATCATTTATCATAAATGAAGTTATATCTAAATTCATGTTAAAATATTTAACATATCCAAATCATAGTAAATACATACTTAAATTTATTCTTGGTAATCCAATCCTTGTCATATTAGGTTTCTAACACAAAATATGGTACATCATTTCAAGTTTTCTAGAGCAAGATATGCCCATTTCTTCACTACCTCGAAAAACTACCCTAACGACCCCTTTATCATTCAGTTAATTTCCAGGAATTTTCACAATTTTTATACATCATAACATTCAATGACATTCCACCCAATTTCAGAAAACATATTTAGTTATACAAGATTAAAGTTTCATAATGTTTAGAGTTCATTTGTTATGTCAAATGAAACTTTAAACACAATATATGCATACTTACCCTTTTTGTGGAAGATTTTTCACCTCAACTTGAAACTGTCACCCAAGATTCATTCCTTGGTATTTTTACATATTTTTCGGATATGCTTTGCATATATAAGTATATTTTAATCTCCAATTGGAATTACTCAATTCGAGTAAGTATACAAAAATATATATAAGTTTGAATACACAAGGTTTCTAATCGAAACAATATAAAAGGTTTCTTTTAACTTGTATATACGCATACATATACATCAAGGCATGAAAGAATAGTAAAAAATTGATGATTTTTATCATTTAAATCAGTATCATAAAAAATATAATAAGATCCTTGGATAGAATTACCTCAGGGACTTTTATGTAATTTTCTATTATTTTTTCTCAAATTTTTCTCCTCACTTTCTTCTTCCACAACTTCACAATTATTTTTCCTCAAGCTCCAACTCTCTAATAGATCAATTTTCTAAAGGAGTAGGTTATTACAAGGGTTTAAAGATGTCCAAACCATCCTCCCCTTCTAACCAATCAAATTATAACACATGGTATACTAATAAGACAAAAATAACTTAAACAATGGACATATTTTCCCTTGTTTCATAATTTCAGCATAACCCCTTACTCGGATCTATGTTTTACACACCGTTCTCACATTAATAAAAATATCTAGTTTTCAACTCAAGTGAATTGTTACATTATAAGGGTCAAAACTAATCTCCAATATGAACATTCCTAACGAAAACATAAAAATTTATGTGTTTGTAGCTAATTCTATATTTCATGCTTTATGAAGATAGGATTAGACTACACATAATAACTTAAAATTAGACATACTAGTAGCACATTATACATATCATGTAAGGTAAGCATGATTCAAACATAATTATATCAGGGTTGTCATAAAAAAAGTTCCACCAAATATCATCATGACCTAACTAGATCTGAACGGGGATTAAAGGACACCTAATAGGCTATTAATTCGTCTCACATTGGCAATTAGTGTATTTTACCATCTCTACATTGTGTTTACATAGGAATATAAAATTTTTGAATTGCATTCTCCTAAACTACCCACAATCAATGTCTATAAAAAGCCAAATTTAAAAGGACCCCGTGGCACCACCTATATTTGCTATTTTCCATAACCTCACCTATTACATCACAAAATAATAAATGGATAACCTTATAAAGGCCTTCCACCCTCCCCAATATATTTTGTAGGCCCACACAGTAAGAATCTAAAGAAAAATTTACACTTCAACCATAAACACTCATACCAAAACTCACTTCAATAAAACATTCACATTTTTCTATTCTCAATGATCCACCACTTTGCTAGATCTCTTTTTTTATAAATAAAGATAGAAATATGTCAGTCAAGGAAAAATAGGAGATACAGGAGACTAGGGACAAGTTGTCCCATAAAGCAGAGTCGATATCGTTGATATCTCAGACCATGATATATTTTTTTTTTTTTGCCTCATAGAATCAGAGCAGTGCTTTGTGATACCGAGTTAACTCGGTCGATACCGAGTTGACTTGATCGAGACTTTGAATTAAGGAAATTATATAGACTTAATCTATGAAACTTGAATGCTTAAAAAACCAGAAAGTTTAAGTTTGCTAAAATAAATAACCCAATAAGTTCAAACAGTTTAAAACATACCATTCATTATCATAATATAAATATGAATAACCTTTTTTGTATAATAATAATAATAATAATAATAAATCTATATGATAATTACTAAATAGTTATCAACTACTTCGGTATTGGTAATAAAACTAATAAAATAGCCAATTTTTTAATTCAATGCATCTCTTAATCATTTCCACTTTTCCACAACCTTCAAATAGCCCAATAGTAAAATGCGATATATATGTATCAAGTAAATTTAGAATTCAATACTCGTCTTTATGTATACCCCTACTGATGCGAGGACCAATCAATTTAATTATGAGGCTTGTGATTATTTGTAATGAAATCAGGAAACTAATATCAGAATCAACAAAATAGGTAGACTAACATAAACCAATAACTAACAAAGTGTCAAACTTATAAGTTTTTTCACTAAATCTAATGTCATATAGGTTTATCTGCTTTTTTATAAAATCTAATGTAATATTATGGGATTTATCTATTACTGTAGTTATGTAGTTCTACAACAACAAACCATAAATACTCGTGAACTTATGACTCCATCTACCAATACATTCTTATATATAACTCACGAACTAGAAAGGACAACATATGCACTCCAAGTTTCAAAAATGAGAAAAAGGTAAATAAACTATAAAAAGAGGATATTCATGTTTATCTTAATTAACAAAAAATTTATAAATAAAACTTTAATGAACTAACATATAATGAAAATTGAATAAAAATACCTGCGTATTCTATGTTTCCTTCCTGACATAAGAGAAGATGAGTGTTTGGATGGTGAGAATCTGAGACAAAAAGTGATGAATCAATAAAATTTTGACAAAATCAATTCACCTACACCTAATAAAGGGGACTTTGGGTTGGGGTGCTCATTTTGAATAAAAATTGGTTAACAGATAGGGAGACTAGGGTTGGATTTTGGTGTGGTATTTTGTCTCATGAGATGGAGAGAGACGAGAGAGGGGGGGGGGGGGGGGGGGGAATTCGCAGAGCGAGAGAATAAGAGTGGAAGAGGAGTGGAGTTTTGGGGGTGAATCAACATTAGGAATAACGCGTGTGTTGCTTTTCAAAAGGAAGACAAATTTTTTTGAACTTAGATATACAAAATTTTTGTAGAATTGGGGGAAACTTTTAGTTATTTTAATCACAATTTTTTAAATTAACTCTGATAAAAACATTAGTTTTTTATAAAGTGTGATATAAACTATATGAGTGTGATATTTTTTTTCATTTTGACCTTAAATGAGAAAAAGTCTATATTAAAATTGTGATAAATAGCCATTTTTCTTCTAGCACTGGCTCTTCCTCCTCCTAATTGATCCTTAACTTTCTCCAATTGTTAACTCCCTCTCCAGCCTCTTCGATTTAGGTTTCGAAATGAAATAACAAGTTGTCTTAACCTAATCTTCTATCAGTATATGCTAATCTTGTAAGTCCTCTTTAATTGTAGAATATACCCACCTCATGGGTTATAAACCATAACTCAAACTTGTCGAAAACATATCTTAATAGTTACCTAATCCATAGGTATAATTTCAAATAATTTTAACAATATTTGGTCACTTTAATAACCTTATGAGTTCGTTCCAACACCACAAATGGATATCTAACTTAAGTGTAATATCGACCCATTAGTCTGATACTCAACAAGGGGGAAAAAATCATTGTAATATAATTTCTCTCTCCAAATTAACTCAGATAAAAATTATTTTCATCTAATAATTAGTTTCTAATTAATTTTCACCGAAAATAAATTTCCAAAATATTAAGGCTATTACATTGTTTGTGTTCAATTCCAAATAATTATCATTTTTGGGAAACACTTCCAAAATATCCTATTTAAAAAGGCCAAAGAGCACCCCTTTTACTGACCATACTATCTCAAATTTTTAATTCATAAGATACCCCAACTTGCCTATAAATCCCCTTAAGAGTCACCACTAACCTTAGAGTTTGAACCCTAATCCTACTCCAAATCCATCTAAGCCTAAAATAGTAATTTGAGGCCAAAACCAAATTAACTTTATTATACACTTAATCATTTAACACCAATCCTCTAACTTATATAACATACCACTAATTTAGTTTACGAACAAACACTTTATTCTTGTTTAAATTATTTCCCCCAATTAATTTAATTAAATTACTTGAAAAATATGGGGTATTGTATTATAGTTGAGTCTTAAATTCAATTCACTTTTGTGGAAGGAAGATTACCTAGATGAACTTCAAATGCACTTAATAATTGGCTCTTCTTGTCCTGTCTTGAGTCCGTGAGTCATTCTTGAGAACATAATTTATTTTCTTATACAAAATTCATTTGGACTTTTTATTCGCAAACACATTAATCTGAAAATTTCCTTTTCAAAAAAAAAATATTAAAGCTCGATGAAATGATCGTCGTTAGCACCGTTTTAAAATAAGCGCCATAAAAAATACAAATTTTCATGATAGATTATTTCGTTAAATTTGGATCATTGCCTTAAAATAAGTGCCATTACTTTTGTAAAGGCACCTACAATGACTAAAAATGCATACCCTCATTCCTAATTTTATTTTATTCATTCAATTTTTTGGCATAAATTACATTGAGATTAAGTCACAGATTTTCTTGGATCATTGTTGGTAATAACCGAGATTGGTATAATGGTTTTTGTATTTTTTGTATTTTGACATAACAGTACAGCATGACTGGAATACATAATACAGTATATGAATAACAATTCCTAGAATAAGGGAACGTTTGAAATTTGAAATCAGGTGTCGTCATTTCTATTGGTTCAGTTGCATTTTATGCTAATATTTCGGTCATCTGGTAGCGGCAGAAGGATTGGTCAATACCCCCCCCCCCCCCCCCCCCCCAAGCTAATGGAGGTTTTGAAATAACCATGAGCATGTCTCTCAAAAATTCGAATTTGGCAGTTGTGAGTCCTTTAGTAAAAATATCAGCAATTTGATCATGAGTGGAGATGAATTGGACTTGGAGTTGTTGTTTAGCAACTTCGTCACGAACAAAGTAAAAATCAATTTCCACATGTTTAGTACGAGCATGAAATACCGTATTAACTGATAAATATGTGGCACCAATGTTGTCACCCCAGAGAATTGGAGGTTTATATGGTGGGAAGCCAACTTCATGTAAAAGGGATTTTAGCCAAATAAGTTTAGCCTTAGTGTCAGCGAGGGATTTATATTCAGCTTCATTAGAGGAGAGGGACACAATCTTGTGCTTGCAGGATTTCCATGTGATGAGATTGGAACCCAAATAAATTGCAAAACCACCGGTCAATTTTCGATCATCAATGCAGCCTGCCCAGTTAAAGTCAGTAAAAGCTTGGAGTTCAAGTGATTAGGATTTGGTAAGATGAAGGCCATGAGATGAGGTGGCATTGAGATAACGAAGAATGCATTTAACTAAAGTCCAATGAGTGTCCGTTGGCTGATGCATAAACTGACAAGCTTGGTCGACAACAAATGTAATATTGGGGCGGGAAAGTGTGAGATATTGAAGGGCTCCAACAATTTGACGATAGGGAGTGGGATTTGTTAATGGGGTGCCTTCATTTTTAGAGAGAGAAATAGTGTTATAAATATGTCTTTTAATAGGTTTTGAGGTGGATATGCCATGTCGATTGAGGAGATCATAAATATAGCATTGTTGGGATAAATGTAGGCCGGGAGGAGGTAGGTTTGACTTCAATGCAAAGGAAGTAATGGAGATGGCCAAGATTTTTACGAGAAAATTTTGTACCGAGAGAGGAAATGAGAGAGGTCATGAGGTGAGATTTGTTATCGGTTAACAAGATATCGTCAACATAAATAAGAAGAAACATGATGTTTGTGCCATCTTTGTAGATAAAAAGCGAGGAATCAGTTTTAGAGAGGAAATTTTTTGGGGTGAGAAGATATTGAGTGAGACGATGAAACCAAGTACGAGGTGCCTATTTTAAGCCATAAAGAGATCGATTAAGTTTGCAGACAAAATGAGGATGTATAGAATCTTTAAAGACGAGAGGTTGTTGTAATACCCCGTACTTTTGGCTATATTTATTTTTGGGATTAATTAATTAAATGCGTATTAATTGAAAATTAATCCGGGTTAAAATACTAGCGAGATGCGAGTTGGTATTTGATTATATGTGCATATGATTATATAAGAATCTGGAATTATGAAATTTGTCGTGAGATTTATATACGGCAATTTGGGAATTTTGTTGAGACGCGTGTGACCGCCGCGTCATGGTGTATTATTTTAATTATAATAGTGAATTTAAATTCTATCAACCGTATGGTCGTTTTGAGTGCACCAACGCGTTCAGAAAGGTCGAGATAGTCAGAAAACACTAGCCGGGGGTGTAGTTTGGGTCCCGGGGTATTTTTAGGCCATACCGGCAATATAAAGGGTATTTTGGTAATTTCGTATTTTTAGGAATTAAAAATGACGAAAATTAGAGAAGTAAATCTGATTGGGAATAGACCCACTAAACCCACTAACCAACCCTTAATGACCCAATAAGCTACGGAGGTTATCATTTAGGTTTCCAACTTTTCCAAAGAAAACCCTAGCCACCATAGCCACCTTTGGAGAAGAAAGCTTGGAGAGGGAGAGGAAGAGAAGAAATTCTACAGAAATTCTTACCAAATCAACACTAAATTCAGAGACAATAGAGGCAAGTGGTTTAATTACTTTTAAATTCAGAGAATGTTCCTTCCATGTTAGAGAATTTGAGAATTGATAATTGTTCTTGGAAGATAAATGAAAACCCATGTTAATTGGACTTAGAACTTGAATATTGAGGACAAAATTGCATGTAGAATCACATAGAGATGATTATTCTGGTATTAATGTATGTTGGATGTAATAAAAACGGATCTAGAATGGACAAATTGATGATTACTAATTTTTGGGTTCATGTTCTTGAGAAATTGGGGAAAAGTGTAGAGATTTGTGATTTAATGATGTTTAGGACGAATTAATTCCTTAAAACATGTTAGGATGTGACTATATATGTTTAGGATTGATTAAAGGCCTTAAAACATAGTTGGGACGAAGTTTAGAGGAGATTTGAGGAGTAGAAATTGGGTGAAAAGCGATTTTGGAATTTCTGGGCTCACAGCTGGTAGCTCGTTAGAAACCAACCCAGATCGTTCGAACGAGCTTCTAACGAGTTGACCAGTCGCTTCTAACGAGGGGCAGTTTCGTTAGATATCTCGTTCGAACGAGATATCGTTAGAAGGTACAGTTCGTTCGAACGAACTGGATCTCGTTCGAACAGTCTCGTTCGAACGAGACTTCTAACGAGCTGACAGTGGAATCTCGTTCGAACAGTCTCGTTCGAACGAGACTTCTAACGAGTTGGCAGTCTGGGCCTTTTTAGACTGTTTTGATTTTTGGAGTCCCGTAAACTCGTTCGAGGAGATAGATAACATTTCCGATGATGATGTAATGATAGATTTGGGACATTTGGGTATTTATGAGAAGGAAATTATATACAAGTGAGTTAAATTAAATGGACGGTTTGGGTTAAGACGTGAGTGTCTACTACGACGTGAGAATAGATTGTGGCACGTATGATTATAAATCGGAATCGTATAAAGTGTGTAAATTATATATTGGTACGAGAATGAGAATAGTACTACAATTAAACTACGGGATTACTAAGACGTGTGTTTACTTAGTATTGGTATATGAATTGCGTGTATGACATACCTACCATACTTGCTATCACGGGAGGTTTGCGTTCGCTTAGGGCCCTCTAATCCTTGTGTTGCCCAGATTTAGACTGGTTACCTTGATGAACATAGGTCATAGAAAGACTTATTGGGATATTAATAAGTCCGCTGATCGTGGGAGCGTAGGTATGTGCGTGACCCATGTGATGTGACTGTGTTCGCCTCCATTATTTGTGATGTTGTTATTTGTAAACTATTCCTGAGAGATTCGGAATATGTAATCCTTATGTACGTGATGTACCGGGATGGATAGCAGAGTATGTGTGCACCACAGCTTAGTTCTCGGGGTGCTTGTATTGTATATTTATGACGTGAATAATATATACACTAAATTAATGGGAACCTTCATGTTAATGTTGTGAAAATAATTACGGTATTGTTTTGAGAAACATAACGAGTTAGCTGTTAGTGAAATATATTGCATATCGAACATCTGAGTTTACGTTAAACCCCTATTTAATTACGAGCGTTATAATGTTAATAGAACCGAGTAATAAGGGTAGGACCTATGACAGTCTAGCTAGTTATGATGTCACTTAGCTAGTGGTTTGTGTCGTTGTAGATGGGTGCTTACGTTAGGAGTGCACAGTTAGACGAGAGGTGAGAATATCATGTGAGTGCACGTACTAACATGTACTTTGCATTTAATGTTTTAAATGATTTTTAAAGCACTTGCAGGTTTTTAAAATATCTCCACATTCGGGCTCTGACCCGTTTGCTTTCAAATCTATTTTCTTTGTAAAACCATTTTAGGTGCCCAGCCACAAGGACACCAAGCATAGGATACTCATTCAGGTGACGAGCTGTAGCTGTTTGTGGAAGCTACAGGGAATTGCTTGTAGACGCTTCTATCATTTGGATTCCAGAGTCATTATCTATCAGTTGTAGGGCATGTTGCCTATTTCTATTAGACATCTTTCCATTACAGTTTTCAGACTTTGTCATGTATTGTTTTAGTATTCGGTTTACTTATTTCAGTTGTGGGATTGTAGTGAGGAGTTTTTCCTCCAGACTTTAATTACATTATGTGATGGTTATTCTTTTTACTTCAGTATGGTGTATGGTATTATTATTCTTCATTACACTTGTTGCATGTTAATCAGACTTAAATTTAAAATTTGGCAACTTACTTTTTAAATACTAGGTGGTTAGTAATCATAAAAATGTTTTCGACAGTGATGCTATTAACTGGACCAACTTGGCATTTTGAATTAATTTAATAAAGGAGTAGCTACCCGGTATTTAATTAGTCGGGGTGTCACAGTTGTTCCATGAAAATATTTTTTGTTAAGAACCCGTGAAGAAAATCATTGTTTACATCCAACTGAGATATATGTCAATTGTGGGAGACTGCAATGGAAAGAATAATCCGAATTGTGGTATCTTTTACAACTGGGATAAAGGTTTCATTAAAGTCGAGACCATATTCTTGGTGAAAAACTTTGGCGACTAAACGAGCTCTGTGTCTTTGAAGAGTGCCATCAGATTTTCGTTTAATTCGATAGACCCATTTGCACCAATAATATTCATGGTGGGAGAGGGTGGAACAAGAGACTAAGTGTTATTTAAAATAAGTTCATTCATTTCAGCAGTCATGGCTTGGCGCCATTGCTTGTATTTATTGGCAGAAGTGAAACACGTGGGTTCGGTGAGTTGGTTAGTGGTGAGATGAAGTTGAGGATTGTTAGAAGGGACTTGAGTTTAGTGTGAGTGGAGAGTCATAGAGTGAGTGCGGGAGGGTAGAGCTTGAGTGAGGAGTCCAAGATCAATGGAGAGATTAATACCATTAGGATTGGAGTGTGATTGGAGATGTGATGTGGGATGAATAGGAGGATGGCAGAACGTGTTTGACACAGCAGTAGGCAGGAGAGTGGGTGGGGACTGTTGCGCTGGGAAAGTAGGAATGCAGTCCATAGTTTATGTGTTGGGTAAGGATAAGGTGGGAGGGGAATCAGGGTGTGGTGATTGTGTCAATTTGGGACGAGCAGTAGGGGTTGGCTGGGGTGTGTGGTGGACATTGGTAAATGGTGGAGGTAGTGTAGCAGGCGGCTCGATAGAGTTGGGCAGTGGTGTAATTATAGGCGAGGGGTAATACAGTAGGTATGCTTAGCCAAGGAGCATTAGAAGGAGTAGTAGTAGTTGGTGTAGACATGGTGGTAGAGAATGGAAAAGTATTTTCCTCAATACGAACATGTCTTGTAAAATAGATTCGATCGGTTTGGAGATGGAGACACCGATAGCCGCGTTGATGGGAGTCATAACTAAGAAAAACACATGGATAGGAATGATAATTTATTTTTTGATTGTTATAAGGACGAAGATACGAAAAACAGAGGCAACCAAAAACTTTTAGAATAGTACAATCAGGAGGGTGTAAGTTAATGATATCAAAAGGAGATTTATGAGAGAGAGTATGTGTGGGCATAAAGTTAATTAAAAAATCCGCGATTTCAAAAGCGTAATGCTAAATTTTTTGGGGAATAGATGGATGTGCCATTAGAGTGAGACCCGTTTCAGCAATTTGTCTGTGATGACGTTCCTTGAAACCATCTTGTTCGTGTGTGTGTGGACAGGAGTAACGATGAAGAATACCATAGTTTTGAAAAATTAGTCTAATTTACAAAATTCACCACCCTAACCAGTTTGTATTTTCTTAAGTTTAGTGTTAAATTGGCGTTCAACTTGTTTTTGAAAATTAATAAAGATTGAGTAGACATCAGATTTGCACATTATAGGAAAGAACCAAATACAATTAGAGAAATGGTCAACAAAGATGACGAAATATTTATGGCCATTAGTAGACATAATAGGAGAAGGTCCCCAGACATGACTAAAAAATAAATCTAATATAGAGTTCGATGATTTAATATGACCCGGCAAGTGTTGTCAACATGACTTGCCCATTTGACACACTACACAAATATTATTTTGATTGGAAGAAGTAAATGGTAGTTGATGTTGATGAAGAACTTGATCATGAGGATAACCTAAGCGATTGTGCCAACACGTGGAGGATGCTTTAACTGAATGATGAGCATGTGGAGAAGAAGCCAATGATGTTGGAGTGAGTGTGTAGAGTACATTTTTACTCGTGCCGTGAAGTAGAGGTTTCGAGTGTGATGATCCTTAACAACACAATTAGAGGGGTGAAATTCAAAATAAACATCATTATCTTGAGTAAATTTTTTAACAGAGAGAAGATATTTGGAAATTGTAGGAACATGTAAGATATTATTTAAAACTGTAGTGGATGAGGGAGCTAAAAGAGATAAGTTACCAATGTGAGATATGGGAAACCCTGTGTCATTTCCAATGTGAAGAGTGTCGGGTCCATGATATGTAGAAGGATGGGTAAGATTGGTAAGATCAGGTGTGACATGATGAGAATCACTGGTGTCTGGAAGCCAAGATGTGATGGGTAAGGAAGGTGTAGGAAGGAGGCCAGGTTGAGAGTTTGGGGTGTGAGTAAAATGGGCAGTGGGTAGAGGAGGTGAAGAGTTGGTAAATCGGTAAGGACACGCAGGAGTTGTATGATAAAAACCATTGTAGAGTTGACAACGGGGTTGGTAGGACACGATCGCGAGATAAGCGACCACGGTTGGAGAAATTTTGGGTATAACATAATTGGGTTGATGTGGTTGTGAGGGTTGGTGAGTGGTAATATGAGCAGTAGGTGTGATATTTTGAGGTTGGATGGTAAGAGAGGCGAACTGGTCATTATTGATAAACTCGTGACTAAGAGGGAGTGGAGTTCAAAAAATGTAACGGGGGTGGGACGGGCTGTGAGAGTGATGATTAAGTCTTTAAATTTCGACCTTATTCCCTTAAATATGTGGATGTTAAATTCAGGGTGGGTAAGAGGATGACCAGCAGCACTGAGTTCGTCGGGAGAGCTTTTGCTTTTAGTAAAAAAGTGGAAGTAGAATCATCGCCGTAATGAAGTCGGTGAAGGTGTAGATGGGGATGCAAGAGCAGTTGCTAGAGTTGTCCAGATTTGGTGTGAAGTTTGCAAAACGACGACAAGAGAAATCGTGGAAGTAGACATGAAGGAGACAAGCATACTGATTATTAACTTGTCTTATTGTTTCCACAGGGTTGCATCTAGTTCTGTAGTGGGGCAAGTATAGCTGCCGTCAAGAAACCTAAGAAGGTTTTGACCACTTAGAAAGAGCTCAACTTGAGTTTTCCAGTGAAGATAGTTAGTGTCATCGAGTTTGATATTAACATAGTGATGAGATGGGCCAATGCTGACAGTAGATGGAGGAGAGGAAATATCACTTTTTGTGTTTGAGGATGTGGCCATTAGAAAAAGAAATGATAGAATAATGAGGGAAGAAGAGTTTTGCTGAAGAGAAGAAAATAAAATATCAGTTTTACAGCTCTGATACCATAATAACTGAGATTGGTATAATGGTTTTTGTATTTTTGTATGTTGAAATAATAGTCCAGAAAAGGCTTGGTCAATAGTTGGTTCGTGTGCACATAAATTGAAGTGATTCTTGTGTATGCCTAATATTATTTCATTTTGGAAGACAAACGCCCATATAACTCCGGTTGTAGCACAAATAATGGGTGTGAATTCTTTTAGAGTGTTCAACATTTGTCTTGATCTTAATTTTAATTTGTAGTAATTTCTTATCAAGTACTATAATTGTTTGTCTTCTACAATGGTTAA
Source organism: Sambucus nigra (assembly GCA_949130495.1). Lineage (NCBI taxonomy): Eukaryota > Viridiplantae > Streptophyta > Magnoliopsida > Dipsacales > Adoxaceae > Sambucus > Sambucus nigra. Next base: position 324,968,272 of record OX422217.1, on the reverse strand, counting down.
TATTTTATTTTGCAATATGATCAACAAAAAACATTGATAGGAGGAAGAACAATAGCAGCATTTATTTTGCAATGACAATTATTCTACTCATTGGGCGTACACGAAAGATATGCTGCGGTAAATTAGTCTCATTTCGCTAGCATGTTTGAAGTTTAAACACAAATCCATTATCTAAAACTAATAGGATTTGTGCAGCCCTTTTAGTCAACTGTCAATCTCCCGCACTGCTGCTAATTGCAATGCTATTGTTTTATATTCAAACAACGCATAAAAAATGCAAGACAAAGAGAAAATGATACGATTTTTTTGTGTTGTGCAACAAATTATTCCTTTTATATTTGTTGAAACTCAAACATAAGTCTAAAAAATGTCACGCCAGGCACAGATTGATGGATGTAAGTAGGCTGACTTGGCTATGATAAATAATAATAAAAAAATCCAATATCAAACATAAGGAATGGTGAAGATGGCAATATATGCACACACAAACATGCTCATGCATAACAAATGCAAAACCAAAAACAAATCGGGGCTGGCTTTTATTCAACTCGGAACAGCTCATTTTGGTTGCTCAGATTGAAGTAGTATTGTTATTAGCTCTTGACTTGGGGTCTCTCCATCGATGTGAAAACCTTTTGGAAGCTATGACTAGGAGCCTTTGTGGTTAATCAATCTTCTAACACTTGGGGAGGTCTCTAGGAGGGGGTAGAACAGATTCGTTGGGTCCTTTTCCATTATCCACAACAAAGGCCATTTTAAGCCCCCATGTTGTGTGCAGTTCTAAATGGCAATGCATGAACCAAACCCCTGCAAACACAAAATAGTATCACGTAAAATTGTTATTGTAAAATTAGTAAAATATTAATAAATTACATGTGTGTATATATATCATACTCGTTTACCTGGATTGTCTGCCCTGAATCGGATAGCAGTCCAGCCGCCAGATGGGACACCGATTGTGTTCCTCTCTACTGGGTCAACAAGGTTGAACTTCTTCGGATCCTTGTTGGGATTAAAATTCCCTAACCCCCTTCCAATGGCAAAGAAATTAAACCCATGCAAGTGAACCGGGTGGTTCTCAGGGGCAATCATTCCCGTGTCTTGTAACACCAATTGCACAGTATCGTTATAACTCAGCCTATAAACCCTCGTCCCCTTGGTGGTCCCCAAGCTCGTTAAGTTCAAACTGGTATAGTTAAACGGCGTGGTTGGCCTTCCAGGAAAATCGTCAGTAAAAACCCCACTGATGTTAAAGAAATGTGCCTGGAGGAGAGCTGTTTTGGGCATGACAAAACTGACGTTGTTAATATCAGCCACCACTCGGCTGCCATTAACACATGTGGCGCAAGGGTTCAAACCAAGACTCACTGTGAATAAAAGTGAGTGGTCAATTCCTAACGGGACTTTTGCTGGGTATTTTTTGGAGTTGAGACTTCTGAGAGAGTCTGTGAATTTATTAGCCACGGGGGTGGCGTTTTGTGGCGGTGGAGAGGTGAGGATGGTGGTGGAAGAGGTGGAGAGGGTTCCGGAGTAGTGTAAGGTAGCCGTGGCGGTGTGATTGTCAATGGGGACGATAGGGGTGTCCATGAAAGGTGAGACAGCTACTAGGTACTTTCCCGAACCAAGATTGGTGGTGAGGAGGACGTTTGTGGTCTGGCCGGGTGCTATTAGTATGGTGTCGGTCTTGAAGGGTTTAACATACACGGCGTCAACCTCAACCACGGTGAGCTTGTGGTTGGCGATTTTAAAGAAGAGCTCTTCATTTAGTGCAGCGTTGATGATTCTTAGTAGGTATGTCTTGCCTGGTTCCACTGCTAAATTGTATCGACCTGTGGATTATTGGGAAAATGTGAACATCCAATTCAGAAGTTTCAAAATAAATGTATTTATATATAGCTGTACCTTGTGATAAACAGTTTGAGAGAGGACCCGATTGGCCATTAATGGTGTGAGCATCTGAAACATTTGGAGCCAACCCTGATTTCAACGCTTCGTTGATCACAGCTTCTACATCTGATTTCCACCATTCTCCTGCAAGTTCGATCATTAAAATTTAGATTTAGCTTCGTAAAAAAATAAATAAATTAGTGAACACAATAGTTATGGTTCACAACCATTGCCCATTTAATGCAAATTGTGCTGTTGGTGTAACACTTGGGGTGGGCTCCTAGTAATTTATTCCCTATGTTTTGGTGTCTGGGTTCGAAAGACAACTCAAAAAAATATAAAATTTTAGTTTTGAAATTAATAAATTTCAAGATAAAATGAAACAAATAACTGTAATAATTTAAAGCTCACCTAGTAAAATCAATTCTTCCTTATAGGGATCAGGGAAGGGGTAAGGCACCCCAAGTTTGGGCAATATAACAATAGCACCATGGAGAGTTGCTCTAAGCCAGAGGATGTGGGCGTGCCACCAAAGTGTGCCTCTTTGGCCGGTAAGGGTGAAGTTGTATATATAGTTTTGCCCTGGTTGAATGGGGCACTGCGTTATGTATGCTGGACCATCAGCCCAGCCTGTCCGTAGTTGTCTAATCCCATGCCTGCCCCGTAATACCACAGAAAATATTAACATAAATGAAAAGCATTGCTCACAAACCAAGAGTGAAAGAGTAGTGACTTGAATGAGAATTGGCCCACAACTAACTAAGAACAAAGAAAAGTATTACACAAGCTCACCAGTGGATGCTGAGATTATAATTGACGTGGTTGACCACCTTGACCAACACTGTGTCACCCTCCCTCGCAGATAGAGTCGGACCAGGAAAACGTCCATTTACAGTAACTATGGGTTTACTTGAACAAAGCCTTGTCGTGTTCTTCATGACGACCTGCGTACAGAACCACACCGCCATAATTTCTTTTGTTATTATTATTTTTTTGGTCAATTAAGGTGTTTTCATTCTGGTTTATTGACTAATTGGATAATGATGGAGGATATACTCTGATTACACAATTGAGGACAGGACACATGCACTTATCTTGGCTTCCCAAATCGTCTCCAAAAAGGTATTTTTCTATCATTACCCCTTCAAAATATTAATTTCGATCCCCTTGGATTGCTTTAGTGGTAAGCGACAGTTTGTTTAGCTGAAAAATCTTGAGTATGAAACCCTTCGGGAATATATACTTTAAGCAGAACATGTGTTGGAGTGATTTTGACACATCGTTTTTTTCTATTTAGCTCGAATGAGAGAGTTTAAATCACTCTTTCGCAAGAAAATTGACTATTATAAAAAAAAAAATTATGATTTCAATCACACTTTATGTCTTAACTAAAGCAAATATTATAACTATGCCAATGCATTCACTCATTTTCTTTTGGGACCTCTCAAAAGAAGAGTTTCCCTTATTTTACTTGTCTAGACTTAATTTGTAAGTGTTAGCTTCAAAACTTTGTACATAACTTTATAAGTTTGGTTAACCGTTTATCCTATTGACAGAATAAAGTGAAAAATTTGTCAGGAACCGAGAAAATCGATAAATTGAACCGAATCGCTTGGGTTGATTCGGTTTTTTAGACTATTGGCTCGGTTCCGGTTCCAAAAAAATAAAATCGATATTTTCGGTTCGATTCTCGGTTTCACTGTGAATCCAATCCGAACCGATCCGCTACCAAAACCGACCCGAACAGATACGGTAAATTTTATAAAATAAATATATATATATGTATATAACACTTGTAATTTATATATTTGGGATTACCTGAGTTTCAAACTTATGTTATTGGGGATCAAAAATACTTTTGACCTTAAAAAAATTATTTTTAAAATACATTAATCTTAAGATTTCACTAAGTTTGAAATATGAATTTCGAACCGAAAATCGGTCCGGACCAATTCAGGAACCATTGGTTCGGTTCTACACAACTGTCGGTTCGGTTCCGGTTCCAAAAATTTGGAACCTACCCATCTCGGTTCGGTTCTCGGGTTAATATAAAAATCTGGCTGTGATGTAATCTTTTATATAAAAATCTGTATTATTAAAACTGTTTTTTTTTTTTACTTGAGTGGCGCTACATATAGTGGTTCGTGTATTGGGTGCACAAAATACTTGTAAAGTGGATAAAAAAATATACATTTTATTTTTTTAGTCAATTGTACAGGCATTTTGTGCACCCGGTGTAACTATCATTTTCCTTTTTACTTACTCCTGAGATATTATTGTATTAATAAATAGCTAGTTAGATGTTCAATAATGAAACTTAAGTCATCAGGTACAAGAGAGTCAATGCATAAGGTACAATCAAAAGAATGCATATGCGGGGGTTAAATCTAATTTTACAAATATTGTTGGGGGGGGGGGGGGGGGGGGGGGTTAATTATAACATTATATCAGGGATTATAGTAAAAATAAAACCTTATTCAAAATTTAAAGATACTTTGGTGGTTATCTTTGAAATCATAAGTACGTCCACCGAGATGATTGTCCGTCACATTTTATGACATTAAATAAGGATTTTTTTAACAAAAGCTTATTATTTGTTTTAATGACAGGTTAGTAACATGAGAAAAGATTTTCCATTGATGGGTTAATTTGGCTATAGCCTTGTACTAAAACACTACACTTTTCTTGCCCAAAAGTTTGTTTTCCGTTTTGCTTTCTTTTACTCTTTTTCCCCCTCGTGACAATAGCTTTCATCTGATGATAACTACTATCAATTGAGGAGCAATAATTGACATCAGATTATGTACTTTTAGGAATTCTAATAATATTAATTATGGATGTAGGACAATAAATATTTTGTTTCTATTTTTACTCCCTATTTTCAAATTAAAGGGACACGTAGCATGCTGTGATTGGTTGACGTTTTATGAAAATGGGTCCGCGCCAGCAGCATTATTAAAAAATAAGAACTAAAACTATAAATAAAATGTTTGTTGTCCAATTGCCAAAATACATATTACAATAGATCCTAAATTTGCAAAGCACATAATATAATGCCTTTAAAGTCGAAGTAGAGTAAGAAGGTTCTATTATATCATTAAATATATAGTAGTTATATTAAAACCATTGCGGAAAATTCACAGAAAAGTTAAACGAGTTTGACAAAATATTGTGACATATATGGATGTAATCAGGGACGGAGTTTGACATATATTGTGACATAAAAGTTAACCATTGTAGGACGAATGGGAACGGTAGCCTCCACAGTTTTTTTATCCCCTTAATAAAAATAGATATTTATACTTATACAAAGATTTGGATGTAAACTGTTAATTGAAACAACAATTGAGCATAACTGGTATTATAAAAACTTACTTAACCTAGTAAATAACACACCACACACACACGACTCTCAACTTCTCAAACAACCCATGCTCACATCTTTGCTAAACAGCCGCTGCTACTACCCTGCATCCCTCCCGCTGCTCCTGCTCCCCTCGGCTGGCTGCACACCTCTTCGGCAACGTTGCTACTAGCCTCCTCCCCTCCCCTCCTCACGCCCAGAACAAGTACACAACACGCAAATTAGTTTAATTTTTTTCCCATAGAATAGTAAATGATTTAGTTTAATTCTTAATTTTTTGTTTATAAAAGTAACTGATTTAGTTAATGAGTGTCATATTAGGTTTCAGTGAGTGTTAATTTGCATTAGTCTAACTAGACATTAGATTAAATTTGGAGTTGGAAGTAAATTTGGGGTTTAAATTTAGGGTTTGTATTATTCAATTTGTAGATATAAATTTGTAGCAAGTATTAATTTGTATTAATTTGTTAGTTAGACTAAATGATTATATAAAAATTTTAATTTATGTTTGTTTGCTAAATGATTAATTTGGATTAATTTGTGCTAGTTTGTTAGTTATCGGTTAAACTACTAATGATAGTGTTGTAATTATTAAATTGAAATATTAATGTTAATTGGTTCATTCGTTGATTTAAATGTAAATTTTTTTAAGTTTGGGGTTGAAATTGATAGTTTAAATTTTATGTTGTAGGAGTAAATTTGGGATTTATTTTCGAGTTATAATAATATTAATGTTTGTTAAAACTCGCTTTAGTGTTGTTGGTTTTTATTTTAGGGTAAATTTTATGGGATAATTAAGGATATTGGTTTTTTAGATTTGGGGGCCGAAATGTTAGTTTAAACATTTATTTTTCTTTTCATTAGATTAAGTAAATTACATTATTTTTGTTAAAATAATACAAAATAACTTCAAAAAAATCGGTTCGGAGGCTTCAACCCCCGAATTTTCGAAAATCACAGCTAAATTAGCTCTCGCTAATGAAAATATATGACTCCGTCCCTGATATAATATAATATATATGATGAATAGAGAGAGAGAGAACTACAAGCTTCTGACAAGTATTTTTTGTTGAAATACAAAAGATTTCATTTCCCATCCACTAATTTCTAGGCACAACCCACTTTACTTTGGGTATTGGGAGGCAGCTCCAAGTCGCTAGAATTATTTTTACAACACAGAGGTTAAAAATTAAATTATATAACAGGTTAGGTAAACAAAAATTATTTGAGTCTTAAGTATATCTCTAATTTTTTTTTCAAATGATGTGACCTTATAGTAAATATTGTACACATAATATAATAATAAAGTACAACACTTTATTGCACGTATCATTTAAAAAGGTGACGTCATATTTTACTCCATAACACCATAAGAGTTTTTAACTCTATAATATCATACAAATCTATTTCACACTCCATTATACCACCCGAAGATATTTAAAAGTTAAAAAATTTACTTTCAACTTTCCCTCCTTGTCTCTAAACCTCTAAACCATTTGACATCTAAACTTTAAAACTACAAAGATAAACCCTACAAAAACTCAAATTTTAACCTTTAAATCATCAAACTATACAAAATGTCAATGGTACTCACTAAATGTACCTTTAATCTAGAGTTTGTAATGTTCATTAGTGTCAAACTTTTAATTTACACATACTTACTAATAAATTTTATGGAACGAGACATGTTAATAACTTATAAACCTTGGAAAATAAGAAAAAAAATAACCCATGATCATTCTAAAGAACCCTATGACAAGCCACGAGTGTTTAAAAAAATAGATTTGTACACTGTACATTCACTACCCCGATCCCGAAGCAACCCCCTCCCCCCCATGTTTATTTATCTATGACCCGAGCTAATTATTAAAAAAAAAAAAGCTGAATTCAGACTTCATTCGGTATAGATACCCCGAGTATATGCATTTAATTCAGTATAATTACCCGCGTACGTGCTTTTCATTCGTTATAATTATTCTGAACGAGACTTTTACAACAAAAAAAAATATATGCATTCCATTGGCATAATCAACCCGAATGAATATTTTTCTTTAAAAAAAATTACCTTACATTCGGGATAATCACTTTTTACAGGTCAGTGGAATCTTTAGGCTCAAAATCCCGATTCAAATAGCCATTTATTTTGGTACTTCCCAGGGATTGGGAATTGCCATTCTAACCCTTCTCGGGGGATTCTATCTACAAACGCAACCTCGAAAATCATTTTCTTCGGGTGTTTGATGGCGAACAATTATAAAACTCTATTTTTGGGATTAAGCTTTAGAATGTTTAATTTAAAAAAAATGTATATGTTCTTTAAACAGATCATTTTTTCTTTTTTCATTAGTATTAGGGTTGCCACAATAATTGTTGACACACCTTTTCAATTAATTTGAGGGAGAAAATGGTTTGAGAGGTTTGTATAAGGTTTGAATAAGACAATGGTTTGGGGAAAAATTAGGTTAAGAGAGAAAAAAATAATTTAAGTGTGCAAAAAGTATTTATAATATGTGGTGATCCTTGGCAAAAAGAATATAAAAAAGTCTCGTGATATGAAAAGTAAAAATGGGGTGTTCTTAGTGTTAAACGATTAAAATGTTTCCTATCCATGTCATTGTCCTTATTGGCTGGTAAGTGGTGTCTTGTGTTCTTTGGACTCTCTAAAACACAGCCATGCGATGATGCCATTAATCAAGTGATTGAAAAAGAAAAATGAAAGCATGCACTTACATTGAACTTGTAATGACGAATCCTGCACTCCACCATTGCCGGCAACGCACATGCAATCAGCACCAACAGTCTCATCCATGGCGCCATCTCTGACTCTCTCAAATATTTCCTCGTACTTTGTTTGTGTACTTGGGTCTGACAAGCAAGCCCTTATAAAGAGACCCACGTCGTTTTAATCAGTTAGGTGGAAGGCAGGATACTTGAGACTAAAGATGTACATATCCATATTCCAGAAACTCATTTGGTATTTTTATATATTCATATTTCTTGCGATTTACACAAAGTAGTTATCTATCAACTGATACACTTTTCAAAGCTAAGTTATGTGCAGCTCTTTATACCACATTCAAATAGGGCTACGGTTGCTGGTCAGAACTCAGTTTGGTTGGCCCAACCAAATATAGTGCTTTCATTACAACAAACCCAAGCTAACTTGACCAAATAAGGTACACCTTTTCCACGCAACAGAGGTCAAGGAGATTACATGGCAAGGAAGTGAAAGAGAGACAACTAATTTCCATTTTACTAACTTTAATTTTTATGATATTTTAGTTGCAAGTGGGTTATTTTGCAACTTCAGTGACAGTTGGCCATAATTGAAAAGATTGGAGTGCATAAAGTTTACTATCTATATAATAAGGAGTAAGATGTTTTTACTATTTAATAAGTTGACAACTTAATTAGAGACTAGGATTGAACTAACAAGGCAAGAATCCAATGGTTGTGATGAGATGAGATGTATTTTACTCTTTTACCCCATTGTTATTTGGTTCCCCCTCTTTTGTCTCATAATTATTCATTTCTAGGGATCCACTTTAATTCAAAAACATGGGTAATATTGTAATTCTCTCTGTACACCCAAAAAAACCTACTACACTCTCTATTTCGGCACACCCCAAATCCTCTCTCTCTCTCTCTCTCTCTCACAGCCAAGGAGGTGCCATATGCACTGCCCCACCGCCATTCTTCACTAGCATAAACACTATCCCACCACTTCTAATTTGTCATCACCGATTGTACAACACCCTTTCCCTCTCACTATTTGTTTTTTCTTACTTATAATGTTCACTCTAACTTGGTTTATATGTTTGTTGGTTGTAATATCACGTTCTTGGTTCCTATAATTTGTCTCCACATCCAACACTTTTGGAGGTATGGATCTATATACAATATCTCTCCCTTCCATATTTTACAATTAAAGATCTGGGCACTGCTAGCACCACTAGGTATTTTATAGATCCAGGTTTTTATCCATATCGTTGTCAACAATTAAAGATCCGAGTTTTTTTTGTTATAGTGGTTTTATAGATCCGGGTATTTTATAGTATCGAGATTAGTGTTTTTGATTATTTGGATTTCAGTTTCACTGTTTAGCCTAACAGGGGCTATTTTGAAAACATGTCTCATTTTCCCATTTGGTCTGACAGGGGGTATTTTACAAGGCTTTGCATTGCAATGGTTTATCAATAGGATTTATGATGTGTTTTTGGTGTAGTTTTATTAATAACTATAATATAGGCTTATGATTTTATTTATTGGCTTTGTCCCGACTCCCGTTCTAAATGTATACTGTATTTTTATGGGATGTTAAGTTATTGAACTGAATTTTATCAAAATCAGTTTGATACACTTGATGCCCAGCTCACTTATCTTACCTTTTTTTACCTTTTTCTTTCTTTAATTTCAGTGTCAATTCATTTTGGTTTTAACTCGTACCTGTGGGGAATTTAGAGGACTGGCTAATGTTAATTCATAATTTTGTGAATTAACGATTCCGTATAAGATTGGGTGCCAATTGTGCAAAAAAATAACGTTGTGGAACTTTAAACAATATGCAGCTGTGGAACTTTAAACAATATGATGTTGTTGAACTTTAAACAATATGCAGTCGTGGAATTGTTGTGAGTTTTTTTTATATTGTTAAATATTATATTTTAGATTTAGATTTATATTTCTATTTTGACTATGTTTTTTTTTTTGGATTTTGATACTTCATATACTCTATTTCTTAAAAACTAGGTTGGAAAAAATGGGAGAATAATTATTTTGCGTACTCTGTTTTGCTTATTAACTGTTTTCCATCTATGTATACTCTAGCATCTCTTTGTTGGTGATTTTACTACATGCCTACTGACTTGATTCATATTTTTTTCTACAGGTCCAACTTGGAAACATATTGTTTGTGATAAAATGTTAAGGCGGAGGTAATGAACTATAAGTTACAAGTTACATTTTGAAGACCTAATATTTTGGCTTAGATTTAGTGTTTAAAATTGATCGTATCTATTTTTAGCCGAAAAAGAAATTCATGAATTTTTTTAGTGAAGAGTTCGTGTGATATTACTATGCACACGTTATTCTTTGAAAATCCATGTATAGTTCATATGTTATTATGTGAGTCACATTTATGAAAATCCATGTATAAAACATCTTCATTTTTTGGGTATTTGTTGGTTATTTTACTAAATGGCGTTAATAATAGTTCTCTTTTTTTTTTGCATTTCGGGTTCCAAACTAGAGTTTGATTTTTGCTTTTTTGATTTTTTTTTCGACGTCAATATACTATTTTTTCCCCTAAATTGATTGTGGTGATAATAAATTAACTTTCTTTGTTTTGCAGGCCTATTGGGAAAGATATGGTATAAAAAAGATTGATTTGTGTAAAAATAATACACTTGCTTTAATTTTACTTCCATTATTGGGAGTTTCAAATGTTGTTGATTTTAGTGTCATTGTTTTCTATTGTTAGTTAGATGTGATTGCAAAATTCTCTTTGTAGTTCAATTTAATAAGATTTTGAGTTGGAACATGTAGTAAGTCATTCGAGTTAGGTGTTATGGGCAAAATATGTATATTGGGAGTTAAATTATGTTAGTACAACCGTTACGGGGATTTGACGCGGTGAAAAAGCATTTGAGTTGGGGTCGTGTTATGGACAAAAGTATATATATTGGGAGTAAAATTATGTTAGATCCCCCAGTTTGCATCTTTCCTCAAAATATTCCTATGTTTTTCTCTCACATTTGACGTAAATAGTAACATACAAACATTAGGTGCTATATTTTGGACCTAATGCTATCATTTAAATAGTAAAATACAAATACTACTCCATACTACCATTCAACAATTGTAGTTTGATATGTTATCATTTAGTTGTTAACTATTTCATGTGATCGAGTAACGCTTCAACAATGATTCTTTATTAATTTGTGTTCAGGCAGCCTGCTTTAATAAAATGAATTTGTCTTGACACTCCCTTTCATAAAATGAAGTTGCCTTGATGGCCCTTGATTTTGTTCACTTTAATATTTCCCAAGGTTTTTGTTTCTTCCTATTGCCACATTATTTTTATATTACCATTTGTCGTATGCTAATCACTTGATTGATATTTTAAAGGAAACTATGGCATTATCTCATTTATTGTTATTCTAGACAGGCCTGATAACAACCGTATGTGTTGGTATTCTATCCTTTAGTTTTGACAATTTGAATAGGAATCATAACTTTCTTTGTTGAATCTCAGCCAACTTGGCCTCAGTTTATTTTTCAATTTCGGTGCGGTGTTGATTTGGTGTTGATCTTAAAACTTGCAAGCCCTGCCGAGTTCATTAAAGTGAGGATGCAATTCGATGGTCATATGCTTATCCAAGGTTTCCAACCTAGGTACTCAGGTTTGTTTGAATCTTTAAGCAAGATTATTCGAACAGAGGGATTTGGAGAACTTTGGAAAGGGATTTTCCCAAATGTTCAAAGAGCATTTTGAATGAACATGGTAGAATTATCTTGCTATGATCATGAAAAATATTTCATCATCCAAAGCCAGATTTCTGTTGATAACATTTACGCTCACACTTTAGCCTCTATCACGTTAGGCCTTTCAGCGACTGCTTTGAGCTGCCCAACGGATGTAGTGAAGATGAGAATGATGAACCACGCTGCGAGCGAGGAAGGTAATGTGCATCTATTTGTTATTGTCCATTTATTTACTCTGTTTTTTTCTATTATGACTTTGATTTGTATGTACGTCTATGTATTTTTAAGGTGGTTTTCTTTAGTTGAAAGGTATACTTTGTTTTTATTTATTGTTAATTAGATATTGGCTATTAGATCTGGAAAATGAATTGTACTCATCTATTGACATTTAATTTCTTTTGAAGGACTAATATTGTTTTGAATTGCTTTTTATAGGATTATTTTATAGAAATAGTCAATTAGGTAATTTCAAACTTTCTCATCAACTGAGGTTTTTCTCTGCTCTGTTTAAGACTAAAAATATTGAAGGTTATAGTTGAGTTTGTTATATAAAATTTTAGACTAAATGAATGGATTCTAAATGTATGGATTGATTAAGGGGAAGGGATATACATTTCTATATCTGCTACACCTCTGTAGTTTTAGTAATTTTACGTAAAAAAGAAAGAAATGTAGTTTCAAAGGGGTCAAATGAAGTATATGCAAATCATCAAATGATGTTTTTTTTTCTAAATGCTCTTTGGGCCTGTGTATTTAGTGTTTCTTCGTTTTAAACTAGCACTCCCAAGCTCCCATTACTCCCACACTTAGTCGTACCAAACCCCGAGATCCCCATAATAACCTGCTTAACTCCAAGATCTCCACCTCGAAAAAAATCCTCTCCTTCATGATATGATCATTAACAATATGGATAACAAGGAACACTATTATTTTCTCCATAGAGGAGGTGGGTGATGAGGGTGATTGTGTTTTATACAAGCAGTACTTTTACATTTCTTGATGATAGAAAGCAATTGAATAATTTGATCATTTTTAATTTATTCATTTACCATGTCGTCTGGTGTTGATTTTATGTTAGTGATTTTATTGTTTGTAGTGTGCCTTCCATCACTAAGCATTCACTGGACTTGAAGCACCAACAGCTGCACGTGTTGCCCGACGTATGTTACTGAGGTTCTGCTTTGGCCACGAAGGCAGGAAACGGATGGTGGTGATTGAAGGCAAAACTTGACTTCTGATGGAAGCCTCCCACTAACCAAGGCACATAAAATCAACTTAATACACTCAATTTATCCCTCCTTTCACGTGCCATGTCAATCATACGAACTCCTTCGAGCCTCTCCCATGTCTTCTGTCAGAAGAGGGCTCTCCCATCCCCTCTCTCTTACACAATCCCCCCAAATCACGCCTCACCCTTCCGAAGATATTGATACGAAGAGGGTTTCTTCAAGAGTAAGTGATAAAGATGATGACGAGATCCAAAGCACAATCTTCCCTTCTTGAGGAAAGATTTAAACAACACAGCACTCTCTCTCTCCTTCTCTATAGAAAAAAAATAGTGAGTACATATATGTGTAAATTGTTTCAGTTTTAATGGGTTTACATTTGTTAACTTGCTTAGCAGAAACAAAAAATAAGAGATAGCTAGGGAGATAAAGCTAAGGCCTAGAAAAGTCGAACTTTGGTTCTAGAACAGGAGAGTCGGGTTCATTTCCTTAAACTAACTTTTGAATTTTATGAATGATACTAAAGTTTTCCGGGGATATTTGATCTGTTATTTAACAACTCTTTTGAGTTATTTGTTCTCATATATTTCATGACCAAAATTTTGATAAAATTCTCATTTATTCGGGCTCTTTGTAGATCTCTATAACGTTCATATATTTAATATTATCTACCTAATATTTTTATACCCCTGAACTTACATATCCCATTAAGCTAACCGTTTGGTATACACAGGCTGAAATTCGAAAGACTATGAGGAGGATATTGACCACCACTGATTCTTCAAAAAGTCTGAGTCTTTATGGATTCTTAGTAGTCCAAGATTATCCCAAAAGTTACTGCTCGAAGATCCTCTCTAATTTGGTCCTTTTCTTGGGTCTCCAATTCATAGACTGGTAATCTCTTTCTTTATATATATTTCTTTATCTCTTTTTATGCTGGCCATCACTCTGTCACTGACTTAAGGCTTTAGAATATATTGATATTTGTTTGGCTTTTGCCTTAGTCGTAATTAAATCGCATTTCACCATAAAAACGTTTGTACGCTAAGTGTTTGACAACTTGCCCAAGGAAGCTTATTTTGTAAACATATAAGCATTGTTTAGGTTGGTCTGAAGTCATAAGCTTTTGACACAATTTTTTACCCAAATAACAAATTTTGTGTCTATTTATCTGTCTTCTGTGGGTGCAGCTGCTTCTAAACTCGATCTACCTAAATAAAAAATTGTGTCTATAAGATAATAATATGGCCTGTCCTACAGTTAGCATAAGAATCTTAGAATGTAATCTCATTGTTTTAACTCTCCAATATATACAAAAAAGACTCTTAAAATAGTTTTCTTTCGTGCTTACTGCATTTTTGTATCACAATACTTTTTTAGACTAATAAGAACATTCAATGCGACTGTAAAATAGAATGTCTTTAACCTTATAGTTTTAGTGTCCACATGTATGAAGAGAAAGATAGTTCTTTGCTAGATGATACTATTTGAACTATTGATATGTTTTAGAGTACAAAATGTTTCTCTAATCTTATTTATAAAAACATTTCATTTTTTCTACCCTTTTGAATGATACATACAAATAGCTTATTAGACACACTAAAAATAACCTCTGATAAAATGTTATTTTTTTGGGTGGTTGTCTTCTCCCACCCGTTCTTAATTCTTTCGACCTTTGACTGTTGTTTTTAATAAAATCTACAGGTATCGTTCACCATATTCATGTTGTATCCCCCTAATTTATGAATCCCTTGGATATGGTGTGAATGTTTCTAAGTTACAATAATGAACTATTTTAAAATGACGAGAACACAGTTAACCATCTAATACGTAGTTAACATGGTTAATCATCGCTATAGTGGTTAATGTTTCGTTCTTTTCACATTATATTAGTTGAACTATTTGTTCTCAAGAAATTGTGTTGGTTTGCAACCTCCCCATAAATTTTGGGTGGCATAGTCAAATGATGATCACTGTTATGTCAACTCCAGTTCTATTATCTGTTATTTCTTGATTCCAGGAATGGTAACAGTTGGATTGTATACTGGTGCTATAATATGTTGTAGTGCTATTGTATTTTATTTCATTCATCCATATATAAAATTTGGCATATATCCTACCTAAATGTGTGTGTGCGCGTAAGATTCTTTTCATTCTTAAACTTTTCATTCTTAAACTTTTCATCAGGTTTTTGGTGGTTTTCATTTAGTGGTTATCCTCTTTTCTGATTGCAATTTGACACCACTGACAAGTCTTATATGCAGAATCTTCTTTATGTTGATAACAGATGGCAAAATGGCATCACGTTTCATCTCGCAGACTATTATAGAGTATGTGTGATGCTCACCCTCACCAGGTATAGTTTTCCCACCTTAATAGCAATAAGAAAGACCAAAATTTGAGAACTTTTTGCATTTTGGCACCATAGTTGTATTATAGTTTGCCCACCTCATTTTTTTGGTTCAAACATGTTTTTTTGTAAATCTAATTTTTTGTTGGTGTTTGGTGTTTATGTTTTTTCCATATCGAAACCTATTCAGGTATACATTCTCTTTCTTTGTTTGGAACTTTGTACTTTTTTGTTCAAATTGATTTTTGTGAAGGGCTGCTGATTCGGGTTGGTTTGTTCGGGTAGTGGGTATCACCTGCTACCATGGCAGCAGGGGAGGGGTTCTTTCTGGTGGATAAGAGTTGTGGCCGAAGGTGGGTTAGAAGGTCGGATATAGCAGGTGGAGAGGATATATCAAATCCACTATGGGTCTTAAGCACCATATAAATTTAATATATCCACTATTTTTTTTTGTCCATGTTTTATCAGGAAAAGTATACGTAAATCTATGCTGGATTTTTTTTTATCTACTTCTAAACATGATAAAGTTCTAATGATGTACTATGCCGGACAATTAATTTTTCATTGAATTTCCAGGCATTTAGTTCATAATAATTCCACACATCAATCTGATTATTTAGGTGAACATGTTTTAATGGTACGAGAGGAGACGATTCACTTTCCAGGCATTTCTTGTTGGATTATGCAAATATCCTCACTCAATGACGTGCTGTTTGATGCAAAGTTCCAGTGTGTATAAGCAAGTAGGTTTTTTAAATTCTAAGGATAATACATTGGATAGGTAACTAACTATTTTCAAGGTTTGTCTTCCTATGTTTTCTTCCATTTTTTTTGTTGGTTTACTGCATCTATATACTAATAAACCATTTGAAGTTTATATCGTTTACATGGTAATGAGTTTGACGACAATGGTCCACGCATCTTACCAATATGACACAACTTACTAATACAACCCATGCTTTAATTTTAAATTATAACTTACCCTTTATTTTTTACATGTCAATTCTAATGGCCAAATGCAGTCCCCGTCACAGGAAGTACATGACGTATTGTTTGATTAACTGTGGTGATGTGTCCCCAAGGATGTGAATGCGGCTATGGCCACCACAAGGACAAAATGAAATATTTTTATATGGATTTTTTGTTAGTTTCTGAATTACAGTGGTTCAATTTTACAGCCCTTAATATTACATATCCGAAGATTGATGCTCACTTTCTCTGTTTTCCCTTCATCAAAGGTTTTCAACACTGCTGTAGAACCGCACACTACCACTCTCTGTGTACCAGTTGGTGGAGAATGCCGATGGATGCATGGTCTTGATTATTAAGCACCACACCACATTTGTTTTCGAACCTTGAATCTCAACACTCCAAGTTTTGGTGACCTGAAACATTTAATCTTCTGCCCCTATGACTGGGGTAACATGCTGTCTCATATTCTCGGGTCAGCTGAACTCAAAAAATATGGGACTCAAAGAACATGATGTGCATAGCTGACCCATTCTACGATCGTTACTTGACTTCAAGGTTCCAGAATTTGAGTTCCGTTATTGTAAATTTGGATTACATCTTGAGATACATGCTACTTGCTTAATATGGGGGATTTGATAAGTTTCATTGATTGACACGTATATTTACACTTCTCATTGGATACCTGGTATTTGAAAATTGTGTGTGAAACCTTGCCAAGAATTGATGTACGTAGAGCAAGAATTGATGAAATCACAGTTGATGCCACTTCAAGGTAAGGATTCTCATTTTGTTGGGATGTGGGGTGATCCTTATTTTAAACTTCAAATATCTGTTCTTTGACATATGAAAACTCACAAGTTTGTTCAGTTTATCAACATAAGAATTAAATACACATGTTTGGTAATTGTAACAGGTTCATAAAACAATTCGAAAAGGAGTTTTAAATGGGTGTAAAGTTGTGGCAGGTTCTGAAAACAGTTCGAAAGGGAGTTTTATATGGGGGGTAATGTGCAAGTATCTTATAATTACCTTATAGTGTATGTACAACTCCATACTTATACTGTTTTATTTTATTGATTTTTGATTCAAGAAGTTAATTGTTACTGTTGATGGAGTTTACTCGGGGCATGTGTTGAAATCGGTGTTAAAGAATTTCTATTGCTATGTGGTGACCATTTGGTAAATAGAGGTACTAAGAGGTTAGGCATTAAATTAGTTAAGTTAGTGTTTAGCCCTTATATCTTGAAGTAGTTGTTGAATATTGTAGAGTTAAAAATCAATTTAAGATGACATGTTTGATATGTTTGTGCATACTAATAGTTATAATGATATGCTTTGGGGTGTTGAGCAATATAATGTTTAGTGCTTTTGGGTGTCGAATGCTCTATTTTTACTCTTTTTATAAATCTTTACTATCGTGGTAATTCTAAGTAATAATGAAGGTGCTTAAATTTATTTTTAGTTTTTTTCTTGATTACTGTTAAATGTATTAGTGTATGCTTATGAATGAATCAATTAACCTGTGATATATAGTAAGTGATAATGAAGGTGCTTGATTATAAATCATATTTATGGTGAAAATTCTTAGATTTTTTAAATTGAGATGGATTTCATAGTACCAATCATGTATTAAGATAAATTTCATATGTATTGATATGGATTTTTCATTAATGTAATTTGAGCCATTAATTTTTATTTGGTCATTGTCTGGATGTGTATTAGTGTTGTTGCGAGTTATTTATATTGTTGTACTATTTTTTATTTCTTAAACAGTGTGGTGGATAGTTTTATAAACAAAGGAAATTATGTCCAATTTTAAAAAAATGTTTACACATTTGTGTTATAGATAATAATTTTCGACTTAAAAGTATTTGATGGTATGATTCTATTTGTGCGAGATCTATGACACTATTAGTGTTGTTGTCGTTGATTATTTTTTATTCATTAAACAGGGTGTATCATCCTATAAACAAAGGGTATTTTGCCCAAAGTTTTTAATTTGTTAACAAGTATTTTTTTTATATAATAGTTTACCATTATTATGACAAAATGAAATAAGTATTGTTTACATTTAAATCAGGGTGGATCGTTTTATAAACAAAGCAAATTTTATCCAAAAAATTTAATTTTTTTTACACTATATTGTGTCACAAGATAAACTTTTTGACTTGATTATACATGATTCAATACTTTGGGGAATGAAATTTTTTTCGTTTTGCAATTATATATTTTGGATTTTTTTACCATTTCGCGATTATGTACAATCGAAATCTTCACCGCGCCTTCAGGCACGGACATTTCGCTAGTATATATATATGGGGCACAAATACTCATGTGGAGTTTTCATATTTATTGTGTGTGTGTGTGTGTTAACTAAAATATTAGCAAAGGTGTTTGTAGGCATTTTAGGATCCCAAAATTACTATTGTTAAGAATACTTACAAAGTCTGCATCCATTCTTAGTGATTCTACAAGTATAGAAGATTCGTACAGAATTGTTTGTGCAGACTGACTTGTCATGCCTGTATTGGTCCGTGCCTTGATCTACTTAAAGCACAGACCAATACATGTCAGTCTGTACAGATACAAATAGAATTTTTGTATTACTTATGGAGGTCTTAATCGGTAATTCATTCTCCGAAAATGAAAATAAAAGTACATTAGTTCAAGTTGATTGACACGGGTACAATAATACACTTCACTAAGTAAAATAAAACGACAGAATACTAATAATCTATCAAGTTAGTATGATTGGTTCCTCTTCACATGATTTGTCAACATTCCATCATATTTTCTATATTGTGTTAACAATAATTATGGAGACTATTTTGAAAGTTAGATACATCATCTTCATAGTTTGGGTTATATCATGCTTTATAATTATTTGTTATCTTCATTCTCAGTTCAAAAGGTAGATCACAACCTCTTATATATGTATGTGTATGTGTGTGTGTGTGTGTGTGTGTGTGTGTGTATAACTGATCATGTGGGACCAAAATAACAGGTTTTCTAAGAGACCACCTCAGAAAAATGTAGTTAAGAGGTGATGTGAGGGGTTTTCTTTTAATTCCACCTCAATTTGTACACCCAAACTATAATATATTGAGGTGGTTCGCTGGTAAACCCATTATTTCGATCCGTATCTAATCGTTTCTCTGTCTCTCTCTATCTCTCTCTCTCTCTCTCTCACACACACACACACACACACACAATGACGTAGTTCTGAAGTGTTTTGAGGTAAAGTTAAGGGTTTTCTTCTTACTTCGCCTCCATTTTCACACCAAAACTATATTGTTTTGTTGTGATTCATTAGTAAATCAGTTATTTAGGTCCGCATCTGATCGTCTCTCTTTGTGTGTGTGTGTGTGTCTCTCTCTCTCTCTCTCTCTCTATATATATATATATATATATATATTCTATCATTTATCCTAATATTCAATAACCAGTTTAAGAGGTAGGCCTATGATAGTTAATTATCTTCCTAATTAGGAGGAATTGCCATGTATGTTATCCCATAATGAGCAATTTTGAATCCTTCATTTGTTAATTCAACGATGACCATACTGATCATTAAAAAACCTATTGCTCTTATTGCAGTTGTTCATCCTTGTTTCTCATTTACCCACTAAATTTGATAAGAGAGTTGATCTAGTTTTAAGTAATGAGTTGCACTATCTTTAAAAGGTTATTGAGTTGTCTCAAAACTTAAGAACAATTTCTTTCCAATATCATGAAGTTTGTAAGTATTTGTAAACATGAAATGTTTAGATTTGTGAACAAGTAAAATAGATAACCTTGTGGATATGGATGAGTTTCGAAAATAGCCATTAAGTTATTAGGTCTTTATAGATTACCATGTTAGGATTAATGATGACCTTTACTACCTTATTTGGAAAAAAATAAGCCTTGTTAAGGTTGTGTGTGATTTTGAAAACTATCATAATACGTTCTAGATGGGAGAGGGTGAATACGACACCTTAAAATAATTTTGATGCGAAACGGCTACTTGTGCAAGAACCACTTAATTTCAATTTTGAAGTCATTTTAATATTCAAAATTACATTTTGGAATTTAATCATTCAAAGTATATTGGTCATCACATGATATGAGAAATTAATCAAATTAATTATATTTTAGAAATTAATTCACTAATGTATATGCACAAGGAACCAACTAGTCAATGGTGCCTTAATTATTATGTGACTCAATGTTAAATATGTCAATGAACCTAATTATTTATTTAAAAAAATTAAATTATATGTAAATAGGCATGTTAGGTGCGAAGAACACAATCTCTCTAAAATAATGGCTTTTAATACCAGATCTATGAAGAAAAAACCCCACTTAGGGTAGAAAACATAAAAAAAGTTTGATCTTTCTTACTAAAGTTGTAAAAGAAATTACAAAGTGATGGTACAAAATTTGAATACATGAATACACATAAGTGCTTTCCTTCAAAACTTCAAATATCCTTTTTTTACATGAGAATCGACCACGGCGTTCCAACAAGGTTAAGAAAACTTATAATCTCATAAGCATCACATTCTAATTGAAAAAGGCCACGTAATATAGCTATTCGACTTCAAATTTGATCTTCTATATAAAAATCTCATAATTTTGAGGATGGATGGTGTAGGGAGATCAAATCTACAATAATGCTAAATATTATAGACACCCACAAATATGAATGCAATAAATAAAAGGACTAAAAAATATAAGTTGTTCAAAAGATTGGTCCTACTAATGTCCACAAGGAAGGTAGAGATGGATGATTTTATTAAGGATAATTACTACTTGGAGTGCTAGAGAATGCAAGCGGAGAGTTCAAGTCTTGGATATAGCGGTGGCAATTTTTGACACCACTTGACCCAACACGAAATTAACAACAAATTAACAAGCTGCAACGTGTTTGGATCAGGATACTGGTTGTGCCGTGTTTATGCCATAGTTTCGACACAAAATTGGTCTGAATTTAGCCCGTTTTAACCGAATTACAACATGATTAAGCAATTCGATTTGGCCGGATTACTACCCCTTTATAATTATTATATTTCATACAATATAAAATAAAATAAATGATATTGATATATAAAAATAAGCGGGTTATCATGTTGGGTCGTGTTGTATCGTGCCAATGAGCATGAAATTTATTTATCATGATATTCGTGTAGTGCTTTATTTTTAATGGGTCGTGTTCGTGTTAGGAAAAAATACAGCATCGGGTTGTGTCGTGTCGGTCCAGGCCCAAACATAACCCGCTATCTCAAATTGTCACCCCTGCTTGGATACAATATATTACTCCATATCTCCCCCCCCCCCCCCCCCCTCAACGAATGGATATTCTATTTATAGATACAAGAGTCATATTTACAAATTTAAAAAAACAAAAACTACTACTTTAAGTACTCTTTGTGGATTCGACCTCTATCTTCGTCTTTATCTTTTAGGTTGTTTAGTTATATTAGGATTGTACTCGATCATGTTATCATTATCGTTTGCAAGTTCATGGTTATGGGTAAATAATTGGCAGGAGACTAAGACTAACAATTATGTTGGATTGTTTGAATGACATGTGTTGTGCCACGTGGATTATTTGGCTCATAATCCCATCAATTACCCCTAGAATTAGGGTAATCGATCTTTAGGCTTGGTTATTGTCCACATGTGACATGGATTTTATCATCAAGTCGTATCTACCTTCCACATGTCTAACTTATAGTCGGTGAAAACACAATTATCGTCTTATTGGCACAAAATTATCACCCTATTCATACATGGGCAAGTGTTTAGGTTGACCCAGGCAATCATTACACATGAAGTACGTGTCCTGGAGGCATGAGGATATGCCTCCTTTTTTAATAGAGTCATCTCTTCATGTGATCTTTTGACGATAATAACCATAAGGGGGTTCAAAAAACCTTTTTACCTTATTTCTTATCACTAGAGGTATATTTCTTCCTCCCCATCCTCTCTCTTTCTCTCTCTCTCTCTATCTATCTTCCATTTTCATTATAGTGAAACTTTTATTATAAAAAATTCTTCATCTATTTATAAATTATTCTTCTTTACTACACAAATATGCTATGACTGGGTGTCTTAGTAAGTACGAAGTTATATTTTAAAACAATTTTGAGGAATTTAGTAAAAGGTATAACATATCACGAAATGTCATGATAATAACCTCACCTAACGATCAGGATATTTATGTCCTCTCTAATGGTGAGGTTGGTTCCATGATGGTGGAAATGATATAAGGGGGGTCATTTCCCCCTCCACCCATTAATGTTAGAGGTACTCCGTTTATGCGCATTATTGCTTATCCAAACAAATGGAACTTTATCTCTATTGTAATGGGTATAATCGTCATAAACCAAATTTATGTCACTAATGTAGCCCTAGGACGAGATCTAGTATTTCTATGATCGTCGAACTCCACTTGGGTCTAGAACATACCACTTTCAAACTAGGAACAAGTCCCGTAATTTGGTTACATTATTGACTAGGTTCCAAGAGGACTAAAATAGAGACACATTAGTCTTTTTGGGGCGAATATATATATATATATATATATATATATATATATATATATATATACAGTCCTGCTCTTGTGCTGACTAGTCCGCATTTTAAGAATGCGGACCGAACATGTGTCACCTGGCGGTGAGCCCAGAAAAGAGAGAGAGTGTGCCTATAATTTAGGTGATAATTTCTAGGCGCACCGTTAGGTGACACATGTCCAGTCCGCATTCTTAAAATACGGACTAGTCCGCACAAGACCATTATTTTATATATATATATATATATATGTGTTAGAAGAAGGTCTTTTTGCCACTTCATAAGACTTTAAATACAAAACATATATAAACAAATTTTGTATCTATCTGTATAATAAAATAGGTGGGTTTTTTGTATAAGCTAATTCATGGTTGAGATTAAGTGTGAAAAGGTTGTATCTAACGGTTCCAAGTGCTTTACTTTAACAATTGCAGCACAAAACTCGATAAAAAAGTGGTTACAAGTTCAACACAAGGCTCAAGAAAACTATTGGTACTTACTAAAGTTTGTAGCAAGTACCAACTTCGTTACCGTCTCTCTCTCCTCTCTTCTCTCCATTTATCTTTGACTCCTTTTTTCTTTCCCTATCTCATCAGTGGCCTCTCCATAAGACACAACATATCTGAAGATTTTTTATTATTAGTTTGTTGTGAATTGATTTTTTGTTTGTTCTTCTAAGAGAACATATGATTTATTCTAATGGTCTTTGGTTGTTCCATGATATCATTTTTGTATTTCTATATTGGCATTGACTTTGGTTGTTTTTGGAGATTCATCTCACATGAGCATGTATGTATTTTTATATTTGTTTATTTGAATTTGTCTGAATGTTTAAACTACTGCATATGTTCTTTTATTGTATTCTATCTTCCTCAAGTGTTTTTTGTTTCTCTCTATGTCTCTCTCTCAGCGTGGCTTTCCTCTTTAGACGCAAGGCTTGTAATATAGGATTACAAACCTTATACTTTTGTTTACGGAGTTTTATTAATGTGGTTAGTGGTGTGAGTTTTGATTTTCATTTCAGATCTGAAGTGATTAAAGAAGATGATCAATTATATGGCAAGTTAAGACCACCCAAACTCCACTCCCGCACTCCTCCCTCATGTAACCTTCTATGACCCAAACTTTAGACCACCTAAAATGCTGAAAAACCCCTTCGGCCAGATCTGGTCCCTTTTGCTATCATGGTAAAAAAAAATTGTTGTCGTGGTCCTTTTTGTTTTTTACTTCTTTTGTTAATCTATAATTAGTTATTGTATGTAACTTAAGAGGTTGAATCTATTTATGTGGATGGTTTTATAGTTGAATCAATTTACTGTTTACGAAGCATTTTGAGGATCTAATTTATTCGTTTTGGTTCTAGATTGTGGATTGTGAAGCAAGAGTCTTCAGATCGATTTTTGTTGTTGATTGATCCATTCTTGTTGTTGACAAAGAAGAAAGAGAGGTAAAGATCAAACACAACACCTCATATAAGATATCTATCTCTAATCCCACGATATCAATGCTATGACCACTTTTGTTCGTTTGTCAACGGGTTTCTCATGTGGGTTATCGTTGCCTGTATTATTAGCTTTTTATGTTAAATGGTAACTTATGTTATTACGTCTGTAACAAGTACTAAAGTATTAAAATTGTGATTTCATTTCATCATGCTGTTATTGTTTTTGGATGGTTAAAGATACGAATTTGATTTATAGATTATTTGGAAAAAAAAAACTCTTTATGGCTGAAATTTGATGCACTAAAAATTCAATAAAGGTTTTTAATTTTCTTGAACTTGGTTTTATGGATTATCTCATTTCGAGAAAATTTAAATACTAATTATATTTGGAGGAGTTCAAAAAATGTTTATTAAACTTAAGGATTTTAAAAAAAAATCACAATTTAGTTTTAACTTTATATTTGGGTTCATTCATATCAAAGGGTAGAAAGATTTAAGTTAGATTGGTCGTAGGTCAGAGATGAGCAGGTTGTAGCATGGCAGGTTGTAGAAGAGCAGCTGTAATAGTAGGCTTAACTGCAGCACTAAGAGCATGGAAGGTAAAAGCGTGGGCACTAAAAGCATGGTGGTCCACGTCTTTGATAGGTAAATTAAGGAAATAGACTTAACTCATTATTAAAAGACGTTAACATTATTAATATCTATATAATAAAGTAGGTGGGGCTCTTTGTATAAGCTAATTCATGGTTGAGATTAAGTGTGAAAAGTTTGTATCTAATGATTCTAAGTTCTTTACTTTAACAATTGCAGCACAAGACTCGATAAAAAAATTGGTACAAATTCAGCACAAGGCTCAAGAAAACTATTGATACTTACTAAAGTCCGTAGCAAGTACCAACTTCGTTACTGTCTCTCTCTCCTCTCTTCTCTACTTTTCTCTCTGTCTCCTCTTTTCTTTCCTTATATCATCAGTTGCCTCTCCATAAGACACAACATATCTAAATTAAATTAAGTGAAAAATTATTAATATTTTATCATTTATTACTAGCATTAAAGTAGTCCGGGGATACGTTTTGTGTTGATTTATGTCACGTGTGTTCATTTTTATTAATAACATTAATCACATTATTAGGGGTGTCCACATTAACTAATGTTATTGCTCATCGTATCGTGTTCTATTAACAATTTGTTAACACAAAATAATTTTTTTTTATTTAAAAAAGCTACATCAAACTATTTTTTTTAAATATGGAAAACCTTTTTTTATATATTTCCATAATACAATTTTTTATAGCATTTTTTTATAAATTTATAAATAATGTCCATATTTTTTTTATATTGAAAGTCACTTAAAGAATATATCAGAAGAATGCCCTTAAGGTTTATTATGTTCCAACTTTTTTGTAATCACAGAACATAATGTCCAATTTATATTTGAGTATTTTAGAAAGACAATTTGTTCACATGATTTATGGAAGAAAATCCATTACTTTATTCATTACAAAAGCAATTATAAATTGGAATACAGATTGAATACCTTGGAGAGTCCAAGGAAAGTTGTTTGTATTGGAAGAGGCAGTAGCCGTATGATACGAAAACATGGATTTAATAGAAACGCAACTCATCTTAACACGTGACCTGTTCCTATTTTATTTATTTAACACCACACATTAAGGAATTGGAAAGTAATAAGAAAATATATTACATAGCACTTTTTTATGAAATCTAATATATTAAAAAGGGACTAAGCCCAAGAATACAGACTCGAAAAAAATAGACCGGAATGAACCAGCTACCAACATCCCAACACACAATACCCAATAGAGCGAAAGACCTAACACATAAGGCCTAACCCATACAACCAACCCACCTAAACTATAGACTAATACCCGACCCAAACTATCTCAAAAGATCAACGGACTGGGAATGATCCAGAAGCACACGCATCAGTAAACAACATAATTCAATACCACGTGTAAGAATAATTGACAAACCACTAACCCAAAACCACTACTCAATAGTAAAGCCAAACGCCAATAAAATGTCTCAAAACCACAATCATACTTAGACCTCTAAGGCTTTCACACAAACAAACGAGAAGCGAAAAAAAAGAAAAAACATTCCTCTTCCAACTCCTTTCAGCCCAGCAAAAGATACACTTCATCTATGCTAAAACATGAAAACCCATTGATGTTGTATGTATATAAAACCTGAAGATGTTGTGAGAGAAGGGTTTTTGAGTGGGGATAGGGAGAAAATGTGGCTTTGGGTTTGGATTTAGGTCCAGCGGTGAGTATGGCTGATGCGGAATGGAAGGCGGAGTGGCGACACCCATGGTTGGGGGATTTCAAATTTTGGAGTTAGGGATGTTTGATTATGTAATTTGCTGCGAGTAAGGGATTTGCTGGGGTTTTCTTTGTGGCATAATTATTAAAGACTTATTTTATATGTACAGTTGTTGAATCCAATCCTAAATATACGTGAGCAGCTAAATGGGTGAGATAAGAAAGGACGGGTATGGGATTAAGGTGAAAGGTTGAGAGCTCCTTCGTTTTTGTACAAAAAAAACTTTTAGTTGTTCAAAATCATAATTAGAATTGAGGAGAGATATTTTACGTATTAATTGACATTTACACCTCTAATACTACCGTATTAGAGGTATAATGTAGATGACTGTTAATAATCATTGTTACATTTCAAATAATTAATTATTTATTTTTAACATTTCAAATAATTATTTATTTGTTGTATGACCATGATAATAAACCCAAACATACTATAAATATAAGTTCATCAAGTAAGAAATCATAAACTTTCATATTTTGTGAAAGTGGATTGGTTCTTATGTCATTTCAACATATAGTCACTTCCTTCATAACTTTGCACACAAAATAGTGTTATCGCGTACTATCTTATTTTGCAAAACCTAATCACTCTTACGAAATAATATGTGGAGGCGTGAAACCTTAATCTTATAACTATAGGAATTGTAAAGTAAGGAAATAATTATTATGACCCATGTGCTAGACGAAGCGATGTGGGGTAGAATGTAATAGAGTTAAATTATTTTTTATTTGACTTTTTATTTTATCGTGCCATTGGCATGAGTACACATTTATCACATGAACAAATTTATCATCGTGCCATTGGCACATGTATAAAATATCACAGGAACAAATTTATCCCCGTGACATTGGCACGGGTACACTATAGTGTGTATATATATATATCATGATAACTATGCAAGTGTTCATGTTCCCGTGGAGGTTGGATCTCCTAGTATTACTAACCACTCATTTTAATTTTGGGTATCATGACTTTGCCAGTTACTAATCGATCTTTGTCCCTTTTGTTCCAGATACTTATTGAAAGAGAAAGTCAAAAAAATATGAAGTCAAACTTGTCGACCTTAGAAAATTTTGGAATCGACGAACTCCTTGTGGAGTAGCATTCTTTTAGAGAGGAACTCACATACTTCTTCGCTTAGAACCAACTATTGACCCAACTAATAATTTCCCAGTTATTCCCCCATGGGAACAATTGATTACACAATGGTTGATGACTCTTCCATCCCGATAGCTAATACTA
The DNA here is from genome assembly GCA_949130495.1 of Sambucus nigra. Taxonomy (NCBI): domain Eukaryota; kingdom Viridiplantae; phylum Streptophyta; class Magnoliopsida; order Dipsacales; family Adoxaceae; genus Sambucus; species Sambucus nigra. Next base: position 324,940,403 of record OX422217.1, on the reverse strand, counting down.
TCCTCAGCGTAGAGGCCAAAAGATTTTATGTAGGCAAGCCTTCCTCATCGACCTACATAATATAACCCAATTATCATTAGTAAAACTTACCATATGATAACCTTTCCTCATTTAATTTTCGATAGGAGTTTAATGGTCTTTATGGTCATATTTTGGAAGAGGTATAAAAAGAAGAAGATGAAAAAGAGTAATCACATTCCTTCCCCTCCTCCAACACTCCAAAGAGATGACCAGACGGACAAGGCCTACATTTTTTCTTGATGCCACTAGGGAGAATTTAAAATTTTGGGTATCTAGGTTGATCAGGCCGCCCAAGGTGCAACCGACACCTCTAATGAGAGAATAATCTCCATTAGGGAGAAAAAGAATAGAGAGAAAAATAAAGATAAAGTGAAAAAAAGGTAGGGAGGGAAAAAGCAACTAACCAACAAGATCTCTTAGAACGCTGACCAAGGAGAATAATCGTCTTATGGTGATTGCACCCGGGAAGGTGGCATCCCCACCACCTATTTCAGTATGTAGGGACCAACCTTGGATCATTACAAGAAAAATGACAATTAAGGACACCGATATTAGGGACAACTTTAAAACTATCCTTTAAAAAACATATAAGGGACAGCAAATTATAGATGTCCTTATAGATATATTATAAAGGACAGTTAATTTTTTTAGCGTCCTTTATAATAGTTTTAAGGACATTAAATATTTACTGTCCTTTATAATAGATCTAATAGGACAACAAATAGCTGTTTCTTAAAATTTTTGTTTCCCTATTTTTTCCCTCCATTCCCTAAATTATTTTTTCATTTATTTTTTCATTCCCTCTACTATCAGATAACAGACTCACCCGCTTCTCTCTCTCATCTGCCCACCCGATCAAAGCCAACACTCGCGATATCGTGAAATTGATATCGTGAGAACACAAATATTTGTTCTCTCGCTCTCTCTCGTGAAACCTTCGAAGGTTTTGTGAAACCCGCTTCTCTGTTCTCTCGCTGTCTCTCTCTCTCTCGTAAAACTCATCGGGTTATCTCCTAAAGAATAAACTCTTGAAGAATAAAGGTAAGCGGGCTTACTCATATAGAGATGATTTTTTATTTGATTTTTGTGTTTGATTATAGAAATGATTTTGTTTTTTATTATAGAGTTGATTTTGTGTTTGATTATAGAGTTGATTTTGTGTTTGATTATAGACGGATTTTATGTGCAAAGATTTTGTATTTGATTATAGACTGATTTTGTGTGCAAAGTCATTCAACTTAATAACTTATGAACTATATTACAAATCAGTTATGAATCATACATTCCAAATTTTGTGTGTCAAGCCCTTTCGCTTACAAGCTGTTTCGAAAATCGATATTTATAAGTCTGAGCCTGGGGAATTTGCAAGTTTCATTTTTACGATGTAGTTTTAGATTTATATTTATGTATGTCTGAAAATGTGATGATGAAGATAAGATTTTTTAGATTGAGAAAATATAGGCTCGTGGAATGATTTAGATTTAGAAGTAATTGCATGTATATTTGTGTGTGTGTGTGGAATTGTAGTTGGAAGGGTAGAAATGAAATAAAGATGAGATTTATCACTGAAACTTTAGAATAAAATGAGAAATAAAGGTTATCTAGAATTATAATTAATCGTCAAACGTGCATGTGTGTGATCATTAATGAATTGATTGCTTATGTGTATGTGTGCGTGCACACTGTGTGTGTAGTTGGAGGTAAAATTGAAGAAGTGCAGTAAAGAACAGATTTTGATTGTTATGACTATATGTATACTTGCACATATATGTATATACATGTAATTGTACACTTTGATTTTGACAAAAAAAAATCCATGTTTTCATTGTGTTTGTGTTCTATTGGTCTTTTTGGTTACCACTATGTCTTTATTTTATGCTACCTGTTTGTCGTTGTTGGTGCTGTTAATGACAATCTCATATTGTTCTCTCTATACACACACACCCACACACTTGTAGATTTGTTCCTCCTGCTTCTACAATTGTGTGAATTAATTACCTCGTGGTTATGGGATTATTCAGTGAAATTAGGGGATCCACATGCAGTGAATCTCACCATGAAGTCACAATTTAGTAAAAAAAGAACAATTAGTGCGGAGAATTTGATCATAGTGAATTCAGAATGGTTTATATTGACATCACTGATTTGATAATTTATATTGACATCACTAATTTGATAATTTATATTGATATCAAAATAAAAATATCTATTGTAAACACATTATAACATAAGTTAATGGAATTTTTTATAAGTACAAAAATCATATGCATAGATAATGTCTACACTTTGATTTCATAAATTAAGCATCTCGACGTTCAAAAATCCTTATCTCGATACCTAACGTGTGTAAGCGTATCCCCGACGTGTCTGAACATGTCCAAAATAATAAAATGTTACTCTTTTTTAACAAGTCAACATATATTTGGGAATGTTTAGAACACGATGTCCTATAATGACACTTAAAGCACTACCTGCTGAGAGTACGTGTTTCTTAGTTGAAACCACTATCAAGGACTCTCATCACTGCAATATATAAAAGCCTTACACATTGCTCAAATGATGTTTCCTTTAATATTATGTCACAATAACTCTCTATATCTTGTTATGTTTAAATTGTATATCTTCTATATGTATGCTAATATATTTTTGTTGTTTATCGAATTACGTCTTTGGAGTTGATATGGATAAAAGTTGGATCGAATCACGTGATTGGAATTCAAAATAATACATAGATGGGGTTAAAAGGTTTATTAGATTTTCATATAGGAATAAAAATATGCAATCGTCATGCCTTAAATGCCCATATTGTAAATGTTTAAATCGAGTCTACCACAACCTACACACTGTGAAGGGTCACATAGAGATGCATGGTTTTGATAGGAGTTATAAGGATTGGATTTATCATGGGGAATTGGTCGATGCATTGGAGGACAATACATATAATTTTGGTAATGATGTGTCACTTGATGATATATCATATGAATCAAGCTTGGTGGGAAATATGATTGCAATGGTTCAAGAGGGAAGGGGAGTTCCACTGAAGCATGCAAATTCATATCATGATGGACATAGAGTAGAAGATGTGGTGCCTGATGGTGGCATGCTAAAATATTTCGAACTCCTAAAAGATGCGGAAAGAAAGTTATATGAACATTATCCGGAGGGTATTACTGAACTCTCATTTGAGTTGAACTGTTGCACTTAAAGAAACTAAATGGATGGACGAATAATTCTTTCACAATATTTCTAAAACTGTTGGAGAAGACATTCCCTAATGCCAGAATTCAAAAATCCTTTTGTCAAGCTAACAAACTCACTTATGATTTGAGATTCAAGTATGAAACGTAGGATGCGTGCCCTAACAATTGTATGTTATTTTGAGATGAAAATGAGACTTTATAGAAGTGTGTCATTTTTGGGTGATCAAGCGCAATAGAGTAATCAAAATACAAAAGTAACTACTAAAAAGGTAAGGTATTTTCCTTTAAAACCAAGATTGCAAAGATTATTTTGGTCATCACATACTACTTCGTTAATGAAATGGCACATCGAGGATCATATTGATGATGGTGTGCAAAGGCATCCGGATGATTCTCGTGCTTGGAAATCATTTGATGAGTGTAATCCATCTTTTGCGAGTGATAGTCGTAATGTTAGACTTGGGCTAGCAAGTGACGGATTCAATCCTTTTGATAATATGAGCTTTGCTCATAGTACTTGGCCAGTTGTACTCATGCCCTTGAAAGTGATCCCATGGTTGTGTATGAAGCAACAAAACCTAATTTTATCGATTCTTATTGATGGGCCAAAAGGTCCTGGTGATAAAAGTGATATATTTTTACAACCATTGATTGATGAGGTAAAAGAGTTATGGAGTGACTACTTATGATGTACCGAGTAAACAATTTTTCCAGTTGCGTGCAGCGTTGTTGTGGACAATTAATGATTTTTTTGCATATGCCATGCTATTGGAATGGAGCACGAAAGGTGAATTTTCTTATCCTTGTTGTAACAAAGATCATCAAGCAACTCGATTAACTTATGGTAAAAAATATTATTATTGGGGTCATCGTCGATTCTTACCTCTGTGCCATAGGTTTCGAAAAGAGAAAATAACTTTTAATGGCAATGTTGATTTCAGACCACCTCCGTTGAAATTAGCAGAATCACAAGTTTTGCAACAGTTAAATGAGGTCGACATTGAAACTGAATATAAGAAGGAAGATGTTTTTAGAAAGAGGAAAAGAGAAAAAAATAGAAAAAGAGCCTGCGAAGACAATAAAGGATGTGATGCCAAAGACGAGTTTAAATTGGAAAAAGAAAAGTATCTTTTTTGAATTGCCATATTGGGAGCATAATTTGATTTGCCACTATCTTGATGTTATGCATATTGAAAAAAATGTGTGTGACAATATCTTATTTACATTGCTGGGCATTAAAGATAAAACCAAAGACAATTTGAAGGCCAGAAAGACCTGCAAGAGATGCACATCAGATGACCACTACAACCCCAAACACGTGGGAAAAATTTGGAGTACATAGTTCCAGCAGAGTTTACAATGAGCAACAAAGAGAAGGATATTTTTCTAAAAGTGTTACAGGATGTTAAAGTACCAGATGGCTATTTATCGAATATTTCGAGATGTGTTCACCCTCAAGAGCGAAGTATATGGGGACTAAAGAGCCATGACAATCACATTTTAATGCAACAATTACTTCCAATAACACTACGGAGGGTATTGCCGAAACATGTTGTCAAAGCATTAATTGAACTAAGCAACTGGTTTTCATTGTTGTGCTCAAGTACAAATACTTTGGTTGGTGTAGAAAAATTAGAAGATCGTATGTCTCTTACACTTTTCACTCTTGAGAAAATATTCCCCCCCCGGATTCTTTGATGTGATCGAGCACTTGCCAATACATTTGATTGATGAGTTAGTAATTGCCGGTGCAGTAATCTACCGTTGGATGTATCCAATTGAAAGGTATTTTCATACTCTAAAACTCTTTGTACGCAATCGTGCTCATCCTAAGGCCTTAATTGCTAAATCTGTTATTATGGAAGAATGCACCACTTTTTGCTCGAGATATATGGCTAAAGATGTGGAAACTAAGTCTAATCGGCCTTCCAAAAATGATGATGGAGGTATTGATCTTGGGCATGGTGTGAGGCAAGGTCGGAAATTTCAGCTTGATTCAGTAACTCGTATACAAGCGCATCGATATGTGCTTGCTAACAGTGATGCAGTTGCGCCATTTATTGAGTAAGTTATATATTATCCATAAGTAATTTTTATATAAAATGCATTATTGAATTCCCTTTCTAATTTGACACACGTATAATATTTTCAGAAAACACATTGTTGAACTTACAAAACAATATCCTCACGTTTCACAAAAATATTTTGTGCAACGCCTTCACAATGAACATTTTCACACGTGGTTTAAGGATTATGTAAGTATGTTTATTCATTTTTAGTATTCTAATTATATTTCCATATCGTAGTTTTCTTATTTATTGAAATATTAGGTGGATGGATTGCCAAAAGATATCGAATTATCTAGCGAAATATTGAGTTTGGCATTGGGTCCTCTGGAGGATGCGTTAAGCTTCAAGTCATATATTATTCGTGGGTTTAGATTTCGAACAAAGGAAGTTTATAGCCGCTGGAAAACTCAGAATATTGGAGTTATTTTAAAAGCAAAACAAAAGAGCTATGCTCGTCGAAAAGACTGTAATCCTTTGTCTGGGGATGCTACTTTCTATGGACAACTGACTGACATTATTGAAATTCAATATTTTATTGGCCAAAAGTTTATACAATTCAAATGCAATTGGATAGAAAATCGTTTGGGGAAACGAGTAGATGAGTTCAAATTAACATTAGTAAATTTCAACCACTTATTGTACGAAGATAATCGATCAAGCGATGAGCCTTTTATCTTTGTATCCGAAGCAGAACAAGTGTGGTACGTGCAAGACCCTTTGGAACCAGATTGGCATGTAGTTGTTCAAATGACTCCTAGAGATAGGTTTGATAGTTATTCAACCATAGAAGAAGAATTATAAGTGCATCCATTCAAGCCGTTTAGTGTGCAAGAGTTGGAACATGATCAAAACGTATCTTGTGTGAGACAAGATGTCGATGGATCTGTAATTGATACATCTATGCTTGATGTTGATGATCGTGAGGATGATATGAATGAAAAATGAGAGTTGATCAGTTATAAATTTATTTGTAAGCATTATGACATATGTTTCTCTTATTTTTATCATACAATTTGTTATGTTTTATCATATTTTTTATTAATACAATAACTAATCGTATATATTGTTTTGTTGTAACAGATTCAGTATGATTAGATCCTCATCTACTAGCGGAGCGGCACATGCATCACCCTCATCTCAGATTCAGGTATATAAATTTTTACTTATCGAGAAGTTCAAATATTTCACTTGAAAATAAGACTAATTCCCATATACATTACCCCCCATCTTACTATGAGGAAAGAGGATTGAAGGACAGAAAGTTAGGCTGCTAAATTTTGTAGGTAAATCTCTTTGAGCAAGGCAATATTAACTCCAATGCCCATTCACGTTATATATGCGATAAGAGTTCCCAAAATAATTCTAGATTCTTTTCCTTCACTTTATGAAAATTTTCTTTCGATATCTGATGGAAAAAGATAGCATCATTGGATCAACTATGATACCACATGTAAACATTTAGATGAGGGGTGTTTAGGTATCGGGTCTCTTACTCAAGCTATGGATGCTCTACACATAAAATTGGAAAAAGACTTTGTTGAATATTATAAGATTCCTCATACCAGATTCCTTGCCTACATCTTCTTGAATATTATAAAAAATGCCTCCCCTTACCATCTGTAACCTTTAGGAATCAAAACTAACTTAATTTTGATTTTACTCGACCTTGTTGACGATCCTGCTGTAGTCAAATATGATGCTTCCTTTGTTTTATCTACTTTATTATCCCAAGACCAATATTTACCCAGTTAGAATTTGAGATTAATGTTTTGCCCAAGCTTTGCCACCATTTTCGCAACTTCACTACACTCCTGAAGTTATCAAGGAATTATAGAAGAAGAAGAACATTAAAATTAATCCACTAACATATAACCATTGAAATTGAATCACTTCCATTGAAATCTAGAGAGATAGAGAGAGGTCTTTGGAAGAACTTATCAGATTTAATCATCCCTAACGAAGATGGGGGGATAGTAAAGTGAAATAATTTTAGCGCTGAAAATGAAATTGTACTTTTAATTTCCCTATTCTCTCTTTTATTTTTAGCATTTATAAGTAGGTAGGAGGGTGTTTTCTTTCATTTTTAAATAAGGACTACAAAAGCTTCTGTATGAGGTAGGACATGTATCACCATAACGATGCTGTCATCCATGACATCACATGTTACTGAAACATTTCATTAGTGGTTAGGATTTTAGGCCATCTCCAATGGATTTTCGCTACTTTACAATTAAGCGATTGCTAAGGAGATCTTGCTTCTCTAGGTTTGCAGGTTCAAAGGTGCTAATTACCGTTGGTGTAATAATCACATTGGTGGGCATACTTGTTGGAGACTCCTGTCTCCAGGAGGAGTTGGAGGTGAGAAAAACACAAAAACCCAGGGAAGATGATTTCACAATGGCCTTTTTTAAGAAGTGTTAAGAAGTATTCACTGTGATGGCAGTCTTTGTTGAGTTGTATGAGAGGGTTTAAGGAGCTTTAATGATTCATTCATCACCCTTGGGATGGGGTGACTGTTATCAGACCAATCAGTTTTGTCAGGGTCTTTGGCAGATGGTTTCACAATGGCATTTTTTAAGAAGAGATCGTTAGAAGCACTTATCAGATTTAATCATCACTGATCCTTGGCTTGTGTGTGGGGATTTTAACAAAGTTGCATTTTATTGGGAGAAAGCAGGTGGGAATCAAATAAATCAAGATTTCTCTTTGGAATTTATAGAGTTCGTGGAGGTAAACAACCTCAAAGACTTGGGTTATAATGGATCAACCTATACTTTATTTAACAAAAGGGAAGGGGGATTTTGAATATGGAGTAGATGGGATAGATCCTTGGCCAATTCAGACTTGATGTTATTGGAATTTAATGTTAAAACCTCTCATTTGAATAAGGCTACATATGATCGTAATTCTATTATAGTGGAAATGAAGACTGTTGTAGACATAATTAAAAGGACTTTTAGGTTTCTTAGTTTCCGGACCAAGAAAGATACATTTATGGAGCTTGTTTAAAATTACTGGAAGTCAACCATCACATTTTAACCAGAGTCATCGCATTTTAAACCGAATAGTAGAGTGCACCATTATCAACCATCCCACTATATCTAGCAGCTCCCAGAGAAAGTGCTATGGCTGGAACACACGTATTTTCCCAGAGAAAGTGTTGCCTGTTTACTTAGCTTGGGACAGGGTGTTGTACTTAACATCTTTGTGGGCTTCATCTATGGGGTCTTTTCAGAGAATTCCGATTTCAGACTTGCAACGGATTAAATAGCAGTTTTGCATTGATATTTTTTGTACTTCGTATCTTTATGGTTGAGCACAACTTGTCCTCTTAATTTTTGAATCATTATACCTTAATAAATTTATTTTTTACATTAAATAAATAATTTGAAAATGATCCGATGTGATCATATGTCTAAGCTCTTGCCTCGCCCATATGATTTGAAAATGATCTGATTTAAAAATGATCAGATGTAAAGAATTAGGCTTGTATATCCTATATGATTTCCATTTTCTGCCACCGTTGCCTCTACTTTGTCTATTTCACAAGTAGATGTGTCTTCTTTTCATTTGGCCTCTAAGTTTATAAAATTTTATTTGTATCACTCCAAGCAAGGTCATATTTATAGATCTCAATTAAAGTTCTACTATCTAATGGTGCTTTGTGGGATGTCTTTTGTCTTGATGTTCTTAATTGTCAGGGTTGTAAATTGGGAGAATTTTCAGCCTTACCACTTCTTAGTAGTACCTTTATATCTTCTGCACCATTTGATTTAATCCATTTTGTTGTTTGAGGATCCACCACTATTGCCAATAAAGTAGGATATCATTACTATGTATCATTTATTGATGATTATTCTCATTGTTGTTGTTTTTTTATCCCAAAGTATCGTTCTAAATTCATAGATATTTTTAAAACTTTTAATATTATGATTAAAACTCAATTTTCCACTGTCATAAAACATTTTCATCATGATTTTGGGGGCGAGTAAACTTCCAGTTATTTTATAAAGTTATTATTGTTTGGTGGAACTATTCATTAATCTCCATGCACTTGTCCCTGTCTCGGAGACTGCTCGCTATATTTTTCTTTCAACAAATCATCATCAAAATGGAGTTGCCACCATATCTTAAATCTGCTTGCTATGTGTTTCTCACTACATTTATCCCTAATAAAAAAAATGGGGGGGGGGGGGGGGGGGGAGATGTTGTTGCTTGTGTTCATCTGATAAATAGAATCCTAATTACATTAAGTGATGGCATATCCCCTTATGAATGATCATATGGATATAGGGGCGTGCCATTTGAATTGCCTATACATAAAGGTTTGCTTTGTTGATGGGATTCATTGTGTCCATAGACTTCTCTCCTATATCTTGAATTGATTCAGCTTCTCTCTTCTTATCTTCTCTCCAAATACTTCATCAAATATTATGTACTCTTTGTCTCCTGTAAACTAGCCCCTATACATTAATGGTCAAGATGACTTTGATAAAGCTGAGGTTTCGGAAATAGACGGTGATTTTCTCATATCATTGCTTAATGAATCCCTAGTAAAGGATTGTGATAACGAAAGATTAATCAGCGTAATTCAATCTCTAGAGGCTGAAATAAATCCAAGTGTAGTGGATGCTCATATTTAAGCTATGGATCTTGAATGGGATGACAACTGGGAAGGCTTCCAATTTTTGGGTGGGGAACAAGCCGACGGCCAGGATTTCTCCTCATCGAGTGATCTTGATTTCAGTTGGATGGGTATTGATGAGATGGCTACTTGTTACGTGGATCCCACTGAAGATGAGATGCATTGTATGATTGAATATGGAGGGGTGAAATATTTTTCTCATTATTGTTGTGAAATTTCGATGGAGGAGAATGGGTATGGGTATAGTTCTCTGTGGAAAGAAACAAATGCTTCACTGATGTAATGCTAGAAAATGTAACATACATTATAATGGTGAAAAATATCCGGGACAATGGATTAACCATTTGTCATTCTTACTATATATCTTTACTTTTGTTTCCTGATAAATATTAACATCTACTTCATTGTACATAATTTTTTTTAAGTAAAAACCTCATATCCCTGTAAATTAATCCATGTATATATATTAGATATGATTATACATGCCCTTTGTTCGAAATGTTTCGAAAAAAAAATTCAAAAGTAAAACTTGTTTAATTAGTACCCCCTCTTCTTAGAATAGACCAAAATATTATTTACCATCACTAACTCACAATTAAAAGTCAAGAGATTAAGTCTTATGATCCATATAATTAAGAATGAGGATGGGGACTCGATAAATACTGCATCAGGTATAAAGGAGGAATTTATAAGCTATTATAAACCGTTTTTCAATTCTATTGGCATAGAGGGAGAAAATGATATCCTATAAGTTATTACTAATCAAAACATAGACCGCCAATCCCAAATGCTTGATGAGACCCCCTTAGAAGGAGAAGTTTGTAATGCTATATCCACCCTTAAAGCAGACAATAGTGTAGGCCCTGATGGATTTCATAGAGTGTTTTATCAAAAGTTTTGTGATATAATTAAGGTAGATATGTTAAATGCTATTGGAAACTTATTCTGAGGAGCTGAACTGCTCATGGACCAGTACAAATATTATTTTAATTCCTAAATATTCTCACTCAAGACCAATTAATTTGTGTAACTTCTACTTCAAAATAATAACCAAAATTTTGGATTCTAAACTCACAAATATTCTTCCTGATATTATTAGTAAATCCTAAACAGGCTTTAATAAGGGCTGGAAGATCACTGATAACATTTTAGTTTGCCAAGAAATGATGGGATTGTTAGGGAAGAAAGTCCATGGATCTAATGTCATTATAAAACTTGAAATGTCCAAATCTTATAATAGGTTTGATTGGTTATTCCTTATCAAAACACTAAGAAAATTTGGTTTTTTTCACATGTTTAGGTTGATAGAGTATGGAGATGAATATTCAATAATTGGTTTTCAGTAATCTTCAATGGGCCAAATGCAAGGTTCTTCAAATCCAATACAGGTCTGAAGCAAGGAGATCCACTTTCACCTAGCCTTTTTGTCATTATAGCTGAAATTTTGAATAGGTGAATTCACAATCTTATGATTTAAGGTATTCTCAAACCTTTCTCTCACCCTCAAGGCTGTCTTCTCATAAATAACTTAAGTTTTATAGATGATACCATAATATTCTGTAATGGAGGATCCAAATACTTAAGAAATTTTCTTAATTTTTTGAAGAAGTATGAGAAAGCTTTAGGAGAGGTGATAAACTTTGAGAAGAGTAGTTTTACAAGTCATGCAACACTGGCCAGTAGAATGAAAACACCCATTTTAAAAACCTTAATCCTCAAACCGAAAGCTATTCCTTTAAAATACCTTGGTTGCCTAATTTTCTATGGTAGGTTAAAACATGTTTATTTTGAGGAATTGACTATGTGGAAATATTTAATCATGTATCCAAAATGACCACTGCATTTTTACAGTTAGACAGAACTCTCAAGCAAAAAATAACATTTTTACAGGGATCTTGCAGTCCCAAATGGACTTAAAAGCAAATAATGAGAGTTTGCGACTTTTAGATTGCTCATAAGCTGAAGTAAAATTAAAATGTTCACTAGTTATAAGTTTCCAAACTATAAATTCTTCTAACCATTCTGAGTTCAAATCCACTGTCTTTCTTATTGAATTCTATTAAAAGCCATAGATCCATTTAACTTACCCTAATTACCATACTTTGAATTCATAATTTTGGACCAGAGGATTTTACCTTCCTTAATATTCCATGCTAGCTTAATATTAGAGGCTTTAATGGCAGTACATAATTTTCTGATATCTAATCCTTCTTACTGTTTTTGGTAGACATATGTTGTTCAAGTAATCAAACAATTTATCTCATCCCCTACTTCTATTCATTGGGAAACAACTCTTAGGATTCTTTGTAATCTTTGGGGTACTCTCTTTTAGAGTTTACTAGTTTCTTAATCATCATCTCAAATTGCATACAACTCTATGTTTTGATTTTTCTCGTACATGTCAATTTTGTGGTACCTGTTTCTAACCCAACTTCCATGTATTGCGACAATCAAAATGTAGTTCAGATTGCATACAACTCTGTGTTTCATGAGCATACAAATAATTTGGAAATGATTCAATGTGATCATATGCCTAATCTCTTGCCTCGCCCCTAGAAACATCAACTCCCAGTCAATAGAGATAAAAAATATGTTAAGTCTATTATATGGAACCGACTCTCTCATATTGGGCCACATGAATTCAATATATTATTTTTACACTCAAACCCTCATTATGCTTCTGAATTGAATAATGCTACTGAAATTCATACTGGTTTGATTTGAATAATGCTACTGCATTTGCTGAATTAAATGAGAAGCATACTTTATTTTTAACAGGAAGTATCGATGGTATACCCTCCCGTGGAATGACAAATGACTTGCAGAGCATCTCACATAATGGTATATATTAAAAGATATCTATACATCAGAACTTTGTAAATTTTTATATATGCTTGCTCATTACTTTTGAACAGGTGATACTAATAGCACGCCCTCTCATAAGAGGAAAGTTAGAGGGAGTGCCAAACAATGGAATGAATGGGGTAATGGTGCGAAAAAGATACTTGGTTGGGACGAAGATTTCCAACCAATTGGACCATATGCGACGAAGTTGGCGAGTCAACTTGGATATTATGCACATCAAGGGGATTTGTTTCCTTTGACTTTGCCTTCTTAGATAAGAGCGAATCAATGAAAGCTCGACTTTGTTTGGGAATAAGTGAAGGTAATATTAAATTAATCTCGTATTAGAAAAATAAAGTATTTAAAACTATTAGTATTTCTAACTAATGTATTTTTTTTTTGTTCTTAGATTAACACAAATGCGCCAGACAATTACCGAAACATATGTTGTCGTAAGCTTGGAATTCAATGGAGATCCTTTAAGTATGAGACCAAGAAAAAGTATTATACGGAATTGAACACAGATGCAACGTGTTTAGCAACGACACCCCCCAAGTCAACCCGAATCAATGGAAAGTCTTAGTGAAATAGTGGGGTCAAGAAACAACAAAGGTATTACATTGAATTGGTAGACGGAATTTTGCATGTTATTTTTTTAATTATTGATGTTATGTTGATGATTAAACAGGTTGGATTACATATAAAAACAAAGAAGACTCTGTCAAAATTTTCTAAAAATAATACATTGAATTGGTGAGGAGAGTATACAATACCAAGTAACTTGAAATGTCATTAACATTATTTATTTTCACTTGCAGCGAGTGGCAAATAGGAATATCATTAACCGTGCTTATCTTTGTTCCCACCCTAAAATTGGGAGAACTTCAATTGCCGTAATAAAGCAATAAGTTATTATATGTTCTTACTTTAGTATAATTATATATATGTTCTACTAAACTATGATTATATTTATGTTCTTTTAGGATTTTGTTAACATGTTTTCTATTTATATATAAATTAGATGAAGTCAAAACAAGAGCCCAACGACCAATTGAGTGTTTGGAGATGGACACGTAAGAAAAAGGATCTCACATACGATGTCGATGATGGAGCGACTGGTAGAGAGGTATAAATATGTTGATAATTTCAATCCAAACGACTTAGTTACATTACGAATTTTGTTTTCGTGGATATTTGCATGTTTCATTTATGAAAAGAGGTTGATTGTGCTATATGTTTTTTCTCAATTTGTAGGAAATGATTAAAAGACAATTGGATGTGCTCCCATTTGATCAACAAAATCCAATTGAAGTGAGGGATGCTATATTTGAGGACGTGATAGGACCTGACAAACATGGACGAGCATTGTGTATGGGAGTATGCATTGAACCAACTTCTTCATGTTCAACCACATCATCTAATTATTATGATAGTGATATTTCTCGACTAGAGAAGGAGGCCAATGAGCGAGATACTCGTTATCGGGAAGAGGTGGAGGCACGAGAGAATCGTCATCAAGAAGAAATTGATATGGTGCGTTCCAATTTAGAAAATGAAATACAAGAAAGAGTCGCAAGGGTGAAGAGAGAAACTCTAGCAGAAGCTAGGCTTGAAATCTCTCGTATGATACGAGAGGCGGGCATCCCACTACCACCAGCAATAACAACTGCATTTGATACTATCGATAACCACGCTTGACTATTTATTAATGTAACTAACTTAGAAGTGAAAACGACAATTTGAAAGTATGTGGTGGTGTTTATTTTTTGAAATGTGATAAGACACTATTTGGTTTTGTTATTATATTTAAGGTTAAATTTTGGCAATGTCTTTGTGTTTTTGTTTTTTAATTTAATGTTATTATATTAGAGATTAAATTTAGGCGGATTATAATATATATATATATCTCTTTTAGGATAGCTATAACTGTCTTTTAAAATATTCATTTGGCGCCAAAATATATTTGGGACAACTACTTTTGTCCCAAATACTTCGTTTTATAGGACAACAACATATGTCCTTATAAATATGTAATAATATATGGATTTAAAAGGACGGCAATTAATGTCCTAAATACTCAAAAAGGACAGTAATTGTTGTCCTTCTAGCCTTTTATGACGACCATTTATTAGGACAACTCTTGCTATCCTTATGACTGTCCCAAATGATATTAGGGACAACAAATGAGCTTTTGGGATAGTAAATTAGCTGTCCTTAATTGTTATTTTTCTACTAGTGGATGGTTACTTTTTTATGTTAAGGAAGTCCGTTGTCATATTAAAATTCCAATGTCGATTTCTTTTTTCACTCAGATTGCCATATTACCTAAAGACATGTCAGCCATAAGGAATTTCTATGTGAACCACCTTCATAACAAAGATCTCCATCACATTGTGTTTGTTAGTTTATTTAAAAGAGTTATTCTTTTATTTTAAAAGTTATATACATCGTTCATATACTGATCAACTTTTTTGTGTGTTTGTAGACAAAGTAGGATTTTCATGAGATGACCAACCGAGATGGCAGCTTAGTGACCATAAATGACATTCTTCATTAGTAGGATAATACTATGAAGAACTAACTTACTCATAAGGACATCAAGATCACCTATTTGTTCAAAAAGTTAAATGAGGCAATCACTGGCAATGAGACGCTAATGAAGGAAGGTGAAACCCTTCAGCTGGAGTACAACAAGGTGGATTCCCATAACACCAAGATAAATAAGGTTTATGACTTAGTGTCTTTATAGAATATGATCCTCCATATACAAAAGTATTTCCTTACTACTGATCTAGAGTAGGAAAAAGGAAGAATATAATGTGGTCACATCCATAACCGTTGCTAAGTTCAATTGACCGTGACTCAAACCTTGACATCTTCTAAGGGGATATATGTCAAACACTAGTTATGGTCATAGACCGTGACCAACCTGGTTATGGTCATTGACTGTGACTATTTTCATGGGAAATATAGTGTCAAAGTGGTAACATCTTAATGATTACGGTCCAAAATTGTGACCAGTTTTTTAATGACCATGACAATATTACATGAAAAATAGTTATGGATCTTAACCATGACCATTGGCCGTGATAACCATTGGATTCAAAATGGCTAAACCAATGGGTTTAGACCTAGCAAAATGAGGCACGAAATGATAACACGACACGACACGAAATTATAAGTTAATGGGTTTAGTCTTATCGGTTTTGTGTCATTAATGGGTCAACACGGTAGATCCGTTATCATAACAGGTCGTGTTTGTGTTTGTTCTCTTACAAGATTAAATTCGTTTATACCCATTATCACCCGTTAGTGGTACCAGGTTTTATTGGGTCGTGTGACCCGAACTAATATTACACCCATTATAACCCATTAATCTTCATTAGTTTAAAAATAATGGATTTTAATGGTTATTCTTATAATGGTTGAGATTAACTTAGGGATATTATATATATATATACATATAATATCCCTAAGTTAATCTCAACCATTATAAGAATAATGATTAAAACCCATTATTTTTAAACTAATGAAGACTAACGGGTATTAATGGGTAACATAGGGTCACCCAACCCGTTCAGACCCGTTAAACGTTTAGACCCGTTAATATTAACGGGTGTTAACGGTTCGGGCCGTGTACCCATTAATATTAATGGGTCGTGTTTAGGTATTATCATTGGACCCGTTAGTCTTAATGGGTCGGGTATGGGTTAAGGGTATTTTCACTCGTTAACCCGTTAACACGACCCGTTGATAGCTCTAAATGGGGTCATGGTTTAGAACCGTTACCACCATCCTTGACTATATTATGGATCACGGTCATGAACCATTACCTTCATCATTTATCATGATAAGTGATTTTAATTCAAGTGGTCACAGATCATGATCACTATACAGAACCATGCCCCCTTTTCAGATATAAACAAAGCCCTTAGGGCTCATTTACCCAATTTTAATTCCTTTACTCTCCGTGTATGTGTGTGTGTGTGTGTGTACAATACCTCTACGAAATTCAACCACCACATAGTACACTTCGGCTACCAAACTTATTCCCCCATACTCTGGCCACCATAGAGCACTTAGGTAACCACTCTCTATCTATCCGATCTTATGTACATTTTTATGTATTTATGTTTGTGTATGTATATTTTTGTTCGCATATGTGTTTGTAAATTTTATCAAATATCACAAGTGCACGGGCTATTATAGAATATCGAGTATAAGTACGGGTCAAACCCACGAGGATTTCTCAATTCTTTCTTTAAAAATTATTGTGAATGTCCAACTAGACGAAATGGGTTTAAAGATGAGACGTAATATTAACCTAAGAAACATAAACACAAAAAAAGAGTACGAGATATATAATCAAGTGTGCGTGAAAACTAGGACATTGGATCCACTTATCACGTTAAACTAACACTGTGCAATAATTTAAATTTGTCATTCCCGATTTCATAACTCAAATTAAACCGAATCTCGCCGTATTTAATTCGAAAAAACAACACATTAGAAGTCCAAAATTAAATTTAGCGTCTCTAAATTTAGATGCCTAAAATCCCTATTCCCTTAAAAATTTCACTTTTAAATTTCAAAATATAGTCTCTAAGCATGGGCTATCAATCAATTTAATAAAAGTATAACCCATTAAAAAAGTACTCATACTTAAAATAAAAATAATAATTTCTTTTTCAAACAATGCCGACGGTTTAAAACGCACTCTCGTTTCGTTTTAAATGAATACCAAATTTTTTTAGAACCTTTAGCACATATCCGAAATTAAGACAAATTTAAATCACACACAATATTAATCACACGTGATAAATTTCACCTAGTCCTAGTCAGAAAATTAAGCGAGCATAATTATAGACATAATAAATTTGCAAGAGTGAATACTAATTTTCATTAAATAAACAAACTTCCAAATGGTGTCACAAATATTCTTGATAGAATTTCCCCCACAAAATAATTATTGGCCCTCAAATATAAATAAAGTACTCAAACTAACTCAATTATTTTAAAGTGACTCCCTACAACTCTCTGTAAAAAATAATGAATCCAAGGATCCTATTTATAGGGTTGGGGTAGGGTATTTGGATGAGATGGGACTATCCCCGATTGGTTGTATGTATTTAAGCTGATAATTATCTCATGGAGTCTTGGAAAAAGTTGGAGATAATTATTTCCAATTTGGGTACTATTCACATCACTATTCACAGCACCAACTTTAATCGCATTTTTGACCTTCGAAACTTCAAAATCTCATTTCCGTCCAAACTTTAAAGTTGTGAGTCTTGTCAAGACCTTTCCAAAAAGCATGGCACGGCCTCAACGGACACTCAAACGATTTTATAAAAAATATTTAGTCCAACTGTGTCAACCGTGTTGTGTTACTTCGCGATATATCCTGACTATTTTTGCATATCGCCTCATTTGTTGTCCAAATTTTCGAGGTAACTATAAAAATGAAAATATAAAAATAATTAATTCAAATTTAGGGTCATAAATATTTAAAATTTACAAAACTACCCCTATTTGCCTTTTAGCCTCCGAAATTCGTTAATTTCTCGTTTTAATTCAGAATTTAACCAAATTTCATAGAGAACTTTCTTTTGCCAAGATAAATATTTAAAAATTATTTTCAGGCCATAAAGTTTGATAATTATAATTTCACCTCCCAGAATTACTAAAATTATTTTTAGGTTCTACCTATTGAAAAAACGAATCTGGAAATTTCTAGATTTTTTTTTAAGTTTTCTTTAAATTTTTATGTATTTTTGTGATAAACTAGTGCTAAAAGTGCTATTTAAAAAAAACAACTTAAATCTGATATTTTTATTAGTAACTAAAAAAACCCAGAAATATTAGCTGTTGAATTTATTGTAATTTTTTTTAATTTTTTTTTAATTTTTACTAATAAAAATGAGAAAAGTAAAAAACAAACTAGTCCGAAAGTCACAACTTTATTTTTTAAATTGAACAAATCTCCGGCAACGACGCCAAAAACTTGTTTGTCAATTTTATCAAATACTGCAAGTGCACAGGCTATTATAGAATAGCGAGTGTAAGTCGAACCCAGGAGGATTTATTTATTTTTTCTTTAAAAATTATTGTGACTGTCCAACTAGACGAAATGAGTTTAAAGAAGAGATGTAATATTAACATAAGCAACACAAACAAAAATTAGGAGTACGAGAGATATAATCAAGCGTGCGTGAAAAATTGGACGTTGAATCCATTTATCACGTTAAGCTAACACTGTGCAATAATTTAAATTCGCCATTCTCGATTTCATAACTCAAATTAAACCGACTCTCGTCGCATTTAATTCGAAAAAATAACACGTTAGAAGTCCAAAATAACATTTAACGTCTTTAAATTTAGACGCCTAAAATCCTTATTCCATTAAAAAGTTCACTTTTAAATTTCAAAATATAATCTTTAAGCATGAGCTATCAATCAATTTAATAAAAGTATAACCCATCAAAAAGTACTCATACTTAAAATAAGAAAAATATTTTTTTTCAAATAATGACGAAGGTTTAAAATGCACTCTCGTGTCATTTTAAATAAATACGAATTTTTTTTGAACCTTTAGCACATATCGGGAATTAAGACAAATTTAAATCACACACAATATTAATCACACATGATAAATTTCACGTAGTCCTAGTAAGAAAATTAAGCGAGTAGAATGATAGATATAATAAATTTACAAGAATGAATAATAATTTTTATTAAATAAACAAACTTACAAATGGTGTGTAACAAATATTGGCTCTCAAATATAAATAAAGCACTCAAACTAAAACTACCAACAATTATTCTAAAGTGGCTCTCTACAACTCTTTGTAAAAAAATATTGAACCCAAGGGTTCTATTTACGGGCTCAGGGGTAGAGTATTTGTATGAGATGGGACTCTCCCTGATTGGTTGTATTTGAGCTGATAATTATCTCATGGAGTCTTGAAAAAAGTTGGTGATAATTATTCCCAAATTTGACACTATTCACATCACTATTCACAACACAAACTTTATTTACATTTTTGACCTCCAAAACTTCAAAATCTCATTTTCGTCTAAACTTCAAAATTGTGAGTCTTGTCAAGACCTTTTCGATAAGCTATGACACAACCTCAATGGACAGTAGAGCAATTTTATAAAAACATATTTAGTCCAGATGTGTCAATCGTGTTGTGTCGCGATAATTTTTGCACATCGACTCCTTTTTTGTCTAAATTTTTGTGGTACCTATAAAAATACAAAAATATAAATAATTAATTCAATTTTAGGGTTAGAAATTTCTAAAATTTCTAAAATTATCCTTTTTTTGAATTTTACGCCCCAAAATTTATTAATTGCTCGTTTTAATTCAGAATTCAATCAAATTTTAGAGAAAAATTAATTATGCCTAGATAAATATTTAAATTTTTTTCAGGCCCATAAAGTTTTATAATTATGATTTCATACCCCAGAGTTACTAAAATTGCATTTTTAACTCGAATTTTATTCAAACTTGAATTTTTCTTTTATTTTATGAAAACGACTCTAAAAACTCATTATTTATGATATAATGGGCTTAACATAGTCTAGATTTGGGCATAATTCATATACAATCATGCACTCATCAATGTGATGGAGCAAACTCATAATATATATACATATATATACACAGAAAGTTTCCTGTAAGGACTCTTTATGATGTAGACCTCGGTACATACAATTTTTTTTAAAATAGTAAAAAAAATGGATTTTTTGATGAAACTTCATGGATATGATGTCCACGGTTAGAAGATCATCTCCAATTTTTTTTATCAAAAAATTCAATAAAAAATCATTGAGATGAAGTGATATGTAAAAAAAGGGTATAAATATTCATTTTCAACCGTTGAAATGTTGGGTCGGCGCCAGCCACTTTATTGATTGAATTTTTTGATGAAACTTCATGGATATGATATTCTCACTGTTGAGATCTTATCCATGAAATTTCATCAAAAAATTCAATTAAAAAGTGGGTGAGATGATCGCTAACATTTCAACGGTCAAAAATGCATATTTATACCAATTTTTTACATATCACCTCATCTCGACAGTTTTTTTTATAAAGTTTTTTGATGAAAAAAATTGGAGATGATCTTCTCATCGTGGATATCAAATCCATGAAGTTCCATCACAAAATTCATTCTTTTATTATTTTGAAAAAATGGTATGTATCGGGGTATGCACCATAAGGATGTAATACCCCTTACTTTTATTGAGATTTAAATTGCATAAGTGGGAGTAATTTGGAAATTTGAAGAAATTACTGTGAATAGTAATTTTGGAGTTTATGAATATAATTTGATAAATTTAGAATTTAAAGTGAGTAGCGAATATTAGTTTGTTGACGCCAGATTAATATTTACATGGATTAGATTTTCTTACGAGACTAAGTAAATGAGTTGGATTATTTAGTTACATGTCGCAGTTGGGTAAAGCGACAAAGGAAAATATTTTTTTAAAAACACGCATATTGAGATGTGTTGGGTTCAATTAGTGAATTGCAGTTAAATGAATTGGATGGAGATTTCGAGTGCGCGGTTAGTTTCGAAATGGCCGAGATAGTCAGAATAGAGTATCCGGGGGTAGTGTTTAGGTTCCTGGGATTTTTGGACTAGTAGGGAATCATAATTATGTAAACGAGTTATTTTTGGGTTTATAAGGGATAAAACCTTATTTCTCTCTATATAAGACATGGGAGATTGGGAGAAATAAAGAAAAGAGATAAAAGAAAATGGACAAGAAAGGAAGGAAGATAGGAAGAAGAAAAGGAGATTCCGGCCAAACTCTACGGGATTCGTCTCGAGATAGTCGAATTTTATCCAAGAGGCAACTGTTTAACTTGCTTTAATGACTTAGTGTGTTTATTTCTCATATTGTAGTTGGTATGTAAAACTATTAAGATTTTTGGGTAGGGTTTTTGTGAATCAAAACGGGGGGTTTGGAAGTTTGAACGAGTAAAACCCGGATAATATTCGATTCGAGAAAATTATAAATTAATTGAAATTAGCTGTTGATTCTTGGTTTTAGAATGATTAGAACCTATTTTCTTTGTGAATATATAGTTGGTTGTGATTAAATAAGTTTGGGAGAAGAAACAAAAATCGTAGAGGTATGTTAATGGCCGAAACAATCTCGGAGCAGATGATGAACAGTAACTAATGTCCTTTCCAAATCGATTCGGCTAGGAAGAGAATCGATTCAGCTCTAGGTCAAAAATAAAATTTGTAGATATTTTCGATACGGTCGTGTGGACAGTGACCGTGTATTTTTATGATATTTTTTGAATTTATAGTGATTTTTCTACGGAAGGCTATCCGAGATCAAAATCGTTAGTTAGAAATCAAACCTGATATTGGGAGAATTAAGGCTAAAATTGTTTGGAGATTATTTTAGGGGATTTTAGATGTGATATTAGGACTCCTAGATAATGGTATTGAGGGTGAGTAAACCTTGGATCGAAAGAGAAAACCTCGAGTTAATTTGGTGTACAATCCGGGATATGGATTTAGTGAATGTATGAATAACCTTCACGGGAAGTATTCGGCAAGCATATGTAGATATATTTATGTTGTTAGAATAAATATGGGCTGATTGTAATTGAGTAAATCCTAGGATGCGATTAGGATGAAATTTAGGATACAGGCTCAAGAGAATCGTGCGATTATCCGGTACGTCTATTGACGACTATTATTATAGGTGATGCAATACCTATGGAATTAAGATAAGTTGATAGTACACTTATTTAATTATTACGAATTGGTATATTCATGTTTATGTAAAATCCTTAAAAGTGATTAATATGCGAGTTATATATTAAGTAAGAGAGTACTTATAGGTTCAGTACTTTAAGTGTGAAAATACTTATATACTATTATGAATGGGAACATTCGGGGTTATTGGCTATCGCTATAAAAGTTCGGCAACTATAGCCATAATATATTTGAGAAGTGATATAGATTATACATACGATGTCGTTACAGTATATATATATATATACAATATGATACGAATAAATATATTTGTGTGATTGGTATATTTGTACTTTAGAGGCTGGTTCCACAGGCTTCCCCGAGCATAGGGATGGACAACCAGATAATATATTTTTTTCTAGTGCGATCCAGGGAGGTTGCGCGATGTGGATAAATCCCCTAGCTTGAGGAGCAGGGAGAGTATATCCCCAGGTCATATCGTCCCGCATACGGATGATATATCTTTATTTCACTTTCAGGGGGGAATATGACCGCCTCCACCGTTATGTATTTTTACCATGGCCATGAGTGAGTCTGGCTTAGTACCTGGTTGATTGAGTAAACCTGGATGCAGATAGGCACTACGAGATCGCATCCTCGAGTTATAGCTCGGTGGGATTGTTATTATACTTATGATTGTAATAGGTATAATTATACTTGTTGCGTATAGTATATTGCTTATATATGAAAGGGGATATCCTATAGCTTTGAATGGTGTGAAGTGTAAAATGAATGAGATGTTATTCTTCTTTCGGTAGTATTATATCTGGAGTAATACAAATATGAATCATAGGTTCTAGTGAGAACTATAACTATAACTATAACTATAACTATAACTATAACTATAACTATAACTATAACTATAACTATAACTATAACTATAACTATAACTATAATTATAACTATCTATCTATCTATCTATCTATCTATCTATCTATCTATCTATCTATCTATCTATCTATCTATCTATCTATCTATCTATCTATCTATCTATCTATATGAACTTTTATATATGCGTTATGTACCGAGGGCCTAATGGATCTCAACGATCAACATTGTCATGTGGTAGTGTATCCGGGTGGGGGGGGGGGGGGTTCTTGTTTGGATTTTGCTTCTCGAGACACCCCACATACGAACGTAGCCCAATGTTGGGAATGGAGAGAATTTTATTCCTTAGTACTTGGGTTTATGAGGATTTTTAGAAGATGGGTGAGATAGATTAGTGAGGTCGGGTAGCTTAACTAGGTTGTTTAAAACGTATGCAATAGGTGTGAACTATTAGAAGAGGGGTGAGGCGTATCTCATGAGAGTGCGATACCAATTTAAATATGAGAGATTTCATATTTTTAAATATGGAATTTATGCACTAGCAAAATATTTTCAAAACTCGGGCTTTGACCCGTTTCTCCATTTCCCCTTCTTTTGCTCTCTCTCTCTCTCTCTCTCTCTATATATATATATATATATATATATATATATATATATATATATATATATGTGTGTGTGTGTGTCCATACACATGGACGCCTCGATGATGATCCCTTCGAGTCAGACGTCTGCAGCAGCAGCTGTGGATGCATGCAAGTTTACTGTAGACACTTCTATCTTTGTAATCTAGATAAGAGGTAGTGTAGAAACATTCTGCCTGATACCTAAATTGTATTTATTTATTCTTTTATCGCCTTTTAGTGTGGCATTAGATTTGGTTGTATTATTCTAAACCGAGTGTTCGGTTATTTTATTTCATTTCAGTTTTTATGTGTATAAACTGTTGTGATTGATTTATTTGAATGGTTTGATTAAAAAGATTAGTTAAATAAAATTTCGACGCTAGCCTAATAGATTATTAGTAATTAAATTGGTTTTCGACAGTGATGCTGAGAATGAACAATAAGAGACTCCTGTTTAATTTGGTATAGGATTGATCACCCGGTATTTTATTAGGTGGGGTGTCACAAAGGAGATGCCCCTATACATCATGCTTCCTGCATCACTCCTAGTTCTAGTCCCTAAAAACCTTTTTCCCCATTTTTTTATTTTATCCATAGAGTTAGCCATCCAATTAACACATGTTCGAAAAATTAGTTTAAAATATAATTTCAGCTATTTTAAAAAAAAAACAACAAAAAAGTGCTGAAAATACCTTATTTATAATGGTCTGCGCTAGCATAATTTTTGTAAATTTTTTAAAAATATCTAGAAAATATATTTTGTCCAAAGTTTTTGAACATGTGTTAATTAAAAGGTAATTTCATGAGAAGAATAAAAAAATTAGAAAAGAATTTCTTAGGACCTAGAATTAGGTGTGACGTATAGAGTGTGATGTAGGAGAGCCTTCCTACACCTCTCTCTCTCTCTCTCTATATATATATATATATATATATATATATATATATATATATATATATATATATATATATATATATATGTGTGTGTGTGTGTGTGTGTGTTAACTTTGATTTGGGTTCTTAGTAATGTGATTTTAATTTTAATAGTGGATTTGAAGATAAATTGGGGTTCAAAGCCCCAATAAATGAAAATTTTGGGTGACAAATCTATGTATCAAATAAATAAAGGGTTGGGACGAAAATACCTCAAAATACCAATTATATATATATATATATATATATATATATGTTGATACCAAAATTAATATGCTGATGTGGACGAATAATACGAAGACACGTGTCAATCTACGTGGCACAATAGCAGCGAGGAAGATCATTTCCCGACCAGCCATGTTTCTTTCCGAGCAACGAGAATACACCGAGGAACTCTATCACACCGAGGAACTCTATCACACCGAGGAACCCCAACGCACCGAGGTACTCTAATGTTCCGAGGAACTCCTGATCAGCGAACAGCTATGGCGGTCCGAGCTGCATCTCGGTCGTATCATTAATTGCCAGATAATCAACAGCTCATATATTCATTGAATGCTTATATTCTTGGCACGCACTCTGCATTAAATGTATTACCCTTTCATATGTATGTCATTTTATGTATCGAACCTTTCATGTACAACCTCAAGGCTATAAATACCATGTATCATCCTCATTCAAGGGGACCGGAAATTCTTGAGAGAACTTGTAATCAAGAATTCCACAAACACTCAGCAATAACATAACAGTGGACGTAGGCTTTATTCCTAGCCGAACCACTTTAAAAATATTTGTCTTATTTATTTATCTGTGATTGAATAATTAGAGCGATCAAGTTTTTTACATCAACAGATTGGCGCCGTCTGTGGGAAACGACTGTTATTATCGTTTTTCATAAAAATCATTTATCACCAATGGCAGATAATCCAGAATCCAGTAATCGAAATGTTGGAAATACTGGAAATCATCCAAATCCATCTGCATCCCCAGATCTGGCTGGAATTGTGACGAATCTGGCTCAAGGACAAACCGCCATGCAAGAATCTATGAGGCAACTCATTCAAACTCTTCAGGGCGCTGCACCTACCTATTCAGGGCAAATGAGTGATCATAGGCAATCGCAATCTAGACGTACTGGGTCATATCGCAATGAGGAGTCTAATGATTCTTCTTATCAACCTGGGTGAACTTCATCGATACGGGCTACGGATACAGATCAACGTATCACTCTCTCTCCGGAGAGAACTAGCGCTTTGGAAAGGTTAAGCAGAGTGTCTCCTTTCAGTCGGTTAGGACCAAGGAGGAACATGAGTCCACCTAGGGCTCCATCAAGAAGTTTTCGACCACCACCAGGTTTGAGAGAAGGATCTGCGCAATCACGACCAACTACTCGTCGAGATAAATCTCAGGAAGCTACGTCAAAGCAATCAGTTGCTCAGACTAAGCGGCCCGAGGAAGGGAATGAAGCATGGAAAGGTTCCATTCAACGGTTGGAGGATAGACTGGGAGAAATGGTTAAGGCGAGGAACCCCTTACAGAGAACTTTTGTTCAAGGAACACCTTTTGTGCAAGCCATTGTGGATTTCCCTACACCGTCGAAATTCAAAGCACCCGTAGTGACTCCCAAGTACGATGGAAAGACAGATCCCGTACTTCATATAGAACAATACCAAGCTGCTGCAGATATCTACGCTGTCCCCGACGAGATGAGGTGTAGAGCATTCTCGGGAACTCTTACCGGATCTGCACAGATATGGTACAATAATCTTCCTCGGGGTAAGATTTCAACTTTTGTTCAGTTAGCCGAGCTGTTTATTGGCAATTTTTGTTTTGGAGCAAAGCCGGTAAAGCGAGTAGCACACTTGCTAAGTGTTAGACAAAAATCAGGTGAAAGTACTAGAGATTACATAACTCGTTTCAATAACTAAAAGTTGGAAGTCATAGATTATGAAGAAAAGACAACAATCACTGCTCTGATGAGTGGTTTGCTGCCTAACAAGCTGTACTACACTTTGGCCAAAGATCCACCTAAAAATATGTCGGAGTTGATGGCAAAGGCGGCCAAAATCATGAATGCCGAGGAGGCTATGGCTGCGAAGAAGAATATGGATAAAGAAGTTAAAGTGGAGGTCGACAATTCTAAGAAGAAAGATCAGAAAGGTAATGGTGGTGACAAACATTCCAAGAATAACAGGATGAAGTTGGAAGCCCTAAAGAAGTATGATAATTATACTCCATTGAAAGTGGGTATTAATCATGTTTTGGAAGAAATCAGGAATAACGAGGAAATCAAGTGGCCAGAGAAACCCGAACGAGAGGTATTTTCCATACGTTTTGGGTCAATTGATTGTAATGTTATTACAGGAGGAGATGCAGGAGGAGGAGACCTTACTGCAGAAAGAAAAGCTTACCTCGGAGAGGCTCAAGCTTGTTCATACATTCAGCGAATAAACCTGGCCGAGGATGATCGTCCGAGGAAGGTAAACAAAGAGAAGCTAGTGATTGGTTTTTCAAAAAATGACCTGGCAGGTGTTCTTTACCCTCATGATGATCCTCTGGTGATCAAGATGAGGATGAAGGATGTGGTCATTTCAAGGGTGTTAGTAGACAATGGTAGTTCGACAGACATCATGTACTATTCATGCTTTGATAGCTTGAATTTAAAATTATCTCAATTAGAACCTTATCACAGACCCCTTCTTGGTTTTGCTGGCGAGAAAGTTTTTCCACTTGGGACGATCAAGTTGGATATACTCATTGGAACTTGGCCTGCTTGTCGAACAGAAAGAATACGCTTTTTGTGATGGATAAGAATGTGCAGTCCGCCTACAACATCATCATGGGAAGAGTTGGATTGAAGAAGTTCGAAGCAGTTCCATCTACAGTACATCAGTGTTTGAAATTCCCAACGAATTTTGGAGTAGGAATTATGAAAGGTGATCAAAAAGTAGCTCGGGAATGCTATTATTCGTCTGCCGAGCAAGAGGAACTTGAAGAATCAAAGAAAAAGACTACTACTTACCAAGTGGAGGAAGGCACAGAAATTGAAACTCTTGACCCTAGGGATGAATCTCAACTCGTAAAAGGGCAGGTTGTGGAATCTACAGAAATTGTTATCCTGGACGACGAGCATCCTGAACGAATAACTCAGATAGGATCGTCGTTGGATGTTTCAATAAAACATGAGTTGATAACTTTCTTGAGAAACAGGAAGAATACTTTTGCTTGGAGTCATGAAGACATGCCAGGAATAGATCCAAACTTCTTATGTCATGAACTCAATGTGAATAAGGAGATCAAGCCTGTGAAGCAAAGAAGAAGAGTGTTTAGTCCCGAGAAGAACCAGGCCATACAAGAAGAGGTCGAGAAACTCCAGAAAGCCCAATTCATTGAAGATGTGAAATATCCAGATTGGTTGGCGAATGTGGTGATGGTAAAGAAGAAGAACAACAAATGGAGAATGTGTGTTGATTTTACTGATCTCAACAAGGCATGTCCAAAAGATCATTTTCCATTGCCCAGAATTGATCAACTAGTGGATGCTACCTCGGGACACGAGCTACTCAGCTTCATGGATGCTTATTCTGGCTACAACCAAATCAAAATGAAACCTGAAGACAGGGAAAGTACTTCTTTTATTACCCCAAGGGGAACTTATTGTTATAATGTTATGCCTTTTGGTTTAAAAAATGCAGGTGCAACATATCAGCGGTTGATGAACAAGGTTTTCACCAAACAAATTAGCCGTAATATGGAGGTCTATGTCGACGACATGCTCACCAAAAGCAAGAGAGCTGCAGATCATTTGGTTGACTTGAGTCAAACTTTTGATCAACTGGATAAATACCAGATGAAGCTTAACCCGACGAAATGTACCTTTGGAGTACGAGAAGGAATGTTCCTCGGATACATTGTCAACCAACGAGGTATTGAGGCAAATCCAGAAAAGATCAAGGCTCTTTTAGGGCTGCGATCCCCGACGACGAAGAAAGAAGTGCAGAGTCTTACCGGACGAGTTGCAGCACTCAACAGATTTGTATCCCGAGCAACTGATAAATGCCTCCCATTCTTCAAAACAC
Source organism: Sambucus nigra (assembly GCA_949130495.1). Taxonomy (NCBI): domain Eukaryota; kingdom Viridiplantae; phylum Streptophyta; class Magnoliopsida; order Dipsacales; family Adoxaceae; genus Sambucus; species Sambucus nigra. Next base: position 324,911,376 of record OX422217.1, on the reverse strand, counting down.
TACGAAAAAGTTTTGAGTGGACTGATGAATGTGAGAAAGCCTTTCAAGATTTGAAGAAGTATTTGGGAGCCCCACCATTGTTGTCTAGGCCAATAACTGGAGAGAAGCTGTACTTGTATTTGGCAGTATCAGAAAATGCAGTTAGCTCGGCGTTGATCAGATTGGAGAATGGAGTCCAGAAGCCAATTTATTACACAAGCAAGGCCTTCCGAGGTGCGGAAATCAGATACCCAAAGCTGGAAAAATTGGCACTGGCATTAATTGAAGCAAGTAGAAGAATGAGGCCATACTTCCAGGCCCATACCATCATTGTGTATACCGACATGCCGTTAAGACAAGCCCTTCACAAGCCAGAAAAATCAGGAAGATTGATGTACTGGGCAATAGAGCTCGGTGAATATGATATTGTGTATGAACCCAGATCATCGTTGAAAGGGCAAGCCGTGGCAGATTTTATAGCAGAGTTCACATACCCTGATACCCCCGAGGAGCAAAAGGTGCTTGCTGACCTACCTGTGGACGATACAGGATCAACAGACACAGATCCAAACCAACCAAGGTTGGTAAAAGGACTTGTGGATGTAGAAAAATCATCATATTCAAACCCCGACCAACTCCGGTTGGTAGAAGGGCGCGAACAAATGACCGACGAGGAACGAAGGATACCCGGGGATGATGAAAGAAAACAGATGATATTTCACCGAGGAACTCTAACAGATAAGAAATTTGAAGACGAGTTACATACATGGAGATTATATGTAGATGGATCATCTTGCACGGCTGGTTGTGGAGCAGGGATTGTTTTAAACTCTCCAGATGATATTGACATGGAGTATGCCTTGAGATTCCAATTCAAAGCTTCCAATAATGAGGCTGAATATGAGGCTATGATAGCAGGTTTTCATTTGGTGAAAATTATGGAGGCACGTCAAGTAATTGTTTTCAGTGATTCTCAATTAATTGTGAATCAAATGATGGGAATATATGCAGTGAAGGGAGAGTTAATGGTGAAGTACCATGCAAAAGTGATGGAGTTATTGAAAGAATTTGATGCTATTCAATTGGTGAGGATACCGAGAATGGAGAATGCTAGAGCAGACGCATTGGCCCGACTATCGTCAGCTACGCGCACCGAGCTGCGAAGAATAATACCAATTGAAGTACTAGAAAGTTGGAGCATAGAAGAAGATCTGACGGTGAAGATTATTACCCTTGATTTAGGACCATCTTGGATGGATCCTATCAGAGCATACATTGAAGAAGGAGTGCTACCGGAGGACAAACTAGCTGCCAAGAAATTGAAGTATAAAGTTGCTCGGTATGTGTTAACTAATGGTGTTTTGTATAGACGAGGAATTATGGCAGGTTTGCAGAGATGTGTGCATCCATCAGAAGTCAAAGAATTGATTGAAGAAATCCATGAAGGATCTTGTGGAGCTCATGTAGCAGGTCGGACTCTTCTGCAAAGGGTGATGACACAGGGATACTACTGGCCGACGATGAGAGCTGATTGTATAGCCTATGCTAAGAAGTGTGACAAGTGCCAACGTTTTTCCTCCATCCGAAGAACTCCACAGGCATTGTTGACACCCATAACATCACCTTGGCCATTTGCCATGTGGGGGATTGATCTGGTTGGACCACTGCCGACGACCCGAGGAAGGTTCAAGTATCTCGTCGTGGCAGTAGACTATTTTACTAAGTGGGTGGAAGCTGAACCACTAATTGACATGACGTACGAGAAGGTGTATCAGTTCATATGGAAGAATATCATTTGTCGGTATGGTCTCCCCCACGCTTTCATCACAGACCATGGAACGCAATTTGATAATGAAGAATTTGCTGCCTATTGTCATCGGTCAAAAGTCTTGAAGTTTCATTCAGCACCAGGCCATCCCCAAAGCAATGGACAGACTGAAGTGACGAACAGAACATTACTAAATGGGTTGAAGAAGAGGTTAAGTGAGGCTAAAGCAAATTGGATTAATGAGCTACAGTCAGTTTTGTGGGCTTACCGAACAACTCCCCGAGCAGCATCAGGAGAATCACCATATATGCTAGCATTTGGAAGTGAGGCTGTGATACCTGCCGAGTTGGGCCTACCAACACACAGGGTGTTAAATTTCAATTCTCCGATCAGTGATCTGATGAGAAGGATGGATTTGGATATGCTCGAGGAAGTCAGAGAAGAGGCAGCCATTAGGAATGCTGCTTATCAACAACGAACAGCTCTGTTTTACAACAAAAGGGTAAAGAAATGTGATTTAAAAGAGGGGGATTATGTGCTAAAGAAGGTCATTCAGAAGCAGAATAAACTGGAAGCAAACTGGCATGGACCTTACCGAGTTACAGAGGTTGTTCGACCAGGAACTTACAGAATAGCAACTCTAGAAGGAGAGGAATTTAAGAACGCATGGAATGCTGAACACCTGCGCAAGTATTATCAGTGATGTCAAATGTAAAGCATTTCTTTCATTATGAATAAAACGAGGATGTTTCGCCATGTTCTTTCTGGTTGAAAATTTTTCGGGAATACTAGTGTAATACACTACACAACAAAAGTGCTCTAAGGAGCCAACCTCCTTTGGTTAGGAGGACAGCTCTACGGAGCAAAAGTGCTCTAAGGAGCCAACCTCCTTTGGTTAGGAGGACAGCTCTACGGAGCAAAAGTGCTATAAGTAGCCAACCTCCTTTGGTTAGGAGGACAGCTCTACGGAGCAAAAGTGCTCTAAGGAGCCAACCTCCTTTGGTTAGGAGGACAGCTCTACGGAGCAAAAGTGCTATAAGTAGCCAACCTCCTTTGGTTAGGAGGACATGCTCTAAGGAGCCAAAAAATGCTCTAAGGAGCTAAAAGCTCTAAGGAGCCAAAAAATGCTCTAAAGAGCCAAAAGCTTTAAGGAGCCAGAAAGTGTACACCAGCATGATCAACTACGGTTGGTAAGATAAAAATATACTCTCATATTACAACTTATGTTAGTCGGGAGGTAATATTATTACAATGAGTTCTTTGAAGAACAAAATGTTCAAAAAATACACCAAGTATAGTTGGTCGGGGATAAAAACCCAATAACTGTAGTTGGTCGGCGAGGACAAATTATCGATCTTAGTTGGTCGGACGCATTTTATAATTAAACCAAGAATAGCTAGTCGGGGATAAAAAACCCATCAGCTGTAATTGGTCGACAAATATTATTCACCCACCTTGGTTGGTTGGAAACAGTTTGAACATTTTTACTCATTACTTTATTATTAAGTGATCGAGAAACATTACTAATACTTGTAACTTTTTATTAAGTTGCTTAATGAACAATAATATTGTTATCTTTTTAACAGATACATAGATACATATGTACAAATATAAATGTGCTTGATAAACACAAGACTAACAAAATTGGCAAACAGAAAATGAAAATCTTTTCATTAATCTAGAATAAATTACAAATTACAAGAAGGTACTAAATTGTTACATGGATATTACTATTCTATTGGTTTTTTGCCCTGTGCTTTAGAAACAGGTTCCTCGCCGGCAGGAGGGTCTTCTAGGCAAAGGGGAGAATTGATGAAATTAACATCTCTGAGCATTCTGACGTTCATAACAGAAGGTGTATCCAAAAGATGCTCAGGACGAGATAATTCAACTTGGGAGTGAAGGCTATAATCACCAAGATATTTTGAAATTAGATTGCGAGGAATGGAACGAGCTGGGATCCATGCCATATCCAATTTGAAAGGTGGTACAGGCAAGTCTAATAATGATGGAGCATGATAGTCCCATAAAAAATGCCCTTGCTCCAACTTTAACACACCCAATGCATTTAACCATCCTTGCTTGTAACCTTCATTGTTAGCATGTTCAATGCGAGCATCCAGATGAACGAGAGCTTCATTATATCCTGCCATCCAGAATTCCCTTGGCTGTTTATGGAATTGGAAGGTTAATCTATCCAATTGTTCATGAAGGCTTTTGGTAAAGAGATCCTTGTTATGCAAGGCAGATTTCGTTGATGCCAGCTGATCTTCCAGAGACAGATTTTTATTGGACATTTCAGTCAGAGCACGGTCTTTTACTTTCAACTGGAATGCTTGAGTTTCCAGAGTAGACTGAGTGCGAGCCTCTTCAACATTTTGGCTGAGGACTCTTCCTCGCCCCCGAGAACCTCTTCCTCGTCCCCGAGCAGTTCCAGAAATGGCAGATCTTCTTAAGTCCTCCAGCTCTTGCCTTAGTTTGGCATTTTTTACCTCTAAAAACGAGAAGCCTTCATCAGTAACTGGTATTAATGCAGTAGAAGATGAAGCAGCAGATTCATATTGAGCCAATTTTTTCTGCAAATTATTATTTTCTTGTTCCAGGATCTCGGCAATTTGTCTGCAGGCTTCAACTTCACCTTTTAGGGTCCTTTCCCTAATATCATATGCAGCAATGATCTTCTTATGGCCTGTTTCAGAAGAAAGTTGTTGGTATCTATTTTCATAATCTTTGTGTAACAAAGCCATTGATTCATTGTGCTGACCTTGGAGATCCTCTAAGGAACAATGCAGCTCTTCAATCAGGTCATAATAAGCAACATTGTTGGCCATAGCTCGGTCGAGTAAATCTTTCAAGTACCGATAAGCCTCAATAGCCTGCTCTGATGCACCATGACCAAGGATATCAGCAATTTCTGATGTACTAAGGTCTGTATGACCAGCCGTATAGTATTGATGACATTGCTGCATCAGCTCGGTATCATGTGAAGAGATCAATTCCATTCTAGCAATAAACTAAAGACGAGAAAAAGACAACAATCAACAAATATAAATCATCAACAACAGAGATGAGCAAAAATATATTTTATTAGATCATCAAAAAGTTACATTGTTCGACTACAAGGAAATATAGAAATGATACCGAACAACTTCACACCTTTTCCTTGTCCCCCAAGACTTTCTCGGGAGGCTGGGACGAGGAGCTCGGTTGCTCGGTGGTAACAACAGCTTGATCGGTAGGAATTTTCTCGAGAGGAGGAGGCATGGAAGAAACGTCCTCGGTGGCAGAGGGTTGAGAAGCAGAAACCTGATCACCCATAGCCATAGAAGACTCATCTGAGGCAGGCTCATCTTCTTCTTCTTCCACAATTGGTGGAGGAGGACCAGGGAGATGCCGTTGGAATAGCTCAGAATCGTCTTGGACCTTTAGCTCTTGCAGAGCAGCTACCCATCCATCATGGAAGTATTTCAACTCCCCATATTGAACTTGGGATGTCATTGTAGCTATCCCTCTCTCCCATCCTTTCTCCCAACCAACGCTGAAATGTTTCTTGATTGCAACTTTTCTCCTCGACTTCTCCGAGGAGAGCTTCACCTCCAATTCCTCTTTCTTGACTTTGATATCTCGCAGAGTAGATAATTCTTCCTCTGCCTTTTTCAACTTATCATCAGAGTCCTGATGTTTAACCTCCAAAACTTTAACTTTCTCCTCCAAATTCTTGGAGGTTTCAACCATCCTCATCTTATTAGCCTCAGCCACAGCCAACTTTTTCTCCCAAACAGTTTTCTCCTCGATGTACTGTTGGCGAGATTCCTTCACAGATTGGGTTAAATCCAACAAAGCATCGTCAACATCGGACGAGGAACTGGAAGCTTTAATAACTTGATCTTTCTTCACGATGGTATTGAAGCAGTTCACCAGCTGAAAGATAAGAAAAACAATAGAGTCAACACAAATACAAAAATAAAAAAAAAAAAAAAGAAAGAAAGACCAAAAGTATGAGAAATTTACTGAAGAAAGATGACGAGCAGCTAGGGATGTCAGTGTATCCCTAGGAATTTTTTCATCAACCCCGAGAACCTCGGGTATAACTGAGCTCATTGAAGAACTCGGAAGAAGGATGTTTGAAACACTGCTACCACCAGCGGGTAGAGAAGATGCAGTTCCAGCAAGATTAACTGAGGATGATTTCCTCAATCTCTTCAAAGGACGGTCAGCAGCATCAACCAAGGAAGAAGTCTTGGTCGGAGAGATGGCAATTACATCAGCAGGAGCATTTTTCTTGCTCGGGGCCACTGGGGGCTTCTCGGCAACTTTGGAGGAACCAGCATCTACTTTTTTAGTCCCCTCTGGGACATCAATTTTGCCTTTCTGGGCTCCAACAGCAGAAGAAATTTCACCAAATAGAGCAGGAGGAGCTCTCTTCTTACCCATTCTCTGAGATAAGGGGATATGAGAATCTGAAGATGAACTTTCTGGTGTTGAAGCTGGTTCAACAGGGCGAGCAGTATAAGAGGTTGTGTAACTCTTATACTGTAGTAAATATGAAGCAGATCTGATGTGTTCGTCAGCAATCGTCTTGTGCAAACCCCAGATAAGTTTCAGATGTTTAATATTCACTTCTGATTCCTTTGGAGTTTTTCTTTTGCTATCAACTGCAAATAGATACATAATGGAATATCAGTCATACATTTTGTCAAACATGATGAAAGCATAATTTCATAAGTAAAATAAAATGAAAAATAAACCTATCCCATTGCCGTATGGGGGGCATCTGGGACCGTTGTATACTTCATTCCCAGATAAAGGCGCATGTTGCCAATTTTTTATGATCAACCCATGCTCAAAATAATCCCTATTTGAGTCAGGGAGATTAACTACAAGAGCCCTATTCAAATACCTAGTTTTTAAATAATAAATATTATCTAGAGTGGCCCATTTATAACAAAACATAATTTCAGGGATCCCAATACGAGTCCCATGAGTTAGATTTAATTTGTGCACCCCGTTAATTATTCTCCATGAATTGGGGGCTATTTTTGCAGGAACAAGATCAAAATATTGACAAAACTCAAGACATAATGAGTTTGGTGGAAAGGAAAAACCGCATTCAGCAACAAAAAGACTGGGGAACCAATGTCCCTCAGCCAATCGAAAGTAATCTAAAGGCTCAGAAAGAACCTCTAAAGTTACCCACGAAGGAATGGAAAAATCAGAACGAAATTTCTCAACAGACTCCACGATATAAACCATATTGAATAAAAGAGATACAGAAGAAAGGAAGAATATCTTACAGAAAGAAAGGAGGTATGTTGGCAACGAACGGAAACAAGGATGAACGCACAAGAGAGAAGAAGAGAATAGAAAGCTTGAATGCAGAAAATGGAAAACGTAGACGACGGTATAGTTACCAATGAAGTTTAAATACTTTGCATTGGGAAGCGGCGAAAGAAATGATTACCAAAAAGAAACTACTGAACTTCCGGCGGCTAAAAGGACAAAAATTGCACGAAGATCGAAGCGTTTATAAAAAAGGCGGAAACTGCGAAATAAGAAGGAAATTTGAATACAATGTTCCTGAAACCCAGGAAGGACATTTAATATTGCCATATACCGAGAAAGAATGTTCCATACTCCTCAAAGTTCGAAATATGAAACATTGGGGGCTTCTGTTGATACCAAAATTAATATGCTGATGTGGACGAATAATACGAAGACACGTGTCAATCTACGTGGCACAATAGCAGCGAGGAAGATCATTTCCCAACCAGCCATGTTTCTTTCCGAGCAACGAGAATACACCGAGGAACTCTATCACACCGAGGAACTCTATCACACCGAGGAACCCCAACGCACCGAGGTACTCTAATGTTCCGAGGAACTCCTGATCAGCGAACAGCTATGGCGGTCCGAGCTGCATCTCGGTCGTATCATTAATTGCCAGATAATCAACAACTCAGATATTCATTGAATGCTTATATTCTTGGCACGCACTCTGCATTAAATGTATTACCCTTTCATATGTATGTCATTTAATGTATCGAACCTTTCATGTACAGCCTCAAGGCTATAAATACCATGTATCATCCTCATTCAAGGGGACCAAAAATTCTTGAGAGAACTTGTAATCAAGAATTCCACAAACACTCAGCAATAACATAACAGTGGACGTAGGCTTTATTCCTAGCCGAACCACTTTAAAAATATTTGTCTTATTTATTTATCTGTGATTGAATAATTAGAGCGATCTAGTTTTTTACATCAACAATATATATATATATATATATATATATATATATATATATATATATATATATATATATATATATATATATATATATAGTATGTATGTATGTGTGTGTGTGTGTGTGTGTGTGTGTGCGTGTGGGTGGGTGGGTGGGTGGGTGGGTAACTCGATTAATTATTCCGGCCCAGATGGGTAGCTCGCTTAAGTCCGGCTTAAAGTCTAGAGGTCTCGTGCATAACTGATTCAGCTATGACCCATTCAACCCCTAAAATCTCTCGAGAGATATTCTAGGGATTGTGGGTTAACATGGAGGAGTCCAACACCCCCACTCCTTGAAAAATGGCATAAATATATCAAACCTGAACCTGGGGAAAAACACACACAATTGTAACACTCCTTTAGAGTAAAGAGAAATATAATACAAAGAGAGCACCACCGTGGACGTAGGCCATTCTGCCGAAGCACGTTTATCTTGTGTTGTGTGTGATTGTAGTTGTTTTATGTTCTTTATTTATTCTGGTGATTGCATTTGCTTATTATTTTTGTGCTGTGATTTATTTCCACCACAATTGGCGCCGTCTGTGGGAAACGATGGTTTTCCTTTAAGAACACCTTCACCAATAAGAACCTAGAATGTCTGATCACAACAGTAATGCCCCTCAAGCAGGGGATATTCAAGAGCAACCAGCCCCTCAAAGGGTTTGATCCGATGTTCGACGGTAAAATCCCAGGCCTCGCCCAGAAGGAAAATCTTCAGAAGAAAGTCAGGGACCATTCAGGTCCACACAAGTCTCCAGGCTGATCGACGCCTATGAGGCCAGGCTCTAAGAGTGGGATGAGGCCACTTACAAGAAGGATGACGAGAACGCTGGCCTCAAGAGAAGACTAGAGAAGATGGAGAAAGAACTCCATCGTAGTAAGAGGCAATGCCACTATCGCACTCCTAGCCCTTAGGCAAGCAGGTCTCGCAGCCGAGGAAGGAGCCCTAGACGTGGATCTCAAAGATTTGAGGGACATATGTCAAATGATGACTTGCTCAAGCAACAACAATCATCTCATCGTTATAAGAGCCCATGATAAGGAAACAATGACATACAAAATCTAGTTCGGAGGAAAATGGACCAACACCCCGCGCATAGGGGTGCCAGGTCGACCAGAGAGGTAGCTAGGCGAGCTCTTATGACCCAAATGAAATCCCCTTTCTCAAGGGAGATAGAAGAAGAAGAAGAAGCCCCCAAGAAATTTGCGATGCCCCAATTCAATATCTATGATGATAAGACTGATCATATTGACCATGTTAGGCAGTATAGGCAGGCCATGACCCTTTGGAACCATAAGGACACGTTGATGTGCTGGATATTTTCGTCGATCTTGCATGACGTAGCACATAAGTGGTTTGAGAAACTTCTTCATAGATCCATTAGAATTTTTGAGTCCCTGGAAGAACTCTTCACAACTTGCTTCATTACCAGCAGCTCCCATCCGAAGAGGATGGATGCTTTGTTGACAATGAAGAAAACACCCTAGGAGAGCCTCATAAACTATGCAAAATGATAATGGGAGTTATTCAACGAGGTCGAGGACTAATCAGAGCAGGTGATCATGGCATCCTTTAAGATTGCCCTACCCATCTCATGCCTCTTGCACCAGTCCCTCACTAAGAACGAGGCCATGACCATTGACGACATAATGGCTCATATTGAAAAATACACCAAAGTTGAAGATGTTACCTGTCTCAGTGCAGGGGAGAATGGTCGTGCCATGTTCGCCAACAAGGGTAGCAACAAAGCTGAGAACCAAAAGAAAGGAAGAAAAAATGGGGGCAAGAGCGGTCCCAAGAGTGGGAACAAAAATGATGCCTCAAAAGCATTTCAGACAGTGAACATAGTTTTTATAGAACCAATCTCTAAGATTCTAGCAAAGATCAAGGACGAGCCGTTCATTAAGCGGCCCAGGAAGATGGGAGGAGACCCCTCAAAAAGGAACAATGCACTGAGATGTGCTTTCCACAAAGAGGGTGGGCACAAAATCGAGCACTACAAGGCCCTCAAGTCTCACCTTGAAGAGTTAGGTCAAACAGGACACTTGAACGAATTTGTTGAAAAGAAGGCAGAGAAGGTCATTGACAATGGAGACCAAAGGTTTGAAAATGTGCTGGAGGAGGATGTCGGCCATGAGTTTGCAGTGATTCATGGGGCATCCGATCTAAATCAGATTCAAGGAAACTCAGCTCGAATGGAAGTTAAAAATCTTACGGAAGTAATGCAAGCTTTTCAAATCGATCCAACAAAAATGCAAGTAGGAAAGCATCGGCGAGAAGAAGACGTCGACTATAGTAAGAATATTGTGTTCACGGATGAAGACCTAGTGGGAGTAAGGACCCCACATCATGATTCCTTGATCATTACACTTAGGATAGATAACTATGACATCGACAAGTTGCTCATCGACCAGGGTATCTCATCCGAAGTAATGTATCTCGACCTATTCAAAATGTTGAAGTTAAGCGTCGCTGACTAAAAGAAAGCCACCGTTCCTCTAGTTGGCTTTGCTGGTAAAGTAACCATCCCTTTGGGAAAGATTTTACTTCCAGTGAGGGAAGGAAGTATCTCCAAGATGATCGAATTTCTGGTGGTCGACATTGACTCAGCCTACCAAGCGATCCTTGGCAGAGGGTAGCTACAAGAGATGAAGACCATCCCCTCTACCTACCATCATAAACTCAAATATGTGACTGAGCAAGGAGTGATGGAGATCCATGAAGATCAGGTAATGGCAAGAAAGTGCTTTATAGCAGCCATTCGCCCCAAACCGGAGAAGAAGGTCAACAAAGCCAAGGAGAAGGTTGAAGAATAGGAAGGTTTGATACCTTCCAAATAGAAGCTAAAATATGGAAGTCCTCGAGTGGAGGAGACCAAGCTCCTCCCCTATAAGAAGGTCATTGAGAACCTGGAGGAAATCCCAGCCGGCGGCAACGAGAAAAATAAGATGTTCTTGATCGGAGCCTCTCTCATAGATCGTGAGAAGAAGGAACTGACAGTACTTTTACATAATAACTTGGACATTTTTGTGTGGGAAACCTACGAGCTATCTGGGATTGATCCCAGTGTGGTTTGTCATCGGTTGTATGTTGACTCGACTTTCAAGCCGACTGCACAAAATTCACGATGAACTTCACCTGAGAAGGCCAAGGCTGTGGAGAAGGAAGTGGAAAAGCTGCTGGATGTAGGATCCATACGAAAAGTTCAATTCCCTAAGTGTCTATCCAACCCACTAGTGGTCCTAAAAAGCAATGGAAAATAGAGAGTCTGCATTAACTTCACCGACCTTAACAGAGCTTTCCCTAAAGACAATTTTCCTCTCCCAAAGATTTACCTGTTGGTGGACTCAATAGCAGCTCATGAAAGAATGCATTTCCTAGACGCACACTCTGAGTATCATCAAATGGCTCTACATGAGCCAGATCAAGACAAGACAACATTCATCACCACCATCGGGTTGTATTGCACCCTTTGGGCTAAAAAATGCAGGAGCAACTTACCAGCGGTTGGTCACCAAAATGTTCAAAGACCAAATGGGAAGCACCACTGAGGTCTATATTGATGGCATACTCGTCAAGAGCAGGCTTAAAGAAGACCACCTATCTAACCTATCAAGGAGCTTTTAAATCCTCAAGAAATACCGAATGAAGCTTAATGCAAGTAAGTGTTCCTTCGGTGTCTAGTCAGGAACATTTCTCGGGTACTTAGTTAGCAAGAGAGGCATTGAAGCCAACCCAGACCAGATTGATGCTTCAATGGGGTGCAACCCACCTGTACGATAAGAGACGTGCAGAAGCTCACGGGTATGCTCGTCGCCCAAAATCGGTTCATCTCGAAGTCATCTGAAAGGTGCCACCCATTTTTCTAATTGTTAAAGAAAAGAAAAAATGTGGAGTGGAACGAGGATTCCTCGAAGGCATTAGAAGAGCCTAAAGCTTACCTCAGCACACCACCCTTCCTCATAATACCTCAAGAGAATGATTCCTTGTACATATACCTCGCAGTTTCCAGCCACGCTGTCAGTTCTTCACTGGTATGCGAAAGGACAGGGATCCAACACCCAGTTTATTATGCGAGCAAGACTCTATTAGATGTCGAATAACGATACCTACCATTGGAAAAGATAGCCTTTGTCCTAGTGGTAGCCTGAAGAAAATTAAAACATTATTTCGAGGCCTACTCCATCATTATACTTACGTCCCACCCTCTCAGAGCAGTACTACGAAAGGCAAACCTATCAGGCAGATTATCCAAATGGTCAGTCAAGATCGGGCGATTCGACATTTAGTTCCAGCCAAGGAATGCTAACAAAGGACAAGTCCTCGCCAACTTCATCACGAAATTCATAGGATAACACCCTTGAGATGAACCTCAAACTATTCATAAGAAGGAAATTACCTCGGTATCAGGCATATGGAGACTGTTCGTTGATGGTGCCTCCAACTCCAAGGGGGAAGGGGTAGGCATTGTGCTGATGACCCCCGAAGATGCAATACTCGAACAAGAAATTAGGATTGGATTTGAATCCTACAATAAAGAAGGAGAATATGAAACACTGATAGCAGGCCCATAGAAGGCACACGCGCTAGGGGAAAAGCAACTCCATGTGTTCTGCGACTCACAGCTGGTCTCCAACTAGATAAGTGGTGACTTGAATGCTAGGGATGAGAGGATGGAGGCCTACCTTGCCACAATGAAAAAATTAATGTCTAACTTAGAACAAGTAAGTGTCTAACCGTTTCTGAGGACAAAATAGCTATGATGACGCCCTAGCGGCCTTGAGCTTAGCGATCAATTATGATTTAAAAAGAACAATTTCGATTGAATTCCTCGTCCAACCAAGTACTAACCAGATCAAGGAATTGACAAACATGGGACATGTCCTCCAGATTGAGATATCCCCTAGTTGGATTGACCCTTAAGGGATTATTTGAAGGACAGTGCGCTACCAGACGATAAAAAAATCTCTCATCAGATAAGAGTCAAAGTTGCTCGCTTTCACTTATCTTTCGAGGGAAAATTGTACAAGAGATCATTCAATGGTCTTTACCTCCAACGCGTTCACCCAAAGGACGTCGAGCAAGTTATTTACGAACTCCATAAGGGAATCTTTGAAAGTCACATTGGGGACTAGTCACTAGCTTTCTGAGCAATGAAAGAAAGCCACTGGTCGCTATACATGCCGAAAAATGATGGAGTTTATGCTCATAAATGCAAACAATGCCAACTTCACGCTCCTATGGTTCACCAGACAACCAGCGACCTGAAGTCACTTACCATCCCATGGCCTTTCGCCTAATGAGGAATGGATATCCTAGGCCCTCTTCCTACTATAGTCGGTAATCATAAGTATCTGTTAGTCGCAACAGACTACTTTACCAAATGGATGGAGGTAGAGCCGCTTGCAAACATTCGAGACACAGACATGTTAAGATTCATATAAAGGAACATTATCACTCATTTTGGGATCCCCAAGACCATCATCACTAAGAATGGAACCCAATTCGAAAGTGGCCTCTTTCAGGGTTTCTGTAGCGACCACAGGATCAGGCACTACTATAGTTGTGTAGCATACACTCAGAGCAATGAGAAAGCTGAAGCTTCCAACAAAATAATGATCAATGTATTGAAGAAGTGGTTGGAGCGAGCCAAAGGGGTATGGGTAAATGAACTACCCCACATCCTATGGGATTACCTCACTACCCCACGATGAGCAACTGGGGAAACCCCGTTCTCACTAATATATGGTATGGAGGCAATCATACCTTTAGAAGTCGGACTCCCTACCATGCGGTCCACCCTGGTCGACCTAGGCCAGAACGATGCAGCATTACGTGCTAAACTTGACCTAGTTGAGGAACAAAGAGAGCTGACTCTAGTGAAATCAACTGGTTATCAGCAACAGCTAGCCAGACACTATAACAAGAAGGTGAATCCAAGAGCATTCGAAGTTGGGGACTACGTCCTAAGGAAAGTTCTTGGCAGCGCAGTAAAACCATCAGACGATAAACTAGGGCCAAACTGGGAGGGACCATTCAAGGTGATAAGAGACGACCTACAAGGATCTTATCACTTAAAAACAACAGAGGGCAGGGATATACCTAAATCTTGGAATGCATCCAATTTGAAGAAATTCTACTTCTAGTTTTTCTTTGATCTTTTCTAACCTAGTGTCGAAATTTTCAATTCGTTTATGATTAATAAAAATTTGTTTGGCAGTAGCATTCTATGAGGTGTTGATTTTTCTCAATTACATTATAATTCATGCACCTTTTCTAAGTCACAGGCTCTCCTCTTGACATATAAAACCAGGGTATTAGCCTCCTTAGGTTTTCGTCATTAAAGATGAATAACCTCCTAGCATTGCCCCTGGAAAATATATGAAGCCCTATGGGGGACCCTTAGGCAACACGGCCAACCCAGGTTGGTCGCTAATAATTTTTGGCTCAAAAAAACTTCTCGGATATAACATCCAACACCAGATGTTTCCTCGCCATTGCCACATTTAGGCCTAAGGAAGTGTGATGACATAACCTCTATAAGCATACTGGACTGGGGCAATAATCACTCAACAAACCAACTCTGCCTATATCAAATCTAGTCGGCTAAGAAGAGCCCAAAATAGTTGAATAAGACATCAATGAAGTAAAAAATACACAACGTATGTTTAGTCAATGAATCGCCTAAAACATAACTATTTTATTACATCATTATATGTACAAAGAGTTACATGTGCTGAGTAAAATAAATACTAATGAGGGTCAGGTCTCCGAGCAAGATAGTTAGCCACTTCTGCTCTTCAACCATCATTTGGGCGAGGAGCTAACTCCTCCTCAACTTCATTTGAATATGGTTCCAACAGCTACCTTGGGATGGCATCTATGGGAACACATTGATCATCCCTTCTGAATGGGTTCAAAATCAAAGTTGAGGGGGATATCTCATGACAATACAAGAGGATAGAGTTCCTAGGGACCTGCAACTCCCTAAGAGAACTCAACCATCCTCTAATGAAGGATAACTCTTCAACCTCCCTCAACTTCATCGGAGCATCGGTCCAACCCTGATCATAACCATCTGCCCACACTCACTGAGGAACTTTTTTGAATAGGTGCCTCAACAAGGTATCATCTATTTGAAGATCGGTAGCTATCACATATGCCTGATGAACATCACCTCGAAGCTCAGTGATATCCCTAGCTGAACCAGTGTCAACAGTTCTAGCTCGCGGTCTGATCGATAAAGAGGAACCATGTAAAACTCGAGGAGCAATGCTCAGTGCATTCTCCCTAAGTCGCAAGACTTCTTTCCTCAGAGCATCGTTCTCTTATTGAAGTACCTCTCCAACTTAATTGACCTCGAAGGCATCCAGAAGAATGGCCTTTAAAGCATTCACTTCTTCTTGGAAAGAAGCGTCAATCTTCTCTATCTCCTGGAGCCTATCTTTCATCTTGGCAAAGAGCTCTGACTAGTCCTTATAGTCTTGATTCCTAGACCTAAAAGACTTATAGATCCTTACAAAGGCTTTGTAAACTTGATTCCTCACGTCAAGTCCAAGAATTTTTCCATAACTGAGAGGTAGCATGAATATAATCCTCAACATCGATGAGCTACAAACCCTCTAAGTATTAAAGAACAAATAAATCAGTACGCGGAAGGGAACCAAATTTCATTTCATTAAAAGAAGGTTGAAAGTACATCATAAAAAAGAAATAACAACAAAAATACAAAGGGCTTAGTAAAGAAAACTAGGTGGAAACCTCAGTATGCTCTGAGGCCGCTGGTTGCTTCCCCTTATCTGCGGTAGCTCCAGATACACCTCCCTCCGATGGAGTATTCACCATGCCCTGGTCAAGAGGAGTACCAGAAGAAGTGGTCTGGACAGTTGGAGAACCTTCATTGATTGTAGGAGAAAGCGTCTCACCCTCAACAGGTTTGGGGCCAGATTCATGCTAATCAAAGAGGGGGAGTCAATATCCACCTCGGTAACAAGCAAGGCCTTGTCCCAAACCTTCTTGAAGTTGAGGTGGATAAAATAGACAATTTGAACCTTAGCATCCTCATATACTACGACCCATCCAGCGTTGTACAAGCTCTCATTGAGGGTGGCAACCTCACATTCCACCTTCTTCACCTTCCCAGCAAGCACCTTATTCTCCTTAACCACATCCAGCTTGCTTGCGCAGACCAAGTTATAGGACTGCCTCAACTCTTTGAGCTCCTTGGTTATCACCTCTTTTGCTTTCTTGGCTTGGGCCAACGCGAGGTCAGAAGACTTTTGAGCAAAACTGACAATTTTTAAGCTAGCCTTCAGCTCGGCATTTTTGCTATCCAGCTCATCATTCTTCCTCAACAGCTCATCGCGGCTGCGGTAAAGGACGGTGAAATTAGACATAAACTACAGAGAAAAGGGGACATTAGCAGAAAAAGTATTGAAAGGAGAATTAAAAGAAAAGAAAAGTGAAAATTGGCTCACCAAGGCTACCCTGACTCGCCTTCAAGGCTAACTGGTCGGTCCCTATGTTTATCGACCTATGTCAATTAACTGGAAGCACTACTCTCTCAAGCACTATAGGAGCTAACTGAGGGCTAAGAGAAATAAAAGCCCCCTTAGCCAGAGCGAACACGAGCACCAGAGACTGCCCCGCCTTTGTCCTCACCTCTTCGCTTATTCTTTCTCCTTCTTCTCCCTTTTTATCCTCTTTCTCTCCTCCACCTTCTTCTTTTTCTTCTTCTTCTTCTTCTTCTTCTTCTTCTTCTTCTTCTTCTTCTTCTTCTTCTTCTTCTTCTTCTTCTTCTTCTTCTTCTTCTCCACTTCCTTATTTCTCTCTCTCTCTCTCTCTATCTATCTCTCTCTATCTCTCTCACCAATGCCACCTCCTTCTTCTTCCTCTCCTGCTCATAAGCAACAGTGTGGAAGCTAGTGGCAGTATCCCTACTCCCAGATTTCTGCTTCTTCATCCAGTGAGCAAGCAACACATTGTCCTCATCATCATCTTGGACTAAAATTTTCCTAGAAGGATCCATATATTCCTCGCTGGAGCTACTTGAATCCCCTAAATCCTATAGAGCCTCTGAACCCTCCTCCGAGATGGAAGATTATTTACCACTAGAGCTCTCCTCACTATAATCACCTTCAACACCACCCCTGTTAGCTTCCTCTATCTCTTCACCCAAGCTGCTTTCCTCTTCATCTAATTGAATTGGGTCAGCAACAACCTCTTCTGTGATATTTAGCTGAGGGATGCTATCCACAAATCATGTGATGAAACTGGACCCAATGTTCTTGTACTACAAAAGTAATGTTGTTGATCCCGGATGCTCATCATCAGCCAAATAGTCCCTAATCTTCCAAGCCTTGACCAACTCAGTAGCTCGAATCTCGTGAAGAGCAGGTTATGGGTTCTTTGTCTTCGCTGAGAAAAGAAAAGAGGAAAATATAAGATATTCATTACATTAAAAGAGAATCAATGAGCAGAATAAGAGTTATGCCTACCTATATATTCCTCCCCATAAAAGGGAATCATATGTCTCTCAGACCTAGCCCCTTCAGCATGGGGAGGGTACTGTCAGTTCCAGGCAATAAACCCCTCTTGACAATAGTCCTTGTGGGAATCAAGTAGATTGACTACCAATACCCTATCATAACTCCTAGCCTTCAGATAAAGGAGACCATAGCTTATTCGAGAGAAAGAATAATAGTAGCGAATTTCAGCAAGTCCTAGATTGATGCCATATAGCTGATTAATTCTATGGACACCATTGATAATTTTCTAAACATTTAGCTAGCACTATGCAGAAACTATATAGAAGTAACTAAAAAATGCAGAAATAGACAATTTGGGGGGACAGTAAGACCACCCTGAGATAACAGAAGAACATGTATCCAATGGCCATCCTCAATATCTTTTACGTTACGAGGAATAGGGGCATACTCAAAATCTACCCAGTCCGAAATATTATAGAACTTCCTAAAGTCAGCTCTTGACCTATTGCCTATTTTTTCCATCAGACAAGAAAAACCCTAACATCGACAATGATGAGATTCCACCAAAAAAAGAAAAGAAAGGGAGTATAAAGAAATTATGAAGTAAGAATCAAATTGGGACGATGCAAGGACAAATGAATATAAGATGGGAAGACAAGAAAGAAGCTTGAAGATGAAAGATGGGACCTGGAAGTAAGAAAACACAGTAAAAAGTTGGAGAAATCTAGTGAACGCAAAGAAGTTTTAAGCGACGACATGGAATGGCATCTCCAAACTGGTTTAAACCCTCTCAATCACGATGCACATGAAACGAAGAAAATCTACCGCCTAAATCTATTCGAGAAAGACGCTTCAATCCCAAGGTGTACACGATTCACAAAAATGCCACTAAAGCTATCATTTAAAATTATTGAGCCCAAATTGTGACCCAAAAATTTTAGGGGCAATTGTGGGTACCTCGATTAATTATTCCGACCCAAATGAGTAGCCCGATTAAGTCTGGCCCAAATTCTAGAGGCCCCGTGCATAACTGATTCAGTTATGACCCATTCAACCCCTAGAATCTCTCAAGAGATATTCTAGGGATTATGGGTTAACGTGGAGGAGTCCAACACCCCCACTCCCTGAAAAATGTCATAAATATATCAAACCCGGAGCCCGGGGAAAAAACACACGCAATTATAACACTCCCTTGGAGTAAAGAGAAATATAATACAAAGAGAGCACCACCGTGGATGTAGGCCATTCTGCTGAACCACGTATATCTTGTGTTGTGTGTGATTGCAGTTATTTTGTGTTCTTCATTTATTCTGGTGATTGCATTTGCTTATTATTTTTGTGCTGAGATTTATTGCCACCATAATATATATGATGAAGAAGTGCCCTAATTTCACATCTTTAGCGAACATTAATTCACATCTTTAGCGAACCTATATATTTGAACGTTTAGTCTGACCTTAACCTTTATTTCGTGTCTTTGGCAAATGTTAATCTATTAAAATCGAAGTAATATATGTCTAGTGAGGCCTTAACCTTTATTAATTAAGATATGTGTATTTTTAATGAGACATTAACCTTTATTAAGATATGGATATGTTTGCGATTTCAATTGTTTTAGAGTTTAGTATTTTATCTAAGACTATAACACCACACATCAATGTTTGTTTGATGATTTTCCACCTCATGATATCAAAGGGACACTTAGGATAAAATGAGTTTCCACCTAAATTATTGTTTAATGAATTGACAATACTATGTTTCATCCCCTAATGAGATGACTACTTAGACATGGTATGAGTAACAATAAATCGATCATACACAATACAAATTTGATATACATTATAAATATAATAATTTAAGATCGTGCTACATTGATATAACATGACACGAACTATCATGGCTCTTAACCAATCTTGTATGATTGGAACAATATTTGACACGAGCCCTTTCTAATATGGCTTTATCCATTTACATGTATACTTAATAGTTTACACGAACCACACAAGAGGGATTTGTACATCTATATATATTTACATTCTCATATATATACAAATGTACACATATATAATTACTTTATGTGTACATTTATATATAATTAATCGTTGTTATTTACTTATGTGTTAACATTTTTGTTATTGTAATTGTACTTTTGTTAATATATTTTTTTCTCATTCCATGTTTGGGTGTAATAAGAGAAAAATTATCGAATCTCATCTAATTTTAGTTTCTTTCTTAATTTTGGTAATTTTACTTATATTTTCTTTCATGTAAAATAGTTTTATATATTTATAACTTCATTGTTAATTGTTATGGTTCTATTCACCGATTCCTTAACTGGTTCGTTTTTGGGTGAACACAAAATGGTGGAAGGGATTAGTAATTGATGGACACAGAGTAATTCTTGGATTAATTGAATTAAAATTGACCTCAAATTGGACTTGTTGTGTTTAAACATTAATTACTTTATGTTAATATTGTGTGGATGAATGGTATTCTTCACTTGAAGAATGATACTTCATTTCATTGAGAGTTCGTGTATTATATATATATCTTCCTGGTAAGCTGTTGTGGCTGTGTTCACCCCTTCCTTAAATATTTTATATTTGCATGAACACAAGTTGTTAGAATGGCTTTTCACTTGATTGTCACAAAGTAATTTTATGATCAATTGAACTAAAATTTGACTTCTTGTGTTTGATTGATTAATTAAAAAATTAATCACTTAGTGGACTTTGAGTAATTTTTGGTTTAATTGAACTAACACCCCTAATATTTATATGCTGTCTTAGAAGTAAGAAATCTTTTTTGTCTTCTCGTTTCCATTTCAAAACACTGACTATGTTCTCACCCCTCCTATTATATATCTTCTTAGGAAAACTAGGTCATGGAAATAATTACTTTCGATGGAAAATCAAAAGATTACAATTGATCCCACATAAAACTGCTTTTAATACTATACTCCATATACAGAGGACTCATATTTACTAGTATGAAATTAGAAAAATTGATTAGTTTAATTAACTTATAAATTATGGACTTGATGTATCGCAACCGTACATGTTTGACCGTTCACTATTTTCCATGATAGAATATTGCGATGAGGCAATATAGACTATATTTATCATTCATAATCCTTACAATGATTTTCGTTAGTTACACGATTAGAGAAGAAAGAAAAAAATATTCATCCATTATGAATATGATTCCTTAAACGGAGAATGCACCCAGATTGCAATATGTCGTGACATATGCATACCAAATATTAGCTTGCTAAAAAATTGAACAAGAAATGATTTTGAGTTCCTGTTGTGGAAATTTATGTGACAATCATAGATACACTTCCGCAAAGTTTTTCAATCAAATATTTCCACCGATTTTTAAAAATAATCTCATGCCTATGGAAATCAAACACATCGGGCATGTATTAAAAGCTCTTGTAATGGTGTGTGTGTGTGTGTGTGTGTGTGTGTATGTGTGTGTGTGTATGTGTGTGTGTGTATTTGTAGGAAATGTTGAAGATGAACATATATACTCAATCAAATAAAGACACTCCTATTTCGTCTCAATTCTTTTATATCGAAGGGGAATATATATACTCAATTAAGTAAAGACAATCCTGCTCCATCTCAATTCTCTCATATCCTATCACATCAATTGTCGACACCTATATGTTCTGAATTATCTACTCCATCTCAGGTTATTATTACTTCATCTAAATAGTCTTTGAATTATCAAAATCCCTAAAACGTTCTTAATCTAACTCCCCGAGCTCTCATTGCTGATGAATCCCAAACACAATATAATATGCATATGGAATAAACCGGTAATGGAAATCCAATCATTAACAAAAATACCATCCCAAATTTTTAAGTGCTCTATTTGAAGCTCAGAAACATTAATGTGGGCATCGGGCAAGCAGACAATTGGAAGAATGTCGATCTTGACATAAAGTATAACTTATGGGAATAACTCTTTAAATAATTTATACAGACATGATCAAAGATAATTGTTCTTTCCTTGATAGGTGAACAACTGAAAATATACAGGATGAGCCTCTATGAACATGATCTTCCCAGCGTAGATATCAAGTTTTAATATACTAGCATTAAAAGACAAAGTTAACCAAATGTTGAACTACCTTCCATCAAATGGAATGATTTCATTAAAAGAGAGGCTAGAGAGGAAGAACTTAACGCAGGGAAAAATTAGAGACACCATGGAAAAAAGTTGATATCCACATGCTTAGGTCCAAATCATATGAATATTTGAAGGATGAATGGGAGGAGAGGACCAAGGGGACTCCAAAAGAAGGGAAAAAGCCTAACCAGGGCAACTTGTATTATATGCCCACTTGGATAAAAACCCACAAATTCTATGAAAAAGTGGATTTGATTCTAGTGTGTTTGGATATAATGATCATATACACACATTATAATAAAATAATATAGAAATTATTCTCCTAAATATATTATAATACTACAAAAAATGATATATGGCGTAAGGAGCATTTAGTAAGAGTGCAACTCGCAAGACACAATGACTCAGATGCCCTATTAAAGGTAACGGGGAAAGAATAAAAAAGGAGGACAAAAGGAGTTATCTAAAAGATATCAAGGAAGAAATTCCATCTTACCGCACTCGTTATGAAATAACTCAGTACGGTGAAGAGTCAGATGTCCAACTAGGAGACATAAATGGGTAATGTGAAGGAGAAAATGTTAGATATTAAGGGGGACATCAACTCGGTTAGAAATACCTTGGGATGGTTGGTGAATGGAATTCAAATTTTGTACTAATGTTAAGTCAAACACAAGGAAACTCTCAATTCATTTATTCTCAAACATTCCCATATCCTATGCCTCAAGGTTTCCTCTTTGTAGGAGCAAGTTTTATAATTGCTCAGTTTATTTTTATTTTAGCTTATCCTATTATACCTACACTACACCTTCATGACTAACACTGCGGATTCGAAGACAAAGTTATAGACTTTAGGAAGATTGAAGAATGTACCTCTCAATAACATTTAAAAGTGATTATGGCCGCATTTGGTAAAAACATAATTTTAGGGTTTTTAAAATTTTTAAGAGATTGTATTTTCAAATGGTTTTAAAATGTTTTTGAAGAAAAATTTGAAAAACTCACTATCTCGGTAGAACGAGAATAACTTGTTATTCGAACAAACTACACTATTTCATTTGAATGAGTTCTCTTGGTTAAAAAAAAATCTGGACCGTCACCTTTTGGTTAAGTTATGGGATATCATTAGACACTTTGTTAGAAGACGTTTGGACGAGATAAGGCAGGCCGTTATAATGAGTCTTTCAAACGATTAAACAAGATATTTTGCATTAAGATCAGGAATCTCATTCGATATATTATTAGATACCTGATAAAAAAATGGGTTTGCGTTCAAATAAACACCTGAGATTTTGTTTTTTAAATTAAATCTAATCCAAATATCTACTATTTATCCTTTTGTAACTAATTTCCTTATAAATATAAATGAGTGATTAGAGTCTCAAAAAATTCTTTTTGAAAGCTTTTCACACCCTTTTGGAGTTATATTTATGATCAAATGCTTCCAATATTATTATTAACCCCTTGGAAACTTAGAGATCACTTTATCAAATGCTTCCAAGGTTTAGCGATTCAAGTTTTAGCCTTAGAGAAGGATTTGAGAGAGGCAAGAAAGAGCGAGTCCTTGGTGAGAGTTTCTATGGGAGAGAGGGTAATTTTAATTGAGAGGGAAAATGGTGACTTGACTAGCAAAGTGGCTAGTATTATGAGAAATCTTCAAGCATCCATGGAGACCCATGAGAAACTTAAAACCCTTGTATCCCAAATTAAGAAAGATCTCGAACGTTCTCGGGAGGTAATGGTTACTATAGAGGATACATCTAAGAAGGTTGGAAAGATCCTCCTCAGTCCTGCCTTAGGGTTTGGTGAGAGGTGAGGAATAGGTTATGACGGTGCATCCACTTCCCATACCGCACCTGAATAGGTTCCTAAATTTCTAGTAAATCCTTACGGGCCTTGACTTAAGACACAAAATAGAGTTCCACTTAAGAAAGAAAACGAAGGTAAACCTAAACAAGTCTATGTTTGCACTTTTTGCAAAAGGATAGGTCACCTTTGAGAGTTTTTCTAGAAGTAGGTAGAATTAAAAGTACACATAATCCCATGCACCACTCTAGCGTCTTTGCTATTCTTAGTTATTAAGTTGAGTTTCTAGTCGCTACTTCATAAAGATTAATGTAACAATGTCAATGGTTGTGTTTGTTATTTGAGAATGCTTTTAATGCTCCGATTAGAGCCTACAATGGTAAGAGCAAACAAAATTTTACTGTGACAACCCGCATTCCGAAATAAGGGGTGGCCATCCCGATTACCTCGACATAACGGAATCATGGATGGATATCATCCTCAGCATCATAATAATAAAATAGGTATACGGGAAAAACCACTCAATAAATCAGAAAGCAGGTTGTCAAAAATTTTGGTTTGATAACGAGTTAAGAAATAAATTAAACAACCCAAATCTGATGAAAGTTGAATTTTAAAGGAACATATAGATAAATACAAAAACAACATACAATAAAAGGACCGAATAATCTGTCGGTCCACAGTTACATTCAAAGTGTTTCAACAATTCAATTATTTTACATACTACATTCATTAACAAGTACAGAAGATAGGCCACTAGCCCGAATGAAAGACCCGATCATATCTAGAGTCCAAAAATGAAGGCGTCTAACAAACAACTTGTAATAATCCGCAAGATCATACAGCTCGTAAAAATCATAGGAGTAAGAAAATCATAACGAGCGCCCTTGCGAAGGAGCACCTGAGCGGATACAACAACATGCACAATATGGAAAAATGAACGGGTTAGGGCCCGATTTATATATGATTCCCAGAAGGGTAAGAAGCATGATAGATATGGACAATAAATCATGAATAATGTGAATGACAATCTAACAACCTAATCATCAAATGTGATAATGCATTTATATAGGTTTCTAACAGTTATTAAATTAAGCAAGGGAAATAAAATTAAATCTCATTTCTTCTCGTATCTTATCATTTTCCATTCCTTAGTAGGAATATAATTTCCATCATATCTTTGCATTTTCCATTCCTTAGCAGGAATATAATTACCATCTCATTTCTTATGGCAATTTGCATATCTCAAGTCCCACTTGAGTTAGAAAGGTTATATTCTTATACATACAACGTTTCTAAGACCACCCCTCCGAGTTTCCCCACTGGGCGCGCCCCTAAATGACTATCATCTTCCAGGGCCTATCTATACGAGGCAACCTGGGCACCTAACGCACATCGAGAAGTGGCCATATGCCTGCGAGTGAGTCATAACCACACCCGGAATTACCTCACTAGCGCAGAAAAACATATATAAACCCCGCATATGGCCGAGGACTATAGTCAACCTGCATTCAATAGTCAGGGGACATCACCTCATGCGCGAGCTTCCCTAATGATATCATTGCGAGAGGTGTGTTTAAGTAACTTAACGATTACCAATTTAAAGCTCATTTCTTTCCATTAATCACATGTGTTTCATTCACTTGAAACCATTATCTTTGAATTTGTTTCTAATTCAATTTCATCATATGTTTAGGTCCTGAAG
Source organism: Sambucus nigra (assembly GCA_949130495.1). NCBI lineage: Eukaryota > Viridiplantae > Streptophyta > Magnoliopsida > Dipsacales > Adoxaceae > Sambucus > Sambucus nigra. The sequence continues at coordinate 324,886,206 of OX422217.1, read as the reverse complement.
TATTCTCTAAATAATTTCCCAAAATCTTATAGGTCCCAAGGTTTTATATACCTCAAAAAGGCCTCTAAAATCTCCAAGTATGGGCTTAGAATTCTATTTTCCAATTTATTTACCAAATGAGAAGTGATGCCTAAACATCACTTTAAGTACCCCTGAATTAACCCCAAGTGATCCCATTCAACTATAGGGTAATGAACAAACTCGACTAAAATGCTAGGATCCTATGTTTAATTCATTCAAGAAGGTTCGTAGGTTCTAATCCTAAGGGAAAGGGTCAAAATTTGAAAAGAAAAACAAAAGGAAAAATGTAGGATTTACGAATCGATTCGGACTAGACGAATCGATTCGGCCAGACAAGCGAATCAATTCGGCCTAGCCGAATCGATTCGATCAGGAAAACCAACATTCTGCATAACAGCTGAATTGATTCGGGGATAACCGAATCGATTCGGTTCACCCAGACCTGGACACTGCCTCTATGCGAATCGATTCGGCCAGGCCGAATCTATTCGCTCCTGCGAATTTTTCCAATTTTGGCTATGGAGTCTTGGACTCCTAATTTCTTCCAAACTCAACCAACCCAAACCCTTATCATTTATTGCTACTAATTGAGTATAAATGCACCCAACAACCAGAATTTCATCATCAATAACCATTCAAATCAATCTCCAAACATTCCAAGCCCATAAATCAATTAAAAGCCTTAAGTTTTTTAAACCATACATAACCACAACTATCAATGCTAATTACTCTACTAAAATCATAAAATAGCAAGTAGATAACTTGGCTCAAGTTTGCAAGTTCAGATTTTGATGAAGTTTGTATGCAAGAACAATCACCAAAGCTTCAATCACTCACCTTCTCCATAAGTCCTCTTCATCTCTTTCTTTCTCTAGGTTTACCAATTCAATTAGGGGAATAGTGACTTAAACAAGACATAAATCATCGCTTAGGTCCAAATTCCAGCTTTAAGTGATTAATATGCGGAAAAATAATACGCAACTACTCATATAAGCTACAACCGGTCAAAAGTGCACGAAACCTCAAAATACAATATGGCACATAATTTGACTATCTCGAACCTCCCGGAACTATCTGCACCCTCCAAATTATCATTTGGAAATTTTTATAATTCATCTTAGGTTTCGATTTCATTTTAAGCCAAATGTCATTTTAAATCATATGACATTACAAAACATAACATAGCAAAATTCACATATACTTACGGTAAATATGTAACATCATAGTAGATATTAACTTTTCTTTCTTAAATTAATACCTACTCCACATACCAACATCTTTATATCTAATCACTATATCTAGCTAATTAAATATAAAATAGGACCTCAAAAGCGAGGGTTGTTACATACTCCCCCCTTATGAGGAAATTTTGTCCCCAAAATTCAGGCGTACCTTGTATAAAAAGATGCGGATACTTTTCCCGCATGTCATCCTCGCGTTCCCATGTCGATTCCCTGGCGTTATGGTGACTCCATAGAACTAGCACCAAGGTCAACACATGAGACCTTAATCTACGCTCCCCATGCTCTAAAATAGTAACCGGTTGTTTTTTATATGAAACATCGGGATGCAAATTAATATCCTCGAAAGGGATGTGCCAAAGCGCATCTTCGCACCTCCTATACTTCTTTAGGGAGGAAACATGGAATACATCATGAATTTGTTGCAATGGTTATGGTAAAGCAAGTTGGTATGCCACTGGACCCACCTTCGTAATAACTGGAAAAGGTCCAACAAAGCGTGGCTCAAGCTTCCCTTTCTTACCGAAATGCTTTATGCCTTTCATGGGCGACACCCGAACCAAGACTTGGTCCCCAATCTCCAATTCCATGTGTCGTCGACCCTCATCGGCATAGATCTTTTGACGGTCTTGGGCTATCCGAATGCAATCCCGAATCAATTCAATTTTTGAGTAAGTATCTTGGATCATTTCAGGTCCAAGAAATTTATTATGACCCACTTCCAACCAACAAGAGGATGATCTACACGGTCTTCCATACAAAGCTTCATAAGGTGCCATTCCAATTGTGAATTGGTAAGAGTTGTTATAAGCAAACTCAACCAATGGGAGATATTGTTCCCAACCACCTTTGAAGTCAAGCATACACATGCGGAGAATATCCTCCAACATTTGGTTTACCCTTTCAATTTGGCCATCTGTTTGAGGATGATACGGAGTGCTTAACCTCAATTTGGTCCCCATCGCTTCTTGGAAACTCCTCCAAAAGTGGGAAACGAAAATTTTGTCTCGGTCGGAAACTATATTCAAAGGCACCCCAAGGAGTCTCACCACCTCCTCGATGAATAAACGGGCATACCGAGCAGTGTTATAATCTATCTGCACGGGAGGAAGTGTGTCGAATTTGTCAAGCGATCGACAATCACCCAGATAGAATCAAATCCACTTTGTGATCTTGGCAAGCCCGTGATAAAATCCATAGATATGCTTTCCCATTTCCACACCGGGATCTTTAATGGTTACAACAAACCTGTCGGTCTCTGATGATCGATCTTGACCAGTTGACAATAGTGCATTGGGTCACAAATTCCGAAATATCCCTCTTCATACCTGGCCACCAATACTGACGGCGCATGTCCTAATACATTTTGTCCCCACCAGGATGTACCGTGAACCTAGACCCGTGAGATTCGGCCATCACTGCCCGTCTCAAATCTCCTTCCTCCGGAACAATGAGTCTTCCATGGAAGCGTAATCTACCCTCATAACCAATTGAGTAGGAATCCGCTCCCTCGGACAGCAATCGGCGAATATGGTCTTGACACCCCTTATCCCTTCCTTGGGCTTCTACCACCCTTGCCACAATAGTAGGAGTAACGGTCATCATCGACATGAATGCTCTCACCACCGCATCCTCCTGACTAAGTTCCTTCCATTTAGCTTTCCAAACCTCAGCTAATTCTCCATCAGGCTTCCTACTCAAGGCATCCGCTACAACGTTCGCCTTACCCGGATGATAACAAATATCAAATTGATAATATTTCACAAACTCTAACCATCGGCATTGTCGCATATTCAAGTCCTTCTGTGAAAATAAATATTGCAGCGATTTGTGGTCCGTGAAAAGACTAAACTTCTCTCCCAAGAGATAATGCCTCCATATCTTCAAGGCAAAGACAACTGCGGCTAGTTCTAAGTCATGCACCGGATAGTTTCTTTCATGGGGCTTCAACTTACGGGAAGCATAAGCGATAGCCCGTCTCTCTTGCTGAAGTACACCTCCTAATCCTTGAAGAGATGCATCGGTGAAGACTAAATATTCTAATCCTGGTTTTGGCAATGCAAGGACCGGAGCCGAAGTCAATCTTTCTTTAAGCTCATCAAATGCATCTTGGAAATAATTATCCCAAACAAATCTCACCCCTTTCCGGGTCAAATTTGTCAAAGGGCTGGAGATTTTAGAGAAACCCTTGATGAACCAATGGTAATAACCCGCCAAACCCAGAAAACTGCGAACCTCGGTAGGTATCGTGGGATGACCCCACTCCCTCACTGCAGCCACCTTGTCCGGATCCACCGATACACCCTGGACGTCACCACATGACCCAAAAACTGTACCTCCTGTAACTAAAAGCCACACTTTTCGAACTTGTCATACAGTTGATGGTCCAGTAATCTGTTTAGGACCAACCTTAAATGCATAGCATGATCAGATTCCGTTCTAGAATAGACTAAAATGTCATCGATGAACACAATAACAAATTGGTCGAGGAAATCTCGAAACACCCTATTCATGAGATCCATAAATACAACGTGGGCATTGGTTAGTCCAAAGGGCATAACCAAAAATTCATAGGACCCGTACCTTGTTAGAAAAGCAGTCTTGGATACATCCTCCTCCCGTATCCTCAATTGGTGATACCTGTCCTCAAATCGATTTTGGAGAAGTACAACGCTCCTCGAAGTTGATCAAACAAGTCACCGATACGAGGTAAAGGGTATTTATTCCGGATGGTGACCTTATTCAATTCTCTATAGTCCACACATAACCAGAGAGAGCCATCTCTTTTCTTAACAAACAACACTGGGGCACCTCACGGCGATGTGCTACACCGAATAAATCCCTTCTCCAAAAACTTTTGAATTTGATCTCTTAGCTCCCTCATTTCAATGGGAGCCATTCGATATAGAGCCCTCGCAATAGGCCTCATTCCCGATGCTAAATCAATCACAAACTCAATCTCAAGGCTAGGAGGCAAACCCGGTATTTCCCCAAAACATCCTCTAAGTCCTTCACAATCGGAATAGAATCCAAGGGAACAACTACATCCCTAGGAGTCTCCTCGGTAATGTAATACAAATAAGTACTAGTACTCCCCTCTAAACGAGGTAAAATTACCAGGAAGAGTTCTTGTCCCGGAACGGCGAAGACTATACTCTTCCCGTAGCAATTTACTATAGCATGATACTTCATAAGCCAATCCATGCCCAAAATCACGTCATACCCAACCATGTCCAGGACGAGTAAATTGGCCTCAAAGCATAAATTATCGAGAGAGATTTCTATATTTTTACAAATAAAGAAGATGAGTGAACCATCACCCATAGAGGACTCCACACTAGTAAAAGTTTTTTCAGCAGATTTAATCAACTCGATGGTCTGAGAAAAGCTCCTAGAAATGAATGAATGCGTTGCACCAGTATCAAATAAAACATGACCCATATGTCCCTGAATAAGGAAATTACCCTCAATGGCTGGCGGTGCCGACGGAGCTGGTGCAAGCATAGCATTCTGAATATGATAGACCCTACCATACTGTAACTGACCCTATTATGGAGGAGCAACTGGTTTAGGCACCTATGGAGGGAACTGAACATACGACTGCTGTGGAGCTCGAGGAAACTGTCCCCCAATCAACTGAGGACATTCCTTCTTCTAGTGACCCGCTTCCCCGCATTGGAAACACTGACCTATCATATTTTTGGCATTTCGACCACGATTATTTCTAAACTAATTCACACCTTGGCCCTGCTGGCCTCTACCTCCCTGACCACCATGGCTTTCTTGTTGTTGTGGGGTGACCTGGACATGCCTATTATTATGGTTCCCCGAATTAAACCCACTAGAACGCTGCCTCTTCGACAAGTCCCCCTATTGGGGATCCCTTTATTTATGTTTACTGCTCGAAGGTTAGGACGAGGGAAAGACTCCTCCTCCAATCCCACTACCTCCCGACCTTCCCGCTTGCCCCACTACGGAGGCCTTCTTGCCACTTTGCAAAAATAGTCTATGCTCTTGGCAATGTAGTAGAGCTGCATTCATCACTTCCCCAAAAGTCTGTAAAGCTGGATTACCCAGCAAGTGTTGCCGGATTCTCCAGTTCAACCCTCTGATAAACTTCAAAACTTTCTTTTCATCGGGAGTCACTTCATCCGGTAGAAAACTTGCCAACCGGGTGAATTCCTCCTCATATTCCGCTACTGACCTCTCCCCTTGCATAAGGTCCTGGGACCTCCTTATCATCTCCCCTGGAATTGCGGGAGGAAAGTACTTATGATCGAATAAAACCTAGAATTTAGATATTGATATCACGGACTCCCACCAATGTAATGCAGCCCCAACCAGTTTAAAACTAGCAAGGACTTGCTTCCTGTCCTCACCACACTCCACCATATGTAGATGGAGTTGTATATCTTTCTTCCATTGATTCGCCTTTATAACATCCGAGCTCCCGTCAAATTCCGGGGGCTGACCCTTTAGAAAAGATTCCTTAGCTCTCTCCCACGGAGAAGGTCCAGTAGGAACTTGGGCATCTGGCGCTCTTTGTTGAGCCTGTGGCGCTTGTTGGGCCACTGCTATCATGGCCGCATTAACGACTTGAGCCACTATATTTGCCACATCCACAACATTGAATGTTCCTTGTGGCGGCGGGGGAGGACCAACATCCTCATCTAAGACCCTATTGCGTCTTGCCGGGCGACCTCTTTTAGGCGGCATATAAGATGGAGAAACAATAGAGTTATAATTCTACTTAAAACAATCTATTTTGTGAAAGATCATAAACAAAAGCAACAAAGCAGTCCTAACATTAGGCTCCATATCAAAGAACGCAACGGTAGAGCGTGACAAGTCCACAGAGATCCAAAAAACTCTAGAACCTGATGCTCTGATACCATCTGTGATAACCCGCATTCCGAAATAAGGGCTGGCCAACCCAGTTACCTCGACGTAATGGAATCATGGATGGATATCATCCTCAGCATCATAACAATAAAATAGGTATACGGGAAAAACGACTCAATAAATCAGAAAGCTGGTTGTCAAAAATTTTGGTTTGATAACGAGTTAAGAAATAAATTAAACATCCCAAATCTGATGAAAGTAGAATTTTAAAGGAACATATAGATAAATACCAAAACAACATACAATAAAAGGACCGAATAATCTGTCGGTCCACAGTTACATTCAAAGTGTTTCAAAAATTTAATTATTTTACATACTACATTCATTAACAAGTACAAAAGATGGGCCACTAGTCCGAATAAAAGACCCGATCATATCTAGAGTCCAAAAATGAAGGCGTCTAACAAACATCCTATAATAATCCGCAAGATCATACAACTCGTCAGAAGCATAGGAGTAAGAAAATCGTAATGGGTGCCCTTGCGAAGGAGTACCTGAGCGGATACAACAACATGCACAACATGGAAAAATGAATGGGTCAGGGCCCGATTTATATATGATTCCCAGAAGGGTAAGAAGCATGATAGATATGGACAATAAATCATGAATAATGTGAATGACAATCTAACAACCTAATCATCAAATGTGATAATGCATTTATATAGGTTTCTAAGAGTTATTAAATTAAACAAGGGAAATAAAATTAAATCTCATTTCTTCTAGTATCTTATCATTTTCCATTCCTTAGTAGGAATATAATTTCCATCATATCTTTCCGTTTTTCATTCCTTAGCAGCAATATAATTACCATCTCATTTCTTATGGCAATTCGCATATCTCAAGTCCGACTTGAGTTAGAAAGGTTATATTCTTATACATATAACATTTCTAAGACCGCCCCTCCGAGTTTCCCCACTGGGCGCGCCCCTAAATGACTATCATCTTCCAGGGCCTATCTATACAAGACAACCTGGGCACCTAACTCACGTCGGGAAGTGGCCATATGCCTGCGATTGAGTCATAACCACACCCGGAATTACCTCACTAGCGCAGAAAAACATATTCAAACCCCGCATATGGCCGAGGACTATAGTCAGCCTGCATTCAATAGTCAGGGGACATCACCTAATGCGCGAGCTTCCCTTATGATAGCATTTAGAAAGGTGTGTTTAAGTAACTTAACGATTACCAATTTAAATCTCATTTCTTACCATTAATCACATGTGTTTCATTTTACTTGAAACCATTATCTTTGAATTTGTTTCTAATTCAATTTCATCATATGTTTAGGCCCCGAAGTATTCTCTAAACAATTTCCCAAAATCTTATAGGTCCCAAGGTTTTATATACCTCAAAAAGGCCTCTGAAATCTCCACGTATGGGCTTAGAATTCTATTTTCCAATTTATTTACCAAATGAGAAGTGATGCCTAAACATCACTTTAAGTACCCCTGAATTAACCCCAAGTGATCCCATTCAACTATAGGGTAACGACCAAACTCGACTAAAATGCTAGGATCCTATGTTTACTTCATTCAAGAAGGTTCCTAGGTTCTAATACTAAGGGAAAGGGTCAAAATTTGAAAAGAAAAACAAAAGGAAAAATGCAGGATTTTCGAATCAATTAGGACTAGACGAATCGATTCGGCCACACGAGCGAATCGATTCGGCCTAGCCGAATCGATTCGGTCTGGAAAACTAACATTCTTCATAACAGCTGAATCAATTCGGGGATAACCGAATCGATTCGGTTCACCCAGACCTGGACACTGCCTCTATGCGAATCCATTTGGCCAGGCCGAATCGATTCGCTCCTGCGAATTTTGCCAATTTTGGCTATGGAGTCTTGGACTCCTAATTTCTTCCAAATTCAACCAACCCAAACCCTTATCATTTATTGCTACGAATTGAGTATAAATGCACCCAACAACCAAAATTTCATCATCAATAACCATTCAAATCAATCTCTAAACATTCCAAGCCCATAAATCAATTAAAAGCCCTAAGTTTCTTAAACCATACATAACCACAACTATCAATACTAATTACTCTACTTAAATCATAAAATAGCAAGTAGATAACTTGCCTCAAGTTTGCAAGTTCAGATTTTGATGAATTTTGTATGCAAGAACAATCACCAAAGCTTCAATCACTCACTTTCTCCACAAGTTCTCTTCCTCTCTTTCTTTCTCTAGGTTTACCAATTCAATTAGGGGAATAGTGACTTAAACAAGACATAAATCGTGGCTTTGGTCCAAATTCCATCTTTAAGTGATTAATATGCGGTAAAATAATACGCAACTACTCATATAAGCTACAACCAGTCAAAAGTGCTCGGAACCTCGAAATACAATATGGCACATAATTTGACTATCTCGAACCTCCCAGAACTATATGCACCCTCCAAATTATCATTTGGAAATTTTTTTATTTCATTTTAGGTTCCGGTTTCATTTTAAGCCAAATGTCATTTTAAATCATATGACATTACAAAACATAACATAGCAAAATTCACCTATACTTACGGTAAATATGCAAGATCATAGTAGATATTAACTTTTCTTTTTTAAATTAACACCTACTCCACATACCAACATCTTTATATCTAATCACTATATCTAGCAAATTAAATATAAAATAGGACCTCAAAAGCGAGGGCTGTTACATTTACCTCAACTTGAGTGCTTAAGAAAAACGATAAAGCACTTGTTGTGCAAGTTCCTCTTAAGGTTCAAAATACTTCCCAATGGTATTTTGATTGCGATTTATCTAGGCACATCATTGGTGATTTATCATTATTAACCCACCTTGAGGATCGCAATGAAGGTAAAGTCAGTTTGGGAGATGTGAGTAGGTCTAGTAATTTAGGGTGAGGATGTGTTGAGATACTCGGATTCCATGAATTGGACAATGTGTTGTATGTGAAAGGGTTAAAAGAGAACTTAATTAGCATAAGACAACTGTGCGACACACACTTTGGGGTAAAGTTTGACCATTATTAATGGAATGTTTATAATCAATCTGATGAACTTTTACTACAAGGTGTGGGGATCGAAGATAACTACTATGGGATTGTTCCTAAGTCATCCTTTGTGTGAAATTGTGTTACGTTCTCCTCTATGGGCCTTTGGCATCAACGAATAGGTCATTTGAATTTTAGATATCTTAAGAAATTAGAGAAAAATAACATAGTTAGTGGCTTACCATCGCTTGGGAAACCAATTTCTTCAGTTTGTGTACCTTGCCAACAAGGAAAATAAATTCGAAGTCCCCATCAGAAGTTGAATTCCAATACCACCACCTGTGTTTTGGAGTTGATTAACATGGATATTATGGGTCATACTCACTCAGAGCGATTAGGTGGTAAGAGATATATTCTCGTTATAGTTCATGACTTATTTTAGATACTCTATCGTGGGATTTCATATAGACAAGTTCAATGCGGCTGAGTTCTTAACAACCAAGTGTCGTGTCATTAAAAACCAACATAGTGTAACTATTAATCGGATGTGTAGTGATAACGGAAGTAAATTTAATGAAGTCAGGGTGGACAGCTATTGTGATGGAGTGGGTATCAAACATGAGTTTTTGATCATTCGTACTCCTTAACAAAATGGGATATTTGAGAGGAAGAACTGGACGATACATGAGATGGATATATCCATTCTTATTGGTAGAAATGTGCCTAGAAGTTTATAGGTAGAGGTAATGAGTATCACATGCTATAAGGTGAATAAAGTATATCTTCACCCGCACATGCTGCACACGCCGTATGAGTCATGGACATGAAAGAAGCCCAACCTTTCTTATTTTCGTGTCTTTGGGAATACTTGATATATCTTTAGAAATAGAGAGAATTTAGGAAATTTTGACTCTCATAGCGATAAGGGGATGCTTTGAGGTTATTCATTGACGAGTAGGGCTTATAGGGTGTTTAACCTTGCAATCTCTAAGGTCATAAACTCAATTAATCTCACAATTAGAGATAAAGAACTGTCGGTGTCTATTGGTCCTAGCCACCAATGTGAGGATGATGAACCCCCTGGTGACTATCCCATCCTACCTCATACTACCTCACTGGACCCCACTTATGATTTAGAGGATCCACCCACTTGGGTTTAATAGAATCATGAACCTTCCTCTATACTTGATCATCCTACACAACATGTCAAGATTCTTACTCAACTCGATAATGTGGGTTGCTATCTGTAGGTTCGCGTATTAAAAACATTTGCTTGGGCGGAGTTAAGTTAAGGATGAATACAAACCAACTTTTTCTTTTTGAAAAACTCTTTTTAAATTTTTCTAATCCACACCAAAGTATAACACAAATTAACTTAAACCAAATTTTATCTTGTTTAAACCTAAGCGTACAACTAGTGATTAAAGAAAGTAAAATAAAGTAAAGCAGTACTCACAACGTCAATGCATGTGGAAAACCATAAACGGGAAAAACCTCGGACGACCCAGGATAGACAATCACTATGATAATGATTTTACAAAGTCAGACAATAGTCTTATACAACGACTCGATCCACCCATGAGACTTGATGCTCCTCTGAACTTCTACCAATCTTAACAGTGTCCACACAGAAAGTAACCTTCTTCTCCAATGCTCCTCCATAGCAGTCGCCTCCATGAATGCCTCAGTATCCACCGATATGGCCTTGTGTTGTCTAGTATGTTAAACACCAAAGTAACCTTCTTCGCTTCTACAACGCAAAACCAGTAATGTTCAAGTGTTGAACAAATCCAACTTGGTGAAACAAATATCACATAAACATATGGTAATGATAACTCAGATTTTTGTAAACTCGAAGTATGTTTTATAATGAATGCACTTAGAAAACTTTGTGCAGAAAACTCTCTGGATTGTAAACTAATTTTTGTACTGCACACCTTTCGAAAAAATTAGAACACGCCTATTTATAATTATTTTAAGTGGTTTCATATCTCATTTGAGGTAGATACTGAGTCGTTCTAATGACAGGAACTACAGTGCCCAAATTAGAGTCCAAACCAAATTAATCCATAATTTGTCCTTATCATCTCTAAACGAAGTGTAAACAAGTAAAGCATTTTTAAAACATTTTAAAAACATTTTCTTTTAAAAAAAATAACATTATTATTGCTATAAAATAAAATTTTGAGTTTCATTAACATTATGCATTCATACCTCAGTGATCTCGGAATGCAATTAAACTTTGAAGATGAGAAATTCGGACCAATGAAACTTCGGCATAATTACTTCCTTCAAGATTTGCCGCAACGTATTCTAATAATCTTCTACACGTCATAATTTGTGTGGGATCAAACAATAAAAATCTACCTATGACTCAAACATGTTTTTTTCCGAGAATAAGTCAAAACTATACATGGACTTAATTGGAAATTTCTTCCTTACAGACCTCCCCCTTTGACTATTCCGGGAAAAAAACAATAGTGAAATGCCTAAGCCGGGCTATTACACCGTATGACGCCTAAATCCCATCCCATAAAATCCAAAACTAAAATTACATCATGAGTATAGGATAAGACTTAAAAATGATGGACCAACAAGCATGAAACTGTCTCAGAATGTCTAAATTTGATGTAGACTTGAAATCTTGAATCTCTTTAAGCATACGTAGCACATAAAACTGACAAATACCCAGTGAAGTATGGAGGAACAAATGATATAAATCAACATGAAAACTTAAATCATAATCATTTGATATGTGAATAAATATGAAACCACTTTGTGTAATTATGATACCTCTTTGAATACACATATAAAACTCACAAAACTCCCCCTACATCACATACATATTTACCCCTTTTTATCTCGAAGAGACAATCTAGTAAAAAGATAAAGAAATCTATCATAAGCTGATACCAATTTTATTAAATCGACTTGAAGAGTAACTATATAAACATGAAACTACCGGCTAAATATGATCAATTAATGTCAAATTAGTAGATAGAAAATAGTGAATCACACAAAGAATATTTCAAATCCAATGCAGGTGTGATTAACTAATTAATGCAGCAAAAGATCAAATCTCTAAAAGAAGACTGCATAAAAAAAAGTCCAGAAGTCACCCAGTACCAAAGTATAAGCTGTATGCAATAGGGTACTGAAATAGTGGAGGTTGCAAAATCTAGACGTTGCTCGAACGAGCCGGAGATGTCGTTTGAACCAAACGAGGCATCACTATAATGATAAGCGATGTCGTTAGAATGATAACTTCTCGGGATAGTGGATCTCGCTCGAACGAGAAAATCAAAAGTTCATAGTTTCCCCAAAATGTTAAACAGTGTTGCCCAGTGGAAAAAAATCCTGAAAATTCTAACTGGAGGGGATTAAAATTGTGAAACAGTAGAAAAACCGTATATAAACTAAGAAAACTCAAAATGAATAAATATGAGTAACATGCTAACATAGTACCAATGTGCTCAAATAGGAACATGGAATGTATGAGCGTGAATTACAACAAATGAATCAGAATTCCAATACATCGAAACGACAAAGAACATCTAATTGATATAAATCAATCATCAAACTTTATCATAGCTATATGTGACAATTAAAGTGTTAGCTTAATGAACTAAAGAGACATCATTACACAATTCGTAATTTTGACGATTCTACAAACAACAACGTCATGACATGAATTTTCAACGTTAGGATTCCTTGTGCAAACCCGTTTAAATTTTAAACCATCCAAACTTCCTCAAATATATATCATATATTTCTTTTGAATGAACAAAACTAATTTGTCCCACTTTTGGCATATGATTCTTTTTATTGCCTTATGATTTTTTTCGGGCTCTTTTACACGATGACTTTCACGACGAGTCAATTTTGCACTCTCGCAGACCTTTCCCGTGAAGACTCCTTATTTTTTCAATTATAATCCTTATGGTAAACATTTATTACATGCACACCTCCTCTTTAAGTCTACTTATGCATGAATGAGAAGATTGAGATAAGAACGTCTCACCAAACTCAAATATGCAAGAGTAGTCAAACATCCATATAAACTCGTACATGTATTGAAAGATGGCATATAAACAAAATCGAATAAAAATGCATATCAACTTCGAAACAACCCCATAATACAATGGTTAAGAACATTCTAAGCATCGATAATAATGACTAAATGTCCTAGCCACATAGATAATGGAAGGACGGGGATCCAAGCATACTAATATGGCACATCAAACATGTTAACTCGCTACAAAAAAATAAATTCGAAAATCTTTTTGGCTTTTTCAAAATATTTTGACTCAAATAAAATAAAAATATTTTTGTGTTTTTCTCAAAATTTTTGAAAACCAAAAAACTTTTTGTATTTTTCAAATAAGATGCAATAAATGAAAATATAATACAAAATGATAAATATGTCATCATACTCGTAAAGTATATATCATGAATACAAAGACTAACATATGACAAACATGGAAATCCTTTAGATATAGCATGAGAAGAATGAAGTGAAACCAAATGAGAACCATGAAGTTTTAGTCCAAAAGCCTGTAAGTTCGATTTCCTAACCCAAGTAGGTGTAACATAATAGGTGGGGGTTTTTGAAAACGAAATAACTTTATTCCTAAACTTCCTAGGAGCTTTCCTAAGGTCATAGAAAAAACGTCTAAGGTGACCTTTCCCACCGCAATGTGTGTAAGTGTAAAGACGGTGGAAATGATTACCAAAATATCGACCTCTCCTTAAGTTCCTAGTAGGATCTCTTACCCGATTCATATTGGCTTTGGGAATGGGAACTCTTTCGTCGTAGCCTATACCAAACCTATCACTCTTGACTTGGACGATGCCTAAAATCATATTCAATTTATCCGACCTAGATTTACAAGTCAAACTTAACTCTAGATGAGTCTCTTAAACTCTCCTCCAACTCCTTAGTCATATACTCAAGTATATGCCTAGACTCCTAAAGCTCTAATAACTCCTTTTTCAAAGCCTCCATCAAACCTTTGAGGCACTCTCTCTCTATCTTTCTCTTTCTCGACGTACTCTATTTTATCCATAATGTTCTTCTCCCATGCCCTAATATCCTCAATTAACACATTATTATTTTTTACGGCACGCTAATTGAACATAACTTGCAATTTCGAGTTATCCTTTTTCACCTTCACCTTCACCGTCTCCTTAAATAACTCTCAAAATACAACTTGTAACTCTCCTACGTCGATCTCCTCATCCTCTTTCTTATCACCCTCACTCTCTTGGGAATCACTCTCAACAACCTCTAAAGTGTTATGCACATGAGTATCCTCGGGCGAAGATATATCATCATCTTCCACATGACAAGACATAAACGCAACAAAGTTATGCTCAATGGGGGAACTCTCTACCTCTTTCCATTCACTATCACTTAAGGTGGCGTTGTATGCTATTGGTTTCTTGTCATATTTCTTAAATCTAGTGGTACACTCAACTACTTTATGACCATACCCCTCACACTCGAAACACCTATCAGACTCATATCTTTTAGGTTTCTCACTCTCATCCTTAGGGGTGGAGTCTCTCTTGTTCTTAAAGTTCTCAAACTTTTTAGTATATTTTGATTGATTTTGAAATTGAAGAAACTTTTTTAACTTCTTTGATAATAAGACGACATCCTGAAAGTGAATCAAAATCGTCATTCGAAACATTAGTTTCCTCCTTCAGGGATTTCAAAGTAATGCCCTGTTCTTTTTTGGCACTTTCTTGGAGGTAAACATATTGAGTTGATAGGTTTAAAGGTCTCCTACGATCTTTTCTAGTTTTAATGAGTTAAGTAAACCAAGGTAATTCATAACGATCACTTTTGCATCAAATCTACTTGGCAACGATCTCAAAATTTTCTTAATCATTCGGTTATCAAAAATCTTCTCACCTAGGTTAAATGTTGCATTAACAATAGTGGACAAGCTAGCGTAAAACTCATCAAATGTCTCATTCTCTAACATCTTAATCGTCTTAAACCGTGCAGTGAGATTTTGCAACTTAGACGCCGTAACCGTGATCGTGACCTCATGAGTGAGTGCAAGGGTATCCCAAGCTTCTTTCGATGTTTCACAAGTCATGATCCTATTATACTTTTCAGCTGTGTCCTATGAGGAAATAACATGCAGACCTTTAGAGTTATTCAGTGCTAGCCCATATTAAGTCTCAGTACATGAATCAACGGGTTTCAAACGAGTGACCTCAGCCTCTCGTATGACAGGCGGTGACCAACCTTTTTCAACAGCTAACCAGACACACTCATCAATAGATTTTAAATCACTTCTCATTCGTATTTTCCAATATGCATAATTAGTGCTGTAAAAAATAAGAGTGCGGAATTATCACAACCTCCAAAATTCATCCTTACAAGAAAAAAGGGATCAAACACAATAAGGATGTATTTCTAGCTTTGATACCACTTTATAGGTCCCCATATAAAGAAAACTTTTTCTTGAGCGAAACTAAGATAAGGATGAAGACAAACCAACTTTTCTTTTTGAAAAACTCTTTTTCAATTTTTCTAAACAACATCAAATTGTGACACAAATTAACTTAAACAAATTTTATCTTATTTAACCCAAAGCATGCAACTAGTGATTAAAGCAAGTAAAATAAAGTAAAGAAAAATCACAATGCCGATGTACGAGGAAAACCACAAATGAGAAAAACCTCGAACGACCCATGCCAAACAATCACTAAAGGTCTGCATGTTATTTCTCGTACAACGACCCATGCCAACTAATGATTTTACAAAGTCAGATAGTAGTCTTATACAACGACTCGATCAACCTACGAGACTTGACGCTAATCTTAACTTCTACCAATCTTCACAGTGCCCACATAGAAATTAACCTTCTTCTATGATGCTCGTCCAGAGCCGTCACCTCCACGAATGCCTCGGTATCCACCAATACATCCTTGTGTCGTGTACGTTGTTGAACACGAAAGTAACCTTCTTCGCATCTGCACTGCAAAACCAGTAATGTTCAAGTGTTGAACGAACCCAACTTGGTACAACAAAGATCACATAAACATATGGTAATGATAACTCAAATCTTTGTAAACTCTAAGGATGTTTTATAATGAAAACACTTAGAAAATGTTGTGTAGAAAACTTTTTGGATTGTAAACTATTTTTCATACTACACACCCTTCGAGAAAACTGGAACACGCCTATTTATAATTATTTTAAGGCGGTGGAATATCTCGTTCGAACGAGATATTGAGTCGTTCTAACGATAACAACTCTCGTTCAAACGACATCGTATGTCGTTTGAACTACCGTGCCCATATTAAAGTCCAAACCAAATTAATCTCTAATCCGTCCTTATCATCTCTAAACGGAGTGTAAACAAGTAAAACACTTTTAAAACATTTTAAAAACATTTTTTTTTAAAAAATAACATCCTTACTTTTATAAAATAAAATTCCGAGATTCATTAACATTATGCATTCATACCTGATTGATCTCGGAATGCAATTAAACTTTGAAGACGAGAAATTTGCACCAATGAAATTTGGCATAATTAATTCCTTGAAGCTTTTCCACAACGTCTTCAAATAATCTTCTACATGTGATAGTCTGTGTGGGATCGAACAATAAAAATCTACCTATGACTTAAATATGTTTTGTTCCAAGAATAAGTCAAAACTATACATGGACTCAATTGGAAATTTGGTCCATACACTATCTATGCTGCACCTTCTTAGTCGAGCCCAAGAATGTAAAAGAAGCATTTAAAGACGAGAATTCGATATCCACTATGCAATATGAGTGGCTTCAATTTTAAAAGAATAATGTTTGGGAATTAGTCCTCCAACCTAGGGAGAGTAATGTGATAGGTACCAAATGGATTTACAAGAATAAGGTGGATGGGATTGTTACCATAGTTCACAATAAGGTTAGGTTGGTCGCTCAAGGCTTCATATAGATTTAGGGTATAGACATTGATGAGACATTTGCTCATGTTGCTAGGATCGGGCCCATTTGCTTACTACTTGCCATAGTATGTCATCTGCGCTACAAGTTATATTAGATGGATGTTAAGAGTGCCTTTTCGAATGGCATTCTATAAAAGTAAGTTTATGTGGAACAATCTAAGGCGTTTAAAGACCATAAGCCCCCAATACACGTCTATTATTTTAAAAAGTCCTTGCATGGTTTGAAGTAAGCACCTCGTGCTTGGTATGGGAGGCTCACTTCCTATCTCTTAGTTTGTGGCTTCAAGAGAGGAGGAGTGGATAATACATTAGTTGTCTTTAGAGAGACTGGTTCTATATTGGTTGCCTAATTCTATGTGAATGACCTAGTATTTGGATCCACATGCTCCCGATATGACCACACTTTTGAGGAGGAGATGAAGAGTGAGTTTGAGATAAGCATGGTTCTTGAGCATATGTTCTTTCTAGGTATCCTGGTTCATCAGCTTGCTGGTGGGATGCTCATATCTGAATCCAAATATGTAAGGGACCTAGTGAAGAAGTTTAGTTTAGGCTCCGCTAAGAACTCACACACCCCTATGATTTCATCAACAAAGATTATCAATTACACTTTAGGCAAGAACGTAGAGAAAATTCTATATCAGAGTATGATAGGTAGTTTTATTTATTTAATCGCTAATCGTCCCAATATTGCATTTAGCGTTGGAGTCTGTGAGAAAATCCTATGTGTTTTATACCTATATGTACTCTTTATACAGTTTAGTTGTAAAAAAATTGAGATTTTAAAAAGTAGAGGCATATGTTCTCCGAGTTTTCTTCTTATTATTATTATACCTTTTGAGATTATCATTACATGTGCGTTAATTGATTATCTTTTTTATGATATCAAGATTCTTCATGTGATGATTAATTTTCATGATTTATTCCTACTCATTTGTATATTACAAACAAAAAGGGGAGAAAAAATTGAGGGGAATTTTTCTTTATCTTGTAAAACTTGTACACATCACGATATTTTATTTGTCTCATGTGTATATGACGTTCTACCTAGATGATGATTTTTATGGACCCACACAAGATGAAGACAAAGCTAGCCAAAAGGAAGATCAAATTCATTTGAAGACTTATACAAGAATGCATTTTCGTTTATTGATTTGGGAGGGTATTTTTCCTATTAGTCTTTAGGATTCAATTTGGATTTAGTTTGTATTTTACATCGGAATAGACAAAGGGGAAGATTTGTATGAGAAATTTTTATAATTGTTCAATTGATTTTTATTTTGTCTTATCCCGTTACACCCACACATCACTTTCATGACTACTTCTACATATTCGAACACAAAGTTGAAGACTTTTGGAAGATTGAACAATTGTAAGTCTCAACAACATTTAGAAGAAGTTATGGTCACATTTGGTAAAGCATTATTTTTCCATGGTTTAAAATTTTTTAAGATTTTGTATTCTAATATGGTTTTAAAATATTTTTAAACAAAAACTTTGAAAAACTTACCATCTCATTAGAACGAGAGTAGCTTGTTGTCCGAATGAAGTACACTCTGTCGTTATAATGAATTCTCTTGGTTTCGAACGAAATCTGGAACGTCACCTTTTGGTCAAGTTCTGGAATCTCGTTTGAAGACTCGTTAAAAGACGTTTGAACAAGATAGGGTGGTTCATTAGAATGAGTCTTTGACACAATCGAACGAGGTATTTATCATCAAGCTTTGGAATCTCATTCGATATGTCATTAGATACCCAATTAAATGAAAATGGATTTATCGTTCGAACGAGGCGTCAGTCGTTCGAACGAACACGCGATATTTTTTTAAAAATTAAATCTGATCCAAATCTATAAGATTTATCCCTTTGTGACTAATTTACTTATAAATAGAGATGCGGGGTTAGAGTCTCAAAGAATTATTTTCAAAAGCTTTTCGCACCATTTTTGAGTTCTATTTATGATCAAACTCCTCCAATATTATTCCAAACCACTTGGAAACTTAGAGATCACTTTATTAAATAAAAAAGAACCTTTTAAGTTCAAGAACTCGTTTAGAGATTATTCTCCATCACTTATTCGTGATGCAAAGGCTCTATTACTAAAAATGAAAGTTGATCGGTGGATACCGAGAAAATATTACGTCATGTAGGTGGTGCTGGAGTGTGTCGTTGTTGTAGAAGATTTGAAGAACTAGGTATCATACTTAGTTGTTCTAAGAAGTTTGTAAGTCGAATGTGTCTATCAAATCTTGAATAGTGCTGAATAAAGATTTTGCTATTTTGAGGGATTTTTCCTTACTTTTTCAAGTATTTTGAATGCTTGGTTTGCTAAATTACATTTGGACCACATCTGTATATGCACACCTAATTTCATCAAAGATAAAATTTGGTAAAATGGAATTTGTGTGTGGTTAACTAATATACGTGTCCTTCCATAGAATCCCATTTCAAATGCATCCTCCAATATGACAAAAGAAGGTATTGGGAGTTTTAAACCTCATGACAAACAAGTGGTTGAAGAAATTTCTGAGTTTTAGGATGAATTACCTCTAGAATTCTAAAAAGATAAGACTAAAAAATATGCAATTCGAGCAAACAACAAGTTATATCTTTGAAACCCAAGATGCAGTTAAAGATATTAGAGTATAAGTACCTTCATATATAATTTTTTTTGTTTAAGTACGTGTTTTCTATATATTTCCATCTAACTTATACAATTTCATGAACACATATAACATGGATGCGAGCAAACATTCCCAAAATAATAGGCATAAAGGTTTAATGGAAGTGGTGGATGGTTTTGGGTACCAAAAGAGGTAATTGTCACATCATTTATTTCTTTTACTTATGCATGTGTTGTAAAACATACTATAATACAAATCCATTAATAAATTCATCCTTTAAAAAGAGGTGATGTCTCTTCAAGGCTTGGACACCTATACAAAGGTCCCTATTTTTGTGCAAAATATTTTAAAAAATCACCCGCCAATGGTTTTTTATTTTGTCTCATACCCATGTGAGGAAAAACTATTGATGCAAAACAACAAAATTTTAATTTATACCTTGACTTCTTGTGTGGCTAGAAAAAGTGATAAAAATCCAAAAGACATGGTGCTGACCTATTATGGGATTCCCAACAAATCATACAACTATAATACAAAATTTTGAAAGAAACTATCTACCATTTTTATTGGGTGAAGGCGGAGGACATTACTAATGGTTGTAAACTTAATCTTGCCATAAAACATGTCATTGTAGATTTATCTAATATGAAGAGTAAATATATCAAGTTCAACAAACTTTTTTGTGCCTTTCAAAACTTTAAGAAGGTATTCTTATCAAAGATCATAGACAACGATAATTAGTCTATTGTCTTCCCATGCTAAAGTATTTAATAACTCAAGTAGAAATGTTAAAGGTCTCTACAGAGTTTTAGTCTAATATTGATGACAAACCCAATTTAAAGGATCTTTAACTTAATTTAAATGGCGATTAAGTGTTGATAAATTATTTTATTTCTTTATGTCATTCTAAATTTAAATGAAGATTGAGTGTTGATACATTAATTTTCTTACATGTTTGATTTTATTCTCAGATTTTGCAAAGTTTGTATTTGCTGGCTTAAGTTGGTTAGAACTTTAAATCATATTTTTACAAATAGAAATTTACTTTTATGTTAATAACAATTTAACATGGTAAAATTACTAAGATAACGGTTTATGATTGGTAATTTTGATAAAATCGACATGATAAGATAAGAAGAAGTTATAAGTTAATGGCTTTAGCCTTATTGAGTTTGGGTCAATATTTAGTTGACACAATAAACTGGTTAGCATAACAGTTATGTGACACCTCGGCTAATTAAATATCGGGTGATTAGTCCATAATTAAATTAAAAGAGGTTTCTCATCTGGTTCATTCTTAACATCAATGTCGACAGCTTTTTAAAACTTACTAACCACCTAGTATTCAAAAAAGTCGATGTCAATTTTTTATCTTTTTTATTAAATAATCAACAACAATATAAATTTAAATTTAAACCATTGACACGATCAATGAGTCTAAATAAATACGGGATAAAAATAAAAGACATGACAAATAAACCATCGACAAAAAATCCAAAATCCACAATAATATTCTAACAGAAATAATAAACTGAGTACAAAGTTTGACTGAACTAAAATAGCTCGGGAAACATGCACAAATAAAATAACTGAGCTGCAACCTACGCTATGAATGAAATAACTGAAGCGATTAAATCCAAATCCTGCAGTCATCCACGTGTACTCTAGCTACGTATTCCTAGAATAGATTGTCAAGTTTGGCATCCCTATGGCTGGACACCTAAAAGGTTTTGAAAATATTTTTGCAAGTACGGGTCAGAGCCCAAATCCTTTTGAAAATATTTTTCATGTGAATTAAAATACATGAATGCCCTTTATATATAAGTTAGTGTTGCACTCACTTGAGATATTACTCACCCCTCAACTATTGTTCATACCTAACGCTTCTTCCTAACTCTCCTAGTTACGCTACCCCGTCTTACTAGCCTTGTCCTGACACTCCACTTTTGTGACCTAAGTTATTCATCACATTAGCTTAACTAATCCTTTTTAAATGCATTATATAACAATCTCACTAGTTATATGCAAGTAATCCCTTTTTACTTTATGTAATTTTCTTGTATATAAATATCCACATTCTTATATACTTAGATACCAAATAAAATTGTACTTCATGTATTCCACCCGTATATACATCTACACCATATATACGTACCATCATATTACAATATTCACACCATGTCGTATATATAACCATCCTCTCGAGTAGACACTCACCGAATGTTCTCTAAAATAATATCACACTAGGTATACTCATCCACCCGGACACCCCGACTCAGTTAGCTCCTCAAACTAATGAAACAAAAATAAACGTAGCAGAGGCGGCCATAGTTCCTTCACCAAAAGTGAAACCGAATTATACCCCATTGCAATTTACCCCTAAAAAAAATCATACAATAAAATCCTGGACAACTATAACTTGGGGACTATACTCACTCTGCATTCACTAGACAGGGGATTCACCCACATCACACAACCTCATGTGATAGAACTAGAGGGATATGTCTTCCTATAAATATTATTTACACCAATATTTATAAAGTGCGAGTGCACACACACACACACACGCATACATATATAATTTAAACCCGATTAATCCGTGCCTAACATCCATAGCACTAGCCAAAAAATATTCGAGTCAATTTACCAACTCTTAACTTTAATTAATTCGCACTTTATTTAATTTTTAATAACATGGAATCACTCAACCAAAATTCCCCGACACATTCCCTCGGTCGCCCGTAATTTATCCTTATAATTTATCGACACTATTCCCATATCTAGTTCTCTCTCTTTGTATCCACAAAATTATTTATACTCATTTACTGTTAAAATCTCTATCATAATAGGATAATTCCCCTACGAATGAAACTCCCTAATTCCATATAACCCAAAATTCCTTACTTAATCACCAAAACTATTCCTATGGCCCAAAGCAGAAGCAAACGAATTTGGGCCTGCCCGACCTACGTCGTTTGAAAAACCCACAATGTCATTCAAATGACAAGTGGCATCGCTCAAATGGAGGTGAATGCGCTTGAGCGAGATCTTTCTCTTCTTCCTTATGATCAGTTGTTCCGCTATTGATGATAAGGTAAACCCTTTCCCCCCATATTTTTACTACTGTAATTTCTTACGACCCAAACCAATTTGCCCAAGTTTTATATCCCAACTTCCTTTAGTAGAATTAACACAGTTTCATGGATTCTGGTTCATAAAACCCCAACGGCACTAATGTTATAATTTTAATAAATTTCAACACATAAATATATGTCCACAATACCTTTGATAAATCAAACTATCTAAACGCAAAAACAAACCATATGATTAACTAAGATTTAAAACCCACAATCATATGTGTCAACCCATCCCAAAAAATGAATTTCATCACACCCACTATAATATGAATTGATTATCACAATTTTACAATGAAGATATAAAACCACGTGCCTATATATAATTTGTAGAGTTTGATTCCTTTGATGAAGATGATGGATTTGTCTCACCAAATCTCCCAAAGTTAGCCCTCTTTTCTTTTCTGTAGAACTAGGTTTTCTCTTTGAGTTATGTCTGTCATAATTCCTTTAATTTGGGTTTTATGGTATTTCACTTTAGAGTTGTGTTTACCTCAAGCTCTTAAAGTGATCTTTTCTAATGCTAATCCCAAAATTAGACTTGTGAGCTAAATTAAAATGGCGCAAACACTCCCGAGTGAGCCCGATTATACCTAAAAATGCCCTGAGACCCAATTACTACCCCGGACCCTCTTTTTTTCGAAATCAACCACACACTCAGAAATGTCATCCAAATTAATTTATAACATTCTCCAATTTTGACCTCAAAATGCGACATGCGTGAAATCTAAAAATGCTTTGAATTAATGCAACCTCAATTCACTAAATTAAATAAATCCTCAAATTTAAATAATTTCTCCAAATCATAAATTTAAATTTCTCCCAAAAATAATTAAATTCAATGTCTTCGAAATTATGAGGTGTTACAGGTTCATGTTTGAAAATTTTGATACAGTCAACATGATAACATTACATGGAATTATAAGTTAATGGGTTTAGTCCTAGGTTTGGGTTGATTGCGTATAAACACAATTAACTTGTTAAGATAACAGTCTGGGTTTAGTAATTTTGAAAAAACTAACACGATTACAGGACATGATAATATGACACGAAATTATAAGTTAATGGATTTAGTCGTATCGAGTTTTGTTCAATATTGAGTTAATACAACAAACTTATAAGATTACAATTCAGAATTGATAATCTTGATACAACCGACACCATAACATGATACAAATTTATACATTAATGGGTTTAATCCTATCGAGTTTGGTTCAATCTCAGGTTTAGATGATAAACTTTTTAATATATAACTTGAGATTGGTAATTTTGATACAACTTCCATGAAATCTTAAGTAACGGGTTTAGTCCTATCG
This sequence comes from Sambucus nigra, assembly GCA_949130495.1. Taxonomy (NCBI): domain Eukaryota; kingdom Viridiplantae; phylum Streptophyta; class Magnoliopsida; order Dipsacales; family Adoxaceae; genus Sambucus; species Sambucus nigra. The sequence continues at coordinate 324,862,038 of OX422217.1, read as the reverse complement.
GGTTAGGTTCAATATTGTGTTAATACGATAAACTTTTTAAAATAATAGTTTGGATTTGGTAGTTTTGATACAACTAACATGATAATTATAAATGAAAGGTTTTAGTCCTATAAGGTTTAAGCCAATATCATGTTAACATGATAAACTTTCTTAGATAACAGGTTGGGATCGGTAATTTTGATATAACTGACATGATAATTGGACACATAATTATAAATTAATGGGTTTCATCCTATCAGGTTTGGGGTAGCATTTGGTTGACACGATAAACTTATTAAGATAACAATTCATTATTGGTATTTTTGATGCAATCGAAATGATAATATGATATGAAATTATAAGTTAATGGGCTTAGGCCTATTAGGTTTGGGTCAATATCGGGTTAGCATTGTAAACTTCTTAAGATAATGGTTCAAAATTAATAATATTGGTACAACTGACAAAATTACATGTTACGGAATTTTAAGTTATTGAGTTTATTTTTATCTAGTTTGGATCAATATTAGGCTAACACGATAAAATTTTTAAGATAACTGTTCATGATTTGTAATTTTGATACAACCAACATGATAATATGACCAGAAATGATAAGTTAATGGGTTTACTCGTATCTAGTTAGGATCAATACCGAGTTAACTGATAAAATTATTAAGATAATGGTTTGAGTTTGGAAATTTTTATATAACTGACACAATAAAATGACATGAAATTATAAGTTAATGGGTTAAATATTATTGAGTTAACACGATAAAATTTTAAAGATAACAATTCGGTATTTGTAATTTTGATAAAACTGACATGACAACATGACAAAAAATTATTAGTTGACGAGTTTAGTCTTATCATGTTTTGGGGTCAATGTCGAGCTAACACGATAAATTTGTTAATATAAAGGTTTAGAATTGGTAATTTTAATACAACCGACACAATAACATGATATAAAATTATAATATAATGGATTTCATCCTATTAGATTTGGATCAATATTAGTTTAACATAATAAACTTGTTAAGATAACAATTTGGTATTGGTAATTTTGATACAACCGACGCAATAAAATAACATGAAATTATAAGTTGATAGGTTTAGTCCCATTAGGATTAGGTTAATATTGGGTTAACATGATAAACTTGTGAAGATAGTGGCTTGGGTTTTATAATTTTAATGGAATAGACAATATAAAATGACAATGAATTACAAGTTAATAGGTTTAATCACAATGTGTTTTAGTTAATATCTTGTTGAGATGATAAACTTATAAAGATAATGGTTCCAGATTGGTAATTTTGATACAATGAACATGATGATATGGCGTGATAACATAACACAACACTTCAAGAAAAAAGATTTTAGTCGCAAAACCAAAATTGTGACAAATCATTAAAAATTTGACACTAAATCATTTAGTGGCAAAAAAATAAAATTTGACATCGCTTCGCTACTAAAGAGGTGCTGCTAATACCTTTAGGGCCAATATTTCGACGTTTGCTACTAAATGTTACAAATTTAGTGGCAAACATATTTTTCTACTAAATGATATACTTTTACTATCAAATTATTTACTACAAAAAACGATCAAAATTGTCACTAAAAGACATGTTATCTTCCACTAAAAGGTTCTTTTTGTACAAAAATATAAGATTTTCTACCAAAACTAAAATTTTGCTTGATGTCAAGATATTTCTGTGGCAATTCAGATTTTCCACTAAAAGTATTTTTCTATATCATATTATTGCCTCCACTAAGAGTTATTGCATTCAATATTCATATTTTATGTATAAAATAATTAGCCAATAATGCTAAATGCATTCAATTTTCATATTTAATACTTAAGATAATTAAGACAATCTAGTAATAACGTTAATGCTTCATTGACTCACAAAACAACCAAAACATATATATAATATCGTATACTCATTGTTGATGTAAAAAACTAGATTATATCTAATTAATCAATCACAGATAAAAATGAATAATCGAGACAAAGGATTTATAAAGTGGTTCAGCCTTATGAAAATGGCCTACGTCCACTGTTTTGTTTTGTTGACTGTTTGCCTTGAATCTCGATCATGAGTTTACCAAGAGATCCAAAGTCCCCTTCTTATGAGGAGGTTACAATGTATTTATAGCCTTGAGGCTGTACATATGAAAGGATAATGCGTTGTTATCTAGTAGACATATACATATGTATGATAATAACTATGCATTTAATGCATAGTTGTCTTTTGATTCTCTTGATTTGGATTGCTCTGCACGCTAAGTAGCTTGGACCGTTTAAGTTGCTCGGAGCACCTGAATAGCTTGGTCATAGTATGTTGTTCATTGAAAGTATTTATATTTGCCACATAGGTTGCCACGTGTCTTCAAGTGATTGGTCCATGTCAACTGACTAAATTTGGTATCAACAGAAGTCCCCAATGTTTCACAGTTGAGGTTAAAGGAGAGTGTGGAATATTTTGCTTGAAAACTTCTTGGATTACTGGTCTTCATGAATTTTAGGAAAGTTTTTCTTGTATATAATTCATTTTTGAGCGCATAATATCAAGCTTCATAAATATTTTGAATTTTCACGATCACTTCGATATTTGTGCCCTTTTCTTCTTTTAGTCATCGAAAATGCAAACGTCTTCCCTTGTAATCATTGCTTTTCTCTACTCCCGAGGTAAAGTATTTAAGTGCGACAGAAATCCTATCGTCTTTCAATTTTCAAATCTGTATTTCTGAATTCTTCATTTCTCTCTATCTTGTGCCTTCGTTCTTTCCATCATTCATTGTCAACTGATCTCTCTTTGTTCTATAAGATTTTCTTCCCTCATATTTATTTACTTTATTCTCCATGATTTATCTTGTTGAATCATTGGATAAATTTCGGTCTGAGTTTTCAATCCCTTCACGGGTCATTTTGGAAGAACTTTCTTGTCCTTCTGATTTACTTTCTTTGGCGGAGGGACATTGGTTCCCAAGTCTTTTTGTAGCCGAGTGTGGCTTTTCTTTCCCACCATATCCCCTGTGTTTGGATTTTTGCCAATATTTTGATATTGTACCTGCAAGAGTAGCTCCAAATACATGGAGGGTAGTTAATGGTGTACATAGGTTGAATCAACTTCATGGAACTCGTTTGGGGAATCCAGAAATTATGTATTGCTATTGATGGGTTACTAGTGATACTACTTTCTATTTAAAAACTAGGTTTTTGAATAGAGCTTTAGTTGTCAATCTTCCTGATGCCAATAGGGATTATTTTGATCATGGGGTTGTGATGAAAAATTGGCAACACCCTCCATTAATTGGAAATGATGTGTACTAAGGTCCCAGGTGTCCACCTTATGGCAATAGGATAGGTTATTTTTATTTTTGAAATCTTGTTTTCTTTGTATTCGATGAAATTTATCACTGACATTAATTTTATTTGTTACAGTTGACAGTAAAAGGAAACCTCCAAAAGAAAACGATGTTAATATAAAACATTTAAAACTTATCTGGGGTTTGCATCAATCTGTTGATGGGGAGATCATTAAATCTTCTTCTTATTTATTGCAATACAGAAGCTACACTACATCTTTCATTGCTCGTCCTGTGGTGGTTGATCTTGATCAGATACCAACCTCTGAAACTAGTGTGGGAGGTTATTCTTCTGACTTAAGCATTCTTATTACTGATCTGATGAAGAAGAGGAAAGCTCCTGCATTTTTTGACAAGTCTGAATTTTCTACTGAAGAGGCAAAGAAGAATAAAAAAGATATCCCGGATGAAGGGACAAAGAATATAGATGTACCCCCTTCTACTGCTTCCAAGGAAGATGGCAGGAAGCCCCATATTCCTCCAAAAGAGACAACACATTCGAGTGAGACTGTTGTCATCTCACCAATAGATACATCACCTTTACTTGAAATTGCTCCTGCTCCTCTGAGGAGATTGAAAAGAAGTTCTACTGAGAGACCTATTGACCCTATCCCTCATCCTTCAAATGTTGAAGGTAATGTTCCATCTTTTATTCCCCTCAGCTCTGCTATGGGCTTGATCAAGTCTTGGACTGTCCCAGAATTCCAAGGTCTTGAAGACACCTGTTCTCGCGAGAGACTTACTACTTTGGCTGCTCAACACATTACGTCAGTAAGTACCGTTAGCCTACTTCTTTTATCTTCAAGTACTATGTTCATATATTGAAATTCTTCCTTTTTTCAGCTCGTGACGTGTTTTAATAGTATTTTGAAAAAAGATGAAGCCATCAGGGCTTCCACCTCCTCGGGTGGGGTAGAAAAAGATTTTGCTGGATTAACCCAGTCTTTGAAGGAATCTCATCACAAGTATGAGGAAGACAAAGATGCTTGGGAGAAGCAATTCAAATCTATTGAATTAAATAGAGATCAGGTTGTGTCTGCCTCCAAAGAGTTGGAGAAGAAATTAAAGGAAGCTGAACAAGGTAAAGAGGAGCTTGAGATCAAGCTTAAATCTGCTGAGGAAAATATTGTTAAGCTTCAAGATGTTGAGTGACATAAGACCGAGGTAGAAGAAAAGATGAAATCTGCCGAAGAGCTCCTTAGGGAAAATACTTCCTCGGAGAGAGCAAAGAGGAAAGTTGGTGTTAAAAAATAGTTTAGTGCTGGTTGGGACAAGGGTTGGAATAAGGGCCTGGCTATTATGTCTTCTCAAATGGATTATGCCAGTGTTAAATATTTTAGGGACGGATGGGTAGCAGCATTGAAGAAATTGAAGGTTGCTGAAAATTTTGAGTTGTTCCAGGAGCATACTCACGGCCGTCTTCCCTCTCTTGGAGAAGAATAAGAAGATGAATCTGCTTTAGATGAATCCTCCATGATGACAGGAGAGAAGGTCCCTATTATTATTATTGTTCAACCTTTCGAGCAACTCCAACAAGCCAGCACATCTGTAGAGCAACTGCCATTGCTCTTCGAGCAACTAACCCCTCCATCCAAACCATTCGAAGAAGTCATAGGAAATAAGGAGAAGGCTTAAAGTTGTTCCGGTCTTTTGTTTCTTTGTTTTCCTGGATGTAAACCTGATTTGCATTTTCCTTTATCATGATGAATAAAAATTTGAACTTTTGTTGTTCGTCTAGAAATTCTCTCTTACTTGCTCTGTTCGCATCATTGTTAATTTTGTTTTTCATTTTGTCTTTGCTAGTTTGTGGCCAGGATGGAACTCCTATCAGCTCATGATACATATTTGATGAAGAAATGCAATGACTATTTTAAAGATGGTCATGCAGACTTTACTGAGGCCCAAATAATTAACATTCTCGGGTCAGATGCCTTTAAACGAGCAATTGATGCTTACCAGTACTTGCAGTGCCTACTTGATCGTGCTGTAGCCAATAATGTGGCTTACTACAAAATGATTGAAGATATTCAAGGAACGATCGAGGAACTTCAGCAGCAGTGTAAATAATCTACTACACTTTTGCAACAAGGCTATGAGAAAAAGTACCAACAATTGAGTGCTGATAAGGGATATGATAAGTACATTTCAGCTCATGAAAAAAGGGAGAGTGTGTTAAATCTTGAAATTGAAGAACATAGACATATTGCCAAGCTTCTAGAGCAGGAGAACATCACTTTGCAGGAGGAAATAAAATAGCTCAAATCTTCTGTCTCTTCTTCTTCGGGAGCCTTGGTCCCCATTAATGATGAAGGCTTTTCCTTTTTAGAGGTAGAAAATTCTAACTTACAGGATGAGTTAGAAACTTTGAAATGAGCAGGACCTTCCACACCTTCTCGTGATAGAGTAAGATCTTCTTCTCATAGACGAGCAAGGGCTGGTCGGGTTCCTATTGATGAAACGAGAACTCAATTAGCCTTAGAGAATCAAGTCGTTCAATTGATGGTGAAGAATCAGGCTTTGGAAGACATGTCTAAGAAGATCCAGAGTTTCACCAACCAACTCTCCAATCAGAGTTCTGCTCTGGAAAGTAAAGAAATTCTTATGAAAAACCTCCATGAGCAACTTGAGAGATTAACTTATCAATTTCACAAACAATCTAGGGAATTTTGGATGGCTGTGTATAATGAAGCTGTAACACCCCGCCTAATTAAATACCGGGTGTCCAGTCCCATACCAAATTAAAATAGAATATACAGTTGACTCATTCTTAGCATCACTGTCGAAAACATTTACAACTCACCCAATACCTAATTAAGCTGGTGTTAAAAACTTTCCAAATTTAAATTTCAACAAAATCCATTTTCAGTTTAAGAATAACACAACACATTTTATTCTACATCATTGATAACCAAGTATATAACACAAAAGAATGTAAATTCAATTGGAATAAACATTCACAAATAATATAAATCCATTATAGAAATCCAAACAATATTAAATGTATTAAAAGACCCGAATACAATAGTATTTGACCCCGATAGAAGAAGATAACTGAATCCTTTGGGCGACATGCCCTACTAAGAGAACACTGTGAATCAAATGAAGATAATCGTCTAAGAAATACTCCGTAGATCCATAGCTCGTCATAATTCACTAAGATTGGCGTCCCTGCTGCTGGACACCTGATATAGAAGATACAATTGAAAAGAAAATATGCAAGTAAACGGGTCAGATCCCGATTGTGAAAATGATTTTTAAAACAGCAAGTATTTAACAAGTGCAATAAATCTTTTATTATGTACATGTTAGACCCAACTCTCACTTGCCATTCTCACCTCTCAACTAGAGTTCACACTTAACGTTTCCTATTAACCTCCTAGTTAATGGTTCCTCTTTTCTAGTCTCCATATTAGAATTCCATCCCAATATCATAATCCCCGTATGTCCCATACCATACGTTATATAATCATTCTTATACATTTTTCATTTATATGAATCGTTGCTCATTAACATGAATCATTTCTCGTTAATATGAATTAAGCTCTTCAATTTTATAAGAATAAACATTCATTAACTTAATTCCATTCTTTTTTCAATTCTCCTTTATCTACAATTATCACACAGTAGATGACTTAACCAAAATACAACCATTCAATCATTTAATTCATTATATATATATATTCATATATAATATGGCACCCCGAGTCACAGCTGCAATGCAATGCATTACTCTGCTATCATGTCCCACCATCACTGGTCGCCGAATAGTGGACAAAAGGTTCGGTAAGGATTCCTCAAACCATAAATAATAACACAAACATTTGAGGTGAACATAGTTCTCGTATCCATGGGTCACGTACATACCTACGTACCCACAGTCAGCGGACTTATCAACTCCCCGATAAGTGTTTCATAGACCTATGTTCTCGAGCGACAAATCAAAGATCCCATGGATTCATCAGGATATGGATGCCCTCACGTGTAAACCTCCCACCGATAGGAAGTAAGCTAGGTATGTCATACACATAAATCATCAATCAATCAAATAGGCATTATCATACCTATAATATAACATCAATAAGGTAATATCACTACCCTAAGATAATTCCCATACGTAGCATTATATCTCCTTTAAATTCCACGTATTAAAATATCATATCTTTACTTCATAATTTAATTATCCTCGCATCCTATAACATCTCTCCACTCCCGACGTCGTTAAGGTTCATGCGCGGAGCGTCTCGCAAAGCGAAATCCAAATAAGGAACCCCTCCAATACACTAATACTTAACTTTGTCGATCGAGGAGGTAAGTTAACTTCAAATACTCGATCGGAATAACCTCATACCCTCTTTCAACCAAATGTGTTCTAAACTCCCATCTCTATCCAGGAGACAAACCACTATGCTCTTGTATTACACTCCGTCCTTGCGAAATCAATAATGAGCTTAAACTCAGTCCTTGATGTTCAAATTGTAACCCTAAGGCTACCCTCACTCAATACACAAGATTCAAATAGGTTTTTCCTCAACATATATTCAGTAAGAAGTCACTAATATCCTACTGGTCCATAACATCATTTTTCCCGAATTACTATGAGTTTAGTTCTCCTTTTAATTAAGGTTAAAACCGATAGTTTCAAATCTCTTATAAACACATCTTCTTTCACTTAGGATTAAACCCTCTTGTAAACTTAAGGATACCCAGGTGTTATATTAAATCACCCCTACTGGTCCTATCTTAAATCCTCATACATCCCCATTTGGAGTTTAATAAATGAATCTAGCAACTGAAATTCCATTCAATATAATTTTCATCATTTTAATCACTTGAATCCAAATCAAATTAATTCAAATCTTATCAAGGGTTTACTGATATTTTCTAAGTCCCATAATATCCAAATAATAATCACAAAAGATCCACAAAAGGTTTGGGATAAGAATCAACATTTAAAAAGAAGCAACTTTACATATTCTGGGGAGGTCGATCGATCGAAGGCAGGGGTCGATCGATCGATCCCTCAGGTCACAGCCTGGTTTTTCTGCATTTCAGCAACTATGGGTTTCCACCATTTTTACTCATTCAAACCTTCATATTAACCTCCAAAATGAGTTATAATTATTACTAAATGATATATCAACATATATGAACGATTTCCAGTACTCTAAACATCCTAGGATCAACAAGGGATTGGATTAAAAATCATGTTTATCTCCTTATTTCCAGAAAATTATCAACATATCATCTTCAAGAACACATCAATGGTTTTCATAATTTCTTCAAAAGATTCATGACTATTTCGTGGATTATTATCAACCTAAAACATGAGTTTAATTCCTATATCATTCCAGTTTCCAGAAATCCATTTAATACTCCATTATTTCTTCTAAACATGAATAATCTTCTCTTTTCATAACTATTCTAACATGGACAATATACTAACTTAAATTTCCATTATCAAACACTTGCCTTTACTGAAGGTCTGATCCTTTGGTGTAGTATATCTCAGTTGGCTGTCCCTTCTCCGGTCAACCTCCGGTGGTGGTTGGTGGTGGTGAACCTTGGTTCTTGTTCTTCTCCTTCCCAAGTAGGCTTTTCCCTTCCCAAGCACCCTTTCACTCTCTCTAGGAAGATGACTTCTCTATTTTGTGTAGAGGAGATGAATAACCCAAATACACTTAATCTACCAATACTTATAATAGGACAAAATCCGAAATCACTAATCATCCCCCCTAGAAAAATGACCAAAATGCCCTTTCGGGATGTCTATTCATTTCCAAATAGACTTTTCTGACTATTTCGAACCTTCCGGACGCAACGACCCAGTCAAAATGACTATAAGGTCGATAGAAAATAAATTTCCTTTTTAATTTAATAAATTAGTCCCGACACGTCCCATACCGCGTCTGACTAAAAATTCAAATTACCGATTTTATATCACACCGTCATATCAATGACATCACATTCATATATTACCTAAATATCTTTAAGTAATATTCAGAATCATCCATTTTAATATCCACAATTCGGATAAAACCCAAATGAATTAATTTATAATAAGATCCAATTAATCCATTAATTTAAAATATAACCCATTTTAAAAGTCATTAAAATTACGGGGTATTACAGAAGCTCTGTATCATCTTGATGCTCGTTTGCAACAATCGAACAACGAAGGATATAAGCAGGGGTGGTTGAATTCCTTATGTGTCCTAAAGCTGGAGCAAGGTCATTTCTTGTGGGATTATTATGAACCTAGAGTTCTTAATTTACCTATGCCTCCCTTTAAACTTGACCTCAATTGGATTCCCGCTCGTGCTATTCCTTGGATTTTAATCTCCAAGTATCTCTGTGATTATAATCTTTATTCAGACTTTGAGATATCTCATCCAGAGCACTTGCTTGATCGACCATGCATAATGAATGTAAGAATGCTGCGAGATACAAACTTTATAAACTCTCCTTATGCATTAGATGATCCTCCAGCTGGGGTAGAACCTGTTTCAAAAGTAGAGGGAAAGAAACCCATAGAATAGGATATTTGTAATGGATCAAATTTCATATCTTATGTAATCTGCTTTGGTTTAATAAAGAAAGATTTAGTCTTTTGCCATTTCATTTCATTCAAAATAATTTGTAGATAATTTCCTTTGCTATTTGTTGGTGAATATAGATATATATCCTGTTTTGTTTTTAAATAATGGAATTTGTCCCATTTGTTGTTTGATTATAGTGACTTGTCACTCTTTGGGCCTAAGCAATGGAATGATTTTCATCCCATGTTCCTGCTTAGTTGTATTAATCTCATCAATATTACCTTGTTGCCTAGACAGTGGAGGCTCCGGGATGTCATCCATTTTCTTGCCTAGTTTGGTACCAACCAACCAGAGTTGGTAGGTGAATGAATTACCGACCAACCGGAGTTGGTGGTTATTAAATTGTCGACCAATCGGAGTTGGTGGTTATTGAATTATCGACCAACTGGAGTTGGTGATTATGAGTTACCGACCAACCTAAATTGATGGTCAATGAGTTACCAACCAACTGGAGTTGGTGGGTATGAATTACCGACCAACTGGAGTTGGTGGTTAATGAGTTATCGAGACAACCAACCGGAGTTGGTGGTTATGAGTTACCGACCAACCGGAGTTGGTGGTCAATGAGTTACCGACCAACCAGAGTTGGTGGTTGTGAGTTACTGACCAATCTAAGTTGGTGGTCAATGCTCTGGATGTTTGCTTGTGTAGTGTGTAGCACCAATATTTCGAAAAAAAAATTCAACAAAGGAGGAAAATATGGGTGAAACATCCTTTTATTCATATTAAAAGAAACTATGTTATATGTGGACTTTAATTACTGATAGTACTTGCACAGATGTTCTGCATTCCATGCGTTCTTGAACTCTTCTCCTTCTATGGTTTCAATTTTTTATGTCCCAGGACGAACAACTTCAGTTACTCTGTAAGGTCCATGCCAGTTGGCCTCCAGTTTGTTATGTTTTTGGATCACTTTCTTCACACATAATCCCCTTCTTTCAAATCGCACTGCTTCACCCTTTTGTTGTAAAATAAGGTTGTTCGTTGTTGGTATGCAGCATTCCTGATTACTACTTCTTCCCTAACTTCTTCAAGCATATCCAGATCTAGATGCCTCATCAAATCGCTTATGGGAGAATTGAAATTAAGCACCCTATGTGCAGGTAAACCCAATTTTGTAGGTATGATAGCCTCACTCCCAAATGTCAACATGTATGGAGACTCCCCAGTTGTTGTTCGCGGTGTAGTGTGATAATCCCCCAATACAGAGTGTATCTCGTTAGTCTAGTTTCTGTTTGCATCATCCAACCATTTTTTCAAACCATTCAGTAGGGTTCTGTTCGTCACTTCAGTTTGCCCATTGCTTTGGGGATGACCTGGCACGGAGTGAATCTTCAATACATTGAATTGATGACAATATGTAGAGAATTCCTCGTTGTCAAATTGTGTTCCATAGTCAGTAATGAATGAGTATGGGAGACCATATCTATAAATAATACTCTTCCAAATAAACTGATAGACCTTGTCATATGTCATATCAATGAGGGGTTCAGCTTCCACCCATTTAGTAAAATAATCCACAACAACCATGAGGTATTTGAATCTTCCTTTGGTTGTTGGAAGTGGCCCGACCGAGTCTATCCCCCACATGGAAAATGGCCAAGGGGACGTAATGGGTGTTAACAATGCCTGGGGAGTTCTTCGTATGGAAGAGAAATGTTGGCATTTATCGCACTTTTAGCGTGAGTTGCGTAGTCAGCTCTCATTATTGGACAGTAATACCCCTGTGTTGTTATCCTCTACAAAAGCGTTCGACCTGCTACATGGGCCCCATAGGACCCTGCGTGAACCTCTTCTATCAATTCTTTCACTTCGGAGGGATGGACACACCTTTGTAGTCCTGCTATAACTCCTCGTCTATACAAAATGTCACTGGTCAATACGTAATGAGCATCTTTAAACTTCAGTTTCTTGGCCGCGAGTTTATCAATTGGAAAATCCCAATCTTCTATATAGGCCCTGATGGGGACCATCCAAGATGGTCCTAATTCGAGGGTAATGAAGTTCATCATCAAATCTTCATCTATGCTCCGACCAACCAAGATGTCTATTGGGATTGTTCTTCGTAGCTCTGTGCGTGTTGCTGATGCCAGCCAAGCTAGGGCATCGGCTCTTGCATTCTCCAATCTTGATATTCTGATAAACTGAACTGCAGTAAAATTTGAGACAACCTCCATAGCCTTTGCGTAATACTTGACCATTAGTTCTCCCTTTGCTGAATACAATTTGAGAATTTGATTTATGATTAACTGTGAATCACTGAACACCAGGACCTGCTCTGCATTCATGGTTTTGGACAAACTTAGATCCACGATCATAGCCTCATATTCAGCTCCATTATTGGAGGCTTTAAACTGAAAACGCAGAGCATATTATATATCAATCTCATCAAGATTGTTTAAAATAATTCTTTCTCCACTACCTGTAGCACACGAAGAGCCATCCACATACAGATTCCATACAGGTACTTCCTTATCAAACTCTTGATCAGATAAAGTTCCTCGGTGGAATATTTGATGCTTCCTTTTGTCTTCCCCCGATACTTATTGCTTCTCATTGATTATCTTCTCTTGATCATTAACGAATGGAAGTTGGTCTGGTGTTAAGTTCGATGATCCCGTAACATCCATGGGTTGGTGTGTATTAAGCCCCTGCTCTTCGGAGGTCTCAAAGTGAGTAAACTCTGCAATAAAATTCGCTACTGCCTTCCCCTTAAGTAACGACCTAGGCTCATAAAGTATGTTATATTCACCAAGTTCTACTGCCCAGTACATCAGTCTTCCTGATTTCTCTGATTTATACAGAGCTTGTCTTAATGGCATGTCAGTATACACCACTATAGTATGGGCTTGTAAGTATGGCCTCATCCTTCTGCTCACTTCGATTAATGCCAATGCTAACTTTTCCAGTCTTGGATATCTGATCTCTGCTCCTGAGAAGGCTTTGCTGGTGTAGTAGACTGGTTTTTGTACTCCATCCTGCACTCTTATTAACGTCTAGCTAACTGCATTCTCTGAAACTGCCAGGTACAAGTATAATATTTCTCCCATCACTGGTCTAGATAACAATGGAGGTGTCCCCAGATATTTCTTCAACTCTTGAAAGGACTCCTCGCATTCATCATTCCACTCAAAAGTTTTTCGATGGGTTTTAAAGAATGGGAGGCATCTGTCTGTTGCTCGTAACACAAACCTGTTAAGTGCTGCAACTCGCCTGGTGAGGCTTTGCACTTCCTTTTTCATAGTTGGAGATCGTAGTTCTAATAGGGCCCTGATGTTTTCAGGGTTCGCCTCAATACCTCGTTGGTTAACAATATATCCGAGAAACATACCTTCTCGCACCCCAAATATGCATTTGGTGGGATTCAACTTCATTTCATATTTCTCTAGTTGATCGAAGGTCTGACCTAGGTCACTTAGATGATCAGCATCTGTCTCGCTCTTCATCAACATATCATCGACATAAACCTCTATGGTATGACTGATTTTCTCTGCAAACACCTTATTCATCAGTCGCTGATATGTTGCACCTGCATTTTTAAGTTCGAAAGGCATAACATTATAACAATAAGTTCTCCTTAGGGTGATAAAAGAGGTACTTTCCCTGTCCTCAGGCTTCATTTTAATCTGTTGTAACCAGAGTAAGCATCTATGAAACTCCATAATTCATGCCCCGAGGTAGCATCCACCAGTTGATTGATTCGAGGTAAAGGAAAATGATCCTTTGGGCAAGCTTTATTAAGATCAGTGAAGTCCACACATATCCTCCACTTATTGTTTTTCTTCTTCACCATCACCACATTTTCTAGCCAATCAGGATATTTGACGTCCTCAATAAAAAAGGCTTTCTGTAGTTTCTCTACCTCTTTCTGTATAGCTTGGTTCTTTTCAGGGCTGAACACTCTTCTTCACTGCTTCACTGGCTTGATTTCCTTATTCACATTGAGCTCGTGACACCGGAAACTCGGGTCTATCCCTGGCATGTCTTCATGACTCCATGCAAAAGTCTATTTTCTATGCCTTAGAAATGCAACCAGTTCCTATTTTAATGATACATCCAACGACGTGCCAATTTGGGTTATTCGTTCTGGGTGTTCGTCGTCCAGAATGATATTTTCGGTAGCTTCCATGACCTGGCCTCTCACGAGCTAAGACTCATCTCTAGGATCGAATGTTTCAATCTCTATATCTTCTATTTCATCCACTTGATAGGTAGTAGTCTTCTTCCTGGATTCTTCTCATTCCTCCTGTTCGACAGATAAATAGTAGCATTCCCGAGCTACTTTTTGGCCGCCTTTCACAACTCCCACTCTAAAGTTGGTTGGGAATTTTAAACATTCATGTACAGTAGATGGCAATGCTTCAAACTTCTTCAGACCTACCCTTCCCATGATGATGTTGTAAGCTGATTGGACATTTTTATCCATTATGAAAAAGCGTACTCTTTCTATTCGACAAGAAAGTCATGTTAAAATAAGCATATCCAACTTGATAGTCCCAACTGGAAAAACCTTTTCGCCAGTAAAATCGAGGAGGGGCCTATGGTAGGCCTCTAACTGCGCTAACTTCAGATTCAAATTGTCAAAGCATGGGTAGAACATGATGTCTCCAGAACTACCATTGTCCACCAGTACCTGTGAAATCACCACTTTTTTTATTCTCATATTGATTACCAATGGGTCATCATGAGGACATAGTACACCTGTCAGGTCATTCTTAGAGAAACCGATAAGTAGTTTTTCTCTATTCTACTTCCTCGGGCGATCATCTTCAGCCAAGTTTATTCGTTGTACGTACGAGCAAGCTTGAGCCTCATTGAGGTAAGCTTTTCTCTCTGCAGTTAGATCTCAACCTCCTGCATCTCCACCTGTAATGACATTACATTCAAATGACCCAAAATGGATTGAAAATACCTCGCGTTCTGGCTGTCTTGGTCTTTTGGGGAGATCGGGGTCATCCTTTGGATCATCTTCATGATCTCTCTTCTTATCTTCTTTTATTCGACGAGGAGACTTAGATCTTTACCTTCCTCGGTCGCTGGTCTTTCCACCATTTTGGCGATTAATGTACTTAGCCAATTTTCCTCGCTTGATGAGTGCTTCAATTTCATTCTGGAGAGCTATGCAACGTTTGGTCTGGTGACCGTGGTCTTTGTGGAATTCACAATATTTGGACTTGTCCCTTTTATCAGGATCTGCCTTCATTTTACCGGGCCAGGCTAACTCCTCGTTGTTCTTGATTTCCTCTAGAATGTGATTTATGTCTACCTTCAAGGGAGTATAATTTCCATATTTCCTCATCTGCTCCGACACTTGCTTACCTTTCAACTACTTGTTGACACTATTATTCTTCTGATCCATCTTCTCGATTTTACCAGGCTCAACCTTAGTCTCCTTGGTGTTTGTATTCTTCTTCGCAGCCATAGCTTCCTCAGCGTTCATGATCTTGGCTGCCTTTGCCATCAATTCTTCCATGGTCCTAAGTGGATCTTTGGCCAAAGTGTAGTATAGCTTATCTGGTAACAGTCCACTCATCATAGCAGTAATTGTTGTTTTCTCCTCGCAATCTATTACCTCAAGTTTCTCCTTATTAAAACGAGTAATATAGTCTCTGGTACTTTCTTTTGGCTTCTGTCTAACACTCAGCAGGTGTGCTACTGGTTAGAATGGTTTCGCTCCAAAACATAAATTCCCTATAAAGAGCTCTGTCAGTTGAAAGAAAGTCACAATTTTCCCCCAAGGAAGATTATTGTACCATATCTGGGCTGACCCAGTGAGAGTTCCTGAAAATTCCCTATATCTCATCTTATCTGGAACCGCATAGATATCGGTAGTAGCTTGGTATTATTTTATATGAAGGACATGATTAGTTTTTGCATCATATTTAGGCATCACCATAGGAGCTTTGAATTTTAATGGTGTGGGAAAATCCAAATTGCCTGTACGAATGGTGTCCCTTGGACAAAAGTTCTTTGTAGAGGATTCTTGGCCTTATCCATTTCCCCTAATCTGTTCTCCAACCTTTGAATAGAGCCTTTCCATGCATTGTTTCCCACCTCGGGCCTATTTGTTCGAGCAACTAATCGAGTTGAGTTTTCCTCTTGGGACCTTTCATTACGGGCTGCTGGGTGTGATTGGGTAGAGCCTTCCCTTAGGTCGGATAGTCTTTGAAAGTTTCTCGATGCAATCCCAGGAGGACTTATATTCCTCCTAGGGGACAATCGATCAAAAGGGGAGACCTTACTCAACCTTTCTAGAGCGCTAGTCCTCTCTGGCATTAGAGTGATGTTCCGTTGAGAGTCTGTAGCTCGTATTGATAAGGTCCGGTCAGGTTGATATGAAGGATCACTAGATCTCTCAGTACGATATGAGTTAGTACGTCTAGATTGAGAGACCTCCAGGAATAATGTTTGTCTAGTTCTTGAAGATGGCAAATGGGTGTTTCTATGAACACTTCGTTGTCCTGAGTGGGCCGGCACTCCACCTTGAACGGTTTATATAAGTTGACGCATAGTTTCTTGCATGACCGTTTGCCCTTGGCCTAAATTAGCCATTATGCCAGCCAGACCTTGAAAATTTAGGGGAGTAGAAGGGTTTGGAGGGACCCCAGTATTTTGATTACTTGACTCCGAATTCTCAGCCATAGATGATGAGTTATTTTGGAGAAAAATGCTAAGTACAGTCAATTCCCACAGATAGAGCCAATCTGATGATGTAAAAAACTAGATTATATTTAATTAATCAATCAGAGATAACAATGAATAATCGAGACAAAGGATTTTTAAAGTGGTTCAGGCTTATAAAAATGGCGTACGTCCGCTGTTTTGTATTGATGACTGTTTGCCTTGAATCTCGATCATGAGTTTACCAAGATATCTAAAGTCCCCTTCTTATGAGGAGGTTACAATGTATTTATAGCCTTGAGGCTGTACATATGAAAGGATAATGAGATGTTATCTAGTAGACATATACATCTGTAAGATAATAACTACGCATTTAATGCGTAGTTGTCTTTTGATTATCTTGATTTGGATTGCTCTGCACGCTAAGTAGCTTGGACCGCTTAAGTTGCTCAGAGAACCTGAATAGCTCGGTGATAGTATGTTGTTCATTGAAAGTATTTATATTTGCCACATAGGTTGCCATGTGTCTTTTATTGATTGGTCCATGTCATCAGACTAAATTTGGTATCAACACTCATTATGAAAACCAATATTTGAACTATTTCACATCAAAACCAAGTCAAATACACCGATTACATAAATCATTTCACCATTCACAAAAATAACAAAAAAATAATTACAAAGGATATATATATATACTAGCAGAATGCCCGTACCTAAAGGTACGGAGAAAATTTCCAAAGTACGTAATCGTAAAACGGTAAAAATTCCAAAGTACGTAATTGCAAAATAACAAAAATTGCGTTCCCCAATAAAACAAAATGTATTTTAAAAAAAATGACCATAATCTCTTTTGTTTATACCTGCTTAACAATTAACAAATAATCCCAATCCAACAATCAAATCAATTGAAATAGATGGCATTAGTAGGATTAAAAGGCAAGCAAATCATATGTTGCGTGGGGATCAACAATCAAATAGCATTTTCTCAAATTTTTGTACTGGTTTCTTGTGCCTAAAGGAATATCAAAATTAGAACCAATTAAAAGATAATGATGTAAATTCAAACTACAATCAATATATGAAACTAAAAGGAAAAGACATTTTCCAAGGCATATATCATATGAAATACATGTAATGCATTGTATTTTTACTCCAATAGCATACCAAGACAAAAAAAATGAAATTAACTTCTGGGATTACCATATTAAAAGGATCCTTCCAAATAAGAAAACATGGAAAGACTAACATGAACACCAAAAAATTAAAAGCTTCAAGCATATATTTTCTTCTTATACTCGGGTGACACCACTGAACTTCAAAGAACATCATGAATATGAGTAAAAAAATTCACATTTTCAGATTTGAACCAACTAAAATTATAAGAAAAAAAAGAGCAGTTAAAAAATCATGTGACAAATATTGACATAAAAAATCATTAAATACAAACTGATTCTCTTAACGCTTTTGAAAATACATGATATTTCAAATTTAGAATGTATTTCAAGTGTAGCTTTGATAGATTACATAGACCATTGCAAATTATTACAAATAAGACGCTCCACCAGAGGAAGTAACTGTTCTCCCAGCATCATTCGTTCAGCGTCAGTAGTAGCAGAGGCGAAAGCAGAAGCAAATGTTGACATGGTGACCGGTCCATAACGTTGGATATCAAATGGGGGTGTTGACACTCTAGAAACATCAAATGACACAGGTATCATTGGAGCCATTGTGTCTTGCGGAATGATGGATGGATCCACATTATTGATGCTGGCATGTGTTGTGGGTTTCCACCTTTCCCCATATACCTATTCGCTACCCAGGTTTCCTTGCCTTTGAAGTTGATATGAAATAATAAAACTTGGAGCAACAACTCGCGAACAAAACACGTATCAAATGTTGCGTCTCTCTATCCCCCATTCCTATAGGAGATAAAGCTTTAATAATTCCTTCATAATCTCAAAAGGATGCAATATTCTTTTTTCAGAAAGTTCACTTGTGAAATTTTCTTCAATTCTCTCCTTAGCAGGCTCCAAAAAAGAATTCAGGGGCATCCACTCGACAAAATCGATTCAATCCCTCCTCTTCAGACATTGGTGTTCTTTTGAGTTGGAGAGATTCTTTGAGAAAAATGCTTGAGCAGCAATGGCAGCAACATATGTTGCTCAGGTTGTGATGTGGAACCAGAGGGCTTTGGATGTCGCTGCTCAAATATATATATCAACTACCTGAATAAGGAGGTGTAGGTTCCACGTCCAGGGTAGCACACAGGTAAAGAGTTTAATATCCAGTTGATTTGCTAATAAAAGAAACAGTGTTTTAATACCCTGTAATGAATTTTAAGTTATTAATACTATGTACTAACTTCAGTACCTGAAATAATGTACTCGAAAAAATTAAAACATGAATGCAAGACAAACCATGAATGCATAATGATAAAAAGTTAAAACACAAAAACATAATCTACCATAACAGTTGCTGATTTCTAAAAGGGCCTTTGCTGCCAAAGACACGTTACCTTGCTACAAAATTGGAATAATGTACTCGAAAAAAAAATTAGATATATTTAACAACATATAATCATGGTAGCAATGTAAAAAACATTAATTAGTGGGGTAAATTGCAGTAATTACTCGTATATATACTCAGTCAAAAAACAGAATAACAAAACTTGACACTGAAATGAAATGGAATGAGAAACAAACTTAAAAATAAATATGATGGAAGTACATCCATTGTAGGAAAGATATGCTATAAGTAGCTTGTATCCAAGATTCTTAACGCTATATATCTAAAAATAAATATATACAACCACACAAACTGAATGGACTTTGGAGATGACACTGATGGGATAAAAACAATTAAGATTAATTGATAATGGATGGGTAAAATGAGCAAACAAATAAATGGGTACAATGCAAATGTTCATCAAAAAACACTTACCAACACCACAATCTCTCCATCGTTCACTTGAATCAACCATTCCCAACTGCCGATACATAACGATACATAAAGGGTTCGATAAGTTGAAACTCATTCCCGATCCCCGATACATAATGATAACAAATATATAAAACATAAAACTTCAATCGAAGTTCAAACTATTCAAATATAAAACATCAACTTACCCGCTAAATTTCATCCAAAAATTACTATAATAAATAAATGAATCCAAACACACGTGAGTTAGAAGGGCATTCATCGAAGTTCATACATGATCCCAATAAAAAACAAAATACCGCCAGTATTTATGAATCCAAGATGACTCACCTCGTTATTCACTCATTGGTGTAATAAAAACTTAAATAGCATGTTTGAAAGCCCATATCATATGATAAAAAACTAAAAATTATCTAGAATTCTTATAAGAATGGTACTGTTATAAAGAGATCCATTTTTCTCTTTACTAATAACATAACTGTTTTGTGTGATTGGTTGCAGTTAATATTACTAATAACATAACTGGTTTGTGTGTTTGGGGTTACTTTAGCAGAAAGTGTGGTGTGGTATTAATTTGCAAGCTATCTCTTTGCGTGGGTGTCACATCTCGTGATGGATAAAGTCTAACAACTCTGGTAAAGGGATGTATTGCAGAATTATTCCTATAATTATTTGCTGAACTCTTTGGAACGAAAGAAATAAATTCAAATATGTGGGTAGTTATCCATGTGTTCCTAAAGTAATCGGGGATATCGAAGGAATGCCGTAGTTGAATGTTAGCTTCTGACTCCTTTTCATCTCATGTTCTCATCCTTTTCAAATAATTGTGGATTAAATAGGCACATGCTGACTCTGGATTGAATGGACACATGCTAAGTCTTCAAAACTTGACATGGATGAAATAACTGTAACAACTCTTCGTTTGTATAACAAAGTACCATTTGAGAACATAATTGACCTAGAATTAGTGGCTATCCCTAATAGTAGAAGAGAGAATCGTAGATAGAGTGAAGAGTATACCATTATTTATGATTCATTTCTCCTATTTGAAATCTTTTTTCTGATTTGAAACTTAAATAGAATGTTAAATGGAACAGATAGAAGTTGAAACCATTTGAAATCATTTAAAAAAATTAAAATCTTACCTGAAAAGATCAGAGATCAACAGGGTGATCATCATGCGGGACAAATCTTGACCCTTCCCCTATTTTCAATAGAAATTCAGGATTAGTATAATCAGACAAAAAAGGCAAGGAATAAAAGAGGTAAACCAAAACACATTGCGATGCAATCAAGACAAGTCGGTTCATTCGACAAAATTACCCTTAAAATTAGCAAATGCGACTTTAATAGAGAGTGGGACAATGATAAGAGGACAAATAAATTTGAGTAACCTTTTTTTATAGCCTGCAATTACACGGAAATCCCACAAAAAACATTTAAAGCCTTCCGCCACATTATATAAATATCCCAGCCCCCTACATGAATAGCCAGTTGTTTATGGGATCGATGCCCCAAACATAACATGATGTGGGGGCCGAACAGAATGCATGGACGTAAGTTTAACAATATGTGGGCTATCGATGCCGTAAACTGAATTTGAATAACTTTCCTTTGCCAGAACAATGATTCACATATATTATGATATTTGAACATCACATATATCGTTTTCCACAAAATGTGAAGACCAAATGGTTAGATATTGAAATTTTTTATCTCTATAGGCAAAAATGCTTACCCACTAAATAATCTTTTGTTACTGTAATGTGTAAAATTAGTCGTCACCCCTCTTATCGTCAATACCTCTCGACTTATTTAGGCATGTCCACTACGTGTCCAAACCAAAAGAAAAACAATATTGGTAGAAGAAAAAAATGGAATAATCTTCCAATTGTGCTTTGGTAATAATTCAAAACTGTAAATAAGAACAAACAAATCTAAAATCAACTTCAATGTAGTAAACACTGTCCTCAAAATAATAGGTTCTTGTGCAAATCCACACACATTAAAAAAATTAAGAAATCCACTTTTAAAACAACCCCCCCCCCCCCCCCCCCCCAAAATTCATCCAACTTAAATGGGAATTTTGTCTATCACCGTATGAAAGAAACATAGATCTTTCCTCATGAACTAAATACATAAGAAACCACATGGCAAGGAACCCTAGTTTGAGTATGTACCCAAATCGAAGTTGTAACTACCGGTTAAAGCACTACAAAAATACATTGAAAAGAACCCTAATTTGACAACAATTTCCCCAAAAATACCCAGAGACGAATAGATAAATACCTTAGTAAGTGGAATCCACGGTACTAAAAATGTTCATCGTAATTGCAAAAAATAATCCAAGAAAAACAAAACAATAAGCAAAGGAAGATTGATATCCTATAAACATACGCACTTAGAGACTACTTTTGTTGATTAAAACAAATATGGGTACCAAAAAGGCAAAAAAAAAACTATTTTAAGAAGGTATTAAAATATATTTAGGTACCAAAAAAGCAAAAAACACAAATTTAAGTTTCACCCCAATGTTAAACCCAAAAAATAG
This sequence comes from Sambucus nigra, assembly GCA_949130495.1. Classification (NCBI taxonomy): domain Eukaryota; kingdom Viridiplantae; phylum Streptophyta; class Magnoliopsida; order Dipsacales; family Adoxaceae; genus Sambucus; species Sambucus nigra. Next base: position 324,839,988 of record OX422217.1, on the reverse strand, counting down.
TCTGGAAAAATTAGAGAAGAGAACAAAAATTAGAGTATATATGGATAGTGAACCCCATAAATAGTTAGATCTGCAAAGTAGGAAAATCCAAGCTAATTAGAACAAAACCCACAAATCATTAATCTACCTTCAAAACCCTTACAATCTGCAAACAAAATCTAAAACCCTCAAAACCAAATCTTAAAGCTTTAGAGATAGAGTGAGAACCTTTTCGATAGTGAGATTAAAAAAAATTAGATCTGCAAAAAAGAAACAAAAATACAGATGTGACAAAAATATAAAAAATCTTAGATCTACAAAATGAAAAAATTGTTTTATGACAGTTTAAATAAATCTCAGGTCTATGAAATTCTAGGTTGAAATAAATCTCAAATCTACAAAAATACATCTCAGATCTACAAAAATACATCTAATATCTATAATTTGACAGTTTAAATAAAAGAAAAAACCTCAAAAACCTTATTCGAATCCCCCAATTGATGATCAATGATGAACAAATGGTTTTTAATGGAGTTCCAAATGTGCACAAGAGAGATAGATTGATAGTTTACACAAAATCATTTGTGAGAGAAAGATAGATGAAGGAGAGTGAAGTTAGGGAGAAAGAGGTGAGAATGGAGGTTTGAGTAATCGTGATGAGAGAAATGGGGTGTTACACAGAGAAAAGAGAGAGAACATAGCTGATTTGACGTTGCCTCGTAAGAGCTCCAACTTGTTTAAGAAGCTTGGTAGGAACTTATCTCAGACTTTGAGAGCGTAAACGATTGAGCATTTGTGAGGCGTCTGTTTAGACACTCCACCCACAACCGTTGGATCCAACTTTTGAAGAATCAATCCAAGCCTCTGATTAAGTTGTCATCTTATTGAATAGTAAAAACCTCCTACTCCTTATTATATATATAATAGGTTACAATGGTGTTTTTACTATTCATATGATGGGAAGACATTTGATGGTTAAGATCGAAGCCAACAAGACTAGAAAGGGAGGGTTGTGATTAAAGATTCATCTTTTTACTATTTTATCCATGTATTATTTTCCCCCCTCTTTTTATCACTTGATATCCTTTTACCCTCTTACTCAAAATTCAAAAAAATGGGTAAAATGGTAAAATACACACTTGGACCCTCTTTTCCTCTCCGTACACCTCTCTCTCTCTCAACATGTTCTCCTCCCGTTCTCTCATTCACTCATTTCACCCACATGTTGCTTCCCAACCCCACCTACCGACCTATTTTTCTACCACCCTCCTCCACTTCCACCATCCTCCACTGCTGCACAGCTCCATTGACGCCCTCCTCCTCTGCCACTCTTTCTCATAAATACACATCTTAAACTTCTTATCTAGATTTGAATATATACTATGATTTATAAGGTATTCTTAGTTTATTGACCGTAATTAATTTCACTCCCTCCTCTTTCCCCAAGAATTCTAGGGTTTCAAAGCTCACGAATCAATGATCAAAAGGAATATGAGAAAGATCTCGAAGTCGTTGCTATGGCGCTGAAGAAGATTCTGCTGATGAGGTTAAATTTTACGATTATTCCATAGATGTTATTGCATGTTTTTGATATGAAAAATTTTGTTGTATTTAGGTGTTTTGCAATGCTCACCATGTTTCGATTTATGGGTATTGGAACTTAAGGTATGTGATACATTGTGAACTTAAGGTTTAATTTAATGAGTTTTCAGATTTATGAACTTTGTGATTCATTAACCGTGTGTATTATTTTGAAGATTGTAGGTAATAGAGATTGAAGCTTGAAATGAAGGTATAAAACACATTTGGAGGTGTTAAATATAAGCTATCCCAACATTGTTAGTTTTGTTATTATTGAATATTTGATTATTTTCAATATCGTGGTGACTTTTAGTTGGGGTTTGTTGAAGTTGTAGTTGAATTTTAGTAGGAGGCATACAACTTGAGGCATTCATCATTGCATTACTGCAAACTGCAAACATATATCTCTTTGCCCTGATTTTTGAACATGTTCTCTTTGCATTCCTAAAAAATGTATATATCATTTTTGCAGATATATCATTGCATTATTGTTTCTGAACATGCTCAATAACTCGATGTCTCTTTGCCCTGATTTTTGAAACCCCCAAAACCCGACATTTTATAAATTTGATTTGGTTAGATGTTTTTCTTTGTTTTGTTCAGGAGTTGTGTGTTTAAGTTTGGTTCATATTAGGCCATTTACGAGATTACACACATTTTTAAAATAACAATTGTTTTACTAAGATGCTTTTGAGGATTAGATAAATGATCACACTTTTGGTCACTCTTATTCCTGAGCATATTCATTTATTATATTACATCCACAAATGTTCCTGTATCTGGACCAGTTCATAATTAGGATGTTAATAAGTTATCAAGAGAATTACGAACAAGACAACAGAGCATAGCCGAGATTTTTCTTTTTTTGAATTTTTCTTTGGTCTGAATGTTAATCAGTTTGTACAAATATGAATCACTGTTTGCATTTGAATCAATTTTGAACACAATGAATCACTGTTTGTGAGGATGTAAATATGTTAATTTGTATTCTAATCAATTCAAGCAATATGGATGAATTTGTTTGAAATTGAATCTTTTTTATCGCTATAAATTAGTTTGTGAGGATCTATTTTAAAATATGTTAATTATATTGAGAATTTTATTTTATTTATGCAGGTCACTTCATTAGCATTCCTGCCAGACTAGCAACCCTTGGCTTCATCATGCCCACAATTGGTGTCAAACTACATAATTTTCTGTCAAACTACGTATATTAATTTTCTTTCTAGTCGATTAACTTCACTGACCTACCTATTAGTGATATCTAATATAAAATATACTCAGGGGCAGATACACATTTTTTGGATGGCTAATATTTAATACACTTGGGGGATGATGTAGGTAACTAACATGATGTTTATATTTTTTACACGTTTTTACCTTTTCTTTTAAACCATTTGAAGATTTAAGAAATTAAATATTCATCGTTGGATAGCACTTTAAATTTCATATTCATTATTGCAAATACAGTAAAATATTAATTATGGACATAAGATATTACTGTGTGTTTTATTGTTGGTCATTGTGTATTGAAGATGACCATATTATGGAATTCTTTATGTTATATAGATTCAATGGAAATTCAATGGGAATATTACCTCTCCCTATGTGCAATTTGCAGATCTACACACGATTCAACCTTATCAATGCTATTGCTTTTTATCATGTTTTTAGAACTGACTATTTATACATGTTTTTATCATCTGTTTTTAGCAATGACCTCTGTTTTTAGATCTAAAAACTTAAAACTATTTTCAACCTTGCTATTTCGGAATATATCGAATAAATGAGCTAAGGGAATACTAGGTGATGGCCAAAGCCTTACTAAAGAGAGTGGATGAGGTGTTGAATCAGTTTATAAAAGACTTTAAAGAGGATTCCTTAGAAGCCAAAGACTAGACTATATATATGTTAGCATATGTAATCTCAACAGCAGCGATCAATGCCTACACAAGGATTGTTTCCAACAAGTACCCATCCTTCTGCCTGAATTGTGTTTGTCCTGGCTTTATCAAAATGAATATAAACCGCAACACTGGAATATTGACTGTGGAAGGAGCTCAACGAGATGCGAAGTTAGCATTGCTGCCTTATGGCATCCTTTCTGGATTTATTTTTGTTAGGGGAAAATTATTTTCCTTTTAAGGAGCTAGATTGATCCATAGCATATATATATACATTTTTTGTCTTTTGCATCTATACCTCTGTTTTTAGATCTAAAATTTTAGATATATAGAATTTATTTTCTCTATTTAACTCTCTTCTAAATATCAAGTGGATAGTTGTATGTTTTGGAGCACATAATATTGTCAACGAAGACATTTTTGGTATTATGATCTAACTGATCTATAATATCTACAATCATATGAACATGGTTTAATGATTCCACCATCCAAACTGATCTGATTTCCCTTGAGCAGTTTGTTTTAGCTTTATTTATTGATTGGGTCGAGCGATTCAAACTGATACGATTCCATCATCCAAAATGATCGGCCTGCTCTCTTTTCGTGTTGGTTCATTTTAACCTTTTCTGTTATTGTTACTAATGAATATTTTTGTGTTTTGTATTTTACGAGTAAAAAAAGGTCGGTACCGGGTGCATAAAGATAAGATGCACATGGCTCCAGGAAAAAGGAAAAAAATGATGGTATTGGGTGCATAAATTTCGTTTAAAAAGGAAAAAGGGTAATATGAGATGCACCTATTCTCTATGTTTTATGACTGCTCTCTGTATCTCATACAAGTTCTTACTCTTAGTCTGCTTAACTTTTATTTACACTTTTCTTCTTTTTTCTTTGTTGATGTAGATAAGGAGAATTTTATACTTCGTTTCTCTATCTCCTACCTTTAGGTTGCAAGGTACATGCTTCCAATTACATCATCACCTATTAGAATCCTTTTGATTCCACTCTCTAGGTTGCAAGGTACAGGAATTAATTTTTTTTTTTATCATTTTAAAGCGAAGAAAAAGAAAATACGTGAGCCCTGCTGTGGGTCGATGCCTACTGCTGCCCCATATATCAGCAAAGATGTTCTTATGCTCTCAAGCCCTGCCAATTCAGCCTTGCCGATGCCCTACTGCTGATTGATGTTTATCGTTGATCGGACGATGATTGCTGCACACAGACAGGCCCTGCCGATGCAACCTTAATGCTGGCTGATGCCTGCTATTGCCTCACCGAGCTTACCTCATTGATGTTGCTACCTATGGTGAGAGGTAAGACCTTACTTAGAGATAAGTTAAGTTCCAAATTAGCTTGAGACTGTCCATAACTTGCAACTTTATATCTTGCAAATTCATATCATATCTAAAATTTATAAAAAAATTACACCTTTATGTTGCAAATTTTTTACATGATTGTATATCTACATTGTAATGTTTTCAAGATGTTCGATTGTAAAAGTTTTATGCTAATGAGTGCACGATTCAAGAATTTTACACGATTCAAGATCAGATCAAAGTTTTATTCAATATCGGATCAACTTTTTTACCAGATTAATCTAATGAAAATATAGTCCAAATGATCTACATTTTGTAATGTTTTTTATAGTATAAATTCTTCGTTTTATCCTCCTGGGCTTTTTATCCAGTGAGAGTATAAATTCTTCGTTTGCATAGTAAATTTTTTTCATTTTGCAATTCAATTAATGGGGTTTTTCTTCATGACAGTTTTCATGTTTGCTTTAGCCATCCTATACAATCACTGGGCACATACAGATAACATAACTATATTTGTGATTATTTACTCTAACTGGACACATCCTATAGAATCACTAGCCATCTTACACGATCACTGGACACATTTGTTTAATAGTTATTGCATACACAATCATGTAATAGTAACTAATATAAGTTGTTTGAATAAAAATTTCATTTATTATAATATCAATTGGGACATGAAATGTTTACTCCAAACTATCTGTGAAATGAAAATTTATTTCTGTACATCTTGATTTACACTTCATGTGTAAATTATTTTCAGAAGTGGCTTATCGATACAAAAATAGAGCAGGCGGATACACAAGAATGCTCCAAACTCGAATATGAGTTGTTGATGCTGCACCAATGGCTTATATTGAGTTTATAGATAGAAAGAATGAGTTTGGGAAATCAAAACCACCAACTCCCCAGCCACCACAGAGATCACCTTTGGATCCCTGGACAAGATCTCGACTTACGAGGCAGTTTTCACCCCCCTAAAGATGACGATGACGATGATAAAAGTTGTCTGAGAATTGAGGTATTTTAGAATTGGCATATCTCAGTAACTTTACCTTTGTACTATGCTTGATAATAGGGTTTTTCCTGCCCCGGGGTATGCTCCTTTTGCAGGCCTGTTTGTGGAAACATTGGCATTGAAATTGCGCAGAATAGAAGGAGGCGTTTGGCTCTCACTGATGTACTATTCAAAGTTGTTCTTAAGAGGGTGTAAACTCTTTTGTTTATACTCTACGCAATACGGATATTCTCCTTTTTATTGTATGATCTGTATGTAACTTTGTAATAAGGAACTCTATTGCGTTCCCCTTATGATTTAATAAAGCTACCCATGTTTTCACTAATGTGTATATGTTCACTAAATTCATGGTGAGACATGGATACTCCTTTAATTTTAGGTAATAATGAGAACCTCATTCATCACTCAATACATAAAAATATATATATATATATTGTCTATATTCTAATCATTAGCAAACTGGTATTTTGTAGTTAACTATATAATTTATGGCAACTGTCAATTTTTAGCTTGACCAAATGGGAATTCTCATTTTAAAGATTCATACTTGCAGTTCTTGAAGACAATCACTAAATGAAGGGACCGGATCAGTTTAATACAGCATATACGATTATGAAGACTGTTAATAGTGTCAAGGATTTGGCACTTGCAAAAGTTCTCTCTTTAATTGCTTTAATATTTAGTTTATTTTTTCATATCTTGATTGCGAGTGTAATTTGTAAACTGATTGTGTATATATTGAATCTGTGTCTAAATTGACAATATCATAGTTAATAAAGTCAAGTTCGAAAGAGTGCTTTATACCTAAAAATCCAGGTAGCCGGCTTGGAAAATTCACAATAGGAAGAAATCAGGTACTCAGTGCTCACGAGATATATCCAAAATCTTTGATAATAAAGGTAATTTTTTATCTTAATCCTTTTTCTTACATTGGTTTGTTTGCTTTGATGATTTGTATTATAAATAACAGTTTAGCTGGGATTTTGGTGTGTTTTAATGGGTTTTATTAATTGCATTTCTAATGCATCTTGAACTTTGTGACTGTGTTGTTTTAGGCATCTGAGAATGAGATTATGATTATAGTTATCCTTCTACCTCTTACTTTTCGAATAATCTAAATTCAAATGAAAGTTATTCTTTTTAATGGTTTATGTCTTTAATTTATCATGAGTTGTTGTAAGATCAAAGTTGGAATGTAATGCTACTATGAAAGATTACTAATGATGGTCATATAATGATTCAAACAAATCTTCATAAGTTTGTTTGCAAATCATCATAGAACCATGGCCATAGCTAAATGAATTTGCAAATGATTGAACTGTAGAAGTTTATTTGACATTATTAAGGCCACTAACTTGAAGAACTGCAAGAAATTAAAGATCAACAATGTTCTATGGGCCAATTTCATAAATCAAACTAACTTGACAAGTCTGGTATGTTATTCAGACTTGATACCTGCTTCTGAGTTGCACCAATCCCCATTTGCCTTCTTGATTTTATGGATCATAAGAGCATCCATCTTGACCTTAATTTATTGATGAAAGAATTTTGAGTTGGTATATCACCTTCCAAATTCCATTTTCTACTCATTTTTTGCTTTCAAAAGTCCTCTTCATTTTTTAAAGCCAAGCTCAAACTAGCACTGGCCTTAGATAGATTCTGCCTTAGCTCTTCATTTCTGTGCATTTCTTCTTTGTTGCTAACTGTTATCTATATTGACATTGGCCTTACCTCTTCATTGGCATTGGCCTTAGCTCTTCATTTCTGATGATGCGATATTTGATTTTCATGGTGTGATTTGTAAAGTTTCTTATGGTTCAATGCTTATATGCAACTTCCATGTGCTTGTTTAACTGTTGTGACTAATGAATGTAGTGACTAATTACATTAATTTTTTTTTGTCTCAGTCGTCGAGGGGGGATTATGGCCAACTTTTTATGGGGTTCGAGAAAAGTTTTTGGGATCAAGCATCACTGGTTAAAATGGGGCAAGCTTTGTGCTCCATTAGATGAAGGCGATCTGGGACTCAAACTAATTGCTGACATTTGCAATGTGGCAAGCATGAAGATTGCTCGGATGGAGTGGAATCAAGGGAATCCGGTCGGGTTGGGATGCCAGATTGTGAAGCACAAGAGAAGGTCAAAGTCTCGGTGGAAATACAAGAGAATGTCAGATCTTTTATTAATCGAGTTTATATATTAAAAAAAGTTCGATCTATTTTTTAAAAACAGATTTTCTACTGCTATTTTCACATTTTAATTTTGTATTTTGATTTCCCATTTGGTAATGGTATATCTCTTTTCCCTTTTAATGTCAGGTAAGCAAGATCTACACCTGTTTTCAAGTATTGGTCAAAACGTGATCAGGTAAGCTTTAATGGCGCTTCATGTTTCTTCATTGAGATTTGAATTAAAGCTTACTAATTAAACATTAAAGCTTTTAATGTCAGGTAAGTTTCATGATGAATACCCGTTTCTTCACTGAGATTTACTAATTAAAGCTTACTAATTAAAACTTTACTAATTTACTAATTAAATCTTGACTAGTACCTGACACTAAACACGTTTTATACCAGGTATTAGTAAAGCTATTAAAACTTTAATTAAACATGTATTATACTAGGTAGTAAAATAGTTATTAAAACTTTAACTAAGGGGTTTTTATTAATTTAGAAATAGGACAACAAACAATTTATTTATAGTTTGTCCCTATTTTTGAATAAAGCCGCTGGCGCGGACCCATATTCATAAAACGTCAACCAATCACAACATGCCACATGTCCCTTTAATTTGAAAATAGGGACTAAAAATGAAAACGAAATGTTTGTTGTCCTATATCCATAACTAATATTATTTTAAGTCCTAAAAGTACATAATCTATTTTATAAATCCTTAGTAGGTAAGGTCTCATATAACGAACGACCATAAACTATGTATTTTGTTACAAAGTCCCTCTTATGGGAAACTCTCTAGCGTCATGTTATCGACACAGTGTATTTGGTATATAATTAATAATTAGCATGGTTTATATTATATTTGACTAGCTATTTCAATTGAATAACTATATTTTTTGTTTCGTATCAGGTTTTGAAAACTACGGACAATCATTATAATAGAACACGTGGGCCAACCTCAATTAATATATATGTGATTTTTTTTTAAAGAAGTTTGTTTCGTTGAAATATTTGTTTGATGAATTGGGTCTTTTTGAATATTTTACGATTGGCTGTTACCCCTTAAGCAAGGTGGATAGTCTAATAAATAAAGGAGATTATACCAATTTTTTTTTTGAAATTGACACTTTGTTAATTTGAGACATAATGTGAATTCAATTAATGAATATTGTATATTTCATGTTGTATATGAGTCTATTTGATAAATTTAGACTATTTGAATGTTGTTGGACTATTTGTTATTTGTTAAGCAGGGTGGATAGTCCTAAAAACAAAGGACATTATGGTCAATTTTTAAAAAAATTACATTTTTTTCGGGGAACGAAATTTGTGCCTTTTTACAATTATGTAATTTGAAAATTTGCCATTTTGTGATTATCAGCGTGCCTTCAGGCACAGGCATACCCTATTATATATATACAAGATGATTGTTCCTTTATATTTCAAATATATCTTTTTCTACTCATGTATTATTATGGGCTACACGAATAGATAACTCCTCAAATTTTCCAAAAAGGTCATCAATTCATTCATTAATTACATCATTCTCCCTTCGAGCTTTATTTTCTTCTTTCCTCATCTCGTCAGCTTCCATTCTCGCCTCATCATCTTCTCTCATGACCTCAACAACTCGTCTATCCCTCTCAATATATGTCTCCTTTTGCATAGCTTCAAGTTGTTTAGTCTTAGAACCAACCCCTCATCCACGTACATAGCTAGAGCGATACCCTAATTTTTTTTGAAATGCTTCTAAATCATCTAGCTCTGAAAACCATCTTCAGATTGTGCTGCAATTATATTTTTCACCTCATTCTAGTAATAGTTGTAAACAGTGTATAATTTAACATAATATTATAATAAAAAAAATTGTAGTAAAAAAACTTGGAAACATCTTACATATACAGTTCTAGCCTTTGTACTAAACCAATTATCCTTTCGTTTGCTCTAATGAATCGTACTCCACATATTTATCCTATACACTAGACCTAAATTTTCCTTTCATCAACACGGAGGACAAATGTATAGACACGAGTCAGCTAGTTAGTCTCATAAGGAACATCCTTCTTAATCAAGTGGTCTGTTCCATCGTATGTAAGGATAACATGAAATTTCTTGATGCTATAGCCACATATATCAGGACCAAAAAAAATGCTGCAGACAACCATATATAACATGTCAATCAATAATTCAGCAGTATTATGAATTTTGCAGAGAAGTAGATAAGAATTAGATAACGGGGGAATATAAAGTATAACATGTAAGGAATATCAACATCGAGTTTCTTTTGATCGACTTCATTAATAGTAAACTTCATAATCCACCACCACATTCAAGCTTATGTTCATGCTTAATAGAAAATTGGAGACTAATGTCTTATCCTTGTCGCTGAATTTGAGGAACTCGACCGATATAGCATAATACGTGAAATCTTTATTGGTCTGTACGCCTACCTCAGGACACAAAAGTGAAAACTTAAGTTAACACTACAAGATTCAAATTATTTCTGTTTAGTGAGGATTGGGCCTTAATGATTATTCTAGATCAATGAAAAAAAGCCTTTAAATTTTCTTAAATTTTCATTATCACAGGTATCATATGATGTGTTAAATGAAAACCTTTATTGAAAATGCGTAGGGCCCCAATTTTAAAATCTTATAAAAAATTATTTCCTTTTATAGATGCGGAAGCGAGATGGTTCACACAAAAAATATCAAATTTTAATTTCTTCTAAATTAAAATTAAACCAAGTGAAATTAAGATGAAACACACAGACAATTTAATTTCACTTAAACCCAATTAATTTAACCCAAATATAATTTAACACCAAAGAACATAAGTGTGATAATTAAACCAAATTTTATCTTGAATTATCTAAGCATGAATCTACGTGATTTAAGAAAAATAAAATTAAACAATATCACACGACGCACTAATGTACGAGGAAAACCCAAATGGGGAAAACCTTGGACGACCCTAGCCATGAATTCACTAAGTATGGTAGTTTTTACAAAGACTCGACACAAGAGGACTTACACAAACTGCCTTGAGTCCATCCAAGCCTTGACGCACTCCTTCAGTCTTCAACCCCCGCCTAGTGAATAACCGTGGACTCCTCCACAGTCTCGAACTCCACCTATGGGGCTATGGTCACCGTCAACCTGCACTCGAAGCCTTTCTTCGAGTGAGAACACCGGAACAAACTTTTCTCCTTTCTGGGGTAGAGAAGAACCCAAACTCTCTTCTTGTAGGAGTAGAGAAAACCAGGTGCCAAAACTCTCGAAGCAATGATATACCAAAAGGTACATGGAATAAACTAAACAAATGGGTGTGTATGTGTTTTTTGGTGAATTTAATCCATAAAAATCAAACACAAAACATGGAACTTTTTCATGAAATTTTTCTCTCAAAAGATTCTTAGAATGTGAAAAAATTATCTTAGAAAATCTCTTCCCCGCACTATGTAAAGGTGGTAAAAGTTAGTGGGCAAAGTGGGAAGTTATAAAGAAACTGTCAAAAAACTGCTCGAAACTGAAATTTCGTTAGAAGTTCGTTCGAACGATTTTGAGTTCGTTCGAACGAAACTTCTAACTAGAAAATATAAACAATTTCTGAATATCATTAGAAGTTCGTTCGAACAAGGTTGTTCGATTGACTTTTCTAACGAGATTGCATGCCATGATTCTAGATAATTTCGATACGAACACGTGGCCTCCAGTTTTGTTTATTTTTTAGTTTTTTTGGATTTGATATGATTTTTCTACGGAAAGGTGTCCGAGAACAAAATCTTTAGAACAATGAATTCAAAAAAATTAACAAAAAATACTAACACCCAAAATAAATTTCTAAAATATAGCCAATAAATTTCCAAGATCCTATATATATATATATATATATATATATATATATATATATAATGCATGCATACCTTAGGAGCATTGGGACATTGTTGATGACGTGGAAACGAGGCACATTAAATCGGCATTCGATGAAGCTTTATAAATTTGACCGCTACATCTTCAACTTTAGCATGTCATAGGCTTGAAGGATGGTCAAGAACTCTATCCTATGACTCAAACATTTTTCTCCGGAATTGAGCCAAAACTATGAAGGACTCAATTGAAAATTTGTGTCCTTACAAATCTCCCCCTTTGGCTATTTCAGGACAAAAACCAACAAAAATCCTAAAGGGCCGTCAAGCTCTACTAGACTTAAAAATATCCCACCCAAAATAAAAGTACATAGCTTGACTCAAACAACCCAAGGATCAATATCTTTGCCGATTAAGGAAGTTTCCATATTTAGAAGAATTCCTGCACACTTAAGTAAAATATCAAACGCATAGGGAATATCAAGAACTAACTTTGATAAGATTACAATAGGATTAGATACTATTTATCCCCCTATCATTCTCCCTCTTTTTGTTCAGGAATAGACAAAGGATAAAACTAATTTAAACATGCAATGGTGCATAAAGTGATGAGAACATTAAAGCACATGGGCAACAAAATCATAACTAATCCAACAAATAATAACGAATACGAACTAAGATGCAAGAAAATGATACCAATATGATACATAAAGTATTAAGCATGTGATATCACAAAGAATGCAACTAGATAGATACCAATTATGAATTAAAGCATAGGTGGACTAGAAAGCAAGGCAAAGACAGAAAAATAACAAATATATATACATAGACTAAATATACCAATAATGCACATGCAAGTACATATGAATATAAACACACAAATGTCACAAAATAAACTAAGCTTTTCACACTCGTATGGCAAAAATGTGTCAAATGGAAATGTAAGTGTTGGGGTGTAAACTAATTACAATAAAATTTAGACCCAGCCACTTAAAACATGTTCACGAAGTTCTCATTTGATTGCAAACTTTATCACATTTGAATATATCCACATGTGACAATATAAATTGAACTCATTGAACAAACATACACAATGCATACAAGCCTAGCATGTTGATGATTCTACAAACCAATAGAGTCATGACATTGAAAAACACAACTAGGATAAACGGACATTATGCAAACCGTTGATATACGATCCAATCTCCCTCAATAAGCATATATTATTCTTTTGAATGATAATATCAATTAAACATAGGCCTTGGCAATTATTTTTTTCTTTTTAATGCCAAATTTTCTTTTAGGCCTTTGGACCACGTATTTCTTTTAGGTCCAAACAAACAGTGGCTTACTATTAGCAAAGGATAATATTTCCTTTCGGAGCCCTTCCCCGTGCACATTCATATATATCATTTTTTATATCTCACACAAATCTCACGTGCAACGGATTTTGACATGCACTAGTCCTCCTACGTCACAACTATGTAGATGAAAAGATTGGCAGGAGAACACCTCACAAAGCTCAAATATACAAATGAAGTTAAATTTCAAAAGAGCTCGTGCATGTGTGAATTGATACATATAAAAATAGAATCCATTTAATCAACACAAAATCCAACTACTCCATATTAGCATGGTAAAGAACATAATAAGGATTGACAATCTAAACCAAAAGTTCTAGCCACATGGGAGAGAAAAATATTGGATTCAAACACAAGTATATGCCACATATAGCGTGTCAAACTAAAATACATACAAAAAAAAATCTTTTTGACTTTTTTTTTGACAATTTTTAACCAAAAGTAAAAATATTTACTCACAAGACAAACAAAAATCATTTGTATTTTTCATTAAGACACAATTACTAAAAGGTAAAACACAAATGATAAACAAAAATATTTTTCATTGAATGCAAACAAAAATGAAAGAAGTATAATACAAAAGATAAACAAAAATCATAATTATAGCATATGAATAAGCATGGAGCTTAGACTAGAAAATGATTAAAACAAACATACATTTATCATGATAATATAGCAGGAAGTACAAAGCTAAAAGTATGCAAACAAAACTAACACATTTAACCTTTAGATTTTGCAAGGGAGGATGCATGTGAAAGTAAATGAGAATAAAAAATCCTATCTTGTAAAGCTACCAAGTCAGATCTCCTAACCCAAACTAATAATGAATGACTATCTCGGGGTGTAGGAATCTTAGCTACCTTGGTTGCCTTACATTTGGATTTTCTAGGATCACGTTTAAGATCAAAACATAATTTCCTAAGATGACCTTTTCTACCACAATGTGAACACCTAAAGTCACGGCAAAAAGAATGACCTAAGGAGTGATCTCTAAATGTTTTCCTAGGAGATTATCCTAAAACATTGGTTTTGTATTGATAAGTTGATTCCTTACAAGTATCGAAGCCTAAACCACAACTGTCATTTTTAATTTGGGTCGTGCCTAAGATTTTATCTAGTTTTTCGGACCTACACTTGAAATCAAATTTGACTTTACTAGAGTCTTTTAATTGTTCATCTAATTCTAAAATTCTAGACTCTTACAAACCATTTCTCTCTTCAAATTCATGAAGCTCCTTTTCTAAGGATTCCATTAAACCTCTAATGCTATCTCTCTCGCCTTCTATATATATTCTAGCTTCTCTTGAAGAGATATCTCTCGTGTCCTAAGGTCTTCCACTAACGCACTATCATCAAAGACCTTGACACGCTCTCTTAAACTTGCTTCTAACTTCAAATTAGCTCTTTTTAGTTTAATAGATTCTTCATAAAGTTCTTGAAAAGCATTTTGAAGTTAACTCACATCAACCTCATCATTTTCATTCTCTCTCTCTTCTTCACTCTCACTACCATAAAAAATAAGGGAATCAAAAACTTTGACCTCGAAATTGTCATATGTTTGAATATCTTCATGAGAAAATTCACTATCGGTGCTCACATGACTAGCCATAAAAGCCACAAAGTTGGGCTTAGTGGGGGAATCGGGTCCCTCTTCCTTATCACTATCACAAAGGGTCGCATTATATGAAATAGGTTGCTTACCCTCTCTCCTTAGTTTAGTGGGGAACTCTCTCGCCCTATGGCCATAACCCTCACAACCGTAACACCTATTTGACTTGTCCCTATTTAAATTTTCATTGAAAGTTTTAGTGATCTTTTCAGCTTTGTCAAGTTTAGAAGTTTCAAATTTCTTAAAATCATTTTTAAATTTATCTTTCCTAAATTTAAGAAATTTTCAAAATTTCCTAGCATACAAGGCCATATCTTCCGAGCCACTATCACTTACACACTCTACTACTTGTTTTTCTTCTTTTCGGGATTTTAAAGCAATGCCCTTTTCTATTTTCTTTTCATTTTTAGAGGAAAACATGTCTAGTTCATAGGTTTGTAAATCACCTACGAGCTCTTCTAATTTCGTAGAGGCTAAAGTTGGTAAAGAATTTAAAACGGTCACTTTTGCAATAAATCTATCGAGTACGAACCTTAAAGTTTTCTTTACTACTTGGTTGCCACGTATTTTCTCTCCCTAATTAAAAGATGAATTAACAATATCGGAAAGTCTAGCACAAAATTCATCAAAAGTTTCTTTTTCATTCATTTTGAAGGTTTCAAATTGAGTTGCGAGGTTTTGGAGTTTCGAAGCTTTTATGACACTTGTACCTTCATGAGTGAGTTGTTAAATATCCCAAGCTTCTTTAGCGGTTTCACAGGTCATAATGCGTCGGAATTCATTCAGTGTGACCCCCGCTAAACAAGGCATTTAAACTCGGGAATTAAAATTAGAAATTTTAAATTCATTCCCACTCCATCTATCGGCTGGTTTGGGAACACGCTCATTATCTACTAAATGTGTAGGTGGGGACCACCCGTTAAAAATAGACATCCAAACTCTCTCGTCGATAGATTTTAGTGCCGATTACATTCGCGCTTTCCAATACGTGTAATTCGAACCATCAAAAATAGAAAATTTTGAAAATGGGGAAAACTCCATTTTAGCCAAAAATATTTAAAGTATCTTAACGAAGTAATTTATCGTTTTAGGCTCTGATGCCAATTTGAATTTGCAAGGTTATATGTACTAAGTTTAATTCGTTGAATACACACACACTACCCAATTAAAATTTGCCAAGTAGAGATATATTCCAATATTAAATTCTTTTTGCAAGTTTACATGTTAGCATAAACAATTTCCAATTAATGCGATGAGATTGATAACTTGATTAATTGAAATAAAATTATCCAATTTTATCCATATTATCCTAAGTAGACATCTATGTGATTTAATAAAGAAAATTGCAAAAATCACAACCACAATGCGCCAATGTACGAGGAAAACCCAAATGGGAAAAACCTCGGACGTCCCTAGCCACGAATTCATTAAGTATGGTAGTTTTTACAAAGGCTCGACACAAGAGGACTTACACAAACTGACTTGAGTCAATTCAAGCCTTGAAGCACTCCTTCAATATTCAACCTCCGCCTAGTGAATAACCGTGGACTCCTCCACAGTCTCGGACTCCACCGATGGGGCTATGGTCACCGTCAACCTGCACTCGAAGCCTTTCTTCGAGTGAGAACACCGCAACAAACTTTTCTCCTTTTTGGGGTAGAGAAGAACCCAAACTCTCTTCTTGTTGGTGTAGAGAAAACCAGGTACCAAAACTCTCAAGCAATGATATACCAAAAGGTACTTGGAATAAACTAAACAAATGGGTGTGTATGTGTTTTTTGGTGAATTTAATCCATAAAAATCAAACACAAAACATGGAACTTTTTCTTTAAAGTTTTTCTCTCAAAAGACTCTTAGAATGTGAAAAGGTTATCTTAGCTGAATGGTTGACTAACCTTTGAAGGCATGTTCATTTAGCGAGCATTAGATGATTTCTTTTGTAATAAGAACATGTGAGGACTTTGGGATTATGGTTTTATCCTTCCACTCATAGTTAATTAGCTGAATGGTTGGAATGCTTTCCATGGCCTATGAGGGTATGAGATGTCTTTATTTCTAATATCTTAGATTATACCAATCAAATGGATTAAATTTGATGGTGTCGAACCGATAACTCGATGATCAACCTAACTTTTTTTTGGTATTTAAGAGTTTATAAGAACGCGTATGCGATGTTATTCATTGCTTTGATGATAACCAACTTTTTTTGTTGGTTTTATTATTTAACTAATCATTTACTGAATAATTTAGTTTGATGTCATCACCTGTTAGGATTTTATCCATCCATTTTTGTTGGTTTTACTATTTAATTATGCATAAATAGATTTGGTGGATCGAACACAATCTTGAAAGAAAACTTGCATTTTATTGAAATGAACGTAATCTTAAAGTGAGTTGTGTATCGGTGAATCCATTTTTGAAAGAAAAAATGCAATTACATTGCTAAATAAATCATCTACTAAACGAAATCGATGATTAAGTTCTTTCTACTTTTACCATTCACTTATAGTAGATCTTCAGGTTTTTCGCATTCCATTGGTGAGGTAGTTTCCATCCTTCAATGGCTTTTATCTCATTTATTCCTAACCGAACAACACGAGTGACGATGTATGCACCTTCCCATTTATCTAAAAAAATTCCACGGGTGTGTTTTTTTGTTAACTGCAAATCTTTCCTTAGGAAACAATCACCAACTTTGAATGTTCGGTATCTCACTCCTGATTATAGTATCTAGAGGCCTTATGTTATGTGGTAGGCATTCTTATAACCTTTCTCATTTTCTCATCTATGGTGTACAAATTAGGCTTCATCAAATTACCATTCTTCTCACGTTCAAAGATGTAAAGCCTGAGGTTGGGCAACTCAAGTTTGACTAGTACGACTGCCTACGTGCCATAAATGAGGATAAACTATGTTACCCTGGTGGGTCCTCTGATGGTCTTTCGATATTCTCATAAAACTGAGAGCAAATGTTTGACCCATAACCCCTTGGAATTCTCTAGCTCTGCCTTCAAATCGTACAATACTGTCTAGTTAGTGACATCCACCTTCTCGTTACATCTAGGGTGACTAGAATTAGAGAAAAATTATTAATTATGAATTGATCGCATAAATTGTTGATAAGAACACTATCAAATTATCTTCCATTGTTAGTGATGATGATGTATGGATGACTATGCCAATTTCGATGAATTTTCTTACATAGGAGTAAAACTTCTGATCAGTGATCCATGACAGTGGTCCATCCTTAACCCACTTTGTGAAGTAATCTATGGACACCAAAAGGAACTTGTATAACCCTTTTTCGATTAGGAATAATCCTAGAATGTTCATTCCGTACAAAGTTAATGTCCATGAATAGATGATCACTGAGAGTTATTCGAAATGTTGGTCGAAGAAATTTATTGTACATGGGCACCTATCAATTTTCAAACATTGTTTTCATCATCCTTAGTCATAGTTGACCAATATTATCCTTGATTTAGAGCATTCTTTGCTAATATTTTCTTCCCAGGATGCCCCTTGTATATCCCTTCATGCAGAATCCTTAGGATTGTGGTTACCTCCATTAGGTGAGCAAAATGAAGGATCGATCGTGTATTCATTATCCATATAAGACTCTATCATAGTGTATGTACTTAGTGGATTTTGTTCGTATATTCTTTGTGTAATACCCCGTACTTTTGGCTATATTTATTTTTGAGATTAATTAATTAAATGCGTATTAATTGGAAATTAATCCGGGTTATAAATACTAACGAGATGTGAGTTGGTATTTGATTATGTGCATACATGTTTTGATATATGTATTTGGTATTATAAAAGTTGTCGTGAGATTTATATACGGCATTTTAGAAATTTTGTTGAGACGCGTGGGACCGCAGCGTCACGGTGTAATATTTTGATAATAAAAGTGAATTTAAAATCTATAAACCGTATGGTCATTTTGAGTGCGCCAACGCGTCCGGAAGGGTCGAGATAGTAAGAAAACACTACCCGGGGGTGTAGTTTGGATTCGGGGTATTTTTAGGCCATACCAACAACTTAAAGGGTATTTTGGTAATTTTACATTTTGAAGAATTAAAAGTGACAAAAATTAGAGATGTAAATCTGATGTGGATTAAACCCACTAAGCCCATTAGCCAAACCATATTAACCTAGAAGGCTACGTAGGTTATTAGAAGAGTTTTCTAAATTTCCCAAATCAAAACCCTAGCCACCTTAAGCCACCATTGGAGAGGAAGCTTGGAGAGAAGAAATTCTGCAGAAAAGTTCTACCAAACCTACACCAAACTCAGAGACAATAAAGGCAAGTGACTTTATTCCAATTTATTTCAGAGAATGTCTCTTCCATGTTAGAAATTGAGGAATTTTAATTGTTCTTGAAAGATGAATGAAAACCCATGTAGTTTGGAGTTTAGAACTTGAAAATTTTGAAGAGAATTACATGTAGAATGATAGGTAGATGTTTTCTCTCATGTTAATTGTGATTAGAAGAAATTAAAACGGATTAAATTCTGGGATTTGATGATGATATAAATCTAGGGTTCATGTTCTTGATAAAATTGGGGAAAAGTATAAAATCTTGTGATTTAATGATGTTTAGGAGGCATTGATGTATTAAACGATGTTAGTATATGACCTTAGCATGTTGTAGTATGATTAGAGGACTTAAAACTCTGTTAGAACGAACTTTGGATAAGGATTGAGGTGTTAAAAATGGTGAGAAACGTAACTTAGGAAATCTGGGAAGAAACTGGCAGCTCGTTAGAAGCCCCTACCCAGGTCGTTCGAACGAACTCGTTCGAACGAGCTTCTAACGAGTTGACCAGTCGTTGCTAACGAGAAGGGATCTCGTTCGATATCTCATTCGAACGAGATATCGTTAGAAGGTACAGTTCGTTCGAACGAACTGGAATCTCGTTCGAACAGCCTCGTTCGAACGAGACTTCTAACGAGTCGACAGTTTGGTCCTTTTTGGACTGTTTTGATTTTTAGAGTCCCGTAAACTGGTTCGAGGGTAGAGTTAACATTCCTTGTTGATGTAAGCATAGATTTGGGACTTCTGGGTTATTACGAGGAGTAAATTTATATACGAGAGATTAAATTCAATGAACCGTTTGGGTTGATACGTGAGTGTCTACTACGACGTGAGAATAGATTATGGCGCGTATGATGATAAACCGGAATAATATAAGTGTAAATATTATAAGTTAGTACGAGAAAGTGATATGTACTGCGATTAAACTACGGTATTACTAAGACGTGTGTTTACTTAGTATTGGTATATGAATTGTGTGTATGACATACCTACCATACTTGCTATCACGGGAGGTTTGCGTTCGCTTAGGGCCCTCTAATCCTTGTGTTGCCCGAATTTAGACTGGTTACCTCGATGAACATAGGTCATAGAAAGACTTATTGGGATATTAATAAGTCCGCTGATCGTAGGAGCGTAGGTATGTGTGTGACCTATGTGATGTGACTGTGTTCGCCTCCATTATTTGTGATGTTATTATCTGTGAACTATTCCTGAGAGATTCGGAATATGTGATCCTTATGTATGTGATGTACCGGGATGGATAGCAGAGTATGTGTGCACCACAGCTTAGTTCTCGGGGTGCTTATATTGTATCTTTATGATGTGAATAATATACCCTTAATTAGTGGGAACCTTCATGTTGCTGTTGTGAATATAATTACGGTATTGTTTCGAGAAATATAATGAGTTAACTGATGGTTATATATATTGCATATTGAACATCTGAGTTTGCGTTAAACCCCTACTTAATTACGAGCGTTATTATGTTAAGAGAACCGAGTAATAAGGGTAAGACCTATGATAGTCTAGCTAGATATGTTGTCACTTAGCTGGTAGTTTGTATCACTCTAGATGGGTACTTACGTTAGGAGTGCACAGTTAGACGAGAGGTGAGAATATCATGTGAGTGCACGTCCTAACATGTACTTTGCATTTAATGTTTTAAATGTTTTTAAAGCACTTGCAGGTTTTTAAAATATAACTCCACATTCGGGCTCTGACCCGTTTGCTTTTCAAATATTTTTCTTGTAAAACCATTTTAGGTGCCCAACCACAGGTACACCAAGCATAGGATTCTCATTCAGGTGACGAGCTGTAGCCGTTTGTGGAAGCTACAGGGATTTTCTTGTAGACGCTTCTATCTTTTGGATTCCAGGGTCACTATCTATCAGTTGTAGGGCATGTTGCCCATTTCTATTTAGAGACATCTTTTACATTATAGTTTTCAGACTTTGATTTGTATTGTTTTAGCATTCGGTTATTTATTTCAGTATGGGATTGTAGTGAGGAGTTTTCCTCCAGAATTTATTTACACTATGTGATGGTTAGTCGTTTTACTTCAGTATGGTGAATGGTGTTACTATTCTTTATTACACTTGTTGCATGTTAATCAGACTTATATTAAAATTTAGCAACTTACTTTTTAAATACTAGGTGGTTAGTAATAATAAAATGTTTTCGACAGTGATGGTATTAACTAAGCCAACTTGGCATTTTCAATTAATTTAATAAAGGAGTAGCTACCCGGTATTTAATTAGTCGGGGTGTCATACTTTGCTTCTCACTGATCATCCGAAAGTGTCTCCTCTCTTATGTAATGCACGAACTTGTCCATTTATCTTAGCCATTGGTTTTCCACATTGACCTCTTTGTCATCCTCTAGTTGAATGTTGGGTTCATAAGAAATTCTACGAGGGGATTGCTTTTATATGATGATACTAGTCTTACTAAGTGTAATACCCCGTATTTTCAACATATTTGAGATTTCATTAATTCAGTAATTAAATGATCTCTATTTTAAATTACATGAGAGAAGTAATTGAATTGAATTGAATTGAATAATGATGAGATTATTAAATCCTAATCAAGAATGAAATAAAGATTAATATTATGAATTATATTTACTGACTGAATAGTAAATGGTTAATGATTATAAATGACATCTATCGAGTGATATGGGCGTAATTGGAATTTATCTCAACCGGAAGTCATGTGTACAATAACATGGGGTCGAGATGGTATATTTCCTTAGAGTGACTCGTATGATGATTGCGAGGTAACAGATGAGTTAGGAAGGGTCAAATTAGTTAAAATAGTATGCCCGGAGATGTCGATTGAGTCATGGGTCGATTTTAAGCTAAACCGGGACCATACGAGGGTGTTTTGGTCATTTTATATTATGGGGTTTGGAGACCCACGAATTTTAGAACTCTTAATAAGCTTATAAGGATTGGGGCGCTAAGGTTTAGAGGTTGGAAACACAAAGAATCTATTAGAGATCAATATTGGCACTTAAGGAAGGATTCTTGAGACATTCAAAGGAGTCTTGTACCACAAACACTTAGGAAGGAAGATTGGAGGAGAAAAACAATCAACTTAACTTCTAATCCACGAAATCAGACTCTACAGTACTAAGGCAAGTGTTTATTTCCATCATTATGAAGTTATAATACCCATGTGACTAGGGTTTCAATTATATTGATTATTTTGATTATTTTTGGAAGAAAAGACTTATTTAAAAGAATGTTTGGGTAGGAATTGCATGTCGAAAGATTTGATATCTGTATAGGATAACAAAGTAGATATTTTGTATGACTATGCACGAATTAAATCTGGGTTTTCATGAATAATAGAGGATGCACATGAAAGTATTAGATGTTTAAATTTATTCTGGAGTGTTATTCGTAATGTTTTATTGCAAAAATTACCTTAGAAACTATCCTAATACATGTGAGAAGGATTTGGGACAATTGATTTGGAGTTTGGTTGAGAAACATGGAAATTATAGGTGTATTAATGGTGAAAAATTCACCTGCAAAACAAAAAAGATGAAGTTCAGAGGGGCAAACTGATTCGGATCAGAGGCAAACAGGTTCGGTTCCTAGAAAAATGTAATCTCCCTTTTTACCTAGAACTCGTAAATTTTTGTCGGGAAAACTTTTAGGAGATTGTTAGAATATAATGAACGATCTTTAATATTGCAGTAGGCCATGATAGGGTTATGGAAGTTTAGTCGTATCGAGAGAATTAAGACGATGGTTAAATGGGATTTAACGACAAAGTAATTAATTCGCGAGAATGAGAATGTAATTAGGAGAAATCATGAGTGAGATTATGGCATGAACAAGTTGGGCAAGGAAGACATAGCTACTGAAATAAAGTAAGAAGTAACTAGGACCCTTAGACGAATAATACGTTAGTGAGATAAATCATAAAATAAATGCGAGTGAATATACTACGTACGAACGATGATAATTAGGTTGTGTGAATACCTACTGAATATGTATATATATAGGTTGTGTGCATAATTATATTATTAATGTTATGACTTAGCATACCTACGCTGCTTGCTATCACCGGAGGTTCTCGCATAGTGGGCGATTCCACCTTGACAATTCGAGTGAGGTCTAGATTGGTGCCCCAAAACATAGAACTTAGGGAGGCTCGCTATGTGACGTGTATTAATGAGATCGGCGTGTCATTTGGGTACATTAGGTATGTATGTAGCCCAAATGATTAGAAATATGTTCGCCTCCACCATTTGATATTTGATTTTGGGTTCGAGGAGACATGCGGAACCAATAGTCCCCATTAATACAAGAGGTACTTGGAGTGATAACAGAGTATTGTTATTATTTCATGGTGGTCCTATTGAGAGACACCGTGTATGTATATATATACTAGAGGAATGCCCCTGCCTGAAGGCACAAAGAAAAATTTCCAAATTATTAAATTTTGTAAAATTCAAGTCAAAATGTTTTTGTTATAGCACAACACTTTAAACTATTTAGGAAATTTGAGAAGAATTTCATTTGTTTATAGGACTATCCACCCTATTTAATAAATAAAAAAAATACTCCAACAACAACAATGCTAATAGTCCTCTCTGGACCTCATATAAATATCAAGGATTTAACTCAAATCGTAAAAATTACATCAATACATAATTAAAATAGTCTATGATGCAAAAACCTCAAAGCCATCCATTATGGTCTTAACCAACATTATTATAATTGTAATGTTTTCCCAGTGAAAAGAATGGAAGAAACTAACTAATCAATTCAAACCTTCTAACACTCTTAAACTGCACAAATCGCTCCATTAGTGGAATTTTGTCCCTTCTTTGTACTTGAAGTTATACATGGACTTGTTATCCCTTCATTCGGACTTCTTATTTAGCTGCAAAAAATCTAGAAGAAAAACTTTATATTACACTGCCTAACTATAAAGAAAAATTAGAGTACTAATGAGGAAAATTTTGGTCACTCCCTATGCATTTTTATGTTACAATGTCGAAACCCAACACATTACCCCTTACTTTAAGGGGATTAAAAATTATATAATCAAATCTTGTAGAAAATAATGATAAATACATTATCTAAAACTTATGTTTATATGTAGACTATGAACACCCAATACTCACCCAACTTTCCATAAAGATACTTTCACCTAGTGAGTTGGATTATAATCATCAAAGAATGTATCACTAAAATACAAAAAAAAAATCTCATCCTCGGTACGACCCATACAAAAAGGAAGGGTAGAATATAGGCCTTACCTCCCATACAAAGGGGCCGACAACTAAAGAAACTCAACATATTTTGATAACTTCATAAAGAGCTCAATATCCAATTAGAATTATATCAATGTTAGAATGAAAAAATTGAGGAAAAAAGCCAAAGCTAAACAAACCTTATTGCTGGTAAACCTGCTGATTCCACCATGTAGTAAATAGGCCAATGGAATTGAAATTGTCTTTTGACAGCTTGGATCAAAGTCTTATAATTAGACTCGATATCAATCTGCAACAATAAATTGAAGATGCAAATTTAGTCCCAGATAAAGAGATTTTGTTGGAGCTATCATATTGGTAACTATCCCATACTATGAAGTTTATACAACAATGACAAAGCCCTTATAATCTTTAAGAATACCCGCACCATTAGCCTCACTTGAATTCCTTTCGAGTATCGATATACATTTAGTATAATTATCTAAAAAAGATGAGAAATCCATTTCAAAATCAAGTAACCCCTAGTAAACGTGCAGCCCACAACAGTTTGAAATCTTATCAATTGAATTATCCTACGCAAATCATAAATATCCCTAAAAAATATACTTTGAATCAAGGAACTCTAACCCTGAAAATATAAATTTCAAAGAGATGAATTGAACCCATACCTTGAACACCCTCATCTTTCTCGCACCCATCTCAAATTTATAAGCAGGATGGACCAAATTAGACCTCCCAGCCTCGAATTTATGAATGCCAACAACGCAATGAAACTTTTAGAAAATGCTTTCAATGTAACATTAGAAGTCAAAAATCATTTTATTCAGAAAAAATTTAAAATATAAACGAAACTTACCTGGTAGATAACAGGTCCTGATCAATTATAGTATAACAAAATAAAGGTATATGACTTAATCTTTACAATTCCTGCAAGAACTACACGTTCAAGGTCTACCATATGCTTCCTCCGTGGCGGATCCTCTATCCGCAACCGCAGTTTCTATTAAACCATAATAGTAGAAGAACATAACCAATAAATTAATAAATAACAGAGTTGGTCAATATGGGAAATTTCATTTAAGTAAAGAATATGAGTGATTTAAGATTATCTTAACCTAAAGGTAAATAAACTAAATTAGTTTTACAGTTTCAATATAGATGAATTCCAGATTCATTATATATATTTGTTGGCTAAAATCATATGTTCTTCAATGTAGTTTAGTTTTCTTTTTCAACACACACACCCATGGAGTTTAGATGTTACCTTCAGCCCCTCTCTGTTTCCCCCGTCTCTATTTCCCTTCAAAACAACTTTAAGATACTGATCTAAAATTTCTTTCTCTAAGCTGCAGATATAAAAGGCATATAATTTAAGTGAGTTTTTAAATCAGGAAACTATATTTTACCGTGATCATTACTTATTAGCAATATTTCTCTCAATTTCGTATTCATACAGAAAACTAGTGAATAACCAAAATACATACACCTCGCATTTCTTTCTTCTCATGTCCAATCGGTAAAGCATGGCGCACAACAAAACAACCATTTTAAATATAACCTGCAAATATAGAAATATAGAGATTAATTCCAGTGTGAAATTTAATCTTAAAGAAAAATAGTTAAAATTGTTTCTACAAATAAATAGAAACAAAAATTTTAAGGTCAACAAAAGGGAAACAAAATCAATTCAAAATTTTAGATGTATAAACCCTAGATTTCCCAAATCCACAACTCTAAAAAATGTCAAAACATACCAAAAACTAATCAAGTAACATATAATAGAGAGATCTGTAAAGACACAATATGATTCAAACCACGGTGAAGTTATTAATAAAGAGATTTGTAGAGAGAAAATATGATGTGAACCACGGTGAAGTTATTAACAGAGAGATCTATAGAGAGGAAATATAGGGCAAACCTTAATATAGCCTTAACATCAGACTTGGCACGTAAAAAATAGACCTAAGTAGCCCGGGTGCAACATCCACAATTGCCAAAAAAATATCAATATCCTTGTCCCCTATATATCATAATGAATTATTTAAATCATTTAGCTTATAAAGACTTGTGTGAAAAAAATGATAATCGAAGCTGTTTGGCTAAAGGACATACAGAACAATGAGAAGAATTTTGTGAAATATTAGAAAGTTACATTTCATTTCTCCTAATTTGAAACTTTACATTGGAACAATGTCCAAGTCGATAGAGCCATATATCATTATTTGACAATATTATTTGACTTTGGACATTAGGAACAAAAGAAAAATTACGAGTAAGAAAGCTCAAATCTAGAAAATAGAGATTCCCATGTCTTCTACCCATCCCAATCACATTTTTGACTGGATGTTACCTTTGACGTATCTGATGAAGGGTAGGAGTACCAAGAAGATGTCTCCCTAAATATTTTACATATCATTAGAGCACTGCAAAAAAATCCTCTGGATGAGCTGTCAAACCTTGGAACAACTAATATGGCAACGATGGTTGGTTATGGACATGGACTTCTAATAAGTCTATTATATGCTTAGTATTTTGGAGGGGATCTGAAAATTGTCTCCATGGAAGGTAATGGAAAATAAGTGTGTCTTCATTTGTCTCGATTGTGAGATTTTCAAGAACCCCTGCCACAATGCAGGATGCGAATACGTGCATCTAAGACATGTACATCAACATGTGTTCATTCCGAACCTCAAAAAATGTTAAATCCAACACAATTTTTTATAACAAAAACAAAGTTTAGGGGTCCTCACCCACTTACCAAGTTGTTAAATCTAACCCAATTTTTTTTTATCATACTCCACAATGAAGGAAAAACTAAATAAGGTACAACATGGAATTAAAATAATGTTTTGGAGAAATCATAATTGCCATGTTTTAGGTACTCACAGCCTTCAAAAATAGTGTTGAAATAACCAACTGAATAAAGGATAGAACGAAACTAAAACAAATGTCACATGTTTTTATCAAACTCCAGAAAGAAGTACCTAACACACATTTGGATCAAACACATGAGCCACTCATTAGGCTGCTACTGTTCGAGCTATAGGAAGAATCAGAGATTCCAACAATTTGAAAATAAAAATAAAAATGTTATCCGGAAGCATATATGTCTATACAAAACTACACATACATATTCATAAACAAAACAACCATGATAAACACTCATAGGAATCTCGTGTTAAATTGGGGTTCCCATTTATTTGCATGCTAAGTAAATTAATTTAGCTTCTTAGGAAAGATGGATTAATAATTTATACACAACATGCACAACCAGCTATTGAAAATTGATAACTCTAGATATGCACCACCAAAATGCTCACCTAACTGAATGCCAGTGCCCATAAATATGAATAAGCCTAATAATAGAGTGTAGTAAATAAGAAAAAGGTGAAGAGTAAAAATATAATAAAAGATTTCCTAAAACTCCTCAAAGGCTTGCCCTTCCATAGCTATGGAGATTGCTAAGAAACTGAACAACTATTGAACAAATCAAAGCCCTGTATACTTAGATCAATACTAAGATCTGATTATAGTAGTGTGTATTTGTTATTCAACATCTCTTATTCTCCCACATTGCTGCTTATTTTCCATTTCTAGTGTGTAGATTTTAGTGAAATCTCATTTGAATATGGTGTCTAAATGGTAAACAAACTCAGATTTATATTTGACTTACTAACAATAATTAGATAATTCATCTGAATATGGATTTATTCGTACATAAGTTTTATTTATTAAAAACTATCATAGTCTTCTTTTAGACGAAAAGAAAACATAGTACCATTTGAAAATGAGACACAAGGAACAAAATATGAACTTCCCACACTTGTTTGCTTTAGATGCAAATTTCCTATCCATTCTCTACGAAGCAGACTTTTAAAATAGATAAAATAAACTAACTAAATAAGACATTATAAAACACTAATGAACCTAAATAAAAAGTAAAAACAAAAAACATTCAGATAACCAAAAATGAAACCCTAACTGATAAATAGAAAAATTATTTCTCTTATGTAGATTTTTGTCATTGTGCAACTTCTCTATCCATCAAAATTCCCTTAAACCTACAAAATTATAACAAAACTAGTGTAGAGGGTAAGTAAGGGAGTCAATCCAAATCTAAGGGTGAAACACAAAATTGGAGAGGACATATATATAGAGATTTGCATTTTATTATATTTTTCTATTTTTACTTTTCCTATTTTTTATGAATTTTTCAAGGGAATATTAATTAACTAACTATATACTAATTTTTAAAGTACTACTAAGATGTAAAAGCTAATATAAAATGAGGTAAACAAAATTGTCCTAACAAGTAAACTAACAAAATTGGACTCATGAGGGCTTCAAAATTTCATCCCAATAATGGGAGATTACCCTCAATAATCGTCATCCAAAAATATAAGATAAACAATTGAAAGCATGAGATGATTAAAAAGTAAAAGGGGAGGAGATCAAACCCATTTAAGCCTTGAATTGACATGAAATCTTCAATTACATCATCAATCTCTCAATTACAATTCCTCACTCATGTATTTATTGAATCTAAACTAAAAATTACAAAATAAAAATAAAAAGGATAGTGCATGAATTCATAATGGACAATTAAATAATAAAAGAGATTTGCTGAAAATGCAAATCCTAAAATTATAAAATTGTACATTAGAATTCACCCAAAGAAATAAATTCTAGATCATTAATTTATATTGAGATAATTGCTAAAAATGCAAAATCTCAACATAAAGGAATGGATTAGAATTTATCTCACATAAGGGATAAATTCAACTACATCAATCTATAATGAATTAGTGGCTAAAAATGCCAAGATTCATTATAGATGGGTGTGGTGAAATTTATCCTAGAGATAATTTTCACTACACACCTCTATATTGAGGTATTTGCTAAAAATGCAAATACTCAACATAGAGGGGTGTGGAGAATTTTATCACACCAAGCTTAAAACTAATTTTGAGATCTTTGCAAATGGGTCTTCCTCTTCAATTTATACAAGGCATAGAGCATGGGGGTTAATTTGGGAAATTGATTGAGGGTGCATGTGATTTGGGTGAGGTCATGTGGGTAGTGAGGTGAGGGAATAAAATCAGATTTGGGGATGAGAGGTTTGGGGTTATTTTTGGAATTGGAGTTTAAATGAATTAGTTGGGGGTAAAAATGGGAAATAGGGCTTAAGTGTGTATTAGGCACATGTGGGTTTAGTTTGTTTATTTTGCTTTTGGTCTTTGTTGTTTGGCAGGTAACAAATCGTAGATTTGGAGAAGTGGGTCTTGGCTTGGATGAAATGGTTTGAATGGGAAATGGGTTTGGGTTCTTAGGTATGGGGTTCTGCTCTTGGAAACCGGGTATGGTGGTTGGTTCTAGAGGAGAGAGAGGGGGGCGGATCGGGGAATGACGACGCCGGCGATGGTGGAGGTTGGGTTTCGGGTACCAAGTCGTCGTTGGTGAGGAGGGGCGAGGGCTGCGATCGAGGGTTCAGGAGGTAGGCCGGAATTTGAGGGGTTTGTTGGTGATGTGAGATGAGTTTGTGGCAATGGAGTTTAGTGAGAGGAGAGGGGTGGAAATGGGTTATGGTGGTGAGGTTGAAGATGAAGTGGTGGGTATGTGGTGTGGTAGGGTATAGGAAGGTTAGGTGAGAATGAAGGGTTGTTTTAGTGTGTGTGGGTATATGTTAGTAGGATGTTGGGACAACCTGCCTACTAAAATAATAGGTGGCCAGCCCAATACTCTAATAGTCACAGGAATCATAGATGGTCCATTCTCAGCATCACTATCGATTAAAATAATTGTATGAGATAACCACCAATAATTTTAGAAAACAAATTGTCAATAAAAGAAAATTTTGTCAATAAAAGAAAACACTTAGACAATCCCATTTGCGAAAATGGTGGATATCAAAAATCGATAATGAAGAACGACAATTATCATAAAGAATCACCGAATAAGCTGTCGGTGCACAGACTACTACAAATAGTTACACCGAGTATTACATTTCAATATTTACAATATAGTAAATGAGTGCAACGCTTGGGCGAACACACTCGAATAAATAAACTGAACCTAACTAAAGTACAAAGGAAAGAAGCGTCTAATACCAATAACCTACAACATCTGCAATATGCTGTAGCTCCATGACAACCGGAATGGAAATGTAAACACGGGTGTCCATGCGGTAGAGCACCTGTAACAGCCATAATAGGTACAGAAACAAAGAAATATAGATACGGGTCAGGGCCCGGTTTGATATGATTCCCATGTAAATAAAATGCATGATAGTTAAGTGCGTAATTCTCTCGCAGATAACAGTAATATTTCTCACCTCTCAATCTAGCAGCAACCAAGCGCAATATCGTGAGATGTTTTTAGTTAACCCTAAGTACTAAGGGCTAACTTCTCCCCATTCTCAACACTATGCCTTATTCGTGCATGGGGTGTCTCGCAAAGCGAAATCCAAACAAGGAACCCCCCCGATACACTACTACTTAGGCAAGGTTGATCGTCAAGATCCATTAGATCCTTAGCACGAAATAATCAATAAATGTATATGTGCGTGCATATGTGTGGGAGGTCACATCTACAACTACAGAAATAAAATATAAAATAAAACCCATCCATCATCTAATGGCACAATTTCTTATTTCTTTCTTTAGGAATATATATAAATGGTACAACATTTTATCAAATGTTTACCAAGTCAATCTCATTTACCAATTTTATTTCCTTTCTTCCATCTAGGAAGAATACATAATTTAAAGCAAGTTTTATTATCATAAAAAGTGCTTTATCCTTTTTCAGAAAACCGCACTTCCCTTCTTTCATCCAGGAAGTGTAATCAAAAGTCATTTTTATTATCATAAAAATACTTTTGTATGCCATATGCTTCCATTTCCCTCCTTTCTTTCGGGAAATATTATCCGAAGCCAAACTATATATCCCATTTCCCTTCTTTCATCTGGGAAATGTAATTAAAGCCAATCCATTATCATGAATTTCTTTAATGAATCTAAGACCATCCCTCCGGTTTTCCCCACCGAACGCGCCCCTAAATGGCTATCATCTTCCAGGGCCTATCTATACAAGACAACTTGGGAATCTACCGAAACCTCTGGAAGCGGCCATACCCCTGCGGGATAGTCATGACCACACCCAGAATCACCTATCCAACGCAGAATAAATATACAATAACCAGTCATATGGCCTAGGGATATATCCACCCTGCTTAACAGCCAGGGGACTACACAGCAACACGTGCAACTTCCCTTATGATAGCGATTTAGGGAGGTGTGTAATCCATAAATTATCAGTAATGAAAAACTTTAATTTTCCTTTTGAAAACATCCAATTTTTACATTCTCAAAATCATTTGTACTTATTTATTAGTACCACATTTTATCTTTATGCATTTCTCATTCTTAATGTCATATTTTATTAATGACTTAAGACCCGAAGTACCATAAACCTCAAATTAGTCTCTAAGACTTCAATATAATATTTTAAACCATCAAAATGAATCTCCCTCAAGGAGAGTCTCCCAATTGTCTCAACCTTAACATTTTATAAACAATTTATATCTAGGTTAATCTCCTAAATCATTCGGATATCAACCTACGCAAACTAGCCCTCGGGGTAAGCCTAAATATCCCACTTAATCCTAGGTAATTAGTCTACCCAAAACCACACTCTAGGACTCTTAATTACTTCCCAAAGTAAGGTTCCTAAACTCCGAGCCTAAAAGAAAAAAACCAAAACTAAACTAGAAAAACATCCCAAAAATGCAGGACATCCGAATCGATTCGCCCTGTCCGAATCAATTCGGTCCCAAAAAGCGAATCGATTTGGTATGTCCGAATGGATTCGGTCAAGAAGACCCTAGCATTCTGCATAACCCCGAATCGATTCGATAAGTACGAATCGATTCGCCCTATTCATATCTGTAACTTTCCCTATTGCAGAATCGATTCACCCGATCCTGCAGAATTTCCAAGTATGGGTTACGGGTTGTTTGAACCCTAAAATCCCAAAACCCTCAAACCCTTGATTTTTCCCAACATCAACAACAAAAATTTAACCCAAATCATTTCGACACCATTACTAACTACTAATTTATCCTCAAATCAAATTAAAACCAAGAATTAAGGGTTTAATAATCAAAATTCAACAAAAACCAATATATGGTTTTAATCTCCAAAACTTAACTAAACATGCAATTTATCACATTAAATCAACATCTAGCAAGTAAGAAACTTGCCTCGAGTTTGTAGTCTCGGACTCCACTCCGGTAGCAACGGATTTCGACCTCAAATCTCCATTTTCTTTCCTTTCTCCCAAGCTCTCTCCTCTCTCTTTCTCTCCTTTGGCTTCTCTCACAAAATGGAGAAAGAAGAGGGGTGGGGGACTTAAACGGGTCTTAAAACACAATTGTCCTCTTTTAATTACTAATACACCATTAAAATGACTCGTATCAGCATAATTGAGCCAAAACGCGTCAAAAGTGCCCGAAACCCAAAAACACAACATGGCACTTATTTCGACTATCTCGACTATTCTAAAAACAACCGCACCCCCTATTTTGGCCTTCGGGAAAATGTGAACAATTTTGTGTTCCAAATTTTTATTTTACTTTATTAATTATACCTCAATTCATACATGAGCCACTACCATCATTTTACATATAACGACGCAATATATCACAATATAATGCCATTTACCATCTCATACGGTAAATAGACAAAACATAGTAAGTATTATACCTAAATCTCACGGGAATAATATTTACTCCAACTTCCCCCATTTTAGAGTATTAGCCCATCGGGTGAAAAAATATAAAATTGGCGCTTAAATACCTGGGTTGTTACATACTCCCCCCCTTAGAAGGGAATTTTTCCCTCAAAATTCAGGCATAACCCATAACCATATAAAGGTTATACTATACCAAAAACCTGTGCTATCATACTATCAAACCCCTCTGCAGTGTAGCGTCCCCATAGGACACAGACGAAGGTCATCACTATGGATCTCAGCCCACATCATCATGCTATAACATAGCGCCAAATCATTCCTCATGAACTATCGATCCTACCTTAACACTACGGAAGGAGATACCTACACATCTCGGCATACCTTGCCTTTATTCCCGAATCACGTTATAACCTTGATAGGGAATAACTACACTAGGCCACACTCTCGGTACCCTCCTCGTGATAATCGATTGGCACCATCGTACGGAAATTTGATTCCGAAAAGCTACTACTCCACTCCTTCCTCGTCCCACCACTAGTCTCTTCACACTAGTAGGTGAGTTGGTTAGTCACAGACATGAACTCCCTTACTATAGCGTCCCCTCGGTGAAGCTCGTTCTACTTGGTATTCCATGCCATGACTAAACTCTTTGACGGGTTTTCTACTAGGCGCATTGGCTAGCCCATCCGCATTTCCTTAGCGAAAGGGAATACCCACTTTATAATCCTTTACGAATTCCAACTTGTTGTTCGTGAAAAGACCCAAATTCCTGCCCAGGAAGTAGTGCCTCTAATTCTTTAAGGCGAACACTACCGCTATGCACATTAAATCGAGCATGGGACGACACTTCGTATAAGTGTGAGACACATGAACAATGGGTCCATGATCCCGCACAAACACTTCCCAGTCCTGGAAGAGACTCGTACGTTAAATCTACTCTCGATCATAACAACACGAGTGCAGGAGAAAAAGTCAGCTCATGCTTCAACTCCTCAAAAGGTAGGTTACCGATGTAACCTCTATCTAAGAAAGGCCCCTCCTTCTACGACCTAACATTTCTAATCACTCAAGATCCTAAACCTCTTCGTCGTTCTAGGGACCAAATCCCACTTAGAGTTAACCCACAACCCTATTGTGGTTAACTCCCTATCACCTTCCTAAAACCACATTACATGCCCTAAAGTCCTTACATCCCAATAATCCTAAAGTCAATCTATCTATCCTAGTCTAGTCGTATAGGCAAAATCCTAACTAGATCCCTAGTGCCCAAGACCTTTCCCAATTCCCGACATTAGCTCAGTTTCATGCATGGGACGTCTCGTCGAGGCGAAATCCAAACAAGGAACCCTCCCATTATACTACTACCTCGCATCGTCGGTCGTCGAAAAGTAACGATCGAAGACACATGATCGGGATTGCTAAAAACCCTAACTCTAAGTCTTACCAATTCAACTGAAAAAATGAAAATTTTAACTGATCGAGTTCTTACTTTCTGTAAGACGCTACAATTACCTCATCCCAATATACACACATACATCTTTTATAGATGACCTTCTCGTTAAGGCATAATCATAAGTCTAAATTCGACTTTCATATCTTAGTCTTCCCCACATCGATCAGAGGAAAACTATCACAGTGCTCATATCACGCACTTTAACTTAGCCCTCTAATCACTCATGTACGTGATTCTCGGCCAAACCTTCGAACCCAGCATCTCAACCAATAGAAAAAGAAAAGAAAAAAAATAGAAAAGAAAATGCACATCTCTCCACTCCCAATGTCGTTAAGGTTCATGCGTGGAGCGTCTCGCCGAAGCGAAATCCAAACAAGTAACCCCTCCACACAATCCCCTTAACCAGTTGGTTATGGAGATCAGGCAACATCGTACATAAGCAAGGCAAACAAAGCAAGCAAGCAATCCAAAAAACAAATAAAGCAAGACAAACAAAATAAAATAAAAATGAAAACTAACTACACACCGTAAACCACCTCTATAAAGTCTCAACCTATATCCAGGAGAGGTATTATAGAACAACTAGTCTTTCTCTAGAACTAGAATTTGGATAGCCTCGCGATTTATTCACTTTCTATCACACCAACCAAGAATATCTCTACTCGTATATTACGTATAATACAAGTAGCACATATCACACATATTACCACTCGCCCCATAAGGAGTGAAAGGAAAATACAGAACTTCCCTATCCTGGAAGTCATATAGATATACTTTCTATATAAAAATATATCGACGCTATCACAATGTCGATATACACACCCGAACCTAGGATTAACACCATACTACTACATCTTACCTAAGGAATGCATCACCCGCACCTAAGTTGGAAATTTTACCAACGTACTATCCAACCTCCTTGGCCACTACCAATGGTTCCAACACACGTCATTCTAGTCTTATCCGAACCAAACTGCTTATATCAATTCCCCAACTAGGCACCCTAATCTCTCCCTTCTTCTACAATTGACAAGATCAGAACGCATAATTCCCTTCACATCTTCAGCAAAGAGAACATTCTACCAGCCTCCCCGGCCTTAGCTCTACGAGTCTTCCCTCGGGTGGATGTCCACCAATGGGGTCTCATGAACACTACTTCTCCAAAAGTGTCAGCACACTCACTTACTAGCCTATTATTTCCACTGAAAGACCCTCTTTTTTATGGGCAAAAGTTTTTGCCCCACCATAAAAAGGCGACTACCATTCCCGCCACTTCAACTTATTCTAATGGGTGAAAGATTTTCCTCAAATCCTCACACCTGGGCACTCCTATACCCAATCTCTAGGCCAAAACTCTCGGGTCTTATTCTCTCACCAAATGAGATTGCACTTCCTCTAACCCACCGAGATTCAACATATGGTCCTTGTCAAAGTCCCCTCGACTCTGAATTGACATTTCTTGGAATCCCAAGCATAGCACCACTCTCTACCGACAACGGTACTTAGGAAAACTATTTCCACTGTACTTAGTAGTCACAACAGCAATATAAAATAATGCTACAAAGGGAGAGACCTCAAAAGTGGCCCTTATCCCCAACCACAGCCTACAGGTCATAGTAGTCCCATCCTATGACGCCTTCACAACGACCATCCTCTACGCCTTACATCTAATGACATAAAAGTCTCACACAAACGCGCATAAGATATTCAAGGTTCTCGTACCATAGCAGGAGAACGGAATCTCACCAGAGAATTCAACGACCTTAATCTTAAGGCTCTACATCAAATAGAGAGAAACGCAGAAGACGTAAAACGTCCGCGCAGATTCCTAAGGACTCTAGAACCTAATGCTCTGATACCATCTATGACAAGCCGTCTACTAAAATAATAGGTGGCCAGCCCAATACTCTAATAATCACAGGAATCATAGATGGTCCATTCTCAGCATCACTGTTGATTAAAAAAATAGTATGAGATAACCACCAATCATTTTAGAAAACAGATTGTTAATAAAAGAAAATTTTGTAAATAAAAGAAAACACTTAAACAATCCCATTTGCGAAAACGGTAGATATGAAAAATCGATAATGAAGAACGACAATTATCATAAAGAATCACCAAATAAGTTGTCGGTGCACAGACTACTACAAATAGTTACACCGAGTATTACATTTCAATATTTACCATATAGTAAATGAGTGCAACGCTTGGGCGAAAACGCCCGAATAAATAAACTGAACCTAACTAAAGTACAAAGGAAAGAAGCGTCTAATACCAATAACCTACAACATCCACAATATGTTGTAGCTCCATGACAACCGGAATGGAAATGTAAACACGAGTGTTCATGCGGTAGAGCACCTGTAACGACAATAATAGGTGCAGAAACAAAGAAATATAGATACGGGTCAGGGCCCGGTTTGATATGATTCCCATGTAAATAAAATGCATGACAATTAAGTGCGTAATTCTCTCGCAGATAACAGTAATATTTCTCACCTCTCAATCTAGCAGCAACCTAGCGCAATATCGTGAGATGTTTTTAGTTAACCCTAAGTACTAAGGGCTAACTTCTCCCCATTCTCAACACTATGCCTTATTCGTGCGTGGGGTGTCTCGCAAAGCGAAATCCAAACATGGGACCACCCCGATACACTACTACTTAAGCAAGGTTGATCGTCGAGATCCATTAGATCCTTAGCACGAAATAGTCAATAAATGTATATGTGTGTGCATATGTTTGGGAGGTCACATCTACAGCTACACAAAGAAAATATAAAATAAAACCCATCCATCATCTAATGGCACAATTCCTAATTTCTTTCTTTAGGAATATATATAAATGGTACAACATTTTATCAAATGTTTACCAAGTCAATCTCATTTACCAATTTTATTCCTTTCTTCCATCCAGGAAGAATACATAATTTAAAGCAAGTTTTATTATCATAAAAAGTGCTTTATCCTTTTTCATAAAACCCCACTTCCCTTCTTTCATCTAGGAAGTGTAATCAAAAGTCATTTTTATTATCATAAAAATACTTTGTATGCCATATGCTTCCATTTCCCTCCTTTCTTTCGGGAAATATTATCCGAAGCCAAACCATATATCCCATTTCCCTTCTTTCATCTGGGAAATGTAATTAAAGCCAATCCATTACCATGAATTGCTTTAATGAATCTAAGACCGTCCCTTCGAGTTTCCCCATTGGACGCGCCCCTAAACGGCTATCATCTTCCAGGGCTTATCTATACAAGATAACCTGGGAACCTACCGAAACGCCGATAAGCGGCCATACCCCTATGGGATAGTCATGACCAGACCCAGAATCGCCAATCCAACGCAAAATAAATATACAATAACCGGTCATATGGCCTAGGGATATATCCACCCTGCTTAAAAGTCAGGGGGCTTCACCACAACACGCTCAACTTCCCTTATGATAGAGATTTAGGGAGGTGTGTAATCCATAAATTATCAGTCATGAAAAAGTTTACTTTTCCTTTTCAAAACATCCAATTTTTACATTCTCAAAATCATTTGTACTTATTTATTAGTGCCACAGTTTATCTTTATGCATTTCTCATTCTTAATGTCATATTTTATTAATGACTTAAAACCCGAAGTACCATAAAATTAGTCTCTAAGACTTCAATATGATATTTTAAACCATCAAAATGAATCTACCTTAAGGAGAGTCTCCAAATTGTCTCAACCTTAACATTTTATAAACAATTTATCTCTAGGTTAATCTCTTAAATCATTCGGATATCAACCTACACAAACTAGCCCTCGGGGTAAGCCTAAATATCCCACTTAATCCTGGGGCATTAGTCTACACAAAACCACCCTCTAGGACTCTTAATTACTTCCCAAAGGAAGGTTCCTAAACTCCGAGCCTAAAAGAAAAGAACCCAAACTAAACTAGAAAAACATCCCAAAAATGCAGGACATCCGAATCGATTCGCCCTGTCCGAATCGATTCGGTCCCAAAAAGCGAATCGAT
The DNA here is from genome assembly GCA_949130495.1 of Sambucus nigra. Lineage (NCBI taxonomy): Eukaryota > Viridiplantae > Streptophyta > Magnoliopsida > Dipsacales > Adoxaceae > Sambucus > Sambucus nigra. The sequence goes on along the minus strand of OX422217.1, from coordinate 324,801,414 downwards.
TCGGTAGGTCCGAATCTATTCGGTCAAGAAGACCCTAGCATTCTGCATAACCCCGAATCGATTCGGTAAGTCCAAATCGATTCGCCCTATTCAAACCTGTAACTTTCCCTATTGCCGAATCGATTCGCTAGGGGCGAATCGATTCGATCCTGCAGAATTTCCAAGTATGGGTTACGGGTTGTTTGAACCCTACAATCCCAAAACCCTCAAACCCTTGATTTTGCCCAACATCAACAACAACAATTTAACCCAAATCATTTCTACACCATTACTAACTACTAATTTATCCTCAAATCAAATTAAAACCAAGAATTAAGGGTTTAATCATCTAAATTCAACAAAAACCAATATATGGTTTAAATCTCCAAAACTTAACTAAACATGCAGTTTATCACATGAAATCAACATCTAGCAAGTAAGAAACTTGCCTCGAGTTTGTAGTCTCGGATTCCACTCCGGTAGCAACGGATTTCGGCCTCAAATATCCATTTTCTTTCCTTTCTCCCAAGCTCTCTCCTCTCTCTTTCTCTCCTTTGGCTTCTCTCACAAAATGAAGAAAGAAGAGGGGTAGGGGACTTAAACGGGTCTTAAAACACAATTGCCCTCTTTTAATTGCTACTACACCATTAAAATGACTCGTATCTGCATAATTGAGCCAGAACGCGTCAAAAGTGCCCGAAACCCAAAAACACAACATGACACTTATTTCGACTATCTCGACTATTCTAAAAACAACCGCACCCCCTATTTTGGCCTTCGGGAAAATGTGAACAATTTTGTGTTCCAAATTTTTATTTTACTTTATTAATTATACCTTAATTCAAACAAGAGCCACAACCGTCGTTTTACATATAACGACGCAATATATCACAATATAATGCCATTTACCTTCTCATACGGTAAATAGACAAAACATAGTAAGTATTATACCTAAATCTCACGGGAATAATATTTACTCCAACTTCCCCTATTTTAGAGTATTAGCCCATCGGGCGAAATAATATAAAATAGGCGCTTAAAAACCTGGGTTGTTACATACTCCCCCCCCCCCCCCCCCCCCCCCTTAGAATGGAATTTTTCCCTCAAAATTCAGGCATAACCCATAACCATATAAAGGTTAAACTATACCAAAAACCTGTGCTATCATACTAGAAAACCCCTCTGCAGTGTAGCGTCCCCATAGGACACAGACTAAGGTCATCACTATGGATCTCAGCCCACATCATCATGCTATAACATAGCGCCAAATCGTTCCTCATGAACTATCGATCTTACCTTACCACTACGGAAGGAGATACCTACACATCTCAGCATGCCTTGCCTTTATTCCCGAATCACGTAATTCCCTTGCTAGGGAATAACTACATTAGGCCAAACTCTTGGTACCCTCCTCGTGAGAATCGATTCGAACCATCATACGGAAATTTGATTCCGAAAAGCTACTACTCCACTCCTTCCTCGTCCCACCACTAGTCTCTTCACACTAGTAGGTGAGTTGGTTAATCGCAGACATGAACTCCCTTACTATAGCGTCCCCTCGGTGAAGCTCGTTCTACTTGGTATTCCATGCCACGACTAAACTCTCTGACGGGTTTTCTACAAGGCGCATTGGCTACCCCATCCGCATTTCCTTTGCGAAAAGGAATACCCACTTTATAATCCGTTACGAATTCCAACTTGTTGTTCATGAAAAGACCCAAATTCCTGCCCAGGAAGTAGTGCCTCTAATTCTTTAAGGCGAACACTACCGCTATGCACTTTAAATCGAGCGTGGGACGACACTTCGTATAAGTGTGAGACACATGAATAATGGGTCCATGATCCCGCACTAACACTTCCAAGTCCTGCCAGAGACTCGTACGTTAAATCTACTCTCTATCATAACAACACGAGTGCAGGAGAAAAAGCCCGCTCATGCTTCAACTCCTCAAAAGGTAGGTTACTGATGTAACCTCTATCTAAGAAAGGCCCCTCCTTCTACGGCCTAAAATTTCGAATCACTCAAGATCCTAAACCTCTTCTTCGTTCTAGGGACCAAATCCCACTTAGAGTTAACACACAACCCTATTGTGGTTAACTCCCTATCACCTTCCTAAAACCACATTACATGCCCTAAAGGCCTTACATCCCAATAATCCTAAAGTCAATCTATCTATCCTAGTCTAGTCGTATACGTAAAATCCTAACTAGATCCCTAGTGCCCAAGACCTTTCCCAACTCCCGACATTAGCTCAGTTTCATGCGTGGGACGTCTCGCCGAGGCGAAATCCAAACAAGGAACCCTCCCATTATACTACTACCTCGCATCGTCGTTCGTCAAAAAGTAACGGTCGAAGACACATGATCGGGATTGCTAAAAACCCTAACTCTAAGTCTTACCAATTCAACAGAAAAAATGAAAATTTTAACTGATCGAGTGCTTACTTTCTGAAAGACGCTACAATTACCTTATCCCAATATACACACATACATCTTTTATAGATGACCTTCTCGTTAAGGAATAATCATAAGTCTAAATTCGACTTTCATATCTTAGTCTTCCCCACATCGATCAGAGGAAAACTATCACAGTGCTCATATCACGCACTTTAACTTAGCCCTCTAATCACTCATGTACGTGATTCTTGGCCAAACCTTCCAACCCAGCATCTCAACCAACAGAAAAAGAAAAGAAAAAAAAAGAAAAGAAAATGCACATCTCTCCACTCCCAATGTCGTTAAGGTTCATGCGTGGAGCGTCTCGCCGAAGCGAAATCCAAACAAGGAGCCCCTCCACAAAATCCCCTTAATCAGTTGTTTATGGAGATCAGGCAACATCGTACATAAGCAAGGCAAACAAAGCAAGCAAGCAATCCAAAAAACAAATAAAGCAAGACAAACAAAATAAAATAAAAATGAAAACTAACTACACACCGTAAACCACCTATATAAAGTCTCAACCTGTATCCAGGAGAGGTATTATAGAAAAACTAGTCCTTCTCTAGAACTAGAATTTGGATAGCCTCGCGATTTATTCACTTGCTATCACACCAACCAAGAATATGTCTACTCGTATATTACATATAATACAAGTAGCACATATCACACATATTACCACTCGCCCCATAACGAGTGAAAGGAAAATACAGAACTTCCCTATCCTGGAAGTCATATAGATATACTTTCTATATAAAAATATATCGCCGCTATCACAATCTCGATGTACACACCCGAACCTAGGATTAACACCATACTACTCCATCTTACCTAAGGAATGCATCACCCGCACCTAAGTTGGAAATTCTACCAACATACTAGCCAACCTCCTTGGCCACTACCAATGGTTCCAAGACACGTCATTATAGTCTTATCCGAACCAAACTACTTATATAAGTGTCCCAACTAGGCACCCTAATCTCTCCCTAGTTCTACAATCGACAAGATCAGAACGCATAGTTCCCTTCACTTCTTCAGCAAAGAGAACATTCTACCAGCCTCCCCGGCCTTAGCTCTACGAGTCTTCCCTCGGGTGGATGTCCACCAATGGGGTCTCATGAACAATACTTCTGCAAAAGTGTTAGCACAGTTACTTACGAGCCTATCATTTCTAGTGAAAGGCCCTCTTTTTTATGGGCGAAAATTTTTGCCCCACCATAAAGAGGTGACTACCATTCCCGCCACTTCAACTTATTCTAATGGGTGAAAGATTTTCCTCAAATCCTCATACCTGGGCACTCCTATACCCAATCTCTAGGCCAAAAATCTCGGGTCTTATTCTCTCACCAAATGAGATTGCACTTCCTCTAACCCAACGAGATTCAACATATGGTCCTTGTCCAAGACCCCTCGACTCCGAATTGACATTGCTTGGAATCCCAAGCATAACACCACTCTCTACCGACAACGGTACTTAGGAAAACTATTTCCACTGTATTTAGTAGTCACAACGGCAATATAAAATAATGCTACAAAGGGAGAGACCTCAAAAGTGGCCCTTATCCCCGACCACAACCTACAACTCATAGTAGTCCCATCCTATGACGCCTTCACAATGACCATCCTCTACGCCTTACATCTAACGCCATACAAGTCTCACACGAACGCGCTGAAGATCTTCGAGGTTCTCGTACCATAGCAGGAGAACGGAATCTCACCAGAGAATTCAACGACCTTAATCTTAAGGCTCTACATCAAATAGAGAGAAACGCAGAAGACGTAAAACGTCCGCACAGATTCCTAAGGACTCTAGAACCTAATGCTCTGATACCATCTATGACAACCCGCCTACTAAAATAATAGGTGGCCAGCCCAATACTCTAATAATCAAAGGAATCATAGATGGTCTATTCTCAGCATCACTGTCAATTAAAATAATAGTATGAGATAACCACCAATCATTTTAGAAGACAGATTGTCAATAAAAGAAAATTTTGTAAATAAAAGAAAACACTTAAAAAATCCCATTTGCGAAAACGGTGGATATCAAAAATTGATAATGAAGAACGACAATTGTCATAAAGAATCACTGATTAAGCTGTCGGTGCACATACTACTACAAATAGTTACACCGAGTATTACATTTCAATATTTACAATACAGTAAATGAGTGCAACGCTTGGGCGAACAGGCCCGAATAAATAAACTGAACCTAACTAAAGTACAAAGGAAAGAAGCGTCTAATACCAATAAACTACAACATCCACAATATGCTGTAGCTCCATGACAACCGAAATGGAAATGTAAACACGAGTGTCCATGAGGTAGAGCACCTGTAGCGACAATAATAGGTGCAGAAACAAAGAAATATAGATACGGTTCAGGGACCGGTTTGATATGATTCCCATGTAAATAAAATGCATGACAGTTAAGTGCGTAATTCTCTCGCAGATAACAGTAATATTTCTCACCTCTCAATCTAGCAGCAACCTAGCGCAATATCGTGAGATGTTTTTACTTAACCCTAAGTACTAAGGGCTAACTTCTCCCCATTCTCAACACTATGCCTTATTCGTGCATGGGGTATCTCGCAAAGTGAAATCCAAATAAGGGACCCCCCCGATACACTACGACTTAAGCAAGGTTGATCGTCGAGATCCATTATATCCTTAGCACGAAATAATCAATAAATGTATATGTGCGTGCATATGTGTGGGAGGTCACATCTACAGCTACACAAAGAAAATATAAAATAAAACCCATCCATTATCTAGTGGCACAATTACTAATTTCTTTCTTTAGGAATATATATAAATGGTACAACATTTTAACAAATGTTTACCAAGTCAATCTCATTTACCAATTTTATTTCCTTTCTTCCATCCAGGAAGAATACATAATTTAAAGCAAGTTTTATTATCATAAAAAGTTCTTTATCTTTTTTCATAAAACCACACTTCCCTTCTTTCATCTAGGAAGTGTAATCAAAAGTCATTTTTATTATCATAAAAATACTTTTGTATGCCATATGCTTCCATTTCCCTCCTTTCTTTCGGGAAATATTATCTGAAGCCAAACCATATATCCGATTTCCCTTCTTTCATCTGGGAAACGTAATTAAAGCCAATCCATCATCATGAATTGTTTTAATGAATCTTAGACCGTCCCTCCGGGTTTCCCCACTTGACGCGCCCCTACAGGGCCTATCTATACAAGACAACCTGGGAACCTACCGAAACGTCGAGAAGCGGCCATACCCCTGCGAGATAGTCATGACCACACCCAGAATCACCTATCCAATGAAAAACAAATATACAATAACCGGTCATATGGCCTAGGGATATATCCACCCTGCTTAACAGCCAGGGGGCTTCACCACAACACGCGCAACTTCCCTTATGATAGCAATTTAGGGAGGTGTGTAATCCATAAATTATCATTTATGAAAAACTTTACTTTTCCTTTTGAAAAATCCAATTTTTACATTCTCAAAATCATTTGTACTTATTTATTAGTACCACATTTTATCTTTCTGAATTTCTCATTCTTAATGTCATATTTTATTAATGACTTAAGATCCGAAATACCATAAACCTCAAATTAGTCTCTAAGACTTCAATATAATATTTTAAACCATCAAAATGAATCTCCCTCAAGGAGAGTCTCCCAATTGTCTCAACCTTAACATTTTATCCACAATTTATCTCTAGGTTAATATCCTAAATCATTCGGATATCAACCTACGCAAACTAGCCCTCGGGGTAAGCCTAAATATCCCACTTAATCCTAGGGCATTAGTCTACCCAAAACTACCCTCTAGGACTCTTAATTACTTCCCAAAGGAAGGTTCCAAAACTCCGAGCCTAAAAGAAAAGAACCAAAACTAAAGTAGAAAAACATCCCAAAAATGCAGGACATCCGAATCGATTCGCCGTGTCCGAATCGATTCGGTCCCAAAAAGGGAATCGATTCGGTAGGTTCGAATCGATTCGGTCAAGAAGACCCTAGCATTCTGCATAACCCCCAATCGATTCGGTAAGTCCAAATCGATTTGCCCTATTCAAACCTGTAACTTTCCCTATTGCTGAATCGATTCGCTAGGGGCGAATCGATTCGATCCTGCAGAATTTCCAAGTACGGGTTACGGGTTGTTTGAACCCTAAAATCCCAAAACCCTCAAACCCTTGATTTTTCCCAACATCAACAACAACAATTTAACCCAAATCATTTCTACACCATTACTAACTACTAATTTATCCTCAAATCAAATTAAAACCAAGAATTAAGGGTTTAATCATCAAAATTCAACAAAAACCAATATATGGTTTTAATCTCCAAAACTTAACTAAACATTCAATTTATCACATTAAATCAACATCTAGCAAGTAAGAAACTTGCCTCGAGTTTGTAGTCTCGGATTCCACTCCGGTAGCAACGGATTTCGGCCTCAAATCTCCATTTTCTTTCCTTTATCCCAAGCTCTGTCCTCTCTCTTTCTCTCCTTTGGCTTCTCTCACAAAATGAAGAAAGACGAGGGGTGGGGGACTTAAACGGGTCTTAAAACACAATTGCCCTCTTTTAATTGCTAATACACCATTAAAATGACACGTATCTGCATAATTGAGCCAAAACGCGTCAAAAGTGCCCGAAAGCCAAAAACACAATATGGCACTTATTTCGACTATCTCGACTATTCTAAAAACAACCGCACCCCCTATTTTGGCCTTCGGGAAAATGTGAACAATTTTGTTTTCCAAATTTTTATCTTACTTTATTAATTATACCTCAATTCAAACATGAGCCACAACCGTCGTTTTACATATAACGACGCAATATATCACAATATAATGCCATTTACCTTCTCATACGGTAAATAGACAAAACATAGTAAGTATTATCCCTAAATCTCACGGGAATAATATTTACTCCAACTTCCCCTATTTTAGAGTATTAGCCCATCGGGCGAAATAATATAAAATAGTCGCTCAAAAACCTGGGTTGTTACAGATGTGGATGAGGTTTTGTGTGTGTGTGTGTGTTTATGTGTGAGGGTGTGTGTTTAATTTGGACCCCTAATAAAAATAACACTAAAACTAATTAATAAAAATAAAATTATAAAATCCTATTAAAATTCTATTCTAAAATAAAACAAAGACTCAAATAAAATTGAAACTAAAGAAAAGAAATAAAAATAAAAATAAAATATAATAAAACTTAAAATTAAAATCCTAAAAAGAAAATGTTAAAACTAATAAATAAATGATGTCCTAAAAATTAAAATCCTAATAAAATAAAATAAAACTTGAAAAAAATAAAATAAAATTATACTTAATAAAATATAAAATAGAAAAATGGAAAATAAAACCTATAAAATACTAAATAAATCTAAAATAAATCCTAAAAATAGAAATGACTCAAACTAAAAATCTAAAAAATAATAAAATGACACAAATAAAATATACACGGGCTTGGGGTAAGTTTGGGCTCGGTTTAGACTTGGGTTAGGGTACGGGAGAGGGAATTAACTCCATTCTAACTGCAATTGGCCTCGAAATATAACTTTTGACACCGCAACTGCAAATAAGCTTGCATATTTAAAATTCAAGCACATAAGATCCAAATTGTCGAGAATTAGCAACAAAATTGCGTCTATTTGGGGTATAAATTATACAGTTTTGGGTGCTTATCACACCACCCCCAAACAGAGCGTTGCTAGTCCTCGAGCAATAAGATAGAGAGAAAGAGAAAGATAAGAAACCAAAGGTGTACCACTTTCGCGGGCACTTGCGATTTCACTTAGCATGTGCAACAAGCCTTTAAACCTATAGGTTGCCCTACATGACGAGTTGTGTCTCGTGAGGGTTTGCAGGGAATATACCCACAAAATTCTTTATTTGCGAAAATAATTTATTCAAAGGCAGTCAATCTCTTATTAGACGTAAAATAATCGCATAATCCATCATGAAATAAATGATTTGAGAAATACAAGATAGAATGTGTAAAAAGATTAATCTAGGTAAATACTCAAGGCACATCCTTCCTAGTACTCAACGTGTGTAGTGTGAATCAGTCAAAACGGGTCGAGTATCATAAGAGTCATTCCTAGATTGCCTTGTCGGAATCAACACTTCAACTTCGAATCTCACTAGATATAACTCTCTCAAACGAACTCTCGAGATATGGGTAAGTGTATCGCTCTTGTGTGTGAGGAGGTGAGTAAATGTAATTAAGTTCAAATGTTTCGCACACATATAAGAAAGAACGAACAATTGAAAGAAAAATGATCTCATGAAAGAATGCTAATCACTATAGTGAGAACGTCGAGTTATTCACCACGTCGACTTTCATTTGTCCGAACACCTAGGGGAAATATGGATGTATATGGGTGAGGGGGAAATGAAATGAGGTAGGAAGGGATGAGATGAGGTATGTAGGATAGTGATATGATGGATAATGAATGAGTGATGGATGTTTAATGGATAAAAGATGGATGCGAAAGAAGAGTGTATACACTTTAGGCACAAATGTCTTTATTACTAACTACAAACTCTCTTTCTTTTCTTTTCTCTCTCTTTTTTTTCGGTTTTTCTTTTCTTTTTCTTTTTTTCTATTTTTTTTTTGCTATTTTCTGTTTTTCTTTCTTTCTTTTTTTTTTGTTTTTCTCTCACTTTTCAAACCAACAATGAAGACATTTACATTTGAAATCACACTCTTTTATTTGAAAATGATGATGGATAATATAAATGGAGGTGGGATGATAAATGGATGGTGTGGGGAATGTATATGGATGGGAAAAATATGGAAAGATAATAGGTGAGTGAATGGAAATGTGATATGAAAAAGTGGTAAGTGTATGGATGAAAATTTAGTGTTCGAGACAAATTTCAAGACACGTGTTTCTTACAACTCAAAAAAGATGTCATTCTCAGTGATCAAGCCAAATTTTAATGAATGATAATGAGATCATACAACAATTTAGTGCGGACCCAAAGGAAGTTGAATCAACTTGTGACTCAGAGATTGCGTAAAACACTCTAAAAGGGTGAAAGGCACAAACCTCACAAGCTAAAGTCTCTACTAGTGATCCTTAAGGTTCTCTTGAGAATTGTAGTACTCCTCAACTCTAAATATAGTGACTTGATAAGTGTGCAAATTTTGTTGAGTCTAGAAATTCATACTGCAACATGCCTTATTATGTATTACATAAGCTATTTAGAAAAAATATTCTCTAGCTTGATTACTAGACTTTTGAAAGATGGATGATTGAAAATTCACATCAATGAGTGAGATGAAAGAAACTGCACGAAATTTTAAAAATCAGGTTCAAAAACTCAAAATTTTTCAATAGAGGCATGATTTTGATAAAATTCCCCACCCCAAAACAAAAAGGAACATCATCCTCGATGTTAAGTAAAATGATTTTTAAAATTGAGAGCATAAGGTAGGAAAGAGATTACCAGAATGAACCGCTAATGAAGTGAAAAGATGTAGCAAAGAATAAACCTAAATAAATGATAAGAGAAAAATAAAGGGGTACAAGTCTATAACATGGAAAGCATTGGGTGATGTGAAACACCACCCCCAAACAGGATGAGACTAGTACAAGAAATGCCGGCTGCCTCCCGGTAGCGCTAAGTTTAATGTCTTCAGCCAGACAAAACCATTTCTCACCCTAAAGATAAGATCTATGAAAGTGTGGGGCGGCATAAAATTTGGGTGATGAGAATCACCCCCAAACAAGACTGAAGTGTCAGCCTTGTTGGATAAAGTGACAAAGGTGAGGGTGAAGAAAACACCGATCACAGTCTTATTTTTTATTTTCAAGATTTTCTCTTTTTTTTTTGTTTTTTTTTTGTTTTTGAATAATTTGAAAAAGAAAGGAAATATTTTTGGGATTTTTAGAGAATGAAAGGTGTAATAACCCGAGGTCTTGGAGACGAATATTTATTTATTTTGGGAGAAATAAATATTATTTTTAATTGGAGATTAATTAAATTGGCAATTGAGGTCAAAATTTGGAGTCGTTAGAAAGTGTGTCGAATGGCAATTCTGAGGGTACCATAGTGTTCGGAAGGGTCGACAAAGTTGAAATGACTGTACTTGGGGTCTATTTAGGTTCCGAAATAATTTAGGACCGTTTTACTCGAATTAAAGATACCGAGTCATTTATAGTGTGTATTATCATTTAAAGATGTGTACCTTGGGAGATTAGGCTTATTAAGCCTACGGGGGATATTTCTCCCAAGAAAGAGAGATAAATAGAAAGAAATAAAGAGAAAAGAATAAAGAAGAAGAAAAGGAAGGAGAAAAGAGAGAGAAAGAGGATTTCTGGGCAAATACGCGATCTCAAGGCGGATTCAGACCCTACGAACCCGAGGCAAGTGATTAAACTTTCTAAATAATTGTTGCGTACTAATTATTGCATGATTTGTGGATTGAATTTTGGGTTTTAGTTTTAAATTGTTAAAACCTAACTTTTGGGAAAACCTTGGATTTGTAGTGTATAAATGAATTTTAAGGTTAGAAATTGGTTTATATGTGTTCTTGGATGAATATTAATATTGTATTTTTGATTGGGTTGGATCAAAATAGTTGGAAGATGATAAAAATGATTTTGGGGTAATTTGGGTTAAGAAGAAAACAACCCATTTCAAAGCTTGCTGCATTTGTCGAATCGATTCGATCCTACCGAATCGATTCGATCTATTGCAGATTGCCCAGGTCTTTAGGGCCGAATTGATTCGCCCTTTTGCGAATTGATTCGGTATGTAGAAGACTCCCAGGTCCTTTGGACCGAATCGATTCGGATGGGCCGAATCGATTCATTTCTGGGCCGAATCGATTTGGAGGGGCCGAATCGATTCGGAAACAGGGGAATTTTTGGAAGATGTTTTCTAAGGAGAATTTCATCCCGTTTTGTTCGAGGTTATCGATTTGGGGCCTCTATATGACACATTTGGAGTATGTTTTGGAGACTTTTAGAGGGTTTCCATCGTACGAAATTATGGGAGTCATATTAATTAAAGTTGAGGATTACCTATTAGAGATTTTGGTATATTCTAAGTGGGGAAGCCCACCTTGATTTGGAGATTTGACTTGGGGATGATAATTACAATTATATGAATAAATGAGACAAATTTAGAGATAATGGATTTTAGAATCCAATCCCAAATGGGATAACTTTAAAAAGGTTCATAAACTGAATTGAACCCTATAATGGGTGGAGAATCATAAATGCTATTTGATGGGCATACGGATATAGAAATATCCTTATTGATGATTGATTTGGGAGATATCTCACACAATGAGAAATGCTAATTGAGGTGCATTGGGATATAGAATATCCTTAACTTAAATAGAATTAAAAGACAATTCATACTAGAAGTGACATGAGAGCTTCATGCGAGAATTATTATAGCATATACTAAGTGGGGTAAATGTGTGAGTATTGACGATTGGTGTATCATGAGAGAGATATACTAAACAATGATGTTAATCAAATTGCGCCTAAGAGCGTATAATGAAAATGAATATGATGTTGGAGGTATACCTTATATAATGGTATATCTTTATTATGTGTGATGTATGTATACCTTATATGATGGTGTATGTACATGTTAAGCATACCTCCTCCTTGCTATCATTGGGAAGTTTGGTGCGTAGAGGGTGAGCATTCTGACTAGAAAAGCAGGATGTGGATATTCCCCAGGTCATAGTCGTCCTTTGTGGTCAGCAAATGACATATATATATACATTTATTTATTTTGGGGGTGAGAGGTCGTGGGCATGTGTCGCTCTCACTTGCCGGTTAGGAACTATGACCATTTCCCGGACATTGTGTGCGTGAGTAGATCACGAGGTGGGTGTCGTTGAACCCCACTAGGTGGCCCCAGTTTGCTACGTATATGGGCTTCTGGAAGATAATAGCATGTGAGCCTGTGTCCTTCGAGTTATAGCTCGGTTGGATGGTTATTATTTCTTGTGCTTGTACTTGGGTATCAAGGGCATAATGGACCTCAACGACCTACATTGCCAGGATTAGTGTATCGGGGGGGTTCCTTGTTTGGATTTCGCCTCGGCGAGACGTCCCACGCACGAACCGCAGTGTAATGTTGGAACTTGGGGATAAGTTTAGTCCTTAATGCTCATAATTATCTATATATATATCACCTATCCCGACGATCGACAGTGCCAAGAGTTGTGTAACAGGTGGATTTCGCCTCGGCGAGACGTCCCACGCACGAAAAGCAGTGCCGTGTTGAGAATCGAGAGGAGTTTAGTCTTTATATTCATGATGCTAATAACTCATATATAATTACTATAATAATTATATTTATGGTTTCATGCCTTATAAGGGCATCACTAGAATATAAAATTCTAGTAAATGGGATTGTTGATGTATTGTGATGATGTGGACATGATTGGATCATGTAACTTTATATGTTCAACAAATGAACATTATAAAGATAACTATAACGATTATATTAAAGTTAATAATTATAACTTTTAATTGTGGAAAAAAATGTATTGGGAGATAGGTTAGATGATTTCACTTAAATACTTCTTTTGGGTTTAAGTTAGAATCCTCTTACCTAAATTAGAATCGGACATCCATTTGGAGATCATGTGCATACGCCTAGTGCGCGCTTTAGATGAGAGGTGAGTTGAATTATTATGGAGAGTTCTATTCCAGCTAAATCATGTAATAATGCATTTATAATTATTATGCATTTTAATACACTTGCTATAAAATGTTTTTCAAACTCGGGATCTGACCCGTTTATATTTCCTCCTCCATGTATATCTATTGTATTACTTCAGGTGTTCCTCCTCAAGGACGCCTTTGATGTTATCCATCCAGGGTATTTGTGGAGCTGTGACAATAGCGGACTGTTGCGGCACTTTGCTTTAGTCGACTCCTATCTTTTTATATCTAGGTTAGGATTTAGTTTGTATATTGAGTTAGTATTCAAGTGTTGTAGATTAACACTTTTATATTTCATTTCTCAAATCAGCATATTCGGGTATTTCATAGTTGAGATTTTGCTGTACAATGTATTGTACTCTTTCATATTATTGGTGCATGCACATATCACTCATCGTAGTTAGATGTATATTGTTGGTTAGGTGCATTATTGGTTTTGTTGTTTTTGTTAAAAATAAAAGTTTTAAATTTTTGACAATTCGCACTTAACGATTTCGGGTAGTTAGCCTTATATTATAGTTTTTAGTAGTTGATGTTGAGATTGTGCCATCTGAGATACCTGGTTTATTATAGTATAGGGTTGGCCACCCGTTATTATTTGGAGCGGGTTGTCACAAAAGGAAGAAAATATTTTTGGATTTTTTGGAAGAAATTAGTGGAAAAAAAATATTTTTGGATTTTTTTAAAAGGAAATAAAATATTTTTGGATATTTTTTTTTATAAAAATAATATAAGAAAATATTTTTGGATTTTCTAAAAATAATGGAAGAAAATAATTTTGGATTTTTTCGAAAAATGAAAGAAAGAAAATATTTTTGGATTTTTCTAAAAATGAATGAAAGAAAATATTTTTGGATTTTTTATGAAAATTGAGAAAGAAAATATTTTTGGATTTTGTTGTAAAAATAAAGAAAGAAAATATTTTTGGATTTTTTTTTTTTTGGAAGAAAAGGTGGAGAAAAGTGTGGACTCTTTGAATTTTGAACGAACTCAATAAAACCGACTTCTGAAAAATGGAATTGGACACACACACAAGTCAAGAAAAATTCCTAACTAGCACATAGCCATTTTTTATCTTTGAATCTAGTGAAAGGGTAGTCAAGTTTTAATTAAGTCTGCGGGCGATAAAAAATCACGAAAATTATCTTAGTGATCGCCTTTGCAAAAAATTTCTCGTAGTGGGCTACCTAGTTGATTGATTTTAATGTTAGTGATGGCTAGGGTAGCACACAGTGGTAAGAGAGTGAGACGGGTGATGAAATCCCTTCTCGTGAGTAACCGGGTTTAGGTCTTAGTAATTTAAATCATCACACCATTATAAAAAATGCGAGAATAAAATCACACAAGAGCACACAAACCACACACAAAAGAATTAACTCGCTAACAGGAGAGGCGCGAGTGTTAGAGAAATGTACCTCCCACGATTTTTACGCCGTGGGGTGCCGAAAAATTTGAGTCGATCGGAGGGAGATCACGCCTATCTCAGTCGTCTCCGAGAGTCCTACCGACCCAAGGTAGAGAGGCTTCTAAATCCTCGCCTTTGGATGCCCTCTCTCTACCTTGTCCGGTTTCCCTATCACGCTTTCTTTGATTATTACAAATTTAAATGAAAAATAAATGGTGTCCTATGCACCGCAATACAAGCCAAGAATAAAATAATCCTAAATACAAGCCTTCTAAACAAATGAAAAAAATGGGTACAAAAAAAATAAAATAAAAAGTGTAATACAAATGAATCACAAATAAGTAATTCTCGCAAGTGCTTCAAGCTCCAAAGATCGGCAACGGCGCCATTTAATAAATAGAAAAAATGCTTCTCTTATGTAGATTTTTGTCGTTGTGCAACTTCTCTATCCATCAAAATTCCCTTGAACTTACAAAATTATAACAAAACTAGTGTAGAGGGTAAGTAAGGGAGTCAATCGAAATCTAAGGGTGAAACACAAAATTGGAGAGGACATATATATAGATTCATTTGCATTTTATTATATTTTTCTATTTTTACTTTTTCTATTTTTTATGAATTTTTCAAGGGAATATTAATTAACTAACTATATACTAATTTTCAAAGTACTACTAAGATATAAAAGCTAATAAAAAATGAGGTAAACAAAATTGTCCTAATAAGTAAACTAACAAAATTGGACTCATCAGGGCTTCAAAATTTCATCCCAATAATGGGAGATTACCCTCAATAATCATCATCCAAAAATATAAGATAAACAATTGAAAGCATGAGATGATTAAAAAGTAAAAGAGGAGGAGATCAAACCCATTTAAGCCTTGAATTGACATGAAATCTTCAATTACATCATCAATCTCTCAATTACAATTCCTCACTCATGTATTTATTGAATCTAAACTAAAAATTACAAAATAAAAATAAAAAGGATAGTGGATGAATTCACAATGGACAATTAAATAATAAAAGAGATTTGCTAAAAATGCAAATCCTAAAATTATAAAATTGTACATTAGAATTCACCCAAAGATATAAATTCTAGATCATTAATTTATATTGAGATAATTGCTAAAAATGCAAAATCTCAACATAAAGGAATGGATTAGAATTTATCTCCCATAAGGGATAAATTTAACTACATCAATCTATAATTAATTAATGGCTAAAAATTCCAAGATTCATTATAGATGGGTGGGGTGGAATTTATGCTAGAGATAATTTTCACTACACACCTCTATATTGAGGTATTTGCTAAAAATGCAAATACTCAACATAGAGGGGTGGGGAGAATTTTATCACACCAAGCTTAAAACTAATTTTGAGATCTTTGCAAATGGGTCTTCCTCTTATATTTATACAAGGCATGGAGCATGGGGGTTAATTTGGGTAATTGATTGAGTGTGCATGTGATTTGGGTGAGGTCATGTGGGTAGTGAGGTGAGGGAATAAAATCAGATTTGGGGATGAGAGGTTTGGGGTTATTTTTGGAATTGGAGTTTAAATGAATTAGTTGGGGGTAAAAATGGGACAAAGGGGTTAAGTGGGTATTAGGCACATGTGGGTTTAGTTTGTTTATTTGGATTTTGGTCTTTGTTGTTTGGCAGGTAACAAATTGTAGATTTGGAGAAGCGGGTCTTGGCTTGGATGAAATGGTTTGAATGGGAAATGGGTTTGGGTTCTTAGGTATGGGGTTCTGCTGTTAGAAACCGGGTATGGCGGTTGGTTCGAGAGGAGAGAGAGGGGGTTGGATCGGGGAATGACGACGCCGGCGATGGTGCAGGTGGGGTTCCGGGCAGCAAGTCTTCGCCGGTGAGGAGGGGCGAGGGCTGCGATCGGTTCAAGAGGTAGGCCGAAATTTGAGGGGTTTGTTGGTGATGTGAGATGAGTTTGTGGCCATTGAGTTTAGTGAGAGGAGAGGGGTGGAAATGGGTTATGGTGGTGAGGGTGAAGATGAAGTGGTGGGTATGTGGTGTGGTAGGGTATAGGAAGGTTAGGTCAGAATGAGGGGTTGTTTTGGTGTGTGTGGGTATATGTTAGTAGGATGTGGATGAGGTTTTGTGTGTGTGTGTGTTTATGTCTGAGGGTGTGTGTTTAATTTGGGCCCCTAATAAAAATAACACTAAAACTAATTAATAAAAATAAAATTATAAAATCCTATTAAAATTCTATTCTAAAATAAAACAAAGACTCAAATAAAATTAAAACTAAAAAAAAGAAATAAAAATAAAATATAATAAAATTTAAAAATTAAAATCCTAAAAATAAAATGTAAAAACTAATAAATAAATGAAGTCCTAAAAATTAAAATCCTAATAAAATAAAATAAAACTAGAAAAAAATAAAATAAAATTATACTAAATAAAATATAAAATAGAAAATAAAACCTATAAAATACTAAATAAATCTAAAATAAATCCTAATAATAGAAATGACTCAAACTAAAAATCTAAAAAATAATAAAATGACACAAATAAAACACACACATGCTTGGGGTAAGTTTGGTCTAGGTTTAGGCTCGGGTTAGGGTACGGGAGAGGGAATTAGCTCCATTCTAACTGCAATTGGCCTCGAAATATAACTTTTGACACCGCAACTGCAATTAAGCCTGCATATTTAACATTTAAGCACATAAGACCCAAATTGTCTAGAATTAAAAACAAAAGTGCGTCTATTTGGGGTATAAATTGTACAACTTTGGGTGCTTATCACTAACAATGGACAATTTATTTCCAAAATCAAATAAAAAGACATAAAATGAAACCAACAAATAAAAAAGTCACACCACAAAAACCAGGCCCTATATATAATGTCTTTCAAAAACCATGATTTTTAACCTAAAGACAGTCGAATCCCATTTTTTGGAACCTAAAACCCCCCAAAATGGAGACCCAGAAGAAGTATAATGCCATTTACTAGTTCCCATAGCATGATACACTTAACACCAAATGAAAACAGAGAGTCTCAAATTAAACCAATATGAAAACATTTCCCTAAATTCTTATTCCGTGCTCGTGTTGGGGCGTGACCTGTTTTGGTATGGCGTGTCTCATATCGTGCTCGTATCGAGTAAAAACACGATTACATGTCTCATGTCTTGCTCGTTTTGGGGTTAATATGAATCGTGCTCAGATTAGGTAAAAACCTTGATGATTTCGTGCTGTGTAAACCTTGACAATCTACATTGACTATCAACTCCTTCATCTAGTCTTCAAACTTCCTCCTCATCATCATACATGTACTTTTATGCTTCCTAGACCATATTTTTTTAATGGAACTGCCTTCTAATTGAATGTAATGGAACTGTTTCAACATTTATCTATGAATGGAAGTGTTTTCTAACTGAATAGAATGGACTACCTATTTTCTAACTAAATTGAACTAGAACTGTTTCAACATTTGCAATGTCCTACTTGTTTCAACATTTGTAATGAACTACATTAGTATCATTGAATCTATTTTATAAAATGATGGAACAAACTATGTGGAGTAAACTATTTTCTAAATTCCAACACAAAAAACACCGACAACATGTCAAAGGTAACATACCAAAATTCACCAAATTGAGTTAAATGTAGCATATTCTAAAAAAATTAATCAGCCCAATCTAAAATTTATAACAATTTTACATAGTATATTACTGATTAGCTTGTAAGAACGTCAAATTCCAAGATAGGGAGTCTTTCCTTATCGTGCCTGAGCACCTCCGGTTCAGGATCAATCTTCGCCCATCGTGACTCTTTAACAAACTGCTGCAAGGCAGCGACCCAATGTCAAAATATAAGAAGCACAAAATCAAACAGAGAATAAAAACTCAAATTCATAAAACATTTGTCCGTGCACATGGTAAAACAATGTATTCATTTACCTCTAAGATTTGTATGTACACATGGTCAATGTAGCACAAACCTGAAGCATTGAGACCAATAAGTGAAATCAAAATATTCCATGACCAAATTATTACAAACCAAAACATTAGACATGCAAAAACAATAAAATGTTTCATAAAAAAGTCACTGTATGAGTAAAATATCACAAAGTTCTTTAAGAAAAAATATAGATAATTCCAACCATGTAATAAGCAAATAAATAACAATTTTAGTCATAAAACGGAAAGATGTAAACCTATCAATACTAAAATTTAAATTGATGCCATAGCTCAAATGGTACCTGAGAGTAAAAAAATCGACAATGACACCTGAGATTATAAAAAACACCAAATTAGTAAAGAAACCCCAATGTTAAATTGAAGTCCAATTGTAAGAGGTTTCATATAAGCAACACATATATTCATATTTTGAGTTTCTATAGTTTTTCACATCAGCTAACATATGCTCACAGAAGCAGGACAGTCATATAAGCACACCTAAATGTCATATATATATATATATATATATATATTGTTTATGAAATCTGTACAGAAATGTCATATACTGAAATCTGTACAGGACATTTACGACTACGAAATCTGTACAGGACATTTACAACTACATAGATTTCATATACATATTGTATATGAAATATGTACAGAAAGTGAAACCTCAAATTGAAGAATATCATACCTAGAAGTATATCAGACCTAAACGTAAAACCCCAAACTGAAATTGAAAAATGTATACACGAATATTGAAAATTGTGTAGAAAACCCCAAACTGAATGAATCTACCGAAGCTGATATATCAACTTTGATCAGCTTTCATCAATTTCTTCTTCTTCTTGAATCTATCGAAGTACATGAAAGATGCCAACTAAAAATGCATCAAGATTAGAGATATCATACCAAAACCCTCCAATTTTCAAAAAACACAAAGCTAAGAATTAGGGCTTCAAAAGCCCTAATATCAAAACTTCGAAACAAAAAAAATGTGCCAGAGAATACCTAAACAAATTTGGAAATAAAAATTACAAATGACAAATAGATGAGAGAAAAAGAGCTCAGAGAAAAGATAGAACATATAGATAGAGATGTACCTCGTAGGAGAGAGAGAGAGAGAGAGAGAGAGAGAGACGAAACAAAAAAAAAACAAAGGAGTGAAAGAAAGCGTGTTCAAATAGAAGTGAAGGAAAATAGGGGAAACCAAAAATTAGAGGGATAAAAGTGGAAAATGCAATAAAATAATCTCAACCCTCGTATTCTTGCATTGCTGGTTTAATACTAGCCTCTACTTAGCTTATCCCCTTATGGAGTAGTAACCAAAATTCTACTCCTTATATATATATATATATATATATATATATATATATATATGTGTATGTGTGTGTGTGTGTGTGTGTGTGTGTGTGTGCAATCGTGATTCTTCTTCTTATGTGACAATAGAATGATAGATAATGTATATATAAAGAAAGAATGAAGTGGTGAAACTTAATTAATAACCGATTTTTAACTACGATAAAATCTTGCTAGATATTTTCAAAATGTTATGAGTACTAAATCTTGCTATAAAAATATTTTTAAAACCTTTTATGTGTCTTTCCACAGGGACGCCAGACTTGATATTCTACTTCAGGGATACGCAGTTGGGGCACAAGTGGATGCTTGCAAAATTTTGGATTAGACACGTCTATTCTTCATTCCGAATGTAGGAATCAATTTCAGTTAGGCATATTTCCCCTTTAAGATTTAGTATCTCAGTTCAGACTTATTTTGGATTTGGTTATTATATTTTATTTGGTTTGGATTTTAGCCGATGGTTTATTCAGCGTTTCATTATTTATCCATATCTTGTGGTGGATTAGACTTCATATTTTACATTAGTTTTCGCATGTTGTTATTTGTTTAATGAAAGAAATTGGCACCGATTTAATTAACTAATAGGTGATTAGTAATTAATTTTGTTTTCAATAATGATGCTAGTAATGAACCGATTTGTAAATCCTGATTTAATTTAATAAAGTACCGATCACCCTGTATTTAATTATATAAGGTGTCACAGATGGTATCAGAGCATCAGGTTCTAGAACCCATAGGATATGTACGACTTACTACGATTTCAGCGTTGTGTTCGTTTGATATAGATCCCTATTATTAGGACTATTGCTTTTATCTTGACGTATGCGTCATTTATGTTGTTCTAGTATTTTAATTGTATTGACCGTGAACTCATACACATTCAATTTATTTTCAGATGCCATCGAGGAAAGAGCAAGTGGATAGAGACAAGGCTAGAGAGGGTTTGAGGGAAGCTCAATAGGATCCATAGGAACCATCTCCACCTCCACCAAAAGATATGATTTTGACTGCCAAGGTGGTAGAGATACTGGACTAGGCAGCTAAGGCAGCCATGACGGCTATGGCAGACCATTTTCCCCAGCCCTAGGCCCATCCACTAGTGGCACCGGAGGTTCAAGACCAGTCAGGACCATCTTCTTGGCAGTGATTCAGGGAGAACTTTCAGAAGAGTCATCCACCCGAGTTTCAGGGTAGTACTGATATGGTTACAATATGTCAGTGGAAAAAGAACATTCAGCGCCATCTACGCATGGTGGATTGTACCGAGGCATAGAAACAAATGTTATCTACCTTCAGATAGGTCGGAGTGGATTTATAGTGGTGGTAGTTTGTAACCACTATTGAGGAGAGAGATTTGATGACCGTTATAGAGTTCTGGGTGCAGTTCGACTGTAAGTACTTCCCACCTTCTGTTGAGTCTAAGATGTGCAAGAGGTTTGGGGAAGTTATTCAGGGTGACTGCTCGGTAGCTGACTACAAGGAGTTCACCTATCTAGCTAATTTTATCCCAGATGAGGTGAGTAACAAAGAGAGAAAGAAAAGGAAGTTTATGGATGGTCTGGCCTAGAAGATCAGACAACATTTGATAGGTAACCCCGCGTTAGTGACATATACTAATGTTATCAATGCCGCACTTGTTCACTGCCAGGATCATTGCTTCCACATGAAGGGAAGCAAGAGATGAGTAAAGCCTAGTCAGTTGGGAAAGCCTAATGAGGGTTATGGTAGTGGAGAACTTCAACAGAAGCAAACGACTAGTCAAAAGGGGAAGGATTTTCGATAGAGTAATAATGCCAAGAGATACTGACATGGTCAGTAGGCCCCAAATCAATAGCATGTTTCTCAGGGTCGTCAAGGCCAAAGGAACAAAGGGGGAGGCCAATAGGTTCGAGGCCAGCAGTGTCAGGGCCAATAGGGCCAGAGATGGAGGGTATTCCCAGGTCACTGCTTTATATGTGGCCAACAACATCACAAGAGGAGGTATTACCCACAATAAGGTGGAGTATAGCAGCAGGGTGCTCAGTAGGGAAATCAGGCTCTAGTGTCTCTTATAGCACCAGAATCACAAGCCCCACAGTAGTAGTAGGGGAAGATGCACTACGGACGTGTGTATAACATCTGAGACGTAGTCAAGATACTACAACCTCAGGCACCGCCAGTAGTATATGGTACATTTCCTATTTATAGGTTTGAGTGTATGATTTTGTTTAATACTGGAGTGTCGCATTCTTTTATAAAATCCACATTTTCTAGAGCTATCGGTTTATTAGAGACAACTTGTAGTCTCCTTATGTGTCGAGTCATCGATGGGTAGTGGTTTATTGATACACTCAATTTGTAGAGGAGTTGATATTGTTATAGGGAAACTGAGTTTAGCGATGGACCTTCTTGTGTCATATATGGAGGGATACGATGTGATTTTGGGTATGGATTGGTTGTCGGGCTATAGGGGGTGGTATATTTCTATGAGAGGACCATTGTCTTTTCCATTTTGGGACATGAGATATTCCTTGTGGCTATGCCTCTTCCAGAGGGATGATCGCGCACCAAGTTATATAATATTGAGGAGGAGACCTCAAATGAGGTAGTTATACCGTTAGACTCGATTTCGATTGTGAGGGAATTTAAGGACATATTTCAGGAAATACTAGGGCTACCACCCAATCATGAGATTGAGCTTATTATAGATATAGAATTGGTTTCAAGAACGATTGTCCGAGAACCTTATCATATGGAACCTTCAGAGATGTGTGAGATGAGAGAACATATTCAGCAGCTCTTGGGTTAGGGATTCATTCAGTGGAGCACATCACCTTGTGGTCCGCCGATATTATTTTTCAAGAAGAGGGATTGTTCACTCCGCTTGTGTGTCGACAACAGGGAGCTGAAAAAGGCCACAATACGGAATAAGTGTCCGTTATTGAGGATCGATGACCGTTTTGACCAGTTGATGGGGGAACGTACTTCTCCAAAATTAATTTCAGATCTGGGTATCATCAGTTGCATATTCGGGAGGAGGACGTTTCTAAAATCACTTTTCTATCACGGTATGGCTAGTAAGAGTTTAGGGTGATGCCATTTGGGCTCACTAATGCATCGATAGTGTTCATGGACCAGATGAACAGGGTATTTAGGAAGTTCCTAGACCAGTTCTTGATTATATTTATAGACTAAATTCTAGTATATTCTAACACCGAGGATGAGCATGCAGAGCATCTGCGTATGGTTCTTTATATGCTAAGGGACCATCATTTGTATGAAATATTCAAAAAGTGTAGATTTTAGATTCGATGGGTGCAGTTTCTAGGCCACATTGTGTTTGATAAGGGTATTCCTATTGATCTGAGTAAGGTATCGGTGGTGAGGGAGTGAGGACCGCCCATGACACTGATCGAGATTCGCAGCTTCTTGGGGTTGTTTAGGTATTATGATCACTTCATCAAGGGGTTCTCAAAGATTGCGGATCCGTTGACAAACCTAACTCACAAATGGGTACCATTTGTATAGAGCGATAAGGAAAAGTTGACATCAACACCCGTACTTGCTTTTCCTAAGAGAGGATTGGAGTAAAGGGTCTATACCAGTGCATCATTATAGGGATTTAGGGGTGTATTAGAGCAGGAGGAGATGGCTATAGCTTATGCCTCCTGAACGCTTAAGCCCCATGAGAAGAATTACCCCACCCACAACCTTGAGTTAGGAACGATCATTTTTGCGCTGAGGATATGGAGGCATTATCTTCTGCGGGAGTAATTCACTTTGTTTACGAATCATAAGTCACTTCAGTATATCTTCACACAGAAGGATCTGAACATGAGGTCGAGGAGGTGGCTAGAATTTGTGAAGGACTACGAGTTTGATACACAATATCATCTTGGTAAGGCTAATGTGGTGTCATACGTGCTGATCTGATAACCTACAGGAGAGATAGTAGAGGTCTGGAAGGTAAAGTGGAGTGAGCTTCAGCACGATGATGAGGTTTCCTAAGAATGTATGGCAGTTTTATCTATCACTCTCAAATTATGATGCGGGTAGTGAAAGTATAGGCAGAGGATTAATTCTGTCTGAACAGGGTACGACAGTTGTTAGTCGAGGACACAGAGTCTTACTTGATTTGCTCAAAGGGAGGTATATAGTTAAATGGGAGACTTGTGGTGACAGAGGATGAGGATTTGAGACATGCAGCTATGACACAGTCTTATGGTTTATGGTACATCCTAGCGGGGATAAGATGTACCAGGATATGAGGAGACAATATTGGTGGTCAGGTATGAAGCGAGACACATCTATGTTTTTTTCAAAGTGCGTTACTTGTCATCTTGTGAAAGTTGACCATTAACAACCTCCTGGAATGCTACAGCCACTCGAGATTCCCGTGTGGAAGTGGGAAAGCATTTTGATGGACTTTATTACTGGGTTCTCGATAGTAATACCCCGTATTTATGAATATTTTATTTAATTAAATTGGAGAATTAAATGAGAAAATACGGCTTAATTTAAATTACGTAAGAGGAGTAATTTAATGAGATTTATTAAAAATTGTAATTATGGAATATTAATCGAGAGATAGATAACGATTTATATTGCCTCATTTTATTTACTTAGTGCGAGTGGTAAATAGTTACTTAACGCGTGTAGACTGTGTTGGGGGTGAGAATGATTAATATTTTTAAGTGACTCAAATGATAATTTAGAGGTCACAGATGAGTCCGGAAGGGTCAAATTAGTCAAAATAGTATACCCGGGGGTACTAGTTGAGTCTCGGGGTAATTTTGGACTAAACTGAGACCGTTCGGGGGCATTTTAGTCTTTTAACATGAGAGGGTATGGAGACTACGAATTTGAGAGCCTTTTATCAGCCGTATGAAAGAGGGGTTAGGTTTAGAAAACCCATGTAAACACCAATACCATTAGAGATAATGAGAAAACCATTCTCGAGGCTTAGAAGATGCTTTTGAGAAGGTTGGATTTGGATCTTGCACCCTAGGAGCCAAAGGAGGAAGGATTGAAGAAGATAAGCATCAATCCATCATCAACTCCACGAAATCAGATTCCCTCTATCAAGGCAAGTTATTTATTACAAAAATTATAAAGTTATAATACCCATGTGTAGGGTTATTGAGTTGTTTTGTTAAATCAATATCTTGATAGGAGAATAATGATATTTATACATGTTGGGATATGAATCGCATGTAGAAAGATTTAACATATGTAGAGGATTAATATTCAGAGTCGACTTGATGATTATTTCGGAATAAAATATGGGTTTTGAATGCATATATGGGAAGAACACCATAACTAGGGTTTTAAGAAATTCTGGATTTAATTCACTATTTCTTTAAAGGAATTGGGGTTTTGATGTATTTGACACGTTAGAAATTGTCCTAGTATATGTGAAAAAATGTTAGGATCATTGGGTCAAAGTTTGGTGGACTATAATGAAGTTTTTAGATTTGTTAATGGAGGAAGAGGTTAACGAAGAAGACGAAATGCGTCTGTCCCTGCTCGATCGATCGATCGATCTCGAATGTCGATCGATTGACTAGGTCGATCGATCGAACCCAGTAGTCGATCCATCTACGTAAATTATTTTTCCCGAATTTTCCGTGTTTAAGGTTTCTTTGATTTTCGGGAATGAATGGGTATCCTAATATTTATATTATACTTATAGGAGAGTGAGAATAATACCAGTAGGTATATTATTGAGGTCCAATAAGGCCATTAGGTGTAAGGCTTGGATTATGGACCGACGAGAATAATCCGATTTAGTAGAGTATCGGGGAATTCGAAATTGAGTTATGAGGCGAGGTAAAGTCAATTCAAGTAATAGACCATTAGGGTAAGTAATAACTACTGAAATTATATGTGAAGGGTAAATAGGACCCTTAGAGTTGTTTGAATACTCAAATAAATGCGATTAATGAGATAAATCGTAAAGCAAATATTGTACGATAGATATAAGAGATTAAAATATTACGTACGAACATAATTAATAGGTCGGGCGTGTACCTACTGAATTATATGATCTTTTAGGTCGAGAGAAGTATACCTAAATTAACTATGTTAGGGTTGATGAGATATTCCAAACTAACATAGGGTTATTATATGTTTGGGGTTTGAGAGTGCAGCTACAGCGGAAATATTGCGACTTCTCAAATAAAAACCAATTTTAATTAAAACCAAATTTTAGTTAAACCCTAAGACATGCATCTAGATGATTTATCAAATAAAATATAGCATGCAGGATAAAACAAATAAATTTCAGGAAAAATCCCCCACAGGGGAAAAACCATTTATTTTCACTATAATTTGTAAGAAAACGGCTTACAATCGGATTACAATGAAAATACAAGATGACTAAGAATAACCCTCGGGTATCGGATTACAATGAAAATAAAAGATGACTAAGAATTACCCTCGGGTATCGGATTCTGTAGTCGCGGCTGGAACTATCCCTTTCCAGTAGGGCTGCAATGAAGAAGAGAAACGGCTTCTCCACAAGTTTGTCGGCTGGAATTTTCCCTTTCCAGGAGGGCAGCAATGAAGAAGAGAACGGCTTCTCCACAAGGGTTGAACAAACCAAAGTTGTGTTCTTGGGTTACCAAAAAGATTCACAAAGGTTTGGCAATTGTGTGAATCAATAAATGAGTCTTGGGACTCAAAAAATATGAAGACTAGATGTATTTGGACTCTCAAAAACGTCTTCTAAAGTCTTGGAAAATAACTCCCCCGAAGTTGGCTTTTATAAGGAAACCAAAAGAGTTTTAAAACTTAGGGACTCTTGCAGCGTCAGGTACCCCGAACCGGTTCTGGGGTACCCCGAACCGGTTCGCCCCCCCGAACCGGTTCCCCATGCGGTTTGGGGTACCATTCTGGTATGGGGTAAAAAAAACAACATTCTTCAAGCAATTTTCTCCAACTTCAAAAGGTCATAACTCCTTCATCGTAGCTCGGATTGAGGTGCCATTTCTTCTAGTATATTCGTTACGGCGAGCTCTTCAACTTTCTAGTTGACCAGACCTCCGGACTATGGATGTGAAATTACGAAAATGCCCTTAAACTCTCCTATCTTGACTTTTTTTACTGTTTTGACTTCCCTTGCGTACCACTTGCATTAAGTCCCTAAAATCTTGGAACGTGAAGTCGTTGAGGCAGATGTGGGACACATTAATGGAGATGTTGAATGCTTAATTCCCGGAATTTGGATAGAGGCCGTCATGTGAGATCGTGAGGTGACATGCCAAATGTAGCGGCGTACGACATACACAAATGTAACATGTTGGACATGAGAAAAATGTCCTTACAAATCTCCCCTATGTCTATGCCGGTACATACATAAAAAATCCGAATTATCAAATATGTAATTGCCTATACAAATCTACCCTCCCATGAAGCCAAAACTGGAAAAGGTACAAATGAATAGTCTTCATCGTTTGTTATTCAAATCTTCAGGAATCTCAAATCTTTTCTCATCAGGGTGTGCAACATATAGATCTTCAATCTTCATACCTACACACATGAGACAAAGCAAATACCACGTGACATATCGAGTTTGAAATGAGATAACATGGATATCAATATATGATAAAAACATAAGCAACATCTCAAAAACTCCCCCAAAATTCAAACTCCCCCCATAATATGATAATTCTTTCTCCCCCTTTTTATGATGTCACCAAATAGACAGATGAGAAGAATGAATCAAATAAGCAAAATCGGGGTGTCACGGTATACAAAACAGGGCATCAAATAATATGGTAATCGTGCTCTTGCAAGGAGATGCTCAAACAAATATTCTCAAACTATTTTTGAATTTTTCAAATTTTTCATACAAAAATAAGATACCAATATGAACAAATATGAAACAAAAATCACACCATGGATTTAGACTCAAACAATCAAGTCATGGAAATGGAATGAATGGGTGTGAACACATTCGATAGGTAAATCAACTCAATCAATCATATGTGCACGATGCATACGTGTACTCCTAACGAATGAACATCAAAGGTATCCTCAAGTGTAAACGTTTGTTGAATTTAGATGACATCGTTTTATGCAAACCAACAAATCAAAGTCAAATGATTTTCACACCAATAACGTCCAAAACCATATAGCGCATTTTCCAAAATTTCAAGGACGTGCAAACCCGTTTTAATTCTCCAACCAAACTCCCTCATATATATATTCTTTTACAGGTAATCTAAATTCTCAAACATTGGAGAATTGGTGCAAAAACCTAAATGGCCCCTTTTTAGCATGAATATCTTTTTATTGCCTTTCAATTTTTTCGGGCTCTTTTAAACCTCTTTCGACCTCGGATAATAAAATTCCTCAATTTTTTAGGTCCTTTTTAACGGTGGCTTTTGTGCAAAGGATAGATAATTACCTTTCGCAGCCCCTCCCCGTTATTCAAACAAAGCACACAAACTCACAACACGGTTTTTATATGCACAATTTCCTTATAAAAAATTATCGCGCTTGGTTTGTTTTAAAGACAGGATTGAGATGAAAACACCCAACCAACATGTGATAAGACAAGCACAATAATCAAACAAATCCGTGCATCTGTGCAATAAAGGAATCATGAGTCAAACATGTAGGAAGTAACACTTAATTACATCTTAATGATTCCAAACATTATAAAGCACAAGGATGAATTGACCTATTATCTCAAAACACTATCAAATAGTCACATGAAAAAAATGGAATGATGTTGTGACTCGGTCATCCTAAGTGTTCATCCATAAACGGTGTAAACAAAAAAAAAATCTTTTTGGATTTTTCAAAATTTTATCAAAATAAAATATTTTTGTATTTTTCAAAAAAATTCAAAAACAAGAATTTATACAAAAAGTACAAGTCATCACACTAGTAAAAATATATCATGAAATCACAACTAGTGTATGACAAACATGCAATCATAATCAACCAAAAGATTTCACATGGGGTGAATCACGTGCAAGCAAACGGGAATCGTGAACAAATAAACCATAAGCCTCTAAATCCGATTTTCTAACCCAAATTGATGTTTAACGAAGTGTGGGGGTTTTGGGAATCAAATTTATTCTTTCATTAACCTTCCTAGGTCCATTTAAAAGCTTGTAACAAAATCTCCTAAGATGACCTTGCCTACTGCAATGTGTGTAAGTGTAAATTGGGTGGTGTGTGTTACCTAAAGGTGGCCCTCTCCTCAAATTCCTAGGTGACGCTTTCTGAATTTTCTTAGGTGGATCTCTCCTAATGATCCTAGGAGGCACTCTCACGATGTTCCTAGGGGGCTCTTTCCTAACACCCGTAGGTGTATCTTTCTTAACAAACCTAGGAGGCTCTCTCACACATGTGGGAATGGGTGCAACATATTTTTCAAGACCAATCCCACCCCTATCCGTTTTGATCTCGACTGTGCCTAAAATCTTATCAAGTTTTTCAGACCTAGACTCCAAATCAAATTTCACTTTTCTTGAATCTTTCAATTTCATCTCAAGTTCACCTATCCTAGATTCAAGTACTCGTTTAGAATCCTCAAACTCTAAAAGCTCCTTTTTCATAGTCTCCATCAACCCTCTAAGACTATCTCTCTCACCCTCGACGTACTCAAGCTTCTCTTTCAAAATTTTCTCATGTGCCCTAAGTTCTTCAACTAAAAAATCATTATTTTTTATGGCACACTCTTTCAACTGAGCTTTCAATTTCAAATTTTCTTTCTTTGTTTTCAAAGTTTCAGCATAAAGTTCATTGAAAGCAGTTTGCAAGTCATGCTCATATACACTTTCCTCCTCACTTTCATCCACACTCCCATCACCTTCACTATCATCACTAATCACATGGATGGGAAACTCTCGCCTAGAAGCATAAAACAATTCTTCTTCCGAATCACAATCACTAAGGGTAGAAACATGAGAAATCGGTTTATTCAATTTCTTCTTTAAATTTGTGGTACAGTCATGTAACGTGTGACCAACACCCTCACAACAAGGACACTTCTCAGATTCGTTTTCAACAGAAGATTTAAAGAAAGAGTTCGCGTGAATTTTCCAAATAATTTTTTCAAAAATTTGACATCGAAGATCATCAAAACCATCAAAAGCCATTTTTGTACAAAATCAGAATCAAATCACAATAACTTAGTGCAACAGGCTCTGATACCAATTTGACGATGTGAGAGGTCAAATTGTATCAGAAAAAATAAATCCACGAAAAAACAGGATCACGCGATAAATTAACGTAACCCGCTCTGATACCAATTTGACGACGTGAGAGGTCAAATTGTATAAAAAAAATTCTTTAAAAATCAGGATCACGCAATAAATTAGCGTAACCCGCTCTGATACCAATTTGAGAGTGCAGCTACAGCGGAAATATTGCGACTTCTCAAATAAAAACAAATTTTAATTAAACCCAAATTTTAGTTAAACCCTAAGACATGCATCTAGATGATTTATCAAATAAAATATAGCATGCAGGATAAAACAAATAAATTTCAGGAAAAATCCCCCACAGGGGCAAAACCATTTATTTTCACTATAATTTGTTAGAAAACGGCTTACAATCGGATTACAATGAAAATACAAGATGACTAAGAATTACCCTCGGGTATCGGATTCTGTAGTCGCGGCTGGAACTATCCCTTTCCAGTAGGGCTGCAATGAAGAAGAGAAACGGCTTCTCCACAAGTTTGTCGGCTGGAATTTTCCCTTTCCAAGAGGGCAGCAATGAAGAAGAGAACGACTTCTCCACAAGGGTTGAACAAACCAAAGTTGTGTTCTTGGGTTACCAAAAAGATTCACAAAGGTTTGGCAATTGTGTGAATCAATAAATGAGTCTTGGGACTAAAAAAATATGAAGACTAGATGTATTTGGACTCTCAAAAACGTCTTCTAAAGTCTTGGAAAATAACTCCCCCGAAGTTGGCTTTTATAAGGAAACCAAAAGAGTTTTAAAACTTAGGGACTCTTGCAGCGTCAGGTACCCCAAACCGGTTCTGGGGTACCCCGAACCGGTTCGCCCCCCCGAACCGGTTCCCCATGCGGTTTGGGGTACCATTCTGGTATGGGGTAAAAAAAACAACATTCTTCAAGCAATTTTCTCCAACTTCAAAAGGTCATAACTCCTTCATCGTAGCTCGGATTGAGGTGCCATTTCTTCTAGTATATTCGTTACGGCGAGCTCTTCAACTTTCTAGTTGACCAGACCTCCGGACTATGGATGTGAAATTACGAAAATGCCCTTAAACTCTCCTATCTTGACTTTTTTTACTGTTTTGACTTCCCTTGCGTACCACTTGCATTAAGTCCCTAAAATCTTGGAACGTGAAGTCGTTGAGGCAGATGTGGGACACATTAATGGAGATGTTGAATTCTTGATTACCGAAATTTAGATAGAGGCCATCATGTGAGATCGTGAGGTGACGTGCCAAATGTAGCAGCGTACGACATACACAAATGTAACATGTTGGACATGAGAAAAATGTCCTTACAGGGTCAATGTAAAATGCCGAACCAAACCTTTGAACTGGTGGCGTGATGAAAGAGTCCAAGCCAGAATTTTTGTATATAAAGTCGATGTATCATTTCAAACCACTTCTTGATTGGGGTCGATGAATCATTCCGAACCAAGATTCCTTTACGTGTGTAAAAAGGACAAAATAGTAATGACTGATATTTAGTATATATATTGTGTGTGAAATATATACTTGATGATACTCTACTTCTGTGTATTAGTAGATTGATATATATTATGTATTTAAAGATACATACTGAACTGGTAAGTTAAGTAGTGGAACTTAATTACGAAACGTAACATTAGATAGAGAATATCTATCTAGTAATTTAAGTAGTGAAACTTAATTACAAAAGTGGGGAGATAGAAATTGTAATAATTGTAGAAATTTAGTAGTGAGACAAAGTGAGAAGTTTTGAAACATAACATAGGTGAAATGTTACTTGAGTATTAATTAACCTTCGCGAGATGTTAATGATATGGATATACTGTGTGGGCGATACGAGAACTTAAGTATAGATAAGTTCAGTTGATTACTCAGTCCTAGTTAGCTTGGAAGATATGGCTAGGTAGGTTAAGTGTAGAACGTTAGGTGTGCAGAAAAGATGAGGGGTGAGTAAACTCAAGAGAGTGTATGAGAAACTAACATGTGTAATCAATAACCACATTTTTTATTGTGATGAACGCTTGTTAAATATTTTCAAAATCTTTTGAGTACTAACTCTTGCTATAAAATATATTCAAAACCTTTTAGGTGTCCCGCCACAGGGACGCCATGTATGATGATTTCATTTTGGGGACTCGAAGTTGTATCACAGTGGATTCTTACAGGATTTTGATTAGACGATATCTCTTATTCAGATCTAGTGCAGGATCTCACACTATTCTTTGTATGGACTTGTGGTCCGGTATCAGTCTGAGATGTTTAGCTTCAGACTAGTGGTTGCTCTACTATTATTTTGGGATTTTAGCCGATGGTTTATTCGGTATTACTCTTTCTTTTGTACTTACACTTTGTTGATTGAGTTATAGTACATGGTTATTTTTATACTTTATTCCACATGGTTGATTTATCTGTTTTAAGAAAGATAAAATTTGGCACCGATCTAATTTTTACCTAGGGGATTAGTAATTAAACGGTTTTCGACAATGATGCTAAGAATGAACCATTTGAGAAACCTGTTTTAATTTAATAAAGGCATAATCTCCCGATGTTTAATTAGGCGGGGTGTCACAGATGGTATCAGAGCATCAGGTTCTAGTGTCCATAGGATCTATACGGCTTACTACGTTTTCAGCGTATCGTTTGATTAATATATAGCCCTATCTTAGGATTGTTGTACTCCTCTATGTACGTAGTTTACATTCTACTGCTATTTATTAGATGTAGTGTTATATATATGAGTTCGATTGGGCATGGTACGTCGAACATGGCGGTAGGACCAACATTGGTGTTGGTAGGACTGCAGGTGAGAGGAGCTCGGCATGAAGCATGGGGTGTTCGAGGATGGTAATCATAGGAGAGATGACCGTTGTCGAGGTCACTCCTAGTGTGTAATGGAAGTAGATGCTGCAAGAACTGTTGGGGCCTATCAGACATTTTTCTAAGTACCACAAAGGCAAAGGGTGAGGCTAATCTAAACCCTCCCAACGCAGTGATAATGGGAGAAGGTCTAAAAGATCTTGGAAGAGAACGACCCGTAATTTGTTTTTTGATAAAAGGGTGAATGTGCATGATAACCAATGGAAGTAGAATGTACAGAGGTTTTTGCATTTATGATAGAGTATAAATACTCAGAAGTGAAAATTTGAGTAAAATTTTTAGAGGCAACATGGTGGGATACCAGTCACCACATCCGGACCGAGGGTCAGTATACAAATAGAGGGACCTTACGTATAGTTTAACTGCAAATTTCTCCAATGATGGTTCAGAAGCGAAGTGAATGGAAATTTCTAAACCCATCACGTGAAAGCCTGGTAGAGGCCAACTGTGAGAAATAAATTTATCTGTTGAAGTGAACTTGTACCCGATGAGATAGGTGCAAAGGAAAAAGATCCCTTGAGAGGATGGACTCTCGGGTTGTCATTCGCAATTTTGGTAAAACTCTTCATGGACGACTTATGTGTATGAAGGCAGTATGGTGCTTCTTACAAGGTTGAGGTAAATTCTCCTAGGTGGGAGGAACTAAAAGAGTTTAAGGATTTATTCAAAGAGTAAAACTGAATGTAATGGGGCTAGTGCAAGCCATAAGTGGAAACCCACTAAGGGATTCATTGATTTGATCCTAAGCCGGGACTGTTAAGTCTAATAGTGCGTTCCTTGGTCAGCGAAACTAAGGGAACCATGATGATAGTGTATAAAAATCAAGGCTGCCAAGTTCGAGAGGACGAATACCTTAAACCAGTCGGTGTGGCCTGGAATAAGGGGATTTCTAAAAAGATGTCTTATGTGGGACATAAGACCACGCGTGTTGATCTCGTCCAAAGTTATTTAAGGGAATAATAATTCCGATAAGCTTTTCATTTCTGTAAAGACAAGCGTATTATGTCCGGGAACCATTTGAACCACCAGTGCGATGGGCAAGAAAGCACATGAGTTTTAGCCTCAAGTGAATGAGGTATTTGATGATGCCTCACCTGAAAGAGGGTCGAGCTCGCATTATTCATCAGTATGTTGGAGACTTCAGAGATTATGGATGTCTCATAGTGATTGATCCCGGTGTATAGGGACTTTAATGATGTGATTCAAGGTATATCGTATGACCGCTGAGCGGAGAGATCGAGCTCATTGTTATGATTAGTGCTAAGGACTTAGTGATAGTATAAGTGTAGTGCCACCTGACTCCTTTAGAGATATTGGAGTATGGTCACACATATTGTCAAGGAATGGAATTTGAGTATCTCGACTATGTGTTGTTCCAATAATGCTCAGTAAGAATGCATGGAGAGAAGTCCCTTATTTAAGTTCGGTTGCGAAAGGGGATGCGATTAAATTTTTATGCACGTCAGGAGAAGAGACGTTGTTTGATACTAGGGCATCAGTGGAACCGATAGTGTTGTGGAGAAACACTGAAAGGCTTAGTTCATCATGAAGAGATATGTGGGACTTTGTGGGCAAGAATTTGATTCTTGCTCTATAGGGGATTGAGAATACCAGCAAAATTTTAGTCACGTCGTGAAGACAAGGCTAGAGTTGAGGAAAAGCATGTTACGAGTGCGACGTTTGCAATGTTTTTGAAAATGTGGATGGAGAAAAGGGTGTATGGGCACCCTAGTCAATTGGTTTTCTTAGTCATCCGAGATAGAGGGATGCAGCAAAATTATATTTGATAAGTGCGCCGATGGGGAAGTTATGAGGCAAGTCGTATCGATGAAATGGATTGAACGTCATGGGAGATAGACGATGATCCAAGCTTATATGTGCTGAGAGAGAAAAGTCAGTGGGAAGCCGTTCAAAAGTTATCTCTTGATTTGGGAGGCCTAACTGTTGGGAAGAAGTAATGCAAGGTGCTACTTAACTTAGTGTTGAGAGTGACTTATGCGTAACTAAAATGTTGATTCTTATAAAGTAACCAACCCTAAAAGTGCGCCAATTACGAAGAGTGCACGGATTTTAAAGTATAATATACTCGAAGAGAAAAGGGAATAGAGTACCACTTGAGGAAAGATGACGTAAGTGGGAAGCGGTGTTGAGGAAGAGACATAGTGAGATTGTCTCCAGACGCACCACTAGTTGATAGATAAAGATGGAATTTAAATGAACAATCAAAATGTGGTAGTGAACCTACGTTTCCAATGATGGATTGAGGAGACAGACTTATAAATTATTGATGGGCTGTGAACATCATAATTAAGACAACATTTCGTTGGGGTAGCGGAATGGGGTGACCGGGATGGATTAGTATGTAGTTGAAAAGGAAGAGTGCACAAGTGCACGGGGCCGCTCTACATGGTTGTGAATCAGGATGAAATCCTAAAATTCCACCCTGTGAGAGATGGTCAGGGAGGAATAGAGATAAAGTTTTATTTTGAGTATGTTGTGTCACAAATGACTCAATGTTAGTGAGAAAGAATGATAATACGCCCTTACGATAATGGAATTTTGGAGAAGCCCACTGACCTATATGAGTATATTTATAAGTAATGTGAGTGCCTATATGGACTGTACATAAGGATTAGGTTCGTGGGTACCTATTACAAATAATACATGTACCGGTGTGGTTCGAGGAGAAATTCCAAACTGTTAGTTCTTAACGCGTGATATGAGGACATTCTATTGGGGTATGACATTTTAGAATATATGAAGTGTGAAATATATGGCTCACAAATTGTCTACTCATGTGTGATGAGATATATATATACTTATATTGTGCTCAAATTGTGATTTCGAGACAATATAACCAATCACTATTGGTGATCGAGGTGGAATTCCGAGCCAATAACCCCAAAAGTGTTATAAAAGGTGGGTGATTATAAAATAAGTGTTGATAGTATGTGTAATGTGTAAGATATATATACCTTATGATTTCCTACTTATGTGCGATAATAAGTACGCTTAAATTCTGTATTAGGGTCGATGATGTTCCAGACCAATACATGAAGATGATAAATTTGGTATCGACAGAAGGTCTGAACCAACATATGCATTACATTTACCTTGGGGTCGAGGGATTTCCGGAGCAATGTAAATGATAGGATTATTGGGGCCGATGATTTTGCCGGACCAATTTCCCTTATAGTATATAGTGTGTGTGAAGTATATACCTTATAATATTCAACTTATGAGTGATAGTAGACACATAGATGTTATATAGAGAGATATACATCAAAAAGGTAAATTAAGTAGGGAGAAACTTAATTTCGAGAGTTAACGTTATATTGGGAAAAATTTATGGAGAAATTAAGTAGTGAGACTTAATTATGATATATACGGCATGGGTAACATGCGATAAGAGTTTATAATGAAGCAAGGCATGTACTTGGGGCGACCGTTAGGATGATATGATTTGATTTGATTTTGGGTATTAGAGGATGCAGTGATGTTTAAGGTCCTTAGTCTTAATACCAGCCTCATCCTAATTTCGAGGACGAAATTCCTTTGAAAGGGGGGAAGTATGTAATAACCCGTATTTCTGAATATTCTATTTAATTAAATTGGAGAATTAAATGAGAAAATACGGCTTAATTTGAATTACGTAAGAGGAGTAATTTAATGAGATTTATTAAAAATTGTAATTATGGAATATTAATTGAGAGATAGATACCGATTTGTATTGCCTCATTATATTTACTTAATGCGAGTGGTAAATAGTTACTTAACGCGTGTAGACAGTGTTTGGGTGAGAACGAGTAATATTTTTAAGTGACTCAAATGATAATTTAAAGGTCACAAATGAGTCCGGAAGGGTGAATTTAGTCAAAATAGTATACCCGGGGGGTACTAGCTGAGTCTCGGGGTAATTTTGGACTAAACCGAGACCGTTCGGGGCGTTTTAGTCTTTTAACATGAGAGGGTATAGAGACCTACGAATTTGATCCGTATGAAAGAGGGGTTAGGGTAAGAAAATCCATGTTAACACCAATACCATTAGAGAGAATGAGAAAACCATTCTCAAGGCTTAGAATATGCTTTTAAGAAGGTTGGGTTTGGATCTTGCACCCTAGGAGCCAAAGGAGGAAGGATTGAAGAAGAGAAGCATCAATCCATCATCAACTCCACGAAATCAGATTCCCTCTGTCAAAGCAAGTTTTTTATTGCAAAAATTATAAAGTTATAATACCCATGTGTAGGGTTATTGAGTAGTTTTGTTAAATCAATATCTTGATAGGAGAATAATGATATTTATACATGTTGGGATATGAATCGCATGTAGAAAGATTTAACATATGTAGAGGATTAATATTCAGAGTAGACTTGATGATTATTTCGGAATAAAATCTGGGTTTTGAATGCATATATGGGAAGAACACCATAACTAGGGTTTTAAGAAATTCTGGATTTAATTCACTATTTCTTTAAAGGAATTGGGGTTTTGATGTATTTGAAACATTAGAAATTGTCCTAGTATATGTGGAAAAATGTTAGAATCATTGGGACGAAGTTTCGTGGACTATAATGAAGTTTGGAGATTTGTTAATGGAGGAAGAGGTTAACGAAGAAGATGAACTGCGTCTGTCCCTGCTCGATCGATCGATCGATTGAGAATGTCGATCGATCAACTAGGTCGATCGATCAAACCCAGTAGTCGATCGATCGACGTAAGCTATTTTTCTCGAATTTTCCGTTTTTAAGATTTATTTGATTTTCGGGAATGAATGGGTATCCTAAGATTCATATTATACTTATATGAGAGTAAGAATAATACCATAAGGTATATTGTTAAGGTCCGATAAGGCCATTGGGTGTGAGGCTTGGATTATGGACCGACAAGAATAATCCGATTTAGTAGAGTATCGGGGAATTCGAAATTGATTTACGAGGCGAGGTAAAGTCAATTCAAGTAATAGAACAGTAGGGTAAGTAATAACTACTCAAATTATGTGTGAAGGGTAACTAGAACACTTAGAGTTGTGTGAATACTCAAATAAATGCGATTAATGAGATAAATCGTAAAGCGAATATTGTACGGTAGATATAAGAGATTAAAATATTACGTACGAACATAATTAATAGTTCGGGCGTGTACCTACTGAATTATATGATCTTTTAGGTTGAGAGAAGTATACCTAAATTAACTATGATAGGGTCCATGAGATATTCTGAACTAACATAGGGTTATTATATATTTGGGGTCGATGTAAAATGCCGAACCAAACCTTTGAACTGGTGGCATGATGAAAGAGTCCGGGCCAGAATTTGTGTATATAAATAATTGGGGTCGATGTATCATTCCGAACCAATTCTTACTTGGGGTCGATGAATCATTCCCAACTAAGAGTCCTTTACGTGTGTAAAAAGGACAAAACAGTAATGACTGATATTTTTTATATATTGTGTGTGAAATATATACTTGATGATATTCTACTTCTGTGTATTAGTAGATTGATATATATTATGTATTTAAAGATACATACTGAACTGGTAAGTTAAGTAGTGAAACTTAATTACGAAACGTAACGTTATAATGAGAATATCTATTTAGTAATTTAAGTAGTGAAACTTAATTACAAAAGTGGGGAGATAGAAATTGTAATAATTTTAGAAATTTAGTAGTGAGACTAAATGAGAAGTTGTGAAACATAACATATGTGAAATGTTACTTAAGTATTAATTAACCTTCGCGATATGTTAATAAAATGGATGTACTGTGTGGGCGATATGAGAACTTAAGTATAGATAAGTTCAGATGATTACTCAGTCCTAGTTAGCTTGGAAGATATGGCTAGGTAGATTAAGTGTAGAACGTTAGGTGTGCACAAAAGATGAGGGGTGAGTAAACTCAAGAGAGTGTACGAGAACCTAACATGTGTAATCAATAACCGCATTTTATATTGTGATAAACGCTTGTTAAATATTTTCAAAATTTTTTGAGTACTAACTCTTGCTATAAAATATTTTGAAAACCTTTTAGGTGTCCCGCCACAGGGACGCCATGTATTATGATTTCATTCCAGGGACTCAAAGTTGTAGTACAGTGGATGCTTATAGGATTTTGATTAGATGATATCTCTCATTCAGATCTAGTGCAGGATCTCACACTATTCTTTGTATAGACTTATGGTCCGGTATCAGTCTCAGATGTTTAGTTTCAGACTAGTGGTTGTTCTACTATTATTTTGGGATTTTAGCCAATGGTTTATTCGGTATTACCCTTTCTTTTGTACTTACACTTTGTTGATTGGGTTATAGTACATGGTTATTTTTATACTTTATTCCACATGGTTGATTTATCTGTTTTAAGAAAGATAAAATTTGGGACCGATCTAATTTTTACTTAGGGGATTAGTAATTAAAAAGTTTTCAACAGTAAAGCTAAGAATGAACCATTTGAGAAACCTGTTTTAATTTAATAAAGGCCTGATCAGCCGATGTTTAATTAGGCAGGGTGTCACATCGATATCTGAGATGGGTCATGATTTCATTTGGGTAATAGTGTATCGGCTGACCAAGGTGGCCTATTTCTTTCCAGTTCACATCGATTATGAGACAAGTTAATATGCACAGCTATTCTTCACAGAGATAGTGAAGATGAATGGGGGTGCTGATTAACATTTTATCTGGTAGAGACAAGCCTTTGTTTCCCACTTTTGGCAGAGTTTTCAGGAGGCCATGGGAACATACTTGCAGTTGAGTATCGCTTTCCATCCACAGATAGACGCACAGACTGATAGGGTTAAATAGATGTTGGATGACATGTTGAGGATGTGCATCCTATATTTTAGGGGAGGTTGGGAGATATACCTTTCATTGGTAGAGTTTGCGTATAACAACTCGTACTAATTTACCATCAGTATGGAACCATTTGAGGCGCTTTATGGGAGGCCTTGTTATTCACCTACTTACTAGTTACAATTGAGGGACAACTAGTTATTAGACCAAAGATGATACAGGAGATGACGGCCAAAATTAATGTTATCCGGGGATGATTCGAATAGCTCAAGATATACATATAAGTTATGCTGATGCCGATTGGAGACACGTTGATTTAGAGGTTCGCGACTAGGTGTTGGTACGGGTGTCTCCCATGAAGGGAGTTATGAGTTCGTTAAGAAGGGTAAGTTCATTTGGGTATGTAGGACCTTTCCCTATTATCGAGAGAGTGGGAACGATAACATATGGATTGGGCTTATCGGAGCCTCTTCAGCGGATACACGATGTGTTCCACATGGCATCACTGAAGAAGTACAGGAGGAGCAAGAGAGATTTCTGGAACTTTCCACTTGAGGAGATCGATTTGTAGTTAGATGTCTCATACGAGGAGAGACCCATGCCGATTCTAAATTGCAGTGAGTGACAGCAACAATGTAAGCATGTACCTCTAATCAGAGTCTAGTAGGGACACCATGGCATTGATGAGT
The DNA here is from genome assembly GCA_949130495.1 of Sambucus nigra. Lineage (NCBI taxonomy): Eukaryota > Viridiplantae > Streptophyta > Magnoliopsida > Dipsacales > Adoxaceae > Sambucus > Sambucus nigra. The sequence goes on along the minus strand of OX422217.1, from coordinate 324,761,085 downwards.
CTACTTGGGAGCGGGAGGATGCCATGCAACAATAGTATCCAGAGTTGTTTATCGCAATTGTGACATAATTATGGGGATAAAATTCTTTGTAAGGGAGAAGTATGTAATACCCCGTATTTTCTGCATATTTGAGATTTAATTAATTGAGTAATTAAATGATCTTTTTTTTTAAATTACGTGAGAGAAGTAATTGAATTGAATTGAATAATGATGTAATTATTAAATACTAATCGAGAGTGAAATTAAGTTTTATAATATGAATTATATTTATTGAGTGAATAGTAAATTGTTAATGATTACACATTACATCATAGGGAGTGATATGGGCGTAATTGGATTTTATCTCAATCGGGAGTCACATGTAGATTAACTTGGGGTCGAGATGGGATATTTATTTAGAGTAACTCAGATGATGATTACAAGATCATGGATGAGGCCGGAAGGGTCAAATTAGTCAAAATAGTATACCAAGGGATGTCGATTGAGTCACGGGTCGATTTTAAGCTAAATTGGGGCCACACGAGGTATTTTGATCATTTTACATCATGGGGTTTAGAGACCCACAAATTTTAGAAAACATAATCATATTACACGGACTGGGGGCTAGGGTTTAGAGGTTAGAAAACATAGAGAAGCCATCATGAGACCAATCTTGGAGCTTAAGGAAGGGTTCTTGAGAAATTCAAAGGAGTCTTGCACTACAAACACTTGGGAAGGAAGATTGGAGGAGAAAAATAAGTAACTTAACTTCTAATCCACGAAATTAGACTCTACAGTAATAATGCAAGTGTTTATTTCCATCAATATAAAGTTATAGTACTCGTGGGACTAGGGTTTCAATTATATTGATTATTTTTGGAAGAAAAGATTAAATTAAATACATGTTTGGGTAGGATTTGCATGTAGAAAGATTTGATATCTATAGAGGATAATAAAGTAGAGATTTTCTATAACTATTCACGGATTAAATCTCGATTTTGATGATAAATAGAGGAAGAACATGAAAACCAAGGGTTTTAGGGGATTAGATGTTTAAATCCATTCTTGAATGTTATTCATAATGTTTTGATGCAAAATTATGTTAGAAACTGTCCTAATACATGTGAAAATGATTTTGGACAATTGGTTTGGAATTTGGTGGAGAAAAATGGAATTTATAGATGTATTAATGGTGAAAAATGTATATGAAAAACGAAGAAGACGAAGTTCAGAGGGGCGAACAGGTTCGGTTCCCTGAAAAATGTAAAATCCCCTTTTTTGCCTAGAACTCCTAAATTATTGTCAGGAAATTTTCACGGGGATTGTAAGAATAGAATGAGGGATCTTTTATATTATAGTAGACCATGCTAGGGTTATGTGTGTTTAGTCGTATCGAGAGAATTAAGATGACGATTAAAAGGGATTTAACGACAAAGTAATTAATTTGCGAGAATGAGAATGTAATTATGGGAAAGCGTGAGTGAGCTTATGGCATGAACCAGTAGGTCAAGGAAGACATATCTACTGAAATAAAGTAAGGGGTAACTAGGACCCTTAGAGTAGAGAATGATACTCTAATAATACGATAATGAGTTAAATTGTAAAATAATAAGAACGAGGAATATGTGATTGAATATACTACGTACGAACGGTGATAATTAGGTTTTGTGAATACCTGCAGAATATGTATATATATATATATATATATAGGTTGTGTGTGTACCTATATGAGTAATGTTATGAGTTAGCATACCTGCGCTGCTTGCTATCACCGGAGGTTCTCGCGTAGTGGGCGATCCCACCTTCACGATTCTAGTGAGGTCTGGATTGGTCCCCCATAACATACAACTTAGTGTGGCTCGCTATGTGACGTGTATTAGTGCGACCGACGTGTCATTTGGTTACGTTAGGTATGTGCTTAGCCCGAAGGTTTAGAACTATGTTCGCCCCCATCGTTTGATATTTGATTTTGGGTTCTAGGAGACATGCCGAACAAATAGTCCCCATTTAGTACGAGAGGTACTTGGAGTGAGAGCAGAGTATGCCTATTATTTCACGGTGGTCCTATTAAGAGACACCATATATATATATATATATATATATATAGTGAGAGGTTCAAAAGTGAACTTAAAAGACGAACATTTTAATGAACCTTAACAAAAAATGAACCTTAATAACCCATTAATATTAATTCCTATGTCGTAATTGGTCTGCGTCAGCGACAACAAACACGTGCCTGATACACATGTTTTTTAATACACACATCTTGCCCCTACCCCCTACCCCCACCCCCACATGCTTATCTATTGATGCTGGCGTAGACGAATTACAACATATGAATTTAAATTAATCGGTTGTTGAAGTGTTTTTTCGTTAAGGTTCATTAAAATGTCCATCTTTCAGGTTTTGAACCTCTCCCTATATATATATATATATGAGATCGTGATTCTTCTTCTTATGTGTGAGAGTAGACTGATAGATAGTGTATATCTAAAGAATTAATTAATTAATTAGTGAAACTTAATTAATTGAATAAAAGAGGAGATAAATGAAATGATAATTTCAATACCTAACATACGAGAAATGTTAATTCAATTAGCGTACTACATGGGTCTTATGATGACTTAGATGAGATTAGTCCAGATAGATACTTATGTCTACTTAGCTTGGGTAGTACATTTAGGTGGGCTAAGTAGAGGACGTTAGGAATGAACAATAGTTGAGGGGTATGAAAGCTCAAGAGAGTGTACGTGAACCTAAAATGTGTAACTAATAACTGATTTTGAACCGTAATAAAATCTTGCTAAATATTTTCAAAATGTTTTGAGTACTGTTGATGCCAATAAGATAACATGGACGCACAGATAAAAATGAAGGTATGAAGATGAAATGGTGATCACATCAAACACATAAGAGACAAAGGTTTTTTATAGTGGTTCGACTATGAATAAAGCCTACATCCACTGTTATTTTATTCCTAGGGGTTTACAATAGCACAATATGGTGTAGAGAGAGAAAGGTTGCGTATCTTGTGTATGGTGTTTCTTAGTTATCTCTCCTTTTTGGCTAAGGGAATACATGTATTTATAGTGATGGGAGATAAAGAGATACAATGTCTATATACATTCAGACATTGTGTCTACGTACAATAAATCTAATTGTTGGTCTTCTATGATGGTTGGTCTTCCTTGAATTGTTTGGTATGTTATGTGTTGTCACCTATTAATACAGTATAAATGTACATTAAGGCTCATTAAATGCGTTGTCATCTTCATTAATGCACATTAAATGCATAGTTATCCTTTGATCTTCCTGGTTACTATGCCGACCAACTCTCCTCGGGTGTCGACTATCTCTCCTAGGGTGTCGACCAACTCTCCTCGGGTGTCGACTAACTCTCCTCGAGTACCGACCAACTCTCCTCGGGTGTCGATCAACTCTCCTCGGGTGTCGATCAACTCTCCTCAGGTGCCGAATATTGCCACGTAGGATGACATGTGTCCTTTTCTGATTGGTCATCGTAGATGGATAATTTTTGTGTCAACAGAAGCCCCCAATGCTCCATGCTTGATGGTTTACTGAAAGGATGGAGTATTTATTCTGCAGTGTTGCTCGGTGCTCGTGAAATTCTTGATCTACCTTTTTGATTTGTTCAACATAAAGTGCACTATCTCTTGGATGATATATGATGCCGGCTGATCGATGGTTGCTAATACCTCTTTTGTGGAACTCTATTCGTCAAGTGAACGTGTGCTGCGTATCACCCCTGGGAATTTGGATGCAACCATGCCATAGTATGCAACTTGTAGCTTGTCATAATCTTCAAGTATGTTGATTGGTTTGCTAGCTGACCAACTGCCTCCTGTGCCGAGCAACTGAGTGCTAACTTCACGTGCTTGATTTTTTTTATTTATGCTCCTCTAAATACTTTATCAAGTAACATACTAGCTTTTGAACCCAACTCTTCAATCTGATTAGTACCAAGCTAGTGGTGGACTTCGAAACATTTGCATACAACTTCTTCTTTAATATTAGTCGGGACAGTAGTAGTAAAGATCTCAGTGTTGTAGATGCTGAATTTGACTTCTGAACTTCAATAGCATGTGCATAATAACTCCTGAATATGCCTCCTGAACTTCTGAATGCACCTCCTGAACTTCTGAATACCTCATGAACTTCAATAGCCTCCTGAACTTTAATATCAAAACTCATTCTCGAGCAAGAAAAACAACTTCTGAATGATAATTAGTCGGGTCCCCGACTATGTAGGTTTATGGAGTTGAATTTGATGCTCGACTGCATGATGTTATGAGAATGTGCCACCGAATGAACAACTGAATAAGTAATAGAAGCCTTCAAGTGTGGAATATGAATTTTGAATGCTTTCTCGGCCTTGAAGTATGTTATTTGACAAATTTTCTTATTTTGCATAGACAATAAGATTTTCTCCACCTGCTGTCTGCTGTTCGACCAACAGCAGTTGATGGAGATTGATTCCCTACCAACCGTAGTTGGTGGATTTTTATTCCCGACCAACCGTAGTTAGTGGATTTTCTTATTCCTGACCAACCGTAGTTGGTGGATTTTCTTCGCAACCAATCGTAGTTGGTGATTCTGGGCTTTTTTCATTCCCGACCAACTATAGCTGATGGATTTTTTATTCCCGACCAACCGTAGTTGGTGGATTTTCTTCCCAACGAACCGTAGTTGGTGATTCTGGGAAATTTTTTATTCCCGACCAACCTTAGTTGGTGGATTTTCTTCCCAACCAACCGTAGTTGGTGTTTCTGGGAAATTTTTTTATTCCCGACCAACCTTAGTTGGTGGATTTTCTTCCCAACCAACCGTAGTTGATGTTTCTGGGAAATTTTTTTATTCCCGACCAACCATAGTTGGTGGATTTTCTTCCCAACCAACTGTAGTTGGTGTTTCTGTGAAATTTTTTTATTCCCGACCAACCTTAGTTGGTGGATTTTCTTCCCAACCAACCGTAGTTGGTGTTTCTGGGAAATTTTTTATTCCCGACCAACCTTAGTTGGTGGATTTTCTTCCCAACAACCGTAGTTGGTGTTTCTCGGAATTTTTTTTTTCTCGACCAACCTTAGTTGGTGGATTTTCTTCCCAACCAACCGTAGTTGGTGATTCTTGGAAATTTTTTATTCACGACCAACTTTAGTTGGTGGGTTTTCTTCCCAACCAACAGTAGTTGGTGTTTCTGGGAATTTTTTTTATTCCCGACCAACCTTAGTTGGTGGATTTTCTTCCCAACCAACCGTAGTTGGTGTTTCTGGGAAATTTTTTTATTCCCGACCAACCTTTGTTGGTGGATTTTCTTCCCAACCAACCGTAGTTGGTGTTTCTGGGAATTTTTTTATTCCTGACCAACTTTTGTTGGTGAATTTTCTTCCTAACCAATCGTAGTTGGTGTTTTTGGGAATTTTTTTTATTCCTGACCAACCTTAGTTGGTGGATTTTTTATAATAAATGATGGAGACTTCCTCGGAGCTGACCAACGGATTGTTGGAAATAAGATATAATAATTGTTGGAGACATCCTTGAAGCTGAATATATATAGAGGGAATAAATTTTCCGAGCTCCATGCTGAATATAAATAAGAATTACCCCGACCAACTATTCATTGGGGGTGAAATATAATAAATGTTATAGTTCTTCCTCGGAGATGAATATGAATATCTCGCCGAGTTCCGTGTTGAGATGAATATACAATATGAATACCAAGGGATATATACAATAATTTGTGCTTGAGTCGATATCTCCGAGTAATAATAAAATATATAATGCCTCGCTGAGGTGAAATGATAATAGTTTCCAGATTGTTTCCGAGCATTCGTCGGCGTTGAGTCTTGTACCTGTAAAAATTAATATCTTGCTCTACCATATGTGTAGGCTGAATTGATTAGTCATGAGAATAATTTAATCATCCAATAAATATATGATAGGTATATGCTTGAGAAATAAAAATATTAATTTCAAAAAATGAAATAATATATGTTGACTGATATGTCGAGGCAAAATTGCCTGATGTCGAGCAATACTAGTTTCCAGAGGTTTAGGAGAGATTTCATCGGGATTGAATCTCGTCCCTATGAAATTTTAATAAGCTTCCCGAGCACCTGTCGAGACTAGATCAAATAATTATTGTCATGAGAATAATTATTTAGCCAAACAATATGTGATGTGTATCAGCATAAAATAATAAAAATTTCAAAATATGAAATAATATTTTTGTGCCACACGTGTATTTCATGAGAAAATTTTGATAAAAATGCTAGGCATTTTAATTTTAAGTAAAAGACCAAATATAAATTGGTTCAGAAAATTTATTCTAAGGTAAAGCTTCGGGTTATATTTTATTTAGCTTTACAAAATTTATTTTATTAGAGAAGTGTGAATTAAGAAATAGTAGGGACCTATGGTGATGATTTTGACATTGTCAAAATTAATAATCTAGGAAACTAAATATCAATTTCGAAATATGAAATAATATGCCTTGTCCCAAATGTGTGTCATATGAGAAATTTTTTATTGAATAGATGCCATAAGTAAGGCGTAAATTTTTTTTAAAAAATTATTTCAACTATAGTAAATTTTTTTATATAAGTTGATTTTCCAAAGTATTTAATAATTAGTTTTGAAGTATAAATTTTTTTTATTATGTTAGAAAGGTACGAATTAATAAATGGTAGGGTGAATTTGTCTTTTTAACACCATGCTGATGATTTGGACAAAATCAAAATGAGAAATTTGGGGGAACACAATTTCCACTCCTTCACTCTTCCATATGTTGTGAGCAAACTATCGCCGACCAGCAATAACTGTTGCCGACCAACGAGTATCAATAGATTCGTCGACCTGTGTTAGATATTGTCGACCAGAACTTCACCGACCAACAATGGTTGATCTTTTCTGTTGCAGTGGTGGTTGCCGACCACTAGACTGGATCTTGGTGCCAACCAGCATTTAGGAGAACGTCAGACCTGTGCCGACCAACATGAGATGGTCAGGAAACATTGTCCTTCTATCTTGCTTCCGACCTGTTTTACGTGAGGCCGATCGAGATTATATGATGCCGAACTACTTAGAAAATAGCCGACCAAGTATATGAGAACTTCCGATTAATAATAGGAGGTTGGGAAACACCTCCAACTGTGCAATATATGCCTCCGATCATCCATTTGATTTCGCCGACCAACAATTGACTTTGCTGTTGTGATGAGAATAATTATTCAGCCAAACAATATATAATTTGTATGAAATAAAGATTTCAAAATATGAAATAATATGTTTTGTGCCAAATGTGTGTCTATATGAGCAAATTTTTATCAACTAAATATCATAAGGTTTGATTCAGAAATTTTGCAACATTCTTTACAATCCCAACAAATACTGAAAATAAGTTGGTTTTCACAAAATTATTTCAGTAGGTCGTATTGTTTTTTATCAAAATTGTTAAAAACTCAAAATTAGTTGGGGTAAGAAATAAAAACTTCAAATGCCTATACTGACAAAATGAAATTCAAAAAATCATTTGTTTGCCAATATTATTTTTGGCCAAAGCCTGCTGCCGACCAGTTATGGGACAACCCCCAACGTAGGTGCCGAAATCTTCTCGCCGACCAGCAATAGATTCTACGGGAACTCGCCAACCATCAAAATAGGTACATCCGACCAAGGTTATGTTAGTGTTGGATATTCGCCGACCAACAATAGTTATTGATGACCAATGATTTCTTTGATGACAGAAGAAGTCGTGACTCTCGACCAGTGATGGGAGGTCGGGAAGCCCTCGGCCTATACAATAGGTGCTTACGATCAACAAATATGATCTTGGGAACCCATCAAGATGCATAATATATGTTGCTGACCAGAGTCAAATTCCCCCCGGCTAATAATTAGCTTAGCCAATCAGTTGTTGAATGATGCCGACCAAGAATAGATGCTGTCAACATGCAATAATCGCCTCCGACCAAGAAATTATTATGTGAATATATTGCCGATCTACAATAGGTGTTATGTATAAAACTCTTTAGTAAATTAAGAATTCTGTCAGCAATCCTAACGCCAACCAGTTTTGATAATCGTCATCGTGGTATCGAAATCCATGTTGCCAACTGCCGTCAAACCAAGTTATACCTACCGACCCACGAATCTCTAATCAATTTGATTAGGGTTTCAACTCAAGATCTCTTAGAATTGAATATGAATTTTTGTAGGAGAAAATTTCAATGAAAGAGAAATTCTCTGATGTTAATTCTTGTCAGATGTCCCATGTCAATCATGATCTCATAAAAATATGATGAATCGTGTATATAAATGTGTATCCATAGAAATCTTTAACGGACTTGTGATTATGAAATTTTTGTTTATTCATATTTGGAAATAAAAATCGATCCACTAATTTATGAATATAAAATCGTGATTTGCAATATTTTGCAGATTTCATAAATAAAAATTGGACAGCTAATTTATGTATACAAACATAAATTCATGACTAAATCAAAAGATGTATGTATAATTGATTATACATAGAGAAAATAAAAACTTATCTTTTGATGGAGAACAATGCTTGTAACACGTTTCCACAGACGGCGCCAATCTGTTGATGACTAGAAATAGCGTCCATGTTATCTTATCGGCATCAACAACAGATAAAAATGAAGGTATGAATATGATGATTGAAGATGAAATGGTGATCACATCAAACACATAAGAGAAAAAGGTTTTTTAAAGTGGTTCGGCTATGAATAAAGCCTACGTCCACTGTTATTTTATTCCCAGGGGTTTACAATAGCACAATATGGTGTAGAGAGAGAAAGGTTGCGTATCTTGTGTATGGTGTTTCTTAGCTATCTCTCCTTTTTGGCTAAGGGAATACATGTATTTATAGTGATGGGAGATAAATAGATACAATGTCTATATACATTCAGACATTATGTCTACGTATAATGAATCTAATTGTTGGTCTTCTATGATGGTTGGTCTTCCTTAAATTGCTTGGTATGCTATGTGTTGTCACCTATTAATACAGTATAAATGTACATTAAGGCTCATTAAATGCGTTGTCATCTTCATTAATGAACATTAAATGCATATTTATCCTTTGATCTTCCTAGTTGGTATGCCGACCAACTCTCCTCGGGTGTCAACTATCTCTCCTCGGGTGCCAACCAACTCTCCTCGGGTGTCGACTAACTCTCCTCGAGTACCGACCAACTCTCCTCGGGTGTCGATCAACTCTCCTCAGGTACCGAATATTGCCACGTAGGATGACATGTGTCCTTTTCCGATTGGTCCTCGTAGATGGAGAATTTTTGTGTCAACAAGTACTAAATCTTTTCATAAAAATATTTCTAAAACATTTTAGGTGTCGAGACACAGGGACGCCAGACTTGATATTCTACTTCAGGGATACGCAGCTACGGCATAGGTGGATTCTTGCAGAATGTTGTATTAGATGCATCTATTCTTCATTACTAGTGTAGGTATCAATTTCAATTACAGTTTTAGTTGGGTATATTGTCCCTTTCAAATATATTATCTCAGTTCAGACCTGTTTTTGATTTGTGTAATACCCCGTATTTTTACACATATTTATTTTATTACGAAATTTTGGAAATTGGGATTAATTAATTTAAAGAGAGAAAATTTAATTTATAATTAATCCGATTTTAAAGGAAATAATTACTAGTGTGACGAGAGTTGGTAATTATAAAAAATAATTATATCAAAATATAATTATATTGAACATTTCATATTGAGTAACGTTGTATTGTTTCAGAAATTATAATATGACCGGGGACGAGATACACGGCAGTTAAGTTATAATTATTTGGGACGTGTGTGTGAGTCACGTCAATATTATATATTTAGGGGGGTTAACAAGTGAATTATTTTTATATAACTCGAATGACTATTTTTTGTGTGCCAGCGTGTTCGTAAGGGTCGAAATAGTCAGAAAATACTACTCGGGTGTTATATTTGGAGTCCGGGGCATTTTGGCCCAAAATGACACCCCGAAGGGGTATTTTAGTCTTTTGGAATTTTTGAGTAATTAAATGGACGAAAATAGAAACATAGAGGGTTAGTGGTCTGTCAGTTCCAACCGACATGAGAAAGAGAGAGAAAGAGAGGGAGAACCAAGGAGGAAGGATACCGATTAGAGAAACACACCTGAAAGTTGGAGATTTCTCACAAATAGTTACACCAAAGTGTAGATCGCAACAAGAGGATCAACCACATACCAAATTCAATCAGGGAATCAGAAATCCATACAAACTCAAGTGTTTATCTTGCTCCTCTTTTAGCAAATATTATTTGTTGATTTAGATTAGATGATATAAACTTGTTACAATGAAAACTTAGGTTTAACTAGACTAATTTGTAAAGAAACCATATAAATTGGAGATGGGTTTGCATGTAGAGGATCTTCCCATCTTGGACCTATTAAATTTAATAATTATATTTGAAATCACGAAATTAATTCAGAGTTTGGAAGGTTTAAAAATTTTTGCGTTCACATTTAAGAGATTTAGCAGGAATTAAAGAAATTTTTGAATTCCATTTGAGTATATAAGGATTTGACCTTTAATTTGTATTAGAAAGTATCTTAGGGTAATTTTGAAAAGTTTAAGGACATTAAATTAGAGTTGGGTTGAGTTTTGGATTGATATAGAAGATTGAATGTTGGAAAAATCGAATTTGGAGAAGAATAGGGGTTTGCCCGGATTTGTGGTTCGAAGTCTTCCCAGGTCGTTTGAACGACCTCGTTTGAATGAGACTTCCAATGAGAATTCCAATGACCCTTCTAATGAAATGATGGAGTTCTTTCGAAGTGAGAACTTCATTCGAATGAACTCATTCGAACGACCTCATTCAAACGACATTCCCTTGACTTCTAATGAGATTTCAGAATGACTTTTTACGGTCCGGTCGAGCTAAAAATCATCCTAGGTTTATTCAAGTGAGAATCATAGCCTATGTGAGTATCGGGAAACGTAAGTTCCGAGTTAGTATTTAGTTGGGAGTGTGATTGTTCTCGGGATATATAAATTTTATATAACCTTGGAAGGAAGGTAGGTTTAAGAGAGGTAAAATATATATGAATAACGGTGAGAGTAGACATGATAATATTACCTATGTATTATGGGAATTGGGTTGCGTGAATGCCTATTAAGTTATATAAGTTGAGTGCATGCTTATTACTTAGAATATTATGTGTATGACATACCTAACTATTGGCTATCGAACCGAGGTTAGCGCGTTGTAGATGACCATATCTTGTGTGCCTTCGAGGGATTTTGAGTCCTATCACTAGAGCATGGAACCTAGGTACGGGGTATCTATGATAATGATAGTGGTGACAGTCGTATGGGTGTGTACGTATGTGCGTATCCCATCATCTTGAAACTATGTTCTCCTCCAATATGTGTATATGTTTTTTTGGTTCCTTAGAGATTGAACCTGCCGTCCTTCATGCGTGAGCGTTGCAATGGGACTAGATAGCCGACTATGCCTAGCACTAGGGGTTTATTAACCATGGGTGAAGTATTGATATATATATATTGAGATTTTACATATGTATACGAAGCTCATATTCTGTGTTTCATTTTGTCCACTTTATTATAGTATATACTTATTGGGTCACCAGTTAGGAATTAAAAAAGTTATGAGAATGAGTTAAAGCATCTTTAAACCTATTCCTAAATAATATCAATATATTATCTTGAGGTTATTTAGATACTTTATCCTGCATAGTTGTTATACTACGTATAGTCAGGAAAAGTATAATTACTAGTATGGGTTGTTAGGCTCATTACGCGTGCACACTAGATGAGAGGTGAGCATCTCAAGGGAGTACGCTAAGTTAACATGAATAATATTTGTGCTAAATAATCAATTTAAGAACTTCCTATATTTAAACTATTTTTTACTCAGGATCTGACCCGTTTTTCTGCAAAACTCTTTTTCTTGTTCCTTTATTTTAGGTGCTCAGCTACAAGGACACTAAGCTTTGGTGATTCCATTCAATTGTCGAGCTGTAGATGTTATGGAAGCTACAGGACATTGATAGTAGACGCTTCATAGTCTATTATTTTTACCTATCAGTTATTTACTTCAGTTGGACATGTCGCCCCTTCCTATTTTATATTCAGAGATTTAGATGTTTTATTTTATTAGTAGACTTTTATTTCTTGGTTTTGGATTGTTGTATGGAATTTTGACTGGAAGTGTTTACTCTAGTTCTTTATTATAATTCATCTTGTTCTTTCCTAATGTTTTTTAGACGAATGGTATTAGTTAATTATTTCCTTACTTGATGATGGTTAATAACAAGATAAAATTTTGAAATCAACCTTTTTAAATATTACTTGGTTAGTTTTAATTAAATAAAATTGATGATTTTCGACAGTTATGCATTATTTGAACTAACTGGATATTCTGGATTTAATTAATAAAGGACTGATCACCCTCTATTCAATTAGACAGGGTGTCACAGGTGGTATGAGATCATTAGGTTCTAGTGTCCTTAGGATTTGTACGACTTCTTATGTTTCCGTGTAGCGTCTTTTGATATAGAGCCCTATATTTTAGGATTGTCGTACTTGTTATGCATTTTACATTCTTCAGCTATTTTGAGATAATAACTGTACACTTATGAAACCCTTCTCTCCTTTTAGATGCCTCCTTGACTTGCACAGAGAGTTCCCAGGGATGTTTAGCCCGAGCCTCAACCTTCACCAGCTCAGGGTATGATGAATGCCACTGAAGTTATCACCATTATAGCTCAGGAGGTCAATGAGGCATTGTCAGTTGTGTCCCAGGCACCACCTCAGGCACCATTGGTGGCTCCAGTTCAGGCCTATACCTTCCCCTCTACTTGGGAACATGTTAAGATTTCCTTCCAGAAGGTGAATCCTCTGGAGTTTATAGGGAGCTCCGGTGTGGTGGTAGCGAGCCAATAGAAGAAGGACATCCATAGGCATTTGAGGATGCATGAGTGCACAGAGGTGAAGAGTCAGATACTGGCCACATTAAAGTTACTGGGAGAATCACTGTATTACCACCACTAAGGAGAGAGACACACTCACAATTTGAGACTTTTGGGTGCGGTTTGATCGCAAATATTTTCCGTCGGGCGTCTAGACAGAGATGAGACGGAAGTTAGTGAACTTGAAGTAGGAGGGAAAAAACATGGCAGAATATGAGGCAGAGTTTATCAACCTTCTGAACATTGTACCGGATAAGATCCCGACTGTGGAGAAGAGGATTCAGTGTTTTATGGATGGGTTGACATGGAGGATCTGCGAGAATTTTATAGGAACTCTCTCTTTGGCCACCTATTTGTACGTGGTTAATGCATCAATGCTCCACTACAAGGACCACCAATTTCATTTGACATGGTTAAGCGAGTAGGAGAGTCCAACCAGTAGGACAGGACATGAAAAAATGGTGCCAGTGGGGCATAGGAAGTCCAGGGTCAGCATGGACACGGTGATCAGGGTTCCCGACAGTGGGATCCTAAGAGGTTCATGTCAAGAGGTTTTAGACATGGCTAGGGAGGCTTTATACATGGCTAACGGGGTCATCACGGCCACTAGGGCCAGTAGCTGGTTCAACAAGGCCAGCATTGTCTAGGAAGGGGTGGAAACGACCATCAGGGCCGGGGACAATAGGGACAGAGGGGAGGACCCTACCCATGGAGTTGTTTTACTTGTGGCAACACTGTCCATAAGAGTTAGGACTTCCCTTAGAAGGGTAAGGGCCAGCAGCAGTAGGGTTCTCACCAGGAGCCGCAGAGATGGTTATTTCCCGCAGCTCTCCCAGCATCCCCACATATGCTAGCACTGCCACCCATTCCATCCGTCCCAGTTCAGCAAGGGAATATTCAGTATGGAAAAGTCTATAATATTCACCAGGTCGTACTCCCGCAAGACCCACCCACAATTGAGGGTATGTTTTCTATCTAAGGGACTTCGGCGCATATTTTATTTGACACGGGGGCCACACATTATTTTACTGCCACGTGGTTTGCACATACTACGGGATTATATGTTACAACAGAGAGTACGATCACTTGTGTGGATTCACTATCGAGTAGAGGTTTAGTGATCTCTTTTATTTATCGGGTAGTGGGTATAGAGATTGGGAGGTTTATCTTAGCCGCTGACATACTCGTATTGCATATGTCCGAGTATAAATCGATTATAAGTATGGATTGGATTGTTAGGTATAGGGCCATGATCGATTATTTTAGTAGGAGTATAGTTTTTGCTATACCCGGTCAGGAGATGTTACTGGTGGCGATGCCTCGCCCTGAGGGAATATCATCGACACATCTATACTACATAGAGGAGGAGACCTCTACGGAGGTGGTGGTACCACTTGACTAGATTTCTGTTGTTCGAGAGTTCTTCGATGTTTTTTAGGAGATTATGGGGTGACCACTGAGTAAAGAGATAGACTTCATCATCGATTTAGTTCCAGTCACGAGGCTGATAGCCCGCGCACCTTACCGTATGGCTCCAGTAGAGATGAGGGAGTTATATGACCAAATTGAGGAGTTGTTGGGGTAGGGGTTTATCTATCGGAGTACTTTAATGTGGGGTGCTCCCATACTGTTCGTTAAGAAGAGGGATGGATCGTTGAGGTTATGTGTCGATTACCTAGAGTTTAATAAATTCACGATACATAACAAATATCCATTGCCTCGAATAGATGACTTATTTGACCAGTTGAGATGATCTTACTTCTTCTTGAAGATTGACTTGACATGGGTATACTATCAGTTGTGAATCAGGGAGAAAGATGTATCAAAGGTGACCTTCTTGACAAGATATGGTTCCTATGAGTTCAGGGTTATGCCTTTCTGTAATACCCCGTATTTTCTGTGATATTTATTTTTGGAGATTAATTGAATTAAATGTTTATTAATTGGAAATTAATCCGGATTAAAATATTAACGAGATGTGAGTTAGTATTTTATTATAATGTGCATACTTGGCATTATATGAATATTGGTAATATTGAAATTGTCGTGAGATTTAAATACGGCAATTTGGGAATTTTGTTTGACGCGTGTGACCGCCACGTTATGGTATTTTATTTTAAATTAAAAAGTGAATTTTAGTTCCATTAACCGTATGGTCATTTTGAGTGCGCCAACGCGTCCGGAAGGGTCGAGATAGTCAGAAAACACTAGCCGAAAGTTTAGTTTGGGTCCCGGGGTATTTTTAGGCCATACCGGCATCATAAAGGGTAGTTTGGTAATTTGTATTTTTGGGAATTAAAAAGTGACGAAAATTGTAATTACAATCTGACTATTTCTTTAACCCACTTAACCCACTAACTACACTAAGAGACAATATGGGCTACGGGAGAAGTTGATATACAATCCCAACTTACCAAAAACCAAACACACCTCCACAACTCCATCGTCTTCAACCTTGGGAAGAGCTTGAGAGAGAGAGAGAAGGAAAGAATTCTGCAGAAAGAAAGAGAGAGGACAGACTTAACTTCAAGATTCAACACCGAATTCAGAGATAGATTAAGGCAAGTGGTTTAAACTCATTTGATTCAAGCTATGTTTTCCATGTTTAGGAATTTTCGAAATTGATTTTTGAAGATAATTTAGACCCATTAATTGGAAGTTAAAAGCCATGATGTATGTAGGAATTGCATGTAGTGATATTCTGGACGAATTATGTGTTCTAAACAGAACCTTTGATGATTTAAAAATGGAGTTAGAAGAAGTTTAATGATGTTCTTGAATGGAAGAATTCTGGAAATTATTTTGATGTAGTTTTAATCTAAACTAAGCCTTTAAAGGATAAATTATGGGACTTAGAATGTTAATAATGCTGTAGGATGATAGTATAATGATATAGTAACCTTGTCTTGGAGTTTCATGCTTAAAAATGGAGTTTTGGGACGAAATTTTAACTGCAAAACGAAGCAGTCCGTAACAGACCTGGTGCGTTCGATTGATCGATGTTCTTCAGTCGATCGATCGACCACCATTGTGAATAATGGGAATAATGTTAAATAGTCGATCGACCACCATCGACCACCAGAATGAGTAAAGTTTTTCCTTAATTGAATTTTAATGGTGTTAACCCTTAAATAATATTATTGGAGACATTGTGAATACCCTTAACCTTAAGGAAGACCAGTAGACATGATTATGAGATTAGACTTTAATTGGAATTTAATTTGAGGAATTATTCTAAATTGATGAAATTCGTTATGTGAGATAATATTTGGGTTAATAGTGCAAATTTGAATAATTTGATGGAATAAGGTTTGGGGCAGAAGTAAAGACCTTAGGTATAAAGATGTTATATGTGTGAATAATGGGAACTTAATAGTCCATTTGAGATAGGTTTTAAGTTTAAGAAATTTCGACGTGAGACGTGTCGACTATTTAATTTATATATTATCGGGATACTTGAAATATTTGAATTTGGAATAATGGTATAAAGATGTAGAGAATACCTTTATTAATATCGAGATATCTAAGATGTGTGAATGCTTAGTATATAACTTTATGGGTATGACAAACCTACCATACTTGCTATCATGGGAGGTTTACGTTCGCTTAGGGCCTTCTTATCCTTGTGTTGCCCGGATTTAGATTGGTTACCTCGATGAACATAGGTCATAGAAGGACTTATTGTGATATTAATAAGTCTGCTGATCGTGGGAGCGTAGGTATGTGCGTGACCCATGTGATGGTGACTGTGTTCTCCTCCACTATTTGTGATGTTGTTATCTGAACAATTCCTGAGAGATTCGGAATGTGTGATCCTTATGTACGTGATGTATCGGGATGGATAGCAGAGTATGTGTGCACCGCAGCTTAGCCTTTGGGTGCTTATATTGTATATTTATGTTGTGAAAATATACGGTTAAATGAGAAGGAATTTACTATGTTAAATTGTGAGTATAGTTATGGTAATGTTTTGAAAAGATAAAAAGAGAGAACTTTTATCAATAAATGGTTTTGTTAGTAATTGGGAATCCGGGAATTAAAGTAGAAATCTCTATTTAATTATTAAGGTTGGAAATTAAACGTGAACCGAGTAGTAGTGTTAGAAACTCTTTGGATAGTTACGAGATAACACATGAATGGGTACAGGAACGTTAGGAGTGCATAGTTAGACGAGAGGTGAGTATATCATGTGAGAGCACGTCCTAACATGTACTTTGCATATACTGTTTTAAATGTTTTTAAAGCACTTGCAGGTTTTTAAATATCTCCACATTCGGGCTCTGACCCGTTTGCTTTCAAATCTACTTTTTGTAAAACCATTTTAGGTGCCCAGCCACAAGGACACCATGCATAGGATTCTTACTCAGATGACGAGCTGTAGCTGTTTGTGGGAGCTACAGGGATTTGCTTTTAGACGATTATATCATTTGGATTCCTTACTCAGTATTCCTCAGTTGTAGGGCATGTTGCCCAAATTCTGTTAGATACATTCCCATTTCAGTTTTTCAGACTATGACATGTATTCATTCAGTATTCAGTATTTCGTTATTTACTTCAGTTGTGGGATTATGGTGTGAGGAGTTTTCCTCCAGATTTACTTATATCATGTGACGGTTATTCTATTTACTTCATTATGGTGAATGGTGTTATTATTCTTCATTACACTTGTTGCATGTTAATCAGACTTTAATTAAAATTTGGCAACTTACTTTTTAAATACTAGGTGGTTAGTAATTATAAAATGTTTTCGACACTGATGCTATTAACTGAGACAACTTGGCGTTTTGATTTAATTTAATAAAGGAGTAGCTACCCGGTATTTAATTAGTCGGGGTGTCACACTTTCGGGCTAACCAACACCCCAACCATGTTTATGGACATGATGAATAGGGTGTTCAGAGAGTTCCTAGACCAGTTCGTCATCGTCTTCATAGATGACATTTTGGTTTACTCGCAAATCGTGGAAGAGCATGTCGAGCACTTGAGGCAGGTTTTGTAGACACCATGTGAGCATGAGTTGTATGCAAAATACGAGAAATATGGGTATTGGCTAAAGAAGATCCAATTTTTAGGACATATCTTCTCTAATAGAAGGATATCCATGGAACTTGGGAAAGTGTCAATGGTGAGGGAATGGGTACAGGCCACAATACCGATTGAGATATGCAGTTTTTTGGGCTTAGTCGGATACTATAGGAGGTTCATTCGAGGGTTTTCGAAGATAACGGGTCTATTGAGACATTTGACTTGCAAAGGGATTCTGTTTATCTGGAGTGATGCCTGTCAGTTAGCCTTTGATGAGTTCAAAGACAAGTTAACCTGAGTACCAGCGTGAGCATTGCCCAGGCTGGGAGTGGAGTATCTAGTCTACACTGATGTGTCCTTATTAGGACTTGGGGATGTACTTTAGTAGTGTGACACCCCGACTAATTAAATACCGGGTAGCTACTCCTTTATTAAATCAATACACAATGTCAAGTTGGTTCAGTTAATAGCATCACTATCGAAAACATTTTTATAATTACTAACCACGTAGTATTTAAAAAGTAAGTTGCCAATTTTAAGTTAAGTTTGATTAACATACAATAAAAGAATAATGGAAGAACAACGTAATCCATTCACCATAACGAAGTAATGAAATAATCAACAAACAGTAATAAGTCCAGAGGAAAACTCCTCACAACAATCCCACAAATGAAATAATAACATAAGTCTGAATCCTGAATTAATTACATGCCCGAAGTCTGAATAACTGAAATAAATGAAATGCCTCTAAAAGAAATGGGCGACATGCCCTACAACTGATAATACTGATTATGAAGTCAAGATAGATGAAGCATCTACAAGCAAAGTCCTGTAACTTCCATAAACAGCTACAGCTCGTCACCTGAATGAGGATCCTAAGCATGGTGTCCTTGTGGCTGGGCACCTAAAAATGGTTTTTACAAAAATAGATTTGAAATCAAATGGGTCAGAGCCCGAAAGTGGAAATCATTTTAAAAACAAGTGTTTTAATAACATTAAAACATAAAATGCAAAATACATGTTAGGACGTGAACTCACATGAAATTCTCACCTATCGACTACATGTGCACTCCTAGCGTACCTTACCCATCTATATGACATATATATCTAACCAAAACGTAATAAGTTCTACCCCTTACTACTCGATTCCCATATTACATTCTAAAGTTATTAATTAAATAGAGGGCTTTACATACACTCGGATTCTCAATTAGTAATATAATTCACTATCAATTAACCCGTTATGTTTTCTCAAAACATTACCATAATTATATTCACAATATTAACAAGAATGTTCCCATTAATTAAGTGTATATTATTCACGTCATAAATATACAATACAAGCACCCCGAGACTAGCTGCGGTGCACACATACTCTGCTATCCATCCCGGTACATCACGTACATAAGGATCACGCATTCCGAATCTCTCAAGAATCGTTCTCAGATAACAACATCCCAAATAATGGAGGAGAACACAGTCACATCACATGGGTCACGCACATACCTGCGCTCCCACGATCAGCAGACTTATTAACATCCCAATAAGTCCTTCTATGACCTATGTTCATCGAGGTATCAGTCTAAATCCAGGCAACACAAGGATTAGAGGGCCCTAAGCGAACCTAAACCTCCCGTGATAGCAAGTATGGTAGGTATGTCATACACATAAAATCAATACATATACTAAGTATGCACACATCTCAGTAATCACCATAATATATATTGGTGGTACACTTCTAAATCTCGTACCGACATATAATGCTACACAATTTATATGTTCCCGATTAATATAGTAATCTAGGCCGTCAATAGTGCTCGCATCGTAATAGACACTCACGTCCTACTTCATATTTTCCCTTAGGTTCACCTACACTTCTAGGTTTTGCTCCTCATTATATCCCCAATATCCCAAATATATCAATTAATCCACGAGGAAGTGTTATCTCTACATATAAACAAGGTTATGGGACACTAGGGATCCAAACAGGCTAAAAAGCCTAAACTGTCAACTCGTTCGAAGTCTCGTTCGAACGAGGCTGTTCGAACGAGAGTTCGTTCGAAAAAAGGGGGATTTCTAACGAGGTCTCGTTCGAACGAAGTCATCGAATGAACTTCACCCTCGTTAGAAGTCAAAGGTCAACTCATTAGAAGCTCGTTCGAATGAGTTCGTTCGAACGACCTGGGTAGGTCTTCTAACGAGTGGCCAGTTTCGAGCCCAGATTTCCTATTTCCGTTTTTCCAACTTCTCTACACCTCAAATATCATCCAAACATTAATCCAACGATTGTTTAAAGTCTCTAATCATTCCTAAACATATTTAGGTCATATACTAACAAGATTTTTGGGGTTAATTCATTCTAACCTCATTCAATTATCAAATCTCTTCATATTTTCCCCCAATTTTAAGAACATGAACCCTAGAATTTATAAATCATCAAAGAGCCTAATTAAATCCGTTTTTGTTTCATCCAAATTATACTATCATCAGAATAATCATCTAAATACAAATCTACATGAGATTCCTCATCAAAAATGAAATTCCTACTTCCAATTTAAATGGGTTTTTCATTAACTCCCAAGAACAATAAGATTTTATCAATTCCTACACATGGAGAAAATATTCTTTGCACAATAACGAAATTAAACCACTTGGCTTAAGTGTATCTCTGGATTTGATGACGAATCTGATGAATTTCTCTCTCTCTCTCTCTGCAGAATTCTCCTCTCTTCTCTTTCTACAAGCTTTCTTCTCTAATGGTGGCAATGGAGGCTAGGGTTTTGTCTTAGGAACTTTTGGGGCTAATTCTAATAACCCCGTAGCCCTCTAATCAGTTAATGGTTGGTAATGGGTTAGTGGGTCTTTTAATTTTCCATTTAAAACTCCTAAAATTTGTTAATCAAAAATCCCAAAATTCTAAAATTACCAAACTACCCTTATACGTTGCCGGTATGGCCTAAAAATGCCCCGGGACCCAAACTAAACCCCCGGCTAGTGTTTTCTGACTATTTCGATCCTTCCGGACGCGTTGGCGCACTCAAAATGACCATACGGTTTATAGAAATAAAATTCACTTTTTAATTATCATAATTATATTCCATGACGCGACTGTCACACGCGTCTCAACAAGATTTCCAAATTGCCGTATTTCTATCTCATGACAAATCAATAATTCCATATTCATATATAGCCATATATACTCATTAATATCAAATACTAACTCGCATCTCGCTAGTATTTTAATCTGGATTAATTTCCAATTAATACACATTTAATTCAATTAATCCCATAAATAAATATCACAAAAATACGGGGTATTACATACTTCCTGTTCGAACGAGAGTTCGTTCGAACGAAGGGGGCTTTCTAACGAGGTCTCGTTCAAACGAGGTCTCGTTCGAACGAAGTTATCGAACGAACTTCACCATCGTTAGAGGTCAAAGGTCAAATCGTTAGAAGCTCGTTAGAATGAGCTCGTTCAAATGACCTGGGCAGGTCTTCTAACGAGTGGCCAGTTTCGAACCCAGATTTCCTATTTTCGTTTTTCCAACTTCTCTACACCTCAAATCTCATCCAAACATTAATCCAATGATTGTTTAAAGTCTCTAATCATTCCTAAACATATTTAGGTCATATAATAACATGATTTGTGGGGTTAATTCATTCTAACCTCATTCAATTATCAAATCTCTTCATATTTTCCCCCAATTTTAAGAACATGAACCCTAGAATTTATAAATCATCAAAGATCCTAATTAAATCCGTTTTTGTTTCATCCAAATTATACTATCATCAGAATAATCATCTAAATACAAATCTACATGCGATTTCTCATCAAAAATGAAATTCCTACTTCCAATTTAAATGGGTTTTTCATTAACTCCCAAGAACAATAAGATTTTATCAATTCCAACACACGGAGAAAACATTCTTTGCACAATAACGAAATTAAACCACTTGCCTTAAGTGTATCTCTAGATTTGATGACGAATCTGATGAATTTCTCTCTCTCTCTCTCTCTCTGTAGAATTCTCCTCTCTTCTCTCTCTACAAGCTTTCTTCTCTAATGGTGGCAATGGAGGCTAGGGTTTTGTCTTAGGAACTTTTGGGGCTAATTCTAATAACCCCGGTAGCCCTCTAATCAGTTAATGGTTGGTAATGGGTTAGTGGGTCTTTTAATTTTCCATTTCAAACTCCTAAAATTCGTTAATAAAAAATCCCAAAATTCTAAAATTACCAAACTACCCTTATACGTTGCCGGTATGGCCTAAAAATTCCCCGGGACCCAAACTAAACCCCTGGCTAGTGTTTTCTGACTATTTCGATCCTTCCGGACGCGTTGGCGCACTCAAAATGACCATACGGTTTATAGAAATAAAATTCACTTTTTAATTATCATAATTATATTCCATGACGCGACTGTCACACACGTCTCAATAATATTTCTAAATTGCCGTATTTCTATCTCACGACAAATCAGTAATTCCATATTCATATATAGCCATATATACTCATTAATATCATATACTAACTCGCATCTCACTAGTATTTTAATTAGGACTAATTTCCAATTAATACACATTTAATTCAATTAATCCCATAAATAAATATCACAAAAATACGGGGTATTACAAGTAGGAGGATCAGGTTATATCTTATGCCTCCCGTAAGCCTAAGCCTCACGAGAGGAATTACCCCACCCATGACTTGGAGTTGGCAGAGGTTTTGTTTGCACTCCGGATTGGGAGACATTATCTCTCGGGGGAGAAATTTTTCTTGTTCACAGATCACAAGTCATTACAGTACCTCTTCACATAGAAGGAGCGGAATATGCGTCAGCACTGGTGGCTTGAGTTTGTGAAGGATTATCATTTAGATATCCAATACCACCTGGGAAGGATAACGTGGTAGCAGGCACGTTGAGTCATAGGTTGGTAGGAGAGGTGGCCGAAGTGTGTAAAAAAAATGGAAGGAGTTAGGACACCAGGATGTGGTGGCTAGATTATTCAAGTCTTTGATGAAAAATACGCCCTAGATTATTACGAGAGTAGTACACGCTCAGGCAGCTGATCCGTTCTTTTAGGATCAGATAGTGAAGCTTCTAGCAGAGGGGGACGAGTCTTATACCATGGATTCATAGGAAGGTTGGTTATTCCTAAAAGAGAAAACCTGTGACACGAGGTGATGATAGGGTCCCACGGTTCATATTTATGGTACATCTTAGTGGGGATAAGATGTACCAGGATATGCGGAGATAGTACTGGTAGAGCGAGATGAAGAAGGATATTGCCTAGTTCGTCTCGACATATGCCACTTGTCATCTAGTAAAGGTGGACCATCAGAGATCGCGGGACTTCTACTACCATTAGAGGTTCCTATATGGAAATGGGAGAGAATTTCCATGGACTTTGATGATGCTAAGATTCAGCACCACAAGATAAGTGATGATGATCTCAAACAGTAATAACAATGGCAGCCATAAAGATGAATGTGTGTAAGTGTATAGAAGAGATAAGTATAAGAGGAACAAGACAATGATGTATAGTGGTTCTGCCAATTAGGCCTACATCCACTGTTAATGTGTGATCCACTAAATATGGGCACTAATGACCTTGGATACAATGCACATAAGCTCACTCTCTCTCTATTGTGTGTACAAGCAAAGTTTTAGCTAGGGTTACCATTATCGATCCCTTTTGTTGGGTTATAGGTGTGAAGTATATATAGGTCATGTGGGGAGTAGTGTAAACCCCCAAGCATGCATGGTTCATGTGAGCTATGATCTAGCCAATCCCCTACTGGCACCTGGAGGTGCCAGATGTGATTAATGATGACATAATATTCCCTCACGTGAGGGGGTGATATTTGTTATAACGGTCTTGCCCACATGTCATAGGAGTCTCATGCGCCCTATTCTATGCGTTTTCCAAATCACGCACTGTGATGACATCACCCTCAGCCTATAATGCGAAGCCGGGGGAAAAGTTTGTGCTAACAGCGAGCCAGGCGTGGTTTGGGCCTCGTACTATCGTACCCTCGTAGGGTCATCCAGACCACGATGAGGGTCGGCCCACTGAAGGGTTGTTTGGGCTTGATGAGGGGTCGGACCTTTGAAGGGTTATTTAAGACATGATGAGGGGTCAGCCCACTGAATGGTCATCTGGGCCTGATGAGGGGTCGGCCCCTTGAAGGGTCATTTGGGCCTAATGAGGGGTCGGCCCCTTGAAGGGTCTTCTAGGCCTAATGAAGGGTCGTCTGGGCCTGATGAGGGTTCGTCCCACTGAAGGGTTGTTTGATATTAGCTGAGAGATCATCTTGGCCACATCCGGGTAGAGGATGCCCTCGTCCTGGCCGAGGGTATGTATGGGTATATCAATCACCCCCCAGCTCTTAGCCATCGATGTTTTTGAGATGGCTGGGGGATAGTGCTGCTTTTGAGATAAGTATATGATCGGTTTGGTGAGTGAAATCTATCAAGATGATTTGAGACCTAGGCAGATATCCATCGTCGTTCTAATTTCCCAGACGTGGCGGCTGCACACTTGGCCTCAGACTTTGTACCCTAATAATACCCTCCTCGTGGGTCGTGTTTTGCCTTGGTTAATGGGCCCACTCATTAGCAAGATATTTAAATGATTTTTTGAAGTTATTTCCTTTCTTCTTCTTCGCACCTTAACTCTCTCTCTCTAGCTTCTCAACAGCTCCATAGCCATTTCTGCGATTTCTTCGGCATCAAGCCTCATTGTCTTCGCCTTCATCCTCAGGTAACCTTTCTTTACTTTAGATTCATACTTGAGCCTTCGACTATAATTTACATTTTTCATTTGGGTTTCTTTTCGCTTTCTCCTTGGTTATTTTTATTTTTCTGGCGTTCTTCTCCGGCGGGATGTTCTTCTTGTTCTTGAATGTTCTTGATCAAAACCCTTTATTTTTTAGTTTTAATCCAAAAGTCCAACTTAGTCAATTTCAAACTTGTTTGTGGTTAGGTTAGCCAAACTCCTTTAAGTGTAGGGTCTTTCGCTTAATGCTTAGGAGGCTTTACGATCTAGCCGAGGAATTTCCATCCCTGAGAGAGAAGTTCTTCGTAGAGATTAGGCGAATAGAGGAAGAGGACAAGAGAAGACAAGGGGATGATCCTAATTGGGTACGAACCATTTTTCCCATTCCATTAGCCATAATAAAACCCCTGAGTCATGTGGGTTATCTTGTCATCCAACCGAGAGTCAATCGTACGAGGGGGAAATGGATCAGAGAGCATCGTCGCCGACGGGTGCTAGTCCTTTCGGGAGGGGAGAGACATCCAATCTTAGCCCAAGCCGATAGGTTGAGGGAACAACACCTTCTGAGGTTATCCTTGTAATAGCCCTGTCCCCTCTTGCATTTCAAGTAGCCTTTCCAGATGGTCCCCTAATAGGCGATGCGGCTGGGGATGAGAGAGCTAAGGATGACAATGAGGGTTCTTCTGATAATGATGATGGTCAAGTTGATACTTCAAGTGCCTCAACTTATGTATCGTCGGTTAAGGACCGTGGTCTCTTAGTATGGATGCATATTTTTGGCATACAACCCAATATAAGTATGAGAGTTCCAACTGAATCTGAGAGGGTCTTTCAGGGGGACGAGGGAGAGATTGTTGTTTATGAACAGATGCTAAGGGTAGGTGTTAGGTTCCCTCTACACCATTCTATAGTCGATATATTATCTTCCCTTGGGGTTTCCCCTTCTAAACTTCCTCCCAACTCGTGGAGGACTATCCTTGGCTATATCTCACTTTGAAAAAATTCATTTACCGACGAGACCTCGGTCGATGTATTCCTTTCTTACGATAACATCACCTCATCATCCAAATAGCCTGGGTATTTACATTTATGGGCTAGGAAGTCTGACAAGAAGCTTGTCCACGTGGCTTAGACTTCCAATCATGATTGGAAGAAAAGGTTTTTCTTTATCTCTGGGGATTAGGAATTCCCCACCGAGGTAGAGCCGGTGGAAGATGGTCTGACGGTACCGAGGGTATGGTCCAATCCTTCAATGAAAGTAGGATCAGACCCCGAACTCAGCTTGGAGGATAGGGTCATTGTTGACTACCTGAGGGAGCGAGGGAGATAGGGTGAACTTTCCAAGTTTGAAGATTTGATGACCCCTCATTTCCTCAAAGAAGTTGGATTGAGGGTAGGCCCCCTGACAGAACTATGTGAGTCATTTTTTGCTCAATTTTTTTATTTTTTTCAAGTGTTTCATATTTGTCTCTGCATCTTTCTGATATGTTGTCTCCTTTTCTGGTAGTCCTGTGAATATCTCTGACCAACTTTTGGAGATGACTGCCCCAAGCTTACTGTCTATCCTGTGAAAGAAAAAGGGAAAAGATCCTCAGCAGCCTCCGTAGATTACAAAGACCGTATGGTCGACACATGTTGAGCCGACTATCGACAGTTATAAAAGAAAAGATCCAGAAGTTCTTGTTGATCCTCGCCCAAATTCTAGGATGAGGGAGAGGGTGGAGACATTTGAGGGGACTGGCTCCTCTTCCAGTATGGGGGATTATTGGTCTCAAAACTTGACATTTTTAAAGGCTGAGCCATCTTCCCTCATTGCTAACCTGAGGGCGGCCAAGGCTTCCATATTTTTTGCTCCCTCGGCCGCTGATTATGACTTTTTATCAAAGATGCCCCTGCCAAGGTGTATGATTACGGTATGCATACTCTCGCCCAAGTACTTGTTTTCACTTTATTTACTCAATCAACTTTTGACAAACTGTTCCCTCGGCCCCTTACTAATTGCCTACTTTTGTGCAGACTGTTTGTACCTTCATGTCAGCCACCAAATGGATGGTCGAGAATCAAAAAAAAATTCATGAAGCCAAGAGAGCTGAGCTGTAGATAGAGCTCGAGACTGCCAGGGCAACATTAGAGAGTTCCAGGACTGAGCATGCTAAGGTCCTGGATGAGCTTACGAGGAAGCAGGATGCAGACCTGAAAGCGAAGGATGACCTCTTCAAGGAAAAGGAAGAATCCCTAAATGCTCAGTTCAAGAGCGAACTAACTGAGACAGTGAAGAAGGCTGAGGCTGATGCAGTGGAAGCTTACAAACTCTAAGACGAGTTTCAAGGCTTCGATCTTGAATACTTAGAGACGGGGATCAGGACAACCTGTCGGTGGGTCATCCTGAAGTTCGTTGATGCTGTATCGTCCGTCCGCCCCTCTCTGGAAGCGGTGGATTTGAATGACCCCCTGATTGCTGAGGTACTGGCCCATGTAGAGTCATAGGTGAATGTTGAAGGCATAGGTACCTCTAAGGATCAGCCTATTTTGGTCGTCAAATAGAGCCCTGTTGTTAATCTTGAAGCTTTGCCCTCTAATATTTCTCAATAGGGTGGCCGTATGTGTCCCATACCCTCTGCATGCAAAGATTTTGTACTTGATTTCCTTTTGGACAAATATTGTAGCACGACTTCATGAAGTTTTCTCTTATAATGGAATTTCTCTCTTCCTATCTTCTATGCTTGTCTCTTGTATGATTTGACTTAACTGTTGTGTTCACCCATCTTACAAGTCCCCCCTCGTCTTTCTTAATGGTTAATGGGGGGTTCTCCCCACCATTTGCCCTCATTTTAGCCGAGGGTGGTTACCACCAATCAATGATGTTTTCAATCTAGCCCCCCCTCATCTTTCTTGAGGGTGAATGGGGGGTCGTCCCCACCATTGACCCTCATTCTAGCTGATGGTGGTAACAATAAATCTTATAGATGTTTTAAAAATAATGTCCCCCGTCGTCTTTCTTAAGGGTGAATGGGGGGTCGTCCCCACCATTGACCCTCATTATAGCTGAGGGTGGTTACCACCAATCAATTATGTTTTCAATCAAGTCCCCACTCGTCTTTGTTGAGGGTGAATGGGGGGTCGTCCCTACCATTGACCCTCATTATAGCCTAGGGTGGTTACCACCAATCTTAATGGTTTCAATCAAGTCCCCCCTCGTCTTTCTTGAGGGTGGATGGGGGGTCGTCCCCACCATTGACCCTCATTATAGACGAGGGTAGTTTCCATCAATCTTAATGATGTTTTAAAAATCAAGTCCCCCCTCGTCTTTCTTGAGGGTGAATGGGGGGTTGTCCCCACCATTGACCCTCATTATAGCCGAGGGTGGTTATGACCAATCTTAATGGTTTTCAATCAAGTTCCCCCTCGTCTTTTTTGTGGGTTAATGGGGAGTCGTCCTGAAGGAGTGGAATCCCTGGGTTTTGAATAATTCACTCGATTAAAATATTTAATTTCCTTTTCAATCTAAAACACAATAGAGATGATGCGGAAGCGTTGTAAAAGGGGTGATGGTTCAACTTTCAAAAATAACAAGAAGTTTTAATTTCACAAAACAAATTAAAACAAGTTAATTCAAGTCCTAGAATTTGCCTAAGTCATAATTAACAATTAACCAAAGTTAGGCGAAACCAATTTTAGCAAATGACTTGAATAAACCAATTTTACCCAATATTTAATTTAAGTCCCAAATTACATGAGTGTGATAATTAAACCAAATTTTATCTTGAAATTATCCTAAGCATGGATTCTAAATTATTGTGCAAGATAAAATAAACAATGTCACACTACGCCGAGATGTACGAGGAAAAACCCAAGACGGGAAACAACCTCGGACGGCCCTAGCCACAAGTCCACTAGATACGGAATTACAATTATAAGACAGATAGACTTATAACAACTGACTCGATCCCTCTCAAGCCTCGACGCTCGTTCTCGTAGAAACCTCTTCCTAGCGGATAACCTCGGAACACCACCGCGGTCTCGAAATCCACCGATGGGACTTTATATGGTCACCGTCACCCAAGCATGGAGCCTTTCTCCGTGTGGGTAGAATCTCAACAAAAGTCTTCTTTGTGATGGGGTGTAGAAGCAAACCCGAAACGTCTCTTGAATTCGGTAGAGAAAACCAGTGCCAAAAACTCCAAGTAAAGATATGTATATATATAACTTGGAATAAACAACAATGGGTGTAAACTAAGTGTTTAAAGATTTTTCTTTAAGTTGAAGAACACTCAAAACATGAACATTTTCCTTTTTAAAATGATCTCTCAAACTCTCTCTTGGAGATTTATTAGGATGGAAAAGTTTTCTGGGAAAATGTGTTTCCCGCACATAATAATGTATGAAAAAAGTTGGTTGAAAACCAAGTGGAGGAGTGGGGAAAAACTGCAAAAAAACTACCAAATAACTATTCCCGCTGGAATCTCGTTCGAATGAACTTGATTCTCGTTTGAATGAAACTTCTAACGAGTGACCAGCCTGGGCTCGTTAGAAGTTCGTTAGATACCTCGTTAGAACGAACATTCGTTCGAACGACATATCGAACGACATATCGAACGACTGACCAGTTAGGGTCATTGGCAAAACTCGTTCGAACGAAACTGGTTCGAACGACAAAACTCGTTCGAACGAAATCTGGTTCGAACGAAAAAACTCGTTCGAACGACATTTCTAACGAATGACCAGAAAGTTTGTAAAATTCGATTTTGGCCCAGAAACTTTTATATACTTATATTAAAGTTCTAATTGATTCTTTCTGAAAATAAAATGCAGTTTTTATTACACCTAACACCCAATACAAATTGTTCCAAGCTCCTATATAAATATAATTACATTCATACCTTGGGAGCATGGAACCTTAGTTGATGACATAGAAACGAGGCACGCAAACCGGCATTTTGATGAAGCTTTAAATTCTTTGCCGCTACGTCTTCAACATACACTTCATAGGCTTGAGAATATTACAATAAATACTATCCTATGAATAAATGTTTTTGTCCGGAATTGAGCCAAAACTATATATGGACTCAATTGGAAATTTGTGTCCTTACAAATCTCCCCCTTTGGATATTCCGGGACAAAAACCAAACAAAAATCCTAAAGGGCCGTCAAGCTCTATTAGACTCAAAACATAACCTGCCCAATCTTGACTCAACCCAAGGATCAAACGCTTTGCCATAGAAGGATGCCGCTTTAGAATAATTCCTGCACACTTAAGCAAACTCATCAAATGCATAGGGAATATCAAAATATTAAATGCAATTAATTAATTACTCCCCCTAAAATAATTCTCCCTTTAAACACATGACCTACTTAGAAAGACGTCTCCCCCTAAGATAAATCTCCCCCAAACGAAGATACGATAATAATAGGATTAGATACCATTTCTCCCCCTATCATCATTCTCCCCCTTTTTGTTTGGGAATAGGCAAAGGATAAAGAACTAATAAACAGCATGTGAAAGCTTAAAGTGATAAGACATGAAAGCATATGGGCAATTAAAGCAAGGCAAAGACAAACAGATATCATATATATAGATACTAAAAATATACCAATAGAGCACTTGCATATATATATATATAGATATAAACACACACATAACACAAAATACAATAAGTTTGCACACTCGTAAGGCAAAAATGTGTCATATGGAAACGGAAGTGTAGGGGTGTGTACTAGTAACAATTAAATTTAGACCCAAACACTTAATAAACATTCAAGGAGTTCTCATTTGATTGCAAACTTCATCACATTGAAATATAACCTCATGTGACAATATAGATTGAACTCAATGAACAAACATACACAATGCATACAAGCCTAGCATGATGATGATTCTACAAACCAAATAGAGTCATGACATTAAAGACAACTAGGATAAACGGACATTGTGCAAACCGTTGATATACCATCCAATTCTCCCTCAATGAGCATATATATTCTTTTGTTTTTTGAATGAATATATCATACAAACATAGGCCTTGGCAATTGCTTTCTGTTTAATGCCAAATATTCTATTTTTAGGCCTTTGGATCACGTATTTCTTTTAGATCCAATCAACGGTGGCTTACTATCGCAAAGGATTTAATCCATCCTTTCGGAGCCCTTCCCCATGCATATATTAATTTATCATGTTTTCATTTTTCACACAAATCTCACATGCAACGGATTTTGACATGCACTAGTCCTCCTAGGTCATAGATATGTAGATGACTAGATTGGTAGGAGAACACCTCAAAAAGCTCAAATATAACATGTGACATTAAGATTTCAAAAAAGCTCGTGCATGTGTGAAAAGAGGCATATAGAAATAGAATCCATTTAAACAATACAAAATCCAACTACTCCATAAAATATGGAAAAGAACATAATAAGGATTGAAAATCTAAACCAAAAGTTCTAGCCACGTGGGAGCGTAAATGATGGGATTCAAACACAAGTATATGCCACATAAAGTGTGTCAAACAAAAATACACACCAAACAAAATCTTTTTGAGTTTTTAACATTTTTAGTCAAAAAGAAAGATATATACTCAAAAGACTAAACAAAAATCATTTGTATTTTTCATTAAGCATAAATGAAATAAATAAAACACAAATGATAAACAAAAATCTTTTTATATTTTGCAGTTAAATCAAACACATAAAATAATACAAAAAGATAAACAAGTCATAATTTCTAGCATGTGATATGAAATAAGGCAATGACTAGTAAATTACTAAACAAGCATACATTTAGCATATGAATATAGCATGAAGTACAAACGCTAAAGTATGCAAACTCTAACACATTCATCCATTAGATTTAGCAAGGGAGGAAGCATGTGTAAGTAAATGAGAATCAACAACCCTATTTTGTAAGGTAACCAAGTCGGATTTCCTAACCCAAATTAATGAGGAATGACTATTTTGGGGTGTAGGAACGTTAACTACCGTGGTTACTTTACTATGGGGTTTTCTAGGAATTCGTTTAAGATCTAAACAAAATTTCCTAAGATGACCTTGTCGACCACAATGTGTACAAGTGAGAACATGTCGAAAAGATTTACTTAAGGAGTGATCTTTAAAAGTATTCCTAGTTGATTCTCCTAAAACATTGGTTTGGGCATTATGAGTAAATTCATTACAAGGATTGAAGCCTAAACCACAAGTGTCATTTTTAATTTGGATCGTTCCTAACATTTTATCAAGTTTTTCCGAACGACATTCCAAATCAAATTTGACATTACTAGAATCTTTTAATTTATTTTCCAATTCAGCAATGTTAGATTCTAGTAAAACATTTTGCTCTTCAAAAGCAAGAAGCTCCTTTTTCAAGGATTCCATTAAACCCCTAAGGCTATCTCTTTCGCCTTCTACATAATAAAGCTTCTCTTGAAGAGTGCTCACATGTGTCCTAAGGTCTTCTATTAAGGCACTATCATCAATGACCTTGACACTCTTTCTTAAACAAGCTTCTAACTTCAAATTAGTTCTTTTCAAATTAGTAGATTCTTTATATAATTCATGAAAAGCATTTTGAAGTTCACTCACATCAACCTCTTCTTCATTTTCTCTCTCACTTTCTTCTTCACTCTCACTATCATTAAAAATAAGGGAATCATGAACAATGACCTTGGAAGTGGAATGTGCAATCGTGTCATCAATCGATGAGTTCTCATTATCACTCACATGACTAGCCATAAAAGCCACAAAATTTTTCTTAGTGGGGGAATCGGGCTTTTCTTCCTTATCACTATCACTATGGGTAGCATTATATGAAATAGGTCGCTTACCATCTTTCCTTAGTTTAGTGGGGCACTCATAAGCCCTATGGCCATAACCTTCAGAACCAAAACACTTATTAGACTCGTCCCTATCTAAATGTTCATTACAAGGTTTAGGGATTTTCTCGGCTTTAGAAATCTTCTCGCTTTTATCATGTTTAGAAGTATCAAATTTCTTAAAATCATTTTTAACTTTATCTTTGTTAAATTTAAGAAATTTTCTAAATTTATGAGGAAACAAAGCCATGTCTTCCGAGTCACTATCACTATCGCTCTCTACTACTTGTTTGACCTCTTTTCGGGCTTTTAAAGCAACGCCCTTTTTAATTTTCTTTTCAGTTTTAGAGGGAAACATATCTAGTTCATAGGTTTGTAAATCACCTACAAGCTCTTCTAATTTCGTAGAGGCTAAAGTGGGTAAAGAATTTAAAACGATCACTTTAGGAATAAATCTATCGGGTAGGGACCTTAAAATTTTCTTTACAACACGGTCGTCAGGTATTTTCTCTCCCAAGTTAAAGGATGAATTAACAATATCAGAAAGTCTAGCATAAAATTTATCAAAAGTTTCTTTTTCATCCATTTTGATAGTTTCAAATTGAGTGGTGAGGTTTTGGAGTTTTGAAGATTTAACGACACTAGTTCCTTCATGAGTTAATTGTAAAATATCCCAAGCTTCTTTGGCGGTTTCACATGTCATAATACGTCGGAATTCATCCGGTGCGACAACGCTAAATAATGCATTTAAACCACGGGAATTAAAGTTAGCAAGTTTAAACTCATTTTCGGCACATCTATCGGCGGGTTTGATAACTCGTTCATTTTCAACTAAATAAGTTGGTGGGGAGTATCCGGTAACAACAGACATCCAAACTCTCTCGTCGATAGATTTTAGTGCCGATCTCATTCGTGCTTTCCAATACGCCTAGTTTGAACCATCGAAAATAGAAAATTTTGAAAATGGGGAAAAATCCATATTTAGCCAAAAAATTAAAGGATCTCACCGAAATAATTTATCGTTTTTGGCTCTGATACCAATTTGAAGGAGTGGAATCCCCGGGTTTTGAATAATTCACTCGATTAAAATATTTAATTTCCTTTTCAATCTAAAACACAATAGAGATGATGCGGAAGCGTTGTAAAAGGGGTGATGGTTCAACTTTCAAAAATAACAACAAGTTTTAATTTCACAAAACAAGTTAATTCAAGTCCTAGAATTTGCCTAAGTCATAATTAACAATTAACCAAAGTTAGGCGAAACCAATTTTAGCAAATGACTTGAATAAACCAATTTTACCCAATATTTAATTTAAGTCCCAAATTACATGAGTGTGATAATTAAACCAAATTTTATCTTGAAATTATCCTAAGCATGGATTCTAAATTATTGTGCAAGATAAAATAAACAATGTCACACTACGCCGAGATGTATGAGGAAAAACCCAAGACGGGAAACAACCTCAGACGGCCCGAGCCACAAGTCCACTAGATACGGAATTAAAATTACAAGACAGATAGACTTACAACGACTGACTCGATCCCTCTCAAGCCTCGACGCTCCTTCTCGTAGAAACCTTTTCCTAGCGGACAACCTCGGAACACATCCGCGGTCTCGGAATCCACCGATGGGACTTTATATGGTCACCGTCACCCAAGCATGGAGCCTTACTCCGTGTGGGTAGAATCTCAACAAAAGTCTTCTTTGTGATGGGGTGTAGAAGCAAACCCGAAACGTCTCTTGAATTCGGTAGAGAAAACCGGTGCCAAAAACTCCAAGTAAAGATATGTATATATAGAACTTGGAATAAACAACAATGGATGTAAACAAAGTGTTTAAAGATTTTTCTTTAAGTTGAAGAACACTCAAAACATGAACATTTTCCTTTTTAAAATGATCTCTCAAACTCTCTCTTGGAGATGTATTAGGATGGAAAAGTTGTCTTGGAAAATGTGTTTCCCGCACATAATAATGTATGAAAAAAGTTGGTTGAAAACCAAGTGGAGGAGTGGGGAAAAACTGTAAAAAACTGCCAAATAACTGTTCCCGCTGGAATCTCGTTCGAACGAACTTGATTCTCGTTCGAACGAGACTTCTAACAAGTGACCAGCCTGGGCTCGTTAGAAGTTCGTTAGATACCTTGTTAGAACGAACATTCGTTCGAACGACATATCGAACGACTGACCAGTTAGGGTCGTTGGCAAAACTCGTTCGAACGAAACTGGTTCGAACGAAAAAACTCGTTCTAACAAAACTGGTTCGAACGACAAAACTCGTTCGAACGAAATCTGGTTCGAACGAAAAAACTCGTTCGAACGACATTTCTAACGAACGACCAGAAAATTTGTAAAATTCGATTTTGGCCCAGAAACTTTTATATACTTATATTAAAGTTCTAATTGATTCTTTCTGAAAATAAAATGCAGTTTTTATTACACCTAACACCCAATACAAATTGGTCCAAGCTCCTATATAAATATAATTACATTCATACCTTGGGAGCATGGAACCTTAGTTGATGACGTAGAAACGAGGCACGCAAACTGGCATTTTGATGAATCTTTAAATTCTTTGCCGCTACGTCTTCAACATACACTTCATAGGCTTGAGAATATTATAATAAATACTATCCTATGAATAAATGTTTTTGTCCGGAATTGAGCCAAAACTATATATGGACTCAATTGGAAATTTGTGTCCTTACACGTCCCCATCATTGACCCCTCATTATAGCCGAGGTTGAATACCACCAATCTTAATGATGTTTTAAAAATCAAGTTCCCCCTCGTCTTTCTTGAGGGTGAATGGGGGGTCGTCCCCACCACTGACCCTTATTATAGCCGAGGGTGGTTACCACTAATCAATGATGTTTTCAATCAAGTCCCCCCTCGTCTTTCTTGAGGGTGAATTGGGGGTCATCCCCACTACTGACCCTCATTATAGCCGAGGGTAGTTACCACCAATCTTATTGGTTTTAAATCAAGTCCCCCCTCGTCTTTCTTGAGGGTGAATGGGGGGTCGTCCCCACCATTGACGCTCATTATAGCCGAGGGTGGTTACCACCAATATTAATGATGCTTTAAAAATCAAGTCCCCCCTCGTCTTTATTGAGGGTTACCCACCATTTACCCTCATTATAGCCGAGGGGAGTTGCCACCAAGAATAACCCCAATTATACTAGAATTAACAAACACAAGATGAGGGACCAATATGATATTCTCATTAACATTCCAAGTTTTCTGCTGGAGAAATACCTTCGTTACAGCTGTGATCCGATAGGACATTACAACATTATTGATAGTATTTCTTTAGGTGATCTGCATTCCACGGATTCAAAAAGGGTTCCCCTTTAAGGTTTTCTAGTCTATAGGTTACAGGGACAACTTCATCAATGACCCTATATGGGCCATGCCAATTTGGGTGGAGCTTGTTAGGCTTTTGCCAAGTCTTTTTGAGGACTAAGTCCCCCACTGCGATTGTCCTTTCCTTCACCCTCTAGATGTAAAACCTGGCAGTCCTCTGCTGGTAGGCAGCTTGCCTTATCTTAGCGTCTTCCTTCCTTTCGTCAATCAAGTCTAAGTCAAGTCTCCTTTCTTCCATATTTCTCTGGGGGTCATACATTTGGACCTTGTGAGTAGGAAACTAATTTCGGTGGGGATGACGACTTCTGAGCTATACGCTAACATGAACGGGGTTTCCCCGGTAGGGGTCTTGGTCGTCGTCCTGTAGGCCCATAGTAGAGCGTATAACTCCTCGACGCATCTTCATTTTGCCTTCTTGAAGCTTCTTCTTGATCCCGTCTAGGATTGTCCTATTTGTAACTTCCATTTGCCCGTTGGCTTGGGGTCGGCCTAGGGTAGAGAAGAATTATTTGATACTTACCCTCTCACAGTAGTTCTCCAGAGATGTATTCTTGAATTGAGTCCCGTTATCTGAGATGAGGGTGTTGGGGAGACCATATCTGCATATAATGTTTTTCCAAATGAACTTCAAGGTCTTATGCTCTGTGATCGTTACCATCAGCTCCGCCTTCACCCATTTTGAAAAATAGTCAATTTCCACGATCAAGTATCGATAGTTAATGACGGCCCTAGTCAAAGATCCTACTAGATCGATCCCCCATACCGCGAATGTCCAGGGGGATGTGATGGAGGTAAGAGGTTGGTGGGGTTGGTGAGGTATTGTGGCAAATCTTTGACATTTATCACACTTTTTTACGTATGTTATGGCGTCTTTCCCCAGGGTCGGCCACCAGTACCATGGGTTACTATCCTTTTTTCTAACGATCTGCCACCAATGTGGCTTGGGCATGACCCCTCGTTCACATCTTGTAGAATATGAGGGACCTCACACGGGTGTACACATCTGAGTAAGGGGAGCAAGAACCCCTTTTTGTACAAGGTGTCTCCGATGATAGTGAATTTTGTAGCTCTGTATCTCAACTTCTTGCTCTCTTATTTTGCCTCCGACATCTCCCCCTCTTTAATAGATTTGATTAGAGGGTCCATCCACGAAGATTTATTGATGTTTAAGCAAAATCCAAGTGTTCCCTCTTCTTCTTCGATCATTGTTCGAAGCAAAATTTCTACTGGGACTGTCCTCCTGACTTCAATCCTGCTTGATGAGGCCAGCCTAGCGAGTGCATCGGCTCGGCCATTGTCATGCCTAGGTATCCTCTTCAACTTTACCTCTCTGAATCTCTTTAATAGTGCCCTTACCCTTTCTAGGTATTTGGACATTCTCTCATCCTTAGCCTCGTAGGCTCATAGTATCTGATTCACCACTAGTCTTGAATCACTATGGTCCGCAATATCGTCGACACTAAGAGATTTATCCAAGGAGAGGCCTTCTATCAGGGCCTCATATTCAGACTCGTTGTTAGAGGCTTTGAAGTTGAACCTTAGTGAGAACTCAATGTCTATGCCATCAGGTGCTATTACGCAAGAAGACCCGTCCACGAAGAGGTTCCACAAGGTTTTTTCCTACGAGAATTTTCCCTCAGTGAGGGACCTTTGTCTAAAGAGATATCTTCCCTCTTAGTTTTCTGCCACCTTTTCTCTAGCGGTGTTTGTCTCAGCCTTGTCTGTGGAGGGATCAACAATTCTGTCTTACCGAGTATCTGTCTTCTCAAGGTTTTCCTCTTCAGCCTCATCATCTTCCCAAGTAAATTCAGCCACAAAATTTGCTAACGCTTGCCCTTTAATGGCCACCCTAGGTTGATATACAATTTCAAAATCCCCCAACTCTATAGCCGAGGCCATTAGCCTCCTCGATTTTTTTGGCTTGTGTAAGACCTGTCTGAGAGGAGAGTCGGTGAGGATGACCATTGTATGGGACTAGAAGTACGGCTTCATTTTCCTTGATGCATGGTTCAAGGCATATGCTAACTTTGCCATCCTTGAGTATCTTTGCTCTGCCCCCTGGAGTGCCTTACTATTGAAATACACATGCTTCTGTACTCCATCCTCTTCTCTCACAATGGCTGCACTGATGGCCGATTCTGAGACGACTAGGTACACATATAGTCGTTCGCCTTGCACTGGTCGTGACAAAAGCAAAGGAGACCCTAAGTATGACTTTATCTCCTTGAAATCCTGATATGACTCTTTGCTCCATTCAAAGGCCTTTCTGAGAATCTTGAAGAATGGTAAACACCTATCTGTGGCTTTGGACACGAACCTATTCAAAGCAGCAACTCGTCCTGTGAGCCTTTGAATGTCTTTGATGGTCTTGGGGGTCTTCATTTCTATGAGAGCCTTTATCTTTTCAGGATTGGCCTCGATGCCTCTTTAGTTGATAATGATCCCTCAGAACTTCCCTGCTCCAACCCCGAAGACGGATTTGGTCGGGTTGAGTTTCATTCGGTACTTGTCCATTGTGTTAAAGGTCCTCTCAAGGTCGGCCACATAATACTCAACCTTTAAACTCTTGGTAAGAATATCATTTACATAAACCTCCATAGACTTCCCAATTTGGTCTTCAAATATTTTATTCATGAGGCACTGATACGTTGCCACCGCATTTTTTAGGCCAAAGGGCATGACCCTATAATAGTATGTCCCCTTTTCGATAATGAAGGTCATTTTCTCTGAGTCATCAGGGTTCATGAAGATCTGTTTATACCCTGAATAGGCATCCGCGAAGCTCATGAGCTTATGACCTGCGGTAGCGTCTATCATCTTATTAATGCGGGGAGAGGGAAGCTGTAGTCTACGAACATTCTCCACTTCTCATTAGCTTTTGGGACTATGACTGCGTTGGACAGCCATTCGGGATAGATGACCTCCCTGATAAACTCTTCATATTCTAGCTTCTTGACCTCATCCCTACTGACCTCATACTTCTCTCGAGAATAAATTCTCCTCTTCTGCTTTACTGGTTTTGCACCCTCTACCACGTTGAGCTTGTGGCTCATAATTTCAGGGTCGATCCCCGGCATATCCACGTGACTCCATGCAAAGACACTATTCCTTCTCCTTAGCATATTGATGAGGTATTGTTTTATATCTATCTTCAGTGCTTTGCCATCTTGGACGGTTTTTTTCAGCTCATCCTTATTGAGGATGATGGTTTCTACCTCTTCCGTGGCTTATCCTTTCCTCAATTTTTTCTCATCCCTGGGGTCAAGGGTATCAATATTGTAAGTAGTTGTTACCTTCTTGTGCGCCTCTCTTTCTTCGGCAGAGTTGAAGTAATATTCCCGTGCCGTCGTCTGGTCTCCCTGAACTTCCCCTACCCCATAAATGGTCAGAAATTTGATCATCTGATGAACCATAGATGGAATAACCTCAAACCCCTTGAGGGCTACTCGCCCTAGTATAATGTTGTAGGCTGAGAAGACATGTTCATCCATCACGAAGAAGCTGACCCTCTTAGTAAGCAATCTCGGCCACTCATCCCCCATCCAGACATCGGCCTCATTCACTCCTAGAGGATGAACCTTTTCCCCACTGAACCCAATAAATGGGTGATGGTATGGGACGAGTCTAGCACGGCTGAGGCTTAAAGCTTTAAAGCACTGCCAAAACATCACATTTCTAAAGCTACCCCTATCTACCAAGATCCTTAGCACCTCACATCCGTGCACCCTGATAATGATGACTAGAGGGTCATCATGCGGGGCTAAGAGGCCTTTGAAGTCCATTCTTGAGAATCCCACTTTTAGAGTATCCATATAAACCTTCGTCCTCTTATCTGACTTTGCTTCTATAGAGGTTAAATGCACAGCTTTTATCACGGCCTTGGCTTCGGCCACATGGGTCTTCCTGTATGAAACCTCTGACCCTCCTCCTGCTAGTCCCACGTAGATCATCCCAACATCGAGTGAGATCATATTGAGTCTCTTGACAGTGTCGTGGTCGTCTCTCGGTGGGAGGTCAGGGTCATCCTCATAATCTAAAGGGTCATATTTTCTATTTGTATGATCTTCTCCATGCATAACCTCTCTTCTTTTTGGGGTCGTCCTGTCGGCCCCTCTGGAAGTCTCCTTTGTTAATGTACTTCCTAACTTCCCTTCTTTTAGCATTTTCTAGATTTCATCTTCCAGAGAAAAACATTTGTCGGTCACATGGACATGGTCTTGGTGAAACTCACACCATAGCTTTTTGTTCCTCTTGTGAGGGGATGCCCTCAACTTCTCAGGCCACTTCAAGGATCAGTCACTCTTTATCTCATTCGGAATTTTCTCGCAATTAACCATCAGAGGGGAATAGTCGACAAATTTGACATCTGCAAGCCTTTTCTTCCCCTCTTTGTTCCTTTTCTGGTACTTACCTCCACTAGTACCTCCTTTTTCATCTTTGTATTTTACAGCCATCGCCTCTTCGGCGTTCATCAGCTTTCATGCTGTTGACAACAATTCAACCATTGTCCTCGGGGGGTCTTCCCCAAGCTTACATAATAGCTTTCCCTTCTGGAGCCCTCCAATAAGGGTTGTCATGGCAATGCTTTCCTCATAGTCTTCAACCTCTAACTTTTCTTTATTGAATCTGGCTATGTAGTCTCTTAGGCTCTCAAAGTTACCTTGCTTAACATAGAGCAAGAGTGTGGTCTTCTTATATGGCCTCACTCCAAAGAAAAAGTTATGGATAAACCGGTATGCTAACTGCTTAATGTTTTCAATGGAGTTCTT
Organism: Sambucus nigra; assembly: GCA_949130495.1. Taxonomy (NCBI): domain Eukaryota; kingdom Viridiplantae; phylum Streptophyta; class Magnoliopsida; order Dipsacales; family Adoxaceae; genus Sambucus; species Sambucus nigra. Next base: position 324,720,359 of record OX422217.1, on the reverse strand, counting down.
AGGGAGAGACATATACCAGACATGTGCATCCCCAGTCAGAGTGCCAGAGAAGGCATGACACCTCATCTTGTCTGAGATAGAGTATATGTATGCCGCTAATTGCTACATCTCAATATGATGGACAGGGTTAGGACTTCCTTCGTACCGTGGCGTGACCACTGGTGGCTTGAACTTGGATGGCATGGGGAAGTTGATTATCTTTTCCACAAAGGATGATCCTATGGATTATCCTCTCTGAAGAGGGTCCCGGATTTTCAGAATATCACCAATCTTATCTTCCAATCTTTAGATCAAGTCGTTCCAGGGCCTCGTAGGGTCGGCTTGGCCGATGTTATCCCCTGCTGCCTCTCTGAGGTGCATGGAGGGTTCCTCTGTGGTAGGTTTGTGTCTACTGTTTACTTCTCCCTGACCGTCGTCCCGTTCGTGGGGTAGGCCCCCATGGGATCGGGCATCTTCTGCCTCCTTTCTGAACCTCGCAACACTTCTTGACCGAGACAATTTTTCTCCTAAGTCATTTACTGGGCCTAGCCTCTCAAAGGCCGAACCTCTTCTCAGACGATCGAAAGCAGAGTCCCTCGGGTGATCAACAGCATTTTTTCTTCCACACTTCCCTCTGCTCTCCTGGAGAGGTCGTACAGTATTATTGGAGACCTCATACGGATCCCAACACTCTATGGGGGTCTCCTCCCCCTCCATATCATCATACTTATCTTCTGGGAAAGGGTTTCCTTGCCTCCCCAAGCATAGACGCCGGGGGTCAGCAACATCCCTCCGCCGCTGAGGAGGCGAAAAGTCTTTACGTGGTGCCTGGGGTGGTCCCTTGGCCTCATGATGCCCTGGAGCCGCTGCCAGAGTAATCATCTCCAACGAGACTCCTGGAGGTCTTAGTATGTTTTGGCTAAGAGTTGTGAACTTCTCCTGCATAATCCGCTGGCTTACTGCCAGAGACTTCAAGGAGGCCGCCACATCAGTTATCTCAGACTGAGGTGGTGGTTGACTGGAAATGGGTCCTACTCCACTATCTGGTGGAGGAAGAAGTGGTGGTGGCATCTTCGGTGCCATATATTTGAGCTATAAAGAGCTGAACTGAAGAAAAAACTTGTGAGCTTGAGAACCTTAATGGGTCTCTTTCAATGGTGAAACAGCTCCACACGAATGGGGAGGACAGGATCACCACTAGGGATGGCAACGGGGCGGATTTGGGGCGGGTTTGACCAAATCCGATCCCGACCCCGTTTACTGTCCCCCAAACCCGACCCCGCCTCAACCCCGTTTAGACCACCCCCGCCCCCGCCCCCGCCCCGTTTAAAAACCCCGCGGGGTCCCCGAATTCGCCCCAAACCGGTCCCATTTTTTTTTTTGCTTTTTAAAATAATTTTTTATATCCTATAGAAAAGAACTATTTTTCCTTAACATGTCAAAAAAATGTAATTTGGGGACAACAAAGCAAGCTGCATCATTTTGTTTACCTTGATATCAAGAGAAAAAATTCAAATAAACTCATTCTTGTCTTCTATACAACCGCAAGATCTATAAACAAATGTATATGTTGTTTGTGTTTATCCGTGTAAATAAAAAAAAAGTGACAGTTGCCGACAAAAAAACAAAATCATTCTTGTCTTCTATACAACCTCAAGATCTATAAACAAATGTATATGTTGTTTGTGTTCATCTGTGTAACTAAAAAAAATAAAAAAAAGTGATAGTTGCCAGAAAAAAAAACATTCTTTTCTTCTATACAACCTCAAGATCTGTACACAAATGTATATGTTGTTTGTGTTTATCTGTGTAAATAAAAAAAAAAAGTGACAGCTGCCGACAAAAAAAAAAAATCATTCATGTCTTCTATACAACCTCAAGATCTATAAACAAATGTATAAACCTCATTTTTGTTTTCTGTACAACCTTGGAGTATCAGTTTAACACTTGCCGACAAAAACAAAACTCATTCTTATTTTCTATACAACCTCAAGATCTATAAACAAATATATATACTGTTTGTGTTTGTTGTACAACCTCATTTCTGTAAGAAATTGGAGTATTAGTTTTACATTTGCCCACAAAACAAAATGTAAGAAGAACTCACATTAGCCGGTGAGTAGGTGACAGTTGCCGGGCGACGGTGAGCGGTGACAGCTGGAGCGACGGTGAGCGGTGACAGCTGTCGGTGGCAGAGAGAGAGGTTGTATAGAAGAACTTGCTGGAGCCACGGTGGAACGACGGTGAGCGGTGACATCTGCCGGTGGCAGAGAGAGAGAGAGAGATAAGTGAGCGTGAGGTGAAATGAGAGAGAGATGAGATGAGTGAGCTGAGCGGCGCAAGGGTTGTGTGAAAATGAAATACCCTAACATTATTTATTACTATATATATATATATATATATATATATATATATACAAGGGTAAATTTGTAATAATACCCTTAAACGGGGCGGGTTCGGGGTTTTCACGTACTAAACCCGACCTCGACCCGACCCCGACGGGTTTTTTTCATTCCAAACCCGACCCCGAACCCGCCCCGTTTATTTACCCAAAATTCTCCCATTAAGGACAGGTTCGGATCGGGTCCCCATCAAAACCCGCCCCATTGCCATCCCTAATCACCACCAGAGTGCCCGGTGAGGTCAAGCTATATTAAGGAAGAGATATCTTCTCGTTCCCACAAACGGCACCAAACTGATCATGCTAAGATTAGGCACCACCAGATAAGTGATGACGAGCTCAAATAGTAATAACAATGGCAAATATAGAGATGTATGCGTGTAAGTGTATAGAAGGGGATGAGTATAAGAGGAATAAGACAATGACGTATAGTGGTTCAGCCAATTAGGCCTACATCCACTGTGAGTGTGTGATCCACTAAATATGGGCACTAATGACCTTGGATACAGTGCACATAAGCTTACTCTCTCTCTATTGTGTGTACAAGTAGAGTTTTAGCTAGGGTTACCATTATCGATCCCTTTTACAGGGTTGCAGGTGACAAGTATATATAGGTCTTGGGGGGAGTAGTGTACCCCCAAACATGCTTGGTGCATGGGAGCTATGATCTAGCCAATCCCCTACTAACACCTGGAGGTGCCACATGTGATTAATGATGACATAATATTCCCTCACGTGAAGGGGTGATATTATTATAACGATCTTGCCCATGTGCCATAGGAGTCTCACACGCACTATTCCACGCGTCTCCCAAATCACGTGCTATGATGATGTCACCCTCGACCTATGATGCGAGGCCGAGGGAAAAGTTCATGCTGGAAGCGATCCAAGCCTGGTCTGGGCCTCGTACTATCGTACCCTCATAGGGTCATCCAGACCACGATGAGGGTCGGCCCACTGAAGGGTCGTCTGGGCCTAATGAGGGGTCGGCCTCTTAAAGGGTCATCCGAGACACAATGAGGGCTCAACCCACTGAAGGATCGTTTGTGCCTGATGAGGGGTTGGCCCTTTGAAGGGTCATCTGGGGCTAATGAGGGGTCAGCCCATTGAAGGGTCGTCTGATATTAGCTGAGAGATCATCTTGGCCTCGTCCGAGTGGAGAACACCCTCATCCTGGCCGAGGGTATGTATAGGTATATCAGATTTCATTAAAGGATTACCTATATCGTAGAGGGGTCACGATTCAATATAGGTAATAGTGGATCGGCTGACCAAGGTAGCCCACTTTCTGCCAGCCCGGACGGATTATGCCACGAGACAGTACACCCAGATATTCATAACAGAGATAGTGAGACTTCACGGGGTGCCTTTAAACATTATGTCCGACAAAAATAAAGTGTTTGTGTCTAAGGTGATGGGTACGGAGTTGCGACTGAGCACAACCTATCACCCGCAGACGGATGGACAGATCGAGCGGACAAATCAGATGTGAGAGGACATGTTTCTTATGTGCATCATTAATTTTGGCAGAGGTTGGGAGAAGTATCTTTCGCTGGTAGAGTGTGCCTATAATAATTTTACCAATTTACGATTGGTATGGATCCATTCGAGGCATTATACGACAGACCTTGTCGTTCCCCAACATGTTGGTTGGAGGTGAGGACAACAAGTTACTTGGTCCGGAGGTGATGTAGGATACTTCAGCGAGGATTAAGTAGATACAGAACCGTATTCGGGTTGCTCGGGATTGATAAAAGATCTACGCCGACGCCAAACGATATTTTTGAGAGTTTAATGTGGGGGACCAAGTGTTACTATAGGTGTCTTCTATGAAGGGAGCTATGCATTTTGGGAAGAAAGGAAAGTTGGCGCCTAGGTATGCAGGGCCATTCCCTATTATCGAGAGGATTATGCCAGTTTTTATAGACTAAGGTTACCAAAGCACTTCCATAGGGTCCATTACGTGTTCCATATCTCTTCGCTGAGGAGATATCTTTGAGATGATTTATCCCATACTCACATCGCGTTGGAGGAGATCGACTTACATCCTTATAGATCCTACGAGGAGGGGACGATTGCTATCCTAGATCATAGCGAGAGGAAGTTGAGGTCAAAGATAGTACCAGTAGTCCGTGTTCAGTGGCGGCACCATAATATGGAGTAATCTACTTGGGATCACGAGGATGACATGCGTGAACATTATCTAGAGTTATTCTTGCCAGGTATACTTTTATTTCCGAATTTCAGGACGAAATTCTGTTATTAAGGGGAAGTATGTAATACCCTGTATTTTTACACATATATATTTTATTATGAAATTTGGGAAATTGGGATTAATTAATTTAAAAGGAGAAAATTTAATTTATAATTAATCCGATTTTAATGGAAATAATTACTAGCGTGACGAGAGTTGGTAGTTAAAAAAAAAAAAATATGTCAAAATATAATTATGTTGAACAGTACGTAGTGAGTAACGTAATATTGTTTCGAAAATAATAATATGGTTGGGGACGAGATACACGACAGTTAAGTTATAATTATTTGGGACGCGCGTATGAGTCGCGTCACTATTATATGTTTGGGGGGTTAAAAAGGTGAATTATTCTTATATAACTCAAATGACTATTTTGATTGGTACAGCGTGTCCGAAAGGATCGAAATAGTCCGAAAACCCTACTCGGGTCTTATATTTGGAGTTCGAGGCATTTTAACCCAAAATGACACCCCGGAGGGGTATTTTAGTCTTTTAGGAATTTTGAGTAATTAAATGGACGAAAATAGGATTAAAATACGAACATAGAGGGCTAGTGGTATGTCATTTGCAACCTACGTGAGAAAGAGAGAGAAAGAGGGAGAACCAAGGAGGAAGGAGACCCATTGGACAACAAAGCCGAAAGTTGGAGATTTCTTACAAATAGTTACACCAAAGTGTAGATCGCGACAAGAGGATCAACCACATACCAAATTCAATCAGGGAATCATAAATCCATACAAAGGCAAGTGTTTATCTTTCTCCTCTTTTAGAAAATATTGTTTGTTGATTTATATTAGATGATACAAACTTATTACAATGAAAACTTAGGTTTAATTAGACCGATTTGTAAAGAAACCTTACGAATTGGAGATGGGTTTGCATGTAGAGGATCTTCCCGTCTTAGACCTGTTAAATTTGGTAATTATATGTTGAAATCAAGAAACTAATTAGGATTTTTGAAGGTTTAAAAAATTTCGGGTTCAAATTTAAGTGATTTATTAGGAATTGAAGAAATTATTGAATTCCATTTGAGTATATAAGGATTAACCTTTAATTTATATTAGAAATTATCTTAGATTAATATGGAATAGTTTAAGAACATTAAATTAGATTTGGGTTGAGTTTTGGATTGATATTGAAGATTTGAAGTTGGAAAAATCGAATTGGAGAAGATAAGGGGTTTTCTCGGATTTATGGTTCGAAGTCTATCCAGGTCATTCGGACGATCTCGTTCGAATGAGACTTCCAATGAGAATTCCAATAACCCTTCTAACGAACTGATGGAGTTCGTTCAAAGTCGGAACTTTGTTCGAATGAACTCATTCGAAATAGATTCCCTTGACTTCTAATGAGATTTCAGAATGACTTTTTAGGGTTAGGTTGGGCTAAAAATCATCCTAGGTTTATTCAAATGAGAGTCATATCCTATGTGAATATCGGGCAACGTAATTTCGAATTAGTATTTAGTTGGGAGTGTCATTGTTCTCAAGATATAGAAAGTTTATAGAACCTAGGAAGGAAGGTAGGTTCAAGAGAGGTAAAATATGAATGAATAACGGTGAGAGTAGAACAGGTAATATTACCTACATATTATGGGAATTGGGTTGCGTGAATGCCTATTAATTTATATTAGTTGAGTGCATACTTATTACTTACAATTTCATGTGTATGGCATTCCTAGTAACAATTTATCGAACGGAGGTTAGCGCATTATGGACGGTCATATCTTGTGTGCCTTCAAGGGATTTTGAGTCAAATCACTAGAGCATGGAACCTAGGTATGGGCTTTCTATGATAACAATAGTGTTGACGGTCGTATGCGTGCGTAGGTATGTGAGTAGCCAATCGGCTTGGATCATTATTCGCCTCCAACATGTGTATATGTTTGATTGGTTTGTGAGAGATTGAACTTGTTATCATTCATGCGTGAGCGTTGCAATGGGACTAGAAAGACGAGTATGCCTAGCACCAGGGGTTTCTTAACCATGGATGCAGTATTGATATATATAGTTATATGTATACATATTGAGATTTTACATATGTATATGAAGCTTATATTTTGTGTTTCATATTGGGCTCTTTATTATATTACATACTTATTGGGTCACCAACTGGGAATTAAAAATTTTATGAGAATGACTTAAAGCATCTTTAAACCTATTCCTAAATAATATCAATATATTGTCTTCGAGTTATTTAAAAAATTTATCCGGCATAGTGGTTATACTACGTATAGTCAGGAAAAATATCATGACTAGTATGGGTAGTTAGGCTTGTTAGGCGTGCACACTAGATGAGAGGTGAGCATATCAAGGTATTACGCTAAGTTAACATGAATAATATTAGTGCTAATTAACCAATTTAAGAACTTGTTATATTTAAACTGTTTTCTACTCGGGCTCTGACCGTTTTTCTGCAAAACTCTTTTTCTTGTTCCTTTATTTTTTGTGCTCAGCCACAGGGACACCAAGCTTAGGAGATTCCATTCATTTATCGAGCTGTAGCAGGTGTGGAAGCTAGAGGACATTACTAGTAGACACTTATCAGTTATTTACTTGAGTTGGACATGTCATCTCTTCCTATTTTATATTCAAAGATTTAGAAGTTTTATTCTATTAATAGACTTTTATTTCATGGCTTCTGATTATTGTATGGGATTTTGACTGGAAGTGTTTACTCCAGTTCTTTGATTTTAATTCATCTAGTTCTTTCCTTATGTTTTTCAGATGAATGTTATTAGTTAATTATTTCCTTACTTGATGATGGTTAATAACAAGATTAAATTTTTACATCAACCTTTTTAAATATTAGGTGGTTAGTTTTAATTAAATAAAATTGTTGATTTTCTATAGTGAAGCATTATATGAACCAACTGGATATTCTAGATTTAATTAATAAAGGGCTGATCACCCGTTATTTAATTAGGCGGGGTGTCACAATTTGGTAATTGGATTTTATTTGGTTTGGATTTTAGCCGATGGTTTATTCGGAATGTCATTATTTATCTATATCTTATGATGGATTGGACTTCATATTTTACAATATTTTTCGCATGTTATTATCTATTTAATGAAAGAAATTGGCATTGGTTTAATTAACTAAATGGTAATTTGTAATTAATTTGGTTTTCGATAGTGAGGCTAAGAATGAACCAATTTGTAAATCCTAATTTAATTTAATAAAGGGTCGATCACCTGATATTTAATTAGATGGGGTGTCACAAAAAGTGATCGACCTTTGTATTCTCGTCTCTTCTTATGTAATAGACCATGAAGTGAATTACTATAATATCTTGAGATGGGCTATAATCTTCTACATTTAGCCTCACATTTTCCCATTACCTAGTCAAATATCACCTTTAAAATGCTAAAGAATTCGACCAGGTCATCCTCGAGGGATAATGTTATTCGTACTCTTGAGATCAGTGCTTCATACTCAACTTCACTATTGGATGCCTGAAAGTTGAATCTCATGGCATATTCCATGCTTAAACTGTGTAGTGTATCAATAATGAGCCCTTCTCCTTTCCTAGTATTACTAAATGATCCATCCATATAGATGACCCAAATTAGTTGTTGAATATTTAGCCTTCGAATGAATTAGTTATCTTCTAAGTTGTAAATTTTTCTAAGACAACTATAATAACATATGTATTAAGGGATACTAATGGATTATATTGGAGTTATAACACCATAGCGCCACTAAACACTTCATAATAGTAATTCTATATTTCTTGTTAGTAATGGGCCTGTCTTAAGGGATGGTCGGTGAAAACGTCTATAATGGGACTTAAAATATAACCTCTATTTCCAAAAGGAAATTATGAGCCTGAATAATAACTTTTTGATCTTGGGGTATCTAGACATAAATTCTCTAAATTCCCTGTTCACATAGTACATCTATCGTTATATCCTTTTATCATCCCTGATAACTCCTGAGCTGACTGCCAAGGATGAAACATCCATATAAATGTAAAACTCTTCATCCAGAACAAGCTTGGAGATGAGTGGTAATTCAACCAAGTATGTATTCAATTCTTAGAAATCTAGTTAAAATTTACTTTTCCAGATGAAAGAGTTCTTGAATGATTTGAAGAATGGTAAGCACTTATCCGTCACTTTGCTGGCAAATTTATTCAATGTTGCAACTACCGAGATCAACGACTATATCTCCTTAATCGTTTTGGGTTTTCTAATGTCCAGAATCACGTGAACCTCTTTCAAGTTTTCCTCCATTCGCCTACAGCTAATCATGAACCATAAAACTTTCTGGAGGACGCCCGAATGCACCTTTTTTAGTTTAGCTTGTTTTTTATTCTTACGAATAGGGAACATCTCCTCCATTTCCTTTTTGCGTTCCTCTTTCTTCAGATTCTTGAACAACATGTCATTTATGTAAACCTCCTTGTATTTTCATATTATCTATTCAAATATGGTGTTGACAAGAATTCGTTAACTGGATACAACATTTTTTTTATCCCAAAATGTATCACCTTGTATCAGTAGTTCCCCGGTCATTTATGAATGATGTTTTCTCTTCATTTGTTGGGTGCATTCGTATTTGATTGGAATAAGAGTATGCATCCATGAATGATAGCATATCGTGGCATGTATTTGGGTCAAAAAGTGAGTGAATCTTAGGGGGGGATAATAATTCTTAGGCAACCATCGTTTGGGTTTGAAAGGTCCACACACAGCCTTGATTTGTCGTAGGTTTTCTTACTATAACAAAATTGGATAACCATTTCAAGTATTTGATATCCTGGACGAATTGGGAATCAATTAACTTTTGTACTTTGGCATGTGTTGTCTTGTTATTTTCAAGGGTGAAACAACTCTTCATTTTCCTTCTTGGACAACTAGCCAGATCAAGTTTTAAGATATGGGTCATTATTGAGGCATCCATACTCTAAATGTGTTCATGGCTCCAAGAAAATATGTTGTGGTGCTTTTGGATAAAGTCTGCCAATTCTTCTCTCTTAGGGCCAGTCAAGGTAGATCTACATATACCACCCATTCCAGTCCCATATTGAACAATGAAATGGGAATCAAATCATCAATTGTAGATCCTTTGATTGGTTTCTCACCTGGATATAGTCAATCGATATGAAATGATTTCTTCTTTTTTTGCTTCTTCGGAAACGGGAAAAAGCAACTCTTATGATGGGATTGGATTCCACATACTATTCCCATTTTGTTCGATGTTGGAAATCGAAGGGTGGGTGATTTTATTCAGATAATTGCTTCCAATCGAATGAGTATCATCCATCCTATTAGGATGTTGTATGACAATGGTGATCTTACTACCAAAAAATCGAATTTTAGTGGGGTGGAGTTTTGCTTTTCCCTAGGGGTTAGTCGATCTCCCATTTGGGATACTTGTTTCACTACAAAGAGAAGGAGTTGTCCTTTCATTGGCCTAATTCGAGCGCCTTCCAACTGCCTCTTTTTAAAGTAGTCATAGTATATGGTGGATGCTGAGATGCCTATATCTATAGTAATTCTAATGACGATTTAGTTAGATATGATGACCTTTATCAGGAACTGGTCATCATGTAGTGTGATTATGTAATGATAATCCTTCTAAGTGAAAACTATATTTTCCCAATATTTAAGGTGCTTTGGCATCTGGACCTCCATCAATTCCCATTTTTTACCTTTGTAGGATTTTTTGTTCCGAAATTGATTATCATCCAACCACAAATCCTACTAATATCATGCCTATTCGTCCATTCGGGTGAATATTACCTATTCCTTCAACTTCCTTTATCCATTCCTATATACGATAAGGTTCCCTAGATTGGCTTCAATGATGATGGTACCTTTCTTATACCAAAGATACAACCACCCGCTCGTTAAGGTCATCAATCTAGAGAAGCTCATTATTTAACTGATTGTCAAATTCCCTTAAGGATTTATCTTTGGTCTAGGAGATATTGAACATGTAGTATTCTTGTGGACACAGTTAACAACAACGTTCGCCACAAAATAGTCAGTTAGCTATCTAAAGTAAGTGACTGAGTTAAGGGGAAACCGATTGAACCACGTCCTAATTGAAACTTTTAAGATTTTGGCGAAAGCTCTGCCCCTAATCTCATTTGGATTTCCTATGAAGTCCATGCACGCTTCATAGATGTCAATGTGACCTTATGGATTAGACGTTCCATTAAATGAATCCATCACATGGAGATAAAATGCCAGCATCATAGGATAATCCAATATTTAATGATTGAATGGTCTCACCCACTTGGCATGTCCTTAGCTAATTAATGCAAGGGGTTGATCAATTCTTTAGAACATCGAAGGTCTCTAGACCGTGGAGGAGAGTGCAATTGAGGGAGGTGGTGGAAGGGGGAACCACATCATCTCCATTATGATCGGTGATGGGGACTTGTTGGTCGACTTATTTCTCATTATCTTATGGAGGAGGATTATGTTGCAGCCTATCAAGGATTTGCTTTTGTTATTCAATATGGTCGTGGATTCCCTGGGTGACCTAATGCCTATTCATGGAATGGAACTTATTATTCCCATAGATGACACCAATTATGTTGACGTGAAAAATGAATACGAAAATCAATTTTAAATATTTATTTAGGCAATGCAATTAATATTAGACAGACAAAACATTTACGTGGTTCAAACAAATTGACCTACGTTTATAGGGTAAGAGGAGTGGGGTGTGGTTTATTAGTCTAGGAGTAATAATCGTTTCATAAAATCAACTTATCCGCTTCCTTCTATCCTACCCTCACATTATATAAAAGTGTTACACTGAGGGTCCTACAATCCAATTCCCACTAACGAGGGAGTGGTTATTTATATAGTACATGTCGTTTTCTCATAAGCAGAAAGTGTGTAACAAATTTCTTATTCTCCTGGATAGTGTCCCATTATACTAGAGGGCCTGAATTATGTTTGAATCAACGACCATTTGACTTGGTTTTTTCTTCGATTACTCAGTGGAATATGCATACGAATGAGCATTCGAATGTTCTAACCAAATTTCCCTCATTAATTTCTATTGGTTTATATTTTATTTTTTGCCCTATTTTAGGTTACTATATTTTAAGGCCTCTATTAACTTATGTATGCTTAATAAGACTATTTATATAAGATTAAACATGATGCATATAACTAAGGTTTTGTTTCCACACACGGGAAACGTAATTGTGTGATTTAATATTTTCTTTTGGATTATTTCGATATGTCACTCGTTAAGGACCATATTAACGAAATACAAAGTTTTTATGGGATTATATATTTAGAATTGGTTATGTTGACCAGAAGTAAAATTATTGTACTCAATTTAAGACATAGTTTGGTTTGACCGTTTGTATTAGTTTCCATAATTACTATTTAAACACGATTAGTGTAAAATGTAAGTTAATTAGTGATGTGACTCCCATATTTGCCATTGTTCATACTTATAATAATATCATTGAGAAGTCATGGGATCGATTCTTTTTACACTATGGGAGGGATAAATTTCCCCTCAAGTTAATTTTCAAATGATCGATATTTCGACTTGTTTCAACCTGCTGCTCGGTCATACTTGGATGGACAACATCCGAGGTGTTGATTACTCTCTACATAAAAATATCAAGTCCTTTATGGACAATAAAATCATTACAATAATCAGAGATGATGATAATTCAAATGGTGTCGGTACCAATGATCTAGTCTTTGAGATTCAGCACAATATCAACAACATGTTGGTCATAGGTTTCAACGTTAACCCACTCTCTCGCCCATTATAGGATGATTTCAAAGAAAGAGTGATTCTCGAGCATATCACATATGCAAAATTCAATATAATCTAGATGTTCAAGTAAAGTAACTTTATGCCCATAATGGGGCATAGTCGTAGACAACAGGGGATCAATAAACAAATAGCTCTAAAACCTGTCTATACGCCTCATGGTTTGGCGTACCAACCTTCACTGGACGAATTCATGGATCTCCACCAACTATAAATAAAATGGTATTGAAAAGAAAGGAGGTCATCTCTAGTGACTCCCTAATGGTCTCTTCATCAAAGTGAGCAAAAGACTTTCCCTACTACTATTTACCTAAGTCGTGGTACGATCTAACTGAGAAAAAGATGACAATGTTATTTGAGAATTTATTTTAGGACAAGATCACTTAGAATAATAAATATCAATATTATATGAATCCATTGGCCAACAAATCATATGACTCAATATTTTCTGACAATGAAAGAACCAAGAGCATTAATATTGATGAATCCTTCGGCCTTACGGAACTGGAGTTAGATGTTTTCAACCTCCACATTGAATCTAAGGTATCATGTCCTATTGAGAACATAATTATTGCTAACAACACCATATTTAACTGGTGAAGTATCCCTGTTAGTCCGACCTTATGAAACAACAACCCTTATATTTACCAACTTGAGACTAAACCTACTTTTGAATTTCCCGCTTCTAATAATGATGTAATCGAGGCCTCCTTTGAGGAGGTTCTCACTATTTTTCTTCCAAATGATAATATTAATGAAATAAATTTGGATTTTGAGTATGTTGTTGTGCTTTATTTTAATTTCATTTATTATATCAATCAAACAATTAATGATGTTCTCAATAGCACCAATATCTAAATGAGTCGTGTCAAGAGGCATTCGATAAAATCAAGCAATATCTTAGCCAACCACTAGTGTGGATGCCACCACAACCTGCCTTAACCCGCCTCTTATATCTAACTGTCACTAATATAGCTGTTGGGTTTATGCTATCCCAATGAATTGAAGAGTCACGCAAAGAAATATCCATTTACTATGTTAATCCAAAGTCAACGGGACATGAAGTTAAATACTCCTCATTAGAAAACGTATGTGCTTCTCTAGTTTGGGTCATATAGAAAGTTCAACATTACATGTTGTCATTCCCTATCTAATGGATAAACTTACCTTTTGAAGCCATATGGAACCATGGTTGCTTCTACTATTCGAATTCAACATTCTCAACATCACACAAAAAGTCTATAAAGGAAGATCCATTTTTGATTACTTGGCAGACCGCCATGGGAATAAGTTGATATATTGATAAAAAAATTCACCAAAGAATAAATGATTTACACTACTCTTGAACATATGGTGGAAATTATTCTTCAATAAAGCCACCAATACGAAGGAATATGGTGTTGGGATACCGATGATTATGCATGATGATTCATATACTCCCATCGCCATCAATCTAGACTTCCCCTGCATTGATAACATGGTATAATATTAGATGTGCACTGTGGGTCTTAAATTTTCTCTCGAAAGGGGAATCCAATACCTCGACATATAAAGAGATTCTATGCTAATTATAGGATTGGTCCCTACACAAATGGAAACTAAAGATGAAAATATCATACCCTTCCATGCTCATCTCAAAGATATCGCTTAAGAATTAAAATGTGTCCATTTCCATTACTTCTCCCCTTTCAAAAATAGTTTCATTGATGAATTGGAAACACTGCCCTCTATGGTTGATATGCTGAAGAGAATAATTATTGCCCCCATAAATGTTCACAAGCAGTCCAAGATTAGCCACTACTACCACGTAGTGGAGAATGAATAGTGGATAATGAATAGTGGACAATGAAGATTCCAGATGAACGGCCATAAGAATTCTATCAAGATCCTTAGACAAGCTAATTAATGGGATACCATGGTCTATGATTACACATAGTATGTTAATAGGTTTCACAAATGCCCTTAGTTTGCCAATATCCAACATTTTCTTCCCTGGGAATTACATAACATGACTTCTTCATGGACTTTCTCAACTTCGAGTATCCATGTCCTTAGGAAACTCACTCCTATACAATCTGATGTCCCTAAATTTATTGTCAATATTGATTACTTGGGTCCAAGTCGATTCATATGACGTGATGAATGCCAAGAAAATGTTCAAGTTTTTTCAAAATAATATCATTAGCCATTGCGGGGTCCCTCATGATATCGTGTCAGATAATGGTCTATGTGTCGAAGAAACAGTCATGAAAGTAGTAGAGGAGTAAGAAATTCAAAGACACAAGTACTCACCCTACATACCACAAATAATTGAAGATGTATAAGATGCAAATAAAAGCCTCAAATCCATTATTAGAAAAATGGCTGAAAGTTGTCGGGATTGGGATGACATAATCCCTTATGCTTTCTAGGATATTGCATGTCCATAAGAACACCCACTTGTATAATATATTATCCATAGTATATTCTACGGAGGTTTTTCTACCCGTTGAACTTAAGATTTATCTACAATCCATTATCAAATGCAAAGTTGGATAAGTTAACTCGAACCAAAACTCATATGAGAATTTGGCATTATTAGATAAAAAATGATTGGAAGCATTATATCAAATACAAGGGTATCACTCCCATATTACGGAATCATTTAATGACAAAGTTAAAAATCCCGGTGTGACAGAATGAGACATATCTCTCAAAGAAAACTTGGAAACCATATGTGATCCTCAGAGAAAATCCAATCCCAAACTATGTGAGTCATACCTTATGAAAAAGATATTATCAAGCGGCACAACCATACTAACTAATCTTGATAGGGAAGAGATGATACGTCTGGTAAACTTGGATTTTCTTAAAAAGTTATATCCCTGATCTTTATCTCGTCGTGTGTGACACCCCGACTAATTAAATACCGGGTAGCTACTCCTTTATTAAATTAATTTAAAATGCCAAGTTGGTTCAGTTAATAGCATCACTGTCGAAAACATTTTTATAATTACTAACCACCTAGTATTTAAAAGTAAGTGCCAAATTTTAAGTTAAGTCGGATTAACATGCAGTAAAAGAATAATGAAAGAATAACAACCATTCACTATCATGAAGTAATGAATAACCAACAACATAATATAAATCCGGAGGAAAACTCCTCACAACAATCCCACAACTGAAAAATAATACGACAAGTCTGAATCCTGAATAATTACATGCCAGAAGTGTGAATAACTTAAATAAATAAAATGTCTCCAAAAGAAATGGGCGACATGCCCTACAACTGATAACTGAAGAATATCGAGTCAAGATAGATGAAGCGTCTACAAGCAAAGTCCTGTAACTTCCACAAACAGCTACATCTCGTCACCTGAATGAGAATCCTAAGCATGGTGTCCTTGTGTCTGGGCACCTAAAATGGTTTTTACAAAAATAGATTTGAAAGCAAATGGGTCAGAGCCCGAAAGTGGAAATCATTTTAAAAACAGCAAGTGTTTTAATAACATTAAAACATTAAATGCAAAATACATGTTAGGACGTGCACTCACATGAAATTCTCACCTCTCGACTACCTGTGCACTCCTAACGTACCGTACCCATCTATAAGACATCCATATCTTACCAAACCGTAATAAGTTCTATCCCTTACTACTCGATTCCCATATTACATTCCAACGTTATCAATTAAATAGAGGGATTTACATACGCCCGGATTCTCAATTAGTAATATAATTCACTATCAATTAACCCATTATGTTTTCTCAAAACATTACCATAATTATATTCACAATATTAACATGAAAGTTCCCATTAATTAAGTGTATATTATTCACGTCACAAACATACAATACAAGCACCCCGAGACTAGCTGCGGTGCACACATACTCTTTTATCCATCCCGGTACATCACGTACATAAGGATCACGTATTCCGAATCTCTCAGGAATCGTTATCAGATAACAACATCACAAATAATGGAGGCGAACACAGTCACATCACATGGGTCACGCACATACCTGCGCTCCCACGATCAGCAGACTTATTAACATCCCAATAAGTACTTCTCTGACTTATGTTCATCGAGGTAACCAATCTAAATCCGGGCAACACAAGGATTAGAAGGCCCTAAGCGAACGTAAACCTCCCGTGATAGCAAGTATGGTAGGTATGTCATACACATAAAATCAATACACATACTAAGTATTCACACATCTTAGTAATAACCATAATATATTGGAGGTACACTTCTCATTCTCGTACCGACATATAATACTACACAATTTATATGTTCCCGGTTAATATAATAAATTAGTCCGTCAATAATTCTCGCAACTTAATAGACATTCACGTCCTACTTCATATTTTCCCTTAGGTTCAAACTACACTTCTAGGTTCAACTCCTCATTATATCCCAAACATCCCAAATGTAATGATTAATCATCAAGGGAGGTTATCTCTACGTATACACAAGGTTACGGGACACTCGGGATCAGAACTGGTTAAAAAGCCTAAACTGTCAACTCGTTCGAAGTCTCGTTCGAACGAGGCTGTTCGAACGAGAGTTCGTTCAAACGAACTGGGCCTTCTAACGAGATCTCATTCGAACGAAAGTCTTTGAATGAACATCCCTGTCATTAGAACCCAAACTGTCAACTCGTTAGAAGCTCGTTCGAACGAGATCGTTCGAATGACCTGGGCAGGTCTTCTAACGAGTGGCCAGATTCGAGCCCAGAAATTCCTATCTCGTTTTTCCAATTTTCTTCACTCCTAATCCCACATAAAAATCGTTCCAACATCATTTTAAGGTTACTAATTCATACTAAACATTCATAGGTCATAATCAAACGTTTATATAGGTCCAATACATCTTAAACATCATCAAATCATCAAATCCCTTCATTTATCCCCGAAATTACATGAACATGAACCCTAAAATTTATAAATCAGCCAAGAGCCTAATTAAATCCATTTTCAGTTCATCCAAATTATAGTATCATCATCATAATCATCTAAATACAAGTCAACATGCGATTCCTCATCAAAATGAAATTTGTACTTCCAATCAAAATGGGTTTTTCATCAACTCTCAAGAACAATACAATTTAATTGAATTTCCTATGCATGGAAGAAGCATTCTATATAAAAATGAAATTAAATCACTTTCCTTATTTGAATATCTGAATTGATGAGGAATTTCTGAAGTGTTCTCTCTCTCTCTCTGCAGAATTCCTTCTCTCTCTTTCTCAACAAGCTCTTCTCAAGGTGTTAATGGAGGTGGGTTTGGTTTTTGCCAAGTTATAAGGTTTCTAACTTCTCTCGTAGCCCACTACCTAAATTGGGGTTGAAAATGGCTTAGTAGGTTAATACTAAGTCAGATTTTTAACTCTAATTTTCGTGGGTTTTAATTACCCAATTTCTGAAATTACCAAAATGCCCTTATAAGTTACCGGTATGGCCCAATAATGCCCCGGGACCCAAACTTAACCCCCGGCTAGTGTTTTCTAACTATTTCGACCCTTTCGGACGCGTTGGCGCACTCAAAACGACCATACGGTTAATAGAAATAAAATTCACTTTTTAATTAAAATAAATATATTCCTAACGCGACTGTCACACGCGTCTAAATTTCCAAATTGCCGTATTTCAATCTCACGACAAATTTCATAATTCAAAATTCATATATAATCATATATGCACACTATAATCAAATACCAACTCGCATCCCGCTAGTATTTTTAATCCGGATTAATTTCCAATTAAAATACATTTAATTTAATTAATCCCATAAATAAATATCACAAAAATACGGGGTATTACATACTCCCCCCTAATAACTGAATTTCGTCCCGAAATTCGGAACTAGAAAGTACCTAGTAAGAACAACTCTGGATAACGTTCGCGCATCTCATCCTCGCGCTCCCATGTGGACTCCTCAACATTATGATGTCGCCACTGAACACGCACTAACGGGACTATCTTTGACCGCAGTTTTCGCTCACTTCGGTCCAAAATAGCAATCGACCCCTCCTCGTAGGAGCTATCAGGCTGGAGATCGATGTCCTCCAAAGCAATGTGAGAATGCACCAAATCGTCTCTAAGATATTTCCTTAGCGAGGAAATATGAAATACATCGTGAATCCGATGCAAATGCTCCGGTAATCCAAGTCTATACGCAACCGGTCCAATCCGCTCAATAATAGGTAATGGTCCCACATATCTCGGTGCCAACTTCCCTTTCTTCCCGAAACGCATAATCCCCTTCATAGGAGATACTCTGAGCAAAACCTGGTCCCCCACTTGGAACTCTCTGAAGAACCTCTTCGCATCAGCATAGCTCTTCTGCCTGTCCTGAGCTACCCGAATGCGACTCCGTATCAGTTATATCCTTGTCGAAGTATCCTGAATCACCTCCGGCCCAAGTAGTTTGTTGTCCCCTACCTCCAACCAACATGCTGGGGAACAACAAGGTCTACCGTACAATGCCTCAAATGGAGCCATGCCAATGGTGAACTGGCAGGAGTTATTGTAAGAAAACTCTACCAGTGGAAGATACTGCTCCCATCCACCCCCAAAATCAATGATGCACATGCGTAGCATGTCCTCTAACATCTGTTTCGTATGCTCGGTCTGCCCATCGGTCTGCTGGTGATACGCCGTACTCAACCGCAATTCCGTGCCCATGGCCTCCTGAAAACTCTCCCAAAACCGTGAGACAAATATCTTGTCTCGGTCAGACACGATATTTAAGGGCACACCGTGAAGTCTCACTATCTCTAAAATAAAGAGCTGGGCATACTGTCCTCTAGTGTATTCTTTCCTTACGGGTAGGAAATGAGCGACTTTGGTCAGCCTGTCCACAATTACCCAAATGGAGTCATGACCTCTCTGTGACGTAGGCAACCCCGTGATAAAGTCCATGGATATGCTCTCCCACATCCACATCGGGACCTCCAATGGCTGTAGCAGTCCTACCGGTCTCTAATGATCCACTTTTACTAACTGCCAAGTGGTGTATTTAGAAACAAACTCAAAAATATCTCTCTTTATCCCGCTCCACCAATACTGACGTCTCATGTCTTGGTACATTTTGTCCCCACCGGGATGTACCGCGAACCGTGAGCCATGCGACTCGGCCATCACCTCGTGCCGCAATTCCTCCCCTTCCGGAACTACCAATATCCCATTGAAGCGTAATCCTCCGTCTGAGCTAACGGTATAGGATTCAGCTCCCTCTGCTAGTAATCGAACTATCAGCTCCTGACAGAACGAGTCATCTGCTTGTGCCTTTACCACTCTCGTGACAATCTGCGGTGTAACAGTCATTACCGACATGAATGATCGGGCCAGTTCATCCCGGTGTCCCAATTCCTTCCACTTTTGCCTTCCACACCCCTGCCACCTCATCTACTGGCCTACGGCTCAACGCGTATGCTACCGCGTTAGCCTTCCCTGGGTGGTATTGGATAGCGAACTGATAATCCTTCACGAACTCAAGCCACCTCCGTTGCCGCATATTCAACTCCTTCTGCATGAATAGGTACTGTAGGGACTTTTGGTCCGTGAACAATCGAAACTTCTCCCCCAAAAGGTAATGTCTCCAAATACGAAAGGCAAATACAACTGCCGCAAACTCCAAGTCATGAGTGGGGTAATTCTTCTCGTGAGGCTTTAGCTTATGGGATGCATAAAAAATGGCCTGACTCCACTGCTGCAATACACCTCCAAGTCCTTCCAAGGACGCATCGGTGTAAACTAAATACTCAACTCCCGGTCTCGACAATGCTAACACAGGTGCTGAGGTCAACTTATCCTTCAATTAATCGAATGCCAACTGACAGGCATCACTCCAGATGAACGGCACACCTTTACGAGTCAGATGTGTCAAAGGACCTGCTATCTTCGAAAATCCCCGAATGAACCTCATGTAGTATCCTGCTAATCCCAAGAAACGACGAATCTCTATCGGTGTCATGTGTTGTCCCCACTCCCTCACCGCGGATACCTTCCCAAGATCAACAGATATTCCCTGGTCGGAAATAATATGTCCCAAAAACTGGACCTCCTTCAACCAAAACCCGCATTTCTCATATTTTGAATACAGCTCGTTCTGACGTAGTGTCTGCAAAACTTGCCTCAAATGCTCAGCGTTCTCCTCCTCCGTCTGAGAGTAAACCAGAATATCATCGATGAAGACAATGACAAACTGATCTAGGAAATCTCTGAACACTCTATTCATCAAGTCCATAAACACGGCTGGAGCATTGGTCAAACCAAAAGGCATAACCCGAAACTCATAAGATCCATATCACGATAAGAATGCAGTCTTCGAGACATCCTCTTCCCTGATACGTAACTGATGGTATCCTGATCTCAAATCAATCTTTGAGAAGAAAGAAGCTCATCTCAACTGGTCGAATAAGTCATCGATTCGAGCCAACGAATACTTATTCCGTATCGTGACCTAATTCAACTCTCGGTAGTCCACACACAATCTTAGTGAACCATCTCTCTTCTTTACGAACAACACAGGGGCACCCCACGGCGAAGTACTCCTCCGTATAAACCCCTGACCCAATAACTTCTCAATCTGATCCCGTAACTCCCTCATCTCAGCTGGATCCATACGGTACGGTGCGCGTGCTATAGGTCTCGTATCTGGCAATAAGTCTATGACAAAGTCTATCTCTCGACTGGGGGGTAATCCAGGTATATCCTGAAATACATTGGCAAACTCTCTAACAACCGGAATCGAATCAAGTGGTATCACCACCTCCTTAGAGGTCTACTCCTCTATATAGTACAAATGAGTGGACGATCCTCCCTCGGAACGAGGCATCGCCACCAAAAACATCTCCTGCCCGGGAATGGCAAAGATAATACTCCTACTGAAATAGTCAATCATGGCTCGGTACGCAACAAGACAATCCATACCAATAATGGCATCATACTCGATCATCTCTAATACTAACATATCTGCAGGTTATACCAAACTACCAATCTCTACCCCTACTCCCCGAAATATAAAGAAAATAAGTGACCCACTCCCCAATGGTGAATCTACACACGTCACTTTGCTCTCTGCTGTGGCTAACAACCCTAAGGCTTTCGCAAAATGTGTTGCTATAAAGCAATGTGTTGCCCCTGTATCAAACAAAACCCGACCCATAGTACCATGGATAGGAAACATACCCTCAATAGCGGGTGGTGCCTGCGGAGCTGCAGCCTGGTGGACGTTATAGACACGTCCATACTATAACTGTCCCTGCTGCACAGGAATTGCTGGAATGGCTGGAAGAGCTGGCACCTGGGCTGGAGCTGGGAGGGCTGGTGGAAAAAGTGGCCTATGTGGCTCATGTCGAGCACCCTGCTACTGCTGCGGGGCCCTGCCCCGATCAGGACAGTCCTGGCATTTATGGCCAGTCTTGCCACAAATGAAACACTTCCCCGGAAAGTTCCCCCTCTTTGTCCCTGCTGCCCCCGGCCCTGGTGGCCGTTACCGTTCCTCCACTGGCCCTGCTGGCCCTACTGAAACTGCTGTTGACCATTCTGACCCTGCTGGTGCTGATGGCCGTTCGGACCCTGATGGCCCTGCCGGAAACCTCCCTGTCTGTGCCTGAAATTTCCTGACCTGAACCTCTTGTGATCCCCCTGCTGGGTACCCTGATCACCCTGCCTCTGTCCCTGAACAAATTTTGCCCCACTGGCACCATTTCCTCCAGTCCTGCCCTGATGGATAGACTCTCCTGATCGTTTGCCCTCAGTCATGTGAAAGCGGTGATCCTGGCAATGGATCAATGCATCGTTAACCATATCAGAATAAGTGGCTAACGAGAGGTTCCCTAACAAGTGCTGACGAATCCTCCATGTCAACCCGTTTGTAAATTTCTGTATCTTCTTCTCCTCCAATGGTATCTCATCCGGAATAATGTTCAGAAGATCAGTGAATTCGGCCT
The DNA here is from genome assembly GCA_949130495.1 of Sambucus nigra. Lineage (NCBI taxonomy): Eukaryota > Viridiplantae > Streptophyta > Magnoliopsida > Dipsacales > Adoxaceae > Sambucus > Sambucus nigra. Next base: position 324,698,026 of record OX422217.1, on the reverse strand, counting down.
CATACTCGGCCACAGTCTTACCCTCCTGTCGAAGGCTCATCAACTTCCTCCTCATTTCCATATGAACAGCTGACGAAAAGTACTTGCGGTCGAACCGCACCCAGAACTCATGAATAGTGAGAGTATCCCTCTCCTCCACGGTGATAATAGACTCCCACCACTGCAGTGCAGACCCCACTAGCTTAAAGGTAGCTAGTATCTGCTTCTGAACCTCAGTTCACTCGTAAATCCTCAAGTGCCGCTGAATATCCTTCCTCCACTGACTCGAAACTACCACATCGGAGCTACCTGCAAACTCCGATGGGTGTGCTTTCTCAAAATCATCTCGAACACGTTCCCAAGCAGACGGGAATGCATGTTCCTGAACCGGCGCGGCTATCGGCGCCTGAGGTGGTGCCTGCTGAACTACGACAAGTGCGGCATTTACCGCCTGGGCCACAATGGCTGCAACCTCGGCGGCATTCATCGTGCTCTAAACTGGTACGGGCTGTGGTTCTGGCGTTGCATCCCTGGGAACCCGTTGTGCACGTCGTGGAGGCATCTGAAATAAGAATGAAGTTTATAAGTTCGCAGTTATAAACTTAAAATAGCTGAAGAACGTAGCATATACAAGAGAATACAACAGTCCTAAAATATAGGGCTCTATATCAAAGAAAGCTCACCGGAAACATAATAAGCCGTTCAGATCCTAAAGGACACTAGAACCTGATGCTCTGATACCACCTGTGACACCCCGACTAATTAAATACCAGGTAGCTACTCCTTTATTAAATTAATTCAAAATGCCAAGTTGGTTCAGTTAATAGCATCACTGTCGAAAACATTTTTATAATTACTAACCACCTAGTAATTAAAAGTAAGTGCCAAATTTTAAGTTAAGTCTGATTAACATGCAGTAAAAGAATAATGAAAGAATAACAACCATTCACTATCATGAAGTAATGAATAACCAACAACATAATATAAATCCGGAGGAAAACTCTTCACAACAATCCCACAACTGAAAAATAATACGACAAGTCTGAATCCTGAATAATTACATGCCAGAAGTCTAAATAACTGAAATAAATAAAATGTCTCCAAAAGAAATGGGCGACATGCCCTACAACTGATAACTGAAGAATATCGAGTCAAGATAGATGAAGCGTCTACAAGCAAAGTTCTGTAACTTCCACAAACAGCTACAACTCATCACCTGAATGAGAATCCTAAGCATGGTGTCCTTGTGGTTGGGCACCTAAAATGGTTTTTACAAAAATAGATTTGAAAGCAAATGGGTCAAAGCCCGAAAGTGGAAATCATTTTAAAAACAGTAAGTGTTTTAATAACATTAAAACATTAAATTCAAAATACATGTTAGGATGTGCACTCACATGAAATTCTCACCTCTCGACTACCTGTGCACTCCTAACGTACCGTACCCATCTATAAGACATCCATATCTAACCAAACCGTAATAAGTTCTATCCCTTACTACTCGATTCCCATATTGCATTCCAACGTTATCAATTAAATAGAGGGCTTTACATACACTTGGATTCTAAATTAGTAATATAATTCACTATCAATTAACCCGTTATGTTTTCTCAAAACATTACCATAATTATATTCACAATATAAACATGAAAGTTCCCATTAATTAAGTGTATATTATTCACGTCACAAATATACAATACAAGCACCCCGAGACTAGCTGCGGTGCACACATACTCTTTTATCCACCCCGGTACATAACGTACATAAGGATCACGTATTCCGAATCTCTCAGGAATCGTTCTCAGATAACAACATCACAAATAATGGAGGCGAACACAGTCACATCACATGGTTCACGCACATACCTGCGCTCCCACGATCAGCAGACTTATTAACATCCCAATAAGTACTTCTCTGACCTGTGTTCATCGAGGTAACTAATCTAAATTCGGGCAACACAAGGATTAGAAGGCCCTAAGCGAACGTAAACCTCCCGTGATAGCAAGTATGGTAGGTATGTCATACACATAAAATCAATACGTATACTAAGTATTCACACATCTTAGTAATCACCATAATATATTGGAGGTACACTTCTCATTCTCGTACCGACATATAATACTACACAATTTATATATTCCCGGTTAATATAATAAATTAGTCCGTTAATAATTATCGCAACGTAATAGACACTCACGTCCTATTTCATATTTTCCCTTAGGTTCAAACTACACTTTCTAGGTTTGACTCCTCATTATATCCCAAACATCCCAAATGTAACAATTAATCATCAGGGGAGGTTATCTCTACGTATACACAAGGTTACGGGACACTCGGGATCAAAACAGGTTAAAAAGCCTAAACTGTCAACTCGTTCGAAGTCTCGTTCGAACGAGGATATTCGAATGAGAGTTCGTTCGAACGAACTGGGCCTTCTAACGAGATCTCGTTCGAACGAAAGTCTTCGAATGAACATCCCTCTCGTTAGAACACAAACTGTCAACTCGTTAGAAGCTCGTTCGAACGAGCTCGTTCGAACGACCTGGGCAGGTCTTCTAACGAGTGGCCAGATTCGAGCCCAGAAATTCCTATCTTGTTTTTCCAATTTTCTTCACTCCTAATCCCACATAAAAATCGTTCCAACATCATTTTAAGGTTCCTAATTCGTACTAAACATTCATAGGTCATAATCAAATGTTTATATAGGGCCAATACATCTTAAACATCATCAAATCATCAAATCCCTTCATTTATCCCCCAAATTACATGAATATGAACCCTAAAATTTATAAATCAACCAAGAGCCTAATTAAATCTGTTTTCAGTTCATCCAAATTATAGTATCATCATCATAATCATCTAAATACAAGTCTACATGCGATTCCTCATGAAAATGAAATTTGTACTTCCAATCAAAATGGGTTTTTCATTAACTCTCAAGAACAATACAATTTAATTGAATTTCCTACGCATGGAAGAAGCATTCTCTATAAAAATGAAATTAAATCACTTGCCTTATTTGAATCTCTGAATTGATGACGAATTTCTGAAGTGTTCTCTCTCTCTCTCTCTCTGCAGAATTCCTTCTCTCTCTCTCAACAAGCTCTTCTCAAGGTGTTAATGGAGGTGGGTTTGGTTTTTGCCAAGTTATAAGGTTTCTAACTTCTCCCGTAGCCCACTACCTAAATTGGGGTTGAAAATGGCTTAGTGGGTTAATACTAAGTCAGATTTTTAACTCTAATTTTCGTGGGTTTTAATTACCCAATTTCCGAAATTACCAAAATGCCCTTATAAGTTACTGGTATGGCCCAATAATGCCCCGGGACCCAAACTTAACCCCCGGCTAGTGTTTTTTGACTATTTCGACCCTTCCGGACACATTGGCGCTCTCAAAATGACCATACGATTAATAGAACTAAAATTCACTTTTTAATTAAAATAAATATATTCCTGATGCGACTGTCACACGCGTCTAAATTTCCAAATTGCCGTATTTCAATCTCAAAACAAATTTCATAATTCAAAATTCATATATAATCATATATGCACACTATAATCAAATACAAACTCGCATCCCGCTAGTATTTTTAATCCGGATTAATTTCGAATTAATACACATTTAATTTAATTAATCCCATAAATAAATATCACAAAAATACGGGGTATTTATTCACTTCCCACCTTACTTCTATTCTAAATAAACTCGTATTTTTCTCGCTATCAAATCTATGTAGGAGGTTGTACTCTCAAAATATTTTACCACTATTACAACTCCTATTTATCCCGATAGAGGTATGTATGTAACCCATAAAGTGACTTTGGGTACAGTCCTTTACTTTCATGAAATCCTCTTCTTTTCTCTCATAAAGAGGAACATGTCTCTCTCATCATTTTAAAATAAAAAAAGGATAATGTTTGCATTTCAGATTTGTATAAATAATTCAAAAACAAATTATTCATTTATAAAAGCACAATAAAGATATGCACAATATTAAAATTTATTTCATTAAAACATATTTTATTCAAAATAAAGCAGTTTATCACAAACACTAATTCCTTCTATCACAAAGGCAAAACTCAAACCTACATACAAATCAACATCACTTACACTAATCTTCCACCACTATCCATACCTACTATGCTATCTCCCACAAAGCTTCACAAAAACGTCCATCGGCTTGAAGAAGGACCCACTATATCATCATCATTATCATCATCATCACATCATCATCATCATCATCACCACCACAATCTATAGGTCCCCAACAATCTCAATTTTGGATCCGTACCGGCATATACTCGATATGTCTGTACATTAAGAAAATTTTAACTGGAACCACCCCACCCCCTTTAACTACCTCTTCCACAACAAGACACCATTGAATGGATTCCTTCATGTATACCTTCAAGACCAAGTCCGTCCTCATCAATTTCAAATAATCCACTCACATCCTTGAAGATTCCCCCACACATAAAGGGATAGATGATGAGAAGTCCTTTATTATTGCCACAAGCTCTCTAGATACACCCTCGACGACTCAGTAAGATCATCTATTAGAAATAAGTTTCTTACCTAATCCGTAATTATCTTCTCCCATCCCACCTAATACAAGAGTATCCAAGAGAAATATAATGAAGTCTTATGGAGGACAAGAGATTCATGTAAAGGTAGTCATACAAATACAATATAAATATCAAGGCATCCCACCATGGCACGAACTAATGAAAGGAATTATCCCCATTCTCCATCAACTAGTCCAACTAGTCAATTGTAGACGCAAGAAAGTCCACATAAGGTTGGATGAAAACGTTTCTAGTACTGGGTGATGAAGGCATAACCAACTAGAAAATCTCTACTAACCTCATATACAACATCACAAGACTTCCTAAAAAATTATAAGGGTATGACTTCCATTCATCAAGACCATTCAAGGTCTCCAAACGATTGGTATCAAGATAATTTCAATTACTTTCCATCCACATAACTATGGTACAACTTGGGGAACTACAATCATACCACATATCATTAGAAGTAACTAAAAGGTCAAGACTAGTGCAAAAGCTCCACTAACCCCCGTAGACTGTACATCTTTATAACTTATAGACTTTAGCACTACTAGGAGGTCAATTCCTCCCCCATGCATCAAGGGGCGTGAACAAAGGAGAAATATAAAATAATTTACTCAGCACATCCCTTAGAGACCACGAAAAGTTGATCATGGTAGCTGGAACATGGGGGTATATACCTAATATAGAATATAGTTCTTCATAGGTCGTACAAACATCATATAGTTGGAAGAAAAATATGTTGTCCTACGAGCACAAAAAATTTCAAAGCCACCTCCAAAAGGCTCCACTTGATAAGATGGTTACACTACAAAGTGACTAAATACAAGTTCAAAACTTCATAATTCGACTCTTTACAAAGCACATGTCCTCCAAAGGGTTAAAAAAAGCACAAAACCCTATAGTCAGAGAAATGGACATTTAAAGAAAATATCTTAAAGAAAAGGAGAATAAGCTAAAAATAAGTGGTCATCATAAATGACCATTTTGAAACCTTTTTTTATATCAAACAAAACCCTCAAAATGACAAAAAACTGAGCTCCCAAAATTACTATTCGAATCACTGTATCCATACTGCAAAAAATAGAGTACACAAGGATGAAAAGAAATTACTTAACACTAACATGTTGGTAGGCAGGCTAAACCCTACCTGCAGGCACAAACTCTTAAGTTTCCTTGTAAAAGTTCTCCAAATAAATCTATAAATTCCCCCAAATCGCAATAAATCCTAAAGGTTATAAAATCTCAAAATCGACAAAAATGCACAAATATTATTAAAAAATAAATAAATTGAAGGCTATACAAATATTTCAAAATCATTAAAAATATTCGAACCTCTCTCTGAATGCCAAAACTTGTTGAAACATTCTTATGTCATCACGCATCCTTCGTATAAGCTCCTTAAAACCTAAGTATAGTCCATGCACCTCAGAATTGGGCCGCAGTCTCTTTATCAGTTACATAAATTTCTTAGGTCCTTAAAATAGACATTGGCCCTTATAGTTAAGTCGTTATCCCCGTATTGGTCACATACACTCCATAAGTCCTCATAATATACCATTACCCTCAAAATTAGGTTGTAATTCCCATATTCATTGCATACACTTCTTAAGCTCTCTGAATTTACATTGACCCTCAAAATTAGGTTACAATCACTATATTAGTCACGTACACCCTTTAGGTACTCATAATAGACCTTGGCCCGTAAATTTGATGGAAATTCCGTAATGGTCGCATAAACTCCTTAAGTCCTTGGTAAATACATTGGCCCTCAAAATTATCTCATGATCCCCATATTGTTCACATACACTCATTTGGCCATCAAAATAGAACTCGAACCACAAAATTTTTCCACGCTCCCCTTAATGGTGTCATACACCATTTAGGTCATTAAAATAAACATTGACCCTCAGAATTAGGATGCATTTTTCATCAGAAATTTTTCATAGCCCATAAAATCTGGTCACAGTCATCATCAACACACTATTTAGGTGATTAGCATCATCCCACAATCCTTGAAACATATTCTATAGGCCCTTAGAAACGGGCCATAATCTTCATCACACGCTTTCTAGGCCCTTAGAACATGCCACTAACTTTGAATACACTACCTGGTTACTCAGAATCAGATCTTGATCATCATAATTAAGCCTCTAACCTCAACATTGTCAATAGTCACCTTGGGCTCTCATATAATCCTTAATCCTCTTTGCATATACGAATGCCGATTAGAATTTTGATACATAGGGAATCAACACTCATAACGTATATTATGTGTTTATCTTTCAATGACCTTTTACTTATCTAAATTTAGTCCATTGAGGGTCTCTATAAACACCCTATTCAATCACCCCTACACTCCACCATACCGTCAAACCCAAGTCCCTTCAATCATATACCCCCGATCGTCTTTCAATTGATAATTGAGGAACAATCGTGATATCGTCTAACCTAGTTAACTTTGGCTAACTTCGGATTCGATTATCACAAAATAATAGTGTCTTTAATCCTCTTTCTAAAGGTCCCATTTATGTGAAAATTGGAGTTATGGTTCATAAGCTATGTCCAAAAACCATTTTAGCTTTCCTATATATAAGACACCTCACCTGCAAATATAGGAAGACTTGATTTAGTTCATCAGTAAGTTAGGCCTACCTGAAGGTTTGGGACCCTTCCGACTAGTAGGTACATGGGGTTACAATTTACCTTTCTTCTTTTAGGTTTTCCTATATAAGGATACCCTTACCTCCATTTCACAAGACCTTAACTTCAATGGGGTTAGTACTTCTAATTTTAGCGCACATCACTTTCGTAAAGTTCTCTCATACATTCACTTACATAACTCCCCCACATCCTTAACCACTAATTAACCACCACCACCAATTAACCACTATCATCCATAAAACAAAAGTAATCCAACAAAGAGTTCAAAACAGAATTCCAAAGTTCTTTAACATCCAAAACTCTTTATGTTTTACTTATCCCATAAATATTATTTCGCATATTTTAATATTATCATTATACACACACACACACACACACACACACACACACACACACACAAAATTCACATCTATATATATAATTCACATCTATTTTTATAAATAAAAAAACCCAAAAAGGGGTGATATTCCATAATTCCCCAATCTAGAGTGTTCTTACGCATTTTCACCATATTTCATCTGCTTTTCATATTTCAAAAGACACACCCTAGATTCAAATTTTGGATTAGACCCCAAATATATTTTAGGGAATTATGGAATCTAGGGTGCCTCTTATGAATTATGAAAAGTAGATGAAATATTAAAAGAGACACCATTTCAGGGAATTTAAAAGAGACACCCTTTTCATATTTCATCTACTTTATATAAGTAAAAACGTACTTGGCCATTCTATGCTACGTGGCATTCCAAAGCTATTTTAGGTGACAAGTACGTTTTTACTTATGTTATTTACCTTATTTTATTTTATTAACATTATATTCATGCAGTTATAACTTTCAACTCATGTAGTTAGTTCTTTTAGTGGTACCATATAACGCATACTCACTTTTCTATAGTGAGCTTACAATTTTAGGGTGTCGTTCATATTTTAATCATTTTATATATTTATTTTACCACATTATCCATGTTTAGTTTGTTTAATCTTATTCTAGAGGTCCCATTCATGCGTACTCATTTATTCATAGTAAGATTACATTTTTGATTTTTTTTCATATTTCATTTCCTTAGCAGGATTCATTGTCATCCTTGCCATAATGTGGATATGATTACTCCACTCCTCACACACATGCACACACTTTCACATCCATGTGTATATTCAGCTTATTTACTCCGCATGCACAACACAGTTCCACGTATATGCATATTCATGAATTTATGAGAAGAAAAACACTTTGTCAATCGCATGAGAGACTGAAAGGGCGAAATGATTCCCTAATACCTTCCCACTTCATAACATAGTCTTCGAGCCTAAATCTCACTTGGCTTCGCATGCACTAGTAGGTTTTTAGCCATCTATTTATATTTGGCTCCTTCTTTGTATTGTTTTGAGTAAAATAGGTTGGCGACTCTAATAATTACACATTGACACATCTCATATAGATGACGATTATCAGTCATATACTTTTATCAACACTGCACGTGTGGGAGTGCCTTCTCTAAGGCAACGCGTGCACCGTCGTTGAGGAGCTGGGATGGCCATACTAGCCTAGATAGTGAGTTAACATCATATTAGTAAAGATCCATGTGTAATATTAGTTTTTCATCTGAAATATGACAATTTGTGTGATGGTTTATGAACTAGCCTGTCAGTTTAAAGATGATTTTATTGGTACATTAAGAATCTATTGAAATGGCCAAGGGTGAGATTTGGGTTTAGGTGTTGAGTAGACTGGGCCTACACAATCTCATAAGTTTTCCAAGGGTGCATAGATTATTAATCCCGAGGATTATCAGGATTTAAATATTAACATAACCATTTATTTTATTTACTATGGGTGAGATTCAATTTGCTGGGTCAATCATATCTGTAGGTTGAGTAATCATTATGTGAATATGTCAGAGATCGTCTTTTAGAGGAATACACATCTATGAGATATTCTTGACTGTAATACCCCCTTGATAACTTATAAGTTTTGACTCTACAAGTAAACTTGTGCAACGAATTTATGTCTAGTAAAATATCAAATAAGTTAAGTTTGGGATCAGGGAATGAATAAGGTATTGGTGAAAATTTATTCTCGAAAAGTTTAATTCCACTAAGCAGAATTTGAATACCTAATCGGGGTAATCACATTATTGGATATCAAACTTTGAAAACAAGGGCTCGATATTAAAGTAATATTGAGACAATTAAATTGGTCATGCAGTTGTGCTTTTTACTTTAATGAATTACATTTAAATAGAAAATGTAAGCATGAAAACAATCGCAAAGGGTTAATTCAACAAAAAATTGTAACACCAATTTTAAATATGCGAAAGCTACTTGTAAATTGGTTTTATCTTTCTATCCTATGCTTATATGTATGGTGATAAAACAGATAAAACAAATCACGCAAATATGATAAGACCGAGTTTCAGGGAAAATAACCTTTTGGGTAAAATTCTTTATTCACTTATAAATTTATAAGAGAGTCGACTTACAAACTACTTGATCCCCCACAAGCATAATGTGATATTATTCAAAAATCTCTAAGGAACAACTATGACAGTTTCAAGAGTCACATGATCGCAGTCCTCCGAATTAGCCTCAACCTTCTTCTTCAGTAGTGAATCCCCGCAGGTATCACAAGTCAGCAATGGAGTGCCTCTCCACCAAGGTGTATGCAAGAGATACAAAACATTATAGGATTCTAAACTAATACACAAGAATAATATTCAAGGATGCTTTATTGTGAATTAAAACAGTGTTTTGACACACAAAACATGAAAAGCTTTTGCTGCTGTTATGTATAAATGTACTTGACAAAAGTGTTGAAAAATTGATTCACGAAACAAGTATTTATAAAAAATTTCAGTCGGCGGGGTCCTTCAAACGAGATGTAATTTTTGTTTGAATGACAGAAGCACGTGACTTCAGATCTCGTTCGTGCGGTATAAGATGTTGTTTGAATGACATAAAAATGAGCTCTTAATAATGCACAGTAACATGCTTCTTGATGAAACTTATCTAACTACCAAAAAAAGAGCTTTGAGAGACATATAAAATATTTGACACAAAAATTTCTTGTCGGACAAAATTTCTTTTCGAGAAATAGAAAACCTATTCATCTTTTCGATAAAAATGAAACATCCCTAATATGAATCCATAATTTAATTAAAACTCTACATCATTTTATACCTTTTGGGATGTCGTGAAGTCTTCAAACCTGGAGATACTTGAGTTCAATTTGTCTTCACATTGAGTGACGATTTGTAACAGGACACACCAAACTAGACTAAAGCTATGATATGAACAACGTCAAAAAACCCGTTCTTATAAATTTCCCCCTTTTTCTATTCCCGTACAAAACAAATAAAATGACCTACAAGAATACTAATACCCTTACTAACCCTACAACGGAACGACATAAGTCTTCTTATCTTTAAAACTTTTTCTTCTTCCCTTTTTCAAACTTTGTCTTCATTCGTGTGTTTTGAATTCCGCTTGAGTGCCTATACGCATTAGACAACAAACATATACCTTTGGGATGCATCGAGTTTGAAACAATGTAAATCGTAAGTAAATACTCCCCCATAATTCAAACACATCAAAAACTCCATTTTATTTCTCGCCCCCCCCCCCCCCCCCCCTATTTTTATCTAAATAGACAAATATAAAGAGAAGTAGAAAATAATAAGCGTTAAGTGCAAAGCATCATGACGAAGAAAAGATATCATCATAAAAGATGTAAATCAGGCATGTGTAATGATCATCTCGAAGCCAAACACAACAACTATTTTTAAAAAAAATCAATTTTTCAAAAAATGCAAATTTCACAAATACAACAAAAATACCATATGTAATATATGCAAAATATATTATTGCAAATCCGGTACACATATATGGGTATAAACTACCATAAAACACGACACGAAACATATAAGCTTTACACACTAGCATAGTATAAATGTGTCTAAACATGTGGAATGGAATGAATGGGTGCGAACTAAAAGAAAAGAACTATAACTCAAACACTTAAATATGTTCAAGAAGATTTATTTTACCGCAAAACTTTATCAAACTAAGCTTTAGCCTCAAGTGACAATTAAAGTTGAACTTAATGAACAAAACACGCACAATGCACCAAAGCCTAGATTATTAAAGATTTTACAAATCAATAGCTTCATGACAAAATAATCATAATGAGGATACATTGCCATTAAGCACACCCGTTGATATTTCCATCGAAACTCCCTCAAAATATTTCTTTATTTTCTTTTGAATAAATATATCAAACTAAACAAATTTTCCCTTTTTGGCATATTGTTCTTTTTATTGGCTTTTTTTTTTTATTGGGAACTTTTAAATGGTGGCTTTTCACGATGTGATTTTTATTCACTCGCAACCCATTCCCATGTACACGCATAATTTTTTCAATAAAAAAAACCTCACGGGAAATGGTTCTTAAATGCACAAATCCTCCATTGTCAAATAAACGTGTAGATGATAAGATTAATAAGAGAACATCCCATCGAGCTCAAAAGTTACATCACGATGTCAAAATTCAATTAGCTCGTGCATGTGTGTGTGTGCAAGCATACACAAAGTCGAATCCATAAAGCGAGTTAATTTCGAAACAACTCCCTAAATATGGTTAAGATCAATTCAACCATCTAAAGTCATAACCAAATGTCCTAGCCACATGAAAATTGGGTAGTGAATTGGATTCAAACACACCAATATTCCACACCAAATGCATAAAACTAGAATGCAGAAAGAACCGAAAGTCTTTTAGATTTTTCAGAAAACAAAATCTTTTTGTATTTTTGAAAAAATATATAAAACAAAAAATCTTTTTGAATTTTTAAAATATGACTCAATAAAATATATATATAAAACAAAAAGTATACATATCATAACACTAGTAAGATATATCATGAAGCACAACTAGCGTATTGCGAACAAACTCATGCAAGCAATCAATGATATGAAATAGCATGTGATGCATCATGTGCAAGCATCTGAGAATCAACCAACCTAACATTTAACGTCTCCAAAAATGATTTCCTTACCGAAATTGGTGCATACCTATCTCAAGGAGTTATGGGAACCGACGGGACACTCTCCTTAAACATTCTAGGACCCTCTTCCAAGATCAAAACAAAAACACCTAAGGTGACATTTCCTACCACAATGTGAACATGTGTAAATGGGAGGAATTTACCTACGGGTTGACTTTTTCTAACGTCCTTAGTTTTGGTTGACCTTCTAAAACAAACTATGGTCTTGGCATTTTCAATGGAAGTATTAAAAATAGGGGTACCAGAATCATCACTACTTGGGTATTTTAAATCATTTTTCAACCTCAAATTTTTTTAGTCAAGCAAAGAATTAGACTCTACCATTATTATGGATGCCTTTTTCAAATTTTCAACAATTATCGAAAGGATATCACGCTCATCCTATATAAAAGAAAACTTTTCCTTAAGAGTCTCCTCACGTGCCACAAAATTGTTAATAGAATATTTTAATTCTATTTGGCACAAACATAAACCCTAGTATTTTTCAAATCCTATAAATCTTTTTCCAAAAATAAGACTCTATCATTACTCTCCTTTTTGGACAATTTTTATTTTTTTAAATTTACAGTACATGTCCACAACTCTCTTGAAAATTAAATCTCTTTGATCTTGAACACTTTGCAAAAGTTCTAAAACGATTTTAAAACGTGAATTCTATTTTTCAAGAATTTCAGTTCACTTCAAGTTTAAACGATTTAAGTCATCAAAACTATGAGAATTTAATGAGAGTCTACAAAATAAATACATGATAAATGAAAAAACAACCACCCAAATAGCAGGCAAACAAGATCAAACATAGTAAATTAGTGCAACATGCTCTGATATCACTTGTAAGCATCAAAACAATCGCAAAGGGTGATTTCAACAAAAAAATGCAATACCAATTTTAAATATGATGAAGCAACTTGTAAATTGACTTTATCTTTTTATCCTACACATGTATCCATGGGGATAAAATATATAAATCAAACCATGCAAATATGATGAGATCGATTTTCCAAAAAAAAAACTTTCAGGTGTAAACCTTTATTCACTTTGAAATTTACAAGAGAGTCGACTTACAAACTACTTGATCCCCCATAAGAATATCGCGCCATTCTTCAAAAATGTCTAAGGAAAAACTATAATGCTCGCAAAAGTCACATGATCGTAGTCCTTCGAATTAGCCTCAGCCTTCGTCTTCAGAAGTGAATCCCTGCAGGTATCACAAGATGGCAAAGGAGTTCCTCTCCACTAAGGTGTATTCAAGAGATACAAAACATTATTGGGTTATAAACTAATTCAGAAGAAAAATATTCAAGGATGCTTTGTTGTGAAATAAAAATGTGTTCTGACATTCAAAACTTGAAGAAATTTTGCTATTATGCAAAAAAGTACTTAGCAAAAGTCATGCAAAAATGATTCAAAAAATAGGTATTTAGAAAAAAGTTGAGTCGACAGGGTCGTTTGAACAAGATGTAAATTTTGTTTGAACGACAGAAGATGTAATTTGAACGACATGATCGTATAACTTTAGATGTTGTTCAAGCGACAGAAGATGTCGTTTGAACGACTTAAAACTGAGCTCTTAAAAATGAAACTAGTAGCATGTCGTTTGATGAAACTTATCGAACGACCAAAAACGAGCTTCGATCGACATACAAAGCTTTTGACACAAATAATTCATTTTGGAAAAATATCTTTTTGAGAAATAAAAGCCCTATTCATCTTTTTGATAAAAAATAAACATCCCGAATATGAATTTGTAAATTAATTCAAACTCTAAATCATTTTATGCCTTTCGGGATGTCGAGCAATCTTTAAATTAGGAGATGCTTCAGTTCAGTTCATCTTCTCGGTGCATGACGATTTGTAACGGGATATGTCAAACTAGTCTAATGCTATAATATGAACAATTTTAGAAAAATCATTCTTATAGAAAATAAATAATTTAAGGGGCATAATTTGGGATATTGATGTTTTTATTTGGAAGACTAAGTCCCTAGTATAGTCAATATACCAAGTAGTAAGCCCAAAATTCTTTGAAAACTTTAATTGCGCGAATGCTGGTCATGCACATGTACACACACACACACACACACACACACACACACACACACACACACACACACACACATATATATATATATATATATATATATATATATATATATGTGTGTGGGTTCTAAGGAAGGTGTATAACAGGCATTAACACTCTAAAGGTTAGATAGGGAAGATAAAAACAATATTTATGTTTTTTAGAGGGTGAGGAGAGAGAAATTGATTTTTCTCTCATTAGACCATGTTTTAATCTCCAGAAGTTCCCGCTCAAATAGATTTCTTTGGGTAGATCATATAATGGACAATATAAGGCAAGGACATCTAATAAATGACTAAAGGTGATTAAACATCAATAACATATTCTTCTTAATTGTGTCTCCTATATCGGATCATCTACAAGGTTCGCAAAAGTATGGTGATCTAAACCCTGGATTAAGTATAGTTCATTTTATATTTTTGAAATATGATAAATTAAAGTCATTTGGTAGAAGTTTTTATTACTGATACCCATTAATTGCTATTTCAACCCCAGTTAAGGATTGATGATATGTTAGGAATATCCATCTTCTCCATAATAAATCCTTAGTTTTGTCTGTCGTATGAATATATGTATTTGTATGTCATTTAGTAATAATATGGTTTTATTGGGTTAAATTTTTTACATCCCTTCCATCATGATCAAATGAATGTTATTTTGTTTAAATCGATATTATGGATTTTTTTTCATTGTTACTTTTCTTCAATTTGGTTGTACAATTTAATTTTATGCACATTGTGTTTTTAGAGTATTTTGTGAGGGGATGTAATAGTTTTACTTATCAGAATCGTATATTTTATAGGAGTTTCATCATGGGGAAATTTCCATGTACTTTGTAGCAGTTTTGATCAAGTTATGGAGTCTTTTACACGTGTTTTCCAATTTAGAGGTGAGACTTTGCACTACTGAAAACCAGATCGATTAGGTCTGCGAGGGACGACCAATAGGTTTGGGGAAACCCCATCGATAGAGTCCTTTTAACTTCGCAAGATTATTGTTTTTGATATTTTTTCAATGATTCAAGTTGTGGTTCTTTGTTCCAATTATTTCAAACATGCATGGGAGTATTTATAGTGCTTCAATTCGTGAAGAAGTCTACTTTGAGAGGGATCCATGCTCACGAATAAGTTTTCTTAAAATAGTGTTCTACATTAAGAAGATATATAGGTCATGATGAAAAGGAAATTTGTTTCATATTTGAACTAATATTTAATGATTATGTTTTATTTTGATTTTGACATCTCACTTATGTTTATACTAATTAATTATTTAATTAGGATCCAATATTATCACAGATAATATGGATTATTTTTGCGGCATGCCTAGATCACGATTTTTTCTATAAAATAAAAATTGTTTATTCTTTTCTAAATTGAACGAAATCATTTAATCAATTTATCATACAAATTAAATTTTAGTCTCCGAATTTATTTTAATTAGAAATGACTTTAGTTTTTAAAATTAAACAGTGAGACTGAGTAATTAGCATAAAAGAAATTAGGATGTTATTACTAATTTAATTCAGTAAATTTGAATTGAATAAATTTATTTTAAAAAACCCTAAGTTAAAAATATTAAATAGGATATGGGTTTCCAAATAAGCATGTTATCTTAAATCTCCTCCCCAACATAGGGAATTAATCAGAATATCACGGGGGTTTTAAATTAGTAAGGGATAGTTAATCAAAATTAAATGTGAGTGTGTTTGATCCCCTAATGGGGAAGTTCTACATGAGCTAAATTAATTTTAATGAATGAATCGATAGTACACACCTAAACACAATTAGTGATGTCATCCTCAATGGAGTCACATTGATTAATTGTGAGACTAAAAGATGCCGACTATTTAACATAACTGAAAGATGTAATGTCTTCCTAATTCACAGTAAAATGATTTAATCGCAAAAGAGAAATCTTATTTTACAAGGGAATTAAGATACCCGATGGTATTAATTATAATTAGTGGTACAGGGGAGCTTAATTAAAATTAAATCAAAATTTTAATTCTCACATATTTAATTACATAATTTTAAAATGATCATTCCCATATTTAAAAATAGGCTTAAATTTCAAACCACTTGCATCGATTTTAAATCAAACTAATGATCTAGAATGAATTTAATAGACTGGAAAAAAAAAGACGTTGTCCGCATTGTTGAGATTTATTAAGTTGTTTTAACTGAACCATAAGCTACCAAGTCTGGTGAAGAGGCATTCGAGTTGGATGCCTACGCATACCAAAGATAGAAGAAGTATTTTATTTTAAAAGAGTGACAACACGCCCACACATATTATTAATATTCAAAAAATGGAGAAAAACCTCTCCATGGATTACAAACCCTAAGAAAGAATCTAGAGGTCATGCCAAATGCTTCAGATGAAAACCAAGAGGAAACTTGGGATTTATCTCCATAGCCATTATAAGATAAGGAAATAATAAACTTGAAATCTTAAAGTTGGTATTTTATAGACTAATCCCATCACATTACTTGAATCTAAATCTAATTTGAGGAATATTCAATGTATCAAGGTTGAGCAAGCCTTTTAAGATGTGAGGAAGGGATGCAAATGACCAATAGGTTGAAGATTACTGAGGAGAATCTACCTTATAGGCCAAAGCATCAACTAATGAATTGAATTCTCTTCATATGCTCTTAATTTCAAAGGAATCTAGGAAGGCAAGGTGGTTTAACGTTTCTAGGATGATCCAAGGAGGTTTGGATATCTTTTTTAAAATGTCAACTAGAACTTTGGAAGCAAATTCAATATGTATATGGTTTAAGTTGAGCTTAAGAAAATTTTGACTCCCTCCTCTAGAGCATTAGCTTATGCATGTAAGGAAGTATTGATTCCTAAATCCACACAAAAGCCAACTATGAATTAGCTTTTATCATTTCTGATAACTCCTCCTATGACACTAGGACATGGATTCCCTTTGGAGGATCCATCAATATTGAGTTTAAAGGTGCCCAGAGCAAGTTTAGACCAAGTATATTTTTGAATTTGGACTTGTCTGGGGATGATTTTTAAGATGAACTAGTTGATGTTGTAATTGTCTTCAAGGATGCTTTTATCACTACAAACTTTCTTGTAGTTGATATCTATTGTGATGTTTAAAGCATTAGTCATGATTTTCATTGGAAGGATTTTCACATTCTCATAAAAGTTTAGGTTTTTGGCTTTCCAAATTTCACAAAAGATGACTTTGGACTGACAGTTATAGATGAATTTTTTATGGTTTCTTGAAGGCATATTGATTCACTAGGAAAGAAGAAAGGATTTGATAGATGAAAAATTAACTTGAATCCATAATTTGTAGCTGAAGAAATCCAAAACTTCTTTTGAAATTTTGAAATGGATGAAAACATGATTTATGGCTTCCTCCTTAATTTCACACCCTCTGCACCTTGAGGCTAATTTAATTCCAATATATTGAATCTCTACTTCTAAATTGATAGACATATTAAGAAGTTTCTAAATGAAATTGGATATTTTTATAGGATAATGAGGGAGCCAATTATTTTATTACTAAAAGTAATTGGTCTAGCTCACATGCTTAAATTGAATGCTGATTTTGAGGTGAACTCTCTTGTTGTTGAAGGAAGCTAAAGTCGCTTATCATTGTGAATTGCCTCTTTTGCTAAATCCATGACTCTCGTTATCCTCTTCACAATGGTAGAGGTAGATTGAAGTTGTTACATTTGGAGTATTTATTTCTCGTGAAATTAGCCCATAGTCCATTATCACATTTTTAGTTCCAGTAGAGTTTAAGACTGGAAGCCTGCACCACATCCTCCACTCTTCTAATCTCTAGGCCCCCTTCATCATATGGATAGCTCGTTTCTTCCTATTTGATCCATTGAATAGGCCTTTTTTTATTACATCCCATAGTAGAACGTGCTAAAAGTACTATTGATTCTATTGAGGACTAATTTAAGATGATTAAGAACCGATAGCATAAATATGGGCATAAAGTATAGCACATATACAATTAAAGTTAATCTCCCTCCTTGAGATATGATGTTTGAAGACCACACATGGAGTTTATCTCTTATCTTTTACAGTAGCTCTAAGAAAAAAATTTGACTTTCTTCTACCTTTGGATAATTGACATCCTAAGTATTTCATAGGTAAAAATTTTGATCTTAGACTAATATTCTTAGCAATTTCATCCTTTATAGTGGGTATAATTTTGGAATCAACGTAAAATGAGCTCCTTGAAAAGTTAACTAATTGACTAGAATTGGATTCATAATCTTTAAGAATTTTGATAATAGCCTTTAGACTATGTTTGGAACCATTAGTGAATATGATGATATCATTTGTAAAACCTAGATAAGAGATCAGTTGATTACCTTGAGGGGAAATAAAGGCATTTCCTTATTGGTTTAAAAGAGTTGATCAATGTGTATGCTTTGAACTTCAGTAATAATGATAAAGAGAGTTGAAGATAAGGGGTCTCCTTGCCTAAGGCCATTAGAATAATTAAAGAAACTTTTGGATTGACCATTGATTAAGATGGAGTATTGATTGTTTGAAATAAGCCTCCAAAACATGTCTATAAAGACTTCATTGAAACCAAAACAATTTAGGACTACACATAAGTATGGTCGGTAAACCCTATCATAAGCCTTTTGTATATGTAATTTAATTATAACATTGCATCCATATGCTTTACTACTAATGGATTGGACTATTTCTTGATCCCACAAGATGTTGTCTTGTATACTTTTACCCCTGACAAAGCCACTTTGATTATTAGAAATAATGTTGAGAAGAACATCAATAAGTCTGTCACAAAGAATCTTTGAGATTTTTTTATTGAAAAGTTACAAAGGATAATAGGCTTGTAGTTTGAGTAATGAGTGGAATTACCAATCTTTGGAATCAGAACTATGGAGGTGCTTGACCATCTTTTAGGAATCTCAGCTCCAGCAAAGAAAGATTTAATGGCCAAAATGAGGTCATGGTTTATGGTTTCATAGAATATTAAGTAAAATTATCCACCATAGCCATCTGGACTTATAGACCTGGATGAGTTTAGGATTGAAATAGCTGAGAAGATCTCTTCTTCAATAAAAAACTTGGTTGGGATCTCATTCATCCTTTGAAATTATTCTATTAATGACCTTTAAAAAGTTTGAGTTAATATCTCAGTAATCTGCCTACCAATGTTCTTTAAAGTGTCTACTGACAGTGTTTTCAATATCCTCTTTTGAATTTACCTACTGATCACTAGAATTTTTAATTTTATGGATGAATAATCTTTTCTTATTATGCTTCACAGTGGCATGAAAGAATTTTGTGTTGAGATCCCCTAGATGTTGTTGTTTCACACTACTTTTCTATTGCCAGTAATTGTCTTCTCTTCTCATAGTAATATTAAATTTAGATTTAACTTAAAAAATCTCAATTATGGTAGTGTCATTGGGATTAAGCACGAATGCATGTTCTTTAATGATGAGAGAGTCTTCGAGGTCCTTTATTTTTTATGAAGATGTTCTTGAAATGATTTTTATTCCACTCTTTTAGTTTTGTCTTTATCCTTTTAATATTGAGATAAAAAAGAGACATGGGAGGAGTTTGGAAGACCATGATTACTTCATAATGTCTTGTACATTTGAGTCAATGCACCACATGTTAGGAAATTTGACTGCCTTTGGGTACTCATCCCATTTAGTTTTAATTGGAAGAAGTAATGGACTATGGTTTGAGAACTTTCTTTGCAGATGAATAATGGTTGTAGATTGATATACCAAGTATAGCCTCGTCTTCAAGGTCGACCAACTCCGCCAGGGCCAACTAGTACCAAAACGCTCAATAGAGTGAGTTACAACTCAACCTCAACAAAACATGGAATGCCTTATCCTCAACCATTATAGATCACCTGTTGACTCATCCTTGATCGAGGACACGGTCAAGGACGCATGCAACATGTCGTGAATCTAACACCCTTGGCCCCAATCTTCATTTCAGGAAGAAGAGGGCCAACCATAAAGAGTACAACATAATATAATATATCCTTAGTGGACCCATCTTAATGCCTCGACCTCGACTAACCAGGATAGTTGATAGATATACAGCTAGCAAAGCGGATGGATGGGGGAACGTGGGGGAGAGTTCACGTGGGCTTTGGATCCCACGTGCACCAAACCGTTATTACAATATCACCCTTACACGTGAGGAAATATTTGATCATCATGACCTACATGTGACAGTGATAGAAGGTGTAACACCCCGTCCGTCCGGGGAGAGCGAACGGAGCGCTACTATCGAATAACTAAATCAATTTCATAATTCACAAGGTATAGAGCATCTAATTCCCCTAATAAAATAAGAGAAACAACTAATCTCAAATCTCTTCAATTAAAACAACAAGCCTCTCGAATTAAAACAACTATCTACCTAGATACTAAAATGAATCTCCAATGCTCTATACATCAAAATAAATAAATATAGGTCTTCTCTCTTGTATTAAAAATCTTCCCGAAAGAATCCTCGCTAAAAATCAATCTCCATAGCGCCCCCAAATCCGTGCTAACCTGCCACTAAAAGAAAAGATGGGGAAGTACACAATACGACAGGAAAGATGCTCAACAAATATGTTACGATGCATAAAATGTCACAATATGAATACGAATATTCAAATCAAATGAAAATCTCAATAGCATTTTATCAATAAATTTCTCAACAACACATTAACCGGGTCACCAGGCCTCACACCATCCGCATATGCTTTATCAAGTCATAGCCCTTGGAAGCAGGAATTTTGGCGGGTGCCCAATGTCCGTTCCATATTAAAATCTCATCACAACGTGCTCAACAACCACATGAATAATACCACATGAATCAAAATAATTCCAACAATTATTTTTCCAGATTTCAATGAATTTAACAATTCAAAATACGAGTTCAATTAAGAAGAATTCAATGGAATAAACACTTGTGAGATTTAGGAGCATATTGTGTAAAACCCCATACCTTAAAATCATCATATAATTTCAGCCTAAAAATCTAAACACACCATCACGTTCTTCTCACGAAAATAATAAAATCTCGTTCTAGCCCAAACTCGAGAAAACACCAAATAAGCCTTCTAATCTAAGGTTGAAATCTTGAATAAGTTTGGGGCTATGGTTTGTATATGAAAGGGAGTAATTTTAAAGAGCTCTTCTGGTTGAAAAGTTTGAGGAAAAAGTGATTTGAAAAGCCAAGCCACAAATTAGTTGATATATAAAGGATTAAGAGTTTGATTAAGAAAAGAGTTCTAATTAGATACAAACACTAAAAATTTTATTCCGGACGATCAGACCGTTGGAATTGGGTGAAGTTTTACAGAGAATTAGCTGAAGACAAGAGGAAGCTAACAAAAAAAATTTCAGCTCGATCGGACCGTTTAATATTTTTAAATATTTTTTTTGCTAGAGAGTTTTATGTTTTGAGAACTCTTAGATAGTTTTATGTTTTGAGGACTCTTCAACATAATAAAAATTTAATTAAAACTCCATTTTAATTCCAATTCCGAAACCGTTTGAAATTCTCATCTTTAAAAATAAAATCCAACATATTTGAGCAATAAAAATAATTTTATCTCAAAATTTATTTTCCTCTTTATTTTGAAAATACCCCAAAAATTACGCGGGTTGTTACATATGGCTCATCCATATTGGCTAGGAACATTCCACATATGCTTATTACATGCTTGGGGGTACATTACACCCAAAAATCACTATATATACTTGTCTTCTACATCTTTGTAAAGGACCTCTAATTTAAAATCCTACTGAGCAGCATAGAGAGACAAAATCTTGAGTGTTATGTATCCCCAAGTCCATTAGAGCCCTTTCTTAGCATATTTCACTCACACACACAAAGTGGAGTAGGCCCAGATAGGTTAAACCAATTATATTCTCACTTATCTCCTCTTTGCCTCACCTCCTTATACGTTAACATATCTATTATAATCCATTATTATACTAGATTGAGCTCATATATTTACATTGATTTGGTGACTCCATTTCTGGTATCATCAATCTAGCGTCATCTGTGGGAATGGGATTATCGTATCCTTGCTTTCATTTATAGCTACTTTATACTGGATTCTCCAGTGGTGCATCAACCTCACACTTGACTGATCTTGAACCACCATTGAAAGATCTCTAGCTTCAATTTAAGATTTCTTACAGTTCATCTAGTTCACTTCAAGCATACCTCTTGATTTTTTTGGTCACCGAGATTCAATGGCATCAGACTTTCCATTAGAAGGAGTTCCTAGTTCTAGTCAAGCACCTATATAATCTAACATGGAGGACATCGCAGCAGTGTTGTGCTCATTAGCAGCCAGGCTAAGATGAAGGAGAAGCTAACTGCCTTCAATTAGAATGTCATACCCATGCTCGCTGGCGCAATGACAGAGATTATAACTCCGATCTCCAAGGAAGCTTCACAATAGGTGATAGGGGGACCACCCCCAGCTTCGCAGAAGGATGTGCCACTACAACAGAGGCGAAGAGAATTTGTTGACCCCGAGAATTTATTCTTGGGGAGCTAAGGTAAAGAATATTAAGGTAATGAGTATAAGGACGATGAGGCTAAATATTGGGAACTATATGAAATTTTCAGGAATACTTTATGCCCTATCCATGTAAGTAGAGGAAATATAACAAGGTCAATCCTAGATGGACGATATCGTCCATGAACATTTGATAGGATCAACAGGGGGTCAACATTTGATAGACTCGACCGTGTAGGTGACCTTTGAGACTGACTGTTTAGGTCTCGCAATAAGGTAGGATCCATAAGGAATGTGGGGTGTGATGATAGATGACAATCTAATAGTAGAGATGATGAGTAGCGAAAAGTTAATAGCTATCAAAGAACAGTAGGCTCACAGCCCGTCTAGTGCCAAGCCAAGAGGGAAAGGGCTAGCGAGAATGCTGCTCAAGTCGAGGGAGACAATTCCATACTGGTCACAATTGATAAACCCTGTAATAATTATATTCAGAGGTTAGATGACAAAATTAGAGACTTGCTAAAGATTCAAGACCCTTTTCATAGAGGCTATAACGAGGGATCATCGTTTATTTCTAGCACTATGAACTATCCTACCCAGAATAAGTTCAAGCCACCGATGGTGACACCGAGGTATGATGGAGTACGAATCCAGTTCATTATGTTAAGATGCACCAGTCCGCTATAGATATCTTTTCAGTCTCATACAAGATGAAATTTATAGAATTCTCAAGTACTCTTACAGGTGTTGCACATTTCTGGTATACTTCCCTTTCGACAAACTCAATTAAGAACTTTAAGAAGCTTGCAGAGAAATTCATACATAACTTCGGCTTTGGGGTCAAGCAGAGAAGAAAGACTGATATGAAAAATATTATACCACTGTCGCGGAAGTTTTGAAAGGCATGCACCAAAGTTAATAAGTCGCAGCATGTTACAGAGTTTCTCATTTTTAGGCCGCAACCTAGTACAAAACGGGGTGCGGCATCCAACCTGTCAACCTAGCTGGTGGCATGCCTTTTTTTCATAGTTGCTCCACACACTCGTGCTCAGGGTGCGTGATAAAACACACATGCCTCCTATAAATAAGAGGTCCACACCTCGAGATGGAGGGACCAATTCCAGTTCTGGTGTTTATATCTAGATCCAAAGGTACTACACTTGGCAAAGCTCTGCCAATCACTCTTCATACCCCCATAACAACCTGGGCACTACTTAACAGTCATCACACCGGCTCACCCGAAACTACTATAGATATGTATTCTTTTCTCTGATCTACATCGTATGCCTATTTTGGCATTATAAACATGTAGTGCAACACATATAATGAGAATGAGGCACCAAAGTGGACGTATGATTATTTTAATAGTTGAACCACTCAATATCTTGTGTGTTTCTCCATCTTTACTTGTTTTATGTTTACTCCGTACTTGATATGATTATGTGAGTATGACCTGTGTCCGATTTCTCGCATCAGTATTTTTGCGTCGTCTATGGGAAACGAGGTATTTCTACCTCGTTTCTATATATTTTGAGTTCTTAGTAACTTATTTTATTCATGAGGACTCCTGGGTCATCATCTCATAGGTGAGTATTGGTTATTGATTTCGTATTTTTTATGTACACCCTTAAATGGGCATTGCACATTTTCTAATTTGTTCATCGGTCTCCTTTTTATGACATTAGATCTATTTTATATACCCCGATGATGTTACCTCACCTAGATTGTGCTGAAAAATGCAAAAAGGCACTAGCCTCACAAAGACGGGTAACTAGGGATGAGTTTTATTTGCTCATTTTCTACTCTCTCAGCCAATGATCTAGTATTTTCTACCATGATTGTGCCATTTTTGGGGCACTTGAAAACTGGTATGCCCCCGATAGACCCCTAATATGCTTATTTTTCCATATTTCCATATGGGTTGAACCCAGATTTGAGGGTCAATGAATCACATCACGCAGCAGAAAGCGAGATGCGACCTAACAAGAAATGTCCTGAGTGCCGCAATACTTATGGAAAATGCTACATAGCTACATTTCGTAACTTGAGAGGACATGGTAAAATTGTCCTTGGATTCAATTCTGTTACTCTCATGTAAAGGCCGCCGCAGGGACTTCACATGTTCATCATGCCCCGACCATAGACTTAGCAAATTTCCAGTCTACCCCCTTGTTACTATATATAGTTTTCTTCTTTATATTTCTTGCACTACTCACTCCTTCTAGGTGTGTCAGAATATATATATATATATATATATATATATATATATATATACACTATTCCATAAGTGGGATAAGCTAATTAGGGGTCCAGATTAATCCAACAACGCAACAATCCAATGGTTGAGATTAAAATGCTCCTCTTACCATTTTTGCCCCTTAAAAATTTGATTTCCCCCTCTTTTAACACAGTCTAATTTGTTTCCCCCTTTTCTTCAAAATTCAAAAACAAGGGTAAAAATGTATTATACCCATTTTTATCTCACACGCAACTCAACGTACTCTCTACGCTATCAGACAATCACAAAAGCTCTCTCTCTCTCTCTCTCTCTCTCTCTCTCTCACACACACACACACACACACACACACTCTCTCTCTCTCACACACACGTACACACACACATGGTGATCTCTCTCTCTCTCTGGGTTGTTCGTGTTGTTACTTAAATCTGGAGTGATATTCATATGTTTGTTGTAGTTATTAATAACAAAAACTATGTATTCATTGTGCATATCAATTCACTTATGATGCTTTATTGAATGTTTAGGGGAAAATCACTTATGGATATGGTTTCAGAATAGGGCTTTCATCTTCTCTTTTTGATTATCATATTTCGTGTTTTGATTTTGCAGGTAATGATGTGTTGCTTATATTTTTACTAATTTGGGTTTGCAAATCAGGTGTGCACTTTTATCTCTTTCTCTTTCTCCCTATTTTTTTTAACATACAGATCTATAAAATGAAATACCCCAAATTTATATGTTTTTGGTGAATGATATTTATTTATTGACATCTACTAAATGGGTTTAGATGAAGTCAGGGTTTAATTGAGGTTCATTGGTTTAAGTTGTAGGGTAACACTTGGTATGTGTTTGTTAATTTAACAATCGTGATCTGATCGTTGAACATTTGTAATCGTTACCTATTCCTAGCTTATATACACTATTCTTAACATTTGTTACTGAATCCGTAGTGGGATTTGTTATATACATTTGTTAGTGATTTCTTATACACACAAATGATGAATAAACACAATATGTTATTTTGGGTGTTATGTATGCCGATTAAAAGTGGGATTTCATTAGAATGTATGTCGATTCATTTGTAGTTTTTCTTTTGTTTGTATCATTTAACATGCATGCTACATTATCAAGTACGGGTGTTCTAATCCTTGATATTAACTAAAATTTTGGGTTGTGCATATTTGGTTAGTCGAATTGCACCATAAGAGTTATTTTCTTATACAATTCCTTTTTCTTATAATGTTTGATCAGATTATTGTGTATGAACATATATATAATATGTTGTATATGAATATATTTGATAAGATTGTGACATTTATACAAACACAATGTTTTTTTTCTTTGGTCTATGTTGTAAATATTGGTTACAAGTTGAGATTTGATGGCGTGATGTGTTACATGGAGTCATTAATCTCAAATGAATGGTGATGCAACTTCTGTTTACACGCTGTTGTTTTGTTTCAGGGATGTATTTCTATGAGTATGTATTTATTCCAGATTAACTTTCTGCAGCCACTTGGCATCTGGAGATAAAGAGGGAGACGAACTAAAAAGGAATTCAGATGTTATGGAGATACTTAAAAATACTCAATTTCCAAAAATATGCAGATCACCTATCCGTAGATTACTCGAGAAAATTTTGGAGCATGGGTGAGCATATCCATAATCCCTTAAGCAATATTATGCAGTTTCAATTTCCTTTCGTCAATAATTCATTTGTAAGATAAAATGCAAATAAAATCCCTATTCTACTACAAAGAAAACAAAATGTCCTTACCTATTTCTAAAAACACTGCTAAAAGGTGTTTTTTTAGTGTCACATAGACTTATTTATCATCGTTTGAAATACTTTAAGGATTTAATATTCATAGTTCAGGACTTTATTTTACTTAGAATATAATGTACAATTGTAAATTAAGTTTTGATTCTATTTTATTGGAGCCAATGGTGCCAGCCGAATCATATGGTCAGGCGTTTTGAACTATTGGATTTGTTTGAGATACTCTGTCACCAAAAAATATCTAGAGGAGAATGATTGGGATGCCCTTCTCAACAAGGATCAGGTACTTATTGCTCCCATGTTTGTGTTGAAGAATGAATTCAAACTTTTTATGTCCAGATTATAGTTAGCACCCAATACTAAATAGCATTAGAGTTATATCCCCACAAGTTTCACAATTGTTCACTAAATAGTATTGGAGTTATATAAAATCAATTTTGCGAGTGTTTCTTCTCAGAGTGAGTTCTATCCAATTTCGTTTGTTGTTTCATTGAGTTTTTAGTGAAGTACCAAGATTTTTTTTGTATTTCCCATTCCCAAATAACATATATCCAAGTCAGATTCATTCTCATTTCTTTATGAACAGGGGAAGATGATATCCAAATCAGAACCATACTCAAAGCCAAGATCCAGGATAGAAAAAAGGTTGATCGCCAGAACAACGCCGACTGATATTTGTCGGAGAAATGGTTGATACATTCGAATACTTGGAGATGATATCTTGAAGTCCGGGCATAGTGTTCCAATAGGGACTGCATTTATGGAGGACTCCAATATTATTAAGATTTGGTGTTGAGTTTTCTTAGCCTATAAACTGCTCTTAGTGGGGACTTTTCAAAGGTTGAAATTAATCACTTCTCAAGTCTTTTTACATTTTGTTTGAACTAAGTTACATTTTTAAAGGTTAAATTTAGTACATTCAATGAACAATTGTACATCATCTCAGATCTACCCCTGGATATGGTCTTAGTTATATATATCAATATTCATTGGTATTTACTAATGAAATAACGTAGGTGGACATGTCACGTATTTGTGGATATACAACCATCTTTATCATGTACTGTTTGAATCGCAAAAGGGGAAAAATGTCTTCGGTCCCATTTGGGGAAAAGGGTGCACGGATGGTGGAAGAGACAGAGATATTTTAGATGCCGATCCTGTTATTATTTTCATTAGTTTGGGGTCTTATTTTGACCAGTTTGATGTAGCCTTCTATTTTCCTTGATGTGCTGGCACTGCATAGTTTTTTAGATTAATTTTTTTAATGATTAATGCAACTCTGCCATTTTTTTTGTAAATTACAGAGTTTCATTCTCTCAAACTACATATTATCAATAGTAGTATAATCCATGCAGATGGGAAGAATGAAAACAACCCCAACCAGATAGGAACTTTTGCAGTGCTATTTAAGCAAATCATCTTTGGGTAGCTTACTGCATGAAAGCTAGTAACCATATCATTTATGATCCATTTCCATTGATTGAAGAGTATATTTCCTTCCAATTGTCCTCCTAAATTTTTCCACTATTGATGTAGATTGTGCTGACGAGGGTTCAAATGACAGCAGCCAAGAGTGTCAAGGCAGTCTTCAGTTGGCTACACAAGTGGTTGGTGAAAATCCTGCCAAAGAAGAAGATGGAACTTCTATTCAAGAAACTAAAAATGCAGGTGAATCTCTGTCTGGGAAAATAATGGGAGAAAAGCAAAATGAAAATGAGAGATCTTTTTAGGAATGGAATCAACTATTAACTGCTGGTGAAGAGACAATTGATTGGGATTCCCCTTAAAGATGGGATGACGACGAGCTCAAAAATCAGTTTGCTGCCCCATTTGATAGTTTAAAGCTGAACGGAGTTTGGGAATCCAATAGTCATGATGAAATGACTGATTTAGCTGGAGAAGACAATCACCAAGGATATAACAGCCATGTCTCAATCAGTTCAACTCAATTTCACACTATGTATGAAGAATTTAAAGTATTTGAGGCAAGAAAATCCATGACTCGAACCATGAATGGAACTGCGAATTCAAGGCAAGAAAATCTGTCACCTCATTCTCTGGAACTTCATTGAATGCTGTGGGGTGAATCTGCCAAAAGTTTTAATAATCCCAAGGATTCTGGAAGGGGAACTTTTTTACGAAGGGGAAAGTTGTGATATAGGTTATCGGGTCAAGTTTTAGAAGGGAATGTTAACTCAGATGTTTTGGCAGCAGATATGTATAAGGAGAGTAAATATCTTATTTTGTAATTTAGACATGATGATGGTATCCAAAATAATGAAATAGAGGTGGGTGAATCTAGCATTAATGAAGTTGAGGGAGGTCCGGGTGAATCCAGTGTTGACAAAGTTGAAAGGGTGCTCATCCACATTTTGATAAATTCATGGAGTGTTTCAATGAGGCTAAGGTGACTGAATGGGGGCTATTGTCTGTACAGGTATGCCCTTTCCTCAGGCTGAATCCGAAGATTATGAGGTTTTTCAGGTGCAAATAAGCGTTGTGCTTCACTAAAGCACCTCCAAAAGAAAAGAATGTACTGATTTGGTGAACGAAGAGAAAACCAATCATATTCTTCACTTAGGAATCTATCTGAAACCCAGAACCGAATAGAAGAAGGTTAAGGATGTGATGAAATGTTCGATGGTGAGGTTTTAGGAAATAAATCAAACTCAGATGTCAGGGAAACTGATTTTGTCAACAAGGCAGATAGTGACGAGTCAATGCTTGAAAAAAATGAATTAGAATTTGGAGAAACTAATGCTAAAAAATTTGACGCAGATAGAAATTTAGCAAACGTTGAGGGGCATTCACAAGAAGGTGATGCATTTAAAGCAATATCTATGATTTGTGTTTGTTTTAGAAATTGTTTAGATTTACAAGGTGTATCCCTGATTTATAACCTTTTGATGTTCAATTTATTTTCTCTTTTTTCAACATTGTGACTTCATGTGTGGTGTTGAACATGTTCAGATGTTTGGTGTGATCAGTCCTTTGTTTCATTGGCTATTTGACGCTCTCTTGGGTTGAAGGTATGTCACGGTAGTGAATGTGTGTATTAAACATTGAAAGTTAGAGAATTTGTGACACACTCTTAGTTTTTTTGTTGGAATATTTTTTATATTTCTTAAATAGGATTGGATAGTCCTATAAATAGATGAAATTCTGCCCCAAACTTTTTAAATTATTTACAATTATTTCTGTTATATAAAAAGCTTTTTGACTTAAATTATACCTAACTTAATACTTTGAAATATGTTTATCTAAAGATGTGCATTTTAACTTTTAACTACCAAGATCCTACCAAGTTTTCATGAAGGTAAACATTAAATTTACTACATTTAGGTGTTTATGAAACATGGTATTAATTTTTGATAGAAATATTGTTAAGCTACGATAAGTTCAATTTCCAATTTTCATTTCCTTATTTATATTCTACTACGGTTATCAACGCGTCCCTATCTAGAGTTAAGGGATTGAAATAAATAGATTGAAATAAATACTATGTGAACACCTATTTTCCTTGCCACCATTTTAATTAGATTACATTTTTGAAGAAAAAATTCTTCCTGATGAGGATTTATACTCTTCGTGCCACGATCGATTTGAGTACATAGGTAGGGCTACTCCAATGAGTATTTAGACAGGGTTTCCCCAATATCAAGTCAATTTGAATTGGTTTATGGGTTTTTTTAGATATTTATTATTGAATTAAATGAGTTTGCTTCTTTTTTTCTATCTAACTCATGACTTATTTCAATTGACTGACCATATTTTTTATTTTGTATCAGGTCGCATTTTAAAAACTATGGACAATCATTATAGTGCAACATGCAGGACGACCTCAATCGATATATACATGACTTTTTTTGGAAGTTTGTTTCGTAAAAAGTAATTGTTAGATGAATTTCGGCTTTTTGAATATTTTTGGATTGGTTGTTTTTCCTTAAGTAGGGTAGATAGTTCAATAGACAAAGGAGACTATGTTCATTTTTTTTTAAATTGACACTTTATTTATTTGAGGTACAATGTGAATTTGATTGTTGAATATTATATATTTCATGTTATATGTGAATTTGTTTGATGAATTTAGAGTATTTGAATTTTATTGGATTATTTGTTATTTGTTAAGTAGGGTTGATAGTCCTTTAAACAAATGAGATTGTGACCCATTATTTTTTAGAAAGTACATTTCGTTTTGTCAGGGAATGAAATTTTTATCGTTTTGCAATTATGTATTTTGAAAATTTTCATCGTTTTACGATTATGTGCTTTGGAAATTTTCACCGTGCCTTCAGGCACGGGCATTCCGCTAGTGTATATATATATATATATATATATATATATATATATGTGTGTGTGTGTGTGTACTAGGGTGTACCCATGCCGATGGCACGGTGATAAATTTTCTCCCGATTATTTTTTCTTATGGCACACTCACACTCCTAGGTATTGTATTTTACACCTTAAGAAATACTTGAAAATACTAATTCAATTTCATCTCAGTTAATAATGACATTACACGTCTTTTGTGACATTCCCTAGCTACACGTTGGATAACATTACATGTCATGCTTGCTCATTCCCTTTGCACGCTAAAAATAATAATATCTTTACAATACATTCAAATATATGTGATTTGAAATGTCAAAACAAATGTAACATAAGTCAATTTTCTTTCTAGCATATTAAAATGTTAAAATATCATCTCCAAAAATTATTATTTGGTTTCATACGCCTCCTCCAAAAATGGGACATAATTTAAAATCAAAACAACCATGTATAATATTGAATTACAAAAAAAGATGAAGCATAACATATTCAATGAGAATCTTCTTGAATGATGCACAATTACCAAGTGAATGGTATCATTTGTCTCCATATCTATGTCCATACTTGTTCAACATAACTTGTCTAAAAGTCGATCAGAAAATGCGTATGGGCATAGAGTGTGGATGAACAACCACCACAATCTAAATATAAAAAGCACTGAATTATTATCTGAGTCTACATACAGACCATCCATTTTAAATTTTATAAAGATCAGATGTTACCTCATTGCATACTCTTTCACCCACGACCTGGCCTTTTTCGTCGTTCCTCTTTTTTAATTCTTCAATGTGGCAATCCCAATTCTATAAAAGTACAACAATAACATGAAGTTAGGCTCATGTTATATAAAGTTCTTATGGGATAAAATAAAGCAAGATATATAAAGTAAAGCTTATGTTATCTAATAAGGAATATAATCAATGAACTATAGACATGCATTATAATAGAACTTCTGGATAAACAACATTAGTTGTGGTGTTAGGTTCGTCTTGTGATATAAGATTACTTACTCTATTTGAAGAAGTGCATCTCGAAAGTGCAACATATAATCACCCTTGACTAAACACTAGTGTACACAAATCAATCCCAACATTTACTAACTGAGCCTGAGATTTATTAATTGTCATTGCCAATGTAAGACGCACAGGGAATTGACGCCTTGACATTTGGAAAGGAAGTTTTGAAGAAGATGATGTCAAAGATATTCTAGGAATGAAGACTAAATTTCCAACCTTACCTCTAGAAAAAATATGGGCTTCAATTATTCTTCTTCCACATTGAAAAACCATCAGTCTAGTTCCGTTACATAGTCCATCCCTTGGAGGAAGGTTTCGCAACAACATTATGGGACAACCAAATGTTAGTTCTAACTTAAACAGTGGTAACCCTCAAGGATCAAGTGAGTTCAAGTACTCATTCTGATATCAATTGGTAATGGATGAGTCATGTTTATCATATGTTGATAGTTTGTCTGCAGCTAAAGAAACAATGGTTTCTCCCGGGAACACACTCAGTGCTATGGAATTTATAGTACTGACATCATCATTACGCGCCGAAAGAATTGTTTGTTCTGTCAGAAAGTTGGAGTTCGTTGTTTCATGTGTACTCAATTTGGGATAGATGTTAGAGAATAATTCATTTATGTTTCCACACTTTCCTATTAACATTGGAAGTTGTGTTATTTCTTCTAAACTGTATCCGACCTGATAATGAAAAATAACAAATCACTATAAATGAATGAATAATTATTGATACATATTAAAACAAATTTTTATCAAAAGTAACACCTTAATAAAAAAAACCTTGCAAATTCTTTATTTGCAAGTTCAAAGTTATTTAACCGCATGTTTTGTGAGAAAGTCAAAACATATATGTTCCTCCAAAGTGGAGAGTGTCTTAAGGAAGCACCAACTATTTGTTCATGTACCCCCTTTGGCATAATGGGTAAAAAAATTTGAACGTCTCCCCAAGAACAACGGTGATACCACTAAATGATTTTTTATTACCATAAATGTCCTGGAGTGTGCGGTCAATGGCTTAAACAAAAAATCTATGTTGCATGGGTACTTCATCCCAAATAATTAGTTTTGCCTACCTAAATAACTTGGCCTCCAATGATTGTTTAGTAAACCCACATACATTGTGCCCCAAAATATCCAATGAAATTTTAAAATTTGAATGTGATGTTCGACCTCCAATTAGTAATTGTGAAGAAATATCGGACGAAGCTACAGTAAGGACCGTATGACCAAGGCTACGACATTTTGTTGCAAACATGTTGTATAAAAATGTCTTTCCTATTCCAGCACCACTATTAAAAAAGAATGTAGTTCCTTCATTTTGAAACATCGAAGCAGTGATTGTTGTATGGGCAAAACGTTGCTCCTCTTCAAACAGTGAATATTAAAGTCAGGATTGCATTGTTTTGCATCAAACTTCTAGAGATCCATGGATTTTCATTCTAGATCTCTTTTAAATAAAAGATTTTTTTTTTCATTAGACAAGATAATTTTTTCGTAGAACGTGAGAAGTTCGTAAGGCATAGTAACAGCTAGAACACAATTTTTTGTTCTAAAACAAAAAATGTCTTCTATTAACTGGGTTAAATGTAAATCACCTATGGAGCTATGTTAACTGGGTTAATTGTAAGTCACCTACCCAGCTAAGTGGATGAAAATCTACAAAGTTGTGTTAACTGGGTTAATGGATGCAAAATAGCTAGAGGACACCTCTCCGTAGATACATACCTCTATATGGATTTTCATTCCTCAGCATTTCTAAATAGAAGACATTTTTTTGTATTCATTCTAGAAGACATTTGTTTGCATAGAAGATGAGAAGTTAGTAAGGCATAGTAATAGCTAGAAGACATTTTTTTATTCCTAACTAGGTTATAATGTAAGTCATGCTGGTTTTAACTGTAAGTTAGATTGTATGGTGTGAGACATTTTTTATTTTCTCTAAACTGTTATGGGTTTTAGGTTATGGGCGGTAGAAGAAGAAAAAAAATGCATTATAGAATGTTAAAAGTGAGAAAACGAAAACAAAAAAATAGTGAGAAGAAGAAAAAAAATCTTGGGTACATGTGGGAAGAAGTAAAACATGCGTTACTAACAGCTAGAAGACAATTTTGTATTTATAACTGGGTTATAATGTAAGCGATGTTGGTTTTAACTATATGGGTTTTAACGCGTTAGAGAAGAAGAAAAAAATAGTGAGAAGAAGCAATAAAAAAATGCATTAGAGAAAGTTAAAAGTGAGAAGAAGTAAACAAAAAAGTAGTGAGAAGAAGAAAAAATAACATGCGTAATCAGTAATAGATACATATAAGTAATTTCTCTCTTAATTGTTATGGGTTCTAACTATTAAGAAAAAAAATAGTGAGAAGTAGCCAAAAAAATATGCGTACATGTGGGAAGAAGAAAAACATGCGTTATTATACTGAGAAGAAGCAAAACAAAATTAAGAAAATGTTAAAAGCTGAGAAGAAGCGTACATGTGAGAGGCTGAGAAGAGAAGTCTCTCCTAACTATTGTTGCAGGGGATGAAAGTGGAAGAAAAGTATCCGAATTGAAAAGTTATCACGCTCCAAACTTTAACCTAAGTACCGACCCATGTATCTACTCCGACCACCCTAGTAGTACCCAAAATGAAAAGTGCTCAGGCTCATTTAATAAAATAATTGTAGTTATACTTAAAATGGGTTAGATGTAATCTCTGAATTCTGGACAAACGATTTTGGAGACAAATGGTTTATGACATGGCAACTTAAGACGTGGAAACCACAATTTATGATGTTTCAAAAACACCCTCTTGCTTTATTATATCTCTCTCTCTCTCTCTCTCTATATATATATATATATATATATATATATATATTAAAGATTAACAGACATAAATGGAAGGAGAATCCACTCAAAGTGTAGAGATGAAAAATGAGATTGCTCGGCTGTACAACCACCTCAATCATCTGTATGACATCCATGCCTCTCTACAGACTCAGGTCAATTTTCTGACCCAAAGGGTAATTATGCTGGAATCCATAGCACCCAAGGTTTCTATTCCAATAGGCTTTGTTGTAGCCACAGAAGCCGCAACCCCAGAAGCAGCCAATAAGAACCAAAAGAGGAAAGTGGGAAAAACAGAAAGGGGATTTGAAGCCTACACTCCACTGATTTAGGAAATTAAAGAGGTGTTAGAACTCATCAAAGAAGACAAATTTCTTTGATGGCCTGAGAAATTGACGTCCCTCCACATAAGAGGTACAACGCCAAATATTGCAGCTTGCACAAAGACGATGGAAATAGCACTGACAAATGTTTTGTGCTGAAATATGAGATCGAAAGACTTGTGAGGCAGGGAATGCTATAGTAGTTCCTGAAGGATGGATAAGGTATGCAACATTACCTAACAAGCTGCATGCCTCACATCTGCCTTAGTTTTTACTCTATATTTCTATTTTATCTTTGAAAAACTCTATTTAAGAGTTTCAATTAGACTTTATATTTTTCAAAAAAAGTCATGAATATATGCATACATGAATCTATGAAATTGGTCTTACTTTGCCATATATTATGTCTTTTGTTTTCATTATCTTCTATCTCATTAAACACTTTTGTTCTAAACAGATTTAAAAATGAAGAAAACAAATTATCTAGTGAGAAATTATCTTAATGGGATTGTAATGCCCGCCATGACGCCTAAGCATATGATGTTTAGAAATCGTGAAAGTAACTCTCGGGATGATTCAACTATCCACGAGGTTGCTAATGCCCATTATATTCTTCTAGATTCTCTTATTTGCCACAAGAGCTTACAATTCCCATTACTCGCTTCCAGAATGCTTCAATTAACCTCAGAAGGCTTTATATATATATATATATCCAATCTTAGCTTGAGGAAGCCCCATAATACCTATCCAGGGAAGGATTTATATATATCTGATCATAGCTTGGGGAAGATTTTTAATACCTAGCTCGGGGAGGCCTGATAATAACACAACCAAAGAAACTAAGAGGAGTTATAAAAGTGGTTTCACGATTAAAGAGACTAAGAAATGCTGCAGCAGTGTTTGCATGCCAGTTAAAGCCACTAAGAAGTTGTGGAAGAAGTTACATGTCGTTAAATAGACTAAAGGATGTTGTGGCAATGGCATCATGAACCATAGAATAGACATAAAGAGTTAATGGTCACTGCCCCATTGAAGAATAACGAGAAAGGCATAACTTTCCATGACCTTATAGCCAGAATTCCATGCTAAAGTTGTAGGCAAGACAACCATATGAGCCCCCATATCATTTTTGCAGCCTTATCTAATAAGTCCTTCATAAAGTGTCTCGTATATTAGCTGTGGGTGGCCTGAAAACCTAACCCAACTTGGAGAGGCTTGAAAATGTCCCACTCTGCAGTAGTAAATCCTCAGGGGCCAAAGTCCTGATGGACCGCAACCCCACTTCTGCAGTAACATTTCCAATCAAGTACAATTAATATGAAAGATGTCGCAGCCTTATGAATGTGTCTGCACCTAGTTCAAGTTTTCCTGGAATTGGCCAAAGTTCGCAACATCTATTTATATGATTACAGTTTTCAACAATTGTTACAGCAATTTCCAGAGGCTTATCAATGTGCTGCGAACAAAATGATTGTACATGTTACGATAGTGGCTGTAGCCATTAAGGAGGCCATTGATTCATTCAAGAGGCAGTGGAAAGGAAATATGAAGTCAAAGATATATGGAGACAACATTCATTCAAATATTACAAAACATAGTAGAGGAATAAAAGAAGGAGAAATTGAGAAAAAAATTCAATTAAATCCCGCGTCCTGAACAAGCATTTAATGGAGAGAATAATGGTTGTAGGCTTATTGGCCGCAACATACTTGCATAACCATGAAGCTGAGGAAATGCTCAAGTGTGGTTTTCATTAAGTCTGCAACCCGATGTTAAAAGGGTGCGGCATCATCTGAGTTCAGCGATCAAAGGATATATAGTCACAGCATACGACGAAAATGGAGAAAGAAAATTAAGTGGCTACAGTCCAACTATTATGCCAATTAAAAGGTTCAAGCAGAAGAATTCAGACACAACCCCAAAGTTATTTCCTTCGGCAACGTGGCTTGGGGGGTCATTGGGTAAAATGAATCACAAAGAAAAATTACAAGTTTTCGTGCCCCCATGATGAATGAGAAGTTACAAGATAGATATTATAGAGCCGGAGAATATGCAAAGTAAAACAAGCACGTGGTTAGAAGACGAAATAATTGAGGCAAGTTTTTAAAAAGGGACGCAACAAAAATGAATTAACATTAGAGTTTGCAACATTGTTCAAGCAAAAAATATATTACGAGACCGGAGAAAGTACAACACATGTGACTAAGTTTCCGCATCAACTTCACCGTCACCTTTATTATCCTCTGTCACGGTCTCATTTAGATCATCTACAGCCTCCTCAGCCATCTTTCTGGCTCTTTTTTTCGTGACAATCCTTATCTCATCCACACATTGATCGTACTCAACATCTCTAAATTTTTAGGACATGATTTGGTCCTTGGAGTCAGGGAAATTCTGGACAAACTTATGCCTCAACTCTTGATAGACGCAGAGGTAGGCCTTATTGTTGGTGAGGAAGAAATCTCTCGACTTTTTATAGTCAGTCATGGCATCTTCTACGACCTTCTTGAGGGCTACGAAGTGCGACTCCTCCATATGTTTGATATCCGTGGCATGCTTTGTCTCCCTTTGGATATATTTCTACCGAAGCCCATTCGTCTCTCTCTCAAGAGTGGAGGTATGTTTGATGGCGTTCGCAGGCTTAGTTTGCTCCATTTCAAGAGATGTCGTGGCCATTGTCAACTTAACCTCAACATCATTCTCAACCTTGACTGCAACTTCAAGGTCCATTTGAGTTGCTTGGAGTGCCACAGCAGCAGACTATTTGACTACCTCAAATGAAGACTACTTAGCATTATCCAAGTTAGTTGAATGTACCCTCTCCACGGCCTCCTTCAGTTTGTCAGGAACCTGTGACACCCCGCCTAATTAAATCCCGGGTGATCAGTCCTTTATTAAATTAACTCAAAGTGTCCAGTTGGTTCATTCTTGGCATCACTGTAAAAAAAATCTTTATTAATCACCTAATAAGTAATTAAGTTGAGTGTCAAAACATTTAATTTTATAAATTAAGTTCGATTGTTATTAATAACTATGAAACCATTCTCATAAATACAAATGATAGTATTAAAACCAAATCTTCCAAATGAAAGAACATGCTAGATAAATAAATCCAAATAAAATATCCCAAATCGGAGTTCAATGTAATAATCACAAGTAATCCCAACTAAAATAGAATACTCAAATAAATCAAGAGTGAAAATCTCTCTAAACTAGGTAACACTGGAAA
This sequence comes from Sambucus nigra, assembly GCA_949130495.1. Taxonomy (NCBI): domain Eukaryota; kingdom Viridiplantae; phylum Streptophyta; class Magnoliopsida; order Dipsacales; family Adoxaceae; genus Sambucus; species Sambucus nigra. The sequence continues at coordinate 324,659,417 of OX422217.1, read as the reverse complement.
TAGGCGACACATGCCCTATCTAATGATGACAAAATAGAAGACTGAGAAGACAAGGATGAAGTCATCTACTGCAAGGACTTGCAACTCCCACACTAGCTGCAACACGAGTATAGTTCAAAGATCTAATCCTGACACCCCTGTGGCTGGGCACCTGTAATAGACACACACACACACAGATACACACACACACACACACACACACACACACACACACACACACACACACACACACACACACACACACACACACACACACACACACACACATATATATATATATATATATATATATATATACAAGAGAAGGAAGAGATAACAAGAAATGGGTCAGAGCCTGAGAGTAAAACAACTTTAAAATAGTTTAGCAAATATTTAAAATGCTTACCAATTGAGATTATATACATATTAGTACCACGACACTGACTTAGGAATTCTCACCCCATAACTAGTGTGCACGCCTAACGTACTATCAAACTAATCGGGATAAAGCTAACCAAATTCAGTAGTCTAATTCAATTTCCCCTCACCAAATTTTGTTTCATGTAATCGCATGATTATTGTTATATCAGATAAACTTTTCTTATTAATATATTAGTCCAATTATATATTCTCTCAATACAGACTTAAGTTCGCAACCATTTACTTCATTTACTATGAATTATAGAGTTCGTACCTACTTACAAGCACAGTAGATTAATCACAAGTATATATATTTATCACTCATAATATATATACTAATAGGGCACCCCGCATAAATATATGGCGCCGGCATACTCTGCTATCAGTTCCCCGTATCTCTCGTACAAAGGGAAATACTAGTTCGAAATCACTCTTGCATAGTATTAACACAAAACACACGTATTAGAGGTCAAGCATAGTTCCCTGTCACTAAGAGGTCAGCACATACACTCACATATCTTAGGACCATCTCACTATCGTCCTCCGATATTCTATATCAAGGATCCTATGTTCTAGGGTACAAGTCAATATCCTTCATAAAGGTCACATCGAGATAAGACTGTCCTGGCATTGAAACCTCCGAGATAGTAAGTTGCACGGGTACGATTACACACAGGTATTTACATACTATATATATATTTATATTCACATTAATCTGTTAGGTACCCCCACAACCCATAATACTTTAACTATACGTGGCGCATAAGGCCCGAGTTCTACGTATAAGTAAATCATTATTTTTATTTTCTCAATTACCACAAATCCTTAAGTACTTCTCGGCTCTCGAAGTGTATCCTCTGGATAATTATAAAATCAGTAGACGTACACTCACTACCCTACTAGTCTAAGTCCTTCTTAATTCTCGCAAGACCTAATTTAATGTACACACGATCTCCCATTCAATTTATACCCCCAAAATCCCACGGTTAAATCTCATATGAAATCATCTTCCCCGGACCCTACTTACATGCTACTGGTCCTTCTTATATCCTATTATGATAATTAAATTATGTCCAAAGGACCTTACAGATTTGGATTGGATTAACATACAAAGGAGAAAAAGTTTCAGTTCCAAACAGGGGTCGATCGATCAATGAAAAGGGTCGATCGATCGACATTCTTGAGTCGATCGATCAATCGATCAAGTAGGTGTTAACCCAGTTTCTGTATTTCTAGCCTACGGGTTTTATCCAATATAAATCCTAAAACCTTCATTATCACGTCCCAAACTCCCAACCGAACCTCATGAATGATATATAAACCAATATAGAAGATTTCTAACGTGAAACATTCGCAAATTAACAAAGAATCGTCATCAAAGGGGATTAATTCAAGAAGTTATCATTTAACCCTAGTTCATCCAATTTTCTCAAGAATTCATTTAAATTTCTAGATTTCTATCTCTAATGGGCATCTATTTTTTGGATACTATATTACATATAAAAGATATCTATCCTAACATGGTTTCTATTCCAAATTTTCAATAAAAATCTCCCAAACAACATTTTATTTTGAAGAAACATGAGAGAATAAATTCCTACACTAGCATGGATATGTTATCAACTAAAGAACAACAAGTTAGATACTTACATTAGAGATGGAAGTATGAATCATTGATGATGATGGGTATGTATTTGTTCCTCGTTCCCCGATCTACGTGTTGGTGGTGGAATTGGTGAGGATGGTGTTGGCTAGGTGGTTCTCTCCCTTGGAAGCCTTCCATATTCTCTCTTCCTTAGCCTCTCTGACACTCCAAAGTTTTTAACCCTCGAGGACTCTCTCTTCCCACAGATATTATCTTTATATTTTCGTCATTAATTAAGGACAAAAATGGAAAATTACCAAAATTCCCTTTCGGGTTACCAGTTAGGCCTAAAAATGTCCCGAGACCCAAGCTGAACCCTCGGGTACACTTTTCTGACTATCTCAACCTTTCTGGACACATTGGCACACTCGAAATGACCATACAGGCGACTTATATTAAAATTACTTTATATTCCATTAACTTTAGTCCCTACACGACACATGCGTGTCCCGACTTAATTTCTATGATTATCGTATTATTCACCCGCGATAATTTTTTTTTAATAACTTCAATCTCATAAATTACTTTACTCATCTAGTAATATTCAACATATAATTACTAACTCTCTTCAAGCTAGTAAATATTCAATTTAAAAATCCAGATTAATATTAAATTAATTTAACCCAATTAAATTTAATTAATTCCATAATTTAAAGGCCATAAAAATATGGGGTATTACATACTTCCCCCTAATAATGGAATTTCGTCCCGAAATTTGGAAAATAAGGACTACATGGTAAAATAATTCTTGATACTTTATCAGTACCCAGAACCAACTTCAGAGTAAGGCTCGATCACTATATCCCCCACCTCACAACAAGCTAGTTTTATAGTCTCGACACTTTACCAGTTATAGGGTCACACTTCAATAACGAAACTTCACCTTGCTCCTACACAATGACATTTGAATAATATGAGCCTATACATCATTGGCCCTTATTATCTCAATATTATTGGGAGGTCGCACCTCACTACGTATCAACTACTCGTATTTATCTAAACAAAAAACTCCCATCCTAAGAAAAACCATATGATCATTTGACCACTCTTATCAATTCTTCAAATCTCGATTTCTAGCGTTGTAACTCAAAAACCACCTAAAATAGTCTGTGATTATTCCACCATAGTCATCGGACTCTAACTTGACCAATCAAAAATTCTGATTATCCACTTACCTCTAAACATCTAAAGGGAGAATAGTTAAAGTTCTTTGCCTAAAACCTCAATAAGGACTTTGTCCAGCATAAACAGGTATGAGTGCTTACACACAGCTCTATCATTTGGTAATGTATTCTCCCAAGAACCGTACTATACTTCAGTTACTAGTTATATCCGTTATTGAAACAAAATGATCACAATGAATCCAAAATATCTTTTATACAACCCCACTAATCGTTAATCACCTTTCGCCTACTCCCCAGGCTATGGATGATACAACCTGCTCAAAATTAAACGTTATCCACACTACTTTCTGAAATCCCATATGGAAGGCGGGGTTCAAAAATCTCATCCTAGTTTAGAATAATACCGGGCAGGACCACGTATCGGCGCAATCCTTCTTTTCATAGGAAGACTGGGCACACTCTCTAATATTGTAAATCACCCCAAAGGAATATCAATCTCTTCCTTATTCGTCAACCTGTTCCACACATTCGAAGGAACTTTTGAATTTACCTTGAGGTTGTCAACCCATCAAAGAAACTTAGAAAATGGACTACCCTCCTCCATTACAGGAATCGTTGGCTTGTTACGAAATTCTCTGGCTACTCCTCTTGCTCCAATCTGTTTCTATCTATGAGTGGTGCACACGGAGACTAATCACTATGTCCCGATCAACATCGACTTCTATTTGTAATGTCTCACATTAAGTGACACTTAAGACTCCCCTTCTTTCCTCAGCATATAGCGAAAGTTTCGACCTATGCACTTTTGTCCAAGATGTCCACTTCTCAACCTTTTATACCATACTAACATCATCATTCTTTCTATGTGAAGGTCGCTCTCAACATTTGACTAGGTAAAACTCCGCTCCAAGTGTTTTCCATTAGTTAAATTTTACCCTTGTCAAGGAATACCCCTTTTTAAATGGCTTCCCACATCCTTTTAACCAAAATTCGAGGGTGCTAGTCTGATTTGACACATATATGGATTATCATCCTTCTCACATGATGATTAATCCACTCTTTCATTTATATTTTGTTATATTAGTCCCACGGGTATATATTTCACATTTACACTTACGTCCCTTTAAACCCGACGATTCTGACATCAGCTAACCAGGATGCCCACACACCCTATAAATCACGCATACTGGCATAAACATCACATACGCTTCACACATAACACTCAATTCTTTATTTCCCCTGTATTCCCAATGTGGATATAGCACTTGGATATTCCCAATCACCCCTTAAATCGAAATTTTAAATCCTCCTTAACATAGTTCCACTTTTCAACTCGTGGTGATAAAGCAAAATTCCCAATGTTTCCTTACCGCACAACCGGCTCCAGTGGACATAAATCCTAATTTAACTTATAACTTACTGTTATAACTACTTGCTCTTATAATGCTCGATGTACCGAACTCATGTGTGGGATGTCTGGCAAAGTAAAATCCAAAAAAGGAACCCCCCGATACACTACTACCTATCATTGTCGGTTATCAAAATCTATTAGGCCCTTCGTCCATAACATGTACCCCTATATTCTCGTCTCTCAACATAAAAGGTACATCTACTCCCTCAATTAAACTTAAACAAATAACTTTTCACCAATTGTACTATCGCTCAGCATCGGTGGTAATCACATTCCATAAACCTCATAAACATATAATCGGGACTCTTAAAATCCCGTCTCCAAACATATGAATATGAACCTTAACTCCTACATCTCTAAAGGATAGATATAACAATGTGCTCTTCCTATCACCAAGTCCTTATCACTAAACATAATACTGAGTTAAATCTTTCCGTTCAACAGTAAACCTAACACACACCGAATCATGACAATAAAGCCTTTACACACCCCAAGATTAAGCATTTTGATACCACTCTACCCTTAGAAGTCGTTATAATATATGATATAAATGCGAGCCATACCCTCTCGTAGGCGAGGCTTCGATAGAACAAAACATTATGCACTACGATAACAATCCTAATAGACTTACAATATCCGTTCACTATCGATATAATTTTAACTATAAAACCAAAATCAATATAATATCATACTCGTATAACACATTACTAAAACTAGTAACCTCAATAAGGTATATACCATTATCAATAGACCCATTTATCCTCCGCTGATAACATTAAATATAATCCCGCTATACCCAAGAAAACATTGACATAATAGTAACATTATCAATATACGCATTGAACTCATCTCATGTGCGAATCTAGCAACAATCGAAATATAGTGACTCGCTCATTTCATATAAAACATGCCTCATCCTCTAAGGGTAAAACTCATACTTCTACCTTGCCAATCGCCCTAGATGATCAAATGGTTTTAGGACATAACACACCTACCCAAACCAAAATATGAACTACTTTAATCATTGCCCTTTACTAGGAACCCTACTCTTGCCCTTTTACTCGCTTCGGGAAACATTAACGCATGTGATTTCACTCTCCACAAAATACCTCTATAAATAATCTACTTATCACCGGTCATACTGACCATATTAGGGTTATCCTTCTCTCATAATTTAATAGGTTCGATTACTAATGGCTACTCCCATTGTTCTTGTAGCTTTGTTGGCCCTAAGGAACACATTACTAGCTTCGACAGCTCTTACTGAATTTACCATCGCTTAGTAAGGATTCAACTACCCAAATTGTTTAACTGTGTCCCCTGATGGGTTCCCCCCCCCCCCCCCCCATTGGCATTTCGCTAATTGCATTTCATCTAGTCTTATTCCACAACTAAATCTTTCGATTCCTTTAGCTTCCTTCACAGAGAAGCGTTAATATTTATACGGACAATGCATGACATTGTCACTATATGGATTGACTGTCCAGCAGAATTCCCATTATATTTTGTCAACTTTCCTTTCTAGTCGATTTCCCACTTGAAATCCTCTTCTCCATTTGTATATACTTCGTCCGACATTAGATTCGCTAAATAATTAAATTCATTTTCACAAATGGACCTCTGTTCGGCATTCCTATGATGAGTTCAGAACAACATTCACATCTTATCCTAAACATCTGATAAAGGAACTTGGGGCCAAACCATAAACTGTACCTGTGATCCATTCATTGACACAATATTACACTTCTAAATGTGGTGGTAGCTCCCACCATTATAACTTTTCTCCGACGAGTTAGAAAATTTTACCACAAACTTTCACTCCTCGTTACCCAAACTCCGCCATAAGTCCAAGCCCTTGGATAATTTACCTTTGTTGGTTAACACACACAATTCCCGCATTTCTAGATCTTCCGCGAATGATTCTCCTCAATGATTCATCAAACTCTCTCCAAGTCCTAACACGTTGGGTGAGCCTAATTTGGCACCACTTTTGATTATAGGATCACTTGGATATCATAGGCATCGCCCTAACTGTCTTTATAGTCATGGCTTCTCGTGCCATAATAGGGATGACCTCGACTACAGTCATCATCTTTAAATATACTCTACAACCTCAACTAAGCTCTGCCTCCTGCTGTCCGCCCAATGGCCCTCTCCTGGCATAATTAATTGTTCTAACACGCCCAAATGCAAATAAGATTCACTAATGTATATACATTATAGCATGAGAACGAAATATCACCATGAAATTCAACAATCCTAAACATAGGGCTCTATTTCAAACAAAGCAATGATGGGAGAATAATAAGCCGCACAGATCCTAAGGATACTACAATTTGATGCTCCTATATTACCTTTGACACCCCGCCTAATTAAATACCGGGTGATCAATCCTTTATTAAATTAACTCAAAGTTTTCGGTTGGTTCATTCTTAGCATCACTGCCGAAAAACAATTTTCTTTATTAATCACATTTACTTTTATTAATTAAGTTCGATTTTTATTATTAACTATGAAACAATTTTTAAGAATACAAATGACAGTATTAAAACCAAACCTTCCAAATGAAAGAACATGATAGATAAATCAATCCAAATAAAATATCCCAAATTGCATGACAATGTAATAATCACAAGTAATCCCAACTAAAACATAATACTGAAATAAATCAAGAGTACAAACCTATCTGAACTAGATAAAACTGGAAATGGGAGACACATGTCCTATCTAATGATGAATAAATAAAAGACTGAGAACAAAAGGATGAAGTCATATACTGCAAGGACATGCAACTCCCACACTAGCTGCAGCATGTCAACAGTCCAAAGATCTATGCCTGACACCTTGTGGCTGGGCACCTGTAATATATATATATATATATATATATATATATATACAAGAGAAAGAAGAGATAACAAGAAACGGGTCAGAGCCCGAGTGTAAAAGAACTTTGAAAATAGTTTAGCAACTATTTAAAATGCTTATCAGTTGATTTTACATACATGTTTGTACCACGACACCCACTTGGGAATTCTAACCCCTCAACTAGTGTGCACGCCTAACGTACTAACGAACTAATATGGATAAAGCTAACCCAATTCACTAGTCTAATCCAATTTGCCCTCACCAAATTTTGTTTCAAGTAATCATATGATTATAGTTATATCAGATAACCTTTTCTTATGAATATATTCGGCCAGTTATATATTCGTCTCAATATAGACTGAAGTTCGCAGCCACTTATTTCATTTACTATGAAATATACAGTTCGTGCCTACTTATAAGCACAGTAGATTAATCATAGGTATGTATATTTATCACTCATAATATATATACCAATAGGGAACCCCACAAAAATCTATGGCACTGGCATACTCTGCAATCAAGTCCCCGTATCTCTCGTACAAAGGTAAATACTAGTCCGGAATCACTCTCGAATTGTATTAACACAAAACACACATATTGGATGTGAAGCATAGTTCCCAGTCACTAAGAGGTCAGCACATACCCTCACATCACTTAGGACCATCTAACTATCGTTCTCAGATAGGATGTATCAAGAATCCTATGTTCTGTACAAGCCAATATCCCTCATAAAGGTCACATCTAGATAAGACTGTCCCGACGCGAAAACCTCCGAGATAACAAGTAGCGCGGTTATGATTACACACCAATATTTACATATAATATATATATATATACATGCACCCATATATATATACACACACACACACACACACACACAGTAATCAGTTAGGTATGCCCACGACCCATAATACTTTAACTATACGTGGCGCATAAAGCCCGAGTTCTACATATAAGTAAATCATTCTTTTTATTTTCTCAATTACCAGAAATCCTTAAGTACTTCTCTGCTCTGGAAGTGTATCCTCTCGATAATTATAAAATCAAACGATGTACACTCACTACCCTACTCGTCTAAACCCTTCATAATTCTCGCAAGACCTAATGTAACGTACGTATGATTTCCCATTCAATTTATACCCCCGAAATCCCACTATTAAATCTCTTATGAAATCGTCTTCCCCAGACCCTACTTACACTTTACTGGTCCTTCTTATATACTATTATGATAATTAAATTATTTCCAAAGGTCCTTATGCATTATAATTGGATTAATAAAAAAAGGGAAAAAATTTCAGTTTCAAATAGGGGTCGATCAATCGACATTCTTGAGTCGATCGATCAATCAAGCAGATGTTGGCCCAGTTTCTACAATTCTAACCTACGGGTTTCATCCAATATAAATCCTCAAACCTCCATTATCACGTCCCAAACTCCTAACTAAGCCTCATAAATGTTATATAAACCAATATAGAAGATTTCTAATGTGAAACATTTGCAAATTAACCAAGAATCATCATCAAAGGTGATTAATTCAAGAAGTTATCATTGAACCCTAGTTCATCCAATTTTCTCAAGAATTCATTTAAATTTCTAGATTTCTATCTCTAATGGGCATCAATTTTGTGGATACTATATTACATATAACAGATATCCATCCTAACATGGTTTCTACTCCAAATTTATAATAAAAATCTCCCAAATAATATTTTATTTTCAAGAAACATGAGAGAATAAATTCCTACACTAGCATGGATGTGTTATTAACTAAAGAACAACAAGTTAGATAATTTCCTTAGAGATGGAAGTCTAAATTGTTGATGATGACGGGTATGATTTTGTTCCTCGATCCCCGATCTACACGTTGGTGGCGGAATTGGTGAGGATGGTGTTGGCTAGGTGGTTCTCTCCCTTGGAAGCCTTCCCTCTTCTCTCTTCCTTAACCTCTCTGTAACTCCAAAGTTTTTAAACCTTGAGGAATCTCTCTTTCCACTGATATAAACTCTCTATTTTCTCCATTAATTAAGGCAAAAAATGGAAAATGACCAAAATGCCATTCTGTTTCACCAGTTAGGCCTAAAAACATCCCGAGACCCAAACTGAACCTCTGGGTACACTTTTTTTACTATATCAACACTTTTGGAACACGCTGGCGCACTCAAAATTACCATACGGGTGACTTATAATAAAATTACTTTTTATTCCATTAGTTTTATTCCCGACGCGGCACATGCGTGTCCCGACTTAATTTCTAGGATTGTCGTATTAATCACCCGCGATAATTTTTAAATAACTTAAATCTCATATATTACTTTACTTATATGATAATATTCAACATATAATTACTAACTCTCTTCACGCTAGTAAATATTCAATTTAGAAATCAGGATTAATATTAAATTAATTTATCCCAATTAAATTTAATTAATCCCATAATTTAAAGGCCATAAAAATACGTGGTATTACAAAACCTTTCGCATCCTGTAGACTTCCCTAAAAGTTATGTCCCATAATTATTGAGGATCTGGTCTCCACAAATGAGGCCGCAGATGGCCATCAGGGACAACACTATCACGACTTTGACGAGGTGCCAAGTTGGCATTAACAACCATAATTACCGAAGGAGGGGTGAATTAGAGGTGGTAGTTTGAGAGGCTCTGCGGCCATGCTGTAGCTCTAATTCTGTTTGCATTAAGATTGCCACGTCCAAATGGTTGCCAATGTCATCCTCATATGGGCCCTCAGGCCTTTCTTGAGGAGCAAACTCCTCAACCTACACTATTGGCGTGGCATGAGCAGTTCGGTCACCCATATTGGCTACGGTAGGGTGATTGAACTTGGTCTTTTTTCTCTTTTTTATCTAGATGCGTTATTAAGGGCTATCGCATCCTCATGTATCTCAGCTAACTGAGCATCTAAGATCTCTCTATCTATTTCCTTACCTTAAGAAGGAATGAAGCAAAGTCAAAAGATGAAGGTTCAAATATAGATACTGCGGCATGAATAAAGAAAAGGATTATTACCTTCTACACCCATCACTTTTGGTAAGGATTTCTTCCGGAAGTAACCTCCCTAAAAAATGGAAGAAGAAGTAAATAGAGTACTAAAGTTCTTGTCCATAGCACTTCTGGCCGCAAGCCCTTTTACTCTTCTCTCCTGTCAGTCACTGAGTTGTAAATTGTCAAGAGTTTCATAAGAGTTTAATATTAGTATAATAAAATAGAAGGAATAAGGAAAATACAAACTTTAAAAATAGGATGCGACATGTTTTCAAAGGATACAAATTTAAATACCTATCTGAGATGGGCATCCCCACTACCGCGGCATCCTGTGTGATTTCTCTCTCTCTGACTCATCTGGGTGGATCTCCCACCCTTCTCTATAAATATAAAAATACTTACCCTACAGTTCTTTACATTGAAAGTTATTCCAATATAAAGGTTCTCCTCATTGTTGCACAGGGAAAAGTTGTAATACCACACAAACTTTATAGAGTTCACCTTTGGGCTGTAAGAGTGGAATAACTCCGCGGGAGTTATGTCCCTCTTGAACTTATTCTTCCACAGAACTACAGATGAATAATTTCCCTCCAACCATTGGGATCTAATTGGGCTAGGGATAACTTCCTTACATTTAAAATTATCTTAATTGGGGCTGGCAAGGTAAGTCGTAACCCATATACAAAAGCATGGGAGGGTAAGCAGACCCCATCATCAACAATAATGGATCATGGCCTTTTCTCCGCAGAGGATGATGAGCAAATCACATTTTTTGGAAACTCAAATGCCTCAGCAACTTAGTTGATCCATTCCTTAGTCATAATGTTGTAGACTTTTAAGGCAGTAGGGGGTCTTTCTACTCTAATTAATGGGCCTACAGGTGTGTCCCTGGCCTTAGAAGGCCCAACTGTTGCGTCCTCATTTTCAACAGGCTTTTTACTAGAGTTGGATTCTTCTTCCATTGCCTTAGCCTCAATATTCTCCCTACAAGTAGAGTCTGTGAAGTCAGAGTATAAAATGATGCAATGTGGTAAATCTTTGAGTATGCAAGGCCCAAATGTCTTTAGAGGATGCACTGGTGGAATTTTAGGAGGAGAAGACCCAAAATGTGTGTTCCAAAAGTCCTTTTAAAATTCTTCAGGGTTCCAAATCATATGGTTGCAACAAGACTTCAAAAGCAGAAAGAGTCCGCTATTAGGTGTCGTAACCAATATGGTCAGACATGCCTCTTAAAGGCCGCAATAGGAAAAATATAACCACAAAAGTTTGAAAGCTAAAATAGAAGTTTCAATAATTACGGCTAACTACACTAAGTGTTAGCCTTGGAATCCTAGAGATCAAACTACTTCCACGACATTTTTTTTGGGAAAGAAGACATTAGGTATGCTCTTATATGCCGTAGTCCTTTAGTTTATTAAAAAAAATCATTGAGGACAACTAGATTAAGTCTAAACCCTAAGTTAAAAAGGGAAGTATTATCATTCAAGTGTTGGTATAATGCCGCATCCAAATATCACGAGAATATGCAACCTACTGCGGCCAGACTCATAAACTGGTTAATAACGAAAGTTGCCTAATCTAAAGATCGAAACCCTATACTTTGAAGGGCCTGTTCAAGAACAGAGTGGAATAATTTCAACTTGTGAAACTCTTAAGCCAACAAATTTGATCCTACACAGTTATAGGGAATTCAAATGCCCTAAAAACCTAGGCTTGGCCAACAAGTTTCATTTACTAAATCAATATGGATGATTAACAGTTTATTTCATTGATTAAATATTGATTCAATTCCAAACTACTCATCTATTATGATTCAGAAAAATCAATGATTTCAAATTCAGAATTGATTTAGCAGTTCATTTCATTGATTGAAGCCGATTCGATTTAGCATTAGTTGGTTATTATGATTCAGCAAAATTAGTGGATTTAACATGTTAATTTCAGTATTGATGTGAGGAAAAATCAAGAACAATCAGCAATAAGAGAATAAAAAATTTTAAAAAGGAATTTTTGATTTGAAGGTTACCTAAAAATCAATGAGAAAGGAGGACTCGGGTGTTGCTCAACCTTAAAACACCAATTCCTCAATAACAATCCACTGGGGAAACCACTTTAACCGCCTCGAACAACCACCTGAAGATCGCCAAAAAACTCAGAGGTTGGACTAGAAAATCTTCACTCTCAATTTGGTCTCAAGGTTTTGGGAATAGTAATAAGGGCCACAAACCTATAGCATTTATATAAGAGGGCACATGAAGTTGAATCATCACATTGTAATAGCCGCAAAATGCATAGCACATCGCGACAGTCAATCGTTAAGACACAACACTAATTCACCCCTTAGCACTACGACTTGGGGGCTTATTGATATGACAAATATTATACCACTACCGCGAAAGTGTTGAAAGTCATGCACCGAAGTTAATAGGCCGCTGAATGTTGCGAAGTTCCTCATATTCAAGTCACATCCTTGTACAGAAAAAGGTGTGGAAACAAGCCTGTCAACCTAGCTAGCCGCATCCCTCTCATTCGCAGCTGCTCCACAAACTAGTGCTCAGGAACGTGATACAACACACATGCCTCCTTTAAGTAAGAGGTTTACCCCTCGAGATGGAGGGCCCGGTTCCAATTCTGGTGTTGATCTCTATATTCGAAGCTACTACATTTGGCGAAGCTCTACCAAACACTTTTCATATCCCCAACACACTTTGGGGGCTAGTTGACAGTCATCACACCGGCACTCTCGAAACTACTACAAACATGTATTCTTCTCTATCATCTACATCATACACCTATTATGGCATTGTAAACATATACTATAACACATATAATGAGAATGAAGCACCAAAGTGGACGTAGACTCATTTTAATAGCCGAACCAATCTATATCTTTTGTTTTCTCTCTCTTTACTTGGTTTATGTTTACTCTTTACTTGATATGATTATATGAGTAAGAGTTGTGTCCGATTTGTCTCATTAACAAAGACCACTCACTTTTTATATGTAAAATAAGGGAAGAACGAATATATGTGGGATTACATAACCCACTTCAATAAGGAGAAACTGGAAGTGGAAGACTACAACGAGCATATAGCAATGACTGACTTAATGGATGTCTTACAGAAAGGAAATCTTTTATGAAAATTGGTCTAGGACCCTCTAACGTCCATGGAAGAACTCCTATCTACGACTAAGAGAGTCATGAACACTGAGGAGGCCATGTAGGACAAATATAAGGATGAAAAAGGATCCAGTGGGAGTAAATCCCAAATATTCAAAGGCAAAGGAGATAAGAAGAGGTCGGTAGGCGACAAATTTGCTGACTACATGTCGTTGGTGGACAACCCTAAAATGATCTTAATTAGATTAAGAATGATAGGTCCCTAAGATGGACAAAAAAGATCAGATCCCCTCCTCACAAGAGGGACAAAAGCAAATGGTATGAATTTCACCAAGATCATGGCTATACAACTGAAAGATGTTTCGCCTTGAAGGATAAGATTGAAAAAATGTTAAAGCAAGGAAAGTTTACGAAGTATGTTGATAAGAATAGCTCAAAGGGTGGCTGAGACGATACCTGGAAGAAGAGGAATAATAAATACGAACCAGAGACCCTAGCAGACCGAGAGGATGATGCTCCGAATGACGATGATAAAATCGACCAAGAATTGCCTCCACCCATCACTAATCCTAAAGGTCGACTACACATAATTTCTCTAATGGTAAAAATGATCTGTGAAGGACTTGTAGGTGGTGGAAAGGAAATTGTTGACAGGAAGGATTATGTGGTAGAAGCCAAAGCTCTCTTTCTAGAGCCCAAAGAGGTGCACTAAGTAGATGTTGAGCTGAAGAAGGTTAAGAGAACAAAAGTTAATATGGATACTCTAATAGTAGGTTTTTGAGGTTGGATTTGAAGGGGATTCTAGACCCAAATGATGACCCTATGGTGATCACCACCTTAGTATATGGGTATGAAGTCTCTAGGATATTGGTCGATGGTGGGAACTCGATCGATGTGATATTCTGAGATTCTTACAAGGGACTAGGATTGATCAAGAAGACACTTATCCCATATCACTAACCTCTGATTTAGTTTAGTGGAGAGAAGGTACAGCCTCTTAGAATTTATCAAGTGGATGTTAGAACGGGGAACAGTTTGTCGAAATGTCTCATAAGGAGGATCAATTTCTTTATCATGGATGAGAACATCTACTCAACCTACAATATAATCATGGGACGAGTAGCCTTAAAAGAGTTTGAAATCGTGCCCTCAAAAGTTCACCAAATGATAAAATTCTCGACTCCTTATGGAGAAGGGGAAGTTCAGGGTGACCATGTTAAGGAAGGCTAAAGCTACTTCAATTCAGCTGAGGAGAGAGAAGTTCATTAGAGTGACATTACTATTTATAACATTGACACTATTGACCCCAGAGATAACACAAATATGTAAAAGGGTGAAGTTTCTGTAGAGGTAGAATCCATCATCCTCAATAAGGACGAGCGGGAAAAAACTGACTAAGACGGCAAAGCCCTAAAAAGAGAGATTAAAGAAGAGTTGATTAAATTTCTCAAGGAGAGGTAGAGCATTTTTCTTGGATCCACGAATATATGCTAGGAATTGATCTGGAGGTCCTCTTCCATAAGCTCAATGTGGATGATAAAGCTACACCAGTTAGGCAAAGGTGGAGGGTTTATTTCATAGAATAGTATGATGTTATCAGAGATGAGGTGAAGAAGTTGGAGAAAGACGACTTTATTAGAGAGTTTATCTACCCATTGTGGATGGAAAATGTTATTAGTGTTTCGAAAGACAACGACAAGTGGAGAATAAGTGTTGATTTCATAAACTTGAACAAGGCATACCCCAAACACAGCTTCCCTCTATCGAGAATAAAAAAAATCTTTAATGCCACATCGAGACATGAACTAGTGAGTTTTATTGATGCCTATTTTGGCTATAATCAGATATTCATGGACCCATCTGATGCAGAGAAGACCTCGTTCATCATGCACAAAGGCATATACTGGTATAAGGAAATGCCCTCCGTCCTCAAGAACGTCGGGGCTACATACCAAAGGCTAGTAAACAAAATGTTCGTGGATCAGATAGGTAATACCATGGAGATGTACATTTATGACCTTATTACCAAGAGACTCGGGGTCGAGATGCGTGTGGTCGATTTGGAGTGCACATTTAACATGATGGATAAATATCATATGAAGATGAATCCTTCAAAGTGTGTCTTTGGAGTCGAAGCACAAAAAATTTGGGGTTTTATTATCAATTAGGGGGGGTAGATGATAACCTAGAAGAAATTAAATCTTTGATGGAGATGAAGACTCCTAAGACCATAAAAGAAATTAAAAGGTTAATTGGACGAGTGGTAGCACTTAATAGATTCATATCCAGGGCAACAGACAAGTGTTTTACTTTCTTTAAGGTGTTAAAGAAATACTTTGAGTGGAACGAACAGTGTCAGAAGTCCTTTCAGGAGTTAAAGGTCTACCTCGGCTCCCCACTCTTGTTGTTAAGACTTGTTTATGGAGAAAAGTTATACTTATACTTATACTTAATCGTATCAGAATCGCCTATCAGCGCATTGATTATAAGGGATGATGAGGGTGTCTACAAGTCAGTATATTTTAATAGCAAGGCTCTTCAAGGAGCCGATTATAGATATCCAAAAATGGAGAAATTAGATTATGCTCTCATTCATGTATCCAGGAAGATGAAGTCCTACTTCCAAGAATATACCATGGCTGTCTTAATATAATCTCCTCTTAGGTAGGTCATCCATACACTAAAGAAATCGAGTAGGTTGATGGCCAGGTCTATAGAGTTGGGAGAATTCGACATAGTCTATTGCCAAGAACGGCCATTAAGGGGCAGGCTCTAGCTGATTACCCAAGTTCACATGGGATGATGCCGATGCAGAAGAGATTTTGAATCCAGCATGTGAGCCCAAAATATGAACATGCCTCCCCCTGCTTGAGGCCTAGATGAGTACGTCTCGGAGAGTAGTGGTCGAGAATGAAGAAGAACGATTTATGTTCAAGAATGGAGCATTGGAAGAGGGAAACATTTTCGAAAAAGGTATTGTGTGGAGTCTATTTACTGATGGTTCTTCCTGTGAGGGAGGGAGTGAAGTTGGCGTGATAATGTCGGCTCCGTATGGAACCAATATAGGGTATGCTTTGAGATTAAATTTCAAGAAATCCAATAATGAGTCTGTGCATGAGGCCTTTCTTACCGGTCTCTCCCTCGCTAAAGCATTGAATATAAGTTAGTTATTAGTTCATAGTGATTCAAGGCTGGTTGTGAACCAAATTTTAGGAGTGTACGAAGCTAAGGATGAATGGATGGCCAAGTATCTATCTAGGATAAGCACAATGATGCATCACTTTAGTGAGATAAAGCTCAAAAGGATCCCTCGACAATACAATGGCCAAGATGACGGCTGGGATAGATTAGCATCAACAACTAAAACCAAGATAAGAAAGTCGGTGCCCATCCAGGTTCTACTTCGGTTGACCATCAAAGAAGAAGAAAACACGATTTAGTTCTTCTTGATCCTTCAGATAGGAGAATATTGGATGGATCCTTTTATCTGATATATAAAGGATGGTGAACTTCCAGATTCAAAGTTGGAAAGAAAGTAGCTCAGGTACAAAGCTGTTAAATTCTTAGTTATTAAGAATGTTTTATACAAGAAAAGATTTTTTCTACCCCTACTCTGATGTGTCCATCCGACAGAGGTTGAATACATTTTTAAAGATATGCTTGAAGGTCCTTAATTCCTCCATAGAGGGGGAGATCTTTGGTAAAAAGTTTAACCACCGAGGGGCATTGGTCGCCGACCTTAGCATGGGATATAGCCAATTATGTTAAGAGACGTGATAAGTGTCAGAGTTTTTACAGTATTCCTCACAAGCATCATCAACCTTTATTTTCTATTACTTACCCATGGTCATTTGCTATTTGGGGAATTAATTTGGTAGGACCCTTTCCCAGGGAAACTGGTAACTACAAATACCTCATAGTGGTGATTGACTACTTCTCAAAGTGGGTTGAAGGAGAGGCCATGATAACCATCACTGAGACAAAGACCTTTAAGTTTATTTGGAGGAACATCATTTGTAGATGTTGGTTTCCTCATAACCTCATCTCAGATAATGGAAAGAAGTTCAAGAATAATTTATTGGAAGCCTACTGTAAGAGGGTCGGCATCAAGTGGTTTTTCTCAGCTCCAGGCCGACCCCGGGAAAATAGGAACCAATAGAATCATACTGGATAGGATTAAGAACAAGTTAGAATATGCCAAGGGTCTTTGGACCGATGAAGAGCATGTTGTCATGTGGGTCTACAAAAGAAACCCCCTTACGACTCAGAGGCAGTAATTGCTACAGAAATTGGTTTACCAAGCCATAGGTTTCAAACCTAAGCCCTAGAAGTAAATACTGAAGAGATGAGGTTATATCTAGAACTCATTTAGGAGATAAGAGACTACTTAGAAATTAGGCAAGCAACCTATCTATAAAAAACCATCAGTTTTTACAACAAATGGTGAAGGATATGCCATTAGATGTAGGGTCTCAGTTTTGAAGAAGGATTGGCAGAAGACGAATAAATTTTATTGTAATTGGAATGGTCCTTATAAGGTAACATAAGAGGTAGTTTATAGAACGTGTCGACTTGAGAATTTTGAAGGAGAGCCATTCTATAGTCTTTAGAATGCCGACCATCTAAAAAAGTATTATCAGTAGGACTTTGTGTAAATTTCTTGTATTAGTGTATCATTGTATGAAAAGAAAAGTTATGATTAAAAAATAGCATGTTTATCTTTTATTCTTGTTGTATGAGTTATTCAGATTGTATGTTTCAATTCATCTTAAGCTATTGAACATCACTCATATGGTGAAGTAGATTTACCTTGCTCTCGGTGAAATAACATTCCGGACGTGGCTATCCTCATCCATGAAATCCCACTAACACCGAGAGGGGTGAACAATATCCTAACATCATTAATTTGGTAAAAAAACTCTCTCGTTCGAGTCGACCGTGTAGGACGAGATATTTCTCATCCATACACTCTCAAAATGACGAGAGGGGGCTTGTGATATAACACCATAATTTGTTGGATTCAAATTCAAATATAATTTTATTACATTTCATCTTAACATCATTAATTTGGTGAAAAACTTTATTGGCCGAGACGATAGTGTAGGATGAGATAGATCGTGTCCATACACTCTCAAAATGAAGAGATGTGACTTGTCATGTAACACAATAATTTGGTGAATTCAAATTTAAAAATCATTTAATAATGGTTTATTTTTACATCATTAACTTGGTGAAAAACTCTCTCGATCGAGACGATAGTGTAGAACGAGATAACTTTTAACCATACATTCTCAAAACGACGAGAGGGGAATTGTGATATAACACCATAATTGGGTGAATTCAAATTCAAAAATAATTTTATTATGGTTTATCTTAACATCATTAACTTCGTGAAAAAACTCTCTTAGCTGAGACAATAGTGTTGGATGAGATAATTCTCGTCCATACACTCTCAAAACGATGAGAGGGGTTTTATCCAAATTTGAATAATCCTTTGTTTGGTTATATTTACCTCGTACAAGGACGGGACAATGTGTCAAAAGAAAAATGTTAATTGGTGATCTCAAGATTACAAGCCATCAGTGTCAACCTCAATAAGGCCCTCGGCCATAATGTCGTCTCCCTCGTCTATAAGCAAGGAGTCAACGTATTATAAAGTTGACTCCATGAAAGGATCCTCCATGTGAGGAGATTTTAGCTCGACACTGATGGAGGAGACCACCTCAGAAAACTTGGTGATGGCCCACCTACAGGCCGTCTTGAGGCTCCTCTCAAAATATTCCACCGCGAAATCGAGAAACTCATAAGACTCCTTATATGCTATAATGGACTCATTCTAAATTTTCTTTATGGCCTCGATAGACAGAGCTTCATCCTTAGCCTTTTTTAGGGCTGTAATGAGATCTATATTATGATTGGAAACTTGAGTTTTTATAGAAGTCGGCTCTCCTACTTTGGTCTTTAGCTCAGTGGCATGATCCAATTTTAACAGAGTCAGAGTCTTTTGATACTCCTCCCTACGCTCCTTATGCCTCTTTTTTATCTCAACCAAATCTTGGTTGGCCTTCTCACCCTCTTGAATTTTTGGATATCTCTCTGCCATCCACTTTTTGGTTGAAGAGAAAGAGCACAATAATGCAAAAGATTGAGAGTACAAATGTCAAAACACACATATATAGCAAGCGAATAGATAAAAGTTTTTCATGAAGAGGAAAATACCTTGTCCATAGAATTGAGGCCTAAGTCAAAGATCTGATAAGGATTTATCTTTGCCAAAAACTCATAGTCCTATTTTTATGGGATGCCAAGCATAGCCTTCTTTGATCTTGAAGAAAAAAAAGGCACTAAACTCGGGCACGCCCTCAGTCGAGCAATATTAGATGATCAGAAGTGCTTAAATGAATCCCTAAAGAGGAACTCAGTCTAGAGAAACTCAAATGGTTTGGGTAGGATGATTGGTCCTCGACCTCATGTCGCGATATTGGTGACTATCGGAAGGAGGAGATTGCTATTTTCTTTTCTGGTCGACCTCAGGGTTGTTCGGACCGTCGACGGTAGTCTTCTTCACAGGCTATTTCCCCCCTTCTTTAAAACATTTTTTAAGATAGGATCCATCATATTCCAAAAGTTGTTCAAGATAAGTGTAGGGAGATCTGTAAAGAAAAAAATTATTATCAGCCATAAAAAATATATACGAGACAAGAATTGGGAACAAAAACGTTCAGTGACTAACATAACTTAGGTAGGGGGCAACCTCTATGCTAGCATTCTCCAAAAAGTCATAATATAATCAAATTTGGGAAGGGCATCTTCCATCCCTTGGATCTTAAAATAATTAACCCTCCCCTGATCGGTAACATTGAGGCCGGGGTCCAACTTGGCAAACATGGATGGGTTGGCCCAATCACAGGGAACTTTTGACTCATCCTCAGATGGGTCGGCATCGGCCAAACATTTCTACGACCCAAAAATAATATAAAAACAAGTCTTATAAGAATGTTTGGATGTTTGGGCAACTTGAATAATCTTCTTGTTAGGTTTTCTTGCCCCAGGCAGTAATAACCAGGATGAGTTCTTGAGGACGAGACATTATAGCAGGCATTGAATATGTCGATTGAAGGGTCCTCCGTGTATTTGTTCATCTTTAAGGAAACGTAGTCGAGTATGATCCGCTAGGAATTTGGTGCAAGTTAAGAGGGAGAAAGTCATAGACTAAATAGAATAGCCCTGATAGAAGGATGGAAAGGAAGTCTGACGCGGACCTTTAACATTTATTCATAAACAGTGACCTCACCTTCTCGGCTTCCATATACTCTCTTGTCCTCGTAAGGGACACGCATGACTACATGAGATTTGATTCCACATAGATGTCTCCAAAGAAGCAAGCCCACTTCTTTGACAAAAGATTGAATGCTCTCGGCATAAGAGTAATTTACTGGCTCCTCGGCCTCTGAGTCCTCATCGAGATCTTTAGTAGTTAGAGCCCCGTCTTGAAACTCACTCTCGCCCATGGCACTAGTATGGATCGAAGTTGGAGGAACAATAACATTGACCCTTTGCGCAGTAGGGTTGGAGATTATTTGAATCAAAGAATCATCCTCACTCGAAGACCCATCGTCCACAATTTGGATTGAAGAACCATCTCGACCAGAGAAATCGTCCTAGATAGAATATGACATCTGAGATGATCTCTCGACTGCCTCATACCCCACATGAAGTGTGGATGGTACTATCGTAGCCTCTTGAAATGAATCTAAGCTTCCATACGAAACAAAGGATGAGTTAGGCATCTCATCTATAACAACCTCAGAGGAAGAGGGAAAAATATTCTTTAAAGGAATGGGAAAAATTGGATGAATAAAATTTGGGTCGACTATACACCTTGCCTCAACCACTTACTCTATGCTACGTATATCTTGGAAATACCTCTCCCTAAGTGTGGGAAATTTCTCTGCCAACTTGTATAGGGCCTGTAACATCCAAGAGGCTAAGTTTTAACTTCAGAAATAAAGGGCTAAAAAGGAACAAATAGTTTAAAGTTTAACCAAAGTTACTCAATGATTGAAAGGAGCAACTAAATCATTTTTACCTAAGAACAAATGAAGTACAGTTCCATCAGAGTTACATCAGAGTTCTACTGGTAGTTGATTTAGTGGAAAAATAAGGCTGGAAAAAGCATGGAAACCTAAATGAAATTTTCCAACTCATAAGACCCCCAAAACACAACCTAAACGCAACAATATAATCACCAAATAAGGTGGCCAAAAAATTATGAAAGTCACGATAAAATGAAGAAACAAGAACAAACTATAAATCCTAATAAAAATCAGAAAAATAGTGGTTATAATGATTTACCTGTGCAAAGGGAAGCTCCCTAGATGAATGAGTGACTTAGGAAATGGGTCTAACAGCAAGAGTCAAAGGTTCTTGAGGAAATGACAATGGTGGTTTGTAGAAAAGCTTAGGCGGGAGAAAATAAACTTATGAAGTGGAAAGATAAAAATTGTTTCAAAAACATTCAAATACTTAAGATAATTGTGCACAACTTCCAAGGTGGTCATAATTAGGGCACACCCACAGTCGTCATTCTTAAGCCACACGCCATTCCACACAATGGCTACCAAGTGTCACTCAAGGCCCTCAGTTAATGCACCGGATCTGACATGTAAAGAGATGACTCGTCAATATATTCCTATGGATATTTTATCCCTCAGTCTCCCACACACATAAAATACCAAGGGCTAAGGGGTGATTGATATACCAAGTATAGCCTCGTCCACGAGGTATACCAACCATTTAGTTCCAACCAGTACCAAAGTGATTAACAAAGTGAGTTACGACTCGGCCTGTGACTCAACATAGAATGCCTCATCCTCAGCCACTGCAAATCACCTATTTCCTCGTCCTCTATTGAGGACACAATCAATGACGCTGGTAATGTGCCATTAATCCAACATCCTCAACCTCATCCATCGTCTCGAGAAGAAAAGGGTAAACCAACGTTAGTATGACACAATAGACCATATCCTCAGTGGACCCAACTTGACACCTTAGCCTCAGCCTAACCTGGATAGCCGACATATATATAACTAGCAAAGTACATGGATGGGGGAACGCGTGGGAGAGTGTTCGTGGGCTTCACATTCCACATGTACCAAACCATTATAACAACATCACCCTCACACATGAAGGAATATTTTATCATCATGACCTACACGTGACCGTGACAAATGGCTCATCCATGTTGGATAGGAACATTCCACACATGCTTATTACATGCTTGTGGGGTACATTACACCCCATAAGAACTATATATGCTTGTCTTCTACATCTTTGTAAAGGATCTCTAATTCAAAACCCTATTGAAAGCCTTCTAAATTTATAGCATATGGAGTGAAAGCTTGATTGTTATGTATCCCAAGGCCATTAGAGCCCTTTCTGAGTGGATTTCACTCATACACACAGAGTGGAGTAGACCAAGAGAGGCTGAACCACTTATATTTTCTCTTATCTCCTCTTTGCCTCAACCGATTCAACATTTACATATCAATTATACTCAATTATTATACTGGATTGAGCTCATATATTTACATTGATTTGGGACTCCATTTCTAGTATCATTAGTTATGGATGGGAAATCTTGAAGCCAAAGTTGGTTAATTAAGCCCCTGTCTAGCCTACTAAAAATGGTCCTATTACATCTATTATTGGTTTAAGTAAATCTATAACCAAAGTATCCTAAATCCATTAGAGAGAACATGTTATGATTTTATTGAAATCTTCAATTGCATTAAATTATATCTGGTCCCCTCCTAATTTTTTTTTTCACTGGTTACTACATTCAAGTCTCC
Organism: Sambucus nigra; assembly: GCA_949130495.1. Lineage (NCBI taxonomy): Eukaryota > Viridiplantae > Streptophyta > Magnoliopsida > Dipsacales > Adoxaceae > Sambucus > Sambucus nigra. The sequence goes on along the minus strand of OX422217.1, from coordinate 324,636,002 downwards.
TATGACTACAGTGGGAATTTTAGAATTATATCTTATAAAATCTTCTAGGCTTGACCATAAGCATCTTCTTTCCAAAGTTGTGCGCTTGGCATACACTATAAAACATATGATTGGATTTTTGAAAAATTAAGATGCCACTTGCAGGAAAAGTATTTGATCTTCGTCTCTGATAACAAGAACATGGATATCATCATTCTTAGAAACAAAATTTTATTGGAATAATTGAATGTGTTATGAGATAATTGCCACTTAAATTCATAATTTATAACCTTAGCAGCAGCAACTTTAGGTTCCATCAAAGCCATTATAGGCAGGCTCTAGGTTTTCTTTAATCTCTTGATTCTTCTATTGGTAGATTTGTTACTAAATCCTCTACATTCAAACATAAAAAAATAATCATTGAGATTGCAGAGAGAGATTTTGAGAAAGTTTCTTACCTATTGATTTTTAGAATCTCTTGAATAGAGGATAAAAAGAATAGGTTTAGCCAACCTAACTGTTTTGAAGGACTTGGTCTTCTCTTCTAGAATTAGGAGGACTTTCTTGGCCAATCTTTATTTTTCTTTAGTTTTCCTCTTCCACTTAATATCAAACCATGTGGGAAATGTTTTAAGCTCCGCCATTAAAGTCACTTCTTTGTCTTCATCTTTTGGATCTGAATGGAAATATTTGTTGAAGGCTTGATGATTGGCATAATCAGGAAGGTCTGATCCTCTAGGGAAGAGGTTGCATTGATCTACAAATATCACCTCATCATTGGTAAGATCACATTTTTTTCTTATTAATGTTTTTTTGAATAGTTCTAATAGGATTTCTCAAAATGGGTACATAACCATATTCCAATTTGTTGGCAGGAGGGGGATCTTCTTGATGAAAATTGTTGATTTCTTAGACACTTTCTTCAGCTGGGGCTATATTTTATTGCCAAACATGAGTTGTAGTAGGATTTTCTTGGATCTTTATGATGACTTCAACATTCTTGGGGGATTTTTTGATTAATTCTTTATTCTGATGGTTCTTGAAGATACACTTTTCTTTGCCATGACCCTTATTCATACAATATTGGCAAAAAGGAGGCATGTTTTCATACATAATTTATTGTCAAAAACCATTGTTACCCCACCGTATCCATATTCTATTTAGTTGATCCTCCATCTGACTGATTTCAACACATACCCTAGGAATGCTAGGTCTAGTGATTAAAGTTGTTGATGAATCCATTTTTAAAGGTTTCCATGAAGTTGGGCAATAAAATATAGAGAAGATTTAGCATAAAAGTTTATAGGGAGGTCTGGGAGTTTAATGAAAATAGGCAAGATGGGTATTTCTTCATCTGGTTTAGGCTCTGGGGTTCATTTAAATGTGGGCATGGGGTGTTTGCCAATATACCATTGATCATGTAACCATAGCCTTACATAGTTTTCGTTACAATTTAACCTAATGAGAATTTGTTTTGAGTCCAATAAAATAAACAAGTGGGTTATTTTTAATGAGAACGAGAGGAATGTTTTACGTATCATCTCTATATTTGGCCTTCCAAGGGATATTATTTATATAATTAGATGTCAAATAAACACAAATCCAAATTTTATCTTTTTATGATAAGATAAGCATATAGGTGATAACAACATATAATTTAAAGCATGCAAACAAACAAGCCATTATGAGGAAAATCAACCTAGCGGGTAAAACCTATTTCAGCACTTTATAGTTTTACAAGACACAACTTACAAAGCCTCTAAAGAATACGGCTCTCTCCTAAGTCGCCCACTGGTGATAGTCCACCATCGATATCCATCGATCAGCCTTTTTATTCCTTCAGCAGTGATCCCCCGAGAACCGCAGGGTTAGAAGTAAAGAAGATATCTCCACAAGAGTAACTTAGATATCAAACTATTTAGGGTTTGAAAAGGATTCACATATATATATTTGGGAATGATAATTTCTGAATCAAAAGGTTTTAGACTGAAAGTACTGAAAACTTTTGTAATAGGTATACAAAAATTAATTTAACAAAAGTCCTTTTAAAAATCCCTTAGAAACATGTATTTATATTGAAGACTCAAAATTTGTGGCGACACTAGTTAGAATGAAAACAAGGCTCGTCTGAACAAGAATAGTATCTCTATAGAAAGAAAGCTAGTTCGATCGAAGGAAATTTCTAGATCATTTGAACAAGCTTCAAATGATGCAAAGAGTATGACCTCGTTCATTGTTTGATCGATGTAAACTTCAAACGAGCCTTGGAATGAAAAAGCGATCTCATTCGAATGAGAATACCATCTCTCTTGAACGAGGTGGTCTGAGAGTGCACAATTATCTAGTGGCATTAACTTACTAAACTCAGATGATAACCCACACCAATTTTTAATTCTTTTTACGCTAGAACATGAAACTATGTGATTATTGTGTAAAATAGAAAAAACACACATTCAAACCACAAAAGATAGTTTTCAAGAAAAATCCCCAATTGGGCCAAACATTTTTTGATTCACTTTATAAAATTTACAAATTGCAACTTACGAATTCTATAAAGGAACAACAATGTTTTGACGAATCTCCCGCACATGACCTTTGTCTTCCTTCAACAATGATCCCCACAAGAATAAAAACTCCTTGAGTAATGATCCTCTCCAGAATCACAAGAATGGAAGTGGAGATACCTTCTCAACAGGATGTAATTTCAGTATGAAATTACGTGAGAGTTTCAAAGTGGATTAACAAGTATGTAAGAAGGCTTTGTGTGTGAATCAAAATATGTTTTCCCTTTTAAAATATGGGACTTTATGTAGCAGGTATGTAGAAAATGTATTTGTAAAAGTCTTGAAAAAACCCTACACGAAGCAAGTATTTATAGGAAAATATGAAAATCGAGGTGGTTCCAATCGTTTAAATGAGTTTGATGCTCGTTTGATTGTGATCAGATTTTGATTAGAACAAAAATAATTTTTTTTTCAAACGAAAAGACTATATTGTTTGAACTTGCTTCAAACGACCTTTTAATGACTTGAAAGAGTACGTCCTCGATCAATGTTCATTTGATGTAAACTTTTAACGAACCTTTGTACGAGAATTCCCTTTCATTTGAACGATATTCCTATCTTGGTTGATCCACTTTGGCGACATAAGTCAAAAAATTGCTCATTTTTAATCCAAATCAAATAAAAATAACTCCCAATATAATTATAAATAAAATTTGAACTCTAAACATAAATTATACCATCATTAGGTGAGTAGTGGAGCACAATGAAGATCAACATGAACATGATGAACGTTGACGGCATAGTGGTGGAGTTGTTGGATATTTGAATTTTTTTTACTTCATGATGATTGAGATGACGTGATGCAGAGTAATGGGATATGACATAAAGTATGTAACCTAAATACTAGGGGCAATGTCTGATTGGTTTCCCATACAAATCTCCCATTATGGCTATTCCAGTACAAGCATAAAATATTTAAATTACCAAAAAAAATTCCTAAGGCAAACATTTTTCTAACACCCTTCCCAAACCCACAAATGGAATGATATCACAATACAAAAGTCTTCGAAATCTTCAAATCTCAAAATATTCAATTCTCCCACTTTCACATGATCTGGAACTTTTCCTTAAGTGTACTTTACATATTCTCATCAAAGTTTACCTTCATACTACAGACAAAGAAATACACGTGATGCAACCGACTGTTTAAAATATAAAACGATAATCAGAACTTATGTCTCCCCCATAAATCAAACTCCCACTTCCTCGTAATTCGTTTCCACCCTTTTTTACATTGTTCGAAATAGACAAGGAAAAACTAAATAAATAAATAGGAGTGTGTCATAAAAAATAAATAATATCACTAGAAATATATGGAAATAAGTGTCGAGCAATGATAAACTAAGGAAAAACAAACCAACTATTTATGAATTTTTCCAATTTTTATAATGTATAAAAATGTACAAGTACAACACACACCATGAACTAACACTAAAATAACCAAGTCATGAAAACGTAAGAAATATATGTGAATAAATTCGATAGGTAAATCAACTTAAAAAATCATAACATATGTGCATGATGGATTTGAGATTGTTATAATGAATGTACTCAAAGTAAGCCGAAGGTGTAAAATGTTGAATTATATGATATTTGACTCAATCTAATCAACAAATCAAAGTCTAAAATGATTTTCACAATAATAGCTCCCAAAACTAGTTAATGTTTAGTTGAGATTATATGGTATGTGAAACCCGTTAATCTTCTACTTTAACTCCCTCAAAATCCTCTCATAATATAAAATTTCATCGAAGAAATCAATGCTCCTATGTAATGAAGCATCAATGATCAAATCTAAATTTAGCCTGGCACTTCCGTTTTTATGTATCGTTACTCATTTAGGCTATTATAAATTACAAATAGTGGCTTTTCATGTAAAGTCAACCTGTTTTTCATAGCCCATTTCCATTGATTAAAATAAGACAAATTTCCAAAAAAATAATTAATCTGGGCAATGATTTTTACAAGAACAACATGTATCTCATATGATATATTTTTCATTTTGGGAAAAAATGAGATGAAAACACCTTGACCATCATATGACAGGCAATTGCAAATATCATATAAATTTGTGTACATGTGCATCAAAGTAGACAATGGGTCAATCATATGGTAAGTAATCATATAATAACAACTCATTGACTCCAACACATTATAAAGCACATGGATGAAATAATGTTCTATCTCGGAACAATATCAAAAAGTCACATGGATAATAAAATGATATTGTGACTCGTCTGTCCTAAATGTCCATTCATACAAGGTGTAAGCAGACTACAAAAATATTTTTGTGTTTCTTTGGAATTTTATAAAAAGGAAATCATTTTGCCTTTTTCATTTTTCTTAAAAAACAAAAGTTTTTTTGTATTTTTTCATTTTTCTTAAAATGAAACGAAAAATATTTTGTGTATTTATCATCAAATATGGAAAAAGAAAAGTGTAAATACAATGATAGTACACACTAGTGATAGGAATATACGATATGATCATGAAAAGAACCATATTCTAGTGAAAGTCTCAACCTTAATCATTGGGACTGGAGAAAATCTCAAAAGGATATGACGTCCTATGAAAAGCATCCATAAAATCTTGTGAAGTCTTAACTAAATACTCTAATTGATCTTGAAAACTCAAAAAAATCTCTCATGTGATGTGCGGGAGCATGTGGAGTAACTTGTGTGGAGTACATGCGGGAACTCGTGTAGGTACTCATGTAGTATCATAGTGATGAAGAAACCTATGAGAAACTTTCCCTAACTAAAACAAAAATTATCTAAGGTGGCCTCTTTGTTTACAATGGGAACAAACATAAATGGGATTAGGTCCACCTCTCTCAAAACTTCTAGGATGAGTTCTCTTAGGTGGTTTAGGATAGTTAGGTCATTTAGGTAGAGGGCCATATGGATCTAACAAAAACTTAAGAACTGTCTCGGGTGATACATGGGAAGTGGACGTGTCATCATAAACTCTTCCTAGACTCTTAATATTACCCGAAGAGCGACCGAGGAGCATATTTCCACCATTCTTAAATGTGTCTTCTAAAATGACTTTGACCTCCATATCACGTTATAGATCTCTCTCAATTTGCATTACATGGGCTTCATGTTCTCATAAGTATCCAATGAAGATTGAAAATCTCCCGCAAGACTAGACATAGCGTTGGTTAATTATCTCTCCTCCCTACCTAAGACGATCAGCTACTCACTCAAACAAACATTCACCTTCTTAAGTTTACTCTCTTATGCCTCACATACCCACAAAACTTTCACCTCTCTCACCAAATATAACACCCTAAGAGACAAATACTTATTAATATTTTTCATCTTCAACGTCTCGATGTAAATATCACTAAACGATTTTGTAGATCTCTTTCTCCCTCCCTCAAAACCTCATACTCACATTCACTATCTCCCGAATGAATCAAAATATCATTGAGGTTATCACATTTAGCTATGTCCTAATCGTCGTGGGACAAAAAATTAGATCTCACATGACTAGCCATGAACACAATGCACGTTTCATGTGGTGATTTTCCCCCTGAATCAACCGACTCTATGTCAATATTGCTAAGAGTGGATTTATTTGCAATCTCCTTGCCCTTTCTCTTTCGCATAGTGCGACACCCATATAACTTATCCCCTTTACCTTTACACTCATAACACCTTATGTCTTCCTCTTTCTCACCACTATCCTTGAACTCATTCTTTTTTCCCTCAAAAATATTTTTATTGGAGTAATTTTCTTTGCAAAATTTGCGATTTTTTAAACCATTTTGCATATAAGACCAAGTCATGTACATCAAAATCTCCCTTAGAATCAGACTCGCGAACCCTTACTTTTTCATCTTTTTAGTTTGAGTCTTTCAAGCTACCTCTATATCTTTAGGTTTAACAATTTTGGAAAACATGTTGATATCATACGTCTAAAGGTCTCTTATGAGTTCTTCTAACCTAAGAATGTCTAAAATCCCTAAATAGTTAAGCATGACGACCATATGAAAAAGGCGGGCTAGGAGTGACCTAAAAAAAAATTCAGAACTCTCATCTTCGGAATTTTCTCACCTAAATTAATATTTGAATCAATAATGTCCGATAAACGCACATAAAGCTCATCGAAAGACCAATTAGAGAGAGTGCAAATAAGTCTTACCTCGTATTTGGATCCACATAGCTTGATCCATCTAAAGAATAATTTTACCACATAGTTTGATCCATAGAAAATTGGCATCCGATTTTATTAGTTATAAATTTGAAAATTTGTGATTTTTTAAAGATGAACAATTTTTAGGAACAAAATGATATCAAGAAAAATTTAGTGGAAAATAAAATTTGTGGTAAAACTTTGAAAATACCTCTAATACCAATCTGAGAGTGTGAAATGATCTAACGGGTTTAACATATTAAATTCAGATGACAACCTACACCAATTTTTAATTCTTTTTATGCTAGAACGTGCAATAATGCGATTATTGCGTAAAATAGTAAAACATGCATTCAAACCACAAAAGGCAGTTTTCAAGAAAAATCCCCTTCAGGGAAAAACCTTTTTTTATTCATTTTATAAAATTTACACTTCACAAATTACAAATTCTATAAAGGAACAACATCGTTTTGATGAATCTCCCATAGGTGACCTTCGTCTTCCTTCAGTAATGATCCGCACAAGAATCATATATATATCAACAATGATCCCCACAAGAATTACAACAACGGTAGTAGAGTGGCTTCTCCACAAGATGTAATTAGGGAGGTGATGTGTGTGAATCAAAAGATGTTATCCCTTTAAAATATGAGACTTTATGCAGGAGGTCTATAGAAAACGTATTTATAAAAGTCTTGAGAAACCGTAGATGAAGAAAGTTTTTATACGAAAATATGAAAATCGAGGAGGCACCATATGTTCGAACAAGTTTGATGCTTTTTTAAATTAAATCATCTCTTAGTTAGAACAAAATAAAGTTTCATTCAAATGACAAGTCTATCATGCAAAGTCAACCTGCCTCAATTCCATTGCTTAAAATATACCAATTTTATGAAAAAGTTATTTTCTATTTTTTCAATTCGGGCAATGGTTCTTACAAGCAAAACCTTTATGTCATATGATATATTTTTCATTTTAGGCAAAAATGAGCTAAAATACCTTGAGCAACATGTGACTGATAAGTTCAATGCTTAAATAAATCTTTGTACACGTGAATTAAAGGAGATGAAGAGTCAAACATGTAGTAAGTAATCGTCTAATCACAACTCAATGACTCCAACACATTAATAAGCACGTGGATGAAATGATGTTGTGTCTCAAAACACTATCAAAAATTCAGGTGGCTTATTAGTATATAGTGGCATCTATGACTAATGTATTTTTGAACTAATTGAAAGTATTTAAAGCAATTATTACATGATTTTGAACCTTAGGTATCTACTTAAGGGTTAAAATCATGCCACAAGACTCAATGATATGGAAATACCGATAAATTCAAAGATGGTTGGTGGTACTCTGGTTAGGGTTCATATTCTAAATATTATTTCCATATTAAAGGAACTCGAGGTCCCTGAATATGAAATTGATGGGGAAAGCCATATTGATTTTTTTACTCCAATCGCTCCTGGAGTCCTTTAAGCAGATTTTCTTAAACTATTTTATAAATAAGTTTGACTACGCTTTAGTGAAACTACCTAAAGAACTCCAAGTCGTAGTCCCAAAATGTAATAATAATAATAATAATAATAATAATAATAATAATAATAATAATAATAATAATAATAATAATAATAATAATAATAATAAGAATAATAATAATAATAATAATTATAATAATAATAATAATAATAATAATAATAATAATAATAATAATAATATTAATAATAATAATAATAATAATGTTATTATTATTATTATGAGAAGAAGAAGAATATGAAAAAGGAAAAGAAGAAGAAGGGGAAGTCTCAGATACAAGCTGTGGTTATTAATACAATGGTAAAGCCACAAGTGGAAGGGAAACAACTGAAACTGAAGTGTTAGATCTATAAACAATTAAGATATTCGAAGAAGTAATGACCAGTCTATGGAGAAAAGTAAAGGAATGTAAATGGTAATTTCTCCTTTATCATTTATATATGTTTTGTGATCCAATCTACCGAGATATGGTAAGAAAATTCTAGAGATACTAATCATGTTTGAAATTTTTGTAATACCCCATATTTAATGAGTATTTAATTCCCCATATGTAAGGATTTATTAATTTAATCGGTGAAATTAAATCACTTTCGATAAATATTAATTCGCGAGTTAACTAATAGTTAGTATTATTATTATTGTTTACTTTCGTGTGATAAGTAAATATAGATGTAATTTATTACATGTCATTTAAGAGTGAAAAGTGATGGTTTATTATGTTATGTCAATAAAGTGTTGCATTGACGGATTTGTGTACTTTGCGAACGACACATACTGTAAGGACATATTTTTAATAAGTCCGTCATATTTAATTATCTCGTAAACCGCTACAAGTCGTCGAAGAATTGAGAAGATTGAATCTACAAAAGACGAATTTGAATCACTAGTTGTCTTCAACATTCAAGCCTAACAATATGAACTTTGGTAAGATAATGTTTTAAATTTTCATTTACATTTCATATTAAGAGTGTTGGGATATTTTTAAAAGTAGTTTTAAAAAGATTTTATATAAAAATGTTTTTATAAATTTTTTTGTTCAAAAAGATTTTATTACTGTTTTAGAAAAAATGTGGTTTTGAAAAGTTTGAGAAAATTTCTAAGGCAGAAAACATACCTCGGTTTTGACGCCAAGGTCGTTCAAGAGAGATCACCATCTCGTTCAAAAGACATGTGGATGTCGCGCATAGTCGTTTGAACGACACGCGATCTCGTTTGAGCGAGATGGGCCTCTCGTTCGAGCAAGGTTACTTTTTGACTGACATGATGACCTCATGCTTATGTTTTGACCGACTTAACTTTGTTATAAACAGGGGTCTGGGAGCCTTGAAAAAATGTGGAGAACATTTTTCAACCTTAAAGAGTTTTATACTAAGAAATCTTTTGTGTATCTGCCGAGAATTAATTGGATATCTTTGGCAGAAAGTTTTTCTCCAACAATTTAAGGGTTCAAATATTTTGTTTACAAATCACAAAAAATCCCAATTACTTTTGTGTGAGTTATTTTGTAGAACCCAAGAACAATTTTTTATTTGGTTTGTTCTTTGTGAGGAGAACTCTACAACCGACGGCTGCAATCTATTGTGGAGAGAGTCCTTATAAAGTTCACAACTTGTGGAGAAGACGTTTCTCTTCTTCATTGCTGACCACCTGGTGTTAATGCGGGATATTTCAGTCGAGAAATCGGAACCGTCACCTGAGGGTATTTCGTATGTCGCTCTTATTTTTATTGTAATATGTGTAACCGTTCTTAACAAATTATAGTGAAAATAAAAAGATTTTGCCCATTTGGGGGATTTTTCCTTAAATTGTTTGTTTTATCCTGCATGCTTTATTTTATTGGATAAATCATCTAGATGCATGTTTTAGGGTTTAACTAAAATTTGGGATTAATTAAAATTGGATTTTATTTTAGAAGTCGCAATATTTCCGCTATAGCAATTCTACAAATTAGTATCAGAGCGGGTTAGGTTAATTTATCGTGTGATCCTGATTTTTCAAGGATTTATTTTTTTGATAAAATTTGACTACTCACGTCGTCAAATTGGTATCAGAGCAGGTTGCGCTAATTTATTGCGTATTCCTATTTTTCGAAAAAAATTGTGTGATATTGATTTTTTGAAAAAAATCAGTTTTTTTGAGAAATCGCAATTTTTCCGATAGATCACTTATCTAATCGAATGCCCCCCTTTGATAACACGAGTCAGAGTTTTGATGATATAAATCGTTTGAATTTGACGTTTACGAAAAGAATTAAAGTTTTGGAAAATGAAAATTCTCATTTTAAATCCGCGATAGATCTTTTGCAAATGGCTCAAAATCAAAGATATTTTTATCGTGAAAAATTTGTTTCCTTGGACCAAGACTTTCTTTAAAATTTTCCAAGAAGGAAAGTGATGATAGGGTCCTAGTTTTAGAAAAGAAATTGGAGGACCTTAAAAATTCGATGGTTTGTGTTTGTGCCAAAGATAACAAAAATATTTTAATTAATGAGTTTATGGCATGTGAAGAGACTCTTAGAGACAAGTTTGCTTTGATTTTGGGAGAGAGAGATACCCTTTTAGGAATTGTTGAAAATTTGAAAAAGGCGTCCCTTAAATTGGAAGAGTCTAATTCTTTGCTTGCGTAAAAAATTTTGAAGTTAAAAAATGATTTGACAGACTCGAGTAGGTTTGATAGTGATAGTAATGGTTCGTCATGTTCTTATGCTTCTAGTGCTAAAGTCAAAACCATTATTTGTTTTAGAGGGTCAACCAATTTCAAGGATGTTAGAAAAGGTCAACCCATAGGTATCATTCCACCCATTTACACATGTTCATATTGTGGTAGGAAAGGTTACCTTAGGCATTTTTGTTTTGATATTGGAAAAAGTCCTAGGAAGTTTATGTCTAGTATTCCCTTGGTTCCTAAATCCCCTACACGATGCTTCACATCTATTTGGGTTAGGAAATCACTTTTAGAGGCACTAGATTTTAGACAAGTTGATTCCCATCTTCTTGCACATGATTCTTCTCTTTCCATATCGCATAGATGATTGTGTTTGCATGTTTGTCATATGCTAGTTTTTTATTTCATGATATTTATGTTTGCTAGCGTTGTGACATGTACTTTTTGTATAAATTTTTGCTTTTGAAAAATACAAAAAGATTTTATTTTGATAAAAAAAAAATTTGAAAAATCAAAAAAGATTTTTGTATTTTGTTTGCACCGTTTATGGATGGACACTTAGGATGATCGAGTCACAATATCAATCCATTTATTCATGTGACTATTTGATAGTGTTTTGAGACAATATGTCAATTCATCCATGTGCTTTATAATATGTGGAGTCATTAAGATGTAATTAAATGTTACTTCCTACATGTTTGACTCATGATTTCCTTTATTGCACACATGCACGGATTTGTTTGATTATTTTGCTTGTCTTATCACATGTTGGTTGGGTGTTTTCACTTCAATACTGTCCTTAAAACGAACCAAGCGCGATAAAACTTGTTAAGAAACTTATGCATGTAAGAGCCGTTTGTGAGTTTGTGTGCTTTATTTGAAAACGGTGAAGGGCTACGAAATATTATTTTTTATCCTTTGCGATGAAGCCTCCGTTTAAATTGGACCTAAAAAATTGAGGAATTTAATTATCCGGGATATAAAGAGGTTTAAAAAAGCCCGAAAAAATTTATAGGAAATAAAAAGAAATTCATGCCAATTATGGGTCATTTAGGTTTTTGCACCAATTTTCCAAAGTTTGAGTATTTAGTTTAACACCTCTAAAAGAAAATATATATGAGGGAGTTTGGTTGGAGATTTTATAACGGGTTTGCACATCCTTGAAAATCTTGAAAAAATGCTAAATAGTTTTGGATGTTATTAGTGTGGAAATCATTTGACTTTGATTTGTTGATTTGCATAAGACGATGACATCTAAATTCAACAAATTTTTACACCTAAGGATACTTTTGATGCTCATTCGTTAGGAGTACACATATGTATCGTGCACATAAGATTGATTGAGTTTATTTACCTATGGAATGTGTTCACACCCATACATTCCATTTCGATGACTTAGTTGTTTTAGTTTAAATCCATGGTGTGATTTTTTTGGTATCCTATTTTTGTATAAAAAAAAATTAAAAAATCAAAAATAGTTTGTGAAATTTTTGAGATACTCCTTTGCATGCACGTTGATTGATTCATATTTGCTATGCAGTTTTATCTTGACACTCCAAGTTTTGATTTTTTCTTCTTATCTGTCTATTTGGGGACATCATAAAAAGTGGGAGAAAGAATTATCATATTATGGGGGAGTTTTTGCATTATGGGGGAGATTTGATTTATCAATGATTATTCGTTTATCATTTCAAACTTGATGCATCACTTTGGTATTTTTCTTTATCTCATGTGTGTAGGTACAAAGATTGAAGATCATGATGCTGCACACCCTGATCAGAAAAGCTGTGATTGTTTTGATGTTGAAGAAAAATTTGAGAACTTGCAAATTTTACCTTTTTAGTTTTGGGATTCATGGGAGGGTTGATTTGTATAGGCATTTTGGTATTTGATAATTCGGATGTTTTTATGTATATACCGGCATAGACATATCGGGAGAATTGTAAGGACCTATTTTTAATACATCCGTCACAATTAATTATGTCGTATACCTCTACAAGTCGTCAAAGAATTGAGAAGATTGCATCTACAAAAGACAAATCCGAATTACATGTTGTCTTCAACATTCAAGCCTAACAATATGAACTTTGGTAAGATAATGTTTTAAAGTTTCATTTACATTTCATATTAAGAGTGTTGGGATATTTTTAAAAGGATTTTTAAAAAGATTTTATAGAAAATGTTTTTATAAATGTTTTTGTTCAACAAGGTTTTATTACTGTTTTAGAAAAAATGTGTTTTTGAAAAGTTTGAGAAAATTTCTAAGGAAGAAAATGTACCACGGTTTTGACGCCAAGGTCATTCAAGAGAGATCACCATCTCGTTCAAACGACATGTGGATGTCTCGCGTAGTCATTTGAACGACATGCAATCTCGTTCGAGGGAGATGGGCTTCTCGTTCGAGTGAGGTTACATTTTGACTGACATGATGACCTCGTGCTTATCTTTTGACCGACTTAACTTTGTTATAAAAAGGGGTCTGAAAGCCTTGAAAAACGTGGAGAACAGTTTTCAACCTTAAAGATTTTTATCCTAAGAAAACTTTTGCGTATCTACCCAGAATTAATTGGATACCTTTGGCAGAAAGTTTTTCTCCAACAATTTAAGGGTTCAAATATTTTGTTTACAATTCACAAAAAATCCTAATTACTTTTGTGTGAGTTGTTTTGTGGAACCCAAGAACATATTTTGATTTGGTTTATTCTTTGTGGGGAGAACTCTACAACTGACAACTGCGTGCTATTGTGGAGGGAGTCCTTATAAAGTTCACAACTTGTGAAGAAGCCGTTTATGTTCTTCATTACTGACCACCTGGAGTTCCTGCGGGATATTTCAGCCTAGACATCGAATTCAACACCTGAGGGTATTTCTTATGTCGCTCTTATTTTCATTGTAATCCATGTAACTGTTCTTTACAAATTATAGTGAAAATAAAAAGGTTTTTCCCCTTTGGGGGATTTATCCTGAATTTGTTTATTTTATCATGCATGCTTTATTTTATTGGATAAATCATCTAGATGCATGTGTTAGGTTTTAACTAAAATTTGGGATTAATTAAAATTGAATTTTATTTAAGAAGTCACAATATTTCTGTTGTAGCGATTCTACACATACGGTACGCACGTATCGGGACCAGTAAATGAGATGTTAGTATATTTTAGTTTTTTTACTTGGATGACCTTTTTGAGTGCGCTACTGATTCGAAATGGGTAAAAATAATCCAGAATAGGTACCCAGGTGTTATAGTTAGGTTCCTGGGACTTTTCAGACATAACAAGTCTCACAAAATGGTACGATTATTTTTTTACACCTAGGGTTTAATGGAAAAATTGTATTTAGTAAGGGTTAATGGAGGCTGATGATAGCCCACCTTTAATCTTTGTATAATTTTGAATAAGGGAGAGCTTAAGAGAAGAGAAAAAGGAAGAAATGGAGAGAAGAACCTTGGTAGAACAAAGGAGAATACCATCTTCGGATTCATAATCATTCCTACATAGGGAGAGACATCGAATTCATATCGAAAAGTTAAGTAGGAGAACAAAGGAGAATACCATCTTCGGATTCATAAGCATTCCTACGTAGGGAGAGACTTCGAATTCATATAGAAAAGTCAAGTATTTACTTACTTTAGATGCAATTAGTAGTTCATTACATTCATAATTAATTAATACTAATTCTGAGGTTGGACCTCATTATGTTCAAGTGATTTTTAAGATAATTTAATAGGACTGCAGTCATAAATATTTAGTTGAATTAATTACGATTAAATAAAGAAGGTAAATGAATTATGAGATTGGTAATTTGGGATATCTGAGTATTTGTTTGCAAGTAATTTATTTATTAGTTTTAGGTCCCTAGTATAGTCTATATGCTGAAGTAATTAGGCACAGATTCTTAAGAAATGTAGATTGGTCTGAACCCACCACCTTAACAGGTATATATTGGTTTAAATTTGGTCTTTAAGTAAGATATTTTATTATTAAGATTTGAGAGGGGTGAGAAAAAATAACGTGCACATGCTTATTGATGATACTGTATTTTACACTTCATATTTAAAAGTCCCTAAGACCCATGGACTACCCTCAGGTAAAACCATAAGTCATGTGGTTAACCTCTAACGTCAGACATATCACTACTTAGTCACCAAGACTTTCATTTGTCTCACAGATAAGACACGGTACTATATCATATCTCAATCATTGATTTTCCATCCTAGTATGGACATTCATTCCAACGTGTCTCCTAAGTCAAGCTCAAAGACCACATGAACAAAGTTCGCCATGTCTACCACCTAAATCAAAACTCAATCAGAAGAGAAATGACCTCTTAAAGATACTTTGACCTTAGTACCAAGGTTTACCATCGCAAAATATCTCGAGTATAATATGTGATCAACTTATGGTAGCTTTCGAGGTCCTAAGACTTTGGTAAGGCTTCTACAACCCATCTGATGGAGAATCTAAAAAGCATAATAGTACTTCACTTACTGACACTACCCAAGCCCACTTGCATCAAATAATCCCATAATCATTTCATGCTACCAACAACTACCTTTCACCACCTACAAAACGTTTATCCAACACTCCACCATTTGATGACACTGCTAGACCTCAGAGAAGCTCCATCCAGGCCGTGAGAGTCCATTCATCCTCTCTCCAAGAGTTTTCATATAAAAGGGAGGTCAGTGAAGAGTTTTAAGAAAACTAATCTAGATCATTCTAAGAAATTAATATGTCTGGAATATCAAGAGATCAGAGAACATACAGTTCTATCATCCACTAAAGTATTACTCATTTTTACATACTCTCAACACATTTTTGAGGGCATATACATATAACTCAGACCATTATTAGTTATCAAACACTTTGTATATCTCGTTGAGCCTTAAAAAATACTAAATAACCCTTGGATAAGTCAATGAGTTACTTATTATGGTCCTTTAGGTTGTTGATAAAGGACATAAGACCGCAAACTCCCTAGGCCAAAGCTCAAGACGTTTCTTGGATTGTACACCTCATTTACGATCTAATAAATAAATGAAAAACTTTTCACAGTGGATAGAAAAATGACTTATGAGGTTCGAACTGCTTTACATCATTGTCTCACATTTTGATACTTCTCTCCTCTTACATGTTTAAAGTCCAGAAGAGAGCACTTGTGGGTCTGAAGTCACTTAAGATTTATACACACATCAGTTTTCTGCCGTATGTGGGAATGACAATTTCCATTCTTTTTAAATACATATCCTGCTATTTTAAATATTCCAACCAACTGTATTTTGGCCCGTTATTTCAAATAATGGATATTCGACAAAGGAATGTCAAAGAGTAATGGGCCATACCTCTCATCAGGTTCCCTTTTCCCCAGTGGTAGAGAAACCTATTGCCCTTGAACATAGTGCCAATGGGTAATACCATGAACCCTATTTAAAAGCGAAAATAATCTATAGGGAATGTCTAGGTCCCCCTAATGGTCTATAAACCACATTTGATAAAGGATATTTATCACTTCCAAGAGACTAATCCCATAGTGTATCCATGGTGGCTAAGCTCGAGGATAATGAGATCATAAAGATGTAAGACCGATTGGAGAATTTCTTCAACCAGTATAAAAATTGAACTCCTAATAACATCTATGTGTCCATGTGGCTACCTACATCTCAGGCCTTACCTCAAAATACATGTTGAGTTCTTTCAACAAGAAGCCTCCAAAGTCCATGACTAAGCTGATTGAGAGAGCTCAAATTGATATGAATGCAGATGATGCCCTCTACCCGAGGAATTCCACGATCTATCCACCATGAGGGAACAGTAAAATGGTTAAAGTTAAATCAAGGTCTAAGGACCCAAGGATCAAATTACAAGGACTCTATCATTGGTCTAGACCACAGTTGAAGGTTTAAAGACCTAAAAAATACTAAAGGAATCATAAATGTTTTGAAATTTGATTCCATTCAAACTGACAAAGGTCTAATGGTCCATAATAATTAGCCCGAAGCATGGCTCAACATTTGGATGATATCCACACATTATCAGGCCAATAGTCAAAGGTTTGAGGACCAAAAAAAGGCAAAAAAAAATCATCAAGGTATTCACCTTTGATTCCATTCAAACTAAATAAGGTCTAAGGACCTATAATAGTTAGTCGAAAGCATTGCTTAATAATTAGTTGAGATCCACACATCCTTATGGAAATATTCAAACATTCAAGAACCCCTAAATGACTGAATGAATTATCAAGTTCTTCACTATTAATTACATTCAAACTTACAATAGTCTAAGGACCCATAAAATTCAGACCAGGGGCTTTTTACGCACTTAAAAATTAAGTTTTCAAAAATGATGAATTTATAAAAAATTATATGAAGAACTTCAATTTCATTACAAAAGCATAAATCTGAAGGTTTAGGGGTCTTATTACCCATTGCAAAACCTCAGAATGTCCTCCTCTTGGGGGACTAAGGTCCAGGAGCTTTCCAACCTGGGATGACCTTTAAAATTCTAAAATTCAAAGGTTTTATGACCCTTAGAAGGATTTAAAAATTTAAAATTTCTATGTATGGAGGTCTTAAGACCCTTATAAGTATTTTAGATTTCAAATTACCTAAGTTATGAAGTATTAGGACCTCTATAAGGACGCCATATCTAAAAATTTCTAAAATACATAGGTTTTACAACCTTTAAATCATTTCAAATTTTCAAAATCCAAAGGTTTTATGCCCTAAGAGGGATTTCAGATTTTAAAATTTATATGTTTAAAGGTCTCAGGAGCCTTATAAGGATTAAATATTTAAAAATTTCTAAATTTAAAGGTCTAAGATATCTTAGAAGGATTTCAGATTTCAAATTCCCTAAGTTCGGAGGTCTTAGCACCATTATAAGCACCTCATATTTCAAATTTTCTAAAATTCGGAGCTTTGATGACTCTTAGAAGGATTTCAAATTTCAAAATTTCTATGTCCGAAGGTATCGGGACCAATATGAGACTGACAAATTTCAAATTTTCTATGAGAGGCCCCACGACCCTTATAAAGATGATATATTTCAAAATTTCTAAACTTTAAGAGGTTTTTTGACCCTTAGAAGTATTTCAAATTTCCAAATTTCTATATCTGGGGGTCTCGTGACCATTATAAGAAGATATATTTCAAAATTTCGAAAATTTGAAGGTTTTATGACCTTTAGAAGGATTTTAAAATTTAAAATATCTATGTCTGGATGTCTCAGTTCCCTTATAAGGACGAGATGTCTAAAAAATTTGGGACCCTTAGAAGGATCTTAGATTACCTAAGTCTAGATGTCTTAGGACCCTTATAAGGACACCATATTTAAAATGTCTAAAATTCGAAGGCTTTAAAACCCTTAAAAGATTTCAGATTTCAAATTACCTAAGTTTAGAGGTCTTATGAAATTTATAAAATCCGTAGGTTTATGACCCTTAAAAGGATATCAAATTTAAACATTTCTATGTCCGGATAATGATGAGAAATTTCAAATTTTTTAATTTCTGAGGTCTTAAGGCCCTTAGAAGGATTTCAGATTAAAAATTACCTAAGTTTGGAGGTCATAGGACCTTTATAAGGATGCTAGATTTCAAATTTCTAAAATCTTTAGGTTTTGTGACCTTGAAGTATTTTAAATTTCAAAAATTCTAAAATCCAAAGGTTTTATAACCTTTAGAAGGATTTCAAATTTAATAATTTCCAAAATTTGAAGGTTTAATGACATTCGGACGGATATAAGAATTCAAAATTTTTTTGTCCAAGGGTCTCAGGATGCTTATAAAAATGACATATTTCAAAATTTCTAAATCTGAAGGTCTTGGGACCTGTAGAAGGATTTTCGATTTTCAATTACCTAAGTTCCTATGTATTAGCCCCCGTATAAGGATACCAAATTTCAAAATTTCTAAAACTCGAATGTTTGATGACCCTTAGAAGGCTTTCAAATTTTAAAATACTATGTCTAGAGGTCTCAAGACTTTTATAAGGACGAAAAATTTCAAAAATTCTATGTGCGAAGGTCCGAGGACCCTTACAATGATGACATATTTCAATTTTCTAAAAATTCGAAGGATTTGTGACCCTTAAAAGGATTTCAAATTTCAAAATTTATATGTCTATAGGTCTCAGGACCCTTATTAGGGCGACATATTTCAAAATTTCTAAAACCCAAACGCTTTGTGACCCTTAGAATGATTTCAAAATTTCTATATCCGTAGGTTTCTGAACCCCTTATAAGGACAACATATTTCATAATTTCTAAAATTTGAGACTTTTATGACCCATAAAAGGATTTTAAAATTCAAAATTTCTATGCCTAGAGGTTTCAGGACCCTTAAAGGGACGATAAATTTCTAAAATTCAGAGGTTTTATAACCCTTAGAAGGATTTCAAATATATAAATTTCAATGTTGATAGGTATCTGAACCCTTATATGGAAGACATGTTACCAAATTTCTATCTCCGGAGGTGTCAGGACCCTTATAAGGATGAAAATTTCAAAACTTCTATAATTTGTAAGTTTTATTACCCTTATAAGGATTTCAAATTGAAAAATACATATGTTCGAAGGTCTCATGACCCTTATAAGGATAACATATTTCAAATTTTCTAAAATCTATAGGTTTTATGACCCTTACAAGGATTTTAAAATTTTTATATCTGGAGTTCTCACGACCCTTATAAGGATGACCCTTAAATCCAAAGGTTTCAAAATTACCTAAGTTATAACGTCTTATGATCCTTTGGGGTTTATGTCCAAAAACGTGTGGGATTGAAAGAATCTATGGTTTTATGGTCTTAAGTTCCATTTTAGAACCTCAGTCTTCACTTTCGAAACTATGAAAACATGTAGCAGATGTCTCAGGACCCTTAGATATACTTTAACAAAGTGTATAGGCAAGATGATTTTTCTTCACAAATGAATTATGGGGGTAATAAGGGAGCACAAACTACTGGCAAACATCCGACATGTGAATTTTAGAAAGAGCCAAAATAGCTAGGGTGAGATATTGAGATTCAAATCGGCCAAGAGGATCCTTTATATACCTATAATCCAACTACTTCAGTCCCTAAGGCACGCCATTAAGTACTCTTAGCCACTTGTAAGTCTCACATTATGATGAGTCTTGGCTAGTTACCCCCAACTTGCATATCAGATAAGTGTTTCCCCTCGTAAACCTTACCAAAAGAAACAAGAGGATACTTATGATACCCAATTTTACATTTTGTATTAAAAGACTCTAAGCCCCGTAAACTCCCTTGAGGCAAGGACATAGGTCCTATGGATAAAATTTGACCTTATATCACCTTTATTGACGTTTCCAATCAGCATTTAATGCAACCAATAATTACCTAACATCACATGTAAAACCTTTGGCCAACAGTTAACCTCTTGCTCACACCGTCAAATTTTAGAGAAGCTCCAGTCATATTGTGACAATCCACTCATTCTCTCCAAGAGTTTGCATTTAAAAGGAAGGTTAGTGAAAGGTTCCAGGGCAACTAATCTCGAGCATTCTAGTAGAATAATACATTCACAATATTAGGCGATCAGAGAGAATTTACTTATAAGTCGGGTCCTTGTCAATTAAAAAAAAATTTGTATATCTTGTTGAGACTTAAAGCACTACTGAGAAACCCTTATAGAATTCAATTAGTTACTTGCTAAGGTTTTTTATATTATTGATAAAGGACACAAGGCCTCAAACTTCCTTGACCAAAGCTCACTAGGGGTCTTTGACTGTAATAACACATTTAGGATCTAATAAACAAGTACAAAACCTTTGGCAGTGGATGTTGGAGGCCATCATGAGATCTAAACCAACTATCATCATTGTCTCACATTATGGCACTTATCTCCTCTTACATGTCTATTATCTAGACGGGTGAACCTATGGGTGGTAAAACACTTATGATTTTTACACCCACCATCGAAGAAAAGTTCAAGATCATTCATGCATCAAGACGGATCTGAATATCAACATTCTTCAACAAAGAAGCCTCTGTAAGATATATTTTGGTAAGGTTGTGTTTAAGTCCTTTAATGGTTCATTTGAAGTGTTGGGATAATTTTTCTGAAATGTTTTTAAACATTGAAGTCGTTGTTTCTCATCAAATTAATTTTTCTAAGTCCCAATATGGAGTTTTAAAAGAAAATTATTTTTCATCGATGTCGTTCAAATGACATGTCAATCTTGTTCCAACGATAGGACAAAGTCCTTCAAATAACTTCTTCAAGTGACAGAGCATCTCGCGTGATACCTCGTTTGCAGATTAGTTGAAGTGTTACATCAAATGACATGCTATTATTTTATTTTCTTAACCTTGTTTGATAGGTCGTGCGAAGTCCCTTCAAGAGACATTAGACTTCATTCGAAAGAAGCCGCTAACTCAACTTTTTTATAAATAGTTTGTTTTTATGTCCATTTTACTTCAGAATATGTGAGTGTTTCATTCTATGAAAACTTCTTTTGCATAATTTTTGTCTTCTCTTTTTGAGGTATTTTAACTTTGTTCTAATTCACAAATCATCCCAATAGCTTTAGTGAATCATTTTATAACCCAATACACAATTTTCCTGGAGTTTCTCTTGTAAGGAGGACATCTCTATGGCTGACAAAGACTGCGATCATTGGGAGTTCTTGTAGTTGTTCCTTGTTGAAGACAAAACTGTTCTTATTATGGGTTTACTCTGGTCAATCCATTGGTGATCTAGGCTGTGTGTCTATGTGGATTAACTGCGTGAGATTCGTTGCAGATTTCATTATGTATATGTAAGTAGTGATTTATTGTTCGTAGTGAAATAAAAGGTTTTACCTGAAAGTTTTTTTTTTCCAGAATCTCGATTTGTGTTTGTTGGATTTGCATGATTTATTTAATCCACACAAATTCATGTTTTTGGGTTTCATTAAAATCTGTTTAAAGATTGACTCCAATTAAATAAGTATAAAATTGGAAATTTGCGAATTTGTTTAAATCGATATCACACCTCATTATTAAATTGGTATTAGAGCTTTTCAAGCGATCTTACCTTCTCAAATTGGTATTAGAGCAGGTTTCTCTAATTTATTGAGTGATCCTTTTTCTTGCATAATTTTTGTGATGTTGATTTTTTTTAAATGGGATTTTAAAAATTTCTCGCAATGTTTCTGAATGAAAACTTATATAACCGGTTGCCAGTTTTTGACGGGTCTAGTTATTCTTATTGGAAAGATCGCATGAAATCTCATTTAAATGTAGTCGATGAGTGAGTGTGGGTTATTTCTAAAAGAGGGTGGACTCCTCCCACTGTCACCGTTGATAATGTCACTAATCATAAACATGTGACTGAGGATGGCTTTAAATGAAGCAATTTTAATTCTTGTGGGATAAGTACAATTTCTGGAGCCGTCACGCCTGATGAGTTCCAATGTATCATGACTTGCACAACATCAAAATAAGCATGTGATGTTTTACAACTACCCATGAAGGCACGAATGCAATAAAATAATCTAAATTGCAAAATTTAACCACTCAATTTGAAATAATTACCATATTTGAATTTCAGTGTTTTGATGACTTTTATGCATGTTTGTTTGATATTTTCAACACTAGTTTCAATCTTGGTGAGCACATTCCTGATGCACGAGTGGTTAAAATTATTTTGAGATAACTGCATAAATGTTGTATCCCGGAAGTGACAGTGTTGAATTCCTTAGGAAATTTGAGCAATCTTAAGTTAGAAGAAATGGTAGGAGATCTCCAGAACATATGAAATTGGCATGTTTCCTGACACTGTCAAGCCTAAGGATAAAGGCATAACACTTAGAGCCCATTCTAAGAAGGGAAAGGAAGTGTACAAGAGAGAGAAGAAAAAGAAAGTGAAAGTCTGTGAGTCTGAGTCTGAGGGCGAATTTCATTTTTATGTGGCCATGCTTGCTAAACTTTTAAAAAAGTTTCTCAATTTTTCCAAAGAAACTTCTTCCAATAAAAAGTTTTTTGAGAAAAATAAAAAGAAATAAAAGGCCAAAGAGAGCGGTGATAAAGAGAAAGATAAAGAGGAAGAGGAAGATGATATATGTTTTGAATGTGTGGATAAGGGAAATAAGGCGTTCGAGAGTCCCACTAGGATAAGAGAAAGGGCAAGAAGATTTCC
Organism: Sambucus nigra; assembly: GCA_949130495.1. Classification (NCBI taxonomy): domain Eukaryota; kingdom Viridiplantae; phylum Streptophyta; class Magnoliopsida; order Dipsacales; family Adoxaceae; genus Sambucus; species Sambucus nigra. The sequence continues at coordinate 324,612,982 of OX422217.1, read as the reverse complement.
ATGCCAAATACTTTTAGTGATAGTGAGGAAAAGGTTAAGGATTCCAGGGATGAGCCTTAACATGAGATGTGTGTCGCCTTTTTTGATAGTCATGTGAGCACACATAGTTTGTCCCACGGCGATGGGGATACTTGTGCATGCGAGAGCCTTGATGATGATTTGAGTGTTTGCAGGGAGTGTGAGAGTGAGTGCACCAATGAGGGTGAAAGTGAGCTTCAAATTTTGTCTAGAGATTTCTATGCCGATACCTTAAAGGCGAAGAAGTTGAATGAGGAATTAGGTTTGAAGGTGTTGGATTTGGAGAGAGGGGGAGATATTGAGGGGATTTGAGGCGTTGGTGAGTCAACTCAAGAAAGTGAAGGTTACTTTGAGTGAGCAGTTGATCATCGTAAGTCAGCAAAAGAGTGAACTTAAAGCCCGTGTGTCAAAACTAGAGAGAGATCTTGAATGTGCACAAGAGGTGAAGGTAACTTTAGAGGATAAAACTAAGAAGGTTGGAAAGATGTTTCTCGGTCCCATTTTGGATGATGTTGAGAGATTAGAAATAGGTCATATCGGTGCATCTACTCTCCACATTGCACCTGCGACGATTCTCGAGTTTGTGATTGATCCATATGGATCTCAACCTAACCCACCTAGGCATCCGTTACACGAGAGGAGAGTACGTCCTAGACATTTTAGGAAAGGTGTTCCTAGGTTGCAAGAAGAGAGGACACCTTAGGGAATTTTTCATTATATTCGGTAGTGTTTCACATAGAGTTTTGCCACTTGTTCATATACACTCACCCACACATGATGATCTGAATGATTAGATAAGAAAGTTTGCACATATTAAGGAGAAAGTAAAGTTTTTTCTCAAAATTTCACATGATTTGATGGATGTTTTTCATAGGATGTCACCATCTTTGGAAAACTCCACTGCACCTAACAGTTAAGGTTTAGACTTGTTTGCTAGCATAGGATGATTTTCATGATGAAATTTTATGCCCGTGTGTTTATTTTCTATTTATATTTTTCATTTTTGATATATTTTTTGAAAAATCATAAAGTTTTTTATATTTGAAAATTTGTGAAAAAATACAAAAAGATTTATATTTTTTTAGAAAAACTGAAAAAAAACAAAAAGATTTTTGTATTTCAGTTTGCACCGCTTATGAATGGGCATTTAGGATGACCAAATCACAGCTTCATTCCATATCTATGTGTCTTTTTTTATAGTGTTTTGAAATGATTCTTCATTTCATTTTCGTGATTTATAATGTTTGGAGTCATTAAGATGTAATTTGAGATTACTTTCTACATGTTTGACCCTTAGTCTCCTTTATTTGACACTTGCATGGATTTGTTTGATTATTGTACTAGTCTATCACATATTGGTTGAAGTGTTGTTTCCATCTCAATTATGTCTTTAAAACTAACCAAATGGGATAAAACTTGACAATGAAAGTAGTGCATGTAAGAACCGTTTCCCGTGAGAACTTTGTTTTATATATTATGTGAAAAATGGGGAAGGGCTAAGAAAGGTACTCTCATATCCTTTATGATTAAGCCACCATTTAAATTGGACCTAAAAAGTGTAGCATTGTAAAAAGTAGCCAAGTTCCAAAGAGGTTTTAAAGAGCCCGAAAAAAATCAAATACAATAAAAAGATAAATATGCCAAAAAGGGGCCATTAGGTTTTATATCACTTATTAGAAAAATAATATCTTTATTATTTATAAGGTAGATTGGTTGGAAATTTAAATAACGGGTTTGCATGTCTTAACAAAGTCTTGAGAACACATTATCTAGTTTTAGAAGTTATTGGTGTATAAAGCATTTTAGACTTTGATGTAATGATTAGATTGAGTCAATGTCATATAATCTCACATTTTGACAACTAAGGATGATTTTGAGATCATTCATTAGGAGTATCGATATTCATCATGCACATATGTTATGCTTGATTGCATTGATTTTTCTATCGAATTTATTCACACCCATTCATTCCATATCTCGCGCAATACCTCGTTTGAAGCTCTCTTGAAGTGTTTCATCGAACGACATGCTACTATTTTAGTTTCTTAACCTGGTTTGATAGATCACGCGAAGTCCCTTCAAGCAACATCAGATGTAGTTCAAACGACATTGAGATGTTGTTCGAACGAAGCCGCTAACTCAAAATGTGTATAAATAGTTCACTTTTGAGTCTTTTTTGCTTCAGAAGACGTGAATGTTTCATTCTACAAAAACTACTTTTGCAGAATTTTTGTCTTCTCACTTTTTGAGGTGTTTTAACTTTTTGTTGATTCGCAAATCATCCCAAAAACTTTAGTGAATCATTTTGGAACATAAGATACAATTTTGATAGAGTTTCTCTTGTTGGAAGACATCTCTATGGCTGACGAAGACTGCGGTCATTGGTAGTGCTTGCGGGTGTTCCTTGTTGAAGACAGAACTGTGGTTCTTGTGTGTTTACTGCGGTCAATGCATTAATAATCTAGGTTGTGTGTCTATATGGATCTAGTGCCCGAGATTCATTGCGGATTTCATTGTGTATATGTAAGATGCAATTTACTGTTCATAGTGAAATAAAAGGTTTTACTTGAAATTTTTTTTCCTTAATTTTGATTTGTGTTTATTGTTTTTCCATGATTTATTT